>JALGQZ010000010.1:27643606-33056106 GCA_023105745.1 Austropuccinia psidii | reverse complement strand
ATATATCTCACTATAAATATCTTTGTATCATATTAATAATCATTACATATATAAATACATGAAAATATTCTTTTACTTTAATTCAACAGATAAGAAGCTTTAAATAATATTTTCTTATATTTTCATCTAAGCTTTCAATAAGATAGTAAAAGGAAGATAATTTTACAGCCTTTCTAGAAACATGATGAATATAAAATGAGCTTTCAAATTTAAATACATGATGCTCTAAATTCTTTCTATTGATAAGAAAGAATAAAAAGGTATCATAAAGCTTTCAAATGAAATAATTTTGTATTTTTCAGATCTTCAGAAATAAAATCTCTAAGATGACAATATCTTTGAAAGATAATTCCAGAATTTGGATGATATTGCAACATAAATAGCATTAGATAGTTTATGATTTGAAACCTACCTCTCCGGACTCGATGCTTGCATCTTCAAGAAATTATTAGCATTTTATTAAGATTAATGAAAAGAATAGTTTGAAATTTTGAAAATTTTATGTCCTCCTTAAAGATGGAATGAAATCATATTATTTGAAAAGAAATTTATTAAAAGGTTAGTTACAAATTATATGGTTAAAGATGTAAGGAAAACAGACAAATAAAAACTATTTACAAATTTCTGAAGAATATTCCTATATTTTAGGAATTATTTAAACAGTCCTTGAATGACAGATAATTTGTAAATTATCTCTGAAATGATTTTAAGGGCTTAGAGGATTGAATAGTCTTTTCTCTGCAGCTAAGTTAATCTATTAAACTATAAAAATATGAGAAAAGTCCTTTTTACACTCTCCTTAATTCTCAAAAGTCCAAAAGAATGATTTGTTCAAGTTTTTACACTTATCAACCACAAAATTTATATTCTCAATAATCCCAATATGTCTTTTGGATTAAGGTTTTAAAGATTATTTTAGAACTTTCAGGTTGACAAAAAACACATTTTGCAAAAAATATTTAAAATTTGTGAATGAAATGAGTATTCCAAAATGGTTCAGCTTTTCCCTCAGGTTAGGTTTATTATGGAAATAAGAATTTTACTGAATAAAAATTCTTTTTTTAATTAAATATTCATTTATTAGAGGGAGAGGCTCCAAATTTGGTAAAGTGACTCTGCGCCAAAATGAGGTACTTGTATTTGAATATAATTATTAATCTTTTGATAAAAGGCTAAAAATTTTCAAACTGATTACATTTATTTACTGATGAATCGAGCCTTATGATGGTGATTATTTATTTTATTTACAAAATTTATGTTGAATGATATTTATATTTAAAAAGAATGATTACAGTAGATTTCATATTCACAATGAATTTCAAATGATAATTTGCCATTATTAAATATTACACTTGAAATAAATTCATTATTAATAAGTGATTTCAAATAAACAATAAGCTGTAAGAGCAATGTGCAAATTTTTTGGCATGAAAAATTCCCTTTGGAAAAACCATTATGAGATAATACAATATCTATATCAAGAAAGTTAATTTTTGGTGAACCCAAGACTCCTCTTAATCAAAGTTCAAGCCTAGATATTTATTGAGATTTTCTACCTGATTTTTTTTTATTTTCAGCTTTATTTGGACTCTTATACCAAATAAGCAGATTATTCTAATAAATATATGAAGCTTATATAACTAAGGAAGTTTTGAATATTCTTATCTTCATGAAGGAATAGTGATGTATTCCTCTTTTTAGTTGGTAATAATGATGATAATTATTACTAGGGGTCTCTATATTGAATAATAATATTCTGGGAGTGGTTTAATCGTTATTTCCTGTGAGCCTTAGAGGTATTTTCATATAACCAAAAGACCACAAATGACAAAGGAAGCTATCATTATAAAGAAAATTAATTTCTTGATAGTATAAAAAGCAAAAAAAATATAAATATAAATATAAAATTTATATAAATAATCAAAATTACATTGAAAATTGACATTGTGAAGCACATTTTTACTTGAAGAAATTAAGTAAAAATAAATTTTAAACAAAAATATTAAAATCAAAATATTTTTGGAAAAAAGTTGGATAAAAATTATTATAGCTTTGTTATCAAATATATTGACTTATGAAAATTATTTCACCATTGGATTCTTCAGAAAAAATAAGGTGGGGTCACTTTGGGGTGAAATTTCTGTAGCTCAACTCTAAATAAGCTCAAATTAAGTGTTTAGTATTTTCTGTACAAAAGTGGAAAATCCTCAAAACCTTACCTTAATTCACATCACATGTAGAGTTAACCATTGATTCTTGTGTTAAAATTTAGGTGTTATGTGTAGCTTAAAGGTTATGAGGAATTGAAGTATTTTCAATTGAAATGTCAAAATGTGCATGTGTATTACATAAGTGAACTTTAGTTTACATATGAGGTATCAATTATTACAGTTGTGCTCTGTCAAAACTCAAGTGAATTACATATTGAAATTACAAGTGTAACAAATGATGAGGAATTAAAGAAAAAATAAATTGGAAAGATTAATTCTGAGGGGGAAAAAGGAATCTTGGCTCCAAGGGTGCCAGACTCCCCCAAATTCCTTTCTGAAAGCTGTGAGATTTCAAAATTCACGCAAAGGTTCATCATGTTTGGCCTGTAATTAAGTCAGAGGGTCTGTGACTCAATTGATGATGAGGTTTGATACCAACCAGGGCAGTTGTAACTGTTTACAAGACAGTAAAACTACCGCTAGGCTAAAACCATCTTGGTAAAAAACATTTTAACTGGTTTTGACGTGTCTTAGACACATTTGAACGTGTTTTGAAGGCTTGAAACCAGTTATTACTATAGAAATGGCTGATTTAAGGGTCCAAAACATCTGAAACCAGCCCTTTTTGGTCTAAAACAGGGTTCAATGATGCCATAATTGGCTTTCCTGTTGTCAGAGTGCTTTCCACTACTGAAAAAAGTAAACATTACTTTTGGAGTAAGAAAATTGGTGGTTATAAAAGAATGTCTTCTTTGCCGCAATTACCTCTTCATGTTAGAATCTTTTCCTTTTATAATTACTCTAAGCACTATTAAACAAATCAATAAAAGCTTCCAACCAACCATTTTAAATCATTTTAACCCTTTCAACCATGTGAAAAATAATTATAATCATTTATTGTAGCTCTTATAATCATTTTTACCCTTGAGACACCCCATAAGTGAATTTAAGCATCTTTCATCACTGTTAACTTTGTTACTTTTTTTCCAAATTCACTCTCACCAGGAGAAATTTTGTGTCAATTTCCAGCAATTGACTTTATGTTTCACCCCTTCCAGTATAAAATCTTTCTTCAGTTGCATTAGTGTCACATTATAGTCACTGGATTTAGTGGGTTGCTTAATGTCTGCATCAAGACAACATCAATTGTCAAAAATGTCACATGAGTATGTTGCTCAAAAAAAACTATATCAACACCATTCAAACTCTTTGTTCATTCTCTGACATGAGATGTATTTTTCCCCTCCAGGTGATAATCTAACCCCTTTACCATGCCTACTCTCATGCATGAATTGGCTTCTGGACCACCTGATAATCATCTCCTTCAGCTGCCAATCCTTACAAATATTCAAAGATATGCTTTGCCCTCCTGCCTTGGCATCTCTGCCATCACCCATTCTTGCACTTCCACAGCTTACCTTTATTGGGCTCCCACACACCCCTCTAATTATATCCCAACATCATCCTTACATCCACACAATGATTGGTTTCTGCACCAATGCCTGATAATTTTCACAATTGACCATACTTACACTGACCCACATATATGCTTCCTCCACACCAACTCTGCATATCTGCTGTACACTGACCTTATGCTACCACACCCCCACCCCATCTCATGCACACATATGATTCCACAACACCACCTCTGCATACTCACATTATGCATTTGTGCCCCCACCTGATCAGCTCCACAGCTTACCATGCTGATGCTGCTGCACTGCCCTCTGATGTTCCCAATTTACTATAATATTCTCACACAATGAGTTTCTCCCACAAAATATCCTAATCATATTCAATGGATGACCATTCCTATTCTAATTCAAAAGATTGGCTTGAAAAACAGCACCTACAAACTTCCACTGTATACCATCCTGATTCATCCACACCCCTGCATAATCATCTCTGCAGCTTACCATGCTTACACTCCCAAAGTGCCCTCTAATGTTCTTGATTAATCATCCCTATGCTCACAATATGTCTTCCTTCCCTGAGAATTCCTGATCATTTGCACAATTGAACATCCTTATTCTCACACACACATTGGCTTCCGCTTTTCCCCTACTTACTATCCTTATGCTTCTGCAATACTGCGTCATCTTATCCACAGCTTACCCTGCTTCCATTTCCACACTGCTTTCATGTTTTAAATTTCCCATCCTTACCCCCACACAATTAATGGCTTCCCCACGAAGGGCTGTTCATTTCCCCAATTGACCCTTCTTATATCATGGAAACATATGCTTATGCATAATTTCCTTTGGAAATTGATATCACACACCTTAATGCTAACTTACAGTGTTGAAATTTTCCTACAAAATTCTTTCATCTCAGCATCCTCCTGTCTCACCAAATACTCCCCAATTCCCAATGACCAAGGCTCTCCATCAATTTGATATAAGTGACATTCCATCATAATAAGTGTTTAGAGCAATAGGGTACAGTCGCTTGTTGGTATACATGAGGAAAACAATAACAAAAATGTGCTGAGTGGCCTCCTTTGCCAACATCTTCTGGGGAGATATTGGTTGGGATATTCAAAATCTTGTTATTAGGGTTTAAATCATGAGACTCACAAATGAAAACCTAATAAGTGGTCTATTTAAAACCAGAATTGTGTCTGTTGTTTCTCCAACAAAACCATTTTATTTTATATCATTCAAAATGGAACACTTTGCTTAGTCCTTACCTCTTTGGGGTTGAATATTTCAACAATTGACTTTAGTAGGTTTCTCACTAGTAAATTTCATTCAATTTCTCACAGGGAAGTGATTTAATTTGAATGAGATGAAATAATTTGCAACAAATTAACTTCTTGAATTTCCTGACAAGTCAAATTTTTCAAATGCAAAAAAAATTCAATAGACATTGATGGAATGTTCCAAGGCTGTGGATGGGCAGGTTTCTTTGGGTGAGCTTGTGGTTCTAAAATCATTTTGGTCTAGAAAATTCACTTAGTATTGTAATGATTTAAATTGAAATTTAACTTTAAAGCTTTCCAAAGTTCTGAAATATTAATTTTACCTAAAAAAGAATCAATAATTAATTTTTTGAATTTAATTTACTTCCACCACCTTCAGAACTCCCCTCTTTTTTGGTCAATTTTGATCTTTTTATTCTACAATTTTCTATCAAGTTATCCATCAAGTTGTCACCATCTATTTACTCAATAAACTACCTCTGCTATTCACCAAACAATTCCCAAAACACTGGAAATTTAAACCAAATTTAATGAACTACAAACTTCATCCCCAGAGGATGGAAGTTAAATCTCTGATATAGTCAGTAGTAATGAATTAGGCATTGAATTAGAGAGCCTGGAACATGAAAATAATCAAGATCCACCAGTTCTTCCAGAATGAGAGAATAAATTCATATTTAATATTTTTAATCTCTCAAGACCTTATTTTTTAATAGCCTTTATTTCAGCTCAGCCTCCAAGATCTCAAAAACCTAATTTGAAAAGCTATGAGAAGGAAAAGAATTTTGAACCTTGTGCACCAACAGAAGATGCTGGGTACGATGATATAATTATCAGTGGCAAGTTTCAAATTATATCCAAGGAGCAATTTGTCTCAAACATCACTCAAGCAGTCCCCAGGCTTGAAAAAAATTCAAAATGAAAGTAAAATTCTTGATTATGCACATCAAAAAGATTTGTGAAGCTATGAGCCTTCTGAAGATGGATTTGAGCCATATGTCCATTACTGATTGGATAAGAAATTGATCAAAATAGCTGCTTACAATTTATGAATAGTTGTGGAGGTGGGAGAATCTCTACCTGAAGGATCTCAAATGGTAATTGGAGTTCCAGGAAAAGGTTTATAAAAAAGACCAAATACAAATTCCACCAAAAAAACAACAAAAAACACCGTAACTTGGTAGCTTCAAAGGATTATTGGGATCAAGTTGATGAAATTCTCAATTATGAATTTCACCATAATGATAATGAACCTCTGCAAACTGAAAGCCCCCAGTACTCAACGAAACAAACCATGATGAAACTCCTGAGACCTGACCTCAAAATATTCAAGAATTTCAAGAAAGGGAGAAAATTCAACATGATACAATGGGTCAAGATATTATTGATATAATTCCAGAACCTGAGACCAGAGTATCAACCTCCACTAATAATCAAGGAATATTTCTATCCTGTAATGAAGAACTTTGAGAGATTTTTAATTATCATTAAAACATTACTGAGGAATCATGGAAAGGAGGGCTTGATAATATCAATATTATGTACAGAAATTGATGGGAAAATTTACCAAAAGATGAATCTGATAAATTCCTGCCTTTTAGTATTAAGGTGATCATTGACTGAGAGCTTAAAATGTTGACCTGGCTTGAGGATCTTGAGTTTGCAGGTGAATTTTGTCTTTGTGAATGAGACATGATGATTTGGCTGTTGACTCATGTGATATAGATTGCAATATATGGAGTTAGATGTTTTTAAGGTAACAGAAACCAAAGGATTTTTTAGTAATAACATTTGGAATCTCAAATTGACCAAGGAATCAGCAAAAACTCCATAAAATTTCCCAAAATCTGAACACTCCTTCTTCAAAATGGTTCAGAGCCTTCTTTACCCCTCCAGCTCAATCAAAATTTTTTGGATGAATTTTATGTTTGAATCCATTAGTTTAGTCATACAATGTCATTTCACACAAGTCATATGTGGAACAGCAACAGATTCTACCAATCCTCTCTGACTCAAATGGGGAGCAGTTGAATACATTTCCTTTTGCTTGATTAAATAAAAGCAACATTCAAAACAACTAACCATTCAAGGGGTGGAGCTAAAAATGAGATATTGAAAAAGCCCTTCAAGAGCTTGAAGGAACTAATTGATACAGTTATCCACTTGATGATTGCGTACAACATGGAACATGCACATACAAAGGTCAAATTCTATGGCATAAAAGGCAAACTCACGAATTTGAAAAGAAATGAGGACATCAAAGATCTTTTGGAGTGTCACAAGAATGTGGGAATAAATAAAATTTTCTATGGTATATTAGCTGAATTCTGTGAGGCCAGGGTTTGTGGCTTGATGGAATGATCAGATGACTGGAGAACAAGCTCAGTGAAAGGGACTTTATCACTCATTGAAATTTCCAAAATACCTTCAGAGGATAAAAGGCTAGTAGAGCCAGTGTGGCTATGTACTAATAAGTATATATGTAATTTACTGAATAAGAGTTTCTTCTCATCAGAGTCTTTTAGCCCCACTGTACCTCTTAGATTTGAATTTTCAAGATGCTTGCTATTAGACTTTGGTGGTGCCTGGGTGGACAAGCGGGGTTTTGGTTCAAATGATGAGGTCACATTGACTGTACCCAGGTCAGCTAAAAATACAACAAGGATTGACCCATTTTAGATTAGCTTTGTATCAAATAGATTGCAATTTAATTTAAGAAAGTGATTTATTATTTAATAATTCTGACTACCTATCCTACTCCAGATTCCTGAGTATGAATTTCAATAATAAAGAGCTTTGTATGGAGGAATTCCTCTGTAAACCATAGAAATTCCTTCAAAATGACACAGGCTTGGTCAGGAAATTGTGCCCGCAATGGCCACATGCAGGGGCATTTCAGGAAGTGGATATTTTCACCTCCAGCTCACAAGGGGCAAAATTGCATTGCTTCTTTCAAAAGGGCTGGCAGAATTAGGTCTCTGAAGCAGGGTGCAGAAAGAAGATTCCATTGGACCCATGTTCCATTTGCGCTTGCTTGCAATATTCAAGATGGTTGGATTTGAAACTAATTGAATTGGAATATAAATACATCAAATTTAATAATACAGAATACACTCCAGTGGATTTTATTCAGATACTTGAGATCACCAATCTTCAAAAGCTTCATGTAATCTGCTGTTCTTAGTGGGAAATAAAAAACATTCATCAACTAATAATACATTTAGGCAAAGTGCATAATGCACACAAAAGTAACTAATATCTTGGTTTAATTTCATTTTCCTGTGAAAGCATGCCATTCACAAAAAAGGAAAGGAGTGTAAAAGTGAACTTTCAGTGAAACAACAGGCAGAGAAGGAAAGTGTGAGTTGCTCAATTATTTTCAAGAAAGTCATATAGCACACTAATTGGACCCCATGGAGGAACATTGGATTTAATCAGTTTAGATCAAGCCAATTCCATGTGGGCTCCAACAGGGAAGTCATGGATGTGTCCCAAATCAAGCTCATTGGGAATGGGGCACCATTTGAGATTCAGAAGGATCTGAAATGCTGTATGCTTTAACACCAAGTGATCCCTCAACCACTTGTGAATAGTGGCACATCCCAAAATAGAAATGAGGCCAAAACCACCCAAAGGAATAAGTTTTTTTTCTCCAGTTGACCAAAAGCACAAATATCAATGCCAGTATCAGCAAATGTAACTTCCAGTGAAATTCTGAGGATCGTGCATTTCACTAAGATAAAACACATTCATTTTTTCTGCATGAAACGTTTCTCCTCAACTGGATTACTAATTGCCCTTGTTGAATTCACACCATTTAAAACAATGAGTGAGGTTGAGGTCAATCAATGGGATGAATTATCACAATCCTTATTTTGAAAAAGGAATTTCACAGACCCAATTTTAACAAATGGGGAATTACTGGGGGACTTACTTTTGCTATTGGGCGACACAAATGCAGCACTAAGAATGAACAATTTGGTAAAAAAAAGATACAAAAGAAGAACTGCACAACCAAGGTGAAACTCTTAGCTTGGTGGGTTGCATAGTAGGTCAATCCTTATGATACATTGGGGATGAATTTTTTCAAAAGATGAAAACTTTTTACAAGTCATCAGGGGTCCCCTCCTTTGATGAAGTAAACTATGAAGCCAATATTTCTGCAAATAATAGGGATTTTGAGTTTGCTTCCAAACTCACTTTCACAATGAATGGGTTCAAAAAATCACCTCATGTTGATAAGGATGCATTGTTGTATGCTTTGGGATGGTGGTTTAAAGCTGATAAGGGGACAGGCCGAATTCAAAAAGATGTGTCAAAGTGTTGTACTGGGGGGAAATTTATTTTCCCAAATGAGCATTTTTGGATTGATCTATCCAAAGCTCACAGGCTCATTCAGGTATTTTGGGCCAGTATTACATTATCTAATTATACTGATCCAGTGCAGGAAAACAAAAGCATGACCCCAGTTGGGATTTCGACTCAATTCTCAAGGAGGCTACCAAATAAAATGTGGCAGAAAAGAAACACCTATTATGAGATTGGTAAGGGGGTGGATATCAAATCAGGGATAGTAATAAAATCTCATCCCAATTAGAATAATGAGCATATTTTGATGCATTTAGGAATGAATGGGTGATTGGACAATAATAGTGTGGTACTGTGGAGGACAATATGCACCAGGATTGGATGGTTTGGAATTGCGGATATACAGTGACTCACATGAAAAAATGGCTGAAATAGCTCATGTATGGTGGCATGCCACTGTAAATGGTATATACTGAGGTTATAAACACAATACCCATTTATTTTCAATAATGGGACCAGCTTGTTATTCCAAGTTATGGGACTTAGCTCCCATTATGCTTGTATGCTCCATTGTTACATAATAGGGCATGGAGGTTGTAAGGTGTGGATATGAAACTTTGATTAAAAAATCAAGTACTTTTCCTGTCCTCAGAATTCTTATAAGGTGAAAGTGATTCAAAATAATCAAAATTAACATTTTCGAGAGAAAATACACCAAATTTGTTGATTTTAACTTCATAATTATAAAACAATAATAATATAAAGATTCATTTTTTTAACAACAATGAAAATTTAGCATAATATAATCTACAAGAGATATTTAAGGCTACAAAAGAAAATTTCTTTGAGAGCAATTTGAATTGAAATGAATTGAGCAAAGAAATGCAGGCACTTAGTATAAGAAAGAAGTATTTAAGAATATGATCAAAGAGAAAATACACCCAAAAGTGACCAAAGTGGATTTGGAAACAAATTGAAAAAGTTAACAGTGACGAAAGATGCTTCAATTCACTTATGGGGTGGTTCAAGGGTAAAAATGATTAAAATAATTTTTAATGTGGTTAAAAGGTTTATAATGACATAATAAAGGGGGTGGGAATGTTTTAATGATTGTTTTAATTGTATTTAAACTAACTATAAAAGGAAAAAATTATAACATGAAGAGCAAAGTGGGAAAAGAAGAAATTCTTTTATAGCCACCAATTTTCTTACTCTAAAAGTAAAATTTACTCTTTTCAGTCGTGAAAAACACTGTGACAACAGAAAAACCAATCATGGCATTATTGACCCTGGGTTTCAACCAAAAAGGGCTGGTTTTAGCCATTTTGGACCCTTAAATCAGCCATTGCTATAGTAATACCTAGTTTTAAGCCTTCAAAAACACGTCAGAATGGAATCAAGAGAAATAAAAACCAGTTAAAAATGTTTTATTAGGATTGTTTTAACTTAAGGGTAGTTTTTCCCTTTTGGCAACAGTTAAAACCTCCCTTGTTGGTATCAAAACAACATCATCAATTGAGGAACAGCTGCTGTGACCCAATTCAAGGCCAAAATTGATGAGCTTTTGTGTGCATTTTGACATCCCACCTGTGACAGCAAGGACTTTGGAGGTCTGGCTCCCCTTAGAGCCAAGATTACTTTTTCCCCAAGAATCAATCTTTCCAATTTGTTTTTCTTTAATTCACCATGATGTATTATACTTATAATTTAAATATGTAGTTCAATTGAGCTTTACAGTACAGAACTGTAGTAATTGATACATCATATGTAAAGTAAAGTTCACCTCTGTAATACATGCGCACATTTGGAAATTTGAATCAAAGATACCTCAATTCCCCATACCTTCTAAGCTACACACAACACCTCAATTTTTACACAAAAATTGATGGTTAACACAACATGTGATGTGGATTAAATCAAGGTTGAGAGGAATTTTGACTTGTTTACAGAAAATACTAAAAACTTTATTTAAGATTATTTAGAGTTGAGATACAGAATTTTTACCGAAGGTGACCCCACCTTACTTTTTATGAGGAAACCAATGGTGAACTCATTTTCATATTTTTATTTATGGGATCAAAATTTATAATAATTTTTTGTTTGAATTTTTCCCAAAATATTTCAATTTTGATATTCTTGTTTAAAATTCATTTTTACTTAATTTTTTCAAGAAAAAATGTACTTTTGAAATTTTGAATTTCAAAGTAATCTTAATTTTGAATTAAAATTAAAATTTGAATTTTTTACATAAATTTTATATTTTTACTTTGATATTATACTTCATAATATAAATAAATTCATTTTATTTTACAATTGTATTATTTTTTAGTTATTTGCGGTCTTTTGGGTATATCAAAATATGTTAGTTTTGGCTATGAAACAATGAGTAAATATTACAAATATCTTACTTATCTTACTATGAGTTTCCTTAAAAAATTTTAAGAATGAGATAATGATACTTATAATAATGGCGTAAAATAATTATATTATTAAATGAATATAATAATATAATAGAAATAAATATATTAATATTTGATAATTAATATATTTATGGCTATTGATTATTGTTACCAACAAATAATAAATGCCCAAAAAATTGATATTCAATAATGAAAAACAATTTATAACAATAATATTATTGTTATTAATGTTAAATATTAATATAAATACTATTTATATCAACAAAGAATTATTAAAGATAATAATAGAGAGAAAAACATTATAATAAGTGAAAATAACTTACTTTTGATACTTAATAGAATAATTTTGGATGAACCTATTCCAAAGAAAGTAAATAAAACTTATTCAAATTGTATTTAAAAATGAAAATGAAAGAAATTAGAAATATTCATGATCTTATGTGGATTTAGAGTTTTAGACAGAATTATAACAAAAGAGATTAAAATATTGATGCAATCACATCAATATTGGTGATTAATATGAAGATTTTTTTTTATTAATAATATAATGAATTTATATATAGATAATAAAGAAATTACCTTTTTGATTTAATGTTTTAATGTTTTTGATGTGTCTGAGGGAGAAATAGGGTAAAAAGAGCTCTATTTATAACAAATTATTCCCTCCTAGAGTCCAAATGGCTTCTAGTAGACGTTTACTGATGGTATCCACTGTGATTTATTGATTTTTTAAGGTTTAGTGATGATTAAATGATAATCAAACCATCTTATCTGGTTATTATGCTATTATCTATGGTTATCACTATAGCTCTAAGCTTGATGACATCATAGGCTTCACAGAAGCCTAAAATTTGTGGATTTTATTATTATTACTCATAATGTAATATTACTCACCAGTTTTATCACTTATATAAATTTGAAAATTAAAATAAGATTACAGTGAGTGATCATAAATGATCAATTTGAAACTTAAACTTGAATCATGAATAACTTTGAATTTATACATGCTAAAGCCATTCAGAGAGTGAATTCTGATAGCTTGGAATATAATTATTAAACATCCCATAGCACTTCATTACATAATCAAAACTCCATTTTTGATGATTTGTCTTGTAACTCATCTTTTCTGTAAAAATTCACTATTTTAAACTTAAAACCATGATTTCAAGGGGTTGTACCTTGAACATAATGACAAAAAATACGTCATGTTTCTACGTATGAGCTAGGAAAATCTTCATATCTACTTTATTTTAAGTTTGGATCACTTTCACAACAAAGTGGTCAACATTTATAGCACTTTTATTCCATAAACCCTTACAAGTAATAGCCTTGTTTATAGATTGTCAAATAAAGCTTGTAGCTATATTCTTACAGGAATTATGTGACAAATTTATTTTTTGTTAAACTCTCTATCATGTGTATTTTAAGAGATATGGGCTAAAACCCATGAATATGTGCATATATTCAGTTTATTTCCTGAAATATTGACTTTAAGAATTTGAAATAAAATATTTATATGTGTAGCTCTTTATGGGGAATCCAATGGTGCCATTAATTTCAAATGTTGCTCCATTGGATTCTGAGATAAATAAGAACTTATGTCTTTTTTATGGCATTTTTACTTATCACTCATTAATTATTGACTTGACAGAGATGCCATAAAAATGATACACGTGTATTTTATCATGGGGAATGTAATGGTGTAGCTTATTTCACATTTTCACCAATTAGATCATAGCGTAATTAAGAATTTATACCTATTTATGGCATTTTCTCTTATTTTAAGATAATTATCTTAAAAGAAGAATTATTGTAAAGCTTTATTGTGACCTTTTGGATATTTTGTCATATCTCAAGGGCTCACAGAGGTTACTCAGGGATTTGGGGTCATTTGCTTGACTTCCACAATGAGCCTTCCCATGCAAAAGCTTATGCATGTCTATTATAGGTGTGCTTCAAATGCAATTCCTGATGCTTGTCAAGTATACCTGTGTTTAATATGCAAATACTCCTGCATTTCTAGTGTACCTGCCCTTCACACCCAAATCCTCAAGAATTCCCAGGATCCTGGCCCTTTACATGCAAATCCTTATTTTTGTCCAGGTTCTGGGCCCTTCACACGCAAATCCTTATGCATTTACAATTAATTGAATGTGACCTTGGACTGGCAATGACTCACACATTTCAGGTGGATGTCTCACATGCAAGAACCCCAGGTTTTTTAAAGTGAATATCTCAAGAAGTATAGAACCATGGATGCAGAGAATATGGAAGGCTTCAGTGATTACTATTTGTGCATTTTATGCAAAAGACGTTCACACAAAGAAATCCTTACTCAAAAACTTGGTGGGGCTCACAAAAATTATTTTCAAGAAAGAGGTGATTTGCACTGTTGAGCAAATAAGAATATTTAATGGAAACAAAGAATGTACCAGAAATTGAAAAACTCTTTCATTGATTAAAACTAAATTATCTTTTAAATGAGTGTATTACAAAAAAAATAAGTGAAGAGTATGCAAAAAATTTGAAACTATCCTGGTGATTTCTATAGAATTATCAACCCAAAAAGGGTTAGGTGAGCACAACTTCAGACCCAGTGCAAAAGCCCAAGCAACTGAGAACTAATTGAGTAACGCTTAATCACGCCAGTAAGGACACCGACACTGTCCAGAACATACCCTTGCATAAAAACCGCGCTGCACAAATATCAGGAGAAGTTCTGGAAATAGGCTTAAAAGGGAACAACATTCCTATATGATGAAACTCATCTGATGAATCTTCATCAATTTATTTTATCAAACAGTAATAGTTAATTTCTTTCATATTATCTCTTTCTCTTGACTTTATAATTCAGCTCTATAGCTAGGAACATTGCATCTTCAAATCCTTTCACTAATTCTTATTAATAAAGCTTCAATGACAAATAGTAATGAGACTTATTTTACTCACTAACAAGTGAGGAAATTTGGACCCAGCAATTCTCTAAATAGATCATTGCTACTAATATACTTCTATATGCAATTTGCTTAGATAACTGTTGTATCACCGTATTCCACCTTTCAGGTACTCTCACTCTTTTTTGTTATAAACATAAATTGAATTCTAATGTATTACAAATTTCAATTTTATAGGTATTAACAGATTTACAGTCTCAGAAAATCTCAAAACAAACAAGGTGGTCTGCGAGTAATTATGGCTGACAGATTAATCGATACAAAAGATATCTGAACATCCCACTTCTTCACAGAACCAACTTTGGACATTGGCATATGCAAATGAAAATAAACCTCAGATCCAGATATCTCATGGATGTATTTGAAAAATACCCTCCTGTAGATGTCTCAGAAACTGCAATAAGCAGAGGGTCAAAAGCAAGCCATGAGGCAATAAACTTAATAACAACCAGACTCACAGAAAGAGTGTTTCAGGAAGTAGTCAACACCACAACTATTGAAAAAGAAAACTTATTATGGGCCAAGATTGAAGACCAATACGCCTAAAAAAGAGAAGTGAATAGAGGTCGAGTGTGGATTGACTGGAAAAGAAGTTTCTACAATGGTAATCTTCAAAACTATATTTACACATGCAGGAAATTGATTATGAAATTAGATTCAGTAAGAATTATAGTCCCAGAAGAACTACTCTCATACTCCTGACTTGGAAAGCTAGGAGGAGATGCAAACCTTCATCAGTTTGATGAAAATCTTACCTCAAAAAAAGTTATAATTAAAAAACCTGAGAAAATACTTACACATATACAAGATTTAACCCATTTGAACAACGGTGAAAAGAGGGGCCAAACAGTTCCCCAACCGCTTTAGTTTCTAACATAGAAGAGCCCCACAAGATAGTGTACTATTTCCTCAAAGGAAAACACAACATCAAGTGTACCACAGACGAAAAGGAGGACTGTATGTCAGAAATACCACATATAAGACCTCCAAAGAGAGAAAGGAAACATGAAAATTTTGATTTCACTGCCCATCTCACCATTTCTCAAGCATTAATGACAACATCCGAACCACAACAACTGAGTGGAGATCAACTCATATTAGAATGTGGGGCCACTCACCACATCTTTAGCTCCTTGAAACCATTCGCAACTACACCAAAAACCACCAGCATACAAGTAGCAACAGGAAATGCAAACAGCAAACTAACTGCACTAGGAATAGGCGCAGTAAAAATCTTCAACCACAACAACACACTACTACTCAAAGAATGCCTATACATACCCAAATTAGAGTGTAATCTCATCAGCCTCCTGGATTAATTCAAAAGATAACTAACCGTAAACCAAAAAGACAATGTTTTCAGCCTAAGCACAAATGGCAAGGAAATTATGCATGGTAATATAGTGAACAAACTGATGGTAATCAACTGTACTATCCCAAAAGGACCACTTACTAATCAAACAAATAATCCTTGGCATGAATGAATGGAACATCCCAGAGCATTGGCACTCAAAAAGCTTGGACTACCTACCCTGCAAAACAGCTTCTTTGTTTTTGAAACAAAAAATAACACAAGTTTTCCTTCCAAAATCATTTTGAGCCAGCTCTATGCACCTTAGACTGTGTGCACATGGACGTAGTAGGACCCATTAATCCAACCTCAGTGCCTGGAAAACAATAATTCCTCAGTATAGTTGATCAAGAATCATGTTTCAAAATTGTCAATTTTTTACAAAAGAAATCTGATGTCTTTGAGAAATTTTTAGTAACTAAGATTGCAATGGAGAATAGTCAAGATAGAAAACTAAAAAAAACTTGCCTCAGACATAGCAGGGGAGTTTCTTAACAACAACTTCATTAAAATCTGAAAAGAATGTGGTTTAATAAAAATCATGTCTCCCCCTGAAACGCCACAGCAAAATGCATTTTCAGAATGAGAAAACCGCACCATACTTGAGAAGGCTCATTTTCTACTGGTAAACTCTAATCTTCCTGCTAAATTTTGAGATGATTCTGTAAACCCAGCAGTCTTTCTTTACAATATGTTTCCAGCAGCTTTAAGGAATGGTCAATCTCCAAGCTCCCTGTAGAGAAACACCCCAGAAAGGCTTTCAAGGCTGAAGACCTTTGGCTGCAGGGAAATCATGTACAAACTCATTCAACACATCGAATGGAAATTGGATTCGCCCAGAAAACCGGGAATCTTCCTTGGTTACAAAAACAACAATACTGCATATTGTATCCCTCAATTGACTTATCTAAAAGTATTAATAACCCTGCATGCCACTTTTCATGAAAATGCCTTTCCTTCCATACCCCAGATGAACATGGATAAGACTACCTTTGTTACTGAACTTGATGACTAGCCTTTACCCAACAACAGCAATCAAGAAACCTGCGAAGCCCTGGAATTGGTAGCTGTAACCCAATAAGGGGAGGCAACAGTGGAGCCAAGGGTGCAGGAAGTTGATCGACCAACATTCAACCAAGCTCAAGCTCCCCTCCTTAGAAGCATCGGACCACAACATCCAACACTTGTAACTTAAGAACTGAACAGCCTAAATATTTTACCCTACAAGAGAAGACCAACAGCTCTATTGACAGCAGCTGATGATACTCTTCAGACCTACCAAAGCTCATTCAATCCAAGGACTGCTTTCTCTGGAAAGAAGCAATTGACCAAGAGCTTACAAATATGAATATTCTAAAAGTATGAAACGTGGTTGAAAAGCATGAAGACTATAAATTGGTGGGAACTACTTGCCTGTTCAAGATGAAAAGGAGCAACCAGAATGAGCCCATCAAATCAAAAGCCCAACTTTGTGCCCATGGCTTTATGAAAGCCATGGGAATTGACTTCAACAAAACTTACGCACCAACTGGACGCCTGATTTCATTAAGAATGCTGGTTGCCTTTGCCTGTGTCAGCAAACTGAAATTCCACCAAATCAACATTAAAAGTTCCTTCCTTAATGCACAGCTGAAAGAAACTGTTTACTTAGCGGTACCTCAAGGCTTAGAACTAGATTGAAAAAAATTCTGCCTTAGTCTAAAGAAAGAAATCTGCAGCTTGAGGCAAGCACCATTGGCTTGGTATGAACGACTTAGAAATTGGTTGAGGTTAGATAAATTCTCTGTCTTTACACTATATCCATGTGTAGTTTACAGGGCAGGAAGCATCCCAGTATGGTTGTATCTGAATGTGGATGAAATTGGTATTTTTGGTCAAGACATGGGCATATTCAAGGCGGAGATAAGTAGGGAATTTTATATCAAGGATATTGGAGAGGCAGACTTAATGTTAGGGGTGAAAATACAACAAACGGAGGGAGGTATCAGCCTCAATCAACAGCACTTTACAGAGGCTCTCTTAGAACAGTATGGGATGGGAGAATGCAAGGCAATGTTAACACCACTATCACCAAATGAACATCTCATGCCAGCCACAGAAGAAGAGATAGTTTCTTTTGGAAAGCTAAAAGTGAGTTACAGGAGTGCCATAGGTAGTATTAACTACCTCAGAACAGCAACAAGGACTGGCTTATCCTTTGCAGTCAGCACACTATCACAGTACCTTTGTGAGCCTGTGAGGTATGTATAACATAACATACCCATAAGGCCACAAATGACTTTATATACAGTTAATTTAGTCTTCAACAGACTTTTCAATTGAATTTAAAATAAAAAATAATAGAAAATAATTATTTTTTTATTGGATAAAAAAAGCTATAAATATTATGTCATTTTTAAATTCTACACCAAAAATGACCCAGGGTACACCCATAGGGTGTTATACCCAAAAAGGCTTATTTCTTGTGTTATTGGAAGATTTAAAAATTGCACAGTACTAATGTAACTTTTCTATCATTTTTTTAAAATTGTTAAATTTAAGCTTGAATAAGCTTAAATTTAAAGTTGCATAGGGTTTATGCAAGCTTACTAAAATTTTAGTTAGAATTGAGGTGTTGTGTATATTTACTGAATTGGCTGAGGATCTGCCATATAGAATGTAAATCCTGCATGAGCTCAATTAAAAAGGGCTTAAGGCCATAATATGGTTTAAAATAAATAAAAGGGAAAAATCCACACAAAAAGGTGGGACAAAGAAAAAAGACCAAACAGAGCTGGGGTACCCAGCTTTTTGGATCTGCAATGATTCAATGAAGTTTTTCCACCTGTATTAGAGGATTTTTAACCTTATTTGAGCTTTAAGATTAGACTTTGTTCCAACCTTAAATTTTAAACTTGCTTTATCCCAATTTGAACAGGAATTTCAAGCTGCCAAAGGGTAAATCGCAATATGCAGGCTTGAAATTAAATTTTTGAGAACTTTCAAAGCTCAAATAAGCTTAAGGAGCTTAAATAAGCCTAAAGGTTTAATGTTACAAGCATTAAAACCTTATCAAAAGCTAAGGTTTAGTGTGTATTGCTATTTTACGTGGAAAAATAGCAATAAATTCAGAAATTCATTAAAGATACAATTCTTAATGGACTTGCTTGAACGTTTCACAAAGCTTACAGTTTAATATTATCTATATATAAATCAAATTTTAAGTATTTTTTATAAACAGATTTCCTGGGTAATTAACCTGGAAATTGACTCTTTTAATTATAGTTAAAGAAAATTAAGATTTCTTTAAAAATTAATTAAAAATTGCGTTTAAGAGATTTCTACTTGAAACTCTATCTTTAAGTTGTTCATGTGATGAACTTTAATATAAATAAACTTATTTTATATTAAAACTCAAAATAATTAACTTAAATGAGGATTGAAGCTACTTGGAGTTAAGAATAACACTGGTTACTTTAAATTGGAATTAAAAATATGTTACCTTAAGATAAGAACCTTATTTTTAAACATGGTTTTTCCATTTTGACCTGAACACACCCTCTATATCCATTATAAATCATGAGAGCTGCTCTGTGGACATAAAAAGAGTCTTTTCATCACTGTTTTTATCCAGAATCAATTATTAATCCAATTATATTAGACATTTAAACAGGTAAAGCTTTATCATATATAAAATCTTATTATTAAAGTATTTCTTAAGTATTTTATTCTTTACAAATATTAAATTAAAGAATTGAAATCATAGAGATTAGAGTATTGTTGTAATCACCTAAAATAGATCTTATTTTATAAAATTATTGTCTTTATATATCTTTTAAGATCCACAAATTCCTCTCAAAAACTCTTTAATCATATTTTTTATTATAAAAAGTTTTTTTTTAGAAATATTGATTTTTTGTGTGTTTCTAACTTAAAATTCTTATTTAATAGAATAACTGTTGTTGTTTGAATTGTTGTATTAAATAAATATTATAAGTAAGTTTTCTCTTTAAATTATATATCTTTTCTTATCTATTATTAGTTTTTTTACATAGAATCTTTCTATAAGAATTATTTCTGCACAGTGTGTGTTTTAATTATTTTATGAATAATATTTATATATTATTTATAAGTGGTTAAATATTTATATTTTCCACATGAAATTGTCTCACTAAGAGCTTTACACTTCTTATTGTTATAATTGTCAGTGACTATAACAATAATAGAATAATTATAATTTATTATAATTATAATTTATTATTATTATTTTGTATGATAATAATTGAATTTATTTTTTTATATAATTATTTTTGATGATTATATTTTAATTTGTGGTTATAATATTTTATTATATTATATTTTTCTACTGAGGTCAGTAATAGTACTCTTGATAATGTTACTATTATCAAGAGTTTCATGGACAAACCTTACAGCCTGGATCTTCCAGGAATCAAGCACTGGAAAGCATTTATGCATATTGTTGAATATTTGAGAGGCTCTTATGACAGGGGACTTTATTACCCTCCAAAGGAAGAAAATGGCATCACTGCCTTCAGTGATGCTGCTTGGGGAAATTGTATATGACACATCGCTCAACAACAGGCTATCTGGCCTGTTTCCACAAGTGTCTCATCCTGTGGAAAACACAAAAGCAACCAATGGTCTCCATGTCAATGACAGAAGCAAAATATAAAGATGTGTGTAACCTGAATTTTGAACTCTTGTAGGTCAGACAATGGTGTGAAGAAGAAAGGTTGTTGGTTTTTATCAATCCAAACCTTATATTTGAAGACAATCAGAGCTGCATTAAAACATCCAATGGGGACTGCAATATAAATAATCAACGCATGAAGCACATAGATATCCAGCTGCACTTCATCAAAAGGGCCATACAGGGAAAACACTTGCACCTCCAATCAGATTCTGGAAGATTTTTCAACAAAATCAGTAAACAAGATCACATGGCAAAATTCACTGAGCGCATTGAACCTTTTGCAACTGGGTGTGAGGGGGGATGTAGAATTATTGGCCAAAAAAGTGTTAGGTGAGCATAAATTCAAACCAAGTGCAAAAGCACAAGCAGCTGAGAACTAATTGAGTCATGTTTACTCAGACCAGTAAAGACATGGGCACTGTCCAGAACATGCCCTTGTATAAAAACCACAGTGCACAAATGCCAGGTGAAGTGCTGGCAATAGGCTTAAAAGGGGCCAACATTACTTTACAATGAAGCTAATTGGATTAATATTTATCACTTTCTTTTATCAAAGATTAATAGTTGAATTCTTTAATCATATTTCTTTCTCTTGACTTTATCATTCTGCACTACAACTAGGACCATTGAATCTTCATATGCTTTCACTAACTCTTCTTAATAAAGGTGAAACCACAAATTGGTATGAGGCTTATTTTACTCACTAAAAAGTGAAGAAATTCTCACCCAGAAATTATATAAATAGATCATTGCTCCTACTATACTGCTATACTCAATTTTCTTAAAGAACTGTTGTATCTCTGTATTCCACCTTTAAGGTACACTAACCCTTGTTTGTTATAAACATAACTTGAATTTTAATGTATTCCACCTTTTAAGCTCAAAAATATCAACAATTTCCCCCTTTTGAAAAGCCTCCAATGAATGGTGAAGGAGGCAGTTTAGTTCCTTGTGGAATTCCCAGTGCATCCCATTTTGATTAGTCACATCCACAAAGGGAATCATGTGAAGCAAGCATTGATTCTCCAACAAGACTTGGTTGTTCAAATCATGGACCATTTCTCAAAAAATCATGAAGGTTGGTAGCAAGTGGGTGAATTCCTGCAGAGCCTCATCCTGGGAATTTGGGGGGCAGAAGAGGCTTGGGTTCTTGGAGGCGGAAGGAGGTATCTTGGGAAGTGGCAGAAGAGGGAGAAGGAGGGGAAGGGGGAAGGTTGGATCCAACGGGTGTATTGTTGATGATGATTAATTTGCAGGGAGGGGTGTGATGAGCTGGAGATGGTCAAAGGAGGGGTGAGAGAATGCTGGCAAGAGAAAAAATGGGAAATTTTGTGCTTAAAAAAGGTTTCCTCCATTGATTGCATCAGAGCCACCTCAGTTTCAGGCTCATGAGTGGAATAATTCTCAGTTGGTGGAACTTGAGAAGCTGGGACTTCACTTGGGCCTGGAATATGTGGGGTGGGGGTGCAAAATGGTGGCTCATTGTGTTAGTAGAGTTCTACAAATGGGGCAAGAGTCAGTTCACTCACTTCAAAATCTAAAATAAGAAAAGGAATAGCTTGCTACTTACCCTTAAATGAAACCTCTGACAATTGGGTGCCACTGAGGCCTGGAGTGGGTTGCAGTAGAGTTTGCTTGTGGGGCATATGGCGAACAGGAGAGTCTTGTCAAGGGGGATTTTGTGGGTTTTTTTCTATGGGTGATGAAGAAGAGTCAGTATGATTTTGTTAAGAAAAATGAATCAAGGATAAGAAAGAAAACTTAATTTGGCATTTGTATCCCATGGGTGACAAGACTTTATGACAATCAGCCCAAGCTCAAATGTCCTCTTGCCATTCCATTCTTCATTGTCAGGATAATTACTTTGCTCTGGTCAAGGAGTGAAGTGACCTAGGAGGGGGGCTGGAGAAATCAACACTAAAGGAAGCTGGACTAATTGTGCAGAAGCTTTCCCATCTTCCTGTTTGTGGTCCCAGTGTCCATTTGAGCCTAGGAATGCTTTCATCATTGTCAAATATGAAGGATTCCTCACAAGGGAGTCTCGCGTAGGAACTCCTCTGGGCGCAGGGTTGGAAGGGGCATGTAAAAGACAAAAATATTTGTGTGCTTGTTGGCAAGAATCACAGAAATCAGTCATTGTGGAGGGGTGAATGCAGGGGATACCTTGATTAGAGCACAAAGTGCACCACATTTAGAATAAAGACAAATTATGTTAGTATGTGAAGAAAAAAGGGAATACATCCGATAAATAAGGAATTTAAATGGTAGTGAAATGATCAAGTGCAAGTAGAAAGTGTCTAAAATTCAGAGACAGCGGAAGAAAAAAGATATTTAGTATGAAAAGTGGGGGATGAGATCTACAAAAGTTTCAAACTGGGAAGATGATGCACAATGCAGATGGAAGTGGGATTATGGAGGTATTATCAGAAAAATAATGTAGCAAAAGGGAAGGGGAGTGGTTAGTTTATTGTGATAGAATGGAGTGGAAAGGGGTGAAGACATAGTGTAATATGCACCAGGATAAGAAGTAGAAGGTGAGAAAGAAACACACATGGGTGTCAGGTAAAGTTGTTCCTTTATTCCAGGGTGTAGCTAAGCCATTTTCAGAATTCACAGCACCTGCAAGGGTCTCAGCTTGAAGACAATTTGCGTTCATGAAAGCTCATTTTCAGCCAATATTGTGTGTGAGAAGGGGAATAAGCATGTGAGGCAGGGCAACAAAGGGGATCTGACTGAGTATAACAATTGATTCAATTGTTATACTCAGTTGGATCCCCTTTTTTGGGTTAAAAATAGACAAAATCCCTGGGAGTGCTTTGGTTAGGGCATTTTTGCGTGTGCATGGTGGCTGAAAAATAAAAATGCATCATTCAGAAAAGTACATGGTGAATTTGGTCACAGATTACTGCAGAGAGCATACCACTTCTATGGCCAGGTAATAGAGTTTGAAAGAATGATGGAGAGACTGCATTCAAAGTGAATAAATCATGAGATTTGGTTGACCCATTGCGCAGGTGTGCTTTGGTATCATAATTTAAATTCTCAGTGGCTGAACATTTGAATTTCACAACCTTAGAACTATTGCTACGAAAATATCAAATTCTCTTCTGCAGAGCTATTGGGATATTATGTTTGTAAGCATTCAATCTGAGTATTTTGAACAAAATTGGAAGAAATTTCTACCATGCTGAGAATTTTAGGTGCTTTGGTCAAGCTCACAGCTATGGGCCTTCTGATAAACTATCACAAAAAGTGGTCTGACCATGGAAATCCAAAAATCTTCCACACTGGGCTTTTGACACTGCATTGGGAAATTCTATATATTCAGAGATTGCAGGTGAAAATCAGGTGAATCACCATGCTGAGACTTTGGCACATGAGCTAAATTAATGCAAACAATGGGAATGTGGATATTCAAATGTAATATTCATGCAGGCTGAATGCTTATGAAGCCATACAGAATTGTAGATCAGACAACATTATAGTGCTTACACAGTCGGGGCAAGCTGCGGGACTAGAAAATGCTGTACAAGAATGTAACACCCAATCCTGCCCAGGAATTGACACAGATTTCTCAAATAAATCCTTTTGTTGCACCAAGCTTGAGAGCTCTGGCCCACTTCCACATTGATGCTGAGGGCTGTGTATTGGGATGAGGAATGATGAGGCCAATACACAAAACATGGTGAAACTCTGGTGTTGAAGCCCAAGAAAACTATGACTGAATCCTGCTTACAATCAATGAGGCTTCATATTCTCTTGCAGGCACGCATATTCGCGTACACTCCATCACAGGTAATATGCAGGCAATTGTCACATGCATGGTGGAACTTTGGGGGTCTGTCTCCTGGCCAAAATTTGCTCTTGAGGGTGTCCAAATTCATCTCAGATGCTCACACGCATCCCTGGATTAGCTGTGGCCTTATACACCATAGCATGACACCTGGGTATGTCCAGCGCCCGCTTACAATAAATGGGGCCCAATAGTGTTGTGTGGCCACACACATTAGCACACACCCCACTGTGGGTCATCTGCAGAAAATTGTCACATGCACAGTGGTTCTTTCAGGGACTGTCTTCTGGCCAAACATTTGCTTGTGCAGGTAGCCAACTTCACCCCAAATTCTCACATGCTTGAGGGAGAAAACCTGAGTCTAATATGCATAGATGTGTTACAGCCTCATACACAATAGCACAACAGCTGCATATGACTAGTTTCCACTTATGATAAATGAGGCCAGATATTGTCCTGCAGGCAAACACATTCAAACAAACCCCACCATGGGTCATTTGAAGGAAATTGTCACACGCATGGCAGAACTTTGAGGGCCTGTCTTCTGGACAAAAATTTGCTTGTGAGGCTGGCAAACTTTCACATGATGGAGTGTGATCTACAACTTGCCAGTATTAGCAAGTATTTCAACTGTTTTAATAGCATTTTTGGCAAGAGTTCCCTTTGTTGAGGTCTGGAAGACAGCATTGTGACAATAAACCAGTTACCAACATGTTGGGTTTGTGTCTGGTTGGAGACAAGGGGAAGGTCTCAATCAAAAAAACAAAATTTTCTGGGCTTTTCATTCTATTGGCATAAAAGGGTTCCGCCCATTGGAGGTTCCTTGTAGGCTCCTGTTTTGACTCATGTAGCTCCATGAGGATGGAATAGGTAATACCATCAGCTACATAAGCTTTGGGACACAGTGCTCTAAGCCAGGGGGTAATTTCACATGGTGGAATGTGAGATACAAGTTGCCAGTATTAGCCCGTCTTTTAACCAGTTTGATAGCCTTTTTTGGCAAGAGATCCCTTTGTTGAGGTCTGGAAGACAGAATTGTGACACCAACTTCACCCCAAATGCTCACATGTCTGAGGGAAAACATCTCAGGCCAATCTGTGTGGATTTTTTCTAGCCTCATACGCAATAGGGGTGAGTCCACAAGCTTTTCCTACATCAAAAAAACTAATGTTTGGTGGCATGCCACTGTACATACCTCACACCTGCCCAAACAAAAACATCCCCACAATGACATTTTAATTTTGACTTCCACCATTACACTGTAGGTTACTGCACCACAATTAACATGTGGATAATAAATTTACTGTTTGCTTTCACACCAGGAAGCATGGCTGCATGCCTCCAATATGGCACTGTACATGAGATTTTTATATATATACCATCAAAGTTTTGATATTTTAATTTGAGAATTGGTACACCAATCCTCATGTAATATGCCACATATTCAGAAGCTATGTGGGTGCACCCAAACTTTGGAAACCTTCTCTAGATATATGCCCCAAATTAGGTATGAAAATTAAAAATACAAGGGGAATTTGATCCAAACCACCATCCATGTAACCACAGGAAATCCGCCTCTTGACTCTTTCTTATATCTAGCTATATTTTCTATTTCATCCAAGAACAAACTGATCCAATTACCCAGTGGATCAAGCCTTACAATGTTAAAAAACCCTCTTCCCTCGTCGAAAAAACAGACTAGCTTTTCTCTGTGATCAATCAATCCTCAATGGAAAATATACCCATAAACTTTGGGCCACCTCAAACCCTTGATCCCCTTTTAATGGCAGGCACATAAATACAAACAAGGTTATCAGCTCATTTGAATACCTTTTGGCAAATAACCCTCTGGGAGAACTGATGGCGGATGATATGGGATTATGTAAAGTCATTCAGGCCATTGAATTAGTCGGTACCTCCAAGGAGTGGCTAATTCACAATCCCCAACACACCACACCCACATCACCTAATCACCAACTGGAAATCAGGAATATCCAATCATGCTTAGGCTGGAGTGCTGAAAGTTGACATCTACCATGGCCCCACTTGTCATTCATTATTCAAGGCCAACATCTTACAATGTGATATAATCACCACTCCTTACGATAATGTTACACAGGAATTTGAGCAAACAAATACCTCCACATCATGGGTTTTCCAAATCAATTGGCATCATATAATTTTGGATTAAACACAGTGAGTGTCTGATCTTTTAATAAATGAAATTATGTTTTATATCCAATTAATCTCCCCACATCTTATATCTATATCCAATCTCAATACACTTCCACTCCTTGTTCCATTAATAGCCTCCAATCATCCCTCCAAATATGTTTAACACCCACACCCATTCACAACACAATTTATGAACTTTTGGGCATGATATCATCCATCACACTACCCCAGAGCCCAGATTCAGATAATTGGTCACATTCCATACTTAGTATTATTTCCAAAGGTAGAAATAATATTCTGCATTTCCCATTGCGCCATTTGAGCTTTCAGCACACAAAAACCACACATCTCAAATACCTTCCCACTATTAGCCATCACTATGAACTGCTTCCACTTAACCCAACAATGCATAAAGAATATTCTGTATTATGCAAAGAATTACTATCCTTAAAAAAGGACCAGGGGAGTCTTTCCAAAGTATTAAGAGGCTGTATATATGTTGTAGCCATCATATAATGCTTAATACAATGGCAAATCCGGTGTTGAAAGACGATGAGGATGGAGGAACGCTGAATAACCCAGAAATAACCCAAACTATTGTGCATTTGGAAAAAAGGATGATAAATAGTTAAATTGCACACCTCCTCAAAAGCTTACTGATGAGAAAATAATCAAATTTTGTCCATCCAAATAGGTTTTTCATTTGCAATGGACCCATTATTAATCCATTACCAATTAAGTCATTCTGACTATGGCTTCTGGTAGAATTGGTATTTTACTTGTCAATCACCTTATCCTTTCTGTGCAAATAGATGGAAAAATTAAGGAAAGAGGCCAAGAGAAGGCCCTGGAGAAATTCTTCAATAATCCTGAGTGTTAAGTTCACATTCCATTGATTGCTGTAGCTGGCACAGTCCTCAACATTACTTTTGTTAATATTGTCTATTTAATGGTGCTGGTGCCCCCAAAATTCTACCCAAATTTTCCAAATATGACATCCACTTTTACAGTAGCCCAATTGGACACAGTCATTGAGGCTCAGACTGTTTATTAACTCCATCGTATTGGCCAACGCATGCAGAAGGTATTTTTCAATCTCATCTGTGTCACTGATCAAATTACTATTCTAAAATCTTACTCCATGGGAATCCCATATTGAATTCACAAATAGGTCAAAGAAAATAAATGATTATTAACTGCATGAGCCTTCCTGATATCATCCAATTTGTGTTGGAAAAATGTGATAAATTGTTTTCAACCTAGGACAGGTCCACATTTATGAACACCATGAGCTGGATTGAGCTTATTAAATATTTCCTCAATGAAAATGAGCAATAGAAAAATATTGATAAGAGAAACCATAGTACAGTATTGAAAAATCTTATTGCTTATATTCTAATTCAATTAAAAGCTTGTTTCATTCAAGAAATAATAATCAGATTTTATTATAGCTTCACCAAATATTCACAAAAGCTTCATATGTAAATGTGCTATAAATTTATTTTCTGAACTTATTGCATAGCATCACTATTAGCACTAAAAACAGGAATTTCAAGTATCTTGAGGGAAAGAGTCTGCATCTCACTACAACCTTTGAGCCAATCTTGATCAAATATCTCAAAAGATAGCCCTTCAGGAATATCACAAGAATATATCAATAGTTTCTTATACTTTTTTAATCCAATTACAAAACTCTATGTCTCTATCAATTTTGAATACTAACTAATCAAATAAGCATGCACGCAGGCATAAACCCACTTTTTGCAGTAAACTTGATGACGATTTTCCACTACCTCCTCACTATATGAAAATACCCAAGGTTAATTTAATTTTGATTCTATAATGGGAAATTTAGAAATATCACACTTTTCACGATAGCGCTCACAGGTCTGCACATAATTGATTAGGTTATCATCAGAGTTATTTCACAATGATAAGAAATATAATATGACTCACCCTTTGAGGTATCTTTGCAATATTATTATTCTACTTCTTTTTTACCAAATATTCTGCATCCTTTTGAATTTACTTCAATTATCTTCTCAAATAAGAGAAATATTTCTCCATTAAAGCTTCAATGAACCTGTAGCTATTATGATTCTTTTTCCAACAATAATGATGATACTAAATCCTGACAATTGCAAGTCAGAAGTTATAGTAAATAACCATGGATATCAACTCAGTGAATGGATGTTTCCATGGGCTCTCCCAGCTTCAAGTGAATTGTATAAGTCCTATCTTGTGGAGCTCATTTTTTCAGTAGCTTTGGAAACCCTCATATGGCACTTGGGTTGATGGATCATTGAAAAAATCTTTGGGGACATAACTTAGATTACCAGCAACCTGAATTAAAACTTCATGCTTTTCTGTGCTGGGTGGTGCTGGTAGTGAGGAAAAATACCTATTGTTCCCTTTGAGTAGGAACAGGAAATGGGTGTGTACAGCTGATCTCATACCATGGACATTATCAGGAAGTTCAGATTTCAGAGATCTTTTTTTCTACTTTTGGCTTTCATGTTTTGCCACATTGTGGGCTTTGCAAGGCTAGTTACTTTTCTGTCTCATCTTGGATTGATTGAGAATATTCTGGCCAAGGGGCATTTAAGGGTGGGTGAACTCACTATTTGCTTCATCTTCATCATCCACAAGTTTTTCCCTTGATGAACTGGACTAACCCATTCTTGGTTTGGAGGCATATGGATGATGACATTGAGTGACTTTTTCTTTATCAACCATTGGTGAAGATGAATAAAGCTCATCAGCTTCCATGAAAATCATCAGTGAGTAATTGCAAAAATACATAACAGCTGAACATACTCACAATATTCAATTGGGTCCTGAGATTGGACTGTCTTTCCTTTAGGTTCCATATCTAAAAAATGAAACAAAAATATCTGATTGTGAAAAAGGTTTATACTATGAAATTAAAATTACTTACTGTGATGAAGTGTCAATCCAGGATTCCCCTCCAAAAGATCACTCCAAGTAACATGTTTCAATGGTCTTTTTTGTCACCCACCATCAACCCATTTTTCATGGCCCACATGAGCCTGAGATCCTGATGAAATATGAATAAATTTCTATTTACTTTGCCCAAAGGGTTTGTGGGACTACATAAGATTCTGACCAGGATTAAAGAGGAAGTCATATGGAAATTCTGATTGCTTATTAGCCTTAGATGTAATACCTAGTTTGGTTCCTGGTTCCTCAGACACATGCATTTTTGTATTAATGGAATTTGGGGGAATTGGAGTGACAGAAATATTTGGTATTGTCCAAGTGCTTGATGTTTGAGCCATCACATTTCCAACATCAATGCTTAGACCTGAAAATTTCATTGAGGATGCAATAGGGGTTGTTAGGGGAATGTTAAGACTCATTGTTGACCAAGTTTGAACATATTCTATGCTATATTCACTATCCAAGTCATGAACAGAGCCTGAAAAGGATTTACGTGGTTCAAAAGATGACATAGGGGTAAAAAACTACAGTAATCCATTGAACTCGATAAAATAGAGTGATCTCAGATGAAAGATTTCAAATGTTTAATGGAAACCAAGCCTCTCATGGAAGTCTAATAATACTTCTTTCAGGAGAATTCACAAAGCCTAATCTTGAGCTCCTCCTCTTTTGTAGGGAACCACACTGCATCATTCACTACCATATAGTGTGATATTTCATTTATGTCAAAGGGGACCCATTGTACATAGGTAATCAGATTCAATAAGAATTTTGAAGCTTCTTTCATTCCTTCTTTCTATTGCCACATTTTCTCAATTATCCAAATTTTCATTGGACACAAAAAAATTCATAGGAATTTTATATCTGTATAATGGTATATTTCTGAAGGATTTTGTCACAGGGGCTCTTGGGGGTAACAATAGTGGGCCAGAACTCAGTGATCTGGGAGCTCTCTTGGAAGACTCCAAAGAATAAACAATAAGTAAATAAAATCAATTAATTTCTTTAACAAATATGCATGTACAAAATGAGATGCAATAAGAGAAAGAAGAAGCCAAATGTCCAAAGAGACAACCAAGTAAGTCCTTGATCACTGTTTCAACCTGCCAGAATGAACAATTGAATTGGTAAATGATATGACTACCAATATCCACTGACAAGAAAAGAAAGAAAAAGGAGGGTTGATAAATGACTGACTTTATAATATCAGTATTCACTTAGAAAAATTGAAAGATAAATAAAGATAAAATGAAATCAAAATATATTGATTCACTGGGGGAAAAACACCCCAGGGTCAAAGTAGGCTTGTATATGTGAAAGTTTGAGAGCTTGAATCCTTCAGGCTGGAAGCTGATCCGTATTGAATACTGGAAGCTGTATTGATTTTCTGATGGAATTTGTACCTTCCCAAATTGAGAAATGAACTGTGTTATATGATCTTCTATGGTGCATGATTGAAAAACAGGTCTTTATTAACCCAGACTTTATTGAATGAATGTGGTTGCCAAGGTGGATTGGTAGATCATTGAAACTTGACAAATTGATTTGGAACTACCTCTTGAATATCCCTTGAGAATGAACTTCCAGTATTCCCTTGGAGGAATACTGTGAATGGGAATATGCAATGACTTCTTGATGGAATTATTAATATTTTCAGGTGACACTTGTACTTGATCCTTGATAAATCCTCTGCATGAAATTATGTCTTGATGACCTTATGGAATGTTTAAATAACCCTTTGAAATTGACACCATTGAATTTCAGGGGGGAAAAATAAGCATAATGGTGTATAAAACCATTTATGGCACTTTTGGTATTGGAGGGTGAAAGTATACAAAGGTCTTTTGGAAGTATGCCAGGAGGATATGAGTGAAAATTGGGTTTTGGTTGGCCTTAAAGGTGACAAAGTGTTTTGGCCAAATACAGCTTATACAGTTTTAAAACTGTATTTTCCCTAAATGTGCAAATCTGGAAATTAAGCCCCAAATGTCCTAATATGGCTATGTGGGATTATTTCCCATATCAAATGGGAAAATGGTGTAAAATGGATGAATAAAAAAATGTGCAAAACTGTGTTTGAAGCTTAAAAAATAAAATACAGGCTTTTGGGCTGTATTTTCCCTGTTTAATGGAAAATACCTTAGGGTACCCAAAAGGAAAGACTTGCCAGGAAGGGCCTGATGATGATGAAGGTGCAAAGTTGGCTCCAGTGGGTGAAATGGCCATAAAAGGCCAGGAGAGATGAAATGACCAATTTCGCCAAATTGCCACAGATTGGATATGACATTCATATGCCATATGAAGGTCAAAGAGGGTGATTTCCATGGTTTTGACAGTCTCCCCTCTTGAAATGGTGAGCTCCTGAGCACCAATACAAGGTAAAGACTGTTGAGGCTATTGTAAAGTGTCTTGAGAGAGGGATAAGGATGAGTTCTTTTGAGAAATACAAATTGATACTGATATCAAAAATGTTTGCATATGACATGGGACTTGCTTGATCTTCTTTTGACATTGGCTTCAAGATTGATGCAATTTTGAAAATGAATTCTCTTTATTGAGAATTAAGTTTGACAGAAATAAAGAACAATTTAAAAATTTAAAATAAATATAAATATAAAAGAATGAAAACAAAATAAGAGAAAGGAAAAGAAATGAATCTTGAGGAGGTTCAAATCTTCATCACAGAGGTTTCTAATTGATTTTGCAATTGGCCAAGGACCTTGAAAAGAAATTTTAATGAAAGGTGCTCATAGAGTAGCCAAGGTGATGTTTTGACAGATTGTAGACCCCTCAGGGAAATGCACACCAGGAGTAAAACATACTTTTGATAGTTACCACTACTACCAGTACTGTAAATTGAAAGGATTGTTGAAGGACTAATGACTTGTAAAAGTATTTAGAAATTATGGTCAATTTGCTGAAGTGAAAATGACCATAATTTTGGATTTGATGCTGAAAGCCTGGCCAAAGATCCATCACCACAAATTTCAGAGTGCTCAAAGAGTGGCCAAGGCGATTCTGACAACAAGAAGGGTAGAATACCTCTTAAGGTGCATACCAGAAGTGTGACTTATTGTTGGTAATTCCTCTCCCCAACAAGCACCATACATAATAAAGCTCTTGAAGAATTGGGTCCTGGATTGTCATGATATAAAGAATGGAAATTTTGAACAAGTTCAGAAAAGTTCTTGAGGTTTGCGGTTTGTTCCCAAGTCGATTTTTCTGGGTCTTGACTGAAACCTTTCCATTCCACCAAATACCATGATTTTCCTCTCATGGCCTTTCATGTAAGGTGTGGATATGAAACTTTGATTAAAAATCAAGTACTTTTCCTGTCCTCAATATTTGTATAAGGTAAAAATTCAGTTAAAAACAGTATGAAATATTATTTTTAAGAGAAAGCACGCCAATTTTATTGTTTATAACTTTCTTAGTATAAAACAATAAAATTATAAAAATTTATTGTTTTACCAACAATAAAAATTTATCCAAAAAATACTCTACAAGAGATATTTTAAGGCTACAAAAGAAATTTCTTTAAGAGCAACTTCAATTGGAATTAATTGAGCAAAGAACTGCAAGGAATTAATTAAAGAGCAAAGTCTTTAAAAAGAATATTAAAGAGAAAACATGCCCAAAAGTGACCAGAGTGAATTTGGAAACAAAGTGACAAAGTTTACAGTGATGAAAGATGCTTTAATTCATTTTGGGGTGGTTCAGGGGTAAAAATGATTCTAAAAGTTACAAACAATGATTATAATGATTTTTTCACGTGGTTAGAAGGATTAAAATGATTTAAAAATGGTGGTTGGAATCTTTGATTGATTGGTTTAACAGTGTTTAAACTAATTAATAAAAGGAAAAGATTCTAACATGAAGAGAAAAGTGGGGCAAAGAAGACATTATTTCATAGCCATCAATTCTCTTACTCCAAAAGTAAATCTTACTCTTGTCAGTCGTGAAAAACAGTCTGACAACAGAAAAGCCAATTATGGCATCATTGAACCCTGGTTTAGACCAAAAAAGGGCTGGTTTAAGCCATTTTTAGCCATTTTTAGCCATTTTAGACCCTTAAATCAGCCATTACTATAGCAATACCAGGCCTAGAGCCTTCAAAACACGTCAGAATGTGTGTAAGAGGCGTAGAAACCAGTTAAAACTGTTTTTACTATGATTGTTTTATCTTAAAGGTAGTTTTACCCTCTTGGCAACAGCTAAAACTACCCCAGTTGGTATCAAAACCTCATCATCAATTGAGTCCACAGACCCTGTAACTCAATTCCAGGCCAAAAGTGATGAACTTTTGCGTGAATTTTGACATCCCACGCCCTTCAGCAAGGATTTTGGGGGTCTAGCTCCCCCTTAGAGCTGGAGTTCCTTTTCCCCCCCAAATTTAATCTTTCCAATTTATTTTTCCTTTAATTCCTCATCATGTATTATACTTATAATTTACATATGTAATTCAATTCAATTGTACAGTACAATACAGTAATAATTGACACCTCACATGTAAATCAAAGTTCACTTATGTAATACACGCGCACATTTTGACATTTCAATTGAATTCAATTGAAAATACTTCAATTCCTCATAACTTCTAAACTAAACACAACACCTCAATTTTAACACAAAAATTGATGGTTAACACCACATGTGGTGTGAATTGAATTAAGGTTTTGAGGATTTTCAACTTTTGTATTGAAAATACTAAAAACTTAATTTAAGCTTATTTAGAGTTGAGTTACAAAAATTTCACTAAGAGGTTACCCCACCTGATTTTCTATGAGGAATCCAATGGTGAAATAATTTTTATGTGTTTATTTATTGAATAAAAAGTTCTAATAATTTTTATTTAACTTTTTTCCAAATTTATTTATTGTTTCATAATTTTGTTAAAATTTCATTTTTTACTTAATTTTTCCAAGTATAAATGTAATTTTATACTTACAAAATTTAATGTATTTTTATTTTTTAAATTGTAATTAATTTTTTATTTTTAATATAATTTTATATTTATATTTTGATTTTTATTTTAATAATATAAATGAATTTTTTTTTTTATATTAATATGTTATTTTTATATTTGTGGTCTTCTGGGTATATGAAATTACCTCTAAGGCTCACATTCCCTCCCCCTAAAAAAGAATATTACTTTGTAATATTGGTGTTTCTAGTGTGTCTGAATCTCCTGAGGAGTTTGGCAGCTTCTGGTATATCTTTTTCTTCTAACCATTCATCCTCACAAGTTGGGTCACTGTACCTAACAAGGTATTCCCTTACTTTTTTGGTTCTTAATTTCCTTTCTTTAAGAACTATGGTAATTTTCTTAGTACCAGATGTCTCAATACGAGGTATAACTTGGGGAATCTTATTCCTCAAGGGAAATTTCTCAGCATCACTAGATTTATATGGCTTTATCAAGCTTACTGGAAATGTAGGGTGCTTATTGCTAAGTTCTTCAGATAACTCTACTTCAACAACATTTTCTCCATGGAGGGCCTTAATCACAAAAGGTCCTGCAAAGGAGTCTTTCAACTTTCTACATCCTTTGATGTTATTGAAGTTAGTGGTGGATACAAGAACTAGGTCCCCCACTTTGAAATCTGGAGTTGCATGTGATTTATCCCATTTGTCTTTAGCATATGCAAAAGAGTCCTCCATGCATCTCACTGCATGCTTTCTAGCTTTGTCTAGCACTCCTTTGAAGCTAGCAGCTGTGGGATGTATTTCAATTAATTCTTTCCTCAAGGAATCTTGGGGTAACTTGGGGTTCCATCCTTTTTCTAGAATAGCAGGAGTCTGATTGGTACTGGCATGGATTGATGTTTTATATGCTAATTCCAGTCCTGGCAACAGATTACACCAATCATGGGTAAATCCATCACAATCTTTGAATTCAAGGACATATGCACAAAATCTTCTCACCATGTCCTCTAAAGTTTGGATCACTCTTTCAGCCAGGCCATCAGTTTGTGGGTGGTAGGCTGTAGAGAAAGACAGTTTAGTGCCAAATAATTGGTGAAGATTTGTCCATAGTGCTGAAGTGAATTTGAGATCTCTATCACTGATGATATTTTTAAATATCCCAGTCCATGACACTACTCTATTCCATATCAGAAGAGCTGTATCCATGGCTGTATCATCTTTGTGACATGGTAAAAAGATTGGAGTTTTACTTAATCTGTCCACAATTACTAGGCAAGCATTATAGCTCCTGTCACCTCCTGGTGGTAGGCCAGTTACCCAATCCATATGGACAATTTCCCAAGGTCTGTTTGGTTCTTGGATTTTTATCATATTTCCAAGTCTTTTGCCTGTGGATTTATTTGCCTTTTGGCATCTGTCACAGGTTTTTCAATACTCTGCAACATCTTTCTGCCACATTGGCCACCATATGCAGGTCTTTACTTTTCTCTTCTTCTGTCTTCAGACAGATGTCCCGAAAAGGGACTATCATGGCATTCTTTCAGTACAAGATTGATTAATGACCTGTCTACAACTGTCATCACACATATGTGCTTGGGTCTGTGGTAAATTATACCATCCAGTAGGTGAAATCTTCCTTCATCATAAGATTTTCTCCATACTTCATCCAAGGCATGTATTAGAGAGTTGTCTTTACAGTCTTTGTTAAGTAATTGGCATAAGATGCTACAATTCTTATCTTGGGTGTAACTACTTCTGACTTCTTCAAAGAAGGTGGTGTTCAAGTCTGTAACACTTATTCCTTCTATTGGAATTTGTGGTGAAGCGTCTTCTGGCACATAAGCAGGATTATCAATATTATTTGGTAATGGCCATCTGCTTAGTCCATCTGCATTCTTATGAATATTCCCATCCTTATGAACAATAGTCATATTGCCTCTGTATTATTGTATGGCTATTTGTCATCTGAGCATGTGTCTGTTGGGTGTTTTCATGTTCAAAAGTGATTTGACAGCTGTACAATCTGTTATCACTTCAAAAACACATCCCTCTAAAAAGTAGTTCAATTTTTCCAAGGCCCAGACAAGGCATACACATTCCATTTGACTTGCTCCATATCTGGCTTCAGTTGGTTTGATTTGCCAGGATATGAAACATATGGGTCCTTCTACAGGCTTATCATTTATGATCTGAACTTGGTGAAGTGCAGCACCCAGTCCATCCCCTGATGCATCAATATACAGTTTGAAAGGCAATTTAAAGTCTGGCATCAGTAAGAGTGGAGCAGTTGTCAATGCTTCTCTTAGAGACTCAAAATCTTTGACTCTGTCAACAGTCATCTCAAACACTGTGTCTTTGTCACACAACTTATAAAGTGGTCTTGCTATGGATGCAAAATCTTTAATGTATTGCCTGTAATATCCTGCAAAACCTAAGAATGACTGAATTTCCTTCTTATTCTGAGGCATGGGTTTTAACAATACTGCTGCAACTTTGTTTTTGTCAATTCCAAGGGACAAACCAGATACAACATGTCCTAGTTCTTTAATTTCTTTAAATCCAAAGTGACATTTCTTCAAGGAGATTTTCATGTTTACTGATTGGATTTTTGTCAAAACTCTTGATAATCTGTACATGTGCTCCTCCCAAGTCTTTGAACAGATAATAATGTCATCAATGTAAATAATTAACCATCCCTCTGAGAGTTCTTCAGGGAAGATTTCATTCATCATTCTTTGGAAGTGTGAAGGTGCATTTTTGATACCAAAGGGCATCCTTAAGTATTCATACACTCCACAATGAACAATAATTCTCAAGTATTTTCTTGCTCTTGGTGTTACCAAATTTTGATGGAATCCTTTAAGGGAATCCATAGTGGTTATATACACTGCTTGAGATATTTGAGTAAGGGCAATTTGGATTTTTGGTATTGGGTATCTGTCTGGGACAGTGTAAGTGTTCAGAGCTCTAAAGTCCCCAACCATTCTGGATTTTCCATTATGCCACGCCACTATAACTGGTGTAGTTATTTCTACTTCCTCATTGTGGCCTACTTTTCTTATTACACCAAGGTCCAGAAGTTCTTTGATATGAATTTCTAGAGCTTCTCTTGATTTTGGACTTGCTGGATAAGCAGGTCTTCTTAAGAGTGGTGGATAAGGTCTCTCAATGTTAAGAATGATGTCAACTTCATGACCAATAATTGCTCACAGGGGTTCTTTGTCTGTAGCAAATGATCCTCTGTGGTCATACAAAAGGGAAGAAAGTTCATTTTCTTGTTTATCAGTCAGATGAAGGCTTATTTCAGCTTCATTTAACTGTTCAGACTTGAATTTCTCTAACTCTAAGTTGACTGGTGATAATTTGTTTACTGTAATTTGTCTTTTAAATGGTAAAAAGGCAAATTTCTGGCGCTTATTGTCCCCAATTGTAAAGTATCTGTCTTTGTTATTATGTAAATCTATCCCATACATGATTAAATAGTCATTTCCCAATATAAAATGGGTACTAGAGCAATTTTCCATAACAACAAATTCAACTGTGATCCTCAAATTCCCATTTATGTGTGGGAATATGACATTGGTCTCAAAGATTCCTAATGCTTTCATTGGGTTACTTGCACTGTTGAATTTCATACCATCAATTGGTAACAATTGGTCTTCAAAATTTGGTACACAAGTCTTAAGAAAAGATTTTCCAACACAAGAGCAGAAGGCTCCTGGGTCAAGAAAAAGTTTGGTGGGCTTGTTGTCAATCACCACTTCTGTTATACAGGAATTACCAGCTGTATAACCTTTTCCTCTGTTTGGTTTTGTCTTCATAAGTTGTGCATCTTGAACTTTTGATAAATCAACTTGACCATTGCTCAATTGTGGTAAGTGGGAATAAGATTCCATGATGTCAAAAGTGGCATTGATATTTTCTATATCTTTTGAAGATTCAGAATATATGGATGACTTATCATCTGAATTGTCTTCAATTATGTCTTCTTTTTCAACATCTGGTCCATTTTCAATGTCAATTTCATTGATTTCCCCCCTTTTTGGACATGTATTGGCTAAATGGGTGGTGCTTTGGCAAATATGGCATTTTCTGACTGTATCTGCAGATTTATATTTAATATTACTAGAATTTTCTTTGGGGTTTTTGTCCACAGAATCTTTTCAAGGTGTATTAAACCTTGTTTTGAGATTCACCCTACTAGAACCAATTTTGGTTCTGGTGGTTACTTCTTCTAGTATATTGATAATATCCTCTGCTGAAGATTGTTCATTAGTCCTGCTTTTGACAGAATGCTCTAACTCACCTCCACATTGTCTCAGAATTTTTCTATGGATCATAAATTCTGACATGTCAGGATATAATGCTGCTAATCTGTCCTTTTGTTGGCAAAACCATGGTAAAGCTTTGTCTTTATCAGCATTAAATTTGGCAGATTCAAAGGGTGTTTCAACTTTAAACCTCCAAGCATCATTTGCCCATTTGTTGATGATTTGGATTTTCCACCAAGTCCAACTCTGGTGTCCATGTGCTTGTCTTATTTTGATGTACCATCTGTGAGCTGATCTGGTAAACAAGGTTTTAAACCTGGATGTTACCAATCTGTCTGGTAATTCAAAATCCTCTTTGATCATGTCAATACCTCTAACGAATTCCATATGGTCATACTCTCCTTCACCACTGAAGTGAGGCCATTCTTTAAGTTTTGGAACTTCTTTCAAGAGTGCTTGGCCCATTGATGGTTCCAAGTTATGAAAAGAAGTGGATAATTCATTTTTTAATTGTGAATTATCAGGATCCAATACTTGTGGATTTGAAATTCTTGTGCCCTCATTTTGAATTAGAGGTGTAGAAATTCTTGGTAAGGTGTTCAGTATTTGTTCAATGTCATTCATTTTACTGTTGCTACACCTTTGGGAATTTCTGTATTCATGTTGGAAGCTTTGTATTAAATTTATTACTTCAATTTTATACATGTCTTCCTTATGTGTCAGTTCTTGCCATAACTCTGTCTGTCTTGTATTATCAGCAGCGACTTTATTCAATTTCATTGATAATTTTGATACTTCTTCTTGTGAAGCATCAAAAAACTTTTTCAAGGCAATGGTATATGTCTTTACTTCAGTAAATGAATTTGAAATGTCATCAAGGAATTTTTTGTTATTTGTTTTGATAATATTTATGGCTTGTTTAATTCTTGTTTCAATTATGTCATCAATATTGTATTTGGAATATTTATCTGTTAATTCTTTAATAATGGCAGATTGTTCATTTATTTTATTGTTAGAAGAATTATCATTATTGGAATTTTTAATTGTCCTTAGAACTTTTTCAAAACACATAAGTGTTTCATTAATTTGGCACAGACTCAGGTTGTTTGTTTTAATGTTGTTACAAATGGTTTCATTTTTATCAGAAAGATGTTTTTTCACGTCATTTATAGCATTATACAACTCTGGGATGGAATCAAATATGTCAGAAATCATTTCTGGAACCTTAATCTGGCTTCCTCCTTATTCTGTAATTCCATCATGGTTCTGGCCATCTGAAATACATTTTCCATGCCATCCTGCTGAATCTTTGGGATTGTGTAGCCCTGGCTGTAAGGTTTTGGGGCTGGTGCCTTCCCTTTGCCCTTGTTTGGAGCTTGTGGCTGCTTTTTCACGTTGGAATTGCTGCTGCTGGCCACTGGGGCTGTTTTTGGCACTGGTTTGGGTGGTGGAGGGTTGTTTTTCCTCCATTCTAGTGTCAAAAGCATCATGTTTTTCCTCTCCATCAATGGATGCCATCCATTGAGCAATTTGCAAGTGTTGGGATGGCCCAAGAATTTTCTTACTGTCAGGTAAGAATTCATGCAATTCTTCCACAGGTCTGCAAGGATCTGGTACTCCTTGAATTGAAGTGCATTGTTGTATGCACTGTGGTTGGCTTTGTATATGTCCACAGAGGCTTGTTGTGGCGGTGTCAGCTCTTTTTGAAGGTAAAATGGTATTATCAGCTTCAGAATGACCCATTTTAGTTGTTTGGAAGTCATCAACTGACCCTTTTCCTTCTGTACCTGATTGGCCTCTGCCATAATCACGTCTATTACCTTTTTGGGAGCTGCTTGAGGGGTTGTAGCTGACTCCTGACCTGGTTGAAGGCATAATTATGGTTTAAAAAGGCTTAAAATAGTATTTTTACGTCAAAAACTTACTATTGGCCAAATTTTTAGCTTTCTGAAGGGTATTACTTATGTCCAAGTTAATCAATTCAGAAGATATTGGTTCAGGTTGGTTATTTTGAGTCACAATAACAGTACTATTATGATCAGAATTAACAGTACTGGCAGGGATAATGCTGCTTACTGTTGAGGCTGTTTCAATGTTTTCTTGTCTTACCACGTTGTCAGACACTAAAATTAATGAAAAAGCCAATTAATTAAGTAAAAAAAGGTTATTTCAAAAAAAGAAATAAAATATAAGCCTAACTTATAATATGAAAAAAATTATTTTTTATGGATTTTTTGAATTATAAGAATTTTTTATATGTTTTTAAATTTTTCAATATAAGAAAAACGATTTAAAAAGAGTAAAAAAAAATATGTCACAGGTAAAATATCACGGCTGGGCCCCCAAATGTAAGGTGTGGATATGAAACTTTGATTAAAAATCAAGTACTTTTCCTGTCCTCAATATTTGTATAAGGTAAAAATTCAGTTAAAAATAGTATGAAATATTATTTTTAAGAGAAAAAACGCCAATTTTATTGTTTATAGCTTTATTAGTATAAAACAATAAAATGATAAAAATTTATTGTTTTACCAACAATAAAAATTTATCCAAAAAATACTCTACAAGAGATATTTTAAGGCTACAAAAGAAATTTCTTCAAGAGCAACTTCAATTGGAATTAATTGAGCAAACAACTGCAAGCAATTAATTAAAGAACAAAGTCTTTAAAAAGAATATTAAAGAGGAAACACGCCCAAAAGTGACCAGAGTGAATTTGGAAACAAAGTGATGAAAGATGCTTTAATTCACTTTTGGGGTGGTTCAGGGGTAAAAATGATTCTAAGAGTTACAAACAATGATTATAATAATTTTTTCACGTTGTTAAAAGGATTAAAATGATTTAAAAATGGTAGTTGGAATCTTTGATTGATTTGTTTAACAGTGTTTAAACTAATTAATAAAAGGAAAAGATTCTAACATGAAGAGAAAAGTGGGGCAAAGAAGACATTCTTTTAGAGCCATCAATTCTCTTACTTGAAAAGTAAATTTTACTCTTGTCAGTCGTGGAAAGCAGTCTGACAACAGCAAAGCCAATTATGGCATCATTGAACCCTGGTTTAGACCAAAAAAGGGCTGGTTTGAGCCATTTTTAGCCATTTTAGACCCTTAAGTGAGCCATTACTATAGCAATACCAGGCCTAGAGCCTTCAAAACACGTCAGAATGTGTGTCAGAGGCGTAGAAACCAGTTAAAACTGTTTTTACTATGATTGTGTTATCTTAAAGGTAGTTTTACCCTCTTGGAAACAGCTAAAACTACCCCAGTTGGTATCAAAACCTCATCATCAATTGAGTCCATAGACCCTGTAACTCAATTCCAGGCCAAAAGTGATGAACTTTTGCATGAATTTTGACATCCCACGCCTTTCAGCAAGGATTTTGGGGGTCTAGCTCCCCCTTAGAGCTGGAGTTCCTTTTCCCCCCCAAATTTAATCTTTCCAATTTATTTTTCCTTTAATTCCTCATCATGTATTATACTTACAATTTACATATGTAATTCAATTCAATTGTACAGTACAATACAGTAATAATTGACACCTCATACATAAATCAAAGTTCACTTATGTAATACACGCGCACATTTTGACATTTCAATTGAATTCAATTGAAAATACTTCAATTCCTCATAACTTCTAAACTAAACACAACACCTCAATTTTACCACAAAAATTGATGGTTAACACCACATGTGGTGTTAATTGAATTAAGGTTTTGAGGATTTTCAACTTTTGTATTGAAAATACTAAAAACTTAATTTAAGCTTATTTGGAGTTGAGTTACAAAAATTTCACTCAGAGGTGACCCCACCTGATTTTTTATGAGGAATCCAATGGTGAAATAATTTTTATGTGTTTATTTATTGAATAAAAAGTTCTAATAATTTTTATTTAACTTTTTTCCAAATTTATTTATTATTTCATAATTTTGTTAAAATTTCATTTTTTACTTAATTTTTCCAAGTATAAATGTAATTTTATACTTACAAAATTTAATGTATTTTTATTTTTTAAATTGTAATGAATTTTTTATTTTTAATATAATTTTATATTTATATTTTGATTTTTATTTTAATAATATAAATGAATTTTTTTTTTATATTAATATGTTATTTTTATATTTGTGGTCTTTTGGGTATATGTAATTACCTCTAAGGCTCACATTTTAGTTCAGTATTTGAGAGACTTCCCATTCTTCTCCTTCAATGATAGTTGGAGGAGCATGTTCTTGATGCCGATTTGGAATTGTTGATTTCTTGAATAGTTCTAAAGGAGACATATGTAATACTGGGTGGATGGACTGCCATTAAGATGGTAGGCACAAAGGCTGACTTTCTTAAAAATTAGAAAAGGAACAAACCATATTTTAGACAGTGTCATGGTGGGTCTAATTGGTTTGATATTCTTGAAAGAAAGCCATACCATGTCACCAGGATTGAAAACAAGTGGAATTGCTCTACTTTAATCTACATACCTCTTGAGCCTGTTTATGGAAACTTCAAGTTCCCTCTTGAGATCTTGCTGTAGTTATTGCATTTTTGTTGATAAGTTTTCAGGAGAAGTATCTTGAATGATGTGAATTGATTTGGCTTAAGGATCTCTTCCATAAACTGTCAAAAATGGTAATTCGTTGTTGAATAGTGGTCAGCGTTAATGTAAGCAAATTCAGCCAAACAGAGACAGGTGTTCCAATAATCTTGGTTATAACTGACATACATCCAAAGGGACTGTTCCAGTATCTGCTTTACCCTATCTGTGTGTCCATCAGTGTCTGGATGGTAAGAAGTTGACAGATCTCTTGAAATCTTGAGCTTCTGACAAATATTTATCGAAAAAGAAGAAACAAAAAGAGAACCTTTATCACTAGCAATGCTTGAAGGCAGGCCATGCTTTGAGAAAATACTTTTGATGAAGAAATGGGCCAAATCCAGTGAAGCTATTGAAGACATTGTTGGAATGAAAACTTCCATTTTTGAGAATATCTCCACTATGACAAGGATTGAGTAAAATTAATTGGACAGTGGCAATTGAGTGATGAAGTCCATTGAAAGACAAATTCAAGGACAAGTGGGAATTTGCAGAGGTTTTGAAGTCCAAAATTCTTGTCATGAATATTCTTGTTTCTTGAACACTGTTGACAGGATGACACATAATCCTTGATAGATTCAGTCATTCAAGACTAGTGGAAATCCTGCTTGACAAGTTTGAGAGTCTGCTCTTGGACAGGGTGTCCAGATAGAGGGGAGCCATGTTGCTTTTGAAGTATGGTGAGTTGAATTGTGGGGTCATTTGGAACCACCAGCCAATCTTTGAAAAGGAGAAGTTGTGAAGAGGAATCAAGAGAATAATATTGGACAGATTTACCTTTACCTAGATTTTCAAGAATCCTTCTGTAATGGGAATATTGCTATAATTCCTTCTGAATCAAGGAAATCAAATTCCCAAATGAATCCACCTTGACTGCAAAGAATTTTGAGGCTTGAATTCCATCTTGCTTTATCATTTATTGATAATTCATTGGATTCTTTCTGATGAAATTTCCCCCCTCTCTGGGTAAATGTCATCTGAATGTGACAGTGAATCTGGAAGGGTTGCCATGCAGCCAGGGAGGTAAGTAATTGAGAAATTTAATTAAGATCAGAATTTAGCCCAGCGGGCTTGAAGGAAAGTGAGGATCATAGAAGACATGAAGTATTGCAGTGAGGAGTGATTGGTGAGAAGTTAAAAAGGGGATGAAAGGGATAGAATAAAATGTCTCGAGCCCTAGAGAGACTAGACTATGCCAAGGAGTTCCTTGGAAAGAATTTCATAATTAAGCTCTTCTGGAAGAAGCTTGCAGCTATAAAATGAAATGGGATGTTTTTCTGAGTCAGAATCCTGACTCAGTATAGCACCCCAGGCATAATAAGAAGAGTTGGTCTTTACAATGATGGGTAGAGAAGGATTGAAATGAGAAAGAACTGGAGCTGTGGTTAGAACCGTTTTGAGTTAATGGAAATCTCTAAGAACTTCCTCATTCAGGTGAAAACAGGAATATTTCTTGTGGAAATTGGTGAATGAATTTTTTTCTTGGAATAATTCTTTATGAAATGGCAGTAGATATCGGAAAAGACAAGGAAAGATTGAATATCCTTGAGGTTGCTTGGAGGTGACCAATTGAAGATTTGCTGGAAATTTTCTTGATCCATCTTGAGGCCTTCAGAAGAAACAACATAACCCAAATATTCTTCACTAGAAACATGAAATAGGCACTTGGAGGCCTTAGGAAAGATGTTATTGGCTCTGACTCTGCAAAGAACAGTGGACACATGAGTAACATGTTGTAAGGTTTCACTATGGAACAATAAGTAAAAATAACTAATATTTTACTTATTGTACTCTTAATGTCTTTATGGAAACTAAAAAAAAGCTGAAAGCTAATTATAATAACAAGGAATTATTATAATGACGGAATAAAATATTTATATTATCAAGTTAATATAATAATATAGATTATATACTAAAAAGATTAATATAATAAAATTAATATATTGATATATGAGAATTAATATATTTAGGGAACTTGATTATCGATACAAAAAAATAATAAAGGCATAGAAAATTGTTTTTGAATAATAATAAAAATTATAACAATAATATTACTAATATTAGAGTTATGAATTAATGTAAATGCTATTTATATTAGCTTAAAGATTATTAAGAAGTGATAATAAAGAGGAAAGAACCTACTTTCAACACTTAATATAATAATTTTTAATACCTTTACATCAAAAAATATAAATACAACTTATTTAAATTGTATTTATAATAAAAATTAAAAGAAATTACAAACATTCTTGTTTTTGCGTGGAATTAGAGATTTTTGGAGAAATTTGAACAAAATCAATTAAAAATGAATTGAATCTTGTCAAAATTGATTATTATAATAAATATAAACTTGATTATTTGGATATATAGAAGTGTTATATAAAAAGAAGAGAGCTTCTACCTTTGGCTTAATAATGTAGTGTTTTTGTTGCATCTGAGGGGGAAATAGAGTAAAAAGAGCTGTATCTTTAGTAAATTATTCCCTCCTAGAGTCCAAAAGGCTTCTATGAGATGTTTACTGATGGTATCCACTGGAATTGATCAGTAATTTAAGGTTTAGTGATGATTACATCATAATTCAACCATCTTATCTCATTATTATGCCATCATTCAGAGTTATCACTATAACTCTAAGTTTGATGACATCATAGGCTTTGAAGAAGCCTAAAGTTTTTGGATTTTATTATTAAGCATAATCTAATAGTATTCACCAGCTTTATTACTTATATAACTGTTAAACCTAAAATAAGATTACAGTGAGTGATCATAATGATTAAATTTAAGCTTAACCTTTGATCATCAATATTTTTGAAGCTATAAAAGCTACAGCCAATAGGAGAGTGTATTCTCATAGCTTGAGATGTTATAATTAAACTACCAAGAGAATGTTATTACATCATTAAAACTCTATGTTTGATGATTTTTCTGGTAACTCATCCTTTCTGTTGAAATTCACTATTTTAAACATCACACCAGGATTTCAAGGGGTTGTACCTTGAATATAATAATAAAAAATCAATCAATATTCACGTATGAGCCAGTAGAACCTGAATTCTTACTTTATTTTAATTTTGGACCAATTTCACAACAAAGTGGTCAACAGCTATCACAATTTTATTCAATCAACTCTTACAAGTTATAGCCTTGTTTATAGCTTGCAAAATAAAGTCTATAACTGACTTTCTACATTACTTACTTGGTGAGTATATCTTTTGTCAAATCTTTATCATGTTTAGCTTAAGAGATATGAGCCAAAAATCATTAATATATGCAGTGATCATAAAAGTGCATATATTCAGGTTATTTCCTTAAATATTAATTTTACAAATATGGCATCAAAAACTCATATGTTTAGCATTTCATGGGGAATCCAATGGCACAGCATATTTCAAATGTTTTATTGTGGTTTCTGAGATAAATAAGGATTTATGTCTTTCTTATGGTATTCTTACTTATTGTTCATGAATTATTGACTTTACAGATATGCAATAAAAATGATGTGTGTGTATTTTATCATGAGAAATCTAATGATGTACATTATTCACATGTTTACTCATTAGATTTGAAGTTAATTTAGAATTTATACCTATTTATGGCATTTGACTTACTTTAAGATAATTATTTTAAAAGAATAAGCATTGTAAAGTTCTCTTGTGACCTTTTTAGATATGTGTTAATATCTCAAAGGCTCAAATTATCTACCACCAAGAAATATTGTACCACAATCTGATAAAGCTAATTATAATATCATCCACTGTTATACCTCTTCATTAGACTTTCTTAGTCTTGAAGGTAAACAATGCTTAGCTTTTCTATTCTCTAGGTCTTATTTCTGAACCTTATTAATATTTTATCAGAATTAGTTATTTCTTTCTCAAGTAGCTATTAATATTCTTGAGTTGGGTTTCTCTACCTAACAAGTTATTCTCTCTCTTTTTTGTTTCTAGTCCTTCTTTCTTCAAGGACTTTTACAAATTTCTTTTCTTCTCCTTCTTCTAGAGGGGGAATTTCAAGTGTTGGTTCATTTCTTAGGGGAAATAACTCTTTGTGACTTGAGATGTAAGCTTTTATCAGGCTCACAGGGGATGTTGGGTATTTATTCAGGAAGTCACCTGTTAGTTCTAGCTGCACAGAATTAGGTCCATCTAGTGCTTTTATCATGAATGGTTCCGCAAAGGAATCTTTCAATTTCTTTGGGCCTTTGATATTATCAAAATTCAGAGTTGATACTAAGACCAAGTCTCCTACTTTAAATTTAGGTGGTTTAGGACTTTTATCCCATCTTTGTTTTTCATACTTGAAAGAATCTTGCATATATCTGTTTTCATATTGTCTTGCCTTTTCAAGCATCACTTTGAAACTACTTGGTGTTGGATGTATATACACTAATCCCTTTTTAAGAGTATCATATGGAATTCTTGCATTTCATCCTTTGTCCAAAATTTCTGGGGTTTTACCAGTCAAAGAATGGATTTATGTTTTATATGCTAGCTCAAGAGATGGTATTAAGGTACAAAAATCATGGGTAAAGCCATCAGAGTCTTTGAATTATAGGTCATAAGCACAGAATATTCTGATAATATCTTCTAAATTTGGTATCATTCTTTCTGCCAGACCATCAGTTTGAGGGTGGCAGGCTGTGGAGAATGATACCTTTGTTCCAAACAAGTTATGGAGGTTTGTCCATAATGCTGAGGTTAATTTTAGCTGTCTGTCACTTATGAAATTTTGGAATATTCCTGTATGGCTAATAACTTTATTCCATATCATTATGGCTGTGTCCATAGCTCTGTCATCTTTGTTACATAGTAAGAACATTGCAGTTTGTCTGTACCTGTCAACTAGTACTAGGCATGCATTATAACTTCTCTCTCCTCCTGAAGGTAAGGCTGTTACCCAGTCCATGTGAGCTATTTCCCAAGGGGATTTGGGTTCTTGAATTTTTATCATCATTCCAAATTTCTTTCCTGTGCCTCTGTTTTCCTTTTGACATCTGTCACAGGTTTGGAAGTATTCTGCAACATTTTTTCTCCAATTTGGCCACCAATAGAAGGTTTTTACCCTCCCTGGTGTTCTGTCTTATGAGAGATGTCCAGATGCAACACAATCATGACATTCATGCAGTATAGTTCTTATCATAGTTCTATCTGTTAAAGCCATAACACATGTATGTTTAGTCATATGGTAGAGGATTCCATCAAGGAGGTGAAATCTTCCTTCATCATATGTGTTTTTCCATGCTTCATCTAGTTTGGATGAAAGTGATGGGTATTTACAGTCTTTCATTATAAGTTGGCACAAGATATGACAGCTTTTGTCCATCTTATAGATTTCTTGAGCTTGGTTAAAGAGTTCTATCACAATATCTGTGAAACATATGCCTTCTATATGATATTCTTCCTGTGGTGCCCATGCTGGGTTTTCAGGTGTATTTGCTAAAGCCCATCTGCTAATCCCATCTGAATTTGTATGTATATTTCCAGATTTATGAGCTATAGTCATATTTCCACTATGTTCTTGAATAGCAATTTGACATCTCAGCATGTGTCTATTTGGTGTATTCATGTTTAATAAAGGTTTTACAGCATTACAGTCTGTTATCACATGAAATACTGTTCCATCCAAAGAATAGTGCAGTTTTTCTAAAGCCCACACTAGGAAAAGAAATTCCATTTGGCTTGCTCCATATCCTGCCGCTGTTGGCTTGATTTGTTCTGAAAAAAAGAAACTTGGTCCTTCAACAGGTTTATCATTGATGATTTATGTTTGGTTTAGTGCAGCACCTAGTCCTTCTCCAAAAGAATCAATGTACAGCTTGAAAGGTAGTTTCCAATCTGGAATTAGAAGAAATGGAGCATTTGTGAGGGCATTTTTCACTTCCTCATATGCCTTAACCCTTTCTTCAGTCATTTCATAGACTGTCCATTGGTCATAGAGCTTGTACAAGGATTTGGCAATTCTTGCAAAGTTTTTATATGCTGTCTGGAATGAACAGAAAATCCTATAAATGTTTAAATTTCTTTTTTTTTTTTGAGGAATTGGCTTCTTTAGTACTGCTGCCATGTTGTTTTTATCTATGCCCAAGCTTAGTTCAGATACAACACATCCTAGTTCTTTCAGTTCACTGTAGCAAAATGATATTTTTTTGAAGGAAATTTTCATATTTACTTGTACTATTTGCTGCAAAACCCTTTATAGTCTTGTTAAGTTACTGTTCCAAATTTCTGAGAAAACTACAATATCATCAATCGAGATAATTAACCATACTTCTTATAATTCATCAGGAAATGTGGTATTCATAATTCTTTGCTAATGGGAAGGTGAATTTTTTATACCAAATGGGATTCCTAATTATTCATAAATTCCCCAGGGGACCATTATCCTCAGTAGGTTTTGGCATTTTCTGTTAATACATTTTGGTGAGAACCCTTTAGAGAATTCATGGATGTAATGAGCTTCGCCTATCACAATGGTGTTAATGTCTCATGTATTCTGGATATTGGATATCTGTCAGCAACAGTATAGGTAGTGAGACATCTAAAGGCCTCTAAGATCCTTTATTTTCCATTATGCCAAGTTATAATGACAGGTGTAGTGACTTTTACGTGTTCAATATGTCCTAATTTCCTTAATACTCCAAGGTCCATGAATTCTTTAATGTGTACCTCTAAGGCTTCTCTAGCTCTTTGGATAGCTGGGTAAGCTGGTCTCCTTAATAAGGGTGGACAAGGCTTTTCCACAATAAGAATAATTTCTACTTCATTCACATTTATTGCACCTAGTGGTTCATTGCCAGTTGCAAAGGAATTTTTGTATTTAAACAAGAGATAAATCAGTTTTTCTCTCACTTTTTCTGTTAATTCTTGGTTGAACTCTGCCTTATTAGGTTGTTCATTTATGAAGGATTGTTTCTCTGGGCTTTTCTCTTCATTTCTTATAGCTGTAATCTGCTTTTTTGGTATTTAAAAAACCAAATTTCTGCCTCATACTGTCTCCTATGGTAAAATACCTGTCTTTTCAATTAGAGTATCTATTCCATAAATTGAAAAGTGATTATTTCCAAGTATGAATTGGTTACTAATACAATTTTCTATTACTAAAAACTTCAATTTCAATCTTATACATTGAGAAGGGTGAGGGAAAATTTATGTCAAGTCAATTGATCCAAGGGGCTTCATCCTTTCACTTGCACCACTAAATTTGATGCCTTTTATTGGTATAGGCTTTTGTTCCCCATCTGGTATAGTTTTTTTAAGTAATCCTTACCAACACAGGTACAGTATCCTCCTGTATCTAAATTTGCTTTTTCCTCTTGGTTTCCAACAATAAGAATGCTTATAATTCAGTTTACATTTTTATATCCCATTCCTTTTGCTGGTTTGGGTATATACAGCTTCGCCTCTTGTATGTTTGTGAGGATTGTATCAGCTGTTCCAAATTGTGCTAAGCTTTCATTTAGATCTAGTAATTCATATGTTAAATCAGTATTATTAATTTGTTCATTAATTATACTGATTTCATAACTTTCAGAAGTTTCTGAACCTTCAGTGTCTTTTTCAGACTCAGATTCATCTTCTTTGTCATTGTGGTCTTCTGTTTCCATTATTCCATTGATTTTTGCCTTTTTAAGGCAATTATTGGCTAAGTGTCAAATACCCCCACATTTATGGCATTTTCTTTGCTCATTAGTGCTGGGTGTATTGGGTTTGAAAAGTTCTTTTGGTTTGTTTGGACTTTTAATGTCCAATTTTTGCAATTTTCTGCCAATTTTTGTTCTTGTCACCCTGTCTTCTGGTGCATTGATATACTCTTCTGTTGTAAGGTTTGACTATGTAAAGATAAGTAAATATTACTAATATTTTACTCATTTTACTATGAATGTTCTTATAAGTAAAATAAAGAAGATAAAAAAAATTACATTATTAAATGAATATGATGATATAATATATATTATAAAAAAATAATATAATAAATAAATATATTAATATAAGACAATTAATATATTTAAAAGAACTTTATTATTGTTACCAACAAATAATAAAGGCATGAAAAATTGTTTTTTATTAATAAAAGACAATTAATAGCAATAATATTACCAATATTAAAGCTATATATTAATAGAAATACTATTTATATTAATTGAAGAATTATTAATAGTAATAATAGAGAGAAATTATCATAATAATAGAAAATAACCTACTTTTGACGCTTAATATAATAATTTTGGATGGATTTATGCCAAATAATGTAAATAAAACTTATTTAAATTGTATTTACAAATTAAAATAAGAGTGATTACAAATTTTCTTCATTTTTACATGGAAATGAGATTTTTAAGAGATTTATAGCAAAACAGAAGAACAATTGAAGTAATCACCTGAAAATTATGATTATAATAGAGATTATCTTTGGTCTTTGATAATATAGAATACTTATATATTAAGAATAAAGATTTTACCTTTTGATTTAGATGCATCTGAGGGGAAAATAGAGTAAAAAGAGCTCTATTTCTAGTAAATACCTTCCTTCTAGAGCCCAGTAGGCTTCTAGTAGACGTGTACTGATGGTATCTACTAGAAATGATCAGTATTTCAAGGTTTAGCAATGATTACATCATGATCAAACTATCTTATCTCATTATTAACCCAATATTTAGAGTTATCACTATAACTCAAAATTTGATGACATCATGCGCTTGGAAGAAGCCTAAGAATTGTGTATTTTATTATTATTAATCATAATCTAATAGTATTAACCAGTTGTATAACTTATATCACTGTTAAACTCAAAATAAGATTACAGTGAGTGATCATAAATGATCAGATTTAAGCTTAAGCTTTGATAATACCTTTTAAGTAGTACACGCTAATCCCATTCTTGGAGTGGATTCTGATAGCTTGGAATGTCCTTTTTAAACTGCCAAGAGAATTTCATTAAATCATTAAGACCCTATTTTTGATTATTTTTCTTGTAAGTCATCTTTTCTGTCAAAATTTAATATTCTAAACTTCAAACCATGATTTCAAGGGGTTATATGTTCACCATTATAATATAAATTACATTATTCTTCATGTATGAACTGGTAGAATCTTTCTTTCTACATTTTTTTCAGTTTGGACCACTTTCAAAACAAAGTGGTAAACAGTTCCATTGATTTTAGTTGGTAATCCCTTACGAATTTTAACCTTGTTTATAACTTGTAAAATAAAGTTCATATCTGTTTTCCTAAAGTAACTAAATGGTGCCTTTTCTGATTTGTCTCTATATCTTTTATATTTCAAGAGATATTAGCTAAAAACCATGAATATATGCATTGACCAAAAAAGTGCATATATTCAGCTTAATTCCTTAAGTATTGATTTTAGAAAATAGCTTTATAATTGTTTTATGTGTGGTCTCTTATGGAAAGTCCAATGGTACAATTTATTTAACATGTTGTTTCATTGGTTTCTGAGTTAAATAAGGTTTTATACCTTCTTTAAGGTATTATTACTTATTCTCCAGTAATTATTGACTTTTCAGATATGCAATAAAAATGGAATATGTGTATTTTACCATGAGGAATCTATGGATGTAATTCATTTCACATCTTTTATCATTAGATTCTGAGTTAATTCAGATTTTGTACTTATTTGTGGTTTTTTAATAGTCTTTGAGATAATTATTATAAGTATAGTTATTACAGAAATCTTTTTGTGACCTTTTTGGTTATGTAGTCATATCTCAAAGGCTCATATTACCTACCACCAAAGAAGATTGTACCACAATTGGATATAGTTAATTAGGGTATCAACCACTGTCCTACCTCTTCAATAGACTTTCTTAGTCTTGAAGCTCAAAAATGCTTGATTGTTCTATTCTTTAGGCTTTCTTTCATGTCTGAACCTTCTTAATAGTTGATCAGCATTGGTTATATCCTTCTCAAGTAGCCATTCATCTTTTTGAGTTGGATTCCTATACCTTACAAGGTATTCCCTTTCTTTTTTGCTTCTTCCCTTCTTGTTTTAAAGACTTTCACAATTTTCTTTTCTGTTCCTCTTTCTAAAGGGGGTATTTCAAGTGGGGTTTTATTTCCTAGTGGAAATAATTCCTTGTCACTTGAGCTGTAAGGTTTTATCAGACTTATAGGGAAAGCTGGGTGTTTGTTCATTAGTTCCCCTGTGAGCTCTCATTGCACAGCATTAGGTTCATGTAGTGCTTTTATCATAAATGGTCCTGTAAAAGAATCTTTCAATTTCTTTGGGCCTTTTATATTATTGAAATTTAGAGTTGACACCAGGACCAAGTCTCCTATTTTGAAGTCAGGTGGTTTATTAATTTTATCCCATCTTTCTTTTTCATACTTGAAAGAATCTTGCATACATCTGTTTGCATGGTTTCTTGCTTTGTCAAGCATTAACTTGAAGCTCCTTGCTGTTGGGTGTATATCCACTAAGTCCTTTTTGAGGTTATCATAAGAGGGTCTTGGATTCCAGCCTTTTTCTAGCATTTCAGGCGTCTTTCCAGTTGAAGAATGGATTGATTCTCTATATGCCAGCTCAAGAGCTGGTATTAATGTACACCAATCATGGGTAAAACAATCAGAATCCTTGAGTTCTAGGCCATAAGCACAGAATCTTCTGATCATGTCTTTCAATGTCTGTATCATTCTTTCTGATAGTCCATCAGCTTGGGGGTGGTAAGCTTTTGAGAATGATAGTTTTTTTCCAAACAGGTTATGGAGGTTTTTCCATAATGCTGAAGTGAATTTTGGGTCTCTACCACTTATGATGTTTTGGAATAAGGCTGTGTGGCTAATAAATTCATTCCATATCATTATAGCTGTGTCCATAGCTGTGTCATCCTTGTGACATGGTAAGAACATTGGTGTTTTGCTGTATCTGTCAGCTAATACTAGGCATGCATTGTAACTTCTGTCTCCTCCTGGAGGTAATGCTGTTACCCAATCCATGTGAACTATTTCCCAAATGTATTTTGGTTCTTGGATTTGAACCATCATTCCAAATTTTTTACCTTTGCCTCTGTTTGCTTTTTGGCATCTGTCATAGGTTTGTCAGTATTCTGCAACATCATTCTTCCAATTTAGCCACCTAGAGCAGGTTTTTACCCTCTCTAGTGTTCTTCCTTCTGAGAGATGTCCAGCTGCAACACTATAATGACATTGATTTAGTATAGTGTTTATTAGAGTTCTATCTGTTGAAGCCATAACACAAGTATGGTTAGTTCTATGATAAAGGATTTCATCAAGGAGGTGGAAACTTCCTTCCACATATGATTTTTTCCATGTTTCATCTAGTTTTGATTAAATTGATGGGTCTTTACAGTCTTTCATTAGAAGTTGGAATAAGATATGGCAGTTTTTATCCATTTTATAGCTTTTTTTTAACTTTGTGAATGAATTCTGTTCCTATATCTGTTACACATATGCCTTCTATATGGTGCTCTTCCTGTGGTACCCATGCTGGATTTTCAGGTGTATTTTCCAGAGCCCATCTGCTAAGACCATCTGTGGTTTTATGAATATTACCAGATTTATGACCTATAGTCATATTTCCTCTATATTCTTGGATGGCGATTTGCCATCTTAACATATGTCTATTTGGGGCTTTCATGTTTAATAAAGATTTTACAGCATTGCAATCTTTAATTAAATCAAACATTGTCCCATCTAAATAATAGTGTAATTTTTCCAAATGCCACACTAAGCGGAGGCATTCCATTTGGCTTGCTCCATACCCTGCTTCTGTTGGCTTCATTTGTCTTGAAATGAAGAAAATTGGTCCTTCAACAGGTTTTCATTGATGATTTGTGTCTGGTGTAGTGCAGCACCTAGTCCTTCTCCACAAGCATCAATGTGTAGTTTAAAGGCTAGCTTCCAATCTTGAATTAGAAGCAATGAGGCATTTGTTAAGGCATTTTACAATTATCCATATTCCTTAACTCTTTCTTCAGTCATTTTATAGACTGTCTGTTAGTCACAGAGCTTATAAAATGACTTAGAAATTCTTTCAAAATTCTTTATATGTTGTCTGTAATGGACAGAAAATCCTAGAAATGATTGCATTCCTTTCTTAGTTTGGGGAAGTGGTTTTAATAGTATGGCTGTTACTTTGATCTTGTGTATTCCCAAACTTAGTCCAGATACAACATGTCCTAGTGCTTTCAGTTCATTGTGTGCAAAATGAAAGTTTTTCAGAGGGATTTTCATGTTTACTTGTACTAATTTTTGAAATACTCTTTCTAGTCTTGATAAGTGACTTCCCCAAGTTTCTGAGCAAATTATGATATTATCAATAGAGATAATCAGCCATCCTTCTAATAATTCTTCATAAAATATGGCATTAATCATCCTTTGGTAATAGGATGGTGCATTTTTTATACCAAATGGTGTTCTGAGATATTGAAAAATTCCACAATGGACTATTATCCTTAGTAGTTTCTTTTCATTGTCTGTTAAGACATTTTAATGAAAGCCCTTTAGAGCATCCATGGCTTTGATGAACTTAGCCTGAGATAATTGTGTTAATGTCTCATGGATTCTGGGTATTGGGTATCTGTCCGGGATAGTATAGGTGCTTAGAGCTCTAAAGTCCCCTACCATCCTTGATTTTCCATTATGCCAAGCTATAATGACAGCTGTAGTGACCTCTACCAGTTAATTATGTCCTACTTTCCTTAATACTCCAAGGTCCATTAGTTCTTTAATTTGTACCATGGGCTGGCTGGATAAGCTGGTCTTCTTAATAGAAGTGGATATGGTTTTTCTTCTTTAAGGATTATGTCTACCTCATGTCCAATTATAGCACCTAGTGGTTCCTTGTCAGTTGCAAAGGCATTTTTATATTTGAATAAGAGGTAAATCAATTTTTCTTTCATTTTTATTGTTAATTCATGATTGAATTCTTCCTCTTTTGGCTGTTCAGTTATGAAAAAATCCATTTCTGGGCTTTTTTCTTCATTATTAATAGCTTTAATTTGTCTTTTGCTATTGATAAAGCCAAATTTTTGTCTTTTATTGTCTCCTATGGTAAAATATCTATCTTTTTGGTTAGAGATATCTATGCCATAAATTGACAAGTAGTCATTTCCAAGTATAAAATGTTCACTAGTGCAGTTGTCCATTACTACAAATTTTACTTTCAATCTGATACATTGTTAAGGATGAGGAAAAATGAGTGTTAAGTCAATTGTTCTAAGGGGATTCATCCTTTCACTTGCACTACTGAATTTGACTCCTTGTATTGGTATACGGTTTCCTTCCCAATCTGGTACAATTGCTTTGAAATAACTTTTGCCAACCCAGGTACAATATGCTCCTGTATCTAAGTTTACTTTTGCCTCTTGGTTTCCCACCATGATAATACCTATACTTGATTTTCCATCTGTATATTCCATCCCTTTGTCTGGTTGGGTTCTATACAATTTAGCATCTTGTATGTTTGTGAGGCTTGTATCAGATGTTCCAATTTGTGGTAAGTCTGAATCGACATCCAGTACTTCATATATTAAATCAATATTATTAGTTTGTGCATTAATTATATTGATTTCAACACTTTAAGAAGTTTCTTATTCTTCAGTGTCCTTTTCAGAATCAGATTCTTCTTCTTTATCATTGTGGTCCTCTGTTTCCACAATTTCATTTATTTTTTCTTTTTTAAGGCAATTATTGTCTAAGTGTCCAATACCTCCAAATTTGTTGCACTTTCTCTGCTCATTATTGTTGGATGTATGGGGATTGAGAGTTTCTCTTGGTTTATCTTTTTTGATAAGGGGATTATTTGGAATTTTAATGTCCAATTCCTTCCAAGTTCTGCCAATTTTTGTCCTTTTCAGTATGTCTTCTAGTGAATTGATATACTCCTCTGTGGAGAATGGTTCTATACACCTGCTTCTCAGGGCATTCTCCAATTCTCCTCCACATTTCTTGATTATTTCTATGTGTACCATTTTTTTGACATTTCTGGGTACAGTGGATTTAATCTTTCAACCTGTTTTAAGAACCAAGTCAAAGTTTTATCTTTGTCTGGGTCAAAGAAAGAGTTTTCAAATGCATTCTCTATTTTGTACCTCCAGGCATCATTAGCCCACTTGGTGATTATTTCTTGTTTCCACCAAGACCAGGTATTTTTGGAATTTGTCTGCCTTATGCCATAATACCATCTTTTTGCAGATTTATCAAACAGTGAGTGTAATATGGCAGTGGTTCATTCACCTGGTATGGAATAATCTTCTTGCAACATGTCAATGTTTTAATAAATGACATAAGGTCATATTCACCTCCTCCTGTGAATGTTGGCCATTCTTTCAATTGAGGTGCTTCCTTCATTAAGACTTGGTTATTGTCTTGATTATTCAAGTCTGTTTTGAAGGGATTTGTTAATTCCTCTTTTGGTTCAACAGGGCTTCTTATGTGAGAAAATGGTGTTGATAGCTTTCGCATATTTAAGTTAGCCTCATGAATTTTATTCCTTTTTTAGTAATAAGCCTTATTTCACTTTGAATATCATCTTTCAGATGCATTCTTGCTTCATCACTTTTTTCCACATTGTCTAAAAGTAATTTTTGGTGTGATGAAGTCTTTTCTTCAAATTTCTCTACAGAAATACTTAATTTGTTTGATTTTTCTGTAAGATTATCAATACTCACGTCCTAATTGATTGTCAAAGTTTTTTCTTTGATATCTTTTATGTATTTATACAGTTCTTGTTGTCATTGTATTTATTTTTGAGTATTGTCAATTAAAACTTTTGGTTTGTTATTTTCAACAATAAATTTAATGTTGTCAATTTCTTTTTCATTCTGTACAACAATTTTTGTTGAAGAAGATAAATTATTATTATTTATTTCTTGTAATGATAATCAAGTATTTTTAATTTCTTTTAGAGGTAATATACTATTCTTAATTTCTGTTAAAGTATTTACAACATCTGGGGACAAGGTTATTTCTTTGGGAAATGAGGTTGTCTCATTCTTTGTTCCTCCTTGTCCTTTAATTCTATGAAGGTTCTGGCCATGTTGAAGAAATTGTTCATGGCATCCTTCTGGATTTTTGGAATCCTGTAGCTCGGGGAATATGGTTTTCTCCAATTATTTTTCTTGTTCTTTTTCCCTTCTTGGGGAATTGGGTTGGCTTGGGGCTTCTTTCTTGGATGCCTCCTTCTTTGTGGAGTGGTACTCCTTGATCTTTTTTATTTGAGTTTTGTGTGATAGTGGATTCTATCCATTGGAGTATCTCACTATTTCCTCCTCTTTGAGGACCCTTTTGAGGATGTGCCAGGAGTTCATCACTCCTTGGTGTATTTGAGGCAACATTTCCCAGTCCTTGTCTTTGTATGCTGTGTATCACTGCTTGTACTGGCTCATGTAAATGTTTATCTGAGCCTTCTGAATGTGATTTGGACTTTTTTGAGTTACTCATACTTAGCTATAACTCTGGTTCAGATATCATGGGCATTTCTGGGACTTTCCTTGAGGATAAGGCACTTCCTTGTGTGGATTCTGTTCCACTGGGGATATTGCCCTTTCTTTTTCCTTTTGAGGGATTAATTCTACCTCTGAGTCCAGCTTTATCTGATTGGATGGAATATTTGGAGCCTCTTCTGGTAGTCATAATTTGAGAAATAAGAAATAAGAAGATTCCAGGCCAAGAATTCTTCTTATGACAGTTTATAAAGGACGTACTTACCTTCAGAGTCCCAAATAGTGGGTCCTGGAAAGTCTAATTCCTTAGCTTTCTTTTTTGTAGCTACAATTGGTGTTGGAGAACTTGGGCAAGTTTCTTGCACCAATGTTTCAAAAGTGGCTTGATTTTCCTCTGTTGGATTATCTTCAAACACTAAAAAAGACAAATAAATATAAGTCTTTTATATAAGAAGTGTTATTTTTGGTAATATATGGCAATTTTCAGCGTAAAAGTTTCTTTTATATCTTTGAATAAATGAAATGAATAAAGAACCAGAAAAATGAATAAAAATAATTTTTTTTATTGGTTTTTAATATTTTTTAATATTTTTTATGTTTTTATTTTCAAAGAATACAATAAAAATGAAAACAATTTTATTATGAAATTAATTTATAATAGAAAATTATTGTTAATTTAAAAAATATCTCTTTTAGTCACTAGAGTCACTCAAAGAAAGTTCTTGCAATTCTAAGTGTGTGAAAAACAATGTGTAAGACAGTACAATTGCTTTCCAAATTCCTCAATAGCCTTTAAAATCAATAAATATAAAATTATTATATAATTTTATTATTATAATTATAGCTCATTATTGGATAAATCCAGTTAAAATGTTTTTAGAGGTCTTTTAAAGTAAATATCATGGCCAGGCCCCCAAATGTAAGGTTTGACTAAGAAAAAATAAGTATGTATCACTAATATTTTACTTATTGTACTATTAATGTCCTTGTAAATAAAATGAATAAGATAAAAAATAATTATAATAATAATAAATTATTATAATTATGGCATAAAAATAACTATATTATTGAATGAATATAATAATATAATCTATATTATAAAAAAATAATGTAATAAATAAATATATTAATATAAGTTAATTAATATATTTAGAAGCACTTTATTATTGTTACCAGCAAATAATAAAGGTGTAAAAAATATGATTTTATTAATATAAAAATTAATAACAATAATATTACCAATATTAAAGTTATATATTAATATAAATACTATTTATATTAATTGAAGAATTATTAATAGTAATAATAGAGAGAAATTATTATAATAAGAGAAAATAACCTACTTTTGATTTTTAATATAATAATTTTGGATGCATTTATGCCAAATAATTGAAATACAACTTATTGAAATTTTGTTTACAAATTAAAATAAGAGAGATTACAAATTTTCTTGATTTTTACGTGGAAAGGAGATTTTTAAGAGAATTATAGCAAAGCAGCAGAACAATTGCAGTAATCACGTCAAAATGATGATTATAATGAATTTTATCTTTGGTCTTTGATAATATAAAATATTTATATATAAAGAATAAAGATTTTACCTTTTAATTTGATTGTTTTAATGTTTTGATGCATCTGAGGGAAAATAGAGTAAAAAGAGCTCTATTTATAGTAAATACCTCCCTTTGAGAGCCCAGTAGGCTTCTAGTAAACGTGTACTGGTGGTATCTACTAGAAATAATCAGTATTTTAAGTCTTAGTGATGATTACATCATGATCAAACCATCTTATCCCATTATCATACCATTATTTAGAGTTATAACTATAACTCCAAATTTGATGACATCATAGGCTTAGAAGAAGTCTAAGATTTGTGGATTTTATTAGTATTAATCATAATGTAATAGTATTCACCAGCTGTATCACTTATATAACTGTTAAACTTAAAGTAAGATTACAGTGGGTGATCATAAATGATCAAATTTAAGCTTAAGCTTTGATCATTAATAACTTTCATGTTATACACGCTACAGCCATTCTTAGGGTGGTTTCTGATAGTATGGCATGTCCTTATTAAACTTTCAAGAGCATTTTATTACATAATCAAAACTCTATTTTTGATGATTTTTCTTGTAACAAATCCTTTCTGTCAAAATTCAATATATTAAACTTCAAACCATGATTTCAAGGGGTTATACCTTGAATATTATAGTAAAAATTGCATCATTCTTCACCTATGAACAATTAGACTCTTAATGTCTACTTTCTTTTAAGTATGGACCTCTCTCACAAGAAAGTGGTCAACAGCTCCATTGATTTTAGTCAATAATCCCTTACAAGTTTTAACTTTGTTTATAACTTGCAAAATAAAGATCATATCTGTTTTCCTACAGTAACTACATGGTGACTTTATTTTTGTTTTATCTCTCTATCTTGTATATTTCAAGAGATATTAGCTAAAAACCATGAATATATGCATTGACCAAAAAAGTGCATACATTCAGCTTAATTCCTTAAGTATTGATCTTAGGGAAGAGCTTTATATTTGTTTTATGTGTGGTTGTTTATGGAGAATCCAATGGTAAAATTTATTTCACATGTTGCTTCATTGGGTTCTTATTTAAATAAGGTTTTATACCTTTTTTAAGGTATTATTACTTATTCTTCAGTAATTATTGACTTTTCAGATATGCCATAAAAATTACATATGTGTATTTTACCATGAGGAATCTAATGGTGTAATGAATTTCACATGTTTTATCATTAAATTCTGAGTTAACTCAGATTTTGTACTTATTTATGGTATTTTTACTAGTCTTTGAGATAATTATTATAAGTCTAATTATTACAGAAATTTTGTTGTTACCTTTTTGGATATGTGGTCATATCTCAAAGGCTCACATCTCTTGAGAATGTTTCTATACACCTTCTTCTTAGGGCATGCTCAGTTCACCTCCACATTTATTGAAAATGTTCATATGCACCATTTTGGGTGACATTTCTGGATACAGTGCATTTAATTTTTCAGCTTGTCTTAAGAGCCAAGTCAAAGGTTTATCCTTATCTGGGAAAAAGAAGAAATTTTCAAATGCATTTTCTATCTTGTACCTTCACGCATCATTTGCCCACTTGTTGATTATTTCTGTCAAAGCCATGGAAATTACCATCCTGGACTCCATATGGCATATCAGTGTCATATCAATCTTATGGAAATTTGGACATATTCAAAATCACTGGCCAAATTGGCCCTCTCATCTTTTCTGGCCTTTTATGGTCATTTCACTCCTGGGGCCAACCTGGCCCTTCCTGGCCTTTCTCTGCTTTTGGGCACTCTTTGATATTTTCCAGTCAACAAGGAAAATACACCCCAAAATCCTGTATTTGGCTTTTCAAGCTATAAAAACAGTTTGCACACTTTGATGCAGTTTGTGCACTTTGACGTATTTTGCGCACTTTTGCGCATTTGGCTGTATTAAGCCATTTAGGCCATATTTCTCATGTATTATGTGAAATATGCCCAAAAGGCCATATCAGTCCTTTTGGGGATTAATTGAAATATTTGTGAATTTTGCTCACTTCTGCAAATTTTGCACACTTCTGCGCATTTTGTGCATTTTTGTGCAAATACAGTTGTAAAGCTGTATTAGCTGTATTTAGCCAAAAACCCAAAAATGGCCAAATAACTCAAAAGAGACTTTCTCACCTCTGAAGCATCCCAAAACCCAAATTTCAGTCATATCCTCCTGACATCACCTCAAAAGACCTTTGGCCCATTTCAACCTTCAATAACCAAAAGTGCCATATATGGTGTTATACACCATTATTGTAAGGTGTGGATATGAAACTTTGATAAAATATGAAGTACTTTTCCTGTCCTCAAAATTTGTATAAGGTAAAATTATTTAAAAATAGTAAGAAATAGTATTTTTAAAGGAAAACACACCAATTTTATTGTTTTTAACTTTATAAGTATAAAAAAATAATATAATAGAAATTTATCGTTTTACCAACAATAAAGACTTATCCAAAAATACTCTACAAGAGATATTTAAGGTGTCACAGCCAAGGAGGCAGGGGCATTTCCAATCATCATCAGCAAATCATTATATCATGGATACCCTTCAAAACCCAATCAGCAAGGGGGTTTCATTCAACAATTCACCCAATACAGTTTTCAGACCTCAATACAGTTTCATACAGACAAGACCCAAATACAGGTTTCACCAAATACAGGCTTTTCATCAATACAGGTGCCAATACCTGTATTGACTGTATAACCTGTATTGGATTCACCAATACAGGATTCAATCCCACATACAACTTCTTCCAGCATACAGGCCAGTATCTCAACACTCAAACTCCAAGGCTGGTATTTCTCACATATACCAGCCCCTCTTCATCCGCCTGGGGGTTTTTCCCCCAGTTAATTAAAATAGTTGATTTATTATTTAATATTATTTTATTCTTACTTTTTGGAATATTATTTTATTATTTACTAAGTTAGTCTTAGCCTTCCCTCACCTGTTCAGTAGAGTCCTGGTGGCCATATCCTTATTAATTCCTTTTCTCTTTTCTGAACAGGTTGAAACAGTGACTCAGGATTATTTGTGGTTGGCTCTTTATTATTGCTTTTGCTTTGTCTCTCTTATCTTTTATACTTATTATTTTATGACTAGGAATTTATCCTCTTACTCCATTACTCTTATCATTTGAGTATTTTCTTTTGAGCCCTCCATAAGTAAGTCTGTTCACTGAGTGCCAGGCCCTCTTCACTTTAGAAGAGCCCCTGTGACATTATTTTAATTAACTCATAATTGCTTCTTTCTTTTCATTCATTTTATTTATTTCTCTCATTCTTCTATTATGATCTTTTAATGATTATGAACTTTAATGATTTTATGATTTTCATCAATTTTCATCTCTCTCATTTCATTCTCATGAAAATTTATTCTTTCTAATTTCTCTATTCTGCTGACCAATTCACTTTATTCTCTATCATCTTAATTTCTCTTTTGTCTGAATTCAGGTTTTTATCAGGTTATTTGAGTGGAATTATTTGTGTTAATTGATTCATTATTCAGGGATTTATTGATTTGGGGTATTCAGTGGTTTTGATTGAAATTTCTCAAGATTATTGATTGATTGATTGATTGTTCAAGACATTGATTTCACCTCAAGATTTTGAATTGACCTGATTGATTTGATTTGATTTGATTGACTTGATTTGATTCTTCAAGATACCTGATTTATCCTCAAGTTTTGATTTGATTTATTGATTTGAATTTGATTCCTCAAGAAAATTGGATTGATTTTTGAAGATATTGATTGAATTCCTCAAGACTTAATTGATTTGATTTTGATTGACTTGATTTGACTTATTGATTGAAATTGATTATTCATAAGAATTTGACTTTGTCATCTTCACTCTTCAAGATTTATTCATATTGAATCACTTCAAGACTGTTTATTGATTCTTCAAGATCATCAAGATTCTCATTTAATTTGATTTGGTCAAACCTTATTTTATTCAAAGTATCATCAAGTTTTTATTCATTCTTTTTTCATAATGCCAGTTCAGCATAGTCCCCCAGCCAAGAATACAAGATCCCAGAGACATCAAGCTGTTCTCACTCCTACACCAAGGGCTCCTCTTGACCGCACACCATCAGTTCATCAACTGAGTGCAAATCTGGACAGAGGACCACCAATGGAAGGAGCAGCACCCTCCAGAAGAGGAGGTGTGAAGTCTAGAAGATCAAGATCATTCTCTGGACTATTGGGTGGTTATCCTGGTGTTTCTCAAGGGCCTAGAAGTAGATTGGGGGAAGCTGAAGATGAGGAGGGGGAGGAGTCTGTGGAAGAGGAAGAATCTGAGGAGACTGAAGTGGCAGCTGCCTTGGCAGGTGCTACTGAAGCTCCTGAGGCTCCAAATCTAGCCCTTTCTAATCAACCTTCTGTCTCTCAAGCTGAACCAAATTTCCTCAAGATGATGGAGCAAATGACTCAGTTTATGGGACAACTCACTCAAGCAGTTGCCCCAAGGGACACTTCAAAAGTCCCTGCATTCAAGACTCCATCAATGAAGGCACCTGATTCTTTTGATGGTACTAAAGCTCATAAATTGAGAGGATTCATTCAATCCTGTCAATTAATCTTTCATAATGACCCAGCAAACTTCTTCTCTGACAGGAAGAAGGTGCTTTATTCAACTTCTTTTCTTACTGGTAGAGCTGGCAAATGGATTGAACCTTACCTCTCAAATATCTCCAATGAAGACCCTTCTTACCTCCTCAATAACTGGCAGTTGTTTGAAACCCAGTTATTCACTCTGTTTGGTGATCCCAATGAAGTCAGAAAAGCTGAACAAGAGTTGGACAATTTGAGGATGAGGGAAAGTGGTCAAGTTTCCTTGTACATAGCTGATTTCAGAAGTTTAATGTCAAGAATTGGAGACTGGGGGGAAAGGGCCTATATTCATGTGTATAGAAGAGGCTTGGCATCAAGATTGTTGGACCAATTGTCTTCTCACCCTGGAACTTTTGATAGTCTTCAAGAACTCATGGATATCACCTTGGAATTAGATACCAGGTACCATGAGAGGCAGAAGGAAAAGGGCAGTCATCAAGAGAAGAAGCCTCCAATCAGTGGATCCAACTCCTCCAAGCCTCCTCAAAGTTCATCATCAAAGAAGCCTTATCATAAGAAGAATAAGAAGGGGAAGAATTTTCAAGTGTCCAAAGACAAGCCTCATGCTGCTCTCCTCAATAAGGACAACAAATTAATTGGTTCTGAAAAGGAGAGGAGGATCAAAGAAGGCTTGTGCAATTATTGTGGTGGAAAGCACCCATTTGAAAAATGCTTCAAGAGGCCTGAGAATAGGCAAGGGTCATCAAAAGGCTTCCCTAGCAAGCAGGGAAAAGCCTGAGTGGGAATCATGATGTGTTCAATGGTTCTCACTTATTTCCTTCAAGAGCACAATTGTGCACTCTGAATACTAGTGTCAAGAAATCTTTAAAATTTCTTATTTTTTCTTCAATCTCTGATATTTTTTATAGTATTCTCATTGATTCTGGTGCTACAAACTCCTTTATTGCAAAGAATTTTGTTCTCAAGTACTCATTGACCATGTCAGAGCTCCCTGAAAAGATTCCTCTTTTCATTCTGGATTCCAGTGAATCCACTTCCTTGTTCATCACCCATTATACCAAGTGGGTTGTTGATTTACCTTCCTTCCCAAGCTTTGAATGGGATTTCTTTATCATAGATTCACCCAAGGGAGAAGACCTAATATTGGGCTATGATTTTCTTTACCATTTCAATCCCATTATTGATTGGAAAAATGGATTGATCACCTATGATTCTAATCATAAGGATTCTAGTGGTATTATTTCTTCTACCAGTAATGACTTTTCCACTGCTGTCAACAGTGTTGCTCTGGTTGGTGAACTTAAGACACCTTCCTTTCCTCCTTCTGTCCATAACCCCTCCATTTTTCCCTCTCAGTCATTACTTCCATTAAGAGATGAAGTCTTCAAAGAGATAAAAGATGTTGGAGAAGATGTTGCTATATCTTCACTTCATCTCTTTCAAGGGGATATGGACCTTCCTCCCTTATCTTTTCATGCCTCCCTGGAGGAGCAGTGGGATGAGGAGGAAGAGCCAGAAGAGATTGAAACTGTGCTGAAGGTAGTCCCTCCTGTGTATCACAAATATTTGGATGTATTCTCCAAAGTGAAAGCAGAGAAACTTCCTCCACACCGTGCCTGTGATCATCATATCGAACTGGAGGGTCTTCTACCTCCAGTTGGTGTTATCTACTCTTTATCAAAGAATGAGTCAGAAACACTGCGGGCCTACATTTCAGAGAATGTAGAGAAAGGTTTCATCAGACCAAGCTCCTCCTCAACAGGAGCACCTGTCCTTTTTGTTAAGAAAAAGGATGGTGGTCTTCGTTTGTGTGTTGACTACCGCAAACTTAATGCTGTCACTAGGAAGAACAGGTATCCTGTTCCTCCAATGAATCAGCTTCTTACCGTCTTTAACGGTGCTACTATCTTCTCCAAGATAGATCTGCGTGGTGCTTATAATCTCCTGAGAATTAAAGAGGGGGATGAGCATTTAACTGCCTTTAGAACCAAATATGGCAGTTATGAGTATTTGGTTATGCCATTTGGCTTAACCAATGCTCCAGCTTCATTCCAAAATCTTGTGAACGATATCTTTGCAGATTATTTGGATATTTTTGTTGTAGTGTACTTAGATGATATTATGGTCTTCTCTAGCTCTTTGGATGAACATGTTAAACATGTGGCCTCTGTTCTCCAAAGACTGAGAGACAATAATTTGTTTGCTAAAGCCTCCAAGTGTGTATTCCATGCCTCAAGTGTGGAATACTTGGGCTATGTTGTTTCAAGTGATGGCCTCAAGATGGATTCTTCAAAAGTTCAGCAAATCCTCAATTGGCCTCAGCCCAAGAACATCAAGGCCCTCCAATCTTTTCTTGGCTTTGCCAACTTTTATCGTCGTTTCATTAAAAATTATTCCAAAAAAATCTCTGCTCTCACTTCCCTCCTTAAAAAAGATTCTCCCTTCATCTTCAATGAGGAAGCTCTTAGTCAGTTTCAAATACTCAAAGAAGCTTTCACCACTGCTCCTATCCTCTCTCATTTTAATCCTTCTCTACCAACTATTGTAGAGACTGATGCTTCTGATTATGCCTTGGGTGCTGTACTGAGTCAGGTGAATGACTCAGGAAAGCATCCCATTGCATTTGATAGTCGCAAGCTCTTACCAGCTGAACTCAACTATGAGATTCATGACAAGGAACTCCTTGGCATAGTTTGGGCCCTCAAGCGCTGGAGAGCCTTTCTCCTTTCTCTTTCTGATTCTTTTGAGGTCTTGACAGACCATTGTTCTCTCCAATATTTTATGTCCTCTAAAGTCCTTACTCGTCGTCAAGCCCGTTGGGCTGAATTTTTGTCTGAATTTCACTTTGTTATCACTTACCGCCCAGGCAGGCTGGCCACTTTACCAGATGCCTTGTCACGTCGGGACGACGTGTACCCAGAGAGGGGGGTGGATTTCATCAGCAAGAATCCTCAAAATTTTCATCAAGTTCTCAAGCAAAATGAAATTCAAGAGTCAAGATTCTTTGCAATCAAAGTTGATATTTTTTCAGATGTAGTTGATCAAATTCAAAGACAAGTATGGCAAGACAAAGATTATAAGGAAATCCTCAAGAAATTAGCAAGAGGAGAATCAGTCCCAGACTATTCTCTTGAACCTCAATCAAAATTATTATTGTTCAAAGATAGAGTAGTCATTCCAGGCAATCATGAAATTCAATTGGATATTCTTCAAAAGCGTCATGATTCACCGTTGGCTGGCCATCCTGGCCAGGAGAAGACCCTCAAGCTCATCAAGAGGGATTTTTATTGGGTTGGCATGAATCAAATCATCAAGGACTATGTGTCCTCATGTCAGCAATGTTCAAGAAACAAGAACATCCACCATAAGAAGTTTGGATTACTCAAACCTCTTCAAATTCCATCTGGTCCTTGGAATTCCTTATCAATGGACTTTATCACCCAATTGCCCTTGTCAAGCAACTTTGATTCAATTTTAGTAGTTGTAGACAGATTTTCAAAAATGGCAATATTTATTCCAACTTATTCAACAATCACTGCTTTGGATTTAGCTCAAATATTCATTAATCATGTCTTTTCCAAACATGGTCTTCCAATCAGTATTGTTAGTGATAGAGGTTCATTATTTGTTTCATCATTTTGGACTCAATTGTGCCAGCAGCTCAAGATATCAAGAGATCTTTCAACTGCCTTTCACCCTGAAACAGATGGACAGACAGAGAGGGTAAATCAGATTCTAGAACAGTATCTTCGGATGTATGTCAGTTACCATCAAGATGACTGGCACACCTGGCTCCCTCTGGCTGAATTTGCCTATAATAATGCAGAACATTCATCCACAAAGCAATCACCTTTTTTCACCATTTATGGAAGAAATCCCAGCTTTGACTCAATCCATGTTTCTCAAGATTCACCTGCTGGAAAGTTATCAACAAAACTCCAATCAGTACAGCAAGTTGTCAAAGAAGAATTAGAGTCAGCAATAAGAAGATTCAAGAAGTATGCAGATAGAAATAGAGCAATTCCACCTGATTTCCAACCTGGGGACAAAGTATGGCTAGCTTCCAAGAACATCAAGACAACAAGACCCACCAAGAAACTTTCAGAAAGATGGTTGGGACCCTTTGAAGTTCTCAAGAAGATTGGCAGCCATGCATATCACCTCAAGTTGCCTCAACAATGGAAGTCAGTTCACCCTGTTTTCCATGTGTCCTTGTTAGAACCAGTGAAGCAATCAACTATCCCAAATCGACACCAATTGCCACCACCTCCAGTAATAGTGGAAGAGCAAGAAGAATGGGAAGTGGCTCAGGTTCTGGACTCAAAACTCAAGAGAGGTTCATTATGGTATTTAGTGGAGTGGAAAGGATTCAATGAAGACCCAGAAAGAACAACTTGGGAACCAGCTTCCAACCTTACCAACTCCCCAGACCTTGTCAAGGACTTTCACACTTTGTATCCAGACAAGCCTGGCCCAAATGCCTCAAGAGTTTGATTTATGGTGCTTGGTGGGGATTGGAGTTTATGAAAGTAAGTTCCTCTCCTGGCATGCACCTTTAAGGGGGTATTCTACCCAAATTTGTTGTAAGCATCACCTTGGCCACTTTGTGAGCACTTGTCAATTTTTTGGACAGGTTCAGAAGGCCTTGCAACATAATACCCTCAAGATTTGGACCTTTCATCAAGATTTGGCCCAATCTTTTCTTTTATTTTTCTCTTCTTTCTTCAATCATGCCATAAATTATCTTTCAAGACATTCATTATCAAATTCATCTTATGGCATATCTCAATTTTCATTTATGGTGCTTGGTGGGGAGTGGAAGTTATGAAAGTAAGTTCCATCTCCTGGTATGCATCCCTGAGGGGTCTAATTCTTGTAAAACATTACCTTGGCCACGCTGTGAGCATCAAATTCTTGGTTTTATCTTTCAGAACATTTTGGCCAAAATCAAGAATCTCACCACAAGAAGGACAACCCTCAGGAATTTCTTATTTCTTTCTTTACTCTCTTTTTTCTCTCATTTCTTTCTTTTTCATTTCTTTTATTTTCTCTTACTTGTATGATTTATTTTTCAATTCTTGTTTCAAAAGCAGCAATCATAACTCCCATATCTTGTTTGGGGAGTGAAATTATTTAATAATCAAGAGCAAACACTAGTAATGGTAAAGACCAGCTACAGATAATCCTCATCAAATTTCTTCAATGTTTCTTTAAACTTCATAACCAAGGCATCTCCAAATCACAAAAGGCGGGGAACCAGAGGCAGTGGAGTCAAATATGAATGTCAGCATTGAACTCATTCCTCAAGATCAAAATTGAAAGCCAAAACCCAATCAGCAAGGTGTTTATGGCAATTGACCAATCAAGGAGGGGATAAGAAGAAGATATTCAAGAAAGAAATCAAGTTCATAGAAGAAACTGTGTCAAAATGGCCCAATTGGCCAATTTCATCAAGATATGTACTTTGGCACAATTGGCCATATCAGACCTCAAAACATCAAAACAGCCATTCTTCATCAATTCTTATCATAATATGCTTAATTATGCATATTGGGTGATTTGCGCATTTTGCGCATTTTGCGCAATTTTGCGCATTTTGCGCATTTTTGCGCATTTGCGCACTTTTGCGCATTTTTGCGCAAAAGGGCCCTTTTCTTGTCAAAAGCCTTCAAAAGGCCTTTTTGGCCAAAATCATTATAATTGCGCATTTGCGCACTTTGCGCAAAATTTGCGCATTTGCGCATTTTTGCGCATTTTGCGCATATTTGCGCATTTTGCGCAAAAATGCGCAAAATGGCCAAAAACCCACTTTTAGGCCATTTTCTCACAAAAATTCAGTTTTTCCATCATTTTCACCAGTTATGCCACATATGGCATATTTGCGCATTTGCGCATTTTGCGCAAAATTTGCGCACTTTGCGCAAATATGCGCAAAATGGCCAAAACCCATTTTAGGCCATTTTTTCACAATATTTCCATTTTTTCACCATTTTCACCAATTATGCCACATATGGCATATTTGCGCATTTGCGCACTTTGCGCAAAATTTGCGCACTTTGCGCAAAATTTGCGCACTTTGCGCATTGTTGCGCATTTTGCGCATTTTTGCGCATTTTGCGCAAAAATGCGCAAAATGGCCAAAACCCACCTTCAGGCCATTTTTCCACAAGGATTCAATTTTTCCATTATTTTCACCAATTTATGCCACATCTGGCATACTTGCGTAATTTGCGCAGTTTGCGCATTTTGCGCAAATTGGCCAAAAATTCCATTCACTCACATTTCAGGGATTTTGGCCAGGACTACTCATTTGGTCCAAAATTTCAGTTGTTGGCCACCTTATGCCAACACTCTCAAATTCAAAATTATGATGATTTTCAAGTGGTCTTGGGACAAAACCCAAGTCAACCACCTTTCAAAAGCCATGGGGACTCAAGAAAAGCTAATGAAGACACTCAAGACAAGATTAAAGGAATTTTTATGAAGATTGAAGGCAGTTTGAATGAAACAGAGGAAATTCACAATCAAAATCAAGTTGAAAATACCAACAAATGGTCAAATGAAGATTTGTTTGAGTATTGATTGAAGAAGAAGTTTTATGGTGAAAATCTTAATGAATTGGGGGAAAAAACTGTTTGAATTGATTGCAAGCTCGTCAAGACTCACTATACTTATGGTGCTCAGAGCTCACCACTTTCAAGAGGGGGATAATGTCACAGCCAAGGAGGCAGGGGCATTTCCAATCATCATCAGCAAATCATTATATCATGGATACCCTTCAAAACCCAATCAGCAAGGGGGTTTCATTCAACAATTCACCCAATACAGTTTTCAGACCTCAATACAGTTTCATACAGACAAGACCCAAATACAGGTTTCACCAAATACAGGCTTTTCATCAATACAGGTGCCAATACCTGTATTGACTGTATAACCTGTATTGGATTCACCAATACAGGATTCAATCCCACATACAACTTCTTCCAGCATACAGGCCAGTATCTCAACACTCAAACTCCAAGGCTGGTATTTCTCACATATACCAGCCCCTCTTCATCCGCCTGGGGGTTTTTCCCCCAGTTAATTAAAATAGTTGATTTATTATTTAATATTATTTTATTCTTACTTTTTGGAATATTATTTTATTATTTACTAAGTTAGTCTTAGCCTTCCCTCACCTGTTCAGTAGAGTCCTGGTGGCCATATCCTTATTAATTCCTTTTCTCTTTTCTGAACAGGTTGAAACAGTGACTCAGGATTATTTGTGGTTGGCTCTTTATTATTGCTTTTGCTTTGTCTCTCTTATCTTTTATACTTATTATTTTATGACTAGGAATTTATCCTCTTACTCCATTACTCTTATCATTTGAGTATTTTCTTTTGAGCCCTCCATAAGTAAGTCTGTTCACTGAGTGCCAGGCCCTCTTCACTTTAGAAGAGCCCCTGTGACATAAGGCTACAAAAGAAATTTCTTCAAGAGCAATTTTAATTGAAATTCATTGAGCAAAGAACTGCAAGCAATTAAACCACAAAGTCTTCAAAAGGATATCTAAAGAGAAAACATGCCCAAAAGTGACCAGAGTGAATTTGGAAACAAAGTGACAAAGTTAACAGTGATGAAAGATGCTTTAACTCACTTTTGGGGTGGTTCAGGGGTAAAAATGACCATAAGAGTTACAAACAATGATTATCATGTTTTTTCACGTGGTTAAAAGGTTCAAAATGTTTGAAAGAGGGTGGTTGGAATCTTTTATTTATTGGCTTAACAGTGTTTAAACTAATTATAAAAGGAAAAGCTTATAACATGAAGAGAAAAGTGGGGCAAAGAAGACATTCTTCTATAGCCATCAATTTTCTTACTCCAAAAGTAAAATTTACTCTTGTCAGTCATGAAAGCAGTCTGACAACAGAAAAGCCAATTATGGCATGATTGAACCCTGGTTTAAACCAAAAAAAGGGCTTGTTTAAGCCATTTTTGCTATTTTTAGCCATTTTAAACCCTTAAATAAGCCATTACTATAGCAATTCCAGGTCTAGAGCCTTAAAAACATGTCAGAATGTGTGTAAGAGGCGTAGAAACCAGTTAAAGCTGTTTTTACTAACATTGTTCTAACTTAAGGGTAGTTTTACCCTCTTGGCAGCAGTTAAAACTACCCTGGTTGGTATCAAAACCTCATCATCAATTGAGTCACAGACCCTGTGACTCAATTCCAGGCCAAAAGTAATGAACATTTGCGTGGAATTTGACATCTCACGCCAGTCAGCAAGGATTTTGGGGGTCTTGCTCCCCCTTAGAGCTAGAGTGTCTTTTCCCCCCCCAGAATTAATCTTTCCAATTTATTTTCTCTTTAATTCCTCATCATGTAATAAAATTATAGTTTACACATGTAATTCAATTGAGTTTTCAATTACACATCTTTAAATATTGATACCTCATATGTAAATCAAAGCTCACTTATGTAATACACGGGCACATTTTGGCATTTTAATTGAAAATACTTCAATTCCTCATAACTTCTAAACTAAACACAACACCTCAATTTCAACACAAAAATCGATGGTTAGCACCCCATGTGGTGTTAATTAAATTAAGGTTTTGAGGATTTTCATACCATTGAACAAAAAATACTAAAAACTTAATTTAAGCTTATTTAGAGTTGAGTTACAGAAATTTCATCCAGAAGTGACCCCACTTTATTTTTTATGAGGAATCCAATGGTGTGATAATTTTTTTATGTTTATTTATTGGATAAAAAGTTATAATATATTTTATATAACTTTTTACCAAATATATTTTAATTTCATAATTTTTATTAAAAATTCATTTTTACTTAATTTTTACAAGTAAAAATGTATTTTCATAATTTTAAATTTTATTGTGATTTTATTTTTGAATTATAATTGAATCTTGATTTTTAAATATAAACTTGTATTTATATTTCAATTTTTATTTGTATGATATAAATAAATTTATTTTATTTATATTTGTATTTTAATTTGTCATTTGTGGTCTTTTGGGTATATGAAAATACCTCTAAGGCTCACAATTATGCATCTTTTTTCAGCAGAAATCCAATGGCAGCAATTTCAAAGGGGTATGTCAACTTTTCAACAGGTCATCAAGGCACACCTTCCAGAGGATTCATCAAGGCTCAAAGGCAAGTGTCATGATCTCAAATACCAATGAGGCCATCAAGCAATCAATGGTTATTCTCACTCACAGTATTCCTCCAAGGGAATACTGGGTTTTCATTCTCAAGGGATATTAAAGAGGCAGTTTCAAAACAATGTGTCAAGTGTCAATGCTCCACCAATCCACCTTGGCAACCCAATTCATTCAGTACAGTCTTAGTTAATCAATACCTGTATTTTCCATTAATACACCATGGGAAGATCATTCAACCCAATTAATTTCCCAATCTGGCAAGGTATACACTTCATTAAGCTGTCAATTCAGTTTCAAAGATTCAATACAGACCAGCTGTCAGCCTGAAGGAGTCAAGCTCTCAGCTTTTCACATATAACAGCCTCCTTTGACCCTGGGGGGTTTTTCCCCCAGGTAATTCATATATTTTTATTTTATTTTATCTTTATTTATCTTACCATTTTTGTTAAGTTAATACTGATATTATCAAGTCAGTCATTTAGCACTTTTTCTCTTTTCTTTCTTTGCCTTTCAATGGATATTTTGTGGTCATATCCTTACTAATTCCATTGTTCATTTTGGCAGGTTGAAACAGTGATTAAGGACTTACTTGGTTGGCTCTTTGGCCATTTGGCTTCCCATTTCTCTTATTGCATCTCATCTTTTTACTTGCATTCTTCATAGAGAAATTCAATTCTTTATTCTTTATTTTATTTATGCTTTTGGAGTCTTCCAAGTGATTTCCCTGATTGCTGAGTGCCAGGCCACTCTTGTTTTTCTGTCCAAGAGCCCCTGGGACAATTTCATTTGTCCACCAAGACCCGGTATTTTTTACATTTGTTTGTCTTATGCCATAATACCATATTATTGCAGATTTTTCAAATAATGAATGTAATATGGCAGTGATTAATTCATCTGGTATGGCATAGTCCTCTTGAAACAGGTCAATTGTTTTAATAAATAACATATGGTCATATTCACCTTCACCTGTGAATGTTGGCCATCCTTCTAATTGATGTGCTTCTTTCATTAAGACTTGCTTATTGCCTTGATGGCTCAAGTCTGTTATGAATATATTTTTTTCCTCTTTTGGTTTAACTGGACTTCTTATATGAGAAAATGGTGTTGATAAATTGGGTATATTTAAGTTAGTCTCACTTATTTTATCCATTTCTTCAGTATTAAGTCTTATTTCACTTTTAATGTCATCTTTAATATTCATTCTTGCTTCATAACTTTTTTCTACGTGGTCTAGAAGTAATTTTTGATGTGATGAAGTCTTTTCTTCAAATTTTTCAACAAAAATACTCAATTTGTTTAATTTTTCTGTAATAATATCAATACTCACGTCATAATTAATTTTCAAAGTTTTTTCTTTGATATCTTTTATTTATTCATACAATTCTTGCTGTCCTTTTATTAATTTCTGAGTATTTTCAATAAAAGCTTTTGGTTTGTTATTTTCAACAATAAATTTAATATTTTCAATTTCTCTTTTATTCTGTACAACAATTTGTGTTAAAGATGATAAATTGTTATTTATTTATTGTAGAGATAATAAGCTATTTTTAATGTTTTTAAGAGGTAAAATAATATTTTTAGCTTCTGCTACAGTATTTACAAAATCAGGAGGCAAATTCATCTCTTTGGGAAATGATTTTGTGTCATTATTTGTTCTTCTTTGTCTTTGAATTCCATCAAGGTTCCAGCTATATTGAAGACAATGTCCATGGCATCTTTTTGCATTTTTGGGATCCTGTAGCTTGGATAATATGGTTTCCTTCAGTTCTTTTTCTTGTTCTTCTTCCCTTCTTGGCCAATTTTGTTGGCTTAAGGCTTTCTGGTAGAAGCTACTGGGATTTTTGCTTGCTTGCCTCCCTTGTTTTGGAATGGTACTCCTTTATCTTTTTTATTTGAGCCTTGGATAATAGTGGGTTCCATCCATTGGAGTACCTCACTATTTTCTCAGGATGTGCCAGTAGTTCATCACTCCTTGGTGGATTTGTGGCAACCTTTCCCAATCCTTTTCATTGTAGACTGTGTAGTGCTGTTTTTACTGGCTCATATAAATGTCTATTTGAGCCCTCTGACTTTTATTTATATATATTGTAGTTATTCATACTTAGCTCTCACTCTGGCTCAGATATTATGTGAATTTCTGGGACTTGCCTGTGGGACATGGCGCTTCCTTGTGTGGAGTCTGTTCCACTGGTGATTTTTCTCTTTCTTCCCCCTTTTGAGGGATCAACTGTACTTCTGAGTCCAGATCCATCTTATGGGATGGATTATTGGTCTTCTCTTCTAGTTGTCATAATTGAGAAGATAAAATGATTTCAGGACACTAAAAATTCTTTTTATGGAAATTTAAAGTGAGGTACTCACCTTCAGAGTCCTGAATAGTGGGTCCTGGAAAGACTCATTTCTTAGTTTCCTTTTTCTTATCAACAATAGTTGTTGGAGAACTTGGACAAGTTTCTTCCACCAATCTCTCAACAGTGGTTAGAACTTCCTCTGTTGGGTTGTCTGCAAACACCAAAAAGACAAATACATATAATTCTTTTCCTGAAAGTGTTATTTCTGATGGGATATGGCAATTTCCATGTAAAAACTGCATTTATATCCTTTAATTAATAAAATAAATAAAATAAATTTTCAAAAAATAATGAAAATACCTTTTTTTATTGGTTTTTTATTTTTTGATTATTTTTTATATTTTCATTTTTAAAGAATGAAATATAATTAAAATAACTCCTTTGCAATCAATTTATAATATAAATTCCTTTTGAATTGATAATTTCCTTTTTCAATCACTAGAGTCACTCAAAGAAAGTTTTTGCAAGTCTAAGGATGTCAGAAACCGTGTGTAAGACAGTACAACTGCTTTCCACATGCCTCAATAGCTCTCAAAATGAATAAATATGAAATTACTGTATAATCTCTAATCTTAAATAGAGTTTATTATTAGATAACCCCAATTTGAATCTTTTTAAAGGTCTTCTAAGTAAATATCACTTCCAGGCCCACAAATGTAAGGGTTTATTATGAAACAATAAGTAAAAATCACTAATATTTTACTGATTGTACTCTGAATGTCCTTATGGAACTGCAATAATAAGCTAAAAGCTAATTAAAATCATGGTGTAAAATATTCATATTATTAAATGAATATAACAAGTCAAATTATATATTAAAAGATTAATATAATAAAATAGATATATTAATATATGAAAATTAATATATTTATGGCACTTTATTATTGTTACAAAAAAATAATAAAGGTGTGAAAAGTTGGTTTTTAATGATAAAAACAATTAAAATAATGATATTACTAATATTAGAGTTATGAATTGATATAAATACTATTTGTATCAAGATAAGGGTTATTAAAAAGTAATAATAAAGATAAAATAACCTAGTTTGTACCCTTAATATAATAAATTTCAATAACTTTACGCAAAAAAAAAACAAATACAGCTTATTTAAATTGTATCTACAATAAAAATTAAAAAACATTACAAATATTCTTGTTTTTACATGAAATGAGAGATTTTGAGAGAAATTTTAACAAAAAAACATGAAAGTTGATTTCATCACGTTAAAATTGATTATTATAATGAAGATGAACTTTATTATTTGAATATATAGCAGTCTTATATAAAAAGAGGAAAGCTTTTACCTTTTGCTTAATAATTTAGTGTTTTTGTTGCATCTGAGGGGGGAAGAGAGTAAACAGAGCTCCGTTTATAGTAAAGTCTTCCCTCCTAAAGCCCAAAAGGCTTCTGGTAGACTTTTACGTATGGTATCCACTGTAATATATCAGTAGTTTAAGGTTTAGTGATGATTACATCATAATTAAGCCATCTTATCTCATTATTATGCCATTATTTAAAGTTATCCCTATGACTCTCAGTTTAATGACATCATAGTCTTGGAAGAAGACTAAACTTTTTGTTGCTTATTATCATCAATCATAATATCAGAATACTCACCAGTTGTATCACTTATATAACTGTTAAGCTTAAAATAAGGTTACAGTCAGGGATCATAATGATCAAATTTGAGCTTAACCTTTGATCATTAATATTTCTTATATTATACACACTACATCCAATCAGATAGTGGATGCTGATACCTTAAATTGTCATAATTGAACTTCCAAGAAAATTTCAATACATCATTAAAACTCTATTTTGACAATTTTCTTGTAACTCATCCTTTCTGTCAAAATTCACTATTTTAAAAATCACACCAGTATTTCAAGGGGTTGTGCCTTGAATATAATGATAAATAATACATCATTATTTAATTATTAACTAGTAGAGCCTCAATATCCACTTTATTTCAAGTTTGGACTACTTTCACAACAAAGTGGTCAACAGCTATAGTAATTTTATTCAATAAACCCTTACAAGTTACAGCCTTGCCTATAGCTTTTCAAAAAAGCTTTATATCTGTATTTCTAAAAGAATTAAATGGTAACTTTATTTCTGGTTTAACTCTCTATGATGTTTATTTTAAGAGTAATGAGCTAAAAACCATGAATATATGCACTGATAATAAAAGTGCATATATTAAGGTCATTTCCTTAAATATTTATTTTACAAATATGCCATAAAAATGTTATATATGTAGCGTATCATGGGGAATCCAATGGTAAAACTTCATTGACATGTTTTTACATTGGCTTCTGAGGTAAATGTGAATTTATGTCTTTTTTATGGTATTCTTACTTATTGTTCATTAATTATTGGCTTTACAGATATGACATAGAACTGATATAGGTGTATTTTATCATGAGGAATCTAATTTTGTAATTTATTTTGTATTTTTACTCATGAGGCTCTAAGGTAATTAAACATTTATGCCTATTTATGGCATTTTCACTTATTTGAAGATAATTATTTTAAAAGAATAATTATTGTAAAGTTTTCTTGTGACCGTTTTGGATATTTGTTCATATCTCAAAGGCTCACACGTGCTCTTCCTCAAATTTGGAAAATGCCCTAATTTAATCCAAATAAACCACAAAATAAGCATGAAGAAGATCACAAAGGATATCATTGACAGGATTTTGAAATGAGGCAGGAACATTGGTGAGCCCAAATGGCATAACCAAATACTCATAACTTCCAAATTTAGTTTTAAGACAAGTAAAATTTTCATCATCTTCCTTGATTCTGAGCAGGTTATATGCACTATGCAGATCAATCTTGGAGAAGATAGAAGAACCATTAAAGAGATTACAAAGCTGATTCATAGGAGGAAAAGGATATTCTTTTTCCTAGTAAAAGCATTGAGTTTTCAGTAATCAACACAAAAATGGATTCTACCATCCTCCTTTTTGACAAAGAGGACAGGTTCTCCTGCTGAAGAGGAGCTTGGCCGGATGAAACCTTTATCTACATTCTCTGACATGTAGCCCCTGAGTGTATCTGACTCTTAGTTCTATGAAGAGTAGATCACCTCAACTGGAGGTAGAGACCCCTCCAGTTCAATATGCTGATCACAAGAATGGTGAGGAGGAAGTTTCTTTGCTTTCACCTTAAAGAATACATCTAAATACCAGTGTGGGAACTCCTTTTGTTGTGGGATAGATAATAGGCAGTACCTTGAGGGGGAAATTATTGGTGAGTCTGTTTTTAATTTCAGAATCAGCCAATAACCATGGGTGCTAAGGTGTATTAGCTGCACCCCTAAATATACTGAAAAAGATACCCTTTTTGATGAGATCACAAATCAATTATTTAGTTTTGTGGCTTTTCAATTAGATAATTTTCTTCAGCAGTCTCTATCAGTCTGTAAATAAAAGATCGCTATGATAATAATGGTAATAGTTAATATTTGTTTATTAATTGAGGTTTGCTTAACTTCTTGTTATTGATTATAATTCTTTTTAATTAATCCTGCTAAGTTTCCTACTTTCAATACCTGAGATATTTGAAGAATAATTTTTTGAGATCACTATTAATATTAATAATAATCTTTATAGCTAATCAATACTTTTAAAGGTATAATAATACTATCGATATATATATAATAATTTAAGGGTAAGATAATTTTATAATGGTGGTTTTGACTAATATAAGGGTAAGATATAAATAATATAATAGTAATATAATAATATTAGTATTGATATAAATATAGTCAAATATACCTAAAAGCTTTATGATATATGGTATAATTGTAAGATGATATCCTTTCTATAAATAGGGGTTATTGATCAATTGGATAAGATCACTAACAATAATATCTTCAAACACTACTTCAGAGCTACTACTATAATGGTAGTACTATTGAATAATATTAAAATCTTCAATTAATTAATCATAAATAATACTCTTAGATACTAAGCCTTGCTACTGATCTTTTTCAATATAAATACTCGATTATCCTACTAGAGAAGGGATGGATTTATCCTCAAGATTATTTTCTGAATCAGAATAATGGGAGAAAAACAGGGAGAGAGGCCCTTTATTTATACCTTTTGGGCCCTCCATAAAGCCTTCCAAAAACAAGGGTCTTAGGAAGAATTCCACCTTTATACATTTTTTCTGGTGGGTAAATTAAAAATGGTGTTGCTTGATCAGAATATTGCACAATATGTTTGGTTTATTGCACCATTATGAACCTTACTATTGTCAGTGCACAGCCTTAAGACATTTTTGCTAGTGGTTAAATTTGTAATGATGTCATTTGTTAAGGATATTGCACAATATGTTTGATTTATTGCACCATTTTTTAAAACTGTATTCTTATCTCTACTAACCTTATTTTTCTTCTTCACAACCTTGAGACAATTTTTCTGGTGGTTGAATTTGGAATGGTGTCATTTGATACAGATATTGCACCATTTTTGATAGCTGTATTCATATGTCTACTAACCTTTTTTTCTTCTTCACAGCCTTGATCTGTATTCAGTTGAGTATTTTTCTATGCAAAGATTTATTTTTCAATAATACCTGTAATGTTTGGTTATGGGAGTTTAAGTGAGGATTGAGTAATGTAACACTATGTTAGCTTCTATGTAAGTGTTTTTTTATGTCTAGAGATGTAACACATAATGTTGTAAGAGTAATGGTATCACTTATGTAATCTTACACGTTTTTCTTCATATTGAGTATTTAAAAAAGCTGCATTATTTCTAAGTATATTCTTGTACCTAGTATACAGTGTATAGCATCATTTCTCTTTTTTAATCCATGATGTCTAGAGAATTATTGATATTATGGGGTTGAGGCAATATGTGATTATAGGTAAAATTTGATGTAGATTCCAGTGAAATACTTATTTCTGTTACTTTAATGTATTTCACTTCCTTTTTCTTGCAATTCTTTACTTTTATCTTTCACTTTTTATTTTTATTTTCTCCTTATATATATAAAAATACATATTACTATTATTATTATTATTGATTAAAGCTTCAGCTTTGACATTGTGGATTTGAACCTTGGAAGAACTGGTATCAAATACCACACCCCCCTCTCTATTTCATGCTGTCCCCAGCATTCAAGGTGATAATCCACTGTTTTTTCAAAAAACAATCAAAGATTTCCCCCTTTTTTGAATAAAAGGATTTCTATTGATCAAAGTCCCCTTCATCTTCAAATTAAGATTCATATTCAACTTCCTCTTCTCCTTCTTCCTCCTCTTCCTCTGAGTCCAACTCTTTTCCTCTTGGATAGAACTTTTTATTTGACTTGCTGCAAACCTTCTTGCTAGCTTTGTACCATCTAATTCTTCCAGCTCATATGGGGCATTCTTGATTTTTCTCACAACTCTATATGGTCCATCTCATCTATTCTTAAACAATGATCCCCATTTTGACTCTAATTCTTTATTGTATACAAGAAAAATTTCACCTGGATTAATTGGCTTTCTTATTTGATGTGCTAGTTTCCTGTCCAAATATTTTACTGAATCCTCCCTGGCCTTTTTTAATATCTCTTTTGCCCTTTTTCTCATTTCTTCTTTTCATTACAGCTGTTCATCTCTTGCTTCGAATAAATCTTCTGTTGATTGGACTTTGTGCCATTCAGTTGCTAAATATGTTTTTGCTTCAATGCCTATTTGTAGTACTGCCTTTTGACCAAATTGATTCTATAATGGGGAGTAACCTGTTGCTCTTTTGGTTGATATTCTGTCATCCAATGTAACAAAAGGTAAGTATTCTTTCCATTTTGAACCATTTTAACCACACATCATCACCAATGCATCCTTCAATTGTTCATGTCCCCTTTCTACCATTCCTTGTGACTCAGGGTAGTAGGGTGTTGTTACCCTTATCTTTGAACCTGCTTATTTTACTGCATCCTATAATTACTTTCCAAAATCAGTCCCTCCATATACTGTGACCCCTTTTGGGGCTCCATACCTGCAAATCCATTTAGAAGTGAACCATTCTTATACTTACTTTTCTTTAAGCTTTACTAAACCAATTTTCTCTGGCCATCCTGCGAAATCATCCCTGACCACTACTAAATACTTTCATCTTCCTGCTTTTACATGTAATGCATCTATACTGACTCTTTAAAAAAATGTTGAGGTGAATGAGATTATTCCTTCCTCTTATGGTGATAATGACTTCTCTTTTGACAAGCTTTACAAGATTTGACCCATTTTTTGACTATTTTTTTCATTCCTTCCCACCAAAATCTTTCTTTAACTCTTCTGTATGTTTCATTTTCTCCTATGAGTCCCATTTCTTCATTGAATGATTTCAATATTCTTCTTGGAGAATTCTGACTTGACACAACTACTTGTGGATTTGGTGTATTTCTTCTTTTGAGTTGGCTTTCCTCCAAAAAGAAATTTGATGACTTCCTTTTGATTTTTTCAAGTCATCCTCTTTACTACCAAAGGGCCTTTTCAATGTATTTCAGTAATCCACCATTCTTTTCCGAAATCCTTCTTGCTTTCATGGTAGCTTTATTCCTACCAATTCTATTATATTATTATGTTTCACTCCAAATCTTGGGTGTGGTTTTATCCATTCTTCTTTTTCATCAAAATCAGATTTTTCTCTTTCTTCCTCTTCTGACTGAGGTCTTCTTGATAGCCCATCTGGCATTGTGAAGGTGTTCTCTGGCATATGCGCTAGGTCAAATTAAAACAATTTAATAAATGCAACCCATCTGGTCATTGGGAAATTTGGAAAACAGGGTTAGTTTATCATTTCAATTAAGGCTTTTGCATCTACTTTTATCTCAAAATGTTGTCCCCAAAGTACTGTTTGGAGTTTCCTGAGCATTTTGGCCACTCCACATAGCTCCAGCTTTGGTTGTTATTATTTTGATTCTATTATTGAGAATGTGCTTGATTCATAAAGAACTGGTCTGTCCTTTCCTGCTTTGTCTTCTTCATTAAGTACTGCTCCTGCAGCTATATAGCTTGAGTTTATTGCTAATTTAATCTTCCCTGCACCCTTTTGATAATCCAAATTTTTTGATGTTATTTTCTCCCCCAAATTTTTCTTAACTTTTCAAATGCTTCATCAAACTTAGTATTCCTTTCCCATTCTTCATCATCTCTTGTTAATATTCTTAGTGGTGATGCAATCTGAGAGAAATTTTGAATGAACATTCTAACATATGCACAAAGTCCCAAAACGCCTCTTACTTCCTTTTTATTGAGGGGCTTTGGCCAAATTTGTACTTGATTAATCTTCTTCTTTGAAATATTTCTTCCATTCAAAGAAACTACATGCCCTACTATTTCCAATTCTGGCACACAACATGCAAATTTGATACCTGATATGGTAATTCCTGCCTCTTCAATTCTGGATAATATTTCCTCTAACGTACCTGCATATTCCAAAATGAAGCTTCTTATCAAATTATTTTCTTTCAAATATTCATTATTATAGGTTGATCTTGGACCTTTTATCCCTCCATCATCAATAAAAATTCCTAAATTCTTGGGTATTTGTTCTTGAATTATCCAAATCATTTGGGCTTGAAAAACTGAAACAGAATTGGCTTCTCCTTGTGGTAATCTTGTGAGTTGCAGCCTTTTAAGTGGTTTTTCAAATTTAGTTCAGGGTCTTGTAGAAATGTCTAATTCTCTTTCATCATACCCTCCCATTATATCACCAAGTCCATAACAAGCTCTCCCTTAAAAGTCATCCACAAATTCTTCAATATGTGGCGGTATCCCTGCATCTTTAGTTGTTACCTTATTGATATCCTGAAATTCATGGAAAATTCTCAGTTCTCCATTTGACTTTGCAACACAAAATACTGGACTTGTATAGCTAGAGAGAGACTGCTCATACAAGGATTTTCTAATACTTTCCCTTAACAATTCAATAAGCTGGGGTATCATGGGATTTGGTATTAGTATTAGCTTATTTTGCCAAGGTGTATGTGGTATTACTGGAATTTTGTAGGGTTTTTCATATGAATGTTTCAGTAAACCCCTTTCCTCTGCACTGAATGCAATTTATTTTTCTCTTAAAACTATGACACTCATCAGAAGACTTCTTTCTTCTTCTGAAAGCCTTCCAGGTGGTCCAACATTTATCAATTCAAATATTTCTTGTGTTATTTTTGATGTAACCAGAAATTTAGGTGGTTTTGGTGATAGTGGTGTATTATAAGGGTCTCTTGATAATGTTGGCCTTCCCAAAGGAGGATTCATTTCTTGTGGCATAGGCTCATTAACTGGTTTAACCTTCTTGAGTACTGATTTGGATTTTGCTGCACTATTTTGGTAATCCATTTTATATATCACTGAATTTGTATTGTTTTTTATTATTTTTTATTATTTTATTTTATTTTATTTATTTATTTTTTAAAAAAGACTGGTTGTTTTGAAATTAATATAATATTACTTCTTCTATTTTCTTTATTTCTTATCCATATTTCAATATTTTATCAAATTAAGTAAATCTTCACTTCTTTTATCTTTTTCTGTCCATATATTTGAGGTTTCAGTTTTAGGTCATACAGGAACCTACAACTCATGTGTTCATTCCCTGTATATTAGGTATACAAAATCCTGCCTTTTAATGTCATACAAGGAGAATAATACCCCTTGTCCATTTCTGTCAGCCTGTGACTCAAAACCAGAGCACACGCATGACAGCCAAAATACCATAAACCAATGGTATAGCCAAGATACCACCAAAACATGGAGCTGAGCCAAATAAGCTCAAAAGGTATCAAACGAAAGAGGAAACTCACCTCTTTCTGAAATTATAAGTCCCATCACCATAGGACAAGAAATAAAAACTTATTCCTGCTCAAAGCTATTTCTGAGCATAAACCTTAGTTTTCACCTCTCATCTAAAGTCTAGAAGGAGAGGCTTAACCCCCTCAAATGGGTTTCAAAATGAAGCTCTAAGCAAGGGCTATCCAATGGTACCAGCCAAACTGAGCTAGCACCAATATTACTGGAGTTATGGTCAATTTCAGGCCAAATAAGGGTGAACAAAACATTCACCTCTCATCTAACTTCTACAGTTTTAGTGTGGGATACCTGAAGTGGGGTATTTTTGGAAAGAGCACAATCAGGGCTATCTGATGGTGTCATCCATTACCCTATAACCCAACTAGAACAAAGGTTATGGGGCAAACAAGCTCAATACAGCTTTTTGCCCAAAACACGCAAATGTACAAAATCTTGTACATGGGATAACTTTGCCATATTTAATGATACCCATATCAAATGAGGTACCATTGTGTAGAGCACATACAGGGATACACACTGAACCATCTTTGAGGTTGATATCTCAAGAATTGACAAAGGTATGGCTGTTTTAAGGTCAAAATCCCACCTGCTGTCATATACAGCCTTACCATGGGATAATATCCCATAACCATGAATATGAGGTGTCAAATAGACGAATAAGCATGTTTTTACTTCAATACCTCATATGTCAGTCAATACTGGGGTCCCATACAGTTTCTGTACAGCATTCTACGTGTCATACACGTCAGAATCAGGCTGTGAGGTCCCCAGATGAAAATTTTCACCCGTATTGGTGAAAACCACCGAGATGTGGTTTCAAAACCACATCTGAGCCCAATACAGGTTATACAGGCTGTTTGCAAGCCACAAGCCAGTACTAGAAAGTGAAAAAATCTTCACTTCCTCTATGTGGAAAGGTCTAGCACCCTTTCCACCCCATTTCAGGATAAAAAGGAGGCTTTTCACTGCCAGAATAGCTTTCCTCATCCTGCTCTTGAATAACCTACGTAGTAAACTTTCAAAAACAGTTTTACTCTTGGTTAATAATCAGGTATACTCTTAAGTTAATAGTATTGTAGTCTTTATTATTGTAACCCAACAGGTAAAGCTGCACCCAGGGCTTTCAACAGCGCTCACCACCACTATGTTTCTATAGTAAAGCCCTTAATATTTTAAATTTAATCATTTATTATCAACTTCATTATCTTTTAAAGCTATTTTTACCATGTCACAGTCATAGTTAAAGCCTGTAAATACTTATATACACCTTTATCATAGACTCATCCTGACAATTTCTTCACAAGGGAGAAGCTTCCTGTCATTCTTAGGACCTTCTAGTGTTCAATTTTACTTGATCCAAGGGAAGTTCTTTTCTTTTTTTTCAAGCCAAAACATTCCTTCTACTAATATCAAGTAAAGCTACCTTGAGGCTTAATAATTCATAAGACTTTTGGGATGATAGATATTTCTTCCTTCTTTTCAGTCATTACCAATATTCTTGCATATTTTAATCTAAATTTTTTTCCTTCTTTCTTCAATCTTTTATTCTTTGGCCAATTTATCACATATATTTGATGATTTTATTTGAACCATTTCAAATCTGACCTCTTCTTTCTTCACATTATTTATCTAATACCACTACTCCTTTCATGGAATAAAATAAAGAAATAGATTATAAGCCCTCAGGTGTTCCACCCCTGTAGTTTTAAGTCATATGAGGACTTAACATTCCACTACTGCATTCATGGATTCATTAAATTGCCAATTTTATATATTGAAAGAAATTCTCATAATTTTAGAGTTGAATATGCCTTCAGGATGTTTTGATGATGAGTTTAAAAGAAAACCAGTCTTCATTTATCATCTTCCATTAATTATTTTGAAAATTTATCATATCATTATTGAGCTTTCAAGATACTATTAAGATATTCTTTTTTATTCTTCTTTCTTCTTTCTATCGGTAATATTGATCTTCAGGTTTAAGATAAGACCTTCTCTCCATTTGAATTTCTGTATTTGGTTTCTCTAGTTTTTTTGTATTTTGACTTTTATTCTTATTATATTTTCTTGAGGAGTTTTAATTTTTTAGCTTTATTATTATTGTGAGTCTTATTCATATCAAGAAGAGGGTTTCATTTGTGTGGTGGCCTGACACTATATAGTGGCAGTCCACAAGGCAACAGCTCTAATCAACTCAGAGATTTTTCCCCTCATCAGGCCAGGTCTGACCTTGGCTGCTCAGTGTATCTGTATTTTTTATGCACATATAGAGAAGTTGTTCAAATGCCACCTAGAGCAGGAAGACCATTAAATCCTCTCTTTTCTGAATGAGATTTTCTTAATAATGATATAAATAATAAATATCATATTTATAATCTACAAGTGATTGATAATTCTTATGGTTTTTTCTTCTTTTTTTAGTATATATATATTCATATTTATTTATATATAAATACTTGACTTTTTCATGTATAATATTTTATAGTATTGAGATTTTAATATTTCCAGTTTAGAATCATGGGGGACTCATATAATTGAATCTTTATTTATTTGAAAAACAATAAATGAAAAGTTATATCTTAGAGTTTATATTGAATTTGAATATTTATTGAGTAAAAAAAATGATTAAAGAAAGAAATTCCAGTTTATAGTCTTGGTGGACCTATAATATTTATAATAATATCATTTTCTAATGAATAGAAAGAAATTTCATGTGGCTTTTCCAGCTGAGGGTCATGGAGGACCATCATTGACTTGAAGATTCCATTTTAAATCTAAAGCCTATTTGGTAAGCAATATAGCAACAATAAAAATATAATTTCATTAATGGTAAAATATCATTATTCTATTTACAATGATAAAGTCATAAATATATTTTTATAATAATAAATTAAATTAAAAAAGCAAATTTCCAGTTTTAGGTCATAGAGGACCATCATTGAATGGAAGATTCCATTTTAAATCTAAAACCTATTTGGTAAGAAATATAGAAGCAATAAACAGATCATTTCATTAATTGTAAAATATAATTTTTCTATTTATAATGATATGGTCATAAATATATCTTGGTAATAATAAGTTAAATTAAAAAAGCAAATTTCCAGTTTCAGGTCATAGAGGACCAATATAATGGATTAGGAAGAAATATTGTCAAAAAAATCAATAAACTATCTAAAAAAAGACCTTATAGTCTCATTAAGGGCTTTATGAGTCTAAAGAAGCATAGATATTTGTGTAAAACTGGAAATAATTAATGAAAGAAGTACTTCATGGTCTTGCTGAGGACCTTATGATTCTAAATTAGCATTGATATTTGTGTAAAACTGGAAATAATTAATGAAAAAAGCACTTTATGGTCTAGCTGAGGAGCTTATGAGTCTTAATCAACATAGATATTTATGTAAAACTGAAAATAATTAATCAAAAATACACTTTATGGTCTTGCTGAGGACCATATGATTATAAATTAGCATATATTGGTATAAAACTGGAAATAATTAATTAGATCACCATTACATATTCTGGCCAAAGGCTCTTTTGCTTGTTTAAGTGGATAGTGGGCTTATTTTATCTTTTGTCGGGCCAAATATTCCTGAATCTTCTAAAATCTTCTGAAAAATTCTGAAAAATTCTTGAATATTCCTAAATCTTCCTGAAATTTCTGAGATATTCTTAAGTCTTCTAAGTCCACTCTTAATCCAGCCCATCATAATTTAATAAAGATAAAACATATTCTGACCAATTACAATCAAGTGATATTCAATCTCTGACCAATCATATCATTCCACAGAGTTTCTTCTTTTTTGCTTTGGCAAAGTTGTGGTTTAATTAATTTTTCCTTCTTGGAAGTTAGGTTTGATGGGGAACATGATACACCAGGGCGAATCTTGTGTCAATCGTCGGCGATTGACTTCATGTCAAGCAAACGTCAAACAGGATAAAAGTCAAGTTCACATCAAGCAAAAATCAAGCGAACGCCGAGCACACGTCCTACTCTTGTCTTACACCAAATCCTGTGACATCCACCAATATTGGTTCCCCTGTGCCTTCAACTCAGATTCCTCACCACCTGATCATCCCGCAACTGTCCAATGGTTGGTAAAAATTACACAAGCCCCGCCTGTTTGCACAAACACACATCAAAGAGGTCCTTCAGCCAGTCTTGATGTAGGCGGGGGGTTTGACTTCACCAGGTCATCCATAAAAGGACTCCTCCTGAGCGGGATTGTTGTTTTGCAGGTGACACTGGTAGAGCCTGCCGCACAATACCGCATGTGCGTGTGCATTGGCGTGTGCAGGTGCGCTTGCGTGTGTGGGTGCGGGTGCGCTTGCATGTGCATTGGCGTGTGTGGGTGCAGGTGCGCTTGCGTGTGCGCGTGCGGGTGCGCAAGGGCCCCTTCCCCTTCCAACATGATGATGGCGCAGTTAGAAATTTTGGATGCTGTTAAAGGTGAGTGTGTGGGTCATTTGATCATTGAACTTGGCTTATTCACACTGTACCCAATGTGAAAATAGTAAGTTCTTTGTGGCAATGTGAAATAATGGGCTTTGCTTGTCACAATGGCATGTCTCTGTCACTAAATTTTGAGGCAGTTATTTCACTAGCAAAATTGCTAATGAATCTGAGAGATTTGCATTTCTGTAGACTCAATTTCATGAAATAACGGCTTTATCATTACAAGCAGTCCACATGACAGAACTTTGTTATCATACAATCCACAGTTACCTTCTATTTCTTCTTCAGATATAATCAAGTGTCCATCATCAAAATCAACAGCTTTATAAATATTCAGATGCGGCCAATCTGGTAAGCAATTCATATCAATCTTCAAAGTTTTTAAGATCAGAAAGCTATTGTTCAGAATGCTAGATGGCTCAGAGACTTTCAAAATGCTATTAATAATACCAAATCGTTGTGAGTTGCCCCTCAGAAAACATATCACACTGTTGCTGACATTTTTGGATTCAGTTGAAAATATATTGTTCCCAATATTAATGTTTGAAACTGGAAAATACCAAGGTGAGACAATCCTTGAAGTGGGAGGACTTGTGGATTGCACGGTAGTGTCTAAGCTGATCCAATCAACTATTTCCCTTGTTGCATGAAAATTCTGTAAGTACTCAACCAGGCATTCATAATTTTCTTGGTCATGGCAGGATGGTTTGTTATGTTTATGGTCATTGAACAGGGCAGGTGGCTGTGATTCGAAAAGCTGTTTTATTTCACATGGCATGGATGGGGATTTCAGGAGAACGGAAAGGCTGGAACATCAACAGATATGTTGAAGTAAGGTTTTAACTATATCATCTATTCAGAGTTGCAAGAAGTTAATCTTATTCAGTTCAGGTGTTTAATCAATGTGAATATATTGATCTTATTAATTGACGTACATATTTTGTTATTTGTTGGCATTTTTGCAAATACTCCAATCAAGCGCTCATAACCCCATGTGGCTGAGGCTTGTGCTGGGCCCCAACGTTGGAAGAGTTCGGGAATATGATCAGCAAAATGATGATTTGGTTTACTTTTCTGTTTTGGGAACAGAAGTTGATTGGAAAGGCGGAATTTTTTCCAATGTTCAGCAAATGCAGTCGCATCTCCTATTGAAACAGTCCAACTTGTGGCAATGTTGATAGCACTTGTAAGATGTGACTATGAAACTGATGATAATATTACTATTGATCAACAGTACTATGTCTGTTCTTATGAAATATAATAATAAAAAAATTATTATAACCACAATTAAATAATTATAAAATTATTTCTTTCATGTGTTATACACTACTAGTGATTATAACTGTGAGCAGCAATTGTCTACAAGAATCAATTACAAGAAGAATTTAATGATAAAAACTTCTTTATTAAAATAATGAAATTATTTTAATACATAATTATCTCTTACAAGAATAATTATAAAGATAATTCTTGAAGAAAACTATTACTAGAGAAAAACTTGAAGAATTAAAGATAAATGACTCACTAATACTCCAAAGAACTTATTGATAGATATAAGTAGAGAAATTTGACGTGGAATTGTGGATTTAAGGGATCAAAAGGATTTATAACAGTATTACAACAATATATAGTTGGATTCTAGGATTTCACGTCTTTCTGGATGATTTGGAAAGATTTAAATCACTTAAGAATAGCTTTAACTAATACTTACTTGTTGGTAATAATGACTTAATAAATTGACAAGATGATGATACGGAAAAAACAGCAAGAAGAGGCTTCTTTTAAGTCAACAACAGCTCACAGAGGCGTGCCATGGAGCAAACTGAAAAACCAGTGAGTGAGAAAACAATAAACCTTTTTGGATTAATGATTGCATCATCTGTTGTCACGTAAGATTATCATAATTACTTAATTGATGCTTTTACGTCACTACCAACCCCAATATGGTTAAGAATAAAAGGAGTAACAACAGTAAATCTTCTTTTATTCTAAATTAATCATTGATTTCTCAAAGTTATCAATGTTATTGCCAATTTCATCACAGGTTTTAATTACTGTGAATTTTTGAAGATTCAGTGTTTCACGTAGAATGGTCAAAAATGGACTGTAAGTAAAACTTTTAATTTTACTAATAAAACTGTAATTCTTTTTGGTTGTTACACAGATAATACAGTTCTTCATTGGTCCTGAATGTTTCAGAAAGATTCATTAAGAATTTTATTTTTAATGAATTTTTGAAGTTTTTACCTCATTTCTACATAGAATTGCAAATAGCAGTATTTTGCTGGTTGCTATGAGGTGAATCAATGAATATGAGTCTATCACAGGGGCTCTTGGACAGAAATAAAAGAGTGGCCTGGCACTCAGCAATCAGGGAACTCACTTGGAAGACTCCAAAGAATAAAGAAATAAAAATAAAGAATAAATTCCTCTAAAAGATATGCAGGTACAAGATGAGATGCAAAAGAGGAAAGGGAAGCCAAATGGCCAAAGAGCCAACCAAGTAAGTCCTTAATCACTGTTTCAACCTGCCAAAAATGAAAAATGGAATTAGTAAGGATATGACCACCAAATATCCATTGACAGGCGAAGAAAGAGAAAAAGAAAAGTGCTAAATGACTGACTTAATAATATCAGTATTTGCTTCACTAAAATGAAAAGAAAATAAAGATAAAATAAAATCAAAATATATTAATTAACTGGGGAAAACCCACCAGGGTGGAAAGGGTAGCCGGTATATGTGAAAAGTTGGGAGCTTGAGTTCTTCAGGCTGAAAACTGATCTGTATTGATCCTTGAGGCTGTATTGATTGTTTTGGGAATTGATACAGCTGGCTAATATTGAAATTGAATTGGGTTGAATGAATTTCCCATGATTGAAAATGAAATACAGGTCTTGATGGATCCAGACTGTATTGAAATGAATATGGTTGCCAAGATGGATTGAGTGGAGCTTTGACACTTGACAACTTCTTTTTGGCACTGCCTCTTGAATACACTTGAGAATGAAGTGACAGTATTCCCTTGGAAAGAATACTTGGAGTGAGAATAACCAATGACTGCTTGATGGCGTCATTGGTCTTTGACGCTGAAACACTTGCTCTTGAGCCTTGATGATTCCTCTGAATGATTGGGTGCCTTGATGACGTGATGAGATGTTAGAATGTTGAAAAGACTATTTGATATTGCCACCATTGAATTTCTGTTGAAAAATGATGCACAATGATGTATAACATCATTTATGGCATATTGGTTGATTGGCAAGAAGATTACGTCCAAAGGTCTTGAGGTGGAAAGGCAGAGGGGAAATGATGGATGTGATGGCTTCAGAGCTTGGAAAGGTGTTTCTGGGCCTTTTGGGGTTTTTGGCCACTTTTGGGTTCTGAGCCAAAAACTGACCCAAGAGGCGGGAAAGTGTCTTTTGGACACTTTGCGTCAAAGTGCGCAAAAATGCGCAAATATGCGCAAAATGCGCAAAAGTGCGCAAATGCGCAAAAATGCGCAAAATGCGCAAATGCGCATTATGAGCCCAAATGGCCAAAAACAGCCATTTGGGCCATTTCCCCTGGTTTTGAGGGAAATGACCAGAAATACCCATTTGGGCATAAATTGCCGCTATGGGTTCTGGATTGAGGTGAAGGGCCATGAAGGCCCCAAAACACAAATGGCCATAAATGGTCCATAAGCTGATGACGTGGCCATATTGGCCACTGGTGATGGATATGGCCAATTGGCCATAAAAGAACTGTGGCTTGATATGCCATATGGGGATCCAAGGGAGTGAATTGCCATGGTTGTGACAGTACCCCCCACCTTGAAATGGTGAGCTCCTGAGCACCAATACAAGGTGAAGCCTGTTGAGGCTATTGGCAAGATTTTGAGAGAGTGATTCAAGAGGACTGATTAATGTAAAAAATTTGAAAACTGATATTAAGAATTTGACATTTGACACAGGACTTGCTTGATCTTCTTTTGACATTGGCTTCATGATTTGAATTTAATTTTGAAATGAATGAAAATTTTTGATGTGATAATTGAAAACTTAAAATGAAAGTAAAATAGAAATAAAGAATGAAAATGAAAATAAGAAAAGAAAAGGAAAAAGAAAAAGAAAAATGAATTGAATCTTGAGGAGGTTCCAATCTTCATCACAGAGGTTGATAACTGATTTTGAAATTGGCCAAGGACCTGGAAAGATAAATTTGATGCCAGGTGCTCACAAAGTGGCCAAGGTTATGTTTTGAGAAGATTGTAGACCCCTCAGGGAAGTGCACACCAGGAGAGGAACTTACTTTTGGTAGTTACCACTCCCGCCAGTGCTATAAAATTAAAACAAAACTGTTGAAGGAATGAATTTGAATTTGGAATCTTGGAAATGAATTGAAAAGTGAATGGCCCATTGTCCCAAGTGAAAATGGCCATAAGATTGGAAATTAAGTTGAAAGCCATGCCAAAGATCTGTGTCAAAAATTGCAAAGTGCTCACAGAGTGGCCAAGGTGATGCTTACAACAAAAGAGTAGAATACCCCTAAAGGTGCATACCAGGAGTGGGACTTACTTTTGGTAATTCCTCTCCCCACCAAGCACCATAATTAATCAAGCTTTTGAAGAATTGGGCCAAGGCTTATCAGGATATAATGAATGGAAATCTTTGACAAGTTCAGGACAATTCTTGAGGTTTTCGGTTGGTTCCCAAGTGGATCTTTCTGGGTCTTGACTGAAACTTTTCCATTCCACCAGATACCATAACCTTCCAGCAGGAGTATCTTGAGTAATGTGAACTGAGTCAAAATGTGGATATCTTCCATAAACAGTGAAAAATGGTGATTGTTTTGTTGGAGAGTGGTCAGAGTTATTGTAGGCAAATTCAGCCAGAGGGAGCCAGGTGTTCCAATCATCTTGATGATAACTGACATACATCCAAAGGTACTGTTCTAGTATCTTATTTACCCTCTCTGTCTGTCCATCAGTTTCTGGATGATAAGCAGTTGACAGATCTCTCGAAATCTTGAGCTGCTGACAAAGATTGGTCCAAAAGGAAGAAACAAAAAGAGAACCTCGATCACTAACAATGCTTGAAGGAAGGCCATGCTTTGAGAAAATATTCTTGATGAATAAATGGGCCAAATCTAATGAAGTGATTGAAGCTATTGTTGGAATAAAAACCGCCATTTTTGAGAATCTGTCCACTATGACTAAAATTGAATCAAAGGAATTGGACAGTGGCAATTGAGTGATGAAATCCATTGAAAGACAAATCCAAGGACCATTTGGAATTGGAAGAGGCTTGAGGAGTCCAAACTTCTTGTGATGAATATTTTTGTTTCTTGAACACTGTTGACAGGATGATACATAATCCTTGATAAATTGAGTCATGCCAGACCAGTGGAAATCCCGCTTGACAAGCTTGAGAGTCTTCTCTTGGCCAGGGTGTCCAGCTAGAGGAGAGTCATGCCACTTTTGAAGTATATTGAGTTGAATTGTGGGGTCATTTGGGACCACCACCCGATCTTTGAAGAGGAGAAGTTTGGAAGAGGAATCAAGAGAATAATCTTGGACAGATTTACCTTTACCCAAATCTTCAAGGACACTTCTATATTGAGAATCTTGCCACACTGCCTTCTGAATTGAGTCAATCAAATTTGAAAATGAATCCACCTTGACTGCAAAAAACTTTGAGGCTTGAATTTCATCTTGCTTGATTATCTTCTGATAGTTCATTGGATTCTTGCTGATGAAATCCTCCCCCCTCTCTGGGTAAACGTCGTCCCGACGTGACAAGGCATCTGGAAGGGTGGCCAAGCGGCCAGGGCGGTAAGTGATTGAGAAATGGAATTCAGCCCAGCGGGCTTGACGGCGAGTGAGAATCTTGGAAGACATAAAATATTGAAGGGATGAATGATCGGTGAGAACTTCAAAAGGGGAAGAAATAGAAAGAAGGAAAGCTCTCCAGCGCTTGAGAGCCCAGACTATGCCAAGGAGTTCCTTGTCATGAATCTCATAATTGAGCTCAGCTGGGAGAAGCTTGTGGCTATCAAATGCAATGGGATGTTTTCCTGAGTCAGAGACCTGACTCAGTACAGCACCCAAGGCATAATCTGATGCATCGGTCTCTACAATGGTGGGTAGAGAAGGATTGAAATGAGAAAGGATTGGAGCAGTGGTGAATGCCTCTTTGAGTTGATGAAACTGTCAAAGAGCTTCCTCATTGAGGGGAAAACGGGAATCTTTCTTGAGGAAACTTGTGAGTGAACTAATTTTCTTTGAATAATTCTTGATGAAACGGCGGTAAAAATTTGCAAAACCCAGGAATGATTGAAGAGCCTTGAGGTTTCTTGGAGGTGGCCAATTGAGAATTTGCTGGACTTTTGCTTGGTCCATCTTGAGGCCTTCAGAAGAAACTACATAACCAAGATATTCCACACTTGAAACATGAAATAGGCAGTTGGACGCCTTAGCAAAGAGGTTATTGGCTCTGAGTCTGGAAAGAACAGTGGACACATGAGTGACATGTTCTTCCTCAGATTTGGAAAAGACCATAATGTCATCCAAATATACCACAACATAAACATCAAGAAGATCATAAAAAATATCATTGACGAGATTTTGAAAAGAAGCAGGAGCATTGGTAAGCCCAAATGGCATAACCAAGTACTCATAACTACCATATTTGGTTCTAAAACAAGTCAAATGTTCATCACCTTCCTTGATTCTGAGCAGGTTATATGCACCACGCAAATCAATCTTGGAGAAGATAGAAGAACCATTGAAAACAGTGAGAAGCTGATTCATAGGAGGAACAGGATACTTGTTCTTCCTAGTAACAGCATTGAGCTTGCGGTAATCAACACACAAACGGAGGCCACCATCTTTCTTTTTGACAAAAAGAACAGGTGCTCCTGTAGAAGAGGAGCTTGGCCGGATGAAACCTTTCTCTACATTCTCTGAAATGTAGGCCCTGAGTGTATCTGACTCTTGGTTTGATAAAGAGTAGATCACCCCAACTGGAGGTAGAGACCCCTCCAGCTCGATATGATGATCACAGGCGCGGTGAGGAGGAAGTTTCTCTGCTTTCACCTTGCAAAATACATCCAAGTATTGGTGATAAACAGAAGGAACAACCTTCATCACGGTTTCTATTTCTTCTGGCTCTTCCTCTTCATCCCACAACTCCTCCAGGGAGTCATGATAAGATGAAGGAGGAAGGTCCATATTCCCAAAGAAGAGATGAAGTGAAGATACAGAATTATCTTCTCCAACATCTTGAATCTCTTTGAAGACTTCATCTCTAGATGATAGTAATGACTGATGGGAATTAAGGGAAGGAATATGGACAGAAGACGGAAATGATGGTGTTCTAGAATCACCAACCAGAGCTGCACATGATTTGGAAGAAGAAAAGTCATTACTGAAAGAAATTGAAGGATCATTATAGTCCTTATGATCAGAATTAAAGGTGATCAATCCTTGCCTCCAATCAATAAATGGATTAAAATGATTAAGAAAGTCAAAGCCCAATATGAGGTCTTCTCCCTTGGGAGTATCAATGACTGAAAAGTCCATTCAAAGCTTGGGAAGGAAGGGAGCTCAACCATATATTTAGTATGGTGAGTCACAAATAAAGAAGGAGACTCAGAGGAGTCAAGAATAATGAGGGGAATCTTCTCCGGGAGTTCTGACGTGGTCAAAGAATACTTGTGAACAAACTGCTTTGCAATAAATGAGTTGGTAGCACCAGAATCAATGAGAATACTGTAAAACACATCAGAGAGAGAAGAAAAAACAAAAAATTTAAGAGAATTTTTGACACCAGTATTCAGAATGCACAATTGTGCTCTGGATGGAAAACTGTGAAGACCATTGAACACAACATGATCTTCACTCAGGCTTTTCCCTGGCTGGGAAATTTGCCTGACGGTTGGGTAAGCTTGTTTTGAGGCCTTTTGAAACAGGACTCAAGACTATGCTTCCCACCACAATAGGTACAAAGACCCTCTTTGATTCTTCTTTCTTTTTCAGAGTTCATGAGCTTGAAATCTTTATTCAACAAAGAAGAATGGGGCTTGTCCCTCTTCAGAAAATTCTTCTTCTTCTTTTGACTTGAGCTTGAAGAATTTTGAGGATGAGAAGAACTTGACTTTGAGGCTTCTGGCTTCTTCTCTTGATGATGACCCTTTTCATTTTGCCTCTCATGGTACCTGGTATCAAGTTCCAGGGTAACGTCCATTAAGTCTTGAAGAGAGTCAATTCTTGAAGGATGGGAGGCCAATTGATCCAAAATCCTGGATGGCAATCCCTTCCTGAAATGATGGATGAGAGCTCTTTCACCCCAATCCCCAATTCTTGAGACTAAGCTTCTGAAATCAGCAATGTATAAGGATACATGCCCACCTTCTTTCATTCTTAAAGAATCCAACTCAGCCTCTGCTTTTCTGACTTCAATCGGGTCACCAAATAGAGTGAAAAGTTGAGATTCAAATAAAGGCCAAGAATTGAGAAGGTAATTTGAATATTGATTGGTGAGATTGGAAAGATAAGGCTCAATCCATTTTGCAGCCCTGCCAATGAGGAATGAAGTGGCATAAAGAACCTTCTTTCTGTCTTGAGCGAAGTTTGCCGGATCATTATGAAAAATCAATTGACAAGACTGAATAAAGCTTCTAACTTTGAAGGGCTGAGTCCCATCAAAGCATTCCGGTGCCTTCATAGATGGAGTCTTGAAGGCTGGTGGTCTTGATGCTTCAGAAGATGAAGCTGCTTGAAGATTGGTCATAATCTGAGTCATTTGCTGCATGATGGCCAATAAAGATGGTTCAGACTGTTGAGAGACAGGCTGATTAGACTGGGCTAGAGTTGGCCCTCCAGTACCTTGGGATGCCTCCACCAGAGCAGGGACACCTTCAGTACCATCAGACTCTTCCTCTTCCACAGAATTCTCCTCCTCCTCTTCACCATCTTCACCTGGACCTTTGAAAATAGTCCTTGAAGTTCCTGGAAATCCGCCAACTACTCCTGAAAATGAACATGATCTTCTTGGCCCTCTTCCTTCCTTCCTGGATGGTGCTGCTCCTTCCATGCGGGGCCCTCAGTTGAGGAACTGCTGGGGTGCGATCTAGAGTAGCTCTTGGAGTTGGAGTGAGAACAGCTTGAGCTCTGGCCTGAGATCTTGTCTGTCTTGCCGGAGGTGAGTGTTGAACAGGCATGATATCAGGAATGGAATGAAATAATGAATTAAAAATCAAAATTTGCTTGAATTGAAAAGAGTCAACGATCAAATCTTGAGGAAAAAATCAATGAATAAAAATGAAAATCTTCAAGTACGTCAATAAATCAAAATCAAATGAAGTCTTGAAGTCAAAATCAAATCAATCAAATGAATCAAAATAAAAAATCTTGCAAAATCAATCAATCCAATGAAAATCTTGAAGAAAAATCAATTTATGTCAAAATTCTTGATGTGAAAAATCAGCAAAATCAATGAAATCTTCAGGTCAATCAATTTTCTTGAGGTCAAAATAAAATATGTCAAATCAATCAATCAATCAAAATCAAGTGAATTATTCTTTAAAAAACCAAAATTCTTGAAGAATGAATCAATTATGAATCTTGATGTGAATAACGTGTCTGAATATCTTGATGAAAAATTTGAGAATCAAGGAAAATCAAGATGAAGCCTGAATTATGAATGAGAATGAAAATTTGATGATTTGAAAAGATTTCAAAAAGAATAACAAAAATAAAAAATGGGTCAGCTTTCAATTTTCAAAATGAAGAAAGAACGCAAGAAAATTGAGAGGTGGCGATGAATCATTAAGTTCATAAGCGTAAAAGAATCATAATTTCGATGAAATGAGTGAATGAAATTATAAAGAAAGAATGAACAGAATGAAAAAGAAATTATGAGTTAATTAATATAATGTCACAGGGGCTCTTGTACAGAAATACAAGAGTGGCCTGGCACTCAGCAATCAGGGAACTTACTTGGAAAGACTCCAAAGAATAAAGAAATAAAAATAAAGAATAAATTCCTCTAAAAGATATGCAGGTACAAGATGAGATGCAAAAGAGGAAAGGGAAGCCAAATGGCCAAAGAGCCAACCAAGTAAGTCCTTAATCACTGTTTCAACCTGCCAAAAATGAATAATGGAATTAGTAAGGATATGACCACCAAATATCCATTGACAGGCGAAGAAAGAGAAAAAGAAAAGTGCTAAATGACTGACTTAATAATATCAGTATTTGCCTCACTAAAATGAAAAGAAAATAAAGATAAAATAAAATCAAAATATATTAATTAACTGGGGAAAACCCCCCAGGGTGGAAAGGGTAGCCGGTATATGTGAAAAGTTGGGAGCTTGAGTTCTTCAGGCTGAAAACTGATCTGTATTGATCCTTGAGGCTGTATTGATTGTTTTGGGAATTGATACAGCTGGCTAATATTGAAATTGAATTGGGTTGAATGAATTTCCCATGATTGAAAATGAAATACAGGTCTTGATGGATCCAGACTGTATTGAAATGAATATGGTTGCCAAGATGGATTGAGTGGAGCTTTGACACTTGACAACTTCTTTTTGGCACTGCCTCTTGAATACACTTGAGAATGAATTGACAGTATTCCCTTGGAAAGAATACTTGGAGTGAGAATAACCAATGACTGCTTGATGGCGTCATTGGTCTTTGACGCTGAAACACTTGCTCTTGAGCCTTGATGATTCCTCTGAATGATTGGGTGCCTTGATGACGTGATGAGATGTTAGAATGTTGAAAAGACTATTTGATATTGCCACCATTGAATTGCTGTTGAAAAATGATGCACAATGATGTATAACATCATTTATGGCATATTGGTTGATTGGCAAGAAGATTACATCCAAAGGTCTTGAGGTGGAAAGGCAGAGGGGAAATGATGGATGTGATGGCTTCAGAGCTTGGAAAGGTGTTTCTGGGCCTTTTGGGGTTTTTGGCCACTTTTGGGTTCTGAGCCAAAAACTGACCCAAGAGGCGGGAAAGTGTCTTTTGGACACTTTGCGTCAAAGTGCGCAAAAATGCGCAAATGCGCAAAGTGCGCAAAAGTGCGCAAATATGTGCAAATGCGCAAAGTGCGCAAAAAGTGCGCAAATGCGCAAAAATGCACATTATGAGCCCAAATGGCCAAAAACAGCCGTTTGGGCCATTTCCCCAGGTTTTGAGGGAAATGACCAGAAATACCCATTTGGGCATAAATTGCCGCTATGGGTGCTGGATTGAGGTGAAGGGCCATGAAGGCCCCAAAACACAAATGGCCATAAATGGTCCATAAGATGATGACGTGGCCATATTGGCCACTGGTGATGGATATGGCCAATTGGCCATAAAAGAACTGTGGCTTGATATGCCATATGGGGATCCAAGGGAGTGAATTGCCATGGTTGTGACAGAGTCCCAAAAGGGTTTTAATTACTCTTTTAGGGTCTATTGATGGAAAGTCATCAAGAATTGACGTGGTTACAGGAGTCTAGGTAGCTTATTACCTCCTTGGCACGTCAAAATAGCAGGTTATTTGCTATTTTCTTGTGATTACAGTAGGTGTAACTTGGTAACCAAGTTCCCAAACAGTTTTAGTTTACCAATTGGGCCAAGATGAGCCATGGATTCATGCTCTGGAGCTATCCACGCCTCTGAGGCCTCAGAAGTTGGGTACCCTGGCTCTCTTTGATGCCTTTTGTCCCCCTTGCTTAATTTTTACGTCAAAATAGTAATTTAAGCTTAAAGTGAGATATCCACTATGGGTGTACCAAAAGTCCATGTAAGAATACCATGATATTAAGTGCTCAAAACATGCATAACACTATTCTTAGTGTATATGTAACATGGGATTTCTCACTTTCCCATTATTTTGGTGTGAAATTAAGAAAAACAAAAAATTTCACGGATCTTTTATGTGGTATTGATGATGTGGTATTGAAGTATTTTCCATTTTACCACCTCAAATACTTAAATTGAGCTTATTCACTCTATGGGTCTACCCTAGGTGAATTTTTGTGTAGAATCCAAATCTGGTCTTAAATCCATGGATTTACTTACTCAATAAAAAGTTATTCATCTTTTCTTCAATTGAAAATGATCAATTTTGGATATATGCATGACTTATGAGTTTTGAATAATTCAAAATTTCTTTTTAAGATAATTGTGGCCTATTTGGGTATGTAAAATATACCTCAAGGCTCACAGCACTAATCAAATGGAATGTATTCTTGGTCAGTTCATTTGCAAGTTCTTCTGAATGACCCATTTTTCTTTGAATGTTCGCGGATTGGTGTACATCTAATGACATCTGTTGACTGAGCATTAAAAATGGAATATAGACGTTATATAAGAGAGCCCATTCAGCAGCTTTTAAGTTACCATGAGAGGGGGAACCCATGTTGTGAGGTACTCTTGTCCATGATGAGGGAATTATTGTCTCAGATATGATTTGATGGAGATGCTCCAGAGCCTCACCCTTGATCTGGTAATCACTCAGTGCAGTGATATCCAATTCAGAGGCGATTTCAGAAGTGGGGATGTAATTGGCATAAAATGAAGGAATCTCTGCAGAACCACTAGATGGATGTTCCGTGTGAGGGGTGGGCATTGGGAAGTAGTTTTTTCGGGTGGAAGTAGTGGGGAGTGGCTCATTTATTATTTTTGCTGTGTCTCTTCTCAGGGAGCGGGCCTCTCTCAATGTGATTTTATCAAGAGAGCTGTTGGAGGTGATGGAATCTGAGTCTGAACTGTTGGTGTCATTAGATTTCCTGTGGGACCTGAGGTAAATTTTTGATTTGGACTCTGGAATGCACAATTTGAAAGTTGCATGATCCTTCAAAATTCCCAGTATTAAATTATGCATTATGTCAAGATTAACCATTCTGGTTGCATCCCAATACGGAAGGTCTTCTAAAATTGAATATCACACTCCATACTCAGAGAAAATTGCTTGTCTTTGTTGCGGGGTTGCCCGAAGCCATTTGGCAATGGTTGATTTATGATTTTGATATGAGCGTGTGTAGTGAAATTGAGGACCAATTTCTTCAATTTGAGCTTTGTGCATGGTGCAAAAATTACAAAAGTGGTTGCCTGAATGGGAAATAAATCCAGTAAGCTTGCGCATGGCAACCACATCCGCAATGGCTGTGAGAATGGCAACACGGATAAAGGATCCTGAAGGACCTGTGGAGGTGGTTGAAAAATGGTAACCTTGCCATAGCTCTTTGAGCTCCTTGATGAGTGGCATTAATAAATAATTCAATTGAAGGGAAGTTGGCTCCTTTGGACCAGGGATGATTCCTGCAACATAGACATTGTCTGGCTTCAATCTTTCACTTGGGGGGAGATTAAGACAAATAAGCATGATAGGTCCAATGCTGGCCAACCGGGTGGACTTTCCATGTGCATTAAACCAGTCCACATAAATGGAGAAGGCCAATGCACCAGGAATGGACATGAATGGGGGGTCATGGATATTTCTAGTGCCAGTGAAGCATCTCCGAACCAATCCATCCCAGACGTCACGTTTTGGGGAATCTTTGGGAGTTTGGGATTGTTGATGTTGATGCAGAATGTCCATAATTCCAGCCCGCTGGAGAAATCTGGCAAGCCAATTTTTGAATGGTTGATAAATGAAATGTTTTGTTGGTAAAACCTTTTGCTTCATGTTGGTTGTGTTTTGGGTGTGGGGTTCAAATGAATAGATGAATTTGCCTAATGATTGTGTGCAAGGGGATCATGATCATTTGGGTCATTATGGCGTTGACAGTGGGGTTGGTCAGTTGTGACTGATTCAGTAAGGCCATTAAGAGAGAAACATTGAGGACAACATATATAGTTTTGAATCACTGGCTCCAATTGGAGATGTTCAAATATGGTACTCAGATCTTGAGGTATATGGAATGCAGGAATGAGGGGACCACCGGAGCTTGAGATGCTGGACTTGATCAGCAGGTTTAGGGCGGGGTTGAGAATGCGTGAAGCCCGGCGGGGTATATTATACCTTAATGATAGAATGGCAGATATTATCATTCCAAGGTCTTGTGGAGGAAGGGTTTGACTGCTGCTGTATGGTTTCTGTGCAATTGAATTGAGCCCCGGTGCTGTGGAGAAGGTGCTTTGGGTCAATGGTGAATAATCAGCTGGGAATATTTGATCCAAAAGAAGTTGTGGGCACTCAGATCCTGATGCAGAAGTAGGGATGTTTGGAAGAGATTTGGGTGCAATGGTTGATTTGAGCTTTTTAATGTGCTGTTTATATTGGAAAGGTGTGAAGGCAACTCCAGGCCTATCACCCTCAGGGGAAGAGTGTGTTTGAGTTGGGCAGTGTTGACACATGCATATACGCATTGAGGAATAGCGGCGGGTTGTCATTGTTGCAGGAATTGGGAGTACAGTTGGTTTGTGTATAAATATCTATGGCTGATGTGAAAGTGTTTAGGAGTGTTATTAATTGGCAAAAAAATTGAGTGATTATTTATGAAGGGGGAGATGATTTGAGCCATCTGAGAATTTTATCCCATTTGTAATGGTGCCTGAGCTGCAGCTGATGGAGTGTAACATGTCTCATCTGGATGGCGGAATTGGTTAAGTGTTTAATTGGGTAAAATACCATGCTGCTCAATGCTCATACATATTCTATTTTATTTACACATGGCGATACTGCGGTTTTGACCCTTGAGGGGTGTTCCAATAGGGATGTGTCAACATTGATTTGAGGGGATTGACATTCAAACCATGTACGCTGGCACACCATTGTACATGGCTTAAACCTTATTACAGACAGAACGATATAACTCTATTACATAAGGGGTTGGAGTGCAGCTAAAGTCTTGGTATTTGGTTTGAGTGCAGCAGGCTTTTAATCGGTTGGAATGTCATTTGGATTGTCTCGCCTTTCTTGAAAAGGTGATGTCTCTTTTGTGGGTAAATCCTTCATGAATATACCCCTTCACAGATGTACAATGCTGTGGAATTTCAATGCATATATTGGCAGTTTGGATAATTCACAAAATGTGACAATGGGGAGGCGGAAACGTTACCAAATATGATTACTTATGGATGATGGGTCCCCTTTGAGACCAAGGGAATATTACATCATATGGTGGTAGGCCATGCAGGGTGGTTTCCGATAAAAGCGGAGGAGCTCAAGAGGAGGCAGGGAGGATTCTCCTAAAAAGAGGCTTATTGGACTTCCACGCAACACTTAGTTCCAACTATTCATAGAATTTTTCTATTCTAAATTTGAAAAGATTTCATCTCATATCACTCTATTTTATCATAATACTGAGGTGTTTTATCTAGTTAAAAATATTAGTGTACTTTTTCGGCCCTTATGTCATCTTTCAAGTCACATAAATCCCGTTCAGGTTCTGTTCATGACTCAAATAGTGAATCTACCATAGAATATGTTCAAAAACAGTCACCATTGAGTCCCAACATTCCTCTCACAACCCCTATCGCATCCTCAATGAATGTATCAGGTCTCAACATTGATGTGGGCAATTCAAAGGCTCCAACTTCAAGCACTTGGTCAATCCCAAATATTTCTGTCACTCCAATTCCCCCAAATCCCACTAATACACAAACGCATGTGTCTCAGGGGCCAGAAGGCACACCTCAAATCTCATCACACGCTAATTCCCAATCAAAATTTCCATGTGAGTTCCTCCTTAATCCTGGTCAGAATCCAGTCGCATCCCAAGATCCCTTTGCCCAAAGTAAACAGCCAACCCTCAATATTCCATCAGGATCTCAGGTTCATGTGGGTGATGAAAGGCGCGTGGATGGGGGGCGGCGAAAAAGACCATTGGAGAATGTAACTTGGAGTGGTCTGTCGGAGGGAAATCCAGGATTGACGCTTCATCAAAGTAAGTCATTTTAATTTTGGAGTATAACCTTTTTCACCATTTGATATGTTTGTTTCATGGGTTAGATATGGCACCTAAAGGCAAGTCAGTCCAATCTCAGGAGCCAATTGAAGATTGTGAGTATGACCAGTCTTCATTAATTTTGCGATGTGTTAACTGATGATGTGCATGGCAGGTGATGAACTGTATGCATCTTCACCTCTGGTCCATAAAGAGAAAGTCACTGGACGTCATCATCCATATGCCTCCAAGCCAAGAACAGCTCATGCCAGTTCATCAAGAGAAAAAATGGTGGATGATGAGGATGAGAACATGTCTCTGACTCAAATGGAAACAAATGAGGAACCAAGGAGTGACAATTTCATGGCGCATGAGCATGGCACTCAGTCAAATAATGAGTTCACCCATCCTCAAATGCCCCTTTCCAGAGTATGCTTGAACAATCCGAGGTCAGACAGCAAAGGAACCAGGCTCATAAAGCTCACAATGTGGCAAAACGTGCAAGCCAGAAGGAGCAACAAAAATGGCTGAAAGAAGAACTTCCAGAGAATGTCCATGGAATGAGATCAGCAGTACATGCACATTGCCTGTTCCTACTCAAAGTTAGGGATAAGGATTTTTCCTCACTACCAGCACCACCAAGCACAGAAGAGCGTGAAATTTCAATTCAAGTGGCTGGTCATCTCGGATATGTCCCCAAGGATGTTTTCAATGAGCCATCAACACAGGTTCAGTCTCAGGGTTTCCAAAGCTACTGCAAAAATGAGCTCCACAAGTTAGGACTAAAGCGATTCACTTGGGACTGGGAGAGCTCATGGCAACATCCGTTCAATGAGCTGATGTCTATGGTGTTTTACCGTACATTCCGTCTCGCACTGGTCAGCACTAAGTATCATCATTACTGTTGGAACAAGGATCATAATAACTATGGGGTCGTGGCGGCTTTAATGGAGCGATATTTCACTTATTTGAAAAGAGAATGGAAATCTATTCAAAAGGATGCCAAGTATTTGGTTAAAAAGAAGGAGAATCAAAAGCTTGCAAAGATTCGTCAAAGGGTTATTTAATGTATCTCTTCTTCATTGTGAGCAAAGACTGATTATGATCTACTTGATTATGTGCAGACCTGTGAGCGCCGTTGTGAATGGTGTGATACGGCTAAATTTCCCATCCTAGCATCACAATTCAATAATCCTTGATTATGTTCAGATACTGAGGAGGTACTGGAAAATGGCCGTCAAGTTTACCGCAAAGTGGGATTACGCTGGCGCTCCCAGTTATTTAATGAATTGGTATTAAAAATGGATCGAGACATAGAGTTTTGTAATTGCATTAAAAAAAAGGGTAAAAAAACTATTGATAGATTGCCAGAATTACGATTGACAGATGATGGTGATATTCCGGAAGGCTTATCATTTCAGCTATTTGATCAAGATTGGCTCAAAGGCTGTAGTAAGATGCAGACTAGCGCCCTCAAGATACTTGACATGCCAGTTATTAGGCCGAATGGTGATGCTCTGCAATAACTTAGTAATATAAATGTATAGCACTGTTACAAATTAACATTTTGTGAATTATTTGTGCAGGTGTAATACAATCTGAGTATTATCTCTTGAAGATGAAACAACTTTCTAAATATGTCTGAATATAGACAATATGAATTGGAATGTATCACGGTCTCCCTTAGAAATAAGACTCTATTGCTCATTTTCATTGAGGAAATATTGAAGGAGCTCGATCCAACTCATGGTGTTCATAATTGTGGACCTATGCCAGGGTGAACAAGAGTTATCAACTTGGTCAAAAAATTATATCATATGAGTAAGGCTCACGCAGTTCATAATTTTTTCTTTTCTTGGACCTATTGGTGTTTGGAAAATGGAATTTCCATAAGGAAAGATTTTAGAATAGCGATACAATTAGGGTCAAAGATGATCTTGAAAGGTACCTTCCGCATGTTGACCTCAACTAAATAAGGAGTGATATAGTGGATGACCTTTACGGGTTGTTGTTGGCCAATACGATGGAGTCGATCAACAGCCTGAGCCTCAATGGCTGGGTTCCAATTCGGCTCCTGGAAATGTGGATGTCAGGGGACGCAAATCAGGGCAGAATTTTGGGGGTCCCCTCACCATTAAATAGACCGTATTAGCACAAGTTATATTGAGGCCAGTTCCAGCTGCGGCAATGGATGCAATCAGTACTTCACATTCAGGATTATTGAAGAAATTCTCCAGTGCCTTCTCCTGTGCTCGTGCTGTAACTGTTCCATCAATTTGTGCTGAAAGGATAGAGTGATGGGCAAGTGCAATACCAATTCTACAATATGAAAAACTCAGATGGATTCAATTGGTAATGGATGCATATTAGAATTAACGCACAAATCTAGAAATTGGGTCCATTGGGTATAAACCACCGATTTGGTTGGACCACACCTTGTTTGTTTGTTCTTCATTAAGCTTTGTAGGAGGTGTGCAATTTTACTACTCATCATGCATGTTTCCACATCCACAATAGTTTGTGTGATTGTTGGGGATTTATCCTGAGTACTCCTGCCCTTGGGGTCTTCCAACTCCGCCTCCGCAATTGTGTTAAGCATGATGTGATGGTTACAACATATTTGCAGCTTATTAATATTTCTGAAAAATGCTCCTGGTCCTTTGCTTTTGGATGATAGGAATTCCTCATATAATATGGAATATTCTTGCTGCATGGTTGGGTTGAGTGGGAGCAGCTCATAATGATGGCTAATAGTGGGGAGGGATTCGAGATGTGTGGTTTTGGTGCGGCGCAAACTTAAATGCCGCAATGCCAAATGCAAGATATCATTGCAACCTTTGGAAAGACTACTCAGGATGAATGGTGACCAGTTATCTTGATTGGCGCTCTGGGGTTGAGTGATGAATGATATTATGCCCAAAAGGTCATAAATGGTGTTGTGAATAGGTTTTCCCGTTAAACATATTCAACGGGATGAAAGGAGGCTATTAATGGCACGGTGAGTGGCAGTGTATTGAGAGCAAATATAGCTATAAGATGGGGCAAGGGTTATTGGATATAAAAGGTAATTTGAATCATTTAAGATCAGACACTCACTGTGCTTCATCCAACATTATATGATGCCAATTGATTTGAAAAATGAATGATGTAGAGGTATTGGTTTGCTTAAATTCTTGGGTGATAGTATTGTAAGAAGTGATGATGATATCATATTTTAAGATGTCGGCTTTGGATAATGAGTGACGAGTGGGACCATGGTAGATTTTGGAATGCAGCGCTCCAGCCTGATCATGCTTGGATATTTCTGATTGCCAGTTGGTAATTAAGCGAGGGAGCAGATGCTCATGGTGGGCGTGGAGCAATGGGGGTTTGCAATTATCCGCTCCTTGGAGGTACCAATTAGAGCAATGGCCTGAATGGTTTTACCTAATCCCATATCATCCGCGAGCAGTCCTCCAAGAGGGGTATTGGTTGAAAGGGATTCAAATGAGCTAACGACCCTGTTTGTAATGATGTGCCTGGCATTGAAAGTGGATCCTGGGGGTGAGGTGGCCCAAAGGTTATGGGCTGATTGACCATTGGGGATTTCTCGATCCCAGAGAAAAGCTAGTCTGGTCTTTTGATGAGGGAGGAGGGGGGTTTGAATAATGGCATGGGGCGGGGTCATCATGGGGAGGTCTGATCCACTGGGTAATTGTATCAGTTTTTGCTTGGAAATCAATGATGAAACAGCAGGATATGAAACTGGCGTCGAGCTTGAAGCGGGAAATGTCGGAGTGAAGAGTTGACATTGACTATGAGTATTACAGTCATATTCTTTGGGAATTTTAAGCTTGAAATCTTGTGTTCGAAAGCTTTCCATTATGAATAAAATGTTTGGATACCATGTGAAGAACATCAATGCTAGATTGGGTTTCTGAGATGAGGAGGGATCATTTGCATCAGTCATAAATACTCCCTCAACAAATAATATTTGAGAAGGATTGAATTGGCAATTTTCAATCCATGCCCCACCAGGACCACAGTGCATGAACGTTTTTGGTGCCCCAAGGAATGGTATCAACGTTTTGGAAAGGGTTCCAGGTAGAGAGCCAATAGCATGCTGGTGATTGGGGAGATAAACAAATATGTTGTGTTGATTGTGCCATATGATAATCCAAGAAGCTAAGTGGGAATCCTCAGGATTTAAGGCTATATCACTATTTATTTGAATACAAATATTAATCATCCCAATGCAAAGTGGTTTCGAAGGGGTTGACATGATGGCTATTTTAAATTATTTGGCGACAGTTGGAAATTATATGATTGGGCGGGGTTAGCTAAACGGAATGAAGACAAATAGGCGCAGGTGGGGAACTTATATGAGAGGCAGAAATGGGGTCAAGGGGGGATGGCCTGTGGTTACGTGCATGGTCTTGATGGGGTGGGCCTCTTGGGCTCTTAATTTTTGTATCCAATTTGGGGCATATATCAAGGCAAGGTGGCCAAAATGTGGATGCACCGATATGACTGCTGGATCTGCAGAAAGGTAAAAAACCTTTGGTGGAACAAGGTTGACATTAGCATATCCGAAATTGGGTGGGTTGTAGCAACTTATTGTGGAGGGCATATTAATGGCATGCAGTCATGTTGGCTGGTGTGACAGCAAACATGGATGCATATCTTCCCCAGGTTAATTGTCACACAGGGACCTACCGGGCAATGTTGGCCGTTTCAAAGGGCAAGCTCACTGTGGGGATGTTTGTGTGTGGGCGGGTGAGATATGTTTGGTGGCATGCCACCGAACATGACTTTGGTTTGGCCTGAAGTTTTTTGCTGACTGATGCCTACTGGGCTTCCAGGGGGGAATGTGTGGGATGATCAAAGGGGGCGCCAGCCGTGAGCCGTGATCCATATATACATTCACCCCAATTGCATTTTAGGCGGGTACTAATCCACCGAGATTGGCATCAGCGTCTTTGCCTCACGCGTGTACAAAACTCCGGCAAAAGAGGCCACCCACCCAAGGGAATTTCTGGCTGCAAGCCAGGTGCCACAACTTGCGCGGGGCGTGTGAGAACGTGAAGAAAATTAACCGCGGTGGGAGATACCCACGCAAACATAACCAGCCTCAGCAATCATAGGCTGGGATTATTCTAATGTGGATGAGGCTGAAGCCAATCCACACTGATTGGCATCAGGTTTCCACGCGCGAGGAGGTGAGCGTCTGCAGTAAAGCTGACCACCCCACCAAGAAACTAGCCGGTCGGAACACTGGCAGTAAAATGTCTTCCAGGCGTGTGAAAGTTGCCTGTGTATGACCCGTTGGGGGGTGCGTAAGAAAGCGGGTGGCTGCCCGACAATGAGCACGGGCAATGAACAAGCAGGGCCAGTCATTGTTTGCCCCGACAATGGCACCGGAGTGAATCCACTGTTTGTGTATTACCCAAATAATAAGTCATCCCATTATGACCCACTTTCATTAACTCGGATTACACCCGCGTCTATGCCATTGTTAGGCAGAGCTCGCCAAAAAGGTGCACCAAAGGGATGCAGTTGAGATATATGACTCAATGGCTTGACGTGATTGCATGTTACATTTCTGAACAGCTTTTGCTCTGCCCCGCAGCATACATTTACAAAGGTGTACTGCGTACTACAGTGTTGGCTGTACAGATTAGGAAGGTGTAATACTACTTGAGCCTGCATGCACCTTCTGATCATTTGCATATACGTAGCTCATGTGCCACATGCTCAGCATTGCATTTCACCCGATTTGCACACGCAAGCTGAGCATGTCATGGTCAAAAGCACCGTGTGAAAGTGCTCAGTAAAGCCATGGAATGAACTTTTTTTGCAATAGTTCATTGGAAGGCTCAGTTTGGAGCACTTCACCAAAGCGTGTGAAATGCTGCACCTGGCTGAAATGTCACCCGATGCTGTGCCAAATTCTCAGATTTCGGGCATACAAAAATGACTGAGCAATGGCTCAGCATGGTGCATTTCATATTGTTATATCAATAGTTCAATAACTGTGCAATTAAAATGTTCAGCCACTGAGCATTTCAATTATGACCCAAAAGCAAACCTGAGCAATGGGTCGAGGCAAGCTCACGCTGTATTCACTTGTCTTACAGCCCCCCCCCTTTGTTCCAAGACTATCACCAGGCCCTACGGCCGGTGATCTTGCCGCAGTCACTTGTGACCAAATGCACCGGGTGCATTTCTGCATGGGTCACTTGTGCATTGCACCCACCATGCACATTCAACAAGGGCCTCACGACCACCCTCCCGGGTGATTGGGTGGCTATTCAAAGAAACAAAGGGGATTTGACTCAGCTTGACAATTCAATAAACTGCAATACTCAGCGGTGCATTTGATATTGTTATATCAATTGTTCAATTACTGTGCAATTAAAATGTTCAGCCACTGAGCATTTCAATTATGACCCGAAAGCAAACCTGAGCAATGGGTTGAGGCAAGCTCACGCTGTATTCACTTGTCTTACAGCCCCCCCCTTTGTTCAAACAATATGACCAGGCCATACGGCCGGTAATCTCCCCGCCATCACTTGTGACCAAATGCACCGGGTGCATTTCTGCATGGGTCACTTGTGCATTGCATGTTGAATGCACATTCAACAAGGGCCTCACAACCACCCTCTTGGGTGATCGGGTGGCTATTTGAGGAAACAAAGGGGATTTCACTGAGCTTGACAATTCAATCAATAGCAAGACTCAGCCAGAATCCCATTGTTGTTCTTCCTCATGCGAGCATTTCACTTCTCAGTTGCAGCATTTGCTGAGACTCAGCTTCAATTTTGCCCACACGCCTTGAAGCTGAGCCTTTTGCGGGTGCTGCAACTGCTGAGATCGTCTCAGCTTCACCATGGTATAAAAGACCATCTTCACACGACACGCCCTTCACTTTCTTTCTCACCCGCTCCACTTCGTTCAACCTCACACGCGTTTGTCCTTCTTGTGCGTATTCCCCTTGGTCTTCCTGCCTTTCTACTTTTGTCTTTCGCACTCCACTAAACCCACTCCCCTTCCTTTTGCCTGTTTGTTTCTTCTTCTAATCCTTTCAGAACCTCCCTTCTATCCACCTCATGCGTTACCTCTTTTTTTAACTTTTGTCAACGTTATGTACCGATATTAATACTTACTTTTCTTCACGACTCTTTTCCAGACTTTTAAAAACTTCGGACTAGAGCATTATTATTTTGTTTCCGTTTTAAATTTATAATTCATCGTACGTCTTCATTTTTTCTCTTGATTGGTTACTTTGTATGCAGTTACTAACCTCAATTGTTTTTTTTTTAGATGTCGTGCACTTTATGCACCAAGTGGGGTATCCCCTGCATTTGTTCCTTGACAACAAACGACGCTTGTGATGCTTGCCAACAAGCACACAAGAAATGTTCGTTCGTTGTCCGCCCCTTCCAACCACGAGGCCAGAGGAGTTCCCGCCCAAGACGCCCTCGCGAGGACTCCTTTGTGGTCGACAATGATGAAACCATTTCCGAGCGTGAATGGACGCCGGGCCCCCAAACAGGCCAACAGGAACGATTCTGGACAATTAGCCCTGTCCCCTCCAGTATCGATTTGTCCACTCCCCCTCCTAGGCCACCATCCAATGGTCACTTCACTTCTCGACCAGAGCAAAGTGATTATCCGGCCGATGAAGGATGGCGATGGCGAGAGGACATTCGAGCTTGGGCTGATCGTCACCATGTCTTGTCACGGATGGGATTCAAACGCCAAAGTAAGTTTTCTTTCTCCTCCTTATCTCATTTCTCTTCACGCAATCATACTGACTTTTTTCCATTACTCATAGAACAAAACCCCCCGAATCCCCCCCGACATGACTCTCCCGTTTCTAGTTTGCCTTGCGAGCAAACCCCCCGGCAACCCACTCCAGGCCCGAGTGGCACCCGATGGTCTGAGGAATTATTCCACGGTAAGCAGCCAAAGTTTCATTTCATTTTCACTTTCACTTTTGAGTCGAGTGAACTGACTCTTACTCCTTTTTTAGAACCCTCCCGAACCGAAGAGCCACCTATTCCTGGCCCCAGTCCATTGTCCCAACCACCTGAGGACAATACGACTTGTGAGCCAGAACCTGAGGTGGCTCCTATGCAATCCACGGAGGAACCTTATGGTAAGTCACCCCTTCTCTCTTTGATCCATATCCACTTTTCCTCATTTTTTCTTTGACCGTCTCCAGATTGTCCCACCACTCCTCGCTCAATAATCATCATCGACGATACGCCCGTCGGATCGCCCCATCCCCCTCCCCCTCCCCCTTCTTCTTCACCGACTCCACCATCTTCCCCTCCTGTTCCCCCTCCCTCCACTCCTACCCCGGTTCCTTCCCAGGATCTCCCTCCCATTGCCCCCGAGAACCCAAACTCCTCCTCCCCCCGGTGCCAAGCTCCTTTCATTCCCACGATGACGCTCGCCAGGAATTCACCGACCTGCGACCGACCCTAATGATTCCTCGAGCCATCGTCCACGAATCGATCAACCGAATCTTGTTGGAGCATCGCCGCTTCCTCCACATGATTCCTTTCATGGATGCAACTCATCAAATGAGATGCACCGGGAATTCCGGGAGGAACTAAACTCCCTCCTTGCCCAGGCACTGGAGGCTTATCCAAAGGAGGACATCACCGGGATAGTCTCGAAATTCTTAGAAAAATAAAAATTTAAAAAAAATGTGATGATTTCCTCTTTTTATTATTTGTAATACTTTCTTTTAAATAAATTATTTGTCTCCAATTATTGTTATGTTCAATTTCTATTACATTCTTTGCTCACGTGAAATTATATTTTCCAAAATGGTTCACATATCCTTTTGCGTGAGAAAAATTTTTATAAGTTCCCCACCAAGAGTTTGAGTGAGTATTTGTTTTTGTGAACCTCTTTTTCTCAAAATGTGCCAATAGTTGCCGTTATCCTCTCCTATATTTTCTTCTTCCATGGTTTAGAGCCATATCCATTCTTAACTGTAAAAAAGCGGGAGCTTCCCGCATGTGAGCAATCCACTCCAGATTTGTGAAACATGGCCTTTCCTATGGTCACACGCTATTAATCTTACTCGTGTATTGAGTTATTTAAATTGTCTGGAACCTTCACAAGCGTAAGGATTGGCATGTGACTTGTTGGGAGGCTGCACAGGCATAAGGATTGGCGTGTAAATTGTCGGGAGCCTGCACAGGCGTAAGAATTTGTCAGCATTGTTGGCAACCTTCCCAAGCGTAAGGATTGGTGTGTGAATCGTCGCAAGCCTGTACAGGCGTAAGGAATTTTTAGCATTTTTGGGACCCTTCACAAGCATAAGGATTGGCGTGTGATTTTTTGGGAGCCTGCACAGGCGTAAGAATTGGCGTGTGAATTCTCGGGATCCTGCACAGGCCAAGAAATTTCCAGCATTGTGGGGAACCTTCACAAGCGTAAGGATTGGCGTGTGAATCGCCAGAAGCCTGTACAGGCGTAAGGAATTTTTAGCATTTTTGGGAACCTTCACAAGCGTCAGGATTGGCGTGTAAATTTTTGGGAGCCTGCACAGGCGTAAGGATTGGCGTGTAGCGTCAGCACCCCGCATAGGCGTAAGGAACTTTTAGGATTGTCGGAACCTGCACAAGCATAAGGATTCACGTGTGAAGCATTGGCATCCTGAACAATAGCAACAAACCAGGACAGATGTACAATGGCATGCCACCGTACATAATCCACTTCACGCCTTTTTCATGTGAGACACCCCATCTCCCACACTCAAATCCATCCAATCCTGGTGTATATTGTCCTCTGCCTTACCCCACCATTATTTACCCAACACACATGCAAATCTCCTCATTCTTTGAATCGGCATGAGATTGTATTACCATCCCTGATTTGATAGCCCGCTCTCTCGCCAATCTCATAATAGCCATGGTTTTTTTGCCGCATTGTTTTCGCTAACCTGCTTGAGCATTGTGCGGACATACCCACTCGTCTTGTGCTTTCGTTGTCCTGTGCTGGATCAGTATAATGAACAAATGTACTACTGGCCCACACTACCTGAATGAGCCCATGACATGTGGATAGATCAATCCAAAAATGCTCATTTGGGAAAATCAATTTTCCACCTGTACACCGCTTTGACGCATCTGTTTGAATTTGGCCGGTCCGCTTATCAGCTTGAAACCACCATCCCGAAGCATACAGCGATGCATCCTTATCAACATGAGGTGCGTTTTTGAATCCATTCATGGTGAAAGTGAGTGCGGAAGCGAACTCGAATGCACCCTGATTTGCCGGAATATTGCCTTCATAGTTGACTTTATCAAAAGACGGAACCCCAATGAATTGTAGAAATTTTGAATCTTCTCAAATAAATTATCCCCAACATATCGTAAGGATTGACCTAGAATGCAACCCACCAAGCTAAGATTGGGACCTCGGTTCTGCCATTCATCTTTTGTGTTTTCAATTTTCCCGACACTTCCATACAGACCAAATTGTTCATTCTTGGTGCTGCATTTGCGCCACCCAATCACGATCATAAATCCCTCCAGTAATGCTCCATTGGTTGCAATTGGGTCGGTGAATCTCTTTTTGCGAAATAAGAATTGTGATAATTCATCCCATTGATTGACCTCGACTTCACTCATTGTTGTGAATGGTCGGAATTTGACAAGGGCAATGAGTAATCCGGTTGAAGAGAAAATTGCCACATGGCCAAAGTGAATGCGTTTGATCTGATTGACATCCACAACCCTCCGAATTTCACTTGGGGTGATATTTGCTGATACTGGCATTGATATTTGTGCTGTTGGGCAAGAGGAGGAAAACAACCTATTCATTTGGGTTGTTTTGCGCTCATTTGTCTTTTGGGATCTGCTACTATTCCCAAGTGGTTGCGGGATCACTATGTGTTGAAGCACACAAGATATCAGATACTGCCAATGAGCTTTCTTCGGCACACATGCTTTGACTTCCCTGTTGGAGCCCACATGACATTGGCACAATCTGAACCGACTAAAGCCAATGTTCTTCCGTGGGGCCCAATGAGGGTGCCACATAAATGTGGAAGCATATATATATATCTATATATATACACTGAGATTAAGCAAGCAACTCACACTTTCCTTCCTCAGCCCGACGCTTTCTCGCGAGTTCCCTTTTACACTCTTTTCCTTTTTTCGTGAATGGCATGCTTTCAGCAGAAAATGAAATGAAACCGAATGATTACTGATTTATTAATATCACCTAAATTGAATTGCGGTTGATGAATCTTTTTGATTGCGGCTAAAGAGAAAGATCACACCTGACCTTGGCAAATTCGCGATCTCAAATACCTGAACCTGAAAATTGCAGTGGATAGTGCATTATTCAATTTTACATATTGATGTTCCCATGCAATCACTTTCCAATCCAACCATTTGGAATATTGCAAGCACACACAAATGCAATATGCATCCTGCTGCGGATCCCTAGCTATCCTTGTCCTCTTGAAAGACACAGGAACCTTTGGCCTATTATGGGCTGGCAGGAAGTGATAAACGCGACTTCCCGCAATGCCCCCGCGTGTGCTACTCGCGGGCACAACGCCTGACTCAGCTTGCGTCTTGTCAGAGTCTTTGCAATGATGTACGGAGGAATGCCGCCATAAAATTATTATTGGTACTCAGACTGTGGCATCCGGGCAGTAGTAGGATAGGAAGTCATGATTATTAAATTCATAAATCACTTTGCAAAATTAAATTACAATCTATCTAGTACAAAGCTAATCTAAAACGGGTCAATCCTGGTTGTGAGTTTAGCTGACCTGGGTACTGTCAAGGTGACCTCATCACTTGAACCAAGACCACGTTTTGCCACCCAGGCATCACCAAAGTCTAATACTAAGCATTGTGCAAATTCAAATCTAAGAGGTACAGTGGGGTTAAAAGACTCTGATGAGAAGAAACTTTTATTCAGTAAATTACATATATACTTATTAGTACGTAGCCACACTGGCTCCACTAGATTTTTACCCTCTGAACGTTTTGCGGAAATTTCAATTAGTGATAAAGCCCCTTTAACTGAGCTTGTTCTCCAGTCATCTGAGCATACCATCAAACCACGAACCCCCGCCGCACAGAATGCCGCTAATATACCATAGCAAATTCGATTTATTCCGAGATTCTTGTGACACGCCAAAAGATCTTTGATGGCCTCATTTTTTTTTGAGTTCGTGAGTTTGCCTTTGATGCCATTAACTTCGACCTTTGTATGTGCACGTACCATGTTGTACGCAATCATCAAATGGATAACTGTATCCATTAGATCCTCCAGGTTCTTGTGCGGCTTTGTGGATATCTCATTGTCAGCCCCGCCACCTTCAATGCTGAGTTGGGTTGCACGTTGCTTCGATTTACTCAAGCAGGAGGCAAGGTATTCAACTCCTCCCCGTTCGAGTCCAAGAGGATCGGTCGAATTTGATGTTGGTGCAACATATGATTTGGGTGCAACCACATCGTATGAGACTAAACTAATGGATTCAAACATAACATTTGCCCAAAAATGTTTAACTGGATTGGCGGGGTAAAGAAGGCTCTGAACCATTTTGAAGAAGGAGTGTTCAGATTTTGGGAGATTCTCTGGAGGTTTAGCCGATTCCTTCATCAATTTGAGATTCCAAATGTTGTGATCAAAAAACGCTTCTGTTTCGGTTGGCTTAAAAAAATCTAACCCTGTATATTGCAATTTATATCACCAGTCAACAGCCAATAAACATGTATCATGCACAAAGATAAAACTGACCTGCCATCTCAAGGTCCTCCAGCCAGGCCGACATTTTAAGCTCTCGGTTACTGATCACCTTAATACCAACAGGCAGGAATGTATGAGCATCTTTTGTTGGTAAATTGTCCCATCAATTTTTGTAAATACTATTGATATTATCAAGCCCCCTTTTCCATGATTGCTGAGTAATATTGGAATGATAATTCAAAACGCCTGGAAACTCTTCCATGCAGGATAAAAATATTCCTTGAAAATTAGCAGATGATGACACTTTGGGCTCAGGGTCAGGAAATATATCAGTCATATCTTGTCCCATTGTATCATGTTTAATTGTTTCCCTTTCTTGAAAGGCTTGAATATTCCGAGGAGAGGCGGGAGGGGTTGCATCATGCATTGTTTCATTGGGTATCGGGGGGCTTTCAGTATGTGGAGCTTCATCATGGATTGTTTCATTGAGTATTGGGGGGGGTTCAGTATGCGGAGGTTGATTATCAATATGGTCCCCTTTAACATTGATAATTTCATGACCTTGATCGCGAGAATCGTTTGCGGCTTCAAAGGTATGGCATTTTTTGTTTGTTTTTTTGGTTGCATGTATATTTGGTCTTTTTCCTAATCCTTTGCCTGGAAATCCAATTACGGCACGAGATCCTTCAGGTAGAGATTCTCCCACCTCCACACCTGCCCATATATTGTAAGCAGCTATTGATATCAGTTTTGTTTTGAATTAGTAATGGACTTACGGTTCAAATCCATTTTGAGCAGGCTCATGGCTTCAGCAATCTTTTGACGCACATAATCAGAAATTTTACTATCATTTTGGATTTTTTCGAGCCTTGGGATTGTTTGAGCAATGTTGGAGACAAATTGTTCCTTGGATATAATTTCCACCTCCCCACTGAAAATTACATCATCTTGCCCATCATCTTCTGTCAGTGCACAAGGTTCAACAGTCTTTTCCTTCTCATAACTTTTAAAATTCAGTTTCTGAGAGCTTGGAGGCTGACCTGAAATAAAGGCTATGACACAATATCAGGTTTTGGGAGATTAGAAATATTCAAGATGGATGCATACTCCCATTCTGGAAGAACTGGTGGATCTTGATTATCTTCATGTGACTGGCTCTCTACTTCAATGCCTAATTCACAACTACTGGCGATATCAGAGATTTCACTTCCACTCTCTGGGGCTGAAGTTGGTTGTTCATTGAATTCAGTTGAATTTCCCGGGGTTTGGGCCATAGCAGAGGTAGTTTATTAAGCAAATAGATGGTGACGAGTTGATTGATAACTTGTTTGAAAATTTTTGAATAAAAAGATCCAAATTCAAGAAAAAAGGTGCAAGTAAAATAATTGCATTTGCAAAATGTGATTTGTCAGGAAATTGAAAGAGGCGATGTTTTGCAAATTATTTCATATCATGCAAATGAAATCACTTCCCTGTGAGACATTGAATAAAGTTGACTAGTGAGAAACCTACTAAAGTCAACCTTTGAACTATTCAATGCTCATGAGGTAAGGACTAAGCAAAGTGTTCCATTTGAATGATATGATATAAAATGGTTTTGTTGGCAAAACAGGAGACACAATTCTCTTGTATTAAATAGTCCACTTATTAGGTTTTAATTTGTGAGTCTCATGATTTAAACCCTAACCACAACATTGTGAATATACTGACCAATTTCCCCTTAGGTCCTGTTGGCAGAGAAGGCCACTCAGCATATTTCGGCGATTGCCTTCATCGTGTACGCCAACAAGCCACCATACACTATGGATGTAGTACGGAAGCGTAAGGATAAGTCGTGTTGGGAGCATGTTGAGAGGCACTCCGCGAGCATAAGGATAAGTGGTGTCGGGAGCATGTCGGGAGGGCACCACACAAGCGGTGTCGGGAGGGCACTACACAAGCATAAGGATAAGTGGTGTTGGGAGCATGTCGGGAGTGCACTCCGCGAGCGTAAGGATGGTAAGCAGTGTCGGGAGGGCACTACACAAGCATAAGGATAAGCAGTGTCGGGAGCATGTCGGGAGGGCACTACTCAAGCGCAAGGATAAGTGGTGTCGGGAGCATGTCGGGAGTGCACTGCGCGAGCGTAAGGATGGTAGGCAGTGTCGGTAGCATATCGGGAGGGCACTTTAGTGAGCGTAAGGATAAGTGATGTCGGGAGTGCACCACCTGAGCATAAAGATGGTAAGGGCGGGGGTGTGAAAGCGTAAGGAGTGGTGAGGATGGAGATGGGGGGCAGTGTTGGAGTCTCATCTGGAGGGCGGTGCCGGCGCGTAAGCATGCGAAGCGTCGGGGCGGATTAGGTGGGGATGCGGAAGCCAATGAGGTGAAATTACCCGAACATTGTGAATAGTGTTGAAATGGGTTTGGGCTTTGAGTGACATTCTCATGTGACACATGTGACAATTGACGTTGTCTTGACGCTGACGTGACGTGACCCACTAAATCCAGTGACTATAAAGTGACACTAACGTGACTGAAGCAAGATTTTATACTGAGAGCGGTGCGACGTGAAGTCAATCGCCGACGATTGATGCAAGATTCGCCCTGGTGATAGGAGGCCTTCTTCCCAGAGCCCAATTTTTTTTTCTCAATTTCTTGATATTTTTTTTACATATGGGCCTACACCTATATTTTGATTCTAAATAAATTAAATAGTATTTGAAGTATAATTTTATGGGATCAATGTGGCCAGTTGTTCCTTTAATAATATATTGATATTATAATACTTCCTTCATGTTATTATCTTATTAATTTACTATTTCACTATAATAATCTGATATTACTCTATTATAATACCATTTGATCAGTATATTAGAATATTATACTAATTTTTTCCTCATGATATTGTAGCTTTATGATATTATCTTATTAAGAGATATTACATTATCCTGATACTTTAATATTTTTTTATTATATTGGAATGGTATTATAGTGTTATAATATTCTTCTTCTATCTAATTATAATATATTAAGGAATCATCCTAATATTATTTTGTATTTTTTATCATACATTCTTTTCTTATAGCCTGTACTATTTTTATTTTATTTCTTTTTAAAGCAAGGGGAGTGGCCAGTTTTGTTTTATTAATTTTTTTTTAAAAAAAAATTAAAAAAATTTAAAAAATTTAAAAAGTTTGAAAATTGAAAAAGAAGAAAATTAAATTAAAAAATCTGGTCACTCCTCCTTGTGAGTTGGATTCTTTGTATGTGCTATGTGTGTGTGAATACTGTGTGTCTGTATGTAGCATGTATGTGTGTTTAGTATTTTGGCTTAATTCTTTTCCTTGGCTTCCTGACTTCTCCAGTTATATAATATTAAGATAGGTTTCTTCATAATTTATTTTTTTTGAGGATTGATACTATACATAACTGGTCAGTGGCTTTTTTTCCTTGTAAAATATATTGTCTTGATTTAGTAAAAAAAAACTTAAAGTATTTTTTATTCAACATTTTCTTTCTTTTTTGTAAAAAATAAAGAAATTCTGTGTTGTATATTTGAGATCTTCAATATTAATTTGTGCTCTACTCTTGTATTGGTAAGTTAATAAAAATTTCTCTTCATTTTTTCAATTTCAACATAATACTGATTAAACTTTCCTTGTTTTCATATTATTTTGTTGAATTATATTTTGAAATTATTTCCTTTTTGAAATTGAAACTTGAATTTTTTTTAACAAACAATGATCTTCTTTTGAAGAATTGAAATGATAAGGGATTTTTTTGACTGTATGAAAGGTAATTCTTCATAGCACTGGGAATTGAAGCAATATCCAAGTACTTCATTAATGGAAAAAAAGCTATTGTTTAATAGTAAATTGATAATTCTTTATTAAAGTAAAATAACTGAAATTGATTTTCATTAATTAGAGCTATATACTGATGTTTAATTATTGAAGCCCCACTTTTGACAAAACTAATAGCCACTTGTGCTTTGAGTGTTATAAGAAATAGCTAACCACACCTATTTTTTAAATATGAAAAACTACTGATACTATTACAGAATAAAAATCTAAAAAATTCTTTCTAGATGAATTTGATAACAAGCTCTTTTTTTATATTACTGTAGCTTTTTTTGTAATACTATTTGAAATATCTTTACCACAACTATCACTTCTGAACTCCATATCAATTATCAATTTTTATTGTTTTACCAGTTATATATAGATTCTTTTTGATTGATACATTGATTATGAGTAGATTTTTTTTAATTTTCTTTTAAATTTGTTTTTGATACTATTACAGAAAAGTCAGAAATTAAATTTGCAGGTTAAGGCCATGCTGGGCCATCATGTATCATTGGTACTTGCATGTGTTAAGATTTTCTGTTTTTTTGATATATTTATTTGAAATAGAGTAAGAGAAACAGTAAGTAAATATTTGAATTTCAGTTTAAGGCCATGCTGGGCCTTCAATTTTCTGAAGAATAATTTTCTGAAAATAATCTTGATTCTTCTTCATTTCCATTTCAATCTTTCTGCTGACAATTTCTTTCCATAACTTATTCCATTCTTCTTTCTTCAAACAAAACTGGTGATTCTTCATCATAATCATTAATTTCAAGACTTTATCCTCTAAATCCAAAACCCATACCTTTTCAATAATATAGCAATCCCCTCTCCATTCAATACTTCTACCCTCAATTTGCTATTCTTCAAGACAAAACCATTTCTGAGCTTGTATTGTTCCCCAGTAAAGACTACTCCTTATATTTGAATCTATATGGAAAATTTCATTACATCAGTCATTATTGAGAGTTCCTTTAATTCTATCATAATTGAGTAGATCCATGAATTATAGTTTTCAAAGGTTTGATCCAGGAAGCTGTCTTAAACAGGCTTCTGTAGGGGTTTCTTGAGTAATATCTTCATTTCCAGATAAATCTTCAAATTCAATAAAGGGGATAGTCTGAATAATTGGTATCTTGAAGTATTCAATAATTGGTAAGCCCCATTTTTGGTCTTCATTTTTAAGTCTTTGAGAATTATGATTAATCCAGAGGTCTTGGCTTTCTTAATTTGTTTCTGAGTTTGGCCAATAGATTCAGAGGGTATTGTCTGCTTCATCAGCTTCCGACATGATTATTATAAAATATAAAATATTATAAAAAAAGCTCCTAATTGTTTCTTGATGTTAGGAAAAATATGAATAATTATAATACCTTCTTGGTAAAGGTGGATGAAATAAATACTCTAACTAAAATCTTTATTAAAGAGTCAATCCTCTTTGGTAAGGCAGGAAGTTACTGCCAAAATTGAATCAATTGAAATTTTAAGTGATAAGGTGGGAAATATTTGGGTCTTCTTTGATAAGGCAGGAGGTCACTGCCAAAAATACTGGACTTGATTATTTAAATTGAATTTTACTGATTTTTTTCTTTTCTTTGTTTTTGAACTATGTAAGGTGGAGGTTTTCAAAATTGGCTTCAGCTGTCCTTTTCTCATTGATGGTGATTAATTTCTATAATAAGCTAATTTTTCATCCAAAAATCTTAGTTCCTCCAATAACAACCTTATTTCTTCCAATTTTTCCTTTTATTCTCTTGATTAGTGACTTGATGACTGAAATTCTTGAAATCCGTATTTATACTCCAAAATTAATTCTTCATACTACTTCTTCAATTGCCTTTGATCCAAAATTTCTTCATCCTCAAACAATTCATCCCCATAACATCCAAGATTTGGCATCTTGAACTGTTTGTTCATTTATTAAAGACTCTGATCTTATTAGCTTGTTTTTATTCTTCCTTTTTTCTTTTTAATTGATCTTATAATTAATGATATTGATAGTTATTTTGAATAGAAATTGATATTGAAGTTAACAAGGATTTCATCCCAAAAACTTAAACCATTAGAGGTGGAATAAGAAAAAGACACCCTGTGCCATTTTTTTAACTTAAACATAGCCTTACGATACTTTTACAGTTAAAACTCTTGCACACCCAAATCTTTATTCATATTTTATTTTTTTAATTTTTTTTTGAACTTTCCCTTCTCTTTGTTTTACATGTGAAAAAAAATATATTCAATTCATGAAGCCCATTTTCCTTTTTCTTTTTTCTGAATAATTCTATTCACACATATATCCTTGGCAATTTCTCCCAGTATTTTCCTTCCTTTCTTCCTTTCTTTCATGGTTTTACCTTTCCAATTTGTTATTAATGCTTCTTCTTTGTGTATAAAGAGGTATCCATACTCTTCCCAGAAAGGATTTCCACCAAGAAGCTCCATATCATGCAAATTTAAGTCTTCTTGTGGCCAAATTTTACAATAATTAAGAGCCTTGTTTGTTTGGTCATCAAAGGAAAATACTTCCTCTCAATACCTGTTTTCCAAATTTCCCTTAATTCCTTCCTCATTCCAGAGCTCCTTTCAGTCTAATTTAGACAGGTCATATCCTGGAAGATTACCCAACCATTTTCCTCCTTTTATTCCTGATGGACCCTCAAAGTATATATATTTGAATTGAATGTAGGGAAGAATTATGAAACCTGGCTCTTCTTCAGGTTTCGGAAGTTTCCAGTATGACATTTCACCATAATACTTCAAGGGAATTTCTTTATCCAAGTCCACTTCCTTGTCTTTATCAATTCTCCATAGGCTTTTTGGGTTTAAATCATATGACAGAATAGTGTTCATGAGATCCTTTAGCAATGGTGAGACTTCAACTTCTATCAAATTTCCTTTTGGCCTTGAATATGAAGATAATCTTGGTTTCATTTCTTCAAAAGAGTCATCATTTATGTAGGCCTCCCAAAGATCTTCATAAGCATTAGTGTGCTTTATTTTCTTCTTTCAAGCATATTTTGCATTCATCAGTTTGATCAGATTCTTCTCTATCATATTCCTTCATAAACTCTTCATATTTGAAACAGTCAATAATTTCAGTTCTAATATCTTCCAATGAATCTTCACAGTATTGATCATTGCTCATTTCTGATTTGATTTCAATTTCTATATCTTGTGGGAATTTTTCCTTGGAAAATATGTCAAACAGATTTTTTCTACTATGTATTGGTGGTCCTTCTATGATTTCTGAGCCATTAACCAAAACCTGATGTAACATACCATTGGTTTCAATTGGTTTATAGATTATTTTATTTGCCTTTTGTTCTTCTTCATCAACTTCTTCCATATACCAATTTGATTTTTCATCTTGTTTCCATATATACCTATTGTTGTTTTCAGGTTCATAATCAATTTTCTAGAATTCAGGGCATGGGCTTAAGATTAGGTTGTTTATTTGAGGGTTTTGGTTTTTAATATAATCATCATATTCACTTGAAGGTGGTAAGTTTATGTTTATTCATTCCTTTCACTTTTTGGGATCAAAGGTAGCCCATTCCTTGTTTTCTTCTATTGCCTTGTCTAAATACCATTCTCATTACTTTGGCTCTTCTGGTTTAATTTGGTTTTACAGTGCTTCTGTTGATTGTCCCTGTTCTTGCTCTTGTTTTTCTAATTCTTGGTCTCATCCCACTTCCTCCTTATATTCATTCTCTATTCCCTTATCCATTATGGATAATCTTTAATCTACATTACATTCAATAGACTTTATCTTTTGATAATATTTGTCTTTAGTTGATTTGAAAATACTTTTTATTTTTGCTTTAGATTTATGTTAAGCTTCTTCAAATTTTACTTTGCTAAACCAATCCTTTATTTTTCCCATTGAAAAAAGCTCCATTCCTCTTGGTGGTCCTATTTGTCATCCTAACATATGGGGTTTGCATATTGGCATACATAATCTTCTACCATCTGCTTTTTGATAGCTAAATATTTCACCTTGTTTCTGTGAGAAGTCAAATCTGATTTTATTGTCTTCCAAGAAGGGCCTTCCAAGGACTTTATGTACTTCTCCTTTGGCAATGAAGAAATTAATTTCCTTTTCTTCTACAGAAGGGAAAATTACTTGTGCAAATTCAGCTAGTCCAACTAATGATGTTGTATGTCCTCCAATTTCTCTTAAATTAATGTGGGGATTTCTGTTTGTAAGAGAGGCTTTTATTGCTGCATATTCAGTTATTATTTTGAGCTCTTATTGTGTATCAACCAGTGCCATTACCGGATATTCTTCTTTTCTAACAAATACTTGCATAAACCCAAGTGGACAGGCATAACAAAGTCTTATTTTTTCAAATTCTTTAATATTTTTATAAATAAAATCTTCTTTAATGTCCAAAGTGCTAACTTATTTCAAAGCTTCCTTTTCTCAAAGAGAAATCCCTTGCAGCCTTGGAATGAATGTTGGGGAAACTGATAATATTTCTTCCAAGGTTAAGTTAATTTTCTGTTCCAAATTTTTTTTTATCACATTTTCAATTGCTAGTTTTAGTTTTAATTCTTTCTTATCCTTCATTAATTCTTTCTTTTCAGCTTTGTGGTGACCCATATTTTTATTTAGCTTGTCACTTTCCTCCTAAAAATTTTCTTTTTCTTTACTTTCAGTTTCTTCAAATTTTTCATCTCTTTTAGTATTTTTATCTTTATATTTAGTTGGAACAATCATCTTCATCTCTTCTTCAGCCTCATCCTCATGATAGGTTCCTGGTAGTATATTATTTGTACTTTGACAATATTCTTTATTTTGGCTTTCTTCCCTAGCCAATCTTTGCTTTGTCTTTGTGAGAGCTGCATGTGTTTCCAAAATCTCAGTGGGTGAAGATACTATTTGTGTTTCCCAATTACCCTAGTCTTCTACTTGAGCAATTGAAAATTAGTTTTCTTCCTTTTTCAGCTCAATTATCTATTAATCTTGTGGTCTTGATGGAGGCTTTTCATTTTTGATTATGTTTTTTTAAATTTCTTTTTGTTCCTTATCAAATTGGCTGACTAAATCCTTTGGAGATTTGGTTTCCTCTGAGGGTACTCTTTGGGAATGAGGGTAGAGTAAATTTAATCCTTGCCTACTGACATCCCTCTTTTCCATATTCTCTGCCAGGTAGCTGAATCTGGTCAATGAATGACCATTTTCAAAACAGTAATACCACTTCAACAGTGGTCTTGGATAAAGTTGTGCTGGAACATAAGGTTGATAATTTGCAGGTAAAGGTTCCTGGGTATTTATTTGTCTGAATGGTTGTGCATTTGGTGCTAAGTGTCACATTGATGCCAGAAACCATCAACAAGCACTCGAGCTCTCCACTCAGGGTCATGTCAGAACAGGTGGTCCCCCACCACCACCATGACTAGACCCTAGGTTGCTTGATTGCGCAATCATCACAACTGCGCAGAAAAGGCTACAAGATCAAGGTTGAATTTCCTTGATCTTTTTCTGGTATTATAGGTCACAGTTCCACCATCTGTGACAGTACTCCCGGGGTAGGAAGCACTGCGTCCCGAAGTGCACTAACACAGATGGGCAACCCTGCTCTCAATCAGGGGCATCAGCTACACAACAGGCCGGTATAAGGAGCCATAAGGGTTGTTGGGTCATCACTCCCAAGCCCTTTCTGCCAAAAGGTTTGAAACCCCCAAATTTCGCAATGTGTCATCCCTCACAATTGTGAAATCCACCCATGACAGTAAACCTTGATCTTCTATCACATTGATGCCAGAAACCATCAACAAGCACTCGAGCTCTCCACTCAGGGTCATGTCAGAACAGGTGGTCCCCCACCACCACCATGACTAGACCCTAGGTTGCTTGATTGCGCAATCATCACAACTGAGCAGAAAAGGCTACAAGATCAAGGTTGAATTTCCTTGATCTTTTTCTGGTATTATAGGTCACAGTTCCACTATCTGTGACACTAAGCCTGATCCTTGTGTGTTTGGTATATCCTTCCATACCTTCTTTGGTGGATTAACAGCCTCTTATAGCTCTTTCAGCTGGTACAAAACATCCTTCATTGGATTTACTTCTTTTGATGCTTTGTTGAAATGGGCCTCTTGAGCTGGTGGATTTTTTATTTTCATTGTAATATCTTTCATTTGATTGATCACCTCCTCCCAATTTTCCTCTTCAAATGTGGTTTTCTTTTTCCTTTTGATTTAATCTTACTTTGATAATCTTGATTTCCCTTTAAGAACTACTACTGCCTCCAATTCTGCCTCAACATAATTTCTGAGGATATCCACCTCAGGTAGGATATATCCTCCATCTCTTGCTTGAACCTTTGCCCTGCCTTTGATGATTTCTCTAGTAACACTACTTCTAATTTCTGGTGTTAGTGAATCAAAGACATTTTCATGATAATCATTTTACTTTTTGATATACCCATACTTAAGAAGATATTTTGAAATTATGTCATATTCCCCAATAGAATTTATGTATTGGGACAAACGTTTGACTCCTCCTTCCTGTTGAGTTTGATTAAATAGTCTTGTTAATGAATCTTTCCTGTGTCTTCTTTCTGGTTCCACATTTCTCCATTTACTGATCATTTCCTTATTCAATTAATCCCAATCCTCCATTTTATATCCTGGCATTCCTTCAATTTCATATCTGATATCCTTATCTTCACTCCAGAATGCTATTTCATGGCCAAATCCCTTTCATTGGCTCCTTCAATTGATGCTATCCTTTCAGCACTCTTGATGAAATCCTCAAGATCACTTCCATCAAAGTTGAGGTTATAATCCTTTGCCTTTATTTTAACAATCTTTCTTGTGGGTATTGTAATTCTTTCAGTTTATTGAGTTGGGATTTTAATATGTACCTTTTTTTCAAATCTTGCATATCTTGGCAATGTTCCTGGTGTGGATGTTGCAAATGTCTTTGTGGTTGCTGGGGTCTGAGAATTCTTTCAATAGTTGCATCCCCAGTAGTTTCATGTAAGAATTGACTTGATTTTGTCTTCTTTCCGTGTGTTTTTGCAGCTCTTCCCATAGCCTTCTGAAATTATTCATCATTTTCTAAATAAGAAAAACTGTCTTCATCACTTTCTTCCTGACCTAATTGTTCAATTCTGGACTTCTCTTTTTCCAATGCTTTCTACAAGGTTAGACCCTTCTTTGATGATGATGATTCCTCCATGATAATTGTGAGCTAAAAAAATTATTATTATTTTTTTATTGGATTTATTCTTTTTGTTTTTTCAAGATCTTTAAGATCAATAATGTGATCTTCTTAATGATACTTGAGGTTGAAATGCCACTGTTGGACACCAGATGTGGTAAATGCTTTTGTTGTGGGATAAATAATACGCAGTATCTTGAGGGGGAAATTATTGGTGAGTCTGTTTTGAATTTGAGAATTAGCCAATAGCCATGGGTTCTAAGGTGTATTAGCTGCCCCTCTAAATATAATGAAAAAGATACCCTTTTTGATGAGATCACAAATAAATTATTTAGTTTTGTGGCTTTTCAATTGAAGAATTTTCTTCAGAAGTCTCTATCAGTCTGTCAATAAAGTATCACTATGATAATAATGGTAATAGTTAACATTTGTTTAATGATTGAGGTTTTCTTAACTTCTTGTTATTGATTATAATTCATTTTAATCAATCCTTCTAAGAGTGCTACTTTCAATACCTGAGATATTTGAGGAATATTTTTTAAGATCACTATTAATATTAATAATAATCTTGATAGCTAATTAGTACTTTGAAAGGTGATTTAGAAATACTATCAATATAGCTATAATAATTTAAGGGTAAGATAATTTTATAATGGTGGTTTTGTTTAATATAAGGGTAAGACATAAATAATATAATAGTAATATCATACTATCAGGATCAATATACATATAATCGAATATACCTAAAAGGTTTATGATATAAGATATAGCGGTAAGATGATATGTCCTCTATACATAAGGGTTATTGATAAATTAGATAATATCACTAATGATAATACCTTCAAACACTACTTCAACACTACTACTATAATGGTAAAACTATTAAATAATATTAAGCTCTTTCATTAATATTATAAATATCTTTCATTAATTAATCATAAATATTACTAGAAGATAACAAGCCTTTCTACTGATATTTTTCAATAGAAATACTAGATTATCCTACTAGTTTTAGCCTGTGACTCAAACCCAGATCACAAGCATGACAGCCAAATACCATAATTCAATGGTATAGCCAATATACCACCAAAAGAGTGATCTGAGCTAAATCAGAGCAAAAGTTATCAAAAGAATGAGGAAACTTATTCCTTTCCAAATATACAACTCCAATCACCATAGGACAAAGAATAACAAAGTTGTTGCTGAGCATAAACCTTAATTTTCACCTCTCATCTGAAATACAGAGTAAAAGGCTCAACCCCATCAAATGGGTATTCCAAATGAATCTCTCAGTCAGGGCTATCCAATGATTGCAGCCAAACTTAGCTAACACCAGCATTAAAGAATTTATGGCCAAATTCAGGCCAAATAAGGGTGAATAAAACATTCACCTCTCATATAACTTCTACAGTTTTAGTGTGAGATACCTAAAGTGGGGTCTTTTTGGAAAGAGCAAAATCAGGGCTATCTGATGGTGCCATTCATTTCCCAATATCTCATCTAGAACAAAAGCTATAAGGAAAACAAGCCCAATACAGCTTTTTGCCTAAAACACACATATGTACAAAAGTCTTGTACATGGGATAACTTTGCCATATTTAATGATAACCATATCAAATGAGGTACCATTGTGTAGAAAACATACAGGACTACACACCGAATCAGTTTTGAGGTTGATATCTCAAAAACTGACAAAGTTATGGCTGCTTTAAGGTCAAAATCCCACAGTTTGGCCAATACAGCCTTACCATGGGATAATATCCCATAACCATGATTATGAGGTGTCAAACTGACAAAGGAGCTTGTTTTTACTTCAATAACTCATATTTAATTCAATACTGGGGTCCCATATAGGTTCTGTACACCATTCTACGCATCATACACATCAGAATAAAGCTGTGTGGTCTCCAGATGAAAATCTTCACCCTGTATTGGTTAAAACTGCCCAGATGTGGTTTCAAAACCACATCTGAGGCCTATAAAGGCTCTACAGGCCCTTTGCAAACCACAAGCCTGTCCTTGAGAGTGAAAAATCTTCGCTTCCTCTATGTGAAAAGGTCTAGCAGCCTTTTCACCCCATTTCAGGATAAAAGGAGGCCTTTTCACTGCCAGAAAAGGAATCCCCATCCTTCTCTTGAATTCCTATGTAGTAAAGCTCTCAAAAACAGTTATACTCTTGGAAAATAAACAGGTTATACTATAAATCTTAGTATTGTAGTCTTTATGTAAACCAACAGGTAAAGCTGTACCCAGGGCTTTCAATAGCACTCACCACCACCAATCCACATTAGTAAAGCCCTTTATATCTTTGATCAAACCTTTTTTAAATACTCGCATCTGTGTCACATTCATAGTTAAAGTTGTAAATAACCTTATTTCATCTTTATCTTAGACTCAGCCTGACAACTAGAGAAGGGATGGATTGATCCTCAAGATTATTGTCTGAATAAAAAGCATGGGGAAAAACAGGGAGAGAGGCCCTTTATTTATACCTTTTGGGCCCTCCATAGAGCCTTCCAAAAACAAGGTACTTAGAAGAAATTCCACCTTGAGACAATTTTTCTGGTGGTTAAATTAAAAATGGTGTCATTTGATAAAGTTATTGCACCATATGTTTGGTTCATTGCACCATTCTGAACCTTATTATTGTCAGTGCACAGCATTCAGACATTTTTGCTAGTGGTTAAATATGGAATGGTTTCATTTGTTACGGATATTAAACCATAACTTTGGTTTATTGCACCATAAATTTTGAATGATACTGATATTTTAACTAAAATTTATTCTTATTATGCACAGCCTTGAGACATGTTTTCTAGTGGTTAAATTTGGAATGTTGTCATTTGATACAGATATTGCACCATATGTTTGGTTTATTGCACCATTTTTTAAAACTGTATTCTTATCTCTACTAACCTTATCTTTCTTCTTCACAGCCTTGAGACATTTTTGCTGGTGGTTAAATTTGGAATAGTTTCATTTGATACAGATATTGAAACATATGTTTGGTTGATTGCACCATTTTTTAAAACTGTATTCTTATCTCTACTAACCTTATTTTTCTTCTTCACAGCCTTGATCTGTATCTAGTTAAGTAATTTTCTATGTACAATTTAATTTGTAAATAATACCTGTAATGTTTGGTTATGGGAGTTTAAGTGAGGATTGAGTAATGTAACACTATGTTAACCTATATGTAAGTTTTGTTTTTATGTCAAGAGATGTAACACATAATGTTGTAAGAGTAATGGTATCACCTATGCAATCTTACACATGTTTATTAATATTGAATATTTAAACAATCTGAATTATTTTCAAGCATATTCTTGTACCTAGTATAGAGTGTATAGTATCATTTCTCTTCTTTAATCCATGATATCTAGAGAATTATTGATATTATGGGGTTGAGGCAATATGTGACTATAGGTAAAATTTGATGTAGACTACAGTGGAATACTTATTACTGTTATTTTAATATAATTATCTTCATTTCCCTTGCAATTTTTTACTTTTATCTTTATTTTCTTCTTATATATATTATTATTATTATTGATTAAACTGTTAGCTTTAAAATGGTGGATTTGAACCTTGCAAAAACTGGTATAGAATACCACACAGGTGATAAGAATAAGGAACAACCTTCATCACAGTTTCTATTTCTTCTGTCTCTTCCCCTTCATACCATGACTCCTCCAGGAAGTCATGATAAGATGAAGGAGGGAGGTCAATATTCCCAAAGAAGAGATGAAGTGAAGCTAAAGACTTCTCTGCGAAAAAATCTTGAATCTCCTTGGAGACTTCATCTCTAGAGGATAGCAATGACTGATGGTAATTCCGAGAACAAATATGGACTTAAGATAGAAATGATGGTGTTCTAGAATCACCAACGAGAGCTGCACATGATTTGGCAGAAGAAAAGTCATTATTGAAACATTTTGGAGGATAAACATTAAAGGTGATCAGACCTTTCCTCCAATGAATAGATGGAGTAAAGTGATTAAGAAAGTCAAAGCCCAATGTGAGGTCTTCTCCCTTGAAATTATCAATCACTAAGAAGTCACATTCAAATATTGGGAAGGATAGAAGCTCAACCCTAATTTCAATATGGTTAGTCACAAATAGAGATGGGTACTCAGAAGAGTCCAATAAAATGATAGGAATCCTTTCTGGGAGTTCTGACATGGTCAAATAATACTTGTGACCAAAATGCCTTGCAATAAATGAGTTTGTAGCACTAGAATCAATGAGAATACTGTAAAACACATCAGAGAGAGAAAAAAAACAAAAAATTTAAGAGAATTTTTGACACCAGTATTCAGAATGAGCAATTCTGCTCTGGATGGAAAACAGTAAAGACAATTGAACACAACACGCTCTTCACTAAGGCATTTTCCAGGCTGGTATAGTTGCCTGATGGTTGGGCAAGCTGGATTTGGGGCCTTTTGAACCAAGACTCAATACTATGCTTCACACCACAATAGGCACATAAGCCCTCCTTTACTCTTCTTTATTTTTCAGATCCCATCAACTTAAATTATTTATTTGACAAAGAAGAATGGGGCTTGTCTCTCTTTTGAAAATTCTTCTTCTTCTTTTGATTTGAGATTGAGGAATTTTGAGGACAAGGAGAATTTGACTTTGAGGCTTCAGGCTCCTTCTCTTGAAAATGACCCTTCCCCTTTTTCCTCTCATGGTACCTGGCATCCAGCTCCAGGTTAATATCCATCAAGTCTTGAAGAGAGTCAATTCTTGAAGGATGGGAGGCCAATCCCTTCCTGAAATGATGGTTGAGAATTCTTTCAACACAATCTCCAATTCTTGAGACCAAACCTTTGAAATAAGTAAATTATAATGAAACATGTCCACATTCTTTGATTCTTAGGCCATTCAACTCTGCTTCAGATTTTTTAACTTCATTTGGGTCCCCAAACAAAGTAGAAAGTTGAGATTCAAATAAGGCCCATGAATTGGGAAGTTAAATTTGATCTTGATTAGTGAAATTGTAAAAATAAAGATCAATACATTTTTCAGCCCTGAAAATAAGAAATGAAGTGGCATGGAGAACTTCCTTCCTTTCTTGAGAGAAATTCTCCATATTATTATGAAAGATGAGCTGGCAGGACTGAATAAAGCTTCTGAATTTGAAGGGTTGGGTCCCATCAAATCATTCTTGTGCCTTTATAGATGGATTTTTGAATGCTTGTGGTCTTGATTCTTAAGAAGATGAAGCTTCTTGAAGATTGGCCATAATCTGAGTCATTTGCTTCATAATTTCCAATAAAGATGGTTCAGACTCAAGAGAGACAGGCTGATTATACTGGGCTAAAGCTGGGCCTCCAGTACCTTGGGAAGACCCCACAGGATCAGGATCATATTCAGTACCATCAAGCTCTTCCTCTTCCACAGAATCCCCCTCCTCCTCTTCACAACCTTCACCAGGACCTTTCAAAGTGGTACTTGAAATTCCCAGAAATCTGCCAACCAATCCTGAAAAGGGACTTGATCTTCTCGGCCCTCTTCCTTCCTCACAAACTTGGTCCTCTATCTAAGTGGGCCCTCAGTTGAGACACTTCTGGGGTGCCATCAAGAGGAGCTCTTGCAGTTTGAGTTAGAACAGCTTGAGCTCTCCTAAGATCTTGTCTGTCTTGCAGGGGTGAGTGTTGGACAGGCATTATTTTCAGGATGAAAATGGAATAGAATGAATAAAATCAAAATTTGAATTGAAAAATCTGAGATAATTATAAAGGAAAGCTTGGAGTCAAAATAAAAATGAATATCCTGAAGAAAAATAAATGAATCAAGTTGAAAACCTCAGGTAAATTACTCAATAAAATGTCAAATGAAATCTTGAAGTCAATAAATCAAGATGTAAAATCAATCCAAGCTCAAATCTTTCAGAAAAATAAATCAATCAAATGAATTCTTGAGGAAAAATGAATTTATGTCAAAAATCTTGAAGTGAAAAATCAGCAGGATCAATAAAATCTTCAGGTAAATAAATTTTCTTGAAGTCAATATAGATTTTATGTCAAATTAATCAAGAAAATTAAATCAAGTGAGCTCCTCTTTAAAGATCAAAATTCTTGAAGAATGAAGCAAAATGAACCTTGATCTGAAGAATTTTTCTGAATAATTTTGATGATAAATTTGAAAATAAAATGAAAATTGAACCTGAATTACCAACTAAATTAATTTGATGATTAGAATAATGAATTTAAAACAGAAATACAAAATAAAAGTGGGTCAGCTTTTGATTCTCAAGAATGAAGAATGAATGAGAGAAAATTGAGAGGTGACAAAAATCATGAAGTTCATAAGCACTAAAGAGTCATATTTTCAATAAAATGAGTGAAATAAACGATAAAAGAATTAATGAATAGAATGAAAGGAAATATGAGTTAATTCATAGAGTGTCAGAGGGGCTATTGGGGATATCAAGAGTGGCCTGGCACTCAGTAATCAGGAAGCTAACTTGGAAGACTCCAAAGAATAAATGATACAAAAACAAAAGAAATACATTTATCAAAGACATATGCAGGACACAATGAGATTCAATAAGGAAAATAAGAAGCCAAATTTCCAAAGAGCCAACCAAGTAAGTCCTTCATCACTTTTTCAACCTGCCATAGTGAAAAATTTAATTAGTAAAGGATATGTCCACCAATATTCACTTACAGGCAAAGAAAGAAAAAGAAAGGATGCTAAATCACTGACTTGATAATATCAGTATTTACTTAACAAAATGAAAAGATAAATAAAGATAAAATAAATTCAAAATATATTAATTCAATGGGGAAAAACCCCCCAGAGTCAAAGGAGGCTGGTATATGTGAAAGGTTTAGAGCTTGACTCCTTCAGGCTAGCTGCTTAGTTTTGTTGAATACTGGAATATTTATTTATTTTCTGATGGAAGGTATACCTTGGCAAATCGAGAAATGAACTGGATTGAATGATCTTCCCATGGCGTATTATTTAAATGCAGGGATTGATGAATCCAGACTGTATTGAATGAATGTGGATTCCAAGGTGGATTGATGGAGCATTGAAGCTTGACAGATTGATCTGGAACTACCTCTTGAGTATCCCTTGGGAATGGACTTCCAGTATTACCTTGGAGGAATACTGTGAATGAGAATATGCAATGACTTCTTGATGATATAATTGATATTTGAGGGTGACACTTGTCTTTGATCCTTGATGAATCCTCTAGATGACATTATTGCTTGTTAACTTTATTGAATGTTTAAATACCTCTTTGATATTGAAACCATTGGATTTCTTGTGAAAAACTCTGCATAATGGTGTATAACATCATTTATGGCACTTTTGGTTATTGGAGGCTAAAAGTGTCCAAAGGTCTTTTGGAAGGATGCCAGGAGGATATGAGTTAAAATTGAATTTTGGGTGGTTTCAGAGGCTAAAAAGTGCCTTTGGGCTTTTGACAAAATTCAGCTTATAAAGTCTTAAAACTATATTTGCGCAAAGTGCACAAAAAATGCGCAAAGGGCACAGAAATGCACATAATGCACAAGAGGGTGAAAAATGCACAAATCTGGAAATGAAGCCCCAAACTGTCTGATATGGCTATTTGTAAATATTTCCCATACTACATGGAGAAATGGCATAAAATAAATGAATACACGAAAAATTCACAAAACTGTATTTAAAGTTTAAAAAGCCAAATACAGGCTTTTGTGCTGTATTTTCCCTGTTGGATGGAAAATACCTCTGAGTGCCCAAAAGCAAAGACTGGCCAGGTAGTGCCTGATGGTGATAAAGGAGCCAAGCTGGCCCCAGATGGTAAAATGGCCATAAAAGGCCAGGAAAGATGAAATGGGCAATTTGGCCAAGGCTTATGGACACAGCATTGATATGCCATATGGAGGTCCAAGAGGGTGATTGCCATGGTTGTGACAGATTTACCCACAAAAGATTCTTCACCTTCTCAAAAAAGGCATGAAATTTCAAGTCACATTCTAACCATTTAAAATCCCCCCTACACTCAGACCAAATACCAATACCTTAGCTCCACTCCAAATCATTATGTAATAGAGCTATATACTTGTGTCTGCAATAAGGCTTAAACCATGTATGGAGGCCTGCCAGCATACATGGTTTAAATTTTAATCCCTTCAATTCAATGGTGACACATCAATAATGGAGCCCCCTCAATGGCCCAATCCACCTTATCTCCATATTCTAATAAGCTAGAATATGTATGAGCATTGGAAGAAATACATTTAACCCAAGTGGACTCCTATCCAATTCCCCCATCAAGATGTGACACCTTATGCTTTATCCCCTGAATCTGAGCCACAATTATGAATGGTATTAGATCCTCTACTGGCTCAAATAATCTCCACTTCATAAATAATCACTCAGCTGTTTTCCCAATTAATTACTCTCCTAAACAATTGCACATCAACCATAGATATTTATTAAACTGTCAGGCTGAGTCTATATTGAAGTAGTAATGAGGGTATTTAGAACTAGAATTATGACTGTGACACATAGAAAATTGATTTAAAATAAGGTTTTTTGGGTTTTTAAAGATGATTTATAATATAATTAAGGGGTTCTTGTGAGCCTGTAAGGTATGTATGACATACCCATAAGGCCACAAATGATTTTATAAACTGTTAATTTTGTCTTAAACAGACTTTTTAGTTGAATTTAAAATAAAAAATAATAAAAAATAAGTATAACTTTTTTTTGGATAAACAAAGTTATAAATATTATGTCATTTTTGGATTCTACACCAAAAATAACCTATACCCAAAACCACTTATTTTATATGTTATTGGAAGATTTAAGAATCTCACAGTACCAATGTAACTTTTTAAAAAAAAATTAAAATTGTTAAATTTAAGCTTAATTAAGCTTAAATTTAAAGTTGCATAAGGTTTATGCAAACTTACCAAAATTTTAATTAAAATTGAGGTGTGGTGTATATTTACTGAATTGGCTAAGGATTTGCCATACAGAATGTAAATCCTGCGTGAGCTCAATTTAAAAGGGTTTAAGGCCATAGTATGGCTTTAAATAAATAAAAGGGCAAAATCCACGCAGAAAGGTGGGACAAAGGAAAAAGACCAAATAGAGCTGGGGTACCCAACTTTTTGGATCTGCAAGGATTCAATTAAGGTTGTCCACCTGTATGGGAGGATTTTCAACCTTATTTAAACTTTAAGATTAGACTTTGATCCAACCTTAAGGTTTAAACTGGTTTTATCCCAATTTGGACAGGAATTTCAAGCTGCCAAAGGATAAATCCCAATATGCAGGCTTGAAATCAAGGTTTTAAGAACTGTCAGAGCTTAATTAAGCTTAAAAATCTCAATAAGCTTAAAACTTTAAAGTTTCAAGCATTAAAACCTTGTCAAAACTTAAGGTTTAGTGTGTTTTGCTATTTTACATGGAAAAATAGCAAAAACTTCAAAAATTCATTAAAGATCCAATTCTTAATGGATTTGCTTGAAAATTTCACACAACTTAGAATTTGATATTATCAATATAGAAATTAATATTTAAGTATCTTTTATAAATAAATTTCCTGGGTAATTAGCCTGGAAATTTACTCTTTTAATTAAACTCAAAGAAATTTATGATTTCTTTAAAAATTAATTAAAAATTGAGTTTAAGAGATTTCTACTTGAAACTCTATTTTTAAGTTGTTCATGTGATGAACTTTAATATAAATAAGCTTATTTATATTAAAAACTTAAAATAATTAGTTTAAATGAGGATTAAAGTTACATGGAGTTAAGAATAACACTGGTAACTTTAAATTGGAAGTAAAAATAAGTTTCCTTAAGTTAAGAACTTTATTTTTAAGCATGGTTTTTCAGTTTTGACCTGAGCACGCCCTCTACATCCATTATGAATCATGAGAGCTGCTCTGAAGACATAAAAAGAGTCTTTTCATCACTGTTTTTGTCCATCATTCATTATCAATCCAATCATATTAGACATTTAAACAGGTAAAGTTTTATTATTTATAAAATCTTATTATCAAAGTAATTCTTAAGTTATTTTATTCTTTATTAATTGTAAATTTAAGAATTGAAATCATAGAAATCAGATTATTGTTGTAATCATCAATAATATATTTTATATTATAAAATTATCATCTTAAATATCTTTTAAAAATCCACAAATTCCTCTTAAAAACTCTTTAATCTTAAATTTTATCATGAAAAGTTGTTTTATCTTTAAAATTATTGATTTTAGGCGTGTTTTTGGCTTATAATCATTATTTAATATAATAACTGTTGTTGTTTGACTTGTTGTATTAAATAAATATTATAAGTAAGTTTTCTCTAAAAGTTCTATATTTTTTTTATCTAGTATTAGTTTTTTTATATAGAATTTTATTCTATAAGAATTATTTCTGCACAGTGTGTGTTATAATTCTTTTATAAATAATATTTATATTATTTATAAGTGGTTAATATTTATATTTCCATGTGTAATTTTCTCATTAAGAGCTTTACAATTCTTATTGTTATAACTGTCAGTGACTATAACAATAATAGTATAATTATAATTTTATTATAATTATTATATTTTTTTTTATTATTATATTTTTTTATAATAATAATTAAACTTATTTTTTTTATATATAATTATTTTTAATAATTATATTTAAATTTGTGGTTATAATATTTTATTATATTATATTTTTCTACTGAGGACGGTCATAGTACTCTTGATATTGTTACTATTAACAAGAGTTTCATAGACAACCCTTACATCTGGGGGCCTGGCCGTGATTTTAAACCAATTTTTGGGACATAAATCATATTCCAGACCTTATTTTACTGTTTTTTGACGTAAAACTGCCATATTTGTCTTAATATTGGCTTTTTTGGGACTTATCCCTTATAAATAATCTTTATAATATTAATAAAGTTATTTTTTTATTAAGAATATTGTTTGAAACAATATACTATTGAGTGACTTGGAATAAATTTCTTTTGTCTAACTAGTGGCTTTTTCACATCACAGACTTGAAATTTATTCTTTGAGTTATTCTAGTATAAAGTGAATAATAATACAATTTTGATTAATTAACTTGTTAATTGCATAATTATTATTTCTTCAAAGAAAATAATAAATCAAATAAAAAATCTTTAAAAAATAAAAATCTTTACTAAAAACATTTTTTTCTTTTATCTTAGACATTTTTCTGTATTTTTGACATAATTTGCCATAAAATTACATTCAAACAACTTTATTTCATAAGTTGAGCTTATAAGTTATTTTCATTATTTAATAAAATAACTTATATTTTTAAATTTCTCTAGTGTCTTCAATCAGTGAAAGTTCTTAAGACTCTGAAGCCTCAGAGTCCACTATTGAAATTCAAACCAGTCCAGCACCAAGAGGTTTAATAACCAAAGAACCCTTTAAAGGTCCTGCAGGTGAATTCAATTCAATTTTTACTCTATTTTTTATTAAAATTGACGTGAAATGACTCCTACTAGAAGTGGAAGCAACTACTCCATCCAATCAAATGGATCTGGACCAGGACATTCCAGCCACAAATCCAAAAGGCAAGAATGTCCTCCCAGAGGAGAGGCACAAATGGAGGATGCCAGAACTTCCACCAGTTCCCAAAGGTTAGCCAGCACCTTTGAACCTCTTATTGAGAGTCCAGAAGCTGACATAACTGCTATTGCTGTTAGACCTGAACCATTTCCAACAGGCAGCTGTGGAAATTTATCAATCCCAATGGAAAAACTGGTTCCTGGCGTCAAAACAACAAGAGTGGGAACTCCTTCCAAGTCTTTGGATAGGCACCATGAACTCTTATCTTCAGGTGAAGAAGTTCATGGGGCCAGAAAAGACAGAAGATCTTCTGCTGGGTTGGACACCAATGTCTGTCAAAGGACAAGTCCAACAGATCAAAGCTTGGTTGAAAAACCAAAGCATGTTGTCAGAGGATCAGAAGAAGAAATTGGCTCAAGGCAAGGACAACAGCCCAGTGGAAGCTCCTCAAGCATCCACCAGCAAAAATCCGCCTCAACAAGTGCCAAACAAGCCCAAACAAGCCCCAAAGACCAATCAGAAGGGCAAGCAAAAGGCAAAGGAAAAGGCAAAGCCCAAGTGGAACAAACCTTACCCTCAGAATTACAGAATCCCAAAGAAGGAAAAGACAGCCATGGACAATGTGTTCAATATGGCAAGAACTTTGATGGAATTCAAAAACAAGGAGGAGGAAAGATTGAACCAATCCTTTCCAAAGAAGTAGATATTGTAAAACTTGTAACTTACTTTGAATCTTGTAATAAAGAAATTATGGCAAGATTTAAAGCATTTGATCACGTCCAACAAAAAATGGGTAATGAGATACTACAAGTAAAAGACCAACAAAAGACCATAATTGGCCTTGAAAATTTTAACAAGGCAAATATTTTGTCTTTGACGCAAATTTGTGAAAGACTTGAGTTTAAAGTTAACTTACTCAATCAACCAGATGAACATTCAACTTCTTTTATAACTGGACAGTTAAAAGAATTGAAAATACAAGTACAAAACTTGGAAAAGTCAACTGGTCACAATGCAGCTCTTTTTCAAGAACAATTGGAAAAAAGTGATAAAGCAAGACTTGAATTGAAAGAAGACATTCAGTCAAGTATTAACAATATATCACTGAAAAATGAATTGCCAAGGCAATCCACACCAATTCTTGACAGAAATGTCCTTAACTTGAATAATGAATTACATCATACAATTTCAAGTCATGATGTGGAAATTGCTTGCAATTATAAGGACATTCCAAGATTAGAGGAATGGCCAACCTTCAGTGGTGAAGGAGAATATAATCATATGGAATTTATGAAAACAATTGATATGTTTAAAGAAGACTTTAACATACCAGATGAATACATAAGTGCCAGATTACACTCATTAAGAAATGGTATTACAAAATGAGACGAGACCATGGTAAACATTCTTGGCCTTGGTGGAAAGAACAAGTTATTTCCAAATGGGCAAATGATTCCTGGAGATTTAGGATGGAAAATTCTTTTGAAGAAGCCATTTTTAATATTGAGAGGAACAGGCCCATGACTTGGTTTCTTAAACAGAAGGACAGATTAACTGCCCTTCATCCTGATATGTCTGAACCAATGGTACATAAAAGGATATTAAGAAAGTGTGGTGGTGACCTTGAGCATGCTATAAGAAGCAGATGTATTGAGCCTTGCTCTACAGAAGATTATATCAAGGCTATGGAGGATATCACTACTAGAACAAAAATTGGAAGAAATTGGTATAAACCCCCAATAGACAACAAAACTAATGTGAAACCAATTTTAAAACCAAATAAACCACATGACAGACCTCCTTTGAAATGTCATAAATGTGGAAGTACTTCTCATTTAGCAAACACTTGTCCAAAAAAGAAAAGAGTTAATGAGATAAATGTTGAAAAAGTGGAAGAGACAAAAGAAACTGATGTATCTTTACATGAAAGTGATTCTGAGCCTTCAGAAGAAGAAGAAGCATCAGAGCAACTTGGTATAGAAAATATTAATGTTTCTTTTGAGGTAACTGAGGTACATACTCACTTACCACAGTACAGTGATGAATGTATGGATCTCATACGTGTGCAAGATGCCAAAATTCAAAAAACCAAACCTGCTAGAGGTAAAGGTTATACAGCTGGGTCATCTTGCATCACTAATATTGTGATAAATAACACAGAAGCCAAGATACATCTTGACTCAGGTGCTTTTTGCACTTGTGTTGGAAAAGATTATCTTGAAAAAATTCATACCAATTGGCAAGACAAGTTGATGCCAATTGAAGGTGTAAAATTCAGCAGTTCTAGCCAGAACGTGCACCCTTTGGGTATATTTGAAGCAGCAATAATATTTCCTCATCCAGCAAGGAGTATAAGATTGAAAGCTGAATTTGTTGTTATGAACAATTGTACTTCACAACACTTTATACTTGGAAATGATTATCTCAATATCTATGGTATTGATATTAACAATCATAAGGACAGGTATTTCACTATAGGGGAAAATAAAAGGCAAAAATTTGCTTTTTCTCTAGAAAAAAAAAATTACTTTCATTCAACAAGTAAAGAATGTCATGGTCCTATGTAGTAGAATGTTGATTAACACAATACTACTAGAATGCCATGATAACATTTATTCTGGACATCTGTCTGAAGACAGAACAATGGAAAGAATTAAGACATGTGCCTGGTGGCCATCTTGGAGAAAAGATGTCATTGAGTACTGTCATAGTTGTGATAGATGCCAGAAAGCCAATAAAGCTACTGGTAAAAGATTTGGTCTGATGATCCATATCCAAGAACCAAGTACCCCATGGGAAGTGGTTCATATGGATTGGGTAACTGCATTAACACCTGGAGGTGATAAGAGTTACAATGCATGTCTTGTTATTGTAGACAGATATAGCAAAACACCAATCTTTTTACCATGTCACAAAGATGACACAGCCATGGATACAGCTCTTTTAATCTGGAATAGAGTAATATCCCATACTGGTCTCTTTAAAAACATCATTAGTGAAAGAGACCCAAAATTTACATCAGCCTTATGGACTAATTTACATAAGCTTTTGGGTACAAAATTATCATTCTCAACAGCATACCATCCACAAACAGATGGCTTAGCAGAAAGAATGATTCAAACCCTTGAGGACATGATCAGAAGATTTTGTGCTTATGGCCTGGAGTTTAAAGATTCTGACAGCTTTACCCATGATTGGTGTACTCTTATACAAGCATTGGAATTAGCCTATAAGACCTCCATCCATGCTTCCACAGGCAAGACCCCTGCAATGTTGGAAAAAGGATGGAACCCCAAACTTCCAGTTGATACTTTGAAGAAAGAGCTAGTTGATATTCATCCAACTGCTTCAAGCTTTAAGTTGTTGCTTGATAAAGTGAGGCACCATGCAAATCAAAGCATGAATGATGCCTTTGAATATGCTAAGCAGAAATGGGATAAAAGTCATAAAACCCCAGAATTCAAAGTAGGGGACTTAATACTAGTTTCAACCTTGAACTTTAATAATATTAAAGGTCCAAAGAAATTGAAAGATGTCACAGGGGCTCTTCGAAGTGAAGAGGGCCTGGCACTCAGTAAACTGGGACTCACTTATGGAGGGCTCAAAGATAAGATAAGATGAGACACACTTAAGAGTGTTAAAGATAAATTGCTAAAGAATAAATATAAGAAAAGCAGCAACAAAAGATAAGAGTAAAAGAATAGAAGAGCCAACCACAAACAAGTCCAAGTCCACTGTTTCAACCTGTCAGAATGGAAAGAGAAGGGTTAATAAGGATATGGCCACCCAACTCATACTGTACAGGCGAAGAGAGAAATGCAAAGACTAACTTAAGATTAAATAATTATAATACCCAAAATAAGGCTAAGAATAATTATAAAATAATAAATAAACTAAATTAATTAACTGGGGAAAAGTCCCCAGGGGGGAGAAAGAGGGGCTGGTATATGTGAGAATCACCAGCCCTGATCCAGAGGAAGAATTTTCATGAGAATAATTGATGATTGAATTGAGTCTGGCCAATACAGGTCCTGTACAGCTGTACAGAACCTGTACAAGAGGTGTGGTGTATTTGAGTGATCATACACTTCCATACTGGTGTATTGAAACTGTATTGGGTGAATCCAACCTGTACAGGTATTGACAGGCTGTATTGATGTACCAAGCTGTATGCATATTTCAGAATGAAGATTGCTGAAACTGACTGCTGATGCAGATACTGGATTTGCTGATTTGAGGTGTTTGAGTGGGTGTATGAATGAATACCCTTACCCCTGATGGATGGTTGTTACAGTATCCCCCTCTTGAAACTGGTGGGCTCCTGAGCACCATAATACCCTGCCACTGTTGAGTGGCATCTCAATATCCCCACATTCTTTTCAAAAAATTTTCTTTTTAATTTTCTTTCCTCTTGACCATTATCCTGAAAATCCTTCATTATTTCTTCCCTGCCAAATTCATTTGATTCCCCCCTTTTCTTTCAAGCTTGAGTGAGTATTCCTTCCAAAATATGCCATTCTTTTCTTTTGATTCAATCAGCCATGCCTTGGGATGTGGCCTTGGGATATATCCCAGAATAAGGACCACTGAGCTCTTGTGCTCAAAAAATGATTCCCAATGAGGCAAGCCTTAAATCTCTGGAAAAAATTGAAAAATTGAAACATTTGAAAAAAATTTCCTCCAAGGGGTCTTGTCCCCATAATCCATGGAGATGGCCTTAACAGCCCTATAAGGCACTTTGGGCTGTGGCCTTTGCTCTGATGAAATTTGATGCCTTTGATTTTTTATGGCCTATGGGCCTTTTTTTGGGTGCTCTGGTGAAAAACCTTGATATCTTGATTTTTGGCCTTTTTTGGCCCTTTTGAGTCTTTGGGATCCTACGGTCCGCGGTCCGTATGCCGCGGTCTGTGGGCCGTGGTCTGCGGTCCGCGGTCCATGGGGGCTATTGGAGGCCCCCAGGACCAAAATGGAGCCCCTGGGCCCAAATTTGCTGGGGACCCAGGGTGACCAAGGGGTCCAGGAATGGCCCTTACCCATTTTTTTACCCTACATGGCCTGGACCCATTGATGGGGTCCAGGACCATCAAGATCCTGGCCTCCCCAAAGTTGCAGGGGAGACCCTGGGTGATGAGTTCAGCCCCAAAGGGGTATGAACCTTCACCTTAGAGGCTTTGAGGGGGGCATAATTGAGTTATGGCCCCATTTCCTTGAGTCAAGTTCTTTTTTTCTTGATATGGAATGGATTGATTCTGACGTCTTGAATCTTCTGCTTGCATATTCTTCAGTTATGAGTTCCAAACTGACTGAGCTCACTGAATCTTCCCCTTCTGCACCGCCACCGTCTATTCTTCATGGTTCTGGCGTCTTCAGTTGATTGTCTTCTCCTTCTATGGCGTCGTCTGGCCATTTTGACCCCTCCCAAACATATGATGGGTTCAGAGCAGTTGAAGTTCTTGATCCTGCCTGTACTGAGTGTTTGGCCAGGGGTAAGGATTGCTTCCAACATTACAATCCTCGATCGTCAAAATGCCATTTCTGCTTTATTGGGAAGAAGCCATGCCGCCGTACCGGATCAACTTTGTCCCGGGTCAAGAGACACTTGTGGAGTAGGAAGGATGGGCCTTATGTGCAGGAATTCCCCATTCTTGAGGAGCCTACCCCTGATGCCACTTCTGGATTTTCTCAATGTGAGTGATTTGCATATTTTGATTGAATTGGTTCTGATATCTTGATGTAGTGACTGGTTCCAGGCAGAGGGATGTGGCCAGATGGACTAATGTTGGAGGGTCCATTCCAATTGGTGGTAGGCCCATCCACTACAGCTCAGAAATTCCAATTTCAAGGACCAATGCTGATGGAGTGGTGAAAGTAGTGAAGAAGCTAAGAAGAATTGTTGATTCCCCATCAGACCCAGATGCTGAAGGAAGTGATGAGCTGGATGGTGAAGAAGTTCAAGTTATTCCCCATTCAAGTGGCCATCCATCCAGCAATTCCTCCTCTCAACCTCTTGCCAACACCAGATTCCAAAGTCAAGTCATTCCCAGTACTCCAAGAACCTTTCAACCAATGCTTGCCTCCATTCCTACAACCCTTCCTCCTCCTTCACCAACTACTTCCCATACCACCAGGCCTGCCTTGAATCCAGCAGTAAGACCATCACCAGTTCAACAGTCTAGAAACTCACCCATAACCACCTCCCGTCAACTCCAACCTGTGGCCAGCTCCAGCAGAAGAAGAGATGGATTATCCCCTTTGCCGTTTCCTGCCGCCCAAGTCTTCCAAAAAAGAGAACGTTGGCCTATCCGGGTTACCAGAGAAGATCCCAACGCGGCTAGTGAAAATCAAGATGCTGTTGCCAGATTGTTCAGGAGGGTTGATAGAAATAGCAGAGAGGTGACTATGTATGCCAATGACAGGACTATTGCAGGTACTGCTTCTGAAGAGATGGCTGCAAAATTTGCCTGGTATGAGGATTAGTTGATAAATGACTTCCAGAGAACTTTTGATGACTTGGGTAGAGATAACTAGTTTCCTTTTCCTTGTTTGTGTTTGGTTTGGCTTCTATCCCCACTCTTATAAATACTAAAAAATAAAAAATAAAAAAGATAATGGAACCTCCCAATACATGATTTGGGGAGGGGATGCTGCTGCTTTAAAGAAATAAAAGAAAGAAAATTATACAAGTAAAGAAAGAAAGAAAAATAATAAGAGAAAATGAGAGTAAAGAAAGAGATAAAGAAAAAATCCTGATGGTTGGTCCTTCTTGTGGTGAGTTGCTTGATTCTGGCCAAAAAAGTGCCTGAAAAATGAAAACCAAGCATTTGATTCTCACAGAGTGGCCAAGGTGATGTTTTACAAGAAGTAGAACCCTCAGGGATGCATACCAGGAGATGGAACTTACTTTCATAACTTCCACTCCCCACCAAGCACCATAAGACTGAAATAAATTGCCATAAATGCCTTCTGAAATGAATTGCCATAAATGACTACTGAAATGAATTGCCGTAAATGACTTGAAGTAATGAATGTCTTGAATTATGATGATTGGCATCAAATGAAATGATAATAAAGAAGGAAAATGAAAACATAAAGAAAGAAAGAAACATTTGGCCATATCTTGATAAGGTCCAAATGGAGGGTATTGATGTTGTATGCTTCCTGAACCTGTCCAAAGAATTGACAAGTGCTCACAAAGTGGCCAAGGTGATGCTTACAACAACATATGGGTAGAATACCCCCTTAAAGGTGCATGGCAGGAGAGGAACTTACTTTCATAACTTCTTCTCCCCACCAAGCACCATAAAATCAAACTCTTGAGGTATTTGGACCAGGCTTGTCTGGATACAATGAGTGGAAATCCTTGACAAGGTCTGGTGAGTTGGTAAGGTTGGAAGCTGGTTCCCAAGTGGTTCTTTCTGGGTCTTCACTGAATCCTTTCCACTCTACAAGATACCATAATTTACCTCTTTTGAGTTTTGAGTCCAGAACCTGAGCCACTTCCCATTCTTCTTGCTCTTCCACTAAAACTGGTGGTGGCGGCAATTGATGACAATTTGGGATAGTTGAATGCTTGACTGGTTCTAATAAGGACACATGGGATACAGGGTGAACTGTCTTCCATTGCTGAGGCAACTTGAGGTGATATGCATGGCTGCCAATCTTCTTAAGAACTTCAAAGGGTCCCAACCATTTTTCTGATAATTTCTTGGTGGGTCTTGTTGTCTTGATGTTCTTGGAAGCTAGCCATACTTTGTCCCCAGGTTGGAAATCAGGTGGAATTGCCCTATTTCTATCTGCATACTTCTTGAATCTCCTTATTGCTGACTCTAATTCTTCTTTGACAACTTGCTGTACTGATTGGAGTTTTGTTGATAACTTTCCAGCAGGTGAGTCTTGAGAAATATGGATTGAGTCAAAGCTGGGATTTCTTCCATAAATGGTGAAAAAAGGTGATTGCTTGGTTGATGAATGTTCTGCATTATTATAGGCAAATTCAGCGAGAGGGAGCCAGGTGTACCAGTCATCTTGATGATAGCTGACATACATCCGAAGGTACTGTTCTAGTATCTGATTTATCCTCTCTGTCTGTCCATCTGTTTCAGGGTGAAAGGCAGTTGAAAGATCTCTTGATATCTTGAGCTGCTGACACAATTGAGTCCAGAATGATGAAACAAATAAGGATCCTCTATCACTGACAATACTGACTGGGAGTCCATGCTTGGAAAATACATGACTAATGAATATTTGAGATAAATCCAGAGCAGTGATTGTGCCATAAGTTGGAATGAAGATTGCCATTTTCGAGAATCTGTCCCCAACTACTAAAATTGAATCAAATTTGTTGGACAGTGGCAATTGAGTGATAAAGTCCATTGATAATGAATTCCAAGGACCAGATGGAATTGAAAGAGGCTTGAGTAATCCAAACTTCTTGTGATGAATGTTCTTGTTTCTTGAACATTGCTGACATGAGGACACATAGTCCTTGATGAATTGATTCATGCCAGCCCAGTAAAAATCCCTCTTGATGAGCTTGAGGGTCTTCTCCTGGCCAGGATGGCCAGCCAATGGTGAGTCATAACGCTTTTGAAGAATATTGAGTTGAAGTTCTTCATTGCTTGGGATTACCACTCTATCTTTGAATAACAATAACTTGGCTTGAGGTTCAAGAGAATAATCTGGAACTGATTCACCTCTTGCTAGTTTCTTGAGTATTTCTTTATAGTCTTTGTCTTGCCATACTTCTTTTTGAATCTTGTCAACTAAATCTGAGAAAATTTCCACTTTGATTGAGAAGAATCTTGACTCTTGAATTCCATCTTGCTTAAGTACTTGTTGAAAATTCTGAGGATTCTTGCTGATGAAGTCCACCCCCCTCTCTGGGAACACGTCGTCCCGACGTGACAAGGCATCTGGTAAAGTGGCCAGCCTGCCTGGGCGGTAAGTGATAGTGAAATGAAATTCTGAGAGAAATTCAGCCCAATGGGCCTAACGACGAGTAAGAACTTTGGAAGACATGAAATATTGCAAGGAAGAGTGGTCTGTCAAGACCTCAAAAGGATTGGAAAGAGAAAGAAGAAATGCTCTCCAGCGCTTGAGAGCCCAAACTATGCCAAGGAGTTCCTTGTCATGAATTTCATAGTTGAGCTCAGCTGGTAAGAGCTTGCGACTATCAAATGCAATGGGGTGCTTTCCTGAGTCATTCACCTGACTCAGTACGGCGCCCAATGCATAATCAGAAGCATCAGTCTCCACTATAGTAGGTAGAGAAGGATTAAAGTGAGATAAGATAGGAGCAGAGGTGAAAGCTTCTTTGAGTGCTTGAAACTGAGTAAGAGCTTCCTCATTGAAGATGAAAGGAGAATCTTTTTTAAGGAGGGAAGTGAGAGAAGTGATTTTTTTAGAATAATTTTTAATGAAACGTCGATAAAAATTGGCAAAGCCAAGAAAAGATTGGAGAGCCTTGATGTTTCTGGGCTGAGGCCAATTGAGGATTTGCTGAACTTTTGAAGAATCCATCTTGAGGCCATCACTTGAAACAACATAGCCCAAGTATTCCACACTTGAAGCATGGAATACACACTTGGAGGCTTTGGCAAACAGATTATTGTCCCTCAGTCTTTGGAGGACAGAGGCCACATGTTTGACATGTTCCTCCTCAGAACTGGAAAAGACCATAATATCATCTAGATAAACCACAACAAACACATCCAAAAAATCTGCAAAGATATCATTTACTAGATTTTGGAAAGAAGCGGGAGCGTTGGTCAAACCAAATGGCATGACCAAATACTCATAACTGCCATATTTGGTTCTAAAGGCAGTTAAGTGCTCATCCCCCTCTTTGATTCTCAGAAGGTTATATGCACCACGCAAATCTATCTTGGAGAAGATAGTGGAACCGTTGAATACGGTAAGAAGCTGGTTCATAGGAGGAACAGGGTATCTGTTCTTCCTAGTGACAGCATTGAGTTTGCGGTAGTCAACACACAAACGAAGACCTCCATCCTTTTTCTTGACAAAAAGGACAGGTGCTCCTGTTGAAGAGGAGCTTGGTCTAATGAAACCTTTCTCTACATTCTCTGAAATGTAGGCCCGCAATGTTTCTGACTCTTGATTTGATAATGAGTAGATAACACCAATTGGAGGTAGAAGACCCTCCAATTCGATATAGTGATCACAGGCGCGGTGTGGAGGAAGTTTCTCTGCTTTCACCTTGGAGAATACATCCAAATATTGGTGATAAGCAGGAGGAACAACCTTCAACACAGTTTCAATTTCTTCTGGCTCTTCCTCCTCATCCCACTGCTCCTCCAGGGATGCATGAAAAGATAAGGGAGGAAGGTCCATATCCCCTTGGAAGAGATGAAGTGAAGATATGGCAACATCTTCTCCAACATCCTTTATCTCTTTGAAGACTTCATCTCTTGATGGAAGTAATGACTGAGAGGGAATTATGGAAGGGATATGGACAGAAGAAGGAATGGAAGGTGTCTTAAGTTCACCAGCCAGAGCAACACTGTTGACAGCAGTGGCTAAGTCATTACTAGTAGAAGGAATAATACCACTAGAATCCTTATGATTAGAATCATAGGTGATCAATCCATTTTTCCAATCAATAATGGGATTGAAATGGTAAAGGAAATCATAGCCCAATATCAGGTCTTCTCCCTTGGATGAATCTATGATAAAGAAGTCCCATTCAAAGCTTGGGAAGGAAGGCAAGTCAACTACCCACTTGGTATAATGGGTGATGAACAAGGCAGGGGATTCATTAGAATCCAAAATGAAAAGATGAATCTTTTCAGGGAGCTCTGACAGAGTCAATGAGTACTTGAGAACAAAATTCTTTGCAATAAAAGAGTTTGTAGCACCAGAATCAATGAGAATACTATAAAAAATATCAGAGACAGAAGAGAAAATAAGAAACTTTAAAGATTTCTTGACACTAGTATTCAGAGTGCACAATTGTGCTCTTGAAGAAAATAAGTGAGAACCATTGAACACATCATGATCCCCACTCAGGCTTTTCCCTGCTTGCTAGGGAAGCCTCCTGATGATGACCCAGGCTTGTTCTGAGGTCTCTTGAAGCATTTTTCAATTGGGTGCTTGCCACCACAATAAGTACACAACCCTGCTTGAATCCTCCTCTCCTTTTCAGAACCGATTAATTTATTGTCCTTATTGAGGAGAGCAGCATGGGGTTTGTCCTTTGAAGATTGAAATTGCTTGCCCTTCTTATTCTTCTTCTGATGAGGCCTCTTTTGAAATGAGTTTTGAGGAGGCCTAGACTGATTGGATCCACTGACTGGAGGCTTCTTTTCTTGATTGCCACCCTTTTCCTTTGCCTCTCATGATATCTTGTGTCTAATTCTAGAGTGACATCCATAAGTTCTTGAAGAGTATCAAACGTTCCAGGGTGAGAAGCCAACTGATCCAATAATCTTGATGCCAATCCTCTTCTGTAAACATGGATATAAGCTCTTTCCCCCCAATCTCCAATTCTTGACATTAAGCTTCTGAAATCTGCTATGTACAAGGATACATGACCACTTTCCTTCATCCTCAAATTGTCCAACTCCTGTTCAGCTTTCCTGACCTCATTGGGGTCACCAAACAGAGTGAATAATTGAGATTCAAACAATGGCCAATTATTGAGGAGGTAGGAAGGGTCTTCATTGGAAATATTTGAGAGGTAAGGTTCAATCCATTTGCCAGCTCTACCAGTAAGAAAAGAAGTTGAGTACAAAACCTTCTTCCTGTCAGAGAAGAAGTTTGCTGGATCATTATGGAAAATTATTTGACAGGATTGGATAAATCCTCTCAACTTATGAGCTTGAGTACCATCAAAAGAATCAGGTGCCTTCATGGATGGAGTCTTGAAAGCAGGGGCTTTGGAATTCTCCCTGGGGGCAACTGCTTGAGTGAGTTGTCCCATGAATTGAGTCATCTGCTCCATCATCTTGAGGAGACTTGGATCAGTTTGAGAGACAAGAGGTTGACTAGAAAGGGCTATATTAGAGCCCTGAGGCACCTCTGGAGCATTTGCCAAGGCATCTGCCACTTCAGTTTCCCCAGAATCTTCCTCTTCCACAGACTCTTCCCCCTCTTCATCTTCAACTTCCCCTAATCTTGCTCTTGCACCTTCAGACATGCCAGGGTAGCCACCCAAAAGTCCAGAAAAGGATCTTGATCTTCTAGATTTCATTCCACCTCTTCTTGAGGGTGCTGCTCCTTCCATTGGTGGTCCTCTGTCCAAATTTGCACTCAGTTGATGAACTGATGGTGTGCGGTCAAGAGAAGCCCTTGCTGTAGGAGTGAGAACAGCTGGAATTTTCTGGGATCTAGTATTCTTTGCTGGGGGGCTATGCTGGACTGGCATTATGAAAAGAATTAAAATAACTTGATGGTATTAAGAAGAATAATCAGGCTTGGCCAAATCAATCACAATAAAATCTTGATGAATCTTGAGGAATCAATTCAAATCTTGAGGAATCAAATTCAATCAACAGTCAAATAAATTCAATCAATCAACAATCAATTCAATCAAATATCAATAATCTTGAGGAAATCAATAATAAATCAATATTCAATCAATAATCAATCAATAAGTGTCTTCAATATGAAATCAAGTCTTGAGGAATCAATCAATCAGTTCAAAATCTTCAGAAATCAATTCAATATCTTGATGAGTCAAATCAAATCAATAATCAAAATCAATTCTTGAGGATCAATCAATATCTTGAGAGTTCAAAATCAATAAATCCAATAAATCCTGAATCAATAACCCAAATGAATCCCAATGAATAATCCAATCAATTAAACCAATCAATAATCCCTAGATGAAACCTGAACAAGAACACAGAAAAAATTTGATTGATAAAATTAAAATGAAGTGATGAAATGGTCAGCAATGATTTAAGAAAGGAAAAAGAATCAATTTTCATAAGAATGTAAAGAATGAGATGAAAATTGATGAGAGAGAAAAATTCATAGAAAATCATAAAAAATCATAAAATCATGAAAGGTCATAATTGATGAATGAGAGGAAATGAATATAAATGAATGAAAAGAAAGAATCAAATATTAGTTAATTAATTTAATGTCACAGGGGCTCTTCGAAGTGAAAAGGGCCTGGAACTCAGTAAACTGGGACTCACTTATGGAGGGCTCAAAGATAAGATAAGATGAGACACACTTAAGAGTGTTAAAGATAAATTGCTAAAGAATAAATATAAGAAAAGCAGCAACAAAAGATAAGAGTAAAAGAATAGAAGAGCCAACCACAAACAAGTCCAAGTCCACTGTTTCAACCTGTCAGAATGTCAAGAGAAGGGTTAATAAGGATATGGCCACCCAACTCATACTGTACAGGCGAAGAGAGAAATGCAAAGACTAACTTAAGATTAAATAATTATAATACCCAAAATAAGGATAAGAATAATTATTAAATAATAAATAAACTAAATTAATTAACTGGGGAAAAGTCCCCAGGGGGGAGAAAGAGGGGCTGGTATATGTGAGAATCACCAGCCCTGATCCAGAGGAAGAATTTTCATGAGAATAATTGATGATTGAATTGAGTCTGGCAAATACAGGTCCTGTAAAGCTGTACAGAACCTGTACAAGAGGTGTGGTGTATTTGAGTGATCATACAGTTCCATACTGGTGTATTGAAACTGTATTGGGTGAATCCAACCTGTACAGGTATTGACAGGCTGTATTGATGTACCAAGCTGTATGCATGTTTCAGAATGAAGATTGCTGAAACTGACTGCTGATGCAGATACTGGATTTGCTGATTTGAGGTGTTTGAGTGGGTGTATGAATGAATACCCTTACCCCTGATGGATGGTTGTTACAAAAGATTCCTTTGCAGGACCATTTATTATTAAAGCCCTTCATGGGAAGAATGCAGTACAAGTAGAACTGTCAGGAGAACTGGAAAATAAACATCTAACATTCCCTGTCAGTCTGGTAAAGCATTACACTTCAAGTGACAAGGAATCATTTCCTTTAAGAAATGAAACACCCTTAGAAGTACCCCCACTGGACCTAGGTGAGGAGAAAAAGGTACTGAAAGTCTTGAAAGAAAGAATACTTAGGGGAAAAAATGAAAGAGAATACTTGGTCAGGTATAAAAATCCACAACATGAAGATGAGTGGATTGTAGAAAACAAAATACCTGATTCCCAAAGGTTTCTCAGAAGATTCAGACATGAGAGAAGACCAATTACTCAATAAAAAGTTTGAATTGTGTGCTTTACATACTTGAAAGTATAAGTAGAGAGGTTGGATAGTGGATTATACCCCCCCCCAAATAACTTGGGGGTACACTACAAAAGAAAAATTGTGGTACAATTTTTTTTTGGTGGTAGGGAATGTGAGCCTGTGAGGTATGTATGACATACCCATAAGGCCACAAATGATTTTATAAACAGTTAATTTTGTCTTAAACAGACTTTTTAGTTGAATTTAAAATAAAAAATAATAAAAAATAAGTATAACTTTTTTTTGGATAAACAAAGTTATAAATATTATGTCATTTTTGGATTCTACACCAAAAATAACCTAGGGTACACCCATAGGGTGTTATACCCAAAACCACTTATTTTTTATGTTATTGGAAGATTTAAGAATCTCACAGTACCAATGTAACTTTTTAACATTTTTTTAAAATTGTTAAATTTAAGCTTAATTAAGCTTAAATTTACAGTTGCATAAGGTTTATGCAAACTTACCAAAATTTTAGTTAAAATTGAGGTGTGGTGTATATTTACTGAATTGGCTAAGGATTTGCCATACAGAATTTAAATCCTGCGTGAGCTCAATTTAAAAGGGTTTAAGGCCATAGTATGGCTTTAAATAAATAAAAGGGCAAAATCCACGCAGAAAGGTGGGACAAAGGAAAAAGACCAAATAGAGCTGGGGTACCCAACTTTTTGGATCTGCAAGGATTCAATTAAGGTTGTCCACCTGTATTGGAGGATTTTCAACCTTATTTAAACTTTAAGATTAGACTTTGATCCAACCTTAAGGTTTAAACTGGTTTTATCCCAATTTGGACAGGAATTTCAAGCTGCCAAAGGGTAAATCCCAATATGCAGGCTTGAAATCAAGGTTTTAAGAACTGTCAGAGCTTAATTAAGCTTAAAAAACTTAAATAAGCTTAAAACTTCAAAGTTTCAAGCATTAAAACCTTTTCAAAACTTAAGGTTTAGTGTATTTTGCTATTTTACGTGGAAAAATAGCAAAAACTTCAAAAATTCATTAAAAATCCAATTCTTAATGGATTTCCTTGAATATTTCACACAACTTAGAATTTAATATTATCAATTTATAATTGAATTTTAAGTATCTTTTATAAATAACTTTCCTGGGTAATTAGCCTGGAAATTTACTCTTTTAATTAAACTCAAAGAAATTTATGATTTCTTTGAAAATTGATTAAAAATTGAGTTTAAGAGATTTCTACTTGAAACTCTATTTTTAAGTTGTTCATGTGATGAACTTTAATATAAATAAGCTAATTTATATTCAAAACTTAAAATAATTAGTTTAAATGAGGATTAAAGTTACATGGAGTTAAGAATAACACTGGTAACTTTAAATTGGAAGTAAAAATAAGTTGCCTTAAGTTAAGAACTTTATTTTAAGCATGGTTTTTCAGTTTTGACCTGAGCACGCCCTCTACATCCATTATGAATCATGAGAGCTGCTCTGAAGACATAAAAAGAGTCTTTTCATCACTGTTTTTGTCCATCATTCATTATCAATCCAATCATATTAGACATTTAAACAGGTAAAGTTTTATTATTTATAAAATCTTATTATTAAAGTAATTCTTAAAGAATTGAAATCATAGAAATCAGATTATTGTTGTAATCATCAATAATATATTTTATATTATAAAATTATCATCTTAAATATCTTTTAAAAATCCACAAATTCCTCTTAAAAACTCTTGAATCTTAAGTTTTATCATAAAAAGTTGTTTTATCTTTAAAATTATTGATTTTAGGCGTGTTTTTGGCTTATAATCATTATTTAATATAATAACTGTTGTTGTTTGATTTGTTGTATTAAATAAATATTGTAAGTAAGTTTTCTCTAAAAGTTCTATATTTTTTTATCTAGTATTAGTTTTTTTATATAGAATTTTATTCTATAAGAATTATTTCTGCCAGTGTGTGTTATAATTCTTTTATAAATAATATTTATATTATTTATAAGTGGTTAATATTTATATTTCCATGTGTAATTTTCTCATTAAGAGCTTTACAGTTCTTATTGTTATAACTGTCAGTGACTATAACAATAATAGAATAATTATAATTTTATTATAATTATTATATTTTTTTTTATTATTATATTTTTTTATAATAATAATTAGACTTATTTTTTTTATATATAATTATTTTTAATAATTATATTTAAATTTGTGGTTATAATATTTTATTATATTATATTTTTCTACTGAGGACAGTCATAATACTCTTGATATTGTTACTATTATCAAGAGTTTCATAGACAAACCTTACAGTTCTACTATTGGATAATAGTGGTGGTGAGCGCTATTGAGAACCCAGAGTGCAATCTTACCAGTTGGGTTACTATAATAAGAGTTACAGTAATTAAATACATAATTATACCTGTTTATTACCCAAGAGTAAAACTGTTTTTGACAGTTTACTACGTAGGGTATTCAAGAGCAGGATGAGGAGACAAGTCTTGCTGTGAAAAGCCTTCTTTTTATCCTGAAATGGGGTGGAAAGGCGGCTAGACCTTTCCACGTAGAGGAAGTGAAGATTTTTTCACTTGCTAGTGCTGGCTTGTAGTTTGCAAACAGACTGTATAGCCTGTATTTGGCTCAGATGTGGTTTTGAAACCACATCTGGTTCTGGGCAGTTTTCACCAATACAGGGTGAAAACTTTCATCTGGAGACCTCACAGCCTGATTCTGACGTGTATGACGCGTAGAATGCTGTACAGAAACTGTATGGGACCCCAGTATTGACTGAAATATGAGGTATTGAAGTAAAAACATGCTTCTTCATCTATTTGACACCTCATATTCATGATTATGGGATATTATCCCATGATAAGGCTGTATATGACAGCAGGTGGGATTTTACCCTTAAAACAGCCATAATTTTGTCAATTCTTGAGATATCAACCTCAAAATTGGTTCTGTGTGTGGCCCTGTATGTGCTCTACACAATCGTACCTCATTTGATATGGGTATCGATAAATATGGCAAAGTTATCCCATGTACAAGATTTTTGTACATTTGCGTGTTTTAGGCAAAAAGCTGTATTGAGCTTGTTTGCTCCATACCTTCTGCAGTAGTTGAGATATGAGGAAGTGGATGACACCATCAGATAGCCCTGATTGTGCTCTTTCCAAAAAGCCCCACTTCAGGTATCCCACACTAAAACTGTAGAGGTTATATGAGAGGTGAATGTTTTGTTCACCCTTATTTGGCCTGAAATTGACCATAACTCCAGTAATATTGGTGCTAGCTCAGTTTGGCTGGTACCATTGGATATCCCTGGCTTAGAGCTTCATTTTGAGTACCTATTTGATGGGGTTAAGTCTCTCCTTCTAGATTTTAGATGAGAGGTGAAAATTAAGGTTTATGCTCAGCAATAACTTTGAGCAGGAATAACTTTGTTATTTCTAGTCCTATGGTGATGGGACTTATATTTTCAGAAAGAGGTGAGTTTCCTATTTCTTTTAATACCTTTTGAGCTGATTTGGCTTAGCTCCATGTTTTGGTGGTATCCTTGGCTATACCATTGGTTTATGGTATTTTGGCTGTCATGCTTGTGCTCTGGTTTTGAGTCACAGGCTGACAAAAACAGCCAACCTTATTCAGGATTCCTGCAGCAAAGTCAACTTCCCGCTATTCCTCAATGTTCACATGAATGTGTCAACACTTCTCAACTCAAAAACACTCTTCCCCTGAGGGTGATACGCCAGGAGCTGCCTTCACACCTTTCCAATATAAACAGCACACTAAAAAGCTCAAATCAGCCATTGAAACCGAATCTATCCCAAAAATCTGTACTTCAGAATCAGGATCTGAGTGCCTGCAAACTTTATTGGATCAGATTTTCCCAAAAGTTTATTTTCAATTTACCAAGGCACATTCTCCACTTCACCAGGTTTCAATTCATTTGCACACAAACCGTACAGGCAGAGTCAAGCCCTTCCCCCACAAGATGTTTGAATGATAATATCTTCCTTTCTATCCTTAAGCTATAGTATACCCCACAGGGCTTCACCCATTCTCAACCCCACCCTGAACCTGCCTATGAAGTCAAGTGTCTCAAGCTCAGGTGGTCCTCCCACTCCCGTATTCCATATACCTCAAGCTCTCAGTACCATATTTGAAAATCTGCAATTGAAGCCACTTATTGAAAACTATAAATGTTTTCCTTGATTTTTCTTTCCTAATGTCCTCACTAAATCTTCCAAAACTGAAGAATACCACTTTCAACACCATAAGGAACCAAATGATCATCAGCCCCTTTGTGCACAATCATCAGGAAAATTCATCAATTCAGTTGACCCCCACACCCAAAGCCCAACCAACATCAAACAAAAATTAATCCCAACCAAACATTTAAGGATTTATTTTAGCAACCTTTCAAAAATTGGCTTTCCAGATTTGTCAGCCCGTGACTCAAAACCAGAGCACAAGCATGAAAGCTAAATACCATAAACCAATGGTAGAGAAAAATACTATCAAAACATGGAGCTGAGCCAAACCAGCTCAAAGGGTTTTAAAAAAAAAGAAGAAACTCACTTTTTTCCAAATATAAAAGTCCTATCATCATAGGACAAAGAATAACAAAGTTATTCCTGACCAAAGAAGATTCTGAGCATTAACCTTAATTTTCTTCTCTCATCTGAAATCAAGAAAAAGAGGCTTAACCCCAGAAAATGGGTATTAACATTGAAGCTTCAAATCAGGGCTATCCAATGGTACCAGCCAAACTGAGCTAGCACCATAAATATAGAATCTATGGCCAAAACTAGGTCAAATAAAGGTGAACAAAGTATTCACCCCTCATTGAATTTCCACAGTTTTATTGTGAGATACCTAAAATGGGTTCATTTTTAGAAAGGAAACAATTGGGGCTGTCTGATGGTGCCATCCATTTTCCCATATCTCATCTAGAAAAGGGGTTATGGTGCAAACAAGCTCAATACAGATTTTGAGAAAATCATAGATATGGATACGAAAAATTGAACATGGAATAACTTTGACATATTCAATTTTACCCACACCAAAAGAATTACCATTGCGTAGACCTCATCCAAGGCTACACAATTAACTCATTTTGAGCTCAATACCTCAAAAACGGACAAAGCTTTAAGAGTTTTACAGTTAAAATCCCACAGTTTGGGCAATACACCTTTACTTTGGGATACTATCCCATAAATATGATTATTAGGTGTCAAAGAAACAAAGAAGCTTCTTTATACTTCAATATTTCATAGTTCATTCAATACTGGGGTCCTGTACAGTTTCTGTACAACTTTCTACGCATCATACACATCAGAAGAGGGCTGTGTGGTCCCCAGATGAGGGATTTCACCCTGTATTGGGGAAAACTTCCCAGATGTGGTTTCAAAACCACATCTGAGCCCAATACAGAGCATACAAGCATTTTTCAAACCACAAGCCAGGAATATGAAATGAGAAACATTCACTTCCTCTAGATGGATGCTCTAGATGACCTTTCCACTCCATTTCAGTATAAAAGGACGCCTTTTCTTTCCCAGAAAAGGTATCCCCATCTTGTTCTTGAGTTCCTACATAGTACAACTGTCCAAAACATTTTTACTCTTGGAAAATAACCAGGTATACCTTAATTAGTGTATTTTAACTCTTATTATAGTAACTCAACTGGTAAGACTGTAACCAGGGCTTTCAACAGCGCTCACCACCACTATTCATAATAGTAAAGCCCTTACATTATGTATTATGAACCCTTTTTTAACTTAAATATCTGTGTCATAGTCAGATTGAAATTTTTATATACATTTATTTACCACTCCATCATAGACTCAGCCTGACAATTTGGTGGCCTTGCTGAGTTTTTTGAACTTCTTTGACTAAATTTGGCACAAAAAGTGAGTTTTTTCTCCTACTTTTCTTCTTTAAACATCATTTTTTTTTTAGGTGTAATAAATCTTAAAAAATTATAAATTTCATATCATATATTTTCTCTTGAGTGGTATATCATAGTATAACACTGTGTTTTTTCACTTTTATTGCTTTTTCACGCAGTTTGATTACAATTTAATCACAACAAAACTATTTTGGGAAGGTTTCTGATATCAAAACACTTAAAAACCCTTAATAAATTTTTTTTAATAAAAATAACCCTCATTAATGTAAAAAACAGGTCAAAGGCATGGTTGGACATATTGATAATTTCAATTGTCCATTAATCAGCCACTAATAAGATTGTTCTTGTTAATTACAAGTTAATCTGTGGGATATTGGGATCCAACCTGTACACAATACATCCACAAAGCAGTATTTTTGATGTTTAATTGATAATTTCAATTAGCATATCATGATACAGATCCCATGATTAGAGGTGCAAACACCATTTTAAAAAGTCTTAACTAACATAAGTCCTCATTTCCTTTGATTCAGTGGAAGAAAACTTCATCCCACTTGTAACCGAGTCCCAAGGAAGTACACCAGTGATACCTTCAGAAATAGAAGGAAACAAGGGAAAATGAAAAAGGCACAATTAAAGCCTCATCACCACCAAGAAGTGAACACCAATTATCAATCACATAAGTAGAAAACCATAAAGCTCTGCCTCTATACAAGTTAAACCAACCTTGATAACTTGTACAGGGAGTATAACAGTAAATCACCCAGTAGTAACTTCTAAAGGCAAATTTCCCAAATAAGTAAAGAACAAATCTTTTCAAGGCACAGTCAAAGGTAAATACCCTAAGAACATAAAGTTTATGACTGCTTGCAAACACTGATATGTCCCCTGTGCACTTCAGGAACCTTGGAATCCCAAGTAACAAGCCAGAGGACAGATAACGCTTTTTCAGAACCATAAGGCCAGGACACATTGGACAGAGTGGTGGATGGCAAGACATTGAGGGAAATCATACCCACTCTGCAATTCACCTTTGAATTCAACAAGAACATCAAACCACAGTACTGGAAGTATATGGATCAGTTTCTTCAGCTCCACCAACTCCTCAAAGATCTATTCAAATGGAGCATGGACAACAAGAGGTTCAACATAGCATCACACTGGGCAGAGCTTGGAGAAAGCTTCTAGAGGATATATCTCAAAGAGATACCCTTCAAAGACCTTATAGTAATCACCAAAGGATGAGATCCCAACAGGCAGTTCAAAGGCCTGGAGGAGAGGGAAACCAGGATAAGGGAAAATCAAGCCACTATACAAGCTTTAGAAGAACAACTGAACCAGAAAGAGCCTACTGTCAGCCTGTGACTCAAAACCAGAGCACAAGCATGACAGCCAAAATACCATAAACCAATGGTATAGCCAAGATACCACCAAAACATGGAGCTGAGCCAAATAAGCTCAAAAGGTATCAAACGAAAGAGGAAACTCACCTCTTTCTGAAAATATAAGTCCCATCACCATAGGACAAGAAATAACAAAGTTATTCCTGCTCAAAGTTATTGCTGAGCATAAACCTTAATTTTCACCTCTCATCTAAAATCTAGAAGGAGAGGCTCAACCCCATCAAATGGGTATTCAAAATGAAGCTCTAAGCCAGGGCTATCCAATGGTACCAGCCAAACTGAGCTAGCACCAATATTACTGGAGTTATGGTCAATTTCAGGTCAAGTAAGGGTGAACAAAACATTCACCTCTCATCTAACTTCTACAGTTTTAGTGTGGGATACCTGAAGTGGGGCTTTTTGGAAAGAGCACAATCAGGGCTATCTGATGGTGTCATCCACTTCCTCATATCTCAACTACTGCAGAAGGTATGGGGCAAACAAGCTCAATACAGCTTTTTGCCTAAAACACGCAAATGTACAAAAATCTTGTACATGGGATAACTTTGCCATATTTAATGATACCCATATCAAAAGAGGTACCATTGTGTAGAGCACATACAGGGCTACACACTGAACCAATTTTTAGGTTGATATCTCAAGAATTGACAAAGGTATGGCTGTTTTAAGGTCAAAATCCCACCTGCTGTCATATACAGCCTTACCATGGGATAATATCCCATAACCATGAATATGAGGTGTCAAATAGACAAAGAAGCATGTTTTTACTTCAATACCTCATATGTCAGTCAATACTGGGGTCCCATACAGTTTCTGTACAGCATTCTACGCGTCATACACATCACAATCAGGCTGTGAGGTCCCCAAATGAAAATTTTCACCCTGTATTGGTGAAAACCGCCTAGATGTGGTTTCAAAACCACATCTGAGCCCAATACAGGGCATACATGCTGTTTGCAAACCACAAGTCAGTCCTAGAGAGTGAAAAATCTTCACTTCCTCTACATGGAAAGGTCTAGCACCCTTTCCACCCCATTTCAGGATAAAAAGGAGGCTTTTCACAGCCAGAATTGTCTCCTCATCCTGCTCTTGAATAACCTACGTAGTAAACTGTCAAAAACAGTTTTACTCTTGCTTAATAATCAGGTATAATTATAGATTTAATTATTGTAGTCTCTTATTATTGTAACCCAACAGATAAAGCTGCATTAAGGGCTTTCAACAGCGCTCACCACCACTATATCAAATATAGTAAAGCCCTTTTTATCTTAAATTAAAATATCTTTTAAGCCTTATAACTCTTTTTTAAACTATTTTACCGTGTCACAAACATAGATAAAGTTGTATTTAGCCTATTGACACCTTCATCATAGTTTCATCCTGACATTTTGGGGGCCTGGCCGTGTTTTAAATCTTTTTTTTGGACCTTATAAGTAAGTCTTTTCTCTTTTTATGACTTATTAACAAGTTTTTTATCCTTTTTTAGGCGTAATTTCTCAATTAAAATATATATTTTATATATTTTTATCCTTTTCTTTATATATACTCATATTATAAGAGTATTATTCACGTGGTTAATACCCACTGAAAATAACTATTTTTGGCGTGTTTTGTATATAAAAACACATAAGCCAACAATAAGTCCTGTATTCTTGATTGAATAAGGACACCTCTGACTGAAAGACCATCAGTTGAGGCATGGTTAAGTGTATTGTTAACTCAATTACACTTATACAGAGCCACTTATTCAGATTACACTTGAAAATCACAAGTGTATCTGTGGGATACTGGCACACAAACAGTGTGACAGGTTACTAAAAGCTGTAATTCTGATGTGGAATTGTTGATTCAATTACACCGTCATTATACAGGGCACATTGTAGTAACATACAAGCCCAGAGGCCAATCTTAGACGTGCAAAACCAGCATCCTTGAGAAGTCTTAACTGACATAAGCCCTCTTTTTTCCTGCCTTGATTCAGTGGAAGAAAATTACATCCCACTTGAGACCCAGTCACAGGCCAACACACCAGTGACACCCTCAGAACCAGAGGGCAGCAAGGGCAAAGGAAAGAGGCACAGTGAAGGTCTCATTACAGCCAAAAAGTGGACACCCATAGCCACTCAGAGGAGTAGAAAACCACGAAACTCTGCATCCATACAAGGTAAACCAACCTTAACCACCCATGTACAGGAAAGATTACAATTATTAACCCAGTTGTAACTTCCAAAGGCAAACTGCCCAAGTCAGCAGACAATAAATTTGTACAAGGCACAGTCAAAGGTAAATACCCTAAGAACATAAAGTTTTTGACTGCTTGCAATCACTGATATGTGCCATGCATACCTCAGAGATCTTGGCTTCCAAAGGAACCAGCCAGAGGACAGAGAAGGATTGTCCAGAACCAGAATACCAGGAAGAGGAAACCTTGGACACAGTGGTGGATGGCAAAACAATGAGGGAGATAATAACAACCTTGCCATTCACACTCCAATTCAACAGAAACCTCATACCAGAGGACTGGAAGGATATGGATCAAGCTCTTCAGATCCACCAACTCCCCAAAGACTACTTTCAATGGAGCATGGACAACAAGAGGCTCGAACTAGCAACTCGCTGGGCAGAACTTGGATCAAGTTGCCAGAAGATCTGTCTCAAAGAGATAGACTTCAAAGACCTTATGGAAATCACCAAAGGTTGGAATCCTACCAGGCAGCACAGACTCCTGGAGGCAAGGGCACAGAGGATAAGGGAGAATCAAGCCACTATCCAAGCTATAGAAGAACAGTTAACCCAGACAGGGCCTACTCAGATTCCTTCAGGTTCACAAGGAGCAGGCCAAATAAGCTCTCCAGTGGCTTCACACCATTCAGAAACCAGCAGATCAGTGGCCAAGAGTCACCATTCTTCACAATTCCAGGAAGTTTCCAGGAGAAGACAAGGAAACAAGGGCAAGAACAAAACCTCCTTCAACCAGAGGAGGAAAGAGTCAGACCCCATGATCCAGAAGCTGTTAGATTTGGTAAGAGAAGTACACAAGAACCAGAAGTAGTTTTAAACAACTCTAGAATCAGTAGTCCTAGTAATAGAAACATTACCCCCACTCAGACTGAAAATAACATTTTCACATCTGAGAGTAACATCAACAGTGATACACTGTGGTTACAAATGTCCCAATATGCTGAGCAATCTGCAAAGAAGTTTGCAGAAATTAAAGCTAGCCAAGAGAGGATGAGACAAACTCAAGCCTCCTTGGAACAAATAGTTAAAAATCTTCAAGAAGGATGTGCTCAACTGAGAAAAGCCTCTGAAGAAACCAACAAAAGACTGAATATAGTCTTTGAAGAACAACACCACAGCACAAGGGACAGGGAGTGTCTGAATCAAGACATTAACAAATTGTTTAATGCCTATCATAGCTTGAATCCCCAACCACAAGGCCAAGCTATGGATAATCCATATCAACCAGATGACATCAAACCAGATGCCATGTTGTTGAATAAGGCAAGATCTCCATTACAATACCAGGATGGAGATGGCATGTCTTATTCAGAGAAGGAAGCCTTGCAACAGCTTCCTGAGGCCTCAAACTGGCCCAAATTCTCTGGATCAGGAGAATATGATCATATGGAACTCATAGATCATATTGATGGACTCTTCATTGATGTACCAAGCATACCAGACTACTGGATCACTGCTAGATTGAATACTGCATTTAAAGGTCATGCAAGTATATGGTACACAGAAATGAACGAAATCCATGGTGGAAGAGTCAAATCATCCAAAAGTACAGTAATGGAACTTGGATATGGCAAAAGACCATGTCATTTGAAAATGACAAATACTATGTGGACAAAGATCCATATGAGTGGTGTCTTAGACAGTCTAAAAGACTCAAAGCCATTGATCCTCAGATGAACATCCAAATGAGGAACCACAAACTCCTGACAGAACTGCCAGGAGAACTAGAGCATGCAGTAAAATGCAGGTGCAACCAGAATTGCACTCTAGATGACATAGCCAACACCTTACAAGACATAAGGAAGAGTACTAATATAGGGAAATTCACCCCATATAGAAGCAGCAGTTTCAAAGAGAAACAACCACTCAGGGTAGAGTTTAAAGACAAACCCAGAGAAAGAGTGGCAGAAGTGGCTAAGAAGAAGAATTCTTGCCATAATTGTGGTTCAACAGACCACTATGCCAACAACTGTCCAAAGGCAAAGAAAAAAGTCTATGCCATAGAGAAAGTCCCTGAGGAAGAACCTCCAACAACGGATTCTGATTCAGACTCTATGGGTGATGCCATCAGAGAACCATCTGAGGATGATCAAGACCCAAGAGAGGAGTTTCTAGTGGAATACCAAGAGGAAGCCCCACTGGAAATCCAGGACATACAGTTGGAAGCAGGCATGCCACAGGATACTGCTAACAAGAACTTGTGCAAACACACACAAGATGCACAAACATTCCTGGTAGCACCAACCAAAGGAATGGCATATATACATGGGACAGCCACAAAAATTACTGTTTGTATTGACAATGCTCTGCATCCACTGATCATTGATAGTGGAGCACACTGCTCCATAGTGGCCAGAAACTATCTGGATACTCACTTCCCAAACTGGGAAAAACAGCTCTTGCCCACTAAGGCAAAGAACTTTAAAAGTGCATCAGGGAAGATGACTTCCATTGGGACAATTATCAAAGAGATAATTATACCCCATAGGAAGGGTAATATCCGACTCAATCCAGAGTTTGTAGTGCTTAATGATTCCCACATTCAAGGGTTTTTACTGGGAACAGATTACCAGAGGATGTATGGCATAGACATTTACAAAAGTAAGAATAGGCACATCACCATTGGTACTAACAAGGAAAAGAAATTTTCACTTGACATATACCAGATATCTTCTCAAGATCCACTAGAAGAACTTCTGAAGGAATTCAGAGAGGGACAGTTTAGCACTACCCTCACCAGTAAACAAAAAATAGTTTTACTGAAAATGCTGAGGAAGAACAGATCAGAATTTGCCATTGGTGAAGAACCATTAGGCAAGATCAAAGGCCATGATATAGAACTATATCTGGATGTGGAAAGACCTTATCCACCCATGCTGAGGAGACCTCCTTATCCAGCAAGCCTGGAAACCAGGAAAGAAATTGATAAACATATCAATGAACTCCTGGATATGGATGTCATCAGGAAGATTGGACATAATAAAATAGTGGAAATCACCACCCCAGTCCTAATCACCTGGCATGATGGCAAGTCTAGATTGTGTGGAGATTTCAGAGCCCTGAATAACTACACAAAAGCAGACAGGTACCCTATACCAAGGATACCTCATGCCTTGGATAAGCTGGCCAAAGCCAAATACATAACCAAGATGGATTGTATGAAAGGCTTCCACCAAAATGGAGTTAAACCAAACTCCATGAAATTACTCAGAATAATATGCCATATGGGCATATATGAGTACACCAGAATGCCATTTGGCATCAAGAATTCACCAGCCCACTTCCAAAGGATGATTGACACAATATTTCAAGATGCAATATTGGAAGGCGGGATGGTAGTATATATTGATGATATCATTATATACTCAGAGACATGGGAAGACCATGTGCAATACATAGACAGAGTGCTAAGTAAATGCACACCCATAAATCTGAAAATTTCACTCAAAAAGTGCAATTTTGGCCAACAAGAGTTACTGGCTCTAGGACATAAAGTCTCAGGTCTTAGTCTGGCAATTGACCAGAATAAGATAGCAGCAGTACTGCAAAAACCAGTACCAAAGAGCATCAAAGAGATGCAATCTTTCCTTGGGTTTTCTAGCTACTATAGAAATCATATCAAAAGGTTTGCACACATAACTAGTAGTTTATACAAGTTATGTTCAAAAGATGTAGTTTTTGAAATAACCAAGGAAAGGAGGGATGCATATTAGAGGATCAAATATGAACTCACTAATGCACCTGTGCTCATCTTACCTGACTTTGAACTACCATTCAAGTTATATATAGATGCAGCATGCAGTCAAGGCCTAGGAGCAGCCCTTCACCAAAGACAAATTGTGGATGGTGAACCAAGAGAAGGAGTAATTTGCTACATCTCAAGGCAGCTTAAAGATTCAGAAGCCAGGTATGGGGCCACCCAGACTGAATTTCTATGTCTAGTCTGGGCTCTAGAAAAAGTCCATTATTATTTGGAGGGTGCAGTCTTTGAAGTCTACACAGACTGCACAGCCTTGAAGTCTTTACTAAACATGAAGACTACAAATAGACATATGCTGAGATGGCAAATAGGCATCCAGGAGTTTAGAGGGAACATGACCATCATATACAAGGAAGTTAAAAGCCATACCAATGCAGATGGCCTCAGCAGATGGCCACTGGACAATGTCAAAAGCAATCCAGCTTATGACCCAGAAGTTGCAGCAAAAATCCCTATCCATTTCATGGAAATAGATAGGAGGAAAAACCTCAGATTATCTGAATGGGCACCAGAAATTGGTACCCTTGACAGTGGAGACACTGACTCAGAAGGGACAGAAACTCCCATACTGGGAATAAGTTCCTCAGAACTGCACAATGAGTTCTTCAGTGCAGTAAAGAAGTCTTATGCCAAACACAAACAGTGTAGCATACTACTCCAACTCCTTCAACAAAAGTACAGGAGTGCAGAACTGGAAACCCAGCTGGAAGAACCCTGGTTGAGGGCCTATAAGGATAATAAGTTTTTTCTTATATATGGCCTGCTCTACCACAGAGAAAAGCACACAATTGCACTCACAGTGATAAGCAGAGACCACATCTCATTGTTCCTACAAGAATGCCATGACTGCCCCTATATGGGACACATGAGTGAAGACAGGACCAAAGAGAGGGTAGCAAGCACAGCTTGGTGGCCCAAGTGGGAACAAGAGTTGAGTGAATACATCAACACTTGTGAAAGATGCCAAAAGGCAAATAGAAAACATGGGAAGAAGTATGGGTTACTTCAACACATAGAAGAACCCAAGCACCCATGGGAAACCATCAACATGGACTGGGTTACAGGACTTGTCCTAGGAGGCAAAGAAAACTATAATGCCTGTTTGATCATAGTTGATAGGTTCAGCAAGAGCATGAGGTGTCTACCATGCCATAAAGAAGATACAGCCATGGATACTGCTCTGTTGTTTTGGGATAACATCATATCTACCTGTGGAGTCCCTAAGATCATCATTAGTGATAGGGACCCAAAATTCACATCTGAATTTTGGACTAACTTATATGACATGCTTGGTACCAAACTTGCTTTTTCCACAGCTTACCATCCACAAACAGATGGCCTAGCTGAAAGGATGATCCAAACAATGGAGGACATCCTCAGAAGATTCTGTGCCTATGGCATGGAATACAAGGACCATGAAGGATACACCCATGATTGGGTTACCCTCTTACCAGCTGTCCAACTGGCTTATAACACAAGTCAGCACTCCACCACAGGAAAACACCTGCCTTGGTAGAGAAAGGGTGGAATCCCCTGTTGCCTGTGGATCACTTGAAGAAAAACCTTCTGACCATCCATCCCACAGCCAAAGACTTCCATGATATGTGGAAGAGGGCCTGTGACACAGCTGCCAAATGCATAGCTGAGGCAAAAGAATACAATAAGCAGAGGTGGGACAAATCACATATGGAACCTGACTTCAAGGAAGGGGACCAGGTGTTAGTGTCTACACTGAACTTCAACAATCTCAAAGGACCTGAAAAGATGAGAGACTCATTTGTAGGACCTTTTACTATCATTAAGTTGATAGGAAGAAATGCAGTGGAAGTCAAACTCACTGAGGAGTTTTCAAGGAAACATCCAGTCTTTCCAGTGAGTTTGGTCAAACCATGCTTCCAGACAGAGGAGGAGAAATTCCCCTCAAGGAGAAAGAACCCCACACCACAAGAGATAGTGGAATTGGAGGACTCCCCTGGACCTGTGAGTAAGATCATCAGGGCCAGGAAGATCAGACTGAATGGGAAAGATCAAAGACAATACCTAGTCAGATTCAAGAACCAGACAGCAGATAAAGACAAATGAGATTCAGAGCCTCTAGGAGTACTGAGAAGTCTCATCAATGATGAGCCTTTTTAGAGGGAGGGTATGTCAGCCTGTGACTCAAAACCAGAGCACAAGCATTTCAGCCAAAATATCATAAACCAATGGTATAGCCAAGATACCACCAGAACATGGAGCTGAGCAAAATAAGCTCAAAAGGTATCAAAAGAAAGAGAAAACTCACCTCTTTCTGAAAATATAAGTCCCATCACCATAGGACAAGAAATAACAAAGTTATTCCTGCTCAAAGCTATTGCTGAGCATAAACCTTAATTTTCACCTCTCATCTGAAATCTAGAAGGAGACGCTTAACCCCATCAAATAGGTATTCAAAATGAAGCTCTAAGCTAGGGCTATCCAATGGTACCAGCCAAACTGAGCTAGCACCAATATTACTGGAGTTATGGTCAATTTCAGGCCAAATAAGGGTGAACAAAACATTCACCTCTCATCTAACTTCTGCAGTTTTAGTGTGGGATACCTGAAGTGGGGTATCTTTGGAAAGAGCACAATCAGGGCTATCTGATGGTGTCATCCATTACCCCATAACTCAACTAGAACAAAAGGTATGGGGCAAACAAGCTCAATACAGCTTTTTGCCCAAAACACGCAAATTTTCAATATAAGAAAAAAGATTTAAAAAGAGTAAAAAAATATGTCACAGGTAAAATATCACGGCTGGGCCCCCAAATGTAAGGTGTGGATATGAAACTTTGATTAAAAATCAAGTACTTTTCCTATCCTCAAAATTTGTATAAGGTAAAAATCAATTAAAAATAGTATGAAATATTATTTTTAAGAGAAAACACGCCAATTTTATTGTTTATAACTTTATTAGTATAAAACAATAATATTATAAAAATTTATTGTTTTACCAACAATAAAAATTTATCCAAAAAATACTCTACAAGAGATATTTTAAGGCTACAAAAGAAATTTCTTCAAGAGCAATTTCAATTGGAATTAATTGAGCAAAGAACTGCAAGCAATTAATTAAAGAACAAAGTCTTTAAAAAGAATATTAAAGAGAAAACACGCCCAAAAGTGACCAGAGTGAATTTGGAAACAAAGTGACAAAGTTTACAGTGATGAAAGATGCTTTAATTCACTTCTGGGGTGGTTCAGGGGTAAAAATGATTATAAGAGTTACAAACAATGATTATAATGATTTTTTCACGTGTTTAAAAGGATTAAAATGATTTAAAAGTGGTGGTTGGAATCTTTGATTGATTGGTTTAACAGTTTTAAACTAATTAATAAAAGGAAAGGATTCTAACATGAAGAGAAAAGTGGGGCAAAGAAGACATTCTTTTATAGCCATCAATTCTCTTACTCCAAAAGTAAAATTTACTCTTGTCAGTCGTGAAAAACAGTCTGACACTAGAAAAGCCAATTATGGCATCATTGAACCCTGGTTTAGACCAAAAAGGGCTGGTTTAAGCCATTTTTAGCCATTTTAGACCCTTAAATCAGCCATTACTATAGCAATACCAGGCCTAGAGCCTTCAAAACACGTCAGAATGTGTGTCAGAGGCGTAGAAACCAGCTAAAACTGTTTGTATTATGATTGTTTTATCTTAAGGGTAGTTTTACCCTCTTGGCAACAGCTAAAACTACCCCAGTTGGTATCAAAACCTCATCATCAATTGAGTCCACAGACCCTGTAACTCAATTCCAGGCCAAAAGTGATGAACTTTTGCGTGAATTTTGACATCCCACGCCTGTCAGCAAGGATTTTGGGGGTCTAGCTCCCCCTTAGAGCTGGAGTTCCTTTTCCCCCCCAAATTTAATCTTTCCAATTTATTTTTCCTTTAATTCCTCATCATGTATTATACTTATAATTTACATATGTAATTCAATTCAATTGTACAGTACAATACAGTAATAATTGACACCTCATATGTAAATCAAAGTTCACTTATGTAATACACGCGCACATTTTGACATTTCAATTGAATTCAATTGAAAATACTTCAATTCCTCATAACTTCTAAACTAAACACAACACCTCAATTTTAACACAAAAATTGATGGTTAACACCACATGTGGTGTGAATTAAATTAAGGTTTTGAGGATTTTCAACTTTTGTATTGAAAATACTAAAAACTTAATTTAAGCTTATTTAGAGTTGAGTTATAAGAATTTCACTCAGAGGTGACCCCACCTGATTTTTTATGAAGAATCCAATGGTGAAATAAATTTTATATGTTTCTTTATTGGATAAAAAGTTATAATAATTTTTATTTAACTTTTTTCCAAATTTATTTATTTTCTCACAATTTTGTTAAAGTTTCATTTTTACTTAATTTTTTCAAGTATAAATGTAATTTTATATTTACAAAATTTAATGTATTTTTTATTTTTAAATTATAATTAATTTTTTATTTTTAATATAATTTTATATTTATATTTTGATTTTTATTTTAATAATATAAATAAATTTATTTTATTTATATTAATATGTTATTTTTTATATTTGTGGTCTTTTGGGTATATGAAATTACCTCTAAGGCTCACACAAGTACCCAGTGGGGAAAGATCCATATGAGTAGTGTCTTAGGCAGTCTAAAAGGCTTAAAGCCATTGATCCTCAAATGAAAATTCAAATGAGGAATCACAAACTCTTGACACAGATTCCAGGGGAACTGGAGCACGCAATAAAATGCAGATTCAAACAGAGTTGCACTCTAGATGACATTTTCAATACCTCAAAAGATGTAAGGAAGAGTACAAATATAGGGAAATATTCCCCATACAAAAGCAGCAGTTTCAAAGAGAAAAAACCTTTCAGGGTGGAAATCAAAGACAAACCCAAAGAAGGAGTGGCAGAAGTGATCAAGAAGTAAAACCCTTTTCACAACTATGGGTCAACAGACCACTATGCCAAAAACTCTCAAAAGAAAAAGGAAAAAGTCTATTCTCTTGAACAAGTCCCAGAGGAAGAATCCCCAATAGAGGATTCTGAATCAGACTCTATGGGTGATGCCATGAGAGAACACTCTGATTATTAGCAAGACCCAAAAGAGGAATTTCTAGTGGAGTCCCAAGATGAAACACAACTAGATATTCAGGATATACAGTTGGAAGCAGGAATGCCACAAGATACTGCAAACAAAAAATTGTGTAAACACACACAATATACACAGGCCTTCCTAGTGACACCAACTAGAGGAATGGCATATATACATGGGACAGCCACAAAGATTAATGTTTGTATTGACCATGCTCAACACCCATTGATCATTGATAGTGGTGCACACTTCTCAATAGTGGCCAGAGAATACCTGGATAACCACTTCCCAAATTGGGAGAAGCAACTCTTGCCAACCAATGCAAAGAACTTTAATAGTGCATCAGGGAAAATATTATCCATTGGGACCATTATCAAAGAGATAATCATACCCCATAGGAAAGGTAATATCAGAATCAACCCAGAGTTTGTAGTGCTTCAAGACGCTCACATCCAGGGATTCTTACTGGGAGCATAATATCAAAGGATGTATGGCATTGACATTTACAATAGAAAAACAGTCACATTACCCTAGGTACAATCATGGAAAAGAAATTTTCACTTGATATATACCATATGTCTAACAATGACCCTCTAGAAGAATTTCTCGATGAACTCAAAGATGGTCAATTCAGTGCTAACCTCACCAGTAAACAAGAACTTAGTTTACTGAAAATACTGAGTAAAAATAGACCAGCTTTTGCCATTTGTGAAAAGCCCTTGGACAAGATCAGAGTAAATGATATAGAGCTATATCTGGATGTGGAAAGACCTTATCCACCCATCGTGAGAAGACTTCCATATCCAGAAAGGCTGGGAACTAGGAAAGAAATTGAGAAACACATCAATGAACTCATAGATATGGATGTTATCAGGAAGATAGGACACAATGAAAGAGTGGAAATTACCACTCCTTTCCTTATTACTTGGCATGATAGAAAATATAGGCTGTGTTGAGATTTCAGAGCCCTGAATAACTACACCAAAGCTGACAGGTACCCTATAGCAAGGATACCTCATGCCCTATAAAAGCTGGCAAAAGCCAAATATATAACCAAGATGGATTGTATTAAAGGTTTTCACTAGAATTGATTTAAACCAAACTCCATGAAGCTACTCAGGATTATATGCCATATGGGCATATATGAGTACACTAGGATGCCATTTGACATCAAAAATAACCCATCCCACTTCCAAAAGATGATGGATACAATATCTGTAGAAGAAACATTGGAAGTCTGGATAATGGTATATATTGATTATATCATTATATACTCAGAGACATTGGAAGAATATGTGCAATAAATAGAAAGAGTACTAAGTAACTGCACACCCATGAATCTGAGAATTTCACTTAAGAAGTGTAATTTTGGCCAGAAAGAACTATTGAAACTAGGAAATGAAGTCTCAGGCCTTACCCTGGCCATAGATCAGAGCAAAGTAGCAGCAGTAATGCAAAAACCAGTACCAAATAAAATAAAAGAGATGCAATCTTTCCTTGCATTTGCTAGGTACTACAGAAACCACATCAAAAGCCTTTCCCAAATAACCAATAGTCTATACAAGTTATGTTGAAAAGAGGTAGTTTTTGAAATTACCAAGGAAATTCTGGACACATATGAGAGAATCAGATATTAACTCACTAATGCACCTGTCCTCATATTACCTTACTTTGAAATACCATTCAAGTTGTATATAGATGCAGCTTGTAGTCAAGGTCTAGGATCAGCCCTTCACCAAAGGAAAATTGTGGATGGTGAACCAATAGAAGGAGTAATATGCTACATCTCCAGGAAGTTGAAATATTCAGAGGCCAAGTATGGAGCCACTCTGACTGAATGCTTATTTTTAGTCTTGGCTCTAGAGAAACTCCATTAGCACTTGAAGGGGGCAGTCTTTGAAGTCTACACAGACTGCACAGCCCTGAAGTCTTCACTTAACATGACGACTACAAATAGACACATGTTGAAGTGGCAAATAGCCATCCAGGAGTATAGAGGTAACATTACCATCATATACAAAGAAGGCAAAAGCCAAAACAATGCAAATGGCCACTGGACAATGTCAAACGCAACCCAGATTATGACTCTTAAGTAGCTGCCAAGAGTCCTATCCATTTCATGGAAATAGAAAGGAGAAAAAACTTGAGATTTTCTGAATGGACCCCAGAATTTGGTACCTCAGGCAGTGATAACACTGAACCAGAAGGGACAAAGACTCCCATATTGGGATGAAGCTCCTGATAAATGAATAATAAATTTTTCAGTTCAGTCACTAAAACATATGCCAGGCACAAATAGTGTAGCATAATGTTACAACTCCTTCAACAGAAGTACAGGAGCCCAGAACTGGAATCCCAGTTAGAGGAGCCCTGGTTAAGGGACTATAAGGATAATAAATTTTTTCCTTATAAATGGACTACTCTATCACAGAAGGAAGCATACCAGTTCCCTGACAGTGATAGACAGGGACCACATCTCTCTGATCCTGCAGGAATGCCATGACTGCCCCTATATGGGACACATGAGTGATACAGCACCAAGGAGAGGGTAGCAAGCACAGCTTGGTGGCCCAAGTGGGAACAGGAGCTTAGTGAATACATCAACACTTGTGAAAGATTCCAGAAGGCAAACAGGAAGAACAGGAAGAGAGATGAGTTGCTTCAACATATAGACAAACACAAACACCCATGGGAAACCATCAACATGAACTGGGTCACAGGACTAGTCCCAGGAGGCAAGGAAAACTTCAATGATTTCCTAGTCATGGTTGATAGGTAAAGTAAAGGTTTAAGGTTTCTAACATGTCACAAGGAAGACACAGCTACGGATACAGCCCTGTCATTCTGGAATGACATCATATCCACATGTCGAGTCCCTCAAATCATCATTAGTGATAGGGACCCAAAATTTGCATCAGAATTTTGGAACAACCTTTATGACATGCTTGGAAAAAACTTACATTTTCAACAGCTTATCATCCACAGACAGATGGTTTAGCTGAAAGGATTATACTTACAATTGAGGAGATCATCAGAAGATTATGCGCATATGGCATGGAATATAATGACCATTAAGGATACACCCATGAATTAGTTACACTTCTACCAGCAGTCCAACTGGCTTACAACACCAGCCAGCACTCTACCACAGGGAAATCACCCTCACTGGTAGAAAAAGGGTGGAACCCCTTATTGCCTGTGGATCACTTGAAGGAAAATCTTCTGACTATCCACCATGCAGCCAAAGACTTCCATGACATGTGCAAGAGAGCATGTGATACAGCTGCTAAGTGCATATCTGAGGCTAAATAATACAACAAACAGAGGTGTGACAAAGCACACATTAACCAGACTTCAAGGAAGGGGACCAAGTGTTAGTATCTAAACTCAACTTTAATAATCTTAAGGGAGCAAAGAAAATTAGACACTCATTTTTGGGACCCTTCACTATCATTTAATTGATAGGGAAAAATGCAGTGGAGGTTAGACTTACAGAATAATTCTATAGGAACACCCACTATTCCCAGTGAGCTTACTCAAACCCTACTTTCAGACAGTAGAGGATAGGTTCCCCTCCAGAACAAGACCTAAAACCCACAAGACATATTGGAGGTGGAAAACTTCCCTTTCCCAGTAAAAACGCTCATCAAATCCAGGAAGATCAGACTGAATGGTAAAGACCAGGAACAATATTTGGTCAGATTCAAGAACCAAACAGCAGACAAGGATCAATGGTTTGTAGAAGATGCCACACCAGATGGCAACCTTCACCTGAGAAGATTCAGAGCCACTAGGAGGGCTGAGAAGTCTAATCAATGATGAGCCTTTTTGGAGGGAGGGTATGTCAGCATGAGACTCAAAGCCAGAGCACAAGCATGACAGCCAAATACCCTCAACTAATTGTAGAGCAAAATACCACCAAAACATGGAACAGAGGCAAACCAGCTCAAAGGGTATCAAAAGAAGGAAGGAATCTCACTTTTTTACTAATATACAAGAACTATCATCATAGGACAAAGGATAAAAAAGTCAATCCTGCTCAAAGAAGTTGCTGAGCATAACCCTCAATTTTCTTCTCTCATCTAAAATCCAGAAGAAGAGGCTTAACCCCAGAAAATGCTTATTCAAATTGAAGCTCTAAGCCGGGGCTATCCAACGGTACTAGCCAAACTGAGCTAGCACCAAAACTACAGGAGTTATGGCCAAAATAAGGTCAAATAAGGGTGAACAAAATATTCACCTCTCATGTAATGTCTACAATTTTGCTGTGAGATACCTAAAGTGGGGTCATTTTGGAAAGGGAACAATCAGGGATGTATGATGGTGCAATTTATTCACTCATATCTTATCTAGAACAAACTTTTGCAGAAAAAAAGCTCCATACAGAATTTGATAAGATAATAGATATGGATAACAAAAATTGAACATGGCATAACTTTGCCATATTTAATGTTACCCATATCAAATGAGGGATCTTTGTGTATATCCAATCTAGGTACGTAAAATTAGCCAACTTTGAGCTCAATATCTCATAAGCTGACAAATTTATAGCATATTCAAGGTTAAATTCCAACGGTATGGCCAATACACCTTTACTTCGGGATACTATCCCATAACTATGATTATGAGGTGTCAAATAGACAAAAAAGATTGCTTATATTTCAATACCTCATATTTCATTCAATAGTGGGGTCCCACACAGGTTCTGTACAGCTTTCTGCTCATCATACACATCAGAAGAGGGCTGTGTGGTCCCCACATGTAAATTTTCACCCTGTATTGGGGAAAACTGCACAGATGTGGTTTCAAAACCACATCTGAGCCCAATACAGAGAATAAAGGCCTTGTGAAAACCACAAGCCACTGATATAAAGTGAGAAACCTTCACTTCCTTTACATGGATGGTCTAGAGGACCTTTCCAGTCCATTTCAGGATAAAAGGAGGCCCTTTCTCTCCCAAAAATGGAATCCCCATCCTGTTCTTGAGTTCCTAAGTAGTGCAACTGTCAAAAACAGTTATAATCTTGGAAAATAACCAGGTATACCTTAATTGGTTTACTTTAGCTTTTATTATAGTAACTCAACTGGTGAGACTGTACCCAGGGCTTTCAACAGTGCTCACCATCACTATTCCTCATAGTAAAGCCCTTAAATTATCTATTATAAAGCCTTTTTTAACTTAAATATCTGTGTCAGTCAGAGTTGAAGCTTTATATAGAATTATTTACCACTTCAACATAGAATCAGCCTGAAAATATTTCCCTGTGTGCTGTAATGGGTAAATTCTGCATCAACATCAACAATCCCCAATACCCAAAGGTTCTCTCAAATGTTACATCTGGAATGGATCAATCTGGAGACACTTTTCTGGCACCGGAAATATCAATGAACCCCATTAATGTCTACTGCCCTTCAATTGAATTACCTGTTAATGCTACTCATCAAGGAGCTCAAAGAACTGTTGGAAGGTTACCATTTTTCACCCACCTCAACAGGCCCTTCAGTATCCTTTATCTGTGTTGCCATCCTCACGTAAATTGCAGATATGGTTGCCATGAACAACCTTACTGGATTCATTTCTCATTCAGGAAACCACTTTTGTAATTTTTGTACCATTCAAAAGTCTCAAATTGAATAAATTTGTAAGGTTTGTCTATGAAACTCTTGATAATAGTAACAAAATCAAGAGTACTATGACTGTCCTCAATAGAAATATATGATATAATACGATTTTATAACCACAAATTTAAATATAATTATTAAAAATAATTAGATAAAAAAATAAATTTAATTATTATTATAAAAATATAATAAAAAAAATAATAATTATTATTCTATTATTGTTATAGTCCCTGACAGTTATAACAATAAGAATTGTAAAGCTCTTAATGAGACAATTACACGTGGAAATATGAATATTAACCGCTTATAAATAATATAAATATAATTTATAAAATAATTATAACACACACTGTGCAGAAATAATTCTTATAGAATAAAATTCTATATAAAAAAAACTAATACTAGATAAAAAAATATAGAACTTTAGAGAAAACTTACTTATAATATTTATTTAATACAACAAGTTAAACAACAACAGTTATTATATTAAATAATGATGATAAGTTAAAAACACGTCCAAAATCAATAATTTTAAGAATAAAACAACTTTTTATGATAAAACTTAAGATTAAAGAGTTTTTAAGAGGAATTTGTGGATTTTAAAAGATACTTAAGATGAAAATTTTATAATATAAAATATATTATGGATGATTAAAACAATAATCTGAATTCTATGACTTCAATTCTTCTATTTACAATTAATAAAGAATAAAATAACTTAAGAATTACTTTAATAATAAGATTTTATAAATAATAAAACTTTACCTGTTTAAATGTCTAATATGATTGGATTGATAATGAATGATGCACAAAAACATTGATGAAAAGACTCTTTTTATGTCTTCAGAGCAGCTCTCATGATTTATAATGAATATAGAGGGCGTTCTCAGGTCAAAACTGAAATACCATACTTAAAAACAAAGTTCTTAACTTAAGGCAACTTGTTTTTAATTCCAATTTAAATTTACCAGTGTTATTCTTAAATCCATGTAGCTTTAATCCTCATTTAAACTAATTATTTTAAGTTTTTAATATAAATAAACTTATTTATATTAAAGTTCATCACATGAACAACTTAAAAATAGAGTTTCAAGCAGAAATCTCTTAAACTCAATTTTTAATTAATTTTTAAAGAAATCATAATTTTCTTTGAACTTAATTAAAAGAGTAAATTTCCAGGCTAATTACCCAGGAAATTTATTTATAAAAGATACTTAAAATTGAACTTATATATAGACAATCTTAAATTCTAAGCTGTGTGAAATTTTCAAGGAAATCCATTAAGATTTGGATTTTTAATGAATTTTTGAAGTTATTGCTATTTTTCCACGTAAAATAGCAATACACACCAAACCTTAGCTTTTGATAAGGTTTTGATGCTTGTAGCTTTAAAGTTTTAAGCTTATTTAAGGTTTTTAAGCTTTATTAAGCTTTGACAGTTCTTAAAGCCTTGATTTCAAGCCTGCATATTGGGATTTACCCTTTGGCAGCTTGAAATTCCTGTCCAAATTGGGATAAAACCAGTTTAAACCTTGAGGTTGGATCAAAGTCTAATATTAAAGTTTAAATAAGGTTGAAAATCCTCCAATACAGGTGGAAAACCTTAATTGAATCATTGCAGATCCAAAAAGTTGGGTACCCCAGCTCTACTTAGTCTTTTTCCTTTGTCCCACCTTTTTCGTGGATTTTGCCCTTTTATTTATTTACAGCCATACCATGTCTTTAAACCCTTTTAAATTGAGCTCATGCAGGATTTACATTCTGTATGGCAGATCCTTAGCCAATTCAGTAAATATACACCACACCTCAATTTTAACTAAAATTTTGGTCAGTTTGCATTAACCTTATGCAGCTTTAAATTTAAGCTTATTTAAGCTTAAATTTAACAATTTTAAAAAAATGTTAAAAAATTTACATTAGTACTGTGAGATTCTTAAATTTTCTAATAACACAAGAAATAAGTGTTTTTGGGTATAACACCTTATGGATGTACCCTAGGTTATTTTTGGTGTAGAATGCAAAAATGACATAATATTTATAACTTTGTTTATCCAAAATAAAGTTATAATTTTTTTTTGTTATTTTTTTATTTTAATTTCAACTAAAAAGTCTGTTTAAGACAAAATTAGCTGTTTATAAAATCATTTGTGGCCTTTTGGGTATGTTATACATACCTCACACGCTCACATTCCCTACCACCAAAAAAAAATTGTACCACAATTTTTCTTTTGTAGTTTACCCCCAAGTTATTTGGGGGGGTATAATCCACTGTCCAACCTCTCTACTTATACTCTTAAGTATGTAAAGCACACAATTCAAACTTTTTATTGAGCAATTGGTCTTCTCTCATGTCTGAATCTTCTGAGAAACTTTTGGGAATCAGGTATTTTGCTTTCTACAATCCACTCATCTTCATGTTGTGGATTTTTATACCTGACTAAGTATTCTCTTTCATTTTTTCCCCTAAGTCTTCTTTCTTTCAAGACTTTTAGTACCTTTTTCTCCTCACTTAGATCTAGTGGGGGTACTTCTAAGGGTGTTTCATGTCTTAAAGCAAATATTTCCTTGTCACTTGAAGTGTAATGCTTTACTAGACTGACAGGGAATGTTGGATGCTTATTTTCCAGTTCTCCTGACAGTTCTACTTGTACTGCATTTGTCCCATGAAGGGCTTTAATAATAAATGGTCCTGCAAAGGAATTTTTCAATTTCTTTGGCCCTTTAATATTATTAAAGTTCAAGGTTGAAACTAGTATTAAGTCCCCTACTTTGAATTCTGGGGTCTTATGACTTTCATCCCATTTCTGCTTAGCATATTCAAAGGCATCATTCATGCTTTGATTTTCATGATTTCTCACTTTATCAAGAAATAGCTTAAAGCTTGAAGCAGCTGGATGAATGTCAACCAGATCTTTCTTCAAAGTATGAATTGGAAGTTTGGGGTTCCATCCTTTTTCCAACATTGCAGGGGTCTTGCCTGTTGAAGCATGGATGGAGGTCTTGTAGGCTAATTCCAATGCTGGTATAAGAGTACACCAATCATGGGTAAAGCCATCAGAATCTTTGACCTCCAGGCCATAAGCACAAAATCTTCTGATCATGTCCTCAAGGGTTTGAATCATTCTTTCTGCTAACCCATCTGTTTGTGGATGGTATGCTGTTGAGAATGATAATTTTGTACCCAAAAGCTTATGTAAATTAGTCCATAAGGCTGATTTAAATTTTGGGTCTCTGTCACTAATGATATTTTTAAAGAGACCAGTATGGGATATTACTCCATTCCAGATCAAAAGAGCTGTATCCATAGCTGTGTCATCTTTGTGACATGGTAAAAAGATTGGTGTTTTGCTATATCTGTCTACAATAACAAGACATGCATTGTAACTTTTATCACCTCCAGGTGGTAATGCGGTTACCCAATCCATGTGAACCACTTCCCATGGGGTACTTGGTTCTTGGATATGGATCATCAGACCAAATCTTTTACCAGTAGCTTTATTGGCTTTCTGGCATCTATCACAACTATGACAGTACTCAATGACACCTTTTCTCCAAGATGGCCACCAGGCACATGTCTTAATTATTTCCATTGTTCTGTCTTCAGACAGATGTCCAGAATAAATGTTATCATGGCATTCTAGTAGTATTGTGTTAATCAACATTCTACTACATAGGACCATGACACATGTGTGTTTAGATCTATGATATAGTATACCATCAAACAAATGGAATCTTCCATTATCATAAGATGTTTTCCAAATATCATCCAGAGAATTAGCCAATGCTGCATTTTTACAATCTTTGTCAAGTAGAGAAGTAAGTATATGGCAATTATTATCTTGCTTATAGCTTTCTCTAACTTCCTCAAAGAATTCTGTTCCCACATCTGTGATGTTAATTCCTTCAATTGGGATTTGAGGTTCTGCACTTGTAGGAACATAGGCAGGATTTGCAGGTGTATTGGGTAATGCCCATCTACTTAAGCCAGCAGCATTCCTGTGAATATTTCCAGCTTTATGTACTATGGTCATATTGCCTCCATACTCCTGTATAGAAATCTGCCATCTTAACATGTGTCTGTTTGGAGTTTTCATGTTAAGAAGTGACTTTACTGCGTTACAATCAGTAATTACTTCAAACACACTACCATCAAGATAGTAATGAAGTTTTTCCAGAGCCCAAACAAGGCAAAGGCACTCCATTTGGCTAGCTCCATATCTAGCCTCAGTAGGTTTAATTTGTCTTGAAATAAAACAAATTGGACCTTCATAAGGCTTGTCATTGACAATTTGAGCTTGATGAAGAGCAGCTCCTAGACCTTCACCACATGCATCAATATACAGCTTGAAAGGAAGTTTCCAGTCTGGCATCAGTAATAATGGTGCATTGGTCAAGGAATATTGGATTTTATCATATGCTTGAATTCTTTCTTGAGTAATTTCAAAAACAGTCTGTTGATCACAAATTCTGTATAATGATCTGGCATGGATTGCAAAATCTTTAAGGTGTTGCCTGTAATAACTGGCAAAACCTAAGAAAGACATCATTTCTTTTTTGTTCTGGGGCATCCATTTCAGTAAAACTGCAGCCACTTTGTTCTTATCAACACCAAGGCTTAGTCCTGAGACTACATGTCCTAGAGCTTTTGACTCATGAAACCCAAAATTACATTTTTTAAGAGAAATTTTCATGTTCACTTGTAGAATTTTCTCAAGTACTAATGCAAGTCTCTCTAAATGTAATTTCCAGGTTTCTGAACAAATGATAATGTCATCAATATAAATGATTAACCATCCCTCTGATAATTCATGTGGGAAGATAGTATTCCTCATTCTTTGGTAATGAGAGGGTGCATTTTTAATACCAAAAGGCATCCTTAAATATTCATAAATACCACAATGAGCAATTATGCTCAATAATTTCCTAGCATGAGGTGTCAAAACATTCTGGTGAAAGCATTTTAGAGCATCCATGGAAGTGATGAATCTTGCTTTGGATAATTGAGTCAAAGTCTCATGAATTCTAGGGATTGGATACCTGTCTGGGATAGTATAGGTATTCAGTGCTCTAAAATCACCAACCATCCTTGACTTATCATTATGCCAAGTAATGATTACTGGGGTTGTGACTTTTACCTCCTCATTGTGTCCAACGTTTCTAAGAACTCCCAGTTTCATTAGTTCATTAATATGATTTTCTAATGCTTCTCTAGCTCTAGGGCTAGCTGGGTAAGCTGGTCTTCTTAATAGTGGCAGACAAGGCCTTTCCACATTAAGCATAATGTCCACCTCATGGCCTTTTATAGCTCCAAGTGGTTCATTATTTGAAGCAAAGGCTTCCCTGTATTGAAATAAAATTTTAATAAGCTCTTCCTTCATTTCCAGTGTTAACTCAGGACTAATTTGTGCTTCAATTAATTGATTTGATACAAATTTTTCCTTAGTAACATTTTTTACTTGTTTAATGACAGTAATTTCTCTTTTTTCTAGAGGAAAAGCAAATTTTTGTCTTTTATTTTCCCCTATAGTGAAATACCTGTCTTTATGATTATTAATATCAATACCATAAATATTTAGATAATCATTCCCAAGTATACAGTGTTTTGAAGTACAATTATTCATAACAACAATTTCAACTTTCAGTCTTATACTTCCTGCAGGATGAGGAAATATGATTGCTGCTTCAAATATACCCAAGGGGTGCATATTTTGGCTAGCACTGCTGAATGTTATACCTTCAATTGTCATTAATTTGTCTTTCCAATTGGTATAAATTTTGTCAAGATAATCTTTTCCAACACAAGTGCAAAAAGCACCTGAGTCAAGATGTATCTTGGCTTCTGTGTTATTTATCACAATATTAGTGATACAAGATGACCCAGCTGTATAACCTTTACCTCTGGCAGGTTTGGTTTTTTGCATCTTGGCATCTTGCACATGTATAAGATCCATACATTCATCACTATACTGTGGTAAGTGAGTATGTACCTCAGTGACCTCAAAAGAGACATTAATGTTCTCTATACCAAGTTCTTCTGATACTTCTTCTTCTTCTGAAGGCTCAGAATCACTTTCATTTAAAGATACATCAGTTTCTTTTGTGTCTTCCACTTTTTCAACATTTATCTCATTCACTCTTGTCTTTTTTGGACAAGTGTTTACCAAATGAGATGGGCTTCCACATTTATAACATTTCAAAGGAGGTCTGTCATGTGGTTTATGTGGTTTTGAAATTGGTTTCCAACTAGTCTTGTTGTCTATTGGTGTTTGGACCAATTTCTTCCAATTTTTGTTCTAGTAGTGATGTCCTCCATAGCATTGATATAATCTTCTGTAGAGCAAGGTTCAATACATCTGCTTCTTATAGCATGCTCAAGGTCACCACCACATTTTCTTAATATCCTTTTATGTACCATTGTTTCAGACATATCAGGATGAAGGGCAGTTAACCTGATCTTCTGTTTAAGAAACCAAGTCATGGGCCTGTCCCTCTCAATATTAAAAATGGTTTCTTCAAAATAATTTTTCATTCTAAATCTCCAGGAATCATTTGCCCATTTGGAAATAGTTTGTTCTTTCCACCAAGGCCAAGAATGTTTACCATGGTCTTGTCTCATTTTATAATACCATTTCTTTGCTGATTTGGTAAATAATGAGTTTAATCTGGCACTTACGCATTCATCTGGTATGTTAAAGTCTTCTTTGAACATATCAATTGTTTTCATAAATTCCATATGATTATATTCTCCTTCACCACTGAAGGTTGGCCATTCCTCTAATCTTGGAATGTCCTTAAAATTGCAAGCAGTTTCCACATCATGACTTGAAATTTCATGATTTAAATCATTATTCAAGTTAAGAACATTTCTATCAAGAATTGGTGTGGATTGCCTTGGCAAATCATTTTTTAGTGATATATTATTAATACTTGATTGAATGTCTTCTTTCAATTCAAGTCTTGCTTTATCACTTTTTTCCAATTGTTCTTGAAAAAGAGCTGCATTGTGACCAGTAGAATTTTCCAAGTTTTGAACTTGTATTTTCAATTCTCTTAACTGTCCAGTTATAAAAGAAATTGAGTTCTCATCTGGTTGATTGAGTAAGGTAACTTTAGACTCAAGTCTTTCACAAATTTGCGTCAAAGACACAATATTGTCTTTATTAACATTTTCAAGGCCAATAATAGTCTTTTGTTTTTCTTTCACTTTTAATATCTCATTACCCAACTTCTGTTGGACATAATCAAATGCTTTAAATTTTGCCATAATTTCTTTATTACAAGATTCAAAGTGAGCTACAAGTTTTACAAGATCTATTTCTTTGGGAAAGATTGATTCAATATTTCCTCCTCCTTTTTTTTGAATTCCATCAATGTTCTTTCCATATTGAACACATTGTCCATGGCTGTCTTTTCCTTCTTTGGGATTCTGTAATTCTGAGGGTAAGGCTTGTTCCACTTGGGCTTTGCCTTTCCCTTTGCCTTTTGCTTGCCCTTCTGGTTGGTTTTTGGGGCTTTCTTGGGCTTGTTTGGCACTTGTTGAGGCGGATTTTTGCTGGTGGATGCTTGAGGAGCTTCCACTCGGCTGGTTTCCTTGCCTTGGGCCAACTTTTTCTTCTGATCCTCTGTTAAAATGCTTTGGTTTTTCAACCAAGCTTTTATCTGTTGGACTTGTCCTTTGACAGACATGGGTGTCCAACCCATCAGAAGGTCTTCTGTCTTTTCTGGTCCCATGAACTTCTTCACTTGAAGATAAGAGTTCATGGTGCCTATCCAAAGACTTGGGAGAAGTTCCCACTCTTGTTGTTTTGACGCCAGGAACCAGTTCTTCCATTGGGATTGATAAATCTCCACGGCTTCTTGCTGGAAATGGTTCAGGTCTAACAGCAATAGCAGTTATGTCAGCTTCTGGACTCTCAATAAGAGGTTCAAAGGTGCTTACTAACCTTTGGGAACTGGTGGAAGTTCTGGCATCCTCCATTTGTGCCTCTCCTCTGGGAAGACATTCTTGCCTTTTGGATTTGTGGCTGGAATGTCCTGGTCCAGATCCATTTGATTGGATGGAGTAATTGCTTCCACTTCTAGTAGGAGTCATTTCATGTCAATTTTAATAAAAAATAGAGTAAAATTGAATTCAATTCACCTGCAGGACCTTTAAAGGGCTCTTTGGTTATCAAACCCCTTGGTGCTGGACTAGTTTGAATTTCAATACTGGATCCTGAGGTTTCAGAGTCTGAAGAATTTTCTCTGATGGAAGACACTAGAGAAAAAAAAATTTAAGTTATTTTATCAAATAATAAAAATAACATATAAACTCAACTTATTAAATAAGGTTGTTTTAATGTAATTTATGGCAAATTACGTCAAAAATAGAGAAAAATGTCTAAGATAAAAAAAAAATGTTTTTTAGTAAAGATTTTTATTTTTAAAGATTTTTTATTTGATTTATTATTTTCTTTAAAGAAATAATAATTATGCAATTAACAAGTTAATTAATCAAAATTGTATTATTATTCACTTTATACTAGAATAACTCAAAGAATAAATTTCAAGTCTGTGATGTGAAAAAGCCACTAGTTAGACAAAAGAAATTTATTCCAAGTCACTCAATAGTATATTGTTTAAAACAATATTCTTAAGAAGAAAATAACTTTATTAATATTATAAAGATTATTTATAAGGGATAAGTCCCAAAAAAGCCAATATTAAGATAAATATGGCAATTTTACGTCAAAAAACAGTAAAATAAGGTCTAGAATATGATTTATGTCCCAAAAATTGGTTTAAAATCATGGCCAGGCCCCCAAATGTAAGGTTTGTCTATGAAACTCTTGATAATAGTAGCAAAATCAAGAGTACTATGACTGTCCTCAATAGAAATATATAATATAACAAAATATTATAACCACAAATTTAAATATAATTATTACAAATAATTATATAAAAAAATGAATTTAATTATTATTATAAAAACATAATAAAAATAATAATTATAATTATTCTATTATTGTTATAGTCACTGACAGTTATGACAATAAGAATTGTAAAGCTCTTCATGAGACAATTACACTGGAAATATGAATATTAACCATCTATAAATAATATAAATATTATTTATAAGAGAATTATAACACACACTGTGCAGAAATAATTCTTATAGAAAAAAATTCTATATAAAAAAAACTAATACTAGATAAAAAAATATAGAACTTTAGAGAAAACTTACTTATAATATTTATTTAATACAACAAGTTAAACAACAACAGTTATTATATTAAATAATGATTATAAGTTAAAAACACGTCCAAAATCAATAATTTTAAGGATAAAACATCTTTTTATTATAAAACTTAAGATTAAACAGTTTTTAAGAGGAATTTGTGTATTTTAAAAGATATTTAAGATGAAAATTTTATAATATAAAATATATTATTGATGATTAAAACAATAATCTGAGTTCTATGACTTCAATTCTTCAATTTACAATTAATAAAGAATAAAATAACTTAAGAATTACCTTAATAATAAGATTTTATAAATAATAAAACTTTACCTGTTTAAATGTTTAATATGATTGGATTGATAATGAATGATGGACAAAAACAGTGATGAAAAGACTCTTTTTATGTCTTCAGAGCAGCTCTCATGATTCATAATGAATATAGAGGGCGTGCTCAGGTCAAAACTGAAAAACCATACTTAAAAACGAAGTTCTTAACTTAAGGCAACTTGTTTTTAATTCCAATTTAAAGTTACCAGTGTTATTCTTAACTCCATGTAACTTTAATCTTCATTTAAGCTAATTATTTTAAGTTTTTAATATAAATAAACTTATTTATATTAAATTTCATCACATAAGCAACTTAAAAATAGAGTTACAAGCAGAACTCTCTTAAACTCAATTTTTAATTAATTTTTAAAGAAATCATAATTTTCTATGAACTTAATTAAAAGAGTAAATTTCCAGGCTAATTACCCAGGATATTTATTTATAAAAGATACTTAAAATTTAATTGATATATAGATAATATGAAATTCTAAGCTGTGTGAAAATTTCAAGAAAATCCATTAAGAGTTGGATTTTTAATGAATTTTTGAAGTTATTGCTATTTTTCCACGTAAAATAGCAATACACACCAAACCTTAACTTTTGATAAGGTTTTGATGCTTCTAACTTTAAAGTTTTAAGCTTATTTAAGGTTTTTAAGCTTTATTAAGCTTTGACAGTTCTTAAAACCTTGATTTCAAGCCTACATATTGGGATTTACCCTTTGGCAGCTTGAAATTCCTGTCCAAATTGGGATAAAACCAGTTTAAACCTTAAGGTTGGATCAAAGTCTAATATTAAAGTTTAAATAAGGTTGAAAATCCTCCAATACAGGTGGACAACCTTAATACAATCATTGCAGATCCAAAAAGTTGGGTACCCCAGCTCTACTTGGTCTTTTTCCTTTGTCCCACCTTTTTCGTGGATTTTGCCCTTTTATTTATTTACAGCCATACCATGTCTTTAAACCCCTTTAAATTGAGCTCACGCAGGATTTACATTCTGTATGGCAGATCCTTAGCCAATTCAGTAAATATACACCACACCTCAATTTTAACTAAAATTTTGGTCAGTTTGCATTAACCTTATGAAACTTTAAATTTAAGCTTATTTAAGCTTAAATTTAACAATTTTAAAAAAAAATCAAAAAAGTTACATTAGTACTGTGAGATTCTTAAATCTTCTAATAACACAAGAAATAAGTGTTTTTGGGTATAACACCTTATGGATGTGCCCTAGGTTATTTTTGGTGTAGAATCTAAAAATGACATAATATTTATAACTTTGTTTATCCAAAATAAAGTTATACTTATTTTTTGTTATTTTAATCAATTTCAACTAAAACGTCTGTTTAAGACAAAATTAGCTGTTTATAAAATCATTTGTGGCCTTATGGGTATGTTATACATACCTCACAGGCTCACAAAATTGGTCCTCAAATTCACTACACATGCTCATACCAAAATTATGAATCAACCATTGTGAAATAGCTTCAGGCAACCCCAAAACAACAAGAAATTTCCTCTGAGTATGGAGTGTGATATTCAATTTTTGAAGACTTTCCATATTGGGATGCAACCAGAATGTTTGATCTTGACATAATGCATGATTTAATACTGGGAATTTTGAAGTATCATGCAACTTTCAAATTTCTCATTATGGAGGCCAAATCAAAATATACATCAGGACCCACATGAAATCCAATGACGCAAACAGTCCAGAATCCAATTCCATGATATCCAACATCTCTCTTGATCAAATCACATTGAGAGACCCTCTCCCTGAGAAGAGACACAGAAAAAATAATAAATTAGTCACTCCCCACTACTTCCACCTGACAAAAATTACTTCCCAATTCCCATGCCTCACATGTAACATCAATTTAGTGGTTCTGAGGAGATTAACTCATTTGATGCAGATTACATGCCCTCTGAGTTGGATATCAGTGCACTGAGTGATCACCAGATCAAGGGTGAGGCTCTGGGGAATCTCCGACAAATCATATCTGATACCATAATTTCATCATCATGGACAAGAGTACCCCGCAAAATAGGTTCCCGCTCTCATGTTAGTTCAAAATATTCTGAATGGGCTCTCTTATAAAAGGTCTATATTTCATTTTTAATTCCCATTCAAAAGATTTCATTACATGAACACAATTCCCCCAATACTCAAAGAGAAATGGGTAAATCAGAAGACCTTGGAAATGAACTAACCAAGAATAAATTCCATTTGATTAGTGCTATTAACATTTCCACTGGTTGGACTGTTTCAATGGATGATGCAACTGCATTTACTGAAAATTGGAAAATGCTCTGCCTGTCCAATAAACACCTGTTCCTAAAACAGAGAAGTAAACCAAATCATCATTTTGCTTCTCATATTCCAAAACTCTTCCAATTTGGGGGCTCAGAACAAGCCTTAGCCATATGGGGGCATGAGCCCTTGATTGGAGTATTTGCAAATATGCCAACAAATAACCAAATATGTATGTCAATTAATAAGATAAATATATTCAAATTGATTATACCCTTGACCTGAATAAGACTATATTCTTGTGGCTCTGAATAGATGATATAGATAGAACCTTACTTCAACATATCTTTTGATTTTCCAACCTTTCTTTTCTCCTGAAATCCCCATTAGCCCCATGTTAAATAAGACAGCTTTTTGAATAACAGCCTCCTGCCCCATTTACTCACCAAAATTATAATAAACCACTGCTCCATGACCAACAGATATATGATTCCCTGGTTGAGTACTTACATAATTTTCATTAAACAGGGTAAATGGTTTCATGGATCAGCTTATACACTACCATACAATCTACAAGTAATCCTGCTTCAAGAACTTTCTCACCTTGGTATTTTCCAGTTTTGAACATTAATATTGGAAACAATATATATTCAGCTGAATTGAAAAACCTCAGAAACAGTTTGATATGTTTTCTGAGGCAAAACACACAACAATTTGGTATTATTAATAGCATTTTTAAAGTCTCTGGCCCATCTTGCATGCTGAAAAGTCACTTTCTGATCTTGAAAACCCTGAATATTGATGTGACTTTCTTACTATATTTGCTTCATCTCAATATTTAGAAATCTGTTTTTTTTATAATGGACACTTTATTATATCTGAATAAGAAATAGAAGGTAACTGTGGATTGTATGATTACAGAGTGATGTCATTTGTACTGCTTGTAATGATAAAAAACCTATTTCATTATATCTAGTATATTCTTTTTGTAGAAAATATAGTGATACAGTAATGCAATTCTCTCATCTTCATTAGGAATTCCTCTAGAGAAATAACTGCCTCCAGATTTGGTGACAGTAACTGTAAGATGTGTCTATCAAACTGTTGATAATATTACTATTAATCAAGAGTACTATGACTGTTCTTATGAAATATAATAATAGTAAAATTATTATAACCACAATTAAATAATGAAAGAATCATTTCTTTTACGTTTTATACACTACTAGTGATTATAACAGTAAGCAGTAATTGTCTACAAGAATTAATTACAAGAAGAATTTAATAATAAAAACTTCTTTTATTAAAATAAAAAAATTATTTTAATATATAATTATCTTTTACAAGAATAATTATAAAGATAATTCTTGAATAAAACTATTACTAGAGAAAAACTTTAAGAATTGAGATAAATTACTCACTATTAATCCAACGAACGTTTTAGAAGATAATAGTAGAGAAATGTGACATGGAATTGTGTATTTAATGGATCAAAATTGATTTATAACAGTATTACAGAAAAATGTAGTTGATTTCTATGATTTCACGTCTTTATGATTGATCTCTGAAAGAATAAAACACTTAAGAAATAGTTTTAACTAATACTTACTTGTTTGGTAATAAAGGTATAATATAATAATGTGATGATCTGGAAAAAACAGCAAGAGGAGGCCTCTTTTAAGTCTAACACAGCTCACAGAGGTGTTCCATGGAGCAAACTCAAAAACCAGTGAGTGAGAAAACAATAAAACTTTCTGTATTATTGATTGCATCATCTGTTGTCACATAAGAATATCATAATTACTTGATTGACGCTTTTATGTGACTACCAACCCATTTATGGTTAAGAATAAAAGGGTTAAAAAAAATAAATCTTCTTTTATTGCAAAATCATCATTGATTTCTCAAAGCTATCAATGTTATTGGAAATTTCATCACAGAATGTATTTTCTGTAAATTTTTAAAGATTCTGTGTTTCACATGGAATCATCAAAAATGGACTGTAGGTAAAACGTTTAGTTTTACATATAAAAGTAGAATTATTTTTGGTTTTTATATGAACTATACAGTTTTTAATTGGTCCTGAAATTTTCAGGCAGATTAATTAAGAACTGTATTTTTAATGAATTTTTGAAGTTTTTACCTCAATTCTACGTAAAATTGCAAATAGCAGTATATGGCTGGTTGCTATGAGGTAAATCAATGGATACTAGTCCGAAAAGGGCTTTAATTACTCTTTGGGGGTTTCTCCATGGTAATTCATTAAGAATTGACATGGTTACAGGAGTCTAAGTTGTTCTTTACCTCCTTGGCACATCACAATAGCAGGTTAATTGTTATTTTCTTATGATTTACTGAAGTTGTAACATGGTAACCAAGTTCCCAAAAGGTTTTAGTTTACTAATTGGGCCAAGATCAGCCATGGATCCAATATTTGGAGCTGTCTACGCCTCAGAGGCCCCAGAAGTTGGGTAACCTGGCTCTCTTTGATGTCCTTTGTCCCCCTTGCCTATTTTTTATGTCAAAATAGAATTTTAAGCTTCAAGTGAGATATCCAGTATGGGTGTACCAAAGGTGCATGTAAGAAAACTATAGTATTAAGTGCCCAAAACATGCATAACACTATTCTTAGTGTATATGTAACATGGAATTTCTCCCATTCCTATTTTTTTGGCATGAAATAGAGAAAAACAAAAATTTTCACAGATCTTTTATGTGGTATTGAAGTATTTTCCATATTACCACCTCAAAGAGTTGATTTGAGCTTATTAACTCTATGGAGTTACCCTAGGTAAATTTTTGTGTAGAATCCAAATCTGGCCTTAAATCCATGGATTTACTTACTCAATAAAAGGTTATTCATCTTTTCTGAAATCAAAAATGATGAATTTTGAATATATGCATGATTTATGGGTTATGCATAGTTCATAATTTATTTTTAAGATAATTGAGGCCTATTTGGGTATGTAAAATATACCTCAAGGCTCACAGTAACAAGCCATTGAGAAGATTAAAGCCCATCAGCTTGCATGGCCACAAATAAATTACTGTTTTTACATTGCATAAAGTGTGAATAAGCCAGCTTCCATTATGAAATTACACACACACTCACATATCACAGGATCTAAAATGACACCACTCTGCTATCATGGTGTTGGAAGGAGAATAGGCCCATGAACTGAGTGGGCCTCAGAATTACATTCCTTCAATTATATTTTTGATGTTTTCAAGCCTCATGGGGCTGGTGACATGCCCCTAGTGAGTTCTGTGTTCATGTAGGTTTCAAAAAACTACCCCCACACATTCTTCTCCCTTTGGGTGCATGTGTCACATTTACACACCTGCCACATTTTTCAGCTGGCTCCACACATGTCACCCACAAATTTTCAATGCTTCTTGACATTAGGTCCTCACATGCTTTTGCCTTTGTGTGCATGTCACACTTATGCACCTGCACCCACCGCAGCAGGCTCCACACCTGTCACCCACAAATTGTCAAGGCCACTTGACATTAGGCCCTCACATGCTTTTGCCTTTGTGTGAATGTCACACTTATGCACCTGCAGCAGCAGGCTGCACATGTGTCACCCACAAAATGTTGATGCCACTTGACATTAGGCCCTCACATTCTTGTGGCTTTGTGTATGGCACTTATGCACCTTCCATGGCAGGCTCCACACATGTCACCCACAAATTGTCAATGCCACTTGAAATTAGGTCCTCACATGCTTGTTCCTCTGTGTGAAGCACTTATGCACCTGCCATGGAGGGCTCCACACATGTCACCTGAAAATTTTTGATTCTTCTTGACATTAGGCCCTCATATACTTTTTCCTGCATGTGTGTGTGTCACACTCATGCTCCCACACTGTGCAGCAGGCTCTACCCGTGTCACCCAAAAAGAATTTATCATGCTCATGCAAAGCTTATTCATAGCTACACAACATTAGTTCCACACATTATTTGGCCTTTGTGTGCATTTCACACTTACACACCCACACCCCCAGCCTTGTGTGGTGGGCTCCACCCACATCACATGCACATTGTCAATCCTGCTCATGCAGAGCTGTTTTGTAGCTTACCTGCGGAAGTAACACCCCTCTCCTCTACATAAAGACTGTGTAAAGAACCTCTTTCATGTGTGCATGTGGAAACAGGTGGGTCTTTCGTTATTTCTACCAACCTTTGGATGGTTACAGGAGGATCAGGTGGTAAGGAATCTCAGTTGAAGGCACAGGGGAACCAATATTGGTTAATCTCACAGGATTTTGTTTAAGACAAGAGTGTGAGATGTCCTTGAAATTCACTTTTTTTTTCCTGACATGAGCTTGACGTTTTCTTGACATGAATTCAATTGCCAACAATTGATGCAATATTTTTCCTGGCGTCAGAGTCCCCTTGGTTCTTTTTGATTCACCATACAAAGTATAGGGTTGACCTCCCTTACTTACCAAGCTTTGAATTGGATGTTTTAGTCATTTATACTTCCAAGGGAGAATACCTCATATTGGGCTTTGACTTTCTTGATCATTTTAGTCCATCTATTGATTGGAGGCAAGGGATGATCACCTTCAATCCTTATCATAAGGACTATCTTGATCTTTCTGATTATTCCAGTAATTGATTCTCTTCTCCCAACACATCTGAGACTCTTGTTGGTGATTTGGGAACACCATCATTTACCACTTCTGTCCATATTCCTTCCCTCAATTCCCAGAAGTCATTACTATCCTCTAGAGATTAATTTTTGAAAGAGATAAAAGATTTTGGAGAAGTTAATTTTATATCTTCACTTTATCTTTTTCAAGGGAATGTGGACCTTTCTCCTTAATCATATCATGACTGCCTTGAGGAGTTGTGGGATAAAGAGGACAATGCAGAAGGAATTGAAACCATGATGAAGGTTGTTCCTTCTGCTTATCATCATTATTTGGATTTGTTTTCCAATTTGAAAGCAGAGAAGCGTCCCCTCACTGTGCCTGTTCTTATCATATTGAGCTGGAGGGGTCTCTACCTCCACTTGGGGTAATCTACTCTTTGTCAAAGCAAGAGTCAGAGGAAGTCAGTCCCTACATCTCAGAGAAGGTAGAGAAAGGTTTAATCAAGCCAAGCTCCTCTTCAACAGGAGCACCTTTCCTCTTCCTCAAAAAGAAAGAAAGTGGCCTTGGTCTGTATGTTGATTACCACAAACTCAATTCTTTGACTAGGAAGAATAAATATCCTATGCCTCCTATGAATCAGGTCCTCACTATTTTTAGTTCTTCTTCAATCTTCTCTGAGATTTATTTTTGTGTTGCATATACCCTGCTCAGAATCAAGGAGGTTGATGAACACTTGATAGCTTTTAGAACAAAATATGGCAGTTATGAGTAATTGGTTATGCCATTGGGGCTCACCAATTCTCCTGCCTCTTTTCAAAATCTTGTCAATTGTCAGGGTGAGTCTATGTAGTAGCTTAAAAATAGTAAATACAAGCTAGCACTATGACTGTGACACACAAAAATAATTTTTAATAAATAGTAAACAGTTTCTACTGTAATATAATAACAGTGGTGATGAATCTATTGAGAACCAGGGTTGCAATGATTTAATATCAATTGACTGTGAAAATCACTACAATGATTAATTATTTTAATTATATCAATATAATCCTAAGAGTACTACTGGTATAAGACGGTTTTACTACGTAAGGATGTTAATTCATGATAAGATGAGTCTTTTCCAGTGAGGAAAGACCTGCTTTTATCTCCTCTGAGGACTTTGAAAGACTGGTAGGCTCTTCACACGTCTACAGAGTGAAAATTTTCACTCTGGAGGCTGGGTTGTGGTTCTGTACCATCAATTCTGACGTCAGCATAGTCAGAATTGTGGTTTTTGGACCACAAATGATCATTCTGGATCAATACAGGGTGAAAAAACTCTTCACAGGCCACGTCAGCACCATTGTGACGTGTCCAGAGTGTCTGGATGACTAATATTAGTCATTCTAGGCGGGTTTAAGCTTTAAACAACCATTATTTTAAGTATCAAGCCAGTACTGGTTGGTACAGGTTTGGTACAGACCAGTATTGGTCAAAATACTTCCAACCAAGATATCTTAGTCAGTTTTTGAGATATCAAGAATCTGAGAGCACAGAATTGAAGGGCTTAATGAGCTCTTCAATTTGATATGCTTCATGCTTACCCTTCTCTAAGATAGCAAAAGCTATAAGGACTTTAAGTTTCTGGATGTATTTTTGTACATCAGTATGAGGCTTCAAAACCTTCCAAGCCAGATATCTTCTCCAATTTAGAAGATATCTGTATTCCAATGATACAGTATTGTAGGGCTTGATTAGATCTACAATTTGATATACAACACTTTACAGCTGTATGAATATATTCCAAAGATACAGGGGTTTCTTTATATGGTTAGTTTCAGAAATCCTGTATTTTGAGATGTAAACCTTTAAACCAAGATCCCTCTGTCAATTTGGAAGATAGAGGGGTCTAAGGTATCTCAACTTAAAGCTCTCACTCAGACCTTCAATTTGGCTGTACTTTTGTACAGTTTTGTACAAGCCCTCCTACACCTTTGAGGGGTTGTTGGTGAAAAAAGGTGGTATAATGGTATCTCTTGATTTAGGAGTGCTACAGATGAATAGATGATACCATTGGATAGCTCTACCTTAGAGCTTCAAGAAAAAAACCATTCTGGTTGGGGTTTCATGAAATATGTATAAGTTAGATTAGAGACTAGAATAAGAGTTTTTGCTTATTTGGTCTTATCTTTGATAGGGAATATCTTTGTCCTTTCTTATTATATTTGAGGAGGTTTCCTCTTTATAATTTACTTGTATTGGCTATATTTGTCCAATACTCCTCATACCATTACTTATGGTATGTTGGATTTCATGCTGGTGCTCTGTTTTGAGTCACAGGCTGACATCAATGATAATCTTTCCAATCTCTTATATTGCTATGTTGTGGTTTATCTGAATGGTATGATTGCATTATTCAAGTCTGAGGAAGAACATGTCACTAATGTGTCCACTGTTCTTTCCAGACTCAGGTTTAATAAACCGTTTGCAGAGGCATCCAAGTGCTTTTTTCATGCTTCAAGTGTCAAATACTTGTGTTATGTGGTTTATTCTCAATTCCTCAAGATGGACCAATAAAAATTCCAGCAAATTCTTAATTGGCCTTGTTTTTTCACTGTTTATGTAAGAGATCCTCAATTTGACTCAGTTAACAACACTCAAGACACTCCTTCTGGAAAGCTATCTTCAAAAATACAATCAGTACAGTAGGATGCCAAGAGAGAAGTATAAGTTGCCATGAATAAGCTTAAGAGGTATGAAGATAAAAGTAGATAAAGTTCACCTGTTTTAAATCCTGGTGACATGGTATAGCTTTCCTCCAAGAACATCAAATCAACAAGAACTACCAAAAAAAATTCAGAAAAATGGGTGTTTCCTTTTCTAATCTTGAATAAATTAAGTAATCATGCTTACCATATTGAGCTTCTATCTTGATAGAAATACATACACCCAGTCTTGGATATTTACCTCCTTGAACTACTAAAGACATCAAAAATCCCAAATTGGCATGAGGAGCCTCCTCCCCCAATAATCATTGAAAAGGAAGAGGATTGGGAAGTCTCTGAAAGACTGAATTCCAAGCTCAAGAGGTGAAAAGTATGGTATTTGGTGGAATGGAAAGTTTTCAGTCAAGACCCAGAAAGATCCACTTTGGAATAATCCTAAAATCTCAAGAATTTCCATGAATTTGTCAATGATTTTCATCAATTTTATCCTGAAAATACAGGCCATTATTTTTCATGAGCTTTATATTATTTATGGTGCTTGGTGGGAAGAGGAATTATCAAAAGTCAGTCCCACTCCTGGTATGCCAATTCAGAGCTATTCTACCCTCCTTTTTGTAAGCATGAACTTGGCCACTCTGTAAGCACCTCTCAATTTTGTGGACACAGACCTCTAGCGAAGTGTTCAAAATCAATTCCACCCCTCATGGCCATTTTCACTTGGAAAATGGACCATAATTCCCAAGTCTTTCACACTTAAGTAAATCTTTAATTTGTTTTGTTTAATTTTGGGACCCTGGCAGGATTGGTAACTACCAAAAGTAAGCTCCTCTCCTGGTGTGCAATTCCCTGAGGGGTCTACAATCTGTCAATGCATCACCTTGGCCACTATGTCAGCACCTGGAATCAACCTTCTTTTCCAGGTCCTTGGTCAATTCAATTCAGTTCTCAACTTCTGAAATCAATATTAAAACCTCCTCAAAGTTTCATTCCTCTTTATTTATTTTCTTTATTTTATATTTCCTTTCATTTCTTTAATTATATTTTTTCAAAATTTCTTTTATTTATACTCTTAATGCCAAAATCTTTATGTCAACTCAATTCTTCCAAGTACAAAGCCAACTCTCAAGGTAAAAACAAATCACCCCCAATTCATATGCCAACATCTTATCAGTTATCAATCTCTGATTCAAAATTCAACACGTATGGAACCCCTACATCCAATCCATATCACCAGCCTCAGCATGCTTTTACCTTGTCTTGGTGCTCAAGAGCTCACCATTCAAGGTGGGGATACTGTCACAACCATAGGAAGAACCCCCCAATAGGTGTTTATGCATGTTCTATCCTGACCCAAGTTATGGCCAATTGGCAATATTATAAATTTATGGAAAACTGCCCTTTGATCCCACCTGCTTATCCTGGCCACATCCTGATATATTAGCATTCTTGGCCAATTCTCCACCTCACCCAGCCCCAGGCCAATCACACTTATTTTGGGCCTGGGGGATCTATTTACCTTCCAGCCATCTCCAGCACATCTGGAACACCCCCTTTGATTAGTAATTTTTTGACCTGAATGGCCTTTTTGGCCACTTAAGCCCCCTACAGCCTCTATGGCCCACAGTCCATACATTACATGGGACCTTTTAGGCCCCTTTTGGCCTAAAGAAAATGAGTACAAAAGGGTCCAAGGGGCCAGACCTTTTCCCCCCAATACTACATGGGTCCCACACCTCAATTTGGCCTACCTGGCCCCATTTTGGGCCACCAATCACAAAAGACCAAAATGGTCACAAAACTTCAATGGGCCATATTTGGCCTTGGTCTTGGTACCATCCAGAAATGGCCTCTGGAAATCACCAGAGGGCATCAAACACCTCTTTTATAGGCCTTTCCTCTCAAACTAAGAGAAGTCCTTTTACCCTTATTGGACCCAAAGAATGCAGGAACCTTGGATGGGGAATATATGGTATTATATACCATTACACACCATTTTTCCTCAGAAATTCAATTGTGACCTTTTGAATACCCAATTCTTCCATCTCAAGTCACATCCCAGTCCATAAATTCATTTCAAAAGAAGATTTTGGAAACCTTAAGATGGAAATTAATGGTATGATCCAGAAGACCATTCCAGGACACCAATCCCTTGGCCCTTCAGGTGTTGTCCTTTTCAATTCAACAGTATTCCCCAGAGATAATACTGGCCCAGGATCCTTCAAGGGCAGTTTTAGTGTTGATTGTTGAATCAGTTTTCAAGGCATCAAGAGCTCCAGCACTCTTTGGAAAACTCAATTGGCCCATATAATCTGTATTTGGGAGACCTGCATGGCCTGGAGCCTTTTGGGTCAATTAATATTTCACTGTGGGAATTCAAGGCACACAATTCAATTTTCAAGATTTCCAGATATGCATTGACCCCAAACAGTCAATACAGTTGGGTGATCAATCATCCAGGATCAGTCTTTCAGCTTTTCACATATACTGGCCACCTTTCCACCCCTGGGGACGTTTTCCCCACTTCATTAATGTATTGGATTTCTTTTTATTACTATTTTATTTTCATTCTTACAAGTAGATACTGATATTAATAACTCAGTCATTTGCACCTTCTTCTTTACCTGTCAGTTGATATTGGTGGTCATATCCTTTACTAATTCCATTGTTCTTCCTGGAAGGTTGAAACAGTGAATTGAGTATTTGTTTGTTTGGCCCTTGGGCTTTTTGCTTCTTTTATTATCTCTGGCCTCTGGCTTCCTTTCTTTTCTTATCTTTGGCATATTTGTACTTTCTCTTATTTTCCTTAAGTAAATATAATCTTTCATTTATTTCTTTATCCCTTTGGAGCCCTCCAAGTGACTTCTTGATTCCTGATTTGCAGGCAGCTCCTCTTTTTCCCAAGAGCCCTTATGACATTTCCCTCTTTATACAATACTTGTATTGGATATGTTTTCCCAATGCTCCTCATACCCTTACTGATGGTGTGTTGGAGGTCATGTTGGTGCTCTGTTTGTAGTTGCTCCCTGACAAAAAATGTGATTGGAGTCACCTAGACACATACTGTTATTTGGAGGAATTTAAAAAAACAATTTTCACTCTTATTGTCCCTATATCAATTTGAAAGTTTCTAAAGTTAATCTAAGGAATATTTTGGAATAATTTAGTATTTGGAAGTTTCACAAGCTATATAATTAAATGTGGTTGACGTGGAGCAGTTTAGAATCTTGAAAATCAAGTTTGGAAGATGATCAAATAATCATAGAAAGCTATACGCCAGTAGGCAGCAAATTGAAAGCCTGATTGGACCTGCTACCCCCACTGCCAGGGGTAGCTTTTTTTTATGGCGAATGTTGTTGCTCAAACCTCACCTCCCTTCTCCAAGTGTATGAGAAAAAACACCATTGGAATGCTCAACTACCTAGCACTGCACACCAGACATGGTATTTTGTTCACCACCAATTTACTCTCACAGTTCCCTAACCAACCCACAGTGGCTCATTGGAACTAGTCAAACACCTTTCATATTTCAATGGTATAAGGGGAATTGATTTACACTTCCCGTGGTGTAAGACTAAAGAAGGTTATCTTATGGGCTGGGCCAATTCCAACTATGCAATATATCTAGTCACCAAAAAATCACATTCTGAGTATGTTATCATATTCTTAGGGAATCCAACCTCATGGACCACAAATAACCAGTCAGTTGTAGCTCAGTAAACAACTGAATTTTATTTCATCTCAATGAAAAAATGCTCAGAGAAAATTCAACAGCTCTCTAATCTCTTTTCAACCCTAATTATGAATCTGAGAGTTCCATTACTCAGAATAGACAACCCTGGTTCAATAACTATAAGCAAAGAGGCACAACTTGACCTATATTCCAAACAGATTGAGGTTTGGTTTCAGTACCTATGGGGCTTGTTCAAGAACTTATTAGCTGTGCAACATATTGACATGAAAATCATGATTTAATAATGTTTTAAGTTATGTATGACATAATCATTATTGTTCAACATGCACAGCACACATGGGTACTGTGGATTCCTTTATACCTAAAATTCACATTTTTCAAGCCTCAATTAAATATAGAATAAATCTCTTTAATTATTTTAGTTTCAATTCTTTTTCTTTGTTTCTTTATTTCTTTATCTTCTTACTTTAGCACTTGCGTGTCAACTCACAAACGGTTATAAATTTGGCTATAAGAATCACATTGAGTCGCTCAGTATAATAAAAAACTGTAGCTATTAATAAAATTAAACTAAATTAACATATAATTAAACAGCCACATTAGTAGAAAAATAATCTTAGAGTTATTTTTATTTAACTTAAAATAGTAGAATCAGTTAGATATCTATCAAATGGAAGTAAATAGCTATTTTGGTATCCCTACCAACCAATTAGAATATTAACAAAACTAGCTAGAGGCTTGTATTAGTATTGTAAAGACAAACTTTTCCCTTAAAGTCAATAATTTAACGCTATTAGAATTATGGTCATTGTTATAGGTATTTCAACAACTTATTTACTTATAGAGTACGTACTTTATACTTATCATTTATCTACTTTATTGATTTATCTATTGTTAACTAGTTCTACTGCTACTGTGTTTGGGTAATAAATGCGTGTTATAAATAAAGTGACTAAAGATTGTTTGATCATAACTACTCTCGCATAACTACACATATATTAACAAATGATATTGTTGCTGATTTCTTAACTAAGGCTTTGCGAACAGTAAAGCATGGTAAAGCTGTTGAGATGTTAAAGCTTGTACACCTTGATAAGATCACAGAGGGGTGACATAATCTATGATATTACCAGTGATCATTATTGATGACATAATTGTCAACAGGCGATGCTACTGCGGACTGGTCAATAGATGCGCTTACAAATTTAACATCCTCTTGCAAGAAAATTGAATCTATTCCATCCTTTATTTTTCACATTCTTATTCATTCTCGCCACCTCTTGGACTCCATCTGATAAAGCTAACACAACTCGCAGAACCAAAATCCAGTCCTATCCACTAACTCCGGGTGATACTTGGGTGCAGTGGTGGTAAACATTACTAAAAACGTTTTTGTTTCAATCTTAACTCACTTGTCATGGCGGCCCATTAACCACTTATTTTATATTCAGCTGTACTTTTGTAGTTGAAAAAGTATTTTAGACTGATAAGAGAGATTCTTATCGTTAGTGTTATAGGCGGAAAAGATATTTACCCATTGACTGTGCTTACAGCTTCAGTATAATGTTATCATCTTATCCATACTCATATCTGACATTATTATCCTCTGACAACTTTGTATTATGTATCTTTACCACTACTGTGTGTTAGTCAATCAACATTATACTACAACAAAGTGACAGCAGAGATCGTTAGCCCATAACTCACTCTCGACTAAGATTACATATTGTTGCTTCCTTTTTTTATTACGACTGTTCAACATGTGAGAAAAAAATTACATTCATGTTAAATTGCAGCAACATTATCGATTGGCGGGCCTTGGAGGGAGAGAAGTTCTGTCAAAGTGTATGTGTAGAATAAATCTTTGCCTATGGTATAAGAAATACAATTAACCGCGTTAAAGAAATAGAACAGGGAGAGAATGCTTCAGGAGAGGTCATGTGGAATGTTGTGCATAAAACGTGTATGCTTTCGTAGAGATGACAAACTGTTCATCTTTTCTGCAAGCACCAGCTTAGCCGATGAGAAATTTTATACATTTAAACGGTTTATACACCTGGGCAACTAACCAGGGTTTCTTACAATCTTAAACTGGTAGACTTTGTCGGATTTTTTCCAGTTTCGCGAAATCGGCTTCTGAGCAGTGGGCACAATTTTTGATTGTCTACAACATGGCGCACAAGGCATGTTGCAATCAGAAGAGTGCGATAAAGGGGAACTCCTTGTGGGAGAATAACTTACTTTCTTCAAGTTTCTCAATGCGCCTTTTGGTCCATTGTCCTTTCTAAGACGTGCCAATTGCATGCCGAGAAAAAAATGAGGCCTGGGCGTGGCAGAAACAAGCTTAAGTCTCATTTGTTGGTATTCCTGATATACGTCAAATACACTCACCCTTTAATCAATGCAACAGCAGGCCTATTCCCAAGACTTCTCAACGCCGCATTCATCGCATTGTACAACGCTTCAAAAGTTTCAAGATCAGATTCTCCATTTTGAGTGTCGGGATTGTCGAGTGTGATATCAAACGTGGCCAAAGCGAAGCCGACTGGCGATAGGGTTCCTTTTAGTTGGAAGTCAATGGTAGACTTAAAAAAAGAGACCAAATTAAGCGCCAAACTAAAGAAAGATGATAAATCCTATTGCCTTACATAAAGCACCTTATTGTAGGAAAGATCTGGCACGGCCCCAAACAAGACCTGCGAGGATGACAAAGGCAACAAAAACGCTTTAATTCATAAATTTGCAATAAGCAGCTCGTGAAAGCGTACCTTGGGGCCTGGACACGTTACATTAGGATTAGGTCTGACATCAGACGGAATAGGCTGTGACCCAATGAGAAAGCATGGCTTTTGCGTCATGACGGAAACTTCAAGCGCAGGAAATTTTATAAAACGAGTTCCGAATGCCAAAGCCCATTTAGATGTTAGCTCACCAAAAAACTATTATATAAGCGGAAATTTTAAGTCTAACCCGAGAGTTCCAATAATCCTAGGATACAGAAAACAACAATTTCAAAGGCAAGCATGGCGTCCTTGTGATGAAAAGCTCCCCAGAAAAAAAAGTGCTTTTCTACTTTTGAGGAAGTATCCAATTAGCACAACTGGTTTCTTTGTCTACCGAATCAGAGGTCAAGTCAATATTCTAAAGAAGAGATAAGTAGCATGCTTTGGCTGTGACTTCCAAGTCACAAGTCGCCTTGGTTTTGGTTGGAAATGGCCTGTAGCACCTTGGTTGTATATAAGGACGGCCGCTTACCTTTGCAGTAAGTTACCCAAAGCTTTTAGCAGGGAATGGTTTTACTCTTGAGAACAGAAGAGGCTAGTAATCTTATATAGCTAGCTCATTTTCTTTTAGAAAATATCAACGATTGGTTTACTGATGAGGTTTGCTCGAGCGCTTGTTGCCATTCGTCTTAATCGAATCTCTCGATCCCGGATACCGCAATAGCTTCTTGAGTGTTGGAGGTTAACGCTAATTTCTTCAGTCCTCGCTGTTTTTGGAAACTATTTTAAAATTACACACTAGTGTTGGAAGCCTCTATACAGTAGTGGAATATTCCCGATCCACAGCTTCCACATTAGTCAGCAGTATCTCGTTGTTAACGTGACCTTGGAGCCAATCAAGCAAATTGCAGGCCAACACCGACGCTTTCTATTTTTGACGCCGGTTATAAGGATTTCGGTTGATTTTCTCCTCCTTTTGAAAAATGAACTTATAAATTGTTGCTGACGCCACAGTTAAAAAATCGGAAACGAAAGAACAAGACGACATCTCCCTCCCAAGGAAGTCATCAGCAGAATCTTTGCGTGGTTGCAATGCAATGTGTTTGACAGACAGCCAGACACCAATAAGTAAACGACAACATGTAGAATCTCCTAGCTACCAGCCTTCCTTGGGATAGTCTCACGTGGAGATGTCAGTTCTTTTCTCGGTAGTGTTACCGCAACGCTTTGTTTAAACGACCCTACCGATTTAGTCGCTTGATTTTGTCCCTATACACAGGGAGTTCCATATCCAATGCCTGGACCTCGAACCCATGGGTCCGGTTGTTGTGTTACTATCATACTGAAACCTAACACATAACCACAATCTGTATATGCATATGCATAGCACATTATGTTATGACCGGGCCATAGCCTGGTTCAGTAGAAGCATCAAGATAATACTTACTGTAAATACTAAACCTAATGCTGCGCAACCGCAGTTATCTAGTTGTACTCAAAAGGCTCGCTCATTGTGAACCCACAGCTCTTTCCTCACCTCTTATCTATGAGGTGACGATTTGAAGGAAAAGAGCAGCAACAAGCAGAGCCCTGACTATCTTCTCTATTACATCTAACACATTTTTTAATATATATAGTCACAAAATTCCAACTCAGAAAAGATCTTTTCTCTTATTAATTTTATTTATTAAATTAGTAATCAAAATAATAATTTTTATATTATTTTTATTCTTATAGGTATGTATCTCTTTTAAGGGGAGATATAATTATTTACCAGTATTTGTAACAGAGAAAGTACCTACTTTTACATATAGTTATTCTTATATATATAGTTTTGATTACTAATTTAAAATAAAATTATTTTACAATACTGGTAACAATAAAATGTAAAATTCTTAATAAACTAAGATGAGATGTTAACACAAAGGATACAACTATGTGAGATAAGTAAAAATGATAATGTACCTAAGAGTGAACAACTGATATATGATAAAATATGAGAAGAAAAATAGTTTACAGGAAATGTTTTTCTATGAGTATTCAAGTTCTAAGAGTACAAAAATATAAAAATAGAGAAGTGGTTTTATATAAGGTAATTTCTATCCAATAGCATCCTTGTTTTATTTGATTCCTCTTCTTTCTACCGAGAGCACTTGCGTTCTGAGTAAGATGACTACATGGTTCTGTTGTCATTGTTTGATGACAACAATGATCTGTAGTTTCTTCTATGTTGGTGACTTAGGTCTGTAGGCATGGATCAGAGTTAGTTTCTGATCTATGACTTGCTTCCAACAGAAGTTACAGTGTTTTTGGGCTAGGACAGAACTAACCTTAGCTCTTCATGACTTTGTTTTTCAACAGCCCCCCTTGGTCCTAGCCTGAAACCTCTTAGGGCCAGTAGAGCCCTCTGTGAGGTTAACCTTGGCACAGCTTCAGTTAAGAAATCTGCTAGCATGTCTAATCTTGGGAGATAGCGAAGCTCAATGAGCTGATTCTGTATTGCCTCTTTTAAAATGTGGAATTGGATGTCCACATTTTCATCCTTTTGGTGTTGACATTGTTGAAAGTCAAGATCAAAATCAGTTTGATCGACAATCTGCCCCTCCTATCACTTCAAATTCTAACTGTTTTCCCATATGGTGTATCAGTTAGGTTCTGCGTGGCATTTTTTGGCACATGCACAAGACACACCACAACACACCACAGTGCCCTCTAGCCCACCTCAAAACATCTTGAGTCAAGGGACCACCTTCTGGATTCAATCAAAATGGTCAGAAATTTTTTTCATCAGATATACAAAGTCTTCACTCACACCTTTTTGAGATCTCAAGCTTCCAGCACCATATTGCCTGATTTGTGTCTTCTCTCCATCTGGCCACTTGGTTCACTCAGTTTACCTGGTTTGGGTGGATTTCCAGTCAGAAAAAAGCCTGTAAAGGAATTTGTTGGCAGTGGAGTGCTATTTTTTGTGTTGATGGCTATCATTTCCCTGTGCTCACTCTAAAATATCTCATCACCATCAAGAAATCTGTCACTTATTTCCAAATTCATTCAATTGATCTCAATTTAAGACTTTATTTTGGACTCAGACCAAATTTCCCTCAGATCTTCCAATACTCACTTCAAATTCCTCAAGAGTCATAACTATTTGAGCGTAATATCATCCAATCAAAGGCTCATCAATTGGTTTTGTAAGGCAATATTTATTATGTTGTCCTTAATCAGCATCTTCCTCAAAGTTATCCTTAATCCTTAAAATGAGAATCAATTTAAGTATATTTATTTTAAAACCTTAAATTTATTGAATTTTTAGGTCTACTAAAATCTAATCAACTTGAACTTTTGGGATATTTAAGAAATTCACCTTTTATTAATCACCACACTAAAATATCTTCCATTAAAAAACACAATCAGCCCAAAGGCTCAAGTCTCTTATAAAATCAAGCATTTCAGAACCTTCGAATTCTTGCGGCTCAATTAAATTGATCAAGCTCAAGGTGACCAAAATTTGGAAAAAGTCACCGAAGAATTTATTTTCATGATTTATATCAAAGAGTCAATCATCAAGAGGGAAAGCTTAGATTTCAATACAATTGTTGAAATAATTTGCTGTATGGATTTCCTTTATTTTTCCTAAAATGGCTCAAAAAATAATAATAAACTCAACAACATGGCCTTTGCTTTTATTTTCTATAGAGATACTTCAATCAAATCACCTAATCTTTTGATTGTATTGGGTGGAAAATCATTAAGACTAAGAGATTTCTCACCATGGCAGTTAAGTGTAACTCAAATCTAGTTGAGTCTTCTGGCTTCCTTGTCTTTGATTCATTTCAAATACCTTGTTATCTTTTGCTCATATCCTCAATCCTCTTTGACAGAAAAGCTAGATCCTATGCTATATTTCCCTTTCAAATGATCTCAAGGGAATTAATAGAAACTTTCAAATTATTCAGGGATTTCAAACCAAGAGTTGGAACTTAAAAGAAAAAAGAAAAAGAAGAGTATAAAAAGACATAAAGCTATCCAATTCAGTAAAGCCCATCAAAAATTGAAACTACCAGCTCACTGAGAATACATATCGAAAATTTCTCCATTCACCTCATTTTAGATGTTTCACTATAAGCCTCTATGCTTTTTCTTGAAAATCTTAGACTGATAAGTAACATTGACTTGCAACTTCTACCTTGGTCTTATAATACGAATGCACATCAAAGGATGCTACATTCAGAAAAAGAGTATATTCTCCCAAAGTTTTACCTGTGTTAAATTAATTCTTATCATTCCAAGAAAATCACACATCCCTGTTAAAATTCCATGTTCTTCCAAGTACAAGTATAGAAAAAAAAGATTTCTGATTGAAAATACTCTCTGCTAGAGTATCTTTCACAGTTCTTAGATTAGAAATGATAGCAAAAGCGAGCTGAACTGATCAGGAAACAGCAGAAGCCAATGATTTCCAAGAGAGTAACTGTCGATTCTGAGAAACTGAAAATCCTTCAGGTAATTGAGTACATTTCCTAAAGCATTCATTCATTTCTGGATATTTTTAATATATATATTCTTATTGATATTATTAAGATTAATAGCACGATTAAAATTTAATTTATTTCCCAGCAAGTTATATAAATTCAAATTTTTGTGTTGTGGCCCAGTTCATACTTGGGTCTTGAAATTATTCTTGAATTAAATTTAAATAAAATTATATTCAAAAAAATCAAATTCAGCTGGTGTTCATATTTCTAGAGTCAAAACATAAGAATTTTATCATTAGCATTTAAAACTTGCTCAAATACTCTAATTGAATGAATTAATTTTGAAAAAAAATTCAAATATCAAAGTTCTAATCATTATTTTGGCAATTAACAACCCAATAGTGGCCAAAAACCTTCATAAAGCTCACTATGATGGGCTACACAATTAAATCCATGAAGCAATGGGATATTATTTGATGAATATTGTTTCAAAGGTCTATTCTGGATCGAATGCCCCAATTTTTTTGAATTAACTTAATGCTTCAGGCCTCATTTTAGAAATGGATATGATAAGGGAATTCAAGGGTTGATAATCAAAGAATATGTCAAAGTTATGCTTTATTAGGTGGGGAATCTATTCAATATTGGGAAGTCTCTCACTTACCATGTGTCACAAAGAATTTTACAAGAACTTTTGGCAGAATTGCATTATTTGATGATAGTATAGATTTGGGGCTTGCTTCATGATAGGATGCTGTTAACTTTCCATTTTCCTATTCATGGACTGCCAGATGGAGATGATTAATTAGAGCAGAAAAGTAAGAAAAATTAGTTCAAGAGAAGAAATGGGGTCACTAAAATCATTGGACCAATTTATGGAACTCAAAGTTCAATCCTTTCACCACCATAAGATCAATGTCACTTGACTCTCTACTATAAATGAGGGAATTCAATGTTCTTTCAATCATTTTTTTGTTTTTAATCGAAAATTTGAAAGCATAATTCTCAAAGATGACAAAGATAGTATTCTTATGTATTTCCAACACAAAGCATATATGTTGATAGAGATATTCCTGGATCATTACACAATAACAATTTTTTTTTGCAAATCTCAAATTTTCAAATCTTTGGTCAACAGAATCCCAAGTTATTCATGTGATTTATTACCTATGTATGAATTAACGTATTCACCAAAAATAGAAATACTTACCTTACACCTTCAAAAAATAAGCGTTACTTCAAACATATTGATCTTGGTCACATAAATCTTTCAGATAGGTTACTTGATGATATAATATAATCAAGTGAAAACTAAATATTTGTCATTGGGGTTTTTTCTTCAGGCTTTCAATGGAGAAAACCTTTGTGTAAGGATTTTCTATGAAGTTCTTGATAATAGTAACAAATATCAATAGTACTATGACTGTACTCAGTAGAAAATATAATATAATTACATATTATAACCACAAATTACAATAATCATTGTAAATAATTATATATAAAAAAAAATTTAATTATTATTAAATAATTGAATAATGAAAAAAATATCTCAATAATTAGAATAAACTTTAATTGTTCTATTATTATTATTATAGTCAATGACAGTAATGATAATAAGAAGTATAAAGCTCTTAATGAGACAATTATACATGGAAGATATCAATATTTAACCACTTATAAATAATATAAATATCATTTATAAAAGAAATATCCAATACACTGTGGAGAGATAATTCTTCAAGAAAGATTCTTTACAAAAAAACTAATACTAGACAAAAGCAATATAGGGCTTTAGAGAAAAATTATTTATAATATTGATTTAATACAAAAATTCAAACAACAACAATTATAGTATTAAATAATGTTTGTAAATTAAACACACACCAAAAATAAATATTTTAAAAGATAAAACAACTTTTTATAATAAAAAAGTAAGATTTAAGAGTTTTTAAGATGAATTTGTGGATCTGAAAAGATATTCAATACAATAATTTTATAAGATAAAATGTATTATTGGTGATTACAACAATAATCTGAAATCTACAATTTCAAATCTATAAAGAATGAAATACTTAAGAAATACTTTTAATAAAAAGATTTTATATTTAAAAAAACTTTACCTGTTTAAATTTGTAATATTATTCAAATGATCATTGGTTATTGGCAAAAAAAGTGATGTAAAGGCTCTTTTTATTCATTAATAGAAGCTCTCATGATCCATGATAGTTATAGAGAGAGGGCACAGGTAAAAAACTGTAAGTTTTGGATATGAAACCTTGATTAAGAATCAAGTACTTTTCCTGTCCTCAAAATTTGTATAAGGTAAGAATATGATTAAAAATGTTAAGAATTAAATATTATAAAAGGAAAAATGCCAAATTTATTGTTTTTAACTTTATAAGTATAAAAAAATAATATTATAAAGATTTATTGTTTTACCAATAATAAAACTTTATCCAAAAATACTCTACAAGAGATACTTATGGCTACAAAAGAAATTTCTTCAAGAGAAATTTCAATTGGAATTAATTGAGAAAAGGACTTCAGGAAATTAATATAAGAGCAGAGTCTTTGACAAGAATATTAAAGAGAAAAAATGCCCAAAAATTTCCCAGAGTGAATTTGGAAACAAAGTGACAAAGCTAACAGTGAAGAAAGATGATTTTATTCACTTATGGGGTGGTTCAAGGGTAAAAATGATTATAAGAGATAAAAAAAATGATTATAATGATTTTTTCAGGTGGTTAAAAGTTTTATAATGCTATGGAAAAGGTGTTTGGAATATTTCATTGATTGGTTTAACAGTGTGCAGAGTAATTATAAAACAAAAATATTCTAACATGAAGAGGAAAATGGGGCAAAGAAGACATTATTTTATAGCCACCAATTTTCTTACTCCAAAAGTAAAATTTACTCTTGTCAGTCGTGAAAAACACTCTGATAACAGGAAAGCCAATTATGGCATCATTGAACCCTGGTTTAGACAAAAAAAGGGCTGGTTTTGGCCATTGCTATAGTAATACCTGGTTTTAAGCCTTCAAAACACTTAAGAGTGTGTGTAAGAGACTTCAAAAGAGTTAAAACTGTTTTTACTATGATTGTTTTATCTTAAGGGTAGTTTTACCCTCTTGGAAACAGTTAAAACTGCCCTGGTTGGTACCAAAACCTCATCATCAATTGAGACACAGACCCTGTGACTTAATTCCAGGCCAAAAGTGATGGACTTTTGCGTGTATTTTGAAATCTAACACCTGTCAGAAAAGAATTTGGGCGTCTGGCTCCCCCTTGGAGCCAAGATTCCTTTTTCCCCCAGAATCAAATTTTTCAATTTATTTTTTCTTTAATTTCTCATCATGTATTATACTTGTAATTTAAATATGTAAATCAATTGGGTTTTTACCATAAACAACTGTAATAATTCTTACCTCATATGTAAATTAAAGTTCACTTATGTAATACATGGCCACATTTTGACATTTAAATTGAAAATACTTGAATTACTCATAACTTCTAAACTACACAAAACACCTCAATTTCAACACAAATACTGATGGTTGGCATCTCATGTGAGGTGAATTAAATCAAGGTGCTCAGGAGCTTTAAGTTTTGTGCATAAAATACTAAAAACTTCATTTAATCTTATTTAGAGTTGAGTTACAGAAACTTTACCCAGTGGTGACCCTACCTTGATTTTTATGAGGAGTTCAATGGTGAAATAATTTCCATATTTTTTTTTCTGGATAAAAATTTCCAATAAATTTTATTCAATTTTTTTCTAAAAATATTTCAGTTTTAGTTTTTTGTTGGAAATTTATTTTTACTCAATTTTTTCAAATGAAAGTGTTTTCACAATTTCAAATTCGCAAGAATTTTTTTTTAAATTATAATAAAAATTTTTGATTTTTTATTTGAATTTTATATTTATATTTTTATTTTCTTATTAAAAATATAAATAAATTTATTTTATTCATAATTGTATAATCTTATCATTTTGTGGTCTTTTGGGTATATAAAAATACCTCTAAGGCTCACATTACCTTACCCTAAAAAAGAATATTAATTTGTAATATTGTTATTTCTAGTGTTTCTAAATCTTCTGAGAATTTTGATAGCTTCAGGTATGTCTTTTTCTGCCAACCACTCATCTTCACAAGTTGGGTCACTGTAATAGACAAGGTATTCCCTTACTTTCTTAGTCTTCAATTTTCTTTCTTTGAGAATCTTGGTGATTTTATTAGTACCAAGTGATTCAACAGGAGGTATATTATGGGAAACTTTATTTCTCAAGGGGAATTTGTCAGCATCACCAGATTTATATGGCTTTATTAAGCTTACTGGAACTGTAGGATGCTTATTACTAAGTTCCTCAGATAATTCTACTTCTACATCATTTTCTCTATGGAGGGCCTTAATAACAAAAGGTCCTCCAAAGGATTCTTTGAGATTTTTGAATTCTTTGATGTTATTGAAGTTAGTGGTAGATAAAATTACTAAACCTTCCACTTTGAAGTCTGGGGTTACATGTGATTTGTCCTACTTGTCTTTGGTATATGAAAATGAGTCCTCCATGCACCTTACTGGCTTATTCTTAGCTTTGTATAGAATCCCTTTGAAGCTAGCAGCTATGGGACATAACTAAACCAAATCTTTCCTCAATGAATCTCGTGGTAATCTGGGATTCCTTCCTTCTTCTAGGACAACACAACTCTGATTGGTACTTGCATGAATGGATGTTTGATATGCCGGTTCTAGTGCAGGTAAAGGGGTACACCAATAATGGGTGAATCAATAACAATCTTTGAATTCCAGGAAATATGCTCAAAATATCCTGACCATGTCTTCCAAAGGTTGGATCATTCTTATAGCCAGACCATCAGCTTGTGGGTGGTAGGCTGTAGGGAAGGATAACTTTGCTCCAAATAATTGGTGAAGGTTTTTCCATAGTACTGAGGTGAATTTGAGGTCTCTGTCACTAATGATGTTTGTGAATATGCTAGTACATGACACTACTATATTCCATATCAGAAGAGCTTTAACCATGGATGTATCATCTTTGTGACATGATAAAAAGATTGAAGTCTTGCTAAACCTGTCAGCAATCACAAGGCATGCATTATAGCTTTTATCACCCCCTGGTGGTAGACCAGTTACCCCATCCATATGGACAATTTCCCAAGGTCTTCTGGGTTCTTGGATTTTGATCATATTTCCAAGTCTTTTGCCAGTGGATTTGTTTGTTTTTTGATATCTGTCACAGGTTTTGCAATACTCTGCAACATCCCTCTACCACATTAGCCACCAAATACAGGTATTGACTTTTCCTCTTGTTCTGTCCTCAGATAGGTGTCCTGAAAAGGGGCTGTCATGGAATTATTTCAGTACAAGATTGACTAAGGGTCTTTATACAGCTTTAATTACACATGCATGTTTATTTTTGTGGTAAATTCAACCATCCAGTAAGTGAAATCTTTCTTCATCATATTATTTATTCCATACTTCCTCTAAGGCATGTATTAAGGAGTGATCTTTACAGTGTTTACTAAGTAATTGGAATAAGATGCTACCATTCTTATCCTGAGTATAACTGTCCCTTACTTCTTCAAGGAATGTGGTGTTCAGATCTGTAACACTGACTCCTTCTATTGGGATCTGTGGGGAAGCTTCTTCTGGTACATAAGCAGGATTATCAATGTTACTTGGTAATGGCTATCTGCTTAGCCCCTCTCCATTTTTGTTAATATTCCCATCTTTGTGCACAATAGTCATATTACCTCCATACTCTTGTATGGCTATTTGCCATCTGAGCATATGTCTATTAGGTGTTTTCATGTTTAAAAGTGATTTGACAGCAGTACAGTCTGTTATTACTTGAAACACCCATCCTTCCAGAAAGTAATTAACCTTTTCTAAGGCCCAAACAAGGCATAAACACTCCATTTTACTTTCCCCATATCTGAATTCAGTTTGTTTGAGCTTCCTAGATATGAAAAATATGGGCCCTCCTACAGGTTTTTGATTTATAATCTGTACTTGATAAAGCGCAGCACCCAGCCCATCCCCTGATTCATCAATGTAAAGATTAAAGGGAATCTTAAAATCTGGCATCAGCAATAGTGGAGCAGTGGTTAAGGCTTTTCTTAAAGATGCAAAGGCTTGGACTCTGTCAAAAGTCATCTCAAATACTGTGTCTTTGTCACATAATTTATAAAGAGGTCTTGCTATGGATGAAAAATCTTTAATATCCTGTGTGTAACATCCTGCAAGCCCCAAGAATGACTGAATTTCTTTCTTGTTCTGAGGCATAGGTTTCAGTAGTACTGCTGAAACTTTATTTTTGTCAATTCCAAGGGATAGACCAGATACTACATGTCTCAGGTCTTTGAGTTCTTTAAATCCAAAATGACATTTCTTGAAAGAAATTTTCATATTTACAAATTGAATTTTTTCAAAAACTCTGTATAATCTGTATATGTGTTCCTCCCCAGTCTTGGAACAGACAATAATGTGATTAATGTAGATGATTAACCATCCTTCTTAGCGTTCTTCAGGGATGATTTCATTCATCATTCTTTGAAAGTGTGAAGGTTCATTTTTGATACCAAAAGGCATCCTCAAATACTCATACACCCCACAATGAAAAATAATTCTCAGCTATTTTCTTGCTCTTGGTGCCACCAAATTTTGATGAACTTGCTTAAGGGCATCCATGGCACTTATATACACTGCTTGAGATATTTGGGTGAGGGCAATTTGGACTTTTGGTATTGGGTACCTGTCTGGGACAGTGTACGTGTTCAGAGCTCTAAGGTCCCCAACCATTCTAGACTTTCCATTATGCCATGACACTATGACTGGTGTAGTTATTTCTACTTCTTCACTGTGGCCAGCTTTTCTTATTACACCAACGTCTAGAGGTTCTTTGATATGAGGCTCCAGAGATTCTCTAGATTTTGGGCTTGCTGGATATGCAGCCTTCTTAAGAGTAGTGGACATGGTCTTTCAATATTAAGAATAATGTCAACTTCATGTCCAAGCATTGCTCAAAAAGGTTCTTTGTCTGATTCAAAGGCTTTTTTGGGGTCATATAGAAGGGCAGAAAGTTCACTTCATTGTTTATCAGTAAGATGAAGACTTATTTCAGCTTCATTTAACTATTCAGACTTAAATTTATCTATCTCTAAGTTTACTGGTGATACTTTTCTTACTGTAGTTTGTCTTTTAAATGGTAAAAAGGCAAATTTTTTACACTTATTGTCCCCAATAGTAAAGTATCTGTCTTTATTGTTATGTAAATCTATGAAAAATATGATTAAGTAATCATTTCCCAATATAGAATGGGTACTAGAGCAGTTTTCCATAACAAAAAATTCAAGAGTTATTTTTGAATTTCCATTGATATGTGGAAATATGACAGTAGTCTCAAATATGCCCAATGCTTTCATGGGATTACTTGAAATGTTGAATTTCATGCCCTCAATTGGTAAAAATTGATCTTCAAAATTTGGTACACAAGTTTTAAGAAAATATGTTCCAACACAAGAGCAGAAGGCTCCTGGGTCAAGTAAAATTTTAGTGGGTTCATTATTAATTAACACTTCTGTTATACAGGAATTACCAGCTGTATAACCTTCCCATCTGTTTGGTTTGGTTTTCATAAGTTGTGCATCTTGAATTTCTGACAAATCAATTTGACCATTTCTCAACTGTGGCAAGTGGGAATAAGATTCCATGATGTCAAATGTGATATTAGTATTTTCTATATCTTTTGAAGATTAAGAAACTATTGATGATTTATTGTCTGAATTATTTTCAATTACATCATCATTTCAACATCAGGGTTCCTTCTCAATGAAAACTTCATTGATTTTCCCCTTCCTGGGACATGCAATAGCTAAATGTGTGGTTTTTGGAAAATTTGGCACTCTCTGATTGCATCTGAAGATCTATACTCTATAATATCAGAATTTTCTTTGGGATTTTTGTCCACACAATCTTTCCAAGGTGTATTAAATCTTTTTTTGAGATTCACCCTACTAGAACCAATTTTGGTTCTGGTGGTTATTTCTTCTAATATATTAATAATATCTTCTGCTGAAGGTTGTTCAGTAGTTTTTCTTTTCACAGAATTCTCTAAATAACCTCCAAATTGTCTTAGTTTTTTTTAATCATAAATCCTGAAATGTCAGGATATAATGCTGTTAATCTGTATTTTTGTTGGAAAAACCATGGTAAAGCTCTATCCTTGTCAGAATTAAATTTGAAAGATTCAAAGGCTGTTTCTAACTTAAATCTCCAAGCATAATTGGACTATTTGTTAATGATTTGGGTCTTCCACCAAGTCTAACTTTGGTGCACATGTGCTTGTCTTAATTTTATATACCATCTGTGGGCTGCTCTGGTAAACAAGGTGTTAAATCTTGCTGTTACCAATCTGCCTGGTAATTAAAAATCTTCTTTAATAATGTCAATACCTCTGATGAGCTCCACATTGTCAGATCCTCCTTCACCACTGAATTCAGGCCATTCCTTAATTTTTGGTACTTTTTTCAACAGTGCTTGGCCCATTGATGGGTCCAAGTTAGGGAAAGAGGTGGAAAATTCATTCTTTAGTTGTGAATTTTCTACATCAAATACTTGTGGGTTGAAAATTCTTGTACCCTCATTTTGATTTAGAGATGTAGAAACTCTTGGTAAGGTGTGAAGTAATTGCTCAATAGAATTCATTTTACTGTTGCTACACCTTTGAGAATTTCTGAACTCATGTTTGGGGCTTTGTATTAGATTTATTAATTAAATTTTATAAACGTCTTCCTCATGTGTTAGTTCTTGCCATAAATATGTCTGTCTAGTATTATCAGAAATGGTTTGATTTGACTTCATTGTTAATTTTAATACTTCTTATTGTGAGGTGTCAAAACAATTTTCCAAGGAAATTGTATATTTCTTTACTTCAGTAAATGAATTTGAAATACAATCAAGGACTTTCTTATCATCTTTGTTGATAATATTTATTGCTTTTTTAATTCTTGTTTCAATTTTTTCACCAATATTTAATTGATAATATTTGTCTTCTAATTCTTTAATAATGGCAGATTGTTCATTTATCTCATTTCCAAATGAATTGTCATTATTAGAAGCTGAAATTGTTCTTTAAAATTTTTCAAAACACATAAGTGTCTCATTAATTTGGCTCAGACTTAAGTTATTTGTCCTAATATTGTTATAGATTGATGAATTTTTATCAGAAATATGACTTTTTACATCATTTTTAGCTATGTACAAGTTTGGAATGCCATCCCGAATATCCAAAATAATTTCTGATATTTTAGTCTGGCTTCATCCTTTTTCTGTAATTTCATCATTGCTCTGGCCATCTGAAATACATTTTCCATGGCATTCTGCTTCATGTTTGAGATTCTGTAGCCCTGGCTGTAAGTTTTTGTAACTAGTGCCTTGCCTTTTCCCTTGTTCTGAGGTTGTGGCTGATTTCTCACATTGGAATTGCTGATTCTGGCTTCTGGTGCTGTTTTTGGGACTTGCTTGGGTGGTGTAGGGTTTGTTTCCCCCCATTCTGCTGTTAAAAGCACCATGTTTTTCTTTTCCATAAATCGATGACATCCATTTAGTAACTTGCAATTTTTGGGATGGCTCAGAAATTTTCTCACAGTCAGGTTAGAGTTCATGCAGTTTTTTCACAGATCTGAAAGGAGCTGGTACTCTTTGTCCTGCAATGAATTTATGTAGGCCTTTTGGCTGGCTTTGTATATATCCACTGAGGCTTCTTGTGGAGGTGTCAGCTCTTTTTGAAGGTAAAACAGTATTGTAAGCCTCAGAATGGCACAATTTGTCAGTTTGGGTTTCATTTACTGACCCTTGTCCTTCTTCAACTGATTGGCTTCTGCCATAATCATGTCTATAACCTTTTTGGGAGCTTCTTGAGGGGTTATAGCTGGCTCCTGATCTGGTTGAAGGCATAATTATGATTAAAAAAGCTTAGAATAGTGATTTCAGGTCAAAAAACTTACTATTGGCCAATTCATATTATTTTGAAGAGTATTACCAATGTCCAAATTGATTAATTCTGAAGCAATTGGTTCTGGTTGATTATTCTGAGTTATGATAACAGTAATAGTATTCTCAGAATTGACAATACTTGCATGGATAATTATAGTTACTGTTGATGCAGTTGCAATGGTTTTTGTCTTACCACATTGTAAGACACTAAAATTAATGAAAAAAGGAATTAATTAAGTAAAAAAAGGTTTTTCAAAAGATAAAATGAGAAATAAAGCCTCACTTATAATATGAAAAGTTTTAGTTGTTATGAAATATTTTGAATTATAGGTATTTTTCCTTGATTTTTAAATTTTTCAATATAAGAAAGAGATTAAAAAAGGTAAGAAAAACTCATGTCACAGGTAAAATATCATGGCTGGTCCCCCAAATGAAAGGTGTGGATATGAACCTTTGATTAAGAATCAAGTACTTTTTCTATCCTCAAAATGTTTATAAGGTAAAATTATGATTAAAAATGTTAAGAATCAACATTTTTAAAAGGAAACACGCCAAATTTATTGTTTTTAACCTCATAAGTATGAAACAATAATATTCCAAAGATTTATTGTTATACCAATAATAAAACTTTATGCAAAAATACCTTACAAGAGATATTCAAGGCTACAAAAGAAATTTCAATTGGAATTACTTGGGAAAAGGACCCCAGGGAATTGATAAAAGAACAGAGTCTTTAAAATGAATATTAAAGAGAAAAGACACCCAAAACTGACCAGAGTGAATTTGGAAACAAAGTGACAAAGTTAAAAGTGATGAAAGATGCTTTTATTCACTTATGGGGTGGTTAAAGGGTAAAAATGTTTATAATTATTTTTTCAAATGATTAAAACGTTTAGAAAGATATGAAAAAGGAGTTTGGAATATTTTATTGATTGGTTTAACAGTGTTTAAACAATTATAAAAGGAAAAGATTCTAACATGAAAAGAAAAGTGGGGCTGAGAAGTCATTCTTTTTTATCCACCACTTTTCTGACTCCAAAAGTAAAATGTACTCTTTTGAATCGTGAAAAATACTCTTAAAACAGAAAAGCCAATTATGGAATCATTGAACCCTGGTTTAGACCACAAAAGGGCTGTTTTTAGTTATTTTGGATGCATAAATCAGCCATTACTATAGTAATACCTGGTTTTAAGCCCTCAAAACCCGTGAGAATGTGTATAAGAGATGTCAAAACAAGTCAAAGATGTTCTTACTAAGATTATCTTATCTTAAGGGTAATTTTACCCTCTTGGCAACAGTTAAAACTGCCCTGGTTGGTATCAAAACCTCATCATCATTGAGACACAGACCCTGTGACTCAATTCCAGGCCAAAAGTGATGAACCTTTGCATGGAGCTTGACATCTCATGCCTGTAAGCAAGGAATTTGGGAGTCTGGCCCCCCTTGGAGCCAATATTCCTTTTTCCCCCACAATGAATCTTTCCAATTTATTTTTTCTTCAATTCCTCATCATGTATTATACTTGTAATTTACATATGTAATTCAATTGAGTTTTTACAGTAAACAAATGTAATAATTGATACCTCATATGTAAATTAAAGCTCACTTATGTAATACATGCGCACACTTTGACATTTCAATTGAAAATACTCTAATTCCTCATAGCTTCTAAACTACACAAAACACCTCCATTATAACACATAAATTGATGGTTAACACCACATGTGATGTTAATTCAATCAAGGTTTTGAGTATTTGCAACTTTTTTATAGAAAATAATAAAAACTCAATTTAATCTTATTTAGACCTGAGTTACAGGAATTTTACCCAGAGGTGACCCTACCTTATTTTTTATGTGGAGTCCAATGGGGAAATAATTTTCATATGTTCGTTTTTTGGATAAAGATTTCTAATAAATTTTATTTAAATTTTTTCCACAAATATTTTAATTTTTGTATTTTTGTTAAAAATTTCTTTTTACTCAATTTTTTCAAGTAAAAATGCATTTTCACAATTTTAAATTCCAATGAAATTTTTATTTTAAATGATGATTAAAATTTCAATTTTCTATGTGAATTTTATATTTATATTTTGATTTTTTCATTAATAATATAAATAAATTCCTTTTATTTATAATTGTATAGTTTTATTATTATTTGTGGTCTTTTAGGTATATAAACATACCTCTAAGGCTCACAAAACTGAAAACCATGCTTAAAAATAAGGTTCTTAACTTAAGGTATCTACTTTTTTATTTCCATTTAAAGTTACCAGTGCTATTATTAACAGCAAGTAGCTTTAATACTCTTTTGGTTTAAATATTTTAAATTTATGTATATTAAATTTCATCACATGAACAACTTGAAAATGAACTGTCAAGCAGAAATCTCATAAAATGAATTTTTAAAGAAATCTTACTTCTCTTTAAGGATAATTCAAAAGTTCAATTTAAAGGCTAATTACCAATTAAACTTTTTTGAAAAGGAAACTTGGAATTAAATTTTCACACATATAAAATTCATTCATAAGCGGTGTAAAACTTTCAAGCAGATCCATTAGGAATCAGATTTTGAATTAATTTTCAAAGTTATTGCTATTTTCCATGCAAAATAGAAATACACACCAAAACTTAAATTTTGGTGAGGTTTGAACACTTATAAATTCAATTTTTTATTCTTATTTAATCCTTTTAAGCTTATTCAAGCTTTGACAGTTCTTAGAGCCTTGATTACACGCTTGCATATTGCAATTAACCCTTTGGCAGCTTGTAATTCCTGTCCAAACTGGGATAAAACCAGTTTAAACTTCAATGTTTGATCATAGCCTAATATTAAAGGTTGAATAAGGTTGAAAAAAAATTTAATACAGGTGGACAACCTTAATTGTGGCCTTGCACATCCCAAAAGTTGGGTACCCTGGCTTTATTTTTTTTGTCCTTTGTCCAACCTTTCTGCTTGGTTTTTGCATTTTTATTTGTTTAAAGCCACACTGTGTCCTCAAAAAACTTTCAATTGAGCTCATGCAGGATTTACATCCCATATTTAAAATCCTTCCCCAATTCAGTAAATATACACAACACCTCAATTTTAGCAAACATTTTGGTAAGTTTGCATAAACTTTCTGCAACTTCAAATTTAATCTTATTTAAGATTAAATATAAAAATTTTAAGAAATTTTAACCAAATTTGTGATTTTAATATGAGATTCTTAAATCTTCTCATAACATAAGAAATATCCATTTTTGGTTATAACCACCTATGGGTCTACCCTAGGTTACTTTTGGTGTAAACTGAAAAAATTAAATAATAATCATAAATTTGTTTATCCAAAATAAAATCATTCTTTTTTTGGTTTTTAATTCAATTGATAAGTCTTTTAAAGACACAATAGACTGTATAAAAGGTTATTTGTTGAATTATGGGTATGTCATACATATCTTGCAGGCTCACATTCCCTCCCACACAAATAATTATACTACATTTCTTTGTTGAATGTTATACCCCCACTTAAATTGAGGGAATATAATCCACTTTCCAACCTCTCTACTTATACTTTTAAGTGTGTAAAGCACACAAGTCAAACTTTATTGTGGGCTTGGTCTTCTCATATGTCTGAATCTTCTGAGAAATCTTTGGGATTTAGGTAATTTACTTTCTGAAAGCCACTCATCTTCATGTTGTGGGTTTCTGTATCTGACTAAGTATTCTCTTTCATTCACCCCCCTATGTCTTCTTCTTTCAACAATTTGAGCACCTTTTTCTCTTCAATTTGATGCTGATGGTACTTCTAAGGATGTTTTATTTCTTAGAGGAAATAATTCCTTATCACTTGAATTATAAGGCTTTACTAGACTAACAGGGAAAGTTGGATGTTTATTTTCCAGTTGTCCTAACAGTTCTACTTGTACCTCATTTGTCCCATGAAGAGCTTTAATAATAAGTGGTCCTTCAAAGGAATCTTTCAATCTATTTGAAACTTTAATATCATTAACATTCAAGGTTGACACTACTATTAAGTCCCTTACTTTGAATTCTGGGGTTTTATGACTTTTGTCTGATTTTTTCTTAGTATATTCAAAGGAATCAGTAATGCTTTTATTTGCATGATGCCTCACTTTAACAAGCAGTAATTGGAAGCTTGAAGCAGCTGGGTGAATATCTAATAATTCTTTCTTCAAAGTATCAACAGGAAGTGTAGGGTACCATACTTTTTCCAAAAATTCACAAGTGCTGCCTGTTTGAGAATGGATGGAAGTCCTGTAAGATAATCCCAATGCTAGTATAGGTGTAAACCAATCATGGGTAAAGCCAACAAAATACTTAAGCTCCAGGCAATAAAAAAAAATTTCTGATGATGTACTTGAGGGTATAAATCATACTTTCTGATAATCCATCAGTTTTTGGATGGTAATATGTTGAGAATTTCAGATTAATACCCAAAAGCCTATGTAAATTTGTTCATTAGGCTGATGTAAGTTTTGGGTCTCTATTACTAATGATATTTTTAAATATACCAGTATTAGATATTATCCTGTTTCAAATTCAAAGATCTGTATCCATAGCTGTGTCATCTTTATGACATGGTAAATAGATTGGAGTTTTGATATACCTGTCTACAATAACACTCCATGCATTGTAGCCCTCCTCACCACCAGGTGGTAAGGCAGTTACCCAATCCATATGAACCAGTTCCCATGAGATACTTGCATATTGGATATGAATCATTAAACCAAATTTTTTACCAGTAGCTGTATTGGCCTTTTCACACCTTTGAGAACTTTTACAGTATTAAATGAAATTTTTTTCTCCAGAATGGCCACCAAAAACATGTCTTAGGTCTTTCCATTATTCTATCCTCAGACAGGTGTCAAGAATAAATATTGTAATTAAACTCAACTAGTGTTGTGTTGATTAACATTCAACTACTTTAGACCCTGTACATGTGTGTTTATACCTATCATAAAAGATACCATCAAATAAATGGAATGTTCAATCATCATACAATTTTTCCATATATCATCCAAATAACTATCAAAAGCTGTATATTTGAAATGTTTTTCAAGTGGAGAAGTAAGAATATGGAAATTACTATCTTTCTTATAGCTCTCTCTAACTTCTTCAAAGAATTCTGTTGTGAAATCTCTGATGTTAATTCCTTCAATTGGAATTTGAGGTCCTGAATTTTCAGGAAGATAAGCAGGATTGTCAGATGTATTAGGTAATTCCCATATAATCAATCCATAAGAATTCTTGTAAGTATTTCCAGCTTTATGTACTATCATTATATTTTCTCTGTACTTCTGTATAGAAATCTTCCATATTGACATGTGTCTGTTTGGAGTTTTCCTGTTAAAAAGTGATTTCATGGCATTAAAATCAGAATTTACCTCAAACACACTACCATCAAGATAATAATGAAGTTTTTCAAGGCCCACACAAGGAAAAGACACTCCATTTGGCTTTCTCCATATCTATCCTTAGTCAGTGTTATCTGTTTTGAGATAAAACAAACTGGACCTCCTTAAGGCTTGCCATTGACAATTTGGACTTGATGAAGAGCTGCACCTAAACCTTCACCACATGCATCAATATACATCTTGAAAGGAGCTTTCCAAACTGACCTCAATAATGATGGTGCATTGGTTAAGGAATACTTGATACTTTCATATTATTGAATCCTTTTCTGCGTCATTTTAAGGACAGTTTGTTGATCACAGTTTATGTACAATGACCTGGCATGGATTGCAAAATCATGAAGGTTTTTCATGTAGTAAGTAGAAAAACATAAGAAAGAAATCATTTATTTCTTGTTCTGTGGAATTTGTTACAATGAGATTTCAGCCACTTTGTTTTTATCAACATCAAGGCTTAGTCCTGAAATTACATGTCCAAGAGCTGTTAGCTCATGGAACCCAAAACTACATTTTTTAATATATGTTTTAATTTTAGCTTAAATAAAATTTTTCATTAATAATGAAAGTATCTCTACATGCAATTTACAGCTTTCTGAACAGATTATAATGTAATCAATATAGATGATTAACAATCCCTCAGATAATTCATGTGGTAAAATGGTATTCATAATTCTTTGATGATGGGAGGGTGCATTTTTAATCTTAAAGGGCATCCTCAAATATTCATAAATACAACAATGAGAAATTATTGTCAATAATTTTCTAGCATGAGGTTTCAAAAATTCCTGATGGAAGCCTTTAAGTGCATCCATAGAAGTCATGAATCTTGCTTTAGATAAGTGAGTCAAAGGCTCAGAGATTCTAGGAATTAGATACCTTCCTGGAGTGGTGTAGTTATTCAATGTTCTAAAATCAACAACCATCCTTGATTTATCATTATGCCAAGTAATGGCTACAGGGGTTGTGACTTAACCTTCCTTATTAGGTCCAACATTTCTGAGAAATACTAGTTACATCAGCTCATTAATATTAGTCTCTAATGCTTCTCTAGCTCTGTGTCAGCCTGTGACTCAAAACCAGAGCACAAGCATGACAGCCAAAATACCTTGAACCAATGGTATAGCCAAGATACCACCAAAACATGGAGCTGAGCCAAATTAGCTCAAAAAGTATCAAATGAAAGAGGAAACTTACCCCCTTCCAAATATAGTGGTCCCATCATAATAGGACAAAGAATAACAAAGTTATTCATGCTTAAAGTTATTGCTGAGCATAAACCTTAATTTTCACCTCTCATCTGAAATACAGAGTAAGAGGCTCAACCCCATCAAATGGTTATGCAACATGAATCTCTAAGTCAGGGCTATAAAATGGTACCAGCCAAAATGAGCTAGCACCATTCTTACAGAAGTTATGGTCAAATTCAGGCCAAATAAGGGTGAACAAAACATTCACCTCTCATCTACCTTCTACAGTTTTAGTGTGATATACCTAAAGTGGGGTATTTTTGGAAAGAGCACAATCAGGGCTATCTGATGGTGTCATCCATTTCCCCATATCTCAACTAGAACAAAAGGTATGGGGCAAACAAGCCCAATACAGCTTTTGCCCAAAACACGCATATGTACAAAATAACTTGTACATGGGATAACTTTGCCATATTTAATGATAACCATATAAAATAAGATTCCATTGTGTAGAGCACATACAGCGCTACACACAGAACCCATTCTGATGTTGATATCTCAAAAACTGACAAAGGTATGTCGTTTTTAAAGTCATAATCCCACATTTTGTCCAATACAGTCTTACCATGGGATAATATCCCATAACCATGATTATGAGGTGTCAAACAGACGAACAAGCATTTTTATAATTCAATACCTCATAAGTCAGTCAATACTGGGGTCCCATACAGTTTCTGTACAGCATTCTACACGGCATACATGTCAGAAGAGGGCTATGTGGTCCCCAGATGAAATTTTTCACCCTGTATTGGTGAAAGCTGCCCAGATGTGGTTTCAAAACCACATCTGAGACCAATACAGGCTATAAAGGTCCATGCAAACCACAAGCCTGTCTCAGATAGTGAAAAAATCTTCACTTCCTCTATGTGGAAAGGTCTAACAGCCCTTCCACCCCATTTCAGGATAAAAAAGAGGCTTTTCACAGCCAGAAATGCTTTCCTCATCCTGCTCTTAAATTCCTAGGTAGTACAACTGTCAAAAACAGTTATACTTGTGGAAAATAATCAGGTATAACTATAATCTTAATTATTGTAGTCTTTATTATTGTAATCCAACAGGTAAAGCTGCACCCAGGGCTTTCAACAGTGCTCACCACCACTATTCTATAATAGTAAAGCCCTTCAGTTTTATTATAAACCCTTATTCATTCATAAACACTCTTATTTTGAATCTTTTTATCATGTGTCACAGTCACAGTTAAAGTTGTAAATAGCTTAATTACTGCTTCATAATAGACTCAACCTGACATTTTGGGGGCCTGGCTGTGTTTTAACTTATTTGGACCATTACAAGTGAGTTTTTTCTCTTATATTCTTTTTTTCTGACAATTGCTTTATCATTTTCAGGTGTAATTTTCTCAAAAATATATATATCTTATATATTTTTCTTATTAATTGGTGTATACACCATTTTATATTCTCATTATAAGAATATTTGTCACGTGGCTAATAACCACAAGACCCTCATTTTTGGAATGTTTTACGTATAAAAACACTTTTAAGCCATTAATACAGTCTTATCTTTTAAATAAATTAAGACACCTCTTACTGATAAACCACTAGTTGAGGCGTGGTTGGGCATATTGTTAAATCAATTACCCTCTTATAAACCACTTTTTGACAGATTATACTTGCTAATTACAAGTAATCTGTAAGATATTGGTATACAGAAAGTATACAAAATATCTGTAAGCTGTATTTCTGACGTGGAATTTTTAATTCAATTACACTGTCATTGTACAAGTGCACATTGTAGTAATATACAAGCCCAGAGGCCATTCTTAGATGTGCAAACAGCAGTTTAAGAAGTCTTAACTGACATTAAGCCCTCTTTTTTCCTGTTTTGATTCAGTGGAAGAAAACTTCATACCACTTGAGACCCAGTCACAGGCCAACAAACCAGTGACACCCTCAGAACCAGAGGGCAGCAAGGGCAAAGGAAAGAGGCACAGTGAAGGCCTGATAACAGCAAATAAGTGGACACCAATAGCCACCCAGAGGAGTAGAAAACCACAAAACTATGCATCAATACAAGGTAATCCAACCTTAACATCTTGTACAGGGAAGATTACTATAATTAACCCAGCTGTAACCTCTAAAGGTAAATTTCCAAAAGCAGTAGACACCAAATTTGTACAAGGCACAGTAAAAGGTAAATACCCCAAGAACATAAAGTTTTTGACTGCTTGCAAACACTTATATGTCACATGTATACCTCAGCGACCTTGGCTTCCAAAGGAACCAACCAGAGGACAGAGAAGGATTGTCCAGAACCAGAAGACCTGGAAGAGGACACCTTGGACACAGTGGTGGATGGCAAAACAATGAGGGAGATAATATTCACCTTGCCATTCACACTCCAATCCAACAGGAACCTCAAACCAGAGGACTGGAAGGATATGGATCAAGTTCTTCAGCTCCACCAGCTCCTCAAAGATTTATTTCAATGGAGAATGGACAACAAGAGGTTCAACCTGGCATCTCACTGGGCAGAACTTGGAGCAAGTTTCCAGAAGATCTGTATCAAAGAGATAGACTTCAAGGACCTTATGGTAATCACCAAAGGTTGGAATCCTAGCAGGAAGTTCAGACTCCTGGAGGCAAGGGCACAGAGGATAAGGGAGAATCAAGCCACTATCCAAGCTATAGAAGAGCAGCTAACCCAGACAGGGCCTACTCAGATTCCTTCAGGCTCACAAGGAGCAGGCCAAATAAGCTCTCCAGTGGCTTCAAACCATTCAGAAACCAACAGATCAGTGGCCAAGAGTCACCATTCTTCAAACTTCCAGGAGGTTTCCAGGAGAAGACGAGGAAACAAGGGCAAGAACAAAACCTCCTTCAACCAGAGGAGGGAAGAGTCAGACCCTATGATCCAGAAGCTGTCAGACTTGGTAAAAGAAGTACAAAAGAACCAGAAGTATTTGTAAACCACTCTGGAATAAGTAGTCCCATTAATAGAAATATTACCCCCACTCAGATTGAACATAATGTTATCACACCTGAGAGTAACTTAAACAGTGATGCACTGTGGTTACAAATGTCCCAATATGCTGAGAAAACTCAAAAACAGCTTTCAGAACTTGAAGCAAGCCATGAGAGGATGAAAAAATTAACAGCCTCCATGGATAAAATTGTTAAAACCCTTCAAGAAGGACATGCTCAATTGAGCAAAGCCTCTGAAGAAACCAACAAAAGACTGGTTCTAGTCTTTGAGGAACAAAACCACAGCAAAAGGGACAGGGATTGTCTGCATCAAGACATAAAAAACTGTTTAATGTCTACCATAGCATGAAGCCCCAACCACAAGGCCATGTTATGGATAATCCATATCACCAAGATGACATCAAACCAGATGCCATGTTGATGAATAAGGAAAGATCTCCATCACAATACCAGGATGGGGATAATATGTCTTATTCTGAGAAGGAAGCCTTAAAACAGCTTCCTGAGGCCTCAAGCTGGCCCAAATTCTCTGGAACGGGAGAATATGATCATATGGAACTCATAGATTATATTGATGGACTCTTCATTGATGTACCAAGCATACCAGATTACTGGATTAATGCTAGACTAAATACAGAATTTAAAGTTAATGCTAGTATATGGTACACAGAAATGAAAGAAATCCATGGCAGAAGGAACTGGCCATGGTGGAAGAGTCAAATCATCCAAAAGTACAGTAATGGAACTTGGATTTGGCAAAAGACAATGTCATTTGACAATGACAAATACTATGTGGACAAAGATCTATATGAGTGGTGTCTTAGGCAGTCTAAAAGACGTAAAGCCATTGATCCTCATATGAACATCCAAATGAGGAATAACAAACTTCTGACGCAACTTCCAGGAGAACTAGAGCATGCAGTAAAGTTCAGATGCAACCAAAATTGCACTCTAGATGACATTTCTAATACCTTACAAGATATAAGTAAAAGAACTAATATAGGGAAATTCAGCCTATATAGAAGCAGTGGTTTCAAAGAGAAACAACCTCTCAAGGTGGAGTTTAAAGACAAACCCAGAGAAAGAGTGGCAGAAGTGGCAAAGAAGAAGAATACTTGTCACAATTGTGGTTCAACAGACCACTATGCCAACAACTGTCCAAAGGCAAAGAAAAAAGTCTATTCCATTGAGAAAGTCCCAGAGGAGGAATCCCCAACAGAGTATTTTAAATCAGACTCCATGGGTGATGCCATGAGAGAACCATCTGATGATGACTAAGACCCCAGAGAAAAATTTATAGTGGAATACAAAGAGGAAACCCCACAAGAAATTCAGGACATACAGTTGGAAGCAGGCATGCCACAGGATACTGCCAACAAAAACTTGTGCAAACATACACAAGACACACAAACATTCCTGGTTACACCAACCAAAGGGATGGCATATATACATGGAACAACCACAAAAGTGACTGTCTGTATTGACAATGCTCAACATCCACTGATCATTGAAAGTGGAGCACACTGCTCCATAGTGGCCAGAAAGTATCTGGATAACCACTTACCAAATTGGGAAGAACAGCTCTTTACCACCAAGGCAAAGAACTTTAAAAGTGAATCAGGGAAGATGACTTCCATTGGGACAATTATCAAAGAGATAATTATACCCCATAGGAAAGTTAATATCAGACTCAACCCAGAGTTTTTAGTGCTTGATGATGCCCACATCCAAGGGCTCTTACTGGGAACAGACTACCACAGGATGTATGGCATAGACATTTACAACAGTAAAAATAGGCACATTAACATTGGTACCAACAAGGAAAAGAAATTTCCACTTGATATATACCAGATATCTTCTCAAGATCCACTGGAAGAGCCTCTGAATGAATTCAGGGAGGGACAGTTTAGCACTACCCTCACCAGTAAACAAAAACTAGGTTTACTGAAGATGCAGAGGAAAAACAGACCAGCATTGGACATTGGTGAAGAACCATTAGGCAAGATCAAAGGCCATGATATAAAATTATATCTGAATGTGGAAAGACCTTATCCATCCATTCTTAGGAGATCTCCTTATCCCGCAAGCCTGGAAACCAGGAAAGAAATTGAAAAACACATTAAAGAACTCCTGGACATGGATGTCATCAGGAAGATTGGACATAATGAAATAGTGGAAATCACCACTCCTGTCCTAATCACCTGGCATTATGGAAAGTCTACACTGTGTGGAGACTTCAGAGCTCTAAATAACTACACAAAAGCAGACAGGTACCCTATACCCAGGATACCTCATTCCTTGGATAAACTGGCTAAAGCCAAATAAATAACCAAAATGGATTGTATGAAAGGCTTCCACCAAAGTGGAGTGAAACCAAACTCCATGAAATTGCTCAGAATAATATGCCATATGGGCATATATGAGTATACCAGGATTCCATTTGGCATCAAAAAGGCACCAGCCCACTTCCAAAGGATGATGGACACAATATTTCAAGAAGAAATATTGGAAGGCTAGATGGTGGTATATATTGATGATATCATTATATACTCAGAGACATGGGAAGACCATGTACAATACATAGACAAAGTGCTAAGTAAATGTACACCCATCAATCTGAAGATTTCACTGAAAAAGTGTAATTTTGGCCAACAAGAGCTACTAGTTCTAGGACATAAAGTCTCAGGTCTTAGTCTGGCAATTGACCAGAATAAAGTAGCAGCAGTACTGAAATAGCCAGTGCCAAAGAGCATCAAAGAGATGCAATATTTTCTTGGGTTTGCTAGCTACTACAGAAACAACATTTGGAATTTTGCCCACATAACTAGTAGGTTATACAAGTTATGTTCAAAAGATGTAGTTTTTGAAATTACCCAGGAAAGAAGGGATGCATATGAGAGGATAAAACATGAACTCACAAATGCACCTGTGCTCATCTTGATGCAGCATGTAGCCAAGGCTGAGGAGCAGCCCTTCACCAAAGACAAATTGGGGATGGTGAACCAAGAGAAGGAGTAATATGTTACATCTCTAGGCAGCTGAAAGATTCAGAAGCCAGGTATGGGGCCACCCAGACTGAATGTCTATTCTTAGTCTGGGCTCTGGAAAAACTCCATTATTATCTAGAGGGTGCAGTCTTTGAAGTCTACACAGACTGCACAGCCTTGAAGTCTTTACTAAACATGAAGACTACAAATAGACACACACTGAGATGGCAAATAGCCATCCAGGAGTATAGAGGGAATATGACCATCATATACAAAGAAGGTAAAAGTCATACCAATGCAGATAGCCACTGGATAATGTCAAGAGAAATCCAGCTTATGAGGCTGAAGTTGCAGCCAAGATCCCTATACATTTCATGGAAATAGATAGGAGGAGGAACTTCAGATTCTCTGAATTGGCACCAGGAAGTGGTACCCTTGACAGTGGGGACACTGATTCAGAAGGAACAGAAACCCCCATACTGGGAATAAGCTCCTCAGAACTGCACAATAAATTTTTCACTGCAGTACTTAATTCTTATGCCAAACACAAGCAGTGTGGCATAACACTACAGCTCCTTCAACAAATTTACAGGAGTTCAGAACTGGAATCCCAGCTGGAAGAACCCTGGTTGAGGGCCTACAAGGATAACAAGTTCTTCCTTGTGGATGGACTTCTTTACCACAGAGAGAAGCACATGAGTGCACTCAAAGTGGTAGACAGAGACCACATCTCCCTGATCCTACAGGAATGCCATGACTGCCCCTATATGGGACACATGGGTGAAGACAGGACCAGAGAGAGGGTAGCAAGCACAGCTTGGTGGCCCAAGTGGGAACAAGAGTTGAGTGAATACATCAACACTTGTGAAATATGCCTAAAGGCAAATAGGAAACATGGGAAGAAGTATGGGTTACTTCAACATATAGAGGAACCCAAACACCCATGGGAAACCATAAATATGGACTGGGTCACAGGGCTTGTCCCAGGGGGAAAAGAAAACTAAAATGCCTGCCTAATAATAGTTGATAGGTTAAGCAAGAGCATGAGGTGTCTACCATGCCATAAAGAGGAAACAGAAATGGATACTGCTCTGTTATTCTGGAATAACAACATATCCACCTATGGAGTCCCTAAGATAATCATTAGTGATAGGGACCCAAAGTTCACATATGAATTATGGACCAACTTATATGAGATGCTTGGCACCAAGCTTGCATTTTCAACAGCTTACCATCCACAAACAGATGGCCTAGCTGAGAGGATGCTCCAGACAATGGAGGACATCCTTAGAATGTTCTGTGCCTATGGCATGGAATACAAGGACCATAAGGGATACACCCATGACTGGGTTACCCTTCTACCAGCTGTCAAACTGGCTTATAATACAAGTCAGCACTCTACCACAGGAAAAACACCTGAAGTAGTAGAGAAAGGGTGGAATCTCCTGCTGCATGTGGATCACTTGAAGAATAATCTTCTTATCATCCACCCACAGCCAAAGACTTCCATAATATGTGGAAGAGGGCTTGTGACACAGATGCCAAATCCATAGCTGAGGCAAAGGAATATAATAAGCAGAGGTGGGATAAGACACACATGGAACCTGACTTTAAGGAAGGGGACCAGGTGTTAGTGTCTACACTGAACTTTAATGATCTTAAAGGACCCAATAGAATGAGAGAATCATTTTTAGGGCCTTTCACTATCATTAAATTGATAGGGAAGGATGCAGTGGAAGTCAAACTTACAGAGGAATTTTCCAGAAAGCACCCAGTCTTTCCAGTGAGTTTGGTCAAGCCATACTCCCAAACAGAGGAGGGAAAATTCCCCTCCAGGAGGAAGAACCCCACACCACCAGAGATAGTGGAAGTGGATGATTCCCCTGGACCTGTGAGTAAAATCATCAGGGCCAGGAAGATCAGACTTAATGGGAAGGATCAGAGACAATACTTAGTTAGATTCAAGAACAAAACAGCTGATAAAGACAAATGGTTGGCAGAAGATGCCATACCAGATGGGAACCTTCATTTAAGAAGATTAAGAGCCTCTAGGAGGACTGAACAGTCTCATCAGTAATGAGCCTTTTTTAGAGGGAGGGTATGTCAGCCTGTGACTCAAAACCAGAGCACAAGCATGACAGCCAAAATACCATAAAGCAATGGTATAGCCAAGATACCACCAAAACATGAAGCTGAGCCAAATTAGCTCAAAAGGTATCAAAGGAAAGGAGAAAATAACCCCTTTCCAAATATACAAGTCCCATCATCATAGGAGAAAGAATAACAAAGTTATTCATGCTTAAAGTTATTTCTGAGCATAAACCTTAATTTTCACCTCTCATCTGAAATACAGAGTAGGGGACTTAACCCCATCAAATGGGTATGCAAAATAAAGCTCTAAGTCAGGGATATCCAATTGTACCAGCCAAAATGAGCTAGCACCAGTATTACAGAAGGTATGGTCAAATTCAGGCCAAATAAGGGTGAACAAAACATTCACCTCTCATCTAACTTCTACAGTTTTAGTATGAGATACCTGAAGTGGGGTCTTTTTGGAAAAAGAAAAATCAGGGCTATCTGATGGTGTCATCCCTTTCTTCATATCTCAACTAGAACAAAATTTATGGGTCAAACAATCCCAATACAGCTTTTGCCCAAAACACACATATTTACAAAATATCTTGTACATGGGATACCTTTGCCATATTCAATGATAACCATACCAAATAAGGTACAATTGTGTATAACAAATATAGGGATACACACTGAACCCATTTTGAGGTTGATATCTCAAAAATGGACAAAGTTATGACTGCTTTAAGCTCAAAATCCCACATTTTGTCCAATACAGTCTTACCATGGGATAATATCCCATAACTATGATTATGAGGTGTCAAACAGACAAAGATGCATGTTTGTACTTCAATACCTCATAAGTCAGTCAATATTGGGGTCCCATAGAGTTTCTGTACAGAATTCTACACATCATACACGTCAGAAGAGGGCTATGTGGTCCCCAGATGAAAATATTCACCCTGTATTGGTGAAAACTGCCCAGATGTGGTTTCAAAACCACATCTGAGCCCAATACAGGCTATACAGGTCCTTGAAAGCCACAAGCCTGTCTCAGAGAGGGAAAATTCTTCACTTGCTCTACATGGAAAGGTCTAACAGCCCTTCCACCCCATTTCAGGATAAAAAGGAGGCTTTTCACAGCCAGAAATGCTTTCCTCATCCTTCTCTTAAATTCCTACATAGTACAACTGTCAAAAACAGTTATACTCTTGGAAAATAATCAGGTATAACTATAATCTTAATTATTGTAATGCAACAGGTAAAGCTGGACCCAGGGCTTTAAACAACGCTCACCACCACTATTATATAATAGTAAAGCCCTATAATTTTGTTATAAACCCTTATTACTTCATAAACACTCTTATTTTGAATCTTTTTATCATGTGTCACAGTGTAAGGTGTGGATATGAAACTTTGATTAAAAATCAAGTACTTTTCCTGTCCTCAAAATTTGTATAAGGTAAAATTCAATTAAAAATAGTATGAAATATTATTTTTAAGAGAAAACACGCCAAATTTATTGTTTATAACTTTATTAGTATAAAACAATAATATTATAAAAATTTATCGTTTTACCAACAATAAAAATTTATCCAAAAAATACTCTACAAGAGATATTTTAAGGCTACAAAAGAAATTTCTTCAAGAGCAATTTCAATTGGAATTAATTGAGCAAAGAACTGCAAGCAATTAATTAAAGAACAAAGTCTTTAAAAAGAATATTAAAGAGAAAACACGCCCAAAAGTGACCAGAGTGAATTTGGAAACAAAGTGACAAAGTTAACAGTGATGAAAGATGCTTTATTTCACTTTTGGGGTGGTTCAGGGGTAAAAATGATTATAAGAGTTACAAACAATGATTATAATGATTTTTTCACGTGGTTAAAAGGATTAAAATGAATTAAAAGTGGTGGTTGGAATCTTTGATTGATTGGTTTAACAGTGTTTAAACTAATTAATAAAAGGAAAAGATTCTAACATGAAGAGAAAAGTGGGGCAAAGAAGACATTCTTTTATAGCCATCAATTCTCTTACTCCAAAAGTAAAATTTACTCTTGTCAGTCGTGAAAAACAGTCTGACAACAAAAAAGCCAATTATGGCATCATTGAACCCTAGTTTAGACCAAAAAGGGCTGGTTTAAGCCATTTTTAGCCATTTTTAGCCATTTTTAGCCATTTTTAGCCATTTTTAGCCATTTTTAGCCATTTTTAGCCATTTTAGACCCTTAAATCAGCCATTACTATAGCAATACCAGGCCTAGAGCCTTCAAAACACGTCAGAATGTGTGTCAGAGGCGTAGAAACCAGTTAAAACTGTTTTTATTATGATTGTTTTATCTTAAGGGTAGTTTTACCCTCTTGGCAACAGCTAAAACTACCCCAGTTGGTATCAAAACCTCATCATCAATTGAGTCCACAGACCCTGTAACTCAATTCCAGGCCAAAAGTGATGAACTTTTGCGTGAATTTTGACATCCCACGCCTGTCAGCAAGGATTTTGGGGGTCTAGCTCCCCCTTAGAGCTGGAGTTCCTTTTCCCCCCAAAATTTAATCTTTCCAATTTATTTTTCCTTTAATTCCTCATCATGTATTATACTTATACTTTACATATGTAATTCAATTCAATTGTACAGTACAATACAGTAATAATTGACACCTCATATGTAAATCAAAGTTCACTTATGTAATACACACGCACATTTTGACATTTCAATTGAATTCAATTGAAAATACTTCAATTCCTCATAACTTCTAAACTAAACACAACACCTCAATTTTAACACAAAAATTGATGGTTAACACCACATGTGGTGTGAATTGAATTAAGGTTTTGAGGATTTTCAACTTTTGTATTGAAAATACTAGAAACTTAATTTAAGCTTATTTAGAGTTGAGTTACAAGAATTTCACTCAGAGGTGACCCCACCTGATTTTTTATGAGGAATCCAATGGTGAAATAAATTTTATATGTTTATTTATTGGATAAAAAGTTATAATAAATTTTATTTAACTTTTTTCCAAATTTATTTATTTTTTCACAATTTTGTTAAAATTTCATTTTTACTTAATTTTTTCAAGTATAAATGTAATTTTATAATTTCAAAATTTGATGTAATTTTATTTTTAAATTGTAATTAATTTTTTATTTTTGAATATAATTTTATATTCATATTTCGATTTTTATTTTAATAATATAAATAAATTTATTTTATTTATATTAATATGTTAATTTTGTATTTGTGGTCTTTTGGGTATATGAAATTACCTCTAAGGCTCACACACAGTCACAGTTAAAGTTGTAAATAGCCTAATTATTGCTTCATCATAGACTCAACCTGACACTCTGGGGATAGCTGGGTAAGCTGGTCCTCTTAATAGTGGAGGTTAAGATCTTTCAACATTGAGCATAATATCCAATTCATTGCCTTTTATTGTAAGGTTTGTCTATGAAACTCTTGATAATAGTAGCAAAATCAAGAGTACTATGACTGTCCTGAATAGAAATATATAATATAACAAAATATTATAACCACAAATTTAAATATAATTATTAAAAATAATTATATAAAAAAATAAATTTAATTATTATTATAAAAATATAATAAAAAAAATAATAATAATTATAATAAATTATAATTATTCTATTATTGTTATAGTCACTGACAGTTATAAAACTAAGAATTGTAAAGCTCTTAATGAGACAATTACACGTGGAAATATGAATATTAACCACTTATAAATAATATAAATATTATTTATAAAAGAATTATAACACACACTGTGCAGAAATAATTCTTATAGAATAAAATGCTATATAAAAAAACTAATACTAGATAAAAAAAGATATAGAACTTTAGAGAAAACTTACTTATAATATTTATTTAATACAACAAGTCAACAGCAACAGTTATTATATTAAATAATGATTATAAGTTAAAAAAACGCCTAAAATCAATAATTTTAAAGATAAAACAACTTTTTATGATGAAATTTAAGATTAAAGAGTTTTTAAGAGGAATTTGTGGATTTTAAAAGATATTTAAGATGATAATTTTATAATATAAAATATATTATTGATGATTACAACAATAATCTGAATTCTATGACTTCAATTCTTTAATTTGCAATTAATAAAGAATAAAATAACTTAAGAATTACTTTAATAATAAGATTTTATAAATAATAAAACTTTACCTGTTTAAATTTCTAATATGATTGGATTCATGATGAATGATGGACAAAAACAGTGATGAAAAGACTCTTTTTATGTCTTCAGAGAAGCTCTCATGATTCATAATGAATATCGAGGGCGTTCTCAGGTCAAAAATGATAAACCATACTTAAAAACAAAGTTCTTAACTTAAGGCAACTTGTTTTTAATTCCAATTTAAAGTTACCAGTGTTATTCTTAACTCCATGTAACTTTAATCCTCAGTTAAACTAATTATTTTAAGTTTTTAATATAAAAAAACTTATTTATATGAAAGTTCATCACATGAACAACTTAAAAATAGAGTTTCAAGCAGAAATCTCTTAAACTCAATTTTAATTAATTTTTAAAGAAATCATAATTTTCTTTGGGCTTAATTAAAAGAGTAAATTTCCAGGCTAATTAACCAGGAAATCTATTTATAAAAGATACTTGAAATTTAATTTATATATAGATAATATCAAATTCTAAGCTTTGTGAAATGTTCAAGCAAATCCATTAAGATTTGGATTTTTAATGAATTTTTGAAGCTATTGCTATTTTTCCATGTAAAATAGCAATACACACCAAACCTTAACTTTTGATAAGGTTTTGATGCTTGTAACTTTAAAGTTTTAATCTTATTGAAGGTTTTTAAGCTTGATTAAGCTTTGACAGTTCTTAAAACCTTGATTTCAAGCCTGCATATTGGGATTTACCCTTTGGCAGCTTGAAATTCCTGTCCAAATTGGGATAAAACCAGTTTAAACCTTAAGTTTGGATCAAAGTCTAATATTAAAGTTCAAATAAGGTTGAAAATCCTCCAATACAGGTGGACAGCCTTAATTGAATCATTGCAGTTCCAAAAAGTTGGGTACCCCAGCTCTATTTGGTCTTCTTCCTTTGTCCCACCTTTTTGCACGGATTTTGCCCTTTTATTCATTTAAAGCCATACCATGGCTTTAAAACCTTTTAAATTGAGCTCACACAGGATTTACATTCTGTATGGCAGATCCTTAGCCAATTCAGTAAATATACACCACACCTCAATTTTAACTAAAATTTTGGTAAGTTTGCATTAACCTTATGCAACTTTAAATTTAAGCTTAATTAAGCTTAAATTTAACAATTTTAAAAAAATGTTGAAAAAGTTACATTAGTACTTTGAGATTCTTAAATCTTCTAATAACACAAGAAATAAGTGTTTTTGGGTATAACACCTTATGGATGTAATCTAGGTCATTTTTGGTGTAGAAGCCAAAAATGACATAATATTTATAACTTTGTTTATCCAAAAAAAAGTTATACTTATTTTTTGTTATTTTTTATTTTAATTTCAACTAAAAAGTCTGTTTAAGACAAAATTAACTGTTTATAAAATCATTTGTGGCCTTATGGGTATGTTATACATACCTCACAGGCTCACATTCCCTACCATCAAAAAAATTGTTTAACAATTTTTCTTTTGTAGTTTACCCCCAAGATATTTGGGGGGGGGTATAATCCACTGTCCAACCTCTCTACTTATACTTTTAAGTATGTAAAGCACACAATTCAAACTTTTTATTGAGCAATTGGTCTTCTCTCATGTCTGAATCTTCTGAGAAGCTTTTGGGAATCAGGTATTTTGCTTTCTACAATCCACTCATCTTCATGTTGTGGATTTTTATACCTGACCAAGTATTCTCTTTCATTTTTTCCCCTAAGTATTCTTTCTTTCAAGACTTTTAGTACCTTTTTCTCCTCACTTAGATCTAGTGGGGGTACTTCTAAGGGTGTTTCATTTCTTAAAGGAAATAATTCCTTGTCACTTGAAGTGTAATGCTTTACTGGACTGACAGGGAATGTTGGATGTTTATTTTCCAGTTCTCCTGACAGTTCTACTTGTACTGCATTTTTCCCATGAAGGGCTTTAATAATAAATGGTCCTGCAAAGGAATCTTTCAATTTCTTTGGACCTTTAATATTATTAAAGTTCAAGGTTGAAACTAGTATTAAGTCCCCTACTTTGAATTCTGGGGTTTTATGACTTTTATCCCATTTCTGCTTAGCATATTCAAAGGCGTCATTCATGCTTGGATTTGCATGATGTATCTCTTTATCAAGCAATAGCTTAAAGCTTGAAGCATTTGGATGAATGTCAACCAAATCTTTCTTCAAAGTATCAATTGGAAGTTTGGGGTTCCATCCTTTTTCCAACATTGCAGGGGTCTTGCCTGTTGAAGCATGGATGGAGGTCTTGTAGGCTAATTCCAATGCTGGTATAAGGGTACACCAATCATGGGTAAAGCCATCAGAATCTTTAAACCCCAGGCCATAAGCACAAAATCTTCTGATCATGTCCTCAAGGGTTTGAATCATTCTTTCTGCCAACCCATCTGTTTGTGGATGGTATGCTGTTGAGAATGATAATTTTGTACCCAAAGGCTTATGTAAATTGGTCCATAAGGCTGATGTAAATTTTGGGTCTCTGTCACTAATAATGTTTTTAAAGAGACCAGTATGGGATATTACTCTATTCCAGATCAAAAGAGCTGTATCCATAGCTGCGTCATCTTTGTGACATGGTATAAAGATTGGTGTTTTGCTATATTGGTCTACAATAACAAGACATGCATTGTAACATTTATCACCTCCAGGTGGTAATGCAGTTACCCAATCCATGTGAACCACTTCCCATGGGGTACTTGGTTCTTGGATATGGATCATCAGACCAAATCTTTGACCAGTAGCTTTATTGGCTTTCTGGCATCTATCACAACTAGGACAGTACTCAATGACATCTTCTCTCCAAGATGGCCAACAGGCACATGTCTTAATTCTTTCCATTGTTCTGTCTTCAGACAGATGTCCAGAATAAATGTTATCATGGCATTTGAGTAGTATTGTGTTAATCAACATTCTACTACATAGGAACATGACACATGTGTGTTTAGATCTATGATATAGTATACCATCAAACAAATGGAATCTTCCATTATCATAAGATGTTTTCCAAATATCATCCAGAGAATTAGCCAATGCTGCATCTTTGCAATCTTTTTCAAGTAGAGCAGTAAGTATATGGCAATTTTTATCTTGCTTATAGCTTTCTCTAACTTCCTCAAGCAATTCTGTTCCCACATCTGTGATGTTAATTCCTTCAATTGGGATTTGAGGTTCTGCACTTGTAAGAACATAGGCAGGATTTTCAGGTGTATTGGGTAATGCCCATCTACTTAAGCCATCAGCATTCTTGTGAATATTTCCAGCTTTATGTACTATGGTCATATTGCCTCTATACTCCTGTATAGCAATATGCCATCTTAACATGTGTCTATTTGGAGTTTTCATGTTAAGAAGTGATTTTACTGCATTACAATCAGTATTTACTTAAAACACACTACCATCAAGATAGTAATGAAGTTTTTCCAGAGCCCAAACAAGGAAAAGGCACTCCATTTGGCTAGCTCCATATCTGGCCTCAGTAGGTTTAATTTGTCTTGAAATAAAACAAATTGGACCTTCATAAGGTTTTTCATTGACAATTTGCACTTGATGAAGAGCAGCTCCTAGACCTTCACCACATGCATCAATATACAGCTTGAAAGGAAGTTTCCAGTCTGGCATCAGTAATAATGGTGCATTGGTCAAAGCATACTTGATTTTATCATATGCTTGAATTCTATCCTGAGTCATTTCAAAAACACTTTGTTGATCACAAATTCTGTATAATGATCTGGCATGGATTGCAAAATATTTAAGGTGTTGCCTGTAATAACTAGCAAACCCTAAGAAAGACTTCATTTCTTTTTTGTTCTGGGGCATTTGTTTTAGTAAACCTGAAGCCACTTTGTTCTTATCAACACCAAGGCTTAGTCCTGAGACTACATGTCCTAGAGCTTTTAACTCATGAAACCCAAAATTACATTTTTTAAGAGAAATTTTTATGTTCACTTGTAGAATTTTCTTAAGTACTAATGAAAGTCTCTCTAAATGTAATTTCCATGTTTCTTAACGAATGATAATGTCATCAATATAAATGATTAACCATCCCTCTGATAATTCATGTGGGAAGATAGTATTCATCATTCTTTGGTAGTGAGAGGGTGCATTTTTAATACCAAAAGGCATCCTCAAATATTCATAAATACCACAATGAGCAATTATTCTCAATAATTTTCTAGCATGAGGTGTCAAAAAATTCTGGTGAAAGCATTTTAGAGCATCCATGGAAGTAATGAATCTTGCTTTGGATAATTGAGTCAAAGTCTCATGAATTCTAGGGATTGGATACCTGTCTGGGATAGTATAGGTATTCAGTGTTCTAAAATCACCAAACATCCTTGACTTATCATTATGCCAAGTAATGATTACTGGGGTTGTGACTTCTACCTCCTCATTGTGTCCAACTTTTCTAAGAACTCCCAGTTTCATTAGTTCATTAATATAATTTTCTAACACTTCTCTAGCCCTGGGGCTAGCTGGGTAAGCTGGTCTTCTTAATAGTGGCGGATAGGGCCTTTCCACATTAAGCATAATGTCCACCTCATGGCCTTTTATAGCCCCAAGTTGTTAATTATCTGAAGCAAAGGCTTCCCTGTATTGAAATAAAATTTCAATAAGTTCTTCCTTCATTTTCAGTGTTAATTCAGGACTAATTTGTGCTTCAATAAATTGATTTGACAAAAATTTTTCCTTATTAACATTTTTTACTTGTTTAATGACATTAATTTCTCTTTTTTCTAGAGGAAAAGCAGATTTTTGTCTTTTATTTTCCCCTATAGTGAAATACCTGTCTTTACAATTATTAATATCAATACCATAAATATTGAGATAATTATTCCCAAGTATAAAGTGTTGTGAAGTACAATTATTCATAACAACAATTTCAACTTTCAGTCTTATACTTCCTTCAGGATGAGGAAATATGATTGCTGTTTCAAATATACCCAAGGGGTGCATATTTTGGCTAGCACTGCTGAATGTTATACCTTCAATTGGCATTAATTTGTCTTGCCAATTGATATGAATTTTGTCAAGATAATCCTTTACAACACAAGTGCAAAAAGCACCTGAGTCAAGATGTATCTTGGCTTCTGTGTTATTTATCACAATATTAGTGATACAAGATGACCCAGCTGTATAACCTTTACCTCTGGCAGGTTTGGTTTTTTGCATTTTGGCATCTTGTACATGTATGAGATCCATACATTCATCGCTGTACTGTGGCAAGTGAGTATGTAACTCAGTGACTTCAAAAGAGACATTAATATTTTCTATACCAAGTTCTTCTGATACTTCTTCTTCTTCTGAAGGCTCAGAAGCACTTTCATGTAGAGTTACATAAGTTTCTTTTGTGTCTTCCACTTTTTCAACATTTATCTCATTGACTCTTGTCTTTTTTGGACAAGTTTTTGCCAAATGAGATGTGCTTCCACATTTATGACATTTCAAAGGAGGTCTGTCATGTGGTTTATTTGGTTTTGAAATTGGTTTCCCACTATTCTTGTTGTCTATTGGGGTTTTGGACCGATTTCTTCCAATTTTTGTTCTAGTAGTGATGTCCTCCATAGCATTGATATAATCTTCTGTTGAGTAAGGCTCAATACATCTGCTTCTTATAGCATGCTCAAGGTCACCACCACACTTTCTTAATATCCTTTTATGTACCATTGTTTCAGACATATCAGGATGAAGGGCAGTTAACCTGTCCTTCTTTTTAAGAAACCAAGTCATGGGCCTGTCCCTTTCAATATTAAAAATGGCTTCTTAAAAAGAATTTTCCATTCTAAATCTCCAGGAATCATTTGCCCATTTGGAAATAATTTGTTCTTTCCACCAAGGCCAAGAATGTTTACCATTGTCTTGTCTCATTTTATAATACCATTTCTTTGTTGATTTGGTAAATAATGAGTTTAATCTGGCACTTATGTATTCATCTGGTATGTTAAAGTCTTCTTTGAACATATCAATTGTTTTCATAAATTCCGTATGATTATATTCTCCTTCACCACTGAAGGTTGGCCATTCCTCTAATCTTGGAATGTCCTTAAAATTGCAAGAAGTTTCCACATCATGACTTGAAATTGTATGATGTAAATCATTATTCAAGTTAAGAACATTTCTGTCAAGAATTGGTGTGGATTGCCTTGGCAATTAATTTTTTAGTGATATATTATTAATACTTGATTGAATGTCTTCTTTCAATTCAAGCCTGGCTTTATCACCTTTTTCCAATTGTTCTTGAAAAAGGGGTGCATTGTGACCAGTAGAATTCTCCAAGTTTTGAACTTGTATTTTCAATTCTCTTAACTGTCCAGTTATAAAAGAAATTGAGTTTTCATCTGGTTGATTGAGTAAGGTAACTTTAGACTCAAGTATTTCACAAATTTGCGTCAAAGACACAATGTTGTCTTTATTAACATTTTCAAGGCCAATAATGGTCTTTTGTTGTTCTTTCACTTTCAATATTTCATTACCCAACTTCTGTTGGACATAATCAAATGCTTTAAATTTTGCCATAATTTCTTTATTACAAGATTCAAAGTGAGTTACAAGTTTTACAAGATCTATTTATTTGGGAAAGATTGGTTCAATATTTCCTCCTCCTTGTCTTTGAATTCCATCAATGTTCTTTCCATATTGAACACATTGTCCATGGCTTTCTTTTCCTTCTGTGGGATTCTGTAATTCTAAGGGTAAGGCTTGTTCCACTTGGGCTTTGCCTTTCCCTTTGCCTTTTGCTTGCCCTTCTGGTTGGTTTTTGGGGCTTGCTTGGGCTTGTTTGGCACTTGTGGAGGCGGACTTTTGCTGGTGGTGGCCTGGAGAGCTTCCACTGGGCTGGTCTCCTTGCCTTGGGCCAACTTCTTCTTCTGATCCTCTGATAACATGCTTTGGTTTTTCAACCAAGCTTTTATTTGTTGGACTTGTCCTTTGACAGACATGGGTGTCCAACCCATCAGAAGGTCTTCTGTCTTTTCTGGTCCCATGAACTTCTTCACTTGAAGATAAGAGTTCATGGTGCCTATCCAAAGACTTGGGAGAAGTTCCCACTCTTGTTGTTTTGACGCCAAGAACCAGTTCTTCCATTGAGATTGATAAATTTCCACAGCTGCCTGTTGGAAATGGCTCAGGTCTAACAGCAATAGCAGTTATTTCAGCTTCTGAACTCTCAATAAGAGGTTCAAAGGTGCTGGCTAACCTTTGGGAGCTGGTGGAAGTTCTGGCATCCTCCATTTGTGCCTCTCCTCTGGGAAGAAATTGTTGCCTTTTGTATTTGTGGCTGGAATGTCCTGGTCCAGAGCCATTTGATTGGATGGAGTACTTACTTCCACTTCTAGTAGGAGTCATTTCACTTTAATTTTAATAAAAATAGAGTAAGATTGAATTGAATTCACCTGCAGGGCCTTTAAAGGGCTCTTTGGTTATCAAACCCCTTGGTGGTGGCCTGGTTTGAATTTCAATACTGGACTCTGAGGTTTCAGAGTCTGAAGAGTTTTCTCTGATGGAAGACACTAGAGAAAATTTAAAATATAAGTTATTTTATCAAATAATAAAAATAACTTATAAACTCAACTTATTAAATAAAGCTGTTTTAATGTAATTTTATGGCAAATTACATCAAAAATAAAGAAAAATGTCTAAGATAAAAGAAAAAAATGTTTTTAGTAAAGATTTTTATTTTTAAAGATTTGTTATTTGATTAATTATTTTCTTTAAAGAAATAATAATTATGCAATTAACAAGTTAATTAATCAAAATTGTATTATTATTCACTTTATACTAGAATAACTCAAAGAATAAATTTCAAGTCTGTGATGTGAGAAAGCCACTAGTTAGACAAAAGAAATTTATTCCAAGTCACTCAATAGTATATTGCTTCAAACAATATTCTTTAGAAAAAATAACTTTATTAATATTATAAAGATTATTTATAAGGGATAAGTCCCAAAAAAGCCAATATTAAGATAAATATGGCACGTTTACGTAAAAAAACAGTAAAATAAGGTCTAGAATATGATTTATGTCCCAAAAATTGGTTTAAAATCACGGCCAGGCCCCCAAATGTAAGGTTTGTCTATGAAACTCTTGATAATAGTAGCAAAATCAAGAGTACTATGACTGTCCTCAATAGAAATATATTAAATAACAAAATATTATAACCACAAATTTAAATATAATTATTAAAAATAATTATATAAAAAAATAAATTTAATTATTATTATAAAAATATAATAAAAATAATAATAATAATTATAATAAATTATAATTATTCTATTATTGTTATAGTCACTGACAGTTATAACAATAAGAATTGTAAAGCTCTTAATGAGACAATTACACGTGGAAATATGAATATTAACCACTTATAAATAATATAAATATTATTTATAAAAGAGTTATAACACACACTGTGCAGAAATAATTCTTATAGAAGAAAATTCTACATAAAAAAACTAATACTAGATAAAAAAAGATATAGAACTTTAGAGAAAGCTTACTTATAATATTTATTTAATACAACAAGTCAACAACAACAGTTGTTATATTAAATAATGATTATAAGTTAAAAAAACGCCTAAAATCAATAATTTTAAAGATAAAACAACTTTTTATGATAAAATTTAAGATTAAAGAGTTTTTAAGAGGAAATTGTGGATTTTAAAAGATATTTAAGATGATAATTTTATAATATAAAATATATTATTGATGATTACAACAATAATCTGAATTCTATGACTTCAATTTGTTAATTTGCAATTCATAAAGAATAAAATAACATAAGAATTACTTTAATAATAAGATTTTATAAGTAATAAAGCTTTACCTGTTTAAATTTCTAATATGATTGGATTCATGATGAATGATGGACAAAAACAGTGATGAAAAGACTCTTTTTATGTCTTCAGAGAAGCTCTCATTATTCATAATGAATATAGAGGGCGTGCTCAGGTCAAAATGAAAAAGAATACTTAAAAACAACGTTCTTAACTTAAGGCAACTTGTTTTTAATTCCAATTTAAAGTTGCCAATGTTATTCTTAACTCCATGTAACTTTAATCCTCATTTAAACTAATTATTTTAAGTTTTTAATATAAAAAAACTCATTTATATGAAATTTCATCACATGAACAACTTAAAAATAGAGTTTCAAGCAGAAATGTCTTAAACTCAATTTTTAATTAATTTTTAAAGAAATCATAATTTTCTTTGAGCTTAATTGAAAGAGTAAATTTCCAGGCTAATTAACCAGGAAATCTATTTATAAAAGATACTTAGAATTTAATTTATATATAGATAATATTCAATTTCAAGCTGTGTGAAATGTTCAAGCAAATCCATTAAGATTTGGATTTTTAATGAATTTTTGAAGTTATTGCTATTTCTACACGTAAAATATCAATACACACCAAACCTTAACTTTTGATAAGGTTTTGATGCTTGTCAATTTAAAGTTTTAAGCTTATTTAAGGTTTTTAAGCTTGATTAAGCTTTGAAAGTTCTTAAAACCTTGACCTCAAGCCTGCATATTGGGATTTACCCTTTGGCAGCTTGAAATTCCTGTCCAGATTGGGTTAAAACGAGTTTAAACCTTAAGGTTGGATTAAAGTCTAATCTTAAAGTTTGAATAAGGTTGAAAATCCTCCAATACAGGTGGACAACCTTAATTGAATCATTGCAGATCCAAAAAGTTGGGTACCCCAGCTCTATTTGGTCTTTTTCCTTTGTCCCACCTTTTTGCAATGATTTTGCCCTTTTATTTATTTAAAGCCATACCATGGCTTTAAAACCTTTGAAATTGAGCTCACGCAGGATTCACATTCTGTATGGCAGATCCTTAGCCAATTCAGTAAATATACACCACACCTCAATTTTAACTAAAATTTTGGTAAGTTTGCATTAACCTTATGCAACTTTGAATTTAAGCTTATTTAAGCTTAAATTTAACAATTTTAAAAAAATGTTAAAAAGGTTACATTAGTACTGTGAGATTCTTAAATCTTCTAATAACACAAGAAATAAGTGTTTTTGGGTATAACACCTTATGGATGTACCCTAGGTCATTTTTGGTGTAGAAGCCAAAAATGACATAATATTTATAACTTTGTTTATCCAAAAAAAATTTATACTTATTTCTTGTTATTTTTTATTTTAATTTCAACTAAAAAGTCTGTTTAAGACAAAATTAACTGTTTATAAAATCATTTGTGGCCTTATGGGTATGTTATACATACCTCACAGGCTCACATTGATAGCCCCTAGTGGTTCATTATCAGAAGCAAAGGCTTCTCTGTATTGAAATAAGACTTCAATATGGTCTTACTTCATTTCCATTTTTAATTCAGGACTGATTTGTGCTTTGATCAATTGATCTGTCACAAATCTTTCCTTATTAACATTTTTTACTTGCCTAATGACAGTTATGTCTTGTTTCTCTAGAGGAAAAGCAACTTTTTGTCTTTTGTTTTTCCCTGATGTGAAATATCTGTCTTTATGATTATTAATATCAATAGCATAAATATTGAGATAATCATTCTCAAGTATTAAATGTTGTGAAGTGCAGTTATTCATAAAACAAATTGAACTTTCAGTCCGGTAATTCCTGCAGGGTGAGGAAATATCCTTCCTGCTTGAAGAATGCCCAAAAAGTGCATATCCTGGCTAGCACTGCTGAATTTTATACCTTCCATTGGCATAAATGGCTCTTGCCAATTGTCATATATTTTTTTAAGATAAATTTTACCAACTCAAGTACAGAAAGCCCCTGAGTTAAGAAGTATCTTGGAATGTTTATTGTCTATCACAATATTAGTGATACAAGATGATCTAGCTGTATAAAATTTAACCCTAGCATGCTTGGGATTCTGCATTTTAGCATCATTCACATGTATGAGATTCATAAATTCATCACTATATTGTGGTAAGTGAGTATGCACTACTGTGACTTCAAAGGATACATTAATGTTCTCTATACTAAGTTTATCTGGTAATTCTTCTTCTTCAGAAGGTTGAGAATAACCTTCATGTACAGATATATCATTTGTTTCTTTTGTACATTCAGTTTTTTCAATTTATACTCATTGATTCTTGTTTTCTTTGGACAATTATTAGCCAAATGAGATGTACTTCCACATTTATGACATTTCAAAGAATATCTGTGTTGTGGTTTATTTAGTCTTGGAATTGGTTTCCCCTAGTCTTATTGTCTATTGTGGGTTTTTACCAATTTCTACCAATTTTTGTTATGGTAGTGATGTCTTCCATGGAATTGATATAATCTCCTGAAGAGCAAGGCTCAATACATCTGCTTCTTATAGAATGCTAAAGGTCACCACCACATTTTCTTAATATCATTTTATGTACCATTGTTTCAGACAGATCAGGATGAACGGAAGTTAATCTGTACTTCTGTTTAAGAAACCAGGACATGGCCTGTCCCTATAAATATCAAAAATGGCTTCTTCAAAGGAATTTTCCATTCTAAATCACTAGGAAGCATTTTACCATTTGGAAATGATTTGTTATTTCCACCAAGGCCAGTAATTCTTACCATGGTATTGTTTCATTTTATAATACAATTTCTTTCCTGATTTGGTAAATAATGAGTTTAATATGAAACATATGTATTCAACTGGTATACTAAAGTCTTCTTTGAAAATATCAATTTTTTTCATAAATTCCACATGATTATATTCTCCTTCACTACTGAAGTTAGCATTTAGTCTAATCTGGGAATGTCTTTGAAGTTAAAGGAAGTTTCCACTTCTGCATTTGTCAAAATTTTATTATGTAAGTAATTATTTAAGTTCAACAGATTTATGTTGAGAATTGGTGTAGAACATCTTGGTAGCTTATTCATCAGTGATGTCGTGTTAATACTTGATTGAATATCTTCATTCAATTCAAGTATTTCTTTATCACTTTTTCCAATTTCTCTTGGAAAAGAGATTTATTGTTAGCAGTTTAATTTTCCAAGTTCTGAACTTGTATTTATAAATTTTGTGATTGTTTAGTAATAAAAGAAATAACATTATCATCTGGAAGATTAAGCAAAGTGACTTTGGACTAAATTCTCTCACAAATAGGTGTCAAAGACGAAATATTGTCTTTTTTTACATTTTTCAGACCCATAATGGCCTTTTGTGACTCTTTCACTTGTGAAATCTCTCTACCTATCTTTTGTTTGATATACTCAAAATTGTTAAGCTTTGCCAAATTTTCTTTAGTTCAAGTTTTACATGAGATACAAGATTTACAAAGTCTATTTGGTTTGACAGGATTGATTCATTCTTTCCTCCTTTTTTTGAGTTCCATCAAAGTTCTTGCCATATTGAAAAAAGTTTTCATGGCTGTGTTTTCTCTCTTTGGAGTTCTGTAATTCTGAGGGTAAGGCTTGTTCCATTTGGGATTGGCCTTTTGCTTTCCTTGCTTATTTCTTCTTGGGGCTTGCTTGCCTTTTTTGGCACTTGTTGAGGCTTGAGGAGCTTACAAAGGGCTGTTATCCTTATTTTGCGCCACCCCTTTCTTCTGTTTCTCTAACAAAATCTTTTGGTTTTTCAAACAATCTTTTATCTTTTGGACTTCTCTTTTGCACAACACAGGTTTCAAACCCTTCAGATGTTCTTTAGTCTTTTTTAGGCCCAGAAGTGTCTTTACTTGAAGGGAGGAGTTCATTTTCTCTATAAAAAATCTGGAAAGAAGTTCCCACTTGTGCTGCTTTGCTGCCATAAAACAGTTCTTGTACTGAGAGTGGTATATTTCCACTCCTATTTGTTGGAAATTGCTCATCTCTGATAGCAGGAATGGAAGTTATTTCAGATCATGAACACTCAAGAAGAGTTTTAAAGGTGCTGGCTAAGCTTTGGGAATTGATGGTAGCTCTGGCATCTTCCATTTGTGCATCTCCTGTGAGCCTTGAGGTATATTTTACATACCCAAATAGGCCACAATTATCTTTAAAATAAATTCTGAACTATGCATAAACCATAAGTCATGCATATATTTAAAATTCATCTTTTTTGATTTTAGAAAAGATGAATAACTTTTTATTGAGTAAGTAAATTCATAGATTTAAGGCCAGATTTTGATTCTACACAAAATTTCACCTAGGTTAGCTCCATAGAGTTGATAAGCTGAAATCAACTCTTTCAGGTGGTAATATGGAAAATACTTCAATACCACATAAAAGAATTGTGAAAATTTTTGTTTTTCTCAATTTCACGCCAAAATAATGGGAATGTGAGAAATCCCATGTTACATATACACTAAGAATAGTGGCATGTATGTTTGTGGAACTTATTATTATAGTATTCTTACATAAATGTTTGATACACCCATAGTGGATATCAGTCTTTAAGCCTGAATTTCTATTTTGACGTAAAAATAGTCAAGGGGGACAAAAGACATCAAAGAGAGCCAGGGTACCCAACTTCTGATGCCTCTGAGGCATGGAAAGCTCTAAAGCCTGTATCCATGGCTTACGTTGACCCAATTAGTATACTCAAAACTTTTGGGAACTTGGTTACCAAGTCAAAACTTCAGTATATCATAAGAAAATTGCAAATAAGCTGCTAATTTGATGTGCCAAGGAGGTGAAGAGCAACTTAGACTCCTTTAACCATGTCAATTTGTAATGGCTTCCCATGGATAAACCCCAAAAGAGTAACTAAAACCCTTTTTTGACTAGTATCCATTGATTTACCTCATAGCAACCAGCCATATACTGCTATTTGCAATTCTAAGTAGAAATGAGGTAAAAAATTCAAAAATTCTTATAAAAACCAAAAGTAATTGTACTTTTATAAGTAAAATCAAAAGTTTTACTTACAGTCCATTTTTGATGATTCCACCTGAAACATTGAATCTTTAAAAATTCACAGAGAATACACTCTGTGATGAAATTTCCAATAACATTGATAAATTTGAGAAATAAATGATTCTTTTGGAGTAAGAGAATATTTACAGTTTCTATCCGTTTTATTCTTAATCATAAATGGGTTGGTAGTCACATAAAAGCATCAATTAAGTAATTATGATAATCTTATGTGACAAGAGATGATGCAATCAATAATACAGAAAGGTTGATCATTTTCTCACTCACTTATTTTTCAGTTTGCTTCATGACACGCCTCTGTGAGCTGTCTTAGACTTAAAAGAGGCCTCTTCTTGCTGTTTTTTCCAAATCACAACATTATTCAATTATACCTTTATTACCAACAAGTAAGTGTTAGTTAAAATCTTTTCTTAAGTGTTTTAATCTATCAGAATCAATCAGAAAGTCGTGAAATCATTGAAATCAACTATATATTGTTGTAATACTGTTGTAAATCCATTTTTGATCCACCAAATCCACAATTATCTGTCAAACTTCTCAGCTATTATCTTTAATAAGCTCTTGGGAGTATTATTGAGTGCTTTATCTTAATTCTCAAATTTTTCCTCTAGTAATTATTTTCTTCAAGAATTATGTTCATAATTCTTCTTCCAAAAGATAATTATATATTAAAATGATTTTATTATTTTAATAAAGAAGTTTCATTATTAAATACTTCTTGTAATTGATTCTAGTAGACAATTAGTGATTACTGCTATAATCACTAGTAGTATATAACAAGTAAAAGAAATAATTAATCATTTATTTATTTAATTGTGGTTATAATAATCTTTTATTATTATATTTCATAAGAACAGTCATAGTACTGTTGATTAATAGTAATATTAACAACAATCTCATAGACACATCTTACATCTCCTATGGGCCACCATTATTGTGTTTTAGATTTAGGACTTGAATGTCCTGGACCATATGCATTTTATTGGATGGAGTAGTCATTTCATGTCAATCTAAAGCAAATTGGACTACTAAATGAATTTAATTCACCTGATAGACCTTTGAAGGATCCTTTTGTAAGTAACCCCCTTGGTAATGGACTGGTTTGAATTTCAACCCTTGACTCTGACATACTAGAGTAAAAAGAGATTTCTGCTATGGATTAAGCTAGAGAAAATAAGGAATATAAGTTATCTCATTAAGAAATAATAATAAAAATAACTTGTTAACTCAACTTATTGAATACAATCGTTTTAATGTGAGTTATGTAGAATTATGTCAAAAATAAAGAAAATTGTCCAAAGAGTAAAGAAAAATACTCCAAGTGAAGATTTTGAGCTTTTTAGATTTTTTATTTTATTTGTTATTTCATTCAAAGAAATAGTAATTATAAAATTAATAAGTCATCAATCAAGACTGTATTATTATTCACTTTCAATGAGAATAACTCAAAGAATAAATTTCATTTCTGTGATGTGAAAAAGACACTAGTTAGACAACAGATTTTCATTCCAAATCACTCAATAGTATATTTTTTAAAACAATATTTTTAAAGAAAAACGACTTTATTCATAATATAAAGATTTTTGTAAGGGGTAAGTCCCCAAAAAGCCAACATTATGGTAAATATGGAAATTTTACGTCAGAAAACAGGAAAATAAGGTCTGGAATATGACTTATGTCCCAAAAATTGGTTACAATCATGGCCAGGCCCTGAAATTTAAGGTTTCTATACGAAAATCTTTATAATAGTAACAAAAAGAAAGAGTAAAAGGACTGTCCTCAGTAGCAAATATAATATAATTAAATATTGTAACCAAAAATTAATATAATTATCAAAAATAATTGTATAAAAAAACAATTTAATCATTATTGAATATATTAATGATAAAAAAATTTCGAATAATTCTAATAAATTATGATTATTTGATTATTATTATAGTCACTGACAGTTATAATAATAAAAAATATAACATCTCTCAATGAGACAATTATATGTGGAAAATGAAAGTATTTATCCACTCATGAATAATATGGATATTATTCATGAACAAAATATCACACACACTTTGCAGGGATAAATCTTATAGATAAATTCTATATAAAAAACATAATACTAGATAAAAAGATATAGAAAGTCAGAGGAAACTTATTCATAATATTTATTGAAAACAAAAGTGAAATAGCAACAAGTGTAGCATTAAAGAATGCTTATGAGTAAAAAAAAAACCAAAAAAAAAGTTTTATATTATAAAACATTATTCTTTCAGTCTACAGAGAAATCTGTGGATCTTAAAAGATATTTAAGACAACAATCAATTAAGATAAAATGTATTGTTGGTTATTAAAACAACATAATCTTGATTCTATTATTCAAATTCTTCCATTCAAAATATAAAAATAATAAGAAACTGAAGTAGTCCTTTTAATGCTAAGATTCTTTAGATAATGAAGCTTTAACTGCTTAAATGTTTGATTTGATTGACTGAATGATGATGATAGACAAAAACAGTGATGTAAAGGCTCCTTTTATGTCTTCAGAGCAGCTCTTATGATTAATAATGGATATAGAGGGTGTGCTCCGGTCAAAACTCAAGAAATATTCTTAAAATAAGGTTCTTAATTGAAGGTAGCTGTCACAGGGGCTCTTATGGAAGCAAGAGTGGCCTGGCACTCAGGAATAAAGAACTCACTTGGAGGGCTCCAAAAGAATAAAGAAATCAGAAGAGTATATTTCTTTAAGGAAGAATAAAAGTAAAGACAAGGGTGCCAAAAGATAAAATGAAAGGGAAGCCAATGGCCAGGAGAATCAGAAAGCCAAAATCCAAAGAGCCAACCAAATGAATCCTCAATTCACTTTTTCAGCCTGTCAGAAAGAACAATGGAATTAGTAAAGGATATGTCCAACAATATCCACCGACAGGCAAGGAAGAAAAGGTGCAAATGACTGAATATAGATTATCAGTATTTACTTGCATAAAAGAACAGAAAATAAGGGAAAAAACAAATCCAATATATTAATTAACTGGGGAAAAAGTCCCCAGGTGATGAAAGCTGGCCAGCATATGTGAAAAGCTGAAAGGCTGATCCTGGAAGATGAGTCCCCCAACTGTATTGTCTGAATTGGGCCAATACAGTTCTGGCCATCTTGAGAATTGAGCTGCGTGAATGCATTCCCACAGTGGAATATGAATTAGCCCAAATGGGTCAAGGCCATACAGGATTCTTGATTACTTCCTATATGGACCAATTGAGTTGTCCAAGGAATGATGGGTACTTTATGCCTTGAAAATGATTTAAATAATTGATAACCTCTGAGAATTGCCCTTAGAATAGTCCTGATGAGAATTGAAAACCCAAATCCTGGAGGGCCAGGTGGTTGGGGTCCTTGAATGGTCTTCTGGTAGCCACCTGGGAGTTGCCAGACTGAATAGCTGAAAAATCATCCTTTGAAATTGGTGATGGATTGGGGTCTTGATTTGGAATCATGTAATTTGGTCTTGAAAGCGTCATCAGTGTATTTCTGAGCAATAATGGAGCATAATGGTATCTTATACCATATATGCACCACTCCTGCATCCTTCAGTGCAGGGTGCATTGAGGAAGGAAAAGTCTTCCCCTGAAACTGAGGGGAATCCTTGCTTGGAGCTGCGCTGGTGGCCTCTGGTGGCTTCCAGAGGCCATTTCTTGGTTGGTTGGGCTTTGGGGACAAAGTGGCTCAGGTGGGCCCCACCTGGCCTTGGGGGCTGATGAACTGCCCCCTTGGCACCTCTTGGCCTCATTGGATTTGGCCAAAAGGGGCCTAATGGTCCCATGGACTGGGAACGTGGGCCATAGAGGAGGTAGGGGGCCTAAATGGCCCCAAAATGCCATTTAGGCCAAAGCCCCCATAATATAAGGGGTTGGGCAAAGGGCCCTGGTGGTGGTTAGAGGGGCCATAGGCCCCTGGAAGACTGAAAAGACCCCCAGGCCCAAAAACAAGGATAGGGGCCTGGGGGTTGGTGAGGTGGAGAATTTGCCAATAAGGCAAATGAAGGCAGGATATGGCCCGAGGCCATAAATGGCAAGTACAAGAGAGATATGACCAAGAGGGCACAGTTGGCCATAAACATATTATATGGCCAACTGACCATAAACTGGGTTCAGGCTAGAATTGCTGCAACACCCATTGGGGGGGTGATTATTTGTGGTTGTGGAAGTACCCCCTTACCTTGAATGGTGAGCTCCTGAGTGCCAGGATAAGGTACAAGCCTGTTGAGGCTGTTGAGATGGATTGGAGGAAGGGATTTCAGAGGTATTAAATCTTGAAAAGAAATTTTAGACTGGTAAAGAGGTTGACTTGGTCTTCTCTTGACATTTGGCTCTGGGAATTTTGAAAAATTGAATTGGTGTAAAGATTTGGGAATTAAGAATTATAAGAAAGAAAATTTTGAAGAAAATATAAAGAAAGAAAGATAACAAAGAAACTTGAAAATAAGAAAAAAGAGAAAATAAAAGAAGAGAGAATTTTGAGGGGGATTCCAATCTTCACCATGGATATTGAAAGTTGATTTGAAATGGTCAAGGACCTGAAAAAAAAGATTTGATTCCAGGTGCTCGCAGAGTGGCAAAGGTGATGTTTTGAAAGATTGTAGACCCCTCAGGGAAGTGCACACCAGGAGAGGAACTTGTAATAGTTACCACTCCCGCCAGTGCCATAAATTAAGGAAGGTTGATGAAAGAATGTATTGGAAAGTAATAACTTGGAAAAAAAATTGATAAGAAAAAGAATGGTCCATTGCCCCTAGTGGAAATGGCCATAGATTGGAATTTGATGTTGAAAGCTAGGCCAAAAATTTAAAGTGCTCACAGAGTGGCCAAGGTGATGCTTACAACAGAAAAGAGTAGAATACCCCTAAAGGTGCATACCAGGAGTGGGACTTCTGTTTGGTAATTCCTCTCCCCACCAAGCACCATAAAAATTAAGCTCTTGAAGAATTGGGGCCTGGCTTGTCAGGATATAAAGAATGGAAATCCTTGAAAAGTTCAGGGAAATTCTTGAGGTGCTTGGTTTGCTCCCAAGTGCATCTTTCTGGGTCTTGACTAAAACCTTTCCATTCCACCAGATAGCATAATTTTCTTCTCTTGAAGTTTGAATCAAGTATTTGAGAGACTTCCCATTCCTCTTCTTCTTCAATGATGATTGGAATGGGAGGCTCTTGATGCCAATTTGGGATTATTGATGTCTTGACTGGTTCAAGGAGGGAAATATGGAAGACTGGATGGATGGATTTCCATTGAGGTGGTAAGCATGAGTACTGATTTTCTTCAAGTGCTGAAAGGAACCCAACCATCTTGCAGACAGCCTTTTGGTGGGTCTTGTTGATTTTATGTTCTTCAAAGAAAGCCATACCATGTCACAGGAGTTAAAATGGGTGGACTTGCTCTACTTTTATCTGCATACCTGTTAAACCTCTTTATGGCAACTTCAATTTCTCTCTTGAAAACTTGCTGTACTGATTGGATTTTTGTTTATAGCTTTTTTAAGATGTGACTATGAAACTGATGATAATATCACTATTAATCAACAGTACTGTGTCTGTTCTTATGAGATATAATAATAAAATATTATTATAACCACAATTAAATAATTAAATAATTATTTCTTTCACGTGTTAAGCACTACTAGTGATTTTAACAGTGAGCAAGTAATTGTCTACTACAATCAATTGCAAGAAGATTTTAATAATAAAACTTCTTTTATTAAAATAATAAAAATATTTTAATATATAATTATCTTTTGCAAGAATAATTATAATGATAATTCTTGAAGAAAACTAATTGTAGAGAAAAACATTAAGAATTAAATATAAATCACTCACTAATATTCCAAAGAGCTTATTGAAAGATAAGATAGAGAGATTTTTTGTAGAATTGTGGATTTAAGGATCAAAATGGATTTATAACAGTATTACAACAATATATAGTTGGATTCTATGATTTTACGTCTTTCTTATTGATTATGAAAGATTAAAAACACTTAAGAATAGCTGTAACTAATACTTACTTGTTGGTAATAATGATTTAAATGATAATAAGATGATTATGTGGAAAAAACAGCAAGAAGAGGCTTCTTTTAATTCAACAACAGCTCACAGAAGCGTGCCATGGAGCAAACTGAAAAACCAGTGAGTGAGAAAACAATAAACCTTTTTGGATTATTGATTGCATCATCTGTTCTCACATAAGATTATCATAATTACTTAATTGATGCTTTTACGTGACTACCAACCCCAATATGGTTAAGAATAAAAGGAGTAACATCTGTAAATCATCTTTTATTCCAAAATAATCATTGATTTCTCAAATCTATCAATGTTATTTCCAATTTCATCACAGGATGTAATTACTGTGAATTTTTGAAGATTCAGTGTTTCACATAGAATAGTCAAAAATGGACTGTAAGTAAAACTTTGAATTTTACTAGTAAAACTGTAATTATTTTTGGTTTTACTATAGATAATACAGTTCTAAATTAGTCCTGAAAATTTCAGAAAGATTCATTAAGAATTGTATTTTGAATGAATTTTTGAAGTTTTTACCTCATTTCTACGTAGAATTGCAAATATCAGTGTTTCACTGGTTGCTATGAGGTAAATAAATGGATAAAAGTCCAAAAAGGGTTTTAATTACTCTTTTGGGGTTTATCCTTGGAAAGTTATTAATAATTGACATGGTTACAGGAGTCTAAGTAGCTCTTTACCTCCTTGGCATGTCAAAATTGCAGGTTATTTGCTATTTTCTTAAGTTTTACTGTAGTGGTAACGTGGTAACCAAGTTCCGAAAAGGTTTTAGTTTACCAATTAGGCCAAGATCAGCCATGGATCCAAGTGTTGGAGCTGTCCACGCCTCTGAGGGCTCAGAAGTTGGGTACCCTGGCTCTCTTTGATGTCTTTTGTCCCCCTTGCCTATTTTTGAAGTCAAAATAGTAATTTAAGCTTCAAGTGAGATATCCACTATGGGTGTAACAAAGGTCCATGTAAGAATACCATGATATTAAGTGCTCAAAACATGCATAACACTATTCTTAGTGTATATGTAACATGGGATTTCTCACTTTCCCATTATTTTGGCATGAAATTAAGAAAACCAAAAATTTTCACAGATCTTTTATGTGGTATTAATGATGTGGTATTGAAGCATTTTCCATTTTACCCCCTCAAGGAGTTAATTTGAGCTTATTCATTCTATGGAGCTACCCTAGGTGAATTTTAGTGTAGAATCGAAATCTGGCCTTCAATCCATGGATTTACTTACTCAATAAAAAGTTATTCATATTTTCTGAAATCAAAAATGATGAAGTTTGGATATATGCATGACTGTCACAACCACGTATTTTGACCCTCCTCCTTGATGGCGGCGACAATCCAACCTGGAGCCAAGTTGGGGCCAATTGGCCATGTCATATCATTTATGGCCAATTGACCCCTTTTGGGTGTTCCATGGCTCTTACGCCATAACCCATTCCATTGGCCACTTATGGCCTCAGGCCATATCCTGCGTTATTGGCCCTCTTGGCCAATTTCCACCTCACCAACCCCCAGGCCTCCATCACTGTTTTTGGGCCTGGGGGGTCCCTTTGTCTTCCAGGGGCTTCCAGACCCCATGGCCACCCCTTTCATTATGGGGGTTTTGGCCTAAATGGCCTTTTTGGGCCATTTAGGCCCCCCACGGCTTCTACGGTCTGTGGGCCGTAATACGCGGTCCGTAGGCGGATTAGGCCCCTTTTGGCCTAATCCAATGAGGCCAAAAGGGGCCAAAGGGGGCAGCCACCTAGCCCCCAAGGCCAGGTGGGCCCCAAACCACAATTGGGCCCACCTGAGCCATTTTTGGCCACCAATCCCTTGGACCCAAATTGGACCAAAAACACCTTGGATCCATTTTTGGTCATAAATCCCTCAGGACCCATTTTGGCCCTGGACCACCATGGACCAACTTCACCGTCATGGCCTCTGGCAACCACCAGAGGCCACCAAATCACCTCAACAAGCATTTCCCTCAACTTAAGGGAGGATTGCTTCATTCCTCCATGCACCTCGTACTCAAGGTTGCAGGAGTGGTGCATATATGGTGTTATATACCATTATGCACCATTTTTGCTCAGCAATTCAATGGTGACATTTTCAGGACCCAAATAAACCTTCTTAACTCAAGGTACCAAGATCCAACGCCCATTTCAAAGGAGAACCTTTGGACTCATCAGTTTGGTAATCCATGGCGGCAATCAGAAGACCATTCAAGGACTCCAATCACCTGGCTCAGCAGGAGTTGGGTTGGCAATCTCATTCAGGGTTATTCTAAGGGCAATTCTCAAAAGGTATTACATCTTTTCAATCAGTTGTCAAGGCATCAAGTATTTCAATACTTCTTGGACAACTCAATTGGTTCATACAGGCGGTAATCAATCAACCTGTACGTACTTGGCCCAATTGGGCCAATTCATAGTCTACTGTGGGAATTCAATCACACACTTTCAAATTCAAGATGGCCAGAACTGTATTGGCCCGATTCGGACAATACAGCCGGTGATCCAACTCCAGGATCAATCTTTCAGCTTTTCACATATACTGGCCACCTTTCAGCACCTGGGGACTTTTTCCCCAGTTAATTATTATAGTGGATTTATTTTTATCCTTATTTTCTTTTACCTTATTAAGGTTAATACTGATAATCTTAAGTCAGTCATTCAGCACCCTTTTCTTTTATTTCCTCGCCTGTCCAGTGGATATTGGTGGTCATATCCTTATACTAATTCCATTTCCTTTTCTGGCAGGTTGAAACAGTGAATTGAGGATTCACCTGGTTGGCTTCTTGGCTTTTGGCTTCTTTATTATCTTTGGCCATTGGCTTCATCTTTTCTTATCTCATCTTTTGGCATACTTGTTTTCTCCCATATTCTTTCTTAGAGAAAATTCATTCTTATTATTCTTTTATCTTTGGAGCCCTCCAAGTGAGTTCTTGATTCCTGAGTGCCAGGCCCTCTTCTTCCAAGAGCCCCTGTGACATTATATTAATTAACTCATAATTCTTCTTCATTCATTCATTCTTTTATTCTTATATTTTAAATTCATTCATTCATTTTATCAAAATTATGATTCTTTAACGTTTTATGATCTTATGATTCTTCGTCACCTCTCAATTTTCTCTCATTCATTCTTCATTCTGAAAATTGAAGGCTGACCCATTTTTTATTTTTTGTTATCTTTTCAATCTCATTCTCAATCTTAATCAATCTATTTTATCCATAATTCAGGCATTTTTTATCTTTGGTTCTCAAGTTATTCATCAGGTTATTCAGACACGTTCTTCATATCAGGATTCACTTTGATTTATTCCTCAAGAATTTTTGATTTTTTGGAAGAATTCACTTGAAAATTGATTTGATTGACTAATTTGACATAGTTGAAATTAACCTCAAGATAATTGATTTACCTGAAGATTTTATTGATTTTGCTGATTATTCACCTCAAGATTTTTGACATAAATTGATTTTGACTCAAGAATTCATTTTGATTGATTGATTTTTCTGCAAGATTTTGATTTGATTTGATTTTGATTGTTTGATTGATTGTTTTATTGACTTCAAGATTCTCATTGATATTGATTTTTACTTCAAGACTCATTCTGATTTGATTGATTGACGTATTTGAAGAATTTTGATTCATTGATTATCCAATTTCCTCAAGATTTGATTGTTGATTTTGTACTTCAAGAAAATTTTGATTTTATTTCATTTATTTTGGTTGATTATTCCTGAAATCATGCCAGTTCAACATTCACCTCCAGCAAGACAGACTAGATCTCAGGCCAGAGCTCAAGCTGTTCTGACTCCAACTCCAAGGGCTCCTCTTGACGGTACCCCAGCAGTTTCTCAACTGAGGGCCAGATTGGACAGAGGGCCCATTATGGAAGGAGCAGCACCATCCAGGAAGGAAGGAAGAGGGCCAAGAAGATCAATGTCTTTATCAGGAGTGGTTGGCGGATTCCCAGGATTTTCAAGAACCAGTCCCAAGGTTCAAGGTGAAGATGGTGAAGAGGAGGAGGAGAATTCTGTGGAAGAGGAAGAGTCTAATGGCACTGAGGCTGCTCCTGCTCCTGTGGGAGCATCTGAGGGCACCAGAGGACCAACTCTAGCCCAGTCTGATCAGCCTGCCTCTCATCAGTCTGAACCGTCTTTATTGGCCATTATGCAACAAATGACTCAGATTATGGCCAATCTGCAAGCAGCTTCTTCTTCTGAATTATCAAGACCACCAGCCTTCAAGACTCCCTCTATGAAGGCTCCAGAATGCTTTGATGGGACTCAGCCCTTCAAAGTCAGAAGCTTTATTCAATCTTGTCAGCTCATCTTTCATAATGATCCGGCAAACTTCTCTCAAGACAGAAAGAAGGTTCTTTATGCCACTTCATTCTTAGTTGGCAGGGCTGCAAAATGGATTGAGCCTTATCTTTCCAACCTCAATAATCAAGACTCAAATTATCTCCTCAATTCCTGGCCATTATTTGAATCCCAATTGTTCACTTTATTTGGAGACCCAAATGAAGTTAGAAAAGCAGAAGCTGAATTGGATGGCCTTAGGATGAAAGAAGGTGGGCATGTTGCTTTGTATATTGCCGATTTCAGGAGTTTGATTTCAAGAATTGGGGATTGGGGTGAAAGGGCTCTTATTCATCATTTCAGGAAGGGCTTGGCCTCCAGGATTCTGGATCAATTGGCCTCCCATCCTTCAAACATTGATTCTCTTCAAGATTTAATGGAAGTCAGCCTGGAACTTGATACCAGGTACCATGAGAGGCAGAAGGAAGAGAATCATCATCAAGAGAAGAAGCCTGAATCCTCAAAATCTCACTCTTCTCATCATCAAGTTTCTTCAAGTTCAAGACCAAAGAAGAAATTTCATTCTCAAAAGCGGGACAAGCCCCATTTTTCATTGTTGAATAAGGACTTCAAGTTGAAAGGTTCTGAAAAGGAAAGAAGAATCAAGGAGGGTTTGTGTACCTATTGTGGTGGGAAGCATAGTCTTGAGTCCTTTGTCAAAAGGCCTCAAAACAAGCTTACCCAACCGTCAGGCAGTTTTCCCAGCCAGGGAAAAGCCTGAGTGAAGATCATGTTGTGTTCAATGGTCTTCACAGTTTTCCTTCCAGAGCACAATTGTGCATTCTGAATACTGGTGTCAAGAATTCTCTCAAATTCTTTGTTTTCTCTTCTCTTTCTGATGTTTTTTACAGTATTCTCATTGATTCTGGTGCTACACACTCATTCATTGCAAAGCAGTTTGTTCACAAGTACTCATTGACTACGTCAGAACTTCCAGAGAAGATTCCTCTTATCATTTTGGACTCCTCTGAGTCCCCTTCCTTATTTGTGACTCACCATACTAAATATATGGTTGAGCTCCCTTCCTTCCCAAGCTTTGAATGGGATTTTTTAGTCATTGATACTCCCAAGGGAGAAGACCTCATATTGGGCTTTGACTTTCTCAATCATTTTAATCCTTCTATTGATTGGAGGCAAGGGCTGATCACCTTTAATCCTGATCAAAAGGACTATTCTGATCCTTCCAATTCCTTCCGTAATGACTCTTCTTCTGCCAAATCATGTGCAGCTCTGGTTGGTGATTCTAGAACACCATCAGTTCCATCTTCTGTCCATATTCCTTCCCTTAATTCCCATCTGTCATTACCATCATCTGGAGATGAAGTCTTCAAAGAGATTCAAGATGTTGGGGAAGATAATTCTGTATCTTCACTTCATCTCTTATTTGGGAATATGGACCTTCCTCCTTCATCTTATCATGACTCCCTGGAGGAGTTGTGGGATGAAGAGGAAGAGCCAGAAGAAGTGGAAACCGTGATGAAGGTTGTTCCCTCTGTTTATCACCAATACTTGGATGTATTCTTCAAGGTGAAGGCAGAGAAACTTCCTCCTCACCGTGCCTGTGATCATCATATTGAACTGGAGGGGTCTCTACCTCCAGTTGGGGTGGTCTACTCACCGGGGCGAATCTCGTGTCAATCGTCGGCGATTGACTTCACGTCAAGCAAACGTCAAGCAGGATAAAAGTCGAGCTCACGTCAAGCGAAAATCAAGCGAACGTCGAGCACACGTCACACTCTGGTCTTACACCAAATCCTGTGACATCCAATAATATTGGTTCCCCTGTGCCTTCAACTCAGATTCCTCACCGCCTGATCATCCCACAACCGTCCGATGATTGGTAAAAATTACACCAGACCCGCCTGTTTGCACACACACACATCAAAGATGTCCTTCAGCCAGTCTTGATGTAGGCGGGGGGTTTGACTTCACCAGGTCATCCATGAAGTGTGCGTGTGCATGCGTGGGGGCGGGTGCGTTTGCGTGTGCATTGGCGTGTGCGGGTGGGTTTGCGTGTGCATTGGCGTGTGCGGGTGCGTGTGCGTGTGCATTGGCGCGTGCCGGTGGGTGTGCGTGTGCGGGTGCGTGTGCGTGTGCATTGGCGCGTGCGGGTGCACATGCGGGTGTGGGTACGCAAAAGCCGATTCCGCTTCCAACATGATGATGGCGCAGTTAGAAATCTTGGATGCTGTGAAAGGTGAGTGTATGGGTCATTTGATCATTGGACTTGGCTTATTCACACTGTACCCAATGTCAAAATAGTAAGTTCTTTGTGGCAATGTGAAATAATGGGCTTTGCTTGTCACAATGGCATGTCTCTGTCACTAAATTTTGAGGCAATTATTTCACTAGCAAAATTGCTAATGAATCTGAGAGATTTGCATTTTAGTAGACTAAATATCATGAAATAACGGCTTTATCATTACAAGCAGTCCACATGACAGAGCTTTGTTATCATACAATCCACAGTTACCTTCTATTTCTTCTTCAGATATAATCAAGTGTCCATCATCAAAACCAACAGCTTTATAAATATTCAGATGCGGCCAATCTGGTAGGAAATTCACATCAATCTTCAAAGGTTTTAAAATCAGAAAGTTATTGTTCAGTATGCTAGATGGCTCAGAGACTTTGAAAATGCTATCAATAATACCAAATTGTCGTGAGTTGCCCCTCAGAAAACATATCACACTGTTGCTGATATTTTTGGATTCAGTTGAAAATATATTGTTCCCAATATTAATGTTTGAAACTGGAAAATACCAAGGTGAGACAATCCTTGAAGTGGGAGGACTTGTGGATTGCACGGTAGTGTCTAAGCTGATCCAATCAACTATTTCCCTTGTTGCATGAAAAGTCTGTAAGTACTCAACCAGGCAATCATAATTTTGTTGGTCATGGCGGGATGGCTTGTTATATTTATGGTGATTGAACACGGCAGGTGGCTGTGATTCGAAAAGCTGTTTTATTTCACATGGCACAGATGGGGATTTCAGGAGAACGGAAAGGTTGGAACATCGACAGATATGTTGAAGTAAGGTTTTATCTATATCATCTATTCAGAGTTGCAAAAAGTTAGTCTTATTCAGTTCAGGTGTTTAATCAATGTGAATATATTGATCTTATTAATTGACTTACATATCTTGTTATTTGTTGGCATCTTTGCAAATACTCCAATCAAGCGCTCATAACCCCATGTGGCTGAGGCTTGTGCTGGGCCCCAACGTTGGAAGAGTTCGGGAATATGATCAGCAAAATGATGATTTGGTTTACTTTTCTGTTTTGGGAACAGGTGTTGATTGGAAAGGCGGAATTTTTTCCAATGTTCAGCAAATGCAGTCGCATCATCTATTGAAACAGTCCAGCTTGTGGCAATGTTGATAGCACTAATCAAATGGAATGTATTCTTGGCTAGTTCATTTGCAAGTTCTTCTGACTGACCCATTTTTCTTTGAGTGTTGGCAGATTGGTGTGCATCTAATGACATCTGTTGACTGAGCATTAGAAATGGAATATAGACCTTATATAAGAGAGCCCATTCAGCGGCTTTTAAGCTACCATGAGAGGGGGAACCCATTTTGCGGGGAACTCTTGTCCATGATGAGGGAATTATGGTCTCAGATATGATTTGTCGGAGATGCTCAAGAGCCTCACCCTTGATCTGGTGATCACTCAGTGCAGTGATATCCAATTCAGAGGGTATTTCAGAAGTGGGGATGTAATCGGCATCAAATGAAGGAATCTCCGCAGAACCACTAGATGGATGTTCTGTGTTAGGGGTGGGCATTGGGAAGTAGTTTTTTCGGGTGGAAGTAGTGGGGAGTGGCTCATTTATTATTTTTGCTGCGTCTCTTCTCAGGGAGCGGGCCTCTCTCAATGTGATTTTATCAAGAGAGCTGTTGGAGGTCATGGAATCTGAGTCTGAACTGTTGGTGTCATTGGATTTCCTGCGGGACCTGAAGTAAATTTTTGATTTCGCCTCTGGAATGCACAATTTGAAAGTTGCATGATCCTTCAAAATTCCAAGTATTAAATTATGCATTATGTCAAGATTAACCATTCTGGTTGCATCCCAATACGGAAGGTCTTCCAAAATTGAATATCGCACTCCATACTCAGAGAAAATTGCTTGTCTTTGTTGTGGGGTTGCCCGAAGCCATTTGGCAATGGTTGATTTATGACTTTGGTATGAGCGCGTGTAGTGAAATTGAGGACCAATTTCTTCAATTTGAGCTTTGTGAATGGTGCAAAAATTACAAAAGTGGCTTCCTGAATGGGAAATAAATCCAGTAAGCTTGCGCATGGCAACCACATCCGCAATGGCTGTGAGGATGGCAACACGGATAAAGGATCCTGATGGACCTGTTGAGGTGGGTGCAAAATGGTAACCTTGCCATAGCTCTTTGAGCTCGTTGATGAGTGGCATTAATAGATAATTCAATTGAAGCGCAGTTGGCTCCTTCGGACCAGGGATGATTCCTGCAACATAGACATTCTCGGGCTTCAATCTTTCACTTGGGGGGAGATTAAGACAAATAAGCATGATAGGTCCAATGCTAGCCAACCGGGTTGACTTTCCATGTGCATTAAACCAGTCCACATATATGGAGAAGGCCAATGCACCAGGAATGGACATGAATGGGGGGTCATGGATATTTCTAGTGCCAGTGAAGCGTCTCCAGACCAATCCATCCCAGACGTCACGTTTTGGGGAATCTTCGGGAGTTTGGGATTGTTGATGTTGATGCAGAATGTCCATAATTCCAGCCCGCTGGAGGAATCTGGCAAGCCAATTTTTGAATGGTTGATAAATGAAATGTTTTGTTGGTATAAATTTTTGCTTCATGTTGGTTGTGTTTTGGGTTTGGGGTTCAGATGAATAGATGAATTTGCCTAATGATTGTGTGCAAGGGGGATCATGATCATTTGGGTCATTATGGCGTTGACAGTGGGGTTGGTCAGTTGTGACTGATTCAGTAAGGCCATTAAGAGAGAAACATTGAGGACAACATATATAGTTTTGAATCACTGGCTCCAATTGGAGATGTTCAAATATGGTACTCAGATCTTGAGGTATATGGAATGCAGGAGCGGGGGGACCAGCTGAGCTTGAGATACTGGACTTGATCAGCAGGTTCAGGGCGGGGTTGAGTATGCGTGAAGCCCTGCGGGGTAAATTATACCTTAATGATAGAATGGCAGATATTATCATTCCTAGGTCTTGTGGGGGAAGGGTTTGACTGCCACTATATGGTTTCTGTGCAGTTGAATTGAGACCCGCAGGAGTTGAGAAAGTGCTTTGGGTCAAACGTGAATAATCAGCTGGGAAGATTTGATCCAATAGAATTTGTGGGCACCCAGATCCTGATGCAGAAGTAGGGATGTTTGGAAGGGATTTGGGTGCAATGGTTGATTTGAGCTTTTTAATGTGCTGTTTATATTGGAAAGGTGTGAAGGCAACTCCTTGCCTATCACCCTCAGGGGAAGAATGTGTTTGAGTTGAGCAGTGTTGACACATGCATATACGCATTGAGGAATATGGCCGGGTTGTCATTGTTGCAGGAATTGGGAGTACGGTTGGTTTGTGTATAAATATCTATGGTTGATGTGAAAGTGTTTAGGAGTGTTATTAATTGGAAATAAAATTCAGTGATTATTTATGAAGCGGGAGATGATTTGAGCCAGCTGAGGATTTTATCCCATTTGTAATGGAGCATGAGCTGCAGTGGATAAAGTTTAACATGTCTCATCTGGATGGCGGAATTGGTTAGGCGTTTAATTGGGTAAAATGCCATGCTGCTCAATGCTCATACATATTCTAGTTTATTTACACATTGTGATAGTGCGGGTTTGACCATTGAGGGGGTTCCATTAGTGAAGTGTTACCATTGAATTGAGGGGATTAACATTTAATCCATGTACGCTGGCACGCCATCGTACATGGTTTAAACCTTATTACAGACATAACTATATAACTCTATTACATAAGGGGTTGGAGTGCAGCTAAAGTCTTGGTATTTGGTTTGAGTACGGCGGGCTTTGAATCAGTTGGAATGTGATTTGGATTGTCTTGCCTTTCGTGAAAAGGTGATGTCTCTTTTGTGGGTAAATCCTTCATGAATATACCCCTTTACAGATGTACAATGTTGGGGAATTTCAATGCATATATTGGCAGTTTGGATAATTCACAAAATGTGACAATGGGGAGGCGGAAATGTTACCAAATATGATTACCTATGGATGATGGGTCCCCTTTCAGATCAAGGAAATATCACATTATATGCTGGTAGGCCGTGCAGGGTGGTTTCCGACAAAAGCGGAGGAGCTCAAGAGGAGGCAGGGAGGATTCTCCTCAAAAGAGTCTTATCCGACTTCCACACAACACTTAGTTCCAACTATTCATAGAATTTCTCTATTCTAAATTTGAAAAGATTTCATCTCATATCACTCTATTTTATCATAATACTGAGGTGTTTTATCTAGTTAAAAATATTACTGTACTTTTTCGGCCCTTATGTCATCTTTCAAGTCACATAAATCCCGTTCAGGTTCTGTTCATGACTCAAATAGTGAATCTAGCATAGAATATGTTCAAACACAGTCACCATTGAGCCCCAACATTCCTCTCACAACCCCTATCGCATCCTCAATGAATGTATCAGGTCTTAACATTGATGTGGGCAATCCAAAGGCTCCAACTTCAAGCACTTGGTCGATCCCAAATATTTCCGTCACTCCAATTCCCCCGAATCCCACTAATACACAAATTCATGTGTCTCAGGGGCCAGAAGGCACACCTCAAATCTCCTCACACGCTAATCCCCAATCAAAATTTCCACGTGAGTTCCTCCTTAATCCCGGTCGGAGTCCAGTCGCATCCCAGGATCCCTTTGGCCAAAGTAAACAGCCAACCCTCAATATTCCATCAGGATCGCAGGTTCATGTGGGTGATGAAAGGCGCGTGGATGGGGGGCGACGAAAAAGACCTTTGGAAAATGTAACTTGGAGCGGTCTGTCGGAGGGAAATCCAGTATTGACGCTTCATCAAAGTAAGTCATTTGAATTTTGGAGTAGAAACTTATTCATGATTTGATATGTTTGTTTCATGGGTTAGATATGGCACCTAAAGGCAAGTCAGTCCGATCTCAGGAGCCAATTGAAGATCGTGAGGATGACCAGTCTTCATTAATGTTTTAATGTGTTAACTGATGATTTGCATAGCAGGGGATGAACTTTATGCGTCTTCACCTCTGGTCCATAAAGAGAAAGTCAGTGGACGTCATCATCCATATGCCTCCAAACCAAGAACGGGTCATGCCAGTACATCAAGAGAAACAATGGTGGATGATGAGGATGAGAGCATGTCTCCGACTCAAAGTGAAAGAAATGATGAACCAAGGAGGGACAATTTCACAGCGCATGAGCAAGGCACTCAATCAAATAGTGAGTTCACCCATCCTCAGCTGGGCCTCGCCCAGAGTATGCTTGAACAATCCGAGGTCAGACAGCAAAGGAACCAGGCCCGCAAAGCTCACAATGTGGCGAAACGTGCAAGCCAGAAGGAGCAACAAAAATGGCTGAAGGCAGAACTTCCAGAGAATGTCCATGGAATGAGATCAGCAGTACACGCACATTGCCTGTTCCTACTCAAAGTTAGGGATAAGGATTTTTCCTCACTACCAACACCACCCAGCACAGAAGAGCGTGAAATTGCAATTCAAGTGGCTGGTCATCTCGGTTATGTCCCCGAGGATGTGTTCAATGAGCCATCAACACAGGTTCAGTCTCAGGGTTTCCAAAGCTACTGCGAAAATGAGCTCCACAAGCTAGGACTAAAGCGATTCACTTGGGACTGGGAGAGCTCATGGCAACATCCGTTCAACGAGCTGATGTCTATGGTGTTTTACCGTACATTCCGTCTCGCACTTGTCAGCACTGAGTATCATCACTACTGTTGGAACAAGGATCATAACAACTATGGGGTCGTGGCGGCTTTAATGGAGCAATATTTCACTTATTTGAAAAGAGAATGGAAGTCTATTCAAAAGGATGCCGAGTATTTGGTAAAAAAGAAAGAGAATCAAAAGCTCGCAAAGATTCGTCAAAGAGTTAGTTACTGTATCTCTTCTTCATTGTGGACCAAGTCTGATGATGATCTACTTGATTATGTGCAGACCTGTGAGCGCCGTCGTGAATGGTGTGATACGGCTAAATTTCCCATCCTAGCATCACAATTCAATGACCCTCGAGTATGCTCAGATACTGAGGAGGTACTGGAAAATGGCCGTCAAGTTTACCGCAAAGTGGGATTACGCTGGCGCTCCCAGTTATTTAATGATTTGGTATTGAAAATGGATAGAGACATAGAGTTTTGTAATCGGATTAAAAAAAAGGGTAAAAAAACTATTGATAGATTGCCAGAATTACGATCGACAGATGATGGTGATATTCCGGAAGGCCTATCATTTCAGGTATTTGATCAAGATTGGCTCAAAGGCTGTAGTAAGATGCAGACTAGCGCCCTCAAGATACTTGACATGCCAGTTATTAGGCCTAATGGTGATGCTCTGCAATAACTTAGTAATTGGTCACGGTATAGCACTGTGACAAATTAAAATTTTGTGAATTATTTGTGCAGGTGTAATAAAATCTGATTATTATCTCTTAAGGATGCAACAACTTGCTAAATATGTTAGAATATAGACAATATGAATTGAAATGTATCACCGTCTCCCTTGCAATAATACTCTATTGCTCATTTTCATTGAGGAAATATTGAAGAAGTTCGATCCAGCTCATGGTGTTCATAATTGTGGACCTGTGCCAGAGTCAACAGGAGTTATCAACTTTGTCAATCACAAATTATATAATATCAGTAAGGCTCACGCAGTTAATGATTTTTTCTTTTCTTGGACCTATTGGTAATTGGAATATGGCATTCCCATAAGGAATGATTTCAGAATAGTAATACAATCAAGTAAAAGATGAGCTTGAAAGGTACCTTCCGCATGTTGACCTCAACTGAATGAGGAGTGATATAGTGGATGACCTGTACAGGTTGTTGTTGGCCAATACGATGTAGACGATCAACAGCCTGAGCCTCAATGGCTGGGTTCCAATTGGGCTCCTGGAAATGTGGATGTCAGGGTCCGAAAATCAGGGGAGAATTTTGGGGGGCCCCTCACCATTAAATAGACTACATTAGCACAAGTTATATTGAGGCCAGTTCCAGCCGCGGCAATGGATGCAATGAGTACTTCACATTCAGGATTATTGAAGAAATTCTCAAGCGCCTTGTCCTGCGCTCGTGGTGTAATTGTTCCATCAATTCGTGCTGAAAGGATAGAGTGATGGGCAAGAGCAATACCAATTCTACAATATAAAAAAGTCAGATGGAGTCAATTGGTAATGGATGCATATTAGAATTAACGCACAAATCTAGAAATTGGGTCCATTGGGTATAAACCACCGATTTCGTTGGACCACACCTTGTTTGTTTGTTCTTCATTAAGCTTTGTAGGAGGTGTGCAATTTTACTACTCATCATGCATGTTTCCACATCCACAATAGTTCGTGTGATTCTTGGGGAGTTATCCTGAGTGCTCCTGCCCTCGGGGTCTTCCAGCTCCGCCTCCGCAATTGTGTTAAGCATGATGTGATGGTTACAACATATTCGCAGCTTATTAATATTTCTGAAAAACTCTCCTGGTCCTTTGCTTTTGGATGATAGGAATTCTTCATATAATGTGGAATATTCTTGCTGCATGGTCGGGTTGAGTGGGAGCAGCTCATAATGATGGCTAATAGTGGGGAGAGATTCGAGATGTGTGGTTTTGGTGCGGCGCAAACTTAAATGCCGCAATGCCAAATGCAAAATATCATTGCAACCTTTTGAAAGACTACTCAGGATGAATGGTGACCAGTTATCTTGATCGGCGCTCTGGGGTTGAGTGATGAAGGATATTATGCCCAAAAGGTCATAAATGGTGTTGTGAATAGGTGTGCCCGTTAAACATATTCGACGGGATGAAAGGAGGCTATTAATGGCACGGTGAGTGGCAGTGTATTGAGAGCGAATATAGCTATAAGAGGGGGCAAGGGTTATTGGATATAAAAGGTAATTTGAATCATTTAAGCTCAGCCACTCACTGTGCTTCATCCAAGATTATACAATGCCAATTGATTTGAAAAATGAATGATGTAGAGGGATTGGTTTGCTTAAATTCTTGGGTGATAGTATTGTAAGAAGTGATGATGATATCATATTTTAAGATGTCGGCTTGGGATAATGAGTGACGAGTGGGACCATGGTAGATTTTGGCATGCAGTGCTCCAGCCTGAGCATGCTTGGATATTTCTGATTGCCAGTTGGTAATTAAGCGAGGGGGGCAGATGATCATGGTGGGCGTGGAGCGATGGGGGTTTGCAATCATCCGCTCCTTGGAGGTACCAATTAGAGCAATGGCCTGAATGGTTTTACCTAATCCCATATCATCCGCAAGCAGTCCTCCAAGAGGGGTATTGGTCGAAAGGGATTCAAATGAGCTAACGACCTTGTTTGTAATGATGTGCCTGGCATTAAAAGTGGATCCTGGGGGTGAGGTTGCCCAAAGGTTACGGGCTGATTGGCCATTGGGGATTTCTCGATCCCAGAGAAAAGCTAGTCCGGTCTTTTGATGAGGGAGGAGGGGGGTTTGAATAATGGCATGGGGCGGGGTCATCATGGGGAGGTCTGATCCACTGGGTAATTGTATCAGTTTTTGCTTGGAAATCAATGATGAAACAGCAGGATATGAAGCAGGCGTCGAGTTTGAAGCGGGAAATGTCGGAGTAAAGAGTTGACATTGACAATGAGTAGTACAGTCATATTCTTTGGGCATTTTAAGCTTGAAATCTTGTGTTCGAAAGCTTTCCATTATGAATAGAACGTTTGGATACCATGTGAAGAACATCAATGCTAGATTGGGTTTCTGAGATGAGGAGGGATCATTGGCATCAGTCATAAATACTCCCTCAACGAATAATATTTGAGTAGGATTGGATTGGCAATTTTCAATCCATGCCCCACCAGGACCACAGTGCATGAACGTTTTGGGTGCCCCAAGGAATGGTATCAACGTTTGGGAAAGGGTTCCCGGGAGAGAGCCAATAGCATGCTGGTGATTGGGGAGATATACGAATATGTTGTGTTGATTGTGCCATAGGATAATCCAAGAACCTAAGTGGGAATTCTCAGGCTTTAAGGTTATATCACTATTTATTTGAATACGAATATTAATCATCCCAATGCAAAGTGGTTGTGAAGGGGTTGACATGATGGCTATTTTGAATTATTTGGGGACAGTTGGGAATTATATGATCGGGAAGGGTTAGCTAAAGGGAATGAAGAGGAATAAGCGCAGGTGGGGAACTTATATGAGTGGCAGCAACAGGCCAAAAGGGGGATGGCCTGTGGTTACGTGCATGGTCTTGATGGAGGTGGGCCTCTTGGGCTCATAATTTTCATATCCGGTTTGGGGCATATATCAAGGCAAGGTGGCCAAAATGTGGGTGCACCATTTGACTGCTGGATCTGCAGCGAGTTACGAAACCTTTGGTGGAACAAGGCTGACATTAGCACATCCGAAATTGGGTGGGTTGTAGCAGCTTATTGTGGAGGGCATATTAGAGGCATGCAGTCATGTTCGCTGGTGTGACAGCGAACAATGAGCGTATCCTCCCCAGGTTAATTATTCACAGGGACCTACTGGGCAATGTTGGCAGTTTCAAAGGGCAATCTCACTGTGGGGATGTTTGTGTGTGGGCGGGTGAGATATGTTCGGTGGCATGCCACCGAACATGACTTTGGTTTGGCCTGAAGTTTTTTGCTGACTGATGCATACTGGGCGTTCAGGGGGGAATGTCTGGGATGATCAAAGGGGGCGCCAGCCGTGAGCCGTGATCCACATATACATTCACCCCTATGGCGTTTGAGGCGAGTACTAATCCACCGAGATTGGCATTGGCCTCTTTGCCTCACGCGCGTACAGAACTCCGGAGAAAGAGGCCACACGCCCGAGGAATTTTTTGGCTGCAAGCCAGGTGCCACAACTTGCGCGGGGCGTGTGAGAACGTGAAGAAAATGACCCGCGGTGGGAGATACCCACGCGAACATGACCAGCCTCAGCAATCATAGGCTGGGATTGTTATTCTAATGTGGATGAGGCTGAAGCGAATCCACACTGATTGGCCTCAGGTTTCCACGCGCAAGCGGGTGAGCGTCTGCAGTCAAGCTGACAACCCGACCAAGAAAATAGGCAGCTGGAAGACTGGCAGTAAAATGTCTTCCAGGCGTGTGAAAGTTGCCTGTGTATGACCCATTGGGGGTGCGTATGAAAGCGTGTGGCTGCCCGACAATGAACAAGCGGGCCAGTCATTGTTTGCCCCAACAATGGCACCGGAGTGAATCAACTCTTTGTGTTAGACCCAAATATTAAGTCATCCCATTAAGACCCACTTACATTAATTTGGATTACATGCGCATCTGTGCCGTAGTTAGGCAGAGCTGTCCAACAAGGTGCATCAAAGGGATGCAGGTGAGAGATATGACTCGATGGCTTGACGTTATTGCATGTTACATTGTTGAACAGCTTTTTGCTCTGCCCCGCAGTACATTTACAAAGGTGTACTGCGTACTACAGTGTCGACTGTACTGTACAGATCAGGAAGGTGTAATACTACTTGAGCCTGCATCCATCTAGCAAATGTGCATGCACCTTCCGATCGTTTGCATTTACGTAGCTCATGTGCCACATGCTCAGCATTGCGTTTCACCCGATTTGCACACGCAAGCTGAGCATGTCATGGTCAAACGCACCGTGAGAAAGTGCTCAGTAAAGCCATGGAATGAACTCTTTTGCAATAGTTCATTGGAAGGCTCAGTTTGGAGCACTTCACCAAAGCGTGTGAAATGCTGCACCTGGCTGAAATGTCATCCGATGCTGTGCCAAATGCTCAGAGTGCGCGCATACAAAAACGACTGAGCAATGGCTCAGCATGGTGCATTTGATATTGTTATATCTATAGTTCAATCACTGTGCAATTCCAATGTTCAGCCACTGAGCATTTCAATTATGACCCGAAAGCAAACCTGAGCAATGGGTCGAGGCAAGCTCACGCTGTATTCACTTGTCTTACAGCCCCCCCCTTTGTTCACATACTATTACCAGGCCATATGGCCGGTAATCTCGCCGCGGTCACTTGTGACCAAATGCACCGGGTGCTTTTCTGCATGGGTCACTTGTGCATTGCACCCCCAATGCACATTCAACATGGGCCTCACGACCACCCTCCTGGGTGATTGGGTGACTATTTAAGGAAACAAAGGGGATGTGACTGAGCTTGACAATTCAATAAATTGCAATACTCAGCGGTGCATTTGATATTGTTATATCAATTGTTCAATTACTGTGCAATTAAAATGTTCAGCCACTGAGCATTTCAATTATGACCCGAAAGCAAACCTGAGCAATGGGTCGAGGCAAGCTCACGCTGTATTCACTTGTCTTACAGCCCCCCCCTTTGTTCAAAGACTATCACCAGGCCATAAGGCCGGTGATCTTGCCGCGGTCACTTGTGCATTGCACCCACAATGCACAATCAATAAGGGCCTCACGACCACCCTCCTGGGTGATCGGGTGGCAATTTAAGGAAACAAAGGGGATTTGACTCAGCATGACAATTCAATAAATTGCAATACTCAGCTTGACAATTCAATAAATTGAAATACTCAGCCAGACCCCCATTGTTCTTCTGCCTCACGCGAGCATTTCACTTCTCAGTTGCAGCATTCGCTGAGACTCAGCTTCAATTTTGCCCACACGCCTTGAAGCTGAGACTTTTGCGGGTGCTGCAACTGCTGAGATCGTCTCAGCTTCCCCTTGGTATAAAAGACCATCTTCACACGACACGCACTTCACTTTCTTTCTCACCCGCTCCACTTCGCTCAACCTCACCCGCGTTTGTCCTTCTTGTGCGTATTCCCCCTCGTCTTCCTGCCTTTCCAGTCTTTTCTTTCGCACTCGACTAACCCCACTCCCCTTCCTGCTCGCTTTTTGTTTTTCCTGCTAATACTTTCAGAACCCCACTTCTATCTACTTTGTACGTTTTCTCCAATTAAACTTTAGTCAACATTATGTACCGATATTAATATTTTTCTTTCTTCACGACTTCCTTCCAGACTTTTAAAAACTTCCGACTAGAGCGTTTTTATATTGATTCCGTTTTAAATTTATATAAATCATCGTATGTCTTCCTTTTCTTTCTTGATTGCTTACTTTCTATTCAGTTACTAACCTGTTTTGTTTTGTTTTTAGATGTCGTGCACGTTATGCACCAAGCGGGGTATCCCCTGCATTCGCTCCTCGACGACGAACGACGCTTGTGATGCTTGCCGACAAGCACACAAGAAATGTTCGTTCGTTGTCCGCCCCTTCCGCCCACGAGGCCAGACGAGTTCTCGCCCAAGACGCCCTCGCGAGGACTCCTTTGTGGTCGACGATGATGAAACCATTTCCGAGCGTGAATGGACGCCGGGCCCCCAAACAGGCCAACGGGAACGATTCCGGACGATTAGCCCTGTCCCCTCCAGTATCGATTTGTCCACTCCCCCTCCTAGGCCACCATCCGATGGTCACTTCACTCCTCGACCGGAGCGAAGTGATTATCCGGCCGATGAAGGATGGCAATGGCAAGAGGACATTCGAGCTTGGGCTGATCGTCACCATGTCTTGTCACCGATGGGATTCAAACGCCAAAGTAAGTTTTATTTCTCCTCTTTATCTCATTTCTCTTCACGCAATAATACTGACTTTTTTCCATTACTCATAGAACCAAACCCCCCGAATCCCCCCCAACACGACTCTCCCGTTCCCAGTTTGCCTCGCGAGCAAACCCCCCGGCAACCCACTCCAGGCCCGAGTGGCACCCGATGGTCTGAGGAATTATTCCGTGGTAAGCAGCCAAAGTTTCATTTCATTTTCACTTTCACTTTCGAGTCGAGTGAACTGACTCTTACTCCTTTTTTAGAACCCTCCCGAACCGAAGAGCCACCTATTCCTGGCCCGAGTCCATCGTCCCAACCACCTGAGGACAATACGACTCGTGAGCCAGAACCTGAGGTGGCTCCTACGCAATCCACGGAGGAACCTTATGGTAAGTCACCCCTTCTTTCTCTTCGATCCATATTCACCTTTCCTCATTTTTTCTTCGACCGTCTCCAGATCGTCCCGCCACTCCTCGCTCGATCATCATCATCGACGATACGCCCGTGGGATCACCCCATCCCCCTCCCCCTCCCCCTCCCCCTTCTTCTTCACCGACTCCACCATCTTCCCCTTCCACTCCAACCCCGGTTCCCTCCCCAGAGATCCCTTCCAGTGCCCCCGAGAACCCCAACGCCTCCTCCCCCCCGGTGCCAAGCTCGTCTCATTCTCACGATGACGCTCGCCAGGAATTCACCGACCTGCGACCGACCCTAATGATTCCTCGAGCCATCGTCCACGATTCGATCAACCGAATCTTGTTGGAGCATCGTCGCTTGCTCCACATGATTCCTTTCGTGGATGCAACTCATCGAAATGAGATGCACCGGGAATTCCGGGAGGAACTAAACTCCCTCCTTGGCAAGGCAATGGAGGCTTATCCAAAGGAGGACATCACCGGGATAGTCTCGAAATACTTAGAAAAATAAAAAAATTTAAAAAAAAAATCATTATTTCCTCTATTTATTATTTGTAATACTTTCTTTCATATAAATTTTTTGTATTGAATGATTGTTATTTTCCATTTCTATTACATTCTTTGCTCACGTTAAGTTATATTTTGTTCAATGGTTCAAATATCCTATTGCATGAGAAAACGTTTTATAAGTGCCCTACCAAAGGTTTGAGTGAGTATTTGTTTGTGTGACCCTCTTTTTCTCAAAATGCCCCAATAGTTGCCGTTATCCTCTCCTATATTTTCTTCTCCCATGGTTTAGAGCCATACCCATTCTTAACTGTAAAAAAGCGGGAGGTTCCCGTATGTGAGCAATCGAGTCCAGATTCGTGAAACATGGCCTTTCCTATGGTCACACGCTATTAGTCTTACTCATGTATTGAATTGTTTAAATTGGCTAGAACCTTCACAAGCGTAAGGATTGGCGTGTGACTTGTCGGGAGGCTGCACAGGCGTAAGGATTGGCGTGTGAATTGTTGGGAGCCTGCACAGGCATAAGGATTGGCGTGTGAATTGTTGGGAGCCTGCACAGGCATAAGGATTGGCGTGTGAATTGTTGGGAGCCTGCACAGGCGTAAGAATTTGTCAGCATTGCTGGCAACCCTCCCATGCGTAAGGATTGGAGTGTGAATCGTCGGAAGCCTGTACAGGCGTAAGGAATTTTAGCACTTTTGGGACCCTCCCCAAGCATAAGGATTAGCGTGTGAATTGTTGGGAGCCTGCACAGGCGTAAGAATTGGCGTGTGAATTCTTGGGATCCTGCACAGGCTAAAGAAAATTTCAGCATTGTGGGGAAGCTTCACAAGCGTAAGAATTGGCGTGTGAATCGTCGAAAGCCTGTAAAGGCGTAAGGATTGGCGTGTAAACTTTCGGGAGCCTGCACAGGCATAAGGATTGGCGTGTGTAGCGATGGCCCCCCGCATAGGCGTAAGGAACTTTTAGCATTGTCAGAACCTGCACAAGCATGAGGATTCGCGTGTGAAGCATTGGCATCCTGGACAATAGCAACAAACCAGGACCGATGTACGATGGCATGCCACCGTACACAATCCACTTCACCCCTTTTTCATGTGAGACACCCCATCTCCCGCACTCCAATCCATCCAATCCTGGTGTATATTGTCCTCTGCCTTACCTCACCATTACTTACCCAACCCACTTGCAAATCTCCTCATTCTTTGAATCGGCATGAGATTGTATTACCATCCCTGATTTGATAGCCCGCTCTCTCGCCAATCTCATAATAGCCATTGCTTTTTTGCCGCATTGTTTTTGCTAACCTGCTTGAGCATTGTGCGGACATACCCACTAGTGTCGTGCTTTCGTTGTCCTGTGCTGGATCAGTATAATGAACAAATGTACTACTGGCCCACACTACCTGAATGAGCCCATGACATGTGGATAGATCAATCCAAAAATGCTCATTTGGGAAAATCAATTTTCCCCCTGTACACCGCTTTGACGCATCTCTTTGAATTTGGCCGGTCCGCTTATCAGCTTGAAACCACCATCCCGAAGCATACAGCGATGCATCCTTATCAACATGAGGTGCGTTTTTGAATCCATTCATGGTGAAAGTGAGTGCGGAAGCGAACTCGAATGCACCCTGATTTGCCGGAATATCGCCTTCATAGTTGACTTGATCAAAAGACGGAACCCCCAATGAGTTGTAGCAATTTTGAATCTTCTGAAATAAATTATCCCCAACATATCGTAAGGATTGACCTAGAATGCGACCCACCGAGCTAAGATTGGCACCTCGGTCCCGCCATTCATCTTTTGCATTTTCAATTTTGCCAGCACTACCATACAGACCAAATTGTTCATTCTTCGTGGTGCATTTGCGCCACCCAATCGCGAACATAAATCCCTCCAGTAATGCTCCATTTGTTGCAATAGGGTCAGTGAACCTCTTTTCGCGAAATAAGAATTGTGATAATTCATCCCATTGATTGACCTCGACTTCACTCATTGTTGTGAATGGTCGGAATTCAACAAGGGCAATGAGTAATCCGGTTGAAGAGAAAATTGCCACACGGCCAAAGTGAATGCGTTTGATCTGATTGACATCCACAACCCTCCGAATTTCACTTGGGGTGATATTTGCTGATACTGGCATTGATATTTGTGCTGTTGGGCGAGAGGAGGAAAAAAACCTATTCATTCGGGTCGTTTTGCGCTCATTTGTCTTTTGGGATCTGCTACTATTCCCGAGTGGTTGCGGGATCACTATGTGTTGAAGCACACAAGATATCAGATACTGCCAAGGAGCTTTCTTCGGCACACATCCTTTGACTTCCCTGTTGGAGCCCACATGACATTGGCACAATCTGAACCGACTAAAGCCCATGTTCTTCAGTGGGGCCCAATGAGGGTGCCACATAAATGTGGAAGCATATATATATATCTATATATATACACTGAGATTAAGCGAGTAACTCACACTTTCCTTCCTCAGCCCGACGCTTTCTCGCGAGTTCCCTTTTACGCTCTTTTCCTTTTTTCGTGAATGGCATGCTTTCAGCAGAAAATGAAATGAAACCGAATGATTACTGATTTCTTAATATCACCTAAATTGGATTGCGATGGATGAATCTTTTTTAATTGCGGCTAAAAAGAAAGCTCACGCCTGACCTTGGCAAATTCACGATCTCAAATACCTGAACCTGAAAATTGCAGTGGATAGTGCATTATTCAATTTTACACATTGATGTTCCCATGCAATCACTTTCCAATCCAGCAATTTGGAATATTGCAAGCACACGCAAATGCAATATGCATCCTGCTGCGGATCCCTAGTTATCCCACTCCTCTTGAAAGACACAGGAACCTTTTGCCTATTATGGGCTGGCGGGAAGTGATAAACGCGACTTCCCGCAATGCCCCCGCATGTGCTACTCGCGGGCAAAATGCCTGACTCAGCTTGCGTCTTGTCGGAGTCTTTGCAATGATGTACGGAGGCATGCCGCCGTACAATTACTATTGGTACTCAGACTGTGGCATCCGGGCAGTAGTAGGATAGGAAGTCATGATTATTAAATTCATAAATCACTTTGCAAAATTAAATTACAATCTATCTAGTACAAAGCTAATCTAAAACGGGTCAATCCTGGTTGTGAGTTTAGCTGACCTGGGTACCGTCAAGGTGACCTCATCACTTGAACCAAGCCTGCGATTCGCCACCCAGGCATCACCAAAGTCTAATACTAAGCATCGTGCAAAATCAAATCTAAGAGGTACAGTGGGGTTAAAAGACTCTGATGAGAAGAAACTTTTATTCAGTAAATTACATATATACTTATTAGTACGTAGCCACACTGGCTCCACTAGATTTTTACCCTCTGAAAGTTTTGCGGAAATGTCAATTAGTGCTAAAGCCCCTTTAACTGAGCTTGTTCTCCAGTCATCTGAGCATACCATCAAACCACGAACCCCCGCCGCACAGAATGCCGCTAATATACCATAGCAAATTCGATTGATTCCAAGATTCTTGTGACACGCCAAAAGATCTTTGATGGCCTCATTTTTTTTTGAGTTTGTGAGTTTGCCTTTGATGCCATTAACTTCGACCTTTGTATGTGCACGTACCATGTTGTATGCAATCATCAAATGGATAACTGTATCCATTAGATCCTCCAGGTTCTTGTGCGGCTTTGTGGATATCTCATTGTCAGCCCCGCCACCTTCAATGCTGAGTTGGGTTGCACGTTGCTTCGATTTACTCAAGCAGGAGGCAAGGTATTCAACTGCTCCCCGTTCGAGTCCAAGAGGATCGGTTGAATTTGATGTTGGTGCAACATATGGTTTGGGTGCAATCACATCGTATGAGACTAAACTAATGGATTCAAACATAACATTTGCCCAAAAATGTTTAACTGGATTGGCGGGGTAAAGAAGGCTCTGAACCATTTTGAAGAAGGAGTGTTCAGATTTTGCGAGATTATCTGGAGGTTTAGCTGATTCCTTCATCAATTTGAGATTCCAAATGTTGTGATCAAAAAACGCTTCTGTTTCGGTTGGCTTAAAAAAATCTAACCCTGTATATTGCAATTTATATCACCAGTCAACAGCCAATAATCAAGTATCATGCACAAAGATAAAAAAAAACTCACCTGCCATCTCAAGGTCCTGCAGCCAAGCCGACATTTTAAGATCTCGGTTACTGATCACCTTAATACCAACGGGCAGGAATGTATGAGCATCCTTTGTTGGTAAATTGTCCCATCTATTTTTGTAAATCCTATTGATATTATCAAGCCCCCTTTTCCATGATTGTTGAGTAATATTGGAATGATAATTCAAAACGCCTGCAAACTCTTCCATGCGGGATAAAAATATTCCTTGAAAATTCGCAGCGGATGACACTTCGGGCTCAGCGTCGGGAATTATATCAGTCATATCTCGTCCCATTGTATCATGTTTAATTGTTTCCCTTTCTTGAAAGGCTTGAATATTCCGAGGAGAGGCGGGAGGGGTTGCATCATGCATTGTTTCATTGGGTATCGGGGGACTTTCAGTATGTGGAGCTTCATCATGGATTGTTTCATTGAGTATTGGGGGGGGTTCAGTATGCGGAGGTTCATTATCAATATGGTCCCCTTCAACATTGATAATTTCATCACCTTGATCGCGAGAATCGTTTGCGGCTTCAAAGGTACGGCGTTTTTTGTTTGTTTTTTTGGTCGCATGTATATTTGGTCTTTTTCCTAATCCTTTGCCTGGAAATCCAATTACGACTCGAGATCCTTCAGGTAGAGATTCTCCCACCTCCACACCTGCCCATATATTGTAAGCAGCTATTTTTATCAATTTTGTTTTGAATTAGTAATGGACTTACGGTTCAAATCCATTTTGAGCAGGCTCATGGCTTCAGCAATCTTTTGACGCACATAATCAGGAATTTTACTATCATTTTGGATTTTTTCGAGCCTTGGGATTGTTTGAGCAATGTTGGAGACAAATTGTTCCTTGGATATAATTTCCACCTCCCCACTGAAAATTACATCATTTTGCCCATCATCTTCTGTCGGTGCACAAGGTTCAACAGTCTTTTCCTTCTCATAACTTTTAAAATTCGGTTTCTTAGAGCTTGGAGGCTGCCCTGAAATAAAGGCTATGACACAATATCAGGTTTTGAGAGATTTGAAATATTAAAGATGGATGCATACTCACATTCCGGAAGAACTGGTGGATCTTGATTATCTTCATGTGACTGGCTCTCTACTTCAATGCCTAATTCACGACTACTGGCGATATCAGAGATTTCACTTCCACTCTCTGGGGCTGAAGTTGGTCGTTCATTGAATTCTGTTGAATTTCCCGGGGTTCGGGCCATAGCGGAGGTAGTTTATTAAGCAAATAGATGGTGACGAGTTGATTGCTAACTTGTTTGAAAATTTTTTGATAAAAGATCCAAATTCAAGAAAAAAGGTGCAAATGCGATTTGTCGGGAAATTGAAGGAGGCGATGTTTTGCAAATTATTTCATATCATGCAAATGAAATCACTTCCCTGTGAGACATTGAATAAAGTTGACTAGTGAGAAACCTACTAAAGTCAACTTTTGAACTATTCAATGCTCATGAGGTAAGGACTAAGCAAAGTGTTCATTTGATTGATATGAAATAAAATGGTTTTGTCGGCGAAACAGGAGACACAATTCTTGTCTTAAATAGTCCACTTATTAGGTTTTAATTTGTGAGTCTCATGATTTAAACACTAGCCACAACATTGTGAATATACTGACCAATTTCCCCTGAGGTCCTGTTGGCAGAGAAGGCCACTCAGCATATTTCGGCGATGGCGTCCATTGTGTACGCCAACAAGCCACCGTACACACTATGGATGTAGTACGGAAGCTTAAGGATGGTAAGCGTTGTCGGAGGCATGTCGGGAGGGCACTACATGAGCGTAAGGATGGTAAGCAGTGTCGGGAGGGAGGGTAACTGTTGTCGGAGGCATGTCGGGAGGGCACTACATGAGCGTAAGGATGGTAAGCAGTGTCGGGAGAATGTCGGGAGGGAGGGTAACTGTTGTCGGAGGCATGTCGGGAGGGCACTACATGAGCGTAAGGATGGTAAGCAGTGTCGGGAGAATGTCGGGAGGGAGGGTAACTGTTGTCGGAGGCATGTCGGGAGGGCACTACATGAGCGTAAGGATGGTAAGCAGTGTCGGGAGAATGTCGGGAGGGAGGGTAACTGTTGTCGGAGGCATGTCAGGAGGGCACTACATGAGCGTAAGGATGGTAAGCTGTGTCGGAGGCATGTCGGGAGGGCACTACACAAGCGTAAGGGTCATCAGTGGTGTCGGAGGCATGTCGGGAGGGTATTACACAAGCGTGAGGATGGTAGGGGCGGGGGTGTGAAAGCGTAAGGAGTGGTGAGGACGGAGAGGGGCGGGCAGTGTCGGAGTCTCATCCGGATGGAGGGCGGTGCGGGTGCGTAAGCATGCTAAGCGTCGGGGAGGCGGAAGCCAATGAGGTGAAATTACACGAACGTTGCGCATAGTGTTGAAATGGGTTTGGGCTTTGAGTGACATTCTCATGTGACACATGTGAGACGATTGACTTTGTCTTGACGCTGACGTGACGTGACCCACTAAATCCAGTGACTATAAAGTGACACTAACGCGACTGAAGCAAGATTTTATACTGACCGCGGTGCGACGTGAAGTCAATCGCCGACGATTGACGCGAGATTCGCCCTGGTGACTCTTTATCCAAACAAGAGTCAGATACACTCAGGGCCTACATTTCAGAGAATGTAGAGAAAGGTTTCATCCGGCCAAGCTCCTCCTCAACAGGAGCACCTGTCCTCTTTGTTAAAAAGAAAGATGGTGGCCTCCGTTTGTGTGTTGATTACCGCAAATTCAATGCTGTCACTAGGAAGAACAAATATCCTGTTCCTCCTATGAACCAGCTTCTTAATGTCTTTAATGGTTCTTCTATCTTCTCCAAGATTGATCTGCGTGGTGCATATAACCTGCTCAGAATCAAGGAGGGTGATGAACATTTGACATGCTTCAGAACTAAATATGGCAGTTTTGAGTACTTGGTTATGCCATTTGGGCTCACCAATGCTCCTGCCTCTTTTCAGAATCTTGTCAATGATATATTCCAAGATCTTCTTGATGTTTTTGTTGTGGTTTATTTGGATGACATTATGGTCTTTTCCAAATCTGAGGAAGAACATGTCACACATGTTTCCACTGTTCTTTCCAGACTCAGAGCCAATAACCTTTTTGCCAAGGCTTCTAAATGCCTTTTTCATGTTTCTAGTGTAGAATATCTTGGTTATGTTGTTTCTTCTGAAGGCCTCAAGATGGACCAAGCAAAAGTCCAGCAGATCCTTAATTGGCCTCCTCCAAGAAACCTCAAGGCTCTTCCATCCTTCCTTGGCTTTGCCAACTTCTACCGCCGTTTCATCAAGAATTATTCAAAGAAAATCAGTTCACTCACCAGTTTCCTCAAGAAAGATTCCTGTTTCCCCCTCAATGAGGAAGCTCTTAGCCAGTTTCATCAGCTCAAAGAGGCCTTCACTACCGCTCCAATCCTTTCCCACTTCAATCCTTCTCTACCCACCATTGTAGAGACCGATGCATCCAATTATGCCTTGGGTGCTGTACTGAGTCAGGTCTCTGACTCAGGAAAACATCCCATTGCATTCGACAGCCGCAAGCTTATTCCAGCGGAGCTTAACTATGAGATTCATGACAAGGAACTCCTTGGCATAGTCTGGGCTCTCAAGCGCTGGAGGGCTTTTCTTCTTTCTCTGTCCTCTCCTTTTGAAGTTCTCACCGATCACAGTTCCCTTCAATACTTCATGTCCTCAAAAGTACTCACTCGCCGTCAAGCCCGCTGGGCTGAATTCTTATCTGAATTTCATTTTTCAATCACTTACCGCCCTGGCCGCCTGGCAACTCTTCCAGATGCCTTATCACGTCGGGACGACGTCTATCCAGAGAGGGGGGAGGATTTCATCAGCAAGAATCCAATGAATTTTCAACAACTCATTAAGCAAGATGAAGTTCAACCCTCAAAGTTTTTTGCAGTCAAGGTGGATTCTTTTTCAAATTTGATTGATTCAATTCAGAAGAAATTATGGCAAGACCCTCAGTACAGAAGTATCCTTCAAGATTTGGGTAAAGGTAAATCCATTCAGGATTACTCTCTTGACTCCTCTTCCCAACTTCTCCTCTTCAAGGATCGGGTGGTGGTCCCAAATGACCCCACAATCCAACTCAGCATTCTTCAAAAGCGTCATGACTCTCCTCTAGCTGGACACCCTGGCCAAGAGAAGACTCTCAAACTTGTCAAGCAGGATTTCCACTGGTCCGGCATGACTCAATTCATTAAGGATTATGTATCATCCTGTCAACAGTGTTCAAGAAACAAGAATATCCACCATAAGAAGTTTGGACTCCTCAAACCTCTTCCAATTCCAAATGGTCCTTGGATTTGTCTCTCAATGGATTTCATCACTCAACTGCCCCTGTCCAATTCTTTTGACTCAATTCTTGTCATAGTGGACAGATTCTCAAAAATGGCGGTTTTTATTCCAACAATGTCTTCAATAACTTCTTTGGATTTGGCCCATTTATTCATCAAGAATATCTTCTCAAATCATGGCCTTCCATCAAGCATTGTCAGTGATAGAGGTTCACTCTTCGTTTCTTCCTTCTGGACCAATCTTTGTCAGCAGCTCAAGATTTCAAGAGACTTGTCAACTGCTTATCACCCAGAAACTGATGGACAGACAGAGAGGGTAAATCAGATACTAGAACAGTATCTTCGGATGTATGTCAGTTATCATCAAGATGATTGGAACACCTGGCTCCCTCTGGCTGAATTTGCCTACAATAATTCTGATCACTCTTCAACCAAGCAATCACCGTTTTTCACTGTTTATGGAAGAGATCCACAATTTGATTCAGTTCACATCACTCAAGATACTCCTGCTGGAAAGTTATCAACAAAAATCCAATCAGTACAGCAAGATGTCAAGAGAGAACTTGAAATCGCCATAAACTGGTTTAAGAGGTATGCAGATAAAAGTAGAGCAAGTCCACCTGTTTTCAATCCTGGTGACATGGTATGGCTTTCTTCCAAGAATATCAAATCAACTAGACCCACCAAGAAACTGTCTGAAAGATGGTTGGGTCCCTTTCCAATCTTGAAGAAAGTCAGTACTCATGCTTACCACCTCAAGCTTCCATCTCAATGGAAATCCATCCACCCAGTTTTCCATATCTCACTCTTGGAACCAGTCAAGACATCAACAATCCCAAATCGGCATCAAGAGCCTCCTCCGCCAATCATTATTGAAGAAGAAGAGGAATGGGAAGTCTCTCAAGTACTGGATTCAAAGCTCAAGAGAAGAAAATTATGGTATCTGGTGGAATGGAAAGGTTTCAGTCAAGATTCAGAAGGATCCACATGGGAACCAGCTGAAAACCTCAAGAATTGTCCTGAACTTGTCAAAGATTTTCATTCGTTATATCCTCACAAGCCAGGACCCAATTCTTCAATGGCTTGAATTTTTATGGTGCTTGGTGGGGAGAGGAATTACCAAACGTAAGTCCCACTCCTGGTATGCGCCTTTAGGGGTATTCTACTCTTCTTTGTTGTAAGCATCACCTTGGCCACTCTGTGAGCACTTTTCAATTTGGACACAGACTTCTTGGCCCGGCTTTCAACATCCTAATTCCAAATTTATGGCCATTTACACTTGGGCAAATGGGCCATTCCTTTTTTATTCTCCCTCCCAAGACTTTATTCTTTCAACAAATTCATTTATCAAGATCTTTCTTATTTATGGCACCGGCGGGAGTGGCAACTACTAAAAGTAAGTTCCTCTCCTGGTGTGCACTTCCCTGAGGGGTCTACAATCTGTCAAAACATCACCTTGGCCACTCTGTGAGCACCTGGCATCAAATTCTTTTATCCACGTCCTTGGTCACTTTCAAAATCAATTGTCGTAATCCGTGATGAAGATTGGATTCCTCCTCAAATTTCATTTTCTTTATTTTTTCTGTTTCTCTCTTTATATCTGTTTCCTTTTCTCTTTACCCTTTATATTCTTTTAAAATTTCTTTTCTTATAACTCTTTAACGCCAAAATCTTTATGTCAAATCATGTCTTCAACTTTGTCCAAGCCAAATGTCAAGAGAAGATCAAGTCAACCTCAATTCATATGCCAACAACCTTATCAGTTCAATTCTTCTTTTCAAGATTCAATACCTCTGGAATCCTTACGTCTCATTAGCCTCAACAGGCCACTACCTTACCTTGGTGCTCAGGAGCTCACCATTCAAGGTAGGGGGGTACTGTCACAACCACGTATTTTGACCCTCCTCCTTGATGGCGGCGACAATCCAACCTGGAGCCAAGTTGGGGCCAATTGGCCATGTCATATCATTTATGGCCAATTGACCCCTTTTGGGTGTTCCATGGCTCTTACGCCATAACCCATTCCATTGGCCACTTATGGCCTCAGGCCATATCCTGCGTTATTGGCCCTCTTGGCCAATTTCCACCTCAACAACCCCCAGGCCTCCATCACTGTTTTTGGGCCTGGGGGGTCCCTTTGTCTTCCAGGGGCTTCCAGACCCCATGGCCACCCCTTTCATTATGGGGGTTTTGGCCTAAATGGCCTTTTTGGGCCATTTAGGCCCCCCATGGCTTCTACGGTCCGTGGGCCGTAATACGCGGTCCACGGTCCGCGGTCCGTAGGCGGATTAGGCCCCTTTTGGCCTAATCCAATGAGTCCAAAAGGGGCCAAAGGGGGCAGCCACCTAGCCCCCAAGGCCAGGTGGGCCCCAAACCACAATTGGGCCCACCTGAGCCATATTTGGCCACCAATCCCTTGGACCCAAATTGGACCAAAAACACCTTGGATCCATTTTTGGTCATAAATCCCTCAGGACCCATTTTGGCCCTGGACCACCATGGACCAACTTCACTGTCATGGCCTCTGGCAACCACCAGAGGCCACCAAATCACCTCAACAAGCATTTCCCTCAACTTAAGGGAGGATTGCTTCATTCCTCCATGCACCTCGTACTCAAGGTTGCAGGAGTGGTGCATATATGGTGTTATATACCATTATGCACCATTTTTGCTCAGCAATTCAATGGTGACATTTTCAGGACCCAAATAAACCTTCTTAACTCAAGGTACCAAGATCCAACGCCCATTTCAAAGGAGAACCTTTGGACTCATCAGTTTGGTAATCCATGGCGGCAATCAGAAGACCATTCAAGGACTCCAATCACCTGGCTCAGCAGGAGTTGGGTTGGCAATCTCATTCAGGGTTATTCTAAGGGCAATTCTCAAAAGGTATTACATCTTTTCAATCAGTTGTCAAGGCATCAAGTATTTCAATACTTCTTGGACAACTCAATTGGTTCATACAGGCGGTAATCAATCAACCTGTACGTACTTGGCCCAATTGGGCCAATTCATATTCTACTGTGGGAATTCAATCACACACTTTCAAATTCAAGATGGCCAGAACTGTATTGGCCCGATTCGGACAATACAGCCGGTGATCCAACTCCAGGATCAATCTTTCAGCTTTTCACATATACTGGCCACCTTTCAGCACCTGGGGACTTTTTCCCCAGTTAATTAATATAGTGGATTTATTTTTATCCTTATTTTCTTTTACCTTATTAAAGTTAATACTGATAATCTTAAGTCAGTCATTCAGCACCCTTTTCTTTTATTTCCTCGCCTGTCCAGTGGATATTGGTGGTCATATCCTTATACTAATTCCATTTCCTTTTCTGGCAGGTTGAAACAGTGAATTGAGGATTCACCTGGTTGGCTTCTTGGCTTTTGGCTTCTTTATTATCTTTGGCCATTGGCTTCATCTTTTCTTATCTCATCTTTTGGCATACTTGTTTTCTCCCATATTCTTTCTTAGAGAAAATTCATTCTTATTATTCTTTTATCTTTGGAGCCCTCCAAGTGAGTTCTTGATTCCTGAGTGCCAGGCCCTCTTCTTCCAAGAGCCCCTGTGACAATGACTTATGAGTTATGCATAATTCAAAATTTCTTTTTAAGATAATTGTGGCCTATTTGGGTATGTAAAATATACCTCAAGGCTCACAGCTTTCCAGCAGAAGTGGCTTGAGTAATGTGAACTGATTCAAATTGTGGATCTCCTCCATAGACAGTGAGAAACGGTGATTGTTTTGATGAAGAGTGGTTAGAGTTATTGTAAGCAAGTTCAGCCAGAGGGCGCCAGGTGTTCCAATCATCTTTATGATAGCTGACATACATCTGAAGGTACTGTTCTAGTATCTAATTTACCCTCTCTGTCTGTTCCTCAGTTTCTGGGTGGTAAGCAGTTGACAAATCTCTTGAAATATTGAGCTGCTGACAAAGATTGGTCAAAAAGGATGAAACAAAAAAGTGAACCTCTAGCACTGACAGAAGGCCATGCTTTGAAAAGATATCATTTATGAATAAATGGGCCAAATCCAGTGAAGTAATTGAAGACATTGTGGGAATAAAAACCACCATTTTTGAGAACCTGTACACTATGACCAGAATTGAAGCAAAAAAAATTTTACAGTGGCAGTTGAGTGATAAAGTCCATTGAAAGACAAATCCAAGGACTATTTGGAATTGAAAGAGGTTTGAGGAGTCCAAACCTCTTGTGATAAATATTCTTCTTTCTTGAAAACTGTTGACAGGATGAGACATACTCCTTGATGAATTGAGTCATTCTGGACCAGTGGAAATCCTGCTTGACAAGTTTGAGAGTCTTCTCTTGGCCAGGGTGTCCAGCTAAAGGAGAATCATGAGGCAATTGAAGGATGCTGAGCTGAATTGTGGGGTCATTTGGGACCACCACCCAATATTGGAATACAAGAAGTTGGGAAGAGGAATCAAGAGAATAATCTTGGACAGATTTACCTTACTCAATTCTTGAAGAATACTTCTATACTGAGGATCTTGCCATAGAGCCTTCTGAATTGAATAAATGAAATTTGAAAAAGATTCTACCTTGACTGAAAAATATCTTGAAGGTTGGACTTAATCTTGCTTGATGAGCTGTTGAAAGTTCATTGGATTCTTGCTGATGAAATCCTCTCCCCTCTCTGGATGAATGTCGTCCTGACGTGATAAAGAATCCAGAAGAGTAGCTAGGCGGCCAGGGCGGTAAGTGATTGAGAAGTGAAATTCAGAGAGGAATTCAGCCCAGTGCGCTTGACAGTGGGTAAGGACTTTTGAGGACATGAAGTATTGAAGTGAAGAGGGATTGGTGAGAACTTCAAAAGACAAAGAAAGGAAAAGAAGGAAAGCCCTCCAGCGCTTGAGAGCCCAGACTATGACAAGGAGTTCCTGGTCATTAATCTCATAGTTGAGCTCTGCTGGAATAGGCTTGCAGCTTTCAAATGCAATGGGATGTTTTCCTGAGTCAGAGACCTGACTCAGTACAGCACCCAAGGCAAAATTGGATGCATTGGTGTCTACCATGATGGGTAGAGAAGGATTGAAGTGGGAAAGGATTTAAGCAGTGGTGAAAGCCTCTTTGAGTTGGTGAAAATGACTAAGAGCTTCCTCATTTAGGGGGAAACAGGAATCTTTCTTGAGGAAACTGGTGAGGGAACTGATTTTCTTTGAATGATTCTTGAAGAAGGAGCAGTAAAATTTGACAATGCCAAGGAATGATTGAAGAGCCTCAAAGTTTCTTGGAGGTGGCCAATTAAGAATTTGATGGAGTTTTGCTTGGTAAATCTTGAGGCCCTCAGAAGAAACAGCATAACCTAGATACTCAACACTAGTAACATGAAATAGGCACTTAGAAGGCCTAGCAAGGAGGTTATTGGCTCTGAGTCTGGTAAGAATAGTGGACAGATGAGTGACATGTTCTTCCTCAGATTTGGAAAAGACCATAATTTCATCCAAATAAACCACAAAAGAAGCATGAAGAAGATCTTGGAAAATATCATTGACAAGATTTTGAAAAGAGGCAGGAGCATTTGTGAGCCCAAATGGAATAACCAAGTACTCATAGCTGCCATATTTCATTCTAAAAGCTTTCAAATGTTCATCACCCCCCTTGATTCTGGGCAGGTTATATACAACACGCAGATCAATCTTGGAGAAGATAGAAGAACCATTAAAAGCATTAAGGAGCTTATTCATAGGAGGAACAGGATATTTGTTCTTCCTAGTAACAGCATTGAGTTTGCAGTAATCAACACACAAACAGAGGCCACCATCTTTCTTTTTAACAAGGAGGACAGGTGCTCCTGTTGAAGAGGAGCTTGGATGGATGAAGCCTTTCTCTACATTCTCTGAAATGTAGGCCCTGAGTTTATCTGACTCTTTGCTTGATAAAGAGTAGTCACCCCTCCAGCTCAATATGATGATCACAGGCACAGTGAGGAGGAGCTTTCTCTGTTTTCACCTTGGAGAATACATCCAAGTACTGGTGATCGACATAAGGACCAACCTTCATCGCAGTTTCTACTTCTTCTGGCTCTTCCTCTTCATCCCACAACTCCTCCATGGAGTCATGATAAGATGAAGGCCGAAGGTCCATATTCCCAAAGAAGAGATGAAGTGAAGATACAGAATCATCTTCTCCAACATCTTGAATCTCTTTGAAGATTTCATCTCTAGATGATAATAATGACTGATGGGAATTAAGGGAAGGAATATGGACAGAAGATGGAAATGATGGTGTTCTAGAATCACCAACCAGAGCTGCACAAGATTTGGCAGAAGAAAATTTATTACTGAAAGCTTTTTAAGGATCATCATAGTCCTCATGATCAGCATTAAAGGTGATCAGCCCTTTCCTCCAATCAATGGATGGATTAAAACTATTCAGAAAGTCAAAGCCCAATATGAGGTCTTCTCCCTTGGGAGTATCAATGATTAAAAAGTCCCATTCAAAGCTTGGGAATGAAATACGTTCAGCCATATATTTAGTATGGTGACTCACAAATAAGGAAGGGGACTCAGAGGAGTCCAAAATGATAAGAGGAATATTCTCTGGGGGCTCCGACATAGTCAATGAATACTTGTGAACAAACTGCTTTGCAATAAATGAGTTGGTAGCACCAGAATCAATGAGAATACTGTAAAAAACATCAGAAAGAGAGGGAAAAACAAAGAATTTAAGAGAATTCTTGACACAAGTATTCAGAATGCACAATTGTTCTCTGGATGGAAAAAAGTGAAGACCATTGAACACAACATGATCTTCACTCAGGCTTTCCCCTGGCTGGGAAAATTTCCTGATGGTTGGGCAAGCTTGTTTTGAGGCCTTTTGAAATAGGACTCAAGACTATGTACTATGATTCCCACCACAATAGGTAGATAGAACCTCCTTGATTCTTCTTTATTTTTCAGAATTCATTAGCTTGAAGTCTTTATTCAACAAATAAGAATGTGGCTTGTATTACTTCTGAAAATTCTTCTTCTGCTTTTGACTTGAGCTTGAAGAATTTTGAGGATGAGAAGAAATTGAATTTGAGGATTCAGGCTTCTTCTCTTGATGATTACTCTTCTGTTTTGGTCTCTCATGGTATCTAGTATCAAGCTCCAGAATAACATCAATTAAGTCTTGAAGGATGGGAGGCCAACTGATCCAAAATCCTGGATGGTAATTCCTTCCTTAGATGATGGATGAGAGCCCTTTCATCCCAATCCCCTATTCTTGAGACCAAACTTCTAAAATCAGAAATGTATAATGATACATGCCCACCTTATTTTATTCTTAAATAATCCAATTCTAGTTAAGATTTTCTGACTTCATTTGGGTCCCCAAATAAGGTGAAGAATTGAGATTCAAATAAGTTCCATGAATTGAAAGGTAATTTGAATCTTGATTGGTAAGATTGGAAAGGTAAGGCTTAATCCATTTTGTAGCCCTGCCAATGAGAAAGGAAGTGGAATAGAGAACCTTCTTTCTGGCTTGAGAGAAGCTTGCTGGATCATTATGAAGGATGAATTGGCAAGACTGAATAAAGATTCTGACTTTGAAGGTCTGAGTCCCATCAAAGGATTCTGGTGCCTTTATAGATGGAGTCTTGAAGGCTGGTGGTCTTGATTACTCAGAAACTGAAGCTACTTGAAGATGGCCATAATTTGAGTCATCTTCTGCATAATGGCCAATAAAAATGGTTCAGACTGATGAGAGACAGGCTGATTAGACTGGGCTAGAGTCGGTCCTCCAATTCCTTGGGACGCCCCCACAGGAGCAAGAAAACCTTCAGTACCATCAGACTCTTCCTCTTCCACAGAATTATCCTCCTCCTCTTCCCCATCTTCCCCAGGACCTCTGAAAATGGTCCTTGAAGTTTTTGGAAATCCACCAATACTCCTGAGAATGAACTTAATCTTTGTGGCCCTCTTCCTTCCTTCCTGGATGGTGCTTCTCCTTCCAAAATGGGTCTCCTGTCCAATTTGGCCCTCAGTTGAGGAACTGCTGGGGTGCCATCAAGAGGAGCCCTTGGAGTTGGAGTGAGAACAGCGTGAGCTCTGGTCTGAGATCTTGTCTGTCTTGAAGGAGGTGAATGTTGAACAGGCATTATTTCAGGAATAAAAATCAAATAAAATGAGAAATAATAAAGATTTGAAGACAACAAACTTGAGGCAATTTGGAATAACACTTGAAGTCAAAAGTCAAAATCAAAATCTTGAAGAAGATTAATAAATCAAAATGAGATCTTCAGGTAAATCAATCAATTAGATATTAAATGAGAACTTGAATTCAATTAATCAATATTTCAAATCACTAAAAATCAAAATCTTGCAGAAAATAAATCAATCAAAATGCATTCTTGAGGATAACTCAATTTATGTCAAATACTTGATGTGAAAATCAGAAAAATCAAGAAAATATTCAGGTCAATCAATTTTCTTGAAGTCAATATCAATTATATGTCAAATTCATCAATCAAATCAATTCAAGTGAAATCTTACTTAAAATCAAAATTTCTTGGAGAATAATTCAAAATGAATATTGATATGAAAAGTGTGTCTGAACAATCTTGATGACCAATTTAAAGAATCAAATGAAAAATGAGTTTATGCCTGAATTATGAATGAAAATGAATTTGATTACTTTAAATAAGATTTAAAAGAGAAAAAAAGATAGAATTGGGTCAGCTATAACATTTCAAAATGAAGAATGAATGAGAGAAAATTGAGAGGTGACAAACTATCATAAAGTTTATAAAACATTAAAGAGTGGTAATTTCAATGGAATGAGTGAATCTGAATGATAAAAGAATTGAATGAACAGAATGAAAAGAAATTTTTAGTTAATTGATATAATGTCACAGGGGCTCTTATGGAAGAAAGAGTGGCCTGGCACTCAGGAATCAAGAACTCACTTGGAGGGCTCCAAAAGAAAAAAGAAATAAGAAGCGTATATCTCTTCAAGGAAGAATAAAGGTAAAGACAAGGGTTCCCAAAGATAAAAAGAAAGGGAAGCCAATGGCCAGGAGAATAAGCAAGCCAAAAGCCAAAGAGCCAACCAAATGAATCCTCAATTCACTTTCTCAACCTGTCAGAAAGAACAATGGAATTAGTAAAGGATATGTCCACAGATATCCACTGACAGGAAAAGAAGAAAAGGTTAAAATGACTGAATTAAGATTATCAGTATATACTTTCATAAAAGGAAAGAAAATAAGGAAAAAAACAAATCCAATATATTAATTAACTGGGGAAAAAGTCCCCAGGTGATGAAAGGTGGCCAGTATATGTGAAAAGCTGAAAGGCTGATCCTTGAAGGTGAGTCACCTGGCTGTATTTTCTGAATTGGGCCAATACAGTTCTGGCTATCTTGAGAATTGAACTGTGTGACTGAATTCCCACAGTGGAATATGAATTAGCCCAAATGGGCCAAGGCCATACAGGATGCTTGATTACTACCTGTATGGACCAATTGAGTTGTCCAAGGAATGCTGAGTAATTTATGCCTTTACATTTATTGAAATAATTGATAACCTCTGAGAATTGCCCTTAGAATAGTCCTGATGAGAATTGATAACCCAACTCGTGCAGGGCCAGGTGGTTGGGGTACTCAAAAGGTCTTCTGGTAGCCGCCAGGGAATTGCCAGACTGAATAGCTGAAAAATGCTCCTTTGAAATTGGTGATGGATTGCGGACTTGATTTTGAATCACGTAATTTGGTCCTCAAAATGTCACCATTGGATTTCTGAGCAAAAATGGTTCATAATGGTATATTATACATTATATGAACCACTCCTGGATCCTTGAGTGTAGGGTGCATTGAGGAAGAAAACGTCTTCCCTTGAAGCTGAGGAGAATCCTTGCTTGGAGCTGAGCTGGTGGCCTCTAGTGGTTTCCAGAGGCCATGGGCTGAATTGGGGCCATTTCTTGGTTGGTTGGGGTTTGAGGCCAAACTAGCTCTGGTGGGCCCCACCTGGCCTTGGGGGCTGATAAACTGCCCGCTTGGCACCTTTTGACCTCATTGGATTTGGGCCAAAAGGGGCCTAATAGTCCCATGGACTGGGACCATGGGCCATAGAGGCGGTAGGGGGCCTAAATGGCCAAAAAGGCCATTTAGGCCAAACCCCCATAATATAAGGGGTTGGGCAAAGGGCCCTGGGTGTGGCTAGAGGGGCCATAGGCTCCTGGAAGACTGAAAAGACCCCCAGGCCCAAAAACAAGGATAATGGCCTGGGGGTTGGTGAGGTGGAGAATTGGCCAATAGGGCGAATGAAGGCAGGATATGGCCAGTGGAAGGGTGATATGGCCAAGAGGCCATAGAGCACCAAGAGGGCACAGTTGGCCATCAACATATTATATGGCCAACTGACCATAAACTGGGTTCAGGCTAGAATTGCCACAACACCCATTGGGGGGTAATTCTTTGTGGCTGTGACAGTAGCTTATTTTTCATTCCAGTTTAAAGTTAACAGCGTTATTATTAAGTTCAAGTAGCTTTAATCCCCTTTTGTATAAATTGTTTCAATTTTAAATAGAAAATGAGTTTTTTTATATTAAACTTCATCACATGATAAACTTACAAATAAAGTTTCAAGTGAAAATCTCTTAAACTGGATTTTTAATAAATTTTTAAAGGAATCATAATTTTGTTCAAGTATAATCAAGAACTTAATTTCAAGGCTAATTAACACTCAATTATCTTGAGAAAAAGATATTTAAAGATTTATTTATACACAGATAACATTGAATTGCAAGTTGTTTGAAATCTTCAAGCAAATCCATCAACAATTATATTTTTAATAATATTTTCAAGTTATTGCTATTTTTCCATGTAAAATAGCAATACACACCAAAACTTAAGTTTTAATAAGTTTTTAATACTTATGACTTTAAAATTTAAGCTTATTTGAGCTTTTCAAGTACTTACAACCTTGGATAAAAGTCTGAATATGAGAATTTACCCTTTGGAAGCTTGTAATTCCTGTCTAAATTAGGGATTTGCCAGCTTAAACTTTAATTTTGAATTAAAGTCTAACCTGTCAGCTTAAATAAGGTTTAAAATCATTCAATAAATCTGGAAAACTCTCATTTAGTCTTTGCAGATCCTGAACATTTGGTACCCTGGCTCTATTTGGCTTTTCCCTGTCCCACCTTTCTGCATGGATTTTTCCCTTTTATTTATTTAAGGTCATACCATGGCTCTAACTCAATTTAAATTGAGCCCACCAATATTTACATCCTGTATGGTAAATACTTGGCTAATTCAATAAAGATACACCACACCTCAATTTTAACTAAAGTTTTGATAAGTTTGCATAAACCTTATGAAACTTTAAATTTAAACTTATTTAACCTTAGATTTCAAAGTTTTAGAAAAAAAATTCTAAATGGTACAATTTTACTGTGAGATTCTCAAATCTTCTAATAAAATAAGAAATAGAGATTTTTGGTTATAACACCCTATGGGTCTACTGCAGGTTAATTTTGGTGTAGAATCCAAAAAATAACATCATAATTATAGTTTTGCTTATAAAACATAAAGGTGTGCTTTTATTATTATTTTTAATTTGAACTAACTTGATAAGTATGTTTGGAAATAAATCAACTGTATAAAAAGCTCTTTGTGGTGCTATGGTTATTTCATGCATACCTCACAGGCTCACAGATCACCACCACTATTTTTTCTATAGTAAAGCCCTGAAAACTAATGATAAATTCTTTTTTTCTCATATTATCAATGTCACAGTAATAGTTAAAGTTGAAAATACTCTTATTATTACTTTATCATACACTCAGCATGAAAGCTTGGATTACTGGCTGTGTTTTTTACCTTATTATTTTTTGGACTTTTTGGCATAAAAGTGAGTAATTTCTCTTATTTTCTATTTAAATTTACCATTTTCATTTGTTTTTAGCATGTAGAATTCCCTCAAGAAGAAATATTAATAGGTAAAATATCATATATTATTGTTTTTCCAGTGGTTTATAACCAAATACCACTGTTTTCTATCCTGAATGAATTTTAGAAATGGTTAATTAGAATTTAATTCCCACAGTCTGTGTGAGCCTTAGAGGTATTTTCATATACCCAAAAGACCACAAATGATAAATTGAGATACAAATATAAATAAAATAAATTTATTTATATTATAAAAAGAAATTGAAATATAAATACAAATTTATATTTAAAAGTCAAAATTTAATTATAATTTAAAAATAAAATTACAATAAAATTTAAAATTATGAAAATACCTTTTTACATGTAAAAATTAAGTAAAAATGAATTTTTAATAAAAATTATGAAATTAAAATATTTTTGGTAAAAAGTTATATAAAATATATTATAACTTTTTTATTCAATAAATAAACATAAAGAAATTATTACACCATTGGATTCCTCATAAAAAATAAAGTGGGGTCACCTCTGGATGAAATTTCTATAACTCAACTCTAAATGAGCTTAAATTAAGTTTTTAGTATTTTTTGTACAAAAGTATGAAAATCCTCAAAACCTCAATTTAATTCAAACCACATGTGGTGTTAAACATCATTTTCTGTGTTAAAATTGAGGTGTTGTGTTTAGTTTAGAAGCTATGAGGAATTGAAGTATTTTCAAATTGAATTCAATTGAAATGTCAAAATGTGCATGTGTATTACATAAGTCAACTTTAATTCACATATGAGGTATCAATTATTACAGATGTGTAATTAAAAACTTAATTGAATTACATATGTAAATTATAATTGTATTACATGATGAGGAATTAAAGAAAAAATAAATTGGAAAGATTAATTCTGAGGGGTGAAAGGCACTCTAGCTCTAAGGGGGAGCTAGACCCCCAAAATCCTTGCTGACTGGCGCAAGATGTCAAAATCCAGGCAAGAGTTCATTACTTTTGGCCTGGAATTGAGTCACAGGGTCTGTGACTCAATTGATGATGAGGTTTTGATACCAACCAGGGTAGTCTTAACTGCTGAGAAGAGGGTAAAACAACCCTTAAGTTAAAACAATGTTAGTAAAAAAAGTTTTAACTGGTTTCTACGCCTCTTACACACATTATGACGTGTTTTGAAGGCTCTAAACCAGGTATTGCTATAGTAATGGCTAATTTAAAGGTCTAAAATGGCTTAAAACAGCCCTTTTTTGGTCTAAACCAGGGACCAATGATGCCATAATTGGATTTTCTGTTGTCAGCCTGTTTTTAACAACTGACAAGAGTAAATTTCACTTTTGGAGTAAGAAAATTGATGGCTATAAAAGAATGTCTTCTTTGCCCCACTTTTCTTTTCATGTTAGAATCTTTCCCATATATAATCAGTTTAAACACTGTTAAACCAATCAATAAAAGATTCCAACCACCCTGTTTTAAAAATTTTAAACCTTTTAACCACGTGAAAAAATCATTATAATCATTTTTTGTAACTCTTATAATCATTTTTACCCCTGAACCGCCCCAAAAGTGAATTAAAGCATCTTTCATCACTGTTAACTTTGTCACTTTGTTTCCAGATTCACTTTGGTCCCTTTTGGGTGTGTTTTCTCTTTAAATATTCTTTTAAATACTATGTTCTTTAATCAATTGCTTGCAGTCCTTTGCTCAATTAAATCCAATTCAAATTGCTCTTGAAGAAATTTCTTTTGTAGCCTTAGATATCTCTTATAGAGTATTTTTGGATAAATCTTTATTGTTGGTAAAACAATAAATTTTTATTATATTATTGTTTTATACTAATAAGCTGAAAAACAATACAATTGGCTTGTTTTCTCTTTAAAAATACTATTTTCCTACTATTTTTAAAATAATTCTACCTTATACAAATTTTGAGGACTGGAAAAGTACTTGATATTTTATCAAAGTTTCATATCCACACCTTACAGTCTGATTTGTGGCGTTTTTTTGATATAAAAAACTTAAACCCTTATATTATCCTTTTTTTATTAAAATAATACTTATTTACTGTGACTAACAGTCTCAGAGGCATGGTTGGACATATTAATAACTTCAATTGTTTACAAAAACACTTATATCATTATTATTGTTAAATACAACATAACATGTGAGCTAATTCGGAGACAAAAGCAGACCATAAATCCAAAAAGCAGTATTCTTGATGTGTAAATGATAATTTCAATTATACATCATAACACAAGGGTACAGTATAGACATATCCTGTATCAGAGGACATTATTAGATGTGCAAATAGAATTTTGAGAAGTCTTCACTAACATAAGCCCTCATACTTCTGTTTCAGTGGAAGAAAGCTTCATACCACTTGAGACCCAGTCAGTCAAAAAGCAACACACCTGTGGCACCCTCAGACACAGAGGTTGAGAAGGACAAAGGGAAGAGGCACAGGGAAAGCCTCACAACCAACAAGAAGTGGACACAAATTTCCACTCAGAGAACTAGAGACCCTCTGAGAACTTCCTCCATACAAGGAAAACCAACCTCAGTAACTGGTATGGGGAAGATTACCATAGCTAAACCAGTTTTAACCTCTGAAGGAAAATTTCCTAAGTCAGCTGAAAGCAAAATTGTACAAGACACACTCAAAGGTAAATGACCCAAGAACAAAACATTATTGACGCTTGAAAACACTAATATGTTCCCTGTATACCTCAGGAACCTTGGGATCCCAAGGAGCCAGCCAGAGGGCAGAATTGGACTGTTCAGAAACATAAGGTCAGGGTATGGAAACCATAGAGGATAGCAGGACACTGAGGAAAGTCATATCCACATTGCCAATCAGCTTCCACTTCAACAAGGACCTCAAACCACAGGACTGGAAGGATATGGATCGATTTCTTTAGCTCCACCAACTTCTCAAATATTTCTTTCAATGGAGCATGGAAAACAAGAGGTTCATCCTAGCTTCACAGTGGAAGAACTTGGGGCAGGCATCCAGAAGATATGTCTCAAAGAGATATTTTTCAAAGCCCTTATGTTAAGCACAAAAGGTTGGCATCCCAACAGGAATTTCAAACTTCTTGAGGAAAGGGAAGCAAGGATAAGGGATAATCAAGCCACTATCTTACCATAAAAGAACAACTGAACCAGACAGAGAATACTCTTATTGCTTCATGATCACAAGGAGTAAACCAAACAGACTTCCCAGTGGATTTAAAAAACTCAAGCACCAGAAAAACAGTGGCCAAGAGTCACAATTCTTTACAATCCCAGGTATTTTCCAGTAGAAGAAAGGGATCAAAGGGAAAATACAAGACTTCTTTCAACCAGAGGCAGGAAGAGTCATAACCAATTATCCAGAAGGTGTTAGAATGAGTGAAAGCAGTGCACAAGAGCTAGAAGAAGCTCAAAATACTCTTTATAGAATCATTAGGCCTACTATCAGGAATAATATCCCCCTCAGAATGAACATAATGTTGTTACACCTAAGAGTAAAATTAGCAGTAATGAACTGTGGTTAAAGATCTCCAAACTTGCAGAAAAAACTCTAGGAGAGATTGACAGACTGCATGAAAACATTTTAATGTTACAAGAGGTTAACTCTTCATTAGGCCTATACTAAACTTGGTAAAGCCTCAGAAGAAACCAAGAGAAGACTAAACAAAGTATTAGGGGAGCCCTATCACTCCAAGAGGAACAGGTAGTTTGGATAAAGACATGAACAAGCCGTTCAATTTCTGCCAAGAACAAGTTTTTGGACAACACTCCATACTACCAAGAGAACATTAAATCAGAATCATTGTTGGAGAATAAGCAAAGATCCCTATCAAAATACATAGATGGAGATAAAATGACTTATTCAGAGAAGGACGCACCAAAACACCTTCTGGAAGCCTCAAATTGGCCAAATTTCTCTGGTGTAGGAGAATATGATCCTATGTAGCTCATTGATTATATTGATTTACCAAGTATAGAAGACTATTGGACTACAGTGGCAATAAACACAGAACTCAAATCAAATGCTAGTATTTGGTACACAGAAATGAAAGAAATCCATGACAGAAGAAATTTTTCATGGTGGAAGAGACAGATAATCCAGAACCACATTAATGATACTTGAATATGGCAGAAGACCAAGTCATTTGAAAATGACAAATACTCATTGGACAAAGATCCATATTAGTGCTTTCTTGAAAAATCTAAAAGACTTAAATCAATTGATTCTAATATGAACATTCAAATGAGGAATAAAAAACTCTTGGCACAAATGCAACAAGGACTGGATCATGCAATAAAATGCAGGTGAAACAAAACCTGTACACTAGATGACATTTACAACACCTTGAAAGATGTAAGGAAAAGGACAAATATGGGGAAATATTACCCATATAAAGGCAACAGTTTCAGAGAGAAACAGCTTATCATTGTTGACAATAAAGACACACCCAGGGAAAAAATGGAATAATCAACAAAGTAAGGGAGCTCTTGTCAGAATTGCGGGTCCACAAACCACTATTCTGACAGTTTTCCAAAGAAAAATAAAAAATCTAAGACATTGAACAAGTCCCAGATGAAGAGGTTCAAGCAGAAGATTCTGAATCTGACTATATTGGTGATTCCATCAAAGGAAACTCTGATGATTACCAAGACCCAATAGGGGAATTCCTGGTGGAGTACCAAGAGGAAAACCAGTTTTAAATTCAGGAAATATATTTTTAAGCTGGATTACCACAAGGCACTTCCAATAAAGAATTGTGCAAACATGCGCAATATGCATAAAAATTCCTAGTTACACCAACTAATGGAATTTAATATATTCATGGAACAGCCACCAAGGTGACTGTTTGTGTTGAAAACGCTCAACACCCATTGATTATTGATAGTTGTGCAAACTTCTCAATAGTGGCCAATGAGTATTTGAAAAAGAACTTCCCAAATTGTAAAAATAAACTGTTTCCAACTAAGACAAACAAACTCAAAAGTGTATCAGTAAATATGACCTCCATTAGTACAATTATCCAAGAGAGAATAATAGCCCATAGAAGAGGTAATATCAGAATCGATTCAGAGCTTTTAGTGCTTGAGTATTCTCAAATCCAAGGATTCCCTTTTTTCATAGGGGAAGAACTCTGAGGAAAGATTAGAGGCCATGATATATAGTTATATTTTGATATGGAAAGACCTTATCCGCCCATTCTGAGAACACCTTCATACCTAGAAAGCCTGTAAACTAGGAAATATATTTAAAAGCATATCAATGAAGTCCTAGATATGGATTCCATCAGAAAGAGAGGACATAATGGAATAGTGGAAGTAACCACACCTGTCATAATCACTTTTGATGATGGAAAATGTAGATTGTGTGGAAACTTCAGAGCAATGAACAACTACAAAAAGGCTGACAGGTACCCTATACCAAGGATACCACATTACCTAGATAAATTGGAAAAATCCAAATACATTACCAAGATTGACTGCATGGATGGTTTTCACCAGGATGGTGTTATACCAACCTCCATGCAAATGCTCATAATTATATGCCATATGGGAATACATGAGTATACCAGGATGAAATTTGGACTAATAATTGTACCAGCTCACTTCCAAAGGATGATGGACACAATAATTTGAGAGGAAATATTCAAATTCTGGATGCTGGTATACTATGGTGATAACATCATATTTTCAGAAACATGGGAAGACCATTTGCAATACATAGACAGAGGCTTAAGTAAGTGCACACCCATTGATATTTAAATCACACTTGAGAAGTTTCATTTTGTCGAACAGGAACTATTGGCGCTAGAACATAAAGTCTCATGCCTTAGCATGGCCATAGACCAAAACAAAGTAGCAGAAGTACTGCAGAAACCAGTACCAAAGAAAATCAAGGAAATGAAATATTTCCCCAGTTTTTCCAGCTCCTACATAAATTTCATCAAAATATTTTCCCAAATACATGGTAGCTTATAACAGTTATCCTTGAAATGTCAGCCTGTGACTCAAAGCCAGAGGATAAGCATGATAGCCAAAATACCATAAACCAATGGTAGAGTAAAATACCACCGAAAATAGAGGTGAGCCAAACCAGCTCAAAATTGATGAAAAAAAGAGGAAAATAATCTCTTTCCAAATATACAAGTCCCATGTTCATAGGACAAAGAATAAAAAAGTTTTTTGGGCACAAAGAAGTTGCTGGGCATAAACATTGATTTTCACCTTTCATCTGAAATATAGGGAAAGAGGAAAAAATAAATCAAATGGATGTCCAAATTAAAGCTCTCAGTGAGAGCTATCCAATGATACTAGCCAAAGTCAGCTAGTATCAAAACTACAGAGGTTATGGCCAAATTAAAGCCAAATAAGGGTGGATAAAATATTCACCTCTAATCTAGCTTATACAGCTTTAGTTTGAGATAGTTAAAGTGGGGTAATTTTGAAAAGATCACAATAAGAGATATCCTATGGTGCCATTAATTTCCCCATAACCCATATAGAACCCAAGGTATGGAACAAACAAGTTTCATACAGGATTTGGGCAAAATTCAAATTTGGATAATGGGAATTGAATATGCTATTACTTTTCCATATTTAATGCTAACCATACCAAATAAGGTACCATTGTGTAAAACCTCTCCAGGGATACACAATGAACCAGCTTTGAGCTCAATATCTTGAAAAATGACAAAGCTATGCTAGGTTTAAGAGTAGAATCCCATAGTCTGCCCAATACACCTTTAATGTTGGATACTTTCTCATATCTTTGAAGATGAGATATCAATTAGTCAAAGGAGGATTTTTATAATTTAATAACTCATATCTTGTTCAATAATGGGGTCCCATACATATTCTGTACAGCATCCTACATGCATAAATATCAGATGAGGTCTGTGTGGTCCCCAGATAAACAATTTCAACTTTTATTGGTGCAAACTACCCAGATGTGGTTTCAAAACCACATATCAACCCAATAAAGGGTATAAAGGCTTTTTGAAAACCAAAATCCAGTCCTTAGAATTGAAAAAACTTTACTTCCTCTACATGAACTGGTTTAAAAGACCTATTCACCCATTTTCAGGATAAAAAAGCACCTTTCTCTTCCCAAAAGAGAAATCCTCATCCTTCTCTTACCTTATTACATAGTACAAATTTCAAAAACAGTTATAAACTTGGAAATAATCTGGTTATACCCTAGTCATAGTATTTTACTTCTTTATTATAGTTAATCAACTGATAACCAGTGAATCCTGGGCATTCAGTAGCACTGACCACCACTTTATTCTGTAGTAAAGCCCTTATAAACTTTTATATAGTCTGTTTTTTATCATATCTTACCATTTAATAGTCATATTCAAAGTTTTAAACACATTTATCATTACTTTGTCATACACTAAGCCTTACACAAAAGATGTGGTTTTTGAGATTACCAGGGAGAGAAGGGATGCATATGAGATGATCAATCATGAACTCACTAGTGAAACTGTTCTTATGATACCCAAATTTAAGCTACCCTCAAATTGTATATAGATATAGCTTTCAGTCAAGGTGTGGGAGCAGCTCTGCACCAAAAAAAATTTGTGTATGGTGAACCTAGAGAAGGAGTAATCTGTTATATATCTAGGTATCTGAAAGATTGAGAAGAAAGGTTTGGAGAAACACCAACAGAATTTTTATTTCTGCTATGGGCTCTAGAAAAAGGCCATTACTATTTGGAGTTTTCAGTTTTTCAAGTATACACAGACTGTACTGCACTCAAGTCTTTGCTCAACATGAAGGCTACTAATAGACAGGTGTTGAGGTGGCAAATAGCCATCCAAGAGTATAGGGGCAATATGAATATCATATAAAAAGAAAGAAAAAGCCACACTAATGAAAATGGCCTTAGTAGATGGCGACTGGACAATCTCAAAATCAATCCAGCTTATGATCCTGAAGTAGCTTCTAAAATCCTTATTAATTTTATGGAAAAAGATAGAAAGAGAAATGTCCAATTCTCAAAATGGGAACCAGGAATTTGTATCCACGACAAAAATCATATTGGGCCAGAAGAGACAGAAACACCCATATCAGGGATAAGCTCCTTTGAGCTCCACAATAAATTCTTTAATTAAGTTAATAAATATTATGAAAAACACAAAAAGTGTAGTATATCAACCCCCAGGGAAAATTTTTCATCAATTGCCAGTGATTGAATTAATGTTGCACCACTTTAAGTATAAAATCTTGCTTTCATTGCGTAAGTGTCACATTATAGTCACTGGATTTAGTGGGTAACATATTGTCTGCATCAAGACCACATAAATTGTCAAATGTGTCACATGAGTATGTCACTCAAAGAAAAAGCCCATATCAACACCATTCACAATGTTTGAGTAATTACACCTCATGGTGCAAGGCAGCAGTTTAGCATGCTCATATTTGTTCATGAGATGACTACTGCACCAACACTTGATCATTGAACCCCTTTTCCATGCCTACTCTCATGCATGAATTGGCTTCTGCACCCCCCTCATCATATCTTCCAGTGGCCAATGCTTCTTCTTCTGAGGCGAAGATATTCTTCCACTCCCACCACTGCACCTCTGAAATTACCCATCCTTACACTTTTGCACCCCCACCTGATACTCTCCACCTCTTATAATGCTTATGCTTTGGCACCCCTGCCTAATACTCTCTTCCCCTTACCATGCTTATTCTCCTGCAGTGACCTATAGATATGTGTCTGACCCTGTCCACCCATCTTTATGCTTCCAAACCTGCACGTATTCCTCTCCACCCCTTTACCATGCTTACCCTCCCACAGAGCCCTATAAATATGCCCCAACCCCACCACCCATGTCTTCCCTAATCCATCCTCATGCTTCTGCACACCTGGCTAATCCTCTCCAATGCTTACCATGCTTACTCTCGCGGAGCACCCTATAGATATGCCTCCCACCCTGTAAGAGGTGTCTATGAAACTGTTGATAATATTAAGATTCATCAACATTACTATGACTGCTATTATGAAATATAATAATAAGAACTGTTATAACCACAATCAAATAAGTAAATAATTAATTGTTTCTTTCACTTGTTATAAACTACTAGTGATTATGACAGTAAGCAGTAATTGTCTACTAGAGTCAATTACAAGAAGTATTTAATAATAAAATTATCTTGCGTAAGAGTAATTATAAATATAATTATTGCAGAAAAAACTTTATAGAGAGAAACTTTAAGAATTGAGATAAATCACTCACTACTACTCCAAAGAACTTATTAAACATAAAAGTAGAGAAATTTGACAGATAATTATGGATTTGAAGAATCAAAAATGGATATATAGCAGTATTAGAACAATATATAATTTATTTCTATGATTCCATGTCTTTCTGATTGATTCTGCAAGCATAAAAAACTCAAGAAAATGTTTTAACTAATACTTACTTGTTGGTAATAAAGGTATAATAGAATAATGTGAGATTTGGAAAAAACAGCAAGAGGAGGCCTCTTTGAAGTCTAAGACAGCTCACAGAGGCATTCCATTGAGCCAACTGAAAAACACGTGAGTGAGAAAACAACAAACCTTTTTGGATTATTGATTGCATCATCTGTTGTCATGTAAGATTATCATAATTACTTAATTGATGCTTTTACGTGACTACCAACCCATTTATGGTTGAGAATAAAAGGAGTAACAAATGTAAATCTTCTTTTATTCAAAAATGATAATTCATTTCTCAAAGTTATCAATGCTATTTGAAATTTTATCACAGAGTGTATTTTCTGTGAATTTTTGAAGATTCAGTATTTCACATGGAATCATCAAAAATGGACTATAGGTAAAACTTTCAATTTTACTTATAAAGGTATGATTATTTTTTGCTTTGATATGTAATATACAATTATTAATTGGTCCTGAAAGTTTCAGAAAGATTTATTAAGAATTGTATTTTTAATGAATTTTTGAAGTTTTTACCTCATTTCTATGTAGAATTGCAAATAGCCGTATATGGCTGGTTGCTATGAGGTGAATCAATTGATACTAGTCCAAAAAGGGTTATAATAACTCTTTTGGGGTTTATCCATGGGAATTCATTAATAATTTACATGGTTACAAGAGTCTAAGTTGCTCTTTACCTCCTTGGGATGTCAAAATGGCAGCTTATTTGAAATTTTCTTATGATATAATGAAGTTTTGACTTGGTAACCAAGTTCCCAAAAGGTTTTAGTATACTAATTGGGTCAACATCAGCGATGGATTCAAGCTTTAGAGCTGTTCACGCCTCAGAGGCCTCAGAAGTTGGGTACCCTGGCTCTCTTTGATGTCTTTTGTCCCCTTTGACTATCTTTTACGTCAAAATAGAAATTAAGGCTTAAAGACTGATATCCACTATGGTTATACAAAAGGTTTATGTGATAATACCATAATATTAAGTTCCACAAAGATTCATAACACTATTCTTAGTGTATATGTAATGTGGGATTTCTCATATTCCTGTTATTTTGGCATGAAATTGAGAAAAACAAAAATTTTCACAATTCTTTGATGTGGTATTGATGATGTGTTATTGATTTATTTTCCATATTACCATCTCAAAAAGTTGATTTAAGCTTATTCACTCTATGGAGCTACCTTAGGTGAAATTTTGTGTAGAATCAAAATCTGGCCTTAAATCTATGGATTTACTTACTCAATGAAAAGTTATTCATCTTTTCTAAAATTAAAAAAGATGAATTTTGAATATATGCATGACTTATGGGTTATGCATACTTCAGAATTTATTTTTAAGATAATTTTGGCCTATTTGGGTATGTAAAATATACCTCAAGGCTCACATTCCCTCCCATCAAAAGATAAAGTTGTACTCCCATTTTGTTAATGGTATCAGCAAGAAAAAGGCCCCAAAGGGGATTGATGTCCACTTTCCAACCTCTTTACATTACTCAGATCAAGTAACAAAGCACATTTATAGGCATATTCAGGCTTGTGGCCTTCTTTCATGTCTAAGTCTTCTGAAGAGTTTATCTGAGTCAGGTATCTCTGATTCTGCAAGCCATTCATCTTCATCTACTGGATTCCTATATCTGACAAGATATTCTTTTTGATTTTAACCCTAAGTCTCCTTTCTTTAATGACTTTCTTTATCCGTTTGTCTTCACTCTGTTCCACTGGTGGTACATTCAAAGGAGTTGGATTCCTTAAAGGAAAAATTCTTTGTCAGCTGGTTGATAAGATTTTATCAAGCTGACTGGAAAAGTGGGGTTTTTATTTTCCAATTCACCACTCAAATCCACTTGAACTGAATTGGTTCCATGCAAGGTAACAATAACAAAAGGTTGTACATAAGAATATTCAAGTTTCTTTGGGCCTTTGATATTCTTAAAATTCAAGGTTGAAACTAGACCTAAGTCCCCTACTTTGAAGTCTGGTACTTTGTGACTCTTGTCCCACTTACATTTTGCATAGTCAAAAGCATCATTCATACTCTGTTTTGCATAATGTTTTACTTTATCAAGCATTATCTTGAATCTGGAAGCTTTAGGATGAATTTCAATCAAGTCTTTCCTCGGTGTGTCTTCTGGGAGTCTTGGATTCCATCCTTTTTCTAACATGGCAGGAATTTGGCCTGTAGAATAATGGACATATGTCTCATATTCCAGTTCCAACGCAGGTATTAGAGTGCACCAGTCATGATTAAAACCATCTGAGTCTTTTAATTCTAACCCATAAGCACAGAATATCCTGATCATTTCCTCTAAAGTTTGAATCATTCTTTCTGATAGTCCATCTGTTTGAGGGTGATATGCTGTTGAGAATGATGACTTAGTCCCAAAAAATCTGTGGAGATTGGTCCAAAGTGAAGATGTGAATTTGGGATCTCTGTCATTCATAATACTCTTAAATAACCCTGTATGAGAAATACCTCTACTCCAACAAAGAAGGGCTGTATCCATAGCAGTGTAATCTTTATGAAATGGTAAGAATATGGGAGTTTTTCTATATCTTTCTACAATGCCTGTGAGCCTTAGAGGTAATTTCATATACCCAAAAGACCACAAATATAAAAAATAACATATTAATATAAATAAAATAAATTTATTTATATTATTAAAATAAAAATCAAAATATAAATATAAAATTATATTAAAAAATAAAAAATTAATTAAAATTTAAAAATAAAAATACATTAAATTTTGTAAATATAAAATTGCATTTATACTTGAAAAATTTAAGTAAAAATGAAATTTTAACAAAATTGTGCAAAAATAAATAAATTTGGAAAAAAGTTAAATAAAATTTATTATAACTTTTTATCCAATAAATAAACATATAAAATTTATTTCACCATTGGATTCCTCATAAAAAATCAGGTGGGGTCACCTCTGAGTGAAATTCTTGTAACTCAACTCTAAATAAGCTTAAATTAAGTTTTTAGTATTTTCAATACAAAAGTTGAAAATCCTCAAAACTTCAATTGAATTCACACCACATGTGGTGTTAACCATCAATTTTTGTGTTAAAATTGAGGTGTTGTGTTTAGTTTAGAAGTTATGAGGAATTGAAGTATTTTCAATTGAATTCAATTGAAATGTCAAAATGTGCGCGTGTATTACATAAGTGAACTTTGATTTACATATGAGGTGTCAATTATTACTGTATTGTACTGTACAATTGAATTGAATTACATATGTAAAGTATAAGTATAATACATGATGAGGAATTAAAGGAAAATAAATTGGAAAGATTAAATTTGGAGGGGAAAAGGAACTCCAGCTCTAAGGGGGAGCTAGACCCCCAAAATCCTTGCTGACAGGCGTGGGATGTCAAAATTCACGCAAAAGTTCATCACTTTTGGCCTGGAATTGAGTTACAGGGTCTGTGGACTCAATTGATGATGAGGTTTTGATACCAACTGGGGTAGTTTTAGCTGTTGCCAAGAGGGTAAAACTACCCTTAAGATAAAACAATCATAATAAAAACAGTTTTAACTGGTTTCTACGCCTCTGACACACATTCTGACGTGTTTTGAAGGCTCTAGGGCTGGTATTGCTATAGTAATGGCTGATTTAAGGGTCTAAAATGGCTAAAAATGGCTTAAACCAGCCCTTTTTGGTCTAAACCAGGGTTCAATGATGCCATAATTGGCTTTTCTGTTGTCAGACTGTTTTTCACGACTGACAAGAGTAAATTTTACTTTTGGAGTAAGAGAATTGATGGCTATAAAAGAATGTCTTCTTTGCCCCACTTTTCTCTTCATGTGAGAATGTTTTCCTTTTATTAATTAGTTTAAAACCGTTAAACCAATCAATCAAAGATTCCAACCACCACTTATAAATCATTTTAATCCTTTTAACCACGTGAAAAAATCATTATAATAATTGTTTGTAACTCTTATAATCATTTTTACCCCTGAACCACCCCAAAAGTGAATTAAAGCATCTTTCATCACTGTAAACTTTGTCACTTTGTTTCCAAATTCACTCTGGTCACTTTTGGGCGTGTTTTCTCTTTAATAATCTTTTTAAAGACTTTGTTCTTTAATTAATTGCTTGCAGTTCTTTGCTCAATTAATTCCAATTGAAATTGCTCTTGAAGAAATTTCTTTTGTAGCCTTAAAATATCTCTTGTAGAGTATTTTTTGGATAAATTTTTATTGTTGGTAAAACAATAAATTTTTATAATATTATTGTTTTATACTAATAAAGTTATAAACAATAAAATTGGCGTGTTTTCTCTTAAAAATAATATTTCATACTATTTTTAATTGATTTTTACCTTATACAAATTTTGAGGACAGGAAAAGTACTTGATTTTTAATCAAAGTTTCATATCCACACCTTACATTTGGGGGCCCAGCCGTGATATTTTACCTGTGACATATTTTTTTACTCTTTTTAAATCTTTTTTCTTATATTGAAAAATTTAAAAACATATAAAAAATACTTATAATTCAAAAAATCCATAAAAAATAATTTTTTTCATATTATAAGTGAGGCTTAAATTTTTTATTTCTTTTTTTGAAATATCCTTTTTTTTACTTAATTAATTGGCTTTTTCATTAAATTTAGTGTCTGACAATGTGGTAAGACAAGAAAACATTGAAACAGCCTCAACAGTAACCAGCATTATCCCTGCCAGTACTGTTAATTCTGATCATAATAGCACTGTTATTGTGACTGAAAATAACCAGCCTGAACCAATATCTTCTGAATTAATTAACTTGGACATAAGTAATACCCTTCAGAAAGCTAAAAATTTGGCCAATAGTAAGTTTTTTGACGTAAAAATGCTATTTTAAGCCTTTCTAACCATAATTATGCCTTCAACCAGATCAGGAGCCAGCTACAACCCCTCAAGCAGCTCCCAAAAAGGTAATAGACGTGATTATGGCAGAGGCCAACCAGGTACAGAAGGAAAAGGGTCAGTTGATGACTTCCAAACAACTAAAATGGGTCATTCTGAAGCTGATAATACCATTTTACCTTCAAAAAGAGCTGACACCGCCACAAGAAGCCTCAGTGGACATATACAAAGCCAGCCACAAAGCTTACAACAATGCACTGCAGTACAAGGAGTACCAGATCCTGGCAGATCTGTGGAAAAACTGCATGAATTCTTACCTGACAGTAAGAAAATTCTTGGGCCATCCCAACACTTGCAAATTGCTCAATGGATGGCATCCATTGATGGAGAAGAAAAACATGATGCTTTTGACACTAGAATGGAGGAAAAACAACCCTCCACCACCCAAACCAGTGCCAAAAACAGCCCCAGTGGCCAGCAGCAGCAATTTCAACGTGAAAAAGCAGCCACAAACTCCAAACAAGGGCAAAGGGAAGGCACCAGCCCCAAAACCTTACAGCCAGGGCTACAAAATCCCAAAGATTCAGCAGGATGCCATGGAAAATGTATTTCAGATGGCCAGAACCATGATGGAATTACAGAAGAAGGAGGAAGCCAGATTAAGGTTCCAGAAATGATTTCTGACATATTTGATTCCATCCCAGAGTTGTATAATGCTATAAATGACGTGAAAAAACATCTTTCTGATAAAAATGACACCATTTGTAACAACATTAAAACAAACAACCTGAGTCTGTGCCAAATTAATGAAACACTTATGTGTTTTGAAAAAGTTTTAAGAACAATTAAAAATTCTAATAATGACAATTCTTCTAACATTAAAATAAATGAACAATCTGCCATTATTAAAGAATTAACAGATAAATATTCTAAATTCAATATTGATGACATGATTGAAACAAGAATTAAACAAGCCATAAATATTATCAAAACAGATAACAAGAAAGTCCTTGATGACATTTCAAATTCATTTACTGAAGTAAAGACATATACCATTGCCTTGAAAAAGTGTTTTGATGCTTCACAAGAAGAAGTATCAAAATTATCAATGAAATTGAATCAAGTCACTGCTGATAATACAAGACAGACAGAGTTATGGCAAGAACTGACACATAAAGAAGACATGTATAAAATTGAAGTAATAAATTTAATACAAAGCTTCCAACATGAATACAGAAATTCCCAAAGGTGTAGCAACAGTAAAATGAATGACATTGAACAAATACTGAACACCTTACCAAGAATGTCTACACCTCTAAATCAAAATGAGGGCACAAGAATTCCAAATCCACAAGTATTGGATCCTGATAATTCACAATTAAAAAATGAATTATCCACTTCTTTTCATAACTTGGAACCATCAATGGGCCAAGCACTCTTGAAAGAAGTTCCAAAACTTAAAGAATGGCCTCACTTCAGTGGTGAAGGAGAGTATGACCATATGGAATTCATTAGAGGTATTGACATGATCAAAGAGGATTTTGAATTACCAGACAGATTGGTAACAGCCAGGTTTAACACCTTGTTTACCAGATCAGCTCACAGATGGTACATCAAAATAAGACAAGCACATGGACACCAGAGTTGGACTTGGTGGAAAACCCAAATTATCAACAAATGGGCAAATGATGCTTGGAGGTTTAAAGTTGAAACAGCCTTTGAATCTGCCAAATTTAATGCTGATAAAGACAGAGCTTTACCATGGTTTTGCCAACAAAAGGACAGATTAACAGCATTATATCCTGACATGTCAGAGTTTATGATCCATAGAAAAATTCTGAGACAATGTGGAGGTGACTTAGAGCATGCTGTCAAAAGCAGGACTACTGAACAATCTTCAGCAGAAGATATTATCAATATACTAGAAGAAGTAACCACCAGAACCAAAATTGGTTCTAGTAGGGTGAATCTCAAAACAAGGTTTAATACACCTTGGAAAGATTCTGTGGACAAAAACCCCAAAGAAAATTCTGGTAATATTAAATATAAATCTGCAGATACAGTCAGAAAATGCCATATTTGCCAAAGCACCACCCATTTAGCCAATACATGTCCAAAGAGGGGGAAAATCAATGAAATTGACATTGAAAAGGAACCAGATGTTGAAAAAGAAGACATAATTGAAGACAATTCAGATGATAAGTCATCCATATTTTCTGAATCCTCAAAAGATATAGAAAATATCAATGCCACTTTTGACATCATGGAATCTTATTCCCACTTACCACAATTGAGCAATGGTCAAATTGATTTATCAAAAGTTCAAGATGCACAACTTATGAAGACAAAACCAAACAGAGGAAAAGGTTATACAGCTGGTAACTCCTGTATAACAGAAGTGGTAATTGACAACAAGCCCACTAAACTTTTGCTTGACCCAGGAGCCTTCTGCTCTTGTGTTGGAAAATCCTTTCTTAAGACTTGTGTGCCAAATTTTGAAGACCAATTGTTACCAATTGATGGTATAAAATTCAACAGTGCAAGTAACCCAATGAAAGCATTGGGAATATTTGAGACCAATGTCATATTCCCACACATAAATGGGAATTTAAGGATCACAGTTGAATTTGTTGTTATGGAAAATTGCTCTAGTACCCATTTTATATTGGGAAATGACTATTTGATCATGTATGGGATAGATTTACATAATAACAAAGACAGATACTTTACAATTGGGGACAATAAGCGCCAGAAATTTGCCTTTTTACCATTTAAAAGACAAATTACAGTAAACAAAGTATCACCAGTCAACTTAGAGTTAGAAAAATTCAAGTCTGAACAGTTAAATGAGGCTGAGATAAGCCTTCATCTGACTAATAAACAAGAAAATGAACTTTCTTCCCTTTTGTATGACCACAAAGGAGCATTTGCTACAGACAAAGAACCTCTGGGAGCAATTATTGGTCATGAAGTTGACATCATTCTTAACATTGAGAGACCTTATCCACCACTCTTAAGAAGACCTGCTTATCCAGCAAGTCCAAAATCAAGAGAAGCTCTAGAAATTCATATCAAAGAACTTCTAGACCTTGGTGTAATAAGAAAAGTAGGCCACAATGAGGAAGTAGAAATAACTACACCAGTCATAGTGGCGTGGCATAATGGAAAATCCAGAATGGTTGGGGACTTTAGAGCTCTGAACACTTACACTGTTCCAGACAGATACCCAATACCAAAAATCCAAATTGCCCTTACTCAAATATCTCAAGCAGTGTATATAGCCACTATGGATGCCCTTAAAGGATTCCATCAAAATGTGGTAACACCAAGAGCAAGAAAATACTTGAGAATTATTGTTCATTGTGGAGTGTATGAATACTTAAGGATGCCCTTTGGTATCAAAAATGCACCTTCACACTTCCAAAGAATGATGAATGAAATCTTCCCTGAAGAACTATCAGAGGGATGGTTAATCATTTACATTGATGACATTATTATCTGTTCAAAGACTTGGGAGGAGCACATGTACAGATTATCAAGAGTTTTGACAAAAATCCAATCAGTAAACATGAAAATCTCCTTGAAGAAATGTCATTTTGGATTTAAAGAACTTAAGGCACTAGGACATGTTGTATCTGGTTTGTCCCTTGGAATTGATAAAAATAAAGTTGCAGCAGTATTGTTAAAACCCATGCCTCAGAATAAGAAGGAAATTCAGTCATTCTTGGGTTTTGCAGGATATTACAGGCAACACATTAAAGACTTTGCATCCATAGCAAGACCACTTTATAAGTTGTGTGACAAAGACACAGTATTTGAGATGACTGTTGACAGAGTCAAAGCTTTTGAATCTCTATGAGAAGCATTGACCACTGCTCCACTCTTACTGATGCCAGACTTTAAATTACCTTTCAAACTGTATATTGATGCATCAGGGGATGGACTAGGTGCTGCACTTCACCAAGTTCAGATCATAAATGACAAACCTGTAGAAGGACCAATATGTTTCATATCCAGGCAAATCAAACCAACTGAAGCCAGATATGGAGCAAGTCAAATGGAATGTCTATGCCTTGTCTGGGCCTTGGAGAAATTGAAATATTTCTTAGAGGGATGTGTTTTTGAAGTAATAACAGATTGTACAGCTGTGAAATCACTTTTGAACATGAAAACACCTAACAGACACATGCTCAGATGGCAAATAGCCATACAAGAATACAGAGGCAATATGACTATTGTTCATAAGGATGGGAATATTCATAAGAATGCAGATGGACTAAGCAGATGGCCATTACCAAATAACATTGATAATCCTGCTTATGTTCCAGAAGAAGCTTCACCACAAATTCCAATAGAAGGAATAAGTGTTACAGACTTGAACACCACCTTCTTTGAAGAAGTCAGAAATAGTTACACTCAAGATAAGAATTGTAGCATCTTATGCCAATTACTTAACAAAGACTGTAAAGACAACTCTCTAATACATGCCTTGGATGAAGTATGGAGAAAATCTTATAATGAAGGAAGATTTCACCTACTGGATGGTATAATTTACCACAGAACCAAGCACACATGTGTCATGACAGTTGTAGACAGGTCATTAATCAATCTTGTACTGAAAGAATGCCATGATAGTCCCTTTTCAGGACATCTTTCTGAAGACAGAACAAGAGAGAAAGTGAAGACCTGCATATGGTGGCCAATGTGGCAAAAGGATGTTGCAGAATATTGCAAAACCTGTGACAGATGCCAAAAGGCAAATAAATCCACTGGCAAAAGACTTGGAAATATGATGAAAATCCAAGAACCAAACAGACCTTGGGAAATTGTCCATATGGATTGGGTAACTGGCCTACCACCAGGAGGTGACAGGAGCTATAATGCTTGCCTAGTAATTGTGGACAGATTCAGTAAAACTCCAATCTTTTTACCATGTCACAAAGATGATACAGCCATGGATACAGCTCTTCTGATATGGAATAGAGTAGTGTCATGGACTTGGATATTTACAAATATCATCAGTGATAGAGATCGCAAATTCACTTCAGCACTATGGACAAATCTTCAACAATTATTTGGCACTAAACTGTCTTTCTCTACAGCCTACCACCCACAAACTGATGGCCTGGCTGAAAGAATGATCCAAACCTTAGAGGACATGGTGAGAAGATTTTGTGCATATGGCCTTGAATTCAAAGATTGTGATGGATTTACCCATGATTGGTGTACTCTGTTACCAGCACTGGAATTAGCATATAAAACATCAATCCATGCTAGTACCAATCAGACTCCTGCTGTTCTAGAAAAAGGATGGAACCCCAAGTTACCCCAAGACTCCTTGAGGAAAGACTTAATTGAAATACATCCCACAGCTGCTAGCTTCAAAGGAATGCTAGACAAAGCTAGAAAGCATGCAGTAAGGTGCATGGAGGACTCTTTTGCATATGCTAAAGACAAATGGGATAAATCTCATGCAACTCCAGATTTCAAAGTGGGGGACCTAGTTCTTGTATCCACCACTAACTTCAATAACATCAAAGGATGTAAAAAGTTGAAAGACTCCTTTGCAGGACCTTTTGTGATTAAGGCCCTCCATGGAGAAAATGCTGTTGAAGTAGAGTTATCTGAAGAACTTAGCAATAAGCACCCTACATTTCCAGTGAGCTTGATAAAACCATATAAATCTAGTGATGCTGAGAAATTTCCCTTGAGGAATAAGGTTCCCCAAGTTATACCTCCTATTGAGACATCTGGTACTAAGAAAATAACCAAAGTTCTTAAAGAAAGGAAATTAAGAACCAAGAAAGTAAGGGAATACCTTGTTAGGTACAGTGACCCAACTTGTGAAGATGAATGGTTAGAAGGAAAAGATATACCAGAAGCTACCAAACTCCTGAGGAGATTCAGACACAATAGAAACACCAATATTACAAAGTAATATTCTTTTTTAGGGGGAGGGAATGTGAGCCTTAGAGGTAATTTCATATACCCAAAAGACCACAAATATAAAAAATAACATATTAATATAAATAAAATAAATTTATTTATATTATTAAAATAAAAATCAAAATATAAATATAAAATTATATTAAAAAATAAAAAATTATGTATAATTTAAAAATAAAAATACATTAAATTTTGTAAATATAAAATTACATTTATACTTGAAAAATTTAAGTAAAAATGAAATTTTAACAAAATTGTGAAAAAATAAATAAATTTGGAAAAAAGTTAAATAAAATTTATTATAACTTTTTATCCAATAAATAAACATATAAAATTTATTTCACCATTGGATTCCTCATAAAAAATCAGGTGGGGTCACCTCTGAGTGAAATTCTTGTAACTCAACTCTAAATAAGCTTAAATTAAGTTTTTAGTATTTTCAATACAAAAGTTGAAAATCCTCAAAACTTTAATTGAATTCACACCACATGTGGTGTTAACCATCAATTTTTGTGTTAAAATTGAGGTGTTGTGTTTAGTTTAGAAGTTATGAGGAATTGAAGTATTTTCAATTGAATTCAATTGAAATGTCAAAATGTGCGCGTGTATTACATAAGTGAACTTTGATTTACATATGAGGTGTCAATTATTACTGTATTGTACTGTACAATTGAATTGAATTACATATGTAAAGTATAAGTATAATACATGATGAGGAATTAAAGGAAAATAAATTGGAAAGATTAAATTTGGAGGGGAAAAGGAACTCCAGCTCTAAGGGGGAGCTAGACCCCCAAAATCCTTGCTGACAGGCGTGGGATGTCAAAATTCACGCAAAAGTTCATCACTTTTGGCCTGGAATTGAGTTACAGGGTCTGTGGACTCAATTGATGATGAGGTTTTGATACCAACTGGGGTAGTTTTAGCTGTTGCCAAGAGGGTAAAACTACCCTTAAGATAAAACAATCATAATAAAAACAGTTTTAACTGGTTTCTACGCCTCTGACACACATTCTGACGTGGTTTGAAGGCTCTAGGCCTGGTATTGCTATAGTAATGGCTGATTTAAGGGTCTAAAATGGCTAAAAATGGCTAAAAATGGCTTAAACCAGCCCTTTTTGGTCTAAACCAGGGTTCAATGATGCCATAATTGGCTTTTCTGTTGTCAGACTGTTTTTCACGACTGACAAGAGTAAATTTTACTTTTGGAGTAAGAGAATGGATGGCTATAAAAGAATGTCTTCTTCGCCCCACTTTTCTCTTCATGTTAGAATCTTTTCCTTTTATTAATTAGTTTAAAACCGTTAAACCAATCAATCAAAGATTCCAACCACCACTTATAAATAATTTTAATCCTTTTAACCACGTGAAAAAATCATTATAATCATTGTTTGTAACTCTTATAATCATTTTTACCCCTGAACCACCCCAAAAGTGAATTAAAGCATCTTTCATCACTGTAAACTTTGTCACTTTGTTTCCAAATTCACTCTGGTCACTTTTGGGCGTGTTTTCTCTTTAATATTTTTTTTAAAGACTTTGTTCTTTAATTAATTGCTTGCAGTTCTTTGCTCAATTAATTCCAATTGAAATTGCTCTTGAAGAAATTTCTTTTGTAGCCTTAAAATATCTCTTGTAGAGTATTTTTTGGATAAATTTTTATTGTTGGTAAAACAATAAATTTTTATAATATTATTGTTTTATACTAATAAAGTTATAAACAATAAAATTGGCGTGTTTTCTCTTAAAAATAATATTTCATACTATTTTTAATTGATTTTTACCTTATACAAATTTTGAGGACAGGAAAAGTACTTGATTTTTAATCAAAGTTTCATATCCACACCTTACAATGCCTAAACAATAATTATAGCATTTGTGACCACTTGGAGAAATTGCTGTGACCCAATCCATGTGAACAACTTCTCAAGGGTATTTTGGCTCTTGAATATGAATTATTAGTCCAAATTTTCTTCCTGTACTCCTTTTTGCTTTTTGACATCTATCACAGGTATAGCAATATTCAATGGTTTCTTTTCTCCAAGATTTTCACCATGCACAGTTCTTCACTTTCTCAAGTATTTTGTCTTCTGACAGGTGTCCAGAAGAGAAGTTTTCATGGAATTTATGAAGAATGGTATTGATAAGCAATTTTCTACACAATTTCATTACACAAGAATGTTTTGTTCTATGGTAAATTAACCCATCAAACAAGTGAAATCTTCCTTCAGAATAGGAATTCTTCCAAACTTCATCAAGTGCATTGACCAAAGATGTATCTTTGCAGTCTTTATCTAATAAGGAAGTCAAGATATGGCAATTCTTTTGTTGCTTATAAGATTCCCTGACTTCTTCAAAGAGTTCAGTCCCAATATCAGTTATGTTAATTCCTTCAATTGGAATCTGTGTTTCTGCTTCCAAAGGTACATAAGCTGGGTTATCAGGAGTATTGGCTAATGCCCACATGCTAAGTCCATCAGCATTCTTGTAAATTTTTCCTGCTTTATGAACTATAGTCATGTTACCTCTATATTCTTGAATGGATATATGCCATCTCAAAATATGTCTGTTGGTAGTTTTCATGTTAAGAAGTGATTTCACAGCATTACAGTCAGTTATAACTTCAAAAAAACTTCCATCAAGATAATAGTGTAATTTCTCAAGTGCCCATACCAAAGATAAGCCCTCCATCTGGCTCGCACCATATCAGGCTTCTGTTGGTTTGATTTGTCTTGAGATGTAGAAAACTGGTCCCTCTGTAGGTTTTTCATCAATAACTTGGGTTGATGTAGGGCTTCCCCTAATCCATCTCCACATTCATCAATGTACAATTTAAAGGCATTTTCCAGTCAGGAATGAGGGGTAAAGGTGCTTCTGTAAGAGCTTTCCTTATCCTCTCATAAGCTTCTATTATTTACTGTGTCATCTCAAATACTGTCTGTTGATCACAGATTCTATAAAGTGACTTGGATAGAATTGCAAAGTCTTTCAGGTGTTTCCTGGAATAACTGGCAAAGCCAATAAAAAACATCATTTCTTTCTTCTTCTGGGGTATTGGCTTAAGTAATACTGCTGCCACTTTGGTTTTTTCAATAGCCAAGCTTAAACCAGAAACAATATGTCCTTAAGCTTTAAGTTCTTCAAAGCCAAAATTACATTTCTTGAGTGAAATCTTCATATTCACTCCTGTAGCTTTGTCAATTACTATTGCAAGTCTTTCAAGGTGAAAAGACCATGAGTCAGAACATATGATAATATTATCAATAAAAATGATGATCCATCCTTCAGATAATTCTGTGGAGAAGATGGTATTCATCATTATTTGATAATGAGATGGTGCATTTCTAATACCAAATGGAATTCTAAGATACTCATAAATACCACAGTGAGTGATAATTCTAAGTAACTTCCTAGTTTTGGGCATCAAAACATTTTGATGAAAGCCTTTTAATGCATCAATTGATGTTATATATTTGGCTTTAGATAATTGGGTCAAGGTTTCTTGAATTCTAGGAATTGGATACTTATCTGGAACTGTGTAGGTATTTATTGCTCCAAAATCTCCAACCATCCTTGACTTATCATTATGCCAAGCAATAATAACAGGTGTTGTCACTTCAACTTCTTCATTATGGCCTACTTTCCTTAGTACGCCAAGTTAGAGCAACTCTTGGATATGTTGTTCCAAGGCTTCTCTAGCTCTGAGACTGGCTGGCTAAGCTTATCTTCTAATTACTGGAGGGTATGATATATCAATATTAAGAGTAATATCAAATTCATGCCCTTTAATAGTGCCTAATGGTTTATTATCAGAAGCAAAGGTATCATTATGCCAAGCAATAACAACAGGTGTTGTCACTTCAACTTCTTCATTATGGCCTACTTTCCTTAGTACACCAAGTTAGAGAAACTCTTGGATATGTTGTTCCAAGGCTTCTCTAGCTCTGAGACTGGCTGGCTAAGCTTATCTTCTAATTACTGGAGGGTATGATATGTCAATATTAAGAGTAATATCAAATTCATGCCCTTTAATAGCGCCTAATGGTTTATTATCAGAAGCAAAGGCATTATTATATGTGTATAATACATCAATAAGATCATGCCTCATTTTGGGTGATAATGATGGATTAAATTTTGTTTCAACAAGTTGATTAGCCACAAATTCTTCCTTATAAGTATTTTTAACAGAAGATATCACAAATATTCGCTTTGGACTATTGGAAAAATCAAATTTTTGTCTTTTATTTTCTCCAATTGTGTAATATCTGTCTTTATGGTTATTGATGTAAATGCCATAAATATTCCAGTGATCATTTCCAAGAATCATGTTCTGAGATGTGCAATCGTCCATTCCTACTATTTCAGTTTTCATTATTACACTTCCTTCTGGATGTGTAAATACAATGTTAGTGTCCAATATTCCTAAAGAGTACATATTATTACTGGCACTACTAAATTGTACACCCTCCATTGGTAATGGATGGATTTTCAATCCAGGGATTATGGCTTAAAGATAATCTCTGCCTACACAAGTACAAAAGGCCACTGTATCCAAATTTACTTTGGCTTCAATATCATTCATCAGGATTGATGTGATACAAAATGCTCCAGAAGTGTATCCTTTACCTCTAGCAGGTTTGGTTTTACACATTCCGGAAGGTTGGATATTGATCAGGTTATGAAAATCCTCACTTTACTGTGGCAAGTGAGTATGGACTTCTGTGACCTCAAAGAAAGCTGTAATGATTTCAATGGAATAGTCCTCTACTGGTGTGTCCTCAGAGACTGCAGAATCTAGGTCAGATTCTTCTTTTTCTTCAGTACACTGAGCTTCTTCAATGACTTGAGCTTCATTAATCTTTGTCTTTTTGGTGCAAGTGTTGGCCAAATTTGAAGTGCTTCCACATTTATGACACTTTAAGACAGGTCTTTCAGGCCTCTTATCTTCTCTGGAACTTTTAGAGACCATTTTGGATTCCATAGGGACTATAGTCCAGGTTTTACCAATTCTTCTTCTAGTAATGATATCTTCCATGGCATTGATGTAGTCTTCTGTTGAAAAGGGTTCTACACATCTGCACTTGATAGAATGTTCTAGTTCTCCTCCACATTTTCTTAATATTTCCATATTAATAATAGAGTCAGAAATATCTGGGTGTAAGGCAGATAATCTGTCTTTCTGTTTGAGGAACCAAGTAAGTGGTTTATACTTTTCTGAGTTAAAAATTGTACTTTCAAAAGCATTTTCCATTTTAAATCTCCAAGTGTTGTTATCCCATTTGGTGACTATATCACATTTCTACCAAGTCCAAGCATGTTTACCATGATCTAGTCTCATTTTGTAATGCCATTTCTTTGCAGTTCTGGTAAACAAAGAGTGTAGTTTGCCCACTATGATTTCATCAGGTATGTGAAAATCTTCTTGCAACATATTAATTGTTCTGAAAAACTTAATATGCTTGGATTCTCCTTAACCAGAGAATGTTGGCCATTCTTCCAGCTTTGGAATACCTTTTGAACAGATAGGAATTTCTCCTAAAAATGGGGTCAAACTTCCTGTAACAGAAAGATTTTCTTCAGTCAAAGGTGTAGAATCTCTTGTAATATGTGGCTCATAATTCTTATGATTTTGTTCCACATTTGCAATGATGTCAGTATTTAACTTCTGTCTTTCCCTGTCACTTTTTTCCAAATTTGTGGCAAACTGATTGGTATTATCAATTATTTCCAAAACATGATCTTTTAGAATTCTAAGCTGATCATTAATGTTTAAAATTGAAAGATCTTCTATTTCATCATTTTGGGCTTGACATTCAATTTGATTTCTGTCACATGTACTGGTAATTGAATCAAGTTTAACATCTTTCAACTTATACCATTAAGTATAGTTCTTTTCATTTCTTTTTTAATTCACTTATATCTTATGTTATTTTATTTAACTTCGCATCGAATTTACCAAGTTCTACATCAATACTAGATTTAACAAATTGTATTTCTTATACTATTTGCATGGAAAGGTCCTGTTCATGCTTTCCTGCTCTTTGGCTGTGAATTCCATATAAGTCCTGTCCATATTGAAGATACTGTCCACGGCTGAAGGCTCCAATTTGGGGATCCTGTACCCTTGTGGGTAAGGTGTGTGCCAATTTTCTTTGCCTTTTCCCTTGCCCTGATGGTTCCTTGGACCTTTCTTCTTCTTCTGAGGTCCTTTGGGATTCTCTTTGGATGCTTCTGGAGCTGGTTTGGAGCTGGTAGATGCCACTGGGCCTTCTTACTAAGCTGGGGTCATTTCCAATTCCTTCTTCTGGTCTACAGATAAAAGACTTTGGTTCTTCAACACATTCTTTATCCTTTTTACTTTGTCTTTGCAAGACAATGGGCTCCAACCTTCCAAGAGCTCTATGGTCTTCTCCTGACCCAGAAAGCTCTTGATGTGTAATTAGGACTTCATGGCCCCCTGCCAAAGGCTTGGGCATATTTCCCACTCCTCTTCTTTTGCATCTCTGAACCAATTTTTGTATTGGGACTGATATATTTCTATGGCTGCCACTTGGAAGTGGTTCAGCCTTTAAAATATTACCTTCAATTAGTTGAGGCTCAGAGTTCACATCAAAGCTTGCTGGTACAGACCTTGGGGAATGGGGGACAGCTCTGGCATCTTCCATATGTGTCTTTCTTGAGAAAGACTTGGCAGACCTTGTTCTGGTCTTACCTCTTCCTTGTCCAGGTCCATCTGGTTGGACTGAATAGCTGCTTCCATTTCCTGTATGCACCATTTTTACGTCAATTCAAGAGAAAATAAGAATTGAAAACAGAAGACACACACCTTTTGGTGGTTGTTTGGCTTGTTCTGTCTTAAATAAAGTGCCTCTTTTAGCAATTTTCACTTCAATACTGTCTTCAGATTCTGTACTGGTAATTTATCTCTTACTGAGTCTGTTACTGGCTGCACAGTATTTGATTAAAGACACTAGAGAAAAAAAATTGTTAAAAGAAAAACTATTTTTTATACTTTTAAAATATTTTTTAAGATTTTTCATAACCTTTTATTTTTAAATATTAAAAAAACTATTCTTTTTGAAGAAAACAAAATGAAATTTAAGATTTTGAATCAAAATTAATTCAGAGTAACTCAAAGAATATTTCTATAAGTTTTCAGATATGAAATAGCCATGTGTAAAAACAGTATAAAATTAAATCAAATTCCTCAATGAAAAAAGATTTACAGACAACTTAAAAAATAAAAAGAAATTAATTGAAAGAAAAAAAAATTAAATCAATGTGTTTTAAAGCTTAAATTTTTTTCAATTAAGGGTACAAGGTTCAAAAAACCTGGCAAGGCCCCCAAATGTAAGATGTGTCTATGAAACTGTTGAAAATATTACTATTAATCAACTGTACTATGACTTTTCTTATGAAATATAATAAAAGGAATTATTATAGCCAAAATTAAATAATTAATTAATTAATTATTTCTTTTACTTGTTATACACTACTAGTGATTAGAACATGAAGCAGTAATTGTCTACTAGAATCAATTACAAGAAGTATTTAATAATAAAACTTCTTTATTAAAATAATACAATTATTTTAATATATAATTTTTGTATGTAAAAATAATTATAAATAGAATTCTTGAATAAAACAATTACTAGATAAAAACTCTAAAAATTAAGATAAATCACTTACAGATACTCCAAAGAACTTATTAAAGATAATAGTAGAGAAATTTGATGGATAATTGTGGATTTGAAGGATCAAAAATGGATATATAAAAGTATTAAAACAATATATAGTTGATTTTTATGATTTCAAGTCTTTCTGATTGATTCTGAAAGAATAAAACACTTAAGAAAACGGTTTAACTAACACTTACTTATTGGTAATAAAGGTATGATAGAATAATATGATGATTTGGAAAAAAACAGCAAGAGGAGGCCTCTGTGAAGTCTAAGACAGCTCACAGAGGCATTGGATGGAGCAAACTGAAAAACAATCCAGTGAGGAAACAATAAAAATTTTTGGATTATTGATTGCATTATCTGTTGTCATGTAAGATTATCATAATTACTTCATTGATGCTTTTATGTGACTACCAGCCCATTTATGGTTAAGAATAAAAGGAGTAACAACTGTAAATCTTCTTTTATTCCAAAATAATCATTTATTTCTCAAAGTTATTAATGTTATTTGAAATTTCATCCCAGAGTGTATTTTGTGTGAATTTTTAAATATTCAGTATTTCACATGGAATCATCAAAAATGGACTATAACTAAACCTTTTGATTTTACTTATAAAAGTACAACTATTTTTGGTCATTGTATGATATATAGTTCCTAATTGGTCCTGAAAGTTTCAGAAAGATTTATTAAGAATTGTATTTTTAATGAATTTTTGCAGTTTTTACCTCATTTCTATGTAGAATTGCAAATAGAAGTATATGGCTGGTTGCTATGAGGTAAATCAATTGATACTAGTCCAAAAAGGGTTTTAATTGCTCTTTTAGGGTTTATCCATGGAAAGAAATTAGGAATTGACATGGTTACAGGAGTCTAAGTTGCTGTTTACCTCCTTGGCACATGAAAATAGCAGCTTATTTGCAATTTTCTTTTGATATAATGAAGTTTTGACTTGGTAACCAAGTTCCAAAAAGGTTTTATTATACTAATTGTGCCATGATTAGCCATGGATCCAAGCTTTGGATCTGTCCACACCTCAGAGGCCTCAGAAGTTGGGTACCCTGGCTCTCTTTGATGTCTTTTGTCCCCCTTGACTATTTTTTATGTCAAAATAGAAATTCAGGCTTCAAGTGAGATATCCACTATGGGTGTACCAAATGCTTCTGTAAGAATACCATAATATTAAGTGCCACAAAGACGCATAACACTATTCTTAGTGTATATGTAACATGGTATTTTTAACATTCCCATTATTTTGGCATGAAATTGAGAAAAACAAAAATTTTCACAATTCTTTTATGTGGTATTGATCATTTTTTATTGAAGTATTTTCCACATTACCACCTCAAAGAGTTTCATTAAGCTTTTTCACTCTATGGAGCTACCCTATGTGAAATTTTGTGTAGAATCTAAATCTGGCCTTAAATCTATGGACTTACCTACCCAATAAAAGGGTATTCATCTTTGCTGAAATCAAAAATGATGAATTTTGAGTATATGCATGACTTATGTGTTATGCATAGTTCAGAATTTATTTGTAAGATAATTGTGGCCTATTTGGGTATTTAAAATATATCTCAAGGATCACAGACCCCACCACCCCATCTCCTCCCCAGCTTACAGTCCTTACACTCCTGCAGTACCCTCTAATGTTCCCAATTGATTGTCCTTATACTTGAATTATGTTTGGATTCCACCCCAATGCCTGATCATTTTCCCAATTGACCATCCTTATTCTCAAGCACACATTGACTTCTGCTTTTCTTCCATTTACCATACTTACATTCAAGCACACATTGAATTCTGCTTTTATGCCATTTACCATCCTTATGCTCAAGCACAAATTGACTTCTGCTTTTCTGCCATTTACCATCCTTATGCTTCCACATCACAGCTTACCATGCTTAGGCGCCTGCTCTGAGGGCTGTTCATTTCCCCAATTGACTATTCTTACGCTCATTTATATATTTTTTTATGCATCATTTCCATTGGAAATTGAGATCAAACTTCTTAATGATTATTTACAGTGCTTAAATTTTTCCACACAAGTATTTCATTTCAGGATGCTCCTGTCTCACCAAATCATCCCCAATGCTCTCCCTAAATTTGGTATTAGTGATATTCCATCATAGTAAGGGTTTAGAGCCATAGGGTACAGTGGATTGTTGGCACACATGATGAACCCAATTACAGAGATATGCTGACTGACCTTCTCTGAAAACATCTTCTGGGGGGCAATTGGTGTGGATATTCAAAATTTTGCGCTTAGGTTTTAAATCATGATACTCACAAATTAAAACCTAATAACTGGATTTTTTAAGACCAGAATTGTGTCTTATGTTTCTGGAATAAGACCATTTTATTTCATATCATTCAAATGGAACTATTTGCTTAGTCCTTACCTAATGGGGGTTGAATAGCTCAAAAATTGACTTTAGTAGGTTTCTCACTAGTCAATTGTATTCAATTTCTCACAGGGAAGGGATTTCATTTGAATGAAGTGAAATAATTTGCAACACAAACCTCCTTTAATTTACCAACAAATCATACTTTGCAAATTCAATACAATCTCAATAGATATATTGATGAAAGGTTCCAAGGCTGTTGATGGGAAGGTTTCTTTTTGTCACCTTTTTGTTCTAAAATTTGTTTGTTTGATAAAATTCACTAAATATTGAAATGGCTCAAATTGAGATTGGAATTCTTTCAAATTCTGGAAATTGTCCAATATTTATATTATCTGAAAAATAATCAATCATTAATATCTTAGATTTCATTTAATTCCACCACTGTCAGAACTCCTGCCTTTTTGCTTCAATTTTGATTATTTTTTTCTACAATTTTAAATTAAGTTATCAATCAACTTGTCACCATCTATTGACTCAATGAAATACCTTCCCTATGCCCCAACCAATGCCCCAAACCCCAGGAAATGCAACAGAATTCAATGAACTATGAACTTAAGCATCAGAGAGTGGAAGTGAAATCTCTGATATGGTCAGTAGTCATGAATTAGGCATTTAAGTGGAGAGCCTGTCACATGATAATAATCAAGATCCACCAGTTATTCCAGGATGTGAGCATAAATTCATGAATATTATTAATCTCTCAAAGCCTGATTGTTTTTTCATACCTTTATTTCAGCTCAGCCTCCATGCTCTCAAAAACAAAATTTTAAAATCAATGAGAAGGAAAAGACTGTTGATGTGATCCTTAGGGGTATTTTTATATACCCACAAGACCAGAAATAATAAAAAATTACACAATTATAAATAAAATAGCTTTATTTATTTTGTTAATAACAAAATCAAAATATAAATATAAAATTCATATGAGAAATTAAGATTTGAATTAGAATTTAAAATAAAAATTATTTGGGAATTTAAAATTGTAAAAACACATTTTTTACTTGAAAAAATTAAGTAAAAATAAATTTTTGACAAAAATACTGAAGTTAGGATATTTTTCATGAAAATTTAAATAAAAATTATTATAAATTTTCTTCAGCAGATAAACATACGAAAATTATTTCACCATTAGACTCCTGATAACAGATGAGGTGGGGTCACCTCTGGGTAAAATTTCTATAACTCAACTCTGAATAAGCTTGAATTGAGTTTTTAGTATTTTCTATACCAAGGTTTAAAAACCCCAAAACCTTAATTTAATTCACATCAAATGGGGTGGAAACAATCAACTTTTGTGATACAATTGAGGTGTTGTATGTAGCTTAGAAGCTTTGAGGGATTGAAGTATTTTCAATGGAAATGTCAAAATGTGTGCATGTATTACATAAGGTAACTTTAATTGAAATTTGAGGTATCAATTATTACAGTTTTGTACTGTAAAAACTCAATTGAATTACATATTTACATTACAAGTATAATACATGATGAGGAATTAAAGAAAAAATAAATTGGAAAGATTGATTCTGGAAGAAAAAGGAATCTTGTCTTTAAGGGGGAGCCAGACCGCCAAATTCCTTTCTGAAAGGCATGAGATGTCAAAATCCACACAAAGGTTAATTACTTTTGGCCTTGAATTGAGTCACAGGGTCTGTGACTCAATTGATGATGAGGTTTTGATACCAACCAGGGCAGTTTTAACTGTTTCCCAGAGGGTAAAATTCCCCTTAAGCTAAAACAATATTAGTAGAAAAGTTTTAGCTGGTTTCAACAACTCTTGCACACATTCTGGTGTGTTTTGAAGGCTCTATACCAGGTACTACTATAGCAATGGCTGATTTGAGGGTCCAAAATGGCTGAAAATAGCAAAAAATGGCTAAAACCAGGCCTTTTTTGATCTAAAACAAGGTTCAATGATGCCATAATTAGCTTTTCTGTTGTCAGAGTGTTTTTAACGACTGAAAATAGTAAATGTTTTCTTTTGGAGTAAGAAAATTGGTGGCTATAAAAGAATGTCTTGTTTGCACCACTTTTCTCTTCATGTTAAAATCTTTTCCTTTTATAATTAGTTTAAACACTCTTCAACCAATCAATGAAAGATTTAAACCATCCTTTTCTTATCATTCTAAAGCTTTTGAATATGTGAAAAAATAATTATAATTATTGTTTGTAACTATTATAATCATTTTTACCCTTGAACCACCCCATATTTGAATTAAAGCATGTTTCATCACTGTTAGCTTTGTCACTTTTTTTCCAAATTCACTCTGGTCAGTTTTGGGTGTGTTTTCTCTTTAATATTATGTTCAAAACTCTGTTCTTATATTAATTTCTTGCACTCCTTTGCTCAATTAATTCCAATTGAAATTGCTCTTGAAGAAATCTCTTTTGTAGCCTTAATTATCTCTTGTAGAGTGTCTTTGGATGAATTTTTATTGTTGGTAAAACAATAAATCTTCCTAACATGATTTTTTTATACTTATATAGTTGAAAAAAATAAATTTGGCATGTTTTCTTTTGTAAATATTACTTCTCACCATTTTCAATCATATTTTTAGATTATACAAATTTTGAGGACAAGAAAAGTACTTTATTCTTGATCAAAGTTTCATATCCACACCTTACATTTGAACCTTGTGCACCAACAGAAGATTCTGGGAAAGATGATGTAATTCTTAGTGTTGAGGTTGAATTTATACCCAAGGAAGTATTTGTCTCAAACATTGCTCAAACAATCCCAATGCTGGAAACAATGCAAAAAGATAGTAAAATTCCTGATTATGTACGTCAAACAATTGTCAAAGAAATGATCCTCCTCAATATGGATTTGAGCTGTAAGTACATTACTCATTCAACACCAAATTGATAAAAATAGCTGCTTACAATATATTGATAGGTGTGGAGGTGGGAGAATCTCTACCTGAAGGATCTTGAGTGATAATTGGAGATCCAGGAAAAGGTTTGGTAAAAAGACCAAATATACATGCCACCAAAAAAAGCCATACCTATAAAGCTTCAAGATATTCTCAGGATCAAGGTGATGACATGATAAATGTTGAAGTTGACCATAATGATAATGAATCTCTGCATACTTCAATCCTCCCTGTACTCAATGAAACAATCCATGATGAGACCCCTCCTTCCTCCCCTCAAAATATTCAAGCATTTCATGAAAGGGAGAAAATTAAACATGATACAATGGGTCAAGGTATGACTGATAGAATGCCTGAACCTGAGCCCAAAGTTTCATCCTCTGCTAACATTCAAGGAATATTTTCATCCCGCATTGAACAGTTTGCAGACATTTTTAATCATCATTCCAATATTACTCAAGAATAACAGAAAAGGGGCTTGATAATGTCAATAGTCTTTATGAAAATCAATGGGACAATTTACCAAAGAAATGATGCTGATATATTCCTGCCTGTTGGTATTAAGGTGATCAGTAACCAAGAGCTTGAAATTTAAGCCTGGCTTGAGGAGCTTGAGATTGCAGGTGATTTTTATCTTTGTGAATGATACATTATGACTTTACTGACAACTCAAGTGCAATATATTGCAATATATAGGGTTAGATTTTTTAACGGAACAGAAGCCAAAGCATTTTTTGATGAGAACATTTGGAATCTCAAATTGATGAATGAATTGGCTAAACCTCCAGATAATATTCCAAAATCTGAACACTCCTTCTTCAAAATTGTTCAGAGCCTTCTTTACCCCTTCAATACAATTAAACATTTTTGGGAAAATTTCATGTTTGAATCCATTGGTTTAGTCTCATACAATGTGATTGCACCCAAAACATATGTGGCACCAACAACAAATTCCAACCATCCTATTGGACTCAAATGGGGAGTGGTTGAATACCTTGCCTCCTGCTTGAGGAAATCAAAGCAATTTGAAACACAACTTATCATTGTAGTTGGTGGGGCTTACAATGAGATATAAATAAAGCACCACAGGAACTTGGGGGATCTAATGGATACAGTTATCCACTTGGTGATTGCCTACAACAGGGTACATGCACATAAAAAGGTCAAAGTCTATGGCATGAATGGCAAACTCACTAATTCAAACAAAATGAGGCCATCAAAGATCTTTTGACATGTCACAACAATCTTGCAATAAATAAAATTTGCTACAGTATATTATCTGCATTCTGTAAGGAGGGGGTTTGTGATTGGATGGTATGATCAGATGACTGGAAAACAAGATCAGTCAAAGGGACTTTATTGCTCATTGACATTCCCAAAAGACTTTCATAGGGTAAACATCTAGTAGAGCTGGTGTGGCTATGTACTAATAAGTATTTATGTAATTTACTGAATAAGAGTTTCTTCTCATCAGAGCTTTTAAACCACACTGTAACTCTTAGATTTAAATTTGCATGATGCTTTGTATCAGACTTTGGTGATTCCCTGGTGGAGGAGCATGGTCTTGGTTCAAATGAAGAGGTCACATTGACTGTACCCAGGTCAGCTAGACTTACAACCAGAATTGACTTGTTTTAGATTAGATTTGTATCAAATAGATTGTAATTCAATTTTAGAAATTGATTTATGAATTTAAAAATTTTGACTATCTATCCTAATCCCCAGATGCCTCAGTATGAATGTCAATAATAAAGAAATTCTTATGGAGGCATGGCTCCGTATACTATAGAAATTCTTTCAACATGAAACCTGCTTGGTCAATAATTGTGCCTGCAATGGCCACATGCAGGGGCATTGCAGGAAGTTGATATTTTAACCTGATACTCATAATAGGCCAAGTTGCACTGCTTCCTTCAAACGAACTAGCAGGAGCAGGCATCCACCGTGGAGTCCATGTTCCACTTGAACTTGCTTGCAATGTTCCATATGGTTGAATGTGAATCTCATTTAATGGGAACATAAATATATAAAATTGAATAATGCAGTATCTACTGCATTTTCTTTGGTTCAGGTGCTTGAGACTGCCAATTCCCAAATGTCTCATATAATCTTTCATTTTTAGCAGGCAATAGAAAAAATTCATTAACCAAAAACAAATTTAGGTTAAATTCATAATCCACACAACAGTCACTATTTTTTGGTTTCATTTCATTTTCCTGTGCAAGAATGCCATTCACAAAAAAAAGAAAGGAGCCTAAAAGGGAACTCACAGAAAAATGTCAGGGCGAGGAAGGAAAGTGTGAGTTGCTCAGTTATTTTCAAGGTATATATAGATATATATATGTTCCAGAATTCATGTAGCACCCTCATTGGGCCCATAGAGAAAAATTGGCTTTAGTCAGTTTAGATCAAGCCAATGCCATGTGGGCTCCAAAAGGGAAGTAATGGATGTGTGGTGAATAAAGCTCATTGGGAATTGGGCACCATTCTGGATTCAAAAGAGCTTGCTTCAAATGGGAGTCAGAAGTATCTGATATCTTGTCTGCTTCAACACAAAATGATCCCTCAACCACTCAGGAATGGTGGCACATCTCAAAAGACAGATGATGCCAAAAACACCCAAAGGAGGAAGTTTTTTCCTCCAGTAAACCAACACCACAATTATCAATGCCATTATTGGCAAATTTGACCCCCAGTGAAATTCAGAAGATTAAGGAGTTCACTCAGATCAAATGCATTCACTTTTTCCATGTGGCAATTTTTTCTTTGACCAGATTACTCATTTCCCTTGTTGAATTCAGACCATTCACAACAATGAGTGAGGTTGAGGTCAATCAATGGGATGAATTATGACAATTCTTATCTAACAAAAGAAAATTCACAGACCCAATTTCAACAAATGAGGAATTACTGGAGGGATTTACGTTGGCTATTGGGCAGCGCAAATGAAGCACAAAGAACAAAGAATTTGGTATATATGGAAGTCTTGGGAAAATTGAAGACACAAAAAGATGAATGGCGGAAACAAGATGAAAATATTTTCTTGGTGTGTTTCATTCTAGTTCAATACTTACAATATGATAGGGATAAATTATTTAAAAAGATAAAAACTTGCTACAAGTCATTGGCCCCCCCTCCTTTGATCAAGTCAACTATGAAACCAATATTTTGGCAAAACAGGGGAATTTGAGTTTTCTTCCCCACTCACTTTCACCATGAATAGATTCAAATAATTGCCTCATGTTGATAAGGATGCATTGTTGTATGCTTTGGGATGGCGGTTTCAAGCTGATAAGAGGACTGTCCAAATCCTAAAAGATGTGTCAAAGTGTTGTACTGGGGGAAAATTGATTTTCACAAATGAGAATTTTTGTATCTGGGCTCATGCAGGTAGTGTGGTCCAGTAGTAAATTCTTTCATTATACTTATCCAGCACATGAAAATGAAAGCACAACCCTAGTGGGGATGTCTGCTCAATTCTCAAGGAGGTGAGCAAAACCATGTGGTGGAAAAGGCATGGCTATTATGAGATTGGCAAGGCAGAGGGCTATCACATCAGGGATGATGATACAATCTCATCCCAATTGCAAGAAAGAGGGGATTTGGATTTTTGTGGGAATTAGAGGGTGAATGGACAATAATGATGTGGTACTGAAGAGTACAATATGCACCAGTATTGGATGGTTTGGAATTGGGGATATACAGTGGCTCAAATGAAAAGGGGGTGAAATGGCTCATATACAGTGGCATGCCACCATACATGATCCTATACTGAGGTTATTAACACTATTCTCACTTGTTGTCAATAATGGTACAAGTTGGTCATCCTGATAATTGAGAGTTTCCTCCTATTATTCTTGTATGCCTCATTGTCACATAACTGGGTGTGGAAGTTCCACAGGGCTTTGGGGTAATTTGCTTTCCCAGTATCCCGGTCCTTCAAATGCAAATCCTTCTGCTTTTCCTGGTTCCCTGGGCTTCATTCACAAATTCTTACACTTGTCCAAGAGCCCAATGAATCACATGCAAATCCTTACACTTGTCCAGGATCCCAATTCTTCACACACAAATCCTTCCACTTGGCCAGGTTCCTGACCCTTCACAAGCAAATCCTTAGGCTGGTCCAGGTTCCCAATGCTTCACACACATATCCTTGGGCATGTCCAGGCTTCAGACACTACACGTGATTTCCTATGCATGTCCAGTATAGATGCACTTCACATGCAATTCCTTATGCATGTCTAGTATACATGCACTTCACATGCAATTACCTATGCATGTAAGATTAATTGTGTTTGACCTTAGGACAGGAAATGATTCATGCATCTCAGGTGGATTTTTCAAATTCAGGGAACCCCAGGTTCTTTACAGTTAAGATCTCAAACAATATACACCCATGGATGCAGAAAATGTAGAAGGCATTAATGATTACTATTTGTGCAATTTCTGAAAAAGAGGTTCACACACAGAAATACTGACTCAAAAATTTGGTGGGGCTCTCACATAATTATTCTCAAGGAAGAGGTAATTTTCACCATTGGGGAAATAAGAAAATGTATCAGAAATTGAAAAATTTATTCATTGATTACAACTAACTTATTTTTTAAATGAGTGTATTAAAAAATAAAATAAGTGAAGATAATATGAAAAACTTTTCTTTTTAAAGGAACTTTGAAACTATCTCAGTGCTTTTGTAAGATGTGACTATGAAACTGATGATAATATCACTATTAATCAACAGTACTATGTCTGTTCTTATGAAATATAATAATAAAATATTATTATAACCACAATTAAATAATTAAAGAATTATTTCTTTCATATTTTAAGCACTACTGGTGATTTTAACAGTGAGCAAGTAATTGTCTACAAGAATCAATTACAAGAAGAATTTAATAATAAAAACTTCCTTTATTAAAATAATAAAATTATTTTAATATATAATTATCTTTTGCAAGAATAATTATAAAGATAATCCTTGAAGAAAACTATTACTAGAGAAAAAACTTTAAGAATTAAAGATAAATGACTCACTAATACTTCAAAGAACTTATTGATAGATAAAAGTAGAGAAATTTGACATAGAATTGTGGATTTAAGAGATCAAAATGATTTATAGCAGGATTACAACAATATATAGTTGGATTCTATGATTTCACGTCTTTCTGATTTATTCTGAAAGATTTAAAACACTTAAGAATAGTTTAACTAATACCTACTTGTTGGTAACAATGATATAAAATGATAATAAGATGATGATGATACAGAAAAAACAGCAAGAAGAGGCTTCTTTTAAGTCAACAACAGCTCACAGAGGCGTGCCATGGAGCAAACTGAAAGACCAGTGAGTGAGAAAACAATAAACCTTTTTGGATTATTGATTGCATCATCTACGTAAGATTATCATAATTACTTAATTGATGCTTTTAGGTGACTACCAACCCAATATGGTTAAGAATAAAAGGAGTAAAATCTGTAAATCTTCTTTTATTCCAAAATAATAATTGATTTCTCAAAGTTATCAATGCTATTGCCAATTTCATCACAGGTTTTAATTACTGTGAATTTTTGAAGATTCAGTGTTTCACGTAGAATGGTCAAAAATGGACTGTAAGTAAAACTTTTAATTTTACTAGTAAAACTGTAATCCTTTTTGGTTGTATCATAGATAACACAGTTCTCCATTGGTCCTGAAGGTTTCAGAAAGATTCATTAAGAATTGTATTTTTAATGAATTTTTGAAGTTTTTACCTCATTTCTACGTAGAATTGCAAATATCAGTGTTTCACTGGTTGCTATGAGGTAAATCAACGGATAAAAGTCCAAAAAGGGTTTTAATTAATCTTTTGGGGTTTATCCATGGAAAGTCATTAAGAATTGACGTGCTTACAGGAGTCTAAGTAGCTCACTACCTCCTTGGCACGTCAAAATAGCAGGTTCTTTGCTATTTTCTTAAGATTTACAGTAGTTGTGACATGGTAAGCAAGTTCCCAAAGAGGTTTAGTTTACCAATTGGGTCAAGATCAGCCATGGAACCAAGCTTTGGAGCTATCCACGCCTCTGAGTCCTCAGAAGTTGGGTATCCTGGCTCTCTTTGATGTCTTTTGTCCCCCTTGCCTATTTTTTACGTCAAAATAGTAATTTAAGCTTCAAGTGAAATATCCACCATGGGTGTACCACAAGTCCATGTAAGAATACCATGATATTAAGTGCTCAAAACATGCATAACACTATTCTTAGTGTATATGTAACATGGGATTTCTCACTTTCCCATTATTTTGGCGTGAAATTAAGAAAAACAAAAATTTTCACGGATCTTTTATGTGGTATTGATGATGTGGTATTGAAGTATTTTCCATTTTACCACCTCAAAGAGTTAATTTGAGCTTATTCACTCTATGGAGCTACCCTAGGTGAATTTTTGTGTAGAATCCGAATCTGGCCTTAAATCCATGGATTTACTTACTCAATAAAAAGTTATTCATCTTTTCTGAAATCAAAAATGATGAATTTTGAATATATGCATGATTTATGAGTTATGTATAATTCGAAATTTCTTTTTGAGATAATTGTGGCCTATTTGGGTATGTAAAATATACCTCAAGGCTCACAGCTTTCCTCTGTTGGATAAGCCTCCAATTCATGGCCAAGGAGGGAGTTTAGTTCCTTTCACAATTTCTGGTGCATCTCATTTTGATGAGTCACATCCACAAAGGGAATCATGTGGAGAAAGCATTGATGCTCCAAAAAGACTCACTTGATTTAATTGTGGACCATTTCTCAAGGAATGATGAGGGTTGGTAGCAGGTTGGTGAGTCCCTGCAGCCCCTCATCCTGGGAATGAGTGGTGCTTTGTGTGGGGGGAGGAGAGGATTGGGTTCTTGGAGGCAACAGGAAGTATCTCTGGGGAAGGCACTGGGGGTTCCAATTGATGTATTGTCAATGATAATGATTGAGTGGGGGTGGTGGGATGAGCTGGAGAAGGTTGAAGAAGGGGTGAGCAAATTTTTGTAACAGGAAAAAAGTGAAAATGGGTACTTACCAACTGAATCCTCTGTTTTTTGTGTTGGAGCCACCTCAGGTTCAGGCTCACAAGTCAAATCACTCTCATGTGATGGGAGTTGAGAATCTGGGGCTGGAATAGGTGTCTCATCATGTTGGGAGGGTTCTACAAAAGGAGGCAGAGTCATTTCACTTGATTCAAAAGTGAAAATGAGAAAAGGAATAGGTTTCTGCTTACCGTGGAATAAGTCATCCAACCATCAAGTGCCACTTGGGCCTGGAGTGGGTTTCCCCAGAGCTTTCTTGCAAGGCATACAGGGAACATGAGAGTTTTGTTATGGGGGATTTGATGTGTGATGAAGAAGAGTCAGTTTAATTGTGTGAAGAAAAATTACTCAAGGATAAAAAGGAGAACTTACTTTGGTTTTTGAATCCCAAGGGTGACAAGAAATGGTGACAATTGGCCCAAGCTTGAATGTCCTCTTGCCATCAGCTGGATAATCACTTTTCTCTGGTCAAGGAGTGAAGTTACCATTGAAGGGTGGACAAATTTATACTGGAGGGAACCAGGCTAATCATACGGAAGTGTTCCCGGGGTCCATTAGCTCTCAGGAATGCTTTCATCATTGTCTACTACAAAGGATTCCCCATTAGGGTGTCTTGTGCAGAAACTCCTCTTACCACATGGTCATAAGGGGCACAAAACAAACAAACATTTTTTTATGCTTGTTGTCAAGAATCACAGGAGTTGGTCGTCACAGAGGAGCAGACGCAGGGGAAACCCCTCTTTGAGCACAAAGTGCACAAAATTTAAAATAAAGACAAATGACATTATTTTCTTAATAGAAAGGAATATGTCAAGCAAAAAGGAATACGTACAGTTAATTGAAAGCTTAAAATGTAATTCAATTATTAAAGCTCTAGGAGTGAGGTATGAAAATTCTGAAAGAAAGTCATAATGAATATTGAGTATTAATAGTGGAACATAACATTGACTAAAGTTTTAAATGGAGAAGATGGTGCACAATGTAGCTAGAAGCGGGGTTCTGGACATATAATTGGGAAAAAATATATCAAAAGGGAAGGGGAGTCATTAGTTTAGTGTGATATAAAAGAGTGGGAAGGGATGGAGACCAAGTGGAATAGGAACAGGAATGATAAGAGCAGGTGAACTGAGAAAAAGTGATGCCTTCTGCCTTACTCACTATGGTTATTGAAAACTGTCAAAACCTCTTTACAAAGTTTGCCCTTTTTAGATCATGAGACCGGGCTCTGACATTGGAATTTTTCAATCCAAAATGGGAAATACCTACAACCCTGAGCTCTCTGAAAGTATTAAACTAAATGTAACTAGCTATGCTGACTGGGAACAATGTATGCGCTCCATACTGTTGATACAAGGTTACTATGATATGGTCACTGGTGTTGAAACCATTGAAAAATGCAAAGAACAGGAAAAACTTGATCCTGATAGAAAACAAATAGCAGATGCCATTATCTCTCTTACCTGCGATGTCAAGATAGCATCACAATTTGATCACAAATGTGATCTTAACCCGACTCTACTGTGGGACTCCTTAGAACAGTTCTACCTACCAAAAACAGTTCAAAATAAAGCTACTTATTTGAACAGAATTTTCTCAATGAAATTATTGGAAAACAACTTAAACAAGAACCTAGACAGAGTCCAAGAGCTCACCCAAAACCTATGCACTTTAATCAATGACAAATCCATCAAACCTTCAGTCTTACTGGATTCAGTAGTTGCTTCATGGGTGGTAATCAATTTGCCATCTGAATACAAAATGATTGGGGAAATGTGGTTAAAAGAATGTAAAGTCAAAAAATGCTCCCCCACGTTAGATGAAGCAATAGAGGAAATACAATGTGCTATCCAATGGAATGAAGAGAACCAAGAGAAACAAGCCTTTCTTGCTAAAAAGAAAGAAAGTGAAAAAACCGATAAACCATGGCCTACTTGTAAACCTGGATATCACAATCCCCTCACAAAACATTCTGAGGATGAATGCCAAAACCTTAAGAAAGGGGAACCAACCACCACTATCATCTGTTGTGAAAAAGAGACCACTCAAAACTCCATTGTATTAGACTCCGGAGCTTCTAACTCTATGTTCAATGATTCAAAATACTTTATTGATTTTTCTCCCAGAGAAGACAAAGTCATACTTGCAGATGGATAATCAATTAAAACTCTTGGGACTGGAACCATCCATTTAGATCTTCCCCATTCCTACCTAAAAATTACAAATTGTTCATTGATCCCTCAAATTTCAGTTAATCTGCTGAGCATGGCAACTTTCATTCAGGCAAATCACACCATACAGAAATCAATCTCACCAAAACCATTCAAAGTAAATGACCAAAACACCTTTCAAAGGAACCTTTCCAATTTGTCATCAAAAAATTCAATCTTTACACCTAGACTTATGTGGTCCCATCTCACCAGCCTCAGTTTCTGGATCCAAATACTTCCTAAGAGTAATGGACGGGTACTCTCATTTTGTTTGGATTTTCTTTCTTACTAATAAATCTCAATGCATATCTCTCAAACTTGAATGACAATCAAACTGTCTTGTCTCTAACATTGTATCTGACAATGGTACCGAATTTAAAAACAATGAACTCACCACATTCTACCAACAGAAAGGAATTAGTCACCTCATCTCAGCTCCTTACACCCCAGAACAAAACCCCTTTGCCAAAAGGGGCAATTGCACTACTGTCAATAAATCCAGATGTCTCCTTAAAGACTCTGGATTAGGGATATCCTATTGAGCCAAAGCTGCAAATAAGGCTGTATATTTAGAGAATCTAACTCCCAACAAAGCAATCAATTTCCAGACTCCTTACTTTAAATGGTTCGAGCAACATCCTTTTGGATGCGAAGCTACTTCTCTTATCCTACCATCACCCAGTAAATTTAGTCAAAAAGGGGAGTTAGGCATTTTCATTGGATATGGGGAAGGGCATCAAACTTATTGGATCTTGAATCTGGAAACAGGTAATGTGAAAATCAGCCATCATGTCAAATTTAATTATAACATATTTCCTGCCCTCTCCTATCCATATTCCAATAAAACTGACACTTTTACAATTTCAGATAACCTGTACCTCCCCGCTATCAATCCCAATGTCAAGACCAGTGACATTAGTCATCCTACCAAAATAAATCCAACACAAGATATCAACACTCCTGCTGGTGAAGAAAGTGAAAGTCAAATTCAACCCATTGATAACAATCTCCCAATTGAATCAACAGCATTAGGAGAACACACTACAAATCAAACTTATCTACCAAAATTCAAAGGGTATATATGGACCAATGAACCTGTAAACAAATCAAAAGCAATTGTGGCCGAAGTTGGAGATCCCAGAAATATACTTGATACTTCAAGACAACCAAAGCACTCTGCTAACTTTTCCAAATTGACTCTACTTGATCCAAAAAACTACAAACAAGCAATCAAAAGCGTTGAAAGCAAGAACTGGGAAGAAGCTATCTCTCAAGAACTTCAAAACATGGCTAAGCATTCTGTTTGGTCACTATGCAATGAGCCTACTAATTGCAAACCTCTCACCACAACTTGGGTGTTTAAGCAAACAACAGATGAAGACGGAAATCTTACCAAATTCAAAGCTAGACTATGTGTGCAAGGGTTTAATCAAAGAGAAGGGATAGATTACAATGAAGATTTCTCTCCCACTGGAAGGTTAACTTCTTTTTGACTGCTCCTCACTCTCTGTTCAAGATCAAAATTCATAGTTGAACAAATGGATTTCAGGTGTGCTTTCCTCAACGGCACTCCAGAAAAGCCATTATACATTTAACGACCCGATGGGTACAAAGAAAATGAAAACTGCAACATTTTCAAGTTAAATCGCTCTTTGTATGGACTAAAACAAAGCCCTCGATGCTGGCACAAAGCCCTAAAAGATGTGCTTCTCAAAATTGGATTGTCTCTGTGCAACACTGACCCATGTTTTTACATTTCAACAATCAAAAACAAACCAATGTGGCTCTTTATTCATGTAGATGATTTACTTTTTGGAGGAAATTGGAATGATGAATTCAAATACAAAATTAAACAGCATTTTGACATGGAAGACCTAGGAAAAGCAAAATATGCATTGGGAATCAGGATCACACAACAAACTGATTGCATCTCACTTCTACAAGACAAATTCATTGATTGAATACTTGAAGAATTTAATCTCACCAATGCCAAACCTATGACTGCACCATTACCAGGAAACATTAAAGATTTGAGAAATCCAATGGAAGAACAACCACAAAAAGTCCCATTCAACTATTGGCGGGCTATTGGTTTACTACAATACCTTGTTCAATGTACAAGAGCAGATTTAGCTTTTTGGTATCTTTTTTATCTCAATTTCTAGAAACCCCTAGATCAAGTCATTTTAAAGCTGTAGAACATGTACTTAAATACTTAATTGAAACAAAAAGCTTCACTCTGAAATTAAGATTAAATCTCCTTAAGCATCAAGAAACAAGCATCCTTGGGTTCTCCAATGCTGATTGGGGAGGAACCAAAGAATACAAATCTTTTTCAGGATCGTTAATCTACTACTTGGGAACAATTGGTTGGCACTCTCATAAACAAAAAGTAGTCGCACTTTCATCTGCTGAAGCAGAATACAATGCTCTTACTGAATGTTCACAAGACCTGCAGTGGACTAGGAAACTTATTTATGAAACAACTCAAGTACAATGTAGAAGTATCCTATGTTCTGACAACCAAAGTGCCATTGCAATTGCGTCAAATCACATCTATCATCATGGAACAAGGCACATCAACTTTTGATTACATTTTATCAGGGACCTGATTGACAATGATGAAATTGAGCTTAAATATCTTAACACCAACAACATGGTTGCTGACTCATTAACAAAAAACTTCTCAACATTAAGAAAGAAGGAACACTTGAAGATCATGTTTGGAACAGAACCACTAGGTACGGCGGTATAAAAGAAATAACTGCCTCAATGGGCAACCTCCTCAAACATCCAGTATGAACAGACTCAGTCACTATTGTAATATTATGCACTTTGTCATTAGACTTACGTAGATAGTTAACGTATTACAACCTCTTGTAAATAGATGAGGCATAAAAAGGCCATCATGTACCTCTTCCTTTTTTTGCTCCATCCTTACATTACTGTCTTCCTTTTTCCTGTTCGTATAGGTTCGCTGCCACTCCCCTTCTGCCTTACTCACTATGGTTATTGACAACTGTCAAAACCTCTTTACAAAGGTCCTCTATAATATTTGTTATCTACCTAGTACTTCTTTCTTCAGTAATCATCCATCCTTACGTTACTGTCTTCCTTTTTCCTGTTCGTATAGAATCGCTGCCACTCCCCTTCTGCCTTACTCATTACGGTTATTGACAACTGTCAAAACCTCTTTACAAAGTTTGCCCTTTTTACATCTTTTCAATTATTTTTATCTACAATCTCATTGTTCCACCTTTAGGGAAATATCAATCTTGATATTTAATCATTATCATGCTGCTTAAAGGACACCCTTTAGTTGTATTGTCAAGTCTGTTATTTCGGTGGTGATCCTTCACATGAGGCATGTCACATTGGAAACTAGCTTGGCGTCATGATTCAGTTTTTGGGTGAGTATTGTGATGGAATCAATTGATTAAGTTCATTTTTTTCGGCCAATCTTCAATATACCCCGTTGGACACAATCTATGGCGGCTGCGACCATTGGTGCGCATGCGTTTGGTGGAAAGTAAGGCGCTAGTTCTCATGTGTTAGTTAAGTGAACGAGGCAACCCCACAAAACCATAAGATGGCACGAATGATTCAATCTAAGGCCTAGACGTGCAACAAAATAAGTCAATATTTCAAAAATCAACAATTGGTAAGCTTTATCAATGCCATAGGAGGTAAGGTCAATTTGCGCAGGCACCTGATTATGTCTGTACGCTGTTGCAGCGGGTGATAAAATTGCCCTGGTGGTTCTGTCTTCAGTATCAAGCCGAAACGTCGTCTCGGAGCACCTTCGCTGACGTGATCAAGACAGTAGAGCCCACTGTTCAAGAGCCACCAAGAAAACAGGAAATCTCAAGGTCTTGTAAAGCTAAGAGCAGTTTCTCCAAGTAGGTATATCACTAGTGGCCCCTTTCCCCAAAACAGAAAAGAAGTTGGGCTCAACCAAGGTTTCTTTATAGAAAAGTCTGTTGTTAAACTACATTGAAGGATAATTTCACATAAAATGTTTTTACTGTCAATGTTTCGAAGGATCTGGCTTTTTATATTTTTATGTCACCTATACGAAGTCAATAGCTCACTGGCAGAAACTAGCAGTCTCTCACACCTTGAAGCAGCGGCTGATTTGAATGAAGCGGGAAGCCAAGGCCTGAAGTGTGAGGCCGAGTCTGCTTTGCTGACTTCAAGTAGGCCCGCTACGCCTCTCAAAGTTCAATCCAAGCAAAAGCTCAAAATGTGAAAATAGTGAACCTCTCCCAATCCGTGAACAACTAGGACCTTTTGAGAAACAGGTATTCCCGCGTTACAGTACTAATAACGCGGGGTTAAGATCACACCTTGAATTCTAAGAATATAAAAGAGCGCTCACACACTTCTATGGAAGGTGTGTGATCATCCCAATTCATTTCTTCAATAACCTCACCAACTAGTTTTTGTTTTTAATCGTGCATAGCCAATACACAATTGTTGATAATAATTGTGTATTGCCTGTCCAGCATCTGTTGGCTATAAAATAAAGTAGTTAGAATATCGTTATAATATATTAATTGTGATTTTAGGTATGATTGATATCTGATGTCATTCTCACTTGTGTTACTAATGTTGTTATCATAATTCTATCTTTTAGCTCATCACTAAGTTGTACGCATAAACAATTAGCCTCTTATATTTTTATAAAGGTTGTTCACCTTTAGGTACTACTTTTTATCTTTTCAGTTATATACATTACATATTATGATGTTAATGCATTCCTTTAGTTTGTTTAAATCTTTTAGATTTACAGTCTCAAAACGCTCACACATTACACCAAGGTGAACAACTATGCTGGAAAAACCATTGCTCAATCAAACATCCCATATCCCGATCCTAGATGGACGCAATTATACTCTGTGGAGCATAATGATGGATGTAGAGCTATCAGCAAGGGGCCTTCGCGAAGTGTGTCACAGCGACACACCTCCGAACTCTGATCCCCCAACACTGATTGAATGGAATCAGGCCAACATTGAAGCAGTACAACTTATCCTAAGCCGCCTACATCAGGAAATCATCATCAGCATAGTAGACGGCCTAACGGTAAAAAGCGCTAAAGCACTTTGGGCTAAAATCACGATAAAATTCGCCTCTCAGACTGTCACAAATAGAGGACGAACCTGGGTACGTTGGGAATGCCTAAAGTTCACTGGCAATATTGAAGAATACATCAAAGAATGTTCCAACATTCTTTTTGATATTGCTGGAATAGGTATCTCTCTGCCACCAGATATCATGGCGTACTCAATATTGGGAAAAATCAGTCGGGACAGTAGTCAGTATGATCATATCATCGACTCCATGGTCCTCTCCATGAACCCAAACATTAATCCGCAGCAAGTTCTTGACAAATTATCAGAGCTGCTCAGGCATAAAAATACAAAGAGGGATGCTCAAAAATCCCCGATCAAAGAAGAAAACGATAGCAGTGCATTACTCACTGCCTCAGACCAATTTCCATACAAACTAACGTATATTTGTAAAAATGGAAAACACAACATCAAAAACACCACCCACAAAGCATGTTGGCCGACTTCTTAACAAAATCTATCTGTCGACCAGCGTTGTTAAGAACGATGGACTGTCTTAGATTATCACGATTGGGAGACAGAGGGGATGTGAAAATAGTGAACCTCTCCCAATCCGTGAACAACTAGGACCTTTTGAGAAACAGGTATTCCCGCGTTACAGTACTAATAACGCGGGGTTAAGATCACACCTTGAATTCTAAGAATATAAAAGAGCGCTCACACACTTCTATGGAAGGTGTGTGATCATCCCAATTCATTTCTTCAATAACCTCACCAACTAGTTTTTGTTTTTAATCGTGCATAGCCAATACACAATTGTTGATAATAATTGTGTATTGCCTGTCCAGCATCTGTTGGCTATAAAATAAAGTAGTTAGAATATCGTTATAATATATTAATTGTGATTTTAGGTATGATTGATATCTGATGTCATTCTCACTTGTGTTACTAATGTTGTTATCATAATTCTATCTTTTAGCTCATCACTAAGTTGTACGCATAAACAATTAGCCTCTTATATTTTTATAAAGGTTGTTCACCTTTAGGTACTACTTTTTATCTTTTCAGTTATATACATTACATATTACGATGTTAATGCATTCCTTTAGTTTGTTTAAATCTTTTACAAAAATCTACAAATTTCTGAATCTTGCATGAATGAAGATAGTTCTAACATCAATGACCGACAAAATGCCCCCTTGCAACCAGGAGCGCTTGTTCAATCCAGGCCACTAGAGCAAGGAGCTGTCGAGCAACCAAGACATTCTCAAATAAGCACAAAGCATTTGAATGACCTTCATCAGACTAAAGCCTCGAATTATCACCATTCAGCTGTACCACAAACTAGCGTCTTGAGAAGCCCTTCCAACGATGATGAGCCCTTTGAAATTCGGAAAGCCGTCTTTAGATCTGTCGCGGTTCCCTACATCATCTATGCAAATACCTTAGTTTTGGATCATTATGAAACGCGTGTTGTTCGGCCATACAAACCTATTAACATCAACAAAGGCCCAGAAGCAGAAAGTAAACTTCTCCAGGACCTCACCAAACAAAACGAAGAAAACCATGCGAATTGCTTTCAGACAGGGAAAAATGAAAACCCACTTCCTCCTGTCGGCGTAAACAACTCCGGGAAGTCCATGAGCTCAAAGGAAATCTCTTTGCCTCAATCGGAGGCCATCTCAAGAGTAAGCAAAATCTCACTCCCACGAAAATGTCCCCATATCCTCACTCTCTCGAAAATTGAGAGAGATTGTTTCATGGATCTTGCCCATTTCACAGCGGGAGAAAATCGACGAATCCAAGAGGTTTTCTGGATTTTCTACTTCACTTGAGAATGATAAAAAGGATTTGAAAACTCCATTGTGCGTGCTTTTTTTTGAAATAATTCTTGAGTTTTGTTTATCACCAATGACGTTGTACGCCTGATGGGGCGTTTACAAATAAATTTCGAGTTCATTCAATCACAAATTCCTTTGTATCCTTTTGTCTCTGGTTATAATGATATGCCTGTACTGATTTCGTGAGCGTTTCAAAATATTTTTACCATTAGTTCTAATTCCGGGTTCAATGTGTTAGCTTCGGATGATATCGTACTTCAGAGTTCGGGAAATAATCATCCTAGGTTATGGTCATCAGAAAAGGAAAGATCTGATTATAATTTTCTGACAGAGGAGGCAAAAAAGCCAGAAATAAAAGGAAAAAACGTACAGGATAAATCAGACTTGTCTACTCCCTTTACCGAAAGTGAAACGAAGGAATCAGCTCAAAAACCTGATATAAAGACGAAAGTCAATAATAATTTGAAGCTAAAAGTACGACCACAGGGGAGCTGGAAAGAGATACTTTTGAAAAAAGAGGGTATTCCAGAACACAAAAGTAGGGGAACCCTCCGCCAGAAAAACTTGATAAAACCAAATGAGCGTTTTTTTTCAAAAACACACCAAAATGTTGGTAATATTCGTCAGGTTGATCAGAGAGTGTTGAGTGAAAAAAATGGTCTGGAGAAGCTGAAAAGCCCTTTGAGTCAAATGACACCTTTTCTTATTGAATCAAATGAAAGTTCTGTCTCCAAAAAGGAAACCAACTGGGTCGTCGTTGAAAAGAAACCAAATAGAAAAGGCTCCTCATTTTCTAAACAACAAAATCAAGTAGATGAAATTAAAGAAAAATTTCACTCTTCGAATTTGGAAAACGAAGAGATACAAGAGAATATGGATGAGAGCCAAGAGAATCAGGCTAAAACCCAAGAAAATAAGGATACCCCTGAGATCGAGGTCAATAATAAAGCGCAAGAATCTTCTAGATCCAGCTCATCTGATGATAGTAAAACGTCTAAGCCCAAGTCCCTTGAGTGAGTTCGCCCAGCTTTAGGTGTGGATTAAGATCTCAAGCTTATTTGTACTCAAAATATTTTGATAGCAGTTTGCGCAAATCCAAACTTGACGGGTTGAATTCAGATTATTTACCCAGAGAAATTGTATCTGAAAAGTAAGAAAACCATTTTAATTCAAAAATAAATATCTTGCTACTGATTCGAAGTCCATTTAAAGTCCAGACGAAATAAATCCAGTACCCGCAGAAGCAGGTCGAAAGACTCTAAAAAAAAAGCAAAAGAAAAGTTCAAAGAAAAAAGGCACTGTAAAAAAGTCGGTACGTCAACATAATGCGGACACATCCAACCACGAGAGACAAGCTTTTTCTCAGGAACATATACCAGTTTTCGAGCCCTCAGATCTGAATGTGTTCGTCCTTGACGCTTTTGTGAAGCGATTTGCTTTATTCTGATGCTGAATTGAGTTCTTGAATCTTTCAAATAAGTGAAACGTCCTCAAGCCTTTCAGGCCATTCTCGAAATTTGTAGGAGACAAGTTTTTCATGACATTACAATATATTCTTGTGTAGTAGAAACTGAGTGATCTATTTTCCAATCACCTTTCAGGAATCACGACTCACCGCTCAATCGGAAGCACAACATCCAAGCGCCCTTACCCGAACCAGCTTTTGTTACTTATTTCGAAAGCAACATAGTTGAGTTTCATATAAATGGCTTATTTTGTTTTTGTTTTGCATCATTTTGAAATCACTCTTTTAACCAATCGATTCTTTTCAAAAATATACGATCTTGTAGAAGCCGAATTTATGGGAAAGTCAGCTATACGCCTCACCTGTAAACCCCAAGACTCTGGTTGAATCGCTACAGCAAAACGCCAAATCGGTACTTGAAGTGAAGTGGAGGAGCATGGAAATTTTTTTTTTTGAGGAAGCATTTTTACCATGGAAAGAAGGACGAGCTGAAAACAACATTTATCCAGATGTTCCAAACCCACCAGAGCATCTTCACTCAGGTGAGTCTACTTTTTTTCTTGAGTTAATTGTGGTTGAACTTAATACGATTCGGGTTATAAATTAGAAAAAAATGAACTTTTGGAGGATGAGCTCAATCAAAGACTTCAAAAACATTTAAAATTATCTGATGTAAGCCAGAATCTTACATTGGACAATATGGGCGAAGTTTTTTTCAAAATGCTACGAGAACACTGGGCTTTGGATCGAGAAGGTTTGATGACCAAGCTTAATGCAATGCAAAACGCTTTTAATGATATCCAGGAACTCCTTAGAAGGCTGCTTACACTTTCTCGGCAAATACTTCAGCACACAATTGTCGAAAACTGGAAAATTATTAAGAGTATCTTGGTGAAAACAGAGCAGTTCTCTAAGATTGATGTTGAAGACATTGAAACAATGTTCCAACTTTCCATATGTTTTCCCGACCCAATCAACCCGTCCATAACCTTCAATAAAAGAACATATCTTGTGCAAAAATTCAAGGAAAATAAAGGGGAAATAACGTCTATCCTAGAAAAATTAATGGGTGCCACAGAGGCTGAAGCGAGAATTGGAATTTTTGAATACTTGTATGAAACATCAAAAGTTCCAGTTTGGTGGCAGCAAACGGACTACCTGGAACAATACAGAGGCAACGGGCTCAATCTCTGGCACGTTTTTTCGATCGGAAAAACGCTTTCTTTTGACAATCCTGACTTTGAGGTTCCAAAAGAAAAAGCATCGCAATTATTCAGAACAATACAATCAACATACATATCGCCGAAGGCAAGGTTTTTACCTTGGTTTGCCTCTCCGGAGCGCGCCTTTACAAAGAAAATCACGAAGGAAAAATACGAAACCAGAATGAAGCAGCTTCTGGACATGGAACGCCAGCACAATTACGATAGGGACCTTCATGCAGTGCCACTAAGACATAAAACTAATGGCGGTCCGCTAAAGGTTGTTACGCTGCAGCACGAAGATATATGGAATTTTTACCATAGAGGCCTCTCACCTCAATATATGGCGGAAATGTATGTGGCAGGTGCTGGACGGGCAAAAAGCTCCACTCAGCGGTGGAAAAACTTTCTAGGCAGAGCTCCAAATTTACTCTCCTACGAGCAGAGTTCTTTTGCCATAAATTGGTTTATATCTGCAAACCCGATCATAAGAGACTGCGCTGAATGATTACTTTTGAATGGGAAAGATCAATTTGAATTTGAATGAATAAAGGAACTGAAGGTGAACAAAATCTAATACACAGGTCACTACGACAAACGACTATGACGGAACTAGAATAGGCAACTCTGATCTCAAGACTACTTGAGTTATGTCAATAATAAGTAACTACTGATACACGCTTTGCTAGACTAAAGAGAAAAACGTGAGATTAATATACTGCTTAGAGATTCTGTCGAATTTGTTAGTAGATCAACACACCACTACTTATTTGTAAGGATAGGTCAATGATTACGAGAGTGAACAACGCTTAGTTGTAACTGTTAAAGTATAACCAAATTCTACGATGTCTATAGCATTACCTAGACTAGACTAGCTCAATAACACTTGTTTAAAAAAAAAAACACTTACTTTAGTCAAAACCATGTCTCTAGTCAGAACTAGCCATGGTCTCCTACCTTTTCGACCAAACCAGTCACTTAGAGATCACTACGTGATCTATAGTTATATGTTGTACTTATCTCTCCGTTGTATATAAATATCTTACGAGAACTGAGCAAAATGGTCTTCATCCATTCTGCTCAGCTTATTCTCAACAAGACCTTGTTCTAACCTTTTTGCGTCTTTAGGTGTGCTCTCTTGCAATCCATTCTGCTCAGCTTATTCTCAACAAGACCTTGTTCTAACCTTTTTGCGTCCTTAGGTTATGGGCCCAGCGTTGCCGAAATAAGTTTAGGATCAACTTACTAATCTCAAACATGAGCAATTCCACAGATTCATCAGTCACACTCACCGAAATCAAAAATCTTGAAAAACTCTCCACCTCAAACTTTGTCACATGGCAAAGAGGTATTGTTTCTTCTTTAGGTATGAGAAACCTTAAAGGAATCCTTTACGAAGACTCAAGTACCTTGAAAACAGATCCCATCAAGCTTAAACAAAGCGAAATGGTCTACTACTTCATAGTCAGTCACCTAGATGACGAAAACTATGACAAATTTGTGTCCGAAGATGAGAATGATCCAGTAACGCTATGGAAAAACATCAAAGACTACTATGCCTCCTCATCTGCTGAGAATATAGCTTCCAACTTCGGAAAACTATTCAGCATTAAATTTCCATCTTCCTCCTCCTCATTATCCGAATCTATCTCCTCATTTTGCTCCACCCTTAAACTCCTTTGCACCTTGTCCCCTACCTTATTTACCGGTGATATCATGCCCCAAGTTTTAGCATTCTATGTCTTAAGAATGTTCCTGGAAACTTGTAGACATGTCTCCACAGCGGTCTTTCACTCCATCAAAGTCTCTACTAAAATTCCTACTGTTGAGGAAGTCTTCAAAGAGGTCGAACTCAATATAATTCGAAGGTCAGGCTCTGAGGATGACAACAATGTCGCCCTCAAAGTAGGAGCCAAGGCAAAGAAAGAGCTCTGCCATAAATGGAAACATAATCCCCTGTCGAATCATTCTGAAAGTGAATGTTTCCAACTACATCCTGAAAAGCGTGAGGCTTATCACAAACGCAGAAACAATCAACTCGCTCCGGGAACAGGAATCGCATTAGCTGCCTGTAACTCTTCTATCAGCCTATCTGACCAACCTATTTTGGACAGTGGCTGCTCCAACACTACTGCCCCAACCAATAGGGGTTTCCTCAATACTACTCACTCAAAAGAAACTCTTCTAGCTGCTAATGGAAACAGCATGGAAGTAGTGTCTGAAGGGACCTTATGCCTGAAGACATCAATAGGGAGCCTCCTTATTCACAAAGCCCTAGTCATTCCTTTGGTTACTTCTACGTTGGTCTCTCTTGGTCCCTATCTTAACAATGGTGCCACCTTAAAGGGCTATAAAGGGGGTGCCGATCTACTCGACAAACATGGAAAGCTCATATTGACAACAAAGATTGTCAACAATGTACTTCTCATTGACACTGCCCCTCCAAACTTGGCTTGCTCAGCTATCTCTGGTGATCCTCTCACCATACATAGGAGACTAGGGCATCCAAGCATACGAGTGGCTTCAAAGATGCATCCTGGCATCAATTTTTCTCAACTACACTGTACCTCCTGTTCACTATCCAAATCCCATCGCCTTCCCTTTGCTGGGACTTTTCCAATTCCGACGCGAACCCTTGAGGTTATCCACATGGACCTTTGTGGACCAATCACTCCTATCTCATGTGGGGGAAATAGATACATCTTTCAGTTAACAGATGGCTTCTCCCACATGCGGTTTGTCTACCTTTTGAAAGAAAAGGCAGACACTTACCATTTCTTTTTAAAATTCCAAACTCTTGTTGAGAATCAAACCTCCAACGCCATCAAAACCGTTGTATCAGACAATGGGGGAGAATTCATCAACCGTAAATTCTCTTCCTTATTCTCGACAAAGGGGATTAAGCACTTGACTACTGCACCTTATACTCCCCAGCAAAATCCTGTTTCCGAACGGGGTAATCGTACATTGTTAGAACGAATTAGAGTCTTCCTTTGCGACTACAAGGTACCTCTCGAATGGTGGGGAGAGGCATGTTCAATGGCAGCCTATGTTCTTAATCAGACACCTATTGCTTCAATCAACTATTCGACTCCTATTAGTCTCTGGGATTCACTTAAATCTCAAAATATTTTGACCCTCCATCCTTTTGGCTGTACTGCAATAATGCATTGTTCAAAAGCAAACAGGACGTCAAAGGTGGACACCACTGGTATCTGCTGCATGCTTATTGGGATTGAGGACGGGCATAAAAATTTTCATCTGTTTGAGCCTAATAGTAAGAATATCTACATTACACATGACTGTGTTTTCCTGGATTCTGAAGCCTTCTGGCCAAAGTTTGTCTCCAACCATTCCTCCCCCTTTATTCACTCAACTACAGAAGATTCTTCTGAATCTCCTGTCCCTCTCTTGTCCGCTCCCAACGAACCAAATACTGAAAACACTCATCATTCTTCCTATCTGGATGAATCCCTTTCTTCAACAACTTCTCCAATAATTCCCTCTTCCGGTGAACAACCTTGCCCTGTGGACAATACCTGTCCTCCTACTCAACATCCTTCACCTCCACCCAACGTTCCAAAAGGCTGGACTTTTGACTTGGTACCCGATGAGGCGCCCAACAATATTGAAAGTACCATCTCCTCCAAGAATATTGTCTTGGGCAAGCACCAATCCCAACCTCCCTCCCGCTTTGCTGGAGCGGTAAGCAGAACCGCTCCTCGATCGTTTAAGGAAGCCATGGCATCTCCTAAGGCAAACGCTTGGATGTTTGCCATTCAGAAGGAATTCACCAGTCTAGAAAGGCATGGGGTCTTGGAGGAGGTCGCTAGAACAAGTGACCTTTGACTTCTCAGCACTACTTGGGTGTTCAGGGAAAAGACAGATGCCCACGGCAACCTTCCTGAGGAAAAGGCATGGCTGTGCGTTTGGGGATTTCTTCAGGTTGAGGGTTTGGACTTCCATGAAACATTTGCTCCCACTGGTCACTTGGCAACTCTTTGCTTCCTTCTTGGGTACTGTGCTGAGAAGGACTTGGATCTTTATCAAATGGACGTAAAGACCGCCTTCCTTCATGGCGATCTTGACGAGGTAATCCATATCTCTCTTCCTGAAGGATATCAACCCTCTGGGAGTGGTGATTTATGCCTTTGACTTAAGAAATTGTTGTATGGGCTGCGCCAGAGTCCAAGGAATTGGTATTTGAAGATTAAAACCTTTTTCCTGACTGCTGGGTTTTGGCCATCTGCGGCGGACCTGTGTCTCTTCATCAAAGACTCAGCCGATCCTTGCTCTGTTTTCATTCATGTGGACGACCTTGTCATCGGCGGTGCCAATCTTGACAGCTTTCGAGCTGAGATCAACTCCACCTTTGATATGAAGGACCTTGGAGAACTCAAGTTTGTTCTGGGCATGAAAGTTACTAGGAATAGGAATCTTCGTCTCATCTTTCTAACTGAGGAACTCTATATCGATAAACTTTTACACACCTTCAAGATGAATGACTGCAAACCCGCCGCAACTCCTCAAGTACCCTCAAGCTCTCTGGAACCAGTATCTAGTAGCCTGGCCTCTGAAGAAATCTTGATCAATTATTGTAGGGCCGTTGGACTCCTTAATTATCTGGTCACCTGCACGCGTCCAGATCTTGCCTTCTCAGCTTCTCGTCTCTCTCAGTTCCTGAATAACCCTGGTCGAGAGCATGAACTTGCATTCATGCACGTTCTTCGTTACTTACGCGGAACTAGTACATGGGGCATCACTCTAGGGAGGGTAGGTGATAATTCTGTTATATCAGCCTTCTGCGACTCGGACTGGGGCTCTGACTACGACTCAAGGTCATTTTCCGGAAGTTGTCTCTTCCTTCATGGCCCGGTTGGGTGGAAGATGTCTAAACAAGAGGTGGTTTCCCTCTCCTCAACTGAGGCCGAGTATTGTTCCATATCCAACTGCTTTCAAGACCTGTGTTGGTTGCTTGAGCTGGTTCTCGATTTTGGGTTGGCAATCAGCGCAAATCTGTTTTGTGATAATCAGGGTGCACTGGCGCTACTAAAGAACCCACTTTATCAACACTGGATCCGTCACATTAAACTTCGCCTACACTGGTGCCGGCAAATTCTTGATGAGGGCACCATTCATGTCTTTTATATCCCAAGCAAGGACATGTTGGCCGATTTGCTTACTAAAGCCCTTCTGAAGGCAACACATGCGGCTCACTGAAAAACAATTGGATTGTCAGCTTCGAGCATGGGAGGGTGTTAAAGTATAACCAAATTCTACGATGTCTATAGCATTACCTAGACTAGACTAGCTCAATAACACTTGTTTAAAAAAAAAACAAAAAAAACAAAAAAAAAAACACTTACTTTAGTCAAAACCATGTCTCTAGTCAGAACTAGCCATGGTCTCCTACCTTTTTGACCAAACCAGTCACTTAGAGATCACTACGTGATCTATAGTTATATGTTGTACTTATCTCTCCGTTGTATATAAATATCTTACGAGAACTGAGCAAAATGGTCTTCATCCATTCTGCTCAGCTTATTCTCAACAAGACCTTGTTCTAATCTTTTTGCGTCTTTAGGTGTGCTCTCTTGCAATCCATTTTGCTCAGCTTATTCTCAACAAGACCTTGTTCCAACCTTTTTGCGTCTTTAGTAACACTCTTAGGCTAGATGCAATATGAGCACGAATAATAAAGGTAGACACAACTGGGGATGATTGAAACGTAGTGGATGCTTCCCACTGCGCTTCAGAAGTTGATTTTCAGAGAATTGAATTTCTCTATTTCCTCCCTCATGGCAGGACTGAGGTGTTCATGGGCAACGAGTGGCGTCGGAGAGGGTTTACATTCTCCCATTCCATACAGCTCTAGTAGTGATTCGTGATAAAATATGAGTTCAAGAGTATTTTAAAAGGAAAAATGTTTTGTAATTGAACAATATTGTTTTTAATTTACAAGAAGATATTTGGTAGAAGGTATTGGCTATCCAGTAGCTCCTGTTCTTGCTGTCCCCCCCTCTTTCTACCGTGAGGTGTTCTATTTATAGACAGAGAGCACATTCTCTCTGAGTGAGATTACTGCGTACTTCTGTTGTCACTGGTCTATGACAACAGTAGTCTGTAGTTTACTCTACATTGGTGACTTAGGTCTGTAGGTATGGATCAGAGTTAGTTTCTGATCTATGCCTTACTGCCTATGGCAGTTTTAGGTGTTTTTGGGCTAGGATGGAACTAACCTTAGCTCTTTATGGCTTTGTTTTTCAGCAATTTGGTTAAATGTGGTTGATCTAGTGTTATTTCATTATTATCTTGTCAGGGGGGTCCCTGTGGAATTTTCCGGCCTCCTGACCATCCCGTTTCCCATGCCTAAACAACCCACCTAAAATGGTTGGTCCTTTTTATGGTCCCGGACAATAGGCTCTGGGAACAACTGGGTCCGGGCAGGAATTTGGGATTTTTTTTGTTTTACTATAAAACCCCATTCTTTCCTTCTCTCATCAGCTTTGCCAATTTCCTTTTCCACGTTGCTTATTTTCAACTTCTGATTTCCTTTTTGCATTATTAAATCCATCATGTCTTCAGCACCACCATCTTGTCCATCAACATCTATTGATCTTGACAATACAATGCCCAGCAGCACCTCCCAAAAGCAATCTTGGGTATGGCTGTACTTTTCTGATGTCAACAAAGAATATGTTGTGGTATTACATACCAGTTCTTCCAAGGTTCAAATCCACAATTTCAAAGCTAAAAATTTAATCAATAATAATAATAATAATATATATATAAGAAGAAAATAAAGATAAAAAGTGAAATATAAAAGTAAGAAATTGCAAGAAAAAGGAAGATAATTATGTTAAAATAACAAAAATAATTATTCCACTGGAATCTAAATCAAATTTTACCTATATTCACATATTGCCTCAACCCCATAATATCAATAATTCTCTAGATATCATGGATTAAAGAAGAGAAATGATACTATACACTCTATACTAGGTACAAGAATATGCTTAAAAATAATCCAGCTTGTTTAAATATTCAATATGAATAAACATATGTAATATTACATAAGTGATGACATTACTATTACAACATCATGTAATACATGTCCTGACAGAAAGAAAAAAACCTACATATTAGTTAACAAAGTTTTACATTACTCAATGCCCACTTATACTCCCATAACCAAACATTATAGGTATTATTTACAAATTAAATTTTACACACAAAAGTACTCAACTAAATACAGATCAAGGCTGTGAAGAAGAAAAATAAGGTTAATGGAGATAAGAATACAGTGTAAAAAAAATGGTGCAATCAACCAAACATATGGTGCAATATCTGTATCAAATGACATCATTCCAAATTTAACCACCAGCAAAAGTGTCTCAAGGCTGTGAAAAAGAAAAATAAGGTTAGTAGCGATAAGAATATGGTTTTAAAAAATGGTGCAATCAACCAAGCATATGGTGCAATATCTGTATCAAATGACACCATTCCAAATTTAACCACTAGCAAAAATGTCTCAAGGCTGTGCATATTAAGAATAAAGTTGAGTTAAAAAATCAATATAATTCAAAAAGTATGGTGCAATCAACCAAAGATATGGTTCAATATCCTTAACAAATGACACCAGTCCAAATTTAACCACTAGCAAAAATGTCTCAAGGCTGTGCACTGAAAATAATAAGGTTCAGAATGGTGCAATAAACCAAACATATGGTGCAATATCCTAATCAAATGACACCATTTTTAATTAACCCACCAGAAAAAATGTTTCAAGGCAGAATTTTTTCTAAGTCCCTTGTTTTTAGAAGGCTCTATGGAAGGCCCAAAAGGTATAAATAAAGGGCCTCTCTCCCTGTTTTTACCCCCATGCTTCTGATTCAGACAATAATCTTGAGGATCAATACATCTCTTCTCTAGTAGGATAATCTAGTATTATTTTGAAAAAGATCAGTAGCAAGGCTCAGTATCTTATAGTATTATTTATGATTAATCAATGAAAGATATTTATAATATTAATGAAAGAGATTGATATTATTTAATAGTCTTACCATTATAGTAGTAGTGTTGGAGTAGTGTTTGAAGATATTATCATTAGTGATCTTATCTAATTTATCAAGAACCCTTCTTTATAGAAGGGATATCATTTTACCCTTATACCTTATATCATAGCCCTTTTAGGTATATTGGATTATATTTACATTGATCCTAATAGTATTATATTACTGTGATATTATTTATATCTTACCCTTATATTAACCAAAACCACCATTATAAAATTATCTTACCCTTAATTTATTATAGCTATATTGATAGTATTATTAAATCACCTTTCAAAGTTTTAGTTAGCTACCAATATTATTATTAATATCAATAGTGACCTTGAAAAAAATTCTTTAAATATCACAGGTATTTAAAGAAGGAATCCTATAGGAATTAATTAAAAGGAATTATAATGAATAACAAGAAGTTAAGCAACCCCCAATTATCAAACAAATATTAACTATTACCATTAGTATCATAATGATCTTTTATTGACAGACTGATAGAGACTGATTAAGAAAATTCTCTAATTAAGAAGCCACAAAACTAAATGGATGATTTGTGATCTCATCAAAAAGGTGTCACAGGGGCTCTAGTGGAAATACAAGAGTGGCCTGGCACTCAGAAATCAGGGAACTCACTTGGAAGACTCCAAGGAATAAAGAATAAAATTAATAAGAATGAATTCCTCTAAAAGATATGCAGGTACAAGATGAGATGCAAAAGAGGAAAGGGAAGCCAAATGGCCAAAGAGCCAACCAAGTAAGTACTTAATCACTGTTTCAACCTACCAAAAATTAATAATGGAATTAGTAAGGATATGACCACCAAATATCCATTGACAGGCAAAGAAAGAGAAAGAGAAAAGAGCTAAATGACTGACTTAATAATATCAGTATTTGCTTAACTAAAATGAAAGAAAATAAAGATAAAAGTAAATCAAAGTATATTAATTAACTGGGGAAAAACCCCCCAGGGTGGAAAGGGTAGCCGGTATATGTGAAAAGTTGGGAGCTTGAGCTCTTCAGGCTGAAAACTGATCTGTATTGATCCTTGAGGCTGTATTGATTGTTTTGGGAATTGATACAGCTGGCTAATATTGAAATTGAATTGGGTTGAATGAATTTCCCATGCTTGAAAATTAAATACAGTTCTTGATGAATCCAGACCGTATTGAAATGAATATGGTTGCCAAGATGGATTGAGTGGAGCTTTGACACTTGACAACTTCTTTTGGCACTGCCTCTTGAATACACCTTGAGAATGAATTGACAGTATTACCTTGGAAGGAATACTTGGAGTGAGAATAACCAATGACTGCTTGATGGCGTCATTGGTATTTGAGTTTTTGACACTTGCCCTTGAGCCTTGATGAACCCCCTTGATGACATGACTGGATGGCCTGATGGAAAGTTGAAATAACCAGATGATATTGCCGCCAGTGGATTGCTTCTGAAAAAGATGCATAATGGTGTATAACATCATTTATGGCATTTTGGTTATTGGAGGTTGAAAATGGTCACAAGTCTTTAGAGATGACGCCAGGAGGATATGGGTGAAATTTGGTTTTGGAAGGCTTCAGAGGTGTCAGAGTGTCTTTTGAGGTATTTGGCCAAATAAAGCTCATATAGTCTTAAAACTGTATTTGCGCAAAGTGCGCAAAAGTGTGAAAATGCACAAAGTGCGCAAATGCGCAAAAATGCGCAAAATGCGCAAAAGTGTGCAAATGTGCAAAAACTGTTTTTAAAGCCAAATACAGCTTCTTGGGCTGTATTTCCCCTGTTGACTGGCAAATACCAAAATTGCCCAAAAGTAGAGAAAGGCCAGAAAAAGCCTGATGACGGTGAAGGGCCCAAGTTGGGCCCAGATGATGAAATTGTCATAAAAGGCCAAATGAGGTGAGATGGCCAATTTGGCCAATGATTTATGGATATGGCCAAATTGCCATATATTTGACGTGGCATGGATATGCCATATTGAAGTCCAAGGGGATGAATTGCCATGGTTGTGACAGTACCCCCCACCTTGAAATGGTGACCTCCTGAGCACCAATACAAGGTGAAGCCTGTTGAGGCTATTGGAAAGATTTTGAGAGAGTGATTCAAGAGGACTGATTAAGATAAAATATTTGAAAACTGATATTAAAAATTTGACATTTGACGCAGGACTTGCTTGATCTTCTTTTGACATTGGCTTCATGATTTGAATTGAATTTTAAAATGAATGAAGATTTTTGATGTGATAATTGACGTGATAAAAGAAAATTCAGAATGAAAATAAAATAAAAATAAAGAATGAAAATGAAAATAAGAAAAGAAAAGAAAAGAGAGATGAATTTTGAGGAGGTTCCAATCTTGATCACTAATGTTGACAATGGATTTTGAAAATGGCCAAGGACCTGGAAAGCGAAATTTGATGCCAGGTGCTCACAGAGTGGCCAAGGTGATGTTTTGAAAGATTGTAGACCCCTCAGGGAAGTGCACACCAGGAGAGGAACTTACTTTTGGTAATTACCACTCCCGCCAGTGCCATAAAAAGAAAACAACATTGTTGAAGGATTGAATTGAATTGAAAGACTTGGAAAAGAAAATAAAAGAGTGAATGGTCCATTTGCCCAAGTGAAAATGGCCATAATTTTGGAATTGGATGTTGAAAAGCCCGGCCAAAGATCTGTGTCCAAAATTTGCAAAGTGCTCACAGAGTGGCCAAGGTGATGCTTGCAACAATAAAAGAGTAGAATACCCCTAAAGGTGCATAACAGGAGTGGGACTTACTTTTGGTAATTCCTCTCCCCACCAAGCACCATAAAAACTCAAGTTCTTGAAGAATTGGGTCCTGGCTTGTCAGGATATAATGAATGAAAATCTTTGACGAGGTCAGGACAATTATTGAGCTTTTCAGTTGGTTCCCAAGTGGATCTTTCTGGGTCTTGACTGAAACCTTTCCATTCCACCAAATACCATAATTTTCCTCTCTTGAGCTTTGAGTCCAGTATTTGAGAGACTTCCCATTCTTCTTCTTCAATGATTATTGGAGGAGGAGGCTCTTGATTCCTATTTTGGGATTGTTGACGTCTTGACTGGTTCCAAAAGGGAAATATGGAGAACTGGGTGGATGGACTTCCATTGAGATGGGAGCTTGAGGTGGTAGGAATGAGTACTGACTTTCTTCAAGATTGGAAAAGGACCCAGCCATCTTTCAGAGAGCTTTTTGGTGGGTCTGGTTGATTTGATGTTCTTGGATGAAAGCCATACCATGTTACCGGGATTGAAAACAGGTGGACTTGCTCTACTTTTATCTGCATACCTCTTGAACCTGTTTATGGCAACTTCAAGTTCTCTCTTGACATCTTGCTGTACTGATTGGAATTTTGTTGATAACTTTCCAGCAGGAGTATCTTGAGTGATGTGAACCGAGTCAAATTGAGGATCCCTTCCATAAACAGTGACAAATGGTGATTGTTTTGTTGAAGAGTGGTCAGAGTTATTTTGGGAAAATTCAGCCAGAGGGAGCCAGGTGTTCCAATCATCTTGATGATAACTGACATACATCCAAAGGTACTGTTCTAGTATCTGATTTACCCTTTCTGTCTGTCCATCAGTTTCTGGATGATAAGCAGTTGACAGATCTCTTAAAATCTTGAGCTGCTGACAAAGATTGGTCCAAAAGGAAGAAACAAAAAGAGAACCTCGATCACTAACAATGCTTGAAGGAAGGCCATGCTTTGAGAAAATATTCTTGATGAATAAATGGGCCAAATCTAGTGAAGTTATTGAAGACATTGTTGGAATAAAAACTGCCATTTTTGAGAATCTGTCCACTATGACTAAAATTGAATCAAAGGAATTGGACAGTGGCAATTGAGTGATGAAATCCATTGAAAGACAAATCCAAGGACCACTTGGAATTGGAAGAGGCTTGAGGAGTCCAAACTTCTTGTTATTAATATTTTTGTTTCTTGAACACTGTTGACAGGATGATACATAATCCTTGATAAATTGAGTCATGCCAGACCAGTGGAAATCCCGCTTGACAAGCTTGAGAGTCTTCTCTTGGCCAGGGTGTCCAGCTAGAGGAGAGTCATGCCACTTTTGAAGTATATTGAGTTGAATTGTGGGGTCATTTGGGACCACCACCTGATCTTTGAAAAGGAGAAGTTTGGAAGAGGAATCAAGAGAATAATCTTGGACAGATTTACCTTTACCCAAATCTTCAAGGACACTTCTATATTGAAAATCTTGCCACACTGCCTTCTGAATTGAATCAATCAAATTTGAAAATGAATCCACCTTGAATGCAAAAAACTTTGAGGCTTGAATTTCATCTTGCTTGATTATCTTCTGATAGTTCATTGGGTTCTTGCTGATGAAATCCTCCCCCCTCTCTGGGTAAACGTCGTCCCGAAGTGACAAAAAGAGGTTATTGGCTCTGAGTCTGGAAAGAACAGTGGACACATGAGTGACATGTTCTTCCTCAGATTTGGAAAAGACCATAATGTCATCCAAATAAACCACAACATAAACATCAAGAAGATCATAAAAAATATCATTGACAAGATTTTGAAAAGAAGCAGGAGAATTGGTAAGCCCAAATGGCATAACCAAGTACTCATAACTACCATATTTGGTTCTAAAACAAGTCAAATGTTCATCACCTTCCTTGATTCTGAGAAGGTTATATGCAGCACGCAAATCAATCTTGGAGAAGATAGAAGAAACATTGAAAACAGTGAGAAGCTGATTCATAGGAGGAAAAGGATACTTGTTCTTCCTAGTAACAGCATTCAGTTTGTGGTAATCAACACACAAACGGAGGCCACCATCTTTCTTTTTGACAAAAAGAACAGGTGCTCCTGTAGAAGAGGAGCTTGGCCAGATGAAACCTTTCTCTACATTCTCTGAAATGTAGGTCCTTTGTGTATCTGACTCTTGGTTTGATAAAGAGTAGATCACCCCAACTGGAGGTAGAGACCCTTCCAGCTCGATATGATGATCACAGGCGCTGTGAGGAGGAAGTTTCTCTGCCTTCACCTTGGAAAATACATCCAAGTATTGGTGATAAACAGAAGGAACAACCTTCATCACGGTTTCTATTTCTTCTGTCTCTTCCTCTTCATCCCACAACTCCTCCAGGGAGTCATGATAAGATGAAGGAGGAAGGTCCATATGCCCAAAAAAGAGGTGAAGTGAAGATACAGAATTATCTTCTCCAACATCTTGAATCTCTTTAAAGACTTCATCTCTAGATGATAGTAATGACTGATGGGAATTAAGGGAAGGAATATGGACAGAAGACGGAAATGATGGTGTTCTAGAGTCACCAACCAGAGCTACACATGATTTGGCAGAAGAAAAGTCATTACTAAAAGAAATTGAAGGATCATTATAGTCCTTATGATCAGAATTAAAGGTGATCAATCCTTGCCTCCAATGAATAAATGGATTAAAATGATTGAGAAAGTCAAAGCCCAATATGAGGTCTTCTCCCTTGGGAGTATCAATGACTAAAAAGTCCCATTCAAAGCTTGGGAAGGAAGGGAGCTCAACCATATTGTGAGCCTTAGAGGTAATTTCATATACCCAAAAGACCACAAATACAAAAATAACATATTAATATAAATAAAATAAATTTATTTATATTATTGAAAGAAAATAAAAATATAAATATAAAATTATATTAAAAATAAAAAATTAATTACAATTTAAAAATAAAAATACATTAAATTTTGTAAGTATAAAATTACATTTATACTTGAAAAAATTAAGTAAAAATGAAATTTTGACAAAATTGTAAAAAAAGTTAAGTAAAAATTATTATACCTTTTTATCCAATAAATAAACATAAAAAAATTACTTCACCATTGGATTCCTCATAAAAAATCAGGTGGGGTCACCTCTGAGTGAAATTCTTGTAACTCAACTCTAAATAAGCTTAAATTAAGTTTTTAGTATTTTCAATACAAAAGTTGAAAATCCTCAAAACTTTAATTTAAGTCACACCACATGTGGTGTTAACCATCAATTTTTTTGTTAAAATTGAGGTGTTGTGTTTAGTTTAGAAGTTATGAGGAATTGAAGTATTTTCAATTGAATTCAATTGAAATGTCAAAATGTGCATGTGTATTACATAAGTGAACTTTGATTCAAATATGAGGTGTCAATTAATACTGTATTGTACTGTACAATTGAACTGAATTACATATGTAAATTATAAGTATAATACATGATGAGGAATTAAAGGAAAAATAAATTGGAAAGATTAAATTTGGGGGGGAAAAGGAACTCCAGCTCTAAGGGGGAGCTAGACCCCCAAAATCCTTGCTGACAGGCATGGGATGTCAAAATTCACGCAAAGGTTCATCACTTTTGGCCTGGAATTGAGTTACAGGGTCTGTGGACTCAATTGATGATGAGGTTTTGATACCAACTGGGGTAGTTTTAGCTGTTGCCAAGAGGGTAAAACTACCCTTAAGATAAAATAATCATAATAAAAACAGTTTTAACTGGTTTCTATGCCTCTGACACACATTCTGACGTGTTTCAAAGGTTCTAGGCCTGGTATTGCTATAATAATGGCTGATTTAAGGGTCTAAAATGGCTAAAAATGGCTAAAAATGGCTTAAACCAGGGTTCAATGATGCCATAATTGGCTTTTCTGTTGTCAGACTGTCTTTCACGACTGACAAGAGTAAATTTTACTTTTGGAGTAAGAGAATCGATGGCTATAAAAGAATGTCTTCTTTGGCCCCCTTTTCTCTTCATGTTAGAATCTTTTCCTTTTATTAATTAGTTTAAACACTGTTAAAAAATTCAATAAAAGATCCCAACCACCTTTTTTAAATCATTTTAAACCTTTTAACCACGTGAAAAAATCATTATAATCATTGTTTGTAACTTTTATAATCATTTTTACCCCTGAACCACCCCAGAAGTGAATTAAAGCATCTTTCATCACTGTAAACTTTGTCACTTTGTACCCAAATTCACTCTGGTCACTTTTGGGCGTGTTTTCTCTTTAATAATCTTTTTAAAGACTTTGTTCTTTAATTAATTTCTTTCAGTTCTTTGCTCAATTAATTCCAATTCAAATTTCTCTTGAAGAAATTTCTTTTGTAGCCGTAAAATATCTCCTGTAAAGTATTTTTGGGATAAATTTTTATTGTTGGTAAAACAATAGATTTTTATAATATTATTGTTTTATACTCATAAAGTTATAAACAATAAAATTGGCGTGTTTTCTCTTAAAAATAATATTTCATACTATGTTTAACTGAATTTTACCTTATACAAATTTTGAGGACAGGAAAAGTACTTGATTTTTAATCAAAGTTTCATATCCACACCTTACACATATATTTAGTATGGTGAGTCACAAATAAGGAAGGAGACTCTGAGGAGTCAAGAATAATAAGGGGAATCTTCTCCGGGAGTTCTGACATGGTCAAAGAATACTTGTGAACAAACTGCTTTGCAATAAATGAGTTGGTAGCACCAGAATAAATGAGAATACTGTAAACATATCAGAGAGAGAAGAAAAAACAAAAAATTTAAGGGAATTTTTGACACCAGTATTCAGAATGCACAATTGTGCTCTGGATGGAAAACTGTGAAGCCCATTGAACACAACATGATCTTCACTCAGGCTTTTCCCTGGCTGGGAAATTTGCCTGATGGTTGGGTAAGCTTGTTTTGAGGCCTTTTGATACAGGAATCAAGACTATGCTTCCCACCAAAATAGGTACAAAGACCCTCCTTGATTCTTCTTTCTTTTTCAGAGTTCATGAGCTTGAAATCTTTATTCAATAAAGAAGAATGGGGCTTGTCCCTCTTCTGAAAATTCTTCTTCTTCTTATGACTTGAACTTGAAGAATTTTGAGGATGAGAAGAACTTGACTTTGAGGCTTCTGGCTTCTTCTCTTGATGATGACTCTTTTAATTTTGCCTCTCATGGTACCTGGTATCAAGTTCCAGGGTAACGTCCATTAAGTCTTGAAGAAAGTCAATTCCTGAAGGATGGGAGGCCAATTGATCCACAATCCTGGATGGCAATCCCTTCCTGAAATGATGGATGAGAGCTCTTTCACCCCAATCCCTGATTCTTGAGACTAAACTTCTGAAATCAGCAATGTATAAAGATAGATGCCCACCTTCTTTAATTCTTAAATAATCCAACTCAGCTTCTGCTTTTCTGACTTCATTCGGATCCCCAAACAAAGTGAAGAGTTGGGATTCAAACAGTTTCCAAGAGTTGAGAAGGTAATTTGAATCTTGATTGGTGAGATTGGAAAGATAAGGCTCAATCCATTTTGCAGCCCTGCCAATAAGAAATGATGTGGCATAGAGAACTTTCTTTCTGTCTTGAGAGAAATTTGCTGGATCATTATGAAATATTAATTGACAAGACTTAATGAAACTTCTAACTTTGAAGGGCTGAGTCCCATCAAAGCATTCCGGTGCCTTCATAGATGGAGTCTTGAACGCTGGTGGTCTTGATGCTTCAGAGGATGAAGCTGCTTGAAGATTGGCCATAATCTGAGTCATTTGCTTTATGATGGCCAATAAAGATGGTTCAGACTGATGAGAGACAGGCTGATTAGACTGGGCTAGAGTTGGTCCTCCAGTACCTTGGGATGCCTCCACCAGAGCAGGGACACCTTCAGTACCATCAGAATCTACCTCTTCCACAGAATTCTCCTCCTCCTCTTCACCATCTTCACCTGGCCCTTTGGAAATGGTCCTTAAAAGTCCTGGAAATCTGCCAACTACTCCTGAAAATGAACTTGATCTTCTTGGCCCTCTTCCTTCCTTCCTGGATGGTGCTGCTCCTTCCATGAGGGGTCCTCTATCTAATTGGGCCCTCAGTTGAGGAACTGCTGGGGTGCCATCTAGAGGAGCTCTTGGAGTTGGAGTGAGAACAGCTTGTGTTCTGGCCTGAGATCTTGTCTGTCTTGCCGGAGGTGAGTGTTGAACAGGCATGATGTCAGGAATAAAAATGAAATAAATGAATTAAAACCAGAATTTGCTTGAAGTGAAAAGAGTCAAAAAGCAAATCTTGAGGAAAAATCAATGAATAAAATGAAAATCTTCAAGTACGTAAATAAATCAAAATCAAATGAAGTCTTGAAGTAAAAATCAAATCAATGTCTTGAAGTAAATCAATGAATCAAATCAAAATGAAGTCTTCAAGTCAATAAATCAATGAATCAAATCAACCAAAAATCAATCAATCAAATGAAATCTTGAAGAAAAATCAATTTATGTCAAAATTCTTGATGTGAAAAAATCAGCAAACTCAATGTAATCTTCAGGTCAATCAATTTTCTTGAGGTCAATATTGAATATGTCAAATCAATCAATCAATCAAAATCAAGTTAATTCTTCTTTAAAAACCAAAATTCTTGAAGAATGAATCAATTATGAATCTTGATGTGAAGAATGTGTCTGAATATCTTGATGAAAAATTTGAAAATCAAAGCAAATCAAGATGACGCCTGAATTATGAATGAAATGAAAATTTGATGATTTGAAAAATATTTTAAAAGGAATAAAAAAATAAAAAATGGGTCAGCTTTCAATTTTCAAAATGAAGAATGAATGAAAGAAAATTGAGAAGTGACAATGAATCGTTAAGTTCATAAGCATAGAAGAATCATAATTTCGATGAAATGAGTGAATGAAATTATAAAGAAAGAATGAACAGAATGAAAAGAAATTATGAGTTAATTAATATAATGTCACAGGGGCTCTAGTGGAAATACAAGAGTGGCCTGGCACTCAGCAATCAGGGAACTCACTTGGAAGACTCCAAAGAATAAAGAATAAAATTAATAAGAATCAATTCCTCTAAAATATATGCAGGTACAAGATGAGATGCAAAAGAGGAAAGGGAAGCCAAATGGCCAAAGAGCCAACCAAGTAAGTCCTTAATCACTGTTTCAACCTGCTAAAAATGAATAATGGAATTAGTAAGGATATGACCACCAAATATCCATTGACAGGCAAAGAAAGAGAAAGAGAAAAGTGCTAAATGACTGACTTAATAATATCAGTATTTGCTTAACTAAAATGAAAGAAAATAAACATAAAAATAAATCAAAGTATATTAATTAACTGGGGAAAAACCCCCCAGGGTGGAAAGGGTAGCCGGTATATGTGAAAAGTTGGGAGCTTGAGTTCTTCAGGCTGAAAACTGATCTGTATTGATCCTTGAGGCTGTATTGATTGTTTTGGGAATTGATACATCTGGCTAATATTGAAATTGAATTGGGTTGAATGAATTTCCCATGCTTGAAAATGAAATACAGTTCTTGATGAATCCAGACTGTATTGAAATGAATATGGTTGCCAAGATGGATTGAGTGGAGCTTTGACACTTGACAACTTCTTTTGGCACTGCCTCTTGAATACACCTTGAGAATGAATTGACAGTATTACCTTGGAAGGAATACTTGGAGTGAGAATAACCAATGACTGCTTGATGGCGTCATTGGTATTTGAGGTTTTGACACTTGCCCTTGAGCCTTGATGAATCCCCTTGATGACGTGACTGGATGGCCTGATGGAAAGTTGATATAACCAGATGATATTGCCGCCAGTGGATTGCTGCTGAAAAAGATGCATAATGGTGTATAACATCATTTATGGCATTTTGGTTATTGGAGGTTGAAAATGGCCATAAGTCTTTAGAGATGATGCCAGGAGGATATGGGTGAAATTTGATTTTGGAAGGCTTCAGAGGTGTCAGAGTGTCCTTTGCGGTATTTGGCCAAATACAGCTCATACAGTGTTAAAAATGTATTTGCGCAAAATGCGCAAAAATGCGCAAAAGTGCGCAAATGCACAAAAATGCACAAAATGTGCAAAAGTACGCAAATGCACAGAAACTGTATTTAAAACCAAATACAGCTTTTTGGGCTGTATTTCCCCTGTTGACTGGGAAATACCAAAATTGCCCAAAAGTAGAGAAACGCCAGAAAAGGCCTGATGACGATGTAAGGGCCCAAGTTGGGCCCAGATGATGAAATGGCCATAAAAGGCCAAATGAGGTGAGATGGCCAATTTGGCCAATGATTTATGGATATGGCCAAATTGGCATATATTTGACGTGGCATGGATATGCCATATTGAAGTCCAAGGGGATGAATTGCCATGGGTGTGACAAAAGGGTATCTTTTTCAGTATACTTAGAGGGGCAGCTAATACACCTTAGCACCCATGCTTATTGGCTAATTCTGAAATCAAAAACAAACTCACCAATAATTTGCCCCTGAAGGTACTGCCTATTATTTATCCCACAACAAAATGAGTTTCCACATCTAGCATCCCAACAGTGAAATTTTAATCCCAAGTATCATGAATAAGATCACATTATCAATCTCAAAAAAATCAAAAACAAATAAATAAATAAATAATCCTTGTTTTAGATTAAAATTATCATGGAGGAATCATCATCCTCAAAGAATGCTCTAACCTTGGGGGAGGAATTGGACAAAGAGAAGTCCAGAATTGAAGAATTAGGTCAGGAAGAAATTGATGAAGTGGATTTTACTTATTTAGAAAATGATGAATGATTTCACAAGAAAAGGTCAGAATAACAGAAGGCTATGGAAAGAAGACAAAATAAAGTCAATTCTCACTTGAAACTAATGGAGATGCAACTATTGAAAGAATGCTCAGACCCCACCAACCCCAACGACATTTGCAACATCCACACCAGAAAAATTGCCAAGAGCTGAAAGATTTGCAAAAAGGGTACGTATTACAACACCAACTCAGCAGCCTGAAAGAGTTACAATACCTATAAGAAAGATTGTTAAGCTAAAGGCAGAGGATTATAACCTCAACTTTGATAGAAGTGATGTTGAGGATTTCATCAAGAGAGCTGAAAGGATAGAATCAATTGTAGGAGCCAATGAAAGGGATTTCTCCATGCAAATAGCATTCTGGAGTGAAGATAAGGATATCAGATATGAAATTAAAGGAATGCCAGGATATGAAATGGAGGATTGGGATAAATTGAAAAAGGAAATAATAAGTGAATAGGGAAAGGTGGTACCAGAAAGAAGACACAGAAAAGATTCATTAACAAGACTATTTAATAAAATTAAACACAAAGGGGGAGTCAAGAGTTTGTCCCAATACAGAAGGTTAATTGGTGAATATGACATAATTTCAAAATATCTACTGAAGTATGGGTATATCAAAAAGGAAAATGATTATCATCAAGATGTCTTTGATTCACTAACATCAGAAATTAGAAGTAGTGTTACTAAAGAAATGATAAAAGGCAGGGGAAAGGTTCAAGCAAGAGATGGAGGATATATCCTACCTGAGGTGGATATCCTCAGGAATTATGTTGAGGCAGAATTGGAGGCAGTAGTAGTTATCAAAGGGAAATAAAATCATCAAAGTAAGATGAAATCAAAAGGAAAAAGAAAACCACATTTGAAGAGGAAAACTGGGAGGAGGTGATAAAGCAAATGAAAGATATTACAATGAAAATAAAAAATCCACCAGCTCAAGAGGCCCATGTTGACAAAGCACCAGAAGAAGTAAATCCAATGAAGGATGTTTTGGACCAGCTGAAAGAACTATCAGAGGCTGTTAATCCACCAAAGAAGGTCTGGAAGGATATACCAAACACACAAGGATCAGGCTTAGCACCAAATGCACAACCATTCAGACAAATAAATACCCAGGAACCTTTACCTGCAAATTATCAACCTTATGTTCCAGCAGAACTTTATTCAAGACCACTTTTGAAGTGGTATTACTGTTTTGAAAATGGCCATTCATTTACCAGATGAAGCTACCTGGCAGAGAATATGGAAAAGAGAATTGTCAGTAGGCAAGGATTAAATTTACTCTACCCTAATTTCCAAAGAGTACCCTCAGAGGAAACCAAATTTCCCGAGGATTTAGTCAGTGAATTTGATAAGGAGCAAAAAAAAATTTCAAAAAACATAATCAAAAATGAAAAGCCTCCATCAAAACCGCAAGATCAAAAGATAGTTGAGCTGAAAAAGGAAGAAACAGAATTTTGAATTTCTGAAGTAGAAGACTGGGGTAATTGGGAAACACCAATAGTATCTTCACCCACTGAGATGTTGGAAACACATGAAACTCTCAGACAGACAAAGCAAATATTGGCTAAGCAAGAAAGCCAAAATGAAGAATATTCTCAAAGTACAAAAAATATACTACCAGGAACCTATCATGAGGATGAGGCTGAAGCAGAGATGAAGATAGTTGTTCCAACCAAATATAAAGATAAACCCACTACAAGAAATGGAAAATTTGAAGGAACAGAAATTAAAGAAAAAGAGAATGTGAAAGAGGAAGGTGAAAGGTTAAATAACAAGATGGTCCATCACAAAATTGAAAAGAAAGAAGTCATAAAGGATAAGAAACAGTTAAAACAAAAATTAGCAATTCGAAATGTGATAAAGAACATATTGGAACAGAAAATTAACTTAACATTGGAAGAAATATTATCAATTTCCCCAACCTTCATTCACAGGCTGCAAGGGATTTCTCTTGAAGAAAAGGAAGCTAGAAAATCAGTTAACACTTTTGACATTAAAGAGGATATTATTTCTATAAAGATTAAAGAATTTGAGAAACCAAGAATTCATTATTCCTGTCCACTTTGGTTTATGCAAGTACTTGTTGGAAAAGAAGAATATCCAGTAATGGCATTGGTTGATACAGGATAAGAGCTCAACATAAGCACTGAAGCTTCAGCAATAAAAGCCTCACTTGCAAACAGAGAGCTCAACATGAATTTAAGAGGAATTGTAGGACATACAACATCATTAATTGGATTTTCTGAATTAACACAAGTAATTTTGCCTTCTGGAGAAGAAAAATAAATTCATTTCTTTATTGCCAAGGGAGAAGTACATACAGTCCTTGGAAGGCCCTTCTTGGAAGACAATAAAATGAGATTGAACTTTTCACAGAAAAAAGGTGAAATATGTAGCTATAAAGAAGCAGATGGTAGAAGATTATGTATGCGGATAATCAAACCCCATATGTTAGGATGGCAAACAGTACCACCAAGAGGAATGGAGCTTTTTTCAATGGGAAAAATAAAAGATTGGTTTAGGAAAGTAAAACTAAAAGAAGTGGAAGATAGATCCAAAGAAAAAATAGAAAGTATTTTCAAATCAACTAAAAACAAAGATAATAAGAAGATAAAGTATATGGAATGTAATTCAGATGAAAGATTATCCATAATGGATAGGGGAATAGAGAATGAACCTCAGGAGGAAGTGGAAGGAGACCAAGAGGTAGAAACATAAGAGCCAGAACAGGGACCATCAACAGAAGCACTATCAAAACAAATCAAATCAGAAGAACCAAATTCATTAGGCTGGTATTTTGACAAAGAAATAAAAGAAAACAAGGAATGGGCTACCTTTGATCCCAAAAATTGGGTGGAATGGATCATCAGAAATCTACCACCTTCAAGTGAATATGATGATTATATCAAAAACAAAAACCCTAAAATAAAAAACCTAAGCTTAAACCCATAACCTTACTTCTGGAAAATTGATGATGAACCTGAAAACAAAAAAAGGTATATATGGAAACAAGATGCAAAATCAAATTGGTATATGGAAGAAGTTAATGAAGCAGAAAAAAAGGAAAATAAAATAATACATGGACCAATTGAAACCAATGGTATGGTTAATCAGTTTTTGGTTAATGGCTCAGAAATCATAGAAGGACCACCAATACTTAGTAGAAAAAATCTGCTTGACATATTTTCCAAGCAAAAATTCCCACAAGATATGGAAATTGAAATCAAATCAGAAATGAACAATGATAAATATTGTGAAGATTCATTGAAAGATCATAGAAATGAAATTAGTGACTGTTTCAAATATGAATAGTTTATGAAGGAATGCAATAAAGAAGAATCTAATCAAGCTTATGAGTTCCAAATATATAAAATTTCTCAAGATCCTTCAAAGAAGAAAATAAAGCACTCTCATGCTTATGAAAATCTTTGGGAGGCCTACATAAATCATTACTCTTTGAAAGAAATTAAACCGAGATTATCCTGAGATTCAAAGCAAGAAGAAATTCTCACCATTGCAAAAAGATCTCATTAACACTATTCTGTCCTACGGTTTAAACTCAAAAAGCCCATGGAGAATTGATAAAGAGAAGGAAATGGACTTGGATAAAGAAAGTTTCTTAAAGTATCATGATGAAATGTCATACTGGAAACTTCCAACACCTGAAGAAGACCCAGATTTCATAATTCTTCCCTACATTGAATTCAAAGATATATACTTCAAGGGTCCATCAAGAATAAAATGGTTGAAGAATCTTCCAGCATATGAACTGTCTAAATTAGACTTCATGGAACTCTTGAATGAGGAAGAAATTGAGGGAAATTTGGAAAACAAGTTTTGGGAGGAAGTATTTTTCTCTGATGAACAAAAAAAGAAGGCTCTTTATGATTGTAGAATTTGGCCACAAGAAGACTTCAATTTGAATAATATGGAGCTTCTTGGTGGAAATCATTTCTGGGAAGAGTATGGATACCTCTTTATACACAAAGAAGAAGTATTTATAAGAAATTGGAAAGGTAAAACCCTGGAAGAAAGGAAGAAAGGAAGGAAAATACTGGGAGAAATAGCCAAGGATATATGTGTGAATAGAATTCTGCAGAAAAAAGAAAAAGGAAAATGGGTTTCATGAATTGAACATATTTTTCCGCACATGTAAAAAAAAGAGAATTGAAAGTTCAAAAAAAAAAAAACTAAAAAAAAATGAAAACAAAAATTAATAAAAAAATGGAAAAAAATTAATAGAAAACAAAAATTAAAAAAAAATTAATAAGAAAGAAAAATTAAAAAAAAAAATTAAAAGAAAAATTGAAAAAAAAAACAATAAAAAAAAATAAAAATAAATTAATAAAAAAAGATATGAATGAAGATTTGGGTATGCAAGAGTTTTAAATGTAAAAGTATCATAAGGCTATGTTTAAATTGAAAAATGGGGGTGGGTGTCTGTTTCTTATTCCACCTCTAATGGTTTAAGTTTTTGGGATGAAATACTTGAGAATTTCAATTTCAATTTCCATTCAGCTTTAATATCAATATCATTAATTTGAAGATCGTTTAAAAAGAGAAAAAAAATTGATAAGATCATAATCTTTAATGAAATTAAAGAATAATCAAGATGCCAAAGCTTGGATTTTATGGGGATGAATTGTTGGAGGATGAAGAGATTTTGTAAGATGTGTCTATGAAACTTGTTGATAATATTACTATTAATCAACAGCACTATGACTGTTCATATGAAATATAATAATAAAAATTATTATAACTAAAATTGATTAATGAATTATTTATTTATTTATTTTACTTGTTATAAACTACTACTGATTATAACAGTAAGAAGTAATTGTCTAAATGAATCAATTACAAGAAGAATTTAATAATAAATCTTCTTTATTCAAAGAATAAAATTATTTTAATATATAATGATATTTTATAATAATAATTATAAAAATAGCCCTTGAAGAAAACTATTACTAGAGAAAAACTTTAAGAATTAAATCAAAACACTCACTAATACTCCAAAGAACTTATTGAAAACTAAGAGTAGAGAAATTTGTGGATAATTGTGGATTTAAAGGATCTAAATGGATTTATAACAAGATTACAGCAATATATAGTTTATTTCTATTATTTCACGTCTTTATGATTGATTCTGAAAGAATAAAATACTTAAGAAATAGTTTTAAATAATACTTACTTGTTGGTGATAAAGGTATAATGGAATAATGTGATGATTCTGGGAAAAACAGCAAGAGGAGGCCTCTTTGAAGTCAACAACAGCTCACAGAGGCATTCCATGGAGAACGCTGAAGAACAAGTGAGTGAGAAAACAATAAAATGTTTTGGATTATTGATTGCATCATCTGTTGTCTCATAAGATTATCATAATTACTTAATTGGTGCTTTTATGTGACTACCAACCAATTTATGGTTAAGATTAAAAGCACTAACAACTGTAAATCTTCTTTTATTCCAAAATAATCATTGATCTCTCAAAGTTATCAATGTTATTGGAAATTTAATCACAGATTTATTTTCTGTGAATTTTCAAAGATTCACTATTTCACATGGAATCATTAAAACTGGACTGTAAGTAAGCCTTTTAATTTTACTTATCAAAGTGCAATTATTTTTGCCTTTTATATGAATTCTACAGTTCTTAATTGGTCCTGAAAGTTTCAGAAAGATTGATTAAGAATTGTATTTTTAATGAATTTTTGAAATTTTTACCTCATTTCTACATAGAATTGCAAATAGCAGTATATGGCTGGTTGCTATGAGGTAAATCAATGAATACTAGCCCAAAAAGGTTCTTAATTAGTCTTTTGGGGTTTATCCATGGAAAGTCATTACGAATTTACATGGTTACAGGAGTCTAAGTTGCTTTTTACCTCCTTGGCATGTCAAAATACCAAGTCATTTGCTATTTACTTATGATTTACTGAGGTTGTGACCTGGTGACCAAGTTCCCAAAAGGTTTTAGTTTACTAATTACTCAAAGATCAGCCATGGATCCAAGCTTTGGAGCTTTCCATGCCTCAGAGGCCTCAGAAGTTGGGTACCCTGGCTCTCTTTGATGTCTTTTGTCCCCCTTGACTATTTTTCATGTCAAAATAGAAATTCAGACTTAAAGTGAGATATCCACTATGGGTGTACCAAAAGTGCATGTAAGAATACCATAATATTAAGTGCCACAAATATGCATAACACTATTCTTAGTGTATATGTAACATGGGATTTCTCACATTCCCATTATTTTGGCGTGAAATTGAGAAAAACAAAAAATTTTCACAATTCTTTTATGTGGTATTGATGATGTGGTAGTGAAGTATTTTTGATATTAACACCTGAAAGAGTTGATTTGAGCTTATTCACCCTATGTAGCTACCCTACGTGAAATTTTGTGTAGAATCCAAATCAGTCCTTAAATCCATGGATTTACTTACGCAATAAAAAGTCATTCATCTTTTCTGAAATCAAAAAACATGAATTTTGAATATATGCATGATGTATGGGTTATGCATAGTTCATAATTTATCTTTAAGATAATTGTGGCCTATTTGGGTATGTAAAATATACCTCAAGGCTCACAGATTGTTGATCAAAGGCAATTGAAGAAGCAATATGAAGAATTCTTTTTTTGAGTATGAAGAGAGATTTCAAGAATTTCAGTCATCAAGTCACCAATCAAGAGAAGAAAAGGAAAAACTGGAAGAAATATGGTTTTTATTCAAGGAACTTAGAGTTTTGGATGAAAAATTAGCTTATTATAGAAATTACTTAACATCAATGAGCAAAGTACACCTGAAGCCAATTCTGAAAACATCCAACTTACATAATTTGAAAATAAAGAAGAGAAGAAAATCAGCAAAATTCAATTCAAATAATCAAGTCCAGTATTTTTGGCATTGACCTCCTGCCTTATCAAAGAAGACCCAAATATTTTTCACCTTATCACCTAAAATTTTAATTGATTCAAGTTTTTGGCAGTGACCTCCTGCCTTATCAAAGAGGATTAATTATTTAAGAAATATTTTACTTAGATTATTCAGTTCATCCACCTTTACCAGCAAGTTTTTATAATTATCCAAAAATGTTTTTAACATCAAGAAACCATTAGCAACTTTTTTATAATATTTTATATTTTAAAATAATCATTTCAGAAACGGATGAAGCAGAAAATACCCTCTGGATCTATTAGCAAAACTCAGAAACAAGTGAAGAAAGCCAACACTTCTGGATTAATCATAATTTTCAAGAACTTAACAATGAATACGTAAGATGGGGCTTACCACTTATTGAATCCTTAAAGATACCCATTATTCAAACTATCCCCTTTATTGAATTTGAAGGTTTATTTGTAAATGAAGATATTACTCAAGAAACCCCTACAGAATCCTCCCTAAGCCAGATTCCTGGATCAAACCTTTCAAAACTATAATATATGGATCTACTTAATTATGATGGAATTAAAGGAAATATCAATAATGACTATTGGAATTAAATTTTATAGATGGATTCAGATGTAAGGAGTAGTCTTTACTTGGGAACAATACAAGCTCAGAGATGGTTTTGTGTTCAAGAATATCAAATTGAGGGTAGAAGTATTAAATGGAGAGGGGATTTTTATTTTATTGATAAAGAATTGGGTATTGAGTAATAAGATAAAGTCTTATAATTAATAATTATAATGAAGAATCAGCAGTTTTGTTTGAAGAAAGAAGAATGGAATAAGTTGTGGAAAGAAATTGTCATCAGCAAGATTGAAATGAAAATGGAGAAGAATCAAGATTATTTCAAGAAAATTATTCTTTGGAAAATTGAAGCCCCAGCATTGCCTTAAACAGCAATTGGACTATTTAGTTACTGTTTCTCTTACTCTATTTTAAGTCAGTTCATTAAAGAAGAATATATCAACAAATGCAAGTAGAAATGATACATGATGGCACAGGATGGCCTTAAACTGCAAATTTTATTTCTGAATTTTCTGTAATAGAACAAAAAAACATGAGAAAATATAAAAGAAAATGAAAAAAAATCTATTCATAATCAATAAATCAATGAGAAAATTTTATATAAGTAATAAAAAATGAAAATTAATAATTGATATGGAATTCAGAAGTGATAGTTGTGGCAAAGATCTGTCAATTAGTATGAAAAAAAGAGGAAAAAGAAGTTACAGTAATAAAAAAAAGATCTGGTTATCAAATTCATACAGATAGAATTTTTTGATTTTTGATTCTGTAATAGTATCAGTAGTTTTTCATATTTAAAAAATAGGGGTGGTTGACTATTTCTTATACCACCCAAAGCACAAGTGGCTATAAGGTTTGGGGAAAGTGGGACTTTAATAATTCAGCATCAGTTTGTAAATTCAATCAATTAAAATCAATTGAATTACTTTTCTTGAAAAACTTAACATTAATATACTATCAAATTATAATTTATTTAAGATTATTTTTCATTAATAAAGAACTTAGAGGTTTCTTTAATTCTCAATTTCATATATAATTACCTTTCATCAGGTCAAAAATTCCTTGTCATTGCACTTCTTCAAAAGAAGATTTTTGGTTTTTGCAAAAATTCAAGCTCTAATCTAAAATAATTCTTTCAAAATATAATTTAACAAAATAATCTGAAAATAAGGAAGATTTAATCAGTATTATGTTAAAATTGAAAAAATAAAATAAAAATAAGTTTTGTTAACTTACTAATACAAGAGGATATGTTTAATAAAAAACTTCAAGATTTTTTCACTACAAGAAGACTAGAAATTTTGGAAAAAAAACCTTATCAGTTATGTGTAGCATCAACCCTCAAAAGAAAATAGAAAGGAACTTATCTTAATACTATAGAACTGAAGAAATCAGGAAGCCAAAAGTAAAATATTTAAGCTAACATATTCAACACACATACATGCTACATACATACACAAAGCATGCACACACACATAGAACATACAAAGAATTGAACTCACAAGGAGTGGTGACCAGATTTTTTGATTTAATTTTTTTCTTTTTTTTAATTTTTGATTTTTTTGATTTTTTTTTGATTTTTTTCAATTAAAATTAAAAAAAAACGGCCACCCCCCTTGCTTTCAAAATAAATTAAAAGAAATAAACAAAATAAAACCAATTCATGAGGAAGGAGGAAGAAATATAGAAAATCAATATAAAGATATATTGAATAAGATAATATTATAATAATATAAGTATAATAATATTATAATATTGAAAATGAAATAATATCATAATACTATAATATTCTAAGGGATAATATATAATCCCAATAGCAAATGATACTTGAAAAATGTACTCTTTTAATTTCTTAACATTATTATCTACTATAAAAAATAATGTCAAACGGATATTATTAAGCAATTTTTTGAAAATATTATAATAAGTGAATAAAAAAAACAGCTATAGTAAAAAGCATATGTCCCTGAATGATGAATAAATATAGATCATCTTATTGATTCAACATTATAATATTTGGAATACAATTTTCACCTTAAATATATATATTGATACATCTTATCAAGCTTATTTAAGAGATAAATATACATAGGAGCCTGGCCAGGTTAACCCTACATACTCTATCTTTCAATCTCACTTTGTTTGAAGCATAAAAAAAATTTAGAATATTTTTCTCTAAATAAATAAATAAATAATTACTTCAAAAAAGTATTATGAAAAGAATGGGACAGTAGCTTGAAAATGTATCTTCTTTTATATTGAAGAGAAGTGCTTTTGGCTCACCCACAGCTTGACCATCATAACATTAGAAATCAAATCAACTTTTGGTTTCTTTGGAAATTTTTTAATCAATTGTAAAGTTCAATTTATCTTGATGCCAATTTTTCTATATATATATAGTTCAATTTAAATATAAATTAATATGTATAAACAAAAATAAATATAAATAAATACAGCTAAATATAAGTATAAATATACATAAATAGATATAAACATGAATAAATATATAAAAATACATAAAAATTAAATCAAATAAATGAATAAATAAATAAAAATAAAAACCAACCACCAATAAATTGAAATACAATTATTAAAAATGAAAATAAAAAAACAGTAATGATCAAAACAAAAAAAAAAGATTAAAAAAGTCAATTATATGATAAAATGAAAACAAATTTTACTTAAAAATATTTTTTTAAAAGAATATGATAAAATAATAATAAAAAATATATCACTCAAGCAATCAAATATAAAAGAAATTAATAAAAAAAGACAGGATGTGATTAAAAAAGAAAAATAGTACAGAGCATTACCATGCTGTACCAAAAATAAATGAATAAAAAAATGAATTATGAAAAAGAATAAAATAATTTTGTACACATGTACTGTACTGTAAAGTACTCCAATAATAAGACAAAGAGGAAAGATTTCTCATGAGATCAAATTAAAAAATATTAATCTCCTAAAAGAAAATAAATAAATAAATAAATGACTATTAAATAATTATTAAAAAAACAGACAACACAACCAAAAGTAGAAATTATTTATAAAGTATTTTCTTTTGAAAAAAGAGTACAGTGTGTTACTGTACTATAGAGTTATTCACTGGTACCTGTAAGAAAATCACCATCATATTAAAAAAAATCGCAATATATAATAAACTACATGTACAGTACACTACATTACATTACATGAAAATGTAGGACTATACTGTGTACTGTACTGTAATGCTCCTCCACAGTATAGCAAACAGTCCTGTACAGTACTTTTCATTTTACTATAGTAAAAAAAACAATTGCTCATGCAATCAAATATAAAAAATTAATATAATAAAAGAAAATGAAAAAAAGAAAGAAACTATAATGTTAACTTTTTGAAAGAATGTGAACAATAGAAAATAGATTGCAATAAACAGTACAAGTTACAATGATGTACTGCACTGTAATTTACACTAAATACTAAAACAATCAAATAAACAATAAAATAGAAATTATAATAATTCACATGCAATAAATATGCATAATAAAATAATTTCTTTTTTAAAAAAATAAAATAAAATAATAATATTATTCTCTATTTTCAATAACAAAATACCAAATATTTACTAAATAACATACAATGTATATATATATATATATATATGTAATATCATAGATAAAATCAAATAAGAAAATAAAACCTATAGAAGTACAATAATAATATAATAAATAAAAAATAATTATAAAATAATTCATTATTTTCTTTTTTTTAAAAGAAAGAAGATTGTTCAAAATAAATCATATAGTAATAGTGACAATAAAATCATAATAACAAAAAAAATTGAAGTGTAAAATCAATCAATTGATTATAATTAAAACTCAAATTTAATTATAATTCAGTGGATATTATACAATCAGATATTAGAAAAATAATAGCATGTGGTTATAAATATTACATAATAAAAAGTATATATGAATTTATAAATCTTTGTGTAATATTGTAACCACTAGTCAGGGGTAAGGGTATTCAATCTTACACCCACTCAAACACCTCAAATAAGAAATCTACTATGTGTATCAGCAATCAATTTCAGCAATCTTGCTTGCTGAAACATGAATACAGTCTGGTAAATAGATACAGCCTGTCAATACTGTACATGTTGGAATTACCCAATGCAGTTTGGATACACCATCCTGAAACTTTCTGATCACTCAAAACTACCACTCCTCCTGTACAGATCCTGTACAGTGTGTAGAGGACCTATATTGGCCAGACTCAATCCAATCATCAATCCCTCTCAAGAAAAATCTCTGTCTGGATCAGGGCTGACAATTCTCACATATACCAGCCCCTCTTTGTCTCCCCTGGGGACTTTTCCCCAGTGAGTTAATTTGGTTGATTTATTATTTTATAATCATTCTTACTCTTTTTTTTGGGTATTATAACAATTGGCATTAAGTTAGTCTTTGCATATTTCTCTCATCTGTTCAGTATGAGGTGTGGTGGCCATATCCTTATTAACCCTCCTCTTTCCTTCTGACAGCTTGAAACAGTGGACTTGGACTTGTTTTGGTTGACTCCTCTATTTCCTATTCTTATTCTTGTTTCTTCTTTTCTTAAATTAGTATTTCTTAGCAATCATTACTCTCATTACACTTTTAAGTGTTTTACCCCTTCTTGTACTTTGAGTCCGCTGCAGTGAGTCCCAGTTTAATGAGTGCCAGGCCCTCTTCACTTAGAAGAGCCACAGTGACATTAAATCAATTAGCTCATATTTGATTCTTTCTTCTCATTCATTCAACTTCATTTCTCTCATTCATTAATTATGACTTCTTTATGATTTTATGATTTTTTCATGGTTATGATTATGACTCCTCTCTCATCAATTTTCATCTCATTCATTATATTGATATGAAAATTGATTCCTTTCATTTCTTAATCATTGCTGATAATCTCATTTCATTCTCAATTCTCTCTCAAATCAAATTTCCCTTTTTTGTTTGCTTATTCAGATCTTACCAGGAATTTTATTGATTGGTTAATTGATTGGTTGGGATTAATTGGTTTATTGATTCAGCGATTCAGTATTTTTGTTTGAATTTGGATTGATTGACTGATTTTGGATCCTAAAGATAACTGATTGATCTTCAAGAATTTATTTGGATTATTGATTGATTTTGAGTCATCAAGATATTGATTTGACTCCTGAAGATACTGATTTGACTGATTGATTGCTCAAGATTTGATTTCATATTGAAAACATTGAATTATTGATTGATTGATTGATTGATTGATTGATTGTTGAATTCCTCAAGATTTATTGATAGTTATTGATTATTGACATTGACTGAATTGATTTATTGATTGATTGAATTTGATTTCACCTCAAGACTGTTGATTTATTCCTCAAGATCATCAAGATTTTATTGATTATTGATTTGGCCAAGCTTTGATTCCTTATTCTCAAGTATCATCAATTTTTTCTTTTTAAATTCTCAATAATGCCAGTTCAGCCTAGCCCTCCAGGCAAGAATGCTATATCTCAAAGAAATCCAGCTGTTATCACTCCTACAGCAAGGGTTCCTCTTGACTGCACACCATCAGTTCATCAACTGACTGAAAATATGGACAGAGGACCACCAATGGAAGGAGCAGCACCCTCCAGAAGTGGGGTAATGAAATGAAGAAGATCAAGATCTTTTTCTGGCCTTCTGGGTGGCTACCCTGGCATGTCTGAAGGTGAAAGAGCAAGAATAGGAGAAGTTGAAGATGAAGAGGTGGAGGAGTCTGTGGAAGAGGAAGATTCTTGGGAAACTGAAGTGGGAGATGCTTTGGAAAATTTCTTTAAATATATAAAATTGGCAATTTAATGAATACATGAATGGAGTAGTGTAATTTCAAGTACTTGTATGACTTAAAACTACAGGGGTGGAACACCTGAGGGCTGACAATCTATTTATTTATTTTAGTCAATGAAGGGAGTAGTGGTATTAAAGAAATAATATGAAGAAATATGAGGTCAGATTTGGAATGTTTCAAATAAAATCCTGAAATATATGTGATAAACTGGCCAAAGAATATAATATTGAAGAAAGAAGGACAAAACTTTAGAATTGAACTATGCAAGGAGATCGGTAATTACTGAAAAAAAGAAAGAAATATCTATCAACCCAAAAATTTTATCAATTATTGAGCCTCAAGGTAGCTCAAGTGGATATTATTATAAGGAATCTTTCAGCTTAAACAAAGAAAAAGAAAACTGCCCTTGGATCAAGTCAAACAGAAGACCAGGAGGTCCTCAGCATGACAGGAAACTGCTCCCTTGTGAAAAAATGGACAAGGGGTCATATTGTGTTTGTATGAAATAAAAAGGCAGGATTTTGTATACCTAATATACAGGGTCTGCACACCTGAGTTGTGAGGTCCTGTATGACCTAAAACTGCAACCTGAAATATATGGACAGAAAAAGATAAAAGAAGTGAAGATTTGTTTAATTTGCTAAATCATTAAAGAAGAGAATAGAAATGAAGAAAATAGAAGAAGTTATATTATATTAATTTTAACATAACCAGATTTTTTAATAAAAAATAATAATAATAAAATCAAAAAAAAATAAAAAAATAAAATAAAATAAAAAATAATAAAGAAAAAAACAGAATCAATTCAGTGATATATAAAAAGGATTACCAAAATAGTGCAGCAAAATATAAATCAGTACTCAAGAAGGTTAAACCAATTAATGAGCCTATGCTACAAGACATAAATCCACCTTTGGGAAGGCCACCATTATCAAGAGACCCTTATAGTACACTACTATCACCAAAAACACCTAAATTTATGTTCACATCAAAAATAACACAAGAAAGATTTTAATTGATAGGTTTTGGACCACCTGGATGGCTTTCAGAAGAAGAAAGGAGTCTTCTGATGAGTGTCACAGGTTTAAGAGAAAAAGAAATTGCATTAAGTGCAGAGGAAAGGGGTTTACTGAAACATTAATATGGAAAACCATACAAAATACCAGTAATAGCACATACACCTTGGAAAAAGAAGCCAATACCAATACCAAAGCCCATAATACCCCAGTTTATTGAAGTGGTAAAGGAAAGGATTAGAACAGGCTTGTATGAGCAGTCTACCTCTAGCTATACAAGTCCAGTATGTTGTGTTGCAAAGTCAAATGGAAAACTTAGAATTGTCCATGACTTACAGGATCTTAATAAGGTAACAATTAAAGATGCAGTATTACCACAACATATTGAAGAATCTGTAGATGCCTTTTCAGGGAGAGCTTGTTATGGACTTGGTGACATAATGGTAGGGTATGATGAAAGAGAATTAGACATTTCTACAAGACCCTTAACAAAATTTGTAACACCACTTGGAAGGCTACAACTCACAGGATTATCACAAGGAAAAACCAATTCTGTTGCAGTTTATCAATCCCAAATGACTTGGATACTTAAAGAAGAAATACCAGAGAATGTAGGAATTTTTATTGGAGATGAAGGGATAAAAGGTCCAATATCAAACCATAATAATGAAGATTTTCAAGGAAATAATTTGATAAGAAGGTTCATTTGGGTATATGCAGTTACATTAGAGAGAATATTGGTCATAGTTAAAGATGCAGGACTTACCATATCAGGTATCAATTTTGCATGCTGTGTGTCAGAATTGGACATAGTAGGGCATGTAGTTTCTTTGAATGGAAGAAATATTTCAAAGAAGAATATGAATAAAATACAAAGTTGGCCAAACCCCTTCAATAAAAAGGACATAAGAGGATTTTTGGGGTTTGCACATATGTTAGAATGTTCATTCAAAATTTCTCTCAGATTGCATCACCACTAAGAAGATTAACAAGAGATGATGAAGAATGGGAATGAAATACCAAATGTGATGAAGAATTTGAAAAGTTAAGAAAAGTTGTAGGGGAGGAAATAACATTGAAACATTTGGATTATGAAAAGGGAGCAGGGAAGAATAAATTAGCAGTAGACTCAAGCTATATAGCTTCAGGAGCAGTACTTACTCAAGAAGACAAAGAAGGAAAGGGCAGACCAGTTATTTATTAATAAATCACACTATCAAGGCTGGAATCAAAGTACTCACAGCAAAAGCTTGAGCTATCTGGAGTGGCAAAAATTCTCAAGAAACTCCAAACAGTACTTTGGGGACAACATTTTGAGCTACAAGTAGATGTAAAAGCCTTAATTGAAATGATAAACTCACCCTGTTTGCAAAATGCCCCAATGACCAGATGGTTTGCATTTATTCAATTGTTTTCTTTTGAATAAGCTCATAAGCCAGGGAAGACCTTCACAATTACAGATGGGCTATCAAGAAGAACTCAGCCAGAATATGAAGAAAAAGAAAAATATGATTTTGATAAAGAAGAAGAATGGATAAAACCACACCCAGGGTTTGGAGTGAAACATAATGATATAATAAAATTTGCAGGAATAAAGCTACCATCAAAGCAAGAAGTATTTTGGAAAGGAATGGTGGAATACTTAAATACATTGAAAAGGCCCTTTGGTAGTAAAGAGGATGACTACTAAAAAATTCAAAGGAAGTCATCAAATTTCTTTTTGTAGGAAGGCCAACAAAACAGGAGGAATACACCAAATCCACAAATAGTAGTGTCAAGTCAGAATTATCAAAGAAGAATATTAAAATCATTACATGAAGAAATGGGACACAGAGCAGAAAATAGAACATACAGAAGAGCTAAAGAAATATCTTGGCGGGGAGGAATGAAAAAAATAGTCAAAAATGGGTCAAATCTTGTAAAGGTTGTCAAAACAGAAGTCATTATCACTAAAAAGAGGAAGGAAGAATCTCATTCACCTCAAAATTACTTGAAAAAGTCAGTATAGATGCAGTACAGGTAAAATTAGGAAGATGGAAGTATTTAGTAGTGGCCAGGGATGATTTCTCAGGATGGCCAGAGACAGTTGGCTTAGTAAGGCTTACAGCAAATTCAGTCTCAGAATGGATTTGCAGGTATGGAGCCCCAAAGTAGGTCACAGTAGATGGAGGGCCTGAGTTTGGAAAGAAATTACAAGATTAAGTACAAAAAGCAGGTTTAAAGATAAGGGTAACAACACACTACTACCTTCAGTCACAAAGAATAGTAGACATTGGGAATAAACAATTGAAGGATGCATTGGTGAAGATGTGTGGTGAAAATGGTTCAAAATGGAAAGAATACTTACCTTTGGTTACATTTGCTGAGAGAATATCAACCAAAGGCACAACAGGTTATTCCCCATTTGAGCTTCAATTTAATCAAAAGGCAGTACTACCATTAGAAATTGAAGCAAAAACATATTTAGCAATTAAATGCCACAATGTCCACTCAACAGAAGATTTATTGGAAGCAAGAGCTGAACAGCTGTAAGGAAAATAAGAAATGAGAAAAAGGGCAAAAGAGAAATTAAAAAAGGCCAGGGAGGATTAAGTAAAATATTGGGACGGGAAACTAACACACCAAATAAGAAAGCCAATTCATCCAGGTGAAATTGTTCTTGTATACAATAAAGCATTAGAGTCACAATGGGGATTATTGTTCAAGAATAAATGGGATGGACCCTATAGAGCTTTGAGACAAATCAACAATGGTCCATATGAGCTGGAAGAATTATATGGTACAAAGCTAGCAAGAAGGTTTGCAGAGAGTTGGATAAAGAAGTTCTATCCAACAGGAAAAGAGTTGGACTCTGAGGAAGAAGAGGAAGAAGGAGAAGAGGAAGTTCAAGATGAAGAGGACTTTGATGAATAAAATCCTTTTATTAAAAAAAAGGGGGAAAAGTTTGATTTTTTTATGAAAACAAATTGGATTATCACCTTGAAGGCTGGGGACAGCATTAAATGGAGAGGGTGATGTGGTATTCCATGCCAATTCTTCCAAGGCTTAAATCAACAATTTCAAAGCCAAAACTTTAATCAATAATAATATATATATATATATATATATATATATATATATATATATAAGAAGAAAATAAATATAAAAAGTGAAAGATAAAATTAGAAAATTGCAATCAAAAGGAAGAGAATTATATCAAAATAACACAAATAAGTATTCTACTGGAATCTACATCAAATTATAGTAATAGTCACATATTGCCTCAACCCCATAATAGCAATAATCTTCTAGATATCATGCATTAAAGAAGAGAAATGATACTATACACTATATACTAGGTAAATGAATATGCTTAAAAATAATTCAGCTTGTTTAAATATTCAATATGAATAAACATGTATAATATTACATAAGTGATACAATTACTCTTACAACAACATGTGTTACCAGTCTTGACATAAAAAAACACTTACATATAAGTTAACATAGTTTTTCATTACTCAATTCCCACTTAAACTCCCATGGAAACACCTTACAGGTACTATTTACAAATTGAATTTTACATAGAAAAATAATCAACTAAATACAGATTGAGGCTGTGAAGAAGAAAAAGAAGGTTATTAGAGATAAGAATACAGTTCTAAAAAGTGGTGCAATATCTATATCAAATGACACCAATCCAGATTTAACCATTAGAAATGATTTCTCAAGGCTGTGCATAACAAGAATAAAGCTAAGTTAAAATATAAGTATAATTCAAAAATTATGGTGCAAACAACCAAACATATTGTGCAATATCCTTAACAAATGACACCATTCCAAATTTAACCACTAGCAAAAATTTCTCAAGGCTGTGAACTGAAAATAATAAGGTTCAGAATGGTGCAATATCCTGATCAAATTATGCCATTTTTAATTTACCCACCAGAAAAAATGTCTCAAGGTGAAATTTTTTCTAAGTCCTTTGTTTTTGGAAGGCTCTATGGAGGGCCCAAAAGGTATAAATAAAGGGCCTTTCTCCCTGTTTTTACTCCCATGCTTCTGATTCAGAGAATAATCTTGAAGATCAATCCATCACTTCTCTAGTAGGATAATCTAATATTATATTGAAAAAGATCAGTAGCAAGGCTTAGTATCTTATAGTATTATTTATGATTAATTGATGGAAGATATTTATAATATTAATGAAAGAGTTTAATATTATTTAATAGTCTTACCATTATGGTAGTAGTTTTGATGTAGTGTTCGAAGATATTATCACTAGTGATCTTATCTAATTTATCAATAACCCTTATTTATAGGAGGTATATCATCTTACCCTTATACCTTATATCATTACCCTTTTAGTTATATTGGAATATATTTATATTAATCCTGATAGTATTATATTACTATTATATTATTTATATCTTACCCTGATATTAACCAAAACCACCATTATGAAATTATCTTACCCTTACATTATTATAGCTATATTGATAGTATTATTAAATCAACTTTAAAAGCTTTAATTAGCGATCAAGATTATTATTAATATTAATAGTGACCCTAAAAAATATTCTTTAAATATCTCAGGTATTGAAAGAAGGAATCATATAAGAATTAATGAAAGAAAATTATAATCAATAACAAGAAGTTAAGAAACTCCCAATTATCAAACAAATATTAACTATTACCATTATCATCATAGTGATATTTTATTGACAGACTGATAGAGACTGCTGAAGAAAATTCTCTAATTGAAAAGCCACAAAACTAAATAATTGATTTGTGATATCATCAAAAAGGGTATCTTTATAGTAAATTTTGAGGGGCAGCTAATACAGCTTAGCACCCATGGTTATTGGCTAATTCTGAAATTCAAAACAGACTCACCAATAATTTACCCTTCAAGATACTGCCTATTATTTATCCCACAACGAAAGGAGTTTCCACAACATGCAACGTCATGTGATTAATCAGGCTGGAAAACTACGTTCAAACAAGATGAAACATGATCGCACATGTAGTACCAAAGGTATGAGTGATCATCTCACTGTGGAATACCAATTGGCCAACACAAAGTCCAGTGCAATATCCCAAATCACCAATTTAACTCTTGATCAATTTGTCCAGGCTTCAAAGACTAAACAGGTGAGCTTTTTTTGGGTTTTCAGGAACTTTACTGATTCTCATCCTGTTATATTACCAGAAATTATGCTTAGAGCTTCTCAAAACTTCCCTTATATACTCCATCTCTTATTGCAACCCCCCATTGTCTATTACCAAATCAACCTTCTTCTGCAAACTGCTTCAACTATGAAATCCAAAGATCTTAGAAATAATGGTTGGATGAGCTCCCATCACCTGCCACTTATCAAGTGTCTATTTTATTTCACCAATTGCACATTTGCAACATCCTTGAATTCAACAACCAATCCATTTCTTTCATGATCAATTTCAGGACCAGTTCCAATGTGACTGCCATCAAGGCAGTCACAAGACATTTTTTTGACCCCAATTTTAATCTTAAATCAATCCTTCTTGGGCTAAAAAAGATAGAAGGTAAGCTGGTCCTCTGCCTACCCAATAAAGTATCTTTCTGATGACCTCTACCAACAAAGGCAATCATTATGGAATCCTGCTTGCCAATCACTTTCTCCAGATAATTAACTCTTACCAAATTGCCACCAAAATGATATGAATCACTACCAATGATGACTCAGTAAATACTTGAATGGCTCATGAAATCAGCTGGAGTGTACCAAATTTTGATGCTGACACCCATTCAATAGGGTGTATAGCACATATTATCCACCTCTCTGCTCACAATGATCTCAGTGCTCTCACACATAAAAACACCACCTCATCACCAACTGGCCATTGAATAAACTTATCAAATCTCTTGGACAAACCCAATGGAACACATTTGAAATATGACTCAATCATCTCACAAATAGAAAAACTTGGATCTTATTTACAACAAAGCCCACAATGCCATGCAAAGTTTATTACATTGGTCAATCTAGTCTATGATGGCTCAAACCCAACAAAAGCCTCAACCCTCTTGACACATGTGTGCACAAGATGAAATTCAACTTACTAAATGCTGGAGTGAGCCTTTAATCTCAAGGACACTTTTAATCAGTTTTGTAGCCCTGAGAATATGGCATCATCACAGCTCACACCACTTGAATGGGAAAAGGTAGTAGTAAGTGTCAACTTTCTTCTTCCATTATATTAATAAATGCTTATAATCTTTAAAGAGAAATACCTAAAAATAAATCAGGCTTTGCCTCTGTAAATTTTGCTAATCAAAAGAATTCAAAAAGTAAGTCACTTCTTCTAGATGATAGCTTATTTGCATATTTACTGAAATACCTGTTATTTAGGAATCTAAACAATAGGATGTAGCTTCCATTGAAACTGCAACCAAAGAAATGACCAACAAACTTTCAAAATACCTCAAAATTTTACTGTGCAAGGAGCCAGTAATATGTACAACGTTCCTAAATCCACGCTTAAAATTAAAGATTTTATTTGTCTCACCTTGATACCTCTCCAGGAAATTTGAGAGGTATCTTTGAAGAAGACACAAGGTTTGATTTTGAAGAAGCCAATCCAGCTGACAATAGTGCTGAGATACCCAGTACAACCACTACCAATTGCAAGGCTTTATACAATGAGAAGTATCCAAAATCTTGAATAGAGGCCAGCACCTTAGAAACAAAGATCAAAAATATTTTTTCAGAGCCTCCCAAATGCAAGGAGACTGATATCCTACTATTTTAGAAGAGTAGGAAATCAATGTTCCCAAAACTTTATGTAATGACCCCAAATAATTATCAAGACCAGCCAACAGCTCAACCTTGGAGCATGTTTTATCAGGAGGGCGGAAAATCCTTACCTATCAGTAGGCAACTTTGTCAAGTATGCATGTGGAGAAATTGTTTTGTGTGAACAAGTGGGCATGGGTCTTTGGCCCCATTTATTATTCTAATTCTTAGGTTGTGTAGCTTTGACTGTTTAGTATTTTTAATTTCTTTGAATAAATAAATAAATTTTATACATGCAAAATTAAGCTGGTGCCCTGTTGGGGTTAGCCATTTAGCCCATTCCCCATTACATTCAGGAATGTGTCTTTTCTGGATAAGAAAATATGGGCCTGTCTTTCAGAGGGAAGGGAATTACTTAAGTTGCAGGAATGGGGAGCACTCTAAATATCTTGGCTGATTTTCATGCCTAACATCAGGTCTGCTTCCCCTAAGTGTTGAAATAATTATGTCAGAAAGTGACATGATCAGTGACAAGATTTATGACGTCACCTTCTCAAGATCAAGTGACCACTCACTTGAATTTTAGTATTTCATCCCCCCATTCCTTTTCCAAATTTGCACCTGATCAATAATAAAAGAAGACCTTCTCCATCCACCTTATGTCATTGCATTTGATCTCTTTGTCTTTTTATTTATCCTTCTTTCTTTGTGTGCTCACCCTCCTTCCATTACTGAGAAAATTATCAATAGCTATGGTACAGTATTTATCACTAGTAGTTAAATTGCAGTTTTATGATTAATATGAAATCAATGTTTACTTCTTTAATTGTTTGGAGGTTCATTTATAATAAATATGTATATAAAAAGACTCAAATTACTGTTAGGAGTTGATTTTACACTCTAAAGGTAGCTTTTGTTAGTTGTTATTAATCAAATTCATCTTAATTGAGTATAATTCACAGTCAAACAGCCGTATATATCAGAATACAGAACTAAAGGTGCATTTAATTAGGTTTTTGCTAAAGATAAAGATATAATTAGGGAGATATTAAATACCTAAAGGTGGATAAAAATTATATAGATGTAAGATTTGACTATGAAACTGATGATATTATTACTATTAATCAAAAGTACTATGTGTCAGCCTGTGACTCAAAACCAGAGCACAGGCATGACAGCCAAAATACCATAAACCAATGGTATAGCCAAGATACCACCAAAACATGGAGCTGAACCAAATCAGCTCAAAAGGTATCAAAAGAAAGAGGAAACTCACCTCTTTCTGAAAATATAAGTCCCATCACCATAGGACAAGAAATAACAAAGTTATTCCTGCTCAAAGTTATTGCTGAGCATAAACCTTAATTTTCACCTCTCATCTAAAATCTAGAAGGAGAGGCTTAACCCCATCAAATGGGTATTCAAAATTAAGCTCTAAGCCAGGGCTATCCATTGGTGCCAGCCAAACTGAGCTAGCACCAATATTACTGGAGTTATGGTCAATTTCAGGCCAAATAAGGGTGAACAAAACATTCACCTCTCATCTAAATTCTACAGTTTTAGTGTGGGATACTTGAAGTGGCGTCTTTTTGGAAAGAGCACAATCAGGGCTATCTGATGGTGTCATCCACTTCCCTATATCTCAACTGCAGCAGAAGTTATGGGGCAAACAAGCTCAATACAGCTTTTTGCCTAAAACATGCAAATGTACAAAAACCTTGTACATGGAATAACTTTGCCATATTCAATGATACCCATATCAAATGAGATACCATTGTGTAGAGCACATACAGGGCTACACACTGAACCAATTTTGAGGTTGATATCTCAAGAATTGACAAAGTTATAGCTGTTTTAAGGCTAGATTCCCACCTGCTGTCATATACAGCCTTACCATGGGATAATATCTTATAACCATGAATATGAGGTGTCAAATAGACAAAGAAGCTTGTTTTTACTTCAATACCTCATATGTCAGTCAATACTGGGGTCCCATACAGTTTCTGTACAGCATTCTACGCGTCATACACGTCAGAATCAGGCTGTGAGCTCCCCAGATGAAAATTTTCACCCTGTATTGGTGAAAACTGCCCAGATGTGGTTTCAAAACCACATCTGAGCCCAATACAGGTTATACAGGCTGTTTGCAAACCACAAGCCAGTACTAGAGAGTGAAAAAATCTTCACTTCCTCTACGTGGAAAGGTCTAGCACCCTTTCCACCTCACTTCAGGATAAAAAGGAGGCTTTTCACAGCCAGAATTGTTTCCTCATCCTGCTCTTGAATATCCTACATAGTAAACTGTCCAGAACAGTTTTACTCTTGGGTAATAATCAGGGTATAATTATAGTTTTAATTATTGTAGTTCATATTATAGTAATCCAACTGGTAAGACTGCATCCAGGGTTCTCAATAGCGCTCACCACCACTATTTTTTAATAGTAGAACCCTCTTATTATATTATAAAAACCATCATATTATTAAAGCCTCTTATTTTAAAAATTATTTTCACATGTCACAGTCATAGTTCTAGTTGTAAATAGCCTAATTACTGCTTCAACATAGAATCCAGCTGACAGGTAAATTATACAATCCAGTAAGTGGAATGTTCCTTCATCATATGATTTTTTCCATATTTCATCAAAGGCATGTATTAAAGAGTTGTATTTACAGTCTTTAGTAAGTAATTGGAACAAAATGCTACAATTCCTATCCTGAGTATAACTTTTTCTCACTTATTGAAAGAAAGTGGTGTTCAGATCTGTAACACTGATTCCTTCTATTGGAATCTCTGGGGAAGCTTCTTCTACAACATAAGCAGGATTATAAATATTATTTGGTAATGGCAATTTTCTCATTCCATCTTCATTTTTATGAATATTCGCATCTTTGTGAATAATGGTCATATTGCCCCTATACTCTTGTATGGCTATTTTCCATATGAGAATACGTCTCTTAGGTGTCTTAATGTTTAAAAGTGACTTAACAGGGGTAAAATATGTTATTACTTCAAAAGCATATCCTTTCAGGAAGTAATTTAGCTTTTTCATGGCCCAGAAAAGGCATAAACACACCAATTGACTTGCACCATTTCTGGCTGCAGTTGGTTGGATTTGGCTGGATATGAAGTATATGGGTCCTTCCACAGGTTTATCATTGATAATCTGGACTTGATGAAATGCAGCACCAAGCCCATCTCCTGATGCATCAATATAAAACTTAAAAGGTGGGTTAAAGTCTGACATCAGTAAGAGTGGAGAAGTTGTTAAGGCTTGTCTTAAATATTCAAATCCTTTGACTTTGTCAACAGTCATTTCAAACACTGTGTCCTTATCACACAATCTATACAGAGGTCTTGTTATGGATGCAAAATCTTTAATATGCTGCCTGTAATATTGTGAAAACCCCAAAAATTACTGAATTTCTTTTTTGTTCTGAGGCATAGGCTTCAGTAGTACTGCTGAAACTTTGTTTTTGTCAATTCCAAGGGATAAACCAGATACTACATGTCCCAGTGCTTTGAGTTCTTTGAATAAAAAGTGACATTTCATCGAAGAGATTTTCATGTTTACACATTGGATTTTGGTCAAAACTCTGGATAATCTGTATAAATATTCTTCCCAAGTCTTGGAACAGACAATAATGTCATCAATGTAAATGATTAACCATCCTTCTGAAAGTTCTTCAGGGAATATTTCATTCATTATTCTTTGGAAGTGGGAAGGTGCATTCTTGATACCAAAAGGCATCCTCAAATATTCATATACTCCACAATGAACAATAATTTTCAAGTATTTTCTTGCCCTTGGTGTCACCATATTCTGATCAAATCCTTTAAGGGCATCCCTAGTGCTTATATACACTGCTTGAGATATCTCGGTAAGCAAAATTTGGATTTTTGGCATTGGGTACCTGTCTGGAACAGTGTAAGCATTCAGAGCTCTAAAGTCTCCAACCATTCTAGACTTTCCATTACTCCATGCTACTATTACTAGTGCAGTTACTTTACTTCCTCATTATGCTCAACATTCCTTATTACACCAAGATCTAGAAGTTATTTAATATGTATTTCCAGAGCTTGTCTGGATTTAGGACTTGCTGGATATGCAGGTCTTCTTAAGAGTGGTGGATAAGGTCTTTATATATTAAATATGATGTCAACTTCATGACCAATAATTCCCCAAAAGGTTCTTTGTCTGATGTAAATGCTTCTTTGTAGTCATATCAAAGGGCAGAAACTTCAATTTCCTTTTTATCAGTAAGATGAAGGTTTATTTCAGCTTCATTTAACTGTTCAGATTTTAATTTCTTCAACTCCAAGATGACTGGTGATACTTTTCTTACTGTAATTTGTCTTTTAAATGGTAAAAGGGAAATTTTTGAAGCTTATTGGCTCCAATGGTAGAGTATATCCCCTTTTTGTTATTTAAGTCTATGCCATACATTATTAAATAGTCATTTCCCAATATAAAATGGGTACTAGAGCAATTTTCTGTAACAACAGATCCAACAGTTATTCTTATATTTCCATTTATGTGTGGAAATATGACAGTAGTCTCAAATATTCCCAATTCTGTCATTGGAATACTTGCACTATTTAATTTTATGCCATCAATTGGCAATAACTGATTGCCACAAGTTGGTACACAAGCCTTAAGAAAAATTTGCCAACACAATAGCAGCAGGCTCCTGGGTCAAGTAAAAGCTTAGTGGGTTTGTTGTCAATTACCACTTGAGTAATACAGGAGTTACCAGTGGTATAACCCTTTCCCCTATTTGGTTTGGTCTTCATAAGATGTGCATCTTAAATTTTTGACAAATCAAGTTGACCATTGCTTCATTGTGGCAAGTGCAAATAACATTCCATGATGTAAAAATTGGCATTGATATTTTCTACATCTTTTGAAGATTCAGGCAATATTGATGATTTATCATCTGAATTTTCTACATCATCATCTTTTTTAACATCAGGTTCTCTTTCAATTTCAATTTCATTGATTTTTCCCTTCTTGGGACATGCATTAGCTGAATGTGTGGTTCTTTGGGAAATATGGCACTTCCTGATTATATCTGCAGATCTATACTTCATATTATTAGAATTTTCTTTGGCATTTTTGTCCACAGAATCTTTCCAAGGTGTATTAAACCTTTTTTTGAGATTCACCCTACTCGAACCAATTCTTGTTCTGGTGGTTACTTCTTCTAATATATTAATAACATCTTCTTCTGAAGATTGTTCAGTAGTCCGGCTTTTTACAGCATTCTCTAAGTCACCTCCACATTGTCTTAGAATTTTTCTGTGAATCAAAAATTCTGAAATTTCAGGATACAATGCTGTTAATCTGTCTTTTTGTTGGTAAAGCCATATTGAAGCTTTGTCTTTATCAGCATTAAATTTGGAAGATTCAAAGGCTGTTTCAACTTTAAATCTCCAAGCATCATTGGCCCATTTCTTGATAATTTTGCTTTTCCACCAAGTTCAACTTTGGTGTCCATGTGCTTGTCTTCATTTGATATATTATCTGTGGGCTGATCTGGTAAACAAGGTGTTGAATATTTCTGTTACCAATCTGTCTGGTAATTCAAAATCGCCTTCAATAATTCCAATACCTTTGATGAATTCCATATGGTCATATTCTCCATCACCACTGAAATGAGGCCATTCATTAAGTTTTGGTACTTATTTCAAGAGTGCTTGACCCATTGATGGTTCCAAGGTATGAAAAGAAGTGGAAATTTAACTTTTTAATTGTGAATTTTTAACCTCAAATACTTGTGGATTTGAAATTTTTGTTCCCTTGTTCTGATCCAAAGGTGTAGAGATTCTTCTTAATGTATGAAAAACTTGTTCAATATCATTCATTTTATTGTTGCTATACCTTTGGGAATTTCTTAATTCATGTTGTAAGATTTTTATTTAATTCATTACATTAGTTTTATGATTGTCCTGTTTTTGTGTTAATTATTGACATATTTCCGTGTGTCTAGTATTATCAGAAGTGATTTGATCCAACTTCATTGTCAATTTTGATATTTCCTCATGGGAGGTGTCAAAACACTTTTTCAAGGCAATTGTATATGTCTTTACTTAAGTAAATGATTTTGAAATATTATCAAGAATATTTTTATTCTCCTCTTTGATAGTAGTTATGGCTTTTTTTCTTTTTTTTCAATTATGTCATCAATATTGAATTTAGAATATTTGTCTGTCAATTCCTTAATAATGGCACATTGGTCATTTAGCTTATTTCCAAAAAATGTCATTATTGGAAGCTTTAATTTTTCTTAAAACTCCTTCAAAACACATAAGTGTCTCATTTATTTGGTCAGACTCACGTTATTTTTTTTTAAGATTGTTACAAATTGATGAATCTTTATCAGAAATGTGACCTTTCATGTCATTTATAGCTATATATAAGTTTGGAATGTCATCTAGAATATCAGAAATCATTTCTGATAATTTGGTCTGGCTTCTTCCTTTATCTGCAATTCCATACTTGCTCTAGCCATCTGAAATACATTTTCCATGGCATCCTGCTGAATCTTTGGGATTCTGTAGCCCTGGCTGTAAGATTTCGTGGTTTTTGCCTTTCCTTTGCCCTTGTTCTGAGATTTTGGCTGCTTCTTCACGTTGGAATTGCTGCTTTGGGCCATTGGGGCAGTGTTTGGAACTTGATTGGGTGGTGGGGGGTTGTTTTTCCTCCATTCTGCTTTTAAAAGCATCATTTTTTTCTTTTCCTTCAATGGATGTCATCCATTGAGTAACTTGAAAGTGTGGGGATGGCCCAGGAATTTTCTCACAGTCAGGTAAGAACTCATACATTTTTTCCACATATCTGAAAGGATCTGGTACTCTTTGTGCTTCAATTCATTTTTTATGCCTTCTGGCTGGCTTTGTATATGTCCACTGAGGCTTCTTGTAGCATTGTCAGCTCTGTTTGAAGGTAAAACAGTATTATCAGCTTCAGAATTAACGAATTTATTACTTTGGGCCTCATCAACTCACCCTTGTCCTTCTGTAACTGATTGGCCTCTGCCATAATCATGTCTATGACCTTTTTAGTAGCTTCTTGAGGGGATATAGCTGGCTCCTGATCTGGTTAAAGGCATTTTTATGATTAAAAAGCTAAAAATATTAATTTTACATCAAAAACTTACTATTGGCCAAATTCTTTGCTTTCTGAAGAGTATGACTTACATCGAAGTTAATTAATTTAGAAGAAATTGGCTCTGGTTGATCATTCTTAGCTATAATAATTGTACTATTATGGTCAGAATTAACAGTACTTGCAGGAATAATGCTTGTTACTGTTAAAGCTGTTTTTATATTTTCTTGTCTTACCATGTTGTCTGACACTAAAATTAATGAAAAGCCAATTGATTAAGTAAAAAAAGGTTTTTTTCAAAAGAGAAATGAAAAATAAAGCCTCACTTATTACTATGAAAATTTTTAGTTTTGATGGATCGTTTGAATTATAAGTATTTTTTATATGGTTTTAAATTTTTCAAGATAAGAAAAGAAAGATTTAAAAAGAGTAAATATTATGTCAGGTAAAATATCATAGCTGGGCCCCCAAATGTAAGGTGCGGATATGAAACTTTAATCGAATATCAAGTACTCTTCCTCTCCTCAAAATTTGGTCAAAAGTAGTATGAAATAGTATTTTCAAGAGAAAACACACCAATTTTTTTTAACTTTTTAGGTATAAAAAAATAATATTATAAAGATTTATTGTTTTACCAACAATAAAAATTTATCCAAAAATATTCTACAAGAGATATTTAAGGCTACAAAAGAAATTTCTTCAAGAGAAATTTCAATTGGAATTGATTGAGCAAAGATCTGCAATCAATTAATTAAAGAAAAATATCTTTAGAAGGATTGTTAAAGAGAAAAAACACCCAAAAGTGACCAGAGTGAATTTGGAAAGAAAGTGACAAAGTTCACCTTGATGAAAGATGCTTTAATTCACTTATGGGGTGGTTCAGGGGGAAAATGATTATAAGAGTTAGAAAAATGATTATAATAATTTTTCACATGGTTAAAAGGTTTAAAATTATTAAAGAAAGGTGGTTGTAATCTTTTATTGATGGGTTTAACTGTAGTTAATCTAATTATAAAAGGAAAACATTCTAACATGAAGAGTGAAGTGGGGAAAAGAAGACATTCTTTTTTAGCCATCAATTTTCTTAATTCAAAAGTAAAGTTTACCCTTGTCAGTCATTGAAAGCAATTTGACAACCAAAAATCCAATTATGGAATCATTGAACCTTGGTTTAGACGAAAAAAGGGCTGGTTTGAGCCATTTCAGACCCTTAAATCAGCCATTTGTCAGGATGATACTATGATAAAGGTATAACTAGGCTAATTACAACTTTAACTATGTATGTGACACGGCTGAAAATGATTAAAAAGGATTTATAAGAGTTTAGAATAAGATAAAAAGGGTTCTACTATTGAGAAATAGTGGTGGTGAGCGCTATTGAGAACCCTGGGTGCAGGCTTTATCTGTTGGATTACAATAATAAAGTCTACAATAATTAAAATTATAATTATACCTGATTATTTAACCAAGAGTAAAACTGTTTTTGACAGTTTACTACGTAGGTTATTCAAGAGCAGGATGAGGAAAGGGTTTTAGCTGTGAAAAGCCCTCCTTTTATCCTGAAATTGAGGTGGAAAGGCTGCTAGACCTTTCCACGTAGAGGAAGTGAAGATTTTTCACTCTCTATGACAGGCTTGTGGTTTACAAACAGCCTGTATACCCTGTATTGGACTCAGATGTGGTTTTGAAACCACATCTGGGCAGTTTTCACCAATACAGGGTGAAAATTTTCATCTGGGGACCTCACAGCCTGATTCTGACGTGTATGACGCGTAGAATGCTGTACAGAAACTGTATGGGACCCCAGTATTGACTGACATATGAGGTATTGAAGTAAAAACATTCTTCTTCGTCTATTCGACACCTCATATTCATGGTTATGGGATATTATCCCATGGCAAGGCTGTATCTGACAGCAGGTGGGATTTTGACCTTAAAATGGTCATAACCCTTTCAGTTTTTGAGATATCAAGCTCAAAGTTGGTTCATTAAATAGCCCTGTATGAGCTTTACACAATGGTACCCAATTTGACATGGTCATCATTAAATATGACAAAGTGATCCCATGTACAAGTATTTTTGTACATTGGCGTGGTCTGGTCAAAAGCTGTATTAAGCTTGTTTGGCCAATAACTTCTGTTGTAGTTGAGTTATGAGGAAATGGATGGCACCATCAGATAGCCCTGATTGTGCTCTTTCCAAAAAGACCCCACTTTAAGTATCTCACACTAAAACTGTAAAAGTTAGATGAGAGGTGAATGTTTTGTTCACCCTTATTTGGTCTGAATTTGACCATAACTCAAGTAATACTGGTGCTAGCTCAGTTTGGCTGGCACCATTGGATAGCCCTGGCTTAGAGCTTCATTTTGAATACCCTATTGATGGGGTTAAGCCTCTCCTTCTAGATTTTAGATGAGAGGTGAAAATTAAGGTTTATGCTCAGCAATAACTTTGAGCAGGAATAACTTTGTTATTTCTTGTCCTATGGTGATGGGACTTATATTTTCAGAAAGAGGTGAGTTTCCTCTTTCTTTTGATACTTTTTGAGCTAATTTGGCTCAGTTCCATGTTTTGGTGGTATCTTGGCTATACCATTGGTTTATGTTATTTTGGCTGTCATGCTTGTGCTCTGGTTTTGAGTCACAGGCTGACATACCCTCCCTCTAAAAAAGGCTCATCATTGATGAGACTTTTCAGTCCTCCTAGAGGCTCTGAATCTCCTTAAATGAAGGTTCCCATCTGGTATGGCATCCTCTGCCAACCATTTGTCTTTGTCAGCTGTCTGGTTCTTGAATCTGACTAGATATTGTCTCTGATCCTTCCCATTAAGTCTGATTTTTCTGGCCCTGATGATTTTACTCACAGGTCCAGGAGAGTCTTCTACTTCCACTATTTCTGGTGCAGTGGTGTTCTTCTTCCTGGAGGGGAATTTATCCTCCTCTGTTTGGAAGTATGGTTTCACCAGGCTCACTGGAAAGACTGGGTGTTTCCTAGAAAACTCCTCAGTGAGCTTGACCTCTACTGCATTCTTCCCTACCAACTTAATGATAGTGAAGGGCCCTACAAATGAGTCTCTCATTTTCTTGGGTCCTTTGAGATTGTTAAAGTTCAGTGTAGACACTAACACCTGGTCCCCTTCCTTGAAGTCAGGTTCCATATGTGATTTGTCCCACCTTTGCTTATTGTACTCTTTGGCCTCAGCTATGCATTTGGCAGCAGTATCACAGGCTTTCTTCCACATATCATGGAAGTCTTTGGCTGTGGGGTGGATGGTCAGAAGATTTTTCTTCAAGTGATCCACAGGTAACAGGGGATTCCACCCTTTCTCTACCAGTGCAGGTTTTTTTCCTGTGGTAGAGTGCTGGCTTGTATTATAAGCCAGTTGGACTGCTGGTAAGAGGGTGACCCAATCATGGGTATATCCCTCATGGTCCTTGTATTCCATGCCATAGGCACAGAACCTCCTGAGGATGTCCTCCATTGTTTGGATCATCCTCTCAGCTAGGCCATCTGTTTGTGGATGGTAAGCTGTGGAAAAAGCAAGCTTGGTGCCTAGCATGTCATATAAATTGGTCCAAAATTCAGATGTGAATATTGGGTCCCTGTCACTAATTATGATCTTAGGGACTCCACAGGTGGATATGATGTTATTCCAAAATAACAGAGCAGTGTCCATGGCAGTGTCCTCTTTATGGCATGGTAGACATCTCATGCTCTTGCTGAACCTATCAACTATTATTAGGCAGGCATTGTAGTTTTCTTTGCCTCCTGGGACAAGTCCTGTGACCCAGTCCATGTTGATGGTTTCCCATGGGTGTTTGGGTTCTTCTATGTGTTGAAGCAACCCATATTTTTTTCCATGTTTTCTATTTGCCCTTTGGCATCTTTCACAAGTGTTGATGTATTCACTCAACTCTTGCTCCCACTTGGGCCACCAAGCTGTGCTTGCTACCCTCTCTTTAGTCCTGTCCTCACTCATGTGTCCCATGTAGGGGCAGCCATGGCATTCCTGCAGGATTAAAGAGATGTGGTCTCTGTCTATCACTGTGAGTGCACTGGTGTGCTTTTCTCTGTGATAAATCAGGCCATCTATAAGGAAAAATTTATTGTCCTTATAGGCCCTCAACCAGGGTTCCTCCAGCTGGGTTTCCAGTTCTGGGCTCCTGTATTTTTGTTGAAGGAGTTGGAGTAGTATGCTACACTGTTTGTGTTTAGCATAAGATTTCAGTACTGCATTGAAAAATTCATTGTGCAGTTCTGAGGAACTTATTCCCAGTATGGGGGTTTCTGTCCCTTCTGAATCAGTGTTTCCACTGTCAAGGGTACCACTACTTGGTGCCCATTCAGAGAATCTGAAGTTTTTCTTCCTATTTATTTCCATAAAATGGATAGGAATTTTTGCAGCAACTTCAGGGTCATAAGCTGGATTGCTTTTGACATTGTCTAGTGGCCATCTGCATTGGTATGGCTTTTACCTTCCTTGTATATGATGGTCATGTTCCCTCTATACTACTGGATAGCTATTTGCCATCTCAGCATGTGTCTATTAGTAGTCTTCATGTTTAGTAAAGACTTCAAGGCTGTGCAGTCTGTATAGACTTCAAAGACTGCACCCTCCAAATAATAATGGAGTTTTTCTAGAGCCCAGACTAGACATAGACATTCTGTCTGGGTGGCCCCATACCTGGCTTCTGAGTCTTTCAGCTGCCTGGAGATGTAGCATATTACACCTTCTCTTGGTTCACCATCCACAATTTGTCTTTGGTGAAGGGCTGCTCCTAGGCCTTGACTGCATGCTGCATCTATATATAACTTGAATGGTAGTTCAAAGTCAGGTAAGATGAGCACAGGTGCATTAGTGAGTTCATATTTGATCCTCTCATATGCATCCCTTCTTTCCTTGGTAACTTCAAAAACTACATCCTTTGAGCATAACTTGTATAAACTACTAGTTATGTGGGCAAAGTTTTTGATGTGGTTTCTATAGTAGCTGGCAAATCCAAGGAAAGATTGAATCTCTTTGATGTTCTTTGGTACTGGATTTTGCAGTACTGCTGCTACTTTGTTCTGGTCAATTGCCAGACTAAGGCCTGAGACTTTGTGTCCTAGAGCTAGTAGCTCTTGTTGGCCAAAATTACACTTTTTGAGTGAAATTTTCAGATTGATGGGTGTACATTTACTTAGCACTCTGTCTATGTATTGTACATGGTCTTCCCATGTCTCTGAGTATATAATGATATCATCAATATATACTACCATCCAGCCTTCCATTATTTCTTCTTGAAATATGGTGTCCATCATCCTTTAGAAGTGGGCTGGTGCATTCTTGATGCCAAATGGCATCCTGGTGTACTCATATATGCCCATATGGCATATAATTCTGAGTAATTTCATGGAGTTTGGTTTAACTCCATTTTGGTGGAAGCCCTTCATACAATCCATCTTGGTTATGTATTTGGCTTTGGCCAATTTATCCAAGGCATGAGGTATCCTTGGTATAGGATACCTGTCTGCTTTTGTGTAGTTGTTCAGGGCTCTGAAATCTCCACACAATCTAGACTTGCCATCATGCCAGGTGATTAGGACAGGAGTGGTGATTTCCACTATTTCATTATGTCCAATATTCCTAATGACATCCATGTCCAGGAGTTCATTGATGTGTTTTTCAATTTCTTTCCTGGTTTCCAGACTTGCTGGATAAGGAGGTCTCCTTAACATGGGTGGATAAGGCCTTTCTACATCCAGATATAGTTCTATATCATGGCCTTTGATCTTGCCTAATGGTTCTTCACCAATGGCAAATGCTGGTCTATTCTTCCTCAGCATCTTCAGTAAACTTAGCTTTTGTTTACTGGTGAGGGTGGTGCTAAACTGTCCCTCTCTGAATTCTTTCAGAAGTTCTTCCAGTGGGTCCTGAGAAGATATCTGGTATATATCAAGAGAAAATTTCTTCTCCTTGTTAGTACCAATGGTAATATGCCTCTTTTTACTATTGTAAATATCTATGCCATACATCCTCTGGTAATCTGTTCCCAGTAAAAACCCTTGGATGTGGGCATCTTCAAGCACTACAAACTCTGGGTTGAGTCTGATATTACCTTTTCTGTGGGGTATAATTATCTCTTTGATAATTGTCCCAATAGAGGTCATCTTTCCAGATGCACTCTTAACGTTCTTTGCCCTGGTGGGCAAGAGTTCTTTTTCCCAGTTTGGGAAGTGGTTATCCAGATAATTTCTGGCCACTATGGAGCAGTGTGCTCCACTGTCAATAATCAGTGGGTGCTGAGCATTGTCAATACATACAGTCATTTTTGTGGCTGTTCCATGTATATATGCCATTCCTTTGGTTGGTGTAACCAGGAATGTTTGTGCATCTTGTGTGTGTTTACACAAGTTTTTATTGGCAGTGTCTTGTGGCATGCCTGCTTCCAACTGTATATCCTGGATTTCTAGTGGGGTTTCCTCTTGGTATTCCACTAGAAATTCCTCTCTTGGGTCTTGATCCTCATCAGATGGTTCTCTGATGGCATCACCCATAGAGTCTGATTCAGAATCCTCTGTTGGAGGTTCTTCTTCAGGGACTTTTTCTATAGCATAGACTTTCTTCTTTGCTTTTGGACAGTTGTTGGCATAGTGGTCTGTTGAACCACAATTATGACAAGAATTCTTCTTCTTTGCCACTTCTGCCACTCTTTCTCTGGGTGTGTCTTTAAACTCTACCCTGAAAGGTTGTTTCTCTTTGAAACTATTGCTTCTATATGGGGTGAATTTCCCTATATTAGTCCTTTTCCTTATGTCTTGTAAGGTATTGGCTATATCATCTAGAGTGCAATTTTGGTTGCATCTGCACTTTACTGCATGCTCTAGTTCTCCTGGCAGTTGTGTCAGAAGTTTGTGATTCCTCATTTGAATTTTCATTTGAGGATCAATGGCTTTAAGTCTTTTAGACTGTCTAAGACACCACTCATATGGATCTTTGTCCACAGAGTATTTGTCATTTTCAAATGACATGGTTTTTTGCCATATCCAAGTTCCATTACTGTACTTCTGGATTATTTGACTCTTGCACCATGGCCAATTTCTTCTGCCATGGATTTCTTTCATTTCAGTGTACCATATACTTGCATGACCTTTAAATGCAGTATTCAGTCTAGCAGTAATCCAGTAATCTGGTATGCTTGGTACATCAATGAAGAGTCCATCAATATAATCTATGAGTTCCATATGATCATATTCTCCTGATCCAGAGAATTTGGGCCAGCTTGAGGCCTCAGGAAGCTGTTTCAATGCTTCCTTCTCTGAATAAGACATGCCATCTCCATCCTGGTATTGTGATGGAGATCTTGCCTTATTCAACAACATGGCATCTGGTTTGATGTCATCTGGTTGATATGGATTCTCCATAGCTTGGCCTTGTGGTTGGGGCTTCAAGCTATGGTAGGCATCAAACAATTTGTTGATGTCTTGGTTCAGACACTCCCTGTCCCTGCTACTATGGTGTTGTTCTTCAGAGACTTGATTCAGTCTCTTGTTGGTTTCTTCAGAGGCTTTGCTCAGTTGAGCATATCCTTCCTGAAGGTTTTTAACTATCTGCTCCAATGAGGCTTGAGTTTTTCTCATCCTCTCTTGGGCAGCTGCAAATTCTGTAGCCTGCTTTGCAGATTGCTCAGCATATTGGGACATTTGTAACCACAGTGTGTCACTGTTGATGTTACTCTCAGATGTGATAATGTTATTTTCAGTCTGAGTGGGGGTAATGTTTCTATTACTAGGACTACTGATTCTAGAGTGGTTTACAACTACTTCTGGTTCTTGTGTACTTCTTTTACCAAATCTAACAGCTTCTGGATCATGGGGTCTGACTCTTTCCTCCTCTGGTTGAAGGAGGCTTTGTTCTTGCCCTTGTTGCCTTGTCTTCTCCTGGAAACTTCCTGGAATTGTGAAGAATGGTGACTCTTGGCCACTGATCTGCTGGTTTCTGAATGGTGTGAAGCCACTGGAGAGCTGATTTGGCTTGCTCCTTGTGAACCTGAAGGAATCTGAGTAGGCCCTGTCTGGGTTAACTGTTCTTCTATAGCTTGGATAGTGGCTTGATTCTCCCTTATCCTCTGTGCCCTTGCCTCCAGGAGTCTGTGCTGCCTGGTAGGATTCCAACTCTTGGTGATTACCATAAGGTCTTTGAAGTCTATCTCTTTCAGACAGATCTTCTGGCAACTTGATCCCAGTTCTGCCCAGTGAGTTGCTAGGTTGAACCTCTTGTTGTCCATGCTCCATTGAAACAAATCTTTGAGGAGTTGGTGGATTTGAAGAACTTGATCCATATCCTTCCAGTCCTCTGGTTTGAGGTTTCTGTTGAATTGGAGTATGAATGGCAAGGTTGATATTATCTCCCTCATTGTTTTGCCATCCACCACTGTGTCCAATGTGTCTTCTTTCAGGTCTTCTGGTTCTAGACATTCCTGCTCTATCCTCTGGCTGGTTCCTTTGGAAGCCAAGGTCTCTGAGGTATGCAGGGGACATATCAGTGTTTGCAAGCAGTCAAAAACTTTATGTTCTTAGGGTATTTACCTTTGACTGTGCCTTGTACAAATTTGCTATCTGCTGATTTGGGCAGTTTGCCTTTGGAGGTTACAACTGGGTTAATAATTGTAATCTTCCCTGTACAAGTGGTTAAGGTTGGTTTACCTTGTATTGAAGCAGAGTTTCGTGGTTTTCTACTCCTCTGAGTGGCTATTGGTGTCCACTTCTTGGCTGTAATGAGGCCTTCACTAAGCCTTTTTCCTTTACCCTTGCTGCCCTCTGGCTCTGAGGGTGTCACTGGTGTGTTGGCCTGTGACTGGGTTTCAAGTGGGATGTAGTTTTCTTCCACTGAATCAAAACAGGGAAAAGAGGGCTTATATCAGTTAAGACTTCTTAAATGGCTGGTTTTGCACGTCTAAGAATGGCCTCTGGGCTTGTATATTATTACAGTATGCCCTTGTATAATGACAGTGTAATTGAATTAACAATTTCACGTCAAAAATACAGCTTATGGTGTCCTGTCACACTGTTTGTGTGTCAGTATCCCTCAGATACACTTGTGGTTTGCAAGTGTATTCTGTAAAAGTGGTTTGTATACAAGTGTTATTGAATTAACAATACACTTGACCACGCCTCAACTGATGGTTTTTCAGTCAGAGGTGTCCTTATTCAGTCAAGAATACAGGACTTTATTGATGGCTTATGTGTTTTTATATACAAAACACGCCAAAAATAATTAAATTCAGTGGGTATTAGCCACGTGAATAATACTCTTATAATATGAGTATGTATATAAAAAGAATAAATATATATAATATATATATTTAAATAAAGAAATTGCGCCTAAAAAAGATAAAAACAATTTGTTAATAAGTCATAAAAAAGAGAAAAGACTTACTTGTAAGGTCCAAAAAGGTCAAAAAACACGGCCAGGCCCCCAAAATGTCAGGGTGATACTATGATAAAGGTATAACTAGGCTAATTACAACTTTAACTATGTATGTGACACGGCAGAAAATGATTAAAAAGGATTTATAAGAGTTTATAATAAGATAAAAAGGGTTCTACTATTGAGAAATAGTGGTGGTGAGCGCTATTGAGAACCCTGGGTGCAGGCTTTATCTGTTGGATTAAAATAATAAAGTCTACAATAATTAAAATTATAATTATACCTGATTATTTAACCAAGAGTAAAACTTTTTTTGACAGTTTACTATGTAGGTTATTCAAGAGCAGGATGAGGAAAGGGTTTTAGCTGTGAAAAGCCCTCCTTTTATCCTGAAATTGAGGTGGAAAGGCTGCTAGACCTTTCCACGTAGAGGAAGTGAAGATTTTTCACTCTCTATGACAGGCTTGTGGTTTGCAAACAGCCTGTATACCCTGTATTGGGCTCAGATGTGGTTTTGAAACCACATCTGGGCAGTTTTCACCAATACAGGGTGAAAATTTTCATCTGGGGACCTCACAGCCTGATTCTGACGTGTATGACGCGTAGAATGCTGTACAGAAACTGTATGGGACCCCAGTATTGACTGACATATAAGGTATTGAAGTAAAAACATTCTTCTTTGTCTATTCGACACCTCATATTCATGGTTATGGGATATTATCCCATGGAAAGGCTGTATCTGACAGCAGGTGGGATTTTGACCTTAAAATGGTCATAACTCTTTCAGTTTTTGAGATATCAAGCTCAAAGTTGGTTCATTGAATAGCCCTGTATGAGCTCTACACAATGGTACCCAATTTGACATGGTTATCATTAAATATGACAAAGTTATCCCATGTACAAGTATTTTTGTACATTGGCGTGGTCTGGTCAAAAGCTGTATTAAGCTTGTTTGGCCAGTAACTTCTGTTGTAGCTGAGTTATGAGGAAATGGATGGCACCATCAGATAGCCCTGATTGTGCTCTTTCCAAAAAGACCCCACTTTAAGTATCTCACACTAAAACTGTAAAAGTTAGATGAGAGGTGAATGTTTTGTTCACCCTTATTTGGTCTGAATTTGACCATAACTCAAGTAATACTGGTGCTAGCTCAGTTTGGCTGGCACCATTAGATAGCCCTGGCTTAGAGCTTCATTTTGAATACCCATTTGATGGGGTTAAGCCTCTCCTTCTAGATTTTAGATGAGAGGTGAAAATTAAGGTTTATGCTCAGCGATGACTTTGAGCAGGAATAACTTTGTTATTTCTTGTCCTATGGTGATGGGACTTATATTTTCAGAAAGAGGTGAGTTTCCTCTTTCTTTTGATACTTTTTGAGCTAATTTGGCTCAGCTCCATGTTTTGGTGGTATCTTGGCTATACCATTGGTTTATGGTATTTTGGCTGTCATGCTTGTGCTCTGGTTTTGAGTCACAGGCTGACACCATTACTGTAGTAATACCTGGTATAGAGCCTTCAAAACATGTCAGAATGATTGTAGGAGACATAGGAACCAGTTAAAACCGTTTTTACTAAGATTGGTTCAACTTAAGGGTAGTTTTACCCATTTGGCAATAGTTAAAACTGCCCTGGTTTGTATCAAAACCTCATCATCAATTGAGTCACAGACCCTGTAACTCAATTCCAGGCCACAAGTGATTAACCTCTGTTTGGATTTTGACATCTCACTCCTTTCAGCAAGGATTCTGGGGGTCTGCCTCCCCCTTAGAGCTAGAGTTCTTGCCCCCCTAAATTAATCTTTCCAATTTATTTTTCCTTTAATTCCTCATGATGTATCATACTTCTAACTTACATATGTAATTAAATTGAGTTTTACAATACACTTGCTGTCATAATTGACACCTCATATGTAAACTAAAGCTCACTTATGTAATACATGGACACATTTTGACATTTCAATTGAAAATACTTCAATTCCTCATAAATTCTAAACTACACACAACACCTCAATTTTAACACAAAATTGATGGTTAACACCACATTTGATGTAAATTGAATTAATTTTCTGAGTGTTTTCAACTTTTTTCCAGAAAATACTAAAAACTTAATTTAAGCTTATTTAGAGTTGATTTACAGAAATTTTACCCAGAGGTGAACCCACCTTACTTTTTTATGAGGAGTCCAATGGTAAAAAAATTTTCATATGTTTATTTGTAGGATAAGAAGTTATGATAATTTTCATCTAACTTTTTTCCAAAATATATTAATTTTGGCATTTTTGTTGAAAATTCATTTTTACTTAATTTTTTGAAGTAAAAATGTGTTTTCACAAATTCAAAATTCAATGTAATTTTATTTTTAAATTATAATTAAGTCTTTATTTTTATATAGAAATTTATATTTCTATTTCATTTTTCTTTTTATAATATGAATAACTTTATTTTATTTATATTAATATCTTATTTTATTATTTGTGGTCTTTTGGGTATATGAAGATACCTCAAAGGCTCACAAGTAGTAAAATTGCATGCCTTGTAAAAAGCTTACTCAAGAACAAACAAACAAAGTGTGGTCCAAGAAAATTGGTTTTTTACAACCAATAGACCCAATTTTTGGATTTTTGAGTTAATTCTAAAATGCATCCAGTACCAATTGAATCCATCTGACCATTTTTATGGTATAATTGGTATTGAACTTGCCCATTACTCTATCCATTCAGCACACATTGATGAAGCAATTACAGCACGAGCATAGGAGAAGGCCCTGGAGAACTTCTTCTCTAATCCTTAATGTGAGGTACTCATTGCATCCATTGCTGCAGCTGGAACTGGCCTCAACATAACTTGCGCTAATATTGTTTATTTAATGGTGAGGGGAGCCCCAAAATTCTACCCCAAGTTTCCAACTCTGACATCCACCTTTCCATGTCAGCTGGAGTCTATGTTGAAGCAGTAATTAGGCTATTTACAACTAGAACTATGACTGTGACACATGGAAATATTTTCAAAATAAGAGTTTCAATTTAATAGAATGGTTTATACTATAATAACAGGGTTCTACTATTGAAGAATAGTGGTGGTGAGTGCTATTGAGAACCCTGGGTGCAGTCTTACCAGTTGGATTACTATAATAAGAACTACAATAATTAAAATTATAATTATACCCTGATTATTACCCAATAGTAAAACTGTTTTTGACAGTTTACTATGTAGGATATTCAAGAGCAGAATGAGGAAAAAATTCTGGCTGTGAAAAGCCTCCTTTTTATCCTGAAATGGGGTGGAAAGGGTGCTAGACCTTGCCACGTAGAGGAAGTGAAGATTTTTCACCCTCTAGTACCTGCTTGTGGTTTGCAAACAGCCTATATAGCCTGTTTAGGGCTTAGATGGGGTTTTGAAACCACATCTGGGCAGGTTTCACCAATAAAGGTGAAAAGTTTCATCTGGGTACCTCACAGCCTGAGTCTGACATGTATGACGTGTAGAATGCTGTACAGAAGCTGTATGGGACCCCAGTATTGACTGACATATGAGGTATTGAAGTAAAAACAAGCTTCTTCATCTATTTGACACATCATATTCATGGTTATGGGATACTATCCCATGGTAAGGCTGTATATGACAGCAGGTGGGAATATGACCTTAAAACAGCCATACCTTTGTCAATTATTGAGATATCAGCCTCAGATTTGGTTTAGTGTGTAGCCCTGTATGTGCTCTACACAATGGTACCTGATTTGGTATGGGTATCATCAAATATGGCAAAGTTATCCCATGTACAAGTTTTTTGTACATTTGCGTGGTATAGGCAAAAAGCTGTATTGAGCTTATTTGCCCCATAACTTTTGTTCTAGTTGAGCTATTTGTAAATGGATGAAACCATCAGATAGCCCTGATTGTGCCCATTCCAAAAAGACCCCACTTCAAGTATCTCACACCAAAACTGTAGAAGTTAGATTAGAGGTGAATGTTTTGTTCACCCTTATTTGGCCTGAAATTGACCATAACTCCAGTAATATTGGTGCTAGCTCAGTTTTGCCGGTACCATTGGATAGCCCTGGCTTAGAGCTTCATTTTGAATACCCATTTCATGGGGTTAAGCCTCTTCTTCTTGATTTTAGATGAGAGGTGAAAATTAAGGTTTATGCTCAGCAATAACTTTGAGCAGGAATAAATTTGTTATTCTTTGTCCTATGGTGATGGGACTTATATTTTCAGAAAGAGGTGAGTTTCCTCTTTCTTTCGATACCTTTTGAGCTGATTTGGCTCAGCTCCATGTTTTGGTGGTATCTTGGATATACCATTGGTTTATGGTATTTTGGCTGTCATGCTTGTGCTCTGGTTTCATTCCAAAAAGACCCCACTTCAAGTATCTCACACCAAAACTGTAGAAATTAGATTAGAGGTGAATGTTTTGTTCACCCTTATTTGGCCTGAAATTGACCATAACTCCAGTAATATTGGTGCTAGCTCAGTTTGGCCGGTACCATTGGATAGCCCTGGCTTAGAGCTTCATTTTGAATACCCATTACATGGGGTTAAGCCTCTCCTTCTTGATTTTAGATGAGAGGTGAAAATTAAGGTTTATGCTCAGCAATAACTTTGAGCAGGAATAACTTTGTTATTCTTTGTCCTATGGTGATTTTGAGCTGATTTGGCTCAGCTCCATGTTTTGGTGTTATCTTGGCTATACCATTGGTTTATGGTATTTTGGCTGTCATGCTTGTGCTCTGGTTTTGAGTCGCAGGCTGACATTCCAGGTGGCCAATTGGAAACTAGCCATTGAGGCTCAGGCTGTTGATCAACTCCATTTTATTGGCCAACAACAACCTGTGAAGGTAATTCACTAAATCACTCCTCATTCAGTAGAGGTCAACATGTGGAAGGTAACTTTCAGGCTCATTGTTTTTCCTGATTGTATTACTATTCTGAAATCTCCCTTTATGGGAATCCAATATTCCAATAACCAATAGGTCCAAGAAAAGCAAAACTCATTAACTGCGTGAGACTTCCTGATATTATCTAATGTGTGTTTGACAAGGCTGATAACTCATTCTCACCCCGTCACAGGTCCACAATTATGAACACCATGAGCTGGATTGAACTTCTTCAATATTTCCTCAATGAAAACCAGAATAGAGTATTCTTTATGAGGTAGAAGGTGATACATTCCAATTCATATTGTTTCTATTGTAACTTATTTAGCAAGTTGTTGCATATTTAACGAATAATAATCAGATTCTATTACACCTGAAAAAATAATTCACAAAACTTTAATTGTTAGCTGTGATTTAAATTTATTTTACTCACTTATTGGAGAGCATCCCCATTCATGCTAATAACTGGCATTTCAAGTATCTTGAGGGCGATAGTCTGCATCTTACTACAACCTTTGAGCCAATCTTGATCAAAGACCTGAAAGGATAGCCCTTCAGGAATATCACCATCATCTATTGATCTAATTCCTGGTAATCTATCAATAGTTTTTTTACTTTTTTTAAATCTGATTACAAAACTCTATGTCTCAATCAATTTTCAATACCAGCTCATTAAATAAGCATGATCTCCAGTGTAATTCCACTCTGCAGTAAACTTGACGTCCATTTTCCATTACCTCCTCAGTATCTGAAAATACTCAAGAGTCATTGAATAGTGATGCTAGAATGGGAAATTTAGCCATATCACACCATTCACAACGGCGCTCACAGGTCTGCACATCATCAATTAAGTTATCATCAGACTTACTTCACAATGAAGAAGATATACATTAGCTAACCCTTTGACAAATCTTTGCAATCTTTTGATTCTCCTTCTTTTTTACCAAATACACCACATCCTTTTGAATAGACTTCCATTCTCTTTTCAAATAAGTGAAACATTTCTCCATTAAAGCTGCCACAACCCCATAGTTATTATGATCCTTGTTCCAACAGTAATCATGATACTCAGTGCTGACAAGTGCAAGACGCAAGGTACAGTAAAACACCATAGACATCAAAATGTTGAATGGATGTTGCAATGTGCTCTCCCAGTCCCAAGTGAATTGCTTTAGTTCTAATATATTGAGCTCATTTTCTCAGTAACTTTGGAAACCCTGAGACTGAACCTGTGCTGATGGCTCATTGAAAACATCCTTGGGGACATATCCCAGATGACCAGCAACTTGAATTTCAATTTCACGCTATTCTGTTCTGGGTGGTGCTGGTATTGAGGAAAAATCCTTATCCCTCTTTTTTAGTAGGAACAGGCAATGGGTGTGTACAGATGATCTCATCCCATGGACATTTTCTGGAAGTTCTGCTTTCAGCCATCTTTGTTGCTCCTTCTGGCTTGCACGTTTTGCCAGATTGTGAGCTTTGCGAGCCTGGTTCCTTTGTTGTCTTATCTCAGATTGCTCAAGCATACTCTGAGCAAGGGGCATTTGAGGGTGGGTGAACTCCCTATTTGACTGAGTGCCCTCCTCATGTGCCATGAGATTGTCCCTCCTTGGTTCATCATTTGTTTCACTGTGATTGGGAGACATGTTCTCATCCTCATCATCCACAATTTTTCCTCTCAATGAACTGGCATGGGCTGTTATTGGTTTGGAGGCATATGGATGATGATGTCCAGTGACCTCTTCTTTATGAACCAGAGGCAAATATGCATACAGTTTATTACCTGCCATGCAAAACATCAGTTAACACATCAAAAAATTAATAAAGACTGGTCATACTCACAATCATTGATTGGCTCCTGAGATCAGACTGACTTGCCTTTGGGTGCCATATCTAACCCATGAAACAAACATAAAAAATTGTGAAAAATTTTATACTCCAACATCAAAATGACTTACTTTTATGAAGTGTCAATCCCCTTTTTTCCTCCGACAGACTACTCTGAGTAACACTTTCCAATGGTCCTTTTTGTTGCTGCCAATCAACCCACTTTTCATTTCCCACCAGAGCCTGAGATCCTGACAGAATATTGAGGGTTGGCTGTTTACTTTGCCCAGAGGGTTCCTGGGATGCAATTGGATTCCAACAAAGATTAATGAGCAAGTCATGTGGAAATTTTGATTGGGGATTAGCCTTTTATGAGATTTCAGGTGTGCTTCCTGGCCCCTCAGACACATGCATTTTGTATTAGTGGGATTAAGGGGAATTGGAGTGACAGAAATATTTGGCATTGACCAAGTGCTTGAAGCTGGAGCCATTGGATTTCCCGCATCAATCTTGAGACCTGATAAATTCATTGAGGATGCAATATGTGTAGTGAGTGGAATGTTGGGACTCATTGGTGACTGTGTGTGAACATATTCTATTATAGATTCACTATCTGAGTCATGAACAGAACCTGAAAAGGGTTTACATGGCTTGTAGGATGACATAAGGGCTAAAAAGCTACAGTAATATTTTCAACTTGATAAAACAGCTCAGTATTATGATACAATAGAGTGATATGAGATGAAAGCTTTTAAAAATTTTAATAGAGAGATTCTATGAATAGTGGAAACCAATTCTCTTGTGGAAGTCTAATAAGACTATTTTTAGGAGAATTGTCCCTCCCTACTCTTGAGCTCCTCCACTTTTGTCAGAAATCACACTGCACAGTGTACCAGCATATAATGTGACATTTTATTGATCTCAAAGGGGATCCATAATTCATAAGTAATCAGATTAAATAAACATTTCCCCCTCCCCATTTTCACATTTTGCGACTTATTCATACTGCAAATATATTAATAAAAATTCCCCAGCATTCTATATCTGTATAATGGTATATTCATGAAGGATTTACGCATAGAAGAGACATAACCTTTTCAAGAAAGGCAATACAATCCAAATCACATTCAAATGAATTAAAAGCCTTCTGCACTCAAACCAAATACCAAGACTTTAGCTCCACTCCAAACGCTTATGTAATAGAGTCATATTGTTATGTCTGTAATAAGGTTTAAACCATGTATGATGGCATGCCACCATACATGGATGAAATTTTAATCCCCTTAATTCAATGGTGACACTTCACCTATGGAACCCCCTGAATGGTCAAACTGCCTTCATCAGCATGTGTAAATAAACTAGAATATGTACAAGCATTGAGCAGCATGGCATTTTACCCAAGTAAACTCCTAACCCGTTCCCCCATCAAGATGTGACATGTTACCATTAAAACTGGGATAAAATCCTCAACTGGCTCAAATAATATCCCCCTTCATAAACAATCACCCAATTCTTTTCCCAATTAATCACTTCCCCAAACAATTTCAAAGGATTCATACATATTTATAAATAATTCAACCTCATTCACAATTACCTCAGCAACGTCAACCCCCCGCTATTCCTCAATTTGTATATGCATGTGTCAACACTGCTCAACTCAAACACACTCTTCTCCTGAGGGTGATAGGCAGGTAGTTTCCTTCACACCTTTCCAATATAAACAGCACATTAAAAAACACAAATCAGTTATTGAACCAAAATCTCTTCCAAACATCCCTACTTCAGCATCAAAATCTGAGTTCCCGCAAATTATATTGGATCAAATTTTCCCAGCTGATTATTCTCAATTGACCCAAAGCACATTAACCACTCCACTGGGTCTCAAATTAACAGCACCAAAGCCATACAGGGGGAGTCAAAACCTTCCCCCACAAGACCTTGGAATGATAATATCTGCCATTGTATCCTTAAGGTATAGTATACCCCACAGGGCTTGTTACATTTTCACCCCCGCCTGGAACCTACTTATTGAGTCAAGTATCTCAAACTCAGGTGGACACTCTACTCCCACATTCCATATACCTCAAGATCTCAGTATCATATTTGAACATATCCAATGGGAGCCACTTATTGAAAACTATATATGCTGTCCTCAATGTTTCTTCTTTAAGGCCTTACTCAATCTGTCACAACTGATCAACCCCACTGTCAGTGCCATAATGAACCAAATGAACCTGATCCCCTTTGCAAACAATCATTAGGCAAATTAACCACTTCATTTGAACCCTGCACCCAAAACCCAACCAACATCAATCAAACATTTATACCAACAAAACATTTCATTTATCAACCATTCAAAAATTGGCTTGCCAGATTTCTCCAGTGGGCTGGAATTATGGAAATTCTGCATCAACATCAACAATCCAAAATTTCAGAGGGTTCCCCTGAATGTGAAATCTGGGATGGATTGGTCTGGAGACGCTTAACTGGGACTAGAAATATCAATGACCCCCATTCATGTGCATTCCTGGTGCATTGGCCTTATCCAGTTATGTTTACTGGTTTAATGCACATGGAAAGTCAACCCGGTTGGCCAGCATTGAACCTATCATTCTTACTGGTCTCAATCTCCCCCAAGTGAAAGAGTGAAGCCAGAGAATGTCTATGTTGCAGGAATCATCCCTGGTCCAAAGGAGCCAACTTTTTTTCAATTGAATTACCTATTAATACCCCTGATCAAGGAGCTTGAAGGACTGTGGCAAGATTAGTGTTTTTCACCCACTTCAACAAGACCTTCAGCATCCTTTATCCGTGTTCCCATCCTCAAAGCCCTTAATGATTGGGTGGCCATGCACAAGCTTACTGGATTTATTTCTCACTCAGGCAACCACTTTTGGAATTTTTTCTCTTTTCACAAGGCTCAAATTGAAGAAATTTGTCCTCAATTTTACTAAACACACACATACCCAAATCATAAATAAACCATTGAGATATGGCTTTGGCCATCCCCACAACAAAGACAAGAACTTTTCTCTGAGTATGGAGTGTGATATTCAATTTTGGAATACCTTCCGTATCAGGATGCAACCAGAATGGTTAATCTTGACATAATGCATAATTGAATACTTGGAATTTTGGAGGATCATTCAACTTTCAAACTGTGAATTCTGGAGTCCAAATCAAAAAATATACTTCAGGACCCGCAGGAAATCCAATGACACCAACAGTTCAGACTCAGATTCCATGACCTCCAACAGCTCTCTTGATCAAATCACATCAAGAGAGGTCTTCTCCCTTAGAATAGACACAGCAAAAATAAGAAATGAGTCACTCCCCACTACTTCCACCCAACAGAATTACTTGCCAATGTGCACCCCTCACATGCAACATCCATCTAGTGTTTCTGCAGAGATTCCATCATTTGATGCAGATTACATCCCCACTTCTGAAATACCCTCTGAATTGGATATCAGTGCACTGAGTGATCACCAGATCAAGGGTGCTGCTCTGGAGCATCTTTGAAAAATCATATCTGATACCATAGCTCCCTCATCATGGACAAGAGTATCCTGCAAAATGGGTTCCCCCTCTCATGGCTTTTTAAAAGCCGCTGAATGGGCTCTCTTGTACAAGGTCTATATTCCAATTATAATGCTCAGTCATCAGATGTCATTAGATGAACACAATTCCCCCAATATTCAAAGTGAAATGCGTAAATAAGAAGAACTTGCAAATGAACTAACCAAGAATAAATTCCATTTGATTAGTGCTATCAACATTGCCACAAGTTGTACTGTTTCAATGGATGATGCGACTGCATTTGCTGAACATTGGAAAAAAATCCCCCTTTCCAATCAACACCTGTTCCCAAAACAGAAAAGTAAACCAAATCATCATTTTTCTTATAATATTCCTGAACTCTTTCAATGTTGAGGCTAAGCACAAGTCTCAGCCACATGGGGTTATGAGGGCTTGATTGGAGTATTTGCAAAGATGCCAACAAATAACAAAATATGTATGTTCATTAATAAGAGAAATATATTCACATTGATTAAACACATGAACTCAATGAGACCAATGTCTTGCAAATGTGAATAGATGATATAGATAAAACCTTACTTCAACATATCTGTCAATGTTCCACCCTTTCCTTCTCCTAAAATTCACATCTTTCCTATGTGAAATAAAACAGCTTTTTGAATCACAGCCGCCTGCCCTATTCAATCCCCAAAAATATAACAAACCATCCCTCCATGACCAACAAAATTATGATTTCCTGGTTGAGTACTTACAGAATTTTCATTCAACAAGGGAAATATTTTAATGGATCAGCTTAGACACTAATTTCCAATCCACAAGTCATCCCACATCAAGGATTTTATCACCTTGGTATTTTCCAGTTTCAAACATTAATATTGGGAACAATATATTTTCAACTGAATCCAAAATTGTTAGCAACAGTGTGATATGTTTTCTGAGGGGCAACTCATGACGATTCAGTATTATTAATAGTATTTTTAAATTCTCTGAGCCATCTTGCATGCTTAACAATAGCTTTGTGATCTTAAAAACTTTGAAGATTTTTGACGTTTCTACTAGATTGGCTGAATCTAAATATTTATAAAGCTGTTGGTTTTTATTATGGACATTTGATTACATCTGAAGAAATAGAAGGTCACTGTGGATTGTATGATAACAAAGTGATGTCATGTGGGCTTCTTGTAATTCTAAAACCATTATTTCATGATATTTAGTCTCCAAGTTTTGCTGAAAATATAGTGACACAATAATGCAAATCTCCCAGCTTCATTAGTAATTTCACTAAAGAAATAACAACCTCAAGATTTGTTGATAGTAATATGTCATTGTGATGAGTAAAGCCCATTAGCTCACATGGACACAGATCAATAACTATTTTAACATTGGGTATGGTGTGAATAAGGAAATTTCAATGATCAAATTGCCCACACACTCTCATAACAGAGGACCTAAAATGACACAACTCTGCTATCATAACATTGCAAGGGGAATAGGCCTTAGCATTACATTGTGTCCATGAGAGTTTGGATGTTTGTAAGCCACATGAGGCTGGTCACATTCCCCTATTGGGTTCTGTGTGAATGCAGGTTTCACAAAATTACCCCCACACATGATTTTTCCTTTTTGTCCCTGTGTCACACTTACGCACCTGTACCCACCCCTGTAAAAATGTTAACATTTCCACACAAGAATTACTAATTTGACAGTGGGTACAGTGTGAATAAGCCCATTTCAATAATCAAATGACCCACCCACTCACATATCATAGGATCTAAAATGACACAACTGCACCATCATCACTTTGGAAGGGGAATAGGCACATCATCCAAGTGGGCCTCAGCATTAAATTTCATCCATGAGAGTTTGGATGTTTGTAACTTGCATGGATCTGGTCACATGCCCTAATGAGTGCTTTGTGAAGGTAGGTTTCAGAAAATTACATCTGCACATGCTCTTGCCTTCTTGCACATGTCTCACACTAATGCACCCACCCCTGCCACTGCACAAGCACCCACACATGCACATGCAACTGCAAACGCACCCACCACTTCCACTGCACATGCAACCATACCCTCCGCAAGGGGTTCCACATTTGTCACCCCCGAATGGTCAATGCAACTTGACATTAGGCCCTCACATGCTTTGCCTTTGTGTGCATGTGTCACACCCATGCACCCACTGCATTGTGCAGTGGGCTCCAACCATGTCACCCACTCATTCTGAGCTGATTCATGGCTACACAAAATTAGGAAGACACCCCATTTGCCCTTGTTGTGTGCATCAAACACACACCTGCACCCATGGTATTGTGCAGTGGGCTCCACCAGTGTCACCTGCTAAAGTGGAGTCCTTTCATGGATGACTTGGGAAGTCACACACCCCTTCTCTACATCAAGACTGGCTGAAGGACCTCTTTGATGTGTGTGTGTGTGGAAACACGCAGGTATTGTGTAATTGTTACCAACCTTTGGATGGTTGTGGGACAATCAGGTGGTGAGGAATCTCAGTTGAAGGCACAGAGGAACCAATATTGGTGGATGTCACAGGATTTGGTGTAATACCAGAGTGTGATGTGTTCTCGATGTGAGCTTGACATTTTCTTGATGTGAAGTCAATTTCCAACAATTGATGCAACATTTTCCCTGGTGTATGTAATACATACACAAATGTTGAAACTTCAATTTAAAATACTTTAATTCCTCATAACTTCTTAGCTACACACCCCACCTCAATATTAACACAACGATTTATGGTTAACACCACATGTGTGTACTGGTTGACTATGAAACAATTAGCAAATATTACCAATATTTTGCTTATTTTACTATTAATGTCCTCATGAAATTAAAGAATAAGTATAATAATCCAGAATTATCATAATTATGCCGTAAAATATGTATATTATTAAGTAAATATAATAATATAAATTATATTAAAAGAATTTAATATAATAAAAATACATATATTAATGTATTTATGGCACTTTATTCTTGTTACAAACAAATAATCAAGGTATATAACATTTTTTTAATAATAAAAATGATTTATAACAATGATATCACCAATATTAAAGCTATATATTAATATAAATACTATCTATATTAATAAAGGAATTATTAAAGTAATAATAAACAGAAAAATCATTATGAAAGATTAAAATAAACTACTTTTGATACTTTATATAATAATTTTGAATAAATTCATGCCTAAAAATGTAAATACAAATTATTTAAATTTTATTTACAATAAAAAATAGAAGAAATTACAAATATTCTTATTTTTAGATGGAATTAAAGATTTTACACAGAATTTAACAAAAACAACAAAATATTGAATTAATCACCTCAAAGCTTGTGAATATAATAAAGATTATTTTTGGTCTTTAATAATAATTTAATAGATCTATATATAAAGAATAAATATATTACCTTTTATTTGATGTTTTTATTGTTTTCAAAGCATCTGAGGGGGAAATAGAGGTGAAAAGAGCTCTATATATAGTACAATCCTCCCTCCTGGAGTCCAGAAGGCTTCTAGTAGACATATAATTATGGTATCCACTGTAATTGATCAAAGGTTTGAGGTTTAGTTATTATTAAATCATAATTAAACATCTTATCTCATTATTACGCCATTATTGTCAGCCTGTGACTCAAAACCAGAGCACAAGCATGACAGCCAAATACCCTAAACCAATGGTAAAGCCAAGATACCACCAAAACATGAACCTGAGCCAAATCAGCTCAAAAGGTAGCAAAAAAAGAGGAAACCCATCAATTCCCAAATACACAAGTCCTGCCATCATAGGACAAGTAATAACTTTGTTATTCCTGCTCAAAGTTTTTTCTGAGCATAAATCTTTTTTTTCACCTCTCATCTGAAGTCCAGAGGAAGAGACTTAACCCCATCAAATGGGTATGCAAATGAAAGCTGTAGGTCAGGGCTATCCAATGGTACTATCCAAACTGAGCTAGAATCAAAATTACAGGAGTTATGGCCAAAAAAAGGTCAAATAAGGGTGAACAAAATATTCACCTCCGATCTCACTTCTACAGTTTTAGTGTGAGATGCCTAAAGTGGGGTCTTTTTGAAAAGGGAACAATCGGGGCTATCTGATTATGCCATCCATTTTCCCATATCTCATCTAGAACAAAGGTTATGGGGCAAAGAATCTCCATACATATGTACAAAAACTCTTGTACATGGAATAACTTTGCCCTATTTAATGATAGCCATCTCAAATGAGGTACCATTGTTTAGAACACATCCAGGGCTACACAATGAACCAACAATTAGCTTGATATCTCCAAAATTGACAAATTTATGGCAACTTTAAGGTCAAAGCTCCACAGTTAGACCAATACAACCTTACTGTGAGATAATACCCCATAACTATGATTATGATGTGTCAAACAGATGAAGAAGCTTGTTTATACTTAAATGCGCCATATTTTGGCCAATACTGGGGTCCTGTACAGGTTTTGTAAAGCATTCTACACGTAATACACATCAGAAGAGGGCTATGTGGTCCCCAGATGAATATCTTCACTCTGGATTGGTGAAAACTGCCCATATGTGGTTTCAAAACCACATCTGAGCCCAATACAGGCTATACAGGCCTTGTGAAAACCACAAGCCAGTCCTTGGAAGTGAAAAATATTCACTTCCTCTATGTGGAAAGGTCTAGAAGACTTTTTCACCAAAGTTTAGAATGACAAGGGGCCTTTTCTCCACCAAAAAAGGTTTCATCATCCTGATCTTGAATTCCTACATAGTACAACTGTCAAAAGCAGTCATAATCTTGGAAAATAATCAGGTTATAATTATAATATTAATTATTGTAGTAGTTATTATGGTAAACCAACTGATAATTCTTGCACCCAGGGCTTTCAACAGTGCTCACCACCACTATTCCTCAATAGTAAAGCCCTGTATACCTCATTTTCAACCCTTATTATCATCAAAACCAACTATTTTAATCATTTTCACCATGTCACAGTCATAGTTAAAACTTGTATTTAGTCTTTATTAGCTTCATAATAGACTCAGAATGACAATTATTCAGATTTATCACTGTAACTCTAACTCTTCAGACATCATAGGCTTCGCAGAAGACTAAAAGTTTTATTTTCTATTAGTTTCAATCATAATAAGTTAGTATTTATCACTTATATGACTGTTTAGCTTAAATTAAGATTACAGTGAGTGATCATCAATGATCAATTTTAAGCTTACAATTTGATTATTAAGAAATTTTGAGTTATAAACTCTACAGTTAATCAGAGAGTGGATTCTGATATCTTTGTATCTCATCAATAAGTTTCCAACAGAATTTCATTACATCATCAAAACTTTATTTTTGATTATTTTGCTTGTAGCTCATCTTTTCTGTCAAAATTTACTATTTTAAACTTCAAACCATGATTTCAAGGGGTTATAAAAAGACTACTCTCACAAAAAATTGGTCAACAGCTATAACAATTTTTTTCAAAAAACCCTTACAAGTTATAGCTTGTTTATAATTTTTCAAATAAGCTTTATATCTTTATTTTTACATTGATTAAGTGGTAATGTTATGTTTGGTTTAACTCTCTATCATTTATATTTCAAACGATATGAGGTAAAATCCTGGAATATATGTGTTGATCATAAAAGTGAATATATTCAGGTTATTTCCTTAATTATTGACTTCAAAATTATGAAATGGAAACTTTATAAGCGTCATTTCTCATGGGAAATCCATTGGTCCACTTCATTTTTAATTCTGTTTCATTAGATTCTGACATAAACAAGGATTTATGGCTTTTTGTGCCATATCTACTTATTACACAGTAAGTAATGGTTTTGCAGATATGAAATAAACATTTCACATGTGTATTTTACCATGAGGAATTTAATGGTTGAATTTATTTCAAATTCTTATTAATTATATTCTGAGTTCATCAAGAATTTATTCCTATTCATGGCATTTTTGCTTATCTTAAGATAATTATTTTAAAGTCATTTTGTGACCTTTTTGGATATGTGGTCATATCTCAAAGTCTCACAATATGTTATTTAAGTTCAATTCAGGTTTTTAGGATTTTCAATTTCCATACGGATAATACTAAAAACTTAATTTAAGCTCATTTAGAGTTGAGTTAGAGAAATTCCACCCAGAGGTGATCCACTTTATCTTTTGAGGGCAATCCAATGGTGAGATGATATTCATGAGTTTATTCATTGGATAAAAATCTATGATAAATTCTAATTACCTTTTTTTCAAAAATATTTTAATTTTAATATTTTTGTTGAAAACTTGTTTTTAATTAATTTTTTCAAGTAAAAATGTGTTTTCACAATTTCAAATTTCAATATAATTTTAATTTTAACTTATCATAAGAATTTGAGCTCTATGTATAAAGTTGATATTTCTACTTTGATATTTTCTTTATAATATAAATAAACCTATTTATTTATAATTATAAGCAGATTTGTGATTTGTGGTCTTTTGGGTATATAACAATACCTCTAACACTCACACAAGGAATGATTGAAGAACCTTGATGTTTCATGGACAAGGCCAATTGATAATTTGTTGGACTTTTTATTCTTCCATCTTGAGGCCTTCATTAGAAACCACAAAACCTAAATACCCTACACTTGGGACATGGAAAAGGCACTTGGACACCTTAGCAAAATATTTATTGGCTCTGATACTGCAAAGGACAGTGAACACACGAGTGACATGTTCTTCCTCAGAATTGGAAAAAACCATAATATCATCCAAGTCAAAAGCTACATAAGCATCTATAATATCAGAGGAAATATCATTGACAACATTTTGAAGAGGTAGGAGCATTGGTGAGCCCAAATGGCATAACCAAGTACTCATAACTGCCATATTTGGTTCTAAATCTTGTCAAATGTTCATCACATTCTTTGATTCTGAGCAGGTTATTAGCACCATTCAAATCAATCTTGGAGAAGATAGAAGAACCATTAAAAAACTACGAAACTGATTCATACAAGAAACAGGATATTTGGTCTTCCTAGTAACAGCATTAAGTTTTTGGTAATCAAAACACAAATGGAGGGTACCATCTTTCTTTTTGACAAACAGGACAGGTGCTCTTATTGATGAGGATCTTGGACAAATAAAGCCTTTCTCTCTATTCTCTGAAATTTAGGCCCTTAGCGTCTCTTACTCTTGATTTGACAAATATTAGATGACCCCAACTGAAGGTAGAGACCTGTAATGTATGGATATGAAACTTTGATTAAAATTCAAGTATTTTTCCTGTCCTCAGAATTTGTATAAGGTAAAAATTGATTAAAAATTGTATGAAATCATATTTTTAAGGAAAAACATTCCAATTTTTTGGTTTTTAACTTTATAAGTATAAAACAATAATATTATAAAGATTTATTGCTTTACCAACAATAAAAGTTTATCCAAAAATACTCTACAGGAGATATTTAAGGCTACAAAATAAATTTCTTCAAGAGAAATTTCAATTGGAATTAATTGAGCAAAGGACTGAAGTCAATTAATATAAGAACAGAGTCCTTAAAAATAATATTAATGAGGAAACATGTCCAAAAGAGACCAGAGTGAATTTGGGAACAAAGTGACAAAGCTTAACAATGATGAAAGCTTCAAGGATAAAAATAATGATAAGAGTTACAAACAATTATTTTAATTATTTTTTCACATGTTTAAAAGGTTTGAAATGATAAGAAAAGTGTGGTCGGAATCTCTTATTAATTTTTTTAACAGTATTTTAATCTAATTATAAAAGGAAAAGATTCTAACATGAAGAGAAAAGTGGGGCAAAGAAATTCTTTTATAGCCACCAATTTTCTTACTCCAAAAGTAAAAATTACTCTTGTCAGTTGTGGGAAAAAATCTGACAACAGAAAAGCCAATTATGGAATCATTGAACCCTGATTTAGACCAAAAAAAGCTGGTTTTGGCTATTTTTCGTTATTTTCAGCCATCTTGAACCCTGAAATTACCAATTAATATAGGAATACTTGGTTTTAAGCCTTCAAAAAATGTTATAATGTGTGTAAGAGATGTCAAAACTAGTTAAAACTGTTCTTACTATGATTTTTAAATATTAAGGGTAGTTTTACCCTCTTGGCAACAGTTAAAACTACCCTGGTTGGTATTGAAACCTCATCATCAAATGAGTCACAGACCCTGTGACTCAACTACAGGCAAAAATCGATGAGCTTTTGCATGGATTTTGACATCTCATGTCTGTCAGCAAGAAATTTGGGGGTCTGGTTCCCTTGAAGCCAAGATTTCTTTTCCCCCTCCAAAATTGATCTTTGCAATTTTTTTTCTTTAATCCCTCATCATGTAATATACATCTAATTTACACATGCAATTAAATTGAGTTTTACAGTTACACAACTGTAATAATTGATACCCCATATGTAAATTACAGTTCACTTATGTAATACACGCGCATATTTTGACATTTCAATTGAAAATACTTCAATTCCTCATAACTTCTAAACTACACACCACACCACAATTTTAACACAGAAATTGATGGTAAACACCACATGTCATGTGAATTAAATTAAGGTTTTTATTATCTTCAATTTTTATGCAGAAAATACTAAGAACTTAATTTAAGCTTATGTAGAGTTGAGTTACAGAAATTTCACCCAGAGGTGACCCCACCCTATTTTTTAGGAGGAATCCAATGGTGAACCAGCTTTCTTATGTTTTTTTTATTGTATAGAAAGTTACAATACTTTCTATTCAACTTTTTTCTAAAAATATTTTAATTTCAGTAATTTTGTTGAAAATTCATTTTTACTAAATTTTTTCAAGTAAAAACTGGTTTTCACAATTTTAAGTCTCAATGTAATTTTCTTTTTAAATTATAATTTCATTTTCATTGTTTTGTATAAATTTATATTTATATTTCAATTTTTTTTATAATGGTATCTTGTTTTATTATTTGTGGTCTTTTGGGTATATGAAAATACCTCTAAGGCTCACATTCCCTCCCCCTAAAAAAAGGATATTACTTGATAATATTGTTATTTCTAGTGTGTCTGAACCTTCTAAGAAGTTTGGGAGCTTCAGATGTGTTCTTTTCTGCTAACCATTCATCTTCACACGTTGGTTAACTGTACCTAACAAGGTATTCCCTTACTTTTTTGGTTCTTAACTTCCTTTCTTTGAGAACTTTAGTGATTTTTCTAGTACCAGGTGATTCAATAGGAGGTATATTCTGGGGAACTTTATTTCTCAAAGGAAACCTTTAAGCATCACTAGGTTTTTATGGTTTTACCAAGCTTACTGGAAATGTAGGATCCTTATTGCTGAGTTCCTCAGATAATTCTACTTCAATTGAATTTTCTCCTTGGAGGGCCTTAATAACAAAAGGTCCTGAAAAGATGTCTTTGAAATTTTGACATCCTTTAGTGTTATTGAAGTTAGTGGTAGATACAAGTACTAAATCTCCCACTTTGAAATCTGGAGTGACATGGGATCTGTCCCATTTTTCTTTGGCATATGCAAATGAGTCCTCCATGCATCTTACTGCATGCTTTATAGCTTTGTCTAGCTTTCCTTTGAAGCTACTAGCTGTGGGATTTTTTTCAACCAAATATTTCATTAATGAATCTTGGGGTAGTTTGGGATTCCATCCCTCCTCTAGAATATCAGGAGTTTCATTGGTTCTGGCATGAATGGATGTTTTATATTTCAATTCCAGTGCTGTTAAAAGAGTACACCAATGATGGGTGAACCCATCACAATCTTCAAATTCAAGGGCATATGCACAAAGTCTTCTCACCATATCTTCTAAGGTTTGGAACACTCTTTCAGCTAGACCGTCAGTTTGTGGGTGGTAGGCTGTAGAGAAGGACAATGTTGTTCCAAATAATTGGTGAAGATTTGTCCATAGTACTGAGGTTAATTTGGGATCTCTGTCACTAATGATATTTGTGAATATTCCAGTCTATGATATTACTGTATCCCATATTAGAAGAGTTTTATCCATGAATGTATCATCCTTGTGACATGGTAGAAAGATTTGAGTCTTACTAAATATGTCAAAAATCACTAAGAATGAATTATAACTTCTATTGCCTCCTGGTGGTAGGCCAGTTACCCAATCCATATGGACAATTTCCCAAGGTTTGCTGGGTTCTTGGATCTTGATCATATTTGCAAGTCTTTTTCCAGTGGATTTATTTTCCTTTTGACATCTTTCACAGGTTGTGCAATACTCTGAAACATCTTTTTACACATTGGCCACGATATACAGTTCTTTATCTTTTCTCTTGTCCTTTCAACAGATAGGTGTCCTGAGGAGGGTCTGTCATGGCACTCCCTCAGTACAAGATTGATTAACAACCTGTCCATGACTGTCATTAAACATGTTTGTTTAATTCTCTTGTAAATTATACCATCCAGTAAGTGAGATCTTCCTTTGTCATATGATATCTTCCATAATTAATCTAAGGCATGTATCAAAGAGTTTTCTTTACAGTCTTTGGTAAGTAATTGGCATAGGATGCTACAATTCCTATCTTGAGTATAGCTGTTTCTTAATTCTTCAAAGAATGCTGTGTTCAGATCTGTAACACTGATTCCTTCTATAGGGATCTGTGAGGAAGCTTCTTCTGTAAAATAAGCAAGATTATCAATATTATTTTGTAATGGCCATCTGCTCAGTCCATGTGCATTTTTATGAATATTCCCATCTCTTTGAAAAATAGTCATATTACCTCTATACTCCTATATGGCTATTTGCCATCTGAGCTTATTCCTGTTAGGTGTTTTCATGTACAAAAGTGATTTAACAGCAGTACAATCTATTATTACTTCAAAAGCACATCTTTCCAGGAATTAATTGAGTTTTTCTAAGGCCCAGACAAGGATTAAACACTCAATCTTAATTCCCCTATATCTAGCTTCAGTTGGTTTGATTAGCCTGGATATGAGACATATGGGTCCTTCCACAGTTTTGTCATTTATAATTAGACCTGATGAAGTGCAGCACCTAACCCATCCCCTGATGCATCAATATAAAGCTTAAAGGGAAGCTTGAAGTCTGGCATCAGTAAGAGTGGAGGGGTGATCAGTGCTTGTTTTAAATATTCAAAGGATTTGACTCTGTCAACAGTCATTTCAAATACTGTGCCTTGGTCACAGAATTCATAAAGATACCTTGCTAAGGATGCAAAATCTTTACTAAGCTGCCTGTAATATCCTGCAAACCCCAAAAATGACTGAATTTTTTTTTTTTTTGAGGAATAGGTTTCAGCAGCACTTCTGCAACTTGGTTTTTGTCAATCCCAAGGGATAAACCAGATACTATATGTCCCAGTGCTTTGAGTTCCTTAAAACCAAAATGATGTTTATTTAAGTAAATTTTCATGCTGAAAGATTGAATTTTGTTCAAAACTCTGGATAATCTGTATATATGTTCTTACCAAGTCTTGGAATAGACAATAATTTCATCAATGTAAATGATTAACCATCCTTCTGAAAGTTCTTCAGGGAAGATTTCATTCATCATTCTTTGGAAGTGTGAAGGTGCATACCTGGTACCAAAATTCATCCTCAGATATTCATACACTCCACAATGAACAATAATTCTCAAGTATTCAATTTCCCTTGGTGTCCCCACATCTTGATGAAATCTCTTAAGGGCATCCATAGTTCTAATATACACTGCTTGAGATATTTGGGTAAGGTAAATTTGGGTTTTTGGTATTGGGTACCTGTCTGGAACAGTGTAAGATTTCAGAGCTCTAAAGTCCCCAACCACTCTATATTTTCCATTATGCCATGCCACTATGACTGGTGTAGTTATTTCTACCTCCTCATTGTGACTAACCTTTCTTATTACACCAAGGTCTAGAAGTTCTTTAATATGGATTTCCAGAGCTTCTCTTGATTTGGGATTTGCTGGATATGCAGGTCTTCTCAAGAGTTGTGGGTAAGGTTTTTCAATATTAAGAACAATGTTAACTTCACAACCAACCATTGCTCCCAGTGGCTCTTTATCTGCTTCAAAGGCTTATTTGTGGTCATATAAAAGGTCAGAAAGTTCACTTTCTTATCTATCAGTGAAATGAGGACTGATTTCAGCTTCATTTAACTGCTCAGACTTGAATTTGTCTTTCTCTAAGTTGAGTGGTGATACTTTTCTTACTTTAATTTGTCTTTTAAATCGTAAAAAGGCAAAGTTCTGATGTTTCTTGTCCCCAATAGTAAGGTATTTGTCTTTATTGTTATGTAAATCTATGCCATACATGATTAAGTAATCATTTCCCTATATAAACTGTGTACTAGAGCAGTTTTCCATCACAAAAAATTCAACAGTTATTCTTCAATTTCAATTTGTGTTTGGAAATATGATAGTAGTCCAAAATATGCCCAATGCTTCCATTGGATTACTTGCAGTATTGAATTTTATACCATCAATTGGAAACAGTTGATCTTCAAATTGTGGTACACAAGTTTCAAGGAAATATTTTCCAACACAAGAGCAGAAGGCTCCTGGTTCAAGTAAAAGCTTAGTGCGTTTGTTGTCAATTACCACTTCTGTTATACAGGATTTACCAGCTGTATATCCTTTTCCCCTGTTTGGTTTTGTCTTCAGTAGCTGTGCATCTTGAATGATTAATAAGTCATGTTTACCATTGCTTAATTGTGGGAAGTGGTAATAAGATTCCATTATGTCAAAAGCGGAATTGATATTTTCTATATCTTTTGAAGATTCAGAAAATATTGACAATTTATCATCTGAATTTTCCTCAATTACCTGACCATCTTTTTCAACATCAGGGTCCTTTTCAATGTCAATTTCATTGATTCTCCCCTTTCTTGGACATGAATTAGCTAAATGTGTGGTGCTCTGGCAAATATGGAACTTCCTGATTATATCTGCAGACTTATTTTTCATGTTATTACAATTTTCTTTGGGATTTTGTTCCACAGAAACTTTCCAAGGTGTATTAAACCTTGTTTTGAGATTCACCCTACTAGAACCAATTCTGGTTCTGGTGGTTATTTCTTCCTTTATATTACTAATATCTTCTTCTGAAGATTGTACAGTAGTCTTTCTTCTAACAGCATGCTCCAAATCACCTCCCCATTGCCTTGGAATGTTTCTGTGAATCATAAATTCTGACATGTCAGGATATAATGCTGTTAATCTTTATTTTTTTTGGAAAAAACATGGTAGTGCTCTATCTTTGTCACCATTAAACTTGGAAGATTCACAGGCTGTTCCAACCTTAAATCTCTAAGCATCATTGGCCCATCTGTTAATTATTTGGGTTTTCCACCAAGTCCAACTTTGGTGTCCATGTGCTTGTCTTAATTTGATAAACCATCTGTGGTCCGATCTGGTAAACAAGGTGTCAAATCTTGCTGTCACCAATCTTTTTGGTAATTCCAAATATTCGTTAATCATGTCAATACCCCTTATGAATTCCATATGGTCATATTCTCCTTAACCACTGAAGTGAGGCCATTTCTTGAGCTTTGGTACCCCTTTCTTCAGTGCTTGGCCCAATGATGGGTCCAAGTTATGGAAAGAGCTGGAAAATTCATTCTTTAACTGTAAATTTCTAAATCCAATACTTGTGGGTTGGGAATTCTTGTACCCTCATTTTGATTCAGAGGTGTAGACATTCTTGGTAAGGTACGCTGTAATTGTTCAATATCATTCATTTTACTGTTGCTACATGTTTGACAATTTCTCAACTCATGTTGGAAGCTTTGTATTAAATTTATTACTTCAGGTTTATACATATCTTCCTTATGTGTCAATTCCTTCTATAATTCTGTCTGTCTAGTGTTAACAGAAATGACTTGATTCAACTTCATTCTTAATTTTGATACTTCCTGTTGTGAGGTGTCAAAACACTTCTTCAAGAAAATTTCATATGTCTTTATTCAGTAAATGAATTTCCAATATCATCAAGGACTTCCTTATTACCTTCTTTGATAATATTTATTGCTTTTGTTTATTCTTTTTTCATTTATGTTATCAATATTGAGTCAGAAAATTTGTCTGTTGATTCATAAAAATGGAGGATTTTTCATTCAATTTATTTCCAAATGAATTATCATTATTAGAAGTTTTAATTGCTCTTAAGACCTTTTCAAAATGCATAAATTTCTCATTTCTTTGTCTCAGACTTAATTTATGTGTTTTAAGATTGTCACAAATATATCAATTTTTATCAGAAATATGACTTTTCATGTCATTTATAGCTATATATAAGTTTGGAATGGCATCTGGAATATCAGAAATCATTTCTGATAATTTGGTCTGGCTTCCTCCTTCCTCTGCAATTCCATACTTGTTCTGGCCATCTGAAATACATTTTCCATGGCATCCTGCTAAATCTTTGGGATTCTGTAGCCCTGGCTGTAAGGTTTTGTAGCTTGTGCTTTGCCTTTGCCCTTGTTCTGAGCACATGGCTTCTTTTTCACATTGGAATTACTACTGCTGGCTACTGGAGCTGTTTTTGGCACTTTCCTGGGTGACGGAGGGTTGTTTTTCCTCCATTCTTCTGTTAAGAGAATCATGGTTTTCTTTTCCATCAATGGATCCGACCCATTGAGTAACTTTCACGTTTTGGGATTCCCCACAACCTTTCTGACAGTCAGGTAAGAATTCATGCAATTTTTGCACAGATCTGCAAGGATCTGGTACTCTTTGTGCTGCAATGCATTGTTGTATTCCTTCTGGCTGCCTTTGTAAATGAAAACTGAGGCTTCTTGTGACAGTTTCAGCTCTTTTTGAAGGTAAAACAGTATTATTAGCTTCATAATGGCATAATTTATCAGTTTGGGATTTAATTACTGACCCTTGTTCTTCTGTAACTGATTGTATTCTGCCATCATCATGTCTATGACCATTTTGGGAGCTTCTTGAGGGGTTTTTTGTTGGTTCCTGATCTGCTTGAAGGCATATGATTGAAAAGCTTAAAAATAGTAATTTTAATTCAAAAAACTTACTATTGGCCATATTCTTTGCCTTCTTAAGGGTATTAATTATGTCCAAGTTAATTAATTGAGAATAAATTTGCTCTTATTGGTTGTTCTGAGCTATAATAACTGTGCTATTATAGTCAGAATTGGCAGTACTGGCAGGAATAATGCTAGTAACCATTGATACAGTTTCAATATTTTCTTTTCTTACCATGTTGTCAGACATTAAAATTAATTAAATAAGCAAATAATTGAGTAAAAAAAGATTTTCCAACAGAGAAATGATAAAATAAAGCCTCACTTAAAATATAAAAACTGTTTATTTTTTATGGATTTTTTTTGATTTATAAGTATTTTTATTTATTTTTAAATTTTTCAATATAAGAGAAACAATTTAAGAAGATTAAGAAAATATGTCACAGGTAAAAGATGATGGCTGGGCCCCCAAATGTAAAGTGTGGATATGAAACTTTGATTAAAAATCAAGTACTTTTCCATCCTCAAAATTTGTATAAGGTAAAATTTGATTAAAAATGGTATGAAATAAGATTTTTAAGAGGAAACACACCGATTTTATTGCTTTGAACTTTATAAGTATAAGACAACAATATTAGAAATATTTATTTTTTTACCAACAATAAAAATTTATCAAAAAATACTATACAAGAGATATTTGAGGCTACAAAAGAAGCTTCTTCAAGAGCAATTTCAATTGGAATTCATTGAGAAAAGGATTGAAGGCAATTAATATAAGAACAGAGTTGTTAAAGAGATTATTAAAGAGAAAACATGTTCAAAAGTAACCAGAGTAAATTTGGAAATAAAGTGACAAAGCTTCGCAGTGATGAAAGATGCTTTAATTCACTTATGGGGTGGTTGAAGGGTAAAAATTATTATTATGATTTTTTCACGTGTTTAAAAAGTTTAAATTGTTAAGAAAAGGGTGTTGGAATATTTTATTTATTGGTTTAACAGTGCTTTAAACTAATTATAAAAGGAAAAAATTCTAACATGTAGAGAAAAGTGGGGCAAAGAAGACATTATTTTATAGCCACCAATTCTCTTACTCCAAAATTAAAGCTTACTCTTGTCAGCTGTGGGAAACAATTTGAAAACATAAAAGCTAACTATGGCATCATTTAACCCTGGTTTAGACCACAAAAGGGCTGGTTTTAGCCATTTTTTGTCATTTTCAGCCATTTTGAACCCTGAAATCAGCCATTTCTATAGTAATACCTGTTTTTAAGCCTTCAAAACATGTTACAATGTGTGTAAGGGATGTCAAAGCCAGTCAAAACTGTTTTTACTATTTCTTTTTTATCTTAAGGGTAGTTTTACCCTAGGCCTCTTGGTAACAGTTAAAACTGCCCTGGTTGGTATCAAAACCTCATCATCAGTTGAGTCATAGACCCTGTGACTCAATTCCAGGCCAAAAGTGATGAACCTTTGCATGGAATTTGACATCTCATGCCTTTCAAAAGAAATTTGGGGGTCTGGCTTCCTTGAAGCCAAGATTCCTTTTGCCCCTCCAAAATTATTCTTTCCAATTTATTTTTTCTTTAATTCCTCATCATGTAAAATACTTATAATTTACACATGCAATTCAATTGAGTTTTACAGTTACATAACTGTAATAATTGATACCTCATATGTAAATTACAGTTTACTCATGTAATATACAAACACATTTTGACATTTTAATTGAAAATACTTCAATTCCTCATAACTTCTAAACTACACACCACACCAAAATTTAAACACAAAAATCAATGGTTAACACCACATGTGGTGTGAATTAAGCTAAGTTTTTGAGAATTTTCACTTTTTCTACAGAAAATACTAAAAACTCAACTTAAGCTTATTTAGAGCTGAGTTACAGAAATTTCATCCAGAGGTGACCCCACCTTATTTGTTAGGAGGAATCCAATGGTGAACCAATTTTATTATGTTTATTTATTGTATAAAAATTTATGATACTTTTCACTTAAAGTTTTTCCAAAAATATTTCAATTTCAGTAATTTTGTTAAAAATTCATTTTTACTTAATTTTTTCAAATAAAAATGTATTTTCACAATTTCAAATTTCAATGTAATTTTATTTTTAAATTATGATTAAATTTTCATTTTTGTGTATAAATTTATTTTTATATTTTAATTTTTTGTTTTGATAATATAAATAATTTTATTGTGTTTTATTCTTTGTGGTCTTTTCGGTATATGAAGAGACCTCTAAGGTGCACCAGACCCCACCAGTTTGATATGATGATCACAGACACAGTGAGGAAGAGGTTTTTCTTCCTTCACCTTGGAGAATGAATCTAAATAATGGTGATAAGCAGCAGAAACAACCTTCATCATGGTTTTAATTTCTTCTGGCTCTTCCTCTTCATCCCACAACTCCTCCAGGGGGTCATGATAAGATGAAGGGAAGATACAGAATCATCTTCTCCAACATCTTTTATCTCTTTTAAGACTTCATCTCTAGTGGATAGTAACAACTGATGGGAAATAAGGGAAGGAATATGGACAGAAGTGGTAATTGATGGTGTTCTAGAATCACCAAACACAGCTGCACATGTGTTGGCAGAAGAAAAGTAATTACTGAGGGGAATGAAAGAATAACTAGAGTCCTTATAATCAGTATTAAAGGTGATCAGCCCTTGCCACCAATCAATGTATGGATTAAAGTGATCAAGAAATTCAAAGCCCAATATGAGGTCTCCTCCCTTGGAATAATCAATGACTAGATAGTCCCATTCAAAGCTTGGGAAGGAAGGGAGCTCAACCATATATTTAGTATGGTGAGTCACCCATAGAGAAGGGGACTCAGAGGAATCCAAAATGATAAGAGGAATCTTCTTTGGGCATTCTGAAATGGTCAAAGACTACTTGTGAACAAACCTCTTTGAAATAAATGAGTTGGTAGAACCAGAATCAATGAGAATACTGGAAAAAATATCAGAGAGAGAAGAAAAACCAAAACAAATCAAAGAATTTTTGACACCAGTATTCAAATGCTCAATTGTGCTCTGGGTGGACAATAGTGAATACCATTTAAAAAAATGATCTTTGCTCAGGCTTTTTCCTGGCTGGGAAATATTCCTGATGGTTGGTCGGCAAGCTGATTCTGAGGCATTTCAAAACAGGCCTCAAGACTATGCTTCCCACCACAATAAGCACACAAGCCTTCCTTCCAGCTTATTTGGTTTCCAGAAGCCATCAACTTCAATTCCTTATTCAAAAAATAAAAATGGGGCTTTTCCCTCTTCTGGAAATTAAAATTCTTCTTCTTTGTTTGACTTGAGCTTGAAAAATTTTGATGATTATATGAACTTGACTTTGAGGCTTCAGGCTTCTGTTCTTGATGATTAGTATTCTCCTTCTGCCTCTCATATTAACTGGTATCAAGCTCCAGAGTAACACTCATTAAGTCTTGAATAAAATAAATTTTTGAAGTATGGGAGACCAACCCCTTCCTCAAATGATGAATAAGGGCCCTTTCACCCCAATCCCTAATTCTTGACACTAAACCTCTTAAATAAGCAATTTATAAGGAAACATGACCTCCTTCTTTCAATCTGAGGCCATTCCACTTGGCTTCAGCTTTTCTAACTTTATTTGGATCCCCAAATAGAGTGAAGAGTTGGAATTTGAATATGGCCCAGTTATTGAGGAGGCAGTTTGGATCTTGATTAGTGAGGTTGGAATGGTAAGGCTCAATCCGTTTTTCAGCCCTTCCAATGAAAAATGAAGTAGCATGAAGATCTTTCTTCTTTTCTTCAGTGGAATTTTCCTTGTCATTATGAAAGACAAGCTGGTAGGACTGAATAAAAGCTCTGAATTTGAAGGGTTTACTCCAATAAAAGCAGTCTGGTGCCTTCATAGATTGAGTATTGAAGATTCAGGAGATGGAGAAGCTTGAAGATTGGCCCTAAGCTGAGTCATTTTATCAATAATTGCCAATAAAGATGGTTCAGACTGATGAGAGACCAATTATTAGACTGGGCAATAGTTGGCCCTCCAGTACCTTCAAATTCCACCACGGGAGCAGGGACCACTTTGGTACCATCATACTCTTCCTCTTCCACAGAATTCTCCTCCTCCTCTTCACCATCTTCACAATGATCTTTGAAAGTGGTCCTTGAAATTCCTGGAAAAGTGCCAACTACTCCTGAAAATGAAATTGATTTTCTTGGCCCTCTTCCTTCCTGGATGAATGGTGCTTCTCCTTCCATATTTGGGCTTCTGTCTAAGTGGGCCCTCCGTTGAGAAACTGCTGGGGTGCCATCAAGGCAAGCTCTTGGAGTTGGAGTCAGAACAGCTTGAGTTCTGGCCTGAGATCTTGTCTTCCTTGCAGGAGGTGAGTGTTGGACAGGCATGATATTCAGAATAAAATGAAATAAAATTTGAACAAAAATCAAAATTGAGCTTGAGGATGTGAGGCAAATCAAATGAAAGCTCCAATTCCAAATTGAAATCCATATCTTGAATAAAAATCAAAAATAAATGATTTCTTGAGGTCAATAAAGAAATAAATTAATCTTGAAGGATAAATTAATCAATGAGTAAATATCTTGATTAATTCAAAGCAATAAGTCTTGAGGTAAATCAAAAAGTAATCAGAATTAATTTGATTCAAAATTCAATCAATGGAATCTTTGTGTCAATCAATCTTGAGGTCCAAATCAAATATGTCAAATCAATCAATCAAAATCAAATCAAGTGCAAATCTTCCTGTGAATCCAAATTCCTGAAGAATATTGTCAAAATGAATCTTTATGAACAAAGATCTGTTTCAGGGAAGAATTTTGAGACCAATGTAAAAAAAATCAAATTAACCTGGGGCCTGAATTAAAATTATGTGGAATAATAATTACTAAAAGAATGGTCAGCCACACAATTTTGAAAGAAAAGGAAATTTTCATAGTATTGAAACAAAATTTTTAAGAGAAAAGCAATTTTCAAGAGTGAAGGAGGGATTGAAAATTGAGAATTTTCAAGAAACAATCATTAGGTCATAAAAGAGTCATCATTGATGGATGAATGATTTTAAGATAAACATTAAAGAATAAAGAATGAAAACAATCAATTATTAGTTAATTAATATAATCTCACAGGGTCTCTTGGCAAAACAAGAGTATCCTGGAACTCAGGAGTCAATAACTCACTTGCAGGGCTCCAAAGGAATAAAGAAATAAAATAAGAGTATTTTTCTTCAAGGAAAATAAGAGTAAGGAAAAATGTGCAAAAGATAAGAAAATAAAAGAAGCCAGAGGCCAAATATAAATAAACAAGCCAAAATCTAGAGGGCACACCAAATGAATCCTCAATTCACTTTTTCAACCTCCGGAAAAAACAATTCAATTAGTAAATTATATGACCACCAATATCCACTGACAGGAAAAGAAGAAAGTGCAAATGACTGACCTATAAATATCCGTATTTCCTTTCAAGAATTAAAAGAAAACAAGAATAGAGACAAATACACTATATCAATTAACTGGGAAAAAAGTCCTCATGGAAGAAGAGGTGTCCAGTATATGTGAAAGGTTGAAGACTGATCCTGGAGGATTGATGACCCAGCTTTATTGACTTTTTTGGTTCAATACAGATCTGGCCATCTTGAGAAATGAACTGTGTGCCTTGGATTCCCACTGTAGAATATGAATTGGCCCAAAAGGGCCAATGCCATACAGGTTGCCTGAATACAGCCTGTATGGCCCAATTGAGTTGTAAAAGGAGTTCTGGAATTCTTGATTCCTTTCCAACTGATTTTGATAAGTCACAACCTCTTGAAGCTGTCCTTTAATAATACTGTTTAATGAAGAGAGCCAACACCTGAAGGTCCAGGTCATTGGTTTCCTCAAATGGTATTGTGGATTCCACCATGCATTACCAACTTGAGTAAAATGAGTCTTCCTTTTGAAATGTACTGATGGGTGGTGACGTGCCTTGAAATGAATGAATTGAGTCTTGAAGGTTTCACCATTGTTTTTCTTAGGAAAAATGGTGCATATTGGTATATAATACCATATATGCCCCATTCCTGGTTCCTTCTGTATGGCATCTATGACTGAGGAAATTGTTTTCCTTCAACTGAGGGAAAATCCAGTTGGAAGTGTTCTGGTGGCCTCTGGCAGTTGCCAGAGGCCATGTATGGCCAAAATTGGGCTCATGTTGGCCCACTTGTGGTTTGGGGGCTAATGGGTTACCCCCTTTCCCCCTTTTGGACTCATTGGATTTAGGCCAAAAGGGGCCTGAAAGGTCCCATAGCCTGTGGCCCTGGAGGTTGTAGGGGGCCTAAATGGCTCAAAAAAGGCCATTTAGGCCTAAACCCCCTAATCAAATGGGGTGGGCCAGGGGGAAACAATCCCTGGAACATAAATTAACCCGCAGGTGTACAATCAAAGGGAATTCGCTGGGGTTTAGTGAGGTAAAGAATTAGCCATTAAAGGTGGGTGTGGCACATAATTCATTTAAGAACCACTGAATGCAAATTGGCCATAAATTGGGCCAGGCTGAAAATGCTGCAAACAACAATTGGGGGGTTCTTCCCATGGTTGTTGCAATTTTTCATTTCAGTTGTGGACAGGGCCTTAATCAATCTTGTAACAAAGTAATGCAATGACAGCCCCTTCCCAGGACACTTGTCTGAGGATAGAAAAAAAATAAAGACTGGCATATGGTGGCCAATTTGGCAAAAATAATTTTTCATAATACTGCAAAACTTGTGAAATATGTGTAAAAGGGCAAATAAATCAACTGGAAAAAGAATTGGAAATATGATCAAGATCCAAGAACCCAGTGGACCTTGGAAACTTGTCTATGTGGATTGGGAAGGTGGTTTATCACCAGGAGGTGAAGAAAGCTATAATGCCTTCCTAGTGGTGTTTGACAGATTTAGTAAGACTTGCATCCTTTTGCCATGTCACAAAGATGATACAGCAATGGATACAGGTTTTCTAATATGGAACAGAGTATTATTGTGGACTTGAATATTCATAAACATTATTGGTGACAGTGTCAGGCTGAGTCTATATTGAAGTGGTAATAGGGGTATTTACAACTAGAATTATGACTGTGACACGTAGAAAATTGATTTAAAATAAAGGTTTTTGGTGTTAAACGATGATTATAATATAATTAAGGGGTTCTACTATTGAAGAATAGTGGTGGTGAGCACTATTGAGAACCCAGGGTGCAATCTTACCAGTTGGGTTACTATAATAAGAGTTACAATAGTCAAATATATAATTATACCTGTTTATTACCCAAGAGTAAAGCTTTTTTGGACAGTTTACTACGTAGGGTATTCAAGAGCAGGATGAGGAGACAATTCTGGCTGTGAAAAGCCTCCTTTTCTCCTGAAATGGGGTGGAAAGGGTGCTAGGCCTTTCCACGTAGAGGAAGTGAAGATTTTTCACTTTCTAGCACTGGCTTGTGGTTTGCAAACAGCCTTGATAGCCTGTATTGGGCACAGATGTGGTTTTGAAACCACATCTGGGCGGTTTTCACCAATACAGGGTGAAAATTTTCATATGGGGACCTCACAGCCTGATTCTGATGTGTATGACGCGTAGAATGCTGTACAGAAACTGTATGGGACCCCAGTATTGACTGAAATATGAGTTATTGAAGTAAAAACATGCTTCTTTGTCTATTTGACACCTCATATTCATGATTATGGGATATTATCCCATGGTAAGGCTGTATATGACAGCAGGTGGGACTTTAGCCTTAAAACAGCTATAGCTTTGTCAATTCTTGAGATATCAACCTCAAAATTGGTTCGGTGTGTAGCCCTGTATGTGCTCTACACAATGGTACCTCATTTGATATGGGTATCATTAAATATGGCAAAGCTATCCCATGTACAAGAATTTTGTACATTTGCGTGTTTTAGGCAAAAAGCTGTATTGAGCTTGTTTGCCCCATAACTTCTGAAGTGGATGACACCATCAAATAGCCCTGATTGTGCTCTTTCCAAAAAGACCCCACTTCAGGTATCCCACACTAAAACTGTAGAAGTTAGATTAGAGGTGAATGTTTTGTTCACCCTTATTTGGCCTGAAATTGACCATAACTCCAGTAATATTGGTTCTAGCTCAGTTTGGCTGGTACCATTGGATAGCCTTGTCTTAGAGCTTTATTTTGAGTACCCATTTGATGGGGTTAAGTCTCTCCCTCTAGATTTTAGATGAGAGGTGAAAATTAAGGTTTATGCTCAGGAATAACTTTGAGCAGGAATAACTTTGTTATTTCTACTCCTATGGTGATGGGACTTATATGTTCAGGAAGACGTGAGTTTCCTCTTTCTTTTGATACCTTTTGAGCTGATTTGGCTCAGCTCCATGGTTTGGTGGTATCTTGGCTATACCATTGGTTTATGGTATTTTGGCTGTCATGCTTGTGCTCTGGTTTTGAGTCACAGGCTGACAGACAGATATCTCAAATTTACCTCAGCACTATGGACAAATCTTCACCAATTATTTGGGACCAAATTATCCTCCTCTAAAGCTTACCACCCACAAACTGATGGCCTATCTGAAAGAATTATCAAGACCTTGGAATAGATTTTCAGAGGTTTTTTTGCATGTGCCTTAGATTTCAAATATTGTGATGAATTCACCCATTATAGGTGTACCCTTCTACCTTCACTGGACCTAGCATATAGAGCATCTATTCATTCCAGTACCACTCAGACTCTTTCTACTCTATAGAAAGGATGGAATACCATACTACCCCAAGATTCTCTGAGGAAACATTTGGTTGATATAGATCCCACAGCTGCTAGCTTCAAAGGTAATCTAGAAAAAGGTAGGAAGCATGCAGTAAGATGAATGCAGTACTGCTTTTAGAATTCCAAAGGCAAATGGTATAAGCCACAAGCTACCCCGGGCTTCAAGGTACAAGAACTGGTACTTGTATCCACTACGAACTTAAATAACATCAAAGGATAGAAAGATCTCAAAGACTCCATTTCAGGACCTTTTTCCATCAAGGCTGTGAGCCTGTGAGGTATGCATAACATACCCATAAGGCCACAAATAACTTCGTACACAGTTAAATTTGTCTTCAACAGACTTTTTAATTGAATTTAAAATAAAAAATAACAAAAAATAAGTATAACTTTTTTTGGATAAACAAAGTTATAAATATTATGTCATTTTTGGATTCTACACCAAAAATAACCTAGGGTACATCCATAAGATGTTATACCCAAAAAGACTTATTTCTTATGTTATTGGAATATTTAAGAATCTCAAGGTACTAATGTAACTTTTTTAACATTTTTTAAAAACTGTTAAATTTAAGCTTAAATAAGCTTAAATTTAAAGTTGCATAAAGTTTATGCAAACTTACCAAAATTTTAGTTAAAATTGAGGTGTTGTGTATATTTACTGAATTGGCTAAGGATTTGCCATACAGAATGTAAATCCTGTGTGAGCTCAATTTAAAAGGGTTCAAGTCCATAGTATGGCTTCAAATAAATAAAAGGGCAAAATCCACACAGAAAGGTGGGACAAAGAAAAAAGACCAAATAGAGCTGGGGTACCCAACTTTTTGGATCTGAAAGGATTCAATTAAAGTTGTCCACCTGTATTGGAGGATTTTCAACCTTATTTAAAATCTAAGATTAGACTTTGATCCAATATTAAATTTTAAACTGGTTTTATCCCAATTTAGACAGGAATTTCAAGCTTCCAAAGGTTAAATCCCAATATGCAGGCTTGAATTTAAGGTTTAAGAACTTTCAAAGCTTAATTAAGCTTCAAAAGCTTAAATAAGCTGAAAATCTTAAGGTTACAAGCATTAAAACCTCATCAAAAGTTAAGGTTTGGTGTGTATTTCTATTTTATGTGGAAAAATAGCAATAACTTCAAAAATTCATTAAAAATCCAATTCCCAATTGATTTGCTTGAAAGTTTCACACAGCTTATAATTTAATATTATCTATATATGAATTAAATTTTAAGTATCTTTTATAAATAAATTTCCTGGGTATTTATCCTGGAAATTCACTCTTTTAATTAAAGCTCAACAAAAATTATAATTTCTTTAAAAATTAATTAAAAATTGAGTTTAAGAGATTTCTGCTTGAGACTCTATTTTTAAGTTTTTCATGTGATGAACTTTAATATAAATAAGTTTACTTATATTAAAAACTTAAATAAACTAGTTCAATTGAGGATTAAAGCTACATGGAGTTAAGAATAACACTGACAACCTTAAATTGGAATTAAAAATAAGTTACTGTAAGTTAAGAACTTTATTTTTAAGCATGGTTTTTCTGTTTTGACCTGAGCACTCCCTCTATATTCCTTATGAATAATGAGAGCTGCTCTGAAGACATAAAAAGAGTCTTTTCATCACTGTTTTTGTCCATCAATCATTATTAATCCAATCATATTAGAAATTTAAACAGGTAAAGTTTTATTAAATATAAAATCTTATTATTAAAGTAATTTTTAAGCTATTTTCTTCTTTATTAATTAAAACTAAAGAAGTGAAATAATAGAATTCAGATTATTGTTGTAATCACCAACAATATATTTCATTATATAAAATTATGATCTTAAAGATCTTCTAAAAATCAACAAATTCCGCTTAAAAACTCTTTAATCATAATCCTTATTATAAAAAGTTGTTTTTTTTTAAAAATATTGATTTTTGGCGTTTTTTTAACTTATAATCATTACTTAATATAATAACTGTTGTTGTTTAACTTCTTGTATTAAATAAATATTATAAGTAAGTTTTTTTAAGGTTCTATATTTTTTATCTATTATTAGTTTTTTTATATAGAATTTTTCTATAAGAATTATTTCTGCACAGTGTGTGTTTTAATTCTCTTATAAATAATATTTATATTATTTATAAGTGGTTAATATTCATATTTTCCACGTGTAATTGTCTCATTAAGGGCTTTAAACTTCTTATTGTTATAATTGTCAGTGACTATAACAATAATAGAATAATTATAATTTATTATAATTATTATATTTTTTTATTATTAAACTTTTATAATAATAATTAAATTTATTTTTTTTATATAATTATCTTTAATAATTATATTTAAATTTGTGGTTATAATATTTCATTATATTATATATTTCTACTGAGGACATTCATAGTACTCTTGATCTTACTACTAGTATCAATAGTTTCATAGACAAACCTTACATTTTGGGGCCTGGCCGTGATTTTAACCAATTTTTGGGACATAAATCATATTCTAGACCTTATTTTTCTGTTTTTTGACATAAAATTGCCATATTTATCTTAATATTGGCTTCTTTGGGACTTACCCCTTATAAATAATCTTGATAATATTAATAAAGTTACTTTTTCTTAAGAATATTGTTTGAAACAATATACTATTGATTGACTTGGAATAAATTTCTTTTGTTTAACTAGTGGCTTTTTCAAATCACAGAATTGAAATTTATTCTTTGAGTTATTCTAGTATAAAGTGAATAATAATACAATTTTGATTAATAAACTTGTTAATTGCATAATTATTATTTCTTTAAAAAAAATCAAATAACAAATTTTAAAATTAAAAATTTTTACTAAAAATATTTTTTCTTTAATCTTAGACATTTTTCTTTATTTTTGACGTAATTTGCCATAAATTATAACTTATTCTTATTTTTTGATGAAATAACTTATATTTTTATTTTTCCTCTAGTGTCATCAATTAGAGACAGCTCTTCGGACTCTGAAGCCTCGAGTCTAGTATTGAAATTCAAACTAGCCCAGCACCAAGGGGTTTGATAACCAAAGAACCCTTCAAAGGTCCAGCAGGTGAATTCAATTCATTCTTAGTCTCTTTTTTCTTAAAATTGACGTGAAATGACTCCTACTAGAAGTTGAAGTAATTACTCCATCCAATCAAATGGATCTGGACCTGGACATTCCAGTCACAAATCAAAAAGACAAGAATGTCAGCCCAGAGGAGAGGCACAAATGGAGGATGCCAGAGCTTCCACCAGTTCCCAAAGGTTAGCCAGTGCCTTTGAAACTCTTATTGAGAGTCCAGAAGCTGACATAACTGCTATTGCTGTTAGACCTGAGTCATTTCCAACAGGCAGAAGTGGAGATTTACCAGTCTCAGTACAAGAACTGGTTTATGGCCGCAAAACAGCAAGAGTGGGAACTTCTCCCAAGTCTTTGGATAGGCACAATGAACTCTTATCTTCAAGTGAAGAAGCTCATGGGTCCAGAAAAGACAGAAGAACTTCTGAAGGGTTGGACACCAATGTCTTGCAAAGGACAAGTCCAACAGATAAAAGCTTGGTTGAAAAACCAAAGTATGTTATCAGAGGATCAGAAGAAATAGTTGGCCCAAGGCAAGGAAAACAGCCAAGTGCAAGCTCCCCAAGCATCCACCAGCAAAAATCCACCTCAACAAGTGCCAAGAAATCCCAAGCAAGCCCCAAAGACCAATCAGAAGGGCAATCAAAAGGCAAAGCCCAAATGGAACAAGCCTTACCCACAGAATTACAGACTCGCAAAGAAAGAAAAGACAGCCATGGACAATGTGTTCAATATGGCAAGAACTCTGATGGAATTCAAAAACAAGGAGGAGTAAAGATTGAACCAATCTTTCCCACAGAAATAGATCTTGTTAAGCTTGTAACTCAATTTGAATCTTATAATAAATAAGTTATGACAAAGCTTAAAACATTTGAGTATATCCAACAAAAGTTGTGTAATAAGATATTACAAGTAAAAGACCAACAAAAAACCATTATTGGACTTTAAAATGTTAATAAAGACAATATTGTGTCTTTGACGCAAATTTGTGCAAGAATTGAGTCTAAATTTACTTTGCTCAATCAACCAGATGACAGTTCAATTTCTTTTATAACTGGACAGTTAAGAGAATTGAAATTACAAGTTCAAAACTTGGAAAATTCAACTGGTCACAATGCAGCTCTTTTCCAAGAGCAATTGGAAAAAAGTGATAAAGCAAGACTTTAATTAAAAGAAGACATTCAATAAAATATTAATAATATATCACTAAAAAATGAATTGCCAAGGCAATCCACACCAATTCTTGACAGAGATGTGCTTAACTTGAATAATGATTTACATCATACCATTTCAAGTAATGATGTGGAAACTGCTTGAAATTTCAAAGACATTCCAAAATTAGAGTAATGGCCAACCTTCAATGGTGAAGGAGAATATAATAATATGGAATTTATGAAAACAATTGATATGTTCAAAGAAGAATTTAACATACCAAATGAATACATAAGTGCCAGATTACACTCATTAATTACCAGATCAGCAAAGAAATTGTATTACAAAATGAGACAAGACCATGGTAAACATTCTTGGCCTTGGTGGAAAAAACAAATTCTTTCCAAATGTGCAAATGATTCCTGGAGATTTAGAATGGAAAATTCTTTTGAAGAAGCCATTTTTAATATTGAGAGGGACAGGCCCATGTCTTGGTTTCTTAAACATAAGGACAGATTAACTGCCCTTCATCCTGATATGTCTGAAACAATGATACATAAAAGGATATTAAGGAAGTGTGGTGGTGACCTTGAGCATACTATAAGAAGCAGATGTATTGAGCCTTTCTCTACAGAAGATTATATCAATGCTATGGAGGACATCACTACTAGAACAAAAATTGGAAGAAATTGGTCCAAATCCCCAATAGACAATAAGACTAATGGGAAACCAATTTCAAAGCCAAATAAGCCACAAGAAAGACTTCCTTTGAAATGTCACAAATGTGGAAGTACATCTCATTTAGCAAGCACTTGCCCAAAAAAGACAAGAATAAATGAGATAAATGTTGAAAAAGTGGAAGGCACAAAAGAAATAACTGATGTATCTTTACATGAAAGTGATCCTGAGCCTTCAGAAGACGAAGAAGTACCAGAAGAGCTTAGTATAGAAAAAATTAATTTTTCTTTTGAAGTCACTGAGGTACACGCTCATTTACCACAGTATAGTGATTAATGTATGGATCTCATACATGTGCAAGATGCTAAAATGCAGAAAACCAAACCTGCCAAAGGTAAAGGTTTTACAGCTGGTTAATCTTGTAGCACTAATATTGTGATAAAAAAACACAGAAGCCAAGATACACCTTGACTCAGATGCTTTTTGCACTTGTGTTGGAAAAGATTTTCTTGATAAGGTTTATACCAATTGGCAAGACAAATTAATGCCAATTGAAGGTATAACATTCAGCAGTTCTAGCCAAAATATGCACCCCTTGGGTATATTTGAAGCAGCAATAATATTTCCTCATCCTACAGGAAGTATAAGATTGAAAGTTGAAATTGTTGTCATGAATAATTGTACTTCACAACACTTTATACTTGGGAATGATTATCTCAATATTTATGGTTTTGATATTAATAATCATAAAGACAGTTACTTCACTATAGGGGAAAATAAAAGACAAAAATATGCTTTTCCTCTAGAAAAAGGAGAAATTACTGTCATCTAGCAAGTGAAAAATGTTGATAAGGAAAAATTTGTGTCAGATAAATTGATTGAAGCACAAATTAGTCCTGAATTAACACCAGAAATGAAGGAAGAGCTTATTGAAATTTTATTTCAATACAGGGAAGCCTTTGCTTCAGATAATGAACCACTTGGAGCTATAGAAGGCCATGAAGTGGACATTATGCTTAATGTGGAAAGGCCTTATCAGCCACTATTAATAAGACCAGCTTACCCAGCTAGCCCTAGGGCTAGAAAAGCATTAGAAAGTCATATTAATGAACTAATGAAACTGGGAGTTCTTAGAAAATTTGGACACAATGAGAAGGTAGAAGTCACAACTCCAGTAATCATTACTTGGCATAACAATAAGTCAAGGATGGTTGGTGATTTTAGAGCACTGAATACCTATAGTATTCCAGAAAGGTATCCAATCCCTAGAATTCATGATACTTTGACTCAATTATCCAAAGCAAGATTCATTACTTCCATGGATGCTCTGAAAGGCTTTCATCAGAATGTTTTGACACCTCATGCTAGGAAATTATTGAGAGTGATTGCTCATTGTGGGATTTATGAATATTTGAGAATGCCTTTTGGTATTAAAAATGCACCCTCTCATTATCAAAGAATGATGAATACCATCTTTCCACATGAATCGTCAGAAGGATGGTTAATCATTTATATTGATGAAATTATCATTTGTTCAGAAACCTGGCAATTACATTTAGAGAGACTTTCATTAGTACTTAGAAAAATTCTTCAAGTGAACTTGAAAATATCTCTTAAGAAATGTAATTTTGTGTTTCATGAGTCAAAAGCTGTAGGACATGTAGTCTCAGGACTGAGCCTTGGTGTTGACAAAAACAAAGTGGCTGCAGTTTTACTGAAACAAATTCCCCAGAAAAAAAAAGAAATGATGTCTTTTTTAGGGTTTTCCAGTTATTACAGGCAACACCTTAAAGATTTTGAAATCCATGCCAGATCATTATACACAATTTGTGATCAACAAACTGTTTTTGAAATGACACAGGAGAGGATTCAAGCATATGATAAAATCAAGTATGCCTTGACCAATGCACCATTAGTATTGATGCCAGACTGGAAACTTCCTTTCAAGCTGTATATTGATGCATGTGGTGAAGGTTTAGGAGCTGCTCTTCATCAAGTTGAAATTGTCAATGAAAAACCTTATGAAGGTCCAATTTGTTTTATTTCAAGACAAATTAAACCTACTGAGGCTAGATATGGAGCTAGCCAAATGGAGTGCCTTTGCCTTGTTTGTGCTTTGGAAAAACTTCATTACTATCTTGATTACTTATTGTAATGCAGTAAAATCACTTCTTAACATGAAAACTCCAAACAGACACATGTTAAGATGGCAGATTGCTATACAAGAGTATAGAGGCAATATGACAATAGTACATAAAGCTGGAAATATTCATAAGAATGCTGATGGCTTAAGTAGATGGGCATTACCAAATACACCTGACAACCCTGCCTATGTTCCTACAAGTGCAGAACCTCAAATTTCAATTGAAGGAATTAAGATGATGGATGTTGGAACAGAATTCTTTGAACAAGTTAGAGAAATCTATAAGCTAGATAAGAATTGTCATATTCTTACTGCTCTACTTGACAAAGATTGCAAAGATGTAGCCTTGGCTAATTCTCTGGATGATATTTGGAAAACATCTTATGATAATGAAATATTCCACTTGCTTGATGGTATACTATATCATAGATCTAAACACACATGTGTCATGGTCTTATGTAGTAGAATTGTTAATTAACACTATACTACTGGAATGCCATGATAACATATATTCTGGAAATCTGTCTGAAGAAAGAACTATGGAAAGAATTAAGACATGTGCCTGGTGGCCATCTTGGAGAAAAGATGTCATTGAGTACTTTCACAGTTGTGATAGATTCCAGAAAGCCAATAACACTACTGGTTAAAGATTTGGTTTAATGATCCATATTCAAGAACCAAGTACCCCATGGGAAGTGATTCACATGTATTGGGTAACTTCCTTACCACCTGGAGGTGATAACAGTTACCATGCATGTCTTGTTATTTTGGACAGATATAGCAAAACACCAATATTTTTACCATGTCACAAAGATGACACAGCTATGGATACAGCTCTTTTGATCTGGAATAGAGTAATATTCCATACTTGTGAGCCTTAGAGGTAATTTCATATACCCAAAAGACCACAAATACAAAATTAACATATTAATATAAATAAAATAAATTTATTTATATTATTAAAATAAAAATCAAAATATGAATATAAAATTATATTCAAAATAAAAAAATTAATTAAAATTGAAAATAAAATTACATCAAATTTTGAAATTATAAAATGACATTTATACTTGAAAAAATTAAGTAAAAATGAAATTTTAACAAAATTGTGAAAAAAATAAATAAATTTGGAAAAAAGTTAAATAAAATTTATTATAACTTTTTATCCAATAAATAAACATATAAATTTTATTTCACCATTGGATTCCTCATAAAAAATCAGGTGGGGTCACCTCTGAGTGAAATTCTTGTAACTCAACTCTAAATAAACTTAAATTAAGTTTTTAGTATTTTCAATACAAAAGTTGAAAATCCTCAAAACTTTAATTTAATTCACACCACATGTGGTGTTAACCATCAATTTTTGTGTTAAAATTGAGGTGTTGTGTTTAGTTTAGAAGCTATGAGGAATTGAAGTATTTTAAATCGAATTCAATTGAAATGTCAAAATGTGCACATGTATTACATAAGTGAACTTTGATTTACATATGAGGTGTCAATTATTACTGTATTGTACTGTATAATTGAATTGAATTACATATGTCAATTATAAGTATAATACATGATGAGGAATTAAAGGAAAAATAAATTGGAAAGATTAAAATTGGGGGGGAAAAGGAACTCCAGCTCTAAGGGGGAGCTAGACCCCCAAAATCCTTGCTGACAGGCGTGGGATGTCAAAATTCATGCAAAAGTTCATCACTTTTGGCCTGGAATTGAGTTACAGGGTCTGTGGACTCAATTGATGATGAGGTTTTGTTACCAACTGGGGTAGGTTTAGCTGTTGCCAAGAGGGTAAAACTGCCCTTAAGATAAAATAATCATAATAAAAACAGTTTTAACTGGTTTCTACACCTCTGACACACATTCTGACGTGTTTTGAAGGCTCTAGGCCTGGTTTTGCTATAGTAATGGCTGATTTAAGGGTCTAAAATGGCTAAAAATTGCTAAACATGGCTTAAACCAGCCCTTTTTGGTCTAAACCAGGGTTCAATGATGCCATAATTGGCTTTTCTGTTGTCAGACTGTTTTTCACGACTGAAAAGAGTAAATTTTACTTTTGGAGTAAGAGAATTGATGGCTATAAAAGAATGTCTTCTTTGCCCCACTTTTCTCTTCATGTTAGAATCTTTTCCTTTTATTAATTAGTTTAAACACTGTTAAACCAATCAATCAAAGATTCCAACCACCATTTTTAAATCATTTTAATCCTTTTAACCACGTTAAAAAATCATTATAATCATTGTTTGTAACTCTTATAATCATTTTTACCCCTGAACCACCCCAAAAGTGAATTAAAGCATCTTTCATCACTGTAAACTTTGTCACTTTGTTTCCAAATTCACTCTGGTCACTTTTGGGCATGTTTTCTCTTTAATATTCTTTTTAAAGACTTTGTTCTTTAATTAATTGCTTGCAGTTCTTTGCTCAATTAATTCCAATTGAAATTGCTCTTGAAGGAATTTCTTTTGTAGCCTTAAAATATCTCTTGTAGAGTATTTTTTGGATAAATTTTTATTGTTGGTAAAACAATAAATTTTTATAATATTATTGTTTTATACTAATAAAGTTATAAACAATAAATTTGGCGTGTTTTCTCTTAAAAATAATAATTCTTACTATAATTAATTGATTTTTACCTTATACAAATTTTGAGGACAGGAAAAGTACTTGATTTTTAATCAAAGTTTCATATCCACACCTTACAATACTGGTCTCTTTAAAAAAATCATTAGTGACAGAGACCCAAAATACGCATCAGCCTTATGGACTAATTTACATAAGCTTTTGGGTACAAGACTATGATTCTCAACAGCCTACCATCCACAAACAGTGGGCTGGCAGAAAGAATGATTCAAACCTTTGAGGACATGATCAGAAGATTTTGTGCTTATGGCCTGGAGTTTGTAGATTCTTATGGGTTTACCCATGATTGGTGCACTCTTATACCAGCATTGGAATTAGCCTACAAGACCTTCATCCATGCTTCAATAGGAAAAACTCCTGCAATGTTGGAAAAAGGATGGAACCCGAAACTTCCAGCTGCTACTTTGAGAAAAGATCTGATTGATACTCCTCCAACTGCTTCAAGCTTTAAGTTATTGCTTGATAAAGTGAGAAATCATGCAAATCAAAGCATGAATAATGCTTTTGAATATGATAAACAGAAATGGGATAAAAGTCATAAGACCCCAGAATTCAAAGTAGGGGACTTAATACTAGTTTCAACCTTGAGCTTTAATAATATGAAAGGCCCAAAGAAATTAAAAGATTCCTTTGCAGGACCATTTATTATTAAAGCCCTTCATGGGAAAAATTCAGTACAAGTAGAACTGTCAGGAGAACTGGATAACAAATATCCAACTTTTCCTGTCAGTCTAGTAAAGCATTACACTTCAAGTGATAAGGAATTATTTCCTTTGAGAAATGAAACACCCCTAGAAGTACCCCCACTAGATCAAAGTGAGGATAAAAATTTACTAAAAGTCTTGAAAGAAAGAAGCCTTAGGGGGGAAAATGAAAGAGAATACTTAGTCAGGTATAAAAATCCACAACATGAAGATGAATGGATTGTAGAAAGAAAAATACCTGATTCCCAAAGGTTTCTCAGAAGATTCAGACATGAGAGAAGACCAATTGCTCAATGAAAAGTTTGAATTGTGTGCTTTACATACTTCAAAGTATAAGTAGATAGGTTGGACAGTGGATTATACCCCCCCCCCCAAATAACTTGGGGGTATACTACAAAAGAAAAATTGTGGTACAATTTTTTTTGGTGGTAGGGAATGTGAGCCTGTGAGGTATGCATAACATACCCATAAGGCCACAAATAACTTTATACACAGTTAAATTTGTCTTCAACAGACTTTTTAATTTAATTTAAAATAAAAAATAACAAAAAATAAGTATAACTTTTTTTGGATAAACAAAGTTATAAATATTATGTCATTTTTGGATTCTACACCAAAAATAACCTAGGGTACATCCATAAGGTGTTATACCCAAAAACACTTATTTCTTATCCTATTGGAAGATTTAAGAATCTCACAGTACTAATGTAACTTTTTTAACATTTTTTAAAAACTGTTAAATTTAAGCTTAAATAAGCTTAAATTTAAAGTTGCATAAAGTTTATGCAAACTTACCAAAATTTTAGTTCAAATTGAGGTGTTGTGTATATTTACTGAATTGGCTAAGGATTTGCCATACAGAATGTAAATCCTGCGGGAGCTCAATACAAAAGGGTTTAAGGCCATAGTTTGGCTTTAAATAAATAAAAGGGCAAAGTCCACCCAGAAAGGTGGGACAAAGAAAAAAGACCAAATAGAGCTGGGGTACCCAGCTTTTTGGATCTGCAAGGATTCAATTCAGGTTTTCCACCAGTATTGGAGTATTTTAAACCTTATTTAAACTTTAAGATTACACTTTGATCCAACATCAAAGTTTAAACTGGTTTTATCCCAATTTATACAGGAATTTCAAGCTGCCAAAGGGTAAATCCCAATATGCAGGCTTTAATTTAAGGTTTTAAGAACTGTCAAAACATAATTGAGCTTAAAAAGCTTAAATAAGCTTAAAATTATAAGGTTACAAGCATTAAAACCTTATCAAAAGTTAAGGTTTGGTGTGTGTGGCTATTTTATGTGGAAAAATGGCAATAACTTCAAAAATTCATTGAAAATCCAATTCTTAATGTATTTGCTTGAAAATTTTACACAGATTACAATTTCATATTATTCATATATAAATTAAATTTTAAGTATCTTTTATAAATAAATTTCCTGGGTATTTAGCCTGGAAATTTACTCTTTTAATTAAAGCTAAAAGAAAATTTTAATTCTTTAAAAATTAATTAAAAATTGAGTATAAGACATTTCTGCGTGAAACTCTATTTTTAATTTATTCGTGTGATGAACCTTAATATAAATAAGTTTACTTATATTAAAAACTTAAAATAATTAGTTTAAATGAGGATTAAAGCTACATGGAGTTAAGAATAACATTGATAACTTTAAATTGGAATTAAAAATAAGTTACCTTAAGTTAAGAACTTTATTTTTAAGCATGGCTTTTCAGTTTTGACCTGAGCACGCCCTCTATATTCTTTATTAATCATGAGAGCTGCTCTGATGACATAGAAGGAGTCTTTTCATCACTGTTTTTGTCCATCAATCATTATTAATCCAATCATATTAGAAATTTAAACAGGTAAAGTTTATTAAATATGAAATCTTATTATGATTGTAGTTCTTAAGTTCTTTTATTCTTTATTAATTAAAATTAAAGAATTGAAATCATAGAATCCAGATTATTGTTGTAATCACCAATAATATATTTTATCATATACAATTATCATCTTAAATATCTTCTAAAAATCCACAAATTCCTCTGAAACCCTCTTTACTCATAATTTTTATTATAAAAATTTGTTTTATGTTTAAAAATATTGATTTTTGGCGTTTTTTTAACTTATAATCATTATTTAATATAATAACTGTTGTTGTTTAACTTGTTGTATTGAATAAATATTATAAGTCAGTTGTTTCTAAGGTTCTATATTTTTTTATCTAGTATTAGTTTTTTTATATAGAATTTTTCTATAAGAATTATTTCTGCACAGTGTGTGTTTTAAATCTTTTATAAATAATATTTATATTATTTATAAGTGGTTAATATTCATATTTTCCACGTTTAATTGTCTCCTTAAGAGCTTTACACTTCTTATTGTTATAATTGTCAGTGACTATAACAATAATAGAATAATTATAATTCATTATAATTATTATATTTTTTTATTATTATATTTTTAAAATAATAATTAAAATTTTTTTTTATGTAATTATTTTTAATAATTATATCTAAATTTGTGGTTATAATATTTCATTATATTATATATTTCTACTGAGGACAGTCATGGTACTCTTGATATTGCTACTATTATCAAGAGTTTCATAGACAAACCTTACAAAGGCCCTTCACAGGAAAAATTCTGTTGAAATCAAATTATCTGATGACCTTAGTAAGAAGAATCTTAAGCTTCCAGTAAGGTTGAAAAAGCCTTCCAAAGCTGGTGATGCTTAAAAATTCCCCAGAATCTACCCCTTGCTAATAAAACTGGTACTAATAAGACTATCAAAGTTCTCAAATAAAGAAAATTGTGGGCTAAGAAAGTAAGGGAATACCTTTTCAGATAAAATAAATCAATTGGTAAAGATGAATGTTTTGCAAAAAATGACATACCTGAAGCTACCAAACTTCACGGAAAATTTAAAAACCTTAGGAATATCAATATTACAAGGTACAATTCTTTTTTAGGGGGAGAAAATGTGGGTCTTAGATGTATTTTCATATACTCAAAAGACAAAAAAGATTGAAAATAAGCCATAATCGAAATAATAAACCTATCTTTTTCTAAAACCAAATTTAAATATATTCAAAACTTATAATGAGAGTTAAACTTTAAATTTACTTTAAAGTTTGAAAAGGCCAAAATATATTTTTATATGAAAAATTTAATGGAAAAATAAATTTTCACCAAAAAATCAAAATTCAAAATATTTTTGGAAAAAGGTTGATACGAGTTATGTTAAATTTTTTTCCAATAAAGAAATAGACTCATGGAAATTCATTTACCATTGGATTCCTCAAAAAAATCAGGTAGGGTCACCTCCAAGTGATAATTCTGTAGCTCAAATCCAAATAAGCTTGAATTAAGCTTCTAGTATCATCTGTATGAAGATCTGAATCCATTAAAAAAGTTCAATTTAATTGACACCACATGTGGTGATAACCATCAATTTTTGTGTTAAAACTGAGGTGTGGTGTGTAGTTTAGAAGTTATGAGGATTTCAGGCTGAGTCTATGATAAAGTGATAATAATAGTATATACAACCTTGACTATGACTGTGACATGGATAAAATGATCATACAAGATTTTTTAATTGATATTAAGGGCTTTACTAAAATGATTTAGTGGTGGTGAGCATTGTTGAAAGCCCTGGGTGCAGCTTTACCAATTGTATTATTATAGTAAGGTCTACAATAATTAAGAATATAATTATACCTGATTATTTCCAAGAGTATAGCTGTTTTTGACAGCTGTACTACATAGGAGTTCAAGAGCAGGATGAGGAAACATTTTCTGGTGCAGAAAAGGCCTCCTTTTATCCTAAAATGGGGTGGAATGGTCCTCTAGACCATCCATGTAGAGGAAGTGAAGAGCTTTTCACTTCTGAGTACTTGCTTGTGATTTTCACAAAGCCTGTATTCCTTTTTTGGGTCAGATGAGGTTTTGAAACCACATCTGGGCAGTTATCACCAATACAGGGTAAAAGGTTTCATCTGGGGATCACACAGCCCTCTTCTGATGTGTATGACGCGTAGAATGATGTACAGAACCTGTATGGGACCCCAATGTTGAATTAAATATGGGTTATTGAAGTATTAACATGCTTCTTTGTCTGTTTTACACCTCATACTCATAGGTATGGGATATTATCCCACAGAAAAGGTGTATTGGCCCAATTGTGGGATTTTAACCTTGAAACTGCTATAAATGTGTCAGCTTTTGAGATATTTGGCTCAAAGCTGGTTCATTGTTTAGCCCTGGATGAGATCTACACAACTTTAGCTCATTTGGTATAGGTAACATTAAATATGGAAAGGTTATGCCATGTACAAGTTTTGTTATTCAGAAATATGATTTTCTCAATATCTGTATGGAGCTTGTTTTCTCCATAATTTTTGTTCTAGATTAGATATGGGGAAATGAAAAGCACAATCATATATCCCTGTGTTTTCTCTTTCCAAAAAGACCTCACTTTAAGTATCTCACACTAAAACTGTAGAAGCTGGATGAGAGGTGAATATTTTCTTCACCCTTGTTTGACCTTATTTGGCCATAACTTCTGCAATTTTGGTGTTAGCTCAATTTAGTTAGTACCATTGGATAGCCCTTACTTGAAGCCTCAATTTTAATACCCATTTGCTTGGTTTAAGCCTCTTCCTCTGGATTTCAGATTAGAGGTGAAAATTAAGGTTTATGCTCAGCAACAACTTTGAGCATGAATAACTTTGTTATTCTTTGTTGTATGATTATGGGACTTGTATATTTGGAAAGAGGTGAGTTTCCTGTTTATTTGGATATATTTTGAGCTGATATGGCTCATTTCCATGTTTTGGTGGTATCTTAGCTTTACCTTTGGTTTATGGTATTTGGCTGTCATACTTGTGCTTTGGTTTTGAGTCACAGCCTCACAGAGGAATTAAAGTATTTTCAATTGATATTTCAAAATTTGAATGTGTATTACATAAGTGAGCTTGAGTTCACATACATGGAATCAATAATTGAATTTGTATACTGTAAAGCTTCAATTGAATTTAATAAGTAAATTTGAAATATTTAATGATGAGGATTTGAAGAAAAAATAAATTTGAAAGATTAATTCTGAGGGGGAAAAGTGATCTTGGCTCCAAGGGTGCCAGACACCCCCATATTTTTTGTTGACAGATGTGGATGAAAAAATTCACCCAAACTTTCACCACTTTTTTGCTTGAATTGAGCTACATTGTCTGTGGCTCAATTGATGATGGGGTTTTGATACCAACCAGGCCAGTCTTAACTTTTTCAAAGAGGATAAAGCTACAATTAAGTTAAACAGACTTAGTAAACACAGTTTCAACTGGGTTAAAGGTCTTGTACACACATTCTGACATTTTCAGAAGGCTTTAAGCCCAGTATTACTATTGCAATGGCTGGTTCAGCACACTAAAATGGCTAAAACCAGCACTTTCTTGATCCAAAAAAGGGCTCAATAATGCCGTAATTTCCTTTTTTGTTCAGTGTTTTCCTCAAAGAAGATGAGAGTAAATTTGACTTTTGGAGTAAGGGAATTGGTGGTTATAAAAGAATGTCTTCCTTGACCCACTCTTCTCTTCATGTTAGAATATTATCCTTTTAGAATTAGTTTAAAGCTTGTTAAAACAATCAATAAAAGATTCTAACGATCCTTTTATAATAATTTTGAACCTTTTAACCATGTTATAAGCTCATTATACTCTTTTTTTGTAACTCTTATAAATCATTTTTCCCCGCAAACCTCCCCAAAAGTCAATTAAAGCATCTTTCATTGCTGTTAGCTTTTTAACTTTTGAGAAGTTCATATCTTTAAAATTGTTTTTAGAGACTCTGTTATCACATTAATTGAATGCAGCTCTTAGCTCAATTAATTCAAATCAAAATTTCTCTTGAATAAATTTCTTTTTTAGCCATCAATATCTCTTGTAGAGTATTTTGGGATGAATCATTATTTTTGGTAAAACAATGAATACATATAATATCATTTTTTTATGTTATAAAAAGGATTAAACCAATAAATCCAGCCATTTTTCTCTCAAAACTCTTATAATATACTATTTTCAATGAAATTTTATGTTCTCAAAATTTTGACAATATGAAAAGTACTATACTTTTGATCAAAGTTTCATATCCCCAACTTACAAAATCTGATGTAATATGACCCTTCCGGCTCAATTATAATCAATTTAAACCTTTATAATTACCAATTTGCATTAATTAAAGTATTTAGATAGTTATTATCCCATCCCTGGGTGGTTTATAACAGCAAAAATACATTAAATTTCTTCAACATTAATACTTAAAAAGTTGTCCTGTTCCACACCTTGAAGTTTCTGTGTCCCCTATTATGTCTACCTCTCTTCTCTTTATTTATTTTCATCCTCATTGTTACCCTGATTCTAATAATCAACCAATCTCTTCTTTTAAAGACTTCCCAAAAATATACACAGAAAATTGAAAAAAATGTCTTTTATTTGTGTACCATTCCTCACAATGATGTGTTGGATAGTGCAGTGGGGTGACAGTGTTTGAGTAAACCTTTGTTCAATTTTCCTTGATGAATATATCATTTGTGCTCTTAAATGATTATTTTACTTTTATCTTCCCTTCAAGGTGGTTTCATATTATTATTACCTTCTTTCTGTCACAACCACAAATAATTACCCCCCAATGGGTTTTGCAGCAATTCCAGCCTGAACCCAGTTTATGGTCAGTTGGCCATTTATGGCCTCAGCCCATATCCTGCCTTCATTTGCCTTATTGGCCAATTCTCCACCTGACAAACCCCCAGGCCCTTATCCTTGTTTTTGGGCCTGGGGTGTCTTTTCAGTATTCCAGGGGCCTATGGCCCCTCTATCCACCACCAGGGACTTTGGCCCAACCCCTTATATTATGGGGTTTTGGGCCATAATCCACGGTCCATGGGACCATTAGGCCCCTTTTGGCCCAAATCCAATGAGGCCCAAATGGGAAAAGAGAGAAGTTCATCAGCTCACCTGAGCCAGTTTTGGCCCCAAAAAGGGCCAAAACACCTTGGGACCTCAAAATTGGCCACAATTCAGTCCATGGCCTCTGGCAACCACAAGAGGCCACCAGCTCAGCTCCAAGCAAGGATTCACCTCAAGTTCAGGGGAAGATTTTTCCTTCCTCAATGCACCCCACACTCAAGGATCCAGGAGTGGTGCATATATGGTATAATATAACATTATGCACCATTTTTTCTCAGCAATCCAATGGTGAATTTTTCAGGACCAAATTACGTGATTCCAAATCAAGTCCCCAATCCATCATCATTTTTGAAGGAGGATCTTTTAGCTATCTCAGTCTGGCAATTCCCTGGTGGCTACCAGAAGACCATTTGAGGACCCTAACCACCTGCCCCTGCAGGAGTTTGGTTGTCAATTATCATCAGGACTAGTCTAAGGGCAATTCTCAGAGGTTATCAATCATTCCAATCACTTTCAAGGCATCAAGTAATCAGCATTCCTTGGCCAACTCAATTGGTTCATACAGGTAGTAATCAAGCATCCTGTATGGCCAATTCATATTCCACTTTGGAAATTCAGTCACACAGTTTAATTTTCAAGATGGCCAGACTTTTGTTGGCCCAATCCAGACAATACAGCCAGGTTACTCACCTTTGAGGATCAGCCTTTCATCTTTTCACATATACTCACCACCTTTCATCACCTGGAGGTGTTTTCCCCAGTTCATTAATATATTGGATTTATCTTTATCCTTATTTTCTTTTACTTTATTAAAATAAATACTTGAAATATTAATTCAGTCATTTGCACCTTTCTTCTTGCCTGTCAGTGGATATTGGTGGTCATATCCTTTACTAATTCCATTGTTCTTTCTGACAGGTTGAAACAGTGAATTGAGGATTCATTTGGTTGGCTCTTTGGCTTTTGGCTTTCTTATTATCTTGGCCATTGGCTTCCTTTTCTTTTTATCTTTTGGAAAAATTGTCTTCACTCTTGTTCTTCTTTAAAGAAATTTATTCCTTCTTACTTCTTTGTCCTTTTGGAGCCTTCCAAGTGAGCTCTTGATTCCTGAGTGCCAGGCCACTCTTGCTTCCCTAAGAGCCCCTGTGACATTATATTAATTTGCTCATAATTTCTTTTCATTCTTATTCACTCATTTCATCACAATTATGACTCTTTAATGCTTTGTGAGCTTTATGATCTTTTGTCAAATCGCAATTTTCTCTCATTCATTCTTCATTTTGAAAATTGAAAGCTGACCCATTCTTTATTTTGTGTTTCTCTTTTTAAATCCTATCTCAAATCATCAAATTATTTTCATTCATAATCAAAACATAATCTCATTTTTCATTTGATTTTTCAAATTGGTCATCAAGATTGTTCAGACACACTCTTCATATCAAGACTCATTTTTGATTCTTCTTCAAGAATTTTTTAATTTTAAATAAGATCTCACTTGATTTGAATTGATTGATTTATTTGACATATAGTTAATATTGACTTCAAGAAAATTCATGGACCTTAATATTTCATTGATTTTGCTGATCTTCACATCAAGGATTTTGACATAAATTGACTTTGCCTCAAGAATTTATTGATTGATTGATTTTCTGCAATATTTTGAATTTTGATTGATTTTACATATTTATTTATTGACTTGAAGATTTTATTTTGACATTTGATTGATTGATTTACCTCAAGATTTCATTTTTGATTCATTGATTTTCCTCAAGATTTGCTTTTTGGTTTTTGACTTCAAGCAAATTTTGATTTTTTATTGATTTATTTTAATTTTATTCCTGAAATCATGCCTATTCAACCTTCACCTCCTGCAAGAAAGACCACATCTCAGTCCAGAGCTCAAGCTGTTCTTACTCCAACTTGAAGAGCTCCTCTTGATGGCACCCCAGCAGTTCCTCAACTGAGGGCCCTGTATGGAAGGAGCAGCACCATCCATGAAGGAAGGAAGAGGGCCAAGAAGATCAAATTCATTCTCAGGAGTAGTTGGCGGATTTCCAGGACTTTCAAGGACCACTTTCAAAGGTCCTGGTGAAGATGGTGAGGAGGAGGAGAATTCTGTGGAAGAGGTAGAGTCTGATGGTTCTGAAGGTGTTCCTGCGCCTGTGGGGGAATCCCAAGGTACTGGAGGACCAACTCTAGCACAGTCTGATCAGCCTGTGTCTCATCAGTCTGAACCATCCTTATTGGCCATTATGGAGCAGATGACTCAAATTATGGCCAATCTTCAAGCAGCTTTGGTTTCTGAGTCATCAAGACCACCAGCCTTCAAGACTCCATCCATGAAGGCACCAGATTTCTTTGATGCAATTCAGCCCTGCAAGGTCAGAAGCTTTATTCAGTCCTGCCAATTAATCTTTCATAATGATCCAGCAAATTTCTCTCAAGACAGAAAGAAGGTTTTCTATGCCATTTCATTTCTCATTGGCAGGGCTGAAAAATGCATTGAGCCTTACCTTTCCAATCTCACCAATCCACATCCAAATTACCTTCTCAATTCATGGACCTTATTTTAATCTCAACTATTCACCTTATTTTGGGACCCAGATGAAGTCAGAAAAGCTGAAGCAGAATTGTATTTTCTAAGAATGAAAGAAGGTGGCCATGTTTCTTTATACATAGCCAATTTCATAAGTTTGGTTTCAAGGATTGGAGATTTGGGTGAAAGGGCTCTTATTCATCATTTCAGGAAGGGATTGCCATCCAGGACTTTGGATCAGTTGGCCTCCCATCCTTCAAGAATTGACTCTCTTCAATATTTAATGGATGTTACCCTGGAGCTTGATACCAGGTACCATGAGAGGCAAATAGAGGAGAGTCATCGTCAAGAGAAGAAGCCCCAAGCCTCAAAGTCAAATTCTTCTCCTCCTCAAAATTCTTCAAGCTCAATTCAAAAGAAGAAGAATTTTCAGAATAGAGACAAGTACCATTCTTCTTTATTTAATAAAGACTACAAGTTAATGAATTCTGAAAAATAAAGAAGAATGAAGGATGGTCTATGTACCTATTGTGGTGGGAAGCATAGTCTTGAGTCCTGTTTCAAAAGGCCTCAGGACAAGCTTGCCCAACCATCAGGCAGTTTTTCCAGCCAGGGAAAAGCCCAAGTGAATAGCATGTTGTGTTGAATGGTCTTCACTGTTTTCCATCCAGAGCACAATTGTGCATTCTGAATACTGGTGTCAAGAATTCTCTTAAATTCTTTGTTTTTTCTTCTCTTTCTGATGTTTTTTACAGTATTCTCATTTATTGTAAAGCAGTTTGTTCACAAGTATTAATTTACTATGTCAGAACTCCCAGAGAAGATACCTCTTTTAATTTTTGGACTCCTCTGAGTTCCCTTCCTTATTTGTGACTCACCATACTAAATATATGGTTGAGCTCCCTTCATTCCCAAGCTTTGAATGGGACCTTTTAGTCATTGATACTCCCAAGGGAGAAGACCTCATATTGGGTTTTGACTTTCTTAATCATTTAATCCATCTATTGATTGGAGGCAAGGGCTTATCACCTTTCGTTCTGATCATAAAGACTATTATGATCCTTCAAAATCTTTCAGTAATGACTTTTCTTCTGCTAAATCATGTGCAGCTCTGGTTGGTGATTCTAGAACACCATCATTTCCATCTTCTGTCCATATTTCTTCTCTTGATTCCCATCAGTCATTACTATCATCAAGAGATGAAGTCTTCAAAGAGATTCAAGATGTTGGAGAAGATAATTCTGTATCTTCACTTAATCTCTTCTTTGGGAATATGGACCTTCCTCCTTCATCTTATCATGACTCCCTGGAGGAGTTGTGGGATGAAGAGGAAGAGCCAGAAGAAGTAGAAACTGTGGTGAAGGTTTTTCCTTCTGTCTATCACCAGTACTTGGATGTATTCTCTAAGGTGAAATAAGAGAAACTTCCTCCTTACCACCCCTGTTATCCTCATATCAAGCTAGAGGGGTCTCTACCTCCGGTTGGAGTGATCTACTCTTTATCAAACCAGGAGTCAGATACACTCAGGGCCTACATTTCAGAGAATGTAGAGAAAGGTTTCATGCGGCCAAGCTCCTCTTCAACAGGAGCACTTGTCCTCATTGTCAGAAAGAAGGATGGTGGCTTCCATTTGTGTGTTGATTACAGCAAAATCAATGCTGTGACTAGGAAGAAAAAGTATACTGTTCCTCCTATGAATCAGCTCCTCAATTTCTTTAATGGTTCTTCTATCTTCTCCAAGATTGATCTGTGCGGTGCATATAACCTGCTCAGAATCAAGGAGGGTGATGAACATTTGATAGCCTTTAGAACTAGATATGGTAGCTATGAGTACTTGGTTATGCCATTTGGGCTCACCAATGCTCCTTCCTCCTATCAAAATCTTGTCAATGAAATTTTTGAAGATCTTTTTGGTGTTTTTGTTGTTGTTTATTTGGATGACATCATGGTCTTTTCCAAATCTGAGGAAGAACATGTCACTCATGTGTCCACTGTTCTTGCCAGACTCAGAGCCAATAGCCTCTTTTCTAAGGCTTCTAAGTTCCTATTTCATGTTACTAGTGTTTATTATCTAGGTTATGTTGTTTCCTCTGAAGGCCTCAAGATGGACCAAGCAAAAGTCCAGAAAATTCTTAATTGGCCACCTCCAAGAAGCCTCAATACTCTTTTTTTTTAGTTTTGTACAGACCATCCAGGAGACCCCTCAATGGGATAGTTTTTCGAAGGCAATCACTCCTTGGCTTTGCCAGCTTTTAAAACCATTTCATCAAGAATTATTCAAAGAAAATCAGTTCACTCACCAGTTTCCTCAAGAAATATTCCTGTTTCCCCCTCAATGAGGGGGCTCTTAGTCAGTTTCACCAACTCAAAGTGGCTTTCACCACCGCTTTAATCCTTTTCCACTTCAATCCTTCTCTACCCACCATTGTAGAGACCAATGCATCCAATTATGCCTTGGATTCTGTACTTAGTCAGGTCTCTGACGCAGGAAAACTTCCCATTTCATTTAACAGCTGCAAGATTATTCCAGAAGAGCTCAACTATGAGATTCATCACAAGGAACTCCTTGGAATAGTCTGGGCTCTGAAGCGCTGGAGGGCTTTTCTTCTTTCCCTTTCTTTGTATTTTAAAGTTCTCACTGATCCCTCTTCACTTCAATACTTCATGTCTTCAAAAGTCCTTACTCGCCGTCAAGCCCTCTGGGCTGAATTCCTCTCTGAATTTCACTTCTCAATCACTTACCGCCCTGGCCCCCTAGCTACTCTTCTAGATGCTTTATCACGTTGGGACAACATTCATCTTGAGAGGGGGGGATTTCATCAGCAAGAATCCAATGAAACTTCAACAGCTCATCAAGCAGGATGAAGTCCAACCTTCAAGATATTTTGCAGTCAAGGTGAAATCTTTTTCAAATTTTATTATTTCAATTGAGAATTCTCTATGGCAAGACTCTCAGTACAGAAGTATTCTTCAAGAATTGGGTAAAGGTAAATCTGTCCAAGATTATTCTCTTGATTCCTCTTCCCAACTTCTCTTATTCAAAGATTGGGTGGTGGTCCCAAATGACCCCACCATTCAACCCAGCATCCTTCAAAAGTGTCATTATTCTCCTCTAGCTGGACACCCGGGCCAAGAGAAGACTCTCAAACTTATCAAGCGGGATTTCCACTGGTCCAACATGACTCAATTCATCAAGGATTATGTCTCATCCTGTCAACAGTGTTCAAGAAACAAGAATATTCATCACATGAAGTTTGGACTCCTCAAACCTCCTCCAATTCCAAATGGTCCTTGGATTTGTCTTTCAATGGACTTTATCACTCAACTGCCACTGTTCAATTCTTTTGATTCAATTCTGGTAATAGTGGACAGGTTCTCAAAAATGGTGGTTTTCATTTCCACATTGTTTTCAACCACTTCACTGAATTTGGCCCATTTCTTCATCGAGAACATCTTTTCAAGGCATGGCTTTCCTTCAAGCATTGTCATTGATAGAGGTTCACTTTTTGTTTCCTCCTTTTGGACCAATCGTTGTCAGCAGATTGAGATTTTAAGAGATTGGTCAACTGCTTACCACCCAGAAACTGATGGATAGACAGAGAGGTTAAATCAGATACTAGAACAGTACTTTCGATGTATTTCAGTTATCATCAAGATTATTGGAACACCTGGCTCCCTCTGGCTGAATTTGCCTACAATAGCTCTGATAACTCTTCAACAAAACAATCACCATTTTTTACTGTTTATGGAAGAGATCCACAATTTGACTCATTTCACATTACTCAAGATACTCCTGCTGGAAATTTATCAACAAAATTCCAATCAGTACAGCAAGTTGTCAAGAGAGAACTTGAAGTTTCCATAAACAGCTTTAAGAGGTATACAGATAAAAGTAGAGCAAGTCCACCCATTTTCAATCCCGGTGACATGGTATGGCTTTCTTCCAAGAACATCAAGTCAACAAGACCCACCAAAAAGCTGTCTGAAAGATGGTTGGGTCCTTTTCCAATCTTGAAGAAAATCAGTACTCATGCTTACCACCTCAAGCTTCCATCCATCCAGTCTTCCATATTTCCCTCCTTGAACCAGTCAAGACATCAACAATCCCAAATTGAAATCAAGAGCCTCCTCCTCCAATCATCATTAAAGAAGAAGAGGAATGGGAAGTCTCTCAAATAATGGATTCAAAGTTCAAGAGAAGAAAATTATGGTATCTGGTGGAATGGAAAGGTTTCAGTCAAGACGCAGAAAGATCCACATGGGATCCAGCCAAAAACCTCAAGAATTTCCCTGAACTTGTCAAGGATTTCCATTCCTTATATCCTGAAAATCCACACCCCAATTTTTCAAGAGCTTAATTTTTATGTTGCTTGGTGGGGAGAGGAATTACCAAAAGTAAGCCCCACTCCTGGTTTGTACCTTTAGAGGTATTCTACTCTTTTATGTTGTAAGCATCACGTTGGCCACTCTGTGAGCACTTTGCAATTTTGGAGACAAATCTTTAGCCTAGCTTTCAACATAAAGTTCCAATCTGTGGCCATTTCCACTTAGGGCAATGGACCATCCTTCTTCTTAATCCTTTCTTCCAATTCATTACTTTTCAATACATTCCTTCATCCATATTCCTTAATTTATTGCACTGGCAGGAGTGGTAACTATTAAAATTAAGTTCCTCTCCTGGTGTGCACTTCCCTGAGGGGTCTACAATCTTTCAAAACATCACCTTGGCCACTCTGTGAGCACATGGTATCAAATCTTGTTTTCCAGGTCCTTGGCCATTTCAAATCAACTTTCAATATTCATGGTGAAAATTGGAATCCCCCTCAATATTCTCTTTTCTTTTCTCTTATTTTCAAGTTTCTTTGTTATCTTTCCTTCTTTATGTTTTCTTCAAACTTTTCTTTCTTATAATTATTGAATGCCAAAATCTTTATGCCAATTTAATTTTTCAAAATGTCCAAAGTCAAATGTCAAGAGAAGACCAAGTCAACCTCATCTCATATGCCAACCCCTTAACCAGTCTGAAAATTCTTTTCAAGATTCAATACCTCTGGAATCCCTGCGTCCAATCCATCTTAACAGCCTCAACAGGCGTGTACCTTATCTTGGTGCTCAGGAGTTCACCATTAAAGGTAGGGGGTACTGTCACAGCCACAAATAATCACCCCCCCAATGGGTGTTGCAGAAATTCTAGCCTGAACCCAGTTTATGGTCAGTCGGCCATATAATATGTTTATGGCCAATTGTTCCCTCTTGGCCATATCCTGCCTTCATTGGCCTTATTGGCCAATCCTCCACCTGACCAACCCCCAGGCCCTTATCCTTTTTTGGGCCTGGGGGGTCTTTTCAGTCTTCCAGGGGCCTATGGACCCTCTAGCCACCACCAGGGCCTTTGGACCAGCCCCTTATATTATGGGGTTTGGGCCTGAGTGGCCTTTTTGGGCCATTTAGGCCCCCTACATCCTCAACGGCCCGCGGGCTGTAATCCACGGTCCGTGGGATCATTAGGCCCCTTTTGGCCCAAATCCAATGAGGCCAAAAGGGGGAAACTCATCAGCCCCCAAAAATGGCCAAAACACCTTAGGACCCCAAAATTGGCCAACAACCACAAGTGGCCACAATTCAGTCCATGGCCTCTGTAAACCACCAGAGGCCACCAGCTCAGCTCCAAGCAAGGATTCACCTCAAGTTCAGGGGAAGATTTTTCCTTCCTCAATGCACCCCACACTAAAGGATCCAGGAGTGGTGCATATATGGTATAATATACCATTATGCACCATTTTCTCTCAGCAATCCAATGGTGACATTTTCAGGACCAAATTACGTGATTCCAAATCAATTCCCCAATTCATCACCATTTTCAAAGGAGGACCTTTCAACTATTTCAATCTGGCAATTCCCTGGCAGCTACCAGAAGACCATTCAAGGACCCCAACCACCTGCCCCTGCAGGAGTTGGGTTGTCAATTCCCATAAGTTATTAATCATTCCAATCATTTTCAAGGCATCAAGTATTCAGAATCCCTTGAACAACTCATTTGGTCCATACAGGTAGTAATCAAGCATCCTGTATGGCCTTGGCCCTGTTGGGCCAATTCGTATTCCACTGTGGGAATTCAGTCACACAGTTCAATTTTCAAGATGGCCAGAGCTGTATTGGCCCAATCCAGACAATACAGCCAGGTGACTCACCCTCCAAGATCAGCCTTTCAGCTTTTCACATATGCTCACCACCTTTCATCACCTGGTGGCTTTTTCCCCAGTTGATTTATTCATTGGATTTATCTTTATCCTCATTTTCTTTTATTTTTTGAAGTAAATACTGATAATCTTACGTCAGTCCATTGCACCTTTCTTCTTGCCTGTCAGTGGATATTGGTGGTCATATCCTTTACTAATTCCATTGTTCTTTCTGAAAGGTTGAAACAGTGAATTGAGGATTCATTTGGTTGGCTCTTTGGCTTTTTGCTTTCTTATTATCTTGGCCATTGGCTTCCTTTTCTTTTTATCTTTTGGCACACTTGTCTTTACTCTTGTTCTTCTTCAAAGAAATTCATTCCTTCTTACTTCTTTATCCTTTTGGAGCCTTCCAAGTGAGTTCTTGATTCCTGAGTGCCAGGCCACTCTTGGTTCCATAAGAGCCCCTGTGACACTTTCATATAAACAATCACCAAAAAAAGAAAACATTCATTTAGCTTAACTTTCATGGTATTCCAAAGTTTGTTGAGTAATTTGGGTAGTATCATTAAAACTGATTTCGGATTCTTTCATAATGACTTGCATGATAATGATGTCATTCTTTTAGTTGAATAATTGCACTTCTCAAGAAATGGCCTCCTGAGTCTGTCAAAATAGTAGCTTATTTTATATTTTCAAAACATTTACTGGGATTTAGCCTTATTAAATAAGCTACAGAAGGTTTTCAATTAGTTGATTAATTAATTATCATCCCTTTATCATGTATTCAGGACAGGATCCAGCCCAGAGGTGTTGGAATTTTGGGTACCTTGGGTGTCTTTCCTGTATTTTGGCCCCCTTAGCTATTTTTTTGTGAAACTGATCAATGCTAAATTTAAGAGTAAATTTTAGTATTTATGCATCAAACTCCATTTATTAATAATATAATTCAAATTATTAGGAGCTTTGTACACTAATATCACTCACTAGGTTGTATGGGTATTTGATAAATCCAATTATTTCTACATTGAAACACAAAAAACAAAGATTTTCAAAATTCTTTTAATTCTTATTTGTTGAATTATTTTCCATTTTAAAATATCATAGAGATATTATCTTATACATCTTACTAATCAACCATTGTTAATGTAAGATGTGACTATGAAACTGATGATAATATTACTATTAATCAACAGTACTATGTCTGTTCTTATGAAATATAATAATAAAAATTATTATAACCACAATTAAATAATGATAAAATTATTTCTTTCACGTGTTATACACTACTAGTGATTATAACAGTGAGCAGTAATTGTCTACAAGAATCAATTACAAGAAGAATTTAATAATAAAAACTTCTTTTATTAAAATAATAAAATTATTTTAATATATAATTATCTTTTACAAGAATAATTATAAAGATAATTCTTGAAGAAAACTATTACTAGAGAAAAACTTTAAGAATTAAAAATAAATGACTCACTAATACTCCAAAGAACTTATTGATAGATAAGAGTAGAGAAATTTGACGTGGAATTGTGGATTTAAGGGATCAAAAGGATTTATAACAGTATTACAACAATATATAGTTGGATTCTATGATTTCACGTCTTTCTGGTTTATTCTGAAAGATTTAAAATACTTAAGAATATTTTTAACTAATACTTACTTGTTGGTAATAATGATTTAATAAATTGATAAGATGATTATTGGAAAAAACAGCAAGAAGAGGCTTCTTTTAAGTCAACAACAGCTCACAGAGGCGTGCCATGGAGCAAACTGAAAAACCAGTGAGTGAGAAAACAATAAACCTTTTTGGATTATTGATTGCATCATCTGTTGTCACGTAAGATTATCATAATTACTTAATTGATGCTTTTACATGACTACCAACCCCAATATGGTTAAGAATAAAAGGAGTAACATCTGTAAATCTTCTTTTATTCTAAAATAATCATTGATTTCTCAAATTTATCAATGTTATTGCCAATTTCATCACAGGTTGTAATTACTGTGAATTTTTGAAGATTCAGTGTTTCACGTAGAATGGTCAAAAATGGACTGTAAGTAAAACTTTTAATTTTACTAGTAAAACCATAATTCTTTTTGGTTGTACCATAGATAATACAGTTCTTCATTGGTCCTGAAAGTTTCAGGAAGATTCATTAAGAATTGTATTTTTAATGAATTTTAGAAGTTTTTACCTCATTTCTACGTAGAATTGCAAATAGCAGTATTTTGCTGGTTGCTATGAGGTAAATCAATGAATATGGATCCCAAAAGGGTTTTAATTACTCTTTTAGGGTCTAGTCATGGAAAGTCATCAAGAATTGACGTGGTTACAGGAGTCTAAGTAGCTCATTACCTCCTTGGCACGTCAAAATAGCAGGTTATTTGCTATTTTTCTTATGATTACAGTAGGTGTAACTTGGTAACCAAGTTCCCAAAGAGTTTTAGTTTACCAATTGGGCCAAGATGAGCCATGGATCCATGCTCTGGAGCTATCCACGCCTCTGAGGCCTCAGAAGTTGGGTACCCTGGCTCTCTTTGATGTCTTTTGTCCCCCTTGCTTATTTTTTACGTCAAAATAGTAATTTAAGCTTAAAGTGAGATATCCACTATGGGTGTACCAAAAGTCCATGTAAGAATACCATGATATTAAGTGCTCAAAACATGCATAACACTATTCTTAGTGTATATGTAACATGGGATTTCTCACTTTCCCATTATTTTGGCTAAAAATCAAGAAAAACAAAAATTTTCACGGATCTTTTATGTGGTATTGAAGTATTTTCCATTTTACCACCTCAAATACTTAAATTGAGCTTATTCACTCTATGGAGCTACCCTAGGTGAATTTTTGTGTAGAATCCAAATCTGGTCTTAAATCCATGGATTTACTTACTCAATAAAAAGTTATTCATCTTTTCTGAAATTGAAAATGATGAATTTTGGATATATGCATGACTTATGAGTTTTTCATAATTCAAAATTTCTTTTTAAGATAATTGTGGCCTATTTGGGTATGTAAAATATACCTCAAGGCTCACAGTTAAAGTGTTGAATACAATCAAACTCTTGATCCAAATCCATTGGAAAAACTGGTGAATTCTGAGTGTAAATATCACTCATTAATTTTTCATAATGATTTTCATCTTGAAAGAATTTGAGCCTATTTTGTTATTTGAAATATATTTCAAGTCATTTGATGAATCTTACTTTATGAATAAGATTCTTTGTCATTCATCCTTGAAAATGATGTGTTTGATTATCTTTGAAATCTAATTATAATTCTGATCAAATACATCTTTTCTTGAAATTATATTTTCAAATTTATTAAAGATGGAATTTGAAGTGAATAAATTACTTTCAGTAGTAAACTTAGGAAGAATATACCCAATTCAGGAGGTAAGTTACTTGAGCTTAAGAATATAACTTTTAAATTATATTTTAAACAAAAATTGAGAAAATTTAAGTTGAAACTTATGCTTCAAAAATTTGCTCAAGATTTTAGACTTACATGATCTCTGAAAGTATATTTTATCATAAAGCTGGTGATGTCTTTAGGTGTCAATATTGACAGGTCATTACTGCTCTTCCTCCATCAATCAGTTTAAACAGTATTTAAATTATATATAGCTTCTTAGATGATATCTTATATTATCATAAATAAACAGAAGCTATTTCATAATCCAAATTGGCTATAAATATGGAAATTTAATCTCAAACCCTCATTTTTTCTTAAAAATAATCAATATTTTCTTTTATTTTTATTAAATCTTGTTCAAAAATATTTTCAGAATTCAAAACTATCTCTAAATAAGTCACAATTGATTTCATTTTAATGTTTCTTGACTTATATTTATCATTCAATACCCATTATAATCTCATTTTGGCTTATTCTCATTGAATAATAAACTATAAGTGATTTTTTTCATAAATATTCTATTCCTTGTCATAGGATTACTTATACAATTATTTTTCTTAATAATTATTACACAGTGTTCCATAATTTCATTATACTTAGATGACATTTTCATTCACTTGAACAAAGTATACCTTTTTCTAGTCAGACTTTTATATTATTATTATTATACTTGTAAGTGCCTTATCATAATAATAGACTAATTAAGTTATTTTTATATTAAGTTAGTATGTTTTTTTTTCAAGAATATTCAATAAATTTATTTTTTTAAATTTTCTTATTAATATTAAATTTTTTATTATTAATAAAAATTATAAGTGATTTTTAAATCAGTATAATATTTTGGTAAATTAATTTTAATGTTTTATTTATTAATTGTTAAAAATAGAATTCACAATATTTTTCAATTTTTTCCATAGATTTTCCTTATTTTCTCTTATTTTTTGAGAATTTAAAAACTCCCAATAAGTTTTTTTCCATATTTTTTTCATTGACATAGAAAAAATTCTCATTTAACCAATTTTTGGGAAGATTGGAAAACCAAAGGAGAAAAAAGGTCATGAAATGAGATTTGACTTATGGAAACTCAAAATTAGTTTTTTTATTGAAAGATGAAGAGCTTAAGAGTTAAATAAAGAAATAAATTTATTTTTAAAGACATCTTTTGGTAAAAATATTTAGGACTAAATTTTTACTTTTTTTTGTTATAAAACTAAAGATTAAAAAATTTTCAAAAAATATTTGTTTCAAAATTTTTTCTAAAAGTGATTTCTAGTTTATTTAATTACCAAAATCTTCACCTTTAATTTAAAAAAATAACTTTGGCATCCTATAATTGGAATCTAATTATATATATATATATTCTTCATCAAATTTTCCAAAAATTATTTGTTTTGGAGATTTTGGCCAGGTTAGTTTTTCCATATGATCTGAAAGATTTCTTGTGGCTCCTACATACCAATAAGAGGACTGAAATGAAATATATGTATAGAAAATAATGAAAAAATGAGAAAAATATGATATTTTTGGTAAAAACACCTAAGTGATTATGTGAATTGACCAACTCTTATGTGGATTTACCAATCCTCTACATATATTTTTATCTGTGGTGACAAAATTCAATTATATTGTATTTTTATTTGTGGACAGTCATAGTACCCTTAAATAAGAGCTTTCTTTTTAAGAGCTTCATAGACAAACCTTACATAATCCTTGTATCTCACCATGCAATGTTTGACATGCTTGAGGTTGAAATGAAGCTCTTCTCATGGACATGGACCAAGTATGATTATAGCTTTTGATGTCTCATCTCTAATGATCCAGAACAGGTAATATTGGAGTAATTTTAAGTGTCGTCTATTTATTCCGCAAGTTTTCATGGTGAGTAACCTTAGATGCTCAAGCTCATATGTATTATTCAAAGCTCATTAATCTGAATGAAAGATTGCTACTTAATTAAAACAAGGTACACAATGTAATTAAATAATTAGGTGTTACAAAACACATTGTCAAATGAAGACATGTAGTAAGGAAATAAAACATAGAAAAATAATATAAACAGAACCAAGGATGGATGGTTCATGGAAGAAACTCTCAGTTAAAGTAGGACACGGTTTTTCATGATTTTGAAAAGAATAAGCAACTCATCACTTGAAGTCTTTGAGGTAATCTCCACATAGTTTGAATAAATCAAGACTGTCCTACTCTTCAGCTTACAACTCATTAGCGACTTATTAAACAAAGATAAGTCTTTCACAATTTAGACTTGAGTAAGAGTGTTTGCTACAAGTTCAAGTTGAATTGAAGACCGAAAGTTTCTAAAAAGTCTGGTGGGATAGAACTGACTATCAAGTGTCTTCAACTTGCTTGCTATACAACACTCCTGTACTGAGTACTCTGAGAAATCAATCTGCTGCAAATTATTGATTGTTTGCCATGGAATTTCGGCAAAAAGAATGGAGACAACTACTTCAGGACTTGACCAGAAAGGCAGAGATGAGTTAAGCTTTACAGCATCAGAAAATTTGCTATGAAGTCAAATATAATAATAGTTGATATAATCAACCAAACACACTACAAACCAACAGCAAAATAGCATGATGTTGGCCTGAATGACGCAAGATTTAAACCTTGAGCTAGGAAATCATTTATAAGTTTCTCGGCCATCACATTATCTAGCGACGAGACGGATCATATAGCTCTCGCATCAATAATTGTGCAGTATTTTTTGAGGAACTGAAGCCCTCAGGGCTAATCCTTCATCAATTTATGTAAATCATGCGCCAAATCTTTTTCATTCATTTGTCCTCAGAATGATGCGGTAAGATATGTGCGTCATCAAAGCCAAGATCAATGTTCAAGCATTTTATTTAATAAAGATTTAAAAAATGCAAATGAGTGAATTTTGGTACGTATGATTGCAATTCAAAAGTTAGGTTAATTAAATAATCGAGATATGGTAAAGAATGAAGACTAGAGAATTAGTTTTACTGCCCATGGTAAAACTTCAGAACGATTTTCAATCAAAAATGCGTTATGCTGATTGTTAAGCTTCTGACGAATGATTCGAAGGTTTAAAAAGTACGACACATGTCTAGGCTTGGTCAAGCAAATCAAAATCTTGGGTGAAATTAAAGTAACGGGCAAATTTGAGACTTTGAAAATGAACACTTAGTTGGAGTTTGATATAATTTGGCTTCAAAGAGAAGAGAGACCTCGTTGTGGTTGGGGACGATGAGTATGAAGGACTAGATTTTTGGCAAGTTATAGCCTACGTTAACATTTTAGGGGTCAATGAAACGACCAAGTTTACAATCTACTAAGCTGACAATGTCGCTGTAATGTTGTTTTCAAAAAAAAAGAAAACCAAGTCAAATTGGGTATTATTTGCAAATCTTAATTCTTTTGAAATTGAGCCAACGAAAGAAATTATCTTGGCCAGCTAATTTCGCCATTGTGTAAATTAATTGCACACAACCTCTTCCATTTGTTTGATGGACCGGTAGTCTGGATGATAGAGACCCAGATAGTTTCAAAGCCCTTAATTTTTTGGCGGTCTAACAATTCTTGGGCCTTTGTGACCAAGCCATCTTTTTGCTCCTGAGTAAGATCTCCATAGACCAGGCTAAGATGCGGAAAGTAAGGTTTGAGGTTAGAGCGTTCCTCCTCATTGCGAACAAATAATTCACGTAGGCAATTGTTGAGACGAGTGAGTGATTGATTGGGCTCGATGGGGGCCAATACACACTGTGGTCATTATCATTTGGATTAGATCAGTAATCTTCCATATGATGAAATCTTGATCTTGATGGAGTGAACTCAGTTGAAGACTCACTTGGTAAAATTGATCACCTGATTGAACAGCCTCCAAAGTTAAAATTAAGTCCTCCTTGATGATGTTCCTAGATGAGAAGAAGTACTCCCTATATTTGGATATTGAATCAGATACTTTGGAAGCAACTGCCGATCGACGGTTTGGCAAGAAGAAATAGTTTCGGAAGGTATCAACAGTAAGTCATGAAGAACGATGAACTTGATTTTTTATTTGCAGCGCAAACGGTTCATTTTGGCTGGATGATATGGATAACGAACAGGCTACGAACTTTCGTGAACGGACCACTTGGGCAACTGATCATCCGACATGAGAGTTACATGTGCCTCAAATGAGAGACAGCCTTCATTTTCTTTGGCCAAGGTTTCAATTATTTCGTTCAATTGCCAGCTTTCGTGTCCGCTTGGGGTAAGCCACAAGGATATACCGTTGGTCTCCGACATGCTACAAAATTTTCAAAAGTGTCAGACGACTCGAATTTCAGAATCAAGGAGAACGATGGCCAGGATGTCTCGATGCATCCAAGGACCGAGTGGATATTTAACGACTCACTCAACAAATCCAAGAGGCTCACTGGTCTGGACGAGTATCGCAGGATGTCGGATCGGATTAGATGTTGTTCGAAGGGGCGACGAATCAATAACTAAAACCAACCTGCGTCGGGCGGCGGCGATGGCTGAAACGCAGACTGTCAAAAAAATCCACTCGGCCGATCATGATCAGTCATCGCCTCGGCTGAGCGGAGCCGCCGCTCAGATAGGAGCGCGGGAGGATCCCTCAGCGCAGCCCCGTCCGCAGCAGCAGCCTCTCGCGGCCACTGGATTCTTCCAGCCCCTAGATTGCGCAGCCGGCATGCTTTCTCTCCAACGGCCAAACCGGCTTTTCCAGCCCAATTCTCATTTTTTGGTTCTTTTGTTTGGCTTTGCCTCTTAAATACATTGCAACTTCTGCTAGCCCATATCCCCCACTAGGGAATGGCAAAATGAGTCCACCGCTGCGAGGCGTGCTTATTTTTTGCCTAAGGCCATAAACCTGACGAAGGCAGTAACCCATGCCATGCCTGTCTACCAAACCACAGGTAAGCTTTCTTGAGCCTAATTCCCATTGAAATGTTCAGCTCATGTTAAGCTTAGTCTTCCTAATGTTTAATTACCATTCCCCAAAGGTATCTCTTTTCAACTTCACTTGGCCTCCAACTCAACCAGTGTATGTCACATGCTATAGCAATCTTATTTTGTTTGCTAAAGCTTCAAGATCTCAAATCTAGCTCTCTCCTTCTATAATATTGAATATATTAAAGTGGAATAATTGCAAATTAACTGAAAGAATGGGAAAAGAGTATATAAAAAAGGAGCAGAAATACTGGGCAAATGTAAGGCAAACCAGCTTACCCCTGCAGAAAAAAAGTGGCTTTAAAATCAGGGATATTTGCTTTAATGAAGAATGATTATTCCATGTTATTTGAAATAAAAATTATTATCAGAAGGAAATAATTTAGATCTGGTATATGGAATTTGATCAAATAAAACATTTATTTAAGCATGGGAGCCATTTTCCGAGCATCCATTCTAGCTCACAAAAGAGGTGATCAAACAAAAATAAGAAATAAAAAAAGACCAAAAAAAGACCAAAAAAAGCCACTCAAACGAGAAAAAATGTATTAAAAAATTGTTCCATAATCCTGAAATCCTCAATTGCTATCACCAATGAAAAGGAATAATAAGAGATGGAAGAACATTTCAATGAAGTATATCCAAACCTTTATTTTGAACAGCTACACATCTCAGCATGGTCAAAAGAAGAAAACAACATCCTCAAGAGCCACCGGTGGGAAACTTCAAAATATTCTGGATGAATTTTCCCTGTGAAAAATGGCTGAGTGGACAAAATTCTTGAAGAATGGATACAAAGAGCAATATAGAACAACATGATGATAATCAAAGGTGTCTTATGAGAGAAATGGAAAGATTTCGTCAGGATCTTGTGCATCCAAAGAAATGCCTGGCTGAAATTAGCAATTTTTTGGTTGAAAAACTACAAGAATCACAAGTAACATGGTAAAAGTGGTGTAGCACACCCAGCTTCATTTAAAATTATATTAAGTCATTGCAACCAGTTCTCACCAATTTTGTGCCCTCAAACATATCAAAAATGGATTAAAGTAGTTTTTGATATTCACAAAAACTTTCTTCATTTCTAAATGATTCTGAGATTGGTTGTTGTTTGATTTATTCATAAAAGTTCACTACCTGCATTATTAAATCATCATCACCTATGTGATATAAAATCATCCTGACCTGGTTTATTTTACATCAACCTGATTATGTCTAAATTTTGAAATTTTTATTTAACATAAACTGTAAAATTCTTGATACAATAGGTTTATTTGACATAATAAAAAGGTTTATTCAACATAGAATATAGTTTGATGTAATATAAACCACAGGTTGATTCAATATCAAGAGTATAGGTAATTCTGTTCAGCTTATTAGTAATTGAATCCACATAATGAGGAACTGATTTCACATGACGAGTAATTGATTAATCATGATTAGGAATTTAGTACCCATTATGTATAGTTTATTACCAACTATAAGGAATTTATTCAAATCAATGTTTATTTAAATAAACCCAGGTTTTATTTTTAATTAACCTAGAGAAATAATTTTCCAGTTTATTTTGGATGAACATTCCAATACTTAAACATAATCTGGTTGATTTAAAATAAATAAGGATGTTGTGACTTCGAATTAAATATGTTATTGTGATGGAATAATGCAGGAATTACTTGCTATTATACCACCCAGGAAAAGTCTATAATATGCTCAACAAATTGTATCAAGTAATTACAAGGAAACCTTACTAGCTTATTTACTGTTAATGCCACAGGTAATGAGAGGCCATCATCAATTTATATTAAAAAACACAAAAGGCCACATTTCTTTAGCAAGAAATTTGTCTTTAAGGTTGCTATCAGTGATCTCGCAGTTACACTCCATTGATGATTTCTCAGAATTTAGAAAAGTGGATAATCTCTTGGAAAAATTAACTAAAAGGTTAAAACCATAAAATTTAATGACTCTTGAATAGTCTCCGAGGTCATGAGTCCAAAAGAAAAGTATTCTAAAATATCCAACTCATCTGTCTCTCCCCAAATCTCATTTCTCTTGTGGAACTCTCAATTCTGTAATAATACCAGATTTCAAAGCAAAATATTGCAATAAATATACCCCACTAGCTATTTTTTATTGAAAAATTGATTCCAATTCAAATAGAATTTAAAGCTTTGACCAGATAAGTGTAATGTTGTTATACTGACTAACTTGAGACTTTTTTACATGATCCAAAACAAGGAATTTCTAGTATCACACAAGTATATACTATAACATGGGATCTTGGGAAATAAGAGTGTCCTGGGATACAGTTAGTAGGAGCCTAATTGGAATAAGCCCAAATAATTCAAGAAATAAGAATAAGATTACATTTTTAACAGGGATTCAGCAAAAAAAAATGATAAGCAAATGGGAAAAGATCCAACTAAGTAAGTCCTTAAGTAACTGTTTCAGAATTTTTCAAAGGAATACAGGAGTTTGTAAGGATATGAAACCAAATTTCACTGAGAAGTAAAGGAAAAATTACTTTAATGACTTAATATCATCAGAATTGACTATCAAAATATGAAAGAAAGTGAATAATAAAATAGGTAAAATAGATTGAATAAATGGGAGAAAACCCCACAGGGGTTTAAAGAGGGTCCCTTATATGTGAAAATATGAGGGCTTTATCTGTGAAGGTAGCCATCTCAGCTTTATGAAATTAGGAAGCCTTATTTGGGCTCTTGGTAAAGTATAGTTGGACAAATTGGGAAATGAGATGGTTTATTGAGCTACCCAAAGTACAAAGCTGAATCTTGCAAAAGTATAAATAACATACAGTATTTTTTAATTCAAATATTTTGGCTTAAATTTTGTTTTACTTATTGTATTAATCTTAAACAATTTGAAAACGGGTCCTGTTTATCCTTTAAATAATTACTTGGGAATACCTGGACAGTATTCCCTCAAGGAAATACTTAATTTTTGAAGGAAATACCTATGGAAAGATGAGGCTGATTAGGAAAAATAAAAAATATCTGAAACCTGGAACTTTTCCCCTTGAAATTAATGTTTTCACAGATTGAATTATTTGAGGAATGGATATTCCATAATTTTAATTTAGGGAAGATAGCTTTCAGTAATGACATAGAAGAAAATGATTCTATTTGGTATTATGGTTATATTTTAGGATTTACTTGTCATGGATTTTAGAAAGAATTTTCCTGCAGTGATCTGAAGTTTTGATGGGCTTTGAGAGGAATATATTTTGGGTCCATAGTAAATTTAACGATTCTTTTTTGTTTGAACCTTTCTGCAGTCCATAAAAGCTTTGAAACACACCCTGCCACCTATATAGGAAATAGGAAACCCTGGCAGGCCCAAATTTTAAAGGCAAAACGGTGGGGCCAAAAAGAGAATTTTTCTAGGGGAACTAAAGCTGCATGAAATGATTTTTGAGCCAATTATCTTGTAAATGAAAATGAATCAAATTTACATAAGGTTGAGTAAGCCAAATGGACTGGCTGAAGAATGATTTTTTACACTACCCCAATCCTATATGATCTCAGAGAGGTTTGTGCAGGTACCTCACTGCACAAGGAGGTCAATTGATTCCAATATTTGGGGCCAGATACCAGCCATAGCTGAATCTCAAGTCTTGATTAATCAACCCCAGTAAGATCAAATGAGTGAAAATGGATATTAACAGCTGAATTCTTAAATGAAACTAAGGCACTCAATAAAAAGTCTGGATTAAATGTTATTTATTAGCTAGTACTAAGCCTTTCACAGATATCTGCATATCTGTCACAAAACTTTTCTAAAAAGGCCTCATACGCTACCTCAACTGATATGTAAAGCTTTATTCAATTGTCAATGGAAGAATATCCAATATCAATCTCTAAAGCAATTCTTTGACCCCACTCCAATCCACCCCTTGGGAATCCATCACAGCTTCAAGACCCCACTTTCCATTGCTAACCCTGTGGTAGCCCTCTATCCTCTCTTTGGGCCACAAAGTGCATTGAAAGGGGGTTCAAACACAAATCTGACCTCCCTGGACCCAAATCAGCCAGAAATGCTAACAGAATCCCAAAATTGGTTAAATGGCCTTAGGGACCAATTTTACCCAGTAAGACCCCAAAAGCCTTTCAGGAAATGAGTTCAATAAAGCCTCTTCACTAACACTGAATACTTGAGCATACAGTATTTACCAAGGGAATACAGTCCATGCATGTTCAAGGACTTAGGACAAAGATGATCCAAGCCCAGATTTCAACGCTCTTAAGCCCAATTAAGACCATGAATGCTGTATTCAAGGAGAAAACAATGAAATTGACCACTTCTCTTAAATCCAACTCAATACTGTGGGTAGTTTCAATACACCAAGCCCTTTTCCCAGTTTGGCCAAGTTGATTCTCCCAAAGTAGATAATACAGCTTCGAATGAATCCTAAAGATGGTATTTTATCCTGAAATTATAAATCCATTGGCATTTCACATATACTAGCCACTCTTCCATCCCCTGGGGACTTTTTCTCAAGTTAACTGATGTATTGGATTTATTCTTTCTCATATTTTGATAGTGAATACTGATACTATTAAGTCAGTAATCTTAACCCTTTCCTTTCCTTGACTTGTTATATTGGCTATCATATCCTGAACAGGCTGTACCAGTGATATAAGGATTTACTTTGTTGGTGCTTTTTCTTGCTACTATTTTTTACTTCACTATTGCTTAAGAAACATAAGACACATTAATTTATTTATTATAGTATTTGGATGAACTCCAATAGAGTTGTTATCCATAGAGAGAAGGAACACTGTTCATTCCCCCAAGATTCCCTATAAGTGAAAAAATATAACTCATTTGTGCCTACTTCTGCATATTCTTTTAGAAATAAGCTAATACTATAATATGAAGTAAGAGCTTGATTAATAACCTAGAATTGTAGGTGTAAAGATACTAAAGTGTTGACAAAACTCATACTTTCTGCACTACTTTGAGTCTATTGAGTAGCTTGATCAATTTCTATTATAAAGAGATCTAAATTAAGCCTTAAAACTGTCTTAGGAATAATTAGTTTCTGTAACTTGCTAAGTGGTATCTTAAAAATAACATAATTTGGAAATAATTTACAAATTGGTTCTGAAGCACAAAGGATTAACTTAAAATATAACCTTACAGAGGTCCTTGAATTTTTTTCTTTAAAATATGGACATATGGCTTTACAAAGTGGTTTAAGAGGTGGGCCCCATATGCCATTAGCTCTCCTCAGAAATGGAAGATTTCTTCCAACACATACTTCTTAGGAGAGGATATAATTTTTCTTCTTTAATTTGTTTTTAACCACTTCAAGTCTCTCTCACATGATTTTTTTGTCTTGGTACCTCTTTGGTAGCAAACAGCCACTTTCTTCTATGTTTAATTTATCTTCAAAGCCTCTAGGAGGACCTTTTTCATTCTTGAATGTGGCAGGCTGAGTCTATTATAAAGTGATTATAAATCTATTTACAGCTATAACTCTGACTGTGACACAGATAAAAATGAAAATAAATGATTTACTAATAGGATTAAGGGCTTTGTTATTGTGAATAGTGGCGGTGAGCACTGTTGAAAGCCCTGGGTGAAGATTTATGTATTGGATTAGTATAATAAATGCTACAATAACTATTATTATGAGTATACATGATTACTTTCCAAGAGTATAACTGTTGGTAATAAGTTTTACTATGTAGGAATTCAAGAGCAGGATGGGTATTTCTCTTTTGGGCAGAGAAGGGTCCCCTTTTATTCTTAAAATGGGTGGAAAGGTCCTCTAGAACATTTTATGTAGAGTAAGTGAAGCTTTTTCACTTCAATGGACTGGCTTGTTGTTCTCACAAGGCCTGTATAGCCATTATTGGACTCAGATGTGGCTTCAAAACCACATCTGGGATGTTTTCGCCAATGAATGGTGAAAATTTTCATCTGGGGACCACACAGCCCTACTCTGACATGTATGAAACATAGATTTCTGTACAGAGCCTGTATGAGACCCAGGTATTGAAGAGACTATGAGTTATTGAAGGATAAGAATTCTCCTTTGTCTAATTGACACATCATATTTAAAGATATAGGAAAGTATCCCAAAGTAAAGGTGTATTGGCCCAACTGTGGGGTATTAACCTTAAAAATGCCATAACTTTGAAAATTTTGAAGATATCGAGCTCAGAATTGGTTCATTTTGTAGCCCTGGATGTTATCTACACAATGGTACCTCATTTGGTACTGGTAGCATTTAATATGGCAAAGCTATATTCTCTAGGACATTTTTAATGAAATAGATCTTTTCATGTTCCTATGGAAAGTTGTTAGCATAATTGTCTGTTGACCCATAATTGTGACAAGAGTTCTTCTTGGTCACTTCTGCCATTTTTTCTCTGGGTTTGTCTTTATTGTCAACCCTGAAAGGCTGTTTTTCTCTGAAAATGTTGCCTCTATATGGGAAATATTTTTCTACATTTTTCCTTTTCCTCACATTGTGCAAGAATTTGGCAAATTCATCTAGAGTTAAGTACTTATTGAATTGGAATTTTACTTCATGATCTACTTCTACTGGCATTTGTGTCAAGAGTTTATGCTTCCTCATTTGAATGTTCATACAAGAATCAATGGCCTTAAGTCTTTTAGACTTTTGAAAACACCATGAAAAAGTATCTTGATCCACTGAGTATTTGTCCTTTCCAAATTACATGGTCTTTTACCATATCAAAGTAGCATTAATGTACTTTTGGATTATTTGACTCTTCCACCATGGCCAGTTTCTTCTACCATAGATTTCTATCATTTCTGTGTACCAGATACTAGCATGTCCTTTGAATGCTGTATTTAGTCTGGCTATAATCCAGTAATCTGGTATACTTGGTACATAAATGAATATTCTATCAATGTAATCAATGAGATACATATGATCATATTCTCCTACACCAGAGAATTTCAGACAACTTGAGGCCTCTGGAAGCTTTTTCAGTGCTTCCTTCTCTGAATAAGTCTTTTTATCTCCATATTGGTATTGTGAGGGGATCTTGACTTATTCTCCAATGAGGCATCTGTTTTGATTTCTTCTTGTTGGTATGGATTATTATCCAAAATATTGCCTTGTGATTGGGGCTTTATGTTTTGGAAGATATTGAAAAATTTGTTCATGTCTTTATCCAGACACTCCCTGTCCCTTTTTCAGTGTTATTTCTCCTGGAAGGGTTTCTTTAGTCTTTTGTTGGTCACTTCTGAGGCTTTTATTAGTTTAGCATAGCCCTCTTGAAGAGCTTGGATGGTTTTTTGTTGTAAAGTTGACAATTCTTGCAAGCTTACATTGTTTTCTTGGAGCCTTGCAAGATTTTGTCAATTTTCTCTGGAAATTGGGAAATTTTTAACCACAATTTATTGATTTTTATATTACTCTCAGGTTTAACAGCATTATTTTCATTCTGAGTGGGGGTAATATTTCTATCAGCAGGGCTTCTGACTCTATTAGAAGTATTTACAATGATTTCTGGCTGTTGTGTACTTCTTTCACCAAGTCCAACAGCTTCTTGATCATGGGGTCTGACTCCTTCTGCCTCTGGTTTAAAGAAGTCTTGTTTTTCCCTTTTAATCCTTTCCTTCCCCTGGAAAGTACCTGGGATTGTGAAGAATGGTGACTCTTGGCCACTTACCTGCTGGTGCCTGAATGGTGTGAATACACTGGGGATTCTGGTTGGTTTACTCTTTTTAATCCTGAAGGAATCAGAGTATGCTCTGTCTGGTTCAGTTGCTCTTCTATGGCTTTGATAGTGGCTTCATTTTCCCTTATCCTGGATGGCTGTTCCTCAAGGAGTTTGAACTCCCTGTCGTGATTCCATCCTTTGGTGATTATGATAAGGTCTTTGAAGGTCATCTCTTTAAGAAATATATTTTGGAAGCCTGCTTCAAGCTCTGCCCAGTGTTAAGCTAGGATGAAGCTCTCATTGTCAATGATCCATTGGAATAAATCTTTGAGGAGTTCTCAGAGATGAAGAACTTGATGAATGTGCTTCCAGTCCCCAGGCTTGAGGTCTCTGTTTAATTGGAAGGTGAGTGGCAGTGGGGGTATTGTTTCCCTCAGTTTACTTCCATCCACTATGGTGTCCAGACCCTGGTCTTCTGGTTCTGAAAAGTCCTTGTCTGTGCTTTGGCTGGTTCCTGAGGTGCACAGGGGCCATTTAAGTGTTTGCAAGAAGTCCAAAACTGTATATCCTTAGGGTGTTTACCTTTTACTGTTCCTTGTACAAATTTTTTATATACTGCTTTGGGAAATTTGCCTTTATAGGTTACAACTGGGTTAATTACTGTAATCTTCCCTGTAAAAGCTATCAAGGTTGGTTTAAATCTTATGGATGCAGAGTCTTTCCGTTTGCTACTTCTCTGAGTGGAAATTGGTGTACACTCCTTTTTGGTTATTAGGCTTTAACTGTTACTCATCCCTTTGCCCTTCTGAAATTCTGTGTCTGAGGATGCGACAGGGGTGTTGCCTTGTGACTGGGTCTCAAGTGGTAGGGAGTTTTCTTCCACTAAAACAGAAGGATGAGGGGTTATATCAGTTAAGACTTCTTAAAATGATGTTTGCATGTCTAAGAATGGCCTTTGATAAAGTTGATGTCTATACTGTACCCATGTATTATGATTCATAATTGAGATTATCAATTACATGTCAAAAAAAATGCTTGTGGATGTATAGTCTACTATTTCTATGCCAATATCTCACAGATTAGCTTGTAATTAACAAGTGTAATCTTAAAAGTACCTCTGTAATGGACAACCAAAATTATCAGTGTGTCCAACCACACCTTTGTGACTGTTATTTAGAGTACAGGGGTCTTCTTTTTTTTGAAAAAAGAGGAATTTAAAAGGAAATTAGTGTTTGATATCAAAAACATGACCAACTTTGCAGTGGTGATTAAATCATAATCAAACCATGTCAAAAAATGCAAAAAAACCACAGTGGTATAAATTATATACCACTGGAAAAAATATTAATATATTATACTTAAATAATATTATTTTCATTTGAAAGAGTATTCTCATGTGAAAAATGAGAGAAAAATAATGCAATACCCACTTTTTATGCCAAAAAGGTCCAAAAAGTTCAAAACAACAAGTCCATGCCCCCAAAATTTCAGGCTGACTCTATGATAAAGTGATTAAAAATGTATTTAGAGATTGAAATATGACTGGGACACATAAAAAATGGTAATATATGATTTAATAAAAAGATTTGGGGATTTACTATTGAGGAATAGTGGTTGTGAGCACTGTTGCAAGCCTTGGGTGCACATTTATTAATTGGACTATTATAATAAATGCCACACTATCTAATATTATGGCTATACCTGATTATTTTCCAAAGGTATAACCATTGTTAAACAGCTGTGACACATAGGAGTTCAAGATCAGGATGGGAATTTATCTTTTGGTCAGAGAAAGGTACCTTTTTATCCTGAAAATGAGTGAAAAGGTCCTCTAGACCATTTCATATAAAGAAAATGAACATTTTCAACTTCCAAGAACTAGCTTGTGGTTTTCAAAAGACCTGTATATCCTTTATTGGGCTCCTCTGTTGTTTTGAAACAACATCTGGGCAGTTTTCACCAATACAGGGTGAAAAGTTTCATCTGGGGACCACACAGCCCTCTTCTGACAAGTATGATGTGTAGAATGCTGTACAGAACCTGTAAGGGACCCCAGTACTGAACAAAATATGAGGTATTGAAGGAGAAACAGGATTATTTTTGTAATTGACACCTCATATTCATATATATGGGAAGGTATCCCACAGTGAAGGTGTATTGGCCCAGCTGTGGGATTTTAACCTTAAAACTGCCATACCTTTGTCAGTTCTCAAGATATTGAGCTTAATATTGGTTCATTTTTTAGCCCTTTATGTGGTCTAAGTAATTTTACCTCATTTTGGTATTGCTAACATTAAATATGGAAAGGTTATACCATGTTTAATTCCCATTATCCAAATATGGACTTTGCTCACATCATGTATGGAACTTGTTTGCTCCATAACTTTGGTTCTAGATGGGCTATGGGGAAATGGATGGCACCATCAGAGAGACCTAGCCTTTCCCCTTCCACAATGACCCCACTTTGAGTATCTCACACTAAAAATGTAGCAGTTAGATGGGAGGTGGATATATTAGTCACGCTTATTTGGATTTGATTTGGCCATAACTTCTGTAGTTTTGAGGCTATCTCAGTTTGGCCAGAACCAGTGGATAGCCATGACTGAGAGCTTCAATTTTAACACCAATTTTATTGGTTTTTCCCTCTTTCTCTGGATTTTAGTATAGAGGTGAAAATTAAGGCTTATGCTCAGTAACTGCTTTGAGCCGGAATAACTTTGTTATTCTTTTGCCTGTGATTATGGGACTTGTATATTTGGAGATAGGTGATTTTTGTCTTTCTTTTGATACCTTTCGATCTGTTTTGGCTCAGCTCCATGTTTTGGTGGTATTTTACTCTACCATTCACCATGAAAAAAAGTCATCCACTTAGGGCAGGGGCTGCAGGATCAACCCAGTTCCCAACCTGGAAGGCATTCAGATTGAAGCATGTATTCAAAGTGGGTCCAACCCTGAAATTATTTGGCCAAATTCTCAGCCACACTTTCAGAAAATTTAGATCCAACCAAACTTTATTCATGGCTTTGTTTTATGTTTGGATGACACACAGGTATTGGAGTAGTCGATCATTCAAACCATATTTTTTGCAGAAAATCATTCTTTAAAAAATTTATATGATAATCTTTATTTAATTGTTGAGTTTGACTATACATGTGTTTATTGCAGAAATTATTTTCTAATGAGCACAAATATATATCATTGATTCAAAGATCTGAATAATTTTTTTGAAAAATAGTTTCTTGTCCAAGATCATCAGATGTGTGGAAAACCAGTTTCAATTCCAAAATATGAAATTTAGAGCTTCTATTAATCAAAGTCATCCAATAAACTCCACTCCTCTTAGTTTATCAAGGATTTAATGAGAAAGAGTTTTTATCCATCATGAATTAATGAAAAATGAGGTCTTTAGTCCAAATTTTTATCCATTCCCAAAATTACCTTTTGTGGGATATTCCATTTTGAAAAAATGGTTTGCAAAAAAACTGTGATTTCAAAAATAAATTCAAGAAAAGCTTTACTACCCAAATTTCCTATATATTATTATATTTTCAAAATCAAAGTGAAGACCTCCATGCCTAATTTTTTTTACAAAAAAATAAGGTGAAAGCAAAGAATCTGAGTGACAAATTGTTTTTTATTTTTCTTAAGAAACAAGATTTGTCGGTACATAAAAACTGATTGAAGAAAAATACAACCAAAAGTTTGTATCAAGCTGTCATAAAGAATTATGAATATTCCAATTTCATGCTCAGACCAGTTCAGTCATTTGGAAAAATTATTTCAAATCTTCTGGGTACTTGGTTTTTTTCTTCCTCCTCTAAATTTAGCCTAGTGGCCCTTTGAAATTTTACAAAATGGTTCATATTTTGATTTTTTTGGTCAATGCATATAAGTAGTCTTATAAAATCACTCAAGGACTTACACCTATTTTTAAATGATATGTATTCCATGCTTCAAGTCTATTTTATGTCAATATAATAGAAAATACCATGTATGAAAGCTCATAGTATCTTAATAAAGGGTAATTTTGAAAATATTAACAGTTTTTCATGGAATTAATGAAACAAGTATCATTGAAATTGAAACAGTAAGAGTACTTTCAATCCAAAAAACTCATAATTTGGACTTCAATAATCTCATCATATTCATTCAAGAAATGAAATCATTTTCCTTTAAAAACTATCTTTTCAAAATTGTCTATTTGGGATTTCAAAAATTCTTCAATTTGAATGGACAATTACATTGAATTAATTCAAACAATTCCATGTTTTCCAATGGAAAATCTTTATTTTTCCATTGTGAAAATGTCATGTTTTGCATTTGAGCAATGCCATATTTTCAACAGAAAAAAAATTTCATGTTTGACATTAAATGAATCCCACATTTTTCAGTGAAAATATCACATATTTGGAATTGCAAAAATGCCATATTTGGCATGCAAACAGGGAAAACAGTTTAAAATTTTGGATTTTGAAAATTCTCCCTTTCTTTGAGGAAATAAAATAGCTGTTATTGGAATAAAAAGATGAAATTTATTGAAATAATGCCATAATTAGCATTATGATGATTCCTGAACCCCACATGAAGACCCCCTTCTTGGGGTTAAATATATATAAATTAAACCAATTATTAACATACAGTATGTTTGGATACTTTCACCTTCCTCCAAGAAATGATTCAAATCCAACAGGAAGAATAATTTTAATTATCTATTCAGAGAAGTTGGGGTTTTTAAAAAGTTTCCAATTATCAGATGAAGTTCTTAGAATTTTTTTTGAAAAGAATCAATATATTTGGAAGCCAGAATATAATAAATGAATTCAGAAAAGTTTGAAAAAACTTCCATATTGTTTTGTGGAGGATTTTTTTTAAAATGGAGTCTTTCCATTTTTTTCACCAGAAAAGTACATTTTTTCCATGATTTGGTAAAAAACATAATTTATTGGAAAAAAAACATAATTAATTATTTTTTTTTTGTAAAAATTCAAACTTTTCTTGAAAGCACCTTGTTTTAGATATCTTTCTGTCATTTGTAATATTTCAAGACAATATTTGTCTACAATCATTTCTAATCATTTCAAAACAAGTAAGGTGTATTTGAATTATTTTTCTATGATGAATATTTCCTTTTAATATATTATATCACATGTTAAATGTATACTAACAGAAATCATTTTATAATAAATATATTCCAATCTTTTAGAAAATAGTTTCCTTCTTCTGGACCAAAAAAAGGATTTCAATCTAGTCACATTTTATCCTACATTAAATTAATAAAGTAATGAAATAAGATAATATAGTATCAGACAACACATACAAAAGAAAAATGTTTTTCTGTAGTAAAAAGCTTCAACAATCATAAATTGAATTTAAAATAAAGTTATATATTTTTGAAACCTGAATTAAATTTTGGAAGATATGAGGAGAAAGTGTTTGGATATAAGTGTTAGAATAAAGCTTGATGAACTTTTATTTAGCTCCTGAATGAAACCTTCCTATAATTCATCTTTACAAAGTAACATTAATCAATTCCATATTTTCTGCATTTCATGAAGAAGGATATAAGCTTCTATGTTCATTATGAAATTGAAAGCGTAAATTAACTTGAAATTCCTTACTTTATATTGTCAAAACATTCATATTCAATTTTTATGAAGGATTAAAATCTGGATAATTTTGGAAAAATGCTGTATTCCACCATATTTTTGACTTTATAGTAGGCAAAATGTTTTGAGTAGTAATAAATAATTAGAATCACAAGGTTATAGCAAAACCACATATACTTTTATTGAAACCATGTAAGCTCTTACAACTTCTTACCACTTCATTTCCAAAAAATGTAAGCTCTTACATGTTTTTACCAATTTTTTGCCAAAACATGGAATTTATTGATAAAAATCAGGGAATTGACCCTGCTTTTAGAAAGTAAATTCTTCAGAAAAAGGTTTCAAGGAACTTTTGTATTTTTGGGCATATTTTCCCATTGTGTGATTTCAAGATCCCCCAATTGTTTAATTATTTTTTTTCAAAAACATTTCTGTGAATCAGTCACTTTTGAAAAATGTAAAATGTTTTCCAAAAATTAATTAAAATACTTCCCACTCATGAATTTCCCTTTTGGAGGTGTACACTGTTGAAATGGTGCTTTTCACCCTTTATACTTAAAACCATATTTTTTGAAATTAAAAAATTCATAAAATTCAAGATATCAGCTAAAACTTTTGAAGAAATAGGTTGAAAAGATAAAAAACATATAACAAATATTGTTAGCTCAATGGATAAAGAAAATGGGAGAAAACATTGAATTACCCAGATGTATGTAGGACACTTGATCATCATGAATATAAAAAAATGGAAAGAGTAATAAGAAGGCTTGAATATTGGAAATTATGAGAACATAGCACCAGAAAAAATGAGAAGTAGAAGATGAAAAATCAAGAGTTGATAAATTAATGGGAAGTGAATAAAAAATAATGGAAACTTATTGATTAATTTTTTATGAAGAAAAGACAATGATTGCCAATTTCTAGAATGAAAAAACGTTTTGTGATATGAAAAAAACAGCATGATAGTAAGGACTCATTCATCTCAAAAACAAGATAAAAGATACACGGTTTGAAATTATGTGAAAAATACAAAAAATTAATAAAAACCTTCATAAAGGTACCCTTCATTTTATAAAAAAATTTGTCCATCAAAAAGGAAGTTGACAAAAATTGGCTACAAGATCAGTTTTTTGGCAGTTTAAAAAATGGACTTGAGGTATATATAGACTGAGTATTAGAGCTTTGGATTAATGTTTGGTATTTGATGAGACAAGGGTATCTCTAAAAGAATTTTTCTCTTTGAAATTAAAATTGATGTGTAATTAATTATTGTTAAAATATTCCTATGGATTTCATCAGCAGGGTAAAAGATAATAAGATTTACTGCTGTAGAGTTTGGAATAACAGGAATTGAAGCTCTTCATAAATAATGATTATTATCAGCTACCTTTCCAAAATTTCTTTAAATTAAACGTCAATTTTGTTCCCAGAAAATATCACCACCTTTTTACAGGAAAATTTGGTCACTTTATGCTCTTATGTAATGTATCAATTTCCCCAAAATATGTCTACCTAAATTCAATAGCAAAAAACTTTACATTCATATAGTTTCCACTGAAATAGAAGTGTGAAAGCTCTTATCTTCAGGAACTCAGTATTTTTGAAGATGGCTCTCATAGCCATCTTCAAATTTCAATTATGATTAATTATTCAGATATTAAATAAAATATCAAATTTCAAAAGGAGTGGAGAAAGTCAAACATGATATTTTGAATTAAGCTGATAAAACATAATTTTGTCAAGGGTGACTTTTGAAATTCCAATATTTAATTTAACAGTGGGATTTCTATTCAAATCTGCTATTAAGATTCAAAACACAATACAAACTCTTCAAGTCCTTTTCATAGATGATTGTGCTATGTATTTACTGTTAAGCTTAAATCCCCACTTTAATATTGGAATTTGCTGCTAAGTATATATATCACCATTTTTCTGGATAGAATCTAGTTAAATATATGATTAATATGATCTAAGTCCTTTAAGCCTATAACCCTTCCTTGTATCAACCTCCAGAGAAAAAATTGTGTATGAATGAATTATGATATTTCTCTTGCAGAAATGATGTATGAAGACAGAAAGATCTCCAATGAATTATTTATAAATAAATATGTCTCAAAATCATAAATGACATTTTTCAGGAACCTTTCTATTACAAATTTGGACGTTTTATGGCAAATATGTGCTTATGAAGAAATTTAGCTCAACAAAGCTTCACTTATTTTAACCAAAAAATTCAGGGATAAAATAGTTTAAATTATACCTTATATGAAATCAAGGATATCTCAACAATATGAATAAGTGTGTTTCTCTGTATATATTAAAATTAGAGTTTTTCATATACCAAGTAAATAAATGAGAGTGGTTTCCATTTTTCCTAGTGATTAACGCAAGTTGTAAATCAAAATACCTTTCAAATTAAATTTAAAAGAGGAACTAAAGAGTATCTTCAATGCACATGGACACTAGAAAATCCCTACAATTATTAAAAATAAACTCTTGATTAAAATGTTTTGTTTACTCATACTATCTAGACATAAGCATTTCATTCGCAGTTGGACACTCAAGATGTCTTAACGCCTTAAAATGATGTTTGAACCTTTAATATTCTATTAATAATTTGATTCTTTAAAAGGGATACCTTAACTTCAACAAAGGTTTGTATCACTCCTTTTGGATTTAAGTACTGGCTGGGGAATCTTTTATAAGGATTGTGATTGAACCGTAAAATTGTTCTTGAATGCAAAATACCATGCTGAATATAGTTGTTACAAGGAAATTCTATTTTGATTGCCTCCTTAGAAATATTAAATGTGATGAAGATAATATATGTACTTGGAAATTAAATCTTTCAGAGTGCAAACAATAAAAAGACTTTTTTGTTCTAACAATTATTTGAAAACTGAAAACAATACTTTCATTCATCAGAATAGCTGAAAAACTTGAATTACATCACAAAAAGGTGCAAATTTATAACCCCAAGCCACATGAAAGTTTTGCTTTTGATGAAAGGGAGATAGATTGGTTTCTCAACAATGATAATACTAGGGAGTGTTTCATAAAATAGACGCTGCATATTTTTTGGGGGAATGAATTTTTTTTCTCAAAAAATCATCATTAATCCTGAAATGAAAATAATGATGTTTGAAAGAATTGGATATTATTTTCTCTTTATAAAAAAACACCACTTACTCCTACTGAGGAGCTAATACTTAAAATGAGTGATGTCTCATGTTTAAGGTTGTTGTATTTGACTTTTACTTTTATATTAAAATTCTCCCAAATGGAATGTCAAATTCACCTTTGAAATTGAATTCAGGTGACACAAAGATCAGCCTCTTTCCTCTCTGAATGATTATCTCTTGAAAAGTTGTGGATTTTGATGATTTCACCAATGTTTTTTTTGCTTTTCTTCAATTCTCCAAAATAGCTACAGGAAATATATAAGGCATATTATAAAAGGTACCTGAGGTATTGACTTTACCTATTTTTGCAAAATTTTATCTTTGAATAATTGTAAATCCTTACGTTTTCTGAAGTATTCTTCTGAAGATCACGAGGATGTGCCAATTGAAGAGTTCTTGGCTCATTGAACTTGAACCAATTGGTGGTTTTCTCTTTTTATTTGCTTTAAAAATTATATCAAAGAGTGAAAATTCCTTACCACAAGAAAATAATCCTTTTTCTTCTTGTTATTATCAATTATTTCATTTCTTTTATATAAAATTTCTGACAATAAGCCAGGGATATTCATGTTTACATAATTGCCTTCATATTGGAGACCTTCTATCAATATATTTAGCCATTTATTAGTGCGAAAGAGGTTTGGTATTCCTATCCCTCTTGGAATAATGAGTAATAAAATTCATCCCGATTATTCCCAAAGAGCCTAAATAGTAACAGAATAAAAAAGAAAGTCTTAAATACTCTATTTAGTACTTGGAATATATTCTATTAAAAGCTGTTTCAGTAATTGAATAGATTGAAATATTTCGCTTCTAAACTATTCAATCCTTTCCCCTTATATTTTAAATAAGAAAATATGTAACTTCTCAATTTTAAAAGCTCATTAAAGTAATATCTTGAGGCATAGCCTTTCTTAAAGTCAAATCCAGAAAAGACTCATACACTAAATGTTTTAAGCATCTTTAAGATTAAAAAATAGAACCAACATGCTAGTTACATCTTACATTGACTTCCCGTTTAAATTTAGCCTCATTAATTGAAGGAGAAAAGCTGCATTTAATCATTTCAACTGCTTAAATGTAATTAGTAGCCTTATTCTATCTCCTTCATTAGAAAATACTTGAATTGGGATATTTTTGAAAATATTTTCACATTATCATTATTATAGTTGACAGGGTTTCAATTATGAATAAGTTTGTGTCCTTTGATGCATTTCAGTTAATTTAGATGGAGCCTTCTCTAACTATATCCATAAAAATTTGACACATAACTTCTGGCTTATATACTGTGGGAACTCCTCTTGTGTGGGATTAAAATGAGGCAGTACCTGGAGGGGGAGATCACAGGTAACTAGTTTTGAATTGCTAATAACTCCTGTAACCAAGGGTGGCAAGGGTGTATTGCCTGCACCTCCTAAAATACTGAACAAAATCTTCCTTGGAGCTCACAAACCAAAATAAAATTAGTAAGTGGCTTTACAACTTCAGAAGACAAAATTCAGCAGTCTAAGATCAGACCTATTCAATAAATAATATAAAAAATAATGTTAGTAATTTTGGCTAAATTTTGGGTTTTAATGAAATACTTGTCTGTTTAATTTTAATATTTTTTCTTGGTTAAATTGAGGTGAGTGGTTTCTTCTTGGTGATAAATCCTTGGTAATATGGGTTATTTAAGGTTTTCTGGAAAATTTGATTGGTGTTGATAAAGGTAATTTTGTCAAGGTATAGTTATAATAGAGTAAAATAATTTTTTAAAGGCTTGTTATTATTTTTTTTAAGAGTGGTTAATAATAAAATAGTATTTGTTAAATTTAAGAGGTAAGATTCTTTGATATTGGATTTTTAAAGAGGTAAGTTAATTTTAAATCTTGATAAATGGTGTTAATTTTACTGGATAAAATATTTTAATAGAGTAGTAACCCTAATCTTGGGTACTGGGTAATTTTTATTTTTATCTTAATAATAATAGGATTCCACTGAGCTTAGCTACTGGGTAATCTTCAACACTATACTTCCACTGAGCTTAGCTACTGGGTAATCTTCAACACTATACTTCCACTGAGCTTAGCTACTGGGAAAGTAAATTTACTATAATATACTGGACTACCTCCCAGGTGAGGGATGAATTATTCCTATGCTCCTACTGTGCAGTGGATATAATTTGCATGGGATATAATTTGCATGGGGGGGGATTTTGAAATTTGGGGGAGAGAGCCCCTCTATTTATACCTTTTGGGAGCCCAGAGGGCCCTCCATGGGAGCTGTCTTTTTCCACTTTAATTCCTCTTGATTTCATCATGTGACTCCATTTTTGGTGAGGACCTTTCTTGCATGGGTCAGGTGATTTAAGGTTTGGTGATAATTTTCTTTCTGCACAGCCTCCACTTATCACATGATTGTCTTTTGGTGAACTAATTATGATGTGATATTCTTGAATTTTCCTTGCATACATGAGGTGATTCAATTTTGGCTGGGGATTTTTGTGGTGCACAGCCTCTTTCCTGTCACTTGATATTCTGTTGGTGGATGCAGTATCACATGATGACCTTGTAATTCCTTTGCATATGTCCTATTTTAGGTTGGGTAGAAGTGGCTGTGTAATTTATGCAGGTGTAATGTTTGTTTTTCTTCTTTTTGAACTTTAAAATGAAGTCAGGTGATAACTTCTTGCACTGGTGAATTTACTGTTTTTATGAGATGATGTGATTTTTGAGTTGACACATGCTGTGCATAGTCATGTGGTTGAGATTTAATTAAAAACAATTGTGTACTGCATGCAGCTTGTTGTAACTAGCTTTGGTTTGCATGAGGTGATGAGTTGTGTAAATAATTTTGATTCTGTTTTTAAGGTTTCAAGTGGGGATACTGTGGATATAAGATAAGGTACTCCTGTAGCTGTGTTTTAAATGAATTGCAGGAATTCCATGGAGTTGAGCTTTGCATCATGGGACTTTTTTATGTTGAGTGCTAGGTTGCTGCGTAATTCATGCAGGTGTCCTTTTCTTGCTGCATGAATACTGTGGCTATAAGGGGGTGTAAAGCTGGGTGGGGTGTGTAATTTAAAGGGTGGTACCTCATTTGTTGTAACTAGTTTGCCATATGTAAATTGATTTTTTTACATATGCATAGTGAAATTGAATAAGTTATTTAAACACATACACTTCCCTTTGGTGCCTGTGCCATGGCTTTATGAGTTAAATCCAGCTTCTTGCTGTAAAATTGACCTTTTGGTGTAAAATTTGAGTGTAAGTCTGCCTGTAGGCTGGATTTCCTGCTGTTATAGGGTACTATGAGCTCGGGCCTGGTGAAAAAAAATGGTATGGAATACCACAATACTTTTGGCTCAATAGAAGGTCTGTTTTCTAATGAAATCATTGGTCTTTAAAGATAATACTATTGCTCTTTGACTGAATAGTTTTGAATGTAAAGATGAGAGGTGAATTTTCTTCAGTAAATATAATTTATTATACATTAAAAATTATATATTTTATTCATAAAATTGATAATAGAGATATAGAAAAGGTTTTTTACTAAAAGTATTTGAATAATTTATAGTTTCAAGAAGGACAAAAGGCTTATTACTGATTCAAGGTTTCTCAAACAAACTATACAGATTGCTACTCTACTTGTTTTTAATAACACTCTATGGTTTGAAAGAATAATTAAGCTCCCTACCAACGAAGTTGATTACAGTTTTCCCAAAATTCATATGCCTAACTAAGCAAGGAAAAATAGGTAAATTTTATATTTCATCTTTGAAAACCCTTTTGTAAAACAATCACCTGGAATATTATATTCATAATAGAATGAATATCATCTGTTATACATTATGTACTTTTTGAATAATCAATACTTTAAAACCACCTTATTATAATTTTTCCTTAATTACTATTACATCCTTTTTATCTCTTTGCAAAATTAAAGAATTCAGAATTTCTAAGATCTTGTATGGGTACTTCATCAGGTTTTCATTTTGAAGTTTCTGGAAAACTTAAATTATCAAATAGTGTCTCTTTCAGGTTTTTTCCTTTCAAATTGATTTAACCATACCAGCATTAAAAGGAGGTCCAATATCCTCTTTATTTCCAAAAGATATCCAGAATTTTCCTATATGGTGTTCCTGTGTTTAAATCACTTTGCTTTTAAATATCATGGATTTGCAGTTACTCCATGTGGTGTGAGATTCTTGAATTTGGATTCCAAATGGATTAATTTTACTAAAAATGCTTGTTAAAATATTAAAATCATGCTGGCCCAATGCTTCAGAAGAATAACGGCTCTCCATCCCATTTTTTAAAAGATATGAGACAAACTGGGAAGCTGTGATCCATAATCTTGGTATCTTTTCAACAACTCCTCAAAGCTGTGCTATTTCCAAAACTCCATTAAATAAACCATATCCAGAATTCCTGAAGGAAAGAATTTCATCATGAACCAATCTTGCTTTATGTCATGATATTTTCTTACTTAGATTGTTATTTTTATTACTCAAATTCGGAATATGATTCGAGCTTTCACCATACCAGCAATAAAATATTCATCAGAATTCATATAGCTTTATTAAGCTATATAAGTGCTGTGAGGAGTTCAAAGTAGGATTTTGAATGATATTTCTGATCCAATTTGTCACTGATTCACTTCTGTATATCTCAAAGATCTTTTAAACAACAAATATCTGAATTTTAAATATTTTATGAGACATGAATATATTTTTAATCCCTATGAGATTATATATTTCTGAAAGAATTATGGATTGTCTAGTAGAGTTGCTTATAGGATTCCATTTCCACTGAGGAAAAATTCAAATATATTAATAAAAGTAACTTTATACATAATGAGCCTTTCAACTGCCTTTGGTTTTCCGTCTGACAGAATTTGAATACTTTCTAGAAAGTGAATTCATTATGAAAAACATGCTTACACTGAGGGCAGGTGCTACAGGTTCAACACGATTACAAACATGAGCATAATTATTAATGAAAAATGGTTCCAACATGGGTCAAACAACAATGTTCTTTGGTATTTTTCTCAGACACAACTCACTAGGTTTGGAATAATACAAAGAAAACAGATTTCTGCCTTTCTTTTTTTGGAAAAGATACAGCTTTCCAATAAATAAAGATGTCTTATACAATAAACACAATAAAAATATGCATCTATTACCAATATATAATAGAATATCATGGATATTCACTTTTACACAAAAAATGGACCTTGAATATTTGAAATCATGCCTCACTTATAACTACCAATTGACATTAATTGTTCTCTCCATTCATCTCTCTAGCCTCTCATTCTCTTATTAAGCTAATTAAAAATTCGATCATTTTATAAAATAATATTAGTCTTGATCTTAATTCTTTTGTATATTTTGTCCCCAAAACCAGTGAAGATTTCTTCATATTGTTCCTCCAGTTGCTATCAGATAATGGTTGAGACCTACGCTTATCATTTATTTGAAGCTATTATTCTATGGCCTTTTATTCCAAAAAGGAGCCTATAAGTAATATAAAAAAAATAAAAATTTAATATTTTGTAGAATTAATACATTTGGGAGCCTCAGAGTATGATTAGAGAATATGCATTTTTCTTAGTTCAAAAGTTGATAACACAAAGCCAAAAAGTAACAAAGTATTTCATCATAATACATTTTAGAGCTTGAGCATCTCAATACTCCAAAAACTAGCCTTTTCAACAAAGTCTTACGAATTTCAAAAATGAAAATCAAAACTTGGTAGAATTTTGACCCGTTTTTTAAAATGAAGAAAAGAGATGTTATATGCCAGATTTTTATTCAAATTTTCTTTGATTGTATACATTGATTTTTCATAATAACTTTATTTTTTGAGCAGTAGCTACACTTAGAAGCTTCCTACTATGATTTCTCATCCAAAATAGTGTAATTTCTTCAAAACCTTTACTTAAAAAAACAAAATATTAATTTTTCTAATTTTTGGAAGTATTTTTAAAGAATAAACTGGCTCAATATTAAGCTTGATGTTGGTATTATATTTTTGAGCATGCTTTGATTTGTGGTAATTTCCTTTCTAATTTTGAGAAACCTATAAATTTTGAGTGCCTTGAAGTGCTTGATTGGAGCTATCCAAAATATTTCTCTTTGCATATTTTTTGTTAGCTCTAGATGATTTCAGGTATAATGAGTTTTTTTATGTAATATATGAATCTTAATTCTTGAAAAATTGATCAAAAATCAGAAAGCTACAAAACAATTTGGAATATGGAAGAATATGTCTTGATTTTTCTGAATATATTCAAAATATTATTCCAGGAGTTTTCTATGAGATTTCCTTTTTGAAAATTTGTAATGCATTGTGAGTTAGATAGTTTTCGATAAATACTCACACTAATGAGCTATCTTGTAATCTATGATTCTATCAGTAAGGAGACCTCATAAATATTTGTTTATTTGCTGAATCAAAATGTAAAATTATGATAAATATAAAAATTCAGGTGAGTGAAGAATATTTATGAATACTGTGATCTTCATGAAATTTTCTGAGCTTGAAAATCTTGAGGGTAAATGATTTCTCCATTAATATATTTAGGCAATTTCCCATTATAGGATCCAAAAAGGTTCAATATTCCTAAAAAAATTTTATTACAAAACATAAAAAAAGCTATTTCAGTCACAGATGGAATCATATTAAGCTATAATGATATAGCCATATAAAGGTCAAAAATAAAAGATCTTCAGTTCTGTATGATTTAAAACTGGAGAAATATCAACAATATTTTATAAGAAATGGTTTTTCTGGGGACACAATGATAGGAATTAATAAAACCTTTCAAATTTATCAATTTTAAAATTGAAATGAATTTTCATTGCAAATTTTCCCTCAAGATATTTCAATGAAAAAATGAAGTTTTGATTCAAAAGTTTCATATATTTAATATTAATGCAAATTTGGATCTTAATATTGATTCTTATTAGGAATAATTTAGAGATTTTTGGTAATAAAACCAGAAGTGGAACCAGAAATAAGTATCTTCAATATTTCACATAGCTATATATGAGAATACATCCTGTTAGTTATGTATGAATAATAACTCTTTGATTTTCATAAATATTCTTACTGATTAATATATCTTGAAAGGCTATCTGATCCTTAAGAAATTTTGGAAATAAGTATTGAGGAGTTTAAATAAATGAATTATGTGTGAATCATAGCGCCTTTTATTCATAGTAAGAGATCAAAAAATTTCTGAAAGAATTGAGATATGTCTCTTGTAGAAATCACTTGAATATTCGGGGAAGGCTTTGACTGAAGCTGTATATAATACTCAAGATAGGAATATAAACCTCCCCATGAATTATAATCTCATTTAGTCACTGTTGAATCTATGGTATGAGAGATAATTAAACAATTCACTTTACTGTACCATATAGCTACCATTTTTCTTTTTAATACTTTACGTGAGCTTTTGGAATATATTTAATAGAAAATGATTTTACAATGATTGAACAAATTATTATTGAAAAACTTCCAAGTCTCTGTAGGAAGAAGGATTTGATATTAGTATTGTAAAATGATATATTTATACATGTTACTTTGAGTGAGTGAAAGATAAAAACAAATTTCAAGTATTTTTGAGATTTATCCAAAGCTTTAGTGCGACTAGGAATTCAATCCAAGATACTTTCATTGAGTTTTCAATTTCTAGAATCTCAAAGCTTTATATTTGTCAACATATACATATCTAGCTCAAGTCCTAATCATATTCATTGTAGAAATTCTTGAGAAGTATGTTAAGAAAGTCTTTGGATCCTCAAATTTTAATTGTCTTGTTGTAGTGCTTTTTTATATGATAATTTTTGTTATTTTGTGAATAAATATCTTTGAGCTTAATATGTTTTGTATATATGAACCAAAAGAATTCGGCGAATTCCAAATTTATGAAAAGAAGGGAAGGATAATATAAATTTATTTAATTTAACTTTCAATCAAAAAAACCCTTTCTAAAGATTCACCCCACTATAATTGTGTATTTGGTGAAGAAATAAGAAAAGAGACTATGAAATGCATTCCTAGAGCACAAATGTTAGAAATTTGAAGTGAAAGTAACAAATTTGTACTCACTCTTCATCACTTAGACTATAAATGAAACCAAGGATAGATGCAAAATCAACGTTTATATAACAAGTAATAAAGAGCAGAAAAAGACTTCAATCATTTAGCCTTTGGTAGCCACATGGTTTTACTTTTGTCTAGAAAGAATCTTCAAGAAGCACTGGAAATATCAAGCTTTAAGTATCAGATATTTATAATATGTGATAATCCAAGATGCAGCTGGTACATAAATGGCTGTGACACTCAAACCTGTCTTAAGCCTTTCAAAAATCCATCAATAATAGTCCAAAAATAACTCTATTTGTTTTTTCCTTGAATATATATAAGTATTTGACTCTCTATATAATGAAAAACAGAAAGATGATTACCTTTACATTAACCAATCAAATTACAAAAGGCCATTCTTTGTTTAATGTTTATTGTTTCTTGATAATTATGATGAGATAAAAACTTGATATAGACAGAATTCATCGCCAGGAGAAAACGAAATAAAAACATATCAAGATAGCTTCATAGTTCTTTTATCAATTGAATTTATTATGACACCCTAAGAAGATAAGAGCTGGTATGTGTATTGGGTATTTCAATTCTGGCATTAAGAAATAAGATAAACGCACTTTTCTTTTTGAAAATATTAATACAAGGTCTTTTCATTCCAAAGTTATTTTTAGATTATTATCAATTAAAGAATGTTTGGGTGGTTTTTTCTCAAGTTTCTCTTCCAAAGATGACTTGAAAATCTTTTACAAGGATCTTTCCTAGTAATGGTTAATTAATAAGGGATATTGCTTAGAAAATTAATTTTTAAGCATGGAAATTCTGTAGAAAAGTGTTAATGATTTGGGATTTCTTTTCTTCTTGAAAGATTTAAATCTGGAAGGGACCTGGGTATGTCTTAACTCCTTACAAAGAAATCTCTTACTTTTAAGATCAGTAGAAAAAAGCATACATTTACTTGTTTCTACCTTTAATTTGTTTGAAATTATTTGAATTTGTTGGCTTTTTCCTTTCTTTCAAGTGGAAGTTTGAATATATCTTTGAAAAGGGATTTTAAGATCTTTTATCAGCTTGAATGATAATTTCAGAAAATAAAAGTTGTTCTTTCTGTTTATGTGGAAAGGGTTGAATAGATTTGTAATTAAATTAGATGGAGGATCTGTAAATGTTGATGTGATCAATTTTTCTCAATCAGAACTAGCCCTTTCAAATCCTACATTTTGTATACAGAACAAATAAGCCCTTGTTTGGAGATAATGTATTCATATGTGTAGATCTTATTTTAATACTTCTCGATGGAATTATATAGTAATTTATACTGTTATTCTATCTAATGAACGTGGAAAAAGGATTTATAAAATCCATAATACAACAAGACAAGATTTCAGGGGCCCATTAAGAATTCTCAGACAAGTTTTTTTCTATAGATTCTGTAAAACGTATCTATTTATAATGTTATTTACCTGTGTTAAAAGTATTAATTTTTTATTTTAAAGAATTTTTTAAAGCAGTTTTACCCATATCCTGCGGTATTTTGAATTATAATAGCTGTTGGGATACAGATGAGCTTGAATACCCTTATGATTTGAAGACGATGGAATATGAAAGTATCTCTTATTGAGCCTATAATTTTGAAACACAAATTATTGAAATATTGCGGAAAACCTCCCAGCCTTCAGGTTTCCTTCCTATAGAGACAGAATTTTTTAATTTTACCCCATGAAGGATGAGGGGAAATATTTTTTTTTGAAAAATGATGACAATGATTAATATTATTAACACATATTTTTAATTAATTTGAATTGAGTGAGATCCATATTTTTGGCTTTAAAATAAGCACATGATATTCAATAATGCAAATGAACAATTGTAAGATTTTATATTTTTAAAATGCGTCTCTTAAGGGGATTTTAGAAATCTGATTGATTTTTTTGATTTCTTCCACCACTATGAGAAGAAAAAGACGTAGGGAATGTTACTTTGACTTTCTTTGTGAATAAAAAGCCAGTTTTCAATATTGTATTCTTTCTCCTTGAATATGGCTCAAAATGAGGTATTAAAGAGCAATAAATTCATTTTTCCGATGAATAATTGGGATATATATATACCGGTATTTGTATGTTTTCAGTTTTGGTCATAACACAATTTGAAAAAAATATTAAAAAGAGTTTCTTTTAAAAAGGAGTTAGCTTTATATTTATTATTGAGAGATCCAATAAGCAGGGAAATGAACAAAGCTCAAAGGAATAAAGGAAGTTCAATTAAGATTATTCTACTTTGGAGATAAGAAAATCCCAAAACTTGGTAGGAATATATAATCCTTAAAAATATGTTTTGAGTCTAGATTCTATGAATGATTACATGAATAAGTGAATTTATAAAGTAATTATTCCCCTTATGAGAACCTGAATACTCTTCTAGACTCCCTTGGCACACATATTGTATCAGGCTGCATATATTGAGCCTAAAATGAAATGATTGTGCCATAGACTTAACTCTCAAGTTCTAAAATGGCATTAACTCAATATGTGTCATATATTCTATTAATACTCATAAATTTGATTTGATTGAGCCCTGAAGGAATTGAAAATTCTTTTGAACAATAATTCAATTCAACGTTGACCATTAGATGAACCCTTTTTTAAATCACATTTGGGCCATTTTGGTGGCAATTTTGGAAGAAAGTGAAATATTGAAATGCACCTTTTCCAAATCGAAGGTATTATCCATGAATAAACCTTACATTAAAAATAAGGAAATTGATTATGATCTTATATTTTATGTATCTTTAGCCAAAAAAACCACAAAAAATCTAAGTAAAGTGACCATTTTGTCTGTATGATGTGTACATTCTTCTTAATAAATATTAATCTTCAAATCTAGAAGAGGAATTATTACTTTTACTACGCGTATTGATAAGTTCTGACTGTCAGATTGTCCTAAATTGTGAAATTTCTGAAATGAATTTGAATATTAAAATTATTTAAAAGTCTCTAGAAAATGTTAATCTAAATAACACACACAATTTTCACTAATTGCTTATGTATTGCATTATGAAATTTTATATACAGAAAATCAGAACTGATCACCTTTGCAAACCTTTGGTATCAGATGTCAAAAGAATTCCAACCCAAGCCTTAAATGTAAAAAAACAGCAGAGAAAAGAATCCTAAAAGCCAGAATCAAAATACTTTCTTTGACTTTAATTAGCCCAATTTTACACTGGTAAAGTTTTCCTTTATTTCCTCCATGAATTTGAATGTGTTTTTTCTTGATTTTAGTTACTCAAAATATGTTCATATCAATTATTCCTGTGATTTTTTATCTCACTTTGGCTTTATTTTACATTCATACTCCTTTGATTTCCTTAAAGCACAACTTCTGAGATTTTCTCAATTTTATAGTTGTTAAATTAAAATTAAAATTTTCTTTATTTATTTATTTATTTAGCTTTTTCCCTTATTTGAAGTATTTCCTCACTTTTAGTAGTTTTTTGTTTTTATTTTTTTTTATTTTTTAACATTTTGTTGATTTTTGTAATTTTCCACATTTTCCGATCATTTTAAATCTTTTTTATTTAATTAATCTTTATATCATTTTCATCCAATTTTGTTTAATTTTATTTCATTTTTTTATAATTTTTATCAACTTTTCAAATTTTTCAAATTTTTCAGTCCTGGTTTTTTTAATTTATTTCTGTACTTAATACATCTAATCTCGGACATTTTCTGCAGTTCTTTAAAATCCATTTATCTCATACATTTTATATATTGTAACTATTGATTTTTATTATTTTTCAACTGTTCTTCAGTTTCTTCCTGTACAGATGAAATACAGCTGTTGTGAGCCTTGAGATATATTTTACATACCTAAATAGGCCACAATTCTCTTTAAAATAAATTTTGAACTATGAATAATCCTTAAGTCATGCATATATTCAAAATTGATCATTCTGGATTTCAGAAAAGATGAATAACCTTTTTGTGAGGAAATAAATCCATGGATTGTACACAAAAATTCACATGGGGTAACTCCATAGAGTGATTAAGCTTTAATTAACTCTATGAGGTGTTAATATGGAAAATACTTCAATACGACATAAAAGAATTGTGAAAATATTTGTTTTTCTCAATCTCACGCCAAAATAATGATAATATGAGAAATCCCATGGTACACATACACTATGAATAGTGCTATGAATGTTTGTGGCAGTTACTATTATGGTACACCCATAGTGGATATCAGTCTTGAAGCCTGAACTTCTATTTTTGATGAGAAAAGAGCTAACCAGGGTACCCAACTTCTGAGGCCTCTGAGGCATGCATAGCTCGGAAGCCTGGATCCATGGCTGATAATAGCCCAATTAGTATAATAAAACCCCTGGGAACCTGCTTAACACGTTGAAATCTCATTAAATCATAAGAAAATTGCAAATAAGCTTTTATTTTGATGTGACAAGGAGGTAAAGAGCAGCTTAGAGTCCTGTAACCATGTCAATTCTTAATGATTTTCCATTGATAAAACTTCAAAGAGTGATTAATACCCTTTCTGGACTAATATCATTAATTAACCTCATGGAAACCAGCTATATTGTGCTATGTGCAATTCTATGTAGAAGTGTGGTAAAAAATTTGAAAATTCATCAAAATGAAGTTCTTGATAAAGCTTTGTGAAGCTTTTGTCACCAGTAGAGAATGGTATGATTCATAAATAAACCAAAAAGAATCGTGATTTCATAAGTAAAATTGAAAGTTTTACTTACAGCCCATTTTTGATGATTCCACATGAAACACTGAATCTTCAAAAATTCACATAAAATAAAACCTGTGTTGAAATTTCCAATACAATTGATAACTTCAAGGATTTAATTTTGATTTTGAAATAAAAGAAGCTTTACAGTTTTTACTCCTTTTATTATTAACCATAAATGGGTTGGTAGTCATGTAAAAGCATTAATTAAGTAAACTTGATAATCTTACATAAGAACAGATGATTCACTCCATAATCCAAAAAGGATTATTGTTTTCTCACTCAACAGTTTTCAGTTTTCTCCATGGAACCCTTCTGTCAGCTGTGTTTGACTCAAAAGATGCCTCCTCTAGCTTTTTTTTCTAAATCATCTTATTATCTAATTATATGTTTGTTACCAAAAAGTAAATATTTGTTAAATATTTTCTTAAGTGTTTTAAATATTTCAGAATAAATAAGAAAGACTTGAAATCATAGATATCAACTATATATTGTTGTTATACTGCTATTAAATCAATTTTTATCCTTTGAATCCACAATTATCCATAAAATCTCTCTACCAATCTCTTTCCAAGGCTCATTGCAATATTATTGAGTGAGTTATTATTAACTCTTAAACATTTTTCTTTAGTGATAGTTTTTCTTCAAGAACTTTCTTTATATTTATTCTTGCAAAAAATAATTATACATTAAAATAATTTTATTTTTTTAATAGAGAAGTTTTATTATTCAATACTTCTTGTAATTGAGTCTTGTAGAAAATTACTAGTTACTGTCATAATTACTAGTAGTGTATAACAAGTAAAAGGAATATCTAATTCTTTAATTATTTAATTGTGGCTATAATAATTGTTTATTATTCTATTTCCTAAGAAGAGTCATATTACTGTTAATTAATAGTAAAATTATCAACAGTTTCATAGACACTTATTCTATTTGGGGGCCTGGACATGTTTTTTGAACCTTGCACCCTTAATTGATATATTTTTAAGCTCTAGAATATATGAATTTAATAATTTTCTTCTTTCAATTTAAAGCTAAAGCTATTTTTATATTTTTTAATTGTCTTTAAAATATTTTTCATTGAGGAATTTGGTCTAATTTTACACTGTTTTTACTTGTGGATCTTTCACATCCAAAAACTTATAACATTATTCCTTGAGCTACTCTGAATCAATTTTGAATCAAAATCTTAAAATTTTATTTTATTTTCTTTAAAAAGAATGATTTTTTGATATTAAAAAATGGAAAGCTTATAAAAAATCTTAAAAATATTTTTAAAGTTTCAAAAATATTTCTATATCAATTCTTCTCTCTAGTGTCTTCAATCAAGTGCATTGCAGCTAGTAATAAGCTAAGTAAGAGATATATTACCATTACAGAATCTAAAGAAAGCATTTAAGTGAAAATTTCTGAAAGAGGCACTTTTTCCAAAGAAGAAATAGCCAAACAACCACCAAAAGGTGTGTGTTTCTGTCTTTATCTTTCACTTTCACTTAAATTGATGTGAAAGTCATGCATACCAGAAATTGAAGCAAGTATTCAGTCCAACAAGATTGATGTGGAAAAGGAAGAGGGAAGGCCAAATCCAGATCTGGCAAGTCTTCCTCAAGAAAGACATGTCTGGAGGATGCCAGAGTTTCCCCCATTCCCCAAGGTCTGTACCCACAAAATTTGATGTGAACTCTGAGCCTAAACTGATTTGAGGTAATATTTTAAGGTCTGAACAATTTAAAAGTGGCTTCCATAGAAACACATTAGTCCCGGTACAAAAACTGGTACAGACCAGCCAAGGAAGAGAAGTGGGAAATTTGTCCAAGCCTTTTGCAGGGGGCTATGAACTCCTACTTACACATCAAGAGCTTTCTGGGTCAGAAAAAGACCATAGAACTCTTATGAGGATGGAGCCCATTTTCTGGAAAAGACAAGCTCAAAAAGATAAAGAATTGGCTGAAGAACCAAATTATTTTATCTGTAGACCAGAAGAAGGAGTGAGAAATGACCCCAGCTTCGGACAAAGAAGGTCCAGTGGTGTCAACCAGCTCCAGATGTGTCCAAAGCAATTTCCAAAGGACCTCAGAAAAAACAGAGAGGTCCCAAGAACAATCAATGCAAGGGCAAAAGCAAAGCTAATTGGCACAGACCTCACCCAAAAGTGTAAGATGTATCTATGAATTGTTGATAATATTACTATTAATAAGCAATACTATGACTGTCCTGATGAAATATAATAGTAAAATTATTATAGCCATGATTTAATTAATTAATTGATTATTTCTTTTACTTGTTATACACTACTAGTGAATATAACAGGAAGCAGTGATTGTCTACAAGAAGTATTTAAATAATAGAACTTCTTTATTAAAATAATGAGATTATTTTGATATATAATCATCTTTTAAAAGAATGATTTTAAATATAGTTCTTGAAGAAAAAAATACTAGAGAAAAACTTTAAGAATTAATTTGAAACCACTCACTAATATTCAATGAACCTTGGAAAGAGTATGGTAGAGAGATTTGACAGATAAATTGTGGATTTATGGGATCAAAATCAATTTACAACAGTATTAAAACAATATATAGTTGGCTTCTATGATCTCACATCTTTATGATTTATTTTGAAAGAATAAAACACTTAAGAAAAAATTTAACTAATAATTACTTGTTGGTAACAAACATATAATTGGATAATAAGATGATTTTGAAAGAAAAGCAAGAGGAGGCATCTTTTAAGTCAAACATAGCTAACAGAAGCCTGCCATGGGGAAAACAGAAAAAACAGTGAGTGAGAAAACAATAATCCTTTTTGGATTAGTGATTGCATCATTTGTTGTCACATAAGATTATCATAATTACTTAATTTATGCTTTTACATGACTACCAACCCATTTATGGTCAATAATAAAAGGAGTAACAACTGTAAATATTCTTTTATTTAAAAATAAGCATTAATTTATCAATTTTATAGATGTTATTGGAAATCTTATCCCAGGTTGTATTTTCTGTGAATTTTTGAAGATTCAGTATTTCACGTGCAATCATCAGAAATGGACTGTAAGGAAAACTTATAATTTTACTTATTAAACAATAATTACTTCTGGTTTATTTGTGGGTCTTCATTTTCTCAATTGGTACAGAAACATTCAGAAATATTCAACAAGAATTCTCTTTTTAATGAATTTTTGAAGTTTGTACCTCATTTCTATGTAGAATTGCAAATAGCACAGTATGGCAGGTTGGTATGAGGTAAATCAATGGATAATAGTCCAAAAAGGGTTTTGTTTACTCTTTTAAGGCTTATCCATTGAAAATAATTAAGAATCAAAATTTTTAAAGGAGTATAAGTTTCTTTTTGCCTCTTTATCACGTCAAAATAGTAGTTTATTTGCAATTTTCTTATGATTTAATGAGATTTTAACTTGGTAACTAGGTTCACAAAAGGTTTTAGCATACTTATTGGGCCATTATCAGCCATTAATCTAGGATTTTGAGCTATTCACTCCTCAGAGGCCTAAGAAGCTTGGTATCCTGGCTTTCTTTGATGTCTTTTGTCCCCCTCAGCTATTTTCATGTCAAAAATAGAAATTCAGGCTTCAAGGCTGATATCCAATATGAGTGTACCAAAATATTAAGTGCCACAAACATGCATAACAATATGCATAGTTTATATGAACCGTGGGATTTCTCATGTTACATATTTACTATGAATAAGTTTATTCATGTTTGTGGCACTTAAAATTATGGTATTCATGCATACAGGTTTGGTACACCCATAGTGAATCTCAGTCTTTAAGCCCAAATTTCTCTTTTTGATGTGAAAATAGCTAAGGGGCACAAAAGACATCATATAGATCCAGGGTACCCAACTTCTGGGGACTCTGAGGCATGAAAATATCTAACGCTTGGATACATGGCTTATCATAGCCAAATGAGTATAGTAAAGCCTTTTGGGAACTTGGTTACAACTTCAACTCTCATTGAATCATAAGAATATTGAAAATAAGCTGCTATTTCAATGCAACAAGGAGGTAAAGAGAAGCTTAGACTACTGTAAACATTTCAATTATTAATGATTTTCCATGAATAAACCCTAAAAGAGTAATTCAACTCTTTTTGTACTTGTATCTGTTGATTTACCTCATAGCAACCTGCTATCCTGTGCTATTTGAAATTCTACATAGAAATAAGGTAAAAACTTCAAAAATTCATCAAATATACAATTATTAATCAATATTTCTGAAGCTTTTGGGACCAATAGAGAATGGTATCATGCATAGAGAAACCATAAAGAATTTTGGTTTCATAAGTAAAATTAAAAGTTTTCTTTACAGTGTATTTTTCATGATTTCATGTGAAACACTGAATCTTTGAAAATTCACAGAAAACACAACCTGTGATTAAATTTCCAATAAAATTTATAAATTTGAGAAATTAATTTTGATTTTGAAAGAAAGGAAGATTTATAGTTTTTGCTCCTTTTATTCTTAACCACAAATAGGTTGGTAGTCATATAAAAGCCTTGATTAAGTAATTGTAATAATCTTACATGACACCAGATGATGCAATCAATGATCCAAAAACAATAATTGCTTTCTCACTCACTAGATTGTCAGTTTGCTCCATGAAATGCCTCTGTGAGTTATTTCTGACTTAAAAGAGGCCTCCTCTTGCTGGTTTTTCCAAATCATCTCATTATCCAATTATATCTTTGTTACCAGCAAGTAAGTATTTGTTAAATGTTTTCTTGAGTGTTTTGAATATTTCAAAATCAATCAGGAAGACATAAAATTAGAGAAATAAACTTTGTATTGCTTCAATACTGCTATAAAATCAATTTTATCCTTGAGCTCTGCAGTTATCTATCAAATATTTCTACCAATCTCTTTCCAAGGTTCATTGGAGTATTAGTGAGTGATTTATTGTTAATTCTTGAAAGTTTTTCTCTAGTAATAGTTTTTCTTCAAGAATTATATTTAAATTATTCTTGCAAAAGGTGATTATTTATGAAGAAAATTTTACTATCTTAATAAAGAAGTTTTATTATAAAATACTTCTTGTAATTGCTTCTTGTATACAATTAATGCTTACTGCTTTAATCACTAGTAGTGTACAACAAGTAAAAGAATTAATTAATTGTGCTTATGATAAGTTTATTATTATTATATTTCATAAGAAAAGGCATAGTACTGTCGATTAATAGTAATATTATCAGAAGTTTCATAGTTAAATCTTACAGATTTACAGGAGATACAGGGGTGCCAGCCTTTTTGGCTCAACAAGGATGGCACTCCTGTATAAACTGTATAGCTATTTTTCAGCTATACAGGAAGAAACTCAAGAAAATTTGAAAAAAAATAGAAAAAAATGAAGAAATAAAACATGATAAAGAACAATAAGAGACCTCAATACAATCAAGAGGAATGTAGAAAATCATACAAGAGAATTAATCATTGAAAAAAAATCAGCAGAAAGAAATGAAAAGTTTAACAAGAAGCAAAAATTAAAAAAAACAAAAAATATAAAAAAGATAAGAAAATTACAAAACATAGAAAACCGATTGAAAGAAATTAAATAAAAATTTAATTAATAATAGATAAAAAATGAGAAAAATGTAAAATTCAATAAATAAAAAGAAATAAAAATCAAATAAAAGCAGCAGATAGAACTAAAAATAAGCATGAAAAGAAACCATATTTTTTGAAATTAAAAAATTCATAAAATTCAAGATATCAGCTAAAACTTTTGAAGAAATAGGTTGAAAAGATAAAAAACATATAACAAATATTGTTAGCTCAATGGATAAAGAAAATGGGAGAAAACATTGAATTACCCAGATGTATGTAGGACACTTGATCATCATGAATATAAAAAAATGGAAAGAGTAATAAGAAGGCTTGAATATTGGAAATTATGAGAACATAGCACCAGAAAAAATGAGAAGTAGAAGATGAAAAATCAAGAGTTGATAAATTAATGGGAAGTGAATAAAAAATAATGGAAACTTATTGATTAATTTTTTATGAAGAAAAGACAATGATTGCCAATTTCTAGAATGAAAAAACGTTTTGTGATATGAAAAAAACAGCATGATAGTAAGGACTCATTCATCTCAAAAACAAGATAAAAGATACACGGTTTGAAATTATGTGAAAAATACAAAAAATTAATAAAAACCTTCATAAAGGTACCCTTCATTTTATAAAAAAATTTGTCCATCAAAAAGGAAGTTGACAAAAATTGGCTACAAGATCAGTTTTTTGGCAGTTTAAAAAATGGACTTGAGGTATATATAGACTGAGTATTAGAGCTTTGGATTAATGTTTGGTATTTGATGAGACAAGGGTATCTCTAAAAGAATTTTTCTCTTTGAAATTAAAATTGATGTGTAATTAATTATTGTTAAAATATTCCTATGGATTTCATCAGCAGGGTAAAAGATAATAAGATTTACTGCTGTAGAGTTTGGAATAACAGGAATTGAAGCTCTTCATAAATAATGATTATTATCAGCTACCTTTCCAAAATTTCTTTAAATTAAACGTCAATTTTGTTCCCAGAAAATATCACCACCTTTTTACAGGAAAATTTGGTCACTTTATGCTCTTATGTAATGTATCAATTTCCCCAAAATATGTCTACCTAAATTCAATAGCAAAAAACTTTACATTCATATAGTTTCCACTGAAATAGAAGTGTGAAAGCTCTTATCTTCAGGAACTCAGTATTTTTGAAGATGGCTCTCATAGCCATCTTCAAATTTCAATTATGATTAATTATTCAGATATTAAATAAAATATCAAATTTCAAAAGGAGTGGAGAAAGTCAAACATGATATTTTGAATTAAGCTGATAAAACATAATTTTGTCAAGGGTGACTTTTGAAATTCCAATATTTAATTTAACAGTGGGATTTCTATTCAAATCTGCTATTAAGATTCAAAACACAATACAAACTCTTCAAGTCCTTTTCATAGATGATTGTGCTATGTATTTACTGTTAAGCTTAAATCCCCACTTTAATATTGGAATTTGCTGCTAAGTATATATATCACCATTTTCCAGGAGAGATGGATATCATAATTACATTAGAGATGAATAAGAGTCATTGAAACCTTGAAAAGAAACTTGAAGCTCATGATTTGCAGCCTTAATTATTCATAAGAGCTATGATGGCTCACATAAACTCATATATTTTTGAAAATTATGCTATGTAATAAAAAATGATGTTTCTCAAAACAAAATTTTCCATAAAATATGATATATTCAAACTTAATACTTCAATACCGTAATTTTCAAAATCTAATATGTCCATTCCTAATCTTCACAGGAAATATCTCAAGCAAAAAAAAATATTTCTTTCCATGAATTGGATTGAAGCATGTCACCTACTGGAGTGAAAGGGTCTTTAATGAAAATAATCAATTCTTTACCCCACATAGTAAACATTACTTTGGTAAAGCTTGAGGATATCAATGTCAACTCAAATTTTGAATAATCAAGAAAAAGAGATTTTATAAACTTTTGCCTTCTGGATTCTCCCAGTATCTAACATATTTAATAACATAATTGTTTTCTTGATAGATAAAATTAGATTTTCATCTGATTTCAAATATTCAGGTTGAGGTAGTTCCTAAAAAAATATGGTATGAATGTGGATATCACCCTTATCCTAAAAAGTGGGATTTAGGACATGATCTATATAGATATGATTTAAGATCATAAGCGTCAAACCCAATACAGTTTTTAGTAAAGAGTTTTGAAATATTACTTAGTAAAAGAAAATGCTTCTACATTAAAGTTTCGTGGGAATGTTTCATCAAATATTTCAACCTGCATATAATGGAGGTAATGCTTTTCATAAGCAGAAATTTAATGAATTGCATTTACATTTTATCCAAAAGGTGAATTTGAAAATTTGCACTTATTTTCTGTGATGTTTCCCAAAAAAACTTTCTTTATTTGTAATTAAACACTTATGCTTATTATATAAAAGGATTTTTTCATGCATCTTCCAAATAATCTCTCTTTGAGAGATACAATAGCTTCATGATTTGAACTTTAAATTAATACTTAAATGACTACCTTTTTCCGTTCTAGAATGACAGATATTTTTGCAAAAAAAGGAGAAATCAATGATAATTATTAGAATTTACATGAAAAAACATTTTCAAGTTCTGCAAGAATTATTAAAATACTCAATATTCAACTATAATCCTTTTAATAAAAAATTATTGAGCTTCGCAGAGATTTTCGAAATATCAAGATTAAAAATGATTTTCAAGAGGAAAATTTTGATAATTACACTATTATGAAAAGAGTATATCTATTAAAACGGACTGGCTTGATAAAATAAATATTTTATTCTTTTCATCAGTATTATCATGAAAAATTAAGGATGTTTTGAAAATAATGGTATTTATATGGGGGATATTAGCTGTCAAGTGAATGTCTGAGAATTTTTGAGTCAAAAATGAAGCTCCTCATTTTTTTCACGTGAGGAGATAATTCATAGAGTCAACCTCCACTTGGGAAATTTTCAAAATGTGTTTTCAAGAAAGATTCTTGTGCGAAAGAGGAATTGATTTTTCATGATATGGGGTTCTTTATAACAAGGCTTATGAAGGGTGGCAATTTTTTTTGGGTACTTAAAGAACATGCATTTACCCACGTAATGAATTAAAAACGAGACTTCCAACCAAGCTAACGGCACTTTTTCCATAAGAATGAAGGTTTTTTTTTTGTGAAAATGTAAAACTCTAAATTAAATAAGTAAATTATTTCACAAAAGAGGTTTTATTGCTGATCTATTGATATCAAAAAAGAATGAAGATATCAAAAACCACAAAAATTTAGAAGCAATAATTTTTTGGAATTAATTAATGATGTATTCTAGCAACATTCTCTATTATTTTATTTGCTTTGAGCTATAACTCAAGTATCACGTTCTCTAGTCAAAAATCTGAAAAGAATCTCTTCAGAGAAATTTAAACTTTTTTTCACAAATCTTGAGGAAGTTTTATTTTTTGTCTGTTAAGTTTATATCTAGTATTTTCCCCTAAACAGATTAAATCAAAAACTTAGAATGAAATTGATTATCAGGGGAATTAAAATCATTGTGATCCTGTAAGATTACTATGTAATGAAATATTCCCTTGCGTTTTTCTAATCCTTTTAATAATAGTATCCTGATATTGTGAGAAAACAATCTGGCAGTCCATTTGACTTTTTCCAAAAATTAAGGATAGTAAGGTTCTTCCAGAGGGTATTTTTCTTAAATTTCCATTCAGTGAGAATACGTCTCTCCAATATAGGGAAGTGACTCCTATTTAAAAAGATAATGTTATTTTAGTATTGTTATACTCTATGCAAGAATTAGTCTTAATTATTAAATTAATAAAATAGTTATATTCAAAGAATTCTCAGAAAGAGCTTTTGAATTTTGACAAATCAAAATTACAAAGAATTTTTGAGCTTACCACAAGAATAGCAATTTTATTGAAGCAATATTCTGAATAGATCTCTTATGTGAGCCTTTGAGATCTGACCTAATATCTAAAAAGGTCACAGAAAAATTTCTGTAATAATTATACTTATGATAATTATGTCAAAAATTAGTAAAATACCATAAATAAGTACAAAATCTGAATAAAATTTTTTTCTAATGAATAAGAATGTGAGATAAATTACACAATTAGATTCCTCATGGTAAAATACACATATGTCATTTTTATGGCATATCTGAAAAGTCAATCATTACTGAAGTATAAGTAATAATATCTTAAAAAAGGTACAAAATCTCATTTATCTCAGAAACCAATGAAACAAGATGTGAAATAAATTGGACCATTGGATTCTACATAAACATCTACAAATAAAACAATTATAAAGATAATCTGTAAAGTTAATACTTAAGGAATTAAGCTGAATATATGCACTTTTTGGTCAATGAATATCTTCATGGTTTTTAGCTAATATCTCTTGAAATATACAAGATAAAGAGATAAACCAAAAGTTAAGTCACAACGTAACTACTGCAGGAATACAGATATGAACTTCATTTCACAAGCTATAAACAAGGTTAAAACCTGTAATGGATTATTGAATAAAATCAATAGAGCTGTTGACCCCTTTGTTTTGAAAGTGGTCCAAACTTAAAGGAAATAGACAGTCAGATTCTACTAGTTCATAAGTGAATAATGACGTAATTTGTATTATAATATTCAAGGTATAACCCCTTGAAATCATGGTTTGAAGTTTAAAATATTGAATTTCAACAGAAAAGATGAGTTACAAGAAAAATCATCAAAAATAGAGTTTTGATGATATAATGAAATGCTCTGGGAATTTTAATAGGGACATGCCAAGCTATCAGAATTAACTCTCATAATAGCTGTAGCATGTTTAACTTGCAAGTTATCAATTATCAAAGCTTAAACTTAAATTAAATCATTAATGATCACTCACTGTAATCTTATTTTAAGTTTAACAGTCATATAAGTGATAGAACTGATGGATACTAATAAGATACACCAAGTTTAGGCTTCTTCCAAGCCTATGATGTCATCAAACTTAGAGTGATAGTGATAACTCTAAATAATGGCGTAATAATGAGATGAGATGGTTTTATCATGATGTAATCATCACTAAACCTTAAAATATTGATCATTTCTTGTAGAAAGCATCAGTACACATCTACTAGAAGCCTTCTGGACTCTAGAAGGGAGTTATTTACTATAAATAGAGCTCTTTTCACTCTATTTTCCCCTCAGATGCATCAAAAACACTAAAAATAATTAAATCAAAAGGTAAATTCTTTATCATTTATATATAAAACTTTTATATTATCAAAAAACAAAGATAATCTTTATTATAATAATCAATCTTGACATGATTAGATCAATTATTTAATTTTTTTGTTCAAAAATCTCTTTAACTCAATTTCCATGTAAAAATTAAAGAATATTTGTAATTTCTCTATTTTTATTGTAAATAAAGTTTTTATAAATTGTATTTACATTATTTTGGCGTAAAATCTTAAAAAATTATTATATTAAGTGTTAAAAGTAGGTTTTTTTCTCTTTTATAATAATTTCTCTTTATTACTATTTTCAATAATTCTTATATTAATAGAAATAGTACTTATATGAATAAATAACTTTAAAGTTAGTAATATTATTGTTATTAATTGTTTTTTATTTAAAAAAAAAATTTTTTTACACCTTTATTATTTGTTGGTAACAGTAATAAAGTGCTTTGAAATATATTAATCATCTTTTATTAATATATTTATTTATTATATTATTATATTTATTTAATAATATAATTATTGTTACGCCATAATTATAATAATTCTTTATTATTATAATTATTTTCTTATCTTATTTATTTTATTTATGAGGACATTCATTGTACAATAAGTAAAATATTAGGAATTTTTACTTATTGTTTCATAGTCAAACCTTACACTTATGGTTTAAAACAACTTCTGTGGGAAAGCTTGTAAATATAAAAAATATTCTTGCATTTGGTTTCAAAAGCTTTAAGTGAGAAATATTGAATAAAAGCAATAAAATACAAGCCAATTTTTGAGAATCAACACTTCTATTCATTTTATGTACTATGGTATTTCCTTTCAAAATGATCTTGAAATAGAACTTCTGAGTAATTGTTTGTGAAATACATCCTGTTGAGTGAGATTTCTTTATATATCTTATACAAACAGAGCAGAAGGAATAATAAGGATACCCTTGATGAAGCTTTGTATTACATCCAGATTTTGGAGATATCTTTGATCATAAGAATCTTGATACCTTCTATAGATTGAGAAATCCCTCCAAGAAGTCAGGGATATTCATGTAAAATACCGCAGAAGTAAACAACTTTCTTTTTTGGCTTACAACCACTTTCACAAAATGGATTTATATTTAAAACATAGATTTGTATCAGTATTTCAAATGTGAAAGAAACCCAATTGAATTTGAGATAAATGTAATGAATATTTAAGCTCCATGGTGTAGGAACACAAGCACAGATATTTAGGCTGTGTATTCATTAGTGATTAATTTTCCATTTTTTTAAAAAAACAAGTTTTACCTCTTGATTTGGCTCGATTATTATATTCAGAAAAATTAATTTCAGTAATTTTATCCTAGATAGTTGAGAATATATTATTTGGTCAAGAATATATATCTCTTTAAAATTAATACCCATGTGAACTATAGCTTGAAAGTTCCTTCAGAATGTTTTCATATTATACAGCTTTTTACTCAAAATAAATATTCTGAAAGTAGTAAAAACAAAGGTCTTAGATTTTATAAATGTTCTTAATTATATTGATTTAGCTTTGTTCATGCAAAAAGTGAGACAAAAATGTATCTTCATAAAAAAATCCATGTTGGTTTCCAAATTCAGGTCAGGATTTTTACAGGTTAAAGCCATTTTTGACCTGCAGCGCCTTCCCCCAGGGTCTTCCCTTTTTTCATGGTGATTAGCCAGGATGGAGTTATAATTAATTTGGAGAGAATTTGTAGGAGTTTCACTTCATTGGGGCTGAGCTTTATATCCTCACCATAAATTGATAATTTGGGGTTTGAATCTTTGGAGCAAGTATGTAGCTTTCATACATATCATAAATATTGAAACTTTCTTTGGAGCCTTGGCCTATTAATGAAGATTAAAAAATGCTTTCAAATTAACTTGACCCTATGATGATGAAATCTGTTTTCTTTTACCCTTTGAGACTTTTCCAAAAGATGATTCTGGAGTCCCTGATTTTTCCTGTTTCCCCACCAACATTTGCTATCTATGTAAGCTCATCCTCTATTTGTGATTGTCAAATCTTGACTTTTCCCCTGGTTTTGAAGGAGGAAGATCCTCATTCCTCAAAATAGACTCAGTGGGGTGTATTTTTCTAACAGAGGTCAAACGTGAGGATGTGACTAATGACTGTTGAGCCTTCCAATGACCCACCTTGTCTCATGGTGTGGGTGGCTCCAGCTTTATTAATAGAGTTTTCTATGGTATAGTCACCATTATTTTTTCAAATGGCTTCTACTCAATTCTGAAAAGGTGTTCATTTCTCTCCTTTTGAGGATTTTTTGACTACTTCCTTCTTCTTCCAATATTTTTTCTTCTTATCAATGAACTTGGCTATTTCAGAAATTTGAATATATTTATTGCTTAAGTCTTTGAGAATAGCCAATGAAACTATTTGCATAAAATCTGTTGTCATCATTAATGTCCTAGGGCAATAGGGTAAACTCTGGTATATTGTGTACTTTGCACCATACAATTGGAACACCCTGTTTTGTTTGGTGATATTTTCAGCATATTTCCATTTTTCATCCTATTCATGGTGTACACTGAAATCCTTGGAAGGCTTAGGAAACTTATATGTTCTTGAAGAAAGAACACCATTCCATAGTGGGTCAAGTTATTCAATAAGAGGAATTATGAGGCTATTTAGCTGAGTGCTTGTAGTCTCTTTGGGTTTTGAAACAAAGCCATGAAAAAAATGTTTAGTTTGCAGTTGATGTAAGGAGGAAAATTAAAGCAGAAAAGAAATATGATGTTTAAAAGGAGACTTTTGGATCCCAGTTTAGGACCAAAGGGGTTCAGCAAGTCCAGATATAGAAAAAAAACCAACTTTACATTTTTTGATGTGTATAATTTTCCTTGAAATTTTTTGAATTGCTTCCAGATATATCCATCCCATATATCTAGAAATTGGGGAGTTGTTGGGCTTTGATACATGAAAAAGGAGTCTAAAAGTTATTCAAGTTTTGGGAAAAAGAGTTTTGATTCAATACAATTCTTCAAGATTTCATAATAAAATTTCTTCACTGGATATAAATTCCATTTGTAAAAATCATTTTTATATACTTTTTGGTTTAAAGTTCCTTTTGGAACATTTATTTTAATAATGACTTGTTTGAAGGTGCAACTATTGTAAAAGTATATATTCAATATTTAATTATCTATCTCAGAGAGAGAATTTTTTTTAAAAACATACATATTCTTCAATATCAATATTTAGACCCAGTTCTTTTTTATTTTTGATAAAGAACTGGGAATTCACTTGATAATATCATTGAAAAGCTCATGGGGACAGCTTATTCAATTTTTTTGGTGCTCTAGCTTCAGAGTTTTGCTTGATAAATGTTCAGTAATATGGTTCTCAATAATATTATGGGCAGCTTTGATCATGAATACAGGGGTAGAAGGATGATCAAAGAAGGAATGTGGGGCTGCATTGTGGAGGAATTATGGACATGAAATTTCTATCAATCAATAAAATAGGAAAAGGGGTGGTGGAAGTTACAGATGCAATAGCTGTGGGAATATTTCTTGTAAATGATGGGAGCTTGAATTCGCTAAATATATATGAATGGTAAGGAAGTTAGCAGAATTTGGGCTTTTCATCAATTAAACTCAAGACCCACTGAGCTTTAAATTTCTGGGCTCTATTGACCAGGAGCTATGGGATCAGAGATTATAGTCTGAGGGCTATAAGACTGCTTGTTTTAAGTGTTTAAAAGGGTTAATTTGTATATTTGAAATTTTACACTTATCAATATATTGTTTGAAAGTTATTCAAATAATCATAAATGATGAAACAAACTTTCCTGAGAGCTTTGATCAGGAGATTTCATGTGTTTTTTGTGTTCCTTTTGGGATCTTCCCATACCTTGATATGCTCTACCATGATAGGTACATGTTATTTTGACAATAATGCAGAATGTGAAAAACTTACTGCTTCCAGCCTTTATTGATGAGCTCATATATGAGCAGCTGGTGAGAAATTTGGGAACTGGGAGAACAATGGTAGTTTTTTTATATGTAATAGGGTTTTGGAAAGTAGAAATTAGGAACAATTTGATATATAATTTGAGGTTTCAGTAATATCATGAAGTAGAGTAAAATATATAACAAAACCTCAAAGGGTAGAATATTCTGAGGAGGAAGATTTCAAATCAAGAGTGAACTCAATTTTTGAGCCTTTGAATGAAAACCTCATCAATTTTAAAAGGCGCAAAACGAAAAATGAAACCCACACAAAATTAAACTTGGATTTTAATAGAGTTTCATTTATATAGTGATACATAAAGTACTTGAAAAATTGTGTTCACGGAAGTAACACTTTGAAAATCTTAATATAGGTTCAATGAATAATTTTTTCAATGTGTCATATATTTTCGAAAAAGTAAGGAAGATTTGAGAATTACACTCTTCCATAGTCAAAAGAGGAATTAATATAACTTTATAACGTAGGCATTACCCCTAATTATATTTGAAAATGACCATGACTTTTACATTAGGCTGAGCTCCAAGTGTATGGTTCTTAATATAAATGAAGAATAGTAAAAAGGTTACTGATACTCTAAATTAAGTCAAAGTATTAAATTTAAGAGCTAAAAAGCTCCATATTTAGCTATAAATACCAATATATTACCAAAATATGATTACAAAAGGAAGAAAGTTGCAATCCACTGTGCTAAAGAGAGAAAATATTAATTGATGTATGAAGAGGATTATTTGGCCAAAAGGATTTCACTTTTGAAAAAAATCAGAGTTTCTTAGGCTAAAAAATCTTCTGGCTACCGTTTAGTGATGTAAATCTCCCATAATAAGATAAATTGATAGTCTGAAAGGGATGAATAAGTTTGTATTTTTATTCAAGAAAAATTATGGATAATAAAAAATGAAATATATCAGGTTAAATTTTACCCATTTTAAATCAAAACTTAGTTTTGAAAGGTATTAGGGCTCTAAATCTCGGTTTCTATCCTCTTTCATGTAATAGAAAAATTCCCTCAAACATTTAACCAAAAATATTCCCATGAAAAATTCTCAGCCAATATTTGAATTAGCAAGGATGAAAATTAACATGTTATAAGGTATTAATAAGGCTTTCTAAGGCTGTGATATTGCATATCTTGACTCTTCAAAACTTTAAATATTATGAAGCTGATAGATGGGTTTTGAATTCTACATGGTTTCCTGAATTTTTTTCAAAATGTCCCAGCCAGGGGTCCTACCTCAAAAGTAAATATATTTACAGGTAAGATATTATTATTTCAGGGATTTATCATATTTTCCATTCAAAAGAAATTTGAAAATGGCGAAATACATGAGTATCTTGGATTTGTGAAATTTTGTGGATCTTCTTGATTCAATTTTTTTGGCCAAAAACAATAGTTTTCTGTAAAATATGATCGCCCAGATACCCAATTGCTCTCATATTCATGAGGATGTCTACTAACACTTACTCCAATCATTGAGTGATTAAACACATATTCTTATTTCTGAATTTTGTGAACATTGATCAAATTTGAATTTATACCTCAAAACATTAATTTTCATCATTTATAAGTGTTTATCCTAAAAATATCTCCTCACATTTAATAGTTTTTTGGAATGAAAAATTCATATTGGGATATGGAAATTGATTATTTGGTTTTGAATTTTGAATAAGTGAAATAGATTGTTTGGAGAGCTTATATATGTCTTATTACTACTTTCAAAATGTAAAATTTGTGGGAAATACCACATATGAAGCCTTGACAAAACCAAAATAGCTTTTGTTGTGCTTTATTGATGTGAGAGATTTATTAAATGGTCAGCCAAGGATCTATGTCATTCCTTATACTTCAAATTGACTTTATCCATGAGTAAATAGTTTTATATACACACACTTGCTCATTTTTGTGTGAGATCAATTGGAAAAATCACCTATCTTTCGTAAATTGAGCTTTTTGTCTTTTCAATGAATTGGTGCATTTCTATGCATTTTTTCTTAATCATCTTGTAAATATACCAATCTCAACAAAAATACATTGATTCCATTATTCTTTGCATCTGTGAGCCTTGCGGTATATTTTACATACCCAAATAGGCCACAATTTTGTTTAAAATGGATTCTGAACTATGCATAACCCATAAGTCATCTATATATGAAACTTAATCATTTTTGATTTCAGAAAAGATGGATACCCATTTTGTTATTAAGTAAATTCATGGTTTTAAGGACAGATTTGGATTCTGTAAAAAACTTCATCCAGGGTAGCTCCATAAATTTAAGCAGCTTAAAAAAACTCAATGAGATGGTAATATGGAAAATACTTGGATACCACATAAAAAAATCTGAAAATTCTTGTTTTTCTCAATTTAATGCCAAAATAATAGGAATTTGAGAAATACCATGTTACATATACACTGAGATTAATGTTATGAATGTTTTTGGCACTTAATATCATACTTTATTCCATAAATCTTTAGTACACCCATAATGGATATTGGTCTTGAAGCCTAAATTTCTATTTTTGATGTAAAAATAGCTAAGAAGGGCAAAAGACGTCAAGAGAGAGAAAGGGTCCCCAGCTTCTGAGGCCTCTGAGGAATAGAAAGCTCTAAATCTTGGATACATGGTTGGTAATGGCCCAATTAGTATACTAAAAACTTTTGGAAACTTGGTTACCCAGTTAATATTTCATTAAATAAAAAGAAAAATGGCAAATAAGCTGCTATTTTGGTGTGACAAGGTGGTAAAGAGCAACTAAGACTCCTGTAAACATGTCAATTCTTAATCATTTTCCATGGATAAAACTTAAAAGGGTAATTAAAACCCTTTTGCGACTAGTATCCATTGATTTGCCTCATGGCAACCAGCTTTATTGGGCTATTTGCAAATCTACATAGAAATCAGGTAAAAACTTCAAATATTCATTTAAAATACAATTATTGATAAATCTTTCTTAAGGTTTCAGGACCAATGGAAGCGGGTGTGATAAATAATTAAACCAAAAAAATCATGATTTAATAAGTAAAACTAAAATTTTTCATTACAGTACATTTTTGATGATTCCACATGAAACACTGAATCTTCAAAAATTCAAAGAAAATTCAACCTGTGATCAAATTTTTAATAATATTGATAAATTTGAGAAATTAATTTTTATTTTGAACTAAAAAAATATTTACAGTTTTTATTCCTTTTATTCTTAACCATAAATGGGTTAGTAGTCACATAAAAGCCTTAATTAAGTAATTATGAGAATCTTACATGAAAAAAGAGGATGAAATAAATAATAAAAAAATTATAATTGCTTTATGACTCATTGATTTTTCAGTTTTCTCCATGGCAGGCCTATGTGAGCTGTTGTTGACTTATGTGACACATCCACTTGCTGTCATTTCCATATCATCTTATTATCCAATTATATTTTTGTTACCAACAAGTAAATATTTGTTAAATCTTTTCTTAAGTTTTTTAAATCTTTCAAAATCAATCAGAAAGGTGTGAACTAATAGTATTTTAATATAAAATTTGATCATACTGCTATAAATTAATTTTGATCCTTTAAATCAACAATTTATCTTTCAAATCTCTCTACCAATTCTTTTCAAGTTTTTATTGGATCATTACTGAGTGGCTTTGTCAGGCTGAGTCTATGTTGAAGTGGTAATAAGGCTATTTACAACTAAACCTATGACTTTGAAGTGTAGAAAATAGTTTAAAATACTTTTATAAGGGTGAAGGATGTTATAATTTAATAATAAGAGGGCTTTACTATAAGGAATATAGTGGTGGTGTCAGGCTGAGTCTATGATAAAGCTGTATATGAGTATTTACAAGCTTTAACTATGACTGTGACACAGTAAAAATGGTTTTAAAAGGTGATAAGATTGATAATAAATGATTTAATTTAAGATTTAAAGGGCTTTACTATAGAGATATAGTGGTGGTGAGCGCTGTTGAAAGCCCTGGGTGCAGCTTTACCTGTTGGATTACAATAATAAAGACTACAATACTTTAAATTAAGAGTATACCTGATTATTTAACCAAGAGTAAAACTGTTTTTGACAGTTTACTACGTAGGTTATTCAAGAGCAGGATGAGGAAAGGTTTTTGGCTGTGAAAAGCCCTCCTTTTATCCTGAAATTGAGGTGGAAAGGCTGCTAGACCTTTCCACGTAGAAGAAGTGAAGATTTTTCACTCTCCAGGACAGGCTTGTGGTTTGCAACCAGCCTGTATACCCTGTATTGGGCTCAGATGTGGTTTTGAAACCACATCTGGGCAGTTTTCACCAATACAGGGTGAAAATTTTCATCTGGGGACCTCACAGTCTGATTCTGACGTGTATGACGCGTAGAATGCTGTACAGAAACTGTATGGGACCCCAGTATTGACTGACATATGAGGTATTGAAGTAAAAACATGCTTCTTCGTCTATTTGACACCTCATATTCATGGTTATGGGATATTATCCCATGGTAAGGCTGTATCTGACAGCAGGTGGGATTTTGACCTTAAAATGGTCATAACTCTGTCAGTTTGTGAGATATCAAGCTCAACGTTGGTTCATTGAATAGCCCTGTATGAGCTCTACACAATGGTACCCAACTTGACATGGTTATCATTAAATATGACAAAGTTATCCCATGTACAAGTATTTTTGTACATTGGCGTGGTCTGGTCAAAAGCTGTATTAAGCTTGTTTGGCCAATAACTTCTGTTGTAATTGAGTTATGAGGAAATGGATGGCACCATCAGATAGCCCTGATTGTTCTCTTTCCAAAAAGACCCCACTTTAGGTATCTCACACTAAAACTGTAAAAGTTAGATGAGAGGGAATGTTTTGTTCACCCTTATTTGGTCTGAATTTGACCATAACTCAAGTAATACTGGTGATAGCTCAGTTTGGCTGGTACCATTGGATAGCCCTGGCTTAGAGCTTCATTTTGAATACCCATTTGATGGGGTTAAGCCTCTCCTTCTAGATTTTAGATGGGAGGTGAAAATTAAGGTTTATGCTCAGCAATAACTTTGAGCAGGAATAACTTTGTTGTTTCTTGTCCTATGGTGATGGGACTTATATTTTCAGAAAGAGGTAAGTTTCCTCTTTCTTCTGATACCTTTTGAGCTAATTTGGCTCAGCTCCATGTTTTTTGATGGTATTTTGGCTATACCATTGGTTTATGGTATTTTGGCTGTCATGCTTGTGCTCTGGTTTTGAGTCACAGGCTGACAGGTGGTGAGCGCTGTTGAGAGCCCTGGGTACAGCTTTACCTGTTGGGTTACAATAATAAAGACTACAATACTTTAAATTAAGAGTATACATGATTATTACCCAAGAGTAAAACTGTTTTTGACAGTTTACTAAATAGGGTATTCAAGAGCAGGATGAGGAGACAATTCAGGCTGTGAAAAGCCTCCTTTTTATCCTGAAATGGGGTGGAAAGGGTGCTAGATCTTTCCACGTAGAGGAAGTGAAGATTTTTCACCCTCTAGGACTGACTTGTGGTTTGCAAACAGCCTGTATGCCCTTTATTGGGCTCAGATGTGGTTTTGAAACCACATCTGGGCAGTTTTCACCAATACAGGGTGAAAAGTTTAATCTGGGGACCTCACAGCCTGATTCTGATGTGTATGACACGTAGAATGCTGTAGAGAAACTGTATGGGGCCCCAGTATTGACTAACCTATGAGGTATTGAAGTATTAACATGCTTCTTTGTCTGTTTGACACCTCATAATCAGAGTACAACTGTATCATGTCATAATAAATTTGTATTGGTCATATTAAGGGATTATAACCTTCAAATGGCCATACCTCTGTCTGTTTTTGAGATATCATGCTCAAGGTTGGTTCATTAGATAGCCCTGTATAGGCTCTACACAATGATACCCAATTTGGTATGGTTATCTTTAAATATGAAAAAGTTATCACATGTACAAGGTTTTTGTACATAGGCATGGTTTGGGCAAAAAGCTGTATTGAGCTTGTTTGCCTCATAACTTCTGTTATAGGTGAGATATGAAGAAGTGGATGGCACCATGAGATAGCCCTGATTGTGCTCTTTCCAAAAAGACCCCACTTCAAGTATCCCACACTAAAACTGTAGAAGTTAGATGAGAGGTGAATGTTTTGTTCACCCTTATTTGGCCTGAATTTGACCATAACTCAAGTAATACTGGTGCTAGCTCAGTTTGGCTGGTACCACTGGGTAGCCCTGGCTTAGAGATTCCTTTTGAGTACCCATTGGATGGGGTTAAGTCTCTCCTTCTAGATTTTAGATGAGAGGTGAAAATTAAGGTTTATGCTCAGCAATAACTTTGAGCAGGAAGAACTTTGTTATTTCTTGTCCTATGGTGATGGGACTTATGTTTTCAGAAAGAGGTGAGTTTCCTCTTTCTTTTGATACCTTTTGAGCTGATTTGGCTCAGCTCCATGTTTTGGTGGTATCTTGGCTATACCATTGGTTTATGGTATTTTGGTTGTCATGCTTGTGCTCTGGTTTTGAGTCACAGGCTGACAAACCCTCCCTCTAAAAAAGGCTCATCATTGATGAGACTGTTCAGTCCTCCCAGAGTCCTCCACTTCCACTATATCAGGTGGTGTGGGGTTCTTTCTCCTTGAGGGGAATTTATCCTCTCCTGTTTGGAAGTATGGTTTGACCAAACTCACTGGGAAGACTGGGTGCTTCCTGGCTAATTCCTCTGTAAGTTTGACTTCCACTGCATTCTTTCCTATCAACTTAATGATAGTGAAAAGCCCTACAAATGAGTCCCTCATCTTCTTGGGTCCTTTAAGATTATTAAAGCTCAGTGTAGACACTAGCAACTGGTCTCCTTCCTTGAAGTCAGGTTCCATATGTGATTTGTCCCACCTCTGCTTATTGTACTCTTTTGCCTCAGCTATGCATTTGGCAGCTGTGTCACAGGCCCTCTTCCACATATCATGGAAATCTTTGGCTGTGGGGTGGATGGTTAGAAGATTCTTCTTTAAGTGATCCACAGGCAACAGGGGATTCCACCCTTTCTCTACCAGTGCAGGTGTTTTCCCTATGGTGGAGTGCTGGCTTGTATTATTAGCCAGTTGGACTGCTGCTAAGAGGGTAACCCAAACATGGGTGTATCCTTCATGGTCCTTGTATTCCATGCCATAGGAACAGAATCTCGTGAGGATGTCCTCCATTGTTTGGATCATCCTCTCAGCGAGGCCATCTGTTCGTGGATGGTAAGCTGTGGAAAAAGCAAGGTTGGTACCAAGCATGTCATACAAGTTGGTCCAAAATTCAAATGTGAATTTTGGGTCCCTATAACTCATGATGATCCTAGGGACTCCACAGGTGGATATGATGTTATTCCAAAATAACAGGGCAGTATCCATTGCTGTGTCCTCTTTATGGCATGGTAGACACCTCATACTCTTTCTGAACCTATCAACTATGATCAAACAGGCATTTTAGTTTTCTTTGCCTCCTGGGACAAGTCCTGTAACCATGTCCATGTTGATGGTTTCTCATGGGTGTTTGGGTTCTTCTATGTGTTGAAGTAACCCCCACTTCATCCCATGTTTCCTATTTGCCTTTTGGCATCTCTCACAAGTGTTGATGTATTCACTCAACTCTTGATCCCACTTGGGCCACCAAGCTGTGCTTGCTACCCTCTCCTTGGTCCTGTCTTCACTCATGTGTCCCATATAGGGGCAGTCATGGCATTCCTGCAGGATCAGGGAGATGTGGTCCCTGTCTACCACTGTGAGTGTACTTGTGTGTTTTTCTCTATGGTAGAGCAGGCCATCTATAAGGAAAAACTTGTTGTCCTTATAGCCCCTCAACCAGGGTTCTTCCAGCTGGGATTCCAGTTCTGGACTCCTGTACTTTTGTTGAATGAGTTGTAGTAATATGCCACACTGTTTGTGCTTGGCATAAGACTTCAGTACTGCGCTGAAAAATTCATTGTGTAGTTCTGAGGAACTTATTCCCAGTATGGGAGTTTCTGTTCCTTCTGCATCAATGTTCCCACTGTCAAGGGTGCCACTTTCTGGTGCCTTTTCAGAAAATCTTAAGTTCTTCTTCCTATCTACTTCCATGAAATGGATAGGAATATTGGCTCCAATTTCAGGGTCATAAGCTGGATTGCTTTTGACATTGTCCAGTGGCCATCTGCTAAGGCCATCTGCATTGGTATGACTTTTACCTTCTTTGTATATGATGGTCATGTTCCCTCTATACTCCTGAATGGCTATTTGCCATCTCAGCATGTGTCTATTTGTAGTCTTCATGTTCAGTAAAGATTTCAAGGCTGTGCAGTCTGTGTAGACTTCAAAGACTGCACCCTCCAGATAATAATGGGGTTTTTCTAGAGCCCAGACTAGACATATAAATTCAGTCTGGGTGGCCCCATACCTGGCTTCTGAATCTTCCAGCTGCCTTGAGATGTAGAAAATCACTCCTTCTCTTGGTTCACCATCCACAATGTGTCTTTGGTGAAGGGCTGCTCCTAGGCCTTGACTGCATGCTGCATCTATATATAACTTGAACGGTAGTTCAAAGTCAGGTAAGCTGAGCACAGGTGCATTAGTGAGTTCATATTTGATCCCCTCATATGCATCCCTCCTTTCCTTGGTTATTTCAAAAACTACATCTTTTGAACATAACTTGTATAAACTACTAGTTATGTGTGCAAAGTTTTTAATGTGGTTTCTATACTAGCTAGCAAACCCAAGGAAAGATTGCATCTCTTTGATGCTCTTTGGTACTGGCTTTTGCAGTACTGCTGCTACTTTATTCTGGTCAATTGCCATACTAAGACCTGAGACTTTATGTCCTAGAACCAGTAACTCTTGTTGGCCAAAATTGCATTTTTTAAGTGAAATTTTGAGATTTATGGGTGTGCATTTACTTAGTGCCCTGTCTATGTATTGCACATGGTCCTCCCATGTCTCTGAGTATATAATGATATCATCAATATATACTACCATCCAGCCTTCCAATATTTCATCTTGAAATATTGTGTCCATCATCCTTTGGAAGTGGGTTGGTGCATTCTTGATGCCAAATGGCATTCTGGTATACTCATATATGCCAATATGGCATATTATTCTGAGTAATTTCATGGAGTTTGGTTTAACTCCATTCTGGTGGAAACCTTTCATACAATCCATTTTGGTTATGTATTTGGCTTTAGCCAGTTTATCCAAGGCATGAGGTATCCTGGGTATAGGGTACCTGTCTGCTTTTGTGTAATGATTCAGAGCTCTGAAATCTCCACACAGTCTAGACTTGCCATCATGCCAGGTGATTAGGACAGGGGTGGTGATTTTCACTATTTCATTATGTCCAATCTTCCTGATGAAATCCATATCCAGGAGTTCATTGATATTTTTCTCAATTTCTTTCCTGGTTTTCAGGCTTGCTGGATAAGGCCTTTCCACATCCAGATATAGCTCTATATCATGGCCTTTGATCTTGCCTAATGGTTCTTCACCAATGGCAAATGCTGGTCTGTTCTTTCTCAGCATCTTCAGTAAACGTAGTTTTTGTTTACTGGTGAGGGTAGTGCTAAACTGTCCTTCTCTGAATTCCTTCAGAAGTTCTTCTAGTGGGTCTTGAGAAGATATTAGGTATATATCAAGTGAAAATTTCTTTTCCTTGTTACTACCAATGGTGATGTGCCTATTTTTACTGTTGTAAATGTCTATGCCATACATCCTCTGGTAATCTGTTCCCAGTAAAAACCCTTGGATGTGGCCATCATCAAGAACTAAAAACTCTGGGTTGAGTCTGATATTACCCTTCCTGTGGGGTATAATTATCTCTGTGATAATTGTTACAATGGAAGTCATCTTCCCTGATGCACTTTTAAAGTTCTTTGCCTTAGTGGGCAAGAGCTGTTTTTCCCAGTTTGGGAAGTGGGTATCCAGATAGTTTCTGGCCACTATGGAGCAGTGTGCTCCACTATCAATTATCAGTGGGTGCTGAGCATTGTCAATACAACCATTCATTTTTGTGGCTGTCCCATGTATATATGCCATTCCTTTGGTTGGTGTAACCAGGAATGTTTGTGCATCTTGTGTGTGTTTGCACAAGTTCTTGTCAGCAGTGTCTTGTGGCATGCCTGTGTCCAACTGTATGTCCTAGATTTCTAGTGGGTTTTCCTCTTGGTATTCCACTAGAAATTCCTCTCTTGGGTCTTGATCATCATCAGATGGTTCTCTGATGGCAGCACCCATGGATTCTGATTCAGAATCCTCTGTTGGAGGTTTTTCCTCAGGGACTTTCTCTATGGCATAGACTTTTTTCTTTGCCTTTGGACAGTTGTTGGCATAGTGGTCTGTTGAACCACAATTGTGACAAGAATTCCTCTTCTTTGCCACTTCTGCCACCCTTTCTTTGGGTTTGTCTTTAAGCTCTACCCTGACAGGTTGTTTCTCTTTGAAACTACTGCTCTTATAGGGGGTGAATTTCCCTATATTAGTCCTTTTCCTTATGTCTTGTAAGGTGTTGGCAATGTCATCTAGAGTGCAATTTTGGTTGCATCTGCATTTTACTGCATGCTCTAGCTCTCATGGAAATTGTGTCAGAAGTTTGTGATTCCTCATTTGAATGTGTCACAGGGGCTCTTCGAAGTGAAGAGGGCCTGGCACTCAGTAAACTGGGACTCACTTATGGAGGGCTCAAGGATATGGAAGGATTTAATACACTTAAGAGTGTAAGGAATAATTTACTATAATAAAAGATATGAGAAAAGCAGCAACAAAGAAATAAGAGTAAGAAATAGAAGAGCCAACCACAAACAAGTCCAAGTCCACTGTTTCAACCTGTCAGAAGGGAAAGAGAAGGGTTAATAAGGATATGGCCACCCAACTCATACTGTACAGGCAAAAAGAGAAATGCAAAGACTAAACTAAAATTAAATAGATATAATACCCAAAAATAAGGATAAGAATATTCATAAAATAATAAATAAACTAAATTCATTAACTGGGGAAAAGTCCCCAGGGGGGAGAAAGAGGGGCTGGTATATGTGAGAAACACCAGCCCTGATCCAGAGGAAGAATTTTCATGAGAGGATTGAATTATTGAATTGAGTCTGGCCAATACAGGTCCTGTACAGCTGTACAGAACCTGTACAAGAGGTGTGGTGTATTTGAGTGATCATACAGTTTCATGCTGGTGTATTGAAACTGTATTGGGTGAATCCAACCTATAAAGATGTTGACAGGCTGTATTGAGGTACCAAGCTGTATGCATGTTTCAGAACTGAAGATTGCTAAAATTGAATATTGATGAAACAGTGGATCTTCTGATTTTGAGGTGTTTGAGTGGGTATATGAATGAATATCCTTACCCCTGATGGATGGTTGTTACAGTATCCCCCTCTTGAAACTAATGGGCTCCAGAACACCATAATACCCTGCCACTGTTGAGTGGCGTCTCATTTCCCCACATTTTTCCAAAAAATTTCCTTCAAAACTCTTTTCCTCTTGAACCTTATCCTGAAAATCCTTTTCAATTCTTCTCTGTCAATCAAATTGATTCCTCCTTTTTTTCAAACTTGAGTAAGTATTCCACTTCGAAATATGCATTCTTTGTGTGATTCAATCAATGATTTTCCTTGGGCATGGCCTTGGGTTGTAATGCAAAATGATGGCCACAGAGCTCTTGTGCTCAAAAATTGATGCCAGATGAGTATATGAAGTGTACTCATCTTGCAAGCCCAGTTTGAAAAAATCCAGGAATTCCACCTTCCAGGGGTCTTGTCCCCATTGACCTTGGAAATGGCCTCAACCAGCCTTCCATGATGATTGTGGCCTTTGCCCTTTTATCTGATGAATATTGATTATTCATGTCCCTATGGCCATTTTATCCTTTTCTTTGGTTCTTGGCTTTTTCTGCATTCTATGGCCAATTTACCCATTTTATGTCTTTATGGCCATTTTGGACTTTTTTGGGTTTCTTGGTGGTTTTGATGATTTTGGAGTTTATGGCCATTTTTGGCCTATTGGAGTCTTCTGGGCCCTATGCCGCGGTCCGTGGGCCATGGGCTGTACGCCGTGGTCTACCATCCATGGGCCATACGCCGCGGTCCGCGGTCCGTGGGGGCTATAGGAGGCCCCCAGGACTAAAATGGACCCCCTACGCCCAAATTTGATGGGGACCATAAATTGGCCCAGAGTCCAAGAAACCCACCTTTATGGCCTGGGCCCATTGATGGGGTCCAGGGCCACCAAGATCATGGCCTCCCAAAAGATGCAGGGGAGGCCCACAGTGATGAATGCAGCCCCAAAGGGGCCTTGAACCTTCATTCTTGAGGCTTTGAGGGGGGGCCATAAATGAGTTATGGCCCGATTCTTGAGGTCAACTTCCTTTGGATTGAAATGGACTGATTTGGACGTCTTGAACCTTCTGCTTCTGCATTGCCAAATTTGACCAGTATGAAGATGAAACAAATAATGACTTCTGGTGAGCTTTTGATGATTGGGTAGAGAAACTAGTTTCAATGTCCTTGTTGTATTTGTATTAACTTCTATTCCCACTCACAGAAAAAATAAAAATAAAAGATATATGGATCCTCCCAATGCATAACTTGGGAAGGGGATGCTACTGCTTTAAAGAAATAAAAGAAAGAGAATTATACAAGTAAAAGAAAGAAGAAATAAAATCAAGAGAAAATGAGAGTAAATAAAAGAAATAAAGAAAAATCCTGATGGTTGGTCCTTCTTGTGGTGAGTTGATTGATTCTGGCCAAGAAGTGTCTAAAAAATGAAAACCAAGCATTTGATGCTCACAGAGTGGCCAAGGTAATGTTTTACAAGAAGTAGAATCCTCAGGGATGCCTACCAGGAGTTGGAACTTACTTTCATAACTTCCACTCCCCACCAAGCACCATAAAATTGAAAAGAATTTGCCATAAATGACTTCTGACATGAATTTCCATCAATGACTTCTGAAATGAATTGCTGTAAATGACTTGAAGTAATGAATGTCTTGAACTATGATGATTGGCATAAATTGAAATGATAAATAAGAGAAAAGAAAAGAAAATAAAGAAAGAAAAATTTGGCCATATCTTGATAAGGTCCAAATTGGAGGTTATTGGTGTTGTATGCTTCCTGAACCTGTCCAAAGAATTGACAAGTGCTCACAAAGTGGCCAAGGTGATTCTTACAACAACATTTGGTTATAATACCCCCTTAAAGGTGCATGCCAGGAGAGGAACTTACTTTCATAACTTCTTCTCCCCACCAAGCACCATAAATCAAACTCTTGAGGTATTTGGACCAGGCTTGTATGGATACAATGAATGGAAATCCTTGACAAGATCTGGTGAGTTGGTAAAGTTTGAAGCTGGTTCCCAAGTGGTTCTTTCTGGGTCTTCACTGAATCCTTTCCACTCTACAAGATACCATAATTTACCTCTTTTGAGTTTTGAGTCCAGAACCTGAGCCACTTCCCATTCTTCTTGCTCCTCCACTAGGATTGGTGGTGGTGGCAATTGATGTCAATTTGGGATAGTTGAATGCTTGACTGGTTCTAATAAGGACACATGAAAGAAAGGGTGAACTGACTTCCATTGCTGAGGCAACTTGAGGTGATATGCATGGCTTCCAATCTTCTTCAGAACTTCAAAAGGTCCCAACCATCTTTTGGATAACGTCTTGGTGGGTCTTGTGGTCTTGATGTTCTTGGAGGATAGCCATACTTTGTCCCCAGGTTGGAAATCAGGTGGAATTGCCCTATCTCTATCTGCATACTTCTTGAATCTCCTTATTGCTGACTCTAATTCCTCTTTGACAAATTGCTGTACTGATTGGAGTTTTGTTGAAAACTTTCCAGCAGGTGAGTCTTGAGAAATATGGATTGAGTCAAAGCTGGGATTTCTTCCATAAATGGTGAAAAAAGGGGATTGCTTGGTTGATGAATGTTCTGCATTATTATAGGCAAATTCAGCCAGAGGGAGCCAGGTGTACCAGTCATCTTGATGATAGCTGACATACATCCAAAGGTACTGTTCTAGTATCTGATTTACCCTCTCTGTCTGTCCATCTGTTTCAGGGTGAAAGGCAGTTGAAAGATCTCTTGATATCTTGAGCTGCTGACACAATTGAGTCCAAAATGATGAAACAAATAAGGATCCTCTATTACTGATGATACTGACTGGAAGGCCATGCTTGGAAAATACATGACTAATAAAGATTTGAGCTAAGTCCAGAGCAGTGATTGTTCCATAAGCTGGAATGAAGATTGCCATTTTTTAGAATCTTTCCACAACTACTAAAATTGAATAAAAGTTGTTTGACAGTAGAAATTGAGTGATGAAGTCCATTGATAATGAATTCCAAAGACCAGACAGAATTGAAAGAGGCTTGAGTAATCCAAGCTTCTTGTGATGAATGTTCTTGTTTCTTGAACATTTCTGACATGAGGACACATAGTCCTTGATGAATTGATTCATGCCAGCCCAATAAAAATCCCTCTTGATGAGATTGAGGGTCTTCTCCTGGCCAGGATGGCCAGCCAATGGTGAGTCATGACGCTTTTGAAGAATATTGAGTTGAAGTTCTTCATTGCTTGGGATTACCACTCTATCTTTGAATAATAATAACTTGGCTTGAGGTTCAAGAGAATAATCTGGAACTGATTCACCTCTTGCTAGTTGCTTGAGTATTTCTTTATAGTCTTTGTCTTGCCATACTTCTTTTTGAATCTTGTCCACTAAATCTGAGAAAATCTCCACTTTGATTGAGAAGAATCTTGACTCTTGAATTCCATCTTGCTTAAGTACTTGATGAAAATTTTGAGGATTCTTGCTGATAAAGTCCACCCCCCTCTCTGGGTACACGTCGTCCCGATGTGACAAGGAATCTGGTAAAGTGGCCAGCCTGCCTGGGCGGTCAGTGATAGTGAAATGAAATTCTGAGAGAAATTTGGCCCAACGGGCCTGACAACGAGTAAGAACTTTGGAAGACATGAAATACTGCAAGGAAGAGTGGTCTGTCAAGACCTCAAAAGAATTGGAAAGAGAAAGAAGAAATGCTCTCCAGTGCTTGAGAGCCCAAACTATGCCAAGGAGTTCCTTGTCATGAATTTCATAGTTCAGCTCAGCTGGGAGAAGCTTGCAACTATCAAATGCAATGGAGTGCTTTCCTGAGTCATTCACCTGACTCAGTACGGCGCCCAATGCATAATAAGAAGCATCAGTCTCTTGAAACTGACTAAGAGCTTCCTCATTGAAGATGAAAGGAGAATCTTTTTTAAGGATGGAAGTGAGAGAAGTGATTTTTTTAGAATAATTTTTAATGAAACAATGATAAAAATTGGCAAAGCCAAGAAGAGATTGAAGTGCTTTGATGTTTCTGGGCTGAGGCCAATCCAGGATCTGCTCAGCTTTTGAAGAATCCATCTTGAGGCCATCACTTGAAACAACATAGCCCAAGTATTCCACACTTGAGGCATGGAATACACACTTGGAGGCTTTGGCAAATAAATTATTTTCTCTGAGTCTTTGGAGGACACAGGTCACATGTTTGACATGTTCTTCCTCAGAACTTGAGAATACCATAATATCATCTAGATAAACCACAACAAACACATCCAAGAAATCTGCAAATATATCATTTACAAGATTCTGGAAAGAAGCAGGAGCATTTGTCAAACCAAATGGCATGACCAAATACTCATAGCTACCATACTTGGTTCTGAAGGCAGTTAAGTTCTCATCCCCCTCTTTGATTCTCAGAAGGTTATATGCACCACGCAAATCTATCTTGGAGAAGATAGTGGAACCGTTGAATACAGTAAGGAGCTGGTTCATAGGAGGAACAGGGTATCTGTTCTTCCTAGTGACAGCATTGAGTTTGCGGTAGTCAACACACAAACAAAGACCTCCATCCTTTTTCTTGACAAAAAGGACAGGTGCTCCTGTTGAAGAGGAGCTTTGTGAGCCTTAGAGGTAATTTCATATACCCAAAAGACCACAAATATAAAAAATAACATATTAATATAAATAAAATAAATTGATTTATATTATTAAAATAAAAATCAAAAAAAATAAATATAAAATTATATTAAAAATAAAAAATTAATTACAATTTAAAAATAGAAATACATTAAATTTTGTAAGTATAAAATTACATTTATACTTGAAAAAATTAAGTAAAAATGAAATTTTAACAAAATTGTGAAAAAATAAATAAATTTGGAAAAAAGTTAAATAAAAATTATTATAACTTTTTATCCAATAAATAAAAATATAAAATTTATTTCACCATTGGATTCCTCATAAGAAATCAGGTGGGGTCACCTCTGAGTGAAATTCTTGTAACTCAACTCTAAATAAGCTTAAATTAAGTTTTTAGTATTTTCAATACAAAAGTTGAAAATCCTCAAAACCTTAATTTAATTCGCACCACATGTGGTGTTAACCATCAATTTTTGTGTTAAAATTGAGGTGTTGTGTTTAGTTTAGAAGTTATGAGGAATTGAAGTATTTTCAATTGAATTCAATTGAAATGTCAAAATGTGCGCGTGTATTACATAAGTGAACTTTGATTTACATATGAGGTGTCAATTATTACTGTATTGTACTGTACAATTGAATTGAATTACATATGTAAATTATAAGTATAATACATGATGAGGAATTAAAGGAAAAATAAATTGGAAAGATTAAATTTGGGGGGGAAAAGGAACTCCAGCTCTAAGGGGGAGCTAGACCCCCAAAATCCTTGCTGAAAGGCGTGGGATGTCAAAATTCACGCAAAAGTTCATCACTTTTGGCCTGGAATTGAGTTACAGGGTCTGTGGACGCAATTGATGATGAGGTTTTGATACCAACTGGGGTAGTTCTAGCTGTTGCCAAGATGGTAAAACTACCCTTAAGATAAAACCATCATAGTAAAAACAGTTTTAACTGGTTTCTACGTCTCTGAAACACATTCTGACGTGTTTTGAAGGCTCTAGGCCTGGCATTGCTATAGTAATGGCTGATTTAAGGGTCTAAAATGGCTAAAAATGGCTTAAACCAGCCCTTTTTGGTCTAAACCAGGGTTCAATGATGCCATAATTGGCTTTTCTGTTGTCAGACTGTTTTTCACGACTGACAAGAGGAAAATTTACTTTTGGAGTAAGAAAATTGATGGCTATAAAAGAATGTCTTCTTTGCCCCACTTTCCTCTTCATGTTAGAATCTTTTCCTTTTATTAATTAGTTTAAACACTGTTAAACCAATCAATCAAAGATTCCAACCACCATTTTTAAATCATTTTAATCCTTTTAACCACGTGAAAAAATCATTATAATCATTTTTTGTAACTCTTATAATCATTTTTACCCCTGAACCACCCCAAAAGTGAATTAATGCATCTTTCATCACTGTAAGCTTTGTCACTTTGTTTCCAAATTCACTCTGGTCACTTTTGGGCGTGTTTTCTCTTTAATATTCTTTTTAAAGACTTTTTTCTTCAATTAATTGCTTGCAGTTCTTTGCTCAATTAATTCCAATTGAAATTGCTCTTGAAGAAATTTCTTTTGTAGCCTTAAAATATCTCTTGTAGAGTATTTTTTGGATAAATTTTCATTGTTGGTAAAACAATAAATTTTTATAATATTATTGTTTTATACTAATAAAGTTATAAACAATAAAATTGGCGTGTTTTCTCTTGAAAATAATATTTCATACTATTTTTAACTGAATTTTACGTTATAAAAATTTTGAGGACAGGAAAAGTACTTGATTTTTAATCAAAGTTTCATATCCACACCTTACATTTGGGGGCCCAGCCGTGATGTTTTACCTGTGACATATTTCTTTTACTCTTTTTAAATCTTTTTTCTTATATTGAAAAATTTAAAAACATATAAAAAATACTTATAATTCAAAAAATCCATAAAAAATAACTTTTTTTCATATTATGAGTGAGGCTTATATTTTTATTTCTTTTTTGAAATAACCTTTTTTTTACTTAATTAATTGGCTTTTTCATTAATTTTAGTGCCTGACAACGTGGTAAGACAAGAAAACATTGAAACAGCCTCAACAGTCACCAGCATTGTTCCTGCAAGCACTATTAATTCAGACCATAATAGTACTGTAATTGTGACTCAAAATAATCAACCTGAACCAATATCTTCTGAATTAATTAACTTGGACATAAGTAATACTCTTCAGAAAGCTAAGAATTTGGCCAATAGTAAGTTTTTTGACGTAAAAATACTATTTTAAGCCTTTTTAAACCATAATTATGCCTTCAACCAGGTCAGGAGCCAGCTACAACCCCTCAAGCAGCTCCCAAAAAGGTAATAGACGTGATTATTGCAGTGGCCAACCAGGTACAGAAGGAAAAGGGTCAGTTGATGACTTCCAAACAACTAAATTGGGTCATTCTGAAGCTGATAATACTATTTTACCTTCAAAAAGAGCGGACACCGCCACAACAAGCCTCTGTGGACATATACAAAGCCAGCCACAGTGCATACAACAATGCACTTCAATTCAAGGAGTACCAGATCCTTTCAGACCTGTGGAAGAACTGCATGAATTCTTACCTGACAGTAAGAAAATTCTTGGGCCATCCCAACACTTGCAAATTGCTCAATGGACGGCATCCATTGATGGAGAAGAAAAACATGATGCTTTTGACACTAGAATGGAGGAAAAACAACCCTCCACCACCCAAACCAGTGCCAAAAACAGCCCCAGTGGCCAGCAGCAGCAATTTCAACGTGAAAAAGCAGCCACAAACTCCAAACAAGGGCAAAGGGAAGGCACCAGCCCCAAAGCCTTACAGCCAGGGCTACAGAATCCCAAAGATTCAGCAGGATGCCATGGAAAATGTATTTCAGATGGCCAGAGCCATGATGGAATTACAGAAGAAGGAGGAAGCCAGATTAAGGTTCCAGAAATGATTTCTGACATATTTGATTCCATCCCAGAGTTGTATAATGCTATAAATGACGTGAAAAAACATCTTTCTGATAAAAATGAAACCATTTGTAACAACATTAAAACAAACAACCTGAGTCTGTGCCAAATTAATGAAACACTTATGTGTTTTGAAAAAGTTTTAAGGACAATTAAAAATTCCAATAATGATAATTCTTCTAACAATAAAATAAATGAACAATCTGCCATTATTAAAGAATTAACAGATAAATATTCTAAATTCAATATTGATGACATAATTGAAACAAGAATTAAACAAGCCATAAATATTATCAAAACAGATAACAAGAAAGTCCTTGATGACATTTCAAACTCATTTACTGAAGTAAAGACATATACCATTGCCTTGAAAAAGTGTTTTGATGCTTCACAAGAAGAAGTATCAAAATAATCAATGAAATTGAATGAAGTCACTGCTGATAATACAAGACAGACAGAGTTATGGCAAGAACTGACACATAAGGAAGACATGTATAAAATTGAAGTAATAAATTTAATACAAAGCTTCCAACATGAATACAGAAATTCCCAAAGGTGTAGCAACAGTAAAATGAATGACATTGAACAAATACTGAACACCTTACCAAGAATGTCTACACCTCTAAAGCAAAATGAGGGCACAAGAATTTCAAATCCACAAGTACTGGATCCTGATAATTCACAATTAGAAAATAAATTATCCACTTCTTTTCATAACTTAGAACCATCAATGGGCCAAGCACTCATGAAATATGGAATTCATTAGAGGTATTGACATGATCAAAGAGGATTTTGAATTACCAGACAGATTGGTAACAGCCAGGTTTAACACCTTGTTTACCAGATCAGCTTACAGATGGTACATCAAAATAAGACAAGCACATGGACACCAGAGTTGGACTTGGTGGAAAGCCCAAATCATTAACAAATGGGCAAATGATGCTTGGAGGTTTAAAGTTGAAACAGCCTTTTAATCTGCCAAATTCAATGCTGATAAAGACAAAGCTTTACCATGGTTTTGCCAACAAAAGGACAGACTAACAACATTATATCCTGACATGTCAGAATTTATGATCCATAGGAAAATTCTGAGACAATGTGGAGGTGACTTGGAGCATGCTGTCAAAAAAAGGACTACTGAACAATCTTCAGCAGAAGATATTATCAATATACTAGAAGAAGTAACCACCAGAACCAAAATTGGTTCTAGTAGGGTGAATCTCAAAACAAGGTTTAATACACCTTGGAAAGATTCTTTGGACAAAAACCCCAAAGAAAATTCTAGTAATATTAAATATAAATCTTCAGATACAGTCAGAAAATGCCATATTTGCCAAAGCACCACCCATTTAGCCAATAAATGTCCAAAAAGGGGGAAAATCAATGAAATTGACATTGAGAAGGAACCAGATGTTCAAAAAGAAGACATAACTGAAGACAATTCAGATGATAAGTCATCCATATTTTCTGAATCTTCAAAAGATATAGAAAATATCAATGCCACTTTTGACATCATGGAATCTTATTCCCACTTGCCACAATTGAGCAATGGTCAACTTGATTTATCAAAAGTTCAAGATGCACAGCTTATGAAGACAAAACAAAATAGAGGGAAAGGTTATACAGCTGGTAACTCCTGTATAACAGAAGTGGTGATTGAAAACAAGCCCACCAAACTTTTGCTTGACCCAGGAGCCTTCTGCTCTTGTGTTGGAAAATCTTTTCTTAAAACTTGTGTACCAAATTTTGAAGACCAATTGTTACCAATTGATGGTATAAAATTCAACAGTGCAAGTAACCCAATGAAAGCATTAGGAATCTTTGAGACTAATTTCATATTCCCACACATAAATGGGAATTTAAGGATCACAGTTGAATTTGTTGTTATGGAAAATTGCTCTAGTACCCATTTTATGTTGGGAAATGACTATTTAATCATGTATGGGATAGATTTACATAATAACAAAGACAGATACTTTACAATTGGGGACAATAAGCGCCAGAAATTTTCCTTTTTACCATTTAAAAGACAAATTACAGTAAACAAGGTATCGCCAGTCAACTTAGAGTTAGAGAAATTCAAGTCTGAACAGTTAAATGAGGCTGAGATAAGCCTTCATCTGACTGATAAACAAGAAAATGAACTTTCTTCCCTTTTGTATGACCACAGAGGAGCATTTGCTACAGACAAAGAACCTCTGGGAGCAATTATTGGTCATGAAGTTGACATCATTCTTAACATTGAGAGACCTTATCCACCACTCTTAAGAAGACCTGCTTATCCAGCAAGTCCAAAATCAAGAGAAGCTCTAGAAATTCATATCAAAGAACTTCTGGACCTTGGTGTAATAAGAAAAGTAGGCCACAATGAGGAAGTAGAAATAACTACACCAGTCATAGTGGTGTGGCATAATGGAAAATCCAGAATGGTTGGGGACTTTAGAGCTCTGAACACTTACACTGTCCCAGACAGATACCCAATACCAAACATCCAAATTGCCCTTACTCAAATATCTCAAGCAGTTTATATAACCACTATGGATGCCCTTAAAGGATTCCATAAAAATGTGGTAACACCAAGAGCAAGAAAATACTTGAGAATTATTGTTCATTGTGGAGTGTATGAATACTTAAGGATGCCCTTTGGTATCAAAAATGCACCTTCACACTTCCAAAGAATGATGAATGAAATCTTCCCTGAAGAACTCTCAGAGGGATGGTTAATCATTTACATTGATGACATTATTATCTGTTCAAAGACTTGGGAGGAGCACATGTACAGATTATCAAGAGTTTTGACAAAAATCCAATCAGTAAACATGAAAATCTCCTTGAAGAAATGTCATTTTGGATTTAAAGAACTTAAAGCACTAGGACATGTTGTATCTGTTTTGTCCCTTGGAATTGACAAAAACAAAGTTGCAGCAGTATTGTTAAAACCCATGCCTCAGAATAAGAAGGAAATTCAGTCATTCTTAGGTTTTGTGGGATATTACAGGAAACACATTAAAGATTTGGCATCCATAGCAAGACCACTTTATAAGTTGTGTGACAAAGACACAGTGTTTGAGAAGACTGTTGACAGAGTCAAAGCTTTTGAGTCTCTAAGAGAAGCATTGACCACTGCTCCACTCTTACTTATGCCAGACTTTGAATTGCCTTTCAAACTGTATATTGATGCATCAGGGGATGGACTGGGTGCTGCAATTCACCAAGTTCAGATCATAAATGATACGCCTGTAGAAGGACCCATATGTTTCATATCCAGGCAAATCAAACCAACTGAAGCCAGATATGGAGAAAGTCAGATGGAATGTCTATGCCTTGTCTGGGCCTTGGAAAAATTGAACTACTTTTTAGAGGGATGTGTTTTTGAAGTGATAACAGATTGTACAGCTGTCAAATCACTTTTGAACATGAAAACACCCAACAGACACATGCTCAGATGGCAAATAGCCATACAAGAATACAGAGGCAATATGACTATTGTTCATAAGGATGGGAATATTCATAAGAATGCAGATGGACTAAGCAGATGGCCATTACCAAATAAGATTGATAATCCTGCCTATGTGCCAGAAGAAGCTTCACCACAAATTCCAATAGAAGGAATAAGTGTTACAGACTTGAACACCACCTTCTTTGAAGAAGTCAGAAGTAGTTACACTCAAGATAAGAATTGTAGCATCTTATGCCAATTACTTAACAAAGACTGTAAAGACAACTCTCTTATACATGCCTTGGATGAAGTATAGAGGAAATCTTATGATGAAGGAAGATTTCACCTACTGGATGGTATAATTTACCACAGAACCAAGCACACATGTGTGATGACAGTTGTAGACAGGTCATTAATCAATCTTGTACTGAAAGAATGCCATGATAGTCCCTTTTCAGGACATCTGTCTGAAGACAGAACAAGAGAAAAAGTAAAGACCTGCATATGGTGGCCAATGTGGCAGAAAGATGTTGCAGAGTATTTCAAAACCTGTGACAGATGCCAAAAGGCAAATAAATCCACAGGCAAAAGACTTGGAAATATGATAAAAATCCAAGAACCAAACAGACCTTGGGAAATTGTCCACATGGATTGGGTAACTGGCCTACCACCAGGATGTTACAGGAGCTATAATGCTTGCCTAGTAATTGTGGACAGATTCAGTAAAACTCCAATCTTTTTACCATGTCACAAAGATGATACAGCCATGGATACAGCTCTTCTGATATGGAATAGAGTAGTGTCATGGACTGGGATATTTACAAATATCATCATTGATAGAGATCCCAAATTCACTTCAGCACTATGGACAAATATTCACCAATTATTTGGCACTAAACTGTCTTTCTCTACAGCCTACCACCCACAAACTGATGGCCTGGCTGAAAGAATGATCCAAACTTCAGAGGACATGGTGAGAAGATTTTGTGCATATGGCCTTGAATTCAAAGATTGTGATGGATTTACCCATGATTGGTGTACTCTGTTTCCAGCACTGGAATTAGCATATAAAACATCAATCAATGCCAGTACCAATCAGACTCCTGCTATTCTAGAAAAAGGATGGAACCCCAAGTTACCCCAAGATTCCTTGAGGAAAGACTTAATTGAAATACATCCCACAGCTGCTAGCTTCAAAGGAATGCTAGACAAAGCTAGAAAGCATGCAGTAAGATGCATGGAGGACTCTTTTGCATATGCTAAAGATAAATGGGATAAATCACATGCAACTCCAGATTTCAAAGTGGGGGACCTAGTTCTTGTGTCCACCACTAACTTCAATAACATCAAAGGATGTAAAAAGTTGAAAGACTCCTTTGCAGGAACTTTTGTGATTAAGGCCCTCCATGGAGAAAATGCTATTGAAGTAGAGTTATCTGAAGAACGTAGCAATAAGCACCCTACATTTCCAGTTAGCCTGACAAAGCCATATAAATCTAGTGATGCTGAGAAATTTCCCTTGAGGAATAAGATTCCCCAAGTTATACATCCTATTGAGACATCTGGTACTAAGAAAATTACCAAAGTTCTTAAAGAAAGGAAATTAAGAACCAAGAAAGTAAGGGAATACCTTATTAGGTACAGTGACCCAACTTGTGAAGATGAATAGTTAGAAGAAAAAGATATACCAGAAGCTACCAAACTCCTCAGGAGATTCAGACACACTAGAAACACCAATATTTCAAAGTAATATTCTTTTTTAGGGGGAGGGAATGTGAGCCTTAGACGTAATTTCATATACCCAAAAGACCACAAATATAAAAAATAACATATTAATATAAATAAAATAAATTTATTTTTATTATTAAAATAAAAATCAAAAAAAAATATAAAATTATATTAAAAATAAAAAATTAATTACAATTTAAAAATAGAAATACATTAAATTTTGTAAGTATAAAATTACATTTATACTTGAAAAAATTAAGTAAAAATGAAATTTTAACAAAATTGTGAAAAAATAAATAAATTTGGAAAAAAGTTAAATAAAAATTATTATAACTTTTTATCCAATAAATAAAAATATAAAATTTATTTCACCATTGGATTCCTCATAAGAAATCAGGTGGGGTCACCTCTGAGTGAAATTCTTGTAACTCAACTCTAAATAAGCTTAAATTAAGTTTTTAGTATTTTCAATACAAAAGTTGAAAATCCTCAAAACCTTAATTTAATTCGCACCACATGTGGTGTTAACCATCAATTTTTGTGTTAAAATTGAGGTGTTGTGTTTAGTTTAGAAGTTATGAGGAATTGAAGTATTTTCAATTGAATTCAATTGAAATGTCAAAATGTGCGCGTGTATTACATAAGTGAACTTTGATTTACATATGAGGTGTCAATTATTACTGTATTGTACTGTACAATTGAATTGAATTACATATGTAAATTATAAGTATAATACATGATGAGGAATTAAAGGAAAAATAAATTGGAAAGATTAAATTTGGGGGGAAAAGGAACTCCAGCTCTAAGGGGGAGCTAGACCCCCAAAATCCTTGCTGACAGGCGTGGGATGTCAAAATTCACGCAAAGGTTCATCACTTTTGACCTGGAATTGAGTTACAGGGTCTGTGGACTCAATTGATGATGAGGTTTTGATACCAACTGGGGTAGTTTTAGCTGTTGCCAAGAGGGTAAAACTACCCTTAAGATAAAGCCATCATAGTAAAAACAGTTTTAACTGGTTTCTACCTCTCTGAAACACATTCTGACGTGTTTTGAAGGCTCTAGGCCTGGCATTGCTATAGTAATGGCTGATTTAAGGGTCTAAAATGGCTAAAAATGGCTTAAACCAGCCCTTTTTGGTCTAAACCAGGGTTCAATGATGCCATAATTGGCTTTTCTGTTGTCAGACTGTTTTTCACGACTGACAAGAGTAAAATTTAATTTTGGAGTAAGAGAATTGATGGCTATAAAAGAATGTCTTCTTTGCCCCACTTTTCTCTTCATGTTAGAATCTTTTCCTTTTATTAATTAGTTTAAACACTGTTAAACCAATCAATCAAAGATTCCAACCACCATTTTTAAATCATTTTAATCCTTTTAACCACGTTAAAAAAATGATTATAATCATTTTTTGTAACTCTTATAATCATTTTTACCCCTGAACCACCCCAAAAGTGAATTAAAGCATCTTTCATCACTGTAAGCTTTGTCACTTTGTTTCCAAATTCACTCTGGTCACTTTTGGGCGTGTTTTCTCTTTAATATTCTTTTTAAAGACTTTGTTCTTTAATTAATTGCTTGCAGTTCTTTGCTCAATTAATTCCAATTGAAATTGCTCTTGAAGAAATTTCTTTTGTAGCCTTAAAATATCTCTTGTAGAGTATTTTTTGGATAAATGTTTATTGTTGGTAAAACAATAAGTTTTTATAATATTATTGTTTTATATTAATAAAGTTATAAACAATAAAATTGGTGTTTTTTCTCTTGAAAATAATATTTCATACTATTTTTAACTGAATTTTACGTTATACAAATTTTGAGGACAGGAAAAGTACTTGATTTTTAATCAAAGTTTCATATCCACACCTTACAAGCTTGTTCTAATGAAACCTTTCTCTACATTCTCTGAAATGTAGGCCCACAGTGTTTCTGACTCTTGATTTGATAATGAGTAGTTAACACCAATTGGAGGTAGAAGACCCTTCAATTCGATATGGTGGTCACAGGCGTGGTGTGGAGGAAGTTTCTCTGCTTTCACCTTGGAGAATACATCCAAATATTGGTGATAAGCAGGAGGGACTACCTTCAACACAGTTTCAATTTCTTCTGGCTCTTCCTCCTCATCCCACTGCTCCTCCAGGGAGGCATTAAAAGATAAGGGAAGAAGATCCATATCCCCTTGAAAGAGATGAAGTGAAGATATGGAAACATATTCTCCAAAATTCTTTATCTCTTTGAAGACTTCATCTCTTAATGGAAGTTATGAATGAGAGGGAATGATGGAGGGGGTATGGACAGAAGAAGGAAGGGAAGGTGTCTTAAGTTCACCAACCAGAGCAACACTGTTGACAGCAGTGGCTAAGTCATTACTAGTAGAAGGAATAATACCACTAGAATCCTTATGACTAGAATCATAGGTGATCAATCCATTTTTCCAATCAATAATGGGATTAAAATGGTAAAGGAAATCATAGCCCAATATCAGGTCTTCTCCCTTGGGTGAATCTATGATAAAGAAGTCCCATTCAAAGCTTGGAAAAGAAGGCAAGTAAACTACCCACTTGGTATAATGGGTGATGAACAAGGCAGGGGATTCATTAGAATCCAGAATGAAAAGAGGAATCTTTTCAGGGAGCTCTGACAGAGTCAATGAGTACTTGAGAAAAAAATTCTTTGCAATAAAAGAGTTTGTAGCACCAGAATCAATGAGGATACTATAAAAAATATCAGAGACAGAAGAGAAGATAAGAAATCTTAAAGATTTCTTGAAACTAGTATTCAGAGTGCACAATTGTGCTCTTGAAGGAAATAAGTGAGAACCATTGAACACATCATGATCCCCACTCAGGCTTTTCCCTGCTTGCTAGGGAAGCCTCTTGATGATGACCCAGGCTTGTTCTGAGGTCTCTTGAAGCATTTTTCATTTGGTTGCTTTTCACCACAATAAGTACACAACCCCTCTTTAATCCTCCTCTCCTTTTCAGAACCAATTAATTTATTGTCCTTATTGAGGAGAGCAGCATGAGGTTTGTCCTTTGAATATTGGAACCACTTGCCCTTCTTGTTCTTCTTCTGGTGAGGCCTCTTTGAAGATGAGTTTTGAGGAGGCCTAGATTGATTGGATCCATTGACAGGAGGCTTCTTCTCTTAATTTCCACCCTTTTCTTTTTGCCTCTCATGAAATCTTGTGTCTAATTCTAAAGTGACATCCATAAGTTCTTGAAGAGTATCAAACGTTCCAGGGTGAGAAGCCAACTGATCCAATAATCTTGATGCCAATCCTCTTCTGTAAACATGGATATAAGATCTTTCCCCCCAATCTCCAATTCTTGACATTAAGCTTCTGAAATCTGCAATGTACAAGGAAACATGACCACTTTCCTTCATCCTCAAATTGTCCAACTCTTGTTCAGCTTTCCTGACTTCATTGGGGTCACCAAACAGAGTGAATAACTGAGATTCAAATAATGGCCAATTATTGAGGAGGTAGGAAGGGTCTTCATTGGAAATATTTGAAAGAGAGGGTTCAATCCACTTTCCAGCTCTACCAGTGAGAAAAGAAGTTGAGTAAAGAACTTTCTTCCTGTCAGAGAAGAAATTTGCTGGATCATTATGGAAGATTAATTGACAGGATTGGATAAATCCTCTCAATTTATGAGCTTGAGTACCATAAAAAGAATCAGGTGCCTTCATGGATGGAGTCTTGAAAGCAGGGGCTTTGGAATTGTCCCTGGGAGCAACTGCTTGAGTGAGCTGCCCCATGAATTGAGTCATCTGCTCCATCATCTTGAGGAGACTTGGATCAGTTTGAGAGACAAGAGGTTGACTAGAAAGGGCAAGATTAGAACCCTGAGGCACCTGTGGAGCATTTGCCAAGGCATCTGTCACTTCAGATACCCCAGAATCTTCCTCTTCCACAGACTCTTCCCCCTCTTCATCTTCAACTTCCCCTTGTCTTGCTCTTGCACCTTCAGACATGCCAGGATAGCCACCCAAAAGTCAAGAAAAGGATCTTGATCTTCTAGATTTCATTCCCCCTCTTCTTGAGGGTGCTGCTCCCTCCATTGGTGGTCCTCTGTCCAAGTTTGCACTCGGTTGACGAACTGATGGTGTGTGGTCAAGAGGAGCCCTTGCTGTAGGAGTGAGAGCAGCTGGAATTTTTTCGGATCTAGTATTCTTGGCTGGGGGACTATGCTGAACTGGCATTTTGAATAAAATGAAATAAAACTTGATGGTATTGAGAACAGAAATCAAAACTTGGCCAAATCAATCACAATAAAAGCTTGATGAGTCTTGAGGAATCAATTCAAATCTTGAGGTGAAATCAAATTCAGTCAACAGTCAAATCAATTCAAACAATCAACAATCAATTCAAATCAAATATCAATAATATTTAGTAAATCAACAACAATCAATAAATCATTTTCTTCAATATGAAATCAAGGTCTTGAGGAATCAATTAATCAATTTAAAATCTTCAGAAATCAATTCAATATCTTGATGAATCAAAATCAGTCAATAATCAAAATCAATTATTGAGGATCAATAAAATATCTTGAGGATTCAAAGTCAATCAATAATCAAAATCAGCTCTTGAGGATCAATCAATATCTTGAGAATTCAAAATCAATCAATCCAATCCTAATAAGAATCCTGACCCGCTGAATCAATAAACCAATGAATCCAGATGAATAATACAATCAATTAAACCAATCAATAACTCCTAAAAGAACCTGAATAATAACACAGAAAAAATTTGATTTGATCAAATGAAATGAAGTGAATGAAATGGTCAGCAATGATTAAGAAAGAAGAAAAATCAATTTCATATGAATGAAATGAATGAGATGAAATTGATGAGAGAGAAAAATCATAATCATTAAAGATCATTAAGTCATAAAAGAGATGATAATTGATGAATGAGAGAAAATGAATATAAATGAATGAAAAGAAAGAATTAAATATGAGTTAATTAATTCAATGTCACAGGGGCTCTTTGAAGTGAAGAGGGCCTGGCACTCAGTAAACCGGGACTCCCTTATGGAGGGATCAAGGATATGGAAGGATTGAATACACTTAAGAGTGTAAGGAATAATTTACTATAATAAAAGATATGAGAAAAGCAGCAACAAAGAAATAAGAGTAAGAAATAGAAGAGCCAACCACAAACAAGTCCAAGTCCACTGTTTCAACCTGTCAGAAGGGAAAGAGAAGGGTTAATAAGGATATGGCCACCCAACTCATACTGTACAGGCAAAAAGAGAAATGCAAAGACTAACTTAAAATTAAATAAATAGAAGACCAAAAAATAAGGATAAGAATATTCATAAAATAATACATAAACTAAATTAATTAACTAGGGAAAAGTACCCAGGGGGGAGAAAGAGGGGCTGGTATATATGAGAAACACCAGCCCTGATCCAGAGGAAGAATTTTCATGAGAGGATTGAATTATTGAATTGAGTCTGGCCAATAAAGGTCCTGTACAGCTGTACAGAAGCTGTACAAGAGGTGTGGTGTATTTGAGTGATCATACAGTTTCATGCTGGTATATTGAAACTGTATTGGGTGAATCCAACCTGTACAGATGTTGACAGGCTGTATTGAGGTACCAAGCTGTATGCATGTTTCAGAACTGAAGATTGCTGAAATTGAATATTGATGCAACAGTGGATCTTCTGATTTTGAGGTGTTTGAGTGAGTATATGAATGAATACCTTTACCCCTGATGGATGCTTGTTACAGGATGTTCATCTGAGGATCAATGGCTTTAAGTCTTTTAGACTGTCTAAGACACCACTAATATGGATCTTTGTCCACAGAGTATTTGTCATTTTCAAATGTCATGATCTTTTGCCATATCCAAGTACCATTACTGTACTTTTGGATGATTTGACTCTTCCACCATGGCAAGGTTCTTTTGCCATGGATTTCTTTCATTTCTGTGCACCATACACTAGCATGACGTTTAAATGCAATATTCAATCTAGCAGTGATCCAGTAGTCTGGTATGCTTGGTACATCAATGAAGAGTCCATCAATATAATCTATGAGTTCCATATGATCATATTCTCCTGATCCAGAGAATTTGGGCCAATTTGAGGCCTCAGGAAGCTGTTTCAAGGCCTCCTTCTCTGAATAAGACATGCCATCTCCATCCTGGTATTGTGATGGGGATCTTGCCTTATTCATCAACATGGCATCTGGTTGATATGGAATATCCATAACTTGGCCTTGTGGGGTTGGGGCTTGAAGCTATGGTAGGCATTAAACAACTTGTTAATGTCTTGATCCAAACAATCCCTGTCCCTTGTGCTGTGGTGTTGTTTTTCAAAGACTATATTCAGTCTTTTGTTGGTTTCTTCAGAGGCTTTGCTCATTTGAGCATATCCTTCTTGAGGATTTTTAACTATCTGTTCCAAGGAGGCTTGAGTTTGTCTCATCCTCTCTTGGCCAGCTTTAATTTCTGAAAACGGCTTTGCAGATTGTTCAGCATATTGGGACATTTGTAACCACAGTGTATCACTGTTGATGTTACTCTCAGATGTGACAATGTTATTTTCAGTCTGAGTGCAGTCAATGTTTCTATTACTAGGACTACTGATTCTAGAGTGGTTTACAACTACTTCTGGTTCTTGTGTACTTCTTTTACCAAATCTAACAGCTTCTGGATCATGGGGTCTGACTCTTTCCTCCTCTGGTTGAAGGACGCTTTGTTCTTGCCCTTGTTTCCTTGTCTTTTCCTGGAAACTTCCTGGAATTGTGAAGAATGGTGACTCTTGGCCACTGATCTGCTGGTTTCTGAATGGTGCGAATCCACTGGAGAGCTGATTTGGCCTGCTCCTTGTGAGCCTGAAGGAATCTGAGTAGGCCCTGTCTGGGTTAAATGTTCTTCTATAGCTTGGATAGTGGCTTGGTTCTCCCTTATCCTCTGTGCCCTTGCCTCCAGGAGTCTGAACTGCCTGGTAGGATTCCAACCTTTGGTGATTACCATCAGGTCTTTGAAGTCTATCTCTTTGAGACAGATCTTCTGGCAACTTTCTCCAAGTTCTGCCCAGTGACTTGCCAGGTTGAGCCTCTTGTTGTCCATGCTCCATTGAAATACGTCTTTGAGGAGTTGGTGGAGCTGAAGAACTTGATCCATATCCTTCCAGTCCTCTGGTTTGAGGTTCCTGTTGAATTGGAGTGTGAAGGGAAACATTGATATTATCTCCCTCATTGTTTTGCCATCCACCACTGTGTTCAAGGTGTCTTCTTCCAGGTCTTCTGGTTCTGGACAAGCCTTCTCTGTCCTCTGGTTGGTTCCTTTGGAAGCCAAGGTCTCTGAGGTATGCAGGGGACATATCAGTGTTTGCAAGCAGTCAAAAACCTTATGTTCTTAGGGTATTTACCTTTGACTGTGCCTTGTACAAATTTGATACCTGCTGATTTGGGCAGTTTGCCTTTGGAGGTTACAACTGGGTTAATAATTGTAATCTTCCCTGTACAAGTGGTTAAGGTTGGTTTACCTTGTATTGAATCAGAGTTTTGTGGTTTTCTACTCCTCTGAGTGGCTATTGGTGTCCACTTTTTGGCTGTAATGAGGCCTTCACTAAGTCTTTTTCGTTTGCCCTTGCTGCCCTCTGGTTCTGAGGGTGTTACTGGTGTGTTGGCCTGTGACTGGGTCTCAAGTGGTATGAAATTTTCTTCCATTGAATCAAACAGGAAAAAGAGGGCTTATGTCAGTTAAGACTTCTTAAGAGGCTGGTTTTTCACGTCTAAGAATGGCCTCTGGGCTTGTATATTATTACAATATGCCCTTGTATTATGACAATGTAATTAAATCAACAATTCCACATCAAAAATACAGCTTACTGATATGTGGTATACTGTTTGTATACCAATATCTTACAGAATACTTGTAATTAGCAAGTATAATCTGTCAAAGATGGTGTATTACAGGGCAATTGAGTCAACAATGCGCCCAAACACGCCTCAACTGTTGGTTTATCAGTTTGAGCTGTCTTGATTCAATTAAGAATTAAGACTGTATTAGTGGCTTAAAAGTGTTTTTATATACAAAACACGCCAAAAATACTGGTCTTGTGGTTATTAGCCACGTGACAGATACTCTTTAAGATATGAGTATTATTATTTTTTTTAAAAAAAATAAATAAAAATATATAAAAATGTATATTTTTTAGAGAGAATGATGCCTAAAAAGATAAAACAAGTGTCAATAAAATGATAAAAAAGAGAAAAACTTACTCATAATAAGTCCAAAAAGGTTTTTAAAACACGGCCAGGCCCCCAAAATGTCAGGTTGAGTCTATGTTGAAGTGGTAATAAGGCTATTTACAACTAAAGCTATGACTGTGACACGTAGAAAATAGTTTAAAATACTTTTATAAGGGTTAAGGATGTTATAATTTAAAAACAAGAGGGCTTTACTAGAATGAATATAGTGATGGTGAGCGCTGTTGAGAGCCCTGGGTGCAGCTTTACCTGTTGGGTTACAATAATGAAGACTACAATACTTTAAATCAAGAGTATACCTGATTATTACCCAAGAGTAAAACTGTTTTTGACAGTTTACTACGTAGGGTATTCAAGAGCAGGATGAGGAGACAATTCTGGCTGTGAAAAGCCTCCTTTTTATCCTGAAATGGGGTGGAAAGGGTGCTAGACCTTTCCACGTAGAGGAAGTGAAGATTTTTCACCCTATAGGACTGACTTGTGGTTTGCAAACAGCCTGTATGCCCTTTATTGGGCTCAGATGTGGTTTTGAAACCACATCTGGGCAGTTTTCACCAATACAGGGTGAAAGTTTTCATCTGGGGACCTCACAGCCTGATTCTGACGTGTATGATGTGTAGAATGCTGTACAGAAACTATATGGGACCCCAGTATTGACTGACCTATGAGGTATTGAAGTATTAACATGCTTCTTTGTCTGTTTGACACCTCATAATCAGAGTACAACTGTATCCTGTCATAATACAGTTGTATTGGTCATATTGTGGGATTATAACCTTCAAATGGCCATACCTGTGTCAGTTTTTGAGATATCATGCTCAAACTTGGTTCATTGGATAGCCCTGTATGGGCTTTACACAATGATACCCCATTTGGTATGGTTATTCTTCAATATGACAAAGTTATCCCATGTACAAGGTTTTTGTACATAGGCGTGGTTTGGGCAAAAGGCTGTATTGAGCTTGTTTGCCTCATAACTTCTGTTATAGGTGAGATATGAAGAAGTGGATGGAACCATCAGATAGCCCTTATTGTGCTCTTTCCAAAAAGACCCCACTTCAAGTATCCCACACTAAAACTGTAGAAGTTAGATGAGAGGTGAATGTTTTGTTCACCCTTATTTGGCCTGAATTTGACCATAACTCAAGTAATACTGGTGCTAGCTCAGTTTGGCTGGTACCATTGGGTAGCCCTGGCTTAGAGCTTCATTTTGAGTACCCACTTTATGGGGTTAAGCCTCTCCTTCTAGATTTTAGATGAGAGGTGAAAATTAAGGTTTATGCTCAGCAATAACTTTGAGCAGGAATAACTTTGTTATTTCTAGTCCTATGGTGATGGGACTTATGTTTTCAGGAAGAGGTGAGTTTCCTCTTTTTTTTGATACCTTTTGAGCTGATTTGGCACAGATCCATGTTTTGGTGGTATCTTGGCTATACCATTGGTTTATGGTATTTCGGTTGTCATGCTTGTGCTCTGGTTTTGAGTCACAGGCTGACAGGCTTTAATTAACTCTTAAAGATTTTCTCCAGTATTAGTTTTCTTCAAGAATTATGTTTATAATTATTCTTTGCAGAGATACTTCTATATTAAAATAATTTGATTATTTTAATCAAGAAGTTTTATTATGAAATTCTTGTAATCAATTGTAGTAAAAAATTGATTCTTACTGTTATACTCACTTGTAGTTTATATCAAATAAAAGAAATAATTAAGTAATTAATTATTTGAATGAAATTATAATAGATCTTTTCATTATATTTCATTAGAACAGTCATAGTAATGTTGATTAAGAGTAATACTATCAACAGTTTTATAAAAACATCCTACACCATCCACAAGGAATATTAATAACTAATTTCATTATTTGGAAATTTTAGTTTCAGCTGAAGAACATTAAGAAGTTAATTAATATTTTGAATTCCTAAACAATATTCCTCACAGGAATTATGCCAACTTTATTCATTGAGGAATGCAATCACCCTGTAGCACCTAAAAAAGGTCATTGAATTTTGAATCTAAAGTTGGAAGAGTCCTTACAAAAGCTTTGGGATTGCCTTTTCAGAAGCCTTTGATACAAACACCAAATGACTAGTTCAATCATGCCTTCAATTTATATGGGTATATTTAAGATCCCCTGAGATATATTAATCATGGTAATGTATTGTCCATATAACAGAACAAAATTTTCTGCATGTTTCTAGCTTCTCAAAAAAATAAAACATCTCTGAAATGAGGCATTTCATGAAATTGTTAGAAATAGCTTTCCTGTTTAATCTATCCACACACCCCATATGAGCCTATTTGTAGCTATTTAAGAGATACGTCTTTTCACTGGTAAAAAACCAAGATAGTATCTTGAGGAAATATCTATCCTTCACCTCTAATCACTTGATTGAAAGGAAGGATTATGAGCTATCATTGGAATCATCTTATTTTAATTCTGCATGGTTTTTTTCAATTGAGGTATACTTAGTGTTTGATTGAATTTTCCCCAAGAAATAAACACAAAAAATGGTATTATTAAAGTGTAATGAGGCACATAATTTGAATCAGATAGGGGATTTATGCACAAATTAGAATAGTAAACTCCAAATTTCAATATCTAATTGTAAAAATTTTTACACTCAAGTATAGTATATAAAAATGATTCCCATTTCCTCAAACTATGCTCCAGAGAATTTATGATTCCATAAAAACATCACGTTTTATTTCTAAGAATTCTGGAAATATCCATTTTTCTGTTGTATATTATCAAACCCATAGTCAACTGGATTTTATGTCCATGATCATATTTTAGCCAAGTGGCTTGAAACTGTAGCTTTAACAGTAAAGATAAGACATATAATAAAATATATGTATCAAAACTCATATGTTGAGCAATCAGTATGCACTTACATCATGATATCTTATCATTCAAAGAATGGGTACACAAGACAGATTTGATCAAAGGAATTTAGATAGAGCTAGTAATCAATTTCAGATTTTAATTTTCATCATTTATCTATTACTGAATCTGTGAATAGAGAAAATCAGTTTACAAAGTAGGAAGATTTGATCAAGAAATATCCTTTTCTCATTTTTGATATTCAAAGAAATACACCTTCAATTAGCTTCAAAATTCAGAGTCAGTTCAGAGAAGGAGATAGTGTAATTTTATAATTCCAGAAAGAATTTCCCGAAATACTCAAAAGTAATCTTACATATTTCTAAGTTTCTCCTTCATAAAAACACAAATATAGGGATAAAATTCATTCAAGATAAGAATGTGATTGTTTAGAAACACTTCTGCGAGGTAATTGATCAAATTGGGCTTCAACTATTAATAAACAAGAATGGTAATTTGCGATAAAAAAGATATACCTGGAATCAACAGCTCTTCAACCCATTAAAAAGGCAGGAACATGATTAACATATAAGCTTATGGATTCTTACTCAGGTTTCTAATACCCTCCAACACTGGATTCTAATCAATTATTTTCTGTAGTTCCAGCCCAATCCTTCCAGAGGCACTAGTCTTTGCTATTGCTTCTGGAAAAATCCAATTTCTAGGAATATGTGGTGGGCTGACACCAAGTTTAGTCCAAGAGGAAAATGGTCCTGATTTAATGGATAGTCTGAGAGCTTCAATCTTGGCTCTTCTTTCTCTCCTGGAGCTTAGAATTGGGCCAAGTTGGCAGTAGGCTTCAGAAAGAAGTTGAATAAATTCAACCAGCACAATTGATATCAAAAAATATGGATTGTATCTAAGCTCCAGTGGAGTATTGTCACCATATGTCCATATATTATCAACTAGAAAGAGAGCTGATGTCTTGAGAAAGTATTTTATCCATGTATTAATGACCACTTCTTGCCTCAAGTCCTCTTTTATCCTTTATTGCGAAAGGGAATAAACATGAAAATAAAACTTTAATATGAATTTATGTATATTTTTTTCCCTTTATTACCTTCTAAAGCCAAATAACTTCTCTTAAGGGCCTGTTTCAATGTTATCCTGTATTTTCTTTTTTCCATATTGGCCTTCTTGAGGGTATCTATCCCAATAGAATTGAAATTGTATTGGTAAGTGCATGTAAATCTTTTTCAATGTTATAAGGAGAGGACCCCCATTTATGTGACAAAAATTCCAAGGTTTCAAAATTCAAAGCTTTCATAGAGTATTTCTACCTTTGATTTGGAGTTTGATTCCACTTTTTAGGTACGCCTGGGGAATAATTACTTTTGAAGCAAAGAATTTCCATACCGAAGCCATTAATAACCATAAAAAGATGAGCCACCCCAAAACTGCTGAAAAACCTCATAATTTGAAGGAGCTTTCAAGGAAGAAATGTTTTTGAACTATTTTTTGATGATAGAATTCATTTCAAAGGTTCCAAATTCTTCCTCATGTGTACCTAAGCTAGTGAAACTATGTGTTATTTTTGTTTGCACCATTTCCTTGTTGGATGAAAGAAAGGTTCTCATGCCTGCTTCCTGCTGGATGCTTGGGGGTGTTGGTTGAAATATGAAGTGTGTCTTTAGTCTAATCTTAAATGAATTTTCCTAATTATGAAGTGGATTTTGGAACACTAATTTCTTTTGAATGGCAAACCAGGCCATGTGATTGCTTATATTACTTGAGCTTTTGGGTTTTTCCTTCACAAGAATTTCCCATTTCTCTTCCTGTTATCATCAAACCATCCCTTTTAGATGATGGTGGTTCATCATGGAGTTGGCCTCCTGGTCTTGGTGTGATTACTACTTTAAAAAAAGAAATAACTCAGTATTTGGAAGATCCCCATAATATTTTTAAGGGGACAACATACCCTCCTCCATTGATTAATCACCTGGAATTGTTTACTTAATACTACTGTTTAATAAACTGTGAGGCTTTGATATATCACCAAATCTCCAAAAAGGTCACAAAAAATTTAAAATACTTATTTTAATAATAATAATTGAAATTATTATCTGAAAATAAGGTAAAATGCCTTAAAAAAGCATAAAAGCATGTTATCCCAGAAACAAATGAATAAAAATGCGACATAAATTGAATCATTGGCTTCCCCATGAAGCCATACACATATGAAATATTTATGTGATATTGGAAAAGTCAATACTTTCTGAGATAACCTCAATAACTGAACTTTTATGATCAGCACATATATTCATGGCTTTCAGCTCATATCATTTAAATTATGCATGATAGAGAGCTGAACCAAAAAAAGGGTCACCACATAATTACTTTAAAAATACAGATATAAAAATCTTTTGGTAAGCTAAAAACAAGTTTATAAAGGGTGTTGGTAAACACACGTAAGCCCTTACGTGTTTTTACCATAAACTTACGTGTTTTTACCAAATTATGGCCAAAACACGTAATTTTATGGTAAAAACACGTAAGTAACCTAATTTTTTTATAAAAATTCCTCAGGCTCATTTTTGAGAATTTTTAAAAAAATTTTTTGCCATATTTTTTCCGACATGGGATGTGAAGGTCCCCAATTTTTTTCAATTTTTTTTTTTGCCCAATTTTTCTATTTTGAGCAATTTGGTAAAATGGCCCATTTTTTGAAAAAATTCATTAAAAATGTTCCCACTTATGAATTTCAAAATTTTTTTTTTAAAATGAAGGTGAGAATGTTGAGAATAATAAACCAGAAGCCCAACATTTTGGTATTTTTTTTGCAAGAACATTTGTAGGCCCAAAAAGTCCATGTTTTTTTATGTTTTTTTGTTCATGTTTGTAATTAAATTGAAAATGGCATTTATGACATAAATTGAATTCAAAATTTTATTTCTGATGAGTGGAAGGTAAAATTTGCTTTTTGGAATTAACAGTGCCATTTATCACATCAAAAGTGCCATAAATGGCATCACTAATGACATAATAATGCCATAAATGGCATCAAGAATGACATACAGATGCCATTTATGGCCAGAAAATTGGCATAAATGGCATTACAGCAATGCCATAAATTGAATTTAATGGCCTTGACAATGCCATTTATGCATTTAAAAATGCCATAAATGGCCTTAAAAATGGCATGAATGGCCTTAACATTGGCCTTAAAAATGGAATTAATGGCGTTAACTATAACATAAATGGCATCAAAAATGCCATTTATGGAATCAAAAATTCCATTTGTGGCATTACATAAATGGAATTAACAATGCCATTTATGGTGTTACATAAATGGCATTATGCCATTTATTGCATTGATAATGCCATTCATGGTATTAGTAATGCCATTAATGGCATTGTAAATGTGGAATTATTAATGCCATTTGTGGCATTATTAATGCCATTTATGGCATTAATGGCATCAGAAATGTTGCATTTTTGATGCCACAAATGGCATTGTTGATGCCATAAATGGCATTAATGGCATCAATAATATTTCATTGATAATGCCATTAATGGCACTGTTAATGCCATTGATGGCACTGTTAATTCCATTAATGGCACTGTTAATGCCATTGATGGCACTGTTAATGCCATTAATGGCACTGTTAATGCCATTAATGGCACTGTTAATGCCATTAATGGCACTGTTAATGCCATTAATGGCACTGTTAATGCCATTAATGGCACTGTTAATGCCATTAATGGCACTGTTAATGCCATTAATGGCACTGTTAATGCCATTAATGGCACTGTTAATGCCATTTATGGCACTGTTAATTCCATTTATGGCACTGTTAATGCCATTTGTTATGGCATTTTTAATGCCATTTATGGCATTGTTAATGCCATTAATGGCACTGTTAATGCCATTTATGGCACTGTTAATGCCATTTATGGCACTGTTAATGCCATTTATGGCACTGTTAATGCCATTTATGGCACTGTTAATGCCATTTATGGCACTTTTAATGCCATTTGTTATGGCATTGTTAATGCCATTTATGGCATTGTTTATTCCATAAATGGCATTAATGGCATCAGAAATATTTCATTGATAATTCCATTAATGGCACTGTTAATGCCCTAAATGGAATTTTCAATGCCACAAATGGCATTAATGGCATCATAAATGCCATAAATAGCCATATTTCATTTAAAAACCATCCCTTACGTGTTTTTACCATAAAATTACGTGTTTTTACCAATTTGCTTATGTGTTTTTACCAATACCCTTTATAAATTACAAGGGTCTATTGATCAAAATAGTTATAGCTGCTGACCACTGTGTTGTGAAAGCATCAAAAACTCAAAAAAAATATACATTCAGATTTTAATAACTCATAAATGAAGAATTATCTAATTTTCATCATTATATTCAAGGTATAACCCCTTGAAATCATGGTTTGAAGTCTAAAATAATAAATCTCAACAGAAAAGATGAGTTATAAGAAGTATTATCAAATTTTGAGTTTTTTTGCAGTAATTAAATGCTCTTGGAGTTTTAGTAAGGACATTCCAAGATATCATAATTAACTACCTGAATGGCTTCAGTTTGTATAATTAAAAACATATTAATGATAAACATTATAGCTTAAAATTGATCATTTATGATCACTTAATGTAATATTATTTTAAGCTTAACAGCTATATAGGTGATACAGATTGTGAATAATTTTTTATCATGATAGAAACTAATAAAATACACAACGTTTAGACTTGTTCCAAGACTATGATGTCAGAAAAATTACAGTTACAGTGATAACTGTAAATAATGGTTTAATAATGAGATAAGATGGTTTAATTCTAATGTAATCATCACCAAAACTTAAAGTACTGATCATTTCCAGTGGATACCAGCAGTAAAATTCTACTAGAAGCTTTCTGGACTCTAGGAGGGAGGGCTTTACTATAAATAAAGCTCTTTTTCCTCTATTTCCCCCTCAGATGCAACAAAAACACTAAATATATTGAATCCAAAAGTTATAAATTTATTCTTTTTATATAATTTTATTAAATTATTAAAGACTCAAGTTCATCTTTATATCAATCATGAGTTTCAACATGAATAAACCATTATTTAATTTTTCTTTGTTAACTTTCTATCTAAATCTCTAAATTCCACATGAACTCAAGAAAATTTGTAATATGTTTATATTTTTAAAAACAATTTGAATAGGTTGTATTTAAATATTCTGATGTAGAATAATTCAAAATTATTATATTAAGTGTTAAAAATAGGTTATATTTATCTTTATTATGATTAATATAAATAGTATTGATATCAATAAATAACTTGAATATGAGGAATATTATTGTTATAAATCTTTTTTTATTAACAAATAGCACGCTTTCAAGCATTTATTATTTTTTTTAACAATAATTAGTTTACATAAATATATCAATTCTTAACTATTAATATACTCATTTTTATTATATCATTTTGTACAATATAATTTTAATTATTATATTTATTTGATAATATAGATATTTTACCGCATAATTATAATTATTCTTTATTATTATAACTCTTATTTATCTTATTCTTACTTTAATAAGGACATTCAGATTAAAATAAGTAAAATATTAGTAATATTTACTGTTTGTTTCTAAGTCCAACCTTACTTTGGGGGCCTGGCCTTGATATTTACTTATAAAGCCTTTAAGAAAGATTAAAATTGGGCTTATCCACTATGAAATTATATTTATAATCATAAAATTATATCAAAATTTTATGTTTATTCATTTTAATAGCTATTGAAGCATTTGGAAAGCAATTGTACTGTCTTACATGTGGTTTTTCACATCCTTGGAATCAAAGGAACTTTCCTTGAGTGACTCTAGTGATGAAAAAGATATTTATAAATTCAAAATGAATTTTTATTATAATATAATTTTAAAGAATCTTATCGACTTTTATTTCGTTCTTTCAAAATCAAAATAATAAGAGAAAGTAAAAAACATAATAAAAAATCATGTTGATTCCTTTTAATTCATTTCTCTTATTTTAAAAAGATATAAAAGCAATTTTTACATGGAAATTGCCATATCTTCCCAAAAATAACACGTTTATAAAATAAATTCTATTTGTTTGTCTTTTTTAGCATTTGAAGACCACCCAATAGAGGAAAACCAGACCACTTCTGGAAGATTGATTGTGGAAACTTGTCAAAGTTCTCCAACACCTGTTTTCAATAAGAAAAGAAAAGGTAAGAAATTAGTTTTTCCAGGACCCACTATTCAGGACTCTTCAGGTGAGTACCTCTCTGAAAATTTCCATAAGATTTTTTTATTTTTCTGAAATGTTTTTGTTTCTTATATTTTCTAATATGAGTATGTGAAGAGTATCCCAATACTCCATCCAATCAGATGGAGCTGGAATAAGTAGGAGAATTGATCCATCAAAAGGGAAAAATCACTCATAGAACAGAATCCACACAAGGAAGTTCTAAATACCAAAGTTAAGTCCCAGACAAGCCCATAATATCCGGAAAAGAGTTAGAACTAATTATGAGTAACTCAAAAAGGTACAACTTACATTCAGAGGGCTCAGATAGACATGAGCCAGTAAAAGCAGTATTACACAGTGTACAAGAACAATGATTGGAAAATGTTGCCACAAATTCACCAAGGAGTGATGAACTCCTGGCACGTCCTGAAAAGGTTGCTCAAAGAGGAGGGAATAATGAGATACCCTAATGGATGGAGCCCACTATCATCCAAACCTCAAATCAAAAAGATAAAAGACTGGCTCAATGAAAAGAGGGAGGCAAGCAAGGAAGAAGCCCAGTAGCTTCTACCAGCAAGCCACAAGCCAGCCAACTGCCCCCAAAAGGAAGAAGAAAAGGAAAAAAAACAGGAGGAAACCAAATTCCTAAACTTACTTTAATCTAAGAATCCAGACAGATTCCATGGAAGATGTCTTCAACATGGCTAGAACCTTGATGGAATTTGTAAGATGTGACTATGAAACTGATGATAATATTATTATTAATCAACAGTACTATGTCTGTTCTTATGAAATATAATAATAAAATATTATTATAACCACAATTAAATAATTAAAAAATTATTTCTTTCACGTGTTAAGCACTACTAGTGATTTTAACAGTGAGCAAGTAATTGTCTACAAGAATCAATTACAAGAAGAATTTAATAATAAAAACTTCTTTATTAAAATAATAAAATTATTTTAATATATAATTATCTTTTGCAAGAATAATTATAAAGATAATTCTTGAAGAAAACTATTACTAGAGAAAAACTTTAAGAATTAAGAATAAATGACTCACTAATACTCCAAAGAACTTATTGATAGGTAAGAGTAGAGAAATATGACGTGGAATTGTGGATTTAAGGGATCAAAAGGATTTATAACAGTATTACAACAAAATATAGTTGGATTCTATGATTTCACGTCTTTCTGGATGATTTTGAAAGACTTAAAACACTTAAGAATAGCTTTAACTAATACTTACTTGTTGGTAATAATGATTTGATAAATTGATAAGATGATGATACGGAAAAAACAGCAAGAAGAGGCTTCTTTTAAGTCAACAACAGCTCACAGAGGCGTGCCATGGAGCAAACTGAAAGACCAGTGAGTGAGAAAACAATAAACCCTTTTGGATTAATGATTGCATCATCTGTTGTCACGTAAGATTATCATAATTACTTAATTGATGCTTTTACGTGTCTACCGACCCCAATATGGTTAAGAATAAAAGGAGTAACATCTGTAAATCTTCTTTTATTCTAAAATAATCATTTATTTCTCAAAGTTATCAATGTTATTGCCAATTTCATCACAGGTTGTAATTACTGTGAATTTTTGAAGATTCAGTGTTTCATGTAGAATGGTCAAAAATGGACTGTAAGTAAAACTTTTAATTTTACTAGTAAAACCATAATTATTTTTGGTTGTACCATAGAAAATACAGTTCTTCATTGGTCCTGAAAGTTTCAGAAGGATTCATTAAGAATTGTATTTTTAATGAATTTTTGAAGTTTTTACCTCATTTCTACGTAGAATTGCAAATAGCAGTATTTTGCTGGTTGCTATGAGGTAAATCAATGAATATGGATCCGAAAAGGGTTTAATTACTCTTTTAGGGTCTAGTCATGGAAAGTCATCAAGAATTGACATGGTTACAGGAGTCTAAGTAGCTCATTACCTCCTTGGCATGTCAAAATAGCAGGTTATTTGCTATTTTTCTTATGATTACAGTAGGTGTAACTTGGTAACCAAGTTCCCAAAGAGTTTTAGTTTACCAATTGGGCCAAGATGAGCCATGGATCCATGCTCTGGAGCTATCCACGCCTCTGAGGCCTCAGAAGTTGGGTACCCTGGCTCTCTTTGATGTCTTTTGTCCCCCTTGCTTATTTTTTTACGTCAAAATAGTAATTTAAGCTTAAAGTGAGATATCCACTATGGGTGTACCAAAAGTCCATGTAAGAATACCATAATATTAAGTGCTCAAAACATGCATAACACTATTCTTAGTGTATATATAACATGGGATTTCTCACTTTCCCATTATTTTGGCTAAAAATCAAGAAAAACAAAACTTTTCACGGATCTTTTATGTGGTATTAATGATGTGGTATTGAAGTATTTTCCATTTTACCACCTCAAATACTTAAATTGAGCTTATTCACTCTATGGAGCTACCCTAGGTGAATTTTTGTGTAGAATCCAAATCTGGTCTTAAATCCATGGATTTACTTACTCAATAAAAAGTTATTCATCTTTTCTGAAATTGAAAATGATGAATTTTGGATATATGCATGACTTATGAGTTTTGCATAATTCAAAATTTCTTTTTAAGATAATTGTGGCCTATTTGGGTATGTAAAATATACCTCAAGGCTCACAGAATTCAAGGACAAAGAGGGACAAAGAATGAGACAGCCTCATTTCCCAAAGAAATACCTCTGTGTCCAGATTTTGAAAATACTTCAACAGAAATAAAAAATAGTATTTTATTATCTTTGACAAAAATTTTTATATGAAACAAAAAAGAAATAGACAGCATTAAATTTATGGTTGAAAATAATAAATACAAAGTCTTAAATTAAATTACTCAGAAATTAATACAAGGGCAACAATAGTGGTATAAGTATATAAAAGATATCAAAGAAAAATTTTTGACAATCAATTATGATGTGGGAATTGACAATCTGACAGAAAGACTGAATAAAATAAGTATTTTTGTTAAACAATTTGAACAAAAGACTTCATCACATCAAAAATTACTACTCAACCATGGAGAAAAAAGTGATGAAACAAAAATGAATCTTAAAGATGAAATTCAAAGTGAAATAAGACTCATTACTGAGAAAATGGATAATATAAATGAGGCTGACTTAAATATGTCAAAGTTATCAACTATATTTTCTGACATAAGAGGACCTGTTAAACCAAAAGATGAAATAACAAATGCCTTCATAACAGATATAGGCCATCAAGCAAACAATAAAATATTAATGGAGGAAGAATCCAAACTGAAAGAATGGCCAACATTCACAGGTGAAGGTGAATATGATCATATTTCATTTCTTAAAACAATTCACATGTTGAAAGAGGATTGTGCCATACCAGATGAATTAATAACTGCAAGATTAAATTCATTATTTGAAAAATTTGCAAAAAGATGGTCTTATGGTATAAGACAAACAAATGGAAAAAATACCCGGTCTTGGTGTAGAAATGAAATAATCACCAAGTGAGAAAAGGATTCCTGAAGTTAAAAAAATAGAAAATGAATTTGAAAATTCCTCCTTTGATCAAGAAAAAGAAAAAACTTTAACTTGGTTGTTGAAACAAATGGAAATATTAAATGCACTGAGTCCAAAACCTTCATAAAGGATGGTGCACATGCAGATACTCAAACAATGTGAAAGAGAACTGGAAGATTCCCTAAGAAGCAGGTTCATATAACCATTCTCCACAGAAGAGTATATCAATTCACTAGAAGATATAGTGACAAAAGCCAAAATTGGAAGAAATTGGCAGAAATTGGATATTAAAAGTCCAAATAAACCATTTATTAAGAAAGATGATTCAAGAGAACCTTTAAAATAAAATACAGCCAAAACTAATTAGCAAAGAAAATTCCATAAATGGGGTAGAATTGGGAATTGAGCCAATAATTTCTTTAAAAAGGCAAAAATCAATGAAATCGGGCAAACAGAAGACCACAATGAGTGAGAATATGAATCTGATTCTGAAAAGGACACTCAAGATTCAGAAACCTCTGAAATTGATGAAATTAATAATATTGACTTAATATATGGAGTGCTAGATGTAAATTCAAACTTACCACGAATTGAAACATCTGATACAAGCCTCACAAACATAAAATATGCCAAACTGCATAGAATTTAACCTTCAAAAGGAATCGGATATAAATATTGCAAGTAAATTATAATTATTTTCATGATATAAAACAAGGAGGAAAAAGTAAACTTGGACGAAAACTGTACCTGAATTGGTAAAAGGTATTGGCAAAGAATTATACCAGATCGGGAAGAAAAGCTTATACCAATACAAGGCATTAAATTTGGTAGTGGAAGTGAAAGCATTAAGACCCTTGAAATAATTGACTTAACATTAATTTTTACTCATCCTTCCCAATGTATAAGAGGGAAAGTAGAGTTTTTAGTAATACACAACTTTACTACAAAACATTTTATAATTTAAAATTATTACTTATCAATTTATGGAATAGATATCTCTGTCCAAAAAGACAGATTTTTTACCCTAGGGGATAATGAAAGACAGAAATTTGGCTTTTTAAGAAATAAAAAAAATTACCCTTATAAAAAATCAAGAGAAAATTCCATAAGAACATTAATTTATAAATGAACAGCTTATAGAGGCAGTATTAAATCAAGAATTATAAAAAAAATGAAACAAAACTTTATTGAAATATTATTGAGATACCTAATTACCTTTGCAACTGACAAAGAACCACTAGATGCTATCATTGGACATGAAGTAGACATTATTCTTGATGTGGAAAAGCCTTATCCACCCTTTTAAGAAGCCAAGCTTACCCTGCTAGCTATCAGGCTGAGTCTATGATAAAGATGTATAATGGTATTTAAAAGCTTTAACTATGACTGTGACATTGTGAAAATGATATAAAGCATTTTTGATAATGATAACATGTTGTTTAAAATAAGATATTAAGGGCTTTAATATAATAATATAGTGGTGGTGAGCACTTCTGAAAGCCCAGGGTACAGTCTCACCAATTGGGTTACTATATTGAGAGCTACAATACTTAAATTTAAAGTATAACCTCTTTATTTTCAAAGAGTAGAACTTTTTTTTACAGTTGTACTATGTAGGAATTCAAGAGCAGGATGAGGAAACCTTTTCTGGCTGTGAAAAGGCCCCTTTTTATCCTAAAATAGGGTGAAAAGGCTTCTAGCCCTTTCCATTTAGAGGAAGTGAAGATTTTTCACTCCCAAGTACTAGCTTGTGGTTTCAAGAAAGCCTGTATAGCCTGTATTTGGCTCAGATGTGGTTTGAAACCACATCTAGGAGGTTTTCACCAATACAGGGTGAAAACCTTCATCTAGGGACCACATAGCCTGATTCTGATGTGTATTACATGTAGAATTCTGTACAGAACCTGTATGGGACCTCCGTATTGAATGAACTATGAGGTATCAAAGTGTAAACCTGCTTCTTTGTCTGTTTGACACCTCATAATGATGGTTATGGGATATTATCCCACTATAAGGCTGTATTGGCAAAACTGTAGGATTTTGACCTTTAAGCAGCCATACCTTTGTCAGTATTTGAGATATCAACCTCAAAATTTGTTCAGTGTGTAGCCTTAGATGTGTTCTACACAGTGGTACCTCTTTTGATATGGTTGTCATTAAATATGGCAAAGTTATGCCATGTACAAGGCTTTTTGTACATATATATGTTTTGGCCAAAAGACGTATGGAGCTTGTTTGCTCCATAACTTTTGTTCTAGGTGAGGTATGGGGATATTAATGGGACCATAAGATAGCTCTGATTGTGCGCTTTCCAAAGAGACTCCAATTTAGGTATCTCACACTAAAACTGTAAAAGTTAGATGGGAGGTGAATATTTTGTTCACCCTTATTTGGCCTGATTTTGGCCATACCTTCTGTAATACTGGTTCTAGCTCAGTTTAGATAGTACCATTGGGTAGCCCTGGCTTAGATATTCATTTTGAATACCCATTTGATGGGGTTAAGCCCCTTCCTCTGTATTTCAGATGAGAGGTCAAAATTAAGGTTTATGCTCAGCAACAACTTTCAGCAGGAATAACTTGGTTAATCTTTGTCCTATGATTATGGGAATTGTATATTTGGAAAGGGGTGAGTTTCCTCCTTCTTTTGATACCTTTTGGGCTGATTTGGCTCAGCTCCATGTTTTGGTGGTATCTTGGCTATCCCATTGATTTTTGGTATTTGGCTGTCATGCTTGTGCTCTGGATTTGAGTCACAGGCTGACATACCCTCCCTCTAAAAAAGGCTCATCAATGATGAGACTTTTCAGTCCTCCTAGAGCACCTGAATCTCCTTAGATGAAGGTTCCCATCTGGTATGGCATCTTCTGCCAATCACTTGTCTTTATCAGCTGTCTGGTTCTTGAATCTGACTATGTACTGTCTTTGATCCTTACCATTAATTCTGATCTTCCTGGCCTTGATGATTTTCTTCACAGGTCCAGGGGAATCCTTCATTTCCACTATTTCTGGTGGGGTCTGGTTCTTCTTCCTGGAGGGGAGTTTGTCCTTCTCTATCTGGAAGTATGGCTTGACTAAACTCACTGGACAGACAGGGTGTTTCCTGGAAAATTCCCCTGTGAGTTTGACTTCCACTGCATTCTTCCCTATCAACTTAATGATAGTGAAAGGCCCTACAAATGAGTCTCTCATCTTCTTGGGTCCTTTGACATTATTAAACTTCAGTTTAGACACTAATACTTGGTCCCATTCTCTAAAGTCAGGTTCCATGTGTGATTTTTCCCACCTCTGCTTATTATATTCTTTTGCCTCAGCTATGAATTTTGCAGCTGTGTCACAAGCCCTCTTCCACATTTCATGGAAATCTTTTGCTGTGGGGTGTATGGTCAGAAGATTTTTCTTCAAGTGATCCACAGGCAATAGTGGATTCCACCCTCTCTTCATCAGTGCAGGTGTTTTCCTGTGGTAGAGTGCTTACTTGTATTATAAGCCTGCTGGACCTCTGGTAGTGTATCCTTAATTGTCCTTGTGTTACATGCCATAGGCACAGAATCTTTTAAGAAGGTCCTCCATTGTCTGTATCATCCTTTCAGCTAATCCATCTGGTTGTGGATGGTAATCTGGGGAAAATGCAAGCTTGGTACCAAGCATGTCATACAAGTTTGTCCAAAATTCAGAGGTGAACTTTGGGTCCCTATCACTAATAATGATTTTTGGGACTCCACAGGTAGATATTATGTTATTCCAACATAACAGAGCAGTATCCATGGCTGTGTCCTCTTTGTGACATGGTAGGCACCTCATACTCTTGCTGAACCTATCAAATATGATCAAGCAGGCATTGAATTTCTCTTTTCCTCCTGGGACAAGTCCTTTGACCCAGTCCATGTTGATGGTTTCTCATGGGTGTTTGGGTTCTTCTATGTGTTGAAGTAACCCATACTTCTTCCCATGTTTCCTATTTGCCTTCTGGAATCTCTCAAAAGTGTTTATGTATTCATTAAACTCCTTCTCCCATTTGGTCCACCAGGCTGTGCTTGCTACACTTTCCTTGGTCCTGTCTTCACTCATGTGTCCCATATAGGGGCAGTCATGGCATTCTTCTAGGATCAAGGATATATAGTCTCGGTCGATTATTGTGAGTGCACTAGTGTGCTTCTCTCTATGGTAGAGAAGGCAATCTATAAGGATGAATTTGTTGTCCTTATAGTCCCTCAACCAGGGTTCCTCTCACTGGGGTTCCAGCTCTGGGCTCCTGTACTTTTGTTGAAGGAGTTGCAACAATATGCCACACTGTTTGTGTTTGGAACATGTCTTCATCACTGCATTAAATAATTCATTATGCAGTTCTGAGGAACTTATTCCCAAACTGGAAGTTTCGGTTCCTTCTGAATCAGTGTTTCCACTGTCTGGGGTACCACTTTCTTGGGCCCATTCAGAAAGTTTGAAGTTTTTCCTCCTATCTATTTCCATGAAATGGATAGGGATCTTGGCTGCTAATTCAGGGTTATAAGCTGGATTGCTTTTGTAATTATCCAGTGGCCATCTGCTGAAGCCATTTTCATTGGTATGACTTTTACCTTCTTTGTATATGATGGTCATGTTCCCTCTATACTCTTGGATGGCTATTTGCCACCTCAACATGTGTCTATTGGTAGTCAACATGTTTAGTAAAGGCTTCAAGGCTTTGCAGTCTGTGTAGACTTCAAAGACTGCACCCTCCAAATAATAATTGAGTTTTTCCCTGGCTTCTGAATCTTTCAGCTGCCTAGAGATGTAACATATTACTCCCTCTCTTGTTTCACCATATACAATTTGTCTCTGGTGAAGGGCTGCTCTCAAGCCTTGGCTACATGTTGCGTCTATGTATAACTTGAATGGTAAGGCAAAGTCAGGCAAGAGGAGTACAGGTGCATTTGTGAGTTCATGTTTGATCCTCTCATATGCATCCCTTCTTCCCTTGGTAATTTCAAAACCACATCTTTTGAGCATAACCTGTATAAACTACTAGTTATGTGGGCAAATAATTTTATGTGGTTTGTATAGTAGCTAGCACACCCAAGGCCTGATTGCATCTCTTTGATGTTTTTTGGTACTGGATTTTGCAGTACTTCTGCTACTTTTTTTTGGTCAATTACCAGACTAAGAGGTGAGACTTTATGTCCTGGAGCTAGTAGCTCTTGTCCGCCAAAATTGCACTTTTTAAGTGAATGTTTCAGGTTGATGGGTATGCATTTACTTAGAACTTTTTGTATGTATTGCACATGGTCTTCCCATGTCTCTGAGTATATAATGATGTCATCAATATGTACTAACATCCAGCCTTCCAATATTTCTTCTTGAAATATTGTGTCCATCATCTTTTGGAAGTGGGCTGGTGCATTTTTGATACCAAATGGCATCCTGGTATACTCATATATTCCCATATGGAATATGATTTTGAGTAATTTCATGGAGCTTGGTTTAACTCCATTCTGGTGGAAACCTTTCATACAATCCATCTTGGTTATGTATTTGGCTTTTGCCAGTTTGTCTAAGGCATGAGGTATTCTGGGTATAGGGTACCTGTCAGCTTTGGTGTAGTTATTGAGAGCTCTGAAATCTTAACACGGCCTAGACTTGCCATCATGTCAGGTGATCAGGACAGGTTAGTAATTTCTACTATTTCATTGCGTCCAATCTTTCTGATGAAATCCATGTCCAGGAGTCCATTGATATGTTTTGCAATTTCCTTCCTGGTTTCCAGACTTGCTGGGTATGGAGGTCTCCTGAGCATGGGTGGATAAGGTCTTTCCACATCCAGATATAGTTGTATATCATGGCCTCTAATTTGGCCTAGGGGCTCTTCACCAATGACAAATTCTGGTATGTTCTTACTCAGAATATTCAGTAAACTTAGTTTCTGTTTACTGGTAAGGGTAGTGCTAAACTGGCCCTCACCAAATTCATTCAGTAGTTCTTCCAGGGGATCCCGGGCAGATATTTGGTATATATCAACTGAAAATTTCTTTTCCTTGTCGGTACCAATGGTAATGTGCCTGTTTTTACTATTTTAAATATCAATACCATACATCCTCTGGTAATCTGTTCACATTAAGAACACTTGGATGGGGGCATCATCAAGCACTACAAACTCTGGATTTAGTCGGATATTACCCTTCTTATGGCATATAATTATATCTTTGATAATTTTCCCAATGGAAGTCCTCTTCCCTGAAGCACTTTTGAAGTTCTTTGCCTTGGTTGGTAAAAGTTCTTTCTCCCAATTTGGAAAGTGGCTTCCAGATATATTCTGGACACTATGGAGCAGTGTGCCCCACTGTCAATGATCAATAGGTGTTGAGCATTGTCAATCCAAACAGTCATTTTTGTGACTGTCCCATGTATGTATTACATTCCTTTGGTTGGTGTGACCAGGAATGTTTGTGCATCCTGTGTATGTTTTCACAAGTTTTTATTGGCAGTTTCTTCTGGCATGCCTGCTTCCAACTGTATGTTCTGGATTTCTAGTGGGGTTTCCTCTTGGTTTTCCACTAGTAATTATTCTCTTGGGTCTTGCTCTTGATCTGATTGTTCTCTGATGGCATCTCCCATACAGTCTGATTCAGAATCCTCTTTTGGGGATTCCTTGTCAGGATGAGTCTATGATAAAGGTGTATATAAGTATTTACAAGCTTTAACTATGACTGTGACATGGTAAAAATAGTTTTAAAGATGATAAAATTGATAATACATGACTTAAATTAAGATATTAAGGGCTTTACTATATAGATATAGTGGTGGTGAGCGCTGTTGAAAGCCCTGGGTGCAGCTTTACCTGTTGGGTTACAATAATAAAGACTACAATACTTTTAATTTTAAGAGTATACCTGATTATTAACCAAGAGTAAAAATGTTTTTGACAGTTTACTACGTAGGTTATTCAAGAGCAGGATGAGGAGACAATTCTGGCTGTGAAAAGCCTCCTTTTTATCCTGAAATGGGGTGGAAAGGGTGCTAGACCTTTCCACGTAGAGGAAGTGAAGATTTTTTCACTTTCTAGTACTGGCTGGTGGTTTGCAAACAATCTGCATAGCCTGTATTGGGCTCAGATGTGGTTTTGAAACCATATCTGGGCGGTTTTCACCAATACAGGGTGAAAATTTTCATCTGGGGACCTCACAGCCTGATTCAGATGTGTATGACGCGTAGAATGCTGTACAGAAACTGTATGGGACCCCAGTATCGACTGACATATGAGGTATTGAAGTAAAAACATGCTTCTTTGTCTATTTGACACCTCATATTCATGATTATGGGATATTATCCCATGGTAAGGCTGTATATGACAGCAGGTGGGACTTTAACCTTAAAACAGCCATAACTTTGTCAATTCTTGAGATATCAAACTCAAAATTGGTTCAGTGTGTAGCCCTGTTTGTGCGCTACACAATGGTACCTCATTTGATATGGGTATCATTAAATAAGGCAAAGTTATCCCATGTACAAGATTTTTGTACATTTGCGTGTTTTAGGCAAAAAGCTGTATTGAGCTTGTTTGCCTCATAACATCTGCAGTAGTTGAGATATGAGGAAGTGGATGGCACCATCAGATAGCCCTGATTGTGCTCTTTCCAAAAAGACCCCACTTCAGGTATCCCACACTAAAACTGTAGAAGTTAGATGGGAGGGGAATGTTTTATTCACCGTTATTTGGCCCAAAATTGACCTTAACTCCAGTAATATTGGTGCTAGCTCAATTTGGCTGGTACCATTGGATAGCCCTGGCTTAGAGCTTTATTGTGAGTACCCATTTGATGGGGTTAAGGCTCTCCTTCCAGATTTTAGATGAGAGGTGAAAATTAAGGTTTATGCTCAGCAATAACTTTGAGCAGGAATAACTTTGTTATTTCTAGTCCTATGGTGATGGGACTTATATTTTCAGGAAGAGGTGAGTTTCCTCTTTCTTTTGATACCTTTTGGGCTGATTTGGCCCAGCTCCATGTTTTGGTGGTATCTTGGCTATACCATTGGTTTATGGTATTTTGGCTGTCATGCTTGTGCTCTGGTTTTGAGTCACAGGCTGACATACCCTCCCTCTAAAAAAGGCTCATCATTGATGAGACTGTTCAGTCCTCCTAGAGGCTCTGAATCTCCTTGAATGAAGGTTCCCATCTGGTATGGCATCCTCTGCCAACCATTTGTCTTTATCTGCTGTCTGGTTCTTGAATCTGACTAGGTATTGTCTTTGATCCTTCCCATTGAGTCTGATCTTCCTGGCCCTGATGATCTTACTCACAGGTGCAGGGGAGTTTTCCACTTCCACTATCTCTTGTGGTGTGGGTTTCTTTCTCCTGGAGGGGAATTTATCCTCCTCTGTCTGGAAGTAGGGTTTGACCAAACTCACTGGAAAGACTGGATGTTTCCTTGAAAACTCCTCAGTGAGTTTGACTTCCACTCCATTTTTCCCTATCAACTTCATGATAGTAAAAGGTCCTACAAATGAGTCCCTCATCTTTTTAGGTCCTTTGAGATTGTTGAAGTTCAGTGTAGACACTAACACCTGGTCCCCTTCCTTGAAGTCAGGTTCCATATGTGATTTGTTCCACCTCTGCTTATTGTATTATTTTGCCTCAGCTATGCATTTGGCAGCTGTGTCACAGGCCTTCTTCCACATATCATGGAAGTCTTCGGCTGTGGGGTGGATAGTCAGGAGATTTTTCTGCAAGTGATCCACAGGCAACAGGGGGTTCCACCCTTTCTCCACCAGTGCAGGTGTTTTACCTGTGTTGGAGTGCTGGCTTGTATTATAAGCCAGTTGGACTGCTGGTAAGAGGGTAACCCAATCATGGCTGTATCCCTCATGGTCTTTGTATTCCATTCCATAGGCACAGAATCTTCTGAGGATGTCCTCCTTTTTTTGGATCATCCTTTCAGCTAGGCCATCTGTTTGTGGATGGTAAGCTGTGGAAAAAGCAAGTTTGGTACCAAGCATGTCATATAAGTTAGTCAAAAATTCAGATGTGAATTTTGGGTCCCTATCACTAATGATGATCTTAGGGACTCCACAGGTAGATATGATGTTATTCCAAAACAACAGAGAAGTATCCATGGCTGTGTCTTCTTTATGGCATGGTAGACACCTCATGCTCTTGCTGAACCTATCAACTATGATCAAACAGGCATTATAGTTTTCTTTGCCTGCTGGGACAAGTCCTGTAACCCAGTCCATGTTGATGGTTTCCCATGGGTGCTTGGGTTCTTCTCTGTGTTGAACTAACCCATACTTATTCCCATGTTTCCTATTTGCCTTTTGGCATCTTTCACAAGTGTTGATGTATTCACTCAACTCTTGTTCCCACTTGGGCCACCAAGCTGTGCTTGCTACCCTCTCTTTCGTCCTGTCTTCACTCATGTGTCCCATATAGGGGCAGTCATGGCATTCTTGTAGGATCAATGAGATGTGGTCTCTGTCTACCACTGTGAGTGCACTTGTGTGCTTTTCTCTGTGGTAGAGCAGGCCATCTATAAGAAAAAACCTATTGTCCTTATAGGCCCTCAACCAGGGTTCTTCCAGCTGCTGGGTTTCCAGTTCTGGACTCCTGTACTTTTGTTGAAGGAGTTGCTACACTCTTTGTGTTTGGCATAAGACTTCTGTACTGCACTGAAGAATTCATTTTGCAGTTCTGAGGAACTTATTCCCAGTATGGGAGTTTCTGTCCCTTCTGAGTCAGTGTTTTCACTGTCAAGGGTACCACTTTCTGGTGCCCATTCAGATAATCTGAAGTTTTTCCTCCTATCTATTTCCATGAAATGGATAGGGATTTTTGCTTAAACTTCTGGGTCATAAGCTGGATTTCTTTTGACATTGTCCAGTGGCCATCTGCTGAGGCCATCTGCATTGGTATGGCTTTTACCTTCCTTGTATATGATGGTCATGTTCCCTCTATACGCCTGGATGATTATTTGCCATGTCAGAATATGTCTATTTGTAGTCTTCATGTTTAGTAAAGACTTCAAGGCTGTGCAGTCTGTGTAGAATTGAAAGACTGCACCCTCCAAATAATAATGGAGTTTTTCTAGAGCCCAGACTAGACATAGACATTCAATCTGGGTGGCCCCATACCTGGCTTCTGAATCTTTCAGCTTCCTTGAGATGTAGCAAATTACTCCTTCTCTTGGTTCACCATCCACAATTTGTTCTTCATGAAGGGCTGCTCCTAGGCCTTGACTGCATGCTGCATCTATATATAACTTGAATGGTAGTTCAAAGTCAGGTAAGATGAGCGACGTGCATTAGTGAGTTCATATTTGATCCTCTCATATGCATCCCTCCTTTCCTTGGTTATTTCAAATACTACATCTTTTGAGCATAACTTGTATAAACTACTAGTTATGTGTGCAAACTTTTTGATATGGTTTCTATAGTAGCTAGCAGACCCAAGGAAAGATTGAATCTTTTTGATGTTCTTTGGTACTGATTTTTGCAGTACTGCTGCTACTTTTTTCTGGTCAATTGCTAGACTAAGACCTGATACTTTATGTCCTAGAGCTAGTAACTCTTTTTTGCCAAAATTGCACTTTTCAAGTGAAATTTTCAGATTTATGGGTGTGCATTTACTTAGCACTCTGTCTATTTATTGCAAATGGTCTTCCCAAGTCTCTGAGTATATAATGATATCATCAATATATACTACCATCCAGCTTTCCAATATTTCATCTTGAAATATTGTGTCCATCATCCTTTGGAAGTGGGCTGGTGCATTTTTGATGCCAAATGGCATTCTGGTGTACTCATATATGCCCATATGCCATATTATCCTGAGTAATTTCATGGAGTTTGGTTTAACTCCATTGTGGTGGAAGCCTTTCATACAATCCATTTTGGTTATGTATTTGGCTTTAGCCAGTTTATCTAAGGCATGAGGTATCCTAGGTATAGGGTACCTGTCTGCTTTTGTGTAGTTATTCAGAGCTCTGAAGTCTCCACACAGTCTAGACTTGCCATCATGCCAGGTGATTAGGACAGGGGTGGTGATTTCCACTATTTCATTATGTCCAATCTTCCTGATGACATCCATATCCAGGAGTTCATTGATATGTTTCTCAATATCTTTCCTGGTTTCCAGGCTTGCTGCATAAGGAGGTCTCCTCAGTTTGGGTGGGTAAGGCCTTTCCACATCCAGATATAGTTCTATATCATGGCCTTTGATCTTGCCTAATGGTTCTTTACCAATGGCAAATGCTGGTCTGTTCTTCCTCAGCATCTTCAGTAAACTTAGTTTTTGTTTACCGGGGAGGGTAGTGCTAAATTGTCCCTCTCTGAATTCTTTCAAAAGTTCTTCTAGTGGGTCTTGAGAAGATATCTGGTATATGTCAAGTAAAAATTTCTTTTCCTTGTTAGTACCAATAGTGATGTGCCTATTTTTACTGTTGTAAATGTCTATGCCATACATCCTCTGGTAATATGTTCCCAGTAAAAACCCTTGGATATGGGCATTGTGAGCCTGTGAGGTATGTTTAACATACCCATAAGGCCACAAATGATTTTATAAACAATTAAATTTGTCTTAAACAGACTTTTTAGTTGAATTTAAAATAAAAAATAATAAAAAATAAGTATAAATTTTTTTTGGATAAACAAAGTTATAATTATTATGTCATTTTTGGATTCTACACCAAAAATAACCTAGGGTACACCCATAGGGTGTTATACCCAAAAACACTTATTTCTTGTGTTATTAGAAGATTTAAGAATCTCACAGTACTAATGTAACTTTTTAACATTTTTTTAAAATTGTTAAATTTAAGCTTAATTAAGCTTAAATTTAAAGTTACATAAGGTTTATGCAACTTTACCAAAATTTTAGTTAAAATTAAGGTGTGGTGTATATTTACTGAATTGGCTAAGGATTTACCATACAGAATGTAAATCCTGCGTGAGCTCAATTTAAAAGGGTTTAAGGCCATAGTATGGCTTTAAATAAATAAAAGGGCAAAATCCACGCAAAAAGGTGGGACAAAGGAAAAAGACCAAATAGAGCTGGGGTACCCAACTTTTTGGATCTGCAAGGATTCAATTAAGGTTGTCCACCTGTATTGGAGGATTTTCAACCTTATTTAAACTTTAAGATTAGACTTTGATCCAACCTTAAGGTTTAAACTGGTTTTATCCTAAATTGGACAGGAATTTCAAGCTGCCAAGAGGGTAAATCCCAATAAACAGGCTTGGAATCAAGGTTTTAAGAACTGTCAAAGCTTAATCAAGCTTAAAAAGCTTAAATAAGCTTAAAACTTTAAAGTTTCAATCATCAAAACCTTATCAAAACTTAAGGTTTTGTGTGTATTGCTATTTTACGTGGAAAAATAGTAATAACTTCAAAAATTCATTAAAAATCCAAATCTTAATGGATTTGCTTGAAAATTTCACACAGCTTAGAATTTAATATTATCAATATATAAATTAAATTTTAAGTATCTTTTATTAATAGGTTTCCTGGGTAATTAGCCTGGAAAATTACCTTTTAATTAAGCTTAAAGAAAATTATGATTTCTTTAAAAATTAATTAAAAATTCAGTTTAAGAGATTTCTGCTTGAAACTCTGATTTTATGTTGTTCATGTGATGAACTTTAATATAAATAAACTTATTTTATATTAAAACTTAAAATAATTAAACTAAATGAGGATTAAAGTTACTTGGAGTTAAGAATAACACTGGTAACTTTATATTGGAAGTAAAATTAAGTTGCCTTAAGTTAAGAACTTAATTTTTAAGCATGGTTTTTCAGTTTTGACCTGAGCACGCCCTCTACATCCATTATGAATCATGAGAGCTGCTCTGTAGACATAAAAAGAGTCTTTTCATCACTGTTTTTGTCCATAATTCATAATCAATCCAATCATATTAGACATTTAAACAGGTAAAGTTTTATTAAATATAAAATCTTATTATTAAAAGTAATTCTTAAGTTATTTTTATTCTTTATTTATTAAATTAAAGAATTGAAATCATAGAATTCAGATTATTGTTGTAATCATCTATAATAACTTTTATTATATAAAATTTTCATCTTAAATATCTTTTAAAATCCACAAATTCCTCTCAAAAACTCTTTAATCATAAATTTTAGTATAAAAAGTTGTTTTATCTTTGATTTTATTGATTTTTGGCGTGTTTTTAACTTATAATCATTATTTAATATAATAACTGTTGTTTTATAACTTGTTGTATTAAATAAATATTATAAGTAAGTTTTCTTTAAAGTTCTATATTTTTTTTATCTATTATTAGTTTTTTTATATAGAATTTTATTCTATAAAGAATTATTTCTGCACAGTGTGTGATTAATTCTTTTTATAAATAATATTTATATTATTTATAAGTGGTTAATATTCTTATTTTCCATGTGTAATTGTCTCATTAAGAGCTTTACACTTCTTATTGTTATAACTGTCAGTGACTATAACAATAATAGAATAATTATAATTTATTATAATTATTATATTTTTTTTATTCTTATATTATTATAATAATAATTAAATTTATTTTTTTATATAATTATTTTTTAATAATTATATTTAAATTTGTGGTTATAATATTTCATTATATTATATTTTTCTACTGAGGACAGTCATAGTACTCTTGATATTGTTACTATTATCAAGAGTTTCATAGACAAACCCTACATTTGGGGGCCTGGCCGTGATTTTAAACCAATTTTTGGGACATAAATCATATTCTAGACCTTATTTTACTGTTTTTTGACGTAAAATTGCCATATTTGTCTTAATATTGGCTTTTTTGGGACTTATCCCTTATAAATAATCTTTATAATATTAATAAAGTTATTTTTCTTAAGAATATTGTTTGAAACAATATACTATTGAGTGACTTGGAATAAATTTCTTTTGTCTAACTAGTGGCTTTTTCACATCACAGACTTGAAATTTATTCTTTGAGTTATTCTAGTATAAAGTGAATAATAATATGATTTTGATTAATTAACTTGTTAATTGCATAATTATTATTTCTTTAAAGAAAATAATAAATCAAATAAAAAATCTTTAAAAATAAAAATCTTTACTAAAAACATTTTTTCTTTTTATCTTAGACATTTTTCTTTATTTTTGACGTAATTTGCCATAAATTACATAAAAACAACTTTATTCAATAAGTTGAGTTTATAAGTTATTTTTATTATTTGATAAAATAACTTATATTTTTAAATTTTCTCTAGTGTCTTCCATCAGAGAAAGTTCTTCAGACTCTGAAGCCTCAGAGTCCAGTATTGAAATTCAAACCAGCCCAGCACCAAGGGGTTTAATAACCAAAGAGCCCTTTAAAGGTCCTGCAGGTGAATTCAATCCACTTTTACTCTAATTTTTATTAAAATTGACGTGAAATGACTCCTACTAGAAGTGGAAGCAACTACTCCATCCAATCAAATGGATCTGGACCAGGACATTCCAGCCATAAATCCAAAAGGCAAGAATGTCCTCCCAGAGGAGAGCCACAAATGGAGGATGCCAGAACTTCCACCAGTTCCCAAAGGTTAGCCAGCACCTTTGAACCTCTTATTGAGAGTCCAGAAGCTGACATAACTGCTATTGCTGTTAGACCTGAACCATTTCCAACAGGCAACTGTGGAAATTTATCAATCCCAATGGAAAAACTGGTTCCTGGCGTCAAAACAACAAGAGTGGGAACTCCTTCCAAGTCTTTGGATAGGCACCATGAACTCTTATCTTCAAGTGAAGAAGTTCATGGGGCCAGAAAAGACAGAAGATCTTCTATTGGGTTGGACACCAATGTCTGTCAAAGGACAAGTCCAACAGATAAAAGCTTGGTTGAAAAACCAAAGCATGTTATCAGAAGACCAGAAGAAGAAGTTGGCCCAGGGCAAGGACAACAGCCAAGTGGAAGCTCCTCAAGCATCCACCAGCAAAAATCCGCCTCAACAAGTGCCAAACAAGCCCAAGCAAGCCCCAAAGACCAACCAGAAGGGCAAGCAAAAGGCAAAGGGAAAGGCAAAGCCCAAGTGGAACAAGCCCTACCCTCAGAATTACAGAATTCCAAAGAAGGAAAAGACAGCCATGGACAATGTGTTCAATATGGCAAGAACTTTGATGGAATTCAAAAACAAGGAGGAGGAAAGATTGAACCAATCCTTTCCAAAGAAATAGACCCTGTAAAGCTTGTAACTTACTTTGAATCTTGTAATAAAGAAATTATGGCAAAATTTAAAGCATTTGATCATGTCCAACAAAAGCTGGGCAATGAGATAGTACAAGTTAAAGACCAACAAAAGACCATTATTGGCCTTGAAAATGTTAATAAGGCAAATATTTTGTCTTTGACGCAAATTTGTGAAAGACTTGAGCATAAAGTTACCTTACTCAATCAACCAGATGAGAATTCAATTTCTTTTATAACTGGACAGTTAAGAGAATTGAAAATACAAGTTCAAAACTTGGAAAATTCAACTGGCCACAATGCAGCTCTTTTTCAAGAACAATTGGAAAAAAGTGATAAAGCAAGACTTGAATTGAAAGAAGATATTCAATCAAGTATTAATAATATATCACTAAAAAATGAATTGACAAGGCAATCCACACCATTTCTTGACAGAAATGATCTTAACTTGAATAATGATTTACATCATACAATTTCAAGTAATGATGTGGAAACTGCTTGCAATTACAAAGACATTCCAAGATTAGAGGAATGGCCAACCTTCAGTGGTGAAGGAGAATATAATCATATGGAATTTATGAAAACAATTGATATGTTCAAAGAAGACTTTAACATACCAGATGAATACATAAGTGCCAGATTACACTCATTATTTACCAAATCAGCTAAGAAATGGTATTATAAAATGAGACAAGACCATGGAAAACATTCCTGGCCTTGGTGGAAAGAACAAGTTATTTCCAAATGGGCAAATGATTCCTGGAGATTTAGAATGGAAAATTCTTTTGAGGAAGCCATTTTTAATATTGAGAGGGACAGGCCCATGAGTTGGTTTCTTAAACAGAAGGACAGATTAACTGCCCTTCATCCTGATATGTCTGAACCAATGGTACATAAAAGGATATTAAGAAAGTGTGGTGGTGACCTTGAGCATGCTATAAGAAGCAGATGTATTGAGCCTTGCTCTACAGAAGATTATATCAATGCTATGGAGGATATCACTACTAGAACAAAAATTGGAAGAAATTGGTATAAACCCCCAATAGACAACAAGACTAGTGGGAAACCAATTTCAAAACCAAATAAACCACATGACAGACCTCCTTTGAAATGTCATAAATGTGGAAGCACATCTCATTTAGCAAACACTTGTCCAAAAAAGACAAGAGTCAATGAGATAAGTATAGAAAAAGCGGAAGACACAAAAGAAACTGAGGTAGCTTTACATGAAAGTGATTCTGAACCTTCAGAAGAAGAAGAAACATCAGAAGAACTTAGTATAGAGAATATTAATGTTTCTTTTGAGGTCACTGAGGTACATACTCACTTACCACAGTACAGTGATGAATGTATGGATCTCATACATGTGCAAGATGCCAGAATGCAAAAAACCAAACCTGCCAGAGGTAAAGGTTATACAGCTGGGTCATCTTGTATCACTAATATTGTGATAAATAACACAGAAGCCAAGATACATCTTGACTCAGGTGCTTTTTGCACTTGTGTTGGGAACGATTATCTTGACAAAATTTATACCAATTGGCAAGACAAGTTGATGCCAATTGAAGGTGTAAAATTCAGCAGTGCTAGCCAGAATATGCATCCTTTGGGTATATTTGAAGCTACAATAATATTTCCTCACCCTGCAGGAAGTATGAGATTGAAAGCTGAATTTGTTGTTATGAATAATTGTACTTCACAACACTTTATACTTGGGAATGATTATCTAAATATCTATGGTATTGATATTAATAATTATAAGGACAGATATTTCACTATAGGGGAAAATAAAAGGCAAAAATTTGCTTTTTCTCCAGAAAGAAAAGAAATTACTGTCATTCAACAAGTAAAAAATGTTAATAAAGAAAAATTTGTGTCAGATCAATTAAGTGAAGCACAAATTAGTCCTGAATTAACACCAGAAATGAAGGAAGAACTTATTGAAATTTTATTTCAATTTCAAAAAGCCTTTGCTTCTGATGATGAACCACTTGGGGCTATAAAAGGCCATGAAGTGGATATCATGCTTAACGTGGAGAGACCTTATCCCCCACTATTAAGAAGACCAGCTTACCCAGCTAGCCCTAGGGCTAGAGAAGCATTAGAAAGTCATATTCATGAACTAATGAAACTGGGAGTTCTTAGAAAGGTTGGACACAATGAGGAAGTGAAAGTCACAACTCCAGTAATCATTACTTGGCATAATGATAAGTCAAGGATGGTTGGGGATTTTAGGGCATTGAACACCTATACTATTCCAGACAGGTATCCAATCCCTAGAATCCATGAGACTTTGACTCAATTATCCAAAGCAAAGTTTATTACTTCCATGGATGCTCTTAAAGGCTTCCATCAGAATGTTTTAACACCTCATGCAAGGAAATTATTGAGAATAATAGCTCATTGTAGTATTTATGAATATTTGAGGATGCCTTTTGGTATTAAAAATGCACCCTCTCATTATCAAAGAATGATGAATACCATATTCCCACATGAATTATCAGAGGGATGGTTAATCATTTATATTGATGACATTATCATTTGTTCAGAAACCTGGCAATCACATTTAGAGAGACTTTCATTAGTACTTAAGAAAATTCTACAAGTGAACATGAAAATTTCTCTTAAAAAATGTAATTTTGGGTTTCATGAGTTGAAAGCTCTGGGACATATAGTATCAGGACTAAGCCTTGGTGTTGACAAAAACAAAGTGGCTGCAGTTTTACTGAAACAAATGCCCCAGAACAAAAAAGAGATGATGTCTTTCTTAGGATTTGCCAGTTATTACAGGCAACACCTTAAAGATTTTGCAATCCATGCCAGATCATTATACAGAATTTGTGATCAACAGACTGTTTTTGAAATGACACAGGAGAGAATTCAAGCATATGATAAAATCAAGTATGCCTTGACCAATGCACCATTATTATTGATGCCAGACTGGAAACTTCCTTTTAAGCTGTATATTGATGCATGTGGTGATGGTTTAGGAGCTGCTCTTCATCAAGTTCAAATTGTCAATGACAAACCTTATGAAGGTCCAGTTTGTTTTATTTCAAGACAAATTAAACCTACTGAGGCAAGATATGGAGCTAGCCAAATGGAGTGCCTTTGCCTTGTTTGGGCTCTGGAAAAACTTCATTATTATCTTGATGGTAGTGTGTTTGAAGTAATTACTGATTGTAATGCAGTAAAATCACTTCTTAACATGAAGACTCCAAACAGACACATGTTAAGATGGCAGATTGCTATACAGGAGTATAGAGGCAACATGACCATAGTACATAAAGCTGGAAATATTCATAAGAATGCTGATGGCTTAAGTAGATGGGCATTACCCAATACACCTGATAATCCTGCCTATGTTCCTACAAGTGCAGAACCTCAAATCCCAATTGAAGGAATCAATATCACAGATGTTGGAACAGAATTCTTTGAAGAGGTTAGAGAAAGCTACAGGCAAGATAAGAATTGTCATATTCTTACTGCTCTACTTGACAAAGATTGTAAAGATGTAGCCTTGGCTAATTCTCTGGATGATATTTGGAAAACATCTTATGATAATGGAAGATTTCATTTGTTTGATGGTATACTATATCATAGATCTAAACACACATGTGTCATGGTCCTATGTAGTAGAATGTTGATTGACACAATACTACTAGAATGCCATGATAACATTTATTCTGGACATCTGTCTGAAGACAGAACAATGGAAAGAATTAAGACATGTGCCTGGTGGCCATCTTGGAGAAAAGATGTCATTGAGTACTGTCATAGTTGTGATAGATGCCAGAAAGCCAATAAAGCTACTGGTAAAAGGTTTGGTTTAATGATCCATATTCAAGAACCAAGTACCCCATGGGAAGTGGTTCACATGGATTGGGTAACTGCTTTACCACCTGGAGGTGATAAAAGTTACAATGCATGTCTTGTTATTGTGGACAGATATAGCAAAACACCAATCTTTTTACCATGCCATAAAGATGACACAGCTATGGATACAGCTCTTCTAATTTGGAACAGAGTCATATCCCATACTGGTCTCTTTAAAAATATCATTAGTGATAGAGACCCAAAATTCACATCAGCCTTATGGACTAATCTACATAAGCTTTTGGGTACAAAATTATCATTTTCAACAGCCTACCATCCACAAACAGATGGACTAGCAGAAAGAATGATTCAAACCCTTGAGGACATGATCAGAAGATTTTGTGCTTATGGGCTGGAGTTTAAAGATTCTGATGGCTTTACCCATGATTGGTGTACTCTTATACCAGCATTGGAATTAGCCTACAAGACCTCCATCCATGCTTCAACAGGCAAGACTCCTGCAATGTTGGAAAAAGGATGGAACCCCAAACTTCCAGTTGATACTTTGAAAAAAGATTTGGTTGACATTCATCCAACTGCTTCAAGCTTTAAGCTGCTGCTTGATAAAGTGAGACATCATGCAAATCAAAGCATGAATGATGCCTTTGAATATGCTAAGCAGAAATGGGATAAAAGTCATAAGACACCAGAATTCAAAGTAGGGGACTTAATACTAGTTTCAACCTTGAACTTTAATAATATTAAAGGTCCAAAGAAATTGAAAGATTCCTTTGCAGGACCATTTATTATTAAAGCCCTCCATGGGACAAATGCAGTACAAGTAGAACTGTCAGGAGAGTTAGGAAACAAACACCCAACTTTTCCCGTCAGTCTTGTAAAGCATTACACATCAAGTGATAAGGAATTATTTCCTTTGAGAAATGAAACACCCTTAGAAGTACCCCCACTTGAACCAAGTGAGGAAAAGAAAGTACTGAAAGTCTTAAAAGAAAGAAGACTTAGGGGTAAAAATGAAAGAGAATACTTAGTCAGGTACAGAAATCCACAACATGAAGATGAGTGGGTTGAAGAAAGTAAGATACCTGATTCCCAAAAGTTTCTCAGAAGATTCAGACATGAGAGAAGACCAATTCCTCAATAAAGTTTGAATTGTGTGCTTTACATACTTGAACAGTATAAGTAGAGAGGTTGGACAGTGGATTATACCTCCCCCAAATAACTTGGGGGTATACTACAAAAGAAAATTGTGGTACAATTTTTTTTGGTGGTAGGGAATGTGAGCCTGTGAGGTATGTTTAACATACCCATAAGGCCACAAATGATTTTATAAACAATTAAATTTGTCTTAAACAGACTTTTTAGTTGAATTTAAAATAAAAAATAATAAAAAATAAGTATAACTTTTTTTTGGATAAACAAAGTTATAATTATTATGTCATTTTTGGATTCTACACCAAAAATAACCTAGGGTACACCCATAGGGTGTTATACCCAAAAACACTTATTTCTTGTGTTATTAGAAGATTTAAGAATCTCACAGTACTAATGTAACTTTTTAACATTTTTTTAAAATTGTTAAATTTAAGCTTAATTAAGCTTAAATTTAAAGTTACATAAGGTTTATGCAACTTTACCAAAATTTTAGTTAAAATTAAGGTGTGGTGTATATTTACTGAATTGGCTAAGGATTTACCATACAGAATGTAAATCCTGCGTGAGCTCAATTTAAAAGGGTTTAAGGCCATAGTGTGGCTTTAAATAAATAAAAGGGCAAAATCCACGCAAAAAGGTGGGACAAAGGAAAAAGACCAAATAGAGCTGGGGTACCCAACTTTTTGGATCTGCAAGGATTCAATTAAGGTTGTCCACCTGTATTGGATGATTTTCAACCTTATTTAAACTTTAAGATTAGACTTTGATCCAACCTTAAGGTTTAAACTGGTTTTATCCTAAATTGGACAGGAATTTCAAGCTGCCAAGAGGGTAAATCCCAATAAGCAGGCTTGGAATCAAGGTTTTAAGAACTGTCAAAGCTTAATCAAGCTTAAAAAGCTTAAATAAGCTTAAAACTTTAAAGTTTCAATCATCAAAACCTTATCAAAACTTAAGGTTTTGTGTGTATTGCTATTTTACGTGGAAAAATAGTAATAACTTCAAAAATTCATTAAAAATCCAAATCTTAATGGATTTGCTTGAACATTTCACACAGCTTAGAATTTAATATTATCAATATATAAATTAAATTTTAAGTATCTTTTATTAATAGGTTTCCTGGGTAATTAGCCTGGAAAATTACCTTTTAATTAAGCTTAAAGAAAATTATGATTTCTTTAAAAATTAATTAAAAATTCAGTTTAAGAGATTTCTGCTTGAAACTCTGATTTTATGTTGTTCATGTGATGAACTTTAATATAAATAAACTTATTTTATATTAAAACTTAAAATAATTAAACTAAATGAGGATTAAAGTTACTTGGAGTTAAGAATAACACTGGTAACTTTATATTGGAAGTAAAATTAAGTTGCCTTAAGTTAAGAACTTAATTTTTAAGCATGGTTTTTCAGTTTTGACCTGAGCACGCCCTCTACATCCATTATGAATCATGAGAGCTGCTCTGTAGACATAAAAAGAGTCTTTTCATCACTGTTTTTGTCCATAATTCATAATCAATCCAATCATATTAGACATTTAAACAGGTAAAGTTTTATTAAATATAAAATCTTATTATTAAAAGTAATTCTTAAGTTATTTTTATTCTTTATTTATTAAATTAAAGAATTGAAATCATAGAATTCAGATTATTGTTGTAATCATCTATAATAACTTTTATTATATAAAATTTTCATCTTAAATATCTTTTAAAATCCACAAATTCCTCTCAAAAACTCTTTAATCATAAATTTTAGTATAAAAGGTGTTTTATCTTTGATTTTATTGATTTTTGGCGTGTTTTTAACTTATAATCATTATTTAATATAATAACTGTTGTTTTATAACTTGTTGTATTAAATAAATATTATAAGTAAGTTTTCTTTAAAGTTCTATATTTTTTTTATCTATTATTAGTTTTTTTATATAGAATTTTATTCTATAAAGAATTATTTCTGCACAGTGTGTGATTAATTCTTTTTATAAATAATATTTATATTATTTATAAGTGGTTAATATTCTTATTTTCCACGTGTAATTGTCTCATTAAGAGCTTTACACTTCTTATTGTTATAACTGTCAGTGACTATAACAATAATAGAATAATTATAATTTATTATAATTATTATATTTTTTTTTTATTATTATATTATTATAATAATAATTAAATTTATTTTTTTATATAATTATTTTTTAATAATTATATTTAAATTTGTGGTTATAATATTTCATTATATTATATTTTTCTACTGAGGACAGTCATAGTACTCTTGATATTGTTACTATTATCAAGAGTTTCATAGACAAACCTTACAGGCATCATTAAGCACTACAAGCTCTGGGTTGAGTCTGATATTACCCTTCCTGTGGGGTATAATTATCTCTTTGATAACTGTCCCAATGGAGGTCATCTTCCCTGATGCACTTTTCAAGTTCTTTGCCTTAGTGGGCAAGAGCTGTTTTTCCCAGTTTGGGAAGTGGGTATCAAGATAGTTTCTGGCCACTATGGAGCAGTGTGCTCCACTATCAATGATCAGTGGGTGCTGAGCATTGTCAATACATACAGTCATCTTTGTGGCTGTCCCATGTATATATGCCATTCTTTTGGTTGGTGTAACCAGGAATGTTTGTGCATCTTGTGTGTGTTTTCACAAGTTCTTGTTAGCAGTGTCCTGTGGCATGCCTGCTTCCAACTGTATGTCCTGGATTTCCAGTAGGGTTTCCTCTTGGTATTCCACTAAAAATTCCTCTCTTGGGTCTTGATCATCCTCAGATGGTTCTCTGATGGCATCACCCATGGAGTCTGAATCAGAATCCTCTGTTGGAGGTTCTTCCTCAGGGACTTTCTCTATGGCATAGACTTTTTTCTTTGCCTTTGGACAGTTGTTGGCATAATGGTCTGTTGAACCACAATTGTGACAAGAATTCCTCTTCTTTGCCACTTCTGCCACCCTTTCTTTGGGTTTGTCCTTAAACTCTACCCTGAAAGGTTGTTTCTCTTTGAAACTACTGCTCTTATAGGGGGTGAATTTCCCTATATTAGTCCTTTTCTTTATGTCTTGTAAGGTGTTGGCAATGTCATCTAGAGTGCAATTCTGGTTGCATCTGCATTTTACTGCATGCTCTAGCTCTCCTGGCAGTTGCGTCAGAAGTTTGTGATTCCTCATTTGGATGTTCATCTGAGGATCAATGGCTTTAAGTATTTTAGACTGTCTGAGACACCACTCATATGGATCTTTGTCCACAGAGTATTTGTCATTCTCAAATGACATGGTCTTTTGCCATATCCAAGTTCTATTACTGTACTTTTGGATGATTTGACCTCTTCCACCATGGCCAGTTTCTTCTGCCATGGATTTCTTTAATTTCTGTGTACCATATACTTGCATGACCTTTAACTGCAGTATTCAATCGAGCAGTAATCCAGTAGTCTGGTATGCTTGGTACATCAATGAAGAGTCCATCAATATAATCTATGAGCTCCATATGATCATATTCTCCTGATCCAGAGAATTTGGGCCAGCTTGAGGCCTCAGGAAGCTGTTTCAAGTCTTCCTTCTCGGAATAAGACATACCATCTCCATCCTGGTATTGTGATGGAGATCTTGCCTTATTCAACAACATGGCATCTGGTTGATATGGATTCTGCATAGCTTGGCCTTGTGGTTGGGGCTTCAAGCTATGATAGGCATTAAACAATTTGTTAATGTCTTGATCCAGACACTCCCTGTCCCTTGTGCTGTGGTGTTGTTCTTCAAAGTCTATATTCAGTCTTTTGTTGGTTTCTTCAGAGGCTTTGCTCAGTTGAGCATATCCTTCTTGAATATTCTTAACTATTTGTTCCAAGGAGGCTTGAGTTTGTCTCATCCTCTCTTGGCTAGCTTTAATTTCTGCAAACTGCTTTGCAGATTGTTCAGCATATTGGGACATTTGTAACCACAGTGTATCACTGTTGATGTTACTCTCAGATGTGAAAATGTTTTTTCAGTCTGAGTGGGGGTAATGTTTCTATTACTAGGACTACTGATTCTAGAGTGGTTTACAACTACTTCTGGTTCTTGTTTACTTCTTTTACCAAATCTAACAACTTCTGGATCATGGGGTCTGACTCCTTCCTCCTCTGGTTGAAGGAGGCTTTGTTCTTGCCCTTGTTTCCCTGTCTTCTCCTGGAAACTTCCTGGAATTGTGAAGAATGGTGACTCTTGGCCACTGATCTGCTGGTTGCTGAATGGTTTGAAGCCACTGGAGAGCTGATTTGGCCTGCTCCTTGTGAACCTGAAGGAATCTGAGTAGGCCCTTTCTGGGCTAATTGTTCTTCTATTGCTTGGATAGTGGCTTCATTCTCCCTTATCCTCTGTGCCCTTGCCTCCAGGAGTCTGTGCTTCCTGGTAGGATTCCAATCTTTGGTGATAACCATAAGGTCTTTGAAGTCTGTCTCTTTGAGACAGATCTTCTGGCAACTTGATCCAAGTTCTGCCCAGTGAGTTGCTAGGTTGAACGTCTTGTTGTCCATGCTCCATTGAAATAAGTCTTTGAGGAGTTGGTGGAGCTGAAGAACTTGATCCATATCCTTCCAGTCCTCTGGTTTGAGGTTTCTGTTGAATTGGAGTGTGAATGGAAAGGTTGATATTATCTCCCTCATTGTTTTGCCATCCACCACTGTGACCAAGGTGTCTTCTTTCAGGTCTTCTGGTTCTGGACAATCCTTCTCTGTGCTCTGGCTGGTTCCTTTGGAATCCAAGGTCTCTGAGGTATGCAGGGGACATATCAGTGTTTGCAAGCAGTCAAAAACTTTATGTTCTTAGGGAATTTACCTTTGACTGTGCCTTGTACAAATTTGTTATCTGCTGATTTGGGCAGTTTGCCTTTGGAGGTTACAACTGGGTTAATAATTGGAATCTTCCCTGTACAAGTGGTTAAGGTTGGTTTACCTTGTATTGAAGAAGAGTTTCGTGGTTTTCTACTCCTCTGAGTGGCTATTGGTGTCCATTTTTTGGCTGTAATGAGACCTTCACTGTGCCTCTTTCCTTTGCCCTCTGGTTCTGAGGGTGTCACTGTTGTGTTGGCCTGTGACTGGGTCTCAGGTGGGATGTAATTTTCTTCTACTGAATCAAGGCAGGAGAAAGAGGGCTTATGTCAGTTAATACTTCTCAAGAATGCTGGTTTTGCATGTCTAGGATTGGCCTCTGGGCTTGTATGTTACTACAATATGACCTGTATAATGACAGTGTAATTGAATCAACAATTCCACGTCAGAATTACAGCTTTTGGTACCCTGTCACACTGTTTGTGTGCCAGTATCCCACAGATACACTTGTGGTTTTCAAGTGTAATCTGAAAAAGTGGCTCTGTATAAGTGTAATTGAATTAACAATACACTTAACCACGCCTCAACTGATGGTTTTTCAGTCAGAGGTGTCCTTATCCAATCAATAATACAGGACTTATTGATGGCTTATGTGTTTTTATATGTAAACACGCCAAAAATAAAGGTTCCAGTGGGTATTAACCACGTGGTAAGTACTCTTATAATATGAGTAATAAAGTAAAATATATATAAAGAATATATATTTTAAAAGAAAATACGCCTAAAAAATATAAAACAATTTTCAGAAAATAGAAAATAAGAGAAAAAACTTACTTATAAGGTCCAAGAAAGTTTAAAACACAGCCAGGCCCCCAAAATGTCAGGATGAGTCTATGATAAAGGTGTATATAAGTATTTACAAGCTTTAACTATGACTTTGACACAGTAAAAATAGTTTTAAAGATGATAAAATTGATAATAAATGATTTAAATTAAGATATTAAGGGCTTTACTCTAGAGATATAGTAGTGGTGAGCACTGTTGAAAGCCCTGGGTGCAGCTTTACCTGTTGGGTTACAATAATAAAGACTACAATACTTTTAATTTTAAGAGTATACCTGATTATTAACCAAGAGTAAAAATGTTTTTGACATTTTACTACATAGGTTATTCAAGAGCAGGATGAGGAGACAATTCTGGCTGTGAAAAGCCTCCTTTTTATCCTGAAATGGGGTGGAAAGGGTGCTAGACCTTTCCACGTAGAGGAAGTGAAGATTTTTTCACTTTCTAGTACTGGCTTGTGGTTTGCAAACAACCTTTATAGCCTGTATTGGGCTCAGATGTGGTTTTGAAACCACATCTGGGCAGTTTTCACCAATACAGGGTGAAAATTTTCATCTGGGGACCTCACAGCCTGATTCAGACGTGTATGACGCGTAGAATGCTGTACAGAAACTGTATGGGACCCAAGTATCGACTGACATATGAGTTATTGAAGTAAAAACATTCTTCTTCGTCTATTTGACACCTCATATTCATGATTATGGGATATTATCCCATGGTAAGGCTGTATATGACAGCAGGTGGGATTTTAACCTTAAAACAGCCATAACTTTGTCAATTCTTGAGATATCAACCTCAAAATTGGTTCAGTGTGTATCTCTGTATGTGCTCTACACAATGGTACCTCATTTGATATGGGTATCATTAAATATGGCAAAGTTATCCCATGTACAAGATTTTTGTACATTTGCGTGTTTTAGGCAAAAAGCTGTATTGAGCTTGTTTGCCCCATAACTTCTGCAGTAGTTGAGATATGAGGAAGTGGATGAGACCATCAGATAGCCCTGATTTTGCTCTTTCCAAAAAGACCCCACTTCAGGTATCCCACACTAAAACTGTAGAAGTTAGATGAGAGGTGAATGTTTTGTTCACCCTTATTTGGCCTGAAATTGACCATAACTCCAGTAATATTGGTGCTAGCTCAGTTTGGCTGGTACCATTGGATAGCCCTGGCTTAGAGCTTAATTTTGAGTACCCATTTTATGGGGTTAAGCCTCTCCTTCTAGATTTTAGATGAGAGTTGAAAATTAAGGTTTATGCTCAGCAATAACTTTGAGCAGGAATAACTTTGTTATTTCTAGTCCTATGGTGAGGGGACTTATATTTTCAGGAAGAGGTGAGTTTCCTCTTTCTTTTGATACCTTTTGGGCTGATTTGGCTCAGTTCCATGTTTTGGTGGTATCTTGGTCATACCATTGGTTTATGGTATTTTGGCTGTCATGCTTGTGCTCTGGGTTTGAGTCACAGGCTGACATTCCTCCTCTGGGACTTTCTCAATGGCATAGACTTTTTTCTTTCCCTTTGGACAGTTGTTGGCATGGTGTTCTATTGAACCACAATTGTGACAAGAATTTTTCTTCTTGGTCACTTCTGCCACCCTTTCCCTGGGTTTGTCTTTAAGCTCCACCCTGAAAGGTTGTTTCTCTTTGAAACCACTGCTTTTATATGGTGTGTAATTCCCTATATTAGTTCTTTTCCTTACATCTTGTAAGGTATTTGCAATGTCATCTAGAGTGCAAATGTGGTTTCATCTGCATTTTACTGCATGCTCTAGTTCTCCTGGCATTTGTGTCAGGAGTTTGTGATTCCTCATCTGAATGTTCATTTGAGGATCAATGGATTTAAGTCTTTTAGACTGTCTAAGACACCATTCATATGTATCTTTGTCCACTGAATACTTGTCATTTTCAAATGAAATGTTCTTTTTCCATATCCAATTACGACTGCTGTACTTTTGGATGATCTGACTCTTCCACCATGGCAGTTTGTTCTACAATGGATTTGTTTCATTTCTATGTACCATATAATAGCATGTCCTTTGAATGCTGTATTAAGTATAGCAGTGATCCAGTAGTCTGGAATGCTTGGTACAGCAATGAAGAGTCCATCAATATAATCTATGAGTTCCATATGATCATATTCTCCTGTTCCAGAAAATTTGGGCCAGCTTGGGGCCTCGGGAAGCTGTTTCTAGGCTTCCTTCTCTGAATAAGACATATGATATCCATCCTGGTATTGTGATGGAGATATTGCCTTATTCAAAAAACATGGCATCTGATTTTATGTCATCTTGGTGATATGGATTATCCATAACATGGGCTTGTGGTTACGGCTTCATTTTATGGTAGACATTAACTAGTTTGTTTATGTCTTGATCCAGAAAATCCCTGTCCCTTTTTCTGTGGTGTTGTTTTTGAAAGACTAAAGTCATTCTTTTTTTTGGTTTATTCAGAGGCTTTTCTCAATTGAGCATGTCCTTCTTGAAGGGTTTCAAAAATTTTGTCCATGGAGGCTGTCAATTATTTCATCCTCTTATGGCTTGCTTCAAGTTCTTCAAACTGCTTTTGAGTTTTTTTAGCATATTGGGACATTTGTAACCACAGTCCATCACTGTTTAGGATACTCTCAGGTGTAACAAAATTATGTTAAATATGAGTGGGGGTAATATTTCTATTAATGGGACTGCTGATTCTAGATTATTTACAACTACTTCTGGTTCTGGTTCAATTCTTTCACCAAATCCAACAGCTTCTGGATCATTGGGTCTGACTCTCTCTTCCTTTGGCTGAAGATGCTCTTGTTTTTGCCCTTGCATCGTTGTCTTCTCCTGGAAACTTCCTGGGATTGTGAATAATGGTGACTCTTGGCCACTGATCTGTTGGTTCCTGAATGATATGAAGCCACTGGAGAGCTGATTTGGCCTGCTCCTTGTGAGCCTGAAGGAATCTTAGTATGCCCTGTCTGGGTCAGCTGTTCTTCTATAGCTTGAATAGTGGCTTGATTCTCCTTTATCCTGTTTGCCCTCTCCTTCAGGAGTCCAAACTGCTTTGTGGGATTCCAACCTTGGGTGATTACCATGAGGCCTTTGAAGTCTATCTCTTTGAAACATATCTTCTGGCAGCTTTCTCCAAGTTCTTCCCATTGGGATGCCAGGTTGAACCTCTTGTTGTCCATTCTCCATTGAAATAAATCTTTGAGGATTTGGTGGAGCTGAAGAACTTGATCCATATCTTTCCAGTCCTCTGGTTTGAGGTTCCTGTTGAATTGGAAAGTGATTGGAAGGGTAGGTATGATTTCCCTCAGTGTCTTTCCATCCACCACTGTGTACAAGGTGTCCTCTTCCAGGGCTTCTGGTTCTGGACAAGCCTTCTCTATCCTCTTGCTGGTTGCTTTGGAAGCCAAGGTCCCTGAGTTGTACAGGTGACATATCAGTGTTTGCAAGCAGTCAAAAGCTTTTGATTCGTAGGGTATTTACCTTTGACTGTGCCTTGTACAAATTTGTTGTCTTTGGCTTTTGGAAATTTTCCTTTAGAGGTTACAACTGAGTTAATTATGGTAATCTTCCCTGTACAAGTTGTTAAGATTGGTTTACCTTGTTTTTAAGCAGAGTTTTGTGGTTTTCTATTCCTCTGAGTGACAATAGGTGTCCACCTTTTTGCTGTTATGAGGCCTTCACTGTGCCCCTTTCCTTTGGCTTTCTGCCCTCTGGTTCTGAGGGTGTCACTGGTATGTTGGCCTGGGACTGGGTCTCTAGTGGGATGTAGTTTTCTTCCACTGAAATAAAACAGGAAAAGAGTGCTTAATGTCAGTTAAGACTTCTTAATATGCTGTTTTCACGTCTAAGAATGGCCTCTGGGCTTATATATTTCTATATTATGCCCTTATATAGTGACAGTGTAATTGAATTAACAATTCCACATCAGAGGTACAGCTTACAGATATCTGGTACACTGTTTGTTTACCAGTATCTCACAGATTAGCTTGTAATTAGCAAGTATAATATGAAAACATGTGGTATGTAAGAGGGTAATTGAATTAACAATACACCCAGCCACACCTCAAATGTTGATTTTACAGTAACAGGTGTCCTTATTTAATTAAAAACAGGACTTTATTAGTGGCTTAAAGTGTTTTTATATGTAAACCACTCCAAAAATAAGAGTTGTTGTGGTTATTAAACTATAATCAGCCACACAACAATGTAATTCATAAAAAAATGAAAATTAGTGGTATATGGCATGTACCACTTTAAATATATATATAAGATATGTATTATATATATTTTTTTAAGAAATTAAGCCTCAAAAGATAAAACAATATGTCAGAATATAAGAAAATAAGAGAAAGACTCACTTGTAAGGTCCAAAAAAGTCAAAAAATACAGCCAGGCCCCCAAAATGTCAGGCTGAGTCTATAATAAAGATGTATAATGGTATTTACAAATTTTTACTATGACTGTGATGAGGTGAAAATGATATAAAAAGCTTTTGAAAATAATTATAGATGGTTTAAACAAAGATATTAAGGGCTTTACTACAATAATATAGTGGTGGTGAGTGCTGCTGAAAGCCCTGGGCACAGTCTTACCAGTTGTGTTACTATTATAAGAACCAAAATACTTAAGTTTGAAGTATAAACTGTTTATTTTCCAGCAGTATAACTGTTTTTGACAGTTGTACTATGTAGGATTTCAAGCGCAGGATGAGGAAACCTTTTCTGGCTGTGAAGAGGCCCCTTTTTATCCTAAAATGGGTTGAAATGTTTTCTAGACCTTTCCATTTAGAGGAAGGGAAGAGTTTTCACTCCCAAGGACTGGCTTGTGGCTTTCACAAAGTCTTTATAGCCTGTATTGGGCTCAGATGTGATTTTGAAACCACATCTGGACAGTTTTCACCAATACAGGGTGAAAACATTCCTCTGGGGACCACATAGCCCTATTCTGAAGTGTATTGCGCATAGAATGCTGTACAGAACCTGTATGGGACCCCAGTATTGGATTAAATATGAGGTATTGAAGTGTAAAACTGCTTCTCTGTCTGTTTTACACCTCATAATAATGGTTATAGGATATCATCCCACTATAAGGCTGTATTGGCAAAACTGTAGGATTTCTACCTTTAAGCAGCCATAACTTTGTCAGTCTTTGAGATATCAACCTCAAAATTGGTTCGGTGTGTAGCCTTAGATGTGTTCTACACAATGGTACCTCTTTTGATATGCTTCTCATTAAATATGGAAAAGTTATTCCATGTACAAGGTTTTTTGTACATATACATGTTTTGGACAAAAGCTGTATGGAGCTTGTTTTATCCATAAATTTTGTTCTGAGTGAGGTATGGGGAAAAGAATGGCACCATAATATAGACCTGATTGTGCCATTTTCAAAGAACCCAGTTTAGGTATCTCACACCAAAACTGTGGGAGTTAGATGGGAGGTGAATATTTTGTTCACCCTTATTTGGCCTGATTTTGGCCATACCTTCTGTAATACTGGTGCTAACTAAGTTTAGATAGTACCATTGCGTAGGCCTGGCTTAGAGCTTCATTTTGAATACCCATTTGATGGGGTTAAGCCCCTTCCTCTGTATTTCAGATGAGAGGTCAAAATTAAGTTTTATGCTCAGCAACAACTTTGAGCAGGAATAACTCAATTATTCTTTGTCCTATGATGATGGGAGTTGTATATTTGGAAAAGGGTGATTTTCCTCTTTCTTTTGATACCTTTTGAGCTGATTTGGCTCAGCTGCATGTTTTGGTGGTATCGTGACTATACCATTGATTTATGGTATTTGGCTGTCATGCTTGTGCTCTGGTTTTGAGTCACAGGCTGACACTAGCCCAAGGGGTAGAAAATCCTTGGAGGTCCACATTGAATAATTAATGGACTTAGGGGTATTAAGGAAAGTAGGAAATACTGAAAATGTAGAAGTCACCACACCTGTCATTGTAACTTGTCATAATGGTAAATCAAAAATGGTAGGGGACTTGAGAGCTCTGAATACCTATAATATCCCTGACAGGTACCCAATACCCAGAATCCATGAAACATAAACATAATTGTCACAGGATAAGCTCATTACAGTCAATAATTCTCTAAAGGGCTTTCACCAAAATGTCTTTACAGACAATTCCAGAAAACTACTGAGGATAATAGTCCATTGTGGCTCATATGAATACCTAATAATACCTTTTCTTATAAAAAATGCACCTTCCAATTATCAAAGAATGATGGATACCATATTTCCTGAAGAATTCTCAGAATGATGGTTAGTTATCTGCATTGAGGATATAATAGTTTGCTCAGAAACTTGTGAAAATCACTTGACAAGACAAGAAAGAGTCTTACAAAGGATAGTGCAAGTCAATATGAAAATTTCCTTGGAGAAATGTTATTCTGAATATAGTGAGCTAAAAGTACTGGCACATGTTGTATCTGGACTAAGCTTGACCATAGATAAAAACAAAATAGCAACAGTACTACTGAAACAAATTCCCCCCCAAAAAAATAAATGAAATGATTCCTATGATTTGCTTATTATTACAAAAAGCATATTTGTAAGGTTTGTCTAAGAAACTCTTTTTAATTGTAGCAAATCTGAGGAGTACTATGACAGTCCTCAGTAGAAAATATAATATAATGAAATATTCTAACCACAAATTTAATATAATTATTACAAACAATTATATAAAAAAAAAATTCAATTATTATTAAACAAGTTTATTACTACTGAAAAATATTCATAATTATAATAAATTGTAATTATTCTATTGTTGGTATACTCACAGACAATTATATCAATAAGAAGTGTAAAGCTCTTAATGAGACAATTACCTATGGAAAATAATGATATTTATCCACTTATAAATAACATATAAATATCATTTTTAAAAGAAATTATCACACATGCTGTGCAGAGATAATTCTTTTAGAAAAATTCTCTATAGAAAGACTACTACTAAGTAAAAACACAGATATAGAATTCTAGAGAAAACTTCCTTATACTATTTATTTAATACAACAAGTCAAAAAATAAGAGTTATTATATTACATAATATTATAATATTTACTTGATACAAGTCAAAAAACAAGAGTTATTATATTACACAATATTCATAAGTTAAAAGCTCCAAAAATGAATATTTTATAATATAAAAACAACTTATTTATGATAGAATGAGCTCTAAGAGTTTTTAAGAGGAATTTGTGGATTTAAAAGGATATTTGAGACAATGATCTTATATAATAAGACTTATTATTGGTGACTACAAAAATAATCTGATTTTTATGATTTAAATTCTTTAACTCAATTTTAACAAAGAATAAAATACTTAAGAAATTACTTTCATAATAAGATTTTATAATCAATAAAATATGACTTGTTTAAAATGTCTAATTAATTAGAATGATGATTGGATATTGGGAAAAGGAGTGATGTGTAGGCTCCTTTCATGCCTTCAGAGCAGCTCTCATGATTCAAAATGGATATAAAGGGTTTTCTCAGGCTTAAATTGAAAATCCAACCTTACAAATAAGGTTCTTAACTTAAGGTAACTTCATTTTAATTACAATTCAAAGTTACTAGTGTTATTCTTAACTCCAACTAGCTTTAATACTATTTTTGATTAATGATTTTAAGTTTATTTATCAATGAGGTTTCTTTATATTAGATCTCCTTAAATTAAGAGCTTGAAAATGAAGTTTCAACCAAAATTCTCTTAAACTGGATTTTTAATTGAGCTTTAAAGAAATCTTGATTTTCTTTAAGAAACATTGAAAATGTTAGTTTTAAGGCTAATTAGCAATTATACCTTTTTGAAAAAGATGCTTAAAATTGAATTTATATACAGATAAAATCAATTTGTAAGCTATGTGACATTTCAAGCAAATCTATTAAGAATTGGATTTTTAATGAATTTTTCAGGTTATTGCTATTTTTCCACTTATAATAGTGATACACACCAAACCTTAACTTTTGATAAGGTTTTGATACTTGAAAATTCAAAGTTTTAAGCTTATTTAAGCTTTTAACATTCTTAAATCCTTGATTTCAAGCTTGCATATTGGGATTTACCCTTTTTCAGCTTGAAATTCCTATCCCAATTGGGATAAAACCAGTCTAAATGTTGAGGTTGGATCAAAGTGTAATATTAAAGTTTGGAGAAGGTTGAAAATATTCCAATACAGGTTGAAAGATTTAATTGATTCCTTGCAGCTCCAAAAAGTTGGGTATCCCAGCTGTGTTTGGTCTTTTTCCTTTGTCCCATCTTTCTGCGTGGATTTTGCCCTTCTCTTTATTTAAAGCCATACTATGGCCTTAAATTCTTTTAAATTGAGCTCAAACAGGAGTTACATTCGTGTGGAAAATCCTTATTCAATTCAGTAAATATACACAACACCTCAATTTTAACTTAAATTTTGGCAAGCTTGCACAAACTTTATGTAACTTTAAATTTAAGCTTATTTAAGCTTAAATTTAACAATTTTAAAAAATGTTCAAAAAGTTGCAGTTGTACTGTGAGATTCTTAAATTTCCTAATAACAGAAGAAAGGACTCTTTTTGGGTATAACACCCCATTGCTCTACCCTAGGTTATTTTTGGTGTAGAATCCAAAAATGAGCTAACATTTATAGCTTTATTTATCAAAACACATTTATACTTATCTTTTGTTATTTTTTATTTTAAACTCAATGAATAGGTCTGTTGAAGACTAAATCAACTGCATAAAAAGTTATCTATGGCCTTATGGGTATGTTATACATATCTCACAGGCTCACAATATTAAATATTTTGCAATAATTGCCAAATCCTTGTACAAACTCTGTTACCAGAAGAAAGTCTATAAAATGACTGAAGAAAGGGTTAAAGCATTTGAGGGACTGAAAAAGTCCCACAGAAATTCCCCATCTCTTCTAATGCTAGATTGAAAATTACTTTTCAAGCTATACATTGATGCTTGTGTAGAAAGATTAGGTGCTGCACTAAACCAGACACAAATAATCAATGATAAACTGGTTGAGGGATCAATTTGCTTCATTTGAAGAAAAATTAGGCCAACAGAAGAAATATATGGAGCAAGAAGAATGGAATGTCTTTTTTTAGTGTGTGTTTTAGGAAATTTCACCACTAGTTAGATGGAAAAGTGTTTGATGTCATCACAGACTCTAATTGTGTAAAACCTTTATTAAAAATGGAGACACCAAACAGACATAAACTAAGATGGCAGATGGCTATCCAAGAATATAGCATAAATATGACTACAGCTCATAAATATGGAGATGCTCATAAAAATGAAGAGGGTGTTAGCAGATGGGATTTAGAAAATATACCTGAAAACACAGCATGGGTACCACAGGAAGAACATAATATAGAAGGAATATGTGTCACAGACATTGGCACATAATTCTTTAATTAGATTGAATAAAGCTATAAGATGAACAATAATTGCCATATCTTATTCCAACTTTCAATGAAATATTGCAAAGATCCATCATTATCTTCCAAACTAGATGAAGTATGGACAAAATCATATTAAGAAAAAAGATTCCACCTCTTTTATGGAATTCTTTATCATAGTAGTGAACAAACATCTGTTATGGTCTTGACAAATAGGATATTGACCATCAATATACTACATGAATGCCAAGATGATGTTGTATCTGACATATCTCAGAAGAAAGGACACTAGAAAGGGTGAAAAACTGCTCTTGGTGGCCAAATTGGAGAAAGGATTTTGAAGAGTACTTCCAAACCTTTGACAGATGTCAAAAATCAAACAGAGCAACAGGAAGGAATTTGAAATTATGATCCAAATCCAAGAACAAAAAACCCCATGGAAAATATTTCACATCAATTGGGTAACAGCCTTACCTCCAGGAGGAGACAGAGGTTTTAATGCAGGTCTAGTATTAGTTGACTGGTGCAGCTAAACCCCAATGTTCTTACCATGTCATAAAGATGAAAAGGCTATGGATACAGCCATAATTATGGGCAATAAAGTTATTAGCAATAAAGGCTTATTCCTAAATATGATCAGTGATAGAGATTCTAAATTCACTTCAGAATTATGGACAAATCTCCATAACTTTTTGGAAAAAAACTATCACATTCAACAGCTTACCACCCTCAAACTGATGGTCTAGCAGAAAGAATGATAAAATCTTTACAAGAAATGATCAGAATATTCTGTTCTTATGGTCTATAATACAAAGATTCTAATGGTTTTATGCATTATTGGTGTACCTTAATACCAGCTCTTGAGCTGGAATACTAGACATCAATTCATTCTTCTACTGGAAAAAAAACAGAAATGTTAGAAAAAGGTTTTCATACAAGAATTCCTGATGACACTTTCAAAAAGGACTTAGTGGATTTAAATTCAACAGAAAGCAGTTTAAAAATAATTCATGACAAAGCAAGACATCATACCAAAAGATTTATGCAACATTCTTTCCAATATGCAAAAGAAAGATAAGACAAAAGTCATGAGCTACCTTATTTGAAAGTAGGAGACTTGGTCTGAGTATTCACTCTAAGCTTTAATAAGATCAAAGTCCCAAAGAAATTGAAAGATTCCTTTGCAGGACCATTCATGATAAAAGTACTACATGGCCCTGTTGCTGTGCAACTAGAATTGACAGGTGAATCAATGAACAAACAACCAGTTTTCCCTGTAAGCCTAATGAAAACTTACAGTTCAAGTGTTAAAAACTTATTTAACCTAATTAATAAATCACCACTTGCAATTACCCCTCTAGAAGAAGAAGAATAAAAGAAAATTGTGAAAGTCCTTAAAGAAAGGAGGACAAGAAACAAAAAAGAAAGGGAATACCTTGAAAGGTATAGAAAACCATCTCAAGAATATAAATGGCTACTTGAGAAAGATATAACTAGCTCTGATAAGTTATTAATAGGTTTGAGACATGCAAGAAGACCTGCAGAATATAAAACTAAAGCATTATTGAGCTTCAAGAATAAAAACGTCTATTGAAGAGGTAGGACAGTGGAGGATACCGTAATTAGCTATATCAGATTTTGGTAAAATACTTTTTGGTGGTAGAGAATGTCATCCTTTGATATATGAGCCCATATCCCAAAAGGTCACAAACCAACTTTACAACACTTATTTTAATAATAACTGTGAGCCTTAGGGGTAATCTCATATAGCCAAAAGACCACAAATATAAAAAATAAGATATTAATATAAATAAAATACATTTATTTATATTATTAAAATGAAAATCAAAATATAAATATAAGATTATATCAAAAATAAAAAATTAATTACAATTTAAAAATAAAAATACATCAAGTTTTGTAAGTATAAAATTACATTTATACTTGAAAAAATTAAGTAAAAATGAAATTTTAACAAAATTGTGAAAAAATAAATAAATTTGGAAAAAAGTTAAACAAAAATTATTATATCTTTATATCCAATAAATAAATACATAAAAATTATTTCACCATTGGATTCCTCATAAAAAATCAGGTGGGGTCACCTCTGAGTGAAATTCTTGTAACTCAACTCTAAATAAGCTTAAATTAAGTTTTTAGTATTTTCAATACAAAAGTTGAAAATACTCAAAACCTTAATTTAATTCACACCACATGTGGTGTTAACCATCAATTTTTGTGTTAAAATTGAGGTGTTGTGTTTAGCTTAGAAGTTATGAGGAATTGAAGTATTTTCAATTGAATTCAATTGAAATGTCAAAATGTGCGCGTGTATTACATAAGTGAACTTTGATTTACATATGAGGTGTCAATTATTACTGTATTGTACTGTACAATTGAATTGAATTACATATTTAAATTATAAGTATAATACATGATGAGGAATTAAAGCAAAAATAAATTGGCAAGATTAAATTTGGGGGGGGAAAGGAACTTCAGCTCTAAGGGGGAGCTAGACCCCCAAAATCCTTGCTGACAGGTGTGGGATCTCAAAATTCACGCAAAAGTTCATCACTTTTGGCCTGGAATTGCGTTACAGGGTCTGTGGACTCAATTGATGATGAGGTTTTGATACCAACTGGGGTAGTTTTAGCTGTTGCCAAGAGGGTAAAACTACCCTTAAGATAAAACAACCATAGTAAAAACAGTTTTAACCGGTTTCTACGCCTCTTACACACATTCTGACGTGTTTTGAAGGCTCTAGGCCTGGTATTGCTATAGTAAAGGCTGCTTTATGGGTCTAAAATGGCTAAAAATGGCTAAAAATGGCTTAAACCAGCCCTTTTTGGTCTAAACCAGGGTCCAATGATGCCATAATTAACTTTTCTGTTGTCAGACTGTTTTTCACGACTAAAAAGAGTAAATTTTACTTTTTGAGTAAGAAATTTGATGGCTATAAAAGAATGTCTTCTTTGCCCCACTTTTCTCTTCATGTTAGAATCTTTTCCTTTTATTAATTAGTTTAAACACTGTTAAACCAATCAATCAAAGATTCCAACCACCATTTTTAAATCATTTTAATCCTTTTAACCACGTGAAAAAATCATTATAATCATTGTTTGTAACTCTTATAATCATTTTTACCCCTGAACCACCCCAAAAGTGAATTAAAGCATCTTTCATCACTGTAAACTTTGTCACTTTGTTTCCAAATTCACTTTGGTCACTTTTGGGCATGTTTTCTCTTTAATATTCTTTTTAAAGACTTTGTTATTTAATTAATTGCTTGCAGTTCTTTGCCCAACTAATTCTAATTGAAATTGCTCTTGAAGAAATTTCTTTTGTAGCCTTAAAATATCTCTTGTAGAGTATTTTTTGGATAAATTTTATTGTTGGTAAAACAATAAATTTTTATAATATTATTGTTTTATACTTATAAAGTTATAAACAATGTAATTGGCGTGTTTTCTCTTAAAAATAATATTTCATACTATTTTTAACTGAATTTTACGTTATACAAATTTTGAGGACAGGAAAAGTACTTGATTTTTAATCAAAGTTTCATTTCCACACCTTACAATAACCATAGAAATCGTTATCTTAAAAGAAGTATAAATGACTCAAAAAAGCAATAAACCTTCATTATCTCAGCAAGAAAAAGTGAAATAAATTGAACCATTGGATTCTTAATTAAAAACTACACGTAAGATATTTTTGTGTATATCTGAAAATTCAATACTTTATGAGATAACCTCAATATTTGCAGTTTTATGATCAGCGCATATATTGATAGTTTTCAGCGCATTTCCTTTGAGTTATGAATTATAGACAGCTTAACCAAAAATAAATTTACAAGTTAATCACTTTAAAAATACAGATATAAACTTTGTTTGGAAAGTTATCAGCAAGGTTATAAATTGCAAGGGTAAATTACTCAAAATAGTTAGAGCTGTTGACCACTTTGTTGTGAAAGAGGTAAAGGCTTAAAGAAGTATGCATTCAAATTCTACTAGCTCATACATGAAGAATTATGTAATTTTTATCATTATATTCAAGGTATAGCCCTTTGAAAAAATGGTTTGAAGTTTAAAATAGTAAATTTCAACAGAAAAGCTGAGTTACATGAAAAATAATAAAAAGTAGAGTTTTTATTATGTCATGAAATTATCTTGAAAGCTTAGTAAGGACATTCCAAGATATCATAATTCACTACCTAAATGGCTGTAGTGTGTATAACTCAAAATGTACTAATCATCAAAGTTTAAGCTTATCATTTATCATTTATGATCACTCACTGTAATGTCATTTTAAGCTTAACAGTTATATAAGTTATACAGCTCGTGAATAACTGTTTATTTTGATTAAAAATAATAAAACACACCAATTTTAGACTTCTTCCAAGCCTATGATATAAGAAAAATTATAGTGACAGTGATAACTCTAAATAATGGCATAATAATGAGATAAGATAGTTTAATTTTAATTTAATCATAACTAAGCCTTAAGATACTGATCAATTACAGTGGATACCATTGGTACAAGTCTACTAGAAGCCTTTATAAATAGAGCTCTTTTTCCTCTATTTCCCCATCAGATGCAACAAAAACATTAAAAATATTAAATCCAAATTTAATAACTTTATTCTTTTTGTATAATTCTATTATATTAAAAAAAACTGAGGTGCAAATTTATATTGATAATCAATTTCAATGTGATAAAACCATTATTCAATTTGTTTTTTTTTAAATATTTCTCGAAATATCTAAATTCCATGCAAAATCAAGAGAATTTGGAATTTCTTCATTTTGTTGTGGATAAGATTTGAATAAGTTCTATTTAGATTTTTTGGCATAAAATTGTTCAAACTTATTTCATTCAGTGTTACAAGTAGTTTATATTTTGCTTTTTATGATAATTTCTCTTTATTATTATTCTAAATAATTCTTTATCAATATAAATAGTATTTATATTAATATATAAATTTGATATTAGTAATATTATTGTTATAAATTGTTTTTTATTAATTAATGAAAATTCTTCACACATTTATTATTTCTTTGTACCAACAAAAAATTGCCATAAATATATTAATTATTAAATATTAATATATTCATTTTTATTATATTATTTTTTGAAATAAAATTAATATTATTATAATTATTTAATAATATAGATATTTTATCCCATGGTTATAATAATTCTTTATTTTTTTAATTATCCTTCATCTTTTTCATTACTTTAATAGAGAAATTCAGTGTACAATAACTAAAATAATATTAATATTTACTTATTGCTTCATAGTCAAACCTTACAAAAACATAAAGGGTAATTTAATTAAATGAAGAAACCAGGAAAAAAATTTTAACTCAAGGAAAATGATGATTGAAGTCAGGTATCTTAAAACAAATTAATTATTCTTGAGGTTTATTGATTTTTTTTGAATAATTTTCTTTGGAGAGAGGAATTCAAAATAAAGAAAATAAGATTTGAACAATTTTCATATTCTGTGATTTATAAGTATAATGGATGCCTGATTGACCAGATATTTCAGATAAATCAACAATGGGGACAGATATGACACTTGGAAATCTATTGACATAAATATCTGTTTGTGTTTTAGTAAAATATTAATATACCTTGAAAGGTAAAAAATCTTAATTTAATTTTACCACTAGAACAAGACATTTATGAAGCAACGTTAGCATTAATAATGTATGACACTTATGAAAAAAATAAAGGGTGTGTCTTAAAATCATTTGGAAATTAAAAATACTTTATATATACATGCAATTAGATACTCAACCAAATTACAATACAAATCTTAAAATTCATCTTTTCTTTCCTTGATGTTAAACAAGAAATTTCCTAATTATGAAAAATTAACCCCAAACAAACAGAAGCAAAAGCACTACTCCACATTACCATGGATCTTCAAGCCATAATTTTGTGAAAACTGGAATTTAATATCATGTTTGATTAGGCTAAATATTCTCCAAGCCTAATGTGAGATTAACCAACCTCAGAGTAAAATAATGCGATCTTTAAGAGAAATATCATCAAAAAATGAGTCTCAATACTAATTTCAACCTCCTCACTGTGACTTTTGAAATGAGAATTTAAATTCATTGGGTAAATAAAACAAATGAATGAGGATTGCAGGGTGACTGTATGATATAGCTGTACAAGGATAATCAAAATCTATAACCATGAGTGTGACACGAAAATAATGATGATAATTAGGTGAGAAGATGGTTAAAAGGGCTATACTAAAGAATTTAGTGAGCATTAGTGCTATTGATAGCCCTGGGTGAAGTGCTTATCTGTTGGTTCACAATAATTCAAATTATAATTATACCTGTTTGATTCTAAGGGTAACACTTCTTTGAAGAAGCTATACCATGTAAGAATATTAAGAACAGGATCATTTATCGCTTTCTTGTGAGGAAAAGCCTCCTTTTATTTTATTCTAGGGTAGTTGGAGGTTTTTTACCTCTGCACACGACCACAGATTGAAAAATGTCACTAATGTGGGTTGGCTTGTGGTTCTATACACTGAATACAGAACTTTATTGGGTGAAAATGTGGTTTTCAAACCACAAGTTGGCATTTTTACCCTATACAGGGCGGAAATGTTCACCAATGGAGTTTACAGGTGTGTTCTGGTGCTTTTGAAGCGTCAGAAGCTGTACAGAATAAGTCTGTATGACTCTTATTAGTCATTTCATGAAAAATTGAACAATAGGAAGCCTTCAATTCAACTATATGGACAGCTGTCCCACAGTAAGATCCCATACTGGCTAGTGTGGGATTATAATCTTAAACCCTGAATATATTTGTCAGTTTTCAGTTTTGAGGGCTAAAAGGTGGCTCATTTTATAGCCCTTGATAGGCTTCACAAAATTTTTACTCATTTGGTATAGCTATCATTGAATATGGCAGATTATACCAAGTTTAAATTTGATTATCAATCTGTAGATTTTTCATGGATCCTGTATTGAGCTTGTTTCCCCATACCATTTCTTCCATATGAGCTATGAGGAAATGGATTGAAAAATAAAAAAAGCCCCGGTTTTGCTATTTCCAAAGAGACCCCACTTTGGGTACCTCACACTAAAACTGTTGAAGTTAGATTAGAGGTGAATATTTTGTACATCCTTATTTGGCTTATTTTGAGCCATACCTTCTGTAGTTTTGGTGCTAGCTCAATTTTCCTAGTGTCATTAGATAGCCCTGATTGAGAGCTTTCATTTGAATATCCATTTGCTAGGTTCAGCCTCTTTCTCTGAATTGCAGATGACAGGTGAAAATTGAGGTTTATTCTCAGGAACTTCTTTGAGCAGGAATAACTTTTTTACTCCTTGTCCTATGATTATGGGACTTGTATATTTGGAAAGGGGTTAATTTTCTCCTTTTTATGATACCTTTTGAGCTTATTTGGCTCTGATCCATCTTTTGGTGGTATTTTACTCTACCATTGGTTTATGGTATTCTGACTGTCATGCTTGTGCTCTGGTTTTGAAAGACAGGTTGACAAGAATATTTCATGATTCTTGAAAAGAGTTCATGATTTGAAACCAGAACATAACCTTTTTCCCAACCCCAAAACAGTAAAAATTAATTTAAAAAATAAAAAATGATCCAAATCAAGATGAACAGTAATTTCCAACTTTATAATACTACTTGTAAGGAGCCAGTTCACCCAATATATCAACAAATAATACCCATGGAGGCCAGATACTATAAGTCAGAAGTTCGATAATCTTAGTGATATAAAAGAAATCCTTCTTGGATTTTTTTATAAGTCATAGTACCATTGTTCATTCAGTTTATTCCAAACTGTGCAACATTTGATGGGTTTGTAATGTTTTTGGCCCTAGATTTGCCATATTAAATAATTAAATATTTAATATGGAATTTAAAGGTCAAGAAAGATCCAAAATATCACTATATATCAATAAAATATATGTTCTTTTGACTTCTTGTGAAAAGGTTTATCAAACAATTTCCATAATTAGGAAATCATAGATCGAAAATATGAGATTTGATCACCATGGCGCTAGCTTACAGATTCTCTTCAGCATATAAGCTTATGATTTTTTGGGTGCAAAAACATATGTGTTTCTCATTTTCAATTAGGGATATTTAGATATCCACACATTAATTGAAGTAAGGTATAAGAAGCTATTGCTAATAAGTGATAGTGTTTATCATTTCATTAAAAGCATAATAAGATGGAGCTTTCATGTTTAATTATAAAATACTTGAGTATGTATTCAATATGTACCTCAAATGAAATCTTGTTATGGGACAATGCATTTTGGATCCAGGTAATGACCATGTTACAAAATTTGATGAATCTCCCATAGAGACACTCTCCCTTCCTATATAGTTCTAATAGTACTTTAAAAACAAAAATTCCATACCTTTACCAGGACAACTACCCAGAGCTATATGAAGTCCATGTTCCTGTTATTATCATACTTTCATCCACTCCAATATACAAAAAACATAGATTTTTTGGTAATAATATATGCAAATATTAGGATACCAACTCAACAAGCCCAATCCTTAACATATTATATAACAGCACTGTACCCTAAATATAATAAGACCTTTTTTACTTATTAATACAGCTGTTGTAATTGTTCTCCCAAAACTCCAAAGGAAATTCCAAGAAAAAGACGATCCCTATCTGAAAACCCAACATTAGCTGGAATCTCTATTGTAAAAATATTATCCAACCATGTAACCATTTACTTATAAATAATATCACACAACCCTACATAATGCTTACTTTCAAAATAAATGAAATATGAAATCTCCAGCTTATATTTTGTTTCTGATGAGCCCAATCACCATGATAATAATTATACCAGTTTTAATAAACACAAGTTTCATATGCACCCACTCTGAAAACAAAATTTTGGAAGGCTTATTCTTTGAAAACAGATTTTTTTCCTAATAATTTTTGTAAGATGCGTCTATGAAACTTTTGATAATATTACTATAAATCAACAGTAATATGACTGTTCTTATGAGATAAAATAATATAATAACTACAACCACAATCAAATAAATAAATAAATAGATATTTATTTTACTTGCTATACACTACTAGTGATTATAACAGTAAGCAGTAATTGTCTACAAGAATCAATTACAAGTATTGAATAATAAAACTTCTTTTAGTAAAATGATTAAATTATCTTAATACATAATTATATTTTACAAGAATAATTATAAATATGATCCTTGAAGAAAACAAATATCAGAGAAACATTTTAACAGTTAATTATAAACCACTAACTAATACTCCAATGAACCTTCAAAAGAACATGGTAGAGAGATTTGACAGATGAATTGTGGATTTAAGGCATCACAATTTATTCATAACAATATTACAGAAATATAAAGTTGATTTCTATGATTTCACGTCTTTCTGATTGATTTTGCAATAATAAAACACTTATTAAAATATTTAACTAACACTTACTTGTTGGTAACGAAGATATAATTGTATAATAAGATGATTTGGAAAAAACAGCAAGAGAAAGTCTCTTTTAAGCAAACAACAGCTCACAGAAGCATGCCATGGATAAAAATGAAAAACCAGTGAGTGAGAAAAAAATAATGCTTTTTTGATTATTGATTTCATCATTTGTTGACACATAATATTATCACAATTCCTCAATTAATGCTTTTGCATGACTATCAACCAATTTATGGTTAAGAATAAAAGGAGTAAACACTGTAAATCTTCTTTTATTTCAATATCAAGATCAATTTCTCAATTTTATCAACTTTATGGGAAATTTTAATACAGGTTTTATTTTCCATGAATTTTTGAAGATTCAGTGTTTCATGTGGAATCATCAAAAATGGACTGTAAGTAAGACTTTGAATTTTACTTATGAAACCAAAATTCTTGTTGATTTATTTATGAGTCATACTGTTCTTCATTGATACTGGAGTTATCAGAAAGATTCATGAAGAATTGTATTTTTAGTTAATTTTTGAAATTTTTAACTCATTTCTACATAGAATTTCAAATAGCACAGTATGGCAGGTTTCTATGAGGTAAATCATTGAATACTAGTCAAAGAAGGGTTTTAATTACTCTTCCGAGGTTTATCCAAGGAAAATGATTCAGAATTGATGTGGTCACAGGAGTCACAGTTCCTCTTTACCTCTTTGTCAAGTCAAAATAGCAGCCTATTTGCAATTTTCTTATGATTTAATAAGAGTTTTAACTTGGTAACTAGATTCCAAAATCATTTTAGTATGCTAATTGGGCCATTATCAGCCATTAATCCAAGCTTTAGAGCTATTCACGCCTCAGAGGCATCAGAAGTTGGGCACCCTGGCTTTCTTTGATGTCTTTTGTCCCCCTTAGCTATTTTCATGTCAAAAATAGAAATTCAGCTTTAAGACTGATATCCACTATGGGTGTATCAAAACTGTATGTAAGAATACCATAATATTAAGATCTAAAAACATGAATAACACTACTCTTGGTGTATATCTAACATGGGATTTCTCACATTCCCATTATTTTGCTGTGAAATTGAGAAAAAAAAACATTTTCACAATTATTTTATGTGGTATTTAAGTATTTCCCATATTACTACCTCATAGAGTTAATTTAAGATTATTCACTTTATGCAGATACCATAGGTGTATTATTGTGTAGAATCCAAATCTGGCCTTAAATCCATCAATTTACATACTCACAAAAAGGTAATTCATTTTTTCCAAAATCAAAAATGATTGATTTTGAATATATGCATGACTTATGGGTTATGCATAGTTCAGAATTTATCTGAATTATAATTTTAGCCCATTTGGGTATGTAAAATATAACTCAAGGCTCAAGATTATTCTGCTTTTCTATCATTTTATCATCAATCCCACAAAATACCTAATTTCCAGCCATCTTCAAGCTAATAAAATTCAAACAAAACACATAAACCAACAACAAATTTGATAAATATAGGAGCAAAATATTATATAAAAAGCCATATATATATATGTAAATGATAGTGCATATCCCAAACAAAAGTTTGTTCTGAAATCTCAAGGAATTAAAAATATTGTCCAGATCCACTATTTCACCTCTCATTTCAGGCTTAAGCTTTTCACTATAGGGCAGACTAATCTTATTTCTCAGAATGCTATTTTCAGGAAGGAATATGCACACCTTCTCCCTTAATAGTGTTTTCTGGTCCCTATAAAGCCTGTTAACTCCAGAGGAATTTCTGGCCTTCTTTCCCCCCATCTTCAAGAAATAAATTTGATGTATTGATATACAGGATTTGAATAATTCTCACATAACCAGGAATCCTCCATTTGAAGACCAGAGGATGATATCTTGAATTTTCATTTTTGGCTTTCTCTGATCAGAAATCTACCTAAGGCAGTAGCAAATATGCCTTCTTTTTCCCAAGAATTTCTTCTTCCCTTTGATGAGGGCTTTCAAGCAGAAATGAAGTATATTAATTTGAGTGATGAAATATAATTCATAAGAAAGCACAGGAAAATTACCTTTCAGCTTGTTTTGTCCCCTTTTGTAGTAGATCTTCCTTTTTTTGCTTCAAAAATTCTTCTTTTGGACCCCTAATTCACCTCTCAATCATTTCTAAAGATTTTTATAAATATTTTCATAATTCAAAATCCAGGGCATGACCTCAAAAAGACCCTCTTTTAAAAGCTTATTCCAAGTGTTTCATAATTAGCTTAGCAATTGTAATATTACAGTATGTTGAAAATTCTTTCACTCCAAGAAAAATCTAGCTTATCCATTTAATAAGAGCTTGGTTCATCTTCAACAATTCTTTTCTGTTTGCAAGGAATGAAGTTTCTGAATTCATATAGAATATTGTCAATTTATTCCTATTTTCAATAAGTATAATCTTCTTGAAGGTTATAATTCTTTGTAATTTGAATTGCAAGAGTATTATCAGGAGTAAAAGGATCTTGCCTTCAAATACCACAAAATTTCATGTTGAGAGTTATTTTTATGATTTCTACCAGCCAGTGATAATTATGGGATGAAAATCCTGTTAACAGAAATCTAACTCAAGAATTGAGGCCTTTTGTTTTTTCTGGTATTTTAGAAGGCCTTCATTATCAGATGAGAACTGCTCCATGTGGCAATATTATCTAGTGACTTATTCAAGGGATTGAAGGTCCCACATAAAGAATGAAGCAATTTGACAGAAAAATAGCCCAAGGGTTTACACAATACATTGTTTTACCTTTGAACCTTTTTGAAACTAGTTCCAAATGCCAAAATAAGAATTCTCAAATCCTTTGGTCCAACTCCAAACGCAGTCCAGAAATTTACATGCCTACCTAATCATTAGAATTAATATTTTCTCCCATTCCCTGTATTGTTTACTAACCTCTAAGTTTTATCCCATAAAAGACTCTCTGATCAATGCGCTACCACCACCATTCCTCCAAATAAATCCAAATATACATTAATCACTATATGCCCTCTTTAGGCAAATTACAAAACATCCCCACTCAAACTCAAAAATTTAAGAGTCAATGTTTTCATTTAAAATCAATTGAAAGGGTTACACAACAATCTCTAAACCATTAATTTATTTTGTTGTATATTTAACACCAAGATCCCTACAGCAATTCTATCCAAACAAACTAAACACTTTCCAAAATTCTAATATTTAATTTTCATATTATTGTATTACAAGTCTCTCTTGTTCCATACCAATCAAAATGAACTCAATAACTAATGAACTTCATATTTCAAAGTAATTTTTACCAATGATTCTATTTTTGAATTCAAGTTTATCAAGCATAAAATAGATGAAATATCAAATACACCTAGAAGTATTTGAAAAAAGAGAGTATTTTCCCTCTTTACTACATTAAACTGTTGGATCCGACCCATATAGTGATCCAATTATCCAAATAGCCATTAGGATATATCAATATTGGAGAATTTTTGAAAGGTTTAAAGATGTTAAATATCAATTTAAATCAGTTCAATAGTTAGTGAATTTTCTAGAAAAAGTTCTTCTTGGAACATCAAGCTCACCAAGAGAAACCTGCCCATCCACAGGCTTGGAACATTCCATTAATATCTATTGAGCTTGTAATGCATTTTCCAACTTCGATTTGTCAGGAAATTTGAGGTGAAGCATTGCATATTATTTCATATCATTAAAATGAAATAACTTCACTGTGAGAAATTGAATGAAATTCACTTGTTAGAAACCTACTAAAGTAAATTTTTTGTGCTATTCAACCCCCATGAGATAAGGACTAAGGAAATTTTTGCATTTGAATGATATGAAACAAAAGACACAATTCTGGTTTTAAATGGTGCACTTATTATGCTTTAATTTATAAGTCTCATTGTTTAAATCCTAACAACATTGTGAATATCCCCCCAATTTCCCCCAGAAGATGTTGGTGGAGAAGGAAACTCAGCATATTCCTGTGATTGGGTTCAACATGTACAGCAACAAGCCACCATACCCTATGTCTCTAAACACTTACTATGATTAAATGTCACTCATATCCCCTTTTCTACCCTTCCCAAAATTGAGTGAGAGCATTGGTCATTGGGAAATGGGGATTATGTGAGACAGGAGGATACTGAAATGAAATAGTTGTGTTACAAACCCTTGACACTGTAAATGAGAATTAAAGGGTTTGGTATAAATTTAAATGACTCATGAGAAAATGTTTCTGTGAGAAGAAATTTGTTAAATTGGGGAAATGAACCACCCTCCATGCCAATGCCAATCATTGAATGAGTATAAGATAGTAAATTGAGAACATGAGAGGGTAGTGCAGGAGCATAAGCATGATAAGGCTTGGAGATGACAAGGAAGGGGTGCAAATGCATAAGGATGGTATAAAAGGGAGTTGTTTACATGGTTTTGCAGAAGCCAATCCTTGCATAAGCGCCAGCATGGTCAGCTGCGGGAGATTATTAGCAGATGGTTCAGAAGCCAATTCATGCATTTTGATAGGCATCATAAAGGGGGAGATGATCATCCAGAAGTTCAGAATTCATCTCATGCATGAGCATGAGAATTCCAAGCTTCTGGTTTGCACCATGAGGTGTAACTACCCAATGATTACAGATGGTTTTTATAAGGGTTTTTTCTTTGAGACATACTCAATCAACATTTTATTGATGCAGATGTGACATGGACCACAAAATCCAGTGAATATAATATGACACTAATGCGACTGTAGCAAGGCTTTATACTGACATTGGTGCAATGTGAAGTCAATTGCCAGCAAATGACACAAAATTTGCCCTGGTGCTTACTTGGTTGGCTCTTTTCCAATTGTGTTCCTTATTTTCATATCATTTGTCCTTGCATTTCTCTTATTAATGAACTATATTTGTTTTATTTTTTTAGTTCTTTTTCAGTAGTCCAAGTAAGTTTCCTGTTTACTGAGTTCCAGGCCACTCTTACTTCCCAAAAGCCCTTTTGACAGTTTCTTAATCCCCTTATTTAGATTAACTTGAAAGTTCTTGCCAGATATAAAAATTAATCCAATAGTTATGTATGAATTGAAGTATCTTAAAGGGTTGAATCTTAAAGTAAAACTAATCCTTCATAAAATTAATTCTTGTATTTGAAGGTAGAAAATTTTTGGAATATTAATTTTTGAAAAAACCTTATCTTCCAAAAGCCTTTAGAATTAAAGAAATATCTTAAGCCCTGTACAATGATATAGGCTGAGATTAATTGCACAAAAAGTTGATGTTTTAAGCTTAGTTTGGACTCCATCCTATGTTAAATTGGTGTGAAAATATTGATTTTGTTACATAACTTGTTTCACACAGCTATAAATAAAGATTAAGCTTATTGATCTTACTTCCAGGAATTAGTAGAATATTTTATTTGAATCCAAATTAGTCCTTGAGCTGAACAATTTTCATATTTCTATTTCAAGAAAAATGAATAATTAAATTATCAAAAGATATGTCCATATAGTTCTTTTGAGATTTTGAAATGTTTTAAGTATTGGGGAGATAATAATGTTTGGCTTTTTTTGATACTTACCCTTTTTAATTATGAGATAAAATTGGTAGAAAGAAATTACAGCCTTATGGTTGAAGAAATTCACCTTTTATTTTTTTTAGATCTTTGTAAATAGGAACAAGCCATTTTAACTTCTCCTTATCCACTTTTGTTCCTCTTAAGCGCCAATAATATATTCAAACATCATTTTTCAAAAACCATTAAATTTCACTTTTTTGACCCATCTGAACAAGCCCATTTTAAAAATTTCATGAGATGAAATTCCACTTATCCCCTCCCATTTCTATTTTGAATTAAATCTCAGTCTGATGTTCTTTAATAGGAAATAAGTTCATGGGACATTTTTTGGTACACATATTGATGGTGAAATTTTGTATTATAAATTGGTCGGAAAAGCGAAGGGGAAAAGTCTTTCCATGAACTTGTTTTATGAAAAACTTCTTCATTAACTAGATGATTCTTAAATATTCTAAGAAAGAAACTTTCACTAAAAAACAAATCATGTGCATACATAAGTGGATTTTCATCTTATATACCTTTGTTTTGTTTTTAAGAATGGCTATTTCGGCTCATTGGGCTCAATAGGCTTTGAATAAATTAGATTTGTTGGGGTTTATTCAGACCCCATTTAGTTTAAAACTTGAATAATTGAATAAAAGATTGAAAATGAGACTTCAAAAAATAAATCTTTATGGAATGAATTTATCAAAATCTCATATTTCCTATCCAATTCTCTTTTTCGATTCCCCATTCTTCATTATTTCAATTATACTTATTAATTAAACTTCATATTCTTTATTAATTTTTTTGTAATTTGTAAATTCTTTTTCTATATTATATTAAAAAAAGTAGCAATCTGTGAAAATCCCTCTTCTGTGAAACCTTAATAATTTACCTGCTTTTTTTGAGAATTTGACTTAGAAATTCTTATAATTTGCAATATATGACAAGATATATAATTTCAAAGTATATAAATCACTATATACTATTCTAATCCAGATTTAAAATGAAAGCCAAAGAGAATTAGTAAATAGCTCAGTCTTAATGATAATGTTAAATAATGAGAAAGTGAGTAATTAATAATAGTAATTATTAATACGAATGTATCCATGATAATGAGTTAAATAATGATATTCATAACAAACGCAAAGTGATATATATATCAAATAGAACAATATAAATGAATGAGAAAGATATTCCAGTTATTTGTCACTTTTGTCTATTTTGTATTGAATATTCAAAAGAAAAAACTTAATATTTTCAAAATAAAGTAATTTCATCTTCAAAAAAGTGAAATTTTCAAAGAATATGACACTCAAGATGAAGCATTAATTAAAAATACCTTTCCTTTTGTAAAATGTTCGTTAGAGTGAGGGAATTTACATTATAAGAATATTACAAACATAAATAATGAAATACAATTAAATAGAAGTATTATCGATTCAAAAAAGTGTTGTAATTTATAGAGGTCTAGAAAAATGACAAATAATACTTAAAATTGAAAGCATAAATTTAAGATTTAGTTGATTATTGAGAATAAAAGATGAGAACAAAACAAATGGAGATTAATCTTACTTTTTTCAAAGTTGAAATGCAATTAACATGAGTAATTATCTATCTGATGTATCCAAATAAAAAAGTGAAAAATACTTTTGAAATTTTTGAAATATTTTAATGTTGCATGATAGGTTATAAAATCAGAAAAGAAAACTATACTCACCTCTAATCAAATCACAATATTAGTCAAAGAGAATTTAAAGATGGCTCAAATATTATTCCAATATCAGAAAATTATGTCATGTTCATCCCCCTTTCCCACTTTGCCTAGCTCTTTATAACTTCCATAAAGCAATAACCTATTGAGGTAAGAGGCCAATATGAGCGATCTTTAGATCAAAACTCACAAGTGAAAAAGGCTAAATTTATCAAATATGGAACTTTTTTTCCACAAGTCCTATATGTGTAAGGTGTGGATATTAGAATATGATTATCAATCATGTTTTTTCTCTCTTTCCTCATAGGTTTTTTAATGGAAAACGTATTCTAAAATAGGAATTTTAAGAGTTTAAGTCAGGAAAAAGCTCTAGATCTCCTTCTTTGAACCTTAGCTTCATGAAAAAAATAATTTCAAAAAACTCCTTGTTTGCCAAGAAATAAGAATAAATTGAAAAAGACCTTAAAAAACATCCATATGGTGAAAAGGCATTTCTACAAGAATAATTCTTTTGGATTTATTGTGAAATCAAATACAGAGAATTAAGATTAGAATGGAGTCTCCAAAAATATTCTACAATTTAAAAATGTCAATAATCACCCCATTGAATAAAAGATCTGGGTTGAATCTCTAAGTGTACTGGGACATTATTCAATTAGAATTTGGGCGGTCTAAGGATTGAAACAACTATGAGAGATATACAAAGCTATTATAGTTCCTGTCAGATTTTCGAGAGGTATAAAATAGTTGAAAAAGGTGCATGTCATATTTTAACTCTATTTTTGATTGTAACAAAGCGTAATATAAACACAGAGAGATTAAAAAATACAAAATATTACAAGATATTTAATTGTTTTTAATCCCCAATATACCATTCAAAAAGCAGAAATTCTTTCTTTGCAAGTATTTTGAAGCATATGGGAACCAAAGACCCAACATGTATAATTGTGGCAACCCTGTTTAGACCAAAAATAGTTTTTTTGTCAATTCTTTCCATGTTTTCCCCTAAATTCACTATTTATATATTTATGTTATTTTCAAAGAGGTTGTAGAATATGGAAGTATTAGTAAATATTCTTCAAGAAGGAAAATAATAGTTTGGGAAGAATAGATTTAACTTATGGTGCATTTACCACCTCTCAGCTATCTAAAAAAGCCCTGGTTAGTAGTTAAACCAAAGAAAGAATTGAGTAAAAAACCCTTATATTCAAATAATTTCTGTAATTGTTGAGATTATTTATGTTTTTTTTACTACACACACAGAAAAAAAGATTTTGGGTATTATGGATAGCTTTGAGCAAAAATTCTTTTTGCCCCTCTGTGAGCCTGTGAGGTATACATGACATACCCATAAGTCCTCCAATAACTTTTTATACATTTGATTCAGTAATAAACATATTTTTCAAATTGAATTAAAATATAGAATAACAAAATATAAGTATAACTTCATTTTGATAAACAAAGTTATCAATAGCATGCCATTTTTCGATTCTACACCAAAAGTGATCTGAGGTAGATCCATAGGGTGTTATACCCACAAATGGATATTTGTAATGTTATTAAAAGTTTCAAGAATCTCAGAGTACAATTACACAATTTAAAAACTTTGACTAAATTTTTTAATTTTAATATTACTTTTAAAGTTGCATACTTTTGCTGCAAACTTACATTAATTCAGTTAAAATTGAAGCGTTGTTATTATTTATTGAGTTGGATAAGTATTTTACATAAAGGTTCTAAATCCTGCATGAGCTCAATTTTAATTTTTTTAAGGCCATTGTATGGCTTTAAATAAAAAAAAGGGAAAAATTCACACAAAAAGGTGGGAAAAAGGGAAAAAGGAAAGGAGGTGCCATGGTTCCTAAGCTTGGGGATTTAAAAGAGCCCAAAGAAAGTTTCTCTTTTGTATTTAGTAATTTTCAACCTTATTTAAGATTCAAGATTAGAATTCAAGTGCACATTGAAGTTTAAAAAGTTTTATTCCTCTTTTGCACAATCATTAGAAGCTGACAAAGCATAAGTACCTACATGAAGGCTTGTAATTAATGCTTTAGGAACTGTCAAAGATTGTTTAAATTTAAATTATTTTAAAAAATCTCACAATTATTGAAACCACATTAAAAGCTAAGATTTGGTGTGTATTGCTATTTTTAGAAGGAAAAATACAAATAACTTCAAAAATTCATAGAAAATCCAATTAGAAATGGTTTTATTTGGAGATTTCACACAGCTTATGATTTGATGTTATCTGTGTAAAAATGGAATTAAAATTATCTTTTACCAGTAGGATTCTTTTATATTTAGCCTTGAAAATACCTCTTTGAATAATTCTTGAAGAAAATTAAGCTTCATTTTAAAATTTATTAAAAATCTCATTGGAATGAGTTTTTCTTGAGGCTATTTTTATGTTTTTCATGTGAGAAAATGTAATTTAAATAGATTAATTATATATAAATACTTAAGATAATAATCCTAAATGTGGATTAGAGGTACTTGGAGCTAAGAATAACACTGGTAACTTGAAATTGAGATGAAAAATGAGGTACCCTACATTAAGAACCTTATTATTCAGTATTTGTTTTCAGTTTGAATCTGAGAATTACATCTATATCAATTATTGATCATGAGAGCTTCTCTGAAGGCATAAAAGAAGCCTTTTCATCTGTGTTCTTTGTCCATAATTATCATTCAATAAATCAAAACAGAGATTCAAATAGGTAAATGTTTATTAAGTATAAAGTTTTATTATTAAGGTGATTCTTAAGCTCTTCTATTCTTCATAAGCTGTAGATAAATCATTGAGCTCATAGAGTTAAGATGATAGTTTTTTAATAATCGATAATTCATTTTATGGTATAAAATTTTTGTTTTAAATGTATTTTAAATTCCCAAATTTTTTCTAATCCCTCTTACAACTTCTTTCATCATAAAAAGGTTGTTTTATTCCTCAAGAATATTGATTTTAGGCATTTTTTAGCTTCTGAGAATTATTTAAGACTATAAATGCTGGTTTTTGACCTTTTGTATTAAATAAAAAGTATAAGTGCTTTTTTATCTGAATATTCCATATTTTTTATTTAGTATTAGGTTTTTTTATATAAAATTTTTCTATAATAATTATCTGGGCACAGTGTGTGTTTTAATTTATTTTTTGAATAATTTTTATATTATTGATGAATGGTGAATATTAACATTTTACATGTGTGATTGTCTCATTAAGAGATTTACACTTCTTATTATTACAACTTTCAATTACCTTTAAGAATAATCAAATAATGACATTACTTTATATATGATTATTATAGATTTCTAATAATATCTTTTTACAATTTTTTATGCATATGAAGTTAATCAATATTAATAATAATTGTCTTAATATTTGTGGTTATAATATTCAATAATATCATCTTTTCTACTGAGTACAGTCATATTACTCTTGATTTCCAGCAATGTTGTCCAGAGCTTCATAGAAAAACCTTACACACTCTAAACCCCATAGTTCCAAATTTTCACTTTATGTCCTTAAAAAATTACTATATCACACATTTTAATATGTAATTGAATTAGAACTTCACAATACAAAGAGGAGAATCTGGATTTACTTTTTGAAATTTTATTTTATCTATGTGTGTAGTTCACAAACACATTGTATCATTTTTATAAAACTACTTCCATTCCACATAGACTGTATATTGCACACTAAAACCATTTATCACAAACAAGTGTTATTTAAATCCCAAATTCATTTGAAGTAAATTGAATACTTTAGTATATTTCCATTTTTATATGGGAAATATCAGACACTTGAGTTACCCATGATTACATTTGAGTGACAGAATTCTGACCCTAAAAAGATCATGCATGAAGTTTTATGTGGAATACAATGTATAAAAGAAAGAAAATATTTTCTCAGAAAGTGGCAGAAGTGAAATAAGCTTTCTGAATATTTTTCTCAAGAGTAAGAAAATTCTCAGAATATCTGATGAATTTGTATGTTTCCTCAATGTTTCTAGCAAATTTATGATCTTGATCTTTTCTCTATTAGATTAAGCTCTGTAAGCTCTAATATTATATATTAAATTACTAATTCATTTTCCTTTGGAAAGAAATCCTAAGAAATCTACAGTTTGATTTTGTATTTTTTTCTTTTCCCATATGGAAATGCCTCTGGAATTTTCCATTTGAAATATTCACTTTGTTCATTTAAAAGGGGAGTTTCTTTGTGATAGGCTGGAAGTTGAGTACTGTATAAATAAAAAATTATGAGTCTTTCATGATTAATATTGTTGGAATATCCCATTCAGAGATGGAATAGATTTCTTTTGAAGAAGATAGCTAAAAATGTTTTTCAGGAGGGAATTATGAACTAATGCTTCACCTTGTTCAAAATTTTGTCATGAAAATATGTGTATATATCACATATTTTTAGAATAATCAATTGATATAATAAAAAAAACTTACCTTATGTGATATAAATACTTGGATTAGAAAATCTGGTTTGGAATTCAGAAGAAGATACCCAATAAAAAACCATGTGAGGGGGTTAAAAGCCATATTAATGGAAGAAAAGGATATTGATCTGGGTACAGATCTTCATATTTGTGTTTATAATAGTTAATTATACCATATATTCCACTTAAGAGGATGGTCATATTACGTTTCATTTTCAGTAATATTATAAAGAGTTTCATGGAAAAGCCTTATACCCTCCAAACCACATACTTCCAACTTTTCACTTTATTTCCTTCAAAAATTACTCTTTTTAATATTTGAAAGCTTAATCGAATTAGAATTTCAAATTACAAAGAGGAGAATCAGAAATCACTCTTCGAAACTTGGATTTGGTGTGTGTAATTCACACACACACACATTTGATCATTTTTATGAAACTACTTCAATTCCACATGAACTATATTTTACACACTAAAGCCAATTATCACAAAGAAGTGATATTTAAATCCAAAATTTATGTGCATTACATTGAAGTTTTTAGTATCTTCAAATTTTTATATTGAAAATATCGCACACTTGACTTAGCAATGGTTATACTTTAGCGAAAGAATTTTAACCCAAAATTCATAACGCATAAAGTTTCATGTGCAACACAATGGATAAATGAACCCAAAAAAATTTTAATGAAGAGGAAGAATGGGATTAAGATTTATGAATTTTTTTTCTCGAGGGTAAGAAAGGTTTCAAGATCTCTGATGGATTTGTATTTTTCCTCAATGTTTCTAGCAAAATGTTGATCTCGAATGTTTCTTCATTCAATTAAGCCCGGTAAAAGCTAATATTATATATCCAAAAAGAAAGAATAGAAAAGCTACATTTTAACTTTTTATGTTTTGTCTTTTCCCATATGGAAATTCCTCTGAAAGTTTAAATTTGAAATATTCACTTTTGTCATACCGAATGTGAGTTGCATTATCATAAGCTACTATATAAGGAAAACATTGTGAGTATTTCATGATTCATATTTCTAGAATATCACAGAAATAGCTTCAAAAAAGTTATTTGAAGAATATATTTAAGAAACATTTCAGTAGAGAATTATGAAAAAATGCTTCACCTTGTTTAAAGTTTGGTTATGAAAATATGTGTATAGATCTCTTATTCTTAGTATCCTCAATTGATAGAATCAAATATTAAATCACAATTTGTGATGTAACCACTTGGATTACAAAATTTTATTTTAAATTCAGAAGAAGATACCGAATAAACAAACCTCGTGAGGGGGGTAAGAGCTATATTAATGCAAAAAGGGCATTTATCTTGGGACAGATGAGTAATAGAGGCTGTTTGAAGGTACTCAATTCCAGTTCAATGTAATATGAATATGAGATAAAAGGTTTCAGGAAAAAATTGAAATCTCAAATTTCTTTTGATACAAAACAATTAAGTTCACAATGAAATCATAATCAATAAAATAAAATAATTGTGGATGTACAAATATTGGGGCTGATTTTCTATTTATTCCTTTTAAAAGTTAAACAAATAATTCTACTAATCACCAACTATGAAACATGGCATTTTTCTTTCGAATTTTTTATTCAATAATATGGTCTTAACTTCAAGGTACTGTTTTCTTTTCATGTGTTGAACCCTATGTATTGATGTATTGAAGATATATATTTCACTTAAAAGATTCCCTCACAAACTTGGATTTGGAAAACAATAAAATCATGTAATTTTTTTTTCATATGAAAAAAAGAATCTGGAATTTCAGCTGTCTTAGTTCATCTTGATTTATATCATGCAGTGTCTTTCTGGGTGAAATGAATTTGAAGTTGATAATATCATTCCAAACTAAGTAAAACGTTGAGTTAAATTGATTGAATTAAAAAATTAGACTTGTTTTTTGAAGCTGGATCTTCCTTTATTTGATAACTTTGTCATGTTTCCCTTTAATATTATCTTTCAAACTGCACTCTGTATTTCTATTTTCTGGCTTACCTTCAGTATCTTGATAATTCCTTCAAGAAATTTATTTTTGGAAAATTCCATTATCGAAGAATAAGCTTATGTATTTGCATTTCTTCAAACCCTTCAAATATTCACACAAGCTTTGTTATTAAGAAATTAATGGCTGTATTATTTTGATTATATTAGGAAATTTCAATTTTAGAGCTCAATTGAAATATTTTGTCGCTCTATTAATAACACAATTCATTTTGATATTCCTTATTTAAGCTTCATGCATTATCAAAATCACCCAAGCCAATTTAATGATGAACCTCAATTAATTATTACAAGAGGAATAACTACTTATTTGGAATGAAAACAAACATATTTATATATAAGCTGTGAATAATTTAAAGATGAAGAAACTGTCATGATTATTCGTAAATTTTCGATTTTTTTAAGTTTATTTCTCATTTTAGCTTGTTTTTCTAGAATTTTATAGTTTCTTCTTAATGGATTATCTCAAGAAAATAAAAGATGATGATTCCTTAGAATGGTTAATCGTATCCCTGTGAAAAGGGTAATATAAAGAACTTCTACACTTCATCAAAATTGGTCTGATATTATTGTTAATTTTTGGCTTATTTCTTATAATTCAGGGGTTCAGTATCTGAGTTGGGGTGGCATATGATATTAAATCATATTTCTATTAATTCCTTCTTTTATTAATTAGTCCAAAAGACTTGTTTAAATCATTTTAATTATCTTAATATTAAAACTCAAACATATAATTCCTATGAAAATATAGATTATAGAGAGAAAAAATATTTATTGAAAATTGAACTAGAAGTTAGTCTTATATTTAACTCTTGTAGGAAAAGAAAGATAATTGTTTCTAGGGTTTTTTTTCTGTAAAAAAGAGAATTAATCATGGATTAAATACCCATAAATTAGAATAATAAAGAAGAAATATATCAATATGAATAAATTTTTGAATCCTTTCTCCACTATTTACAAACAGGACTGAAATTAATTCAAAAGCGCAAGTGAAAAGAAGTATTGTGACCCTTGAGATGCGTTTTTAATACCCAAATAGGCCAAAAACACCTTATATCATATTTTAAATATGAAAAAACAACATATCCTGGGAATATCAAAAATTCATAATTTCTCTTGAATAAAACAATGAGCAAATCTTTTTAGTGGTTAAATCCATGTAATTAAGAAAAGATCTTCCTTCTACACAAAAATTTACCTAGGATAACTCCATGAACTTCAAAAGCTTGAATTAACTCTAGAATTTGGTAATATAAAAAAATTGAACAATTCATCATCAATGCCTCATAAATGAGTGGAGTAAGTTTTGTTTTTTGAATTTATATGCTAAAGTAATGGGATTCCGAAAATTTTCATGTCAAATAAACACCCAATTTGGTACAAAAAATGCTTTTAGCACTCAAAAATAATGAATATTTCATATTTTTTTGTTACACCTAGGTTGCATATCAGTCTTCAATACTGAATTGCTATTCTAAATGTGAAAATAGCTTAAGGGGACAGGAGAAATCAAAGACAGCCAGTTTACCTCATTTTTTCGATCCTCTGAGGGAAATGAACCCAAATTTATTGGAAAATTTGCTTGTTATTAATTGATTATTCAATAAAGACCTTTTGAAACCTTTTTACACAAGCTAACTCTCATTTGATCATGAGAAAATAGCAAATAATCTGATATTTTGACCTTCCAAGGTGGTAATTAGTACCTCTCACTTCCAAAACCATGAATAATCTGAATTATTTGTCTTGGAGAGGCCCAAAGGAATAAATAAAAATTTCTTCTGGAAAATTATGTATGTAATTACTTCGTGGAAACAATTTTCAACCATGATATTTACTTTAACCCTCTAGAAAATGTGAAAAAACTCAAAAATTTATTGAAAACACAATTATTTATCAAACTCCATTAAATATTAATTAAAGTTATAGAAAGTCCTAGATCACACTAAAAACACAGAGGATTCTGAATTAATAATTTGAATCTCCAGCTTTACTTACAATCCATTAATGATTTTTGAACATGAAACACTGACTTAAAAACTCATAGAGAATACAACCCAAGATTAAAGTTTCAATGAAATTTAGAAATTTGGGAAATTGATATTTATTTTGATATATACAGAGATTGAAAGTCAAAGAATAATGATTTATCAACCACAAATAGATTGGTACCCAGAAAAAATCACATAATTGAGTAATAATTATAATCTCACATGACAACAAGTGATGAGAATAAATTTGAATAAGAAAAGTGTTTTTCTCACTAATTCTGTTTCCAGTTGACACCATTTAAAGCCTTTTTAAGCTGTTTTCAATTTAGAAGAAGCGTAAAGCTGCCTATTTTTACAATAATTTAACATTAGAATTCAGTTAAAGAATTTTAAATTTGATGACATAAGTAACTATTAGTTATAAATAATTTCAAATATTTATATTCCTTAAATTTAACCAAAAGTATTTGAAATAAATAAATATTACTATTTCCATTATTAACTTAACTATAATCCTTGTATCACTGCTTTATATCAACTTATAATTATTTTAATCCACAAATATTATATGAAATCACCATGCCAATACTTTCAAGGTGTATTTGAAGTAATTATGAGTTATGTATGAAGTTCTTCAAGGTCTTTATGCAAGCTTTGTAAGATTATTTAACACTTCATACTCATTACTATCTCAAAATATAATTGATAATTGAAAGACCTCTGTAGGTTTCAATAAGAAGTTTTATTTTTGAGTATGCTTGTGATTTATTCTAGTAGAGAGTTAATGCTTATTGCTATAGTAACTGGTATTATCTAAAGGCTAAAAGGCAGGAATCAGAAAGCAGCTGTTTCCTTGCAGCTTTATTAGCTTGCTTTTATTACAACTACATTAAATTTCTGCATTTCATGGACAGGAAGAAAGGATTTTGTAAAACATCTCTGTTAGGGATTCACACCAGCTTTTTGTTGGTCAATTTTTGAGCCTATTCCTAAAGTCACTGGGATGATGTCCTGTATTTCAAATTCATTCTTGATTCCTTGCTTGAATGGGTAAAAACTATCTCCAAAGCTTTCCATGTCTTTAACAGGGTCGAAAATTCACAGTTATTCTTCTTTTTTCTGAAAAAAACACATGGATCAGGCTTTCAAGGAAGAAATCCAATTGTCCCTGACCTGTTTTTGGAATGTGAATACCAGAGTAAAGGTTCTTGTTTGAGGCTATATATCTCTGGACTTGATGTTAGGCGGTGGTTATGTTTATTGATGTTAAGACCCTGAGAGATTTACAGATACCCCATTTTGGCCAGAGGAGTATGGAATAATTCACTCTGACTTTTAATCTGGGAAAGTTCCATTATCTTGAAAAAGGCAGGGTCAAACAATCACAGACACAAATTTATATTTATTTATGGAGAATAGGTTTCATAGAAGTCCATCACAGACTTGTTAGGGAAGCCCTGTGAACATAGGCATTCCTGATATAGTCTTCAATATGATGGAGGTGTCTTATTTTTGCATTGGATACCCTTTTATTACCCATGAAAATTTAGTATCATTGATTTTTAACAATCTCCCATAAAGCATGTTCATTCCAGATTATCAGTTCCATCTATATTTAAGTGAGCCAAAGCGCCTTGTATTTTCTTTCAAGGAACCTAGGTACATTCTGGGAGATTCTTTGAGGTAGTAGAAGGGTCCTAGCCCATCAAGGATATTGAAAGAAGTAGAGTGGATCAAAATTAGATGTGATGATACTGGAAGTTCATAGCCCAGTGATATTCAGTTTCATATCTTTTATTCATCTCAACACTAAGAGATCTAGCCATTAATCCAGACTGAGGAGGGTCCTCATAAGGTGTTTTTATATCTTGGTGATAAAAGGACTCTCCTTAATGTATTTGTTGATATTATGAAGAGCTTCTATTGTCAAGGTTATTGTTTTTTTCTCTGAGTGATTTCTCATCCTGACTTGATCACTTGAGGTTGTATTAAGATCAATATCTTGAAGTTTTTGGTCTTCAGTGATTTAAAAAAATGCTTGAGTGATTTGCAAGAATTAAAAGGGAAGTACCTTTCACATGGGCTCTCGGAAAAACAAGAGTGGCCTAGAACTCAGTGGCTAAAAATGCACTCATAAGGACTCCAAATAAGTAAATAAATAATGAATGTGGATTCTGTTTTTTAATAATAATGCAGGATGAAGTTAGTGAGCCAAAAAAAGAGCCAACAACCAAAGAGCCAAAAAAATAAAATTCTTATATCACCGTTGCAACCAGTTCAGAAGGAACAACGGGATTTGTAAGGACATGACCACCAATATCCAATGAACAGGCAAGGGGAAGGTGAAAATAACTGACTTGAGCTTATAATTAAGCAGTTTCAAAGATGAGAGAAAATTAAAATTAAAAAAATCCAAGAAATTAATTAAATGTGGAAAACGTCCCCAGGGGGTGAATGAGTGACAACTATATGTGGGAAGTTGAAAAATGGATTCTTGCAGGTGGAAATCTAGCTGTATCATTGGTGGTGAGCTTTATTGACTTATTTTGGTAATATACCTTGTCCAGATTTGGATACAAGCTGGATATATTTCAATATCCACAGTATTAATTTAACTTGGCCATAAGAGTAAATGGCATAAATTTTTCTTTGAAGGCAATTTGACACCCTGTGAGGCATGTATGAAGGTCCCATAAGTCCACAAATATTATTGTATGACTTAATTAAATCAGAAATTTATATGTCAATTGATTTCATAAGAAAAAAAATAAAGATTACTTTAAATTTCTTTTTGATAAAGAAAGCTATAGTTATGTCATTTTTGGTTTATAAGCCAAAAATAATATAGGGTAGACCCATAGGGTGTTATGCCCAAAAGTGGCTATTCTTATTTATATGGAAGATTGAAGAATCTCACAGTATACTTATACCATTTGAAAAAATTAAATAAAAAAATATTGAATGGTTAATTTTAATCTTTATTTTAAATTTGCATAAGGTTTATGCAATTTTCCAAAAATTATGGCTAAGCTGAGGTGCTGTGTATATTTACTGAATCGGCCTGGAATTTTCCATAAAGGCTGTAATTAATTAAAAATATCAATTGAAAGTTATTAAAAGCCATAATTGGCTTTAAATAAATAAGTGGCTGAAATCCACACAAAAGGTGGGAGAAAGAGAAAAATGGGAAAATGTGCCAGGGTACCCTTGTTTTGGGATCTTCAAGATCCAAAATAAGCTTTTTGTATGTCATTAAAATATTTCCAACAACATTTATTCTTTAATTGAAAATTACAATTTAAAGAGGTTTCTCCCCAAATTGGACAGGATTCACAAGAAGCCACATGGTAAATCCCTAAATGAAGCCTGATAACCAAGACCTTAAGATCTTTCAAATCTTAATTCAGTTCAAATAGGCTTATATAAGTGTTCAGTTGAATTTAAAATCTCTCAAATCTTATCAAAAGTTAAGATTTAGGGTATGTTGCTATCTTTATGTGGAAAAGAGCAATAACTTGAAAACTTTATGGAAGCTTCATTTCCTCATGGATTTACCTAAAGATTTCACACAGATTAAAATTCAATTTTATCTGTATATATATCATTTTTTAGTATCTTTATTAGTATGATCCCTGGGTTTCTACCCTTGAAAATACCAATTTTAATTATTCATTAATAATATCAAGATTTGTTCAAAAATTTATCAAAATATTATTTAAGGTATTTTGTCTTGAAGCTGTGAGCCTTGAGGTATATTTTGAATACCCAAATAAGCCAAAATTAATATTGAAATAGCTTCTTGAATATAAATGACCCATAAGTGATGCGTATATTCAAATTTTGTTCTTTTTCATATAGAAAAATATGAATAGATTTTTTGTGAGTAATTAAATCCATGGATATAAGGGTTGATCTGGACTCTACACAGAAACTCTTCTGAGGGTTCTTGATAGGGTCAATAATATTAAATTAACTCTTTGAAGTGTTAATATGGAAAATACTTCAACACCACATCATTAATAGCATATAAAAGAATTGTAAAAAGTTTGGTTTTCACACCAACATAATGGGAATGCAAGAAATACCATCTTACATATACACTAAGACTAGTGTTATTCATGTTTTTGGAGCTTAAAATTATTTTATTCTTGAATAAATGCTTTATCCAGAAATAGTGGATATCAGTCTTTAATCCTGAATTACTATTTTTGATGTGAAAACAGCTAATGGGTACAAAAGACATCAAAGAGCACCAGGGTACCCAATTTCTGAGGCCTCTGAGGCATGGATAGCTGTAAAGCTTAGTTCCATGGCTGATCATGGTCAAATTAATCTTCTGAAGCCTTGTGGAAACCTGGTTACCAAGTTAAAGTACCATTAAATCATGAGAAAATAGCAAATAAGCTGCTATTTGGATGTTAAAAGGGCATAAGGAGAAACTATGACTCCTGTAGCCATGTAAATAATCAATGATATTCCATATCTAAACCCTAAAATTTTTAATCAACACCCTTTTGGTACTGGTATCCATGAACTTCCCTCATGGAAACCAGCTATTACTGTGAAATTAAAAGTACTATTCTGAATTAACCTTTATGAAACATTTGATACCAATGAAGAAAGGCATAATCCATATAAAAACAAAAAATAATCATTAATTCATAATTAAAATAAATTTTTTTACTTACAGTCTATTTCAATGATTCCATGTGAAACACTGAAGCTTCAACAATTTTCAAGAAATTGTATCAAATTTTGGAAATAAATTTTTATTTGAAATAAAAGAAGATTTAAAGCTGCTACTGCTTTTTTTATTAACCATTAATTCGTTGTTAGTTATGTAAAATTAATTAATTAAGTAATTCTGATAATATTATGTGAAAAGAGGTGATATTATCAATAATTCAAAGAGGATAATAGCGCTCTCACTATTTTTTCATTTTTCCCCATGGCATGCCTCTGTGAGCTGTTGTTGATTTAAAAAAGGGTTGTTCTTGCTGTTTTTCTGAAATCATAGCATTAGTACCAACAAGTAAGTGTTTTGAATCTTTCCAAATAAAGCAGAAATATGTGCAATCATAGAAAGAAACTACTTCCAATTGTTTTCAATTTTTATAATCTTTTATTATGTTTAGAAATCAATTTTGATCCTTTGAATTGACAAATAAACCATAAAATCACTCTTCCAATTCTTTTCAAAAAAACATTGGAATATTAGTGAGTTTTTTTGCCTTAATACTTAAATTCTTTGTCCAGTGCATGGCTTTCTTCAATAATTCATCTTGCAAAAGATAACTATAAATTAAAATAATTTTAAATTATCTTAATAAGAATTTTTATTATTGATACTTATTTCAATTTATTCTAGTAGACAATTACTGCTTACTGCTATAATCACTTGTATTTTATAGGAATTAAAAGTGATTATTAATCATTTATTTATTTATTTGTGGTTATAATAGGTTTATACATTATCTTTCATAAGAACAGTCATAGTACTATAAATTAATAGTGCTAATACTAAGAGCTTCATAGAGAAATTTTACAACCTGATTAGTCACAACTTGGAGCCTGTGTCACATTGCTTCATAAAACCTACATGCCTCACCAGAGAAGACCTCTCAAATATGATTTATTCTCAGTCCCCTGTTTTAAGAAGCTCTATGGAGGCGCAAAAAGCATAAATAGAGTTTCTTTCTGCCTAATTTTTCAAAACATCATGGAACAAGTTCCCACATTCCAGGAAGATGACAATCCCTGAGCTAGCAGGATATCTAGAGTAAAATTAGTGTTTCTTTCATGAAGAGCTCAGTAGCTTACTAGTATTTCCATAGCTTAAAGCTCAGAAGCTTTCCTCAGAAGCGCAGTATTTTTAAAAAGCAGTAGCAGGGATAATAAAGTATTATGTAAAAATGTTAAAGAACTATTCATATCATCAAAAATAACTTGTCTTCATAAAATCATTATGATCAAAAAAAGAATCACATGAAACAATCATTAGTCTTATTGAGCTTCTGTTCTCTTACTCTGAATCTCTTATTAACCTTTGTGGACTTATATTTCAAAAGTAAATTATTACAGAAAGAGTTTTATTGGTATTTATTTACAATTATAGCTTTCCATCAGATTTTTGACTTTAGTTTTACTGATAAGTCTTATTTAGATACAATTTATAAGTCCTCTCTATTTGTTACAGACAGAGATTTTATACTATTTTGTGATTCTTTGTAGGATGATCATTAATTATTCTTTTTATGTGAAGCCAATACACCTTAGTACCCATGTGTATTGCCTAATTACTAAATTCAAAACAGAATCACCAATGATTTTCCCCTGAGGTTACTGCCTTATTTCATCCAACACCATATGGTTTGAGGCAGTTGAAAAAAACTTGTTGATTTGGTTTGTGATATTCCCTTGCATTAGAGGTGAGACTCCTCATTATTTTGACCTTTAAGTTGCGAATTCACCTTATGAAATAATATATTACTCCATTCTTGTCAGCCTGTGACTCAAAACCAGAGCACAAGCATGACAGCCAATATACCATAAATCAATGGTATAGCCAAGATACCACCAAAACATGGAACTGAGCCAAATCAGCTCAAAAGGTATCAAAAGAAGGAGGAAACTCACCCCTTTCTGAAAATATAAGTCCCATCACCATAGGACAAGAAATAACAAAGTTATTCCTGCTCAAAGTTATTGCTGAGCATAAACCTTAATTTTCATCTCTCATCTAAAATCTAGAAGGAGAGGCTTAACCCCATCAAATGGGTACTCAAAATGAAGCTCTAAGCCAGGGCTATCCAATGGTACCAGCCAAACTGAGCTAGCACCAGTATTACTTGAGTTATGGTCAAATTCAGGCCAAATAAGGGTGAACAAAACATTCACCTCTCATCTAACTTCTACAGTTTTAGTGTGAGATACTTGAAGTGGGGTCTCTTTGGAAAGAGCACAATCAGGGCTATCTGATGGTGCCATTCACTTCTTCATATCTCAACTATAACAGAAGTTATGAGGCAAACAAGCTCAATACAGCTTTTTGCCCAAACCACGCCTATGTACAAAAAACCTTGTACATGGGATAACTTTGTCATATTTAATGATAACCATACCAAATTGGGTAACATTGTGTAGAGCTCAAACAGGGCGATCCAATGAACCAACTTTGAGCATGATATCTCATCAACTGACAGAGTTATGGCTGTTTGAAGGTTACAATCCCACAATATGGCCAATACAGCTGTATTATGACAAGATACAGTTGTACTCTGATTATGAGGTGTCAAACAGACGCTGAAGCTTATTTATACTTCAATACCTCATAACTAAGTCAAATACAGAGGTCCATACAGGTTCTGTACAGTTTCTGACGCGTCAGGAGCACCAGAATACACCTGTAAAGTCCATTGGTGAAAATTTTCACCCTGTATAGGGTAAACCTGACTACTTGTGGTTCTAAAACCACATTTCAACCCAATACTAGCCTGTATTGAGTGTATAGAACCACAAACCAGCCCACAGTAGTGAAAATTTTCACTCTGTGGTCGTGTGCAGAGGTAAACCACCTCCCACTACCCCAGAACAAGATGAAAGGAGGCTTTGCCTCACCAGGAAGCAAATCCAGCATCCTGTTCTTGATATTCTTACGTGGTATAACTTCTTAAAAAGGAAGTGATACTCTTAGAATTTAACAGGTATACTTTAAAGTAAGTATTGTAGGGTTTGCTATTGTAAACCAACAGGCTAACACTGCACCCAGGGCTATCAGCAGTACTCACCATCACTAAATTATTTTAGTATAGCCCTTTTCACTCATATTCTCACTCTAAATATAATCATTATTTTCGTGTCACACTCAGAGTTATAGCTTTTATTATCTTTCTGAAGCTATATCATAGAGTCACCCTGACAATTCTCAAATCCATGAAGTATTACTCCTTTACCAAAGGGTTCCTTTTTCCAGAAGAAGTGTCTTGTCAATTTTTATGTAATGGCACAACTGACAAAGTTTCTTATTTTGGTTCCATATAATTAAAGATTACATCTTTCCTTGAGATAGATTATGAGTCATCTTTAAGAGAAAGAATTTTTTTATGGCCTCTGGAAAGAAAAATTGATTATCTTGGTTGGACTCATAATAAATTTGTCATTTTCAAGTATTTTCAGGTTTCTTTTTTCTCCCTAATCATAATGTTCTCATGTTTCTGGATACAAAAAGCTATGGATAAAGGGACATTATTTGTAGTGTGTTTCAATTTTTCTGTAATGAATGTTCCTCCACAATCTTTTTGGAAATTTATTGGCCTATGACTTTAAGAAAGTATTTTCGCCCATTAAGTGATGCAGTAGTTATTTTTCTAACTAAATCCTTGTGGGCAAAATCAATAAGTAGTCTCTCTACTTCAAAATGATGGATAAGTGGTGCAAATTTGCCCTGTTGGTTGCATAAAAAAATAAGGGAGGGTCCAACATGAATAGACCAACAGTTTGCAGTACTCCTGGAACTTAATTCCCAGGCCTTTTATTCCATATGTTTCTATTCATTCTATTCAAGAGAGATGTTGGGTTATCCTACTTTACATAACTAAGTGGGTTATTTATATTCACCTCCAAAACATCCTCTCAATTTTGAAAAAAAGCTTTTTTATTCCTTCAATCAATTGTTAGTGTGAAACACCTTTTATTGGGGGATTTGATAAGTCAGTCCTTCAGGGGAAATGAAACTTAAACAGTCTTGAATTTCTGCAATAATTTTATAGCTGTGGGTGCTAAGGTGTATTAGCTGCCCCTCCAAATATACTAAACAATTTCCCTGAATATTTCACTAACTAATTTTTGAAACTGTGGCTTTCCAAGCTACAAAAGAATTTTTGAAGTCTATATCAGACCTAATCAATAATCATACAAATAATTTATAAGGTATAAAAATAAAAATTATGATGTTTAAATAATAATATGAAATGATATAAGGGTAAGACCTGTAAAATATAAGATTCTGATTTAGTATAATTAAACTAATATAGTATAAGATTAAGCTTAATTTAATGTTATATATTCTATGATACTTTATGGTTTGAGAGGGTCCTTGTTAATTTAATATAGCAATAAGGAATTTACAAAATTTATGATATAATTTTTTTCATGTAAAGGGGACATTTATCAAATATATGAGTGTCATAGTATAATATATGTGTGAGTTTCTATATAATGATATATATTTTTAGGGGTTACCTCAGTGTGAAGAATATAATTTGAATATGTTTCAATACAAAGGATATGTGGATAAGCTTGATTGTATGAGTATTATTGGTAGTATTATAGCTTTAAGACTAATAATATAAACATAGGTAAGATGAATAATATAATGTAGACCTTATTTTAACTATTATCAATGACATCTCACTATGAATTAAGCTTATAAGTCTATAGTACTTTAATATATACAGATAGCTTACTCTACCAGTAACATATCAATTGATTATTCACCTCCTTGGAATACATTTTCCACCTAATAATAGCACTAGATTTACCTATTAGTAATGGATGAATAGTCCTTCTCCTTCTTGGTATATAATCAATCTCATGAGGAGGAGGATAAAATGATGGATAGAAGCCCTATATTTATATTCTTTGGGGTCTGCATAGAGGCACTGAAAAACAAGGGACTTAAAACTTTTCAGCTTTTGTGGCTTGGATAATTTTTTTTCTTGAGGTTACCCTCAAACAATAGCATGTTTTTGGTTTATTGCACCAATTTTATGTATGATTATGTAATCTGAGATGTTTTTCCTGGTGAGGAATTTTGAAATTATTTCATTTCTTGGAGGTATTGCACCATATCTTCAGTTAAATGCTGTGTATTGTGGGTATTCTATTTATCCTGTATGTGATTTAATTTTTCCCAATTTAACTGACTTTTTGGCTCTAATTTATCTTCAAAGGATTATCCGGTGTCTTTCCTTGTATTTTCACAGATATTCTGTGTAATTTGAGGTTTTGATGGAGTTTACTTGCATAAAGTCATTGATGTTTCTCAATGTCTTGAGACTTTTTATTGAAACCATTTTTATTTCTTTCTTATTACAGTGGCCCTACTTTACTTTCTGTATTGCTAAGTAATCCAAAGTTTGAGAACATCTAGGGTAGCTTGAGTTTACATTACTTCTTCCTTTGGTAAAATTAATGTTTTTTCTATCTGATCTTTTCTTTTCCTTGTTTTATTTTCATTGTTTTAATCAAATAGACCATTCTTCTAAGATTTTCTTTTGGGATCATATATATTGATTAATTTGAATCCATTTTACTTCTAAACTGCAATTGTAAGGTGTGGATATGAAACTTTGATTAAAAATCAAGTACTTTTCCTGTCCTAAAAATTTGTATAAGGTAAAAATCAATTAAAAATAGCAAAGGATATTATTTTTAAGAGAAAACACACCAATGTTATTCTTTATAACTTTATTAGTATAAAACAATAATATTATAAAGATCTATTGTTTTACCAACAATAAACATTTATCCAAAAAATACTCTACAAGAGATATTTTAAGGCTACAAAAGAAATTTCTTCAAGAGCAATTTCAATTGGAATTAATTCAGCAAAGAACTGCAAGCAATTAATTAAAGAACAAAGTCTTTAAAAAGAATATTAAAGAGAAAACACGCCCAAAAGTGACCAGAGTGAATTTGGAAACAAAGTGACAAAGTTAACAGTGATGAAAGATGCTTTAATTCACTTTTGGGGTGGTTCAGGGGTAAAAATGATTATAAAGGTTACAAAAAATGATTATAATGATTCTTTCACCTGGTTAAAAGGTTTAAAATGATATTAAAAAGATGGTTGGAATCTTTTATTGATTTGTTTAACAATGTTTAAACTAATTATAAACGGAAAAGATTCTAACATGAAGAGAAAAGTGGGGCAAAGAAGACATTCTTTTATAGCCATCAATTCTCTTACTCCAAAAGTAAAATTTACTCTTGTCAGTCGTGAAAAACATTCTGACAACAGAAAAGCCAATTATGGCATCATTGAACCATGGTTTAGACCCTTAAATCAGCCATTACTATAACAATACCAGGCCTAGAGCCTTCAAAACACGTAAGAATGTGTGTTAGAGGCGTAGAAACCAGTTAAAACTGTTTTTAATATGATTGTTTTATCTTAAGGGTAGTTTTAACCTCTTGGCAACAGCTAAAACTACCCCAGTTGGTATCAAAACCTCATCATCAATTGAGTCCACAAACCCTGTAACTCAATTCCAGGCCAAAAGTGATGAACCTTTGCGTGAATTTTGACATCCCACACCTTTCAGCAAGGATTTTGGGGGTCTAGCTCCCCCTTAGACCTGGAGTTCCTTTTCCACCCCAAATTTAATCTTTCCAATTTATTTTTCGTTTAATTCCTCATTATGTATTATACTTATAATTTACATATGTAATTCAATTCAATTGTACAGTACAATACAGTAATAATTGACACCTCATATGTAAATCAAAGTTCACTTATGTAATACACGCGCACATTTTGACATTTCAATTGAATTCAATTGAAAATACTTCAATTCCTCATAACTTCTAAACTAAACACAACACCTCAATTTCAACACAAAAGTTGATGGTTAACACCACATGTGGTGTGAATTAAATTAAAGTTTTGAGTATTTTCAACTTTTGTATTGAAAATACTAAAAACTTAATTTAAGCTTATTTAGAGTTGAGTTACAAGAATTTCACTCAGAGGTGACCCCACCTGATTTTTTATGAGGAATCCAATGGTGAAATAATTTTTATATGTTTATTTATTGGATAAAAAGTTATAATAATTTTTATTTAACTTTTTTCCAAATTTATTCATTTTTTTACAATTTTGTTAAAAATTCATTTTTACTTAATTTTTTCAAGTATAAATGTAATTTTATAATTCCAAAATTTAATGTAATTTTAATTTTAAATTTTAATTAAATTTTTTATTTTGAATATAATCTTATATTTATGTTTTAATTTTTATTTTACTAATATAAATAAATTTATTTTATTTATATTTATATGTTAATTTTGTATTTGTGGTCTTTTGGGTATATGAAATTACCTCTAAGGCTCACAGCAATATTCTTGTTAAGTATATGATAACAAAGCAACTACGACGATGATGATGTATTCATTATTATTTTTTTATAAAACACAACAAAGGAGTGTCTCTTTATATACTAAAGAGTACAATAGCTATGAACAGTAAGTTTGATACTAGAGTAATTTAAAACAAAAGGATCAAAGTATAATGAATTAATAGAGTCTCAAAGTATAAAGGGTGAAAAGCACCGTTTCAACAGTGCATACCTCCAACACTCCCCCTCACTGTTGAGAAGGTGAAAGTTAGAAGGAAATTGATGGCTCATTCTCATCAACTTGAGCAAAGAGGTTAGCTGGTTTCTTCTCAGGATACTTTTTCCAACAGTATTCTTCCAGGTGGCTTTTCTTTTTACATTAATTACAATACCTTTTGTTTCTTTGGCCATATAATGCAGTTGTGGCCTCACGACTTTCTTCATTTAATTTTAACTGTATGTGATCTTGCTCTAACTTCTTGAGTATGAAATCTAGACCTTGATTTTTAAAACCATGTGACATTACTCTTACAAATGAATTGAGCTCTTGAGGTAGTTTACTCAGGACCATAATTATTAATGCGGATTCTTCTGACTTGAAGCCTACTAACCTCAATTTGCTCCCTGTAATCCAAATCTCTTGAATGAACTCCAAGGTTGAATGAAATTTGACTTGACTGAATTTTGTAAATGCTAGAGTCTGACTTGAAATATCATTTGACATATATTTTTCTTTCAATATTTTCCAAAGTGCTATACCATCTCTATTGTTGGTTTGGTCAAGAATGCTTGAAACAAATGAAAGGTTATCTTCATTGATATATTGTATAATCAAGTTATATGCCTTGCGATTGAGAGTTTCTTGAATTTCTCTTGCTTGATGATCAGTCTCCAGGATAAGATCTAATGCACCAATGTTGTCCAGTTCCGATTCCATCATTGTTACCCAGGTAAATTAGTTATCTGAATTCAATAATATATTATTGACTTTGTTATTTGATGACATATCAACCAGTAGCATACTTTCCCCCGAATATGTGAATAATACGTTGAGAAGTAGGCTTTACTCCCCTGAAATAAGATGACCAGTAGGATTTACTCCCCTGCAATAAGAAAACCAGTAGGATTACCTCCCCTGTGATAAGACAACCAGTAGGTTTTTCTTCCCCTGAAATTTACGACAACCAGTAGGACCTTCCTCCCCTGTAATTTACGATGAATAATAAAATAACTGTATGCTGTGATACAGCCAGTAGGTTCTTCCTCAGGGTTCTAGCAGCAAATACAAGTGTGATAAAATATGAAATATTGGGATACAGCCAGTAGATCGTTGTCTCTGGGTTCACACAACTGAGATGAGTAAGATAAGACAGAAATTGTTCCAATTGCTGAGCAATTGGTACTGATAATGTGTTAAGTATACAATAACAAAGCGACTACGATGATGATGATGATGTATTCATTCTTATTTTTTTAAAAAACACAACGAAAGACTGTCTATTTTTATACTAAAGAGTGCAATAGCTATGAAAAATAAGATTGATACTAGAGTACTTTAAAACAAAAGGATAAAAGTATAACAAATTAATAGCGTGTAAAAGTATAAAGGGTGAAAAGCACCGTTTCAACAGTGCATACCTCTAACAATTCTAACTGATTGATCATGAATCTGATTCCTTTATTCTTCAATTGGAAGCCTCATAAATAAACAAATGCTTGAATCTGGATCCATAAGGTATGGAACACCACATTGGCTATTGGTTCAAATATTTAAGTTTTCTAAAGATATTACATTCTAGCCCATGTAAATAGAGGAACGTTTGAGGTTTTAACATATTTTTTCCACATTTTATGTGTAATTTACCAATACTCAATTCATTGAGGCATCTTTGGGAGCATCTTCTGGTTTGTTCTGAGATATTGGGTTGTACCACAGTCAACAAACAACTTTTCTGAAATTTACTAGATGGATTAAAAGATTTTTGGAAGGAATGGAAGCTTAAAGATTAATCATTTTATTGGTATTTCATTTTTTCTCCAATCAAAAAGAGTCAAAATCAGGATTTTCTGACCAGATGTGTCCCTTTTTATGTGAGTTTCATTTATTGCAGCGTATCCTATTGCTAAAAAGATAGATGATTGTGTGAGTTTCAATTTTTAAGGATATCAGGGCAGAGTAATTTGGTTCTTTCATCTTTGTGTATGGTTCATAAGGCCGAATATTTATGTTGGATAATAAAAAAAGAGGGTTTTTTGCTGAACTATTTTTTGAATTCTATTTTATCAAAAAACGGCATTAGCCTTGTATTTCCTCCTAGCTCATCCAGTAGCTCTTAGGATAAGAGATTTTTCAAGCTTTGAGGCTTGTGAAATCAGGTCCTATAATTAACTTATGTTATGTGTCTATGGAGTTCTGGAGATTGCAATCGTAAACGAAATAGAGAAAATACAGCCATAATTTTACTTTGTTAACAGAAAATTCAGAGTCATAATATTCTGATATCTTGGAACACATTTTGTGAGATCTTTCTATGGCTCTTTAGTATATGATTTGACCAAACAATTCCTCAATTACCCTGGTAGTGATGATGTTGATAGCTTCAAAGAATTTCTTGTTCCATTTATTTATTTTTAGCTTGGGGTAATTGTTAGAAAGAGTCCTTTTACACACTTCACAAAAATACCTTTATCTTAGGTGAGTATTTCTTCCCATCCAAAAGTTTTGATAATTTTCATCATCAAGGACTGGTATGCTGGAGGTATATTGTTCTTCTAAGGTTTTTTTATTAATCTTGATATATCTATATCTTGTTGTGATTATAAAATCATTCTAAATGAAGAAACTGTATATATACATAAAATAAAGCACAAGGGAGTTCAAGACTTTAAATCTGATAGATTATGAGGGTGATGAGTGGTTGAGAGGGTAAAATTTATTTCTGGAGAAACGTTTGAAATATGATCTCAGCCACCAGATAAAGAATTGATTATAGTTAGGAAGATGTCATAATCAAAAATATAAGTAGCACAGCTATCTAGTAGTTTATATCAAACAATCCTTATAATATAATTATAGACCATGCTTTTATATCTGCAAATAATATTCTTTAGTGGTTTTGGAAAGCAGACTGAAACAAAATCCTTTCAGGAGCTTCAAGGGATGTGTTTCATTCTGTAAGAAATAGTAAGGTGTTAGTCCTGGAAAATAAGTTTTATGAGTCTAGGTAGTGCAGGCTATGATGTACTCACCTATGCTCATTGGTATATATTATTGATAGAATTATACATGAGAATTTTGGCTAAATAGGCTGCATAATTGTTGAATGATTTCCAACAAATTTGGGTGAATTCAAAACAAACAAGTTTGAGTAAAGTGAATTTAAACTGGAAGGAATATTCAAAACCATAAAAATGTGGGAGAAAGTACTGAGTAAATTTGAATTATTCAATAAGGGAGTATATCAAAATACTAAGGGAATAGTATTAATAAAGGAGAAATTCAATATCATGATTATTTTCTGCTAAAAAAATCTTGGAATTCCGGGAGAAATATGATTTGACAAGTAAATTGCTCATCATCAGTCTATATTTCAAAAGTACAAGACCATGGGAATTATTAAGTAAAATTTGAAATATAAAGATGTTAAATTTAGTTTGTGGTAATAAAAAAATTCAATGAGTTTTCTCATCAAAATATATGAGTTTGAAAACTACAACCACTCTTACTTACCAATTATGTGAGCCTTAGAGGTATTTTCATATACGCAAAAGACCACAAATAACAAAATAAGATACAAATATAGATAAAAATGAATTTATTTATATTATCAAAATAAAAATTGATATACAAAAATAAAATTTTAATTATAATTTAAAATAAAAATGAGATTAAATTTTAAAATTGTGAAAATACATTTTTACTTGTAAAAAAATTAAGTAAAAATGAATTTTTAATAAAATTAATGAAATTAAAATATTTTTGGTAAAAATTTGCATAAAATATATTAGAACTTTTTATCCAATATATAAACATAAAAAAATCACTTCACCATTGGATTCTTCACAAAAAATAAGGTGGGGTCACCTCTGGGTAAAATTTCTGTAACTCAACCCTAAATAAGCTTAAATTAAGTTTTTAGGATTTTCTGTACAAAAGTTGAGAATACTCAAAAATGTATTTTAATTCACACCACATGTGGTGTTAACCATCAATTTTTGTGTTAAAATTGAGGTGTTGTGTGTAGTTTAGAAGTTATGAGGAACTGAAGTATTTTCAATTGAAATGTCAAAATGTGAGTGTGTGTTACATAAGTGAACTGCAATTTACATATGAGGTATCAATTATTACAGTTGTGTACTGTAAAACTCAATTTAATTGTATGTTTAGATTACAAGTGTATTACATGATGAGGAATTAAAGAAAAAATAAATTGAAAAGATTCATTCTGGGGGGGAAAGGTATTCTAGCTCCAAAGGGGAGACAGACCCCCAAAATCCTTGCTTACAGGCGTGGAATGTCAAAACCCATGCAAACTCAATCAATGATGGGATTTTGATACCAACCAGGGCAGTTTCAACTGTTTCCAAGGCTGTAAAACTACCCTTAAGCTAAAACAATCTGAGTAAAATCAGTTTTAACTGCTTTCTATTTCTCTTACACACCCTCTGATGTGTTTTGAATTCTCTAGACCAGGTCTTACTATAGTAATGGCTGATTTGAGGGTCTAAAATGGCTAAAATCAGCTCTTTTTTGGTCTAAACCAGGGTTCAATGATGCCATAATTGGCTTTTTTGTTGTCAGAGTGTTTTCCACAACTGAAAAGAGTAAATTGTACTTCTGGAGTAAGATAATTGATGGCTATAAAAGAATTTCTTCTTTGCCCCACTTTTCTCTTCATGTTAGAATCTTTTCCTTTTATAATTAGCTTAAAGACTGTTAAACCAATCAACAAATGATTCCAACAACCCTTTCATATCATTTTAAACCTTTTAACCACGTGAAAAAATTATTATAATAATTGTTTGTAACTGTTATAATCATTTTTACCCCTTGAACCACCCCATAAGTGAATTAAAGCATCTTGCATCACTGTTAACTTTGTCACTTTGTTTCAAAATTCACTCTGGTCACTTTTTGGAGGGTTTTCTCTTCATATAACCTTTTAAAGACTTTGTTCTTTAATTAATTTCTTGCAGTTCTATGCTCAATTAATTCCAATTGAAATTTCTCTTGAAGAAATTTCTTTTGTAACCTTAAATATCTCTTGTAGGGTATTTTTGGATAAATTTTTATTGTTGGTAAAACAATAAATCTTTATAATATTACTGTTTTATACTTATAAAGTTAAAAGCAAGAAAATTGGAGTGTTTTCTCTTAAAAATACTATTTCATACTATTTTTTCATCATATCTTACCTTATACAAATTTTGGGGACAGGAAAAGTACTTGATTTTTAATCAAAGTTTCATATCCACACCTTACATTTGGGGGCCCAGCCATGATATTTTACCTCTGAAATCAATTTTTTACTCTTTTTAAATCTGTTTTCTTATATTGAAAAAATTTAAAAACATATGAAAAAGACTTATAATTCAAAAAATCCATAAAAAATAATTTTTTTCATATTATAAGTGAGGCTTTATTTTTCATTTCTCTTTTGAAAAAAACTTTTTTTACTTAATCAATTGGCTTTTTCACAATTTTAGTGTCTTACAACATGGTAAGACAAGAAAATATTGAAACAGCCTCATCAGTAACAAGAGTTATTCCTGCAAGTACTGTGAATTCTGACCATAATAGTACAATTATTATAACTCAGAATAATCAACCAGAACCAATTTCTTCTAAAATTATTAACTTGGATATAAGTAATACCCTTTAGAGGGCAAAGAATTTGGCCAATAGTAAGTTTTCTGATGAAAAATTACTCTTTTAAGATTTTTTAATCATAAAATATGCCTTCTACCAGATCAAGAGCCAGCTATAACCCCTCAAGCAGCTCCCAAAAAGGTCATAGACGTGATTATGGCAGGAGCCAATCAGTTACAGAAGGACAAGGGTCAGTTGATGATTTCCAAATTAATAAATTATGTCATTCTGAAGAGGATAATACTGTTTTACCTTCAAACAGAGCTGACACAGCCACAAGAAGCTGCAGTGGACATGCACAAAGCCAGCCAGAATGCTTACAATAATGCGTTGCAGCACAAAGAGTACCAGATCCTTTCAGGTATTTGGAAAAACCGCATGAAATCTTACCTGACTGTGAGAAAATTCCTGGGCCATCCCAACACTTGCAAGTTACTCAATGGATGGCATCCATTGATGGAAAAAAAGAACATGATGCTTTTAGCAGCAGGATGAAGGAAGACCCACCCTCCACCACCCATGCAGGTTCCAAAAACAGCCCCAGTAGCCAGCAGCAGCAATTCCAACATGAAAAAGAAGTCACAAGTTCCGAACAAGGGCAGAGGAAAGGCACCAGCCACAAGCCCTTACAGCCAGGGTTACAGAATCGCAAAGATTCAGAAAGATGCCATGTAAAATTCATTTCAGATGGCCAGCACAATGATGGAATTACAGAAAAAGGAGGAACCAAGATTAAAATATCAGAAATGACTTCTGCCATTCTTGATTCTATCCCGGAGTTGTATGAAGCTATAAATGAGTTGAAACCCATTTTTCTGTTAAAAATCAATCTATTTGTAACAATATTAAAGCAAACAGCTTAAGTCTGCGCCAAATAAATAAAACATTTATGTGTTTTGAGAAAGTTTCAAGAACAATTAAGACTTCTAATGATGACAATCCTTTTGGCAATAAGATAAATGAACAATCTGCCATTATCAAAGAGTTAACAGAAAAATATTTTAAATTCAATATTGATGACATAATTGAAACAAGAATGAAACAAGCCATAAACATTATTGACACAGATAAAAAAAATTCCTTGATTACATTTCAAATTCATTTACTGAAGTAAATACCTATACAGCTGCCTTGAAAAAGTGTTTTGATGCTTCACAAGAAGAAGTATCAAAATTAACAATGAAATTGCATCAAGTCACTGCTTATAATACAAGACAAACAGAGTTATGGCAAGAAATGACACATAAAGAAGACATGTATAAAATTGAAGTAATAAATTTAATACAAGCCTTCCAACATGAATACAGGAATCCCCAAAGGTGTAGCAATAGTAAAATCAATTATATTGAACAAATACTGGACACCTTACTTAGAATGTCTATACCTCTTAATCAAAATGAGGTACAGGAGTTCCCAATCAACAAGTATTGAATGCTAAAAATTCACAGTTCAAAATGAATTTCACACGTCTTTTCATAAAGTGGAACCATCAATGGGCTGAGAAATTTTAAAAGAAGTACCAAAACTTAAAGAATTGCCTCACATCAGTGATGAAGGAGAATGTGACCATATGAGATTGATTGGAGGAATTGACATGATTAAAGAAGATGTTGAATTACCAAACATATTGGTAACAGCGAGATTTAACACCTTGTTTACCAGATAAGCCCACAGATGGTATATCAAATTAAGACAAGCACATGGACACCAAAGTTGGACTTGGTGGAAAACCCAAATTAACAAAAAATTGGGCCAATGATGCTTGGAGGTTTAAAGTGGAAGCAGCCTTTGAATCTGCCAAATTTAATTCTGGTAAAGACAAAGATTTACCATGGTTTTTCCAACAAAAAGACAGAATAACAGCATTATAACCTGACATGTCAGAATTTATTATCCACAGAAAGATTCTGAGACAATTTGGAGGTGACTTAGAGCATGCTGTCAAGAGCAGGACTACTAAACAATCTTCAGCAGAGGATATTATAAATATATTAAAAGAAGTAACCACCAGAACCAAAATTGGTTCTAGTAGGGTGAATGTCAACACAAGGTTTAAGACACCTTGGAAAGATTATGTGGACAAAAACCCCAAAGAAAATTCTAATAATAAGTATAAATCTGCAGATACAGTTAGAAAGTTCCATATTTGCCAAAGCACCACCCATCTAGCGAATACATGTCCAACAAGGGGGAAAATCAATGAAAATGATATTGAAAAGGAACCTGATGCTGAAAAAGATGACATAATTGAAGACAATTCAGATGATAAGTCATCAATATTTTCTGAGTCTTCAAAATATATAGAAAATATTAATGCCACTTTTGACATCATGGGATCTTATTCCCACTTGCCACAATTGAGCAATGGTCAACTTGATTTATCAAAAGTTCAAGATGCACAACTTATGAAAACAAAACCAAACAGGGGGAAAGATTATACAGCCGGTAACTACTGTATAACAGAAGTGGTAATTGAAAACAAACCCACTAAACGTTTTCTTGACCCAGGAGCCTTCTGCTCTTGTGTTGGTAAATTGTTTCTTAAAACTTGTGTACCAAATTTTGAAGACCAATTGTTACCAATTGATGGTATAAAATTCAATAGTGCAAGTAATCCAATGAAAGAATTAGGCGTTTTTGAGACAAATTTCATAATCCCACACATTAATGGGAATTTAAGAATCACAGTTGAATTTGTTGTTATGGAAAATTGCTCCAGTACCAATTTTATATTGGGAGATGACTATTTGATCATGTATGGCATAGACCTACATAACAACAAAGACATATACTTTACTATTTGAGACAGAAGTGTCATAAATTTGCCTCTTTACCATTCAAAAGACAAATTACAGTAAGCAAGATGGCATCATTCAAATTAGAGCTGAAAAGATTCAAATCTGAACAGTTAAGTGAAGCTGAAATAAGCCTTCATCTGACTGATAAACAGGAAAATTAACTTTTTCCCTTTTATATGACCACAGAGAAGCATTTTGCATCAGACATAGAACCTTTGGGGGAAATTATTGTTCAAGAAGTTGACATCATCCTTAATATTGAGAGACCTTATCCACCACTCTTAAGAAGACCTGCATATCCAGCAAGTCCTAAATCAAGAGAAGCTCTGGAAATTCATATTAAAGAACTTCTTGACCTTGGTGTAATAAGAAAGGTTGGCCATAATGAGGAAGTAGAAATAACTACACCAGTCATAGTGGCATGGCATAATGGAAAATCTAGAATGGTTGGGGACTTTAGAGCTGTGAACACTTACACTGGTCCAGACAGGTACCCAATACCAAAAATCCAAACTTACCTTACCCAGATATCTCACAAAGTGTATATAACCACTGAGGAGGCCCTTAAAGGATTTCATCAGAATGTGGTGACACCAAGGGCAAGAAAATACTTGAGAAGTATTGTTCATTGTGGAGTATATGAATATTTGAGGATTCCTTTTGGTATCAAGAATTCACCTTCACACTTCCAAAGAATGATTAATGAAATATTGCCTGAAGAACTTTCAAAAGGATGGTTAATCATTTACATTGATGACATTATTGTCTGTTCCAAAACTTGGAAAGAACATATGCACAGATTATCAAGGGCTTTGACAAAAATCCAATATGTGAACATGAAAATTTCTTCCAATGAAATGCCATTCTGGATTTAAAGAACTCAAAGAACTAGGACATGTAGTATCTGCTTTATCCCTTGGAATTGACAAAAACAAGGTTGCAGCAGTATTTCTGAAACCTATTCCTCAGAACAAAAAAGAAATTCAGACATTTTGGGGTTTTCAGGATATTAAAGCCACCATATTAAAGATTTTGCATCCATACCAAGACCTCTTTATACATTGTGTGACAAAGACACAGTATTTGAAATGACTATTGACAGAGTCAAAGCCTTGACCACTGCGACACTCTTACTGATGCCAGACTTTAAACTACCTTTTGAACTATATATTGATGCATGCGGGGATGGGCTGGTTGCTGCACTTCATCAAGTCCACCTTATAAATGACAAACCTGTGGAGGGATGCATATGTTTCATATCCAGGAAAATCAAACCAACTGAATCCAGATATGGGGCAAGTCAAATGGAGTGTTTATGCCTTGTCTGGGCTTTGGAAAAATTAAATTACTTCCTGAAGAATGTTTTTTTGAATTTATAACAAATTGTACTGCTTTTAAGTCACTTTTAAACATGAAGACACCTAACAGACATATGCTCAGATGGCCAATAGCCATACAAGAATATAGGGGCAATATGACTATTGTTCACAAAGATTGTAATATTCATAAAAATGCAGATGGACTGAGCAGATGGCCACTACCAAATAATATTGATAATCCTGCTTATGTTCCAGAAGAAGCTTCCCCACAAATCCCCATAGAAGGAATCAGTTTTATAGACCTGAACACCAATTTCTTGAGGTTGTATGTAAGGTTTTTCTATGAAACTCTTGATAATAGTAACAATATCAAGAGTACTATGACTGTCCTAAGTAGAAAAATATAATATAATAAAATTTCATAACCACAAATTTAAATATAATTATAAAAAAATAAATTTAATTATTATTATATAAAAGAATAGTAAAAAATATAACAATTCTAATAAATTATAATTATTCTGTTATTGTTATATTCACTGACAATTATAGCAATAAGAAGTGTAAAGCTCTTAATGAGACAATTACACATGAAGAATAAAAATATTCAGCCACTTATAAATAATATAGAAATATTATTTATCAAAGAATTATAACACACAGTGTGCAGAAATAATTCTTATAGAAATACTTTATATAAAAAAACTAATAATATATAAAAAAGATATAGTATTTTAGAGAAACATTACCCATAATATTTATTCAATACAAAAAGTCAAACAACAACAGTATTATGTTAAACAATGGTTCTAAGTTAAAAACAGGCCAGAATTCAATTTTTTTAAATATAAAATAACTTTTTTTAATAAAAATTATGATTAAAGAGTTTTTGAGAGGAATTTGTTGATTTTAAAAGATTTTTTAAAGACAATAAGTTTATAAAATAAAATATATTATAGGTGATTACAACAAGAATCGAATTCTATGATTTCAGTTCTTCAATTTAAGATTTATAAATAATAAAACACTCAAGAAATACTTTGATAATAAGATTCTATATATAATAAAGCTTTACCTGTTTAAATTCCTAATATGATTTGATTGTTAATTGATTATGGACAAAAACAGTGGTGTAAAGACTCTTGTTATGTCTAAAGAGCATCTCTCATGATTCATAATGGATATAGAGGGCCTTCCAGGTAAAAGTTTAAAAACCACCCTTAAAAGTAAGCTTCTTAACTTAAGGTAACTTATGTTGAATTCTAATTTAAAGTTACCAGTTTTATTCGTAGCTCCAAGTAACTTTAATCCTCATTTAAGTTAATTATTTTAAGTTTGAATATAAAATAAGTTTATTTATAATAGATTTAATTACATGAGCAACTTCAAAATAGAGTTTAAAGCAGAAATCTCTTAAACTCAACTTTCAATTAATATTTAAAGAAATCTTAATTTTGTCTAAATATAATTAAAAAAGTAAATTTACAGGCTAATTACCCAGAAATTCTGTTTATAAAAGAGACTTCAAATTTTATTTATATATAGATAATATTGAATTGTAAGCTTTGTAAACATTTCAAGCAGATATATCAAGAATTGGATTTTTAATGAATTTTTGAAGTTATTGCTCTTTTTCCATGTAAAATAGCAATACACACTAAACCTTAGCTTTTGATAAGGTTTTTATGGTTGTAACCTTAAAGGTTTAAGCTTATTTAAGCTTTTGAAGATTATTTAAGCTTTGACAGGTCTCAAAACTTTAATTTAAGGCCTGCATATTGGGATTTACCCTTTAGAAGCTTGAAATTCCTGTCCAAATTGGGATAAAACCAGTTTAAACTTTGAGGTTGGATCAAACTCTAATCTTAAAGTTTTAATAAGGTTCAAAATCCTTCAATACAGGTGGACAACCTTAATTGAATCCTTACAGATCCAAAAAGTCAGGTACCCCAGCTCTGTTTGGTCTTTTTACTTTGTCCCACCTTTTTGCGTGGATTTTTCCCTTTTATTTATTTGAAGGAATGCTATCGCTTGAAGCCTTTTAAATTGAGATCACCTAGGATTTACATTCTGTATGGAAGATCCTCAGCCAATTCAGTAAATATACACAACACCTCAATTTTAACTAAAATTTTGGAAATTTTGCATAAGCCTTATGCAAATTTAAATTTAAACCTATTTAAGCTTAAATTTAACAATTTGAAAAAAATGTTAAAAGAGTGAATATAGTACTGTGATATTCTTCAATCTTCCTATAAAATAAGAAATAAGCTTTTTTTGGTATAACACTGTATGGGTGTACCCTAGGTCATTTTTGGTATAGAACCCAAAAATGACATAATATTTATAACTTTGTTTATCCAAAAAAAAGTTATACTTTTTTTTGTTATTTTTTCATTTAAATTCAATTTAAAAGTCTGTTGAATACTAAATCAGCTGTATATAAAATTATTTGTGGCCTTATGGGTATGTTATACATACTTCACAGGCTCACATTCCCTACCACCAAAAAAAAATATAACACAATTTTCTTTTAGTAGTATACCCCCAAGTCAAATGGGGGGGAATCATCCACTGTACAACCTCTCTACTTGTACTTTCAAGTACGTAAAGCACACAATGCAGAAGTTTCATTCCTCAAATGAAATAATTCCTTATCAGTTGAAGTGTAATGCTTTACCAGACTAACAGGAAAAGCTGGATGTTTGTTTTCCAATTCTCCTGAAATTTTTACCTGTACTTCATTTGTCCAATGAAGGGCTTTAATAATACATGGTACTGCAAAGGAATCTTTCAATTTCTTTGGACGTTTAATATTATTAAAGTTCAAGTTTGAAACTAGTATTAAGTCCCCTACTTTGAATTCTGGGGTTTTACAACTTTTATCCCATTTCTGTTTAGCATATTTGAAGGCATCATTCATGCTGTGATTTGCATGATGCCTTACTTTATCAAGAAATAACTTAAAGCTTGAAGCAGTTGGATGAATATCAACTTAATCTTTCTTCAAAGTATCAACTGGAAGCTTAGGGTTCCATCCTTTTTCCAACATTGCAGGAGTTTTGCCTGTTGAAATATGGATGGAGGTTTTGTAGGATAATTCCAATGCTTGTATAAGAGTACACCAATCATGGGTAAATCCATCAGAATCTTTAAACTCCAGGCCATAAGCACAAAATCTTCTGATCATGTCCTCAAGGGTTTGAATAATTCTTTCTGCTAGCCCATCTGTTTGTGGATGGTATGCTGTTGAGAATGATAGTTTTGTACCCAAAGGCTTATGTAAATTGGTCCATAAGTCTGATGTGAATTTTGGGTCTCTATCACTAATGATATCTTTGATGAGACTAGTATGAGATATAACTCTGTTCCAAATCAAAAGATCTGTATCCATAGCTTTTTCATCTTTATGACATGGTAAAAAGATTGGTGTTTTGATATACCTGTCTACAATGGCAAGACATGCATTGTATCTTTTATTAACTCCAGGTGGTGTGAGCCTGTGAGGTATGTATAACATACCCATAAGGCCACCAATGACTTTATATACAGTTGATTTAGTCTTCAACAGATCTTTCAATTGAATTTAAAATAAGAAAAATAAAAAATAAGTAAAACTTTTTTTTGGATAAACAAAGCTATAAATATTATGTCATTTTTGGATTCTACACCAAAAATGACCTAGGGTACAACCATAGGGTGTTATACCCAAAAAGGCTTATTTCTTATGTTATTGGAAGATTTAAGAATCTTACAGTACTAATTTAACTTTTTCAAACAATAAATAAAACTGTTAAACTTAAGCTTAAATAAGATTAAATTTGAAGTTGCATAGGGTTCACGCAAACTTACCACAATTTTAGTTAAAATTGAGGTGTTGTGTATATTTACTGAATTGGCTGAGGATCTGCCATACACAATGTAAATCCTGTGTGAGCTCAATTTAAAAGGGTTTAAGGCCATAGTATTGCTTTAAATAAATTAAAGGGAAAAATACATGCAAAAAGGTGGGACAAAGGAAGAAGACCAAATAGAGCTGGGGTACCCAGCTTTTTGGATCTGCAATGATTCAATTAAGGTTTTCCACCTGTATTGGAGAATTTTCAACCTTATTAAAACTTTAAGATTAGACTTTGATCCAACCCTAAAGTTTAAACTGGTTTTAACCCAATTTGCATAGGAATTTTAAGCTGTCAAAGGGTAAATCCAAATATGCAGGCTTGAAATTAAATATTTGAGACCTCTCAAAGCTGAAATAAGCTGAAAACGTTAGGGCTACAAGCATTAAAACCTCATCAAATCTTAAGGTTTCATGTGTATTTCTATCTTACGTGGAAAATCACAATAACTTCAAAAATTCATCAAAAATTCAATTCCTAATGGATTTGCTTGAAACTCTCACACAGCTTCCAATTTCATATTTTTTGTATATAAATTAAGTTTTAAGTATCTTTTATAAACAGATTTATTCGGTAATCAGCCTGGAAATTTATTCTTTTGAATATATTTAAAGAAAATTAAGATTTCTTTAAATATTAATTTAAAGTTGAGTTTAAGAGATTTCTGCTTGAAACTCTATTTTTAAGTTCTTCATGTGATTACCTTTAATATAAATGAACTTATTTTATATCAAAACCTAAAATAATTAACTTAAATGAGGATTGAAGTTACTTGGAGCTAAGAACAACACTGGTAACTTTAAATTGGAATTAAAAATAACTTACCTTATGTTAAGAACCTTATTTTTAAGCATGGTTTTTCGGTTTTGACCTAATGATGCCCTCTATATTCATTATGAATCATGAGAGCTGCTATGTAGACATAGAAAGAGTCTTTTCATCACTGCTTTTGTCCATAATCAATTATCAATCCAATCATATTAGACATTTAAACAGGTAAAGTTTTATTATATATAAGATATTATTATTAAAGTATTTCTCAAGCATTTTGTTCTTTATAAATCCTGAATTAAAGAATTGAAATCATAGAAGTTAGATTATTGTTGCAACCACCTATAATACATTTTCTTTTCTAAAATTATTGTCTTTAAATATCTATTAAAATCCACAAATTCCTCTCAAAAACACTTTGATCATATTTTTGATTATAAAAAGTTGTTTCATCTTTGAAAATATTTATTTTTGCCATGTTTTTAACCTAAAATTATTATTTAATATAATAACTGTTTCTGTTTGACTTGTTATATTAAATAAATATTATAAGTAAGTTCTCTCTACAATTCTATATCTTTTTTATATATTATTACTTTTTTTATATAGAATTTTTGTATAAGAATTATTTCTGCACAGTGTGTGTTATAATTCTTCTATAAATAATATTTATATACTATTTATAAGTTGCTAAATATTTCTATTTTCCACGTGTAATTGTCTCATTGGGAGCTTTACACTTCTTATTGTTATAATTGTCAGTGACTATAATAATAATAGAATAATGATAATTTATTATAATTATTATATTTTTTTTATTATTATTTCATATAATAATAATTAAGTTTATTTTTTTATATAATTATTTTTAATAATTAAATTTAAATTTGGGGTTATAATATTTTATTATATTATATTTTTCTACTGAGGACATTCATAGTACTCTTGATATTTTTACTATTATCTAGAGTTTCATAGACAAACCTTAAATATGGGGGCCTGGCCTTCCCTTTAACCAATTTTTGGGACATAAATCCTATTCTAGACCTTATTTTACTGTTTTTTGATGTAGAATTGCCTTATTTACTTTAATATTGGCTTTTCTGGGACTTATCCCTTATAAATAATCTTCATAATACTATTAATCTTTTGTTCCATAATAATATTGTTTGAAAAAATATACTATTGAGTGGCTTGGAATAAATTTGTTTTGTCTGACTAGTGGCTTTTTCACATCACACACTTGAAATTTATTATTTGAGTTATTCTAGTATAAAGTGAATAATAATTTAATTTTGATTGATAACTTATTAATTGCATAATTATTATTCCTGTAAAAAAATATTAAATAAAATAAACAAATTTAAAAATCAAAAATCTTTACTAAAAACATTTTTTTTCTTTAATCTTAGACATTTTTCTATATTTTTGATGTAATTTGCCATGAATTACATTGAAGCAACTTTATCCAATAAGTTGAGTTTGTAAGTTACTTTTATTGCTTTATCAAATAGCTTATAATATTTTTTTTCTCTAGTGTCATACATCAGAGAAAGCTCTTCAGACTCTGAAGCCTCAGAGTCTAGTATTGAAACTCAAACCAGCCCAGCACCAAGAGGTTTAAGTACCAAAGAACCCTTTAAACATCCAGCAGGTGAATTCAATCCATTTCTTAGTCTTATTTGCTTTATATTGACGTGAAATGACTCCTACTAGAAGTGGAAGTAACTACTCCATCCAATCAAATGGATCAGGACCAGGACAATCAAGTCATAAATCCAAAAGACAAGAATGTCAGCCCAGAGGAGAGGCACAAATGGAGGATCACAGAACTTCCACCAGAACCTTTGACACTCTTATTGAGAGTCCAGAAGCTGACATAACTGCTATTTCTGTTGTTAGACCTGAATCACTTTTAACCGGAAACAATAGAGATATACCAGTCTCAGTACAAGAATTGGTTTATGGCAGAAAAACAGAAAGAATGGTAACTTCTCCCAAGTCTTTGAATAGGCACCATGAACTCATATCTTCAAGTGAAGAAATTCATGGGGCCAGAAAAGAAAGAGGAACTTCTGAAGGGTTGGACACCCATGTCTTGCAAGAGACGATTCCAACAGATAAAAGCTTGGTTGAAAAGCCAAGGATGTTATCAGAGGACCAGAAGAAGAAGTTTTCCCAAGGCAAGGGAAACAGCCCAGTCAAAGCTACCCAAGTCTCCACACGCAAAAGTACGCCTCAACAAGTGCCCAACGAGCCCAAGCAAACCCCAAAGACCAACCAGAAGGGCAAGAAAAAGGCAAAGGGAAAGGAAAAACCCAAATGGAACAAGCCTTACCCACAGCCATGGACAATGTGTTCAATAGGGCAAGAACTCTGATGGAATTCAAAAACAAGGAAAAGGAAAGATTGAGGCAATATTTTCGAAAGAAGTAGATCTTGTAAAGCTTGTAAACCAAATTGAAACTTTTAATAAAGGAATTATAACAAAGCTTAACAAATTTGAGTATATCCAACAAAAGTTGGGTAATGAGATACTATAAGTAAAAGAGTCACAAAAGACCATGATTGGCCTTGAAAATGTTAATAGAGACAATATTTTGTCTTTGACAAACATTTGTGAAAGAATAGAGTCTAAAGTTAACTTACTCAATCAACCAGATGACAATTTTATTTCTTTTATAACTAGACAGTTAAAAGAATTGAGAATACAAGTTGAAAACCTGGAAGACTCAACTGGGCACAATGCAGCTCTTTTCGAAGAACAATTGGAAAAAAATTATAAAGCAAGGCTTGAATTGAAAGAAGATATTCAATCAAGTATTGACAATATATCACTGAAAAATGAATTTCCAAGACAATTTACACCAATTATTGACAGAAATTTGCTAAACTTGAATAATGACTTACATCATACAATTTCAAGTAATGCAGAAGTAGAGACTGCTTGCAATTTTAAAGACATTCCAAGATTAGAGGAATGGCCAACCATCAGTGGTGAAAGAGAATATAATCATATGGACTTTATGAAACCAATTGATATGTTTAAAGAAGACTTTAACATACCATATGAATAAATAAGTGCCAGATTACACTCATTGTTTACCAAATCAGCAAAGAAATGGTATTACAAAATGAGACAAGATCATGGTAAACATTCTTGGCCTTGGTGGAAAGAACAGATTCTTTCCAAATGGGCACATGATTCCTGGAGATTTAAAATGGGGAATTATTTTGAAGGATCCATTTTTGATATTGAGAAGGACAGGCCCATGTCTTGGTTTCTTAAACAAAAGTACAGATTAACTGCCCTTCATCCTGATATGTCTGATAAATTGTTACATAAAAGGATATTAAGAAAGTGTGGTGGTGACCTTGAGCATGCTGTAAGAAGCAGATGTATTGAGCCTTGCTCTATAGAAGATTATATCAATGATATGGAGGACATCACTACTGGAACAAAAATTGGTAGAAATTGGTATAAACCCCCAATAGACAACAAGACCAGTGGGAAGCCGATTCCAAAACCCAATGAACCACATGAAAAAGCTCCCTTGAAATGTGACAAGTGTGGAAGTACATCTCATCTGGCTAATACTTGTCCCAAAAAGACAAGAATAAATGAGATAGAAATTGAAAAGGATGACACAAAAGAAACAAATGATGTCCCTGTACATGAAAGTGATTCTGAGCCATCTGAAGAGGAAGAATTACCAGATGAACTTAGTATAGAAAATATTAATGTTTTCTTTGTAGTCACAGAGGTACATACTCACTTACCACAGTACAGTGATGAATGTATGGATCTCATACATGTGCAAGATGCCAAAATGCAGAAAACCAAACCAGCCAGAGGTAAAGGTTATACAGCTGGATCATCTTTCATCACTAATATTGTGATAAACAACAGAGAAGCCAATATACATCTTGACTCAGGTGGTTTTTGTACTTGTGCTGCAAAAGATTTATACCAATTGGAAAGACAAGCTCATGCCAATTGAAGATATAAAATTTAGAAGTGCTAGCCAAAATATGCACCCCTTGGGTATATTTGAAGCAGAAATGATATTCCCTCATCCTACAGGAAGTATCAGATTAAAAGTTGAATTTATTGTTATGAATAATTGTACTTCACAACACTTTATACTTGGAAATTATTATCCCAATATTTATGGTATTGATATTAATAATCAGAAAGACAGGTATTGCACTATAGGAGAAAATAAAAGGCAAATATTTGCTTTTCCTCCAGAAAAAAGAGAAATAACTGTCATTAGACAAGTAAAAAATGTTAGTAAAGAACAATTTGTGTCAGATCAGTTAATTGAAGCACAAATTAATCCTGAATTAACACTAGAAGTGAAGGAAGAACTTATTGAAATTTTATTTCAATACAGGGAAGCCTTTGCTTCTGATAATGAACCACTTGGGGCTATCAAAGGCCATGAAGTGGACATTATGCTTAATGTGGAAAGGCATTACCCTCCACTTTTAAGAAGACCAGCTTACCCAGCTAGCCCTAGGGCCAGAGAAGCATTATAAAATCATATTAATGGACTGATGAAACTGGGAGTTCTTAGAAAGGTTGGACGCAATGAAGAAGTAGAAGTCACAACTCCTGTAATCATTACTTGCCATAATGATATATCAAGGATGGTTGGTTATTTTAGAGAATTGAATACTTACACTATTCCAGATGGGTATGCAATTCCTAGAATCCATGAGACTTTGACTCAATCATCCAAAGCAAAGTTTATCACTTCTATGGATGCTCTCAAAGTTTTCCATTGGAATGTCTTAACAACTCATGCTAGCAAATTATTGAGGATTATTGCTCATTGTGGTATTTATGAATATTTGAGGATGCCTTTTGGTATTAAAAATGCACCCTCTCACTATCAAAGGATGATGAACACCATATTACCACAGGACTTATCAGACGGATGGTTAATCATTTAAATTGATGAAATTATCATTTGTTCAGAAACTTGGCAATTGCATTTAGAGAGACCTTTATTAGTACTTAAGAAAATTCTTCAAGTGAACATAAAAAAATTTCTTAAAAGAAGTGATTTTAATTTTCATGAGCTGAAAGCTCTTGAACATTTAGTCTCAGCACTGAGCCTTGGTGTTGATAAAAACAAAGTGGATGCAGTGTTACTGAAACAAATGCCCCACACCAAAAAAGGAATGATGTCTTTCTTAGGGTTTGCCAGTTATGACAGGCAACACCTTAAAGTTTTGCAATCCATGCCAGATCATTGTACAGAATTTGTGATCAACAAACTGCCTTTGAAATGACACAGGAGAAGATTCAAGCATATGAAAAAAATCAGATATGCCTTTACCAATGCACCATTACTACTGATGCCAGACTGGAAACTTCCTTTCAAGCAGTATATTGATGCATGTGGTGGGCCTAGGTGCAGCTCTTCATCAAGTTCAAATTGTCAATGACAAAATTTATAAAGGTCCAATTTGTTTTATTTCAAGAAAAATCAAACCTGCTGCGGCCAGATATGGGGCCAGCCAAATGGAGTGTCTTTTCCTTGTATGGGCTCTGGAAGAGCTTAATTATTATCTTGATGGTAGTGTGTTTGAAGTAATTACTGATTGTAATGCAGTAAAGTCACTCCTTAACATGAAAACTCAAAACAGACACATGTTAAGATGGCAGATTTCTATACAGAAGTATAGAGGCAATATGACCATAGTAAATAAATCTGGAAATATTCACAAGAATGCTGATGGCTTGAGTAGATGGGAATTACCCAATACACCTGAAGATCCTGCCTATGTTCCCACAGGTGCAGAGCTTCAAATTGCAATTGAAGAAATTAACATCACAGATGTTGTAACAGAATTCTTTGAAGAAGTTAGAGAAATCTACAGGTTACTTGACAAATTCTGCAAAGATGCAGCTCTGTCTAATTTTCTGGATGATATTTGGAAACCATCTTATGACAATGGGAGATTCCATTCATTTGATGGTATTTAATATCATAGATCTAAGCACACATGTGTCATGGTCCTGTGTACTAGAATGTTAATTAACACAATACTGCTAGAATGCCATGATAAAATTTATTCTGGACATCTGTCAGAAGACAAAACAATGGAAAGAAGAAAAGATGTCATTGAGTACTTTCATAGCTGTGATAGATTCCAGAAAGCCAATAAAGCTACTGGTAAAAGATTTGGTTTGATGATTCATATCCAAGAACCCAGTACCCCATGGGAAGTGGTTCATATGGATTGGATAACTGCCTTACTACCTGGAGGCTATAAAGGGTACAATGCATGTCTTGTCATTGTAGACAGATATAGAAAAACACCAATGTTTTTACATGGCATAAAGATGAAACAGCTATGGATACAGCTCTTTTAATTTGGAACAGAGTTATATCTCACACTAGTCTCATTAAAAATATCATTAGTGATTGAGATCCAAAATTCACATCAGCCTTATGGACCAATTTACATAAACCTTTGGGTACAAAACTATCATTCTCAACAGTATAACATCCACAAACAGATGCGTTAGCAGAAAGAATGATACAAATCCTTGAGGATGATCAGAAGATTTTGTGCTCATGGCCTGGAGCTGAAATATTCTGATGGCTTTACCCATGATTGGTGTACTCCTATACCAGAATTTGAATTATCCTACAAGACCTCCATCCATGCTTCAACAGCAAAAACCCTGCAATATTTGAAAAAGGATGGAACCCTAAACTTCCAGTTGATAAGAGTTAGTTTATATTCATCCAACTGCTTCAAGCTTGAATTTATTTCTTTATAAAGTAAGGCATCATGCAAATCCCAGCATGAATGATGCCTTTGAATATGCTAAACAGAAATGGGACAAAGGTCATAAAACCCCAGAATTCAAAGTTGGGGCCTTAATATTAGTTTTAACCTTGAGCTTTAATAATATTATAGGTCCAAAAACATCAAAAGACTCCTTTGCAGGACCATTTATTATTGAAGCCCTTCATGGGAAAAATGCAGTACAAGTAGAACTTTCAGGAGAATTGGAAAACAAATATCCAAATTTTCCTGTTAGTCTGGTAAAGCATTACACTCCAAGTGATAGTAATTATTTCCTTTGAGAAATGAAATGCCCTTAGAAGTACCTGCAATTGATCAAAGTGAAGAGAAAAGAGTACTAATAGTCTTGAAAGAAAGAAAACTTAGGGGAAAAAATGAAAGAGAATACTTGGTCAGGTACAGAAATCCACAACATAAATATGAATGGATTGTAGCAGAGAAGATACCTGATTCCCAAAGGTTTCTCAGAAGATTCAGACATGAGAGAAGACCAATTGCTCAATTCAATATCTGAATTGTGTGCTTTACATACTTGAAAGTATAAGTAAAGAGGTTGGACAGTGGATGTTACCCCACCAATTAACCTGGGGGTATACTGCTAAAAGAAAATTGTGGTACAATTTTTTTGGTGGTAGGGAATGTGAGCCTGTGAGGTATGTATAACATGCCCATAAGGCCACAAATGACTTTATATACAGTTGATTTGGTCTTCAAAAGACTTTTCAATTGAATTTGAAATCAAAAATAATGAAAAATAAGTATAATTTTTTTTGGATAAACAAAGTTATAAATATTATGTCATATTTGGATTCTACACCAAAAATGACCTAAGGTACACCCATAGGGTGTTATACCCAAAAAGGCTTATTTCTTATGTCATTGGAAGATTTGAGAATCTCACAGCACTAATGTAACCTTTTTAAAAAAAAATTAAAATTCTTAAATTTAAGCTTAAATAAGCTCAAATTTAAAGTTGCATAAGGTTTATGAAAACTTACCAAAGTTTTATTTAAAATTGAGGTGTTGTGTATATTTACTGAATTGGCTGAGGATCTGCCATACAAAATGTAAATCCTGGGTGAGCTCAATTGAAAAGTTTTTAAGCCATAGTATGCCTTTAAATAAAGAAAAGGGAAAAATCCACGCAAAGAGGTGGGACAAAGGAAAAAGACCAAACAGAGCTGGGGTACCCGACTTTTTGGATCTGCAAGGATTCAATTAAGGTTGTCCACCTGTATTGGAGGATTTTAAACTTTATTTAAGCTTTAAGATTAGAGTTTGATCCAACCTTAAAGTTTAAACTGGTTTTAACCCAATTTGTATAGGAATTTTCAACTTCCAAAGGGTAAATACCAACATGAAGGCTTGAAATGAAGGTTTTGATACCTGTCAAAACTTAAATAAGCCCAAAAATTTAAGGTTACAAGCATTAAAACCTTGTCAAAAGTTAAGGTTTAGTGTGTGTTGCTATTTTACGTGGAAAAATAACAATAACTTCAGAAATTCATTAAAAAGTCAATTCTTAATGGATTTGCTTGAAAGTTTCACAAAGCTTACAATTACATATTATCTGTATATAAATCAAATTTTAAGTATCTTCTATAAACAGATTTCCTGGGTAATGAGCTTGGAATTTTACTCTTTTAGTTATAATTAAAGAAAATTAAGATTTCTCTAAAAATTAATTAAAAATTGAGTTTAAGAGATTTCTGCTTGAAACCCTATTTTGAAGTTTTCATGTGATAAACCTTAATATAAAAAAACTTATTTTATATCAAAACTTCAAAAAATAACCTAAATGGGGATTTAACTTACTTGGAGTTAAGAATAACACTGGTAAATTTAAATTGGAATTAAAAAAAGTTACCTTAAGTTGAGAACCTTATTTTTTAGGCATGCATTTTCAGTTATTACCTGAGCACGCCCTCTATATCCATTATGAATCATGAGAGCTGCTCTGTAGACATAAAAAGAGCCTTTTAATCACTGTTTTTGTCCATAATCAATTATTAATCCAATCATATTAGACATTTAAGCAGGTAAAGTTTTACTATATATGAAATCTTCTTATTAAAGTATTGCTTCAGCATTTTATTATTTATAAATCTTAAATTAAAGAATTGAAATCATAGAAATTAGATTAATGTTTTATTCACCTATGATAAATTTTATTTTAGAAAATTATTGTCTTTAAATATCTTTTAAAATCCACAAATTCCTCTCAAAAACTCTTTAATCATATTTTTTATTATAAAAAGTTGTTTTATCTTTTAAAATATTGATTTTTGGCGTGTTTTTAACATATAATTATCATTTAATATAATAACTTTTGTTGTTTGACTTGTTTTATTAAATAAATATTATAAGTAAGTTTTCTCTAAAATTCTATATCTTTTTATCTATTATTACTTTATTTATATAGAATTTTTATATAAGAATTATTTCTGCACAGTGTGTGTTTTAATTCTTTTATAAAGAATATTTATATATTATTTATAAGTAGTCAAATATCTATATTTTCCACATGTAATTGTCTCATTATGAGCTTTACACTTCTTATTGTTATACTTGTATGTGACTATAACAATAATAGAATAATTATAATTTACTATAATTATTACATTTTTTTTATTATTATTTAATATAATAATAATTAAATTTTTTTTTATATAATTTTTTTTAATAACTATATTTAAATTTGTGGTTATAATATTTTATTATATTATATTTTTCTACTGAGGACAGTCATAGTACTCTTAATATTGTGACTATTATCAAGATTTTCATAGACAAGCCTTACAGGTTGTAAGGCAGTTATCAACTTCATATGAACCACTTCCCATGAGGTACTTGGCTCTTGGATATGAATCATCAAACCAAATCTTTTACCAGTAGTTTTATTGGCTTTTTGGCATCTATCACAACTATGAAAGTACTCAATGACATCTTTTCTCCAAGATGGCTACCAGGCACATGTCTTAATTCTTTCCATTGTTCTGTCTGTAAGCTGATTCCCAGGATAAATGTTATCATGGTATTCTAGTAATATTGTGTTAATTAACTTTCTACTACACAAAAAAATGACACATGTGTGTTTAGATCTATGATATAAGATACCATCAAATAAATGGAATCTTCCATTCTCATAAGACATTTTCAAAATTACATCCAGAGAATTAGTCAAAGCTCCATCTTTGCAATCTTTGTGAATTAGAGAGGTGAGAATATGACAATTTGTATCTAGCTTATAGCTTTCTCTAACTTCTTCAAAGAATTCTGTCCCAACATCTGTGATGTTAATTCCTTCAATTGGAACTTGAGTTTCTGCACCCGTGGGGAGATAGGCAGGATTGTCAGGTGTATTGGTTCATGCCCATCTACTTAATCCATCAGCATTATTGTGAATATTCCCAGCTTTATGTACTATGGTCATATTGCCTCTATGCTCCCGTATAGCAATCCGCCATCTTAACATGTGTCTGTTTTGAGTTTTCATGTTAAGAAGTGATTTTACTGCATTACAATCAGTAATTACTTCAAACACACTACCATTGAGATAATAATGAGGTTTTTCCAGAGCCCAAACAAGGCAAAGGAACACCATTTGTCTATCTCCATATCTGGGCTAAGTAGGTCCTATTTGTCTTGAAATAAAACCAATTGGACCTTTATAAGGTCTGTCATTGACAATTTAAGCTTTATGAAGAGCTGCACCTAGGCCCTTCCCACATGCATCAATATACAGCTTGAAAGGAAGTTTCCAGTCTGGCATCAGTAATAATGGTGCATTGGTCAATGCCTATCTGATCTTTTCAAATGCTTGAATTGTCTCTTGTGTCATTTGAAAGACATTTTGTTGATCACAAATTCTGTAAAATGATCTGGCATGGATTGCAAAATCTTTAAGGTGTTGCCTGTAATAACTGGCAAGCCCTAAGAAAAACATCATTTCCTTTTTGTTCTGGGGCATTTATTTTGGTTAAGTTGCAGCAACCTTGTTTTTATCAACACCAAGGCTCAGTCCTGATAGTACATGTCCTGGAGCTTTCAACTCATGAAACCCAAGATTACATTTTTCAAGTGATATTTTCATGTTCACTTCCAAAATTTTCCTAAGTAATGATGAAAGTATATCTAAATGCGATTGCCAGGTTTCTGAACAAATGATAAGGTCATCAATATAATTTATTAACCATCCCTCTGATAATTAATGTGGGAAAATAGTATTCATCATTCTTTGATAGTGAGAGGGTGCATTTTTAATACCAAAAGGCATCCTCAAGTATTCACAAATACCACAATGGGCAAAAATCCTCAATAATTTGCTAGCATGAGGTGTTAAAACATTCTGATGGAAACCTTTGAGAGCATCCATTGAAGTGCTAAAATTTGCTTTGGATAATTGAGTCAAAGTCTCATGGATTCTAGAAATTGGATGCCTATCTCGAATAGTGTAGGTATTCAATGATTTAAAATCACCAACCATCCTTGATATATCATTATGCCAAGTAATGATTACATGAGTTATGACTTCTACTTCTTCATTGTGTCTAACCTTTCTAAGAACTCCCAGTTTCATCAGTCCATCAATATTATTTTCTAATGATTCTCTGGCCCTAGGGCTAGCTGGGTAAGCTGGTCTTCTTAAAAGTGGAGGGTAAGGTCTTTCCACATTAAGCATAATGTCCACTTAATGGGCTTTGATAGCCCCAAGTGATTCATTATCAGAACCAAAGGCTTCCCTGTATTGACTAAAGTTTCAATAAGTTCTTCCTACATTTCTAGTGTTAATTCTGGATTAATTTGTGCTTCAATTAGCTGATCTGACCTAAAAAAAATTTATTAAAATTTTTTACTTGTCTAATGACAGTTATTTCTCTTTTTTCTGGGGCAAAAGCAAATTTTTGCCTCTTGTTCTCCCCTATAGTGAAACACCTGTCTTTATGATTATTAATATCAATACCATAAATATTTATATAATCATTTCCAAGTATAACGTGTTGTGAAGTGCAATTATTCATAACAATGAATTCAAACTTTAATCTGATACTTCCTGTAGGATGAGGAAATATCATTTCTGCTTCAAATATACCTAAGGGGTGCATATTTTCACTGGCACTGCTGAATTCTATACCTTCAATTGGCATTAGCTTGTCTTGCCAATTGTTATAGATCTTGTCAAGATGATCCTTTCCAACACAAGTACAAAATTCACCTGAGTCAAGATGTGTCTTGGCTTCTCTGTTGTTTGTCACAATATTAGTGATACAAGATGATCCAGCTGTATAGCCTTTACCTCTGGCTGGCTTGATTTCTTCATTTTGGCATCTGGCACATGTATGAGATCCATACATTCATCACTGTACTGTGGTAAGTGAGTATGCATTTCTGTGACTTCAAAGGAAACATTAATATTTTCTATACTAAGTTCATCTGGTAATTCCTCCTCTTCAGAAGGCTCAGAATAACTTTCATGTACAGGGACATCATTTGTTCCTTTTGTGTTATCTTTTTCAATTGCTATCCCATTGATTTATGTATTTTTTGGACAAGTATTAGCCAAATGAGATGAACTTCCACACATAAGAAATTTGAAAGGAGCTTTGTCATGTGTTTTATTGGGTTTCGGAATTGGCTTCCCACTGTTTTTGTTGTCTATTGGTGGTTTATACCAATTTCTACAAATTTTGGTTCTAGTAGTGATGTCCTCCATAGCATTGATATAATCTTATGTAGAGCAAGGCTCAATACATGTGCTTCTTATAGCATGCTCAAGGTCACCACCACAATTTCTTAATATCGCTTTATGTACCATTTCTTCAGACATGTCAGAATGAAGGCCAGTTAATGTGTCTTTTTGTTTAAGAAACCAAGACATGGGCCTGTCCCTTTCAATTTTAAAAATGGCTTCTTCAAAAGAATTCTCCATTTTAAATCTCCAGGAATTATTTTCCTATTCAGAACTTATTTGTTCTTTCCACCAAGGCCAAGCATGTTTACCAGGGTCTTGTATCATTTTGTAATACAGTTTCTTTGCTGATTTGGTAAATAATGAGTGTAATCTGGCACTTATTTATTCATCTGGTATGTTAAAGTCTTGTTTAAACATATCAATTGTTTTCACAAATTCCATATGATTATATTCCCCTTCACAAATGAAGGTTGGCCATCCCTCTAATCTTGGAATGTATTTGAAATTGCAAGCAGTGTCCAGTTCTGCATTACTTGCAACTGTATGATGTAAGTCATTATTCAAGTTTAGCACATTTCTGTCAAGAATTTGTGTGGACTGTCTTGGAAAATCATTCTTCAATGATATATTATGAATAATTGATTGAATGTCTTCTTTCAATTCAAGTATTTCTTTATCATATTTTTCCAATTGTTCTTGCAAAAGTGCTGCATTGGGCCCAGTTGAGTTTTTCAATTTTTCAACTTGTATTCTTAAGTCTTTTAACTATCTTGTTATAAAAGAAATAGAATTGTCATCTGGTTGATTGAGTAAGGTAACTTTAGACTCAATTCTCACACAAATTCGTGTCAAAGACAAAACATTGTCTTTATTAACATTTTCAAGGCCAATCATGGTCTTTTGGGATTCTTTTACTTGTAGTATCTCATTACCCAGCTTTTGTTGGATATACTCAAATTTTTGAAGCTTTGTTATCGTTTATTTATTACAAGTCTCACTTTGGTTTACAAGCATTACAAGGTCTACTTATTTGGAAAGGATTGGCTAAATCTTTCCTCTTCCTTCTTTTTGAATTCCATCAGAGTTCTTGCCATATTGAACACATTGTCCATGGCTGTCTTCTCTTTCTTGGGAATCCTGTAATTCTGTGTGTAAGGCTTGTTCCACTTGGAATTTGCCTTTCCCTTTGGCTTTTGCTTGCCTTTCTGGTTAGTCTTTGGGGTTGTTTGGCACTTGTTGAGGCGTAATTTTGCTTTTGGAGGCTTGGGGAGCTTCCACTGGGCTGTTTTCCTTCCCTTGGGCCAACTTCTTCTTCTGGTCCTGTGAAAACATGCTCTGGCCTTTAAACCAAGCTTTTATCTGTGGGAACTGTCCTTTCAAAGCCATGTGTAAGGTGTGAATATGAAACTTTGATAAAATATCAAGTACGTTTCCTGTCCTCAAAATTTGTATAAGGTAAAATTATTGAAAAATAGTATGAAATAGTATTTTTAAAGATCAAACACACCAATTTTATTGTTTTCAACCTTTTAAGTATAAAAAAAATATAATAAAAATTTATTGTTTTACCAACAATAAAGATTTATCCAAAAATACTCTACAAGAGATATTTAAGGCTACAAAAGAAATTTCTTCAAGAGGAATTTTAATTGGAATTAATTGAGCAAAGAACTTAAAGCAATTATTTAAAGAACAATGTCTTTCAAATAATATTTAAAGAGAAAACAGGCCCAAAAGTGACCAGAGTGAATTTGGAAACAAAGTGACAAAGTTGAAAGTGTTGAAAGATGCTTTAATTCACTTTTGGGGTGTCTCAGGGGTAAAAATGATTATAAGAGTTACAAAGAATGTTTAGAATGATTTTTTAACGTGGTTAAAAGTTTCAAATTCTTTTCAAAGAAGGGTGGTTGGAATCTTTTATTGATTTGTTTAACAGTGTTTAAACTAATTATAAAAGGAAAAGATTCTAACATGAAGAGAAAAGTGGGGCAAAGAAGACATTCTTTCATAGCCATCAATTTTCTTACTCCAAAAGCAAAATTTAGTCTTTTCAATCGTGAAAACAGTCTGACAACACAAAAGCCAATTATGGCATCATTGAACCCTGGTTTAGACAAAAAAGGGCTGGTTTAAGCCGTTTTTTGCTACTTTTAGCCATTTTAGACCCTTAAATCAGCCATTACTATAGAAATACCCGGTCTAGAGCCTTTAAAACACGTTGAAATGTGTGTAAGAGGCGTAGAAACCAGTTAAAACTGTTTTTACTAACATTGCTTCAACTTGAGGGTAGTTTTACCCTCTTGGAAGCAGTTAAAACTACCCTGGTCGGTATCAAAACCTCATCATCAATTGAGTCACAGACCCTGTGACTCAATTCCAGGCCAAAAGTAATCAACTTTTGCGTTGATTTTGACATCTCATGCCAGTCAGCAAGGAATTTGGGGGTCTAGCTTCCCCTTAGAGCTAGAGTGTCTTTCCCCCCCCCAGAATTAATCTTTCCAATTTATTTTTTCTATAATTCCTCATCATTTAATACAATTATAATTTACATATGTAATTTCATTGAAGTTTTAATTACACATCTGTAATAATTGATACCTCATATGTAAATTAAAGTTCACTTATGTAATACACACGCACATTTTGACATTTAAATTGAAAATACTTCAGTTCGACATAGCTTCTAAACAACACACCACACCTCAATTTTAACACAAAAATTGATGGTTAACACCACATGTGGTGTGAATTAAATCAAGGTGTTGAGGATTTTCATACTTTTGTACAAAAAATACTAAAAACTTAATTTAAGCTTATTTAGAGTTGAGTTACAGAAATTTCACCCAGAGGTGACCCCACTTTATTTTTTATGAGGAATCCAATGGTGTGATAATTTCTTTATGTTTCTTTATTGGATGAAAAGTTATAATAAATTTTATATAGCTTTTTACCAGAAATATTCTAATTTCATAATTTTTATTAAAAATTCATTTTTACTTAATTTTCACAAGTAAAAATGTATTTTCATAATTTTCAATTTTCTTGTAATCTTAATTTTAAATTATAATTAAATTTTTATTTTCAAATATAAATATTTATTTATATTGGAATTTTCATTTTTATAATATAAATAAATTTATTTTATTGATTTTTGTATCTCAATTTATGATTTGTGGTCTTTTGGGTATATTAAAATACCTCTAAGGCTCACATTCCCTCCCCCTAAAAAAAGAATATTACTTTGTAATATTGGTATTTCTAGTGTTTCTGAATCTCCTGAGGAGTTTGGTAGCTTCTGGTATATCTTTTTCCTCTAACCATTCATCTTCACAAGTTGGGTCACTGTACCTAACAAGGTATTCCCTTACTTTCTTGGTCCTTAATTTCCTTTCTTTAAGAACTTTGGCAATTTTCTTAGTACCAGATGTCTCAATAGGAGGTATAAATTGGGGAACATTATTCCTCAAGGGAAATATTTCAGCATGACTAGATTTATATGGCTTTATCAAGCTCACTGGAAATGTAGGATTTTTATTGCTAAGTTCTTCAGATAACTCTACTTCAACAGCATTTTCCCCATGGAGGGCCTTAATAACAGAAAGTCCTGCAAAGTAGTCTTTCAGCTTTTTACATCCTTTGATGTTATTGAAGTTAGTGGTGGATACAAGAGCTAAATCCCCCACTTTGAAATCTGGAGTTGCATGTTATTTATCCAATTTGTCCTTAGCATATGCAAAAGAGTCTTCCATGCACCTTACTGCATGCTTTCTAGCTTTGTCTAGCATTCCCTTGAAGCTAGCAGCTGTGGTATGTATTTCAATCAAATCTTTCCTCAGGGAATCTTGGGGTAATTTGGGGTTCCATCCCTTTTCTAGGATAGAAGGAGTTTGATTGGTACTGGTATGGATTGATGTTTTATATGCTATATCCAGTGCTGACAACAGAGTGCACCAATAATGGGTAAATCCATCAAAATCTTTGAATACAAGGCCATATGCACAAAACCTTCTTACCATGTCCTCTAAGGTCTGGATCATCCTTTCAGCTAGACCATCAGTTTGTGGGTGGTAGGCTGTAGAGAAGGATGGCTTAGTTCCAAATAACTGGTGAAAATTTGTCCATAGTGCTGAAGTGAATTTGGGATCCCTGTCACTAATGATATTTGTAAATATGCCAGTCCATGACACTACTCTATTCCATATCATAAGAGCTGTATCCATGGCTGTATCATCTTTGTGACATGGTAAAAAAGATTGGAGTTTTACTTAATCTGTCTACAATCACTAGGCAAGCAGCAGAACTTCTGTCACCTCCTGGTGGTAGGCCAGTTACACAATCCATATGGACAATTTCCCAAGGTCTGTTGGGGTCTTGGATTCTCATCATATTTCCAAGTCTCTTTCCAGTGGATTTATTTTCCTTTTGACATCTGTCACAGGTTTTGCAATACTCTGCAACATCATTCTGGCACATTGGCCACCATATGCAGGTCTTCACTTTTTCTCTTGTTCTGTATTCAGACAGATATCCAGAAAAGGGGCTGTCATGGCATTCTTTTAGTATAAGATTGATTAATGACCTGTCCACAACTGTCATCACACATGTGTTCTTGGTTCTGTGGTAGATTATACCAACCACTAGGTGAAATCTTCCTTTATCATAAGATTTATTCCATACTTCATCCAAGGCATGTATTAGAGAGATGTCTTTACAGTCTTTGTTAAGTAATTGGCATAAAATGCTACAATTCCTATCTTGAGTGTAACTGTTTCTTACTTCTTCAAAGAAGGTGGTATTCAAGTCTGTAACACTTATTCCTTCTATTGGGATCTGTGGTGAAGATTCTTCTGGTACATAAGAAGGATTATCAATATCATTTGTTAATTCCCATCTGCTTAGTCCATCTTCATTTTTGGGAACATTCCCATCTTTATGAACTATAGTCATATTGCCCCTGTATTCTTGTATGGCTATTTGCCATCTGAGAATATGTCTGTTAAATGTCTTCATGTTTGAAAGTGATTTGACGGCTGCAAAATCTGTTATCACTTCAAAAGCACATCCCTCTAAGAAGTAGTTCAATATTTCCAAGGCCCAGACAAGGAGTAGACATTCCATTTGACTTGCTCCATATATGGCTTCAGTTGGTTTTATTTGCCTGGATATGAAACATATGGGTCCTTCCACAGGTTTATCATTTATGATCTGGACTTGGTGAAGTGCAGCACCCAGCCCATCCCCTGATGCATCAATATACAATTTAAAAGGCAATTTAAAGTCTGGCATCAGTAAGAGTGGAGCAGTGGTCAAGGATTCTCTTAGAGACTCAAGAGCTTTGACTCTGTCAACAGTCATTTCAAATACTGTGTCTTTGTCACAGAATTTATAAAGTGGTCTTGCTATGGATGCAAGATCTTTAATGTGTTTCCTGTAATATCCTGCAAAACCTAAAAATGACTGAATTTCCTTGTTATTCTGAGGCATGGGTTTCAGCAATACTGCTGCAACTTTGTTTATGTCAATTCCAAGGGACAAACCAGATACAACATGTCCTAGTCCCTTAAGTTCTTTAAATCCAAAATGACATTTCTTCAAGGAGATTTTCATGTTCATTGATTGAATTTTTGTCAAAGCTCTGGACAATCTGTACATGTGCTCCTCCCAAGTCTTGGAACAGACAATAATTTCATCAATGTAAATGATTAACCATCCCTCTGAGAGTTCTTCAGGGAAGATTTCATTCATCATTCTTTGGAAGTGTGAAGGTGCATTTTTGATACCAAAGGGCATCCTCAAATATTCATACACTCCACAATGAACAACAATTCTCAAATATTTTCTTGCTCTTGGTGTCACCACATTTTGATGAATCCTTTAAGGGCATCCATAGTGGTTATATACACTGCTTGAGATATTTGAGTAAGGGCAATTTGGATTTTTGGTATTGGGTACCCATCTGTAACAGTGTAAGTGTTCAGAGCTCTAAAGTCTCCAACCATTCTGCATTTTCCATTATGCCATGCCACTATGAATGGTGTAGTTATTTCTACCTCTTCATTTTGGCCAACTTTTCTTATTACACCAAGGTCTAGAATTTCTTTGATATGATTTTTCAGAGCTTCTCTTGACTTGGGACTTGCTGGGTATGCATATCTCCTTAAGAGTGTTGGATAAGGTCTTTCAATATTAAGAATGATGTCAACTTCATGACCAATAATTGCTACTAGAGGTTCTTTGTCTTAAAAAAATGCTCCTTTGTGGTCATACAAAAGGGAAGAAAGGTCATTTTCTTGTTTATCAGTCAGATGAAGGCTTATTTCCGCCTCCCTCAACTGTTCAGATTTGAATTTTTCCAATTCTAAGTTGACTGGTGATACTTTGTCTACTGTAATTTGTCTTTTAAATGGTAAAAAGGAAAGTTTCTGATGCTTCTTGTCTCCAATAGTAAAGTATCTGTCTTTGTTGTTAGGCAAATCTAACCCATACATGATTAAACAGTCATTTTCCAATATGAAATGGGTACTAGAGCAGTTTTCCATAACAACAAATTCAACTGTGATTCTTAAATTTCCATTAATGTGTGGGAATATGAAATTGGTCTCAAACACTCCTAATTCTTTCATTGGATTACTTGCACTATTGAATTTTATACCATCAATTGATAACAATTGGTCTTCAAAATTTGGTGCATAAGTTTTAAGAAAAGATTTACCAACACAAGAGCAGAAGGCTCCTGGGTCAAGAAAACGTTTAGTGGGTTTTTTTCAATTACAACTCCTGTTATACAGTAGTTACCAGCTGTATAACCTTTCCCCCTGTTTGGTTTTGTTTTCATAAGTTGTGAATCTTGAAATTTTGATAAATCAAGTTGACCATTGCTCAATTGTGGGAAGTTGGAATAAGATTCCATGATGTCAAAAGTGGCATTGATATTTTCTATATCTTTTGAAGATACAGAAAATATGGATGACTTATCATCTGAATTGTCTTCAATTATGTCATCTTTTTCAACATCAGGTCCCTTTCCAATATTAATTTCATTGATTTCCCCCCTTTTTGGACATGCATCAGCTAAATGGGTGGTGCTTGTCAAAAATGGAGCTTTTTGACTTTATCTGCAGATTTATACCCAACATTATTAGAATTTTCTTTGGGTTTTTTGTCCACAGAATCTTTCCAAGGTGTATTAAACCTTGTTTCAAGATTCACCCTACTAGAACCAATTTTTGTTCTGGTGGTTACTTCTTCTAATATATTGGTAATATCCTCTGCTGAAGATTGCTCAGTAATCCTGCTTTTGAAAGCATGCTCTAAGTCACCTCCACATTTTCTCAGAATTTTTCTATGGATCATAAACTCTGACATATCAGGATATAATGTTGTTAATCTGTCCTTTTGTTGGCAAAACCATGGTAAAGCTTTGTCTTTATCAGCATTAAATTTGGCAGATTCAAAGGCTGTCTCCACTTTAAATCTCCAGGTATCATTGGCCCATTTGTTGATAATTTGAGTTTTCCACCAAGTCCAACTTTGGGGTCCATGTGCTTGTCTTAATTTGATATACCATCTGTGAGCTGATCTGGTAAACAAGGTGTTATATATTGCTGTTACCAATCTTTCTGGTAATTCAAAATCTTCTTTAATCATGTCAATTCCTCTGATGAATTCAATATGGTCATATTCTCAATCACCAATGAACTGAGGCCGTTCTTTATGTTTTGGTACTTCTTTTAAAAGTGCTTGCCCCATTGATGTTTCCAAGTTATGAAAAGAAGTGGATAATTCATTTTTTTTAACTGTGAGTTATCAGGTGTCAGGCTGAGTCAATATTGAAGTGGTAATAAGAGTATTTACAACTAGAATTATGACTGTGACACGTAGAAAATTGATTTAAAATAAGGGTTTTGGATTTTTAAGATGATTTATAAGATAATTAAGGGGTTCTACTATTGGATTATAGTGGTGGTGAGCGCTACTGAGAACCCAGGGTGCAGTCTTACCAGTTGGGTTACTATAATAAGAGTTACAATAATTAAATATATAATTATACCTGCTTATTACCCAAGAGTAAAACTGTTTTGGACAGTTTACTACGTAGGGTATTCAAGAGCAGGATGGGGAGACAATTCTGGCTGTGAAAAGCCTCCTTTTTATCCTGAAATGGGGTGGAAAGGGTGCTAGACCTTTCCACGTAGAGGAAGTGAAGATTTTTCACTTTCTAGTACTGGCTTGTGGTTTGCAAACAGCCTGTATAACCTGTATTGGGCTCAGATGTGGTTTTGAAAGCACATCTGGGTGGTTTTCACCAATACAGGGTGAAAATTTTCATCTGGGGACCTCACAGCCTGATTCTGACATGTATGACGCATAGAATGCTGTACAGAAACTGTATGGGACCCCAGTATTGACTGACATATGAGGTATTGAAGTAAAAACATGCTTCTTCGTCTATTTGACACCTCATATTCATGGTTATGGGATATTATCCCATGGTAAGGCTGTATATGACAGCAGGTGGGATTTTGACCTTAAATCAGCTATAACTTTGTCAATTCTTGAGATATCAACCTCAAAATTGGTTCAGTGTGTAGCCCTGTATGTGCTCTACACAATGGTACCTAATTTGGTATGGGTATCATCAAATATGACAAAGCTATCCCATGTACAAGATTTTTGTACATTTGCGTGTTTTGGGCAAAAAGCTGTATTGAGCTTGTTTTCCCCATAACTTCTGCTGTAGTTGAGATATGAGGAAATGGATGACACCATCAGATAGCCCTGATTGTGCTCTTTCCAAAAATACCCCACTTCAGGTATCCCACACTAAAACTGTAGAAGTTAGATGAGAGGTGAATGTTTTGTTCACCCTTATTTGGCCTGAAATTGACCATAACTCCAGTAATATTGGTGCTAGCTCAGTTTGGCTGGTACCATTGGATAGCCCTGGCTTAGAGCTTCATTTTGAATACCCATTTGATGGGTTTAAGCCTCTCCTTCTAGATTTTAGATGAGAGGTGAAAATTAAGGTTTATGCTCAGCAATAACTTTGTTATTCCTTGTCCTATGGTGATGGGACTTATATTTTCAGGAAGAGGTGAGTTTCCTATTTCGTTTGATACCTTTTGAGCTGATTTGGCTCAGCTCCATGTTTTGGTGGTATCTTGGCTATACCATTGGTTTATGGTATTTTGGCTGTCATGCTTGTGCTCTAGTTTTGAGTCACAGGCTGACATACCCTCCCTCTAAAAAAGGCTCATCATTGATGAGACTGTTCAGTCCTCCTAGAGGCTCTGAATCTCCTTAAATTAAGGTTCCCATCTGGTATGGCATCCTCTGCCAACCATTTGTCTTTATCTGATGTCTGGTTCTTAAATCTGATTAGGTATTGTCTTTGATCCTTCCCATTCAGTCTGATCTTACTGGCCCTGATGATCTTACTCACAGGTCCAGGTGAGTCTTCCACTTCCACTATCTCTTGTGGTGTGGGGTTCTTTCTCCTTGAGGGGAATTTGTCCACCTCTGTCTGGAAGTATGGTTTGACCAAACTCACTGGAAAGACTGGATGTTTCCTTGAAAATTCCTCAGTGAATTTTACTTCCACTGCATTTTTTCCTATCAACTTAATGATAGCAAAAGGTCCTACAAATGAGTCTCTCATCTTTTTAGGTCCTTTGAGATTGTTGAAGTTCAGTGTAGACACTAGCACCTGGTCCCCTTCTTTGAAGTAAGGTTCCGTATGTGATTTCTCCCACCTCTGCTTATTGTATTCTTTTGCCTCAGCTATGCATTTGGCAGCTGTGTCACAGGCCCTCTTCCACATATCATGGAAGTCTTTGGCTGTGGGTTGGATAGTCAGGAGGTTTTTCTTCAAGTGATCCACAGGCAACAGGGGGTTCCACCCTTTCTCCACCAGTGCAGGTGTTTTACCTGTGGTGGAGTGCTGGCTTGTATTATAAGCCAGTTGGACTGCTGGTAAGAGGGTAACCCAATCATGGGTGTATCCCTCATGGTCCTTGTATTCCATGCCATAGGCACAGAATCCTCTGAGGATGTCCTCCATTGCTTGGATCATCCTTTCAGCTAGGCCATCTGTTTGTGGATGGTAAGCTGTGGAAAAATCAAGTTTGGTACCAAGCATGTCATATAAGTTAGTCCAAAATTCAGATGTGAATTTTGGGTCCCTATCACTAATGATGATCTTAGGGACTCCACAGGTAGATATGATGTTATTCCAAAACAACAGAGCAGTATCCATGGCTGTTTCTTCTTTATGGCATGGTAGACACCTCATTCTCTTGCTGAACCTATCAACTATGATCAAACAGGCATTATAGTTTTCTTTGCCTCCTGGGACAAGTCCTGTAACCCAGTCCATGTTGATGGTTTCCTATGGGTGCTTGGGTTCTTCTATGTGTTGAAGTAACCCATACTTCTTCCCATGTTTCCTATTTGCCTTTTGGCATCTTTCACAAGTGTTGATGTATTCACTCAACTCTTGTTCCCACTTGGGCCACCAAGCTGTGCTTGCTACCCTCTCTCTGGTCCTGTCTTCACTCATGTGTCCCATATAGGGGCAGTCATGGCATTCTTGTAGGATCAATGAGATGTGGTCTCTGTCTACCACTGTGAGTGCACTTGTGTGCTTTTCTCTGTGGTAGAGCAGGCCATCTATAAGAAAAAACCTATTGTCCTTATAGGCCCTCAACCAGGGTTCTTCCAGCTGGGTTTCCAGTTCTGGGCTCCTGTACTTTTGTTGAAGGAGTTGGAGTAGTATGCTACACTGTTTGTGTTTGGCATAAGACTTCTGTACTGCACTGAAGAATTCATTGTGCAGCTCTGAGAAACTTATTCCCAGTATGGGAGTTTCTGTCCCTTCTGAGTCAGTGTTTTCATTGTCAAGGGTACCACTTTCTGGTGCCCATTCAGATAATCTGAAGTTTTTCCTCCTATCTATTTCCATGAAATGGATGGGGATTTTTGCTGAAAATTCTGGGTCATAAGCTGGATTGCTTTTGACATTGTCCAGTGGCCATCTGCTGAGGCCATCTGCATTGGTATGGCTTTTACCTTCCTTGTATATGATGGTCATGTTCCCTCTATACTCCTGGATATCTATTTGCCATCTCAGCATGTGTTTATTTGTAGTCTTCATGTTTAGTAAAGATTTCAAGGCTGTGCAGTCTGTGTAGACTTCAAAGACTGCACCCTCCAAATAGTAATGGAGTTTTTCTAGAGACCAGACTAGACATAGGCATTCAGTCTGGGTGGCCCCATACCTGGCTTCTGAATCTTTCAGCTGCCTTGAGATGTAGCAAATTACTCCTTCTCTTGGTTCACCATCCACAATTTGTCTTTGGTGAGGGGCTGCTCCTAGGCCTTGACTGCATGCTGCATCTATATATAGCTTGAATGGTAGTTCAAAGTCAGGTAAGATGAGCACAGGTGCATTGGTGAGTTCATGTTTGATCCTCTCATATGCATCCCTCCTTTCCTTGGTTATTTCAAAAACTACATCCATTGAACATAACTTGTATAAACTACTAGTTATGTGGGCAAACTTTTTGATGTGGTTTCTATAGTAGCTAGCAAACCCAAGGAAACATTGCATCTCTTTGATGTTCTTTGATACTGGTTTTTGCAGTACTGCTGCTACTTTGTTCTGGTCAATTGCCAGACTAAGACCTGAGACTTTATGTCCTAGAGCTAGTAGCTCTTGTTGGCCAAAATTACACTTCTTGAGTGAAATTTTCAGATTAATGGGTATACATTTACTTAGAACTCTGTCTATGTATTGTACATGGTCTTCCCATGTATCTGAGTATATAATGATATCATCAATATATACTACCATCCAGCCTTCCATTATTTCTTCTTGAAATATGGTGTCCATCATCCTTTGGAAGTGGGCTGGTTCATTCTTAATGCCAAATGGCATCCTGGTGTACTCATATATACCCATATGGCATATTATCCTGAGTAACTTCATGGAGTTTGGTTTAACTCCATTTTGGTGGAAGCCTTTCATACAATCCATTTTGGTTATGTATTTGGCTTTAGCCAGCTTATCTAAAGCATGGGGTATCCTTGGTATAGGGTACCTGTCTGCTTTTGTGTAGTTATTCAGGGCTCTGAAATCTCCACACAATCTAGACTTGCCATCATGCCAGGTGATTAGTACTGGGGTGGTGATTTCCACTATCTCATTATGTCCAATCTTCCTGATGACATCCATATCCAGGAGTTCATTGATATGTTTCTCAATTTCTTTCCTGGTTTCCAGGCTTGCTGGATAAGGAGGTCTCCTCAGCATTGGTGGATAAGGTCTTTCCATATTAAGATATAGTTCTATATCATGGCCTTTGATCTTGCCTAATGGTTCTTTACCAATGGCAAATGCTGGTCTGTTCTTTCTCAGCATTTTCAGTAAACTTAGTTTTTGTTTACTGGTGAGGGTAGTGCTAAACTGTCCCTCTCTGAATTCCTTCAGAAGTTCTTCTAGTGGATCTTGAGAAGATATCTGGTATATGTCAAGTGAAATTTTCTTCTCCTTGTTAGTACCAATGGTGATGTGCCTATTCTTACTGTTGTAAATGTCTATGCCATACATCCTCTGGTAATCTGTTCCCAGCAAAAACCCTTGGATGTGGGCATCATTACGCACTACAAACTCTGGATTGAGTCTGATATTACCCTTCCTATGGGGTATAATTATCTCTTTGATAATTGTCCCAATGGAAGTCATCTTCCCTGATGCACTTTTAAAGTTCTTTGCCTTAGTGGGCAAGAGCTGTTTTTCCCAGTTTGGGAAGTGGGTATCCAGATAGTTTCTGGCCACTATGGAGCAGTGTGCTCCACTATCAATGATCAGTGGATGCTGAGCATTGTCAATACAAACAGTCATTTTGGTGGCTGTTCCATGTATATATGCCATTCCTTTGGTTGGTGTAACCAGGAATGTTTGTGCATCTTGAGTGTGTTTGCACAAGTTCTTGTTAGCAGTGTCCTGTGGCATGCCTGCTTCCAACGGTATGTCCTGGATTTCCAGTGGTGTTTCCTCTTGGTATTCCACTAGAAACTCCTCTCTTGGGTCTTGATCATCCTCAGATGGTTCTCTGATGGCATCACCCATAGAGTCTGAATCATAATCCTCTGTTGGAGGTTCTTCCTCAGGGACTTTCTCTATGGCATAGACTTTTTTCTTTGCCTTTGGACAGTTGTTGGCATAGTGGTCTGTTGAACCACAATTTTGGCAAGAATTCTTCTTCTTAGCCACTTCTGCCAATCTTTCTCTGGGTTTGTCTTCAAACTCTACCCCGAGTGGTTGTTTCTCTTTGAAACTGCTGCTTCTATATGGGGTGAATTTCCCTATATTAGTCCTCTTCCTTATTTCTTGTAAGGTGTTGGCTATGTCATCTAGAGTGCAATTCTTGTTGCACCTGCATTTTACTGCATGCTCTAGCTCTCCTGGCAGCTGTGTCAGGAGTTTGTGATTCCTCATTTGGATGTTCATCTGAGGATCAATGGCTTTGAGTCTTTTAGACTGTCTAAGACACCACTCATATGGATCTTTGTCCACAGAGTATTTGTCATTTTCAAATGACATGGTCTTTTGCTATATCCAAGTTCCATTACTGTACTTTTGGATGATTTTACTCTTCCACCATGGCCAGTTTCTTCTGCCATGGATTTCTTTCATTTCTGTGTACCATATACTTGCATGACCTTTAAATGCAGTATTCAATCTAGCAGTGATCCAGTAGTCTGGTATGCTTGGTACATCAATGAAGAGTCCATCAATATAATCTATGAGTTCCATATGATCATATTCTCCTGATCCAGAGAATTTGGGCCAGTTGGAGGCTTCAGGAAGCTGTTTCAAGGCTTCCTTCTCTGAATAAGACATGCCATCTCCATCCTGGTATTGTGATGGAGATCTTGTCTTATTCAACAACATGGCATCTGGTTTGATGTCATCTGGTTGATATGGATTCTCCATAGCTTGGCCTTGTGGTTGGGGCTTCAAGCTATGATAGGCATTAAACAATTTGTTAATGTCTTGATCCAGACACTCCCTGTCCCTTGTGCTGTGGTGTTTTTCTTCAAAGACTATATTCAGTCTTTTGTTGGTTTCTTCAGAGGCTTTGCTCAGTTGAGCATATCCTTCTTGAAGATTTTTAACTATTTGTTCCAAGGAGGCTTGAGTTTTTCTCATCCTCTCTTGGCTAGCTTTAATTTCTTCAAACTGCTTTGCAGATTGTTCAGCATATTGGGAAATTTGTAACCACAGTGTATCACTGTTGATGTTACTCTCAGATGTGACAATGTTATTTTCAGTCTGAGTGGGGGTAATGTTTCTATTACTAGGACTACTGATTCTAGAGTGGTTTACAACTACTTCTGGTTCTTGTGCACTTCTTTTACCAAATCTAACATCTTCTGGATCATGGGATCTGACTCTTTCCTCCTCTGGTTGAAGGAGGCTTTGTTCTTGCCCTTGTTCCCTTGTCTTCTCCTGGAAACTTCCTGGAATTGTGAAGAATTGTGACTCTTGGCCACTGATCTGCTGGTTTCTGAATGGTGTGAAGCCACTGGAGAGCTGATTTGGCCTGCTCCTTGTGAACCTGAAGGAATCTGAGTAGGCCCTGTCTGGGTTAACTGTTCTTCTATAGCTTGGATAGTGGCTTGATTCTCCCTTATCCTCTGTGCCCTTGCCTCCAGGAGTCTGTGCTGCCTGGTAGGATTCCAACCTTTGGTGATTTCCATAAGGTCTTTGAAGTCTATCTCTCTGAGACAGATCTTCTGGCAACTTGATCCAAGTTCTGCCCAGTGAGTTTCTAGGTTGAACCTCTTGTTTTCCAAGCTCCATTGAAATAAGTCTTTGAGGAGTTGGTGGATCTGAAGAACTTGATCCATATCCTTCCAGTCCTCTGGTTTGAGGTTTCTGCTGAATTGGAGTGTGAATGGCAAGGTTGATATTATCTCCCTCATTGTTTTGCCATCCACCACTGTGTCCAAGGTGTCCTCTTCCTGGTCTTCTGGTTCTGGACAATCCTTCTCTGTCCTCTGGCTGGTTCCTTTGGAAGCCAAGATCTCTGAGGTATGCAGGGGACATATCAGTGTTTGCAAGCAGTCAAAAACTGTATGTTCTTAGGGTATTTACCTTTGACTGTGCCTTGTACAAATTTATTGTCTGCTGACTTGGGCAGTTTTCCTTTGGAAGTTACAACTGGGTTAATAATTGTAATCTTTCCTGTACAAGTGGTTAAGGTTGGTTTACCTTGTATAGAAGCAGAGTTTCGTGGTTACTTATTCCTCTGAGTGGCTATTGGTGTCCACTTTTTGGCTGTAATGAGGCCTTCACTAAGTCTTTTTCCTTTTCCCTTGCTTCCCTCTGGTTCTGAGGGTGTCACTGGTATGTTGGCCTGTGACTGGGTCTCAAGTGGTATGAAGTTTTCTTCCACTGAATCAAAGCAGGAAAAAGAGGGCTTATGTCAGTTAAGACTTCTTAAAAGGCTGGTTTTGCACGTCTAAGAATGGCCTCTGGGCTTGTATGTTACTACAGATGCCCTTGTATGATGACAATGTAATTGAATTAACAATTCCACGTCAAAAATACAGCTTACTGATATATGGTATACTGTTTGTATGCCAATATCTCACAGAATACTTGTAATTAGCAAGTATAATCTGTCAAAAGAATGGTGTATTACATGGTAATTGAGTTAACAATGTGCCCAAACACGCCTCAACTGTTGGTTTATCAGTATGAGTTGTCTTAATTCACTTACGAATTAAGGCTGTATTAGTGGCTTAAAGTGTTTTTATATACAAAACACACCAAAAATACTAGTCTTCTGGTTATAAGCCACGTGACAGATACTCTATAATATGTGAGTATTTCAAAAATCAAAGAAAAAATATATATAAAATATATTTTTAAAGAGAAAATGACGCCTAAAAAAAGTAAAACAGGTGTCAATAAATGATAAAGAAGAGAAAAACTTACTTGTAAGGTCCAAAAAATAAGTAAAAAACACGGCCAGGCCCCCAAAATGTCAGGCTGAGTCTATATTGAAGTGGTAATAAGAGTATTTACAACTAGAATTATGACTGTGACACATAGAAAATTGATTTAAAATAAGGGTTTTGGATTTTTGAGATGATTTATAAGATAATTAAGGGGTTCTACTATTGGATTATAGTGGTGGTGAGCGCTACTGAGAACCCAGGGTGCAATCTTACCAGTTGGGTTACTATAATAAGAGTTACAATAATTAAATATATAATTATACCTGCTTATTACCCAAGACTAAAACTGTTTTGGACAGTTTACTACGTAGGGTATTCAAGAGCAGGATGGGGAGACAATTCTGGCTGTGAAAAGCCTCCTTTTTATCCTGAAATGGGGTGGAAAGGGTGCTAGACCTTTCCACGTAGAGGAAGTGAAGATTTTTCACTTTCTGGTACTGGCTTGTGGTTTGCAAACAGCCTGTATAACCTGTATTGGGCTCAGATGTGGTTTTGAAAGCACATCTGGGTGGTTTTCACCAATACAGGGTGAAAATTTTCATCTGGGGACCTCACAGCCTGATTCTGACGTGTATGACGCATAGAATGCTGTACAGAAACTGTATGGGACCCCAGTATTGACTTACATATGAGGTATTTAAGTAAAAACATGCTTCTTCGTCTATTTGACACCTCATTTTCATGGTTATGGGATATTATCCTATGGTAAGGCTGTATATGACAGCAGGTGGGATTTTGACCTTAAATCAGCTATAACTTTGTCAATTCTTGAGATATCAACCTCAAAATTGGTTCAGTGTGTAGCCCTGTATGTTCTCTACACAATGGTACCTCATTTGGTATGGGTATCATCAAATATGACAAAGTTATCCCATGTACAAGATATTTGTACATTTGCGTGTTTTGGGCAAAAAGCTGTATTGAGCTTGTTTGCCCCATAACTTCTGCTGTAGTTGAGATATGAGGAAATGGATGACACCATCAGATAGCCCTGATTGTGCTCTTTCCAAAGATACCCCACTTCAGGTATCCCACACTAAGACTGTAGAAGTTAGATGAGAGGTGAATGGTTTGTTCACCCTTATTTGGCCTGAAATTGACCATAACTCCAGTAATATTGGTGCTAGCTCAGTTTGGCTGATACCATTGGATAGTCCTGGCTTAGAGCTTCATTTTGAATACCCATTTAATGGGGTTAAGCCTCTCCTTCTAGATTTTAGATGAGAGGTGAAAATTACGGTTTATGCTCAGCAATAACTTTGAGCAGGAATAACTTTGTTATTCCTTGTCCTATGGTGATGGGACTTATATTTTCAGGAAGAGGTGAGTTTCCTCTTTCGTTTGATACCTTTTGAGCTGATTTGGCTCAGTTCCATGTTTTGGTGGTATCTTGGCTATACCATTGGTTTATGGTATTTTGGCTGTCATGCTTGTGCTCTGGTTTTGAGTCACAGGCTGACATCAGGACCCAATACTTGTGGATTTGGAATCCTTGTCCCCTCATTTTGATTCAGAGGTGTAGACATTATTGGTAAGGTGTTCACTATTTGTTCAATATCATTCATATTACTGTTGCTACACCTTTGGTGATTCCTGTCTTCATGTTGGAAGGCTTTTATTAAATTTAATACTTCAATTTTATACATGCCTTCTTTATTTGTCAGTTCTAGCAATAACTCTTTCTGTCTTGTATTATCAGCAGAGACTTCATTCAATTTCATTGATAATTTTGATACTTCTTCTTGTGAAGCATCAAAACACTTTTCCAAGGCAATGGTATATGTCTTTAGTTCAGTAAATGAATTTGAAATGTCATAAAGGACTTTCTTGTTATCTGTTTTGATAATATTTATGGCTTGTTTAATTCTTGTTTCAATTGTGTCATCAATATTGAACTTAGAATATGTGTCTGTTAACTCTTTAATAATGGCAGATTGTTCATTTATTTTATTGCCAAAAGAATAATCATTATTGGAAGTTTTAATTGTTCTTAAAACTTTTTCAAAACACATAAGTTTTCATTTATTTGGCACAGGCTCAAGTTGTTTGTTTTAGTGTTGTTACAAATGGTTTCATTTTGATCTGAAAGATGTTTTTTCATGTCATTTATAGCTTCATACAACTCTGGGATTGAATCAAATATGTCAGAAATCATTTCTGGAATCTTAATCTGGCTTCCTCCTTCTTCTGTAATTCCATCATGGTTCTGGCCATCTGAAATAAATTTTTGATGGCATCCTGCTGAATCTTTGGAATCCTGTATCCCTGGCTGTAAGGCTTTGGGGCTGGTGCCTTCCCTTTTCCCCTCTTTTGAGCTTGTGGCTGCTCTTTCACGTTGGAATTGCTGCTGCTGGCCAGTGGGGCTGGTCTCGGCCCTTTCTTTGGTGGTGGAGGGTTGTTTTTCCTCCATTCTGGTGTTAAAAGCATGATATTCTTCTTTTCCATCAATGGATGCCATCCATTGAGTAACTTTCAAGTGTTGGGATGACCCAGGAATTTTCTTACAGTCAGGTATGAGTTCATGCAGGTTTTCCACAGATATGCAAGGATCTGGTACTCTTTGTGCTGCAGTGCATTGTTGTAAGCCTTCTGGCTGGCTTTGTAAATGTCCACTAAGGCTTCTTGTGGCGGTGTCAGCTCTTTTTGAAGGTAAAATATTGTCATCAGCTTCAGAATTGGACAATTCATTGTTGTGGAAGTCTTTTACTGAACCTTGTCCTTCTGTATCTGATTGGCTTCTGCCATAATCATGTCTATGACCTTTTCAGGAGCTGCTTGAGGGCTTGTAGCTTGGTCCGGATCTGGTTGAAGGCATTTTTTATGATCAAAAATGTTTAAAATAGTAATTTTACGTCAAAAACTTAATATTTGCCAAATATTTAGCTTTCTGAATAGTATTACTGATATCCAAGTTGATCAGTTCAGAAGAAATTGGCTCTTGTTGGTTATTCTGAGTTACAATGACAGTGCAATTATGGTCAGAAATCACAGTGCTTGCAGGAATAATGCTAGTAACTGTGGAGGTTGTTTCAATATTTTCTTGTCCTACCATTTTGTCAGAAACTAAAATTAATGAAAAAAGCTAATTAATTAAGTCAAGAAAAGATTTTTCAAAAGAGAAATAAAAATGAAGCCACATTTATAATTCTAAAAAGAAATTCTTTTTAAGGATTTTTTTTGAATTATAAGTATTTTTTATATATTTTGAAATTTCACAATATAAGAAAAAAGATTTAAAAAAAGTAAAAAAATTATTTCACATGGAAAATATGACAGCTGGGCCCCAAAATGTAAGGTGTGGATATGAAACTTTGATAAAATACCAAGTACTTTTGCTGTCCTCAAAATTTTTATAAGGTAAAATTATTTAAAAATAGTATGAAATAGTATTTTTATAGAGAAAACACACCAATTTTATTCTTTTTAACTTTGTAATTATAAAAAAATAATATAATAAAAATTTATTGTTTTACCAACAATAAAGATTCATCCAAAAATACTCTACAAGAGATATTTAAGGCCACAAAAGAAATTTCTTCATAATCAATTTCAATTGGAACTAATTGAGAAAAGAGCTGCAAGAAATTAATTAAAGAACAAAGTTATTTAAAAGATATTTAAAGAGAAAACACGCCCAAAAGTGACCAGAGTGAATTTGGAAACAAAGTGACAAAGTTAACAGTGATAAAAGATGCTTTGGTTCACTTTTGGGGTGGTTCAGGGGTAAAAATGATTATAATAATTTTTTCATGTGGTTAAAAGGTTCAAAATGTTTTTAAAAAAGGGTGGTTGGAATCTTTTATTGCTTGGCTTAACAGTGTTTAAACTAATTATAAAAGGAAAAGATTCTAACATGAAGAGAAAAGTAGGGCACATAAGACATTCTTTTATAGCCATCAATTTTCTTACTCCAAAAGTAAAATTTACTCTTGTCAGTAGTGAAAAACAGTCTGACAACAGAAAAGCCAATTATGGCATCATTGAACCCTGGTTTAGACAAAAAAGGGCTGGTTTAAGCCATTTTAGACCCTTAAATCAGCCATTACTATAGCAATACCCATTCTAGAGCCTTCAAAACACACTGAAATGTGTGTAAGAGGCGTAGAAACCAGTTAAAACTGTTTTTACTAACATTGTTTCAACTTAAGGGTAGTTTTACCCTCTTGGCAGCAGTTAAAACTACCCTGGTTGGTATCAAAACCTCATCATCAATTGAGTCACAGACCCTGTGACTCAATTCCAGGCCAAAAGTAATGAACTTTTGCGTGAATTTTGAAGTCTCACGCCACTCAGCAAGGATTTTGGGGGTCTACCTCCCCCTTAGAGCTAGAGTGTCTTTTCCCCCCAGAATTAATCTTTCCAATTTATTTTTTCTTTAATTCCTCATCATGTAATACAATTATAATTTACATATGTAATTCAATTGAGTTTTTCAATTAAACATCTGTAATAATTGATGCCTCATATGTAAATTAAAGTTCATCTATGTAATACACACACACATTTCTACATTTCAATTGAAAATACTTCAATTCCTCATAACTTCTAAACTAAACACAACACCTCAGTTTTAACACCAAAGTTGATGGTTAACACCACATGTGGTGTGAATTAAATCAAGTTTTTGAGGATTCTCATACTTTTGTACAAAAATACTAAAAACTTAATTTAAGCTTATTTAGAGTTGAGTTACAGAAATTTCATCAAGAGGTGACCCCACTTTATTTTTTATGAGGAATCCAATGGTGTGATAATTTCTTTATGTTTATTTATTGGATAAAAAGTTATAATATATTTTATATAACTTTTTACCAAAAATATTTTAATTTCAAAATTTTTATTAAAAATTCATTTTTACTTAATTTTTACAAGTAGAAAGGTATTTTCATAATTTGAAATTTTATTGTAATTTTATTTTTAAATTGAAATTAAATTTTGATTTTTGAATATAAATTTGTATTTATATTCCAGTTTTTATTTTCATACTATAAATAAATTTATTTTATTTATATTTGTATCTTAATTTATCATTTGTGCTCTGTTGGGTATATGAAAATACCTCTAAGGCTCAAAACATGGGTGGCCAACCCTTCAGAAGTTCCTCTGTCTTTTTTCGCCCCATGAAATTCTTCACCCAAAGATATGAGTTCATGGTGCCTATCCAAAGACTTGGGAGAAGTTCCCACTCTTGCTGTTTTGCTGCCATAAACCAGTTCTTGTACTGAGACTGGTATATCTCTATTGTTGCCTGTTGGCAGTGATTCAGGTCTAACAACCGCAGTAACAGTTATTTCAGCTTCTGGACTCTCAATAAGAGTGTCAAAGGTGCTGGATAACCTTTAGGAACTGGTGGAAGCTCTGGGATCCTCCATTTGTGCCTCTCCTCTGGGCTGACATTCTTGTCTTTTGGATTGATGACTTGAATGTTCTGGTCCAGATCCATTTGATTGGATGGAGTAGTTACTTTGACTTCTAGTAGGAGTCATTTCAAGTCAATATAAAGCAATTAAGACTAAGGAATGGATTGAATTCACCTGCTGGACGTTTAACGGGTTCTTTGGTCATTAAACCCCTTGGTGCTGGGCTAGTTTGAATTTCAATACTGGACTCTTAGGCTTCATAGTCTGAAGAACTTTCTCTGATGGATGACAATAGAGAAAAAATATAATTAATTTTATCAAAAAATAAAAATAACTTCTAAACTCAACTTATTGGATAAAGTTGTTTTAATGTAAGCTATGGAAAATTATCTCAAAAATAAAGAAAAATGTCTAACATTAAAGAAAAAATGTTTTTAGTAAAGATTTTGAATTTTTGAATTTTCTATTTGATTTTATATTTTCTTTAAAGAAATAATAATTATGCAATTAATAAGCTATTAATCAAAATTGTATTATTATCAACTTTATACCAGAATAACTCAAAGAATAAATTTCAAGTCTGTGATTTGAAAAAGCCACTAGTTAGACAAAAGGACTTTATTCCAAGTCACTCAATATTATATTGTTTTAAAGAATATTCTCAAGGAAAAAATAACTTTTTTAAAATTACAAAGATTATTTATAAGTGATAAGTCCCAAAAAATCCAATATTAAAGTAAATATGGCAATTTTACAACAAAAAACAGTAAAATCAGGTCTAGAATATGATTTATATCCCAAAAATTGGTTAAAATAACGCCCAGGGCCACAAATGTAAGGTTTTTCTATGAAACGCTTGATAATAGTAACAATATCAAGAGTACTATGACTGTCCTCAGTATAAAAATGTAATATGATATAATATTATAACCACAAATTTAAATATAATTATTAAAAATAATATTCAAAAAATGGATTTAATTATTATTATATAACATAATAATAAAAAAATATAATAATTAGAATAAATTATAATTATTCTATTACTGTTATAGTCACTGCAAATTATAACAATAAGAAGTGTAAAGCTCTTAATGAGACAATTACACATGTAAAATCTAAATATTTAACCACTTATAAATAATATATGAATATTATTTATGAAAGAGTTAAAACACACACTGTGCAAAAGTAATTCTTATATAAAATTCTATATGAAAAAACTAATAATAGATAAAAAAGACATTGAATTTTAGGGAAAACTCACTTATAATATTTATTTAATAGAACAACTCGAAGAACAACAGTTATTATATTAAATAATAATTATAAGTTAAAAACAGGCAAATAATCAATATTTTCAAAGATAAAACAACCTTTTATAATAAGAATTATGATTAAGGAGTTTTTTTAGAGGAATTTGTTTGTTTAAAAAGATATTTCAAAGACGATGATTTTATAAAATAAAACATATCATAGGTGATTACAACAATAATCTAATTTCTATTATTTCAATTCTTTAATTTAAGATTTATAAAGAATGAAATACTTAAGAGATACTTTAATAATAAGATTTTCTATATAATAAAACTTTACCTCTTTAAATGTCTCATATGATTGGATTGAGAGTTTATTATGGACAAAAACGGTGCTGAAAAGACTCTTTTTATGTCTACAGAGCAGCTCTCATGATTCATAATGGATATAGCCATCGGGCTCAGGTCAAAACTGAAAAACAATGCTTAAAAAAAGGTTCTTAACTTAAGGTAACTTCTTTTTAATTCCGATTTAAAGTCACCAGTGTTATTTTTAACTGTAAGTAACTTTAATCCTCATTTAAGTTAATTGTTTTAAGTTTTAATATAAAATAAGTTTATTTATATTAAAGGGAATCACATGAATAACTTAAAAATAGAGGTTCAAGCAGAAATATCTTCATCTCAATTTTTAATTAAGTTTTGAAGAAATCTTAATTTTCTTTAAATATAATTAAAAGAATAAATCCCCAGGCCAATTACCCAGGAAATCTGTTTATAAAAGCTACTTAAAATTTTATTTATATATAGATAATATTGAATTTTAATCTTTGTGAAACTTTAAAGAAAATCCATTTAGAATTGGATTTTTAATTAATTTTTGAAGTTATTGCTATTTTTCATTCAAAATAGCAATACACACAAAACCTTAACTTTTGATAAGGTCTTCATGCTTTCAACCTTGAAATTTTAATCTTATTTAAGCTTTGATAGGTCTCAAAACTTTAATTCCAAGCCTGCATATTGGGATTTACCCTTGGCAGCTTGATATTCCTGTTCAAATTGGGATAAAACCAGTTTAAACTTTAAGGTTGGATCAAAGTCTAATATTAAGGTTTAAATAAGGTGGAAAATCCTCCAATACAGGTGGAAAACCTTAATTGAATCCTTCGGATCCAAAAAGTTGGGTACCCCAGTTCTGTTTGGTCTTTTTCTTTTATCCCACCTTTTTGCATGGATTTTGCCCTTTTTTTATTTAAAGCCATACTATGGCCTTAAACACCTTTAAATTGAGCTCACACTGGATTTACATTCTGTATTCCAGCTCATTAGCCTATTAAGTAAATATACACAACACCTCAATTTTACCCAGAACTTTGGTAAGTTTTCATAAACCTTATGCAACTTTAATTTTACACTTATTTAAGCTTAAATATAACAATTTTCAAAAAATGTTAAAAAATTTACATTAGTACTGTGAGACTCTTAAATCTTTCAATAACATAAGAAATAAGCTTTTCTGGGTATAACACCCTATGGGTATACCCTAAGTCATTTTTGTTGTAGAATCCAAAAATGACATAATATTTAAAACTTTGTTCATCGCACAAAAATTCATACTTATTCTTTGTTATTTTTTCTTTTAAATTCAATTGAAAAATTTGTTGAGGACTAAATCAGCTGTATATAAAATCATATGTGGCCTGATGGTTATGTTATACATACCTCACAGGCTCACAAGGTAAGAGACAGTTATACTCAGGACAAAAATTGTAGTTCTTTATGCCAATTACTTACTAAGGACTGTAAAGACAATTCTTCAATAAATGCCTTAGATGAGATAGGGAAAAAGTCATATGATGAAGGAAGACTCCACTCACTGGATTATATAATTTACCACAGAACTAAGCATACATGTGTCATGAAAGTTGTGGACAGGTCCTTAATAAATCTTGTACCTAAAGAATGCCATGACAGCCCTTTTCAGGACATCTGTCTGAAGACACAACAAGAGAAAAAGTAAAAACCTGCATATGGTGTTGCAGAGTATTGCAAAACCTGTCACAGATGTCAAAAAGCAAATAAATCCACTTGGAAAGGACTTGGAAATATGATCAAGATCCCAGAACCCAGCAGATGTTGGGAAGTTGTCCATATTGATTGGGTAACTGGCCTGCCACCAGGGGTGACATAAGCTATAATGCTTGCCTAGTGATTGTTGACAGATTTAGTAAGACTCCAATCTTTCTACCATTTCACAAGGATGCTACAGCCATGGATACAGCTCTTCTGATATGGAATAGGGTAGTATCATGGACTGGAATATTCACAAACATCATTGGTAACAGAGATCCCAAATTCACCTCAGCACTATGGACAAATCTTCACCGACTATTTGGGACAAAATTATCCTTCTCTACAGCCTACCACCCACAAACTGATGGTTTGGATGAAAGGATGATCCAAACCTTGGAAGATATGGTAAGAATTTCTTCTGCACATGGCCTTGAACTAAAATGCTGTTATGGATTTACCCATGAGTGGTGTACTCTTTTACCAGCACTAGAATTGGCATATAATAAATCCATTCATGGCAGTACCAATCAAACTCCTGCTATTATACAAAAAGGATGGAATCCCAAATTACCTCAAGATTCCTTGACAAAAGATTTATTTGAGATACATCCTACAGCTGCTAGATTCAAAGGAATTCTAGACAAAACTTGAAAGAATGTAAGAAGGTGCATGGAAGACTCTTTTGCATATGCTAAGGACAAATGGGACAAATAACATGCCACTCCAGATTTTAAAGTGGAGGATTTAGTACTTGTATCCATAACTAACTTCAATAACATCAAAGGATGTAAAAAGCTCAAAGACTTGTTTGCAGGACCTTTTGTTATTAAGGCCCTCCATGGAGAAAATGCTGCTGAAGTAGAACTATCTGAAGAACTTAGCAATAAGCATCCTGCATTTCCAGTGAGCTTGATAAAGCCATATAAATCTAGTTATGCTGAAAAATTTCCTTTAAGAAAAAAAGTTCCACACATTATACCTCCTATTGAATCATCTGGTATTAAGAAAATTACCTAAGTGCTCAAAGAAATAAAGTTGAGAACCAATAAAATAAGGGAATACCCTGTTAGGTACAGTGACCCAACTCATGAAGATGAATGGGTAGCAGAAAAAGATATACCTGAAGCTACTAAACTTCTCAGAAGGCTCAGAAACACTAGAAATCACAATATTACAAAGTAATATTTTTTTAGGGGGAGGGAATGTGAGCCTTAGAGGTATTTTCATATACCCAAAAGACCACAAAAAACAAAATAAGATACAAAGATAAATAAAAATGTATTTATTTATATTATCAAAATAAAAATTAAGATATAAATACAAATTTATATACAAAAATAAAATTTTAATTATAATTTAAAATAAAAATTACATGAAATTTTAAGAATATGAAAATACATTTTTACTTGAAAAAAAAATTAAGTAAAAATGAATTTTCAATACAATTAGTGAAATTAAAATACTTTGGTAGAAAGTTACATAAAATTTATTATAGCTTTTTATCCTATAAATGAATATAAGAAAATCACTTCACCATTGGATTCTTCACAAAAAATAAGGTGTGGTCACCTCTGGGTAAAATTTCTGTTACTCAACTCTAAATAAGCTTAAATTAAGTTTTTAGGATTTTCTTTACAAAAGTTGAAAATCCTCAAAACCTTATTTTAATTCACACCACATGTGGTGTCAACCATAGATTTTTGTGTTAAAATTGAGGTGTTGTGTGTAGTTTAAAAGCTATGAGGAATTAAAGTATTTTCAATTGAAATGTCAAAATGTGCGCATGTATTACATAAGTGAACTGTAGTTTACATATTAGGTATCAATTATTACAGTGGTGTACTATAAAACTCAATTGAATTGTATGTGTAAATTACAAGTGTATTACATGATGAGGAATTAAAGAAAAATAAGTTGGAAAGATCAATTCTGGGGGGGAAGGTACTCTAGCTCTAAGGGGAAGCCAGACCCCCTAAGTCTTTTCTGACAGGTGTGGGATGTCAAAATCGACACAAAGGTTAATCACTTTTGGTCTGTGATTGAGTCACAGGGTCTGTGTCTCAATTGATTATGAGGTTTTGATACCAACCAGGGCAGTTTTAACTGTTGCCAACAGGGTAAAACTACCCTTAAGTTAAAACCTTTTTAGGAAAAACAATTTTAACTGGTTTCCACCTCTCTTACACAAATTATGACATGTTTTGAATTCTCTAGACCAGGTATTACTATAGTAATGGCCAATTTAAGGGTCTAAAATGGCTAAAATCAGCCCTTTTTTGGTCTAAACCAGGGCTCAATGATGCCACAATTAGCTTTTCTGTTTTCAGAGTGTTTTCCACGATTGAAAAGAGTAAATATTTCTTTTGGAGTAAGAAAATTGATGGCTATAAAAGAATTTCTTCTTTGCCCCACTTTTCTCTTCATGTTAGAATCTTTTTGTTTTATAATTAGTTTAAACACTGTTAAACCAATCTATAAAGGATTACAAACACCCTTTTATATCGGTTTAAGTCTTTCAGCCACATGAAAAAATTATTATAATCATTTTTTGTAACTTTTATAATCATTTTTACCCCTGAACCACCCCAAGAGTGAATTAAAGCCCCTTTCATCACTGTTAACTTTGTCACTTTCTTTCCAAATTCACTCTGGTCAGTTTTGGGCGTGTTTTCCCTTTAAAAACCCTTTCAAATACTTTGTTCTTTAATTAATTGCTTTTGGTTCTTTGCTTAATTAATTTCAATTGAAATTGCTCTTGAAGAAATTTCTTTTGTAGCCTTAAATATCTCTTGTAGAGTATTTTTGGATAAATTTTTATCATTGGTAGAACAATAAATGGTTAAAATACTATTTCTATATACTTATAAAGTTACAATAAAAGTGGCGTGTTTTCTCTTAAAAATACTATTTCATACTACTTTATAATAATATTTTACCTTATACAAATTTTGAAGACAGGCAAAGTACTTGATTTTCAATCAAAGTTTCATATCCACAACTTACAAATTAAGTATTTTAATTTATTTTTGACTTTATTTGGAATTATCAATAAATATCTTCACAATTCAAAAGTTAAATTTCTAAAAACATTTTTGCTTAGAATTCCCAATTAATTCCACTTCAGATTCCCTTTTTAGAGGTAAAAAGAAAAAATAAACAATATTGAGGCCCATTTTATTTTTGTATTTTAAAATCCATTTTGAATTTATTTTTAATTTATTTTTCTTCAAAACTCATGATGTTGATTTGAATTTTTTTTCCAATTATTTTTTGGTTTTGGAAAATTGTCATATTGATTACCAATCACTTAAAGCTCATTGCCAGCTTTACCCCCAATTTTCAAATATCATCATACAAATGCCTTCATCAAATCCTCAGTGTGAATAAGGATGGAAGAAAATACAATGCCTCACAAATGAGAATATGGAGCAATTTCTGTGTGGTCAAAATTTCCTTCAAAGTCATTTTGAGGATTCACCAAGTCAATCCTCCACTCAAAGACAAAAAAGACCTACCAGTGAAGAAGACCAATTGTATTGAAATATATTTAAGCATGAACATATTCTCAAGAGGAAATTACGATAAAACAGTTGAATTAATGCTGAAGATCAAAAGACTGAAGCAGATTTAACAACCTCTGGCACATAAAAGTAATTAACGGAATCACAAAAGCAGCTTTTTTGAAACAAAGACAGTATGCAGAAATTAGTGGATCTTATGAGAGATTTACTTATTTATTTTTTCAATATGGATGGGACTAAATCAGGATCTATTCCTTTGAGCTTATTTTTCAAGAAAAATGAGAATCCCAAACATGATTTTACACAATTAAAAACCCTTTATTTTGAGACACTTGCGAGGATCTATAAGGCATTAATGGCTATATGAAAGGCATGTGTTTTGATTAATAATTAGTAGAGCTATTCCAATATGTTATATGCTTTAGAAAATGAAGGATTATTGTGATGAAACTGGAGGTGGTGGCTTGTAAATACAACTCTAGTGTCATCACAAGACTATGGAGGTGAGTCAAATCCACTCATCATACATGTGCATTACTAAAGTGATTTACATCACAGGTGTATGAGTTTCTTAAATAAATCAATCTAAAAAATTGTGGGACCGATGAAGTTGGGTTAAAAGTTGGTCATTTTCCTCAAAACCCAATAAAACTATGGGGAAAGGACTCGCAAAGACATTGAAGTACCCATAAGACAACAATGTGAAGGAGCAGCTCATTCAGGAAGTGACAATGGGGAATTGGAACCCAGAGAGGTGATGGTAGATTGACAAGACAGTCCATGGAATATCCCCAGTAAACCAGAAGGTAGTCGGGAAAATCACCATGATCTTGGCCCTTCACATATTGGTATTCCAAATTCTGCAAGTCAAAAAGTGAGAATCAGCAAGGGAACAACACATTTTGATCACAATTTCATCAATAACATTAATAAAAACTTGCAAAAAAATTCACTTTTAATGCTAATATTAAAGAAAATGCAGGATTGAGCAGAAGAAAGATATAAAATGCAAAGATTTGGGGATGATGAAAGGAGAATGTTGATGCATGAGAAAGAAAAGGAATTTTGGCTGTGTGAAACACAAATATCAGCTGAAGAAAGAGGGTGAAATAATCAAATGAACATGTATATGATGGCCATGTTGTCAAAAATTACCAGTGTACCATTGGATAAGCCTTCCCCCAGATTGCAAATGGGATAATACATCTTATGCAAATTTTATTATGTGTTTCTTGATTATATATAGCGCAGATGGATTATAAAAATGTTCATTTGTGGCTTATTGATTCCTCTGTCATACAAAATGCTTTTGTAGCCATGACAAATATCTATGTGCTATAGATATTGAGGGTAAATATGAGCAAGCATATCAAAGAGAAACATAATTTTTCTTGTCTTACATCTTCTCCCTTATAAGAGACTTTCTTGTACTTCAATCCTGTGTGTATACGATTCCAAGGAAAACAAATTGATTATTGAGGAATTGTAGAGGACAATCTGTTATGTGAAAAGCGCATTGGTTTGTAATACAAAGAACTCTAAAAAGGGATGTTCTTCAATATTATAATCTCTGAATTCTTAATTTCTATCACTACCAGTAACCAATTTGTGATATAATTCCAAATTCAACACCCACTTGAGGCTCAACCCAGTTATAATTTGTTTGTTGTTCATTATAATCCCACTTGAAGTTTTTTTTAAAAGGCTCTTACTGTTATTCCCACAGCTTTGAGATGAGTGACCCATCTTCATCAAGAAATGGCTCAAGTCCTTATCCTGCTCAAAAAGTTCCTTTTGAAGAATATAATCAAAGTATGGATGGGGTTGGGAAAATTGAAGTGAAAAACAAAACATTCTGTACCATATTTTTTAGCTGCAAAACCAAAATGATGCTCAAGATGAAGAAATAATATTGGTACAAAACAAGCTTCAGGCTAAATATTTTATCATCCATCATTTTAAAGTACAAGAGTTCAAAGAATAAAATGCTTTGAAATCACAATTAAACCAAGTAATGGAGTGAAAAATTCCTTTTTAATCATAGTGAGCTTCCCTTTTCAATGTATTATTCAATTGGCATTCAAATTTATCTCACTTTTGTTTCCACAAGGTATGATCATTCTCAATGCTTTTTTCACAATCTTTAAAGAAAATGTTTCTTCCAGATCTTCTGGTTTTTCAGACATTGACTATTAAGTTATCAAAGTGCAAAATATTACTAATAGTTACCACCAAGATATCCCAGTGGAACATTGTACTAAAATCTTCATACATATAAAAATCCATCATACCTCATGAAATCAAAAACATTGTTATTGTATTCTATCCTAGCCTCTCCTCTTGAATATTTGATTGATTCCAGTTTTTTAGAAACTTCCCCTGATTCCCATTAAAAAGGTTATCTAGAATCATACATGCTATTGTCACTTTACCTGTATGTAGTGGAACTACAGCTTGCCATGTCAGCAGACATTAAAGAAAATTCTTCAAATGTCTAAAGGTGTGCTCAAGTAAAGATATACCACACAGATCTTACTTTTAGCTCATTTTTTATTTAAAAAATGTGTTTCTCACCCTGTAGAGAAATTAATCATATTAAAATGTGCTCCTCCATCATCTTGAGGATTTCTTGAAGGTATGAGAATTTTTGGTTTGAAAACATTGAGTGAAATTAAATACTCAAATCATTGTCAAATCATGTAATGCAACCTAAATTTCTTGAACCATGGCCTGTTTGACTTGAAAAGCTGTGGACTTGCACACATGGAACACATGCCCCACCATATCATCAGAGTGTCACAGGGGCTTTTGGGAAAAGCAAGAGTGGCCTGGCACTGAGAAATCAATAAATCACTTGGAAGGCTAAAAAAAATGAATAAATAAAAGAAGAATATATTTCTTTAAGAGAAAAGGAAATAAGTACAAGATATGCCAAAGGCCAAACATAATAAGAGAAATCTAAGGGCCACTGAGCCAACCAAATGAATCCTCAATTCACTTTTTCAACCTATCAGAAAGAACAATGAATTAGTAAATGAAAAAGCGCCAATACCAACTGACAGGAAAAGAAAAAGTTGCAAATGAATGACTTAAGATTATCAGTTCTTACTTTGATAATGAAAAGAGAATAATAATAATAAATATAATATATTAATTAACAGGGGATAAAGTCCACAGGGGTGAAAAGGTGGCCAGTATATGTGAAAAACTCAAAGCCTGCTCCCAGAACGGGAGTCACCTGTCACAACCACAAAGATTGACCCTCCTCCATGGGTGTTGCGGCAATTCTAACCTGGAACCAAGTTGGGGCCAATTGGCCACACCATATCTTTTATGGCCGATTGGTCCCCTCTGGTGCTCTATGGCTATTTGGCCATAACACCTCTTTTTGGCCACTTCTGGCCACCATTATCATTTATGGCCTCAGGCCATATCCTGCCATCATTGGCCTCCTTGGCCAATCTCCATATCACCAATCCCCAGGCCTTTATCTTTGATTTTGGGCCTGCGGGGTCCTTTAGTCTTCCAGGCAGTTCTGGGTCCCCTAGCCATCACCTTTGGGTTTGGCCACCCCCTTTCATTAGGGGGGTTTAGGCCTAAATGGCCTTTTTGGGCCATTTAGGCCCCCTATGGCTTCTATGGCCTGTGGGCCACGGTCCGTAGGCCAAAAGGGGGCAATCATCTAGCCCCCAAGGCCAGGTGGGTCCCAAACCACAATTGGGCCCACCTGAGCCAATTTTGGCCACCAATCCCTTGGACCCAAATTTGGCCAAAAACCCTTTGGACACCAAAATGGCCATAGAACCCATAGGACCCAATTTTGGCCATGGACCACCATGGAACATTATTCCAGCCATAGCCTCTGGCAACCACGAGCTCAGCAAGCACTCCCCTCAACTTAAGGGGAATTCTTTCATTCCTCCATGCACTCCGTACTCACGGTTGCAGGAGTGGTGCATAAATGGTATTTTATACCATTATGCACCATTTTTGCTCAGCAATCCAATTGTGACGTTTTCAGGACCAAATCCCACAATTCCAAATGAAGGTGCCAAAATCCGACACCCATTTTGAAGGAGAATTCTTTAACTCATCAGTTTGGAAATCCATGGCGGCAATCACAAGACCATTCAAGGATCCCAATCACCTGGCCCTGCAGGAGTTGGGTTGGCAATTTCATTCAGGATTATTCCAAGGGCATTCTCAGAGGTTATGAAGTCTTTCAATCAGTTTTCAAGGCATAAAGTGTTTCAATACTCCTTGGACAACTCAATTGGTCCATACAGGCGTCAATCAATCAACCTGTATGTCCTTGGCCCAATTGGGCCAATTCAATCACACAGTTCAATTTCAAGATAGCCAGAACTGTATTGGCCCAATTCAGACAATACAGCCAGTGATCCACCTTCCAGGATCAGTCTTTCAGTTTTTCACATATACTGGCCACCTTCCAGCACCTGGGGACTTTTTCCCCAGTTGATTAATATATTGGATTTATTATTATCTTTATTTTCTTTTACTTTATTAAAGTTAATACTGATAATCTTAAGTCAGTCATTCAGCACCTTTTCTCTTTTCTTCCTTGCCTGTCAGCGGATATTGGTGGTCATATCCTTTACTAATTCCATTCCCTTTTCTGGCAGGTTGAAAAAGTGAATTGAGGATTCACTTGGTTGGCTTCTTGGCCTTTGGCTTTTGGATTCTTATCTTTGGCATACTTGTCTTTCCCTTTCTTCTCCTTTAAAGAAATCAATCTTTATTATTCTTCTTATCTTTTGGAGCCCTCCAAGTGAGTTCTTGATTCCTGAGTGCCAGGCCCTCTTGCTTCCACAAGAGCCCCTGTGACATCACCCAGCTGTATTGACTGAATTGGGTAAATACAGATCCTGGCATCTTGAAATGTGAAATGTGTCTTTAATTACAACAGTGGAATATGAATTGGCCCAAAAGGGTCAATGAAATACAGGTTTCCTGAATACATCCTGTATGGAATAGTTGAATTGTCCAAGGAGTGCTTGAGGCCTTGAAAACTTTCTTTATCTTCAAAAACCTCTCAAAACAACCCCTGGCAGAATCCAGAAGGGAAATACCAACACCCAGAAAGCCAGGGGGTTGGGGTCCTCAAAGGGTCTTCTGATAGCCACCATGGACTGTAAGAATGAGGGGCTGAAGCCTTCCTTTGAAATGGGTGATTGGCCTGGGGGACTTGATTTTAAATGGCATAATGAAGTCCTGACAACATAACAATTTAATTCATTAGAAAAAAAGGTGCATAATGGTATATAATACCATATATGCACCACTCCTGGTTCCCACAGACTTGGGTCCATTGATTTGGGCCAGAAGTCTCCCTGATCTAGGGGGGGGGGAATTTAATTGAAGGTGCCTGGTAGCCTCTGGTGATTTCCAGAGGCCATGGCTTGAGTCTTGGGGGATATGGCCATTTTTGCCCATTCTGGGTGTCTTGTGTCCTTGGGCCAAAATTGGGTTTTTTGTCTCTTTTTGCCATTTTGGGAATTCTGGGATTTTATGGCCAGAATAGGTTCAGGTGGCCCCACTTGTGTTTTTTGGACTCACCTGGCATTGGGGGCTGCTGGTCTTCCCCCTTGGCCCCTTTTGGCCTCATTCACAGTAGGCCAAAAGGGGCCTAATGAGTCCCACTGCTCACAGACCACAGAGAGTAGAGGCTGTAGGGGGCCTGAAGGGACCAAATATGTCATTTAGGCCCCAAACCCCCTACTCAAAGGCAGTGGGTCCCAGGCCCTTGATAGAGCTAGAGGGGCCAGGGGCCCTTGGAAGGCTAGATTACCCCCAGGCCCACAATTAAGGTATTAGCCTGGGGGTTGGTGGGATTGAGAATTTTCCAAGGAGGCCAAAAGGCCCTTCCCTTTCATAAAGGACTGAATGGCGTAGGATTGAGAATATGGTCAAATTGTCCATATATTGGTGGAGCATTGAATTGCTGTAAACACCAATTGAGAGGGGTCATTTTGCAGGGTTGTGACATTACTGTTCTACCTTGACTGGTGAGCTCCTGAGCACCAAGACAAGGTAGAAGTCTGTTGAGGCTGTTGAGTTGGATTGGACTTAGGGATTCCAGAGGTGTTTAATTTTGACAGAAAATATTGAGCTGGTACTAGGTTGGCATATGACATGAGGATGATTTGGTCTTCTTTTGACATTTGGCTTTGGGATTTGAAGATTTGAGTTTATTTGAAGGGCTTTTCATTGATTTTATAAAGAAATAAATGTTGAAGGAGTATAATAGAGGGAAAATAAGAAATTATAATGAAATAATAAGAAAGGAAAGGAAAAGAAAGAGAAAGAGGGAAATGAAAGAATTTTGAGGAGGTTCCAATCTTCATCATGGATGTTGGTAGTTGATGTTTGAAATTGGCCAAGAACCTAGAAAAGGAAATCTGATTCCAGGTTCTCATAGAGTGGCCAAGGTGATGTTTTGACAGAGTGTAGACCCCTCCGGGAAGTGCACATCAGAAGAGGAACTTGATTTTGGTGTTCCCACTCCTGCCAGTGCCATAAACTAAAACAAATTTGTTGAATGAGGGTATTGAAATGACAATGAATTGGAAAAAAGAATTAATAAATGATGGTCCTTTGCCCAACTGAAAATTGCCATAAATTTGAAATTGGTTTTGAAATCCAGGCCAAAGATCTTTTTCTAAGAATTGCAGGGTTCTCACAGAGTGGCCAATGTGATTCTTGCCACAAAAAGAGTAGAATACCTCTAACGGTGCATACCAGGAGTAGGACTTACTTTTAGTGATTCCTCTCCCCACCAAGCACCATAAAAAATCAAGCTCTTGAAGAATTGGGTCCTGGTTTTTCAGGATATAAATAATTGAAATCCTTGACAAGTTCAGGACAATTGTTGAGGTTTTTGGTTGGTCCCCAATTGGATCTTTCTGGGTCTTTACTGAAACCTTTCCATTCCAATAAATACCATAATTTTCTTCTCTTGAGCTTTGAGTCCAGTATTTGAGAGAATTCCCATTCCGCTTGTTCTTCAACAATTATTGGAGGAGGAGGTGCTGGATGCCAGTTTGGGATTGTTGTCTTGACTTGTTCTAGAAGGGAAATATGGAAAACTGGATGGTTGGACTTCCATTGAGATGGCAGGCATGGGTGCTGATTTTCTTCAAAATTGTAAATGGACCCAACCATTTTTCAGACACTTTATTGGGGGGTCTAGTGGATTTGATATTCTTGGAAGAAAGCCATACCATGTCCCCAGGATTGAAAACAGGTGGACTTGCTCTACTTTTATCTGCATACCTCTTCAACCTGTTTATGCCAACTTCAATCTCTCTTGAAATATTGCTGTACTGATTGGAATTTTGTTGATAACTTTCCAGCAGGAGTATCTTCAGTAATTCAATCTGAGTCAAATTGTGGATCTCTTCCATAAACAGTGAAAAACGGTGATTGTTTTGTTGAAGAGTGGTCAGATTTATTTTAGAAAAATTCAGCCAGAGGGAGCCAGGTGTTCCAATCATCTTGATTATAACTGACATACATCTGAAGGTAATATTCTAGTATCTGATTTACCCTCTCTGTCTGTCCATCAGTTTCTGGATTGTAAGCAGTTGACAGATCTCTTGAAATATTGAGCTTCTGAAACAGATTAGCCCAAAAGGAAGAAACAAAAAGGGGACCTCTATCACTGGCAATTCTTGAAGAAAGGCCATTATATGAAAAGATATTATTGATGAATAAATGGGACAAATTCAGTGAAGTAATTGAAGAAATCTTTGGAATAAATACAGCCATTTTTGAGAGCCTGTCCACTATTACCACAAATGAATCAAAAGAATTGGACAGTGGCAGTTGAGTGATAAATTCCATTGAAAGACAAATCTGAGGACCATTTGGAATTGGAAGAGGCTTGAGGAGTCCAAAATTCTCGTGATGGATGTTCTTCTTTTGAGCACTGTTGACAGGATGAAACATAATCCTTAATTAATTGTGTCATTCCATACCAGTGGAAATCCTGGTTGACAAGCTTGAGAGTCTTCTCTTTTCCAGGATGGCCAGCTAGAGCAGAGTCATGGAAATTTTGAAGTATACTGAGTTAAGTTGTGGCATCCTTTGGGACCACAACCCAACTTTTGAATAGAAGAAGTTGGGAAGAGGGATCAAGAGAGTAATCTTGGGGAGATTTACCCTTACCCTATTCTTTGAGGATAATTCTGCAATGAGAATCTTTCCATAGAGCCTTCTGAATTGATTCAATAAAATTTGAAAAAGCTTCCACCTTTATTGCAAATAATGTTAATTATTGGACTCCCTCTTTCTTAATGAGTTTTTGAAAGTTCATTGGATTTTTGCTGATGAAATCCTCCCCCCTCTCCAGATAAACCCTATCCCAACATGATAAGGCATCTGGAAGAGTAGCTAGGTGGCCAGGGTGGTAATTGATTGAAAAGTGAAACTAAGAAAGGAATTCAGCCCAGCCAGCTTGATGGCAAGTAAGTATCTTGGAAGACATGAAATCTTGCAGAGAAGAGTGATCCGTGAGAGCTTCAAAAGGGGAAGATAAAGAAAGAAGAAAAGCCCTCCAGGGCTTGAGAGCCCAGACTATTTCAAGGATCTCCTTGTCATTAATATCATAGTTGAGCTATTCTGTAATATGCTTGTGGCTTTCAAATGAAATGGGATGTTTTCCTGAGTCAGAAACCTGACTCAGTACAGCACCAAAGGCATAATTGGATGCATTGGTCTCTAAAATGGTGGGTAGAGAAGGATTGGAGCTGTAGTGAAGGTGTCTTTGCATTGGTTAAACTGACTGAGAGCTTCCTCATTGAGGGGAAAACAGGAATCTTTCTTGAGGAAATTTGTGAGTGAACTAATTTTCTTGGAATAATTCTTGATGAAACTGCGGTAAAAATTGGCAAAGCCAAGAAAAGATTGAAGAGCCTTGAGGTTTCTTGGAGGTTTCCAATTGAGAATTTTCTGGACTTTTGCTTGGTCCATCTTGAGGCCTTCAGAAGAAACAATATAGCCCAAATACTCTTCACTAGAAACATGAAATAGGCACTTTGAGTCCTTAGCAAAGAGGTTATTGGCTCTGCACCTGGAAAGAACAGTGGACATGTGAGTAACATGTTCTTCCTCATATTTGGAAAAGACCATAATTTCATCCAAATAAACATAAAAATCAAGAAGATCATAAAAAATATCATTATAAATATTCCGAAAAGCGGCAGGAGCATTGGTGAGCCCAAATGGCATATCCAAGTACTCATAACTGAAATATTTAGTTCTAAATTCTGTCAAATTTTCATCAACCTCCTTGATTCTGAGAAAGGTATATGCACCACAAAATAAAATCTTGGATAAGATAGAAGAACCATCAAATACAGTGAGAAGCTCATTCATAGGAGGAACAGAATATTTGTTCTTCCTAGTCACAGATTTGAGTTTGAAGTAATCAACACAAAAACGGAGGCCACCATCCTTCTTCTTGAAAAAGAGGACAGTTGCTCCTGTTGAAGAGGAGCTTGGCCTGATGAAACCTTTCTCTACATTCTCTGACAAGTAGGCTCCAAGTGTATCTGACTCTTGGTTTGATAAAGAGTAGATCAACCCAACTGGAGGTAGAGACCCTTCCGGCTCAATATGATGATAACAGGCATGGTGAGGAGGAAGTTTCACTGCTTTAACCTTGGAGAATACATCCACATACCAGTTATAAGAAGCAGGAACAACCTTCATCATGGCTTCTATTTCTTCAGGCTCTTCCTTTTGATCCCACAAATCCTCCAGTGAGTCATGATAAGATGAAGGAGGAAGGTTCATATTCCCAAAGAAGAGATGAAGTTAAGATACAGAATTATCTTCTCCAACATTTTGAATTTCTTTGAAGACTTCATCTCTAGATGATAGTAATGACAGATGGGAATTTAGGGAAGCAATATGGACAGAAGATGGAAATAATGGTGTTCTCGAATCACCAATGACATCTGCACATTATTTTGCTGAAGAAAGGTCATTACTGAAACATTTATAAGGATCATAAAAGTCCTTATGATAAGCATTAAAGGTTATCAGTCCTTTCCTCCCATCAATAGATTGATTGCATTGATTAAAAAAGTCAAAGCTCAATATGAGGTATTCTCTTTTGGGAGTATCAATGACTAAAAATTCCCATTCAAAGCTGGTAAGGATGGAGGATCAACCGTATATTTTGTATGGTAAGTCACAAATAAGGAAGGGGACTCAGAGTAGTCCAAGATAATAAGAGGAATATTCTCTTGCAGTTCTTAAATGATCAAAGAAGACTTGTTAACAAGCTTCTTTGCAATAAATGAGTTGTTAGAACCAGAATCAATGAGACTACTTCAAAAAATATCAAAGAGAGAAGAAAAGACAAAAATTCAAAGAAATTTTTGACACCAGTATTCAGAATGCACAATTGTGCTCTGGATGAAAAAAGTGAAGGCAATTGAACACAACATGATCTTCACTCAGGATTTTTCCTGGCCGGTAAATTTGCCTGATGGTTGGTGTCAGCCTGTGACTCAAAGCAGAGCACAAGCATGACTGCCAAAATACCATAAACCAATGGTAGAGAAAAATTCCACTAAAACCTGGATCTAAGCCAAAAGGCTCAAAAGAAATAAAAAAATGGGAAACTCACCTCTTTTCAAATATGCAAGTCCCATCATCATAGGACAAAGAATCATAAAGTTATTCAAGCTCAAAGTGGTTCCTGAGCATAAACCTTAATTTTCACCTCCCATCTAAAGTTCAGAGAAAAAGGCTGAGCACCATCAAATTGGTTTTAGAATTGAACCTCTCAATCAGGGCTATTCAATGGTACTAGCCAAGCTGAGCTAGCACCAAAAATATAGAAGTTATGGCCAAAATAAGGTCAAATAAGGGTGAATAAAATCTTCACCTCTCTTCCATCTTCTACAATTTTAGTTTGAGATACTTTAAGTGGGGTCTTTTTGCAAAGTGTACAATCAGGGCTATCTTATGGCGCCTTTTATTTCTCCATATCTCATATAGAACAAAAGTTATGGAGCAAACAATCTCCATACAGATATTGAGAAAATCATATGTCTGAATAACAAAACTTGTACCTGGAATAACTTTGCCATATTGGATATGAACCATTCCAAATGAGGTACCATTGCTTATATCCAATACAGGGCTACACAATGAGCCAACGTTGAGCTCAATATCTCAAAAACTGACAAAACTATAGCAGTTTTAAGATCAAAGTCCCACATTTAGACCAATACATCTTTACTGTGGGATAAGATCTCATAAGTATGATTATTAGGTGTCAAATAGACAAATAAGATTCTCTATACTTCAATAACTCATAGTTAAGTCAAATACAAGGGTCCATACAGGTTCTGTATAGCTTCTGACATGTCAGAAACACCAGAACACGTCCGTAAATTCCATTGGTGAAATTCTTCACCCTGTATAGGGTAAAAATGACAAGTTGTGGTTCTAATACCACATTTCTACCCAATAACGGTCTGTATTGAGTGTGTATGTAAGGTTTGACTATGAAACAATAAGTAAAAATTACTAATATTTTACTTATTGTACTATGAATGTCCTTATAAATGAAATAAATAAGATAAAAATAATTATAATAATAAAGAATTCTTATAATTATGGTGTAAAAGAATTATATTATTAAGTAAATATAATAATATATTTAAAATATAAAACAAATATATTAATATAAGATAATTAATATATTTAAAAGCACTTTATTATTGTTACCAACAAATAATAAAGGCATAAAAAATTGTTTTTTATTAATAAAAAACAATCAATTACAATAATATTACCAATATTCAAGCTATAAATTAATATGAATACTATTTATATCACTTATAGAATTATTAAAAGTAATAATAGAGAAAAATTATTATAATAAGAGAAATAACCTACTTTTAATGCTTAATATAATAATTTTAAATAATTTCATGCCTAGAAATGTAAATACAACTTATTTAAATTGTAGTTACAAGAAAATTTAAGAGAAATTACAAATTTTCTTGGTTTTATGTGGAATTGATGTTTTTAAGAGAAATTTAAATAAAGCAATTAAAAAATTGCAATAATCACGTCAAAGATGAAGTTTATTATAATATTATCTTTGTTCTTTAATAATATAAAATTTTTATATGTAAAGAATAAAGAAATCACCTTTTTATTTGATGATTTAATGTTTTGTAAGCGTCTGAGGGGGAAATAGAGTAAAAAGAGCTCTATTTATATTAAATTCCTTCCTCCTAGAGTCCAACAGGCTTCTACTAGACGTGAATTGTTCAATATTTTAAGGTTTGGTGATTATTACATCATGATCAAACCATCTTATCTCATTATTACGCCATTATTTAGAGTTATCACTATAACTCTAAGTCTGATGACGTCAAGGCTTGGCATAACCCCAAAATTTGTTTATTTCATTAGTTTTAGTCATAAACTAACAGTATTAACCAATTTTATCACTAATATGACTGTTAAACGTAACTTAAAGTTACAGTGAGTGATCATAAATGATCAAATTAAGCTCAAACTTTGATCCTTAATTACTTTTAAGTTTTACACGCTACAGAAACTGAGAGAGTGAATTCTAATAGCTTGGCATGACCGTACTATGATTACAAGAGAATTTCATTACATAATCAAAACTCTATTTTTGATGATTTTTCTTGTAAGTCATCTTTTCTGTCAAAATTTAATATTTTAAACTTCAAACCATGATTTCAAGGGGTTATACCTTGAATATTATAGCACAAAATACATTATTCTTCACTAATGAACTATTAGAATCCAACTGTCTACTTTTTTTAAAGTTTGGACCACTTTCACAACAAAGTGGTCAACAGCTCTATTGATTTCAATCAATAATCCCTTACAGGTTTTAACCTTGTTTATAGCTTCTAAAATAAAGTTCATTTCTGTATTCCTACAGTAATTACGTGATGACTTTACTTTTGGTTCATCACTCTATCATGCATATTTCAGAAGATATTAGCTAAAATCCTTGAATATATGCATTGACCAAAAAAGTGCATATATTCAGCTTAACTCCTTAAGTATTGACTTTGGAGATTAGCTTCTTAATTGTTTTATGTGTGGACTTTTATGAAGAATCCAATGGTACCACTTATTTCACATGTTTTTTCATTGGTATTTGAAATAATTAAGGATCTATGTTTTTTATAAGGTATTATTACTTAAAACACATTAAATATTTACTTTACAGATATGCCATAAAAATGGTATATGTATATTTTACCATGGGGAGTCTAATGGTATGATTTATTTCACATTTTTATTCATTGGTTTTTAAGTTGAACCAAGCTTTATGCCAATTTATGGCATTTTTGTAGTTTTAAGGTAATTATTTTTGATGTAAAATTATTTTAAATATTTCTTGAGACCTTTTTGGGTATGTGGTCACATCTCAAAGGTTCACAGTGTAGAACCACAAACCTGCCAACAGTAGTGAAAATTTTCACTTTGTGGTTGTGTGCAGAGGTAAACAACCTCCCACCACCCCAGAACAAGATTAAAGGAGGCCTTTCCTCACCAGAAGGCCAATTCATCATCCTGTTCTCAAAATTCCTATCTGGTATAACTCCTTAAATATGCTAACTTCATAATTAAACAGGTATAATTATAATTTTAATTATTGTAGGGTTTATTATTGTAAACCAACAGATAAACACTGCACCCAGGGCTATAAATAGCACTCACCATCACTAAATTCTCTCAGTGTAACCCTTTTAACCATTTACTCAATTAATCATAATTATTATTTTTGTGTCACACTCATAGTTATAGCTTTTTATTATCACTGTAAAGCTATATCCTAGAGTCACCCTGATAGTTGAGAAAGCTGGTTTTCAGGTATTTTGAAACAAGACTCAAAATTATGCTTCCCGCCAAAATGACACATAGGGCCCCCTTAATTCTTCTTTATATTTCAGAACCCATCAGCTTGAAGTCCTTATTCAGAAAAGCAGAATGGGGCTTGTCCCTCTTCTAAAAATTCTTCTTTTCTTTTGATTTGAGCTTGAGTAATTTTGAGGATGAGAAGAATTTGAATTTGAGGCTTCAGGCTTCTTCTCTTGATGATGACTCTTCTCCTTTTTCCTCTCATGGTACCTGGTATCAAGCTCCAGGGTAATATCCATTAGGTCCTGAAAAGAGTCAATTCTTGAAGTATGGGAAGCCAATTGATCCAGAATTCTGGATGGAAATCCCTTCCTGAAATGATAGATGAGGGCCCTTTCACCCCAATCTGAAATTATTGAAACCAAACTTCTGAAATCAGAAATTTATAAAAAAAACATGCCCACCTTATTTAATTCTTAAGGAATACAACTCTGCTTCAGCTTTTATAACTCAATTTGGGTCCCCCAAAAAAGTAAAGAGTTTATATTCAAATAATGTTCAAGTATTGAAAAGGTATTTTGGATCTTCATTAGTGAGGTTGGAAAGATAGGGCTAAATCCATTTTTCAGCCCTTCCAATAAGGAATGAAGTGGCATAAAGAACTTTCTCTCTGTCTTGAGAGAAATTTGCCATATCAATATAAAAAATAAGTTGACAAGACTGAATGAAGCTTCTGACTTTGAAGGGCTGAGTCCTGTCAAATCATTCTGGTGCCTTCATAGATTGATTCTCAAAGTTTGGTAGTCTTTATGCTTCAGAAGATGAATCTTCTTCAAGATTGGCCATAATTTGAGTCATCTTCTGCATAATGACCAATAAGGATGGTTAAGACTGATCAGAGGAAGGCTGATTAGACTGGGCTAGAGTTGGCCCTCCAGTACCTTGGGATGCCCCCACAGGAGCAGGAACACCTTCAGGACCATCATACCCTTCCTCTTCCACAGAATTCTCCTCCTCCTCTTCACCATCTTCTGCAGGACCTTTGAAAGTGGTCCTTGAAAGTCCTGGAAAACCGCCAAATAATCTGGAAAAGGAACTTGATCTTCTTGGCCCTCTTTCTTCCTTCCACATTTGGTCCTCTGTCTTAGTGGGCCCTCAATTGAGGGACTTCTGGGGTATCATCAAGAGGAGCTCTTGCCATTGGAGTGAGAACAGCTTGAGCTCTGTCCTGAGATCTTGTCTTCCTTGCAGGAGTTGATTGTTGATAGGCATCATTTTTGGAATCAAAAATCAAAAATTTAAAGATGAAAAACTTCAGGCAATTCAAAGGAAAGCTTGAAGTCAAATCAAAATCAAAATCTTGAGGCAAAAAAATCGATGGATCAAATGAAAGCTTCAGGTACTTCAATCAATCAAATATCAAATGAAGTATTGAATTCAATAAATCAATATTTCAATCAAATCAAATAAAAATCTTGCAATAAATTAATCAGTAAAAGAAATTCTTGAGGAAAAATCAACTTATGTCAAAAAACTTGATGTGAAAAATCAGCAAAATCAATCATGTTCAGGTCAATCAATTTTCTAGAATTTAATGTCAAATTAGTCAATCAAATCAATCAAGTGAGTTCTTATTTGAAAAATCAGAATTCTTGAAGAGTGAATCAATATGAATCTTGATGTGAATAATGTACCTGAATGAATTTTGATGACAAATTTGAAAATCAACTGAAAATAACACTGAATTATGAATGAAATCATTTGATAATTTGAATCAATATTTAAGATAGAAAACAAGAATAAAAATGGGTCAGCTTTCAATTTTCAAAATGAAGAATTAATTAGAGAAAATTGAGAGGTGACAATGAATCATAAGGTTAGTAAGCATTAGAGAGTCATAATTTTGATGAAATGAGTAAATGAAATTATAAAGAAAGAATGAAAAGAATGAAAAGAAATTATGAGTGAATTAACATAATGTCACATGGGCTCCTGGGAAAAACAAGAGTGGCCTGGTACTCAGGCATCAAGAACTCACTGGGGGAGCTCCAAAGGAATAAAGAAATAAAAGTAGAATATAATTCTTCAAGAGAAAAAGAGAGCAGTACAAGATATGCCAAAGATAAGAATGAAGCCAAAGGCCAAAAATAATAAGATAAAAACAAAGGCCAAAGAGCCAACCAAATTAATCCTCAATTTACTGTTTCAGCCTGTCAGAAATAACAATCGAATTAGTAAATGATATGACCACCAATATCCACTGACAGGCAAAGAAAAACATGCAAATTACTGACTTAAGATTATCAATATTCAATTTAATAATGAAAAGAGAATAATAAGAAAAATAAATCCAATCTATTAATTAACTGGGGAAAAATTCCCCAGGGGTGAAAAGGTGGCCAGAATATGTGAAAAGCTGAAAGACTGATCCTGCAAGGGGAGTCACCCAATTGTATTTACTGAATTGAGTCAATACAGATCTGGCCATCTTGAAATTTGAACAGTGTGGCTTGAATTCTCACAGTGGAATATGAATTGGTCCAAAAGGGTCAATGCCATATAGGTTTCCTGAATACATCCTGTATGGAATAGTTAAATTTTCCAAGGAGTGCTTGATGCCTTGACAACTGTCTTGATGTTCAACAACCTTTTGAAATAATCCCTTGAAGAATCCTGAAGTAAAATACCAACAGCTGGAAAGCCAGGGAGCTGGGATCCTCAAATGGTCTTCTGGTAACCTCCATGGATTGTAAAAATTAGGGACTGAAGCCTTCCTTCAAGATGGGAGACTGGCCTGGGGGACTTGATTTGAAATGGTATAATGAAGTCTTGAAAACATCACCATTGAATTGCTGAGGAAAAATGGTGCATAATGGTATATAATACCATATATGCACCACTCCTGGTTCCTGCAGACTTGGGTCCATTGAGTTGGGCCAGAAGTCTCCCTGATCTTGAGGATAATCCTCTTATTGAAGGTGGCTGGTAGCCTCTGGTGATTTCCAGAGGCCATGGCTTGAGTCTTGAGGGATATGACCATTCTAGGTGTCTTGGGTCCTTGAGATTTTTTGCCATTTTGGGGCTTTGGGGATTTTATGGCCAGAATAGGCTCAGGTGGGCCCACCTGGCATTGGGGGCAGCTGTTCTTCCCCCTTGGCCTCATTGGGATTGGGCCAAAAGGGGCCTAATGAGTCTCACAGCCCACAGCCTGCGGGCCGTAAAGGCTATAGGGTGCCTATTTGCCCACATATGCCATTTAGGCCCCAAACACCCTAATACAAGGGGGTGGGCCCAAGGCCCTGGATAGAGTTAGAGGGGTCAGGGGCCTCTGGAAGGCTAGAAGATCCCTCAGGCCCAGAATTAAGGTATTGGCCTGGGGGTTGGTGGGATTGAGAATTGGCCAAGGAGGCCAATGATGCAGGATATGGCCAAATTGGCCATATATTGGTAGAGGCCTGAATTGCCATAAACGTAATTGAGAGGGGTCTTTTCACAGGGTTGTGACAAAGAGCTCCTGTTAGCTGGCGCCTCTTTTGTGGCTTCCAGACTAAAGTATCAGTAATTTTAATAAACTAATCAGAAGTGGAATACTATTTAAATGAAATTAATAGACGCGTCACTTGGTTTCTAACGATTTACTGTTGGTATTTAAGCTTAAACAGTATTATAAATGGTAAGAGTGAATTTAATCACTTTAAAGGTGAGAGCGCTAATATTTCTAAAATAAAATGTAAGTAATTTTAATTGTAAAAATATATTTGGTTAAGAGCTCTGAGGATTAATTCAAAGAGAATTGATCCTCTTTAAATGTTGTATCTACAAATTTGAAATCAAAATAATGTGAAATAATTCTGTTTCGAAAGAAGAAAGATTTGCTATGGTGACAGGAGCAAATGTAACAACAAAATTAATGACATAGTGGGAGCATATACTATGACACATTGAGTGATTAGTCATAGCAACAAGATTTAATTCATATTATAATAATATGAATTTAAGTATTTAAAATTTATACAAAAAATTGAGAGAAAATGAGACGAAAATTTAAAGAAAGTAATTGGGGTCTGTATAGCAGGTAAAGGTTTACATGCTTGCAGGCTCACAGCTCCCATGACCCAACCTATATAAAGTAATTCATACCTTCTCTTCAATATTTAAACATCACATATCTTGTTCAAAGGAGTCGGCTATATAGTTCAATCACAAATTAATTAATTGAAAGAAGTCCTCTTGTCCCATTCAAAAAATTCCAATAGAACAATTTTCATTGTAAAAATCATCTTTGAGCGTTGGATTGAAATGCCTTCCTTGTCTAATAGCATGACACTGTCAATGCCTATATTCTTTGCACCACGTCAGATGAAATTACCATGCAACTACCAAATTAGTCATGATATAGATAATAGGTGAATTATGAATAAAAATTTTGGAAAAAACAAAAAAAGTAAAATAACTTTTAAAATTTTGCAAACTAATGTCATTTTGGCCAAGTTAGTAGAAAAAAGCAGAACATTAATTTTCAAAAGTAGATAGATCATAATTGTGAAGTGAAACTGAAAGCATTTTCAAAATTGTTTTGATTTGATTTTTAATTAAAAATCAATTCAAATTGAGATTAAAATTCATTTCAAAACCCAAACATAACCCAGACCTAATATTCCTCAGAATATCTAGACTTTCCCATACACAGATGTCATCAAATATCAACATGTTTTCATTAATGAACAGAATATGAACAAGCAAGGTTCCATGCAGATAATTTAACTTTTTAAACTACAAAATCAGATATTAAAACTCTAATTTTTGTCTTAGAATGATAAATCCACTTTCTGCCTACTCCCATAACTTGCAAGAATTCTTGAGAATTGAATTTTTGAAATTGAATAGAATATCATTATGAAGATTTGATCAAAGGTGTTATAATATATCACTTCATACAATTACACAAATATCATTTTTTTGCATAGAATTTTTTATATCCTAATTTTGCGTGCTTTTGAAATTGGAGTTATTTCCTGAAAGTGATAAATGACAATATATAAACCGAAGAAAAAGAATAAACTTATTTTTATTTATGAGAAAAATCACACAGCTCTCTAGCTCTCCATTCATTTGTCTTTCCCGATAATGAAATATTGAAATTTATCATTAATTTTCTAACTTTTCCAAATGCATAGATTTGGATGCCAATTGCGTCTCGTTTTTTTATTTTTATCTTATCCTTTGCTACGCAAAAAATTATTACAGAGAACAAAACTTTCATAAGGGTGGAATTCAAAAAATGGAATTATGTGAAGTTTTTCATACAAAATATAATTTAAAAAATTCCAATTTGAATGTCATATTCGTTGGTTTTGATTTTCTTATGAGAAAATTCTTAAGAGAAAATCAAAAGCTGCCAAACAAATATCTGAAAGGTTTTTTTAAAGAACCAATGATTTATTAATCTATCAAAGAACGCTTTGAGTCGTGTCAACCTGGATTCAATCGCAGAAGCGTGCATTAAATGCTGAAGCAGGTGGTAACGTTGACAGAAGCAAAGAAACTTGCTCTCCCAGGTTTCAATCTAACCGCCTTGAATATTCTTGGCTTAGGCCAAACCTCGTCGCAGCTCATTGTGTCTTGCAAGTTGCCATTCATTCGACCCCGGACCTCGATTCTTGCACATTCGCTGATTCTATCGTTGCGGTGACGTGTCTTGAGCACTGTCACACTTTAGTCCCACTTGGCGGGTCCGGATAAGTACTATATCGGGTGCGTCGCTTCGGCGTTATCTAAATGAGATAAATTTTTCATTGGTGAGTAAGAGGTCTCATTGTTTTGAATTATGAACAATGATAAAATTCTTTATATACCCAATTTTTTCTGTAAGCAGCGTGATGAGCTTGAGGTGATAGTATGGCATAAGCTCTCCATTGATCAATTAGGCCATGTGCCAAAGAATAGTTATAAGTGGCGGAGTCAAGTTCTTTTAAATCTTGAAAAACTTACCTTCAGAATTTAATTATGGGCCTTATATACGGAGTCGTTTCGTTGGATGATTTCGTGACGTTGAGCCAATAAGTGACATAAAACCAATATTCAGGACATAGTTTGCGTGATGATCATCATAAGAAAAAGGAAAGGGTATTGATAAATAATGAATAGGGGCAAATATCAATACAAGGTACATGGTGGCATTCGACCAATTGGTTTGGAAATGGACTTTAACATAGAATGAATTGGAAAAGTAGCGAATAAAAGGAAAACAACAGCAGTTTTTATTTTTTTTATTTTTTTTATTTTTTTTATTTTTTTTATTTTTTTTATTTTTTTTATTTTTTTTATTTTTTTTATTTTTTTTATTTTTTTTAATTTTTTAATTTTTTTATTTTTATTTTTTTGAGGGGATGAAAGTCAAGTTGAGGATGGATCGTGGCCGTCTTTTATGACTAAAAATAACAAATGATCTTGGAAGTTGCTCAGACGGAGAGAAATTTCCACTCGGGCAATTTATTGAGAATCTCAAATCTTCTAGACTGGATTAACTGTTTGCATCAGCTAGTGTCGCTCGAATGGATTATAGCCAAAGACTAATGGACAATCCTCACATGGTTCTTTTGCAAATAGGACTAAGAAAAAAAAGGAAGAGTTTTGTTCAACCGCGACAACTTTTTAAAGAAAAATAATAACAAAAAAATTAAAAACAAATGAAAAAGGTTAAAAAATGAAAATTGAACCAAAAAAATCAAAAAATAAAGAAAATCAAACAAGTAAGAAATAAGAAATAAATAAAAATACTTAAAACCTAATTAGAAAATAAATCAGAAATCAATAAAAAAATAAATAAATAATCAAAAATAAATAAATAAATAAATAAATAAATAAATATTAAATGAAAAATACATAAAAAATAAATAAAATAACAAATAAAAAATAAAAAATGAATAAAAAATAAATAAGAAATATATGAAATAATGAATAAAAACCAAATAAAAAATATATAGAATAATAAATAAAAAATAAATAATAAATAAATAATAAATAAATAAATATTAAATGAAAAATAGATAGAAAATAAATAAATAATAAATAAAAAACCAATAAGTAAATAAAAAATAAATAAAATAAGAAATAAATAAAAACAAAAAAATAAATAAAAAATATAAAAAATAATAATTAAAAAACAAAGAAAAAATAAATAAATAATAAATAAATAAATAATAAAAAATGAATAAAAAATAAATAAAATAAGAAATAAGAATTAGATAAAAAATAGATAAAAAATAAATAAGAAAGGAATAAAAAGTAAATTAAAAATAAATAAAACTGAAGTAAAAATTAAATTAAATATAAATAAATAATGAGTAAAAAATAAAGGAAGAGTCTTATTCATTGGTTTCTTCATTTTCATCATTATTATCTATTTTTTTTTATCATTTTTTTGATAATTTTTATGGATTTTTATGAATTATTCTTAATTTTAATTTTTATTTAAATATAATTATTATTCTTTATTTATTCTTAGTTTTAGATGTCTATCTTTTATTTACTTATTAACCTTTATTTCTGTATCTTCATTAATCTTGCATAATATTCAACCGTATTTCTTTATCTTTATATATACTTATATATATATATGTGTATTTTTGTTCATTTACACAAAAATTAACAAAGAAATTCATTCATTTTGAGGTTTGTGATTTATTATTTGTCATTTCACATTAATTGTTTATCATTTATCATTTATTATTTCTTATCCTTATTTTTATTATTTTTATTCTTTTTATTATTTTTCTTATTTTTATTCTTTTTATTATTTTTATTATTTTTGTCTGTTTATCTCAGTTGACTACTGTTCTTTTTTTTTAAGTTTTCTTTCCATTATTATGGATTTACATTCTTATTTTTAAGTTTTCTTTCCATTATTATGGATTTACATTCTTTTTTTCATTTCATTTTTATTTTGATTCATTTTCAGGTTTAATTTTATCGATTTTTCTTGATTTTTCTTTCTTTGTATTTCTTTTTGTTTATTTCAAATGATTTTGAATTATTCTTTCAATTAATTTTCTTTGAAAAAAAAACTGTGTTATTTTTTTTAGAGAATCAACACACAAATTATTTTTCTCTGAATGGAAAACAACTTAATTGTTTGTTTTTTTCATAGGAAAAAAAGTCATGTTTTTAGAAACAGAGTCAATGCTGATGGTTTTTAAAACATCAGATGAGTGGTCAAAGGTTCTATCTTGTAATGTAAGGGGCGCTGCTGCATCAGTTGACACCAGCAGCAGAGACTGGACCGGCTGCAGGGTCGGCACGGGTTCAGCCAAGTCCCTGCTGTGGATAGCAGTTAGGTTCTGCGCGGGTTTATTAATGGGGTTCAACCCCAGTCGTTTTCATTGCTCATGACAGATAAAAGCTTTGCTCACGCAAGTTAGCTCAATCATTTAAATTTGAAATGATAAGCCCACCATTGAGCTTACCTTTTTGTCAGCTTATGCATTTTCTCATCACTCGCTTTGGCCTCTTTACGCAACCCAATCCATCTTAAGAACTCAATCATTTCAATTAAGACCATTTAACTCAAACTTTCATGGCATTAAGACATCATAAGCCCATAGGCCAACCCAGTAAAGGGAAGCTTCAAGTTTTGAGAAATTCATACATCTCAAAAGCTAACCTGTTTCGGAGGCAACTTCAACCCAATTCAAGTATTTCCCTTCAGTTTGAGTTCATCCAATGCCATTTTAAAATCCTTCAGATTTCATTTCACCCTTATCAAGGCAAGGTTTTAAAATCCTCAACACACCTCATGAATCGCAGTATAGCTCAGCATATATGACCTCACCACATGCAATTCTATATGCCAATGAATGTCAATATCAACAACCTCACTTGGATACACAAGGAGGACAAAGAAGGGATTCGTACAATGGAATAAATCAAGATAAAACCTTGTTTTATTCACTATCAAATCTGAATTATAGCCCAATTTTGGAATGTTTTCAGCAAGCACAACCAACATCCATGATGAGTAGTGTGCAAGTCACAACAATTTCAACTACAACACGTCACACAGGCCCATAAAAACATGCAGAAAGATCCGAAAGCGTTGAATTTTCACCAACTCATGCAAAAAGGCTCCGTCGTACCAAAGAGAAAATGTATGAGGATGCAAAAAATTCTCAGAAGCAGCACTTGGGCCAAATGAATGGCAACGTGATGCATGACCAGAATCCAGGTTTTGTTTGCAGTGACTTTGAACATATTTGTACTTACTCAGATGATGAGGAAAATTATCATGGTGAGTTCTAAATAATTAAGGAGTTGAGATTCATGATTCAATGCTAACTATATCATGGCTGGTAAATTTATTTGGATAGAGTAAGAAGAAAACTTGGGGAAAAAAATACAAAGGCACAGGAATTAAAGCTATTTTCACAATTCTTGAATGAAACTCATGTGTTGGGTACTTTGAACCTGAGTGCCGAATTTCAGAACAAAGATGGTGAACTTACAAGAAAATATTTGCTGACACTTGTTAATTTCTCAAAGGAACAAGTGCTGGAATGATAGAAAAATCAAGAGGTTTGCTGAAAGTGGAAATTGAAGAACACTGTCCATGTTACAATTGGATGTCACAGATATTTGGGGAGAATAAAAATGTGATGGGATATAATATTTTTGACATTTCAATTCCCAAAAAGGGCCATGTTCATGATTTAGATTGAAGCCATTGAGATCCATCAAATGAAGAGTCTGCTTCAAGTAGTGATTCAAAGGAATCATTGGTAGATGCAGAAAAGACTCAGAATAATATGTTGGCAGGGCTCATTGGAAAAGATGAGGATGCATTTACACAAACCAATGGTCATCAAGGGATAGATAAATTGGATGATGAGCACCAAAAAGGTGGAGAAAGCTGAAGTAGAAGCTTTCAATGAACCACTTCCACTACAGATAGTATGAAACAGAAATCATTGGGTTCTAGTGTTATCTCTCTTAGAAAACACTTTAAGAGTAGTTAACACTCATTACTTATTAGAAAATTCTCATTAAAGAGGTGTTCCAATTTCCTCAACCAACATATGTTGGGAATAGTAATTGTAACTGTTGTCAACATAAAAAATGTCAATGGGATGACTCTTGTCCACCCATTGACTCACAATCTTTCTTATCTTACACCATCAGGTGTGCTGTCATTTGTAGTTGTCTCTCCAAATATATCATAAGGTACTAATAACGTATTAAGCAGGTTAGTTAGATATAATATCAATATTGCAATCTATCATTTAGTCACAATCTTTCTTATCTTACACCATCAGGTGTGCTGTCATTTGTCATTGTCTCTCCAAATATATCATAAGGTAATAATACCTTAGTAAGAAAGCTATTTAGATCTAATATCAATATTGCAATCTATCATTTACTCACAATATTTCTTATCTTACAACATCAGGTGTGCTGTCATTTGTTGTTGTCTCTCCAAATACATCATAAGGTACTAATTCATTATTAAGCAGGTGTGCTGTCATTTTTTGTTGTCTCTCCAAATACATAATAAGGTATCAATACCTTATTAAGCAGTTTCTTTTATAGTTTATGGGCCTAGATGCAATAATTGGTTCTGCTGCACAAAAGAATCTAATACCCATTCTTTGTGAAAAAAATTACTCTGAATGGGATGCTGCCATCAGGGCATTATTTTATACATAGGGTTCCTATACTATGTTGATGGTGACTCCAATCGACCATCAGAATCAATGTTGTACCTTTTTCTGAATTATGAGGAAATGAAACAAGAGGCTTCTGGTGTTATTTGTCAATTACTCAACACAAACAACTGTGAAAAGTTTCTTCCCAAGGAAAATGAAAAAATCCCCTAGAATTATACACTGCAATATCTTCATACTATCAATTTAGTCAAAGCAGAAATCAGGCGAAAATCTTTTGTGATTTACTATTTGTCACTTGTAAGGATAATGAATTAAAAAAATTTGTCAGTGATATTTGAATTCAACTCATGAATATCAATGCTGTTGGAATTTGTGTAGGAAAGCCACTGAGTATAATTGATATATCAGACAAATTATTAGCTGAAATCATCACTAGCAAACTTTCAGGAGGATATGATAACCTGAAGAGAATCATATATGAGACACAACCCTTAGAGACAATCAAAGCTGTCTCCAAAATTGATGACTATATTAGACACAGCTATACAACTGCAAAAGAATGTAATGAAAATCAACTAATCAAATCTGAATCCACATACAAAGCACAGAAATTTTCTCGCTGTATCAACGGGATGCACAATCCCTTAACCAAACATTCAATTGAAGAATGTAGATAGCTCAAAAACAAACAAAAAACAACACTAAAAGAAAAATAAAGCAAACTCAGCAAACACAAACCAAGAGTCAATTTTTGAAGAAATTTACTATTCCTCTGAAGAGAATTCTTTAGTTAGGTACTCTAAAGCTTTTTTAACCAAATGTAGTTCTAAAATTTTAAAATCTCATCTTGATACTGCTGCCTAAAGCCATATGGTAGGAGATAAGGGAGCTTTTTTGACATACACTAGAAAAGGCATGTCTGTTTAAACAGCCGATGCCTTGCAAATGCTAGTACTGGGAAATGGTAATGTTAAATTGCTTTTTAACAACAAGAAAGTAACATTACACTGTCTCAATGTACCGGACTTGGAAGAGACACTTATCAGTATGGGAAAACTCTGGGAGTTGGGCTTTAAAATTCACAGAACAAAGGACCCCCTGTTTTCCATTAAAAGGGGAAACAGTACCCTGACTAACAGGAAAGTGTCCAACATTCTATCCATCCTCAACATGGAGCTCTGCTTTCCAAAATCAGCTGTTGCTTCAATAGCTAAGTCATCTGAATTTCTACAAAAGAGAAAGGGACATCCTGGGAATGATATCCTTTGAAGGATGCATCCTAACATAAGCAATATCGGATTTTGTGAAGCCTGTGCACTAAGCAAGTCAAAAAAATTCCTGTACAAGGATACTTTACCCCAGGAAGAAGCCCCTGGACATTAAATTCATTCTTATCTCTCAGGAAGGATCTCACCACCCAGCATAGGTGGAGGGAACTACTACCTTGAATTAACGGATGACTACACTTGATTCAAATCTATCTACATTCTAAAACACAAGTCAGAAGCTGCAGCGGCAATTAATTACTATGTAAATGAGGTTGAAAGAAAACATGTTTATTGTGTCAGAATCTTTATTAATGACAATGGGGGTGAATAACTTTCATTGAAACTACAAGACATCCTCAAAAACAAAGGGAGAAGGATGCAGTTCACAGCACCTTATTCTCCAAAACAGAATCCAATATCAGAAAGGGGGAAGAGTGAAATGAGCTAAAAGGCCAGAGCTCTTCTATTTACTTAAAATATCCCCTCTTCCTTCTGGGGAGAAGAAGTTGTCACTAGCACCTTTCTAGAAAATATCACCCCATGCAGCACAATCAATAATAAAACCCCATTTTAATTATGGATCAAATCAAAATTTGATCTATCATGACTGAGGAAATTTGGCTTTTGTTGTTATGTCAATATACCAAAGATCTTTTGAAAAGGAAATTTTGATGCAACATCAAGGAAAGGAATCTTTCTTGGTTACGATCCCGACAATCACAACTTGCGGTTAATGCTAGAAGACAGAAAAATCATAAAAAGTCATGATGTAGTATTCAATGAAGACAAGTTCCCCAAACCTCCTTAAATAAATGAAACTTGTGCTGACCTCACATTAAATAGTGACAATGATTTTGACACTAGTTTCACCAAAAATCAAGACAGCAACTATAATGTCACAGAAGAATCAACACCAAACATTGAAGCCTGTGATTCTGGACGTCTGAGCGCAAGTAACAAATAATCCCTCACAATTCCACCAAACAACCTAGGAAGGGATTACAAAATCACACCCAATCAAGCACCAAAACACATAAGTGCTGATATTAGAAAATCAAACATCTTAATGTCAAAAAGAAGGGAAAATTCAACAATAACCTCAAGCTTCAAGAATCCTACCATGTGGAGAGAAGCAATGTCCCACCCTAATAAATTTCTGTGGGTTGAAGATCTAAAGACTTAACTGAATGATCTAACCTCAAGAGGCATTGTAATAGAAACATCATTACCAAAAGGTTGCAGACCAGGCTGGAATTTGGTTCAGTTTAAAAGAGAATTTGACAATGGCGGGAATTTAATCAAAAAGAAAGTACACATCTGTAAGGTGTTGATATGAAACTTTGATTAAAAATCAAGCACTTTTCCTGTCCTCAAATTTGTATAAGGTAAAAATCAATTAAAAATAGTAAAAAATATTATTTTCAAAAGAAAACATGCCAAATTTATTTTTTATAACTTTATTAGTATAAAACAATAATATTATAAAGATTAATTGTTTTACAAACAATAAAAATTTATCCAAAAATACTCTACAAGCAATATTTAAGGCTACAAAAGACATTTCTTCAAGAGCAATTTCAATTGGAATTAATTGAACAAAGAGCTGCAAGCAATTAATTAAAGAACAAAGTCTTTAAAAAGAATATTAAAGAAAAAAATGCCCAAAAGTGACCAGAGTGAATTTGGAAACAAAGTGACAAAGTTTACAGTGATGAAAGATGCTTTAATTCACTTCTGGGGTGGTTGAGGGGTAAAAATTATTATAAGAGTTACAAAAAATGATTATAATGAATTTTTCAAGTGGTTAAAAGGTTTAAAATGATTTAGAAAAGGTGGTTGGAATATTTTATTGATTGGTTTAACAATGTTTAAACTAATTATAAAAGGAAAAGATTCTAACATGAAGAGAAAATTGGGGCAAAGAAGACATTCTTTTATAGCCATCAATTTTCTTACTACAAAAGTAAAATTTACTCTTGTCAGTCGTGAAAAACAGCCTGACAACAGAAAAGCCAATTATGGCATCATTGAACCCTGGTTTAGACAAAAAAGGGCTGGTTTAAGCCATTTTAGACCCTTAAATCAGCCATTACTATAGAAATACCTGGTCTAGAGCCTTCAAAACACGTCAGAATGTGTGTAAGAGACTTAGAAACCAGTTACAACTGTTTTTACTATGATATTTTTATCTTAAGGGTAGTTTTACCCTCTTGGCAATAGCTAAAACTATCCCAGTTGGTATCAAAACCTCATCATCAATTGAGCCCACAGACCCTGTAACTCAATTCCAGGCCAAAAGTGATGAACGTTTGGGTGAATTTTGACACCACAGGCCTGTCAGCAAGGAGTTTGGGGGTCTAGCTCCCCCTTAGAGCTGGAGTTCCTTTTCCCCCCAAATTTAATCTTTCCAATTTATTTTTCCTTTAATTCCTCATCATGTATTATACTTATAATTTACATATGTAATTCAATTGAGCTGTACAGTTCAATACAGTAATAATTGATATCTCATATGTAAATCAAAGTTCATTTACGTAATACACATGCACATTTTGACATTTCAATTCAATTCAATTGAAAATACTTTAATTCCTCATAACTTCTAAAATATACACAACACCTCAATTTTAACACAAATTTTGGTGATGAACACTACATGTGATGTCAATTAAGTTAAAGTTTTGAGGATTTTCAATTTTCATACAGAAAATACTAAAAACTTAATTTAAGCTTATTAAAAGTTGAGTTACAAAATTTTCACTCAGAGGTGACCCCACCTGATTTTTGATGAGGAATCCAATGGTGAAATAATTTTTATATGTTTATTTATTGGATAAAAAGTTATAATGATTTTTATTTGACTTTTTTCCAAATTTATTCATTTTTTTACAATTTTGTTAAAAAGTCATTTTTACTTAATTTTTTCAAGTATAGATGTAATTTTATAATTTCAAAATTCAATGTAATTTTATTTTTAAATTGAAATTATATTTTTAATTGTGAATATAATTTTATATTTATATTTTTATTTTTATCTTAATAATATAAATAAATTTATTTTATTTATATTTATATGTTAATTTTGTATTTGTGGTCTTTTGGGTATATGAAATTACCTCTAAGGCTCACAACATCTGTGCACAGGGCTTTTCTCAAAAGGATGGTGTCTACTACAACAACAATTTCTCTCCAAAAGCAAAATCCAGTTTGTTGTGATGCTTCATTGCCATTGCTTCTCACAAAAATCTACAAATAAATCAAATGGATGCAGTTGCATCCTTCATCAATCCAGTTTTAAACAAAGAGATCTACATGAAAATACCAAATTTCTTGTCATCTCACTCTTCTGGAAAGGTATGGCAACTACAGAAACCATTATATGGCCTTACGAAATTGTTGCAATACTGGGTTTTAGAACTCACAAATTTTGTTAAACCAATTAATCTCCTTCCCAGAAATGCTGACCCTTGCATGTTTGTCTCTGGAGAACCTCATTTTGATTTTTACATACATATCCATGTTGATTACATCACTCTAGCAGTAAATTATTTAAACAAATTCAAGAATCTAATCATGAAAATTTTTTAAATGGAAGATATCAGTCCAGCCACTTTTGTCCTAGGCCTCAAACTGACATGAGATAGGGCCACCAAACAAATTTTTCTATCAAAAGCCTCATACATCAAGAATTTGCTTGACAATTACAACATGACAGACTGTAAGCCATTAGCAATGCCAATGGTATCCAATTCAAGACTCACCATGGCTTCGAAAAATGATCATCAAAGATTTCTGTCGCTGAAGGAAAATTACCAACAAGCAATTGGTAAAATCAGTTATCTCCAAGTAGCAACATGGGCCAACCTGGCATTTTCCACTTCTCAACTTTCTCAGTTTGTCATGCTGAGTCTATGATGAAGGTGTAATAAGGCTATTTACAACTTTCACTATGACTGTGACATGGTAAAATTGATTTAAAAGGGGTTTATTATGGATAATAAGAGGTTATAATAGAATAATAAGGGCTTTACTATTATGAAATAGTGCTGGTGAGTTCTGTTGAAAGCCCTGGGCGCAGTCTTACCAGTTGGATTAGTATAATAAGAACTAAAATACTTAAGAATTTAATGCATAACCTGATTATTTTCCAAGATTATAACTGTTTTTGACAGTTGTACTATGTAGGAGTTCAAGAGCAGGATGAAGAAAAGGTCCCTTTTTATCCTCAAGTTGGGTGAAAATAGCTCATAGATCTTTCCACATAGAGGAAGTGAAGATTTTTCACTTCCAAGGAATGGCTGGTGGTTTTCACAAGGCCTGTATAGCCTGTATTGGACTCAGATGTGGTTTTGAAACCACATCAGGCCAGTTTTAACCAATACAGGGTGAAAGGTTTCATCTAGGGACCACATAGCCCTCTTCTGACGTGTATGAAGCATAGAATACTATACAGAACCTGAATGGGACCCCAGTATTGAAGTATAAACATGTTTCTTTGTCTATTTGACACCTCATGATCATAATTATGGGAGAATATCCCACAGCAAGACTGTATTGGTCTAATTGTGGGAGTTTGAGCTTAAATCTGCCATACCTTTGTCAATTCTTGAGATATCAAGCTCAAAATTGGTTCATTGTGTATCCCTGGATGTGCTCTACACAATGGTACCTCATTTGATATGGCTATCATTAAGTATGGCAAAGTTATGCCATGTACAAGATTTTTTGTACATATATATGTTTTGCTTAAAAACTGTATAGAGCTTGTTTGCCTCAAAACCTTTTGTCTAGATGAGATATGGAGAAATAAATGACACCAGCAGATAGCCCTGATTGTGCCCTTCCCAAAAAGGCCCCACTTTAGGTATCTCATACTAAAACCGTAGAAGCTAGATGAGAGGTGAATATTTTAATCACCCTTATTGGACCTTATTTTTGTCATAAATTATGTAGTTATGGTGCTAGCTCAGTTTTGATAGTACCATTGGATAGCCTTGACTTAGATCTCCATTTTGAATACCCATTTGATGGGGCTAGGCCTCTTCCTCTGTATTGCAGATGAGAGGTGAAAACTAAGTTTTATGCTCAGCAAAAACTTTGAGCAGGAATAACGTTGTTATTCGTTGTCCTATGATGATCAGACTTGTATATTTGGAAAGGGGCTAGTTTCCTCTTTCTTTTGATACTTTTTGAGAAGGCTTGGCTCAGCTCCATGTTTTGGTGGTATCTTGGCTCTACCATTGGTTTATGGTATTTGGCTGTCATGCTTGGGCTCTGGTTTTGAGTCACAGGCTGACAGGTTTGTCCTACTCCCTGTGAGCCTGAGGGAATCTTAGTATGCCCTGTATGGGTCAGTTGTTCTTCCATGGCTTGATTCTCCCTTATCCTGTTTCCCTTACCTCCAGAAGTATCAATTTTCTGGTGGGTTTCCAACCTTTGGTGGTTACCATAAGGTCTTTTAAGTCTATCTTTTTGAGACATATCTTCTGGCAACTTGTCCCAAGTTCTCCCAGTGGGATGCTAGGTTCAACCTCTTGCTGTCCATACTCCATTGAAAAAGGTGTTTGAGGAGTTGGTGAAGCTGAAGAACTTGATCCATATCCTTCCCGTCCTCTTGTTTGAGGTTTCTGTTGAATTGGAATGTAAATGGCAGAGTGGGTATGATTTCCCTCAATGTCTTGATATCCACCACTGTGTCCAAGGTGTCCTCTTCCAGGTATTCTGGTTCTAGACAATCCTTCTCTGTCCTCTGTCTGGTTCCTTTGGAGACCAAGGTTTCTGAGGTGTACAGGTGACATATAAGTGTTTTCAAACATTCAACAACTTAATTTTCTTATGTTATATACCTTTGACTGTGAATTGTATAAATTTGCTGTCTACTGCTTTTGAAAACTTGCCTTTATAGGTTACAACTGGGTTATTGATCATAATCTTCCCTGTACAAGTCGTTAAGATTGGTTTACCTTGTATTGATGCAGAGTTTTGTGGTTTTCTACTTCTCTGAGTGGCAATTGGTGTCTACCTTTTTGCCATTATAAGGCCTTCACTGTGCCTCTTGCCTTTTCCCTTACTTCCCTCTTGTTCAGAGGGTGTCACTGGTGTGGTGGCCTGTAACTGGGTCTCAAGTGGGATGTAGTTTTCTTCCACTGAATCAAACCGGACAAGAGGGCTTAATTTAAGTCAATACTTCCTAACAGGCTGTTTCCAGTCTATGAGTGGCCTCTGGGAAATATATCTCTATATTGTGCCCTGGTATTATGACAGTGCAATTGAAATTAACAATTACACTTCAGAAATAGAGCTTATGCATATTTGGTACACTGTTTGTATACCAGTATCTCACAGATTAACTTGTAATTATCCAGTATAATAAGAAAAGTGGTTCTGTAAAGGGAAATTGAAATTAGCAATATACCCACCCACACCTTTAATACTGTTTGTTTTACATTAAGGGGTGTCCTTTTTAATTAAAACATGGACATTATTGATGTCTTGAAGTGTTTAGATATGTAAAACACACAAAAAATAAGGATTTAGGTGGTGATTAAGCCACACAACAAGGCAATTAAAACAAAAATCCCCAGTCATATATGACATATACCACTCAAAAAATGATTATAAGATATGCATTATAAATTTTTTTAATAAAATCACAACTCAAAAAAGAAACAAAATGTCAGGAATAAAAAATAAGAAAAGAAACTCACTTTTAGGTGTAAAAAGTTCCAAAAATACAAAAAAAACATGGCCAGGCCCCCAAACTGTCAGGCTGAGTCTATGATGAAGGTGTAATAAGGCTATTTACAACTTTCACTATGACTGTGACATGGTAAAATTGATTCAAAAGAGGTTTATTATGGATGACAAGAGGTTATAATAGAGTAATAAGGGCTTTACTATTAAAAAATAGTGCTGGTGAGTACTGTTGAAAGCCCTGGGTGCAGTCTTACCAGTTGGATTAGTATAATAAGAACTAAAATACTTAAGAATTCAATGCATAAACTGATTATTTTCCAAGAGTATACCTGTTTTTGACAGTTGTACTATGTAGGAATTCCAGAGCAGGATGAAGAAACCTTTTCTGGTGGAGAAAAGGTCCCTTTTTCTCCTTAAATTGGGTGAAAACGGGTTATATATCTTTCCACATAGAGGAAGTGAAGATTTTTTCTTCCAAGGAATACCTTGTGGGTTTCACAAGGCCTGTATAGTCTTTATTGGGCTCATGTGTGGCTTTGAAACCATATCTGGGCAGTTTTCACCAATACAGGGTGAAACGTTTCATCTGGGGACCACATAGCTGGCTTCTGACATGTATGACCCGTAGAATGCTGTACAGAACCTGTATGGGACCCCAGTATTGAATGAATTATGGGGTATTGAAGTATAAACATGCTTCTTCCTGTATTTGATACCTCATAATCATACCTATGGGATAATATCCCACAGTAAGGCTGTATTGGTGTAACCGTGAGAATTTGAGCTGGAAACTGCCATCACTTTGTCAGTTTTTGAGATATAAAGCTCAATGTTGGTTTATTGTGTAGCACTGGATGTGTTCTACACAATTGTACCTTGTTTGATATGGCTATCATTAAATATGGCAACATTATGCCATGTACAAGATGTTTTGTACATATGTATGATTTACTTGAATCTGTATGGAGCTTCTTTGCCCCATAACCTTTGTTCTAGAGGAGATGTGGGAAAATGGATGGCACCATCAGATAGCCCTGATTGTGCCCTTTCCAAAAAGACCCCACTTTAGGTATCCCACACTAAAACTGTAGAAGTTAGATGAGAGGTGAATATTTGGTTTACCATTATTTGACCTTATTTTAGTCATAACTCCTGTATATCTGGTGATAGCTTAATTTGGTTGGTACCATTGGATATCCCTTACTTAGAGCTCCATTTTGAATACCTATTTGATGGGGTTAAGCCTCTTCCTCTGGATTTCAGATGGGAGGTGAAAAATAAGGTTTATGCTCAGCAGAAACTCTCAGCAGGAATAACTTTGTTATTTCTTGTTCTATGATGATTGGACTTGAATATTTGCAAAGGGGAATGTTTCCTCTTTCTTTTAATACTTTTTGAGCAGGTTTGACCCAGTCCCATGTTTTGGTGGTATCTTGGCTCTACCATTGGTTTATGGTATTTGGCTGTCATGCTTGTGCTTTGGTTTTGTGTCACAGGCTGACACAGTTCTTAGAAAAAACTGGATAATGTTCACTGGAATGAATTTAAAAACCTGCCACAATATCTTGCTGGTACCAGAAACCTTGCCCTTTGTCTAGGGGGAGAAAGTGTCTTTCTCTGTGCTTACAGTGAAGCCCATTATGCTAACTGCATTGACACTTGCAGGTCAATATCAGATTTTATGATAATGGTGGGAAATAGTTGTATTAATTTGAAAACGAAGAAACAAAGTACAGTCTCTACTTCTTCCTGTGAGGCAGAATAAAAAGCGCAATATGAGGGTATAAAGTATCTGCTGTGGTTGGAAAGACTACTTGAAGATCTCAAATTACTGGTACCACAACCACTGAAACTGTTTGGAGACAATCAAGGCGCAATTTCCCTAGCAAAAAATCTGCAGGTCATTGATTGATCAAAGAATTTTGGAATTATTCTACATTGGGTTCAAAAAAAGACAACAAATGGCACTCTGAAAGTAGATTATGTTGCAACTCAAGACATGCCAGCTGATGGCCTAACCAAGTCCTTGGCCTAGCTGGAGCACGTAATTCTTTTGAATAATATAGGATTAGCTTATTTAATGAGTGAGGGGGGTCTTAGAGAAAACTTAAGGAGTAGTTAACACTCATTACTTATTAGAAAATTCTCATTAAAGAGGTGTTCCAATTACCCCAACCAACATATGTTGGGAATAGTAATCGTAACTGTTGTCAACATAAAAAGAGTCAATGGAATACCTCTTGTCCACCCATTGACTCACAATCTTTCTTATCTTACACCATCAGGTGTGCTGGTATTTGTCGTTGTCTCTGCAAATATATCATAAGGTACCAATACCTTATTAAGCAGGTGTGCTGTAATTTGTTGTTCTCTCTCCAAATATATCATAAGGTACTAATACCTTATTAAACATTTTCTTTTATAATCTCAATTCCTCTGTTCCAAGAGATCAATAGTGACACACTTAGTAGGCAGGCCTCGCCTACAATACACAGTAAATTGAGGAAGTCACATGTAAAAGATGCTGGTCCTCAGAGGAAATTCCCTGGAATATTTGCTAGTAAGAACTCACAATCCTTAGTTGCAGTTTTGGAACAAAAGCTCAATCCACAAAATGACAAGTTATCAGACCACATGAACAGGAGTGTCAACTATTTTCAAGAGTATGATGAAAAAAAGGAGAATTGAAATCGTTGGAAATTCGCGAACATAAAGAACTAAACGAAATTGAAATAAATTATCAAGGTGAGGTTGAGAATCAAAGAATTCAATATCTAAAGGCACAGGAGGAGTATGCCTCAGAAGTACATGCTGTAAAGTTGCGCATTCAGTAAGAAGAAATGGATTTGAAAAAGTGGAAGAAAAGTGTGATGCAAAACAAATGGAAGAATCTTTTCATTTTGCTTGGGATTATTTCAGGCATCTGAGAGGCGTTTGGAGATGGAATTCAAGTTAAAATAAAAGGAATTGGAGCAACAAGAAAGGAAAATAATCAAGAATTAACTCAAAATCAGAAAAAAATAAATTATGAGATCAACTCAGCAGCAAGTTCCCAGCACTTAGAAGAAGTCATTTTCTTGCACACAGATGGGATGACTGCTGGTGAGATTGAAAATTTTCTGAAATTGGTCTTTCAATCATGATTTTGGCTTATAAATATAAGTCATAACTCATATTGTAGAATGGGTTTTGTTGTTCTTATGTTTCTCATTAGGGAATAGCCTGTATTTGTTTAGTTACTATAGTAAACAATGAATTGTTTCCTATAGTAATTTAAAATTTGGAACTGATTAGTAAACTATTAATGAAATCAAATCAAATAGTGATTCATTATTTTGTGCTGAACTGAATGTGACAGAGTGATCTTCATTTAAGAAACTTTTTATTTCATTATAAAAGGATTTTGAAAGATCAAATTCGATAATCAGAAAAAATCATTATCATCAACATCATTATAATAGTCCATCAACTTCATCTTCTACTCCTAGACATAATCTCCCTTGTTTAATTTGAATTCCTCATCCAGTTTTAAATTTATATTATCTAGGTGGTCAACTTGCAACTCGTGCTTCATTAGTTTGATACACAGCATCATTGAATTGAGCCTCCAGGACCAATATGTGGTATATGAGAGTCATCAATGTGGCATGGTGATGGATAATGATCCCAAGGGCCATCACGGAGGTTTTATTCAATATTGAGGATTGAGTTTGTGAATTCAAAAAAGATCAAGCAAATAATTGGTGCATTAATCATGTCGTGGGCAGGGGGAGTCAAAAGATATGACCCTATAGTTTAGTCAATCACATGCATCCTATGGGGATGTTATCATAGATAGACAACAACTGAAATAAACAGCGTAACTGAAATGCCCCATGTATTCAATCAAGGATTTTGACATAATCCCTGAGCAAAATTGGGCCTAACCATTCATAAGCATGGAGTACTTCATAATCATTCACGCCAAATTGCTCATTGAAGTTGTTCATGCTCTTGAGGTAGGAGTTAATAATATGGTTTAAACTCAAGTATGCAGCAAATTACCAAAGTATATTAGAAATAAAATATGAGCAAGAAAAATACTATTGAGCATGAAAGGCAAAAAATGTGAAAAAAGATGTTTATAATAAGTGTGAAATGACTTACATCAAAAAAATAGAATAATGACGAGTAGTAGAGGATTTGAGGAGAGGGTGAGTTGATGATAGACTGCAGCTTTGTTTGAAATGATTATTTATCCCTTGGAATTCTGTGAGATTTAAATCATATTTCAAGAACTCAATCGAGAAAATGTTTATGAAAGAGTTGAACCAAGAAAAATGTGGTTTATTAGGAAGAAGAAAAACCAATATCTTTGATATTACAATTGGAATAATCTGATTCAGTTAAATGGCTTTTCATCCCTTATTAATTTTAAATATCCTTTTTTCCCATCATTTGCTATGTGTCATAAGGGCTTTGTTAGTTCGACGTTTATTGAGCTTGAGTTGATGAGCAGATGTCAAGCCTTGTTTGAAAATGAGCCGCAAAGATGAAGTGAAGTAGGTGCAGAATAGCAACAATCTAGATCATTTTGAAAAATTCAGAGGGACAATCTCATGAGAGTCCTTGCACATGAACTGAAAGATATAGAAACTAAATACATCAAGGAATCTATCCAGTCATTTCGAAAAAATAATTTTGTGAATCAATTTAAATTTAATGTTGTTTGACATTGAGAGATATTTTGATGTAAATTGGACAATGGATTTGAATATTTTAATTGAATATTTGAAGAAATTGAATATAATTTTACATCTCCTGAAAAGTTCCACCTGCAGAGTATGCAATTGGAAGCAACCCTAATGCATAATTTTGGGCAACACACCTATTTTTCACCACGTGCTGCAGCTCTGTTGCCATTGGGGAAGGTGCCTCCCTTGGCCATTTTTCAGTGTGGATTAGAAATGATTCCTAACTAAAATAAACCCATGAATCCTTGATTTATGCAAGCATATTGTGTAAAATGCAGCAGGAATCAATCCAATTGACATATGGAATAATACCACTTCTCCCATTCAGTTACAATATCATCTACCTAAGAGGAGCCGAATGGCCCTTCAGAATGCCGATTGTGTGTTCATTACGTACTCATGACTTGGCCAAACAATAATTGAATTCTCTATTAATTCTCAATTTGGTCTCAGGCGCACGCACAGCCGGAATGAAGTGCTCATTGAGGCCATATGCCTAATCAATTGGAAAACATTGAACTCATTTGAATTGCAATGTATGAATGCAACAATCAATGCGAAGAAACTGGTAAATAAAATGAATGCTACTTTACCTTTGTCAAAGAAGCCCATTGAATTTTTATGCAGCGCCATATTTTTACATACGATTGAATAAGAAAATGATCCAGGCCATCAAGCAATTAAGAGTATAATGTTTTTATTGCAATCACATAAAATCTGCGCATTTAGTGAGTACAACTTCTTATGATCAAAATAAACCTCCCCTTTCCAGCGAGGCTTATGGTAAAATGGAAAATTTGTCCTACCCTCATGAATTGTGATATTTCAGGGCACATATTTGGATTAGGCCAAGAAATGTATTGTTCTTCATATGAACTTGTTGCCTCAATGACTCTCGCGGCTATTGAAATCACAGTCCCTCGTTCTAAATGGAAATTTTGTTAAGATTTACCAACAGAGCCTGCATTTCCATTGGAACCAAGAGGTTTGAGTGTAACTGCCAATTTATGAGCAATGGGAAGTTGTTTTGAGGTGCTTTTATTTTGAAATACCAGATTTTTCTTGATCTTATCATAAATGAAAATAAAACCCTCTTTGAATGTTCTCATGGATTGTTTGAATTCATCATCTCTCAAGTTGAATAGTTCATCCATGTCAAAAGGTACTTGTGATGGAGTTTTCAATGATCTTGAAATATAAGGGCTATTCCTTGTGAGTACAAGAGCCTGGAGATATAGCCTTGATGAATTTCGCGCTTGGAAGGTGCTTATTGGTGTATTCAAGAAATGAGATCAGAATTTATGTTTTAGATTTGGATTTTTTTTGCAAGTTGATGAACCCAGCCTGCCTGTGGTAGCTGAAATGTGATTCCACAAGCCAATAAGAGATCCAGTGGATGCATTGGCCAACATTTGTAATCTGGAAAGTTGTTTATGATTCTCTTGCATGCATGTGACAAGCCACATGATTTGAAGCTCCTTGATTGTTTCCTTCCTTTGAGAGACCTTGGGCGTGATTCGTAAGTATCAACGGTGAGGGAATGATTCTAACAATTGGTGACTGGGATAGTCTGATCTACCCCTGGGCACCAGTTTGTAAGCGCCATGATAAAATCCTTGGCCTCCTTGATCGTAGACAAATGGGCAGGTGATCAAGGGGCCGTGCAGAATAATGTGCTTGATTAGATGAGGTTGGATGTTAAAATTTTCATAAAATAAAATAACTTCAAATCTCGTGAGAAGCCGCTGGAGCAAGCTCATGAGCTTGGTTTATCATGATTAAATCTTGCTCATGGTTTTGAAAAGGTTTGCTCATGAAATCTGGCGTTCAACCCCCTTATTTGTGTAGGTTCCATGCAAGCCATAATAAATTCATTCATTCATCTTGAATCCTTTCTCATTAAATTCTTTGATCAATAAACAAAGCTCTTTTCAACCCCCATTTAATCCTTAATCAATCATATTTTTTACTAACTAACTTCTGTCAACAACCAATTTTTACTGAATGCTTTGTAAAAATCAAAAGGAACCATCCTACTTCTCAGGAACTCAAAAGTTATTTTCAGTATATTTTAGCTGGAAGTTTTCACTTTATTTTAATATCCCTCTGGATTTCCTTTGAGTATGTGTGATTTTGTAATTCTGATTTGAATGTAATTTCTCCTTCAAGTCACGATCTATTCTATGATGAGTTATCATAAAAAGAAATCAAGGATGAGCTCAAAACTTGCTTGTGGGACGTGTTGAGGAATAGAAAGCCATGGATTCCTTACAGTTCTCAAAAGACTCAGGATGTCTGCGTTTTGGATTGATAGAACTGGGCTCATGGCTTGATAACAATAAGGTGTCCTTGGTTTCTTTTGAGGATGGAAATTTGACTTGGTGGGACTCTTGGTGTTCTCAACTTGTGGCTTGTCTTAGAATATGAACAGTCCTCAGCCCAGAAAAGGAAGGATACCATCGGCCTCTTCATCAACCTATGCATCCATTCCATCCACACAATGGCCAGAATCACCAAGACTAGGAAAAATACCATGAATTTTTGAAGAGAAAAGAACAGAAAGACCCCGGCCTTTGTCAGAAAAACTTGGAAGAAAATCCAGATGAGACTCAATAGAGCTTATCAACAGCTTCTTGATGTCTTCAATAGGAATGCACTCAAGACATGCAATCAATGCTGACCTTGTTTTAAAATCTTTGTTGATTTGAGAATTGTCCTTCAGGATTGGGAGTTGATTGTCTCTTGGGTTCGATGGGTGGCACAGTATTGGTACTCAAAAATTCAAGTCACAGGTGATAGAATTAAGTCTAAATAGAAAAAAAAGTAATAGAATCACAAACGGGAGATTTTCGGATGTCACTACTGTATTATACTATACAGGCTTAAGAACGAGGGTAGTAAAAGTGTAATTATGTGACACATTCTGTAATTGGTTTGTAAAATCCAATATGTAAGCTCAAACAATACCGTTATCTGTCATACTGTGCATGGAAACTAATATTATCAAGGGAAAACTTGCTTCTCAATATTAAAATATTTCCTTTATGAATAAGAAATCTTTGGTATTCTTAATGGAAATTAATTAATTATAAGAATTTTTCCTTTATTAAAATTGGTATATTAATTTGAATATTTAAGTACTAATTATTTTAAGAACTGATTCATTTTTTAGCAAAAGAAAGAACTTATAAATGATAAATATTTATCATAAATATTACGATTTTTGTGTATAAAGGCTATTTCTATATGGAGAGTTTCTTTAATGAAGAATACATTCTTTATTATATGAATTTTGAATTATGTATCTTACCAAGATTGCTTCTAAAGAAATTTTTTCCATTAAAGAAATAAATTGACAATGAGTGACCCACTGTACATTCCAAAATAAATAATGCACTAAAAAGTATTTGTTTTAGAAATAACATATTTTCTATTATTTATTTTAGGGAGGACTTATCCTACACCAAAAATAAAGTATGAAATTCACCGACACTTCACCTCTTATAATCAGTATTATGGATGTTTTTTAGTACTACTGTGGTATTTTATATCACATTCAAATTAATCATAAAAATGAGGCATGAGTGGTATAGCTTCAAAGCGTACTTCAAATGAGTTATAAGTTGATTTTTATAGATGAAACATTAATCTTTTACATAATATATTATTTGTTGAAAATAAAGGTTTTACCATATATACCCTGAAAGCTTACCTTACATAAATATCTTATATCTCAAATACAATACAGTGAATTGATAATGGGAATATATGAAATAAATATTTTCTATTACTCAATAAATATTCATTTTATGGATTACTTATCCTACACCAAAAATAAAGTAAGAATATTACACAAAATCACCTTTTATCACATATATTTTCAATATTTTTCAGCACTACTGTGGTATTCTATATCACATAAAATTGAACAGAAAATCAGTGGTATAGATTCAATATTTACTTTGAATAAGCTATAGATAAAGTGTTATAGATGAAATAAATCATGTTTTTATAATATATTATGTGTTCAAAATACAGTGTTTGCCCTATATAATCTACAATCTCACATTAGAGAAAATACCATAATGAAATTAAATAAATTATCTTATATCCTAAATACAATATAGTGCATTGATAATCCAAACATAGTCAAGGAATTCTCAATTTGTATGTGGTATTTATATACAAAACGTCTTTTGAAATCTACCTTTTTCATGTTACAGATGCAATATTCATTGTACACCTTATGTATGTTAAATTAAAGACGAAATTCAGATTGTATTAACATGGAGGTTTTGTTAATAAATATTCTGATTTTGATGAAAAATTCAACAAATATTATATAAATGATGTACTTCAAAATCAAAAAAAGAATATCTTTCATATAAACTAAATATTCCACAAGCAACAATCTTCCTTTTCATTACTAACAAATCTTCTATCTCTCATACTTGGCTTTATTAATAATTCAAACTCAATCTTAAATAATTTCTTTTTCATATTAAATCCTTGCTTATTATATAAATACTTTGTTATTACTTAAAATAAAAGGCTTTATTCCCAAAAAAAGGCATATATTAGTAAATACATACTTCACCAATGATATTACTTATACTATGAAATAAAAAATGCTCTGTCAGCTGTATAGCTACTGTTCTTCTAATACATACTTCACCTTATGAATGATAATGGCTTCACTGAAATAAAAAGAACTATTACATGAATAACTTGATCCATATTTGACTCAAGTACTTATACTTCCTTTATAAGTAATATTTCTTCCTATGATATATACAGACCTACTCGAATGAGTGATATACTTTTAATGATAAATGAAATAGCTCTATTTTGGATAATATTCCCTTTTATCCCAGTTAGGATTTTTATGGTATAAAACTTCTATCAGATATTATACTTAAAATAGTTATCATATTTGAATTGCATTATTAATTAAAGATTAAATAAAATTTATCAAGTAATTTGGCAACAAGGCTTTGAAGGTTGTGTTGGATTAATTGATGGCACAATGTTGCTGATATATAAAAAACACGGTTTGTCTGGGAGAGATCCACTTTGTTCTCAAGAGAAATTATTCTAGAAATCCCAAGATTTTCTGTGACTGTGATGGCTTTATCACTTGTTTTATGGCTGCACAGCCAAGATCCTGTGACAATTCCTTGCCATACTGCAATATTGGGAGTTATATTAACAGTCATCATTTTTTGATACATGTGATGTTTTGATAATAGAAAATATTTCAAAATTACTATAGTTGAACCCTGAAAAGTTGCAGAAAATATTTAATACACAACTCAATCTCTCCTTTGAGAAAAATGCTAGTTCCAGTCATACAAGCACCTGAAAAAATTCACAAATATAAATGGAGATTTAAACTAATTCTTTTTCAACTTACAAGTGAAAAATGAAGAATTCATTATTATCACACAGGGCTGTTTGACACCCCCAAGAGGTATTTTACCAAACCTATATGAAAAGAAACATAAAAAATAATTTAAATGAAAAATAAGCACATTTTGTGCCAAAACCCACATGCTATAATTCTTTGAATATTAATAGGATGAACTGGTACCAAAAGTAAAACTCTGCATTCCAGAATTCAGGGGAAGAAGCAATAGTTATCACACATATAAACAGTTTAAATTAATTATTCAAGATGGATGTGTTAGGTTTAATTATTATAATTGTTTTTTTCCTGTACATTCTCTCCAATGATTTGAGATGGTGGGATATTCTCTATGAATTTCCTGCTTGTTTTTCCTTGGAAAAGAACTCAACTACCTATTTTCTATCATAAATAGACAATCTGATAAACAGATCACATATAAAAAATAAATCTTTAAAGAGCAAAGGAAGATTTCTCTTTCTTGAAGTAGCTATGCAATTGATGTCCACATCAATGCGATGGTATCTTGTTTGTGGAGGCTCAATAGTTGTTTTCAAGAAAGTCATATCTCGCATATTCAAATCTTATATGTGATACTTAATATTCAATAGCTGTGTTAAAACCATTTTTTCTAATCCCAATGGATGGAATAGTAGTAAATTGAGAGATATTGTTGCCAGTTTTTCATGTCGTAACTTCAGGAGTTCCAATGAAAAGGCATGTATGAATGGTTGAAGTCTAATAAGAAGTTTGGAAATCAAATGTGTTAGCTGAATCATTTGAAATCTAAAATGGATTTTTCAAATGATAGAAGTATTTTTTCATCTGATTTGGACAATATTGTCTGTTTAATATATCCTCATGGATGGATTGAATAATTACCAAATAAAACTGAAAGAAACTTTGGACGTGAAAATTATGGTTAAATAGCTTTGAAATGTCAAGAGGAAAATAAAACAAATTTCCAAATTTCCGAGAGAGTATTTGAAACAATTTTTTCAAGCATTTATAAGGCTCACTAACCAAAAGGTTTAGTCATCCATAAATACAAATACACAGCTTTCGGGGCTCGTAGCGTAACCCAAAAAAAATCTGAGTATCTTCTTGAAAAATGTGTGTTTGTGCTGTTTAGTTTTCAATTTTATCTTCTTATTAAGCGGAAAAGCTGAAATTTCAGTGATACGGTCTGTTTTTTTATTGATTTTCTTTAATTTTGATAAAACTTCAAATCCCTTTTAGTTTAATCACAAAATACCCCCTCTATTTAACAAGGGTTTTAAATGATAAAAATTATTTATCCAGTTACTTTCAATAATAAAAAAACTTCCCATCAAATTCAGGGTCTCCATATATAGGGAACATCATTCCAGAAATAAACCCAAAAAACTCCTCCAAACCATCTTTTGGCTATTCTCCTCTGGCCTTTGCATGTGTTCCACTTCAAGAAATTTAATTTCCTTCCTCACCAACCATCAATATTTTACTACTGAGCCATCACTTCTGCCGAGTGTACAAGAAAATTGGCCAATCAAAGTCACATTCCCATTCTAGCTAAGTTTTTCCAATTTAAGGGTTTACTAATAGGATACTGGAAGTTGTTTTTGATAGCTTGTATTCCTGAAAACATCCTTATCTTTGATTTTATTCATGAAAAGGCTAAAAATCAATTTTTTTTCTCTTACTTCTTTCTTGAATTATATATCTGAGCTTTCAAATAATCTCTAAATTTTAAAAAACAAAGATCTTGGTAAATTTTGGTTACAATTTTTATATATTGAGCTCAAGATGATCAAAATTTCCTCTTGGTATAAGGTCAGAATATTTTATTGTATGTTTCTCAACTTTTTTTGAAATAGAGTTTTTCAGTGGAACTATTAATATCTATTGTGAAAATTAGGCTGTAACCAGAATTCGGAAAAGTATCTGGGGCTTTATGCAGAGTAGCAGTTGTTTCCTCATTGTGAGATAAATACGAGAAGGGGAATAGATATTGAATTTATTATTTACTTCGTCATATCTGTGGCATTGGTTTTGAGAATTAATTGTAACAATAAACGAAATTGAATTGAGTTTAAGAAGCCTAGTGAATTCAGATAATATTTACTATAAATAGTATTTTTTGGTTATCACCTGAGTTTTAAATAGGTCAAGAACTACCTAATGAGTAATTCTATTAGCCATAATAATCCCTAACTAATTCAATGGCTAATGAATCTTTTCACCATCAATTATGGACCCTACACTTTCTCTTTCAAATATTTCAACACCAATGATGCTTCTGATGCCATTTTTAAATTGTGATGATCCCAAACATCCTCAAAGAATTTCACGGGAAGAAACTAAAGTTTCTCCAATGGAACTCACCAAATCAACTGTTTATTTAGTTGAAAACCCTCACCTCACCTGGCCGGAAAATATGGTTTAAACATTTGTGGCTTCTCCTTCCATAATTAGTCTTCATAAAAACTCATTGAAACTTTTAGAAGGCAAATTCCACAGGATAATCCATGCCTATAGGGTTCCCCAATTTTATCAGCTCTTTCAAGATATTATTTAATAACATTATATCAAAGTTAAATACCACATGATACACCATACTTAGTACTTGACCATATCCATGATATCATCAAGATGGATATGATTGTAATGAAATTTCTTCACATGGTTCTGAAACTTGTGATCCCAAATCAGTAACACCAAGTAAAAACAATCCTACCACAAGGATCTATTTTCTTCCATTGAAGTAGTGGTTCCGTTTTATTCCAACAAAGCTATGTCAACTTAATCAAATAAGCAAGTGTCTCTGTAAGGTTTGTCTATGAAACTCTTGATAATAGTAGCAAAATCAAGAGTACTATGACTGTCCTCAATAGAAATATATAATATAATAAAATATTATAACCACAAATTTAAATATAATTATTAAAAATAATTATATAAAAAAAATAAATTTAATTATTATTATAAACATATAATAATAATAAAAATAATAATTATAATAATAAACTATAATTATTATATTATTGTTATAGTCACTGACAGTTATAAAAATAAGACTTGTAAAGCTCTTAATGAGACAATTACACGTGGAAATATAAATATTAACCACTTATAAATAATATAAATATCATTTATAAAGGAATTATAACACACACTGTGCAGAAATAATTCCTATAGAATAAAATTCTATATAAAAAAACTAATACTAGATAAAAAAGATATAGAACTTTAGAGAAAACTTACTTATAATATTTATTTAATACAACAAGTTAAACAACAAAAGTTACTATATTGAATAATGATTATAAGTTAAAAACACGCCTAAAATCAATAATTTTAAGGATAAAACCACTTTTTATGATAAAATTTAAGATTAAAGAGTTTTTAAGAGGAATTTGTGGATTTTAAAAGATATTTAAGATGGAAATTTTATAATATAAAATATATTATTGATGATTACAACAATAATATGAATTCTATGACTTCAATTCTTTAATTTACAATTAATAAAGAATAAAATAACTTAAGAATTACTTTAATAATAAGATTTTATAAATAATAAAACTTTACCTGTTTAAATTTCTAATATGATTGGATTGATAATGAATGATGGACAAAAACAGTGATGAAAAGACTCTTTTTATGTCTTCAGAGCAGCTCTCATGATTCATAATGAATATAGAGGGCGTGCTCAGGTCAAAACTGAAAGCCATACTCAAAAACAAAGTTCTTAACTTAAGGCAACTTGTTTTTAATTCCAATTTAAAGTTACCAGTGTTATTCTTAACTCCATGTAACTTTAATCCTCATTTAAACTAATTATTTTAAGTTTTTAATATAAATAAACCTATTTATATTAACGTTCATCACATGAACAACTCAAAAATAGAGTTTCAAGCAGAAATCTCTTAAACTCAATTTTTAATTAATTCTTAAAGAAATCATAATTTTCTTTGAGCTTAATTAAAAGAGTAAATTTCCAGGCTAATTACCCAGGAAATTTATTTATAAAAGATACTTAAAATTTAATTTATATATAGATAATATCAAACTCTAAGCTGTGTGAAATTTTCAAGCAAATCCATTGAGATTTGGATTTTTAATGAATTTTTGAAGTTATTGCTATTTTTCCACGTAAAATAGCAATACACACCAAACCTTAGCTTTTGATAAGGTTTTGATGCTTGTAACTTTAAAGTTTTAAGCTTATTTAAGGTTTTTAAGCTTTATTAAGCTTTGACAGTTCTTAAAACCTTGATTTCAAGCCTGCATATTGGGATTTACCCTTTGGCAGCTTGAAATTCCTGTCCAAATTGGGATAAAACCAGTTTAAACCTTAAGGTTGGATCAAATTCTAATGTTAAAGTTTAAATAAGGTTGAAAATCCTCCAATACAGGTGGAAAAACTGAATTGAATCATTGCAGATCCAAAAAGTTGGGTACCCCAGCTCTATTTGGTCTTTTTCCTTTGTCCCACCTTTTTGCGTGGATTTTGCCCTTTTATTTATTTAAAGCCATACCATGGCTTTAAACCCTTTTAAATTGAGCTCACGCAGGATTTACATTCTGTATGTCAAATCCTTAGCCAATTCAGTAAATATACACCACACCTCAATTTTAACTAAAATTTTGGTAAGTTTGCATTAACCTTATGCTACTTTAAATTTAAGCTTATTTAAGCTTAAATTTCACAATTTTAAAAAAATGTTAAAAAAGTTACATTAGTACTGTGAGATTCTTAAATCTTCTAATAACACAAGAAATAAGTGTTTTTGGGTATAACACTTTATGGAAGTACACTAGGTTATTTTTGGTGTAGAATCCAAAAATGACATAATATTTATAACTTTGTTTATCCAAAATAAATTTATACTTATTTTCTGTTATTTTTTAGTTTAATTTCAACTCAAAAGTCTGTTTAAGACAAAATTAGCTGTTTATAAAATCATTTGTGGCCTTATGGGTATGTTATACATACCTCACAGGCTCACTGTCTCCTATGGTGAATTGAATACATCTATCCAACCAACCTCATATAAGCCCCATTCCAAATGGGAAAAATTCTTGGAAATAATCTTGAGGAATAAGGTTAATTAAAAAAAGTAGAAAAGACTTCCAAAAAGGAATGTGCAGAAAACCACAATTACAGAAAGTGGGGCACTCAATATGATCCGGGTCCTTCAATTTTAACTTTGAACATATTGACACTTATTTGGGAAATGAGGACAAAGATAATGGTTATTTTTATCCTTATGAAGTTGTGTTTTATATCCTTATTGAATTTTATTCTTTGTGTGAATCAATATTTAATTGGTGATAATGAAAAACCAGCTTGCGAAAGGGGAAATTAGATCTCAGGATGGCAACAATAATATTCCAATGTTTTTATGAAGAACATTTATAGAGAAAATTGATTTTCAATTGTAAGAGTATTCAGCATCAATATTAGAGAGCATATAAACACAAAGATATAAAACCATCTCAGCTATAAAGTAGAATTGTGTTAGGAACCACATAAAAATCAAAAGAATCACTTAAGGAAGAAATTCATTAGAAATTTCAATGAAGGTATATGATTTTATGAATATTTGAGAAAAAGTAAATCTCAGCTGGACTCAAGATTTTGACAGAAAATCCCAAAAATTGTAGAAGACAATTATCTTGATCCATATTATAAATAAACTTTGGAAATTATGAATATTCATTAAATAAACCTGAAGAGAAATCTCAAAGGCATTCAGATGAGGTATTGAAAGAAAATTATGAGCTAATATTTTCTCAAGATGAGCATGAGCCTGAGAGGTATTTTTGTATTTCCATGAAAAAACAAAGTTAAATATGAGCTGAAATTAATAATAAAAAGAACTATTTTTGAATATAAAAACAAAATTAATAATAATATTTCAATCATAAATCTATATAAATATACAAATTTCCCCAACTAATTAGTGTAAAACAATGAAGTAAAAATAATTTTGAATACAAATATTAAAAAATATAATAATCTTTGAAAAAAAACTTATCAGAATTTAACATAGTTTTTTTTCCAATAAATGAAAATATTGAAATTATCCCAACATTGCATTATGAATAAAGGTTTAAGGTGGGGTCCCCTCTGTGTGAGATTTCTGTAGCTCGATTTTAAATAATTTTAGATCAGCCTTTCAGTATTTTATGTAAGAAAATCCAAAGCTCCTAAAAGCCTTATCTGGACTAATGCCATATTTGGTGTTAAAAAGCAATTTTTGTGTTAAAATTGAGGTGTGGTATGTCACTTAGAAGCTATGAGGAGCTGAAAAATTTCAAATTGAATTGTCAAAATGTTCACATGTATTGCATAAGTGAGCTTAAATTTACATCTCAGGTATCAATAATCAAAGTTTTCATCTAATTTTTGAATTTAATCACACGTGTCAAAACTTAAGTATAATACATGATGAGGAATCACAGACAAAATAAATTGAAAATATTAAATTTTTGGTTGAGAACGGAATCTTGGCTCTAAGGGTGCGAGACTCCCCAAAATTGCTTTCTGTGAGGTGTGAAAGGTCAAAATTCATGCAAAAGCTCCTTTATATTCCCCTAATAGGATCATAGGGTCTATGACTCAATTGATGATGAGGTTTTGATACCATCCAGGGAAGTTTCAACTGTTTCCAAGAGGTTGAAATTACCCTTTTTTAGACCATAATTCATAAAATCATGTTCAACCTTTTCTCCAGGTATTTAAAACAGAAAAACATGTTTTGAATGATTACAAACCACTATTACTATAGTAATAGCTATTTTACAGGACTTAGGTGGCTGAAACCAGACTTTTTTGGTCCAAACCTGGGTTTAATAATGCTAAAACTGATTATTATTTTTTCATTATATTCATCAAAGCTTATTAAAGAAATTTTGTGCCTATAAAAAATGTCTTCTTTGCCTGTCACAGCCATAATTCAGGGATAAAGAGGTATTCAACCTCAAACCCACTCAAGCTCATCAAATAAGCAATCCAGTGTATGTATCAGTAATCAGTTTCAGAAAATCTTCTTTCTGAAAGCTGAATACAGACTTTCAGCACTTGTACTGGTTGGATTCACCAAATACAGTTTTGTATTCACAATTCTGAAGCTGTATAATCACTCAACTCCACAAAAACTCTTATACAGACCATGTACATCCATACAGGGGCTTCATTATTCAAATCAATTCAACCAATGACTCCTCTCAAGAAAATTCACTGTTTGGATCAGGCCTGGAAGATTCTCACATATACCAGCCCCTTGTTCTGCCCCTGGGGTTGATCCCCAGTTAATCAATATATTTCATTTATTCATTACTTAATATTCTTATTCATGATTTTTAAATGTTTCATTTATTGGTATTAAGTTGGTATTTGCATTTCCTCACTTATTCAGTAGAGTTGAGGTGGGTATATTCTTATTAATCCTGCTCATTTTTTCTGAAAGCTTGAAACAGTAAACTTGGACTTTTTTTTGGTTGAGTATTTTATTCTTAGCTCTTATTCCTATTTTTTGCTGCTTTCTTATATTTAATTTCATTATAAATTTTATTTCCATTACACTCTTAAAGGTATTCATTTTTATTCAATCTTGGCCCTCCATGACTGAGTTCCAGCTTCCTGAGTGCCAGGAACTCTTCACTTAAAAGAGCCCCTGTGACATTTGCCCTATTTCACCTTCATTTTATGATCTTTTCCTTTTATAATTAGTTTGGGGACCATTGAACCAATCAATAAAAGATTTAACCCACCAATTTTGGGTCATTTCAAACCTTCCAACCAAATAAAAAAAATTATCATCATTTTTTGTAGCTCTTTATAATACTTTTTCTTCTTGAACCACCCCAAAAGTTAATTAAAACATCTTTTATAGCTATTAGGTTTGTGACTTTGTTTTCAAATTCACTCTGGTCACTGTTGTATTTGATTTCAATTTAATATTCATCATAGAGACTCTGCCCTCATTTTGATTGTCTGAAGTTGTTTGCTCCATTAATTGCAATTGAAATTCCTCTTGAAGAACTTTCTTATGTACCCATAAATATCTCTTGAAAAAGTTTTTGGATCAAGTTTTATTTTTTTTAAAGCAATAAATCCTTAAAATATTAGGCTTTTATACTAAAACATTTAGAAATCCCAATTTTTCATTCTTTTCTTTTAAAAGTCCTGAAATTCCTATCTTAGCATGTTCTTATCCTAAGATAATATTGAGGAAACTAAAATTGCTTGATTTTTAATCAAATTTTCATACCCACACCTTACAATGAGCATATAGGGAAATCTTTATCATGTGAATATTATGGGTTCAAGGAAAATTGCTATTGAGCAGGGGAATATCATTAAGTTCTGTGAGATTGAAAGGAATAAAGCTTGAATTCTTATAAAAAAACGTTTTGTGATTAAAACCCTAAGCACCCCAAAAATATGGAACTTCAATAGCAGTTATCTGACAAATTCATTAGTAGAAAGAAGAAATATTGGGATTCAGTATTAGAATTCAATATTGATTCTCAGGATAATAAATTAACCAAAAAGGTAGAAAAAATTCACTATGTTTATCAGAACCAAAATTTTTGGAAGAGAGTAGAACTCAAATCATTTGAAATTAACAAGAAATAAATTCAATTTCAGAAAATTAACTCTCAAAGTGAGGCCCAAAGAGGAATTTATAAGTATATCAATTCTAAAGAGGAAGAATAATGTGCAATTCAATTCACACAGCGAGAGTATGATAAAAAAATTTAGAACTTAAAATGTTTTTTCTGAAAAAAAGTGATATGAAAATAACAAAATCAGCCAAGCCTTCAAACAACATTTTTGGCTCTTTCAAAACAATAATTAAATGCAAATTTCAGCCTAGTCACAATTATTAAGAGAAAAAACATAATAAAAATCAGCTTGTTCATTGAAATCCAAAAAGATCAATAATTAAATAGGTTCCGTTTTACATGATGAGTGCTTTGCAAAAACCATATGGATAGGAAGAGATGTTATGTCACATTAAGATATATAAAAAATATTCAATTATTGAGGTATCAATAAATGAGAATATGAAATTGGCTATTTTTTGCTTCAATGCATTCTCCTCAAGGTTAGAATTGAATTATGCATCAGAAATCAAGTAGAAACTTTCAAATGTTATCATCAGTGTATGAAGAAGGTATTGGTTTAAATATTCCAATGAAGCTAGAATATCCATTGAGAAAATATAGAAAAAACAAACAGAAATGTAGATTTTAAATATATCATTCAAGGATATCCTCTTCACAATGATGCATACACTGTGATTGGGAAAATCTCTATACTTTTAAGGTGTGGATATGAAACTTTGATTAAAAATAAAGTACTTTTCCTGTCCTCAAAATTTGTATAAGGTAAAAATCAATTAAAAATAGTAGAAAATATTATTTTTAAGAGAAAACACGCCAATTTTTTTTATAAATTTATTAGTAAAAAATAATAATATTTTGAAGATTTATTGTTTTACCAAAAATAAAAATTTATCTCAAAAAACTCTACAAGAGATATTTAAGGCTACAAAAGAAATTTCTTCAAAAGCAATTTCAATTGGAATTAATTGAGCAAAGAACTGCAATGAATTAACTAAATAACAAAGTCTTTAAGAAGGATATCAAAGAGAAAACAGGCCCAAAAGTGACCAGAGTGGATTTGGAAACAAAGTGACAAGGTTTACAGTGATGAAAGATCCTTTAATTTACTTTTGGGGGGATTAAGGGGTAAAAATGATTATAAGAGTTAAAAACAATGATTATAATGATTTTTTCACGTGGTTAAAAGGATCAAAATGATTTCAAAATGGTGGTTGGAATCTTTTATTGATTGGTTTAACAATGTTTAAACTAATTATAAAAGGAAAAGATTATAACATGAAGAGAAAAGTGGGGCAAAAAAGACATTCTCATATAGCCATCAATTTTCTTACTCCAAAAGTAACATTGACTCTTGTCAGTTGTGAAAAACATTCTGACAACAGAAAAACCAATTATGGCATCATTGAACCCTGTTTTAAGCCATTTTTAGCCATTTTTAGCCATTTTAGACCCTTGAATCAGCCATTACTATAGAAATACCTGGTCTAGAGCCTTCAAAACACGTCAGAATGTGTGTAAGAGACTTAGAAGCCAGTTACAACTGGTTTTACTATGATTTTTTTATTTTAAGGGTAGTTTTACCCTCTTGGTAATAGCTAAAACTATCCCAGTTGGTATCAAAGCCTCATCATCAATTGAGCCCACAGACCCTGTAACTCAATTCCAGGGCAAAAGTGATGAACTTTTGGGTGAGTTTTGACACCACACACCTGTCAGAAAGGATTTTGGGGGTCTAGCTCCCCCTTAGAGCTGGAGTTCCTTCCCCCCCCGAAATTTAATCTTTCCAATTTATTTTTCCTTTAATTCCTCATCATGTATTATACTTGTAATTTACATATGTAATTCAATTGGATTGTACAGTACAATACAGTAATAATTGATACCTCATATGTAAATCAAAGCTCACTTATGTAATACACGCACACATTTTGACATTTCAATTGAATTCAATTGAAAATACTTCAATTCCTCATAACTTCTAAACTAAACACAACACCTCAATTTTAACACAAAAATTGATGGTTAACACCACATGTGGTGTGAATCAAATTTCCGTTTTGAGGATTTTCAATTTTTGTATTGAAAATACCAAAAAGTTAATTTAAGCTTATTTAGAGTTGAGTTACAGAGATTTCCTCCAGAGGTGACCCCACTTTATTTTTCATGAGTAATCCAATGGTGTGATAATTTCTTTATGTTGATCTATTGGATAAAAAGCTATAATATCTTTTATATAACTTTTTACCAAAATACTTTAGTTTCACAATTTTTATTAAAAATTAATTTTTACTTAATTTTTACAAGAAAAAATATAATTTCATAATTTTAATTTTTATTGTAATTTTATTTTTAAATTATAATTAAATTTTGATTTTTAAATATAGATCTGTATTTATATTTCAATTTTTATTTTTATAATATAAATAAATTCATTTTATTTATATTTATATCTTAATTTGTCTTTTGTGGTCTTTTGGGTATATGAAAATACCTCTAAGGCTCATATTCCCTCCACCTAAAAAAAGAATATTACTTTGTAATATTTTTATTTCTAGTTTGCCTGAACCTTTTGAGAAGTTTAGTAGCTTCAGGTATGTTTTTTTGTTCTGGCAACCATTCATCTTCACAAGTTGGGTCACTGTACCTAACAAGGTATTCCCTTACTTTGTTGATTCTCAACTTTCTTTCTTTGAGAACTTTAGTAATTTTCTTACTACCAGATGACTCAATAGGAGGTATAGCTTGGGGAAATTTATTCCTCAAGGGGAATTTTTCAGCATCACTAGATTTATATGCCTTTATCAAGCTCACTGGAAATGTAGGATGCTTATTGCTAAGTTCTTCAGATAACTCTACTTCCACAGCATTTTCTCCATGGAGGGCCTTAATAACAAAAGGTCCTGCAAAGGAGTCTCTCAGCTTTACACATTCTTTGATGCTATTGAAGTTAGTGGTGTATGCAAGAACTAAGTCCCCCACTTTGAAATCTGGAGTTGCATGTGATTTATCACATTTGTCCTTAGCATATTCCTTTGAAGCTAGCAGCTATGGGATGTATTTCAATCAAGTCTTTCCTCAAGGAATCTTGGGGTAATTTGGGGTTCCATCCCTTTTCTAGGATAGCAGGAGTTTGATTGGTACATGCAAGGATTGATTTTTTATATGCTAATTCCATTGCTGGCAACAGAGTACACCAATCATGGGTAAATCCATCACAATATTTGAATTCAGGGCCATATGCACAAAATCTTCTTACCATGTCCTCTAAGGTTTGGATCATCCTTTCAGCCAGACCATCAGTTTGTGGGTGGTAGGCTGTAGAGAAAGACAGCTTAGTGCCAAATAATTGGTGAAGATTTGTCCATAGTGCTGAAGTGAACTTGGGATCCCTATCACAAATGATATTTGTAAATATTCCAGTCCATGACATTACTCTATTCCATATCAGAAGAGCTGTATCCATGGCTGTATCATCCTTGTGACATGGTAAAAATATTGGAGTTTTACTGAATATGTCCACAATCACTAGGCAAGCATTATAGCTTCTGTCACCTCCTGGTGGTAGGCCTGTTACCCAATCCATATGGACAATTTCCCAAGGTCTGCTTGGTTCTTGTATTTTTATCATATTTCCAAGTCTCTTGCCAGTGGATTTATTTGCTTTTTGACATCTGTCACAGGTTTTGCAATACTCTGCAACATCTTTTTGCCACATTGGCCACCATATACAGGTTTTCACTTTTTCTCTAGTCCTGTCTTCAGACAGATGTCCTGAGAAGGGGCTGTCATGGCATTCTTTCAGTACAAGATTGATTATTGACCTGTCCACAACTGTCATGACACATGTGTGCTTGGTTCTGTGGTAAATTATACCATCTAGTAGGTGAAATCTTCCTTCATCATAAGATTTCTTCCATACTTTATCCAAGGCATGTATGAGAGAGTTGTCTTTACAGTCTTTGTTAAGTAATTGGAATAAGATGCTACAATTCTTATCTTAAGTGTAAATATGTCTTACTTCTTCAAAGAAGGTGGTATTCAGGTCTGTAACACTTATTCCTTCTATTGGGATCTGTGGTGAAGCTTCTTCTGGAATATAAGCAGGATTATCAATATTATTTGGTAATGGCCATCTGCTTAGTCCATCTGCATTCTTATGAATATTCCCATCCTTATGAACAATAGTCATATTGCCTCTGTATTCTTGTATGGCTATTTGCCATCTGAGCATATGTCTGTTGGGTGTTTTCATGGTTAAAAGTCATTTGACAGCTGTAAAATCTGTTATCACCTCAAAAGCACATCCCTCTAAGAATTATTTGAATTTCTCCAAGCCCCAGACAAGGCATAGACATTCCATTTGACTTGCCCCATATCTGGCTTCAGTTGGTTTGATTTGCCTGGATATGAGACATATGGGTCCTTCTACAGGTTTGTCATTTATGATCTGAACTTGGTGAAGTGCAGCACCCAGCCCATCCCCTGATGTATCTATATACAATTTGAAAGGCAATTTAAAGTCTGGCATAAGTAAGAGTGGAGCTGTGGTCAAGGCTTCTCTTAGAGACTCAAAAGCTTTGACTCTGTCAACAGTCATTTCAAATACTGTGTCTTTGTCACATAATTTATAAAGTGGTCTTGCTATGGATTCCAAATCTTTAATGTTTTGCCTGTAATATCCTGCAAAACCTAAAAATGACTGAATTTACTTTTTTTTCTGAGGCATGGGTTTTAGCAATACTGCTGCAACTTTGTTTTTGTCAAATCCCAGGGACAAACCAGATACAACATTTCCTAGTGCTTTAAGTTCTTTAAATCCAAAATGAAATTTCTATAAAGATATTTTCATGTTCACTGATTGAATTTTTGTCAAAACTCTGAACAATCTGTAAATGTGCTCTTCCCACGTCTTGGAACAGACAGTAATGTCATGAATGTAAATGATTAACCATCCCTCTGAACGTTCTTCAGGGAAGATTTCATTCATCATTCTTTGGAAGTGTGAAGGTGCATTTTTGATAACAAAGGGCATTCTTATGTATTCATACACTCCACAATGAACAATAATTCTCAAGTATTTTCTTGCTCTTAGTGTCACCACATTTTTATGGAATACTTTAAGGGCATCCATAGTGGTTATATACACTGCTTGAGATATTTGAGTAAGGGCAATTTGGATTTTTGGTATTGGGTATCTGTCTGGAACAGTGTAGGTTTCAGAGCTCTAAAGTCCCCAACCATTCTGGATTCTCCATTATTCCATGCCACTATGACTGGTGGAGTTATTTCTACTTCTTCATGATGGCCAACTTTTCTTATTAAACCAAGGTCTAGAAGTTCTTTGATATGAGTTTCCAGAGCTTCTCTTGACTTGCGACTTGCTGGGTACGCAGGTCTTCAAGAAGGGTGGATAAGGTCTTTCAATATTAAGAATGATATCAACTTCATTACCAATAATTGCTCCTAGAGGCTCTTTGTCTGAAGCAAATGCTCCTCTGTGGTCATACAAAAGAGAAAAAAGTTCATTTGCTTGTTTATCAGTCAGATGAAGGCTTATTTCAGCTTTATTTAACTGTTCAGACTTGAATTTCTCTAACTCTAAGTTGACTGGTGATACTTTTTTCACTGTAATTTGTCTTTGAAATGGTAAAAAGGCAAATTTTTGTGGCTTATTGTCTCCAATAGTAAAGTATCTGTCTTTTTTGTTATGTGAATCTATCCCATACATGATTAAATAGTCATTTCCCAATATAAAATGGGTACTAGAGCAGTTTTCCATAACAACAAATTCAACTGTGATTCTTAAATTCCCATTAATGTGTGGGAATATTACATTGGTCTCAAAAATTCCCAATTCTTTCATTGGATTACTTGAAGTATTGAATTTTATACCATCAATTAGTAACAATTGGTCTTCAAAATTTGGTTCACAAGTCTGAAGAAAATAATCCAACACAAGAGCAGAAGGTTCCTGGGTGAAGCAAAGGTTTGGTGGGCTTGTTGTCAATCACCACTCCTGTTATACAGGAGTTACCAGCTGTATGACCTTTCCCTCTGTTTGGTTTGGTTTTCATGAGTTGTGCATCTTCACTTTTGATAAATCAAGTTGACCATTGCTCAATTGTGGCAAGTGGGAGTAATATTGCATGATGTCAAAAGTGGCATTGATATTTTCTATATCTTTTGAAGATTCAGAAAGTATGGATGACTTATCATCTGAATTTTCTTCAATTATGTCATTTTTTTCAACATCAGGTTCCTTTTCAATATCAATTTAATTGATTCTCCCCCTTTTTGGACATGTATTGGCTAAATGGGTGGTTCTTTGGCAAATATGGAACTTTCTGACTGTATCTGCAGAGTTATACTTATTATTAGAATTTTCTTTGGGGTTTTTGTCCACAGAGTCTTTCCAAGGTGTGTTAAACCTTGTTTTGAGATTCACCCTACTAGAACCAATTTTGGTTCTGGTGCTTACTTCTTCTAATATATTGATAATATCCTCTGCTGAAGATTGTTCAGTAGTCCTGCTTTTGACAGCATGCTCTAAGTCACCTCCACATTGTCTCAGAATCTTTCTATGGATCATAAATTCTGACATGTCAGGATATAATGCTGTTAATCTGTCTATTTGCTGCCAAAACCATGGTAAAGCTTTGTCTTTATCAGCATTAAATTTGGCAGATTCAACGGCTGTTTCCACTCTAAACCTCCAAGCATCATTGGCTCATTTGTTGATAATTTGGGTTTTCCACCAAGTCCAACTTTGGTGTCCATGTGCTTGTCTCAATTTGATATACCATCTGTGAGCTGATTTAGTAAATAAGGTTTTAAACCTGGCTGTTACCAATCTGTCCGGTAATTCAAAGTCTTCTTTGATCATGTCAATACCTCTGATGAATTCCATATGGTCATACTCTCCTTCACCACTGAAGTGAGGCCATTCCTGAAGTCTTCGAACTTCTTTCAAGAGTGCTTGGCCCATTGTTGGTTCCAAGTTATGAAAAGAAGTAGAAAATTCATTTTTTCAATTGAGAATTTTCAATATCCAATACTTGTGGATTGGGAATCCCTGTACCCTCATTTTGATTCAGAGGTGTAGACATTCTTGGTAAGTTGTTTAGTAGTTGTTCAATATCATTCATTTTACTACTGTTACACCTGTGTGAATTTCTTAATTCATGTTGTAAGCTTTGAATAGAGGTTATTACATTTCTTTTATGATCATCCTCTTTATATGTCAGCTCATTCCATAATTCTGATTGTTTAGTATTATCAGATATAACTTCATTTAAATTTATTGTTAATTTTCAGATTTCCTCTTTTGAGGTATCAAAACACTTTTTCAAGGTAATTATATGTGTCTTTACTTCAGTAAATGATTTTGAAATATCATCATAAGCTTTCTTATTATCTTCTTTGATATTATTTATGGCTTTTTTATTCTTGTTTCAACTATATCATCAATATTGAACTTAGAATATTTGTCTGTCAATTCCTTAATAGTGGCAGATTGTTCATTTATCTTATTTCCAAAAGAATTATCATTATTGGAAGTTTCAATTGTTCTTAAAGCTTTTTCAAAACATTTAAGTGTTTCATTGATTTGGCTCAGACTCAAGTTATGTGTTTTAAGATTGTCACAAATTGATGCATTTTTATCAGAAAGATGACTTTTTACCTCAGTTATAGCTTCATACAACTCTGGAATAGAATCAAAAATATCAGAAATCATTTCTGATATTTTAATCTGGCCTCCTCTTTCTTTTGTAACTCCATCATTGTTCTGGCCATCTGAAACACATTTTCTGTGGCATCCTGTATCCCTGGCTGTAAGTTTTGGTGGCTGGTGCCTTTCCTTTGCCCTTGTTTGGCGCTTGTGGCTGCTTTTTAACATTGGAAGTGCTGCTTCTGGCCACTGGGGCTGTTTTTGGCACTTTCTTGGGTGGTGGAGGGTTGTTTTTCCTCCATTCTAGTGTCAAGAGCATCATGTTTTTCTTCTCCATAAATGTATGCCATCCATTGAGCAATTTGCAAGTATTGGGATGGCCCAGGAGCTTTCTCACAGTCAGGTAAGAATTCATGCAGTTTTTCCACAGATCTGCAAGGATCTGGTACTCCTTGTACTGCAGGGCATTCTTGTATGCTTTGTGGCTGGCTTTGTATATGTCCACTGGGGCTTCTTGTGGCTGTGTCAGCTCTTTGTGAATGTAAAATGGTATTATCAGCATCAGAATGACCTATTTTAGTTGTTTGGAAGTCATCAACTGACCCTTTTCCTTCTGTACCTGGTTGGCTTCTGCCATAATCACGTCTATTACCTTTCTGGGAGCTACTTGAGGGGTTATAGCTGGCTCCTGATCTAGTTGAAGGCATATTTTATGATTAAAAAGGCTTAAAATAGTATTTTTACATCAAAAAACTTACTCTTGGCCAAATTCTTAGCTTTCTGAAGGGTATTACTTATATCCAAGTTGATCAATTCAGAAGATATTGGTTCAGGTTGGTTATTTTGAGTCACAATAACGGTACTATTATGGTCTGAATTAACAGTACTGGCGGAATAATGCTGGTGACTGTTGAGGCTGTTTCAATGTTTTCTTGTCTTACCATGTTGTCAGACACTAAAATTAATGAAAAAGCCAATTAATTAAGAAAAAAAAGGTTATATCAAAAAAGAAATAAAAATATAAGCCTCACTTATAATATGAAAAAAAATATTTTTTATGAATTTTTTGGATTATAAGTATTTTTTATATGTTTTGAAATTCTTTTCAATATAAGACGAAGGTTTAAAAAGAGTAAAAAATATGTCACAGGTAAAATATCATGGCTGGGCCCCCAAATGTAAGGTGTGGATATGAAACTTTGATTCAAAATTAAGTACTTTTCCTGTCCTCAGAATTTTTATAAGGTAAAAATCAATTAAAAATGGTAGAAAATATTATTTTTAAGAGAAAAAATGCCAATTTTATTGTTTATAACTTTATTAGTATAAAACAATAATATTATAAAGATGTATTGTTTTACCAACAATAACCTTTTATCCAAAAATACTCTACAAGAGATATTTAAGGCTACAAAAGGAATTTCTTCAAGAGGAATTTCAATTGGAATTGATTGAGCAAAGAACTGCAAGCAATTCATTAAAGAAAAAATTCTTTAAAAAGAATATTAAAGAGAAAACACGCCCAAAAGTGACCAGAGTGATTTTGAAACAAAGTGACAAAGTTTACAGTGATGAAAGATCCTTTAATTCACTTTTGGGGTGGTTCAGGGGTAAAAATGATTATAAGAGTTACAAACAATGATTATAATGATTAAAATTATTTAAAAGTGGTGGTTGGAATCTTTTATTGATTGGTTTAACAGTGTTTAAACTAATTATAAAAGGAAAAGATTCTAACATGAAGAGAAAAGTGGGGCACAGAAGACATTCTTTTATAGCCATCAATTTTCTTACTCCAAAAGTAAAATTTATTCTTTTCAGTCGTGAAAAACAGTCTAAAAACAGAAAAGCCAATTATGGAAACATTGAACCCTGGTTTAGACCAAAAAAGGGCTGGTTTAAGCCATTTTTAGCCATTTTAGACCCTTAAATCAGCCGTTACTATAGCAATACCTGGTCTAAAGCCTTCAAAGCATGTCAGAATGTGTGTAAGAGGCATAGAAACCAGTTCAAACTGTTTTTACTAACATTTCTTTAACTTAAGGGTAGTTTTACCCTCTTGGCAGCAGTTAAAACCACCCTGGTTGGTATCAAAACCTCATCATCAATTGAGTCACAGACCCTGTGAATCAATTCCAGGCCAAAAGTAATGAACCTTTGCGTGAATTTTGACATCCCACGCCAGTCAGCAAGGATTTTGGGGGTCTGGCTCGCCCTTAGAGCTAGAGTTCCTTTTCCCCCCCAGTTTTAATCTTTCCAATTTATTTTTTCCTTTAATTCCTCATCATGTATTATACGTGTAATTTACATATGGAATCCGATTGAATTGTACAGTACAATACAGTAATAATTGATACCTCATATGTAACTTAAAGTTCACTTATGTAATACATGTGCACATTTTGACATTTCAATTGAATTCAATTGAAAATACTTCAGTTCCTCATAGCTTCTAAAATAAACACAACACCTCAATTTTCACACAAAAATTGATGGTTAACACCACATGTGTTGTAAATTAAATTAAATTTTTGAGGATTTTCAATTTTTTTATTGAAAATACTAAAAACTTAATTTAAGCTTATATAGAGTTGAGTTATAGAAATTTCCTCCAGAGGTGACCCCACTTTATTTTTCATGAGGAAACCAATGGTGTGATAATTTCTTTATGTTTATTTATTGGATAAAAAGTTATAATATTTTCTATGTAGCTTTTTACCAACAGTGTTTTAATTTCACAATTTTTATCAAAAATTCATTTTTACTTAATTTTTACAAGTAAAAATATAATTTCATAATTTTAATTTTTATTTTAATTTTATTTTTAAATTATAATTAAATTTTGATTTTTAAATATGGATCTGTATTTATATTTCAATTTTTATTTTTATAATAAAAATAAATTTATTTTATTTATATTTATATATTAATTTGTCTTTTGTGGTCTTTTGGGTATATGGAAATACCTCTAAGGCTCACAATACTTGACACAAAAGGTGAAATGTTGTCTTTTCTTCCAAATATCAATCAACTCTCAAGTCTTCAAGTAAATCAACCTCAATATTCAACATATTTTCATCATTTAATTCCCAGAGATATGAAGAATAGATATCAAACTTCTCCATTTAGTCCCCTATCACACTCAATCATCTTATCCTAAGAAATTCAATTGAATCCATGTGAGAGAAAGAGCTTTTCAAGTCTCTCTTTTTAAAAAAATGAACCAATTTTGAGCGTATTAATCTCCTCAGGAATAATGCTTGGATTCCCAATATTGGTAGAAAAATAAATATGAAGGTGAAAATTTCCTAAATATATAAACGTAGATTCCAAATTTAGTTTGTTAGGAATGGATAGCCAGAATGTATATAAAATGGTGTTTTTCAGACGCAGGTTCCTCATTTCAACTTCTTTGTAGCTTAGTAGTTAGAAATTAATTTTAGACAATACACAATGTATATGAATATTCCTCCTTAGAAATTGATTTGAGAAATAACAAAATACACACCTGAATTCTATGTTTTCCAAATTTCATAGAATTTTAAAGGAGTTATGCTCCCACATAAAGTTATCCTCAGGGAATTATGCTTTATTCCTTGACCCTTTTTGGAGAAATGGACAAAATGAGAAGGTAAATTTTTTTTCATAATTTTCTTTCTAAATTTTGGTATTATATTCTCTCTCAGTATATGAAGCAATAAAGCCATGAAAGGAAGATCAACATTTCTAAATGGGGAAGTGGATTTCCTTATAAGGATATGAAGCCCTAGAAAATAAACCCAGAATTGTAAAACAGGGTTCAGTGAGGGTTGGTCAGCCCAAAAAAAAACATAAATTATCCCTTTCTCTTTCTCTTAATTTTAACCTTCAGTAAGTACTATGTTTAGTAATAATATAGACTAGAGGACAAGAGGGATTACTTACAATTAGAATAAATAAACGTATATTTCAGAAAAATGGTTTAGCTTACCAAGGGTAGAAAAATTCATTAAAAATGAATTTATTCATTAATAAGGGATAATTTAGTATTTTTATTAAATCAGGCTTTATGATAATCCTTTCAGAATCAGGGATATTTGCATTCAGGGAGAAAATATAGAGAAATTCAATAATGCAAACTGAAAGGAACATTGAAACAGACATGATAAAGTTGTACCATTTTTCTGAGGCTCTATGAGGGGTTTCATATTTGAAACATGGACTTATAAACAGTTGAAAGCTTATTATTTGTTTGGGGACCATGATAAGGTCCCAATTCTTATGTTTGATAAGTAAGCAGAAGGTCTAGGGTATGGAGAGATTTAAATCTGTTGTGAACAATGAACATAAAAACTTACAAATAATTAATTGAAAAATTTTGATATTCCAGGAGTACTAATTTAAAATGAGTGTAAGCTCACCCAAAAGACCTATCTTTATACATATTTTAATTGATTGATCTGCTCTTTAATTTCATTTGAACAAAAATATTTCTCAACAATATTTCTCCATGTGCTTTTAAATTCAAATATTGAGCTTAAAGCAGCTTTAAATATATATCAAGCCTAAATCATTTAACTTGAATGATAAAAAAAGGAAGAAATGCTCTTTTTAAGGCCTTTTGGATAATATATGCCATTTCAAAGCTAATTTTGTAGCTTTGTGAGGGTTTTTTGGGGGAGTTGTCAGCCTGTGACTCAAAACCAGAGCACAAGCATTACAGCCAAATTCCATAAACCAATGGTAAAGCCAAGATACCACCAAAAAATGGAGCTGAGAAAAATCAGCTGAAAGGGTATCCAAAGAAAGAGGAAACTTACCTCTTTCCAAATATACAAATCCCATTTTTTATAGGAAAAAGAATGACAAATTTATTCCTGCTCAAAGTTGTTGCTGAGCATAAACCTTAATTTTCACCTCTCATCTGAAATCCAGAGGAAGAGGTTTAACCCCAGAAAATGGGTATTCAAGTTAAAACTCTAAGTCAGGGCTATTCAATTGGACTAGCCAAACTCAGCTAACAACAAAATTACAGAAGTTATGGCCAAAATAAGGTCAAATAAGGGTGAACAAAATATTCACCTCTCATCTAGCTTTTACAACTTTAGTGTGAGATACTTAAAATGGAGTCTTTTTGGAAAGAAAAAAATGAGGGCTATCTGATGGTGCCTTTCATTCCTCCATATCTCACGTAGAACAAGATTTATGGAGCAAATAAGCTCCATACAGATATTGAGAAAATCATATGTATAAATATCAAAACTTGTAAATGGAATAACTTTGTCATATTTAAGTTTACCCATACCAAATGAGGTACAATTGTGTAAATATCATTCAGGGATACACAATTAACCAACTTTGAACTTAATATCTTAAAAATTGACAAAGTTATAGCAGTGTTAAGGTTAAAATCACACAATTGGGCCAATACACATTTACTGTGGGATAATATCCCACAACCATGATTATGAGGTGTCAAAAAGACAAAGAAGCATGTTTATACTTCAAGACCTCATAGTTCATTCAATAATGGGGTCCCATACAGGTTCTGTACAGCATTCTACATGTCATACATGTCAGAAGAGGGCTGTGTGGTCCCCAGATGAAAGGTTTCACCCTGTATTGGTGAAAATTGCCCAGATGTGGTTTTAAAACCACATCTGAGCCCAATAAAGTGTATATAGGATCTGTGGAAACCACAAGCCAGTACCCAGAAGTGAAAAAATCTTCACTTCCTCCACATGGATGGTCTAGAGAGCCATTCCACCTCATTTTAGGATAAAAGGATGCCTTTTCTCCACCTGAAGAGGTTTCCTCATCCTGTTCTTAAATTCCTACCTAGTGAAACCGTCAGCAACAGTTATACTCTTGGAAAACGCCAGCTATACTTTAATTCTTAGTATTGTAGTTCTTATTATAGTAACCCAACTGGTAAGACTGCACCCAGGGATTTTAGCAGCACTCACCACCACTATTTTGTAATAGTAAAGCCCTTATTACTTCATTTTGAAACCATTATCATCATCCTCAAACCTTTTCTGAAAAATAATTTCACCATGTCACAGTCACATTTGAGGTTGTAAATAGTATTTATATAACTTTATCATAGACTCAGCCTGAAAGGAGTGATTTGAACATCTTTCCTCTGTATTTATTATTCCCTATTTTGGATACATAACTAGCTATAATGAAAAATTATAATTTATCTCAGTAATCAAATATTTATAAATACCACTCATGGCTTTGTATAAAGCCTATGAACAAATCCAAGCACAAATCATGAAGAAATTGTTTTATAAAGTGTGTTAAAGCTGGGGAGTTTTAGGAGAGGTTGATTGACAGAATTCTTGGTTTACTCCAATTTAGTAGAGATATAGCTACAATGAACCTAGTTACAGAAATCTAAGGAATATGACGACAGAGCTAAAGCTTACTATTCAATGGGATAAAGTTTTCAGAAAGTCTAATTTCTAAGGTCCTAAAATACATCATCACAAGAGGATTAAATTAATTAAATAATGGATAAGATAATTACCAGTAATACAGAGCAAAGCCCTGAAAAAATTAAAACACATTCATAATAAGTACCATTTTTGTGAGAATCCCTACAGAAATTCCAGGAAATATATATAGGACTCCTCCCTGAAAGATAACTTATTCCCATTCCAAACGCTTAACTTTTCAAATAATTATTCTGAGAGAAATCCCTCCCATCCATCTACACCATCTCAATTCTTCAGGAATACTCAGCGGCTGAAAACAAAAGTAATATTATCCCTTCCCAATTACTAGAAACTTCTTATTAGCTCAACTCAGTAGCACTTCCTTGGTATCATATATAGTAGATATTTATTAACATCTGGTATATATTGGCTTATAAATTAATCTTTGTTCGAAATCCCATTGATATATTTGGTCATTAGCCAACATAAGTAGCGATTTCCGTTTTTATTATGAATATGATTAATCAAAAACCAGTCCAAATTTCTTTACATATTAATTTCAATAAGAAATTGGATTACTTAGTACTCAATATTAATACTCAGCTTAACCATAATAGTTTTTCATTTTTCAAAGTTATCATTAAAAAATAATAGTATGTGTTTTCCATCTAATCATCATTTTTCATTATAACTTTTGAAATCCCTAACGCTTATTACTGTTACCAATAGATTGATCAGAAATATATATTGTTTGATGTGTTTAATTTTATTTTACCACTTTTTACATAAGTATTTGTTTCATATAAGTAGACGTGTCATATAATACATTGAATAGAATATTTTGAATTAAGCAACATAAATATATAATTCTATTGTGAGTTTAAGTCAAGAGAACTCAGAATATTTAAAAAGGGAATTTTTTATTATTCAAACATTAATTAATAAAAATCTTGATAATATTTCACCGAATTCAAATTTCTTTTCTCAATTCACTCTTTCAGGTGCTTCCTAATTTCTATTACCCAAGAGGATATCCCAAGATCTAAATGGAATACATAATCACTTTTTAGCCTTGTGAACTTCTAAAGGAAAAATAAATTTCAAAAATATTATTTAAGTCAAGGAATCACAAAGAAAAAAAATGAAAAAGAAGAATTTTAAGCTTGAGTAGGAATCAATTAATTAGAAATTATTAAAGAGATATAATTCTCAATAGCAGGAAAAGATAGCGATGCATATTTCAATGGTAAGAGGAACAAATATAAATAGACATGTCAATTATGAATAATAGCACAAATGAAAAAATATTTTAAGCTCAAAGATACCAAAAAAGGTTGGGTTATGAAATTAGCGACAAAAAAGGTATAAATTGATGTCTTTCTCCCTTGAGAATAAAATTTTCCTCAGAAATTTTTGTTTCTAATTTCTTGAGAAATAATTATAATGTTGAATATTAATTATAAACAAGAGTCATATTTTTTGAATTTTTTATCTTAAAGCTTAATTCAACTAGAATATTTAAAGCGGATTATTAAATCAATTCAATTATCTCAAAAGGATTAAAAAATGATCATTTTTTGAAGAATACATCAAGAAATATTTGGGAATATATAGAGTATTTCTTATTGAGAATCAAATAATAATTTATTCAATTTGAAGAACTACTTTGAGTGTATAAGTAAGCTTAGCTCTATAAATTGAAAAATAAGTCAATACATCAAATTTTTCAAATATTCAATAAAATACAATTTATAAGCTCATATCACTTGACACTTTTTTAATCTTCTTATCTCTGAATATGAAAGGAAAAGACTTGTAGGCAAGGAAAGGATCTAACTAAGATACAATTCAACTAATAGTTATTTTTCTTGGAAAAAAAGGTTCTCAAGTAAAATAAAAAATTAAGAATACTCAAATAAAACAAAACAAGAAATTATTTCAAAAACAACTTCTTGAAGATCTATATTGATTAACTGAGACTAACGTATGTGATATATGAAGAAATAATATAATATGATCATGATATGTCTGCCTCTCATCACAGGTAAGTCAAATTTAATGACTTCAATTTTAATTGATGATAGTCTGAATGAAAAAATAATAATAAATAGAGATAAATACATTAAAACCTTGTTGGCCAAAACTCACACAACTTATAATATTAACACTTCGTAATTATTGGAAATGCACTTTTCATTCACCTCTCTTTTAATCTGTACTTCTAATTGGTATGCTGCCTCACTAGGGAACCGCACTGATTTAAAGCTCTATAATACAAATATTATTAAATTTTTGAAAGATTTTTGTGTATAAATAAAAGTTATTTGATCAAATCTAAATATTTCTTCATATAATCACTATCACTTGATTTTGAATCAACCTTCCTGATTGAAAACCATTAAAATCACAAATTTCCTATAACTTACCCTTTGTATAATTCCAATGTGGAAAATTTAATCTATGGGAAAAAAAAATATTTTACCCTTTTCAAACAGATTATGAATAATTCTAAAAACAATAATATCCCTATATATATCATAAAATATTCACAAAAGCTTAATGAGCCAATATTTAATTTTTTGAATGTTTCTATAAAAAAACAGCTAGCTTATAGTAATTTCTGAAATAAATATTATCGCAATAATAAAAAAATTCTTCTTTTAATCCTGGTTTTTTTACATTTCAAATTCTTTTGGCGTTTTTCGCAACGTTCTTCCATCATCATTCATAAAAATTTCACAATTTATGCGTATATCAAAATACTTAATCTATTTGTATATTTTGAAAAAAAAGATCAAAAGAAAATAATGAAGATTTCAATTTCAAATGATAAGAAATCAAAAGATTTTCAATATGTCTTTTTTTGAAAAAAAATGAATGATGATTGATTTTGTTTTAAATAAAAATAGACTCCAATTTTTTTTCTCTCAGGCCTTATTTGAAGTGAATAATTTTTTGATTTTGAAGCTCAAATTCATATAAAAATCTTCTATTGCTTGATATCTTAAAGGTTCTCTATAATTGATAGTATTTCAATTTTTTTAAAAGTTACTGATGATATAATTATTGAGGAGTGGTGGATTTTTAATGAGTCTGTTTTAGTAAAGCTTGAAACGTCAGTTAGTCCTAATCTTTTCTTTTCATCTTCTTTAATAAAGACGGTCCACCAGATCAACTTTAATTCTTTTATTTCTTTCCTTTTGTTTTGTTATGAAACGCCTGGAATTTTTGACATTATTTTAATTTCATGAAAGCTTGAAAAGGTTTTTACCTACCTGAAAGGTTTGAATTCTTCAATTTGGATTTTTTTCTCTAAGGAGAGCCATCTCAACATTTCGAGGGATCAATTTTAAAACTAGACATTATCAAAAAACTAATTTTTATGTCCAAGGCTTGTGTTATAATATAAATAAAAAAAGACTTTTTAACATATCATTTTCATAGAAGAAATAATTGAATTAACCATAAGCAAAGTGGCTACACCTGCTAGCAGGTGCACCCTTTGGAAAATAGTTTGGAGCCAGATCAGGAGGAGCTTTGATGGTTCATCTGAAATGGTTTTATCCCATAATATTCTTGTTTTGTCAACTTCTCATTTTGTCCCAGCCACAAATATATTATAGAAGAAGCTTTAAATTCTTCCTATTCTTTATTTTAAATAACTACATAAGTCAGATTAAATTTTCCTTTAATTTCTTGTAGCTCCTGAATACAGCCTTCCTTCTTATATTCTTAGTTATTCATTGAGAATACCATTCTTCAACTTAAATCTTTATGATTTCCAGTCAAATATCATTTTTCTTCACTACCTTCACCCTCATTTAGGTATGATAACACTTCCTTAATTTTAAATAAGATTTTCAAAGTATAAGTTTTGAAAAAATTGGAGGTAATATATTCCTAAATATTTTTCTTAGAATGTCTTTTGGAGAGAATATTATACAAAAGAGTCTTCATAGTGTTACAGGGGCTCTTGGGGAAAAAGGAGTGGCCTGGCCCTCAAGAATAAAGCATTCACTTAGAGGGCTCCACAGGGATAAAGAAATAAATGAAAAGATTTTATTTCTTTAACAAGAATAAGAGCAAGTACAAATATGCCAAAGATAAGAAATGAAAGGAAGCCAGAGGCCAGATATAATAAGAGGAGCCAACTAAATGAATACTCAAATCACTGTTTCAGCCTTCTAGAAAGCCCAATGTAATTAGTAAAGGATATGACCACTAATATCCACTGACAGAAGAAGAAGAAGGTGCAAATAACTGACTTATCAACATAAGTATTTACTTCCAAGAATGAAAAGAAAATATTAATAAAAATAAATCCAGTATATTAACTAACTGGGGAAAAATTTCCCAGGGGTTGAAAGGTGGCCAGTATATGTGAAAGGCTGAAGGACTGATCCTGAAGGGTTAATCACCCAGCTTTATTGACTTTTGAGGGTCAATACAGATCTGGAAATTTTGAGAACTGAAATGTGTGCCTCAAATTCCCACAGTGGAATATAAATTGGCCCAAAAGGGCCAAGGCTGTGAATTTTGCCTGAATACAGCCTCTATGGTCCAACTGAGTTTTCCAAGCAGTGCTGGAGTTCTTGATTCCTTGACAGCTGATTTCATAATCAAAAACTTCTTGAAAATTCCCTTGAAGAATTCTGGGCCAGTCTTTCCTTGAAGGAATACTGTTGAATTTGTTATGAAAACACCTGAAGGGACAGGTGATTGGTGTCCTCAAATGGTCCTCCGGATGCTGCCATGGATTGCAAGCTTGAGTAACTTAAGTCTTCCTTTGAAATCGAATTCTGGAAGGGAGAAATGATATTTATTGAGGAATCAAATTGTTGAAAGTATCAACATTAGATTTCTTAGGAAAAAGGGTTCATAGTGGTATAACATACCATATATGCCCTATTCCTAGTTCCTGCAGCCCGGGGTACATGATTGGGAGGCAGGTTTCCCTTTTCTTGAGGGAAAACAATTCTGGGAGTAAGCTGGGGGCCTCTGGTGTTTTCCAGAGGCCAAACTTTGAATATTGAGGGTCTATGGACATTTGAGGATTTGGCCAAAAACAAGGGTCAGGTGGGCCCACTTGTGGTTTGGACCCTTGGCCCCCTTTCTCCCCACTGTATTTAGGAAAAAAGGGGCCTAAAAGGTCTCACAGTCTGTAGAATGTGAATTATGGTATGCCACCTGTAGAGGCTGTAGGGGGAATAAATGGCCCACAAAGGCCATTTATGCCATAAACCCAGTAATCAAAGGGGGTGAACCAGAGGCCCTGGAGATGGTTGGGGGGGGCAAACACCCCCCAGGTGCAAAATAAGTGGGATTTGCCTGGCGTTTTGTGAGGTGGAGAATTGGCCAACAAGGCCAATGGAGGAGGATATTTCCAGAAAATGTGGGTGTTTCCCAAAGTCCATTTAACACCACCAGAGGCCAATTTTCCATTAATTTAGAATGCAGCTAATTGGCCATAAATTTGGTCAGGCTAGAATTCCCATAAACCCAAATTGGGGGGGTCCTTTGCCATGGTTGTGACACATAGAAGCTGTATCAATTTAGAGCGGCAGAAAAATATTGGTAAGTTTACCTTTTTTTCCCGGAGCTTATCAAATATAATCTTAAATCATATTTGAAGTATCTAAAATTATTTTTCATCAAAGATTGCATATTTTAGAGCCAGAATAATCTGGAGCTAAAGGCCATCTCTGTCAATCATGGCTGGGATTTTCATGCTAAATCAAATGAGAAATATTTGAGGTATAATATTCCATTATAATTTGTTGTGAAGCTAAAAAAGCAATTTCTTTTTTTGATATTATCAAATATTAATAGATGATACATTCTCCCTTTTCTAATTTGGTAAGTCCCTTTTAAACCATGGCAGAAATTAATAATAATTATTATTATTTGTATCTCCAAATGATCACTTCAAGAATACTTTTTTCATCTGATAAATAAAGAAGAAAAACATATAATTATCAAATATCATGAGTTTTATCCAGTTTATTTCATTTCAATCTCTGAATAAGTATCACATGAAATGAGTTATTTAATTCAAAATATGAATAAAGTGATATATTTTAAAACCTCCTTCCAAATAACTATGATATAGGCAAGGAAAAAATAAAAAAATAATTACAGGGTACATATTGAGAATATTTGTGAGCCTTGAGGTATATTTGACATACCCAAATAGGCCACAATTATCTTAAAAATAAATTCTGAACTATGCATAACCCATAAATCATTAATATATTCAAAATTCATCATTTTTGATTTCAGGAAAGATTAATAACTTTTCATTGAGTACATAATTCCATGGATTTAAGGCCAGATTTGGATTCTACACAAAACTGCACCTATGGTAGCTCCATAGAGTGGATAAGCTCAAATCAACTCTTTGAGGTGGTAATATGGAAAACACTTCAATACCACATAAAAGATCTGTAAAAATTTTTGTTTTGCTCAATTTCACGCCAAATCAATGGGAATGTGAGAAATGGCATGTTACATATACACTAAGAATAGTGTTATGAATGTTTTTGGCACTTAATATAATGGTATTCTTACATGAATGTTTGGTACACCCATAGTGGATATCTCACTTGAAGCCTGAATTTCTATTTTGATGTAAAAAATAGTTAAGGGGGACAAAAGACATCAAAGACAGCCAGGGTACCCAACTTCTGAGGCCTCTGAGGCATGAACAGCTCCAAAGCTTGGACACATGGCTGAGCTTGGCCCAATTAGTAATCTAAAACCTTTTGGAAACTTGGTTACCATCTCAAAACTGCATTATATCATAAGAAAATAGCAAATAAGCTGCTATTTTGACATGCCAAAAAGGTAAAGGGCAACTTAGACTCCTGTAACCATGTCGATTCTTAATGTATTTCCATGGATAAGCCCCAAAAGAGTAATTAAAACCCTTTTTGCACTAGTATCCATTGATTTACTTCATACCAACCAACCATATAGTGCTATTTGCAATTCTCCATAGAAATGAGGTGAAAACTTCAAAAACTTATTAAAAATACAATTATTAATTAATATTTCTTAAAATTTCAGGACCAATTAGGAACCGTGTCATTCATATAAAAGCCAAAAATAACTATACTTTTATAAGTAAAATCAAAAGTTTTACTTACAGTCCATTTCTGATGATTCCACATGAAATACTGAATCTTTAGAAATTCACAGAAAATCCACTCTGTGATGAAATTTCCAATAACATTTATAACTTTGAGAAATCAATTATTATTTTGGAATAAAAGAAGATTTAAAGTTTTTACTACTTTTATTCTTAACCATATTAGGGTTGGTAGTCACGTAAAAGCACCAATTAAGTAATCATGATATTCTTACATGACAACAGATGATGCAATCAATAATACAAAAAGGTATATTGTTTTATCAATCACCACTTTTTCAGTTTGTTCCATGTCATGCCTCTTTGAGCTGTCTTAGACTTGAAAGAGGCCTCCTCTTGCTGTTTTTTCCAAATCATCACATTATTCCATTATACCTTTATTACCAACAAGTATTAGTTAAAACTATTTCTTAAGTGTTTTATTCTTTCAGAATCAATCAGAAAGACATAGAATCATAGAAATCAACTATATATTTTTGTAATCTTGTTATAAATTAATTTTGATCCTTTAAATCCATAATTATCTGTTGAATTTCTCTACTATTATCTTTTAATAAGTTCTTTGGAGTATTAGTGAGTGTTTTGATTTAATTCTTAAAGCTTTTCTCTAGTAATAGTCTTCTTCAAGGGTTATTTCTATAACTATTCTTATAAAAGATAATGATATATTAAAATAATTTTATTATTTCAATAAAGAAGATTTATTATTAAATTTGTCTTGTGATTGATTCTTGTAGACAATTACTGCTTACTGTCATAATCACTAGTAGTGTATGACAAGTAAAAGAAATAAATAATTATTTATTTATTTAATTGTGGTTATAATAATTTTATTATTTTATTTCATAAGAACAGTCATAGTACTGTTCATTAATATTAATATTACCAACAAGTTTCATAGACATATCTTACAATATTATAGTTATCATAATGATACATAATTTAAAATAGAATATTTACTTAAGGTCATGAAATTTTGATTATCATATCAATATCAGCTATCTGTTTTATTAGGAATAGATATATCTGCTTATTGTGTTTAAATGCTATAAACTCTCCTTAAAAAGATTGCTTATGCTCATTAACAATATAAGAGATCAAAGGAATTTTAATAATTAGCTCTCAATTTTTTTCAAAAAAACAGACAGCTAACAGGTTTGATTCTTTTTCTTTTCTTATAATTTACATGAATTTCCCCAAATTTAAAAAATATATAATTTACAAAATGACACCATGGGAATTTTAATTGTGAGGTCTTGTGGAATTCTGTTACCTTATATTACTTAGAAAAACTTTGTTGTATAATCATATAATGAAATGGAATTTTTACCTTTTTTGGATCTTGAGCTTAAGAATATATCATAATTTTAAGAATATCTTGTAATTCATTCATTAATTTATTGTAATCAGTTATAAATTATATTTTAACATTGAAAAGTACTTAAGCTTTAATGAATATGATACCTTTTCATGCAAGGATCCTGAAATGCATGAAAGCATATTCTTCTAGATAATAATCCTATGAAATAAACCATTTTCAAAGTGAGAAAATTTTCCCTTCTCACTTTGTAATACACATTTTAACTTATCTATATTCATATTTCTCCCAATCATGTGATGAAAATATTATATATATAGTCTCATGTTTTAGCTTACAGAAATAGAGGGTAAAATTCAAGCACATAATTTGATAGCTATCCCAAACAAGATATCAGAAAGGTCCAGTTTGATATTGAACATCGGAAATTATATGAGAAAATTAAATATTCAAAATAAGTGGGAGTACATTTTTTTCTGAAATATTACTTACTAGATGAGTTTTCCGCATATAGATAGCTATCAGAATGAAGGTCCAAACCCTTAGACTCAAGATCTTTCAATGGTGGATGAAAGCTCATAAATAGTCTTTGATTATTACATATTTAATTTTTTAAATCATATGTATAACAGCTTGCGCGTAATGACAGGGATGCTTGACCTTCTGAGAATTTAGTGCCTTATTTTCAGCTATATTAAACACTCATTTCACCTTTGTTTTGACTTTTTACTACGTATAAGTAGCTAAGGTAATGACAATCTAATTATGAAACAAGAACTTGAATGCCTCAGTTCTCCAAGAAATAATCTTTGAATAATTATTTTCTTCAGAATACTCCTTAATCTCAGAGAAACAATCAATGTCCTTGTGAAGTGAAAATTCTACGTTTTGATATCTTTTAAACACTTTAATCAGTCATTAACCATTTGTTTCAATTCCATTTAGAGATCTCATATCTGATTTCTTAAGTTAGGATTTGTTTTTGTTGTCCTTGGGGGCTTTTACTGCATTAATTTGTCTTCTTTTACCTCTAAGAAACCTTTTGGATATTCCAATAAGTACTTATTTTTGACAATGAGATATATCGAGGGCATATTTTTTGAAAGAGAGTATGTGAAGTGCATGAAGCCAGTTCTCTATAATTGTGAGCCTTGAGGTATATTTTACATACCCAAATAGGCCACCATTATCTTAAAAAGGAATTTTGAATTATGCATAACTCATGAGTCATGCATATATCCAAAATTCATCATTTTTGATTTCAGAAAAGATGAATAACTTTTTATTGAGTAATTAAAGCCATGGACTTAAGGCCAGATTTGGATTCTACGCAAAAATCCACCTAGGATAGCTCCATAGAGTGAATAAGCTGAAATTAACTCTTTGAGGTGGTAAAATGGAAAATACTTCAATACCACATAAAAGATCTGTGAAAATTTTTGTTTTTCTTAATTTCACGCCAAAATAATGGGAATGTGAGAAATCCCATGTTACATATACACTAAGAATAGTGTTATGCATGTTTTGAGCCCTTAATATCATGTTATTCTTAAATGGACTTTTGGTACACCCATAATGGATATCTCACTTGAAGCTTAAATTTCTATTTTGATGTAAAAAATAAGCAAGGGGGACAAAAGACATCAAAGAGAGCCAGGGTACCCAACTTCTGAGGCCTCAGAGGCGTGGACAGCTCCAAAGCTTGGATCCATGACTGATCTTGGCCTAATTGGTAAAATAAAACCTTTTGGGAACTTGGTTACCATGTTACAACTACTGTAAATCTTAAGAAAATAGCAAATAACCTGCTATTTTGACGTGCCAAGGAGGTAAAAAGCTACTTAGACTCCTGTAACTATGTCAATTCTTAATGATTTTCCATGGATAAACCCCAAGAGAGTAATTAAAACCCTTTTTGGACTTGTATCCATTGATTTACCTCATAGCAACCAGTGAAACACTGATATTTGCAATTCTACGTAGAAATGAGGTAAAAACTTCAAAAATTCATTAAAAATACAATTCTTAATGAATCTTTCTAAACCTTTCAGGACCAATGGAAAACTGTCTTATCTATGGTACAACCAAAAAGAATTACAGTTTTACTTACAGTCCATTTTTGACTATTCTACATGAAACACTGAATCTTCAAAAATTTACAGTAATTACAACCTGTGATGAAATTGGCAATAGAATTGATAACTTTGAGAAATCAATAATTATTTTGGAATAAAAGAAGATTTAAAGATGTTACTCCTTTTATTCTTAACCATATTAGGGTTGGTAGTCACGTAAAAGCATCAATTAAGTAATTATGATAATCTTACGTGACAACAGATGATGCAATCAATAATCCAAAAAGGTTTATTGTTTTCTCATTCACTGGTTTTTCAGTTTGCTCCATGGCACGCCTCTGTGAGCTTTTGTTGACTTAAAAGAGGCCTCTTCTTGCTGCTTTTTCCACATCATCATCTTATTATCATTTAAACCATTATTACCAACAAGTAGGTATTAGTTTGGCCATTCTTAAGTGTTTTGAATCTTTCAAAATCAATCAGAAAGACGTGAAATCATAGAATCTAACTATATATTGCTGTAATACTGTTATAAATTCATTTTGATCCTTAAAATCCACAATTCTACGTCAAATCTCTACATCTTATCTTTCAATAAGTTCTTTGGAATATTAGTGAGTGATTTATTTTTAATTATTCAAGTTTTTCTCTAAAATTAGCTTTCTTCAAGAATTTTCATTATAATTATTCTTACAAAAGATGATTATATATTAAAATAATTTTATTATTTTAATAAAAGAAGTTTTATTATTAAAATCTTCTTGTAATTGATTCTTGTAGAAAATTACTTGCTCACTGTTAAAATCACTAGTAGTGTTTAACACGTGAAAGAAATAATTCTTCAATTATTTAATTGTGGTTATAATAACATTTTGTTATTATATTTCATAAGAACAGTCATATTACTGTTGATTAAAAGTAATATTACCATCAGTTTCATAGACACATCTTACATTTGGGGGCCTGGCCATGTTTTTTTGAACCTTGTACCCTTAATTAATATATTTCTAAGTTCTAAAATATATTAATTTGATAATTTTTTCTTCCATTTTAAAGTTAAAATAATTCTTATTTTTTTTGTTTTGGAAATCTTTTTCATTGAGGAATTTGGTTTAATTTTTTACTGTTTTTACACATGGCTTTTTCATATCCAAAAACTTATAGAATTATTCTTTGAGTTACTCTGAATTAATTTTCATTCAAAATCTTAAATTTTATTTTTTTTTAATATTAAAAAATATAAAACTTATAAAAATATTTTAAAAATATTTTAAAAAGTATAAAAAATAATTTTTTCTTCTAGTGTCTTTAATCAAATACTGTGCAGCTGGCAACAGACTCAGTAAAAGATATATCACTAGTCCAGAATCTGAAGACAGTATTGAGGTGCAAATTGCTAAAAGAGGCACCTTATTTAACTCAGAAAAGACTAAATTACCACCAAAAGGTGTGTATTTTATCTTATATTTTCACCTTTTATCTTTAAATTGACGTGAAAATGGTGCATACCAGAAATGCAAGCAACTATTCAGTACAACCAGATGGATGTGGACAAGGAAGATGAAAGACCAAATCCAGAAGTGCCAAGTCTTCCACAAGAAAGACACATTTGGAGGATGCCAGAGTTGCCCCCCATTCCCCAAGGTCTGTACCCACAGATTTTGATGTGAATTCTGAGCCTGAACTGATTCATGACAATATTTCCAGGGCTGAACCATTTTCAAGTGGCAGCAATAGAAATATATCAATGCCAGTACAAAAAATTGGTTCAGAGCAGCCAAAGAAGAGGAGTGGGAAATATGCCCAAGCCTTTGGCAGGGGGCCATGAACTCCTACTTACACATCAAGAGCTTTCTGGGTCAGGAGAAGACCATAGAACTCTTAAGAGGATGGAGCCCCCTGTCTTGCAAAGACAAGGTCAAAAAGATAAAGAATTGGTTGAAGAAAAAAAGTCTTTTATCCATAGACCAGAAGAAGGAACTGTAAATGACTCCAGCTTTGGAGACAGAAGCCCCAGTGGCATCTACCAGCTCCACACCAGCTCCAGAAGTGTCCAAAGACGAGCCCAAAGGACCTCAGAAGAAGCAGAGAGGTCCCAAAAACCATCAAGGCAAGGGAAAAGTCAAAGCCAATTGGCACAGACCTTACCCACAAGGGTACAGGATCTACAAATTGGAGCCTTCAGCCGTGGACAGTGTGTTCAACATGGCCAGAACTCTCATGGAATTCACAGCCAAGGAGCAGGAAAGGATGAACAGTACTTCTCCACGCAAATAGATCATGTACAAAGAGCTATTAATGTAGAAATTGGTAAACTTGATTCAAAGTTAACTAAAATAACATTGGATATTAATGATTTGAAAAAACATGACAAAAAATATACTGAATGGTATGAAATAACAAATGCCAAATTTCATTCAATTATCAATGCTTGTAGCAGAATTGAGAGTACATGTCAGATTCAGAATGATGAAATGGAATATCTTTCCATTTTTAAAATGAATGATCAATTTAAGACTCTACAAGACCATGCCTCAAAGATAGTTGAGAATACCAATCAATTTGCTACACATTTGGCAAAAAGTGACAGTGAAAGGCAGAAGTTGAAGAATGAAATCATTGCACATGTAGAACAAATTCATAAGAATTATGAACCACATATTCCAAGACATTCTACACCTTTTACTGAAGAAAAACCTTCTTTTAAAGTAAGTTTTACTCCACTTTTAGGAGAAAATGTTGTCTCTGTTAAAGATATTCCCAAATTAGAAGAATGGCCAACATTCTCTGGTGAAGGAGAATATAGCCATATTGAGTTTATCAGGACTATTGATATGTTACAGGAAGACTTTAATATACCTGATGAAATCATAGTAGGGAAATTACACTCTCTGTTTACCAGAACTGCAAAGAAATGGTATTACAAAATGAGAATGGATCATGGAAAACATGATTGGCCTTGGTGGAAATCTGAAGTGATTACCAAATGGGCCAACAATTCTTGGAGTTTTAAAATGGAAGATTATTTTGAAAGTGCCATTTTTAACTCAGAGAAAGATAAACCACTTAGTTGGTTCTTCAAGCAAAAGGACAGATTTTCTGCCTTACACCCAGATATGTCTGATACTATGATTAATATGAATATATTAAGAAAGTGTGGAGGAGAACTGGAACATGCTATCAAAAGCAGATGTGTAGAACCCTGTTAAACAGGGGACTACATTAATGCAATGGAAGATATCATTACCAGAACAAGAATTGGTAAAGCTTGGACTAAAATCCCTATGGAATCCAAGATGGTCCCAAAGATTTCCAGAGAGGATAAAAGACCAGAAAGACCTGTCTTGAAGTTTCATAAATGTGGAAGTACTTCACATTTAGCAAACACTTGCACCAAGAAGACAAAAATCAATGAAGTTCAAGTCATTGAAGAAATTCAGTGTACTGAAGAGAAAGAGGAGTCTGATCAAGATTCTGCAGTCTCTGAGGATACACCAGTGGAGGACTATCCCATTGAAAACATTACAGCTTTCTTTGAGGTCACAGAAGTCCATACCCACTTGCCACAGTACAGTGAGGATTGCTGCAACCTGATAAATATCCAAGATGCCAGAATTTGTAAGACAAAACCTGCTAGAGGGAAAGGTTACACTGCTGGAGCATCCTGTATCACATCATTTTTGATGAGTGATATTGAAGCCAAAGTGAATTTAGATACAGGGGCATTTTGCACTTGTGTAGGCAAAGATTATCTCCAAGTAATACTTCCTGAATGGAAAAACCATCTATTACCAATAGAAGGTGTGCAATTTAGTAGTGCCAGTAACAATATGTACCCCTTGGGTATTTTAGACACTAATCCTGTATTTTCACACCCAGCAGGAAGTGTAAGGATGAAAACTGAGATTGTAGTAATGGATAATTGCACTTCTCAACACATCATTCTTGGAAATGATTACTTAAATATTTATGGTATTGACATCAATAACCACAAAGACAGATATTTCACAATTGGTGATAACAAAAGACAGAAATTTCCTTTTTCCAATATGCCAAAACAAATATCTGTAGTATCTTCTGTTAAGGATACTTATAAAGATGAATTTGTGTCTAATCAACTTTTTGAAGCACAAATTAATCCATCATTATCACCAAAAATGAGGAATGAACTTATTAATGTGTTATACACATACAGTAATTCATTTGCCTCTGATAATGAACCATTAGGTGCTATAAGGGGACATGAAGTTGATATTACTCTTAATATTGACAGACCATATCCTCCAGTACTTAGAAGACCTGCTTATCCAGCCAGTCCCAGAGCTAGAGAAGCCTTGGAAAAACATATCCAAGAGTTAATCCAGCTTGGTGTACTAAGGAAAGTAGGCCATAATGAGGAAGTTGAAGTCACAACACCTGTTATTATTGCCTGGAATAATGATAAGTCAAGAATGGTTGGAGATTTCAGAGCATTGAATACCTACACAGTTCCAGATAGGTATCCAATCCCTAGAATTCAAGAAACTTTGACTCAATTGTCTAAAGCCAAGTATATAACATAAATGGATGCATTGAAAGGCTTTCATCAAAATCTTTTGACACCCAAAGCTAAGAGATTACTTAGAATTATCACTCACTGTGGTATTTATGAGTATCTTAGAATGCCATTTGGCATTAAAAATGCTACATCCCATTATCAAAGAATGATGAATACTATCTTTCCCACAGAATTTTCTGAAGGATGGCTTATCATTTATATTGATGATATTATCATATTTTCTGATTCTTGGTCCTTACACCTTGAAAGACTTGCAAGGTTACTTCACAGGGTTGCAGAAGTGAATATGAAAATTTCACTTAAGAAATGCAATTTTGGCTTTGAAGAACTCAAAGCATTAGGACATATTGTTTCTGGTTTAAGCTTGGGTATTGACAAAAACAAAGTTACAGCAGTGTTACTTAAGCCAATCCCCCAGAATAAAGAAGAAATGATGTCTTTTCTTGGGTTTGCCGGTTTTTATAGGCGACACTTAAAAGACTTTGCAATTCTAGCCAAGTCACTTTATATAATCTGTGATCAACAGACTGTATTTGAGATGACACAGGAGGGAATTAAAGCTTATGAGAATATAAGGAGATCTCTTAAAGAAGCACCTTTACTCCTAATGCCTGACTGGAATATTCCTTTTAAATTGTACATTGATGCATTTGGAGATGGATTAGGGGCTGCCCTACATCAAGTTCAAATTATTGATGACAAACCTACAGAAGGACCAGTTTGTTTTATCTCAAGACAAATCAAACCAACAGAGGCCAGATATGGTGCAAGCCAAATGGAGTGCTTATGCTTGGTATGGGCACTTGCGAAATTACACTATTATCTTGATGGCAGTGTTTTTGAAGTGATAACTGACTGTAATGCAGTAAAATCACTTCTTAACATGAAAGATCCCACCAGAAATATGTTGAGATGGCAAATAGACATTCAGGAATATAGAGGAAACATGACTATAGTCCACAAAGCAGGAAACATTCACAAGAATGCTGATGGACTTAGCAGGTGGGCATTAGCCAACACTCCTGATAACCCAGCTTGTGTACCTTTGGAGGCTGAACCACAGATTCCGATTGAAGGGATTAACATAACTGATATTGGGACTGAATGCTTTGAAGAGCTCAGAGAATCTTATAAACAGGACAAGAATCTCCATATCTTGACTTCTTTATTAGATAAAGACTGCAAAGATACATCTTTGGTCAATGCACTAGATTAAGTTTGGAGAAATTCCTATTCTGAAGGAAGATTTCACTTGTTTGATGGGATTATTTACCACAGAACCAAACATTCTTGTGTAATGACATTATGTAGCAGATTACTTATTGATACCATTCTTCATGAATTCCATGATAACATCTACTCTGGACACCTGTCAGAAGACAGAACACTGGAAAAAGTAAAGAACTGTGCATGGTGGCCATCTTGGAGAAAAGAAACCATCGAAAATTGCCATACCTGTGACAGATGTCAAAAAGCAAACAGGAGTACAGGCAAGAAATTTGGACTTATGATCCATATTCAAGAACCAAAATCCCCATGGGAAGTTGTTCACATGGATTGGGTCACAGCACTTCCTCCAAGTGGTGACAAAAATTATAATGCTTGTTTATTAATTGTAGACAGATATAGCAAGACTCCCATATTCCTACCATGTCATAAAGATGACACTGCTATGGATACAGCTCTTCTTCTATGGAGTAGAGTTATTTCTCATACAGGATTATTTAAGAATATCATAAGTGACAGAGATCCCAAGTTCACATCTGCACTTTGGACCAATCTTCATAGATTGTTTGGGACTAAGTTATCATTCTCTACAGCATATCACCCTCAAACAGATGGGCTAGCAGAGAGGATGATTCAAACTTTAGAAGACATGATCAGAAGATTTTGTGCTTATGGGTTAGAATTCAAAGACTCAGATGGCTTTACCCATGACTGGTGCACTCTGATACCTGCACTAGAGTTGGCATACAAGACATCAGTCCATTCTTCCACAGGAAAACTCCTGCTATGTTAGAAAAAGGATGGAATCCAAGACTCCCAGCAGACACACTGAGGAAAGACTTGATTGACATTCATCCTACAGCTTCCAGCTTCAAAAAAATGCTTGATAAAGTAAAACATCATGCAAAACAAAGTATGAATGATGCTTTTTATTATGCAAAACAGAAGTGGGACAAGAGTCATAAAGTACCAGACTTCAAAGTAGGGGACTTAGTTCTAGTTTCAACCTTGAATTTTAATAATATCAAAGGCCCAAAGAAACTTGAAGATTCTTATGTAGGACCTTTTGTTATTGTTGCCTTGCATGGAACCAATGCATTTCAAGTGGAATTGAGTGGTGAATTGAAAAATAAACACCCCACTTTTCCAGTCAGCTTGATAAAGCCTTATCAACCAGCTGATAAAGAATTGTTTCCTTTAAGGAACCCAGCTCCTTTAAATGTTCCACCAGTAGAACAGAATGAAGACAAAAAAATAAATAAAGTCATTAAAGAAAGGAGACTTAGAGGTAGAAATCAAAGAGAATATCTTGTCAGATATAGAAATCCAGTACATGAAGATGAATGGCTTGCAGAATCAGAAATACCCAACTCAGACAAACTCTTAAGAAGATTTAGACATGAAAGAAGGCCACAAGCCTGAATATGTCTATAAATGTGCTTTAAATTACTTGATCTGAGTGATCCAAAGAGGTTGGACAGTGGACATTAACCCCCCTTTGAGGCCTTTTACTCCTTATACCATTGATAAAATTGTAGTACAATTTTATTTTTTGGTGGGAGGGAATGTGAGCCTTGAGGTATATTTTACATACCCAAATAGGCCACAATTATCTTAAAAAGAAATTTTGAATTATGCATAACTCATAAGTCATGCATATATCCAAAATGCATCATTTTTGATTTGAGTAAAGATTAATAACTTTTTATTGAGTAAGTAAATCCATGCATTTAAGGCCAGATTTGAATTCTACACAAAAATTCACCTAGGGTAGCTCCATAGAGTGAATAAGCTTAAATTAACTCTTTGAGGTGGTAAAATGGAAAATACTTCAATACCACATCATCAATACCACATAAAAGATCTGTGAAAACTTTTGTTTTTCTTTATTTCACGCCAAAAGAATGGGAATGTGAGAAATCCCATGTTACATATACAATAAGAATAGTGTTATTCATGTTTTGAACACTTAATATCATGGTATTCTTACATGGACTTTTGGTACACCCATAGTGGATATCTCACTTTAAGCTTACATTTCTATTTTGACGTAAAAAATAAGCAAGGGGGACAAAATACATCAAAGAGAGCCAGGGTGTGAGCCTTTGAGATATGACCACATACCCAATAATGTCAAAAAAAAGACTTAGAATAATTATACCTTTAATATAATTATATTAAAATTACTTAGAATAATTATACATTAAAAATAATTACTTAAATATACAAAAAATACCATAAATTGGTACAAAAATTGGTCCAACTTAAAAACCAATGAATCAACATGTAAAATAAATTATACCATTGGATTCCCCATGGTAAAATACACATATACCATTTTTATGGCATATCTGTAAAGTCAATATTTAATGAGTTATAAGGTATAATACCTTATAAAAACTATAAAACCTTATTTATCTCAAGGACTAATGAAACAACATTTTAAATAAACTGTACCAGTGGATTCCCCACGAAAATCCACACATAAAACAATTAATAAGCTAATTTCCAAAGTTAATACTTAAGGAATTAACCTGAATATATGCACTTTTTTGGTCAACACATATATTCAAGGATCATAGCTAATATCTCCTGAACTATACATGATAGAATGATGAACCAAAAAGAAAGTTACCACTTAATTACTGTAAGAACACAGATATGAACTTTATTTTACAAATTATAAACGAGGTTAAAACCTATGATGAAATATTGACAAAAATCAACAGAGCTGTTGACCACTTTGTTGTGAAAGTGTTCCAAACTTAAAAAAAAGTATACAGTTGGATTCTACTAGTTCATTCGTGAAGAATGATGTAATTTTTATTATTAAATTCAGGGTATAAACCCCTGAAATCAAGGTTTGAAGTTTAAAATATTGAATTTCGACAGAAAAGATGAGTTACAAGAAAAATCATCAAAATTAGGGTTTTGACGATGTAATGAAAAGCTCTTGGCAGCATGATAAGGTTATGCCAGGCTATCAGAATTCACTATTTGAATTGCTGTAGCGTGAAAATCTTAAAAGTTATTGAGGATCAAAGTTTGAGCTTAATTGGAGCAGTTATGATCACTCACAGTAACCTTACATTACGTTTAACAGTCTTAAGAGTGATAAAATTGGTGAATACTATTAGTTTATGATTAAAACTAATAAAATCCACGAAATTTGGGGTTCTGCCAAGCCTCTGATGTCATCAAACTTAGAGTTATAGTGATAACTCTAAATAATGGTGTAATAATGATGTAATATGGTTTGATCATGATGTAATCATCATCAAACCTTAAAATATTGATCAATTCCAGTGGATATGATCAGTACACGTCTACTAGAAGCCTGTTGCACTCTATAAGGGAGGTATTTACTATAAATAGAGCTCTTTTTACTCTATTTTCCCCTCAGATGCATCAAAAACATTAAATCAATTAAATCAAAGGTAATTTCTTTATTCTTTATATATAAAACTATTATATTATTAAAGACCAAAGACTACCTTACTATAATCATCTATTTTGACGTGATTAAATCATTTATTTAATTGTTTTTGTTAAAAATCTCTCTAAAACTCATTTCCACGTAAAAATCCAGAATAAATTGTAATTTTCTTTATTTTTATTGTAAATACAATTTGAAAAGGTTGTATTTATATTTTTTGGCGTAAAATATTTCAAAATTATTATATTAAGTGTTAAAAGTAGGTTATTTTCTCTTATTATAATAATTTCTCTATTATTACTCTCTTAATAATTCTCTAATTAATATAAATAGTATTTATATTAATACATAACTTTAATATTAGTAATATTATTGTTATTAATTGTTTTTTATTAATAAAAAGCAATTTTTTACGCCTTTATTATTTGTTGGTAACAATAATAAAGAGCTTTTTAAATATATTAATTATTTTATATTAATATATTTATTTATTATATTTATTTAATAATATAATTATTTTACGCCATAATAATAATAATTATTTATTTTTATTATATTCTTAATCTTATTTATTCAATTCATAAGGACATTCAGAGTAAAATAAGTAATAAATTAGTGATTTTTACTTATTGTTTCATAGTCCAACCTTACGCAGGGTACCCAGCTTCTGAGGCCTCAGAGGCTTGGACAGCTCCAAAGCTTGGATCCATGACTGATCTTGGCCTAATTGGTAAAATAAAACCTTTTGGGAACTTGGTTACCATGTTACAACTACTGTAAATCTTAAGAAAATAGCAAATAACCTGCTATTTTGACATGCCAAGGAGGTAAAAAGCAACTTAGACTCCTGCATCTATGTCAATTCTTAATGATTTTCCATGGATAAGCCCCAAAAGAGTAATTAAAACCCTTTTTGGACTTGTATCCATTGATTTACCTCATAGCAACCAGTGAAACACTGATATTTGCAATTCTACGTAGAAATGAGGTAAAAACTTCAAAAATTCATTAAAAATACAATTCTTAATGAATCTTTCTAAACCTTTCAGGACCAATGGAAAACTGTCTTATCTATGGTACAACCAAAAAGAATTACAGTTTTACTTACAGTCCATTTTTGACTATTCTACATGAAACACTGAATCTTCAAAAATTTACAGTAATTACAACCTGTGATGAAATTGGCAATAGAATTGATAACTTTGAGAAATCAATGATTATTTTGGAATAAAAGAAGATTTACGGATGTTACTACTTTTATTCTTAACCATATTAGGGTTGGTAGTCACATAAAAGCATCAATTAAGTAATTATGATAATCTTACGTGACAACAGATGATGCAATCAATAATCCAAAAAGGTTTATTGTTTTCTCACTCACTGGTTTTTCAGTTTGCTCCATGGCACGCCTCTGTGAGCTTTTGTTGACTTAAAAGAGGCCTCTTCTTGCTGTTTTTTCCACATCATCATCTTATTATCATTTAAACCATTATTACCAACAAGTAGGTATTAGTTTGGCCATTCTTAAGTGTTTTGAATCTTTCAAAATCAATCAGAAAGACGTGAAATCATAGAATCTAACTATATATTGCTGTAATACTGTTATAAATTCATTTTGATCCTTAAAATCCACAATTCTACGTCAAATCTCTCCATCTTATCTTTCAATAAGTTCTTTGGAATATTAGTGAGTGATTTATTTTTAATTCTTCAAGTTTTTCTCTAAAATTAGTTTTCTTCAAGAATTTTCATTATAATTATTCTTACAAAAGATGATTATATATTAAAATAATTTTATTATTTTAATAAAAGAAGTTTTATTATTAAAATCTTCTTGTAATTGATTCTTGTAGACAATTACTTTCTCACTGTTAAAATTACTAGTAGTGTTTAACACACGAAAGAAATAATTCTTCAATTATTTAATTGTGGTTATAATAACATTTTGTTATTATATTTCATAAGAACAGTCATAGTACTGTTGATTAATAGTAATATTATCATCAGTTTCATAGACACATCTTACAATAATAACCAAAAATATCAGTTTAACCCAAGGAGTTATCAATCTTTTGTTAAACTGAAAGGTAATATTTTGAACTCCATAGCTTGGGAGCTCAGAAGTGAAAGGATCTATGAGCCTCACTGTAATTCCCTTTTTCCACCAGAAGCCTTTGTATTGGAAAATGGAAGCTAACAGGAATATTAATTTGTTTCAACTTCTTGATTCAGATCCATTCATGGTGATATTAGCTGCTGCGATGGTGGTTTTGGTAATTGACAGCCACATGGTGAAACATCAAGAATAATTTTCATAAAATCTCCTAAGAAGAGAAATAATGGATAATTTGAGCTTGGAAGTTACTGTGAAACTCCTTGGTTTATTATCCTAGTGGAAGTGGGGAAATGGGTATGATACACCATGATGTCTTTTATTTTTAAAAAGATAAATGGTTTAGTTGAAAGAGGATTATCAATGAGCTTCCTAAGCTATATAGATATTGATTGAAAAAAGTTTCTTTTATTACCTTCTTTTTCTCATAAGATCTTTGGGGAGAACTAACTGTAAGAGTGGATTTCTTATGAAAGGCCTTGAGATCAAAGGATATTGTTTGGCTTATATTCTTTCATAAAATGTTTGAGGAATTGTTGTAAGTTTTCATCGAAAGAATTGGAAAATATTAAAGGCATGATATCCCAAACCTTTACATTCATTTCATTTTTTACTATTTATGTTTAAAGTATAAAAAAGAATTCAAAACTCCAGTGAATGGTATTACATCTTTCTAGATCACGCTAAACCATTATTTAATTAATAATATAGTTTTTTTGTGGTAAGGGTACAGACTAAAAGTATTTAGCACTGGCTCTTGAAATTCTTCCTAGAAAATGTTGAATTGAGGTTATAAATGCATCTTTTCCTTGATCACAATCATAAACCAACTCCAAATCCTCAATAAAAGCATCCCTTAATCTTCTCAATGCAAATACTGAATGGTGGATATCAAGACACCTCATCCAATTGATATTTCCTGATAGACCATCAAATCCCATTCTTCCAAAGGTTTTCAAAAAATGAACACTAAAGTTTGCAAAGAAGTGCCATCTTGGGGGCTGGGTTGAATTCTTAAGATTAGCTTCAATAAGCTCTTTTCCAAGTTGAAGGACAACCAAAGATCTCCAAATTGGTTAGTTTTTTTATCTGTTGAACCAAACAAAATTGCCACTGGATGTAAATATAGGAGGTTTGATAGTGCTTCCATCATTTTGGGTCGGTGATGATAAGCCCTTTTGATGGTATTAATATCTTTTTGAAGGAGAGACTCTTGAAACATATGAAATTTAAATAATCATAGCCATTGTTTCAGTAATGTATTCATGTACTAATCTTATACCCCAATGGTATGATTTAAATTCATCATGGCTTTTAATTTTCTTGGAAATTGGAAGTTTGTTTTCAGGAAAATTTTGAGTTACAGATGTTCTACCATGAAGACATTGAAATTTTGTGTGAACCATAACAGATTGTATTTCTGAATGAGGGTTAATATTTCCTAGTGAATTAGAGAAATTGAGGAACACTTGATTCCCAACAAACATGGAAATATATTTGATAACCCCTTGAAGTCTAGGCCAGCGAGTATTGAAAGGGATATGGAGGGGTTCCAGTATTGATTTGATGACCTCACTGGTATCAGATCTATGGTTTACTTCAGTTTTTTGACTTTTATTTGGGATAATGTGGTCAATTATTTGATTTCCAGAAAATGCATCTTCATGGTAATATCAAAGAATATTTTTTGTTGTTCTGTTTAAGTAATTTAATAATAATTTGATAATTTTAGGTTTTTCTGACAGTTTTTTACCCTCATAATAGCAGTCTCAGGGTTAGTTGTAAGGAGGTTACCAGTAACAGGTACCATTGGAACCTTATACCCTAAAGATTTTGGAAGATTTTTCACATTGAAGAAAATATTTTGAAGAGAATTCTTATGATCCTCATGTCCTGTGATTTGAGTTTGACAAGTAGAAATCCTTTGCACGGCCCCTTTGATGATACATTTTTTAGTGAGATCTGTTTGAGAAATATTGTGACTACAATTATTTCCTACTTTAAGGCCTACTTTTTTGGATTGAGGGAATATTCATTGAGCCTTGTAAATGGAAATCTTTGGATTGAGGGACATAAATATATGGGAAGCTTAGAAGGATTGGATTATTCTTGTCTTGGAGCTCCAGGTGGGAGATGTTTGAATTTAGACAATGTAATAGCTGGTGGATGAGACATAACAGAGTTTTTTCCAGAAAAAGGATCCAAGAAAAGAGTTGTAGTAGGTTAATTCTGATAGGATTAATTTGAAGTAACTTGAGTTGAGACTGTGGTAAATGGGTTGCACCTGACGGCTGGTAGGTGGATATTGCCTATGGCCAGGGTTGGAGTGCACTGAATGGAGGAACCTGGATGTTTTTTGGGTACCACATCAATATTGGGGGTGTCTCTTTATAAATATTGGAAGCCATAGGTGGTACTTCAGGGGGAGGAGGGTAAGGTATTATGAGAAGGTTGTTGTAAAGGGTTCTTCTTGAATTCTTCCTTATTTGCATAAGAAGGGGTTTGGGTCTATTGGATTTTTTGGAAGATATATAACTTTAACGGAAGGTTTAGAAGCTGTAGGGATTGGATTGATGGGGTGTCTTTACAATTGTGAGAAGTTTGTCATATTTAAATTTGAGGAGGAAGCTATTGTATCAAGAAAAATGTTAGAAAATGAAAATTTATCTTCTTATTGAAAAAATAAATCTCACATATTAATTCTTCGGAGAGAAATCTCTTCCTTTGAAATATTTCTGATTCTGGACTTCGAAAAAGTTCTTTTCCCTTGAGGTTTTGTGCTCTCAAACCTACATCCGTTTCAACTGAAACAGAGATTAATCTTTTAAGTTTTTGAGGGTTTGAATTCAAGGACCTAGTTGATAAATTGGTCTCTGGACAGAAATTTTGAGGTGAGTTCATTTCAGGAGAGCTGGAATGAAGGTTTCCAGATTGATTTTTTAGTTTATCATCCCTCTCTTCAATGAGTTTTTGTCTCTTTATTTTACATTCTGGGAGATATTCTTCTTTGAGTGAATTAATAAGTGCTCTACTCCATGCAATCACAAGAACATTTCATGAAAAATCTTTATATTAAAATAATATCAAATTATTTTCATTAATAATTAACTTTTGAGAGAGTAACTATTATGATCTCTGTGAACAAACTACAAATTTAGAGAAACAAATTGAGAGTGTTTCACAAATAACCCGATATTACTTCAAAAAATACCTTGAAAGAAGTTGGTAGAGTAATTTGATAGAAAAATTGTGTATTTTAAACAGTCAAAAGTTTATTTCAAACATTTATAAAACAAGTATAGTGAGAATACTATTCAAAATAATAATATCATCGGGTTTGAATTCTTTCTGGTTGATTTCAAAACATAAAAGTTCTTAAAAATTATCTGTAGCTAATAATCCCTTTTGGTATCAAGGTTTTAATTATTTAAAAAAATGATAATGATGAATATTGGAAAAATCAGAGCTAGTAGCCTACATGTATGTCTAAAACATTTGTAAGAGGTTTTCAATCAAGAAAACTTAAAAACCAATTGGAAAGACACCAATTAACTCTTTTGGATCAAGGGCTGCATCACTGTTTGTCACAAAGACGTATCATAATTACCTAATCAATTTTTTTCATGCTTTCCAACCCATTCATGGTGAAGATATAATGAAGTTACCTCGTAATTGTGCTTTCTTTTCAAAATCAGCATTTGTTTCTTGAATTTATCAGTTTTGTTTGAAATTTTATCTCAGGTTTTATTTTCTGGTTTTTTTGAAGATTCAATGTTTCACATGGACTCATTAAAAATGGAATGTGAGTAAAACTTTTGATTTGAATAATGAAGTCATAATTATTTTTTGTTCTAGTGGAGATTATCCCTCTCCTTATTGATTCTATGGAGCTACCCTAGGTTTTTTTTTGGGGGAATTAAAACCTTCCTTTCAATAGACAGGTTCACCTACTCAAACATATTTATCCATATTTGTCTTGATGAAAATAATTAATTTTGAGTATGCCCATCATTGTTGCGTTTTTCATAATTGAAAAGTTATTAATATTTCTTTTTGGCTTATTTGGGTATTTAAGAAATTCCTCAATTCTCACAGTAATATTATCAGGAAATCCAAAAAAACGTTTTATCGACTATCATAAAGTATATTTGCAAATAATATATGATCACTATTCAATTTTTCTCTATCTGAGCTCAAATTTTGGCATCAGGAAGATTTTCGATAGTTTTACAAGTAGGTTTTGAGAAGTTAATTTGATTAAAGCACATATTGAGCCTTCATTTACCATTTTGAGACCAATTAAAAGCCTAATTATTTAATATTAAACTGAGAAAAGTATTATATTAATGAAATAATCAGGGAATCCAGAGTCTTTATTAAGAAACGTTTTACTATAAATAGTAGCTTGAGTAATATTACATCAATTTTTTTAAAATGAAAAGCTTTTGATGCACTAAGATCATTGTTTTAGTACTTTAAATTTTATGACTTTTTCATTCTACCATACTGATAAAGGAATATAGCTACTTTTCTAGAATTAAATTTTCAAACCCATGAGATAACTGAAGACCATTTCTTTTTATTATATAGAGAACAAGTTTAATAATTATAATTGAATAAATACCTGGTAAATGCGTAAAAGAATTGTTATATTATACTTGGAATATAGTTCAAAATTAATAAGATTCCAATAATTTGAATAAATTACTGTGAAATAAGACATAAATTGATGAAAACTCAGGTTTATACTATCAAGAAATTTAAGAATAAATCATTCAAACATGAAGCCTATATTTGAGATTTTCAAATATCTCATATTTTATTATTACCTGTTTGAATATATTATATGGAAAATTTACTTGTTTGGGAGAAAGACATTTTGGCGATCAACCTTTCAAACACCATTCCTTTAAAATGGTATCTCAAAAAATTAATAGTAAAGAAAAAATGATTTTGGCTTATGTATGCTGAAAAAACTCACTCAATAAATTCTTTTGATTGGTCTTTCAGAATATTGAAGCTTTACTGATTAAATAATATGATAGGAAAATATTCATTTAATAGTATGGTTTTTCTTTTTTTTCAAAAACAAATAAGACAGATATCGTAGATCCTAATACGTTACTCATATTTTTTTATTCCTTAATATATCATCTCTCGATAAAATGATTATTCCCAGTTCAATACTGTTGTTTTAATATCAAGTTATTCTTCCATCATCACGTAAGAATAAAAATATTTATCTAAAAGTGGGTATATGTTCTATTAAAGAGATTAGAGTATCGATAGGTGGCTATTTGTGTTTTATTAATATTATCTCGAAGCATATTTTTATTTCGAAAATGTTGTGACAATGAATTCCGGAAAACTTGTGTTTCATTTTTAGTGTAAAATACAGCTTTAATAGAAGAAACAAAGTAAATAGAACAAACACTAAACTAATTTACCTTCTTCTTCCAGAAATCAACCCAATGAAACATCACTGCTTGCATAATATGTCTATTTTTGATGAAAGTTCTCAAGTAATACATCATCTCCAATATTTTGGTAAGGCATATTTTAAAATGAAATTTTTCAAGTGAGGATTTTATGACTCTATGAATTTTACAAAGACGAAATCAAATAAGTATCTTTCAAGATATTAACACATATTAATCTAATGGATTTGAAAGATTTGATTCACTTTAGAAATAAATAATATTAATTCAGGTAATGAAAAAAAGAGTTGATTCATTGAAAATTACTTTTAGTTTTTCATTATTTCGATTTGATATCTTTTACAAACACCTTTTACTGAGCCAATGAAGCTTAGAATGGGTGTCTTGAATGTGTGGGTCCATTTCATTCCAAAAACTATTATTTTTTTCAATATAATTTCTGTTATCTCTTCCAAGCTGTATCAAATTTATCGCCCTTGTCAATATTCAAAGGAAACAACTTCTGTCAGGCATAGAAGCCTTAATCACAATGCTTTCTGGGCATGCTATTGAAAACCCTCTTTCAACCCTGATTCACAATAACTGCGCAAATTCAGTTTCTGAGAATTTTTTATCTGTTTTATATTATTTCTATTTAATTTATTCCAATTGTTTGAAACACTTAATTGGTGGGAGCAAATTGGTGTAAATATTTATTATTGATCAAATCTACCAGAATATAAGCAAGATTTCTAATATATATTTTGAGCTACTAATACCAAAATATGCTGTGAAATCAGTCCTTGTTTCCTGCCACTTCAATTAAAAATAAAGATTTTGGTCATTTCAAATGATTTTAATTGTGGGAAAGAGTATGGGTGGCATTTGAAGAAATTTGAAGCTTTTTTCATTTCATAGAATGGGGTTTTTCTTTAGATTTAATCAAATTTAAATAGTTGATCTTTGACTAGGTGAAATGAATTCTTGGAGTCAAATTGAAAAATAAACTCATACAAAAGGACTTTACTATTCATTTGAGTTTTTGAAAGCAAGTTAGTCACTCAGAGCTTTATCAAATTCTTTTTTCAATTTGTTATAAACTAATAAGATTCTCAATTAGAAAAAAGGGACTCATCATGTCAGATTTTGAGATTAACTCCCATATTCTTTTCTGTTTTTGTTTGAATGTCACACCTTTTGAAGTAAAAAGATATATTTATCAGTTTTGGGATGTATAATGTAGCATTGATATGAAAATATTAGTAGTTTTTCACTTTCTAAAGAGTATCATCATTGATAAGCTTGTTATAACAACTACCTATGATATTTTCAAAGAATAATTCAAAATTATTATTATGATAGCATGATTATCAACTGATATCCAGATTTTTCTTACATCATGGAAATATATTTACTAAATTAATAATTGAAATATCATCATAATAATATAATGAATGCTTTTTCCATAATTTTTTTCAATCAGAATTACATGTGGTAAGAAAATAAAAAATAGGATTTTCATTTATCATTTCTGGGACAGTGGATCCTGATAAAAATTTATTTAGAATGGTGAAAATTATAGTGTCTTTTGTTTCCTAGAATTTCTCACATAGTTTCATTTATTGGAAATTTTGAACTACTTTCCTTGTATTTTTGCCATTGACTTTGCGAATTTCACCATGCGCAAAATGGCTAGACCTGAAAGCAGGTGTTACATTTGGAAATGAGATTGGACCATTCCTGTTAATTATGTTAGAGACATAATTTTAATGTTTTTTAGTATTCCAAGGTATTCTTAGCCACTTGAAAATTACATAATTTCAAAGATTGCATTCCTTTTCTTTAATGAGCTACAGTAAAAATATATTATATTTTATGAAAAGCCTTTCAATTTATATTTTCATCCTCAAAAGAATTCCATTTATGATAGGAAATTAAATCAAAAAATCCATTTTCAATTTAAAAACTTTTATCCTTTTGATGGCCAAAAGAAGTCAAATAAATCTTCAAAAAGAAATTAAGCTTTTGTCTTTCTTGATTTTTGACTTATAACTGCCCTATAGAAAAAACTTTATTATTCAATCTTCAACAATGGTGTAGAAATATTAGAACCAGCTGCCCACCACTGAAGCCCCCTCTGAATAAGCTGGATGGCTGGATATTTTTCATATCACATTGTTAGACTCCTGCAATCTCAGACGGAATTTATAAGGGTTTTCAAATACTTTCAATAAGCCCATTTCCAAAAAAAACTACATTTTATCTTCTTCTTGATTGTATCAAATTCATTAAGTTTGAGTATTATTTGTATTTTTCTAATTTTCTGATCACTTTTTTTCATCAATTTTCATTCTGAAGGCTATAATATCTCTTTTCTTTTAAGAGAAAACTCCTTACACTTTCTTTTTTTGAAGTATTATTCCTTAGTTCCAAAGAGGGGTAATGGGCTTGATACAATACAGCCCTTGCTACTAGACAAAATCAAAAATTTACAACAGAAGTTACAGTACAGGCCTTGTAATAGCTTCTACTATAAAATTGTTGACAATTGTTGAAAAATTCACAGTAGTTGCTATTAAAGGTCCTGTACTGTAACGCAGTTGACACTTGTGATTAAGTGTACATTAGAAGGCCTCACAGTGCCTCTACCATAATTACAATTGAAAACAAACAGAAAAAATTCCGTTAAAACCAATTAATAAAATGAAAAATTAACTCAGGAGATCCCAAAAATGAAAGGTAAAAAAGCAAAAAGTCATAAAATAATAAAATAATAAAAATAAGATTTGACCATGGGGAATGGATTATAGAACTCAAAACTATGAAACAATATTTTTGAGTGGAAGAAAGAAAGGTTTTGCTACTCATTTTGTTTGAAGAATGTGAAAATCTCTTGATTTTAATAATAAAAATAAGTGAACCATACATTTGATAAATATTTTCAGGGCTTATTTTTTTCAGGTATTTCAACAATTTTATTGAAATTATTTGTTGAAAAAAATATTTCAATATACTGTTTGTAGTTTTTGGGTTTCTATTTGCAAATACAAAATTCAAATTGAAGGATATTTCTGTCACAAAAAAATATGGGGAAGACAAATAGGAATGTATGACCTCAATATGACTCCCAAAAGAACTACCCATAAATTGAAATACTCTTTTATTTCAAGAAAGAAGCCCCACTCAGCTTATTATTTGAGAGCTATCTTCCCATATAGAATAAAATTATTCCAAAAAATCTAAAAAAGCTTCATTTACCTGTAATATTGCTCAAATATTTTCAACATCAATATTAATGATACTTCTTTTTTTTGAAATAATCAAAAGTATCTTCTCTGATTTTGAAACTATATTTTTGCAAATTTTTATCATATTTTCATGGATAGAAGAACATGATTAATTATTAATTTTAATAATAAAGAAATTTTTTCAAAAAAAAAATTCTGAGAAGACTCTTTTTGCATATTCCCATCAAAAATATGACAAACTGGGAAAATTACTTGGGAAAACTTTGCTAATTAAAATTTAATACTTATAATGTGATTCAGACCATGTTTTGATGTCAATCAGACATGAATCTCAAGTGATATTTGTGCCAATTAAAGCTTAGTTCCAAATATTTTCAAAATTATGTCTGTGGATTCTCTCTTTGAAATATTACTTTAATCCATACTTTAACCCTTTCATCAGGAATAAATACCAAATAAAAACAAGAAATATTCTCATATCAGCTGTGAGCCTGTGAGGTATGTATAACATACCCATAAGGCCACAAATAACTTTATACAAATTTGAATTTGTCTTCAACAGAATTTTTAATTGAATTCAAAATAAAAAATAACAAAAAATAATTATAACTTTTTTTTGGATAAACAAAGCTATAAATATTATGTAATTCTTGGATTCTACACCAAAAATAACCTAGGGTACATCCATAAGGTGTTATACCCAAAAACACTTACTTCTTATGTTAATAGAAGATTTAAGAATATCACAGTACTAATGTAAATTTTTTAACATTTTTTTAAAATTGTTAAATTTAAGCTTAAATAAGCTTAAATTTAAAGTTGCATAAGGTGTATGCAAACTTACCAAAATTTTAGTTAAAATTGAGGTGTGGTGTATATTTACTGAATTGGCTAAGGATGTACCATAAAGAAGGTAAATCCTGCATGAGCTCAATTTAAAAGGGTTTAAGGCCATATTATGGCTTTAAATAAATAAAAGGGCAAAATCCACGCAAAAAGGTGCGACAAAGGAAAAAAGACCAAATAGAGCTGGGGTACCCAACTTTTTGGATCTGCAAACATTCAATTAAGGTTGTCCACCTGTATTGGAGGATTTTCAGCCTTATTTAAACTTTAAGATTAGACTTTGATGCAAAATTAAAGTTTAAACTAGTTTTATCCCAAATTAGACAGGAATTTCAAGCTGCCAGAGGGTAAATCCCAATATGCAGGCTTGAATTCAAGGTTTTAAGAACTTTCAAAGCTTAAATAAGCTTAAAGCTTTAAGGTTACAAGCATTAAAACCTTATCAAAACTTAAGGTTTGGTTTGTATTGCTATTTTATATGGAAAAATAGCAATAACTTCAAAAATTCATTAAAAATCCAATTCCTAATGGATTTGCTTGAAATTTCACACAGCTCACAATTTAATATTATCTACATATAAATCAAATTTTAGATATCCTTTATAAATAAATTTCCTGGGTAATTAGCCTGGAAATTTACTCTTTTAATTAAAGCTCAAAGAAAATTATAATTTCTTTAAAAATTAATTAAAAATTGAGTTTAAGAGACTTCTGCTTGAAACTCTATTTTTAAGCTGTTCATGTGATAAACCTTAATATAAATAAGTTTATTTATATTAAAAACTTAAAATAATTGGTTTAAATGAGGATTAAAGTTACATGGAGTTAAGAATAACCCTGTTAACTTTAAATTGGAATTAAAATTAAGTTACCTTAAGTTAAGAACTTTATTTTTAAGCATTGTTTTTTAGTTTTGACCTGAGAATGCCCTCTATATTGATTATGAATCATGAGAGCTGCTCTGAAGACATAAAAAGAGTCTTTTCATCACTGTTTTTGTCCATCATTCATTATCAAATCCAATCATATTAGAAATTTAAATAGGTAAAGTTTTATTAAATATAAAATCTTATTATTAAAATAATTCTTAAGTTATTTTATTCTTTATTAATTGAAATTATAGAATTGAAATCATAGAACTTAGATTATTGTTGTAATCACCAATAATATATTTTATTATATAAAATTAATCATCTTAAATATCTTTTAAAATCCTCAAATTCCTCTTAAAAACTCTTTAATCTTAATTTTTATTATACAAAGTTGGTTTATCTTTAAAATTATTGATTTTAGGCGTTTTTTTAACTTATAATTATCATTTAATATAATAACTGTTCCTGTTTGACTTGTTGTATTAAATAAGTATTATAAGTAAGTTTTCTCTAAAGCTCTATATCTTTTTTATCTAGTATTAGTTTTTTTATATAGAATTTTCATTCTATAAGAATTATTTCTGCACAGTGTGTGTTTAATTCTTTTGTAAATAATATTTACATTATTTATAAGTGGTTAATATTCATATTAACCACATGTAATTGTCTCATTAAGATCTTTACACTTCTTATTGTTATAACTGTCAGTGACTATAACAATAATAGAATAATTATAATTTATTATAATTATTATTTTTACATTATTATATTTTTATAATAATAATTAAATTCTTTTTTTTTATATATAATTATTTTTAGTAATTATATTTTAATTTGTGGTTGTAATATTTCATTATATTATATATTTCTACTGAGGACAGTCATAGTACTCTTGATTTTGCTACTATTATCAAGAGTTTCATAGACAAACCTTACATCAGCTTTCAAAAGCACTTGAAAGAACTGAATATATAAAGTGTTCAGCTAGAATCCAGAAACAGATGATTATTATTAATTGATAATTATTTTAGAACTTATGAGTTTATCAAAATAACTTCAAGCTCTCAAACCTCTCAAAAGCTTTATAAATGAATTTTCAAACTAGCCAATTGATACTAGTTATTTTTCCTTGATATTTTCTAAGGTTTCCATTAATTCAAAACAACTAAATCAACTGTTTCATCTACTCATAAATAGGCATTTTTTAAGTATTCTAAATGAATGTTGAAATTGCAATTGAGATAAAGTTAAAGTATTCATAAGCTTCTATAAACATATGCCCTATAACTTTGAGGAAAGTTTAATGTAGAAAAATTGGAAATTTGTATTGTGAATAGTTTTGATAATGAGTTTTGAATTGTGTATTAATGATAAAAAGAAGATATTTTGAGATACCTAAGGTTAAAAACCCTTTAATTTCAGATACAATTCTTAATTTATCAGTGAATGCAGAGCTCTCCATATATCTTAATAATCAAAAATTAAATCAAGAAAATTGACATTGAAATGCAAAACTCCTATGTAATACAAAAAATTAATTAAATAGAAAGCTATCTTAATACAGAATTTCAATAAAAGTCAAATAATTTTTGGAAATAACGGATAGCCATATTGATAGATGAATATTCCCTTTCCAGAAATTTCAGACAAATCTCTTCATTTAATCTTTTCTTTTTATCTTGATATAGCTCCTACCTTAAGGTACTTGAGATAAGAGCTTCAATTATTATGGCTCTTTATATCTTCAATAAATCTACTAGATAAAGATAGTAAAATAAGAATTGATAATTTTTCCACAATAATATACAAAGTGAACCTCAATTGGTATTAAGAGAGGGAAACATATCATCCCCAAAACATAGAAAAAATCATAGGTTTTTAATGGTTACTGAGAATCAAAACTATATTATTTATACATGGTTTTATAGGAAGAGAAGAACACTTTTTGAATTACACCACAAAATCTTGGAATGAAAAAGTCCCCCATTGTAAGACTAAAGCCCAATATTACAGATTGAATATTTATATTATCTTGCTATAAATGTGAAAACCTCCGTAAAAGAAGCTCCTATGCTCAAATAGCGTTGAATGCATCAATATATACTAAAGCTGTGTGGGAATATCCTTGAAATCACTTTATAATGTAAATTTTGACATATTATCTCAATTTAGATCAGAAACTCAATTGAAAATAGAGCAAAAATAAGGCATATAATTTCTCACAAAATATAGTTTTCAGACGAAAAGGCATTTCAATTGTAGGATATATTTATCTGTATTTACAGAAAGTGCCCAAGCCATTTTCTCATTAATGAGAAGGTTCATGCAAAATCAAAGGGTTCCAATTTCAATATTGTTTATCTATGGGTTCCCATAAGGGATCTTGACAGAGACTTCATATTGCATCTGTAATTTATGCATAAAACTACATATGAAAGACTCCAAGGGCTGAAATCTTTTTAAATTAAATTATAAAAAGCAATAAATAAGATTCAAACAAAGGGAAAATTGAAATTAGTATGTTCATTATGTATTGTGGAAGTTTTGGCTTTGAGAAGCCTGACCAAACACTGATATTGAGCAAACTGAATTGTGGCTTTTTGGATTGCATATGTGGCTTAAATTTCTTCCAAAACTTTTATTTCTAAATTGAGCTTCCATCCTATATCCAATTTTGGGTTACAAATGCAACACCTGCTGTCAGGTGTAGCCGATTTGCTTATGGTGTTTGTAATGCAAAACAATGGAAATAGTACAAATTTTATGAATTTTGCTTTGCTTTGGTGTTATTCTTTAAGGGGACTTGGGAGCTGTAAGATGAAAACTGCGGTGGAAAATAAGGGTGTTTTAATTTTCTTAGTCCTATTTGCAAAAGAACCATGTGAGGATTGTCCATTAGTCTTTGGCTATAATCCATTCGAGCGACACTAGCTGATGCAAACAGTTAATCCAGTCTAGAAGATTTGAGATTCTCAATAAATTGCCCGAGTGGAAATTTCTCTCCGTCTGAGCAACTTCCAAGATCATTTGTTATTTTTAGTCATAAAAGGCGGCCACGATCCATCCTCAGCTTGACTTTCATCCCCTCAAAAAAATAAAATAAAAAAAATAAATAAAAATAAAAAAATAAAAAAAATAAAAAAAATAAAAAAAATAAAAAAAATAAAAAAAATAAAAAAAATAAAAAAAATAAAAAAAATAAAAAAAATAAAAAAAATAAAAAAAATAAAAAAAATAAAAAAAATAAAAAAAATAAAAAAAATAAAAAAAATAAAAAAAATAAAAAAAATAAAAAAAATAAAAAAAATAAAAAAAATAAAAAAAATAAAAAAAATAAAAAAAATAAAAAAAATAAAAAAAATAAAAAGAATAAAAAGAATAAAAAGAATAAAAAGAATAAAAAGAAAAAATAAAAGAGAGAAAAAGAAAATAAAAAGAAAAAGAAAAAGAAAAAAAAAAGAAAAAAATAAAAAAAAGAAAAAAAGAAAAAAATAAAATAAAATAAAATAAAAAAAAGAAAGAAAAAGAAAAAGAAAATAAAACAAAATAAAATGAAATAAAAACTGCTGTTGTTTTCCTTTTATTCGCTACTTTTCCAATTCATTCTATGTCAAAGTCCATTTCCAAACCAATTGGTCGAATGCCACCATGTACCTTGTATTGATATTTGCCCCTATTCATTATTTATCAATACCCTTTCCTTTTTCTTATGATGATCATCACGCAAACTATGTCCTGAATATTGGTTTTATGTCACTTATTGGCTCAACGTCACGAAATCATCCAACGAAACGACTCGGTATAGAAGGCCCATACTTAGATCCTGAAGGTAAGTTTTTCAAGATCAAAAAGAACTTGACTCCGCCACTTATAACTATTCTTTGGCACATGGCCTAATTGATCAATTGAGAGCTTATGCCATACTATCACCTCAAGCTCATCACGCTGCTTACAGAAAAAATTGGGTATATAAAGAATTTTATCATTGTTCATAATTCAAAACAATGACACCTCTTACTCACCAATGAAAAATTTATCTCATTTAGATAACGCCGAAGCGACGCACCCGATATAGTACTTATCCGGACCCGCCAAGTGGGACTAAAGTGTGACAGTGCTCAAGACACGTCACCGCAACAATAGAATCAGCGAATGTGCAAGAATCGAGGTCCGGGGTCGAATGAATGGCAATTTGCAAGACACAATGAGCTGCGACGAGGTTTGGCCTAAGCCAAGAATATTCAAGGCGGTCAGATTGAAACCTGGGAGAGCAAGTTTCTTTGCTTCTGTCAACGTTACCACCTGCTTCAGCATTTAATGCACGCTTCTGCGATTGAATCCAGGTTGACACGACTCAAAGCGTTCTTTGATAGATTAATAAATCATTGGTTCTTTAAAAAAACCTTTCAGATATTTGTTTGGCAGCTTTTGATTTTCTCTTAAGAATTTTCTCATAAGAAAATCAAAACCAACGAATATGACATTCAAATTGGAATTTTTTAAATTATATTTTGTATGAAAAACTTCACATAATTCCATTTTGTGAATTCCACCCTTACAAAAGTTTTGTTCTCTGTAATAATTTTTTGCGTAGCAAAGGATAAGATAAAAATAAAAAAACGAGACGCAATTGGCATCCAAATCTATGCATTTGGAAAAGTTAGAAAATTAATGATAAATTTCAATATTTCATTATCGGGAAAGACAAATGAATGGAGAGCTAGAGAGCTGTGTGATTTTTCTCATAAATAAAAATACGTTTATTCTTGTTCTTCGTTTGAGACTTAAGATATATTGTCATTTATCACTTTCAGGAAATAACTCCAATTTCAAAAGCACGCAAAATTAGGACATAAAAAATTTTATGCAAAAAAATGATATTTGTGTAATTGTATAAAGTCATATATTATAACACCTTTGATCAAATCTTCATAATGATATTCTATTCAATTGCAAAAATTCAATTCTCAAAAATTCTTGCTGGTTTTGGGAGTAGGCAGAGAGTGAACTTATTAGTCTAAGACAAAAATTAGAATTTCAATATCTGATTTTTTACTTTAAAAAGTTGAATTAGCTGCACGGAACCTTGCTTGTTCATATTCTGTTCATTAATGAAAAGATATTGATATTTGATGACATCTGTTTATGGGACAGTTTAAATATTCTAAGGAATATTAATATTGTTTATTTTTTCTTTTTATCTCCAAGCAGGTAATCTGAATTGGAGTTAACTGGGAAATCCAAGCAAAAATTGTTTTTATATATTTAACTTATTAACTGTGAAGATATTTATTGAAAATTCCAAATCAAGCAAAAAATAAATTACAAATACTTAATTCATAAGTAGGAGTGGTTATAGTGTTCAAAGTCATATTTTTTGATATGAAAATTTATTCAATTTTTTTTTACCAAAATCTAAATTTAACATCTTTATATTTCTAATTTTACTGAATGGGTCCCATGGCCTTTGACTTTTGCAATATAGACTGTTGGTGAGCAGTTTACTTCTCAAGACATATTTCTCCCAGAATTCCAAGGTTTTTTTAGGTTAAAATGATAATGATATTGAATTTATCTTTAATTAATACTCTTCCCTTGGTATTTTGATATAATCCCTTATTGAATACTTCAAGCTTACTCAGTATTTTATCTGAGCTTTCTATGGGTTTGAATATTCCTTCCCTCTGAAATTCAATATACTCAAATTGGTTTGTTTTGAATTCACCAAAATTTGCTGAAAATAATCCAATAATGATTCAACATATTGAGTTGAAAGTCCCATTGATAGTTCTATCAAAAATCAAGCCCAATGAGCATAGGTAGGTACATCCCAGTGCAAACCACCTAGCCTCATAAAACTACCATAGGGATGAAACCTCTGTCCCAAAACTAACACCTTACATTTCTTATAAACTGAAACAAATTCCTTGAGCTTCTGAATGGAATAGGTATCAAAAAGCTTTCAAAAACCCCTGAAGAATATTCTTTGTGGGGATACAAAAACAGTCTCTAATCTTATTCTAAGGATTTTTTGATATACACTATTAGATAGCAGTGCTCCTTAAATTATTGATTACTACATATTCCTAACTATAATTAATGCTTCATCTGGTAGCTTAAATCATATTTGAAACTTTTTTCCAGATATAAGTTTTACCTTTTCAACCACTCATCATCCTCATACTCTATCAAATTTGCATTATTACCATCTCTTGTGTTTTTTTTATGTATATATAAATTTTTTATTTATGAGAATGTATAATAAAAATAGTATATAGATATATCATGATTAATTATAAATCCATAGAAGCACAATATACCTCCAGCATACCAGTCCTTGATGATACAAACTATGGATGCTTTCGGATGGAAAGGAATACTCATATAAGATGAGGGTCTTTTTGTGAAGTTTGTGAAAGCCCTCTTTCCAACAATTCCCCCAACCCCCAAAAAAATGAATGTAACAGGGAAAGTTTTTAAGCTATCAAAATCATCACTAGCATGGTTTTTAAGAGAATTTTTACTCAAATTATTGAATCAGGAACCAGAGAAAACCCTCACAAAAGGTGGTTGAAGATATCACAACAGTATGCCTCTGAGGGTCCTGTTAACAGAGAACAATCATGCCTGCATTTGCAATATTTCTTCTACAATTGAAATCTTCATAATTACACAGACACATTCCATAAGTTGATTACAGGACCTGTGCAAGTTGTGGATATGACAGCTTTATTCAAAATCAACTACTTTTTTAGTCCTCAAAATTTGATTAAGGTAAAATTAAATTGAAAATAGTAAATTTCAAATGAAGAAAAAACATGTCAAAATTATGGTTTTTAACTGTGTTACTATAGAAAATGATATTATCAAGATTAATTGTTTTACCAACAATAAAAATTTGCCCAAAATTACTCTAAAAGAGATATTTATGGCTAAAAAAGAAATTTCTTTGAGATCAACTTCAATTTTAATTAATTGAGAGAATAAATAAAAGAAATTAATATAAGAAAATATTCTCTAAAAAAATTATTTGAAGGGAAAATGCACCCAAAAGTGACCAAAGTTAAAAAGCTAGGAATGATGAAAGATGATTTGATTCAATTTTGGGGTGGTTTAAGGGTATAAACTACTATAAGAGTTACAAAAAATGATTGTAATGATTTTTTAGCTTGTTTAAAATGTTTAAAATGATGCAGAAATTTTGGGTGAAATCCTTTTTTGATTAGTTTAATATCCTTTTTTGATTAGTTTAATATCGTTTTTCATTGGTTTAATATTGTTTTTTGATTAGTTTAATCATAGTTTAAACTTACTATAGAGTAGAAAGAGTCTACTCTAACATGAAGATAAAAATGGGGCAAAGAATAATGTCTTTTAAAGACACCAATTATTTTACTCAACAGGTAAGATTTACTCCAATCAGTTGTGAGAAACACACTGACAACAGATTCTAGGGTGACTCTATGATTCATCTTCCTAATTATAATCAAAAGCTATAATTGTTAGTTTGAAACAAAATTAATAATGATAATAGAGTAGTAATATGGTTAAAGGATGATTGATAGAGTTGTTGGGGCTTTACTAATGAGTCTTAGTGATTTTGAGTTCTGATGACAGCTCTGAGTGCAGTGTTTTTGTTTCTGTTTATAATGATAAACCCTACAACAATTAAGATAATAATAATACCTGTTTTATCCTAAGGATACCAATTTTATATAAAGCTATACCACATATAAATACTAGAAAAGGATGATTGATTTGTTCTTTGGTGGGAAAAGCCTCCTTTATGTTTTTCTGGGGGAGTGGGAGGTTTCTGACCTCTGTACACAACCACAGAGTGAAACATTTCATTACTGCAGGTTGTTTTGTGCTCTATACACTCAATAAAGACTTGTATTGGGTGTAAATGTTGTTTTAGAACCACAAGTTGACATTTTTACCCTTACCAGGGTGAAGGGTTTCACCAATGGAGTTTACAGGTGTGCTCTGGTGCTTCCAATGAATCAGAAACTGTACAGAAGATGCTTGTATGACTCTTATCTTTCAGGTTTTTAGAAATTAAACATTAAACAGCATTTAATTCAATTGACTAGCTGTCCCACAGTAAGTTCCCAAACTGGCCAGTCTGGGTAAAAATATTAAAACATGAATACCTTTGACATTTTAAAAGATAGAAAGCTCAAAAGTGGCTCATTTTTGTACCCCTTGATGAGCTCTACACAATTTTCACTCATTTGGTATAGCTGGAGCTAAATGTGGAAATGTTATACCGATTTGAAATTCCATTATTAATTTGTGAATTTGTTATTAATGCAGTATTGAACTTGTTTGCTCCATAACTTTTGATCTAGATGAGTTATTAGGAAATGGATGGCACCATCAGAAATCCTGATTGTGCTTTTTCCAAAGAGACCCTGCTTTAGGTATCACAAAATAAAACTGTAAAAGTTAGATGAGGGTGAATATTTTGTTCACGCTTATTTGGCTTATTTTTAGTCATAACTTCTGTATTTTTGATTCTAGCTCAATTTGGCTAGTACCATTAGATATCCCTTATTGAGAAATTCAATTTGAACACCCAGTTGATGGTATTATTCCTCTTCCTCTGGATTTTAGATGAGAGGTGAAAATTAAGGTTTATGCTCAGTTTTTGTTTGGAGCTGGAATAACTCTGTAATTCCTTACCCTATGGTTAAAGGAGTTTTATCTTTGGAAAGAGGTGAATTTCCTCTTTCTTTTGATTCCCTATATGAGATATTTTGGCTCTGTTAGCTCTTTAGTGGAATTTTACTCTACCATTGGTTTATGGTATTACGGCTGTCATGCTTGTGCTCTGGTTTTGAGTCACAGCATGACAACAGAAAATCCAGTTATGGCATCATTGAACCCTGGGTTGAACTAAAGAAAGGCTGGGTTTAGCCATTTTAGTCCCTCAAACCAGCCCTTGTTATAGTAATACTTGATTCAAAGCCTTCAAAACACGTCAGAATTTGTGTATGAGCCCTTAAAACCAGTTAAAGATGTTTTTACTAAGTTTGTTTCAACTTAAGGGTAGTTTTCACCTCTTGGAAACAGTTAAACCTGCCGTTATTGGCCTCAAAAGCTCATCCTGAATTGACTCACAGACCTGTCACTAATTTCTAGGCCAAAAGTGATAAGCCTTTGCATGAATTTTTCATCCCATGCCCATAAGCAAGTAATTTAATGGAGTTTGGCACCCTTGGAGCCAAGATTCCTTTCCTTCCAAAATTAATCTTCCCGATTTTTTTGGTTAATTCCTCATCGTGCACTATACTTGAATTTTAAACATGGAAGTCAATTGAAGAATTACAGGACACAACAGTAATTGTTGATTCCTCATATGTGAATTTAAATTAACTTATGTAATACACATGCACAGTTTGAGTTTTCAATTGAAAAGAGTTCAATTCCTCATAGATTCTGAAATACACAACATGTAGATACAAATATAAAATATTTAATAAAAAATAAGAATAAAAACTCCCCCAAAGAAGGTAGTATTCATTTCATCAAAACATACCTGTAGATAAAAATATAAAATATTTAATAAAAATTAAGAATAAAAAATACCCCAAAGAAAAGATTTTCTTTGAGGGAAATAAATTAAGTTTACATAATTATCTACAGCTGTGCCGCAGCATATGCATATTTTTGTTTTTTATGCATTTTTAACACTCCCCTCCAACAAAAATAGGCCTACACCCAATTTGACGTTTAAATCTTTCAATTTTATTTGCTTCCAAATTCTTGGTGAATACATCAGCTAGCTTATCAAAAGACTTGACCCATGAAATAATAACTTTGCCTTTTACTACCATTTCATTAATAACATGAAATTACCATTCTATATGCCAAGCCTTCTTTCTGCTGCTTTCATTAGCTGCCAATTATATTGTCAGAGTATATTGTCGGAACACAATACTGCAGCACAAATCCAAAAATTATCAATAACCCAGGTAAAATTCTTTGCTCCAAAAGCCAAAGCCATGTATTCCGCCTGGAATGTTGACGACGCTATGCATGGTTGACGTTTAGAGTTCCACATCACCGGTACCCCTCACCTCAATCCAACATATCCATGTTGTGATCTCAATCCTTCACCGCCCCAGTTTGCATTGACAAAAATTTCTGCCTCCTTCCTTCCGAAATCTGGCTCAATCACCAATACATCTTCAATAGTCGCTTCCAGATAAGATATAAGATGCCTCAAAGCCAACCAGTGACGCTTGCTGGTAGCCATCAAAAAATGTGCCAAGAAATTGATTTCAAACATGACATCCGGCCTTGTCTCCTGTGCTAAGTATAAGATCACCCCAACCTTAGATAAGTATTCCTTATCAGCCTGCCTTGCGACATCTGATTTCAATTCAATGTTAGGCAAAGGCTGCTTTGGAGAAAAATTGTTGGTGTGTCCAACAAGAAGTTTTTTTATCAGATGATTCTGCCACGGCCTAAACTGTTGGCCTACCCGTTTCACATCAATACCCACAATACTGTGTAGATCCACATCCCATTTTAGTGCAAGAGAAACTGATAATTGATTTCATAGCTTTTCCATTAATCCTAAAGTATTTGCTACCAATATTCTATTGTCCACATGAATCCACAAGAGAGCAGTATCCTTTCCATTGCTGTAAGAATATGTACTCTGATCACCATTATTGGGTTTAAACCCCATTTGTAATAAGATCCCAGTCAGATGTGTCCACCAGCAGCAAGCGGCTTGTTTAAGACCATATACAGCCCTCTTTAGCTTCAATAAATTACTGGCCATATTCAAAATCTTTCTGGGAAGTGGTTTGATGTATATGTCTTCCTCAAGAGGACTATTCAGATAGGCAGTCTTGACATCAAAAGTAGAAGCTTTCCAATTATAAGCAAACCTCTCAAACCCTGAAATGTTGGAGTTGGCATGGAAGTTTCCTCAAAATTAATACCCTTGATTTGCCTATGACCTTGTAAAACTGCCCTGGCTTTAAATTGAAAAATCTTTCCTGCCTTGTTTGTCTTCAAGGCATAAACCCACCAACTTCCCAGTACATTTTTTACTCCCTGTGAAGAAACTTCCTGCCATACCTGCATCTCCTCCAAACTGTCCAACTCTGCTTTCATTGCTGCCTCCCATTGTATCTTTTGTTCAGATTCAATTGCCTCGCTGTACAATAAGGGTGCCCCAGAACCCATATGCATATCCATCGCCATCAAAGAAAAACCTTTGTCCTGCCCTGAAATTTTATTGATCATAGATGGATCATCTATCTTCTTGATATTAATGGATTTGATGACTGCCTCATTTGCCCGATCCCCATTCAATACACCATGTTCATCGAAGATTTCCAATGAACTCTTCACAAAAGCCTCTCTATCAGGACACCAGAAAATCCAACCCTTTGCATCTTGTACAATCCCCATATGAATTAGCTTTCTGGATTTTGCTTTAAGATCCTTCTTGTGCAACAAATTGTGTACATAAGCAATTCAGCCAAATACTCTAAGAATCAAGACATTCAGTTTATTTTCTGTTACTATTTCCCAGGGGGTCTGAACAAAATTGGTATGTAATATTCTATTGAAGACCCAGGCCATGTGTCTGAATTCCCAAGGCCATAAGGCAACATCAACGTTCTTTTCCAACATAATTGCTCTAGCAGCTTCACTCAATGTTCTATTCACCCTCTCCACCTTCCCATTATGATGATGTTCATATGGGATTTCTTTTTCATGTGTAATACCAAGCTGCAACAACCCATCTTCAAAATTATTTGATGTGAATTCACCAGCATTTTTGGATCTCAATCTTTTCACCTGATGACCACTCAAAACATTTAATGACCTAAGCCACCCTAGAACTGCCTTGGTTGCCTCGTTTTTAGACTTAAGTGGTAAAAAAACCAAGGAAGAATAGTGGTCTTGTATCACCAGACCATATAGATGACACTGTACTGAGATCGGAAATGGTCCCACCAGGTCTATTACTATAACATCTCCTGGTGTCTTGACAATATCCCTGCTGTTGCATGTAAAAGGTCAATGTGTACTTTTTGCAAATGAGCACAATTCACATAACCTCTTGGTCAAAGGCCATGGTTTGGATGGCAAGCCTTTTACAAAATCAAGCTTTTTCATTTTTGCAAGCACCCACAATGAAAAATGTGCAAATATTTGGTGAAGAATATTGGGATCAAGAAAACTGTAAGGTGTGGATATGAAACTTTGATTAAAAATCAAGTACTTTTCCTCTCCTCAAAATTTGTATAAGGTAAAATTCTATTAAAAATAGTAAGAAATATTATTTTTAAGAGAAAACATGCCAAATTTATTGTTTATAACTTTATTAGTATAAAACAATAATATTATAAAAATTTATTGTTTTACCAACAATAAAAATTTATCCCAAAAATACTCTACAAGAGATATTTTAAGGCTACAAAAGAAATTTCTTCAAGAGCAATTTCAATTGGAATTAATTGAGCAAAGAACTGCAAGAAATTAATTAAAGAACAAAGTCTTTAAAAAGAATATTAAAGAGAAAACACGCCCAAAAGTGACCAGATTGAATTTGGAAACAAAGTGACAAAGTTTACAGTGATGAAAGATGCTTTAATTCACTTTTGGGGTGGTTCAGGGGTAAAAATGATTATAATGATTTTTTCACGTGGTTAAATGGATTAAAATGATTTAAAAATGGTGGTTGGAATCTTTGATTGATTGGTTTAACAGTGTTTAAACTAATTAATAAAAGGAAAAGATTCTAACATGAAGAGAAAAGTGGGGCAAAGAAAACATTCTTTTATAGCCATCAATTCTCTTGCTCCAAAAGTAAAATTTACTCTTGTCAGTCGTGAAAAACAGTCTGACAACAGAAAAGCCAATTATGGCATCATTGAACCCTGGTTTAGACCAAAAAGGGCTGGTTTAAGCCATTTTTAGCCATTTTTAGCCATTTTAGACCCTTAAATCAGCCATTACTATAGCAATACCAGGCCTAGAGCCTTCAAAACACGTCAGAATGTGTGTCAGAGGCGTAGAAACCAGTTAAAACTGTTTTTATTATGATTGTTTTATCTTAAGGGTAGTTTTACCCTCTTGGCAACAGCTAAAACTACCCCAGTTGGTATCAAAACCTCATCATCAATTGAGTCCACAGACCCTGTAACTCAATTCCAGGCCAAAAGTGATGAACTTTTGCGTGAATTTTGACATCCCACGCCTGTCAGCAAGGATTTTGGGGGTCTAGCTCCCCCTTAGAGCTGGAGTTCCTTTTCCCCCCCAAATTTAATCTTTCCAATTTATTTTTCCTTTAATTCCTCATCATGTATTATACTTATAATTTACATATGTAATTCAATTCAATTGTACAGTACAATACAGTAATAATTGACACCTCATATGTAAATCAAAGTTCACTTATGTAATACACGCGCACATTTTGACATTTCAATTGAATTCAATTGAAAATACTTCAATTCCTCATAACTTCTAAACTAAACACAACACCTCAATTTTAACACAAAAATTGATGGTTAACACCACATGTGGTGTGAATTAAATTAAAGTTTTGAGGATTTTCAACTTTTGTATTGAAAATACTAAAAACTTAATTTAAGCTTATTTAGAGTTGAGTTACAAGAATTTCACTCAGAGGTGACCCCACCTGATTTTTTATGAGGAATCCAATGGTGAAATAAATTTTATATGTTTATTTATTGGATAAAAAGTTATAATAAATTTTATTTAACTTTTTTCCAAATTTATTTATTTTCTCACAATTTTGTTAAAGTTTCATTTTTACTTAATTTTTTTCAAGTATAAATGTAATTTTATATTTACAAAATTTAATGTATTTTTTATTTTTAAATTATAATTAATTTTTTATTTTTAATATAATTTTATATTTATATTTTTATTTTTATTTTAATAATATAAATAAATTTATTTTATTTATATTAATATGTTATTTTTTATATTTGTGGTCTTTTGGGTATATGAAATTACCTCTAAGGCTCACAAAAACACGCTTTCGTTGCATTACAAGCTGGCTGAGATACCATTTCAATATACCATCTATATATATGTGGTTTGCTATTGTAGATCACATTCTATTTAATCAACTGAAAAACTCCATCCACAAATCGTCCCCCCCATCACATCACGGAAATCTTCCTAGAGATAGTATGGTACCTGAAATATCAGGGCAATAGAGCATTTGATGTAGGACAATTCTTCCTCTATCAACCCCAAAGATGGCTGTTGCAACTCCTACTAAAAGATACTTTGCTGCTGTTGCTACAGAAAGGGAAATATTAATAGGTCAAAAATTTCTGAATAGGGATTGATTACTGGTGACATGATGAGTTGTTCCAGAATCAAGAAGGACTAACTCAGTAAAGACTTTCATATATTCCACTGCTGCAACATGTGCTTCAAAGTAATTGTCGTCATTAAAAACATCCAGTATTGCAAGAGCCAGGTGAGATAGGAAGGTTGACTTCTTTAATTTTACTCCCGGATTATATAGACATGGATCTGTGCATTTTGGTTTCCCTGCCAAACGGATTGGAAAATCTTGTTTCCAGTGTCCCCATTCAAAACACCAAAAGCAAGGTTTATCCGGAGTGATATTACACAACATCCATCCCTTGCTCCAAGTATTCAATTGTTGTCTTGCCTTGGGTGGGTGTCCACCTGATGGTTTGCTAGGAGACGAAGACTTTGCAGTCACATTAGCATCCGCTGCCATTATTACCACCGTATTCGAAGGAATCAATCTCTTCATCATTCGCTCTGCAATTTCCAGGACATCCTTAGGCATTATCTTCACATTGCGGTCAATAGCCAACTTCCCATAAAGTGCATTTGCAATATCATGAAAGTATTGCTGACATCACTAGTGAAAAATTATTGCCAGCATATTGTCATTGGTAAATCCGCCTGGAATGGCTGCCTTCAAGTTTTGAATCATATTTTCAATGTTGGAGTAGCATTTGTTGATATCTTGTGAAGGATCTGGACCATTGACAAGATCCCCCCACAAGTTCATTACTTTTGACCACGACAATCTGTCAAAACAGTCATGTAAGAAGCCAAATAATCTTCTTGCTCCATCTTTGTTGTCCACATGACATCTCAAGTCAGGATGAATTGATTTTTCAATAAAAGTCCGAATTTGCCTTTTACAAGCCCAATTACCGTCTCTCTCAATAGAAGAAAAATAAGATTTGATTTCAAAAATATTCTCAACCAGACAACATAGACTTCTCAACCATTGATGGAAATTTGAACCATCTCTGTTGAGGTGGGGAGTTAAGCTGAGACCGAGTGATTCAGTTTCCAGTTGACATCAAATGTGTGAAGACGTTGCCATATTGTTAGGTTCCATAGGTAAGGTACCTTTCTCCTTTTGATCAGTCATTTTGAAAAATTTTCCTGATCAAGTAGCCAGAGTGGAATTTATCCGGAGATGAAATGTTCACAAGAGGTAGCGGCAAAGGCCCATAACCTGTAGATAAAAATATAAAATATTTAATAAAAATTAAGAATAAAAACTCCCCCAAAGAAGGTAGTATTCATTTCATCAAAACATACCTGTAGATAAAGCTATAAAATATTTAATAAAAATTAAGAGTAAAAAATACCCCAAAGAAAATATTTTCTTCAAGGGAAACAAATTAAGTTGATATAATTATCTACAACTGTGCCGCAGCCTATGCATATTTTTGTGTTTTATGCATTTTTAACACAACACACCTCAGTTTGAACATAAAAAATGATTGTTTACACCACATCCGCTGTTAATTAAATCAAAGTTTTGAGGATTTCCAGATTTTCATACAGAAAATACCAAAAACTTAATCTAAGATTCTTTAGACTTTAGCTACAGAATTTTCACTCAGAGATGACCCCACCTTATTTTTTATGAGGAATCCAATGGTATAATAGTTTTAATATGTTTATCCATTTTAATAAAGCTATGATATTTTTTATTGAATTTTTTCAAAAAATATTCTCATTTTGATGGTTTTGATGAAAATTTATTTTTATTTTCTTTTTGTCATGTGAAAATACATTTTCATATTTTTTAAATTATCATTTACTTTCAATTTTATAGTTTAATTATAATATTCTATTTATTTAAATTTTATACTTATATTTAGTTTTGTTTTTATATCAAAAAGAAATTTATTCTTTTTAAGTGTAAAAGATTTTTATTTTTTGTGGTCTTTTGGGTCTATGAAAAAACCTCTAAGGCTTGTATTCCCTCACCTTGAACAAATATTATTAGTTTTTAATATTTCTATTTCTGATGTTTCTGAATATTCTTTAGTTTGGTAACTTATGGAATTTTGTTTCTGATAACCATTTATCTCCACAAGTTAGGTCACTGTACCTGACACTGCATTCCCTTACTTTCTTAATCCTTGATTTTCTTGCTTTGAGAGCTTTGCTAATTTTCTAAGTACTAGATTTTTCAACAGGAGGTATATGCTGGGATACTTTACTCCTTAAGGTTAATTTTCCATAATAACAACCTTTGTAAGGTTTCATCAATCTTAATGGAACTGTAGGGTGCTTATTACTATGCTCTTTAGATAATTCTAGTTCAACAAAAATTTCCCCATGAAGGGCCTTAATGAAAAAACTTCCTGCAAAGGGCTCTTCAAGATTTTTGAATCCTTTGAGGTTATTGAAGTTGGTAGTGGATACAAGTACTAAGTCTTCTACCTTTAAGTCTGAGGTAGATTATGACTTAACCAAATTGTCTTTTTCATATGTAAATGATACCTACATGAATCTTACTGAATGCTTCCTGGCTTTCTATAGCGTTCCCTTGAAGCTGTCAGTTTTGGGAATTTATCTCAACCAAATCTTGGGGTATTCTGGGATCCCATACTTACTCTATAATACTAAGAGTCTGGTTGGTACTGGAATGAATAGATTTTTTATATGCTAGTTCCAGTGCAAGTAGAAGGGTATCCCAATGATCTATGGTGCCATTACAATCTTTGAGTGCTAAGCCATATGCACAAAGACTTGTGACAACGTCTTGCAAGGTCTGGCTCATCCTTTCAGCTAGCCCATCAGTTCATGGGTGGTAAACTTTGGAGAAGGATAATCTTGTTGCAAATAATTGGTGAAGATTTTTTCATATTGCTGAGGTAAATATTGGATTTCTGTCACTTCTATTGTTTGTGAATATGCCAGTCCATGATACTAAAATATTCCATATTAGAAGAGCTTTATCCATGGCCATATCATCTTTGTGACATGGTAAAAAGATTTGAGTCTTACTAAACATGGCGGAAAGCACTAGGAAGGCCTTATAGCTACTATCATCTCCTGGTGGTAGACCAGCTACTCAATCCATATTTACAATTTCCCAAGGTGTAATGGGTTCTTGGATCTTTATCATGGTTCCAAGTCTTTTGCCAGTGTGTTTCTTTTCCTTTTCACATATGTCACAGGTTTCTTGGTATTCTGAAACATCCTTCCTCTTGTTCTATCCTCAGATATGTGTCCTACAAAAGTACTTCCAACAAGTTCTTTTAATACAAGATTGATTAAGAAAATTTCCATAAATGAATGAAACATGTGCCTTTTGTCTTTTGATATATTCTGCCATACATTAAATTGAGTATTCCTTAATCATATTAATTTTTACATACTTCATCCAAGGAATGTATCAAGGAGTTATCTTGAGAATTTCTGGTAAGTTACTGGAAGGGGATGCTACAATTCTATCTTGGGTATAGCTGTTCCTTAATTCTTCAAAGAAGATAGTACTTAGGTCTGTAAAACTTATTCCTTCTATTATCATTTGTGTAGAAGCTTCTTCTGGCACATAAGCAGGATTCTCATTATTATTTGGTATTGGGAATCTGCTTAGTCCATAATCATTTTTATGAATATTCCCATCTGCATGTAAAATGGTCATATCACCTCTATATTCCTGTATGGATATTTGACATCTGAGTATATTCCTCTTGAGATTTATCATTTTAAGAAGTGATTTAAAAGAAGTATAATCTGTTATTACTTCAAAAACACATCCTTCAAGAAGCAAATAATGTTTTTCCAAGGGAAAAAGAAGATATGAAAATTCCATTTTACTTCCACCATATCTTCCTTCAGTTGTTTTTAAATCATATATTTGAAAAATATGCATCCTTTCACAGGTTTTTCATTAATAAATTGGTTTTGATGAAGTTCATTTCCTAGCCCATCTCCTGATGAATCAATGTAAAGCTTAAAAGGAAGTTTAAAATATGGCATAAGTAGAAGTGGAGAAGTGGTAAAACCTTTTCTCAGGGTTTGAACTTCTTTGACTCTATCAAGAGTCATTTCAAATACTATATCCTTGTCACTCATCTTATAAAGAGGTCTTTCTATGGCTGAAAAGTCTTTAATATTCTGCATGTGGTATCCTTCAAGCCTTATAAGTGACTGTCTTTCCTCTTTGTTCTGATGCATGTTTTAATAGGACTGCTGCACCTTTACTTTTTTCTGTTCCAAGGGATAGATCAGATACCACATGTCCTAGGGCTTTGGTTTCTTGGAGTCTAAAATGACCCTTTTTCAAAGAAATTTGCATATTTATCAATCTTATTGTTCTAAAAAATCTAGATAATCTAGATATATGTTCTTCCCAAGTCTTAGAAAAAGAAATAATGTCATAAATATAAATGATCAACAATCCTTCTGAGAGCTATCCAGGAAATATTTCATTCATATTTCTTTGGAAGTGTTAAGGTTCATTTTTGATACCAAAAGGCATTCTCAAGTCTTCATAAACTCTACAATAGAAAATAATTTCCAAATTTTTTCTTTTCTCTTATTTTTAATCCATTCTGATGGAATTCCTTAAGTGAATCAATTTTGCTGATGTGCACTTTGTGAGATATTTTAGCAAGGGAAATCTGGATTTTGGGTATGGGATACCTGTCTGGAACAGTGTAAGTATTGAAAGCTTCAAAATTCCCAACCATTACATATTTTCAATTATGCCTTGCCATTATAACAGTTGTAGTCACTTCTACTCCTTCATTGTGGACAACCTTTTGTATTACACCAAGGTGTAAGAGTTCTTTAATGTGAAGCTCACAAGCTCCTCTTAATTTGGGGCTTTCTGGGTATTCAACCCTTCTTAAGAGTGGATTGGGAGTTCTCTTGATGCTTAAAATATTTTCAATTGCATTACCAATAATTTCCCCCAATGATTCTTTATCTAATGCAAAGGCTCAATTGTGGTTACACAAAAGGGAAGGGAGTTCATTGTCACAGACACAATAGGGGGTAAGGGTTTCAACCTTAAACTCCCTCAAACTCACCAAAACCGCAATTCATTGTGTGTATCAGTAATTAGTTTAAGCAAACTGTTTTTCTGAGACACCCATACAGCTTATAAACACTTGTACATGCTGAATCCATAAAATACAGCTTGGATTCATAAGTCAAAAATGTATGATCACCCAGCTCCACCACACCTCTTGTACAGACCCGGTACATTCCATACAGGGGCAGTATTATCCAAGTAAATTGAAATCAATATTCTCTCAAGAAAATTCACTCTTTAGATCAGGGCTGGTAGATTATCACATACACTAGCCTCTCTTTCTTCCCCTGGGGAGTTTTACCCAGTTAATGAATATATTTGATTTATTATTTAAAAAATACTCTTATTTTCAATTATATGAAACTTTATTAATTGGTATCAAGTTGGTCTTTTCACTTCCTCACCCATTTGGTAGAGTGGTGGTGGGCATATCCTATTAACCCTTTTCTTTCTTTCTGACAGTTTGTAACAGTGGACTTGGACTTTTTTGTGGTTGGCTCTTTTATTATTTACTCTTATTATTTTTTTGTTTATTTACTGATACCTCTTTCATTATCAATCTTATTTTGATTGAAATATTGAGTGTTCTCTTTATATTATCCCCCCTGAGCCCTCCATAAGTGAGTCCCAGGCCCTCTTCACTTAGAAGAGCCCCTGTGACATTATATTGATTAACTCATAATTTCTTCTTTCTTTGTTCATTATTTCTATGAAAGAATTCACTAATTAATCAATTATGATCTTTTGATTATTCTTACGATTTTTCAGATTTTTCATGATCTTTGCATTTTCTCATCAACTTTCCTCTCATTACTTTCATTAATATGAGAATTGACCTTTGTCTCATTTCTCAATTGTTTCTTACCATTTCATTCTGTTTGCATAATTCTGAATCAAAATTAAAAGCTCTTTTGTTTTATGGTTTTTCTTATCAGTTTTCATTTGATTTGTTAATTGATTGGGGTTCCTCATGATAATTTATTGAGAATTTTCGGAAATTTTATGGAATTTACCCATTTATTGATTGTTTAATTCTTGTAGATAACTGATAAATATTCAAGAATTTATTTGATTTACTTATTTTAATTCTACTAATCAAGATATTGAACTGATTACTGAAGATATTTATTGACTTATTCAATTCCTCAAGACATTGAATTTGATTTCAAAGACATTTATGGATTCATTGATTGATTGAACTCTTCAAGACTCTATTGATACTTGATTTTTGACTTAATTGATTGAATTATTGATTGGAATTTCAATTGATATTCCTCAAGAAATTTATTTCAACAGAAGATATTATTGATTCCTCAAACTCATATTGAGATTCCCATTTTATTCAATTTTGTCAAAGTATCATCAACTTTTGATTTTTTTATTCTCAAAGAATTTCTGTTAAGAACAGCCCTAGAGCCAAGAATACCATATCTAAAAGAAATTAAGCTTTCCTCACTCCTACATCAATGGTTCCTCTTGATGGCACACCATCAGTTCATAAATTGAGTGAAAATTTGGACAGAGGACCACCAATTCAAGGAGAAGCACCCTCAAGAATAGGTGGTATGAATTTGAGAAGATCAAGATCATTCTCTGGATTATTGTGTCACTTTCCTGGTGTTTCTCAATGGCCCAGAGGTGGAGGAGTCTGAGGAGACTTAAGTGGAAGCTGCCTTGGCAGGTTCCCCTGAAGCCTCTGAGGTGCCAAATTTAGCCCTTTCTAATCAACCTCCTGTCTCTGAAGCTGAACAAAATTTCCTTCATGGGACAGCTCACTCAAGAGGTTTCCTCAAGGGAGAATTGCAGTTTTTCATCATTCAAGGCTCCATACATTAAGACACCTGATTCTTTTGATGGTACTAAAGCTCATAAAGTGAGGGATTTATTCAATCCTGTAAATAAATTTTGCATAATAACTTCTTCCCTGACAGGAAGAAGGTTCTTCATTCAACTTCTTTTCTCATTGGTAAAGCTGGAAAACAGGATTGAATCTTATCTTCGAAATATCTCCAATGAAGACCCTTCCTATCTTGTAAATAACTGGATCTTCTTGAAACCAATTTATTCACTCTGTTTGGTGATCCCAATGTAGTAAGGAAAGCTGAACAAAAGTTGGACAGTCTTAGGATGAAGTAAGGTGGTGGTGTTTACTTGTAAATTTCTGATTTCAGAAGTTTACTGTTGAAAATTGGGGATTGGGGAGAAAGGGCTTATAGTCATGTTGATAGAAAAAGCTTGTAATCAAGGATATTAAATCAATTGGCTTCTCACCCTGGAAATGTTGATAGCCTTCAAGAGCTCATGGAAATTAATTTTGAGATAGATATGAGGTAACATGAGAGGAAGAAGGAAAGGGGTGGTAATCAAGAAAAGAAGCCTCCTTTCACTGGCTCCAATTCTCTGAGGCCTCTTAAATACTGATAATCCAAGGAGCCTCACTTTAAGAAGAACAAGAGGGGGAAGAACTATAAAAGCTCAAAGGATATACCTCATGCTGCTCTCCTTAATAAGGCCAAAAAATTAATTGATTCAAAAAAGGAGACAAGGATTAAAGAAGGAGTGTGTACTTATTGTGATGGAAAAATCCCAATTAAAGAATTCTTCAAGAGACCTCAACATAGGCCTGGGTCATCAAAAGTCTTCACTAGCAAGCAGGGAAAAGCCTTAGTGGGAATCATGTTATGTTCAATGGTTCTCACTGTGAGCCTTGAGGTATATTTTACAAACACAAATAGGGCAAAATTAATATTAAAAAAATTCCAAACTATGCATAACCCCTAAATCATGCATATATACAAAATTTATGATTTTTTTATTTAGAAAAGATGAAGAATTGTTTTGCCAGTAAGTAAATCCTTGAATGTAAGGCCAGATTTGTATTCTACACAAAAATTCACCTAGGGTAGCTCCTTATATTGAATAAGCTTAAATTAAATATCTGAGGTGGTAATATGGAAAATACTCAAACACCCCATCATCAATATCACATAAAAGAATTGTAAGAAATCTTGTTTTTCTAGATTTCACACCAAATTGATGGGAATAAGGGAAATTTGGTGCTACATATACACTAAGAAAAGTGTTATGAATGTTTATGAAGCTTATAATTAAAGTATTCTTACATAAAGGTTTGGTACACCCACAGTGGATATCTGTCTTTCACCCCAAATTACTATTTTTGATGTGAAAATAGCTAAGGGGGACAAAAGACATCAAAGAGAGCCAGGGTGCCCAGATTCCGCTTCCTCTGAGGCATGGATAGCTCTAAAGCTTCAATTAAACTCTCATAATGGCCAGATTAATATACTAAAACTCTTTTTGGTATGTGGTTACCAAGTTAAGGTCCCATTAAATAATAAGTAAATAACAAATTGTCACAGGGGCTCTTCTAAGTGAAGAGGGCCTGGCACTCAATAAACTGGGACTCACTGCAGAGGGATCTAGGATAACATAAGGCAAAGCACTTGAGATTGCAATGAGAATAAGATTTCTAAGAAATACTAATATAAGAAAAGCAGCAACAAGGAATAAGAGTAATAAAATAAAAGAGCCAACCAAAAAAAAGTCCAAGTCCAATGTTTCAACCTGTCAGAAAGAAAGAGGAGGGTCAATAAGTATATGGACACCACACCTCATACTGAACAGGTGAGAAGAAATGCAAAGACTAACTCAATACCAAATAAATATAATACTCAAAATAAGAGTAAGAATATTTATAAAATAATAAATCAACTAAATTAATCAACTTGGGAAAGGTCTCCAGGGGAGAGAAAGAGGGGCTGGTATATGTGAGAATCACCAGCCCTGATCCAGAAAGAGAGTTTTCATGAGAGGGATTGATGATTGAATTGAATCTGGTCAATACAGGTCCTGTACAGGAGGAGTGGTAGTGTTGAGTGATCATACAGTCTCAGGATGGTGTATCCAAGCTGTATTGGGTAATTCCAACCTGTACAAGTATTGACAGGCTGTATTGATGCACCAGACTGTATGCATGTTTCAGAAAGGAAGATTGCTGATACACACAGTGGATTTCTGATTTGATGTGTTCAAGTGGGTTTAAGATTGAATACCCCTACCCCTGACTAGGGGTTGTTACAGTATCCCTCTCTTAAAACTGGTGGGCTCCTGAACACCATAATACCCTGCCACTGTTGAGCAACATCACAACATTCCCACATTTTTTCAAAAGTTTTATTTTTATTTTTTCTTTCCTCTTGGAAATTATCCTGAAAATCCTCTCCTCTCTTCATCGTCCTTGATTATCTGTCTTCTCCTGTTTTTTAATTCTTGAGTAAATTTTTCAACCTTTGACTCATACTCTTTTTAGTTTCAATAAATGACTTCCTTTAAAGGCATTGCCCTTGTTTTGTATTCCAAAAGGAAGGCTTTAGAGCTCTTCTGCTCAAAATTGATGAATAATAGATATATGAATGTATATACCCATTATTGATCACCCAGTTGGTCCTCTTGGGTCCTCCTCATCTTGATTGAGCTTTGGCATCATCCAAGGAGGGGGCCTGTCCTCATTGTCCTTAATATTTTCCCATTACTATGGCCAATTTTGATCAAATAATGATTAGGGGCCTGTTTGGTCCTTTGCATCTCCTACGGTCCATGGGGGTTATTAGAGTCCCCCAGGGCCAAACTGGACCCATATTCCAGGGTTCCAGTGGTTCAATAGAACCATTAAAATGGCCATGGACCACAACTTCACCCATATGGCCTGGGATGGTTGAGAGGGTCCAGGACCATAAGACTCTGACCTTCCCCAATGTTGAAGGGGAGGTCTTGGGTGATTGATTGGGGCCCAATTTGAGGGGCCATAACTGGATTTTGGCCATCTTCATTGATGAAATTTTCAGGCTTGGAGTGCATCATTCTGAAGCCTTGAATTCTTCTGCCCACACAATCTTTAGACATGAGCTCCAAACTTACTGAACTCACTGACTCTTCTCCATCTGCGCCACTGCTTTCTGTCCTTTGTGGCTCTGGCATCCTCAGTCAATTGGCTTCACCTTGGTTGGTGGCTTCCTCTGGCCAAACATATGATGGTTACAAGGAAGTTGAGGTTCTTCATCCTGCTTGTCCTGAGTGTTTGGCCAAGGAAAAAGATTGCTTGCAGCATTTCAATCCAAAATCTTAAAAGTTCCATTTCTGCTTTGTTGGGAAAAAACCATGTTGTTGTCCTGGGCCAGCAGCTTCCAATGTCAAAAGTTATTTCTGGAGTGGAAAAGATGGGCCTTTTGGGAAAGATTTCCCAGTTTCTGAGGGCCCAACTCCTGATGCTACTTCAGGATATTCTCATGGTGAGTAAAATGAATTCCTTGATTAAATTGGATACTGATAATTTGAGTCAGTGACTGGTTCTAGACAGAGGGATGTGGCAAGATGGACTAACGTTGGAGGGCCCATCCCAGTTGGTGGTAGACCAATATACTCCAGCTCAGCAGTTCTAATATCCAGGATCAATACTGAAGGTGTAGTGAAATGAATAAGACAAATTTCCAATTCCCCACCTGATCCGGATGCTGAAGATAGTGATGAATTGTGTTTTGAAAAATTTGAGGTGGTTAGTAATCCTGTTGGCAATCAATCCAGTGATTCTCCCCCTCATCCTCCTTCCAAAAGATCCCAAAGATGCCTTATTCCCAGTAACCCTAGAAATTTTCAACCAACTCTTGCTACCATTCCTTCTTCCCTTCCTCCTGCATCACCAAGTTCCTCCCACACCAGGCCTTCCATGATTCCAGAAGTAAGACTATCCCCCATTCAACAGTCCAGAACTTCACCTATAGTCACCTCTTAACAGCTCGGACCTGAGGCCAGCTCCAGTATAAGAGAAGAGATTTCACCTTTGCTGTTTCCTTCTGCCCAAGTATTTAAGCAAAGGGATTGCTGGCCTATCCCAGTTACCAGAGAAGATCCAAATATGGCAAGTGAAAATCAAGATGCTGTGGCCAGGTTTTTTAGACAAGTTGATAGGAATAGTAGGGAGGTGATTATGTATGCTAATCATAAGACTATTCCTGGTACTTCTTCTGAAGAGATGGCTGCAAAGTTTTCCTGGTATGAAGATGAATTGATCAATGATTTCCAGAGAACGTTTGATCATATGGGTAGAGATAACTAGTTTCCTTTGTCCTTGTTTGTTTTTTGTTTTACTTCTATCCCCACTCTTATAAATACTAAAAACGACAAATAAAAAAAATAAATGGAACCTCCTAATACATGATATGGGAGGGGATTCTGCTGATTTAAAGAATAAAGAAATAAAATGAAATATACAATTAAAGAAAAGAAAGAAAAAGAAATAGAAAGATTCCTGAGTTTTGTCCTTTTTGTGGTGAGCTGCTTGATTTTGTCAAAGAATTGTCTGAAAGATAAAAACCAAGCATTTGATTCTCACAGAGTGGCCAAGGTGATGTTTTACAAGAAGGAGAACCCTCAGGGATGAATAGCAGGATATTAAACTTACTTTCATAACTCCCACTCTCCAACAAGCACAATAAAACAGATAATTTTCCATAATTGACTTTAAAGTAATGGATGTCTTGAATAATGATGATTGGCATAAATTGGAAAAGAATGAAATAAAAAAGAGAAAGAAGGAATTTGGCCATATCTTGATGAAACGTCCAAATTTGAGGGTATTGATGTTGCAAGGCGTTCTGAATCTGTTCAAAGAGTTGAAAAGTGCTCACAAAGTGGCCAAGGTGATTATTAAAACAACATTTGGGTAGAATACCCCCTTGAAGGTGCATACCAGGAGGGGAACTTATTTTCATTAAATCCAATCCCCACCAAGTACCATAAAATCAAACTCTTGAGGGATTTGAGCCAGGCTTGTCTGGATACAATGAGTGGAAATTGTTGAGAAGGTCTGGTGAGCTGGTAGGGTTAGAAGCTGGTTCCCAAGTTTTTCTTTTTGGATCTTCACTGAATCCTTTTCACTCTACAAGATACCATAATTTACCTCTTTTGAGTTTTGAGTCCAGAACCTGAGCCAATTCCCATTCTTCTTTCTCTTCCACTATGACTGGTGGTGGTGGAAATTGATTTTTCTTTGGGATAGTTGATTTCTCCACTGGTTCTAATAAGGACACATGAAAGACAGGGTGAACTGACTTCCATTGTTGAGGCAACTTGAGGTGATGTGCATAGCTTCCAATCTCTTCAGGAACTTCAAACGGTCCCAGCCATCTTTCTGAAAGTTTCTTGGTGGGTCTTATAGTCTTGATGTTCTTGTAAGCTGCCATACCTTATTCCCAGGTTGGAAATCAGGTGGAATTGTCCTATTTCTATCTGCATACTTCTTAAATCTCCTTATTGCTGACTCTAATTCTTCTTTGACAACTTGCTGTACTGATTGGAGTTTTGTTGATACCTTTCCAGCAGGTGAGTCTTGAGAAATATGGATTGCGTCAAATTTGGGATTTATTCCATAAATGATGAAAAAAGGTGATTTCTGTGTTGATGAATTTTCTGCATCATTGTAGGCAAATTCAGCCAGAGGGAGCCAGGTGTGCCATTCATCTTGATGGTGACTGACATACACCCAAAGATACTGTTCTAGAATCTGATTTACCATCGCTGTCTGTCCATCTGTTTCAGGATGAAAAGCAGTTGAAATATCTCTTTATATCTTGAGCTTCTGACATAATTGATTCCAAAATGATGAAACAAATAAAGATCCTCTATCACTAACAATACTGGCTGGAAGATGATGTTTAGAAAAGATGTGGTTAATGAAAATTTGAGCTAAGTCCGGTGAAGTAACTGTTCCATAAGTGGGGATGAAGATTGCCATTTTTGAGAACCTGTCCACAACTACTGAAATTGAATCAAAGTTGTTTGACAAGGGCAATTGAGTGATAAAGTCCATTAATAATGAATTCCAAGGACCAGATGGAATCTGAAGAGGCTTGAGTAATCCAAACTTCTTATGATGAATTTTCTTGTTTCTTGAACATTTCTGAAATGAGGACACATAGCGCTTAATTAATTGATTAATGCCAGCCCAATGAAAATCCCTCTTGATGAGCTTGAGGGTCTTTTCCTGGGCAGGATGGCCAGTCAATGGTGAGTCATGATGCTTTTGAAGAATATTCAGTTGGATTTCTTCATTTCTTGGGACTACCACTCTATCTTTGAATAACAATAATTTGGCTTGAGGTTCAAGAGAATATTCTGAAACGGATTCACCTCTTTCTAGTTGCTTGAGTATTTCTTTATAGTCTTTATCTTGCCATACTTCTCTTTGGATCTGGTCAACTAAATCTGAGAATATTTCAACCTTGATTGAGAGTAATCTTGACTCTTTAATTCCATCTTTCTAAAGGATTTGATGAAAATTCTGAGTATTCTTGATGATTAAGTCCACCCCCCTATCTGTGTACACATCTTCCTGATGTGAAAAGGAATCTGGTAAAGTGGCAAGCCTTCCCAGGCAGTAAATGATAGTGAAATGAAACTCAGAAAGAAATTCAGCCCAATGTGCTTGACTACAAGTAAGAACTTTGGGAGACATGAAATACTGAAGAGAAGAGTGGTCTGTCAAGAACTCAAAAAGATTGGAAATAGATATAAGAAAAGCTCTCCAGAGATTGAGAGCCCAAACTATGCCAAGAAGCTCTTTGTCATGAATTTCATAGTTAATCTCAGCTGGGAGAAGCTTGCAACTATCAAATGCAATGGGATGCTTTCCTGAGTTATTCACCTGACGCATTACAGCACCCAAGGCATAATCAGCAGCATCATTCTCTACAATATTTGGTAGAGAAGGATTGAAATGAGAAAGGATAGGAGCAGTGGTGAATGCTTCTTTGATTATTTGAAACTGACTAAGAGCTATGTCTTTGAAGATAAAAAGAGAGTCTTTTTTGAGAAGGGAAGTGAGATCAGTGATTTTTTTGGAATAATATTTAATGAAGAAATGATAGAAATTGGCAAAGCCAAGGAAGGATTGAAGATCTTTGATGTTCTTGGGCTGAGGCCAATTGAGGATTTGTTGAGCTTTTGAAGAATACATCTTGAGGAAATCATTTGAAACAACATAGCCCAAGTATTTCACACTTGAGGTATGGAATACACACTTTGAGGCTTTGGGAAAAAAAATGTCCCTCAGTCTTTGGAGGACAGAGGCCACATGTTTTAAATGTTCCTCCTCAGAGCAGGAAAAGACCATAATATCATCTAGATAGACTACAACAAAAATATCCAAGAAATATGTGAATATATCATTCACAATATTCCAAAAGAAGCAGGAGCATTGGTAAGTCCAAATGGCATAACTACCATATTTGGTTCTAAAGGCAATTAAGTGCTCATCCCCCTGTTTGATTCTCAGGAGATTATATGCACCACCCAGATTTATCTTGGAGAATATAGTGGAAGTGTTGAATATGGTAAGAATCTGGTTCATAGGAGGAACAGGATATGTAAGGTTTGACTATGAAAAAATAAGTAAAAATTACTAATGTTTTACTTATTGTACTATGAATGTCCTTATAATTGAAATAAATAATTATGGCGTAAAAATGATTATATTATTAATAAAATATAATAATATAATTTATACTATAAAATATAATATAATAAAATAATTAATTAATTCAAAGGCACTTTATTATTGTTACAAACAAATAATAAAGGCGTAAAAAATTGTTTTTTATTAATAAAAAACAATTAATAAAAATAATATTACTAATATTAAAGTTATAAATTAATATAAATACTATTTATATTAATGAAAGGATTATTAAAATAATAATAAAGAGAAAATTATTATAATAAGAGAAAATAACTTACTTTTAACACTCAATATAATAATTTTGAAATATTTTACGCCAATAAATATAAATACAACCTTTTCAAATTGTATTTACAATAAAAAATAAAGTAAATTACTAATATTCTTGATTTTTACGTGGAAATGAGTTTTGAGAGAGATTTTTAACAAAAACAATTAAATAAATGATTTAATCACCTCAAAATAGATGATTACAACAAGGTGGTCTTTGGTCTTTAATAATATAATGGTTTTATATATAAAGAATAAAGAAATTACCTTTGATTTAATTGATTTAATGTTTTTGATGCGTCTGAGGGGAAAATAGAGTAAAAAGAGCTCTATTTATAGTAAATACCTCCCTCCTAGAGTCCAGCAGGCTTCTAGTAGACGCTTACTGATCATATCCACTGGAACTGATCAATATTTTAAGGTTTGGAGATGATTACATCATGATCAAACCATATTGCATCATTATTACACCATTATTTAGAGTTATCACTATAACTCTAAAGTTGATGACATCAGAGACTTGGCAGAACCCCAAAATTCGTGGATTTTATTAGTTTTAATCATAAACTAATAGTATTCACCAACTTCATCACTCATATTACTGTTAAACTTAATTTAAGGTTACAGTAGGTGATCATAACTGCTCAATTTAAGCTCAAACTTTGATCTTTAATAACTTTTAAGTTTTACACGCTACAGAAATTCAGAGAGTGAATTCTGATAGCCTGACATAACCTTATCATACTTCCAAGAGCCTTTCATTACATCATCAAAACTCTAATTTTGATGATTTTTCTTGTAACTCAGCTTTTCTGTTGAAATTCAATATTTTAAACTTCAAATCATGATTTCAGGGGGTTATACCCTGAATTTAATAATAAAAATTACATCATTCTTCACTAATGAACTAGTAGAATCCAACTGTGTACTTTATTTTAAGTTTGGACCACTTTCACAACAAAGTGGTCAACAGCTCTGTTGATTTTTATCAATATTTCATCATAGGTTTTAACCTTGTTTATAAATTGTAAAATAAAGTTCATTTCTGTGTTCTTACAGTAATTACGTGGTAACTTTATTTTTGGGTCATCACTCTATCTTGTATAGTTTAAGAGATATTAACTATGATCCTTGAATATATGCATTGACCAAAAAAGTGCCTATATTCAGGTTAATTCCTTAAGTATTAGCTTTGGTAATTAGCTCATTAATTGTTTTATGTGTGGATTTTCATGGGAAATCCAATGGTTTAATTTATTTCACATGTTGTTCCATTGGTTTTGGAAATAAATAAAGATTTGTGGTTTTTATAAGGTATTATTCCTTATAACTCATTAAATATTGACTTTACAGATATGCCATAAAAATGGTATATGTGTATTTTACCATGGGGAATCCAATGGTATAATTTATTTCACATGTTGACTCATTGGCGTTTAAGTTAAACCAATTTTTGTACCAATTTATGGTATTTTTGTATTTTTGAAGTAATTAATTTTAATGTATAATTATTCTAAGTAATTTTAGTATAATTATTCTGAGTCTTTCTTGTGACCTTATTGGGTATGTGGTCATATCTCAAAGGCTCACATTCCCTACCACCAAAAAAGATTGTACTACAATCTGATATGTGTAATTAGGGTATCATCCACTGTCCTACCTCTTCAATAGACTTTGTTAGTCTTGAAGCTCAATAATGCTTAACGTTTCTTATTTTTCAGGCTTCCTTTCATGTCTGAACCTTCTTAGTAGTTTATCACCATTTGTTATATCTTTCTCAAGTAGCCATTCATCTTCTTGAGTTGAATTTCTCTACCTTACAAGGTATTCCCTTTCTTTTTTGTTTCTTGTCCTTCTTTCTTTAAGGACTTTTAATATTCTCTTTTCCTCTCCTTCTTCCAAGGGGGGATTTCAAGTGGGGGTTTATTTCTTAGTTGAAATAACTCCTTTTCACTTGAGCTGTAAGGTTTTATTAGACTTACAGGGAAAGTTGGGTGTTTGTTCATTAGTTCACCTGTGAGTTCCAATTGCACAGCATTGGGTCCATGAAGTGCTTTTATCATAAATGGTCCTGCAAAGGAATCTTTCAATTTCTTTGGTCCTTTTATGTTATTGAAATTAAGGGTTGATACTAGAACCAAGTCTCCTATTTTGAAATCAGGTGGCTTATGACTTTTATCCCATCTTTCTTTTGCATATTTGAAAGAATCTTGCATACATCTGTTTGCATGGTGTCTTGCCTTGTCAAGCATTATTTTAAAGCTGCTTGCTGTTGGGTGTATATCCACTAAGTCCTTTTTGAGGGTATCATAAGGAAGTCTTGGATTCCAACCTTTTTCTAGCATTGCTGGTGTTTTTCCAGTAGAAGAATGGATTGATGTTTCATATGCCAGTTCCAGTGCTGGTATTAGTGTACACCAATCATGGGTAAAACCATCAGAATCTTTGAATTCTAGCCCATAAGCACAGAATCTTCTGATCATGTCCTCTAAGGTCTGTATCATTCTTTCTGCTAAACCATCAGTTTGAGGAGGATAAGCTGTTGAGAATGATAACTTTGTCCCAAACAAGTTATGGAGATTTATCCATAATGCTGAAGTGAACTTTGGGTCTCAGTCACTTATAATATTCTGGAATAAGCCTGTATGGCTAATAACTTTATTCCATATCATTATGGCTGTTTCCATAGCTGTGTCATCTTTGTGACATGGTAAGAACATTGGAGTTTTACTGTACCTGTCAACTAACACTAGGCATGCATTATAACTCCTGTCTCCTCCTGGAGGTAATGCTGTTACCCAATCCACATGAACTATTTCCCATGGGGATTTTGGTTCTTGGATTTGGATAATCATTCCAAATTTCTTTCCTGTGGCTCTGTTGGATTTTTGGCATCTGTCACAGGTTTTGCAGTACTCTGCAACATCTTTCTTCCAATTTGGCCACCAAGAGCAGGTTTTCACCCTCTCTAGTGTCCTATCTTCTGAGAGATGTCCAGATGCAACACTATCATGACACTCATGTAAAATAGTGTTTATTAGTGCTCTATCTGTTAAGGTCATAACACATGTGTGTTTTGTTCTATGTTAAAGGATTCCATCAAGGAGGTGGAATCTTCCTTCATCATATGCCTTTTTCCATGTTTCATCTAGTTTTGATGAAAGTGATGAGTCTTTGCAGTATCTCATTAGAAGTTGGCTTAAGATATGGCAATTTTTGTCTGTCTTATAGCTTTCTTTAACTTGGTTAAAAAATTCTCTGCCAATATCTGTAACACATATTCCTTCTATATGGTGTTCTTCTTGTGGTACCCATGCTGGATTGTCAGGGGTATTTGCTAGAGCCCATCTGCTAAGACCATCTGCATTTTTATGGATATTACCAGATTTATGAACAATAGTCATATTTCCTCTGTATTCTTGGATAGCAATTTGCCATCTCAGAATATGTCTATTTGGAGTCTTCATATTTAATAGTGATTTCACAGCATTACAGTCTGTGATTACATCAAATACTGTGCCATCCAAATAATAATGCAATTTTTCTAAAGCCAACACTAAGCATAAGGATTCCATTTGGCTGGCTCCATACCTTGCTTCTGTTGGCTTTATCTGCCTTGAAATGAAACAAATTGGTCCTTCCACTGGTTTATCATTGATAATTTGTGTTTGGTGAAGTGCAGCACCTAGTCCTTCTCCACAAGCATCAATGTATAGTTTGAAGGGTAGTTTCCAATCTGGAATTAGAAGAAATGGGGCATTTGTTAGTGAATTTTTCAATTCTTCATATGCCTTGACCCTTTCTTCAATCATTTCATAAACTGTTTGTTGGTCACATAATTTATATAAGGATTTGGCAATTTTTGTTCTTGTCACTATGTCTTCCAGTGCATTAATGTGCTCTTCCGTGGAGCATGGTTCTATACACCTGCTTCTTAGGTCATGTTCTAGCTCTCCTCCACATTTCTTGAGTATTTTCATATGCACCATTTTTTGTGACATTTCTGGGTACAATGCATTAAGTCTTTCAACTTGTTTTAAGAACCAAGTTAAAGGTTTATCTTTCTCTGGGTCAAAGAAAGAATTTTCAAATGCATTTTCTATCTTATACCTTCAGGCATCATTTTCCCACTTGGTGATTATTTCTTGTTTCCACCAAGACCAGGTATTTTTACCATTTGTTTGTCTTATGCCATATTACCATCTTTTTGCATATTTCTCAAACAATGAATGTAATCTTGCAGTGATTAATTCATCTGGTATGGTATAGTCTTCTTGTAACATGTCAATTGTTTTAATAAATGACATGTGGTCATATTCACCTTCTCCTGTGAATGTTGGCCATTCTTTTAATTGAGGTGCTTCCTTCATTAAGACTTGGTTATTATCTTGGTGACTCAAGTCTGTTATGAAAGGATTTGTCAATTCCTCTTTTGTTTTAACAGGGCTTCTTATATGAGAAAATGGAGTTGATAAATTTGGCATATTTAAATTAGCCTCATTCATTTTATCCATTTTTTCAGTAATAAGCCTTATTTCACTTTGAATATCATCTTTTAGATGCATTCTTGCTTCATCACTTTTTTCCACATGGTCCAAAAGTAATTTTTGGTGTGATGAAGTCTTTTCTTCAAATTTTTCTACAGAAATACTTAATTTGTTTAATTTTTCTGTAAGATTGTCAATACTCACATCATAATTGATTGTCAAAGTTTTCTGTTTGATATCACTTATGTATTTGTACAATTCCTGTTGTCCTTGTATTAATTTCTGAGTATTGTCAATTAATACTTTTGGTTTATTATTTTCAATCTTAAATTTTATGTTATCAATTTCTTTCTTATTTTGTACAACAAGTTTGGTTAAAGATGATAAGCTATTATATATTTCTTGGAAAGATAATAAACTATTTTTAATGTATTTAAGAAGTAAAATACTATTTTTAAGCTCTGCTAAAGTATTTACAACATCAGGAGACAAGGTTATTTCTTTGGGAAACGGGGTTGTCTCATTCTTTGTTCCTCTTTGTCTTTGAATTCCATCAAAGTTCTGGCCATGTTGAAAACATTGTCCATGGCATCCTTTTGGATTTTTGGGATCCTGTAGCTTGGGGAATATGGTTTCCTCGAATTCTTTATCTTGTTCTTCTTCCCTTCTTGGGGAAGTGGGCTGGCTTGGGGCTTGCTGGTAGAAGCTACTGGGGCTTCTTCCTTGGTTGCCTCCCTCTTTTTGGCATGGTAATCCTTGATTTTTTTGATTTGAGGTTTGGATGACAGTGGATTCCATCCATTGGAGTATTTCACTATCTCCTCCTCTTTGAGGAGCTTTTTCAGGATGTGCCAGGAGTTCATCACTCCTTGGTGTATTTGAGGCAGCATTTCCCAATCTTTGTCCTTGTACACTGTGTAGTACTGCTTGTACTGGCTCATGTAGATGTCTATTTGAGCCCTCTGAATGTGATTTGTACCTATTTGAGTTACTCATACTTAGCTCCAATTCAGGTTCAGATATCATGGGCATTTCTGGGACTTGCCTTTGGGATAAGGCACTTCCTTGTGTGGATTCTGTTCCACTGGGGATATTGCCCTTTCTTTTCCCTTTTGAGGGATCAGTTCTACCTCTGAGTCCAGCTCCATCTGATTGGATGGAGTATTGGGAACCTCTTCTGGTAGTCATAATTTAAGAAATAAAAAAAAATAAAAGTATTTTATGATAAAAATTCTTTTTATGGCAATTATAAAAGAGGTGCTCACCTTCAGAGTCTTGAATGGTGGGTCCTGGAAAGTCTAATTTCTTAGCTTTCTTTCTTTTGGTGATAACTGGTGTTGGAGAACTTTGGCAAGTTTCTTCCACCAATCTCTCAACAGTAGTTTGGTTATCTTCTGTTGGGTTATCCTCAAACACTAAAAAAGACAAATAAATATAAGTCTTTTTATAAGAAGTGTTATTTTTTTGGCAAGATATGGCAATTTTCCATGTAGAAATTGCTTTTATATCTTTAAAAAATTGAAATGAATAAAAAATGAATAGAAATAACTTTTTTTATTGGTTTTTAATATTTTTTAATATTTTTTATATATTTTTTTTATTTTTAAGGAATAAAATAAAAATTAATATGATTCTTTATAAATTAAATTATAATAAAAATTATTTTTAATTTATATAATATCTTTTTCAATCACTAGAGTCACTCAAAGAAAGTTCTTGCAAGTCTAAGGATGTGAAAAAACCACGTGTAAGACAGTACAACTGCTTTCCAAATGCCTCAATAGCTTTTAAAATCAATAAAATATGAAATTATTATATAATTTTATGATTATAAATATAATTTATTATTTGATAAACCCAATTAGAATCTTTTTAGGGGTCTTTTAAGTAAATATCATGGCCAGGCCCCCAAATGTAAGGTTTGACTATGAAACAATAAGTAAAAATTACTAATATTTTACTTATTGTACTATGAATGTCCTTATAATTGAAATAAATAAGATAAAAATAATTATTATTATAATTATGGCGTAAAAATGATTATATTATTAATAAAATATAATAATATAATTTATATTATAAAATATAATAAAATAAAATAAATATATTAATATAAAATAATTAATATATTTAAAGGCACTTTATTATTGTTACAAACAAATAATAAAGGCGTAAAAAATTGTTTTTTATTAATAAAAAACAATTAATAACAATAATATTACTAATATTAAAGTTATAAATTAATATAAATACTATTAATATTAATGAAAGAATTATTAAAATAATAATAAAGAGAAAATTATTATAGTAAGAGAAAATAACTCACTATTAACACTTAATATAATAATTTTGAAATATTTTACGCCAAAAAATATAAATACAACCTTTTCAAACTGTATTTACAATAAAAAATAAAGAAAATTACTAATATTCTTGATTTTTACGTGGAAATGAGTTTTTAGAGAGATTTTTAACAAAAACAATTAAATAAATGATTTAATAACGTCAAAATAGATGATTAAAACAAGGTGGTCTTTGGTCTTTAATAATATAATGGTTTTATATATAAAGAATAAAGAAATTACCTTTGATTTAATTGATTTAATGTTTTTGATGTGTCTGAGGGGAAAATAGAGTAAAAAGAGCTCTATTTATAGTAAATACCTCCCTCCTAGAGTCCAGCAGGCTTCTAGTAGACGTTTACTGATAATATCCACTGGAATTGATCAATATTTTAAGGTTTGGAGATGATTACATCATGATCAAACCATATTGCATCATTATTACACCATTATTTAGAGTTATCACTATAACTCTACGTTTGATGACATCAGAGACTTGGCAGAACCCCAAAATTCGTGGATTTTATTAGTTTTAATCATAAACTAATAGTATTAACCAATTCTATCACTCATATGACTGTTAAACTTAATTTAAGGTTACAGTAGGTGATCATAACTGCTCAATTTAAGCTCAAACTTTGATCTTTAATAACTTTTAAGTTTTACACGCTACAGAAATTCAGAGAGTGAATTCTGATAGCCTGACATAACCTTATCATACTTCCAAGAGCCTTTCATTACATCATCAAAACTCTAATTTTGATGATTTTTCTTGTAACTCAGCTTTTCTGTTGAAATTCAATATTTTAAACTTCAAATCATGATTTCAGGGGGTTATACCCTGAATTTAATAATAAAAATTGCATCATTCTTCACGAATGAACTAGTAGAATCCAACTGTGTACTTTATTTTAAGTTTGGACCACTTTCACAACAAAGTGGTTAACAGCTCTGTTGATTTTTATCAATATTTCATCATAGGTTTTAGCCTTGTTTATAAATTGTAAGATAAAGTTCATATCTGTGTTCCTACAGTAATTACGTGGTAACTTTATTTTTGGTTCATCATTCTATCATGTATAGTTTAGGAGATATTAGCTATGATCCTTGAATATATGCGTTGACCAAAAAAGTGCATATATTCAGGTTAATTCCTTAAGTATTAACTTTGGTAATTAGCTCATTAATTGTTTTATGTGTGTATTTTCATTGGGAATCCAATGGTACAATTTATCTCACATGTTGTTCCATTGGTCCTTGAAATAAATAAAGATTTGTGGTTTTTATAAGGTATTATTCCTTATAACTCATTAAATATTGACTTTACAGATATTCCATAAAAATGGTATATGTGTATTTTACCATGGGGAATCCAATGGTATAATTTATTTCACATGTTGACTCATTGGTTTTTAAGTTAAACCAATTTTTGTACCAATTTATGGTATTTTTGTATTTTTGAAGTAATTAATTTTAATGTATAATTATTCTAAGTAATTTTAGTATAATTATCTTAAAGGTATAATTATTCTGAGTCTTTCTTGTGACCTTATTGGGTATGTGGTCATATCTCAAAGGCTCACAGGATACCTGTTCTTCCTAGTTACAGCCTTGAGTTTGCGGTAGTCAACACAGAAACAAAGACCTCCATACTTTTTCTTGGCAAAACCAACAGGTGCTCCTGTTGAAGAGGAGCTTGGCCTTATGAAATCTTTCTCTACATTTCCTGAAATTTAGGCCCCTAGTGTTTCTGATGCATGATTTGATAGTGAGTAAATAACACCAACTGGAGGTAGAAGACCCTCCAGTTCAATATGATGATCACAGGCGTGGTGTGGAGGGAGTTTCTCTGTCAGGCTCAGTCTATGTTGAAGCAGTAATTAGGCTATTTACAGCTAGAACTTTGACTGTGACACATAGAAAATGATTTAAGATAAGAGTGTTTGAGTAAAATAAAGATTTTATAATATAATTAAAGGGTTCTACTATTAAAGAATAGTGGTGGTGAGTGCTATTGAGAACCCTGGGTGCAGTCTTACCAGTTGGATTACCATAATAAGAGCTACAATAATTAAAATTATAATTATACCTGATTTATTACCCAAGAGTAAAGCTGTTTTGGACAGTTTACTACGTAGGGTATTCAAGAGAAGGATGAGGAAACAATTCTGGCTGTGAAAAGCCTCCTTTTTATCCTGAAATGGGGTGGAAAGGGTGCTAGACCTTTCCACATAGAGGAAGTGAAGATTTTTTCACTCTCTGAGACAGGCTTGTGGTTTTCAAAGACCTGTATAGCCTGTATTGGGCTCATATGTGGTTTTGAAACCACATCTGGGCAGTTTTTACCAATACAGGGTGAAAACTTTCATCTGGGGACCTCACAGCCTGATTCTGACATGTATGACACGTAGAATGCTGTACAGAAACTGTACGGGACCCCAGTATTGACTGACATATAAGGTATTGAAGTAAAAACAAGCTTCTTTGTCTATTTGACACCTCATATTCATGATTATGGGATATTATCCCATGGTAAGGCTGTATATGACAGCAGGTGGGAATCTGACCTTAAAACAGCCATACCTTTGTCAATTCTTGAGATATCAACCTCAAAATTGGTTCAGTGTGTAGCCCTGTATGGGCTCTACACAATGGTACCTCATTTGATATGGTTATCTTTAAATATGGGAAAGGTATCATCTGTACAAGATTTTTGTACATTTGCGTGGTATAGGCAAAAAGCTGTATTGAGCTTATTTGCCCCATAACCTTTGTTCTAGTTGAGCTATGGGGAAATTAATTCCACCATCAGATATCCCTGATTGTGCTCTTTCCAAAAAGACCCCACTTCAGGTATCTCACGCTAAAACGGCAAAAGTTAGATGAGAGGTGAATATTTTGTTCACCCTTATTTGGCCTGAATTTGGCCATAACTCAAGTAATACTGGTGCTAGCTCAGTTTGGCTAGTACCATTGGATAGCCCTGGCTTAGCGCTTCATTTTGAATACCCATTTGATGGGGTTAAGCCTCTCCTTCTAGGTTTCAGATGGGAGGTGAAAATTAAGGTTTATGTTCAGCAATAACTTTGTTATTCTTTGTCCTATGGTGATGGGACTTATATTTTCAGAAAGGGGTGAGTTTCCTCTTTCTTTTGATACCTTTTGAGCTGATTTGTCTCAGCTCCATGTTTTGGTGGTATCTTAGCTATACCATTGGTTTATGGTATTTTGGCTGTCATGCTTGTGCTCTGGTTCTGAGTCACAGGCTGACATACCCTCCCTCTAAAAAAGGCTCATCATTGATGAGACTGTGCAGTCCTCCTAGAGGCTCTGAATCTCCTTGAATGAAGGTTCCCATCTGGTATGGCATCTTCTGCCGACCATTTGTCTTTATCAGCTGTTTGGTTCTTGAATCTGACTAAATATTGTCTTTGATCTTTCCCATTAAGTCTGATCTTCCTGGCCCTGATGATCTTACTCACAGGTCCTGGGGGGTCCTCTACTTCCACTATTTCTGGTGGTGTGAGGTTCTCCTTCCTGGAGGGGAATTTACCCTCTTCTGTTTGGAAGTATGGCTTGACCAAACTCACTGGAAATACTGGGTGTTTCCTGGAAAACTCCTCTGTGAGATTGACTTCCACTGCATTCTTGCCTACCAACCTAATGATAGTGAAGGGCCCTACAAATGATTCTCTCATCTTTTTGGGTCCTTTAATATTGTTGAAGTTCAGTGTAGACACTAACACCTGGTCCCCTTCCTTAAAGTCAGGTTCCATGTGTGTCTTGTCCCATCTCTGCTTATTATAATCTTTTGCTTCAGCTATGCATCTAGCAGCTGTGTCACAAGCTCTCTTCCACATATCATTGAATTCTTTGGCTGTGGGGTGGATAGTTAGAAGATTCTTCTTCAAGTGATCCACAGGCAACAAGGGATTCCACCCTTTCTCTACCAGTGCAGGTGTTTTTCCTGTGGTAGAATGCTGACTTGTATTATAAGCCAGTTGGACAGCTGGTAGAAGGGTAACCCAGTCATGGGTATATCCCTCATGGTCCTTATATTCCATGCCATAGGCACAGAACCTCCTAAGGATGTTGTCCATTGTTTGGATCATCCTCTCTGCTAGGCCATCTTTTTGTGGATGGTAAGCTGTGGAAAAAGCAAGCTTAGTGCCAAGCATGTCATACAAGTTGGTCCAGAATTCAGATGTGAATTTTGGGTCCCTATCACTAATGATGATCTTAGGGACTCCACAGGTGGATATGATGTTATTCCAAAATAACAGAGCAGTATCCATGGCTGTTTCCTCTTTGTGGCATGGTAGAAACCTCATGCTGTTGCTGAACCTATCAACTATGATCAAGCAGGCATTGTAGCTTTCTTTGCCTCCTGGGACAAGTCCTGTAACCCAGTCCATATTGATGGTTTCCCATGGGTGTTTGGGTTCTTCTATATGTTGAGGTAACCCATACTTCTTCCCATGTTTCCTATTTTCCTTTTGGCATCTTTCACAAGTGTTGATGTATTCACTCAACTCCTGTTCCCACTTGGGCCACCAAGCTGTGCTTGCTACCCTCTCCTTGGTCCTGAATCACTCATGTGTCCCATATAGGGGCAGTCATGGCATTTCTGCAGGATCAGAGAGATGTGGTCCCTGTCGACCACTGTGGATGCACTTGTGTGTTTTTCTCTGTGGTAGAGTAGGCCATCTATAAGGAAGAACTTGTTATCCTTATAGGCCCTCAACCAGGGTTCTTCCAGCTGGGACCCCAGTTCTGGACTCCTGTACTTTTGTTGAAGGAGCTGTAGTAGTATGCCAAACTGTTTGTGTTTGGCATGAGACTTCAGTACTTCACTAAAAAATTCATTGTGCAGTTCAGAGGAACTTATTCCCAATATGGGAGTTTCTGTTCCCTCTGAATCAGTGTTTCCACTGTCAAGGGTACCACTTTCTGGTGCCCATTCAGAAAATCTGAAGCTCTTCCTCCTATCTATTTCCATGAAATGGATAGGGATTTTGGCTGCAACTTCAGGGTCATAAGCTGAATTGATCTTGACATTATTCAGTGGCCATCTGCTAAGGCCATCTGCATTGTTATGACTTTTACCTTCCTTTTATATGATGTTCATGTTCCCTCTATACTCCTGGATGGCTATTTGCCATCTCAGCATGTGTCTATTTGTAGTCTTCATGTTCAGTAAAGACTTTAAGGCTGTGCAGTCTGTGTAGACTTCAAAGACTGCACCCTCCAAATAATAATGAATTTTCTCTAGATCCCAGACTAGACATAGAAATTCAGTATGGGTGGCCCCATACCTGGCTTCTGAATCTTTCAGCTGCCTTGATATGTAGCAAATTACTCCTTCTCTTGGTTCACCATCCACAATTTGTTTTTGGTGAAGGGCTGCTCCTAGGCCTTGACTACATGCTGCATCTATGTATAACTTGAATGGTAGTTCAAAGTCAGGTAAGATGAGCACAGGTGCATTTGTGAGTTCATATTTGATCCTCTCATATGCATCCCTCCTTTCCTTGGTGATTTCAAAAACTGCATCTTTTGAACACAACTTGTATAAACTACTAGTTATGTGGGCAAAATTCTTGATGTGGTTTCTATAGTAGCCAGCAAACCCAAGGAAAGATTGCATCTCTTTGATGCTCTTTGGTACTGGCTTTTGCAGTACTGCTTCTACTTTATTCTGGTCAATTGCCAGACTAAGACCTGAGACTTTATGTCCTAGAGCCAGTAGCTCTTGTTGGCCAAAATTACACTTTTTCAGTGAAATTTTCAGATTGATGGGTGTAAATTTGCTTAGCACTCTGTCTATGTAGTGTACATGGTCTTCCCATGTCTCTGAGTATATAATGATATCATCAATATGTACCACCATACAGCCTTCCAATATTTCTTCTTGAAATATTGTGTCCATCATCCTTTGGAAGTGGGCTGGTGCATTTTTGATGCCAAATGGAATCCTGGTATACTCATATATGCCCATATGGAATATTATTCTGAGTAATTTCGTGGGGTTTGGTTTAACTCCATTTTGGTGGAAGCCTTTCATACAATCCATTTTGGTTATGTATTTGGCTTTTGCCAGTTTATCCAAGGCATGAGGTATCCTGGGTATAGGGTACCTGTCTGCTTTTGTGTAGTTATTCAGAGCTCTGAAGTCTCCACACAGTCTAGACTTGCCATCATGCCAGGTGATTGGGACATGGGTGGTTATTTCCACTATTTCATTATGTCCAATCTTCCTGATGACATCCATGTCCAAGAGTTCATTGATATGTTTCTCAATTTCTTTGCTGGTTTCCAGGCTTTCTGGATAAGGTGGTCTCCTAAGCATGGGTGGATAAGGTCTTTCCACATCCAGATACAGTTCTATATCATGGCCTTTGATCTTGCCTAATGGTTCTTCACCAATGGCAAATGCTGGTCTGCTCTTTCTCAGCATCTTCAGTAAGCTTAGTTTTTGTTTACTGGTGAGGGTAGTGCTAAACTGTCCCTCTCTGCATTCATTCAGAAGTTCTTCTAGTGGATCTTGAGAAGATATATGGTATATATCAAGTGAAAATTTCTTTTCCTTGTTGGTACCAATGGTAATGTGCCTATTTTTACTGTTATAAACATCTATGCCATACATCCTCTGGTAGTCTGTTCCCAGTAAGAACCCTTGGATGTGGGCATCATCAAGCAGTACAAACTCTGGGTTTAGTCTGGTATTACCCTTCCTGTGGGGTATAATTATCTCTTTGATAATTGTACCAATGGAAGTCATCTTCCCTGAGGCACTCTTAAAGTTCTTTGCCTTGGTGGGCAAGAGCTGTTTTTCCCAATGTGGGAAGTGGTTGTCCAGATATTATCTGGCCACTATGGAGCAGTGTGCTCCACTGGCAATGATCAGTGGATGCTGAGAATTGTCAATACAGACAGCCATTTTAGTGGCTGTTCCATGTATATATGCCATTCCTTTGGTTGGTGTAACCAGGAATGTTTGTGCATCTTGTGTGTGTTTGCACAAGTTTTTATTGGCAGTATCCTGTGGCAGGCCTGCTTCCAACTGTATGTCCTGACTTTCTAGTGAGGTTTCCTCTTGGTATTCTACTAGAAATTACTCCTTTGGGTCTTGGTCATCATCAGATAGGTCTCTGATGGCATCACCCATAGAGTCTGATTCAGAATCCTCTGTTGGGGATTCCTCCTCTGGGACTTTCTCAATGGCATAGACTTTTTTCTTTGCCTTTGGACAGTTGTTGGCAAAGTGGTCTGTTGAACCACAATTGTGACAAGAATTTCTCTTCTTTGCCACTTCTTCCACTCTTTCTTTGGGTTAGTATTTAAACTCTAACCTGAAAGGTTGTTTCTCTTTGAAACCACTGCTCTTATATGGGGTGAATTTCCCTATATTAGTCCTTTTCCTTATGTCTTGTAAAGTATTAGCAATGTCATCTATAGTGCAATTTTGGTTGCATCTGCATTTTACTGCATGCTCTAGCTCTGCTGGAAGTTGTGTCAGAAGCTTGTGATTCCTCATTTGGATGTTCATCTGAGGATCAATGGCACTAAGTCTTTTAGACTGTCTAAGACACCACTCATATGGATCTTTGTCCACAGAGTATTTGTCATTGTCAAATGACATGGTCTTTTGCCATATCCAAGTTTCATTGCTGTACTTTTGGACGATTTGACTCTTCCACCATGGCCAGTTCCTTCTGCCATGTATTTCTTTCACTTCTGTGTACCATATACTAGCATGACCTTTAAATGCAGTATTCAATCTAGCAGTAATCCAGTAGTCTGGTATGCTTGGTAAATCAATGAAGAGTCCATCAATATAATCTATGAGTTCCATATGATCATATTCTCCTGTTCCAGAGAGTTTGGGCCAGCTTGAGGCCTCAGGAAGCTGTTTCAAGGCTTCCTTCTCTGAATAAGACATGCCATCTCCATCCTGGTATTGTGATGGAGACCTTGCCTTATTCATCAACATGGCATCTGGTTGATATGGATTTTCCATAACTTGGCCTTGTGGTTGGGGCTTCAAGTTATGGTAGACATTAAACAATTTGTTTATGTCTTGGTCCAGACAATTCCTGTCCCTTTTGCTGTGGTGTTGTTCTTCAAAGACTAGATTTAGTCTTTTGTTAGTTTCTTCAGAGGGTTTGCTCAATTGAGCTTGTCCTTCTTGAAGATTTTTAACTATTTTTTCCATGGAGGCCTGTAATTCTTTCATCCTCTCATGGCTGGCTTCAAGTTCTGCAAACTGATTTGCAGATTGCTCAGCATATTGGGACATTTGTAACCACAGTGTATCACTGTTGATGTTACTCTCAGATGTGACAATGTTATGTTCAGTCTGAGTGGGGGTAATGTTTCTATTACTAGGACTACTGATTCTAGAGTGGTTTACCATTACTTCTGGTTCTTGTGTACTTCTTTTACCAAATCTGACAGCTTCTGAATAATAGGGTCTGACTCTTTCCTCCTCTGGTTGAAGGAGGCTTTGTTCTTTCCCTTGTTCCCTTGTCTTCTCCTGGAAACTTCCTGGAATTGTGAAGAATGGTGACTCTTGGCCACTGATCTGCTGGTTTCTGAATGTTTTGAAGCCACTGGACAGCTGATTTGGCCTGCTCCTTGTGAGCCTGAAGGAATCTGAGTAGGCCCTGTCTGGGTTAACTGTTCTTCTATAGCTTGGATAGTGGCTTGATTCTCCCTTGTCCTCTGTGCCCTTGCCTCCAGGAGTCTGAACTGCCTGGTAGGATTCCAACCTTTGGTGATTACCATAAGGTCTTTGAAGTCTATCTCTTTGAGACAGATCTTCTGGCAACTTTCTCCAAGTTCTGTCCAGTGAGATGCCAGGTTGAACCTCTTGTTGTCCATGCTCCATTGGAATAGGTCCTTGAGGAGCTGGTGGAGCTGAAGAACTTGATCCATGTCTTTCAAGTCCTCTGGTTTGAGGTCTCCATTGAATTGGAGTGTGAATGGCAGGGTTGATATTATCTCCCTCATTTTTTTGCCATCCACTACTGTGTCCAGGGTGTCTTCTTTCAGGTCTTCTGGTTCTGGAAAAGTTTTCCCTGTCCTCTGGCTGGTTCCTTTGGAAGCCAAGATCTCTGAGGTGTACAGGTGACATGTTAGTGTTTGCAAGAAGTCAAAAACTTTATGTTCTTAGGGTATTTACCTTTTGACTGTGCCTTGTACAAATTTGTTGTCTGCTGATTTGGGAAATTTACCTTTAGAGGTTACAATTGGGTTAATTATAGTAATTTTCCCTGTACAAGCTATGAAGGTTGGTTTACCTTGTATTGATGCAGAGTTTCGTGGTTTTCTACTTCTCTGGGTGGCTATTGGTGTCCACTTCTTTGCTGTAATCAGGCCTTCACTGTGCCTCTTTCCTTTGCCCTTGCTGCCCTCTGGTTCTGAGGGTGTCACTGTTGTGTTGGCCTGTGACTGGGTCTCAAGTGGGATGTAATTTTCTTCCACTGAATCAAGGTAGGAAAAAGAGGGCTTATGTCAGTTAAGACTTCTCAAAATTCTGGTTTTGCACGTCTAAGAGTGACCTCTGGGCTTGTATGTTACTACAATATTCCCTGTATAATGACAGTGTAATTGAATCAACAATTCCACATCAGAATTACAGCTTTTGGTGCCCTGTCACACTGTATGTGTGCCAGTATCCCACAGATTCACTTGTGGTTTTCAAGTGTAATCTGTACAAGTGGCTCTATATAAGTGTAATTGAGTTAAAAATACACTTTACCACGCCTCAACTGTTGGTTTTACAGTCAGAGGTGTCCTTATTCAATCAAGAATACAGGACTTATTGATGGCTTATGTGTTTTTATATATAAAACATGCCAAAAATAAAGGTTTTTGTGGGTATCAACCATGTGGAAAGTACTCTTATAATATGAGTAAAAAGGTGGTATATATACCAAATAAAAAGGAAAAATATATATAATATATATTTTTTAAAAAGATTTATGCCTAAAAAGAATAAAACAATTGTCAGAAAAAGTGAGAAATAAGAGAAAAACTTACTTATAAAGGTCCAAAAAAGGTTTAAAGCATGTCCAGGCCCCCAAAATGTCAGGCTGAGTCTATGTTGAAGCAGTAATTAGGCTATTTACAACTAGAACTTTGACTGTGACACATAAAAAATGATTTAAGATAATAGTATTTTGAGTAAAATAAAGATTTATAATGTAATTTAAAGGGTTCTACTATCAAAGAATAGTGGTGGTGAGCGCTATTGAGAACCCTGGGTGCAGTCTTACCAGTTGGATTACTATAATGAGAACTACAATAGTTAAAATTATAATTATACCTGATTATTACCCAAGAGTAAAACTGTTTTGGACAGTTTACTACATAGGGTATTCAAGAGCAGGATGAGGAAACAATTCTGGCTGTGAAAAGCCTCCTTTTTATCCTGAAATGGGGTGGAAAGGGTGCTAGACCTTTCCACATAGAGAAATTGAAGATTTTTTCACTCTGAGACAGGCTTGTGGTTTGAAAAGACCTTTATAGCCTGTATTGGGCTCAGATGTGGTTTTGAAACCACATCTGGGCAGTTTTTACCAATACAGGGTGAAAATTTCCATCTGGGGACCTCACAGCCTGATTCTGACGTGTATGACATGTAGGATGCTGTACAGAAACTGTATGGGACCCCAGTATTGACTGACATATGAGGCATGGAATTAAAAACAAGATCCTTTGTCTATTTGACACCTCATATTCATGATTATGGGATATTATCCCATGGTAAGGCTGTATATGACAGCAGGTGGGAATCTGACCTTAAAACAGCCATAACTTTGTCAATTCTTGAGATATCAACCTCAAAATTGGCTCAGTGTGCAGCCCTGTATGTGCTCTACACAATGGTACCTCATTTGATATGGGTATCATTAAATATGGCAAAGTTATCCCATGTACAAGATTTGTGTACATTTGCATGGTATAGGCAAAAAGCTGTATTGAGCTTATTTGCACCATAACTGTTGTTCTAGTTAAGCTATGGGGAAATGGATGAAACCATAAGATAGCCCTGATTGTGCTCTTTCTAAAAATACCCCACCTTAGGTATCTCACGCTAAAACTGCAAAAGTTAGATGAGAGGTGAATGTTTTGTTCACCCTTATTTGGCCTGAATTTGGCCATAACTCAAGTAATACTAGTGCAAGCTCAGTTTGAATAGTACCATTGGATAGCCCTGGCTTAGAGCTTCATTTTGAATACCCATCTGATGGGGTTAAGCCTCTCCTTCTGGATTTTAGATGAGAGGAAAAAATTAAGGTTTATGCTCAGCAATAACTTTGAGCAGGAATAACTTTGTTATTCTTTGTCCTATGGTGATGGGACTTATATTTTCAGAAAGGGGTTAGTTTCCTCTTTCTTTTGATACCTTTTAGCTGATTTGGCTCAGCTCCATGTTTTGGTGGTATCTTGGCTATACCATTGGTTTATGGTATTTTGGCTGTCATGCTTGTGCTATGGTTTTGAGTCACAGGCTGACACATCTCAACTCAGGTTCCAACTCACATTGGTGTCAGGAAGAATTTACTTACTTCCTTCACATATTCCAGTATTCAAGGCCCAATAAAAGTTTCTCCGCCTCAAAATTCCAGTTGATAAAAAAAGAAAATACCTGCACAATGTACTACCAAAATCAACAATTAACAACTCTGGCAAGATATTTAATTCTCAATCTAGTGCAAGAGCATCAAAACCAGCCTAAAATTCTACAGAAACTGCATTTCCAACAAGCCGTCTTGATACCTAATCTTCAAAAACAAGCAGACACAAGAGCTTCATGAACTCCTTCTGAAATCATTAATCATTTCAAATGTTTCCTTTTGATTCCTTTATAGTCCCTATTTCCATTACTGCCAGAGGGCTCTTGTTTGTTCTCCTTATAAAGTTCCCACTCAAAACTTAATGAACTCAACAATCCTATCATTTCTTCATGCTAAACATGCAACAATGATTCCCCACCAGATTTCAAGCTATCAAGGTATGACTCTATCCATAGATGGATGGACAGATGACTCAGGATTTTCAATTTATACATTGTTATGTTTGTGTGGTAAATAAATCAATAAATTTGTTGAAATTATAGACCTCAATTCAAAACATCATACTGCATAAAATCTTGTAGAGACTGTAAAGAACTGCTTGGATAGCAAGTTTATATCACTTAAAAATATCACAGTTGTAGTTATGGACTTACCTTCTGTTATGATCAAGTTCCGAGTATGTTTTTACTTTCTATTTTATGAATTGGTGCTAATAATTGAATATTTCAGAATCTTTTGACAAATTATAAACCTTATATCATGAAGACACATTGGGTCTTGCATGCATTAAATCTCATTTCAAAACACTTCATTATGCATCCTACAATGGCATCAATTGTTACAGGAAACAGGGTATTAGTTAGTTATTTCAGCAATTCCTCACACAAGGGGCCAGAAATAACATCATTTCACATAGTATTTTAGCTTTATGTGAGACTCATTGATAGTCTCTTTAAAAAGCTTGTCTCAGTTCTCAAATTCACAAGGAATGGTTTAAAAATTGCCTCACCATGTTCCAAAACCCACAAGAAGATACCCCATCAATTCCTTCAACAGTGATTTCAATAATTAAAAATTGGGATCATTGTACTTCCAATGATACCCCTTTTAGTCTACTCAAGCTCATGGTTTACAGCATTGACCATTTAGAGAATAGTAACACTGAGCATTAAGATATTTGCAAAGCATCCCTTGCAGTTTATAAAGCCCTCTTGTTGGTTAATTTTTACAGTTGGTTTGCAAGCTTCAAACAGAAATGCATCAAATTTCTTTACCAGCGCAGTGAATTTTTTCAATCTGACCTTTATGTCATTTCCTTTGTTCTCCATCCCTTATTCCAAAATGTGGCAGTATCTTTACAACATTCACTCAAGAACATTACACTCATGATTTTGGTACTTGATAATCACTTTCAGTACTATAAAGAGGCTTCTGAACTTTTAATCCCACAAATTAACTGCTATTATAGTAAACTGGAACCATTTGAAAATGCATGCAATGGTGAGCTCATTCTGCATCATTTACTTGTTGGAAAATTTTTATTGATTGTTTTTTCTAGGTGTCTTTCCCACGAAAGCCATGGATTATTGGCTTGGCTTACCTGACAACCCACAATGTTCCAGCCTGAAAAAGCTTGCAATAACAATCTCAGAGATTGTTCCAAATTCTGCAGGAATTTAGGGGTTATTCACAGTGATGTCAGCAATAAAAACAAAATACCAAAACCCAATGCTTCCAACAACCCTCAAGATGATCAGTCAAATAAAGTTGCACCTGAACCAGAAGCACCCTCAGAAGTCAAAAATCCAACGCCAAAATGATGAAAGCTCAGCAACAAGTGAATATGACTTCATGTGTGGGTACAACATCCTCTCCTCACCTCTTGAATTAGAAAAATTTGAGGATAGAGTGTTTGATCAGGCAGATATGCAACTGGCTTCCCATCAGGATGCTTTCATTGAGACAATGTTTGATTTTGATTCTTAGGAACAAGCAAACCAGATGAAATATTTTTGATACATTCTACCTGTATGTGACTGCCTGATGGCTTTTCTAAGAAAAAAAGCGCTATATATGCGAAATTTCCACAAAAAGTTTCTTTTGGCGAAATGAAATGCTAGGTGGCGGCATTGGCGCGCCACCAGCCATTGGCATGCCCAGTGGATGCTCAAACGGTGCCCGCGCCCACCACCCTCCATACCCCGCTGGAGATGCTCTTAATTAGGAAGAATCTGATTTATAATTTTTGTTTCAATTCGATCTCTTCGCTCCGGATTTCAAACTGATCATCTTAACATCCTCATATTTTTTTGATTCTCGTGTTCAAGAACGATTCTGGTCATCAGCAATTTTTCAACAAGAGCCTCATGGGATGGTTCATTCACACGCTCTCCCATTCGATGATCATAACTTGGCTTGAGATTCGGTGTTCTAGAATCAGTGAGTGGTGGGTGTTTTGATCAGGATCTCAAATCTGACCATCTCTTTGCAGTCTATTGAATCAATTTATTTCAGCTTAAAGGTCTTCAGAACATATCGATCCTTTGAAATTCATGATCATCCTCATAAACATGTCAAGTTCGGCCACTTCGTCCAATTTAAGTCAAAGCTTTCAAAAACGTAAATTTCAATCAGAAGTTAACTTAATCGATTCATCCAAATCTAAACCAAATAAAATCTTGAAACCATTATCGACTCATAATTTCTTTCCCTCAAATTTTAAACCTACCCTCAAAAAATCCGCTACAAATCTAAATCATTCAAACTTGTCTTTGATTCATTCTAAATCAACATCAAAACCCCGCAATCATAATCTCAAGTCATCATCAGCAGAATTCGTAGCGATGAAAAACCCCACTCAACCGATCACCTTGCCATCATCTTCATCAACAATAAAATTATTTCAATCTATCGATCACTCATCTCACAAAATTAACTCCAATCAATCAAATCTGTCATCCAAGACAAATGTTTCAGATCAAGGTCTCACTTCAGGTAATCATTTCATATTACCCCCGCAATTCGTAAGCTAGACTCAAGGGGAAAAAAGCAACAAAGCGCAAAGAGACAAGCAACTGATGTTGTTTTCAATCATAATCTTGTTACTCGTCCAACTACAGAACCTAATGAAATCTGGTCCAATATTTATCGTCCTATTCATTCATCTCAATTGGCCGTTCATCCCAAAAAGCTTGAATTGATTCAAAGCTGGCTAAATGATGCGCTGAAAGGATCTTCAAACATCCGAAATTATAGAAGAATTTTGGTCCTCGGCGGTCCTGCCGGGTCAGGTAAAAGTACAATCATTCACACCCTTTCACAAAATCTCCCGAATCTATCAACCAACCCTTCCTACTACTCATCGCAATCCAAAACTGAACCTTCAAGCCAAGCAACGGGCTATGAAATACTTGAATGGTCAAACAGTGGTATTGAATCAGGTAAAAAAAATCAATTCTTCCTTTGTAATTTTTGTCATTTCCTCATATTTTTGCTTCCTTCCTAGATCATTCAAAGCTCACAGCATTTCCGCTATGGCTCAAGAGAGCCAGTTTCAGTCCGACGCTTTCGTTTTCTAATGATAATCAAGATTTCAATCATTCAACCTCGACTGAATGTAAAAAAAAAACCAATAATTCTAAATTGCTTCTAGTTGATGATCTGCCAAACTTATCCCATGGTGAAACACTAAGAATGTTTTGTGATGCACTTCGCTATCATCTTAATAGTCCCCAAAACTCTACGCCTCCATTGGTTGTTCTCATTTCTGATACAACCGTCCGTCATGGTGAAAATGGTCTTGGTGACGTTTTGGCTGGCCATCAAACCCGAGTTTTCCATTCTGGAAGAAGTTCGAATTTAGATGATCGAGGTATCAGCGCGCATATTATCTTGCCAAGTGATATTTTGCAACACCCTGCTTGTTGTTATGTCAAATTGAATGCTGTCAGTAAGGCGCTGATGAGAAAGCTGCTAAACGCCGTAGTCGATAAAATCCCTTATCTAAAGACTTGGAAGCCTAGTCAAAAACATATCGAGAGGATCATTCAAGCTTCTGGCGGTGACATTAGAGCCGCTTTAAATAACTTACAACTATTACATAGTAATTCGGACTTGGCTCTGTCACTCAGTCAACAGAAGAGAAATAAATTATCTGAAAAGGCCCCAGGTTGTTCTCAAAGGTTTGTCCTATGGATTGATATAATTGGTTTACTTGTTATCTCCATCAAGTTTAATTACCTGTCCCCTCTGTATTATTAGCTTTCTGACTTATCGAGACGACTCCTTAGCAATTTTTCATAGTCTGGGGAAGGTATTGTTTAATAAACGCACGTAAAGAACTGCTGATTAATAATGTCATTTGGTTACCATAAGCAATTAATGCGCTCCTTCTTACATCACTTCATTTATTCAGGTTGGGGTGATGATTTGGTGGATGATTCAAAGGATAAACGGCTTCGGCTTCCCACACCAGATGATGTACCACCTTTCTTACAAACCTTTAGCCGTAAACAACTAAAGACAGATGTAGACGTAAGCTAATATCTCTATCAGAATTTCGACTGATTTAGTCCAAGCTAAAGCTCTTTGGCTTGCGATTATGTAGGGATTATACTCTGAAATGAGTGTTCCTGTTGATCGGTTGATCCCTTATCTTCATGAAAACTATGTGCCGTTTACTAATCAAGTGGAAGAAACCTCTCAAGTAGTAGAATATCTCAGTTTAACCGATTCAACTGCCTCTTTGAATCATACAGGCGTAAGTTGTTGGATTCTTATGTCCAACGTAAACTCAAACTGATGGCCGAGATGAATGGACCCAGTGGGCTCGGGATCCATTATCGGAATTTTACCAATTCCAAATTTGTATTCGTGGAATTTTACTTGCGCTCCCTTCGCCAGTTTCCAGAAGATCTCAAAAGTTTTACAAACCAGTAATGTGGGATCACAACCGAGAATATTTGAAAAATTCACAAGGGCTTGACCTAGTACGAGATGAATGGTTGATAAAATCTAATTGGCAAAGTCAAAAGCAATTTGGGTTGGAAGATGATGAACCCATTCAGGAACTTTGTGTTTGCTCATCTTGTAAGTTGCTTACAAACCTGGTTCGTTTTACCCTGGTGCGGGCGATCGCAGAAGGTTTCTTTTATAGTCTGGTTACCGCTCAGGCTTTGCTGAGAATTGATAATATACATTTGAAAAACTCCGCAATGGGTTTGCAATTACGTTTTTAGTGAGAAATCTATCAAAAAAGTCATTGGCTACTGAGGTCATACCCTTTTTAGGCTTACTTCATCAAGTTCAGCACCCTGCCTCATGTAAGTCTTATTGTCATCCTTATCTTTATGAAATAAAAACAAAACATGTAACGGTATTGAAAATTTCAATTCAAATACGTTTTGAGCAGCCAATTTAAAAACCTTCCTTCGGCAAATTTGTACTTTTAAGTACCCAAAACTAAAGAATGGGGTTAGAGATGGTCAAATATTATCAGAAGATGATGACGAGGATAATAATGATGGCGATCATGATGATTGGGAACTACAGAGTGAAAGTAATCGATTTAATCATCCTTCGTCACAAGTCAACATAACACCTGTCGCGCAGGCAACTGACGAATTAAATTGGTTTGAAAAAGAAGATGATATCGAAGAGTTTTAAATAATTGTTGTTTCATTCACTCTTTGATTGGAAATAATGCAATGTGCTTGTTTTACAAAATAGCTATCGATTAATATCAAAACCTCGTTTATATAGCATGTAACTATTTTCAAATATTTCCGATTTCATTGTTTTGACGTTTCAATATCATTTACGTAAACCAACATTAATTAAAAATAACCAATACTTATTTTAGAAACGGCAAGAATAGAAAAATAAACATACTGACTACATGTGCATACAGTCAACACCTGCCTAACCCACTATGGGTTGCATACAACATGTTATGGCTTACCATGTTGCTACTGCTCGAGCCCAAAGGTTGTACTATTCCTCAATAAATCTCAGACAAATAGCCATCATTTTTCTTCTATTGCACTGATGCACTGCTAGCATGTTAATTATAATGAAACAAAAAAGTAACGGGTTTTCTCAAAAGAAACTACAGTCGTCTGTATATCAGATAAGAGAAGGATAGGAAAAGTCCAAATTGAGTGTGTTCTTGAGCCTTCTTAACTAAGGCACCCAAACTCACTTGCATAATTCTTGATTGAGTCACGCAGTTGATCAGCTTGCATGAATTCTTCATGTGAAAAATACTTCAAAAGTGTTGGAATGGCTTTGTTAGCCTCTTTAACACTTTGCCTTAACATTGATACCTTTGTCAATGGCTTCAATATCATCATTAAACTATGCTATGCTGCCTTTAACCTCACTATTGTCATTATTGTCAATGCGATTAAGTTGTAAGATGTTTTCTAGAGACTCCAATTCTTAAAACTCACCCTCAGAGTTTGAATTGAGTGATTCATTCAAACTAATCATTTTTTATTTTTTTTCAAAAAACCATTCACATGTTGACTAGATATTCAAATTGAATCTCATTTTTTCAAATTTAATAATCTAATAGTGATTAATTTCTGAAATCAATATTTAAATTATTATTTTTGTAAAATAACACTTTGTTGTTTTGTTTTTTTTTTTTGGTTTTTTGTGTATTTTTTTTAAAAGAAATATTAGAAATCTGAATTATTTTAATTAAGATCAAATAAAACCTTAGAAATTTAAATTAAAAAAAAATAATATAATTATTAAATTATTAAATTTTTTTTTAAATATGTGAATAACAATAATAATTTTAAATAAATATATATATATAATTTCAATTTTAACTAATTAAATTTTTAAGAAAAAATTGAATTTAATATTTATGAGAGTTTTTTTTTTTTTTTTTGAAAACAAAAATTTCACTTAAAAGAATAGATTTTTTTTCTTTTTTGTAAGAAAAATAATTTATTTAACTAATTCTTATTTATTAATTCAATCCAATGAATTTTATTTATTTATTTATTTTTTAAAAAAGATGTTTAATTTTATGAAAAAAACTTTTTAAAATTTTAATTTTTTATTAATAACTTAATTGAAAGTATTCTTATTTTTTTTTAGAGAATTTTTTTTTTTTAAGATTTTATAATTTTTTTAATAAATAAAATTAAAAAATTATTAAATTATATAATGTTATTGGAATTTAATTTAATAAAATTAATCAAGATGACTTTATACAATAAATTAAAAAAAAAATAAAGTTCAATATTTAAAATTATGAGTTTTATATGTTAAAATTACTTTGAAATTAAAATTTCAAGACTATAAAAAAAGTAATAATAATGATTATTCTTATTGAATTATTTTGTTTAGAAATAAAAAGAGTAATTAAATTGATTCATTAATATAATTATACAAGGACTCATTCTGAGGGTAATATTATTTGGGATAGCTTCATCATGTCAGATTATTCAAATGAGGTGATTCAGAGTCTTGTCAGCAAGAAAAATAATCTTATTTTCTCCATTTTGGATATTGATTTATGCCCCTCCATCCTATATTTATGAATATCTTTTTTGAAAGGGGACAATTGTGGTTGAAAAGCCAGATTTGGAGGAAGATTTGGCTGATGTGTGGTTTGATACCAAAAATATAACATTAAAAATTCAGTATTTTTTCATGTGTCTAATTTTTCAAAGTCAATTGAGAAGAATACACTGGAGTAATAATTACCATTTCATATGCTTTTTTCTCTATGAAATTCAAATTAAATGATAAGGGGGAAAAAACTGGTACAGTCTCTAAATATCCAATAGTGGATCTAGGATATTCCAAGCCAGAGATTACATACAATTTCTTAGCAAAATTGGAGGCAAAGATAAGTAGTTTAAGGTTTCAATTAACTCTTTAATTTTCTACCATTTTTTCCTTCCTTCTTTTATATCAAAGCTATCAGGGTTGGAAAGCTTTATTATCTTAATATAATCTGCATATGGAAAGAAGTATAATCCATCCAAGGTATCCTAATCATTTTTGAAAATATCCAAGCATTAATGCGGGAGGAAAAGGACTTGAGAAGATATGAAATTAACCACAACTAGCTATAGTACTTGTATAAAGTATGGAAAAGCTATAGGGGTTTGGTTTTTTTTCATAACTGTCTTTTTTGGTATAAACTTTAAAGCCAAGTTTCATCACAGTTCTCATAATCAAAGATATTACCTATCCCTTAGCAAATAGATTTTTTTAGGGGTTCATTGAAAGCCCCTTTTCACCTTTAAAGGGGCTTTTTCCAGTTGAAAGGTAAAAAAAATCTAGATTTCATTTTGAAGTTTCTACAAATAGAAGTGTTGTCAGGCTGAGTCTATTATGAAGCTAATAAAGACTAATTAAAAGCTTTAACTATGACTGTGACAACGTGAAAGTGATTGAAAAAGTTTTTTTTAATGATAATAAGGGTTGACAATGAGGTATACAGGTATTTACTATTGAGGAATAGTGGTGGTGAGCACTGCTGAAAGCCCTTGGTGCAATAATTATCAGTTGGTTTACTATCATAACTACTACAATAATTAATATTATAATTATAACCTGATTATTTTCCAAGAGTATAACTGTTTTTGACAGTTGTACTACATAGGAATTCAAGAGCAGGATGAGGAAACCTTTTCTGGTGGAAAAAAGGCCCCTTTTTATCCTAAAATTGGGTGAAAAGGTCTGCTAGACCTTTCCACATAGAGGAAGTGAAGATTTTTCACTTCCAAGGACTGGATTGTGGCTTTCACAATTCCTGTATAGCCTGTATTGGGCTCAGATGTGGTTTTGAAACCACATCTGGGCAGTTTTCCCCAATACAGGGTGAAAATTTTAATCTAAGGACCACACAGCCCTCTTCTGACGTGTATGACATGTAGCATGCTGCAAAGAACCTGTATGGGACCCCAGTATTGAATGAAATATTAGGTATTGAAGTATAGACATGCTTCTTTGTCTATTTGACACCTCATAATCATGGTTATGGGATATTATCCCACAGTAAAGGTGTATTGGCCCAATTGTGGGATTTTAACCTTAAAGCTGCTATAGCTTTGTCAGTTTTTGAGATATTTAGCTCAAGGTTGATTCATTGTGTAGCCCTAGATGTTTTCTACACAATGGTATCTCATTTGATATAGCTATCCTTAAATGTGGCAAAGATATGTCAAGTACAAGTATTTTTGTACATATGTGTGATTTGCTTAGAATCTGTATGGATCTTGTTTGCCCCATAAATTTTGTTCTAGATGAGATATGGGGAAATGGATTGCACAATAAGATAGCTCTAATTGTGCTCTTTCCAAAAAGAACCCACTTTAGGTATCTCACACTAAAACTTGCACTTCTTTATAGATAGATCCTTCCTTACTAATTGCTTATTTCATATTTTTATTCCTCCATTCTTTGATTTATTTTTTATTAGAAATCTCATTTTTATCAACACTGCTTATTTGTCCTTTTCTTATCCCTTCTGATTCCTCTGAAAGTGAGTCAAATTTACTGAGCTCCAGGCCCTCCTCACTTAGAAGAGCCTTTGTGACACCCTTAGAATACTCAAGATCTAAATATAATATTTATTATGTTGGTTCTTATTGTAATATTCCATTTGATTATCTTTAAAACTAGGGCTTTCAACAGACTAATAACTACTAGTCCTGAATAGTAGAGCCCTTTTATTCAATCATCCTACTATTTCAAAATGTTTCAATCATAGTGACAGATTTTATCTACTGTCTTATAGCTTCTACACAGCCTCATGCTGACCAATGCAAAGATTCATAAAAAGAAAGAAATTGCAATTGTTCCATTTTTTCAAACAGAAATATTTGAAGTTTATTTTTCCATTAAAGTTTCAAATTTGAAAGAAAAATAATAGTAAATCCAGGGCATTGTGAAATCAATTCCACCCTTTTTCTTAAGGGATTCCAATAATAGTGGGAACTTAGCAATACTTGGGGCTAAATCACTCATTGGGGATCCCAAAAAAACCAAAAAATCAAAGCAAACATTTTATCTTTGAAAGAACACATTGAATTTTTCTTAATTAGAAACTTAATCAATTTGTTTAAACAAAAAAACTCTTATCTTTGTTTGAAAAATTCTTCCTAAATTTTTGAAAGAACAAAACTGAAAATATTTCTAACAAATTTCTCTTTTTTTTAAAAAAAGAAAAAGAATTTATTAATTCTTTTGAATAAATACTTTCTTCATGTTGAAGCAAACCATTTTAGGAAAATTAAAATCGTTTACAATCCTTTTCAAATATTTCAAAGATATTTCCAAGGCTTAAATCTATTCAATTTTGAAAAGATGGGACAACAATAGAAACAAAATTTAACAATTAGTCATAATGATAATAATCAAAGACACTACACAACTAAAAAGAACAATTAGACAAAAATTTAAAAACAAACACTATTACATATTTTGGAGTTTAGTTCATCATATCAACACATTCTATGTGGATTTTAATTTCTTATTGAATTCAATTTAAATCTCTTCTTACTATTAGACTATAAAAAAAATTCAAAACCAGGATGCTGGATAGCTATAGTATAGCTAAACCTCTTTTTATTTCCCAAAAAAAGATCTTACACTTATGAAATCTCTCTTTAGGGGTTATTCCAAAAGAGATAGTGTCATGCTGAGTCTATGATAAAGTGGTAATAAAGGTTTATACAGCTTTAATTATGAATTTCACATGGATAAGAAGTACTAAAAAATGTTTGGTTTTCAAGATATTAAGGGCTTTACTAATACAATTAGTGATGGTGAGCGCTACTGAAAGCCCTGGTTGCAGCTTTACCTGTTGGTTTACAATAATAAAGACTGCAATAATCAAGTTTAGAATATACCTGACTTGTTTTCCAAGATTATAGCTGTTTTGGACAGTTGTACTACTCAGGAATTTAAGAATAGGATGAGGAAACCTTTTCTGGTGGAGAAAAGGCCCCTGTTCATCCTAAATAGAGGAAGTTAAGATTTTTAACTTACAAGGACTGGCTTGTGGTTTTCAAAATGCCTGTATAGCCTGTTTAGGTCTCAGATGTGGTTTTGAAACCACATCTGGGCAGTTTTCACCAATGCAGGATGAAAATCTTTATCTGGGGACCACACAGCCCTCTTCTGATGTGTATTACTCATAGAATGCTGTACAGAACCTGTATGGGACCCCAGTATTGACCAAACTATGAGTTATTGAAGTATAAATAATCTTTGTCGTCTTTTTGAAACCTCATAATAAGAGTTGTGGGATGCTATCCCACAGAAAAGGTGTATTGGCCCAATTGTGAGATTTTAACCTTAAAACTGCTATAAATCAGTCATTATTTGATATATCAAGGTCAAAGCTGGTTCATTGTGTAGCCCTGAATGTGTTCTACACAATGGTACTTGACTTGATATGGCTATCATGAAATATGGAAAAGGTATTCCATGTACAAGATGTTTTGTACATATATATGGTTTTTCTTAAAGCTGTATGGAGCTTGTTTGCTCAATACCTTTTGTTCTGATTAACATTTAGGGAAATGGATGGAACTATCAGGTAGCCCTTATTTCTCTCTTTCCAAAAAGACCCCACTTCAAGTATCTCACACTAAAACTGTAGAAGTTAGATTAGAGGTGAATATTTTATTCACCCTTATTTGGCTTTGTTTTGACCATAACTTCTGTAGTTCTGATGTTAGCTCAGTTTGGCTAGTACCATTAGATAGCCCTGAATTAGAGCTTCACTTTGAATACCCATTTGATGTAGTTAAGCCTTTTCTTCTAGATTTCAGATGGGAGGTGAAAATTAAGGTTTATGCTCAGAAACAACTTTGAGCATGAATAACTTTTCTATTCTTTGTCCTATGATAATGGGACTAGTATATTTGGAAAGTGGTTAGTTCCCTCCTTCCTTTGAGACCTTTTGAGCTGGTTTGGCTCAGCTCCTTGTTCTGGTGGTATCTTGGCTATACCATTGATTTATGATATTTGGCTGTCATGCTTGTGCTCTGGTTTTGAGTTACAGGCTGACATACCCTCCCTCTAAATAAGGCTCATCATTGATGAGACTTTTCAGTCCTCTTAGAGGCCATTAATATCCTTAGATGAAGGTTCCCATCTGGTATGGCATCTTCTGCCAACCATTTGTCTGTATCTGCTGTCTGGTTTTTAAATCTAACCAAGTACTGTCTCTGGTCTTTACCATTAAGTCAAATCTTCCTGGCCTTGATTATTTTTTTCACAGGGCAAGGGGAGTCTTCCACTTCCACTATTTCTGGTGAAGTGAGATTTTTCTTCCTGGAGGAGAACTCATCTTCCTCTGTCTGGAAGTACAGTTTAACAAAACTCACTGGGAATACTGGGTGTTTCCTATAAAATTCCTCTTTTAGTATGACCTCCACTGCATTTTCCCCTATCAGTTCAATGATAGTGAAGGGCCCTACAAGTGAGTCTCTCATCTTCTTTGGTCCTTTAAGGTTATTGAAGTTGAGTGTAGAAACTAACACCTGGTCCCCTTCTTTAAAGTCAGGTTCCATGTGTGATTTGTCCCACCTCTGCTTGCTATATTCTTTTGCCTCAGCTATGCATCTGGCAGCTGTGTCACAAGCCCTCTTTCACATATTGTGGAAGTCTTTGGCTTTTGGGTGGATAGTCAGAAGATTTTTCTTCAGGTGATCCACAGGAAATAAGGGGTTCCACCCTTTTTCTACCAGTGAGGGATATTTCCCTGTGGTAGAATGCTGACTTGTGTTGTAAACCAGTTGGACTGCTGGTAGAAGTGTAACCCAGTCATGGGTATATCCTTCATGGTCCTTATATTCCATTCCATATGCACAGAACCTTCTAAGGATACCCTCCATGGTTTGGATCATCCTTTCAGCTGGGCCATCTGTCTGTGGATGGTAAGCTGTAGAAAATGCAATATTTGTACCTAGCATGTCATAGAGGTTTGTCCAAAGTTCTGATGTGAATTTTGGGTCCCTGTCACTAATGATGATTTTTGAGACTCCACATGTGGATATGATGTTATCCCAAAATAACAAGGCTTTATCCATTGCTGTGTCTTCCCTATGAAATGGTAGTAACCTCACACTTTTGGTATACCTATCAACTATGACTAGGCAGGCATTGAAATTTTCTTTCCCTCCTGGGACAAGTCCCATGACCCAGTCCATATTGATGGTTTCCCATGGGTGTTTGGGTTCTTCTATGTGCTGAAGTAGCCCATATTTCTTCCCATTCTTTCTGTTTGCCTTTTGGAATCTTTCACAAGTGTTGATGTAATCACTCAACTCTTGTTCCCATTTGGGCCACCAAGCTGTGCTTGCTACCCTTTATTTTGTCCTGTCTTCACTCATGTGTCCCATATAGGAGCATTCATGACATTCCTGATTTATCAGAGATATATGGTCCCTTTCTATCACTGTGAGTGCACTGGTGTGCTTTTCTCTATGATAGAGCAGGCCATCTATAAGAAAAAACCTTTTTCCCTTATAGTCTCTCAACCAGGGTTCCTCTAACTGGGATTCCAGTTCTGGGCTCCTGTACTTCTGTTGGAGGAGTTGCAACAATATGCTACAGTGTTTGTGTCTGGAATATGTCTTCATTAATGCACTGAAAAATTTATTATGCAATTCAGAGGAACTTATTCCTAATATGGGAGTTTCTGTCCCTTCTGGTTCAGTTTCTCCACTGTCTGGAGTGCCACTTTATGGTGCCCATTCAGAAAATCTTAAGTTCTTCCTCCTATATATTCCCATAAAATGAATGGTAATCTTGGCTGCTACTTCAGGGTCATAAGCTGGGTTTCTTTTGACATTATCTAATGGCCATCTGCTGAGGCCATCTGCATTGGTGTGGAGTTTGCCCTCCTTGTATATAATGGTTATATTTCCTCTATACTCTTGGATGGCTATTTGCCACCTCAGCATGTGTCTATTGGTAGTCTTCATGTTTAGTGAAGACTTTAAGGCTGTGCAGTCTGTGTTGTCTTCAAAGACTGCACCCTCCAAATAATAGTGGAGCTTCTCTAAATCCCAGACTTAGCATAGGCATTCAGTCTGGGTGGCCCCATACCTGGCTTCTGAATCTTTCAGTTGCCTAGAGATTTATCATATTAATCCCTCTCTTGGTTCACCATCTACAATTTGTCTCTGGTGAGGGGCTTCCCCTAATCCTTGGCTGCAGGCAGAATCTATATATAACTTGAATGGTAGTTCAAAGTCAGGCAAGATGAGCACAGGTGAATTAGTGAGTTCATTTTTGATCCTTTCATATGAATCCCTTCTTTCCTTTGTAATTTCAAAAACTACACCTTTTGAACATAACCTGTATAGACTACCAGTTATGTGGGAAAAATTTCTGATGTGGTTTCTGTAGTAGCTAGCAAACCCAAGCAAAGATTGCATCTCTTTGATGTTCTTTGGTACTGGTTTTAGAAGTTCTTCTGATACTTTACTCTGGTCTATGGCCAGACTAAGACCTGAGAATTTGTGTCCCAGTTCCATTAATACCTTTTGCCCAAAATTGCACTTCTTAAGTGAATTTTTTAGATTGATGGGTGTGCATTTACTTAGGACTATTTCTATGTACTGCACATGGTCTTCCCATGTCTCTGAGTATATACTGATGTCATCAATATATAATACCATCCAGCCTTCCAATATTTCTTCCTTAAATATTGTGTCCATCATCCTTTGGAAGCGGGCTGGTGCATTTTTGATGCCAAATAGAATCCTGGTGTACCCATATATTCCCATATGGCATATGATTCTGATTAGTTTCATGGAGTTTGGCTTAACTACATTCTGGTGAAAGCCTTTCATACAATCCATCTTGGTTATGTATTTGGATTTTGCCAGTTTTTCTAGGGCATGAGGTATCCTTGGTATAGGGTACCTGTCAGCCTTTTTGTAATTATTCAGAGCTCTGAAATCCCCACACAACCTATATTTTCCATCATTCCAGGTGATAAGGACAGGAGTGGTGATTTCCACTATTTCATTGTGTCCTATATTCCTAATGACATCCATTTCTAGGAGTTCATTGATGTGTTTTTCAATTTCCTTCCTTCTTTCCAGACTTTCCGGGTATGGAGGTCTTCTTAGCATGGGTGAATAGGGTCTTTCCACATCTAGATGTAATTGTATATCATGGCCTCTGATTTTTTCTGAGGGTTCTTTACCAATAGCAAATGATTGTCTATTCTTCCTCAGTATCTTCAGTAAACTAAGTTTCTGTTTACTGGTGAGAGTAGTACTGAATTGGCCCTCTCTGAGTTCATTCAGTAATTCTTCCACAGGTTCATGGCTAAATATTCGGTATATATCAAGTGAACATTTCTTTTCCTTGTTGGTAACAATAGTAATATGCCTGTTCTTACTATTGTAAATATAAATGCCATAAATCCTTTGGTAGTCTGTCCCCAGTAAAAATCCTTGGATATGGGCATCTTCAAGCACAAAACACTCTGGGTTGAGCCTGATATTACCTTTCCTGTGTGATATGATTATCTCTTTGATAATTTTGCCAATGGATGTCATCTTCCCTGATTAACTTTTGAAGTTCTTTGCCTTGGTTGACAAGAGTTGCTTTTCCCAATTTGGGAAGTGGAGATCCAGATAATTTCTGACCACTATTGAGCAGTCTGCTCCACTTTCAATGATCAAAGGGTGTTGAGCATTGTCAATACAAACAGTCCTCTTTGTGGCTTTCCCATGTATATATGCCATTCCTTTAGCTGGTGTAGCTAGGAATGTCTGTGCATCTTGTGTGTTTTTACACAAGTTTTTATTTGCAGTGTCTTGTGTAATTCCTGCTTCCAACTGTATTTCCTGAATTTCTAGTGGTGTTTCCTCTTGGTACTCCACTAGAAATTCCTCTCTTGAGTCTTTTTCTTAATCAGATTGTTCTCTGATGGCATCACCCATAGAGTCTGATTAAGAATCCTCTGTGGGGCATTCCTCCTCTGGAACTTTCTCAATGGTATACACTTTTCTCTTTGACTTTGGACATTTATTGGTATAATGGTCTGTTGAACCACAACTTTTACAAGAATTCTTCTTCTTAGTAACCTCTTCCACTCTTTCTCTGGGTTTTTCTTTGAACTCCACACTGAAATTTTGTTTCTCTCTGAAACCACTGCTTTTATATGGGGAATATCTTCCTATATTTGTTCTCTTCCTTACATCTTGTAAGGTATTTGCAATGTCATCTGGAGTGTGAATTTGGTTGCATCTGCATTTCACTGCATACTCTAGTTCACCTGGCATTTGTGTCAGGAGTTTGTGATTCCTCATCTGAATATTCATTTGAGGACCAATGGCTTTAAGTTTTTTAGATTTTCTAAGACACCACTCATATGGATCTTTGTCAACAGAGTATTTGTAATTTTCAAATTACATGGTCTTTTCCCATATGCAAGTACCATTCCTGTACTTTTGGATGATTTGACTCTTCCACCATGTATTTCTTTTATCTCTGTGTACCAAATACTAGCATTTCTTTTAAATGCTGTATTCAATCTAGCAGCAATCCAGTCATCTGGTATGCTTGGTACATAAATGAAGAGTCCATCAATATAATTCATTAGTTCCATATGATCATATTATCCTGTACTGGAGAATGTGGGCCATCTTGAGGCCTCTGGAAGCTATTTCAAGGCTTCCTTCTCAAAATAAGACATATTATCTCCAACTTGGTATTGAGATGGGAATCTTGCCTTATTCACCAATAAGGCATCTGGCTTGATGTCCTCTTGGTGATATGGCTTATTCAGAACATGGCCTTGTGGTTGGGGATTCATGTTTTGGTAGACATTAAACAATTTGTTTATGTATTTATCCAGACAATCCCTGTTCCCTTTTCAGTGGTGTTGCTCTGCAAAGACTTGATTCAGTATTTTGTTGGTTTCTTCAGAGGCTTTGCTCAATTGAGTACAGCTCTCTTGGATGTCTTTGATTGTAGCCTCTTGTAAGATTGCATTTCTCTGCAATATTTAATTCAGCCTCTTGAAATAATCAAGTGATTCTTGAGCTTGCACTGCAAATGGGGACATTTGTAACCACAGTTTATCACTTTTTAAGTTACTCTCAGGTGTAACAACATTATGTTTTGCCTGAGTGGGGGTAATGTTTCTATTACTAGGACTACTGATTCTAGAGTGGTTTACCATTACTTCTGGTTCTTGTGTACTTCTTTTACCAAATCTGACAGCTTCTGAATCATAGGGTCTGACTCTTTCCTCCTCTGGTTGAAGGAGGCTTTGTTCTTTCCCTTGTTCCCTTGTCTTCTCCTGGAAACTTCCTGGAATTGTAAAAAATGGTGACTCTTTGTCACTGATCTGTTGGTTCCTGAATGGTGTGAAGCCACTGGAGAGCTGTTTTGGTCAACTCCTTGGGAGCCTGAAGGAATCAGATTAGGCCCTGTCTGGATCATCTGTTCTTCTATAGCTTGGATAGTGGCTTGATTCTCCCTTATCATGGTTGCTCTATCCTCCAGGAGTCTGAACTTCCTGGTGGGATTCTATCCTTTGGCAATTTCCATAAGGTCTTTGAAGCCTATCTCTTTGAGACATATCTTGCAGAAACTTGCTCCAAGTTCTTCCTAGTGGGATTCTAGGTTGAACTACTTGTTGTCCATTCTCCATTAAAAAAGATCTTTGAGGAGTTGGTGGAGCTGAAGAACTTGATCCATATCCTTCCAGTCCTCTGTTTTGAGATTTCTGTTGAATTGGAAAGTGAATGGCAGAGTGGGTATGATTTCCCTCAATGTCTTTCCATCAACCACTGTATCCAAGGTGTCCTCTTCCAGGTCTTCCAGCTCTGAAAAAGCCTTCTCTGTCCTCTGTCTGGTTCCTGAGGTGTACAGGTGACATATCAGTGTTTGCAAGCAGTAAAGAAATTAATTTTCTTAGGTTATTTACTGTTTACCGTGCCTCGTATAAATTTATTGTCCACTGCTTTGGGTGATTTGCCTTTAGAGGTTATAACTGGGTCAATCATTGTAATCTTCCCTGTACAAGTGGTTGAGGTTGGTTTACCTTGTATTGATTCAGAGTTTCGTGGTTTTCTATTCCTCTGGGTTGCAATTGGTGTCCACTTCTTTGCTGTAATGAGGCCTTCACTATGACTCTTTCCTTTGCCCTTTCTTCTTTCTGGTGCTGCAGGTATCACAGGTGTACTGCCTTGTGATTGGGTTTCAATCTGTATGAAGCTTTCTTCCACTGAATCAAGGAGAAAAAAGAGGGCTTATGTCAGTTAAGACTTCTTAAAGTGTTTTTTGCACATCTAAGATTGGCCTCTGAGAAATATATTTGTATATTATACCTTTGTATTATGATGGTGTAATTGAAATTATCAATTACATGTCAAAAATACAGCTTGTGGATTTCTGGTACACTGTTTTTGTGCCAGTATCTCACAGATTAACTTGTAACTAACAAGTGTAATCTCAGAAGTGGTTATGTAATGGGCAATTGAAACTATCAATATGCCAAAACACGCCTCTAATTCTGTTGGCTTACAGTAAGAGAGGTGTTATATTTACTTAAAAAAAACAGTATCAATGGCTTCAAGTGTTTGAAAATGTAAAAACTGCAAAAAATAAGTATTTGATGGTTAACCTATAACCAACCACATTGAAAGCAAAAAAAAAACACAGTGGTATAATTATATACCACTCAAAAAATAATAATAAGATATATTTTATGTTATTATTCATTTATTTCTTAACAATTTTTACCCCTAAAAAATAAAAAAATTCTGTCAGAAAGTAAGAATATAAGAAAAAACTCACTTTTTAAGATCCAAAAAGGTTAAAAAACATGGCCAGGCCCCCAAAATGTCAGGCTGAGTCTATGGTAAAGTGGTAATAAATGTATATAAAGCTTTAACTATGACTGTGACATGGATAAGAAGTATTAAAACAGGTTTTGTTTTAAAGAGATTAAGGGCTTTACTAATAAAATTAGTGGTGGTGAGCGCTACTGAAAGCCCTTGTTGCAGCTTTACCTGTTGGGTTATAATAATAAAGACTACAATACTCAATTTTAAAGTATACCTGAATTGTTTACCAAGGGTATAGCTGTTGTGGAAATTTTTGCTACTTAGGAATTTAAGAACAGGATAAGGAAACCTTTTCTGATGGAGAAAAAGCCCCTTTTTATCCTAAAATTGGGCAAAAAAGTCTGCTAGACCTTTCCACATAGAGGGAGTGAAGAGTTTTCACTTTGAATGACTGGTTTGTGGTTTTCAAAACTCCTTTATATCCTGTATTGGGTGCAGATGTGGTTTTGAAACCACATCTTGGAAGTTTTCACCAATACAGGATGAAAGTTTTCATCTGGGGACCACACAGCCCTCTTCTGATGTGTATTATGTGTAGAATGATTTACAGAACCTTTATGGAACACCAGTATTGAATGAAATATGAGGTATTGAAGTATAAACAGGCTTCTTTGTCTGTTTGACACCTCATAGTCATGGTTGTGGGATATTAGTCCACAGAAAAGGTGTATTGGCCCAATTGTGAGATTTTAACCTTAAAGCTGCTAGAACCCGGTCAGTTTTTAATTCATCAAGCTCAACGCTGGCTCATTGTGTAGCCCTGGATGTTCTCTACACAATGGTATCCTAATTGATATGGTTATCATCAAATATGGCAAAGTTATGCCATGTACAAGATGTTTGTACATATATATGATTTTTCTTAAAGCTGTATGGAGCTGGTTTGCCCCATAAATTTTGTTCTAGATGAGATATGTAGAAGTGGATGGTACCATCAGATAGCCCTGATTTTTTCCTTTCCAAAAGGACCCCACTTTAGGTATCTCACACTAAAAATGTAGAAGTTAGATGAGAGGTGAATATTTTATTCACCCTTATTTGGCTTTATTTTGGACATAACTTCTGTAGTTCTGGTGTTAAATCAATTTGGCTAGTACCATTTTCTATCCCTTACTTAGAACTTCATTTTGAATACACATTTGATTTGGTTAAGCCTTTTCTTCTGGATTTGAGATGAGAGGTGAAAATGAAGGTTGATGCTCAGCAACAGCTTTGAGCAAGAATAACTTTGTTATTCTTTGTCCTATGATGATGGGACTGGTATATTTGGAAAGTGGTAAGTTTTCTCTTTTGTTTGATACATTTTGAGCTGGTTTGGCTCAGCTCCATGTTTTGGTGGTATCTTGGCTTTACCATTGATTTATGGTATTTGGCTGTCATGCTTGTGCTCTGGTTTTGAGTTGCAGGCTGAGAGATAGATAATAATTCTTTCAATTTGGAATATATACAAACATTTTCTTCCAAATATTCAAAAAGAATTCTTTTGGAATTAAAAAATAAGAGAAATTTTCATGAACCAATTCAATTAATTAATATTATTGTTTTTTAATTCATCCTTGCATTATCATTATACCTTGTCTGTTTTCTGAAAGTTTTTATTTGGTTCACTTCTATAAAGCAAAAGGATTCTGTTAAATTTGTTGAAAATCACTAAAATCAACTTCCCTCAAGATATTTCCAATTAACTAATAAGAATTTGATTTCCATTTAGATATCATTTTTTTTCCTTGAGTGATAAAATTCCCAATATGGTACACTCATCCATTTAAAAAGTTGAAGGCCCTAATTTCAGGATTGTATTTTGGAGTAATAGATCAACTGCAGTATTCTTACAAATTTTCTAAAGCTTCAATATTTTAATTTAAAGACAATAAAATTAATGAAGGGGAAAGATTTATTATTTAGAATTTGGTCTCTTGATTAAAATATCCCTCAATAGCTTCTCATCTCTCAAAAAGAAATCAAATATATCCTGGAGAATTTTATGATTTATAAACAGAAAAAAAGAATCAAAGATAAAGAAAAATTCAACTGAAAGCTATTAAGTTCATATCAGAATCATATGAAAGAACTACATAAAAGAGGAGCTTACCAAAATAATTCTATTTGAAATGGAATATTTCCATTTTCAATGGAACTTAAATATTATTTTATGTTTAATTCTTGATCTTATCATGAAGCAAGAAGAGATAGAATTATTGGAAGCAAAATAAAATTCTTTAATAAAAGTTTTCAAGGAATATTGAATAAATTTTTTCAAAACCTTTTTATTAAATAATGGAACCAATAAGAATTATTAAAAAATTCCTAACATTAAGTGCACAAATTTTATATACTCAAGATCCTCAAAGACTCACTTAAATAAGAGGAATACCAGAATAATATGCTTAGAACAAAATTTAAAGGGATCTTTCTTTACTTCAAATACCAAGTACAAAACAGAAAAAAAAAAGAATTAACAATCATTAATTTTAAGAACAACCATTCACACCTTTTTCAGAATATGATCCTGAGATTTAAATTGAGGATTTACAGCATCTTTAAATTCTAGTTTTGAAGTCAAAGCTGAAACAAAAAAAAACTTTTCAAATTTTACAAGATTAAATTAAACTTGAAAAAAAAAAATTTTAAGAATCAAATAACTGAAATAAATTTAAAATTTCATAATGAAAAAATAAACAAATTAAATCAAATTAAATCACAAATTTAAAATAAATTTAATTAATTAAAAATATTAATTTTTTTTTAAAAAATTATCTTTTCAAATTTTTTATTTCTTTGTTTCTTTTTTTTTAATTTAATATTCCTTAAATATTAAATTTAATAAAGTAACTATTGATTAAATAATTTTTTAAATAAAAATCAACTTATCCAAATTTTTTTTCAAAAAAAAAAGGAAATTATCTCATTAAATTATTTAATTTATATTTTTAAAAAAAATTTTAACAATTTTTATTCAAAAAAAAAAAAATTAGATTTCCATTCCAAAATCAATATATATATATAATAGTTTAAAGTTTGAAATCTTATTTTAATACTGAAAAAAAATTAAGCTTATATAATTGTTTATGGGTGTTGGTAAACCCATGTTAGGTTTGAGTAAAAACACATAAGCCCTTACATGTTTTTGTCATCAATTGGTAAAAACATGTAATTGTATGGTAAAAAAACATATGGGGTGGCTTTTAAATGAGATATGGCTATTTATGGTATTTTGAAGGCCATTAATGGCATTATAAATGCAATAAAGGGAATTATTCATGCCATTAATGACATATTGAAGGTTATTTATGGCATTATCAATGCAATAGAGGGAATTAATAATGCCATAAATGGCATTATCAATGCAATAAAGGGAATTATTAATTCTATAAATGGCATTATTCATTCCATAAATGGAATTGTTAATGCCACAAATGGAATTGTTAATGCCACAAATGGAATTGTTAATGCCACAAATGGCATTTTTAATGCCATAAATAGTATATTAATTCCATTAATGGCATTTTTAATTCCATAGATGGCATTGTTAATGTCATTTTTGGCCTTAACAATGCCATAAATGGCCTCAAAAATGACATGAATGGCCTTAGCAATACCATAAATGGCATTAAAAATTCCATTGATGGAATTAAAAATGTCATTTGTGGAATTAAAAATGCCATTTATTGCATTAATAATGCAATTTATTGCATTAATAATGCAATTTATGGCATTAATAATGCAATTTATTGCATTAATAATGCAATTTATTGCATTAATAATGCAATTTATGGCATTAATAATGCAATTTATTGCATTAATAATGCAATTTATGGCATTAATAATGCAATTTATTGCATTAATAATGCCATTTATGGTGCTAATAATGCCATTTATTGCATTAATAATGCCATTTATAGCAATAATAATTCCCTTTATTGCATTGATAATGTATAAAATTATATTAGAAATAAAAAAATTAATTACACTTTAAAAATAAAAATACATTAAATTTTGTAAGCATAAAATTACATTTATACTTAAAAAAATTAAGTAAAAATGAAATTTTAACAAAATTGTGAAAAAATAAATAAATTTGGAAAGAAGTTAAATAAAAGTTATTATAACTTTTTATCCAATAAATAAAAATATAAAAATTATTTCACCATTGGATTCCTCATAAAAAATCAGGTGGGGTCACCTGTGGGTGAAATTCTTGTAACTCAACTCTAAATAAGCTTAAATTAAGTTTTTAGTATTTTCAATACAAAAGTTGAAAATACTCGAAACCTTAATTTAATTCGCACCACATGTGGTGTTAACCATCAATTTTTGTGTTAAAATTGAGGTGTTGTGTTTAGTTTAGATGTTATGTGGAATTGAAGTATTTTCAATTGAATTCAATTGAAATGTCAAAATGTGTGCGTGTATTACATAAGTGAACTTAGATTTACATATGAGGTGTCAATTATTACTGTATTGTACTGTACAATTGAATTGAATTACATATGTAAATTATAAGTATAATACATGATGAGGAATTAAAGGAAAAATAAATTGGAAAGATTAAATTTGGGGGGGGGAAAGGAACTCCAGCTCTGAGGGGGAGCTAGACCCCCAAAATCCTTCCTGAAAGGCGTGGGATGTCAAAATTCAAGCAAACGTTCATCACTTTTGGCCTGGAATTGAGTTACAGGGTCTGTGGACTCAATTGATGATGAGGTTTTGATACCAACTGGGGTAGTTTTAGCTGTTGCCAAGAGGGTAAAACTACCCTTAAGATAAAACCATCATAGTCAAAACAGTTTTAACTGGTTTCTATGTCTCTGACACACATTCTGACGTGTTTTGAAGGCTCTAGGCCTGGTATTGCTATAGTAATGGCTGATTTAAGGGTCTAAAGTGGCTAAAAATGGCTTAAACCAGCCCTTTTTGGTCTAAACCAGGGTTCAATGATGCCATAATTGGCTTTTCTGTTGTCAGACTGTTTTGCACGACTGAAAAGAGTAAATTTTACTTTTGGAGTAAGAGAATTGATGGCTATAAAAGAATGTCTTCTTTGCCCCACTTTTCTCTTCATGTTAGAATCTTTTCCTTTTATAATTAGTTTAAACATTGTTAAACCAATCAATAAAAGATTCCAACCACCTTTCTTATATCATTTTAAACCTTTTAACCACGTGAAAAAATTATTATAATCATTGTTTGCAACTCTTATAATCATTTTTACCCCTGAACCACCCCAAAAGTGAATTAAAGCATCTTTCATCACTGTAAACTTTGTCACTTTGTTTCCAAATTCACTCTGGTCACTTTTGGGCGTGTTTTCTCTTTAATATTGTTTTTAAAGACTTTGTTCTTTAATTAATTGCTTGAAGTTCTTTGCTCAATTAATTCCAATTGAAATTGCTCTTGAAGAAATTTCTTTTGTAGCCTTAAAATATCTCTTGTAGAGTATTTTTTGGATAAACTTTTATTGTTGGTAACACAATAAATCTTCATAATATTATTGTTTTTTACTAATAAAGTTATAAACAATAAATTTGGCGTGTTTTCTCTTAAAAACAATATTCTTTACTATTTTTAATTGAATTTTACCTTATACAAATTTTGAGGACAGGAAAAGTACTTGATTTTTTAATCAAAGTTTCATATCCACACCTTACATTTGGGGGCCCAGCCGTGATATTTTACCTGTGACATATTTTTTTACTCTTTTTAAATCTTTTTTCTTATATTGAAAAATTTAAAAACATATAAAAAATACTTATAATTCAAAAAACCCATAAAAAATATTTTTTTTTCATATTATAAGTGAGGCTTATATTTTTATTTCTTTTTGGAAATAACCTTTTTTTACTTAATTAATTGGCTTTTTCATTAATTTTAGTTTTTGACAACATTGTAAGACAAGAAAACATTGAAACAGCGTCAACAGTAACCAGCATTATCCCTGCCAGTACTGTTAATTCTGATCATAATAGTACTGTTATTGTGACTCAAAATAACCAACCTGAACCAATATCTTCTGAATTGATTAACTTGGACATAAGTAATACCCTTCAGAAAGCTAAGAATTTGGCCAATAGTAAGTTTTTTGACGTAAAAATACTATTTTAAGCCTTTTTAACGATAATTATGCCTTCAACCAGGTCAGGAGCCAGCTATAACCCCTCAAGCAGCTCCCAAAAAGGTAATAGACGTGATTATGGCAGAGGCCAATCAGGTAAAGAAGGGAAAGGGTCAGTTGATGACTTCCAAATAACTAAAATGGGTCATTCTGAAGCTGATAATACCATTTTACCTTCAAAAAGAGCTGACACCCGCCACAACAAGCCTCTGTGGACATATACAAAGCCAACCACAGTGCATACAACAATGCACTTCAGTTCAAGGAGTACCAGATCCTTGCAGACCTGTGGAAGAATTGCATGAATTCTTACCTAACTGTGAGAAAATTCCTGGGCCATCCCAACACTTGCAAATTGCTCAATGGATGGCATCCATTGATGGAGAAGAAAAACATGATGCTGTTGACACTAGAATGGAGGAAAAACAACCCTCCACCACCCAAACCAGTGCCAAAAACAGCCCCAGTGGCCAGAACCAGCAATTCCAACATGGAAAAACAGCCACAAGTTCCAAACAAGGGCAAAGGGAAGGCACCAGCCCCAAAACCTTACAGCCAAGGATACAGAATTCCAAAGATTCAGCAGGATGCCATGGAAAATGTATTTCAGATGGCCAGAGCCATGATGGAATTACAGAAGAAGGAGGAAGCCAGATTAAGATTCCAGAAATGATTTCTGATATATTTGATTCTATCCCAGAGTTGTATGATGCTATAAATGATGTGAAAAAACATCTTTCTGATAAAAATGAAACCATTTGTAACAACATTAAAACAAACAACCTGAGTCTTTGCCAAATTAATGAAACACTTATGTGTTTTGAAAAAGTTTTAAGAACAATTAAAATTTCCAATATTGATAATTCTTTTGGCAATAAAATACATGAGCAATCTGCCATTATTAAAGAATTAACAGATAAATATTCTAAATTCAATATTGATGACATAATTGAAACAAGAATTAAACAAGACATAAATATTATCAAAACAGATAACAAGAAAGTCCTTGATGACATTTCAAATTCATTTACTGAAGTAAAGACATATACCATTGCCTTGAAAAAGTGTTTTGATGCTTCACAAGAAGAAGTATCAAAATTATCAATGAAATTGAATCAAGTCACTGCTGATAATACAAGACAGACAGAGTTATGGCAAGAACTGACACATAAAGAAGACATGTATGAAATTGAAGTAATAAATTCAATACAAGGCTTCCAACATGAATACGGAAATTCCCAAAGGTGTAGCAACAGTAAAATGAATGACATTGAACAAATACTGAACACCTTACCAAGAATGTCTACACCTCTGAATCAAAATGAGGGCACAAGTATTGGATCCTGATAATTCACAGTTAAAAAGTGAATTATCCACTCCTTTCATAACTTGGAACCATCAATGGGTCAAGCACTTTTGAAAGAAGTTCCAAAACTTAAAGAATGGCCTCACTTCAGTGGTGAAGGAGAGTATGACCATATGGAATTCATTAGAGGTATTGACATGATCAAATAAGATTTTGAATTAACAGACAGATTGGTAACAGCAAGATTTAACACCTTGTTTACCAGATCAGCTCACAGATGGTACATCAAAATAAGACAAGCACATGGACACCAGAGTTGGACTTGGTGGAAAACCCAAATCATCAACAAATGGGCAAATGATGCTTGGAGGTTTAAAGTTGAAACAGCCTTTGAATCTGCCAAATTTAATTCTGATAAAGACATAGCTTTGCCATGGTTTTGCCAACAAAATGACAGATTAACAGCATTATATCCAGACATGTCAGAATTTATGATCCATAGAAAGATTCTGAGACAATGTGGAGGTGACTTAGAGCATGCTATCAAAAGCAGGACTACTGAACAATCTTCAGCAGAGGATATTATCAATATACTAGAAGAAGTAACCACCAGAACCAAAATTGGTTCTAGTAGGGTGAATCTCAAAAGAAGGTTTAATACACCTTGGAAGAATTCTGTGGACAAAAGCCCCAAAGAAAATTCTAGTAATATTAAGTATAAATCTGCAGATACAGTCAGAAAATGCCATATTTGCCAAAGCACCACCCATTTAGCCAATACATGTCCAAAAAGGGGGAAAATCAATGAAATTGACATTGAAAAGGAACCAGATGTTGAAAAAGAAGACATAATTGAAGACAATTCAGATGATAAGTCATCCATATTTTCTGAATCTTCAAAAAATATAGAAAATATCAATGCCACTTTTGACAGCATGGAATCTTATTCCCACTTACCACAATTGAGCAATGGTCAACTTGATTTATCAAAAGTTCAAGATGCACAACTTATGAAAACAAAACCAAACAGAGGGAAAGGTTATACAGTTGGTAACTCCTGTATAACAGAAGTGGTGATTGACAACAAGCCCACCAAACTTTTACTTGACCCAGGAGCCTTCTGCTCTTGTGTTGGAAAATCTTTTCTTAACACTTGTGTACCAAATTTTGAAGACCAATTGTTACCAATTGATGGTATAAAATTCAACAGTGCAAGTAACCCAATGAAAGCATTAGGAATCTTTGAGACCAATGTCATATTCCCACACATAAATGGGAAAATAAGAATCACAGTTGAATTTGTTGTCATGGAAAATTGCTCTAGTACCCATTTTATATTGGGAAATGACTATTTAATCATGTATGGGATAGATCTACATAACAACAAAGACAGATACTTTACTATTGGAGACAATAAGCGCCAAAAATTTTCCTTTTTACCATTTAAAAGACAAATTACAGTAAACAAAGTATCACCAGTCAACTTAGAGTTAGAGAAATTCAAGTCTGAACAGTTAAATGAGGCTGAAATAAGCCTTCATCTGACTGATCAACAGGAAAATGAACTTTCTTCCCTTTTGTATGACCACAGAGAAGCATTTGCTTCAGACAAAGAACCTCTAGGAGCAATTATTGGTCATGAAGTTGACATCATTCTTAACATTGAGAGACCTTATCCACCACTCTTAAGAAGACCTGCATATCCAGCAAGTCCAAAATCAAGAGAAGCTCTAGAAATTCATATCAAGGAACTTCTGGACCTTGGTGTAATAAGAAAAGTAGGCCACAATGAAGAAGTAGAAATAACTACACCAGTCATAGTGGCGTGGAATAATGGAAAATCCAGAATGGTTGGGGAATTTAGAGCTCTGAACACTTACACTGTTCCAGACAGATACCCAATACCAAAAATCCAAATTGCCCTTACTCAAATATCTCAAGCAGTGTATATAACCACTATGGATTCCCTTAAAGGATTTCATCAAAATGTGGTGACACCAAGAGCAAGAAAATACTTGAGAATTGTTGTTCATTGTGGAGTGTATGAATACTTGAGGATGCCCTTTGGTATCAAAAATGCACCTTCACACTTCCAAAGAATGATGAATGAAATCTTCCCTGAAGAACTCTCAGAGGGATGGTTAATCATTTACATTGATGACATTATTGTCTGTTCCAAGACTTGGGAGGAGCACATGTACAGATTGTCCAGAGTTTTGACAAAAATTCAATCAGTCAACATGAAAATCTCCTTGAAGAAATGCCATTTTGGATTTAAAGAACTTAAGGCACTAGGACATGTTGTATCTGGTTTATCCCTTGGGATTGACAAAAACAAAGTTGCAGCAGTATTGCTAAAACCCATGCCCCAGAACAAGAAGGAAATTCAGTCATTCTTAGGGTTTGCGATATTACAGGCAACACATTAAAGATTTTGCATCCATAGAAGGACCACTTTATAAATTGTGTGACAAAGACACAGTATTTGAAATGACTGTTGACAGAGTCAAAGATTTTGAGTCTCTAAGAGAAGCATTAACCACTGCTCCACTCTTACTGATGCCAGACTTCAAATTGCCTTTCAAACTGTATATTGATGCATCAGGGGATGGACTAGGTGCTGCACTTCACCCAGTTCAGATCATAAATGATAAACCTGTAGATGGACCCATATTTTTCATATCCAGGTAAATCAAACCAACTGAAGCCAGATATGGAGCAAGTCAGATGGAATGTCTATGCCTTGTCTGGGCCTTGGAGAAATTGAACTACTTCTTAAAGGGATGTGTTTTTGAGGTGATAACAGATTGTACAGCTGCCAAATCACTTTTAAACATGAAAACACCCAACAGACATATGCTCAGATGGCAAATAGCCATACAAGAATACAGAGGCAATATGACTATTGTTCATAAGGATGGGAATATTCATAAGAATGCAGATGGACTAAGCAGATGGCCATTACCAAATAATATTGATAATCCTGCTTATGTACCAGAAGAAGCTTCACCACAGATCCCAATAGAAGGAATAAGTGTTACAGACTTGAACACCACCTTCTTTGAAGAAGTCAGAAGTAGTTACACTCAAGATAAGAATTGTAGCATCTTATGCCAATTACTTAACAAAGACTGTAAAGAAAACTCTCTAATACATGCCTTAGATGAAGTATGGAGAAAATCTTATGATGAAGGAAGATTTCACCTACTGGATGGTATAATTTACCACAGAACCAAGCACACATGTGTCATGACAGTTGTAGACAGGTCATTAATCAATCTTGTACTGAAAGAATGCCATGATAGTCCCTTTTCAGGACATCTGTCTGAAGACAGAACAAGAGAAAAAGTAAAGACCTGCATATGGTGGCCAATGTGGCAGAAAGATGTTGCAGAGTATTGCAAAGCCTGTGACAGATGCCAAAAGGCAAATAAATCCACTGGCAAGAGACTTGGAAATATGATAAAAATCCAAGAACCAAACAGACCTTGGGAAATTGTCCATATGGATTGGGTAACTGGCCTACCACCAGGAGGTGACAGAAGCTATAATGCTTGCCTAGTAATTGTGGACAGATTCAGTAAAACTCCAATCTTTTTACCATGTCACAAAGATGATACAACCATGGATACAGCTCTTCTGATATGGAATAGAGTAGTGTCATGGCGTGGGATATTTACAAATATCATCAGTGATAGGGATCCCAAATTCACTTCAGCACTATGGACAAATCTTCACCAATTATTTGGCACTAAACTGTCTTTCTCTACAGCCTACCACCCACAAACTGATGGCCTGGCTGAAAGGATAATCCAAACCTTAGAGGACATGGTGAGAAGATTTTGTGCATATGGCCTTGAATTCAAAGATTGTGATGGATTTACCCATGATTGGTGTACTCTGTTTCCAGCACTGGAATTAGCATATAAAACATCAATCCATGCCAGTACCAATCAAACTCCTGCTATTCTAGAAAAAGGATGGAACCCCAAGTTACCCCAAGATTCCTTGAGGAAAGATTGAATTGAAATACATCCCACAGCTGCTAGCTTCAAAGGAATGCTAGACAAAGCTAGAAAGCATGCAGTAAGGTGCATGGAGGACTCTTTTGCATATGCTAAAGAAAAATGGGATAAATCACATGCAACTCCAGATTTCAAAGTGGGGGACCTAGTTCTTGTATCCACCACTAACCTCAATAACATCAAAGGATGTAAAAAGTTGAAAGACTCCTTTGCAGGACCTTTTTTGATTAAGGCCCTCCATGGAGAAAATGCTGTTGAAGTAGAATTATCTGAAGAACTTAGCAATAAGAATCCTACATTCCCAGTGAGCTTGATAAAGCCATATAAATCTAGTGATGCTGAGAAATTTCCCTTGAGGAATAATATTCCCCAAGTTATACCTCCTATTGAGACATCTGGTACTAAGAAAATTATCAAAGTTCTTAAAGAAAGGAAATTAAGAACCAAGAAAGTAAGGGAATACCTTGTTAGGTACAGTGACCCAACTTGTGAAGATGAATGGTTAGAAGAAAAAGATATACCAGAAGCTACCAAACTCCTCAGGAGATTCAGGCACACTAGAAACACCAATATTACAAAGTAATATTCTTTTTTAGGGGGAGGGAATGTGAGCCTTAGAGGTAATTTCATATACCCAAAAGACCACAAATATAAAAAATAACATATTAATATAAATAAAATAAATTTATTTATATTATTAACATAAAAATCATAATATAAATATAAAATTATATTAAAAATAAAAAAATTAATTACAATTTAAAAATAAAAATACATTAAATTTTGTAAGTATAAAATTACATTTATACTTTAAAAAAATTAAGTAAAAATGAAATTTTAACAAAATTGTGAAAAAATAAATAAATTTGGAAAAAAGTTAAATAAAAATTATTATAACTTTTTATCCAATAGATAAACATATAGAAATTATTTCACCATTGGATTCCTCATAAAAAATTAGGTGGGGTCACCTCTGAGTGAAATTCTTTTAACTCAACTCTAAATAAGCTTAAATTAAGTTTTTAGTATTTTCAATACAAAAGTTGAAAATCCTCAAAACCTTAATTTAATTCACACCACATGTGGTGTTAACCATCAATTTTTGTGTTAAAATTGAGGTGTTGTGTTTAGTTTAGAAGTTATGAGGAATTGAAGTATTTTCAATTGAATTCAATTGAAATGTCAAAATGTGCGTGTGTATTATATAAGTGAACTTTGATTTACATATGAGGGGTCAATTATTACTGTATTGTACTGTACAATTGAATTGAATTACATATGTAAATTATAAGTATAATACATGATGAGGAATTAAAGGAAAAATAAATTGGAAAGATTAAATTTGGGGGGGAAAAGGAACTCCAGCTCTAAGGGGGAGCTAGACCCCCAAAATCCTTGCTGACAGGCATGGGATGTCAAAATTTACGCAAAATTTCATCACTTTTGGCCTGGAATTGAGTTACAGGGTCTGTGGACTCAATTGATGATGAGGTTTTGATACCAATTGGGGTAGTTTTAGCTGTTGCCAAGAGGGTAAAACTACCCTTAAGATAAAACCATCATAGTAAAAACAGTTTTACCTGGTTTCTACGTCTCTGACACACATTCTGACGTGTTTTGAAGGCTCTAGGCCTGGTATTGCTATAGTAATGGCTGATTTAAGGGTCTAAAATGGCTAAAAATGGCTAAAAATGGCTTAAACCAGCCCTTTTTGGTCTAAACCAGGGTTCAATGATTCCATAATTGGCTTTTCTGTTGTCAGACTGTTTTTCACGACTGACAAGAGTAAATTTTACTTTTGGAGTAAGAGAATTGATGGCTATCAAAGAATGTCTTCTTTGCCCCACTTTTCTCTTCATGTTAGAATCTTTTCCTTTTATTAATTAGTTTAAACACTGTTAAACCAATCAATCAAAGATTCCAACCACCATTTTTAGATCATTTTAATCCTTTTAAACCACGTGAAAAAATAATTATAATCATTGTTTGTAACTCTTATAATCATTTTTACCCCTGAACCACCCCAAAAGTGAATTAAAGCATCTTTCATCACTGTAAGCTTTGTCACTTTGTTTCCAAATTCACTCTGGTCACTTTTGGGTGTGTTTTCTCTTTAATATTCTTTTTAAAGACTTTGTTCTTTAATTAATTGCTTGCAGTTCTTTTCTCAATTAATTCCAATTGTATTTGGTCTTGAAGAAATTTCTTTTGTAGCCTTAAAATATCTCTTGTAGAGTATTTTTTGGATAAATGTTTATTGTTGGTAAAACAATAAATTTTTATAATATTATTGTTTTATACTAATAAAGTTATAAACAATAAAATTGGCATGTTTTCTCTTAAAAATAATATTTCATACTATTTTTAACTGAATTTTACCTTATACAAATTTTGAGGACAGGAAAAGTACTTGATTTTTAATCAAAGTTTCATATCCACACCTTACACATATAATTGTATGGTAAAAAACCATATGGGGTGGTTTTTAAAGGAGATATGGCTATTTATGGCATTTTGAAGGCCATTAATGGCATTATAAATGCAATAAAGGGAGTTATTAATGCCATTAATGAATTTTTGAAGGTTATTGATGGAATTATCAATGCAATAGTATGGTTCAAGCCCAGCCAAATCTTTTCCTCATGATCACGTAAGATTTTGCTTACACTTCTTTTTTGATTGTCAATTTTACAACTCATGTACCCAGTCATGAGCTACCAATTTGGATAGCTCATGAGCTTGCTCATCACTTGCACGGTTAACCTCCATGATCCAATTCATCCACCAATCAAAGGCTAGGTACCAAAATACCATGTAAGCACAATGTTGGCAAACATATTGATTGATAAGAGTTGATTGGGCCTGGTCTTGTGGGTACATTTCTGAGCCAAGTGTTGGGAGTGTTGGAAGGCCAAGATATTTGGCTATGTGCTGATGATTTTCATCAATCTTTGAGATCATCCACATCAGCTCAAGGTCCTTCAAGGCTTGGCGTCTCTGAGAGGTTCTGGGCATTTTGGAAATTAGATATGATGGGCAGGATTAAGATCAGAGTGAGGGGAGTATTATGGACTAGATTGCGATGAGAGTTAGAGTATTCTCTTGATAAGCGGTGTTCTATCGTAACTCTCTATGATCAGCTCAAGGTCCTGGGCTTGTTGTAGATGGATATGTAGTTGATTTGAGATGAGGTTGGGGGCATCTTTGTATGGTTTAATCAAGATGGCAAAACTTACGAGATTTATGCGTTGGGAGGTGGTTTGCTCAAAAAAGAAAGTGTTTTGACTGGAGTTGCTTAAACTGGTGCATCCACATGGACTGTGCACAGAATTTGCGACTTATTTTTAACTTAAAAATAAGTTAAAAATAACACTTTTTACAAGCCACAAACCACCTCATGAGCCAACTCATACAAGGTCTTTGACAAGTATATTCCTGCTCTCTCATCTAAAATTTGGCTCATGAGTTGGCCCTCTGAACCCTACTAATAGAGGGAATTAATGATGCCATAAATGGCATTATCAATGCAATAAAGGGAATTATTAATTCTATAAATGGCATTTTTAATGCCACAAATGGAATTGTTAATTCCACAAATGGCATTATTAATTCCATAGATGGCATTTTCAATGTCATTTTTGGCCTTAACAATACCATAAATGGCATTAAAAATGTGATTGATAGAATTAAAAAAGCCATCTGTGGAATTAAAAATGCCATTTATAGCATTAATAATTCCCTTTATTGTATTAACAATTCCATTTATAGCATTAATAATGCCATTTATTGCATTAATAATTCCCTTTATTGCATTGATAATTCCCTCTATTGCATTAATAATTCCCTCTATTGCATTGATAATTCCATAAATAGCCATATTTCATTTAAAAACCCAACCCTTATGTTTTTTTACCATAAAATTACATTTTTTTACCAATTCATGGCAAAAACGCATAAGGGATTATTTGGGTTTACCTAAACCCTTATTTGATTAATGTTTTTTTGTTTTTTTTTCTTAAAAATCACCTCTTATCTAAATTTATTAATAACAAAATCTTTACTATTTTTTTTTTTTGGTTTTTTTTTTTTTGTTGATTTTTATTTTCAAAAAAAAAAAAAAAAGATAATTCTTAATTTTTACTTATTAAAATTTAAATCTACTTGTTTTTAATTATAAAAATAAAAATAATAATAATAATAATAATTTCTCAATAATATGTAAATATATAATTTCTCTTAAGTTTAAAACTCAAACTGGTTATATATATATATATATATATATATATATATACCTATATATATATATATATATATATATATATATATATATAGGTATATACAATCATGTTAAATTCTTAACCTTAAACCACCCCCTACATCATCAAAACAAAATAAATAAATAAAGCTTTGTATCTATATATCAAGTTCCTAAATAATATAATAATAATAATAATATTTGAAAATTAAATTAAATTAATAATCTCATCTTTTTTATTTTAAGCCTTTTTTTCCTTTCTTTTAAATTTTGAGGGGATTTTATTTGGATATCAACCAAAAAAAGGTGGATGAGTCTTTTCAAGGCTTCACCTTCCTTAAAAATGAATAAAATGACTTGTTGGTATCAATTTAACAAGAATTAGAATTGACTTATTACTTTTCTTTATTAAATTCATGTTAAAAATTGAGCATATTTAGGGCCCCTAGAATTGGTTCACAAAAAGGGTAACATTGGTTTCAAAATTCCCTAAATCAAAAGTCATTCAATTAATAAAAGCTATTTCATGTTAAAAGAATTTTTTCATAATTTTTTTTATTGTTTTTTTAGTTTAAAAAATGAAGAGTTCTTGTTCACTGATGGCAAGAGCCATTGGCATACCAATGAGGAAGATAAATTCAGGACAAACCATGCACCCTGACCAGCTTATTCAAAGGGTGCATTCATTCACAAACTCAATATCAACAATATGCATGCACTTGAAAAAAATTAAGATTACATCTCTTAAAAATGGGTTCTTGCACCCCCAAAATACAGTGACTGGAAAGTGTCGTAACCAAAAGCAAATAAATTTCACAGCACCACACTGTATCAGTATGTTTTGCATTCACTGCCAGAGATGCTTTAAGGGGGAAATGACACAAACTATTCCAAAGCTAATCTTTCAAAACTGACATTAAGACACTTTCTAGTTCGACCCAAAACTTTGATTTGCAGAAAAAAACATATGAAGGGTAATGTTGAAACCCTTGCTTTTGGATTAAATTTCGTAACTTCAACATAAAACAAAATTACACCAGTCAATGAAAACAGAAGCATGTAGTTGGTTGTTGCGCAAGTAAGGTGCAAAAGGTTGTTTTGACTTTTAAGTTGAAGCAAAAAGGTATATGATTAAAGGATTAAAAACTTTTCAAATGTCGACTTTGTTAATCTTTGAAACGTCAACTCCAGGTAATCCAAATCTACGGCTAAATTCACCGACGTCTTGATGTAATTTTTCTAATAATTGTTTACCTTCACCATTACCTTCTGTTGCGCATCTTAAGAAATCTTTTAGTTGTTTTGATCCTGCTTCGTCTTGAATCTTTAAAGAGATTTTGATGACTCGATCCATAAAATTAGCTACTTGAACCATTTCCTCAGGGCCCATTGATCTTGAGGTTAAAGCTGAAGTGCCTAAACGAACTCCACCTGGAACTTGAGCAGATGTATCACCAGAGACAGCGTTTTTATTAATAGTAATGTGACCTGATGAATGAATAATAAAATGCAAGATGATGAGATTGAGAAATATGAATGAATGAAAATGAATTGACATACAAAGATCGCAAATTTTTTCGACTTTGGAGCCAGTCAGACCGATAGGTCTTAGGTCCCATAAGACCAGATGATTATCACTTCCCCCGGTTTGTAGATTATAACCTAGTTCGGTTAGACGTTGAGCGAGAGTGCGACTATTTTCGATGACAGCTTGAGCATATTGTTGAAAGCTAGGATCAGCTGCTTGCTTGAGAGCAACTGCAATAGCAGCGATTGTATTATTGTGAGGGCCACCTTGACAAGCAGGAAAGACGGCGTTATTGACACGAGTTTCGATGGAAGGGTCTTTGTCTTTTCTGAAAAAGATTAAACCGGCACGTGGACCACGAAGTGTTTTATGAGTGGTAGTAGTTACTACGTCGCAATATTCAAAAGGATTATTTTGAGCTTGACCGGCAATAAGACCTGAGATATGAGCCATCTAAGATGAAAGAAGATGAAAGAAATTAAAATGAATAATTAAATGAGAAGAGGATGGTATGAGATTTTGAACGACTGACGTCCATCATTAAATAAGCAGCTTGATCATCGGCGATTTTTCTTAAAGTTTGATAATCCCAATCTCTAGGATAAGCGCTTGCACCACAGATTAAAATTTTAGGTTTAAAAATTTTAGCGGTTTTTTGAAGGGCTTGATAATCTATTAATTTTGTGATAGGATCGATACTATAAGGGAAAGATTGAAAATAGATTGAAGAAGCTGAGATTTTTCTTTTAGCAGTATAAAACCCATGAGTTAGATGACCACCATCGGGTAAACCTAAGCCCATGATACGATCTTGAGGTTCGATTAAAGCAGTAAAAGTAGCAAAACTAATTTTGATTAAGGAGATGATGAGTATAATACTTTTTTATTGAAAAAGAAAAAAAGGTATAAAGTTAGATTTACTAAACTTTGCAGTTGAACCAGAGTAAGGTTGAACGTTTACGCCCCAAATTTTAGGATCTAAGCGAAAAGCATTTAAAGCACGTTGTTGACAAAGAATTTCAAGTTGATCTATGAATTGATTTCCGCCATAATAACGAGCACCAGGCAAGCCTTCAGAATATTTATTTGTTAAGATTGAACCATTAGCCTCCATTACGGCTAAAGAAGTTAGACTAGAACAAAGCCAAGATGAAAAAGTCAAATTAACAAAAGGGTGATGAAGAATGATTATATGAAAAGAAGAAATTTTTGACTGACTTTTCTGAAGCAATTAACTCTAAGCCTGAGAACTGACGATAGGTTTCATTATCAATAAGCTGCTGAACTTGAGGCTAAATAAGCAAGAATAAATAAAGATTGTTAGATTGAAATGAAAAGTAGATTAAAATGAACTGGATTGAATTGAATACTAACGTCATATTGAGATAGAGGGGTGTAAAGTGATTGATTGAAATCCTTGATAGGAATTTGAGACATGATTGACGACAATGGACGACGAAGAGGAAAGAAATTTGATGAAATTTGGGAAATTTGGGAAATCTGGTAAATTCTGGAGTAAACGAATAATTTCCCGAGGTGAGAAAGTTTCTGAGGATGGACGAGTGACATATTTGATGAGATCAGGCGAGGCAGGGAGGATTCGGAGTGGGTGGTAGCCAGTTGAGCGAATCTGAGTCAAATTGTGGTTGAAAGTGATAATTTGGGTGAAGTTGAGGGCTGGCACTTTGGCTTGAAGAGGATTTGAACCAAGGACTGATTTCCTGCAAGGGCAGCCTAGCACTCATCAATAAAGCTTGGTGGCTGATCTGGGGAAAGATCCAAGGAGTCTCAATTCATCCAAGAAATTTGCCTAATACATAGAAATTTCAATCTTGGCCACTCTTCCTTTACAGAAATTGCAGGGTAAGAAAATTTACTGCAAGCAATCACATGGAATTCCTGCTTGAAAATTTTAAATCTTAAGGTTTTTTCATTAAACTAATGATGGCTTATTTGAATTTAGTTTTGAAAATGGTGGGTCTTGATCAGTCAATCTTTTTGTTATGATTTTTTATTAAACTCATTATAATCTTATTCAGGGCTTTCAGATCTAAGAAATCCCAAGTTGGTAATTGTGAGCCTTTGAGCTATGCCATAAAAAAGCATAAAACTTTGATTATCTCAGAAACCAGTGAATAAACATGTGAAATTAATTACACAATTGGATTCCCTATCAACAACTCCACATACAACATTTTTATGTCATATCTGAAAAGGCAATACTCTCTGAGACAACCTGAATATATGCACTTTTATGATCAGCACATATATTCATGGTTTTTAGCTCATATCTTTTGAAATATGCAGGATAAAGAGTTGAACCAAAAATAAAGTTACAACATATTTACTTGGAGAATACAGATATGGAATTTGTTTGACAAGTTATAAACAAGGTTATAACTTAAAAAGGTTTATTGAGCAAAATAGTTATAGCTGTTGACCACTTTGTTGTGAGAGTGGTCCAAACTTAAAAAAATAGATATTCAGAGTCTACTAGTTCATGCATAAAGAATGGTGTAATTGTCATCATTATATTGAAGGTATAACTCCTTGAAATCATGTTTTGAAGTTTAAAATAGTAAATTAAAAAAACAGTTTTAACTGGTTTTTAAATCTCTTACACACATTCTGATCTATTTTTAAGGCTTGAAACCAGGTATTACTATAGCAATGGCTGATTTAAGGGTCTAAATTGGCTTAAAATAGAAAAAAATGGCTAAAACCAGGGCTCAATGATGCCCTAATTTGATTTCCTGTTGTCAGAGCATTTGCCACAACTGAAAAGAAGAAATTTGACTTTTGGACTAAGAAAATTGGTTGATATAAAAGAATGTCTTCTTTGCCCCACTTTTCTCTTCATGTCAGAATATTTTCCTTTTATATTTAGTTTAAACACTGTTAAACCAATCAATGAAAGATTCCAACCACCTTTATTATATCATTTTAAACCTTTTTAACTATGTTAGAAAATCATTATAATCATTTTTTGTAACCTTTAGAATCATTTTTACCCTTGAATCACCCCATAAGTGAATTAATGCATCTTTCATCAATGTTAGCTTTGTCACTTTGTTTCCAAATTCACCCTTTTCAATTTTTGCCATGTTTTCTCTTTAATAATCTTTTTAAAGACTTTTTTCTTATATTAATTTCTTGAAGTTCTTTTCCAAATTAATTCTAATTGAAATATCTCTTGAAGGAATTTCTTTTGTAGCCTTAAATATCTCTTTTGGAGTAGTTTTAAATGAATTTTTATTGTTATTAGTAAAAAACATCTTTATAATATCATTGTTTTATATTTCTAAAGTTAAAAACAATAAATTTGGAATATTTCCTCTTGAAAATCTTAAATTTTAACATTTTTAATCATATTGTACCTTATACAAATTTTGAGGATAGGAAAAGCAATTGATTTTTAATCAAAGATTCATATCAACACCTTAAGCTTCCACCACTTTCAGAACTCCCACCTTTATTTGTAAATTGTGATCTTTTTATTCTACAATGTGCAATCAAGTTATCCATCAACTTGTCACCCTCTATTTACCAATTAAGTTATATGAGCCTTGAGGTATGTCTTACATACCCAAATAAGCCACAAATATCTTTAAGAATAATTTTTGAACTATGCATAACCCATAAGTCATGCATATATTCAAAATTCATCATTTGTGATTTCAGAAAAGATGAATAACTTTTTATTGAGTAAGTAAATCCATGGATTTAAGACCAGATTTGGATTCTACACAAAAATTTCCCTAGGGTAGCTTCATAGAGTGAATAAGCTCAAATTAACTCTTTGAGGTGGTCATATGGAAAATAATTCAATACCACATCATCAATACCACATAAAAGATCCATGAAAATTTTTGTTTTTCTCAATTTCACACCAAAATAATGGGAAAGTGAGAAATCCCATGTCACATATACACTAAGAATAGTGTTATGAATGTTTGTGGAAATTAAAAACATGGTATTCTTATATGCACTTTTGGTACACCCATAGTGGATATCAGTCTTGAACTCTGAATCTCTATTTTTGATGTGAAAATAGCTAGAGGGGACAAAAGCCATCAAAGAGAGCCAGGGTACCCAAATTCTGAGGCCTCTGAGGCATGGACAGCTCCAAAGCTTGGATCCATGGCTGATCTTGGCCCAATTAGTAAACTAAAACCTTTTGGGAACTTGGTTACCATGTCAAAACATCATTAAATCATAAGATAATTGCAAATAAGCTGCTATTTTGATGTGCCAAGGAGGTAAAGAGCAACTTAGACTCCTGTAACCATGTCAATTCTTAATTATTTTCCATGGATAAGCCCTAAAAGAGTAATAAAAACCCTTTTTGGACTAGTATCCATTGATTTACCTCATAGCAACCTGCAATATACTGATATTTGCAATTCTACGTAGAAATGAGGTAAAAACTTCCAAAATTCATTAAAAATACACTTCTTGATTAATCTCTCTGAAACGTTCAGGACTAATGGAGAGCTGTATTATGCATATAAAAACCAAAAATAATTATGGTTTAACTAGTAAAATTAAAAGTTTTACTTACAGTCCATTTTTGATTATTCTACCTGAAACACTGAATCTTCAAAAATTCACAGTAATTACAACCTGTGATGAAATTTCCAATAACATTGATAAATTTGAGAAATAAATAATTATTTTGAAATAAAAGAAGATTTATGGATGTTACTCAATTTATTCTTAACCATATTGGGGTTGGTAGTCATGTAAAAGCATCAATTAAGTAATTATGATAATCTTACATGACAACAGATGATGCAATCAATAATCCAAAATGTTTTATTGTTTTCTCACTCACTGGCTTTTCAGTTTTCTCCATGTCATGCCTCTGTGAGCTGTCTTAGACTTAAAAGAGGCCTTCTCTTTCTGTTTTTTCCAAATAATCACATTATTCAATTATTTAATTATTACCAACAAGTAAGTATTAGTTAAAACTTTTCTTAAGTGTTTTATTCTTTCTGAAACAATCAGAAGGATGTGAAATCATAGAAATCAACTATATATTGCTGTAATCCTTCTATAATTCTTTTTTTAATCCATTAAATACACAATTCTACATCAAATCTCTGTACTTTTATCTCTAATAAGTTCTTTGGAATAATAGTGAGTGATTTATCTTAATTCTTAAAGTTTTTCTCTAGTAATAGTTTTCTTCAAGATTTATCTTCATAATTATTTTTTTAAAAGATAATTATAAATTAAAATAACTTATTATTTTAATTGAAAGAAGTTTTTATTATAAAATTCTTGTAATTGATTCTAGTAGACAATTACTACTTACTGTTCTAATCAATAGTAGTGTATAACACATAAAAGAAATAATTCATTAATTATTTAATTGTGGTTATAGTAATATTTTTATTATTATATTTCATAAGAAAAGTCATAGTACTGTTTATTAATAGTAATATTATCAACAGTTTCATAGACACATCTTAAAATTTAACTTTGCTATGCCCCAACCAATGCCCCAAAGTGCAGGAAATTAAACAGAATTCAATGAAATCCAAACTTCATCTCCAGAGAGTGGTAGTGAAATCTCTGATATGGTTAGTAGTAATGAATTAGGAATAAAAGTAAAGAGCCTTTCCCAGGAAAATAATCAAGATCCACCAGTTCTTCCAGAATGTGAGCATAAATTAATCTTTAATATTCGAAATCTCTCAAAACCTGATAGTTTTTTCATAGCCTTTATTTCAGCTCAACCTTCAAGCTCTCAAAAACTTAATTTTAAAATCTATGAAGAGGAAAAGACTTTTGAACCTTGTGAACCAACAGAAGATGCTGGGAAAGATGATATAATTTTCAGTGGAAAGGTTGAAATTATATCAAAGGAAAAATTTGTCTCAAAAATAACTCAAACAATCCCAAGGCTGGAAAAAATTCAAAATGATAGTAAAATTCCTTACTATGTACATCAAAAAATTGGTGAAGCAATGAGCCTCCTAAAGATGGATTTTAACTGTAAGTCCATTACTAATTGGATAAAAAATTTATAAAAATAGCTGCTTACAATATATGGATAGGTGTGGAGGTGGGAGAATGTGAGGCTGAGTCTATGATAAAGGTGTATAATAGTATTTACAAGCTTTAACTATGTCTGTGACATGGGGAAAATAGTTTTAAAAGAGCTTAATTTCAAAATAATAAGGGTTTTAATGATAATTAAAGGGCTTTACTATTGTATAATAGTGGTGGTGAGCACTTCTGAAAGCCCTGGGTGCAGTCTTACCAGTTGGATTACTATAATAAGAGCTACAATACTTAAATTTAAAGTATAAACTGATTATTTTCAAGGAGTATAACTTTTTTTGGCAGTTGTACTACATAGGAATTTAAGAGCAGGATGGGTATTCCTTTTCTGGAAGTGAAAAGGCCTCCTTTTATCCTGAAAAGGGGTAAAAAGGCTGCTAGACCTTTTCACATAGAGGAAGTGAGGATTTTTCACTCTCAAGGACAGACTTGGGGTTTGAAAAAGGCTCTTATAGCCTGTATTGAAGTAAAAACAAGCTTCTTTGTGAGCTTTACACCTCATAATCATGGTTATGGTATACTATCCCATGGTAAGGATGTATTGGCCAAACTGTGGGATTTTGACCTTAAAGTAGCCATAACTTTGTCAGTTCTTGAGATATCAGCCTCAAAATTGGTTCAGTGTGTAGCAATGTATGTATTCTACACAATGGTTCCTTATTTGATATGGCTATCATTAAATATGGCAAAGTTATCCCATGTACAAGATTTTTGTACATATGTGTGTTTTAGGCAAAAAGCTGTATTGGGCTTGTTTGCCTTATAGCTTTTGCTCTAGATGAGATATAGAGGAATGAATGGCACCATCAGATAGCCCCAATTGGGCTCTTTCAAAATAAACCCACTTTAGGTATCTCACATCAAAACTTTAGAAGCTAGATGAGAGGTAAATGTTTTATTTACCCTTATTTGGCCTTAATTTGGCCATAAATTCTGTAATAGTGGTACTAGCTCAGTTTGGATGGTACCAGTGAATAGCCCTGACGTAGAGCTTCATTTTGAATACCCACTTGATGGCGTTAAGCCTCTTAATCTGTATATTAGATGAGAGGTGAAAATTAAGGTTTATGATCAGCAACAACTTTGTTATTATTTGTACTGTGGTGATGGGACTTATATATTTAGAAAGGGGTTGGTTTCCTATCCCTTTTGATACCTTTTGCGCTGATTTGGTGGTATTTTTGCTATACCATTGATTTATGGTATTTGGCTGTAATGCTTGTCCTCTGGTTTTGAGTCACAGGCTGACATACCCTCCCTCTAAAAAAGGATCATCATTGATGAGACTGTTCAGTCCTCCTAGAAACTCTGGATCTCCTTCAATGAAGGCTCCCATCTGGTATGGCATCTTCTGCCAACCATTTGTCCTTATCAGCTGTCTGGTTCTTGAATCTAACTAACTACTGTCTCTGATCCTTACCATTAAATCTGATCTTCCTGGCCTTGATTATTTTCTTCAGTGGCCCAGGGGAATCTTCCACTTCCACTATATCTGGTGGTGTGGGGTTCTTCTTCCTGGAGGGGAACTTATCCTCCTCTGTCTGGAAGTATGGCTTGACTAAACTCACTGGAAAGACTGGGTGTTTCCTGGAAAATTCCTCTGTGAGCTTGACTTCCACTGAATTTTTGCCTATCAATTTCATGATAGTGAAGGGCCCTACAAACGAGCCTCCCATTTTCTTGGGTACTTTGAGATTATTAAAGTTAAGTGTGGACACTAACACTTGGTCCCCTTGTTTAAAGTCAGGTTCCATGTGTGATTTGTCCCACCTCTGCTTATTATATTCTTTTGCCTCAGCTATGAATTTTTCAGCTGTGTCACAAGCTATCCTCCACATTTCATGGAAATCTCTGGCTGTGGGGTGGATGGTCAGAAGAGTTTTCCTCAGGTTATCCACAGGCAATAGGGTATTCCACCCTTTGTCTACCAGTGCAGGTGTTTTTCCTGTGGTAGAGTGCTGACTTGTGTTATAAGCCAGTTGGACTGCTGGTAGCAGGGTAACCCAGTCATGGGTGTAACCTTCATGGTCCTTATATTCCATGTCATAGGCACAGAATCTAATAAGGATGTCCTCCATTGTCTGGATCATCCTTTCAGCTAATCCATCTTTTTGTGGATGGTAAGCTGTGGAAAATGCAAGTTGAGTACCCAGCATGTCATAGAGGTTGATCCAAAATTCAGAGGTGAACTTTGGGTCCCTATCAATGATGATGATCTTAGGGACTCCACAGGTAGATATGATGTTGTTCCAGAATAAAAGAGCAGTATCCATCGCTGTGTCCTCCTTGTGAAATGGTAGGCACCTCATGCTCTTGCTGAACCTATCAACTATGATGAAGCCGGCATTGAAGTTTTCTTTGCCTCCTGGGACAAGTCCTGTGACCCAGTCCATGTTGATGGTTTCCCATGGGTGTATGGGTTCCTCTATTTGTTGAAGTAACCCATACTTCTTCCCATTTTTTATGTTTTACTTTTGGCATCTTTCACAAGTGTTGATATATGCACTCAACTCTTGTTCCCATTTGGGCCACCAAGCTGTGCTTGCTACCCTCTCTTTGGTCCTGTCTTTGCTCATGTGTCCCATATAGGGGCAGTAATGGCATTCCTGCAGATTTAAAGATATATGGTCTCTGTCTATTATTGTGAGTGTAAAAGTGTGCTTCTCTTTATAGTAGAGCAGGCCATCTATAAGGAAAAAATTATTGTCCTTATAGTCCCTAAACCAGGGTTCCTCTAACTGGGATTCCAGTTCTGGGCTCCTGTAGGTTTGTTTAAGGAGTTGCAACAATATACCACATTGTTTGTGTTTGGCATATGTCTTCATCACTGCATTGAAGAATTCATTATGCAACTCTGAGGAGCTTATTCCCAATATGGGGGGTTCTGTTCCTTCGGAGTCAGTGTTTCCACTGTCTGGGGTACTACCTTCTGGTTCCCACTCAGAAAATCTGAAGTTTATCTTCCTGTCTATTTCCATGAAATGGATAGGAATTGTAGCTGCTACTTCAGGGTCATAAGATGGGTTTCTTTTGACATTATTCAGTGGCCATCTGCTGAGGCCATCTGCATTGGCATGAATTTTACCCTATTTGTATATGATGGTCATATTCCCTCTATACTACTGGATGGCTATCTGCCACCTCAGCATGTGTCTATTGGTAGTCTTCATGTTGAGTAAAGACTTTAAGGCTGTGCAGTCTGTGTAGACTTCAAATACTGTACCCTCCAAATAATAATGAAGTTTCTCTAGAGCCCAGACTAAGCATAGACATTCAGTCTGGGTGGCCCCATACTTCGCCTCTGAATCTTTCAGTTGCCTAGAGATGTAACATATTACTCTCTCTCTTGGTTCACCATCCACAATCTGTCTCTGGTGAAGGGCTGCTCCTAAGCCTTGGCTACATGCTGCATCTATGTATAACTTGAATGGTAGTTCAAAGTCAGGCAAGATGAACACAGGTGCATTTGTGAATTCATATTTGATCCTCTCATATGAATACCTCCTTTCCTTGGTAATTTAAAAACCCCCATCTTTTGAACATAGCTTGTATAAACTACTAGTTATGTGGGCAAAACTTTTGATGTGGTTTCTATAGTAGCTAGAAAACCCAAGGAAAGATTGCATCTCTTTGATTTTTCTTGGTACTGGCTTTTGCAGTACTGCTGCTACTTTGTTCTGGTCAATTGCCAGACTAAGACCTGAGACTTTATGTCCTAGAGCTAATAGCTCTTGTTGGCCAAAATTACACTTTTTAAGTGAAATATTCAGATTTATGGGTGTGCATTTACTTAGCACTCTGTCTATGTATTGCACATGGTTTTCCCATGTCTTTGAGTATATAATGATGTCGTCAATATATACTACCATCCAGCCTTCCAGTATTTCTTCTTGAAATATGGTGTCCATCATCCTTTGAAAGCATGCTGGTGCATTCTTGATGCCAAATGGCATCCTGGTGTACTCATATATGCCCATATGACATATGATTCTGAGTAATTTCATGGAGTTTGGTTTAACTCCATTCTGCTGGAAGCCTTTCATACAATCCATCTTGGTTATGTATTTGGCTTTTGCCAGTTTATCTAAGGCATGAGGTATCCTGGGTATAGGGTACCTGTCAGCTTTGGTGTAGTTATTCAGAGCTCTAAAATATCCACACAACCTAGACTTGTCATCATTCCAGATGCGCAGGACAGGAGTGGTAGATTCCACTATCTCATTATGTCCAATCTTTCTAATGACATCCATGTCTAGGAGTTCATTGATATGTTTTTCAATTTCCTTACTGGTTTTCAGACTTGCTGGGTAAGGAGGTCTCCTGAGCATAGGCGAATAAGGTCTTTCCACATCCAGATATAACTCTATATCATGGCCTCTAATCTTTCCTAATGGTTCTTCACCAATGGCAAATGCTGGTCTGTTCTTTCTCAGCATTTTTAGTAAACTTAGTTTCTGCTTACTGGTGAGGGTAGTACTAAACTATCCTGCTCTGAATTAATTCAGCAGTTCTTCCTGAGGGTCTTGGGAAGATATTTGGTATATATCAAGTGAAAATTTCTTTTTCTTGTTGGTACCAATGGTAATGTGCCTGTTTTTACTATTGTAAACTTCTATGCCATACATCCTCTGGTAATCGGTTCCCAGTAAAAATCCTTGGATTTGGGCATCATCAAGCACTACAAACTCTGGGTTGAGTCAGGTATTACCCTTCCTATGAGGTATAGTTGTTCCTTTAATAATTGTCTCAATGAAAGTCATCTTCCCTGATTCACTCTTGTAGTTCTTTGCCTTTGTGGGCAAGAGCTGGTTTTACAAGTTTTGGAAGTGGTTCTCCAGATCATTTATGGCCACTATGGAGCAGTGTACGCCACTGTCAATCATCAATGGGCGCTGAGCATTGTCAATTCAAACAGTCATTTTTGTGGCTGTTCCATTTATGTATGCTATTCCTTTGGTTGGTGTGAACAGGAATGTTTGTGCATCTTGTTTGTGTTTGCACAGGTTTTTGTTGGCAGTGTCTTGTGGCATGCCTGATTCCAACTGTATTTCCTGGATTTATAGTGGGGTTTTCTCTTGGGTCTTGCTCTTCATCAGATTTCTCTCTGATGGCATCTCACATAGAGTCTGGGTCAGAATCCTCTGTTGGCATCTCACATAGAGTCTGAGTCAGAATCCTCTGTTGGAGGTTCTTCCTCTGGGACTTTCTCAATGGCATAGACTTTTTTCTTTGCCTTTGGGAAGTTTTTGGCATAGTGGTCTGTTGAACCACAGTTATGACAAGAATTCTTCTTTTTTGCCACTTCAGCCACCCTTTCTCTGGGTTTGCCTTTAAGCTCCACCCTGAAAGGTTGTTTCTCTTTGAAACCACTTATTTCATATGGGGTATATTTCCCCATATTAGTTATTTTCCTTAAATCTTTTAAGGTATTTGCAATTTCATCTAGAGTGCAATTGTGGTTGCATCTGAATTTCACTGCATGCTCTAGTTCTCCTGGCATCTGTGTCAGGAGTTTGTGATTCCTCATCTGAATGTTCATTTGAGGATTAATGGCTTGCAGTCTTTTGGACTGTCTAAGACACCACTCATATGGATCTTTTTCCACAGAGTATTTGTCATTTTCAAATAACATGGTCTTCTGCCATATCCAAGTACCATTGCTGTACTTTTGAAGGATTTGACTCTTCCACCATGGCCAATTTCTTCTGCCATGGATTTCATTAATTTATGTGTACCAAATACTAGCATGTCCTTTATATGCTGTATTAAGTCTAGCAGTAATCCAGTAGTCTGGTATTCTTGGTACATCAATGAAGAGTCCATCAATATAATCCATCAGTACCATATGATTATATTCCCCTGTACCAGAGAATTTGGGCCAGCTTGAGGCCTCAGGAAGCTGTTTCAAGGCTTCCTTCTCTGAATAAGACATATTATCTTCATCATTGTATTGTGATGGAGATCTTACCTTATTAATCAACATGGCATCTGGTTTGATGTCATCTTGGTGATATGGATTATACATAACATGGCCTTGTGGTTGGGGCTTCATGTTATGGTAGACATTAAACAGTTTGCTTATGTCTTGATCCAAACAATCCCTGTCCCTTTTGATGTGGTGTTGTTCTTCACAGACTAGATTCAGTCTTTTGTTGGTTTCTTCAGAGGCTTTTCTCAATTGAGAATGTCCTTTTTGAAGGGTTTTAACAATTTTGTCCATGGAGGCTGTTGATATTTTCATCCTCTCATGGCTTGCTTCAAGTTCTTCAAACTTCTTTTGAGTTTGATAAGCATATTGGGACATCTGTAAACACAGTGCAACACTGTAGAGGTTGCTCTCAGGTGTGACAACATTGTGTTCAATCTTAATGGGGGTAATATTTCTATTAATGGGACTACTGATTCTAAAGTTATTTACAACTACTTCTGGTTCTTGTGCACTTCTTTCACCAAATTCAACAGCTTCTGCATCATTGGGTCTGACTCTTTCTTCCTCTGGCTGAAGGTGGTCTTGTTTTTGCCCTTGTATCCTTGTCTTCTCCTGGAAAATTCCTGGCATTGTGAAGAATGGTGACTCTTGGCCACTGATCTGTTGGTTTCTGAATGGTGTGAAGCCACTGGAGAGCTGATTTGGTTGGCTCCTTGTGAGCCTGAAGGAATCTGAGTATGCCCTGCCTGGGTCAGCTGTTCTTCTATAGCTTGGATAGTGGCTTGATTCTCCTGTATCCTGCTTGCCCTCACCTCCAGGAGTCTGAACTGCCTGGTGGGATTCCAATCCTTTTTTGATTACCATAAGGTCTCTGAAGTCTATCTCTTTGAGAAAAATCTCCTGGAAACTTGCTCCAAGTTCTGCCCAGTGGGATGCCAGCTTGAACCTCTTGATGTACATGCTACATTGAAATAAATCTTTGAGGAGTTGGTGGAGCTGAAGAACTTGATCCATATCTTTCCAGTCCTCTGGTTTGAGGTTCCTGCTTAATTGGAAAGTGACTGGCGGTGTGGGTATGATTTCCCTCAGTGTCTTGCCATCCACCACTGTGTCCAAGGTGCACTGTTTGTATGTCAGTAATTCACAGAATAACTTGTAATTAGCAAGTATAATCTGATAAAAAGTGGTATGTAAGAGGGTAATTGACTTAACAGTACAACCAACCACACCTCAACTGTTGGCTTTACAGTAAGAGGTGTCCTTATTTAATTGAAAAGGACTTTATTGATGGCTTCAAGTATTTTTATATGTAAAACACACCAAAAATAAGGGTCTTGTGGTGATTAAATTATAATCAACCACACAACAATATGATCAAAAAAGATAAAAAGTAGTGGTATATAACATAAACCACTCAAAGATATATAAAAGATATGTATTTATTATATTTTTTTAAAAAATGATTACATGTAAAAAAGATAAAAACATTTTTCAGAATAGAGAAAATAAGAGAACAAACTTACTTATAAGGTCCAAAAAAGGTTAAAAAACATGGCCAGGCCCCCAAAATGTCAGACTGAGTCTATGATAAAGGTGTATAATAGTATCTACAAGCTTTAACTATGACTGTGACATGATGAAAATAGTTTTAAAAGAGTTTCATTTTAAAATAATAAGGGTTGTGATGATAATGAAAGGGCTTTACTATTGTATAATAGTGGTGGTGAGCACTGCTGAAAGCCCTGGGTGCAGTCTTACCAGTTGGATTACTATAATAAGAACTACAATACTCAAATTTGAAGTATAACCTGATTATTTTCCAAGATTATAACTGTTTTTGACAGTTGTACTATGTCGTAATTCAAGAGCAGGATGGGGATTCCTTTTCTGGAAGTGAAAAGGCCTCCTTTTATCCTGAAATGGGGTTAAAAGGCTGCTAGACCTTTTCACATAGAGGAAGTGAGGATTTTTCACTGTCAAGGACAGGATTGTGGTTTGCAAAAGGCCTGTATAGCCTGTATAGGGCTCAGATATGGTTTCAAAACTACATCTGGACAGTTTTCACTAATACAGAGTGAAAATTCTTATCTGGGGACCACATGGCTTGATTCTGACGTGTATGATACGTAGAATGCTGTACAGAACCTGTATGGGACCCCAGTATTGAATGAACTATGAGGTATTGAAGTAAAGAAAGCTTCTTTGTCAGTTTTACACCTCATACTCATGGTTATGGGATATTATCCCATGGTAAGGCTGTATTGGCCAAACTGTGAGATTTTGACTTTAAAATAGCCATAAATTTGTCAGTTCTTGAGATATCAACCTCAAAATTGGTTCAGTGTGTATCCATGTATGTGCTCTACACAATGGTACCTTATTTGATATGGTTATCATTAAATATGGCAAAGTGATCACATGTACAAGATTTTTGTACATATATGTGCTTTAGGCAAAAAGCTGTATTGGGCTTGTTTGCCTTATAGCTGTTGTTCTAGATGAGATATGAGTACATAAATAGCACCATCAGATAGCTATGATTGTGGGCTTTCCAAAAAGACCCCACTTTAGGTATCTCGCACTAAAACTGTAGAAGATAGATGAGAGGTGAATGTTTTATTCACCCTTATTTGGCCTGAATGTGGACATACCTTATGTAATACTGGTGCTAGCTCATTTTGTCTGGTACCATTGCATAACCCTGACTTAGAGATTCATTTTTAATACCAATTTGATGCGGTTAAACCTCTTACTCTGTATTTTAGGTGAGAGGTGAAAATTAAGGTTTATGCTCAGCAACAACTTTGAGCAGGAATAGCTTTTTTAGTCTTTGTCTTATGGTGATGCTACTTATATATTTGGAAAGAAATGAGGTTTTTATTTCTTTTGATACCTTGGAGCTGATTTGGCTCAGCTCCATGTTTTGGTGGTATTTTGGCTATACCGTTGATTTATGGTATTTGGCTGTCATGCTTGTGCTTTTCTTTTGAGTCACAGGCTGACAGATAATCTCTACCTGAAGGATCTTGAGTGGTAATTGGAGCTCCAGGAAAAGGTTTAGGCAGAAAAACAAATATAAGTTCCACCAAAAAAACAGCAAAAAACACTGTACCTTTAAAGCTGCAAAATATTCTATTGATCAAGTGATGAAATTATCAATCTTAAAGCTGAAACAAATGATACTGAAGCTCCAAAAACTGAAACACCCAAGTACTCAATAAAATAATCCATGATGAAACCCCTTCCACCTTTCCTCAAAATATTTAAGAATTTCAAGAAAGGGGCGGAAAATAAACATGATACAATGGGTCAATATTTTACTGATATAATGCCTGAACTTGAGCCCAAAGTCTCAACCTGTGCTAATGATCAAGGAGTATTTTTATCCCTCATTGGAGAGTTTGGAGAGATTTTGAATCAAAATTCCAATATTACTCAAGAATGATGGAAAAGAGGGATTGATAAACTCAATAGTATCTTCAAAAATTGATGGGACAATTTACCAAAAAATGATACTGATACATTCCTGCCTGCTGGTATTGTGGTGATCCATAACCAAGCGCTTAAGATGTTTCCCTGGCTTGAGGAGCTTGAGATTTCAGGTTATTTTTATATTTGTGAATGATACATGATGATTTGGCTGTTGACTCACGTGATATACATTGCAATATATATGTGAGCCTTGAGGTATATTTTACATACCCAAATAGGCCAAAATTATCTTTAAAATGAATTCTGAACTATGCATAACAATAATTCATGCATATATATCCAAAATTCATCATTTGTGAGTTCAGAAAAGATAAATAACCTTTTTGTGAGTAAGTAAATCCATGGATTTAAAGCCAGATTTGGATTCTACACAGAAGGTTCACCTAGGCTAGCTCCATAGAGTGAACAAGCTTAAATTAACTCTATGAGGTGGTAATATGGAAAATAATTCAATACCATATCATCAATACCACATCAAAGAATTGTGAAATTTTTTGTTTTTTTCAATTTCATGCCAAAATTATGGGAATGTGACAAATACCATGTGACATATACACTAAGGATAGTGTTATGCATGTTTGTGGCACATAATATTAGAGTATTCTTACATAAAACTTTGATACACCCATAGTGGATATCAGTCTTCAAGCCTGAATTTCTATTTTTAACATGAAAAATACCTAAAGGAGACAAAAGACATCAAAGAAAGCCAGGGTACCCAGCTTTTGAGGGCTCTGAGGCGTGGATAGCTCTAAAGCTTAGATCCATGGATGATAATGGTCCAATTAGTATACTACAACCTTTTGGGAACCTAGTTACCAAGTTAAAATCTCATTAAATCATAAGAAAATTTCAAATAAGCTACTATTTTGCCGTGACAGAGAGGTAACAAGCAGCTTAGACTGCTGTAACCAGGTCAATTATTAATTATTTCCCATGGATAAACTTTTGAAGAGTAATTAAAACCCTTTTTGGACTAGTATCCATTGATTTAGCTGATAGCAACCTGCCATACTGTGATATTTGCAATTCTACATAGAAATGAGGTAAAAACTTCAAAAATTCATTAAAAATAAAATTCTAACTTAATATTTTTTAAACTTTCAGTACCAATGGAAAATGATATGACTCATAAATAAACAAAAAAAATCATTGTTTCATAGGTCAAATTCAAAGTTTTACTTTCAGTCCAGTTTTGATTATTCCACATGAAATACTGAATCTTGAAAAATTCACAGAAAATACAACCTGATTGAATTTCCAATAAAATTGATAGCTTTGAGAGATTAATTTCCATTTCAAAACAAAGAAATATTTACAGTTGTTACTGCTTTTATTCTTAACCATAAATGAGTTGGTAGTCATGTAAAAACCTTAATCACGTAATTATGATAATGTTATGTGACAACAGATGATTTAATCAATAATCCAAAAAAGATAATTTATTTCTCACTCACTGGCTTTAGGCTTTATCCATGGAATGCCTCTGTAAGCTGTTTTTGACTTGAAAGAGGCCTCCTCTTGCTGTTTCTTCCAAATAATCTTATTATTCAATTATATCTTTGTTACCAACAAGTAAATATTAGTTAAAGCTTTTTATTAAGTGTTTTATTTTTTCAAAATCAATAGGAAAGACGTGAACTCATAGAAATCCACTATATATTGCTGTAATAATGTTATAAATCAATTTTGATATGATAAATCCACAATTTATCCATCAAATCTCTCTACCATATTCTTTCTAAGGTTCATTGAATATTAGTGGGTGGTTTTAAATCAATTATTAAAGGTTTTATCTAGTATTGTTTTTCTTCAAAAATTATATTTACAACTATTCTTGTAAAAGACAATTATATATTAAAATAAGTTTATTATCTTAATAAAGAAGTTTTTATTATTTGAGTACTTCATGTAATTGATTTTTGTAGGCAATTACTGCTTACTGTTATATTCACTAGTAGTGTATAACAATTAAAAGAAATAAAATGTTAATTTATTATTCAAATTGTGGTTATAGTAATTTTATCATTATATTTCATGAGAACAGTCATAGTATTTCTTATTGATAGTAATATTATCAACAATTTCATAGACACATCTCACATTTGGGGGCCTGGCCATGTTTTTTAAACCTTGAACCATTAATTAATATATTTTTGAGCTCCAAAATATATCAATTTAATAATTTTTTCTTTCAATTTGAAGTTGAATTTATTTTTATTTTTGGAATTTTCTTTAAAGTCTTTTTCATTGGGGAATTTGGATTAATTTTATACTGTTTTTACATGTGGCTTTTTCACATCCAAAAACTATTGAAATTATTCTTTGAGCTACTCTGAATTAATTTTGAGTGAAAATTATAAATTTTGATTTTTTCTTTATTAAGAATCATTTATTTTGAATATTAAAAAACAAAAATTTATAAAAAATCTTGAAAATATTTTAAAAGAATAAAAAATAATAATTTTTCTTTTATTAATTTCTCTCTCAAGTGTCTTTAATCAAGTATAGTTCAGCTGGTCATAATCTCAATAAGAGATATATTACTAGTCCAGAATCTTCAGAAGCAGAATGCGAGTCTTAGAGGTATTTTCATATACCCAAAAGACCACAAACAAAAAATTAATATACATAAAATGAATTTATTTATATTATTAAAATGAAAAATTGAAATATAAATTTATATACAAAATCAAAATTTTAATTAAAAGTTAAAAATAAGAATACCTTAAATTTTAAAATTGTAAAAACACATTTTTTACATGAAAAAATTTAAGCAAAAATGAATTTTCAACAAAATTACCCAAAATAAAATAATTTTGGAAAAAAGTTTAATAAAAATTATCATAACTTTTTATCCAACAAATGAAAATATAAAACTTATTTCACCATTGGATTCCTTATAAAAGATTAGGTGGGGTCACCTCTGAGTGAAATTTCTATAAGCCAACTCTAAATAAGCTTAAATTAAGTTTTTTGTATTTTCTGTACAAAAGTTGAAGATCCTCAAAACCTTAATTTAATCCACATCACATGTAGTGTTAATATTCAATTTTTGTGTTATAATTGAGGTGTTGTGCATAGTTTAGAAGCTATGAGGAATTGAATTATTTTCAATAGAATTGTCAAAATGTGTGTGTATATTACATAAGTGAACTTTGATTTACATATGAGGTGTCAATTATTACAGTAGTGTACTGTAAAACTCAATTTAATTACATATGTAAATTATAAGTATAATGCATCATGAGGCATTAAAGGAAAAACTAAGCTGGAAAGATTAAATTTGGGGGGGAAAGGAACCTTAGCTATAAGGGGGAGCCAGACCCCCAAAATACTTGCTGAAAGGCATGGGATGTCAAAATACATGCAACAGTTCATCACTTTTGGCCTGGAATTGAGTCACAGGGTCTGTGACTCAATTGATGATGAGGTTTTGACACCAACTAGGGCAGTTTTAACTGTTGCCAAGAGGGTCAAACTACCCTTGAGATAAAACAATCTTGGTCAAAGCAGTTTTAACTAGGTTATACATCTCTTACACTCATTCCTATGTGTTTTGAAGGCTCTGGGCCAGGTATTACTATAGTAATGGCTGATTTAAGGGTCTAAAATGGCTAAAACCAGCCCTTTTTTGATCTAAACCAGGATTCAATGATGCCATAATTGGCTTTTCTGTTGTAATAATGTTTTCAATGACTGACAAGAGAAAATTTTACTTTTGGAGTAAGAAAATTGATGGCTATAAAAGAATGTCTTGTTTGCCCCACTTTTCTCTTCATGTTAGGATCTTTTCCTTTTATAATGGGTTTAAAAATTGTTAAACCAATAAATAAAATATTACAACCAAAATTTATAAATAATTTTGAACCTTTTAGCCACGTGAAAAAATCATTATAATACCTGTTTGTAACCCTTATAATCATTTTTACCCATGAACCACCCCAAAAGTGAATTAAAGCATCTTTCAACACTATTAACTTTGTTACTTTGTTTCAAAATTCATTCTGGTAACTTTTGGGAGTGTTTTCTCTTCAAATAGATTTTAAAGACTTTGTCCTTTAATCAATTTCTTGCAGTTCTTTGCCCAATTAATACCAATTGAAATTGCTCTTGAAGAAATTTCTTTTGTATCCTTAAATATCTCTTGTAGAGTATTTTTGGATAAATCTTTATCATTGGTAAAACAATAAGCTTTTATTATATTACTGTTTTATACTTACAAAGTTCAAAACAATAAAATTGGCATGTTTTCTCCTTAAAAATACTATTTCCTACTATTTTTAAATAAATTTACCTTATACAAATTTTGAGGACAGGAAAAGTACTTGATACTTGATCAAAGTTTCATATCCACACCTAAGACAAGAAATCATTGAAACAGCCTCAACAGTTTCCAGAATTATTCCTGCCAGTACTGTTAATTATGACCATAATAATACTGTTATTGTGACTCAGAATAATCAACCTGAACCAATTTCTTCTGAACTGATCAACTTGGATATAAGTAATACTCTTCATAAAGGTAAGAATTTGGCCAATAGTAAGTTTTTTGATGTAAAAATACCATTTTAAAGCTTTTCATCATAAAATATGCTTTAAACCAGATCAGGAGCCAGCTGTCAGCCTGTGACTCAAAACCAGAGCACAAGCATGACAGCCAATATACCATAAATCAATGGTATAGCCAAGATACCACCAAAACATGGAGCTGAGCCAAATCAGCTCAAAAGGTATCAAAAGAAGGAGGAAACTCACCCCTTTCTGAAAATATAAGTCCCATCACCATAGGACAAGAAATAACAAAGTTATTCCTGCTCAAAGTTATTGCTGAGCATAAACCTTAATTTTCACCTCTCATCTAAAATCTAGAAGGAGAGGCTTAACCCCATCAAATGGGTACTCAAAATGAAGCTCTAAGCCAGGGCTATCCAATGGTACCAGCCAAACTGAGCTAGCACCAGTATTACTTGAGTTATGGTCAAATTCAGGCCAAATAAGGGTGAACAAAACATTCACCTCTCATCTAACTTCTACAGTTTTAGTGTGGGATACTTGAAGTGGGGTATCTTTGGAAAGAGCACAATCAGTGCTATCTGATGGTGCCATTCACTTCTTCATATCTCAACTATAACAGAAGTTATGAGGCAAACAAGCTCAATACAGCTTTTTGCCCAAACCACGCCTATGTACAAAAAACTTTGTACATGGGATACCTTTGTCATATTTAATGATAACCATACCAAATTGGGTATCATTGTGTAGAGCTCATACAGGGCTATCCAATGAACCAACTTTGAGCAGGATATCTCAACAACTGACAGAGTTATGGCTGTTTGAAGGTTATAATCCCACAATATGGCCAATACAGCTGTATTATGACAGGATACAGTTGTACTCTGATTATGAGGTGTCAAACAGACTCTGAATCTTGTTTATACTTCAATACCTCATAACTAAGTCAAATACAGAGGTCCATACAGGTTCTGTACAGTTTCTGACGCGTCAGGAGCACCAGAATACACCTGTAAAGTCCATTGGTGAAAGTTTTCACCCTGTATAGGGTAAAACTGACTACTTGTGGTTCTAAAACCACATTTCAACCCAATACTAGCCTGTATTGAGTGTATAGAACCACAAACCAGCCCACAGTAGTGAAAATTTTCACTCTGTGGTCGTATGCAGAGGTAAACTACCTCCCACTACCCCAGAACAAGATAAAAGGAGGCTTTGCCTCACCAGGAAGCAAATTAAGCATCCTGTTCTTGATATTCTTATGTGGTATAACTTCTTAAAAAGGAAGTTATACTCTTAGAATTTAACAGGTATACTTTAAGTTTAAGTATTGTAGGGTTTGCTATTGTAAACCAACAGGCAAACACTGCACCCAGGGCTATCAGAAGTACTCACCATCACTAAATTACTTTAGTATAGCCCTTTTCACTCATATTCTCACTCTAAATATCATCATTATTTTCGTGTCACACTCAGAGTTATAGCTTCTATTATCATTCTGAAGCTATATCATAGAGTCACCCTGACATTTTGGGGGCCTGGCCAGGTTTTTTTTACCTATTTTAGACAAAATTCTAGTTTGTTTTCACTATTTTTAGCTAATTTTCATGCCTTTTAAAGTTATTATATTTGTTTTCTTGCTTATTTTCACTTTTTTTAAACCATAAGAAGCCCTGAAGGGGATTCATTTCGTGGTTTTTCTCTATTCTGATTTTTTTTACTCAAAAAAAAAATATTAAAAACATAAAAAAAAAAATAAAAAAATAAAAAAATAAAAAACTGTATACATATCCTTTTTTGAAAAAATAATATTTTTTCATTTTTTGAAGAGTTATAGATATATAATTTATATTTATAAAATATTCTCTTTTTATAATAAAATAAAAACCATATTTTATTATTGTTTTTTTTTCATAATATATACAAAGTATATATTATTTGAATTTTTCTTGAAGAAAAACTCTGATAATTCATTTTTTCACCCAAATTGGCGTGAAAAATTGATTATTATCATTATTATTGATAATATCAATAATTATACTTCATAATAAAATCAAAACCATATTTTATTATTGTTTTTTTTTTCATAAGATATACAAAGTATATTATTTGAATTTTTCTTAAAGAAAAACTCTGATAATTCATTTTTTCACCCAAATTGGCGTGAAAAACTGATTATTATCATTATTATTGATAATACCAATAATAATACTTCATAATAAAATAAAAACCATATCTTATTATTGTTTTTTTCATAATATATACAAAGTATATATTATTTGAATTTTTCTTACAGAAAAACTCTGATAATTTATTTTTTCACCCAAATTGGCGTGAAAAATTGATTATTATCATTATTATTGATAATTTCAATAATAATACTCAATAATAAAATACAAATCATATTTTATTATTGATCTTTTTTTCATAATATATACAAAGTATATATTGTTTGAATTTTTCTTACAGAAAAACTCTTATAATTCATCTTTTTGCCCAAATTGGCGTGAAAAATTGATTATTATCATTATTATTGATAATTTTAATAATAATACTTCATAATGAAATACAAACCATATTTTATTATTAATCTTTTTAATATATACAGAGTATATATTGGGGAGAGTTGATTGATATTTATTATTGATATTTTTAATAATAACTTGTCCAAAGTGACTTATAAATTCCCAACAGAAGGATTCAATCAACTAGCTGAAACTCTCACTTTACAAATCAGAAATGATACCACCTCATTCCAAAGACTTTGGATTTTCAAGGGATTATTCCTTACAAAGAGAAACAACCATCAGTTGGAATAGAGGCCTGGAAAAGAGAGAAGTTGAAGTTGTTCAAAGTCATAATACATGGAAAAATGAACCTTTATACACCTTCCAAGATGGGTTTCAACAGCAAACCTCCAGGAATGGCTTGCATAGAACAGTTTGTTCTAACCCATCAAATATTCCAAGAAATTCTCCAATGGGGAATGGCAGACAGGGAATTAAAACCAGATTCCCACTACAAACAACTTGTAGAAAGTATTCAGAAGATTTCCCTCAAAGAGATACTCTTCAAAGAACTTATCATAAACAAGAAATGGAACAAGAGCTAACACACTCTGACCCTTTCAGGCTCATGAGGACTGGTAACCCAACCAGACTCCCTAGTGGCTTCACACCACTCAGGCACCAGCAGATCAGTGACCAAGAGTCACTATACTTTCCAATCCAAGATAGAATCCAGGAGAGGAAGAGGATCATAAGGCAAGAACAAGACTTCTTTCAACCAGAGGCTGAAAGAGTCAGATCCTATGATCCAGAAATTGTTGGACCTGTTGCAAGAAGTACAAAGAAACAACAAACAGTTGTAAACACTTCTAATGCACCTAGCAGCCCTATGATAAGGAATGATATCTCCACTCAGATGAAACACAATGTTGTGATACCTGAGAGTACCATAAGTAGTAATACTCTATGGTTACAATTTTCCCAATTTGTAGAACAAACTCAAAAAGAGTTTGAAAGACTCCATGAAAGTATGTCAATGTTACAAGAGGCTTGTACCTTACAAACCAAAACTATTCATACTCTTCAAGAGGACTATATTGAATTATATAAAGCCTCAGAAGATTCCAAAAGAAGACTAAATGAAGTCTTGGAGGAGCAAAATCACTGCAAAAGGGAAAGGGAATACCTGGATCAAGATATTGACAAATTGTTCAATTTCTGCCAAAAAATGAAACCCCAAACACAAGGGCATGTTTCTGGAAGCACCCCATACCACCAGGAAGACATCAAACCAGATTCTTTATTGGTGAATAAGGCAAGGTCTCCATCAAAATACCAGGATGGAGATAATATGTCTTATACTGAAAAGGAAGCCTTCAAACAGCTTCCTGAGGCCTCAAGCTGGCCCAAATTCTCTGGAACTGGAGAATATGATCATATGGAACTCATAGATTATATTGATGGACTCTTCACTGATGTACCAAGTATACCAGATTACTGGATTACTGCCAGACTAAATACAGCTTTTAAAGGACATGCTAGTATTTGGTACACACAAATGAAAGAAATCCATGGCAGAAGAAACTGGCCATGGTGGAGGAGCCAAATAATCCAAAAGTACAGAAATGATACATGGATATTGCAGAAAACCCTTTCATTTGGAAATGATAGATACACAGTGGACAAAGATCCATATGATTGGTGTCTGAGACAGTCAAAAAGGTTAATGGCCATTGACCCTCACATAACAACAGAAATGAGAAATCACAAACTGTTGACCAAACTACCAGGAGACTTAGAACATGCAGTAAAATGCAGATGCTCCAAAGAATCCACCCTGGATCAAATATCCAATACTTTGCAAGAAGTAAGGATTAGAACATTTATTGGTAGATACAATAACCATAGTACTGGTTATGACAGGGAGAATCCAACCCTGGAAGCCAAAGCAACTCATGATTCAGATTCTGAAATCACAACAGGATTTCACAATTGTGATCCACCCAATCACTATGCAGAAAATTCTCCCAAAGACAGGGAAGAGATATTTGCAAGAGAGGAAGAAACAACAAAAGACCAAGAAGGTCATGAATCTGACTCTGATAGTGTGGGGAAAGGCTGTGGAAATAATTCATACAGTGAGCCTAACCCCCATGAGGAATATTTGGAGGAATTTAAGAACCATGCAATAGAGGAAATTGGTTCAGTCCATTCCCAAAGGAGGAAACCAATGACAAAACACCTGGATGGTTTGAAACATAAGCCACCAGACAGGGAGGGTATGACAACAAGAGAATTGTTGGCTCAAGGTCACATGAACCATGCTAATACCTCCAAGAAGAGAGGAAATTCTCATCAACAATGAGCCTTTTTTTAGAGGGAGGGTATGTCAGCCTGTGACTCAAAACCAGAGCACAAGCATGACAGCCAATATACCATAAATCAATGGTATAGCCAAGATACCACCAAAACATGGAACTGAGCCAAATCAGCTCAAAAGGTATCAAAAGAAGGAGGAAACTCACCCCTTTCTGAAAATATAAGTCCCATCACCATAGGACAAGAAATAACAAAGTTATTCCTGCTCAAAGTTATTGCTGAGCATAAACCTTAATTTTCACCTCTCATCTAAAATCTAGAAGGAGAGGCTTAACCCCATCAAATGGATACTCAAAATGAAGCTCTTAGCCAGGGCTATCCAATGGTACCAGCCAAACTGAGCTAGCACCAGTATTACTTGAGTTATGGTCAAATTCAGGCCAAATAAGGGTGAACAAAACATTCACCTCCCATCTAACTTCTACAGTTTTAGTGTGGGATACTTGAAGTGGGGTCTCTTTGGAAAGAGCACAATCAGGGATATCTGATGGTGCCATTCACTTCTTCATATCTCAACTATAACAGAAGCTATGAGGCAAACAAGCTCAATACAGCTTTTTGCCCAAACCACGCCTATGTACAAAACACCTTGTACATGGGATAACTTTGTCATATTTAATGATAACCATACCAAATTGGGTATCATTGTGTAGAGCTCATACAGGGCTATCCAATGAACCAACTTTGAGCAGGATATCTCAACAACTGACAGAGTTATGGCTGTTTGAAGTTTATAATCCCACAATATGGCCAATACAGCTGTATTATGACAGGATACAGTTGTACTCTGATTATGAGGTGTCAAACAGACGCTGAATCTTATTTATACTTCAATACCTCATAACTAAGTCAAATACAGAGGTCCATTCAGGTTCTGTACAGTTTCTGACGCGTCAGGAGCACCAGAATACACCTGTAAAGTCCATTGGTGAAAACTTTCACCCTGTATAGGGTAAAACTGACTACTTGTGGTTCCAAAACCACACTTCAACCCAATACTAGCCTGTATTGAGTGTATAGAACCACAAACCAGCCCACAGTAGTGAAAAGTTCACTCTGTGGTCGTGTGCAGAGGTAAACCACCTCCCACTACCCCAGAACAACATAAAAGGAGGCTTTGCCTCACCAGGAAGCAAATTAAGCATCCTGTTCTTGATATTCTTATGTGGTATAACTTCTTAAAAAGGAAGTGATACTCTTAGAATTTAACAGGTATACTTTAAGTTTAAGTATTGTAGGGTTTGCTATTGTTAACCAACAGGCAAACACTGCACCCAGGGCTATCAGCAGCACTCACCATCACTAAATTACTTTAGTATAGCCCTTTTAACTCATATTCTCACTCTAAATATCATCATTATTTTCGTGTCACACTCAGAGTTATAGCTTCTATTATCATTCTGAAGCTATATCATAGAGTCACCCTGACACCAGCTATAACCCCTCAAGCAGCTCCCAGAAAGGTCATAGATGTGATTATGCCAGAAGCCAATCAGTTACAGAAGGACAAGGGTCAGTTGATGACCTCCAAATTAATAAGTTATGTCATTCTGAAGCTGAAAAAACTGTTTTACCTTCAAAAAGAGCTGAAACCACCACAAGAGGCCTCAGTGGACATTTACAAAACCAGCCAGAAGGCTTACAACAATTAATTGCAGCACAAGGAGTACCAGATCCTTGAAGATCTGTGGAAAAACTGCATGAATTCTTACCTGACTATGAGAAATTCCTGGGCCATTCAAAACTTGCAAGTTGCTCAATGGATGGCATCCATTGATGGAAAAGAAGAACATGATGCTCTTAACAGTAGAATGGAGGAAAAACAACCCTCCACCACCCAAGCAAGTGCCAAAAACAGCACCAGTGGCCAGAAGCAGAAATTCCAATGAGAAAAAGCAGCCACAAGCTCAGAACAAGGGCAAAGGAAAGGCACCAGCCACAAAACATTACAGCCAAGGCTACAGGATTCCAAAGATTCAACAGGATGCCATGGAAAATGTATTTTAGATGGCCAGAGCAATGATGGAATTAAAAAAGAAGGAGGAAGCCATATCAAAATATCAGAAATGTTTTCTGACATTTTTGATGCTATCACAGAGCTGTATGAAGCTATAACCGATGTAAAAAGTCATATTTATGATAAAAATTAATTGATTTGTAACAATTTTAAAACAAATAATCTGAGTCTGAGCCAAATAAATGAAACACTTATATGTTTGGAAAAAGCTCTAAGAACAATTAAAACTTCCAATAATAATACTTCTTTTGGAAATATGATAAATGAACAATCTGCCAATCTTAAAGAATTAACAGACAAATATTCTAAAATCAATATTGATGACATAATTGAAACAAGAATGAAACAAGCCACAAGTACTATCAAAGAGGATAATAAGGAATCTCTTGATGATATCTCAAAATCATTTACTGAAGTAAAGACAAATATAATTGCCTTGAAAAAGCGTTTTGATCCCTCAAAAGAGGAAATATCAAAATTAACAATAAAGTTAAATGAGGTTATCTCTGATAATACTAAACAAACATAATTATAGAATGAGCTGACATATAAAGAAGATGAAAATAAAAAGAATGTAATGGACTATATACAAATCTTGCAACATGAATTAAGAAATTCACAAAGGCATAACAACAGTAAAATGAATGATATTGAGCAACTACTAAACACCTTACCAAGAATGTCTACACCTCTGAATCAACATGAGAGTACAAGGATTCCCAATCCACAAGTATTGGATATTGAAAATTCCCAGTTAAAAGATGGATTTTCTACTTTCTTTCATAACTCAGAACCATCAATGGGCCAATCACTCTTGAAAGAAGTTTCAAAACTTAAGGAATGGCCTCACTTCAGTGGTGAAGGAGAATATGACCATATGGAATTCATCAGAGGTATTGACATGATAAAAGAAGATTTTGAACTACAAGACAGATTGGTAACAGCTAGATTTAACACCTTGTTTACCAAATCAGCTCACAGATGGTATATCAAATTAAGACAGGCACATGGACACCAAAGTTAGACTTGGTGAAAATCCAAACTATCAACAAATGGGCCAATGATGCTTGGAGGTTCAGGGTTGAAACAGCCTTTGAATCTGACAAATTCAATGCTTATAAAGCCAAAGCTTTACCATGGTTTTTCCAAAACAAAGACAGACTAACAGCATTATACCCTGACATGTCAGAATTTATGATTAATAGAAAAATTCTAAGACAATGTGGAGGTGAACTAAAGCATTCTGTAAAAAGAAGGACTACTAAACAATCTTAAGCAGAATATATTATCAATATATTAGAAGAAGTAACCACCAGAACCAAAATTGGTTCTAGTAGGGTAAATCTCAAAACAAGGTTTAATACACCTTGGAAAGATTCTGTGGACAAAAAACCCAAAGAAAATTCTAATAAGTTGAAATATAAATCTGCAGATACAATCAGGAAATGCCATATTTGTCAAAGCACCACACATTCATCCAATACATGTCCAAAAAGGGGGAAAATCAATGAAATTGAAATTAAAAAGAACCTGATGTTGAAAAAGATGAGGTAATTGAAGAAAATTAAGCTGATAAATAATCAATATTTTCTGAATCTTCAAAGGATATAGAAAATATCAATTCCACCTTTGACATCATGGAATCTTATTCACACTTGCCACAGTTGAGCAATAGCCAACTTGATTTATCAAAAATTCAATATTCACAGTTAATGAAAACCAAACCAAACAGAGGTAAAGGTTATACAGCTGGTAACTCCTGTATAACATAAGTAGGAATTGATAACAAACCCACTAAGCTACTACTTGATCCAGGAGCATTCTGCTCTTGTGTAGGTAAATCCTCTCTTAAGACTTGTGTACCAAATTTTGAAAATCAATTGTTCCCAATTGATGGCATAAATTTCAATAGTGCAAGTAACCCAATGAAAGAATTGGGAATATTTGAAACTAGTGTCATATTTCCAAATATAAAAGGAAATATAGGAATCACTGTTGAATTCGTTGTTATGGAAAATTGCTCTAGTACCTATTTCATATTGGGAAATGATTATTTAATCATGTATGGCATAGAGCTACATAAAAACAAGGACAGATACTTTACTATTGGAGACAATAAGCACCAAAAATTTGCCTTTTTTCCATTGTAAAGACAAATTACAGTGAAAAAAGTATCACCAGTCAGCCTAGATTCAGAGAACTTCAAGTCTGAACAGTTAAATGAAGCTGAAATAAGCCTTCAGTTTAGTGATAAACAAGAAAATGAACTTTCTGCTCTTTTATATGACCACAAAGAAGCATTTTCTTCAGATAAAGAACTCCTAGGGGAAATTATTGGTAATGAAGTTGACATTATTCTTAATATTGAAAGACCTTATCCACCACTCTTAAGAAGACCTGCATATCCAGCAAGTCCAAAATCAAGAGAAGCTCTATAAATTCATATCAAAGAACTTCTAGACCTTGGTGTAATAAGAAAGGTGGGCCACAATAAAGAAGTAGAAATAACTACACCAGTAATAGTGGCATGGAATAATGGAAAATCTATAATGTTTGGGGACCTTATAGCTCCGAACACTTACATTGTTCCAGACAGGTACCAAATATCAAAACTCCAAATTTTCCTCACCCAAATATCTCAAGCAGTGTATATAAGCACTATGGATGCCCTTAAAGGATTTCATCAAAATGTAGTGAGACAAAGAGAAACGAAATACTTGAGAATTATTTTTCATTGTGGAGTGTATGAATGTTTGAGGATGCCTTTTGGAATCAAAAATGCACCTTCACACTTCCAAAGAATGATGAATGAAATTTTCCCTGAGGAGCTTTCAGAAGGATGGTTGATCATTTACATTGATGATATTATTGTCTGTTCCAAGACTTGGGAAGAACATATGTGCAGATTATGCAGAATTTTGACCAAAATCCAATCTGTGAACATGAAAATCTCTTTGAAGAAATGTCATTTTGGGTTTAAGGAACTCAAAGCACTGGGACATATGGTATCTGATCTATCCCTTGGATTGACAAAAATGAAGTTGCAGCAGTCTTACTGAAACCTATGCCTCAAAACAAAAAGGAAATTTAATCATTTTTGGCTCTTGCAGTATATTACAGGAAACACATTAAAGATTTTGCATCCATAGCAAGACCTCTTTATAAGTTATGTGACAAAGACACAGTATTTAAAATGAATGTTGAAAGAGTAAAAGCCTTTGAATCTTTAAGACAAGCCTTGACCACTTTTCAAATCTTACTGATGCCAGACTTTAAACTGCCCTTTAAGATTTACATTGATGCATCAGGGGATGGGCTTGGTGCTGCACTTCATCAAGTCCAAATTTCAAATGATAAACCTGTTGAAGGACCCATATGCTTCATATCCAGGCAAATCAAACCAACTGAAGCCAGATGGAGGGTTTATTCCTTGTTTGGGATTTAGAAAAACTCAATTAATTTCTGGAAGGATGTGGTTTTGAAGTAATAACAGATTGCACCACTGTTAAATCACTTTTAAACATGAAAAACCCAACAGACATATGCTCAGATGGCAAATAGCCATACAAGAGTATAGGGGCAATATGACTATTGTTCATGAAGGTGGGAATATTCATAAAATGAAGATGGACTAAGAAGATGGCCATTACAAAATGATATTGATAATCCTGCTTGTGTACCAGAAGAAGCTTCCCCACAGATCCCAATAGAAGAATAAGTGTTACAGACTTGAACACCACCTTCTTTGAAGAAGTAAGAAACAGTCACACTCAAAATAAGAATTTTAGGATCTTATGCCAATTAATTAGCAAAGACTGTAAAGACAACTCTCTAATAAATGCCTTGGATGAAGTATGGAAGAAATCTTATGATTAAGGAATATTTCACCTACAGGATGGTATAATTTACCACAGGACCAAGAACACATGTGTCATGACAGTTGTGGACAGGTCATCAATCAATTTTGTACTGAAGGAAAGCCATGACAGCCCCTTTTCAGGACATCTGTCTGAAGACAGAAAAAGAGAAAAGGTAAAGACCTGCATATGGTGGCAAATGTGGCATAAATATGTTGCAGAGTATTGTAAAACCTGTGAAAGATGTCAAAAGGCAAATATATCCACTGGCAAGAGACTTGGAAATATTATCAAAATCCAAGAACCAAGCAGACCTTGGCAGATTGTCCATATGGATTGGGTAACTGGCCTACCACCAGGAGGTGACAGAAGTTATAATTTGTGCCTAGTAATTGTAGACAGATTCAGTAAAACTCCAATCTTTTTACCATGTCACAAAGATGATATGGCCATGGATACAGCTCTTCTGATATGGAATAGATTAGTGTCACGGACTGGCATATTAGCAAATATCATTAGTGACAGAGATCCCAAATTCACTTCAGCACTGTGGACAAATATTCACCAGTTATTTGGAACTAAATTGTCCTTCTCTACAGCCTACCACCCAAAAACCAATGGACTAGGTGAAAGGATGATACAAAACTTAAGAGACATGGTGAGAAGATTTTGTGCATATGGCCTTGAATTAAAGGATTGTGATGAATTCACTCATGATTGGTGTACTCTTTTACCAGCACTAGAATTGGCATATAAGAAATCAATTCATGCCAGTACCAATCAAACTCCTACTATTCCAGAAAAAGGATGGAATCACAAGCTACCTCAAGATTCTTTAAGAAAAGATTTGGTTGAAATACATCCTACAGCTGCCAGCTTCAAAGGAATGCTAGACAGAGCTAGAAAGCATGCAGTAAGATGCATGGAAGACTCATTTGTATATTCTAAACATAAATGGGACAAATCACATGCCACTCCAGATTTCAAAGTAGGGGATTTAGTACTAGTATCCACCACCAACTTCAATAACATTGAAGGATGTAAAAAGCTCAAAGACTCCTTTTAAGGACCTTTTTTTATTAAAGCCCTCCATGGAGAAAATGCTGTTGAAGTAGAATTATCTGAGGAACTTAGTAACAAGCATCCTACATTTCCAGTGAGCTTGATAAAGCCATATAAATCTAGTGATGCTGAAAGGTTTCCCTTGAGTAATAAAGTTCCCCAAGATATACCTCCTATTGACACATCTGGTATTAAGAAGATTACCAAAGTTCTTAAAGGAAGAAAATTAAGAACCAAAAAAGCAAGGCCATGCCTTGTGAGGTATAGTGTCCCAACTTGTGAAGATGAATGGTTAGAGAAAAATGACATACATGAAGCTACCAAACTTCTCAGAAGATTCAGAAATACTAGAAATGACAATATTACAAAGTAATATTCATTTTTTAGGGGGAGCAAATGTGAGCGTTAGAGGTATTTTCATATACCCAAAAGACCACAAACAAAGAATTAATATACATAAAATAAATTCTTTTATATTATTAAAATAAAAAATTAAAAGATAAATTTATATAAATAATCAAAAATTTAAACATAATTCAAAACTAAAAATACATTAAATTTTAAAATTGTAAAAACACATTTTTTACTTGAAAAAATTTAAGTAAAAATGAATTTTCAACAAAATTACCCAAAATAAAAAATTTTGGAAAAAAGTTGAATAAAATTTATCATAAATTTTTATCCAACAAATAAACATACAAGATTTATTTCACCATTGCATTCCTTATAGAAAATTAGGTGGGGTCACCTCTGAGTGAAATTTCTGTAACTCAACTCTAAATAAGCTTAAATTCAGTTTTTTGTATTTTCTGTACAAAAGTTGAAAATCCTCAAAAACCTAATTTAATTCACATCACATATAGTGTTAATCATCAATTTTTGTGTTGAAATTGAGGTGTTGTGCATAGTTTAGAAATTATGAGGAATTGAAGTATTTTCAATTGAACTCAATTGAACTCAATTGAATTGTCAAAGTGTACACGTGTATTACATAGGTGAACTGTAATTTACATATGAGGTGTCAATTATTACAGTAGTGTACTGTAAAACTCAATTGAATTACATATGTAAATTATAAGTATAATACATGATGAGGAATTGAAGGAAAAAACAAATTGGAAAGATTAAATTTGGGGGGGAAAGGAACCTTAGCTCTAAGGGGGAGCCAGACCCCCAAAATCCTTCCTGACAGGCATGGGATGTCAAAATCCATGCAAACGTTCATCACTTTTGGCCTGGAATTGAGTCACAGGGTCTGTGACTCAATTGATGATGAGGTTTTGACACCAACCAGGGCAGTTTTAACTGTTTCCAAGAGCGTCAAACTACCCTTGGGATAAAAAAATCTTAGTAAAAACGGTTTTAACTAGTTTTTACGTCTCTTAAACTCATTATGAAGTGTTTTGAAGGCTCTGGGCCAGGTATTACTATAGTAATGGCTGATTTAAGGGTCTAAAATGGCTAAAAATAACAAAAATGGGTAAAACCAGCCCTTTTTTGGTCTAAACCAGGATTCAATGATGCCATAATTGGCTTTTCTGTTGTCAGAATGTTTTCCACGACTGACAAGAGTAAATTGTACTTTTTGAGTAAGAAAATTGATGGCTATAAAAAAACATCTTCTTTGCCCCGCTTTTCTCTTCATGTTAGAATCTTTGCCTTTTATAATGAGTTTAAACATTGTTAAACCAATCAATAAAAGATTCCAAACAACCTTTATAAATCATCTTGAACCTTTCAAACACATGAAAAAATCATCATAATCATTGTTTGTAACTCTTATAATCATTTTTACCCCTGAACCACCCCAAAAGTGAATTAAAGCATCTTACAGCACTGTTAGCTTTGTCACATTGTTTCCAAATTCATTCTGGTAACTTTCGGGAGTGTTTTCTCTTTGAATATCTTTTGAAGACTTTGTTCTTTAATTAATCAATTGCAGTTCTTTTCACAATTAATTCCAATTGAAATTGCTCTTGAAGAGATTTCTCTTGTAGCCTTAAATATCTCTTGTATAGTATTTTTGGATAAATCTTTATTGTTGGTAAAGCAATATATTTATATTATATTCTTGTTCTATACTTTCAAAGTTCAAAACAATGAAATTGATGTGTTTTCTCTGTAAAAATACTATTTCTTACTATTTTCAAATAAATTTACCTTATACAAATTTTGAGGACAGGAAAAGTACTTGATATTTTATCAAAGTTTCATATTCACACTCTCCACAGAATCTGAAGAGAACATTGAAGAGCAAATTTCCAAAAGAGGCACTTTCTTTAACGCAGAACAAGCCAAACCACCAAAAGGTGTGTGTTTTCTGTCTTAATCATTTATTTTCTCTTAAATTGACATGAAAATGATACATACCAGAAATGGAAGCAACTATTCAGTCCAACCAGATGGATCTGGAAAAGGAAGAGGCAAGAGCAGGGCCAGATATGCAAAGTCTTCCTCAAACAAGACATGTCTGGTGGATATAAGAGTTTCTCACCATTCCCCAATGTCTGTACCTACAACCTTTGATGTGAGCTCTGAGCCTGAACTGATTCAAGGTAATATATCAAGGGTGGAACAATTTCCAAGTGGAAGCCCAATAAATATATCAGTCCCAGTACAAAAACTAGTACAGAGAAGCCAAGGAAGGGGAGTGGGAAATATGCCCAAGCCTTTGGAAGGGGGCCATGAACTCCTACTTAAACATCAAGAGCTTTCTGGGTCAGGAGAAGACCATAGAAGTATTAGGAGGGTGACTCCCATTGTATTTCAAAGAAAAGGTCAAAAAGATAATGAATTGGTTGGAGAACCAAAGTCTTTAATCCATAGACCAGAAGAAGGAGTTGGAGATGACCCCAACTTTGGAGAAAGAAGGCCTATTGGCATCTACCAGCTCCAAACCAGCTCCATAAATGTCCAAAGAAAATCCCAAAGGACCTCACAAGAAGAAGAAAGGTCCCAAGAACCATCAAGTAAAGGGCAAAGGAAAAGCCAATTGGCACAGACCTTAACCACAAGGGTACAGGATCCCCAAATTGGAACCATCAGGAGTGGACAGTGTTTTCAATATGGCCAGAGCTCTTATGGAATTCATAGCCAAATAGCAGGAAAGGATGAACAGGACCTTTCCACGCAAATAATACAAGAAATACAATTTGTTAAAACTAGTATTGATGTAGAACTGGGTAAATGTGATGCAAAATTAAACAAAATAACATCAGATATCAATGAGTTGAAAAAGAATTACAGAATTTCTGCTGATTTGCATAAATTGAAAACTACCAGACTTGACTTAATCTCCAATGCATGTGACAGAATTGAGGGTAAATATCAAGTCCAAGATTATGGAATGGAGGATCTTTTCATTTCAAACATCAATGACCAGCTTAAAATTCTAAAAAATTATGTCTTAGAGATAGTTGATAATACCAATCTTTTTACCACAAACTTAGCAAGAAGTGAAAGTGAGAGGCAAATATTAAAGGATGAAATAATTGCTCATGTGGGAAAAATTCATAAGAATTATGAACCAAATTCACATATTCCCAGAAATCCTACATCTTTGACTGAAGAGAAACTTTCTGTGAAAGGAAGTTTGACCCCTTTTCTAGGAGAAAATGCAATATCTGAAAGAGATATTCCCAAATGAGAAGAATGAACAACATTCTCTGGTGAAGGTGAAAATAATCATATTGAATTCATCAGAACAATTGATATGTTTCAGGAAGACTTTGATATACCCAATGAAACTTTAGTGGGTAAATTGCACTCTTTTTTTACCAGAACTGAAAAGAGCTGGTATTACAAAATGAGGCAAGAACATGGAAGAAATGATTGGTCTTGGTTGAAATCTGAAAAAATAACCAAGTGGGCCAATAATTCTTGGAGGTTTAAAATGGAAAGTTCTTTTGAAAGTGCCATTTTCAGCTCAGAAAAAGATAAACCACTTCCTGAGTTCCTTAAACAGAAAGACAAATTATCTTCTTTACACCAAGAGATGTCAGAAGCAATGGTTAATGTGACAATATCAAGAAAATATGGAGGAGAACTAGAACATGCTATCAAGTGTAGATGTTTATAGCCCTGTTCAACAGAAACCTACATTAATGCCATGGAATATATCATTACTAGGAAAATAATTGGTAAAACCTGGGTTAGAAACCATATGGAGTCCAAAATGATCCCAAAGGTTTCCAGAGAAGATAAAAAACCTGTCTTGTTGTGTCATAAATGTGGAAGAACCTCACATTTAGCCAACACATGTATCAAAAAAACTAAAATCAATTAAGTTTGAATCATTGAAGATGTTCAGTGTGCTGACAAGAAAGAAGAATCTGACCAAGAATCTGCAGTCTCTAAAGACACACCAATAGAAGACTATTCTATTGAGAACATTACAGATTTCTTTGAGGTCACTGAAGTCCATACTCACTTTCCACAGTATAGTGAAGATTACTATAACCTGATAAATATACAGGATGATAGAATTTGTAAGACTAAACCTGCTCAAGGCAAAGGATACACTTCTGGAGCATCTTGTATTACATCAATTCTGATGAATGATGTTCAAGCCAAAGTTAATTTGGACACAGGGGCATTTTGCACTGGTATAGGAAAAGATTACCTTCAAATCATACTCCCTGAATGGAAAAACCATTTATTACCAATATAATGTGTGCAATTGTGTAGTTCAAGTAATAATATGTACCCTTTGGGAATATTAGACACTAATATTGTATTTACACACCCTACAGGAAGTGTAACAATGAGGAAAGAGATAATAGTAATGGAAAATTATACATCTCAACATATAATTCTTGGAAATGATCATTTTAATATTTATGGTATTGACATCAATAACAATAAGGACAGATATTTTACAATTGGAGAAAATAAAAGACAAAAATTTGCTTTTTCCAGTAGGCCCAAACAAATATCAATAGTATCTTCAAATAAAGGTACTAATAGGGAGGAACTTGTGAATAACAAACTTATTGAAGCACAGATTAACCCATCATTATCACTCAAAATGAGGCATGAAATTGTTTATGTGTTGTACATATATAAAAATGAATTTGCTTCAGATAATGAACCATTAGGCACTTTTAAAGGGAATGAAGTTGATATTAGTCTTAATATTGACAGACTATATCCTCCAGTATTTAAAATACCAGCTTATCCAGCAAGTCCTAGAGCAGGAGAAGCCTTGGAAAAAAATATCCAAAGGTTGATACAGCTTTGTGTACTGAGGAAAGTAGGCCATAATGAGGAAGTTGAACTCACAAATCCTGTTATTATTGCTTGGAATAATGAAAAATCAAGGATGATTGGAGATTTTGGAGCATTGAATTCCTACAAAGTTCCAGATAGGTATCCAATTCCTAGATTCCAAGAAGCTTTGACTCAATTTCCTAAAGCTAAGTATATAACATCAATGGATGAATTAAAGGGCTTTCATCAAAATGTTTTGACACCCAAGGCCATGAAATTACTTAGAATTATCACTCACTGTTGTATTTATGAGTATCTTAGAATGCCATTTGGTATTAACAATGCAACATCTCATTATCAAAGAATGATCAATACTATCTTCCCAAAGAATTATCTGAAGGATAGCTTATCATTTATATTGATGATATTATCATATGTTCTGACTCAGGGTATTTGCACCTTGAAAGACTTGAAAGAGTACCTGACAAAGTTACAGGAGTGAATATTAAGATTTCACTCAAGAAATGTAACTTTGGCTTTGGAGAACTTAAAGGTTTAGGACAAATTGTTTCTGGTTTAAGCGTTGGTATTGACAAAATCAAAGTGGCAGCAGCGTTACTTAAGCCAATAACCCAGAATGAGAAAGAAATGATGTCTTTCCTTGGATTTGCCAGTTATTACAGGCAAAAACTGAAAGCCTTCTCAATTATAGACAAATAACTGTATAGAATCTGTGATCAACAGACAGTATTTGAGATGGCACAGGGAAGGATTAAAGGTTATGAGAAGACAAGGAAGGCTCTTACAGAAGCACCTTTACTCCTCATGCCTTACTGTAATATACATTTTCAATTTTACATTGATGCATGTGGAGATAGATTGGGAGAAGCCCTACATCAAGTCCAAATCATTGATGCCAAACCTATAAAAGGACCTATTTGTTATATCTGAAGGAAAATTAAACCAACAGAATCCAGATATGGTGAAAGCCAAATGGAGTGCTTATGTTTGGTATGGGCACTTGAGAAACTACATTATTATCTTGATGGAAGTGTTTTTAAAGTGATAACGGACTGTAATGCAGTGAAATAACTTCTTAAAGTGAACAAACCTAACAGACATATGTTGAGATGGCAAATAGAAATCCAAGAATATAGAGGAAACACAACTATAGTCCATAAAGCAGGAAATATTCATAGAAATGCTGATGGGCTTAGCAGGTGGGCTCTAGTCAATACTCCCAATAGCCCAGCTTATATACATTTGGAAGAAGAACCACAAATTCCAATTGAAGGTATTAAAATAACTGATATTGGGACTGAATTTGTTTAGGAAGTCAGAAAATATTATAAGCAGAAAAACATTTGCCAGACATTGACATCCTTATTAGATGAAGACTGCAAAGACAAAGCTTTGGCTAATTAATTAGATGAATCATGGAAAACTTCCTATACTGAAGGGAGATTTTAGTTGTTTGATGGCATAATCTAACACAGGACCAAATATTCCTGTGTGATGAAATTATGCAGTAGATTACTTGTCAATACAATTCTCAAATGCCATTATAGAATCTACTCTGGACACCTTTCAGAAGACAGAACACTTGAAAAGTGTAAAACTGTGCATGGTGGCCATCTTGGAGAAAAGACACAATTGAGTATTGTAATTCCTGTGACAGATGCCAAAACACAAACAGGAGTACAGGAAATAAATTTGGACTTATGATTCATATTCAAGAATCCATATCCCCTTGGGAAGTTGTTCACATGGATTGGGTCACAGCACTCCCTTTGAGTGGTGACAGAAGTTATAATACTTGTTTAGTAATTGTAGACAGATATAGCAAAACACCAATATTCTTACCATGTCACAAAGATGACACTGCTATGGATACAGATCTTCTTCTATGGAATAGAGTTCTTTCTCATACAAGCTTTTTGAAGAATATCGTAAGTGACACAGATCCCAAACTCACATCTGCACTTTGGACCAATCTTGATAGATTGTTTGGGACCAAGTTATCATTTTCTCAAGCATATCACTGTCAAACTGATGAGCTGGAAGAAAGAATGATTAAAACTTTAACGGACAATATCAGGAGATTATATGCTTATGGATTTGAATCCAAATAATCAAATGGATTTACTCATGACCAGTGAGCTCTGATACCTGCATTAAAATTGGCATATAATACATCAGTCAATTCTTCCACAGGTAAAATGCCTGCTATGTTAGAAAACGAATGGAATTCAAGGCTGCCAGAAGACACACTGAGGAAATACTTAGTTTAAATCCATCCTACAGCTTCCAGATTCAAGATAATGCTTGATAAAGTGAAACATAATGAAAAACAGAGCATGGATGATGCTTATGACTATGCAAAACAGAAGTGAGACAAGATTAACAAAGTACCAGATTTAAAAGGAGGGGACCTAGTTCTAGTTTCAAACTTAAATATTAATAATATAAAAGGCCCAAAGAAACTTAAAGATTCTTATGTAGGACCTTTTGTTATTGTTTCCTTACATGGAACCAATGCAGTTCAAGTGGGACTGAGTTGTGAATTAGAAAATGAACCCCCCAACTTTCCAGTCAGGTTGATAAAACCTTATCAACCAGCTGAAAAAAAATTGCTTCCTTTAAGGAACCCAACTCCTTTAACTGTACCACCAGTGGAACAGAGTGAAGACAAAAAGATAAAGGAAGTCATTGAAGAAAGTAGACTTAGCAGTAAAAATTAAAGAGAAGCTTTTTTCAGATATAGAAGTCCAATACATGAAGATGAATGGCGGGAAGAATCAGAAATACCTGAATTAGATAAACTCTTGAGAAGATTTAGACATGAAAGAAGGCCAAAATCCTGGATATGTCTAGAAATGTGGTTAAATTACTTGATCTGAGTAATGTAGAGAGGTTTGACAGTGGAAATTAACCCCCTTTGGGGCCTATTCCTTCTTAAAAATCTTTAGTAAAATTGTAGTACAATTTCAGTTTTTGTGGGACGGAATGTGAGCCTTGAGGCATATTTTACATACCCAAATAGGCCACAATTATCTTTAAAATAAATTATGAACTGTGCATAACCCATAAGTAATGCATCTATTCAGAATCCATCATTTTTGATTTCATGAAAGATGAATAAATTTCTTGTGATTAGGTAAATCCATGGATTTAAGGCCAGATTATATTTGCAATTCTACGTAGAAATGAGGTGAAAACTTCAAAAATAATTAAAAATACAATTCTAAATTAATCTTCCTGAAACTTTCAGGACCAAAGAAGAAGGTTATGGCTCATTAATGCACCAAAAGTACACATGGTTTCATGGGTAAAACTAAAAGATTTACTTACTGTCCATTTTTGATGATTCCACATGAAATACTGAATCTTCAAAAATTCATAGAAAATAAAACCTGTGCTGAAATTTCTGATGACATTGATAAATTTTAAAAATTACTGTTTATTTTGAAATAAAAGAAGATTTACAGTTTTAACTCCTTTTATTCTTAACCATAAATGGGTTGCTAGTAATGTAAAAGCATTAATTGAGTAATTATGATAATCTTACATGAAAACAAATGATGAAATCAATAATAAAAAAATGATTATTGTTCTCTCACTCACTGGTCTTTTCAGTTTTATCCATGGAACACTTCTGCAAGCTTTCTTTGACTTAAAAGAGGCCTCCTCTTGCTGTGTTTTCCAAATCATTTATTATTCAATTATATCTTTGTTACCAAAAAGTAAGTATTAGTTAAAACTTTTCTTAAGTCTTTTATTCTTTCAGAATCAATAAGAAAGCCGTGAAGTCATAGAGATAAACTGAATATTGCTGTAATACTGTTATAAATGAATTTTGATCCCATAAATCCATGATTTATCCGTCAAATCTCTCTACCATATTCTTTCCAAGGTTCATTGAATATTAGTAAGTGTTTTTAAATTAATTGTTAAAGTTTTTCTCTAGTATTTGTTTTCTTCAAGAATCATATTTACAATTATTCTTATAAAAGATAATTACATATTAAAATAATTCTATTATTTTAATGAAGAAGTTTTTATTATTTAAATACTTCTTGTGATTCATTCTTGTAGACAATTACTGCTTACTGTTATATTCACTAGTAGTGTATAGCAAGTAAAGGAATAAATGAATTAATTAATTATTTAAATTGTGGATATAATAATTTTATTATTATATTTAATAAGAAAAGTCATAGTATTGTTGATTGATATTAATATTATCAATAATCTCATAGACACATCTTACATTATAGGGTTAGATTTTTCTTAAGGAAACAGAAAACAAATAATTTATTAGTAATAACATTTGGAATCTCAAATTGATGAAAGAATTGGCCAAATATACTGATACTCTCCCAAACGCTGAACACTCCTTCTTCAAAATGGTTCAGAGCCTTTTTTACCCCCCAAACCCAATTAAAATCTTTTGAGTGAATGTTATTTTTGAATCCATTAGTTTAGTCTCATACAATGTCATTGAACCCAATCCTCTGGGACTAAAACAGGGAGAAGTCAAATACCTTGCCTCCTGCTTGAGTAAATCAAAGAAATGTGAAACACAACTTACCATTGGAGGTGGCGGAGCTGAAAATGAGATATTAACAAAGCCCCACAAGATCTTGGAGGAACTAATGGATAAATATATCCACTTGATGATTACATATAACATGGTACATGCACATAGAAAGGTCAAAGTATATGGCATGAAAGGAAAAATCATGAGCTTGAAAGAAAATGAGGCCATCAAAGAGCTTTTAGTGGCTCACAAGAATATCTGAATAGATTGAATTAGTTATGGTATATTAGCTGAATTCTGTGCAGCTGGGGTTCATGGTTTGATGATGTTTTCAGATGACTGGAGAAAAAGCTCAGTGAAAGGGACTTTATCCCTCATTGAAATTTCCAAAAGACTTTTGGAGGGGAAAACGCTAGTAGAGCTGGTGTGGCTACATACTAATAAGTATATATGTAATTTACTGAATAAGAGTCTTTTAACCCCACTGTAACTCTTAGATTTGAATTTTCACAATGATTTGTATTAGAGTTTGGTGATTCCTGGCTGGAGAAGCAGGGTCTTGGTTCAAAAGATGAGGTCACATGACTGTACCCAGGTCAGCTAAGCTTACAGCAAGGATTAACTTTGTGTCAAAAAGATTGTGATTTACTTTTAGAAAGTAATTTAAGAATTTAAGAATTTTGACTACCTATCCTACTCAAGATGCTTTAGTATGAATGTCAATAATAAAGAGCTTTGTATGGAGGCATGCCTCCATACACCATAGAAATTCCTCCAACATGACACAGGATCAGTCGGGAAGTTGTTCCTGCAATGCCCACACACAGGGGAATTTCAGGAAGTGGATATTTTTACCTCCATCTCAGGATGAGCCAAATTGCACTGGTTCTTTGATAAGGAAAGGTGGGATCAGGCATCTGTAGCAGGCTTCACTAAGAAATGACCATGGAATGCATGTTCCACTTTCACTTGCTCACAATATCTGATATAGTTGGATCTGAAACTCATTTAATGGGCACATAAATATATAAAATTGAATAATGCAGTATCCACTTCAGTTGATTTGGTTGTGGTACTTGGGATTGCCAATTTGTGATGGTCTCATGTAATCTTTCATTTTTAGTGAGTGATAAAAAACATTTATTGAACAAGAAGGAATTTAGGTGAAACTAATAATCCACACAACAGTCACTAATCTTTTAGTTTGATTGAATTTTCCTGCACAAGAATTCCATTCACTCAAAAAGGGAACTTGCAGTGAAACATTTGGGGGGAGGAAGCAAAGTGTCAGTTTCTCAGTTATTTTCAAGGTATATATAGATATAAACATGGGCCAGAATTCATGTAGCACCCTGATTGGGCTCCATGAAGGAACATTGGCTTTAGTCGGTTTAGATCAAGCAAATTCCATGCTGGCTCCAACAGGGAAGTCATTGAATTGTGATGAATAAAGCTCATTTGGCATGGGGAACCATTTGGGATTCAAAAGGGCTTGCTTCAAATGGGAGTCAGAAGTATATGATATCCTGTCTGATTCAACACCAAGTGATCCCTCAACCACTTGTGAATAGTGGCACATCCCCAAAGACAAATGAGGCCAAAACCACCCAAAGGAATACATTTCTTTCCTCCAGTCAACCAACAGCACAAATATAAATGAAAATATCAGCAAATATAACCTCAGTGAAATTGGGAGGATTGTGGATTTCAATCAGATCAAATGCATTCACCTTAGCCATGTGGTGATTTTCTCTTCAATCAGATTACTCATTTACCTTGTTGAATTCAGACCATTCACAACAATGAGTGAGTTTGAGGCGAATCAATGGGATGAGTTATCACAATTCTTATTTCAAGAAAAGAATTTTACAGACCCAATTTCAACAAATGGAGCATTACTGAAGGGGTTTATGTTCACTATTGGGTGGCACAAATGCAGCATGAATAATAAAAAATTTGGTATTTACGGAAGTGTTGGGAAAATTGAAGACACAAACGAAGAATGGCAGAATCAAGGTGAAAATCTTAGATCTTTGGATTGTATACTAGTTCAATCCATACAATAGGTTGGGAATAAATTATTTCAAAAGATCCAAGCTTGCTACAAGTAATTGGGGGTCCCCTCCTTTGGTCAAGTCAACTATGAAGTGGATATTTACACAAATCAGGGAAATTTTGAGTTTGCTTTGGTACTCATTTTCACCATGAATTGATTCAAAAACTTGCCTCATGTTGATAAGAATGCATCCTTGTATGCTTTAGAATGGTGGTTTCAAGCTGATAAGTGGACTGTCCAAATTCAAAAAGAAGTGTCAAAGTGTTTTACTGGTGGAAATTTGATTTTCCAAAATGAGGATTTTTGGATTGATCTATCTGAATTTCATGGGCTCATCCAGGTAGTATGGGAAAGTAGTACATTCGTTTATTATACTGATCCAGCACAGGATTACAAAATAACAAACCTAGTGGGAATGTCTGCTCAATGCTCAAGGAGGTTAACCAAAAAAATGTGGTGGAAAAGGCACATCTATCATGAGATTGGAAAGGAAGTGGGATATCAGATCAGGGATGGTAATACAATCTCATCCCAATTGGGAGAATGACCGGATTTGGATGCATTTTAGAATTAGAGGGTGATTGGACAATGATACTGTGGTACTGCAGAGTACAATATGCACCAGGATTGAATGGTTTGGAATTGGGGATATATGGTGGCTCAAACAAAAATGGGTGAAATGACTCATGTACGGTGGCATGCCACCGTAAATGGTCATTTACACCAGTTATAAGCTCTATTTTCACTTGTTTTAAATATTGGGACCAGCTGGTAATCCCCAAAAATGGGAATTAGCTCCCATTATTCTTGTATGCCTCATTGCCACATAAAAGGGCATGGAAGTCTTGCAGGGATTTAAAGTTGTTTGCTTTCCCAGGCTCTTGGCCCTTTCCACCAAAATACTTATTCATGTTTAGTATACCTGCAATGCACATGCAATTACTTACTCTTGCTGTAAGATGTGTCTACGAAACTGTTGATAATATTACTATTAATCAAAAGTACTATGAATGTTCTTATGGAATATAATAATAAAAGCTATTATAGCCACAATTAAACAATTAACAAATTAATTATTTCTTTTACTTGTTATACACTAATAGTGATTATAACAGTAATCAGTAATTTTCTACAAGAAGTATTGAATAATAAAATCATTTTAATATATAATTATCTTTTGCAATAGTAATTATACATATAATTCTTGAAGAAAAAAATTACAAGAGAAAAACTTTAAGAATTAAGACAAAACACTCACCAATATTCCAAAGACCTTATCAAATTATAATAATAAAGAAATTTGATGGATAGTTGTGGATTTAAAGGATCAAAATTGATTTATAACAGGATTACAACAATATATAGTTGATTTTCATTGTTTCACGTCCTTCTTATTGATTCTGACAGAATAAAACACTTAAGAAAAGATTAACTAATACTTAATTGTTGGTAATAAAGGTATAATTGAATAATGTGATGATTTTTGGAGAAAACAGCAAGAGGAGGCCTCTTTTAAGTCAACAACATCTCACAGAGGCAAGCCATGGAGAAAACTGAAAAAACAGTAAACCTTGTTGGATTATTGATTGCATCATCTGTTGTCAGGTAATACTATCATAATTACTCAATTGATATTTTTACCTGACTATCAACCCATTTATGGTTAAGAGTAAAACAAGTAAAAACTGTAAATATTCTTTTCTTTCTCAAAGTTCTTAATGTTATTAGAAATTTCATTTAAGATTGTATTTTCTGTGAAATTTTGAAGATTCAGTATTTCATGTGGAATCATCAAGAATGGACTGTAGGTAAGAATTTTAATTTTACTTATAGATTTATGATTCTTTTTGGATTTTATACAAATATTAATGTTTTTAATTGGTCCTGAAAGTTTCCGAGAGATTAATTAAGAATTGTACTTTTAATGAATTTTTGAAGGTTTTACCTCATTTCCACATAGAATTTCAAGTAATACTATATTGCAGGTTGCTATGAGGTAAATCATTGGATATTAGTCCAAAAAGGGTTTTTATTACTATTTCAGGGTTTATCCCTGGACAATAATTAAGAATTGACATGGTTACAGGAGTCTAAGTTTCTTTTTACCTTCTAGGCATGTCAAAATAGCAGCTTATTGGCAATTTTCTTATGATTTACTGAGATGTTAACTTGGTAACCAGGTTCTCAAAAGATTTTAGTATAATAATTGGTCTAAGATCAGCCATGGATCCAAGTTTTAGAGCTGTCCACACATCAGAGGCCTCAGAAGTTGGGTACCCTGGCTTTCTTTGATGTCTTTTGTCCACCTTGACTATTTTCATGTCAAAAATAGAAATTCAGGCTTAAAGACTGATATCCACTATGGATGTACCAAAGGTGTATGTAATAATACCATAATATTAAGTGCCAAAAAAATGCATAACACTATTAGTAGTGTATATGTAACATGGGATTTCTCACATTCCCATTATTTTGGCATGAAATTGAGAAAAACAAAGGTTTTCACTATCCTTTTATGTGGTATTGAAGTATTTTACATATTACCACCTCTTAGAGTTAATTTAAGCTTATTCACTCTATGGAGCTACCCTAGATGAATTTTTGTGTAGAATCCAAATCTTGTCTTAAATTCAACAATTTACTTACCCACAAAAAAGCAATTCATCTTTTCTGAAATAAAAAAAGATGAATTTTGAATATATGCATGAATTGTGGGTTATGCATAGTCCAGAATTTATTTTGAAGATAATTTGGGCCTATTTGGGTATGTAAGATATGACTCAACACTCACACTTGTCCAGGATCCTGGATCTTCACATGCAACTGCTTATGTATTTCTAGTATACCAATGCTTCACAGAAAAATCCTTATGCTTGTCCAGTATACCTATGCAGATTCTCACACATGTCCAGTGTACCTGTGCTTCACATGCAATTACTTACACTTGGCCAGGTCCCTGGCCCTTGTTCATGGCCATTCACACACAAATCCTTACACATGTAAGATTGATTGTATGTGACCTTGGACTGACACATGCATCTCAGGTGGAAGGCTCACATGCATGGAACCCAAGGTTTTTTACAGTGAGGATCTCAAGAAGCATAGACCCATGGATGCAGAAAATGTAGAAAACGTTAATGATTACTATTTGGGTATTTTCTGAAAAAGATGTTCACACAAAGAAATATTTACTCAAGAATTTGGGGGGGCTCTCACAAAAATTATTCTCTAGAAAGAGGTTATTTGCACCATTGAGGAAATAAGAAAATTTAACAGAAAATGATTCATTGATTCATTGATTACAACTAACTTATTTACATCAGTATATTACAGAAGAAAATAAGTGAAGATATTGCAAAAAAAATTTTTGAGTTTTTATTTTTCAAGAAACTTTGGAACTATTCCAGTGATTTCCTCTTCTGGATAAGCCTCCAATGCATGGCCAAGGAGGGAGTTTAGTTCCTCCCAGAATTTTTGGTGCATCTCATTTGGATGAGCTGCATCCACCAAGGGAATCATGTGGTGCAAATGTTGATGCTCCATCAAGACTTGGTTGATCAATTTGTGTTCCATTGATCAAGGAATCATGAGGGCTGGTCACAAGTCAGTGAATTCCTGGAGAGCCTCATCATGGGAATGAGGGGTGTTTTGCACAGGGGAGGAGACAATTGCATTATCAGAGAAAGGCACTGGGGGGAGGTCCCAATCCAACAGGAATATTGTCAATTATGACAGAGTGGGGAGTGGCTGGATGAGCTGGAGATGGTCAAAGGAAGGGTGAGGGAATGCTGGTAACATAAACAGAAGGGAAATTTCATAGTTATCAAAGGGAACCTCTGTTGAGTGCATCAGAGCCACCTCAGGCCAAGGCTCACAAGTTGAATCATTATCAGTTGGTGGTACTTCACTTGGTCCTAGAATAGGTGTGGTGAGGGTACAAATGGGTAGCTCATCATGTTGGAAGGGTGCTAAAAATGAAGGAAGAGTCAGTTCACTTACTTTGAAAGCTAAAATGAGAAAGGGAATACCTTTCTGCTCACTGTGGAATAAGTCCTCCAACCATTGGATGCCACTTGGGCTTGGAGTTGGTTTCCGCTGAGTTTGCTCACAAGGCAAAGGGGGAAAGGGAGAGTCTTGTGGAGGGTGCTTTTGTGGGTTTTGCTCTATGGGTGGTGGAGAAGACCCAGTATGATTGCTTGAAGAAAAATGACTCAACAATAAGAAAGAAAAATTCATTTGGTGTTTGAGTCCCATGGTGTGGGAACTCCTCTTGTGTGGGATTAATTTCAGCCTGTGACTCAAAACCAGAGCACAAGCATGACAGCCAAAATACCATAAACCAATGGTATAGCCAAGATACCACCAAAACATGGAGCTGAGCCAAATAAGCTCAAAAGGTATCAAACAAAAGAAGAAGCTCATCTCTTTCTGAAAATATAAGTCCCATCACCATAGGACAAGAAATAACAAAGTTATTCCTGCTCAAAGTTATTGCTGAGCATAAACCTTAATTTTCACCTCTCATCTAAAATCTAGAAGGAGAGGCTTAACCCCAACAAATGGGTATTCAAAATGAAGCTCTAAGCCAGGGCTATCCAATGGTACCAGCCAAACTGAGCTAGCACCAATATTACTGGAGTTATGGTCAATTTCAGGCCAAATAAGGGTGAACAAAACATTCACCTCTCATCTAACTTCTACAGTTTTAGTGTGGGATACCTGAAGTGGGGTATTTTTGGAAAGAGAACAGTAAGGGCTATCTGACGATGCCATCCTTTTCCCCATAACTCAACTAGAACAAAAGTTATGGGGCAAACAAGCTCAATACAGCTTTTTCCCAAAACACGCAAATGTACAAAAATCTTGTACATGGGATAACTTTGCCATATTTAATGATACCCATATCAAATGAGGTACCATTGTGTAGCGAACATACAGGGCTACACACTGAACCATTTTTGAGGTTGATATCTCAATAATTGACAAAGTTATGGCTGTTTTAAGGTCAAAATCCCACCTGCTGTCATATACAGCCTTACCATGGGATAATATCCCATAATCATGAATATGAGGTGTCAAATAGACGAAGAAGAATGTTTTTACTTCAATACCTCATATGTCAGCCAATACTGGGGTCCCATACAGTTTCTGTACAGCATTCTCCGCGTCATACATGTCAGAATCAGGCTGTGAGGTCCCCAGATGAAAATTTTCACCCTGTATTGGTGAAAACCACCCAGATGTGGTTTCAAAACCACATCTGAGCCCAATAAAGGGTATACAGGCTGTTTGCAAACCACAAGCCTGTCCTGGAGAGTGAAAAATCTTCACTTCCTCTACGTGGAAAGGTCTAGCAGCCTTTCCACCCCAATTTCAGGATAAAAGGAGGGCTTTTCACAGCCAAAATCATCTCCTCATCCTGCTCTTGAATAACCTACGTAGTAAACTGTCAAAAACAGTTTTACTCTTGGTTAATAATCAGGTATAATTATAGATTTAATTATTGTAGTCTTTTATTATTGTAACCCAACAGATAAAGCTGCACCCAGTGCTTTCAACAGCGCTCACCACCACTATATCAAATATAGTAAAGCCCTTTTTATCTTAAATTAAAATATCTTTGAAACCTTATAATTCTTTTTTGAACTCTTTTACTGTGTCACAAACATAGATAAAGTTGTATTTAGCCTATTTACACCTTCATCATAGTTTCATCCTGACACTTTGGGGGCCTGGCCGTGTTTTAAATCTTTTTTTTGGACCTTATAAGTAAGTCTTTTCTCTTTTTATGACTTATTAACAAGTGTTTTATCCTTTTTTAGGCGTAATTTCTCTAGTAAAATATATATTTTATATATTTTTATCCTTTTCTTTATATATACTCATATTATAAGGGTATTATTCACATGGTTAATACCCACTGAAAATAACTATTTTTGGCGTGTTTTGTATATAAAAAAACATAAGCCATCAATAGGTCCTGTATTCTTGACTGAATAAGGACACCACTGACTGAAAAACCATCAGCTGAGGCGTGGTTAAGTGTATTGTTAGCTCAATAACACTTATACAAAGCAACTTGTACAGAATACACTTGAAAACCACAAGTGTATCTGTGGGATACTGGCACACAAACAGTGTGACAGGGTACCAAAAGCTGTAATTCTGACGTGGAATTGTTGATTCAATTACATTGTCATTATACAGGGCACATTGTGGTAACATACAAGCCCAGAGGCCAATCTTAGACGTGCAAAACCAGAATTTTTGAGAAGTCTTAACTGACATAAGCCCTCTTTTTCCTGCCTTGATTTCAGTGGAAGAAAATTACATTCCAATTGAGACCCAGTCACAGGCCAACACACCAGTGACACCCTCAGAACCAGAGGGCAGCAAGGGCAAAGGGAATAGGCACAGTGAAGGTCTCATCACAGCCAAGAAGTGGACTCCAATAGCCACTCAGAGGAGTAGAAAACCACGAAACTCTGCTTCAATACAAGGTAAACCAACCTTAACCACTTGTACAGGGAAGATTACAATTATTAACCCAGTTGTGACTTCCAAAGGCAAACTGCTCAAATCAGCAGACAGAAAATTTGTACAAGGCACAGTCAAAGGTAAATACCCTAAGAACATAAAGTTTTTGACTGCTTGCAAACACTGATATGTACCCTGTATACCTCAGAGATCTTGGTTTCCAAAGGAACCAGCCAGAGGACAGACACCAGGGCAAATCTCGCGTCAATCGTCGGCGATTGACTTCACGTCGCACCGCTGTCAGTATAAAATCTTGCTTCAGTCGTGTTAGTGTCACTTTATGGTCACTGGATTTAGTGGGTCATGTCACGTCAGCGTCAAGAAAACGTCAATCGTCACATGTGTCACATGAGAATGTCACTCAAAGCCCAAACCCATTTCAACACTATTCACAATGTTCGGGTAATTTCACCTCATTGGCTTCCGCATCCCCACCTAATCCGCCCCAATGTTTCGCATGCTTACAAGCCCGCACCACCCTCCAGATGAGACTCCAACACTGCCCCCCCATCTCCGTCCTCACCACTCCTTACGCTTTCACACCCCCACCCATACCATCTTCATGCTCACGTGGTGCACTCCCGAGATGCTCCCGACATCACTTATCCTTACGCTTGCTCAAGTGCCCTCCCAATATGCTCCCGACACTGCTTACAATCATTACACTCGCGGAGTGCACTCCCGACACCAATTATCCTTACGCTTGTGTAGTGCCCTCCCGACACTGCTTACCATCCTTATGCTCGCGGAGTGCACTCCCGAGATGCTCCCGACACCAATTATCCTTACACTTGTGTAGTGCCCTCCCGACATCCTCCCGACACTGCTTACCATCCTTACGCTTGCGGAGTGCACTCCCGACACCACTTATCCTTACGCTTGTGTAGTGCCCTCCCGACACCACTTATCCTTACGCTTGTGTGGTGCCCTTCCGACATGCTCCCGACACCACTTATCCTTACGCTCGCGGAGTGCCTCTCAACATGCTCCCGACACGACTTATCCTTACGCTTCCGTACTACATCCATAGTGTACGGTGGCTTGTTGGCGTACACGATGAAGGCAATCGCCAAAATATGCTGAGTGGCCTTCTCTGCCAACAGGACCTAAGGGGAAATTGGTCAGTATATTCACAATGTTGTGGTTAGGGTTTAAATCATGAGACTCACAAATTAAAACCTAATAAGTGGACTATTTAAGACAAGAATTGTGTCTCCTGTTTCGCCGACAAACCATTTTATTTCACATCATTCAAATGGAACACTTTGCTTAGTCCTTACCTCATGAGCGTTGAATAGTTCAAAAGTTGACTTTAGTAGGTTTCTCACTAGTCAACTTTATTCAATGTCTCACAGGGAAGTGATTTCATTTGCATGATATGAAATAATTTGCAAAACATCGCCTCCTTCAATTTCCCGACAAATCCCATTTTGCAAATGCGATTATTTTACTTGCACCTTTTTTCTTCAATTTGGATCTTTTTATTCAAAAATTTTCAAACAAGTTATCAATCAACTCGTCACCATCTATTTGCTTAATAAACTACCTCCGCTATGGCCCAAACCCCGGGAAATTCAACTGAATTCAATGAACGACCAACTTCAGCCCCAGAGAGTGGAAGTGAAATCTCTGATATCGCCAGTAGTCGTGAATTAGGCATTGAAGTAGAGAGCCAGTCACATGAAGATAATCAAGATCCACCAGTCCTTCCAGAATGTGAGTATGCATCCATCTTGAATATTTCTAATCTCCCAAAACCTGATATTGTGTCATAGCCTTTATTTCAGGTCAGCCTCCAAGCTCTCAGAAACCGAATTTTAAAAGCTATGAGAAGGAAAAGACTTTTGAACCTTGTGCACTGACAGAAGATGATGGGCAAGATGATGTAATTTTCAGTGGGGAGGTGGAAATTATATCCAAGGAACAATTTGTCTCCAACATTGCTCAAACAATCCCAAGGCTCGAAAAAATCCAAAATGATAGTAAAATTCCTGATTATGTGCATCAAAAGATTGCTGAAGCCATGAGCCTGCTCAAAATGGATTTGAACCGTAAGTCCATTACTAATTCAAAACAAAGTTGATAAAAATAGCTGCTTACAATATATGGGCAGGTGTGGAGGTGGGAGAATCTCTACCTGAAGGATCTCGAGTCGTAATTGGATTTCCAGGCAAAGGATTAGGAAAAAGACCAAATATACATGCGACCAAAAAAACAAACAAAAAACACCGTACCTTTGAAGCCGCAAACGATTCTCGTGATCAAGGTCATGAAATTATCAATGTTGAAGGGGACCATATTGATAATCAACCTCCGCATACTGAACCCCCCCAATACTCAATGAAACAATCCATGATGAAGCTCTACATACTGAAAGCCCCCCGATACCCAATGAAACAATGCATGATGCAAACCCTCCCGCCTCACCTCGGAATATTCAAGCCTTTCAAGAAAGGGAAACAATTAAACATGATACAATGGGACGAGATATGACTGATCTAGTTCCTGACCCTGAGCCCAAAGTGTCATCGTCTGCTAATTTTTGAGGAATATTTTTATCCCTCATGGAAGAGTTTGCAGGCGTTTTGAATTATCATTCCAATATTACTCAACAATCATGGAAAAGGGGGCTTGATAATATCAATAGTATTTACAAAAATTGATGGGACAATTTACCAACAAAAGATGCTCATACATTCCTGCCTGTTGGTATTAAGGTGATCAGTAACCAAGAGCTTAAAATGTTGGCCTGGCTGGAGGACCTTGAGATGGCAGGTGAGTTTTATCTTTGTGCATGATACATGTTTATTGGCTTTTGACTGGTGATATAAATTGCAATATACAGGGTTAGATTTTTTTAAGCCAACCAAAACAGAAGCGTTTTTTGATCACAACATTTGGAATCTCAAATTGATGAAGGAATCAGCTAAACCTCCAGAGAATCTCCCAAAATCTGAACACTCCTTCTTCAAAATGGTTAAGAGCCTTCTTTACCCCGCCAATCCAGTTAAACACTTTTGGGCAAATGTTATGTTTGAATACATTAGTTTAGTCTCATACAATGTGATTGCACCCAAACCATATGTTGCACCAACATCAAATTTGACCGATTGTCTTGGACTCGAACGGGGAGCAGTTGAATACCTTGCCTCCTGCTTGAGTAAATCAAAGCAACGTGCAACCCAGCTTAGCATTGAAGGTGGCGGGGCTGACAATGAGATATCCACAAAGCCGCACAAGAACCTGGAGGATATAATGGATACAGTTATCCATTTGATGATTGCGTACAACATGGTACGTGCACATACAAAGGTTGAAGTTAATGGAATCAAAGGCAAACTCACGAACTCAAAAAAAATGAGGCCATCAAAGATCTTTTGGCGTGTCACAAGAATCTTGGAATAAATCAAATTTGCTATGGTATATTAGCGGCATTCTGTGCGGCGGGGGTTCGTGGTTTAATGGTATGCTCAGATGACTGGAGAACAAGCTCAGTTAAAGGGGCTTTATCACTAATTGACATTTCCGCAAAACTTTCAGAGGGTAAAAATCTAGTGGAGCCAGTGTGGCTACGTACTAATAAGTATATATGTAATTTACTGAATAAAAGTTTCTTCTCATCAGAGTCTTTTAAACCCACTGTACCTCTTAAATTTGAATTTGAACGATGCTTAGTATTAGACTTTGGTGATGCCTGGGTGGCGAAACGCGGTCTTGGTTCAAGTGATGAGGTCACCTTGACGGTACCCAGGTCAGCTAAACTCACAACCAGGATTGACCCGTTTTAGATTAGCTTTGTACTAGATAGATTGTAATTTAATTTTGCAAAGAGATTTATGAATTTAATAATCATGACTTCCTATCCTACTACTGCCCAGATGCCACAGTCTGAGTACCAATAGTAATTGTACGGCGGCATGCCTCCGTACATCATTGCAAAGACTCCGACAAGACGCAAGCTGAGTCAGGCGTTGTGCCCGCAAGTAGCACACGCGGGGCATTGCGGGAAGTCGCGTTTATCACTTCCCGTCAGCCCATAATAGGCCAAATGTTCCTGTGTCTTTCAATAGGACTAGGATAGCTAGGGATCCGCAGCAGGAAGCATATTGGATTTGCGTGTGCTTGCAATATTCCAAATGGTTGGATTGGAAAGTGATTGCATGGGAGCATCAATGTGTAAAATTGAATAATGCACTATCCACTGCAATTTTCAGATTCAGGTATTTGAGATCGCGAATTTGTCAAGGTCAGGTGTGATCTTTCTTTTTAGCCGCAATCAAAAAAGATTCATCAACCGCAATTCAATTTAGGTGATATTAATAAATCAGTAATCATTCGGTTTCATCTCATTTTCTGCTGAAAGCATGTCATTCACGAAAAAAGGAAAAGAGCGTAAAAGGGAACTCGCGAGAAAGCGTCGGGCTGAGGAAGGAAAGTGTGAGTTGCTTGCTTAATCTCAGTGTATATATGCTTCCACATTTATGTGGCACCCTCATTGGGCCCCACGGAAGAACATTGGCTTTAGTCGGTTCAGATTGTGCCAATGTCATGTGGGCTCCAACAGGCAAGTCAAAGGATGTGTGCCGAAGAAAGCTCCTTGGCAGTATCTGATATCTTGTGTGCTTCAACACATAGTGGTCCCTCAACGACTCGGGAATAGTAGCAGATCCCAAAAGACAAATGAGGGCAAAACAACCCAAAGGAATAGGTTTTGTTCCTACTCTCAACCAACAGCACAAATATCAATGCCAGTATCAGCAAATATCACGCCAAGTGAAATTCGGAGGGTTGTGGATGTCAATCAGATCAAACGCATTCACTTTGGCCGTGTGGCAATTTTCTCTTCAACCGGATTACTCATTGCCCTTGTCAAATTCCGACCATTCACAACAATGAGTGAAGTCGAGGTCAATCAATGGGATGAATTATCAAAATTCTTATTTCGCAAAAAGAAATTCACTGACCCAATTGCAACCAATGGAGCATTACTTGAGGGATTTATGTTCGCGATTGGGTGGCGCAAATGCAGCACGAAGAATGAACAATTTGGTCTGTATGGAAGTGTTGGGAAAATTGAAAACGCAAAAGATTAATGGCAGAACCGAGGTGCCAATCTTAGCTCTGTGGGTTGCATTCTAGGTCAATCCTTATGATATGTTGGGGATAATTTATTTCAGAAGATTCAAAATTGCTACAACTCATTGGGGGTTCCGTCTTTTGATCAAGTCAACTATGAAGGCAATATTCCGGCAAATCAGGCTGCATGCGAGTTTGCTTCCACACTCACTTTCACCATGAATGGATTCAAAAACGCACCTCATGTTGATAAGGATGCATCGCAGTATGCTTCAGGATGGTGGTTTCAAGCTGATAAGCGGACCAGCCAAATTCAAAGAGATGCGTCAAAGCGGTGTACAGGTGGAAAATTGATTTTCCCAAATGAGCATTTTTGGATTGATCTATCCGCATGTCATGGGCTCATTCAGGTAGTGTGGGCCAGTAGTACATTTTTTCATTATACTGATCCAGCACAGGACAACGAAAGCACGACACTAGTGGGTATGTCCGCACAATGCTCAAGCAGGTTAGCAAAAACAATGCGGCAAAAAAACCATGGCTATTATGAGATTGGCAAGAGAGCGGGCTATCAAATCAGGGATGGTAATACAATCTCTTGCCAATTCAAAGAATGAGGAGATTTGCATGTGTGTTGGGTAAGTAATGGTGGGGTAAGGCAGAGGACAATATACACCAGGATTGGGTGGATTCGAGTGCGGGAGATGGGGTGTCTGACATGAAAAAGGGGTGAAGTGGATTATGTATGGTGGCATGCCATCGTACATCTGTCCTGGTTTGTTGCTATTGTCCAGGATGCCAATGCTTCACACGCGAATCCTCATGCTTGTGCAGGTTCTGACAATGCTAAAAGTTCCTTACGCCTATGCGGGGTGCCAACACTACACACGCCAATCCTTGGGCCTGTGCAGGCTCCCGAAAATTTACACGCCAATCCTTACGCTTGTGCAGGTTCCCAAAAATGCTAGAAATTCCTTACGCCTGTACAGGCTTTCGACGATTCACACGCCAATTCTTACGCTTGTGAAGGTTCCCCACAATGCTGAAATTTTCTTGGCCTGTGCAGGATCCCAAGAATTCACATGCCAACTCTTACGCCTGTGCAGGCTCCCAACAATTCACACGCCAATCCTTATGCTTGTGAAGGGTCCCAAAACTGCTAAAATTCCTTACGCCTGTACAGGGTTCCGAAGATTCACACGCCAATCCTTACGCTTGGGAAGGTTGCCAACAATGCTGACAAATTCTTACGCCTGTGCAGGCTCCCGACAATTCACACGCCAATCCTCATGCCTGTGCAGGCTCCCAACAATTCACACGCCAATCCTTACGCCTGTGCAGCCTCCCGACAAGTCACACACCAATCCTTACGCTTGTGAAGGTTCCAGACAATTTAAACAATTCAATACATGTGTAAGCTTAATAGTGTGTGACCATAGGAAAGGCCATGTTTCAAAAATATGGAGTGGATTGCTCACATGCGGGAAGCTCCTGCTTTTTTACAGTTAAGAATGGATATGGGTCTAAACCATGGAAGAAGAAAATATAGGAGACGGTAACGGCAACTATTGGTGCATTTTGGGAAAAAGAGGTTCACAATAACAAATACTCACTCAAAATTTTGGTGGGGCACTTACAAAAATAATTCTCACACAATCAGGGTTTTTCTCTGAGGAGGAAATAAATAATTTTTACATGAACAAAGAACATAATAGAAATTGAACATAACAATCATTTAAGACAAAGAATTAATTTAAAAGAAATTATTACAAGACATAAAAAGTGGAAAGAAGACAATTTTTTTTTAAATTTTATTTTTCTAAGAACCTTGAGACTATCCCGGTGATGTCCTCCTTTGGATAAGCCTCCATTGCCTTGCCAAGGAGGGAGTTTAGTTCCTCCTGGAATTCCCGGTGGATCTCATTTCAATGAGTTGCATCCACAAAAGGAATCATGTGGAGCAAGCGACAATGCTCCAACAAGATTCGGTTGATCAATTCGTGGACGATGGCTCAAGGAATCATTAGGGTCGGTCGCAGGTCGGTGAATTCCTGGCGAGCGTCATTGTGGGAATGAGAGGAGCTTGGCACCGGGGGGGAGGAGGAGGTTGGGTTCTCGGGGGCAATGGGAGGGAGATCCTGGGAAGGAACCGGGGTAGGAGTGGAGGGAGGGGGAACAGGAGGGGAAGATGGTGGAGTCGGTGAAGAAGAAGGGGGATGGGGGGATCCGACGGGCGTATCGTCGATCTTTGTGACATGGTAAGAACATGGGAGTTTTACTGTACCTGTCAACTAACACTAGGCATGCATTATAACTCCTGTCTCCTCCTGGAGGTAATGCTGTTACCCAATCCATATGAACTATTTCCCATGGGGATTTTGGTTCTTGGATTTGGATCATCATTCCAAATTTCTTTCCTGTGGCTCTGTTGGCTTTTTGGCATCTGTCACAGGTTTGGCAGTACTCTGCAACATCTTTCTTCCAATTTGGCCACCAAGAGCAGGTTTTCACCCTCTCTAGTGTCCTATCTTCTGAGAGATGTCCAGATGCAACACTATCATGATACTCATGTAAAATAGTGTTTATTAGTGTTCTATCTGTTAAGGTCATAACACATGTGTGTTTTGTTCTATGGTAAAGGATTCCATCAAGGAGGTGGAATCTTCCTGCATTATATGCCTTTTTCCATGTTTCATCTAGTTTTGATGAAAGTGATGGGTCTTTGCAGTTTTTTATTAGAAGTTGGCTTAAGATATGACAATTTTTGTCTGTCTTATAGCTTTCTTTAACTTGATTAAAGAATTCTGTGCCAATGTCTGTAACACATATTCCTTCTATATGGTGTTCTTCTTGTGGTACCCATGCTGGATTGTCAGGGGTATTTTCTAAAGCCCATCTGCATTTTTATGAATATTTCCAGATTTATGCACAATATTCATATTTCCTCTATATTCTTGGATAGCAATTTGCCATCTCAGCATGTGTCTATAGCGAGGAGTGGCGGGACGATCTGGAGACGGTCGAAGAAAAAATGAGGAAAAGTGGATATGGATCGAAGAGAAAGAAGGGGTGACTTACCATAAGGTTCCTCCGTGGATTGTGTAGGAGCCACCTCAGGTTCTGGCTCACGAGTCGTATCGTCCTCAGGTTGTTGGGACGATGGACTCGGGCCAGGAATAGGTGGCTCTTCGGTTCGGGAGGGTTCTAAAAAAGGGGTAAGAGTCAGTTCACTCGACTCGAAAGTGAAAGTGAAAATGAAATGAAACTTTGGCTGCTTACCGCGGAATAATTCCTCAGACCATCAGGTGCCACTCGGGCCTGGAGTGGGTTGCTGGGGGGTTTGCTTGCGAGGCAAACTAGGAACGGGAGAGTCATGTCGGGGGGGATTCGGGGGGTTTTGTTCTATGAGTAATGGAAAAAAGTCAGTATTATTGCGTGAAGAGAAAGAAAACTTACTTTGGCGTTTGAATCCCATCAGTGACAAGACATGGTGACGATCAGCCCAAGCTCGAATGTCCTCTTGCCATCGCCATCCTTCATCGGCCGGATAATCACTTTGCTCCGGGCAAGGAGTGAAGTGACCATCGGATGGTGGCCTAGGAGGGGGAGTGGACAGGGCTAATTTTCCGGAATCGTTCCCGTTGGCCTGTTTAGGGGCCCCGCGTCCATTCACGCTCGGAAATGGTTTCATCATCTTTGACCACAAAGGAGTCCTCGCGAGGGCGTCTTGGGCGGGAACTCCTCTGGCCTCGTGGTCGGAAGGGGCGGACAATGAACGAACATTTCTTGTGTGCTTGTCGGCAAGCATCACAAGCATCGTTCGTAATCAAGGAACAAATGCAGGGGATACCCCGCTTGGTGCATAAAGTGCACGACATCTAAAAACAAAACAGTTGAGGTTAGTAACTGCTTACAAAGTAAACAATCAAGAGAAAAAATGAAGACGTACGATGAATTATAAATTTAAAACGGAAACAAAATAAGAACACTCTAGTCTGAAGTTTTTAAAAGTCTGGAAAAGAGTCGTGAAGAAAAATAAGTATTAATATTGGTACATAATGTTGACAAAAGTTAAAAAAAGAGGTAACGCACGAGGTGGATAGAAGGGAGGTTCTGAAAGGATCAGCAGAAGAAACAAACAGGCAAAAGTAAGGGGAGTGGGTTTAGTGGAGTGCAAAAGACAAAAGTAGAAAGGCAGGAAGACCAAGGGGAATACGCACAAGAAGGACAAACGCGGGTGAGGTTGAACAAAGTGGAGCGGGTGAGAAAGAAAGTGAAGGGCGTGTCGTGTGAAGATGGTCTTTTATACCATGGTGAAGCTGAGACGATCTCAGCAGTTGCAGCACCCGCAAAAGGCTCAGCTTCAAGGCGTGTGGGCAAAATTGAAGCTGAGTCTCAGCAAATGCTGCAACTGAGAAGTGAAATGCTTGCATGAGGCAGAAGAAAAATGGGGGTCTGGCTGAGTATTGCAATTTATTGAATTGTCAAGCTGAGTCAAATCCCCTTTGTTTCCTTAAATAGCCACCCAATCACCCAGGAGGGTGGTCGTGAGGCCCTTGTTGAATGTGCATTGTGGGTGCAATGCACAAGTGACCCATTCAGAAATGCACCCGGTGCATTTGGTCACAAGTGACCGTGGCAAGATCACCGGCCGTATGGCCTGGTGATAGTCTTTGAACAAAGGGGGGGGCTGTAAGACAAGTGATTACAGCGTGAGATTGCCTCGACCCATTGCTCAGGTTTGCTTTTGGGTCATAATTGAAATGCTCAGTGGCTGAACATTTTAATTGCACAGTGATTGAACTATTGATATAACAATATCAAATGCACCATGCTGAGCCATTGCTCAGTCGTTTTTGTATGCACACAATCTGAGCATTTGGCACTGAATCGGATGACATTTCAGCCAGGTGCAGCATTTCACACACTTTGGTGAAGTGCTCCAAACTGAGCCTTCCAATGAACTATTGCAAAAATAGTTCATTCCATGGCTTTACTGAGCACTTTCACACGGTGCTTTTGACCATGATATGCTCAGCTTGCGTGTGCAAATCGGGTGAAACGCAATGCTGAGCATGTGGCACATGAGCTACGTATATGCAAACGATTGGAAGGTGCATGCACATTCGCTATATGCATGCAGGCTCAAGTAGTATTACACCTTCCTGATCTGTACAGCCAACACTGTAGTACGCAGTACACCTGTGTAAATGTATGCTGCGGGGCAAAGCAAAAGCTGTTCCACAATGTAACATGCAATCACGTCAGGCCATTGAGTCATATATCTCAACTGCATCCCTTTGATGCACCTTGTTGGACAGCTCTGCCTAACTACGGAACAGATGCGCATGTAATCCAAGTTAATGTAAGTGGGTCATAGTGGGATGACTGTTTATTTGGGTCATACGCAAACATTGGATTCCATCTGGGGCCATTGTTGGGGCAAACATTGACTGGCCCTGCTTGTTCATCCCGCGTTCTCATTGTCGGGCAGCCACACGCTTGCATATGCACCCCCAACGGGTCATACACAGGTAACTTTCACATGCTGGAAGACATTTTACTTCCAGTGTTCCAACTGGCTAGTTTCTTGGTCGGGTGGTCAGCTTGACTGCAGACGCTCACCTGCTAGCGCGGAAACCTGAGGCCAATCAGTGTGGATTTGCTTCAGCCTCATCCACATTAGAATAACCCCAGCCTATGTTTGCGTGGGTATCTCCCACCACGGGTCATTTTCTGCACGTTCTCACGCGCCCCGCACAAGCTGTGGGGCCTGGCTTGCAGCCGCAAATTCCCTTGCGCTTGTGGCCTCTTTCTCCGGAGTTTTGTACACGTGTGAGGCAAAGACCGTGATCCCAATCTCGGGGGATTAGTAGCCGCCTCAAACGCAATAGGGGTGAATGTATATGTGGATCAAGCCTCGCGGCTGGCGCTCCCTTTGATCATCCCACACATTCCCCCTGGAAGCCCAGTAGGCATCAGTCAGCAAAACACTTCAGGCAAAACCAAAGTCATGTTCGGTGGCATGCCACCAAACATATCTCACCCGCCCACACACAAACATCCCCACAGTGAGATTGCCCTTTGAAACGGCCAACATTGCCCAGTAGGTACCTGTGCGACAATTAACCTGGGGAAGATATGCATCCATGTTCGCTGTCACACCAGCGAACATGACTGCATGCCTCTAATATGCCCTCCACAATAAGTTGCTACAACCTCCCCAATTTCGGATATGCTAATGTCAACCTTGTTCCACCAAGGGCTTTGTACCTTGCTGCAGATCGAGCAGTCATATCGGTGCACCCACATTTTGGCCACCTTGCCTTGATATATGCCCCAAATCGGATATGAAAATTATGAGCCCAAGAGGCCCACCCCCATCATGACCATGCACGTAACCACAGGCCACCCCCCCTTGACCCCATTGCTGCCTCTCATATAAGTTCCCCACCTGCGCTTATTCGTCTTCATTCCATTTAGCTAACCCTTCCCGATCATATAATTTCCAACTGTCCCCAAATAATTTAAAATAGCCATCATGTCAACCCCTTCACAACCACTTTGCATTGGGATGATTAATATTTGTATTCAAATAAATAGTGATATAGCCTTAAATCCTGAGGATTCCCACTTAGCTTCTTGGATTATCATATGGCACAATCAACACAACATATTTGTTTATCTCCCCAATCACCAGCATGCTATTGGCTCTCTACCTGGAACCCTTTCCAAAACATTGATACCATTCCTTGGGGCACCAAAAACTTTCATGCACTGTGGTCCTGGTGGGGCATGGATTGAAAATTGCCAATCCAATCCTACTCAAATATTATTTGTTGAGGGAGTATTTATGACTGATGCAAATGATCCCTCCTCATCTCAGAAACCCAATCTAGCATTGATGTTCTTCACATGGTATCCAAACATTTTATTCATAATGGAAAGCTTTTTAACACAAAATTTCAAGCTTAAAATGCCCAAAGAATATGACTGTAATACTCATAGTCAATGTCAACTCTTTACTCCCACATTTCCCGTCTCAAACTCAACGCCAGCTTCATATCCTGCTGTTTCATCATTGATTTCCAAGCAAAATATGATACAATTACCCAGTGGATCAGACCTCCCCATGATTACCCCGCCCCATGCCATTATTCAAACCCCCCTCCTCCCTCATCAAAAGACCGGACTAGCTTTTCTCTGGGATCGAGAAATCCCCAATGGCCAATCAGCCTGTAACCTTTGGGCCACCTCACCCCCAGGATCCACTTTCAATGCCAGGCACATCATTACAAACAAGGTCGTTAGCTCATTTGAATCCCTTTTGACCAATACCCCTCTTGGAGGACTGCTCGCGGATGATATGGGATTAGGTAAAACCATTCAGGCCATTGCTCTAATTGGTACCTCCAAGGAGCGGATGATTGCAAACCCCCATCGCTCCACGCCCACCATGATCATCTGCCCCCCTCGCTTAATTACCAACTGGAAATCAGAAATAACCAAGCATGCTCAGGCTGGAGCGCTGCATGCCAAAATCTACCATGGTCCCACTCGTCACTCATTATCCAAAGACGACATCTTAAAATATGATATCATCATCACTTCTTACAATACTATCACCCAAGAATTTAAGCAAACCAATACCTCTACATCATTCATTTTTCAAATCAATTGGCATTGTATAATTTTGGATGAAGCACAGTGAGTGTCTGATCTTAAATGATTCAAATTACCTTTTATATCCAATAACCCTTGCCCCATCTTATAGCTATATTCGCTCTCAATACACTGCCACTCACGGTGCCATTAATAGCCTCCTTTCATCCCGTAGAATATGTTTAACGGGCACACCTATTCACAACACCATTTATGACCTTTTGGGCATAATATCATTCATCACTCAACCCCAGAGCTCCGATCAAGATAACTGGTCACCATTCATCCTGAGTAGTCTTTCCAAAGGTTGCAATGATATCTTGCATTTGGCATTGCGGCATTTAAGTTTGCGCCGCACCAAAACCACACATCTCGAATCCCTCCCCACTATTAGCCATCATTATGAGCTGCTCCCACTCAACCCAACCATGCAGCAAGAATATTCCATATTATATGAAGAATTCCTATCATCCAAAAGCAAAGGACCAGGAGAATTTTTCAGAAATATTAATAAGCTGCAAATATGTTGTAACCATCACATCATGCTTAACACAATTGCGGAGGCGGATTTGGAAGACCCCAAGGGCAGGAGCACTCAGGATAACTCGCCAACAATCACACGAACTATTGTGGATGTGGAAACATGCATGATGAGTAGTAAAATTGCACACCTCCTACAATGCTTAATGAAGAACAAAAAAACAAGGTGTGGTCCAACCAAATCAGTGGTTTATACCCAATGGACCCAATTTCTAGATTTGTGCGTTGTTTCTAATATGCATCCATTACCAATTGAATCCATCTGACTTTTTCATATTGTAGAATTGGTATTGCACTTGCCCATCACTGTATCCTTTCAGCACGAACTGATGGATCAATTACAGCATGAGCCCAGGAGAAGGCACTGGAGAATTTCTTCAATAATCCTGAATGTGAAGTACTGATTGCATCCATTGCCGCAGCTGGAACTGGCCTCAATATAACTTGTGCTAATACGGTCTATTTAATGGTGAGGGGACCCCCAAAATTCTGCCCTGATTTGCGGCCCCTGACATCCACATTTCCAGGAGCCCAATTGGAACCCAGCCATTGAGGCTCAGGCTGTTGATTGACTCCATCGTATTGGCCAACAACAACCTGTAAAGGTCATCCACTATATCACTCCTCATTCAGTTGAGGTCAACATGCGGAAGGTACCTTTCAAGATCATCTTTGAGCCTAATTGTATTGCTATTCTAAAATCCTTCCTTATGGAAATGCTATTTTCCAAACACCAATAGGTCCAAGAAAAGAAAAATTCATTAACTGCGTGAGCCTTACTGATATTATATAATTTGTGTTTGACCAAGTTGATAACTCTTGTTCACCCTGGCATAGGTCCACAATTATGAACACCATGAGTTGGATCGAACTCCTTCAATATTTCCTCAATGAAAATGAGCAATAGAGTCTTATTTCTAAGGGAGACGGTGATACATTCCAATTCATATTGTCTATATTCTGACATATTTAGCAAGTTTTTGCATCTTTAAGAAATAATACTCAGATTGTATTACACCTGCACAAATAATTTCCAAAATGTTAATTTGTAACGGTGCTATACATTTATATTACTAAGTTATTGCACAGCATCACCATTTGGCCTAATAACTGGCATGTCAAGTATCTTGAGGGCGCTAGTCTGCATCTTACTACAGCCTTTGAGCCAATCTCGATCAAATACCTGAAATGATAAGCCTTCCGGAATATCACCATCATCTGTCGATTGTAATTCTGGCAATCTATCAATAGTTTTTTTACCCTTTTTTTTTAATGCGATTACAAAACTCTATGTCTTGATCCATTTTTAATACCAATACATTAAATAACTGGGAGCGCCAGCGTAATCCCACTTTGCGGTAAACTTGACGGCCATTCTCCAGTACCTCCTCAGTATCTGAACATACTCGAGGGTCATTGAATTGTGATGCTAGAATGGGAAATTTAGCCGTATCACACCATTCACAACGGCGCTCACAGGTCTGCACATAATCAAGTAGATCATTATCAGTCTTTTCTCACAAAGAAGAACATATACATTAACTAACCCTTTGACGAATCTTTGCGAGCTTTTGATTCTCCTTCTTTTTAACCAAATACTCGGCATCCTTTTGAATAGACTTCCATTCTCTTTTCAAATAAGTGAAATATCGCTCCATTAAAGCCGCCACGACCCCATAGTTATTATGATCCTTGTTCCAACAGTAATGATGATACTCGGTGCTGACCAGTGCAAGACGGAATGTACGGTAAAACACCATAGACATAAGCTCATTGAACGGATGTTGCCATGAGCTCTCCCAGTCCCAAGTGAATTGCTTTAGTCCTATCTTGTGGAGCTCATTTTCGCAGTAGCTTTGGAAACCCTGAGACTGAACCTGTCTTTATGGCTCATTGAAAACATCATCGGGGACATATCTGAGATGACCAGCCACTTGAATTGCAATTTCACGCTCTTCTGTGCTTGGTGGTGCTGGTAGTGAGGAAAAATCCTTATCCCTAACTTTGAGTAGGAACAGGCAATGTGCATGTACTGCTGATCGCATTCCATGGACATTCTCTGGAAGTTCTGCTTTGAGCCATTTTTGTTGCTCCTTGTGGCTTGCACGTTTTGCCACATTGTGAGCTTTACGAGCCTGGTTCCTTTGCTGTCTGACCTCGGATTGTTCAAGCATACTCTGGGCAAGGGGCATTTGAGGATGGGTGAACTCATTATTTGACTGAGTGCCATGCTCATGCGCCGTGAAATTGTCCCTCCTTGATTCATCATTTGTTTCCATTTGAGTCGGAGACATGTTCTCATCCTCATCATCCACCATTTTTTCTCTTGATGAACTGGCATGAGCTGTTCTTGTTTTGGAGGCATATGGATGATGATGTCCAGTGACTTTCTCTTTATGGACCAGAGGTGAAGATGCATAAAGTTCATCACCTGCCATGCACATCATCAGTCAACACATCAAAAAATTAATGAAAACTGGTCATACTCACAATCTTCAATTGGCTCCTGAGATCGGACTGACTTGCCTTTAGGTGCCATATCTAACCCATGAAACAAAAATATCAAATTGTGAAAAAGGTTATACTCCGAAATTAAAATGACTTACTTTGATGAAGCGTCAATCCTGGATTTCCCTCCAACAGACCACTCCAAGTTACATTCTCCAATGGTCTTTTTCGTCTCCCCCCATCCACGCGCCTTTCATCACCCACATGAACCTGAGATCCTGATGGAATATTGAGGGTTGGCTGTTTACTTTGGCCAAAGGGATCCTGGGATGTGACTGGATTCCGACCAGGATTAAGGAGGAACTCACGTGGAAATTTTGATTGGGGATTAGCGTGTGATGAGATTTGAGGTGTGCCTTCTGGCCCCTGAGACACATGTGTTTGTGTATTAGTGGGATTCGGGGGAATTGGAGTGACGGAAATATTTGGGATCGACCAAGTGCTTGAAGTTGGAGCCTTTGGATTGCCCACATCAATGTTGAGACCTGATACATTCATTGAGGATGCAATAGGGGTTGTGAGAGGAATGTTGGGACTCAATGGTGACTGTGTTTGAAGATATTCTATGCTAGATTCACTATTTGAGTCATGAACAGAACCTAAACGGGATTTATGTGACTTGAAAGCTGACATAAGGGCCGAAAAAGTACAGTAATATTTTTAACTAGATAAAACACCTCAGTATTATGATAAAATAGAGTGATATGAGATGAAATCTTTTCAAATTTAGAATAGAGAAATTCTATGAATAGTTGGAGCTAAGTGTTGCGTGAAAGTCCAATAAGCCTCTTTTTAGGAGAATCCTCCCTGCCTCCTCTTGAGCTCCTCCGCTTCTATTGGAAACCACCCGGCACGGCCTACCACCATATAATGTAATATTTCCTTGATCTCAAAGGGGACCCATCATCCATAAGTAATCATATTTGGTAACATTTCCGCCTCCCCATTGTCACATTTTGTGAATTATCCAAACTGCCAATATATGCATTGAAATTCCACAGCATTGTACATCTGTAAAGGGGTATATTCATGAAGGATTTACCCACAAAAGAGACATCACCTTTTCAAGAAAGGCGAGACAATCCAAATCACATTCCAACTGATTAAAAGCCTGCTGACCTCAAACCAAATACCAAGACTTTAGCTGCACTCCAACCCCTTATGTAATAGAGTTATAGCGTTATGTCTGTAATAAGGTTTAAGCCATGTACGATGGCGTGCCAGCGTACATGGTTTGAATGTCAATCCCCTCAAATCAATTATGACACATCCCTATTGGAACACCCCTCAAGGGTCAAAACCGCAGTATCGCCATGTGTAAATAAAATAGAATATGTATGAGCATTGAGCAGCATGGCATTTGACCCAACTAAACTGGTAACCAATTCTGCCATCCAGATGAGACATGTTACACTTTATCAGCTGCAGCTCACGCACCATTGCAAATGGGATAAGATTCTCAGATGGCTCAAATCATCTCCCCCTTCATAAAGAATCACTCAATTTCTTTTCCAATTAATAACACTCCTAAACACTTTCACATCAGCCATAGATATCTATACACAAACCAACCGTACTCCCAATTCCTGCAATAATGACAACCCACCGCTATTCCTCAACGCGTATATGCATGTGTCAACACTGCTCAACTCAAACACACTCTTCCCCTGAGGGTGATAGGCCTGGAGTTGCCTTCACACCTTTCCATCATAAACAGCACATTAAAAAGCTCAAATCAACCATTGCACCCAAATCTCTTCAAAACATCCCTACTTCTGCATCAGGATCTGAGTGCCCACAACTTCTTTTGGATCAAATATTCCCAGCTGATTATTCACCATTGACCCAAAGCACCTTCTCCACAGCACCGGGTCTCAATTCAATTGCAGAGAAACCATACAGCAGCAGTCAAACCCTTCCTCCACAAGACCTTGGAATGATAATATCTGCCATTCTATCATTAAGGTATAATATACCCCGCAGGGCTTCACGCATTCTCAACCCCGCCCTAAACCTGCTGATCAAGTCCAGCATCTCAAGCTCCGGTGGTCCCCCCATTCCTGCATTCCATATACCTCAAGATCTGAGTACCATATTTGAACATCTCCAATTGGAGCCAGTCATTCAAAACTATATATGTTGTCCTCAATGTTTCTCTCTTAATGGCCTTACTGAATCAGTCACAACTGACCAACCCCACTGTCAACGCCATAATGACCCAAATGATCATGATCCCCCTTGCACACAATCATTAGGCAAATTCATCTCTTCATTTGAACCCCGCACCCAAAACACAACCAACATGAAGCAAAAATTTATACCAACAAAAAATTTCATTTATCAACCATTCAAAAATTGGCTTGCCAGATTTCTCCAGCGGGCTGGAATTATGGACATTCTGCATCAACATCAACAATCCCAAACTCCCAAAGATTCCCCAAAACGTGACGTCTGGGATGGATTGGTCTGGAGACGCTTCACTGGCACTAGAAATATCCATGACCATTCCTGGTGCATTGGCCTTCTCCATTTATGTGGACTGGTTTAATGCACATGGAAAGTCCACCCGGTTGGCCAGCATTGGACCTATTATGCTTATTTGTCTTAATCTCCCCCCAAGTGAAAGATTGAAGCCAGAGAATTTCTATGATGCAGGAATAATCCCTGGTCCGAAGGAGCCAACTTCCCTTCAATTGAGTTATTTATTAATGCCACTCATCAAGGAGCTCAAAGAGCTATGGCAAGGTTACCATTTTTCACCCACCTCAACAGGTCCTTCAGGATCCTTTATCCGTGTTGCCATTCTCACAGCCATTGCGGATGTGGTTGCCATGCGCAAGCTTAATGGATTTATTTCCCATTCAGGCAACCACTATTGTAATTTTTGCACCATTCACAAAGCTCAAATTGAAGAAATTGGTCCTCAATTTCACTACACACGCTCATATTAAAATCATAAATCAACCATTGCCAAATGGCTTCGGGCAACCCCACAACAAAGACAAGCAATTTTCTCTGAGTATGGAGTGCAATATTCAATTTTAGAAGACCTTCCGTATTGGGATGCAACCAGAATGGTTAATCTTGACATAATGCATAATTTAATACTTGGAATTTTGAAGGATCATGCAACTTTCAAATTGTGCATTCCAGAGTCCAAATCAAAAATTTACCTCAGGTCCAGCAGGAAATCCAATGACACCAACAGTTCAGACTCAGATTCCATGACCTCCAACAGCTCTCTTGATAAAATCACATTGAGAGAGGCCCGCTCCCTGAGAAGAGACGCAGCAAAAATAATAAATGAGCCACTCCCCACCCCTCACACAGAACATCCATCTAGTGGTTCTGCGGAGATTCTTTCATTTGATGCCGATTACATCCCCACTTCTGAAATCCCCTCTGAATTGGATATCACTGCACTGAGTGATCACGAGATCAAGGGTGAGGCTCTGGAGCATCTCCAACAAATCATATCTGAGACAATAATTCCCTCATCATGGACAAGAGTACCTCGCAACATGGGTTCCCCCTCTCATGGTAGCTTAAAAGCCGCTGAATGGGCTCTCTTATATAAGGTCTATATTCCATTTTTAATGCTCAGTCAACAGATGTCATTAGATGTACACCAATCCGCGAACATTCAAAGAAAAATGGGTCAGTCAGAAGAACTTGCAAATGAACTAACCAAGAATACATTCCATTTGATTAGTGCTATCAACATTGCCACAAGTTGGACTGTTTCAATAGGAGATGCCACTGCATTTGCTGAACATTGGAAAAAATTCCGCCTTTCCAATCAACTCCTGTTCCCAAAACAGAAAAGTAAACCAAATCATCATTTTGCTGATCATATTCCCGAACTCTTCCAATGTTGGGGCCCAGCACAAGCCTCAGCCACATGGGGTTATGAGCGCTTGATTGGAGTATTTCCAAAAATGCCAACAAATAACAAAATATGTACGTCAATTAATAAGATCAATATATTCACATTGATTAAACACCTGAACTGAATAAGATTAACTTCTTGAAACTCTGAATAGATGATATAGATAAAACCTTACTTCAACATATCTGTCGATGTTCCAACCTTTCCGTTCTCCTGAAATCCCCATCCGTGCCATGTGAAATAAAACAGCTTTTCAAATCACAGCCACCTGCCCTGTTCAATGACCATAAATATAACAAACCATCCCGCCACGACCAAGAAAATTATGATTGCCTGGTTGAGTACTTACAGAATTTTCATGCAACAAGGGAAATAGTTGATTGGATCAGCTTAGACACTACCATGCAATCCACAAGTCCTCCCACTTCAAGGATTGTCTCACCTTGGTATTTTCCAGTTTCAAACATTAATATTGGGAACAATATATTTTCAACTGAATCCAAAAATGTCAGCAACAGTGTGATATGTTTTATGAGGGGCAACTCACAACAATTTGGTATTATTAATAGCATTTTTAAAGTCTCTGAGCCATCTAACATACTGAACAATAACTTTCTGATCTTAAAAACTTTGAAGATTGATGTGAATTTCTTACCAGATTGGCCGCATCTGAATATTTATAAAGCTGTTGGTTTTGATGATGGACACTTGATTATATCTGAAGAAGAAATAGAAGGTAACTGTGGATTGTATGATAACAAAGTTCTGTCATGTGGACTGCTTGTAATGATAAAGCCGTTATTTCATGAAATTTAGTCTACAGAAATGCAAATCTCTCAGATTCATTAGCAATTTTGCTAGTGAAATAACTGCCTCAAAATTTAGTGACAGAGACATGCCATTGTGACAAGCAAAGCCCATTATTTCACATTGCCACAAAGAACTTAATATTTTGACATTGGGTACAGTGTGAATAAAGCAATTTCAATGATCAAATGACCCACACACTCACCTTTCACAGCATCCAAAATTTCTAACTGCACCATCATCATGTTGGAAGGGGAAGCGGCCCTTGTGCACATGCCAATGCACACGCAAGCGCACCCACACCCGCACACGCCAATGCACATGCAAGCGCATCCGCACCCGCACACGCCAATGCACACGCAAGCGCATCCGCACCCGCGGTATTGTGCGGCGGACTCTACTTGTGTCATATGCAAAACGACAATCCCGCTCAGGCGCAGTCCTTTCATGGACAACCTGGTGAAGTCAAACCCCCCGCCTACATCAAGGCTGGCTGAAGGACATCTTTGATGTGTGTTTGTGCAAACAGGCGGGTCTTGTGTAATTTTTACCAACCATCGGACGGTTGCGGGATGTTCAGGTGGTGAGGAATCTGAGTTGAAGGCACAGGGGAACCAATATTGGTGGATGTCACAGGATTTGGTGTAAGACAAGAGTAGGACGTGTGCTCGACGTTCGCTTGATTTTCGCTTGACGTGAGCTCGACTTTTATCCTGCTTGACGTTTGCTTGACGTGAAGTCAATCGCCGACGATTGACATGAGATTCGCCCTGGTGAGAGAAGGATTGTCCAGAACCAGAAGACCTGAAAGAGGACACCTTGGACACAGTGGTGGATGGCAAAACAATGAGGGAGATAATATCAACCTTGCCATTCACACTCCAATTCAACAGAAACCTCAAACCAGAGGACTGGAAGGATATAGATCAAGTTCTTCAGATCCACTAACTCCTCAAAGATTTATTTCAATGGAGCATGGACAACAAGAGGTTCAACCTAGCAACTAACTGGGAAGAACTGGGATCAAGTTGCAAGAAGATCTGTCTCAAAGAGATAGACTTCAAAGACCTTATGGAAATCACCAAGGGTTGGAATCCTACCAGGAAGCACAGACTCCTGGAGGCAAGGGCACAGAGGATAAGGGAGAATCAAGCCACTATCCTAGCTATAGAAGAACAGTTGACCCAGGCAGGGCCTACTCAGATTCCTTCAGGTTCACAAGGAGCAGGCCAAATCAGCTCTCCAGTGGCTTCACACCATTCAGAAACCAGCAGATCAGTGGCCAAGAGTCACCATTATTCACAATACCAGGAAGTTTCCAGGAGAAGACAAGGAAACAAGGGCAAGAACAAAACCTCCTTCAACCAGAGGAGGAAAGAGTCAGACCCCATGATCCAGAAGCTGTTAGATTTGGTGAAAGAGGTACACAAGAACAAGAAGTAGTTGTAAACCACTCTAGAATCAGTAGTCCTAGTAATAGAAACATTACCCCCACTCAGACTGAAAATAACATTGTCACATCTGAGAGTAACATCAACAGTGATACACTGTGGTTACAAATGTCCCAATATGCTGAACAATCTGCAAAGCAGTTTGCAGAAATTAAAACTGGCCAAGAGAGGATGAGACAAACTCAAGCCTCCTTGGAACAGATAGTCAAGAATCTCCAAGAAGGATATGCTCAACTGAGCAAAGCCTTTGAAGAATCCAACAAAAGACTGAACCAAGTCTTTGAAGAACAAAACCACAGCACAAGGGACAGGGAGTGTCTGGATCAGGACATTAACAAATTGTTTAATGCCTACCATAGCTTGAAGCCCCAACCACAAGGCCAAGCTATGGGGAATCCATATCAACCAGATGACATCAAACCAGATGCCATGTTGTTGAATAAGGCAAGATCTCCATCACAATACCAGGATGGAGATGGCATGTCTTATTCAGAGAAGGAAGCCTTGAAACAGCTTCCTGAGGCCTCAAACTGGCCCAAATTCTCTGGATCAGGAGAATATGATCATATGGAACTCATAGATTATATTGATGGACTCTTCATTGATGTACCAAGCATACCAGACTACTGGATTACTGCTAGATTGAATAATGCATTTAAAGGTCATGCAAGTATATGGTACACAGAAATGAAAGAAATCCATGGCAGAAGAAGCTGGCCATGGTGGAAGAATCAAATCATCCAAAAGTACAGTAATGGAACTTGGATATGGCAAAAGACCATGTCATTTGAGAATGACAAATACTCTGTGGACAAAGATCCATATGAGTGGTGTCTTAGACAGTCTAAAAGACTTAAAGCCATTGATCCTCAGATGAACATCCAAATGAGGAATCACAAACTTCTGACACAACTGCCAGGAGAACTAGAGCATGCAGTAAAATGCAGATGCAACCAAAATTGCACTCTAGATGACATTGCCAACACCTTACAAGACATAAGGAAAAGGACAAATATAGGGAAATTCACCCCATATAAGAGCAGTAGTTTCAAAGAGAAACAACCTTTCAGGGTAGATTTTAAAACAAACCCAGAGAAAGAGTGGCAGAAGTGGCTAAGAATAAGAATTCTTGCCACAATTGTGGTTCAACAGACCACTATGCCAACAACTGTCCAAAGGCAAAGAAAAAAGTCTATGCCATAGAGAAAGTCCCTGAGGAAGAACCTCCAACAGAGGATTCTGATTCAGACTCTATGGGTGATGCCATCAGAGAACCATCTGATGATGACCAAGACCCAAGAGAGGAATTTTTAGTGGAATACCAAGAGGAAACCCCACTAGAAATCCAGGACATACAGTTGGAAGCAGGCATGCCACAAGACACTGCTAATAAAAACTTGTGCAAACACACACAAGATGCACAAACATTACTGGTTACACCAACCAAAGGAATGGCATATATACATGGAACAGTCACCAAAATGACTGTTTGCATTGACAATGCTCAGCATCCACTGATCATTGATAGTAGGGCACACTGCTCCATAGTGGCCAGAAACTATCTGGATACCCACTTCCCAAACTGGGAAAAACAGCTCTTGCCCACTAAGGCAAAGAACTTTAAAAGTGCATCAGGGAAGATGACTTCCATTGGGACAATTATCAAAGAGATAATTATACCCCACAGGAAGGGTAATATCAGACTCAACCCAGAGTTTGTAGTGCTTAATGATGCCCACATCCAAGGATTTTTACTGGGAACAGATTACCAGAGGATGTATGGCATAGACATTTACAACAGTAAAAATAGGCACATCACCATTGGTACTAACAAGGAAAAGAAATTTTCACTTGACATATACCAGATATCTTCTCAAGATCCACTAGGAGAACTTCTGAAGGAATTCAGAGAGGGACAGTTTAGCACTACCCTCACCAGTAAACAAAAACTAAGTTTACTGAAGATGCTGAGAAAGAACAGACCAGCATTTGCCATTGGTGAAGAACCATTAGGCAAGATCAAAGGCCATGATATAGAACTATATCTGGATGTGGAAAGGCCTTATCCACCTATGCTGAGGAGACCTCCTTATCCAGCAAGCCTGGAAACCAGGAAGGAAATTGAGAAACATATCAATGAACTCCTGGACATGGATGTTATCAGAAAGATTGGACATAATGAAATAGTGGAAATCACTACTCCTGTCCTCATCACCAGGAATGATGACAAGTCTAGATTGTGTGGGGACTTCAGAGCCCTGAATAACTGCACAAAAGCAGACAGGTACCCTATACCAAGGATACCTCATGCCTTGGATAAGCTGGCCAAAGCCAAATACATAACCAAGATGGATTGTATGAAAGGCTTCCACCAAAATGGGGTTAAACCAAACTCCATGAAATTACTCAGAATAATATGCCATATGGGCATATATGAGTACACCAGAATGCCATTTGGCGTCAAGAATGCACCAGCCCACTTCCAAAGGATGATGGACACAATATTTCAAGATGAAATATTGGAAGGCTGGATGGTAGTATATATTGATGATATCATTATATACTCAGAGACATGGGAATACCATGTGCAATACATAGACAGAGTGCTAAGTAAATGCACACCCATAAATCTGAAAATTTCACTTAAAAAGTGCAATTTTGGCCAACAAGAGTTACTGGCTCTAGGACATAAAGTCTCAGGTCTTAGTCTGGCAATTGACCAGAATAAAGTAGCAGCAGTACTGCAAAAACCAGTACCAAAGGGCATCAAAGAGATGCAATCTTTCCTTGGGTTTGCTAGCTACTACAGAAACCATATCAAACATTTTGCACACATAACTAGTAGTTTATACAAGTTATGTTCAAAAGATGTAGTTTTTGAAATAACCAAGGAAAGGAGGGATGCATATGAGAGCATCAAATATGAACTCACTAATGCACCTATGCTCATCTTACCTGACTTTGAACTACCATTCAAGTTATATATAGATGCAGCATGCATTCAAGGCCTAGGAGCAGCCCTTCACCAAAGACAAATTGTGGATGGTGAACCAAGAGAAGGAGTAATTTGCTACATCTCAAGGCAGCTGAAAGATTCAGAAGCCAGGTATGGGGCCACCCAGACAGAATGTCTATGTCTAGTCTGGGCTCTAGAAAAACTCCATTATTATTTGGAGGGTGCAGTCTTTGAAGTCTACACAGACTGCACAGCCTTGAAGTCTTTACTAAACATGAAGACTACTAATAGACATATGCTGAGATGGCAAATAGCTATCCAGGAGTATAGAGGGAACATGACCATCATATACAAGGAAGGTAAAAGCCATAGCAATGCGGATGGCCTCAGAAGATGTCCACTGGACAATGTCAAAAGCAATCCAGCTTATGACCCAGAAGTTGCAGCAAAAATCCCTATCCATTTCATGGAAATAGATAGGAGGAAGAACTTCGGAATATCTGAATGGGCACCAGAAAGTGGTACCCTTGACAGTGGAGACACTGACTCAGAAGGGACAGAAACTCCCATACTGGGAATAAGTTCCTCAGAACTGCAAAATGAATTCTTCAGTGCAGTACAGAAGTCTTATGCCAAACACAAACAGTGTAGCATACTACTCCAGCTCCTTCAGCAAAAGTACAGGAGTCCAGAACTGGAAACCCAGCTGGAAGAACCCTGGTTGAGGGCCTATAAGGACAATAAGTTTTTTCTTATAGATGGCCTGCTCTACCACAGAGAAAAGCACACAAGTGCACTCACAGTGGTAGACAGAGACCAAATCTCATTAATCCTACAAGAATGCCATGACTGCCCCTATATGGGACACATGAGTGAGGACAGGACCAAAGAGAGGGTAGCAAGCACAGATTGGTGGCCCAAGTGGGAACAAGAGTTGAGTGAATACATCAACACTTGTGAAAGATGCCAAAAGGCAAATAGGAAACATGGGAAGAAGTATGGGTTACTTCAACACATAGAAGAACCCAAGCACCCATGGGAAACCATCAACATGGACTGGGTTACAGGACTTGTCCCAGGAGGCAAAGAAAACTACAATTCCTGTTTGATCATAGTTGATAGGTTCAGCAAGAGCATGAGGTGTCTACCATGCCATGAAGAAGACACAGCCATGGATACTGCTCTGTTATTTTGGAATAACATCATATCTACCTGTGGAGTCCCTAAGATCATCATTAGTGATAGGGACCCAAAATTCACATCTCAATTTTGGACTAACTTATATGACATGCTTGGTACCAAACTTGCTTTTTCCACAGCTTACCATCCACAAACAGATGGCCTAGCTGAAAGGATGATCCAAACAATGGAGGACATCCTCAGAAGATTCTGTGCCTATGGCATGGAATACAAGGACCATGAGGGATACACCCATGATTGGGTTAGCCTCTTACCAGCTGTCCAACTGGCTTATAACACAAGTCAGCACTCCACCACAGGAAAAACACCTGCCTTGGTAGAGAAAGGGTGGAATCCTCTATTGCCTGTGGATCACTTGAAGAAAAATCTCCTGACTATCCACCCCACAGACAAAGACTTCCATGATATGTGGAAGAGGGCCTGTGACACAGCTGCCAAATGCATAGCTGAGGCAAAAGAATACAATAAGCAGAGGTGGGACAAATCACATATGGAACCTGATTTCAAAGAAGGTGACCAGGTGCTAGTGTCTACACTGAACTTCAACAATCTCAAAGGACCTAAAAAGATGAGAGACTAATTTGTAGGACCTTTTACTATCATTAAGTTGATAGGAAGAAATGCAGTGGAAGTCAAACTCACTGAGGAGTTTTCAAGGAAACATCCAGTCTTTCCAGTGAGTTTGGTCAAACCATACTTCCAGACAGAGGAGGACAAATTCCCCTCAAGGAGAAAGAACCCCACACCACAAGAGATAGTGGAAGTGGAGGACTCCCCTGGACCTGTGAGTAAGATCATCAGGGCCAGGAAGATCAGACTAAATGGGAACGATCAAAGACAATACCTAGTCAGATTCAAGAACCAGACAGCAGATAAAGACAAATGGTTGGCAGAAGATGCCATACCAGATGGGAACATTCATCTAAGGAGATTCAGAGCCTCTAGGAGGACTGAGCAGTCTCATCAATGATGAGCCTTTTTTAGAGGGAGGGTATGTCAGCCTGTGACTCAAAACCAGAGCACAAGCATGACAGCCAAAATACCATAAACCAATGGTATAGCCAAGATACCACCAAAACATTGAGCTGAGCCAAATAAGCTCAAAAGGTATCAAAAGAAAGAGGAAGCTCACCTCTTTCTGAAAATATAAGTCCCATCACCATAGGACAAGAAATAACAAAGTTATTCCTGCTCAAAGTTATTGCTGAGCATAAACCTTGATTTTCACCTCTCATCTAAAATCTAGAAGGAGAGGCTTAATCCCATCAAATGGGTATTCAAAATGAAGCTCTAAGCCAGGGATATCCAATGGTACCAGCCAAACTGAGCTAGCACCAATATTACTGGAGTTATGGTCAATTTCAGGCGAAATAAGGGTGAACAAAACATTCACCTCTCATCTAACTTCTACAGTTTTAGTGTGGGATACCTGAAGTGGGGTATTTTTTGGAAAGAGCACAATCAGGGCTATCTGATGATGCCATCCATTTCCCCATAACTCAACTAGAACAAAAGTTATGGGGGAAACAAGCTCAATACAGCTTTTTGCCCAAAACACGCAAATGTACAAAAATCTTGTACATGGGATAACTTTGCCATATTTAATGATACCCATATCAAATGAGGTACCATTGTGTAGGGCACATACAGGGCTACACACTGAACCAATTTTGAGGTTGATATCTCAAGAATTGACAAAGTTATGGCTGTTTTAAGGTCAAAATCCCACCTGCTGTCATATACAGCCTTACCGTGGGATAATATCCCATAATCATGAATATGAGGTGTCAAATAGATGAAGAAGCATGTTTTTACTTCAATAAATCATATTTCGGCCAATACTGGGGTCCCATACAGTTTCTGTACAGCATTCTACGCATCATACACATCAGAATCAGGCTGTGAGGTCCCCAGATGAAAATTTTCACCCTGTATTGGTGAAAACCACCCAGATGTGGTTTCAAAACCACATCTGAGCCCAATACAGGGTATACAGGCTGTTTGCAAACCACAAGCCTGTCCTGGAGAGTGAAAAATCTTCACTTCCTCTACGTGGAAAGGTCTAGCAGCCTTTCCACCCCAATTTCAGGATAAAAGGAGGGCTTTTCACAGCCAAAATCATCTCCTCATCCTGCTCTTGAATAACCTACATAGTAAACTGTCAAAAACAGCTTTACTCTTGGTTAATAATCAGGTATAATTATAGATTTAATTATTGTAGTCTTTTATTATTGTAACCCAACAGATAAAGCTGCACCCAGGGCTTTCAACAGCACTCACCACCACTATATCAAATATAGTAAAGCCCCTTTTATCTTAAATTAAAATATCTTTTAAACCTTATAACTCTTTTTTAAACTATTTTCCCGTGTCACAAACATAGATAAAGTTGTATTTAGTCTATTTACACCTTCATCATAGTTTCATCCTGACAATTAAAATGAGGCAGTACCTGGAGGGGGAAATAACAGGTAACTAGTTTTGAATTGCTAATAACTCCTGTAACCAAGGGTGGTAAGGTTGGTTTGTCTGCTCCTCCTAGAATACTGAACAAACTCATCCTTGGAGCTCACAAACCAAAATAAAATTAGTAAGTGGCTTTACAACTGCAGAAGAAAAAATTCAGCAGTCTCAGATCAGACCTATAAGATTTATAATATGAAAGATAATGTCAGTAATTTTGGTTAATTTGAGATTTTAATGAAATACTTGTCTGTAAAACCTTTATTTTTAGTGAAATTGGGGTGAGTGGTTTCTTCTTGGTGATATAATTCCGGTAAGATGATTTATTTAAGGTTTTCAGAAAAATTTGATGAGTGTTGATAAAGGTAATTTTGTTAATATATAGTTAAAATAGAGTAAAATGATTTTTTCAAAAGGTTTGTTATTTTTTTTAAGAGTTCTTGATAGCAAGATAAAATTGTATTTGTTAAATTTAAGAGGTAAGATTCTTTGATATTGGATTTTTAAAGGGGTAATTTATTTTTTGAGTCTTTATAAATGGTGTTAATTTTAGTGGATAAAATATCTTAACAGAGTAGTAACCCTAATCGAGTACTGGATAATTTTTAGCTTTATTTTAATAATAATAAGATTCCACTGAGCTTAGCTACTGGGTAATCTTCAACACTATACTTCCACTGAGCAAGTAAATTTACTATATTATGCTGGACTACCTCCCAGGTGAGGGATGACTTATTCCTGTGCTTGCAATGTGTGGGGGATATAATGTGCATGGGATATAAGGTGAATGGGGGGAGAGAGCCCCTCTATCTATACATTTTGGGAGCCCAGGGGGCCCTCCATGGGAGCTGTCTTTCTCCACTTCAATTCCTCTTGATTCCATCATGTGACTTTGTTTTTGGTGAGTGCTTTTCTTGCATGGGTCAGGTAATTTAAGGTTTGGTGGTAATTCTTTCTCTGCACAGCCTCCATTCATCACATGATGGTCTTTTGGTGAACTAATTATGATGTGATATTCTTGGATTTTACTTGCATGCATGAGGTGATTTCGTTTTGCTGAGGAATTTCCTTGTGCACAGCCTTTTTTCTGTCAAATGATATTCTGTTTGTGGGGAAGTATCACATGATGACTATTGAATTTAATTTTGCAAATGTCATATTTTGGGCTTGGTAGAAGTGGCTGTGTAATTTATGCAAGTGTCATGGTTGTTTGTCTTCTTTTTGAGCTTATAAATGAGGTCAGGTGATAATTTCTTGCACTGATGAATATAATGTTATGCCTGAGATGTGATTTTTGAGTTTGACACATGCTGTGCATAGTCATGTGGTTGAGATTGAATTAGAAGTGTGTACTGCATGCAGCCTGTTGCAACTACCTTTGGTTTTCATGTGGTGATGAGTGGTGTAAATAATTCTGATTCTGTTTTAAGAATTCAAGTTGGGTTACTGTGGATATAAGATAAGGTACTCCTGTGGCTGTGTTGTAAATGACTTGCAGGAGTTCCATGGGGTTGGGCTTTGCATCATGTGACTTTGAATGCAAGCTGGCTGTGTAACTAATGCATGTTTCATTTTCATGCTTCAAGAGTCCTGTGACTATAAGGGGGTGTGTAATTTAAAGGGTGGTACCTTATTTGTTGTAACTAGTTTTCTATATGTGAGTTGAATTTTACATATGCATAATGAAATTGAATAATTTATTTAAACACATACACTTCCCTTTGGTGCCTATGCCATGGTGTTATGAATACCTCCAGCTTCTTGCTGTAAAATTGACCTTTTGGTGTAAAATTTGAGTATAAGTGTGCCTGCAGGCTGGATTTACTGCTGTTATGGGGTACTTTAAGCTTGAGCCTGGTGAAAAAAATGGTATGGAATACCACAATGGGTGACAAAATATGGTGATGATCAGCCTAAGTTTGAATGTCCTCTTTACATCTCTATCCTTCTTTGGCCGGATAATCACTTTGCTCCAGTGAAGGAGTGAAGTGACCATTGGCTTGTGGTGGACAAATTGATAGTAGAAAGAACCAGGCTGATCGTGCAGAAGCGTTCCCATCTGCTGTTTTGTGGTCCTGGGGTCCATTTGCACTCAGGAATGCCTTAATCATTTTTGACTACAAAGGAGTCCTCATGAGGGTGTCTTGTGTGGGAGCACCTCTGGGAGGGCAATGACTGAGATTTTTTTGTGTGCTTGTCAGCAAGCATGACAGGAAGTGGTGGTTGCGGAGGAGCAGATGCAGGGCATACCCTTCTTAGAGCACGGAGTTCATGACATCTAAAGTTAGTATCTGAATTGAAAGTGATATGAGAAGCAAAAAGGAATATGTACAATGAATAATGAGTTTAAAATGCAATTAATGAGTTTTTAGAAATCTGAAACAAATTCATAAAGAATATTTGGTGTTAATAACAGAACATAAGATCTACAAAAACTTCAAATTGAGAAGATGAGGCACAATCTAGATAGAATGGCGGTTCTGGACGTATAATTAGGAAAAAAATACAGCAAAAGGGAAGGGGAGTGGTTAGTTTGGTGCAATAGAAAATAGTGGAAAGGGATGATGATCAAGTGGAATACGCACCAGAATAAGAAGTGTGGGTGAAGTGGGAGAAAAACAAAGAAATGTGTGTTGCAAAAATATGGTCTTTTATAGCTGGGAAAGCTGAGCCATTTGCAGCATTTGAAGTACTCACAAGGGGGTCAGCTTCAAAGCTGGCCACAGTCGTAGGATTTCACTTTCAGCAAGTGCTGCAGATGGGAAGGAAAATGCCCATGTGAGGCAGAGGCTGTATGACAGGTGAATACAAAAGTAGCATGGGCTTTACCATTGCACAGGTGTGCTTTGGTGTCATAATATGAATTCTCAGTTGCTGAACATTTGAATAGAACAACTATGGAACTATTCCTACACAAGTGTTGAATGCTACTCAGAAGAGCTATTGGGATACAATCTTAGTAAACACACAAACTGAGCATTTAGAACAACATCTGAAGAGATTCATTCCATGATGAGAATTTAATGCACTTTCCACAATTCTACAGCAGCAGGGATTCTAATAAACTATTTTGAAAAGAACTCCAACCGTGGGATTCCAAATATTTTCCTCATTGAGATTTGGGCTGTCCATTGGTCAATGCATGCGGGTGAAAGCAGGAGAAGAGCCCCGCTTACCTTTGGGGACACCATGTGAACGTTTGCAAACAATGGGAATCTGGAAACTCAACTGTACTATGCATGCAGGCTGAACTCTTATTACACCATCCTAAATTGTAGATCAGCCAACATTTTAGTGTGTAAACCATTGGGGCAAGCTGCAGGGCTGAGAAAATTCTGTACAAGAATGTAAAAAACAATCCCTCCCAGGAATTGACACAAATTTCTCAGATCCATGCTTTTTTTGCACCTAGTTTGAGAGCTCTGGTGCACTTCCACCTAGATTCTGTAGTCTTCCAGCTCACGCTGAGGGGTGTGTTTTGGAATGAGGAATGAGGAGGGTCATATTCAAAATATGGACTCACTCTGGTGTTGAGGCCCAAGGAAACTATGAATGGGGCCGACTTACAATCAATGAGGCCAGATATTGTCATGCAAGCACACACATTCACATGCAGGAAATTGTCACCTGCATGGTGGAACTTTGGGGGTGCGTCTTCTGGCCATTGTTTTTCTCTTGCAGATCGCCAACTTAAACCCAAATGATCACATACATGAGGGAGAAAACCTGCCTCCAATTTGTGTGGAGTTGTTACATCCTCATGTACAACAGCATAGCAATTTCATATGACTAGCATCAACTTATGATCAATGAGTACCAATATTGTCGTGCGGGGACATACATTTGCAGGAACCCCACAATGGTAATACACATGGTGGAAGTTTGGGGGCCTGTCTTCCGGCCAACAATTTGCTTGGGTGTGTGCCCAACTTCACCCCAAATTCTCACACATGTGAGGGAGAAAACATTAGGCCAATCTGTGTGGATTAGTTACAGCCTCATACACCATGGGTGTGAGTTGTGTTGTGTTTCTTCCCACAATAAAACTGATGTTTGGTGGCATGCCACTATACATACCTCACACCTGCCCAAACAGAAACATCCCCATGGTGAAGTTTTCATTCCTACCTCCACCATTGCACTGTAGGTTACTGAACCACAATTAACATGCCGGTGATCAATTTACTGTTTTCTGTCACACAAGTGAACATGGCTGCATGCCTCCAATATGCCACCATACATGAGACTTCTATATTCCATCCAACGTTTGATATGTTAATGTGAACCTTGGTCCACCAATCCTTGTATAATATGCTGCATAGTAAGAATTCATATGTGTGGACCCATATTTTTCCCACCTTTCCTGGATATATTCCTCAAATGAAATATGGAAGTTATAAATAAGAATGGCCCATGAGAAAACCCACCATCCACAAAACCACATGCCACCCCCCTTTTGACACATTGCTTCCTCTTACATTTTGGAAGTTCATTCCCTTTAGCTCAACCTTCCTGATCATATTATTTCCAACTTTCCCCAAATAATTTATAAGAGCCATAATTTTAACCTTTTCACAACCACTTTGCATTGGGATGATTAATATTTGTATTTCAATTAATAGCAATATATCCTTTGCTAGTGATAATTTCCACTTCCCTTCTTGGACTATCCTATGGCACAATCAACATAATATATTTGTATATCTCCCCAATCAGCTGGATACTATTTTCTCTCTACCTAAAGCTCTTTCTGAAATGTTGATACAATTCCTTGGGGAACCACCAGCTTTCATGAACTGTATTCCTGGGGGGCATTGATTGAAAATTGCCAATCCAATCCTACTCCAAAATTATTTTTTGAGGGAGTATTGATGCCTGATCAGCCTTATCCTTCCTCATCTCATCAACCTATTCTTGTACTGATGTTCTTTAGATGGTATCCAAAAATTCTATTTATAATTCAAATTTTTAGAAAATAGGACTTCTAGCTTAAAGTGCCTAAATAATATGACTGTAATTCTCATAGTCAATTTCAACTTTTTACTCAAACATCTCCCTCCTCAAACTCCACTCCACCCTTGTATCCAGCTGTCTTTTCTCTGTCATCCAAGCAAAAAGTGATACAATCACCCAGTGTATCAGAACTTCCCATGATGAAACCCCCTCCCCCCTCATCAAAGAAACTAGACTAGAGTTTTTCTGGGATCAAGAAATCCTCAATGGACAATCTTTGCATAAACTTTGGGCCACCTCACCTCCTGTATCCACTTTCAATTTCAGGCACATAAATAAAACAAGGTAGTCAGCTCATTTGAATCCCTTTTGGACAATACCCCTCTTGGTAGACTCCTCACAGATGATATGGGATTTGGTAGAACCATTCAGGCCATTGCACTTATTGGTACCTCTAAGGAGTGGCAAATTGCCAGCCCCTAATGCACCACACCCACCTTGGCTAATAGCCAACAGGAAATCAGAAATATCCAAGGATGCTCAGGATGGAGCACTGAAAGCCAAAATCTACCATGGCCCCCTCATCACTTATTATCTGAGGACAACATCTTACAAAGCTATATCATCATCACTTGCTACCATACTATCACCAAATAATTTAAGCAAACAAATACCTCTACATCATGCTTTCCCCAAATCAATTGGAATTGGATAATTTTGGATGAAGCACAGTGAGTGCCTGATCTTTTAATAAATAAAATTATCTATTATATACAAAAGACCTTCCCACATATTATAGCTATATCCGCTCTCAATACACAGCCACTCACCATGCCATTAATAGCCTCCAATCATATGGTCAGATATGTTTGACAGGCACACCCATTCAAAACACCATGATGTCCTTTTTGGCATAATATCAGTCATCATGCACCCCAGAGCCTAGATCAAGATAATTGGTTACCTTTAATCCAGAATACTCTTTCCAAAGGTAGCAATGATATTTTGCATTTGGAATTGCACCACACCAAAGCCACACATCTCAAATACCTCCCCACTATTAGGCATCACTATAAACTACTCTTACTTAACCCAAAAATGGAGAAAGAATATTATGAATTATATGAAGGATTCTTATCATCAAAAAAAAAGGACCAGGGGGATTTTCCAGAAGTATTAATAAGTTCTTTATATGTTGTAACCATCATATAATGCTTAGCAAAATGGCACATCTGAATTTGGAAGACCATAAGGGAAGGATAACTCCAAAAATCTCAACAATAATCTGAACTATTGTGTATATGGAAACATTCATTATGAGTAGTAAAATTGAACACCTCTTCAAAAGCTTACTGAAGAACAAGCCATCAAGATGTGGACCATCCAGCTTGGTTGTTTACTCAAAATGGACCCAATCTCTTGATTTGTGAGTAAATTATAATATGCATCCATTCCCAATCAAATTATTCTGAAAACCTTTTTTTGGTAGAATTGGTATTGTACTTGCCCATCACTCTATCATTTCAGCACAAATTGATGACACGATTATGGAAAGAGGCCAGGAGAAAGCCCTGGAGAAATTATTCATTAATCCCAAATGTGAATCACTCATTGCATCCATTGCACATCTGGAACAGGAATTAACATGACTTGTGCTAATATTGTCTATTTAATGGTGAGGGAAACTTCAAAATTCTACCCAAATTTTCAACTCTGACATCCACCTTTCCAGGAACATCATTGGAACTCAGCCATTGAGACTCAGGATTTTGATTGACTCCAACGTATTGGTCAACAAAAATCTGTGAAGTTTACTCACTTTATCACTATTCATTCAGCTGAGGTCAAAATTTGGAAGATACCTTTCAAGCTCATCTGTGTCACTGATAAGATTACTATTCCAAATTCTTTTTCAATGGGAATCCCATATTCAATTTAAAAATAGGTCCAAGACAAGAAATGATAATCAAATGCATGAGCCAGCCTGATATTATCTAAATTGTGTTCCACAAAGTGCTGACTGTTTTTAATCCCATCACAGGTCCACAATGATGAAAACCATGAGCTGGATTAAGCTTCTTCAATATTTTCTCAATGAAAATGAGAAATAGAGCAATATTTCTAGATTACAACATAGTGCAGTACATGCAAAATCATATTTTTTATATTCTAATTAATTTATAAGGTTGTTGCTCATTCAAGAAGTAATAATAATTAGATTGTATTATAACCACACAGACTATTCACAAATAACTGTGCTATACATTTATTTTACTAACTTATTGCCGATAATCACCATTAGTGTTAATAACTGGCATTTAAAGTATCTTGAGGGTGAGAGTCTGCATCTTACTACAAGCTTTGAGCTAATCTTGATCAAGAACATGAAGAAATAGCCCCTCAGGAATATCACTATCATCTATTGAGCTTATTTCTGGCACTCTATCAATAGCTTTATACCCTTTTTAATCCAATTACAAAGCTCTATGTCTCTATCAATTTCCAATACTAACTCATTAAATAAGCATGTGAGCCAGTGTAAACCCACTTTGAAGTAAACTTGATAAAAATTTTCCACTACCTTCTTAGTACTGAACATACCCAAGGGCCATTGAATTGTGATGATATAATGGAAAATTTTGCAATATCACACCATTCACTTTGGTGCTCACAGGTCTGCACATAATCAATTAGATTATCATCAGAATTATTTCACAATGATCAAATATATAATATGACTAACCCTTTGAGGTATCTTTTCCAGCCTTTGATTTTTGTTCTTTTTTACCAAATATTCCTCATCCTTTTGAATTGACTTCCGTTCTCTTTTGAAATAAGTGAAATATTGCTCAATTAAAGCTGCAATAACCCCATACTTATTATGATCCCTGTTCCAAAGGTAATGATGATACTCTGTTCTGACAAGTGCAAGACAGAAGGTATGGTCAAAAACCATAGAAATAAACTTGTTGAACATATTTTGCCATGCGCTCTCCAAGTCCCAAGTGTATTGTATCAGCCCTATCTTGTGGAGCTTATTTTAACTGTAGATTTGGAAACCCTGAGGCTGAACTTGTGTTGATGGCTTATTGAAAACATCTTTGGGGACATATCTGAGATGACCTGCAACTTGAATCACTATCTCACACCCTTCTGTGCTGGGTGGTGCTGGTAGTGAGAAAAAATCATTTTCCTTCACTTTCAGTAGGAAGAGGCAATTGGCATGTAAATATGATCTCATATCATGGAAATTATCAGGAAGTTTGGCTTTAAGCCATCCTTTTTCTCCTTCTGGCTCATATATTTCACCACATTGTGATCTTTGTGGGCCTGAGCTCTTTGCTGTCTCATCTTGGATTGATCAAGCATACTCTGGAAGAGGGGAATTTGAGGGTGGGTGAACTCACTATTTGTCTGAGTACCCTTCTCATCTTATGTGAAATTATACCTCCTTCATTTACCATTTGTTTCACTTTGAGTTGGAGACATGTTCTCATCCTCATCATTCACAATTCTTTTTCTAAATGAACTGGCATGACCTGTTCTTGGTTTGGAGGCATATGGATAATGACATGCAGTGAATTTTCCTTTATGGCACAGAGGATGATATGCATAAAGCTCATCACCTCCCATGAAAATCATCAGTTGAGAAATTGAAAGTTCATAAAGACTGAAAATACTCACAATATTCAATTGTCTCCTGAGATAAGACTGTCTTGCCTTTAGGTTCCATATCTAACCAATGAAAAAAACATATCAGATTGTGAAAAATGGTTATAATCTAAAGATAAAATGACTCACTTTGATGAAGTGTCAATCCAGGATTTCCTTCCAAGTAACATTTCACAATGGTCTTTTTTGTAGCCCACCATCAGTCTGCTTTTTATAGGTCACATGAGCCTGAGATCCTGATGGAATACTGAGAAATGTCTGTTTACTTTTGCCAAAGGGCTCCTGGGACACCACAGGATCAAGTAGGAATTCATGTGGAAATTTGGATTGTGTATTAGTCTTTTATGAAATGTCTGGTGTGCTTCCTTGTCCCTCAGACACATGCATTTGTGTATTAGTGGGAATTGGGGGAATTGGAGTGACAGAAATATTTGGTATTGTCCAAGTGGTTGAGGTTTTAGCTGTCACATTTCCAACATCAATGTTGAGGCCTGATACATTCATTTAGGATTCAATAGGGGTGATTAGGGGAATGTTAGGACTCATTGGGTACTGCGTGTGACATATTCTATGCTAGATTCACTAGCCAAGTCATGAAAAGATGCTGAATGGAATTTATGTGGGTCAGAAGATGACATAAAGGGTAAAACACTACAGTAATATTTTGAACTTGATAAAATAGTGTGATCTAAGATGACAGATTTAAAACATATAATAAAGGAATTCAATGAATATTGGGAGCCAAGTCTCTTGTGGAAGTCCAATAATACCATTATTAGGAGAATTCACCAGGCCTATTTTTCAGCTCCTCAAACTTTGTTCGAAACCACACTTCATGGCCCACAAGCATATAATGTGATATTTCCTTTATCTCAAAGGGGACCCATTGTACATTGGTAATCAGATTAAATAAAGATTTTCAACCCAACTTCATACCCCCTCCCAATTTTAACATTTTGTGAATTATCCAAACTTCCATTGAAAACTTCAAAATTCCCAGGAATTCTTTATCTGTATAATGGTATATTGATGAAGTATTTACCCACCAAAGATAAATCACCTATTCAAGAAAGGAAACACATTGCAATTCACATTTTAACCAATTAAAATCCCCACAAACCAAATACCAAGACTTCAGCTCACCTCCCAACCATTATGTAATAGAGCTATATACTTATGTCTGGAATAAGGTTTAAACCATGTACAATTCCGTGCCAGTGTACATGGTTTAAGTGTTACTCCCCTCAATCAAATGGTGACATCACACTAATGAAACCCCCCTCAATGACAAATTCACTTTTTATCCATGTTTAAATAAACTAGAATTTGTATGAGCATTGAGCAGCAAGGGATATCAAAAAAGTAAACTCCTAACCAATTCCCCCATAAAGATGTGACATTTTATGCTTTATCTTCCAAAGCTCATCCACCATTACAAATGGGATAAAATACTCCACTGGCTCAAATCATATCCCCCTTCATAAATAATAAGGCAGCTTTTTTTTCAATTAATCACTCTCCCAAACAGTCACATATCAATCATAAATATTTATACAAAATTCAACCTTATTCATGATCCCTGCAACAATTTAACCCCCCTTTTCCTCAATGCATATATGCATGTGTCAACACTGCTCAGCTCAAACACACTCTTCCCCTGAGGTTAATAGAAAGGTATCTGCCTTCAAACCTTTCCAATATAAACAGAAAATTAAAAAGCTCACATCAGCCATTGAACCCAAAACTATTCCAAAAATCCCTAATTCAGAATCAGGATCTGATTGCCCATGAATCTTATTGGATCAAATTTTCCCAAATGATTATTCTCAATTGACCCAAAGCACATTCTACACTCCACTTGTTCTCAATTCAACTGCACAGAAACCATACATTGGGAGTCAAAAACATTCCCCACCAGACTTTGGAATGATAATATCAGCCATTCTATCCTTAAGGTATAATATACCCCACAGGGATTCACACATTCTCACCCCCACTCTGAGCCTGTGTGAGCCTTTGAGATATGACCACATACCCAATAAGGTCACAAAAAAGACTCAGAGCAATTATACCTTTAATATAATTATATTAAAATTACTTAGAATAATTATACATTAAAAATAATTACTTAAATATACAAAAAATACCATAAATTGATACAAAAATTGGTTTAACTTAAAAACCAATGAATCAACATGTAAAATAAATTATACCATTGGATTCCCCATGGTAAAATACACATATACCATTTTTATGGCATATCTGTAAAGTCAATATTTAATGAATTATAAGATATAATACCTTATAAAAACCATAGAACCTTATTTATCTCAAGTACTAATGAAACAACATGTGGAATAAATTGTACCAGTGGATTCCTGACGAAACTCCACACATAAAACAATTAATAAGCTACCTTCTAAAGTTAATACTTAAGGAATTGACCTGAATATATGCACTTTTTTGGTCAACGCATATATTCAAGGATCATAGCTAATATCTCCTAAACTATACATGATAGAATGATTAACCAAAAAGAAAGTTACCACGTAATTACTGTAAGAACACAGATATGAACTTTATTTTACAAATTATAAACAAGGTTAAAACCTATGATGAAATATTGATAAAAATCAACAGAGCTGTTGACCACTTTGTTGTGAAAGTGTTCCAAACTTAAAAAAAAGTATACAGTTGTATTCTACTAGCTCATTTGTGAAGAATGATGTAATTTTTATTATTAAATTCAGCGTATAAGCCCCTGAAATCAAGGTTTGAAGTTTAAAATATTGAATTTCGACACAAAAGATGAGTTACAAGAAAAATCATCAAAATTAGAGTTTTGATGATGTAATGAAAAGCTCTTGGCAGCATAATGAAATTATTCCAGGCTATCAGAATTCACTCTCTGAATTTCTGTAGCGTGTAAATCTTAAAAGTTATTGAGGATCAAAGTTTGAGCTTAATTTGAGCAGTTATGATCACTCACAGTAACCTTAATTTAAGTTTAACAGTCTTAAGAGTGATATAATTGGTGAATACTATTAGTTTATGATTAAAACTAATAAAATCCACGAAATTTGGGGTTCTGCCAAGCCTCTGATGTCATCAAACTTAGAGTTATAGTGATAACTCTAAATAATGGTGTAATAATGATGTAATATGGTTTGATAATGATGTAATCATCTCCAAACCTTAAAATATTGATCAATTCCAGTGGATATGATCAGTAAACGTCTACTAGAAGCCTGTTGGACTCTAGGAGGGAGGTATTTACTATAAATAGAGCTCTTTTTACTCTATTTTCCCCTCAGACGCATCAAAAACATTAAATCAATTAAACCAAAGGTAATTTCTTTATTCTTTATATATAAAACTATTATATTATTAAAGACCAAAGACCACCTTGTTGTAATCATCTATTTTCACGTGATTAAATCATTTATTTAATTGTTTTTGCTAAAAATCTCTTTAAAAACTCATTTCCACGTTAAAATCCAGAATAATTTGTAATTTTCTTTATTTTTATTGTAAATACAATTTGAAAAAGTTGTATTTATATTTTTTTGGCATAAAATATTTCAAAATTATTATATTAAGTGTTAAAAGTAGGTTATTTTCTCTTATTATAATAGTTTCTCTATTATTACTCTCTTAATAATTCTTTAATTAATATAAATAGTATTTATATTAATTCATAACTTTAATATTAGTAATATTATTGTTATTAATTGTTTTTTATTAATAAAAAACAATTTTTTACGCCTTTATTATTTGTTGGTAACAATAATAAAGAGCTTTTTAAATATATCAATTATTTTATATTAATATATTTATTTATTATATTATATTTTCATAATATAAATTATATTATTATATTTATTTAATAATATAATTATTTTACGCCATAATAATAATAATTATTCATTATTATTATATTTTTAATCTTATTTATTCAATTCATAAGGACATTCAGAGTACAATAAGTAATAAATTAGTAATTTTTTACTTATTGTTTCATAGTCAAACCTTACATTTGGGGGCCTGGCTGTGATATTTACTTAAAAGACCTTTAAAAAGATTCTAATTGGGTTTATCCAATAATAAATTATATCTATAATCATAAAATTATATAATAATTTTATATTTTATTTATTTTAAAAGCTATTGAGGCATTTGGAAAGCAATTGTACTGTCTTACATGTGGTTTTTTCACATCCTTAGACTTGCAAGAACTTTCTTTGAGTGACTCTAGTGATTAAAAAAGATAATTTATAAATTAAAAATAATTTTTTATAATTTAATTTTGTAAAAGAATCATATTCATTTTTCATTTTATTCTTTAAAAATAAAAATATTAAGAAACCAATAAAAAAAATAAAAAAGTTATTTTTTTATTTTTATTCATTTCTTTATTCATTTCAAGTTTTTAAAGATATAAAAGCAATTTCTACGTGGAAAATTGCCATATCTTGCCAAAAAAATAACACTTCTTATAAAAAGACTTATATTTATTTGTCTTTTTTAGTGTTTGAAGATAACCCAACAGAAGACAACCAAACTACTGTTGAGAGATTGGTGGAAGAAACTTGTCAAAGTTCTCCAACACCAGTTATCACCAAAAGAAAGAAAGCTAAGAAATTAGACTTTCCAGGACCCACCATTCAAGACTCTGAAGGTGAGCACCTCTTTTATAATTGCCATAAAAATAATTTTTATCCTAAAATACTTTTATTTCTTAAATTATGACTACCAGAAGAGGTTCCCAATACTCCATCCAATCAGATGGAGCTGGACTCAGAGGTAGAACTGATCCCTCAAAAGGGAAAAGAAAGGGCAATATCCCCAGTGGAACAGAATCCACACAAGGAAGTGCCTTATCCCAAAGGTAAGTCCCAGAAATGCCCATGATATCTGAACCTGAATTGGAGCTAAGTATGAGTAACTCAAATAGGTACAAATCACATTCAGAGGGCTCAAATAGACATCTACATGAGCCAGTACAAGCAGTATTACACAGTGTACAAGGACAAAGATTGGGAAATGCTGCCTCAAATACACCAAGGAGTGATGAACTCCTGGCACATCCTGAAAAAGTTCCTCAAAGAGGAGGAGATAGTGAAATACTCCAATGGATGGAATCCACTGTCATCCAAACCTCAAATCAAAAAAATCAAGGATTACCACGCCAAAAAGAGGGAGGCAACCAAGGAAGAAGCCCCAGTAGCTTCTACCAGCAAGCCCTAAGCCAGCCCACTTCCCCAAGAAGGGAAGAAGAACAAGAAAAAGCATTGGAGGAAACCATATTCCCCAAGCTACAGGATCCCAAGAATCCAAAAGGATGCCATGGACAATGTTTTCAACATGGCCAGAACCTTGATGGAATTCAAGGACAAGGAAGAGCAAAGAATGAGACAACCTCATTTCCCAAAGAAATAACCTTGTCCAAAGATGTTGTAAATACTTTAACAGAAATTAAAAATAGTATATTACCTCTAAAAGAAATTAAAGATAGTTTATTATCACTACAAGAAATAAATAACAATTTATCTTCTTTAACAAAAATTGTTGTGCAAAACAAGAAAGAAATTGACAACATTAAGTTTATTGTTGAAAATAATAAACCAAAGAATTTAATTGAAAATACTCAAAAATTAATACAAGGACAACAAGAATTGTATAAATACATAAAAGATATCAAAGACAAGACTTTGACAATCAATTATGATGTGAGTATTGACAATCCTACAGAAAAATTAAATAAATTAAGTATTTCTGTAGAAAAATTTGAAGAAAAGACTTCATCACACCAAAAATTACTTTTGGACCATGTGGAAAAAAGTGATGAAGCAAGAATGCATCTAAAAGATGATATTCAAAGTGAAATAAGGCTTATTACTGAAAAAATGGATAAAATGAATGAGGCTAATTTAAATATGCCAAAGTTATCAACACCATTTTCTCATATAAGAAGCCCTGTTAAAACAAAAGAGGAATTGTCAAATCCTTTCATAACAGACTTGAGTCACCAAGATAATAACCAAGTCTTAATGAAGGAAGCACCTCAATTGAAGGAATGGCCAACATTCACAGGAGAAGGTGAATATGACCACATGTCATTTATGAAAACAATTGACATGTTACAAGAAGACTATGCCATACCAGATGAATTAATCACTGCAAGATTACATTCATTGTTTGAGAAATCTGCAAAAAGATGGTATTATGGCATAAGACAAACAAATGGTAAAAATACCTGGTCTTGGTGGAAACAAGAAATAATCACCAAGTGGGCAAATGATGCCTGGAGGTATAAGATAGAAAATGCATTTCAAAACTCTTTCTTTGACCCAGAGAAAGACAAACCTTTAACTTGGTTCTTGAAACAAGTTGAAAGGCTTAATGCACTGTACCCAGAAATGTCACAAAAGATGGTGCACATGAAAATACTTAAAAAATGGGGAGGGGAACTAGAACATGCCCTAAGAAGCAGGTGTATAGGACCATGCTCCACAGAAGAGTATATAAATGCACTAGAAGATATAGTGACAAGAACAAAAATTGGCAGGACTTGGAAAAAATTGGACATTAAAAGCCCAAATAAACCATTTATCAAAAAAGATAAATCAAAATAATCCTTTAAGCCCAATACATCCAACAATAATGAGCAAAGAAAATGCCATAAATGTGGAGGTATTGGACACTTAGCCAATAATTGCCTTAAAAAAGCAAAGATTAATGAAATTGTGGAAACAGAAAACCACAATGACAAAGAAGAAGAATCTGACTCTGAAAAAGAGACAGAAGAGTCAGAAAGCTCTGAAAGTGATGAAATCAATATAATTAATGCACAAATTAATAATATTGATATAATTTATGAAGTACTGGATGTTAATTCAAACTTACCACAAGCTGGAACATCTGACACAAACCTGACAAACATACAAGATGCCAAAATGTATAGAACCAAACCTGCAAGAGGAATGGGATATACAGCTGGAAAATCAAGTATAAGTATTGTTATGGTTGATAACCAAGAAGGAAAAGTTAACTTGGATACAGGAGCATATTGCACTTGTGTTGGCAAAAGTTATTTAAGAACCATTGTCCCAAACTGGCAAGAAAAACCTATGCCAATACAAGGTGTCAAATTTAGTAGTGCAAGTGAGAGCATGAAGCCCCTTGGAATAATGGATTTAACACTAATTTTTCCTCATCCCTCACAATGTGTCAGAATTAAAGTAGAGTTTGTAGTAATGGACAACTGTACTAGTAATCATTTCATACTTGGGAATGACTACTTATCAATCTATGGTATAGATATCTCCAACCAAAAAGATAGATATTTTACCATAGGAGATAACAAAAGACAAAAGTTTGGCTTCTTAAATAACAAAAAACAAATCACAGTTATTAAGAAGGAAGAAAAAATTCCAGAAAAGGAACTTTTTATATCTAAACAACTTAAAGAGGCAGAATTCAATCAAGAATTAACAGAAAAAATGAAAGAAAAATTGATTGACCTCTTATTTAAGTATAAAAATGCCTTTGCAACTGACAAAGAGCCACTAGGTGCCATAATTGGACATGAAGTGGATATAATTCTTAATGTAGAAGATCCTTACCCACCTTTATTAAGAAGACCTGCTTATCCAGCCAGTCCAAGGGCTAGAGAAGCCTTAGAAGTGCACATTAAAGAATTAATGTACCTTGGGGTATTAAGAAAGGTTGGACATAATGAACAAGTAGAAGTTACTACACCTGTCATTATAACTTGGCATAATGGAAAATCAAGGATGGTAGGAGACTTCAGAGCCCTGAACACCTATACCATTCCAGACAGATATCCAATACCTAGAATTCATGAGACATTGACCCAATTGTCACAAGCTAAGTTCATCACAGCTATGGATGCTCTTAAGGGTTTTCATCAAAATGTCTTCACAGACAATGCCAAGAAACTATTAAGAATAATAGTCCATTGTGGAATTTTTGAATACTTAAGAATGCCATTTGGGATAAAAAATGCACCTTCCCATTATCAAAGAATGATGAATACCATATTCCCTGAAGAATTATCAGAAGGATGGTTAATTATCTATATTGATGATATCATAGTTTGTTCAGAAACTTGGGAAAATCACCTTACAAGACTAGAAAGGGTACTACAAAAAATAGTCCAAGTGAATATGAAAATTTCCTTGAAAAAGTGTCATTTTGCATATAGTGAATTAAAAGCACTAGGACATGTTGTATCTGGACTTAGTCTAGGCATAGACAAAAATAAATTAGCAGCAGTACTACTCAAACCAATGCCTCAAACCAAAAAAGAAATGCAATCATTTTTAGGATTTGCTGGTTACTATAGACAGAATATAAAAGACTTTGCAAAAATTGCCAAATCCTTATATAAATTATGTGACCAACAAACAGTTTATGAAATGACTGAAGAAAGGGTCAAGGCATATGAAGAATTGAAAAATTCACTAACAAATGCCCCATTTCTTCTAATGCCAGATTGGAAACTACCTTTCAAACTATACATTGATGCTTGTGGAGAAGGATTAGGTGCTGCACTTCACCAAACACAAATTATCAATGATAAACCAGTGGAAGGACCAATTTGTTTCATTTCAAGGCAAACAAAGCCAACAGAAGAAAGGTATGGAGCAAGCCAAATGGAATGCTTATGCCTAGTGTGGGCTTTAGAAAAACTGCATTATTATTTGGATGGTACAGTATTTGATGTAATCACAGACTGTAATGCTGTGAAATCACTATTAAATATGAAGACTCCAAATAGACATATGCTGAGATGGCAAATTGCTATCCAAGAATATAGAGGAAATATGACTATTGTACATGAATCTGGAAATATTCATAAAAATGCAGATGGTCTTAGCAGATGGGCTTTAGCAAATACCCCTGACAATCCAGCATGGGTACCACAAGAAGAGCACCATATAGAAGGAATATGTGTCACAGACATAGGCACAGAATTCTTTAACCAAGTTAAAGAAAGCTATAAGACAGACAAAAATTGCCATATCTTAAACCAACTTCTAATGAAAGACTGCAAAGATCCATCATTTTCATCAAAACTAGATGAAATATGGAAAAAGGCATATGATGAAGGGAGATTCCACCTCCTTGATGGAATCCTTTACCATAGAACAAAACACACATGTGTTATGGCCTTAACAGATAGAACACTAATAAACACTATTTTACATGAGTGTCATGATAGCGTTGCATCTGGACATCTCTCAGAAGATAGGACACTAGAGAGGGTGAAAACCTGCTCTTGGTGGCCAAATTGGAAGAAAGATGTTGCAGAGTACTGCCAAACCTGTGACAGATGTCAAAAGGCCAACAGAGCCACAGGAAAGAAATTTGGAATGATGATCCAAATCCAAGAACCAAAATCCCCATGGGAAATAGTTCATATGGATTGGGTAACAGCACTACCTCCAGGAGGAGACAGGAGCTATAATGCATTTCTAGTGTTAGTGGACAGGTACAGTAAAACTCCCATGTTCTTACCATGTCATAAAGATGACACAGCTATGGATACAGCCATAATGATATGGAATAAAGTCATTAGCCACACAGGCTTATTCCAAAATATTATAAGTGACAGAGAACCAAAGTTCACTTCAGCATCATGGACAAATCTCCATAGCTTATTTGGGACAAAGCTATCATTCTCAACAGCTTACCATGCCCAAACTGATGGTTTAGCAGAAAGAATGATACAGACCTTAGAGGACATGATCAGAAGATTCTGTGCTTATGGGCTAGAATTCGAAGATTCTGATGGTTTTACCCATGATTGGTGTACACTAATACCAGCACTTGAACTGGCATATAAGACATCAATCCATTCTTCTACTGGCAAAACACCAGCAATGCTAGAGAAAGGTTGGAATCCAAGACTTCCTTATGATACCCACAAAAAGGACTTAGTGGACATACATCCAACAGCAAGCAGTTTTAAGATAATGCTTGACAAAGCAAGACACCATGCAAACAGATGCATGCAAGAATCTTTCAAATATGCAAAAGAAAGATGGGACAAAAGTCATAAACCACCTGACTTCAAAATAGGAGATTTGGTATTAGTATCAACTCTTAACTTTAATAACATAAAAGGACCAAAGAAATTGAAAGATTCCTTTGCAGGACCATTTATGGTAAAAGTAGTTCATGGACCCAATGCTGTACAATTGGAACTTACAGGTGATTTAATGAATAAACACCCAACTTTCCCTGTAAGTCTTATAAAACCTTACAGCTCAAGTGACAAGGAATTATTTCCACTAAGAAATAAACCCCCACTTGAAATTCCCCCTTTGGAAGAAGGAGAAGAAAAAAGAATTGTAAAAGTCCTTAAAGAAAGAAGGACAAGGAACAAAAAAGAAAGAGAATACCTTGTGAGGTATAGAAATCCAACTCAAGAAGATGAATGGCTACTTGAGAAAGATATAACAAATGCTGATAAACTACTGAGGAGGTTTAGACATGAAAGAAAACCTAAAGAATAACAAAATCAAGCATTATTGAGCTTCAGGACTGATAAAGTCTAATGAAGAGGTAGGACAGTGGATGATACCCTAATCACACATATCAGATTGTGGTACAATCTTTTTTGGTGGTAGGGAATGTGAGCCTTTGAGATATGACCACATACTCAATAAGGTCACAAAAAAGACTCAGAACAATTACACCTTTAATATAATTATATTAAAATTACTTAGAATAATTATACATTAAAAATAATTACTTAAATATACAAAAAATACCATAAATTGATACAAAAATTGGTTTAACTTAAAAACCAATGAATCAACATGTAAAATAAATTATACCATTGGATTTCCCATGGTAAAATACACATATACCATTTTTATGGCATATCTGTAAAGTGAATATTTAATGAATTATAAGATATAATACCTTATAAAAACCATAAACCCTTATTTATCTCAAGAACTAATGAAACAACATGTGAAATAAATTGTACCAGTGGATTCCCCACGAAACTCCACACATAAAACAATTAATAAGCTAATTTCTAAAGTTAATACTTAAGGAATTAACCTGAATATATGCACTTTTTTGGTCAATGCATATATTCAAGGATCATAGCTAATATCTCCTAAACTATACATGATAGAATGATTAACAAAAATAAAGCTACCACGTAATTACTGTAAGAACACAGATATGAACTTTATTTTACAAATTATAAACAAGGTTAAAACCTATGATGAAATATTGATAAAAATCAACAGAGCTGTTGACCACTTTGTTGTGAAAGTGTTCCAAACTTAAAAAAAGTATACAGTTGGATTCTACTAGTTCATTCGTGAAGAATGATGTAATTTTTATTATTAAATTCAGGGTATAACCCCCTGAAATCAAGGTTTGAAGTTTAAAATATTGAATTTCGACAGAAAAGATGAGTTACAAGAAAAATCATCAAAATTAAAGTTTTGATGATGTAATGAAAAGCTCTTGGAAGCATAATAAGGTTATGCCAGGCTATCAGAATTCACTCTCTGAATTGCTGTAGCATGTAAATCTTAAACGTTATTGAGGATCAAAGTTTGAGCTTAATTTGAGCAGTTATGATCACTCACAGTAACCTTAATTTAAGCTTAACAGTCTTAAGAGTGATAAAATTGGTGAATACTATTATTTTATGATTAAAACTAATAAAATCCACAAAATTTGGGGTTCTGCCAAGCCTCTGATGTCATCAAACTTAGAGTTATAGTGATAACTCTAAATAATGGTGTAATAATGATGTAATATGGTTTGATAATGATGTAATCATCTCCAAACCTTAAAATATTGATCAATTCCAGTGGATATGATCAGTACACGTCTACTAGAAGCCTGTTGGACTCTAGGAGGGAGGTATTTACTATAAATAGAGCTCTTTTTACTCTATTTTCCCCTCAGACGCATCAAAAACATTAAATCAATTAAACCAAAGGTAATTTCTTTATTCTTTATATATAAAACTATTATATTATTAAAGACCAAAGACCACCTTGTTGTAATCATCTATTTTCACGTGATTAAATCATTTATTTAATTGTTTTTGCTAAAAATCTCTTTAAAAACTCATTTCCACGTTAAAATCCAGAATAATTTGTAATTTTCTTTATTTTTATTGTAAATACAATTTGAAAAAGTTGTATTTATATTTTTTTGGCATAAAATATTTCAAAATTATTATATTAAGTGTTAAAAGTAGGTTATTTTCTCTTATTATAATAGTTTCTCTATTATTACTCTCTTAATAATTCTTTAATTAATATAAATAGTATTTATATTAATTCATAACTTTAATATTAGTAATATTATTGTTATTAATTGTTTTTCATTAATAAAAAACAATTTTTTACGCCTTTATTATTTGTTGGTAACAATAATAAAGAGCTTTTTAAATATATCAATTATTTTATATTAATATATTTATTTATTATATTATATTTTCATAATATAAATTATACTATTATATTTATTTAATAATATAATTATTTTACGCCATAATAATAATAATTATTCATTATTATTATATTTTTAATCTTATTTATTCAATTCATAAGGACATTCAGAGTACAATAAGTAATAAATTAGTAATTTTTTACTTATTGTTTCATAGTCAAACCTTACAGCCTGCTTACCAAGTCAAGTATCTCAAGCTCAAGTGCTCACTGAACTTCCACATTCCATATACCTCATAATCTCAGTACCATATTTGAACATCTCCAATTGGAGCCACTTATTGAAAACTATATATGTTTTCCTTAATGGCCTTACTGAATCTTTCACAACTGACCAATGCCACAGTCAATGCCATAATGAACCAAACAATCATGATCCCCCTTGCACACAATCATTAGGCAAATTAATCAATTTAGTTAAACCCCACACCCAAAACACAACCAAAATCAAACACAAATTTATACCAACAAACATTTCATTTATCAACCATTCCAAAATTGGCTTTACAGATTTCTCAAGCATGCTGGAATTATGAAATCTCTGCATCAACATCAGCAATCCCAAAACCCTTAAGGTTCCCCAAAATGTGATATCTGGGATGGATTGGTCTGGAGACCCTTCACTGGCACCAGAAATAACAATGAGCCCCCATTCATGTCAATTTCCAGTGTGTTAGCCTTCTCAATTTATGTGGAATGGTTGAATGCACATGGAAAGTCAAGCTGCTTGGCCAGCATTAGACCTATCATGCTAATTTGTCTTAATCTCCCCCAGGTGAAAGATTGAAGCCAGAGAATGGCTATGTTGCAGCAATAATCCCTTATTGAAAGGAGCCAACTGCCTTTCAATGGAATTACCTATTAATGCCACTAATCAAGGATATCAAAGAACTTTGGCAAGGTTACCATTTTTCACCCACCTCAACAGGTCCTTAAGGATAATTTATCTGAGTTGCCATCCTCATGGAAATTGCAGATGTGTTTGCCATGTGCAAGCTTACTGGATTTATTTTTCCTTCAAGAAACCACCTTTGTAGATTTTGCACTATTCACAAGGCTCAAATTGAAGAAATGGGTCCTCAATTTCACTTCACACACTCATACCAAAAAAATAGATGAAAAATTTAAAAATGGCTTTGGGAAAACCCAAAACAACAAGCAGTTTTCTCTGAGTATGAGTACAATATTCAATTTTGGAAGAACTTCCATATTGAGATGCAACCAGAATGGTCAATCTTGACATAATGCATAATTTGAAACTTGGAATTTTGAAGGATGATGCAAATTTCAAATTGTGCATTATGGAGGCCAAATCAAAACATACATCAGGTCCCACAGGAAATCCAATGATACCAACAGTTCAGACTTAGATTCCATGACCTCCAACAGCTCTCATGATCAAATCACAATGAGGTAGAACTGCTCCCTGAGAATAGATTCAGAAAAAATAATAAGTGAGTCACTCCCCACTACTTCCACCCAAACAAATTCCTTCCAAATTCCCACTCATCACATACAAAATTCCTCTAGTGGTTCTGCAGAGATTCCCTCATTTGATTCAGATTACATCCCCACTCCCAAATTCCCCCATGAGGTCAGTGCATTGAGTGATCACCAGATTAAGGGCAAGGCTCTGGAGAATTTCCAACAAATAATATCTGATACCACGATTCCATAATAATGAACAAGAACACCCTGCAACATGGGTTAACCCTCTCATGTTAGCTTAAAAGCCATTGAATGGGCTATCTTATACAAGGTTTATATTCAAATTTTGATTCTCAGTCAACATATTTTATTAGATGAACACAATTCCTCCAATACCAAAAGAAAAATGGGTAAATCAGAATACCTTGAAAATGAATTAACCAACAATACATTCCATTTTATTAGTGCTATAAACATTGCTACAAGTTAGACTGCTTCAATGGATGATGTGACTACATTTGCTTAACATTGGAAACAATTCTGGCTTTCCAATCAACACCTGTTCCCAAAACAGAAAAGTAAACCAAATCATCAGTTTGCTGATCATATCCCAGAACATTGGGGCCCAGAAAAAGTCTCAGCTAAATGGTGGTATGAGCACTTTATTGAAGTATTTTCAAAGATGCCAACAAATCACAAAATATGTATGTCAATGAATAAGAGAAATATATTCACATTAACTATATGCATGAATTGAATAAGACTAACTTCTTGTAACTCTGAATAGATTATATAGATAAAAACTGATGTCAACATATCGGTTGATGTTCAAACCATTCTGTTCTCCTGAAATCTCCATCAGCCCCATTTGAAATGAGACAGCTTTTCAAATAAAAGACTCCTTCCCCATTCAATCACCAAAAATATAATAAACCAGTGTGTCATGACCAACAAAATTATGATTCCCTGGTTTAGTACTTACAGAATTTTCATTAAACAAGGGAAAAACGTTTCATGGATCAGCTTAGACACTACTGTACAATCCACAAGTCATCCCACTTCAAGAATTGTCTCACCTTGGTATTTTCCAGTTTCAAACATTAATATCTAAAACATTATATATTCAACTGAAACCAAAAATTTCAGAAACAGTGTGATATGTTTTCTGACAGGCATTTCATGAAGATTTGGTATTTTTAAGAGCCTTTTTAAAGTCTCTGATCCATCTTGCATGCTGAACATTACTTTCTGATATTAAAAACTTTGAAGATTGATGTAACTTTATTACTATATTGGCTGCATCTCAATATTTATAGAGATTTTGGTCTTGATTATGGACACTTGCTTATATCTGAAGAAGAAGTAGAAGGTCACTGTAGATTTTATGATAAAAAAGTGATTTCATGTGGACTGCTTGTAATGATAAAACCCTTATTTCATTATATGTAGTATATTATTTTTCCTGTAAATATAGTAATACAATAATGCAATTATCTCATCTTAATTAGGAATTTCTCCAGAGAAATAACTGCATCAAGATTTGGTAACAGTAAAAGCCCATTAGTTCAAATGGCCACAAATAAATTACTATTTTGACATTGGGTATGGTGTGAATAAGATGAATTCCATGATCCAATTACCCACACACCCACATATCACAGCATCTAAAATGACACAAGTCCACTATCATCATGTTGGAAGGGGAATATTCCCATGAACCAAGTGGGCCTTGGAATTACATTCTGTCAATGAGAGTTTGGATGTTTGTAAGTTGAATGGGACTAGTAACATTCCCCTAGTGAGTGCTGTGTGCATGCAGGTTTCAAAAAATTACCCCTTAAAATGCTTTTCTGTTTGTGTGCATGTGTCACACTTACACACCTGCCTCATTTTGCAGCTGGCTCCACATGTGTCACCTGCAAATTCTCAATGCCACTTGACATTAGGCCCTCACATGCTTTTGCCTTTGTGTGCATGTCACACTTATGCACCTGCACTTTGAGCCTGTGAGATATGACAAAATATCCAAAAATTTCACAAAATCATTTCCAATAACTATTCTAATAATGAGAATTAATATTATTATTATTTTAAAGTGGGTAAAAATGCCATGAATAGGAATAAATTCTTGATTAACTCAGAATATAATGGATAAAAATGTAAGAAAACTTGTACCACTATATTTCTCATTGTGAAATACACATATAACATTTTCATTTCATTCCTGTAAAGAAAATACTTACTGTGTAATAAGTAAAAATGCCATAAAAAATGATAAATACTTGTGTATCCTAGAACCCAATAAAGCAACCTCTGAAATAAATTACACAATTGGATTACCCATGAAAAACTACAAAGATAAATTTCTGTTTCATATTTTTAAAGTCAATATTTAAGGAAATGACCTGAATATATGCACTTTTATGATCAATGCAGATATTCATGATTTTCAGCTCATATCTCTTGAAATATACATGATAGAGGGTTAAAGCAAAAAATAAATTTACCACATAATTACTGTAGGAATACAGATATAAGTTTTTTTTGACAGGTTATAAGCAAGGTATAGCTTGTAAGGGTTTATTCAGAAAAATTGTTATAGCTGTAGACCACTTTGTTGTGAAAGGAGTCTAAACTTAAAAAAATGGATTTTCAAACTCTAATAGCTCATACGTGAATAATTATGTAATTTCTATTACTATATCAAAGGTACCACCCCTTGAAATCTTGGTTTGAAGTTCAAAATAGTAAATTTTGACAGAAAAGATGAGTTACAAGAAAAATCATGGGAAATAGAGTTTTCATTATTTGATAAAACTCTCTTGGAGCTTTATTAATGACATTCCAAGCTATTAGAATCAACTCTCTGAATGACTCAGCATGTATAACTCAGAATTTATTAATGATTAAGGCTTAAGCTTAAAATTGATCATTTATTCTCACTAACTGTAATCTTAATTTAAGTTTAACAGTCATAAAAGTGATAAAAGCTGTAAGGTTTGACTATGAAACAATAAGTAAAGATTACTAATATTTTACTTATTGTACTATGAATGTCCTTATAAATAAAAGAAATAAGATATGAAAATAATTATAATAATAAGAATTATTATAATTATGGTGTAAAAATAATTATATTATTGAATAAATATAACAATACAGTTTATATTATAAAAATATAATATAATAAATAAATATATTAATATAAGATAATTAATACATTTAAAAGCACTTTATTATTGTTACCAAAAATAATAAAGGCATAGAAAATTGTTTTTTATAAATAAAAAACAATTAATAACAATAATATCACTAATATTAAAGTTATTTATTGATTTAACTACTATTTTAATTAATATAAGAATTATTAAAGGTAATAATAAAGAGAAAATAACCTACTTTGAACACTTTATATAGTAATTTTGAAAGAATTTACACCAAAATAATGTAAATAAAATTTGTATAAATTGTATTTACAAATAAAAATAGAGAAATTACAAATATTCTTTGATTTTTAAGTGGAAATAAGATTTCTAAGATAATTGTAGCAAAACAATGGAACAGTTGAAGTAATCATGTCAAAAATGATGATTATAATAAAGATTACCTTTGGTCTTTGATAATATAGAAGATCTATATATAAAGAATAAAGATTTTAACTTTTGATTTAATTGTTTTAATGATTTTGATGCATCTGAGGGGAAAATAGAGCAATAAGAGCTCTATTTATAGTAAATACCTACCTCATAGAGTCCAGTAGGCTTCTAGTAGATGTGTAATGACGGTATATACTAGAAATGATGAGTATTTTAAGGTCTAATGATGATTACATCATGATCAAACCATCTTATCTCATTATTATGCTATTATTTAGAGTTATTTCTGTAACTCTAAGTTTGATGATGTCAAAGGCTTGGAAGAACCCCACATTTCATGGATTTTATTAGTTTTAATCATAAAATAATAATATTCACCAATTCTATTACTCATATTACTGTTAAACGTAATTTAAAGTTACAGTGAGTGATCATAAATGATCAAAATTAAGCTCAAACTTGGATCCTTGATAAATCTCAATTTTTACACGATACAGCAATTCAGAGAGTGGATTTTGATAGCTTGATATGTCCTCATTTAACTTCCAAGAGAATTTAATTAAATCATCAAAACTCTATCTTTGATGATTTTTCTTGTAACTCATCTTTCCTGTCAAAACACATTTTTTTAAGCTTCAAACCATTATTTCAAGGGGTTATATCTTGAATATTATGATAGAAAATACGTCATTATTCACGTATGAACCAGTAGAATCTGACTGTTAACTTTGTTTGAAGTTTGGACCACTTCCACAACAAAGTGGTCAACAGCTCTATTGATTTTAATAAATAATTCATTACAAGCTTCAACCGTGTTTATAACTTGTGAAATAAAGTTCATATATGGGTTCTACAGTAATTAAGTGGTGAATTTATATTTGGTTTATCTCTCTATCGTGTATATTTCAAGAGATATTAGCTAAAAACCATGAATATATGCATTGACCAAAAAGTGCATATATTCAGCTTGATTCCTTAAGTATTGATTTTAGAGATTAGCTTTATAATTGTTTTATGTGTGACATTTGTGGGAAATACAATGGTACAATATAATTTACATGTTGTTTCATTGATTTCTGAAATAATTAATGATTTATGTTTTTTATAAGGTATTATTACTTATAACTTATCAAATATTGACTTTAAAGATATTCCATAAAAATGTTATATGTGTATTTTACCATGAGGAATCCAATGGTGTAATTTATTTAAAATTCTTACTAATTGATTTCTAAGTTAATTCAAATTTTATGCCTACATATAGCAGTTTTGTAATTTTAAGATAATTATTTTAAAGGTATAATTATTTTAAATATTTCTTGTGACCTTTTTGGATATGTGTTCATATCTCAAAGGTTCACATCCCCTACCACTAGCTTATTATCATTAGAACCAATAAACTCCATGAGCTTTAGTCTTCTTCCAAGCCTATGATGTCAGAAGACTTAGAGTTATAGTGATAACTCTAAATAATGGCATAATAATGAGATAAGATGGTTTAATTATAAATTAATCATCACTAAGCCTTGAAAGACTGATTAATTCCAGTGGATACCATCAGTACATGTCTTCCAGAAGTCTTTTGGACTGTAGGAGGGAAGATTTTACTATATGTAGAGCTCTATTTCCCTCTATTTCCCCCTCAGATGAAACAAAAACATTAAATTATTAAAGCCAAAGGTAAAAGCTTTATTCTTTAAATAGAAAACTATTATATATTTAAAGACTCAAGTTCATTTTTTATTTTAATCATTAATCTTGATGTGATTAGATCATTTTTTAATTTTTTTGTTAAATTTCTCTTTAAAATCTCTAAATCCACATAAAATTAAGAATATCTATAATTTCTTCTATCTTTTATTTTAAATACAATTTAAATAAGTTCTATTTATATTTTCAAGCATAAATGTATTCAAAAACATGATATAAAGTGTCAAAATTAGGTTATTTTCATCTTTTATAATGAATTTCTCTTTATTATTACTTTAATAGTTCTTTTATTAATATAAATAGTATTGATATTAATTTATAGATTTGATATTGGTAATATTATCTTTATAAATTGTTTTTTATTATTAAAAGGAAATATAACACCTTTATTATTTGTTTGTAACAATAATAAAGTGCCATAGATATTTCAATATATTTATTTTTAATGGATTAATTTTTTTAATATAATTTAGATTATTATATTTATTTAATAATATAAATATTTAATTCCATAATTATAGTTATCTTTTAACTTATTCTTCATTTTAATAAGGAAATTCATATTACAATAAGTAAAATATTGCTGATATTTACATATTGTTTCATAGTCAAATCTTCCACACACCTGCTGCACTGTGCAGTGAGCTTCACAGGTGTCACCTGAAAATTGTCAATACCACTTGACATTAGGACCTAACATTCTTTTGCCTTTGTGTGCATCTGTAACACTCATTCACCCACACCTGCGGCACTTTGCAGTGAGCTCCACCTGTGTAAGCCGCAAAATGTCAATCCTGCTCATTCTGAGCTGATTCATAGCTACACAAAATTAGGAACCCACATTCTTTGGCCTTTCTGTGCATGTCACACTTATGCACACACACTGTCAGAATTTTGATGCTGGCTCTAATCTTGTCAATCCTGCTCATGCCAAATTTTTTTCATGGATGACCTGGGGAAGTCACACACCCCTCCTCTACATAAAGACTGGCTGAAGGACCTCTTTGATGTGTGTGTGGAAACAGGTGGGTATTTTGTTATTTTTACCAACCTTCAGATGGTGAGGAATCTCAGTTGAGGGAACAGGGGAGCAATATTGATGGATGCCACAGGTTTTGGCGTAAGAACAGAGTGTGGCATGTGCTTGATGTGAGCTTTATTTATATCTTTCTTGACGTGAAGTCAATTGCCAAAAATTGACACAAAATTTTTCCTGGTGCCTCCTTACAACATGATTGAAGAAATTGAACTGGCCAAACTCAAGATAACTACAAATATTTCACAAGGGTGTCAAAAACAATTGGAAAACTAAAGGCCAGGAAAACTACCCCTAAATAGAAATATTGGCTCAAAAATAATGGAAAACTAATTGAAGAAACCATAATTTTTCAACATTTTGATGATAGAAATAAAAATGGAAATTAAAGAATTGAGCTTTTATATATTGAGTGTGAGGAAATAAAACTCCTGATGGTAATGGAAACAATATTCAGAGCACCAATTATAGCTGACAGAAGATACCATTAGATGAAACACAAAATAAAAAACAAAACAAAAGCCCCAAACCAAGCCACTCACACAAGAACCATTTTATTGAAACATCATCCCAAAATCTTGAAATTATTAATTGGAATCACCAAAATGGGAAAAGCAAACAAGTTGCAGCATAAATTTTCAATTAAATTTATTCAAAATTATGTCTTAAATAGCCATGTATCTCTACATGGTTACAAAAAGAAACAACATTTTCGAGAACAATCCAATGAAAAATTTGATGGACATTAAAAGAGTCATACTGGTGAAACATTACCAGGCTTAAGAGATTCTTGAAGAATGGGCTCAACAAAAAATACAGAACCATATGCTCATCATGGAGAAATCTTACAAGGAAAATTGGAAGAGTTTGCATAACTCTTGAGTCTTCCAAGCAGAAACTGGCTGTACCTATCGCATGGATGGTTGGATTGCTTCAAGAATCACAATAGCCTCAAAATCCAGAAGAAGAATGGTGATATTGGGACCACCAGTCTGGCTTATTTTCAAGGTTAAACTGAACTCCTTGGACTACTTCTTAGTGAATTTGAGCCCTCAAAAATATTAAAGATGAAAAGAATGCTCTTTTCTTAGTGTAAGCCCTTTCTTTTAATCCTAAATACTGTAACCCATACTTTTTGGTGGCTGGTTTTCCAATACATATTCTCCTATTATGCTGCCCAATCAGGGTTTACCACACACTCAAACAAAGGGCTTAAAGTCAAGCAAGAGCCATATCACCATCTTACTGACCTGTAATGCCACAGGTAAGAAGAAGCGCATCTTACTCTATATTGGAAAGTACAAAATTACATGTTTTTTTAACGAAAATTTGGGTTTTCATAATGGCTATAAGTACTTCAGAAACTTCAAGGCATGGATGAAAAGTAAAATCTTCCAAAGATGGTTGAGCACTTGAATCAATCAACTAAAAGGTGAGAATTGGAATATTTCTTTGCTCTTGCATAATTTGAAGGGGAATTATTTTTTAAGCAAAGGCCTTTACAATATCAAAAAAATTCCTCTTAACCAAAATATCACTTCTTGTGTGCAACTTCTGGATGCTGCAATCATTGGATGACTTAAATATCAATACCATAAAATCTTCATCTCACTGGCTATTTGGTATTACCACAGTAAGTTAAATGCCAATCATATTTACAAGCTTTGACAGTTAAATGAAATGCACTCATTTCACATGGCTTCGGATGCAATTCCTAAATCAAAATTAAGTAATTGCTGGGATCACAAAAAGATGAGCCCAAAGTTAACCCTAATCCCAGAAACCTTTGGAGTGGCTATGGGCAAGACTACAATTGAAGAGGAAGGTAATTTTTTACAAGATTTGGTTCTAAAAAGAAGTCATAACCAAATGTCACTTTTGGAACTGTTGAGCCCATTCAAAGAAAAGAAATTTTACTGGCTCCCATCAGCTGAATTATTTGATGAAAACCAACAATTCAATAAAGAGATAGAAGAAAATACCCTCAAGAAAGAAGTATTACCCCCTCCCTCATTAGATAAAGTGCATAAGGCCATATCCTCGGTGTTAACATATGCAGATAATATGAGTGAAAGGTTCTATTTCTACCTTAGGGGTATGAAATCAAAGCCCTTCAGATATTGCAAGCAACAATCAGTGCTAGACTTCTTGAAGCCAAAGTTAATTTTTTTTACTTAAATATTAAAAATTTTGTTCAAATCCGACAGATGTTCTACGTTTCTCAATTTTAGGTTATTTAGTTTTTGGCAAATCCAATATTTTCTAAACTTTAGAGAAATATTAAATGGTGTCCACCAGCTTATATAGCTTGGGAGAAGTTCTACCATAATTCAACAATAAAGTACCGTTTGTACAGCACAGCTATACTGTATGCGCAGTACAATACATTAATTCTGATTACATCATTGACATGACAATGACAGGATATCTGTCAGTAGTAAGGTAATACCACAAGCTGAAATAAACTTATCTATGACAAATGATGAATATCTACTGAGACCCTGTTGTAGTTACAGTATTTAAAGATTTTAAAGCTGCACAAGTGAATTCTCCTCATCCAAATTAGGCTCCTGAACTTGTGAAATATTTTTATCAATAAAGGCATTGTTTCTCTGACCTCTTACAGGTATTAAGTTCATCCAAATCAGGATCCTGAACTCATGCAATATTGTGATTAATGAAGGTCTTGTTACAACCAGATACATGCAAAAGTTAAAGTGTGGTGGTTCTGTTTCAGTTGTCTGTTATTTCAGGTGTTTTTTTGAGTTATATAGTTTGTATTTACAAGTTAGGTTATGGAATATTTGTCGAGTGATGCGGTGTAGTGTATCTGACATTACAACCTTCCCCTTGACTTATATTCCCATAAATGTATATACATAAGGAAGTGAGATACGAAAACGTTGTGCAGGATTGGTCCCAGACGCTTTGTCAATCCATCCCCCTTCATTTTTCTTGTTGATACCCATTCCAATTCTTCTGTTTTTTTTGTATAGCATTTCTTTGACTATGTAATAATCCCTATAAGAGTTCCTTGTACTTTTGTATGAAGTGAAGTTCTTAGAGATTTTGATTGTTGATTTTTTGCTGCATTGCAGAAGTAGTTTCAAGTCTCTGAAAAACACATTCTTCATTAACTTCTTCAACAATACACCCTTCCTCGCAGCTAGGCTCAAAGCCATGTATTCAGCGTGACTTGTCAAGGAAGCCACTGTTGTGAGTCTCTTTAAGCACCAGGTAATTGAGAATCTTTGGACCTTCGCTATGTACCCATGGGTCAAGCATGAAAACTACCCACACCAACTAGCGTCTGATGCAACCATCATAAATTTGTCGTTTGGGAATAGTTCCATGCGTCTTTCCCTTGTCTTTTTCATATATCCCAAAAAGTATTGAAGAATTTCCCAATGTTGCTTCGCAGGCTCCTAAGCATGGCATACCAGAATGTTTACGGAAAAGCTGAAATCAGGTTGTGTCCCATTTGCTACATAGCTCAGGGCCCCTGTAGCTGAAAAAAGTCTTTCTGGTCAATTACTGCTTCATTCGGCACAATGGCGCTTATAGCACATTTTTCAGGAAGTGGTGTGCCGCTCAGCCTAGCTCCGTCCCAATTTTCCTCGACGATTCTGTCAATTAGTTGGTGTTACAATAGGAAGAATCCCTGTTCCTGTTTCCATATCTCCACACCAATTATTCTGTTCATGCCTTCCTTGCACTTTGTTTTGAAGTTATCATCCAAGCCCCTTTTTAGTCGTCATAATGTTTCCTTGTCCTGGGTGATACCTATTCCATCGTTGATATGTATCCATGTTACCATGTTGCTGACCTATTGAAATAGATGCTGTTGTCAAAAACCCTCGTTTTGAAACCTAGTTATTTCAGGTTTGCACTTAGTTGTTCCCCACTACATGCAAAAACACATTTTCACAGGAGAAAATGTGGAGGAAATGTGAATTTTCTTATTTTGAAATCAGGTTTTGAGCATGATTTTCCTTTGTTCCAATTAGAATCAATATCAATTTCCCAGGTTGCTCGGCAATTTTTTGATATGAAGTACATATTTAAAAATCAAAAATAATTCTTTCATTTCCAAATGAGGATATTGGAGAGCTCTTTGTATTTTAGGAAGAGTGACTTAGTATGCTCAGAATAATTCTTGTTAAAATAATTGAATTTATAATTTAATAGCAAGGTTAGAGTGATATCTACAATGGTATTTTAAGCAAAAAAATGTTATATGTGTATTTTAAGTGAGGTTTGATTGTAATAAGTACTATTTTAATTAGAAAAATAAATTTAAAAAATATTTTTGATCCTAAAATACATCTAAAACTTCATGTTTTATTTTGAAATACATTTATAAATGTATTTACTACTTGTGATTACATTTAGAACTGGATTTCTTACTTGATATCACATTTAGAGAAATTGATTTAAATACATTTGAAATAATATTTTTTACTTCCAAATACATCTCAAAATCTATGTTTTGGATGAAATTCATTTCGAAATCTACTCTTTATTTGAAAACACATTTAAAGATTTACCCTTCATTTGAAAATACATATTTATTGGGATACATTTGAAAATGTATTTTTTATTTTAAAATACATTTAAAAATGAATTTTTTATTTTAAAATACATTTAAAAATGGATTTTTTATTTTAAAATACAAGTAAAAATGAATTTTTCATTTTGAAATACATTCAAAAATGTATTTTTTACCATGAAATAAATTCAAAAAGAAATTATTTTAAAACAAATTTCAAAATGTATTTTTATTTTAAAATATATTTAAAAATGTATTTTTATTTCAAAATACATTTGAAAATGTTTTTTTATTTTGAAATACATTTAAAAATGTATTTTTTTAGAAAAAATCTTTTGAAAATCAACGTGAAAATGTATTTCTATTTCAAAATACATTTGAATAATATACAGTTTTTATCTGAAAATAAATTAAAAAAAGGTTCATCTTGAAATACTTTTCAAAATTCCCTCCCTGTTTGAGAACATAGTGAAAAGTTTATATTCTGTTTCAAAATTTATTTGAAGATCTATTTTCTGTTTAAAAATTCCTGTAAAAATCTTTTTTCTTCTTGAAAATACATTTCAAAATGTGTCATTGCTTTAAAATACATTCATGAATGTAACTTTCATTTGAAAATACATTCAAAAATGTATTTTTATCTCACATTACATTTATAATTGTATTTGAGCTTGAGCCTGCATATTTGATAACATTTCTTTGCTTCTTCAGTTTGTGTAAGTATCATCCATTTTCTTTCTCATTGTAATTCTTCCTTCAGGGGGAGATTATTTCTTTATTCCACAATCTCTTTTTTTTTATGTTGTATTTGAATTTTTTTTACCAGTAATTTTTAGTTGCTTTAAGTGCCGCTCCCACTGTTCCTGCCATCTACTCTATTTATTGATCTTCTAGATTGTTTTCTGCTAGGTTTTTGTTGAATATTTCTATCACTTTTTCCTGTTCGACTACTTTCCAGTCTAGTGTCTTTGTCCGTTTTATGATTTTCACAGTGTGTTTTGAGATTTTAATAAGTATTTTTTGATGATCTTAGCCATGGTTGTCGCTGGATGCCTCAATTTCTTTAAAAATCTTTGATCCTTTGAAGTTGACCCATGTTAAATCTATTGTTTTTTACTTCCCTCTTATTGGGTGCTAAGTAGCAGAGTTTTCCTTGAGTAGTATGTGAAAGTTTCCTTTGCCAAACATCCTTATAAGGGTGCTTGCTTCTGGATGAGTGTGTTGATACCCTGCAGGATTTCATTTTCTATGGTGTAGACTAGCATTCATACAAATAATTGTAGGAACTGACTTTTTACAATTATTTTCAATCCATAATTGAAGGGTTGGTAATGTTTCGAATGTTTTTGGAGGGTTGTACATGTTTAAAATGCAAAAGGTTAGTTTCTCATTAACGTTTATAACTAGACTCACCAGGTTTGTTGTGTTTCCTTGCTTTTGAGTTATATTTTAGCTTGGTATGTTGTTGCTAACATAAATAAAAGGTCTATGTTTTTCCTTCATTGTTGTTTGATTTGTATTGTAGTCTTTAAATAATCTCCAGCTTTCATGTACAAGGGGAGAGATGGTCAGCGGATTTATCCAGGGTTCTTGTATTGCTAGAATAATTTCAGAGTCCAGCTCTGAATTGTGGCATCTTAACAGCTCAGATTTAAAAACGTGGCAGTTTAAGCTAATTAGCTTTTCAGATACTGTATTTAAATTGGGACCAGCAATTTCATTTCAAAGTGGTGTTAGTGTTCTATTTACAATTGTATTTGGGGAGGGGTATTTATCCTAACAACTGGAGAAGACGTTACGATTGGGGATGTTGATGTGTGGTTTGATATCTTTTGCCTCAAACCATCTCCTCCTAGCTCAACAACCATTATCGAAGGGGAAGTGGTTGGGATGTTCAATATCTCCAGCAATTTTTCATTTGTCACATTCTTTTATTTCGGTTTGAGTTGTACAGTCTTTCGTTTCATGTTTTTCACCACATTTTGAACATGTTGCCCCCTTCCAGCACCATCTACTGTAGTGACCCATTAACAAGCACCTAAAGCATTGTGGAGGACGAAAAATATATTTAGTAGCTCTGTATAAGTCGTAGTATAAGAAAGGGCCCTTTATTTTGAGTTTGTTTGCGGTTAGCTCATTGTAAAGGATATTACTACTGAGCTTTCCTTTTTGTTGGGATATGGGTTTTTTGTAAGCCATCGTATTCTTTTGAGGTGATCTAATTTGAAGTTTGTGTCATTTGCTACAAGGGTAAGGAATTCTTTCTCTTCCATATTTGTTGTTTTTGTTAAAAATCAGACTAACTAACACTCAGACGGCTCAAAAATATCCGATCAAATAACCACTAAAATGGGATATGCGCCACAATTATCATTGTAGCTCCTAACCGCCACAACCTTCGCCAGTGCCCATAACCCCTATTTGAATCCTGCCTCTCAACTCCTGACAAGAGGAATCATCAAACTTCTTTTTCTTTTTACTTTCAATTATTCGTACCAAAACCTTTTACCTTTTTCTTTTTCTTCTCTCGTTTCTTTCTTATTTCACTCACTCACTCTCCTTTACATATAATATTTTGTCATCAGTTGTTCAGGTACAGTCACAATCAACCGTGTTATCACTTCTTTAACTACAAACTATTAACTAACTAATTTTGTTATTCTAGCTGTTTGCTGTTCTAAGTCATTGCATTATTGTCCGTTTATTATTGTTATCATCCACTTGTTATCCACCTTCAGGTATTGTCACCTATCTTATTGTGATTATTGCTACTGTGGAAGACTAATGAAATTCACCTTCAGTTCTGCATTCTAACAGATTTATAGTCTTGTCGCTACGCTCAAGGAAAACAGAACAGGTGTATTCCAAGATTTGTTATCGCCAAAAAATTCAACAAAAAGGAAACCACATTAATACCAATCCCCGATGGTACCTCAGGATGTGTTTCCTTCTTTGATCTAAAGACCTCTTAGAGGTCTGTGAAAAGGCCATTGGACAAGATGCAACCCCTTCCGCAGTCAATCGGTGGACCAAATTAAGCTTTGAAGCAATCACCACAATTACATCACAAATCAATTGCTGTATATTTCTTGAGTTTATTAACTCCAAACCTTCAGACAAAGCTAATCTACTTTGGTCTAAGATCAACAAACAGTATGCCTCAAAAAGGGCTATGAACAAAGGACAAGTATGGATGAATTGGCAAAAAGCAAACTATTCCGGAAATCCCCATCACTATGTAGAAGAAACTCAAACATTCCTGCTTGAATTAGACTCTGTTAGTGTTAAGATGCCTTCTGAGATCCTCTTGTACATCATCCTAGGCAAACTAGCTGGAGATTCAAAACTCAGCCAAGTTGTAGAGCTACTCACTATCAATGAGGAAATTATTGAGAAACCAGATGTCACAGGGGCTCTTCTAAATGGAGAGGGCCTGGCACTCAGTGAACAGACTTACTTATGGAGGGCTCAGAAGAAATACTCAAATGGTAAGAGTAATGAAATAAGATAATAATTTCCTAGTCATAAAATAATAAGAGTTAAAAGATATGAGAGGAAAACAAAAGCAATAATAAAGAGCCAACCACAAATAATCCTGTACCACTGTTTCAACCTGTTCAGGAAAGAGAAAAGGATTAATAAAGGATATGGCCACCAGGACTCTACTGAACAGGTGAGGGAAGGCAAAGACTAACTTAATAAATAATAAAATAATATTTCTTAAGGAGAAATAAAATAATATTAAATAATAAATCCAATATTTTAATTAACTGGGGGAAAAACCCCTAGGCGGATGAAGAGGGGCTGGTATATGTGAGAAATACCAGCCTTGGAGTTTGAGTGTTGAGATACTTGTCTGTATGCTGGAAGAAGTTGGATGTGGGATTGAATCCTGTATTGGTGAATCCAATACAGGCTATACAGTCAATACAGGTATTTGTGCCTGTATTGATGAAAGGCCTGTATTTGGTGAATCCTGTATTTGGGTCTTACCTGTATGAAACTGTATTGAGGTCTGAAAACTGTATTTGGAGAATGTTGAATGAAACCCCCTTGCTGATTGGGTTTTGAGGGGTATCAATGAAGTAATGATTGTTGAATATGATTGGTAATGCCCCTGCCTCCTTGGCTGTGACATTATCCCCCTCTTGAAAGTGGTGAGCTCTGAGAACCATAAGTACAGTGAGTCTTAATGAGCTTGCAAACAATCCATACAGTTCTTTCCCCCAATTCCTTAAATTCATCCCATTGAACTTTCTTCTTCAAACAATACTCAAACAAATCTTCACTTGATCACTTTTAGGTATTTTCCCCTTGATCTTGATTCTAAATTCCCTCTTTTAATTCAAAATGCTTTCATTCTTCTTCAAATTTCTTGATTCTTGTCTTGAGTGTCTTCACCAAACTTTTCCTGAGTCCTCATGGCTTTTGAAAAGTGGGTGACCTGGGTTTATGTCCCAAGAACACCTGATTTCATCATAATTTTAATCTTGAGAGTGTTGGCATAAGGTGGCCAATACTTGAGGTTTTGGACCATTTCAGAAGTCCTGGCCTAAATCCTTGATATTGTGATTAAAGGGGATTTTGGCCAATTTGCGCAAAAATGCGCAAAGTGCGCAAATGTGCATATATGCCATAATGGAATATAATGGTGGAAAAATTGAAAAAACTTGATTGATGATGAAAAATGGCCTTATAGGGTGTTCTGGCCATTTTGCGCTTTTTTGCGCAAAATTGCGCATATATGCAATAATGGCATATATATTGGTGAAAAAAAATGAAAAAAATGATAAATGATGGAAAAATGGCCTATAAGGTGTTCTGGCCATTTTGTGCATTTTTGCGCAAAATACGCAAATGCGCAATTATGATGAAATTGGCCAAAAAGGCCTTTTGAAGCCTTTTGCGCAAAAATGCACAAAATGCACAAATTTGCCAATATGCCTAATTAAGCATATTTTGATGAAAAATGGTAAAACTGAGCTATTTTGAGGTTTTGAGGTTTGATATGGCCATTTGTGCCAAAGTGCATAAATTCATGAAATTGGCCAATTGGCCCATTTGAAGCAGGGTTTTCCTTTTTGATCTTGATTTCTTCCTGAATTTCTTTCTTCTTATCTCCTCCTTGAATGGTCAATTGCCATAGATGCCTTGCTGATTGGATTTTTGGCTTTCAATTTTGGTCTTAAGGAATGAGTTTAAGGCTGACTTGAAGAAGTTTTGATGAGGGTTATCTGTAGGTGGTCTTTACCATTACTAGTGTTTTTCTCTTTGATTATTGAATGAATTGACTCCCCAAACGTGATATGGGAGTGATTACTACTGCTTTTTGAAATAAGAAATAAAAATAAAAATAAAAGATACAAGTAAAAGAAAATGAAATAAAAAATGAAAATGAAAAGGATTGAGAGAAAAAGAGAGTAAAGAAAGAAATAAAAAATGCCTGAGGGTTGTCCTTCTTGTGGTGAGTTGCTTGATTTTGGCCAAAATGTTCTGAAAGATAAAACCAAGCATTTGACGCTCATAGCGTGGCCAAGGTAATGTTTTACAAGAAGTAAACCCCTCAGGGATGCATACCAGGAGATGGAACTTAATTTCATAACTTCCACTCCCCAGCAAGCACCATAAATGAAAAAGGAATTATGCCATAACATGAATTGTGGTAATTAATGTCTTGAAGGATAATTTATGGCATGATTAAAGAAAGAAAAGTAAATAAGAGAAAGATTGGGCCATATCTTGAGGGTATGATGTTGCAAGGCCTTCTGAACCTGTCCAAAGAATTGAAAAGTGCTCACAAAGTGGCCAAGGTGATGCTTACAACAAATTCGGGTAGAATACCCCCTTGAAGGTGCATGCCAGGAGAGGAACTTACTTTCATAAACTCCAATCCCCACTAAGCACCATAAATCAAACTCTTGAGGCATTTGGGCCAGGCTTTTCTGGATAAAAAGTGTGAAAATCCTTGACAAGGTCTGGGGAGTTGGTAAGGTTGGAAGCTGGTTCCCAAGTTGTTCTTTCTGGGTCTTCATTGAATCCATTCCACTCCACTAAATACCATAATGAACCTCTCTTGAGCTTTGAGTCCAGAAACTGAGCCACTTCCCATTCTTCTTGCTCTTCCACTATTACTGGAGGTGGTGGCAATTGGTGTTGATTTGGGATAGTTGATTGCTTTACTGGTTCTAACAAGGACACATGGAAAACAGGGTGAACTGACTTCCATTGTTGAGGCAACTTGAGGTGATATGCATGGCTGCCAATCTTCTTGAGAACTTCAAAGGGTCCCAACCATCTTTCTGAAAGTTTCTTGGTGGGTCTTGTTGTCTTGATGTTCTTGCAAGCTAGCCATACTTTGTCCCCAGGTTGGAAATCAGGTGGAATTGCTCTATTTATATCTGCATACTTCTTAAAATGCTTTATTGCTGACTCTAATTCTTCTTTGACAACTTGCTGTACTGATTGGAGTTTTGATGATAACTTTCCAGCAGGTGTATCTTGAGAAATGTGAATTGCATCAAAGCTGGGATTTCTTCCATAAATAGTGAAAAATGGAGACTGTTTTGTTGATGAATGTTCTGCATTATTATAGGCAAATTCAGCCAGAGGGAGCCAGGTGTGCCAGTCATCTTGATGGTAACTGAAATACATCTAAAGATACTGTTCTAGAATCTGATTTACCCTCTCTGTCTGTCCATCTGCTTCAGGGTGAAAGGCAGTTAAAAGATCTCTTGATATCTTGAGCTGCTGACACAATTGAGTCCGAAATGATGAAACAAATAATGAGCCTCTATCACTAACAATACTGATTGAAAGACCATGTTTGGAAAAGACATGATTAAAGAATATTTGAGCTAAGTCCAAAGCAGTGATTGTTGAATAAGTTGGAATAAATATTGCCATTTGTGAAAATCTGTCTACAACTACTAAAATTGAATCAACGTTTCTTGACAAGGGAAATTGAGTGATAAAGTCCATTGATAAAGAATTCCAAGGACCAGATGGAATTTGAAGAGGCTTCAGTAATGCAAACTTCTTATGGTGGATGTTCTTGTTTCTTGAACATTGCTGAGTTGAGGACACATAGTCCTTGATGATTTAATTCATGCCAGCCCAATAAAAAACCCTCTTGATGAGCTTTAGGGTCTTCTCCTGGCCAGGATGGCCAGCCAATGGTGAGTCATGATGCGTTTGAAGAATGTACAATTGAATTTCATGATTGCTTGGAATGACTACTCTATCTTTGAACAATAATAATTTTGCTTGAGGTTCAAGAGAATAGTCTGGGATTGATTCTCCTCTTGCTAATTTCTTGAGGATGTCCTTATAATCTTTGTCTTGCCATACTTGTCTTTGAATTTGATCAACTACATCTGAAAAAATATCAACCTTTATTGAAAAGAATCTTGACTCTTGAATTTCATTTTGCTTGAGATATTGATGAAAATTTTGAGGATTATTGCTGATGAAATCCACCCCCCTCTCTGGGTACACATCATCCCGACGTGACAAGGCATCTGGTAAAGTGGACAGCCTTCCTGGGCGGTAAGTGATGATGAAATGGAACTCAGATAGAAATTCAGCCCAACAGGCTTGAGGACGAGGAAGGACTTTAGAGGACATAAAATACTGAAGGGAACAATGGTCTGTCAAGACCTCAAAGGAATCAGAAAGAGAAAGAGAAAAGCTCTCCAGCGCTTGAGAGCCCAAACTATGCCAAGGAGTTTCTTGTCATGAATTTCATAGTTGAGTTCAGCTAGTAAGAGCTTGCGACTATCAAATGCAATGGGATGCTTTCCTGAGTCATTAACCTGACTGAGTACAGCACCCAAGGCATAATCAGAAGCATCAGTCTCTACAATAGTTGGTAGAGAAGGATTAAAATGAGAGAGAATAGGAGCAGTGGTGAAAGCTTCTTTGAGTACTTGAAACTGACTAAGAGCTTCCTCATTGAAGATAAAGGGAGAATCCTTTTTAAGGAGGGAAGTGAGAGCAGAGATTTTTTTGGAATAATTTTTAATGAAACAACAATAAAAGTTGGCAAAGCCAAGAAAACATTGGAGGGCCTTGATGTTCTTGGGCTGAGGCCAATTGAGGATTTGTTGAACCTTTGAAGAATCCATATTGAGGCCATCACTTGAAACAACATGGCCCAAGTATTCCACACTTGAGGCATGGAATACACACTTTGAGGCTTTAGCAAACAAATTATTGTCTCTCAGTCTTTGGAGAACAGAGGCCACATGTTTAACATGTTAATCCAAAGAGCTATAGAAGACCATAATATCATCTAAGTACACTACAACAAAAATATCCAAATAATCTGCAAAGATATCATTCACAAGGTTTTGGAATGAAGCCGGAGCATTGGTTAAGCCAAATGGCATAACCAAATACTCATAACTACCATATTTGGTTCTAAAGGCAGTTAAATGCTCATCCCCCTCTTTAATTCTCAGGAGATTATAAGCACCACGCAGATCTATCTTGGAGAAGATAGTAGCACTGTTAAATACGGTAAGAAGCTGATTCATTGGAGGAACAGGATACCTGTTCTTCCTAGTTACAGCATTAAGTTTGCAGTAGTCAACACACAAACGAAGACCACCATCCTTTTTCTTAACAAAAAGGACAGGTGCTCCTTTTGAGGAGGAGCTTGGTCTGATGAAACCTTTCTCTACATTCTCTGAAATGTAGGCCCGCAGTGTTTCTGACTTATTCTTTGATAAAGAGTAGATAACACCAACTGGAGGTAGAAGACCCTCCAATTTGATATGGTGATCACAGGCGCAGTGTGGAGGAAGTTTCTCTGCTTTCACCTTGGAGAATACATCCAAATAGTGGTGATGAGAAGGAGGGACTACCTTCAACACAGTTTCAATCTCTTCTGGCTCTTCCTCCTCATCCCACTGCTCCTCCAGGGAGGCATGAAAAGAGAAAGGAGGAAGGTCCATATCCCCTTGAAAGAGATGAAGTGAAGATATAGCAAAATCTTCTCCAACATCTTTTATCTCTTTGAAGACTTCATCTCTTAATGGAAGTAATGACTTAGAGGGAAAAATGGAGGGGTGATGGACAGAAGGAGGAGGGAAGGTGTCTTAAGTTCACCAACCAGAGAAACACTGTTGACAGCAGTGGAAAAGTAATTACTAGTAGAAGAAACAATACCACTAGAATCCTTGTGACTAGAATCATAGGTGATCAATCCATTTTTCCAATCAATAATGGGATTAAAATGGTAAAGAAAATCATAGCCCAATATTATGTCTTCTCCCTTGGGTGAATCTATGATAAAGAAATCCCATTCAAAGCTTGGGAAGGAAGGTAAATCAACAACCCACTTGGTATAATGGGTGATGAACAAGGAAGTGGATTCATTGGAATCCAAAATGAAAAGAGGAATCTTTTCAGGGAGCTCTGACATGGTCAATGAGTACTTGAGAACAAAATTCTTTGCAATAAAGGAGTTTGTAGCACCAGAATCAATGAGAATACTATAAAAAATATCAGAGATGGAAGAAAAAATAAGAAATTTCAAAGATTTCTTGACACTAGTATTCAGAGTGCACAATTGTGCTCTTGAAGGAAATAAGTGAGAACCATTGAACACATCATGATTACCACTCAGGCTTTTCCCTGCTTGCTAGGGAAGCCTTTTGATGACCCTTGCCTATTCTCAGGCCTCTTCAAGCATTTTTCAAATGGGTGCTTTCCACCACAATAATTGCACAAGCCTTCTTTGATCCTCCTCTCCTTTTCAGAACCAATCAATTTATTGTCCTTATTGAGGAGAGAAGCATAAGGCTTGTCTTTGGACACTTGAAAATTCTTCCCCTTCTTATTCTTCTTGTGATAAGGATTCTTTGATGATGAACTTTGAGGGGGCTTGGAGAAATTGGATCCACTAATGGGAGGCTTCTTCTCTTGATGACTGCCCTTTTCCTTCTGCCTCTCATGGTACCTGGTATCTAATTCCAAGGTGATGTCCATGAGTTCTTCAGGACTATCACAAGTTCCAGGGTGAGTAGCCAATTGGTCCAACGAGCTTGATGCCAAGCCTCTCCTATACACATGAATACAGGCCCTTTCCCCCCAGTCTCCAATTCTTGAAATTAAACTTCTGAAATCTGCTATGTACAAGGAAATTTGACCAATCTACCTCATCCTCAAATTGTCCAACTCTTGTTCAGCTTTTCTGACTTCATTGGGATCACCAAACAGAGTGAAGAACTGTGTTTCAAATAACTGCCAGTTCTTGAGGAGATAAGAAGGGTCTTCATTGGAGATATTTGAGAGGTAAGGTTCAATCCATTTGCCAGCTCTACCAGTAAGAAAAGAAGTTGAGTATAGCACCTTCTTCCTGTCAGAGAAGAAGTTTTCTGGGTCATTATGAAAGATTAATTGACAGGATTGAATGAATCCTCTCAATTTATGAGCTTTAGTACCATCAAAAGAATCAGGTGCTTTCATTGATGGAGTCTTCAATGCAGGGACTTTTGAAGTGTCCCTTGGGGCAACTGCTTGAGTGAGTTGTCCCACAAACTGAGTCATTTTCCCCATCATGTTGAGGAAATTTGGTTCAGCTTGAGAGACAGAAGGTTGATTAGAAAGGGCTAGATTTGGAGCCTCAGGAGCTTCAGGAGCACCTGCCAAGGCAGCTGCCACTTCAGTCTCCTCAGATTCTTGCTCTTCCACAGACTCCTCCCCCTCCTCATCTTCAGCTTCCCCCAATCTACTTCTAGGCCCTTGACAAACACCAGGATAACTACCCAATAGTCCAGAGAATGATATTGATCTTCTAGACTTCACACCTCCTCTTCTGGAGGGTGCTGCTCCTTCCATTGGTGGTCCTCTGTCCAAATTTGCACTCAGTTGATGAACTGATGGTGTGCGGTCAAGAGGAGCCCTTTGTGTAGGAGTGAGAACAGCTTCATGTCTCTGGGATCTTGTATTCTTGGCTGGTGGGCTATGCTGAACTGGAATCATGAAAGAAGAATGAATAAAAACTTGATGATACTTTGAATAAAATAAGGCTTGACCAAAACAATCAAATGAGAATCTTGATGAACTTGAGAAATCAATCAATAGTCTTGAAGTGAATCAATATGAATAAATCTTGAAGAGTGAAGATGACAAAGTCAAATTCTTATGAATAATCAATTTCAATCAATAAGTCAAATCAAGTAAATCAAGTCAATTCAAAATCAAATCAATCAAGTCTTGAGGAATTCAATCAATATCTTCAAGAGTCAATTCAATTTTCTTGAGGAATAAAATTCAAATCAATCAATCAAATCAAATCTTGAGGATAAATCAGCTATCTTGAGGAATCAAATCAAGTCAATTAAATTCAATTCAAAATCTTGAGGTGAAATCAATGTCTTGAGGAATCAATCAATCAATCAATAATCTTGAGAAATTTCAAAATCAAAATCACTGAATACCCCAAATCAATACAAACCCTGAATGATGAATCAATTAACCCAAATAATTCCACTCAAATAACCTGATAAAAACCTGAATTCAGACAAAAAGAGAAATGAGAATGATAATGATAAAGTGAAATGGTCAGAAGAATTTTTGAAATGAGAAAGGGAATCAATTTTCAATTGAATGAAATGAATGAGATGAAAATTGATGAGAGAGAGAAAATCATAAAAAATAATAAAAATCATAAAATCATGAAAATATCATAATTGAAGATCGAGAGAAATTAATATAAAGGAATGAAAAAAAAAGAAGCAATTATGAGTTAATTAAAATAATGTCACAGGGGCTCTTTTAAATGAAGAGGGCCTGGCACTCAGTGAACAGACTTACCTATGGAGGGCTCAGAAGAAATACTCAAATGATAAGAGTAATGAAATAAGATAATAATTTCCTAGTCATAAAATAATAAGAGTTAAAAGATATGAGAGGAAAACAAAAGCAATAATAAAGAGCCAACCACAAATAATCCTGTACCACTGTTTCAACCTGTTCAGAAAAGAGAAAAGGATTAATAAAGGATATGGCCACCAGGACTCTACTGAACAGGTGAGGGAAGGCAAAGACTAACCTAATAAATAATAAAATAATATTTCTTAAGGAGAAATAAAATAATATTAAATAATAAATCCAATATTTTAATTAACTGGGGGAAAAACCCCCAGGCGGATGAAGAGGGGCTGGTATATGTGAGAAATACCAGCCTTGGAGTTTGAGTGTTGAGATACTGGCCTGTATGCTGGAAGAAGTTGGATGTGGGATTGAATCCTGTATTGGTGAATCTAATACAGGTTATACAGTCAATACAGGTATTTGTGCCTGTATTGATGAAAGTCCTGTATTTGGGTCTTGCCTGTATGAAACTGTATTGAGGTCTGAAAACTGTATTTGGAGAATGTTGAATGAAACCCCCTTGCTGATTGGGTTTTGAGGGGTATCAATGAAGTAATGATTGTTGAATATGATTGGTAATACCCCTGCCTCCTTGGCTGTGACACCAGATCAGCTCCTCTCTCAACTACAGGAATACGCCAATCACTGCCAAACCAAAGATGCTCGTTCAAACACATCCACATCTGCCTCGGCCCTAGTATCATCAAGCAATGAACCTTATCGAATAGTTTATTACTGCTCAAATGGGAAGCACAATCCAAAGTGCTTGACTCACAAGAAGGAGGAATGTTTTGCCAAAAATCCTCATCTTAGACCTCAAAAACAAGACAACAAGAGGAAAGCTCCTTATTACAGTCCCACTGCCCATTTCTCAACAGCACAAGCTCTTTATACAAATGCAAACCAAAGAATCTCTCCAGGACAACTGGTGGTTGACTGTGGGGCAACTCACCATATGTTCCACTCAGAGGAAGTGTCCACTTCTCTGTCCAAAGATACAACAATTTCAGTCACCACCAGAGATTCATCCAGTAGCCTGATTGCCAAAGGGAGTGGAACTGTCAATTTGTTTAGTAAAAATAAAATCTTGATGCTTCCAAACTCTCTCTTCGTGCCCAAATTAAACTGCAACCTTTTCAGCTTATTAAAGATTTTCAACAAAGAATCCTTTACCCTCACCACAGAAGGTAAAGAAATATTGCAGGAAATATTGAAAACAACTTGATGAAGGTCAACTACCATCTTCCAACATAACTCAAGACATGTACCAAAGGAAATCCATGGCATGAAAGACTTGGACATGCAGGAAAGTTTGTTATCAAATCAATGGGATTGCGCCTATCCAACAACCCATGCAAAGTCTGCGATTTCTACAAGTTTCACTGTCTCCCCTTCAAAGACCATTTTGATCTGGCTAACCTACCCCTAGATTGCGTCCATGTTGATTTGGTGGGACCCATTTCTCCTCCATCAATCTCCGGATATCAATATTTTCTGACCCTTTTCGACCAAGCCACTTCCTACAAGGTTATGGGTTTCTTGAAAAACAAGTCAGATGCCTTTGGTCAGTTTGCAACAACCAAGAAAATGATGGAGACCCAACATGATAGATTGCTAAAAAGGTTGACTTTGGACTGAGGTGGAGAATTTATGAAATCACACTTCAAGCAACTCTCAGATGAATGTGTATTCATACATTCCTTTTCTCCAGCATACACGCCTGAACATAACGGATTCGCCAAGAGGGCCAATTGAACAATCCTGGAGAAAACTTGGTGTATGCTTAATGCCTCTAATCTCACAAAGAATTATTGGGCCAAAGCAGTCAGTACTGCAAACCTTCTGTCAAATTATACGCTTACTCCATCAAGACATAATCACTATCCATATACTCTTTGGATGAAGCTTGCACCAAGAATCAAGAAGCTTTGAGTCTTTGCTTGCCAATCTTTCCTCATAACTCCCAAAGAACATTGAGAATGGAAGCTCTGTCCCACTGGAGCGAAAGGAATTATTCTTGGGTATGAAAACAACTCAGTTTATCATGTCCTTCGGCTCTCAGACAGGAAGGTTATAATCTCAAAGCACGTTTGATTGAATGAGTTAATTTTTCCTAAGCTGAAACACCAGGATGATGACAATATTCCCCTTAGTATCACTTGGGATTCTGTTGAAGGGCAGGCAGTGGTAGATGAATTCCACATGCAGTGAAGTGTCCACTGGAGCCTGACAATCAAGAGTCGGTAGATGAAGTCCAAATGTCAGGCGGTGTGGTATACCTGTACCAGTTTGGATTAATGGACAAATTAAGAAGGAATATTTTTCAACTTTACTTAGGCTTTTCCCAATATATTAGAGTATTCATTTTTTTTGAAAATAAATTATAAGAGGGACTAACACCATCAGAACTGAAGAAATTCCTTTTGTTAATAAATGAAATTGACAATTATGATGTGACACCCCAATGCACCACCCAGATGAATTAACTTTCAAGAGATTGGTTGACCTAAAATAATTATTATTTTTTATATATTTTTCATTTCTGAATTTATTTTACTTCAATTTTCCTTAAATATTGTGGGTAGTAAAAATCAACAAACATATACTACAGCACAGAAGGTCCTAGTTACAATGAGGATGCATGGAATTAAATTTCAGGGCAGAGGTGTAGCATAATAGGGGTCATAAATATTAATTAAAAGTTTATTTATATATCAAAAAGGTAGAATTGGGTATTTAGATGAAAATTAGTCTTTCTATTAATTTTGAGAGGGAAATGAATATTAAATTTAGAGGGTTAAATCTAGGAAAAGTGTTTAATTCAGGCTTAGGATATCATTGAAACAAGAAAAGTACAGGTGTATTGTATTCTCTGACTCCTTTGAGGAAGTCTAGCATTACAAAAATTATTTAAACAAATTTAAAAACTTAGTAATAATTTTATGATTATGATAAGGTGGTCATTGGTATGCTAGAAGGAAGAAATTCAACATTTAGGGTACAGAGAGATGGTAAAATGGTGTGAAATGTGAAAGAAAATAGGCTAGGAAGAGGAGATTAGACAGTAGAGATATCACAGTAGTATTACAGAAGGTTCAGAGCAAGATTACAGAAGTTTCACAAGGGTGTACTGTATTACAGTTACAGTTACAGGACACCTAGTTACAGAAAAAGACAGCATAATACAGGAAAACTATAGTACAGTGGTCAGGGAGATAAGAATTCCAGGGCTTTCAATTGATTACATAATCAATGACATCATCAACAGAAATTAAACCAGGATTACTAATCAAGGAGATAAGGATCCCAGGAAACTCAATTGATTACATAATCAAATGACATCATTTCCCCACAATTTCCCCACAATTTCAAGAACTCAATTGAAAATACAGGTCTCATGATCCAACACCACCAAACCTTATTTCATAATACAGGTCACATGTCAAAAACCCAGATTGGAGACCTAAAAAATTCTAAGTCCCTTTTTTTTGACACTCCCATGGAGGCCCCAACAACTATAAATAGAGGTCCCCTCCCCCCCCTCAATTCTTTTTTCCTCATGGCCTAGACAGAGGCTCATCACAAAAATGTAACTTCTTAATATTTTTTCTGAGGGAAATCCCCTCCATCCATCCACATTATCCTCATTTTTTTAGGAATACTCAGTAGCTAAGCTCAGCAGTATAGTTATCCCATCCCCATTCCTCAATTTTGCTCAGTAGCTAAGCTCAGTAGCACTGTCTGAGTGATTTATAATTTATAGTAGGTAACAGTTGGTCTACTTTTAATTCATAAACCCATCTCATTGACTATCTTAATCCCATTATTGCTCAGTAGCTAAGCTCAGTAGCACTGTCTGAGTGATTTATAATTAATAGTAGTTAACAGTTGGTCTCATCTCATTGACTAACTCCATTCCTAAATCTGCTCAGTAGCAAAGCTCAGTAGCATTGTATGGGTGTTTTATAGATAATAGTAGTTAACTGTTGGTCTACATTATTTTATAAATCCATCCCATTGACAAGGTTCTTTACTCAGTAGCCAAGCTCAGTATTAAACTGAACAATAGTAGTGTCTGTTATCCCAGGGTATCATCATAAAACTATTAAACCCTTAAACAAATAGTAGTGTTTGTTATTATTATTTATCATAGTATCAACAGTGTTATCATCAAAGTTGGAAATCCCTCAACATTTTACTGTGCTCAGTAAAGGAATTAAAATATCTTTTCCCAGTTTTATATCTTTATTTATTTGTGTTAAGGTTTACTAAGCCATTGTTTCCAGATCAAACAAAGTCTGATAGAGTCTGTTGAATATACTTTTCTGACAAGCCACCATCAAATAAAATAAATTGATTGTGAACTCAAGTCAAGATAATTCAGCATTTTCAGGAAGGGCAGTTCAGATTATTCTGACACACAAGCAGAGCAAGGGTTACAATGTTGAACAGCAATTCAAAACTGTTTTATTGTAATTTCCCCTTCCAGGTACTGCCTCATTTATCCCACACAGGAGGAGTTCCCACAGCAGTCATGACACTAGGCCCACACCTGAACCGGATTTGGTAGATGAAGTCCTACTGGTCAATGAAACTGCATCCCCACCTTCAACCAGGGCTCCCATTTGTATAAAAGTAATCAGTCCATGCCATCCCATTCTCATCTGCAGTGATATTGACCAGCAGAACATCTTATCCCACTCTAGACAAGCTGGGGCTCTTCTGACAATGGCAGATGAAACTCCTCAAACCTTTAGAGCTGCAATAAGCTGCAACACCAAAGAAGTGTGGGTAATGGCAATCAACAGGGAGCTTCAGTAAATGGAAAAGCTGAAAGTATGGGACGTTGTTGATCTCAATTCATCCTATAGACTCTTTGGAACTACCTTGGTCTTCACGACAAAAGGAAAACATCTTGGTGAGATAACTGAGCATAAGGCTTGTCTCTGCGCTCAGGGTTTCACACAGACTGCGGGGATAGACTTTGAGAGAACCTATTCTTCAACCAGGAGGCTTAATTCCCTGAGAGCATTAATTGCTTATGCGGCTTCCAAAAATCTCCTCTTTCACCAAATTGATGTCAAAAATGGATTCCTAAATGCCCCTCTATCCAAAACGGTCTACCTTAGCCTTCCGCAAGGCGTCAAAGGAGACAAGCAAAAGATTTGTCTTTGTCTCAGCAAAGCAATATACAGGTTAAAACAAGCACCACTGGCATGCTATCAGAGGCTGAAGCGCTTGTTAATGGACCTTGGGTTTATGGCTTGTGTTCTTGATCCCTATGTGCTCTACCAAAATGGGGATCATCCTTTATGGCTATATGTTCACGTTGAGAATATAGCTATATTTGGAAAAGAAGTCAAAGTCTTCAAAACTCAAATTGCTAGTGAGTTCCAAATCAAGGACATTGAGGCTGCTGACCTAATGCTTGGGGTCAAAATTTATCAAGATGGAGGATGTGTCACGCTTGATCAGCAGCACTATACTGAATCCCTGATTGAACTGTATGGTATGGGTGATTGTCCTCTGGTTTCAACACCACTAGTTCCAAATAGCCACTTTGAATGGGCAACCCTGGAGGAGATGGCCAAATTTGACTCCTTACAAGTAAGTTATCGGAGTGATACTGGTAGTATTAATTATCTCAGCACTGCTACTTTCCCAGAACTGTCTTTTGTGGTCAGCAGTCTCTCTCAGTTTCTAGACAGGCCTAGCATCAAGCACTGGCAGGGCTTTCTTCATGTCCTGAGGTATCTAAATGGTTCTCAAGACTTGGGCCTAACTTATGGGGGAGGAAATCAATGTGGTATCTTGGCATACAGTGATGCTGACTGGGGAAACTGCCAGACCACACAACAATCAATCACCGGCTTCCTTGCCTGCTTCAATTGATGTCTGGGATTTTGAAAACAAGGAAACAGCCAACTGTTTCCTTGTCAACTTCCGAGTCAGAATACAAGTCGCTGTGTGACCTCACATAAGAGCTTCTTTGGCTGACACAATGGTGTAAGGAGTCTGGCTTGACACAGTCTAATGGCCCAATTCTGGTGCACAAAGATAATCAGGGATGTATCAACATGGCTAACGGTGACAGTAATGTAAATGGTAGGCGAATGAAGCATGTTGACATACAGCTTCATTTTGTCAAAGAGGCAATTAAATGCAGACAAATACAACTAAAGTATACGCCAAGTAAGGAAATGTTAGCGGACTTCCTTACAAAATCTATGCCTAAACCCGTCCTCAATTATGTGTTGGACTCCTTGGGAGTTTTTCACCTGGGAGTGAGGGGGGGTGTTAAAAATCAGACTAACTAACACTCAGACGGCTCAAAAATATCCAATCAGATAACCACTAAAATCGGATATGTGCCACAATGAACATTGTTGCCATCCAACCGCCACAATGATCATTGTAGCTCCTAACCGCCACAATGATCATTGTAGCTCCTAACCGCCACAACCTTTGCCAGTGCCCATCACCACTGTCAATCACCATTATTTAAATCCTGCCTCTCAACTCCTAACAAGAGGAATCATCAAACTTATTTTTCTTTTTACTTTCAACTCTTTGTACCAAAAACTTTTATCTTTTTCTTTTTCTTCTCTCGTTTCTTTCTTATTTCACTCACTCACTCTCCTTTACACATAATACTTTGTCATCAGTTGTTCAGGTACAGTCACAATCAACCATGTTATCACTTCTTTAACTACAAACTATTAACTAAATAATTTTGTTATTCTAGCTGTTTTCTGTTCTAAGTCATTGCATTATTGTCCATTTATTATTGTTATTATCCACTTTTTATCCACCTTCAGGTATTGTCACCTATCTTATTGTTATTATTGCTACTGTGGAAGACTAATTAAATGCACCTTCAGTTCTGCATTCCAACAGTTTTTGGGATTCCATTTACTCTTACTGAAGTTAGAATAGGGGTAGCCTCTAGATCTTCATTTATTTCTTTTGACCAGGTGTGCTTGTTCTTTATGAGCCATTGACTTTGGTTTCTGTTTTTTGTATAGAATCTGACGTCACCTGAAAGGAGTACTCTTGCTCCTTGGATTGCTATTGGATTACCATTTACATTTGCATTAAGATTGTTATTTCCTTCATTAGTTCTTTGTACAATAAGTCCCGCTTGCTGGTTGTTGAAGGGTAGAGTGTTGGGTTTGGAGTGTATAATAGAACATCCTGAGCGCAAAGATCTTAACTCGGTTTTGGATGGGGGAGTAATTTCTGCAGATGAATTTCCAGGTGTTGTTGCAATGCTTGCATATGAGGCCGCATGGGGTTGCTTTTGGCTTTGTTGTGTAATTTTTTCATGTGACTTATCTTGAGAATTAATTTTTTCTATTTTATTTACTCTTTCTGTTATTTGTTGTAGTTGTTTAATTGATAGCTCCTGTTGTTTGATTAGCATGTCTTGTTGTTTTTGTCTGAGTTCCTCTTTTTCAATAAGTATTACTAGTATCTTTAGCAAAGCACCTTTCATTTCTTGTCCTCCTGAGGGTGTTTTGATGCTGTGGGTACCGTCCATGACTCCTCTCAGGAAAGTGACCAGTCCAGAGGTTGCAATCGGTTGTTTTTGGGGGCTCGCAGCGATTATTGTGTTTACTTCTAAAGTTGCATCATCTTCCAATATTGGTTTTTCCTGTGGTGATTCGCGTTGTGCTTTCATCATACACGTGAAAATATTTTTGTCTGTTCCTCGTTTTAGTGTGCCATCCGGAGGGCAATCAGGAGGGGAAGCCATTTTTGGCTCTAGGAGTTTGGGATATATTCTTCTCTTCAGGGAGAAGGGATAGGATTGATAAGAAGGGTTACGAGAAACAATCTATTTAGAAAGGATTCGGTGTGTTGAAGGTTTTGTTGTTTTTTTCCCTTTTTTTTAAATGTGAGGTAGAAGAGATTGTTTTACAAGAATGGATCTTGGAAACATAGGATCCTGAATTCTTAAGGGAAGAACAGTCTCCCTATAGATAGAACCAATAATTAGTCAAGTTGAATTTTATCTTTGCGGACTTGAACAAAGTTACTAACCAATATTGGTCTTTTTTTGATGATCAAAGACTTTCGGTTTTTTGGGTGTTTTGTACTATATGGATTGCATTTAGGAAAATTGACCTGGCATGTAGACTTTCAAACAGAATCAATCGCATGTTTTTTTGTGAGTGGTGGCTCTGGTGAGGCTTATCATTGGACAATGTTTTCTCCAGGCATGAAAAACATTTTGTTTCTGAACTGTGTCCACATCAGCTTTACTAGATTTGCTATTCTGAGAATTGTTTGATAGGCTGAAGCTGCTCAGGGACTTTCTCAAGTTAATGATTTCCTGACTGGATGAGTGATTACTCATTGTAGTAGACTCGTTCAAAGAACTTTTTGAAACTATTGAGTCGGATAATGAATCACTTGACAAAAGAATAGGATGAGGTGTCACCTTCTTTGGAGTTGGCAAAAATTGCTTCCTTATGGGTGATATTTTCTTTTCGGCATTACATGAAGGAAAAATTTCTTGCTTTCATAACGAAGGAACTTGAGTTGATTTTTTTGAAACAGTAAAAGTCAAATTTGGTCTAGATTTGGAGGGTGCTAGCTTTTTAACTCTTGTAGTACCAGGTTCTGAGTGTCCTAGGGTCACAGCTGCCTTTGATTTAGAGGTAGTAATCTTTCCCTTTTTGGTGGCTATTAAATCTTCTTAAGGCACAAATGTCGCCTTTTTTCTTTTGGTAGTATGTGCAGTACTTGATTCTTGGGATTGATGTCGATTTGATTCTGGTGATTGCCCTCAAGTAGTAATACCTGGTGGTTGGCCTTGAGCAGGTACTGTCGATTGTCCTCATGGAGCAGTTGGAGACTTGTCTAAAGAAGAAGGAGCTTGTGATTTGCCTTGAGTAGTAGTAGCTGGTGATTTACCTTGAGTAGTGGCTTGTGATCGGCCTTGAGTAGCTAGTGATTCACCTTGAGTAGTAGCTGGTGATTGGCCACGATTAGAAGGAGCTTGTGATTTAACTTGAGTAATAGCTGGTGACCGGCTTTGACTGGTCCGTGATGACTTGCCTTGAGTGTCAGCTGGTGAGCGGCCCCAAGTGGCTTTTGGTGATTGATTTTGAGACACTACTTCCTATCACCATTGACTGATAAATGTGGATTTAGACTGCCTGGGGGAAAGAAAAGGCCTTTTATTGTTGGAGGCAGGTGAGGTTGATGACTGTGAATACCTTTGCTTAGAGGCAGGAGAACTCTTCTGGGTCCTGCTACTGGAAGAGGTTGATTTACATTCTGTTCAAAAATTATAATGTATGTAAGTAGTTGAAAGTTTTCTTAGAAGAGCTAAGATTACTAACTTTTTTGCATGCTCTTCACCATGTCATGTAATTCTGAAAGTTTGGCTTTATTGGGGATCACAAGGTGTGGATAATTCTGATAGAGAAAGTCAAGGAGATCTACTTTGTGCAAGGCTGGTGATTATGGATCAAATTTGACAGACATTTGGTTAGTAAAGTTTGGTTTCCTCATTATGGGTATTCGAGAGATGTTTTTTTTGAAATGTTCAATGGTGGAAGTGAAAAAAATAGGATTCAAGAAAGTGACGATCAACACTCACATTGTTGTAAAATTTAAGAAATGAAATTTAAAGCCCAATAATAGGCAAGATGTAAAGAAATAAAATGATGCAAATATTGCAATCACACTAATTGAATAATCAATATGAATAGGGTGGTTCCCCATGCACAACGTAAATCTATGAAAAAGAAAACTCTTCTCAACTAGGTTTTTTTTTTCTCAATTAACTTCGTAAAAAAAGCCCTTCTTTGCAAGAAGGCCTTTCAAAACTATTTTTTTTGTTGAAAATGCTCTTGTTCCGACATGTAGCTATACACCCCAAGAGGTATGTCATGTTTAAGTTACAAACTTACTTTTTTTCTGGGATCAATATCTGAATTGGAACATTTTTTTGACTGCAGTCTTCCTAGCAAGAACAAACCTCTTTTTAAAAATTCAGTATTGATTCTTTGGTTTGAACAGATTTACTTTATTTATTTCTTACATTTTATCATTCCGTATTAATTAATTGTATCAGGAGTTTGCAATGAAACGTCAACGTTGCGTTTCACCAGATAGGCAAGGGCTAAATGGAGACCCCATCAAGGATTTATTCCCCAAACATAAAAACCGCAAATTTCCCTTTACTGCAACAAGAAACAACATGAAACTACCTACGAAGCGTGGTCCAAAAACTAGAAATCATTGTAGATTGGTCTCAGCTGCAAACAAAATGCAAGTTGACTCCCATAAGGTGAACTCTAAACCAATTTTACCAGAGCTTCCCACAAAAAAAGAAAGAAAGCATAGAGCAAAATCTCCTATTTTAAAAGATGATCAAGATAGAACAAAGTCATCAATGGATCTCCTGGTGGTCCTTAAAAAAAGAAGAAAAAAAAGAGCATGAAGGAAAATCTTACCATTGATGTTCCTAAGAGGCAATCAGTACAAATTTGGCTACAAGAAAAAACAACTATCAATAATCTTTTATCACTTCACAATGCTATATTTAATTCAATGTCACCACAGCCTGTCTCAAGAACTTCATCCAGTTCCTATTGGGCTTCAAGTTCTTTAAATTTTGTTCCAGAAGAACCGTTGGAAAGATCCCCAAATGATGTCTTTGATTATAATTCACAATTTGGGTCTGCGGCTTCAAATTTAAATTGTGATTTGTGATCTTTCGCTTCCAGAAACAATAGACCAGCTGAAAAACAACACTCTACTTCCAAGCATGAAGCCACTGCCACCACTTCAAAAAATGAATTCAATAGGAAGGAATCTGTTGCTTTCAGAAACAATTGGCCAGCTGAAAAGAAACACTCTAACTCTAAGTATGAAGAAGTTTACACCACTTCAAATAATGAAGCCAATACGCAGTAAACTGTATCAACTCTGAATTCTTATAAGAAGTCCACAACACCTTCTATGTATAATGATTCCACAAAACCCTCAACTCGTACACCTTTTTCCTCAAACTCAAAAGAAGGAATTAGAAAAAGCCAAAAATCAGATGTTATCCAAACTGAGGTCTTACAAATTAGTAAAGCTCTTTGGAAGAAGAAATCCAGGAAGAGAAGGCATTTAGCACAACCCAGATTCCTGACACCATTAATGAGTGCCACTCCCTCCCAAGTCATTTCAACCTGGCTTTTTATGCAAACCCCACCATCTAACAAGATTCTTCAGGAAAAACACCCAGTAATTGCAAGACTTTCTACCATCACCCCAATATTGAAGGGTGGAGAGCCTCTGTAACACTAACTGGAGAGTAGTGCCCGTATGCAGAATTTTTTTAATATTATTTGCACAGAAAGAATTTTTCAGATGAAAACATGTAATTATGTGGGAATTTAAGTTGTTCTTTGAGAATTTATCTTTTCCTCACACTCATTGTTAAATTCTTCTATGATAAGATGTAATTGATTTAAAAATGGAGGCCTATCAGAAAATATTATTTCAAACAAAAAAGATTGTTGCTTTGAGAATTATTGTATGTGTATTATTCAGGTAATCGCATTGTTATTATAAGAAAGCATACCCTTATTATTAATTATATAGAATATGAATCTGAAACTGTTAACGTGAATATAATACATGTGTTAGTATGAGAGTTTTAAATATTTTATTAATTAAATCATGAGCTGATTACTATTCAATTACTAAATGGGCTATAATTGAAAAACGAAGCTCTTTATTTAAATAATGAAAGCTATGTCAATATTTTAGGGGGAAATTTGTGATGATTCAAGTAATAAGTTTGTTATAATCAAGATATCAACATTACCTCATTATCAAAATGATAGGTTTTTTATTATTTGAATGTTAAATATCTTCCTATCAGAATCTAATGAATTTTCTGTTATGAACAATTGTCAATGTATTTTTAAATACATTTTAAAATGATCAATAATATTAAATGTATTTCTAAATAATGAATACATTTCCAATAGATTTTTCAATAATAATGACATTTTTAACAAATTTTTCAAATAATCATTACATTTTAAATGAATTTTCAAAAAATGAATAAATTTCAAGAGTATTTTTAACCACAAAATAGAATTTTAAATGAAGTTCCAAACAGAAAATAAAGTAAATTTTTGAATATTTTGAAAATACAAATTAATCTTTATATTTGTTTTTCAAATAAATATAAATTTTCAGTGTATTTTTGAATGCAGTTACATTTTCAAATGTATTGTAAGATAAAATTACATTTATAAATGTATTTTCAAAGATAAAATACATTTTTGTGTACATTTTTGAGTAAAGCCATTTTCCCATTTATTTTAAGATTAAAAATAAATTTTCAAATATATTTTCAAAAAAAAATAAAGCTCTGAAGGTAGTGGAAAACAAGAAATAAATTTTAAGATGTGTTTCAAAATAAAAGATACATCTTTAATTGTATTGTAGAATGAAAAATACATTTTTTAACGTATTTTTAGCGAAAACAATATATCTTAACTTATTTTAAAATGAAACTACATGTTTGAATGTATTTTGAAATGATAAATAAATTTCTAAATGTATTTTGAAATACAAAAATACACTTTTAAATGTATTTGAATATAAAAAATGAATTCTTAAATGAAAGATATATTATCAAATTTATTTTAAAATAAAAAATACACTTTCAATGTATATACCAAATAAAAAAACATTTTAAATGTGGTTTGAATTAAAAAATACCTTTTTGAATTTGGTTTAAAATGAAAAATACATTTTTAAATGTATTTAGAAATAAAAGACACATTTTTGAATTTATTTTGAAATAAAAAAAAACAGTTTCAAATGTATTTTAAAATAAAAAACATTTTCCAATGTATGTTAAAATACAAAACACTTTCAAATGTTTTTTAAAATTGAAAAAATCTTTTGAATGTATTTTAAAATCAAATATACATTTTCAAATGTATTTTAAGATCAAAAATACATTTTTAAATGTATTTCTAATTTTGAATACATTTTTGAATGCGCTTTGCATTAAAAATATGTTTTTAAATGTATTTTGAACTAAAAACACACTTTTATATGTATTTTGAAAACAAAAATGAATTTTCAAATTTTTTCTAAAAAAAAATATGCATTTTTAAATGTCTTTTATATTAAAAGATACATTTTGAAATGTATCCGAATAAAAATGAATTTTTAAATGTATTTTAAATTAAAAGATAAATTCTTAAGTTTATCCCAAAAAATTGCAATTTGAAATTTATTCTCAATTAAAGAATTCATTTTTGAATGTATTTTCAAATAAAGAATACATATCTCAATGAACTCTCAAGTAAAGAATAAATTTTCACATGTAGTTTTGAATAAAAACTGCATTTTTGAATGTAATTTCAATAATAAATACATTTTTTGAATGTATGTTGAACTAAAAAATAGATTTTTTTAGATGTATTTGGAAGTAAAAAAGTACAATTTTGAACTTATTCAAATCAATTGTGTTCAATGCAATTTCAACCAAATATTACATTTTTAAATTTCTTTTCAAAAAAATGCATTTTCAAATGTATTTTAAAGTGAGAAATGCATTTTTGAATGTATTTCCAAATGAAAATATTTTTTATTTAAATTAACAATGACTTCAAATAGACATATTACATTCATTTTTACTCAAACTACCATTTTAGATGCCATTATAGCTTTGGTATTATGTGTAAAATTCCATTATCTCAACAAGAATCATGCTGAGAATACTCAGTCATACACCCTTAAATACAAAAAATTGTGCAATATCATTATTGAAACATGAAACAATTGTGTTGAATTCTTAAACCTTTACTGCATAGCAAAAATCTCTGAGCAACCCAAGTAACCTGAATTCATTTTCATATTAAAAAAGGAAACTAATGCTCAAAACCTAATTCCAAAGTAAAAAAATCCACATTTCCTTCTGTGAAAATGTGATTTTGCAAGTAGTCCTGCCCTTTTTGTCTCATACAATGACTTTTATAATTGGAAGCCCATCGCCTTTGGAATATCAAGTGCCTCTGGTGGTTCTATCCACACACCCATTCCCATTGGTGCATTGAGGTAGCAACCATAAAGCTAAAGGAGTGTACAAGCCATTTGTGTGGGCCTTAGAGGTATTTTCATATACCCAAAAGACCACAAATAACAAAATAAGATACAAATATAAATGAAATGAATTCATATTTATTATCAAAATAAGGATTAAAATATGAATACAAATCTATACAAAACATTAAAAATTTACTTATAATTTGAAATAAAAATTACATTAAATTTTAAAATTATGTAAATACATTTTTTACTTGAAAAAATTAAGTAAAAATGAATTTTTAATAAAATTATTGAAATTGAAATATTTTTGGTAGGAATCTACATGAAGTTTATCATAGATTTTCATACAATAAATAAACATGAGAAAATTACTTCACCATTGGATTCCTCATAAAAAATAAGGTGGGGTCACCTCTGGGTAAAGTTTCTGTAACTCAACTCTAAATAAACTCAAATTAAGTTTTTAGTATTTTCTGTACTAAAGCTGAAGATCCTCAAAGCCTCAACTTAATTCACACCACATGTGGTGTTAAAATTGAGGTGTTTGGTGTAACTTAGAAGCTATGAGGAATTGTAGTATTTTCAAATGAAATGTCAAAATGTGCACGTGTATTACATAAGTAAACTGTAATTTGCATATGAGGTATCAATTATTAAAGCTGTTTTCTGTAAAAACTCAATTGAAATATATGTGTAAATTACAAGTGTATTACATAATGAGGAATTAAAGAAAAAAGGAATTGGAAAGATTAATTCTGGGGGGGAAAGGTACTCTAGCTCCAAGGGGGAGCCAGACCCCCAAAATCCTTGCTGAAAGCCATGGTATGTCAAAGTCCATGCAAACTTTCATCAATTTTGGCCTGGAATTGGGTCACAGGGTCTTTGACTCAATGGATGATGAGGTTTTGATACCAACCAGAGCAGTTTTAACTGTTGCCAAGAGGGTAGAACCACCCTTAAGCTAAAACAGTCTTAGCAAAAACAGCTTTGACTGGTTTCCACGTCTCTTACACACATTCTCACATGTTTTGAAGGCTCTAGACCAGGTATTACTATAGTAATGGCTAATTTAAGGGTCTAAAATGGCTAAAGCCAGCCCTTTTTTGATCTAAACCATGGTTCAATGATTCCATAATTGGTGTTTTTTTTGTCAGAGTGTTTTCCACGACCAAAAAGAGTGAAATTTACTGTTAGAGTAAGAAAATTGATGGCTATAAAAGAATATCTTTTTTGCCCCACTTTTCTCTTCATGTTAGAATCTTTGCCTTGTATAATGAGTTTAATCATTGTTAGACAAATCAATGAAAGATTCCAAAAAACCTTTATAAATCATTTTGAACCTCTTAACCATGTGAAAAAATCATTATAATAATTGTTTGTAACTCTTACAATCATTTTTACCCCTTGAACCACCCCACAAGTGAATTAAAGAATCTTTCATCACTGTTAACTTTGTCCCTTTGTTTCCAAATTCACTCTGGTAAATTTTGTGCTTGTTTTGTCTTTAAATATCTTTTTAAAGACTTTTTCTTTAATCAATTTCTTTCAGTTCTTTGCTTAATTAACTCCAATTGAAATTGCTCTTGAAGAAATTTCTCTTGTAGCCTTAAATATCTCTTGTAGAGTATTTTGGGATAATTTTTTATTTTGGTAAAGAAATAAATCTTTATAATATTATTATTTCATACTTATGAAGGTAAAAAAAATAAAATTGGCATGTTTTCTCCTGAAAATACTATTTCATACTATTTTTTAATCATTTTTTACCTTATACAAATTTTTGGGGACAGGAAGAGTACTTCATTCTTAAGCAAAGTTTCATATACACACCTTACGTTTTGGGGCCCAGCAGTGATAATTTACCTGTGAAATAACTTTTTACTCTTTTTAAATCTTTTTTTTAAAATGAAAAATTTAAAAACATATAAAAAATACTTATAATTCAAAAACTCCATAAAAAATATTTTTTTCTTATTATAAGTGAGGCTTTATTTTTCATTTCTCTCTTGGAAAAATCCTTTTTTTTACTCAATCAATTGGCTTTTTTATTGATTTTAGTGTCTGACAACATGGTAAGACAAGAAACTATTGAAACAGCCTCAACAGTAACAAGCATTATTCCTGCAAGTACTGTGAATTCTGACCATAATAGTACAATTATTATAACTCACAATAATAAACCAGAACCAATCTCTTTTGAGTTAATTAAATTGGACATGAGTAACACCCTTCAGAAAGCAAAGAATTCAGCCAATAGTAAGTGTTTTTGTTGTAAAATTACTATTTTAATCTTTTTAATAATAGAATATGCCTTTAAAAAGATCAGGACCCAGCTATAACCCCTCAAGCAGCTCCCAAAAAGGTCATAGACGTTATTATGGCAGAAGCCAATCAGCTACAGAAGGAAAAGGGTCAGTTGATGACTTCCAAATTAATATATTATGTCATTCAGAAGCTAATAATACTTTTTTACCTTCAAAAAGAGCTGACACCGCCACAAGAAGCCTCAGTGGACATATACAAAGCCAGCCAGAACGCTTATAGCAATGCATTGCAGAACAAAGATTACCAGCTCCTTGCAGATTTGTGGAAAAACTGCATGAGCTCTTACCTGACTGTGAGAAGATTCCTGGGAAATCCAAACACTGGAAAGTTAATTAATGAATGGCATCCATTGATGGAAAAAAAGAACATGATGCTTTTAGCAGATGAATGGAGGAAAAAAATCCATCCACCACCCAAGCAAGTGCCAAAAACAGCCCCAGTAGCCAGCAGCAGCAATTCCAACATGAAAAAGCAGCCACAAACTCAGGACCGGGGCAAAGGCAAGGCACCAGCCACAAAACCTTACAGCCAGGGTTACAGAATGCCAAATATTCAGCAGGATTCCATGGAAATATATTTCAGAAGGCCATAACAATGATGATGGTGAAATTAAAGAAAAAGGAGGAAGCCAGATAAAAATATCAGAAATGATTTCTGACATTTTTCATACTATCCCAGAGCTGTATGAAGCTATAAATGATGTAAAAAGTCATGTTTCTGATATAAATTCATTCATTTGTAACAATCTTAAAACAAAAAACTTAAGTCTGAGCCAAATGAATGAAACACTTATGTGTTTTTAGAAAGTTTCAAGAAAAATTGAAGCTTCTAATAATGAAAATTCTTTTAGCAATAAGATAAATGAACAATCTGCCATTATCAAAGAATGAACAGAAAAATATTCTAAATTCAATATTGATTACATAATTGAAACAAGAATTAAATGAGCCATAAATATTATCTAGACAGATAACAAGAAATTCCTTTATGACATTTCAAATTCATTTACTGAAGTAAACAGATATACAATTGCCTTGAAAAAGTGTTTTGATGCTTCACAAGAAGAAGTATCAAAATTAACAATGAAATTGAATCAGGTTACTGCTGATAATACAAGACAAACAGAATTATTGCAAGAACTGACACATAAATAAGACATGTATAAAATTGAAGTAATAAATTTAATACAAGCCTTCCAACATGAATTCAGATATTCTCAAAGGTGTAGTAACAGTAAAATGAATGAGATTGAACAGATACTGAATACCTTACCAAGAATGTCTACACCTCTAAATCAAAATGAGGGCACAAGAGTTTCAAATCCACAAGTATTGGATCCTGATAATTCACCATTAAAAAATGAATTATCTACTTCTTTTCATAACTTAGAACCATCAATGGGCCAAGCACTCTTGAAAGAAGTTCCAAAACTTAAAGAATGGCCTCACTTCAGTGGTGAAGGAGAGTATGACCATATGGAATTCATTAATTCCCTCAATTCTGTGAGCCTTGAGGTATATTTTACATACCCAAATAGGCCACAATTATCTTAAAAAGAAATTTTGAATTATGCATAACTCATAAGTCATGCATATATCCAAAATTCATCATTTTCAATTTCAGAAAAGATGAATAACTTTTTATTGAGTAAGTAAATCCATGGATTTAAGATCAGATTTGGATTCTACACAAAAATTCACCTAGGGTAGCCCCATAGAGTGAATAAGCTCAATTTAAGTATTTGAGGTGGTAAAATGGAAAATACTTCAATACCACATCATTAATACCACATAAAAGATCCGTGAAATTTTTTGTTTTTCTTGATTTTAAGCCAAAATAATGGGAAAGTGAGAAATCCCATGTTACATATACACTAAGAATAGTGTTATGCATGTTTTGAGCCCTTAATATCATGGTATTCTTACATGGACTTTTGGTACACCCATAGTGGATATCTCACTTTAAGCTTAAATTTCTATTTTTATGTGAAAAATAAGCAAGGGGGACAAAAGACATCAAAGAGAGCCAGGGTACCCAACTTCTGAGGCCTCAGAGGCGTGGATAGCTCCAGAGCATGGATCCATGGCTCATCTTGGCCCAATTGGTAAACTAAAACTCTTTGGGAACTTGGTTACCAAGTTACACCTACTGTAATCATAAGAAAATAGCAAATAACCTGCTATTTTGACGTGCCAAGGAGGTAATGAGCTACTTAGACTCCTGTAACCACGTCAATTCTTGATGACTTTCCATGACTAGACCCTAAAAGAGTAATTAAAACCCTTTTGGGACCCACATTCATGGATTTACCTCATAGCAACCAGCAAAATACTGCTATTTGCAATTCTACGTAGAAATGAGGTAAAAACTTCAAAAATTCATTAAAAATACAATTCTTAATGAATCTTTCTGAAACTTTCAGGACCAATGAAGAACTGTATTATCTATGGTAAAACCAAAAAGAATTACAGTTTTACTAGTAAAATTAAAAGTTTTACTTACAGTCCATTTTTGACCATTCTACGTGAAACACTGAATCTTCAAAAATTCACAGTAATTAAAACCTGCGATGAAATTGGCAATAACATTGATAACTTTGAGAAATCAATTATTATTTTGGAATAAAAGAAGATTTACTGATGTTACTCCTTTTATTCTTAACCATATTGGGGTTGGTAGTCACGTAAAAGCATCAATTATGTAATTATGATAATCTTACGTGACAACAAATGATGCAATCAATAATCCAAAAAGGTTTATTGTTTTCTCACTCACTGGTTCTTCAGTTTGCTCCATGGAATGCCTCTGTGAGCTGTTGTTGACTTAAAAGAAGCCTCTTCTTGCTGTTTTTTCCGCATCATCATCTTATCAATTTATTAAATCATTATTACCAACAAGCAAGTATTAGTTACAAGCTATTCTTAAGTGTTTTAAATCTTTCAGAATCAACCAGAAAGACGTGAAATCATAGAATCCAACTATATATTGTTGTAATACTGTTATAAATCCTTTTGATCCCTTAAATCCACAATTCCACGTCAAATTTCTCTACTTTTATCTATCAATAAGTTCTTTGGAGTATTAGTGAGTCATTTATCTTTAATCATTAAAGTTTTTCTCTAGTAATAGTTTTCTTCAAGAATTATCTTTATAATTATTCTTGTAAAACATAATTATATATTAAAATAATTTTATTATTTTAATAAAGAAGTTTTTATTATTAAATTCTTCTTGTAATTGATTCTTGTAGACAATTACTACTCACTGTTATAATCACTAGTAGTGTATGCCACTTGAAAGAAATAATTTTATAATTATTTAATTGTGGTTATAATAATTTTTTTATTATTATATTTCATAAGAACAGACATAGTACTGTTGATTAATAGTAATATTATCATCTGTTTCATAGTCACATCTTACATTTGGGGGCCTGGCCGTGATTGTAACCAGAGTTTTGGATATAATCATATTCTAGACTTCACTTTTGTGTTCTAAAAAACCACCATACCTACCACATCTTACATTTGGGGGCCTGGCCATGTTTTTTGAACCTTGTACCCTTAATTAATATATTTTTAAGCTCTAAAATATATTAATTCAATGTTTTTTTCTTTCATTTCAAAGTTAAAATAATTCTTATTTTTGAAATTGTTTTGGAAATCTTTGTCATTGAGGAATTTGGTTTAATTTTATACTGTTTTACATGTGGCTTTTTCACATCCAAAAACTTATAAAATTATTCTTTGAGTTACTCTGAATTAATTTTCATTCAAAATCTTAAATTTTAATTTTTTTTCTTTAAAAAGAATAATTTTTTAATATTAAAAAATATAAAACTCATAAAAAATCTTTAAAAATATTTTAAATAGTATAAAAAATAATTTTTTCTCTTTTATAATTTTTCTAGTGTCTTTAATCAAATACTGTGCAGCTGGCAACAGACTCAGTAAAAGATATATCACTAGTCCAGAATCTTCAGAAGCAGAATCTGAAGAAAGTATTGAGGTGCAAATTGCTAAAAGAGGCACCTTATTTAATTCTGAAAAGAATAAATTACCACCAAAAGGTGTGTTTTTATCTTTTTTTTTACTCTTTATCCTTAAATTGACGTAAAAATGGTGCATACCAGAAATGGAAGCAACTATTCAGTCCAACCAGATGGATGTGGACAAGGAAGAGGCAAAACCGAGAGGTGCCAAGTCTTCCACAAGAAAGACACATTTGGAGGATGCCAGAGTTGCCCCCCATTCCCCAAGTTCTGTACCAACAGATTTTGATGTGAATTCAGAGCCTGAACTGATTTATGGTAATATTTCCAGGGCTGAACCACTTTCAGGTGGCAGAAATAGAAATATATCAATGCCAGTACAAAAACTGGTTCAGAGCATCCAAGGAAGAGGAGTGGGAAATCTGCCCAAGCCTTTGGCAGGGGGCCATGAACTCCTACTTACACATCAAGAGCTTTCTGGGTCAGGAGAAGACCATAGAACTCTTAGGAGGATGGAGCCCCCTGTCTTGCAAAGACAAGGTCAAAAAGATAAAGAACTGGTTGAAGAACCAAAGTCTTTCATCTATAGACCAGAAGAAAGAGTTGGAAATGACTCCAGCTTTGGAGACAGAGGCACCAGTGGCATCTACCAGCTCCAAACCAGCTCCAGACAAGTCCAAAGACAAGCCCAAAGGACCTCAGAAGAAGCAGAGAGGTCCCAAGAACCATCAAGGAAAGGGCAAAGGCAAAGCCAATTGGCACAGACCTTACCCACAAGGGTACAGGAACCCCAAATTGGAGCCTTCAGCAGTGGACAGTGTCTTCAATATGGCCAGAACTCTGATGGAATTCACAGCCAAAGAGCAGGAAAGGATGAACAGAAACTTTCCACGGAAATAATTGGTGTACAGACTAGTATTAATGTAGAAATTGGTAAGCTTGATGGAAAGTTAACTAAAATTATATGAGATATACTTGAATTAAAGAAAAATGACGAGAAATACCTTGAATTACACCAAGTGACAAATGCCAAACTTGACTCAATTATCAATTCTTGCATGAGAATTGAAAACATGTGCCAAGTTCAGCATGAAGAGATGGAAGATCTTTGCATTTTTAAAATGAATGATCAACTCAAGACTTTGCAAGACTATGTCTTAAAAATAGCTAAGAATACCAATCAATTTGCCATACACTTAGCAAAAAGTGACAGTAAAAGGCAGAAGTTGAAGAATGAAATAATTGCAAGTGTGGAACAAATTCATAAGAATCATGAACCACATATGCCAAGACATTCTACACCTTCAACTGAAGAGAAACTTTCTGTTAAAGAAAGTCTCACCCCATTCTTAGGAGAAAATGCCTACTCTACAAGGGATATTCCCAAAATAGAAGAATGGCCAACATTCTCTGGTGAAGGAGAATACAACCACATTGAATTAATCAGGACTATTGATATGTTGCAAGAAGACTTTAATATACCTGATGAAATCATAGTGGGGAAATTACACTGTTTATTTACCAGAACTGCAAAGAAATGGTATTACAAAATGAGGATTGATCATGGTGAACATGACTGGTCTTGGTGGAAATCTGAAGTGATTACCAAATGGGCCAATAATTCTTGGAGGTTTAAAATGGAAAATGCTTTTGAAAGTGCCATTTTCAACTCAGAAAAAGACAAACCACTTACTTGGTTCTTCAAACAAAAAGACAGATTATCTGCTTTACACCCAGATATGTCTGACACTATGATTAATATGAAAATATTAAGAAAGTGTGGAGGAGAACTTGAACATGCTATCAAAAGCAGATGTGTGGAACCTTGTTCAACAGAGGACTACATTAATGCTATGGAAGATATCATTACCAGAACAAGAATTGGTAAGACTTGGATTAAAAACCCAATAGGGTCCAAATTAGTCTCAAATATTCCTAGAGAGGAAAGAAGACCAGAAAGACCTGTCTTGAAGTGTCATAAATGTGGAAGTACTTCAAATTTAACCAACACTTGTCCTAAGAAGACAAAGATCAATGAAATTCAAGTCATTGAAGAAATTCAGTGTACTGAAGAGAAAGAGGAGTCTGATCAAGATTCTGCAGTCTCTGAAGATACACCAATGGAGGACTATCCCATTGAGAACATTTCAGCTTTCTTTGAGGTCACAGAAGTCCATACCCACTTGCCACATTACAGTGAGGATTGCTGCAACCTGATCAATATCCAAGATGCCAGAATGTGTAAAAAAAACCTGCTAGAGGAAAGGGTTATACTGCTGGGGCATCCTGTATCACATCAGTTCTGATGAGTGATATTGAAGCCAAAGTAAATTTGGATACAGGGGCATTTTGCACTTGTGTGGGCAAAGATTATCTCCAAATTATACTTCCTGAATGGAAAAACCATCTATTACCAATAGAAGGTGTACAATTCAGTAGTGCCAGTAACAATATGTCCCCCCTGGGCATATTGGACACTAATATTGTATTCCCACATCCAGCAGGAAGTATAAGAATGAAAACTGAGATTGTAGTAATGGATAATTGCACATCTCAGCACATCATTCTTGGAAATGATTACTCAAATATTTATGGTATTGATATAAATAACCATAAGGACAGATATTTCACAATTGGAGATAACAAGAGACAAAAATTTGCTTTCTCCAATATGCCAAAACAGATATCTGTAGTATCTTCTGTCAAGGATACTTACAAAGATGAATTTGTGACTAATCAACTTGTTGAAGCACAAATTAATCAATCATTGTCACCAAATATGAGGAATGAACTTATTAATGTGTTATACACATATAAAAATGCATTTGCCTCTGATAATGAAACATTAGGCGCTATAAGAGGACATGAAGTTGATATTACTCTTAATATTGACAGACCATCACCCAGTACTTAGAAGACCAGCTTATCCAGCCAGTGCCAGAGCTAGAGAAGCCTTGGAAAAACATATCCAAGAGTTGATCCAACTTGGTGTGCTAAGGAAAGTAGGCCATAATGAGGAAGTTGAAGTGACAAAACCTGTTATTATTGCATGGCATAATGATAAGTCAAGAATGGTTGGAGATTTCAGAGCATTGAATACCTACACAGTTCCAGATAGGTATCCAATCCCTAGAATTCAAGAAACCTTGACTCAATTGTCTAAAGCCGAGTATATAACATCAATGGATGCATTAAAAGGCTTCCATCAAAATGTCTTGACGCCTAAAGCTAAGAAATTACTTAGAATTATCACTCACTGTGGTATTTTTGAGTATCTTAGAATGCCATTTGGCATTCAAAATGCTCCATCCCATTATCAAAGGATGATGAACACCATCTTTCCTACAGAATTGTCTGAAGGATGGCTTATCATTTATATTGATGATATTATCATATGTTCTGATTCATGGTCTTTGCACCTTGAAAGACTTGCAAGAGTACTTCATAAAGTTGCAGAAGTGAACATGAACATTTCACTTAAGAAATGCAATTTTGGTTTTGAAGAACTCAAAGCATTAGGACATGTTGTTTCTGGTTTAAGCTTGGGTATTGACAAAAATAAAGTGGCAGCAGTGCTACTTAAGCCAATACCCCAGAATGAAAAAGAAATGATGTCTTTTCTTGGATTTGCTAGTTACTATAGGCAACACTTGAAAGACTTTGCAATTCTAGCCAAGTCACTCTATAGAATCTGTGATCAACAGACTGTATTTGAGATGACACTGGAAAGAATTAAAGCTTATGAGAAGATAAAGAAAGCCCTTACAGAAGATCCTTTACTCCTCATGCCAGACTGGAATATGCCTTTTAAGTTGTACATTGATGCATGTGGAGATGGATTAGGGGCAGCCCTACATCAAGTCCAAATTATTGATGACAAACCTACAGAAGGACCAGTTTGTTATATCTCAAGGCAAATCAAACCAACAGAAGCCAGATATGGTGCAAGCCAAATGGAGTGCTTATGTTTGGTATGGGCACTTGAGAAATTGCACTATTACCTTGATGGCAGTGTTTTTGAAGTGATAGCTGACTGTAATGCAGTAAAATCACTTCTTAACATGAAAACTCCCAACAGACATATGTTGAGATGGCAAATAGCTATTCAAGAATATAGAGGAAACATGACTATAGTTCATAAAGCAGGAAAAATTCACAAGAATGCTGATGGACTTAGTAGATGGGCTTTAGCCAACACTCCTGATAACCCAGCTTATGTACCTTTGGAAGCTGAACCACAGATTCCAATTGAAGGAATTAACATAACTGATATTGGGACTGAATTCTTTGAGGAGGTCAGAGAATCTTATAAACAAGACAAGAATTGCCATATCTTGACTTCTTCATTAGATAAAGACTGCAAATATACATCTTTAGTTAATGCACTTGATGAAGTTTGGAAAAATTCCTATTATGAAGGAAGATTTCATTTATTTGATGGAATCATTTACCACAGAACAAAACATTCTTGTGTTATGACATTGTGCAGTAGATTACTTATCAATACCATTCTTCATGAATGTCATGATAGTATCTACTCTGGACACCTGTCAGAAGATAGAACACTTGAAAAAGTGAAGAACTGTGCATGGTGGCCATCTTGGAGAAAAGAAACCATTGAATATTGCCATACCTGTGACAGATGCCAAAAAGCAAACAGGAGTACAGGCAAGAAATTTGGACTTATGATCCATATTCAAGAACCAAAATCCCCATTGGAAGTTGTTCACATGGATTGGGTCACAGCACTTCCTCCAAGTGGTGACAAAAGTTATAATGCTTGTTTAGTCATTGTAGACAGATATAGCAAAACTCCCATATTCTTACCATGTCATAAAGATGACACTGCTATGGATACAGCTCTTCTTTTATGGAGTAGAGTTATTTCTCATACAGGGTTATTTAAGAATATCATAAGTGACAGAGATCCCAAGTTCACATCTGCACTTTGGACCAATCTTCATAGATTGTTTGGAACTAAGTTATCATTCTCTACAGCATATCACCCTCAAACAGATGGGCTAGCAGAGAGGATGATGCAAACTTTAGAAGACATGATCAGGAGAGTTTGTGCTTATGGATTAGAATTTAAATACTCAGATGGCTTTACCCATGATTGGTGCACTCTGATACCTGCACTAGAACTGGCATATGAGACATCAGTCCATTCTTCCACAGGACAAACTCCTGCTATGTTAGAAAAAGGATGGAATCCAAGACTCCCAGCAGACACACTGAGGAAAGACTTGATTGACATTCATCCTACAGCTTCCAGCTTCAAGATAATGCTTGATAAAGTAAAACACCACACAAAAAAAAGTATGGATGATGCTTTTGATTATTCAAAACAGAAGTGGGACAAGAGTCATAAAGTACCAGACTTCAAAGTAGGGGACTTAGTTTTAGTTTCAACCTTGACTTTTAATAATATCAAAGGCCCAAAGAAACTTAAAGATTCTTATGTAGGACCTTTTGTTATTGTTGCTTTACATGGAACCAATGCAGTTCAAGTGGAATTGAGTGGTGAATTGGAAAATAAACACCCCACATTTCCAGTCAGCTTGATAAAGCCTTATCAACCAGTTGATAAAGAATTGTTTCCTTTAAGAAACCCAACTCCTTTAACTGTACCACCTGTGGAACAGAATGAAGATAAAAAGATAAAGAAAGTCATTAAAGAAAGGAGACTTAGGGGTAAAAATCAAAGAGAATATCTTGTCAGATATAGAAATCCAGTACATGAAGATGAATGGATGGCAGAATCAGAAATACCTGACTCAGATAAACTCTTAAGAAGATTTAGACATGAAAGAAGGCCAAAAGCCTGAATATGTCTATAAATGTACTTTAAATCACTTGATCCGAGTAATGCAAAGGGGTTGGACAGTGGACATTAACCCCCTTTGGGGCCTTATTCTTTTATCACTAATAAAATTGTAGTACAATTTTATTTTTTGGTGGGAGGAAATGTGAGCCTTGAGGTATATTTTACATACCCAAATAGGCCACAATTATATTAAAAAGAAATTTTGAATTATGCATAACTCATAAGTCATGCATATATCCAAAATTCATCATTTTCAATTTCAGAAAAGATGAATAACTTTTTATTGAGTAAGTAAATCCATGGATTTAAGATCAGATTTGGATTCTACACAAAAATTCACCTAGGGTAGCCCCATAGAGTGAATAAGCTCAATTTAAGTATTTGAGGTGGTAAAATGGAAAATACTTCAATACCACATCATTAATACCACATAAAAGATCCGTGAAATTTTTTGTTTTTCTTGATTTTAAGCCAAAATAATGGGAAAGTGAGAAATCCCATGTTACATATACACTAAGAATAGTGTTATGCATGTTTTGAGCCCTTAATATCATGGTATTCTTACATGGACTTTTGGTACACCCATAGTGGATATCTCACTTTAAGCTTAAATTTCTATTTTTATGTGAAAAATAAGCAAGGGGGACAAAAGACATCAAAGAGAGCCAGGGTACCCAACTTCTGAGGCCTCAGAGGCGTGGATAGCTCCAGAGCATGGATCCATGGCTCATCTTGGCCCAATTGGTAAACTAAAACTCTTTGGGAACTTGGTTACCAAGTTACACCTACTGTAATCATAAGAAAATAGCAAATAACCTGCTATTTTGACGTGCCAAGGAGGTAATGAGCTACTTAGACTCCTGTAACCACGTCAATTCTTGATGACTTTCCATGACTAGACCCTAAAAGAGTAATTAAAACCCTTTTGGGACCCACATTCATGGATTTACCTCATAGCAACCAGCAAAATACTGCTATTTGCAATTCTACGTAGAAATGAGGTAAAAACTTCAAAAATTCATTAAAAATACAATTCTTAATGAATCTTTCTGAAACTTTCAGGACCAATGAAGAACTGTATTATCTATGGTAAAACCAAAAAGAATTACAGTTTTACTAGTAAAATTAAAAGTTTTACTTACAGTCCATTTTTGACCATTCTACGTGAAACACTGAATCTTCAAAAATTCACAGTAATTAAAACCTGCGATGAAATTGGCAATAACATTGATAACTTTGAGAAATCAATTATTATTTTGGAATAAAAGAAGATTTACTGATGTTACTCCTTTTATTCTTAACCATATTGGGGTTGGTAGTCACGTAAAAGCATCAATTATGTAATTATGATAATCTTACGTGACAACAAATGATGCAATCAATAATCCAAAAAGGTTTATTGTTTTCTCACTCACTGGTTCTTCAGTTTGCTCCATGGCACGCCTCTGTGAGCTGTTGTTGACTTAAAAGAAGCCTCTTCTTGCTGTTTTTTCCGCATCATCATCTTATCAATTTATTAAATCATTATTACCAACAAGTAAGTATTAGTTACAAGCTATTCTTAAGTGTTTTAAATCTTTCAGAATCAACCAGAAAGACGTGAAATCATAGAATCCAACTATATATTGTTGTAATACTGTTATAAATCCTTTTGATCCCTTAAATCCACAATTCCACGTCAAATTTCTCTACTTTTATCTATCAATAAGTTCTTTGGAGTATTAGTGAGTCATTTATCTTTAATCATTAAAGTTTTTCTCTAGTAATAGTTTTCTTCAAGAATTATCTTTATAATTATTCTTGTAAAACATAATTATATATTAAAATAATTTTATTATTTTAATAAAGAAGTTTTTATTATTAAATTCTTCTTGTAATTGATTCTTGTAGACAATTACTACTCACTGTTATAATCACTAGTAGTGTATAACACATGAAAGAAATAATTTTATAATTATTTAATTGTGGTTATGATAATTTTTTTATTATTGAATTTCATAAGAACAGACATAGTACTGTTGATTAATAGTAATATTATCATCAGTTTCATAGTCACATCTTACAAATTCAGTGGTGAAGGAGAGTATGACCATATGGGATTCATCAGAGGTATTGACATGATTAAAGAAGATTTTGGATTACCAGACAGATTGGTAAAAGCAATATTTAACACCTTGTTTACAAGATCAGCCCACAGATGGTATATCAAATTAAGACAAGCACATGGACACCAAAGTTGGAATTGGCGGAAAACCCAAATTATCAACAAATGAGCCAATAATGCTTGGAGGTTTGAAGTGGAAACAGCCTGTGAATCTGCCAAATTGAACTCTGATAAAGACAAAGCTTTACCATGGTTTTTCCAACACAAAGACAGATTAACAGCATTGTATCCTAACATGTCAGAATATATGATCCACCAAAACATTCTGAGACAATGTGGAGGTGACTTAGAGAATTCTGTCAAAAGCAGGACTACACAACAATCTTACGAAGAAGATATTATTAATATATTAGAAGAAGTAACCACCAGAACCAAAACTGTTTCTACTACGGTGAATCTCAAAACAAGGTTTAATACACCTTGGAAAAATTCTGTGGAAAAGAATCCCATAGAAAATTCTAATAACATAAAGTATAAATCTGCAGATATAATCAGCACGTGCCATATTTGCCAAAGCACCACCCATTTAGCCAATAAATGTCCAAAAAAGGGAAAAAGAAATAAAATTGACATTGAAAAAGAACCTGATTCTGAAAGAGATGATAATTTAATTGAAGAGAATTCAGAAGATAATTAATCAATGTTTTCTTAATCCTCAAAAGATATAGAAAATATCAATGCCACCTTTGACATCATGGAATATTATTCCCACATGCCACAGTTAAGAAATGGTAAAATTAATTTGTCAAAAATTCAAGATGCACAACTTATGAAGAGCAAACCAAACAGGGGAATGACTTTACAGCTTGTAGCTCCTGTATAACAGAAGTTCCCACTAAGCACTTACTTGACCCAGAAGCCTTCTTCTCTTGTGTTGTAAAATCTTTTCTTAAAACTTGTGCACCAAACTTTGCAATTGTTACCAATTGATGGCATAAAATTCAATAGTGCAAGGAATCCAATGAAAGCGTTGGGAATATTTGATACCACTGTCATATTTCCACATATTAATGGAAATTTAAGAATCACTGTTTAACTTTTGTTATGGAAAATTGCTCTAGTACCAATTTTATATTGAGGAATGGCTTTTTGATCATTTATGGCATAGACCTACATAACAATGAGGACAGATACTCTACTATTGGAGACGATAAGCATCAGAAATTTGCCTTTTTACCATTTAAAAGACAAATTACAGTAATCAAAGTAGCACCAGTCAACTTAGAGCTGGAAATCTTCAAATCTGAACAGTTAAATGAAGCTGAAATAAGCCTTCATCTGACTGATAAACAGGAAAAAGAACTTTATTCCCTTTTATACGACCACAGAGAAGCATTTTAATGAGACAAAGAACCTTTGGGGGAAATTATTGATCATGAAGTTGACATCATCCTTAATATTGAGAGACCTTATCCACCACTGTTAAGAAGACCTGCATATCCAGAAAGTCCCAAATCAAGAGAAGCTCTTGAAATTAATATTCAACAACTTCTAGACCTTTGTGTAATAAGAAAGGTCGGCCATAATGAAGGATTTAAAATAACTACACCAGTCATAGTGGCATGGAATAATGGAAATTATTGAATGGTTGGGGACTTTGGAGCTATTAGCACTTGCATTGTTCCAGAGAGGTACTCAATACCAAAAATCCAGTTTCCCTTACCCAGATATCTCAATCAGCTTATATAACCACTATGGAAGCCCTTGAAGGATTTAATAAGAATTTAGTGACACCAAGGGCAAGGAAATAAATGAGAATTTTTTTTCATTGTGGAGTATATGAATATTTGAGGATGCGTTTTGGTATCAAGAAGGCACCTTCACACTTCCAAAGAATGATGAATGAAATCTTCCCTGAAGAACTTTCAGAAGGATAGTTAATCATTTACATTGATGACATTATTGTCTGTTTCAAGACTTGGGAAGGACATATGTACAGATTATACAGAGTTTTGACAAAAATTCAATCCGTGAACATGAGATTTTTCTTAAAGAAATGCCAGTTTGGATTTAAAGAACTGAAAGCACTGGGACATGTAGTATCTGGTCTGTCCCTTGGAATTTCCAAAAACAAGGTGGCAGCAGTATTGCTGAATTCCATGCCTCAGAACAAAAAAAGAAATTCAGTCATTTTTGGGGTCTTCAGGATATTACAGGCAACATATTAAATATTTTGAATCCATAGCAAGACCTCTTTATGAATTGTGTGACAAAGACACAGTATGTGAAATGACTTTTGACAGAGTCAAAGCTTTTGAATATTTGAGAAAAGCCTTGACCACTGTTCCACTATTACTGATTCCAGACTTTAAACAGCCTTGGAAACTATATATTGATGCATCAGGGGATGGGATGGGTGCTGCACTTCATAAAGTGCAGATTATAAATGATAAACCGGTGGAAGGACCTATATGTTTCATATCCAGGAAAAGAAAAACCAACTGAAGTCAGATATGGAGAAAGTCAGATGGAGTGTTTATGTCTTTCCTGGGCCTTGGAAAAATTAAATTAATTCCTGGAGGCATGTGTTTTTGGAGTGATAACAGATTGTACCGCTGTTAAGTCACTTTTGAACATGAAGACACCTAGAAGACATATGCTCAGATGGCAAATAGCCATACAAGAGTATAGGGGAAATATGACTATTGTTCATAAAGACGGGAATATTCATAAAAATGCAGATGGACTGAGCAGATGGCCACTAACAAATAATAAGGAGAATCCTACTTATGTGCCAGAAGAAGCTTCCCCACACATCCCCATAGAAGGAATCAGTGTTACAGACCTGAACACCACTTTCTTTGAGGAGGTAAGAAAAAGTTATACTGAGGATAAGAATTGTAGTATTTTATGCCAATTACTTACTAAGGACTGTAAAGACAGTTCTTGAATACATGCCTTAGATGAGATATGGAAAAAATCATATGATGAAGGAAGATTCCACTTACTGGATGGTATAATTTACCACAGAACTAAGAATTCATGTTTCATGACAGCTGTGGTAAGGTCCTCAGTCAATCTTGTACTTAAAGAATGCCATGACAGCCCCTCCTCAGGAAATCTGTCTGAAGACAGAACAAAAGAAAAAGTGAAAAACTTCATATGGTGGCCAATATGGCAGAAATATGTTGCAGAGTATTGCAAAACCTGTGACAGATGTCAAAAAGGAAATAATCCACTGGGAAAAGACTTGGAAATATGATCAAGATCCAAGAACCCAGCAGACCTTGGCAAATTTTCCATATGGATTGGGTAACTGTCCTGCCACCAGGGGGTGATAGAAGCTATCATTCTTGACTAGTGATTGCTGACAGATTCAGTAAGACTCAAATCTTTCTAAAATGTCACAAGGATGATACAGCCATGGATAAAGCTTTTCTGATATGGAATAGAGTAGTATCATGGACTGGCATATTCACAACCATCATTAGTGACAGAGATCCAAAATTCACCTCAGCACTATGGACAAGTCTTCATCAACTATTTGGGACAGAATTATCCTTCTGTACAGCGTACCACCCACAAAATGATGGTCTGGCTGAAAGGATGATGCAAACCTTGGAAGACATGGTAAGAAGAAATTGTGCATATGGCCTAAAATTTGAATATTGTGATGAATTTACCCATGATTGGTGTACCCTTTCACCAGCACTAGAATTGGCATATAAGACATCCATTCATGCCAGTACCAATCAAACTCCTGCTATTTTAGAAGAAGGAGGGAATCCCAAATTACCTCAACATTCTTTGGGGAAAGATTTGATTGACATAAATCCTACATCTTCTGGCTTGAAAGGAATTCTAGAAAAAACTAGAAAGCATGAAGTGAGGTGCATGGAAGACCTCTTTGCATATGCTAAGGACAAATGGGACAAATCACATGCCACTCCAGATTTCAAAGTGGGGGACCTAGTTCTTGTACCCACCACTAACTTCAATAACATCAAGGGATGTAGAAAGCTCAAAGACTCCTTTGCAGGACCTTTTGTTATTAAGGCCCTCCATGGAGAAAATACTGTTGAAGTAGAACTATCTGAAGAACTTAGCAATGAGCATCCTACAGTTCCGGTGAGCTTGATGAAGCCATATAAATCTACTGATGCTGAGAGATTTGCTTTGAGGAATAATTTTCCCCAAGTTATACCTCCTCTTGAATCATCTGGTATATAGAAAATTACCAAAGTTCTCAAAGAAAGAAAGTTGAGAACCAATAAAGTAAGGGAATACCTTGTTAGGTATAGTGACCCAACTTGTGGAGATGAATGGTTAGCAGAAAAAGAAATATCTGAAGCTTATAGAATTATCAGAACATTCAGACACACTAGATATAATAATATTACAAAGTAGTATCTTTTTTTAGGGGGAGGGAATGTGAGCCTTAGAGGTATTTTCATATACCTAAAAGACCACAAATAACAAAATAAGATACAAATATAAATAAAATGAATTTTTTTTTATTATAAAAAGGAAAATTAAAATATAAATAAAAATTTGTATACAAAATCAAAAATTTAATTATAATTTAAAATAAAAATTACATTAAATTTTAAAATTATGAAAATACATTTTTTACTTAAAAAAATTAAGTAAAAATGAATATTCAATAAAATTAATGAAATTGAAATATTTTTGGTAAAAAGTTACATAAAATGTATTATAACTCTTTATCCAATAAATGAACATGAGAAAATTCCTTCACCATTGGATTCCTCATAAAAAATAAGGTGGGGTCACCTCTGGGTAAAATTTCTGTAACTCAACTCTAAATAAGCTTAAATTAAGTTCTTAGTATTTTCTGTACAAAATTTGAAGATCCTCAAAGCCTCAACTTAATTCACACCACATGTGGTGTTAAACTTGAATTTTTGTGTTAAAATTGAGGTGTTGGGTGTAGCTTAGAAGGTATGAGGAATTGAAGTATTTTCAATTGAAATGTCAAAATGTGCACGTGTATTACATAAGTGAACTGTCATTTACATATAAGGTAACAATTTTTACAGTTGTGTACTTCAAAAGCTCAATTGAATTATATGTGTAAATTACAAGTGTATTACATTATGAGGAATGAAAGAAAAAATAAATTGGAAAGATTAATTTTGGGGGGGGCAAAAGTACTCTAGCTCCAAGGGGGATCCAGACCCCCAAAATACTTGCTGGCAGGTGTGGTATGTCAAATTCCATGCAAACGTTAATGACTTTGTCCTGGAATTGAGTCACAGACCCTGTGACTCAATTGATGATGAGGTTTTGATACCACCCAGGGAAGTTTTAACTGTTGCCAAGAGGGTAAAACCACCCTTAAGCTAAACAAATCCCAGTAAAAACAGTTGTAACTGGTTTTTATATTTCTTAAACACCTTCTTAAGTGTTTTGAAGGCTCTAGACCAGGTATTACTATAGTAATGGCTGATTTAACGGTCTAAAATTGGTAAAAATAGCCAAAAATGGCTGAAACCAGCCCTTTTTTTGGTCTAAACCAGGGTTCAATGGTGCCATAATTGGTTTTTTTGATGTCAGAGTGTTTTAAAAGACTGAAAAGAGTAAAATTTTCCTTTGAAGTAAGAAAATTGATGGCTATAAAAGAATATCTTCTTTGCCCCACTTTTCTCACAATGTTAGAATGGTTTCCTTTTAAAATTAGTTTAAGCACTGTTAAACCAATCAATAAAAGATTCCAACCAACGTTTTTATATAATCTTAAACCTTTTAACCCCGTGAAAAAATTATTATAATCATTGTTTGTAACTCTTACAATCATTTTCAAACCTTGAACCACGCCATAAGTGAATTAAAGAATCCTTCATCACTATTAACTTTGTCACTTTGTTTCCAAATTCACTCTGATAGCTTTTCGGTGTGTTTTCTATTTAAATATATTTCAAATTACTTGGTTCTCTGATTAATTTTTTTCAGTTCTTCGCTCAATTCATTCCAATTGAAATTGCTCTTGAAGAAATTCCTTTTTTAGCCTTAAATATCTCTTTTAGAGTATTTTTGGATATGTTTTCAATGTTGGTAAAACAATAAATCTTTATAAAATTATTCTTTTATACTTAGTAAGTGAAAAACAATATAATTGGCATGTTCTCTCTTGGAAAATACTATTTCATACTATCTTTTAATCATTTTTTACCTTATACAAATTTTGGGGACAGGAAGAGTACTCAATTCTTACTAAAAGTTTCATATCCACACCTTACAATTTGTACTTGGCTGCTGTGGTATTCCATACCAATTATACAACTCTCAAGATTACCAAATGTGAAAAAAGATGAAAATGAAATTGTGGAATAAAACCGGGAGAATTTCAGAATAACTGTGGAGATGGGAATAAAATTGTGTAATTTCAGAGAAGAAATGAGGGATCTTGCAAATTTCCGAATAACTTGATGGAAAGAACATTGCAGAATTACAGAAAAATTTGTGAATAACTCTGAGGAATACAAATCAAACTGAAGAATAATTACAGATATAAAATAAAATTGTGGAATCATTCTGCATATCAAAAGAAAATTGCAGAATAATTTCTGTAGTGGAATAAAACTATGGAATCTTGGAAGAAGAAATAGGAATTAAATTGTCAAATCTTGCAGAAGAAACAGGAATAAACCTTTAGATTAACTTAAGACATGGAGATAAGATTTAAAAATTATGAAAGATATTAAGGAATAACTCCAGAGACATCATTGTGGCAAGAAATGTTCAGAAGAAATCCAGAGATTGCTAGAAAATTGGGGAACTTCAGAGAAGACATAGGGACTAAAATTGTGGAATTTTGGAGAAGGAATTAAAGTAAAATTTAAGAGCTTGGGAAGAATTAGGGAAAATTAGAGAATAACCCTGGAAATGGACATAGGAATTAGGGAATAACTCCTGAGATAGAAATAGGAATAAGGGAATAATTGCCAAGTGTCACAGGGGCTCTTCTAAGTGAAGAGGGCCTGGAACTCAGTAAACTGGGACTTATTTATGGAGGGCTCAGGATATGGTAAGAAATGAATACACTGAAGAGTGTTAAGAGATGAATTACTAAATAAAAGATTATAAGAAAAGCAGCAACAAATAACACAAGTAAGAAGAAAAGAGCCAACCACAAACAAGTCCAAGTCCACTGTTTCAACCTGTCAGAATGCAAAGAGAAGGGTTAATAAAGATATGGACACCCAACTCATACTGTTCAGGAAAAGAAAGAAAAAAGGCTAAGACTAACTTACAATCAAATAACTATAATACCCAAAATAAGGATAAAAGTAATTATAAAATAATAAATATAATAAATTAATTAACTGGGGAAAGTTCCCCAGGGGGAGAAAGAGGGGCTGGTATATGTGAGAATCACCAGCCCTGACCTAGAAAGAGAATTTTCATGAGAAGATTTGTTGATTGAATTGAGTATGGCCAATACAGTTCCTGTACAGCTTTACAGGATCTTGTCACAGCCAAGGAGGCAGGGGCATTACCAATCATATTCAACAATCATTACTTGATTGATACCCCTCAAAACCCAATCAGCAAGGGGGTTTCATTCAACATTCTCCAAATACAGTCCATACAGGAAAGACCCAAATACAGGATTCACCAAATACAGGCCTGTAATCAATACAGGCGCAAATACCTGTATTGTATTCACCAATACAGGATTCAATCCCACATCCAACTTCTTCCAGCATACAGACAAGTATCTCAACACTCAAACTCCAAGGCTGGTATTTCTCACATATACCAGCCCCTCTTCACCCACCTGGGGGTTTTTCCCCCAGTTAATTAAAATATTGGATTTATTATTTAATATTATTTTATTTCTCATTTAAGAAATATTATTTTATTATTTATTAAGTTAGTCTTTGCCTTCCCTCACCTGTTCAGTAGAGTCCTGGTGGCCATATCCTTTATTAATCCTTTTCTCTTTTCTGAACAGGTTGAAACAGTGGTACAGGATTATTTGTGGTTGGCTCTTTATTATTGCTTTTGTTTTCCTCTCATATCTTTTAATTCTTATTATTTTATGACTAGGAAATTATTATCTTATTTCATTACTCTTATCATTTGAGTATTTCTTCTGAGCCCTCCATAAGTAGGTCTGTTCACTGAGTGCCAGGCCCTCTTCATTTAGAAGAACCCCTGTGACATTATTTTAATTAACTCATAATTGCTTCTTTTTCTTTCATTCTTTTATATTCATTTCTCTCATTCTTCAATTATGATCTTCTCATGATTTTATGATTTTTATGATTTTTTATGATATTCTCTCTCTCATCAATTTTCATCTCATTCATTTCATTCAAATGAAAATTGATTCTCTTTCTCATTTCAAAAATTCTGCTGACCATTTCACTTTATCATTATCATTCTCATTTCTCTTTTTGTCTGGATTCAGGTTTTTATCAGGTTATTTGAGTGGAATTATTTGGGTTAATTGATTCATCATTCAGGGTTTTTAATGATTTGGGGTATTCAGTGATTTTGGTTTTGGAATTTCTCAAGATTATTGATTGATTGATTGATTCCTCAAGACATTCATTTCACCTCAAGATTTTGAATTGACTTTGATTGAATTGATTTGATTGACTTGATTTGATTCCTCAAGATAACTGATTTATCCTCAACATTTGATTTGATTGATTGATTCGAATTTTATTCCTCAAGAAAATTGAATTGACTCTTGAAGATATTGATTGAATTCCTCAAGACTTGATTGATTTGATTTTGAATTGACTTGATTTACTTGATTTTACTTATTGATTGAAATTGATTATTCATAAGAATTTGACTTTGTCATCTTCACTCTTCATGATTTATTCATATTGATTCACTTCAAGATTATTGATTGATTTCTCAAGTTCATCAAGATTCTCATTTGATTGTTTTGGTCAAGCCTTCTTTTATTCAAAGTATCATCAAGTTTTTATTCATTCTTCTTTCATGATTCCAGTTCAGCATAGCCCACCAGCCAAGAATACAAGTTCCCAGAGACATCAAGCTGTTCTCACTCCTACACCAAGGGCTCCTCTTGACCGCACACCATCAGTTCATCAACTGAGTGCAAATTTGGACAGTGGACCACCAATGGAAGGAGCAGCACCCTCCAGAAGAGGAGGTGTGAAGTATAGAAGATCAAGATTATTCTCTGGACTATTGGGTGGTTATCCTGATGTTTCTTAAGGGCCTAGAAGTAGATTGGGGGAAGCTGAAGATGAGGAGGGGGAGGAGTCTGTGGAAGAGGAAGAATATGAGGAGACTGAAGTGGCAGCTGCCTTGGCAGGTGCTCCTGAAACTCCTGAGGCTCCAAATCTAGCCCTTTCTAATCAACCTTCTGTCTCTCAAGCTGAACCAAATTTCCTCAATATGATGGAGAAAATGACTCAGTTTATGGGACAACTCACTCAAGCAGTTGCCCCAAGGGACACTTCAAAAGTCCCTGCATTGAAGACTCCATCAATGAAAGCACCTGATTCCTTTGATGGTACTAAAGCTCATAAATTGGGAGGATTCATTCAATCCTGTCAATTAATCTTTCATAATGAACCAGCAAACTTCTTCTCTGACCGGAAGAAGGTGCTATACTCAACTTCTTTTCTTACTGGTAGAGCTGGCAAATGGATTTAACCTTACCTCTCAAATATCTCCAATGAAGACCCTTCTTATCTCCTCAATAAATGGCAGTTGTTTGAAACACAGTTATTCACTCTGTTTGGTGACCCCAATGAAGTCAGAAAATCTGAACAAGAGTTGGACAATTTTAGGATGAGGTAAATTGGTCAAATTTCCTTGTACATAGCAGATTTCAGAAGTTTAATGTCAAGAATTGGAGACTGGGGGGAAAGGGCATATATTCATGTGTATAGGAGAGGCTTGGCATCAAGATTGTTGGACCAATTGGCTTCTCACCCTGGAACTTTGGATAGTCTTCAAGAACCCATGGACATCACCTTGGAATTAGATACCAGGTACCATGAGAGGCAGAAGGAAAAGGGCAGTCATCAAGAGAAGAAGCCTCCCATTAGTGGATCCAATTTCTCCAAGCCCCCTCAAAGTTCATCATCAAAGAAGCCTTATCACAAGAAGAATAAGAAGGGGAAGAAGTTTCAAGTCTCCAAAGATAAGCCTCATGCTTCTCTCCTCAATAAGGAAAATAAATTAATTGGTTCTGAAAAGGAGAGGAGGATCAAAGAAGGCTTGTGCAATTATTGTGGTGGAAAGCACCCATTTGAAAAATGCTTCAAGAGGCCTGAGAATAGGCAAGGGTCATCAAAAGGCTTCCCTAGCAAGCAGGGAAAATCCTGAGTGGGAATCATGATGTGTTCAATGGTTCTCACTTATTTCCTTCAAGAGCACAATTTTGCACTCTGAATACTAGTGTCAAGAAATCTTTAAAATTTCTTATTTTTTCTTCAATCTCTGATATTTTTTATAGTATTCTCATTGATTCTGGTGCTACAAACTCTTTTATTGTAAAGAATTTTGTTCTCAAGTACTCATTGACCATGTCAGAGCTCCCTGAAAAAATTCCTCTTTTCATTTTGGATTCCAATGAATCCACTTCCCTGTTCATCACCCATTATACCAAGTGGGTTGTTGATTTACCTTCCTTCCCAAGCTTTGAATGGGATTTCTTTATCATAGATTCACCCAAGGGAGAAGACCTAATATTGGGCTATGATTTGCTTTACCATTTTAATCCCATGATTGATTGGAAAAATGGATTGATCACCTATGATTCTAGTCACAAGGATTCTAGTGGTATTATTTCTTCTACTAGTAATGACTTTTCCACTGCTGTCAACAGTGTTGCTCTGGTTGGTGAACTTAAAACACCTTACCTTCCTCCTTCTGTCCATAACCCCTCCATTTTTCCCTCTGAGTCATTACTTCCATTAAGAGATGAAGTCTTCAAAGAGATAAAAGATTTTGGAGAAGATGTTGCTATATCTTCCCTTCATCTCTTTCAAGGAGATATGGACCTTCCTCCTTTATCTTTTAATGCCTCCCTGGAGGAGAAGTGGGATGAGGAGGAAGAGCCAGAAGAGATTGAAACTGTGCTGAAGGTAGTCCCTCCTGCTTATCACAAATATTTGGATGTATTCTCCAAAGTGAAAGCAGAGAAACTGTCACAGGGGCTCTTCGAAGTGAAGAGGGCCTGGCACTCAGTAAACTGGGACTCACTTATGGAGGGCTCAAGGATAGGATAAGATGAGATACACTTAAGAGTGTTAAAGATGAATTACTAAAAGAATGAATATAAGAAAAGCAGCAACAAAAGAAATAAGAATAAGAAATAGAAGAGCCAACCACAAACAAGTCCAAGTCCACTGTTTCAACCTGTCAGAATGGAAAGAGAAGGGTTAATAAGGATATGGCCACCCAACTCATACTGTACAGGCGAAGAAAGAAAAAAGGCAAAGACTAACTTAAGATTAAATAAATATAATACCCAAAATATAAGGATAAGAATATTCAGATAATAATAAATCAACTAAATTAATTAACTGGGGAAAAGTCCCCAGGGGGGAGAAAGAGGGGCTGGTATATGTGAGAATCACCAGCCCTGATCCAGAGAAGAATTTTCATGAGAACAATTGATTGTTGAATTGAGTCTGGCCAATACAGGTCTTGTACAGCTGTACAGGACCTGTACAAGAGGTGTGGTGTATTGGAGTGATCATACAGTTTCATACTGGTGTATTGAAACTGTATTAGGGTGAATCCATCCTGTACAAGTATTTACAGGCTGTATTGATGTACCAAACTGTATGCATGTTTCAGAATGAAGATTGCTGAAACTGACTGCTGATGCAGATACTGGATTTGCTGATTTGAGGTGTTTGAGTGGGTGTATGAATGAATACCCTTACCCCTGATGGATGGTTGTTACAGTATCCCCTCTTGAAACTGGTGGGCTCCTGAACACCATAATACCCTGCCACTGTTGAGTGGCATCTCAATATCCCCACATATTTTTCAAAAAATTTTCTTTTTAAATTCCTTTCCTCTTGACCATTATCCTGAAAATCCTTTATTACTTCTTCCCTGCCAAATTCAATTGATTCCCCCCTTTCTTTTCAAATTTGAGTGAGTATTCCTTCCAGAGTATGCAATTCTTTCTTTTGATTCAATCAGCCATGTCTTGGGATGTGGCCTTGGGATATATCCCAGAATAAAGGCCATTGAGCACTTGTGCTCAAAAATTGGTGCCCAATGAGTATATGACTTGTACTCATTGGCCCAGACTTAATCCATTCAATGCACCTCCAAGGGGTCTTGTCCCCATGATCCAAGGAATTGGCCTCAGGCAGCCCTCCCAGTGGGTTTGGACTGTGGCCCCCATCTTGAGTGATCTTGATGTATTTTGCTTTTTATGGCCTTTTTGGCCTTGCTGGGTGTTTTGGTGATTAGGGCAATTTTTTTGATTTTTTGGGTTTTTTGGCCATAATAGGCCTTTTGATGTTTTTGGGATCCTACGGTCCGCGGTCCGTGGACCGTACGCCGCGGTCCGTGGGCCGTGGGCCGTGGTCTGCGGTCCGTGGGCCGTACGCCGCGGTCCGCGGTCCGTGGGGGCTATTGGAGGCCCCCAGGACCAAAATGAAGCCCCTGGGCCCAAATTTGCTGAGGACCCAGGGTGACCAAGGGGCCCAAAATTGGCCCAATTCCAAAATTCACCATATATGGCCTGGATCCATTGAAGGGGTCCAGGACCATCAAGATCTTGGCCTCCCCAAAGTTGCAGGGGAGGCCCTGGGTGATGAGTTCAGCCCCAAAGGGGTATGAACCTTCACCTTAGAGGCTTTGAGGTGGGGCATAATTGAGTTATGGCCCCAGTTCCTTGAGTCAAATTTCTTTTTCTTGATGTGGAGTGGATTGATTCTGACGTCTTGAATCTTCTGCTTGCACTTTCTTCAGTTATGAGTTCCAAACTGACTGAACTCACTGAATCTTCCCCTTCTGCACCGCCACCGTCTGTTCTTCATGGTTCTGGCGTCTTCAGTCGATTGTCTTCTCCCTCCATGGCGTCTTCTGGCCATTTTGACCCCTCCCAAACATATGATGGGTTCAGAGCAGTTGAAGTTCTTGATCCTGCCTGTACTGAGTGTTTGGCCAGGGGGAAGGATTGCTTTCAACATTACAATCCTCGATCGTCAAAGTGCCATTTCTGCTTCATTGGGAAGAAGCCATGCCGCCGTACCGGATCAACTTTGTCCCGGGTCAAGAGACACTTGTGGAGTAGGAAGGATGGGCCTTATGGGCAGGAATTCCCCATTCTTGAGGAACCTACCCCTGATGCCACTTCTGGATTTTCTCAATGTGAGTGATTTGCATTTTCTTGGTTGAATTGATGCTGATATTTTGATGTAGTGACTGGTTCCAGGCAGAGGGATGTGGCCAGGTGGACTAATGTTGGAGGGCCCATTCCGATTGGTGGTAGGCCCATCCACTACAGCTCAGAAATTCCCATTTCAAGGACCAATGCTGATGGAGTGGTGAAAGTAGTGAAGAAGCTAAGAAGAATTGTTGATTCCCCATCAGATCCAGATGCTGAAGGAAGTGATGAGTTGGATGGTGAAGAAGTTCAAGTTATTCCTCATTCAAGTGGCCATCCATCCAGCAATTCCTCTTCTCCACCTCTTGCCAACCCCAGATTCCAAAGCCAAGTGGTTCCCAGCACTCCAAGAACCTTCCAACCAATGCTTGCTTCAATTCCTACAACCCTTCCTCCTCCATCACCAACTACTTCCCACACCACCAGGCCTGCCTTGAATCCAGCAGTAAGACCATCTCCAGTTCAACAGCCCAGAAACTCACCCATAAACACCTCCCGTCAACTCCAACCTGTGGCCAGCTCCAGCAGAAGAAGAGATGGGATGTCCCCTTTGCCGTTTCCTGCCGCTCAAGTATTCCAAAGAAGAGAACGTTGGCCTATCCGGGTTACCAGAGAAGATCCCAACGCGGCTAGTGAAAATCAAGATGCTGTGGCCAGATTGTTCAGGAGAGTTGACAGAAATAGCAGAGAGGTGATTATGTATGCCAATGACAGGACGATTCCAGGTACTGCTTCTGAAGAAATGGCTGCAAAATTTGCCTGGTATGAAGATGAGTTGATAAATGATTTCCAGAGAGCTTTTGATGACTTGGGTAGAGATAACTAGTTTCCTTTTCCTTGTTTGTGTTTGGTTTGACTTCTATCCCCACTCTTATAACTACTAAAAAATAAAAAATAAAAAAGATAATGGAACCTCCCAATACATGATTTGGGGAGGGGATGCTGCTGCTTTAAAGAAATAAAAGAAAGAAAATTATACAAGTAAAGAAAGAGAGAAAATAATAAGAGAAAATGAGAGTAAAGAAAGAACTAAAGAAAAATTCCTGATGGCTGGTCCTTCTTGTGGTGAGTTGCTTGATTCTGGCCAAGGAGTGTCTGAGAAAATGAAAACCAAGCATTTGATGCTCACAGAGTGGCCAAGGTGATGTTTTACAAGAAATAGAACCCTCAGGGATGCATACCAGGAGATGGAACTTACTTTCATAACTTCCACTCCCCACCAAGCACCATAAAACTGAAAAGAATTGCCATAAATGACTTCTGAAATGAATTGCCATAAATGACTTCTGAGATGAATTGCCATAAATGACTTCTGAAATGAATTGCCATAAATGACTTCTGAGATGAATTGCCATAAATGACTTGAAGTAATGAATGTCTTGAATTATGATGATTGGCATAAAATGAAAAGATAATAAAGAAAGAAACATTGGGCCATATCTTGATAAGGTCCAAATCGGAGGGTATTGATGTTGTATGCTTCCTGAACCTGTCCAAAGATTTGACAAGTGCTCACAAAGTGGCCAAGGTGATGCTTACAACAACATATGGGTAGAATACCCCCTTAAAGGTGCATGCCAGGAGAGGAACTTACTTTCATAACTTCTTCTCCCCACCAAGCACCATAAAATCAAACTCTTGAGGTATTTGGACCAGGCTTGTCTGGATACAATGAATGGAAATCCTTGACAAGGTCTGGTGAGTTGGTAAGGTTGGAAGCTGGTTCCCAAGTGGTTCTTTCTGGGTCTTCACTGAATCCTTTCCACTCTACAAGATACCATAATTTACCTCTTTTGAGTTTTGAGTCCAGAACCTGAGCCACTTCCCATTCTTCTTGCTCTTCCACTAAAACTGGTGGTGGCGGCAATTGATGACGATTTGGGATCGTTGAATGCTTGACTGGTTCTAATAAGGACACATGGAATACAGGGTGAACTGTCTTCCATTGCTGAGGCAACTTGAGGTGATATGCATGACTTCCAATCTTCTTCAGAACTTCAAAAGGTCCCAACCATCTTTCTGATAACTTCTTGGTTGGTCTTGTGGTCTTGATGTTCTTGGAAGCTAGCCATACTTTGTCCCCAGGTTGGAAATCAGGTGGAATTGCCCTATTTCTATCTGCATACTTCTTGAATCTCCTTATTGCTGACTCTAATTCTTCTTTGACAACTTGCTGTACTGATTGGAGTTTTGTTGATAACTTTCCAGCAGGTGAGTCTTGAGAAATATGGATTGAGTCAAAGCTGGGATTTCTTCCATAAATGGTGAAAAAAGGTGATTGCTTGGTTGATGAATGTTCTGCATTATTATAGGCAAATTCAGCCAGAGGGAGCCAGGTGTACCAGTCATCTTGATGATAGCTGACATACATCCGAAGGTACTGTTCTAGTATCTGATTTACCCTCTCTGTCTGTCCATCTGTTTCAGGGTGAAAAGCAGTTGAAAGATCTCTTGATATCTTGAGCTGCTGACACAATTGAGTCCAGAATGATGAAACAAATAAGGATCCTCTATCACTGACAATACTGACTGGGGGTCCATGCTTGGAAAATACATGGCTAATGAATATTTGAGCTAAATCCAGAGCAGTGATTGTGCCATAAGTTGGAATGAAGATTGCCATTTTTGAGAATCTGTCCACAACTACTAAAATTGAATCAAAGTTGTTGGACAGTGGCAATTGAGTGATAAAGTCCATTGATAATGAATTCCAAGGACCAGATGGAATTGAAAGAGGTTTGAGTAATCCAAACTTCTTGTGATGGATGTTCTTGTTTCTTGAACATTGCTGACATGAGGACACATAGTCCTTGATAAATTGATTCATGCCAGCCCAATAAAAATCCCTCTTGATGAGCTTGAGGGTCTTCTCCTGGCCAGGATGGCCAGCCAATGGTGAGTCATGACGCTTTTGAAGAATATTGAGTTGAAGTTCTTCATTGCTTGGGATTACCACTCTATCTTTGAATAATAATAACTTGGCTTGAGGTTCAAGAGAATAATCTGGAACTGATTCACCTCTTGCTAGTTGCTTGAGTATTTCTTTATAGTCTTTGTCTTGCCATACTTCTTCTTGAATCTTGTCAACTAAATCTGAGAAAATTTCCACTTTGATTGAGAAGAATCTTGACTCTTGAATTCCATCTTGCTTAAGAACTTGATGAAGATTTTGAGGATTCTTGATGATGAAGTCCAACCCCCTCTCTGGGTACACGTCGTCCCGACGTGACAAGGCATCTGGTAAAGTGGCCAGCCTGCCTGGGCGGTAAGTGATAGTGAAATGAAACTCAGAGAGGAACTCAGCCCAACGGGCCTGACGACGAGTAAGAACTTTGGAAGACATGAAATACTGCAAGGAAGAGTGGTCTGTCAAGACCTCAAAAGAATTGGAAAGAGAAAGAAGAAATGCTCTCCAGCGCTTGAGAGCCCAAACTATGCCAAGGAGTTCCTTGTCATGAATTTCATAGTTGAGTTCAGCTGGTAAGAGCTTGCGACTATCAAATGCAATGGGATGCTTTCCAGAGTCATTCACCTGACTCAGTACGGCGCCCAATGCATAATCAGAAGCATCAGTCCCTACTATAGTAGGTAGAGAAGGATTAAAGTGAGATAAGATAGGAGCAGAGGTGAAAGCTTCTTTGAGTGCTTGAAACTGACTAAGAGCTTCCTCATTGAAGATGAAGGGAGAATCTTTTTTAAGGAGGGAAGTGAGAGAAGTGATTTTTTTGGAATAATTTTTAATGAAGCGACGATAAAAATTGGCAAAGCCAAGAAAAGATTGAAGAGCCTTGATGTTTTTGGGCTGAGGCCAATTGAGTATTTGCTGAACTTTTGAAGAGTCCATCTTGAGGCCATCACTTGAAACAACATAGCCCAAGTATTCCACACTTGAGGCATGGAATACACACTTGGAGGCTTTGGCAAACAAATTATTGTCCCTCAGTCTTTGGAGGACAGAGGCCACATGTTTGACATGTTCCTCCTCAGAACTGGAAAAGACCATAATATCATCTAAATAAACCACAACAAACACATCCAAGAAATCTGCAAATATATCGTTTACCAGATTCTGGAAAGAAGCAGGAGCATTGGTCAAACCAAATGGCATGACCAAATACTCATAACTACCATATTTGGTTCTAAAGGCAGTTAAGTGCTCATCCCCCTCTTTGATTCTCAGAAGGTTATATGCACCACGCAAATCTATCTTGGAGAAGATAGTGGAACCGTTGAATACGGTAAGAAGCTGGTTCATAGGAGGAACAGGGTATCTGTTCTTCCTAGTGACAGCATTGAGTTTGCGGTAGTCAACACACAAACGAAGACCTCCATCCTTTTTCTTGACAAAAAGGACAGGTGCTCCTGTTGAAGAGGAGCTTGGTCTGATGAAACCTTTCTCTACATTCTCTGAAATGTAGGCCCGCAGTGTTTCTGACTCTTGATTTGATAATGAGTAGATAACACCAATTGGAGGTAGAAGACCCTCCAATTCGATATGGTGATCACAGGCGCGGTGTGGAGGAAGTTTCTCTGCTTTCACCTTGGAGAATACATCCAAATATTGGTGATAAGCGGGAGGAACAACCTTCAACACAGTTTCAATTTCTTCTGGCTCTTCCTCCTCATCCCACTGCTCCTCCAGGGATGCATGAAAAGATAAGGGAGGAAGGTCCATATCCCCTTGGAAGAGATGAAGTGAAGATATGGCAACATCTTCTCCAACATCCTTTATCTCTTTGAAGACTTCATCTCTTGATGGAAGTAATGACTGAGAGGGAATTATGGAAGGGATATGGACAGAAGAAGGGATGGAAGGTGTCTTAAGTTCACCAGCCAGAGCAACACTGTTGACAGCAGTGGCTAAGTCATTACTAGTAGAAGGAATAATACCACTAGAATCCTTATGATTAGAATCATAGGTGATCAATCCATTTTTCCAATCAATAATGGGATTGAAATGGTAAAGGAAATCATAGCCCAATATCAGGTCTTCTCCTTTGGGTGAATCTATGATAAAGAAATCCCATTCAAAGCTTGGGAAGGAAGGCAAGTCAACTACCCACTTGGTATAATGGGTGATGAACAAGGCAGGGGATTCATTAGAATCCAAAATGAAAAGAGGAATCTTTTCAGGGAGCTCTGACAGAGTCAATGAGTACTTGAGAACAAAATTCTTTGCAATAAAAGAGTTTGTAGCACCAGAATCAATGAGAATACTATAAAAAATATCAGAGACAGAAGAAAAAATAAGAAATTTTAAAGATTTCTTAACACTAGTATTCAGAGTGCACAATTGTGCTCTTGAAGGAAATAAGTGAGAACCATTGAACACATCATGATCCCCACTCAGGCTTTTCCCTGCTTGCTAGGGAAGCCTTTTGATGATGACCCAGGCTTGTTCTGAGGTCTCTTGAAGCATTTTTCAATTGGGTGTTTGCCACCACAATAAGTACACAACCCTGCTTGAATCCTCCTCTCCTTTTCAGAACCGATTAATTTATTGTCCTTATTGAGGAGAGCAGCATGGGGTTTGTCCTTTGAAGATTGAAATTGCTTGCCCTTCTTATTCTTCTTCTGGTGAGGCCTCTTTGAAGATGAGTTTTGAGGAGGCCTAGACTGATTGGATCCAATGACTGGAGGCTTCTTTTCTTGATTGCCACCCTTTTCCTTTTGCCTCTCATGATATCTTGTGTCTAATTCTAGAGTGACATCCATAAGTTCTTGAAGAGTATCAAAAGTTCCAGGGTGAGAAGCCAACTGATCCAATAATCTTGATGCCAATCCTCTTCTGTAAACATGGATATAAGCTCTTTCCCCCCAATCTCCAATTCTTGACATTAAGCTTCTGAAATCTGCTATGTACAAGGAAACATGACCACTTTCCTTCATCCTCAAATTGTCCAACTCTTGTTCAGCTTTCCTGACTTCATTGGGGTCACCAAACAGAGTGAATAACTGAGATTCAAACAATGGCCAATTATTGAGGAGGTAGGAAGGGTCTTCATTGGAAATATTTGAGAGGTAAGGTTCAATCCATTTGCCAGCTCTACCAGTGAGAAAAGAAGTTGAGTACAAAACCTTCTTCCTGTCAGAGAAGAAGTTTGCTGGATCATTATGGAAAATTAGTTGACAGGATTGGATAAATCCTCTCAACTTATGAGCTTGAGTACCATCAAAAGAATCAGGTGCCTTCATGGATGGAGTCTTGAAAGCAGGGGCTTTGGAATTGTCCCTGGGGGCAACTGCTTGAGTGAGTTGTCCCATGAATTGAGTCATCTGCTCCATCATCTTGAGGAGACTTGGGTCAGTTTGAGAGACAAGAGGTTGACTAGAAAGGGCTAGATTAGAACCCTGAGGCACCTCTGGAGCATTTGCCAAGGCATCTGCCACTTCAGTTTCCCCAGAATCATCCTCTTCCACAGACTCTTCCCCCTCTTCATCTTCAACTTCCCCTAATCTTGCTCTTGCACCTTCAGACATGCCAGGGTAGCCACCCAAAAGTCCAGAAAAGGATCTTGATCTTCTAGATTTCATTCCACCTCTTCTTGAGGGTGCTGCTCCTTCCATTGGTGGTCCTCTGTCCAAATTTGCACTCAGTTGATGAACTGATGGTGTGCGGTCAAGAGGAGCCCTTGCTGTAGGAGTGAGAACAGCTGGAATTTTCTGGGATCTAGTATTCTTGGCTGGGGGGCTATGCTGAACTGGCATTATGAAAAGAATTAAAGTAACTTGATGGTATTAAGAAGAATAATCAGATTTGGCCAAATCAATCACGATAAAATCTTGATGAATCTTGAGGAATCAATTCAAATCTTGAGGAATCAAATTCAATCAACAATCAAATCAAATCAATCAATCAACAATCAATTCAAATCAAATATCAATCAATAAGTGTCTTCAATATGAAATCAAGTCTTGAGGAATCAATCATTCAGTTCAAAATCTTCAGAAATCAATTCAATATCTTGATGAGTTAAATCAAATCAATAATCAAAATCAATTCTTGAGGATCAATCAATATCTTGAGAGTTCAAAAGTCAGTCAATAATCCAAATGAAATCCTGAATCAAGAACCAATCAACCAATGAATCCCAATGAATAAACCAATCAAATGACCAATCAATTACTCCTGAATAAGACCTGAATAAAAACACAGAGAAAATTTGATTTGATAAAAATAAAATGAAGTGATGAAATGGTCAGCAATGATTAAGAAAGGAAAAGAATCAATTTTCATGAGAATGAAAAGAATGAGATGAAAATTGATAAGAGAATGGAAATTCATAAAAAATCATAAAAATCATAAAATCATGAAAAGGTCATAATTGATGAATGAGAGGAAATGAATATAAATGAATGAAAAGAAAGAGTCAAATATGAGTTAATTAATTTAATGTCACAGGGGCTCTTCGAAGTGAAGAGGGCCTGGCACTCAGTAAACTGGGACTCACTTATGGAGGGCTCAAGGATAGGATAAGATGAGATACACTTAAGAGTGTTAAAGATGAATTACTAAAAGAATGAATATAAGAAAAGCAGCAACAAAAGAAATAAGAATAAGAAATAGAAGAGCCAACCACAAACAAGTCCAAGTCCACTGTTTCAACCTGTCAGAATGGAAAGAGAAGGGTTAATAAGGATATGGCCACCCAACTCATACTGTACAGGCGAAGAAAGAAAAAAGGCAAAGACTAACTTAAGATTAAATAAATATAATACCCAAAATATAAGGATAAGAATATTCAGATAATAATAAATCAACTAAATTAATTAACTGGGGAAAAGTCCCCAGGGGGGAGAAAGAGGGGCTGGTATATGTGAGAATCACCAGCCCTGATCCAGAGAAGAATTTTCATGAGAACAATTGATTGTTGAATTGAGTCTGGCCAATACAGGTCTTGTACAGCTGTACAGGACCTGTACAAGAGGTGTGGTGTATTGGAGTGATCATACAGTTTCATACTGGTGTATTGAAACTGTATTAGGGTGAATCCATCCTGTACAAGTATTTACAGGCTGTATTGATGTACCAAACTGTATGCATGTTTCAGAATGAAGATTGCTGAAACTGACTGCTGATGCAGATACTGGATTTGCTGATTTGAGGTGTTTGAGTGGGTGTATGAATGAATACCCTTACCCCTGATGGATGGTTGTTACAGAAACTTCCTCCACACCGTGCCTGTGATCATCATATTGAGCTGGAGGGTCTTCTACCTCCAGTTGCCGTTATCTACTCTTTATCAAAGAATGAGTCAGAAACACTGCGGGCCTACATTTCAGAGAATGTAGAGAAAGGTTTCATCAGACCAAGCTCCTCCTCAACAGGAGCACCTGTCCTTTTTGTTAAGAAAAAGGATGGTGGTCTTCCTTTGTGTGTTGACTACCACAAACTTAATGCTGTCACTAGGAAGAACAGGTATCCTGTTCCTCCAATGAATCAGCTTCTTGCCGTATTCAATGGTGCTACTATCTTCTCCAAGATAGATCTGCGTGGTGCTTATAATCTCCTGAGAATTAAAGAGGGGGATGAGCATTTAACTGCCTTTAGAGCCAAATATGGTAGTTATGAGTATTTGGTTATGCCATTTGGCTTAACCAAAGCTCCAGCTTCATTCCAAAACCTTGTGAATGATATCTTTGCAGATTATTTGGATATTTTTGTTGTAGTGTACTTAGATGATATTATGGTCTTCTCTAGCTCTTTGGATGAACATGTTAAACATGTGGCCTCTGTTATCCAAAGACTGAGAGACAATAATTTGTTTGCTAAAGCCTCAAAGTGTGTATTCCATGCCTCAAGTGTGGAATACTTGGGCCATTTTGTTTCAAGTGATGTCCTCAATATGGATTCTTCAAAGGTTCAACAAATCCTCAATTGGCCTCAGCCCAAGAACATCAAGGCCCTCCAATCTTTTCTTGGCTTTGCCAACTTTTATCGTTGTTTCATTAAAAATTATTCCAAAAAAATCTCTGCTCTCACTTCCCTCCTTAAAAAAGATTCTCCCTTTATCTTCAATGAGGAAGCTCTTAGTCAGTTTTAAGTACTCAAAGAAGCTTTCACCACTGCTCCTATTCTCTCTCATTTTAATCCTTCTCTATCAACTATTGTAGAGACTGATGCTTCTTGATATGTCTTGGGTTCTGTACTCAGTCAGGTTAATGACTCAGGAAAGCATCCCATTGCATTTGATAGTCTCAAGCTCTCACCAGCTCAACTCAACTATGAAATTCATGACAAGGAACTCCATGGAATAGTTTGGGCTCTCAAGCGCTGGAGAGCTTTTCTCCTTTCTCTTTCTGATTCCTTTGAGGTCTTGACAGACCATTGTTCCCTTCAGTATTTTATGTCCTCTAAAGTCCTTCCTCGTCCTCAAGCCCGTTGGGCTGAATTTCTATCTGAGTTCCATTTTATCATCACTTACCGCCCAGGCAGGTTGGCCACTTTACCAGATGCCTTGTCACATTGGGACGACATGTACCCAGAGAGGGGGGTGGATTTTATCAGCAAGAATCCTCAAAATTTTCATCAAGTTCTCAAGCAAAATGAAATTCAAGAGTCAAGATTCTTCTCAATAAAAGTTGATATGTTTTCAGATGTAGTTGATCGAATTCAAAGTCAAGTATGGAGAGACAAAGACTATAAGGAAATCCTCAAGAAATTAGCAAGAGGAGAGTAAGTCCCAGACTATTCTCTTGAACCTCAAGCAAAATTATTATTGTTCAAAGATAGAGTAGTCATTCCAAGCAATCATGAAATTCAATTGGACATTCTTCAAAAGGGTCATGACTCACCATTGGCTGGCCATCCTGGCCAGGAGAAGACCCTCAAGCTCATCAAGAGGGATTCATGTTGGGCTGGCATGAATCAAATCATCAAGGACTATGTGTCCTCATGTCAGCAATGTTCAAGAAACAACAACATCCACCATAAGAAGCTTGGATTACTCAAGCCTCTTCAAATTCCATCTGGTCCTTGGAATTATTTATCAATGGACTTTATCATCCAATTGCCCTAGTCAAGCAGCTTTGATTCAATTTTAGTAGTTGTAGACAGATTTTCAAAAATGGCAATATTTATTCCAACTTATTCAACAATCACTGCTTTGGACTTAGCTCAAATATTCATTAATCATGTTGTTTCCAAACATGGTATTCCAATCAGTATTGTTAGTGATAGAGGTTCACTATTTGTTTCATCACTTTGGACTCAATTGTGTCAGCAGCTCAAGATATCAATAGATCTTTCAACTGCCTTTCACCCTGAAACAGTTGGACAGACAGAGAGGGTAAATCAGATTCTAGAACAGTATCTTTGTATGTATGTCAGTTACCGTCAAGATGACTGGCACACCTCGCTCTCTCTGGATGAATTTGCCTATAATAATGCAGAACATTCATCAACACAACAGTCTCCATTTTTCACTATTTATAGAAGAAATCCCAGCTTTGATTCAATTCACATTTCTCAAGATACACCTGCTGGAAAGTTATCATCAAAACTCCAATCAGTACAGCAAGTTGTCAAAGAAGAATTAGAGTCATCCATAAAGCGTTTTAAGAAGTATGCAGATAAAAATAGAGCAATTCCACCTGATTTCCAACCTGGGGAAAAAGTATGGCTAGCTTCCAAGAACATCAAGACAACAAGACCCACCAAAAACCTTTCAGAAAGGTGGTTGGGACCCTTTGAAGTTCTCAAGAAGATTGGCAGCCATGCATATCACCTCAAGTTGCCTCAACAATGGAAGTCAGTTCACCCTGTTTTCCATTGGTCCTTGTTAGAACCAGTAAAGCAATCAGCTATCCCAAATCAAAAAAAAATTCCACCAGCTCCAGTAATAGTGGAAGAGAAAGAAGAATGGGAAGTGGCTCAGGTTCTGGACTCAAAACTCAAGAGAGGTTCGTTATGATATTTAGTGGAGTGGAAAGGATGCAATGAAGACCCAGAAAGAACAACTTGGGAACCAGCTTCCAACCTTACCAACTCCCTAGACCTTGTCAAGGATTTTCACACTTTGTATCCAGACAAGCCTGGCCCAAATGCCTCAAGAGTCTGATTTATGGTGCTTTGTGGGGATTGGAGTTTATGAAAGTAAGTTCCTCTCCTGGCATGCACCTTTAAGGGGGTATTCTACCCAAATCTGTTGTAAGCATCACCTTGGCCACTTTGTGAGCACTTTTCAATTCTTTGGACAGGTTCAGAAGGCATTGCAACATCTTACCCACAAGATTTGGACCTTTCATCAAGATATGGCCCAATCTTTCTCTTATTTTCTTTTCTTTCTTTAATCATGCCATAAATTATCCTTCAAGACATTCATTACCACAATTAATGTTATGGCATAATTCCTTTTTCATTTATGGTGCTTGGTGGGGAGTGGAAGTTATGAAAGTAAGTTCCATCTCCTGGTATGCATCCCTGAGGGGTCTACTTCTTGTAAAACATGACCTTGGCCATGCTGTGAGCATCAAATGCTTGGCTTTATCTTTCAGAACATTTTGGCCAAAATCAAGCAACTCACCACAAGAAGGACAACCCTCAGGCATTTCTTATTTCTTTCTTTACTCTCTTTTTCTCTCAATTCTTTTTCATTTTTATTTTTTATTTTCATTTCTTTTACTTGTATGATTTATTTTTCATTTCTTGTTTCAAAAGCAGCAATCATAACTCCCATATCTTGTTTGGGGAGTCAATTTATTTAATAATAAAGAGCAAACACTAGTAATGGTAAAGACCAGCTACAGATAATCCTCATCAAAATTTCTTCAAGGCTTCTATAAACTTAGCAACCATGGCATCTTCATAAGCAACTGCCTCCCTGGCCAACGCAACAGTGGGCTCCCCTGGAATAGCACTTTTCATAGCCTTATCAACAAATACCTCAGTCAAAGCATCAACTTCAGAAAATAGAGAGGTGACCACCTTCTTGTTCACCCTTTTCTGATCAGTGAAGTTGCCAGTAATATTCCAGCGGCAACGGTTTTCAAAGATTGATTCAGGCTCTGGAGACATTGGGTCTCTAGAAGTGCTGGCCACTGGTGGTTGGATATTGGTAGAGGTGGAGGCAAGTGTGGAGAGCCTGTTTGGGGATCTAATTGGAAGCTGAGGTGGTTGGGGGGACCTGATCACTTCATTATTGGTGGTACTGGCTTGGACTGGTGATTGTGAGGTGGATTGGGGTAGTCATTTCAAGCTCTTCTCCATCAATCTCATCACTGCCTTCCACATCAGTATCAATTTCATCTTGAACCACCAAATTTCTATTCAATTTTCCAAGTCTTCCATCCCTTCTGGTAACTAAAATGGGAACCTCTGGGGCCACTCCAATGGGATTTCCTTGGGGGTGAATTGATCCTCCAATGGCTGCCCAGGAACCACTGGTATTATTCCATTGTTGGACACCTCTCATTCTAGATCCAGTCACTGAAGAAGAAGAAAAGAAAACATAGAAGTCAGTAACCCATCAATTTTATGGCTAATCAACTCACAATTGGAGTGACCAGAGGTGGAATCAGAGGTGGGAGGTTCATCAACAGGAGCTTCCAATCCAAATCTTCCACCCTTCTTGATCCATAATCTTCTGGCATTTTCAGGAAAGCTATAGTGGGCTTGAGAACAATTTCTGTTTCCAAGATTGCAAAATTGACACCTGGTGGACCTAGCAGTAGCAGATTCCACACAAGGAATCCCTTTCCTCTTACAATTGGTGCAGGGTGGTTCAATAACTCTGACAGATTTGAAACCATTATAGGTTTTCTTGATGTCCCAAATCTCTGTAGGGGCCATACTCTCTTCAGAAAGCTCCCTCAAGTTATCAAAAACACCAGGACCATAAAGTACAGAAGGTGGGGAAACAGAGTGATTGGAATCACAAAGGGAAGTCAGCCTTGAACTCATCTTCAAGTCAAAATTTCAAATTCAAGACCAAGAGAATTATGGACAATTGCAAGTCAGCAAGCCATTTATGGCAATTGACCAGTCAAGGAGGGGATAAGAAGGAAGACATTCAAGAAGAAATCAAGATCAAAAGAAGAAAAAACTGCTTCAAATGGCCCAACTGGCCAATTTCATGAATTTATGCACTTTGGCACAAATGGCCATATCAGACCTCAAAACTTCAAAATAGCTCATTGTTATCATCTTTCATCCAAATATGCTTAATTATGCATATTAGCAAATTTGCGCATTTTGTGCATTTGCGCACTTTTGCGCAAAAGGCCTCTTTATCTTTTCAAAAGGCTTCAAAAGGCCTTTTTGGCCCATTTCATCATAATTGCGCATTTGTGCACTTTGTGCAATTTTGCGCAAAAATGCGCAAAATGGCCAGGATACTTTATGAGGCCAATTTCTCATCATCAATCAAGTTTTTTCAATTTCTTTACCATTATATGCCATCATGGCATATATGCGCATTTGTGCACTTTCCGCATTTTTGCGCAAATTGGCTAAAATCCCCTTTACTCACAAAATCAAGGATTCCGGCCAGGACTTCTGAAATGGTCCAAAACCTCAAGTATTGGCCACCTTATGCCAACACTCTCAAGATTAAAATTATGATGAAATCAGGTGTTCTTGGGACATAAACCCAGGTCACCCACTTTTCAAAAGCCATGAGGACTCAAGAAATGTTTGGTGAAGACATTCAAGACAAGAATGAAGAAATTTTATGAAGAATTAAAGCATTTTGAAGTAAAAGAGGGAATTCAGAATCAAGATCAAGGAGAAAATACCTACAAGTGATCAAGTGAAGATTTGTTTGAGTATTGATTGAAGAAGAAAGTTTAATGGGATAAATTCAAGGAATTGGGGGAAAGAACTGTATGGATTGTTTGCAAGCTCATCAAGACTCACTGTACTTATGGTGCTCAGACTCACCACTTTCAAGAGGGAGATAATGTCACAGCCAAGGAGGCAGGGGCATTACCAATCATATTCAACAATCATTACTTCATTAATACCCCTCAAAACCCAATCAGCAAGGGGGTTTCATTCAACATTCTCCAAATACAGTTTTCAGACCTCAATACAGTTTCATACAGGCAAGACCCAAATACAGGATTCACCAAATACAGGCCTGTAATCAATACAGGCGCAAATACCTGTATTGACTGTATAACCTGTATTGAATTCACCAATACAGGATTCAATCCCACATCCAACTTCTTCCAGCATACAGACAAGTATCTCAACACTCAAACTCCAAGGCTGGTATTTCTCACATATACCAGCCCCTCTTCACCCACCTGGGGGTTTTTCCCCCAGTTAATTAAAATATTGGATTTATTATTTAATATCATTTTATTATTTATTAAGTTAGTCTTTGCCTTCCCTCACCTGTTCAGTAGAGTCCTGGTGGCCATATCCTTTATTAATCCTTTTCTCTTTTCTGAACAGGTTGAAACAGTGGTACAGGATTATTTTTGGTTGGCTCTTTATTATTGCTTTTGTTTTCCTCTCATATCTTTTAATTCTTATTATTTTATGACTAGGAAATTATTATCTTATTTCATTACTCTTATCATTTGAGTATTTCTTCTGAGCCCTCCATAAGTAAGTCTGTTCACTGAGTGCCAGGCCCTCTTCATTTAGAAGAGCCCCTGTGACAGATCTGTACAAGGCGAGTGGTGGTAATGAGTGATCATACCGTTTGGGGATGGTGTATCCAAACTTTATTGGGTAATTCCACCCTGTACAAGTATTAAAAGGCTGTATTGATGAACCAGAATTTATGCATGTTTCAGCAAGGAAGATTTCTGAAGCAGAATGCTGATACACACAGTAGATTTTCTGGCTTGAGGTGTTTGAGTGGGTGTAAGTATAAATACCCTTACCCCTGATTAATGGTTGTTCCCGTATCCCCCTCTTGAAACTGGTGGGCTCCTGAAAACCATAATACCATGCAGCTGTTGAGTGGCATCTAAATATCCCTGTCACAGCCATGGAGACAAGCAGGGCATTACCACTCATTACTAATTGTAGATCTTCCAACACCTAATTAGCAAGGGGGTTTATGGAAGATTAACCAAATACAGTTTCAAAGCTCAATACAGCTCAATACAGGCAAAGCCCAAATACAGGCCTGTCCTCACTACAGGTGCAAAGACCTTTACTGATTCAATAACTGTATTGGATACACAAAATACAGTTCCACATCTCAAATACAGGTTCCTCCATCATATAATCATGGTTTCTCAACCCTCAAACTTTAGACTGGAATTTTTTCTCATATACTAGCCCCCTTTCACCCTCCTGGGGGGTTTTCCCCCAGGTAATTCAAACAGTTGATTTATTATTTAATATTATTTTATTAATTATTAAGTTAGTCTTTGCCTTCCCTCACCTGTTTCAGCAGAGTCCTGGTGGTCATATCCTTTATTAATCCCTTTTACTTTTCTGAACAGGTTGTAACAGTGATTCAGAATTACTTGTGGTTGGCTCTTATTATTGCTTTTGTTTTTTCTCTCATATATCTTAATGCTCATTATTTTATGACTAGGAACTCTACTTTTATCTCATTGCTCTTATCATTTGATTATTTAATTTGGGCCCTCCATAAGTAATTCTGTTCACTGAGTGCCAGGCCCTCTTCAATTAGAAGAGCCCCTGTGACATTATTTTAATTAACTCATAATGGCTTCTTTCATTTCATTCATTTTTATTCATTTCTCTCATTCTAAAAGATGATTTTTATGATTTCATTCTCTCTCATCAATTTTCATCTCATTAATTTCATTCAAATGAAAATTGATTCTCTTTCTCATTTCTTAAAATTTGCGGACCATTTCATTCTCTTCTTAATTCTCAATCAAATTTTATTTTTATTTTCTGTCTGAATTCAGATTCTTTATCATGTTTAATTGAGTGGAATTTGGGGTTAATTTATTCATTGTCTCAGAAGGTTTCATTGAATTAGGGTTATACTTGGTTAAATTTGAAATTTCTCAAGATTTATTGATTGACTTATCTGATTATTCAAGAGTTGACTTTACCTCAAGATTATTATTTTATTTGATTGATTGATCTGATTTGATTCCTCAAGATAGCTGATTTATCCTCAGGATCTGGTTTAATTGATTGATTTGAATTTGATTCCTCAAGAAATTGAATTGATTTTTGAAGATATTCATTGAATTACTCAAGACATAATTGATTTGATTTTGAATTTAACTGATTGATTTGCTTTGATTGATTGATTGACTTGATTTGACTTATTTATCAAAATTGATTATTCATAAAAATTTGACTTCGTCATCGTCATTCTTCATGATTTATTTATATTGATTCACTTCAAGACTATTGATTGTTTTCTCAAGCTCATCAAGATTTTCATTTAATTGATTTGGTCAAGCCTTGTTTATTCCCAAGTATCATCAAGTCTTAGTTTCTTTCTTCAATAATGCCAGTTAAGCATAGCCCTCCAGCCAAGAACACAAGATCTCAAAGACATCAAGCTGTTATCACTCCTACAGCAAGGGCTCCTCTTGACCACACACCATCAGTTCATCAAATGAGTGCCAATTTGGATAGAGGACCACCAATGGAAGGAGAAGCACCCTCCAGAAGAGGAGGTGTGAAGTCAAGAAGATTAAGGTAATTCTCTGGCTTGTTGGGTGGCTATCCAAGAATTCCTCAAGGGCCTAGAAGAAGATCAGGGGAAGCTGAAGATGAAGAGGGGGAGGAGTCTGAAGAAACTGAAATGGTAGCTGCCTTGGAAGGTGCTCCTGAGGCTTCTGAAGCTTCAAATCTAGCCCATTCTAATCAACCTCTTGTATCTCACGCTGAACCAAATTTTCTCGAAATAATGGAGCAGATGACTCAATTTATGGGACAACTCACTCAAGCAGTTGCCTCAAGGGACACTTCAAAAGCAGCACCATTCAAGACTCCATCAATGAAGGCACATGATTCCTTTGATGGTACTAAGGCTTATGAATTGAGAGGATTCATTCAATATTGTTAATTAATTTTCCATAATGACCCAGAAAACGTTTCTCTTACAGGAAGAGGGTTTTGTACTCAACTTCTTTCCTCACTGGTAGAGCAGGAAAATGGATGGAACCTTACCTGTCAAATATCTCCAATGAAGACCCTTCTTCTCTCTTCAATAACTAGAAGTTATTTGAAACTCAGTTATTCACTCTGTTTGATGATCCCAATGAAGTTGGGAAAGCTGAACAAGAGTTAGAAAATCTCAGGATGAAAGAAAGTTGTCAAGTCTCCTTGTACATAGCAAATTTCAGAAGCTTAATGTCAAGAATGGGAGACTGGGGGGAAAGGGCTTATATTCATGTGTACAGAAGACGCTTGGCATCAAGCTTGTTGTACCAATTGGCTACCCACCCTTGAAGCTTTGATAGCCTTAAAGAGCTCATGGACATCACTTTCGAATTAGACACCAGATACCATGAGAGGCAGAAGGAAAAGGAAATTCATAAAGAGAAGAAACCTCCAATTGTTGGATCAAATCCTCCCAAGCCTCCTGAAGGTTCATCTTCAAGAAAGGATTATCACTGGAAGAATAAGAAGGGGAAGAATTTTCAAGTGTCCAAAGACAAGCCTCATGCTGTTCTCCTCACTAATGACAACAAATTAATTGGTTTTGAAAAGTAGAGGAGGATTAAAGAAGGCTTGTGCAACTATTGTGGTGGAAAGCACCAATTTGAAAAATGCTTCAAGAGGCCTGAAATTAGGCGGGGTTCATCAGAAGGCTTTCCTAGAAATCAGGGCAAAGCCTGAGTGGGAATCATGATGTGTTCAATGGTTCTCACTTATTTCCTTCAAGAGCACAATTGTTCACTCTGAATACTTGTGTCAAGAAATCTTTGAAATTTCTTATTTTATCTTCTCTCTCTCATATTTTTTATAGTCTTCTCATTGACTCTGGTGCTAAAAGCTCCTTTATTGCAAAGAATTTTGTTCTCAAGTACTCATTGACCATGTCAGAGCTCCCTGAAAAAATTCCTCTTTTCCTTTTGGATTCCAATGAATCCACTTCCCTGTTCATAACCCATTTTACCAAGTGGGTTGTTGACTTCCCTTCATTCCCAAGCTTTGAATGGGAATTTTTTATAATAGATTCACCCAAGAAAGAATACCTAATATTGGGCTATGATTTTCTTTACCATTTTAATCCCATTATTGATGCGAAAAAAGGATTGATGAACTATGATTCTAGTCATGAAGATTATAGTGGTATTACTTCTTCTACTATTAATGACTTTGCCAATGCTGTCAACATTGTTGCTCTGGTTGGTGAAATTAAGACACCTCCCCTTCCTCCTTCTGTCCATATCCCTTCCATCATTCCCTCTCAGTCATTACTTCCATCAAGAGATGAAGTCTTCAAATAGATAAATGATGTTGCATTAGATGTTGCTTATCTTCACTTCATCTCTTTCAAGGGGATATGGACCTTCCTCCTTTATCTTTTCATGCCTCCCTGGAGAAACAGTGGGATGAGGAGGAAGAGCCAGAAGAGATTGAAACTGTGCTTAAGATAGTTCCTCCTGCATATCACCAATATTTGGATGTATTCTCAAATGTGAAAGCAGAAAAAATTCCTCCACACCATGCCTGTGATCATCATATTGAACTGGAGGGTCTTCTACCTCCAGTTGGTGTTATCTACTCTTTATCCAAAAATGAGTCAGAAACAACCAGGGCCTACATTTCAGAGAATTTAGAGAAGGTTTTAATCAGGCCAAGCTCCTCTTCAACAGGAACACCTGTCCTTTTTGTTAAGAAAAACAATGGTGGCCTTTGTTTGTGTGTTGACTACTGCAAACTTAATGCTGTCACTAGCAAGAACAGGTATCCTGTTCCTCCAATGAATCAGATCTTTACCCTCCTTAACGGCTCTACTATCTTCTCCAGGATAGATTTGCGTGGTGCTTATAATTTCTTGAGAATCAAAGAGGGGCAGGAGCACTTAACTGCCTTTAGAACTAAGTATGGTAGTTATGAATATTTGGTTATTCCATTTAACTTGAAAAATGCTCCTGATTTGTTCCAGAATCTTGTGAATGATATCTTTGTAGATTTCTTGGATATTTTTGTTGTAATCTACTTAGATGATATTATGGTCTTCTCTAGTTCTGAGGAGGAACATGTCAAGCAATTGGCCTCTGTCCTCCAAAGACTGAGGGACAATAATTTGTTTTCTAAAGCCTCAAAGTGTGTATTCCATGCCTCAAGTGTGGAATAATTGGGCTATGTTTTTTCAAGTGAAAGCCTCAAGATGTATTCTTTTAAAGTTCAGCAAATCCTCAATTGGCCTCAGCCAAAGAACATCAAATAACTCTAATCTTTTCTTGGCTTTGCAAGCTTCTATTGTTGTTTCATTGAAAATTATTCCAAAAACGTCTCTGCTCTTATTTCCCTCCTTAAAGAAGATTCTCCTTTCATCCTCAATGAGGAAGATCTTAGTCAGTTTCAAAAACTCAAAGAAGCTTTCATCACTGCTCCTATCCTATCCCATTTTAGTCCTTCTCTACCAACTATTTTAGAGACTGATGCTTCTGATTATGCCTTGGTTGCTGTACTGAGTCAGGTGAATGACTCAGAAAAGCATCCCATTGAATTTGATAGTTGCAAGTTCCTCCCAGCAGAGCTCAACTATGAAATTCATGACAAGGAACTCCTTGTCATACCTTGGGCTCTCAAGCACCGGAGAGCTTTTCTTCTTTCTCTTTCTGATCCTTTTGAAGTCTTGACAGACCACTCTTCCCTCCACTACTTTACGTCTTCCAAAGTTCTCACTTGCCTTCAAGCCCGTTGGGCAGAGTTTCTTTCTGAATTCCACTTTTCTATCACTTACCACCCAGGCAGACTGGCCACTTTACCAGATGCCTTGTCATGTAGGGAAGACATGTACCCAGAGAAGGGGGTGGATTTCATCAGCAAAAATACTCAGAATTTTCATCAAGTTCTCAAGAAAAAAGAAATTCAAGAGTCAAGATTTTTCTCAATCAAAGTTGAAGTTTTCTCAGATATATTTGATCCAATTCAAAAGGCAGTATGACAAGAAAAATATTATAAAGAAATTTTCGAGCAATTAGCAAGAGGTGAATAAGTCTCAGATTATACTCTTGAATCTCAAGAAAAATTGCTATCATTCAAAGATAGAGTAGTCATCCCAAGCAATCATGAGCTTAGATTGGATATCTTTCAAACGCATCATGACTCACCGTTGGCTGGCCACCCTAGCCAGGAGAAGACCCTCAAGCTCATCAAGAAGGATTTTTCTTGCGCTGGCATGGATCAACGTATCAAGGACTATTTGTCCTCATGTCAGCAATGTTCAAGAAAAAACAACACTCACAATAAGAAGTTTGGAATACTAAAGCCTCTTCAAATTCCATCTGGTCCTTGGAATTCATTATCAATGGACTTTATCACTCAATTGCCTATGTCAAGCAGCTTTGATTCAACTTTAGTAGCTGTAGACAAATTTTCAAAGATGGAAATATTTGTTCCAACTTATGAAACAATCACTGCTTTGGACTTAGCTCAAATATTCATTAGTCATGTCTTTTCTAAACATGGTCTTCCAATCAGTATTGTTAATTATAGAAGTTCATTATTTGTTTCATCATTTTGGACTCAATTGTGTCAGCAGCTCAAGATATCAAGAGATCTTTGAACTGCCTTTCACCCTGAAACAGATGAACAGACAGAGAGGGTAAATCAGATTCTAGAACAGTATGTTTGGATGTATGTCAGTTACCATCAAGATGCCTGGCACACATGGCTCCCTCTGGCTGAATTTGCATATAATAATGCAGAACATTCATCAACAAAACAGTCACCATTTTTCACCATTTATGGAAGAAATACCACCTTTTACTCAATTCACATTTCTCAAGATGCACCTGCTGGAAAGGTATCAACAAAACTCCAATCAGTACAGCAAGTAGTCAAAGAAGAATTAGAGTCAGGAATAAGGAGATTTAAGAAGTATACAGATAGAAATATAGCAATTCCATCTGATTTCCAACCTGGGGACAAAGTATGGCTAGCTTCAAATAACATCAAGACAACAAGACCCACCAAGAAACTGTAAGAAGGATGGTTGGGACCCTTTGAAGTTCTGAAGAAGATTGGAAGCCATGCATATCACCTCAAGTTGCCTCGGAAATGGAAGTCAGTTCACCCTGTCTTTCATGTGTCCTTATTAGAACAAGTGAAGAAATAAATTATCCCCAATTGACATCAATTTCCACCACCACTAGTAACAGTGGAGGAGCAAGAAGAATGAGAAGTATCTCAGGTTCTGGACTCAAAACTCAAGAGAGGTACATTATGGTATCTTGTGGAGTGGAAAGGATTCACTGAAGACCCACAAAGAAAAACTCGGGAACCAACTTCCAGCCTTACTAACTCCCCAGATCTTGCCAAGGATTTTCATAATTTGTATTCAGAAAAGCCTGGCCCAAATACCTCAAGAGTTTGATTTTATGGTGCTTGGTGGAGATTGGAGTTTATTAAAGTAGGTTCCTTTGCTGAAATGCACCTTTAAGGGGGTATTCTACCCAAATATGTTGTAAGAATCACCTTGACCACTTTGTGAGCACTTGTAAATTTCTTTGGACAGGTTTAGAAGGCCTTGCAACATCAATACCCTAAAGTTTGGACCTTTCTTCAAGATATGGCCAAACCTTTTTTTCATTATTTTACCTTCCTTTACATTTTTCTTCATATTTTACTATTCTACTCTATGCCATTGAACCTTATTCAAGACATTCCTTACGTAAAATGCATTTAAGGCAACGTTTTATTCTTTCATGATGCTTGGTGGGGAGTGGAAGTTATGAAAGTGAGTTCCATCTCCTGGTGTGCATCTCTGAGGCTTCTACTTCTTGTAAAACTACACCATGGCCACTATGTGAGCATGAAATGTTTGGTTTTTATCTTATAGGAAAATTATGGCCAAAATCAAGCAACTCACAACAAGATCAATCCCCAGAAATTTCTTTATTTTATTTTATTTTATTTACTCTCTTTTCTTTTAATTCTTTCATTTCTTTTCATTTCATTTCTTTCACTTGTATCATTTTTTTATTTTTTATTTCTTGCTTCAAAAGCAGCAATCATAACTTCTATATAATGTTTGTGGGGGCAAGTCAATCAATAATCAAAGAGTAAAACACTAGTAATGGTAAAGACCAGCTAGAGATAATTCTCATCAAAATTTCTTCAAAAGCTCCCTCAAGTTATCACAGAAACCGGGACCATAAATGACAGAATTCAGAGAATCAGATTAATTGGATTCACAAATGGAAGTTAACTTTGAACTCATCTTCAAGTCAAGATTCAAAGCCAAGACCAAGAAAATCATGGAAAATTTGAAGTCAGCAAGTCATGGATGGAAATTTGGAAATTCAAGAGTGGAGTGAAGCACAAAAAATAGAAGAAATCATCATTAAAGCTGTTTCATTTCCCCAATTGGCCATTGTAAGGCATTTGGAACAGAAAACCATCAAATCATCTTATAATCATGTGAAAAGCATTCAAAAATTCATCAAAATATTCCATTTCAGTCATATTGGCATATTTGCACATTTTGGCTTCATTCTTCTTCAAAACCTTCAAAAACTTGGTTTTATTCAATTCTTCATGAAAATATGCCATTTCAATCACATTGGCATATTTGCGCAATTTTGCACATTTTGTGCATTTTTGTGCATTTTGTGCATTTTGGCTTCATTCTTCTTCAAAACCTTCAAAAACTTGGTTTTATTCAATATTCCATTTCAATCACATTGTCATATTTGCGCACTTTTGTGCATTCTGTGCATTTTTGTTCATTTTGTGCATTTTGGATTCATTCTTCTTCAAAACCTTCAAAAGCTTTGCTCTATTCAATTCTTCACCAAAATATGCCATTTAAATCATATTGGCATATTTGCGCACTTTTGTGCATTTTGTGCCTTTTTGCACATTTTGTGCATTTCTGGCTATTACTTCTTCAAAGTGTTCAAAGCATTTAAAACCTCAAATACAGTCATTTTCATCAGTAATTGATCTACATCCTCAGTATCTTGCATTTTGCCCACTTTTGCGAATTTTGTAATTTTGGCCAAAAAAAACCCATAAAACAACAAATTTGGGGAAAATTCAAGGAACTCTGAAATAGTCCAAAGCAAGAAAAAGGCCAATATTAACCCAATTTCAAAATGAATACAAATTTGGTGAAATAGCATTGGGTTAGAAAATAGACCTGAAATCACTATTTATCATGAGCCTTGAGGACTCAAGACAAATTGAGTGAAGAACTCTGCAATTAGAAGAAGATCAAGAATAGAACAAAAAGGATAAAGTGAAGAAAATTCAAAGAAGGGGGGAAGGATCAGAATCAAGTCAGAGAAGAAGGACCTACAATCTGTGAAGATGAAAGGGTTTGAGATTGTGATTTATGGAGGGGAATTATGAGGGATGAAAATGGGGTAATTGAGGGATAGAAAATTTCAGTTGATCTTATCAAGAGTCACTACTCTTATGGTTCTCAGAGCTCATCACTTTCAAGAGAGGGATAATGTCTCAGCCCTGGAGGCAGGCAGGGCATTACCAAAAACTACTAATTGAAGATCTTCCAACACCTAATCAGCAAGGGGGTTCATGGAAGATTCACCAAATACAGTTTCAAACCTCAATACAGCTCAATACAGGCAAAGCCCAAATACAGGCCTGTCCTCACTACAGGTGCAAAGACCTGTATTGATTCAATAACTGTATTGGATACACCAAATACAGTTCCACATCTTAAATACAGGTTCCTCCATCATACAATCATGGTTTCTCAACCCTCAAACTCCAGGCTGGCATTTTTTCACATATACCAGCCCCTTTCACCCTCCTGGGGGTTTTTCCCCCAGTTAATTAAAATAGTTGATTTATTATTTATTATTATTTTATTTCCCATTAAAAGTACTATGTTATTAATTATTAAGTTAGTCTTTGCCTTCCCTCACCTGTTTCAGCAGAGTCCTGGTGGTCATATTGTTTATAGATCCTTTTTTCTTTTCTGAACAGGTTGGAACAGTGATTCAGGATTATTTGTGGTTGGCTCTTATTATTGCTTTTGTTTTTGATCTCATATATTTTATTTCTCATTATTTCATGACTAGGAATTCTACTCTTATCTTTTGAGTATTTATTTTGAGCCCTCCATAAGGAAGTCTGTTCACTGATGGCCAGGCCCTCTTCACTTAGAAGAGCCCCTGTGACAATCCCCCCATTTTTGCGAGAAAACTTCCTTTTTAATACTTCCCTCTTGACCATTATCCTCATTTCTTGACTTTCATACTTGATTTGAATTATCTTCCCCCTTCTTTAAGCTTGAGTCAGTGCTTTCTACTTTGAAATATTCTTCTGCTTTTGGATTCAGTCATTTACTTCCTTTCAAGGCATGGCCTTTGGGTTGTATCCAAAAATGACTTCCATCGAGCTCTTCTGCTCAAAGTTTGATGGCCAATAAGTATATGTTCATATACCTCATTGGTAATGGTCCAACTTAATGTTTTGGCCCTTCTTTCCCTGATTGGAATCCCTTCAAAAGTCTACACGGGGGGTCTTGTCCCCATTGTCCCTGAAAATGCCTCAAAATATAGATTTGGGGCCCAATTGGCCCTACCATTTATTTTGGGTCATGGCCCTTCTTATGGTAATTTTTGGTTTTTATGGCTTCAGGAAATTTTTTGGCCCTTTTTAGTCTTGGGTTGACTTTGGGGTCCTACAGTCTGCGGGCCATGGTCTATGGTCTGTGGGCTGTACGCTGTGGGGGTCATTGGTGACCCCCGGGATGTGAATTGACCCCTGAGCCCAAATTTTCTGGGGCTTCAGGGGTCCCATGGGACCATAAAAATGGCCCATGGCCCAATCACTCACCTACATGGCCTGGGCCCTTTAGAAGGGTCCAGGACCATAAAGATTGTGACCTCCCCAAAGCTGCAGAGGAGGTCCTGGGTGGCGACTTCAGTCCAAAAGAGACATGCATTCACCACCTGAAGGACTTTGAGTTATGGCCCCACTTCCTTGAGGTCATTTTCTTCAGACTTGAAGTGATTTAACCTTACCTCTTGAATCTTCTACTTGCATACCCCTTAGTCATGCACTCAAAACTGACTGGCTTACTGCATCTTCCCCTTCTGCACCGCCACCATCTGTACTTCATGGTTCTGGCATTCTCAGTCAATTTTCTTCACTATCAATGGCTTCTTCTGGTCAATTTGATCCCACCCAAACTCATGGCGGTTACAAGGCAGTTGAAGTTCTTGATCCTGCTTGTACTGAATTTTTGGCAAAGGGAAAGGATTGTTTTGAAAATTACAATCCCAGATCTTCAAAATGCCACTACTGCTTTATTGGGAAGAAGCAATGCTGACATACTGGGAAGGAAGCTTCAAATGTCAGGAGGTATTTGTGAAGTAAGAAAGATGGGCCTTTTGAAAAATATTTCCCAGTTTCTGAGGCCCATACTCTTGATGGTACTTCAGGGTATTCTGCTTGCAAGTGAAATGAGTTTCTTTCTTAAAAGAGATACTGATATCTTGATTCAGTGACTGGTTCTAGGCAGAGGGATTTGGCCAGGTGGACTAATGTTGGAGGGCCCATCCTAGTGAGTGGTAGGAAAATATAATCCAGCTAATAAGTCCCAATTTCCAGGATCAACACTGAAGGCATAGTGAAAAGAATAAGACAAATTGCCGATACCCCACCTGATCTGGATTCTGAAGGTAGTGATGAGTTGGATGGTGAATAAGTTGAGGTGGTTCCTAATTCTTCTGGTCATCCATCCAATACTTCTCCTTCCCAGCCTCATGCCAAACAATTACAAATTCAAATCATCCCCAGAACCCCCAGAGATATCCAACCCACTCTTGTTACCATTCCTCCTGCTTCACCACACTCTTCTTACACAAGGCCTGCCCTGAATTCAGCAGTAAGACCATCCCCCATCCATAGTCACCTCACAACAACTCCAACCTGTGGCCAGTACCAGTAGAAGAAGAGAAGAAGTTTGTCCTTTGCCATTTCCTGCCACTAAAGTGTTTTAATGCAGGATTGCTGGCCTATCCGAGTTACCAGAGAAGATCCAAATACGGCAAGTGATAATCAGGATTCTGTGGCCAGGTTATTTAGGAGGGTTGATAGAAATAGCAGGGAGGTGATTATGTAGGCTAATGATAGGACTATTCCAGGGACTGCTTCTGAGGAGATGGCTGCAAAATGTTCCTGGTATGAAGATGAGTTGATGAGTGATTTTCAGAAAACTTTTGACTTTTTGGGTAGAGATAACTAGTTTCCTCTTCCTTGTTTGTGTTTTGTGTGACTTCTATCCACACTCCTATAACTACTAAAGTAAAAAATAAAAAATAATTTGAACCTCCCAATACATGATTTGAGAGGGGATGCTGCTGCTTTAAAAAAGAAATAAAAGAAATATACAAGTAAAGAAAAGAAAGAAAATGAGAGAGAAAGAGAGTAGAGAAAAGAAAATAGAGAAATTACTGAGGTTGTCCCTCTTGTGGTGAATTGCTTGATTTCTGGCCAAGAATTTTCTGAGAGATAAAAACCAAGCATTTGATGTTCACATAGTGACCAAGGTGATGTTTTACAAGAAGTAGAACCCTCAGGGATTCATATCAGGAGATGGAACTTACTTTAATGACTTCCACTCCCCACCAAGCACCATAAAACAGATAACTTTGCCATAATTGACTTTGAAGTAATGAATGTCTTAAATAAAGATGATTGGAATAGATTGGAAAATAATAAAAAGTAAAAGATAAAAAAGAAAGAAGGTATTTGACCATATCTGGATGAAAGGTCCAAATTCGAGGTTATCAATGCTGCAAGGACTTCTGAATTTTCATAACCTCTTCTCCCCACCAAGCACCATAAAATCAGAATCTTGAGGTAATTGGGCCAGGCTTGTCTGGATACAATAAATGGAAATCCTTGACAGGGTCTGGTGAGCTGGTAAGGTTGGAAGCTGGTTCCCAAGTAGTTCTTTCTGGGTCTTCACTCAATGCTTTCAACTCTACAAGGTAATATAGTTTACCTCTTTTGAGTGTTGAGTCCAGGACCTGAGTCACTTCCCATTCTTCTTTCTCCTCCACTAGAACTTGTAATGTTGGAAATTGATTACAATTCGGGATTCTTGACTGCTTGACTGTTTCTAGTAATGACACATGGAATACAGGGAGAACTCACTTCCATTGCAAAGGTAACTTGAGGTGATAAGCATGACTTCCAATCTTCTTAATGACTTCAAAGGGTCCCAGCCATCTTTCTGAAACTTTCTTGTTGGGTCTTGTAGTCTTGATGTTCTTGGAAGCTAGCCATATTTTGTCTCAACGTTGAAAATCAGGTGTAATTGTCAGCCTGTGACTCAAAGCCAGAGCACAAGCATGACAGCCAAAATACCATAAACCAATGGTATAGCCAAGATACCACCAAAACATGGAACTGAGCCAAATGAGCTAGAAAGGTATCAAAAGAAAGAGGAAAATCACCTCTTTCTGAAAATATAAGTCCCATCACCATAGGACAAGAAATAACAAAGTTATTCCTGCTCAAAGTCATTTCTGAGCATAAACCTCAATTTTCACCTCTCATCTAAAATCTAGAAGGAGAGGCTTAACCCCATCAAATGGGTATTCAAAATGAAGCTATAAGCCAGGGCTATCCAATGGTATCAGCCAAACTGAGCTAGCACCAATATTACTGGAGTTATGGTCAATTTCAGGCCAAATAAGGGTGAACACAACATTCACCTCTCATCTAACTTCTACAGTTTTAGTGTGGGATACCTGAAGTGGGGTATTTTTGGAAAGAGCACAATCATGGCTATCTGATGGTGTCATCCATTTCCCCATAGCTCAACTAGAACAAACGTTATGGGGCAAACAAGCTCAATACAGCTTTTTGCCCAAAACACGCAAATGTACAAAGGTCTTGTACATGGAATAACTTTGCCATATTTAATGATACCCATATCACATGAGGTACCATACTGTACGGCACATACAGGGCTACACACTGAACCAATTTTGAGGTTGATATCTCAAGAATTGACAAAGTTATGGCTGTTTTAAGGTCAAAATCCCACCTGCTGTCATATACAGCCTTACCATGGGATAATATGCCATAACCATGAATATGAGGTGTCAAATAGATGAAGAAGAATGTTTTTACTTCAATACCTCATATGTCAGTCAATACTGGGGTCCCATACAGTTTCTGTACAGCATTCTACGCATCATACACGTCAGAATCAGGCTGTGAGGTCCCCAAATGAAAATTTTCACCCTGTATTGGTAAAAACCGCCCAGATGTGGTTTCAAAACCACATCTGAGCCCAATACAGGGCATACACGCTGTTTGCAAACCACAATTCAGTCCTAGAGAGTAAAAAATCTTCACTTCCTCTACGTGGAAAGGTCTAGTACCCTTTCCACCCCATTTCAGGATAAAAAGGAGGCTTTTCACAGCCAGAATTGTCTCCTCATCCTGCTCTTGAATACCCTATGTAGTAAACTGTCAAAAACAGTTTTACTCTTGGGTAATAAACAGGTATTATTATATATTTAATTATTGTAACTCTTATTATAGTAACCCAACTGGTAAGATTGCACCCTGGGTTCTCAATAGCGCTCACCACCACTATTATTCAATAGTAGAACCCCTTAATTATATTATAAATCATCTTTTAAAACCCAATACTCTTATTTTAAATTAATTTTCTACGTGTCACAGTCATAATTCTAGTTGTAAATACTCTTATTACCACTTCAATATAGACTCAGCCTGACAGTAATTGACCTATTTCTATCTGCATACTTCTTGCTTCTCCTAATTTATGACTCTAATTCTTCTTTGACAGCTTTATGTACTGATTGAAGTTTTGTTGATAACCATTCAGAAGTTGAGTCTTGAGAAATATGGATTGAGTCAAAGCTGGGTTTCTTCCATAAATAGTGACCAAAGGGGATTGCTTTGTTGATGAATGTTCTGCATTATTGTAGGAAAATTCAGCCAGAGGGAGCCAGGTGTGCCAGTCATCTTGATGGTGACTGAAATACATCCAAAGATAGTGTTCTAGAATCTGATTTACCCTCTCTGTCTGTCCATCTGCTTAAGTATGGAAAGCAGTTGAAAGATCTCTTGATATCGTGAGCTGCTGACATAAATTGGTCCAGAATGATGAAGCAAATAAACATCCTCTATCACTGAAAATATTTAATGGAAGTCCATGTTTGGAAAAGACATGGCTGATGAAGATTTGAGCTCATTCAGGGCAGTGATTGTTCCATAAGCTGGAATGAAGGTTGCCATTTTTGAGAATCTATCCACAACTACTAGAATTAAATCAAAGCAGTGGGACAGTGGCGATTGAGCGATGAATTCCATTCACAAAGAATTACAAAGACCAGATGGAATTTGAAGAGGCTTGAGTAATCCAAACTTCTTATAATAAATGTTCTTGTTTCTTGAACATTGGTGAGATGAGGACATGTAGTCCTTAATGAATTGATTCATGCCAGACCAATAAAAGTCCCTCTTGATGAGCTTGAGGGTCTTCTCCTGGACAGGATGGCCAGCCAATGGTGAGTCAGGACACTTTTGAAGAAGATTGAGTTGGATTTCTTCATTGCTTGGGATTATCACTCTATCTTTGAATAATAATAACTTTACTTGAGGTTCAAGAGAACAATATTTATCTAATTCACCTCTGGCTAGTTGCTCAAGTATTTCTTTGTAGTATTTGTCTTTCCATACTTCTTTTTTAATCTTGTCAACTACATATGAGAATATTTCCACTTTGATTAAGAAGAATATTGACTTTTGAATTCCATCTTGCTTGATTATTTGATGAAAATTCTGAGGATTATTGCTGATGAAGTCCACCCCCCTCTCTGGGTGCAAGTTGTCCCAACATGAAAAGGCATCTAGTAGCATGGCCAGCCTTCCTGAGAGGTAAGTGATAGTGAAATGAAACTCAGAAAAAATTCAGCCTAACAGGCCTGACGACAAGTTAGAACTTTGGAAGACATAAAATACTGAAGAGAAGAGTGGTCTTCCAATACATAAAAAGAATTGGAAAGAGAAAGAAGAAAAGCTCTCCTGCTGTTGAGAGCCCAAACTATGCCAAGGAGTTCCTTGTCATGAATTTCATAATTCAGCTCAGATGGGAGATGCTTGCGGCTATCAAATGCAATGGGATTCTTTGCTGAGTCATTCACCTGACTCAGTACAGTACCCAAGGCATAATCAGAACCATCAGTCTCTACAACAGTTGGTAGAGAAGGATTGAAATGGGAAAGGATAGAAGCAGTGGTGAATGCTTCTTTTAGTATTTGAAACTGATTAAGAGCTTCCTCATTGAAGATAAAGGGAGAGTTTTTTTGAGAAGGGAAGTGAGAGAAGTGATTTGTTTGGAGTAATTTTTAATGAAACAACAATAGAAGTTGGAAAAGCCAAGAAAAGATTGAAGAGCTTTGATGTTCTTTGGCTGAGGCAAATTGAGGAACTACTGAATGTTTGAAGAATTCATCTTGAGGCCATCACTTGAAACAACATAACCCAGGTATTCAACACTTTAGGCATGAAATACACACTTGGAGGCTTTGGAAGACAAATTATTGTCTCTCAGTCTTTGGGGGACAGAGTCCACATGTTTGAAATGTTCCTCCTCAGAACTGGAAAAGACCATAATATTATCTAATTAAACTACAACAAAAATATCCAAGAAATCTGAAAATATGTCATTCACAATATTCTGGAAAGAAGCTGGAGCATTGGTAAGGCCAAATGGCATAACCAAATACTCATAACTACCATATTTGGTTCTGAAGCAGTTAAGTGCTCATCCCACTCTTGCTCCTATTGAAGATGAGCTTGGCCTTATGAAACCTTCCTCCAAATTCTCTGAAATGTAGGCCCACAGTGTTTCTGACTCTTGTTTTGATAATGAGTAGATAACATGAAGTGGAGGTAGAAGACCCTCCAGTTCAATATGATGATCACAGGAATAGTGTGGAGGAAGTTTCTCTTCTTTCACCTTGGAAAATACATCCAAAAATTGGTGATAAGAAGGAGGGACTAGCTTAAAAACAGTTTCAATTTCCTCTGGATCTTCCCCCTCATCCAACTGCTCCTCCAGGGAGGCATGAAAAGATGAGGGATGAGTGTCCATATCCCCTTGCACAAGATGAAGTGAATATATAGCAACATCTTCTCCAATATCTTTTATCTCTTTGAAGACCTCATCTCTTGATTTAGGTAATGACTGGGATGGCATGATGGAAGGGAAGGTGTCTTCAGTTCACCAACCAGAGAAACACTGTTGACAGCAGTGGCCAACACATTACAAGTAGATGATTTAATACCACTAGAATCTTTATGACTAGAATCATAGGTGATAAATCCATTTTTCCAATCAATAATGGGATTAAAATGGTAGGGGAAATCATAGCCCAATATTAGGTCTTCTCCTTTGGGTTAATCTTTGATAAAAAAGTCCTAGTCAAAGCTTGGAAAGGAAGGAAAGTCAACTACCCACTTGGTATAATTGGTAATGAACAAGGTATGGGATTCATTTGAATCCATAATGAAAGCAGGGATCTTCTCAGGGAGCTCTGACATAGTCAATGAGTACTTGAGAACAAAATTCTTTGCAATAAAAGAGTTTGTAGCACCAGAAACAATGAGAATACTATAAAAAATATCAGTGACAGAAGAAAAAATAAGAAACTTTAAATATTTCTGGACACTAGTATTCAGAGTGCACAATTGTGCTCTTGAAGGAAATAGGTGAGAACCATTGAAAACATCATGATTCCCACTCAGGCTTTTCCCTGATTGCTAGGTCAGCCTTTTTATGATTCAGGCTTTTTTTGAGGTCTCTTGAAGTGTTTTTCAATTGGGTGCTTTCCACAACAATAAGTACATAACCCTTCTTTGATCCTTGTCTCCTTTTCAGAACCAATTAATTTATTGTCCTTATTGAGGAGAGCAGAATGGGGCTTGTCATTTGAATCTTGAAATTGCTTGCCCTTCTTATTATTCTTATGGTGAGGCCTTTTCAAGATGAGTGTTGAGGGGGCCTTGAAGGGATGGATCCAGTGACAGGAGCCTTCTTTTCTTGATTAATACCATTCTCTTTCTGTCTCTCATGGTATCTGGTATCTAATTCCAGGGTAATGTCCATGAGCTCTTGAAGAGTATCAAAGTTACCAGGATAGGAGGTTAACTGGTCCAAACGTCTTGATTCCAATCCTCTTCTATAAACATTAATAGAAGCTCTTTTTCCCCAATCTCAAATTCTTGACATTAATCTTCTCAAATCAGCAATGTACAAGGATACATGACCACTTTCCTTCATCCTCAAATTGTACAACTCTTGTTCAGCTTTCCTGACTTCATTGGGATCACCAAACAGAGTGAATAATTGAGTTTAATATAACTGCCAATGATTGAGGAGGTAGGAAGAATCTTCATTGCAAATATTGGGGAGGTAGGGCTCAATCCATTTGCCAGCTCTACCAGTGAGAAAGGAAGTTGAGTGCAGAACTTTATTCCTGCCAGAGAAAACATTTTCTGGATCATTATGGAAAATCAATTGAAATGATTGGATAAATCATCTCATCTAATGATCTTGAGTAACATCAAAAGAATCAGTTGCCTTTATTGATGGAGTCTTGAATGCAGGGGCTTTGAAATTTTCCCTGGGGGCTGCTTCTTGAGAAAGGTGTCCCATAATAGTAGCCATTTTCTCCATGATCTTGAGGAAACTTGGATCAGATTGAGAGACAAGAGGTTGATTAGTAAGGGCTAGATTGGAACCCTGGGGTACCTCTGGATCATTTCCCAAAGCATCTGCCACTTCAGTTTCCCCAGAATCCACACCCCTCTTCATTTTCAATTTCTCCTAGTATTGCTATTGCACATTCAGACATGCCAGGATAACCACCCAAAAGGCCAGAGAAGGATCTTGATATTCTTGATTTCATTCCCCCTCTTCTGGAGGATGCTGCTCCTTTCATTGGTGGTCCTCTGTCCAAATTTGCACTCAGTTGATGAACTGATGGTGTGCAGTCAAGAGGAACCCTTGCTGTAGGAGTGAGAAAAGTTGGATTTCCTTTAGATCTAGTGTTCTTGGCTGGAGGGCTATGCTGAACTGGCATTATTGAGAAATTAAGAGCCAAAAATTGATGATACTTGATAATAAAGAATCAAAGTTTGGTAAAATCAATAATAAATAAAATATTGATGATCTTGAGGAATCAATCAACAGTCTTTAGGGGAAATCCAATTCAATAAATAAATCAATTAATTCAGCCAATATCAGCAGTCAATCAAATATGAATAAATCTTGAAGAATTCAATAATCAATCACTAAATCTATCAATGTCTTCAATGTCAGTACAAGGCCCTGAGGAATCAATCTGTCAAATCAATATCTTCAGGAATCAAAACCAATCAATAATCAATAATAAATTCTTGAGGATAAATCAGTTATCTTGAGGAATTCAAAATTCAATCAGTCCAATCCAAATAAAATCCTGAATCACTGAAACAATAATCCAAATAAATCTTAATCAATAAACCAATCAATAACTCCTGATAAGACCTGAATAAACAAACAAAAAGAAATATTTGATTGGAATAGAATTAAGAATGAAATGAGATGGTCAGAAATTATTAATAAATGAAAGAATAAATTTTAATATGAATATACTGAATGAGATGAGAATTGACGCTAGAAAAATCATAGAATCATAAAAGAGTAATGATTTGATGAATGAGAGAAATGATGTTAAATGAATGAAAATAAAGAATAATATATGAGTTAATCAATTTAATGTCACAGAGGCTCTTCTAAGGGAAGAGCGCCTGGAACTCAGTAAACTGGGACTTACTTATGGAGGGCTCAGAATATGGTAAGAAAAGAGTATACTGAATAGTTTTAAGAGATGAATTATTAAATAAGAGAATATAAGAAAAGCAGAAACAAACAGTAAGAGTAAGAATAAAAGAGCCAACCACAAACAAGTCCAATTCCACTGTTTCAACCTTTCAGAATGAAAAGAGAAGGTTTAATAAGGATGTGTCCATCCAGATCATACTGTAAAGGCAAAGAAAGAAAAAATGCTAAGACTAACTTAAAATCAAATAATCATGATACCCAAAATAAGGATAAAAGTAATTATGAAATAATAAATATACTAAATTAATTAACTGGGGAAAAGTCCCCAGGGGGAGAAAGAGGGGCTGGTATATTTGAGAATCACCAGCCCTGACATAGAAAGAGAATTTTCATGAGAAGATTTGATGATTGAATTGAGTCTGGCCAATACCGGTCCTGTATGGCTGTACAGGATCTGTACAAGAGGAATGATGGTATTGAGTGATCATACAGTTTGGGGATGGTGTATCCAAAAGGTATTGGGTAATTCCAACCTGTACCAGTATTGACAGGCTGTATGCATGTTTCAGCAAGGAAGATTGCTGGAACTAAATGCTGATACACACAGTGGATTTTCTGGTTTGAGGTGTTTGAGTGGGTGTAAGTATGAATAGCCTTACCCCTGATTAGTGGTTGTTACAATGGTACTGTCACATGGTGGAATGTGATCTAAAACTTTCCAGGATTAACCTGTCATTCAACCAGTTTAATAGCCATTTTGGAAAGAGTTCCCTTTTCTGAGGTCTGGCAGACAGCATTTTGCCAATAAACCAGTTACCAAGGTCATGGGTTTGATTCCAGTTGGAGACAAGGGAGGTCTCAATCAAACACCCAGAGATCACTGGGTTTTCTGCTTCATTGGCATACAAGGGTTCTGCCCCTTTTGGGTCCCTTGTAGGCTCCTGTTGTGACTAATGTAGCTCCATGAGCAGGACATGGGTAACACCATCAGCTACATGCCCTTTGGGATGCAGTTCTCTAAATGCAGGGGTAATTTCACATGGTGGAATGCTATATACAACTTGCCAGTATTAACTGGTCTTTCAACCGGCTCAATAGCTTTTTTGGCAAGAGTTCCCTTTGCTGAGGTCTGGCAGACAGCATTGTGACACCAAGATGGAAAATGAAATTGTGGAATAACTATGCAGATGGAAATAGGAATTAGGGAATAACTCCCAAGAATAAAATCATATATGAAAATAGGATTGTGGCATTACAGAAGAGGTGTGGTTCAATTCCGGAGATCAAAATAAAATTTAAGAAAAACTTCAGAGAAGGAAATCAAAGTGCAGAACTCTGGAACTGGGTAAATCAAATGGTGAATAATTTCTGGGGAATAATCAAGAAGATCAAAGTTTCAATCACAGGAATTTCAAATAAAATAGACAATACTAGTTCCCATACCTTTGTTCTAATCTAATGGAAGTGCACTCAATAACAAAAAAAGTGTATTCTTCCCACTTTCTCCACTTTGGAGAATAATGTCACCAGCCAAATTATATCAATGAAATCACATGATTTTGATAGGAAAAAACACCTTCAGCACAATTCTCTCAGAAAAAATTTACCAAAGTCACCAAAGAGAAGAATATCACTAGCTTTTTCAGAATTTGTATATTCTCCACTTTCTTGACAAAAATAAACTATCACCAGCCAAATTCTCTAAATAACATCTTATGAGTTTGATAGGAAAAACACTGCCATCTAAATTCTGTCAGAAAACACATAACAAAGGCACAAAAAAGATTCTCCTCAGCCAGATTATCTCAATAAAATAATATAATTTTTATAAGAAAAAGACCGCCAGAAAAATTCTCTCTAACACTACATTTCTCACCAGCTAAAACATCTCAACTATAATTTTTCTAAGTCCCCTGTTGTGAGAAGCTCTATGGTTTCCCAAAAGGTATGACAAGAGATATTCTCTCCCTCATTTTGAAAGAAAAAAAAGAAAAATGGTAAAAGTTCCCGCTATTGACAATCACAACCCAACCTGAACTAGCAGGATATTTAGAGTAGTAGTAGTGTTTTTAGTGATGAAAATATCAGTAGCCATGCTCGGTGGCTTGGTATCAGTGAAGAATAGTAGGATAACCATAGTTCAAAGCTCAGTAGCCTTTCTAAGTGTGTTAGTATTGTTGAAGAAAAGTATTATAGCTGTAGTGAAGAGCTCATTATCCTTGCTCAGTAGCTTAGTATTATTAAAGAATAGTGGTATAACCATAGTGAAAAGCCCAGTAGCCTTTCTCAGAAGTATAGTATTATTTCTAAAATGTAGTATCAATGTTTATTGAGTAGTAATTCTTAGTATTAAATCTAGTAGTCCTATCATCAGTATTCAAAAATCATTATAATAAACAAAAAAATATTATTAGTCTTATAATGTAAAATATTAGTTATTTTTTCATACAATTATGTTTTTTATATTAGTGTTATCTATAGGTCTGATTTACAGAATACTTATCAGTCTTCTCTATCTGATAAAGACAAAAATCTTATTCTATTTTGTAATCATTTTTAGGCTGAGAATTCAGTATTGTTTAGAGGGGTAGCTACCACACCTTAGCACCCATGGGTATTGGACAATTATGAAGTTACAAAAAGACTTAACAATAATTTCTTACTCAATGTACTGCCTTATTTCATCCCACACCAAAAGGAGCTCTCACATCTGCTGTTCTAACAGTGGCATAAAGCTTCAAACATCAATAATCCAGCAATTATCAAAAGAACCTGCCAATTGAATGCATAAAAAATCCTTTATGGATCAGGAAAGCTCACAAGCCTATGATTTAACTGTGGAATCCAAGAACCCAGAAAATTGTAAATCATTTTCACCATAAATTTTTCAACAAAATCATTTGATTATTATCATCCAAAAAGAGGAGGAAAACCACCTGGAGAAGAATCACCTATAAATTATAGTCTACCAGTTGGTACACCCAGAAACAAAGAGGAAAGATCAGAATATTGTTACAGATTATTTTAAAAAATTACTCAAAAAAATCTTTGAAATTGAAAATAAAATTGAACAACAGAAAAAGAAAAAGATATCAATATGGTCTCTGAATCATCATAATAGATACCACATAATCCCAATGAATACAAAGGGGAAGTTATCAATGAAGAGACCATGCAAGGTTAAGAAGAAGTGTCTGATGAAGAAATACTTCATCAATTTTTTTTGGAAATGCAACAAGAATTAATTGAAGTGCTTAAAAAAAATGAAAAATAAATCAGTAAAGTTTTCCCGCAGAAAAAATCCCAATGGGAGAAACTACAACCATTCCAGGAATTTTCAGACAACAAGGATCACCATGACCATTTTCAAGCCCCATGGCCTCATTAACTCCATTCATTTCACAAAGACCAAATACTCTACCAAAGAGGGTTAATATTCATGCACAGGCTTCAAGCCCATTAAAAGTAGAGATTGCTATAAATAGAGCACCCATTGTCATGATTAGGCCAAAGAACTATTAGCTTATGGTTTGATGAAAAGGGAGTAGAAATATTCACTAAAATAATGTAAAATATAGAGGAAATTGAAGGGGAAAGTGGAAGGGATATAGCAAGCCAAATATCCTTTTGGACTAAAGATCAAGAAATTATCTGCTATATTTGAGGAATTCCCATATATCAAAATGGAAATTGGGAGAAACTAAAATTAGATATTAAGAGAAGATGGGGGAAATTATTACCTGAAAGAGGATACAAGCTTTCCTCAATAACACAATAACTTACAAAGATTCAAAAAGAAAGAGGAATTAGAGATATTATTGAATATAAAACGCTCATTTGTGAATATTAATCCATTATTAATTATCTCAAGAGGTATCAATATATACAAGGAGATATTAATCACAATCAAGAAATTTTGGCTAGTCTTTCCTCAAGTGTTCAAAAATAAATTTATAAAGAAATGATAAAAAATAAGGTCATGGTGCGAGCTTTGGATGGTTTTCATATCATTCCAAGATTGAAAGTATTAAAGCTATATATTGAACAGGAATTTGAAGTCAAGGTCTTAATTAAATAGAAAGAATTTTTTCATGAAATGTTTCAAGAAAATCAAGCCAGGCTTGAATATGAAAGCTGGGGAGAAGCTTCAAAGCAAATGAAAGATCTTACCCCAAAAATTCAAAATCCTCTGCCGCAAGAACATCAATCAAACGATACAAGGAAGGATTCAGTTAAGCAAGTAGTGAATCAGGTAAAACACCTGTCAGAAGTAGTTTAATCTCTAAAGAAAACCCAAGAAAGCAATAATTGAGATCAGAAAAATACACAAAACTCACAGCCATTTAGGTCAAGATATCCTTTACCAGCCATATTTCCCTGCTCAAAGGGCTCCAAGACAGCCACAATAGTGTTGCTACTACCTAGGAGAAGGAAATTCTGCAATGAGATGTAATAACCTCACAGAAAATATGGAGAAAAGACTTGTATTGAAGTGTGGAGAAACATATCTTTTTCCAAATTTTCAGAGAGTACCCACGGAAGGCCCTATGTCTGCAAAAGACTTTATTGGACAGTTTTCCAAAGAACAGGAGGAATTAACTAAAAATATGATATAAAAGTCAAATCCACCCCCAAAACAGAAAGAACAAATAGTAATCAAGGATAAAAAAGATGAGAAGGGAACCTCTATAGCTCAAATAGAAGAATGGTGAAACTGGAAATGTAAGGTGTGGATATGAAACTTTGATTAAAAATAAAGTACTTTTCCTGTCCTCAAAATTTGTATGACGTAAAAATCAATTAAGAATAGTAAGAAATATTATTTCTATAAGAAAACACGCCAATTTTATTGTTTATAGCTTTATTAGTATAAAACAATAATATTATAAAAATTTATCCAAAAATACTCTACAAGAGATATTTAGGGCTACAAAAGAAATTTCTTCAAGAGCAATTTAAATTGGAATTAATTGAGCAAAGAACTGCAAGCAATTAATTAAAGAACAAAGTCTTTAAAAAGAATATTAAAGAGAAAACACGCCCAAAAGTGACCAGAGTGAAGTTGGAAACAAAGTGACAAAGTTAACAGTGATGAAAGATGTTTTCATTCACTTTTGAGGTGGTTCAGAGGTAAAAATGATTATAAGAGTTACAAAAAATGATTATAATGATTTTTCAAGTGGTTAGAGGGTTTAAAATGATTTAAAAAGGGTGGTTGGAATCTTTCATTGATTGGCTTAACAGTGTTTAAACTAATTATAAAAGGAAAAGATTCTAACATGAAGAGAAAAGTGGGGCAAAGAAGACATTCTTTTATAGCAATCAATTTTCTTACTCCAAAAGTAAAATTTACTCTTGTCAATCGCGAAAAAAAGTCTGACAATAGAAAAGCCAATTATGGCATCATTGAACCCTGGTTTAGACCAAAAAAGGGCTGGTTAAAGCCATTTTTAGCTATTTTAGACCCTTAAATCAGCCATTACTATAGCAATATCTAGTCTATAGCCTTCAGACCACGTCAAAATGTGTGTAAGAGGCGTAGAAACCAGCTAAAACTGTTTTTGCTAACATTATTTTGACTTAAGGGTAGTTTTAACCTCTTGGAAGCAGTTAAAACCACCCTGGTTGGTATCAAAACCTCATCATCAATTGAGTCACAGACCCTGTGACTCAATTCCAGGCCAAAAGTAATGAACTTTTGCATGGATTTTGACATCCCATGCCAGTTAGCAAGGAGTTTTGGGGGTCTGGCTCCCCCTTAGAGCCAGAGTTCCTTTTCCCCCCCAATTTTAATCTTTGCAATTTATTTTTTCCTTTAATTCCTCATCATGTATTATACTTGTAATTTACATATGTAATTCAATTGAATTGTACAGTACAATACAGTAATAATTTATACCTCATATGCAAATCAAAGTTCACTTATGTAATACACACACACATTTTGACATTTCAATTGAGTTCAATTGAAAATACTTCAATTCCTCATAACTTCTAAGCTAAACACAACACCTCAATTTTAACACAAAAATTGATGGTTAACACCACATGTGGTGTGAATCGAATTGAAGCTTTGAGGATTCTCAATTTTTGTATTGAAAATACTAAAAACTTAATTTAAGCTTATTTAGAGTTGAGTTACAAAAATTTCACTCAGAGGTGACCCCACCTAATTTTTATGAGGAATCAAATGGTGAAATAATTTTTATATGTTTATTTATTGCATAAAAAGTTATAATATATTTCATATAACTTATTAACAGAAATATTTCAATTTCACAATTTTTATTAAAAATTCATTTTTACTTAATTTTTATGAGTAAAAATATAATTTCATAATTTTAAATTGTATTGTAATTTTATTTCTAAATTATAATTAAATTTTGATTTTTAAATATAAATTTGTATTTATATTTCAATTTTTATTTTTATAATATAACTAAATTTATTTTCTTTATACTTGTATCTTAATTTATCTTTTGTGGTCTTTTGGGTATATGAAAATACCTCTAAGGCTCACATTCCCTCCCCCTAAAAAAAGAATACTACTTTGTAATATTGTTATTTCTAGTGTGCCTGAACCTTCTAAGAAGTTTAGTAGCTTCAGGTATGTCTTTTTCTGGAAACCATTCATCTTCACAAGTTGGGTCACTGTACCTAACAAGGTATTCCCTTACTTTGTTGGTTCTCAACTTTCTTTCTTTGAGAGCTTTGGTAATTTTCTTACTACCAGATGACTCAATAGGAGGTATAACTTGGGGAACTTTATTCCTCAAGGGGAATTTTCAGCATAACTAGATTTATATGCATTTATCAAGCTCACTGGAAAGGTAGGATGCTTATTGCTAAGTTCTTCAGATAACTCTACTTCAACAGCATTTTCTCCATGGAGGGCCTTAATAACAAAAGGTCCTGCAAAGGATTCTTCCAGCTTTTTACATCCTTTGATCTTATTGAAGTTAGTTGTGGATACAAGAACTAAGTCCCCCACTTTGAAATCTGGAGTTGCATGTGATATATCCCATTTTCCTTAGCATATGCAAAAGAGTCCTCAATGCACCTTACTGCATGCTTTCTAGCTTTTTCTAGCATTCCTTTGAAGGTAGCAGCTGTGGGATATATTTCAATTAAATCTTTCCTCAAGGAATCTTGGGGTAATTTGGGGTTCCATCCTTTCTCTATAATAGCAGGAGTTTGATTGGTACTGGCATGGATTGATGTTTTATATGCTAATTCCAGTGCTGGCAACAGAGTACACCGTTCATGGGCAAATCCATCACAATCTTTGAGTTCAAGGCCATATGCAAAAAATCTTCTTACCATGTCTTCTAAGGTTTGGATAATCCTTTCAGCCAAACCATCAGTTTGTGGGTGGTAGGCTGTAGAGAAAGACAGTTTAGTGCCAAATAATTGGTGAAGATTTGTCCATAGTGCTGAAGTGAATTTGGGATCCCTATCACTAATGATATTTGTAAATATCCCAGTCCATGACACTACTCAATTCCATATCAGAAGAGCTGTATCCATGGCTGTATCATCCTTGTGGCATGGTAAAAAAATTGGAGTTTTACTGCATCTGTCCACAATTACTAGGCAAGCATTATAACTTCTGTCACCTCCTGGTGGTAGCTCAGTTACCAATACATATGGACAGTTTCCCAAGGTCTGCTTGGTTCTTGGATTTTTATCATGTTTCCAAGTCTCTTTCCAGTGGATTTATTTGCTTTTTGACATCTGTCACAGGTTTTGCAATACTCTGCAACATCTCTCTGCCACATTGGCCACCATGTACAGGTTCTTACTTTTTCTCTAGTTCTGTCTTCAGACAGATGTCTTGAGAAGGGGCTGTCATGGCATTCTTTCAGTACAAGATTGATTCATGACCTGTCCACAACTGTCATGACACATGTGTGCTTGGTTCTGTGGTAAATTACGCCATCCAGTAGCTGAAATCTTCCTTCATCATACTATTTCTTCCATACTTCATCCAAGGTATGTACAAGAGAGTTGTCTTTACAGTCTTTGTTAAGTAATTGGCACAAGATGTTACAGTTCTTATATTGAGTGTAACTGTGTCTTACCCCTTCAAAGAAGGTGGTGTTCAAGTCTGTAACACTTATTCCTTCTGTTGGGATCTGTGGTGAAACGTCTTCTGGAACATAAGCAGGATTATCAATATTATTTGGTAATGGACATCTGCTCAGTCCATATGCATTCTTATGAATATTCCCATCCTTATGAACAATAGTCATATTGCCTCTGTATTCTTGTATGGCTATTTGCCATCTGAGCATATGTCTGTTGGGTGATTTCATGTTTAAAAGTGATTTGACAGCTGTAAAATCTGTTATCACCTCAAAAACACATCTCTCTAAGAAGTAGTTCAATTTCTCCAAGGCCCAGACAAGGAATAGACATTCCATTTGACTTGCCCCATATCTGGCTTCAGTTGGTTTGCTTTGCCTGGATATGAAACATATGGGTCCTTCTACAGGTTTGTCATTTATGATCTGAACTTGGTGAAGTGCAGCACCCAGCCCATCCCCTGATGCATCACTATACAATTTAAAAGGCAATTTGAAGTCTGGCATTAGTAAGAGTAGAGCAGTGGTCAAGGCTTCTGTTAAAGACTCAAAAGCTTTGACTCTGTCAACAGTCATTTCAAATACTGTGTCTTTGTCACACAATTTATAAAGTGGTCTTGCTATGGATGCAAAATCTTTAACATGTTGCCTATAATATCCTGCAAAACCTAAAAATGACTGAATTTACTTTTTGTTCTGAGGTATGGGCTTTAGCAATACTGCTGAAACTTGGTTTTTGTCAATTCCAAGGGACAAACCAGACACAACATGTCCTAGTGCTTTAAATTCTTTAAATCCGAAATGACATTTCTTCAAAGAGATTTACATGTTTACTGAGTGAATTTTTGTCAAAGCTCTGGACAATCTGGACATTTGGTCTTCCCAAGTCTTGGAACAGACAATAATGTCATCAATGTAAATGATTAACCATCCTTCTGAAAGTTCTTCAGGGAAAATTTCATTCATCATTCTTAGGAAGTATGAAGGTGCATTTTTGATATCAAAGGGCTTTCTTAAATATTCATACACTCCACAATGAACAATAATTCTCAAATATTTTTCTGCTCTTGGTGTCACCAAATTTTGATAGAATCCTTGAAGGGCATCCATAGTGGTTATATACACTTCTTAAGATATTTGAGTAAGGGCAAATTTGATTTTTTGTATTGGGTATCTTTCGGGAACAGTGAAAGTGTTCAGAGCTCTAAGGTCCCCAACCATTCTGGATTTTCCATTATTCCATGCCACTATGACTGGTGTAGTTATTTCTACTTCTTCATTATGGCCAACTTTTCTTATTACACCAAGGTCTAGAAGTTCTTTGATATGAGTTTCCAGAGCTTCTCTTGACTTGGGACTTGCTGGGTATGCAGGTCTTATCAATAGTGATGGATAAGGTCTTTCAATATTAGGAATGATATCCACTTCATGACCAATAATTGCTCCTAGAGGTTCTCTGTCTGAATCAAATGCTCCTCTGTGCTCATAAAAAAGGGAAGAAAGTGCATTTTCTTGTTTATCAGTCAGATGAAGGCTTATTTCAGCCTCATTTAACTGTTCAGATGTGAATTTTTCCAATTGTAAGCTTACTGGTGATACTTTATTTACTTTAATTTGGCTTTTAAATGGTAAAAAGGCAAATTTCTGACGCTTATTGTCTCCAATAGTAAAGTATCTATCTTTGTTGTTATGTAAATCTATTCCATACATGATTAAATAGTCATTTCCCAATATAAAATGGGTAGTAGAGCAATTTTGCATAACAACAAATTCAACTGTGATTCTTAAATTTCATTTATATGTGGAAATATGACACTAGTTTCAAGTGTTCCCAATGCTTTCATTGGGTTACTTGCACTAGTGAATTTTATGCCATCAATTGGCAACAACTGATCTTCAAAGTTTGGAACACAAGTTTTAAAAAAAGATTTTCCAACACAAGATCAGAAGGCTCCTGGGTCAAGCAACTGTTTGGTGGGCTTGTTGTCAATCACCACTTCTGTTATACAGGAGTTACCAGCTGTATAACCTTTACCTCTGTTTGGTTTGGTTTTCATAAGTTGTGCAACTTGAATTTTTGATAAATCAAGTTTACCATTGCTCAATTGTGGCAAGTGGGAATTAGATTCCACGATGTTAAAAGTGGCATTGATATTCCCTATATCTTTTGAATATTCAGAAAATATTGATGACTTATCATCTGAATTGTCTTCAATTATTTCATCTTTTCCAACATCAGGCTCCTTTTCAATATTGATTTCATTGATTTCCCCCCTTTTTGGACATATATTGGCTAAATGGGTGGTGCTTTGGCAAATATGGCACTTTCTGACTGCATCTGCAGATTTATACTTATTATTAGAATTTTCTTTGGGGTTTTTGTCCAACGAATCTTTCCAAGGTGTGTTAAACTTTGTTTTGAAATTCACCCTACTAGAACCAATTTTGGTTCTGGTAGTTATTTCTTCTAATCTATCGATAATATCCTATGCTGAAGATTGTTCAGTAGTACTTCTTTGGAAAGAATTCTCTAAGTCACCTCCACATTGTCTCAGAATCTTTCTATGGATCATAAACTCTGACATGTAAGGATATAATTCTGTTAATCTGTCTTTTTGTTGGAAAAACCATGGTAAAGCTTTGTCTTTATCAGCATTAAATTTGGCAGATTCAAAAGCTGTTTCCACTTTAAACCTCCAAGAATCATTCGCCCATTTGTTGATAGCTGGGTTTTTCCACCAAGCCCAACTTTGGTGTCCATGTGCTTGTCTCAATTTGATGTACCATCTGTGAGCTGATTTGGTAAATAAGTTGTTAAACCTGGCTGTTACCAATCTGTCTGGTAATTCAAAATCTTCTTTAATCATGTCAATTCCTCTGATTAATTCCATATGGTCATATTCTCCTTCACCACTGAAGTGAGGCCATTCCTTAAGTTTTGGAACTTCTTTCAAGATTTCTTGGCCCATTGTTGGTTCTAAGTTATTAAAATAAGTAGATAATTCATTTTTTAATTGAGAAGTCTCCATATTCAATACTTGTGGATTGGGAATCCTTGTACCCTCATTTTGATTCAGAGGTTTAGACAGGCTTGGTAAGGTGTTTAGTAGTTGTTTGATATCATTCATTTTACTATTGTTACACCTTTGTGAATTTCTTAATTAATGTTTTAAGCTTTGCATAGAGGTTATTAAGTTCTTTTTATGATCATCCTCTTCATATTTCAGCTCATTCCATAATTCTGTTTGTTTAGTATTATCAGATATAACATCATATAGCTTTATTGTTAATTTTGATATTTCCTCTTTTGAGGTATCAAAACACTTGTTCAAGGCAATTATATGTGTCTTTACTTCAGTAAATGATTCTGAAATATCATCAAGAGCTTTCTTATTATCCTCTTTGATATTATTTATGGCTTGTTTTATTCTTGTTTCGATCATGTCATCAATATTCAATTCAGAATATTTGTCTGTTAATTACCTAATAATGGCAGCTTCTTCATTTATCTTATTGCCAAAAGAATTATCATTATTGGAAATTCTAATTGTTCTTAAAACCTTTTCAAAGAATTTAAGTGTTTCATTAATTGGGCTAAGACTAAAGTTATGTGTTTTAAGACTGTCACAAATTGATGTATTTTTATCAGAAAGATGACTTTTTACGTCAGTTATAGCTTCATACAACTCTGGAATAGAATCAATAATATCAGAAATCATTTCTGTTATTTTAATCTGGACTCCTCTTTCTTTTGTAATTCCATCATTGTTCTGGCCATCTGAAACACATTTCCCATGGCATCCTGTAGCCCTGGCTGTAAGGTCTGGTGGCTGGTACCTTTCCTTTGCCCTTGTTTGGAGCTTGTGGCTGCTTTTTAACGTTGGAATTGCTGCTTCTGGCCACTGGGGTTGTTTTTGGCACTTGCTTGGGTGGTGGAGGATTGTTTTTCCTCCATTCTAGTGTCAAGAGCATCATGTTTTTCTTCTTCATCAATGGATGCCATCCATTGAGCAATTTGCAAGTATTGGGATGGCCCCGGAATTTTCTCACAATCAGGTAAGAGTTCAAGCAGTTTTTCCACAGATCTGCAAGGGTCTGGTACTCCTTGTACTAAAGGGAATTGTTGTATTCTTTGTGGCTGGCTTTGTATATGTCCACTGAGGCTTCTTGTGGCGGTGTCAGCTCTTTGTGAAGGTAAAATGGTATTATCAGCATCAGAATGACCTACTTTAGCTGTTTGAAAGTCAGCAACCGACCCTTTTCATTCTGTACCTGGTTGGCTTCTGCCATAATCACATCTATTACCTTTCTGGGAGCTGCTTGAGGGGTTGTAGCTGGCTCCTGATCTAGCTGAAGTCATATTTTATGATTAAAAAGGCTTAAAGTAGGATTTTTACATCAAAAACTTACTATTGGCCAAATTCTTAGCTTTCTGAAGGGTATTACTTATATCCAAGTTAATCAATTCAGAAGGTATTGGTTCAGGTTGGTTATTTTGTGTCACAATAACAGTACTGGCAGGGATAATGCTGGTGACTGTTGAGGCCGTTTCAATGTTTTCTTATCTTACCACTTTGTCAGACACTAAAATTATTGAAAAATCCAATTAATTAAGTAAAAAAAGGTTATTTCAAAAAAAGAAATAAAAAATATAAGCCTCACTTATAATATGAAAAAAATTATATTTTATGGATTTTTTGGATTATAAGTATTTTTTATATGTTTTTAAATTTTTTCAATATAAGAAAAAGGTTTAAAAAGAGTAAAAAATATAGGTCACAGGTAAAATATCACTGCTGGGCCCCCAAATGTAAGGTGTGGATATGAAACTTTGATTAAAGATCAAGTACTTTTCCTGTCCTCAAAATTTAAATAAGGTAGAATATATTAAAAATAGTAAGAAATATTATTTTGAAGAGAAAAAACGCCAATTTTATTGTTTATAACTTTATTAGTATAAAACAATAATATTATAAAAATTTATCCAAAAATACTTTACAAGAGATATTTAAGGCTACAAAAGAAATTTCTTCAAGAGCAATTACAATTGGAATTAATGGATCAAAAAATTGCAAGCATATGATTGAATAACAAAGCCTTTAAAAAGAATATTAAAGAGAAAAGACACCAAAAAGTGACCAGAGTGAATTTGGAAACAAATTGACAAAGTTAACAGTGATGGAAGATGCTTTAATTCACTTTTGGGGTGGTTCAGGGGTATAAATGATTATAAGAGTTACAAAAAATGATTATAATGATTTTTCAACGTGGTTAGAAGGTTTAAACGATTTTAAAAAGGTGGTTGGAATCTTTTATTGATTGGTTTAACAGCTTTTAAGCTAATTATAAAAGGAAAAGATTCTAACATGAAGAGAAAAGTGGGGCAAAGAAGACATTCTTTTATAGCCATCAATTTTCTTCCTCCAAAAGTAATATTTACTCTTGTCAGTCATTGAAAGCAGTCTTAAAATAGAAAAGCCAATTATGGCATCATTGAACCCTGGTTTAGACCAAAAAAGGGCTGGTTTAGGCCATTTTTAGCCATTTTTAGCTATTTTAGACCCTTAAATCAGCCATTACTATAGCAATGTCTGGTATAGAGCCTTAAAAACACGTAAGAATGTGTGTAAGAGGCGTAGAAACCAGCTAAAACTGTTTTTACTAACATTGTTTTGACTTAAGGGTAGTTTTACCCTCTTGGCAGCAGTTAAACCCACCCAGGTTGGTATCAAAACCTCATCATCAATTAAGTCACAGACCCTGTGACTCAATTCCAGGCCAAAAGTAATGAGCTTTTGCGTGGATTTTGAAATCCCACGCCAGTCAGCAAGGAATTTGGAGGTCTAGCTCCCCCTTAGAGCCAGAGTTCCTTTTCCCCCCCAATTTTAATCTTTCCAATTTATTTTTTCCTTTAATTCCTCATCATGTATTATACTTGTAATTTACATATGTAATTCAATTGAATTGTACAGTACAATACAGTAATAATTGATACCTCATATGTAAATCAAAGTTCACTTATGTAATACACGCACACATTTTGAAATTTCAATTGAGTTCAATTGAAAATACTTCAATTCCTCATAACATCTAAACTAAACACAAAACCTCAATTTTAACACAAAAATTGATGGTCAACAACACATGTGGTGTGAATTGAATTGAAGCTTTGAGGATTCTCAATTTTTGTATTGAAAATACTAAAAACTTAATTTAAGCTTATTTAGAGTTGAGTTACAAAAATTTCACTCAGAGGTTACCCCACCTAATTTTTTATGAGGAATCAAATAGTGAAATAATTCTTATGTGTTTATTTCTTGGATAAAAAGCTATAACATATTTTATGTAATGTTTTACCAAAAATATTTTAATTTCACAATTTTTATTAAAAATTTATTTTTACTTAATTTTTACAAGTAAAAATATAATTTCATAATTTTAAATTTTATTGTAATTTTATTTTTAAATTATAATTAAATTTTGATTTTTAAATAGAAATTTGTATTTATATTTCAATTTTTATTTTTATAATATAACTAACTTTATTTTATTTATATTTGTATCTTAATTTATCTTGTGTGGTCTTTTGGGTATATGAAAATACCTCTAAGGCTCACAGGAAACCTCTTCAAATATTACCATCAAATGAGAATCTCAAAAATGTTGGAATTAGGGAGACAGGAAAGAGAGCTTAAATACAGGGAATTTAAAGCAAAACTCAGAAAAAAGATAAGAATGAAACACAAAAATCCCTTAAAAAGAAGATACCAGGTTCCTACATTGAAGAAGATGAGGCAGAAGAGGGAATAAGAGTTTGAATTACAACAAAATACAAGAAAAACAAAGTAAGAAGTTAAACAGATAATGAAAATATCAAAATCATTTTTAAGGACAGGAATAAGGAGATAGCAAAACAGAACGTTCAAAAGATGTAATTAAAGAGAAAATTAAAATCTATATTCAATAACCCAAAGCCAATAATTGAGTATGTGATTGAGAAAATACTCAAACAAAAGATAAATCTTACTCTTGAAGAAGTAGTATCAATTTCACCAACCTTTCTTGAAAATTAAAAAATTTAACCACCCAAGAAAAAGATGTGAGACAATAAGTCAATGCATCAACAGTTGAAGAAAGACTACTTTCATTGAAGCTGAGGGAATATGATACACCAAGTTTATATGATGCATTCCCACTTAGATTTATGGAAGTATTTATCTGAGGAGAAGAATATCTCATAATGGCATTGGTGGATAGTGCATCAGAAATTAACATAATACCAGTGGAAATTGTAATTAAAGCCTCATTTACAAGTTGAAAACTTAATATGAACCTCTAAGGAATTGGTGGATATAAAACTTCATTTGTTGGATTCTCTCAATTTACACCAATTAATATGATAACAAGAGAATAAAAATTAAAGAATTTATTCAGAGAAAGAGGAGCTGTACATACCATACTTGGAAGAACATGTTTAGCAGATAATAATGTTTAATTGAAATTTTCAGACAATCAAGGGTATATATTCAGTTATCCAGAGGAAGATGGATAGCAATTATGCTTAACAATATGTAATCCTCAAGCTATGGGTTGGAAAATTTCTCCACCAAGAGGTATAGAGATTGGTGCATCTTCAGAGATTGGAAATTGGTAGATACATAAAGCAGGATCCTAAGAAAGAAAAGAAAAAGAGGAAACAGAAAGTCAATCTTCAACAAGAGTGAAAAAAATATTTCTTGGATCAAACAAAATACCCTTCCCAGCTATTTCTGATGCAAAAATTGAATTGAAAGTCATAACTCAGGAATAAGCCCTAAAATCAGAATTAAAAATCAGCCCTCACACATCAAAATCAACAGATAGCTCTTTGAAGTCAATTTTTCAGATTAAAAATATTGAGGTCACTTTTGGTAATGAAGAAAAGGGTACATGGACCTCTCAGTATTTGAAAACTTCAATCAGATAATAGCTGAAGAAAGATCTAGCATATCATCTTGAACTAAAGGAAGTATCACCCCTGAACCTGATAGAAAATCTAAAGGAAAGGAGAAACAAGATAAACTGGAGGTAGAAGATAGTGAAGTAATAGCAACAATCAAAGAGAAACTGAATAAGATGAGAGGAAATTTGGACAGGGAAATAGAAGACCCACAAAAGTGGCTTGCACTCAAGCTAAGTGGTGTGAATAAAGAAAATGAAGGAGAAATCCCACAGAAGAGATTTAAAATTGATCTGAAGCCACCTGAAGAAAATTATACATCCATTGCATAAGCTTATTTCAATTTATTTCAGGAAGAAACCTGGTGCATTAGTTATATTGAAAAGATTTAATAAATTGAGAACCAAAATATGATATAAGCAAGCCATTGAAAAAACAAAAGCTAAAGAATCATAAAAGAATAGTGTCATAATTACTGAAGAGAAAATAGATCAATTTTATGATAAAGACATCAAGAGAAGAATTAAACAAAGAATGGAAAGAGTGCTAGAAGGAAAATGGGTAAAATCAGAAGATGAATTTATTTTATATCAACAAAAAATTGAGATTGGAGAGATAAATTCAAGTAAGGAAGAATTTTTAAAGAGCTAGAGGAAGGAGATTTATCAGAAAATACACAAAGGCTAGATAGACCTCCCATTCTGGAACCCAATCCACAAATTGAAATTATTGATGAGCTTTATGATAACTATGAGCAATTATGCTGTTTTCTAATACCTCACTTTCAAACACAGCCAATGAATTTTATCAAAATGAATAACTGACATTCAGATTAACCAATAACACCCAGAATCAAAATACCATATAACCACTCATACTGGAGAACAACAAAGATGAATATTATGTAATGCCTCCAATGATGATATTCCAAGAGACATATGACTATGAGGTAGAGTCACCACCAATTCAAAGCCAGCATATTTCAGAACTACTGTGATAGAATCTTACAAATTTTGACCTCTTGGAATTACTAACCACTACTGGAATCAAAGGAAATTTAAGAAATCCTTACCGGAAGAAGCCTTATGGGTATTATCAAATGAAAATAGAAGGACTTTATCATAAATTTCTATGGTCTGAAGGAAATGAAATATAGATGGTTTGGAAATCTTCTGAGGAACTATTTAGTGGTATGATTTTGGATATATTTTTATCCATTATGTCAAAGGTTTTGTTTCAGAATGGAAAGGCAATAAACAAAGAGAAAAATTCAAAAATCTATTTGGAGAGATATTTAAAGACATATGTCTTTCAGTAATTCACAGCAGAAAAGCTTTCAGTTCTCAATAATAGACCGAGCAATCCATTTTCAATTATGAATCCAAAAAAAAGTAAAATAATAAAATTCAATCAAAAAGATCTTTCCTTATCTGTAATAGTATAAGGGTAGTGAACTCCTGCCTTATAAAAGAGGGATTTAAACTTAATCAAACTTTTTCAAATTTCTTATCATGTAAGGGCAGTGATTTCCTGCCTTATCAAAGAGGAATTTTAATTTATTCAAACTTTCTTTCAAAACTCTTATCACTCACAGGCAGTGACCTGCTACCTTATTAAAGAGGAATTTTTCTTTATTCAAACTTTCTTCAAAACTCTTATGACTCAATGGCAGCAAGGGCAGTGACCTCCTGCCTTATCAAAGAAAAATTCAAATATATTCAACTTACTTCATTAAAAAAAGACTTTCATTTGAAATATTCTCAACTTTCAGTGGCAGTGACTTCTGAAAGAGGAATAATTATCTTATCTTAAAATTCAATAATATCACCAAATCTCAAAAAAAGACCTATAAAACCATGGAGGCCAAATTTCATCTCAAAATGAATTGGAATGGAATCTTGGTGGGAATAAAGTATGGAAAGATGTAAACTGAAAAAAAGAAGAAATTGAAGAAGTCAATTACTAGGGAAAACCAATTGTTGAAGAAGGATAAGATTTATTTCAAATATGGATTCCATCCTTGAATTTGGAGAGTTTCTAAGTTTTCCAGAAAAAATTCAAAATGTGAAAGAACCTCAAAATTGGAAAGAGCTTCCAGGATTTTTTCTCTAAAGATTGGAATTTTTAGAATTGCTTACATATGAGGGTATCAAAGGAAATTTAGGACACCTCTATTGGGAAGAGAATACATCAACAGATGAAGAATGGAGAAAAGACTCTATTTTTGGGATTTGGAAGATCCAAGAGGACTTCTTTGGACCAATTGAAAATACCAGAAGTAGTCATTTTGTGCAAGTATGGAAACTATTTAATAAAACAAGCCAATTGGTATTTTTTATGGGAGGAGGTGTTTGTACCCAGACTTATCAATCTCAAGGATCATAATTCTAATTTTAATAAGGAAGATTGGAATTTAATTTGCAAAAACGTATTTTTTGAAAAACATAAAGAAGAAAAACATAGAATCACATCAAGACTCAAGAAAAACATTATTAAAATTATTCAGAAAAACATTACTAAAAATTAAGCTAAAAAAATCACTCATGTTATGAATTTTAAATTTTAAATCAAAATAATTAACAGAATTATACTATTTCTCAACATTTAAAACAAGAATTCATGTCAAAAATTTCAGAATTTATTCATTTTCAATGTTCAAGCATCATTATTTCATTCATGAAAATAATAATCATAAAACAGGGGTGGTTATCCATTCTTATGTCACCTCAAATTGAAATGAGATGTAAAACGTTTGGGGAGGTGTAGGCCCAGTCACCTTAGTTTGGAAAAAATAAAAATCAAAATAAATGGATATCTTTGTCAGAAGGGCTAATACCAAAAAAATGAGAAAAATAAAAACAATATTCTCAGCTAGTGAAAATACATAGGAGAAACTCAATAGTAAAACATAATCAAGACAATTTGCACAAAAAAACAATAACTCTGGATAACAACTTAAAAGCCCAACAAGTTGGGTTTGGAAAGTTTTTCAAAGGCAAGCATCCATCCAGAAATTGAGATTGTACTTCTCAAATCACAATCAAGGTTGAGCACCCTCAATCACAAAAAGTTTCCAAAAATCACTTAGGTTTTCCAGAGTTCAGGAACACAATGATACCAAGTCGCATCACCAAACTTGCTCAAGGCTCAATGTATGCTACCCAGCTAGGTTAATCTATTCTCAAAAGTGACAGGTGTGTCAGAAGAATTACTACCAGTGGGGGCATTAAACCTACTTCAAAGTCGGCACTGAAAAGAAAAATTGATTCACACCACAGAAATTATGGAGATGCGTTGGGGGAAACTGGAACTTTAAATTGGAGGCACATGGAAAGTGTTTCTGCATGCACATGACTGCTGCATTAGGCACAGTAACTATGTGCATGTGAAAGCTGCAATTTGTGGGTGATGTTGCATTTGGAGAAACATCAAAATGTCTGTGGTATCACTAACCACTACACTCCTTCAACTGATAACATTAATAATCACACCAGCACCACTATCAACAAATTTCCAAATTTTCTCTAAAAAAATTACAAAATTACAAAATAAAAAGAGAAAAAAAGGTAAAAAAACTGGTCTTTTATGACTTTAAACTACAGAGTGGTTCCCAGATGGGCATTATTAGTCCTTGTATGACTTTAAACTACAGGGTAGCAACCTCGGGGCCAACATTAGTCTTGTATTACTTTAAGCTACAGGGTGGTTCACCAACAGCCATTATTAGTCCATGTACAACTTTAAACTGCAGGGTGGTTCCCAGATAGAAAAAATTAGTCCTTTTATGACTGCAACCTAAAGGGTAGAAACCTGAAGGCTAAATATTAGTATTTGTATGACCTTAAAATACAGGGGTAGCACACCAGAGGGCTGAAATTCAAGTAAAATTAACAAAAAAGATAGAAGATGGCAATGGTAGCAACAAAAGTGAAGAATAGAATAAGGAAGACTTCATGTTGCATGTAATGAAAAAGATTTTATCAAAATAAAGCTATCAATTTTAATCTTCTTTTTCCTCAGTAAGGCAGTAAAAATATCCCTTGTGTAATTCCATACTAGGGTTTTCAGATGTCCTTGTATGAGATTAAACTTCAGGATTTGGTACACCTAATATACTGGGTTTTATCCACCTAGAGGTAAAGTCCTTTTTTGACTTGAAACTGAAATTCAAATATAATTATGAAAAAAAGGAGAAAGAAGATACGAAAAAACTGTTCCATTCTACCAAAAATCAAAAATTGGAAAAAAGGAAGAGGAATAATATTTTTAATTGATACATTCAACCAGGTTAATAATCATGGAAGCTCAAAAAGATGCAGCAAAAGATAAATCAGTACTCAAGAAGGATGGACCAGTCAATGAAGCTATTCCTCAAGATCTGAATCCACATTTGCAAAGACATCAATTCTCAAGAGATCCATATGAAACACCTTTATCAGCTAACCTACCTCTATTTATTGTAACATTAAAATTTAGAGAAGAAAAATTTCAATGAGCAATTTTGGAACATCTGGATGGTTATCAGAAGAATAAATAAATTGACTTAAAAAATCAATATTACCAAGGCAAAAGACTGTAGCATTTTGTGAAGAAGAAAGAGGGTTACTTAAACATTCTTATGAAAGACCTTATAGAATACCAGTTATACCAAAGAAAACCATGGCAAAAGAAACCTATATCAACACCAAAGTTAATTTTACCTCCATTTATTAAACTAGTCAGAGAAAGAATATGTACAAGACTCTATGAACAATCAATGTAAAGCTATAACAGCCCAGTATTTTTTGTGGAAACACCCAATGGAAAAATTAGACGGGTGAATGACCTCCCAGACTTAAATAAAGCCAAAAAAAGATGCAGGACTTAAAACAAATTTTGATAAGCTTATGAGATCATTTTCACAAAGAGCATGTTATGGAGTAGGATATATTATGGGAGGATCTGATGAAAGAGAACTGGATATTACTACAAGACCCTGAAAGCCTTATAAACACCTTTGAGCCTTTGACATATGACCACATATCCATAAAGGTCACAAACCAACTTTTCAATACTTATTTCAATAGTAATAATTGAAATTATTATCATAAAATAGGTAAAAATGGCATAAAATATTTATTATCTCAGAAACTAATAAGTAAAAACATGCACTAAGCTAAGCCAATGCATTCCTCATCAATGTCTACACACATAAGGTTTTTATTTCATATCTGTAATGTCAATACTTACTGAGTTAACTTGAATATATGCACTTTTATCATCAGTGCATAAATTCATGGTTTCTAGCTCATATTGCTTGACTTATGTAACATAAGTAGTTGATCCAAAAATGAAACTACCATATAATAACAATGAGAATACAGATATAAGATTTATTTTCCAAGATATAAAGAATGCTATAGCTTACAAGGGTTTATTGAGCAAAATAACAATGGCTGTTGACCACTTTAGTTTTCAATTGGTCCAAACTTGTAAAAGGTGGTTATTCATATTATCACAGCTCATACCTGAATAATGATGTAATTTTAATCATTATATTCAAGGTGTAATCCCCTTAAATTACTGTTAGAATTTGAAATACTAAATGTCACTCAAAAAGATGAGTTGCAAAAAAAATCATCTAAAACAGAGTTTTGATGATGTAATTAAATGCTCAAGGAAACTTGGTAAGAAAATTACAAGCTATCAGAGCTCACTGTTTGAAGGGCTTTATGGTGAATGACTCAAAGTTTATCAATGATCAAATTTAGAGCTTAAAACTCATCATTCATGATCATACACTGTAATCTTATTTTAAGCTTAACAGTAATATGATTGATAAAACTGGTGAATACTAATATCTGATGATTAATACTAATAAAATACAATAATTATAGCCTTTTTCCAAGCCTATGATTTCAGAAAACCTAGAGTTACAGTGATAACTCTAAATAAAGGTGTAATATTGAGATAAGAAGGTTTAATTATGATGTGATCATCACCAAATCTTGGAATACTGATTGGTTTCAGTGGATACCAGAAGTAAAAGTCTATTAGAAGCCTTCTTTTTTCCAGAAAGGAGGGATTTACAATACATAGAGCTCTTTTCCTTTATTTTCCCCTCATACACATCAAAAACACCAAAAACATTAGATCAAGAGGTAAATATGTTCTTCTTTATATTAAAGCCCATTATATCAGTAAGGCCCAAAGATCAGAATGATAGTAATAACCAGCTTTGACATTATTAATTCAATTTTTTTTGTTTTTGTTCAATTCTCTAAAAATATCTCTAAATCCACCTAGAAATAGTAAAATTTGTACATCTCTCTATTTTCTATTGCAAATAAAATTTGAATAAGTTGTATTTATATCCTTAGGTGTAAATTTATTAAGTGCTAAAATTAGGTTATTATCTCTGTTTATAATATTTTTCTCTTTGTTATTATTCTTAATCATTCTTTTGTTAATATAAATAGTATTTTTATTAATACAAAACCTTAATATTAGTAATATAATTTTCTAAATTGTTCTCTCTTATTGAAAAAAATATTTTAATTCCTTCATTATTTTTTTATAAAAATAATAAAGTGCCATGAATATATTGATTCTTGAATATTAATATGTTTATTTTATTATATCATTTTTATCATATAATTTGTATTATTTTATTTACTAAAATAACATAAATTGTTTTAATCCATAATTATAATAATCCTTTATTATTGTAATTTTTTGAATCTTATTCATCATTCAAATTAGGAGACCTCATCATAAAATAAGTCAAATATTAGTAATTTTTATTTATTGTTTCATAGTTAAACCTTGCATTTGAGGGCCTGGCTGTGATATTTCCCTAAAAGACCTTTTAAAAGATTCACATTGGGATTATCCAAGAATAAACCATATTTATAATCATAATATTATATAAGAATTTTATATTTATTTATTTTAAAAGCTATTGAGGAATTTGAAAAGAAATTGTACTTTCTTACATAGGGTTTTTCACATCCTTAGACTTGCAAGAACTTTCTTTGAGTGACTCTAGTAACTGAAAAAGATATTTATAAATTCAAAATGACTTTATATTTTAATCAAATTGTAAAAACAATCATATTAGCTTTTATTTTCTTCTTTAGAAATAAAAATACAGAAGAATGTAAAATAATATAAAAAAAACATATTCTTATTCTTTCTCTTATTTTGAATAATATAAATAAAATTTCTCAGTGAAAATTGTCATATCTTCTCAAAACAACACTTTTTTTAAAAAATACTTATATTTATTTCTCTTTTTGAGTGTTTGTAGACAACCCAGTGGAGGACAATCAGACAACTGTTGAATGATTATGTGTGTGAGCCTTGGAGGTATTTTCACAGGAACAAAAGACTACAAATAATAAAAGAAGATAAAATTATAAATAAAAATAAATTTATATTATCAAAACAAAAGTTGAAATATAAATATAAGTTTATACAAAAAAATGAAAATTTAATTATAATTTAAAATTAAAATGAAATTGAAAGTGAAATTTGTGAAAACACATTTTTACGTGAAAAGAATTAACTAAAAATGAATTTTCAACAACAATAGCAAAATTGAAATATTTTTGAGAAAACTTTAAACAAAACTTATTATAACTTTTCATCCTACAAATAAAACTATGAAAATTATTTCACCATTGGACTCCTCATAAAAAATAAGGTGGGTCACCACTGTCAGGATGAAACTATGAAAGAGTGGTAATGTAGGCTATTTACAACTCAAACTATGTTTGTGACACGGTAAAGAATGCTTTAAGAAGGTTTTGAGAAGATTAAAAATAAATTTAAAGGGCTTTACTATAATGGTTATAGCGGTGGTGAGCACCGTTGAAAGCCCTGGGTGCAGCTTTATCTGTTGGGTTACAATAATAAAAGACTACAATAATTAAAATTTATAATTATACCTGATTATTAACCAAGAGTAAAACTGTTTTTGACAGTTTACTACGTAGGTTATTCAAGAGCAGGATGAGGAAGTGATTTTGGCTGTGAAAAGCCCTCCTTTTATCCTGAAATTGAGGTGGAAAGGCTGCTAGACCTTTCCACGTAGAGGAAGTGAAGATTTTTCACTCTCTAGGACAGACTTGTGGTTTGCAAACAGCCTGTATACCCTGTATTGGGCTCAGATGTGGTTTTGAAACCACATCTGGGCGGTTTTCACCAATACAGGGTGAAAATTTTCATCTGGGGACCTCACAGCCTGATTCTGACGTGTATGACGCATAGAATGCTGTACAGAAACTGTATGGGACCCCAGTATTGACTGACATATGAGGTATTGAAGTAAAAACATGCTTCTTCGTCTATTTGACACCTCATATTCATGGTTATGGGATATTATCCCATGGTAAGGCTGTATATGACAGCCGGTGGGATTTTGACCTTAAAATGGTCATAACTCTGTCAGTTTTTGAGATATAAAACTCAAAATTGGTTCATTGAATAGCTCTGTATGAGCTCTACACAATGGTACCCAACTTGACACGGTTATCATTAAATATGACAAATTTATCCCATGTACAAGTATTTTTGTACATTGGCGTGGTCTGGGCAAAAGCTGTATTATGCTTGTTTGGCCAATAACTTCTGTTGTAGTTGAGCTATGAGGAAATGGATGGCACCATCAGATAGCACTGATTGTGCTCTTTCCAAAAAGACCCCACTTTAAGTATCTCACACTAAAACTGTAAAAGTTAGATGAGAGGTGAATGTTTTGTTCACCCTTATTTGGTCTGAATTTGACCATAACTCAAGTGATACTGGTTCTAGCTCAGTTTGGCTAGCACCATTAGATAGGCCTGACTTAGAGCTTCATTTTGAATACCCATTTGATGGGGTTAAGCCTCTCCTTCTAGATTTTAGATGAGAGATGAAAATTAAGGTTTATGCTCAGCAATAATTTTGAGCAGGAATAACTTTGTTATTTCTGGTCCTATGGTGATGAGACTTATATTTTCAGAAAGAGGTGAGTTTCCTCTTTCTTTTGATACCTTTTGAGCTAATATGGCTCAGCTCCATGTTTTGGTGGTATCTTGGCTGTACCATTGGTTTATGGTATTTTGGCTGTCATGCTTGTGCTCTGGTTTTGAGTCACAGGCTGACAACCACAGTTCAAAATTTCTGTAGCTCAACTCTAAATAACCTTCAATTAACATTTTAGTAATTTCTGTAAAAGATTTGGAAATCCTCAAAACCTTAACTTAATTCACATCACATGTGGTGTTAACCATCAATTTTTGTGTGAAAATTGAGGTGTTGTGTTTAGTTTAGGAGCTACAAGGAATTGAAGTATTTTCAATTGAAATGTCAAAATGGGAACATGTATTACATAAGTGAACTATAATTTACATATGAGGTGTCAATAACTACAGTTGTGTACTATAAAAACTCAATTTAATTACATGTGTAAATTATAAGTATAATACGTGATGAGGAATTAAAGAACATGTTTTTGGAAAGATTTATTTTGGAATGGAAAAGGAATATTGGCTCCATGGGAGAGCCAGACCACCAAATTCCTTGCTGATGGCATGAGATTTCAAAATCCATTCAAAGGTTCATCACTTTTGGCCTGGAATTGAGTCACAGGGTCTGTGTCTGAACTGATGATGAGGTTTTGATACCAACCAGGGCAGTTTCAGCTGTTTCCAATAGGGTCAAACTACCCTTCAGATCAAAAAAAAATGGTAAAAACAGTTCTAACTGGCTTTGACTTGTCTTACACACATTCTGACATGTTTTGAAGGCTTAAAACCAGGTAATACTATAGCAATGGCTGATTTGAGGGTCTAAAATGGCTGAAAATAGCAAAAATGACTAAAACCAGCCCTTTTTTGGTGTAGACCAGGTTTCAATGATGCCATAATTGGCTTTGCTGTTGTCAGAGTGTTTCCCACGACTTACAAGAGCAAATCTCACTTTGGGAGTAAGAGGATTGATGGCTATGAAAGAATGTCCTCTTTGCCCCACTTTTCTCTTCATGTTAGAATCCTTTCCTTTTATAATTAGTTAAACACTGTTAAAACAATCAATACAGGATTCCAAAAACCCTTTTTCCATCATTTTAAACCTTCCAACCACATGAAAAAATCATTATAATCATTGTTTATAACTCGTATAGTCATTTTTACCCCTTGAACCACCCCATAAGTGAATCAAAGCATCTTTCATCACTGTTTACTTTGTCACTTTGTTTTCAAATTCAATCTGGTCACCTTTGGGCATGTTTTCTCTTGAATAGCCTTTTTAAGAATCTTTTCTTCTATTAATATCCTGAAGTTCCTTCCTCAATTAATTAAAATTGAAATTGCTTTTGTAGCCTTAAATATCTCTTGTAAAGGATTTTTGGATAACGTTTTACTGTTGGTAAAACAATAAATCTTTAAAATATTATTGTTTTATATTAATAAAGTTAAAAACAATGAAATTGGCATGTTTTCTTATAGAAATCTTATTTCATACTATATTCAATGAATTTTTACCTTATAACAATTTTGAGGACAGGAAAAGGACTTGATTTTTGATTGAAGTTTCATATCCACACCTTACATTTGGGGGCCCAGCTGTGATATTTTACATGTGACATATATTTTTACTGTTTTTAAATCCGTTCTCTCATATTGAAACATTTAAAAAACCCATAAAAAATACTTAAAATTCAAAAATTTCACAAAAAATAAAACTTTTTCATATTATAAGTGAGGCTTTATTTTTCATTTCTCTTTTTAAGAACCTTTTTTTTCTTGAATAATTGCTTTTTTTCATTAACTTTAGTGTCTGAAAACGTGATAATACAAGAAAATATTGAAACTGCATCAACGGCTACTAGCATCATTTCTGCCAGTACTCTCAACTCTGAATATAATAGCACAGGTATCATAATTCAGAACAATCAACCATTACCAATTCCTTCTGAATGAATTAACTTGGAAATAATTGATACCCTTCATAAGGAAAAGAATTTGGCCAATACTAAGGTTTTGATGCAAAATTACTATTTTGAGACTTTTTAATCATGAAATATGCCTTCACCAGATCAGGAGCCAGCTATAACCTCTCAAGCAGCTCCCAAAAAGGCTATAGACGTGAACATGGAAGAATCCAATAAGCTACAGAAGGACAAGGGTCAGAAAATGGATCCCAAACTGACAAATTATGCCATTCTGAAGCTGATAATACTGTTTTAACTTCAAACAGCGCTGAAACCACCACAAAAAGCCTCAGTGGACATATAAAAAGCCAGCCAGCAGGCCTACAACAATCCACTGCAGCACAAAGAGTACCAGATCCTTGCAGATCTGTGGAAAAACTGAATGAATTCTTACCTGACTGAGAAAATTCCTGGGCCATCCCAACACTTGCAATTTACTCAATGGATGGCATCCATTGATAAAAAAAAGAACATTATGCTTTCAACAGATTAATGGAGGAAAAACAACCCTCCACCACCGAAGCAAGTGCCAAAAACTTCCCCAGTGGCCAGCAGCAGCAATTTCAGAGAAAAAAGCAGCCAAAAGCTCAGAATAAGGGCAAAGGCAAAGCACCAGCCACAAAACCTTACAGCCAGGGCTACAGAATCCCAAAGATTCAGCAGGATTCCATGGAAAATCTATTTCAGATGGCCAGAACAATGATGGAATTTCAGAAAAAGGGGGAAGCCAGATTAAAATATCAGAAATGATTTCTGATATTCTAGATAGCATTCTAAACGTGTATATAGCTATAAATGAAGTGAGAAATCATATTTCTGATAAAAATCCATCAATTTGTAACAGTATTAAGACAAATAACTTAATTCTGAGCCAAATAAATGAGACACTTATATAATTTGAAGGAGTTTTAAAAACAATTAAAGCTTCCAATAATGAAAAATAATTTGGAAATAAGTTAAATGAACAATCTGCCATTATCAAAGAATTAACAGACAAATATGCTCAATTCAATATTGATGACATAATTGAAACAAGAATGAAAAAAGCAATAAATATTATCAAAGAACATAATAAAAAAGTCCTTGATTATATTGAAAATTCATTTACTGCAGTAAAGACATATACAATTTCCTTTAAAATGCTTTTTGACACCTCAAAGCAGGAATTATTAAAATTAACAATGAAATTGAATCAAGTAACTTCTGATAATACTAGACAAACAGAATTATGGCAAAAATTAACACATAAGGAGGATATGTATAAAATTGAAGTAATAAATTTAATAAAGAGCTTCCAACATGAGTACATAAGTCTCAAAGGTGTAGCAAAAGTAAAATGAATGATATTTAATAATTACTGCACACTTTACCTAGAATGTCTACACCTCTGAATCAAAATCAGGGTGCAGGACATCCCGATCCACAAGTATTTGATGTTGAAAATTCACAGCTAAAAATGTATTTTCCCCTTTCTTTTCATAACTTGGAAATGGGCCAAGCACTCTTGAAAAAAGTACCAAAACTTAAAAATTGGCCTCACTTCAGTGGTGAAGGAGAGTATGACCATGTAAAACTCATCAGAGGTATTGACATGATTAGAGAAGATCTTGAATGACCTTACGGATTGGTAACAGGAAGATCTAACACCTTGTTTACAAGATAAGCCCACAGATGTTATATAAAACTGAGACAAGCACATCAACACCAAAGGTGGACTTGGTGGAAAATCCAAATTAGCAAAAAATGGGCCAATGATTCTTGGAGATTTAGAGTTGAAACAGCCTTTGAATATTCTAAATTTAATGCTGACAAAGACAAAGCTTTACCATGGTTTTGCCAACAAAAAGATAGATTCATAGCATTATATCCTCACATGTCAGAATATATGATTCACAGAAATATGCTAAGACAATGTGGAGGCAACTTAGAGAGTGCTGTCAAAAGCAGGACTACTTAACAATCTTTAGCAGAGTATTCCATTAATTTACTGGAAGAAGTAACCATCATAATAAGAATTGGTTCTAGTAGGGTTAATCTTAAAACAAGGGTGAAGACACCTTTGAAATATTCTGTGTAAAAAAATCCAAAAGAAAATTCTAATAATATTAAGTATAAATCTGCAGATATAATGAGAAAGCTCCATATTTTCCAAAGAACCACATATTTAACTGAGAAATGTCCCAAGAAGGGGAAAGTTAATGAGATTTACATTGAAAAGGAACCTGATTTTGAAAAGAATGATGTAAATGAAAATAATTCAGATGATAAATCATCAATATTTTCTGAATCTTCAATATATATAGAAAATATCAATGCCACTTTTGATATCATGGAATCTTATTCCCATTTACCACAATTAACAAATGGTCAACTTGAGCTATCAAGAATTCAAGATGCACAACTAATTAAAACCAAACCAAACAGGGGAAACAGTTATACAGCTGGTAACTGCTGTATAACTGAAGTGGTAACTGAGAAAACCCACTAAGCATTTACTTGACCCAGGATCTTTCTGCTCTTGTGATGGGAAATCATTTCTTAATACTTGTGTACCAAACTCTAAAGATCAATTATTGCCAATTGATGGCATAAAATGTGACAGTTTTTCTACATATCAATGAAGATCTAAGAATAACTTTTGAATTGTTTGTTATGGAAAACTGCTCTAGCACCCATTTTATATTGGGAAAAACTTACTTAATCATGTATGGCATAAATTTACATAACAATTAAGACAGATACTTTCTTATTGGTGACAATAAGCGTCAAAAATTTGCCTTTTTACAATTTAAGAGAAAAATTACAGTGAAAAAAGTATAACCAATTAACTTAGAGTTGAAAAAGTTCAAGTCTGAACAGTTGAATTAATCTTAAATAAGTCTTCATCTCACTGATAAACAAGCAAGCAAGCTTTCTGCCCTTTGATATGACAACAAAGAAGCCTTTGCATCAGACAAATAACTTTTGCGGGCAAGGTTTGGTCATGAAGTTGACATCATCCTTAATATTGAGAGACCTTATCCACCACTCTTAAAAAGACCTGCATATCCAGAAAGTCCCAAATCAAGAGAAGCTCTTGAAATTCATATTAAAGAACTTCTAGACCTTGGGGTAATAAGAAAGGTTGGCCAGAATGAGGAGGTAGAAATAACTACACCAGTCATAGTGGCATGGCACAATGGAAAATCTAGAATGGTTTGGGACTTTAGAGCTCTGAAAACTTAAACTGTTCCAGACAGTTACCCAATACCAAAAATGCAAATTTCCCTTACCCTTATATCTCAAGAAATGTATATAAGCACCATGGATGTGCTTAAAGTATTTCATCAAACTGTGGTGACAACAAGGGCAAGAATATACTTGACAATTATTGTTCATTGTGGTGCGTATGAATATTTAAGGATGCCTTTTTGTATCAAGAATGAACCTTCACACTTCCAAAGCATGATTAATGAAATCTTCCCTGAAGAACTTTCAGAAGGATGTTTAATTGTTTACATTGATGATATTATTGTCTGTTCAAAGAACTGGGAAGAACATATATACAGATTATCCAGAGTTTTGAACAAAATCCAATCTGAAAACATGAAAATTTCTTTGAAGAAATGTCATTTTGGATTTAAAGAACTCAAAGCACCTGAATATGTAGTATTTGGTTTATCCCTTGGAATTGACAAAAACAAAGTTTCAGCAGTGCTACTAAAGCCTATGCCTCAGAACAAAAAAGAAATTCAGTCATGTTTGGGGTTTTCAGGATATTACAGGAAGCATATTAAAGAATTTGAATCCATAGCAAGACCTCTTTGTAAATTATGTGACAAGGGCACAGTATTGGAAATGACTGTTGACAGAGTCAAAGACTTTGAATTTTTGAGACAATCCTTGACCACCGCTCCACTCTTACTGATTTCAGACTTCAAGGTACCCTTTAAGCTTTATATTAATGCATCAGGAGATGGACTAGGTGCTGCACTTCATCAATTCCAGATTAAAAATGATAAAGCTGTGGAAGGACCCATGTGTTTCATATTGAGGCAAAGAAAACCAACTGAAGCTAGATTTTGGGCAAGTCAGATGGAGTGTTTATGCCTTGTATGGGCTTCAGAAAAACTCAATTACTTTCTAGAAGGATGTGTTTTTCAAGTAATGAAAGATTGTACAGCTGTTAAATCACTTTTAAACATAAAAACTTCCAACAGGCATATGCTCAGATAGCAAATATCCATAAATGAGTATAGAGGTAGTATGACTATTTTTCACAAAGATGAAAATATTCATAAAAATTCAAATAGACTGAGCAGATGGCTATTACCAAATAATATTGATAATCCTGCTTATGTTCCAGAAGAACCTTCCCCACAGATGCCAATAGAAGGAATCAGTGTTACAGATCTGAACACAATATTCTTTGAGGAATTAAGAAACAGAGATAGCTATAATAATAATAATAATAATTTAAGCATCTTATGCAAATTTCTTATTCAATACTGTAAAGACAACTCTTTGATCCATGCCTTAGATGAAATATGGAAGAAATGATATGATGAAGGAAGATTCCACTTACTGGATGGTATAACGTATCACACAACTAAGCATACATGTGTGATGACAGTTTTTGTGAGCCTTGAGGTTTATTTTACATACCCAAATAGGCCAAAATTATCTTAACTATTTATTCTGAACTATTCATAACCCATAAGTCATGCATATATTCAAAATTCATCATTTTTGATTTCAGAAAAGATGAATAACATTTTTTGTGTAAGTAAATCCATGGATTTAAGGCAAGATTTGGATTCTACACAAAAGCTCATCTCGGGTAGCTCTATAGGGTGAATAAGCTGAAATCAACTCTTTGAGGTGGTAATATGGAAAATACTTCAATACCACATAACAGATCCATGAAAATTTCTTTTTTATCAATTTCACGCCAAAATAATGGGAATCTGAGAAATCCAATGTTACATATACACTAAGAATAGTGTTATGCATGTGTGTGGAACTTTATACTATGGTATTTGTACATGCCGTTTTGGTACACCCATAGTGGATATCTCACTCTAAGGCTGTATTTCTATTTTGACTTAAAAAATAGTCAAGGGGGACAAAAGAAATCAAAGAGAGCCAGGGTGCCCACTTCTGAGGGCTCTGACCCTTGGAAAGCTGTAAAGCTAGGATCAATGGCTGATTCTGGCCCAATTAGTATACCAAAGCATTTTGGTAACTTGGCTACATAAGAAAATAGCAAATAAGTTGCTATTTTGATGTGCCAAGGAGGTAAAGAGCAGCTTAAACTCCTGTAACCATGTCAATTCTTAATTATTTTCCATGCATAAACTTTCAAAGAGTAATTAAAGCACTGTTTGGACTAGTATCTATTTATTTACATCATAGCAACCAATTCTATGTATAAATGAGGTAAGAAATTCAAAAATTCATTAAAAAGACAATCCTTAATGAATATTTCTGAAACTCTCAGGACCAATTGAGAACAGTATTCTCCATATAAAAACAAAAAGCAGGTGTACTTTCATAATTAAAATCAAGACTTTTACTTACAGTCCATTTTTCATGATTCCACATGAAACACTGAATCTTTAAAAATTCAAAGAAAATACACTGTGTGATGAAATTTCCAAAAACATTCATAACTTTGAGAAAACAATTATTATTTTGGAATAAAAGATGATTTAAAGCTGTTACTCCTTTTATTCTTAACCATAAATGGGTTGGTAGTCACATAAAAGCTTTAATTAAGTAATTATGATAATCTTACATGACAACAGCTGATGAAATCAATAATCCAAAAATGTTTTATTGTTTTCTCACTTACTTGGCTTTCCGTTCTATCCATGGCATGCCTCTGTGAGCTGTTGGTGACTTAAAAGATGCCTCCTCTTTCTGTTTTTCAAAATCATCACATTATTCAAATACGCCTCTGTGAGCTGTTGATGACTTAAAGGAGACCTCCTCTTGCTGTTTTTTCCAGATCATCACATTATTCAACTATACCTTTATTACCAATATGTAAGTATTAGTTAAATCTTTTCTTAAGTGTTTTAATCTCTCAGAATCAATCAGAAAGATTTGAAATCATAGAAATCAACTATATATTGTTGTAATCCTGTTATAAATCAATCTTGATACATTAAATCCACAATTATCTGTCAAATTTTTCTACAATTATCTTGTAATAAGTTCTTTGGAGTATTAGCGAGTGTTTTGTATTAATTCTTAAAGTTTTTCTCTAGTAATAGCTTTTTTCAAGGCTTAATTTTATAATTATTCTTGAAAAAGATAATTATATATTAAAATAACTTTATTATTTTAATAAAGAAGTTTTTATTATTGAATTCTTCTAGTAATTGATTCTTGTAGACAATGATGGCTTACTCTTATAATCACTAGTAGTGTATAACAAGTAAAAAAAATAATTAACTAATTAATTATTCAATTGTGGCTATAATAGTTTTTATTATTATATTTCTTAAGAAAAGTCATAGTACTGTTGATTAATAGTAATATTACCAACAGTCTCATAGAAACCTCTTAAATTTGGGGGTGTGGCCATGTTTTTATCCTCAAACTTGGCTTTAATCATATTCTAGACTTCATTTTTTTGTTCTAAAAAACCACCATACCTACCAAATCTTACATTTGGTGGCCTGGCCATGTTCTTTGAACCTTGTAACCTTAATTAACATACTTTTAAGCTCTGAAATATAATACTTTTAGTTTTTTTTCTTTCAATTTAAAGTTAAGAGCAATTGTTACTTTTGGAATTGTCTTTGAATATTTTTTCATTGTGGAATTTGGTTTAATTTTATACTGTTTTTACACATGGCTTTTTCACATCCAAAAGCTTATAAAATTATTCTTTGAGTTACTCTGAATTAATTTTGATTCAAAATGTTACAGTTTAATTTTTTTTAAAAAAAAATAATTATTTTCAATATTAAAAAATAAAAACTTATAAAAAGTTATAAAAAAATTATAAAAGTATAAAAAATAATTTTCTTTTAGCAAATGTTTCTCTAGTGTCTTTAATCAAGTATATTGCAGCTGGTAATAAGCTCAGTAAAAGATATATTAGCAATCCAGAATGTTCAGAAGCATAATCTGAAGACAGCATTTTTAAAACAGAACAAGCCAAACAACCACCACAAGGTGTGTGTTTTCTGTTTTCAATTCTTATTTTCTCTTTAATTGACATGAAAAATGGTGCATACCAGAAATGGAAGCAGCTATTCAGTACAACCAGATGGATACCGACAAGGAAGAGGTAAGACCAGAACAAATTCTGCCAAGTCTTCCTCAATAAAGACACATCTGGAGGATGCCAGAACTTCCCCCCATTTCCCAATGTCTGTACCAACAAACGTTGATGTGAACTCTGAGCCAGATCCAACTGAAGGTAATATTTTGAGGGCTGAACCATTTCCAAGTGGCAGCCATAGAAATATATCAGTCCCAATACAAAAATTGGTTCAGAGCAGAAAAAGAAGAGGAGTGGGAAATATTCCCAAGCCTTTGGCAGTGGGCCATGAACTCCTACTTACACATCAAGAGCTTCCTGGGTCAGGAGAAGACCATAGAACTCTTTGGAGGGTGGATCCCATTGTCTTGCAAAGACAAGGTCAAAAATATGAAGAATTTGTTGAGGAACCAAAGTCTTTTATCTGTAGAGCAGAAGAAGGAATTGGAAATGACTCTAACTTTGGAAGAGGGCCCAGTGGCGTCTACCAGCTCCAAACCAGCTCCAGAAACCCCCTAAGAGAAGTGCAAAGGACCTCAGAAGAAGAAGAAAGGTCCCAAGAACCATCAGGGAAAGGGAAAAAGAAAACCAAACTGGCACAAACCTTAGCCACAAGGGTACAGGATCCCCAAATTGGAGCCTTCAGCCATGGACAGTGTCTTCAATATTACCAGGACTCTTATGGAATTCACAGCAAGAGAGGAGGAAAAGATGAACAGGATCTTTCCATGAAAATAATACAAGAAATACAATCTGTAAATATAGTTTTGATGTATAAATTCATAAATTTGATGCAAAGTTAAATAAAATAACATCAGGTATAAGTGAATTAACAAGATATGACAAACATTTACTGAATAGTATAAGTTGACACATGCCCAACTTGATCCAATTACCAATATATGTGACAGAATTGAAAGTAAATGTCAAGCTCAAAATGATTAAATTGAAGATTGTGCCATTTTAAACATCAATGATTGAGTTAGAATTCTGAAAAATCATGTTTTGGAAATAATTGATAATACCAATCAGTTTGTCACATATTTGCCAAGAAGTGACAGTGAGAGGCAGAAATTGAAGAATGAAATCATTTCAAATGTGGAACAAATTCATAAAAATTATGAATCACATATGCTAAGACATTCTACACCTTCAACTGAAGAGAAATGTTGTGTATAAGGAGGTTTGACCCCATTTTTAGGAAAAAATCCTATCTGTGCAAAAGATACCCCCAACATTCTGTGGGAAAGGAGAATAGAATCATTTTGAGTTAATCAGAAAAATTGATATATTTCAAGAAGTTTTTCACATACCTTATGAAATAATAGTGGGCAAGCTACACTCTTTGTTTACCAGAAATGCACAGAAATGCTATTACAAAATGAGACTAGATCATGGTAAACATGATTGGCCTTGGTGGAAATCTGAAGTAATCAACAAATGGGCTAACCATTATTGGAGATTTAAAATGGAAAATTCTTTTTAAAGTGCCATTTTTAACTCAGGAGAGGATAAACCACTGCCTTGGTTCCTCAAACAGAAAGATAGATTATCTCCCAATACCATGATAGGTCTGACTCTATGATTAATATGAAAATATTGAGGAAATGTGGAGCAGTACTAGAACATGCTATCAAGTGCAGATGTGTAGAAACACGTTCAACACAAGACTACATCAATTCCATGGAAGATATCATTACTAGAACAAGAATTGGTAGAACCTGGACTAGAGTCCCTACGGAATCCAAAATGGTCTCAAAAACTTTCAGAGAAGATAAGAGGCCTGAAATACCCGTCTCTAAGTGTCATAAATGTGGAAGCACCTCACATTTAGCCAACACTTGCAACAAGAAGACAAAAATTCATGAAGCTCAAGTGATTGAAGAAGCTCAGTGCACTGAAGAGAAAGAGGATTCTGGCCCAGATTATGCAGTCTCTGAGGATACACCAGAAGAAGACTATCCCATTAAAAACATTACAGCTTTCTTTGGGGTAACAAAACTCCATACTGACTTGACACAGTACAGTGAGAATGGTCATAACCCAATCAATATCCAGGATGCCAGAATGTGTAAAGCCAAACCTTCTACAGGCAAAGGATACACTGCTGGAACATCTTGTATCACCTCAATCCTGATGAATGATATTGAAGCCAGAGTAAATTTGGATACAGGGTCATTTTGTACTTGTGTAGGCAAAGATTATCTTCAAGACATACTCCTTGGATGGAAGAACAATCTGTTACCAATAGAGGGTGTATAATTTAGTAGTGCCAGCAATAATATGTGCCCTTTAGGAATATTAGACACTAATCTTGTATTTCCACATCCAGGACAAAGTTTAGGAAGGCAAACTGAGATAGAAGTAATGGAAAATTTCACATCTCACAGCACATCATTCTTGGAAATGATTACCTGAATATTTATGGTATTGACATCAATAACCATAAAGACAGATATTTCAAAATTGGGGAAAATAAAAGACAAAAATTTGCTTTTTCCAATATGCAAAAACAATTTTCTATGATATATTTTGTTAAAAATACTTCTAAGGAAGAATTTGTGCCTAATCAACTTGTTGAAGCACAAATTAATCCATAATTGTCACCCAAAATAAAGCATTGTCTTATTGATGTGTTATACACATATAAGAAGGCCTTTTCTTCTAATAATAAACCATGAGGTGCTATTGAAGGGAATGAAGTCAATATTCCTCTTAATATTGACGGACCATACCCTCCAGTACCTAGAATAACAGCTTATCCAAGAATTGATCCAACTTGGTGTACTAAGGAAAGTAGAACATAATGAAGAAGTTGAATGGACAACACCTGTTATCATTTCCTGGAATAATGATAAATCAAGAATTCTTGGAGATTTTGGAGAATTGAATACCTACACAGTTCCAGATAGGTATCAAATTCCTAGAATTAAAGAAACCTTGACCCAATTGTCTAAAGCCAAGTATATAACATCAATGGATGCATTAAAGGCTTTCACAAAAACATTTTGATGTCCAAAACTAAGAAATTACTTAGAATTATCACTCAATGTGGTACCTATGAGTATCTTAGAATGCCATTTGGTATTAAAAATGGACCATCTCATTATCAAAGAATGATCAATACTATCTTCCCAAAGAATTATCTGAAGGATGGCATATCATTTATATTGATGATATTATGATATATTCTGACTCATGTTATTTGCACCTTGAAAAACTTGCGAGAGTACTTGAAAATACTACAGGAGTGAACATGAGTATTTCACTCAAGAAATGTAGCTTTGGCTTTGAAGAACTTAATGATTTAGGATATATTGTGTGTGTTTTAAGCTTGGGTATTGACAAAAAGAAAGTGGCAGCAGTGTTACTTGTGCCAATACCCCAGAATAAGAAAGAAATGATGTGTTTTCTGGGATTTTCCAGCTATTACAGGCAACACCTGAAAGCCTTTGCAATTATGGCCAAATCACTTTATAGAATCTGTGATCAACAGACAATACTTGAGATGGCACAGGAAAGGATTAAAGCTTATGAGGACACAAGGAAAGCTCTTACAGAAGCACTTTTAGTCCTAATTCCTTACTTTAATATACCTTTCAAATTATACATTCATGCATGTGTAGATAGATTAGGGGCAGAACTACATCAAGTCCAAATTATTGATGATAAAACCGCATAGGGACACGTTTGTTACATCTCAAGACACATCAAACCAACAGAAGCTAGATATGGTGCAAGCCAGATGCAGTGCTTATGTTTGGTATGGACACTAGAGAAATTACACGATTGTTTTGATTGAAGTTCTTTTGAAGGGATAAATGACTGTAATGCCATGGAATCACTTCATAACCTCAAAACACCCAACAGACATATGTTGAGATGGCATATAGCCATTAAAAATATAGAGGTAACATGAATATAGTTCATAAGGCAGGGAAAATTCACAAAAATGCTTCTTGACTTAGCAGGTGGGCACAAGCCAATACTCCTGATAGCTCAGCTTATGTACCTTTGGAAGCAGAACCACATATTCCAATTGAAGGAATTAACATCGCTGAAATTGGGACTTACTTCTTTAAACAGGTTAGAGAATCTTATAAGCAAGACAAGAATTGCCATATCTTGACCTCCTTATTATATAAAGACTGAAAACATACATCTGTAGTCAATGAACTGGATGATGATTGGAAGAATTCCTATTCTGAAGGAAGATTTTACTTGTTTGATGGGATAATTTACCACAGAACCAAACATTCTTGTGTAATGAAATTGTGTAGCAGATTGCTTATCAATACCAGACTTCATGAATTCCATGATAGCATGTACTCTGGACAACTAACAGAAGACAGAACACTGGAAAAAGTGAAGAACTGTGCATGGTGGCCATCTTGGATAAAAGAAACAATTGAATATTTCCATACCTGTGATATATGTGGAAACACAAATAGGAGTACAGGAAAGAAATTTGGACTGATGATTCATATTCAAGAACCAAAATCCTCTTGAGGGGTTTTTCACATGGATTGGGTCACAGCATTTCCTCCAAGTGGTGACAAAAACTATAATGCCTGTTTAGTCATTGTAGACAGATATAGAAAAACTCCCACATTCTTACCATGTCACAAAGATGACACTGCTATGGATACAGCTCTTTTTCTATGGGGTAAAGGTATTTCGCATACAGGATTATTTAAGAATATCATAAGTGACAGCGATTCCAAGCTTAAATCTGCACTTTGGACCAATCTTCATAGTTTTTTTGGGACCAAGTTATCATTTTCAAAAGCACACCACGCTCAAACAGATGGAATAGGAGAGCGAATGATCCAAGCTTTAGAAAACATGATCAGGAGATTCTGTGCTTATGGATTAGAATTCAAAGACTCGGATGGCTTTACCCATTACTGGTGCACTCTAATACTGGTTTGAGAACAGCCATATAAGACATCAGTCCATTCTCCCACAGGTAAAACTCCCGCTTTGTTGGAGAAAGGATGTAACCCAATACTAAAAAATATTTTAAAAAGCATAAAAATAATTTTTTCTCTCTTATAAATCTTTCTCTAGTGTCTTGCATCAGATACTGTGCAGCTGGTAACAGACTCAGTAGAGGATATATTCCCAGTCCAGACTCTTCAGAAGCAGAATCTGAAGACATTATTGAAATTAAAATTGCTAAAAGAAGCACTTTGTTTCAAACAGAAGAAGAAAAACAGCCACTAAAAGGTGTGTATTTTTGACTTTCATTCTTGTTTTTTTTTCTCTTAAATTAATGTAAAATTGTTGTCAGCCTGTGACTCAAAACCAGAGCACAAGCATGACAGCCAAAATACCATAAACCAATGGTATAGCCAAGATACCACCAAAACATGGAGCTGAGCCAAATTAGCTAAAAAGGTATCAAAAGAAAGAGGAAACTCACATCTTTCTGAAAATATAAGTCCCATCACCATAGGACAAGAAATAACAAAGTTATTCCTGCTCAAAGTTATTGCTGAGCATAAACCTTAATTTTCACCTCCCATCTAAGATCTAGAAGGAGAGGCTTAACCCCATCAAATGGGTATTAAAAATGAAGCTCTAAGCCAGGGCTATCTAATGGTGCTAGGCAAACTGAGCTAGCACCAGTATTACTTGAGTTATGGTCAAATTCAGACCAAATAAGGGTGAACAAAACATTCACCTCTCATATAACTTTTACAGTTTTAGTGTGAGATACCTAAAGTGGGGTCTTTTTGGGAAGAGCACAATCAGGGCTATCTGATGGTGCCATCCATTTCCTCATAGCTCAACTACAACAGAAGGTATTGGCCAAACAAGCTTAATACAGCTTTTGCCCAGACCATGCCAATGTACAAAAATACTTGTACATGGGATAACTTTGTCATATTTAATGATAACCATGTCAAGTTGGCCACGATTGTGTAGAGCTCATGCGGAGCTATTCAATGAACCAACTTTGAGCTTGATATCTCAAAAATTGACAGAGTTATGACCATTTTAAGGTCAAAATCCCACCTGCTGTCAGATACAGCCTTACCATGGGATAATATCCCATAACCATGAATATGAGGTGTCAAATAGATGAAGAAGCATGTTTTTACTTCAATACCCCATATGTCAGTCAATACTGGGGTCCCATACAGTTTCTGTACAGAATTCTACGCGTCATACACGTCAGAATCAGGCTGTGAGGTCCCCAGATGAAAATTTTCACCCTGTATTGGTGAAAACCTCCCAGATGTGGTTTCAAAACCACATCTGAGCCCAATACAGAGTATACAGGCTGTTTGCAAACCACAAGCCTGTCATAGAGAGTGAAAAATATTCACTTCCTCTATGTGGAAAGGTCTGGCAGCCTTTCCACCTCAATTTCAGGATAAAAGGAGGGCTTTTCACAGCCAAAAACCTTTCCTCATCCTGCTCTTGAATAACCTACGTAGTAAACTGTCAAAAACAGTTTTACTCTTGGTTAATAATCAGGTATAATTCTAAACTTAATTATTGTAACCCAACAGATAAAACTGCACCCAGGGCTTTCAGCAGCGCTCACCACCACTATATTTCCATAGCAAAGCCCTTAAAATCTCAATTCAATCATCTTTTATCAACCTTTTATCTTTAAAAATCTATTTTTTACCGTGTCACAGTCATAGTTTTAGTTGTAAATAGCCTTATTACCTCTTCAACATAGACTCAGCCTGACATTTTGGGGGCCTGGCCGTGTTTTTTAACCTTTTTTGGACCTTATAAAGTAAGTCTTTTCTCTTTTTATGACTTATTGATAAGTGTTTTATCTTTTTTAGGCGTAATTTCTCTATTTAAATATATATTTTATATATATTTATCCTTTTTTATATATATACTCATATTATAAGAGTATTATTCACGTGGTTAATACCCACTGAAAATAGCTATTTTTGATGTGTTTTGTATATAAAAACACATAAGCCATCAATAAGTCCTGTATTCTTGACTGAATAAGGACACCTCTGACTGAAAAACCATCAGTTGAGGCGTGGATTAAGTGTATTGTTAACTCAATAACACTTATACAAAGCCACTTGTACAGAATACACTTGAAAACCACAAGTGTATCTGTGGGATACTGGCACACAAACAGTGTGACAGGGTACCAAAAGCTGTAATTCTGACGTGGAATTGTTGATTCAATTACACTGTCATTATACAGGGCACATTGTAGTAACATACAAGCCCAGAGGCCAATCTTAGACGTGCAAAACCAGCATTTTGAAGAAGTCTTAACTGACATAAGCCCTCCCTTTTCTGCCTTGATTTCAGTGGAAGAAAATTATATCCCACTTGAGACCCAGTCACAGGCCAACACACCAGTGACACCCTCAGAACCAGAGGGCAGCAAGGGCAAAGGAAAGAGGCACAGTGAAGGTCTCATCACAGCCAAGAAGTGGACACCAATAGCCACTCAGAGAAGTAGAAAACCACGAAACTCTGCATCCATACAAGGTAAACCAACCTTAACCACTTGTACAGGAAAGATTACAATTATTAACCCAGTTGTAACTTTCAAAGGCAAACTGTCCAAGTCAGCAGACAATAAATTTGTACAAGGCACAGTCAAAGGTAAATACCCTAAGAACATAAAGTTTTTGACTGCTTGCAAACACTGATATGTCCCCTGTATACCTCAGAGACCTTGGCTTCCAAAGGAACCAGCCAGAGGATAGAGGAGGATTGTCCAGAACCAGAAGACCTGAAAGAGGACACCCTGGACACAGTGGTGGATGAAAAAACAATGAGGGAGATAATATCAACCTTGCCATTCACACTCCAATTCAACAGAAACCTCAAACCAGAGGACTGGAAGAATATGGATCAAGTTCTTCAGATCCACCAACTCCTCAAAGATTTATTTCAATGGAGCATGGACAACAAGAGGTTCAACCTAGCAACTCACTGGGCAGAACTGGGATCAAGTTGCCAGAAGATCTGTCTCAAAGAGATAGACTTCAAAGACCTTATGGTAATCACCAAGGGTTGGAATCCTACCAGGCAGCACAGACTCCTGGAGGCAAGGGCACAGAGGATAAGGGAGAATCAAGCCACTATCCTAGCTATAGAAGAACAGTTGACCCAGACAGGGCCTACTCAAATTCCTTCAGGTTCACAAGGAGCAGGCCAAATCAGCTCTCCAGTGGCTTCACACCATTCAGAAACCAGCAGATCAGTGGCCAAGAGTCACCATTCTTCACAATTCCAGGAAGTTTCCAGGAGAAGACAAGGAAACAAGGGCAAGAACAAAACCTCCTTCAACCAGAGGAGGAACGAGTCAGACCCCATGATCCAGAAGCTGTTGGATTTGGTAAAGGAAGTACACAAGAACCAGAAGTAGTTGTAAACCACTCTAGAATCAGTAGTCCTAGTAATAGAAACATTACCCCCACTCAGACTGAAAATAACATTTTCACATCTGAGAGTAACATCAACAGTGATACACTGTGGTTACAAGTGTCCCAATATGCTGAACAATCTGCAAAGCAATTTGCAGAAATTGAAGCCAGCCAAGAGAGGATGAGACAAACTCAAGCCTCCTTGGAACAAATAGTTAAGAATCTTCAAGAAGGATATGCTCAACTGAGCAAAGCCTCTGAAGAATCCAACAAAATACTGAACCAAGTCTTTGAAGAACAACACCACAGCACAAGGGACAGGGAGTGTCTGGATCAGGACATTAACAAATTGTTTAATGCCTATCATAGCTTAAAGCCCCAACCACAAGGCCAAGCTATGGGGAATCCATATCAACCAGATGACATCAAACCAGATGCCATGATGTTGAATAAGGCAAGATCTCCATCACAATACCAGGATGGATATGGCATGTCTTATTCCGAGAAGGAAGCCTTGAAACAGCTTCCTAAGGCCTCAAACTGGCCCAAATTCTCTGGATCAGGAGAATATGATCATATGAAACTCATAGATTATATTGATGGACTCTTCATTGATGTACCCAGCATACCAGATTACTGGATTACTGCTAGACTGAATACTGCATTTAAAGGTCATGCAAGTATATGGTACACAGAAATGAAAGAAATCCATGGCAGAAGAAACTGGCCATGGTGGAAGAGTCAAATAATCCAAAAGTACAGTAATGGAACTTGGATATGGCAAAAGACCATGTCATTTGAAAATGACAAATACTCTGTGGACAAAGATCCATATGAGTGGTGTCTCAGACAGTCTAAAAGACTTAAAGCCATTGATCCTCAGATGAACATCCAGATGAGGAATCACAAACTTCTGACACAACTGCCAGGAGAATTAGAGCATGCAGTGAAATGCAGATGCAACCAAAATTGCACTCTAGATGACATAGCCAATACCTTACAAGACATAAGGAAGAGGACAAATATAGGGAAATTCACCCCATATAAGAGCAGTGGTTTCAAAGAGAAACAACCTTTCAGGGTAGAGTTTAAAGACAAACCCAGAGAGAGAGTGGCAGAGGTGGCAAAGAAAAGGAATTCTTGTCACAATTGTGGTTCAACAGACCACTATGCCAACAACTGTCCAATGGCAAAGAAAAAAGTCTATGCTATAGAAAAAGTCCCTGAAGAAGAACCTCCAACAGAGGATTCTGAATCAGACTCCATGGGAGATGCCATCAGAGAACCATCTGATGATGATCAAGACCCAAGAGAGAAATTTCTAGTGGAATACCAAGAGGAAACCCCACTGGAAATCAAGGATATACAGTTGGAAGCAGGCATGCCACAGGACACTGCCAACAAGAACTTGTGCAAACACACACAAGATGCACAGACATTCCTGGTTACACCAACCAAAGGAATGGCATATATACATGGAACAGCCACAAAAATTACTGTATTTATTGACAATGCTCAGCACCCACTGATCCTTGACAGTGGAGCACATTGCTCCATAGTGGCCAGAAATTATCTGGATAACCATTTCCCTAACTGTGAAAAACAGCTCTTGCCCACTAAGGCAAAGAACTTCAAAAGTGCATCAGGGAAAATGACTGCCATTGGGACAATTATCAAAGAGATAATTATACCCCACAGGAAGGGTAATATCAGACTCAACGCAGAGTTTGTAGTGCTTGAAAATGCCCACATCCAAGGGTTTTCACTGGGAACAGATTACCAGAGGATGTATGGCATAGATATTTACAACAGTAAAAACAGGCACATTACCATTGGTACCAACAAGGAAAAGAAATTTTCACTTGATATATACCACATATCTTCACAGGATCCACTAGAAGAACTCTTGAAGGAATTCAAGGAGGGACAGTTTAGCACTACCCTCACCAGTAAACAAAAACTAAGTTTACTGAAGATGCTGAGGAAAAACAGACCAGCATTTGCCATTGGTGAAGAACCACTAGGCAAGATTAAAGGCCATGATATAGAACTATATCTGGATGTGGAAAGACCTTATCCACCCATGCTGAGGAGACCTCCTTATCCAGCAAGTCTGGAAACCAGGAAAGAAATTGAAAAACACATCAATGAACTCCCGGACATGGATGTCATCAGGAAGATTGGACATAATTAAATAGTGGAAATCACCACTCCTGTCCTGATCACCTGGCATGATGGCAAGTCTAGATTGTGTGGAGACTTCAGAGCCCTGAATAACTACACAAAAGCAGACAGGTACCCTATACCAAGGATACCTCATGCCTTGGATAAACTGGCCAAAGCCAAATACATAACCAAGATGGATTGTATGAAAGGCTTCCACCAAAATAGAGTTAAACCAAACTCCATGAAGTTGCTCAGAATAATATGCCATATGGGCATATATGAGTACACCAGAATGCCATTTGGCATCAAGAATGCACCAGCCCACTTCCAAGGGATGATGGACACCATATTTCAAGAAGAAATAATGGAAGGCTGGATGGTAGTATATATTGATGATATCATTATATACTCAGAGACATGGGAGGACCATGTACAATACATAGACAGAGTGCTAAGTAAATGTACACCCATCAATCTGAAAATTTCACTTAAAAAGTGTAATTTTGGCCAACAAGAGCTACTAGCTCTAGGACACAAAGTCTCAGGCCTTAGTCTGGCAATTCACCAGAACAAAGTAGCAGCAGTACTGAAAAAGCCAGTACCAAAGAACATTAAAGACATGCAATCTTTCCTTGGATTTGCTAGCTACTATAGAAACCACATCAAAAACTTTGCCCACATAACTAGTAGTTTATACAAGTTATGCTCAAAGGATGTAGTTTTTGAAATAACCAAGGAAAGGAGGGATGCATATGAGAGGATCAAATATGAACTCACAAATGCACCTGTGCTCATCTTGCCTGACTTTGAACTACCATTCAAGTTATCTATAGATGCAGCATGCAGCCAAGGCTTGGGAGCAGCCCTTCACCAAAGACAAATTGTGGATGGTGAACCAAGAGAAGGTGTAATATGTTACATCTCCAGGCAGCTGAAAGATTCAGAAGCCAGGTATGGGGCCACCCAGACAGAAAGTCTATGTCTAGTCTGGGCTCTAGAAAAACTCCATTATTATTTGGAGGGTGCAGTCTTTGAAGTCTACACAGACTGCACAGCCTTGAAGTCTTTACTAAACATTAAGACTACTAATAGACACATGCTGAGATGGCAAATAGCCATCCAGGAGTATAGAGGGAACATGACGATCATATACAAGGAAGGTAAAAGCCATACTAATGCAGATGGCCTTAGCAGATGGCCACTGGACAATGTCAAAAGCAATCCAGCTTATGACCCTGAAGTTGCTGCCAAAATTCCTATCCATTTTATGGAAATAAATAGGAAGAAGAACTTCAGATTCTCTGAATGGGCACCAAGGAGTGGTACCCTTGACAGTGGAAACACTGATTCAGAAGGGACAGAAACCCCCATACTGGGAATAAGTTCCTCAGAACTGCACAATGAATTTTTCAATGCAGTACTGAAATCTTATGCTAAACACAAACAGTGTAGCATACTACTCCAACTCCTTCAACAAAAATACAGGAGCCCAGAACTGGAAACCCAGCTGGAGGAACCCTGGTTGAGGGCCTATAAGGACAATAAATTCTTCCTTATAGATGGCCTGATTTATCACAGAGAAAAGCACACCAGTGAACTCACAGTGATAGACAGAGACCACATCTCTTTAATCCTGCAGTAATGCCATGACTACCCTATATGGGACACATGAGTGAGGACAGGACTAAAGAGAGGGTAGCAAGCACAGCTTGGTGTCCCAAGTGGGAGCAAGAGTTGAGTGAATACATCAACACTTGTGAAAGATGCCAAAAGGCAAATAGAAAACATGGGAAGAAATATGGGTTGCTTCAAGATATAGAAGAACCCAAACACCCATGGGAAACCATCAACATGGACTGGGTCACAGGACTTGTCCCAGGAGGCAAAGAAAACTACAATACCTGCTTAATCATAGTTGATAGGTTCAGCAAGAGCATGAGATGTCTACCATGCCATAAAGAGGACACAGCCATGGACACTGCTCTGTTATTTTGGAATAACATCATATCCACCTGTGGAGTCCCTAAGATCATAATCAGTGACAGGGACCCAAAATTCACATCTGAATTTTGGACCAATTTATATGACATGCTTGGCACCAAGCTTGCGTTTTCCACAGCTTACCATCCACAAACAGATGGCCTAGCTGAGAGGATGATCCAAACAATGGAGGACATCCTCAGGAGGTTCTGTGCCTATGGCATGGAATACAAGGACCATGAGGGATACACCCATGATTGGGTCACCCTCTTACCAGCAGTCCAACTGGCTTAAAATACAAGCCAGCACTCTACCACAGGAAAAACACCTGCACTGGTAGAGAAAGGGTGGAATCCCCTGTTACCTGTGGATCACTTGAAGAAAAATCTTCTGACCATCCACCCCACAGCCAAAGAATTCCATGATATGTGGAAGAAAGCCTGTGATACTGCTGCCAAATGCATAGCTGAGGCCAAAGAGTATAACAAGCAAAGGTGGGACAAATCACATATGGAACCTGACTTCAAGGAAGGGGACCAGGTGTTAGTGTCTACACTGAACTTTAGCAATCTCAAAGGACCCAAGAAAATGAGAGACTCATTTGTAGGGCCCTTCACTATCATTAAGTTGATAGGGAAGAATGCAGTAGAGGTCAAGCTCACTGAGGAGTTTTCTAGGAAACACCCAGTCTTTCCAGTGAGCCTGGTCAAACCATACTTCCAAACAGAGGAGGATAAATTCCCCTCCAGGAAGAAAAACATCACTCCACCAGAAATAGTGGAAGTAGAAGACTCTCCTGCACCTGTGAGTAAAATAATCAGGGCCAGAAAAATCAGACTTAATGGGAAGGATCAGAGACAATATCTAGTCAGATTCAAAAACCAGACAGCTGACAAAGACAAATGGTTGGCAGAGGATGCCATACAGAATGGGAACCTTCATCTAAGGAGATTCAGAGCCTCTAGGAGGACTGAACAGTCTCATCAATGATGAGCCTTTTTTAGAGGGAGGGTATGTCAGCCTGTGACTCAAAACCAGAGCACAAGCATGACAGCCAAAATACCATAAACCAATGGTATAGCCAAGATACCACCAAAACATGGAGCTGAGCCAAATTAGCTCAAAAGGTATTAAACAAAAGAGGAAACTCACCTATTTCTGAAAATATAAGTCCCATCACCATAGGACAAGAAATAACAAAGTTATTCCTGCTCAAAGTTATTGCTGAGCATAAACCTTAATTTTCACCTCTCATCTAAAATCTAGAAGGAGAGGCTTAACCCCATCAAATGGGTATTCAAAATGAAGCTCTACGCCAGGGCTATCTAATGGTGCTAGTCAAACTGAGCTAGCACCAGTATTACTTGAGTTATGGTCAAATTCAGACCAAATAAGGGTGAACAAAACATTCACCTCTCATCTAACGTTTACAGTTTTGGTGTGAGATACCTAAAGTGGGGTCTTTTTGGAAAGAGCACAATCAGGGCTATCTGATGGTGCCATCCATTTCCTCATAGCTCAACTACAACAGAAGTTATTGGCCAAACAAGCTTAATACAGCTTTTGCACAGACCACGCCAATGTACAAAAATACTTGTACATGGGATAACTTTGTTATATTTAATGATAACCATGTCAAGTTGGGTACAATTGTGTAGAGCTCATGCGGAGCTATTCAATGAACCAACTTTGAGCTTGATATCTCAAAAACTGACAAAGTTATGACCATTTTAAGGTCGAAATCCCACCTGCTGTCAGATACAGCCTTACCATGGGATAATATCCCATAACCATGAATATGAGGTGTCAAATAGACGAAGAAGCATGTTTTTACTTCAATACCTCATATGTCAGTCAATACTGGGCTCCCATACAGTTTCTGTACAGCATTCTACGCGTCATACACGTCAGAATCAGGCTGTGAGGTCCCCAGATGAAAATTTTCACCCTGTATTGGTGAAATCCGCCCAGATGTGGTTTCAAAACCACATCTGAGCCCAATACAGAGTATACAGGCTGTTTGCAAACCACAAGCCTGTCATAGAGAGTGAAAAATCTTCACTTCCTCTACATGGAAAGGTCTAGCAGCCTTTCCACCTCAATTTCAGGATAAAAGGAGGGCTTTTCACAGCCAAAAACCTTTCCTCATCCTCCTCTTGAATAACCTACATAGTAAACTGTCAAAAACATTTGTACTCTTGGTTAATAATCAGGTATAATTATAAACTTAATTATTGTAGTCTTTATTATTGTAACCCAACAGATAAAACTGCACCCAGGGCTTTCAGCAGCGCTCACCACCGCTATATTTCCATAGTAAAGCCCTTAAAATCTCAATTCAATCATCTTTTATCAACCTTTTATCTTTAAAAATCTATTTTATACCGTGTCACAGTCATAGTTTTAGTTGTAAATAGCCTTATTACCTCTTCAACATAGACTCAGCCTGACAATTGTGCATACAGAAATGGAAGCAAATATTCCGTCCAACCAGATGGATGTGGAAAAAGAAGAGGAAAGACCAAGTCCAGAAGAAACACGTCTTCCTCAAGAAAGACACATCTGGAGGCTTCCAGAGTTTCCCATCATTCCCCAAGGTCTGCACCCACAACCTTTGATGTGAACTCCGAGTTTGAACTAATTCATGATAATATTTCAAGGGCTGAAACTTTTTTAGCTTGCAGAAATAGAAATTTAGCAATGCCAATACAAGAATTGGTACAGAGAAGCCAAAGAGGAGGAGTAGAAAATATGACCAAGCCTTTGACAGGGGGCCATCAACTCCTACTCACACATCAAGACCTTTCTGGGTCAGGAGAAGACCATGCAGCTCTTAGGACAATGGTGCCCATTTTCTTGCAAAGAAAAAGTCAAAAAGATAAAGAACTGGTTTAAAAATTGAAGTCTTTTATCCATATACCGGAAGAAGGAGTTGGAAATGACCCCAACGTTGGAGAAAGAAGGCCCAGTAGTGTCTACCAGATCCAGAAGTATCCAAGGACCAAACACACAGACCTCAGAACAAGCAGAAAGGTCCCCAGAACCATCAGGGCACAGGCAAAAGCAAAGCAAACTGGCACAAACCTTACCCACAAGGGTACAGGATCCCCAAATTGGAGCCTTCAGCCATGGACAGTGTCTTCAATATTGCCAGAACTCTCATAGAATTCACAGCCAAAGAGCAGGAAAGGATGAACAGGACCTTTCATTGCAAATAATACAAGAAATACAATTTGTTAAAACTAGTATTGATGTAGGACTTGGTAAATTTGATGCAAAGTTAAATAAAATAACATTGGATATAAGTGAATCAAAGAGAAATGAAAAAACTTCTACTGAGTGGTATAAGTTGATGAATGTTAAATTTGATTCAGTTACCAATGAATGTGACAGAATTGAAAGTAAATGCCAAGCTCAAGCAGATGAAATAGGAGATATTTGCATTTCAACATCAATTAACAGCTTTCAATTCTGAGAAGTCAGGTTTTGGAAATAATTAATAAACCAATCAGTTTGCCACAAATTTGGCAAAAAGCTACAGTGAGAGGCAGAAATTAAATAATGAAATTATGGCAAATGTGAAGTAAATTAATAAGAATTATCAACCACATATTCCCAGACATTCTACACCTTTCACTGAAGAGAAACTCTGTGTACAAAGAAGTTTTACCACCTTTTTAGGAGAAACTCCTATTGGTGCAATAGATATTCCTAAACTAGAACATTGACAAACATTCTCTGGTGAAGGAGAATAGAATCATATTGAGTTCATCAGAACAATTGATATGTTGCAAGAGGAATTTCACATACCTGATGAAACTATAGTGGGAAAGCTACACTCCTTGTATACCAGATATGCAAAGAAATGGTATTACAAAAATGAGGCAAGATCATTATAAACATGATTGGCCTTAGTGGAAATCTGAATAATCACCAAATGGGATCACAATTCTTGAATATTTAAAATGGAAAATGCTTATTAATATGCCATTTTTAACTCAGAAAAGGATAAACCACTTACTTGGTTCCTCAAACAGAAAGATAAATTATCTTCCCAACACCAAGATATGTCTTACTCTATGATTAATATGAAAATATTAAGAAAAGTTTGAGCAGGAATAGAACATGGTATGAAGTGCAGATGTGTAGAGCCACTTTCAACACAACACTACATCAATGCCATGGAAGATATCATTACTAGAACAAGAATTGGTAAAACCTGGAATAGAGTCCCTATGGAATGCAAAGTGGTCTCAAAAACTTCCAAAGAAGATAAGAGGCCTGAAATACCCATCTTTAAGTGCCATAAATTTGGAAGCACCTCACATTTAGCCAACACTTGCAACAAGAGAACAAAGATTGATGGAGCTCAAGTGTTTGAAGAAGCTCAGTGCACTGAAGAGAAAGAGGATTCTGAGCTAGATTATGCAGTCTCTGAGGATAAACCAGTAGAAGACTATCCCGTTGAAAACAATACAGCTTTCTTTGAGGTCACAGAACTCCATAGTGACTTGCCACAGTACAGTGAGGATTGTCATAACCTGATCAATCTCCAGGATGCCAGAATGTGTAAACCCAAACCTGCTTGAGATAAAGGATAAACTGCTGTAGCATCTTGTATCACATCAATCCTGATGAATGATATTGAAGCCAGAGGAAATTTGGATACAAGGGAATTTTGTACTTGTGTAGGCAAAGATTATCTTGAAGCCATACTGCTTGGATGGAAGAACCATCTATTACCAATAGAAGGTGTACAATTTAGTAGTTCCAGTAATAATATTTACCCTTTGGGAATATTGGACCCTAATCTTGTATTTCCGCATCCAGCAGGAAGCTTAAGAATGAAAACCGAGATATTAGGAATGGACAATTGCACATGTAAGCACATCATTTGTGCAAATGATTACTTGGATTTTTATGGTATTGACAACAATAACCAAAAAGACAGATATTTCACAATTTGAGACAATCAAAGAGAAAGGTTTGCTTTTTCCAATATGCCAAAGCAAAGATTTATAATAGCTTCCGTTAAAGATACTTATAAGGAAGAATTTGTGGCTAATCAACTTGTTGAAGCAAAATTAATCCATCATTATCACCCAAAATGAGGCATGATCTTATTTATGTGTTATACACATATAAGAATGCCTTTGCTTCTGATAATGAACGATTAGGAACTTTTAAAGAGCATGAAGTTGATATTATTCTTAATATTGACAGACCATACACTCCAGTACCTAGAAGACCAGCTTATCCAGCCAGTTGCAGAGCTAGAGAAGCCTTGGAGAAACATATCAAATAGTTTATCCAACTTGGTTTACTAAGCAAAGTAGGCCATGATGAGGAAGTTGAATTGACAACACCTGTAATTATTTCTTCACATGATGCTAAATCAAGGATGGTTGGAGATTTTGGAGAATTGAATACCTAAACAGTTCCAGATAGGTTTCCGATTCTTAGAATTCAAGAAACTTTTACCCAATTGTCTAAAGGCAAGTATATAACATCCATGGATGTATTGAAAGGAGTTCATCCAAATTTTTTGATACCCAAAACTAAGAGATGAATGAGAATTATCACTCACTGTTGAATTTATGAGTATCTTCAGATGCCATTTGGTATTAAAACTGCACCATCTCATTATCAAAGAATGATCAATACTATCTTCCCAAACAATTATGTGAAGGATGGCTTATCATTTATATTGATGATATTATGATATTTTCTGACTCATGGTATTTGCACCTTGAAAGACTTGAAGGAGTACTTGACAAAGCTACAGGAGTGAATATGAAGAAATGTAACTTTGGCTTTGAAGAACTTAACGGTTTAGGACAAATTGTCTCTGGCTTAAGTGTGGCTATTGAAAAAATCGAAGTGGCACCAGTGTAACTTAAGCCAATACCCCAGAATAAGAAAAAGAAATTATTTCTCTTGTTGTATTTGCCATTTATTATAGGCAACACCTGAAAGCCTTTGCAATTATAGCCAAATCACTTTATAGAATCTGTGATCAACAGACAGTATTTGAGATGGAACAGGAAAGGATTAAAGCTTATGATAAGACAAGGAAAGCTCTTACAGAAGCACCTTTACTCCTCATGCCTTACTGTATTATAGCGTTTAAATTGTACATTGATGCAAGTGGAGATGAATTGGGGGTAGCCCTACATCAAGTTCAAATTATTGATGACAAACCTGCAGAGGGACCAGTTTTTTATGTCTCAAGACAACTCAAAACAACAGAAGCCAGATGGAGTGCTTATGTTTGTATTACCAATTGAGAAATTTAACTATTATCTTGATGGCAGTGCTTTTGAAGTTATAACTGACTGTAATGTTGTGTAATTTTTAAAAATGCAAACACCCAATAGAAATATGTTGAGATGGCAAATAGCCATTCAAGAATATAGAGCTAACATGGGTATAGTGCATAAGGCAGGAAAGATTCACAAGAATGCTTATGGACTTAGCAGGTGGTCATTAGCCAATACTCCTGACAGCCCAGCTTATGTACCTTTGGAAGCAGAACCACATATTCCAATTGAAGGAATCAACATAACTGATATACGGACTTAATTCGTTGAAGAGGTCAGAGAATCTTATCAGGAAGAGAAGAATTGCCATATTTTGACTTCCTTATTAGGTAAATACTGCAAAGATACATCTTTATTCAATGCACTGGATGAAGTTTGGAAGAATTTCTATTCTGAATGAAGATTTCAGTTTTTTTATGGGATACTTTACCACAGAATCAAACATTCTTGTGTAATGAAAATGTGTAGCATATTGCTTATCAATACCATTTTTCATGAATTCCATGATAACATCAATTCTAGACACCTTTCAGAAGACAGAACACATGAAAAAGTGAAGAACTGTGCATGGTGGCCATCTTGGATAAAAGAAACCATTGAATATTTCCATAACTGTGATAGGTGCCCAAAGGCAAACAGGAGTACAGGCAAGAAGTTTGGACTGATGATTCATATTTAAGAAACAAAATCTGCTTTGGAATTTGTTCACATGGATTGGGTCACAGCACTTCCTCCAAGTGGTAACAGAGGTTATAATGCTTGTTTAGTCATTGTAGACAGATATAGCAAAACTCCCATATTCTTACCATGTCACAAAGATGACACTGCTATGGATACAGATCTTCTTCTATGGAGTAAAGTTATTGCTAATACAGGATTATTTAAGAATATCATAAGTGACAGGGATTGCAAGTTCACATTTGCACTTTGGACCAATCTTGATAGATTTTTTGGGACCAGGTGATCATTTTCAACAGCACATCACCCTCAAACAGATGGAATAGGAGAGAGAATGATCCCAACTTTAGAAAACATGATCAGGAGATTCTGTGCTTATGGATTAGAATTCAAATACTCAGATGGCTTTACCCATGACTGGTGCACTCTAATACTGGCATTAGAACAGGCATATAAGACATCAGTTCATTCTTCCACAGGGCAAACTCCTTCTTTGTTGGAGAAAGGATGGAACACAAGACTCCCAGGAGACACACTGAGGAAAGACTTAATTGACATCCATCCTACAGCTTCCAGCTTCAAGATAATGCTTGATAAAGTGAAAAATCATGCAAAGAAGAGTATAAATGATGCTCTCAACTATGCAAAACAGACGTGGGACAAGAGTCACAAAGTACCAGACTTCAAAGTAGGGGACCTAGTTCTAGTTTCTACCTTGAATTTTGATAATATCCAAGGCCAAAAGAAACCTAAAGATTCTTATGTAGGACCTTTTCTTATTGTTGCCTTACATGGAACCAATGCAGTTAAAGTGGAATTAAGTGGTGAATTAGAAAAGAAACACCGCACCTTTCCATTCAGCTTGATAAAACCTTATCAACCAGCTAACAAAGAATTTCTTCCTTTAAGGAAGCCAACTCCTTTTGCTGTACCATCAGTGGAACAGAGTGGATACAAAAAGATAAAGAAAGTCATTAAAGAAAGGAGATTTTGGGGTAAAAATAAAAGAGAATATTTGGTCAGATATAGGAATATAGCACATGAAGATGAATGGCTGGCAGAATCATAAATACCTGACTCAGATAAGCTCTTGAGAAGATTTAGACATGAAAGAAGGCCACACAACTGAATATGTCTATAAATGGGCTTTGAATTACTTGATCTGAGTAATGTAAAGAGGTTGGACAGTGGACATTAACCCCCTTTGGGGCCTTTTTCTTCTTGATACCTTTACTAAAACTGAAGTACAATTTTATTTTTTGTTGGGAGGGAATGTGAGCTTTTAGGTATATTTTACATACCCAAATAGGCCAAAATCATCTTAAAAATAAATTCTTAACTATTCATAACCCATACGTCATGCATATATTCAAAAAGAATCATTTTTGATTTCAGAAAATATGAATAACCTTTTTGTGAGTAAGTTAATCCATGGAGTTAAGTCCATATTTAGATCCTACACAAAATTTCACCTAGGGTAGCTCCATAGAGTGAATAAGCTTAAATTAAATCTATGAGGTGGTAATATGGAAAATACTTCAATACCACATAAAAGAATGGTGAAAATATTTCTTTTTCTCAATTTCACACCAAAATAATGGGAGTGTGAGAAATGCCAAGTAACTTATACACTAAGAATAGTGTTTTGCATGTTTGTGGCACTTAATATTATGGTATTCTTACATACAGTTTGGGTACACCCATAGTGGATATCAGTCTTGAAGCCTGAATTTCTATTTTTGACTTGAAAATAGCTAAGGGGGACAAAATACATCAAAGAGAGCCAGGGTACCGAAATCCTGAGGCCTCTGGGGTGGGGATAGCTCCAAAGCTTGGATCCATGGCTGATCTTGGCCCCATTAGGATACTAAAACCTTTTTGAAACCTAGTAACCAGTTAAAATCTCGTTAAATCATAAGAGAATTACAAATAAGCTGCTATTTTGATGTGGCAAGGAGGTAAAAAGAAACTTAGACTCCTGTGACCATGTCAATTCTTGATGATTTTTCATGTATAAACCCTTTTTGGACTAGTATCCATTGATTTACCTTATAGCAACCAGCAATATAGTACTATTTGCAATATTACGTAGACATGAGGTAGAAACTTCAAAAGTTCATTAAAAATACAATGCTTAATGAATATTTCTGGAACTTCAAGGACCAATCAAAAACAGTTTACTTCATATAAAAATCAAAATGACCATATCTTGATGTGTAAAATTAAAACATTTACTTACATTCTATTTTTGAAGTTTCCACATGAAACACTAAATCTTCAAAATTTCACAGAAAATACACTCTGAGATGAAATTTTGAATAACATTGATAAATTTGAGAAATAAAAGAGTATTTACGGTTGTTACTCCTTTTATTATTAACCTTAAATGGCTTGGTAGTCACGTAAAAACATCAATCATGTAATTATGATAATCCTATGTGACAACAGATAATGCAATCAATAATGCAAAAAGGTGTGTTGTTTTATCACTCACTTGGTTTTCCGTTTTATCCATGGCATGCCTCTTTGAGCTGTTGATGACTCAAAAGATGCCTCCTCTTGCTGTTATTTCCAAAATCATTCTATTATTCAATTATACCTTTATTACCAACAATTAAGTATTAGTTAATCTTTTCTTGAGTGTTTTATTCTTTAAGAATCAATAAGAAAGATGTGAAATCATAGAAATAGACTATATATTGTTTTAATCCTGTTGTATGTCAATCTTGATCCTTCAAATCCATGATTATCTGCTGAATTTCCCTACTATTATCTTTTAATAAGTTCTTTGGAGTATTAGTGAGTGTTTCCTCTTAATTCTTCAAGTTTTTCTCTAGTAATGGTTTTCTTCAAGGATTATTTTTATAATTATTCTTGCAAAAGATAATTATATATCAAAATAATTTTATTAATTTAATAAAGAAGTTTTTATTATTGAATTCTTCTAGTAATTTATTCTTGTAGAAAACTACTTCTTACTGTTATAAGCACTAGTATTGTATAGCAAATGTAAGAAATAATTAAGTAATTAATTGCTTAATTGTGGTTAGAATAATTTTATTATTATATTTCATAGCAATAGTCATAGTACTGTTGATTATTAGTAATAGTGTCAACAGTTTCATAGACAAATCTTACAGATATGGTCAGAATATTTTGTGAATATGGCCTTGAATTCAAAGATTGTGATTTTTCACACATGATTGGTGTACTCTCTTCCCAGCACTGGAATTGGCATTCAAAAAATCCATTCATGCCAATACTAATCAAACTCCTTCTATTCTACAGAAGGGATGTAATCCCAAATTACCCCAAGCTTCATTGATAAGGGGTTTGGTTGAAATACATACCACAGCTGGTAGCTTCTAAGGAATGCTAGAAAAATCTAGAAAGAATGCAATAAGGTGCATGGAGGACTCATTTGCATATTCCAAAGATGAATGGAAAAATCACATGCCACTCCATATTTTAAGTTGGGAGATTTAGTACTTGTATCCACAACTAACTTCAATAAAGTCAAGGGATTTAAAAAGCTCAAAGACTCCTTTGCAGGATCTTTTGTCATTAAATCCCTCCAAGGGGAAAATGCAATTGAAGTAAAATTATCTGAGGAACTTAGCAATAAGCATTGTACATTTCCAATAAGCTTGGTAAAGCCATATAAATTAAGGGATTATGAGAAGTTTCCTTTGAGAAAGAGAGTTCCCCACAATATACCACCTATTGAGTCATCTTTTCATAATAAAATCACCAAATTTCTCAAAGAAAGGAAGTTAAGAAACCAAAAAGCAAGGGAATACCTTGTTAGGTACAGTGACCCAACTTGTGAAGATAAATGGTTAGCAGAAAGAGACATACCTGAAGCTACTAAACTTCTCAGAAGATTCAGACACAATAGAAATAATAATATTACAAAGTAATATTCTTTTTTTCAGGAGGGGGGAATGTGAGCCTTAGATGTATTTTCAGATACCCAAAAGACCACAAATCACAAAACAAGATACAATTGTATATAAAAATGAATTTTTTTATATTATCAAAACAGAAATTTAAATATAAATATGAATTTATAGACAAAAATGAAAATTCGATTATAATTTGAAAATCAAGTTACATTGAAACTTAAATTTGTGAAAACACATTTTTACTTGAAAAAAATTGAGTAAAAATGAATTTTCAACAAAAATACCAAAATTGAAATATTTTTGAAAAAAAGTTAAATAAAAATTATTATAAATTTTCATCCTCAAAATAAACATATGAGAATTATTTCACCATTGGACTCCTCATAAAAAATAAGGTGGGGTCACCTCTGGGTACAGTTTCTGTAACTCAACTCTAAATAAGCTTAAATTAAGCTTTTACAATTTTCTTTAGAAAAGTTGGAAATTCTCAAAACCTTGATTTAATTCACATAAGATGTGGTGTTAACAATCAATTTTTGTGTTAAAATTGAGGTGTTGTGTGTAGTGTAAAGGTTATGAGGAATGGAAGTATTTTCAACTGAAATGTCAAAATGTGTACATGTATTACATAAGTGAGCTTGAATTTACATATAAGGTGTCACTTATTACAGTTGTGTACTGTAAAAACTCCATTGAATTAAATGTGTAAATTATAAGTATAATACATGATGAGGAATTGAAGAAAACAAATTAGAAAGATTGATTCTGGGGGGAAAGGAATCTTGGTTTCAAGGGGGAGCCAGACCCCCAAGTTCCTTGCTGACAGGCCTTAAATTTCAAAATACATGCAAAGGTTCATCACTTTTGGCCTGTAATTGAGTCACAGGGTCTGTGTCTCAATTGATGACGAGGTTTTGATACCAACCAAGGCACTTTTAACTGTTGCCAAGAGGGTGAAACCCCCCTTAAGTTAAAACAATCTTAGCAAAAACAGTTTTAACTGGTTTTCAAGTCTCTTACACACATTCTGACGTGTTTTGAAGGCTTCAAACAGGTATTACTATGGCAATGGCTGAAAATAGAAAAAATGGCTAAAACCACCTTTTTTTGGTCTAAACCAGGTTTCAAGGATACCATCATTTGCTTGTCTCAGACTGTTTTGCATGACTGAAAAGAGCAAATTTTACTTTTTGAGTAAGAGAATTGATGGATATAAGAGAATGTCTCCTTTACCCCACTTTTCTCTTCATCTTAGAATCTTGTCCTTTTATAATTAGTTTAAACACTGTTAAACCAATCAATAAAAGATTCCAACCACAATTTTTAAATCATTTTAAACATTTTGACCACATGAAAAGGTTATCATAATCATTGTTTGTAACTCTTATAATCATTTTTACCTCTTGAACGACCCCATAAGTGAATTAAAGCATCTTTCATCACTGTTAGCTTTGTCACTTTGTTTCCAAACTCACTCTGGTCACTTTTGGGTGTGTTTTCTCTTTAATAATCTTCTTAAAGACTCTGTTCTTATATTAATTTCCTGCAGTCCTTTGCTCAATTAATTCCAATTGAAATTTCTTTTTTAACCTTAAATAACTCTTGTAGAGTATTTTTGGATTGATATTTATTGTTGGTAAAACAATAAATCTTTATAATACTATTGCTTTATACCAATAAAGCTAAAAACAATCAAATTGGCGTGTTTTCTCTTAAAATCTTATCTTATACTATCTTTAATAAATTTTTACCTTAAACAAATTTTGAGGACAGGAAAATTACTTGATTTTCAATCAAAGTTTCATATCCACACCTTACAATGTGAAGAAACTTTCCCAAGTTCTGAAACACCTGTTGTAAATCCTTCAAGAAAAGCTAAAAAATTAGTTTTCCAGGACTCACTGTTTAGGAATCTGAAGGTGAGTACCTCTCTTACAATTTGCATAAAAACACCTTTCATTTTTGTGGAATGTTTTTACCTCTTATCTTAATATGACTACTCAAAGATGATCCCAATACTCTATCCAATCAGATGGAGGTTTACTTAGAGGTATCAATGATCCCTCAGTAGGGAAAAGAAAGGGTACCATCCCCATTTCAACAGAATCTGCACAAGCAAGGGCCATATCCCAAATGAAAGTCCCACAAATGCCTAAAATCTCTGAACAAGAGTTGGAACTAAGTGTGAGGAATTACAAAAGAGACAAATCACATTAAGAGGGCTAAAATAGACATATATGAGCCAATACAATAAGTCTTACACAGTGTACAAGGACAAAGATTGGGAAATGTTGCCAAAAATCCACCAATGAGTGATGAACTCCTGGAATATTCCAAACAAGGTTCATCAAATTGGAGAAGATAGTGAGATACTCCAATGGATGGAATCCACTATCATCTAAACCTCAAATCAAAAATATAAAGGAGTAGAACAATGAAATGAGGGAGGCAAGCAAGGAAAAAGCCCCAGTAGTGTCAGCCTGTGACTCAAAACCAGAGCACAAGCATGACAGCCAAAATACCATAAACCAATGGTATAGCCAAGATACCGCCAAAACATGGAGCTGAGCCAAATCAGCTCAAAAGGTATCAAAAGAAAGAGGAAACTCACCTCTTTCTGAAAAAATAACTCCAATCACCATAGGACAAGGAATAACAAAGTTATTCCTGCTCAAAGTTATTGCTGAGCATAAACCTTAATTTTCACCTCTCATCTAAAATCTAGATGGAGAGGCTTAACCCCATCAAATAGGTACTAATAATGAAGCTCTAAGCCAGGGCTATCCAATGGTACCAGCCAAACTGAGCTAGCACCAGTATTACTTGAGCTATGGTCAAATTCAGGCCAAATAAGGGTGAACAAAACATTCACCTCTCATCTAACTTCTACTTTTTTAGTGTGGGATACTTGAAGACCGGTCTTTTTGGAAAGGGCACAATCAGGGCTATCTGATGGTGCCATCCACTTCTTCATATCTCACCTATAACAGAAGTTATGAGGCAAACAAGCTCAATACAGCTTTTTGCCCAAACCACGCCTATGTACAAAAACCTTGTACATGGGATAACTTTATCATATTTAATGATAACCATACCAAATTTGGTATCGTTGTGTAGAGCTCATACAGGGCTATTCAATGAACCAATGTTGAGCATGATATCTCAGAAACTGACAGAGTTATGGTCATTTGAAGGCTATAATCCCACAATATGACCAATACAACTGTATTATGACAGGATACAGTTGTACTCTGATTATGAGGTGTCAAATAGACAAAGAAGCGTGTTTATACTTCAATAGGGGGACTCAATTATTGACAAAAACGACCTTTTTTTGTCTAAAACAAATTTCTTATTACCAACGTAAATTTACTGTGCGAACATTTCATTTAAAAAAAAAAAAGGATGAAATCAGCCAAATGCAAGGCCATTGTGGGACCTTTGGACTTTTGGGTTGGTTCTTTCTGATCTCATTTCCTATTGCTCTCATCTAACCCCTACCAGCTAAAATCCATCTGCTTCCTTTCATTTTTGATCTTTTTTTTAGTGTTCAATTTGCTCAATCAAACTCAAACAAATTCGGAATTACTGTTCATATATCAAAGTGAGCCCCTTTCTGGTTTGTCTGGCTATCAGGTGAGGGTCATTCTCATATCTTACTCAAAGGTTTTGTCTTAGATGAATGCAAGGCCTCAATTTCATTCAAGTGAATCGTCTATTTACGACTTTCAATCGATGGACCATTCAACACCTGATTCAAATCAAATGCCTCAGTCTTGGGCACAAACATTGAGATTGGACAAATTGACCCCAGAATCAAATCAAATTACTCACTCTTGGGGACCAAGATCAAGATTTATCACTAATCAAAACTGTCCTGTGATTCAATACCCAATTCCAATGGTCCCTCATACGCCATCTAACATTTTACACTCAACTGCTAATTCTGAAGGTCATAACTCTTCAGTATGCTCAACTCCTCATTCTTGTTGTGCTAACCCATTAGATACAGCATCTAATGGGTTAGCAATGTTGCATGAACTTCAACCAATTAGTCCAACAATGGGCCACTCCGGCCTGAACAGCCATGCATTTAGCCCTCCAAGTCTCACGCAACCAGTCAAACGGATGCATTTGCATATATCAACTCCCACAGGCCATGTTTGGCATGACACTACTGATAACAGTAGAGGGTCCTGTCCCACACCTCAGGAATCACTCCGATCACAAGGGCAGCCACAAAAAACCAAGCGGCGCCGGAAGAGCAAAAAGCAAAAGAATTCGGACTCCACACCAAAATTTATGCATAAGGATTTTGAAAACATCTGTACATACCTTGAAGATCCTCAAAATTACAATCAACTCTTTGGAAAGAATAAAAAAACCCATATTGGCGAACAAATGCTCACATGTGCTGGGGCTTATGAAGTTTTTGCTGGTTATTTCAATTCACTGAATAGGTCTCTTGAGCTGACTGGGAGAAATTGTGCACAGCGCTTTGGCACATACAAAATAAATACCTGATGACTCGTGCTTGGGCTAACAATACTGGGGCTGGCTTGGACAAAGAGGAATTGGGTATGAAGTTATTGGACAAGCTTGAAGCAATGTGTCCATGTTACGCACAAATGGAGGGAGTGTTTGGGCAAAAAGCCAATGTAACATCATTTAACCAATTTGATACAACCTCAGATGCTGTAAACAAGAACGGCATTGGATCTGAAGCACCTTACCAGGGGGAAATCAGGGAAGATAGCGATTCAGGATTGTCTTCCTACAAGCAGAGACAAAGGGCTGTTCACAAAGCTCAAGCCACAAACAATGCTAATAGTGATTTTCGCAGAGAAGCTAACCAAGGTAATAATGACAATGAATCACCATCATCTGGCACTCCATCTAATCCGAATAGACAAAACGTTTCCAAACCCAGTTGCCTTTCTTTGCGAGAACATGGTGAACGGTTGGACCAGGAGAATTGCAGATTACGCTGCAAGATAATTGAGGATTATGTCTCAATTGAGCATATGAAATTGGAAGAAAAAATCAAGAAAAATGAACGTCATTATAGTTTGGAAAAGGAGAAAATGGAACTACAGTTTCAATTAGAGCAAGAGCGGTTAAATCGGGAAACAAAACTCAAAGAGAAGGAGGTGCTTTTGGCAGCTGAGATTAAATTGAAGGAAAAAGAGTCACGATTGGCAGCTGCCAAGAAATTATTAGAGTCGGGGAAGACAGCGGCTGAGGTGGAGATGATCATGAACATGACTTATGGCAGGATTTAGGAAGTGTCAATGCAATGTGCCATCAAACTTTTTTTTCTTTTTTGAGCAGTTTCATTTGTTTCAACAAAAACAACATTTGAAGAATTTTGTTTCTATTTTATTGAATCAAATTGCAATATATTTCATGTTTGCGTTAATGTAAAATCAAAAAAACAAATGTCATCTAAAACTATACAGCACCATTGAAGGCCAAGCAAAATTCTTGGACTCCATCTTGATTTTGAAAATCCCTATTAGCAGTCTCAGCACCAACATTGTGCATTTCAACAGGTTGGAGATTATTGAGTTGATCTGTGTCCCATGTATCACTGACCTCTGTGAGTATATTGTGCAATACTGCACATATATAAATCCACTTATTCATATGCACCATATGTTTGGGTTTGTAACATGTGAGACATAGACTCTTCAGCAATGCCCAGCGGGCTTTGAGGATCCCTATACAATGCTCTACAAGCACCCATGATTGAGCTTTGTAGTAGTTGAATTGCTGATTGCGATAGTTGTCGGCTGCTGCACCTTTATAGCTTGGGATACAATTGATCCCAAGGGGATAGGCAGAGTCTGTCAGGATGTACTCGCCTAATCATAAACAAACTACTGATAAAATTAAGATGTGAAATTTATTAGTCATTATCAAACGACTCACCTGGGCTGAAGAACTTGTTCAGATGTCTATAAAGTCCAATCTTTCTATACATTCCTCCATCTGCACAAGACCCTGGCCACCCACTCAAAAGCGCTATGATTCTTTTGCGGTGGTCACACAGAATTTGCACATTCAGTGAGTAACGACTTTTTCTATCATAGAATACCTCCCCATCAATTCCAGGGCATTGAAACAGGGGGATTGCTGTACCATCGAGAAATCCCACACACCCAGGGCAACCTTCAGATGTCATAAACAATGATATTTCTTGACGTTTGCCCTCATCAGGCCACTGGAGATAGTTGCGACCAATTGAACACAATGCATCTATAATCCGCCTTGTTGCTATGATTACACTACCCCGACTTATCTTGTAGGACCTTTCAAGATGGCCAACAGAGGCCCCATTTCCAAGGCTGCCAAAGCCAATTTCTGACACAAGTCTAATTGCATACAGTAGCTATTGTTATGGAAGACAGGATTGTCTTTTATCAAATCTTATATATAGACAAATCCCTCCTGGCTTGTGCCAACAACTTGTTTGAAATCATTGGGATTCATCCCAAGCAAGGTGGCCAAGCCAAACTCTTCGCGTGATGCCAGAGATTGACGAGACATTAAGTACCTGCCATAAAAAACATGTAAATGTCTTGCACATCATCCTCAGAGCTCATAACCCACTCTATCATCATTGCCATCAAAGCCCAATCACCCGCCAAGATTGAGCCAATTGTTGGTAAACCTGGCACACCTAAAATATCCATCCATGCATCCAATGTCTCTTCACAAAGCTTGAATTTGGTTTTAACCAGTTCTTGTATGAAATTAACTAGGTCCGATTTTTTAGGCATTAAAATATATGAGGAAAAATTTATAAAATCAATAATTTTGCTGTTGTCATGGAATGGTTGGTGGGGAAAAATTTGTAAAATTCAGGCTGGAAAAACTTTTTGGTTGGTTCAGAGAGTTTTTATTTTCTTTATATTGTCCTGACAATTGAGCGTGATTAGTGTGGGATTTGTCCAAATTAGACAAACCATAAATGCTCAATCAGCAATTCTGATTTGGAAAAATCAGAATTTCATTTAAGAAAGAGAGTGAATCCCCCTAATACCTCATAAGTCAGTCAATACTGGGGTCCCATACAGTTTCTGTACAGCATTCTATGCGTCATACACGTCAGAATCAGGCTGTGAGGTCCCCAGATGAAAATGTTCACCTTGTATTGGTGAAAACTGGCCAAAAGTGGTTTCAAAACCATATCTGAGCCCAATAAAGGGCATACAGGCTGTTTGCAAACCACAAGTCAGTACTAGAGAGTGAAAAATCTTCACTTCCTCTACGTGGAAAGGTCTAGCACCCTTTCCACCCCATTTCAGGATAAAAAGGAGGCTTTTCACAGCCAGAATTGTCTCCTCATCCTGCTCTTGAATACCCTACATAGTAAACTGTCAAAACCAGCTTTACTCTTGGGTAATAAACAGGTATACTCTTAATTTAAAGTATTGTAGTCTTTATTATTGTAACCCAACAGGTAAAGCCGCACCCAGGGCTTTCAACAGCGCTCACCACCACTATATTCCTTATAGTAAATCCCTTTTTATTATTAAATTAAACCATCTTTAACCCTTATAATAGTATTTTAAACTATTTTCCACGTGTCACAGTCATATTTTTAGTCGTAAATAGCTTTATTACCACCTCAACACAGACTCATCCTGACATTTATGGGGCCTGGCTGTGTTTTAAAACCTTTTGGACTTATTACAAGTATGTTTTTCTCTTTTTTATCATTTTATTGACACTTGTTTTATCTTTTTAGGTGTCATTTTCTCCAAAAAATATATATTTTTATATATTTTTATTTATTTTTTAAAAATACTCATATTTTAAAGAGTATCTGTCATGTGGCTGATAGCCACAAGACCAGTATTTTTGGCGTGTTTTGTATATAAAAAAACTTTTAAGCCACTAATACGGTCTTAATTCTTAATTGAATCAAGACAGCTCATACTGATAAACCAACAGTTGAGGCATGTTTGGGCACATTGTTAACTCAATTTCCCTGTAATACACCATCTTTGACAGATTATACTGGCTAATTACAAGTATTCTGTAAGATATTGGTATACAAACAGTATACCACATATCAGTAATCTGTATTTTTGACGTGGAATTGTTAATTCAATTACACTGTCATAATACAAGGGCATATTGTAATAATATACAAGCCCAGAGGCCATTCTTAGACGTGCAAAACCGGCCTTTTAAGAAGTCTTAACTGACATAAGCCCTTATTTCCTGTTTGATTCAGTGGAAGAAAATTTCATACCACTTGAGACCCAGTCACAGGCCAACACAACAGTGACACCCTCATAACCAGAGGGCAGCAAGGGCAAAGGAAAAATACATAGTGAAGGCCTCATTACAGCCAAAAGGTGGACACAAATAGCCACTCAGAGGAGTAGAAAACCACAAAACTCTGCTTTGATACAAGGTAAACCAGCCTTAACCACTTGTACAGGAACAATTACAATTATTAACCCAGTAGTAACCTCCAAAGGCAAACTGCCCAAATCAGCAGATAACAAATTTGTACAAGGCACAGTCAAAGGTAAATAACCTAAGAACATAAAGTTTTTGACTGCTTGCAAGCGCTGATATGTTCCCTGCATACCTCAGAGACCTTGGCTTCCAAAGGAACCTACCAGAGGACAGAGAAAGCTTGTCCAGAACCAGAAGACCTGGAAGAAGACACTTTGGACACAGTGGTGTATGGCAAAACAATGAGGGAGATAATATCAACCTTGCCATTCACACTCCAATTCAACAGGAACCTCAAACCAGAGGACTGGAAGGATATGGATCAAGTTCTTCAGCTCCACCAACTCCTCAAAGACTTATTTCAATGGAGCATGGACAACAAGAGGGTCAAGCTGGCAAGTCACTGGGCAGAACTTGGAGAAAGTTGCCAGAAGATCTGTCTCAAAGAGATAGACTTCAAAGACCCGATGATAATCACCAAAGGTTGGAATCCTACCATGCAGTTCAGACTCCTGGAGGCAAGGGCACAGAGGATAAGGGAGAACCAAGCCACTATCCAAGCTATAGAAGAACAGTTAACCCAGACAGTGCCTACTCAGATTTCTTCAGGCTCACAAGGAGCAGGCCAAATCAGCTCTCCAGTGGCTTCACACCATTCAGAAACCAGCAGATCAGTCTCCAAAAGTCACCATTCTTCACAATTCCAGGAAGTTTCCAGGAGAATACAAGGAAACAAGGGCAAGAACAAAGCCTCCTTCAACCAGAGGAGAAAAGAGTCAGACCCCATGATCCAGAAGCTGTTAAATTTGGTAGAAAAAGTACACAAGAACAAGAAGCAGTTGTAAGCCACTCTAGAATCAGTAGTCCTAGTAATAGAAACATTACCCCCACTCAGACTGAAAATAACATTGTGACATCTGAGAGTAACATCAACAGTGATACACTGTGGTTAAAAATTTCCCAATATTCTGAACAATCTGCAAAGCAGTTTGCAGAAATCAAAGCTGGCCAAGAGAGAATGAGACAAACTCAAGCCTCCTTGGAACAGATAGCTAAAAATCTTCAAAAAGGATATGCTCAACTGAGCAAAGCCTCTGAAGAAACCAACAAAAGACTGAATATAGTATTTGAAGAACAACACCACAGCAAAAGGGAGAGGGAGTGTCTGTACCAAGACATTAACAAATTGCTTAAGGTCTACCATAACTTGAAGCCCCAACCACAAGGCCAAGTTATGGAGAATCCATATCAACCAGATGACATCAAACCAGATGCCATGTTGATGAATAAGGCATGATCTCCATCACAATACCAGGATGGAGATGGAATGTCTCATTCAGAGAAGGAATCCTTGAAACAGCTTCCTGAGGCCTCAAGTTGGCCCAAATTCTCTGGATCAGGAGAATATGATCATATGGAGCTCATAGATTATATTGATGGACTCGTCATTGATGTACCAAGCATACCAGACTACTGGATCACTGCTAGATTGAATACTGCATTTAAAGGTCATGCTAGTATATGGTACACAAAAATGAAAGAAATCCATGGCAGGAGAAACTGGCCATGGTGGAAGAGTCAAATCATCCAAAAGTAAAGTAATGGAACTTCAATATGGCAAAAGACCATGGCATTTGAAAATGACAAATACTCTGCGGACAAAGATCCATATGAGTGGTGTCTCAGACAGTCTAAAAGACTTAAAGCCATTGATCCTCAGATGAACATCCAAATTAGGAATCACAAACCTCTGACACGATTGCCAGGAGAACTAGAGCATGCAGTAAAATGCAGATGCAAACAAGATTGCACTCTAGATGACATTTCCAACACCTTACAAGACATAAGGAAAAGGACTAATATAGGGAAATTCATCCCATATAAGAGTAGTACTTTCAAAGAGAAACAACCTTTCAGGGTAGATTTTAAACACAAACCCAAAGAAAGAGTGGCAGAAGTGGCAAAGAAGAGGAATTCTTGTCACAATTGTGGTTCAACAGACCACTATGCCAACAACTGTCCAAAGGCAAAGAAAAAAATCTATCCCATAGAGAAAGTCCCTGAGGAAGAACCTCCAACAGAGGATTCTGAATCAGACTCCATTGGTGATGCCATCTGAAAACCATCTGATGATTATCAAGACCCAAGAGAGGAATTTCTAGTGGAATACCAAGAGGAAACCCCACTGGAAATACAGGACATACAGTTGGAAGCAGGCATGCCACAGGACACTGCTAACAATAACTTGTGCAAACACACACAAGATGCACAAAAATTCCTGGTTACACCAACCAAAGGAATGGCATATATACATGGGAAAGCCACAAAAATGACTGTTTGTATTGAAAATTCTCAGCACCCAATGATCATTGATAGTGGAGTACACTGCTCCATAGTGGCCAGAAACTATCTGGATACCCACTTCCCAAACTGAGAAAAACAGCTCTTGCCCACTAAGGCAAAGAACTTTAAAATTGGGACAATTATCAAAGAGATAATTATACCCCACAGGAAGGGTAATATCAGACTCAACCCAGAGTTTTTAGTGCTTGAGGATGCCCACATCCAAGGGTTTTTACTGGGAACAGATTACCAGAGGATGTATGTCATAGACATTTACAGCAGTAAAAATAGGCACATTACCATTGGTACTAAAAGGAAAAGAAATTTTCACTTCATATATACCAGATATCTTCCCAAGACCCACTGGAAGAATTTCTGAAGGAATTCAGTGAGGGACAGTTTAGCACTACCCTCACCAGTAAACAAAAACTAAGTTTACATAAGATGCTGAGAAAGAACAGACCAGCATTTGCCATTGGTGAAGAACCATTAGGCAAGAACAAAGGCCATAATATAGAACTATATCTGGATGTGGAAAGGCCTTATCCACCCATTCTGAGGAGACCTCCTTATCCAGCAAGCCTGGGAACCAGGAAAGAAATTGAGAAACATATCAATGAACTCCTGGATATGGATGTCATCAGGAAGATTGGACATAATGAAATAGTGGAAATCACCACCCCTGTCCTAATCACTTGGCATAATGGCAAGTCTAGACTGTGTGGAGCTTTCAGAGCTCTGAATAACTACACAAAATCAGACAGGTACAATATACCCAGGATACCTCATGCCTTGGATAAACTGGCTAAAGCCAAATACATAACCAAAATGGATTGTATGAAAGGTTTCCACCAAAATGGGGTTAAACCAAACTCCATGAATTTACTCAGAATAATATGCCATATGGGAATATATGAGTACACAAGAATGCCATTTGGCACCAAAAATGCACCAGCACACTTCCAAAGGATGATGGACACAAGATTTCAAGAAGCAATACTGGAAGGCTGGATGGTGGTATATATTGATGATATCATTATATACTCAGAGACATTGGAGGACCATGTGCAATACATAGACAGAGTACTAGGTAAATGCACACCCATAAATCTGAAAATTTCACTTAAAAAATGCAATTTTGTCCAACAAGAGTTACTGGCTCTAGGTCATAAAGTCCCAGGTCTTAGTCTGGCAATTGACCAGAACAAAGTAACAGCAGTACTGCAAAAGCCAGTATCAAAAAGAATCAAAGAGATGCAATCCTTTCTTGGGTTTGCTAGCTACTATAGAAACCACATCAAAAATTTTGCACACATAACTAGTAGTTTATACAAGTTATGTTCAAAAGATGTAGCTTTTGAATTAACCAAGGAAAGGAGGGATGCATATGGGAAGATCAAATATGAACTCACTAATGCACCTGTGCTCAGCTTACCTGACTTTGAACTACCATTCAAGTTATATATAGATGCAGCATGCAGTCAAGGCCTAGGAGCAGCCCTTCACCAAAAACAAATTGTGGATGGTGAACCAAGAGAAGGAGTAATTTGCTACATCTCAAGGCAGCTGAAAGATTCAGAAGCCAGGTATGGGTCCCCCCAGACTGAATGTCTATGTCTAGTCTGGGCTCTAGAAAAACTCCATTATTATCTTGAGGGTGCAGTCTTTGAAGTCTACACAGACAGCACAGCCTTTGTGAGCCTTGAGGTATATTTTACATACCCAAATAGGCCACAATTATCTTAAAAAGAAATTTTGAATTATGCATAACTCATAAGTCATGCATATATCCAAAATTCATCATTTTCAATTTCAGAAAAGATGAATAACTTTTTTCGAGTAAGTCAATCCATGGATTTAAGACCAGATTTGGATTCTACACAAAAATTCACCTAGGGTAGCTCCATAGAGTGAATAAGCTCAAATTAACTGTTTGAGGTGGTAAAATGGAAAATACTTCAATACCACATCATCAATACCACATAAAAGATCTGTGAAAAGTTTTGTTTTTCTTAATTTAACGCCAAAATAATGGGAAAGTGAGAAATCCCATGTTACATATACACTAAGAATAGTGTTATGCATGTTTTGAGCACTTAATATCATGGTATTCTTAGATGGACTTTTGGTACACCCATAGTGGATATCTCACTTTAAGCTTAAATTACTATTTTGACGTAAAAATTAGGCAAGGGGGACAAAAGACATCAAAGAGAGCCAGGGTACCCAACTTCTGAGGCCTCAGAGGCGTGGATAGCTCCAGAGCATGGATCCATGGCTCATCTTGGCCCAATTGGTAAACTAAAACTCTTTGGGAACTTGGTTACCAAGTTACACCTACTGTAATCATAAGAAAATAGCAAATAACCTGCTATTTTGACGTGCCAAGGGGGTAATAAGCTACTTAGGCTCCTGTAACCACGTCAATTCTTGATGACTTTCCATGACTAGACCCTAAAAGAGTAATTAAAACCCTTTTGGGATCCAAATTCATTGATTTACCTCATAGCAACCAGCAAAAAACTGCTATTTGCAATTCTACGTAGAAATGAGGTAAAAACTTCAAAAATTCATTAAAAATACAATTCTTAATGAATCTTTCTGAAACTTTCAGGATCAATGAAGAACTGTATTTTCTATGGTACAACCAAAAATAATTACAGTTTTACTAGTAAAATTAAAAGTTTTCCTTACAGTCCATCTTTGACCATTCTACGTGAAACACTGAATCTTCAAAAATTCACAGTAATTAAAGCCTGTTATGAAATTGGCAATAACATTGATAAATTTGAGAAATCAATGATTATTTTGGAATAAAAGAAGATTTACTGTTGTTACTCCTTTTATTCTTAACCATATTGGGGTTAGTAGTCACGTAAAAGCATCAATTAAGTAATTATGATAATCTTACGTGACAACAGATGATGCAATCATTAATCCAAAAGGGTTTATTGTTTTCTCACTCACTGGTTTTTCAGTTTGCTCTATGGAACGCCTCTGTGAGCTGTTGTTGACTTAAAAGAAGCCTCTTCTTGCTGTTTTTTCCATATCATCATCTTATCAATTTATTAAATCATTATTACCAACAAGTAAGTATTAGTTAAAGCTATTCTTAAGTGTTTTAAATCTTTCAGAATCAACCAGAAAGACGTGAAATCATAGAATCCAACTATATATTGTTGTAATACTGTTATAAATCCTTTTGATCCCTTAAATCCACAATTACACATCAAATTTCTCTACTCTTATCTATCAATAAGTTCTTTGGAGTATTAGTGAGTCATTTATTTTTAATTCTTAAAGTTTTTCTCTAGTAATAGTTTTCTTCAAGAATTATTTTTATAATTATTCTTGTAAAAGATAATTATATATTAAAATAATTTTATTATTTTAATAAAGAAGTTTTTATTATTAAATTCTTCTTGTAATTGATTCTTGTAGACAATTACTGCTCACTGTTATAGTCACTAGTAGTGTATAACACGTGAAAGAAATAATTTTATAATTATTTAATTGTGGTTATAATAATTTTTTATTATATTTCATAAGAACAGACATAGTACTGTTGATTAATAGTAATATTATCACCAGTTTCATAGTCACATCTTACAGCCTTGAAGTCTTTACTAAGCATGAAGACTACAAATAGACACATGCTGAGATGGCAATTAGCCATCCAGGAGTATAGAGGGAACATGACCCTCATATAAAAAGAAGTTAAAAGTCATACCAATGCAGATGGCCTTAGCAGATGGCCACTGGACAATGTCAAAATCAATCCAGCTTATGACCCTGAAGTTGCAGCCAAGATTCCTATCCATTCCATGGAAATAGATAGGAAGAAGAACTTCAGATTTTCTTAATGGGAACCAGAGAGTGGTACCCCTGACAGTGAAAACACTGATTCAGAGGAGACAGAACCTCCAATATTGGGAATAAGTTCCTCTGAACTTCAACATGAATTTTTTAGTGCAGTACTGAAGTCTTATGCCAAACACAAACAGTGTGGCATACTACTACAACTCTCTCAACAAAAATACAGGAGTCCAGAGCTGGAATCCCAATTGGAAGAACCCTGGTTGAGGGCCTATAAGCATAACAAGTTTTTCCTTATAGATGGACTGCTCTACCACAGAGAAAAGCACACAAGTGCGCTCACAGTTGTGGAGAGAGACCACATCTCATTGATGCTGCAGGAATGCCATGACTGCCCCTATATGGGACACATGAGTGAAGACAGGACCAAAGAGAGGGTAGCAAGCACAGCTTGGTGGCCCAAGTGGGAGCAGGAGTTGAGTGAATACATCAAAACCTGTGAAAGATGCCAAAAGGCAAACAGGAAACATGGGAAGAAGTATGGGTTACTTCAGCACATAGAGGAACCCAAGCACCCATGGGAAACCATCAACATGGAAGGGGTCACAGGACTTGTCCCAGGAGGCAAAGAAAACTACAATGCCTGCCTAATCATAGTTGATAGGTTCAGCAAGAGCATGAGGTGTCTAGTATGCCACAAGGAGGACACAGCCATGGATACTGCCCTTTTATGTTGGAATAACATCATATCTACCTGTGGAGTCCCTAAAATCATCCTTAGTGATAGGGACCCAAAATTCACATCTGAATTTTGGACCAACTTGTATGACATGCTTGGCACCAAGCTTGCTTTTTCCACAGCTTACCATCCCCAAACAGAAGGCCTAGCTGAGAGGATGATCCTGTCACAGAGGCTCTTATGGAAGCAAGAGGGCCTGGCACTCAGGAATCAAGAACTCACTTGGAGGGCTCCAAAAGATGATAAGAAATACTATGGAATATATTTCTTAAGCAGGAATAAGAGAAAGGACAAATATTCCAAAGATAACAAAGAATAATAAGAATGAAGCCAGAGGCCAAAGATAAAAGAAAGCCAAAGGCCAAGAAGCCAACCAAGTGAATCCTCAATTAACTGTTTCAACCTGCCAGAAAGAACAATGGAATTAGTAAAGGATATGACAACCAATATCCACTGACAGGTGAGGAAAGAAAAGAGAAAGGGTGCTAATTACTGACTTAATATTATCAGTATGAATTTTAATAATGTAAAAGAAAATAAAGATAAAAATAAATCCACTATATTAATTAACTGGGGAAAAAGTCCCCAGGTGATGAAAGGTAGCCAGTATATGTGAAAACTGAAAGATTGATCCTGGAAGGTGGATCAATGACTGTATTTTCCGAATCGGGAAATACAGTTCTGGCCGTCTTTAAATTTGAACTGAGTGATGGAATTCACACAGTGGAATATGGAATGGCCCAATTGGGCCAAGATCATACAGGTTGATTGAATGAGGCCTGTACGGATGAATTGAGTTGTCCAAGGAGTATTGAATACTTGATGTTTTGACAACTGATTGAGATGATGTAATACCTCTTGAGAATTCCCCTTGAATAATCCTGAATGAATTGTGCCAACCCAACTCCTGCAGATACAGGTGGTTGGGATCCTTGAGTAGTCTTCTGATTGCCACCATAACTTGTCAGACTGATGAGCTGATTAATCCTCCTTTGAAATGGGGGTTGGGATTTGAGACCTTGAGTTGGGTCCTGAGAACGTTCCCATTGGATTTCTGAGCAAAAAATGGTGCATAATGGTATATAATACCATATATGCACCATGCCAGCAACCTTGAGTACGGATGGTATGAAGGAAAGGAAGAAATCCCCTGGAGTTGAGGGGAAAGACGGACTGAGCTGATCTGGTGGCCTCTGGTGGTTTCCAGAGGCCATGGCTGAACTATTGGTCCATGGTGGTCCATGGCCAAAATTGGGTCCTACGAGATTTATGGGCAAAATGGTGTCCATGACATTTTTGGTCACCTTTGGGTCCAAGGAAGTGGTGGCCAAAAATGGCTCAGGTGGGCCCAATTGTGGTTTAGGACCCACCTGGCCTTGGGGCCTAGGTGGCTGGCCCATTTGGCCTCATTGGATTAGGCCAAAAGGGGCCTAAATGGCCTATGGACCATGGACCATGAATCACGGCCCACGGGCCGTAGGAGCCGTAGGGGGCCTAAATGGCCCAAAAAGGCCATTTAGGCCAAAACCACAATAATGAAAGGGGTGGCCCTGAATCCAAGGATGATGGCTAGGGGGCCTTGAGGTCCCTAGAAGACAAAATGACCCCCAGGCCCAAAATCAAAGAAGAAGGCCTGAGGGTTGGTGAAGTGGGAATTGGCCAAGAAGGCCAATGACAGCAGGATATGGCCTTTGGACGGTGTTATGGCGTGGATGCCATAGAACACCCAAGGGGGCCAATTGGCCATAAATGATATGACGCGACCAATTGGCCCCAACTTGGCTCCAGGTTGGATTGCCGCAACCATCAAGAAGGAGGGTCAAACTCGTGGTTGTGACAGTATCCCCCTACCTTGAATGGTGAGCTCCTGAGCACCAAGATAAGGTAGAAACCTGTTGAGACAGATTGGAAAGAGGGGTTCCAGAGGTATTTGATCTTGATACAAAAATTTTGAACTGATAATGATGTTGGCATATGAATTGAGGTTGACGTAGTCTTCTCTTGACATTTGGCTTTGAAAATGTTGAAGGATTGAATTTGACGTAGAATTTTGCCTTAAAGATTATAATAAAAGAAATTTCAAGAAAATTAAAGTAAAGAAACAGAAAAAGAAATAAAAAGAAAAATCTTTGAAGGGGGATCCAATCTTCATCACGGATTTTGATGGTTGATTTGAAAGTGGCCAAGGACTTTTAGAATTTGCCAATCCCGCCAGTGCCACAAATAAGAATATAAATTTGATGAAGGAATGTCTTGAAGTGGAAAGCTTGGGAAGGAAAGTGAAAGTGAATGGTCCATTTGCCCATGTGAAAAATGGCCATAATTTTGGAATTGATGTTGAAAGCCAGGCCAACAAATCTGTGTCCAAATTGCAAAGTGCTCACAGAGTGGCCAAGGTGATGCTTACAAGAAAGAAGAGTAGAATACCTCTAAAGGTGCATACCAGGAGTGGGACTTACTTTTGGTAATTCCTCTCCCCACCAAGCACCAGAAAAGATCAAGCTTTTGAAGAATTGGGTCCTGGCTTGTCAGGATATAAAGAATGGAAATCTTTGACAAGTTCAGGACAATTCTGGAGGTTTTTGGCTGGTTCCCAAGTGGATCTTTCTGGGTCTTGACAGAAACCTTTACATTCCACCAGATACCCTAATTTTCCTCTCTTGAGCTTTGAATCCATTATTTGAGAGACTTCCCATTCCTCTTCTTCTTCAATGATAATTGGAGGAGGAGGCTCCTGATGCCAATCTGGGATTGTTGATGTCTTTACTGGGTCCAAGAGTGAGATATGGAAGACTGGGTAGATGGATTTCCATTGGGATGGAAGCTTGAGGTGGTAAGCATGGGAACTGACTTTCTTCAAGATTGGAAAAGGACCCAACCATCTTTTGGATATTTTTTTGGTGTGTCTGGTTGATTTGATATTCTTGGAGGAAACCAATACCATGTCACCAGGATTGAAAACAGGTGGACTTTCTCTACCTTTATCTGCATACCTCTTAAACCAGTTTATGGAAGCTTCAAGTTCTCTCTTGACATCTTGCTGTACTGATTGGATTTTTGTTGATAACTTTCCAGCAGGAGTATCTTGAGTGATGTGAACTGAATCAAATTGTGGATATCTTCCATAAACAGTGAAAAACAGGGATTACTTGGTTGAAGAGTGATCAGAATTATTGTAAGAAAATTCAGCCAGAGGGAGCCAGGTGTTCCAATCATCTTGATGATAACTGACATACATCCGAAGATACTGTTCTAGTATCTGATTTACCCTCTCTTTCTGTCCATCAGTTTCTGGATGGTAAGCAGTTAACAAGTTTCTTGAAATCTTGAGCTGCTGACAAAGATTGGTCCAAAAGGCAGAAACAAAGAGTGAACCTCTATCACTGACAATGCTTAACGGAAGGCCATGCTTTGAAAAGATATTCTTGATGAATAAATGGGCCAAATCCAGGGAAGTGATTGAACACATTGTTGGAATAAAAACCGCCATTTTTGAGAATCTGTCCACTATGACCAGGATTGAATAAAAGGAATTGGACAGCGGCAGTTGAGTGTTTAAGTCCATTGAAAGAAAAATCCAAGGACCATTTGGAATTGGAAGAGGTTTGAGGAATCCAAACTTCTTATGGTGAATATTCTCGTTTCTTGAGCACTGTTGACAGGATGAAACATAATCCTTGATAAATTGAGTCATGCCGGACCAGTGGAAATCCCACTTGACAAGTTTGAGAGTCTTCTCTTGGCCAGGGTGGCCAGCTAGAGGAGAATTGTGACGCTTTTGAAGAATATCAAGTTGAATTGTGGAGTCATTTGGGACTACCACCCAATCTTTGAAGAGAAGAAGTTGGGAAGAGGAATCAAGAGAATATTCTTGGACAGATTTACCTTTACCCAAATCATCAAGGATACTTCTGTACTGAGGATCTTGCCATAATTTCTTCTGGATTGAATCAATCAAATTTGAAAAAGATTCCACCTTGACTGCAAAAAACTTTGAGGGTTGAACTTCATCTTGCTTAATGATTTTCTGAAGATTCATTGGATTCTTGCTGATGAAATCCTCCCCCCTCTCCGGATAAACTTTGTCCCAACGTGATAAGGCATCTGGAAGAGTAGCTAGGCAACCAGGGCACTAAGTGATTGAGAATTTAAATTCAGAAAGGAATTCAGCCCAACAGGCTTGATGGCGAGTGAGTACTTTAGAGGTCATGAAGTATTGAAGGGAAGAGTGATCGGTGAGAACTTCAAAAGGGGAAGACAGTGAAAGAAGAAAAGCCCTCCAGCGCTTGAGAGCCCAGACGATACCAAGGAGTTCCTTGTCATGAATTTCATAATTGAGCTCTTCTGGAATAAGCTTGCGGCTGTTGAATGCAATGGGGTGCTTTCCTGAATCAGAGACCTGACTCAGTACAGCACCCAAAGTATAATTGGATGCATCGGTCTCCACAATGGTGGGTAGAGAAGGATTGGAGCGGTGGTGAAAGCCTCTTTGAGTTGGTGAAACTGACTAAGAGCTTCCTCATTGAGGGGAAAACAGGAATCTTTCTTGAGGAAACTGGTGGGTGAACTGATCTTCTTTGAATAATTCTTGATGAAACGGCGGTAGAAGTTGGCAAAGCCAAGGAAGGATTTAAGAGCCTTGAGGTTTCTTGGAGGCGGCCAATTTAGAATCTGCTGGACTTTTGCTTTGAGGCCTTCAGAAGAAACTACATAACCAAGATATTCCACACTGGAAACATGAAACAGGCATTTTGACGCCTTAGAAAAAAGGTTATTGGCTCTGAGTCTGGAAAGAACAGTGGACACATGAGTGACATGTTCTTCCTCAGATTTGGAAAAGACCATAATGTCATTCAAATAAACCACAAAATAAACATTGAGAAGATCTTGAAAGATATCATTGACAAGATTTTGAAAAGAAGCAGGAGCATTGGTGAGCCCAAATGGCATAACCAAGTACTCATAACTGCCATATTTAGTTCTAAAACAAGTCAAGTGTTCATCACCCTCCATGATTCTGAGCAGGTTATATGCACCACACAAATCAATCTTGGAGAAGATAGAAGAACCATTAAAAACATTGAGAAGTTGATTCATAGGTGGAACAGGATACTTGTTCTTCCTAGTAACAGCATTGAGTTTTCAGTAATCAACACACAAACGGAGGCCACCATCTTTCTTTTTGACAAAGAGGACAGGTGCTCCTGTTGAAGAGGAGCTTGGTCGGATGAAACCTTTCTCTACATTCTCTGAAATGTAGGCCCTGAGTGTATCTGACTCTTGTTTGGATAAAGAGTAGATCACCCCAACTGGAGGTAGAGACCCCTCCAGCTCAATATGATGATCACAGGCGTGGTGAGGAGGAAGTTTTTCTGCTTTCACCTTGGAGAATACATCCAAGTATTGGTGATAGACAGAAGGAACAACCTTCATCACGGTTTCTACTACTTCTGGCTCTTCCTCTTCATCCCACAACTCCTCCAGGGAGTCATGATAAGATGAAGGAGGAAGGTTCATATTCCCAAATAAGAGATGAAGTTAAGATACAGAATTATCTTCTCCAACATCTTGATTCTCTTTGAAGACTTCAACTCTAGGAGATAGTAATGACTGTGGGGAATTAAGGGAAGGAATATGGACAGAAGACAGAAATGATGGTGTTCTAGAATCACCAACCAGAGCTGCACATGATTTGGCAGAAGAAAAGTCATTACAGAAAGATTTAGAAGGATCAGAATAGTCCAAATGATCAGGATTAAAGGTGATCAGCCCTTGCCTCCAATCAATAGAAGGATTAAAATGATTGAGAAAGTCAAAGCCCAATATGAGGTCTTTTCTCTTGAGAGTATCAATGACTAAAAAGTCCCATTCAAAGCTTGGGAAGGAAGGGAGCTCAACCATATATCTAGTATTGTGAGTCACAAATAAGGAAGGAGACTCAGAGGAGTCAAGAATCATAAGGGGAATCTTCTCTCGAAGTTCTGACGTAGTTAATGAGTCCTTGTGAACAAACTGCTTTGCAATAAATGAGTGTGTAGCACCAGAATCAATGATAATACTGTAAAAAACATCAGAAAGAGAAGAAAAAACAAAAAAATTAAGAGAATTTTTGACACCAGTATTCAGAATGCACAATTGTGCTCTGGAAGGAAAACTGTGAAGACCATTGAACACAACATGGTCTCCACTCAGACTTTTCCCTGGCTGGGAAATCAGCCTGACAGTTGGGTAAGCTTGTTTTGAGGTCTTTTGAAGCAAGACTCAAGACGATTCTTCCCAGCACAATAAGTACACAAGCCCTCCTTGATTCTTCTTTCTTTTTCAGAACCTTTCAGCTTGAAGTCCTTATTCAACAAGGAAGAGTGGGGCTTGTCCCGCTTTTGAGCATGAAAATTCTTCTTCTTGTGACTTGAGCTTGAAGAATTCTGATGATGAGAAGAAATTGACTTTGAGGGTTCAGGCTTCTTCTCTTGATGATGATTGTTCTCCTTTTGCCTCTCATGGTACCTGGTATCAAGTTCCAGGGTAACATCCATTAAGTCTTGAAGAGAATCAATATTTGAAGGATGGGAGGCCAATGGATCCAGAATCCTGGATGGCAATCCCTTCCTGAAATGATGGATGAGAGCCCTTTCACCCCAATCCCCAATTCTTGAGACTAAGCTTCTAAAATCAGCAATGTATAGTGATACATGCCCTCCTTCTTTCATTCTTAAGGAATCCAACTCTGCTTCTGCTTTTCTGACTTCATTCGGGTCCCCAAACAAAGTGAATAGTTGTGATTCAAATAAATTCCAAGAATTGAGAAGGTATTTGGGATCTTGACTGGTGAGATTGGAAAGATAAGGCTCAATCCATTTTGCAGCCCTGCCAATAAGAAATGAAGTGGCATAAAGAACCTTCTTCCTGTCTTGAGAGAAGTTTGCCAGATCATTATAAAAAATTAATTGACAAGACTGGATAAAGCTTCTGACTTTGAAGGGCTGAGTCCCATCAAAGCATTCTGGTGCCTTCATAGATGGAGTCTTGAAGGATAGTGGTTTTGATTAATCAGAAGAAGAAGCTGCTTGAAGATTGGCCATAATCTGAGTCATTTGCTGCATAATGGCCAATAAAAAGGGTTCAGATTGATGAGAGACAGGCTGATTATACTGGGCTAGAGTTGGTCCTCCAGTACCTTGGGATGTTCCCACCGGAGCAGGAACACCTTCAGTACCATCAGACTCTTCCTCTTCACCATCTTCACCTGGACCTTTGAGATTAGTCCTTGAAATGCCTGGAAAACTGCCAACTACTCCTGAGAAAGAATGTGATCTTCTTGGCACTTGTCCTTCCTTCCTGGATGGTGCTGCTCCTTCCATGCGGGGTCCTCTATCTAATTGGGCCCTCAGTTGAGGAACTGCTGGGGTGCCATCAAGAGGGACTCTTGGAGTAGGAGTAAGAAAAGCTTGAGTTTGAGCCTGGGATCTGGTCTGTCTTGCAGGAGGTGAATGTTGGAGTGGCATGATTGAATAAGAATAAGAATAAAATTTAAATGAATATGATCAAAACTTGAATAAAACTTGAGGCAAAACCAAAATAGTCTTTAGGATCAAATCAAATGAAATCTTGAGGGAAAAATCAATGAATCAATTAAAATCTTCAGGTACGTCAATCAATCAAAATCAAATGAGTCTTGAAGTCAAAAATCAATATCAATGAAAATCTTGAAGTCAGTAAAATCAATAAATCAAAATCAATGAAATCAAATCTTGCAGTGAAAATCAATCAGTCAAAAGAAATCTTGAGTCAAAATCAATTTATGTCAAAGTCTTGATGTGAAATTCAGCAAAATCAATGAGAATTCTTCAGGTAAATCAATTATCTTGAAGTCAATATCAATTATGTCAAATCAGTAAATCAAATCAATTATCAAGTGAATTCTTCCTGAAATCAAAATTCTTGAAGAGAAAATCAAATTTAATCCTGACATGAAGAACGTGTCTGAATAATTTGATGAATAATCTGAAAAATCAAAATGATAAGACGCCTGAAATGAAGGATAAAAATGGGATTGATGATTGCTATTAAGATTGAAAAAGATAACAAAAATAAAATTGGGTCAGCTTTCAATTTTCAGAATGAAGAATGAATGAGAGAACATTGAGAGGTGACAAAGAATCATTAATTTCATAAGTGTCAAAGAGTCATAATTTTGATGAAGGAATGAATGAGATTGATGAATAATGAATGAATAAAATGATGAAGAATGAATGAATAGAATGAAAATAAATTATGAGTTAATTAATATAATGTCACAGGGGCTCTTATGGAAGCAAGAGGGCCTGGCACTCAGGAATCAAGAACTCGCTTGGAGGGCTCCAAAAGATGATAAGAAATACTATGGAATATATTTCTTAAGCAGGAATAAGAGAAAGGACAAATATTCCAAAGATAACAAAGAATAATAAGAATGAAGCTAGAGGCCAAAGATAAAAGAAAGCCAAAGGCCAAGAAGCCAACCAAGTGAATCCTCAATTCACTGTTTCAACCTGCCAGAAAGAAAAATGGAATTAGTAAAGGATATGACAACCAATATCCACTGACAGGTGAGGAAAGAAAAGAGAAAGGGTGCTAACTACTGACTTAAGATTATCAGTATGAATTTTAATAATGTAAAAGAAAATAAAGATAAAAATAAATCCACTATATTAATTAACTGGGGAAAAAGTCCCCAGGTGATGAAAGGTAGCCAGTATATGTGAAAACTGAAAGATTGATCCTGGAAGGTGGATCAATGACTGTATTTTCCGAATCGGGAAATACAGTTCTGGCCATCTTTAAATTTGAACTGAGTGATGGAATTCACACAGTGGAATATGGAATGGCCCAATTGGGCCAAGACCATACAGGTTGATTGAATGAGGCCTGTACGGATGAATTGAGTTTTCCAAGGAGTATTGAATACTTTATGTTTTGACAACTGATCAAAATGATGTAATTCCTCTTCAGAATTGCCCTTGAATAATCCTGAATGAATTGTGCCAACCCAACTCCTGCAGATACAGGTGGTTGGGATCCTTGAAGAGTCTTCTGATTGCCACCATAACTTGTCACACTGATGAGCTGATTAATCCTCCTTTGAAATGGGCGTTGGGATTTGGGACCTTGAGTTGGAAAGCTTGAATTGGGTATTTAGAACGTCACCATTGGATTGCTGAGCAAAAAATGGTGCAAAATGGTATATAATAACATATATGCACCATGCCTGCAACCTTGAGTACGGATGGTATGAAGGAAAGGAAGAGATCCCTGGAGTTGAGGGGAAAGACAGACTGAGCTGATCTGGTGGCCTCTGGTGGTTTCCAGAGGCCATGGCTGAACTATTGGTCCATGGGGGTCCATGGCCAAAATTGGGTCCTATGGGATTTATGGCCAAAATGGTGTCCATGACGTTTTTGGTCACTTTTGGGTCCAAGGAAGTGGTGGCCAAAAATGGCTCAGGTGGGCCTAGGTGGCTGGCCCATTTGGCCGCTTTTGGCCTCATTGGATTAGGCCAAAAGGGGCCTAAATGGCCCACAGACCGCGGACCGTGGCTTATGGACCGTAGGGGCCCTAAATGGGCCAAAAAGGCCATTTAGGCCAAAACCCCAATAATGAAAGGGGTGGCCCTGAATCCAAGGATGATGGCTAGGGGGCCTTGAGGTCCCTAGAAGACAAAATGACCCCCAGGCCCAAAATCAAAGATGAAGGCCTGGGGGTTGGTGAAGTGGGAATTGGCCAAGAAGGCCAATGACGGCAGGATATGGCCTGAGGCCATGAAATGGCCATTGGAAGGTGTTATTGCGTGGATGCCATAGAACACCCAAGGGGCCCAATTGGCCATAAATGATATGACGTGACCCATTGGCCCCAAATTGGCTCCAGCTTGGATTGCCACAACCATCAAGGAGGAGGGTCAAACTTGTGGTTGTGACAGATCCAGACTATGAAAGACATCCTTAGAAGGTTCTGTGCCTATGGCATGGAATACAAGGACCATGAAGGCTACACCCATGACTGGGTTACCCTTCTACCAGCTGTCCAGCTGGTTTATAATAGAAGTCAGCACTCTACAACAGGAAAAGCCCCTGCAGTGGTAGAGAAAGGGTGTACTCCCCTGTTGCCTGTGGATCACTTGAAGAAGAATCTTCTAACCATCCACCCCACATCAAAAGACTTCCATGATAGGTGCAAAAGGGCTTGTGACACAGCTTCCAAATGTATAGCTGAGGCAAAATAATATAATAAGCAGAGGTGGGACAAGACACACATGGAACCTGACTTTAAGGAAGGGGACCAGGTGCTAGTGTCTACACTGAACTTTAATAATCTTAAAGGACCCAAGAAGATGAGAGACTCATTTTTAGGGCCTTTCACTTTCATTAGGTTGATAGGAAAGAATGCAGTGGAAGTCAAACTTACAGAGGAATTTTCCAGGAAGCACCCAGTCTTCCAAGTAAGTTTTGTCAAGCCATACTTCCAAACAGAGGAGGATAAATTCTCCTCCAGGAAGAAAAACCCCACACCACCTGACATAGTGGAAGTGGAGGACTCCCCAGGACCTGTGAGTAAGATCACCAGGGCCAGGAAGATCAGACTTAATGGAAAGGATCAAAGACAATACTTAGTGAGATTCAAACACCAGACAGCTGATAAAGATAAATGGTTGGCAGAAGATGCCATACCAGATGCAAACTTTCATCTAAGGAGATTCAAGGCCTCTAGGAGGACTGAACAGTCTCATCAATGATGAGCCTTTTTTAGAGGGAGTCTATGTCAGCCTGTGACTCAAAACCAGAGCACAAGCATGACAGCCAAAATACCATAAACCAATGGTATAGCCAAGATACCACCAAAACATGGAGCTGAGCCAAATCAGCTCAAAAGGTATCAAACAAAAGAGGAAACTCACCTCTTTCTGAAAACATAAGTCCAATCACCATAGGACAAGGAATAACAAAGTTATTCCTGCTCAAAGTTATTACTGAGCATAAACCTTAATTTTCACCTCTCATCTAAAATCTAGAAGGAGAAGCTTAACCCCATCAAATGGGTACTTATAATGAATCTCTAAGCCAGGGCTATCAAATGGTACCAGCCAAACTGAGCTAGCATCAGTATTACTTAAGTTATGGCCAAATTCCTGCCAAAGAAGGGTGAACAAAACATTCACCTCTCATCTAACTTCTACTGTTTTAGTGTGGGATACTTGAAGTGGGGTATTTTTGGAAAGAGCACAATCAGGGCTATCTGATGGTGCTATCCACTTCTTCATATCTTATCTATAACAGAAGTCATGAGGCAAACAAGCTCAATACAGCTTTTTGCCCAAACCACGCCTATGTACAAAAACCTTGTACATGGGATACCTTTGTAACATTGAATGATAACCATACCAAGTTGGGTATCATTGTGTAGAGCTCATACAGGGCTATTCAATGAACCAATGTTGAGCATGATATCTCAAAAACTGACAGAGTTATGGCCATTTGAAGGCTATAATCCCACAATATGACCAATACAACTGTATTATGACAGAATACAGTTGTACTCTGATTATGAGGTGTCAAATAGACAAAGAAGCGTGTTAATACTTCAATACCTCATAAGTCAGTCAATACTGGGGTCCCATACAGTTTCTGTACAGCATTCTATGCATCATACACGTCAGAATCAGGCTGTGAGGTCCCCAGATGAATATTTTCACCCTGTATTGGTGAAAACTGCCCAGATGTGGTTTCAAAGCCACATCTGAGCTAAATACAGGGCATACAGGCTGTTTGCAAACCACAAGTCAGTCCTAGAGAGTGAAAAATCTTCACTTCCTTTATGTGGAAAGGTCTAGCACCCTTTCCACCCCATTTCAGGATAAAAAGGAGGCTTTTCACAGCCAGAATTGTCTCCTCATCCTGCTCTTGAATACCCTACTTAGTAAACTGTCAAAAACAGTTTTACTCTTGGGTAATAAGCAGGTATACTCTTAACTTAAAGTATTGTAGTCTTTATTATTGTAACCCAACAGGTAAAGCTGCACCCAGGGCTTTCAACAGCGCTCACCACCACTATATTCCTTATAGTAAAGCCCTTTTTATTATTATATTAAACCATCTTCAACCCTTATGATAGTATTTTAAACTATTTTCCACGTGTCACAGTCATATTCTTAGTTGTAAATAGCTTTATTACCACTTCAACATAGACTCATCCTGACAAGTAGTGTCTACCAGCCAACCTCTACAAGAAGGAAAGAAGAAAAAGAAAAAGAACTGGAGGAAAACATATTCCCCAGGTTACAGGATCTCAAGACTCCAAAAGGATGCCACAGACAATTCCCTCAACATGGCCAGAGCCTTGATGGAATTCAAGGCCAAAGAGGAGCAAAGAATGAGAAAATCCCATTTCCAAAAGATATAACTTTGTTTCCTGATGTTTTAAATACTTTAACAGAAATTAAAAATAGTATATTACCTCTAAAAGACATTAAAAATAATTTATCATGATTAACAAAAATTGTTGTACAAAATAGAAAAGAAATAGAAAGCATTGAGTATATGGTTAAAAACAATAAACCAAAATTCTCAATTGACAATACTCAGAAATTAATCCAAGGACAACAAGAATTGTATAAATAAATAAGAGATATCAAAGAAAAAGCTTTGACAATCAACTATTACCAGATTATTGACAACCTGACACAGAGATTGAATAACTTGACTATTTCTGTTGAAAGATTAAAGAAAATAATTCATCACACCAAAGATTATTTTCAGAAAATGTAGAAATAATTTAGGAAGCAAGAATGAATCTTGAGGATTACATTCAAAGTGAAATAAGTCTTATTACTAGAAAATGGATAAAAGACATGAGGATAACTTAAATATTCCAAATTTATTAACCCCATCTTTGCACATAAGAAGTCCCATTGATCCAAAAGAGAAAATAGAAGATCTCTTCATACCAGACTTGAGCCATCAAGACAACAGTCAAGTCTTAATGGAGGAAGCACCTCAAATTAAGGAATGGCCAACATTCACAGGTGAAGGTAAATATGACCATATTTCATTCATTAAGACAATCAACATGTTGAAGGGGGATTCATCCATACCAGATGAATCAATCACTGAAAGATTTATTTTTATGTAAAACCTGCAAAAAGTTGGTATTATGTCATAAGACAAAAAAATGGAAAAAATACCTGGTCTTGGTGGAACACTGAAAAAATCACCAAGTGGGAAAATGATTCCTGGAGGTAAAAAATAGAAAATTCATTTGAAAATTCCTTTGATACAGATAATTATTAACCTTTTGCTTTTTTTAAACCAAGCTGAAATATTAAATTCACCGTATCCTTAAGTGTCACAAAACATGGTGCACATGCAGATACTTAAAACCTGTGGAGGAAAACTGGAACATGCCCTGAGAAGAAGGTGCATCAAACCATGATTTAAAGAGGAGTATATAAATGCATTAGAAGATATAGTGACAAGAACACAAATCAGAATAACATGGGAAACATTTGATATTGAAAGTCTAACTAAACCATTTATTAAGAAATAAAAACCATGAGAGCCTTTCAAACCCAATAAAACCAACACCAATGAGCCAACAAAATGCCATAAATGTGGTAGTATTCAATAATTTGCCAATAATTGCCTCAAAAATGCAAAAAGCAATGAAATTGTGGAAATAGAAGACCACAATGATAAGGAAAATGAATATGATTGTGATCAAGATACTTAAGAGTTGGAATATTCTTAAAGTGATGAAGCTAATTAAGTTAATTCACAAAAAAATAATATTGACTTAATATGTGAAGTAATCGATGTAAATTTGAGCTTACCACAAGTTGGATGCCAAGCTCCATAGGACCAAACCTGCAAAAGGAATGGGATATAAAGCTGGAAAGTAAAGTATAAGTATTGTTATAGTAGAAAACCAAGAGGAAAAATTAAACCTGAAAAAGGGGTATATTGAAACTGTGTTGGAAGAAATTACTTACAAACAACTATACCAGATTGGGAAGAAAACCTTATACCAGTACAAGGAGTTAAATTTGGTAGTGCAAGTGAAATTACGAATCCCCTTGAAATAATTGACTTCAAACTACTTTTCCCCCACCCTTTCCACTCTATAAGAGTGAAATTAGAGTTTTTAGTAATAGAAAACTAAACTAGTAACCATTTTTTACGTGGAAATGATTACTTATCAATTCATTGTATAGGTATTCCTAACAAAAACAACATATTTTGAATCAAAAGGGACAATAAAAGACAAAAATTTTGTTTTTTAAACAATAAAAACCAAATCGTTTTTTTCATAATGAAGAGACAAGCCCAGAAAACATTAATTAATAAGTGAATAACTTACAGAGGCAGAATTCAATCAATAATTGACAGAAAAAATGGAACCAAAATTGATTGATCTCTTATATAGGAATAAAAGTGCCTTTTGAAACTGAAAAAGAACCACTAGATGCTATCATTGGACATGAAGTAGACATTATTCCTAATGTGTAAAATGCTTATCCACCCCTGTTAAGAATACCAGCTTACCCAGCTCGCCCAAGAGCTAGAGAATACTGATAGGTAAACATTAAAGAATTAATGGACCTAGGGGTATTAAGGAAAGTAGGACATAATGAAAAGGTAGAAGTCCCTACACCTATCATTATACCTTGGCATAATGGAAACGAAAGGATGGTAGGGGACCTTAGATCTTCAAATACCTATACTATCTCTGACATATATCCAATACCAAGAATCCATGAGACATTAGAACAATTGTCACAGGCTAAGCTCATTACAGCCATGAATTCTCTAAAGGGTTTTGACCAAAAATGTTCAACATAAAATTCCAAGAAACTACTGAGGATGATATTTATCTGTGCAATATATGAAAATACAAGAATTCCATTTTGTAGAAAAAATGCACTGTTCCATTTGCAAATAATGATGAATACAATATTTCCTAAAGAATTATCAGAAGGATGGTCAATTATCTATATTTATGATATTATACTTTGCTCAGAAACTTGGGAAATCACTCAACAAGACTAGAATGAGTCTTACAGAAGATAGTACAAGTAAATATCAAAATTGCCTTGAAAAATGACATTTTGCATATAGTGAACCAAAATCACTTGCACATGTTGTATCTTGTAAGATGTGTCTATTAAACTGTTGATAATATTACTATTAATCAACAGTACTATGACTGTTCTTATGAATTATAATAATAAAACTATTATAACCACAATTAAATAAGTAATTAATTATTTATTTCTTTTACTCATTATACACTACTGGTGATTATAACAGTAAGCAGTAATTGTCTACTAGAATAAATTACAAGAAGTATTTAATAATAAAATTATTTTAATATACAATTATCTTTTGCAAGAATACCTATAGATATAATTCTTTCAGAAAGCAATTACTAGAGAAAAGCTTTAAGAATTAAAATAAATCACTCACTAATACTCCAAACAATGCATTAAAGATAATAGCAGAGAAATTTGATGGATAATTGTGGATTTGATTGATCAAAAGAGATTTATAACAGTATTAAAACAATATATAGTTGATTTCTAAAATTTCACGTCTTTTTTTATTGATTCTGGAAGAATAAAACACCTAAGAAAAGTTTTAACTAATAATTGTTGGTAATAAAGGTACATTTGAATAATGTGATGATTTTGAAAAACAGCAAGAGGAAGCCTCTTTTAAGTCAACAACAGCTAACAGTGGTTTTTCATGGAGCAAACTGAAGGACCCAGTTACTTAGAAAACAATAAATCTTTTTGGATTATTTATTGCATCATCCGTTGTCACATAAGATTATCAAAATTACTTAATTGAAGCCATTGCGTGACTGACAACCCAAATATGGTTAATAATAAAAGGAGTAACAAATGTAGATCTTCTTTTATTCCAAAATAGCCATTTATTTCTCAAAATTATTCATGTTAATGGAAACTTCATCACAGAGTGTATTTTTTGTGAATTTTGAAAGATTCAGTGTTTCACGTGGAATCATCAAAAATGGACTGTAGGTAAAACTTATGATTTTACTTATAAAAGTATGATTATTTTTTGGTTCAAATCTGAATTATACTGTTCTCAATTTGTCCTGAACGTTTCAGAGAGATTCATTTATAATTGTATTTTTAATGAATTTTTGAAGTTTTTACCTCATTTCTACATACAATTGCAAATAGCACTATATGGCTGGTTGCTATGAGGTAATTCAATGGATACTAGTCCAAAAAGGGTTCTCATTACTCTTTTGGGGCTTATACATGGATATTCATTAAGAATTGACATGGTTACAGGAGTCTAAGTTGCTCCTTACCTCCTTGGCACATCAAAATAGCAGCTTATTTACTATTTTCTTATGATATAATGAAGTTTTGACTTTATAACCAAGTTCCCAAAAGGTTTTAGTCTACTAATTGGCCCACAATCAGGCATGTATCTATGCTTCAGAGCTGTCCACGCCTCAGAGGCCTCAGAAGTTGGGTACCCTGGCTCTCTTTGATGTCTTTTGTCCCCCTTGACTATTTTTTACATGAAAATAGAAATTTAGGCTCAAACTAAGATACCCACTATGGATGTACCAAATGTGTATGTAAGAGTACCATAATAGCAAGTGCCACAAATATGCATAACACTATTTTTAGTGTATAAGTAACATGTGATTTCTCACATTCCCATTATTTCGGCGTCAAATTGAGAAAAACAAAACTTTTGATGGATCTTTTATGTGGTATTGAAGTATTTTCCATAATACCACCGCAAAGAGTTGATTTGAGCTTATTCACTTTATGAAGCTACCCTAGGTGGAATTTTGTGAAGAATCAAAATCTGGCCTTAAATCCATGGATTTACTTACTCAATAAAAAGTATTTATCTTTTCTGAAATCAAAAATGATGAATTTTGAATATATGCATGACTTATGGGTTATGCATAGTTCAGAACTCAATTTTAAGATAATTTTGGCCTATTTGGGTATGTAAAAGATACCTCAAGGCACACATATCTGGACTAAGCTTCGTCATAGATAAAAACAAAGTAGCAGCAGTACTACTGAAGCCAATGCCCCAAACCAAAAAATAAATAAAATCATTTCTAGGATTTTCTGGTTATTACAGATATTATATAAAAGCCTTTGAAAGAATTGCCAAATCCTTGAATAACTCTGTTACCAACAGAAAGTCTATAAAACAACCCAAGAAGGGGTTCAAAGAAGGGAAGGAATTGTAGAAAGCCCTCACAAATTTCCCACTTCCTCTAATTACAAACTGAAAATTGCCTTTCAAACTGTACCTTTCTGCTTTTGGCAAAGGATTAGGTGCAACACTACACCATACACAAATTATTAATGAAAACCCTTGTCAGCCGGTGCTGCAAGACCAGAGCACATACATCACAGCCAGATACCATAAACCAATGGTACAACCAAGATACAAGTAAAGCATGCACCTGATCCAAATTAGCTCAAAAGGGATCCAAAGAAAGAGGAAACTCACCTCTTTCCAAATATACAACTCTCATTATCATAGGACAAAGAATAAAAAACTTACTCCTGCTCAAAGTTGGTTCTGAGAATAAACCTTAATTTTCACCTCTCATCTGAAATACAGAGTAAGAGGCTTAACCCCATCAAATGGGTATTCCAAATGAAGCTCTAAGTCAGGGCTGTTCAATGGTTCCATTCAAACTGAGCTAGCACCAATATTACAGAAGGTATAGCAAATTCAGGCCCAATAAAGGCCAATAGCATTTTCACCTCTCATCTAGCTTCTACAGTTTTAGTGTGAGATATCTAGAGTGGGGCTTTTTGGAAGGAGAAAAATCAGGGCTATCTGATGGTGCCATTCATTTTCCCATATCTCATCTAGAACAAAAGATATAAGGCTAACAAGCCCAATACAGCTTTCTGCCTAAAACACGCATATGTACAAAAATTGTGTGATTGGCATATTGCATGATAGCCATATCAAATGAGGTACCATTTTGTAGATCCTATAAAGGGATACACATGGAATGTAAGATTTGACTATCAAACTGATGTTAATATTACTATTAATCAACAGTACTATGTCTGTTCTTATGAAATATAATAATAAAATATTATTATAACCACAATTAAATAATTAAATAATTATTTCTTTCACGTGTTAAGCACTACTATTGATTTTAACAGTGAGCAAGTAATTGTCTACAAGAATCAATTACAAGAAGAATTTAATAATAAAAACTTCTTTTATTAAAATAATAAAAGTATTTTAATATATAATTATCTTTTGCAAGAAAAATTATCAAGCTAATCCTTGAAGAAAACTATTACTAGAGAAAAACTTTAAGAATTAAAGATAAATGACTCACTAATACTCCAAAGAACTTATTGATAGATAAAAGTAGAGAAATTTGACGTAGAATTGTGGATTTAAGAGATCAAAATGATTTATCACAGGATTACAACAATATATAGTTGGATTCTATGATTTCACGTCTTTCTGATTGATTCTGAAAGATTTAAAACACTTAAGAATAGTATAACTAATACTTACTTGTTGGTAACAATGATATAAAATGATAATAAGATGATGATGCGGCAAACACAGCAAGAGAAGGCCTCTTTTAAGTCAACAACAGCTCACTGAGGCGTGCCATGGAGTAAACTGAAAAACCAGTGAGTGAGAAAGCATTAAACCCTTTTGGATTAGTACTTACATCATCTGTTGTCACGTAAAATTGTCATAATTGCTTAATTGATGCTTTTACATGACTACCAACCCCAATATGGTTAAGAATAAAAGGAGTAACATTTGTAAATCTTCTTTTATTGCAAAGTAATCATTGATTTCCCAAAGTTATCAATTTTATTGAAAATTTCATCGCAGGTTGTATTTACTGTGAATTTTTGAAGATTCAGTGTTTCACGTAGAATAACCAAAAATGGACTGTACATAAACCTTTTAATTTTACTAGTAAAACTGTAATTCTTTTTGGTTGTACCATAGATAATACAGTTCCCAATTGGTCCTGAAAGTTTCAGAAGGATTCATTAATAATTGTATTTTTAATGAATTTTTGAAGTTTTTACCTCATTTCTACGTAGAATTGCAAATATCAGTGTTTGACAGGTTGCTATGAGGTAAATCAATGGATACAAGTCCAAAAAGGGTTTTAATTCCTCTTTTGGGGCTTATCCATGGAAATTCATTAGTAATTGACATGGTTACAGGAGTGTAAGTAGCTCTTTACCTCCTTCGCACGTCAAAATAGCAGGTTTTTTGCTATTTTCTGGTGTTTTACAGTAGTTGTAACTTGGTAACCAAGTTCCCAAAGAGGTTTAGTTTACCAATTGTGTCAATATCAGCCATGGAACCAATCTTTGGAGCTATCCACGCCTCTGGGTCCTCAGAAGTGGGGTACCCTGGCTCTCTTTGATGTCTTTTGTCCCCCTTGCTTATTTTTCACGTCAAAATAGAAATTTAAGCTTCAAGTGAGATATCCACTATGGGTGTACCAAAAGTGCATGTAGGAATACCACAATATTAAGTGCTCAAAACATGTATAACACTATTCTTAGTGTATATGTAAGATGGGATTTCTCACTTTCCCATTATTTTGGCGTAAAATCAAGAAAAACAAAACCTTTCACGGATCTTTTATGTGGTATTAATGATGTGGTGTTGAAGTATTTTCCATATTACCACCTCAAAGAGTTAATTTGAGCTTATTCACTCTATGGAGCTACCCTAGGTGGATTTTTGTGTAGAATCCAAATCTGGCCTTAAATCCATGGATTTACTTAGTCGATAAAAAGTTATTCATCTTTTCTGAAACAAAAAATGATGAATTTTGAATATATGCATGATTTATGAGTTATGTATAATTCAAAATTTCTTTTTAAGATAATTGTGGCCTATTTGGGTATGTAAAATATACCTCAAGGCTCACATTCCCTCCCACCAAAAAATAAAATTGTACTACACTTTTATTAGTGATAAAAGAATAAGGCCCCAGAGGGGCTTAATTTCCACTGTCCAACCTCTTTACATCACTCAGATCAAGTAATTTAAAGAAAATTTATAGACATATTCAGGCTTGTGGCCTTCTTTCATGTCTAAATCTTCTTAAGAGTTTATCTGAGTCAGGTTTTTCTGATTCTGCCATCCATTCATCTTCATGTACTGGATTTCTATATCTGACAAGGTATTCTCTTTGATTTTTACCCCTAAGTCTCCTTTCTTTAATGACTTTCTTTATCTTTTTGTCTTCATTCTGTTCCACAGGTGGTACAGTTAAAGGAGTTGGGTTTCTTAAAGGAAACAATTCTTTGTCAGCTGGTTGATAAGGCTTTATCAAGCTGACTGGAAAGGTGGGGTGTTTATTTTCCAATTGACCACTCAATTCCACTTGAACTGCATTGGTTCCATGTAAAGCAACAATAACAAAAGGTCCTACATAAGAATCTTTAAGTTTCTTTGGGCCTTTGATATTATTAAAATTCAAGGTTGAAACTAAACCTAAGTCCCCTACTTTGAAGTCTGGTACTTTATGACTCTTGTCCCACTTCTGTTTTGCATAATTAAAAGCATCATCCATACTTTGTTTTGCATGAAGTCTTACTTTATCAAGCATTATTTTGAAGCTGGAAGCTGTAGGATGAATGTCAATCAAGTCTTTCCTCAGTGTGTCTGCTGGGAGTCTTGGATTCCATCCTTTCTCTAACATAGCAGGAGTTTGTCCTGTGGGAGAATGGACTGATGTCTTATATGCCAATTCTAATGCAGGTATCAGAGTGCACCAGTCATGGTTAAAGCCACCTGAGTCTTTGAATTCTAATCCATAAGCACAGAATCTCCTAATCATGTCTTCTAAAGTCTGAATCATCCTCTCTGCTAGCCCATCTGTTTGAGGGTGATATGCTGTAGAGAATGATAACTTAGTCCCAAACAATCTATGAAGATTGGGCCAAAGTGCAGATTTGAATTTTCAATCCCTGTCACTTATGATATTCTTAAATAATCCTGTATGAGAAATAACTTTACTCCATAGAAGAAGATCTGTATCCATAGCAGCGTCATCTTTATTACATGGTAAGAATATGGGAGTCTTGCTATATCTGTCTACAATGACTAAACAAGCATTATAACCTTTGTCACCACTTGGAGGAAGTGCTGTGACCCAATCCATGTGAACAACTTCCCATGGGGATTTTGGTTCTTGAATATGGATCATAAGTCCAAATTTCTTGCCTGTACTCCTGTTTGCTTTTTGGCATCTGTCACAGGTATGGCAATATTCAATGGTTTCTTTTTCCAAGATGGCCACCATGCACAGTTCTTTACTTTTTCAAGTGTTCTGTCCTCTGACAGGTGTCCAGAGTAGATGCTATCATCGCATTCATGAAGAATTGTATTTATAAGCAATCTGCTGCATAATGTCATTACACAAGAATGTTTGGTTCTATGGTAAATGATCCCATCAAACAAATGAAATCTTCCTTCATAATAGCAATTTTTCCAAACTTCATCAAGTGCATTAACTAAAGATGTATCCTTGCAGTCTTTATCTAATAAAGAAGTCAAGATATGGCAATTCTTGTCTTGTTTATAAGATTCTCTGACCTCTTCAAAGAATTCAGTCCCAATATCAGTTATGTTAATTCCTTCAATTGGAATCTGTGGTTCAGCTTCCAAAGGTACATAAGCTGGGTTATCAGGAGTGTTGGCTAAAGCCCATCTACTAAGTCCATCAGCATTCTTGTGAATGTTTCCTGCTTTATGAACTATAGTCATGTTTCCTCTATATTCCTGAATAGCTATTTGCCATCTCAACATATTTCTGTTGGGAGGTTTCATGTTAAGAAGTAATTTTACTGCATTACAGTCAGTTATCACTTTAAAAACACTGCCATCAAGATAATAGTGTAATTTCTCAAGTGCCCATACCAAGCATAAGCACCTCATTTGGCTTGCACCATATCTGGCTTCTGTTGGTTTGATTTGTCTTGAGATATAACAAACTGGTCCTTCTGTAGGTTTGTCATCAATAATTTGGACTTGATGTAGGGCTGCCCCTAATCCATCTCCACATGCATCAATGTACAACTTAAAAGGAATATTCCAGTCAGGAATGAGGAGTAAAGGTGCTTCTGTAAGGGCTTTCTTTATCTTCTCATAAGCTTTAATTCTCTCATGTGTCATCTCAAATACAGTCTGTTGATCACAGATTATATAGAGTTATTTGGCTAGAATTGCAAAGTCTTTTAAGTGTTGCCTATAGTAACTAGCAAATCCAAGAGAAGACATCATTTCTTTTTTATTCTGGGGTATTGGCTTAAGTAGCACTGCTGCCGCTTTATTTTTGTCAATACCCAAGCTTAAACCAGAAACAACATGTCCCAATTCTTTAAGGTCTTCAAAACCAAAGTTGTATTTCTTAAGTGAAATTTTCATATTAACTTCTTCAACTTTGTGAAGTACTTTTGCAAGTCTTTCAAGGTGCAAAGACCATGAGTCAGAACATATGATAATATCATCGATATAAATGATAAGCCATTCTTCAGAAAATTCTGTGGGGAAGATGGTATTCATCATTCTTTGATAATGAGATGGAGCATTTTTAATGCCAAATGGCATTCTAAGATACTCAAAAATACCACAGTGAGTGATAATTCTAAGTAATTTCTTAGCTTTAGGCGTCAAAACATTTTGATGGAAGCCTTTCAATGCATCCATTGATGCTATATACATGGCTTTAGACAATTGAGTCAAGGTTTCTTGGATTCTAGGGATTGGATACCTATCTGGAACTGTGTAGGTATTCAAAGCTCTAAAATCTCCAACCATTCTTGACTTATCATTATTCCAAGCAATGATAACAGGTGTTGTCACTTCAACCTCCTCATTATGGCCTACTTTCCTTAGTACACCAAGTTGAATTAACTCTTGGATATGTTTCTCCTAGGCTTCTCTAGCTCTGGGACTGGCTGGATAAGCTGGTCTTCTAAGTACTGGGGGATATGGTCTGTCAATATTAAGAGTAATATTAACTTCATGTCCTCTTATAGCACCTAATGGTTCATTATCAGAGGCAAATGCAGTATTGTATGTGTATAACACGTCAATAAGTTCATTTTTCATTTTTGGTGATAATGATGGATTAATTTGTGCTTCAACAAGTTTTGTGGACACAAATTCTTCCTTATAAGTATCTCTCTTAGAAGATACTACTGATATTTGCTTTGTCATATTGGAGAAAGCAAATTTTTTCCTCCTGTTCTCTCCAATTATGAAATATCTGTCTTTATGGTTATTGATATCAATACCATAAATACTTAAGTAATCATTTCCAAGAATGATATGTTGATATGTGCAGTTGTCCATTACTACAACCTCAGCTTTCATTCTTATACTTCCTGTTGGATGGTGAAATACAAGAATAGTGCCTAATATACCTAAAGGTTACATATTGGTACTGGCACTACTAAATTGTACACCTTCTATTGGTAATAGATGGTTTTTCCATTCAGGAAGTATATCTCGCAGATAATCTTTTCCTATACAAGTGCAAAATGCTCCTGTATCCAAATTGACTTTGGCTTCAACATTATTCATCAGAATTGATGTGATACAAGATGCTCCAGCAGTATAACCTTTTCCTTTAGCAGGTTTGGTTTTACACATTATGGCATCCTGAAAATTAATAAGGTTGTAGCAATCTTCAATATCCTGTGGCAAGTGGGTATGGACTTCAGTGACTTCAAAGAAAGATGTGATGTTTTCAATGGGATAGTCCTCCACTGGTGTATCTTCAGAGATTGCAGAATCTTGATCAGATTCCTCCTTCTCTGAAGTACACTGAACTTCTTCAATGACTTGAGCTTCATTGATTTTTGTCTTTTTTGTGCAAGTGTTGGCTAAATGTGAAGTGCTTCCACATTTATGACACTTTAAGACAGGTTTTCTTGGTCTCTTATCCTCTCTGGGAATCTTAGAGGTCATTTTGGATTCTGTTGGGATTTTAGACCAAGTTTTACCAATTCTTGTTCTGGCAATGATATCTTCCATAGCATTAATGTAGTCTTCTGTTGAACAGGGTTCCACACATCTGCTTTTGATAGCATGTTCCAATTCTCCTCCACACTTTCTTAATATTTTCATATTAATCATAGTGTCAGACATATCTGGTTGTAAAGCAGATAATCTGTCTTTTTGTTTGAAGAACCAAGTAAGTGGTTTATCTTTCTCTGAGTTAAAAATGGCACTCTAAAAGGCATTTTCTATTTTAAACCTCCAAGAATTGTTGGCCCATTTGGTAATCACTTCAGATTTCCACCAAGACCAATCATTTTTACCATGATCAATCCTCATTTTGTAATACCATTTCTTTGCAGTTCTGGTAAACAAACAGTGTGTGATTTCATCAGGTATATTAAAGTCTTCTTGCAACATATCAATAGTCCTGATGATTCAATGTGGTTGTATTCTCCTTCACCAGAGAATGTTGGCCATTCTTCTATTTTGGGAATATCTCTTGCAGAGTAGGAATTTTCTCCCAAGAATGGGGTGAGACTTTCTTTAACAGAAAGTTTTTCTTCAGTTAAAGGTGTAGAATGTCTTGGCATATGTGGTTCATGATTCTTATGAATTTGTTCCACACTTGCAATTATTTCATTCTTCAACTTCTGCCTTTCACTGTCACTTTTTGCTAAGTGTATAGCAAATTGATTGGTATTCTAAACTATTTTTAAGACTTGGTCTTGTAAAATTGTAAGTTGATCATTCACCTTGAAAATGGAAAGATCTTCCATCTCATGATGCTGAACTTGGCACATGTTTTCAATTCTTTTGCAAGAATTGGTAATTGAGTCAAGTCTGGCATTTGTCACTTGGTGCAATTCAATGTATTTCTTGTCATTTTTCTTTAAATCAACTATATCTAATGCAATTTTAGTTAGCTTTCCATCAAGTTTACCAATTTCTACATTAATACTAGTCTGTACACAAATTATTTGCGTGGAAAGTTTCTGTTCATCCTTTCCTGCTCCTTGGCTGTGAATTCCATCAGAGTTCTGGCCATATTGAAGACACTGTCCACGGTTGAAGGCTCCACTTTGGGGATCCTGCACCCTTGTGGGTAAGGTCTATGCCAATTTGCTTTGCCTTTTCCCTTGCCTTGATGGTTCTTGGTACCTTTCTGCTTCTTCTGAGGTCCCTTGGGCATGTCCTTGGACACGTCTGGAGCTGGTTTGTAGCTGGTAGACACCACTGGTGCCTCTGTCTCCAAAGCTGGAGTCATTTGCAACTCTTTCTTCTGGTCTATGGATAAAAGACTTTGGTTCTTCAGCCAATTATTTATCTTTTTGACCTTGTCTTTGCAAGACAGGGGGCTCCATCCTCCTATGAGTTCTATGGTCTTCTCCTGACCCAGAAAGCTCTTGATGTGTAAGTAGGAGTTCATGGCCCCCTGCCAAAGGCTTGGGCAGATTTCCCATTCTTCCTCTTTGGCTGCTCTGAACCAACTTTTGTACTGGCATTGATATATTTATATTGCTGCCACTTGAAAATGGTTCAGCCCTGGAAATAATATCATTAATTAGTTCGGGCTCAGAATTCACGTCAAAATCTGTTGGTACAGACCTTGGGGAATGGAGGGCAACTCTGGCATCCTCCAAATGTGTCTTTCTTGTGGAAGATTTGGCACTTCTGGATTTGGTCTTGCTTCTTCCTTGTCCACATCCATCTGGTTGGACTGAATAGCTGCTCCCATTTCTGGTATGCACCATTTTTACGTTAATTTAAGGATAAAGAGTAAATTTAAAGATAAAAACACACCTTTTGGTGGTAATTTATTCTTTTCTGAGTTAAATAAGGTGCCTCTTTTAGCAATTTGCACCTCAATACTTTCCTCAGATTATACTTCTGAAGATTCAGGACTAGTGATGTATCTTTTACTGAGTGTGTTGCCAGCTGCACAGTATTTGATTAAAGACACTTAAAGAAAAAATGTGATAAAAGAAATTCTTTTTTATGATTTAAGATATTTTAAAAGATTTTTTATAAGTTTTATTATTCTTTGATAAAAAAAATATTCTTTTCAAAAAAAAAGTATTAAAATTTAAGAATTTGAATAAAAAATTAAGTCAGAGTAACACAAAGAATAATTTTATAAGTTTTTGGATGTGAAAAAGCCACGTGTAAAAACAGTACAAAATTAAACCAAATTCATCAATGAAATACGATTTCAAGACAATTTCAAAAATAAAAATAATTTCTTCTTTAAATTGAAGAAAAAAAATATTAAATTCATATATTTTAGAACTTAAAAATATATTAATTAAGGGTACAAGGTTCAAAAAACACGGCCAGGCCCCCAAATGTAAGATTTGGTAGGTATGGTGGTTTTTTTTAGAACAAAAAAATGAAGTCTAGAATATGATTAAAGCCAAGTCTATGGATAAAATCACGGCCAGGCCCCCAAATGTAAGATTTGACTATGAAACTGATGATAATATTACTATTAATCAACAGTACTATGTCTGTTCTTATGAAATATAATAATAAAATATTATTATAACCACAATTAAATAATTAAAGAATTATTTCTTTCACGTGTTAAGCACTACTAGTGATTTTAACAGTGAGCAAGTAATTGTCTACAAGAATCAATTGAAAGAAGAATTTAATGATAAAAACTTCTTTTATTAAAAAAATAAAATTATTTTAATATATAATTATCTTTTGCAAGAATAATTATAAAGCTCATCCTTGAAGAAAACTATTACTAGGGAAAAAATTTAAGAATTAAAGATAAATGACTCACTAATACTCAAAAGAACTTATTGATAGATAAAAGTAGAGGAATTTGACGTAGAATTGTGGATTCAAGAGATCAAAATGATTTATAGCAGGATTACAACAATATATAATTGGATTATATGATTTCACGTCTTTCTGATTGATTCTGAAAGATTTAAAACACTTAATAATAGTTTAACTAATACTTATTTGTTGGTAACAATGATATAAAATGATAATAAGATGATGATGCGGAAAAAACAGCAAGAGAAGGCCTCTTTTAAGTCAACAACAGCTCACAGAGGTGTGCCATGGAGAAAGCTGAAAAACCAGTGAGTGAGAAAGCATTAAACCCTTTTGGGTTAGTACTTACATCATCTGTTGTCACATAAAATTGTCATAATTGCTTAATTGATGCTTTTACGTGACTACCAACCCCAATATGGTTAAGAATAAAAGGAGTAACATTTGTAAATCTTCTTTTATTGCAAAGTAATCATTGATTTCCCAAAGTTATCAACATTATTGACAATTTCATCAGCGGTTGTATTTACTGTGAATTTTTGAAGATTCAGTGTTTCACGTAGAATAACTGTAAGGTTTGGATATGAAACTTTGATTAAAAATCAAGTACTTTTCCTGTCCTCACAATTTGTATAAGGTAAAATTCAGTTAAAAATAGTATGAAATATTATTTTTAAGAGAAAACACGCCAATTTTATTGTTTATAACTTTATTAGTATAAAACAATAATATTATAAAAATTTATTGTTTTACCAACAATAAAAATTTATACAAAAAATACTCTACAAGAGATATTTTAAGGCTACAAAAGAAATTTCTTCAAGAGCAATTTCAATTGGAATTAATTGAGCAAAGAACTGCAAGCAATTAACCAAAGAACAAAGTCTTTAAAAAGAATATTAAAGAGAAAACACGCCCAAAAGTGACCAGAGTGAATTTGGAAAGAAAGTGACAAAGTTTACAGTGATGAAAGATGCTTTAATTCACTTTTGGGGTGGTTCAGGGGTAAAAATGATTATAAGAGTTACAAACAATGATTATAATGATTTTTTCACGTGGTTAAAAGGATTAAAATGATTTAAAAATGGTGGTTGGAATCTTTGTTTGATTGGTTTTACAGTGTTTAAGCTAATTGATAAAAGGAAACGATTCTAACATGAAGAGAAAAGTGGGGCAAAGAAGACATTCTTTTATAGCCATCAATTCTCTTACTCCAAAAGTAAATTTTACTCTTGTCAGTCGTGAAAAACAGTCTGACAACAGAAAAGCCAATTATGGCATCATTGAACCCTGGTTTAGACCAAAAAGGGCTGGTTTAAGCCATTTTTAGCCATTTTAGACCCTTAAATCAGCCATTACTATAGCAATACCAGACCTAGAGCCTTCAAAACACGTCAGAATGTGTGTCAGAGGCGTAGGAACCAGTTAAAACTGTTTTATTATGATTGTTTTATCTTAAGGGTAGTTTTACCCTCTTGGCAACAGCTAAAACTACCCCAGTTGGTATCAAAACCTCATCATCAATTGAGTCCACAGACCCTGTAACTCAATTCCAGGCCAAAAGTGATGAACCTTTGCGTGAATTTTGACATCCCACGCCTGTCAGCAAGGATTTTGGGGGTCTAGCTCCCCCTTAGAGCTGGAGTTCCTTTTCCCCCCAATTTTAATCTTTCCTATTTCTTTTTCCTTTAATTCCTCATCATGTATTATACTTATAATTTACATATGTAATTAAATTCAATTGTACAGCACAATACAGTAATAATTGACACCTCATATGTAAATCAAAGTTCACTTATGTAATACATGCGCACATTTTGACATTTCAATTGAATTCAATTGAAATTACTTCAATTCCTCATAACTTCTAAACTAAACACAACACCTCAGTTTTAACACAAAAATTGATGTTTAACACCACATGTGGTGTGAATTAAATTAAGATTTTGAGGATTTTCAACTTTTGTATTGAAAATACTAAGAACTTAATTTAAGCTTATTTAGAGTTGAGTTACAAGAATTTCACTCAGAGGTGACCCCACCTGATTTTTTATGAGGAATCCAATGGTGAAATAATTTTTATGTATTTATTTATTGGATAAGAAGTTTTAATAAATTTTATTTAACTTTTTTCCAAATTTATTTATTTTTTCACAATTTTGTTAAAATTTCATTTTTACTTAATTTTTTCAAGTATAAATGTAATTTTATACTTACAAAATTTAATGTATTTTTATTTTTCAAATTGTAATTAATTTTTTATATTTAAATACAATTTTATATTGATATTTTGATTCTTATTTTAATAATATAAATAAATTTATTTTATTTATATTAATATGTTATTTTTATATTTGTGGTCTTTTGGGTATATGAAATTACCTCTAAGGCTCACATTCCCTCCCCCTAAAAAAGAATATTACTTTGTAATATTGGTGTTTCTAGTGTATCTGAATCTCCTGAGGAGTTTGGTAGCTTCTGGTATATCTTTTTCTTCTAACCATTCATCCTCACAAGTTGGGTCACTGTACCTAACAAGGTATTCCCTTACTTTTTTGGTTCTTAATTTCCTTTCTTTAAGAAATTTGGTAATTTTCTTAGTACCAGATGTCTCAATAGGAGGTATAACTTGGGGAATCTTATTCCTCAAGGGAAATTTCTCAGCATCACTAGATTTGTATGGCTTTATCAAGCTTACTAGAAATGTAGGGTGCTTATTGCTAAGATCTTCAGATAATTCTACTTCAACAGCATTTTCTCCATGGAGGGCCTTAATCACAAAAGGTCCTGCAAAGGAGTCTCTCAACTTTTTTCATCCTTTGATGTTATTGAAGTTAGTGGTGGATACAAGAACTAGGTCCCCTACTTTGAAATCTGGAGTTGCATGTGATTTATCCCATTTGTCTTTAGAATATGCAAAAGAGTCTTCCATACATCTTACTGCATGCTTTCTAGCTTTGTCTAGCATTCCTTTGAAGCTAGCAGCTGTGGGATGTATTTCAATTAAGTCTTTCCTCAAGGAATCTTGGGGTAATTTGGGGTTCCATCCTTTTTCTAAAATAGCAGGTGTCTGATTGGTACTGGCATGGATTGATGTTTTATATGCTAATTCCAGTGCTGGCAACAGAGTACGCCAATCATGGGTAAATCCATCACAATCTTTGAATTCAAGGCCATATGCACAAAATCTTCTCACCATGTCCTCTAAGGTTTGGATCATCCTTTCAGCCAGGCCATCAGCTTGTGGGTGGTAGGCTGCAGATAAAGACAGTTAAGTGCCAAATAATTGGTGAAGATTTGTCCATAGTGCTGAAGTAAATTTGGGATCTCTATCACTGATGATATTTGTAAATATCCCAGTCCATGACACTACTCTATTCCATATCAGAAGAGCTGTATCCATGGCTGTATAATCTTTGTGACATGGTAAAAAGATTGGAGTTTTACTGAATCTGTCCACAATTACTAGGCAAGCATTATAGCTCCTGTCACCTCCTGGTGGTAGGCCAGTTACCCAATCCATATGGACAATTTCCCAAGGTCTGTTTGGTTCTTGGATTTTTATCATATTTCCAAGTCTTTTGCCTGTGGATTTATTTGCCTTTTGGCATCTGTCACAGGTTTTCCAATACTCTGCAACATCTTTCTGCCACATTGGCCACCATATGCAGGTCTTTAATTTTTCTCTTGTTCTGTCTTCAGACAGATGTCCTGAAAAGGGACTATCATGGCATTCTTTCAGTTCAAGATTGATTAATGACCTGTCTACAACTGTCATCACACATGTGTGCTTGGTTCTGTGGTAAATTATACCATCCAGTAGGTGAAATATTCCTTCATCATAAGATTTTCTCCATAATTCATCCAAGGCATGTATTAGAGAGTTGTCTTTACAGTCTTTGTTAAGTAATTGGCATAAGATGCTACAGTTCTTATCTTGGGTGTAACTACTTCTAACTTCTTCAAAGAAGGTGGTGTTCAAATCTGTAACACTTATTCCTTCTATTGGAATTTGTGGTGAAGCTTCTTCTGGCACATAAGCTGGATTATCAATATTATTTGGTAATGGCCATCTGCTTAGTCCATCTGCATTCTTATGAATATTCCCATCCTTATGAACAATAGTCATATTGCCTCTGTATTCTTGTATGGCTATTTGCCATCTGAGCATGTGTCTGTTGGGTGTTTTCATGTTCAAAAGTGATTTGACAGCTGTACAATCTGTTATCACTTCAAAAACACATCCCTCTAAAAATTAGTTCAATTTTTCCAAGGCCCAGACAAGGCATAGACATTCCATTTGACTTGCTCCATATATGGCTTCAGTTGGTTTAATTTGCCTGGATATGAAACATATGGGTCCTTCTACAGGCTTATCATTTATGATCTGAACTTGGTGAAGTGCAGCACCCAGTCCATCCCCTGATGCATCAATATACAGTTTGAAAGGCAATTTAAAGTCTGGCATCAGTAAGAGTGGAGCAGTGGTCAATGCTTCTCTTAGAGACTCAAAAGCTTTGACTCTGTCAACAGTCATCTCAAACACTGTGTCTTTGTCACACAACTTATAAAGTGGTCTTGCTATGGATGCAAAATCTTCAATGTAATATCCTGCAAAACCTAAGAATGACTGAATTTCCTTCTTATTCTAAGGCATGGGTTTTAACAATACTGCTGCAACTTTGTTTTTGTCAATTCCAAGGGACAAACCAGATACAACATGTCCTAGTGCTTTAAGTTCTTTAAATCCAAAATGACATTTCTTCAAGGAGATTTTCATGTTTACTGATTGGATTTTTGTCAAAACTCTTGATAATCTGTACATGTGCTCCTCCCAAGTCTTTGAACAGATAATAATGTCATCAATGTAAATGATTAAGCATCCCTCTGAGAGTTCTTCAGGGAAGATTTCATTCATCATTCTTTGGAAGTGTGAAGGTGCATTTTTGATACCAAAGGGCATCCTTAAGTATTCATACACTCCACAATGAACAATAATTCTCAAGTATTTTGTTGCTCTTGGTGTTACCACATTTTGATGGAATCCTTTAAGGGCATCCATAGTGGTTATATACACTGCTTGAGCTATTTGAGTAAGGGAAATTTGGATTTTTGGTATTGGGTATCTGTCTGGGACAGTTTAAGTGTTCAGAGCTCTAAAGTCCCCAACCATTCTGGATTTTCCATTATGCCACACCACTATGACTGGTGTAGTTATTTCTACTTCCTCATTGTGGCCTACCTTTCTTATTACACCAAGGTCCAGAAGTTCTTTGATATGAATTTCTAGAGCTTCTCTTGATTTTGGACTTGCTGGATAAGCAGGTCTTCTTAAGAGTGGTGGATAAGGTCTCTCAATGTTAAGAATGATGTCAACTTCATGACCAATAATTGCTCCTGGGGGTTCTTTGTCTGTAGCAAATGCTCGTCAGTGGTCATACAAAAGGGAAGAAAGTTCATTTTCTTGTTTATCAGTCAGATGAAGGCTTATCTCAGCCTCATTTAACTGTTCAGACTTGAATTTCTCTAATTCTAAGTTGACTGGTGATACTTTGTTTACTGTAATTTGTCTTTTAAATGGTAAAAAGGCAAATTTCTGGCGCTTATTGTCCCCAATTGTAAAGTATCTGTCTTTGTTATTATGTAAATCTATCCCATACATGATTAAATAGTCATTTCCCAATATAAAATGGGTACTAGAGCAATTTTCCATAACAACAAATTCAACTGTGATCCTTAAATTCCCATTTATGTGTGGGAATATGACATTGGTCTCAAATATTCCTAATGCTTTCATTGGGTTACTTGCACTGTTGAATTTTATACCATCAATTGGTAACAATTGGTCTTCAAAATTTGGTACACAAGTCTTAAGAAAAGATTTTCCAACACAAGAGCAGAAGGCTCCTGGGTCAAGAAAAAGTTTGGTGGGCTTGTTGTCAATCACCACTTCTGTTATACAGGAATTACCAGCTGTATAACCTTTTCCTCTGTTTGGTTTTGTCTTCATAAGTTGTGCATCTTGAACTTTTGATAAATCAACTTGACCATTGCTCAATTGTGGTAAGTGGGAATAAGATTCCATGATGTCAAAAGTGGCATTGATATTTTCTATATCTTTTGAAGATTCAGAAAATATGGATGACTTATCATCTGAATTGTCTTCAATTATGTCTTCCTTTTCAACATCTGGTCCCTTTTCAATGTCAATTTCATTGATTTCCCCCCTTTTTGGACATGTATTGGCTAAATGGGTGGTGCTTTGGCAAATATGGCATTTTCTGACTGTATCTGAAGATTCATATTTAATATTACTAGAATTTTCTTTGGGGATTTTGTCCACAGAATCTTTCCAAGGTGTATTAAACCTTGTTTTGAGATTCACCCTACTAGAACCAATTTTGGTTCTGGTGGTTACTTCTTCTAGTATATTGATAATATCCTCTGCTGAAGATTGTTCAGTAGTCCTGCTTTTGACAGCATGCTCTAAGTCACCTCCACATTGTCTCAGAATTTTTCTATGGATCATAAATTCTGACATGTCAGGATATAATGCTGTTAATCTGTCCTTTTGTTGGAAAAACCATGGTAAAGCTTTGTCTTTATCAGCATTAAATTTGGCAGATTCAAAGGCTGTTTCAACTTTAAACCTCCATGCATCATTTGCCCATTTGTTGATGATTTGGGTTTTCCACCAAGTCCAACTCTGGTGTCCATGTCCTTGTCTTATTTTGATGTACCATCTGTGAGCTGATCTGGTAAACAAGGTGTTAAAACTGGCTGTTAACAATCTGTCTGGTAATTCAAAATCCTCTTTGATCATGTCAATACCTCTAATTAATTCCATATGGTCATACTCTCCTTCACCACTGAAGTGAGACCATTCTTTAAGTTTTGGAACTTCTTTCAAGAGTGCTTGGCCCATTGATGGTTCTAAGTTATGAAAAGAAGTAGATAATTCATTTTTTAATTGTGAATTATCAGGATCCAATACTTGTGGATTTGAAACTCTTGTGCCCTCATTTTGATTTAGAGGTGTAGACATTCTTGGTAAGGTATTTAGTATTTGTTCAATGTCATTCATTTTACTGTTGCTACACCTTTGGGAATTTCTGTATTCATGTTGGAAGCTTTGTATTAAATTTATTACTTCAATTTTATACATGTCTTCCTTAAGTGTCAGTTCTTGCCATAACTCTGTCTGTCCTGTATTGTCAGCAGTGACTTGATTCAATTTCATTGATAATTTTGATACTTCTTCTTGTGAAGCATCAAAACACTTTTTCAAGGCAATGGTATATGTCTTTACTTCAGTAAATGAATTTGAAATGTCATCAAGGACTTTCTTGTTATCTGTTTTGATAATATTTATGGCTTGTTTAATTCTTGTTTCTATTATGTCATCAATATTGAATTTAGAATATTTATCTGTTAATTCTTTAATAATGGCAGATTGTTCATTTATTTTATTGTTAGAAGAATTAACATTATTGGAATTTTTAATTGTTCTTAAAACTTTTTCAAAACACATAAGTGTTTCATTAATTTGGCACAGACTCAGGTTGTTTGTTTTAATGTTGTTACAAATGGTTTCATTTTTGTCAGAAAGATGTTTTTTCACGTCATTTATAGCATTATACAACTCTGGGATGGAATCAAATATGTCAGAAATCATTTCTGGAATCTTAATCTGGCTTCCTCCTTCTTCTGTAATTCCATCATGGTTCTGGCCATCTGAAATAAATTTTCCATGGCATCCTGCTGAATCTTTGGGATTCTGTAGCCCTGGCTGTAAGGTTTTGGGGCTGGTGCCTTCCCTTTGCCTTTGTTTGGAGTTTGTGGCTGCTTTTTCACGTTGGAATTGCTGCTGCTGGCCACTGGGGCTGTTTTTGGCACTGGTTTGGGTGGTGGAGGGTTGTTTTTCCTCCATTCTAGTGTCAAAAGCATCATGTTTTCTTCTCCATCAATGGATGCCATCCATTGAGCAATTTTCAAGTGTTGGGATGGCCCAAGAATTTTCTTACTGTCAGGTAAGAATTCATGCAATTCTTCCACAGGTCTGCAAGGATCTGGTACTCTTTGAATTGAAGTGCATTGTTGTATGCACTGTGGCTGGCTTTGTATATGTCCACAGAGGCTTGTTGTGGCGGTTTCAGCTCTTTTTGAAGGTAAAATGGTATTATCAGCTTCAGAATGACCCATTTTAGTTGTTTGGAAGTCATCAACTAACCCTTTTCCTTCTGTACCTGATTGGCCTCTGCCATAATCACGTCTATTACCTTTTTGGGAGCTGCTTGAGGGGTTGTAGCTGGCTCCTGACCTGGTTGAAGGCATAATTATGGATAAAAAGGCTTAAAATAGTATTTTTACGTCAAAAACTTACTATTGACCAAATTTTTAGCTTTCTGAAGGGTATTACTTATGTCCAAGTTAATCAATTCAGAAGATATTGGTTCAGGTTGGTTATTTTGGGTCACAATAACAGTACTATTATGATCAGAATTAACAGTACTGGCAGGGATAATGCTGGTTACTGTTGAGGCTGTTTCAATGTTTTCTTGTCTTACCACGTTGTCAGACACTAAAATTAATGAAAAAGCCAATTAATTAAGTAAAAAAAAGGATATTCCAAAAAAAGAAATAAAATATAAGCCTCACTTATAATAAAAAAGAGTTATTTTTTTATGGATTTTTTTTGAATTATAAGTATTTTTTATATGTTTTTAAATTTTTCAATATAAGAAAAAAGATTCAAAAAGAGTAAAAAAAATATGTCACAGGTAAAATATCACGGCTGGGCCCCCAAATGTAAGGTGTGGATATGAAACTTTGATTAAAAATCAAGTACTTTTCCTGTCCTCAAAATTTGTATAAGGTAAAATTCAGTTAAGAATAGTATGAAATATTATTTTTAAGAGAAAACACGCCAATTTTATTGTTTATAACTTTATTAGTATAAAACAATAATATTATAAAAATTTATTGTTTTACCAACAATAAAAATTTATCCAAAAAATACTCTACAAGAGATATTTTAAGGCTACAAAAGAAATTTCTTCAAGAGCAATTTCAATTGGAATTAATTGAGCAAAGAAATTCAAGCAATTAATTAAAGAACAAAGTCTTTAAAAAGAATATTAAAGATAAAACACGCCCAAAAGTGACCAGAGTGAATTTGGAAACAAAGTGACAAAGTTTACAGTGATGAAAGATGCTTTAATTCACTTTTGGGGTGGTTCAGGGGTAAAAATGATTATAAGAGTTACAAACAATGATTATAATAACCTTTTCATGTGGTCAAAATGTTTAAAATGATTTAAAAATGGTGGTTGGAATCTTTGATTGATTGGTTTAACAGTGTTTAAACTAATTAATAAAAGGAAAAGATTCTAACATGAAGAGAAAAGTGGGGCAAAGAAGACATTCTTTTATAGCCATCAATTCTCTTACTCCAAAAGTAAATTTTACTCTTGTCAGTCGTGAAAAACAGTCTGACAACAGAAAAGCCAATTATGGCATCATTGAACCCTTGCTTAGACCAAAAAGGGCTGGTTTAAGCCATTTTTAGCCATTTTAGACCCTTAAATCAGCCATTACTATAGCAATACCAGACCTAGAGCCTTCAAAACACGTCAGAATGTGTGTCAGAGGCGTAAAAATGAGTTAAAACTGTTTTTATCATGATTGTTTTATGTTAAGGGTAGTTTTACCCTCTTGGAAACAGCTAAAACTACCCCATTTGGTATCAAAACCTCATCATCAATTGAGTCCACAGACCCTGTAACTCAATTCCAGGCCAAAAGTGATGAACTTTTGCGTGAATTTTGACATCCCACGCCTGTCAGCAAGGATTTTGGGGGTCTAGCTCCCCCTTAGAGCTGGAGTTCCTTTTCCCCCCCAATTTTAATCTTCCCAATTTCTTTTTCCTTTAATTCCTCATCATGTATTATACTTATAATTTACATATGTAATTCAATTCAATTGTACAGTACAATACAGTAATAATTGACACCTCATATGTAAATCAAAGTTCACTTATGTAATACATGCGCACATTTTGACATTTCAATTGAATTCAATTGAAAATACTTCAATTCCTCATAACTTCTAAACTAAACACAACACCTCAGTTTTAACACAAAAATTGATGGTTAACACCACATGTGGTGTGAATTAAATTAAGGTTTTGAGGATTTTCAACTTTTGTATTGAAAATACTAAAAACTTAATTTAAGCTTATTTAGAGTTGAGTTACAAGAATTTCACTCAGAGGTGACCCCACCTGATTTTTTATGAGGAATCCAATGGTGAAATAATTTTTATGTATTTATTTATTGGATAAAAAGTTATAATAAATTTTATTTAACTTTTTTCCAAATTTATTTATTTTTTCACAATGTTGTTAAAATTTCATTTTTACTTAATTTTTTCAAGTATAAATGTAATTTTATACTTACAAAATTTAATGTATTTTTATTTTTTAAATTTTAATTAACTTTTTATTTTTAATATAATTTTATATTTATATTTTGATTCTTATTTTAATAATATAAATAAATTTATTTTATTTATATTAATATGTTATTTTTATATTTGTGGTCTTTTGGGTATATTAAATTACCTCTAAGGCTCACAATGTCATTTGAAAATGACAAATACTCTGTGGACAAAGATCCATATAAGTGGTGTCTTAGACAATCCAACAGACTCAAAGCCATTGATCCTCAGATGAACCTTCAAAGGAGGAATCACAATCTCCTGACACGGCTGCCAGGGTAACTAGAGCATGCAGTAAAATGCAGATGCAACCAAACTTTCACTCTAGATGACATAGCCAACACCTTACGAGACATAAGGAAAAGGACTAATATAGGGAGATTCACCCCATATAAGAGCAGTGCTTTCAAAGAGAAACAACCTTTCAGGGTAGAGTTTAAAGACAAACCCAAAGAAAGAGTGGCAGAAGTGGCAAAGAAGAGAAATTCTTGTCACAATTGTGGTTCAACAGACCACTATGCCAACAACCTTCCCAATGCAAAGAAAAAAGTCTATGCCATTGAGAAAGTCCCAGAGGAGGAATCCCAAACAGACAATTCTGAATCAGACTCTATGGGTGATGCCATCAGAGACCTATCTGATGATGACCAAGACCCAAAGGAAGAATTTCCAGTAGAATACCAAGAGGAAACCCCACTAGAAATTCAGGACATACAGTTGGAAGCAGGCATACCACAGGATACTGCCAATAAAAACTTGTGCAAACACACACAAGATGCACAAACATTCCTGGTTACACCAACCAAAGGGATGGCATATATACATGGAACAGCCACAAAGATGACTGTCTGTATTGACAATGCTCAGCATCCACTGATCATTGAAAGTGGAGCACACTGCTCCATAGTGGCCAGAGAATATCTGGACTACCACTTCCCACATTGGGAAAAACAGCTCTTGCCCACCAAGGCAAAGAACTTTAAAAGTGCCTCAGGGAAGATGACTTCCATTGGTACAATTATCAAAGAGATAATTATACCCCACAGGAAGGGTAATATCAGACTCAACCCAGAGCTTTTAGTGCTTAATGATGCCCACATCCAAGAGTTCTTACTTGCAACAGACTACCAGAAGATGTATGGCATAGATATTTATAACAGTAAAAATAGGCACATTACCATTGGTACCAACAAGGAAAAGAAAGTTCACTTGATATATACCATATATCTTCTCAAGATCCACTAGAAGAACTTCTGAATGAATTCAGAGAGGGACAGCTTAGCACTACCCTCACCAGTAAACAAAAATTAAGTTTACTGAAGATGCTGAGAAAGAACAGACCAGCATTTGCCATTGTGGAAGAACCATTAGGCAAGATCAAAGGCCATGATATAGAACTATATCTTGATGTGGAAAGGCCTTATCCACCCATGCTTAGGAGACCTCCTTATCCAGCTAGCCTGGAGACCAGGAAAGAAATTGAGAAACATATCAATGAACTCTTGGACATGGATGTCATCAGGAAGATTCGACATAATGAAATAGTGGAACTCACCACCCCTGTCCTAACCACCTGGCATGATGGCAAGTCTAGACTGTGTGGAGACTTCAGAGCTCTGAATAACTACACAAAAGCAGACATGTACCCTATACCCAGGCTACCCCATGCCTTGGATAAACTGGAAAAAGCCAAATACATAACCAAAATGGATTGTATGAAAGGCTTCCACCAAAATGGAGTTAAACCAAACTCCATGAAATTACTCAGAATAATATGCCATATGGGCATATATGAGTATACCAGGATGCCATTTGGCATCAAAAATGCACAAGCCCACTTCCAAAGGATGATGGACACAATACTTCATGAAGAAATATTGGAAGGCTGGATGGTGGTATATATTGATGATATCATTATATACTCAGAGACATGGGAAGACCATGTACATTACATAGACAGAGTGCTAAGCAAATTTACACCGATCAATCTAAAATTTCACTGAAAAGGTGTAATTTTGGCCAACAAGAGCTACTGGCTCTGGGACATAAAGTCTCAGGTCTTAGTCTGGCAATTGACCAGAATAAGGTAGCAGCAGTACTGCAAAAACCAGTACCAAAGAGAATCAAAGAGATGCAATCTTTCCTTGGGTTTGCTAGCTAATATAGAAACCACATCAAGAATTTTGCCCACATAACTAGTAGTTTATGCAGGTTGTGTTCAAAAGATGTAGTTTTTGAATTCACCAAGGAAAGGAGGGATGCATATGAGAGGATCAAATATGAAATCACAAATGCACCTGTGCTCATCTTACCTGACATTGAACTACCATTCAAGTTATCCATAGATGCAGCATGTAGTCAAGGCCTAGGAGCAGCCCTTCACCAAAGACAAATTGTGGATGGTGAACCAAGAGAAGGAGTAATTTGCTACATCTCAAGGCAACTGAAAGATTCAGAAGGCAGGTATGGGGCCACCCAGACTGAATGTTTATGTCCAGTCTGGGCTCTAGAGAAACTTCATTATTATTTGGAGGGTGCATTCTTTGAAGTCTATACAGACTGTACAGCCTTGAAGTCTCTACTGGACATGAAGACTACAAATAGACACATACTGTGGAACTCCTTTTAGTGTGGGATTGGATAAGGCAGTCCTTGAGGGGGAAATCACAGGTAAACAGTTTTGAATTTCTGAAATAATCCTGTAACCAAGGGTGCTAATGGTGTTTTAGCTGCCCCTCTGAATATACTAAACAATCTCCCTACAGAGCTCACAAATCGATATTTAAGATTGTGGCTTTACAACTAGAGAAGACTTTTCAGCAGTCTCTATCAGACATACTCAATAATCAGACTAATGATATAATAATAATAATTTTAAATAAATAAATTTGTAGGTGATTTCAAGATGATAAGATAATAATTGAGTAGATAAATAATAGATATAATAGTACTTAGTGGTGATTTTAAGTTTTTTTCTTTATTGAAGTTATTTTGTTTAATGGATAATAGCTCAATTATGAGGAAAATTTAGTAATAGTAATAATATATAATAATATTGTTTGATAGTTTAAATAGTTGTTGTTGGTAAATAAGTTTGATAATATGAGAAATATATTTTGTGATAATAAAAATAGTGATATGGATTTTTCTTCTGGTGAGAAGAGTATAATATAAATATTTCGTTGAATATGAGTATTTCACTAATAGATGAACTTATAATATAGGCAGACCTACTGTTAGCTACAGCTATTTATAAACCATTATTTAGTGTAATTTAATAATAATAATATCTAGATTAACCTACTAGTAAGGGATGAATAATTATTCTCCTTCTTGGTATATAATTATTTGCATGAGGAAAGAGGAGAAAAATGAGAGAGAGGCCTCCTTTTATGTTGTGAGAAGTACCCATGGGCTCTCCATGTAAAGTTTTATTCTTGCCCTTGAGATAATTTTGCTGGTGTAGATTTTTTTAACAAAAGTCAGATGACCTATCTGTTATACTGCATTAGTAATCTTGCACAGCCTTGAGAAATTATTGCTAGTGTTTAAAATTGGGAATGGTGTCATATGACTGAGATATTCTTTCCATTTGTTTGGTCAAAATGAAGGTTGAGATGTTTTTCTTGGTGGGGATTTTGATAAAAATATCAGGTGACTTCTCTTTTGCACTGCTTTAGTCAGCGTGCACAGCCTTGAGGAATTAGTGCTGGTGAGTTAAGGATGAAGATGGTGTCATGTGAATAAGCCCATGTAAAATTTGTTTGTAAGGTTTATTTAGTTCCAGGTGATTATGCTGTGCAATGTGGGGATATCTTCTTGAGTTTTAATTCTTGATTACTGTAATTGCTGTGTACTTTACAGTTTAGTGTAGTTTCCTTGCATGCAGCTAGTTGAATTTTAATTAAGTTGAATTTTAATAATCCTGTGGCTGTGTAATGTGCAGATCTTATGAATGTGGACTGCATAAGTCTTATTTGGGCTCCTGTATTGTTGTGTAATTTTTAAGTTTTTAGTGTATTTTCCTGTATTGAATTGGATTGGATACTTTCATATGATCCTTGTGTCACATGAACTGTATTTGGTTACTGTAACTGTTGGTAATATAATCTTCTTGATGGCTTTAGGGTGGATATAATACTACAATGTTACTTTGTCCATGTAATTTTGAGTTTTCTGTATGTATTAAGCCTATTGTTGATCATGTAAGCCTTATATGTAAGTTTTATTGTGTAACTCCATAAGATTGGACTCCTCTATTATTCATTTAATTATAGAAGTATATTGAATATTTCAATTGTGAATGCTAAAATCTTCCATTCCTCCCTAATATTGATGTTGTTCCTGGGTGTGTGTGATTTTCAATCATGTCCTTTGAGTGGTGATTTCCTGAATTAGCCATTTTGATCTTGATTTTCCAACTTTTAATTTCCAAAAAATTTCTTGAAACTGGTAAAAAGGTATGGAATACCACATCCCCCTCTCCATTTAATGCTGTCCCCAGCATTCCAGTTTCAAGTATAGTATCCCGGGTTCATAAGTGAGAACTTTCTTTCTTTAATTTTTTATTTCAATAAATTCAGTTGATAATTCCATTGATGGCTTGTTATATTGATTTTGAATCTCCATTTCTTCATATTTGATTTGTACCCTGTTGTTTCTTCTTGTTTGTTTGTTTATCCATGTTAATGTTGTCCTATATCATCAATACTGATTTAGGGTGATTTCCCTCTCCATTTGATAAAAATTCTTCCAGCTACTAATAAATTATCTTGATTAAATATTTCCACCAGTGTTGCCATAAAATGAGATAAATGAATAATTAAAGAAAGAGATTTTGATCTAGTTTAGGGTCTTATTCAGGACCACAGCTTGAATTCTTGAAGTTGTTTGATAAAAAAAGGTGATTTAGATAGTTTGGGGTCATATCAAGGACCTTTTATTTTGTTGATGATAAAAAAATAGAATATTTGGACAGTTTAAGGTCATACCAAGGACCTTTTCTTGAGTTGAAATTTGTTGAATTGTCTTGATGAATGATGAAATCAATGATTCAGACAGTTTAAGGTCTTATCAAGGACTTTTTCTTGAGTTTATTTTGTTGAATGGTATTGATAAAAGATAAAGTAATTATTCAGACAGTTTAAGGTCTTATCTAGGACCTCTTATTGAGTTAATTTGTTGATGATAAATAAAAAAAGTGGAATATTTAGACAGTTTAAGGTCATATCAAGGACCTTTGCTTGAGTTGGAATTTGTTTAATTGTCTTGATGACTGATGAAATAATGATCCAGACAGTTTAAGGTCTTATCTAGGACCTCTTCTTGAGTTTAAATTTGTTGATTTGAAATATTTACTTAATTGGATTTGTTTTGACCTATTTTTTATTGTATTTATTAGTGTTGAGGTCTAATATCCTCCTTCCCCATGTCATCCTCTTCATGACAGCTCTACACTATAACCCCTTGATGATTATTAAATGGGTGGGCACCCCCTCTCCATTTAAAATTTTTTGCCCTAATTACCACTTTTTATACCAGTCATGATGTTTTTTTTTTTTTGTTTTTTGTTTTTTTTTTGTTTTTTTTAATAATAATAATAATTTCAATTTTAATAAATTTAATTTATTTTTTTAATAATAATAATAATTCTAATTTTAATAAATTTAATTTTAATTTTAATATTAATAATAATTTTAATTTTAATAAATTTAATTTTAATTTTAATATTTTTTTTTTTTTTTTTGGAGTAGCTGGGTGTGAATACTTCAAATTTGAAGTGTTTGGGTTTGTTTTCTAGCCGCGGGTGTCTCTTCTTCTGCCCGCTCAATCTGATTTTCTTTTTATTATTATTTTTTTTTTATTTATTCGTTTCTTTTATTATATTTTTTTTTACTCTTATCTTTCATTTATAACGACACCACACCTATTTCTTCCACATTGTAACCGTCTTTGGCGATGCTAATCCTTTCGTCGTCCACGTCTTCTTTGGTATAGTGTATTCAATTCTTAATTTTATTATTCTACTGACTTCTCTTTTTTTCGTTTTTTTTTATTATTTTTTTTATATTTATTTTAGATTAATAAACGTTGGCGGGGTTTGGGATGTAATGCCGTTGCATGCATGAGTTTTGGGGCATATTCTCAGCGAGGTACGTCCTGTTTCTTTTCTTTCTTTCTTTTTTATTTTATTTTTTATTATACTAATATTCTTATTATATTTTTTATCTTGATTTGTTATGCCCACCACCGCCTTTTTCATTAATACGTCCAACGATGGTCGAGACATCATCATGGTTTTCTATGGGGGAAATCGATATACGATAAATTGTGCACAACCCAGTGGGCAACAATCGACGCCTTCAATGTTTTCACCCTCATCCTCTATTCCCATTGCTCGTTTACCCGAGTCAAACCTTGTCCAGGTGGCGTTGTCCTCCTTTAATCACAATGATCCGGCTTCCCCTGCTGTTCTTACTAACAGTTTCCATGGGCCAACTTCATCCGAAATCGCTTCCATCTTTGGCGATCCGATCCCTCCTTTGGTCAATGGTTCCCGTATATTGTCACCTATTCCTACTCCTCCACCTGTCACAGGGGCTCTTCGAAGTGAAGAGGGCCTGGCACTCAGTAAACTGGGACTCACTTATGGAGGGCTCAAAGATAAGATAAGATGAGATACACTGAAGAGTGTTAAAGATAAATTGCTAAAGAATAAATATAAGAAAAACAGCAACAAAGGATAAGAGTAAAAGAATAGAAGAGCCAACCACAAACAAGTCCAAGTCCACTGTTTCAACCTGTCACAATGGAAAGAGAAGGGTTAATAAGGATATGGCCACCCAACTCATACTGTACAGGCGAAGAGAGAAAAGGCAAAGACTAACTTAAAATTAAATAATCATAATACCCAATTATAAGGATAAGAATAATTATAAAATAATAAATAAACTAAATTAATTAACTGGGGAAAAGTCCCCAGGGGGAAGAAAGAGGGGCTGGTATATGTGAGAATCACCAGCCCTGATCCAGAGGAAGAATTTTCATGAGAATATTTGATGATTGAATTGAGTCTGGCCAATACAGGTCCTGTACGGCTGTACAGAACCTGTACAAGAGGTGTGGTGTATTGAAGTGATCATACAGTTTCAAGTTGGTGTATTGAAACTGTATTGGGTGAAACCAGCCTGTACAGGTATTGACAGGCTGTATTGAGGTACCAAGCTGTATGCATGTTTCAGAATGAAGATTGCTGAAATTGAATGCTGATACAAATGCTGGATCTGCTGATTTGAGGTGTTTGAGTGGGTGTGTGAATGAATACCCTTACCCCTGATGAGTGGTTGTTACAGTATCCCCCTCTTGAAACTGGTGGGCTCCTGAACACCATAATACCCTGCCATTGTTGAGTGGCATCTCACTACCCCACACAATGCTTTGAAAAGTTTTCTTTTGACCATTATCTTGAAATCCTTCTCCATCTCTGCTCTGTCAATTAAATTTATTTCCCCCTTCTTTAACTTTGAGTAAATACCCCACTTCGAACTGTTCTTTATTCTGATTTCAACAACTGACGTCCTTGGCGCGTGACCTTGGGTTGTATCCCAAAATGATGGCCACTGAGCTCTTGTGCTCAAAGAATGGTGCCAGATGAGTATATGAAGTGTACTCATCTGGCCATCCCAATCAAATAAAATGATGATGACAAGAATTCAGGGGTCTTGTCCCCAATGGCCTTCAAAATGCCTCAACCAGCCCTTTATAGTGATTTTGGGCTGGTGCCTTCTCTATGGAGGATCTTGAGGATCCTTGAATTTATGGGCATTTTGGCCTTTATTGGATCCTTGGTATCTTTGGGTGAAACTTTGGTCCATGGCCTTTTATGGCCAAATTGTGGGTTTTGCAATTTTCTGGCCTTTTTGGCCTTTTGAAGTCTTTGTGGTCTTACGGTCTGCGGTCCGTGGGGGTTATTGGAAGCCCCCAGGGCCCAAATTTGCTGGGGACCTAAAATGGCCCAAAAAAGAAGATTTCACCTTATATGGCCTGGACCCATTGGTGGGGTCCAGGACCACCAAGAACTTGGCCTCCCCCAAACTTGCAGGGGAGGCCCCCCATGCTGACTCCAGCCCCCAAAGGGGCCTTGGACCTTGACATTGAGAGGGTTTGAGGGGGGCCATGATTGACTTGTGGCCCAAATTCCCTTGAGGTCAGACTTTTGATTTGACATGGACTTGACGATTTGGGTGGAGTGAAATCCAGTGTCTTGTTCCTGTTTACGGTTGGTTTGACTCCTATTCATGCTCTTATAACAACTAATAAATGAGATAAAATAAAATGATTAAAATAATAAAGGAACCTCCCAATACGTGATTTGGAAGGGGATGCTTCTGCTTCCAATGAAATAAAAAGAAATTATACGAGTAAAGAAAGAAAAGAAATGAAAATAAATAAGAGAAAAAGAGAGTAAAGAAAGAAACAAAGAAAAATCCTGATGGTTGGTCCTTCTTGTGGTGAGTTGCTTGCTTTTGGCCAATAAGTGTCTGAAAAAATGAAAACCAAGCATTTTGATGCTCACAGAGTGGCCAAGGTAATTTTTTACAAGAAGTAGAACCCTCAGGGGTGCATACCAGGAGATGGAACTTACTTTCATAACTTCCACTCCCCACCAAGCACCATAAAATTGAAAAGAATTGCCATAAATGACTTGAAGTAATGAATGTCTTGAATTATGATGATTGGCATAAAATGAAATGATAATAAAGAAAGAAATGAAAAAATAAAGAAAGAAAATATTGGGCCATATATTGATAAGGTCCAAATCGGCGGGTATTGATGTTGTATGCTTCCTGAACCTGTCCAAAGAAATGACAAGTGCTCACAAAGTGGCCAAGGTGATGCTTACAACAACATATGGGTAGAATACCCCCTTAAAGGTGCATGCCAGGAGAGGAACTTACTTTCATAACTTCTTCTCCCCACCAAGCACCATAAATCAAACTCTTGAGGTATTTGGACCAGGCTTGTCTGGATACAATGAATGGAAATCCTTGACAAGGTCTGGTGAGTTGGTAAGGTTGGAAGATGGTTCCCAAGTGGTTCTTTCTGGGTCTTCACTGAATCCTTTCCACTCTACAAGATACCATAATTTACCTCTTTTGAGTTTTGAGTCCAGAACCTGAGCCACTTCCCATTCTTCTTGCTCTTCCACTAAAACTGGTGGTGGCGGCAATTGATGACGATTTGGGATAATTGAATGCTTGACTGGTTCTAATAAGGACACATGGAATACAGGGTGAACTGTCTTCCATTGATGAGGAAACTTGAGGTGATATGCATGGCTGCCAATCTTGTTAAGAACTTCAAAGGGTCCCAACCATCTTTCTGATAATTTCTTGGTGGGTCTTGTTGTCTTGATGTTCTTGGAAGCTAGCCATACTTTGTCCCCAGGTTGGAAATCAGGTGGAATTGCCCTATTTCTATCTGCATACTTCTTGAATCTCCTTATTTCTGACTCTAATTCTTCTTTGACAACTTGCTGTACTGATTGGAGTTTTGTTGATAACTTTCCAGCAGGTGAGTCTTGAGAAATATGGATTGAGTCAAAGCTGGGATTTCTTCCATAAATGGTGAAAAAAGGTGATTGCTTGGTTGATGAATGTTCTGCATTATTATAGGCAAATTCAGCCAGAGGGAGCCAGTTGTACCAGTCATCTTGATGATAGCTGACATACATCCAAAGGTACTGTTCTAGTATCTGATTTACCCTCTCTTTCTGTCCATCTGTTTCAGGGTGAAAGGCAGTTGAAAGATCTCTTGATATCTTGAGCTGCTGACACAATTGAGTCCAGAATGATGAAACAAATAAGGATCCTCTATCACTGACAATACTGAATGGGAGTCCATGCTTGGAAAATACATGACTAGTGAATATTTGAGCTAAATCCAGAGCAGTGATTGTGCCATAAGTTGGAATGAAGATTGCCATTTTTGAGAATCTGTCCACAACTACTAAAATTGAATCAAAGTTGTTGGACAGTGGCAATTGAGTGATAAAGTCCATTGATAATGAATTCCAAGGACCAGATGGAATTGAAAGAGGCTTGAGTAATCCAAACTTCTTATGATGAATGTTCTTGTTTCTTGAACATTGCTGACATGAGGACACATAGTCCTTGATGAATTGATTCATGCCAGCCCAATAAAAATCCCTCTTGATGAGCTTGAGGGTCTTCTCCTGGCCAGGATGGCCAGCCAATGGTGAGTCATGACGCTTTTGAAGAATATCGAGTTGAAGTTCTTCATTGCTTGGAATTACCACTCTATCTTTGAATAATAATAACTTGGCTTGAGGTTCAAGAGAATAATCTGGAACTGATTCACCTCTTGCTAGTTGCTTGAGTATTTCTTTATAGTCTTTGTCTTGCCATACTTCTTTTTGAATCTTGTCCACTAAATCTGAGAAAATTTCCACTTTGATTGAGAAGAATCTCGATTCTTGAATTCCATCTTGCTTAAGTACTTGATGAAAATTCTGAGGATTCTTGCTGATGAAGTCCACCCCCCTCTCTGGGTACACGTCGTCCCGACGTGACAAGGCATCTGGTAAAGTGGCCAGCCTGCCTGGGCGGTAAGTGATAGTGAAATGAAATTCTGAGAGAAACTCAGCCCAACGGGCCTGACGACGAGTAAGAACTTTGGAAGACATGAAATACTGCAAGGAAGAGTGGTCTGTCAAGACCTCAAAAGGATTGGAAAGAGAAAGAAGAAATGCTCTCCAGCGCTTGAGAGCCCAAGCTATGCCAAGGAGTTCCTTGTCATGAATTTCATAGTTGAGTTCATCTGGTAAGAGCTTGCGACTATCAAATGCAATGGGATGCTTTCCTGAGGCATTCACCTGACTCAGTACGGCGCCCAATGCATAATCAGAAGCATCAGTCTCTACAATAGTAGGTAGAGATGGATTGAATTGGGATAAGATAGGAGCAGAGGTGAAAGCTTCTTTGAGTGCTTGAAACTGACTAAGAGCTTCCTCATTGAAGATGAAAGGAGAATCTTTTTTGAGAAGGGAAGTGAGAGAAGTGATTTTTTTGTAATAATTTTTAATGAAACGACGATAAAAATTGGCAAAGCCAAGAAAGGATTGAAGAGCCTTGATGTTTTTGGTCTGAGGCCAATTGAGGATTTGCTGAACTTTTGAATAATCCATCTTGAGGCCATCACTTGAAACAACATAGCCCAAGTATTCCACACTTGAGGCATGGAATACACACTTGGTGGCTTTGGCAAACAGATTATTGTCCCTCAGTCTTTGGAGGACAGAGGCCACATGTTTGACATGTTCCTCCTCAGAACTGGAAAAGAACATAATATCATCTAGATAAACCACAACAAACACATCCAAAAAATCTGCAAAGATATCATTTACTAGATTTTGGAAAGAAGCAGGAGCATTGGTCAAGCCAAATGGCATGACCAAATACTCATAACTGCCATATTTGGTTCTAAAGGCAGTTAAGTGCTCATCCCCCTCTTTGATTCTCAGAAGGTTATATGCACCACGCAAATCTATCTTGGAGAAGATAGTGGAACTGCTGAATACGGTAAGAAGCTGGTTCATAGGAGGAACAGGGTATCTGTTCTTCCTAGTGACAGCATTGAGTTTGCGGTAGTCAACACACAAATGTAGACCTCCATCCTTTTTCTTGACAAAAAGGACAGGTGCTCCTGTTGAAGAGGAGCTTGGTCTAATGAAACCTTTCTCTACATTCTCTGAAATGTAGGCCCGTAGTGTTTCTGACTCTTTATTTGATAATGAGTAGATAACACCAATTGGAGGTAGAAGACCCTCCAATTCGATATGGTGATCACAGGCGCGGTGTGGAGGAAGTTTCTCTGATTTCACCTTGGAGCATACATCCAAATATTGGTGATAAGCAGGAGGAACAACCTTAAACACAGTTTCAATTTCTTCTGGCTCTTCCTCCTCATCCCACTGCTCCTCCAGGGGTGCATGAAAAGATAAGGGAGGAAGGTCCATATCCCCTTGGAAGAGATGAAGTGAAGATATGGCAACATCTTCTCCAACATCCTTTATCTCTTTGAAGACTTCATCTCTTAATGGAAGTAATGACTGAGAGGGAATAATGGAAGGGATATGGACAGAAGAAGGAAGGGAAGGTGTCTTAAGTTCACCAACCAGAGAAACACTGTTGACAGCAGTGGCAAAGTCATTACTAGTAGAAGGAATAATACCACTAGAATCCTTATGACTAGAATCATAGGTGATCAATTCATTTTTCAAATCAATAATGGGATTAAAATGGTAAAGGCAATCATAGCCCAATATCAGGTCTTCTCCCTCGGGTGAATCTATGATAAAGAAGTCCCATTCAAAGCTTGGGAAGGAAGGCAAGTCAACTACCCACTTGGTATAATGGGTGATGAACAAGGCAGGGGATTCATTAGAATCCAGAATGAAAAGAGGAATCTTTTCAGGGAGCTCTGACATAGTCAATGAGTACTTGAGAACAAAATTCTTTGCAATCAAAGAGTTTGTAGCACCAGAATCAATGAGAATACTATAAAAAATATCAGATATTGAAGAAAAAAATAAGAAATTTTAAAGATTTCTTGACACTAGTATTCAGAGTGCACAATTGTGCTCTTGAAGGAAATAAGTGAGAACCATTGAACACATCATGATTCCCACTCAGGCTTTTCCCTGCTTGCTAGGGAAGCCTTCTGATGATCCTTGCCTATTCTCAGGCCTCTTGAAGCATTTTTCAAATGGGTGCTTTCCACCACAATAATTGCACAAACCTTCTTTAATCCTCCTCTCCTTTTCGGAACCAATTAATTTGTTTTCCTTATTGAGGAGAGAAGCATGAGGCTTTTCTTTGGACATTTGAAAATTCTTCCCCTTCTTATTCTTATTGTGATAAGGCTTCTTGGATGATGAACTTTGAGGAGGCTTGGAGGAATTGGATCCAATGATTGGAGGCTTCTTCTCTTGATGACTGCCCTTTTCCTTTTGCCTCTCATGATATCTTGTGTCCAATTCTAAAGTGACATCCATAAGTTCTTGAAGAGTGTCAAACGTTCCAGGGTGAGAAGCCAATTGGTCCAATAATGTTGATGCCAATCCTCTTCTATACACATGAATGTAAGCTCTTTCCCCCCAATCTCCAATTTTTGACATTAAGCTTCTGAAATCTGCTATGTACAAGGAAACATGACCACTTTCCTTCATCCTCAAATTGTCCAACTCCTGTTCAGCTTTCCTGACTTCATTGGGGTCACCAAACAGAGTGAATAATTGAGATTCAAACAATGGCCAATTATTGAGGAGGTAGGAAGGGTCTTCATTGGAAATATTTGAGAGGTAAGGTTCAATCCATTTGCCAGCTCTACCAGTAAGAAAAGAAGTTGAGTACAAAACCTTCTTCCTGTCAGAGAAGAAGTTTGCTGGATCATTATGGAAAATTAGTTGACAGGATTGGATAAATCCTCTCAACTTATGACCTTGAGTACCATCAAAAGAATCATGTGCCTTCATGGATGGAGTCTTGAAAGCAGGGGCTTTGGAATTGTCCCTGGGAGCAACTGCTTGAGTGAGTTGCCTCATGAATTGAGTCATCTGCGCCATCATCTTGAGGAGACTTGGATCAGTTTGAGGGACAAGAGGTTGACTAGAAAGGGCTAGATTAGAACCCTGAGGCACCTCTGGAGCATTTTCCAAGGCATCTGCCACTTCAGTTTCCCCAGAATCTTCCTCTTCCACAGACTCCTCCCCCTCTTCATCTTCAACTTCCCCTTGTCTTGCTCTTGCACCTTCAGACATGCCAGGGTAGCCACCCAAAAGTCCAGAGAAGTATCTTGATCTTCTAGATTTCATTCCACCTCTTCTTGAGGGTGCTGCTCCTTCCATTGGTGATCCTCTGCCCAAATTTTCACTCAGTTGATGAACTGATGGTGTGCGGTCAAGAGGAGCCCTTGCTGTAGGAGTGAGAACAGCTTGAATTCTTTGGGATCTAGTAGTTTTGGCTGGGGGACTATGCTGAACTGGCATTTTGAAATAAATGAAATAAAACTTGATGGTATTAAAGATAATCAAAACTTGGCCAAATCAATCACAAGAAAATCTTGATGAATCTTGAGGAATCAATTCAAATCTTGAGGAATCAAATTCAATCAACAGTCAAATAAATTCAATCAATCAACAATCAATTCAAATAAAATATCAATAATCTTGAGGAAATCAATAATCAGTCAATATTCAATCAATAATCAATCAATAAATGTCTTCAATATGAAATCAAGTCTTGAGGAATCAATCAATCAGTTCAAAATCTTCAGAAATCAATTCAATATCTTGATGAGTCAAATAAAATCAATAATCAAAATCAATTCTTGAGGATCAATCAATATCTTGAGAGTTCAAAGTCAATAAATCCAATAAATCCTGAATCAATAACCCAAATGAATCCCAATGAATAATCCAATCAATTAAACCAATCAATAATTCCTAGATGAAACCTGAATAAGAACGCAGAAAAATTTGATTGATAAAAATAAAATGAAGTGATGCAATGGTCAGCAATGATTAAGAAAGGAAAAAGAATCAATTTTCATAAGAATGAAATGAATGAGATGAAGATTGATGAGAGAGAAAAGTTCATAGAAAATCATAAAAAATCATAAAATCATGAAAAAGTCATAATTGAAGAATGAGAGAAATGAATAAAATGAATGAAAGAAAGAATCAAATATGAGTTAATTAATTTAATGTCACAGGGGCTCTTCGAAGTGAAGAGGGCCTGGCACTCAGTAAACTGGGACTCACTTATGGAGGGCTCAAAGATAAGATAAGATGAGATACAGTGAAGAGTGTTAAAGATAAACTGCTAAAGAATAAATATAAGAAAAAAAGCAACAAAGGATAAGAGTCAAAGAATAGAAGAGCCAACCACAAACAACTCCAAGTCCACTGTTTCAACCTGTCAGAATGGAAAGAGAAGGGTTAATAAGGATATGGCCACCCAACTCATATCGTACAGGTGAAGAGAGAAAAGGCAAAGACTAACTTAAAATTAAATAATCATAATACCCAATTATAAGGATAAGAATAATTATAAAATAATAAATAAACTAAATTAATTAACTGGGTAAAAGTCCCCAGGGGGAAGAAAGAGGGGCTGGTATATGTGAGAATCACCAGCCCTGATCCAGAGGAAGAATTTTCATGAGAATATTTGATGATTGAATTGAGTCTGGCCAATACAGGTCCTGTACGGCTGTACAGAACCTGTACAAGAGGTGTGGTGTATTGAAGTGATCATACAGTTTCAAGCTGGTGTATTGAAACTGTATTGGGTGAAACCAGCCTGTACAAGTATTGACAGGCTGTATTGAGGTACCAAGCTGTATGCATGTTTCAGAATGAAGATTGCTGAAATTGAATGCTGATACAAATGGTGGATCTTCTGATTTGAGGTGTTTGAGTGGGTGTGTGAATGAATACCCTTACCCCTGATGAGTGGTTGTTACACCACCTCCTTATGAACCCCGCACTATTTCTCCTTCGCCTCCTACCTTACCATCATGTTGCGACAATCACTTCAACCAAATTTACGAGGTGTTTGATCATCCATTCCGACGTTACGTTCAGGACTTCCACAAAAATTACCATGAAACAGCGGCATCATCGTCTAATCCTACCGGTTTTTGTTGCTAACGTTCGTCTTTACGTATGGTTATGGAGTTGTATAACCAAATGTCCGAGTACGTTTTTTTTTTCTAATATGATCCTTTCCCATGTAGGATCCTCGATGAAGAAACTGAATCGTTGTCATAGAAGCTGGATGGCCCTAAAAAAATCGCTTTCTTTTTTTTTTGTTTATTTTATATATATATATATATATATATATATATATACTACTTTTATTTTGTTTTATTAGGTGGTTGGGGTAAAAGGGTTTGAAATAAAAAAAACAATACATTGTTCTTTTGATTCTCATGCCAAGAACCCATTACCGTAAAAAAAAAAATGATAATAAATAAGATAACAATAAGATAAAAAAAATGAAATAATAATAAAATAAACAAAAATAAGTAAGAATAAATGAATAATTGAATAAAGCTAAGAAAAAATAAAATTTAAAAAAATAAGTATTATTTTACATCTATATATATATTTTTTTCTTTTATTTTATTTTTTTTGAATTTAAATAATAAATGGGGTTAAATGGTTGATAAGATGAATATTTAGAGTTTTGCCTAGCCTTTGATATATGAAGGGCTTAAGGGCTAATCTGTGGGTAAAAGAACATTGTCCATCTTTAATATAAAAGGAGGTGTTTTCTCCCAATTCTCCAAAATAATAATAATAATAATAATAATCTTTGTGTCTTTAATGATAAGACATTTTGAATATCCAAAGTTGATTAATAAGAAAAAAGAATTAATTGTATAAGAAAACATTTTCATTTGGGTTTAACCTGGCCAGTTATCCTTTTGATTATGTATTGATTATTTGAATTCATTAAGTTCTTCACATATATATTCTTGATTTGTTTGTGTGATTCTTCACTTTGGGTTAAATTCTTGACTGTGGTGATATTATTGACTATGATATTCAATATTGATGAGGGTAAATTATAGAGTAAAAATTGAAATTCCCCAGAATTTCATCCCAAAAACTTAAATCATAAAGGATGGATTTAAGAAATAGACACCCACCCTAATTTTTTAGTTGAGTTATTTTTATTTTTATTTTTTTATTTTTTTTTTATTTTTTTTTTTTACTAATACATAAGATAACATGGAATAATGATACTGATTCACTTGAAAACTCTTTTTTTTTTTATATTTTTGGATATTTGATTTATTTATTTATTTATTTATTTATTTATTTATTTTTTTTTTATATTTTTATATATTTTTTTATGGATATTTTATACTAGAATAAGACTAAAATTTATGAAATAATAAAGAAAATTTTTTAATTATAATAAAAAAAAGTCACTGATAATATGAAAATTTGTTGTCAAGACCTTTCTTGAATTTGGCCTTTTTAGCTGTAAGCTCATTTCTTCTTTCTTCATTGATATATTGATCTTGAAAATCTTCATTATCATTACTGTAATCCTGGATAAGTTTTCCATTTCTATCATTATTTTCTGTCCAGTCCTCATTTTGTGTTGAGGTCTGATATTGCCTTGCCAAATGGGCTTGCAAATTTGGGCATATCTTTTTTATTCTGGGTAATCCAGAAATACTCCTTTTCTTCCTTAGTCTTCTTCTTCTTTTTATTACTTTCTGTTTGTTTATTTGATGCTTTCTTTATTCCTTCTAGCCACTTTACATGCTGAACTGAGCATTGATGATCTTGTTCAGTTATTTTGTAAAGTTCCAAGCTGCAATCTTCATTCCTCAGAGGCTGCCAATTGGTATAGCCTTCCCAGGGAAATTGGCCTTCTGTAAGCAAAATTCCATCTGCTTCAATTTCTTCCATATTTGTTGGTTTTGATAAAGCCTTTTGATCCTTTTTTACTTGTCTGTTACTGATGTCTTCATTTATTTCTTCACTTTTGTTCATTTGGCTTTCCTTGGCTTTGTCCAAAGAAAAGTGATTTGTTTCCAGATTCAAATTGGTATTTTCTTTATCAGAGTGATGGTGTGGGGTAGGTGAGTCCTCCTCTTTGTCATTTGTGGAATGATTTGTAGAATCAGAACTACACATATCATTTGGCTGTGGTTTCTTTTCCATAAAATATGGTTTTATAGGATTTCTGATGCTGGTAAAATCTTGAGGTTTTGGGTTAAATGGAACTTCATTTTTGGTAATTTCACTTCCTTTTTCTACAGTTACCACTTTCTTGATAGCTTTATTTTCAGGTTGGATTTCCTTATTCAACTCTCTGCTTGGGCTGAAATTTTTAAGGTGTTGAGAATATTCTGGGAATGTTGGATCCTTATTGGATGTATGGATATGACACAGGTTATTTTCTATGGGAAGATAAGTCTCTGGTTTGTTTTCCACACAATCTTCTGTGCTTATTGGGTAAGTGAATTCTTTATGAATGTCCATTTCCTTTTTATTTTGACCTTGACAAAATATGTCAGAATTGTTATTTTGAATTTTAGTTTTTGTTACTTTATGTTCCTTTGTAGTTGACATGGGTGATTCCTTCAGGTTGATTGACTTTTCCTCTTTTTGGTTGAAGCTGGGATTTTCAGTTTTCTGTTCAAGTCCTTCCTCTTTTGAAAGCTTGGTAAGCTCAGTATATCCCAAATTTTCTTCAATACCTGCTACAGGAGGGTCAAATGTATTTTCATTGACTTTTGTGCTTTCTCTGTTTTGTACTGAATTTTGATTTAGATATTCTGGGTCCAAGGAGGGTAGGTACTTCATATTCTTAACTGTTTCTTCCTTTGTAATACCACTGATTAGTGTTGAGGGCTGTGCCCTTGGATTAATTTCTTCAGGTTTTGAGCTTTGTTTTGGTTTATATCTAATAGTCTCCTTTTCCTTCCTGATTAGTTTGGATATTGATTTGACTAATTTCTTGGGTAATAATCTGCTTTTGAGGGATTTCTTCTTAGTAACCAGATTATAATCAGGGTCTCTGTGAGTGATTCCAGGTATTGCTTGCAGAATGAATTCCCCTTGACTAATTGTGTTGGATTCTGTTTTTATGACCCCCTGTTCTTCTGTTATTATGGATTCTTGATGGATAGTCTTGATTGAACTTTCATTTTTCCTGGTATTTTGTTTCTCTAAGTCCAAAATTCCTGTTAGGTGTTTAAGTGAAGTCTTATTCTCTACATGTCTTTTCGCCAAAGTTTGAATTTCTTGAGGTGACTCTTGATTTTTAAAAAATTTGATATCACTTCCCATATTGCCAGAACCTTCCTTATCTTCTATATTTAGACCATTATATCCTTCCACTGTTGCAGATGCACAGGCCTCCATGCCTGCTGGTGGGTTTTCTCTCCATCCTACTTTCTGTGGTGAACAAATTGGTAAGCAAAGTCTTCTTCCATCTGGCTCTATGTAACTGAATATTTCCCCTTTTTGTTGAGAAAAGTCTAATCTGATGTTATTGTCTGCAAGGAAGGGCCTTCCCAATACTGTGTGTACTGCTCCCCTTGCTACGAAAAGGTGTATATGTCTTTCTTCCCCAGTAACTAAAGTAATTGGGGTAAATTCTGCTAATCCAACAATTGAAGTACAGTGACCACCAATCCCCCTTAAATTCATGTTGAGACATCTTGTGGTGAGTCCTGCTTTTATTGCTGAATCTTCTGGTATTATGTTCAATTCTGAACCTGTATCTACTAATGCCATTATTTCATGTCCTTCTTCACCTAGGTAAACTTGCATAAATCCCAATGGACAGGCATAATGTAGTTTGGGCTGTTCATAATCTCCTAAATGGTGGTTTATGAGCTTGGTTTGAATTTCATTTTTGTCAAGTGAGTTGATTGAGTTTCTTTCTTCTGCTGTCCAATTTTTAAGCTGGTTGATAACTTTGGGTGACATGATAAGAACTTGTTCTAAGGTGAGATTTATTTTCTGATCCAAAACCTTTTTGATAATTTGACTCATGACCTCTTGAAATTCTGTGTGTTCTTGCTTGATATTCTTGTTTTTAACAGTATTTTGAGTCAATTCTTGCTTCTTTCCAGAATCCTGTTTTTCTTTAACTTCTGGGCTAACTCCTTCTTCCTCTTTGGACTCTTGAAGTTTCTTGAATTTAGTAGGAATAATTGTTTTTTCCACTGTACCATGTTCATCTTCAATATAGGCTCCAGGTATGTTTGGTTTCTTTTTTAGTGGTGTTTCCATTATTTTCGGTAATCACTTTGTTGCTTCTTGACTTGGATGCTCATTTCTTGAGGATCTTTGTTTGGTGTTTCTTAATCCATAATTATTGAGAAATGGATCATTGGCTGAAGATATAGTTGGTGGCTGCCAGCTTCCCCAATCTTCAATTTTGGCTATAGCTGTTGAAATGTCATTTTTCTTTACTTGTATTATGTTCACTTCTTTTGTTTGGTGTGTTGATTCTCCAGCTTCATTTTCTTTCCTTTTCTTGGTAAGCTCTTCCTGTTCTTTTGCAAATTCTTCCACTAACTTCTTTGGTGGTATTTTTCCATCTGTTGGTACTCTTTGCCAATTTGGAAATAAGAATCCACCTCCTTGTCTGCTGACCCATTTCTTATTTTGATCTTCAAATAGGTAGTTACATCTATTAACTGAATGTCCTTCCTCCAGACAGTAATAACATTTGACATAAGGCTTTGGTATGTTTTGTGCTGGTGCATAGGGAACATGCCTTTGTGAGAATGGGGGTAAATCATTTCTTGGTTTGAACTGATGATTATTGAGTTGATTATTGGTAACTCCACCAATTTGAGGTTTGGATAGACTTTTCAATTCTTCTAGTTGAGTCATAAATTTCTTGAAATCTTCATTTTCCCCTTGTTCCTGCTTTCTAGTTTCCATTTTTTGTTCTTTGAGGGATTCAGTAATTTCCTTCATCTTATTAAAAGCTTCATTCATTCCTGGGAAAGCCTCTTCCTTGAAATTAACTCTTTTTTTATTTTCAGTAACATTCCTTCCTGTATCTCTTGATGATGAGAATCTTTTGGTGACTAATATTCTGGCTTCCAATTCTTGTTCAATATACTTCTTGAGGATCTTCATAGGTGGTATAAGGTATCCTCCATCTTCAGCTCTAACCATGACATTATCTTTAATCATTTCCTTACTTATGGCTCCTTTAATATCAGCTGAAAGACAGTCAAATAGGTCTTCATGGAACATGTTATTTTGAGGTATATACTTGTATCTTAATAAGTAAGTAACAATAGTTTCATATTCTCCCATAAACTTCTTATATTGTGATAGACTACCAATTCCTCCATCTTCTTGGGTTTCAGAAAAAAGCTTCATCAGTGAGTCTTTTCTGTATCTTCTTTCAGGTTCAACTCTTCCCCATTTTGTTATGAGATCTTTCTTAAATTGTGTTCAATTTCCTTCTTCATAACCTGGCATAGCTTCAATTGCATCACTCACCTTTTGGTTTGTTGTCCAAAATTCCATTTGCATTGCTAAGTCTTCATCTGTTGCTCCTTCAATTTGAGCTATTCTTTCCACTTTCTTGATAAATTTCTCTACTTCTTCTCCATCAAAATTTAGATTGTAATCTTTTGCTTTAATTTTAACCACAGGTCTTTCTTGTCTTGGAACTTTCTGCTGTAATGGACTTGGGTTATTAGGTGTGGTGACAAACACTCTCCTGGGAATATTTTGAGTTCTTGGTTCTGTTACTGGAGTAGAGGTTGCTCTAGGACCAAGTGTAGGTGATATTGGTGAATCTTCAGGCCTAACATGCCTTGGTAATGTTTGTTCACTTGGACTGGCTCCAGGTGTGTAAGATGTTTGTTCCCTTCTTTTTCCTTTCTTTTTACTTTGTGTTAATAAGAAATCTTGCATTTGCTTCATAAGACTTTGTATTTGTACTGTTTGATCTTCCTCTTCACTTTCTTCTGCATACTGTCCTTCTACAGTATCTTCAGGTAATGGTGGTAAGTCAGATGTTGATTGTTGATTCATTTCTACTTGATAAACTGATCCTTTGAATTCTTTTGTACTTCTCTTGTGTTTTCTTGCTTCTTGAATTAACTTGAAGAAAAATCTCCTTAATTCTTCCTTTTCCTTCTGTTCTGTTCTTGGTGTTGCAATGAGTAAATCAATATCCTGAGGTGTTTGATTTTCTGGTGTTCCTTCTTTTACTGGATCATAAAAATGGTATGATTGATTTGAGGATTGTGATGGTGATGATGATTTGGAATGGGATTTGGTTCCAGATTCCAGATTGTATGAGAGTGTTGATTGTTAATTCTTTATAATGATAATTCTTTTTGTGAGTTATGTTGATTTGGGTTTCTTCTTTTATTGATGATTGACTGATTATTGAATGTTGAAGTTGAAAAGCCACTGTTGGGACACCATATGTGGAACTCCTTTTAGTGTGGGATTGGATAAGGCAGTCCTTGAGGGGGAAATCACAGGTAAACAGTTTTGAATTGCTGAAATAATCCTGTAACCAAGGGTGCTAATGGTGTTTTAGCTGCCCCTCTGAATATACTAAACAATCTCCCTGCAGAGCTCACAAATCACTATATAAGATTGTGGCTTTACAACTAGTGAAGACTTTTCAGCAGTCTCTATCAGACCTATTCAATAATCAGACTAATGATATAATAATAATAATTTTAAATAAATAAATTTGTAGGTGATTTCAAGATGATAAGATAATAATTGAGTAGATAAATAATAGATATAATAGTACTTAGTGGTGATTTTAAGTTGTTTTCTTTATTGAAGTTATTTTGTTTAATGGATAATAGCTCAATTATGAGGAAAATTTAGTAATAGTAATAATATATAATAATATTGTTTGATAGTTTAAATAGTTGTTTTTGGTAAATAATTTTGATAATATGAGAAACATATTTTGTGATAATAAAAATAGTGATATGGATTTTTCTTCTGGTGAGAAGAGTATAATATATATATATCGGTGAATATGAGTATTTCACTAATAGATGAATTTATAATATAGGCAGACCTACTGTTAACTACAGCTATTTATAAACCACTATTTAGTGTAATTTAATAATAATAATATCTAGATTAACCTACTAGTAAGGGATGAATAATTATTCTCCTTCTTGGTATATAATTATTTGCATGAGGAAAGAGGAGAAAAATGAGAGAGAGGCCTCCTTTTATGTTGTGAGAAGTACCCATGGGCTCTCCATGTAAAGTTTTATTCTTGCCCTTGAGATAATTTTGCTGGTGTAGATTTTTTTAACAAAAGTCAGATGACCTATCTGTTATACTGCATTAGCAATCTTGCACAGCCTTGAGAAATTATTGCTAGTGTGTAAAATTGGGAATGGTGTCATATGACTGAGATATTCTTTCCATTTGTTTGGTCAAAATGAAGGTTGAGATGTTTTTCTTGGTGGGGATTTTGATAAAAATATCAGGTGACTTCTCTTTTGCACTGCTTTAGTCAGCGTGCACAGCCTTGAGGAATTAGTGCTGGTGAGTTAAGGATGAAGATGGTGTCATGTGAATAAGCCCATGTAAAATTTTTTTGTAAGGTTTATTTAGTTCCAGGTGATTATGCTGTGCAATGTGGGGATATCTTCTTGAGTTTTAATTCTTGATTACTGTAATTGCTGTGTACTTCACAGTTTAGTGTAGTTTCCTTGCATGCAGCTAGTTGAATTTTCATTAATTTGAATTTTAATAATCCTGTGGCTGTGTAATGTGCAGATCTTATGCATGTGGACTGCATAAGTCTTATTTGGGCTCCTGTATTGTTGTGTAATTTTTAAGTTTTTAGTGGATTTTCCTGTATTGAATTGGATTGGATACTGTCATATGATCCTTGTGTCACATGAACTGTATTTGGTTACTGTATCTGTTGGTAATATAATCCTCTTGATGGCTTTAGGGTGGATATAATACTACAATGTTACTTTGTCCATGTAATTTTGAGTTTTCTGTATGTATTAAGCCTATTGTTGATCATGTAAGCCTTATATGTAAGTTTTATTGTGTAACTCCATAAGATTGGACTCCTCTATTATTCATTTAATTATAGAAGTATATTGAATATTTCAATTGTGAATGCTAAAATCTTCCATTCCTCCCTACTATTGATGTTGTTCCTGGGTGTGTGTGATTTTCAATCATGTCCTTTGAGTGGTGATTTCCTGAATTAGCCATTTTGATCTTGATTTTCCAACTTTTAATTTCCCAAAAATTTCTTGAAACTGGTAAAAAGGTATGGAATACCACAATACTGAGATGGCAAATAGCCATCCAGGAGTATAGAGGGAATATGACAATCATATACAAGGAAGGTAAAAGTCATACCAATGCAGATGGCCACTGGATAATTTCAAGAGCAATCCAGCTTATGACCCTGAAGTTGCAGACAAAATCCCTATCCATTTCATGGAAATAGATAGGAGGAAGAACTTCAGATTTTCTGAATGGGCACCAGAAAGTGGTACCCTTGACAGTGGGAACACTGATTCAGAGGGAACAGAAACTCCATATTGGGAATAAGTTCCTCTGAACTGCACAATGAATTTTTTAGTGCAGTACTGAAGTCTTATGTGAAACACAAACAGTGTGGCATACTACTACAACTCCTTCAACAAAAGTACAGGAGTCCAGAACTGGAATCCCAGCTGGAAGAGCCCTGGTTGAGGGCCTATAAGGATAACAAGTTCTTCCTTATAGATGGCCTGCTCTACCACAGAGAAAAACACACAAGTGCACTCACAGTGGTAGACAGAGACCACATCTCTCTGATCCTGCAGGAATGCCATGACTGCCCCTATATGGGACACATGAGTGAAGACAGGACCAAGGAGAGGGTAGCAAGCACAGCTTGGTGGCCCAAGTGGGAGCAAGAGTTTAGTGAATACATCAACACTTGTGAAAGATGCCAAAAGGCAAGTAGGAAACATGGGAAGAAGTATGGGTTACTTCAACAGATAGAAGAACCCAAACACCCATGGGAAACCATCAACATGGACTGGGTTACAGGACTTGTCCCAGGAGGAAAAGAAAACTACAATGCCTGCTTGATCATAGTTGATAGGTTCAGCAAGAGCATGAGGCGTCTATCATGACACAAGGAGGACACTGCCATGGATACTGCCCTGTTATTTTGGGATAACATCATATCTACCTGTGGAGTCCCTAATATCATCATTAGTGATAGGGACCCAAAATTCACATCTGAATTTGGACCAACTTGTATGACATGCTTGGCACCAAGCTTGCTTTTTCCACAGCTTACCATCCACAAACAGATGGCTTAGCAGAGAGTATGATCCAAACAATGGAGGACATCTTTAGGAGGTTCTGTGCCTATGGCATGGAATATAAGGACCATGAGGGATATACCCATGACTGGCTTACCCTTCTACAAGCTGTCCAACTGGCTTATAATACAAGTCAGCACTCTACCACAGGAAAAACACCTGCACTGGTCGAGAAAGGGTGGAACCCCTTGTTGCCTGTGGATCACTTGAAAAAGAATATTATGACCATCCACCCCACAGCCAAAGACTTACATGATATGTGGAAGAGAACTTGTGACACAGCTGCTAGATGCATAGCTGAGGAAAAGGATTATAATAAGCAGAGGTGGGAAAAGACACACATGGAACCTGACTTTAAGGAAGGGGACCAGGTGTTAGTGTCTACACTGAACTTCAACAATCTTAAAGGACCCAAAAAGATGAGAAACTCATTTTAAGGGCCCTTTACTATCATTAGGTTGGTAGGCAAGAATGCAGTGGAAGTCAAGCTCACGGAGGAGTTTTCCAGGAAACACCCAGTATTTCCAGTGAGTTTGGTCAAACCTTACTTCCAAACAGAAGAGGGTAAATTCCCCTCCAGGAAGAAGAACCTCACATCACCAGAAATAGTGGAAGTAGAGGACTCCCCAGGACCTGTGAGTAAGATCATCAAGGCCAGGAAGATCAGACTTAATGGGAAATATCAAAGACAATATTTACTCAGATTCAAGAACCAAACAGCTGATAAAGACAAATGGTTGGCAGAAGATGCCATACCAGATGGGAACCCTCATTTAAGGAGATTCAGGGCCTCTAGGAGGACTGAACAATCTGATCAATGATGAGTCTTTTTTAAAGGGAGGGTATGTCAGCCTGTGACTCAAAGCCAGAGCACAAGCATGACAGCCAAAATACCATAAACCAATGGTATAGCCAAGATACCATCAAAACATGGAGCTGAGCCAAACCACCTCAAATGGTATCAAACAAAAGAGGAAAATCACCCCTTTTCTGAAAATATAAGTCCCATCACCATAGGACAAAGAGTAACAAAGTAATTGCTGAGCATAAACCTTAATTTTCACCTCTCATCTAAAACCCAGAAGGAGAGGCTTAACCCCATCAAATGGGTATTCAAAATGAAGTTCTAAGCCAGGGCTATTCAATGGTACTAGCCAAGCTGAGCTAGCACCAGTATTACTTAAGTTATGGCCAAATTCATGCCAAAGAAGGGTGAACAAAACATTCACCTCTCATCTAACTTTTGCAGTTTTAGCGTGAGATACCTAAAGTAGGGTCTTTTTAGAAAGAGCACAATCAGGGCTATCTGATGGTGTCATCCATTTTCCCATAGCTCAACTAGAACAAAAGTTATGGGGCAAATGAGCTCAATACAGCTTTTTGCCTATACCACACAAATGTACAAAAATCTTGTACATGGGATAACGTTGCCATATTTAATGATACTGATATCAAATGAGGAACCATTGTGTAGAGCACATACAGGGCTACACATTGAACCAATTTTGAGGTTGATATCTCAAGAATTGACAATGTTATGGCTGTTTTAAGGTTAGATTCCCACCTGCTGTCATATACAGCCTGACCATGGGATAATATCCCATAATCATGAATATGAGGTGTCAAATAGACAAAGAAGCTTGTTTTTGCTTCAATACCTCATATATAAGTCAATACTGGGGTCCCATAAAGCTTCTGTACAGCATTCTATGCATCATACACGTCAGAATCAGGCTGTGAGGTCCCCAGACGAAGATTTTCACCCTGTATTGGTGAAAACTGCCCAGATGTGGTTTCAAAACCACATCTGAGCTCAATAAAGGCTATACAGGTCTTTGAAAACCACAAGGCTGTCTCAGAGAGTGAAAAATTCTTCACTTCCTCTACGTGGAAAGGTCTAGCACCCTTTCCACCCCATTTCAGGATAAAAAGGAGGCTTTTCACAGCCAGAATTGTTTTCTCATCCTGCTCTTGAATACCCTACGTAGTAAACTGTCAAAAACAGTTTTACTCTTGGGTAATGATCAGGTATAATTATAATTTTAATTGATGTAGCTCTTATTTTAGTAATCCAACTGGTAAGACTGAACCCTGGGTTCTCAATAGTGCTCACCACCACTATTCTTCAATAGTAGAACCCTTTCTTATATTTTAAACCATCATCTTAAATTAAAAATCCTTATTTTAAATCATTTTTTATGTGTCACAGTCATAGATCTAGTTGTAAATAGCCTAATTATTGCTTCAACATAGACTCTACCTGACAGCTTCATCCAGAACTATACAATGCCAATTGATCCGAAAAATAAATGATGTAGAGGTATTGGTTTGCTTCAATTCTTGGGTGATAGTATTGTAAGAAGTGATGATGATATCATATTTTAAGATGTTGGCCTTGAATAATGAGTGACAAGTGGGACCAGGATAGATTTTGGCATGCAGCTCTCCAGCCTGAGAATGCTTGGATATTTCTGATTGCCAGTTGGTAATTAAGCAAGGGGGCCAGATGATCATGGTTGGCGCGGAGCAATGGGGGGTTGCAATCATCCACTCCTTGGAGGTACCAATTAGAGCAATGGCCTGAATGGTTTTACCTAATCCCATATCATCCGCAACCAGTCCTCCAAGAGGGGTATTGGTCAAAAGGGATTCAAATGAGCTAACGACCTTGTTTTTAATGATGTGCCTGGCATTAAAAGTGGATCCTGGGGCTGAGGTGGCCCAAAGGTTACGGGCTGATTGGCCATTGGGGATTTCTTGATCCCAGAGAAAAGCTAGTCCGGTCTTTTGATGAGGGAGGAGGGGGGTCTGAATAATGGAATGGGGCGGGGTCATCATGGGGAGGTCTGATCCACTGGGTAATTGTATCAGTTTTTGCTTGGGAATCAATGATGAAACAGCAGGATATGAAGCTGGCGTCGAGTTTGAAGCGGGAAATGTGGGATTAAAGAGTTGAAATTGACTATGAGTATTACAGTCATATTCTTTCGGCATTTTAAGCTTGAAATCTTGTGTTCAAAAGCTTTCCATTATGAATAGAATTTTTTGATACCATGCGGAGAACATCAATGCTAGATTGTGTTTCTGAGATGAGGAGGGATCATTTTCATCAGTCATAAATACTCCCTCAACAAATAATATTTGAGTAGGATTGGATTGGCAATTTTCAATCCATGCCCCACCAGGACCACAGTGCATGAAAGTTTTTGGTGCCCCAAGGAATGATATCAAAGTTTTGGAAAGGGTTCCAGGGAGAGAGCCAATAGCACGCTGGTGATTGGGGAGATATACAAATATGTTGTGCTGATTGTGCCATAGGATAATCCAAGAAGCTAAGTGGGAATTCTCAGGATTTGAGGCTATATCACTATTTATTTGAATACAAATATTAATCATCCCAAGGCAAAGTGGTTGTGAAGGGGTTGACATGATGGCTATTATGAATTATTTGGGGACAGTTGGAAATTATATGATCAGGAGCGGGTAGCTAAAGGGAATGAAGACAAATAAGTGCAGGTGGGGAACTTATATGAGAGGCAGCAATGGTCTCAAGGGGGATGGCCTGTGGGTACATGCATGGGCTTGATGGAGGTGGGCCTCTTGGGCTCATAATTTTCATATCCAATTTGGGGCATATATCAAGGCAAGGTGGCAAAAATGTGGGTGCACCAATATGACTGCTGGATCTGCAGAAAGTTACAAAAACTTTGGTGGACCAAGGTTGACATTAGCATATCCGAAATTGGGTGGGTTGTAGCAACCTATTGTGGAGGGGCATATTAGAGGCATGCGGCCATGTTCGCTGGTGTGACAGCAAACAATGAGTGTATCTCCCCCAGGTTAATTGTTGCACAGGGACCTACTGGGCAATGTTGGCAGTTTCAAAGGGCAACCTCACTGTGGGGATGTTTGTGTGTGGGGGGGTGAGATATGTTTGGTGATGTACCACCAAAAATGCGATTGGTTTTGCCTGAAGTTTTTTCCTGACTGATGCCTACTGGGCTTCCAGGGGGGAATGTGTGGGATGATCAAAGGGGGTGCCAGCCGTTAGCCGTGATCCACATATACATTCACCCCTATTGCATTTGAGGCGGGTACTAATCCACCAAGATTGGCATCAGGGACTTTGCCTCACGTGTGTACAAAACTCTGGCAAAAGAGGCCACCTGCCCAAGGGAATTTTTGGCTGCAAGCCAGGTGCCACAACTTGAGCGGGGCGTGTGAGAACATGCAGAAAATGACCCGCAGTGGGAGATCCCCATGCAAACATAACCAGCCTCAGAAATCATGGGCCGGGATTATTCTAATGTGGATGGGGCTGAAGCAAATCCACACTGAGTGGCCTGAGGTTTCCATGCACAAGCGCGTGAGCATCTGCAGTCAAGCTGACCACCCAACCACAAAAATATCCAGCTGGAAGACTTGCAGTAAGATGTCTTCCAGGCGTGTGAAAGTTGCCTGCATATGACCTGTCAGGGGTGTGTATGAAAGCGTGTGGCTGCCCGCCAATGAGCATGCGCGATGAACAAGCGCGGCCAGTCAAAGTTTGCCCTGACAATGGCACCTGAGTGAATCCACTGTTTTTGTATGACCCAAATAATATGTCATCCCATTATGACCCACTTTCATTAACTTGGATTACACCCGCATCTGTGCCGTAGTTAGGCAGAGCTCTCCAACAAGGTGAATCAAAGGGATGCAGTTGAGATATATGACTCGATGGCTTGACGTGATTGCATGTTACATTGTTGAACAGCTTTTGCTCTTCCCCACAGCATACATTTACAAAGGTGTACTGTGTACTACAGTGTTGGCTGTACAGATTAGGAAGGTGTAATACTACTTCACCCTACATGCATATAGCCAATGGGTATCCACCTTCCGATTGTCTGCATATATGTAGCTCATGTGCCACATGCTCAAAATTGAGTTTCACCCAATTTGTACATGCAAGCTGAGCATGTCATGATCAAAAGCACCATGTGGAAGTGCTCAGTAAACCCATGGTCAGGACCATTTTTACAATAGTTCATTGCAAGGCTCAGTTTGGAGCACTTCACCAAAGCATGTGAAATGCTGCACCTGGCTGAAATGTCATCTGATTCTGTGCCAAATGCTTGTATTGTGTGCTTACGAAAATGACCTAGCAATTGCTCAGCATGGTGCATTTGATATTGTTATATCAATAGTTCAATTACGGTGCAATTAAAATGTTCAGCCACTGAGCATTTCAATTATGACCCAAAAGCAAACCTGAGCAATGGGTCAAGGCAAGCTCATGCTGTATTCACTTGTCTTACAGCCCCCCCCCTTTGTTCAAACACTATCACCAGGCCATACGGCCGGTAATCTCTCCGCGGTCACTTGTGACCAAATGCACCATGTGCATTTCTGCATGTGGCACTTGTGCATTGCACCCACCATGCACATTCAACAAGGGCCTCACAACCACCCTCCTGGGTGATTGGGTGGCTATTTAAGGAAACAAACGGGATTTGACTCAGCTTTGCAATTCAATCAATTGCAATACTCAGCCAGAACCCCATTGTTCTTCTGCCTCATGCCAGTATTTCCCTTCTCAGTTGCAGCAAATGCTGCAACTGAGCTTCAATTTTGCCCACACGCCTTGAAGCTGAGACTTTTGCGGGTGCTGCAACTGCTGAGAGCTTCTCAGCTTCACCATGGTATAAAAGACCATCTTCACCCGACAAGCCCATCACTTCCTTTCTCACCCACTCCACTTCGTTCAAGCTCACCCACTGTTGTCCTTCTTGTGTGTATTCCCCTTTGTCTTCCTGCCTTTCCACTCTTTTCTTTCGCACTCCACTAAACCCACTCCCCTTCCTTTTGCCTGTTTGTTTTTCATGCTGATCCTTTCAGAACCCCACTGATATCCAGCTCATGCGTTACCTCCATTTTAAACTTTTTTCCACATCATGTTCCAATCTTAATACTTATTTTTCTTCTCTTCCAGACTTTTAAAAACCTCCGACTAGAGCATCTTTATTTTGTTTCCATTTTAAATTTATCTAATTCATTGTACGTCTTCATTTTCTTTCTTTATTTTTTACTTTCTATTCAGTTACTAACCTCAATTGTTTTGTTTTTAGATGTCGTGCACTTTATGCACCAAGCGGGGTATCCCCTGCATTTGTTCCTCAACGGTGACCAACGCTTGTGATGCTTGCCGACAAGCACACAAGAAATGTTTGTTCGTTGTCCGCCCCTTCCGACCACGCAGCCAGAGGAGTTCTTGCCCAAGATGCCTTTGCAAGGACTCCTTTGTGGTCAACGATGATGAAACCATATCTGAGCGTGAATGGACACCGGGACCCCAAGCAGGCCGACGGGAACGATTCCAGACGATTAGCCCTGTCCACCCCCCCTCCTAGGCCACCATCCGATGGTCACTTCACTCCTTGACCTGAGTGAAGTGATTATCCGGCCAATGAAGGATGGCGATGGCAAGAGGACATTCAAGCTTGGGCCAATCGTCACCAATGGGATTCAAACGCCAAAGTAAGTTTTCTTTCTCCTCCTTATCTCATTTCTCTTCATGCAATAATACTGACTTTTTTCCATTACTCATAGAACAAAACCCCCCAAATCCCCCCCAACAAGACTCTCCCATTCCTAGTTTGCCTTGCAAGCAAACCCCGTGGCACCCAATGGTCAGAGGAATTATTCCGCAGTAAGCAGCCAAAGTTTCATTTCATTTTCACTTTGACTTTTGAGTCAAGTTAACTGACTCTTAATCCTTTTTTAGAACCCTCCCGAACCAAAGAGCCACCTATTCCTGGCCCAAGTCTATCCTCCCAACCACCTGAGGACAATACAGCTTGTGAGCCAGAACCTGAGGTGGCTCCTACGCAATCCACAGAGGAACCTTTTGGTAAGTCACCACTTCTCTTCCTTCACTCCTATCAACCTTTGCTCACCTTTTCTTTGACCATCTCCAGCTCGTCCCGCCACTCCCTGCTCCATAATTATCATCAACGATACGCCCGTTGGGTCCCCAACTCCTCCTCCTCCCCCCCGGTGCAAAACCCCTCTCATTCCCACGATGAAGCTTGCCAGGAGTTTACCAACTTACAACCAACTTTGATGATTCCTTGAGCCATCATCTATGAATTGATCAACCAAATCTTGTTGGAGCATTTCCGCTTGCTCCACATGATTCCTTTTGTGGATGCACCGGGAATTCCGGGAGGAACTATGCTCCCTCCTTGCCCAGACACTGGAGGCTTATCCAAAGGAGGACATCACCGGGATAGCCTCCAAATTCCTAGAAAAATAAAAATTTAAAAAAAAATCTCACTATTTCCACTTTTTTTCTTTTGTAATACTTTCTTTTAAATAAATTATTTGTATTCAATTTCTATTACATTCTTTGTTCACGTAAAAATTATTTATTTCCTCCTTAGAGAAAATCCCTGATTGTGTGAGAATTATTTTTGTAAGTGCCCCACCAAAGGTTTGAGTGAGTATTTGTTTGTGTGAACCTCTTTTGCCAAAAATGCGCAAATAGTCACCATTACTGTCTCCTATATTTTCTTCTTCCATGGTTTAGAGCCATATCAAATCTTAACTGTGAAAAAGCGGGAGGTTCCCGCATGTGAGCAATCCATTCCAGATTGATGAGACATTGCCTTTCCTATGGTCACACGCTATTAATCTTAGTCATGTATTGAATTGTTTAAATTGTTTGTAACCTTCACAAGTGTAAGGATTGGCGTGTGAATTGTTGGGAGCCTGTACAGGCATAAGGAATTTTTAGCATTGTCGGGAACCTTCACAAGCGTAAGGATTGGGTTGTGAATTGTTGGCAGCCTGCACAGGCGTAAGAAATTTTCAGCATTGTGGGGAACCTTCACAAGCGTAAGGATTTGCGTGTGAATTGTTGGGAGCCTGCACAGGCGTAAGAAATCTTAAGCATTGTCAGGAACCTTCACAAGCGTAAGGATTTGCATGTGAATTTTTGTCAGCCTGGACAGGCGTAAGGAATTTTTAGCATTGTCAGGAACCTTCACAAGCGTAAGGGTTGGCATGTGAATTGTTGGGAGCCTGCACAGGCATAAGAAATTTTCAGCATTGTCGTGAACCTTCACAAGCGCAGGGATTTGTGTGTGAATTGTCCAAAGCCTGCACAGGCGTAATGAATTTTTAGCATCGTGGGGAACCTTCACAAGCGTAAGGATTAGTGTGTGAATTGTTGGGAGCCTGCACAGGCGTAAGAAATTTTCAGCATTGTCAGGAACCTGCACAAGTGTCAGGATTTGTGTGTCAAACATTGGATGCCTGCACTGGCGTAAGAAAACTGTTAAATTGTTGGGAACCTGCAGAACGTAAGGAATTCTGTGGGAGGTGTTGGGAGCCTGCACTTCCGTAGAAAGTTTTTTGAATTTTTGGGAGCTCATACAAGCGTAATGACTTGCGTGTGAAGTGTTGGCAGCCTGCACAGGTGTAAGGAACTCTTAGCATTGTTGGAACCTGCATAAGTGTAAGGATTCGCGTGTGAAGCATTGGGATCCTGGACAAGAGCAACAAACCAGGACATATTTATGATGGCATGCCACCATACATAATCCACTTCACCCCTTTTTCATGTGAGCCAACCTATCTCGCGCACTCCAAACCATCCAATCCTGGTGTATATTGTTCTCTGCCTTACCCCATCATGCTGAAATTCCAACACATATGCAAATCTCCTCATTCTTTGAATTGGCATGGGATTGTATGACCATCCCTTATTTGATAGCCCTCTCCCTTGCCAATCTCATAATAGCCGTGGCTTTTTTGGCACATTGTTTTTGCCAACCTCCTTGAGCATTGTGCGGACATACCCCCTAGTGTCATGCTTTCGTTGTTCTGTGCTGGATCAGTATAATGAACAAATGCACTACTGGCCCACACTACCTGAATGAGCCCATGAAAATTGGATGGATCAATCCAAAAACGCTCATTTGGGAAAATCAATTCTCCCCCTGTACACCGCTTTGATGCATCTCTTTGAATTTGGCTGGTCTGCTTATCAGCTTGAAACCACCATCCCAAAGCATACAGTGATTCATCCTTATCAAGATGAGGTGAGTTTTTGAATCCATTCATGGTGAAAGTGAGTGCGGAAGCAAACTCACATGCACCCTGATTTGTGGGAATATTGCCTTCATAGTTGACTTGATCAAAAGACGGAACCTCCAAAGAGCTGTAGCAATTTTAAATATTCTGAAATAAATTATCCCCAAAATATTGTAAGGATTGACCTAGAATGCAACCCACCGAGCTAATATTGGCACCTCAGTTCCGCCATTCATCTTTTGTGTTTTCAATTTTCCTGACATTTCCATACAGACCAAATTGTTCATTCTTCTTGCTGCATTTGCGCCACCCAATTGCAAACATTAATCCCTCCAGTAATGCTCCATTTGTTGCAATAAGGTTGGTGAATCTCTTTTTGCAAAATAAGAACTGTGATAACTCATCCGATTGATTGACCTTGACTTCACTCATTGTTGTGAATGGTCGGAATTTGACAAGGGCAATGAGTAATCCTGTTGAAGAGAAAATTGCCACATGGCCAAAGTGAATGCGTTTGATCTGATTGACATCCACAACCGTCCAAATTTCACTTAGGGTCATATTTGCTGATACTGGCATTGATATTTGTGCTGTTGGGCGAGATGAGGAAAACAACCTATATATTTGGGTCTTTTTGCGCTCATTTGTCTTTTGGGATCTCCCACTATTCCGGAGTGGTTGAGGGATCACGATGTGTTGAAGCAGACAAGATATCAGATAATGCTTCCTGCCATTTGAATCTAAGGATTTTTGAGTCCAGAATGGTGCCCAATTCCCAAGGAGCTATATTCGGCACACATCCTTTGACTTCCCTGTTGGAGTCCACATGACATTGGCACAATCTGAACCAACTAAAGCCAATGTTTTTCCGTGGGGCCCAATGAGGGTGCCACATAAATGTGGAAGCATATATATATATCTATATATATACACTGAGATTAAGCAAGCAACTCACAATTTCCTTCCTCAGCCTGACGCTTGCCCGCGAGTTCCTTTTTTCGTGAATGGCATGCTTGCAGTGGAAAATGGAATGAAACCAAATGATTACTGATTTATTAATATCACCTGAATTAGATTGCGGTCAATGAATCTTTTTTAATTGCGGCTAAAAAGAAAGATCACACCTGACCTTTGTGGATTTGCGATCTCAAATACCTGAACCTGAAAATTGCAGTGGATAGTGCATTATTCAATTTGACATATTGATGTTCCCGTGCAATCACTTTCCAATCCAACCATGTTAAATATTGCAAGCACACGCGAATGCAATATGCACCCTGCTGAGAATCCCTAGTTATCCTAGTCCTCTTGAAAGACACTGGAACATTTGGCCTATTATGGGCTGGCGGGAAGTGATAAAAGCAACTTCCTGCAATGCCCCCGCGTGTGCTACTTGTGGGCACAACTGCCTGACTCAGCTTGCATCTTGTTGGAGTATTTTCAATGGTGTACGGAGGCATGCCGCCGTACAATTACTATTGGTATTCATACTGTGGCATCCAGGAAGTAGCAGGATAGGTATTCACTATTAATAAATCCATTAATGACTTTGAAAAATTCAATTACAATCTATCTAGTACAAAGCTAATCTAAAACGGGTCAATCCTGGTTGTAAGTTTAGCAGACCTGGGTACAGTCAATGTGACCTCATCACTTGAACCAAGACAGCGCTTCCCCACCTAGGCATCACCAAAGTCTAATACTAAGCATCGTGAAAATTCAAATCTAAGAGGTACAGTGGGGTTAAAAGACTATGATGAGAAGAAACCTTTTTTCAGTAAATTACATATGTACTTATTAGTACATAGCCACACCGGCTCCACTAGATTTTTACCCTCTGAAAGTTTTTTGGAAATGTCAATTAGTGATAAAGACCCTTTAACTGAGCTTGTTCTCCAGTGATCTGAGCATACCATCAAACCACGAACGCCTGCCACACAGAATGCCGCTAATATACCATAGCAAATTTGATTTATTCCAAGATTCTTGTGACACATCAAGAGATCTTTGATGGCCTCATTTTTTTTGAGTTTGTGGGTTTGCCTTTGATGCCATTAACTTCGACCTTTGTATGAGCATGTACCATGTTGTACGCAATCATCAAATGGATAACTGTATCCATTAGAGCCTCCAGGTTCTTGTGCGGCTTTGTTAATATCTCATTGTCAGCCCTGCCACCTTCAATGCTGAGTTGGGTTTCACGTTGCTTTGATTTACTCAAGCAGGAGGCAAGGTATTCAACTGCTCCCCGTTTGAGTCCAAGAGGATTGGTTGAATTTGATGTTGGTGCAACATATGGTTTGGGTGCAATCACATCGTATGAGACTAAACTAAAGGATTCAAACATAAAATTTGCCCAAAAATGTTTAACTGGATTGGCGGGGTAAAGAAGGCTCTGAACCATTTTGAAGAAGGAGTGTTCAGATTTTGGGAGATTATCTGGAGGTTTAGTTGATTCCTTCATCAATTTGAGATTCCAAATGTTGTGATCAAAAAATGCTTCTTTTTCTGTTGGCTTAAAAAAATCTAACCCTGTATATTGCAATTTATATCACCAGTCAACAGCCGATAATGATGTATCATGCACAAAGATAAAACTCACCTGCCATCTCAAGGTCCTCCAGCCAGGCCAAATTTTTAAGCTCTCGGTTACTGATCACCTTAATACCAACGGGAAGGAATGTATGAGCATCCTTTGTTGTCAAATTGTCCCATTGATTTTTGTAAATACTATTGATATTATCAAGCCCCCTTTTCCATGATTGTTGAGTAATATTGGAATGATAATTCAAAATTCCTGCAAACTCTTCCATGTGGGATAAAAATACTCCTTGAAAATTAGCAGAGGATGACACTTTGGGCTCAGGGTCAGGAATTATATCAGTCATATCTCGTCACATTTTATCATGTTTAATTGTCTCCCTTTCTTGAAAGGCTTGAATATTCTGAGGAGAGGCGGGAGGGGTTTCATCATGGATTGTTTCATTGAGTATTGGGGGGCTTTCAGTATGTGGAGCTTCATCATGGATTGTTTCATTGAGTATGGGGGGGTTCAGTATGCGGAGGTTCATTATCAAGATGGTCCATTTCAACATTGATCATTTCATCACCTTGATCCCAAGAATCCTTTGCGGCTTCAAAGGTACAGCGTTTTTTGTTTGTTTTTTTGATTGCATGTATATTTTGTCTTTTTCCTAATCCTTTTCCTGGAAATCCAATTACGACTCGAGATCCTTCGGGTAGAGATTTTCCCACCTCCACACCTGCCCATATATTGTAAGCAGCTATTTCTAGCAATTTTGTTTTGAATTAGTAATGGACTTATGGTTCAAATCCATTTTGAGGAGGCTCATGGCTTCAGCAATCTTTTGACACACACAATCAGGAATTTTACTATCATTTTGAAGTTTTTTGAGTCTTTGGATAGTTTGAGCAATGTTGGAGACAAATTGTTCCTTGGATATAATTTCCACCTCCCCACTGAAAATTACATCATCTTGCCCATCATCTTTTGTCGGTGCACAAGCCTCAACAGTCTTTTCCTTCTCATAGCTTTTAAAATTTGGTTTCTGAGAGCTTGGATGCTGACCTGAAATAAAGGCTATGACACAATATCAGGTTTTGAGAGATTTGAAATATTCAAGATGGATGCATACTCACATTCTGGAAGAACTGCTGGATCTTGATTATCTTCATGTGACTGGCTCTCTACTTCAATGCCTAATTCACAACTACTGGCCATATCAGAGATTTCACTTCCACTCTCTGGGGCTCAAGTTGGTTGTTCATTGAATTCAGTTGAATTTTCCGGGATTTGGGCCATAGCGGAGGTAGTTTATTAAGAAAATATATGGTGATGAGTTGATTGACAACTTGTTTGAAAATTTTTGAATAAAAAGATCCAAATTTAAGAAAAAATATGGAAGTAAAATAAGCTTAAAATAATTGATTCTTTTTGAGGTAATATTGGAGAATTTTGGCAAGTTTGAAAGAAGTTAAATATCAATTTAAAGCAGTTTAAGAGTTATTGAATATTCTAGGAAAAGTACATTTTAGAACCACAAGTTGACCAAAATAGACCTGCACATCCACAGACTTGGAACCTTTTATTGAAATTGTATTGCATTTGCAAAATATAATCTGTTGGGAAATTGAAGGAGGAAATGTGTTGCAAATTATTTCATCTCATTCAAATGAAATAACTTCCCTGTGAGACATTGAGTAAAGTTGACTAGTGAGAAACCTACTAAAGTCAACTTTTGAACTGTTCAACGCTCATGAGGTAAGGACTAAGCAAAGTGTTGCATTTGAATGATATGAAATAAAATGGTTTTGTTGGGAAAACAGGAGACACAATTCTTGTCTTAAATAGTCCACTTATTAGGTTTTAATTTGTGAGTCTCATGATTTAAACCCTAACCACAACATTGTTAATATACTGACCAATTCCTTCTTAGGTCCTGTTGGCAGAGAAGGCCACTCAGCATATTTTGGCAATTGCGTTCATTGTGTATTCCAACAAGCCACCGTACACTATGGATGTAATATGGAAGCGTAAGGATAAGCAGTGTCAGGAGCATGTCGGGAGGGCACTCTGCGAGTGTAAGGATGGTAAGCAGTGTTGGGAGGGCACTCCGCGAGCGTAAGGATGGTAAGCTGTGTTGGAGTCATGTCAGGAGGGCACTCCACGAGAGTAAGGATGGTAAGCAGTGTCGGAGCATGTTGGGAGGGCACTCCGCAAGCATAAAGATGGTAAGCAGTGTTGGGAGCATGTCAGGAGGGCACTCCGCGAGCATAAGGATGGTAAGATTTGTTGGAGGCATGGAGGGAGGGCACTACACAAGCATAAGGATAAGTGGTGTTGGGAGCATGTTGGGAGGGCACTCTGCGAGCGTAAGGATGGTAAGGGAAGGGGTGTGAAAGCGTAAGGAGTGGTGAGGACAGAGATGGGGGGCAGTGTTGGAGTCTCACATGGAGGGCAGTGCGGGCACGTAAGCATGCTAAGCGTTGGGGAGGCAGAAGCCCATGAGTTGAAATTACCCAAACGTTGCAAATAGTGTTGAAATGGGTTTGGGCTTTGAGTGACATTCTCATGTGACACGTGTGACGATTGATGTTGTCTTGACGCTGATGTGACTTGACCCACTAAATCCAGTGACTATAAAGTGACACCAACGTGACTGAAGCAAGATTTTATACTTACCGCAGTGTGACGTGAAGTCAATCTCCAATGATTGACGCGAGATTTGCCCTGGTGAGCAGGTAGAGAAGGATTGAAATGAGATGAAATAGGAGCAGTGGTGAAAGCTTCTTTGAGTAATTGAAACTGGCTAAGAGCTTCCTCATTGAAGATGAAAGGAGAGTCTTTTTTGAGAAGGGAAGTGAGAGCAGTGATTTTCTTGGAGTAATTTTCAATGAAACAACAATGCAAATTGGCAAAGCCAAGGAAAGATTGAAGATCCTTGATGTTTTTGGGCTGAGGCCAATTGAGGATTTTCTGAACCTTTGAAGAATCCATCTTGAGGCCATCACTTGAAACAACATAGCCCAAGTATTCCACACTTGAGGCATGGAATACACACTTGGAGGCTTTGGCAAACAAATTATTGTCCCTCGGTCTTTGGAGGACAGAGGCCACATGTTTGAGATGTTCCTCCTTGGAATTGGAAAATACCATAATATCATCTAAATAAACTACAACAAAAACATCCAAAAATCTGTGAATATATCATTCACAAGATTCTGGAAAGAAGCTGGAGCATTGGTAAGGCCAAATGGAATAACCAAATACTCATAACTACCATATTTGGCTCTAAAGGCAGTTAAGTGCTCATCCCCCTCTTTGATTCTCAGGAGATTATATGCACCACACAGATCTAATCTTGGAGAAGATAGTGGAACTGTTGAATATGGTAAGAAGCTGGCTCATAGGAGGAACAGGATACCTGTTCTTCCTTGTGACAGCATTGAGTTTGTGGTAGTCAACACACAAACGAAGAACTCCATCTTTTTTCTTGACAAAAAGGATAGGTGCTCCTGTTGAAGAGGAGCTTGGCCTTATGAAACCTTTCTCTAAATTCTCTGAAATGTAGGCCCATAGTGTTTCTGACTCTTGATTTTATAATTAGTAGATAACACAAATTGGAGGTAGAAGACCCTCCAATTCAATATGATGATCACAGGCACAGTGTGAAGGAAGTTTCTCTGCTTTCACCTTGGAGAATACATCCAAATATTGGTGATAAGTAGGAGGGCCTACCTTCAACACAGTTTCAATTTCTTCTGGCTCTTCCTCCTCATACCACTGCTCCTCCAGGGAGGCATGAAAAGATAAAGGATGAAGGTCCATATCCCCCTGAAAGAGATGAAGTGAAGATATAAAAACATCTTCTCCAACATCTTTTATCTCTTTGAAGACTTCATCTTTTAATTGGAGTAATGACTGAGAGGGAATGATGGAAGGGATATGGACAGAGAAGGAAGGGAAGGTGTCTTAAGTTCACCAACCAGAGCAACACTGTTGACAGAAGTGGAAAAGTCTTCACTAGTAGAAAAAATAATACCACTAGAATCCTTTTTACTAGAATAATAGGTGATAAATCCATTTTTCCAATCAATACTGGGATTAAAATAGTAGAGGAAATCATAGCCCAATATCAGGTCTTCTCCTTTGGGTGAATCCATGATAAAGGAGTCCCATTCAAAGCTTGGGAAGGAAGGCAAGTCAACTACCCACTTGGTATAATGGGTGATGAACAAGGCAGGGGATTCATTAAAATTCAAAATGAAAAGAGGAATCTTTTCAAGGAGCTCTGACATTGTCAATTAGTACTTGAGAACAAAATTCTTTCCAATAAAAGAGTTTGTAGCACCAGAGTGAATGAGAATACTATGAAAAATATCAGAGACAGAAGATAAAATAAGAAACTTTAAAGATTTCTTGACACTAGTATTCAGAGTGCACAATTGTGCTCTTGAAGGAAATAAGTGAGAACCATTGAACACATCATGATTCCCACTCAGGCTTTACCCTTCTTGCTAGGGAAGCCTCTTGATGATGACCCAGGCTTTTTCTGAGGTCTCTTGAAGCATTTTTCAATTGGGTGCTTTCCACCACAATAAGTACACAACCCCTCCTTAATCCTCCTCTCCTTTTCAGAACCAATCAGTTTATTGTCCTTATTGAGGAGAGCAGCATGGGGCTTGTGCTTTGAATATTGAAGCTGCTTGCCCTTCTTATTCTTCTTCTGGTGAGGCCTCTTTGAAGATGAGTTCTGAGGAGGCCTTGAGGGATTGGTCCCACTAGCAGGAGGCTTCTTCTCTTGATTACCACCCTTTTCCTTTTGCCTCTCATGATATCTTGTGTCCAATTCTAAAGTGACATCCATGAGTTCTTGAAGAGTGTCAAACGTTCCAGGATTAGAAGCCAATTGGTCTAATAATCTTGATGCCAATCCTCTCCTGTACACATGGATATAAGCTCTTTCCCCCCAATCTCCAATTCTTGACATTAAGCTTCTGAAATAAGCAATGTACAAGGATACATGACCACTTTCCTTCATCCTCAAATTGCTCAACTCTTTTTCAGCTCTCCTGACTTCATTGGGGTCACCAAACAGAGTGAATAATTGAGATTCAAATAATGGCCGATTATTGAGGAGGTAGGAAGGTTCTTCATTGGAAATATTTGGAAGATAGGGTTAAATCCATTTTCCAGATCTACCAGTGAGAAAAGAAGTTGATTAAAGAACTTTCTTGCTGTCAGAGAAGAAATTTGCTGGATCATTATGGAAAATCAACTGACAGGATTGGATAAATCCTCTCAATTTATGAGATTGAGTACCATCAGAAGAATCAGGTGCCTTCATGGATGGAGTCTTGAAATCAGGGGCTTTGGAATTGTCCCTGGGGTTAATTGCTTGAGTGAGCTGCCCCATGAATTGAGTCATTTGCTTCATAATCTTGAGGAGACTTGGTTCAGTTTGAGAGACAAGAGGCTGACTAGAAATGGCTAGATTAGAACCCTGAGGCACCTCTGGAGCATTTGCCAAGGCATCTGCCACTTCAGTCTCCTCAGAATTTTCCTCTTCCACAAACTCTTCCCCCTCTTCATCTTCAACTTCCCCTAATCTTGCTCTTGCACCTTCAGACATTCCAGGGTAGCCACCCAAAGTTCCAGAGAAGGATCTTGATCTTCTAGATTTCATTCCACCTCCTCTTGAGGGTGCTGCTCCTTCCATTGGTGGTCCTCTGTCCAAGTTTGCACTCAGTTGATGAACTGATGGTGTGCGGTCAAGAGGAGCCTTTGCTGTAGGAGTGAGAACAGCTGGAATTCTTTGAGATCAAGTGTTCTTGGCTGGGGGACTATGCTGAACTGCCATTATGAACAGAAGTAGAATAAAACCTTGATGGTATTGAGAACAGAAATCAAAGCTTGGCCAAATCAATCACAATAAAAGTCTTTATGAGTCTTGAGGAATCAATTCAAATCTTGAGGTGAAGTCAAATTCAATCAATAATCAAATTAATTCAATCAATAGTCAACAGTTAATTCAAATTCAATATCAATAATCTTAAATAATTCAATAAACAATCAGTCAATCAATCAATCAATTTCTTCAAGGTCAATTGAAGGTCTTGAGGAATCAATCAGTCAATCAATATCTTCAGGAATCAAAATCAATCAATAAACAATAATCAATTCTTGAGGATAAATCAGTTATCTTGAGGAATTCAAAATTCAATCAAATCAATCCAAATAAAATCCTGAATCTCTGAATCAATAACGAAAATGAATCCCAATGAATCAACCAATCAATAACCAATCAATAACCAATCAATAACTCCTGATAAGACCTGAATGAACAAACAAAGAAAAATTTGAATGAAGTAAAATGAAGTGAAATGAGATGGTCAGCAATGATTAAGAAAAATAGAAAGAGTCAATTTTCATATGAATTAAATGAATGAGATGAAAATTGGTGAGAGAAAAATCATAAGATCATTAAAGAGTCATAATTTATGAATGAGAGAAATGAATATAAATTAATGAAAAGAAAGAATCAAATATGAGTTAATTAATTTAATGTCACAGGGGCTCTTCTAAGTGAAGAGGGCCTAGCACTTAGTAAACTGGGACTCACTTATGGAGGGCTCAAGGATATGGTAAGAAAGAATACACTTAAGAGTGCAAAGAGATAAATTACTAAAAAAAAGAATATAAGAAAGCAGCACCAAAAGAAATAAGAGTAAAGAATAAAAGAGCCAACCACAAACAACTCCAAGTCCACTGTTTCAACCTGTCAGAATGAAAAGAGAAGGGTTAATAAGGATATGGCCACCCAACTCATAATTTACAGGCAAAGAAAGAAAATGCAAAGACTAACTTAGTATTAAATAAATATAATACCCAAAATAAGGATAAGAATATTCATAAAATCATAAATCAACTAAATTAATAAACTGGGGAGAAGTCCCCAGGGGGGAGAAAGAGGGGCTGGTATATGTGAGAATCACCAACCCTGATCCAGAGGAAAGATTTTCATGAGAGGATTGAATGATTGAATTGAGTCTGGCCAATACAGGTCCTTAACAAGAGGTGTGGTGGAGTTGAGTGATCTTACAGTTTCATGATGTGTATCCAAGCTGTATTGGGTGAATCCAACCTGTACAGATGTTGACAGGCTGTATTGAAGTACCAAGATGTATGCATGTTTCAGCAAGGAAGATTGCTGAAACTGAATGCTGATGCAAATAGTGGATCTGCTGATTTGAGGTGTTTGAGTGGGTTTATGAATGAATACCCTTACCCCTGGTGAGTGGTTGTTACAGGTGTGAAGGTAGAAGTTGGGAAGCCTCCACCTGGGATGACACCAAGTGGTTTCATGGCTTTGAACTTTGTTGTCCCTAACACTGTTTCCAATTACTCCCGCCTGATGTTGTGTTGATCTTCTTGTGGCTGTATGGATTGGATTGGGGTGAGTCAGTGGCCTTGTTTTAATAGAAGTTTTCTTTGGTTTTTTTTGGAAGAAGGGTAAAAGACAAACAAAGAGAAAGAAAATTGGCAAAAGGAAAAAACAAAGAGAAACTAGGGGGAGAAAGTAAATTTTAGGAATCAGTAGAAGGGAGAAGAAAGGAAGTAAAAAAAAGGGGGTGAGATTTTAAAGGTTAGTAGGGGAAGAAAGCAGGGATTTTTTATTGGGAAGAAAAGAAAAGAGGGAGTGGGGAGGTGAGAGAGTTTTGAGTTTTGAGGGGGGCTGGGGTTGTGATGGGGCTACGGGGCTGTTGATGTTGAGGGGAGGTAGTTCTTCATGTGTTTAAATCTTTTTGTGGCAATGATGTACTCCTCTAAAATGTTGAAGGCAGGAGGGAAATCTAGTATAGAAGGGCTGATGTTCAGATTTAGTCTAATTTTGTGTTTTCTTATGTTTTGCCGGAATTCCTTTTTTTGAGCCTGGAATTTTGCGCAGTAGAGTAAGTAGTGTGAAGCAGTCTCTGTTGCATTGCAGTGTGGGCACCTTGGGGACTTCACCTGTTTGATTCGATGTAGGTATGTGCTCAGTGGGCAGTGGTCAGAGCATAGTTGGTGTATGGTAGAGGCAAGGCCTTTTTCTAGTTGGTCAAGGGCCTGGATGACAAGCTTTGGCGGGGTTTTTAATCTTACCCTGGCCAGTTCTGTTTCCAATAGGATTGGTGGGGTTCTTGAGCTTTTTTTGGTTGTTTGTTTTAGTTGGGATATGCTGATATGATGCAATGTGTGGTGGGTTGATGTTTCTGATGAGGCTTCTTCTTTTGCCAATTTGTCTACTTCTTCATTTTGTTGGATTCCTGTTTGTCCCGGACCCCAGTATAATCTTACCACAAAGCGCTGTGACCATCTTTTGAAATTCTTGAAAATCTAGGTTGCTAAGTGTTGGCCGGGGGTCTTCCTTTTTGGGAGCGTAGTGCGTTTGAGGGCTATTTGGCTGTCTGAGAAAACTGCAATGGCTTGTGGAGGCCCATGGGTGATGATATGTTCAGTTAAGAGTTCCTAGCAGAGAAAGAGAGTCATTAGTTCTGTTTCAAAATTTGTTATGATTGAGTCTCCTCCAACATAAGTTGTTTTTCTTTTCTGCATATTTGTTGGTATGGCTGCTGCTCCCCCTCCTTTGCCCAGGATAAGGGATCCATAAGCAAAAAAGACCAGGGTGTTGGCAGCTAGTTCAGTTTCTATCTGTTTTTGAAACTTTACTTTTTGCTTGTTCCTTTGTCAGTTGCAAATTGATGATACTTGCAATTTGGCTTGACCATGGCGGGATGGGGAAGGGAGATTGAGTTTTGGCCCTAGTGAAGTGTTGTCTTAGGAAGGTGTCTTTCTCCAGCAGGTTATTCAACGGGGAGGGATGTGTTTGTTGACTAGCATTCAATTCTCTCCAGATTAGCATCTTGTATGCATTTTCTATTGGGGCTGTTAGTTGAGTGTGGAGATAATTGTGAGTCAGTTTAATGTGTTGTTTGGTTAGATCTTTAATTTCTCCTTATAGTTTGAGAAAGGGAGAGGGGGTTTGTCTCATCATTCCTGTGCTTAATCCTATTGCTTGGAAGAGTTCTTTGTTTAATTGTTTTTCTATTGATTTCTTGTTCTTGTTGGTGTACCAGACTATGCTTCTGTGAAATATTCTTGTTGTTAATACTTCCGCAATTAAAACTCTTGCCTCCTTCTGGCATAGTCCAAAAGTTGGTTGTATTATTTGTTTGAGTTGATGGATTGTGTTGTTGGCTTTGGTTTTGATTATTTGTAAGTGGGGGCCTGGTGATAGAGTGGGAGTAAGAGTGATTGCTAGCCACTTGACCTCTTTTTTTAGTGCGTGGGTTGATGCCGCTATTATTATTTTATTTAACGGTTGTCTTCTTTTTGTAGAAATCATGAAATTAGTTTTCTTGTCATCAAAAACTGCTCTGTACCTTGAACCCCACCTTTTGGACCTGGTCATGACTTCTTTGGTTCTTTTTTGACTTTGTTAGACAGATTCAGTTGCTAGCAGGTGAGTAAAATTGTCTCTATATGCTATGGAGATTTCATCTTCATTAAGTGATGGCAGGATCGGGAGAAGTAGGCTTGAGTTGTATAATAGGTATAGGGTGACCAACAGTGGAGATCCTTGTGGTAAACCATTTGGAATTGCGAAGACCTGGGATACAACTCTGTCAATTTTCAGACTGGTTGTTCTGTCCAAAAGGAAGGAATTAATGAGGTAGCATAGGTAGGGAGGGCACAATTTTTGTATCAAGACGTGGATTAGTCTTTCCCTTTGGACCAACAGATATGCCAACTTGACATCTAAGAAACTTCCCATGACTATTTTCCCTTCCCTCCATTTGTGGTTGATCCACAAGGTTAGAGCAACCAATGCATCATTGATGAATTTACCAGGCCTACCTCCCACATGTCCTGGGTGTATAGAGTTTGTCAGGAATTCCCAGTGCATTAACCGGTTGTTGATTACCTTCTCCAGGAGTTTCCCCAGAGTTCTTAGCAGCGCTATTGGTCTGTAGGCTCTGGGGTTGGTGTAGTCATCTTTTGCACTCTTCCTAATGAGTGCTGTTTGGGATTCCTTCCACTTGCTTGGGTATTGTCCCTGTCTAAGTCAGCAGCTAGATTGGCCAGTTAGGATTGGGGTCAAGTGAGTTGTAGACAGTTTTATCAACTTGTTTGGTATACCATCTGGCCTGGGGCCTTCCTGTTTGATAGGGTGGAGATCGTGCTCGTGACCTTGTCCCTGGTTATTGGGGGTTGTTGGTGTGGTATGTCATTGAGATTTGCTGAAGTTTCTACTAGCAAGGTGCCATTAAAGAGTAGGGAATTTTTTTTGATGATGTGGGAAGTTAGGTTCCCTTCTTGATCCCGTAGTGGGGTGATTTCTTCTTCTTGTTTGTTTTTTTCAATTTTTAAGCATGGTATGCATGATTGGGTCCCTTTTTGGCTAGGAACCTTGTCCAATGGTTGCTTTTGAGCTCCCAGACCTTTTGTTTTAAGAGGTGTTGGTAGTGGTAATATTTCTTCTTGGATTTGTCAGTTTGGTGTTTTAACATCATTCTCCTTTCCCAGTTTCTGATTTTGACAAGATCTCCCAGTTGTTCCTTATTCCACAAGGCTTTAGATCTTGTGGGGTTGGTTGTGATCCATCTTCCTTGGTCATTGTAAGCCAAAGTTATTGCTGTAGATATTTTTTGGGTGGTGATTTCTATTGAGTTTGTTGTGGCTGTTTCTTTTGGGAGGTTTCACTGTAGAGTTTGGAGTAATAATTTTTTGTCCAGGCCTTTTAGTTGTTTCAATAGATGTTTTGTTTGGGTACTTTTTTCTAGGTCCAGCAGAGTAATTCTGGTGATTATCAGATGGTGGTCAGATGAATGATTATTCGATTGTACTTGTGTTGCAGGTTTGAGGTTTGCCCAGATGAGGTCTATCGTCATGGGTTTGCCAACTGCTCCTAAGAAAGTTGGGATGCATCTCGGCAAGATTAGGTGAAAGCCTTTCTTCCCATATATTTTAATTAGGTTTCTTGCTTGGATGTGGGTATGGGTCTACTTGCTTGGGTTCCAGTTTGGGTGGTGGAGATTAGAAGCCATCACAAGCAGTGTTGGTGTTTGTTGAGTGGCCTCTGTCTGTAGCCATTGATTTAGGATGTTGATTGCTGAGAAAGTGGTAGGTGGATTGTATAAGGACAGTAGAGTGAGTCGGGGGATTGAGTTGGATACACCCAGTAGTGTTATTGTGGTCAGTAAGTTGCTTTCTTGTGGTTGGTTGATGATTTGGTGAGATGGTATCTGCTTGTTGATGTAAATGCAGGTTTGTGGTTTCTTGGGTTGGGTGTAGGGGTGATTCTGTGCCAATTTTGGTGTGTTGGGGGGAGCCAGTTGTGGGGGTTTACCCATGGTTCCTGTAGAAGCAAGGTAGTGTAGGTTAGTTCTGAGTTTAAAACACTGATGGTTGAATCATATCTATTGTGACAATTTGGTTGAAAGAAAAGAAATTCTTGGCTCAGATTGGTTTGAATTGTCTCAGTTGGCCATTCTATTGAGGAGGTGTCTTTGTTGTCATTTTGTTTATTCGTATCAATATTTCTTGTTGCAAAGTCAGTTTGGGTGTTACTTGCCATTGATTCTGGGTTGTGGTGTTAGATCTTGGATTTCTCTCTGGTGGATTGGACATTTTTGGATAAGGGCTGAGTGGAAGTACTTGTTGTCATAGAGATCAACATGCTGATTGGTGGATGTGTGTTGGTTTACACATCATATGCATCTTCTAATTGATGAGGTGTAGCTCAGATCTTTGCAGTCTTGTGATTTATGTGTTTCTCCACATTTTGCACAGGTCAGATTTCCTTTGCATTGGAAAGCTTGGTGTCCAGTCTTTAAGCAGTTGAAACATTGGGGTGGGCCTGATGTGTAGGCCATTGTTTGCATGAATTTCCCGTCAAAGATCAATCCTCCTCAAAGTATTTGATGGGCTAAAGATTTATTGGTGAAGTAAATGACTAGTGAACCATGAGATTTTTCTTCCTCTTTCGGGTGACCTAGCCACCGTATTCAGTCTACATCTTCTTTTCTTATGCCATTCTGTTGGAGGAGACTTTTTCTTCCGATCTCGTTGTCACCATTGACGTATGTCAGGCAAGAGTGGATGATTACAGGGAAAGTGGGAGGGGATGTTACAAATAAGGGGTCTGCTCAATGAGTCCAAGCTGCCCTGTTCTCCAATAGCCATTGGGCTTCCATTATTGACTTCGTGTATAATTTGATATCTCCCAATGGGTAACGTGTGAAACCTTTTATTCGGACCGGTGTGTTATTGCAGTTGGCGTTAACGTCCATCAATGCTTTGTTGATCTTGTTGCATGCTTATTGAGGAGATGTTTGTTTGAAGGGCTTCAGTGCCCCAAAATTTGTTCGGATGACAATGCAAAAAATTTTAAATTTGTTGCTTTCTTGGGTCTGTTGTTGGCAGATTTCCGGTGGAGGCCGTTTTGGTAAGGTTGGTTCTATTCTGTGTTGGGTGATGGCCGCTGCCGCTGCGAACGATAGGGGGGTTCTGAAGGTGGACTGTTGGAGGAAGGAAAACTTACTGGGTTATTTGTCAGTCGTCGGTGCTTGTTGCCATTGTTTATATTTGTTAATAGGTAATTGATTACTTTGTCCATTTTCAATTGTTTTTTTGCTAGCTCATCTATCCTATCATTCAGTCGTGTTATCAAAGTTGTGAGGCCTGTGGGTAAAGTTATGTTAGCTTCTCTTTTTTCTATGTTTTCTATTTTTTGAAGAATAGTAGTCAGTATGTTCAATGGGTTATTGCTTTGGGTCTGAGTAAGGAAACCAGGTTCGCTTTCGTAGATTTTGGGGATGATCATGTGATAGTCCTTGTCAGGAGGGTCTGGAGTGGGATTCATTCAACCACTACCTCACCACCCTTTTCACAACACAACCAAAATCGACCCAACACCTCCCTTCCAAAACCTTTTTTACGCCTTCCAATCAATCCCACCTCTCTCTTTCTCTTTTCCACTCACAATCACGCCATTCCCTTGTATCTACTCTTTAAAACTTGCAATTTATGAGCCCTAGCCCAGCTCGTTCAAAACCCCCTCCCTCACAGCTCTCCCTGCTGATGAATCCTTTTCCAGATCCTCCTGATGAGAACAATCATATGATCTACCCTCAAATCTACAAAGACGAACCTGGTTTTTTTAATTCGGCCAACAATCAGATGGACACAACAAATATGATACTCAACAAAATAAACGACCTAGAAAAACAACTAACCCAAAGAAACCTCCCTTCAGACCTAACAAGGCTACTGAACCGAATCTGCGAAAAAGTTGAGTCTCTAGCAGAAAAACAAAATGATAAAAACTATGCTCACCCGACTAGATCGCCTTGAAAACCACCCAACAAACAAACAATGAGAGGTACGCATGAACCCAACCAGCACAGATAGAACTAACCACTCCCCTCCATCGTTTGCAGCGGTAGTCTCAGCCACAAGCAACCCTATGCAAGAGTTTGTTAACAGTTTTTCTATTGCGATAAATTAATAACCAGTAGCAATAACTAAAGAGTAGAGTATTAGTTTAGATACATGATGTTTTAGTACGAAATAGAAAAGTGATTAACCTATCTGTCAGCTATTTAAATATAAATCGATAGAATATAATAACTATGCCGTTTTTACTCTAGGTGATACTGACATTTAGACTCGTAAGTTCATGATTAATGTAAATACATATTTATTGATAAATGTGTGAAATATTAAATACCTCGAAGTTGTCTAAGACACTCCTTCTAAATTCTAAGAAGGAACAATGCAACAGCTTTGGGATAAGCTGGTTTTGTACATAGTGTTAGTTTGCTCAAATTGACTATCGTTGAGATTTTAAATCCGTTAACTACCTTAGTTCCAGCAGTAGGCTGGACTGTGCAACAGCTTCTAATTCGACTTAATAGCGAGTAGGGGGAATTTGACAGACGAGAGAAATAAAATGGAATAATAAAAGAAAGTCTGCCCTGTCAATACGATGATGCGTAGGACAGGGTCATTAAATACACATTGACGTAGGAGTCGTCGTGATAAGATCACAGCAGTCTTGTGACGTAAGCCTTGACTGAGAACTCTAAAACTCCTCAGTGTTATAACGAAATATGCTTTGTATTATATTAAAGTATTAAGTTTAATTTATTTACAGATACGCTAACAAATATATTACTAATTATTATATTGATCTCCCCTTTTGGGTTGCGTACCTGTTATAACGATAAATAATTATAAATTTAATCAGTAAAAATAAGTAGTCGAATTGATGAGAAGATCTCCCCTAAGGAAATCCATTATCAAGTTTCGACTGAGGTTTAAATAAAAGTAAGATATGTCATGTAAATTTGTCTCTATAATCTATTAGGTTTTGACTTCTATATAAGCATAATATAATCTGTATCCTCAGGATACAACACTCCCCTCCATGACATATGTTAACATGAGGATATGATAGAATCAGCAATGTGTTTTAGAGTGATAAAACCTAAGCTTTTGGTCATAATATCAGCCAACTGGTCTTTTGTCGAGATCCATTCAAGCATTATCTTGCCTCTCACAACATATTCATTTATAACATTAAATTCCCTAATCAAATGACGAGTTTGCTTGCGGCTAACTGTGTCATTTGCAATGCCTATCGCTGTCTTGTTGTCGGATAGCAAAGTAGGAGTTGGAATTTTAAGAATGGGGGCGAACAGATGAGATATCCATAAAGATTCCTTAGCAGTAAAAGACAGGGCTAGATATTCAGCCTGCGCCGTAGAAGCCGCAACCGTTGCTTGCCGCTTTGATTGCCAAGCAATAGGATTGGTACCGTGAAACAGGATATAACCGTGGGTGGATCTGCTGGCCTCACCCCCCCAATTAGCATCCACATAGCAACGCATCAAGGATGCTGTTGATTTGGAGATAAAAATTCCTTTGTCGTGAGTGAATCGGAGATAACCAATGAGATGCCTCAGGGCATCCCAGTGTTCAACAGTAGGCCCTATGGAGAAGCGGGCCAAATAGTTGACAGCATACGAAATATCAGGTCGAGAACCCTGCGCGATATAGAGGAGTATGCCTATTCGCCGCAAATATTCTTTATCCAATACACCAGTCTTCTGAGACTCCAGGGCACACTTGGCTGGTAGTGGCGAACGAGCAGTAATGTTACTGGTATCAATGCTCAGGAGCTTAAGAATGAGGTCGGGTTGATGAAATTTAAAACCGTCAGCAAACGGTGTTATAGATACTCCAACTAAGTTGTTGACCCTTTCGTCCCACTTGATGCGAAGCGCTTTATCCAATCTTGAAGATATAAAATCCATTAATTCTGCCGAAGAAGCTGCCAATGCTCCATCATTGACGTGAATCCAGAGCATTGCCTGACCCAATCCTGAGTCCATATAATAAGTGCTGGTGTCCTCTTGGTTAACACAAAAGCCAATATTTTTGAGGATATGCTGCAAGTGCAACCACCTGTTAAATTTAAGAACTTTAAAGGTGGGATGCATTAACAAGTAGGTTTAGGTCTTACAGAGATAAGAGCAGTAAGTACCTTTAAAGGTGGGATGCGGTAACGCAACAACAATATGATGCCACAGCGATAGTCTTTGATTTCTTAAGGAAATGTAGTAAAGAGAAAAAAAAAACAGTGTATCTAGTTACAGAGATGAGCGATAGATGAAAAATAGCTAAGGAAAATGTTCTATTGGCCAAGGACTTCTTTTCTCGTCGTGGAGAAGAGTTGCCTTCTTATAGGCTATCATCTTTGTTCTTGAGTCGTGATTTTAAGAACGGAGATGTTCCTGCTGGGCAGTGCCCGCGTAAATACTAATCCTAAGGGATGCTACTGCTGGACGGTGTCCGCATAAATACTATTCCCAGCTTTCATAGGAGAGTTACTGCTGGACGGTGTCCGCGTAAATGCTTATCTGAGCAAGCGAGACTCAGTTAGTCTTTGGTAGTTCTTTATGATTTGCACTGGGTTTGGAGCTGTGCTTACCTAAACCCTTTTGGGTGAATATTTCCACATCCCCACTCACACCCAGTCGCAAAAGATTTAGAGCGCGCAGTGAGTTCTCAAGCGTGATCTTGTTAACAGATTTCGTCAAGAAATCTGCTAGCATATGTGTGGAGGGAGTATAATGTAGGTGTATCAGATTGTTTTGGATTGCCTCCTTAATGAAGTGTAGTTGAATATCAACGTGCTTCATGCGTTTGTTGTTCAGGTTGCAGTCCCCGTTAGCAGTTTTAATGCAGCTCTGATTGTCTTCGTATATGCGAATGGGCTCATTGAATGTGATTAACTTTGCTTCTTCACACCACTGTTTGAACCACAAGAGTTCTGAGGTGAGGTCGCACACGGCTTTGTACTCAGCCTCTGCCGTGGAGATGGAAACTGAGGGTTGCTTCCGTGTTTTCCATAGAACAAGGCAGTCGTGAAAACGGGTAAGGTAGCCAGTGGTCGACCGCCGTGTTACTTTGCAGTTTCCCCAGTCGGCATTGCTGTAAGCAGTGATGTCGCTGTTTTTGTTGGAGGGGTACCATAGTCCTATGCTGGCGGTTCCTCTTAGGTATTTAAGGATATGTAAGAATGCCTGCCAGTGTCTGATTCCTGGCCGCTCTAAGTATTGTGACAGTGTGCTCACTGGAAAAGACAGGTCGGGTCTGGTTGCTGTACTTAGGTAGTTAATACTGCCAATTGCACTCCTGTAGTTTACCTTTAGGTTTTTAAAGGCAGCTATTTCGTTGTCTGTGGCTGGACAGAGATGTTCATTGGGAGTCAGTGGTGTTGCCACTGTCTTGCATGTGTCCATGCCGTATTGTTCTAGGAGTGCCTCCGTGAAGTGTTGTTGGTCAAGGCTGATGCCGTTCTCTCTATGCCGAACCTTTATACCCAGCATCAAGTCTGCCTCACCGATGTCTTTAATGGTGAATTCTTTTTGTATTTCCGCCTTGAATGGAGCTGTGTTTTTGCTAAAGATGCCAATGTCGTCTACATGGATGTACAGCCAAACTGGAATACTGCCTGTCCTGTAGAACACACAAGGGTCAAGTGTGCAAACGGAGAATTTTGCTGACTGAAGCCAATTCTTGAGTCGTTCGTACCAGGCTAACGGTGCTTGCCTTAAGCCGTAGATTGCTTTGTTTAGTCTCAGGCAGAACTTTTGTTTATCGAGTTGTAGGCCTTGGGGTATTGCTAGGTATACTGTTTCCTTTAGCTGAGCGTTGAGGAATGCGCTTTTTATGTCAATTTGGTGAAACTGTAGTTTGTTGACGCATGCAAAAGCCACTAGCGTTCGTAAGGAGTTTAGGCGCCCAGTTGGTGCGTATGTTTTGCTGAAGTCTACTCCCATGGATTGTGTGAAGCCCTGAGCACAGAGTCGCGCTTTGTGCTCAATTGGTTCATTCAGTTCGTTTCTTTTTATTTTGAATACCCAAGTGGTGCCTACTAATTTGTAGTCTTCATGCAGATCGACTACGTCCCAAACTTTTAGGAGGTGCATTTTTTCCAGCTCCTTGTTGATTGATTCTTTCCACAGGAGGTGATTCGCTGATTCCAGTGCGCCGCGATAAGTTTGTGGAGTCTCGTCGGATGTTGTCAATAACGCAGCTGGTCGCCTTTTGTAGGGCAGGATGTTTAAGTTGTTTAGGTTTGATGTAATCAAAGTTGGATGCCGTGGGCCGATGATTTTTATACGAGGAGCTTGTGCTTCGTTAGCTGTGGGATTGGTTGCCGCTGGTGTTGTTTCCAATATGTTTTCTTCAAGTTGCATTGTGTCACTTGTTTCTAGACTTTGCTCGTCTTCCACCGGGTTTTGAGATTCGCTACCTGTTTGATCAATGTTTGGTGTGTCAGGCTCATTCAGTGAAATGCTGAATGTTTCAGTTGTGTTATTTTTGGGGATAGAGGGGAACACCTCCTCATTGAACGTTGCATGGTGGGTTACTGAGACTTTCAAGTCATTTAGTCGAAGAATTCGATATGCTGTGTTGTTATTTTCGTAGCCAATAAATATACCAGGCTGTCCAGGTGGGTCTAGTTTCCATTTTACTTGTCGGTTAAGGTTGTGTATTATTGCTCTGCAGCCAAATTTTTTAAGCCTTGAGAGCCTTGCGGGGGTGTTGGTCCATAGGAAGTGTGGAGAGTGATTTCCTCTTGATGCTGTTGGTGACATGTTGGATAGGAGCACTGCTGTGTTTACAGCGTCAGCCCAAAAATTTGCAGGGAGATTTGATCCTCCCAGTAAGCAGCGTGCCTTTTCGAGTATTGTTTGATTCGCTCTTTCAGCAAAGGCGTTGTGTTGTGGTGTTTCAGGTGGTGAGAGTATGTGTGTGAAACCACATTCGTCTGATAGTTTCTTGAATGCGTTGTTGAGGAATTCTCCTCCTCTGTCTGATATTAGCTTCTTCAACTTCTTGTCTTGTGTATTTTCCATGGCGATCTTCGTTGTTTGAAATTGTTCAAATACTTCGGATTTCTTTTGTAGAAATTTGACTATTTTGTACGATGATGATTGATCTATTATAGTGAGAAAGTACCGTTTGCCTGACACTGACGGAGGGTTGATTGGTCCAACTACGTCCATGTGTACACAGTCTAGTGTTGAAAACACTGGTTCAAAGTGGTTCTTGAAGGGTTGCCTGTGTGCTTTGTTTGTTTCGCAAACAAGGCAGTTGTCATTTGGGGTTGGTAGTCCCAAGTGTATAAGTACTGAGTCTCCCGGGTGGCCTAGTCTATCATGCCAGAGATTGTTGATTTGATTGGTGAGGAGTGTTTTAGGAATGGTGTAGTCGATCATCATCAATTTATTTATTATCTTGCCATGCATGATTACTTTGCCATTTGAGATGAGGCTGAAAACATTGTCTTTTCGATTCACTGTCAATTTCCGTTTAAACAGTTCTAGGAGGCTGATGAGATTGCACTTGAGGTTTGGTACATATAGACACTCTTTAAGTGTTATTGTATTATTATCATTAAGTATTTTTACTGTGCCTATCCCAACCGCGGAGAGCTTGCTGTTCATATCTCCTGTTGCCACGTGTATGCTGGTAGCTTTTGGAGTACTAACAAAAGCTTTTAAGGAGTTGAACATGTGGTGGGTTGCCCCACAGTCGAGTATAAGCTGATCCTCACTTGGTTGGAGGAGTGCTGGCGTTGTCATGAGAGCTTGGGCAGCCGTAAGATGAGCAGTGGCGTCAAAATGTCGACGTTTCTTTTCTCTTCTGGGAGGTCTTAGGTGTGGGTTCTCCAACCAGCAGTCTTCTTTTCTGTGTGTGGTGCACTTAGAGTTGTGTTTTCCTTTTACGCAGTAGTAGACTATTTTGTGTGGTTCTTCTACATTGGTCAATAAGGCCGTTGGTGAGTGATTTTTAGGCACTTCCATGCTGTTCAAGTGTGCCAGGTCTTGAAGTCGTGTTAATATTTTCTCGGGTTTTTCAATAATGTCTTCGTTCAAAGTAAGATTCTCAACAAATTGATGTAAATTTGTGTCTCCTCCTAACTTTCCTAACAAGGAGTATGAGAGAAGTTCTGCTGGTACTATGATACTAACTGCGTCAAGTTCCATCATCAACTTTCTGCATGTATCAATGTAATTTTGCAGATTACCATCATAGAAACTCCTCTGCCAATCCATCCATACTCGGCCTCTATTTACTGCTCTTTTTGAGGCATATTGGTCCTCAATTTTCGCCCATAGTAAGTTTGCCTTTTCCATGGTTGTAGCATTGACCACTTCTCGAAAAACTCGTTCCGTGAGTCGGGTTGTTATTAAGTTGATTGCTTCATAGCTTGCCTTTGACCATTTGTTTACTGCATGTGTTGATACGTCTTCAGGGGGAGATTTTTCACACACATCGATGAGATCTTTATATGTGAGGTGAATTTTCATACTCATGTGCCAATGGCCAAAGTTGGTTCCATCAAGTAATGGAATGTTGCTAACTTCTTTTATGTCAGTCAGTCTTTCGGCCATTATTCCTCGCAAACCACCTTGAGTTTTCGGAACACGAGACTGTAAATCTGTTAAATTTAAGAACTTTAAAGGTGGGATGCATTAACAAGTAGGTTTAGGTCTTACAGAGATAAGAGCAGTAAGTACCTTTAAAGGTGGGATGCGGTAACGCAACAACAATTTAAATACAACAATATGATGCCACAGCGATAGTCTTTGATTTCTTAAGGAAATGTAGTAAAGAGAAAAAAAAAACAGTGTATCTAGTTACAGAGATGAGCGATAGATGAAAAATAGCTAAGGAAAATGTTCTATTGGCCAAGGACTTCTTTTCTCGTCGTGGAGAAGAGTTGCCTTCTTATAGGCTATCATCTTTGTTCTTGAGTCGTGATTTTAAGAACGGAGATGTTCCTGCTGGGCAGTGCCCGCGTAAATACTAATCCTAAGGGATGCTACTGCTGGACGGTGTCCGCGTAAATACTATTCCCAGTTTTCATAGGAGAGTTACTGCTGGACGGTGTCCGCGTAAATGCTTATCCGAGCAAGCGAGACTCAGTTAGTCTTTGGTAGTTCTTTATGCTTTTGCACTGGGTTTGGAGCCGTGCTTACCTAAACCCTTTTGGGTGAATATTTCCACACCACCAGGATCTAGCTGCTTGCTTGGTTCTGTATAAAGCTTTATTAAGTTTCAGAACAGAATGAGCAGGCAGTTTCATGCCCTGAGGGGGCCATACGTACACAGGTTTGTCAATCGGGCTATTGATAAAGGCAACCTTGACGTCAAAAGTCCTTATCCTCCATCCTTTATTCATTGCTATTGAAAATAGAAGCCGTAAGGAGGTAAAGGTGGGTGTCGGCGCAAAAGTTTCTTCAAAATTTATACCCTGTATTTGTCAAAAACCACGGGCGACCAGCCAAGCTTTGAAGCGGATTGGCTTCAACTTCTTGGTGAACACCCATTTGGTACTCAGTATACTTTCATGGGGGACATTCAATAATGCGGTCCTTATATCGGAAAGTTCAAAAACCTCCTGCTCGTCCATGCTAGCCAATTCTTCCCCAATAGCAGTGCTCCAAGCATCACCCTCCGCGGAATTAATTGCTGTCTTATAATCAACGGGTGCGGCGGTTACTGGGTCGTATATCATATTTATCGAATTAATCATCCTGTCTTGCTTCTCAATCGTCTTGATCATTGAATCATCAAAGATGTCTTTTGCTTGTATTGACATAGTGGATGAATTCATAGGGGAGGGAGTCTTCAAAAAACACTGCTCATCAAATTTTACGCTGGCAGCTTTAATTACTTTCTGCCAATCAGAAATCCAGAAGAGCCATCCTTTAGAATAAGGAGCCTCACCGAGGTTATAACCAATAATAGCACAGGCTGATAAATCTTTTCAAAATAAGTGATCGTAGATGTAGCCCTTTGCCCCAAAGACACACAAAGGGAGCAGAGAGGGTCGCTTCTTTGCAATAATTTCATAGGGAGTGAGTTTTTCATTGGAATGCAAAGTACGGTTGAAGATCCAAGCCGCATGCCGAAAAGCATAAGGCCATAGCTGTCTAGGCAGAGAAGAAGCGGTCAGCATCGTTCTGGCCATCTCCAAAATAGATCGATTAGTATGCTCAATCTTTCCATTCTGGTGGTGTTCATAGGGGATGGAGGTTTCATGGATAATGCCATGCTCATTCAGAAAGGTAGTTAAGAAAACATTTTTAAATTCAGAACCGTTATCTGTTCTTAAACGCTTGATCCTGATGCCAGTAACATTCATGAATTTAATCATCCATAAGCGCAATTGGTGCTTTGCCTCAGCTTTATCTCCAAGGGGTATAACCGCTGCCAGCCGAGAAAAATGGTCTTGAATGACTAAAACATATTTCTTCAAGTCAAAGCTAGGGGGAAGGGGACCCATCAGGTCAGCAACAATCGCATCACCAGGCGCTGTGATTATTTGGCGAGAGGGTGAGTGTAACGGTCGATGTTCAGCTTTAGAAATAGAGCATGGGTGACATAGCTTAATGTCATTCAACATTAAGGGGGGAATGCCATTGACAGCGTTAAATTTCATAAAACGTTTAATATTCCGAATCGAGAGATGGCCCAATCTTTGGTGCCACAAATAACTATCATCAGAGGTTTTAGTTGATGGATGAGTAATATAATTAATAGGCGGAGGGGGAGCTTCAGAAGAACATAGGGGTTTTATAGATATTTCAGGCAAGTGAGAGAAAGAGACTGGAAGAAACCAGCGATTTTTTCGGCGAAAAGACGAGAAAATGGTGTTATTTTGATGCAAGAAAAAATTTCTGCGAGAGAAAGAGACATGTATCTGTTATGAAATTAATTGACCGATTGAAAGGATAATACCGCTAATTTCCTTGCAGCATAATACATCGCAAACACAAAGTGTACCCAGAGGTGTTTTTAATCGGAGTTTTCCAATGCCCTCTACACGAAATTGATGAGAGGATGCAACAGATAGATTCATGTTAGCAGGTCACACGTCATTGAGAAGGGAAATGTTGCCTACAACCGAATGAGTGGCACCGGAATCCAATAAAGCTTCAGTATTCTCAAACATGGGGATAACACCGATTGCAGCCACATTAGCAGAACGCTGAGAGGATTGTGCCCGAGCAACAGCACCCTTCTTCCAAGTCGGGCAGTCAGGTGCCCAATGGCCTATCTCTCCACAATGAAAGCAGGGATTCTTCGAGGTCAACCATTTCTTCTTCCATTTGTCCGATCGTGATGCAATAGGAGATATAGCAGCAGCGGATCGGTTGGTGGATGGAGGTGGTTTAGAAGGTGTGTTCATTCGATGTTGAAATGCGCCTTTAGAGGGTGAAGGACGATAAGTATCAATACGCGCCAATTGGGAAGAGTTGCCAATGATAGAAGATGAGGACTGAGAAGACATTTGCCGAACAATGTCCAAAATGTCTTCTGGGTGTATAGTAACTGAGGGATTGACAGCCATTCTGGTGTCAAGGGCGGACGTGATTTGATCCCGCAGATGAGGCATAGAGAAGAATAGCGAAAGAGTCATGATTTTATTAGCATCAAGGACACCGATTTGATTCTCGATAGCCTCTATGGTCTCACTAAGTCGCAGGGTATGTTGAGTGATATTTGAGGATTGGTCCACCGGATTCAAAATGATACTGGCATGGTGAACAATGGAAGACCAGGACGCGCGATTAAAACGATTTTTTAATGCTTGATAGACATTTCGGGCATTTGGCATAAATAATCGTGAGGTAATGGAATCAAATAGAGGACGGTAAACACTATGCCGGATGAAAGCCAATGCAATCAAATTTCTACGGTAATCAGGATCGCGGGAAGTGTCATCGAAGTAGGTTACATCGCCAATAAAGACAGTGGCCCAAGCCTCCAGCATATTGCGAGACCAAGTGTTGAAGTTAGTGCCGGCCATTGATAGTTTAGGCCTAATCTTCTCCGCAATTGTAACAAATCGGTTAATTAAATCAGCTCGCGTCACAGCATCGCTTTCTTCATCAATTTTTAAACCGGACATATTGGGAATGTTGATAGTTGAATCACCCATGTTTGATTTAAAAGATTTTCCGGAACGGGTTGTTGATGCCAGGTTGTAATCTTTGAGAGGAGAAAAGATGAAAGAAAAGAAGGGAAAAAAAAAAATCCAAGGTATTCTAATTTTTTGACGCTGCTGGCAGACGAAGGCCCATAACCTGTTATAACGAAATATGCTTTGTATTATATTAAAGTATTAAGTTTAATTTATTTACAGATACGCTAACAAATATATTACTAATTATTATATTGATCTCCCCTTTTGGGTTGCGCACCTGTTATAACGATAAATAATTATAAATTTAATCAGTAAAAATAAGTAGTCGAATTGATGAGAAGATCTCCCCTTTTGGGTTGCGTACCTGTTATAACGATAAATAATTATAAATTTAATCAGTAAAAATAAGTAGTCGAATTGATGAGAAGATCTCCCCTAAGGAAATCCATTATCAAGTTTCGACTGAGGTTTAAATACAAGTAAGATATGTCATGTAAATTTGTCTCTATAATCTATTAGGTTTTGACTTCTCTATAAGCATAATATAATCTGTATCCTCAGGATACAACACTCAGTAAGTGCTTCGGTTAAATCAGCTCATTCTCTTCAATTTCAACACCCTAGACAGACAAATCCCCTACCAAACAAACCCACAACAATAGTTCAGCCCCCAAGCACCAGGGAACAAAACAAATTCAAGAAATTTAGCATAGTCATCCAAACAAAATTTGGTGCAACCAAACCTTTCGCAGGACAAATTACACAAGAGGCCTACAATAAAGTGAACAAAGCACTGATGGAAGTCAATGCCAAGCAAGACAACAATCCGATCCAAATCAAAGCCATCATCAAGTACCCCTTGGGAGATGTTAGACTCTTCACTCAAACCAAAGCAGAAGCCAAATGGCTACTGGAAAACAGGGCCACGTGGACCCATTTAGCAGACCCAGTCTTTGTAATGCCACCCACTTCTTACCCAGTGATAGTGCACTCATGCCCCACCTTTTTAGATTTCGAAGACAAACATTGCAAGAATGCTTTCCTACAACAGAACGAGTTACCCAAGGAAAAAGTCCTCCGCATTTGCTGGCTAGGCCACCCCAAGGAAGAAGAGAAGTCTCATGCCTCAGTTGTAATACAACTCACGGACAGAACCACAGCTCAACAAATTTTACGAGGAGGTCTTGTGTTCAATGGCACCTTCATGCATACAATGCCCTACACCCCAGGCCCTATTCAATGCTTCAACTGCTTCAAGACAGGACACCAAGCCCACATGTGCAAAGAAGACCCTACCTGCATCAGATGCGGAGAAAACACCTAACCCAAGCATGCAAAGACATGTCCCATGTCCCCTTTATCAAACGGTGTGTATGATTCATGAACAACAACAAACTGCTGTATGGAACAGCAGACAAATATGAAGACAAATACCGACACTCCTGCCTGAGCCAACAATGCCCTATCTGACAAAAAGGGATCCAACAACTGATAGCTCACTCCCAGGCCCATGGCGAGTAAAAACCGGAACCCCAGGACAAATCAGACAACACCCACACCATCAGAAGACAACAACCAACATCTCACAAACCACCCCAAATCCCTGTCCTTTCTCCAACTCAACTGCTACAACAGATATGACTCCATGATAAAAATCTTAAATACAGAACTGACACATGTGGCTTTACTGTTGCAGGAACCACGGACAAATCCCTTTGACTGGCTTCCACCTACGCACAGAAATTGGCATAGATACACCCCCAGATCAACACCATCCAACTGCAATGAACAACCCAGAGCCTGCATCTACATCAACAGAAACATCCCTACCCACCAGATACACTACCTCCCGGACAACAACAACCTACTGAGCTGGATCACAATCAACAATATACACCCCTTGATTGAAAAGATAACTCTTCTCTCACTGTACAACACCCCCACCAAATTTGATGTGCTACCTCTCCTTCAAGAGTGGCTCAATAACACATTGAGAAGGGATACTCCCTGTTTCATCATGATGGACTCAAACCTACACCATTGCCTATGGAACCCACCTCACTACTTGCACACGCACCCAGAATCCAAACATTCAATCAAAATGTGTGGAAAAAAGGGCTTTACCATCATATCCCAAAAACAGGTTCCCACCTTCATGGGCCCCGCCGGACGCCCAACAACAATTGACCTTACATGGGCCAACCACATCACCCGCTACCTTCATCCAACAACCTCAACCAGGATCAACAACCACGCGTCCAACCACCAACCTATCTTAACCAGGATAAACCCACCGGCTTTGGGACCAAAACAGGAGGCAAGACATCTTGCAGTGACCCTGGGGAAACTTGACCATAAGATCTTCCTTCAATCTCTACAAGAGAAACTGAGAGCTTACCCCCCTTTCCCACTAGACACAAACACTTCACACATCAAGCAATCAACAGAAAACCGCACTGAAGCAGTTTGCTCTGCATTTGAATCACAGGGCAAGTGGGTCATTACCAACCAAGCCCAAATGAAACCCTGGTGGAACACCACAATTCTGAATCCGCTGGTCAAAGAAAGGAATAAAGCAAGGCGCGCTATGATCAAGCTGAAAACACAGGACGCCAAACTCCAATACTACTGCCATCAAGAGATCCTCCGACAGAAAGTGTGGGAATTAAAAGCCCTGCATTGTAGAAAGTTCTTAGCCAACAAAGGACCGGAACATGCCTTCCAGGCGTATAGGTTCACAAAGGAAAGATCCACAAACAATATTAGTGCATTAAAGGACTCGGAAGGAAACCTAGCCACAGAAATGACCGAAAAGGCTAACATCCCCCCTCTACCTGCACCTCCAGACCCACAGCCTTTCCCACCCATTGCAGAAGACGAAGTAGTCCAAGCAATCAACAAGCTTCCAGGTAAGAAAGCGGCCGGACCAGACAGGATATCTAACGAGCTCCTGAAGATAGCAAACAAAAACTTAGCTCCTTACCTTTCCCCCCTATTCAATTCCTGCCTACAAAAGCACCACTTTCCAAAGCAATGGAAACAAGAAATCACAGTCATCATCAAAGAAGCAGCCAAAGACAACTACATCATCCCTAATGCATACCTGCCAATAGCATTACTGAACACTTTGGGAAGGTTTTTGGAAAAGATCATCAATGATCAACTAATGTACTGGGAAGAACAAACTGGGGCCCTACACGTGGGACATGTGGGAGGACGACCAGGAAGAAGTATTAACGATGCCTTCACCATGCTCTCAACATGGATACACCACAAGTGGAGGGAGAAGAAAGTGATAATGGGGGTATTCCTAGACATCAAGTAGGCATATTCCACAGTATACAGAGAGAGACTAATCCACTCGCTGAGGGTAAGAAATTGCCCACCTTACCTGTACCTGATCATAGATTCTTTCCTCACAAACAGATCCACAACGCTATGAGTGGATGAATACATTTCACATGAGTTCAAAGTCCCAAATGGCCTACCACAAGGATCGCCCCTCTTGGTCACCCTCTACCTACTCTACAACTCTGACCTGCTCCTCCCAGGGCCCCCTTCACTAGTGAGAGACACCATATCCCTAGCATATGTTGATAACGTCACACACCTACTTGCAGTGACCTCCCTTGAAGAGGGACTGAAACAGTTAGAAGGAGCACTTTGACACTCACAAAACTGGGGGATAAGATATGGTGCCATCTTTGACAAAAACAAAACTAACTTAATGCTCTTCACAAAACGGAAAATCTCCCCTCCCGTAGTTCAATTTGGGGACCAACAACTGACTTTCAGCAGAAAAGTAAAATGGCTGGGGATCATGCTCACACCAACCCTTACGTTTGGAGAACATCTAAAAATCCTCAAGAAACGTTTCCAAAACACCTTTGCTTAGCTCACCAGAATAATCAAGCCAACCTTTGTACTCTACCAAAGGGAGGCAAGACTTTTAATATCAACAGTTTTAACAACTCAAATCCTGCACGGAAGCATCCTATGGTACACCCAAAAGAACGTTAACACTGTCACCAAACTCCTCAACACATGGCACCACAAAGCAGCCCGACTATGTACAGGAATGATGAGACAAACACCCGTTGTATTCCTCAAGCATTATAGTAACATACCAAACTTTGCCAGACAACACATCAAGCTGATACACAACTATGTCCACTGCAAGCTGACAGGCCCAATGGAGGACCCAACTGCCGTAATGATACAACGGGAAATTCTAGGCACTCCACCCTCTCATCCTTCCCCGCTGAACCTAATGCTCAACAAAGAGGACGTACTGAAAAGCCACCAAGCAAAGTGTGAGACAATACTCACTTTCCCGACTCCACCATGGGCCCCAACAATAGCCCCTATAACCAACACATCCCTCACCAAAGAGCAAGCTAAAAACATCCCCCCAAGCCAGATCAAAAAGGAACTCTGTAAAGGCACACTAATTTTCTTCTCAGACGGCTCGCTCCTAACCTGACTGGGAGGGGGAGCAGCAGCAACCTCAGTGAACACGAGGAAAGAGACCCTAATAGCAAACTTTGAGACTGAACTGATGGCTTTGCTCCTTTGCCAGGTACTACTCCAAGAACACATTGAGGCACATGGATACCCCATGGCAGCAGCCTTCTTTTCCGACAGCCAGATGGCCCTAGCATGCGCAGCTCTCCCCAAGAAAAAATTGGCAGCCCAACATCTACAGACAAAACTCTACACAAACCTGCAACACTGGGCCAGAATTTTCCCCATCCGCCTCTATTGGTGCGCAGGCCATGTTGGCATCCCAGAAAATGAAAAGGTTGACAAACTAGCAAAAGTCGCAGCGGAATCAAGGCCCAGCTTTGAACAAACCATGTCCCCCTGAACTGTGAGCCTTGAGGTATATTTTACATACCCAAATAGGCCACAATTTTCTTAAAAAGAAATTTCGAATTATACATAACTCATAAATCATGCATATATTCAAAATTCATCATTTTTGATTTCAGAAAAGATAAATAACTTTTTATTGAGTAAGTAAATCCATGGATTTAAGGCCAGATTTGGATTCTACACAAAAATTCACCTAGGGTAGCTCCATGGAGTGAATAAGCTCAAATTAACTCTTTGAGGTGGTAATATGGAAAATACTTCAACACCACATCATTAATACCACATAAAAGATCCGTGAAAATGTTTTTTTTTTCTTGATTTTATGCCAAAATAATGGGAAAGTGAGAAATCCCATGTTACATATACACTAAGAATAGTGTTATACATTTTTTGAGCACTTAATATTATTGTATTCTTACATGCACTTTTGGTACACCCATAGTGGATATCTCACTTTAAGCTTAAATTTCTATTTTGACGTAAAAAATAAGCAAGGGGGACAAAAGACATCAAAGAGAGCCAGGGTACCCAACTTCTGAGGCCTCAGAGGCTTGGATAGCTCCAAAGCTTGGTTCCATGGCTGATCTTAACCCAATTGTTAAACTAAACCTCTTTGGGAACTTGGTTACCAAGTTACAGCTACTGTAAAACACCAGAAAATAGCAAATAACCTGCTATTTTGACGTGCCAAGGAGGTAAAGAGCTACTTACACTCTTGTAACCATGTCAATTACTGATGACTTTCCATGGATAAACCCCAAAAGAGATATTAAAACCCTTTTTGGACTTGTATCCATTGTGTAAGGTTTGACTATGAAACAATAAGTAAAAATTACTAATATTTTACTTTTTGTACTATGAATGTCCTTATAAATGAAAGAAATAAGATAAAAAATAATTATAATAATAAAGAATTATTATAATTATGGCGTAAAAATAATTATATTATTAATAAAATATAATATAATAAAATAAATATATTAATATAAAATAATTAATATATTTAAAAGCACTTTATTATTGTTACAAACAAATAATAAAGGCATAAAAAATTGTTTTTTATTAATAAAAAACAATTAATAACAATAATATTACCAATATTAAAGTTATAAATTAATATAAATACTATTTATATTAATTAAGGAATTATTAAAATAATAATAAAGAGAAAATTATTATAATAAGAGAAAATAACCTACTTTTAACACTTAATATAATAATTTTGTAATATTTTACGCCAAAAAATGTAAATACAACCTTTGAAATTGTATTTACAATAAAAAAAAAGAAAAATTACTAATATTCTTGATTTTTACGTGGAAATGAGTTTTTAGAGAGATTTTTAGCCAAAACAATTAAATAAATGATTTAATAATGTCAAAATAGATGATTATAACAAGGTGGTCTTTGGTCTTTTAATAATATAATATTTTTATATATAACGAATAAAGAAATTACCTTTGATTTAATTGATTTAATGTTTTTGATGCATCTGAGGGGAAAACAGAGTACAAAGAGCTCTATTTATAGTAAATACCTCCCTCCTAGAGTCCAAAAGGCTTCTAGTAGATGTGTACTGATCATATCCACTAGAATTGATCAATATTTTAAGGTTTGAGGATAATTACATCATTATTACACCATTATTTAGAGTTATCACTATAACTCTACGTTTGATGACATCAGAGGCTTGGCAGAACCCCAGATTTCGTGGATTTTATTATTTTTAATCATAAACTAATATTTTTCACCAATTTTATCACTCATATGACTGTTAAACTTAATTTAAGGTTACAGTAGGTGATCATAACTGCTCAATTTAAGCTCAAACTTTGATCTTTAATAACTTTTAAGTTTTACACGCTACAGAAATTCAGAGAGTGAATTCTGATAGCCTGACATAACCTTATTATTCTTCCAAGAGATTTTTATTACATCATCAAAACTCTAATTTTGATGATTTTTCTTGTAACTCATCTTTTCTGTCGAAATTCAATATTTCAAACTTCAAACCATGATTTCAGGGGGTTATACCCTGAATTTAAGAATACAAATAACGTCATTCTTCACGAATGAACTAGCAGAATCCAACTGTGTACTTTTTTTTAAGTTTGGACCACTTTCACAACAAAGTGGTCAACAGCTCTGTTGATTTTTATCAATATTTCATCATAGGTTTTAACCTTGATTATAATTTGTAAAATAAAGTTTATATCTGTGTTCCTACAGTAATTATGTGGTAACTTTATTTTTGGTTCATCACTCTATCTTGTATAGTTTAAGAGATATTAGCTATGATCCTTGAATATATCTGTTGACCAAAAAAGTGCATATATTCAGGTTAATTCCTTAAGTATTAACTTTGGAAATTAACTCATTAATTGTTTTATGTGTGAAGTTTCATGGGGAATCCAATGGTACAATTTATTTCACATGTTGCTCCATTGGTTCTTGAAATAAATAAGGATTAATGGTTTTTATAAGGTATTATTCCTTATAACTCATTAAATATTGACTTTACAGATATGCCATAAAAATGGTATATGTGTATTTTACCATGGGGAATCCAATGGTATAATTTATTTTACATGTTGATTCATTGGTTTTTAAGTTAAACCAATTTTTGTACCAATTTATGGTATTTTTGTATTTTTGAAGTAATTATTTTTAATGTATAATTATTCTAAGTAATTTTAGTATAATTATCTTAAAGGTATAATTATTCTGAGTCTTTCTTGTGACCTTATTGGGTATGTGGTCATATCTCAAAGGCTCACATTCCCTACCACCAAAAAAGATTGTACCACAATCTGATATGTGTAATTAGGGTATCATCCACTGTCCTACCTCTTCAATAGACTTTGTTAGTCTTGAAGCTCAATAATGCTTAACTTTTCTATTTTTCAGGCTTTCTTTCATGTCTGAACCTTCTTAGTAGCTTATCAGCATTTGTTATATCTTTCTCAAGTAGCCATTCATCTTCTTGAGTTGAATTTCTATACCTTACAAGGTATTCCCTTTCTTTTTTGTTTCTTGTCCTTTTTTCTTTAAGGGCTTTTACTATTTTCTTTTCCTCTCCTTCTTCCAAGGGGGGAATTTCAAGTGGGGGTGTATTTCTTAGTGGAAATAACTCCTTGTCACTTGAGCTGTAAGGTTTTATTAGACTTACAGGGAAAGTTGGGTGTTTGTTCATTAGTTCACCTGTGAGTTCCAATTGCACAGCATTGGGTCCATGAAGTGCTTTTATCATAAATGGTCCTGCAAAGGAATCTTTCAATTTCTTTGGGCCTTTTATGTTATTGAAATTAAGGGTTGATACTAGAACCAAGTCTCCTATTTTGAAATCAGGTGGTTTATGACTTTTATCCCATCTTTGTTTTGCATATTTGAAAGAATCTTGCATACATCTGTTTGCATGGTGTCTTGCCTTTTCAAGCATTATTTTAAAGCTGCTTGCTGTTGGGTGTATATCCACTAAGTCCTTTTTGAGGGTGTCATAAGGAAGTTTTGGATTCCAACCTTTTTCTAGCATTGCTGGTGTTTTTCCAGTAGAAGAATGGATTGATGTCTTATATGCTAGTTCAAGAGCTGGTATTAGTGTACACCAATCATGTGTAAAACCATCAGAATCTTTGAATTCTAGCCCATAAGCACAGAATCTTCTGATCATGTCCTCTAAGGTCTGTATCATTCTTTCTGCTAAACCATCAGTTTGGGGATGGTAAGCTGTTGAGAATGATAGCTTTGTCCCAAATACGTTATGGAGATTTGTCCATAATGCTGAAGTGAACTTTGGGTCTTTGTCACTTATAATATTCTGGAATAAGCCTGTATGGCTAATAACTTTATTCCATATCATTATGGCTGTGTCCATAGCTGTGTCATCTTTATGACATGGTAATAACATGGGAGTTTTACTGTATCTGTCAACTAACACTAGGCATGCATTATAACTCCTGTCTCCTCCTGTAGGTAAAGCTGTTACCCAATCCATATGAACTATTTCCCATGGGGATTTTGGTTCTTGGATTTGGATCATCATTCCAAATTTCTTTCCTGTGTCTCTGTTGGCTTTTTGACATCTGTCACAGGTTTGAGGCATTGGTTTAAGTAGTACTGCTGCTACTTTATTTTTGTCTATGCCTAGACTAAGTCCAGATACAACATGTCCTAGTGCTTTTAATTCATTATATGCAAAATGACACTTTTTCAAGGAAATTTTCATATTCACTTGGACTATTTTCTGTAGTACTTTTTCTAGTCTTGTAAGGTGATTTTCCCAAGTTTCTGAGCAAACTATGATATCATCAATATAGATAATTAACCATCCTTCTGATAATTCTTCAGGAAATATGGTATTCATCATTCTTTGGTAATGGGAAGGTGCATTTTTTATCCCAAATGGCATTCTTAAGTATTCAAAAATTCCACAGTGGACTATTATCCTCAGTAGTTTTTTGGCATTGTCTGTTAAGACATTTTGATGAAAACCCTTTAAGGCATCCATAGCTGTAATGAACTTAGCTTGTGACAATTGTGTCAATGTCTCATGGATTCTAGGTATTGGATATCTATCTGGAATGGTATAGGTGTTCAGGGCTCTGAAGTCTCCTACCATCCTTGATTTTCCATTATGCCAAGTTATAATGACAGGAGTAGTAACTTCTACCTGTTCATTATGTCCAGCTTTTCTTAATACTCCAAGGTCCATTAATTCTTCAATGTGTATCTCTAAGGCTTCTCTAGCCTTTGGACTAGCTGGGTAAGCTGGTCTTCTCAGTAAGGGTGGGTAAGGCTTTTCCACATTAAGAATTATGTCTACTTCATGCCCAATTATAGCACCTAGTGGCTCTTTGTCAGTTGCAAAGGCATCTTTGTACTTAAATAAGAGGTTAATCAATTTTTCTTTCATTTTTTCTGTTAATTCTTGATTGAATTCTGCCTCTTTAAGTTGTTCAGATATAAAAAGTTCCTTTTCTGGAATCTTTTCTTCCTTCTTAATAACTGTAATTTGTTTTTTGTTATTTAAGAAGCCAAACTTTTGTCTTTTATTGTCTCCTATACTAAAATATCTATCATTCTGGTTAGAGATATCTATACCATAGATTTCTAAGTAGTCATTTCCCAGGATACAGTGATTACTGGTACAGTTGTCCATTACCACAAATTCTACTTTAATTCTGACACATTGTGAAGGGTGAGGGAAAATAAATGTTAAGTCAATTATTCCAAGGGGCATCATGCTTTCACTTGCACTACTAAATTTGACACCTTGGATTGGTATAAGTTTTTCTTGCCAGTCTGGAACAATTGGACTTAAATAGCTTTTACAAACACAGGTGCAATATGCTCCTGTATCCAAGTTCACCTTTGCTTCTTGGTTATCAACCATGACAATACTTATACTTGATTTTCCAGCTGTATACCCCATTCCTCTTGCAGGTTTGGTTTTGTACAGTTTGGCATCTTGCACATTTGTCAGGTTTGTGTCAGATGTTCCAACTTGTGGTAAGTTTGAGTTGACATCTAGTACTTCATAAATTATATCAATATTATTAATTTCTGCATTAATTATATTGATTCCATCACTTTCAGAAGTTTCTGATTCTTCTGTCTCTTTTTCAGAGTCAGATTCTTCCTCTTTGTCATTGTGGTTTTCTGTTTCTATAATTGCATTGATTTTTGCCTTTTTTAGGCAATTATTGGCTAAGTGTCCAATACCTCCACATTTATGGCAATTTCTTTGCTCATTATTGTTGGATGTATTGGGCTTGAAGGATTCTTTTGATTTATCTTTTTTGATAAATGGTTTATTTGGGCTTTTCATGTCCAATTTCTTCCAAGTCCTGCCAATTTTTGTTCTTGTCACTATGTCTTCCAGTGCATTAAAGTACTCTTCTGTGGAGCATGGTTCTATACACCTGCTTCTTAGGGCATGTTCTAGCTCCCCTCCACATTTCTTGAGTATTTTCATATGCACCATTTTTTGTGACATTTCTGGGTACAGTGCATTAAGTCTTTCAACTTGTTTTAAGAACCAGGTTAAAGGTTTATCTTTTTCTGGGTCAAAGAAAGAATTTTCAAATGCATTTTCTATTTTGTACCTCCAGGCATCATTTTCCCACTTGGTGATTATTTCTTGTTTCCACCAAGACCAGGTATTTTTACCATTTGTTTGTCTTATGCCATAATACCATCTTTTTGCAGATTTCTCAAATAATGAATGTAATCTTGCAGTGATTAATTCATATGGTATGGCATAGTCTTCTTGTAACATTTCAATTGTTTTAATAAATGACATGTGGTCATATTCACCTTCTCCTGTGAATTCTGGCCATTCTTTCAGCTGAGGTGCTTCCTTCATTAAGACTTGGTTATAATCTTGGTGACTCAAGTCTGTTATGAAAGGATTTATCAATTCCTCTTTTGTTTTAACAGGGCTTCTTATATGAGAAAATGGAGTTGATAACTTTGGCATATTTAAATTAGCCTCATTCATTTTATCCATTTTTTCAGTAATAAGCCTTATTTCACTTTGAATATCATCTTTTAGATGCATTCTTGCTTCATCACTTTTTTCCACATGGTCCAAAAGTAATTTTTGATGTGATGAAGTCTTTTCTTCAAATTTTTCTACAGAAATACTTAATTTGTTTAATTTTTCTGTAAGATTGTCAATACCTACATCATAATTGATTGTCAAAGTTTTCTCTTTGATATCACTTATGTATTTGTACAATTCTTGTTGTCCTTGTATTAATTTCTGAGTGTTGTCAATTAATACTTTTGGTTTATTATTTTCAATCATGAATTTTATGTTATCAATTTCTTTCTTATTTTGTACAACAAGTTTGGTTAAAGATGATAAGCTATTATTTATTTCTTGGAAAGATAATAAACTATTTTTAATGTCTTTAAGAGGTAAAATACTATCTTTAAGCTCTGTTAAAGTATTTACAACATCAGGAGACAAGGTTATTTCTTTGGGAAATGGGGTTGTCTCATTCTTTGTTCCTCTTTGTCTTTGAATTCCATCAAAGTTCTGGCCATGTTGAAAACATTGTCCATGGCATCCTTTTGGATTTTTGGGATCCTGTAGCTTGGGGAATATGGTTTCCTCCCATTCTTTTTCTTGTTCTTCTTCCCTTCTTGGGGAAGTGGGTTGGCTTGGGGCTTGCTGGTAGAAGCTACTGGGGCTTCTTCCTTGGTTGCCTCCCTCTTTTTGGTGTGGTAATCCTTGATTTTTTTTATTTGAGGTTTGGATGACAGTAGATTCCATCAATTGGAGTATTTCACTATCTCCTCCTCTTTGAGGAACTTTTTCAGGATGTGCCAGGAGTTCATCACTCCTTGGTGTATTTGAGGCAGCATTTCCCAATCTTTGTCCTTGTACACTGTGTAATACTGCTTGTACTGGCTCATGTAGATGTCTATTTGAGCCCTCTGAATGTGATTTGTACCTATTTGAGTTACTCATACTTAGCTCCAATTCAGGTTCAGATATCATGGGCATTTCTGGGACTTGCCTTTGGGATAAGGCACTTCCTTGTGTGGATTCTGTTCCACTGGGGATATTGCCCTTTCTTTTCCCTTTTGAGGGATCAGTTCTACCTCTGAGTCCAGCTCCATCTGATTGGAAGGAGTATTGGGAACCTCTTCTGGTAGTCATAATTTAAGAAATAAAAAAAAATAAAAGTATTTTAGGATAAAAATTCTTTTTATGGCAATTATAAAAGAGGTGCTCACCTTCAGAGTCTTGAATGGTGGGTCCTGGAAAGTCTAATTTCTTAGCTTTCTTTCGTTTAGTGATAAATGGTGTTGGAGAACTTTGACAAGTTTCATCCACCAATCTCTCAACAGTAGTTTGGTTATCTTCTGTTGGGTTATCCTCAAACACTAAAAAAGAAAAATAAATATAAGTCTTTTTATAAGAAGTGTTATTTTTTGGCAAGATATGGCAATTTTCCACGTAGAAATTGCTTTTATATCTTTAAAAAATTGAAATGAATAAAGAAATGAATAAAAATAACTTTTTTATTGGTTTTTAATATTTTTTAATATTTTTTATATTTTTATTTTTATTTTTAAGGAATAAAATAAAAATTAATATCATTCTTTATAAAATTAAATTATAATAAAAATTATTTTTAATTTATAGAATATCTTTTTTAATCACTAGAGTCACTCAAAGAAAGTTCTTGCAAATCTTAGGATGTGAAAAAACCATGTGTAAGACAGTACAATTTCTTTCCAAATGCCTCAATAGCTTTTAAAATCAATAAAATATAAAATTATTATATAATTTTATGATTATAAATATAATTTATTATTGGATAAACCCAATTAGAATCTTTTTAAAGGTCTTTTAAGTAAATATCCTGGCCAGGCCCCCAAATGTAAGGTTTGACTATGAAAAAATAAGTAAAAATTACTAATATTTTACTTATTGTACTATGAATGTCCTTATAAATGAAATAAATAAGATAAAAAGTAATTATAATAATAAAGAATTATCATAATTATGGCGTAAAAATAATTATATTATTAATAAAATATAATAATATAATATAATAAAATAATTAATATATTTAAAAGCACTTTATTATTGTTACAAACAAATAATAAAGGCGTAAAAAGTTGTTTTTTATTAAGAAAAAACAATTAATAACAATAATATTACCAATATTAAAGTTATAAATTAATATAAATACTATTTATATTAATTAAGGAATTATTAAAATAATAATAAAGAGAAAATTATTATAATAAGAGAAAATAACCTACTTTTAACACTTAATATAATAATTTTGTAATATTTTACGCCAAAAAATGTAAATACAACCTTTTCAAATTGTATTTACAATAAAAATAAAGAAAAATTACTGATATTCTTGATTTTTACATGGAAATGAGTTTTTAGAGAGATTTTTAGCAAAAACAATTAAATAAATGATTTAATCATGTCAAAATAGATGATTATAACAAGGTGGTCTTTGGTCTTTTAATAATATAATAGTTTCATATATAAAGAATAAAGAAATTACCTTTAATTTAATTGATTTAATGTTTTTGATGTTTCTGAGGGGAAAACAGAGTAAAAAGAGCTCTATTTGTAGTAAATACCTCCCTCCTAGAGTCCAACAGGCTTCTAGTAGAGGTGTACTGATCATATCCACTAGATTTGATCAATATTTTAAGGTTTGAGGATGATTACATCATGATCAAACCATATTACATCATTATTACACCATTATTTAGAGTTATCACTATAACTCTAAGGTTGATGACATCAGAGGCTTGGCAGAACCCCAAATTTTGTGGATTTTATTAGTTTTAATCATAAACTAATAGTATTCACCAATTTTATCACTCATATGACTGTTAAACTTAATTTAAGGTTACAGTAGGTGATCATAACTGCTCAATTCAAGCTCACACTTTGATCTTTAATAACATTTAGGCTTTACACGCTACAGCAATTCAGAAAGTGAATTCTGATAGCCTGACATAACCTTATTATGCAGCCAAGAGATTTTCATTACATCCTCAAAACTCTAATTTTGATGATTTTTCTTGTAACTCCTCTTTTCTGTCGAAATTCAATATTTCAAACTTCAAGCCATGATTTCAGGGGGTTATACCCTGAATTTAATAATAAAAATTACATAATCCTTCACGAATGAGCTAGTAGAATCCAACTGTGTACTTTTTTTTAAGTTTGGACCACTTTCACAACAAAGTGGTCAACAGCTCTGTTGATTTTTATCAATATTTCATCATAGGTTTTAACCTTGATTATAATTTGTAAAATAAAGTTTATATCTGTGTTCTTACAGTAATTACGCGGTAACTCTATTTTTGGTTCATCACTATATCTTGTATAGGTTAAGAAATATTAGCTATGATCCTTGAATATATGCGTTGACCAAAAAAGTGCATATAATCAGGTTAATTCCTTAAGTATTAACTTTGGAAATTAGCTCATTAATTGTTTTATGTGTAAATTTTCATTGGGAATCTAATGGTACAATTTATTTTACATGTTGTTTCATTGGTTCTTGAAATAAATAAGGATTTATGGTTTTTATAAGGTATTATTCCTTATAACTCATTAAATATTGACTTTACAGATATGCCATAAAAATGGTATATGTGTATTTTACCATGGGGAATCCAATGGTATAATTTATTTCACATGTTGATTCATTGGTTTTTAAGTTAAACCAATTTTTGTACCAATTTATGGTATTTTTGTATTTTTGAAGTAATTACTTTTAATGTATAATTATTCTAAGTAATTTTAGTATAATTATCTTAAAGGTATAATTATTCTGAGTCTTTCTTGTGCCCTTATTGGGTATGTGGTCATATCTCAAAGGCTCACACATTGATTTACCTCATAGCAACCAGGCAAACACTGATATTTGCAATTCTATGTAGAAATGAGGTAAAACCTTCAAAAATTCATTAAAAATACAATTCTTAATTAATCCTTATGAAACGTTCAGGACCAATTGAGAACTGTAGTATCTATGGTACAACCAGAAAGGATTACAGTTTTACTAGTAAAATTAAAAGTTTTACTTACAGTCCATTTGTGGTTATTCTACATGAAACACTGAATCTTCAAAAATTCACAGTAAATACAACCTGTGATGAAATTGTCAATAACATTGATAACTTTTGGAAATTAATGATTACTTTGGAATAAAAGAAGATTTACAAATGTTACTCCTTTTATTCTTAACCATATTGGGGTTGGTAGTCACGTAAAAGCATCAATTAAGCAATTATGACAATTTTACGTGACAACTGATGATGTAAGTACTAATCCAAAAGGGTTTAATGCTTTCTCACTCACTTGTTTTTCAGTTTTATCCATGGCACGCCTCTGTGAGCTGTTGTTTACTTAAAAGAGGCCTTCTCTTGCTGTTTTTTCTGCATCATCATCTTGTTATCATTTTATATCATTGTTACCAACAAATAAGTATTAGTTAAACTATTCTTAAGTGTTTTAAATCTTTCAGAATCAATCAGAAAGACGTGAAATCATAGAATCCAACTATATATTGTTGTAATCCTGCTATAAATCATTTTGATCTCTTAAATCCACAATTCTACGTCAAATTTCTCTACTTTTATCTATCAATAAGTTCTTTGGGGTATTAGTGAGTCATTTATCTTTAATTCTTAAAGTTTTTCTCTAGTAATAGTTTTCTTCAAGGATTAGCTTTATAATTATTCTTGCAAAAGATAATTATATATTAAAATAATTTTATTATTTTAATAAAAGAAGTTTTTATTATTAAATTCTTTTTTGTAATTGATTCTTGTAGACAATTACTTGCTCACTGTTAAAATCACTAGTAGTGCTTAACACGTGAAAGAAATAATTCTTTAATTATTTAATTGTGGTTATAATAATATTTTATTATTATATTTCATAAGAACAGACATAGTACTGTTGATTAATAGTAATATTATCATCAGTTTCATAGTCACATCTTACATGAAGGACTACCTTCATCAAATCAAGAGACAAGAATCCCCAAACTGTCAACACTGCAACACACGAGAAACACCTCACCACTACCTACTCAAATGCCCTCCCTTCACCAACCAAAGACAACTTCTCAATCAACAAATAGCCAAACACAAAATCAAACTAAACCCCAACAGCCTCATCTCTTTACTAGGCTCCCCTCTCGCTTTCCCTTTTCTAGCACAGTACATAATTTCAACCAAAAGATTCCAACACATACGTAACTACACATCACAACAGGACCCAAACCCCTAACACCTCCCTCCCCCACCACTACCCGCTTTCACTTGTTCCTCTCTTTATTCTATTTTACTCTCTTCCACTTTTCCCTGTTTTTTTTCCCTTTCTCCCTTTTCACTCCCTAGATTCTATGTTTTCTTCCTATTCCTTCTCTTTCACCTTATTGTTTTTCTTTTCTTCCCTTAACTTTTCACACTCATTTGTAGCACACCCCTCACCACAACGCATATGGGCAAGCTTGAGATCTGGGCCAGCACCTCCGGAAGTCTGAAGGCCAGAATTTTTTTTACAAAAAACTGGACTGACCACCCAGCATAAACCAATCCAACACCCCTGAGCACACCCCACGCGGCTTGACAACCCATGTGGGTAGCCCACCTCTTACCTCTTCCCAAACCACATCAGCTCATTCTCAAGGTGGGAGGATGGAAGGAGTGCTGCCACCCAGCCATCTCAAGCGACGCCCGCAACCACAACAACGGACTACTAAACACACCGCCAAACCCTCGAGATTAAGCACTTAAGGGCCTCAAACAACGGGACATGATGGGCTTTTCTTATTGTATATAGTTTATGAAATATTCTTGTAAATAGATTACAGCATGGTATGTGAAATCAATAACACTCACCCCGGTCAGATTTGACTCCTGTATGCTCTACAGGGGGCAAACTCCTGTGCTTGATACAACACTGTACTGTTGTGTTTTAAAACAGCGCAAAATTATGTGTAAGAGCTCTTCATTTAATACAGTAATGATATGACTTGATATTTTCAATTGTTCACGCTGAAACACTGTAATTATTGTTTGTCTCCTCTCACAAAGGGCACACTGCAGTCAAGTACTGTAATTGAAATCAACACCATGGGATAGTACGTTACCACCTTTAAGCAATTTTCTTTCTTAATAATAAGAAAGTTTGTGTTTGCACACTATGTGCTGTAGCATCACCACTCACTCCAAATTTCAAGAAAATTCATATTCTGCTTTCAGGGCAGATATTTGTGTCATTTCTTGACAGATTGGCTATAACATGAAGGTAAACAACGAGAGTAAGACCTAAAATCAAACAATCATGAGCAAACTGTTTGTCTAAAAAAGAATGGAAAGATTATAGACATTTTCGGAATTTTGTTTTATTCATGTCATTTCAAAACAACCAACCAGATTGTGAAGGCTTTGAGCTTTTTGAAGATGACAAGGCTTGGGTTTCATTGCAGGTTGATTTGAGCATGTTGATTGAGACTTCTCTTGGAAAGTTTTGAGCACTAAGATGCTTTTGAATTGTTTGTTCTGTGACATATGGTCTGTTTTGTTTGTACTTGAGGATATATGAATTGCATGGGCAGGGTCAATCACCCATCAGTAGTAGAGGAAGGTGAGAAAGTGAAAAACATGTGAAATGAACATATTTTTGTGTGGAATGTAAAATATTAAAATAAATGAGAGTTAAAAGGTACAAGCTCATTTGGAATTGCATATAGTCTTCAAGAAAATGGCGTACATTATTGCAACAGGTGATATAAGCATATTCAACACTTAGAGTACTGTAAGTCGTGCGCAGCTCTAAGTGTTGTATATGTGTGATTTTTTTACACACCTTTGCATCCTGTATGGTATACAGGATTTGAATCTGTCCGGGGTGACTCTAAAAAAAAAAAAAAAAAAGATGGGAGGGAGGTGGTTTTTTACGAGCTGGGAAAAAAAAAAAAAAAAAAAAAAAAGACACCGCGTGGTTAATTTTTCTCGAAGAAAGAACGCGTCTTGATACCGACGGTTGAGTTTGTACGCTATCCGGGAGGAGGTAATTGGGAGAATGTTCCCCGGGAGGCAATCTTAGTCAGCGCAGTCTTGGATTGGGCATTTGACAGGTAGAAAATTGATTCACTCCTTCACCCAGCTTGTCGCCTTCGTGCGACATCGGTTGTGAAGTAGTCATCTTAGAATTTCAAATTGCCTCACTGAGTTAACCTTTCAAGAAAATTTGGCAAGACTTTTTCACTTCAAACCACAGTAGCTAGTGAGGTCTCCTGCTTGCTGTCATTGGCGACTTGAGAATATAAAAGCCAGCCTGTGGCTCTTCTCGAAGCTTCATCCCAGCTAAGAGCGTTGAAGAACAAGCCCACCTGAATATTTTAAAGCCTTAACCCAAAAGTTTTGATTGTTGTCACATCATGTTTTCAACAAATCTTTTTCATCCACAACTCATACACTTGATTCTGATCATCTCTTTGCAAACATTATTTGGGACAGTCCAAAGTCAAGCTCCTCGTCGTCGTCCCACGCCTCATTCTCCTAGTACATATACGCACCGTGGGGCAACGGCGACTTGTTCTTATGGCTATACGCCCCTGGGTTCTACTGGAGAGGATGGTTGTGAGCTGAAAAACTCTTTATTCCCACATCAAACGATGCACCTCAAGAAAGTTGAATTATTATTCATGTCTATCATAGATTGCCTCACTGATACCAAAGGAACTGCTTGCGACCCCAAGTCTTGCACGTTTCGCGACACCGATGGGAAAAATAAAAGTACATCTCCTCTCTAGTTACTATTTACCTTGAGTAGTCCTGCAGTGCTTGACGAAAGGATAAATTTGAAAAAAAAAAGGTATAGACCAGCTACACTTTCCCAAATGTTGGAATAAATACGGGAGATACGATGGAGCCAAAGCCACTTCATTTTCTGTCTCGAAGGCACATAATGTGATCAGTAAGACTTCAGGTTTAACTTATGGCTTTACGATTTTAGCTGAGAATTTCTGGGCTAGTTGTCAACGAAGGGTCGATAATCAACTCGCAGGACCGTATACCCCCCGACGGGCTTGCTTGTGCCTGGTCCAATGTCCGCCCACGTAAGCATGAACTTCAGCTAGCATTGTAAAAGTAGTTTCTGGCGCCTACCCATTGACTTGGTCATATTTCAACTACGCTCAGATTGCGACGGATGCGATCCTTATTAAACCTCCAAACCTCAGCTCCTAGGACTATTTCTTGGATTTCAACAAGTAGCTGGTGGCCGCCGCAGGCGCAGAAGTACTGCCAGATGGAGCTTCGGCCTTTCAAGGGATGATACCTGAATGTTCATTGTTGATGCCCAATATCCCTCGCTACCCATCTACATTTTATCTCCTAATGAGCCTTTCAAAAACAAACTTCCATTCTTTTCATGTATTGCCACTGATTGTCTGTGCAATAACAGTGCTGAAAGCAGTTGCCCTTTATGCATTGCCATCTGGTGAGGAGCCCACCACCAATACCTGCAAGACGTTTTGTAGGTATGGATCTTTTTGGTTTCAAATATGATTTGTACTAGAAACGTAGCAGTAACAAATTGATAAAGATCAAAATGTGTCAGGTGGACAAAAGACAAGGTAATCGCATAATTCAATTCCCTTTACAACGTGACAGTCAAGACATATTTATATATCTGATAAGGTAACTAGTTACATAGATAACGAGATGGTTGGACAAACCGTTGCGGTTTGCAATTGTCGCAAGAAAGGACAGAAAGGAAAAAGCCAACTGGTTTGAAATCATCAGGATCGCAATCGCATACGACTGTGCCAATCCAATATTATTAACACACACAAACATTAACCATCTTATTTGTTTTCATATGCATGTAACAAATGTTAGAGAATAGGACCAAGCAATACGGAGCTGATGTCGTTCTTGAGTGTCCCATGATGTAGAGGGCCCCAAAATTATCCAATTGAGACCCAGTTTTTTTCATGTTTAATTGACTAATTTGATGGTCTTCTACATAATGGAACCATTGGTTTGCCAATACCACCTCTTTCTGCCCCTAGGGGCCCCCATCACTATTTGATTGTAGTTTTTGTGGTAGGAGGCACTATAATCATTCAAATCAACTCTACACTACTTTTAAATCACTGTGAATACTATTAACACCTATTTAAACTATTAATTTTTTAAAAATGATGATTTTTTAATTGAAAAGTTAGTTTTTTCAGCAATTTTGATGTTTTTCTTTTTGAATTCTGAGTCCGGAAGTGATGCTTGACTGTGAAAGATTTTCTAAACCCATTAACTTGGACTATTGGTTGTTTTCTTGAGTTAAATATTTGAAAATGAGGATAATTTTGTAAAAATACACTATTGTTATTTATTTTTTATTTTTTATTTTTTTTAACCTAGCCCCAATCTACTCGTATGCAGATCTTCCTCAGCAACTCCATCTCATTCCTCAGTGTCTGAGGACTCGCGCTCCTCCATCCCTTCTTACTCATCCGATCTCATGCGTATTTATATCACCTCTATTTTATTTCTGCAATCGAGAGGTAATAAAAAAAATACATTTTATTCGAAATATTTTCTTCTTACCGACTGGTTTATTCTTGTTTTCTCATAATCTATCTCCTATACTTACTCAAGAAGAGTAATTGATGTTATAGTTTTAAGTTACAGCCTTGTCTTTTAGGTAATTATTGATTTCGTTTCTCTTGATTATGTATCTAAAAAAATAAACATAACATTGAAATATTATATTTTAGTTTTTTTTTGTCTGAAAAATTAATAAATTTATTTTTTTATTTAACTTATTGATTCTTTGGACTATTGGTTGTTTTCTTGAGTTAAATATTCAAAAATGAGGATAATTTATTTTTTATTTAACTTATTGATTCTATTTTTTGAAAACAACTGAAAATTTTCAGATTTCCAAGACATGGTGAATCTTCCAGAAAAATTTTTTGCCTTCACAATGAGGTTATAAAAATAATAATCAACATCAACAATAGCAGTTTTGTTTCTTAATAATTACTCCTTATTTTAGAACTTGTTATTTTTCTCTATAAAACTGCTTTGATCCTCTTTGTGAAAATGAGACAGATAGAAAAAATTTCAAAAAGTTTTCAAAAAAAAATAATTTATACCTTAGTTATGTTATGAAAAATGATAATTCTATTACTTCAGACTTTACTTTTCTTGATGAAATAGAAGTAACACTCAATTCTCTGGGACTTTTTCCAAAGTCCATTTTATTCCATTTATTGGAATTAATAATGAATTCATGAAAAATCAAAATTTATTATCCAATTGCTTGTAAAATTACACCAGATATCTATCTAAACAATAAATATCCTTAAATTGAATCAATGGCTGTATGTTTAAAATTGAATGGTGCCTTCTTCAACTTGGAAAAGTTAACATTAGCCATTATATGTCATCTCCCAAAATTTGTTCCAAATCTTATTCTTATGAAAAACATTTAAAACAACTTCCAATAATTTCTAGAATTTTGAATTTTACACTCCAAAAAGCTTCCACATCCATTCTCCAAAGCAATTATGGAGAAATGAGGAAATTCCAAATTCCTGTATCTGAAACTCTATATTTTTCAAATTATCATTCTGAATCTTCTTCTGATCAGTTGACTTAAACACTAAGTAATTTTTGTAATTTTCCTCATTGTGATTATACTGTTCTCTCTAAATATGCTTATTTACTTTCAATTCAAATTTTGAAATGAAGTGGTAGTTTTATCTTTAATAACCATGATTTTTTGAATGAGCTCTTTGTACTTCCTGATCACTCTATTAATATGAATTCAACTGGAATATAACCAGTAATTGTTGAAATTCTTTGTAAAGCCAAAAAATTGACACATTTCACCCCCTATGCTGAATATAGTCCCTCTGGTTATTATACTAGCTGGTCATTTTCCTTAAAAAGTTCTGCAAAAACTTATGAAATGGTCAGAGACTTACACAATTTACAAATTGAAATTTTTACGTTTGATTATCATAGTCCTATTTTACAAAGTTTTTCTTCAACCTCCAAATAATTGTTTTCAAACTTTTATCTTTTTGAAAAAATGTGTTTTTTTTTTTTGGATTTTAGAAAATTTTCTTGTATGTTTTGAAACAAAATTTATATATTATGAAATGTAACTATAAAAAGGAACTAGTCATATTAGGAAATTTTTCTGTTTGTGGAAATCTTGTAATTGAGGGGGTTCATCTAAAAAACTATAGATTCCCCCCACCAAGATTCCCAAGTGCATTCATTTAAGCTAAGATACCATTCAAATAGCTATAGGATTTCCTGAAGCAAGTTGATCAAGTGATTTTTCTATTTTGGGAGAAGTAAATTATATGAAAGTTTATTACTTACGTCTGGAAGGTTATTGAAGTTGTAACTTTTTTCCAGGATACTCTCAAAATAATAATGAAGAGTATTACAAATTTCTCAATTAGATATAATAAAAACTACTATAGCCACACTTTAATTATAAAAATAGAGTTTTCCAATGATAATATTAAAATAAATTTCATTATTATCATTAATGATCAAAGAACTAATCATTATTATACTATAATTATAAATGACCAGTGATATACTGGTGCGGAGTAATTGCCTACAAGAGTAAATACACTCAGTGGATATTAAGAATAAGACAATCAAAAATAATATAAAGTATTATTTTTTGCAATAAGTATTAGAATAACTATTGTATCTGAGATTATAAAGTAAGGATAGATACTTAGAGAGAAACACTAACAACTTATAAGAGTACGTTGGAGAAAAAAACAGAAAGAATCTAAAAATAATGATCAAAATATTTCAAATTATTTTTGAAAAATTGTGGATTTTAAAGATATAAAAAGATTGAAAATGATTAGAATAATTGGTGTTGAGGTTACAGCACTACAGATTTATAGTATTAATGAAAATTTCATGTATTTTAATGACCTCCAAAGCATTTGAAATATTTAGAATAACTTGAGTAACTATTAGGACTAATATTATTGATTTAATTTGAAGATAATGCTGGAGAATGTGGAAAAAACAGTAGTAAGAGGGTTCCTTTTGAGTTCTCTAAGGTCTAAAATTGCAATAGAGGAATTTCAAGGGAGCATTCTGAAAAGAAACTAGGTGAGAAACAATTCACCATTCTTGAATTAGAAATTATATCACCTTTTTATCTCATGAAATCCTTTAATTACTAATTAATGGATTTCTCATGACTACCAACTTATTGATGGTTAAGAAATATTGAAGTTAATCATATGAATAATTTATTCATTTCACAATATAAATTGACTTCTCAAAGCTATAAAAGTTATTTCTAAGCCATCAAGTGATTTATCTATTAGGGTGAAGCAAATTGAGTGACTATGTTTGACTTACCTTGGAAAGTTTACTGAATTTGTAAGGTTTGGCTATGAAGCTTTTAATATAATGAAGAGTACTATTACTGCCATAATGAAATATGATTAAAAACTATTATAACAAAAATTCAATTATCAAAATATAATTTTCTAATGATAATATTACAATAAATTTTTACATTATCAATAATAATTAAGGTCTAATTATTATTCTACTCCTTATTATACACTATCAGTAATATATTTGTCAACCTGTTACTCCAAACAGAGAACCATCCAAAATACCATAAAGAATGGTAGAGAGATTATTTGAAAAATAAATTACATAAAGATATAGATATTTTGAGCCTTTGAGATATTACCACATATCCAAAATGGTCACAAAATAACCTTCTGATAATTATTCTAATAATAAGAATTAAGAATATAATCATAAAATAGGTAAAAATGCCATAAATAAGCACAAATTATTGATTACCTCAGAATAAAAGAAATGAAAATGTGAAATAAATTATACCATTATATTACAAAGGGTAAAATACACATATGAAACTTTTATTTCATATCTGTAAAGATAAAACTTAATGTGTAAGGAGAAAAAATGCCATAAAAAGGAATAAATTCATGTTTATCTCAGAAACCAATCAAACAACATGAGAAATAAGCTGCACTGTTGGACTCCCCATGAATAACTACACATTGAACATTTTTATTTCATATCTGTAAAGTCAATATTTAATGAAATAACCTGAATATATGCACTTTAATGATCAGCGCATATATTTTGGTTTTTAGCTTATATTGCTTGAAATAGACATGATAGAGAGTTGAACCAAAAATAAAGCTTACACTTCATTAATTTTAAAATAAATATATGAACTTTTTTTGACAAGTTATGAACAAGGTTATAGCTTGTAAGGGTTTATTAAATAAAATGGCTATAGACATTGGCCACTTTGTTGTGAAAATAGTCCAAACTTGAAACTAATTGAATATTCAGGCTCTAAAAGTTCATACATGAAGAATTATGTCTTTTCTATCATTATATTCAAGGTACAACCCCCTGAAATAACGGTTTGAATTTTAAAATAGTAAATTCTGAGAGAAAAGATGAGCTACAAGAAAGATCATCAAAAATACGGTTTTTATTATGTAATTGAATTCTATTAGAGATTTAAGAATGATCTGTCAAGCTATCAAAATTAAATCCCTGAATTACTTTATTGTGTATAACTTAAAAGTTATTAATGATCAAAGTTTAAGCTTAAAATTGATCATTTATGACCACTCACTGCAATCTTATTTTAAGCTTAAAAGTAATATAAGTGAAAAAACTGGTTCATACTATTATATAATGATTAATACTAATAAATTCCACAAATCTTAGGCTTCTTCCAAACCTATGATTTCATCAAACTTAGAGTTACAATGATAACTTTATATAATGGCATAATAATGAGATATGATGGTTTAATTATGCTGTAATCATCACCAAGCCTTGAAATATTGATCAATTACAATTGACATCATCAGTACACGTCTACTAGAGGCCTGTTGGACTCTAGGAGGGAAGATTTAACTTTAAATAGAGCTCTTTTTACTCTATTTCCCCCTCATACCCAACAAAAACAAGGAATTATTAAAGCAAAAGGTAAAAGCTTTCTTCTTATTATATAAAACTATTATATATTCAAATAATCAAGTTCATCGTTACTATAATCATCAATTTCAATGTTATCAAATCAATTTTTGGTTGTTTTTGTTGAATTTCTCTAAAAAATCTCTAATTCCACGTAAAACCAAGAATATTTGTAATTTCTTTCAATTTTTACTGTAAATACAATTTAAATAAGTTGTATTTATATTTTTGGTGTAAAGGTATTCAAAATTATTATATTCAGTGTTAAAAGTAGGTTATTCCCTCTTTTTATAATTATTAATCTTTATTATTATTTTTAATTAATTCTCAAATTAATATAAATAGTATTCATATTGATTTATAAATTTAATATCAGTAATATTATTGTTAAAATTGTTTTTTATTATTAGGAAAAGTTTGTTATGCCTTTCTTATTTGTTTGTAGCAATAATAAAGTGCTATGAATATATTTATCTTTTTAATATACAATTAATATTATCATATTCATTTAATAATATAAATATTTCATGCCATAATTATAATAATTTTTTATTATTATAATTATCTTTAATCTTATTTTTAAACTTCAAAGGGACATTCAGAGTACATCAAATAAAATATTAGTAATTTCTAATGATTGTTTCATAGTCAAACCTTACATTTAGGAGCCTGGCTGTGATATTTACTTATAATAACATTTAAAAAGATTCAAATTGGGTTTATACAATAAAAATTCTAATTATAATTATAAATTTATATGATAGTTTTTTATTTATTGATTTCAAAAGCTAATGAGGCATTTTGAAAGTAATTGAACTGTGAGCCTTAGAGGTATTTTTATATACCCAAAAGACCACAAATAAAAAATAAGATATAAATATAAATATAGATAAATTTGATTATATTATCAAAGTAAAATTTGAAATATAAATACAAATTTATATACAAAAATAAAAATTGAATTATAATTTAAAATAAAAATTACATTAAACTTTGAAATTGTGAAATTGCATTTTTACTTGAAAAAATTATATAAAAATGAACTTTTAATAAAATTAATGAAATTAAAATATTTTTGGTAAAAGGCTATAGCTTTTTATCCAATAAATAAGCTTAAGAAAATTTTTTCACCATTGGATTCCTCATAAAAAATAAGGTCTGGTCACCTCAGGGTAAAATTTCTGTAACTCAACTCTGAATAAGCTTAAATTACATTTTTAGTATTTTCTGTACAAAAGTTGAAAATACTCCAAATCTCAACTTAATTCACACCACATGTGGTGTTAACCATCAATTTTTTGTGTTAAAATTGGGGTGTTGTGTGGAGCTTAGAAGTTATGAGGAACTGAAGTATTTTCAATTGAAATGTCAAAATGTGCAAGTGTATTACATAAGTGAACTGTAATTTATATATGAGGTATCAGTTACTACAGTTGTGTACTGTAAAGCTCAATTGAATTGTATGTGTAAATTACAAGTACATTACATGATGAGGAAGCAAAGAAAAGATAAATTGGAAACATTCATTCTGGGGGGAAAAAGGCACTCTAGCTCCAAGGGGGAGCCAGACCCCCAAAATCCTTGCTTACAGGCATGGGACGTCAAAATCCACACAAACATTCATTACTTTTGGCCTTTAATTGAGTCACAAGGTCTGTGACTCAATTGATGATGAGGTTTTGATACCAACCAGGGCAGTTTTAACTGTTGCCAAGAGGGTAAAACTACCCTTAAGTTAAAAATCTCTTAGTAAAAGCATCTTTAACTGTTTTATACATCTCCTACACAAATGTTGACACCTTTTGGAGGCTCTAGACCATGTATTACTATAGTAATGGCTGATTTAAGGGTCTAAAATGGCTAAAAATAGCAAAAAACGACTCAAAACAGCCCTTTTTTGGTCTAAACAAGGGTTCAATAATGCCATAATTGGATTTCCTGTTGTCAGAGAGTCTTACACGACTGAAAAGAGTAAATTTTACTTTTGGAGTAAGAAAATCGATGGCTATAAAAGAATATCATCTTTGCCCTACTTTTCTCTTCATGTTAGAATCTTTTCCTTTTATAATTAGTTTAAACACTGTTAAACCAATCAATAAAAAGTTCCAAACACCCTTTTTAAATCATTGCAAACCTTTTAATCACGTGAAAAAAGAATTATAATCATTGTTTGTAACTCTATAATCATTTTTACCCCCTTAAACCACCCCAAAAGTGAATTAAAGCATCTTTCTTCACTGTTACCTTTGTCACTTTGTTTCCAAATTCACTCTGGTCACTTTTGGGTGTGTTTTCTCTTTAAATATCTTTTTTAAAGACTTTGTTCTTTAATTAATTGCTTTCAGTTCTTTGCTCAATTAATTCCAATTCAAATTGCTCTTGAAGAAATTTCTTTTGTAGCCTTAAATATCTCTTGTAGAGTGTTTTTGGATGAATTTTTATTGTTGGTAAAACAATAATTCTTTATAATATTAATTTTTTATACTTATGAAGTTAAAAAATAATAAAATTGGTGTTTTTTCTCTTAATGATACTATTTCATACTATTTTTTAATTATATTTTACGTTATACAAATTCTAAGGACAGGAAAAGTACTTGATTTTTAATCAAAGTTTCATATCCACACCTTACATTTGGGAGCCCAGCCATGATATTTTACCTGTGAAATGATATTTTACTCTTTTCAAATCTTCTTTCTTATATTGAAAAATTTAAAAACATGCCAAAAATACTTATAATTTAGAAAAATCCATAAAAAATAACCTCTTTCATATTTTAAGTGAGGCTTTATTTTTTCATTTATCTCTTGAATTTTTTTGTTTATTTAATAAATTGGTTTTCTCATTAATTTTGGTGTCTGACAACATGATAAGACAATAAAATATTGAAACAGCCTCAGCAGTAACAAGCATTATTCCTGCAAGTACTGTGAATTCTGACCATAATGGTACAGTTATTATAGCTCAAAATAATCAACCGGAACCAATTTCTTCTGAATTAATTGACTTGGACATAAGTATTACCCTTCAGAAAGAAAACAATTTGGCCAATAGTAAGTTTTTTGATGTAAAAATACTATTTCTAAGCCTTTTAATCATGAAATATGCCCTCAACAAGATCAGGAGCGAGCTATAACCCAGAGACCTCCAATTTCAGCAATTATGTCATTCTGAAGCTGATAATACTATTTTACCTTCAAACAGAGCTGACACCACCACAAGAAGCCTCAGTGAACATATACAAAGCCAGCCAAAAGGCTTAAAACAATTCATTGCAGCACAAAGAGTACCATATCCTTGCAGATCTGTGGAAAAACTGCATGAATTCTTACCTGACTGTGAGAAAATTCCTGGGCCATCCCAACACTTGCAAGTTACTCAATGGATGGCATCCATTGATGGAAAAGAAGAACATGATGCTTTTAACAGCAGAATGGAGAAAAACAACCCTCCACCACCCTAGCAAGTGCCAAAAACAGCCCCAGTAGTCAACAGCAGCAATTCCAATGTGCAAAAGCAGCCAAAAGCTCAAAACAAGGGCAAAAGCAAGGCACCAGTCACAAAGCCTTACAGCCAGGATCACAGAATCCCAAAGATTCAGCAGGATGCCATGGAAAATTTATTTCAGATGGCCAGAACAATGATGGAATTACAGAAAAAGGAGGAAGCCAGATTAAAATATCAGAAATGATTTCTGAAATTTTTGATTCCATCCCAGAGTTGTATGAAGCTATAAAAGACGTAAAAACTCATGTTTCTGATAAAAATTCATCCATTTGTAACAATCTTAAAACAAACAACCTAAGTCTGAGCCAAAGGAATGAGACACTTATGTGTTTTGAGAAAGTTTCAAGAGCAATTAAAACTTCCAATAATGACAATTCATTTGGGGATAAATTAAATGAACAATTTGCCATTGTTAAAGAATTAACAGACAAATATTCTAAATTCAATATTGATTACATAATTGAAACAATAATAAAACAAGCCATAAATACTATCAAAGAGGAGAATAAAAGTGTTCTTGAGAATATTACAAAGTAATTTACTGAAGTAAAGACATATACAATTGCCTTGAAAAAGTGTTTTGATATCTCACAAGAGGCAATATCAAAATTAACAATGAAGCTGAATCAGATAGCTTCTGATAATACTAGACAAACAGAACTATGGCAAAAATTAGCACAAACAGAAGATAATCATAAAACCAATGTATTAAATTCAATAAAAAGTTTACAACATGAATTCAGAAATTCCCAAAGGTGTAACAATAGTAAACTTAATGATATTGAACAATTCCTTCACACCTTACCACAAATGTCTACACCTTTTAATCAGAAAGAGGGCACAAGAATTCCAAATCCCCAAGTATTGGAGGTTGAAAGCTCATTGTTAAAAAATGAATTTCCCACTTCTTTTCATAACTTGGAACCATCAATGGGACAAAAACTCCTGAAAGAAGTAAAAAAACTTAAAGAATGGCCTCATTTCAGTGGTGAAGGAGAATATCAATCTATGGAATTTATCAGAGGTATTGAAATGATTAAAGAAGATTTTTAATTACCAGTTGGATTGGTAAAAGCAAGATTTAAAACCTTTTTTACCAGATCAGCTCACAGATGGTATATCAAATTAAGACAAGCACATGGACACCAAAGTTGGACTTGGTGGAAAACCCAAATTATCAACAAATGGGCCAATTATGCTTGGAGGTTTAAAGTGGAAACAGCCTTTGAATATGCCAAATTTAATTCTGATAAAGACAAAGCTTTAACATGGTTTTGCCAACAAAAAGACATATTAACAGCGTTGTATCCTGAAATTTCAGAATTTATGATCCACAGAAAGATTCTGAGAAAATGTGGAGGTGGCTTAGAGCATGCTGTCAAAAGCAGGACCACTGAACAAGATTCAGAAGAAGATATTATTAACATATTAAAAGAAGTAACCACCAGAACCTGCATTGGTTCTAGTTGGGTGAATCTCAAAACAAGGTTTAATACACCTTGGAAAGATTCTGTGGACAAAAATTACAAAGAAAATTCTAATAATGTTAAGTATAAATCTGCAGATATAATAAGAAAGTGCCATATTTGCCAAAGCACCACCCACTTAGCCAATACATGTCAAAAGAGGGGCAAAATCGATGAAATTGACATCGAAAAGGAACCTGATGTTGAAAAAGAGGATAATATAATTGAAGAAAATTCAGATGATAAGTAAGCAATATTTTCTGAATATTTGAAAGATATACAAAATATCAATGCCACTTTTGAAATGATGGAATCTTATTCCCACTTGCTACAATTAAGCAATGGTCAACTTGATTTGTCAAAAATTCAAGATGCACAACTTATGAAAACCAACCCAAACAGGGGAAAAGCTTATACAGCTGGTAACTCCTGTATAACAGAAGTGGTAATTGAAAAAAAGCCCACTAAACCTTTACTTGACCCAGAAGCCTTCTGCTCTTGTGTTGGCAAATCCTTTCTTAAGACTTGTGTACCAAATTTTGAGAACCAATTGTTACCAAGTGATGGCATAAAATTCAATAGTGCAAGTAATCCAATGAAAGAATTGGGAATCTTTGAGACCAATGTCATATTTCTACATATTAATGGAAATTTAAGAATCACTGTTGAATTTGTTGTTATGGAAAATTGCTCTAGTAACCATTTTATATTGGGAAATGACTATTTGATCATGTATGGCATAGACTTGCATAACAACAAGGACAGATACTTTACTATTGGAGACAATAAGGGTCAAAAATTTGCCTTTTTACCATCCAAAAGACAAAGTACAGTAAGTAAAGTAGCACCAGTCAGCTTAGATTTGGAAAGATTCAAATATGAACAGTTAAATGAAGCTGAAATAAGCCTTCATATGACTGATAGTCAGGAAAATGAACTTTCTTCCCTTTTATATGACCACAGAGAAGCATTTGCATCAGACAAAGAACCTTTGGGGGAAATTATTGGTCATGAAGTTGACACCATCCTTAATATTGAGAGACTTTATCCACCAATCTTGAGAAGACTTGCATATCTAGCAAGTCCTAAATAAAGAGAAGCTCTGGAAATTCATATCAAAGAGCCTCTAGAACTTGGTTTAATAAGAAAGGTTGGCCATAATGAAGAAGTAGAAATAACTACACCAGTCATAGTGGCATGGAATAATGGAAAATCTAGAATGGTTGGGGACTTTAGAGCTCTGAACTCTTAAACTGTTCCAGACAGGTACTCAATACCAAAAATCCAAATTTCTCTTACTCAGATATCACAAGCAGTATGTATAACCACTATGGATTCCCTTAAAGGATTTCATCAGAGTGTAGTGACACCAAGGGCAAGGAAATACTTGAGGATTAGTGTTCATTGTGGGGTATATGAATATTTGAGGATGCCTTTTGGTATCAAGAATGCACCTTCACACTTCCAAAGAATGATGAATGAAATCTGCCCCAAAGAACTTTCAGAAAGATGGTTAATCATTTACATTGATGGCATTATTGTCTGTTCCAAAACTTGGGAAGAACATATGTACATATTATCCAGAGTTTTGACAAAAATACAATCTGTAAACATGAAAATTTCTTTAAAGAAATGCTATTTTGGATTTAAAGAACTTAAAGCACTGGGATATGTAGTATCTGGTTTATTGCTTGGAATTGACAAGAACAAGGTTGCAGCAGTATTGCTGAAACCCATTCCTCAGAACAAGAAATAAATTCAGTCATTTTTGGGGTTTGCAGGATATTACAGGCAACATATTAAGAATTTTTCATTCATAGAAAGACCTCTTTATAAATTATGTGACAAAGACACAGTATTTGAAATGACTGTTGACAGAGTCAAAGCCTTTGAATCCTTGAGGCAAGCCTTGACCACTGCTCCAATCTTACTGATGCCAGACTTTAAGTTGCCTTTTAAGCTTTATATTGAGGTGTCAGGAGATGGGCTTGGTGCTGCACCTCACCAAGTTCAGATTATCAACGATAAACCTGTGGAAGGACCCATATGCTCCATATCCAGGCAAATCAAACCAACTGAAGCCAGTTATGGAACCAGTCAAATGGAGTGCTTATTCCTTGTCTGGGCCTTGGAAAAGCTAAATTACTTTCTGGACGGATGTGTTTTTGGAGTAATGACAGATTGTACCGCTGTTAAGTCACTTTTAAACATGAAGACTCCTAACAGGCATATGCTCATATGGCAAATAGCCATACAACAGTTTAGGGGCAATATGACCATTTTTAATAAGAATGGAAATATTCATAAAATTGCAGATGGACTGAGCAGATGGTCATTACCAAATAATATTGATAATCCTGCTTATGTTCCAGAGGAAGCTTCCCCACAAATCCCTATAGAAGAAATCAGTGTTACAGACCTAAACACCACTTTATTTGAGGAAGTAAGAAACAGTTATACTCAGGATAAAAATTGTAGCATTTTATTCCAATTACTCACAAAGGACTGTAAAAAGAATTCTTTGATACATGCCTTAAATGAGATATGGAGAAAATCATATGATGAAGGAAGATTCCACTTACTGGATGGTATAATTTACCACATAACTAAGCATACATGTGTCATGACAGTTTTGGATAGGTCCTTAATCAATATTGTACTTAAATAATGCCATGACAGCCCTTTCTCAGGACATATGTATCACAACCACAAGGAATGACCCCCCATGGGTGTTGCAGCAATTTAGCCTGGAACCAAGTTGGGGGCAATTGGCAACACCATATCGCTTATGGCCAATTGGCCCCTTTGGCCATAGCACTTTACCCTTGCCTTTTATGGCCTCAGGCCATATTCTGCCATCATTGGCCTTCCTGGCCAATTTCCATATCTCCAACCCCCAGGCCTCTATCTTTGTTTTTGGGCCTGGGTTGTCTTTTTGTCTCTTAGGGGGCTCTGGGCCCCCTAATCATCACCATCATCTCTGGGCCACCCTCTTTCATTAGGGGATCTAGGGCCTAAATGGCCTTTTTGGGCCATTTAGGCCCCCTACGGCCTGTACTGCCCATGGGCGGCGGTCCATAGGCCATGTACTTCAGTCCACGGGCCAATCAGGCCCCTTTTGGCCTAATCCAATGAGGATAAAGGGGGCCAAAGGGGGAAGCCCACTAGCCCTCAAGGCCAGGTGGGTCCCAAACCACAATTGGGCCCACCTGAGCCCAATTTTGGCCACAATCACCATTACACCAAGAATGGCCATTAATCACCCGAGGCCCCAATTTGGCCTAGCACCACCAAGGACCACTTTTCAGCCCATGGCCTCTGGTAGCCACCAGATCAGCTCAGCTCAATCCTTCCCCTTAACTTAAGGGGGATTCCTCCCATTCCTCCATACACCCCATACTCAAGGTTGCAGGAGTGGTGCATATATGGTATTATAAACCATTATGCACCATTTTTGCTCAGAAATTCAATGGTGACATTTTCAGGACCAAATTCCATGATTCAAGAATCAAGGTCAAAAAATCCAACGCCCATTTCGAAGCAGGACTTTTCAGTTCATTAGTCTGGCAATCCATGGTGGCTATCAGAAGACTATTCAAGGACCCCAACCACCTGGCCCTGCAGGAGGTGGGTTGGCAGTTCAATTAAGGTTTATTCAAAGGGCCATTCCTCAGGCGTATTACATCACTTCAAGCAGGTGTCAAGGAAGCAAGTACTTCAGCATCCCTTGGAGAATTCAATTGGTTCATACAGGTAATACTCAAGTATCCTGTATGGCCTTGGCCAAGTTGGGCCAATTCATTCCCACAGCTCAGTTTTCAAGATGGCCAGAACTGTATTGGCCCAATTCAGACAATACAGCCAGTGACTCACCTTCCAGGGTCGGCCTTTCAGCTTTTCACATATACTGGCCACCTTTCAGCACCTGGGGACTTTTTCCCCAGTTAATTAATATATCGGATTTATTTTTATCTTTATTTTCCTTTTCATTATTGAAAGGAAATACTGAAATTATTAGATCAGTCATTTTCACCTTTCTTCTTTGCCTGTCAGTGGATATTGGTGGTCAGATCCTTTACTAATTCCATTTCCTTTTCTGGCAGGTTGAAACAGTGAGTTGGGGATTCACTTGGTTGGATTCTTGGCTTTTGTCTTTTTTATTTCTCTGGCCATTGGCTTCACTTACTCTTTTTTATCTTTGACATACTTCTCCTTATTATTACTCTTATCCTTCTTAAAGAGATTAATTCTTCTTTATCTCTTTTATCCTGTTGGAGACTTCCAAGTGAGTTCTTGATTCCTGAGTGCCAGGACACTCTTGTTTTCTGTCCAAGAGCCCCTGTGACAATATGTCTGAGGAAAGAACAAGAGACAAAATAAGGATCTGCATATGGTGGCCAATGTGGCAGAAAGATTTTGCAGAGTATTGCAAAACCTGTGACAGATGTAAAAAAGAAAATAAATACACTGGAAAAAGACTTGGAAATATGATCAAGATCCAAGAACCCAGCAGACCTTGGGAAATTGTCCATATGGATTGGGTAACTGGTCTGCCACAAGGGGGTGAAAGAAGTTATAACGCTTTCCTAGTGATTGTTGACAGATTTAGTAAGACTCTAATATTTCTACCATGTCACAATGATGATACAGCCATGGATACAGCTCTTCTAATATGGAATAGAGTAATATCATGGGCAGGCATATTCACAAACATCATTAATTACAGAGACCCCAAATTCACCTCAGCACTATGGACAAATCTTCACCAACAATTTTGGACAAAATTATCCTTCTCTACAGCCTACCACCCACAAACTGATGGTCTGTGTAAGGTGTTGATATGAAACTTTGATTAAAAATCAAGTACTTTTCCTGTCCTCAATATTTGTATAAGGTAAGAAATGATTAAAAAGAGTATGAAATAGTATTTTTAACAGAAAAAAAGCCAATTTTATTGTTTTAAAATTTATTAGTATAAAAAAAGAATATTATAAAGATTTATTGTTTTGCCAACAATAAAAATGTATCCAAAAATACTCTACAAGATATATTTAAGACTACAAAAGAAATTTCTTCAAGAGAAATTTCAATTGGAATTAATTGAGCAAAGAGCTGCAAGCAATTAATTAAAGAGAAAAATCTTCAAAAAGATATTTCAAGAGAAAACACACCCAAAAGTGACCAGAGTGAATTTGGAAACAAAGTGACAAAGTTAACAGGGATGAAAGATGCTTTAATTCACTTTGCGGGTGGTTCAAGGGGTAAAAATAATTATAAGAGTTAAAAACAATGATTATAATGATTTTATCACATGGTTAAAAGGTTCCAAATGATTTTGAAAAGGGGTGGTTGAAATCTTTTATTGATTGGTTTAACAGTGTTCAAACCAATTATAAAAGGAAAAGATTCTAACATGAAGAGAAAAGTGGGCCAAAGAAGACATTCTTTTATAGCCATCAATTTTCTTACTTTAAAAGTAAACTTTACTCTTGTCAGTCGTTGGAAACACTCTGAAAATAGAAAAGCCAATTATGGCATCATTGAACCCTGGTTTTAGCAATTTTAGACCCTTAAATCAGCCATTACTATAGTAATACCTGGTCTAGAGCCTCCAAAAAGCGTCAGAATGTGTGTAGGAGATAGATAAAACAGTTAAAGCTTCTTTTAATAAGAGACTTTTAACTTAAGGTTAGTTTTACCCTCTTGGCAACAGTTAAAACTGCCCTGGTTGGTATCAAAACCTCATCATCAATTGAGTCACAGACCCTGTGACTCAATTCAAGGCCAAAAGTAATGAATGTTTGTGTGGATTTTGACTCCCATGCCTGTAAGAAAGGATTTTGGGGGTCTGGCTCCCACTTGGAGCTAGAGTACCCTTTCCCCCCCAGAATTAATCTATCCAATTTATTTTTTCTTTAATTCCTCATCATGTAATATACTTGTAGTTTACACATAAAATTCAATTGAGCTTTACAGTACACATCTGTAATAATTGATAACTCATATGTAAATTACAGTTCACTTATGTAATACACATGCACATTTTGACATTTCAATTGAAAATACTTCAATTCCTCATAACTTCTAAGCTACACACCACACCTCAATTTTAACACAAAAATTGATGGTTAACACCACATTTGGTGTGAATTAAATTAAGGTTTTGAAGATTTTCAACTTTTGTAGAGAAAATACTAAAAACTTAATTTAAGCTTGTTTAGAGTTGAGTTACCAAAAATTTACCCAGAGGTGACCCCACCTTTTTTTTATGAGGAATCCAATGGCGAAATAATTTTCTTAAGTTTATATATTGAATAAAAAGTTATAATATATTTTATGTAACTTTTTGCCAAAAATATTTCAATTTCATTAATTTTATTAAAAATTCATTTTTACTTAATTTTTTCAAGTAAAAATGCAATTTCACAATTTTTAAAATTTAATGTAATTTTATTTTAAATTAGAATGAAATTATTATTGTTGTATATGAATTTTTATTTATATTTTAATTTTTCTTTTGATAATTTGAATAAATTTATTTTATTTATATTTATATCTTATTTTGTTTTTATGGTCTTTTGGGTATATGAAAATACCTCTAATGCTCACAATAGGAGAAGTCAAAGTTGTTGCTGAGCATAAACCTTAATTTTCACCTCACATCTGAAATCCAGCGGAAGAGTCTTCAACCCATCAAATGGGTATTTAAATCGAAGCTCTAAATCAGGGCTATCCAATGGTACTAGCAAAATTGAGCTAGCACCAGAACTACAGGAGTTATTGCCAAAATAAGTTCATAAAACGGTGAACAAAATCTTCACCTCTCATATAACTTCTACATTTTTAGTGTGAGATACTTAAAGTGGGGTATTTTTGAAAACAGCACAATCAGACCTATCTGAAGGTGCCATTAATTTACCCCTATCTAACCTGGAACAAAAGTTATGGGGCAAACAAGCTCCATACAGATTTTGAGAAAGTCATACATATGGATAGCTAAACCTGCACATGGCATAACTTTGCTACTTTGCTATATTTAAAGTTACACATTCCAAATGAGGAACCATTGTGTAGAGCCTATTCAAGGCTACATAATGAACCAACTTTGATCTCAATATCCTAAATACTGGCAAAGTTATTACAGTTTTAAGGTCAATATCCCACAGTTAGACCAATATATCCTTACTGTGGGATAATATCCCACAACTCTAATTATGAGGTGTCAAACAGACAGAGAAGCTTGTTTATAATTCAATACCTCATAGTTTAGTAAAAACTGGGGTCCCATACAGGTTCTGTATAGAATTCTACATGTAATACATGTCAGAAGAGGGCTGTGTGGTCCCCAGATGAAAATTTTCACCCTGTATTGGTGAAAAATGCCTAGAAGTGGTTTCAAAGCCCCATCTGCGCCCAATACATGCTATACAGGCATTGTAAAAACCACAAGCCAGTCCTTGAAAGTGGAAAATCTTCACTGCCTCTATGTGGAAAGGTCTAGCAGACTTTTTCACCCAATTTTAGGATAAAAAGGGGCCTTTTATCCACCAGAAAAGGCTTCATCATCCTGTTCTGAATTTCATATGTAGTACAATTGTCCAAAACATCTATAATCTTGGAGAGTAAGTCAGGTATACTTTAAAAACTTAAGTATTCTAGTCTTTATTATTGTAACCCAACAGATAAACCTGCATCCAAGGCTTTCATCAGTGCTCACCACCATTAATTATTATTAGTAAAGCCCTTAATATCTTCAAACCAAACCTTTTTCAATACTTTTATTCATTTCAAATCATATTTAAAGCTGTATATACCTCTGTTATCACTTTATCATAAATTCAGCCTGACAGTCTGGAACCACCTTTGGTTTTTGGAAGCAGTTTCCTGGGCAACACCTTGTTTTGATGGGGTCAAAGAACTCTTTTACTGTCATACAAGATGGAATGACCCCAAAGCACAGGGCAAAATTGGGGGGTAGCATAGCGTCGATGAAATGAGAGATGGCCCTGTTCTCTTGGGGAGAACCATTCTCCAGCAAGGAGGGAGAATTTTCAACAGAAGGTTCAGAGTTAAAGCCAATGCAGAGCACTGTTAAGGCCTGCCACCCACTCAGAAAGGTTTGAGCCATTTCTCTAAAGATGATTGGACCTAGCCGCCGCTCTATATGGTTCTTGCATAAAATGGTCATATGCTGAGGAAGCTGCATGTGAGGTGTGATGATATGGCAAGAGGGCCGGTGGTGGTGAAGAAAGTGCCAGTTGCAGTGACTGCATTTCAGCTGCATCGGAGATCTGAGCTGATTTTAGGGATGATTCTTCTGAATGTAAGGAGTTTAGGAGTGAATTTACCTCCTTACTGGAGAGAGGTTTTGCATCTGTGTCATTGGCAGTGGCTTTCTTGGAACAGGTGGAACCTGAAATGTTGAAATGGTGGCCTATCGCTGGAGCTTGGAAGAGGTAGGGCTTTTAACCTAATAAGATAGCACAAGGTGTAATGAAGCTTGCTCACCGGTCAGTTCCAAATCCATCACATCCAATTGATGAGAGGTCAGGTAAATTTCATTACCTAATAGCATAGTGCAAGGTGTAGTAAAGCTTTCTCACTGGTCAGTTCCAAATTTGTCACCTCCAATTGATGAGAGGTGAGGAAAAGGGATTCTGGTTCTGGACCACAAGAAACTTTTAAGTTACAACTAGACAACTGTGGTGCTTCATACCCATGCAGTTTGGTTATGTATTTACATCAAAGATGGAAAATCATAACTCTTTTGGTTCCGGGTAGTACCTTCCCGCCCTCACATCTCTCAGACACCAGACTGGCTGTGCTTCTGAGCCAGCCTGTACTACCCTTGGTTGAAAAGTCAGTAAGTACTGATAAACCACTTAGATGAAACAAGGCTCTTTGCAAATACTAAATATTGCATCTCACTGAGAGGGCATATCACAGTCAACAAAATCATTACTACTATTCTCCAGCTAAATTGTAACTAACTCCCACTTTACAAGTCAAGTGCAAGCGTGGAGATGAGTAATATGATTACTTGTCTCCATGGTTCAACCATTCTTTGAGACAACACAAATGTGAAATGGTCTTACTAGCCATGTGTGCTCTTGTAGGTGTGATGAGGTGGCCGCTCTGAGAAAAAACTCTCTCAACTGCTGCAGATGATGCTTGGATTGACAAATAGCAGAGGGAAATCTTTCCCAGCTCAGGATATGCACCAGTGATCATTTGTCTCTATATGGGTTCATGTGTTGATAAACAATTAACACTCTCATTAATAAAAACCACAGGAGCCCTGAAAACTCACCTTCCATTATTGGATGTTGATTCTGGAGGTAGAAAAACACTTCATCCATGTTGCCAGTTTGAGTTGGGTTTGATGAGGTGAGTTGGAGTGCACAGTCATACATCTTGAGCAGTTTTCACTGAGCTGAATCTTTGTTTGGACAAGGGGATGTGGATATTCGCAAATCTTCACCGATGGGACTGCTATCTGCAGTTAGGATCAGGTACTATTGGCTTAGGGCATCCATTACCTCTTGGCTTTGCTGAGGAGAGAGACCAATGAGCTTGAACACACCCTGCTGATAAGTTAGATTTAAAAGTGTTGCCATTAGGGTATCATTATTCTTCATCTCATGATGTCTATACTTGTGAATTTTCTTGATTGCAGCATGACATGCTTGAGACCAAGCAGGGGGTGAGTCACATGCATAATAATGTAATTTCTTGATCAGTGAGTTGTAAATGAGGAGAACAAAGTGTTTGGTTGGTCCTTTGTGTTGGAATAAGTTTCAGGCCCCTTAAAACATTTGAAGGATGGGCTCCATTAACTCCATGGAAGCCCATACTTCATCATTGAGTGCCTAGGTGCTCCCATGGGTTGTTTGAGTATAGAGTTGAATTCTATTCTTGAGCAGTTGAGCGCGCTAGACTTGTTTGAGAAAATAATTCCAATGGTTCATGGGAATTGATAGAGGCAAGAGCTTGGGGTCACATTGTGGGAACTCCTCTTGTGTGAAATTAAAATGAGGCAGTACCTGGAGGGGGAAATTACAGGTAACTAGTTTTGAATTGCTAATAACTCCTGTAACCAAGGGTGGCAAGGGTGTATTGCCTTCCCCTCCTAAAATACTGAACAAAATCCTCCTTGGAGCTCACAAACCAAAATAAAATTAGTAAGTGGCTTTACAACTGCAGAAGACAAAATTCAGCAGTCTCACATCAGACCTATTCAATATATAATAATAAAAAGAAAATGTCAGTAAGCTGGTTAATTTTTAGATTTAATGAAACACTTGTCTGTTTTAATTTTAAATTTTTTAGTGATATTGGGGTGAGTGGTTTCTTGGTGATAAAATTTTGTTAAGATGAGTTATTTAAGATTTTCAGAAATAATTTGATGAGTGTTGATAAAGGTAATTTTGTTAAGGTATATTTATAATAGAGTAAAATGATTTTTTTTAATGTTTTGTTATTTTTTAAGGGTTGTTGATAATAAGATAAAATTGTATTTGTTAATTTTGAGAGGTAAGATTCTTTGATATTGGGTGTTTTAAAGGGGTAAGCTAATTTTAAGACCTTGATAAATTGTGTTAATTTCACTGGATAAAATATTTTAATAGAATAGTAAACCTAATCTTGGGTTCTGGATAATTTAATAATAATTTTTCTTTTTTAATAATAACAAGATTCCACTGAGCTTAGCTACTGGGTAATCTTCAACACTATACTTCCACTGAGCTTAGCTACTGGGCAAGTAAATTTACTATGGTATACTGGAATACCTCCCAGGTGAGGGATGAATTATTCCTATGCTTGCAATGTGCAGGGGATATAATTTTCATGGGATAGAATTGGTATTGGGGGGAGAGAGCCCCTCTATTTATACCTTTTGGGAGCCCAGGGGGCCATCCATGGGAGCTGTCTTTTTCCACTTAAATTCCTCTTGATTTCATCATGTGACTCCATTTTTGGTGAGGACCTTTCTTGCATGGGTCAGGTGATTTAAGGTTGGGTGATAATTTTTTCTCTGCACAGCCTCCATTCATCACATGATGGTCTTTTGGTGAACTAATTATTATGTGATATTCTTGGATTTTCCTTGCATGCATGAGGTTATTTCATTTTGGCTGAGGATTTTTGTTGTGCACAGCCTCTTTTTTGTCACATGATATTCTGTTGGTGGATAAAGTATCACATGATGAACTTGAAATTCCTTTGCATATGTCATATTTTAGGCTTGGTAGAAGTGGATGTGTAATTTATGCAAGTGTCATGGTTGTTTTTCTTCTTTTTGAACGTTAAAATGAGGTCAGGTGATAATTTCTTGCACTGATGATTTTACTTTTATGTATGAGATGATGTGATTTTTGAGTTTGACACATGCTGTGCATAGTCATGTGGTTGAGATTTAATTAGAATTGTGTACTGCATGCAGCCTGTTGTAACTAGCTTTGGTTTTCATGAGGTGATGAGTGGTGTAAATAATTATGATTCTGTTACAAGGCTTCAAGTGGGGCTACTGTGGATATAAGATAAGGTACTCCTGTGGCTGTGTTGTAAATGACTTGCAGGAATTCCATGGAGTTGAGCTTTGCATCATGTGACTTTTCTATGTTGAGCACTAGGTTTCTGTGTAATTCATGCAGGTGTCCTTTTCTTGCGGAATGAGTACTGTGGCTATAAGGGGGTGTAAAGCTGGGTGGGGTGTGTAATTTAAAGGGTGGTACCTTATTTGTTGTAACTAGTTTACTATATGTAACTTGATTTTTACATATGCATAATGAAATTGAATAATTTATTTAAACACATACACTGCCCTTGGGTGCCTGTGCCATGTTTTTATGAGTTAAAACAAGCTTCTTGCTGTAGAATTGACCTTTTGGTGTAAAATTTGAGTGTAAGTCTGCCTGTAGGCTGTATTTACTGTTGTTATGGGGTACTATGAGCTTGAGCCTGGGGAAAAAAAATGGTATGGAATACCACAACGTGTTTGATCTCAGATTTTTATGAATATTTGCCACTGCTTGCTAGACCCACAAATGTGAGAGCATAGCTCTCAAAGGGCTCGGGCAGTTGAAATTAGCCTCTTGGGGTTTCCAGCCACCTGATTAGATAGCACATGGTCTTCAAGTGATGATGGTACATGCAAAGTGGTGGGTTCAGCTGAAGGGTGATGCAAATCATTGAGACTCTGTTGTTGAGTCTCCAAAGTGGCAGTGTTGGGTGCTTGTGCCTTGGAGCATTTTTTATAAGAAGGCCCACTTGACTTGCGTTTGAGGGCTGATAAAGGGAGGATAATGGTTTGAGTACTTTTAGTAGTTTGATAGAATAAGAAACAACTGACATTTTACTTGTAAAATTGGGGTTTTGCTTTCATAATCACTTTCAGCAATGGGGAATCGCTGGTTGAACCAATAATGATCAAAATACTCATAGTCCTCATCTGTGAGCTTCCCCATGGACTTCAAAAAGTCTTTAACTACCAAACAGATCACCTGACATGCACAGAAATGATATTGCTCTTGACCTGGCCACTGGGATCCTATTTCCTGGAATTTATGTTGCAGGTGCCAATCCATGGTTATGTTGCTTGATGCATTATCTCCAGTAATTTAATAGACACAATCCAGAAGACCTCGCTCTTCCATTGCATCCCAAAAACAAGAGGCCAGTGCTTGACCACTATGATTGCCATCTATATTTTCAAATGCAATTAGCTGGTGATTGAGAACAAACTCATGCTCATGAATCCATTGGATTACCACTGCCAGATATGACTGGTGCTGGTCTTTGGTGGTCCAAGAATCAATTGCAACGCACACCCAAGTGTTTTCTGGTAATTTCTGGAAGGTCTTCAGCAATGATGCTTTTTTTTGGTAGTAAGTTTTTTCAGAGATTGCAGCAATCTGTTTTCAATGGAGCCAATTGAATCATGGTGCAATATGATTCAAGATCTGTCTGAATCAAGAATATTCAAAAATGGTAAATGGGAGCTGAGCTGAGATAATGAATTCAACCAACAACTGTTGTTGGTGTTTCATTTCATCAGTGGCCATCTTCAATTCGTGTTGAGGATCAATGGCACCAGGGGCTTGCATTGCCCATGCCTGTTGTCTCCCTGGCAACAACTTCTATGTTTCTTGAGGTTGGAGGTATTACGGCCAATGACTGAGATAGACCGGGTGCAATGATTGCATTGGTATGTGAACCTAGATACGTGCTTGATGGGATCCCATGTCTCATTAGCATCCAATGCCTGATGATTTTGGGGAAATGCTAAGAATCCACTGGGCCTCTGGAATATAGATCAAACAAGCATACCAAATAGAAATTGTACACTAAGGAGTGTCGTAATTATTTTTTGTTTTCCATTATGGGTTCAGCATTTTTAAAAAGTGGGGATGCCACACCTGATGACACATAAGGGCTTTCAATATCAAAAGAGCCATCTTCACCAGTCATATTGTGAGGTTTGGCAGGTGGATGTCTTGGTGGATTTGGTGAAGATGGATGAAATAGGAAATCCCTGGGAATATTTGTTAGCAAAGAGCAAATGGTTTCAGAAGGGAAGCCTTCAGATTGTCAAAATTGTCAATAATTCAAATTAGGAATTGTTGGCGTTCTGGAACCCACTGTGGACCCATTCAGAGGAATCTGTTTCAGCACATGAGGGGGTCTTTGGGATGCCAAGCTAGTAGAGGTAGGGTCATAACAAATGTGTGCAGGAATGAATGAGCAAGTGCTTGGTGAAACCTTCATGGCCTCAGTTATATTTAACAGTGCCAAAACATCCAATAGTTTCATTCTTGGGTTGTTTTAAAATACAAGGGTACAAAAGGGTGAGCAAGTGAGTTCCAAGATTGGGTTTGGAAGGTAATTAACGTCCTGAAAAAGATTAGGAGCTGGATCAGGTAAACCCAAAGGAATCCAAAGTAAGCCAAAAATCTACACCAACTGCATAACTTCGAGTTACTGCTTGGGCCAAACACTTTGAGACAAATACACACTCACCTGGGCTGAAGAATGTAATGGAGCATATGTGGATGCTCTGGATTTGGTAGAGGATTCAAAGCTTCCGAGGACTGAAAATGAATATCTCGTTTGTGTTAGGGATCAGGGATGTATGACTGTGGTAATAATACAATAACTGAACCTAGAAAGAGTGATACATTATATTGAATATGCATAACACTTATAGTTGTAAACAAAAGCCATAAAATTCTAAACCAAATAATCTCCCTTAGGGGAGATCCTTTTTTCAAATATATTTTATTTTATCTTTATATATATATCAGACAAGTAGATTACCTATTTATAAATAAATTTTATATTTCATAGGTATGCTCAAGGGGAGATCCTTTTCTAAAATATTTTATTTTATCTTTATATATATATTGGAGAAGTAGATTACTGATTTATAATTAAATTTTATATTTAATAGGTACACTCAAGGGGAGATCCAAATAATAGCGACCTTCTAATAATTGTTGTAACTACTATTAGAATTATATACATTCAGATATAAATTTATAAACTAAATTAATAAATCAAATTAGTTAAATATAAGTATTTGAGCTAAGAATAGAACAGGTTATGGGCTGCGTACTGTTGCTTTTATTTTGCGAAGATTCTGGAACTTCTGATTACGCTTAGAACTTCATTTATCTATATTCCCGCTTAGATTTCTGCTCAATTTCTATTTTTTATTATTATTCTCTATCTATAAAGATATAATTCTTCTATCTCTTCTTGATTCTATCCTCTCTACCTGGATTGTTCCCAAACCTTCTCTGGAAAGTTTTTTTGTTTTCTCAAGGAATGGGTGACTCACCAAAAATTCCAGACTTCTCAACACTTCAACTTGACAATGATGCAGTGTCTCATGCAGACAAGCAAGCAGAAATGCTACACTGTTCTTCAATGATTGCTGAAAGGATTCAACCCAGAATCATTATGGACAGATTGAATTTTAATATATGGTCACGGAATATGATTCATGCCTGGACAACATGTTTTATAGGGGATGAAGGATACTTTACCAAAAATGAAAAGGATAAAGACTATTGAAGAAATCTTGCCCCAGTATCTTTTATTCGCAGCAGTGTCAAGAGACAACTGTTTGAGTCCATCTCTCATCGTATTGTGATGCTAAATGCTAGGACAATATACGAAGCCATAAAGAATTGATTTAGTAAATCTTCCTCGTCTTGAATCATACACCATGCCAAAACAATATTTTGTCAAACAACTGCTTCGAGAAACATTAATCAACGTGCGATTGAATTGAGGGAGGCTGTTGAAGCCATTGAAAATCAAATCGGGCCTCTGGATGGTAACAAACTCATCACCTTATCCCTCTTCTTCTCTATTCCCCATCTGCAAGAACAAATCACCGCAGCGCTGGATAATGGGCTTGCTTCTAGTCCTTTTTTCCTATTCACTGTGAATAAATCCTTGACATGATCTGAAAAATGTCCAATACCTTGACCAGAGATACATCGGATGGCCCCATTGATTTATCAAGAATTGAATCCGCAAAGAAAGACTTTAAATGAGACCAGCGTTGATACCGGGAACAAACCCAACCATGGAAGAGCGGCTCATAATCAAAAAAAACCAATAAGGTTTTTTCACCAATAGCAGAAAGAGACCTGGAATGGCAAAGGAAATGGTTAACCTCGAGAAATCCTTGCTTTCACTGCGGCAAAGTTGGACATTGGGTGCCGGACTGTCCGACAAGAGCTAAAGCCGCAAAGGCTAGGACTAAGTTGAACCAGAAGAGTGCATCGATTGCTGAAATTGGAGTAGTACCTTCCTTGGAACAGAACAAGGCATTGTTGGATTCTGGGGCAACACACTCAGTCGTAGGCAATCTCTCCCTATTCAGTCGCCTCTGGGATGCTGACATGACCCTACATGTTGCCTCTTGGAAAATGTACCCTGTACCTGCCATATGACAAATTATATTGAAAACAAAGTCGATGGGGTTTTATATTGTAAACATATCCCGGGCATGGTTCTGTCCATAGGAAACCTATTGAAACAGGGAATTGGAGTGTACTTCTATGATGGTGTTTCTCATTGTGACAAAATGATTTGATTTTCCGGAGTCACTTCAGAAACTATAGATGGTTTATTTGTTTTTAAAACTTGAAAAATGTCTCTTTAAATCCCATTTCAGCCTCTGAAAATCCTCCAATGATTAACCTCAGCACCAGGTTAAAGTCTAAGAATGTATATACTAGCCTTTTATGGAATAGGTGTATGGGTCATTTGTCTATAAGGAGTATTAAACAATTACTGCAATTCAAAGCCGCTGATGGAATTTCTTCTATTAAACTTGATCCTATTGGCATTTTCCATCCTTGCTCTGTTGCAAAAAGTCATCACCAACCATTCCAAGGCATATCTCAATGGATGGTAGAGGGTCCTGGAGACGTTATTACAGCAGACTTTATGGGTCCCTTGCCTCCTAGGCTAGACCACAAAGAGTACATCTTGAATATTCAGGATTGCTTCTCTGGTTTGACTGTCGTGATTCCCCTATTGGATAAAGCTGGAGCGAAAATTGAGCTGCAAAAATGGATAATTCAGTTCATAAACATGACTGGGCACAAAGTGAAATTAGTTAGAACTGACAATGGTAGTGAATTCAAGAATATTAATTTTGAAGAATTTCTGAAAGCACAGGGCATAATACATGAGTACTCAATACCACATGAAAATCATCAAAATGGCAATATCAAATGGACTAATCGAACTACACCTGAGATGGAAAGAGCTTCACTGAATGTGGCAAACCTCCCTATAGCTTTGTGGCCTTGGGCATACAGACATTCTGTATGGATATTCAACCATACATTACATGCCTATTCAATCAAGACGCCTTATGAAATTGTTGGTAAGCGCAAGCCATCTTTGGACATGCTGAAGGTTTTTGGTTCAAAAGCATATCTATATAATCATAACTTCAGGAAAGATATATCTGACAGAGCAATTGTGGGTTTCCACTTGGGAGTGGCACAGGATTCAAAAGGATGGTTGTTTTGGATACCAGACAAGGGGAAAATAGCAAAAGCAGCAAGTGTAAAATTTGATGAATTTTCAACGTTTCAAAATGATCAGGCAAGCATACAAGAGATACAAGCCAGGGATTTGTTTGATGAATCAATTAGTCAAGAAATACAAAAACAAGACAAGTTAATTAGGGCATGATTTAACAAATTCGATGCCAACTTCTTACAAAGATGCAATGAATTCACGAGAATTGATAGAATGGTCTTATGCAATCAAAAATGAGCTTGGAAGTATGGAACAAGAAGAAGTGTTTGAAGTTACAAGCCTAAAGGAGGCTTTGGCTGCAGTGCCACATGAAAGTATTTGCAGTACAAAATGGGTGTTTGTGAAGAAAGAAAAACCTCAAGGATACAAGGCAAGGTTGGTAGCTAGAGGCGTTCTACAGATCCATGGTATAAATGACAAAGAGACATTTGCACCTATGCCAACTTTTGGTGCTCTTCAACTGCTTTTTCCTACTGCCTTCTTGAATTTCTGGAGGGTGAAGACCTTTGATGTTAAAGCTGTATTCTTGCACAGTATAATAGATAAACTGGTGTTTGTACGGCCCCCAAAGGGTATGCATGTTCCAAAATTTAATGTATTAAAATTAAAAATGGCTTTGTATGGTACGAAGCAGGCAGCAAGATGTTTGTGGCTACATCTCAAGGGAATCCTGCTGAATATTGCATTTATATAGAATTGTGAAGATCCAAGTACGTATACTTACAAAAGTAGCTGTAGGGAAGCCATTGTGAACCTTTGAGATATGACCACATACCCAAAAAGGTCACAAGAAATATTTGAAATAATTATACATTGAAAATAATTACCTTAAAACTAAAAAAATGCCATAAATAGGCATGAAACTTGGTTTAACTTAGAAACAAATGAATAAGCATGTGGAATAAGTTATACCATTGGGTTCCACATGGTAAAATACACATATACCATTTTTATGGCATATCTGTAAAGTCAATATTTAATGAGTTATAAGTAGCAATACCATATAAAAAACATAAATCCTTAATTATTTCAAATACCAATGAAACAACGTGTAAAATAAATGGTACCATTGAATTTTCCATAAAGGTCCACACATAAAACAATTAAGAAGCTTATCTCCAAAGTCAATACTTAAGGAGTTAAGTTGAATATATGCACTTTTTTGGTCAATCCATATATTCAAGGATTTTAGCTAATATCTTTTGAAATATGCATGATAGAGTGATGAGCCAAAAATAAAGTAATCACGTAATAACTGTAGAAATACAGAAATGAGCTTTATTTCACAAGCTATAAACAAGGTTAAAACTTGTAAGAGATTATTGATTAAAATCCATAGAGCTGTTGACCACTTTGTTGTGAAAGTGGTCCAAACTTGAGAAAAGGAGACAGATTGATTCTACTAGTTCATTCGCGAAGAATGATGTATTTATTATTACAATATTCAAGGTATAACCCCTTGAAATCATGGTTTGAAGTTTAGAATATTAAATTTTGACAGAAAATATGAATTACAAGAAAACTCATCAAAAATACAGTTTTGATGATGTAATGAAATGCTCTTGGCAGTGTGAAGAGGACACGCCAAGATATCAGAATCCACTCTCAGAATATGTCACAACCATGAGTTTGACCCTCCTCCTTGATGGTTGCGGCAATCCAACCTGGAGCCAAGTTGGGGCCAATTGGTCACGTCATCTCATTTATGGCCAATTTCCCCCCTTGGGTGTTCCATGGCTCTTACGCCATAACCCAGTCCAATGGCCATATCCTGCCATCATTGGCCTCCTTGGCCAATTTCCACCTCACCAACCCCCAGGCCTTCATCTTTGATTTTGGGCCTGGGGGGTCCTTTTGTCCTCTAGGGGCCTCCAGGCCCCCTAGCCATCACCATTGGTTCATGGCAAGCCCCTTTCATTAGTGGGGTTGTGACCTAAATGGCCCAAAAGGGGGCAGCCAGGTGGGTCCCAAACCACAATTGGACCCACCTGAGCCAAAATTGGTCACCAATCCCTTGGACCCAAAATTGGCCAAAGACCTTCTGGACACCAATTTGACCATAAAGCCCGTAGGACCCAATTTTGGCCATAGACCACCATGAACCAATATCTCAGCCATGGCATCTGGAAACCACCAGAGGCCACCAGATCAGCTCAGTCAACCTTCCCCTCAACCTATGGGGAATTCCTTCCATTCCTTCATACCATCTGTACTGGAGGTTTCAGGCCTGGTGCATATATGGTATTATATACCATTATGCACCATTTTTGCTCAGCAATTCAATGGTGACATTTTCAGGACCAAATTCCACAATCAAATATCAAGGTCTCAAAATCCAACGCCCATCTCAAAGGAGGATTATTCAACTCATCACTCTGACAAGTTATGGCAGAAATCGGAAGACTCTTCAAGGATCCCAACCACCTGTATCTGCAGGGGTTGGGTTGGTACATTATTCAGGATTATTCAAAAGGGGCAATTCTAAAGAGGTATTACATCAATTCAATCAGTTTTCAAGGCATCAAGTATTTCAATACTCCTTGAACAACTCGATTCATCCATACAGGCCTCATTCAATCAACCCGTATGGCCTAGGCCCAATTGGGCCATTTCACATTCCACTGTGTGAATTCAATCACACAGTTCAAATTTCAAGATGGCCAGAACTGTATTTCCCAATTCGGACAATACAGTCAATTTATTCACCTTCCAGGATCAATCTTTCAAGTTTTCACATATACCGGCCACCTTTCATCACCTGGGGACTTTTTCCCCAGTTAATTAATATATTGGATTTATTTTTATCCTTATTTTCTTTTACCTTATTGAAGTTAATACTGATAATCTTAATTCAGTCATTAGCACCCTTTCTCTTTTTCTTCCTTGCCTGTCAGTGGATATTGGTGGTCATATCCTTTACTAATTCCATTCCTTTTCTGGCAGGTTGAAACAGTGAATTGAGGATTCACTTGGTTGGCTTCTTGGCCTTTGGCTTCCTTTATCATCTTCGGCTTTTGGCTTCTTATTCTTTTCTTTTATCTTTGGCATACTTGTCTTTTCCACTCTTCTTCTTTAAAGAAATTAAATATTTATTATTCCTTTATCTTTTGGAGCCCTCCAAGTGAGTTCATGATTCCTGAGTTCCAGGCCCTCTTGCTTCCATAAGAGCCCCTGTGACATTATATTAATTAACTCATAATTTCTCTTCATTCTATTCATTCATTCTTCAACATTTTATTCATTCACTCTTCATCAATTTCATTCATTCATTCTTTGGAATTATGACTCTTTAATGCTTATGAATTTAATGATTCTTTGTCACCTCTCATTTTTCTCTCATTCATTCTTCATTCTGAAAATTGAAAGCTTACCCAATTATTTTTTGTTATATTTTTCAATCTTAATCTCAATCATCAATATCTTTTTATCCCTCATTCAGGCGTCTTATCATTTTGATTTTCAAATTGCTCATCAGATTATTCATACACGTTCTTCATATCAGGATTCAATTTGATTTTTCTTCAAGCATTTTGATTCTCAAGAAGAATTCACTTGATAATTGATTTGATTGATTGATTTGATATAATTGACATTGACTTCAAGAAAATTGAATGACCTGAAGAGTTCTCATTGATTTTGCTGAATTTCACATCAAGAATTGACATAAATTGATTTTGATTCAAGAATTCATTTGACTGATTGATTTTCTCTGCAATATTTTCTTTTTTATTGATTGATTGATTGATTTTATTGACTTCAAGATTTTTCATTGATAGTGATTTTGTAAGGTTTGACTATGAAACAATAAGTAAAAATTACTAATTTATTACTTATTGTACTCTGAATGTCCTTATAATTGAAATAAATAAGATTAAAATAATAATAATAATAAAGAAATATTATTATTATGGCGTAAAAATATTATATTATTAAATAAATATAATAATATAATTAATATTATATGAAATTATAATATTATAAATAATATATTAATATAAAATAATTAATATATTATAAAGCTCTTTATTATTGTTACCAACAAATAATAAAGGCGTAAAAAATTGTTTTTTATTAATAAAAAACAATTAATAACAATAATATTACTAATATTAAAGTTATGAATTAATATAAATACTATTTATATTAATTAAAGAATTATTAAGAGAGTAATAATAGAGAAATTATTATAATAAGAGAAAATAACCTACTTTTAACACTTAATATAATAATTTTGAAGTATTTTACGCCAAAAAATATAAATACAACCTTTTCAAATTGTATTTACAATAAAAATAAAGAAAATTACAAATTATTCAGTATTTTTACGTGGAAATGAGTTTTAGAGAGATTTTTAACAAAAACAATTAAATAAATGATTTAATCACGTCAAAATAGATGATTATAGCAAGGTGGTCTTTGGTCTTTAATAATATAACAGTTTTATATATATAGAATAAAGAAATTACCTTTGATTTAATTGATTTAATGTTTTTGATGCGTCTGAGGGGTAAATAGAGTAAAAAGAGCTCTATTTATAGTAAATACCTCCCTCCTAGAGTCCAACAGGCTTCTAGTAGACGTGTACTGATCATATCCACTGGAATTGATCAATATTTTAAGGTTTGAGGGTGATTACATCATGATCAAACCATATTGCATCCTTATTACATCATTATTTAGAGTTATCACTGTAACTCTAAATTTGATGACCTCAGAGGCTTGGCAGAACCCCAAATTTTGTGGATTTTATTAGTTTTAATCATAAACTAATAGTATTCACCAATTTCATCACTCTTAAGACTGTTAAACTTAATTTAAGGTTACAGTATGTGATCATAACAGCTCAATTTAAGCTCAAACTTTGATCCTCAATAACTTTGAAGGTTTTCACGCTACAGCAATTCAGAGAGTGAATTCTGATAGCCTGACATAACCTTATTATGCTGCCAAGAGCTTTTCATTACATCATCAAAACTCTAATTTTGATGATTTTTCTTGTAACTCATCTTTTCTGTCGAAATTCAATATTTTAAACTTCAAACCTTGATTTCAGGGGGTTATACCCTGAATTTAATAATAAAAATTACATCATTCTTCACGAATGAACTAGGAGAATCTAACTGTGTACTTTTTTTTAAGTTTGGAACACTTTCACAACAAAGTGGTCAACAGCTCTGTTGATTTTTATAAATAATTCATCATAGGTTTTAACCTTGTTTATAATTTGTAAAATAAAGTTCATATCTGTGCTCGTAAAGTAATTACGTGGTAACTTTATTTTTGGTTCATCATTCTATCATGTATAGTTTAGAAGATATTAGCTATGATCCTTGAATATATGCGTTGACCAAAAAAGTGCATATATTCAGGATAATTCCTTAAGTATTAACATTGGAAATTAGCTTATTAATTGTTTTATATGTGGATTTTTGTGGTGAATCCACTGGTATAATTTATTCTACATGTTGCTTCATTAGTTTCTGAGATAAATAAGTTTTTATGGTTTTTATAAGGTATTATACCTTATAATTCCTTAAATATTGACTTTACAGATATGCCATAAAATTGGTATATGTGTATTTTTCCATGGGGAATCCAATGGTATAACTTGTTTTACATGTTGATTCATTGGTTTTTAAGTTAAACCAATTTTAGTACCAATTTATGGTATTTTTTGTATATTTGAGTAATTATTTTTAGTGTATAATTATTCTAATTAATTTTAATATAATTATATTAAAGGTATAATTATTCTGAGTCTTTTTTGTGACCTTATTGGGTATGTGGTCATATCTCAAAGGCTCACATTCCCTACCACCAAAAAAGATTGTACCACAATCTGATATATGTGATTAGGGTATCATCCACTGTCCTACCTCTTCAATAGACTTTGTTAGTCTTGAAGCTCAATAATGCTTAACTTTTTATTTTTCAGGTTTTCTTTCATGTCTGAACCTTCTTAGTAATTTATCAGCATTTGTTATATCTTTCTCAAGTAGCCATTCATCTTCTTGAGTTAAATTTCTATACCTTACAAGGTATTCCCTTTCTTTTTTGTTTCTTGTCCTTCTTTCTTTAAGGACTTTTACTATTTTCTTTTCCTCTCCTTCCTCCAAGGGGGGAATTTCAAGTGGGGGTTTATTTCTTAGTGGAAATAACTCCTTGTCACTTGAACTGTAAGGTTTTATCAGACTTACAGGGAAAGTTGGGTGTTTGTTCATTAGTTCACCTGTGAGTTCTAATTGCACAGCATTGGGTCCATGGAGTGCTTTTATCATAAATGGTCCTGCAAAGGAATCTTTCAATTTCTTTGGGCCTTTTATGTTATTGAAATTAAGGGTTGATACTAAAACTAAGTCCCCTATTTTGAAGTCAGGTGGTTTATGACTTTTATCCCATCTTTCTTTTGCATATTTAAAAGAATCTTGCATGCATCTGTTTGCATGGTGTCTTGCTTTGTCAAGCATTATCTTGAAACTGCTTGCTGTTGGATGTATATCCACTAAGTCCTTTTTGAGGGTATCATAAGGAAGTCTTGGATTCCAACCTTTCTCTAGCATTGCTGGTGTTTTGCCAGTAGAAGAATGGATTGATGTCTTATATGCCAGTTCAAGTGCTGGTATTAGTGTGCACCAATCATGGGTAAAACCATCAGAATCTTTGAATTCTAGCCCATAAGCACAGAATCTTCTGATCATATCCTCTAGGGTCTGTATCATTCTTTCTGCTAAACCATCAGTTTGAGGATTATAAGCTGTTGAGAATGATAACTTTGTCCCAAACAAGTTATGGAGATTTGTCCATAATGCTGAAGTGAACTTTGGGTCTCTGTCACTTATAATATTTTGGAATAAGCCTGTGTGGCTAATGACTTTATTCCATATCATTATGGCTGTATCCATAGCTGTGTCATCTTTATGACATGGTAAGAACATGGGAGTTTTACTGTACCTGTCAACTAATACTAGACATGCATTATAACTCCTGTCTCCTCCTGGAGGTAAGGCTGTTACCCAATCCATATGAACTATTTCCCATGGGGATTTTGGTTCTTGGATTTGGATCATCATTCCAAATTTCTTTCCTGTGGCTCTGTTGGCTTTTTGGCATCTGTCACAGGTTTGACAGTACTCTGCAACATCTTTCTTCCAATTTGGCCACCAAGAGCAGGTTTTCACCCTCTCTAGTGTCCTATCTTCTGAGAGATGTCCAGATGCAACACTATCATGACACTCATGTAAAATAGTGTTTATTAGTGTTCTATCTGTTAAGGCCATAACACATGTGTGTTTTGTTCTATGGTAAAGGATTCCATCAAGGAGGTGAAATCTTCCCTCATCATATGCCTTTTTCCATATTTCATCTAGTTTTGATGAAAGTGATGGATCTTTGCAGTCTTTCATTAGAATTTGGCTTAAGATATGGCAATTTTTGTCTGTCTTATAGCTTTCTTTAACTTGGTTAAAGAATTCTGTGCCAATGTCTGTAACACATATTCCTTCTATATGGTGCTCTTCTTGTGGTACCCATGCTGGATTGTCAGGGGTATTTGCTAGAGCCCATCTGCTAAGACCATCTGCATTTTTATGGATATTTCCAGATTTATGAACAATAGTCATATTTCCTCTATATTCTTGGATAGCAATTTGCCATCTCAGCATATGTCTATTTGGAGTCTTCATATTTAATAGTGATTTCACAGCATTACAGTCTGTGATTACATCAAATACTGTGCCATCCAAATAATAGTGCAGTTTTTCTAAAGCCCATACTAGGCATAAGCATTCCATTTGGCTTGCTCCATACCTTGCTTCTGTTGGCTTTATCTGCCTTGAAATGAAACAAATTTGTCCTTCCACTGGTTTATCATTGATAATTTGTGTTTGGTGAAGTGCAGCACCTAGTCCTTCTCCACAAGCATCAATGTACAGTTTGAAGGGTAGTTTCCAATCTGGCATCAGAAGAAATGGGGCATTTGTTAAGGAATTTTTCAATTCTTCATATGCCTTGACTCTTTCTTCTGTCATCTCATAGACTGTTTGTTGGTCACATAGCTTATACAAGGATTTAGCAATCTTTGCAAAGTCCTTTATATGCTGTCTATAGTAACCAGCAAATCCTAGAAATGATTGCATTTCTTTTTTAGTTTGAGGCATTGGTTTAAGTAGTACTGCTGCTACTTTATTTTTGTCTATGCCTAGACTAAGTCCAGATACCACATGTCCTAGTGCTTTTAATTCACTATATGCAAAATGACACTTTTTCAAGGAAATTTTCATATTGACTTGGACTATTTTCTGTAGTACCCTTTCTAGTCTTGTAAGGTGATTGTCCCAAGTTTCTGAGCAAACTATAATATCATCAATATAGATGATTAACCATCCTTCTGATAATTCTTCAGGAAATATGGTATTCATCATTCTTTGATAATGGGAGGGTGCATTTTTTATTCCAAATGGCATTCTTAAGTATTCAAAAATTCCACAATGGACTATTATTCTTAGTAGTTTCTTGGCATTGTCTGTTAAGACATTTTGATGAAAACCCTTAAGAGCATCCATAGCTGTGATGAACTTAGCTTGTGACAATTGGGTCAATGTTTCATGGATTCTGGGTATTGGATATCTGTCTGGAATGGTATAGGTATTGAGGGCTCTGAAGTCTCCTACCATCCTTGATTTTCCATTATGCCAAGTTATAATGACAGGTGTAGTAACTTCCACTTGTTCATTATGTCCAACCTTTCTTAATACCCCAAGGTCCATTAATTCTTTAATGTGCACCTCTAAGGCTTCTCTAGCTCTTGGGCTGGCTGGATAAGCAGGTCTTCTTAATAAAGGTGGGTAAGGTTTTTCTACATTAAGAATTATATCCACTTCATGTCCAATTATGGAACCTAGTGGCTCTTTGTCAGTTGCAAAGGCATTTTTATACTTAAATAAGAGATCAATTAATTTTTCTTTCATTTTTTCTGTTAAAGCTTGATTGAATTCTGCCTCTATGAGTTGTTCAGATATAAAAAGTTCCTTTTCTGGAATTTTTTCTTCATTCTTAATAACTGTGATTTGTTTTTTGTTATTTAAGAATCCAAACTTTTGTCTTTTGTTATCTCCTATGGTAAAATATCTATCCTTTTGGTTGGAGATATCTATACCATAGATTGATAAGTAGTCATTCCCAAGTATGAAATGATTACTAGTACAGTTGTCCATTACTACAAACTCTACTTTAATTCTGACACATTGTGAGGGATGAGGAAAAATTAGTGTTAAATCAATTATTCCAAGGGGCTTCATGCTCTCACTTGCACTACTAAATTTGACGCCTTGTATTGGCATAAGTTTTTCTTGCCAGTCTGGGACAATGGTTTTTAAATAACTTTTGCCAACACAAGTGCAATATGCTCCTGTATCCAAGTTAACCTTTCCTTCTTGGTTATCAACCATAACAATACTAATACTTGATTTTCCAGCTGTATATCCCATTCCTCTTGCAGGTTTGGTTCTATACATTTTGGCATCTTGTATGTTTGTCAGATTTGTGTCAGATGTTCCAACTTGTGGCAAGTTTGAGTTAACATCCAGTACTTCATAAATTATATCAATATTATTAATTTGTGCATTAATTATATTGATTTCATCACTTTCAGAGCTTTCTGATTCTTCTGTCTCTTTTTCAGAGTCAGATTCTTCTTCTTTGTCATTGTGGTTTTCTGTTTCCACAATTTCATTAATCTTTGCTTTTTTAAGGCAATTATTGGCTAAGTGTCCAATACCTCCACATTTATGGCATTTTCTTTGCTCATTATTGTTGGATGTATTGGGCTTAAAGGATTCTTTTGATTTATCTTTTTTGATAAATGGTTTATTTGGGCTTTTAATGTCCAATTTTTTCCAAGTCCTGCCAATTTTTGTCCTTGTCACTATATCTTCTAGTGCAGTTATATACTCTTCTGTGGAGCATGGTTCTATACACCTGCTTCTTAGGGCATGTTCTAGTTCCCCTCCACATTTTTTAAGTATTTTCATATGCACCATCTTCTGTGACATTTCTGGGTACAGTGCATTAAGCCTTTCAACTTGTTTTAAGAACCAAGTTAAAGGTTTATCTTTCTCAGGGTCAAAGAAAGAGTTTTCAAATGCATTTTCTATCTTATACCTCCAGGCATCATTTGCCCACTTGGTGATTATTTCTTGTTTCCACCAAGACCAGGTATTTTTACCATTTGTTTGTCTTATGCCATAATACCATCTTTTTGCAGATTTCTCAAACAATGAATGTAATCTTGCAGTAATTAATTCATCTGGTATGGCATAGTCTTCTTGTAACATGTCAATTGTTTTAATAAATGACATGTGGTCATATTCACCTTCTCCTGTGAATGTTGGCCATTCCTTCAATTGAGGTGCTTCCTTCATTAAGACTTGGTCATTGTCTTGGTGACTCAAGTCTGTTATGAAAGGATTTGACAATTCCTCTTTTGTTTTAACAGGGCTTCTTATATGAGAAAATGGTGTTGATAACTTTGGCATATTCAAATTAGCCTCATTAATTTTATCCATTTTTTCAGTAATAAGCCTTATTTCACTCTGAATATCATCTTTCAGATGCATTCTTGCTTCATCACTTTTTTCCACATGGTCCAAAAGTAATTTTTGGTGTGATGAAGTCTTTTCTTCAAATTTTTCTACAGAAATACTTAATTTATTTAATTTTTCTGTAAGATTGTCAATACTCACATCATAATTGATTGTCAAAGTCTTATCTTTGATATCTTTTATGTATTTATACAATTCTTGTTGTCCTTGTATTAATTTTTGAGTATTGTCAATTAAATTCTTTGGTTTATTATTTTCAACAATAAACTTAATGTTGTCAATTTCTTTCTTGTTTTGCACAACAATTTTTGTTAAAGAAGATAAATTGTTATTTATTTCTTGTAGTGATAATAAACTGTCTTTAATTTCTTTTAGAGGTAATATACTATTTTTAATTTCTGTTAAAGTATTCACAACATCTTTGGACAAGGTTATTTCTTTGGGAAATGAGGTTGTCTCATTCTTTGCTCTTCCTTGTCCTTGAATTCCATCAAGGTTCTGGCCATGTTGAAAACATTGTCCATGGCATCCTTTTGGATTCTTGGGATTCTGTAGCTTGGGGAATATGGTTTCCTCCAATGCTTTTTCTTGTTCTTCTTCCCTTCTTGGGGAAGTGGGTTGGCTTGAGGCTTGCTGGTAGAAGCTACTGGGGCTTCTTCCTTGGTTGCCTCCCTCTTTTTGGCATGATAATCCTTGATCTTTTTGATTTGAGGTTTGGATGACAGTGGATTCCATCCATTGGAGTATTTCACTATCTCCTCCTCTTTGAGGAGCTTTTTCAGGATGTGCCAGGAGTTCATCACTCCTTGGTGTATTTGAGGCAGCATTTCCCAGTCTTTGTCCTTGTATACTGTGTAATACTGCTTGTACTGGCTCATGTAGATGTCTATTTGAGCCCTCTGAATGTGATTTGTACCTATTTGAGTTACTCATACTTAGTTCCAATTCAGGCTCAGATATTATGGGCATTTCTGGGACTTGCCTTTGGGATAAGGCACTTCCTTGTGTGGATTCTGTTCCACTGGGGATATTGCCCTTTCTTTTCCCTTTTGAGGGATCAATTCTATTTCTGAGTCCAGCTCCATCTGATTGGATGGAGTATTGGGAACCTCTTCTGGTCTCATGATTCAAAGAATAAGAAAAAATAAAAGTATTTTAGAATAAAATTCTTTTATGGTAATTTAAAAAGAGGTGCTCACCTTCAGAGTCTTGAATGGTGGGCCCTGGAAAGTCTAATTTCTTAGCTTTCTTTCTTTTGGTGATAACTGGTGTAGGAGAACTTTGACAAGTTTCTTCCACCAATCTCTCAACAGTAGCTTGGTTGTCTTCTGTTGGGTTATCTTCAAACACTAAAAAAGACAAATAAATATAAGTCTTTTTATAATAAGTGTTATTTTTGGCAAGATATGGCAATTTTCCACGTAGAAATTGCTTTTATATCTTTGAAAAATTGAAATAAATAAAGAAATGAATAAAAATGAATAAAAATAACTTTTTTATTGGTTTTTAATATTTTTTAATATTTTTTATATATTTTTTTATTTTTAAAGAATAAAATAAAAAATGAATATGATTCTTATAAAATTAAATTATAATAAAAATTATTTTTAATTTATAAAATATCTCTTTTAATCACTAGAGTCACTCAAAGAAAGTTCTTGCAAGTCTAAGGATGTGAAAAACCATGTGTAAGACAGTACAATTGCTTTCCAAATGCCTCAATAGCTTTTAAAATCAATAAAATATAAAATTATTATATAATTTTATGATTATAAATATAATTTATTATTGAATAAACCCAAATAGAATCTTTTTAAAGGTCTTTTAAGTAAATATCACGGCCAGGCCCCCAAATGTAAGGTTTGACTATGAAACAATAAGTAAAAATTACTAATTTATTACTTATTGTACTCTGAATGTCCTTATAATTGAAATAAATAAGATTAAAATAATAATAATAATAAAGAAATATTATTATTATGGCGTAAAAATATTATATTATTAAATAAATATAATAATATAATTAATATTATATGAAATTATAATATTATAAATAATATATTAATATATTATAAAGCTCTTTATTATTGTTACCAACAAATAATAAAGGCGTAAAAAATTGTTTTTTATTAATAAAAAACAATTAATAACAATAATATTACTAATATTAAAGTTATGAATTAATATAAATACTATTTATATTAATTAAAGAATTATTAAGAGAGTAATAATAGAGAAATTATTATAATAAGAGAAAATAACCTACTTTTAACACTTAATATAATAATTTTGAAGTATTTTACGCCAAAAAATATAAATACAACCTTTTCAAATTGTATTTACAATAAAAATAAAGAAAATTACAAATTATTCAGTATTTTTACGTGGAAATGAGTTTTAGAGAGATTTTTAACAAAAACAATTAAATAAATGATTTAATCACGTCAAAATAGATGATTATAGCAAGGTGGTCTTTGGTCTTTAATAATATAACAGTTTTATATATATAGAATAAAGAAATTACCTTTGATTTAATTGATTTAATGTTTTTGATGCGTCTGAGGGGTAAATAGAGTAAAAAGAGCTCTATTTATAGTAAATACCTCCCTCCTAGAGTCCAACAGGCTTCTAGTAGACGTGTACTGATCATATCCACTGGAATTGATCAATATTTTAAGGTTTGAGGGTGATTACATCATGATCAAACCATATTGCATCCTTATTACATCATTATTTAGAGTTATCACTGTAACTCTAAATTTGATGACCTCAGAGGCTTGGCAGAACCCCAAATTTTGTGGATTTTATTAGTTTTAATCATAAACTAATAGTATTCACCAATTTCATCACTCTTAAGACTGTTAAACTTAATTTAAGGTTACAGTATGTGATCATAACAGCTCAATTTAAGCTCAAACTTTGATCCTCAATAACTTTGAAGGTTTTCACGCTACAGCAATTCAGAGAGTGAATTCTGATAGCCTGACATAACCTCATTATGCTGCCAAGAGCTTTTCATTACATCATCAAAACTCTAATTTTGATGATTTTTCTTGTAACTCATCTTTTCTGTCGAAATTCAATATTTTAAACTTCAAACCTTGATTTCAGGGGGTTATACCCTGAATTTAATAATAAAAATTACATCATTCTTCACGAATAAACTAGGAGAATCTAACTGTGTACTTTTTTTTAAGTTTGGAACACTTTCACAACAAAGTGGTCAACAGCTCTGTTGATTTTTATCAATAATTCATCATAGGTTTTAACCTTGTTTATAATTTGTAAAATAAAGTTCATATCTGTGTTCTTACAGTAATTACGTGGTAACTTTATTTTTGGTTCATCATTCTATCATGTATAGTTTAGAAGATATTAGCTATGATCCTTGAATATATGCGTTGACCAAAAAAGTGCATATATTCAGGATAATTCCTTAAGTATTAACATTGGAAATTAGCTTATTAATTGTTTTATATGTGTAGCTCTGTGGGGAATCCACTGGTATAATTTATTTCACATGTTGTTTCATTAGTTTCTGAGATAAATAAGTTTTTATGGTTTTTATAAGGTATTATACCTTATAATTCCTTAAATATTGACTTTACAGATATGCCATAAAAATGGTATATGTGTATTTTTCCATGGGGAATCCAATGGTATAATTTGTTTTACATGTTGATTCATTGGTTTTTAAGTTAAACCAATTTTAGTACCAATTTATGGTATTTTTTGTATATTTGAGTAATTATTTTTAGTGTATAATTATTCTAATTAATTTTAATATAATTATATTAAAGGTATAATTATTCTGAGTCTTTTTTGTGACATTATTGGGTATGTGGTCATATCTCGAAGGCTCACAGATTTTGACTTCAAGACACATTTGACTTTGATTGATTGACGTACCTGAAGATTTTAATTGATTCATTGATTTCCTCAAGATTTGATTGTTGATTGCGTACTTCAAAAAAGTTTTGATTTTTGTTCATTTGTTTTAATTTTTTATTCCTGAAATCATGCCCGTTGAACATTCACCTCCTGCAAGACAAACCAGAGCTCAAGCTGCTCTTACTCCAACTCCAAGGGTTCCTCTTGATGGCACCCCAGCAGTTCCTCAACTGAGGGCCCAAATGGAAGGAGCAGCACCATCCAGGAAGGAAGGAAGAGGGCCAAGAAGATCAATTTCATTGTCAGGAGTGGTTGGCGGCTTTCCAGGAATTTCAAGAACCAGTCTCAAGGTTCAAGGTGAAGATGATGATGAGGAGGAGGAGAATTCTGTGGAAGAGGAAGAGTCTGATGGTACTGAAGGTGCTCCTGCTCCTGTGGGGGCATCCCAAAGTACTGGAGGACCAACTCTAGCCCAGTTTGATCAGCCTGTCTCTCATCAAACTGAACCATCTTCATTGGCCATTATGCAGCAGATGACTCAAATGATGGCCAATCTTCAAGCAGCTTCTTCTTCTGGATCATCAATACCACCAGCCTTCAAGACTCCATCTATGAAAGCACCAGAATGCTTTGATGGGACTCAGCCCTTCAAAGTCAGAAGCTTCCTTCAGTCATGCCAATTAATCTTTCATAATGACCCGGCAAACTTCTCTCAAGACAGAAAGAAGGTTCTTTATGCCACTTCATTTCTCATTGGCAGGGCTGCAAAATAAATTGAGCCTTATCTTTCCAATCTCACCAATCAAGACTCCAATTACCTTCTAAAATCTTGGCCTTTGTTTGAATCTCAACTCTTCACTCTATTCGGTGACCTGAATGAAGTCAGAAAGGCTGAAGCATAATTGGATTCACTAAGAATGAAGGAAGGTGGCCATGTTTCACTATACATAGCCCATTTCAGGAGTTTAGTTTCAATAATTGGGGATTGGGGTGAAAGGGCTCTCATCCATCATTTCAGGAAGGGATTGCCATCCAGGATATTGGATCAATTGACCTCCCATCCTTCAAGAATTGATTCTCTCCAAGACTTAATGGACATTACCCTGGAGCTTGATACCAGGTACCATGAAAGGCAAAAGGAGAAGAATCACTATCAAGAGAAGAAACTTGAAGCCGCAAGATCAAGTACTTCTCATCCTCAAAATTCTTCAAGTTCTAGTCACAAGAAGAAGAATTTTCAGAAGAGGGACAAGCCCCATTCTTCTTTGTTGAATAAGGACTTCAAGCTCATGAATTCTGAAAAAGAAAGAAGAATCAAAGAGGGACTCTGTACCTATTGGGGTGGGAATAATAGTCTTGAGTCTTGCTTCAAAAGACCTCAAAACAAGCTTACCCAACCGTCAGGCCAATTTCCCAGCGAGTGAAAAGCCTGAGTGGAGACCATGTTGTGTTCCATGGTCTTCACAGTTTTCCTTCCAGAGCACAATTGTGCATTCTGAATACTGGTGTCAAAAGTTCTCTTGATTTTTTTGTTTTTTCTTCTCTTTCTGATGTTTTTTACAGTATTCTCATTCATTCTGGTGCTACACACTCATTTATTGCAAAGCAGTTTGTTCACAAGTGCTCATTGACTACATCAGAACTTCCAGAGAAGATACCTCTTATAATTTTGGACTCCTCTGAGTCCCCTTCCTTATTTGTGACTCACCATACTAAATATATGGTTGAGCTCCCTTCCTTCCCAAGCTTTGAATGGGACTTTTTAGTCATTGATACTCCCAAGGGAGAAGACCTCATATTGGGCTTTGACTTTCTAAATCACTTTAATCCTTCTCTTGATTGGAGGCAAGGGCTGATCACCTTTAATGCTGATCATAAGGACTATTGTGATCCTCCTAATTCTTTCTGTAATGACTCTTCTTCTGCCAAATCATGTGCAGCTATGGTTGGTGATTCTAGAACACCATCAATTCCATCTTCTGTCCATATTTCTTCCCTTAATTCCCATCAGTCATTACCATTATCTGGAGATGAAGTCTTCAAAGAGATTCAAGATGTTGGAGAAGATAATTCTGTATCTTCACTTCATCTCCTCTTTGGGAATATAGACCTTCCTCCTTCATCTTATCATGACTCCCTGGAGGATTTGTGGGATGAAGAGGAAGAGTCAGAAGAAGTAGAAACCGTGATGAAGGTTGTTCCTTCTGTCTATCACCAATACTTGGATGTATTCTCCAAGGTGAAAGCAGAAAAACCTCCTCCTCACCGTGCCTGTGATCATCATATTGAGCTGGAGGGGTCTCTACCTCCAGTTAGGGCTATCTACTTATTATCCAAACAACAGACAGATACACTCAGGGCCTACATTTCAGAGAATGTAGAGAAAGGTTTCATCCGGCCAAGCTGCTCTTCAACAGGAGCACCTGTCCTCTTTTTCAAAAAGAAAGATGGCGGCCTTTGTTTGTGTGTTGATTACCACAAACTCAATGCTGTTACTAGGAAGAACAAGTATCCTGTTCCCCCTATGAATCAGCTTCTGAATGTTTTTAATGGTTTGTCACAGGGGCTCTTTGAAGTGAAGAGGGCCTGGCACTCAGTAAACTGGGACTCACTTATGGAGGGCTCAAAGATATGGTAAGAAGGGATACACTTAAGAGTGTTAAAGATGTATTACTAAAAGAATGAATATAAGAAAGCAACAACAAAAGAATAAGAATAAAAGAATAGAAGAGCCAACCACAAACAAGTCCAAGTCCACTGTTCCAACCTGTCAGAATGGAAAGAGAAGGGTTATTAAGGATATGGCCACCCAGCTCATACTGTACAGGCAAAGAGAGAAAATGCAAAGACTAACTTAATATTAAATAAATATAATACCCAAAACAAAGATAAGAATATTCATAAAATAATAAATAAACTAAATTAATTAACTGGGGAAAAGTCCCCAGGGGGGAGAAAGAGGGGCTGGTATATGTGAGAAACACCAGCCCTGATCCAGAGGAAGAATTTTCATGAGAGGATTGAATTATTGAATTGAGTCTGGCCAATACAGGTCCTATACAGCTTTACAGAACCTGTACAAGAGGTGTGGTGTATTTGAGTGATCATACAGTTTCAAGCTGGTGTATTGAAACTGTATTGGGTGAATCCAACCTGTACAGGTAGTGACAGGCTGTATTGATGTACCAAGCTGTATGCATGTTTCAGAATGAAGATTGCTGAAACTGAATGCTGATGCAGATACTGGATCTGCTGATTTGAGGTGTTTGAGTGGGTGTATTGATGACTACCCTTACCCCTGGTGAGTGGTTGTTACAGTATCCCCCTCTTGAAACTGGTGGGCTCCTGAACACCATAATACCCTGCCACTGTTGAGTGGCATCTCAATATCCCCACATTTATTTCAAAAATTTTCTTTTTGAATTTCTTTTCCTCTTGACAATTATCCTGAAAATCCTTCTTCAATTCTTCTCTGTCAAATTCAATTGATTCCCCCCTTCTTTCAAGTTTTGAGTAAGTATTCCACTTCAAAATATGCTTTTCCTTTCTTCTGATTCAATCAATTTTGCCCTTGGGGTATGGCCTTAGGATATATCCCAAAATGATGGCCACTGAGCTCTTGTGCTCAAAGAATGATGCCCAATGAGTATATGAAGTGTACTCATTGGGCAAGGCTTAATCCAATGAAATATTGAAAAAATTTCCTCCAAGGGGTCTTGTCCCCATTGTCCATGGAAATTGCCTCAAACAGCCCTCTATGATGTTTTTGGGCTGTGGCCTCTTCCCTGATGAATCTTGATAATTTTGATTTTATGGCCCTTTGGGCCTTTTTGGGTTCTTTGGTGATTTTTGGTCATTTCATGATTTATGGCCATTTTGGGTCATTTTGGGTCTTTGGGGTCCTACGGTCCGCGGTCCGTGGGGGCTATTGGAGGCCCCCTGGGCCCAATTTCGGTGGGGACCCAGGGTGACCAAGGGGCCCAGAATTGGCCCAAACCCAACTTTCACCATATATGGGCTGGACCATCAAGATCCTGGCCTCCCCAAAGTTGCAGGGGAGGCCCTGGGTGATGAATTCAGCCCCAAAGGGGTATGAATCCTCACCTTAGAGGCTTTGAGGGGGGGCATAATTGAGTTATGGCCCCCATTTCCTTGAGATCAAAATCTTTTTCTTGATATGGAGTGGATTGATTCTGACATCTTGAATCTTTTTCTTGCATATTATTCAGTTATTAGTTCCAAACTGACTGAACTCATTGAATCTTCTCCTTCTGCACCGCCACCGTCTGTTCTTTGTGGTTCTGGCGTCTTCAGTCAATTGTCCTCCCCTTTCATGGCGTCTTCTGGTCATTTTGATCCCTCCCAAACCTATGATGGGTTCAGAGCAGTTGAAGTTCTTGATCCTGCCTGTACTGAATGTTTGGCCAAGGGTAAGGATTGCTTTCAACATTAAAATCCCCGATCGTCAAAATGCCATTTTTGCTTCATTGGAAAGAAACCATATCGTGGTACCGGGTAAACTTTGTCCATCGTCAGGAGGCATTTATGGAGCAGGAGAGATGGGCCTTTTGGGCAGGAATTCCCCATTTCTGAGGAACCCACTCCTGATGCAACCTCAGGATTTTCTCAATGTGAGTGATTTGCATATCTTGATTGAATTGGTACTGATATCTTGATGGAGTGACTGGTTCCAGGAAGAGGGATGTGGCAATATGGACTAATGTTGGAGGGCCAATTGCAGTTGGTGGTAGGCCCATACATTACAGCTCAGAAGTCCCAATCTCCAGGACCAATACTGATGGAGTAGTGAAGGTAGTGAAAAAGATAAGAAGGATTGCTGATTCCCCATCTGATCCAGATTCTGAGGGAAGTGATGAGCTGGATGGTGAAGAAGTTGAAGTTGTTCCTCATTCAGTTGGCCATCCATCCAGAAATTCCTCTGCTCAGCCTCTTGCCAACAGATTCCAAAGCCAAGTACTTCCCAGTACCCCCAGAACCTTCCAACCAATGCTTGCTTCCATTCCTTCCACAATTCCTCCTTGTGAGCCTTAGAGGTAATTTCATATACCCAAAAGACCACAAATACAAAATTAACATATTAATATAAATAAAATAAATTTATTTATATTATTAAAATAAAAATCAAAATATGAATATAAAATTATATTCAAAATAAAAAAAAATTAATTACAATTTAAAAATAAAATTACATCAAATTTTGAAATTATAAAATTACATTTATACTTGAAAAAATTAAGTAAAAATGAAATTTTAACAAAATTGTGAAAAAATAAATAAATTTGGAAAAAAGTTAAATAAAATTTATTATAACTTTTTATCCAATAAATAAACATACAAAATTTATTTCACCATTGGATTCCTCATAAAAAATCAGGTGGGGTCACCTCTGAGTGAAATTCTTGTAACTCAACTCTAAATAAGCTTAAATTAAGTTTCTAGTATTTTCAATACAAAAGTTGAAAATCCTCAAAGCCTTAATTTAATTCACACCACATGTGGTGTTAACCATCAATTTTTGTGTTAAAATTGAGGTGTTGTGTTTAGTTTAGAAGTTATGAGGAATTGAAGTATTTTCAATTGAATTCAATTGAAATGTCAAAATGTGCGCGTGTATTACATAAGTGAACTTTGATTTACATATGAGGTGTCAATTATTACTGTATTGTACTGTACAATTGAATTGAATTACATATGTAAAGTATAAGTATAATAAATGATGAGGAATTAAAAGAAAAATAAATTGGAAAGATTAAATTTGGGGGGGAAAAGGAACTCCAGCTCTAAGGGGGAGCTAGACCCCCAAACTCCTTGCTGACAGGCGTGGGATGTCAAAATTCATGCAAAAGTTCATCACTTTTGGCCTGGAATGGAGTTACAGGGTCTGTGGACTCAATTGATGATGAGGTTTTGATACCAACTGGGGTAGTTTTAGCTGTTGCCAAGAGGGTAAAACTACCCTTAAGATAAAACAATCATAATAAAAACAGTTTTAAATGGTTTCTACGCCTCTGACACACATTCTGACGTGTTTTGAAGGCTCTAGGCCTGGTATTGCTATAGTAATGGCTGATTTAAGGGTCTAAAATGGCTAAAAATGGCTAAAAATGGCTTAAACCAGCCCTTTTTTGGTCTAAACCAGGGTTCAATGATGCCATAATTGGCTTTTCTGTTGTCAGACTGTTTTTCACGACTGACAAGAGTAAATTTTACTTTTGGAGTAAGAGAATTGATGGCTATAAAAGAATGTCTTCTTTGCCCCACTTTTCTCTTCATGTTAGAATCTTTTCCTTTTATTAATTAGCTTAAACACTGTTAAACCAATCAATCAAAGATTCCAACCACCACTTTTTAATCATTTTAATCCTTTTAAACACGTGAAAAAATCATTATAATAATTGTTTGTAACTCTTATAATCATTTTTACCCCTGAACCACCCCAAAAGTGAATTAAAGCATCTTTCATCACTGTTAACTTTGTCACTTTGTTTCCAAATTCACTCTGGTCACTTTTGGGCCTGTTTTCTCTTTAATATTCTTTTCAAAGACCTTGTTCTTTAATTAATTGCTTTCAGTTCTTTGCTCAATTAATTCCAATTGAAATTGCTCTTGAAGAAATTTCTTTTGTAGCCTTAAAATATCTCTTGTAGAGTATTTTTTGGATAAATTTTTATTGTTGGTAAAACAATAAATTTTTATAATATTATTGTTTCATACTAATAAAGTTATAAACAACAAATTTGGCGTGTTTTCTCCTAAAAATAATATTTCTTACTATTTTTAATAGAATTTTACCTTATACAAATTTTGAGGACAGGAAAAGTACTTGATTTTTAATCAAAGTTTCATATCCACACCTTACATTTGGGGGCCCAGCCGTGATATTTTACCTGTGACATATCTTTTTTACTCTTTTTAAATCTTTTTTCTTATATTGAAAAATTTAAAAACATATAAAAAATACTTATAATTCAAAAAATCCATAAAAAATAACTTTTTTTCATATTATAAGTGAGGCTTATATTTTTATTTCTTTTTTGAAATAACCTTTTTTTACTTAATTAATTGGCTTTTTCATTAATTTTAGTGTCTGACAACGTGGTAAGACAAGAAAACATTGAAACAGCCTCAACAGTAACCAGCATTATCCCTGCCAGTACTGTTAATTCTGATCATAATAGTACTGTTATTGTGACTCAAAATAACCAGCCTGAACCAATATCTTCTGAATTGATTAACTTGGACATACGTAATACCCTTCAGAAAGCTAAAAATTTGGCCAATAGTAAGTTTTTGACGTAAAAATACTATTTTAAGCCTTTTTTAACCATAATTATGCCTTCAACCAGGTCAGGAGCCAGCTACAACCCCTCAAGCAGCTCCCAAAAAGGTAATAGACGTGATTATGGCAGAAGCCAACCAGGTACAGAAGGAAAAGGGTCAGTTGATGACTTCCAAACAACCAAATTGGGTCATTCTGAAGCTGATAATACTATTTTACCTTCAAAAAGAGCTGACACCGCCACAACAAGCCTCTGTGGACATATACAAAGCCAGCCACAGTGCATACAACAATGCACTTCAATTCAAGGAGTACCAGATCCTTGCAGACCTGTGGAAGAATTGCATGAATTCTTACCTGACAGTAAGAAAATTCTTGGGCCATCCCAACACTTGCAAATTGCTCAATGGATGGCATCCATTGATGGAGAAGAAAAACATGATGCTTTTGACACTAGAATGGAGGAAAAACAACCCTCCACCACCCAAACCAGTGCCAAAAACAGCCCCAGTGGCCAGCAGCAGCAATTCCAACGTGAAAAAGCAGCCACAAACTCCAAACAAGGGCAAAGGGAAGGCACCAGCCCCAAAACCTTACAGCCAGGGCTACAGAATCCCAAAGATTCAGCAGGATGCCATGGAAAATGTATTTCAGATGGCTAGAACCATGATGGAATTACAGAAGAAGGAGGAAGCCAGATTAAGGTTCCAGAAATGATTTCTGACATATTTGATTCCATCCCAGAGTTGTATAATGCTATAAATGACGTGAAAAAACATCTTTCTGATAAAAATGAAACCATTTGTAACAACATTAAAACAAACAACCTGAGTCTGTGCCAAATTAATGAAACACTTATGTGTTTTGAAAAGGTTTTGAGAACAATTGAAAATTCCAATAATGATAATTCTTCTAACAATAAAATAAATGAACAATCTGCCATTATTAAAGAATTAACAGATAAATATTCTAAATTCAATATTGATGACATAATTGAAACAAGCCATAAATATTATCAAGAAAGATAACAAGAAAGTCCTTGATGACATTTCAAATTCATTTACTGAAGTAAAGACATATACCATTGCCTTGAAAAAGTGTTTTGATGCTTCACAAGAAGAAGTATCAAAATTATCAATGAAATTGAATCAAGTCACTGCTGATAATACAAGACAGACAGAGTTATGGCAAGAACTGACACATAAGGAAGACATGTATAAAATTGAAGTAATAAATTTAATACAAAGCTTCCAACATGAATACAGAAATTCCCAAAGGTGTAGCAACAGTAAAATGAATGACATTGAACAAATACTGAACACCTTACCAAGAATGTCTACACCTCTAAATCAAAATTAGGGCACAAGAATTCCAAATCCACAAGTATTGGATCCTGATAATTCACAATTAAAAAATGAATTATCCACTTCTTTTCATAACTTGGAACCATCAATGGGCCAAGCACTCTTGAAAGAAGTTCCAAAACTTAAAGAATGGCCTCACTTCAGTGGTGAAGGAGAGTATGACCATATGGAATTCATTAGAGGTATTGACATGATCAAAGAGGATTTTGAATTAACAGACAGATTGGTAACAGCCAGGTTTAACACCTTGTTTACCAGATCAGCTCACAGATGGTACATCAAAATAAGACAAGCACATGGACACCAGAGTTGGACTTGGTGGAAAACCCAAATCATCAACAAATGGGCAAATGATGCTTGGAGGTTTAAAGTTGAAACAGCCTTTGAATCTGCCAAATTTAATGCTGATAAAGACAAAGCTTTACCATGGTTTTGCCAACAAAAGGACAGATTAACAGCATTATATCCTGACATGTCAGAATTTATGATCCATAGAAAAATTCTGAGACAATGTGGAGGTGACTTAGAGCATGCTGTCAAAAGCAGGACTACTGAACAATCTTCAGCAGAGGATATTATCAATATACTAGAAGAAGTAACCACCAGAACCAAAATTGGTTCTAGTAGGGTGAATCTTAAAACATGGTTTAATACACCTTGGAAAGATTCTGTGGACAAAAACCCCAAAGAAAATTCTAGTAATATTAAATATAAATCTGCAGATACAGTCAGAAAATGCCATATTTGCCAAAGCACCACCCATTTAGCCAATACATGTCCAAAAAGGGGGAAAATCAATGAAATTGACATTGAAAAGGGACCAGATGTTGAAAAAGAAGACATAATTGAAGACATTTCAGATGATAAGTCATCCATATTTTCTGAATCTTCAAAAGATATAGAAAATATCAATGCCACTTTTGACATCATGGAATCTTATTCCCACTTACCACAATTGAGCAATGGTCAAGTTGATTTATCAAAAGTTCAAGATGCACAACTTATGAAGACAAAACCAAACAGAGGAAAAGGTTATACAGCTGGTAACTCCTGTATAACAGAAGTGGTGATTGACAACAAGCCCACCAAACTTTTGCTTGACCCAGGAGCCTTCTGCTCTTGTGTTGGAAAATCTTTTCTTAAGACTTGTGTACCAAATTTTGAAGACCAATTGTTACCAATTGATGGTATAAAATTCAACAGTGCAAGTAACCCAATGAAAGCATTAGGAATCTTTGAGACCAATATCATATTCCCACACATAAATGGGAATTTAAGGATCACAGTTGAATTTGTTGTTATGGAAAATTGCTCTAGTACCCATTTTATATTGGGAAATGACTATTTAATCATGTATGGGATAGATTTACATAATAACAAAGACAGATACTTTACAATTGGGGACAATAAGCGCCAGAAATTTGCCTTTTTACCATTTAAAAGACAAATTACAGTAAACAAAGTATCACCAGTCAACTTAGAGTTAGAAAAATTCAAGTCTGAACAGTTAAATGAGGCTGAGATAAGCCTTCATCTGACTGATAAACAAGAAAATGAACTTTCTTCCCTTTTGTATGACCACAGAGGAGCATTTGCTACAGACAAAGAAACTCTGGGGGCAATTATTGGTCATGAAGTTGACATCATTCTTAACATTGAGAGACCTTATCCACCACTCTTAAGAAGACCTGCTTATCCAGCAAGTCCAAAATCAAGAGAAGCTCTAGAAATTCATATCAAAGAACTTCTAGACCTTGGTGTAATAAGAAAAGTAGGCCACAATGAGGAAGTAGAAATAACTACACCAGTTATAGTGGCGTGGCATAATGGAAAATCCAGAATGGTTGGGGACTTTAGAGCTCTGAACACTTACACTGTCCCAGACAGATACCCAATACCAAAAATACAAATTGCCCTTACTCAAATATCTCAAGCAGTGTATATAACCACTATGGATGCCCTTAAAGGATTCCATCAAAATGTGGTAACACCAAGAGCAAGAAAATACTTGAGAATTATTGTTCATTGTGGAGTGTATGAATACTTAAGGATGCCCTTTGGTATCAAAAATGCACCTTCACACTTCCAAAGAATGATGAATGAAATCTTCCCTGAAGAACTCTCAGAGGGATGGTTAATCATTTACATTGATGACATTATTATCTGTTCAAAGACTTGGGAGGAGCACATGTACAGAGTATCAAGAGTTTTGACAAAAATCCAATCAGTAAACATGAAAATCTCCTTGAAGAAATGTCATTTTGGATTTAAAGAACTTAAAGCACTAGGACATGTTGTATCTGGTTTGTCCCTTGGAATTGACAAAAACAAAGTTGCAGCAGTATTATTAAAGCCCATGCCTCAGAATAAAAAGGGAATTCAGTCATTCTTAGGTTTTTCAGGATATTACAGGCAACACATTAAAGATTTTGCATCCATAGCAAGACCACTTTATAAGTTGTGTGACAAAGACACAGTGTTTGAGATGACTGTTGACAGAGTCAAAGCTTTTGAGTCTCTAAGAGAAGCATTGACCACTGCTCCACTCTTACTGATGCCAGACTTTAAATTGCCTTTCAAACTGTATATTGATGCATCAGGGGATGGACTGGGTGCTGCACTTCACCAAGTTCAGATCATACATGATAAGCCTGTAGAAGGACCCATATGTTTCATATCCAGGCAAATCAAACCAACTGAAGCCAGATATGGAGCAAGTCAAATGGAATGTCTATGCCTTGTCTGGGCCTTGGAGAAATTGAACTACTTCTTAGAGGGATGTGTTTTTGAAGTAATAACAGATTGTACAGCTGTCAAATCACTTTTGAACATGAAAACACCCAACAGACACATGCTCAGATGGCAAATAGCCATACAAGAATACAGAGGAAATATGACTATTGTTCATAAGGATGGGAATATTCATAAGAATGCAGATGGACTAAGCAGATGGCCATTACCAAATAATATTGATAATCCTGCTTATGTGCCAGAAGAAGCTTCACCACAAATTCCAATAGAAGGAATAAGTGTTACAGACTTGAACACCACCTTCTTTGAAGAAGTCAGAAGCAGCTATACTCAAGATAAGAATTGTTGCATCTTATGCCAATTACTTAACAAAGACTGTAAAGACAACTCTCTAATACATGCCTTGGATGAAGTATGGAGAAAATCTTATGATGAAGGAAGATTTCACCTACTGGATGGTATAATTTACCACAGAACCAAGCACACATGTGTCATGACAGTTGTATACAGGTCATTAATCAATCTTGTACTGAAAGAATGCCATGATAGTCCCTTTTCAGGACATCTGTCTGAAGAAAGAACAAGAGAGAAAGTAAAGACCTGCATATGGTGGCCAATGTGGCAGAAAGATGTTGCAGAGTATTGCAAAACCTGTGACAGATGCCAAAAGGCAAATAAATCCACTGGCAAAAGACTTGGAAATATGATAAGAATCCAAGAACCAAACAGACCTTGGGAAATTGTCAATATGGATTGGGTAACTGGCCTACCACCAGGAGGTGACAGGAGCTACAATGCTTGCCTAGTAATTGTGGACAGATTCAGTAAAACTCCAATCTTTTTACCATGTCACAAAGATGATACAGCCATGGATACAGCTCTTCTGATATGGAATAGAGTAGTGTCATGGACTGGGATATTTACAAATATCATCAGTGATAGAGATCCCAAATTCACTTCAGCACTATGGACAAATCTTCACCAATTATTTGGCACTAAACTGTCTTTCTCTACAGCCTACCACCCACAAACTGATGGCCTGGCTGAAAGGATGATCCAAACCTTAGAGGACATGGTGAGAAGATTTTGTGCATATGGCCTTGAATTCAAAGATTGTGATGGATTTACCCATGATTGGTGTACTCTGTTGCCAGCACTGGAATTAGCATATAAAACATCAATCCATGCCAGCACCAATCAGACTCCTGCTATTCTAGAAAAAGGATGGAACCCCAAGTTACCCCAAGATTCCTTGAGGAAAGACTTAATTGAAATACATCCCACAGCTGCTAGCTTCAAAGGAATGCTAGACAAAGCTAGAAAGCATGCAGTGAGATGCATGGAGGACCCTTTTGCATATGCTAAAGATAAATGGGATAAATCACATGCAACTCCAGATTTCAAAGTGGGGGACCTAGTACTTGTATCCACCACTAACTTCAATAACATCAAGAGATGTAAAAAGTTGAAAGACTCCTTTGCAGGACTTTTTGTGATTAAGGCCCTCCATGGAGAAAATGCTGTTGAAGTAGAGTTATCTGAAGAACTTAGCAATAAGCACCCTACATTTCCAGTGAGCTTGATAAAGCCATATAAATCTAGTGATGCTGAGAAATTTCCCTTAAGGAATAAGATTCCCCAAGTTATACCTCCTATTGAGACATCTGGTGCTAAGAAAATTACCAAAGTTCTTAAAGAAAGGAAATTAAGAACCAAGAAGGTAAGGGAATACCTTGTTAGGTACAGTGACCCAACTTGTGAAGATGAATGGTTAGAAGAAAAAGATATACCAGAAGCTACCCAACTCCTCAGAAGATTCAGACACACTAGAAACACCAATATTACAAAGTAATATTCTTTTTTAGGGGGAGGGAATGTGAGCCTTAGAGGTAATTTCATATACCCAAAAGACCACAAATACAAAATTAACATATTAATATAAATAAAATAAATTTATTTATATTATTAAAATAAAAATCAAAATATGAATATAAAATTATATTCAAAATAAAAAAAAAATTAATTACAATTTAAAAATAAAATTACATCAAATTTTGAAATTATAAAATTACATTTATACTTGAAAAAATTAAGTAAAAATGAAATTTTAACAAAATTGTGAAAAAATAAATAAATTTGGAAAAAAGTTAAATAAAATTTATTATAACTTTTTATCCAATAAATAAACATACAAAATTTATTTCACCATTGGATTCCTCATAAAAAATCAGGTGGGGTCACCTCTGAGTGAAATTCTTCTAACTCAACTCTAAATAAGCTTAAATTAAGTTTCTAGTATTTTCAATACAAAAGTTTAAAATCCTCAAAACCTTAATTTAATTCACACCACATGTGGTGTTAACCATCAATTTTTGTGTTAAAATTGAGGTGTTGTGTTTAGTTTAGAAGTTATGAGGAATTGAAGTATTTTCAATTGAATTCAATTGAAATGTCAAAATGTGCGCGTGTATTACATAAGTGAACTTTGATTTACATATGAGGTGTCAATTATTACTGTATTTTACTGTACAATTGAATTGAATTACATATGTAAAGTATAAGTATAATACATGATGAGGAATTAAAAGAAAAATAAATTGGAAAGATTAAATTTGGGGGGGAAAAGGAACTCCAGCTCTAAGGGGGAGCTAGACCCCCAAAATCCTTGCTGACAGGCGTGGGATGTCAAAATTCACGCAAAAGTTCATCACTTTTGGCCTGGAATTGAGTTACAGGGTCTGTGGACTCAATTGATGATGAGGTTTTGATACCAACTGGGGTAGTTTTAGCTGTTGCCAAGAGGGTAAAACTACCCTTAAGATAAAACAATCATAATAAAAACAGTTTTAAATGGTTTCTACGCCTCTGACACACATTCTGACGTGTTTTGAAGGCTCTAGGCCTGGTATTGCTATAGTAATGGCTGATTTAAGGGTCTAAAATGGCTAAAAATGGCTAAAAATGGCTTAAACCAGCCCTTTTTTGGTCTAAACCAGGGTTCAATGATGCCATAATTGGCTTTTCTGTTGTCAGACTGTTTTTCACGACTTACAAGAGTAAATTTTACTTTTGGAGTAAGAGAATTGATGGCTATAAAAGAATGTCTTCTTTGCCCCACTTTTCTCTTCATGTTAGAATCTTTTCCTTTTATTAATTAGTTTAAACACTGTTAAACCAATCAATCAAAGATTCCAACCACCACTTTTTAATCATTTTAATCCTTTTAAACACATGAAAAAATCATTATAATCATTGTTTGTAACTCTTATAATCATTTTTACCCCTGAACCACCCCAAAAGTGAATTAAAGCATCTTTCATCACTGTTAACTTTGTCACTTTGTTTCCAAATTCACTCTGGTCACTTTTGGGCGTGTTTTCTCTTTAATATTCTTTCTAAAGACCTTTTTCTTTAATTAATTGCTTGCAGTTCTTTGCTCAATTAATTCCAATTGAAATTGCTCTTGAAGAAATTTCTTTTGTAGCCTTAAAATATCTCTTGTAGAGTATTTTTTGGATAAATTTTTATTGTTGGTAAAACAATAAATTTTTATAATATTATTGTTTTATACTAATAAAGTTATAAACAATAAATTTGGCGTGTTTTCTCTTAAAAATAATATTTCTTACTATTTTTAATAGAATTTTACCTTATACAAATTTTGAGGACAGGAAAAGTACTTGATTTTTAATCAAAGTTTCATATCCACACCTTACACTCCTCCTTCACCAACTACTTCCCATTCCAGGCCTGCCTTGAATCCAGAAGTAAGGCCATCACCAGTCCAACCATCCAGAATCTCACCCATGACCACCTCTCGTCAACTCCAACCTGAGGCCAGCTCCAGTAGAAGAAGGGATGGTTTGTCTCCTTTACCGTTTCATGCCGCTAAAGTGTTTCAAAGAAGGGATCATTGGCCTATCTGAGTTACCAGAGAAGATCCCAATGCGGCAAGTGAAAATCAAAATGCTGTGGCCAGATTATTCAGGAGGGTTGATAGAAATAGCAGAGAGGTGATCAGGTATGCCAATGATAAAATGATTCCAGTGACTTCTTCTGAAGAGATGGCTGCTAAATTTGCCTGGTATGAAGATGAGTTGATAAATGACTTCCAGAGAACTTTTGATGATTTAGGTAGAGATAACTAGTTTTCCTTTTCCTTGTTTGTGTTTGGTTTTACTTCTATCCCCACTCTTATAAATACTAAATGAAGAAAAAATAATGGAACCTCCCAATACATGACTTGGGGAGGGGATGCTTCTGCTTTAAAGAAAGAAAACTATACAAGTAAAGAAAGAAAGAAATAAAAGAATAAGAGAAAATGAGAGTAAAGAAAGAAATAAAGAAAAATCCTGATGGCTGGTCCTCCTTGTGGTGAGCTGCTTGATTCTGGCCAAGAAGTGTCTGAAAAATGAAAACCAAGCATTTGATGCTCATAGAGTGGCCACGGTAATTTTTTACAAGAATTAGAAACTTCAGGGATGCATACCAGGAGATGGAACTTACTTTCATAACTTTCACTCCCCACCAAGCACCATAAAACTGAAATAATTTGCCATAAATGACTTCTGACATGAATTGCCATAAATGACTTCTGAAATGAATTGCCATAAAATGACTTGAAGTAATGAACGTCTTGAATTATGATGATTGGAATAAAGGAAATGATAAATAAAGAAAAGAAAAAAGAAAAGAAAGAAAGAAAACATTTGGCCATCTCTTGATAAGGTCCAAATGGAGGGTATTGATGTCATATGCTTCCTGAACCTGTCCAAAGAATTGACAAGTGCTCACAAAGTGGCCAAGGTGATTCTTACAACAACATATGGGTAGAATACCCCCTTAAAGGTTCATGCCAGGAGAGGAACTTACTTTCATAACTTCTTCTCCCCACCAAGCACCATAATCAAACTTTTGAGGTATTTGGACCAGGCTTGTCTGGATATAATGAATGGAAATCCTTGACAAGGTCTGGTGAGTTGGTAAGGTTGGAAGCTGGTTCCCAAGTGGTTCTTTCTGGGTCTTCACTGAATCCTTTCCACTCTACAAGATACCATAATTTACCTCTTTTGAGTTTTGAGTCCAGAACCTGAGCCACTTCCCATTCTGCTTGCTCCTCCACTAAGACTGGTGGTGGTGGAAATTGATGACGATTTGGGATAGTTTAATGCTTCACTGGTTCTAATAAGGACACATGGAATACAGGGTGGACTGTCTTCCATTTCTGAGGCAACTTGAGGTGATATGCATGGCTGCCAATCTTCTTCAGAACTTCAAAAGGTCCCAACCATCTTTATGATAATTTCTTGGTGGGTCTTGTTGTCTTGATATTTTTGGAAGCTAGCAATACTTTGTCCCCAGTTTAGAAATCAGGTGGAATTTCTCTATTTCTATCTGCATACTTCTTGAATCTCCTTATTGCTGACTCTAATTCTTCTTTGACAACTTGCTGTACTGATTGGAGTTTTGTTGATAACTTTCCAGAATGTGAATCTTGAGAAATATGGATTGAGTCAAGGCTGGGATTTCTTCCATAAATGGTGAAAAAAGGTGATTGATTTGTTGATTAATGTTCTGCATTATTATAGGCAAATTCAGCCAGAGGGAGCCAGGTGTACCAGTCATCTTGATGGCAGCTGACATACATCCGAAGATACTGTTCTAGAATATGATTTACCCTCTCTGTCTGTCCATCTGTTTCAGGATGAAAAGCAGTTGAATGATCTCTTGATATCTTGAGCTGCTGACATAATTGAGTCCAAAATGATGAAACAAATAAAGATCCTCTATCACTGACAATACTGAATGGAAGGCCATGCTTGGAAAATACATGACTAATGAAAATTTGAGCTAAGTCCAGAGAAGTGATTGTTCCATAAGTTTGAATGGAGATTGCCATTTTTGAGAACCTGTCCACAACTACTAGGATTGAGTGGAAGTTGTTTGAGAAGGGCAATTGAGTGATAAAGTCCATTGATAAGGAATTACAAGGACCAGATGGAATTTGAAGAGGCTTGAGTAGTCCAAACTTCTTGTGATGAATGTTCTTGTTTCTTGAACATTGCTGACATGAGGACACATAGTCCTTGATGAATTGATTCATGCCAGCCCAATAAAAATCCCTCTTGATGAGCATGAGGGTCTTCTCCTGGCCAGGATGGCCAGCCAAAGGTGATTCATGATGCTTTTGAAGAATATTGAGTTGAAGTTCTTCATTGATTGGGATTACCACTCTATCTTTGAATAATAACAGCTTGGCTTGAGGTTCAAGAGAATAATCTGGAATTGATTTGCCTCTTGCTAGCTTCTTGAGTATTTCTTTATAGTCTTTGTCTTGCCATACTTCTTTTTGAATCTTGTCAACTAAATCTGAAAACACTTCCACTTTGATTGAAAAGAATCTTGACTCTTGAATTCCATCTTGCTTGATTACTTGATGAACATTTTGAGGATTCTTGCTGATGAAGTCCACCCCCCTCTCTGGGTACAGGTCATCCCAACATGACAAGGCATCTGGCAAAGTGGCCAGCCTGCCTGGGCAGTAAGTAATAGTGAAGTGAAATTCTGAAAGGAATTCAGCCCAACGGGCCTGATGACGAGTAAGAACTTTGGAAGACATAAAATACTGCAAGGAAGAGTGGTCTGTCAAGACCTCAAAAGAACTGGAAAGAGAAAGAAGAAATGCTCTCCAGCGCTTGAGAGCCCAAACTATGCCAAGGAGTTCCTTGTCATGAATTTCATAGTTCAGCTCATCTGGGAGAAGCTTGCGACTATCAAATGCAATGGGATGCTTTCCTGAGTCATTCACCTGGCTCAGTACAGCACCCAAAGCAAAATCAGAAGCATCAGTCCTTACTATAGTAGGTAGAGAAGGATTGAAGTGGGATAAGATAGGAGCAGAGGTGAAAGCTTCTTTGAGCTCTTGAAACTGACTAAGAGCTTCCTCATTGAAGATGAAAGGAGAATCTTTTTTAAGGAGGGAAGTGAGTTAAGTGATTTTTTTAGAATAATTTTTAATGAAACAACAATAAAAGTTGGCAAAGCCAAGAAAAGATTGAAGGTCCTTGACGTTTTTGGGATGAGGCCAATTGAGGATTTGCTGAACTTTTGAATAATCCATCTTGAGGCCATCACTTGAAACAACATAGCCCAAGTATTCCACACTTGAGGCATGGAATACACACTTGGAGGCTTTGGCAAACAAATTATTGTCCCTCAGTCTTTGGAGGACAGAGGCCACATGTTTGACATGTTCATCCAAAGAGCTAGAGAAGACCATAATATCATCTAAGTACACTACAACAAAAATATCCAAATAATCTGCAAAGATATCATTCACAAGATTTTGGAATGAAGCTGGAGCATTGGTTAAGCCAAATGGCATAACCAAATACTCATAACTGCCATATTTGGTTCTAAAGGCAGTTAAGTTCTCATCCCCCTCTTTGATTCTCAGAAGGTTATATGCACCACGCAAATCTATCTTGGAGAAGATAGTGGAACCATTGAATACAGTAAGGAGCTGGTTCATAGGAGGAACAGGGTACCTGTTCTTCCTAGTAACAGAATTAAGTTTGCAGTAATCAACACACAAACAAAAACCTCCATCCTTTTTCTTTACAAAAAGGACAGGTGCTCCTGTTGAAGAGGAGCTTGGTCTAATGAAACCTTTCTCTACATTCTCTGAAATGTAGGCCCATAGTGTTTCTGACTCTTGATTTGATAAGGAGTAGATAACACCAACTGGAGGTAGAAGACCCTCCAATTTGATATGGTGATCACAGGCGCAGTGTGGAGGAAGTTTCTCTTCTTTCACCTTGGAGAATACATCCAGATATTGGTGATAGGCAGGAGGGACTACCTTCAACACAGTTTCAATTTCTTCTGGCTCTTCCTCCTCATGCCACTGCTCCTCCAGGGAGGCATGAAAAGATAAAGGAGGAAGGTCCATATCCCCTTGAAAGAGATGAAGTGAAGATATGGCAACATCTTTTCCAACATCCTTTATCTCTTTGAAGACTTTATCTCTTAATGGAAGTAATGACTGAGAGGAAATGATGGAAGGGATATGGACAGAAGAAGGAAGGGAAGGTGTCTTAAGTTCACCAACCAGAGCAACACTGTTGACAGCACTGGCTAAGTCATTACTAGTAGAAGGAATAATACCACTACAATCCTTATGACTAGAATCATAGGTGATCAATCCATTTTTCCAATTAATAATGGGATTAAAATGGTAAAGGAAATCATAGCCCAATATCAGGTCTTCTCCCTTGGGTGAATCTATGATAAAGAAGTCCCATTCAAAGCTTGGGAAGGAAGGCAAGTCAACTACCCGCTTGGTATAATGTGTGATGAACAAGGCAGGGGATTCATTAGAATCCAGAATGAAAATAGGAATCTTTTCAGGGAGCTCTGACAGAGTCAATGAGTACTTGAGAACAAAATTCTTTGCAATAAAAGAGTTTGTAGCACAAGAATAAATGAGAATACTATAAAAAATATCAGAGACAGAAGATAAAATAAGAAATTTTAAAGATTTCTTGACACTAGTATTCAGAGTGCACAATTGTGCTCTTGAAGGAAATAAGTGAGAACCATTGAACACATCATGATCCCCACTCAGGCTTTTCCCTGCTTGCTAGGGAAGCCTCTTGATGATGACCCAGGCTTGTTCTGAGGTCTCTTGAAGCATTTTTCAATTGGGTGCTTTCCACCGCAATAAGTACACAACCCCTCTTTAATCCTCCTCTCCTTTTCAGAACCAATTAATTTATTGTCATTATTGAGGAGAGAAGCATGAGGCTTGTCCTTTGAAGATTGAAACTGCTTTCCCTTCTTGTTCTTCTTCTGGTGAGGCCTCTTTGAAGATGAGTTTTGAGGAGGCCTAGATTGATTGGATCCATTGACTGGAGGCTTCTTCTCTTGATTGCAACCCTTTTCTTTTTGCCTCTCATGAAATCTTGTGTCTAATTCTAAAGTGACATCCATAAGTTTTTGAAGAGTATCAAAGGTTCCAGGGTGAGAAGCCAACTGATCCAATAATCTTGATGCCAATCCTCTTCTGTAAACATGGATATAAGCTCTTTCACCCCAATATCCAATTCTTGACATTAAGCTTCTGAAATCAGCAATGTACAAGGATACATGACCACTTTCCTTCATCCTCAAAATGTCCAACTCTTGTTCAGCTTTCCTGACTTCATTGGGGTCAACAAACAGAGTGAATAATTGAGATTCAAATAATGGCCAATTATTGAGGAGGTAGGAAGGGTCTTCATTGGAAATATTTGAGAGATAGGGTTCAATCCACTTTCCAGCTCTACCAGTGAGAAAAGAAGTTGAGTAAAGAACTTTCTTCCTGTCAGAGAAGAAATTTGCTGGATCATTATGGAAGATTAATTGACAGGACTGGATAAATCCTCTCAATTTATGAGCTTGAGTACCATCAAAAGAATCAGGTGCCTTAATGGATGGAGTCTTGAAAGCAGGGGCTTTGGAATTGTCCCTGGGAGCAACTGCTTTAGTGAGCTTCCCCATGAATTGAGTCATCTGCTTCATCATCTTGATGAGACTTGGATCAGTTTGAGAGACAAGAGTCTGACTAGAAAGGGCTACATTAGAACCTTGAGGCACCTTTGGAGCATTTGCCAAGGCATCTGCCACTTCAGTCTCCCCAGAATCTTCCTCTTCCACAGACTCTTCCCCCTCTTCATCTTCAACTTTCCCTAATCTTGCTCTTGCACCTTCAGACATGCCAGGGTAGCCACCCAAAAGTCCAGAAAAGGATCTTGATCTTCTAGATTTCATTCCACCTCTTCTTGAGGGTGCTTCTCCTTCCATTGGTGGTCCTCTGTCCAAGTTTGCACTCAGTTGATGAACTGATGGTGTGCGGTCAAGAAGAGCCCTTGCTGTAGGAGTGAGAACAGCTGAAATTTTTGGGATCTAGTGTTCTTTGATGGGGGACTATGCTGAGCTGGCATTCTGAATAGAAGTTTTATAAAAGAAACTTGATGGTATTGAGAACAGAAATCAAAACTTTGCCAAATCAATCATAATAAAATCTTGATGAGTCTTGAGGAATCAATTCAATTCTTGAGGTGAAATCAACTTCAATCAACAATCAATCAATTCAATCAATAATCAAAAATAAATCAAATTCAAATCAAATATCAATAATCTTGAGTAAATCAAAAGTCAATCAATATTCAATCAATAATCAATCAATCAATAAATCAGTGTCTTTAATATTAAATCAAAGTCTTGAGGAATCAATCAATCAATTCAAAATCTTCAGAAATCAATTCAAATATCATGATGAGTCAAATCAATCAATAATCAAATTCAATTCTTGAGGATCAATAAAATATCTTGAGAATTCAAAGTCAATCAATCCAATCCAAATGAAAAATCCTGAATCGCTGAATCAATAAACCCAATGAATCCCAATGAATAATCCAATCAATAAACCAATAAATAAATCCTGAATAAGACCTGAATGAGAACACAGAAAATTTTTATTTGATAAGAATGAAATGAAGTGATGAAATGGTCAGCAATGATTAAGAGAGAAGAAAGAATCAATTTTCATATAAATGAAATGAATGAGATAAAAATTGATGAGAGAGAAATCATAATCATTAAGAATCATAAGATCATTAAAAAGTAATAATTGATGAATGAGAGAAATTATTATAAAAGAATGAAAAGAAAGAATCAATATGAGTCAATTAATTGAATGTCACAGGGGCTTTTCGAAGTGAAGAGGGCCTGGCACTCAGTAAACTGGGACTCACTTATGGAGGGCTCAAAGATATGGTAAGAAGGGATACACTTAAGAGTGTTGAAGATGAATAACTAAAAGAATGAATATAAGAAAGAAGCAACAAAAGAATAAGAATAAAAGAATAGAAGAGCCGACCACAAACAAGTCAAAGTCCACTGTTTCAACCTGTCAGAATGGAAAGAGAAGGGTTAATAAGGATATGGCCACCCAACTCATACTGTACAGGCAAAGAGAGAAAATGCAAAGACTAACTTAATATTAAATAGATATAATACACAAAATAAGGATAAGAATATTCATAAAATAATAAATAAACTAAATTAATTAACTGGGGAAAAGTCCCAGGGGGGAGAAAGAGGGGCTGGTATATGTGAGAAACACCAGCCCTGATCCAGAGGAAGAATTTTCACAAGAGGATTGAATTATTGAATTGAGTCTGGCCAATACAGGTCCTGTACAGCTGTACAGAACCTGTACAAGAGGTGTGGTGAATTTGAGTGATCATACAGTTTCATGCTGGTGTATTGAAATTGTATTGGGTGAATCCAACCTGTACAGGTATTGACAGGCTGTATTGATGTACCAAGCTGTATGCATGTGTCAGAATGAAGATTGCTGAAGCTGAATGCTGATGCAGATACTGGATCTGCTGATTTGAGGTGTTTGAGTGGGTGTATTGATGAATACCCTTACCCCTGGTGAGTGGTTGTTACATGGTTCTTCTATCTTCTCCAAGATTGATTTGCGTGGTGCATATAACCTGCTCAGAATCAAGGAGGGTGATGAACACTTGACTTGTTTTAGAACTAAATATGGCAGTTTTGAGTACTTGGTTATGCCATTTGGGCTTGCCAATGCTCCTGCTTCTTTTCAAAATCTTGTCAATGATATCTTTCAAGATCTTCTCAATGTTTATGTTGTGGTTTATTTGGATGACATTATGGTCTTTTACTAATATGAGGAAGAACATGTCACTCATGTGTCCACTGTTCTTTCCAGACTCAGAGGCAATAACCTTTTTGCTAAGGCCTCCAAATGCCTGTTTCATGTTTCAAGTGTGGAATATCTTGGTTATGTAGTTTCTTCTGAAGGTCTCAAGATGGACCAAGCAAAAGTCCAGCAAATTCTCCATTGGCCGCCTCCAAGAAACCTCAAGGCTCTTCAATCCTTCCTTGGCTTTGCCAATTTATACTGCCGTTTCATCAAGAATTATTCAAAGAAGATCAGTTCACTCACCAGTTTCCTCAAGAAAGATTCATGTTTTAACCTCAATGAGGAAGCTCTCAGTAAGTTTCACCAACTCAAAGAGGCTTTCACCACCGCTCCAATCCTTCTCTACCCACCATTGTAGAGACCGATGCATCAGATTATGCTTTGGGTGCTGTACTGAGTCAGGTCTCTGACTCAGGAAAACATCCCATTGCATTCAACAGCCGCAATCTTATCCCAGAAGAGCTCAATTATGAAATTCATGACAAGGAACTCCTTGTAATCGTCTGGGCTCTCAAGCACTGGAGGGCTTTTCTTCTTTCACTGTCTTCCCCTTTTGGTGTTCTTACCAATCACTCTTCCCTTCAATACTTAATGACCTCCAAAGTACTCACTCGCCGTCAAGCCCGTTGGGCTGAATTCCTTTCTGAATTTCATCTTTCAATCACTTAACGCCCTGGACGCCTAGCTACTCTTCTGGATGCCTTATCACGTTGGGACAACATTTATCTGGAGCGGGGGGAGGACTTCATCAGCAAGAATCCAATGAATTTTCAACAAATCATTAAGCAAGATGAAGTTCAACTGTCAAAATATTTTGAAGTCAAGGTGGAATCTTTTTGAAATTTGATTGATTCAATCCAGAAGAAATTATGGCAAGACCCTAAGTACAGAAGTATCCTTGAAGATTTGGGTAAAGGTAAATCTGTCCAAGATTATTCTCTTGATTCCTCTTCCCAACTTCTTCTCTTCTAAGATCGGGTGGTAGTCCCAAATGACTCCACAATTCAATTTAGTATTCTTCAAAAGCATCACAATTCTCCTCTAGCTGGCCACCCTGGCCAAGAGAAGACTCTCAAACTTGTCAAGAAGGATTTCCACTGGTCCGGCATGACTCAATTTATCAAGGATTATGTTTCATCCTGTCAACAGTGCTCAAGAAAAAAGAATATTCATCATAAGAAGTTTGGATTCCTCAAACCTCTTCTAATTCCAACTGGTCCTTGGATTTGTCTTTCAATGGACTTCATCACTCAACTGCCGCTGTCCAATTCCTTTGATTCAATCCTGGTCATAGTGGACAAATTCTCAAAAATGGCAGTTTTTATTCCAACAATGTCTTCAATCATTTCCCTGGATTTGGCCCATTTATTCATCAAGAATATCTTTTCAAAGCATGGCCTTCTGTTAAGCATTGTCAGTGATAGAGGTTCACTCTTTGTTTCTTCTTTTTGGACCAATCTTTGTCAGCAGCTCAAGATTTCAAGAGACTTGTCAACTGCTTATCATCCAGAAACTGATGGACAGACAGAGAGGGTAAATCAGATACTAGAACAGTATCTTCTGATGTATGTCAGTTATCATCAAGATGATTGGAACACCTGGCTCCCTCTGGCTACATTTGCCTACAATAATTCTGATCAATCTTCAACCAAGAAATCCCTGTTTTTCACTGTTTATGAAAGAGATCCACAATTCGATTCAGTTCACATCACTCAAGATACTCCTGCTGGGAAGTTATCAACAAAAATCCAATCAGTACAGCAAGATGTCAGGAGAGAACTTGAAGCTTCCATAAACCGGTTTAAGAGCTATGCAGGTAAAGGTAGAGCAAGTCCACCTGTTTCGAATCCTGGTGACATGATATGGCTTTCTTCCAAGAATATCAAATCAACCAGACCCACCAAAAAACTATCCAAAAGATGGTTGGGTCCTTTTCCAATCTTGAAGAAAGTCAGTTCTCATGCTTACCACCTCAAGCTTCCATCTCAATGGAAATCCATCCACCCAGTCTTCCATATCTCACTCTTGGAACCAGTCAAGACATCAGCAATCCCAAATCGGCATCAAGAGCCTCCTCCTCCAATTATCATTGAAGAAGAAGAGGAATGGGAATTCTCTCAAATACTGGATTCAAAGCTCAAGAGAGGAAAATTATGGTATCTGGTGGAATGGAAAGGTTTCAGTCAAGACCCAGAAAGATCCACTTGGGAACCAGCCAAAAACCTCAAGAATTGTCCTGAACTTGTCAAAGATTTCCATTCTTTGTATCCTGACAAGCCAGGACCCAATTCTTAAAAAGCTTGATCATTTCATGGTGCTTGGTGGGGAGAGAAATTACTAAAAGTAAGTCCCAATCCGGGTATGCACCTTTAGGGGTATTCTACTCTTCTTTGTTGTAAACATCACCTTGGCCACTCTGTGAGCACTTTGCAATTTGGACACAGATTTGTTGGCCTGGCTTTCAACATCATTTCCAAATCATGGCCATTTTTTACTTGGGCAAATGGACCATTTCACTTTTATTTTCCTTTCCAAGATTTGAATTCAATACATTCCTTTATCAAATTTATATTCTTATTTATGGCACTGGCGGGAGTGGCAACTACTAAAAGTAAGTTCCTCTCCTGGTGTGCACTTCCCTGAGGGGTCTAAAATCTTTTCAAAACATCACCTTGTCCACTCTGTGAGCACCTGGCATCAAATTCTTTTATCCAGGTCCCTGGCCACTTTCAAATCAACCATCAAACTCCATGATGAAGATTGGACTCCCCCTCAAAATTCATTTTTCTTTTTTATTTTATTTTTTCTTTTCCTTTCTTTATATCTTTTTCTTTACCTTAAATTTCTTTTATTATAATCTTTATGCCAAAATTCTACGTCAAATTCAATCCTTCAACATTTTCAAAGCCAAATGTCAAGAGAAGACTACGTCAACCTCAATTCATATGCCAACATTATTATCAGCTCAAAATTTTCTTTCCAAGATTCAAATATCTCTGGAACCCCTCTGTCCAATCTGTCTCAACAGCCCCAACAGGCTTCTACCTTATCTTGGTGCTCAGGAGCTCACCATTCAAGGTAGGGGGATACTGTCACAACCACAAGTTTGACCCTCCTCCTTGATGGTTGTGGCAATCCAACCTGGATCCAATTGGTCACGTCATATCATTTATGTCTAATTGCCCCCCTTGGGAGTTCCATGGCTTTTACGCCATAACCCAGTCCAATGTCCATGTCCTGCCATCATTGGCCTCCTTGGCTAATTTCCACCTCACCAACCCCCAGGCCTTCATCTTTGATTTTGGGCCTGGGGGGTCCTTTTGTCCTCTAGGGGCCTCCAGGCCCCCTAGCCATCACCATTGGTTCCTGGCCAACCCTTTTCATTAGTGGGCTTTGGGCCATTTAGGCCCCCTACTGCTCCTACAGCCCGTGGGCCGTGATTCATGGTCCGTGGTCCACAGGCCAATTAGGCCCCTTTTGGCCTAATCCAATGAGGCCAAAGGGGGAAGCCAGGTGGGTCCCAAACCACAATTGGACCCACCTGAGCCAAAATTGGTCACCAATCCCTTGAACCCAAAATTGGCCACAGACCTTCTGGACACCAATTTGGCCATAAATCCCGTAGGACCCAATTTTGGCCATGGACCACCATAGACCAATATCTCAGCCATGGCCTCTGGCAACCACCAGAGGCCACCAGATCAGCTTATTCAGCCTTCCCCTCAACCTCTGGGGAATTCCTTCCATTCCTTCATACCATCTGTACTGGAGGTTGCAGGCTTGGTGCATATATGGTATTATATACCATTATGCACCATTTTTGCTCAGAAATTCAATGGTGTCAATTTCAGGACCAAATTCCACAATCCAATATCAAGGTCTCAAAATCCAACGCCCATCTCAAAGGAGGATTATTCAACTCATCAGTCTGACAAGTTATGGCGGCAATCAGAAGACTCTTCAAGGATCCCAACCACCTGTATCTGCAGGAGTTGGGTTGGTACATTATTCAGGATTATTCAAAAGGGGCAATTCTAAAGAGGTATTACATCAATTCAATCAGTTGTCAAGGCATCAAGTATTTCAATACTCCTTGAACAACTCAATTCATCCGTACAGGCCTCATTCAATCAACCTGTATGGCCTAGGCCCAATTGGGCCATTTCACATTCCACTGTGTGAATTCCATCACACAGTTCAAATTTCAAGATGGCCAGAACTTTATTTCCCAATTCGGACAATACAGTCAATTGATTTACCTTCCAGGATCAATCTTTCAAGTTTTCACATATACCGCCCACCTTTCATCACCTGGGGACTTTTTCCCCAGTTAATTAATATATTGGATTGATTTTTATCCTTATTTTCTTTTACCTTATTAAATTTAATACTGATAATCTTAAGTCAGTCATTAGCACCCTTTCTCTTTTTCTTCCTTGCCTGTCAGTGGATATTGGTGGTCATATCCTTTACTAATTCCATTCCTTTTCTGGAAGGTTGAAACAGTGAATTGAGGATTCACTTGGTTGGCTTCTTGGCCTTTGGCTTTTGGCTTCTTATTCTTTTCTTTTATCTTTGGCATACTTGTCTTTTCCACTCTTCTTCTTTAAAGAAATTGAATCTTTATTATTCCTTTATATTTTAGTGGCCTCCAAGTGAGTTCTTGACTCCTGAGTGCCAGGCCCTCTTGCTTCCATAAGAGCCCCTGTGACAGAATAGCTGTAGCGTGTATAACTTAAAAATTATTAATGATCAAATTCTAAGCTTAAATTTGATCATTTAAGATCACTCACTGTAATATTATTTTAAGCTTAACAGTCATATAAGTGATGAAACTGGTTAATACTATTAGAATATGATTGATACTAATATAATCCACAAAATTTAGGCTTCTGCCAAGCCTATGATGTCATCAAACTTAGAGTTATAGTGGTTACTCTAAATAATGTCATAATTATGAGGTAAGATGGTTTGATCATGATGTAATCATCACCAAACCTTAAAGTATTGATCAATTCTAGTAGAACGTATCAGTACACCTCTACTAAAAGCCTGCTGGACTCTAGGAGGGAGGTATTTATTTAAATAGAGCTCTTTTTACTCTGTTTTCCCCCCAGACGCTTACAAAACATTAAATCATTAAATACAAAGGTAACTTCTTTATTCTTTATTCTAAACCTTTTATTCTATTAAAGACCAAAAATAATATTATTATAATCATCATCTCTGACATGATTATTGCAATTATTTAATTGTTTTGTTTAAATTTCTCTTAAAAACCCCTATTCCACATAAAATCAAGGAAAATTGTAATTTCACTTAAATTTTACTGTAACTGCAATTTAAATAAGCTTTATTTACATTTTTAGGCGTAAAATTATTCAAAATTATTATTTTAAGCATTCAAAGTAGGATATTTCTCTTATTATAATAATTTTTCTCTATTATTACTTTAATAATTCTATAACTGATATAAATAGTATTTATATTAATTTACAACTTTTGTATTGGTAATATTCTAGTTATTAATTGTCTTTTATTAATAAAAAACAATTTCTTGCGCCTTTATTATTTGCTGGTAGCAATAATAAAGTGCTTCTAAATATATTAATTATCTTATATTAATACATTTACTTATTATATTATTTTTTTATAATATAAATTACATTATTATATTTATTTGGTAATATAATTATTTTACGCCATAGTTATAATAATTCTCTATTATTATAATTATTTTTATCTTATTTATTTCATTTATAAGGACATTCATAGTACAATAAGTAAAATATTAGTAATTTTTACTTATTGTTTCATAGTCAAACCTTACAGCCATACTATGGATCCACGTGGATGACAGTGCTCTGACAGCATCATTGATGGAATTGTTGACCTGGATCTCAGGACAATTGTACAAGCATTTGAAGATTAAATGGGATTCAGAAGTTTCTGGCCTGGTGGGAATTTCTCTTATCGATATGGGTAATGGATTTAATTTCTCACAAACTGACCTCATTGATATAGTTATTCCATTGAGGAATAGTACTATCACGGCACGCTTGACATTGCCAACTAATTGTAATCTCAAATCAAACCCTTCGGAATTGATGGATAAGGAATACCTAAAATACATTTGAATGATGTTGTATATTTCTCAAGGGTTGTGACCAGACATAGCTTATGTGGTAAACTATTTGGCTAGATTCTTGATTGGAACTGACAGGACACACTGGCAAGCATTGGAGCATATGATTGCATATCTGTGGTACACACAACTGTTAGGAATATTTGTCTCCGCAGAGAATACTTCAAAGGAAATAAAATGTTATGTGGATGCTAATTGGGGCGGAGAAGGTGACCAATCAACACATGGATTTATAATGTTCCATGGTTGTGATCCAATAAGCTTGAAATCAAAAAGGCAAGCCACTATAGCATCATTGACTGCACAAGCAGAATACATGGCGTTATCCTTTGCCTCAAAGGAGTGTCTCTGGATGTCAAATTTATCTCATATGATCCTTGGGAACGTCACACCTCACTTACTATCAGACAACAAGACAGCAATTGGTATTTCCACAGAATCCATGAGCAGAAAACAAACCCAACATCTGATACAAGACTTTAATATCATTAACGAATACATTATCATGAAGAAACTGAACTTGTCATGGATATCAACCAGGAACCAATTGGCAGATATCTTGACAAAAGCATTGGGGTACATTAATGTCAAAGATTTTACTGAAAATGCTATGATACAATAAAGTGTTATGGAGGGTAGTGTTGTAATAATACAATAACTTAACCTAGAAATAGTGATACATTATATTGAATATGCATAACACTTATAGTTGTAAATGAAAGTCATAAAATTCTAAACCAAAGAATCTCCCTTAGGGGAGATCCTTTTCTCAAATATTTTTTATTCTATCTTTATATATATATCAGACAAGTAGATTACTGATTTATAAATAAATTTTATATTTAATAGGTATGCTCAAGGGGAGATTCAAATAATAGTGGGGCTCAGTCATTGCCAAAAATGATGAATTTCGGCTTGCTGATCCTCGACAACACAGAAACCTGAGAAAGCACAAAATCAGACAAGCCCCTGAGAATTTGGACCTCGCATGGGAGATTCTGTTGTCTCAGGTTTGTTTTTTTGCCTTTTATTTAAAAGAAATCATCCAAAAAACTAAAAATAATTTTTTTCCAAGAAGCGCAATTGGTTTTTAAAAAATTTATTCCAAAAAGCAAATTGTTTCAGATTTGGTTCACCTGGTGCTTTGGTAGATCTTAACTTTTTTTGTCAAAAACTTTGATATCAACTTAATTTCTGATTTCATGTATTTTTGTCTATGCTTTGATATTCCAAAAGCTTTGTACTTCCAGCTGAGCATTTTTTGGGGGGGTTAACACAGACGGTTTCTTTTATTATTTTGTTTTTTGAAGGTGAGGTAATCTATTTTTAATATCTTAAGAGCTGGGAAGAAGTTATTAATAAGAGTTCTTCAAGTCAATGAGATTAGCTCCAACGTCAAATTGAATTACATGAGCCAATTTCAAAGGGATATCACCCATCAGTCACCATTGGAAAGACCACCAGAGGAATATGGGCAAGATTTAAGTCACTTACGACACCACTGAAATTTAGTAGTGGCTCAAGGTTCCAATATGAGCAACTGGTCAAATGGATATATTGAAGGTACTGCAACAAATCAGACAGGCCAAGTTACCATGTTAATGCCTTCACCACGGCTGATTCAGATGCCACCACCACATTCAAAACACTATGCTTCATTTGGGCACATTAGAAATGGTGAGGTGATTAATTAGTTGCATCAATCATCTCATAATGTTGAAGATCAATTACAGTAAATTTCCATGAGGCCAACCACCCTCCAGACAATCCATAATCAACCACCTTTGAGTGATCACTCCACTCAATCGGTCAGTGTGCTAGGTCTCAGTCAACCACCTTTCAGCAATCAGTGCAATCATTTGATCAGTGCACTGTGGCTCAGTCAAGCAGTGGAGAATATGCATCTCACACCATCTAGATCACTCAGTGGAGTCAGTTTGGCAACAGCTGAGGCTCGGGGTGGTGGTTCTGAAAAGCAAAATGAAAGGCGCGAAAAAAACAAAAAGAAGGCTATTGGAGATAGTAAAACAAACTTTACTCTTAAGGATTACAATAATATCTTTTGTTACATTAAAGAGGAAGAAAATTATGATTGCCTCTTTGGTAAAAGCACTAAAACAAATATTGGCGAGTGGCATATGAGCTACTTGTGGGATATCTCAATGCTTTGAATTCAGCTCTTGAGATCAGTGGTCATCACTGTGCACAATGGTTTAGTACATATAGAACAAATACCTTACTGCTTGGCTATGGGTTAACAACACTGGTGCAGGATTGATTGAGACTGACTTGGGAATGACAATGGAACAAAGACTAGAATCTATGTGCCCATTTTACAATTGCATGGACAACATATTTGGGAAAAAAGAAAATGTGGAAGCACTAGATGAGAGGGATTCAACTAAATCAATGGCAGTAATGAGTGAGGGAGAAGGCAAAGCTGATATTGAGACCTCTAGTAACAGCAATTCAGGTTTGTCAGCATACAAGTTGCAACAAAGATTGGCCAAGGGCAAGCTTGGCATCCCGAGCGAGGCAAATGTCAAAGACATCCCAACCTCAATTACACTGGTAAGCGACACCAGGAGTTGCATTGATAAAAATTGTGGTGTCACAGATCCAAAGAGTCAGTCAGGGGCGGCTAAGGGGCGGCGTAAAAATCTCAAAGATATCAATGACCAAAAAGACAGAGACATGGAAAACTTTCACATGAAACTGTTTAAAAATTTCATTACAATGCAGCAAGGCAAGTGGACGGCAGAAGAATCCATTCTGAAGGAAAAAAGTGAACGCGAATTTAATTTGGAGAAGGAAGAATTTGAGCGGCAATTGCGCATAGATGCAGAGCAGAAAGAGAAGGACAAGGTGAAGAACAAAAGGGAGTATAATTTGGAGGGAGAGAAATTTGAGAGACAACTTCATATAGATTCTTAAGAAAAGGATAGGCGCGAGCATGAATTTGAATTAGAAGAAGAAAGCATGGCACGCCAGTTCCAATTGGAAAAGGGACGATTTGACAGGGAGGCTATGATGAAGGAGAGGGAAACTTGGCTAGGAATTGCACATGAATTGATATTATCAGGCAAAAGTAGTGATGAAATTGCAGCAATCATGAAGTCCTTATAGAAATTGTTCATAAGCCTTTAATAATCATCATCTCAAGAACAGCTTATCTTTTAGCACTAGACAGTCATAGAATTCCTTGCCAAAATATAATCATCATATAATTATGTTAAAATGACTAATATCTAATCTTTTGCAACTCAGACTCACCTGGGCCAAAGTGCTTTAATATGGGGCAGTGCACTCATTGGAGAATTAACCATTTATAAGTTTTGTGTAAGTATAATATGAATTTTATTTCAAGAAAGAAAAGTAATAATACAATTTACTTGCTATGACCCAAAGCATAGCTAGAATTTTCCATGAAAGCATAAGCAATGATCCTGAACGTGCGCACGATGTGCTTGAGGCACATCACCCTCTAGCCTATCAACACCTTGCCGACCAAATACACTTTCATTGCCATCTTCTTTGTTCCAATTTTCTCCATCCTCTAGGAGAATATTATGTAGTACTTCACAAACATAGATCCAGTTGTTGATGTGGATCATATCACTGGCCTTATTGCATGCCAATCGCAAATTCTGCAATGAGCCCCAAGGCAGTGTTCAATCTGGACTCGGGATTGAGCAATATAGTAATTAAAGGATTGATTTTGGTTGTGATTGGCTGCTGAACCTTTGTAACAAGGTATACAATGTACCCCTAAGGGGTAAGCAGAGTCGGTGAGGATATACTGCCCTAAAGTGACATAGCATCAAAGACATGAACTCCAAAAAGAATAAAATCATTATTACTCACCCCAACCAAAAACGTCTTGTGGCAATTCAAACAGGCCCATGTGCTTGTAAATTGTACTATCCCCACAAGATCCTGGCCAACCACTTAGTATGGCAGTGATCATTTTGCAATGATCACAAGCCACCTGTACATTTGAGGAATATCGCTTCTTGCAATCATAAGATACCTCACCATCCACTCCTTGTCTTTGAAACAGTGGGATTGTGGTCCCATCCAAAAATCCAACACACCCCGGGAAAACCCTGTCAGCCTGTGACTCAAAACCAGAGCACAAGCATGACAGCCAAAATACCATAAACCAATGGTATAGCCAAGATACCACCAAAACATGGAGCTGAGCCAAATCAGCTCAAAAGGTATCAAAAGAAAGAGGAAACTCACCTCTTTCTGAAAATTTAACTCCCATCACCATAGGACAAGAAATAACAAAGTTATTGCTGAGCATAAACCTTAATTTTCACCTCTCATCTAAAATCTAGAAAGAGAGGCTTAACCCCATCAAATGGGTACTTAAAATGAAGCTCTAAGCTGGGGCTATCCAATGGTACCAGCCAAACTGAGCTAGCACCAGTATTACTTGAGTTATGGTCAAATTCAGGCCAAACAAGGGTGAACAAAACATTCACCTCTCATCTAACTTCTACAGTTTTAGTGTGGGATACTTGAAGTGGGGTCTTTTTGGAAAGAGCACAATCAGGGCTATCTGATGGTGCTATCCACTTCCTCATATCTCAACTATAACAGAAGTTATGAGGCAAACAAGCTCAATACAGCTTTTTGCCCAAACCATGCCTATGTACAAAAAAGCTTGTACATGGGATAACTTTGTCATATTTAATGATAACCATACCAAATTGGGTATCATTGTGTAGAGGTCATACAGGGCTATCCATTGAACCAACTTTGAGCATGATATCTAAAAAACCGACAGAGTTATGGCCGTTTGAAAGTTATAATCCCACAATATGACCAATACAGCTGTATTATGACAGGATACAGTTGTACTCTGATTATGAGGTGTCAAACAGATGCTGAAGCTTATTTATACTTTAATACCTCATAATTAAGTCAAATACAGAGGTCCATACAGGTTCTGTACAGTTTCTGACGCGTCAGGAGCACCAGAATACACCTGTAAACTCCATTGGTGAAAATCTTCACCCTGTATAGGGTAAAAATGACTACTTGTGGTTCTAAAACCACATTTCAACCCAATACTAGCCTGTATTGAGTGTATAGAACCACAAACCAGCCCACATTAGTGAAAAATTTCACTCTGTGGTCGTGTGCAGAGGTAAACCACCTCCCACTACCCCAGAACAAGATGAAAGGAGGCTTTGCCTCACCAGGAAGCAAATCCAGCATCCTGTTCTTGATATTCTTACATGGTATAACTTCTTAAAAAAAGAAGTGATACTCTTAGAATTTAACAGGTATACTTTAAGTTTAAGTATTGTAGGGTTTGCTATTGTAAACCAACAGGCAAACACTGCACCCAGGGCTATCAGCAGTACTCACCATCACTAAATTATTTTGGTATAGCCCTTTTCACTCATATTCTCACTTTGATATAATCATTATTTTCGTGTCACACTCAGAGTTATAGCTTTTATTATCATTCTGAAGCTATATCATAGAGTCACCCTGACATTTTGGGGGCCTGGCCAGGTTTTTTACCTATTTTAGACGAAATTCTAGCTTGTTTTCACTATTTTTAGCTAATTTTCATGCCTTTTAAAGTTATTATATTTGTTTTCTTGCTTATTTTCACTTTTTTTAAACCATAAGAAGCCCTGAAGGGGATTCATTTCGTGGTTTTTCTCTATTCTGATTTTTTTTACTCAAAAAAAATATATTAAAAACATAAAAAAAATAAATAAAAAATAAAAAAAAACTGTATACATATCCTTTTTTGAAAAAATAATATTTTTTCATTTTTTGAAGAGTTATAAATATATAATTTATATTTATAAAATATTCTCTTTTTATAATAAAATAAAAACCATATTTTATTATTGTTTTTTTTTCAAAATATATACAAAGTATATATTATTTGAATTTTTCTTGAAGAAAAACTCTGATAATTCATTTTTTCACCCCAATTGGCGTGAAAAATTGATTATTATCATTATTATTGATAATACCAATAATTATACTTCATAATAAAATAAAAACCATATTTTATTATTGTTTTTTTTCATAAGATATACAAAGTATATTATTTGAATTTTTCTTGAAGAAAAACTCTGATAATTCTTTTTTCACCCAAATTGGCGTGAAAAACTGATTATTATCATTATTATTGATAATACCAATAATAACACTTCATAATAAAATAAAAACCATATTTTATTATTGTTTTTTTCATAATATATATATACTTTGTATATATTATTTGAATTTTTCTTACAGAAAAACTCTGATAATTTATTTTTTCACCTGTCACAGGGGCTCTTCTAAATGAAGAGGGCCTGGCACTCAGTGAACAGACTTATTTAAGGAGGGCTCAAAATACTCAAGAACAGGATAGACAGAAATGCAAGGATAAATTCCTGATAAAAGAATAAGAGTACTAAGAAAAAGAAATAACAATAAGTAATAAATAGAGAGCCAACCACTAAGTAATCCTGAGTCACTGTTTCAACCTGTTCAGAAAAGAGAAAAGGGATTAATAAGGATATGGCCACCAGGACTCTACTGAACAGGTGAGGGAAGGCTAAGACTAACTTAATAAGTAATAAAATAATATTCCAAAGTGAGAATAAAATAATATTAAATAATAAATCAACTATTTTAATTAACTGGGGGAAAAACCCCCAGGTGGGTGAAGAGGGGCTGGTATATGTGAGAAATACCAGCCTTGGAGTTTGAGTGTTGAGATACTGGCCTGTATGCTGGAAGAAGTTGGATGTGGGATTGAATCCTGTATTGGTGAATCCAATACAGGTGATACAGTCAATACAGGTATTTGCGCCTGTATTGATGACAGGCCTGTATTTGGTGAATCCTGTATTTGAGTCTTGCCTGTATGGAACTGTATTGAGGTATGAAACTGTATTGGGTGAATTGTTGAATGAAACCCCCTTGCTGATTGGGTTTTGAAGGGTATCCATGATATAATGATTTGCTGATGATGATTGGAAATGCCCCTGCCTCCTTGGCTGTGACATTATCCCCCTCTTGAAAGTGGTGAGCTCTGAGCACCATAAGTATAGTGAGTCTTGATGAGCTTGCAATCAATTCAAACAGTTCTTTCCCCCAATTCCTTAAGATTTTCCCCTTAAAACTTCTTCTTCAATCAATACTCAAACCAATCTTCATTTGACTATTTGTAGGTATTTTCCCCTTGATTTTGATTCTGAATTTCCTCTGTTCCATCCAAACTGCCTTCAATCTTCATAAAAATTCCTTTAATCTTGTCTTGAGTGTCTTCATCAATTTTCCTTGAGTCCTCATGGCTTTTGAAAGGTGGTTGATTTGGGTTTTTGTCCCAAGACCACTTGAAATCATCATAATTTTGAATTTTAGAGTGTTGGCATAAGGTGGCCAACAATTGAAATTTTGGACCAAATGAGTAGTCCTGGCCAAAATCCCTGAAAGTGTGAATAAATGGGTTTTTGGCCAATTTGCGCAAAAATGCGCAAAATTCGCAAATGCGCAAATATGCCATATTTGGCATAAATTGGTGAAAATGATGAAAAAACTGATTTATTGTGAAAAAATGGCCTAAAAGTGGGTTTTGGCCATTTTGCGCATTTTTGCGCAAAATGCGCAATTATGATGATTTTGGCCAAAAAAGGCCTTTTGAAGGCTTTTGACAAGAAAAAAGGCCCTTTTGCGCAAAAGTGCGCAAATGCGCAAATTTGCCAATATGCCTAATTAAGCATATTATGATAAGAATTGATGAAAAATGGCTGTTTTGATGTTTTGAGGTCTGATATGGCCAATTGTGCCAAAGTGCATATCTTGATGAAATTGGCCAATTGGGCCATTTGAAACAATTTCTTCTATGAACTTGATTTTTTTCTTGAATATCTTCTTCTTGTCCCCTCCTTGATTGGTCAATTGCCATAAACACCTTGCTGATTGGGTTTTGGCTTTCAATTTTGATCCTAAGGAATGAGTTCAAAGCTGACATTCATATTTGACTCCACTGCCTCTGGTTCCCTGCCTTTTGTGATTTTGAGATGCCTTGGTTATAGAGTTTAAAGAAACCTTGAAGAAATTTTGATGCGTATTACTGGTAGTTGGTCTCCATTATTACTATTGTTATTTCCCTTTTTACATGAAATAAATGAATTAGCCTCCCAATACAAAATATGGGAGGATTGACTGCTGCTTAAAAGAAAGAAATTAAAAAAAAAAACAAGAATTATACAAGTAAAGAAAATAAAAGAAATGAAAAAGAAAAGAAATGAGAGAAAAGAAAGAGAGTAAAGAAAGAAATATGAAATGCCTGGGGGTTGTCTTTCTTGTGGTGAGTTGTTTGATTTTGGCCAAAAGATTCTGAAAGATGAAATCAAGCATTTGATGCTCACAGCGTGGCCAAGGTAATGTTTTTACAAGAATTAGACCCCTCAGGGATGCATACCAGGAGATGGAACTTACTTTCATAACTTCCACTCCCCACCAAGCACCATAAATGAAAATTGAAATATGCCATAAGATGAATTTGATAATGAATGTCTTGAAAGATAATTTATGGCATGATTAAAGAAAGAAGAGAAAAATAAAAGAAAAGATTGGGCCAAATCTTGATGAAAGGTCCAAATCTTGAGGGTATTATGTTGCAAGGCCTTCTGAACCTGTCCCAAAAAATTGACAAGTGCTCACAAAGTGGCCAAGGTAATGCTTACAACAAATTTGGTAGAATACCCCCTTAAAGGTGCATGCCAGGAGAGGAACGTACTTTCATAACCTCCAATCCCCACCAAGCACCATAAAATCAAACTCTTGAGGCATTTGGGCCAGGCTTGTCAGGATACAAAGTGTGAAAGTCCTTGACAAGGTCTGGAGATTTGGTAAGGTTGGAAGCTGGTTCCCAAGTTGTTCTTTCTGGGTCTTCACTGAATCCTTTCCACTCAACTAAATACCATAATGAACCTCTCTTGAGTTTTGAGTCCAGAACCTGAGCCACTTCCCATTCTTCTTGCTCTTCCACTATTACTGGTGGTGGTGGCAATTGATGACGATTTGGGATAGTTGATTGCTTCACTGGTTCTAACAAGGACACATGGAAAACAGGGTGAACTGACTTCCATTGTTGAGGCAACTTGAGGTGATATGCATGGCTGCCAATCTTCTTGAGAACTTCAAAGGGTCTCAACCATCTTTCTTAAAGTTTCTTGGTGGGTCTTGTTGTCTTGATGTTCTTGGAAGCTAGCCATACTTTGTCCCTAGGTTGGAAATCAGGTGGAATTGCTCTATTTCTATCTGCATACTTCTTGAATCTTCTTATTGCTGACTCTAACTCTTCTTTGACAACTTGCTGTACTGATTGGAGTTTTGTTGATAACTTTCCAGCAGGTGAATCTTGAGAAACATGGATTGAGTCAAAGCTGGGATTTCTTCCATAAATGGTGAAAAAAGGTGATTGCTTTGTGGATGAATGTTCTGCATTATTATAGGCAAATTCAGCCAGAGGGAGCCAGGTGTGCCAGTCATCTTGATGGTAACTGACATACATCCGAAGATACTGTTCTAGAATCTGATTTACCCTCTCTGTCTGTCCATCTGTTTCAGGGTGAAATGCAGTTGAAAGATCTCTTGATATCTTGAGCTGCTGACATAACTGGGTCCAGAATGATGAAACAAATAATGAACCTCTATCACTAACAATACTGATTGGAAGGCCATGTTTGGAAAAGACATGATTAATGAATATTTGAGCTAAGTCCAAAGCAGTGATTGTTGAATAAGTTGGAATAAATATTGCCATTTTTGAAAATCTGTCTACAACTACTAAAATGGAATCAAAGTTGCTTGACAAGGGCAATTGAGTGATAAAGTCCATTGATAAAGAATTCCAAGGACCAGATGGAATTTGAAGAGGCTTGAGTAATCCAAACTTCTTATGGTGGATGTTCTTGTTTCTTGAACATTGCTGACATGAGGACACATAGTCCTTGATGATTTGATTCATGCCACCCCAATAAAAATCCCTCTTGATGAGCTTGAGGGTCTTCTCCTGGCCAGGATGGCCAGCCAACGGTGAGTCATGACGCCTTTGAAGAATGTCCAATTGAACTTCATGATTGCTTGGAATAACTACTCTATCTTTGAACAATAATAATTTTTCTTGAGGTTCAAGAGAATATTCTGGGACTGATTCTCCTCTTGCTAATTTCCTGAGGATCTCCTTATAGTCTTTGTCTTGCCATACTTGTCTTTGGATCTGATCAACTAAATCTGAAAACATTTCAACTTTTATGGAAAAGAATCTTGACTCTTGAATTTCATTTTGCTTGAGAACTTGATGAAAGTTTTGAGGATTCTTGCTGATGAAATCCACGCCCCTCTCTGGGTACACGTTGTCCCGACGTGACAAGGCATCTGGTAAAGTGGTCAGCCTGCCTGGGCGGTAAGTGATAACAAAGTGAAATTCAGACAAAAATTCAGCCCAACGGGCTTGACAACGAGTAAGGACTTTAGAGGACATAAAATATTGGAGAGAACAATGGTCTGTCAAGACCTCAAAGGAATAATAAAGAGAAAGGAGAAAGGCTCTCCAGCGCTTGAGAGCCCAAACTATTCCAAGGAGTTCCTTGTCATGAATTTCATAGTTGAGTTCAGCTGGTAAGAGCTTGCGACTATCAAATGCAATGGGATGCTTTCCTGAGTCATTCACCTGACTCAGTACAGCACCCAAGGCATAATCAGAGGCATCAGTCTCTACAATAGTTGGGAGAGAAGGATTAAAGTGAGAGAGGATAGGAGCAGTGGTGAAAGCTTCTTTGAGTATCTGAAACTGGCTAAGAGCTTCCTCATTGAAGATGAAGGGAGAATCTTTTTTGAGAAGGGAAGTGAGAGCAGAGATTTTTTTGGAATAATTTTTAATGAAACGACGATAAAAGTTGGCAAAGCCAAGAAAAGATTGGAGGGCCTTGATGTTCTTGGGCTGAGGCCAATTGAGGATTTGTTGAACTCTTGAAGAATCCATCTTGAGGCCATCACTTGAAACAACATAGCCCAAGTATTCCACACTTGAGGCATGGAATACACACTTGGAGGCTTTAGCAAACAAATTATTGTCTCTCAGTCTTTGGAGAACAGAGGCCACATGTTCAACATGTTCATCCAAAGAGCTAGAGAAGACCATAATATCATCTAAGTACACTACAACAAAAATATCCAAATAATCTGCAAAGATATCATTCACAAGATTTTGGAATGAAGCTGGAGCATTGGTTAAGCCAAATGGCATAACCAAATACTCATAACTGCCATATTTGGTTCTAAAGGCAGTTAAATGCTCATCCCCCTATTTAATTCTCAGGAGATTATAAGCACCACGCAGATCTATCTTGGAGAAGATAGTAGCACCGTTAAAGACGGTAAGAAGCTGATTCATTGGAGGAACAGGATACCTGTTCTTCCTAGTGACAGCATTAAGTTTGCGGTAGTCAACACACAAACGAAGACCACCATCCTTTTTCTTAACAAAAAGGACAGGTGCTCCTGTTGAGGAGGATCTTGGTCTGATGAAACCCTTCTCTACATTCTCTGAAATGTAGGCCCGCAGTGTTTCTGACTCATTCTTTGATAAAGAGTAGATAACACCAACTGGAGGTAGAAGACCCTCCAGTTTGATATGATGATCACAGGCACGGTGTGGAGGAAGTTTCTCTGCTTTCACTTTGGAGAATACATCCAAATATTTGTGATAAACAGGAGGGACCACCTTCAGCACAGTTTCAATCTCTTCTGGCTCTTCCTCCTCATCCCACTGCTCCTCCAGGGAGGCATGAAAAGATAAAGGAGGAAGGTCCATATCCCCTTGAAAGAGATGAAGTGAAGATATAGCAACATCTTCTCCAACATCTTTTATCTCTTTGAAAACTTCATCTCTTAATGGAAGTAATGACTGAGAGGGAAAAATGGAGGGGTTATGGACAGAAGGAGGAAAGGAAGGTGTCTTAAGTTCACCAACCAGAGCAACACTGTTCACAGCAGTGGATAAGTCATTACTAGTAGAAGGAATAATACCACTAGAATCCTTATGACTAGAATCATAGGTGATCAATCCATTTTTCCAATCAATAATGGGATTAAAATGGTAAAGAAAATCATAGCCCAATATTAGGTCTTCTCCCTTGGGTGAATCTATGATAAAGAAATCCCATTCAAAGCTTGGGAAGGAAGGTAAATCAACAACCCACTTGGTATAATGGGTGATGAACAGGGAAGTGGATTCACTGGAATCCAGAATGAAAAGAGGAATCTTTTCAGGGAGCTCTGACATGGTCAATGAGTACTTGAGAACAAAATTCTTTGCAATAAAAGAGTTTGTAGCACCAGAATCAATGAGAATACTATAAAAAATATCAGAGATTGAAGAAAAAATAAGAAATTTTAAAGATTTCTTGACACTAGTATTCAGAGTGCACAATTGTGCTCTTGAAGGAAATAAGTGAGAACCATTGAACACATCATGATTCCCACTCAGGCTTTTCCCTGCTTGCTAGGGAAGCCTCCTGATGATCCTTGCCTATTCTCAGGCCTCTTGAAGCATTTTTCAAATGGGTGCTTTCCACCACAATAATTGCACAAGCCTTCTTTAATCCTCCTCTCCTTTTCAGAACCAATTAATTTGTTGTCCTTATTGAGGAGAGCAGCATGAGGCTTGTCTTTGGACATTTGAAAATTCTTCCCCTTCTTATTCTTATTGTGATAAGGCTTCTTGGATGATGAACTTTGAGGAGGTTTGGAGAAATTGTATCCAATGATTGGAGGCTTCTTCTCTTGATGACTGCCCTTTTCCTTTTGCCTCTCATGATATCTTGTGTCTAATTCTAAAGTGACATCCATAAGTTCTTGAAGAGTGTCAAAGGTTCCAGGGTGAGAAGCCAATTGGTCCAACAATCTTGATGCCAAGCCTCTTCTATACACATGAATGTAAGCTCTTTCCCCCCAATCTCCAATTCTTGACATTAAGCTTCTGAAATCTGCTATGTACAAGGAAACATGACCACTTTCCTTCATCCTCAAATTGTCCAACTCTTGTTCAGCTTTCCTGACTTCATTGGGGTCACCAAACAGAGTGAATAATTGAGATTCAAATAATGGCCAATTATTGAGGAGGTAGGAAGGGTCTTCATTGGAAATATTTGAGAGGTAAGGTTCAATCCACTTGCCAGCTCTACCAGTAAGAAAAGAAGTTGAGTACAAAACCTTCTTTCTGTCAGAGAAGAAGTTTGCTGGATCATTATGGAAAATTAGTTGACAGGATTGGACAAATCCTCTCAACGTATGAGCTTGAGTACCATCAAAATAATCAGGTGCCTTCATGGATGGAGTCTTGAAAGCAGGGGCTTTGGAATTGTCCCTGGGGGCAACTTCTTGAGTGATTTGTCCCATGAACTGAGTCATTTGCTCCATCATCTTGAGGAGACTTGGTTCATATTGAGAGACAGGAGGTTGACTAGAAAGGGCTAGATTAGAACCCTGAGGCACCTCTGGAGCATTTGCCAAGGCATCTGCCACTTCAGTCTCCCCAGAATCATCCTCTTCCACAGACTCTTCCCCCTCCTCATCTTCAACTTCCCCTAATCTTGCTCTTGCACCTTCAGACATGCTAGGGTAGCCACCCAAAAGTCCAGAAAAGGATCTTGATCTTCTAGATTTCATTCCACCTCTTCTTGAGGGTGCTGCTCCTTCCATTGGTGGTCCTCTGTCCAAATTTGCACTCAGTTGATGAACTGATGGTGTGCGGTCAAGAGGAGCCCTTGGTGTAGGAGTGAGAACAGCTTGATGTCTCTGGGATCTTGTATTCTTGGCTGGTGGGCTATGCTGAACTGGCATTATGAAAGAAGAATGAATAAAAACTTGATGATACTTTGAATAAAATAAGGCTTGACCAAAACAATGAAATGAGAATCTTGATGAACTTGGGAAATTAATCGACAGTCTTGAAGTGAATCAATATGAATAAATCTTGAAGAGTGAAGATGACAAAGTCAAATTCTTATGAATAATCAATTTCAATAAATAAGTCAAATCAAATCAATTAAGTCTTGAGGAATTCAATCAATATCTTCAAAAATCAATTCAATTTTCTTGAGGAATCAAATTCAAATCAATCAATTAAATCAAATCTTGAGGATAAATCAGTTATCTTGAAGAATCAAATGAAGTCAATCAAATCAAATCAAATCAATCAGGTCAATTCAAAATCTTGAGGTGAAATCAATGTCTTGAACAATCAATCAATCAATCAATAATCTTGAGAAATTTCAATCAAAACCACTGAATACCCCAAAACAAATAACCCTGAATGATGAATCAATTAACCCAACTAATTCCAAGCAATAAAACCTGAATGAACCTGAATTCAAACAAAAGAGAAATGAAGATGATAGAGAATAAAGTGAATTGGTCAGCAGAATAGAGAAATTTGAAAGAATAAATTTTCATGAGAATGAAATGAGAGAGATGAAAATTGATGAAAATCATAAAATCATTAAAGTTCATAATCATTAAAAGATCATAATAGAAGAATGAGAGAAATGAATAAAATGAATGAAAAGAAAGAAGCAATTATGAGTTAATTAAAATAATGTCACAGGGGCTCTTCTAAATGAAGAGGGCCTGGCACTCAGTGAACAGACTTACTTAAGGAGGGCTCAAAATACTCAAGAACAGGATAGACAGAAATGCAAGGATAAATTCCTGATAAAAGAATAAGAGTACTAAGAAAAAGAAATAACAATAAGTAATAAATAGAGAGCCAACCACTAAGTAATCCTGAGTCACTGTTTCAACCTGTTCAGAAAAGAGAAAAGGGATTAATAAGGATATGGCCACCAGGACTCTACTGAACAGGTGAGGGAAGGCTAAGACTAACTTAATAAGTAATAAAATAATATTCCAAAGTGAGAATAAAATAATATTAAATAATAAATCAACTATTTTAATTAACTTGGGGAAAAACCCCCAGGTGGGTGAAGAGGGGCTGGTATATGTGAGAAATACCAGCCTTGGAGTTTGAGTGTTGAGATACTGGCCTGTATGCTGGAAGAAGTTGGATGTGGGATTGAATCCTGTATTGGTGAATCCAATACAGGTGATACAGTCAATACAGGTATTTGCGCCTGTATTGATGACAGGCCTGTATTTGGTGAATCCTGTATTTGAGTCTTGCCTGTATGGAACTGTATTGGGTGAATTGTTGAATGAAACCCCCTTGCTGATTGGGTTTTGAAGGGTATCCATGATATAATGATTTGCTGATGATGATTGGAAATGCCCCTGCCTCCTTGGCTGTGACATCACCCAAATTGGCGTGAAAAATTGATTATTATCATTATTATTGATAATTTCAATAATAATACTTAATGATAAAATACAAATCATATTTTATTATTGATATTTTTTTCATAATATATACAAAGTATATATTGTTTGAATTTTTCTTACAGAAAAACTCTTATAATTCATTTTTTTACCCAAATTGGCGTGAAAAATTGATTATTATCATTATTATTGATAATTTCAATAATAATACTTCATAATAAAATACAAACCATATTTTATTATTAATCTTTTTAATATATACAGAGTATATATTGGGGAGAGTTGATTGATATTTATTATTGATATTTTCAATAATAGCTTGTCCAAAGTGACTTATAAATTCCTAACAGAAGGATTCAATCAACTAGCTGAACCTCTCACTTTACAAATCAGAAATGATACCACCTCATTCCAAAGACTTTGGATTTCCAAGGGATTATTCCTTACAAAGAGAAACAACCATCAGTTGGAATAGAGGCCTGGAAAAGAGAGAAGTTGAAGTTGTTCAAAGTCATTATACATGGCAAAATGAACCTTTCTACACCTTCCAAGATGGGTTTCAACAGCAAACCTCCAAGAATGGCTTGCATAGAACAGTTTGTTCTAACCCATCAAATATTCCAAGAACTTCCCCAATGGGGAATGGCAGACAGGGAATTCAAACCAGATTCCCACTACAAAGAACTTGTAGAAAGTATTCAGAAGATTTCCCTCAAAGAGATATTCTTCAAAGAACTTATCATAGACAAGAAATGGAACAAGAGCTAACACACTCTGACCCTTTCAGGCTCATGAGGACTGGTAACCCAACCAGACTCCCTAGTGGCTTCACACCACTCAGGCACCAGCAGATTAGTGACCAAGAGTCACTATACTTTCCAATCCAAGGTAGAATCCAGGAGAGGAAGAGGATCATAAGGCAAGAACAAGACTTCTTTCAACCAGAGGCTGAAAGAGTCAGATCCTATGATCCAGAAATTGTTGGACCTGTTGCAAGAAGTACAAAGAAACAACAAACAGTTGTAAATACTTCTAATGCACCTAGCAGCCCTATGATAAGGAATGATATCTCCACTCAGATGAAACACAATGTTGTGATACCTGAGAGTACCATAAGTAGTAAAACTCTATGGTTACAATTTTCCCAATTTGTAGAACAAACTCAAAAAGAGTTTGAAATACTCCATGAAAGTATTTCAAGTTTACAAGAGGTTTGTACCTTACAAACCAAAACTGTTCATACTCTTCAAGAGGACTATATTAAATTTGATAAAACCTCAGAAGATTCCAAAAGAAGACTAAATCAAGTCTTGGAGGAGCAAAATCACTGCAAAAGGGAAAGGGAATACCTGGATCAAGATTTTGACAAATTGTTCAATTTCTGCCAAAAAATGAAACCCCAAACACAAGGGCATGTTTCTGGAAGCACCCAATACCACCAGGAAGACATCAAACCAGATTCTTTATTGGTGAATAAGGCAAGGTCTCCATCAAAATACCAGGATGGAGATAATATGTCTTATACTGAAAAGGAAGCCTTGAAACAGCTTCCTGAGGCCTCAAGCTGGCCCAAATTCTGTGGAACCAGAGAGTATGATCATATGGAACTCATAGATTATATTGATGGACTCTTTACTGATGTACCAAGTATACCAGATTACTGGATTACTGCCAGATTATATACAGCTTTTAAAGGACATGCTAATATTTGGTACACACAAATAAAAGAAATCCATGGCCAAAAAAACTGGCCATGATGGAGGAGCCAAATAATCCAAAAGTACAGAAATGATACATGGATATCGCAGAAAACCCTTTCATTTGGAAATGATAGATACACAGTGGACAAAGATCCATATGATTGGTGTCTGAGACAGTCAAAAAGGTTAATAGCCATTGACCCTCACATAACAACAGAAATTAGAAATCACAAACTGTTGACCAAACTACCAGGAGACTTGAACCTGCAGTAAAATGCAGAGGCTCCAAAGAATCCACCTTGGATCAAATATCCAATACTTTGCAAGAAGTAAGGATTAGAACATCTATTGGTAGATACAATAACCATAGTACTGATGATAACAGGGAGAATCCAACCCTGGAAGCCAAAGAGACTCATGATTCAGATTATGAAATCACAACAGGATTTCACAATTGTGAACCACCCAATCACTATGCAGAAAATTCTCCCAAAGACAGGGAAGAGATATTTGCAAGAGAGGAAGAAACAACAAAAGACCAAGAAGGTCATGAATCTGACTCTGATAGTGTGGGGAATGGCTGTGGAAATAATTCATACAGTGAACCTAACACCCATGAGGAATATTTGGTGGAATTTAAGAACCATGCAATAGAGGAAATTGGTTCAGTCCATTCCCAAAGGAGGAAACCAATGACCAAACACCTGGATGGTTTGAAACATAAGCCACCAGACAGGGAGGGTATGACCACAAGAAAGTTGTTGGCTCAAGTTCAAATGAACCATGCTAATACCTCCAAGAGGAGAGGAAAGTCTCATCAATGACGAGCCTTTTTTTAGAGGGAGGGTATGTCAGCCTGTGACTCAAAACCAGAGCAAAAGCATGACAGCCAAAATACCATAAACCAATGGTATAGCCAAGATACCACCAAAACATGGAGCTGGGCCAAATCAGCTCAAAAGGTATCAAAAGAAAGAGGAAACTCACCTCTTTCTGAAAATTTAAGTCCCATCACCATAGGACAAGAAATAACAAAGTTATTCCTGCTCAAAGTTATTGCTGAGCATAAACCTTAATTTTCACCTCTCATCTAAAATCTAGAAGGAGAGGCTTAACCCCATCAAATGGGTACTCAAAATGAAGCTCTAAGCTAGGGCTATCCAATGGTCCCAGCCAAACTGAGCTAGCACCAGTATTACTTGAGTTATGGTCAAATTCAGGCCAAATAAGGGTGAACAAAACATTCACCTCTCATCTAACTTCTACAGTTTTAGTGTGGGATACTTGAAGTGGGGTCTTTTTGGAAAGAGCACAATCAGGGCTATCTGATGGTGCTATCCACTTCCTCATATCTCAACTATAACAGAAGTTATGAGGCAAACAAGCTCAATACAGCTTTTTGCCCAAACCACGCCTATGTACAAAAAAGCTTGTACATGGGATAGCTTTGTCATATTTAATGATAACCATACCAAATTGGGTATCATTGTGTAGAGCTCATACAGGGCTATCCAATGAACCAACTTTGAGCATGATATCTCAAAAACTGACAGAGGTATGGCCGTTTGAAAGTTATAATCCCACAATATGACCAATACAGCTGTATTATGACAGGATACAGTTGTACTCTGATTATGAGGTGTCAAACAGACGCTGAAGCTTATTTATACTTTAATACCTCATAATTAAGTCAAATACAGAGGTCCATACAGGTTCTGTACAGTTTCTGACGTGTCAGGAGCACCAGAATACACCTGTAAACTCCATTGGTGAAAATTTTCACCCTGTATAGGGTAAAAATGACTACTTGTGGTTCTAAAACCACATTTCAACCCAATACTAGCCTGTATTGAGTGTATAGAACCACAAACCAGCCCACATTAGTGAAAAATTTCACTCTGTGGTCGTGTGCAGAGGTAAACCACCTCCCACTACCCCAGAACAAGATGAAAGGAGGCTTTGCCTCACCAGGAAGCAAATCCAGCATCCTGTTCTTGATATTATTACATGGTATAACTTCTTAAAAAAAGAAGTGATACTCTTAGAATTTAACAGGTATACTTTAAGTTTAAGTATTGTAGGGTTTGCTATTGTAAACCAACAGGCAAACACTGCACCCAGGGCTATCAGCAGTACTCACCATCACTAAATTATTTTAGTATAGCCCTTTTCACTCATATTCTCACTCTAATATAATCATTATTTTCGTGTCACACTCAGAATTATAGCTTTTATTATCATTCTGAAGCTATATTATAGAGTCACCCTGACAAACCCTCACACTCTAGATGCCTTGAAATTTCACCATATTGCTCTTAATTCGGTTAAAAAATGTATTGAGGACCCAAATCACATAGCACCTTGATGACCCTTTGCAAAGCCATCAATATACTCCCCTGACTGACTTGGTAAGTTTGTGTGAATCCACCTAGTGAGGCGCCATTTCCATTGCTCCCAAGGCACTCCAAAGTGATGGCTAATTGTTGGCACACATCCAGCTGGCCACAATAGCTGTTATTGGTAAATTCGGTACTTTCTTTGATCAAACTATATATATGATGAAAACCACGATGGCTTTTGCAAACAGCTTGCTTAAAGTCAGTTTTGTGCATGGTCATCAGCTCCATGTGATTGAATTCTTCCTGTGGCATTTGGAGGAGACGTAGGATAAAGTAGCTAGAGAACAAATTGCATAAATCAGCGTGATAAACTTAGGAAGTCTGAATGAAAACATACCGGCTACTTAAAGCTCTATGAAGCATAGCTTCCACACGCAGATCTTTACTAAAGAGCCATTCCAACATCAATGCTGTTAGTGTGCAATCATTACCCAAAATAGTTCCAATTGTTGGCCATTCAGGTGCAAGCAAAATTTGGAGCCAAGACAAGACTAATTTCATTTTTGCCTTTTTTCTTGTTTTGTTTAGTTTGTGAATGAATTCTTGACATGCAGAGTACCATGGAATTGAAGCAAAGCTAGACCAAGAAAAGGAAACATAGCAAAGCTAGACCAAGAAAAGGAAATGTAGAAGGGTTAAAAAAATAGGAAATAATTGCTTGAGAAAAAAAACAGGTTAAAAATAAGCAAAAAAGATGGGGTCTTCAGGGGGGAAAAATCAAAGCCTGTATTAATGTGACTCTGTGAGATAATAGTAAATACGGCATACCTGATTTCCAAATCCGACACTCACATTTCATGGTCTCCCAGGGCCATTTTAGGCAATGACTGAGGCCTACTAATAGCAACCTTTTAATAATTGCTGTAACTACTATTTGAATTATATACATTCAGATATAAATTTATAAATTAAATTAGTTAAATAGGGGGTGTCAAAGTTACCAAATCCCACACTCAAAATCCCGAGTTTTTTTTTGCCAAAATCCCACATTAATTTTTTGGGATTTCAGAAATCCCACACCTCAAGAGGTGAGGTATTTTGAGGTACAAAAACCCAGGTTTTTTGGTACCAAATCCCGTGTTTAAATACCAAAATCCCACCTTTAGCTTCCCATAAAGGCACATTTTTCAAACACACAACTCAGTAAGGGAATGTTAAATTGCATAAAAATTTCCTTCTCTTGCATAAAATCTAAATACACTTATCATTTATTAAGTTATTTGATTTCAAATTGCATTTACTACCAGCCTTTTCTTCATTTACCATGCCCAAGGCATTGCAAAGGCTACCTTTACTTCAGACCTTGAACTCACTTCAGTTCATCGATGCTCTCAACTCTGATAGTGATTCTGATATCCAGGAAGATATAATCTTATTAGATATGATAACCTCACAAAGATACATCAATCCTCGTAGAAGATATCCATCTCATTACATGTATACGATGAATGATTTACAGAAATTATCATCTGAAAAGTTTTGACAGCTATGTAGGACCACACATGAATCATTTGAAAAATTGGTTGCACAGATTCAAGCTGATAAAACCTTTCAAAACTCATCACAAAACAAACAACGCAATCCTGCCATCCAATTGGCTGTGGCATTATCAAGGCTAGGATCAAATGGAAATGGGGCCGCTTTGGGAAAGATTGGAATGTTGTTTGGAATGAGCCATGGGGCTATTGTGTTGTACACTCAAAGAGTCATTCAAATATTAATGAAGTTGAAGCGCAAAGTAATTGTGTGGCCAACAATAGAACAACGCAGAGAAATGTCTCAAGTAATGCAAGCAGAAGGCTTCCCTGGGTGCATTGGGTTTATTGATGGGAGTCTCATACCATTATCACAACGTCCTCCCAATGATGGTGAAGCGTATTGTGATTGCAAAAAAAAGGTAAGCTGTTGAATCTTTATTCTTTATTTCAATGTTACTGATGGTTTACATATAAGGTATTCTATGTCAATACAACTGGTTTGCGATATCAAAAAACAGTTCACTGCTCTGCATGTTGGTTGTACTGGGTCACTTCATGAGTCGAATGTCTATCAACATATGAAAATAGCACAAACACCTCAAGAGTTTTATGAAAAGGATCAGTACTTACTTGCAGATTCGGCATATGCAAGCTCTCCTTGGGTTTTTCCAGCATATAAGGGAGTTGTAGCACATAATGAAGACAACTGTTCTTTCAATTACTGTCTAGCAAAATCAAGGGTCAGAATCAAGCATGCAATTGGGATTTTGAAGGGGAGGTGGTTTTCTCTAAGGGAAATGAGAAATCAAATGAGGTATAATCATGAAATTGAATATTTTGTTAGTTGGGTTGTGTCTTGCACGATTTTACATAATATGTTAGCTCAAATTGGTGATGAGTGGTTTGATTTATATGAAGATGATGATCCACCACAAGCGGAAAATCTGGCCAACACTGACATTGGGGAAGATGTGCTAAATATGCGTGAGAAAATTAAACCAATCACTTTGGCATGGAAAAATAGTCAATTGTAAATTTCTTCAGGACCAATGTTTTATGTACTTAATTTAATGGCATAAAACGGAGTGGAGATGTTATTCATAAAATAAAAGTATTTACAATTAAGATTTTTTAGTTCTTTTTTGATCCTGCATATTTCTTTCGAAGTACCCATTGACTCTTGAATTTATTTTGGTGGGTGTCATTTTCAAGAATTTGTCACCTACATTAAATAATTTATGGTTTATTGGAAAAGAACATCCAAAATGAGTAATTGTGTCATGATTGATAATTTCTGGAGGTGGTTTTGTTGTATGATGAACCGTTGTTGATGTCTTCCAAAGTATTTCCATGATGCCAGGTTTTTTTGAAAAATCAATCTCCATTTTTAATTCAGGGAAGTGTAAGCCATGTCCAGAGGGGGTGAAGATAGTAGGAAGTGGAAGGAAATCTTTTTTTGATACAAAATAAAATATACCATAAGTCCAGGCATTGAGATCGTTTAAATCTTTGTGTGGCTTATTGAAAAATCCATCTTGGGTGACAATGAAATTGGTAAACGATTTGAATTCTTCCTTGGGATTGGCAGAAGTCCATTTGAGCTGACTGAAGTTGGGTAATTGGGCTGCTTCCATTAATGATTGATTTTCATTTGCTGCTAATTTTGAAAAATGGGAGATTCTTGAGTAAATGAATTCGTCATATTGATGAAGCTTGATCCATTGATTTTTATCTGTTTCAATTTGATGAGGAGTTAAACCAGGTTTTCTGGAGTAAACACCTAATAATTTTGTAATTAGTCAGTAATTATTAAGGTAATATGACAAAATGATCACACACCTGCAGATTTTCCAGAATCAGAACCAGATCGAAACCCAATACCTTTCATAATGCCACCTTGGAGTTGCTTATTGGTTTTAATTTCTTGTCGATTTTGAGATAAGGACATTAATGTCATGATGATTTTTTGCAGAATTTGAGAGTGGCCAGAAGAACTATCAAATGGGGTTATTTCATATATGATGACAGGCAAAAACGGCTTGGATGTTTTATTAATGAGGATATAAGGATGGGGGAGAGTGTTAAGTGATGGAAGTTTTAACCATGAGGCATTGGAAGATTTCTTGTCAATCGAAATTGTTGAAAAGTTTTTAAATTCTTTTTTGGCATGGCCGAGGTGAGACATTATTTCTTTTGAATCATGGATGTGTTGTCTTTGGCTTTGGGTGAGCTTTCTTTTATTATTTAATTTGGTATTATTATCCTCATGATTTTCTATATTTGGTTTAGTCCTAACCATGACATCATCAAAATGATTGGAAGAATGAGAGGGAGGAGGAGATTTTTTTTTGAATTTTAAGGATGATGGAAGGGATGGGAAATGAAATGACATTGCAAAATAAATTCTTATAATTAATCCTCCCCTATATGAACAAATAAATAAAAAATAAATCAAGGGTCAGTAATGATGATTATCCCAAAAATTCAAAAAAAGGAAAAAATAATATCATCAGTAAAAAAATATCAATATCAGTAAATGATTTTTCAAATAAAATAAATTAATTAAAAAAAATAAAAAAAAAAGATGATCAGTTAATGATTCAAAAAGATAAAAATAAAAAATCATTATCAGTAAATGATTTTTTGAGTTAAAATAAATGATTAAAAAAAAATCAAAAAAAAACAATCAGTAAAAAAGGAATCAAAAAAAAAATCAAAAAAAAACATGATCAGTCAAAGGTTGTTTCAATAAAATGAATGGATAAAAAAACACAAAAAAAAAATCAGTATTCCTTTTTAACTGATATAATTGAAAAAGAAAATAAAAAAAATAAAATAATCATTCTAATGGCCTCTAGGGGCCATTAGAATGATAATCACTTAAAACGACGCCAAATCGATTCGGAATTGATTCGGGAGGCCTTCCGAATCGATTTGGCGCGATTTGAAGGCCTCAGGCCCTGGAACCTCCCAGGAGCCTATTTGGGAGGTTCCAGGGTTTTGGGAGGTGGATGATGAGTGATGATAGTGATGGGAGGGTTAGTTGTGGTTGATAATGGTGATGGGTGGGTGAGTTGTGGATGATGATGGTGATGGGAGGTTGAATTTGGGAGGTGCAAAAAAATGAATAAAAATATTTTAAAAGACAAAAAGGAAATTACCTACAGAAAAATTAAAAAAAAATTAGCAAAAAAGGATTGTGATTAAACAAAAATAAGAGAAATTCACTTACCTGAATTTTAAAAAAAGTGGGTTTTTTTTTTAGAGGGAAGGGTGAAAAGTAAAAATAGAAAAAAATTAATTGAGAATTAAAAAATAAAATTTAAAAAAAAAAAATTTAAAAAAATTGGTGAATTTTTTTTAAGAGGGAGGAGTGAAAAGTAAAAATGAAAATAAAAGTGAAATTTAAGATTTGAAATTAAAAAAAAATTAAAAAAAAGGTGTTTTATTTTTTTAAATTGGAGGGGTGAACAGTAAAAATAAAAAATAATAAATTAAATGAAATTAAAGAAAAAAATCAACTTTAAAAAAAATCAAAAATTAAGAATTAAAAATCAAAAATCAACCAAACAAGGGTCTTTGCCCATTTAAAAGTTGAAACCCTTCAAAATAAAAAATAACCATTAAATTTAAAAAAATATATAGAAAAAGATGAAAAAATTTACAAAAAAACCATAAAATGACATTTTCATAAAAAAGGAAAAAAGCTGTCATCGAATTTGATTTTTGAACAGACTTCATATAAATTCTCAATGCAAAACTTGCCCAAATTTTCAAATCTCTCGGAAATTGCAAATAAATGTCATATGAACTTGGAATGGCAAGTTGGTGCGTCAATTATGCATAAACATTGAAATTTCCCTTTGGTAATAAAGTGGAGTTAGATTTCATGACATAAGATCAAAAATTAAACATAAACATAAGATTTATTGAACAAGCACCATATATAAATTGATCACGTTACATATATGTAATAAGTTATTTTTTATTGACTAATGCCAGAATGCGTTCCAGCTCCCCGATTGGCCTGCTTGATGACAATGCCGCTATAGTGAGATCCATCTGGCATTGCGTTTCCTTCAATTCCAATTCACGATTCCACTTTTCTTTTTCAAATGCATGTTTCTTTGCATTTTGCTTCTTGTCAAACTCCATTTGTTTTTGTAACTTGACTTCTTCAAACCGTTGTTTTTCCATGTTGCACACTTTCTCTTCATTCCACCTCTCCCTGTCCCACTCCAAACGTGCATGATCACTGATTTCACGGGCTAATAAGCATGAATTTTGTCAGTAGGATTCGTAATAGTAACCATAATTGCAAGTCATACCTTTGTTCCGTGATTCAAGTAAATTTGCATAAGTAGGTGCAAACATATCCAGCAACCTTTTCCTAGAACCACTCTTGTCATTCAAGTTGGGTGTCATGGCTTGATTACGCTTTTGTGTTGAATGTGTTATGGATTTACTTTGCTGGTCAAAGGAGAAATAATCAACAATGGATTACATAAGAATCACTCTTAAATGTACTTACCGAATCATCTTGAAGGTTTTCCACTGGAACCAAGTTATCATAATTATGAAGCAAAGGATCCAGATTGTGAGGTGAATCCAAGTTATTATTGTCCTTTGAAAAGCAAATGGGCTTTAATTATCTGAGGTATAAAAAGGAAGAGACCATAGCTTACCTTATCAAGCAAAACATCATCATCATCACCATTGAGACTGTCTTTTTCTTGTGAATCATAGCTTGCAATGGGAGTGACATTGGGCTTGTGGCCAAAGAGCACATCCATTTCCACATAGCAAGGACACATACTTTCCAGCTTTTCACTCATTGTTTCTATTCCTTTACTCTCATCTTCTTCTGTTATTCCAGCCCCAGTTAAGTTTTCAAATTTTTTGGCTGCCATATATTTCTTTTTATATGTTCACCATTGATCTCGGATGCTGCTTGAACTAAGGTTTAGGCAATTTCGCAATTTTTTGTTGACCTCAATGGCCATAAGCTGAAACCCATGCTGCTTTGAGGAAGGAGGTCTTCCAATAGTTGTTGAACCGCTAGTACCAAAACATGACTTGAAATTGGACTTGACTGAAAGCCAATTAATTATTGTTAAATAATCTGTACATATTAAGTGACCTGATGGATGAGGCAGGCCAGAGGTGATCTTCATATCTGTCTTGATTTGTCTTGCTTTGGATTGAGGCATTATTATATGGATGATGAAGTATAAATGGACTATAAGCTGTTTGGTCAGATTGTCCAAAATGGAGTTTAGAAGAACATGTTGTACAGGTATGAATTGTGAGTACTCATTTGGGTTAGGTTTCAAGCTGAAATCCCAGATGCATGGGATTTGGTCAAAATACCATGGGATTTACACATAAAAAACCTGGGATTTAGTGTTGGGATTTGGGTTCCAAATCCTGTGTTATTTTAAGGCGGGATTTGGTGACTTTGACACCCCCTAATATAAGTATTTGAACCAAGAATATAACAACGACCTTGGTTGCGGTAAGTAGGTTCCTTGACATACTGAACAGATCTAGGGTGAGTATGTCCTGCATAGGGGACATACCAAAAGTTAGTGGGGTTCGTCACCTAAAGGATCTTTGATTTACATGATGAAACTTTTTCTACAAGCATATTTGGTTACCCCGTCTTTGTGGTGTCCAAATCTCAACAATTTTAAAATTAGTTACTCAGATTTTCTCATGTCCCACAGCCAAATCAGGCAAGGACTGACCCCCTTAATTGTAAGGTTTGACTATGAAACACTAAGTAGAAATTACTAATATTTTACTTATTGTACTATGAATGTCCTTATAAATGAAATAAATAAGATAAAAAATAATTATTATAATTATGGCGTAAAAATAATTATATTATTATTAAAATATAATAATATAATTTATATTATAAAATATAATATAATAAAATAAATATATTAATATAAAATAATTAATATATTTAAAAGCACTTTATTATTGTTACAAACAAATAATCAAGGCGTAAAAAATTGTTTTTTATCAATAAAAAACAATTCATAGCAATAATATTACCAATATTAAAGTTATAAATTAATATAAATATAATTTATATTAATTAAAGAATTATTATAATAAGAGAAAATAACCTACTTTTAACACTTAATATAATAATTTTGAAATATTTTACACCAAAAAATATAAATACAACCTTTTCAAATTGTATTTACAATAAAAATAAAGAAAAATTACTAATATTCTTGATTTTTACGTGGAAATGAGTTTTTAGAGAGATTTTTAGCAAAAACAATTAAATAAATGATTTAATCATGTCAAAATATATATGATTATAGCAAAGTGGTCTTTTGTCTTTAATAATATAATAGTTTTATATATAAAGAATAAAGATATTACCTTTGATTTAATTGATTTAATGTTTTTGATGCGTCTGAGGGGAAAATAGAGTAAAAAGAGCTCTATTTATAGTAAATACCTCCCTCCTAGAGTCCAGAAGGCTTCTAGTAGACGTGTACTGATCATATCCACTGGAATGGATCAATACTTTAAGGTTTGGAGATGATTACATCATGATCAAGCCATATTCCATCATTATTACACCATTATTTAGAGTTATCACTATAACTCTAAAGTTGATGACATCAGAGGCTTGGCAGAACCCCAATTTTTGTTGATTTTATTAGTTTTAATCATAAACTAATAGTATTCACCAATTTTATCACTTATATGACTGTTAAACTTAAATTAAGGTTACAGTGAGTGATCATAACTACTCAAATTGAGCTCAAACTCTGATCTTTAATAACTTTTAGGTTTTACACGCTACAGTAGTTCAGAGAGTGAGTTCTGATATCCTGACATAACCTTATTATGCTGTCAAGAGCTTTTCATTTCATCATCAAAACTCTAATTTTGATGATTTTTCTTGTAACTCATCTTTTCTGTCGAAATTCAATATTTTAAACTTTAAATCATGATTTCAGGGGGTTATACCCTGAATTTAATGATAAAAATTACATCATTCTTCACGAATGAACTAGTAGAATCCAGCTGTGTACTTTATTTTAAGTTTGGACCACTTTCACAACAAAGTGGTCAACAGCTCTGTTGATTTTTATCAATATTTCATCATAGGTTTTAACCTTGCTTATAAATTGTAAAATAAAGCTCATATCTGTGTTCTTACAGTAATTATGTGGTAACTTTATTTTTGGTTCATCACTCTATCTTGTATATTTTAAGAGATATTAGCTATGATCCTTGAATATATGCATTGACCAAAAGAGTGCATATATTCAGGTTAATTCCTTAAGTATTAACTTTGGTAATTAGCTCATTAATTGTTTTATGTGTGGATTTTCATGGGGAATCCAATGGTTCAATTTTTTTCACATGTTGTTTCATTGTTTCTTGAAATAAAGAAGGATTTATGGTTTTTATAAGGTATTATTCCTTATAACTCATTAAATATTGGTTTTACAGATATGCCATAAAAATGGTATATGTGTATTTTACCACGGGGAATCTAACGGTATAAATTATTTCACATGTTGATTCATTGGTTTTTAAGTTAAACCAAGTTTTGTACCAATTTATGGTATTTTTTTTATTTTCAAGTAATTATTTTTAATGTGTAATTATTCTAAGTGATTTTGATATAATTATCTTAAAGGTATAATTGTTCTAAGTATCGTTTGTGACCTTATTGGCTATGTGGTCATATCTCAAAGGCTCACATTAATAATGCCAGGCACCAAGGACCCCCTGTTGTATTATTGAATACAAATGAAAGTCCTACATTTTATAAACCTAACAAGATGATAAAGAATCATAAAATTGCATATTCATTATTCATGTATATAGATATAAATAGTTCTAACTACAGTACAAGAAATTTCCCTCAGGGGAGATTCCTCTCATTTTTTATTTTTAATTTTATTTTTATTATTCAGGTACGCTACCCAAAAGGGGAGATTAATTATTAGACTATATATATATATATACGTAGATTCATTAGCTTATTAGTAATCAATTAAAAGGCAATTCAATTATAATATTAAATTGTATACAGAGTTATATAGTCATAATAGGTTATGGGCCGTTGCCTTCCAGCAGCAACCTAGTCTAATACCAATATTGATTAGCATTTGAACATTATTTTCTCAATCATCCTATAAACTGGAATTCTCTGTCACCTGATCCGGAAAGAAATTCTCCAGAAACTCACCTACTTCTCTTGGTCCATCGGAATCATCCATCATGGGTGATCCTTCTAAACTTCCTGATATATCAAGCCTCAGTGTCAGCAATCCGGTACTTCGCGCCGATCGACAAGCCAAAATTCTTCAGAGGTTCTCTCTGATTGCTGATAGAATTCAACCTCACCTATCTATAAATGGTTCAAACTTTAACACATGGTCTCGCAACATGATCAATACCTGGGAGACATGTTTCATTGAAGATATAAGATATTTTGAATCTCAAGAAAGAGATCCGGATTACCAGAGAAATCTCATTGCCCTTTCCTTCATCAGGAATAGTGTTGAGCATTCCCTATTTGATTCAATTATTTTTCAATTATCTATGCCAAATGCTAGATCAGTTTATCAAGAAATCAAGAAACAATTTAGCAAAGCCTCATGGTATTCAATTGTTAATCATGCCAATATCCTCTTTCACCCTCCAACTCAATAGACAAATCTCATGAAGTGGGTTATTGGTCTTGGAGAAGCTGTTGAGGCTATTGAAGGTCAAATTGGTCTCATTGATAGCAACAAAATAATCACTCCTTATTTATTCTCCTCCATTCCCCATCTTCACAATCAAATTACAGCTGCTCTGGATACTTGTTTGGAAGCAAATCCTTCTCTGACTATTAATGCCAAAGACATCCTTGATATTGTCCAGCAAATGAATAACAAGCATCTTCCAGCATCACCTGAAGACTCTATGCAGCTGTCACGAATTGATGCCTTGCAAGTAGGCAATAAAATGTGATCTGCAAGTCATCAAGGTACTTGCACACCACCTAAATCACCAGCCCCTTATTCGGGATTGACGACACCTCAATCTGCATCTCCCATTGCAAATCGCTCTGATGGCTGGAAGCGGCAATGGCTCACGCCTCAACATCCCTGTTTTGGCTGTGGTGAGGCAGGCCACTGGGCGCCCGACTGTCCGGCGTGTATCAAGGCTGCAAGTGCCAGGGCATCCTCTTCAAAGCAGAAGGCAAATGTTTCCGGTATGGGGTCAGTTCCAATCTTAGAGAATAACAAAGCTCTGTTAGACTCCGTTCCCACTCATTTGGTAACCAGCAATCTCTCTCTCTTTACTAATATACAACGGACTAATATGAATCTTTTGGTTGCATCATCTCAACATTTTTGAGTAGACACTATTGGGGACATTGAACTGAACACATCCTGTGGTCAACTAATTATCTGAAATGTGCTGTTTTTCATTGATGTTCCAGGGTTGTACTATCTGTAGGACAATTTCTTTCACAAGGGGTACTGGTGCGCCTTGATAATAACATCCTCACTATCCAGAAAGGCCCACGTATCTTATCTACTTTTCAAAGAAATCACAGATGGTTTCTTTCCCTTATATCTGCTTCCGGAAATCATATTGTGCATGCTTTATCCATATCATCCCCTCCTCCTGTTAGTTTCAGTACACATCCTAGTAACAGAATATCTAGTGATTTGAATACACTTTGGTATTGTTGTATGGGTCATCTATCTATCAGAAATATTAAAAGATTATTGCAATTCAACGCCGCTGATGGAATTCCCAATTTTAACTTTGAGAATATTAGGATTTGTCATCCTTGCTCAATCTCTAAAGATGAACATTGCCCTTTTAAATCTCCATCCCAAGGTCATATTAATGCACCCGGTGATCTAGTAGCCGCTGACCTTATAGGTCCTCTTCCAGAAAGCATTGATAACAAAAAATATGCATTGATGATTCAAGATTCATTTTCTGGAATGACTGCTGTTATACCCTTAAATGATAAGATGGAAGCCAAGCAACAAATCCAATTTTGGATTCTCCGGTTCAACAATGCAACCGATTTCAAGATAAAATCTATCCGGACTGATAATGGAATGGAATTCTGCAATCACTTTCTGAGAAATTTTTTGAAAGAAGAAGGAATCACTCATGAACTTTCTATTCTGTACAAACACCATCAAAATGGGAAGATAGAAAGGACAAATAGGACAATATCTGAGATGGCAAGGACATCACTTCTAGCAGCAAACCTACCCCACAACCTATGGCCATACGCGTTTAAACACGCAGTATGGATTTTTAATAGAACATTACATGCCGACATAAAACTCACCCCCTATGAAACTGTTGGTAAAAGAAAGCCATCTATGCTTGACCTAAGGGTGTTTGGTGCCAAATCTTATATTTTTAATCACTCATCTCTTAAGAACATATCCGCTAAAGGTTCTGTTGGGTATCATCTAGGTATTACCCCAGACTCCAAAGGTTGGCTTTTCTGGATTCCTGATTGCAAGACTGTTATATTTTCTGCCAGCGTGAGGTTCGACAAAGAGACACCTTATATGGATGATTCAAGGGAGAATTTCAAGTTGGCTAACATGCAGGTGGATGATGTTTTTGATGTGTCAATGATAAAGCAAATTGAACTTCAAGATTCATTTGTCTCTGAAATCAATTCGCACCATGACATTGTGGACATTGTTCCAATATCTTACAATGATGCGCTGATATCTGCGGAATCGGATGGATGGAAGCAAGCCATTGATGAAGAATTACAATGTATGAAAGATCAAGATGTTTTTGAATTTCACGACTTAGGTAAAGCTCTCTGGGAAGGCCCACGCGAATTGATTCTCAGCACAAAGTGGGTATTCACAAAAAAGACCAAGCCTTGAAGATTCAAAAGCAGATTGGTTGCAAGGGGCTTTCATCAAATTCATCGAATAAATTTTGAAGAGACATTTGCTCCTACCTGGATGTTTGGTGCGCTAAGAATGTTATTCTCAATTGCTTGTGAGCATGCATGGCCCATTCTTAATTTTTATGTGAAGGTTGCTTTTCTACATAGCTCAATTGATAAACCAGTTTACTTATGGCCACCAAAGGGTGTCAAAACCCTGCCTCACTTGGTGCTGAAATTGAAAAAGGTGCTTCATGGCACAAAGCAAGTGGCCCTATGCTGGTGGATTCACCTTAAAAACATCTTACACAGCATCGGATTCACCTCAAATGGCAAAGATCAAAGTACCTACTTTTATAATTCTGGTGACAGCAAGGCAATTTTATGGATACATGTTGATGACAGAGCCCTCACAGGTTCTTTGAAGGAATTACTTGAGAAAATATCTATTCAACTTAATGAACATTTGCAAATCAAGTGGGATGCTGAGGTGAGCGGTTTGGTGGGGCTATCAATTGATAAATCTAGCAGTGGGTATAAATTCTCCCAACCTGAGCTCATTGACAAACTCACTTCACTATCAAAAAGCAATATCACTAGTACTTCACCCCTCCCTTCACCATGTGCACTTAAATCCAATACATGCACAAGCATGGATAGAGAATACCTACAACAAATAGGTATGCTACTTTATATTGCACAGGGATCACGGCCTTATATCTCCTTTGCGGTTAATTATCTGGCGCAGCTCTCTGTGGGCATGGATGTGTTGCATTGGCAGGCCTTTGAGCACTTGATTGGCTATATGTGGAAGACCAGGGATATGGAAGTAATAATCTCAGCCCATAGCAATCCCAAGGGTATCACATGTTATGTCAATGCGAATTGGGGAGGTGAGGGGAATCGGTCAACTCACGGTTTTATAGTAATGCATGGAGGGAACTCCATCATGTGGCAATTGAAGCGGCAGGTAACGGTGGCGGCTTCCACAGCACAAGCAGAATATATTGCTTTATCTTTCACTGCAAAGGAAGCCCTATGGCTGTCCAACATGTTCTCTCAATTCCTCCATAATCCACCACCACAATTGCTATCTGAAAACAAGACGGAAATTGGTATAGCTAGTGAATCAATGAGTCGAAAACAAACTCGACACCTCATTTGCAAATTCAATATTATAAATGAATACTTAGTGAAAGGAAAAAGCAATCTGACGTGGATTAGCACTACCAATCAACTGGCTGATATCATGACAAAAAGTCTGGGCCATAGCAATGTTAAGAAATTTCTCAAAGGAGGCAATATTGCATAACTTGTAGTTATGGAGGGGAGTGTTGTATTATTTAATACAAATGAAAGTGGTACCTGTTATAACCCTAACAATATGATAAAGAATCATAAAATTGCATATTCATTATTCATGTATATAGATATAAATAGTTCTAACTACAATACGAGAAATTTCCCTCAGGGGAGATTTTTATTTTTACTAATTATTTTTATTATTCCGGTACACTACCCAAAAGGGGAGATTTCTCTCATTTTTTTATTCTTATTTTTATTATTCAGGTACGCTACCCAAAAGGGGAGATTAATTATTAGAATATATATATATATACATAGATTCATTAGCTTATTAGTAATCAATTAAAAGGCAATTTAATTATAATATTAAATCATATACAGGATATGTCTTCAAAGGGGGTTGTTGGGTATCACTTAGGTATAACTCCCGATTCAAAAGGCTGGTTATTTTGGGTTCCTACTCGACGGAATGTTGTACGTTCTGCCAGCGTCAAGTTTAATGAAGATTCTTTTTTCACAGCAACAGCAAATCATGCAGGGGTTCTTTCTTCTATACAAATTGATAATATCTTTGATAATTCAATGATAAAATTACTGGAGCAACAAGACTCCTTTATCTCTTCCATTAACTCGAATCATGACATAGCAGATGTTACACCAAGGGATTTTAATTCTGCAATGTTGTCGAGTGAATCGAGTCAATGGAAGAATGCTGTTGCGGAGGAGTTGAAGAGTATGGATGATCAGGATGTGTTTGAAATATGCAATTTATCTCATGCTTTAAATGAAGTTCCTCACAAGTCAATCTTGGGTACTAAATGGGTTTTCACAAAGAAGCAAAACCCAGAGCGATTCAAGGAGAGACTAGTTGCGAGAGGATTTAAGCAAATTCATGGAATAAACTTTGAGGAGACTTTTGCTCCTACTTCGACCTTTGGTGCACTACAAATGTTATTCTCCATTGCGTGCTCAAACAAATGGTCCATATGCACTTTTGATGTTAAAGCAATGCATAGCTTTTTGAAAATTCGTCGAATTTTAAGGGTCATCGAATTTCCATCATGACCGAATATTCAGAATCAAATTTCACCTACCTTCGAATATTCAAAATCGAATTTGTGAATATTCGAATATTCGAAAGCGAATTTTGAATTTTCATGGACACCTTCATTTATATATAATTAACCCTTTTTGCCCTTTGGTCAAACCATAAAAACCCATTGGCCCTTAATTTTTTTTGCCATAAATTATTAAATACATATAAAAAACACTATGGGCTCCTTTTCTTATTCCATAACACAATTTATGGTATTTTTAATTCCCTTCAAGCCATTAATTATATGTATGCATTTTTGATTCAATTAATTTCCTTTATATTATTGATGATACCATTAATGTTACTTATGAAAATGTAGGAATAAATTAATATGAAATTTGAAAAATCACTATCACAATTGAATAATTTCATAATGATTCACTCATTCTTTATTACTTATTGTTTGATTACTTATTATCTTATATAAATGAAGCAAAAATGAATGAAAATCAAATAAAAGATCATAAGAATAATGAATGACAATTAATTTTAATTATCATTAATTGTCATTCATTATAATTGATTTTAATTCATTATCATTAATGGTCATTAATTTTAATGAAAATTAATGAAAAATAATGAAAACTGATTAAAATTAACTATAATTAATGTCAATTAATGATAATTAATTAAAATTAATTGCAATTAATTCATTTAATGATAATTGATTATAATTAATAATAATTAATTAAAACTAATTATAATTAAAATATAATTAATAAAAATTAAATAAAATTAATTATAAAATGAGAATTAATTGATTAAAATATAATTAATGAAAATTAGTTAAAATTACTGATAATGAATTAAAATCAATTATCATTAATGACCATGAATGATAATTAATTAAAATTAATTATAATTAATCACATTTAATGATAATTAATTAAAATTAACTATATTTTCATTAATTATAATTTTGTTTAATTTTCATTAATTATAATATATTTAATTTTAATTAATTATCATTAATTATAATTAATTTTAATTAATTATCATTAAATCTCATTAATCATAACTAATTATAATTTATTATCATTAATTGTCATTAATTATAATTAATTTTCATTAATTTTGATTAATTATAATCCATGACAATTAATGATTATTAATTAAACTTAGTTATAATTAATTTTCATTAAATTAATTATAATTAGAATATAATTAATGAAAATTAATTAAAATTAACTATAATTAATGACAATTAATGATAATTAATGACAATTAATGATAATTAATGACAATTAATGATAATTAATGATAATTAATGACAATTAATGATAATTAATTACAATTAATGATAATTAATTAAAATCAATTATAATCAATGACATTTAACAATAATTAATTAAAATTAATTAAAATTCAATATTTATAATTAAGGAAAATTATTTAAAATTAATTCCAAATAATTATAATTAATTTTAATTTTAATTTTCATCAATTAATATTAATTAATATTAATTATAATTAATGACAATTAAATAAAATTCATTATAATTAATTATAATTAATAATAATTATTTATAATTAATTTTAATTAATTATTATTAGTTTTAATTAATTATACTTAATTTTAATTAATAATTAATTAATAATGAGTTATGGTTAATTTAAATTAATTATAATTACTTTGAATTATAATCAATTTTTATTATAATTTCTTTTAAATTATTTTTAATTTTGATTATAATTAATTTTAATTAATTATAATAAATTTTCTACAATTAATATTAATTATAATTAATGATAATTAAATGAAATTCATTATATAGATAAATATAATTAGTTTCAATTAATTATAATTAATAATTAATTATAATTACTTTTAATTAATTAATAATTAATTATAATTACTTTTGATTAATTAATTATAATTACTTTTAATTATAATTAATTTTAATTATAATTTACTTGAAATAATTATATAATTAATTTTAATTAATTATAAATAATTTGCATCAATTAATATTAATTATAATTAATTAACATTAATGAAAATTATTTAAAATTAATTATAAAGAATTTGAATTAGTTTCAATTAATTATAATTCATTTCAATTATTAATTAATTAATAACTAATTATGGTTAATTTTAATTAATTATAATTAATTTTAATTATAATTTATTTTAAATTAATATTAATTTTGATTATAATTTATTTTAATCAATTATAATTAATTTTCTACAATTTATATTAATTATAATTAAATGAAATTCATTATATAAATAATTATAGTTAGTTTCAATTAATTATAATTAATAATTAATTAATAATTAATTATAGTTAATTTTAACTAATTATAATTACTTTTAATTATAATTACTTTTAATTATAATTAATTTTGATTATAATTTGCTTTAATTAATTATAAAGAATTTGAATTAGTTTCAATTAATTATAATTCATTTCAATTACCTTTAATTATAATTTCTTTTAAACTAATTTTAATTTTGATTATAATTAATTTTATTTAATTATAATTAATTTTCTCTTTCTACAATTAATATTAATTATAATTAATTATAATTAATGATAATTAAGTGAAATTCATTATATAAATAATTAGCATTAGTTTCAATTAATTATAATTAATAATTAATTAATAATTAATTATAGTTAATTTCAATTAATTATAATTACTTTTAATTATAATTTACTTTAATTAATTATAAATCATTTTCATCAATTAATATTAATTATAATTAATTATGATTAATGGAAATTATTTAAAATTAATCATAAAGAATTTTAATTAGTTTCAATTAATTATAATTAATTTCAATTAATAATTAATTAATAATTAGTTATGCTTAATTTTATCAATTAATAATTAATTAATAATTACTTATGGTTAATTTTAATTAATTATAATTAATTTTCTACAAATTCATTATATAAATAATTATAGTTAGTTTCAATTAATTATAATTAATAATTAAATAATAATTAATTATAATTACTTTTAATTATAATTAATTAGAATTATAATTTACTTGAATTAATTATATAATTAAATTTACTTAATTATAAATAGTTTTCATCAATTAATATTAATTAAAATTAATTATGATTAATGAAAATTATTTAAAATTAATTATAAAGAGTTTTAATTAGTTTCAATTAATTATAAGTAATTAATAATTAATTATGGTTAATTTTAATTGATTATAATTACTTTTAATTATAATTAATTTTAATTATAATTTCTTTTAAATTAATATTAATTTTGATTATAATTAATTTCAATCAATTATAAATAATTTTCTACAATTAATACTAATTATAATTAATTATAATTATAATTTACTTTAATTGATTATATAATTAATTTCAATTATTAATTAATTAATAATTAATTATGGTTGAATTTAATTAATTATAATTACTTCGAATTATAATTATTAGTTTTAATTATCATTTCTTTTAAATTAATTTTTATTTTGATTATAATTAATTTTAATCAATTATACTCAATTTTCTACAATTAATATTAATTACATTTAATTACTTTTCATTACAATTTATTTTAATTAATTATAATTGATTTTCATTAAAATCAATTTTTATTAATTTTAATCCATTACAATTGATTATAATTAATTGTAATTAATTTTCTTTTATTTTAATTAATTTTTATTAATTAATTAAAAATCATTTTTATCGTTGAATTTGCATAAATTTGATTAAGATTTTTGGGCAGCAATTCCCCCGTGTTGGCTATCAAAAGTAATTACAAATACTGGTCATGGTGTGGGCCCCCACCATGACCATACATCATTCTAAGTAGTATTCTAAAAAAGAAAATAAGGAAATTATTTTTTAAAGATGTGTAATTCATCTAGTTTTATAGTGTTATTTCACTCTTTATTGTGCGGGGCACTTTCAAAAGAGGCACCGGCCCTATTGGCCTGGACAGCTCCTCTTTTGTGGATCAGATGACCCAAGCCCTCAGTTTATCAGTCGCCACATGGTGTTACAGCCTCAAGCCACCTCTATGCATGTGCACCCACATAGAGAGGCAAAGCCTTAAGCAACACCCTGCTTTGACCAAGTCCGCTGAGGGCTGCCATATTTTCATCGTTATAATCGTTTGTGTTGGCTTGCACGGCGATGACGCGTTTTGCTGGGTAATTTGACCGGCAAGATTGGCGTGTTGATAAACTCATCACCGATCTTCATCTGGGACCCCATGTTGGTAAAGGACTTGTAGAGTGAAAATTTGCAACTTGTCAGACATGCTACAGGAGCACGTGGAATTAGTATTTTGAGAGAAACGATAACAGTGGAACGAACAAACCTTCGCATGCTATCATCGAAAGGGGGCACCATTTCTTGTACGATCTCCTTGGCTGTCCGCCCTTCAGCTGTTATACCCCTCGAGCAGGAATGTTGAACTGATGCAACTGCTGCACATTGAGGTTTTTCAAATATTTCCAGTGGCTGGATGTTATCATCAGTGTTGGCAAGGCTAATGATAACATACGCATAAAAAGCAAATGCATCGCTACTCACCAATGTGCTTGTACAAAAAGTTTCTTCTTCCCAGATCTCAAGCAATTGTTCAGCGGATCAAATGGGTGGAGAAGCATAGAGAGTCGAAAAACTACGCCAATTTGGAGGCGGTATTGTATGCACTTGTGGGTCCTCTGGCCGAATATTTGTAAACAATTCGAATAATGGCCAAAGGTAGGGCGCAGCTGGGGAATGGGTGAGCCAATTGACAGGTTCATTATCTAAGCCTATAAAAGTTTTGAACGGTGTTCAATGGTTTTTTGCTACATGGCAAACAGATAATGCGCATTGATAAATCAAAGCGAAATGTACAACTTTGATTTAAAAATAAATCACTTACAATCACCAAAAAAAAAGCGCGCGAGCACATTTATTACAGCCTTCAGGTGGGGCCTTTTTGCCAGTGGTACCATGAGGACTAAAAAGGGCTATGATTCGGTCCCTCTTCTTAGCTATTGGTGCAAGGATGTAAATAACGTCAACATTGGGGGTAGGATTTCGATTGTTTTCAATTCGATCTATTTCTGAAAATTGTTGCGTTTGTATAAGATAATTTATAATTTATGATTAAATCTAGAAAAAAAGACATGATTCTTAAAAAGAATCGTCGCAAATGTTAATAAGATATAAAAGGACATTCAAAGATGGATTGAAAGAATTTGAGACATGTGAGGAAGTGTTGACATGGACATACGTTGAACACCATGTCGTAAGATAATCAATACGCCATTAATGAGAGATAGAGTGTTTAACAAGCACTAAACTCTTCCAATGACCGTTCGAGGGTTTATCAGATTGAATAGTGTCAAGCTAAACTCTTCCAACGACCGTTCGAGGGTTTATCGGATTGAATAGTGTCAAGCTAAGCTATAAAAGCGAATGATGAAAAGGAAGAGGTCAGTTAGTCAACAAATTCATGGAGGCATAGATGATTTGGACATACGTTGCCTGATGATTGCAATTAAAGAGAAGGACATTTCAATCTGTTTTACTCGAGTAAATTTATAAAATTCCCAGAAAAAGGTCATGTTGATCATGTAGCTTAGTTGATAAAGCTTGATGGTCTTGGGTGGTGTCGTTCGATTGATGTAAGTGCCTGTTCTAGCTGGATTGGATTCGGTTTTTGATTCAGATTTGGATGGAAACAAAAGGCAAGAGTTAATTTTCGTAGGTCTTTTGAGTACGGATATGTAACCTTAAGTTAGGTTGCAGGTGTGAGGTTGTGCAATCTTCACCGGCTTTCTCTTTGTTGCTTCGGAGAATCAAGACAACATGGAAAAATAAATTTAGAAAAGGATGAAGCCATGCCAGTTGTTGTTTAGGCCGGTTCCATTCGGATCACATGGGTTTCTAGGTATCACTACATACCCTAATGTAGTGATACCTAGAATGTTACATGCATGATCCAGGATACGATAATGAATAATAACAAAAAAGTGAGAAAAATGCGAAAATTAATCAAAAAGATATCAATCCAATATATCCAAAGAATCAACAATTTTAACAATAAATGGATAAAATATAAAATGTAATTAATAAAAAAAACATAAATAATAAATAGAATATAAAATATGCTTAATAAAAATAAATAATAAGAGACATATATAAAAATAAAGGCAAAATGAATAAAAATGGTATAAAATAAATATATGAAAACAATCAATAATAAGAATAATAAACATATAAAATATAAGATATAATTAAAAAAGAAAGAATAAAGAATAAATAAAATATCAAATATAATTAATCAAAATAAATAAAAAGAAATATGTATAAATAAATTGTGATATTTATTAGTCATTTTGCTTAGTGAATACTTATATTTCATATTGAATGGCACTACTTGAAATGAAAAATATAAAATATAATTAATAAAAATAAATAATTATGGAATATAAATATTTAATATTTTATTTATCAGTTATTTTTACTAAGAATAATATAACATTAATTTGATAAAAATAACTAATAATTCAAATATAAATAATACTGAATAATAATGAATAATAAAAATATAAAATATATAAATAATAAGAATAAAGAAAATATAAAACATGATTAATGGAAATAAATAAGTATTGAATTATTTTCAATTAATTTAAATTAATTTTAATTAGTTTTTATTGGAATTATTTAATTGTAATTAATTTTATTTAATTTTGATTGATTTTAATTAATTATAATTAATTTTCATGCGTTTTGATTAATTTTAATGGCTTTTGATTAAATTTAATTCCTTTTAAGTAATTGTAAATAATTGTATTTAATTCTCATTAAGATTATTTAATATAAATTAATATTAACAAATTTTGAGTAATTTTACTGAATTTTAATTAATTGTCATGAATTTGCATTCATTTTCAAATTCATTTTGATTGATTTTAATTTGTTTAAGTAATTTCAATTAATTTTTAAAATTGTAAAATGAATTTTACTGAATTTTAATTAATTTATTTAATTTGCATTAAATTTTATTAATTTTAATTAATTGCAAGTAATTGCTTTCAATATTATTTAAATTATTAATATTAATTGAATTAAGAACTGTTGATTCATTTTACTTAGTTGTAATTAATTTTGATTAATTTTGATTGAATTTTATTTATTTTATTTAATACTAATTAATTTGAATTCATTTCAAGTAGTTTTAATTGATTTTAACTAATATCAATTGTCTTTCATTAATATCAATTAATTTGAATTGAATTTAAATAAATATGATTAATTTTGAGCAATTTCAAGTGAATTAATTAATTTTGATTTATTTTGATTAATATTTACTGATATTACTTAATTTTAATTAATATTAATTAATACTGATTGATTTTAATTGATTTTACACAGTTTTAATTACTTTTAATTACATTTAATTAATTGTAATTCATATTGAATAATTTTAATTTTAATTCTAATTAATTCTGATTGGTTTTATTTATTTTTTAATTTGGCTAATTTTGCATTTATGTTATTAAATTCAATTAATTTGAATGTATTTTGAATAATTTTAGTCAATTCTCATTCACTCTCATGAGTTTTAATTAATTTTACTTAAACTTAATGCATTTTACTTAATTTTAATTTATTTTCATTATTTACCAATTTATTAATTCAATTAATTATGATTTATTTTGATTAATATTGATTCATTTTAATCAAAATCAATTAAGAGTGATGAATTTTCATTGATTTTACATAATTTTAATCAGTTTTAATTAAATTGGATTAATTGTAATTCATTTTGATTAATTTTAAAATTAATTTTAATCAATTTTGATTGGTTTTATTTGTTTTTTAATTTGGCTTCTTTAGCATGTATGTTATTAATTTCATTTAATTTGAATTTATTTTGATTAATTTCAGTTAATTCTCATTCCCTTTAATGAGTTTTAATTAATTTTAATTAATTTGAATTGATTTTGTTTATTTTGTTTTTTTAGTTTTGGCTTATTTTCTATGTATTTTATCAATTTTCATTAAATTGACTGATTTTTAATTACTTCAGATTAATTTTGAATAATTCTTATTAACTGAAATGGGTTTTAATTGATTTCAAACCATACCAATTATTTAGTTTGTTAGGTAGCTGAAATAATGAGAATTAACCACATAGAATTATGAGTTTGTTTCCTAGGTGAAATAGTAAGAAGCTATAGACAAATGAGCTGCAGCCATATCAAATACTACTCTTTTCTAAATGAACACCTCTATCAGTAACATTTTTGAACTTTCCCAATCCCTGATTATACTTGTCATAAGCCAAAGCTTATTTTTTTGCAATCCGGCATGATAATGCCAGCCTAGTATTGTTTTCACAACCCTTTTCCACAAAATTCCTCAATGTTTGGTGTCCATGCTCCCTTGGTTTCCAAATTATCTCATAAACCCCATGTACCTTTGAGAAATCTATTCCACATTTGTAGCTTGGAAACACAAAAGGCCCTCCTTCAACCCCATATGATTCTTTGGTTTTGACTAAATCAAATTTTTGTAATTCTACTGGCATCCATATTCCATAGGAATAATTTGAGAAATCTTCATCCTTGTGATAATTATTATGAAAGTCCCCAAAGGTAAATGTCATATTCCTTGAAAATTGATGAGACTTGATGGACTCTTGATGTGTCATTTCTCCAAAGCTACTAGCCCCAATGGATTTCAATTGTCTGTGGGATTCTTCAAAAGCCTTGTTTGCAATTAATTGAAACCTGTTTCCTACAAATAAGTCTATTGATTTTACCTCCTCATTCATTTCATTATATTTGACTCTATCCTCTGGGACTTTTCGGTCAATTTTGATGGGTTTGTATCTTCCAAATGCCTCTTTGTCTTGAGATTTCCTCCATCCATCAGTTTTAATTAATTTTAATTAATTTTAATTAATTTTAATTAATTTGAATTAATTTTAATTAATTTTAATTAATTTTAATTAATTTTAATTAATTTGAATTAATTTTAATTAATTTGAATTAATTTTAATTAATTTTAATTAATTTTAATTAATTTTAATTAATTTTAATTAATTTTAATTAATTTTAATTAATTTTAATTAATTTTAATTAATTTTAATTAATTTTAATTAATTTTAATTAATTTTAATTAATTTTAATTAATTTTAATTAATTTTAATTAATTTTAATTAATTTTAATTAATTTTAATTAATTTTAATTAATTTTAATTAATTTTAATTAATTTTAATTAATTTTAATTAATTTTAATTAATTTTAATTAATTTTAATTAACTTTAATTAATTTTAATTAATTTTAATTAATTTTAATTAATTTTAATTAATTTTAATTAATTTTAATTAATTTTAATTAATTTTAATTAATTTTAATTAACTTTAATTAATTTTAATTAATTTTAATTAATTTTAATTAATTTTAATTAATTTTAATTAATTTTAATTAATTTTAATTAATTTTAATTAATTTTAATTAATTTTAATTAATTTTAATTAATTTTAATTAATTTTAATTAATTTTAATTAATTTTAATTAATTTTAATTAATTTTAATTAATTTTAATTAATTTTAATTAATTTTAATTAATTTTAATTAATTTTAATTAATTTTAATTAATTTTAATTAATTTTAATTAATTTTAATTAATTTTAATTAATTTTAATTAATTTGAATTAATTTTAATTAATTTGAATTAATTTTAATTAATTTTAATTAATTTTAATTAATTTTAATTAATTTTAATTAATTTTAATTAATTTTAATTAATTTTAATTAATTTTAATTAATTTTAATTAATTTTAATTAATTTTAATTAATTTTAATTAATTTTAATTAATTTTAATTAATTTTAATTAATTTTAATTAATTTTAATTAATTTTAATTAATTTTAATTAATTTTAATTAATTTTAATTAATTTTAATTAATTTTAATTAATTTTAATTAATTTTAATTAATTTTAATTAATTTTAATTAATTTTAATTAATTTTAATTAATTTTAATTAATTTTAATTAATTTTAATTAATTTTAATTAATTTTAATTAATTTTAATTAATTTTAATTAATTTTAATTAATTTTAATTAATTTTAATTAATTTTAATTAATTTTAATTAATGTTAATTAATTTTAATTAATTTTAATTAATTTTAATTAATTTTAATTAATTTCAATTAATTTTAATTAATTTCAATTAATTTTAATTAATTTTAATTAATTTTAATTAATTTTAATTAATTTTAATCAATTTTAATTAATTTTAATTAATTTTAATCAATTTTAATTAATTTTAATTAATTTTAATTAATTTCAATTAATTTTAATTAATTTCAATTAATTTTAATTAATTTTAATTAATTTTAATTAATTTTAATTAATTTTAATTAATTTTAATTAATTTTAATCAATTTTAATTAATTTTAATTAATTTTAATCAATTTTAATTAATTTTAATTAATTTTAATTACTTTTAATTAATTTTAATTAATTTTAATTACTTTCAATTAATTTTAATTAATTTTGATTATAATTAATTTTCAGAAATTCTAATTAATTTTAATTAATTTTTACTATTTTTAATTAATTTTCATTAATTTTAAATTAATTTTCATTAATCTTTGGCAGTTCTATTTCATTTCAACCAATTTCAGTAATGGTCATCCTTTTTATTACTTTCAATTAGCTTGGAATAATTTCTCTCAAGTTCTATTTATTTGAAGTTCTTTGAACTTATTGTCATTCATTTTAAGTTTAAACAATTGCAATTAATTTTTACTAGTTTCAACTAATGCTCATCAATTTTTTTGGTTTGTATCAGCTTCAAATAATGGTTACTAAGTTTCATGTATTTCAATCAATTTCAATTACCTTCAATTTATTTAAATTCATTTCAATTAACTACAAGGAGCTATAAATACTCATAATTAATCTGGGTTATTGGTACACTCATGGAAGTAATTTGGCAAAAGCATGTATGCCCATATGTGAATTTGCCATAAATTGGTAAAATTATGTAATTATTTAGTAAAAAGAATAAGGTGTGTTTTTTAATTAAACTTTGGCTAAAAAATATCTAGGTTTGTAAAAGCCCAATTTATGGCATTTTTGGTTCCATAAATGGCATCAATGGAATTATTTGTGCCATTTTTGATGCCATAAATATATTTTTAATACCATTTATGGCATGGTTATTATGTGGTTGATGCCATAAATAGAATTTTCCACTTCTTTTAATTAATGAATTATATTCATAATTCATTTTTTCAACCAAAATTCGAGATTTTCGTCTCGAATTTTAATTTGGAGGTTGAAAAATTCGAATGGATCTGTTTTTCATGATTTTTTATTCGAATTTTTGGGTTTTCATTTTGTTGTGCAAAAATTTGAATTCGAAGACGAATTTTTCGAATAATGAAAATCGAATTTTTCGAATAGCTATGCCTTGTGTTAAAGTCACCTTTCTTCATAGTTTAATCGACAAACCAGTATATATTTGGCCTCCGAAAGGAATTGTGATCCCGAAACAATCTGTTCTGAAGCTAAAGAAAGCATTATATGCTACTAAACAAGCGGCCAGATGCTGGTGGCTTCACTTGAAGGATATATTGCAACAAATTGGTTTTCAAATGAATGGTGAGGACCCTAGCATGTACTACTATGATTTGCAATGGGGGAGGGCTGTCTTATGGATTCATGTCGATGATGGGGCCCTGACTGGATCTTCGGTAGAGGTTTTAGATTATATTTCTGGTGAATTGAACAAACATTTACAAATCAAATGGGATACTACAGTTACTGGTCTAGTGGGACTATTGATTGAACAGACTCTCGAGGGTTTTAAATTTTCCCAAACTGAACTGATTGACAAGCTAATTAACTTGACACCAAGCAGGATAACCTCTTCTTCACCCTTACCTCCGCATTGTAAACTAGAATCCGCTGCTTCTACGATGTTGGACAAGGATTACCTAAAACGCATAGGTATACTTCTATACATTGCACAAGGCTCCAGACCTGATATATCTTCTGCCATCAATTACCTAGCTAGATTCTCTATGGAGACTAACAATTCTCATTGGGAGGCTTTGGAACACCTCATTGCATACATGCGTAAGACAAGGACATTGGGGATTCAAATTAGCGGAACGGATCCTTTCCCGATTTTAAGGACTTATGTCGATGCCAACTGGGGTGGTGAGGGGGATAGATCAACTCATGGTTTTTTACTGTTGCATGGTAAAACCCTATTCTATGGCAATCGAAGAGACAGGCGACTGTTGCAACATCCACAGCTCAAGCCAAATATATTGCCCTATCGTTCTCTGCGAGGGAATGCCTGTGGATATCAAACCTATATCAACCTTTACTTTTTGACCCTACTCCAATCCTTCTTTCGGACAATAAAACAGCCATAGGAATTGCAACAGACTCAATGAGCCGGAAGAGAACCAGACATCTCATCCGTGAATTCAATTTGATTAACGAGTATATCACAAAAGAAAAGATTCGCTTAAAATGGGTTGGAACGAATGAGCAAATGGCTGACATTTTAACTAAACCTATTGGTCATATCAGCGTGAAGAAATTTATTGATACTATCAATTTTGCATAACTTAGTGTTATGGAGGGGAGTGTTGTATATTTGACATATACAGAATAAACAGCACGAAACCTAACTAAATGATATTAGAAATTGCATATTCAATATTAATGTGAATACAATATAAAAGAACGAAAAATCTGATCTTCCAAGAAAATCTTCCTTAGGGGAGTTTTCTTCCATCTACTATTTCTTATTCGATAACTAACTATTTATATTATTTTTAAATTTATCAGGTACGCTCTCAAGGGGAGATTAAATACATATATCATTTGTTATAGATATCGAATAGAAATATAGTTATTATTAATTTTAATAGAAATAATATAAATATACTCACAGTCATTATACGAAATAAATAAATAAATTCTTTGACATAACAACAATAATACCCCCCCCCCCAAAAAAAAATTGAGGTGATTCGAGGATCTCACGTGCTATGAGAAATACGGCCTGGGTAGATAACCAAATCCGGCAGCCGTATTTGGTGGTATCTCACGACCATTTGCGGCAATGTAAAAAACCGAGTACCACAGTTACGACCAGTGCGACAGCGGTTGTGGAGTGTCATTTTGCAATTTCAAATTCCATCACTGGGTTCAGTAGCTAGCGAGGTCTCCCATCGTCGTGCTTGCTGTCATTGGCGACTTGAGAAAATAAAAGCCAGCCTGTGGCTGAGTTGGGAATCGCCCATCCATTTAAGAGAGTTGAATCTGAGAAAATTTTTAAGCCTTAACCCAAAAGTTTTGATTTTTGTCACATCATGTTTTCAATAAATCTTTTTCGTCCACAACTCATGAACTTGATTCTGATCATCTCTTTCCAAACTTTGTTTGCTGCGACAGTCCAAAGTGAAGTTTTACATCATCGTCGCGACATTGGTCTTCATCGTCGTTCATTTACGCACAATGGGGCAAAGGCGGCTTGTATTTATGGCTTTACGTCTATCAATCCCTATGATGCTAGTGAGCTTAAAAATTCTTTATTCCAACATCATACGATGTATCTCAAAATGGCTGTATTATTATTCATATCTATGTTAGCTTGCCCCGCTGCTACCGGAACAGCTACTTGCGACCCCAAGTCTTGCACGTTTCGCGACACTGATGGAAAAACCAAGAGTACCTCTCCTTTCTAGTTACTATTTACCTTGAGATTTTCTGCTGTGCTTGACGAAATGATAAATCTGAAAAAAAAAGCTGCAGACCAGTTAATTCTTCCCACATGCTGGGTGGGATCCAAGAGGTACGACAGAGTCCAAGCCGCTTCATTTTATTACGCGAAAAAACGGAATGTGATCGGTAAGACGTCAGGTTAAAATTAATGATTTTACGATTGTGGCTAAACACTTCTGGGCTAGTTGTCACCCAAGGGTCGATAATTAACTCGCAGGACCATATACCCCCCGACGGCATTTCTTGTGCCTGGTCCAAGGTGCTCATAAGTAAGCATGAATTTCAGCTAGCATTGTTAAAGCAGTTTCTGGCGCCTATCCATTGACTTGGCCATATTTCAAATACGCTCAGGATGCGAGGGATGCGATCCTTATTAAACCTCCAAACCTCAGCTCCTAGGACTATTTCTTGGATTTCAACAAGTAGCTGGTGGCCGCCGCAGGCGCAGAAATACTGCCGGATCGAGCTTGGTGCAAGAGAATCGTATTAAGATGTTTATTGCTCAAAACTTAGAAAAAACAGTAGCAATAATAAATGCTGTGATCAAGAATGATTAGTACAACGTCAACAGAACTCAGTAGTAAGTAGAGCTATGCACCTGTGGATTAATGTATGAATGTTCACACCATGCCTCCAGTAATGCAATCAACACGATTAAGAGCACGTCTAGGAAGACTAAGCAGAAAAAGAGAATGAGCACGTTTACAAAAAGGTACTGTGATTAAACGAGCCACCTGCTTGGTGAGTAATCAGCTCTCTACACAACTATCCTTGACCAGACCAACAGTGCTCTTCACTGTTGATAAGAAACTTAACATCCGGTAATAATACTACGGGCAGAGCAGCCATGATGACAGCATTTACCTTGAATACTCATCCTAAGTATATACGTACTAGAAAGACGTCGCTGGTAGAAATACAGTAAGATAAACACAAGTATTGTAGAGAGCTCGGTGATAGATAGATATCCCAGTTCTCATTTATGATACACGGCAGGACTTTTATCTCAATTTTTTCATCCCTCTTATTGACCATCAAACATAATCCCACATTATATCAATTCTGCTAGTTAACCTAACCTAAACCTTTCTCTGAAAGATTGATTACATCTTCCCCTTCCGTAGAAAATCATTCTTCAATCGCTTGCTTCATAACGCTTGGGCCATTCAAGGGGGCATACCTGAATGTTCATTGTTTATGCCCAATATCTCTGGCTACCCATCTATATGTTATCTTCCAATGAGCCTTTCAACAACAAACTTCAATCCTTTTGGTATCTTGCCACTGATTGTCTGTGCAATAACACTGTCGAAAACAGTTGCCTTTTAGAGCAGGATGAGGAGACAATTCTGGCTGTGAAAAGCCTCCCTTTTATCCTGAAATGGGGTGGAAAGGGGGCTAGACCTTTCCATGTAGAGGAAGTGAAGATTTTTCACTCTCTAGGACTGACTTGTGGTTTTCAAACAGCCTGTATGCCCTGTATTGGGGTCAGATATGGTTTTGAAACCACATCTGGGCAGTTTTCACCAATACAGGGTGAAATTTTTGATCTGGGGACCTCACAGCCTGAGTCTGATGTGTATGACACGTAGAATGCTGTACAGAAACTGTATGGGACCCCAGTATTGACTGACGTATCCACCACCAATATCAGCAAGACATTTTTTAGATATATATGGAACTTACATCAGGAAATGGTCTAGCAGCTACAATACACCATTTACAAATGATGGAAAAACCTGTGTAAAAATCCACTTTTTCATATCTAGAGGACCAATATGATGGTGGGTGAGTAAGATATTTTTTCTTACATACCATCATTTATCAAGAATGGTACATCTAGCCATGTAAATAAAATTCTGCACCATATATATACAACAAAAGACTTAATCAACTTAACTGATGATAAATTAAGGAAATGATGATACAGAATGATGAAATTTTTCCAAAGTCTTTCAACTTCAAAAAATAAGATCCTTCAATTCAATTAGCCATTGAATTTTTCAGATTTGTGTTTAATGAGAAGTGCTCAGCATTGGTTAAAATTGGGATGCTTTTGGAGGTTAGCTAGGGGGCTATTGTGTGATATACTCATATGATTATTTCATGTTTAGTGAAATTCAAGAGAAGACTGATCAAGTGATTTAATTATAATGAAAGGCACAAATTTTTGGCAGTGATAAAACATCAGGGATTTCCAGGATTGTCAAAAAGGCCTAAAAATGATGGTAAATCATATTTTGATTTTGAAAAAGGTGATTATTGAAGAATTTTAATTCTTTGAAATGTAAACAGTCATTGAAAAGCTTATATGTCAAACAAAAATTTGGTTATCAATGTTTCTGAAGCATGTATGCAATATAAAAAAAACACTTCATTGCATTATATGTGGGGTGTACTGGCTCATGGAATGATTTTGATTTTTACCAACTTATGAAGATAGCAAATGATCCCAAAAAGCTCTCTGAGCCTTGGAGGTATTTTCATATACCCAAAAGATCACAAATAATAAAATTAAGTTATAATTAAACATAATAAATTTATTTTTGAAATGTAAAAGCTTATAAATGTAAGAATAAAATAAAAAAAATAAAAATTATAATTATAATTTAATATTAAAATTGTATTAAAATTTGAAATTTTAGAAATACACTTTTACTTCAAAAAAATTAAGCAAAAATGAATTTTCACCAAAAATATTAAAATTAAAATCTTTTTGGAAAAAAAAATTAATAAAAATTATTTTAACTTTTTTTTCAAAAAAATAAACTTATGAAAATCATTTCACCATTGGATTCCTCATAAAAATCAGGTGGGGTTACCTCTGAGTGAAAATTCTGTAACTCAGCTCTAAATAAATTCAAATTGAGTTTTTAGTACTTTTTGTATGAAAACCTAAAAACCCTCAAGAATTTAACTTTCATAACACCAAAAGTGGTGTCAACCATCAATTTTTGTGTTAAAATTGAGGTGTGGTGTGTAGCTTAGAAGTTATGAGGAATGGAAGTATTTTCAATTGAAATGTCAAAATGTGTGCATGTATCACATAAGTGAACTTGGATTTACATATGTGGAATCAATAATTACAGCTGTGTACTTGAAATTTTCAATTGAATTACATATTTAAAATTCCCAGTATAAAACATCATGAGGAAGTAATGGAAAATAAATTGGAAAGTTTATTTTTATGTTTTTTGGGGGGGGAAGGAATCTGGGCTCCAAGGGTGCAGACTCCCCCAAATTCCTTTCTGAAAGGTGTGAGATGTCAGAATCCACCCAAACTTTCATCTCTTTTGGCCTGGAATTAAGTCACAGGGTCTGTGACCCAATTGATGATGAGGTTTTGATACTGACCAGGGGAGTTTTAACTAGTTCCAAGAAGGTAAAAATACCCTTAAGACAAAAAATCTTAGTAGAAACAGACTTAACTGACTTTGAGGTATCTTACACACATTCTGACATGTTTTGGGGGTGAAACAAGGTATTACTATAGCAATGGCTGATTTAAAGGAGTGTCACATGGTGGAATGTGATCAACAACTTCTCAGTATTAATTGGTCTTTCAACTGGTTTAATAGCTTTTTCAGCAAGAGTTCCCTTTGCTGAGGTCTGGCAGACAGCATTGTGATAATAAACCAGTTACCAATGTCATGGGTTTGATTCCAGTTGGAGACAAGAGGTGGTCTCAATCAAACAACTAGAAATCGCGGGGCTTTCCGCTATATTGGTGTACAAGGGTTCCACCCCTTGGGGGCTCCTTGTAGGCTCCTGTTGTGACTAATTTAACTCCAGGAGGGTGACATGGGTAATACCATCAGCTACATGCACTTTGGGACACAGTGCTCTAAACCCAGGGGTACTGTCACATGGTGGAATGTGATTTACAACTTGCCAGTATTACTCGGTCTTTCAACTGGTTTAATAGCCTTTTCGGCAAGAGTTACCTTTGCTGAGGTCTGGCACACAGCATTGTGACAAGGATTAAAATGGCTAGAACCAACCTTTTTTGGGTCTAAACCAGGTTTCAATTATCCCATACCTGGCTTTTCTAATGTAAGAGTTTTTCTCACAAGAAATTAGAGTAAATTTCATTTTGAGAGTAAGAAAATTGGTAGCTATAAAAGAATGTCTTCTTTGCCTCACTTTTCTCTTCATGTTAGAATCATTCTCTTTTGTAAGTAGTTTAAACACTGTTAAACCAATAAATAGAAGATTAAAACCACCCTTTTAAAACCATTTCAAAACTTCTAGCCACTTTAAAAGATCATTATAATCACTTTTTTTCAACTTTTATAATCATTTTTAGCCCTGAACCACCCCATAAATGAATTAAAGCATTTTCATCATTGTTAACTTTTTCACTTTGTTTCCAAATTTACTCTGGTCACTTTAGGGAATATTTTATCTTGAATATTCTTTTTGAAGCAGCTGATATATTATTAATTTCCTGGAGTTCTTTTCTCAATTAATTCCAATTGAACTTGCTCTTAAAGAAATTTCTTTTGTAGCCATAAATATCTCTTGTAGAATATTTTTTGGATAAATTATTATTTTTGGTAAAACAATAAATCTTTATAATATTGTTGTTTTATTAGAAAAAATTTAAAAATAAATAAATATGGTTTTCTTTCTTTCAACACTTTTAGAATTTGACCCTATAAAAATTTGAGGACAGAAAGACTTTCATTTTTAATCAAAGCTTTATATCCAAACCTTAAATTTGAGCCCCAGACACAATATTTTACCTACTTTAATCTATCTAAATCTTATTATAATATTTCAAAACTTAAAAATTCATAAAAAAGAATTAAAATATCAAAAATCCATAAAACCATTTTTTTCATATTATAAGTGAGGTTTTAATAGCCCCTTGAAAAGCTACTATATACCATGTGGAAAAGACCCAGATTTTGTTTTACCTAAAGGACAAAATTAATATTTGGAATTTTGAAAAAATCACACCTCAAAAGCCATGGTTTTTCAATCCCCAAAAACTTTATTTTTTAATACCAAATTCAATCTTTAACAAAACAAATTAAAAACTAATTCATCTTAAAATCTCTTTAAGCCTCCCACATTATTGCTTTCAAAATTCCAAAGATCTTACAGCAAAGAAAAGTTAATTTTTACTTAAACACAACCCATTGTGAATATTCCATTGAAAGTGAGACTGATGAAGAGCTTGAAGATGAAATTTAACCCTTGGTTACTTATTTTAAATGCAATGTCTGAAGCATTGTCAAGTTCACAACCACCCATATATTTACCACACATGTTATTTGGAACTCTTACCATCTGGGAAATTCAGACAATTATTTTGAACATCAAATTCTAGCTTTCAATATCTGGTGAATCTTATAAGCCATGATGAAGTATTTGAAAATAATCCTAAGTTCAAGAATTGTGATATCAAAATAAAATTGGATGTAAAGCTGTGCTGCCAAGGTAGTAATGGAACAGACTCTTCCATCAGATGTATTGGATAAATTTTTTGGCATTGGCCAAGGAACTGTGATACTTTATACATAATGTATTAGATAAGCAGTTCTAAATCATAAATCGAAATATATTACAAGGCCACATGAAAATGAAGGAGTAAAGCTGTCACAGGTAATGCAAGCTGAGGGATTCCCAGGTTGGATTGGAGTTATTGATGGAATCATGATTCCATTATCTCAAAAACCACCCAATGATCATAAAGTTTTCTTTGATCAAAAGAAAAGTATGTGAGAACCATTTTTATGTTAATTAATAAAGAGGTAATATTTTGGATTTAATATAGTTACGCAATGTCAATTCAGCTTGTATTTGATGCAATTTTTTTTTTGAGCATTACATGTAGGCCTTCCAGGGCCAGGTGTTGACTCAATAGTATATCAACATATGAATATTTGTTAAATGGTGGAGAAATCTTTCTCAGAAAATCAATAATTAATTTCTGATTCTGCATACTCAAGCTCCAAATATATAATTACTGCTGTCACAGGGGCTCTTATGGAAGCAAGAGGGCCTGGCACTCAGGAATCAAGAGCTCACTTGGAGGGCTCCAAAAGATAAAAGGAATAATAAAGATTGATTTCTTTAAAGAAAAATAAAAGGAAAAGACAAGTATGCCAAAGATAAAAAGAAAAGATAAGGAGCCAAAGGACAAAGATAATAAAGAAGCCAACCAAGTGAATCCTCAATTCACTGTTTCAACCTGCCAGAAAAGGGAATGGAGTTAGTAAAGGATATGACCACCAATATCCACTGACAGGCAAGGAAGAAAAAGAGAAAAGGTGCTGAATGACTGACTTAAGATTATCAGTATTAACTTTAATAAGGTAAAAGAAAATAAAGATAATAATAAATCCACTATATTAATTAACTGGGGAAAAAGTCCCCAGGTGCTGAAAGGTGGCCAGTATATGTGAAAAACTGAAAGACTGATCCTGGAAGGTGGATCACCGGCTTTATTGTCTGAATTGGGGCAATACAGTTCTGGCCATCTTGAAATTGAACTGTGTGATTGAATTCCCACAGTGAAGGATTGAATTGGCCAAATTGGGCCAAGTACATACAGGTTTATTGATTGATGCCTGTATGGACCAATTGAGTTGTCCAAGGAGTATTGAAATACTTGATGCCTTAACAACTGATTGAAAGAGTTTACAACCTCTGAGAATGAACTTGGAATAATCCTGAATGAAATTACCAACCCAACTCCTGCAGGGCCAGGTGATTGGGATCCTTGAATGGTCTTCTGATTGCCGCCATGGATTGCCAGACTGATGAGTTAAAGAATACTCCTTTGAAATGGGCGTTGGATTTGGGACCTTGATTTGGAATTGTGGAATTTGGTCCTGAAAATGTCACCATTGAATTTCTGAGCAAAAATGGTGCATAATAGTATATAATACCATATATGAACCACTCCTGCAACCTTGAGTACGGGGTGCATGCAGGAATGGAAAGAATTCCCCTTAAGTTGAGGGGAGTGCTTTCTGAGCTGGTCTGGTGGCCTCTGGTGGTTGCTCGAGGCCATGGATGAAATAGTGGTGCATGGTGGTCCATCGCCAAAATTGGGTCCTACGGGTTCTATGGCCATTTTGGTGTCCAAAAGGTTTTTTGGCCAAAATTGGGTTCAAGGGATTGATGGCCAAAATTGGCTCAGGTGGATCCAATTGTGGTTTGGGACCCACCTGGCCTTGGGGGCTAGATGGTTGCCCCCTTTTGGCCTCATTGGATTAGGCCAAAAGGGGCCTAATTGGCCTACAGACAGCAGACCGCAGCTCATGGACCGTGGACCGTGAATTATGGCCCATGGGCCGTAGAAGCTGTAGGGGGCCTAAATGACCCAAAAAAGGCCATTTATGCCTAAACCCCCCTAATGAAAGGGGTAGGCCCAGAATGGATGGAGATGGCTAGGGGGCCTGGAGGCCCCTAGAAGACAAAAAGACCCCCCACGCCCAAAATCAAAGATAAAGGCCTGGGGGTTGGTGATATGGGAACTGGCCAAGGAGGCCAATGATGGCAGGATATGGCCTGAGGCCATAAATGGCCAAATGGCCATAGAGCACCAGAGGGGACCGATTGGCCATAAAAGATATGGTGTGGCCAATTGGCCCCAACTTGGTTCCAGGTTAGAATTGCTGCAACACCCATGGAGGAGGGTCAATATTTGTGGCTGTGACAACTGAATATAAACTCAACTTTACAAAGGAATTAAATTATAAGAAACTTTTTGCATATTTCCTGGCCCAATCACAAGTGCATAGGGGAAATGCAATAGGAATACTCAAAGGTTTCTGGTCATCATTTCAGAAAATGAAATTTCAAATTAAGAATAGAGAAGATGTTCAAAACCTTTTTTATTGGGTAATCATCCGTGGAGTATTACATAATCTCCTAGAAAAGATTGGTAATCAATGGCTTGAATTATATGATAATAATGACCCACACAAGCTTCAATTAATACCAGAAATACATCAAAATTGTGCTCCAAAAAAAATACATGAAAAGGTGAGAAAAATTAAATTGAATTGGCATAATGGTTTGTGATTTTGATATATTTCATCATAAAAAAGTGAGTTTGAAAAAACCAAAATAAAGCAAAATCATTTTGAATGAAATAGGAATGGTCCTTTCCAACCTCCTCTAATTAATCTAGTTTATTTAAGATGAATTTAGATTTGATTATTTATAAGAAAAGAAATATAATTATTCCATTTGGTGGTAATGATAATTTTTCTTCAATAGAAATAAAGGTGATTTAATGGTATTTACTTGAATCTTTGCAATTCGCTTCATAGCTCCACAAATAAAACATAAATAACAGGATTTTTCAATATTTGTTAAATACTTCTAGTTCTAGAGAAATTGTTAAATAATTAAAGGAAGTGTTCTACTTCTAAAACAGGCCATCTTACTCATGGAATTAGCATTTTTTGAAATTTTGATACATTTCATTTTGAAAGAATAAGTGTTTTCCAAAGGTTTTTTATATTTTTAATGTTTTCTTCATAAAGAAACAGATAATTAAAAACATATTTTCAATATCAAAAGAATTAAAAAGTAAGAAAATTAAGTAATTTTTCTTTTTTATGTAAAGACCTCAAAAGGTGAGTAAGCTAAGACTTTTTTTAATCCTTTTATTTTGCTGTTCAAAATAAAAATGTCAAACAAATTCCCACAATTTTTTTCAAGAAACTATAATCTTTTTAGTATAAAATCACTATGAATATAGAAAAATTTGATTCATTCAAGTTTCTTCAAAAAAATTGGTTATTCATTTTTTGAAAAGTTAAATATTTAAAACAAAAACTCAGGAGATCAAGTGGGAATTACTCTTTTCATTCTAAAGCAGTAATCTTTGAGGACTACTAATTATTCAAGATATACCAAGTTTATTAATTTACACCCAAATGATCTCAGTAAGTAATATTTTCAGACTGCTCCCTATTCAACAGAAAAACTAATTCATTTGTTTTTTATTTTCTTGGTATTGTTTTCAATTTTTATTTTCGAGAAAGCAATTATCATTTTCTTCAAAAGCTCCCTTTATCTTAATGTATATCAAGGAAAGATTCCACCAGTAAGTAATTCTTTTAATCTACCATTTATTCAAAAACATAAAATATATGATTTTTATTTAAAACTACTTTTTTGGTTAATTTAAATTGATTGATTGGTAAAATTCTTTTCAACAAAAATAAGATAAAACTTCAAGTATTTCTGGATCATTCTTATATTTAAATAGAAATACAAAGAGATAAGAGAAATAGCTTTCTGTTATTACTACTTTTTTTGGATTTAATTTTATTTTGCTTAAAAAAAGTCATTTTTAATTCTATTTCTGAGCCAGATTTTATCAAATAATTGAGGAAAGATTTGGTCATGATTACCATCTGTTTATAAAATTTGGAATTATATTTCACTTATTATAGTATTCTAATCCTTTTTTGAAGGAGAGGCTTTGATAAATACAAAACCTTTTTACAAGAAAGGATTGATTAAACTAATTTTCTTTAGGCAAGAAATATTGATTGATCTAATTACTTTTTGAAAAAGATAAAACTAAATAAAATAGAAAATCACTTAATTCTTCTTATTGCTAATTTCTGTAGATATAATTATATTTTTTTAATAGAAATTCTCATTGGTAATTCTATTTTTAAAGTTTGTGTTATTTCAATATTGATCATTGAAAAACAATGTGAGTGTCAATTATCATCTATTAAAAAATAAATACTTTTTTATTTTATTTTACTATTTATATAGAGTCATAATTTTTTTAAAAGAAGAGCATTGATTGATCAGATTTCTTTTTTTTAAAAAAATATTTATTGATCCAATTTCTTTTTGAAAAGTCCATTTTAAGTAAAATGGAAAGTAACAGAATTATTTTTACTACTAATTTATGTAGATATTTCATTATCAATTGTTAAAAAAGGATGTGAGTGTTGATTATCATCTTTTTTAAAAAAACTATTTTATTTTATTTTACTGTTGATCTATATTAATAATTTTTTTTTAGAAACACCTTTGATTGATCAGATTGCTTTTTTTGAAAAAATGTGGATTGATCTAATTATTTTTTGTAAAAGTCCATTTTAAATAAAATAGAAAGTAACTGGCTTATTTTTATTAGCAATTGCTTTAGATACTCTGATATTTTTTTTCAAAGAATCTCATTTTAAATTCTATTTTCAAAGTTGGTTTTATTTCAATATAAAAAATTGCAAAAGAATGTGAGTGTTGATTATCATCTGTTTAAAAATATATATTTTATTTTACTGTTGATCTATATTCATCAATAGTTTTTTAAAAAGACATTTAATTTATCACATTAATTTTTTAAAAAAATATTGATTGATCTAATTAGTTTTTGAAAATGTCTTTTCAAACAAAATAGAAAGTAACCAGTTTTTTTTTATACTAACTTCTGTAGATACCATCATACCGTTTTGTAAAAATTCTCATCATTAATTATATTTTTCAAGTTGATTTTATTTCTATATCAATCATTGATAAAAGATGTCAGTTTTGATAACTATCTATTTAAAAAATTAAAGGCTTTTTTTTGAATTTACTATTAATATAAATTAATCAATAGTTATTTTTCAAAAAAACAATCGATCAATCTGATTTCTTCTATAAAGAAAATAGTGATTGAGCTAATTCTTTTAAAAAAAACAAGCTTTGATCAATCTAATAGCTTCATAAAAAAAGAATTGATTAAGCTATATTTTTCAAAAAATAGTATTGATAAATTTAATTGTTTTTTTTGAAAATATTAATCAATCCAAATATATCAATATATAGAATGATTTAAAATAAAATAGAAAAGAAATGATTTTACTCTATTACTACTTTCCATAAATATAATTATATTTTTTTTCAAAAAAAGTCCCTTTTAGTTCTAATTTTTAACAAGATGTTATTTGAATATTAATTATTAAATAATGGGTCAGTATTAATTAATATATATTGCAAAAAATATGGAATTATCATTCTTGTCATATGATAATTGAATTCAGCCCACAAAATTCTTTCAACTGCCTAATTGAATTATAAGCTTTCCTTTTTAAGAAAAATTCATCAGCTTTTGTTAACAAAAATATTTGATTAAAATCAATTCTTTCAAAAAAGAGTATTTATTGATGTAACTATTTTTTCAAAAATATTACTCAATTAGAATCTTTCAATATACAAAATAATTTGGAATAAACCAAGAAATAACTGAATTTTTGTAATTACTACTTTTCTAGATCTAATTTTGTTTTATTCTTAAAGAATATAATTAATTATATTTTTGAATTGGATATCATTTAAATATAAATTATTAAGAAATAATGGGGGGAAAGAAGAACAAAAACCATGACCAGTAATGACTTGTTCTTCTTTTTAGTCACACAATATGGCTGAAATCTTTCCCTTTTTACATTTTCAAAAATGTTTTTTTGGAAATCTCTGACTTGTGGATTCCTGTGAATTAATTGCTAAACCAATTTTTTACATTATGATATCAGCCATCTGTCACAGGGGCTCTTGGGAATAGATAGAGTGGCCTGGCACTCAGGAATCAGGGGCTGACTTGGAGGGCTCCAAAAGATAAAGAGAATAAAAGAATATTATATTTCTTCAAGAGAAAATCAGGAAGTATGAGATATTCCAAAGATAAGAATAAAGCCAAAGGCCAAAGAATAATGAGAGAAAGCCAAAGATCAAAGAATAAGGAGAGAAAGCCAAAGGAAGAGGAGCCAACCAAATGAATCCTCAATTCACTGTTTCAACCTGCCAGAAAGAACAATGAAATTATTAAAGGATATTACCACCAATATACACTGACAGGTGAATGAAGAAGTGGAAATGGCTGGCTTAAGATTATCAGTATTTACTTTAATGATGAAAAACAAAAAAAAGAATAAAAATGAATCCAATATATTAATTAACTGGGGAAAAAGTCCCTAGGGAAGAAAAGGTGGCCAGTATTTCTGAAAAGTTGAAGACTGATACTGGAGGGTTGATTACCCAGATTCAATGACTGTTTTGGGCTAATACAGATCGGGCCATCTTGAGAAATGAACTTTGTGTATTGCATCCCCACAGTGGAATATGAATTTACCCAAATGGGCCAATGCCATACAGGTTGTCCAAATACTTCCTGCATGGATCAATTGAGTTGTGCAAGGAGTGCTGGAGTGCTTGATACCTTGAAAACTGGTTTGAATAATTAAAAACCTCTTGAAATTTCCCTTGAAGAATCATGGGCAAGTATTCCATTGGGGGAATACTGTTGGAATGTAATAATCAACATGTGGAAAGCCAGGAGTTGGGGCTCTTGAATGGTATTCTGGTAGCTGCCATGGATTATAAGACTGAGGAGATGAAGCCTTCCTTCAAAATGGGTGATTGAATTGGGGACTTGATTTGAAATGAAATAATGGAGTACTGATAATCTCAACATTGCACTGCTGAGAAAAAATGGTGCATAATGGTATATAATACCATATACGTACCACTCCTGGTGCCTGCAGACTTGCGTCCATTGAATTGGGCCAGAAGTCTCTCTGATCTTGAGGGGAAACCCCTTATTGAAGGTGGCTGGTGTCCTCTGGTGATTTTTAGAGGCTATGGCAATTCTGGGTGCCTTGGGTCCTTGGCCCAATTTTGGGTTTTTTGGAGCTTTTGGCCATTTTATGTATTCTGTAATTTTTGGACAGAATAGGCTCAGGTGGGCCAACTTGTGGTTTAGGACCAACCTTGAATTAGGGGCTGCCCAAATTCCCCCTTTTTCTCTTTTGCCTTATTGGAATTAGGCCAAAAAGGGACCTACAGTGTCCCATGGCACACAGGCTGTAGAGGCCATAGGGGGTCTAAATGGCCCAAATATTCCATTTAGGCCATAAATGAGCTGATAAAAGGGGGTGGTACAGAGTCCCCTGAAAGACTTGATGGCTTCCATGGCCAAATTTAGAGGTATTGGCCTGCAGGTGGGTGAGGCTGGAAATTGGCTATAAGGCCCAATAAAGCAGGATATGACCTGAGGGCCATGGATATGGCCAAAGAGCCATTCCACACCATGAGTGGTCAAATGGCCTATGGTTGATAATATGGCCAATTGGCCATGCATTGGTGAGGCTTGAATTTCTGTAAAAATAAATTGGGAGGGGGTTTTCAAATGGTTGTGACAGTACCCCCTACCTTGAGTGGTGAGCTCCTGAGAACCAAGACAATGCCAAAGCCTGTTGAGGCTGTTGAGATGTATTGGAAATAGGTATTACAGAGGTTTAAAATCTTGAAACAGAAAATTATAACTGATAAGGGGTTGGCATATGAGTTGAGGATGATTTGGTCTTTTTCTGAAATTTGACTTTGGGATTTGAAGAAATGAGTTGATGTAAAGATTTTGGAATTAAATTATAAGAAAGAAAATTATGAAAAAAGGTATAATGGAAAGTGTAAAATAATGAAAATGAAAATTAGAGAAAGAAAAAGAAATGAAGCTTGAGAAGGTTCCAATCTTCATCACGGAGGTTTGTAATTGATTTTGACATTGGCCAAGGACTTGGAAAAAAAAATTGATGCCAGGTGCTCACAGAGTGGCTTAGGTGATGTTTTGAAAGATTATAGACCCCTTAGGGAAGTGGATACCAGGAGAGGAGCTTACTTTGGATAGTTACCACTCCCACCACTGCCATAAATAAAAATAATTTTCAAGGAATGCTTTGAAAAAGAATTAAGAAAGGATGGTCCAAGTGGGCAAGTGAAAATGGCCATAATTTTGGAATTGATGTTGAAAGCCTGGGCAAAGATGTGTGTTGAAAAATTGCAGAGTGCTCACAGAGTGGCCAAGGTAATTCTTACAACAAGAAGGGTAGAATACCTCTAAAGGTGAATATCAGGAGTGGTTCTTAATTTTGGTAATTTCTCTCTCCACCAAGAACCATAAATGATCAAGCTCTTGAAGAATTTGGTCCTGGCTTTTCAGGATATAAAGAATGAAAATACTTGACAAGTTCAGGAAAATTCTTGAGGCTTTCAGTTGGTCTTCAAGTGGATCTTCCTGGGTCTTGACTGAGACCCTTCCATTCCACCAAATACCATAATTTTCCTCTCTTGAGCTTTGATTCCAGTATTTGAGAGACATCCTATTCCTCTTCTTTTTCAATGATAATTGGAGGAGCAGGCTCCTGATGTCAATTTGGGACTGTTTATGTCCTGACTGGTTCTAAGAGTGAAATATTCAGACCATTTTTTTGGTGGGTCTAGTTGATTTGATGTTCTTGGAAGAAATCCATACCATGCCACCAGGATTGAAAACAAGTGGAATTTCTCTACTTTTAACTGCATACCTCTAAAACCTGTTTATGGGAACTTAAAGTTTTCTCTTGAAATCTTTCTGTACTGATTGTATTGTTGTTGATAGCTTTCCAGAAGGAGTATCTTGAGTAATATGAGCTGAGTCAAATTGAGGATCTCTTTAATAAACAGTGAAAAATGGTGATCATTTTGTTGAAGAGTGATCAGAGTTATTGTAAGCAAATTCAGCCAGAGGAACCAGCTATTCAAATCATCATTATGATAGCTGAAATACATCCAAAGATACTGTTCTAGTATCTGATTTACTGTCTCTGTCTGTTCATCAGTTTTTGGATGGTAAGCAGTTGAAAGATCTATTGAAATCTTGAGCTGCTTACAAGGACTAGTACCAAAGGAAGAAACAAAAAAGAGAACCTCTATCACTAACAATTATTGAAAGAAGGCCATGATTTGAGCACATATTCTTGATGAATGAATGGGCCAAATCCAGTGAAGTTATTGAAGACATTGTTGGAATAAAAACTGCAATTTTGAGAATATATCCACTATGACAAGGATTGAGTCAAATGAGCTGGACAGTGGAAATTGAGTGATGAAGTCCATTGAAAAACAAATCCAAGGACCATTTGGAATTAGAAGAGGTTTGAGGAGTACACACCTCTTGTGATAAATATTCTTGTTTCTTGAACACTGTTGACAGGATGAGACATAATGATTAATGAATCAAGTCATGCAAGACCAGTGAAAATACTGTTTGACAAGCTTGAAAGTCCTCTCTTGGCCATGGTGTCCAGATAGAGGAGATTCATGCTGTTTTTGAAGTATACTGAGCTGAATTGTGGGTTAATTTGGAGCCACCAACCAATCTTTGAAAAGGAGAAGTTGGGAAGAGGAATCAAGAGAATAATCTTGGACAGATTTAGCTTTACCAAAATATTGAAGGATACTCCTGTATTGAGAATTTTTCCATAATGCCTTTTGAATTGAGCTAATCAAATTTGAAAATATATCCACCTTGACTGCAAAGAATTTCATCTTCCTTTATTCTTTGTTGATAATTCATTGGCTTCTTGCTGATTTAATCCTCCCCTCTCTGGGTAAACATTGTCCCAACATGACATTGCATCTACAAGGGCTTCCAAGCAGCCAGGGAGGTAAGTGATTGAGAAATGAAATTCAGATAGGAATTTGTCCCAGTGGGCTTGACGGCAAGTGAGGACCTTGGAGGTCATGAAGTATTTCAGAGGAGAGTGATCAGTGAGATCTTCAAAGGGGTAGATACAGAAAGAAGAAAAGCCCTCCAGTTCTTGAGAGCCCAGACTATTCCAAGGAGCTTCTTGTCATGAATCTCATATTTTAGCTCTGCTGGAATACACCTGTGGCTATCAAATTCAATGGAATATTTTCCTGAGTCAGAAACCTGACTTAGTACGGAATCCAAGGCATAATTAGATGTATCAGTCTCTACAATGGTGGGTAGAGAAGGATTGGAGTGGTAGTGAATGCCTCTTTGAGTTGGTGAAACTTTCTGAGAGATTCCTCATGGGAGGGAAAAAAGGAATCTGTCTTGAGGAACATGGTGAGTGAACTGATTTTCATTGAATAATCCTTGATGAAACGGCGGTAAAAGTTTGCAAAGCCAAGGAATTATTGAAGAACCTTGAGGTTTCTTGGAGGTCTCCAATTCAGAATTTGCTGTAATTTTTCTCATTCCATCTTGAGGCCTTCAGAAGAAACCACATAACCAAAATACTCTACACTAGAAAAATGAAACAGGCACTTGGAGGCCTTAGAAAAGATGTTATTGGCTCTGAGTCTGGCAAGAACAGTGGACACATGAGTGAAATGCCTTTTTCATATTTGGAAAATAACATGATATTTGCCAAATGAACCGCAACATAAACATCAAGAAGATCATAAAAAATATCATTGACAAGATTTTGAAAAGAGGCAGGAGCATTAGTGAGGACAAATGACATAGCAAAGTACTCATAATTGCAACATTTGGCTCTAAAACAAGTAAAATGTTCATCACCTTCCCTGATTCTGAGAAGATTATATGCTCCACGCAGATCAATCTTGCATAAGATAGAAGAACCATTAAAGACAGTAAGAAGCTGTTTAATAGGAGGAACAGGATATTTGTTCTTCCTAGTAACAGCATTATGTTTGCAGTAATAAACACACAAACAAAGGCTTCCATCCTTCTTTTTGACAAAGGGGACAGGTGCTCCTGTTGAAGAGGAGTTTGGCCAGATGAAACCTTTCTCTACATTCTCTGAAATGTAGGCCCTGAGTGTATCTGACTCTTGGCTTGATAAAGAGTAGATCACCCCAACTGGAGGTAGAGACCCCTCCAGCTTGATATGATGATCACAGGTGTGGTGAGGAGGAAGTTTCTGTGATTTCACCTTGGAGAATACATCCAAATACTGGTGATGAGAGTAAGGAGCAGCTTTCATCATGGTTTCTATTTCTTCTGGCTCTTCCTCTTCATCCCACAGCTCCTCCAGAAAGTCATGATAAGATGAAGGAGGAAGGTCCATATTCCCAAAGAAGAGATGAAGTGAAGATACAGAATTATCATCTCCAAAATATTTAATATCTTTGAAGACTTTATCTATAGAGGATAGAAATGGCATATGAGAATTTAAGGAAGGAATATGGACAAAATATAGAGATGATGGTGTTCTAGAATCACCAACCAGAGCTGCACATGATTTGGCAGAAGAAAATTCATTACTCCATTATTTAGAAAGATCATAGTAGTCCTTATGATCAGAATTGAAGGTGATCAGCCCTTTCCTCCAATCAATAGATGGATTCAAATGATTTAGAAAGTCAAAGCCCAATATGAGGTTTTCTCCCTTGCGAGTATCAATGACTAAAAAGTACTATTCAAAGCTTGGGAAGGATGGAAGCTCAAACATATATTTAGTATGGTGAGTCAAAAACAGAGAAGGATACTCAGAGGAGTCCAAGATGATAAGAGGAATCTTCTCTGGGAGCTCTGAAATGGTCAAAGAATACTTGTGAACAAACTGCTTTGCAATAAATGAGTTAGTAGCACCAGAATCAATGAGAATACTGTAAATCACATCAGAGGGATAACAAAAAACAAAAATTTTAAGAGAATTTTTGACACAAGTCTTCAGAATGCACAAGTTTGCTCTGGATGGAAAACAGTGAAGACCATTGAACACAAAATGATCTTCAATCAGGTTTTTCCCTGGATAAGAAACTTTCCTGATGGCTAGGCAAGCTGGTTTTGCTGCCTTTTGAAACAAGACTGAAGATTTTCCTTCCCACCACAATTGGCACATAAGCCCTCCTTGACTCTTCATTCTTTTTCAGAACCCATCAACTTGAACTACTTACTCAGAAAAGAAGAATGGCGCTTGTACCTCTTCTGAAAATTCTTCTTCTTCTTTTGAGTTGAGATTGAACAATTTCGAGGATGAGAAGAGTTTGACTTGGAGGATTCAGGCTTCTTCTCTTGATGATGACTCTTCTACTTTCTCCTCTCATGGTACCTGGTATCAAGCTCCAGGTTAATATCTATTAAGTCTTGAACAGAATCAATTTTTGAAGGATGGGAGGCCAATTGATCCCGGATCCTGGAGGCCAATCCATTTCTGAAATGATGGATGAAAGCTCTTTCACACCAATCTCAAATTTCTGAAACCAAACTTCTGAAATAAGCAATTCATAAGGAAACATGTCCACCTTCTTTAATTCATAAGCAATCCAGCTCTGCTTCAGCTTTTCTAACTTCATTTGGGTCCCAAAAAAAAGTAAAGAGTTTAGATTAAAATAAAGTCCATGAATTGAGAAGTTATTTTGGATCTTGATTAGTGAGATTGGAGAGATAAGGCTCAATCCATTTTTCAGCCCTGCCAAAGAGAAATGAAGTGGCATAAAAAACATTCCACCTGTCTTGAGAGAAACTTTCTGGATCATTATGAAAGATAAGTTGACAAGACTGAATGAAGCTTCTGACCTTGAAGGGGTGAGTCCCATCAAAGCATTCTGGTGCCTTCATGGGTGAATTCTTGAAGGATGGTGGTATTGATGCTTTGGAAGATGAAGCTGCTTGAATATTGGCCATAATCTGAGTCATTTGCTGCATAATGGCCAATAAGGATGGTTCATACTGATGGGAGACAGGCTGATTAGACTGGGCTAGAGTTGACCCTCTAGTACCTTGGGATTCCACCATCAGAGCAGGAAAACCTTCAGTACTATCAGACTCTCCCTCTTCCACATCTTCACCAGGACCTTTGAAAATGGTCCTTGAGAGTCCTGGAAAACCTTAAACTACTCCTGAAAAGAAACTTGATCTTCTTGGCCCTTATCCTTCTTTCCTGGATGGTGCTACTCCTTCCAAATTTGGTCCTCTGTCTAAGTGGGCCCTTGGGTTCAGGATAAAAATGGAATAGAATGAATAACCATCAACATTTGAAGATGAAAGATTAAGGCAATGAAAAAAGAAATCTTGAAGTCAAAATCAAAATCAATATCTTGAAGAAAAGCAATAAATCAAATGAAATCTTCAGGTAAGTCAATAAATCAAATTTCAAATGAAATCTTGAAGTCAATAAATCAATATTTCAGGTGAAATCTTGAAGTCAATAAATCAATATGACAAATAAATCATGATTAAAAAATTTCAGAAAATCAATCAATCAAATTAATTCTTGAGGAAAAATTAATATATGTCAAACATCTTGATGTGATAAATCAGCAGGATCAATAAATCTTCAGGTCAATCAATCTTTCTTGAAGTCAATGTCAAATTTGTGTCAAAGAAATTAATCAAATCAAATCAAGTTATTTCTTTATTAAAAATCAAAATTCTTCAAGAATTAATAAAAGATAATCTTGATGTGAAGAATGTGTCTGAATGAATTTGCTGACAAATATGAAATTCAAATAAAGATAAAACTGAATCATCAATTAAATAATTTGATTATTTGAATAAAAATTAAAAAGAGAAACAAAGTAAAAGTGGGTCAGCATTAAATCTTTAAGAATGAAGTGTCAGCCTGTCACTCAAAACCAGAGCACAAGCATGACAAGCAAAATACCACAAACCAATAGTATAGCCAAGATACCACCAAAACATGGAGCTGAGCCAAATCAGCTCAAAAGGTATCAAAATAAAGAGGAAATTCACCAATTTCTGAAAACATAAGTCCCATCACCATAGGACAAGAAATAACAAAGTTATTCCCGCTCAAAGTTATTGCTGAGCATAAACCTTAATTTTCACCTCTCATCTAAAATCTAGAAGGAGAGGCTTAACCCCATCAAATGGGTACTCAAAAGGAAGCTCTAAGCTGGGGCTATCCAATGGTACCAGTCAAACTGAGCTAGCACCAGTATTACTTGAGTTATGGTCAAATTCAGGCCAAATAAGGGTGAACAAAATATTCACCTCTCATCTAACTTCTACAGTTTTAGTGTGGGATACTTGAAGTGGGGTCTTTTTGGAAAGAGAACAATAAGGGCTATCTGATGGTGCCATCCACTTCTTCATATCTCACCTATAACAGAAGTTATGAGGCAAACAAGCTCAATACAGCTTTTTGCCCAAACCACGCCTATGTACAAAAACCTTGTACATGGGATAACTTTATCATATTTAATGATAACCATACCAAATTGGGTATCATTGTGTAGAGCTCATACAGGGCTATCCAATGAACCAACTTTGAGCATGATATCTCAAAAACTGACACAGGTCTGGCTATTTGAAGGCTATAATCCCACAATATGACCAATACAACTGTATTATGACAGGATACAGTTGTACTCTGATTATGAGGTGTCAAACAGATGAAGAAGCATGTTAATACTTCAATAACTCATAATTCAGTAAATACTGGGGTCCCATACAGCTTCTGTACAGCATTCTGCGCGTCATACATGTCAGAATTCGGCTGTGAGGTCCCCAGATGAAAATCTTCACCCTGTATTGGTGAAAACCGCCCAGATGTGGTTTCAAAACCACATCTGAGCCCAATAAAGGGCATACAGGCTGTTTGCAAACCAAAAGTCAGTCCTAGAGAGTGAAAAATCTTCACTTACTCTATGTGGAAAGGTCTAGCACCCTTTCCACCCCATTTCAGGATAAAAAGGAGGCTTTTCACAGCCAGAATTGTCTCCTCATCCTGCTCTTGAATACCCTATGTAGTAAACTGTCAAAAAAAGTTTTACTCTTGGGTAATAATCAGGTATAATCTTAATTTGAAAGTATTGTAGTCTTTATTATTGTAACCCAACAGGTAAAGCTGCACCCAGGGCTTTCAACAGCGCTCACCACCACTATATTCCTTATAGTAAAGCCCTCTTATTATTAAATTAAACCATCTTTAACCCTTATAAAGATATTTTAAACTATTTTCTATGTGTCACAGTCATAGTTTTAGTTGTAAATAGCATTATTACCACTTCAACATAGACTCATCCTGACATTTTGGGGCCTGGCTGTGTTTTAAAAACCTTTTTGGACTTATTAAAAGTAAGTTTTTCTCTTTTTTGTCATTTTATTGACACTTGTTTTATCTTTTTAGGCGTCATTCTCTCTAAAAAATATATATATTTATATATTTTTATTTATTTTTCAAAAATACTCATATCTTACAGAGTATCTGTCACATGGCTAATAACCACAAGACCAGTATTTTTGGCGTGTTTTGTATATAAAAACACTTTTAAAGCCACTAATACAGTCTAAATTCTTAATTGAATCAAGACAGCTCAAACTGATAAGCCAACAGTCGAGGCGTGTTTGGGCACATTGTCAACTCAATTGCTCTGTAATACACCATCTTTGACAGATTATACTTGCTAATTACAACTATTCTGTAAGATATTGGTATACAAACAGTATACCACATATCAGTAAGCTGTATTTTTGACGTGGAATTTTTAATTCAATTACACTGTCATAATACAAGGGCATATTGTGATAATATACAAGCACAGAGGCCATTCTTAGACATGCAAAGCCAGCCTTTTAAGAAGTCTTGACTGACATAAGCCCTCTTTTTCCTGTTTGATTCAGTGGAAGAAAATTTCATGCCTTAAGACCCAGTCACAGGCCAACACACCAGGGACACCCTCAGAACCAGAGGGCAGCAAGGGCAAAGGAAAAAGACTTAGTGAAGGCCTCATTACAGCCAAAAAGTGGACACCAATAGCCACTCAGAGGAGTAGAAAACCACGAAACTCTGCTTCAATACAAGTTAAACCAACCTTAACCACTTGTACAGGGAAGATTACAATTATTAAGCCAGTTGTAACCTCCAAAGGCAAACTGCCCAAATCAGCAGATAACAAATTTGTACAAGACACAGTCAAAGGTAAATACCCAAAGAACATAAAGTTTTTGACTGCTTGCAAACACTGATATGTCCCCTGCATACCTCAGAGACCTTGGCTTCCTGTAAGGTGTGGATATGAAACTTTGATTAAAAATCAAGTACTTTTCCTGTCCTCAAAATTTGTATAAGGTAAAAATCAATTAAAAATAGTATGAAATATTATTTTTAAGAGAAAACACGCCAATTTTATTGTTTATAACTTTATTAGTATAAAACAATAATATTATAAAAATTTATTGTTTTACCAACAATAAAAATTTATCCAAAAAATACTCTACAAGAGATATTTTAAGGCTACAAAAGAAATTTCTTCAAGAGCAATTTCAATTGGAATTAATTGAGCAAAGAACTGCAAGCAATTAATTAAAGAACAAAGTCTTTAAAAAGAGTATTAAAGAGAAAACACACCCAAAAGTGACCAGAGTGAATTTGGAAACAAAGTGACAAAGTTTACAGTGATGAAAGATGCTTTAATTCACTTTTGGGTGGTTCAGGGGTAAAAATGATTATAAGAGTTACAAACAATGATTATAATGATTTTTTCACGTGGTTAAAAGGATTAAAATGATTTAAAAGTGGTGGTTGGAATCTTTGATTGATTGGTTTAACAGTTTTAAACTAATTAATAAAAGGAAAAGATTCTAACATGAAGAGAAAAGTGGGGCAAAGAAGACATTCTTTTATAGCCATCAATTCTCTTACTCCAAAAGTAAATTTTACTCTTGTCAGTCGTGAAAAACAGTCTGACAACAGAAAAGCCAATTATGGCATCATTGAACCCTGGTTTAGACCAAAAAGGGCTGGTTTAAGCCATTTTTAGCCATTTTTAGCCATTTTAGACCCTTAAATCAGCCATTACTATAGCAATACCAGGCCTAGAGCCTTCAAAACACGTCAGAATGTGTGTCAGAGGCGTAGAAACCAGTTAAAACTGTTTTTATTATGATTGTTTTATCTTAAGGGTAGTTTTACCCTCTTGGCAACAGCTAAAACTACCCCAGTTGGTATCAAAACCTCATCATCAATTGAGTCCACAGACCCTGTAACTTAATTCCAGGCCAAAAGTGATGAACTTTTGCGTGAATTTTGACATCCCACGCCTGTCAGCAAGGATTTTGGGGGTCTAGCTCCCCCTTAGAGCTGGAGTTCCTTTTCCCCCCCAAATTTAATCTTTCCAATTTATTTTTCCTTTAATTCCTCATCATGTATTATACTTATAATTTACATATGTAATTCAATTCAATTGTACAGTAAAATACAGTAATAATTGACACCTCATATGTAAATCAAAGTTCACTTATGTAATACACGCGCACATTTTGACATTTCAATTGAATTCAATTGAAAATACTTCAATTCCTCATAACTTCTAAACTAAACACAACACCTCAATTTTAACACAAAAATTGATGGTTAACACCACATGTGGTGTGAATTAAATTAAGGTTTTGAGGATTTTCAACTTTTGTATTGAAAATACTAAAAACTTAATTTAAGCTTATTTAGAGTTGAGTTACAAGAATTTCACTCAGAGGTGACCCCACCTGATTTTTTATGAGGAATCCAATGGTGAAATAAATTTTATATGTTTATTTATTGGATAAAAAGTTATAATAAATTTTATTTAACTTTTTTCCAAATTTATTTATTTTTTCACAATTTTGTTAAAGTTTCATTTTTACTTAATTTTTTCAAGTATAAATGTAATTTTATATTTACAAAATTTAATGTATTTTTTATTTTTAAATTATAATTAATTTTTTATTTTTGATATAATTTTATATTTATATTTTGATTTTTATTTTAATAATATGAATAAATTTATTTTATTTATATTAATATGTTATTTTTTATATTTGTGGTCTTTTGGGTATATGAAATTACCTCTAAGGCTCACATTCCCTCCCCCTAAAAAAGAATATTACTTTGTAATATTGGTGTTTCTAGTGTGTCTGAATCTCCTCAGGAGTTTGGTAGCTTCTGGTATATCTTTTTCTTCTAACCATTCATCTTCACAAGTTGGGTCACTGTACCTAACAAGGTATTCCCTTACTTTCTTGGTTCTTAATTTCCTTTCTTTAAGAACTTTGGTTATTTTCTTAGTACCAGATGTCTCAATAGGAGGTATAACTTGGGGAACCTTATTCCTCAAGGGAAATTTCTCAGCATCACTAGATTTATATGGTTTTATCAAGCTCACTGGAAATGTAGGGTGCTTATTGCTAAGTTCTTCAGATAACTCTACTTCAACAGCATTTTCTGCATGGAGGGCCTTAATCACAAAAGGTCCTGCAAAGGAGTCTTTCAACTTTTTACATCCTTTGATGTTATTGAAGTTAGTGGTGGATACAAGAACTAGGTCCCCCACTTTGAAATCTGGAGTTGCATGAGATTTATCCCATTTGTCTTTAGCATATGCAAAAGAGTCCTCCATGCACCTTACTGCATGCTTTCTAGCTTTGTCTAGCATTCCTTTGAAGCTAGCAGCTGTGGGATGTATTTCAATTAAGTCTTTCCTCAAGGAGTCTTGGGGTAACTTGGGGTTCCATCCTTTTTCTAGAACAGCAGGAGTCTGATTGGTACTAGCATGGATTGATGTTTTATATGCTAATTCCAGTGCTGGTAACAGAGTACACCAATCATGGGTAAATCCATCACAATCTTTGAATTCAAGGCCATATGCACAAAAATCTTCTTACCATGTCCTCTAAGGTTTGGATCATTCTTTCAGCCAGGCCATCAGTTTGTGGGTGGTAGGCTGTAGAGAAAGACAGTTTAGTGCCAAATAATTGGTGAAGATTTGTCCATAGTGCTGAAGTGAATTTGGGATCTCTATCACTGATGATATTTGTAAATATCCCAGTCCATGACACTACTCTATTCCATATCAGAAGAGCTGTATCCATGGCTGTATCATCTTTGTGACATGGTAAAAAGATTGGAGTTTTACTGAATCTGTCCACAATTACTAGGCAAGCATTATAGCTCCTGTCACCTCCTGGTGGTAGGCCAGTTACCCAATCCATATGGACAATTTCCCAAGGTCTGTTTGGCTCTTGGATTTTCATCATATTTCCAAGTCTTTTGCCAGTGGATTTATTTGCCTTTTGGCATCTGTCACAGGTTTTGAAATACTCTGCAACATCTTTTTGCCACATTGGCCACCATATGCAGGTCTTCACTTTCTCTCTTGTTCTGTCTTCAGAAAGATGTCCTGAAAAGGGACTATCATGGCATTCTTTCAGTACAAGATTGATTAATGACCTGTCTACAACTGTCATGACACATGTGTGCTTGGTTCTGTGGTAAATTATACCATCCAGTAGGTGAAATCTTCCTTCATTATAAGATTTCCTCCATACTTCATCCAAGGCATGTATTAGAGAGTTGTCTTTACAGTCTTTGTTAAGTAATTGGCATAAGATGCTACAATTCTTATCTTGAGTGTAACTATTTCTGACTTCTTCAAAGAAGGTGGTGTTCAAGTCTGTAACACTTATTCCTTCTATTGGAATTTGTGGTGAAGCTTCTTCTGGAACATAAGCAGGATTATCAATGTTATTTGGTAATGGCCATCTGCTTAGTCCATCTGCATTCTTATGAATATTCCCATCCTTATGAACAATAGTCATATTGCCTCTGTATTCTTGTATGGCTATTTGCCATCTGAGCATGTGTCTGTTAGGTGTTTTCATGTTCAAAAGTGATTTCACAGCTGTAAAATCTGTTATTACTTAAAAAACACATCCCTCTAAGAAATAGTTAAATTTCTCCAAGGCCCAGACAAGGCATAGACATTCCATTTGACTTGCTCCATATCTGGCTTCAGTTGGTTTGATTTGCCTGGATATGAAACATATTGGTCCTTCTACAGGTTTGTCATTTATGATCTGAACTTGGTGAAGTGCAGCACCTAGTCCATCCCCTGATGCATCAATATACAGTTTGAAAGGTAATTTAAAGTCTGACATCAGTAAGAGTGGAGCAGTGGTCAATGCTTCTCTTAGAGATTCAAAAGCTTTGACTCTGTCAACAGTCATTTCAAATACTGTGTCTTTGTCACACAACTTATAAAGTGGTCTTGCTATGGATGCAAAGTCTTTAATGTGTTGCCTGTAATATCCTGCAAAACCCAAGAATGACTGAATTTCCTTCTTATTCTGAGGCATGGGTTTTAACAATACTGCTGCAACTTTATTTTTATCAATTCCAAGGGACAAACCAGATACAACATGTCCTAGTGCCTTAAGTTCTTTAAATCCAAAATGACATTTCTTCAAGGAGATTTTCAGGTTTACTGATTGGATTTTTGTCAAAACTCTTGATAATCTGTACATGTGCTCCTCCCAAGTCTTTGAACAGATAATAATGTCATCAATGTAAATGATTAACCATCCCTCTGAGAGTTCTTCAGGGAAGATTTCATTCATCATTCTTTGGAAGTGTGAAGGTGCATTTTTGATACCAAAGGGCATCCTTAAGTATTCATACACTCCACAATGAACAATAATTCTCAAGTATTTTCTTGCTCTTGGTGTTACCACATTTTGATGGAATCCTTTAAGGGCATCCATAGTGGTTATATACACTGCTTGAGATATTTGAGTAAGGGCAATTTGGATTTTTGGTATTGGGTATCTGTCTGGAACAGTGTAAGTGTTCAGAGCTCTAAAGTCCCCAACCATTCTGGATTTTCCATTATGCCACGCCACTATGACTGGTGTAGTTATTTCTACTTCCTCATTGTGGCCTACTTTTCTTATTACACCAAGGTCTAGAAGTTCTTTGATATGAATTTCTAGAGCTTCTCTTGATTTTGGACTTGCTGGATAAGCAGGTCTTCTTAAGAGTGGTGGATAAGGTCTCTCAATGTTAAGAATGATGTCAACTTCATGACCAATAATTGCTCCCAGAGGTTCTTTGTCTGTAGCAAATGCTCCTTTGTGGTCATACAAAAGGGAAGAAAGTTCATTTTCTTGTTTATTAGTCAGATGAAGGCTTATCTCAGCCTCATTTAACTGTTCAGACTTGAATTTTTCTAACTCTAAGTTGACTGGTGATACTTTGTTTACTGTAATTTGTCTTTCAAATGGTAAAAAGGCAAATTTCTTCCGCTTATTGTTCCCAATTGTAAAGTATCTGTCTTTGTTATTATGTAAATCTATCCCATACATGATCAAATAGTCATTTCCCAATATAAAATGGGTACTAGAGCAATTTTCCATAACAACAAATTCAACTGTGATGCTTAAATTCCCATTTATGTGTGGGAATATGACATTGGTCTCAAAGATTCCCAATGCTTTCATTGGGTTACTTGCACTGTTGAATTTTATACCATCAATTGGTAACAATTGGTCTTCAAAATTTGGCACACAAGTCTTAAGAAAGGATTTTCCAACACAAGAGCAGAAGGATCCTGGGTCAAGTAAAAGTTTGGTGGGCTTGTTGTCAATTACCACTTCTGTTATACAGGAGTTACCAGCTGTATAACCTTTTCCTCTGTTTGGTTTTGTCTTCATAAGTTGTGCATCTTGAACTTTTGATAAATCAACTTGACCATTGCTCAATTGTGGTAAGTGGGAATAAGATTCCATGATGTCAAAAGTGGCATTGATATTTTCTATATCTTTTGAGGATTCAGAAAATATGGATGACTTATCATCTGAATTGTCTTCAATTATGTCTTCTTTTTCAACATCTGGTTTCTTTTCAATGTCAATTTCATTGATTTTCCCCCTCTTTGGACATGTATTGGCTAAATGGGTGGTGCTTTGGCAAATATGGCATTTTCTGACTGTATCTGCAGATTTATATTTAATATTACCAGAATTTTCTTTGGGGTTTTTGTCCACAGAATCTTTCCAAGGTGTATTAAACCTTGTTTCGAGATTCACCCTACTAGAACCAATTTTGGTTCTGGTGGTTACTTCTTCTAGTATATTGATAATATCTTCTGCTGAAGATTGTTCAGTAGTCCTGCTTTTGACAGCATGCTCTAAGTCACCTCCACATTGTCTCAGAATTTTTCTATGGATCATAAACTCTGACATGTCAGGATATAATGCTGTTAATCTGTCCTTTTGTTGGCAAAACCATGGTAGAGCTCTGTCTTTATCAGCATTAAATTTGGCAGATTCAAAGGCTGTTTCAACTTTAAACCTCCAAGCATCATTTGCCCATTTGTTGATGATTTGGGTTTTCCACCAAGTCCAACTCTGGTGTCCATGTGCTTGTCTTATTTTGATGTACCATCTGTGAGCTGATCTGGTAAACAAGGTGTTAAACCTGGCTGTTACCAATCTGTCTGGTAATTCAAAATCCTCTTTGATCATGTCAATACCTCTAATGAATTCCATATGGTCATACTCTCCTTCACCACTGAAGTGAGGCCATTCTTTAAGTTTTGGAACTTCTTTCAAGAGTGCTTGGCCCATTGATGGTTCCAAGTTATGAAAAGAAGTGGATAATTCATTTTTTAATTGTGAATTATCAGGATCCAATACTTGTGGATTTGGAATTCTTGTGCCCTCATTTTGATTTAGAGGTGTAGACATTCTTGGTAAGGTGTTCAGTATTTGTTCAATGTCATTCATTTTTGTAAGGTTTGTCTATGAAACTCTTGATAATAGTAACAATATCAAGAGTACTATGACTGTCCTCAGTAGAAAAATATAATATAATGAAATATTATAACCACAAATTTAAATATAATTATTAAAAAATAATTATATAAAAAAAATAAATTTAATTATTATTATAATAATATAATAATAAAAAAAATATAATAATTATAATAAATTATAATTATTCTATTATTGTTATAGTCACTGACAGTTATAACAATAAGAAGTGTAAATCTCTTAATGAGACAATTACACGTGGAAAATAAGAATATTAACCACTTATAAATAATATAAATATTATTTATAAAAAGAATTAATCACACACTGTGCAGAAATAATTCTTTATAGAATAAAATTCTATATAAAAAAACTAATAATAGATAAAAAAATATAGAACTTTAAAGAAAACTTACTTATAATATTTATTTAATACAACAAGTTATAAAACAACAGTTATTATATTAAATAATGATTATAAGTTAAAAACACGCCAAAAATCAATAAAATCAAAGATAAAACAACTTTTTATACTAAAATTTATGATTAAAGAGTTTTTGGGAGGAATTTGTGGATTTTAAAAGATATTTAAGATGAAAATTTTATATAATAAAAGTTATTATAGATGATTACAACAATAATCTGAATTCTATGACTTCAATTCTTTAATTTAATAAATAAAGAATAAAAATAACTTAAGAATTACTTTTAATAATAAGATTTTATATTTAATAAAACTTTACCTGTTTAAATGTCTAATATGATTGGATTGATTATGAATTATGGACAAAAACAGTGATGAAAAGACTCTTTTTATGTCTACAGAGCAGCTCTCATGATTCATAATGGATGTAGAGGGCGTGCTCAGATCAAAACTGAAAAACCATGCTTAAAAATTAAGTTCTTAATTTAAGGCAACTTATTTTTACTTCCAATTTAAAGTTACCAGTGTTATTCTTAACTCCAAGTAACTTTAATCCTCATTTAGTTTAATTATTTTAAGTTTTAATATAAAATAAGTTTATTTATATTAAAGTTCATCATATGAACAACTTAAAATTAGAGTTTCAAGCAGAAATCTTTTAAACTCAATTTTTAATTAATTTTTAAAGAAATCATAATTTTCTTTAAGCTTAATTAAAAAGTAATTTTCCAGGCTAATTACCCAGGAAACTTATCAATAAAAGATACTTAAAATTTAATTTATATATTGATAATATTAAATTCTAAGCAGTGTGAAATTTTCAAGCAAATCCATTAAGATTTGGATTTTTAATGAATTTTTGAAGTTATTACTATTTTTCCACGTAAAATAGCAATACACACAAAACCTTAAGTTTTGATAAGGTTTTGATGATTGAAACCTTAAAGTTTTAAGCTTATTTAAGCTTTTTAAGCTTGATTAAGCTTTGACAGTTCTTAAAACCTTGATTCCAAGCCTGCTTATTGGGATTTACCCTCTTGGCAGCTTGAAATTCCTGTCCAATTTAGGATAAAACCAGTTTAAACCTTAAGGTTGGATCAAAGTCTAATCTTAAAGTTTAAATAAGGTTGAAAATCCTCCAATACAGGTGGACAACCTTAATTGAATCCTTGCAGATCCAAAAAGTTGGGTACCCCAGCTCTATTTGGTCTTTTTCCTTTGTCCCACCTTTTTGCGTGGATTTTGCCCTTTTATTTATTTAAAGCCATACTATGGCCTTAAACCCTTTTAAATTGAGCTCACGCAGGATTTACATTCTGTATGGCAAATCCTTAGCCAATTCAGTAAATATACACCACACCTCAATTTTAACTAAAATTTTGGTAAAGTTGCATAAACCTTATGTAACTTTAAATTTAAGCTTAATTAAGCTTAAATTTAACAATTTTAAAAAAAATGTTAAAAAAGTTACATTAGTACTGTGAGATTCTTAAATCTTCTAATAACACAAGAAATAAGTGTTTTTGGGTATAACACCCTATGGGTGTACCCTAGGTTATTTTTGGTGTAGAATCCAAAAATGACATAATAATTATAACTTTGTTTATCCAAAAAAAAGTTATACTTATTTTTTATTATTTTTTATTTTAAATTCAACTAAAAAGTCTGTTTAAGACAAATTTAATTGTTTATAAAATCATTTGTGGCCTTATGGGTATGTTAAACATACCTCACAGGCTCACAATTTTACTGTTGTTACACCTTTGGGAATTTCTGTATTCATGTTGGAAGCTTTGTATTAAATTTATTACTTCAATTTTATACATGTCTTCCTTATGTGTCAGTTCTTGCCATAACTCTGTCTGTCTTGTATTATCAGCAGTGACTTGATTCAATTTCATTGATAATTTTGATACTTCTTCTTGTGAAGCATCAAAACACTTTTTCAAGGCAATGGTATATGTCTTTACTTCAGTAAATGAATTTGAAATGTCATCAAGGACTTTCTTGTTATCTGTTTTGATAATATTTATGGCTTGTTTAATTCTTGTTTCAATCATGTCATCAATATTGAATTTAGAATATTTATCTGTTAATTCTTTAATAATGGCAGATTGTTCATTTATTTTAATGTTAGAAGAATTGTCATTATTAGAATTTTTAATTGTTCTTAAAACTTTTTCAAAACACATAAGTGTTTCATTAATTTGGCACAGACTCAGGTTGTTTGTTTTAATGTTGTTACAAATGGTGTCATTTTTATCAGAAAGATGTTTTTTCACGTCATTTATAGCATTATACAACTCTGGGATGGAATCAAATATGTCAAAAATCATTTCTGGAACCTTAATCTGGCTTCCTCCTTCTTCTGTAATTCCATCATGGTTCTGGCCATCTGAAATACATTTTCCATGGCATCCTGCTGAATCTTTGGGATTCTGTAGCCCTGGCTGTAAGGTTTTGGGGCTGGTGCCTTCCCTTTGCCCTTGTTTGGAGTTTGTGGCTGCTTTTTCACGTTGGAATTGCTGCTGCTGGCCACTGGGGCTGTTTTTGGCACTGGTTTGGGTGGTGGAGGGTTGTTTTTCCTCCATTCTAGTGTCAAAAGCATCATGTTTTTCTTCTCCATCAATGGATGCCATCCATTGAGCAATTTGCAAGTGTTGGGATGGCCCAAGAATTTTCTTACTGTCAGGTAAGAATTCATGCAATTCTTCCACAGGTCTGCAAGGATCTGGTACTCTTTGAATTGAAGTGCATTGTTGTATGCACTGTGGCTGGCTTTGTATATGTCCACAGAGGCTTGTTGTGGCAGTGTCAGCTCTTTTTGAAGGTAAAATGGTATTATCAGCTTCAGAATGACCCATTTTAGTTGTTTGGAAGTCATCAACTGACCCTTTTCCTTCTGTACCTGGTTGGCCTCTGCCATAATCACGTCTATTACCTTTTTGGGAGCTGCTTGAGGGGTTGTAGCTGGCTCCTGACCTGGTTGAAGGCATAATTATGGTTAAAAAAGGCTTAAAATAGTATTTTTACGTCAAAAAACTTACTATTGGCCAAATTTTTAGCTTTCTGAAGGGTATTACTTATGTCCAAGTTAATTAATTCAGAAGATATTGGTTCAGGCTGGTTATTTTGAGTCACAATGACAGTGCTATTATGATCAGAATTGACAGTACTGGCAGGGATAATGCTGGTTACTGTTGAGGCTGTTTCAATGTTTTCTTGTCTTACCACGTTGTCAGACACTAAAATTAATGAAAAAGCCAATTAATTAAGTAAAAAAGGTTATTTCAAAAAAGAAATAAAAATATAAGCCTCACTTATAATATGAAAAAAAGTTATTTTTTATGGATTTTTTGAATTATAAGTATTTTTTATATGTTTTTAAATTTTTCAATATAAGAAAAAAGATTTAAAAAGAGTAAAAAAAATATCTCACAGGTAAAATATCACGGCTGGGACCCCAAATGTAAGGTGTGGATATGAAACTTTGATTAAAAATCAAGTACTTTTCCTGTCCTCAAAATTTGTATAAGGTAAAAATAAATTAAAAATAGTATGAAATATTATTTTTAAGAGAAAACACGCCAATTTTATTGTTTATAACTTTATTAGTATAAAACAATAATATTATAAAAATTTATTGTTTTACCAACAATAAAAATTTATCCAAAAAATACTCTACAAGAGATATTTTTGTCACAGGGGCTCTTGGACAGAAATACAAGAGTGGCCTGGCACTCAGCAATCAGGGAACTCACTTGGAAAACTCCAAAGAATAAAGAAATAAAAATAAAGAATAAATTCCTCTAAAAGATATGCAGGTACAAGATGAGATGCAAAAGAGGAAAGGGAAGCCAAATGGCCAAAGAGCCAACCAAGTAAGTCCTTAATCACTGTTTCAACCTTCCAAAAATGAATAATGGAATTAGTAAGGATATGACCACCAAATATCCATTGACAGGCGAAGAAAGAGAAAGAGAAAGGTGCTAAATGACTGACTTAATAATATCAGTATTTGCTTCACTAAAAATGAAAAGAAAATAAAGATAAGATAAAATCAAAATATATTAATTAACTGGGGAAAACCCCCCAGGGTGGAAAGGGTAGCCGGTATATGTGAAAAGTTGGGAGCTTGAGTTCTTCAGGCTGAAAACTGATCTGTATTGATCCTTGAGGCTGTATTGATTGTTTTGGGAATTGATACAGCTGGCTAATATTGAAATTGAATTGGGTTGAATGAATTTCCCATGATTGAAAATGAAATACAGGTCTTGATGGATCCAGACTGTATTGAAATGAATATGGTTGCCAAGATGGATTGAGTGGAGCTTTGACACTTGACAACTTCTTTTTGGCACTGCCTCTTGAATACACTTGAGAATGAATTGACAGTATTCCCTTGGAAGGAATACTTGGAGTGAGAATAACCAATGACTGCTTGATGGCGTCATTGGTCTTTGACGCTGAAACACTTGCCCTTGAGCCTTGATGATTCCTCTGAATGATTGGGTGCCTTGATGACGTGATGAGATGTTGGAATGTTGAAATGAGCATTTAATATTGCCACCATTGAATTGCTGTTGAAAAATGATGCACAATGATATATAACATCATTTATGGCATATTGGTTGATTGGCAAGAAGATTACGTCCAAAGGTCTTGAGGTGGAAAGGCAGAGGGAAAAGGATGGATGTAATGGCTTCAGAGCTTGGGATGGTGTTTCTGGGCCTTTTGGGGTTTTTGGCCATTTTTGGGTTCTGAGCCAAAAACTGGCCCAAAAGGCGGGAAAGTGTCTTTTGGACACTTTGCGTCAAAGTGCGCAAAATGCGCAAATGCGCAAATGCGCAAAAGTGCGCAAAATGCGCAAATGCGCATTATGAGCCCAAATGGCCAAAAACAGCCATTTGGGCCATTTCCCCTGGTTTTGAGGGAAATGACCAGAAATACCAATTTGGGCATAAATTGCCCCTATGGGTTCTGGATTGAGGTGAAGGGCCATGAAGGCCCCAAAACACAAATGGCCATAGATGGTCCATAAGATAATGACGTGGCCATATTGGCCACTGGTGATGGATATGGCCAATTGGCCATAAAGGAACCGTGGCTTGATATGCCATATGGGGATCCAAGGAGGTGAATTGCCATGGTTGTGACAGTACCCCCCACCTTGAAATGGTGAGCTCCTGAGCACCAATACAAGGTGAAGCCTGTTGAGGCTATTGGAAAGATTCTGAGAGAGTGATTCAAGAGGACTGATTAAGATAAAAAATTTGAAGACTGATATTAAAAATTTGACATTTGACGCAGGACTTGCTTGATCTTCTTTTGACATTGGCTTCATGATTGGAATTGAATTTTAAAATGAATGAAAAATTTTTGACGTGATAATTGACGTGATAAAAGAAAATTTAAAATGAAAATAAAATAATAATAAAGAATGAAAATGAAATTAAGAAAAGAAAAGGAAAAAGAAAAAGAGAAATGAATTGAATCTTGAGGAGGTTCCAATCTTCATCACGGAGGTTGAGAACTGATTTTGAAATTGGCCAAGGACCTGGAAAGATAAATTTGATGCCAGGTGCTCACAAAGTGGCCAAGGTGATGTTTTGACAAGATTGTAGGCCCCTCAGGGAAGTGCACACCAGGAGAGGATCTTACTTTTGGTAATTACCACTCCCGCCAGTGCCATAAAAATAAAACAAAAAATGTTGAAGGAATGAATTTGAATTTGGAATCTTGGAAATGAATTGGAAAGTGAATGGCCCATTGTCCCAAGTGAAAATGGCCATAAGATTGGAAATGAAGTTGAAAGCCCTGCCAGGGATCTGTGTCCAAAATTGCAAAGTGCTCACAGAGTGGCCAAGGTGATGCTTACAACAAAACAGAGTAGAACACCCCTAAAGGTGCATACCAGGAGTGGGACTTAATTTTGGTAATTCCTCTCCCCACCAAGCACCATAATGAATCAAGCTTTTGAAGAATTCGGCCCAGGCTTGTCAGGATATAATGAATGAAAATCTTTGACAAGTTCAGGACAATTCTTGAGGTTTTCGGTTGGTTCCCAAGTGGATCTTTCTGGGTCTTGACTGAACCCTTTCCATTCCACCAGATACCATAATTTTCCTCTCTTGAGCTTTGAGTCCAGTATTTGAGAGACTTCCCATTCCTCTTCTTCTTCAATGGTGATTGGAGGAGGAGGCTCTTGATGCCTATTTGGGATTTTTGACATCTTGACTGGTTCCAAAAGGGAAATATGGAAAACTGGGTGGATGGATTTCCATTGAGATGGAAGCTTGAGTTGGTAGGCATGAGTGCTGATTTTCTTCAAGATTGGAAAAGGACCCAGCCATCTTTCAGACAGCTTTTTGGTGGGTCTGGTTGATTTGATGTTCTTGGAAGAAAGCCATACCATGTCACCGGGATTGAAAACAGGTGGACTTGCTCTACTTCTATCTGCATACCTCTTAAACCTGTTTATGGCAACTTCAAGTTCTCTCTTGACATCTTGCTGTACTGATTGGATTTTTGTTGATAACTTTCCAGCCGGAGTGTCTTGAGTGATGTGAACTGAGTCAAAATGAGGATTTCTTCCATAAACAGTGAAAAACGGTGATTGTTTTGTTGAAGAGTGGTCAGAGTTATTGTAGGCAAATTCAGCCAGAGGGAGCCAGGTGTTCCAATCATCTTGATGATAACTGACATACATCCGAAGGTACTGTTCTAGTATCTGATTTACCCTCTCTGTCTGTCCATCAGTTTCTGGATGATAAGCAGTTGACAAGTCTCTTGAAATCTTGAGCTGCTGACAAAGGTTGGTCCAAAAGGAAGAAACAAAAAGAGAACCTCGATCACTAACAATGCTTGAAGGGAGGCCATGCTTTGAGAAAATATTCTTGATGAATAAATGGGCCAAATCTAATGAAGTGATTGAAGCTATTGTTGGAATAAAAACCGCCATTTTTGAGAATCTGTCCACTATGACCAAAATTGAATCAAAGGAATTGGACAGTGGCAATTGAGTGATGAAATCCATTGAAAGACAAATCCAAGGACCACTTGGAATTGGAAGAGGCTTGAGGAGTCCAAACTTCTTGTGATGAATATTTTTGTTTCTTGAACACTGTTGACAGGATGAGACATAATCCTTGATAAATTGAGACATGCCGGACCAGTGGAAATCCCACTTGACAAGTTTGAGAGTCTTCTCTTGGCCAGGGTGTCCAGCTAGAGGAGAGTCATGCCGATTTTGAAGTACATTGAGTTGAATTGTGGGGTCATTTGGGACCACCACCCGATCTTTGAAAAGGAGAAGTTTGGAAGAGGAATCAAGAGAATAATCTTGGACAGATTTACCTTTACCCAAATCTTCAAGGACACTTCTATATTGAGAATCTTGCCACACTGCCTTCTGAATTGAATCAATCAAATTTGAAAATGAATCTACCTTGACTGCAAAAAACTTTGAGGCTTGAATTTCATCTTGCTTGATTATCTTCTGATAGTTCATTGGATTCTTGCTGATGAAATCCTCCCCCCTCTCCAGGTAAACGTCGTCCCGACGTGACAAGGCATCTGGAAGGGTGGCCAAGCGGCCAGGGCGGTAAGTGATTGAGAAATGGAATTCAGATAAAAATTCAGCCCAGCAGGCTTGACGGAGATTGAGAATCTTGGAAGACATGAAATATTGAAGAGATGAATGATCGGTGAGAACTTCAAAAGGGGAAGAAATAGAAAGAAGGAAAGCTCTCCAGCGCTTGAGAGCCCAGACTATGCCAAGGAGTTCCTTGTCATGAATCTCATAATTAAGCTCAGCTGGGAGAAGCTTGCGGCTATCAAATGCAATGGGATGTTTTCCTGAGTCAGAGACCTGACTCAGTACAGCACCCAAGGCATAATCTGATGCATCGGTCTCTACAATGGTGGGTAGAGAAGGATTGAAATGAGAAAGGATTGGAGCGGTGGTGAATGCCTCTTTGAGTTGATGAAACTGTCTAAGAGCTTCCTCATTGAGGGGAAAACGGGAATCTTTCTTGAGGAAACTTGTGAGTGAACTAATTTTCTTTGAATAATTCTTGATGAAACGGCGGTAAAAATTGGCAAAGCCAAGGAATGATTGAAGAGCCTTGAGGTTTCTTGGAGGTGGCCAATTGAGAATTTGCTGGACTTTTGCTTGGTCCATCTTGAGGCCTTCAGAAGAAACTACATAACCAAGATATTCCACACTAGAAACATGAAATAGGCATTTGGACGCCTTAGCAAAGAGGTTATTGGCTCTGAGTCTGGAAAGAACAGTGGACACATGAGTGACATGTTCTTCCTCAGATTTGGAAAAGACCATAATGTCATCCAAATAAACCACAACATAAACATCAAGAAGATCATAAAAAATATCATTGACGAGATTTTGAAAAGAAGCAGGAGCATTGGTAAGCCCAAATGGCATAACCAAGTACTCATAACTACCATATTTGGTTCTAAAACAAGTCAAATGTTCATCACCTTCCTTGATTCTGAGCAGGTTATATGCACCACGCAAATCAATCTTGGAGAAGATAGAAGAACCATTGAAAACAGTGAGAAGCTGATTCATAGGAGGAACAGGATACTTGTTCTTCCTAGTAACAGCATTGAGCTTGCGGTAATCAACACACAAACGGAGGCCACCATCTTTCTTTTTGACAAAAAGAACAGGTGCTCCTGTAGAAGAGGAGCTTGGCCGGATGAAACCTTTCTCTACATTCTCTGAAATGTAGGCCCTGAGTGTATCTGACTCTTGGTTTGATAAAGAGTAGATCACCCCAACTGGAGGTAGAGACCCCTCCAGCTCGATATGATGATCACAGGCGCGGTGAGGAGGAAGTTTCTCTGCTTTCACCTTGGAAAATACATCCAAATATTGGTGATAAACAGAAGGAACAACCTTCATCACGATTTCTATTTCTTCTGGCTCTTCCTCTTCATCCCACAACTCCTCCAGGGAGTCATGATAAGATGAAGGAGGAAGGTCCATATTCCCAAAGAAGAGATGAAGTGAAGATACAGAATTATCTTCTCCAACATCTTGAATCTCTTTGAAGACTTCATCTCTAGATGATAGTAATGACTGATGGGAATTAAGGGAAGGAATATGGACAGAAGACGGAAATGATGGTGTTCTAGAATCACCAACCAGAGCTGCACATGATTTGGCAGAAGAAAAGTCATTACTGAAAGAAATTGAAGGATCATTATAGTCCTTATGATCAGAATTAAAGGTGATCAATCCTTGCCTCCAATCAATAAATGGATTAAAATGATTGAGAAAGTCAAAGCCCAATATGAGGTCTTCTCCCTTGGGAGTATCAATGACTAAAAAGTCCCATTCAAAGCTTGGGAAGGAAGGGAGCTCAACCATATATTTAGTACGGTGAGTCACAAATAAAGAAGGAGACTCAGAGGAGTCAAGAATAATAAGGGGAATCTTCTCCGGGAGTTCTGACATGGTCAAAGAATACTTGTGAACAAACTGCTTTGCAATAAATGAGTTGGTAGCACCAGAATCAATGAGAATACTGTAAAACATATCAGAGAGAGAAGAAAAAACAAAAAATTTAAGAGAATTTTTGACACCAGTATTCAGAATGCACAATTGTGCTCTGGATGGAAAACTGTGAAGACCATTGAACACAACATGATCTTCACTCAGGCTTTTCCCTGGCTGGGAAATTTGCCTGACGGTTGGGTAAGCTTGTTTTGAGGCCTTTTGAAACAGGACTCAAGACTATGCTTCCCACCACAATAGGTACAAAGACCCTCTTTGATTCTTCTTTCTTTTTCAGAGTTCATGAGCTTGAAATCTTTATTCAACAAAGAAGAATGGGGCTTGTCCCTCTTCTGAAAATTCTTCTTCTTCTTTTGACTTGAGCTTGAAGAATTTTGAGGATGAGAAGAACTTGACTTTGAGGCTTCTGGCTTCTTCTCTTGATGATGACCCTTTTCATTTTGCCTCTCATGGTACCTGGTATCAAGTTCCAGGGTAACGTCCATTAAGTCTTGAAGAGAGTCAATTCTTGAAGGATGGGAGGCCAATTGATCCAAAATCCTGGATGGCAATCCCTTCCTGAAATGATGGATGAGAACTCTTTCACCCCAATCCCCGATTCTTGAGACTAAGCTTCTGAAATCAGCAATGTATAAGGATACATGCCCACCTTCTTTCATTCCTCAAGAATCCAACTCAGCTTCTGCTTTTCTGACTTCATTCGGGTCACCAAATAAAGTGAAGAGTTGAGATTCAAATAAAAACCAAGAATTGAGAAGGTAATTTGAATCTTGATTGGTGAGATTGGAAAGATAAGGCTCAATCCATTTTGCAGCCCTGCCAATGAGAAATGAAGTGGCATAAAGGACCTTCTTTCTGTCTTGAGCAAAGTTTGCCGGATCATTATGAAATATCAATTGACAAGACTGAATGAAACTTCTAACTTTGAAGGGCTGAGTCCCATCAAAGCATTCCGGTGCCTTCATAGATGGAGTCTTGAAGGCTGGTGGTCTTGATGCTTCAGAAGATGAAGCTGCTTGAAGATTGGCCATAATCTGAGTCATTTGCTGCATGATGGCCAATAAAGATGGTTCAGACTGATAAGAGACAGGCTGAATAGACTGGGATAGAGTTGGCCCTCCAGTACCTTGGGATGCCTCCACCGGAGCAGGGACACCTTCAGTACCATCAGACTCTTCCTCTTCCACAGAATTCTCCTCCTCCTCTTCACCATCTTCACATGGACCTTTGAAAATAGTCCTTGAAGTTCCTGGAAATCCGCCAACTACTCCTGAGAATGAACATGATCTTCTTGGCGCTCTTCCTTCCTTCCATGCGGGGTCCTCTATCTAATTGGGCCCTCAGGTGAGGAACTGCTGGGGTGCCATCTAGAGGAGCTCTTGGAGTTGGAGTGAGAACAGCTTGAGCTCTGGCCTGAGATCTTGTCTGTCTTGCCGGAGGTGAGTGTTGAACAGGCATGATATCAGGAATGGAATGAAACAATGAATTAAAAATCAAAATTTTCTTGAATTGAAAAGAGTCAACAATCAAATCTTGAGGAAAAAATCAATGAATAAAAATGAAAATCTTCAAGTACGTCAATCAATAAAAACCAAATGAAGTCTTGAAGTCAAAATCAAATCAATCAAATCAATCAAAATAAAAAATCTTGCAGAATCAATCAATCAAATGAAAATCTTGAAGAAAAATCAATTTATGTCAAAATTCTTGATGTGAAAAATCAGCAAAATCAATGAAATCTTCAGGTCAATCAATTTTCTTGAGGTCAAAATCAAATATGTCAAATCAATCAATCAATCAAAATCAAGTGAATTATTCTTTAAAAATCAAAATTCTTGAAGAAAAAATCAATTATGAATCTTGATGTGAATAACGTGTCTGAATATCTTGATGAAAAATTTGAAAATAAAAAGAAAATCAAGATGACGCCTGAATTATGAATGAGAATGAAAATTTGATTATTTGAAAAGATTTAAAAAAGAATAACAAAAATAAAAAATGGGTCAGCTTTCAATTTTCAAAATGAAGAATGAATGAAAGAAAATTGAGAGGTGACGACGAATCATTAAGTTCATAAACGTAAAAGAATCATAATTTCGATGAAATGAGTGAATGAAATTATGAAGAAAGAATGAACAGAATGAAAAGAAATTATGAGTTAATTAATATAATGTCGCAGGGGCTCTTGGACAGAAATACAAGAGTGGCCTGGCACTCAGCAATCAGGGAACTCACTTGGAAAACTCCAAAGAATAAAGAAATAAAAATAAAGAATAAATTCCTCTAAAAGATATGCAGGTACAAGATGAGATGCAAAAGAGGAAAGGGAAGCCAAATGGCCAAAGAGCCAACCAAGTAAGTCCTTAATCACTGTTTCAAACTGCCAAAAATGAATAATGGAATTAGTAAGGATATGACCACCAAATATCCATTGACAGGCGAAGAAAGAGAAAGAGAAAGGTGCTAAATGACTGACTTAATAATATCAGTATTTGCTTCACTAAAAATGAAAAGAAAATAAAGATAAGATAAAATCAAAATATATTAATTAACTGGGGAAAACCCCCCAGGGTGGAAAGGGTAGCCGGTATATGTGAAAAGTTGGGAGCTTGAGTTCTTCAGGCTGAAAACTGATCTGTATTGATCCTTGAGGCTGTATTGATTGTTTTGGGAATTGATACAGCTGGCTAATATTGAAATTGAATTGGGTTGAATGAATTTCCCATGATTGAAAATGAAATACAGGTCTTGATGGATCCAGACTGTATTGAAATGAATATGGTTGCCAAGATGGATTGAGTGGAGCTTTGACACTTGACAACTTCTTTTTGGCACTGCCTCTTGAATACACTTGAGAATGAATTGACAGTATTCCCTTGGAAGGAATACTTGGAGTGAGAATAACCAATGACTGCTTGATGGCGTCATTGGTCTTTGACGCTGAAACACTTGCCCTTGAGCCTTGATGATTCCTCTGAATGATTGGGTGCCTTGATGACGTGATGAGATGTTGGAATGTTGAAATGAGCATTTGATATTGCCACCATTGAATTGCTGTTGAAAAATGATGCACAATGATATATAACATCATGTATGGCATATTGGTTGATTGGCAAGAAGATTACGTCCAAAGGTCTTGAGGTGGAAAGGCAGAGGGAAAAGGATGGATGTAATGGCTTCAGAGCTTGGAATGGTGTTTCTGGGCCTTTTGGGGTTTTTGGCAATTTTTGGGTTCTGAGCCAAAAACTGGCCCAAAAGGTGGGAAAGTGTCTTTTGGAAACTTTGCGTCAAAGTGCGCAAAGTGCGCAAAAATGCGCAAATGCGCAAAAATGCGCAAATGCGCATTATGAGCCCAAATGGCCAAAAACAGCCATTTGGGCCATTTCCCTTGGTTTTGAGGGAAATGACCAGAAATACCCATTTGGGCATAAATTGCCGCTATGGGTTCTGGATTGAGGTGAAGGGCCATGAAGGCCCCAAAACACAAATGGCCATAAATGGTCCATAAGATAATGACGTGGCCATATTGGCCACTGGTGATGGATATGGCCAATTGGCCATAAAGGAACCGTGGCTTGATATGCCATATGGGGATCCAAGGAGGTGAATTGCCATGGTTGTGACAATTTTAAGGCTACAAAAGAAATTTCTTCAAGAGCAATTTCAATTGGCATTAATTGAGCAAAGAACTGCAAGCAATTAATTAAAGAACAAAGTCTTTAAAAAGAGTATTAAAGAGAAAACACGCCCAAAAGTGACCAGAGTGAATTTGGAAACAAAGTGACAAAGTTTACAGTGATGAAAGATGCTTTAATTCACTTTTGGGGTGGTTCAGGGGTAAAAATGATTATAAGAGTTACAAACAATGATTATAATGATTTTTTCACGTGGTTAAAAGGATTAAAATGATTTAAAAGTGGTGGTTGGAATCTTTGATTGATTGGTTTAACAGTTTTAAACTAATTAATAAAAGGAAAAGATTCTAACATGAAGAGAAAAGTGGGGCAAAGAAGACATTCTTTTATAGCCATCAATTCTCTTACTCCAAAAGTAAATTTTACTCTTGTCAGTCGTGAAAAACAGTCTGACAACAGAAAAGCCAATTATGGCATCATTGAACCCTGGTTTAGACCAAAAAGGGCTGGTTTAAGCCATTTTTAGCCATTTTTAGCCATTTTAGACCCTTAAATCAGCCATTACTATAGCAATACCAGGCCTAGAGCCTTCAAAACACGTTAGAATGTGTGTCAGAGGCGTAGAAACCAGTTAAAACTGTTTTTATTATGATTGTTTTATCTTAAGGGTAGTTTTACCCTCTTGGCAACAGCTAAAACTACCCCAGTTGGTATCAAAACCTCATCATCAATTGAGTCCACAGACCCTGTAACTTAATTCCAGGCCAAAAGTGATGAACTTTTGCGTGAATTTTGACATCCCACGCCTGTCAGCAAGGACTTTGGGGGTCTAGCTCCCCCTTAGAGCTGGAGTTCCTTTTCCCCCCCAAATTTAATCTTTCCAATTTATTTTTCCTTTACTTCCTCATCATGTATTATACTTATAATTTACATATGTAATTCAATTCAATTGTACAGTACAATACAGTAATAATTGACACCTCATATGTAAATCAAAGTTCACTTATGTAATACACGCGCACATTTTGACATTTCAATTGAATTCAATTGAAAATACTTCAATTCCTCATAACTTCTAAACTAAACACAACACCTCAATTTTAACACAAAAATTGATGGTTAACACCACATGTGGTGTGAATTAAATTAAGGTTTTGAGGATTTTCAACTTTTGTATTGAAAATACTAAAAACTTAATTTAAGCTTATTTAGAGTTGAGTTACAAGAATTTCACTCAGAGGTGACCCCACCTGATTTTTTATGAGGAATCCAATGGTGAAATAAATTTTATATGTTTATTTATTGGATAAAAAGTTATAATAAATTTTATTTAACTTTTTTCCAAATTTATTTATTTTTTCACAATTTTGTTAAAGTTTCATTTTTACTTAATTTTTTCAAGTATAAATGTAATTTTATATTTACAAAATTTAATGTATTTTTTATTTTTAAATTATAATTAATTTTTTATTTTTAATATAATTTTATATTTATATTTTGATTTTTATTTTAATAATATAAATAAATTTATTTTATTTATATTAATATGTTATTTTTTATATTTGTGGTCTTTTGGGTATATGAAATTACCTCTAAGGCTCACACTTCCAAAGGAACAAACCAGAGGACAGAGAAGGTTTGTCCAGAACCAGAAGACCTGGAAGAAAACACCTTGGACACAGTGGTGGATGGCAAAACAATGAGGGAGATAATATCAACCTTGCCATTCACACTCCAATTCAACAGGAACCTCAAACCAGAGGACTGGAAGGATATGGATCAAGTTCTTCAGCTCCACCAACTCCTCAAAGACTTATTTCAATGGAGCATGGACAACAAGAAGTTCAACCTGGCAAGTCACTGGGCAGAACTTGGAGCAAGTTGCCAGAAGATCTGTCTCAAAGAGATAGACTTCAAAGACCTGATGGTAATCACCAAAGGTTGGAATCCTACCAGCCAGTTCAGACTCCTGGAGGCAAGGGCACAGAGGATAAGGGAGAACCAAGCCACTATCCAAGCTATAGAAGAACAGTTAACCCAGACAGGGCCTACTCAGATTCATTCAGGCTGACAAGGAGCAGGCCAAATAAGCTCTCCATTGGCTTCACACCATTCAGAAACCAGCAGATCAGTGGCCAAGAGTCACCATTCTTCACAATTCCAGGAGGTTTCCAGGAGAAGACAAGGAAACAAGGGCAAGAACAAAGCCTCCTTCAACCAGAGGAGGAAAGAGTCAGACCCCATGATCCAGAAGCTGTTAGATTTGGTAAAAGACGTACACAAGAACCAGAAGTAACCGTAAACCACCCTAGAATCAGTAGTCCTAGTAATAGAAACATTACCCCCACTCAGACTGAAAATAACATTGTCACATCTGAGAGTAAAATCAACAGTGATACACTGTGGTTACAAATGTCCCAATATGCTGAACAATCTGAAAAGCAGTTTGCAGAAATTAAATCTGGACAAGAGAGGATGAGACAAACTCAAGCCTCCTTGGAACAGATAGTTAAAAATCTTCAAGAAGGATATGCTCCACTGAGCAAAGCCTCTGAAGAAACCAACAAAAGACTGAATATAGTCTTTGAAGAACAACACCACAGCACAAGGGACAGGGAGTGTCTGGATCAAGACATTAACAAGTTGTTTAATTCCTACCATAGCTTGAAGCCCCAACCACAAGGCTAAGTTATGGATATTCCATATCAACCAGATGACATCAAACCAGATGCCATGTTGATGAATAAGGCAAGATCCCCATCAAAATACCAGGATGAAGATGGCATGTCTTATTCAGAGAAGGAAGCCTTGAAACAGCTTCCTGAGGCCTCATGTTGGCCCAAATTCTCTGGATCAGGAGAATATGATCATATGGAACTCATAGATTATATTGATGGACTCTTCATTGATGTACAAAGCATACCAGACTACTGGATCACTGCTAGATTGAATACTGCATTTAAAGGTCATGCTAGTATATGGTACACAGAAATGAAAGAAGTCCATGGCAGAAGGAACTGGCCAAGGTGGAAGAGTCAAATCATCCAAAAGTACAGTAATGGAGCTTGGATATGGCAAAAGACCATGTCATTTGAAAATGACAAATACTCTGTGGACAAAGATCCATATGAGTGGTGTCTTAGACAGTCTCAAAGACTTAAAGCCATTGATCCCCAGATGAACATCCAAATGAGGAATCGCAAACTTCTGACACCACTGCCAGGAGAGCTAGAGCATGCAGTAAAATGCATATGCAACCAAAATTGAACTCTAGATGACATTGCCAACACCTTGCAAGACATAAGGAAAAGGACTAATATAGGCAAATTCACCCCATATAAGAGCAGTAGTTTCAAAGAGAAACAACCTTTCAGGGTAGAGTTTAAAGACAAAACCAAAGAAAGGGTGGCAGAAATGGCAAAGAAGAGGAATTCTTGTCACAATTGTGGCTCAACAGACCACTATGCCAACAACTGTCCAAAGGCAAAGAAAAAAGTCTACGCCATAGAGAAAGTCCCTGAGAAAGAACCTCCAACAGAGGATTCTGAATCAGACTCCATGGGTGATGCCATCAGAGAACCATCTGATGATGATCAAGACCCAAGAGTGGAATTTCTAGTGGAATACCAAGACAAAACCCGACTAGAAATCCAGGACATACAGTTGGAAGAAGGCATGCCACAGGACACTGCTGACAAGAACTTGTGCAAACACACACAAGATGCACAAACATTCCTGGTTACACCAACCAAAGGAATGTCATATATACATGGGACAGCCACAAAAATGACTGTTTGTATTGACAATGCTCAGCACCCACTGATCATTGATAGTGGAGCACTCTGCTCCATAGTGGCCAGAAACTATCTGGATACCCACTTCCCAAACTGGGAAAAACAGCTCTTGCCCACTAAGGCAAGGAATTTAAAAGTGCATCAGGGAAGATGACTTCCATTAGAACAATTATCAAAGAGATAATTATACCCCACAGGAAGGGTAATATCAGACTCAACCCAGAGTTTGTAGTGCTTGATGATGCCCACATCCAAGGGTTTTTACTGGGGACAGATTACCAGAGGATGTATGGCATAGACATTTACAACAGTAAAAATAGGCACATCACCATTGGTACTAACAAGGAAAAGAAATTTTCACTTGATATATACCAGATATCTTCTCAAGACCCACTAGAAGAACTTCGGAAGGAATTCAGAGAGGGACAGTTTAGCACTACCCTCACCAGTAAACAAAAACTAAGTTTACTGAAGATTCTGAGAAAGAAAAGACCAGCATTTGCCATTGGTGAAGAACCTTTAGGCAAGATCAAAGGCCATGATATAGAGCTATATCTGGATGTGGAAAGACCTTATCCACCCATGCTTAGGAGACCTCCTTATCCAGCAAGCCTGGAAACCAGGAGAGAAATTGAGAAACATATCAATGAACTCCTGGATATGGATGTCATCAGGAAGATTGGACATAATGAAATAGTGGAAATCACCACCCCTGTCCTAATCACCTGGCATGATGGCAAGTCTAGACTGTGTGGAGATTTCAGAGCTCTGAATAACTACACAAAAGCAGACAGGTACCCTATACCCAGGATACCTCATGCCTTGGATAAACTTGCTAAAGCCAAATACATAACCAAAATGGATTGTATGAAAGGTTTCCAACAGAATGGAGTTAAACCAAACTCCATGAAATTACTCAGAATAATATGCCATATGGGCATATATGAGTATACCAGAATGCCATTTGGCATCAAGAACGCACCAGCCCACTTCCAAAGGATGATGGACACAATATTTCAAGAAGAAATATTGGAAGGCTGGATGGTGGTACATATTGATGATATCATTATATACTCAGAGACATGGGAGGACCATGTGCAATACATAGACAGAGTACTAAGTAAATTCACACCCATAAATCTCAAAATTTCACTTAAAAAGTGCAAGTTTGGCCAACAAGAGTTACTGGCTCTAGGAAATAAAGTCTCAGGTCTTAGTCTGGCAATTGACCAGAATAAAGTAGCAGCAGTACTGCAAAAGCCAGTACCAAAGAACATCAAAGAGATGCAATATTTCCTTGGGTTTGCTAGCTACTATAGAAACCACATTAAAGACTTTGCACACATAACTAGTAGTTTATACAAGTTATGTTCAAAAGATGTAGTTTTTGAAATAACCAAGGAAAGGAGGGATGCATATGAGAGGATCAAATATGAACTCACTAATGCACCTGTGCTCATCTTACCTGACTTTGAACTACCATTCAAGTTATATATGGATGCAGCATGCAGCCAAGGCTTGGGAGAAGCCCTTCACCAAAGACAAATTGTGGATGGTGAACCAAGAGAAGGAGTGATTTGCTACATCTCAAGGCAGCTGAAAGATTCAGAAGCCAGGTATGGGGCCACCCAGACTGAATGTCTATGTCTGGTTTGGGCTCTAGAAAAACTCCATTATTATCTGAAGGGTGCAGTCTTTGAAGTCTACACAGACTGCACAGCCTTGAAGTCTTTACTGAACATGAAGACTACAAATAGACACATGCTGAGATGGCAAATAGCCATTCAGGAGTATAGAGGGAACATGACCATCATATACAAAGAAGGTAAAAGTCATACCAATGCAGATGGCCTTAGCAGATGGCCACTGGACATAGTCAAAAGCAATCCAGCTTATGACCCTGAAGTTTCAGCGAAGATTCCTATCCATTTCATAGAAGTAGATAGGAAGAAGAACTTCAGATTTTCTCAATGGGCACCAGAAAGTGGCACCCTTGACAGTGGGAACACTGATTCAGAAGGAACAGAAACTCCCATACTGGGAATAAGCTCCTCAGAACTACACAATGAATTTTTCAGTGCATTACTGAAGTCTTATGCCAAGCACAAACAGTGTGGCATATTACTACAACTCCTTCAACAAAAGTACAGGAGTCCAGAACTGGGATCCCAGCTGGAAGAACCCTGGTTGAGGGCCTATAAGGACAACAAGTTTTTCCTTATAGATGGCCTGCTCTACCACAGAGAAAAACACACAAGTGCACCCACAGTGGTAGACAGGGACCACATCTCTCTGATCCTGCCGGAATTCCATGACTGCCCCTATATGGGACACATAAGTGAAGACAGGACCAAGGAGTGGGTAGAAAGCACAGCTTGGTGGCCCAAGTGGTAACAAGAGTTGAGTGAATACATCAGCACTTGTGAGAGATGCCAGAAGGCAAATAGGAAACATGGGAAGAAGTATGGGCTACTTCAACATATTGAAGAACCCAAGCACCCATGGGAAACCATCAACATGGACTGGGTTACAGGACTTGTCCCAGGAGGCAAAGAGAACTACAATACCTTTTTGATCATAGTTGATAGGTTCAGAAAGAGTATGAGGTGTCTACCATGCCATAAAGAGGACACAGCAAAGGATACTGCCCTGTTATTTTGGAATAACATCATATCCACCTGTGGAGTCCCTAGGATCATCATTAGTGATAGGGACCCAAAATTCACATCTGAATTTTGGACCAACTTATATGACATGCTTGGTACCAAGCTTGCTTTTTCCACAGCTTACCATCCACAAACAGATGGCCTAGCTGAGAGGATGATCCAAACAATGGAGGACATCCTCAGGAGATTCTGTGCCTATGGCATGGAATACAAGGACCATGAAGGATACACCCATGATTGGGTTACCATCTTACCAGCAGTCCAACTGGCTTCTAATACAAGCCAGCACTCCACCACAGGAAAAACACCTGCACTGGTAGAGAAAGGGTGGAATCCCCTGTTGCCTGTGGATCACTTAAAGAAGAATCTTCTAACCATCCACCCCAAAGCCAAAGACTTCCATGATATGTGGAAGAGGGCCTGTGAAACAGCTGCCAAATGCATAGCTGAGGCAAAAGAGTACAATAAGCAGAGGTGGGACAAATCACATATGGAACCTGACTTTAAGGAAGGAGACCAGGTGCTAGTGTCTACACTGAACTTTAATAATCTTAAAGGACCCAGGAGATGAGGGACTCATTTGTAGGGCCTTTCACTATCATTAGGTTGATAGGAAAGAATGCAGTGGAAGTCAAACTTACAGAGGAATTTTCCAGGAAGCACCCAGTCTTCCCAGTGAGTTTGGTCAAACCATACTTCCAAACACGAGAGGATAAATTCCCCTCCAGGAGAAAGAACCCCACACCACCTGATATAGTGGAAGTGGAGGACTCCCCAGGACCTGTGAGTAAAATGATCAGGGCCAGGAAGATCCGACTTAATGGAAAGGATCAAAGAAAATACTTAGTCAGATTAAAGCACCAGACAGCTGATAAAGACAAATGGTTGGCAGAAGATGCCATACCAGATAGGAACCTTCATCTAAGGAGATTCAGGGCCTTGAAGAGGACTGAAAAGTCTCATCAATGATGAGCCTTTTTTAGAGGGAGGGTATGTCAGCCTGTGACTCAAAACCAGAGCACAAGCATGACAACCAAAGTACCATAAACCAATGGTATAGCCAAGATACCACCAGAACATGGAGCTGAGCCAAATCAGCTCAAAAGGTATCAAAAGAAAGAGGAAACTCACCTCTTTCGGAAAACATAAGTCCCATCACCATAGGACAAGAAATAACCAACTTATTCCTTCTCAAAGTTATTGCTGAGCATAAACCTTAATTTTCACCTCCCATCTAAAATCTAGAAGGAGAAGCTTAACCCCATAAAATGGGTACTCAAAATGAAGCTCTAAGTCAGGGCTATCCAATGGTACCAGCAAAACTGAGCTAGCACCAGTATTACTTGAGTTATGATCAAATTCAGGCCAAATAAGGGTGAACAAAATATTCACCTCTCATCTAACTTCTACAGTTTTAGTGTGGGATACTTGGAGTGGGGTCTTTTTGGAAAGAGAAAAATAAGGGCTATTTGATGGTGCCATTCACTTCTTCATATCTCACCTATAACAGAAGTTATGAGGCAAACAAGCTGAATACAGCTTTTTGCCCAAGCCATGCCTATGTACAGAAACCCTCTACATGGGATAACCTTGTCATATTGAATGATAGCCATACCAAATTTGGTATCATTGTGTAGGGCTCATGCAGGGCTATCCAATGAGCCAACTTTGAGCATGATACCTCAAAAACTGACAGAGGTATGGCCATTTGAAGGTTATAATCCCACAATATGACCAATACAACTGTATTATGACAGGATACAGTTGTACTCTGATTATGAGGTGTCAAACAGACAAAGAAGCATGTTAATACTTCAATACCTCATGAGTCAATCAATACTGGGGTTCCATACAGCTGCTGTACAGCATTCTGCATGTCATACACGTCAGAATCAGGCTGTGAGGTCCCCAGATGAAAATTTTCACCCTGTATTGGTGAAAACCGCCCAGATGTGGTTTCAAAACCATATCTGACCCCAATACAGGGCATACAGGCTGTTTTCAAACCACAAGTCAGTCCTAGAGAGTGAAAAATATTCACTTACTCTACGTGGAAAGGTCTAGCACCCTTTCCACCCCATTTCAGGATAAAAAGGAGGCTTTTCACAGCAAGAATCGTCTCCTGATCCTGCTCTTGAATACCCTACATAGTAAACTGTCAAAAACAGTTTTACCCTTGGGTAATAATCAGGTATACTCTTAATTCAAAAGTATTGTAGTCTTCATTATTGTAACCCAACAGGTAAAGCTGCACCCAGGGCTTTCAACAGCGCTCACCACCACTATATTCCTTATAGTAAAGCCCTCTTATTATTAAATTAAACCATCTTTAACCCTTATAAAAGTATTTTAAACTATTTTCCACGTGTTACAGTCATAGTTTTAGTTGTAAATAGCCTTATTACCACTTCAACATAGACTCATCCTGACATGAAGAATGAATGAGAGAAAATTGAGAGTTGACTACAAAGCATAAAGTTAATAAGAATTAAAAAGTCATAATTTTGATGAAATCAGTGAATAAAATTAGAAAGAATGAATTAAAATAATGAAAATAAATTATGAGTTAATTAATATTTGGTGTTGGTAAACACATGTAAGGCCTTACGTGTTTTTACAAATTTATGGCCAAAACATGTAATTTTATGGTAAAAACATGTAAGTAACTTATTTTTTTAAAAAAAATTTCTCAAGCTCAGTTTTTAGCATTTCTAAAATTGTTTTTGCCATATTTTTTCCAACATGGGATGTGAAGGTCCCCAAATTTTTTCAATTTTTTTTCCCAATTTCTCAATTTTGGCCAATTTGGCAAAATGGCCTATTTTTTCAAAAAAATCATTAAATAAGTTCCCACTTATGAATTTCCATATTTTTTCTTGAAATAAAGGGAAAAATCTTGAGAATAAAAACCAGAAGCCCAAAATTCTGGATTTTTTTGCAGGACATTTGTAGGCCCAAAAAGTCCTTATTTCTTTATGTTTTTTTTTTTCATGTTTTTATTTAACTTGAAAATGCCATTTGTGACATAAATTGAATTCAAAAGGTAATTTATGATGAGTGGAAGTTAAAACTTCATTTTTAGCATTAACAGTGCAATTTATGACATCAAAAGTGCCATAAATGGCATCACAAATGACATAATAATGCCATAAATGGCATCAAGAATGACATACAGATGCCATTTATGGCCAGAAAATTGGCCTAAATGGCATTACAACAATGCCATAAATTGAATTTAATGGCCTTAACAATGCCGTAAATGGCCTCAAAAATTGCATTAATGGCCTTAACATTGGCCTTGAAATGGAATTAATGGCCTTAACAATACCATAAATGGCATCGAAAATGCCATTTGTGGCATTAATAATGCCATTTATGGCATTACATAAATGGCATTATGCCATTTATTGCATTGATAATTCCATTTATGGCAACAATAATACCATTAATGGCATTGTTAATGTGGCATTATTAATGTCATTTATGCAATACCATTAATGGCACTGTTAATGTGGCATTATGCATGCCATTTATGGAATTAATAATGCCATAAATGCCATTGTTAATTCCAAAAATGGAATTGTTGATGCCATAAATGGCATTAATGGCATCATAAATAGTGCATTGATAATGTCATTAATGGCATTTTTAATGCCACAAATGGCATTGCTGATGCCATAAATGACATTAATGGCATCAGAACTGCCATAAATGACATTAATGGCATCAGAACTGCCATAAATAGCCATATTTTATTTAAAAACCTCCCCTTACGTGTTTTTACCAATTTTCTTAAAAACTCAGGAACCATGAGCTCACTTGGAGGGCTACAAAAGATAAAGAGAATAAAAGAATATTGAATTTCTTCAAGAGACAATCAGGGAAGGTTAACATATGCCAAAGATAAGAAGGAAGCCAAAGGCCAAAGAATAATAGAAGAAAGCCAAAGACCAAAGAGCCAGCAAAATGAATTCTCAATTCACTGTTCCAACCTGCCAGAAAGAAAAATTGAATTAGTAAAGGATATGACCACCAATATCCACTGACAGGTGAAGAGAGAAGTGCAAATGGCTGACTTAATATCATCAGTATTTAATTGAATAATTAAAAATGGAAATAATGATAAAAATAAATCTAATATATTCATCTACTGGGGAAAAAGTACCTAGGGAAGAAAAGGTGGGCAGTATAACTGAAAAGTTGAAGAATGATCCTGGAGGGTTGATTACACAGCTATAATGACTGTTTTGGGTTAATACAGATCTGGCCATCTTGAGAAATGAACTGTGTGTCTTGTAATCCCACAGTGGAATATGAATTGGCCTAAATGGGCCAATGCCATACAGGCTGTCCAAATAATGCCTGTATGGATCAATTGAGTTGTCCAAGGTGTTCTGGAGTGCTTGAGACCTTGATAACTGATCTGAATTATTAACAGCCTCTTGAAATTCCTATTGAGGAATCCGGGGCTTTTATTCCCTTGGGGAAATACTATTGGAATGAAATAACAAGCACCTGGAAAGCTAGGAGTTGGGGTCCTTGGATGGTCTTCTGGTAGCCACCATGGATTGTAAGAGTCAGGATCTGAAGCCTTCCTTTGAAATGGGTGATTGGCTTGGGGACTTGATTTGAAATGGAATAATGGAGTCCTGAAAGCATCACCATTGCATTTTTGAGGACAAATGGTGCATAATGGTGCATAATATCATATATGCACCACTCCTAGTTCCCACAGACTTGGGTCAATTGAGTTAGGCCAGAAGATTTCCTGATCTTGAGAGGAAATCCCTTATTGAAGGGGCTGGTGTCCTTTGGTGATTTCCAGAGGCCATGGCTTGAGTATTGAGGTCTATGGCTATTCTGGGTGCCCTGGGTCCTTTGGCAAATTTTGGGTTTTTTGGGGCTTTTGGCCAGAATAGGCTCAGGGGCTGCTGGACTGTCCCCTTGGTTGCTTTTGGCCTCATTGAAATTAGGCAAAAAGGGGCCTAAAGTGTCACATGGACCTTGGGCTGTAGAGGCTGTAGGGGGCCTAAATGGCCCAAATATGTCATTTAGGCCATGAAGCTCCTAATAAATGGGGGTGGGGAAGAGACGCCTGAAGAGCTGGATGACCCCCAGTACCAAATTTAGAGGTATTGGCCTTGGGATTAGTTAGGTTGGAAATTGGCCCAAAGGACCAATGAAACAGGATATGACCTGAGGGTCATGAATGACAACGTGCAGTGGATATGGCCAAAGGGCCATTCCATTCCATGAGTGGTAAAATGACCTAGGACTGATAATATGGCCAATTGAACATGCATTGGTGAAGGCTTTACTTGCCATAAGCTCCAATTGGGAGGGGGTTTTTCCCATGATTGTGACACTGTCTGTCAGAAATTAATCAACTTAATTCTTCAAGAATGCATGCAGATAGAATCAAAAAACACAAAAATATATCAATTCAGATATTCAAAAAGCCTTTGATATATTTGTTCAATAAAATCAAGAGGTTTGTTTCAATCCCATTCCAACAAATGAAGCAGAATGTAAACAATTACACCAAATTTTAGTCATTATGCTTGGAAAAACTCTAAGCTCCTTTCCCATTTCTTTACTATTCTCCATCATACATCAGTTAAGAGATTATCAAATTGAGTTTTTTATGAAATAAGATTTCAAACCTTTCACTCCATGAGCTACCATGAAACAGAAAATATAAAACTTTTATTGTATTATCTCATAAAAATGACTTCTTTCCTTGGCAAGAAGCAAGAATGTGGAAACAAGATTCTTGGGTCCATGTATTCAATTGGTTGGTGTCCTGCTTGTGTTGATGATTCTAATTTAGGAAAACATTTCTATACCAAATAAATTTGTGGAAGGATTGAAGAATTTTAAAAAGTTTCATCTGTGTATTCAGAAATATCATTGATTATTGAAATGCTTTTCAATAATATTGTGATCCTTAGAGGTATTTTCATATACCCAAAAGACCACAAATAGCAAAATAAGATATAAAAATAAATAAAAGAAATTTATTTATATTATTAGAATAGATAAATTAAAATATATATACAAATCTTTATATCAAAGAGAATTTAATCATAATTTAAAATGAAAATTATATTGAAATTTTGAAATTGTTAAAATGCATTTTTACTTGAAAAAAGTAAGTAAAAATGAATTTTTAATAAAATCAATGAAATTAAAATAGTTTTGGTAAAACGTTACATAAAATATATTATAACTTTTTATCCAATAAATAAACTTAAGAAAATTACTTCACCATTGGATTCCTCATAAAAAATAAGGTGGGGTCACCTCTGGGTAAAATTTCTGTCACTCAACTCTAAATAAGCTTAAATTAAGTTTTTAGTATTTTCTGCACACCAGTTGAAAGTACTCAAAACCTTGACTTAAATCACACCACATGTGGTGTTAACCATCAATTTTTGTGTTTAAATTGAGGTGTTGTGTGTAGTTTAGAAGTTATGAGGAATTGAAGTATTTTCAATTGAAATGTCAAAATGTGTGCATGTATTACATAAGTGAACTGTAATTTACATATGAGGTATCAATTATTACACTTGTGTACTGTAAAACTCAATTGAATTGTATGTGTAAACTACAAGTATATTACAAGATGAGAAGTTAAAGAAAAAATAAATTGGAAAGATTAATTCTTGGGGGAAAGGAACTCTAGCTCCAAGGGGGAGCCAGAACCCCAAAATTCTTACTGAAAGGTGTGGGATGTCAAAATCCATGCAAAGGTTCATCACATTTGGCCTGGAATTGAGTCACAGGGTCTGTGACTCAATTGATGATGAGGTTTTGATACCAACCAGGGCAGTTTTAGCTGTTGCCAAGAGGGTAAAACTACCCTTAGGTCAAGAACATCTTAGTAAAAGAAGTTTTAACTGGCTTCTGCAGCTCTTAAACACATTCTGACGTGTTTTGAAGGCTCTAGACCAGGTATTACCATAGTAATGGCTGATTTAAGGGTCTAAAATGGCTAAAGCCAGCCCTTTTTTGGTATTAACCAGGGTTCAATGATTCCATAATTGGCTTTTCTGTTGTAAGAGTGTTTTCCACGACTGAAATGAGTAAGTTTTATTTTGGAGTGAGAAAATTGATGGCTATCAAAGAATGCCTCTTTGAAGCACTTTTCTCTTCATGTTAGAATTTTTTCCTTTTATAATTAGCTTAAACACTGTCAAACTAATCAAGAAAATATTCCAACCACCCTTTTTATATCATTGTGAACTTTTTAACCATGTGAAAAATTACTATAATCATTTTTAACCCTTGAACCACCCCAAAAGTGAATTAAAGCATCTTTCATCACTGTTAACTTTGTCACGTTGTTTCCCAATTCACTCTGGTCACTCTTGGGTGTGTTTTCTCTTTAAATATCTTTTCAAGACTTTCTTCTTTAAATAGTTGCTTGCATTTATTTGCTCAATCAATTCCAATGGAAATTTCTCTTGAAGAAATTTCTTTTGTAGCCTTCAATATCTCTAGTAGAGTATTTTTGAATGAATTTTTATTGTTGGTAAAACAGTAAATCCTTATAATATTATTTTTTATACTTATAAGTATAAAAACAATAAAATTGTTGTGTTTTCTATCAAAAATACTATTTCATACTATTTTTAATCATTTCTTACCTTATGAAAATTTTGAAGACAGGAAAAGTACTTGATTTTTAATCAAAGTTTCATATTCACACCTTACAAATATTTCATAAGTAATTATAGAAGAAAATACCCAGACTATGAAGAGACTTGGAATACCTGGTATTGAACAACTTTTTTTTCTCTTTAAAGAAAAGAAATGAAAATTCCCTTTCAAATAATATTACATATACAGTGAATGAGTTTCTCAATTTTCCAGTGTGATAATGATACTTCAGATTTTGCTTTCTTCTTTTCTATTCCTATTATCAAAGATTTTTAAACAATTTCTGACTCAGATTATGACTTCTTCAATGCATATTTTTTTCCTGACAAGGAAATAGGAATGAAACTGGAAAAGGCTCTGGAATTTAGTATATGGTATGATGTGCCAAGAATATTTGCCATTTCAAATTATATCCAGATGGTGGCTCAGGTGGGAGATTAACAAGACTCTCAATGTTGATGCACATTTCCAAAAAAGCTTACAATTTTTCAAATATCTCAGGGATGTAAGAATGTCTTATTTTACCTATGATGACTACAATCAATTGTTGATAGAATGAATTTATCCTCAAAAACAATATTTACTATTTTGATATCTGTTTTTCTGTATCAAATAATACTAATAATTATACTATTCAATTAATATTAAAAAGAATGTTTATATGAAAATACTGAAGTTGAAAACACAACTTCTTATAAGAAGCATTTCCCAAATTTCACATCAAGTCAATATTTTCAGCATGCAAAAACATAGGAATATAACCACTATGATATCAAATATTGTGTGTATAATCTGATAACTACTATAGTGACATATTTGATGTACATACAGCCATTTTATTTAAATCTTCAAGAAGAAAAATATATCATACTTTCCATTATTAATTAGCTTTATAATAGTTTATAACACATTTTCTGAGAGATTTGAGATAACATTTCACTAGTTAAATCCATCTTTTTCTGTTCATGCTGATAGTAAATTGTAAATTGTAATTTCTTGTATTCAAAATTGCTTTGAGTATTGAATTTTTGGTCCTCAACTTCCAACACTTAATTCTTTTTCTATTCTTCAAAATTAATTTCAATTTTCTTTTTAATCTCCCCCTGTTTGAGAGATTTGCTTTCAACTAATTTTTTCTTTTTTCCAATTTTTTCCCATTACAATTTGGAATAATCACTTTGGATATGTGCTAATATCAGAAAATTGTCAGACTCAAATGTAAGATAGCTAGGATTTGTCTTCATTGATCCCCTTCCTGTTTTGCAATAAATTCTGAAGCATGTGAGGGTACACCTTTTGATTCCAGTTTTATCTTTTACCCACTTTGTGGATTTAAGTTCTTAACCAATTTATGTATAGTTATTTATGTTGATGGTGTTGAAATACTTTATTTCCATATTAAAGCAGATGTGCTCTCTTCTACTACGGTTTTCTTATTGATATAAATTATGATACTTTGATCAATTTGAGATGAAATTGATACTTCATGGTGCTTTCCCTTATTCATACATAGAATAAAGAATTAGAAATTCCTCAGGAATTTATTGAATGAGACACTCTTACTTTGGTTGAGAGAAATTCCTCCATTTGAATACAGTCGTAATTAGCACTTCTGTCTGCATTTTTTCCAATACCACTTATTCTGGTGATGTCTTTCTGGCTTAATTGCACTTCAAACACTTATGGATTTGATAATAGGCACAATCCTCCAAATAATTTATCAAAAAATATAAAACAGAATTTGCAGACCATAAATGATCCATCTTCCTCAAGAATATCATCGGTTTTCAGCTCATGGAAGTTTCAAGTTGCCATTTGTGTTATATTTGGTTTATTAACAGAAATCTTATCCATTTGTGAATAGTATGGGAAAAGTGTTTCCATCTCTTTAATCATTGTGTGAATCACTTTGTTTAGGTCTTCATCAGTAATACCTGATCCTGTTGTTTTAAAATGTTTTTCTGCAGATAAATATCTTTTTTTTGTAATTTTGCCATTGATACCTCATATTTTCAGGGGTCAGCTTCAAGCAATTTTTTGATTTTTTGTTCACCTAATAAGCCATTAATTGGAATTTAATTTGCTTTGATAATGGGGGCCTTCCAATTGATGTCTTTTGAGAAGAGCCAAAAAAAGCTTCAAAATTATTCTTTCTTTTGAGCCAGCTTATTATCATTAGATAGTTGGCTGTCTTAAGATGTCCCACATTTTTGAGATCAGAAATAGAGTATTTAGTTTTTGAAGCTGATGAACCTTTGGGTGGAATTATTTGAATGGTCAGAGTGAAGATGAAGCTTGAGATTGGTTGTAATTAATGATTTCATTTTTTTAATTTATGAAAGATGGATATATCTTAAACCCAAACCTAACATAGTGATTTCAAAAAATTCCCACCTTTATTATTTTAAAAGGAAGAATTTGAAGTTAAATCATGAATGGGGCTTTTTCCTAAAAATGTGGTTTCCTTGAGTGATGTTTTGGCCAAAATACCCAATTACAAGATGATGTTTTGTGTTAAGTCTGAGAGGGCCTAATTTTTCACTTTTATTTTTAAAAATACTATTTTTTACTTGAATAAATTTTTTCTTCATGAATTTTACTGTCTGGAAACATGCTAAGGCAAGAACACGTTCAGAAAGCATTAACAGTAACTATTATTATCCCAGCTGGTATTGTTATTTCTGACCATGATAGCACTTTTATTATAACTCAGAATAATCAAGTACACCTCATTTCTTCTGAATTTTTCAGTTTCAATATTGGAAAAAATCTTCAAAAAGCAAATAATTTGGCCAATAGTAAGTTTTTGACATAAATTACAGGCTTTAAGATTTTTACTAATAATTATGCCTTAAATCAGATCAGGATCAAGCTGTAACCCTTTGGGGAGCTCCAAAAAGTTTGTAGTCATAATTATGGCAGAGAAAAATCAGCTTCAGAAGGACAACGGCCAGTGAATGTAATTGAAACTTCCAAACTATGCCATTCTGATACTGACAGTACTGTTTTACCTTCAAAGAGACCTTAAACTGCCACAAGAAGACTTAGTGGACATACATAAATCTAGCCAGAAGGCATAAAAAAATTCCATTCAATACAAGGACTATCGAATTCTAGCAGAATTTTGGAAAAACTGCCTGAACTCTTACCTGAATGTGAGAAAGTCTCTGGGCCATCCCAATACTGAAAGGTTACTTAATGGGTGGAATACATTGATGAAAAAGAAGAAAGTAATGCTTTTGCCAGCAGAATGGAGTAAAAGAGCCCACTACCACCAAAAAAGTGGCTAGAAGGAGCAATTCCAATGTGAAAAAGCAGCCAAAAGCGCAGAGCAAGGGCAAGGGAAAAGAACCAGCCACAAAACCATACAGTCAGGGCTACATAATCCCAAAGATTTAACAAGATGGCATGGAAAATGTGTTTTAGATGTCCAGAACCATTATGAAAATTCAGAAGAGAGAAGAAGCCAGGCGAAAATATCAGAAATTATTTCTGAGATGTTGGATAGAATTTCACTTTTATAAATAGCCATAAATAATGTGAAAATTTATATTTCTGATAAAAATTCAAAGATTTGTAACAATATCAAGACAAAAAATCTCGGACTGAGCCAAATACATGTAACACTTATGTGTTTTGAGAAAGATGTAAGAACAGCTAAAATATCAAATAATGACTTTTTGTTTTCAAGTAAAATAAGTGAAAAATCTGTCATGATAAAAGAATCAAAAAATTAAATATTGTAAATTGAATACTGATGACATAATTTAAACAAGAATAAATGAAGCAATAAGTATTATAAAAGAAGATAATGAAAACATACTTGATGATATTTACAATTAACTTACTGAAGTAAAGAAAAATACCATTTCCTTGAAAAAGTGTTTTGATACCTCACAAGAAGAATTAATAAAATTAACAATCCAACTTCAGAAAAACATTTCTGATAATACTAGACAAACAGAATTATTGAAGGAAAGGAGAATCAAATAAGACATGTATAGAACTCACCTAATCAATTTAATAAAAGGCTTTAAACATGAAGTCAGAAATTCTACAAGGTGTAATACAAGTAAAATAAATGAAATGTAAAAACTTCTGCACATCTTGCCAATGAGGTCTACACCTCCAAATCAAAGTGAGGGTATGAGAAATTCCAACCCATAAGTATTGGATGTAGAAAATTGATAAATAAAAATAAATTTCCACTTCTTTCCATAACTTGGAACCATCAATGGGCCAAGAGCTTTTGAAAGAGGTACCAAAGCTTAAATAATGGCATCAATTAAGTGGTAAGGGGGAAATGAACATATAGAGTTTGTCAGAGGTATTAAATTGATCAACAAAGACTTAGAAGTACCATAAAGATTAGAAACAGCAAGATTTAACACCCTGTTTACCAGCTCACCTCATAGATGGTAAACCAAGTTAAGAAAGTCACATGGAAACCAAAGTTGGAGTTTGTGGAAGACCCCAATAATTAATAAGTGGGCCAGTTATGTCAGTCTGAATGTATGATTAAGCTTTTTAATGATTAGTTACAGGATTTAACAATGACTTTGACACAGTGGAAATAGTAATAAAAAGTTTTATTTATGATAATAAGGGTTGATAAAAGAATATTCAGGGCTTTACTATTGAGAAATGGTGGTGGTGAGCACTTCTGAAAGCCCTGGATGCAGGTTTATCTGTGGGTTACAATAACAAAGACTACAAAACTTAAGTTTTAAAGTATACCTTACTTGTTTTCTAAGAGTATAGCTGTTTTAGACAGTTTGACTACGTAGGAAATTAAGAACAGGATGATGAAACTTTTTTCTGGTGGAGAAAAGGCACCTTTTTTTATCCTAAAATTGGGTGAAAAATTCTGCTAGACCTTTCCACATAGAGGAAGTGATTATTTTTCACTTCAAAGGAGTAGCTTGTGGCTTTAACAATGCCTTTATAGCCTTTATTGGGCTCATATGTGGTTTTGAAACCACATCTGGGAGATTTTCATCAATACAGGGTGAAACATTTCATCTGGGGAGCACACAGCCCTCTTCTAACAGGTATTACACGTAGAATGAGGTACAGAACCTGTAGGGGACACCAGTATTGACCAAACTATGAGGTATTGAAGTATAAACAAGCTTCTTTGTCTGCTTGACACCTCATAATTAAAGCTGTGGGATATTATCCCACAGTAAGGTTGTATTGGTCTAACTGTGGGATTTTGACCTTAAGACTGCCATGAATTTGTCAGTTTTTAAGATTTCAAGCTCAAAGCTGGCTTATTGTGTAGCCCTGGATGTGCTATAAACAATGGTATCTCATTTGATATGATTTTCATTAAATATGGCAAAGTTATGCCATGTACAAGACTTTTTGTACATATGTATGATTTGCTTAAAATCTGTATGGAGCTTGTTTGCCCCATAACATTTGTTCTAGATGAGATATGGGGAAATGGATGACACCACCAGATAGCCCTGATTGTGCTATTTACAAAAAGACCCCACTTTAGGTATCTCACACTAAAACTGTAGAAGTCAGTTGAGAGGTAAATATTTTATTCACCCTTTTTTGACTTTATTTTGGCCATCACTTATGTAATTCTGGTGCTAGCTGAATTTGGCTAGTACCATTGGATAGCCCTAAGCTAGAGATTTGTTTTTAATACCCATTTGATGGGGTTAGGCTTCTTCCTCTGGATTTCAGATGAGAGGTGAAAAATAAGGTTTATGATCAGCAACAACTTTGAGGAGGAATAACTTTGTTATTCCTTGTACTATGAGGGTGGGACTTGTATACTTGGAAAGGGGTTATTTTACTCTTTTTTTGATACCTTTTGAGCTTGTTTGGCTCAGCTCCATGTTTTGGTGGTATCTTGGCTCTACCATTGGTTTATGGTGTTTGGCTGTTGTGCTTGTGCTCTGGGTTTGAGTCACAGGCTGACAAATTGTCCCTCCTTGGTTCACCATTTGTTTCACTTTTAGTCAGTGACTTTTTGTCATGCTGATCATACAAAATTGTTTCTCTAGATGAGCTGGCATGACCCATTCTTGGTTTGTAGGCAGATGTATGATGACTTCCAGTGACTTTGTCTTTATGGACCAGAGGTGAAGATGCATAAAGCTCAACATCTTCTATGCAAATCAAAAAATTTATAAATACTGAACATACTCACAATCTTCAATTGGCCCCTGATATTTGACTGTCATGTCTTCGGGTGCCATATCTAACCAATGAAAAAAAATCAGATTGTGAAAAAAATTTATACTCCAAAATCAAAATTTCTTACTTTTCTGAGGCATCAATCCCAAATTTCCCTCCAAAAGACCACCCAGGTAACATTTTACAATGGTCTTTTTTCTCCCGCCACCATTGACCCGTTTTTCATGGCCCACATGAACTTGAGATCCTGATGGAATATTAAGGGATGGCTGACTACTTTTCCCAAAGGGTTCCTGGGACTCCAGAGGATTCTGACAAGGATTAAGGAGGAAGTCACATGGAAATTTGGATTGTGGATTAGCATTTGATAAAATTTACGGTCTGCTTCCTAGTCCCTCAGACACATGCATTTTTTTGGGTGGGAATTTGAGTGTAAGCCTTTGAGATATGACCACATATCCAAAAAGGTCACACAAAAAACCTTATAATAATTATACTATTAATAATTATCTGAAACCAGTAAAAATTACATAAATAGGCATAAGCTTTGAATTAATTCAGAATTTCATGGGTAAACATGTGAAATAAATTAAACCATTAGATCCCTCATGGTAAAATACACATATACAATTTTTATGGCATATCTATAAAGTCAATAATTACTGAATAGTAAGTGAGAATACCCTAAAAAAGATATAAAATCTTATTTAACTCAGAAATCAATGTAACAACACTTAAAATAAATAGCACCATTAGATTCCCCATGAAAAACTACACATAAAACAGTTTTATGTCAATTATCTAAAGTCAATACTTAAGGAATTAAGCTGAATATGTGTACTTTTTTGGTCAGTGCATAAATTAATGGTCTTTTAGCTAACATCTCTTGAAATATACATGATAGAGAGTTAAGCCAAGAATAAATTAACCACGTATTTACTGTAAAAACAAAGATATTAACTTTCTTTCACAAGTTATAAACAAGGTTATATCTTGTAAGGGTTTATTGAACAAAATTGCTAGAGCTGTTGACCACTTTGTTTTGAAAGTGGTCCAAGCTTAAAAAAAGTGGATATTTAGATTCTACTAGCTCATACCTGAATAATGATGTATTTGTATCATAATATTTAAGGCAAATCCCCCTGAAATCAAGGTTTGAAGTTTAAAATATTGAATTGAAACAGAAAAGATGAGATACAATGAAAATCAGCAAAAATAGAGTTTGAATGATGTAATGAAATACCCTTAAAAGTTTAATAAAGACATTATAGGATATCAGAATTCACTTCCTGAATAGCTGTAGCATGTATAAAATTAAATTTATTAATGATCAAAGCTTAAGCTTGAAGTTGATTATTTATGATCACCCACTGTAATCTTATTTTAAGCTTAACCGCTATATAAGTGACAGAACTTGTGAAAAATATTATATTATGATTAATACTAATAAAATACACAAAGTTTAGGCTTCTTCCAAGCCCAGGATGTCATCAAAATTAGAGATGTAGTGATAACTTTAAATCATGGTGTAATTATGAGATAAGATGGTTTAATTATGATGTAATCATCACTAAACCTTAAAGTACTGATCAATTCCAGTCGATACCATTAGTACACGTCTACTAAAAGCCTTTTGGACTCTAGAGGGGAGGAATTTACTATAAATAGAGCTATTCTTACTGTATTTCACCCCTCAGATGCATCAAAACAAAAACAAATTAGATCAAAGGTAAAATCTTTATTCTTTATATATAAAACTTTTACATTATCAAAGGACAAAGGTAATATTTGTTATGATCATCAATTGTGACATGATTACTTCAATTGTTCAATTTTTTTGTTACAATTCTCTTGAAAATCCTATTTCCATGTAAAATTAAGAATATTTGTAATTTCTTTTATTTTTATCTTTAAATACAATTTAAATAGGTTGTATTTACATTATTTGGCGTACAATATTTCAATATTACTATATTAATTGTTCAAAGTAGGTTATTTTCTCTTATTATAAAAATTTCTCTCTATTACTACTATTAATAATTCTTTAATTAATAAAAATAGTATTTATATCAATATATAGCTTTAATATTAGTAATATTATTGTTATTAATTGTTTTTTATTAATAAAAAACAATTTTTCACGCCTTTGTTAATTGTTGGTAAGAATTGTAAAGTGCTTTTAAAAATATTAATGATAAAGATTAATATATTCATTTATTATATTATTCTTTTATAATATAAATTCAATTATTATATTTAAGCCTTAATTATAATGAATCTTTTATTAATATAAGTATTTTTATCTTATTTATTTCATTTAAAAGGACATTTGGAGTACAATAAATAAAATATTAGTAATTTTTACTTATTGTTTCATAGTCAAACCTTACATTGAGGAATTGGAATGACAGAAATATTTGCTATTGACCAAGTTCTTGAAGTTTTAGCTGTTGCAATTCCCACATCATTTTTGAGACCTGATACATTCATCAAAGCTGAAATAGTGGTTGTGAGTGGAATTTTTGGATTCATTGAGGACTGTGTTTGAAAATATTCTATGCTAGATTCACCATTAATCATGAAAAGATCTTGAACAGGATTTACATGGGTTTGAAGATGACATAATTGGTAAAGAACTACAGTAATATTTTTGACTTTGTAAGATAAAGTGATCTCAGATGAAACATTTTGTGAGCCTTAGAGGTAATTTCATATACCCAAAATACCACAAATACAGAATTAACATATAAATATACATAAAATACATTCATTTATATTATTATAATAAAAATCAAAATATAAATATAGAATTATATTCAAAATTAAAAATTTAATTACCATTTAAAAAAAAAATTGTATTAAATTTTGAAATGATAAAATTACATTTATAATTGAAAAAATTAAGTAAAAATGAATTTTTAACAAAATCATAAAAAATAAAATAAATTTGGAAAAAAGTTAAATAAAAATAATTATAACCTTTTATCCAATAAATAAAAATATAAAAATTATTTCACCATTGGATTCCTCATAACAAATCAGGTGGGGTCACCTCTGAGTGAAATTTTGGTAACTCAACTCTAAATAAGCTTAAATTAAGTTTTTAGTATTTTCAATACAAAAATTGAAAATCCTCAAAACTTTAATTTAATTCACACCACATGTGGTGTTAACCATCAAATTTTGTGTTAAAATTCAGGTGTTATGTTTAGTTGAGAAGTTATGAGGAATTGAAGTATTTTCAATTGAATTCAATTGAAATGTCAAAATGTGCACATGTATTACATAAGTGAACTTTGATTTACATATAAGTTATCAATTATTAGTGTATTATACTGTAAAACTCAATTGAATTACATAAGTAAACTATAAGTATAATACATGATGAGGAATTAAAGGAAAAATAAATTGGAAAGATTAAATTTGGGGGGGGGAAAGGAACTCCAGCTCTAAGGGGGAGATAGACCCCCAAAATCCTTGCTGACAGGCATGTGGTGTCAAAATTGACGCAAAAGGTCATCACTTTTGGCCTGGAATTGAGTTACGGGGTCTGTGGACTCTATTGATGATGAGGTTTTGATACTAACTGGGGTAGTTTTAGCTGTTGCCAGAGGGTAAAACTACCCTTAAGATAAAACAATCATAGTAAAAACAGTTTTAACTGGTTTCTACGCCTCTTACACACATTATGACGTGCTTTGAAGGCTCTAGACCAGGTATTGCTATAGTAATGGCTGATTTAAGGGTCTAAAATGCCTAAAAATGGCTAAAAATGGCTTAAACCAGCCCTTTTTTGGTCTAAACCAGGGTTCAATGATGCCATAATTGGCTTTTCTGTTGTCAGCCTGTTTTTCACGACTGAAAAGAGTAAATTTCACCTTTGGAGTAAGAAAATTGATGGCTATAAAAGAATGTCTTCTTTGCCCCACTTTTCTCTTCATGTTAGAATCTTTTCCTTTTATAATTAGTTCAAGCATTGTTAAACCAATCAATAAGAGATTCCAACCACCATTATTAAATCATTTAAATTCTTTTAACCACATGAAAAAATCATTATAATCATTGTTTGTAACTTTTATAATCATTTTTACCCCTGAACCACCCAAAAGTGAATTAAAGCATCTTTCATCACTGTATACTTTGTCAGTTTGTTTCCAAAATCACTCTGGTCACTTTTGGGTGTTTTTTCTCTTTAATATTCTTTTTAGAGACTTTTTTCTTTAGTCAATTGCTTTCAGTTCTTTGCTCAATTCATTCAAATTGAAATTGCTCTTGAAGAAATTTCTTTTGTAGCCTTAAATATCTCTTGTAGAGTATTTTTGGATAAATCTTTATTGTTGGTAAAACGATAAATCTTTATAATATGATTGTTTTATACTAATAAAGTTATAAGCAATAAAATTGGCGTGTTTTCTCCTAAAAATAATATTTCTAACTATTTTTAATTGATTATAACCTTAGGCAAATTTTGAGGACAGGAAAAGTACTTGATTTTTAATGAAAGTTTCATATCCACACCTTACATTTGGGGGCCCAGCCATGATATTTTACCTGTGACATATTTTTTTCACTCTTTTTAAATATTTTTTTTTATATTGAAAAATTTAAAAACATATAAAAAATACTTATAATTCAACAAAAATCCATAAAAAATAATTTTTTTCATATTATAAGTGAGGCTTATACTTTTATTTATTTTTTTGAATCAACCTTTTTTTACTTGATTAATTGGCTTTTTCATTAATTTTAGTGTCTGAAAACGTGGTAAGACAAGAAAACATTGAAACAGCCTCAACAGTAACCAGCATTATTCCTGCCAGTACTGTTAATTCTGATCACAATAGTACTATTATTGTGACTCAGAATATTCAACCAGAGCCAATTTCTTCTGAATTAGCCAACTTGGAAATAATTAATACTCTTCAGAAAGCCAAAGATTTGGTCAATAGTAAGTTTTTTGACATAAAATTACTATCTTAAGCCTTTTTAACCATAATTAAGCCTTCAACCAGGTCAGGAGCCAGCTATAACACCTCAAGAAGCTCCCAGAAAGGTAATAGACGTGATTATGGCAGAGGCCAATTACGTACAGAAGGAAAAGGGTCAGTTGATGACTCCCAAACAACTAAAATGGGTCATTCTGAAGCTGACGATACCATTTTACCTTCAAAAAAGAGCTGACACTGCCACAACAAGCCTCAGTTGACATATACAAAGCCAGCCACAGTGCATACAACAATGCACTCCAGTTCAAGGAGTACCAGATCCTTGCAGACCTGTGGAAGAGTTGCATGAATTCTTACCTGACAGTGAGAAAATTCCTGGGCCATCCCAATACTTGCAAATTGCTCAATGGATGGCATCCATTGATGGAGAAGAAAAACATGATGCTTTTGAAACTAGAATGGAGGAAAAACAACCCTTCACCACCCAAACTAGTGCCAAAAACAGCCCCAGTGGCCAGCAGCAGCAATTCCAACGTGAAAAGGCAGCCAAAAACTCCAAAAAAGGGCAAAGGGAAGGCACCAGCCCCAAACCCTTACAGCTAGGGCTACAGAATCCCAAAGATTCAACATGATGCCATGGAAAATGTATTTCAGATGGCCAGAACCATGATGAAATTACAAAAGAAGGAGGAAGCCAGATTAAAATATCAAAAATGATTTCTGATACTTTTGATTGTATTCCAGAGTTGTATAAAGCTATTTCTGACTTAAAAAGTCATTTTTCTGATAAAGATACATCAATTTGTGACAATCTTAAGACAAATAACTTGAGTCTGAGCCAAATAAATGATACACTTAAATGCTTTGAAAGAGTTTTGAGAACAATCAAAACTTCCAATAATGATAATTATTTTGGCATCAAGATAAATGAACAATCTGCCATTATTAAAGAATTAACAGACAAATATTCTAAATTCAATATTGATGACATAATTGAAACAAGAATAAAACAAGCCATAAGCACTATCAAAGAAGATAATAAAAAAGCTCTTGATGATATTTGAAAATCATTTGCTGAAGTAAAGACAAATATAGTTGCCCTGAAAAAGCATTTTGATACCTCAAGAGAGGAATTATCAAAATTAACAATAAAGTTAAATGAAATTATATCTGATAATACTAAACAAACAGAATTATGGAATGAGCTAACAAATGAAGAGGATGATCATAAAAAGAATGTCATAAACTCTATTCAAAACTTGCAACATGAATTAAGAAATTAACAAAGGTGTAACAACAGTAAAATGAATGATATTGAACAACTGCTAACTACTTTACCAAGAATGTCTACACCTCTGAATCAAAATAAAGATGCAAGAATTCCCAATCCACAAGTATTGGGTATTGAAAATTCACAGTCAAAAAATGAATTTTCTACTTCTTTTCATAACTTAGAACCATCAACGGGCAAAGAACTTCTGAAAGAAGTTCCAAAACTTAAAGAATGGCCTCACTTCAGTGGTGAAGCAGAGTATGACCATATGGAATTCATTAGAGGTATTGACATGATCAAAGAGGATTTTGAATTACCAGAAAGATTGGTAACAGCCAGATTTAACACCTTGTTTACCAAATCAGCTCACAGATGGTACATCAAAATAAGACAAGCACATGGACACCAGAGTTGGACTTGGTGGAAATCCCAAATCATTAACAAATGGGAAAATGATGCTTGGAGGTTTAAAGTTGAAACAGCCTTTGAATCTGCCAAATTTGATGCTGATAAAGACAAAGCTTTATCGTGGTTTTGCCAACAAAAAGACAGATTAACAGCATTATATCCTGACATGTCAGAATTTATGATCCATAGAAAAATTCTGAGACAATGTGGAGGTGACTTGGAGCATGCTATTAAAAGTAGGACTACTGAACAATCTTCAGCAGAGGATATTATCAATATATTAGAAGAAGTAACCACCAGAACCAAAATTGGTTCTAGTAGGGTGAATCTCAAAACAAGGTTTAATACACCTTGGAAGGATTCTGTGGACAAAAACCCCAAATAAAGTTCTAATAATATTAAGTATAAATATGCAGATACAGTCAGAAAGTGCCATATTTGCCAAAGAACCACCCATTTAGCTAATACATGTCCAAAGAAGGGGAAAATCAATGAAATTGAAATCGAAAAAGAAGGTGATGTTGAAAAAGCTGACATAATTGAAGACAATTCAGATGACAAGTCATCAATATTTTCTGAATCTTCAAAAGATATAAAAAATATCAATGCCACTTTTGACATCATCAAATCTTATTCCCACTTGCCACAATTGAACAATGGTCAACTTGATTTATCAAAAGTTCAAGCTGCACAACTTATGAAAACAAAACCAAACAGGGGAAAAGGTTATACAGCTGGTAACTCCTGTATAACAGAAGTGGTGATTGACAACAAGCCCACCAAACCTTTGCTTGGCCCAGGAGCCTTCTGCTCTTGTGTTGGAAAATCTTTTCTTAAGACTTGTGTACCAAATTTTAAAGACCAACTGTTACCAATTGATGGTATAAAATTCAACAGTGCAAGTAATCCAATGAAAGCATTAGGAATCTTTGAGACCAATGTCATATTCCCACACATAAATGGAAATTTAAGAATCACAGTTGAATTTGTTGTTATGGAGAATTGCTCTAGTACCCATTTTATATTGGGAAATGACTATTTAATAATGTACGGGATAGATTTGCATAACAACAAAGACAGATACTTTACTATTGGAGACAATAAGCGCCAAAAATTTGCCTTTTTACCATTTAAAAGACAAATTACAGTAAACAAAGTACCACCAGTTAACTTAGAGTTAGAGAAATTCAAGTCTGAACAGTAAAATGAGGCTGAAATAAGCCTTCATCTGACTGATAAACAAGAAAATGAACTTTCTTCCCTTTTGTATGACCAAAGAGGAGCATTTGCTTCAGACAAAGAACCTCTAGGAGCAATTATTGGTCATGAAGTTGACATCATTCTTGACATTGAGAGGCCTTATCCACCACTCTTAAGAAGACCTGCATATCCAGGAAGTCCACAATCAAGAGAAGCTCTAGAAATTCATATCAAAGAACTTCTGGACCTTGGTGTAATAAGAAAAGTAGGCCACAATGAAGAAGTAGAAATAACTACACCAGTCATAGTGGCATGGCATAATGGAAAATCCAGAATGGTTGGGGACTTTAGAGCTCTGAAAACTTACACAGTTCCAGACAGATAACCAATACAAAAGATCCAAATTGTCCTTACTCAAATATCTCAAGCAGTATATATAACCACTATGGATGCCCTTAAAGGATTCCATCAAAATGTGGTGACACCAAGAGCAAGAAAACACTTGATAATTATTGTTCATTGTGGAGTGAATGAATACTTGAGGATGCCCTTTGGTATCAAAAATGCACCTTCACACTTCCAAAGAATGATGAATGAACTCTTCCCTGAAGAACTCTCAGAAGGATGGTTAACCATTTACATTGATGACATTATTGTCTGTTCCAAGACTTGGGAGGAGCTCATGTACAGATTGTCCAGAGGTTTGACAAAAATTCAATCAGTAAACATGAAACTCTCCTTGAATAAATGCCATTTGGGATTTAAAGAACTTAAGGCACTAGGAAATGTTGTATCTGGTTTATCTGTTGGAATTGACAAAAACAAAGTTGCAGCAATATTGCTAAAACCCATGCCTCAGAACAAGAAGGAAATTCAGTCAATCTTAGGTTTTGAAGGATATTACAGGCAACAAATTAAAGATTTTGCATCCATAGCAAGACCACTTTATAAATTGTGTGACAAAGACACAGTATTTGAAATGACTGTTGACAGAGTCAAAGCTTTTGAGTCTCCAAGAGAAGCCTTGACCACTGCTCCCCTCTTACTGATTCCAGACTTTAAATTACCTTTCAAACTGTATATTGATGCATCAGGGGATGGATTGGGTCATGCACTTCACCAAGTTCAGATCATAAATGATAAACCTGTAAAAGGACCCATATGTTTCATATCCAGCCAAATCAAACCAACTGAAGCCAGATATGGAGCAAGTCAAATGGAATGTCTATGTCTTGTCTGGGCCTTGGAAAAATGAAACTAATTCTTGGAGGGATGTGTTTTTGAGGTGATAACAGATTGTACAGCTGTCAAATCAAATTTAAACATCAAAACACCCAACAGACATATGCTCAGATGGCAAATAGCCATACAAGAATACAGAGGCAATATGACTATTGTTCATAAGGATGGGAATATTCATAAAAATGCAAATGGACTAAGCAGATGGCCATTACCAAATAATATTGATAATCCTGCTTATGTACCAGAAGAAGGTTCACCACAAACTCCAATAGAAGGAATAAGTGTTACAGACTTGAACACCACCTTCTTTGAAGAAGTCAGAAGTAGTTACACTCAAGATAAAAATTGTAGCATCTTATGCCAATTACTTAACAAAGACAGTAAAGACAACTCTCTAATACATGCCTTGGATGAAGTATGGAAAAAATCTTATGATGAAGGAAGATTTCACCTACTGGATGGTATAAGTTACCACAGAACCAAGCACACATGTGTCATGACAGTTGTAGACAGGTCATTAATCAATCTTGTACTGAAAGAATGCCATGATAGCCCCTTTTCAGGACATCTGTCTGGAGACAGAACAAGAGAGAAAGTAAAGACCTGCATATGGTGGCCAATGTGGCAGAAAGATGTTTCAGAGTATTGCAAGACCTGTGACAGATGTCAAAAAGGCAAATAAATCCATGGGCAAGAGACTTGGAAATATGATAAAAATCCAAGAACCAAGCAGACCTTGGGAAATTGTCCATATGGATTGGGTAACTGGCCTACCACCAGGAGGTGACAGAAGCTAAAATTCTTGCCTAGTAATTGTGGACAGATTCAGTAAAACTCCAATCTTTTTACCATGTCACAAAGATGACACAGCCATGGATACAGCTCTTCTGATATGGAATAGAGTAGTGTCATGGACTGGGATATTTACAAATATCATTAGTGATTGGGATCCCAAATTCACTTCAGCACTATGGACAAATCTTCACCAATTATTTGGCACTAAATTGTCTTTCTCTACAGCCTACCACCCACAAACTGATTGCCTGGCTGAAAGGATGATCTAAACCTTAGAGGACATGGTGAGAAGACTTTATGCATATGGCCTTGAATTCAAAGATTGTGATGGATTTACCCATGATTGGTTTACTCTGTTGCCAGCACTGGAATTAGCATATAAAACATCAATCCATGCCAGTACCAATCAGACTCCTGCTATTCTAGAAAAAGGATGGAACCCCAAGTTACCCCAAGATTCCTTGAGGAAAGATTTAATTGAAATACATCCCACAGCTGCTAGCTTCAAAGAAATGCTAGAAAAAGCTATAAAGCATGCATTAAGGTGCATGGAGGACTCTTTTACATATGCTAAAGACAAATGGGATAAATCACATGCAGCTCCAGTTGTCAAAGTGGGGGACCTAGTTCTTGTATCTACCACTAACATCAATAACATCAAGCGATGTAAAAAGTTGAAAGACTCCTTTGCAGGACCTTTTGTGATTAAGGCCCTCCATGGAGAAAATGCTGTTGAAGTAGAGTTATCTGAAGAACTTAGCAATAAGCATCCTAAATTTCCAGTGATTTTGATAAAGCCATATAAATCTAGTGATGCTGAGAAATTTCCCTTGAGGAATAAGATTCCCCAAGTTATACCTCCTATTGAGACATCTGGTACTAAGAAAATTACCAAAGTTCTTAAAGAAAGAAAATTAAGAACCAAAAAAGTAAGGGAATACCTTGTTAGGTACAGTGACCGAACTTGTGAAGATGAATGGTTAGAAGAAAAAGATATACCAGAAGCTACCAAACTCCTCAGGAGATTCAGAACCACTAGAAATACCAATATTACAAAGTAATATTCTTTTTTAGGGGGAGGGAATGTGAGCCTTAGAGGTAATTTCATATACCCAAAAGACCACAAATACAGAATTAACATATAATTATAAATAAAATAAATTTATTGATATTATTATAATAAAAATCAAAATATAAATATGAAATTATATTCAAAATTGAAAGTTTAATTACCATTTAAGAAAAAAATTACATTAAATTTTGAAATGATAAAATTACATTTATACTTGAAAAAATTAAGTAAAAATGAATTTTTAACAAAATTATAAAAAATAAAATAAATTTGGAAAAAAGTTAAATAAAAATTATTATAACTTTTTATCCAATAAATAAACATATAAAAATTATTTCACCATTGGAATCCTCATAACAAATCAGGTGGGGTCACCTCTGAGTGAAATTTTTGTAACTCAACTTTAAATAAGCTTAAATTAAGTTTTTAGTATTTTCAATACAAAAATCAAAAATACTCAAAACTTTAATTTAATTCACACCACATGTGGTGTTAACCATCAAATTTTGTGTTAAAATTGAGGTGTTGTGTTTAGTTTAGAAGTTATGAGGAATTGAAGTATTTTCAATTGAATTCAATTGAAATGTCAAAATGTGCGCGTGTATTACATAAGTGAAATTTGATTTACATATGAGGTATCAATTATTACTGTATTGAACTGTACAGCTCAATTGAATTACATATGTAAATTATAAGTATAATACATGAGGAGGAATTAAAGGAAAAATAAATTGAAAGATTAAATTTGGGGGGGGGGGAAACGAACTCCATCTCTAAGGGGGAGCTAGACCCCCAAAATCCTTGCTGACAGGCGTGTGGTGTCAAAATTCACGCAAAAGTTCATCACTTTTGGCCTGGAATTGAGTTACAGGGTCTGTGGACTCTATTGATGATGAGGTTTTGAAACCAACTGGGGTAGTTTAAGCTGTTGCCAAGAGGGTAAAACTACCCTTAAGATAAAACAATCATATTAAAAACAGTTTTAACTGGTTTCTACGTCTCTTACACACATTCTTATGTGTTTTGAAGGCTCTAGACCAGGTATTGCTATAGTAATAGCTGATTTAAGGGTCTAAAATGGCTAAAAATGGCTTAAACCAGCCCTTTTTTGGTCTAAACCAGGGTTCAATGATGCCATAGTTAGCTTTCCTGTTGTCAGACTGTTTTTTACGACTGAAAAGAGTAAATTTTACTTTTGAAGTAAGAAGATTGATGGCTATAAAAGAATGTCTTCTTTGCCCCACTTTTCTCTTCATGTTAGAATCTTTTCCTTTTATAATTAGTTTAAGAATTGTTAAACCAATAAATAAGAGATTCCAACCACCATTATTAAATAATTTTAATTCTTTTAACCACGTGAAAAATTCATTACAATCATTTTTTGTAACTTTTATAATCATTTTTACCCCTGAACCACCCCAAAGGTGAATTAAAGCATCTTTCAGCACTGTAAACTTTGTCAGTTTGTTTCCAAATTCACTCTGGTCACTTTTGGGCGTGTTTTCTCTTTAATATTCTTTTTAAAGACTTTGCTCTTTAATTAATTGCTTGCAGCTCTTTGCTCAATGAATTCCAATTGAAATTGCTCTTGAAGAAATTTCTTTTGTAGCCTTAAATATCTCTTGTAGAGTATTTTTGGATAAATTTTTATTGTTGGTAAAACAATAAATCTTGATAATGTTATTGTTTTATACTAATAAAGTTATGAACAATAAAATTGGCTTGTTTTCTCTTAAAAAAATATTTCTTACCATTTTTAATTGATTATTAGCTTATAAAAATTTTGAGGACAGGAAAAGTACTTGATTTTGAATCAAAGTTTCATATCCACACCTTACAGATTTCAAACGTAGAATAGAGAAATTCTATAAATAGTGGGAACCAGGTCTTGTGTAATTCTAATTCAACTATTTTGAGGGGAATTCCCCTGGCCTTTTTTTGACCTTCTCTGCTTTTGTTGTAAAAAAACACTGCATGTCCCACCATCATATAATGTAATATTTCCTTTATCTCTGTGAGCCTTAGAAGTATTTTTCATATACCCAAAAGACCACAAATAATAAAACAAGATACAATTATGAATAAATTTATTTCTATTATCAAAAGAAAACTAAAAATAAAAATATAAATTTGTACACAAAAACAAAAATTTCATTATAATGTCAAAAGAAAATTACATTGAAATTCAAAATTGTGAAAACACATTTTTACTTGAAAAAATTCAGTAAAAATGAATTTTTAACAAATTTACTGAAATTAGAAGATTTTTTGCAAAAGGTCAAGTAAAAATTATTATAAATTTTTAAACAATGAATAAACACAAGAAAATCAGTTCACTATTGGATTCCTCTTAAAAAATAGATGCGGTCACCTCTGGGTGAAATTTCTGTAACTTAACTCTAAATAAGCTTAAATTCAGTTTTTAGTATTTTATCTATAAAAATTGAAAATCCTCAAAGCCTCAATTCAATTCACACCACATGTGGTGTTAACCATCAATTTTTGTGTTAAAATTGCAGTGTGTTGTGTAGTTTAAAAGTTGTGAGGAATTGAAGTATTTTCAATAGAAATGTCAAAATGTGCACCTGTCTTACATAAGTGAACTTTAATTTACATATGAGGTATCAAATATTACAGTTGTGTACTGTAAAACTTGATTCAATTGTATGTGTAAATTACAAGTATATTACATGATGAGGAGTTAAAGAAAAAAAAGGTTGGAAAGATTAATTTTGGATGGGGAGAAGGAATATCTGCTTCAAGGGAGCCAGACCCCCAAATTTCTTGCTGAAAGGAATGAGATGTCAAACTCCACACAGAATTTAACCACTTTTGGCCTGGAATTGAGTCACAGGGTCTGTGAACCAATTGATGATGAGGTTTTGATAACAACCAGGGAAGTTGTAACTGTTTCCAAGAGGGTAAAACTAACCTTAAGAAAAACCATCATAGAAAAAACAGTTTTAACTGGTTTTGAAGTCTCTTACAAGCATTCTGACGTGTTTTTGAAGTTCTAAAACCAGGTATTACTATAGCAATGGCTGATTTAAGGGTCCAAAATAGCTGAAATAGCAAAAAAAAGTCAAAACCAGCCCTTTTTCGGTCCAAACCAGAGTTTAATGAGGCCATAATTGTATTTTCTGTTGGCAGAGTAATTTTCACGACTGACAAGAGTAAAATTCACTTTTGAAGTCAGAAAATTGATTGCTATAAAAGAATTTCTTCTTTGCCCCACTTTTCTCTTCATGTTAGAATCTTTTCCTTTTATAATTAGTTTAAAAATATTAAAAAAATAAATAAAAGATTCCAACCACCCTTTTTGTATCATTTTAAGCCTTTTAACCACGTTAAAAAATAATTATCATAATTCTTTGTAACTCTTCTAATCATTTTTACCCTTGAACCACCCCAGAAGTGAATTAAAGCATCTTTCATCACTGTTAACCTTGTCACTTTGTTTCCAAATTCACTCTGGTAGCTTTTTGGAATGTTTTCTATTTAATATTATTTTTAAGACTGTGTTTGTATATTAATTGCCAGAAGTCCTTTGCTCAATGAATGCTAATTGAAATTGCTCTTGAAGAAATTTCTTTTGTAGCCTTAAATATCTTTTGTAGAGTATTTTTGGATAAATATTTATTGTTTGTAAAACAATAAATATTTATAATATTATTGTTTTATACCTATAAAGTTGAAAAAAATAAGTGTGCTGTGTTTCCTTTCAAAAATCTCAATTCTTAACACTTTAATCATAAGTTTACCTTATACAAATTTTGAGGACAGGAAAAGTACTTGATTTTAATCAAAGCTTCATATCCACACCTTACATATGAGGGCTCAGCTGTGATATTTTACCTGTTAAATAATTTTCTTTACTCTTGATAAATACTTTTTGTTATATTGAAAAATTTAAAAAATTCACAAAAATACTTATAAATCAAAAAATCCATAAAAAATAAAATTTTATTTATATTATAAGTGAGGCTTTATTTCTTCATTTCTCTTTTGAAATACCTTTTCTTCACTTAATTAATTGCTTTTTCCATTAATTTTAGTTTCCGACAATGTGGTAAGACAAGAAAATAGTGCAACTGCATCATCCCTGAAAGTACTTTCAATTCTGAACATAATAGTACTGTTGTTAAAACTCATAATAATCAACCAGAACCAATTTATTCAGAATTAATCAATTTGGACATTAATAATACTCTCCAAAAAGCTAACAATTTGGCCGATAGTAAATTTTTTAACGCAAAATTACTATTGAAAGCTTTTTCAATAATAATAATGCCTTCAACCAGATCAGGAGCCAGTTAAAAAACCTCAAGAAGCTCCCAAAAAGGTTACAGAAATAATTACGGCAGAAGCCAATCAGTTGCAGAAGGAAAAGGGTCAGTAAATGAATCCCAAACTAAAAGATTATGCCAATCTGAAGCTGATAACACTGTTTTACCTTCAAACAGAGCTGACACCGCCACAAGAAGCCTCTGTGGACATATAAAAAGCCAGCCAGAAGGCCTAAAAGAATGGTTTGAAGCACAAAGAGTACCAGAACCTTGGGGATCTTTGGAAAAACTGCATGAACTCTTACCTGACTGTGAGGAAATTCTTGGGCCATCCCAACACTTGCAAGTTACACAATGGATGGCATCCATCGATGGAAAAGAAAAAATGATGCTTTTAACCACAGAATGGAGGAAAAACAACCCTCCACCACCCAAGAAAGTGCCGAAAACAGTCCCAGTAGCCATCAGCAGCAATTCCAACATCAAAAAGCAGCCACAAGCTCAGAAAAAGGGAAAAGGCAAAGCACAATCTACAAAACATTACAGACAGGGCTACAGAATCCCAAAGATTCAGCAGGATTCCATGGAAAATGTATTTCAGATGGCCAGAGAAATGATGGAATTACAAAAAAGGAGGAAGCCAGAACAAAATATTGGAAATGATTTCTGATATTCTTTATGGAATTAAAAACTTTTACATAGCTATAAATGATGTGAAAAGCCATATTTCTGATAAAAATTCATCAATTTGTAATAATCTTAAAACAAATAACTCAATTCTGAGCCAAATAAATGAGAAACTCATGTGTTTTGAAAAGATTTAAGGACAATAAGAAACTCTAATAATGGAAATTCATTTGGCAATAAATTAAATGAACAATCTGCCATTATGAAAGAATTAACAGAAAAATATTCTCAATTCAATATTGATGACATAATTGAAACAAGAATAAAACCACCCATAAATATTATCAAAGAAGATGAAAGGAAAGTCCTTGATTATATTGCAAATTCATTTACTTAAGTAAAGACATATACAATTTCCTTGAGAAAGTTTTTTGACACTTCACAACAAGAAGTATCAAAATTAACAATGAAATACAATCAAGTAACTTCTGATAATACTAGACAGACCGAATTATGGAAAGAATAAACACATAAGGAAGATATGTGTACAATTGAAGTAATGAATTTGATACAAAGCTTCCAAAATGAGTTCCGAGATTCTCAAAGGTGTAGCAAAAGTAAAATAACTGATATTGAACAATTATTGCACACCTTACCAAGAATGTCTACACCTATGAATTAAAATGAAAGTACAGGAATTCCCAACCCACAAGTATTGGATGTAGAAAATTCAAAACTAACAAATGAATTTCCCATCTCTTTCCATAGCTTGGACCCATAAAAGAGCTGAGCACTGTTGAAAGAAGTACCAAATCTTAAGGAATGGCCTAACTTCAGTAGTGAAGGAGAATATGAACATATGAAATCCATCAGGGGTATTGACATGGTTAAAGAGGATTTGGAAGTACCAGACAGATTGGTAACAGCTAGATTTAACACCTTGCTTACCACATCAGCCCACAGATGGTATATCAAAGTAAGATGTTCACATGGACACCAAAGCTGGACTTGGTGGTAAACCCAAATCATTAACAAATGGGCCAACAATGCTTTTAGATTTAAGGTAGAAATAGCCTTTGAATGTTCCAAATTTAATTCTGACAAAGATAGAGCTTTAACATGGTTTTTCCAACAAAATGACAGATTGACAGCATTATATCCTGACATGTCAGAATTTATGATTAACAGAAAAATTCTAAAACAATGTGGAGGTGATTTGGAGCATTCTTTTGGAAGAAGGACTATTGAACAGTCTTCAGAAGAAGATATTATTAATATATTAGAAGAAGTAACCACCAGGACCAGAATTGGTTCTAGTAGGGCAAATCTCAAAACAAGGTTTAATACACCTTGGAAAGATTCTGTGGATGAAAATACCAAAGAAAACTTCAATAACATGAAATAAAAATCTGCAGATATAATCAGGAAGTGCCATATTTGCCAGAGCACCACACATTTAGCTAATTCATGTCCAAGAATGGGGAAAATCAATGAGCTTTACACTGTAAAGGTGTCACAGGGGCTCTTCGAAGTGAAGAGGGCCTGGCACTCAGTAAACTGGGACTCACTTATGGAGGGCTCAAAGATAAGATAAGATGAGATACACTTAAGAGTGTAAGGGATGAATTACTATAATAAAGGATATGAGAAAAAGCAGCAACAAAGAGATAAGGATAAGAAATAGAAGAGCCAACCACAAACAAGTCCAAGTCCACTGTTTCAACCTGTCAGAATGGAAAAAGAAGGGTTAATAAGGATATGGCCACCCAACTCATACTGTACAGGCGAAGAGAAAAATGCAAAGACTAACTTAAGATTAAATAATTATAATACCCAAAATAAGGATAAGAATAATTCTAAAATAATAAATAAACTAAATTAATTAACTGGGGAAAAGTCCCCAGGGGGAAGAAAGAGGGGCTGGTATATGTGAGAATCACCAGCCCTGATCCAGAGGAAGAATTTTCATGAGAATATTTGATGATTGATTTCAGTCTGTCCAATACAGGTCCTGTACGGCTGTACAGAACCTGTACAAGAGGTGTGGTGTATTGAAGTGATCATACAGTTTCAAGTTGGTGTATTGAAACTGTATTGGGTGAGACCAGCCTGTACAGGTATTGACAGGCTGTATTGAGGTACCAAGCTGTATGCATGTTTCAGAATGAAGATTGCTGAAATTGAATGCTGATACAAATGCTGGATCTGCTGATTTGAGGTGTTTGAGTGGGTGTGTGAATGAATACCCTTACCCCTGATGAGTGGTTGTTACAGTATCCCCCTCTTGAAACTGGTGGGCTCCTGAACACCATAATACCCTGCCATTGTTGAGTGGCATCTCACTACCCCACACAATGCTTTGAAAAGTTTTCTTTTGACCATTATCTCGAAATCCTTCTCCATCTCTTCACTGTCAATTAATTTTATTTCCCCCTTCTTTAACTTTGAGTAAATACCCCACTTCGAACTGTTCTTTCTTCTGATTTCAACAGCTGACGTCCTTGGGGCGTGGCCTTGGGTTGTATCCCAAAATGATGGCCACTGAGCTCTTGTGCTCAAAGAATGGTGCCAGATGAGTATATGAAGTGTACTCACCTGGCCAGCCCAATCAAATAAAATGATGATGACAAGAATTCAGGGGTCTTGTCCCCAATGGCCTTCAAAATGCCTCAACCAGCCCTTTATAGTTATTTTGGGCTGGTGCCTTCTCTATGGAGTATCTTGAGGATCCTTGAATTTATGGCCATTTTGGCCATTTTTTGGATCCTTGGTATCTCTGGGTGAAACTTTGGTCCATGGCCTTTTATGGCCAAAATGTGGGTTTTGCAATTTTCTGGCCTTTTTGGCCTTTTGAAGTCTTTGGGGTCTTACGGTCCGCGGTCCGTGGGGGTTATTGGAAGCCCCCAGGGCCAAAATGGACCCCTTGGGCCCAAATTTGCTGGGGACCCAAGGGGGTCATGGGACCTAAATGGCCCAAAAAAGCAGATTTCACCTTATATGGCCTGGACCCATTGGTGGGGTCCAGGACCACCAAGAACTTGGCCTCCCCCAAACTTGCAGGGGAGGCCCCCCATGCTGACTCCAGCCCCCAAAGGGGCCTTGGACCTTGACATTGAGAGGGTTTGAGGGGGCCATGATTGACTTGTGGCCCAAATTCCCTTGAGGTCGAACTTTTGATTTGACGTGGACTTGACGATTTGGATGGAGTGAAATCCAGTGTCTTGTTCCTGTTTATGGTTGGTTTGACTCCTATTCATGCTCTTATAACAACTAATAAATGAGAAAAAATAAAATGATGAAAATAATAAAGGAACCTCCCAATACGTGATTCGGAAGGGGATGCTGCTGCTTCCAATGAAATAAAAAGAAATTATACGAGTAAAGAAAGAAAAGAAATGAAAATAAATAAGAGAAAAAGAGAGTAAAGAAAGAAACAAAGGAAAATTCCTGATGGTTGGTCCTTCTTGTGGTGAGTTGCTTGATTCTGGCCAAGAAGTGTCTGAAAAATGAAAACCAAGCATTTGATGCTCACAGAGTGGCCAAGGTAATGTTTTTACAAGAAGTAGAACCCTCAGGGATGCATACCAGGAGTTGGAACTTACTTTTACAACTTCCACTCCCCACCAAGCACCATAAAGTTGAAATAAATTGCCATAAATGCCTTCTGAAATGAATTGCCATAAATGACTACTGAAATGAATTGCCGTAAATGACTTGAAGTAAATGAATGTCTTGAATTATGATGATTGGCATAAAATGAAATGATAATAAAGAAAGAAATGAAAAAATAAAGAAAGAAAACATTGGGCCATATCTTGATAAGGTCCAAATCGGAGGGTATTGATGTTGAATGCTTCCTGAACCTGTCCAAAGAAATGACAAGTGCTCACAAAGTGGCCAAGGTGATGCTTACAACAACATATGGGTAGAATACCCCCTTAAAGGTGCATGCCAGGAGACGAACTTACTTTCATAACTTCTTCTCCCCACCAAGCACCATAAATCAAACTCTTGAGGTATTTGGACCAGGCTTGTCTGGATACAATGAATGGAAATCCTTGACATGGTCTGGTGAGTTGGTAAGGTTGGAAGATGGTTCCCAAGTGGTTCTTTCTGGGTCTTCACTGAATCCTTTCCACTCTACAAGATACCATAATTTACCTCTTTTGAGTTTTGAGTCCAGAACCTGAGCCACTTCCCATTCTTCTTGCTCTTCCACTAAAGCTGGTGGTGGCGGCAATTGATGACGATTTGGGATAGTTGAATGCTTGACTGGTTCTAATAAGGACACATGGAATACAAGGTGAACTGTCTTCCATTGCTGAGGCAACTCGAGGTGATATGCATGGCTTCCAATCTTCTTCAGAACTTCAAAAGGTCCCAACCATCTTTCTGATAACTTCTTGGTTGGTCTTGTGGTCTTGATGTTCTTGGAGGATAGCCATACTTTGTCCCCAGGTTGGAAATCAGGTGGAATTGCCCTATTTCTATCTGCATACTTCTTGAATCTCCTTATTGCTGACTCTAATTCTTCTTTGACAACTTGCTGTACTGATTGGAGTTTTGTTGATAACTTTCCAGCAGGTGAGTCTTGAGAAATATGGATTGAGTCAAAGCTGGGATTTCTTCCATAAATGGTGAAAAAAGGTGATTGCTTGGTTGATGAATGTTCTGCATTATTATAGGCAAATACAGCCAGCGGGAGCCAGGTGTACCAGTCATCTTGATGATAGCTGACATACATCCAAAGGTACTGTTCTAGTATCTGATTTACCCTCTCTGTCTGTCCATCTGTTTCAGGGTGAAAGGCAGTTGAAAGATCTCTTGATATCTTGAGCTGCTGACACAATTGAGTCCAGAATGATGAAACAAATAAGGATCCTCTATCACTTACAATACTGACTGGAAGTCCATGCTTGGAAAATACATGACTAATGAAGATTTGAGCTAAATCCAGAGCAGTGATTGTGCCATAAGTTGGAATGAAGATTGCCATTTTTGAGAATCTGTCCACAACTACCAAAATTGAATCAAAGGTGTTTGACAGTGGCAATTGAGTGATGAAGTCCATTGATAATGAATTCCAAGGACCAGACGGAATTGAAAGAGGCTTGAGTAATCCAAACTTCTTGTGATGAATGTTCTTGTTTCTTGAACATTGCTGACATGAGGACACATAGTCCTTGATGAATTGATTCATGCCAGCGCAATAAAAATCCCTCTTTATGAGCTTGAGGGTCTTCTCCTGGCCAGGATGGCCAGCCAATGGTGAGTCATGACGCTTTTGAAGAATATTGAGTTGAAGTTCTTCATTGCTTGGGATTACCACTCTATCTTTGAATAATAATAACTTGGCTTGAGGTTCAAGAGAATAATCTGGAACTGATTCACCCCTTGCTAGTTGCTTGAGTATTTCTTTATAGTCTTTGTCTTGCCATACTTCTTTTTGAATCTTGTCCACTAAATCTGAGAAAATTTCCACTTTGATTGAGAAGAACCTTGACTCTTGAATTCCATCTTGCTTAAGTACTTGATGAAAATTTTGAGGATTCTTGCTGATGAAGTCCACCCCCCTCTCTGGGTACACGTCGTCCCAACGTGACAAGGCATCTGGTAAAGTGGCCAGCCTGCCTGGGCGGTAAGTGATAGTGAAATGAAATTCTGAGAGAAATTCGGCCCAACGGGCCTGACGACGAGTAAGAACTTTGGAAGACATAAAATATTGCAAGGAAGAGTGGTCTGTCAAGACCTCAAAAGGATTGGAAAGAGAAAGAAGAAATGCTCTTCAGCGCTTGAGAGCCCAAACTATGCCAAGGAGCTCCTTGTCATGAATTTCATAGTTGAGTTCAGCTGGTAAGAGCTTGCGACTATCAAATGCAATGGGGTGCTTTCCTGAGTCATTCACCTGGCTCAGTACGGCGCCCAAAGCATAATCAGAAGCATCAGTCTCTACTATAGTAGGTAGAGAAGGATTAAAGTGAGATAAGATAGGAGCAGAGGTGAAAGCTTCTTTGAGTGCTTGAAACTGACTAAGAGCTTCCTCATTGAAGATGAAAGGAGAATCTTTTTTAAGGAGGGAAGTGAGAGAAGTGATTTTTTTAGAATAATTTTTAATGAAACGTCGATAAAAATTGGCAAAGCCAAGGAAAGATTGAAGGGCCTTGATGTTTTTGGGCTGAGGCCAATTGAGGATTTGCTGAACTTTTGAAGAATCCATCTTGAGGCCATCACTTGAAACAACATAGCCCAGGTATTACACACTTGAGGCATGGAATACACACTTGGAGGCTTTGGCAAACAGATTATTGTCCCTCAGTCTTTGGAGGACAGAGGCCACATGTTTGACATGTTCCTCCTCAGAACTGGAAAAGACCATAATATCATCTAGATAGACCACAACAAACACATCCGAAAAATCTGCAAAGATATCATTTACTAGATTTTGGAAAGAAGCAGGAGCATTGGTCAAACCAAATGGCATGACCAAATACTCATAACTGCCATATTTGGTTCTAAAGGCAGTTAAGTGCTCATCCCCCTCTTTGATTCTCAGAAGGTTATATGCACCACGCAAGTCTATCTTGGAGAAGATAGTGGAACCGTTGAATACGGTAAGAAGCTGGTTCATAGGAGGAACAGGGTATCTGTTCTTCCTAGTGACAGCATTGAGTTTGCGGTAGTCAACACACAAACAAAGACCTCCATCCTTTTTCTTTACAAAAAGGACAGGTGCTCCTGTTGAAGAGGAGCTTGGTCTAATGAAACCTTTCTCTACATTCTCTGAAATGTAGGCCCGCAGTGTTTCTGACTCCTGATTTGATAATGAGTAGATAACACCAATTGGAGGTAGAAGACCCTCCAATTCGATATGGTGATCACAGGCGCGGTGTGGAGGAAGTTTCTCTGCTTTCACCTTGGAGAATACATCCAAATATTGGTGATAAGCAAGAGGAACAACCTTCAACACAGTTTCAATTTCTTCTGGCTCTTCCTCCTCATCCCACTGCTCCTCCAGGGATGCATGAAAAGATAAGCGAGGAAGGTCCATATCCCCCTGAAAGAGATGAAGTGAAGATATGGCAACATGTTCTCCAACATCCTTTATCTCTTTGAAGACTTCATCTCTTAATAGAAGTAATGACTGAGAGGGAATTATGGAAGGGATATGGACAGAAGAAAGAATGGAAGTTGTCTTAAGTTCACCAGCCAGAGCAACACTGTTGACAGCAGTGGCTAAGTCATTACTAGTAGAAGGAATAATACCACTAGAATCCTTATGATTAGAATAATAGGTTATCAATCCATTTTTCCAATCAATAATGGGATCGAAATGGTAAAGGAAATCATAGCCCAATATCAGGTCTTCTCCCTTGGGTGAATCTATGATAAAGAAGTCCCATTCAAAGCTTGGGAAGGAAGGCAAGTCAACTACCCACTTGGTATAATGGGTGATGAACAAGGCAGGGGATTCATTAGAATCCAAAATGAAAAGAGGAATCTTTTCAGGGAGCTCTGACAGAGTCAATGAGTACTTGAGAACAAAATTCTTTGCAATAAAAGAGTTTGTAGCACCAGAATCAATGAGAATACTATAAACAATATCAGAGATTGAAGAAAAAATAAGAAATTTCAAAGATTTCTTGACACTAGTATTCAGAGTGCACAATTGCGCTCTTGAAGGAAATAAGTGAGAACCATTGAACACATCATGATTCCCACTCAGGCTTTTCCCTCCTTGCTAGGGAAGCCTTCTGATGATCCTTGCCTATTCTCAGGCCTCTTGAAGCATTTTTCAAATGGGTGCTTTCCACCACAATAATTGCACAAACCTTCCCTAATCCTCCTCTCCTTTTCAGAACCAATTAATTTGTTGTCCTTATTGAGGAGAGCAGCATGAGGCTTGTCTTTGGACATTTGAAAATTCTTCCCCTTCTTATTCTTATTTTGATAAGGCTTCTTGGATGATGAACCTTGAGGAGGCTTGGAGGAATTGGATCCAATGATTGGAGGCTTCTTCTCTTGATGACTGCCCTTTTCCTTTTGCCTCTCATGATATCTTGTGTCTAATTCTAAAGTGACATCCATAAGTTCTTGAAGAGTGTCAAAGGTTCCAGGGTGAGAAGCCAATTGGTCCAATAATCTTGATGCCAATCCTCTTCTGTACACATGAATGTAAGCTCTTTCCCCCCAATCTCCAATTCTTGACATTAAGCTTCTGAACTCTGCTATTTACAAGGAAACATGACCACTTTCCTTCATCCTCAAATTGTCCAACTCCTGTTCAGCTTTCCTGACTTCATTGGGGTCACCAAACAGAGTGAATAATTGAGATTCAAACAATGGCCAATTATTGAGGAGGTAGGAAGGGTCTTCATTGGAAATATTTGAGAGGTAAGGTTCAATCCATTTGCCAGCTCTACCAGTAAGAATAGAAGTTGAGTACAAAACCTTCTTCCTGTCAGAGAAGAAGTTTGCTGGATCATTATGGAAAATTAGCTGACAGGATTGGATAAATCCTCTCAACTTATGAGCTTGAGTACCATCAAAACAATCAGGTGCCTTCATGGATGGAGTCTTGAAAGCAGGGGCTTTGGAATTGTCCCTGGGGGCAACTGCTTGAGCGAGTTGTCCCATGAATTGAGTCATCTGCTCCATCATCTTGAGGATACTTGGTTCAGTTTGAGAGACAGGAGGTTGACTAGAAAGGGCTAGATTAGAACCCTGAGGCACCTCTGGAGCATTTGCCAAGGCATCTGCCACTTCAGTTTCCCCAGAATCTTCCTCTTCCACAGACTCTTCCCCCTCTTCATCTTCAACTTCCCCTAATCTTGCTCTTGCACCTTCAGACATGCCAGGGTAGCCACCCAAAAGTCCAGAAAAGGATCTTGATCTTCTAGATTTCATTCCACCTCTTCTTGAGGGTGCTGCTCCTTCCATTGGTGGTCCTCTGTCCAAGTTTGCACTCAGTTGATGAACTGATGGTGTGCGGTCAAGAGGAGCCCTTGCTGTAGGAGTGAGAACAGCTGGAGTTTTCTGGGATCTAGTATTCTTTGCTGGGGGGCTATGCTGGACTGGGATTATGAAAAGAATTAAAATAACTTGATGGTATTAAGAAGAATAATCAGGCTTGGCCAAATCAATCACAATAAAGTCTTGATGAATCTTGAGGAATCAATTCAAATCTTGAGGAATCAAATTCAATCAACAGTCAAATAAATTCAATCAATCAACAATCAATTCAAATCAAATATCAATAATCTTGAGGAAATCAATAATCAATCAATATTCAATCAATAATCAATCAATAAATGTCTTCAATATGAAATCAAGTCTTAAGGAATCAATCAATAAGTTCAAAATCTTCAGAAATCAATTCAATATCTTGATGAGTCAAATCAAATCAATAATCAAAATCAATTCTTGAGGATCAATCAATATCTTGAGAGTTCAAAGTCAATAAATCCAATAAATCCTGAATCAATAACCCAAATGAATCCCAATGAATAATCCAATCAATTAAACCAAGCAATAATTCCTAGATGAAACCTGAATAAGAACACAGAAAAATTTGATTGATAAAAATAAAATGAAGTGATGAGATGGTCAGCAATGATTAAGAAAGGAAAAAGAATCAATTTTCATAAGAATGAAATGAATGAGATGAAAATTGATGAGAGAGAAAAATTCATAGAAAATCATAAAAAATCATAAAATCATGAAAAGGTCATAATTGAAGAATGAGAGAAATGAAAAAAATGAATGAAAGAAAGAATCAAATATAAGTTAATTAATTTAATGTCACAGGGGCTCTTCGAAGTGAAGAGGGCCTGGCACTCAGTAAACTGGGACTCACTTATGGAGGGCTCAAAGATAAGATAAGATAAGATGAGATACACTTAAGAGTGTAAGGGATGAATTACTATAATAAAGGGTATGAGAAAAAGCAGCAACAAAGAGATAAGAATAAGAAATAGAAGAGCCAACCACAAACAAGTCCAAGTCCACTGTTTCAACCTGTCAGAATGGAAAAAGAAGGGTTAATAAGGATATGGCCACCCAACTCATACTGTACAGGCGAAGAGAAAAATGCAAAGACTAACTTAAGATTAAATAATTATAATACCCAAAATAAGGATAAGAATAATTCTAAAATAATAAATAAACTAAATTAATTAACTGGGGAAAAGTCCCCAGGGGGAAGAAAGAGGGGCTGGTATATGTGAGAATCACCAGCCCTGATCCAGAGGAAGAATTTTCATGAGAATATTTGATGATTGATTTCAGTCTGTCCAATACAGGTCCTGTACGGCTGTACAGAACCTGTACAAGAGGTGTGGTGTATTGAAGTGATCATACAGTTTCAAGTTGGTGTATTGAAACTGTATTGGGTGAGACCAGCCTGTACAGGTATTGACAGGCTGTATTGAGGTACCAAGCTGTATGCATGTTTCAGAATGAAGATTGCTGAAATTGAATGCTGATACAAATGCTGGATCTGCTGATTTGAGGTGTTTGAGTGGGTGTGTGAATGAATACCCTTACCCCTGATGAGTGGTTGTTACAAAAGGAACCCAAGTTTGAAAAACATGATGAGGTAATTGAGGAAAATTCAGATGATAAATCATCAATATTTTCTGAATCTCCAAAAGATATAGAAAGAAACAATGCCACTTTTGACATCATGTAATCTTATTCCCACTTGCCACGATTAAGAAATTCTCAACGTGATTTATCAAAGATTCAAGATGCACAACTAATGAAAACCAAACCAACCAGGGGAAAGGGTTATACAGCTGGTAACTCCTGTATAACAGAAGTGGTAATTGACAACAAACCCACTAAGCTTTCACTTGAACCAGAAGCCTTCTGCTCTTGTTTTGGCAAATTGTTTCTTAAACCTTGTGTACCAAAATTTAAAGATCAATTGTTGCCAATCAATGCAATAAAGTTCAATAGTGAAAGTAGTCCAATGAAAGCATCGGGAATATTTGAGACTACTGTCATATGCCCACACATAAATGGAAATTCAAGAATAACTGTTGAATTTGTTGTTATGGAAAACTGCTCTAGTACCCATTTTATATTAGGAAATGATTAGTTAATCATGTATGGCATACAATTAAATAACAATGAAGACAGCTAATTTGCTATTGGGGACAATAAGAGTCAAAAATTTGCCTTTTTACCATTCAAGAGACAAACTACAGTAAGCAAAGTATCACCAGTCATCTGAGAGTTAGAAAAATTCAGGTCTGAACATTTAAATCAATCAGAAACCAGGCTTCATCTCACTGATAAACAAGAAAGTGAACTTTCTGCACTTTTATATGACCACAAGGAAGCCTTTGCATCAGATAAAGAGCCACTTGGAGCAATGGTTGGTCATGAAATTGACATTATTCTTAATATTGAAAGACCTTACCCCCCACTCTTAAGGAGGCCTGCATATCCAGCAAGCCCAAAATCTAGAGAAGCTCTGGAGATTCATATCAAACAGCTTCTAGACCTTGGTGTAATAAGGAAAGTTGACCACAATGATGAAGTAGAAATAACTACACCAGGCATAGTGTCATGGCATAATGGTAAGTATGGGATGGTTGGGGACTTTAGAGCTTTGAACACATACACTGTCCCAGACAGGTACCCAATACCTAAAATTAAGATTTCCCTTACCCAAATATGTTAAGCAGTGTATATAAGCACTATGGATGCCCTTAAGGGATTTCACCAAAATGTGGTGACACCAAGAGCAAGAAAATACTTGAGAATTATTGTCCATTGTGGGTTGTATGAATGCTTGAGGATGCCTTTTGGTATCAAAAATAGACCTTCATAATTCCAAAGAATGATTAATGAAATATTCCCTGAAGAGCTGTCAGAAGGCTGGTTAATAATTTACATTGATGAAACTCTTGTCTGTTCAAAGACTTGGGAGGAGCACATGTACAGATTATCCAGGATTTCAAAAGAATTCAATCTGTAAATATGAAAATTTCTTTGAAGTAATGTCATTTTTGATTTAAATAACTCAAAGCCCTAGGACATGTAGTATCTGGTTTATCCCTTTCCATTGACAAAAAAAAAGTTGCGGCAGTGCTACTGAAACATATGCCTCAGAACAAAAAACAAAGAAGTAATTTTTGGGGTTTGCAGGATATTACAGGAAGCATATTAAAGGTTGTTCATCCATAGCAAGACCTCTTTATACATTATGTGACAAAGACACATTATTTGAAATAACTGTTGACAAAGTTAAATCCTTTGAACCTTTAAGACAAGCCTTGACCACTGCTTCACTCTCACCAATGCCAGACTTGAAGCTGCCCTTTAAGCTTTATATTTATGATACAGGGGATGGGCTAGGTGCTGCACTTCATCAAGTACAAATTTTAAAATACAAACCTGTAGAAGGGCCAAATATGTTTCATAACCAGGTAAATTAAACCAACTGAAGCTAGATATGGGGAAATTCAGATGGCATCTTCATGCCTTGTCTGGGCCTTAGGAAAACCCAATTACTTCCTGAAAGGATGTTTTTTTGAAGTGATAACAGATTTTACCGCTGTTAAATCACTGTTAAATATGAAAATACCTAACAAGAATATGCTCAGATGGAAAAAGCCATACAGAAGTATAGAGGTAAGATGACTATTGTTCACAAAGATGGGAATATCCATAAAAATGAATATGGACTGAGCAGATGAGCATTACCAAATAATGTTAATAATCCTGCTTATGTAGCAGAAGAAGCTTCCCCACGGATTCCAATAGAAGGAATCAGTGTTACTAACCTTAACACAACATTCTATGAAGAAGTAAGAGGAAGTTATACTTAAGATAATAATTGTAGCATCCTATGCCAATTACTTACAAAATACTGTAAACACAGCTCCTTTATACATGCCTTAGATGAAATATGGAAAGAATCATATGAAGAAGCAAGATTTCAATTACTGGATGGTATAACTTACCACAGAACTAAGCATACATGCGTAATGACAGTTGTGAACAGGTCGGTAATCAATCTTGTACTAAAATAATGCCATTACAACCCCTTCTCAGGAAATCCTTCTGAGGACAGGAAAAGAGAAAAGATAAAGACCTGTATATGGTGGCCAATGTTGCAGAGTATTGAAAAACCTGTGACAGATTTCAAAAGGAAAATAAATCCACTGGAAAAATACTTGGATATATGATCAAAAACCAATAACCCAGCAAACTTTGGGAAATTGTACATATGGAGTGGGTAACTGGAATACCACCAGGGGGTTATAGAAGCTATAATGCATGCCTAGTGATTGCTGACAGATTTAGTAAGACTCCAATCTTTCTACCATGTCACAAAGATGATACAGCTCTTCTAATATGGAATATAGTAATATCATGGACTGGCAGATTCACAAATATCATTAGTGACAGAGATCCAAAATTAACTTCAGCACTATGGACAAATGTTCACCAATTATTGGGAAAAAAGTTGTCCTTATCTAAAGCCTACCACCCACACACTGATGGTCTGGGTGAAAGTATGATCCAAACCTTGGAAGATATGGTGAGAACCCTTTGTGCATATGGCCTTGAATTTAAAGATTGTGATTGGTTTTCCCATGATTGGTGTACTCCTTCACCAGAACCAGAATCAACATATAAAACATCTATTCATCCCGGTATCAAACAAACTCCTGCTATTCTAGAGAAGGGATGGAATCTCAAATTACCCCAATATTTATTAAGGAAGGATTTGGTTGAGATACATCCCGCATCTTGTAGCTTCAAAGGAATTCTAGAAAAAGCTATAAAGCATAAAGTAAGGTGCATGGAAGATTCATTTGAATATGCCAAAAACAAATGGGACAAATCATGTTCCACTCCAGATGTCAAGGTGGGAGATTTAGTACTTGTACCTACCACTAACTTCAATAAAATCAAAGGATTTAAAAAGCTCAAAGACTCCTTTTCAGGACCTTTTGCTCTTAGTGCACTCCTTGGAGAAAATGAAATTGAAGTAGAATTATCTGAGGAACTTAGAAATAAGCATCCTAATTTTCCAGTAAGCTTGATAAAACCATATAAATCTAGTGATGGTGAAAAGTTTCCTTTGAGGAATAAAGTTCCCCAGAATATACCTCCTATTGAATAATCTGGCAGTAGGGAAATGACCAAAGCTCTTAAAGAAAGGAAGTCAAGAGCCAACAAAGTAAGCAAATACCTTGTTAGATACAGTGACCCAGGTTGTGAAGATCAATGGTTAGCATAAAAGCACATAACTGAAGCTAAAAAACTTCTTAGAAGGTTCAGGAACACTATAAATGATAATATTACAAAGTAATATTCCTTTTCCAGGTGGAGGGAATGTGAGTGTTAGAGTTATTTTTCACATACCCAAAAGACCACAACCAATAAAACAAGATACAATTATAAATAAAATAAATTTATTTATATTATAAAAACAAAAATTAAAATAGAAATATAAACTTATACACAAAAATAAAAATTACATTCTAATTTAAAAAGACAATTACATTGAAATTCAAAATTGTGAAAGCACATTTTTACTTGAAAAAATTAAGTAAAAATGAATTTTTAACAAAATTACTGAAATTAAAATATTTTTTGGAAAAAGTTAAATAAAAATTATTATGACTTTTCATCCAATAAATAAACATAAGAAAATTGGTTCACCATTGGATTCCTTGAGAAAAATAAGGTGGGGTCACCCCTGGGTAAAATTTCTGCACCTCAACTGTAAATAATCTTAAATTAAGTCTTTATTACTTTATGTAAAAAAGTAGAAAATCCTCAAAACCTTAATTTAATTCACACCACATGTGGTGTCAACCATAAATTTTGTGTTAAAATTGAGGTGTTGTGTGTATTTTAGAAGCTATGAGGAATTGAAGTATTTTCAATTGAAATGTCAAAATGTGCACATGTATTACATAAGTGAACTGTAATTCACATATGAGGTATCAAATATTACAGTTGTGTGCTGTAAAACTCAAGTGAATTGCAAGTGTAAATTAAAAGCATATTATATGATGAGGAATTAAAGAAAAAATCAATTGGAAAGATTAATTTTGGAAGGGGAAAAGAAATCTTGGCTTCAAGGGAGCCAGACCCCCAAATTGCTTGCTGACAGGCATGAGATGTCAAAATCCATGCAAACGCTCATCACTTTTGGCCTGGAATTGAGTCACAGGGTCTATGAATGAGGTTTTGATGCCAACCAGGGAAGGTTTAAATTTTTCCAAGAGGGTAAAACTACCCTTAAGATAAAACAATCATAGCAAAAACATTTTGAACTGGTTTAGACATCTCTCACACAAGTTTTGACAAGTTTTGAAGGCTTAAAAACAGGTATTACTATAGAACTGTGTGATTTAAGGGTCCAAAGTGGCTGAAAATAGAAGGAAATGGCTAAAACCAGCCCTCTTTGGGTCTAAACCAGGGTTTAATGAGGCCATAGTTGGCTTTTCTGTTGTCAGAGTGTTTTTCACGACTGAAAAGAGTAAATTATACTTTTTTAGTAAGAAAATTGGTGGCTGTCAAAGAATGTCTTGTTTGCCCCACTTTTCTCTTAATGTTAGAATCTTTTCCTTTTACAATTACTTTAAAAACTGTTAAATCAATCAATTAAATATTCCAACCACCCTCTGCCTATCACTTGAAGCCTTTTGACCACATGAAACATAATGATTCTAATTATTTTTACGCTTGAGCCACCCCATAAGTGAATTAAAGCATCTTTCATAACTGTTAATGTAAGGTGTGTATATGAAGCTTTGATTAAAAATCAAGTACTTTTCCTGTCCTCAAAATTTGTATAAGGTAAAAATCAATTAGAAATAGTGAAAAATATTATTTTTAGGAGAAAACACGCCTATTTTATTGTTTATAGCTTTATTAGTATAAAAGAATAATATTGTAAAGATTTATTGTTTTACCAACAATAAAAATATATACAAAAATACTTTAAGAGATATTTAAGGCTACAAAGAAATTTCTTCAAGAGCAATTTCAATTGGAATTAATTGAGCAAAGAACTGCAAGAAATTAACTAAAGAACAAAGTCTTTAAAAAGAATATTAAAGAGAAAACATGCCCAAAAGTGACCAGAGTGAATTTGGAAACAAAGTGACAAAGTTAACAGTGATGAAAGATGCTTTAATTCACTTTTGGGTGGTTCAGGGGTAAAAATGATTATAAAAGTTACAAACAATGATTGTAATGAATTTTTCAGGTGGTTAAAAGGATTAAAATTATTTAATAATGGTGGTTGGAATCTCTTATTGATTGGTTTAACAATGCTTAAACTAATTATAAAAGGAAAAGATTCTAACATGAAGAGAAAAGTGGGGCAAAGAAGACATTATTTTATAGCCATCAATTATCTTACTCCAAAAGTAAAATTTACTCTTGTCAGTCGTGAAAAACAGTCTTACAATAGAAAAGCCAATTATGACATCATTAAACCCTGGTTTAGACCAAAAAGGGCTGGTTTAAGCCATTTCTAGCCATTTTAGACCCTTAAATCAGCCATTACTATAGCAATACCTGGTCTAGAGCCTTCAAAACACGCCAGAATGTGTGTATGAGGCGTAGAAACCAGTTAAAACTGTTTTCACTATGATTGTTTTATCTTAAGGGTAGTTTTACCCTCTTGGCAACAGCTAAAACTACCCCAGTTGGTATCAAAACCTCATCATCAATTGAGTCCACAGACCCTGTAACTCAATTCCAGGCCAAAAGTGATGAACGTTTGTGTGAATTTTGACACCACACGCCTGTCAGCAAGGATTTTGGGGGTCTAGCTCCCCCTTAGAGCTGGAGTTCCTTTCCCCCCCCCAAATTTAATCTTTCCAATTTATTATTCCTTTAATTCCTCATCATGTATTATACTTATAATTTACATATGTAATTCAATTGAATTGTACAGTACAATACAGTAATAATTGATACCTCATATGTAAATCAAAGTTCACTTATGTAATACACACGCACATTTTGACATTTCAATTGAATTCAATTGAAAATACTTCCATTCCTCATAACTTCTAAACTAAACACAACACCTCAGTTTTAACAAAAGAATTGATGGTTAACACCAGATGTGGTGTGAATTAAATTAATGTTTTGAGGATTTTCAACTTTTGTATAGAGAATACCAAAAACAAAATTTAAGCTTATTTAGAGTTGAGTTACAAGAATTTCACTCAGAGGTGACCCCACCTGATTTTTTATGAGGAATCCAATGGTGAAATAATTTTTATATGTTTATTTATTGGATAAAAAGTTATAATAATTTTTATTCAACTTTTTTCCGAATTTATTTATTTTTTACAATTTTGTTAAACTTTCATTTTTACTTGATTTTTTCAAGTATAAATGTACTTTTTATAATTCCAAAATTTAATGTAATTTTAATTTTAAATTGTAATTGAATTTTTTATTTTGAATATAATTTTATGTTTATATTTTGATTTTAATTTTAATAATATAAATAAATTTATTTTATTTATATTTATATGTTAATTTTGTATTTGTGGTCTTTTGGGTATATGAAATTACCTCTAAGGCTCACATTCCCTCCCCCTAAAAAAGAATATTACTTTGTAATATTGGTATTTCTAGTGGGTCTGAATCTCCTGAGGAGTTTGGTAGCTTCTGGTATATCTTTTTCTTCTAACCATTCATCTTCACAAGTTGGGTCACTGTACCTAACAAGGTATTCCCTTACTTTTTTGGTTCTTAATTTTCTTTCTTTAAGAACTTTGGTAATTTTCTTAGTACCAGATGTCTCAATAGGAGGTATAACTTGGGGAATCTTATTCCTCAAGGGAAATTTCTCAGCATCACTAGATTTATATGGCTTTATCAAAATCACTGGGAATGTAGGATGCTTATTGCTAAGTTCTTCAGATAACGCTACGTCAACAGCATTTTCTCCATGGAGGGTCTTAATCACAAATGGTCCTGCAAAGGAGTCTTTCAACCTTTTACATCCTTTGATGTTATTGAAGTTAGTGGTGGATACAAGAACTAGGTCCCCCACTTTGAAATCTGGAGTTGCATGTGATTTATCCCATTTGTCTTTAGCATATGAAAAAGAGTCCTCCATGCACCTTACTGCATGCTTTCTAGCTTTGTCTAGCATTCCTTTGAAGCTAGCATCTGTGGGATATATTTCAATTAAATCTTTCCTCAAGGAATCTTGGGGTAACTTGGGGTTCCATCCTTTTTCTAGAATAGCAGGAGTCTTATTGGTACTGGCATGGATTGATGTTTTATATGCTAATTCCAGTGCTAGCAACAGAGTACACCAATCATGGGTAAATCCATCACAGTATTTGAATTCAAGGCCATATGCATAAAATCTTCTCACCATGTCCTCTAAGGTTTGGATCATCCTTTCAGCCAGGCCATCAGATTGTGGGTGGTAAGCTGTATAGAAAGACAATTTAGTGCCAAATAATTGGTGAAGATTTGTCCATAGTGCTGAAGTGAATTCGGGATCCCTATCACTAATGATATTTGTAAATATCTCAGTCCATGACACTACTCTATTCCATATCAGAAGAGCTGTATCCATGGCTGTATCATCTTTGTGACATGGTAAAAAGATTGGAGTTTTACTGAATCTGTCCACAATTACTAGGCAAGCATTATAGCCTCTGTCACCTCCTGGTGGTAGGCCAGTTACCCAATCCATATGAACAATTTCCCAAGGTCTGCTTGGTTCTTGTGCTTTTATCATATTTCCAAGTCTCTTGCGAGTGGATTTATTTGCCTTTTGGCATCTGTCACAGGTCTTGCAATACTCTGCAACATCTTTCTGCCACATTGGCCACCATATGCAGGTCTTTACTTTCTCTCTTGTTCTGTCTTTAGACAGATGTCCTGAAAAGGGGCTATCATGGCATTCTCTCAGTACAAGATTGATTAATGACCTGTCTACAACTGTCATGACACATGTGTGCTTGGTCCTGTGGTAAATTCTACCATCCAGTAGGTGAAATCTTCCTTAATCATAAGATGTTCTCCATACTTCATCCAAGGCATGTATTAGAGAGTTGTCTTTACAGTCTTTGTTAATTAATTGGCATAAGATGCTACAATTCTTATCCTGAGTTTAACTACTTCTGACTTCTTCAAATAAGGTGGTGTTCAAGTCTGTAACACTTATTCCTTCTATTGGACCTTGTGGTGAACCTTCTTCTGGTACATAAGAAGGATTATCAATATTATTTGGTAATGGCCATCTGCTTAGTCCATCTGCATTCTTATGAATATTCCCATCCTTATTAACAAAAGTCATATTGCTTCTGTATTCTTGTATGGCTATTTGCCATCTGAGCATATTTCTGTTGGGTGTTTTCATGTTTAAAAGTGATTTGATTGCTGTACAATCTGTTATCACCTCAAAAACACATCCCTCCAAGAAGTAGTTTAAATTTTCCAAGGCCCAGACAAGACATAGACATTCCATTTGACTTGCTCCATATCTGGCTTCAGTTGGTTTGATTTGCCTGGAGATGAAACATATGGGTTCCTCTACAGGCTTATCATTTATGATCTGAACTTGCTGAAGTGCATCACCCAGTCCATCCCCTGATGCATCAATATACAGTTTGAAAGGCAATTTAAAGTCTGGCATCAGTAAGAGTGGAGCAGTGGTCAATGCTTCTCTTAGGAACTCAAAAGCTTTGACTCTTTCAACAGCCATTTTAAATACTGTGTCTTTGTCACACAATTTAGAAAGTAGTCTTGCTATGGATGCAAAATCTTTAATGTGTTTCCTGTAATATCCTGCAAAACCTAAGAATGACTGAATTTCCTTCTTGTTCTGAGGCATGGGTTTTAGCAATACTGCGGAAGCTTTGTGTTTGTCAATTCCAAGGGACAAACCAGATACAACATGTCATAGTGCTTCAAGTTCTTTAAATCCATAATGGCATTTCTTCAGGGAGATTTTCATCTTTACTGATTGAATTTTTTTCAAAACTCTGGACAATCTGTACATGTGCTCCTCCCAAGTCTTGGAAGAGACAATAATGTCATCAATGTAGAGGATAACCATCCCTCTGAGAGTTCTTCAGGGAAAACTTCATTCATCATTCTTTGGAAGTGTGAAGGTGCATTTTGATACCAAAGGGCATCCTCAAGTATTCATACACTCCACAATGAACAATAATTCTCAAGTACTTTCTTGCTCTTGGTGTCACCACATTTTGATGGAATCCTTTAAGGGCATCCATAGTGGTTATATACACTGCTTGAGATATTTGAGTAAGGGAAATTTGGAGTTTTGGTATTGGGTATCTGTCTGGAACAGTATAAGTGTTCAGAGCTCTAAAGTCCCCAACCATTCTGGATTTTCCATTATGCCATGCCACTATGACTGGTGTAGTTATTTCTACTTCTTCATTGTGGCCTACTTTTCTTATTACACCAAGGTCCAGAAGTTCTTTGATATGAATTTCTAGACCTCCTCTTGATTGTGGACTTGCTGGATATGCAGGTCCTCTTAAGAGTGGTGGATAAGGCCTCTCAATGTTAAGAATGATGTCAACTTCATGACCAATAATTTCTCCTAGAGGTTCTTTGTCTGAAGCAAATGCTCCTCTGTGGTCATACAAAAGGGAAGAAAGTTCATTTTCTTGTTTATCAGTCAGATGAAGGCTTATTTCAGCCTCATTTTACTGTTCAGACTTGAATTCCTCTAACTCTAAGTTGACTGGTGGTACTTTGTTTACTGTAATTTGTCTTTTAAATGGTAAAAAGGCAAATTTTTGGTGCTTATTGTCTCCAATAGTAAAGTATCTGTCTTTGTTGTCATGCAAATCTATCCCATACATGATTAAATAGTCATTTCCCAATATAAAATGGGTACTAGAGCAATTCTCCATAACAACAAATTCAACTGTGATTCTTAAATTTCCATTTATGTGTGGGAATATGACATTGGTCTCAAAGATTCCTAATGCTTTCATTGGATTACTTGCACTGTTGAATTTTTTACCAACAATTGGTAACAGTTGGTCTTTAAAATTTGGTACACAAGTCTTAAGAAAAGATTTTCCAACACAAGAGCAGAAGGCTCCTGGGTCAAGCAAAAGTTTGGTGGGCTTGTTTTCAATCACCACTTCTGTTATACAGGAGTTACCAGCTGTATAACCTTTTCCCCTGTTTGGTTTTTTTTCATAAGTTGTGCATCTTGAACGTTTGATAAATCAAGTTGAGCATTGCTCAATTGTGGCAAGTGGGATTAATATTCCATGATGTCAAAAGTGGCATTGATATTTTTTATATCTTTTGAATATTCAGAAAATATTGATGAATTGTCATCTGAATTGTCTTCAATTATGTCATCTTTTTCAACATCAGCTTCTTTTTCGATTTCAATTTCATTGATTTTCCCCTTCTTTGGACATGTATTAGCTAAATGGGTGGTTCTTTGGCAAATATGGCACTTTCTGACTGTATCTGCATATTTATACTTAATATTATTAGAACTTTCTTTGGGGTTTTTGTCCACAGAATCCTTCCAAGGTGTATTAAACCTTGTTTTGAGATTCACCCTACTAGAACCAATTTTGGTTCTGGTGGTTACTTCTTCTAATATATTGATAATATCCTCTGCTGAAGATTGTTCAGTAGTCCTACTTTTAATAGCATGCTCCAAGTCACCTCCACATTGTCTCAGAATTTTTCTATGGATCATAAATTCTGACATGTCAGGATATAATGCTGTTAATCTGTCTTTTTGTTGGCAAAACAACGATAAAGCTTTGTCTTTATCAGCATCAAATTTGGCAGATTCAAAGGCTGTTTTAACTTTAAACCTCCAAGAATCATTTCCCCATTTGATGATGATTTGGGATTTCCACCAAGTCCAACTCTGCTGTCGATGGGCTTGTCTTATTTTGATGTACCATCTGTGAGCTGATTTGGTAAACAAGGTGTTAAATCTGGCTGTTACCAATCTGTCTGGTAAGTCAAAATCCTCTATGATCATGTCAATACCTCTAATGAATTCCATATGGTTATACTCTCCTTCACCACTGAAGTGAGGCCATTCTTTAAGTTTCAGAACTTCTTTCAAAAGTACTTTGCCCATTGATGGTTCTAAGTTATGAAAAGAAGTAGAAAATTCATTTTTTAACTGTGAATTTTCAATATCCAATACTTGTGGATTGGGAATTCTTGCATCTTCATTTTGATTAAGAGGTGTTGAAATTCTTGGTAAAGTGTTTAGCAGTTTTTCAATATCATTCATTTTATTGTTATTACACCTTTGTGAATTTCTTAACTCATGTTGTAAGCTTTGTATGGAGTCTATGACATTCTATTTATGATCATCCTCTTTATATGTAAGCTCATTCCATAATTCTATTTGTTTAGTATTATCAGATATAACTTCATTTAGCTTTATTGCTAATTTTGATATTTCCTCTCTTGAGGTATCAAAATGCTTTTTCAGGGCAACTATATTTGTCTTTACTTCAGCAAATGATTTTCAAATATCATCAAGAGTTTTTTTATTATCTTCTTTGATAGTATTAATAGCTTGTTTTATTCGTGTTTCAATTATGTCATCAATATTGAATTTAGAATATTTGCCTGTTAATTCTTTAATAATCGCAGATTGTTCATTTATCTTAATTCCAAAAGAATTATCATTATTGAAAGTTTTGATTGTTCTTAAAACTCTTTCAAAGCATTTAAGTGTATCATTTATTCGGCTCAGACTCAAGTTGTTTGTTTTAAGATTGTCACAAATTGATGTATTATTATCAGAAAGATGATTTTTTACGTCAATAATGGCTTTATACAACTCTGGAATACAATTAAAGTATCAGAAATTATTCTTGATATTTTAATCTGGCTTCCTCCTTCTTTTGTAATTCCATCATGGTTCTGGCCATCTGAAATACATTTCCCATGGCATCCTGTTGAATCTTTGGGATTCTGTAGCCCTGGCTGTAAGGTTTTGGGGCTGGTGCTTTCCCTTTGCCCTTGTTTGGAGTTTGTGGCTGCTTTTTCACGTTGGAATTGCTGGTGCTGGCCACTGGGGCTGTTTTTGGCACTGGTTTGGGTGGTGGAGAGTTGTTTTTCCTCCATTCTAGTGTCAAAAGCATCATGTTTTTCTTCTCCATCAATGGATGCCATCCATTGAGCAATTTGCAAGTATTGGGATGGCCCAGGAATTTTCTCACTGTCAGGTAAGAATTGATGCAACTCTTCCACAGGTCTGCAAGGATCTGGTACTCCTTCAACTGAATTGCATTGTTGTATGCACTGTGGCTGGCGTTGTATATGTCCACAGAGGCTTGTTGTGGCAGTGTCAGCTCTTTTGGAAGGTAAAATGGTATTATCAGCTTCAGACTGACCCATTTTAGTTGTTTGGAAGTCATCAACTGACCCTTTTCCTTCTGTACCTGATTGGCCTCTGCCATAATCATGTCTATTACCTTTCTGGGAGCTGCTTGAGGGGTTATAGCTGGCTCCTGACCTGGTTGAAGGCATAATTATGGTTAAAAAGGCTTAAAATAGTAATTTTACGTCAAAAAACTTACTATTGGCCAACTCTTTGGCTTTCTGAAGAGTATTACTTATTTCCAAGTTGGCTAATTCAGAGGAAATCGGCTCTGGTTGAATATTCTGAGTCACAATAATAGTACTATTATGATCAGAATTAACAGTACTGGCAGGAATAATGCTGGTTACTGTTGAGGCTGTTTCAATGTTTTCTTGTCTTACCATGTTGTCAGACACTAAAATTAATGAAAAAGCCAATTAATTAGATAAAAAAAGGTTATTTCAAAAAAGAAATAAAAATATAAGCCTCACTTATAATATGAAAAAAATATTTTTTATTGATTTTTTGAATTATAAGTATTTTTTATATGTTTTGAAATTTTTCAATATAAGAAAAAAGATTTAAAAAGAGTAAAAAAAATATGTCACAGGTAAAATATCATGGCTGGGCCACCAAATGTAAGGTGTGAATATGAAACTTTGATTAAAAATCAAGTACTTTTCCTGTCCTCAAAATTTGTATAAGGTAAAAATCAATTAAAAATAGTAAAAAATATTATTTTTACAAGAAAACACGCCTATTTTATTGTTTATAACGTTATTAGTATAAAACAATATTATTATAAAGATTTATTGTTTTACCAACAATAAAAATATATCCAAAAATACTCTACAAGAGATATTTAAGGCTACAAAAGAAATTTCTTCAAGAGCAATTTCAATTGGAATTAATTGAGCAAAGAACTGCAAGCAATTAATTAAAGGACAAAGTCTTTAAAAATAATATTAAAGAGAAAACACGCCCAAAAGTGACCAGAGTGAATTTGGAAACAAAGTGAGAAAATCAACAGTGATGAAAGATGCTTTAATTCACTTTTGGGGTGGTTCAGGGGTAAAAACTGATTATAAGAGTTACAAAAAGTGATTATAATTATTTTTTCACGTGGTTAAAAGGATTAAAATTATTTAATAATGGTGGTTGGAATCTCTTATTGATTGGTTTAACAATGCTTAAACTAATTAGAAAAGGAAAAGATTCTAACATGAAGAGAAAAGTGGGGCAAAGAAGACATTCTTTTATAGCCATCAATTCTCTTACTCCAAAAGTAAAACTTACTCTTCTCAGTCGTGAAAAACAGTCTTACAATAGAAAAGCCAATTATGACATCATTAAACCCTGGTTTAGACCAAAAAGGGCTGGTTTAAGCCATTTATAGCCATTTTAGACCCTTAAATCAGCCATTACTATAGCAATACCTGGTCTAGAGCCTCCAAAAACACGTAAGAATGTGTGTATGAGGCGTAGAGACCAGTTAAAACTGTTTTTACTATGATTGTTTTATCTTAAGGGTAGTTTTACCCTCTTGGCAACAGCTAAAACTACCCCAGTTGGTATCAAAACCTCATCATCAATTGAGTCTACAAACCCTGTAACTCAATTCCATGCCACAAGTGATGAACTCTTGCGTGAATTTTGACACCACACGCCTGTCAGCAAGGATTTTGGGGGTCTAGCTCCCCCTCAGAGCTGGAGTTCCTTTCCCCCCCAAATTTAATCTTTCCAATTTATTTTTCCTTTAATTCCTCATCATGTATTATACTTATAATTTACATATGTAATTCAATTGAATTGTACAGTACAAAACAGTAATAATTGATACCTTATATGTAAATCAAAGTTCACTTATGTAATATACGCGCACATTTTGACATTTCAATTGAATTCAATTGAAAATACTTCAATTCCTCATACCTTTTAAACTAAACACAACACCTAAATTTTAACACAAAAATTGATGGTTAACACCACATGTGGTGTTAATTAAATTAAAGTTTTGAGGATCTTCAAATTTTGTATTGAAAATACCAAAAACTTAATTTAAGCTTATTTAGAGTTGAGTTACAAGAATTTCACTCAGAGGTGACCCCACCTGATTTTTAATGAGGAATCCAATGGTGAAATAATTTTCATATGTTTTTTTTTTGGATAAAAAGTTATAATAATTTTTATTTAACTTTTTTCCGAATTTATTTATTTATTACAATTTTGTTAAAATTTCATTTTTACTTGATTTTTCAAGTATAAATGTAATTTTTATAATTCCAAAATTTAATGTAATTTCATTTTTAAATTGTAATTCAATTTTTTATTTTGAATATGATTTTATATTTATATTTTGATTTTCATTTTCATAATATAAATAAATTTATTTTATTTATATTTATATGTTAATCTTGTATTTGTGGTCTTTTGGGTATATGAAATTACCTCTAAGGCTCACAGTTAACCTTGTCCCTTTGTTTCCAAATGCACTCCAGTCACTTTTGGATGTGTTTACTCTTCCATATTTTCTTCAAGACTCTGTTCTTATATTGATTTACTGCAGTCCTTTGCTCAATGAATTCCAATTGAAAATGCTTTTGAAGAAATTTCTTTTGTAGCCTTGAATATCTCTTGTAGAGTATTTTCGAATAAAGATTGATTGTTGGTAAAACAATAAATCTTTATAATATTATTGTTTTATACTTATAAAGGTAAAAACAATAAATGTATTGTGTTTTCTTTTAAATATCTCAATTCTTAATATTGTTAATCATATTTTTACCTTATACAAATTTTGAGGACAGGAAAAGTACTTTATTCTAATCAAAATTTCATATCCACACCTTACAATTTCAAAGGGGACCCATTTTACATAGGTAATCGGACTCAATAAACAATTAAAAGCCACTTTCTTGCCCCCTCCCCATTGTCACATTTTGTGTATAATCCAAACTGCCAATGGATGCATCAAAAGTACCCAGCATCCTATCTCTGTATAAGGGTATATTCATGAATGATTTACCCACAAAACAGCTATCAACTTTTCATGAAAGGCAAGACACTCCAAATCACATTCTAACCAATTCAAAGCCCCCCTGCACGCAAGCCAAATAACAATACTTTAACTCAACTCCAAACAATTAGGTATTGGGGTTATATACTTCTTTCTGGAATAAGGTTCAAATCATGTACAATGCCATACCAGCCTACATGGTTAAAATTTTAATCCCGTCAATTCAATTGTGACACATCACTAATGAAACCCCCTCAATGGTCAAATCCGCTTTATCTCCATGTGTAAGTAAACTAGAATATTTACAAGAATTGAGAAGCAGGGCATTTTACCCAAGGACACTCCTAGCCAGTTTCCCCATCAAGATGTGACACATGACGCTTTATCTGCTTAAGGACACCCACCATTACAAATGGTATAAAATCCTTCACTGGCTCAAATCATATATCCCTCAATAAATAATCACTCAACTTTTTTCCCAGCTAATCACTCTCCTAAAAGATTGCATATCAACCATTGGTATTTATAGAATGTTAGGCTGTGAATCAATACCAGAGCACAAGCATGACTACCAGAATACCATAAACCAGTGGTAGAGCAAAATACCAACAAAACATGCAGCTGAGCCAAACAAGCTCAAAATGTATCAAGAAAAAGCAGAATAATGCCCCTTTCCAAATATGCAAGTCCCATAATCATAGGGAAAAGAATAACAAATTTCTTCAAGCTCAAAGCAGTTGCTGAGCATAAACCTTAATTTTCACCTCCATCTCAAATCCAGAGAAAGAGGCTGAACCCCATCAAATGGGTATCCAAAATGAAGCTACCAATCAGGGCTATCCAAATTGAGCTAACACCAAAAATATAGAAGTTATGGCCAAAATAAGCTCAAATGAGGGTGAATAAAATATTCACCTCTCATCCCACTTCTACAGTTTTAGCTTGAGATACCCAAAGTGGGGTCACTTTGGAAAGAGGAAATTCAGGGCTATCTAATGATGCCATCCATGTCCTCATATCTCCTTTGTAAAAACATTATGAGGAAAACAAGTTCCATACATATTTTGAGATAATCATACATCTGGATGACTACAATTGAACATGGCATTACTTTTCCATATTTAATGTTAACCAGTTCAAATAAGGTACCATCGTGTAGATAACATCTGTGGCTACACAATGAAGCAACTTTGAGCTCAATATCCTAAAAAATGACAAACCTATAGGATCTTTAAGGTCAAAATCCCACATTTAGACCAATACAGCTTTACTGTGGAATACTGTCCCATAAGTATGATTATGAGGTTTCAAATAGACAAATAATCTTGCTTATACTTCAATACCCCATAGTTAACTCAAATACAGGGGTCCATACAGGCTCTGTACAGCTTCTGATGCATCAGAAGCACCAGAACACACCAGTAGACTCTATTGGTGAAACCTTTCACCATGTATAGGGTAAAAATGAAGACAGTGGTTCTAAAACCTCATTTCCACCCAATAGAGTCTGTATTGAGTGTTTAGAACCACAAACCAGCCCAAAGTAGTGAAACATTTCACTCTGAGGTCGTGTGCAGTGGTAAACAACCTCCCACTACCCCAGAGCAAGATAAAAGGATGCCTTTCCTCACCATAAGGCCAATAAATCATCCTTTTCTCAATAATCTTACGTGGTATAGCTTCTTAAAAGAAATTGTACCATTAGAATAAACCAGGTAAAATGATAATTTTGATCATTGTTAACCAACAGATAAACACTGCACCCAGGGCTATCAATAGCACTCACAATCACTAAATTATTTGAGTATAGCCCTTTCAACCATCTACTCACTTAATCATAACCATTCTTTTCGTGTCACACTCATAGTTATAGCTTTTTATTATCATTGTTAAGCTCTATCATAGGGTCACCCTGACATACAAAGTCCAACCTTATTCACGATTCCCACAACAATTTCAGCCCCCGTCTATTCCTCAATGTGTATATGCATGTGTTAGCACTGCTCAGCTCAAACACACTCTTCTACTGAGGCTGATAGGCAGGGATTTGCCTTCAAATCTTTCCAATATAAGCAGCACATCAAAAAGCTAAAATCAGCCATTGAACCCAAAAATATTCCCAACATTCCTACTTTGGCATGAGGATATGAGTGCCCACAAATTTTATTGGATCAAATTTCCCAAATTATTATTCTCAATTGACCCAAAGCAAGTTCTCCACTCCACCAGGTCTCAATTCAACAGCAATGGAACCATACAAAGGGAGTCAAAAGCTTACCCCAAAAGACCTTGGAATGATAATATCTGCCATTCTATCCTCAAGGTATAATATACCCTGCAGGTCTTCACGCATTATCACCCCTGCCCTGAACTGGCTTATCAAGTCAATTATCTCAAGCTTAGGTGATCACTCCACTCCTGAATTCCATATACCTCAAGATCTCATTACCATATTCAAACATCTCCAATTGGAGCCACTTATTGAAAACTATATATTCTGTACTCAATTATTCTTCCTTGGTGGCCTTACTGAATCTGTCTCAACTGACTAACACCACTGTCAATGCCATAATGAGTCAAATGATCCTGATTCCCATTGCACACAATCAATGCAAATTTTATTAGCTTAGTTTAACCCCATTCCCATAACAAAACCATCATCAAACAAGAATTTATCCCAAAAAAACGTTTGATTTATCAATCAATCAAATATTGGGTTTCCATATTTCTCCAGAGGGCTGGAATAAAGAAAATTCTGCAACAAAATCAACAATACCAAACCCTTGTCAGGGTGAGTCTATGATAAAGAGGTAATAAGGCTATTTAAAAATTTAACTATGACTGTGGCACAGATGAAAGGTATTAAAAATGTTTTAATTAGGGATGAAGAAGGCTTTACTAATGAGAATTAGTGGTGGTGCGCGCTATTGAAAGCCCTGGGTGCAGCTTTACCTTTTGGGTTACAATAATAAAGACTACAATAATAGGATTTATAGTATGAACTGATTATTTTCCAAGAGTATAACTGTTTTTGACAGCTATACTACATAGGAATTCAAGAGAAGGATGGGGATTCCTTTTCTCGCAGTGAAAAGGCCTCCTTTTATCCTGAAATGGGGTGAAAAGGCTGCTAGACCTTTTCACAAAGAGGAAGTGAAGTTTTTTCACTCTCAAGGACTGGCTTGTGGTTTGAAAAACGCCTTTATAGTCTTTATTGGGCTCAGATGTGGTTTTGAAACCCCATCTGGGCAGTTTTCACCAAGACAGGGTGAAAATCTTCATCTGGGGACCACACAGCCTGACTCTGACGTGTATGACGCATAGAATGCTGTACAGAACCTGTATGGGACCCCCGTATTGGATGGAATATGAGGTATTGAAGTAGAAACAAGCTTCTTTGTCTGTTTGACACCTCATAGTCATGGTTATGGGATATTATCCCATGGTAAGGCTGTATTGGCCAAACTGTGGGATTTTGACCTTAAAACAGCCATAAATTTGTTGGTTTTTGAGATATCAACCTCAAAGCTGGGTCGCTGTGTAGCCCTGTATGTGTTATACACAATGGTACCTCATTTGGTATGGTTATCATTAAATGTGGCAAAGTTATGGTATGTACAGGATTTTTGTACATATGTGTGTTTGAGGCAAAAAGCTGTATTGGGCTTGTTTGCCTTATGAATTTTGTTCTAAATTGGATATGGGAGAATTGATGGCACTATCAGATAGCCCTAATTGTGCTCTTTCCAAAAAGACCCAACTTTAGGTATCTCACACTAAAACTGTAGAAGTTAGATGAGAGGTGAATATTTTATTCACCCTTATTTGGCCTGAATTTGGCCATAACGTCTGTAATACTTGTGCTAGCTTGGTTTGACCATTACCATTGTATAGTACTTACTTAGAACTTCATTTTAAATACCCATTTGATGGTGTTAAGCCTCTTAATCTGTATTTCAGATAAAAGGTTAAAATTAAGGTCTATTCTCAGCAGCAACTTTGAGCAGGAATTACTTTGTTATTCTTTGACCTATGGTGATGAGACTTTTATATTTGGAAAGGGATGAGTTTCCTCTCTCTTTTGATATCTTTCGAGCTAATTTGGCTCAGCTCCATGTTTTGGTGGTATCTTGGCTATACCATTGATTTATGGTATTTGGCTGTCATGCTTGTGCTCTAGTTTTCAGTCATAGGCTGACATACCCTACCTCTAAAAAAGTCTCATCATTTATCAGAATGTTGAGCCCTCCCAGAGGCTCTGAATCTCCTTAAATGAAGGTTCCCATCTGGTATGGCATCTTCTGCCAACCACCTGTCCTTATCAGCTGTCTGGTTCCTGAATATGACTAAGTACTGTCTCTGATCCTTATCATTAATTCTGATTCTCCTGGCCTTGATGTTTTTCTTCACTGGTCCAGGGGAATTCTCCACTTCCACTATTTCTGGTGTTGTGGGGTTCTTATTCCTGGAGGGCAATTTATCCTCCTCTTTCTGGAAATATGGCTTGATTAAACTCACTGGAAAGGCTGGGTGTTTCCTGGAAAACTGATCTGTGAGTTTGAATTCCACTGCAATTTCTGCTATCAATTTAATGATAGTAAAGGTCCCTAAAAATGAGTCTCTCATTTTCTTGGGTCCTTTGAGATTATTAAAGTTAAGTGTAGACACTAACACTTGGTCCCCTTTTTAAAGTCAGGTTCCATGTGTGATTTGTCCCACCTCTGCTTGTTATATTCTTTTTCCTCAGCTATGCATTTGGCAGCTGTATCACAAGCCCTCTTCCACATTTCATGGAAATCTTTGGCTGTGGGGTGGATGGTCAGAAGAATTTTCTTCAGGTGATCCACAGGCAATAGGAGATTCCACCCTTTCTCTACCAGTGCAGGTGTCTTTCCTGTGGTAGAGCGCTGACTTGTGTTATAAGCCAGTTGGACTGCTGGTAGAAGGGTAACCCAGTCATGGGTGTAACCTTCATGGTCCTTGTATTCCATGCCTTAGGCACAGAATCTTCTAAGGATGTCCTTCATTTTCTGGATCATCCTTTCAGCTAATCCATCTGTTTTTGGAAGGTTAGCTGTAGAAAAAGCAAGTTTAGCACCCAGCATGTCATAGAGCATGGTCCAAAATTCAGATGTGAACTTTGGGTCCCTATCACTGATGATAATCTTAGGGACTCCACAGGTGGATATGATTTTTTTCCAGAATAACAGAGCAGTATCCATGGCTGTGTCCTTCCTGTGAAATGGTAGGCACCTCATACTCTTTCTGAAACTATCAACTATTATTAAGCAGGCATTGAAGTTTTGCTTTCCTCCTGAGACAAGTCCTGTAACCCAGTCCATTTTGATGGTTTCCCATGGGTGTTTGGGTTCTTCTATGTGCTGAAGTAGCCCATACTTCTTCCCATGTTTCTGTTTGCCTTTTGGCATCTTTCACAATTGTTGTTGTATTCACTCAACTCTTGTTCCCATCTGGGCCACCAAGAAGTGCTTGCTACTGTTTCTTTGGTCCTATCTTCACTCATGTGTCCCATATAGGGGCAGTCATGGCATTCCTGTAGGATCAAAGATATATGGTCTCTGTCCATTATTGTGAGTGAACTAGTGTGCTTCTCTCTATGGTAGAGAAAGCCATCTATAAGGAAGGATTCATTGTCCTTATAGTCCCTCAAACAGGGTTCCTCTAACTGAAATTCCAGTTCTGGGCTCCTGTATTTTTGTTAAAGGAGTTGTAACAATATGCCACACTTTTTGTGTTTGGAATATGTCTTCATCACTGCATTGAATAATTCAGTGTGCAATTCTGAGGAACTTATTCCCAGTATGGCAGTTTCTGTTCCTTCTGAGTTAGTGTTTCCACTGTCTGGGATACCACTTTCTGGTACCCACTCAGAAAATCTGAAGTTTATCTTCCTGTCTATTTCCATGGAATGGATAGGAATTTTAGCTGCTACTTCAGGGTAATAAGCTGGGTTGCCTTTGACATTATCCAGTGGCCATCTGCATTGGTATGAATTTCACCCTCTTTGTATATGATAGTCATATTCCCTCTATACTCCTGGATGGCTATTTGCCACCTCAGCATGTGCCTATTGGTAGTCTTCATGTTCAGTAAAGACTTCAAGGCTGCAAAGTCTTTGTAGACTTCAAAGACTGCACCCTCCAAATGATAATGAAGTTTTTCTAGAGCCCAGGCTAAGCATAGATATTTTTCTGGGTGGCCCCATCCCTGGCTTCTTAATCTTTTGGCTGACTAGAGATGTGACATATTGCGCCCTCTCTTGGTTAAACATCCACAATTTGTCTCTGGTGAAGGGCTACTCCTAAGTCTTGGCTACATGCTGCATCCATGTATAACTTGAGTGGTAGTTCAAAGTCAGGGAAGCTGAGTACAGGTGCATTTGTGAGTTCATATTTGATCCTCTCATATGAATCCCTTCTTTCCTTGGTAATTTCAAAAATTACATCGTTTGAACATAACTTGTATAAACTACTAGCTATGTGGGCAAAATGTTTGATGTGGTTTATATAGTAGCTAGCAAACCCAAGGAAAGATTGAATTTATTTGATTTTTCTTGGTACTGGCTTTTGCAGTACTGCTGCTAATTTTCTCTGGTCAATTGCCAGACCAAGACCTGAGACTTTATGTCCTAGAGCTAGTAGCTCTTGTTGGCCAAAATTGCACTTTTTGAGTGAAACCTTCAGATTTATTGGTATGCATTTTCTTAGCACTCTGTCTATGTATTGCACATGGTTTTCCTGTGTCTCTGAGTATATAAATATGTCATCAATATATACTACCATCCAGCCTTCCAATATTTCTTCTTGAAATATGGAGTCCATAATCCTTTGGAAGTGGGCTGGTGCATTCTTGATGCCAAATGACATCCTGCTGTACTCATATATGCCCATATGACATATGATCCTGAGTAATTTCATGGAGTTTGGTTTAACTTCATTCCGGTGGAAACCTTTCATTCAATCCATTATGGTTATGTATCTGGCTTTTGGCTGTTTGTCTAAGGCATGAGGTATCCTGGGTATAGGGTACCTGTCAGCTTTGGTGGAGTTATTCAGAGCTCTGAAATCTCCACACAGCCTAGACTTTCCATCATTCCAGGTGATCAGGACAGGAGTGGTAATTTCCACTATTTCACTATGTCCAATCTTTCTGATGACATCCATTTCCAAGAGTTCATTGATATGTTTTTCAATTTCCTTCCTGGTTTCCAGAATTTCCGGGTAAGGAGGTCTCCTGAGAATGGGTGGATAAGGCCTTTCCACATCCAGATATAGGTCTATATCATGGCATCTAATATTTCCTAATGGTTCTTCACCAATGGTGAATTCTGCTCTATTGTTTCTCAGCATTTTTAGTAAACTTAGTTTCTGTTTACTGGTGAGGGTAGTGCTAAAATGTCTTTCTCTGAATCCATTCAGTAGTTATTCAATAGGATCTTGGGCAGATATTTGGTATATATCAAGTGAAATTATTTTTTCCTTGTTGGTAACAATGGTAATGTGCCTGTTTTCACTATTGTAAATATCTGTGCCATACATCCTCTGGTAATCTGTTCCCATCAAAAACCCTTGGATGTGGGCATCATCAAGCACAACAAACTCTTGGTTCAGTCTGGTGTTACCTTTCCTATGGGGTATAATTATCTCTTTGATTATTGTCCCAATGGAAGTCATATTCCCTGATGCACTCTTGAAGATCTTTGCTTGGTGGGAAGGAGCTGGTTTTCCCTGTTTGGCAAGTGGTTGTTCAGATAATTTCTTGCCACTATGGAGCAGTGTGCTCCACTGTCAATGGTCAATGGATGTTGAGCATTGTCAATAAAAACAGTAATTCTTGTGGCTGTTCCATGTATGTATGCCATTCCCTTGGTTGGTGTAACTAGAAATGTCTGTGCATCTTGTGTGTGTTTGCACAAGTTTTTTTTGGCAGTATCTTGTGGCATGCCTGCTTCCAATTGTATGTCTTGGATTTCTAGTGGGGGTTCCTCTTGGTATCCCGCTAGTAATTCTTCTCTTGGGTCTTGGTCATCATCAGATTGCTGTCTGATGGCATCACCCATTGAGTCTGAGTCAGAATCTTCTGTGGGGGATACCTCTTCTGGGACTTTCTCAATCGCATAGATTTTTTCTTTTGCTTTGGAAAGTGTTTTGCATAGCGGTCTGTTGAACCACAGTTGTGACAAGAATTTGTCTTCTTTGCCACCTCTGCCACTCTTTCTCTGGGCTTGTCTTTAAACTCCCCCCTGAAAGTTGGTTTCTATTTAAAACCACTGCTTTTATATTGTGTCTATTTCCCTATATTGGTTCTTTTCCTTACATCTTGTAAGATATTTGAAATGTCATCTAGAGTGCAGTTGTGGTTGCATCTTCATTTCACTGAATGCTGTAGTTCTCCTGGCATTTGTGTCAGGAGTTTGTGATTCCTCATCTGAATGTTCATTTGAGGATTAATGGATTTAAGTCTTTTAGACTGTCTGAGACAAGACTCATATGGATCTTTTTCTACAGAGTATTTGTCATTTTCAAATGACATGGCCTTTTGCCATATCCAAGTACCATTTCTGTACTCCTGAATGATTTGAATCTTCCACCATGGCCAGTTTCATCTGCCATGGATTTCTTTAATTTATCTTTACCATATACTAGCATGTGCCTTAAATGCTGTATTAAGTATAGCATTAATCCAGTAGTCTGGTATGCTTGGTACATCAATGAAGAGTCCATCAATATAATCTATGAGTTCCATATTATCATATTCTCCAGTTCCAGAGAATTTGGGCCAGCTGTAGGCCTCAGGAAGCTGTTTCAAGGCTTTGATTTCTGAATAAGACATATTAACTCCATCCTGGTATTGTGATGGAGATCTAGCCTTATTAATCAACATGGCATCTGGTTTGATGTCATCTTGATGATATGGATTATCCATAACATGGCCTTGTGGTTGGGGCTTCATGTTATGGTAGACATTAGACAGTTTGTTTATGTCTTGATCCAGACAATCCCTGTCCCTTTTGCTGTCGTGTTGTTCTTCAAATACTAGATTCAGTCTTTCTTTATTTTCTTCAGAGGCTTTGCTCAATTGAGCTTGTCCTTCTCCCAGGTTTTTGACAATTTTGTCACTGGAGGCTGTCAATATTTGCATCCTCTCATGGCTTTCCTTTAACTGTTGAAAACTGATTTTGAGTTTTCTCAGCATATTGGGAAATTTGTATCCACAGTGCATCACTGTTTAGATTACTCTCAGGTGTGACAACATTACAATCAATCTGAGTGGGGGTAATAGTTCTGTTAATGATACTACTGATTCTAAAGCTATTTACAGCTACTTCTTGTTCTTGTGAACTTCTTTCACCAAATACAACAGCTTCTGGATCATTGGGTATGACTCTCTCTTCTTCTGGCGGAAGGTGGTCTTGTTTTTGCCCTTGTATCCTTGTCTTCTCCTGGAAATTTCCTGGGATTGTGAAGAATGGTTACTCTTTGTCACTTATCTGTTGGTTCCCAAACAGTGTGAAGATACTGGAGAGCTGGTTTGGCCTAATTCTTGTGAGCCTGGAGGAATCTGAGTATGCCCTGTCTGGGTCAGCTGTTCTTCTATAGCTTGGATAGTGGCTTGATTCTCCCTTATCCTGTTTTCCCTCACCTCCAGGAGTCTGAACTGCCTGGTAGGATTCCAACCTTTGGAGATTACCATAAGGTCTCTGAAGTCTATCTCTTTGATACAAATCTTCTGACAACTTGTTCCAAGTTCTGCCCGGTGGGATTTCAGGTTGAACCTCTTGTTATCCATGCTCCATTGAAATAAACCTTTGAGAAGTTGGTGGAGCTGAAGAACTTGATCCATGTCTTTCCAGTCCTTTGATTTGAGGTTCCTTTTGAATTGGAAAGTGAATGGTAGGGTGGGTATGATTTCCCTCAGTGTCTTTCCATCCACCACTGTGTCCAAGGTAGCCTCTTCCAGGTCTTCTGGTTCTGGAAAAGCCTTCTCCGTCCTCTGGTTGGTTCTTTTGGAAGCCAAAGTTTCTGAGGTGTACAGGTGACATATCAGTGTTTTCAAGCAGTCAAAAAAGTTATGTTCTTAGGTTATTTACCTTTGACTGGGTCAATTATGATATTTTTCCCTGTAAAAGTGGTTAAGGTTGGTTTACCTTGTATTGAAGGAGAGTTTTGTGGTTTTCTATTCCTGTGTGTGGCAATGGGTGTCCACTTTCTTGCTGTAATCAGGCCTTCACTGTGCCTCTTTCCCTTCCCCTTGATGACCTCTGGTTCTGAGGTTGTCACTGGTGTGTTGGCCTGTGACTGTGTCTCAAGTGGTATTTAGTTTTCTTCCACTGAATCAAACAGTAAAACAGCGCTTAATGTCAGTTAAGACTTCTTCAAATGTTGTTTGCACGTCTAAGAATGTCCTCTGGGCTTTTATGTTATTACAATATGCCCTTGTAAAGTGACAGTGTAATTGAACTAACAATTACACGTCAGAAATACACCTTACAGATATCTTGTACACTGTTTGTATGCCAGTATCTCACAGAATAACCTGTAATTAGCAAGTATAATATGAAAAAAGTGGTATTTAAGAGTGTAACTGAATGAACAATACACTCAACCACGCCTTAACTGTTTGTTTTACAGTAAGAGGTTTCCTTATATTAATTAAGAAAAAGGATTTATTAATGGATTAAAGTGTTTTTATATGTAAAACACTCCAGAAATAAGGGTTGTTGTGGTGATTGAATTATAATCAACCACACCACTATTTGATTAAAAAAAGATAAAAGGTGATATATAACATATACCAAAAAATATATAAGGTATGTTTTTTATATATTTTTAAGAAATTAAGCCTAGAAAGATAAAACAATATGTCAGAATATAAACAAATAAGTGAAACAACTCACCTTTAAGGTCCAAAAAAGGTTAAAAAACATGGCCAGGCCCCCAAAATGTCAGGGTGAGTCTATGATAAAGAGGTATTAAGGCTATTTACAAATTTAACTATGACTGTGACACAGATAAAAGGTATTAAAAATGTTTCAATTAGAGATAGAAAAGGCTTTACTAATGAGAATTAGTGGTGGTGAGCACTATTGAAAACCCTGGGTGCAGCTTTACATGTTGGTTACAATAATGAAGACTACAATACTAAGATTTATAGTATAGCCTGATAATTTTCCAAGATTATAGCTGTTTTTGAAGGTTGTATTACATAGGAATTCAACAGCAGGATGGAGATCCCTTTTCTGGAAGTGAAAAGGCCTCCTTTTATCTTGAAATGGGGTGAAAAGGCTGCTAGACCTTTTCACATAGAGGAAGTGAAGATTGTTCACTCTCAAGGACAGGATTTTGGTTTGCAAAAGGCCTGTATAGCCTGTATTGGGCTCAGATTTAGTTTTGAATCCACATCTGGGCAGCTTTCACCAATACAGGGTGAAAATCTTCATCTGGGGACCACACAGCCTGATTCTGACATGTATGACGCATAGAATGCTATACAGAACCGGTATGGGACCCCAGTATTCAATGTACTATGAGGTATGGAAGTCAAAACAAGCTTCCTCATTTGTTTGACACCTTATAGTCATGGGTATGGGATATTATCCCATGGTAAGGCTGTATTGGCCAAACTGTGGGATTTTGACCTTAAAACAGCCATACCTTTGTCAGTGTTTGAGATATCAACCTCAAAACTGGGTCGCTGTGTAGCCCTGTATGTTCTCTACACAATGATACCTCATGCGGTATGATTATCATTAAATATGGCAAAGTTATGCCATGTACAAGATTTTTGTACATATGCGTGTTTTAGGCAAAAATCTGTATTGGGCTTGTTTGCCTTATAGGTTTTGTTCTAGATGGAATATGGAGAAATGAATGGCACCAGCACATAGCCCTGGTTGTTCCCTTTCCAAAAAGACCCACATTTAGGTATTTCACACTAAATCTTTAGAAGCTAGATGAGAGGTGAATACTTTATTCACCCTTATTTGGCCTGAATTTGGCCATAATGTCTGTAATACTGGTGCTAGCTTGGTTTGGCAGGTGCCATTGGATAGTCCTGAATTAGAGCTTCATTTTAAATACCCATTTGATGGTGTTAAGCCTCTTAATCTGTATTTCAGATAAAAGGTGAAAATTAAGGTTTATTCTCAGCAACAACTTTGAGAAGGAATGACTTTGTTATTCTTTGTCCTATGGTGATGGGACTTTTATATTTGAAAGGGATGAGTTTCCTCTTTCGTTTGATATTATTTGAGCTAATTTGGCTCAGCTCCATGTTTTGGTGGTATATTGGCTATACCATTGATTCATGGTATTTGGCTGTCATGCTTGTGCTCTGGCTTTGAGTTACAGGCTGACAAGCCTAAAGGTGACCCTGAATGCAACATCTGGGATATATTGGTCTGGAGAACCTTCACTGGAACCAGAAATATCAATGAACACCCATTCAGGTCCATTACCAGTGCATTTGCATTCTTGATTTATGTGGGCTGGTTTGATGCACATGGAATGTCAAGCTGCTTGGCCAGCATTGGACCTATCATGTTAATTTTTCTTCACCTCCCCTCAAGTGAAATATTTAAGCCAGAGAATTTCTATGTTTCAGGAATAATCCCTGGTCGGAAGGAGCCAACTGACCTTCAAATAAACTATCTATTAATGCCACTGATCAAGGAGCTCAAAGAACTGTGGCAAGGTTACCATTTTCCACCCACCTCAATGGGACCTTCAGGATCCTTTATCCATGTTTCCATCCTCATGGGCATTGCATATGTGGTTGCCATGTGCAAGCGCACTGGATTTATTTCTCATTTAGGGGACCACATTTGAAATTTTTGCACTATTCACAAGGCTCAAATTGAATAAATTGGTCATCAATTTCACTAAAAACGTTTATACCCCAATCATAAATCCACCATTGGGAAATGGCTTTGGGAAAACCCAAAAAAACAAGCCATTTTCTCTGAGTATGGAGTGTGATATTCAGCTTTGAAAGACCTTCCATATTGAGATGCAATCCAAATGGTTGATCTTGACATAATGCACAATTTAATACTTGGAATCTTGAAGGATCATGAAGCTTTCAAATTGTGCATTCCAGAGGCCAAATCAAAAATATATCTCAGGTCCAGCAGTATATCCAAGGACTTCAACAGTTCAGACTCACATTCCATAAAATCCAACAGCTCTCTTGATCAAATCACATTGAGAGAGACCCACTTCCTGAGAAGAGATGCAGCAAAAAGCATAAATTAGTCACTCCCCACTACTTCCACTAAAAAAAGTGCTTCCGAATTCCCACCCCTCACATTCCACATCCATCTAGTGATTCAGAAGAGATTCCCTCATTTGATGCATATTAAATCTCCTATGAGCTGGATATCAGTGCACTGAGTGATCACCACATCAAGGGTGAGGCTCTGCACCATCTCCAAAAAATCATATCATATACCGTAATTCCATCATCATGGAAAAGAGTATCCCTCAAAATGAGTTCCCCCTCTCATGCTATCTTAAAAGCTTCTGAATGGGCTCTTTTGTACAAGCTTTATATTCCATTTTTTATTCTCAGTAAATGGATGTCATTTGATGAACACAGTTCCCCCAAAATGCAAAGAAAAATGGGTAAATATGAACACCTCAAAAATAAACTAACCAAGCATACATTCCATTTTATTAGTTCTATCAACATTGCAATAAGTTAAATTTCTTCAATGGATGATGTAACTGCATTTTCTGAAGATTGGAAAAAATTCTGCCTGTCCACTCAACACCTGTTCCCAAAACAGAGATGTACACCAAATCATCATTTTTCTAATCATATTCCAGAGCTCTTCCAATTCTGGGGCCAAGAATAAGGCTCAGCCACAAAGGGGTATGAATTCTTGATTGGAACATTTGCAAAGATGCCAACAAATAACAAGATTTGTATGTTAATTCATAAGAGAAATACATTCAAATTTATTATAAACACGAACTGAATAAGACTAATTTCTTGTAACTCCAAATAAATGATATAGATAAAACCTTACTTCAAAATATCTGTTGATGTTCCAGCCTTTCCATTTTCCTGAAATCTCCATCAGTTCCAAGTGAAATGAAACAACTTTTCAAATCAAAGCCTCCTGAACTGTTCAATCATCAAAAATATAATAAACCACTGTGCCATGACCAACAGAATGATGATTCCCTTGTTGAGTACTTATATATTTTGCATTTAAAAAGGGAAATAGCTTCATGGATCAGCTTAGAGCTTACTGTAGAATACACAATTCATCCCACTTCAAGAATTGTATCACCTTGGTATTCTCCAGTTTCAAACATTAATATTGGAAACATCATATATTAAACTGAAACCAAAATGTCAGCAACAGTGTGATATGTTTTATGAGGGGAAGCTCCAGACAATTTGGTATTATTAATAGAATTTCTAAAGTCTCTGATCCATCTTGCATGCTGAACCATAACTTCCTGATCTTAAAAATGCTAAAGATTGATGGGACTTTCTTACTAGATTGGCAACATCTCAATATTTATAAACATGTTGGTTTCAATGATTCAAACTTGATTATATCTGAAAAAACAAATAGAGGGTCACTGTGTATTGTATGATAACAAAGTGATGTCATGTGGACTTCTTGTAATGATAAAACTGTTATTTCATTATATGTAAAATATTCTTTTTTCTGAAAATATACTAATACAATAATTCAATCATCTCATCTTCATTAAGAATTTTGCTAGTGAAATTACTGAATCAGGATTTGGTGACAGTAACATTCAATTGCAATGTGTAAAGTACATTAGTTCACATGGCCACAAATGTATTACTATTTTGACATTAGGTATGGTGTGAATAAGCCAATTTTAATGATAAAATTACCCACACACTCACATATCACAGGATCCAAAATGACACAGCTCTGCTATCATCATTTTGGAAAGGGAATAGGCCTATTATCCAAGTGGCCCTCCCAATTACATTACATCCATGGGAGTTGGATGTTTATAAGCTACATGGGGCTGGTCACATGCCCCCAGTCGGTGCTATGTGCATTTACATTTCAAAAAATTACCCCCACACATTCTTTTGCGTTCATGTGCATTTTTCACACTTATGAACCCATAACCACACCTGTGGCATTGTGCAGCTAGCTCCACATGTGTCACCTGAAAATGTTTTGATGTGTGCATGTGGAAACAGGTGAGTCTTGTGTTATTTTTACTAACCTTTGGATGGTGTCCGGAGGCTCAGGTGGTGAGGAATCTCAGTTGAAGGCACAGGGAAACCAATATTGGTGGATGTCACAGGGTTTGGTTTAAGACCAGAGTATGATGTGTGCTTGACGTGAGATTGACTTTTATATTTCTTGACATGAAGTCAATATTCAACAATTGATGAAACATTTGCCCTGGTGAAGGAGCTTACCAAAACTCTCAAGGAACAGCAAATAGTGGTTAATAAAGAAGTACCTAGAGAAAAGAAAGTTTCTTAACAGTGTATGGAGCAACTGGATGAACTAATCAAAATTTCCAAACCACAGAAGATAGCTTATGCTAACCCCCAAGCTGGAAATTCAGGATCTAGACCAAAGGAGAATTTACCACCAGCATCATCAATATATGTGCCTTATGCACCAGCTAAAAATGCACCAAAACCATTTGTTAGATTTTATTACTGTTCAGAAGAAGGAAACTCTACAGGAAGATTTAATAGGCTCATTGAATATCAAAACAAAAAAATGAGTCATAAGACAGGTGTTCAATTACTTATATCCTTATTGGGCAAGAGTTAAAACTTATGGGAAATTCTCACTAAAACAATCAGTGAGGGAATTTCAGAAGGAACAAGAAGAATTGAAGACAAAATTGGAAGACAAATCAAAAGGAGAGGAAGAAAAGAAGAAAGAAAAGTAAACTACCTTTATTACTATGGACAATTGGTAAGAATGGCAACCACCATCAATATCAACAGGGAGAGCACCTCCTGGATATGTCTATGGATTAAGGAATACAAACCAAAAAAGGGAAATGAAGACAAAGCCAAGGCTCAATTACAGCCATTTCCTGAAAGAGAAGTAATATAACCTCAAGAAATACTTAAATAAAGACTAGTATTCTAGGTGGATAAATTGATAATGATGATCAGGAAAAAGAGAAAAAAAATTATTCTCACAACATATAAACGACCAAGGCCCTCAGAGACTAATAAGGAGTCAGAATTAGCAATACCTAAGAGAAAAACACCACTAAAACAACCTATGGATGAAATTAAAAATATAATTGAGGCACCTAAAGAAGACCAAATAGTTATCAAGTCAAAGAAAGAATATAAAGAAGAAGTACCAATAGTAGAAAAATTTATGAAAAAAGTCGTGGATTCAAAAATAAATCTTACCTGAAAGGACCTATTCACCATATTACCAAAATTCATGAATGAATTAAGATTTCTTTCTGATAGAGAGAAGAAGTATTTAATGTCTCTTAAGTTGATAAATAATGGAGAGAAAGTGGAATATCAAGAAGTAAATCAGAAAGATATAATAGTTGAAGAGATAATGCATTGTGAATTCCTCTTGGAATGATTGAAGCTTTCATAGTGTTGGAAATTCATAAAGTAAAAGCATCAGTACACACTGGAGAAGCATTGAGTATAATACCAGAATTTGAATCCATAAATGCGGGAATACCAATGAGAGCACTGAAAATGAGGTTCTAAGTAATTGGAGGACATAGTACAGCAATTTCTGGCTTATCTGAGAATACTTTACATATTTTACCATCTGGTGATGAAAGAAAAATTCATTTCTTTGTAGCCAGAGGGGCAGTTCATATTTTCACTGGGAGACCATTTTCGGCTAAGAATGGTACTAGAACTGAACACTCTTAGACTCAGGGTGAAATTTTAAGCTTCACAAAATTAGATATAAGAATATTATGCATCCCTATATAATCACCAGAAAGCAAAGTAGTGCATTCACAGCCACCCAAGGGAATGGAAATTTACAATATGGCAAAAACTCAAGCTTTGGAAGTTCCAGAGAAAAATGAATAATGAAGGTTTGAATAAATAAACTCACAAGATGTGGAAGAAATTGAATAAGAATAGGAAATTTCTGGACTATATGATGAAGATATTTTGAATTCTTAAGAGCAGAAGAAGGAAGATAAATCTGAAAATATCCCCAATATGGAATAATATCCTAGCATAAATAAAGGGCTAGAACAGAAAGAGGTATACAAAGCTAAAACTTTATTCAAGAATATATCCAAGAAAAATTGCAAACAGGGTACTATTTGGAAGGATAAACAAAAAGACAGTATTTCAAAAGAAGATCACCCCAATACTCCAAGGAGGAAAATGCCACCAACAATCAAAGTATTTATTTCAAAAAATTTCAGTAAGATAAAAAGGAATAATCAATATTCAATTAAATTGGATTCTCAATTCTCAGGAGAAAAATTAAGCATGGAAGAAGAGATAAATAATAAGATTAACTGTCAAGTCAACAGTATTACACCTGAAGAAGAAGCAAGGCACAAAGAGCCAGAAATGAAATTGTCAAAGGCATTACCAAGTGAAATGCAATCTGAAGTCAACATGAATAAAGTAAATAGGGAATATAATAATATGGGTTTATCAGAAGGAAGGAGTGAAGAAACAATCAGGAGAAATACAAAAAGAGAAGCAATGAGCTCTGATATCATTTAATATGATTTAGTGTGAGACTTGCAATATATTTTACATACCCAAATAGGCCACAATTATCTTAAAAATGAATTTTGTATTATGCATAACTCATAAGTCATGCATATATCCAAAATTCATCATTTTTGATTTCAGAAAAAATGAATAACTTTTTATTGAGTAAGTAAATCCAAGTACTTAAGGCCAGATTTGGATTCTACACAAAAATTCACATAGGGTAGCTCCATAGAGTGAATAAGCTCAAATTAACTCTTTGAGGTGGTAATATAGAAAATACTTCAATACCACATCATCAATACCACATAAAATATCCATGAAAATTTTTCTTTTCTTAATTTCACGCCATAATAATGGGAATGTGAGAAATCCCATGTTACATATACACTAAGAGTAGTGTTATGCATGTTTTGGGCACTTAATATCATGGTATTCCTACATGGACTTTTGGTACACCCATAGTGGATATCCCACTTGAAGCTTAATTTTCTATTTTGACGTCAAAATGGCAAGGGGGACAAAAGACATCAAAGAGAGCCAGGGTACCCAACTTCTGAGGCCTCAGAGGCGTGAAAAGCTTCAAAGCTTGGATCCATGGCTGATATTGGCCCAATTAGTAAACTAAAACACTTTGGGAGCTTGGTTACCATGTTACAACTTGTGAGCCTGTGAGGTATGTATGACATACCCATAAGGCCACAAATGATTTTATAAACAGTTAATTTTGTCTTAAACAGACTTTTTAGTTGAATTTAAAATAAAAAATAATAAAAAATAAGTATAACTTTTTTTTGGATAAACAAAGTTATAAATATTATGTCATTTTTGGATTCCACACCAAAAATAACCTAGGGTACACCCATAGGGTGTTATACCCAAAACCACTTATTTTTTATGTTATTGGAAGATTTAAGAATCTCACAGTACCAATGTAACTTTTTTAACATTTTTTTCAAATTGTTAAATTTAAGCTTAATTAAGCTTAAATTTAAAGTTGCATAAGGTTTATGCAAACTTACCAAAATTTTAGTTGAAATTGAGGTGTGGTGTATATTTACTGAATTGGCTAAGGATTTGCCATACAGAATGTAAATCCTGCGTGAGCTCAATTTAAAAGGGTTTAAGGCCATAGTATGGCTTTAAATAAATAAAAGGGCAAAATCCACGCAGAAAGGTGGGACAAAGGAAAAAGACCAAATAGAGGTGGGGTACCCAACTTTTTGGATCTGCAAGGATTCAATTAAGGTTGTCCACCTGTATTGGAGGATTTTCAAACTTATTTAAACTTTAATATTAGACTTTGATCCAACCTTAAGGCTTAAACTGGTTTTATCCCAAATTGGACAGGAATTTCAAGCTGCCAAAGGGTAAATCCCAATATGCAGACTTGAAATCAAGGTTTTAAGAACAGTCAGAGCTTAATTAAGCATAAAAACCTTAAATAAGCTTAAAACTTTAAAGCTTCAAGCATTAGAACCTTATCAAAACTTAAGGTTTGGTGTGTTTTGCTATTTTACGTTGAAAAACAGCAATAACTTCAAAAATTCATTAAAAATCCGATTCTCAATGGATTTGCTTGAAAGTTTCACAAAACTTAGAATTTAATATTATCAATATATAAATAAAATTTTAAGTATCTTTTATAAATAAATTTCCTGGGTAATTAACCTGGAAATTTACTCTTTTAATTATACTCAAAGAGAATTATGATTTCTTTAAAAATTAATTAAAAATTGAGTTTAAGAGATTTTTGCTTGAAACTCTAATTTTAAGTTGTTCATGTGATGAACTTTAATATAAATAACCTTATTTCATATTAAAACTTAAAATAGCTAAACTAAATAAGGACTAAAGCTACTTGGAGTTAAGAATAACACTGGTAACTTTAAATTGGAAGTAAAAATAAGTTGCCTTAAGTTAAGAACTTTATTTTTAAGCATGGTTTTTCAGTTTTGACCTGAGAACGCCCTCTACATCCATTATGAATCATGAGAGCTGCTCCTAAGACATAAAAAGAGTCTTTTCATCACTGTTTTTGTCCATCATTCATTATCAATCCAATCATATTAGAAATTTAAACAGGTACAGTTTTATTAAATATAAAATCTTATTATTAAAGTAATTCTTAAGTTATTTTTATTCTTTATTTATTAAAATTAAAGAATTGAAGTCATAGAATTTAGATTATTGTTGTAATCACCAATAATATATTTTATTATATGAAATTATCATTTTAAATATCTTTTAAAATCCACAAATTCCTCTCAAAAACTCTTTAATCATAATTTATATTATAAAAAGTTGTTTTATCTTTAAATTTATTGATTTTTGACGTGTTTTTAACCTATAACCTTTATTTAGTATAATAACTGTTGTATTAGACTTGTTGTATTAAATAAATCTTATAAGTAAGTTTTCTTTAAAGTTCTATATTTTTTTTATCTGAATATTAGTTTTTTTTTTATAGAATTTTTATTCTAAAAGAATTATTTCTGCACAGTGTGTGTTCAATTCTTTTTATAAATAATATTTATATTATTTATAAGTGGTTAATATTCATATTTTCCATGTGTCATTGTCTCATTAAGAGCTTTACACTTCTTATTGTCATAACTGTCAGTGACTATAACAATAATAGAATAATTATAATTTATTATAATAATTCTTATTTTTTTATTATTATATTATTATAATAATAATCAAATAATTTTTTTATATATAATTATTTTTAATAGTTATATTTAAATTTGTGGTTGTAATATTTTATTATATTATATTTTTCTACTGAGGACAGTCATAGTACTCTTGATATTGTTACTATTATCAAGAGTTTCATAGACAAACCTTACACAACTACAGTAAATCTTAAGAAAATATCAAATAACCTGCTATTTTGATGTGCCCAGGAGGTAAAGAGCTACTTAGACTCCTGTAACCATGTCAATTCTTGATGATTTCCATGGATAAGCCCCAAAAGAGTAATTAAAACACTTCTTGGACTTGTATCCATTGACTTACCTCATAGCAACCAGTTAAAGACTGATATTTGCAATTCTATGTAGAAATGAGGTAAAAACTTCAAAAATTCATTAAAAGTACAATTATTAATGAATCTCTCTGAAACCTTCAGGACCAATGGAAAACTGTATTATATATGGTACAACAAAAAATAATTATGGTTTTACTAGTAAAATTCAAAGTTTTACTTACAGTCCATTTCTGACTATTCTACGTGAAACACTGAATCTTCAAAAATTCACAGTAATTACAACCTGTGATGAAATTTCCAATAACATTGATAAATTTGACAAATAAATGATTTTTTTGGAATAAAAGAAGATTTATAGATGTTACTCCTTTTATTCTTAACCATATTGGGGTTGGTAGTCACATAAAAGCATCAATTGGGTAATTATGATAATCCTATGTGACAACAGATGATGCAATCAATAATCCAAAAGGGTTTGTTGTTTTCTCACTAACTGTTTTTTCAGTTTGCTCCATGGTAAGCCTATGTGAGCTGTTGTTTTCTTAAAAGAGGCCTCCTCTTGGTGTTTTTTCCACATCAAATCATCTTATTATCCATTTATATCATTGTTACCAACAAGTAAGTATTAGTTAAACTATTCTTAAGTGTTTTAATTCTTTCAAAATAAATCAGAAAGATGTGAAATCATAGAATCCAACTATATATTGTTGTAATGCTGCTATAAATCATTTTGATCCCTTAAATCCACAATTTTACGTCAAATTTCTCTACTTATATCTTTCAATAAGTTCTTTGGAGTATAAGTGAGTCAATTATCTTTAATTCTTGAAGTTTTTCTCTAAAATTAGTTTTCTTCAAGAATTATCTTTATAATTATTCTTGCAAAAGATAATTATATATTAAAATAATTTTATCATTTTAATAAAGAAGTGTTTATTATTAAATTCTTCTTGTAATTGATTCTTGTAGACAATTACTGCTGACTGTTAAAATAACTAGTAGTGTTTAAAAAGTGAAATAAATAACTATTTAATTATTTAATTGTGGTTATAATAGTATTTTATTATAATATTTCATAAGAACAGACATAGTACTGTTGATTAATAGTAATATTATCATCAGTTTCATAGTCAAATCTTACATTTAGAATGAAAATAGCCCAGTGAAATGGTTTTAACTGAGAATATAATTGCAGGAAATCATCATGTTGAAACTGATAATAGCTTTAGAAAATTTTCAACTACTTATATAAGGCTGGGATATGAGACAATACCAATCATGGCAATTTTGGATGAAACTTCATCTTTAAATATTTTACCCAAAAATTGGCAAAAGAAATGGGTATAGGACTCAATAGTACTCAAATTCATGAATTGAAGAATCATATCTTAAGGAAAAAAACAGCTGGAGAGGTTTTGAACCACTCACAGCTGGAGAAACTACTTATTTATGTTTTTCAGAAATGAAAATTGATTTTGTTGTTTTGAGAAAACAATTCTGTGATTACTTCAATATATTCAGAATATTAAGGAATTTGTAAGGTGTGGATATGAAACTTTGATTCAAAATCAAGTACTTTTCCTGTGCTCAAAATTTGTATAAGGTAAAAATCAATTAAAAATAGTAAGAAATATTATCTTTAAGAGAAAACATGCTAATTTTATTGTTTGTAACTTTATTAGTATAAAACAATAATATTATAAAGATTTATTGTTTTACCAACAATAAAAATTCATCCAAAAATACTCTACAAGAGATATTTAAGGCTACAAGAGAAATTCCTTCAAGAGCAATTTCAATTGGAATTAATTGAGAAAAGGACTGCAAGCAATTAATTGAAGAACAGAGTCTTTAAAAAGAATATTAAATAAAAAACACACCCAAAAGTGACCAGAGTGAATTTGGAAACAAATTGACAAAGATAACAGTGAAGAAAGATGCTTTAATTCACTTTTGGGGTTGCTCAGGGGTAAAAATGATTATAAAAGTTACAAAAAATGATTATAATGATTTTTCACGTGGTTAAAAGGTGTAAAATGATTTAAATAAGGTTTTTGGAAACTCTTATTGATTGGCTTAACAGTGTTTAAACTAATTATAAAGGGAAGATTTTAACTTGAAGAGAAAAGTGGGGCAAAGAAGAAATTCTTTTATAACCATCAATTTTCTTTCTCCAAAAGTAAAATTTACTCTTGTCATTCGTTAAAACCAGTCTGACAACAGAAAAGCCAATTATGGCATCATTGAACCCTGGTTTAGACCAAAAAAGGGCTGGTTTTAGCCATTTTAGACCCTTAAATCAGCCATTACTATAGTAATACCTGGTCTAGAGCCTCAAAACACGTCAGAATGTGTGTAGTAGGCGTAGAAACCAGTTAAAACTTTTTTTCATAACATTGTTTTAGCTTAAGGGTAGTTTTACCCTCTTGGCAACAATTAAAACTGCCCTGGTTGGTATCAAAACCTCATCATCAATTGAGTCACAGACCCTGTGACTCAATTTCAGGCCAAAAGTTATGAACATTTGCATGTATTTTGACATCACACGCCTGTCAGCAAGGATTTTGGGGGTCTGGCTCCCCCTTAGAGCTAGAGTTCTTTCCCCCCTCAATTTTAATCTTTCCAATTTATTTTTTCCTTTAATTCATCATCATGTATTTCACTTGTAATTTACATATGTATTTTAATTGAATTGTACAGTACAATACAGTAATAATTGATACCCCATATGTAAATCAAAGTTAAGTTATGTAATACATGTGCACATTTTGACATTTCAATTGAATTCAATTGAAAATACTTCAATTCCTCATAGCTTCTCAACTAAACACAAAACCTCAATTTTAACACAAAAATTTATGGTTAACACCACATGTGGTGTGAATTAAATTAGAGTTTTGAGGGTTTTAAATTTTTGTATTGAAAATACTAAAAACTTAATTTAAGCTTATTTAGAGTTGAGTTCCAAAATTTCACTCAGAGGTGACCCCACCTAATTTTTATGAGGAATCAAATTGTGAAATACTTTTCATATGTTTCTTCATTGGATAAAAAGTTATAATATATTTTATATAAATTTTTACCAAAAATATTTTGATTTCATAATTTTTATTAAACATTCAGTTTTACTTAATTTTTACAAGTAAAAATGAATTTTCATAATTTTAAATTTTATTGTAATTTTATTTTTAAATTATAATTAAATTTTGATTTTTAAATATAAATTTTTATTTATGTTTCAATTTTTTTTTTACAATATAAATAAATTTATTTTATTTATATTGGTATTTTAATTTATCATTTGTGGTCTTTTGGGTATATAAAAATACCTCTAAGGCTCATAGAATTCCCTTCAAGAAGAAAGGAAGAATAATTAATTAAGAACATCAAGGTCAGGAAGTAAATTATAAAATAGTAATAACTTAGAAAAAGAAGAGAAGGAATACGGGAATTTAAATTGGGAAGAATATGATAGATCATTAAAGAGAAAGTATAAAATGGGATAATATTATTATCAGCAAGGAGAGAAACAAAGTAGTTAAAGAGAAAAATTGGATTATGTAAGTGATAATATTGAAAGAAATCATGGCAAAAAAAGACCAATGGGTGAAGAATACTCAAAATATACAAAAAATAAAGGGAATAATAAGGCAGAAATGCAATACAGCTATCAAATATTCAGTTTTCCTTTATAAGACTATAATGAAGAAGAAAATATGGGATTTAATGATTATTATTTGTTCAATAAGAAAATACCTCAGAAAGAAGCAAAATGGGAGAAGTTGCCTTTTGGAAGAAACTGTGAAGATAAAGAAAAAAGTGTTACTAGACCTTCAAGCCCAGCTCTGAAGGAAGATTTATATAAAGAAAATAAGATGGATCATCCACTTGATTATAATCAACAGTTGAAGGAAAACAATATTTTAGATGAAGAAATATTAAGACAAATAACAGATTCGTAAAGCAATCCATTCCTCAATAACAGGAAGAAATACCTCAAAAACCTCAAGTTACAGAATTTCTGATATTTAGAAATAAAAAGAATTTAAAAAAAGGAGAATTAAGCACAAAAGACTGAATACTGCTTCCAAATTTAGAAAAAATATTAAAATAAATATACAGTTCAATTTAGAAATGAATCATAAAGAGACCAAAAATATGTGCTTCAATAAAAGAAGCTTAAAGGAAGAAATATTTTCTTTCATAAAGAAATTTTTCTTCACTGATAAAACAATTAGTATAAATAATATAAACAAATGTAAAAAAGTAAGATTAAATGGTAAGAGAAATCGAAAATCCTTGCAGAAGGCCTGAGCCCCCACCTTACTTTAAATTTGGCATGAATTTGAATTATTATTGAATTTCAAATAAATAAAAAAAGTAAAACATGAAAAATAAATGAAATAAATAAAAAAATAACTAATACAATGACTAATATAATAGATAATATAATAATATAGTAATAATATGATAATGATATAATAATGATATAATAATAATATAATGATAATATAATAATGATATAATAATAATATAATAACAATACAATAATAATATAATAATGGTATAATAATAATATAATAATAATAGAATGATAATATAATAATAGCAATATAATGATAATAAAATAATAATAAAATAATATAATAATATTTTAAGAATAATATAATAATAATATAATAGTAATATAATAATAATATAATAATAATATAATAATAATATAATAATAATATAATAATAATAAGGGGTGTCAAAGTTACCAAATCCCACACTCAAAGTCCCGAGTTTTTGTTGCCAAAGTTCCGCATTAATTTTTTGGGATTTGGGAAAACCCACACCTCAAGAAGTGAGGTATTTTGAGGTACAAAAACCCAGTTTTTTTGGTACCAAATCCGGTGTTTAAATACCAAAATCCCGCCTTTAGCTTCCCATAAAGGCACATGTTTCAAACACACAACTCAGTAAGGGCATGTTACATTGCATAAAAATTTCCTTCTCTTGCATAAAATATCAATACACGCATCATTTATTAAGTTATTTGATTTCAAAATGCATTTACTACGAGCCTTTTCTTCACTTACCATGCCCAAGGCATCGCAAACGCTATGTTTACTTCAGACCTTGAACTCACTGCAGTTCATTGATGCTCTCAGCTCTGATAGTGATTCTGATATCCAGGAAGATATAATCTTATTAGATATGATAACATCACAGCGATAAAACAATCCTTGTAGAAGACATCCATCACATTACATGTATACAATTAATGATTTACAGACATTATCATCTGAAACGTTTTGACAGATATGTAGGACCACATATGAATCATTTGAAAAATTGGTTGCACAAATTAAAGCTGATAAAACCTTTCAAAACTCATCAAAAAACAAACAACACAATCCTGCCATCCAAGTGGCTGTGGCATTATCAAGGCTAGGATCAAATGGCAATGGCGCCGCTTTGGGAAAGATTGGAATGTTGTTTGAAATTAGCCATGGGGCTATTGTGTTGTACACTCAAAGAGTCATCCAGATATTAATGAAGTTGAAGCGCAAAGTGATTCTGTGGCCAACAATAGAACAACAAAGGGAGATGTCTCAAGTAATGCAAGCAGAAGGCTTCCCTGGGAGCATTGGGTTTATTGATGGGAGTCTCATACCATTATCACAACTTCCTCCCAATGATGGTGAAGCCTATTTTGATTGCAAAAAAGGTAAGCTGTTGAATCTTTATTCTTTTTTTCAATCTTACTGATGGTTTACATATAAGGTATTCTATGTCAATACAACTGGTTTGCAATATCAACAAACAGTTCACTGGTCTGCATGTTGGTTGTACTGGGTCACTTCATGATTCAAATTTCTATCAAAATATGATAATAGCACAAACACCTCAAGAGTTTTATAAAAAGGATCAGTACTTACTTGCAGATTCGGCATATGCAAGCTCTCCTTGGGTTGTTCCAGCATATAAGGGAGTTGTAGCACAGAATGAAGACAACCATTCTTTCAATTACTTTCTAGCAAAATCAAGGGTCAGAATAAAGCATGCAATTGGAGTTTTGAAGGTGAGGTGGTTTTCTCTAAGGGAAATGCAAAATCAAATGTGGGATAATGATGAAATTGAATATTTTGTTAGTTGGGTTGTGTCTTGCACAATTTTACATAATATGTTAGCACAAATTGGTGATGAATGGTTTGATTTATATGAAGATGATGATCCACAACATGCGGAAAATCTGGCCAACAATGACACTGTGGAAGAAGTGGTAAATATGCATGAAAAAATCAAACCAATCACTTTGGCATGGAGAAATAGTCAATTGTAAATTCCATCAGGACCAATGTTTTATGTACTTAATTTAATGGCATATAATGGAGTGGAGATGTTATTCATAAAATCAAACTATTTACCATTAATATTTTTTAGTTCTTTTTTGATCCTGCATAAACATTGAAACTTCCATTTGGTAATAAAGTGGAGTTAGATTTTGTGACATGAGATGAATAATTAAACATAAACATAAGATTTATTGAACAAGCACCACATATAAATTGATCACATTACATATATGTAATAAGTCATTTTTCATTGATTAATGCCAGAATGCATTCCAGCTCCCCAATTGGCCTGCTTGATGACAATGCCGCTATAGTGAGATCCATCTGGCATTGCTTTTCCTTCAAATCCAATTCACGAATCCACTTTTCTTTTTCAAATTCATATTTCTTTGTATGTTGCTTCTCCTCAAACTCCATTTGCTTTTGCAACTTGACTTCTTCAAACCGTTGCCTTTCCATGTTGCTTGCTTTCTGTTCATTCCACCTCTCCCTGTCCCACTCCAAACAAGCATTGTCACTGGTTTCACGGGGGATGAATCATGACTTTTGTCATTAGTATTGATAAGAGTAACCATAAATACAAAAAATACCTTTTTTCCATGATTAAAGCAAATTTGCATATGCCGGTGCAAACATATTCATCAGCCTTTTCCTAGAGCCACTCTTGTCATTCAAGTTGGGTGTCAATGCTTGATTAAACTTTTGTGTTGAATGCGTTATAGACTTAATTTTCTGTTCAAAGGAGAAATAATCAGTGATAGATTTCATAATTATCAGGCTTAAACATACTTACTGGTTCATCTTGAAGGTTTTCCACTTGAACCAAGTCATCTTCATTATGAGCCAAAGGAACAATCTTCAGAGGTGATTCCAATCCATTATTCTCCTTTAAAAAGCACATGAACTTTAATTATCACAGGTAAAAAAAGGAAGAGACAATAACTTACCTTATTGGGAAAAACATCATCATCCTCACCATTTAAGCTGTCTTTTTCTTGTGAATAATAGCTTACAACCGGAGTGACATTGGGCTTGTGGCCAAAGAGCGCACCCATTTCAGCATACCAAGGACACATACTTTCAAGCTTTTCACTCATTAATTTTATTCCTTTACTCTCATCTTCTTCTGTTATTCCAGCCCCAGTTAAATTCTCGAATTTTTTTGATGCCATATATTTATTTTTATATGTTTGCCATTGATCTCGGATGCATCTTGAAATAAGGTTTAGGCAATTACGTGATTTTTTGTTGACCTCAATGGCCATAAGCTGAAATCCATGCTTCTTTGATAAAGGAGGTCTTCCAATAGATGTTGAACCACTAGTACCAAAAAATGACTCAAAATTGGATTTGACTGAAAGCCAATTAATTATGGTTAAATAATTTGTACATATTAAGTGACCTGATGGATGAGGCAGGCCAGAGGTGATCTTCATATCTGTCTTGATTTGTCTTGCTTTGGATTGAGGAATTATTATATGGATGAAGAAGTATAAATGGACTGTAGGTTGTTTGGTCAGATTGTTCAAAATGGAGTGTAGAAGAATATTTTGTGCAGGTATGAATTGTGAGTACTCATTTGGGTTAGGTTTCAAGCTTAAATCCCAGATGCATGGGATTTAGTCAAAATACCAGGGGACTCAGCTAAAATGCCATGGGATTTACACATAAAAAACCCTGGATTTAGTGTTGGGATTTGGGTTCCAAATCCCATGTTATTTTAAGGCGGGATTTGGTGACTTTGACACCCCCTAATATAATAATAATATAATAATAATATAATAATAAAGGGAAATTTGTATATGTATGTGACTGGACACTCATCTTATATCCCATACATGTATTTTATTCATCTTATTTGTATTAATTATTTCTTCAAATTCAATTTTCTGATATAATAATATAAGAATTTATATAAAAGAAATAAAATCATAAAAATGGAAAATAGAAAATGATAAAAAAAGAAGTAATACTAATATAATACAAGAAATTAATGAATAAATAAGAATATGAAAAAAAGTATATATATAAATAAAATGAAAATAACACAAAAGGCCTCTTATTGTTATTCACTGTACAGTTTACATAGTCAAAATTTTCATATAACATTCTTTTAAGTTGAAAAAAACTGTTTTTTATTATTTATGATTTTTTTATCTATTATTTTTCTTTATTATTATTCACTTCTTTCCAACATAAATTTAAAAAAATAATACAAAACAATAGAATATAAAAAGTGTAAGGTTTAACTATGAAACAATAAGTAAATATTACCAATATTTTATATATTTTACTGTTAATTTCCTTATTAAATTGAATAATAAAATAAATAATAATTATAACAATGAATAATTATTGTAATTGTGGCTTAAAAGATTTATATTCAATTAATAACATAATATAATAGGAATAAATATATTAATATTTGATAATTAATATATTTATGGCACTTTATTATTATTACAAACAGATCATAAAGGTGTAAATAACTGTTATTTGATAATAAAAAACAATATATAACAAACATATTACCAACATTAAAGCTATATATTAATATAAATACTACTTATATTAATAGAAGAATTATTAAAAAGGATAATAAAAATAAAATTCTTATCAGAGAGCAAAAAAACATACTTTTAACACTTAATATAGTAATTATGAATCAATTTAAGCCTAAAAATTTAAATAAAACCTATTTAGATTGTATCTATAATTAAAAAAAAGAAATTACAAGTATTCTTATCTTTATGTGGAATACAAGATTTATAGAGAACTTTAACAAAAAACAATTAAGAAATTTCTTTAATCACATCAATTAGGTGATATTTGGTCTTTAATAACATAGTAAATCCATATATAAAGAAGAAATAAATTACCTTTTGGTTTAATGTTTTAATGTTTTTTTTTGCATCTGAGGGGGAAATAGCCAAAAAAGAGCTCTATTTATAATAAAATACTCCCTCCTGCGGTCCAGAAGGCTTCTGTTAGACATTTAATGATGGTATCCACTGTAATTGATCAGTATTCTAAGGTTTGTTGATGATTGAATCATAATTAAACTATCTTATCTCATTATTGCACCATTATTTAGAGTTATCACTGTAACTCTAAGTTTCCTGAAATCATAGGCTTGGCAGAAGTCTGAAATTTGTGGATTTTATTATTTCTTCAATAATAAACTAGTATTCACCAATTACATTTCCTATATGACTTCTAGACCTAAATTAAGATTACAGTGAGTGATCATAAATGATCACTTTTCAGCTTGAAGTTTGATCATGAATACCTGATGAGTTCTACATGGTACAGCCATTCAGGAAATTAAACCAGATAGCGTTTTATGTCATTAATAAGATTCCAATAGGATTTCATTACATCATCAAAACTCTATTTTTGATGATTTTTCTTGTAACTTGTCTTTTCTGTCAAAATTTACTATTTTAAGCTTCAAACCATGACTTCAAGGGGTTATACCTTGAATAGAATGATATAAATTATTTCATTCTTCACATATGAGCTAGGAGAATCTTAAGATCCAATTTTTTTAAGTTTCTACCACTTTCACAACAAAGTGGTCAGCAGCTATAACAATTTTGTTTAATAAACCCTTACAAGATATAACCTTTTTTATAACTTGTAAAATCATGTTTATATATGTATTCATACAGTAAATACATGGGAACTTTAGCTTTTTTTCAACTCTCCATCATTTTTATTTCAAGATATATGAGCTAAAAAAACATGAATATATGCACTGATCATAAAAGTACATATATTCAGGTCATTTGTTTAAGTATTGACTTTACAGATATGAAATAAAAAATGTCTATGTGTAATTTGCATGAGTAATGCGATGGTGCAATTTCTTTCACATGTTGATTTGTTGGCTTCTGATATAATCAAGCATTTATGCCTTTTCATGGCCTTTTAACTTATTTCTCAGTAAGTATTGTCTTTACAGATATGACATAAAGGTGTTATATGTGTACTCTACCATTCTTAATCTAATGGTTCAATCTATTTAACATTTTTATCCATTAGATTCAGAGATAATCAAGAATTGATTACTTTTTATGGCATGTTTTTATTTTGATATAATAACTTTAATTCTTATTATTAGAATAAATATTGTAAAGTTCATTTGTGGCCTTTTGAAATATGGGGCCATATCTCAAAGGCTCACAGAGAACCCTTTAAATTTCACAAATGTGGAAGCAAATCTCATTTGGCTAATACTTGTCCAAAAATTACATGAATCAATGAGATAGAAATTGCAAAAGCTGAAGACAGAAAAGAAACATATGATGTATATTTACATGAAAGTGATTCTGACCCTTCTGAAAAAGAAATAGAAGAACATCTTAATATATCAAACATTAATTTTTCCTTTGAAGTTACAGAAGCGCATACTCACTTACCCCAGTACAGTGATGAATGTATGGATCTCATATATGTGCAAGATTCTAAAATCGAAACTGTCAGGCTGAGTCTATGATAAAAGTATTATGAATGTATTTACAACTTTCAACTATGACTGTGACACCGTGAAAAAGGATTAAAAGAGATTCATGAGGATCAAAAAGGGTTTAATTTGAGAATAAAAGGGCTTTACTATATCGAATATAGTGGTGGTGATCGCTGTTGAAAGCCCTGGGTGCAGCTTTACCTGCTGGGTTATAATAATAAAGACTACAATAATTAAAATTAAAATTATACCTGTTTATTACCCAAGAGTAAAACTTTTTTTGACAGGTTACTACGTAGGGTATTCAAGAGCAGGATGAGGAAAGCAATTCTGGCTGTGAAAAGCCTCCTTTTTATCCTCAAATGGGGTGAAAAGGGTTCTAGACCTTTCGACGTAGAGGAAGTGAAGATTTCTCACTCTCTGAGACAGACTTGTGGTTTGAAAAGACCTGTATTAACCTGTATTGGGCTCAGATGTGTTTTTGAAACCACATCTGGGCAGCTTTCACCAATACAGGGTGAAGACTTTCATCTGGGGACCTCACAGCCTGATTCTGATGTGTATGATGCATAGAATGCTGTACAGAAACTGTTTGGGACCCCAGTATTGACTGACATATGAGGTATTGAAGTGAAAGCAAGCTTCTTTGTCTATTTGACACCTCATATTCATGATTATGGGACATTATCCCATGGCAAAGCTGTATTGGTCAGAATGTAGGATTTTGACCTTAACTCAGCTGTAACTTTGCCAGTTCTTGAGATATCAACCTCAAGACTGAATTGGTGTGTAGCCCTGTATGTTTTGTACAAACTTGTACCTTATTTGATATGGCTATCATTAAATATGGCAAAGTTATGCCATGTACAAGACTTTTGTACATATGTATGGTTTAGGCAAAAAGCTGTATTGGGCTTGTTTGCCCCATACCTTCTGCTATAGTTGAGATATGAGGAAATGGATGACACCATAAGATAGCCCTGATTGTGCTCTTTCCAAAAAAGACCCCACTTTAGGTATCTCACACTGAAACTGCAAAGGTTAGATGAGAGGTGAATGTTTTGTTTGCCCTTATTTGGCCTGAATTTGGCCATAACTCATGTAATACTGGTGCTAGCTCAGTTTTGCTAGTACCATTGGATAGCCTTGGCTGAGCGCTCAATTTTGAGTCCCCTTTTATGGGGTTAAGCCTCTCCTTCTGGATTTTAGATGAGAGGTGAAAATTAAGGTTTATGCTCAGCAACCACTTTGAGCAGGAATAACTTTGTTATTTCTTGTCCTATGGTAATGGGACTTATATATTCGGAAAGGGGTGAGTTTACTCTTTCTTTTGATACCTTTCGAGCTCATTTGGCTCAGCTCCATGTTTTGGTGGCATCTTGGCTATACCATTGGTTTATGGTATTTTGGCTGTCATGCTTGTGCTCTGGCTTGGAGTCACAGGCTGACATACCCTCCTTCTAAAAAAGGCTCATCATGGATGAGACTGTTCAGTCCTTCTAGAGGCTCTGAATCTCCTTAAATGAAGGCTCTCATCTGGTATGGAATCCTCTACCAACCATTTGTCTTTGTCAGCTGTTTGGTTCTTGAATCTGACTAAATATTGTCTTTCATCCTTCCCTTTAAGTCTGATCTTCCTGGCTCTGATGATTTTACTCACAGGTCCAGGGGAGTCCTCTACTTCCACTATATCAGGTGATGTGGGGTTCTTCTTCCTGGAGGGCAATTTTTCCTCCTCTGTTTGGAAGTATGGTTTGACTAAGCTTACTGGAAAGACTGGGTGCTTCCTGGAATATTCCTCTGTAAGTTTGACTTCCACTGCATTCTCTCCTATCAGCATAATGATAGTGAAGAGGCCTTCAAATGAGTCTCTCATCTTCTTGGGTCCTTTAAGATTATTAAAGTTTAGTGTGGACACTAGCACCTGGTCCCCTCCCTTGAAGTCAGGTTCCATGTGTGTCTTGTCCCACCTCTTCTTATTATATTCTTCTTCCTCAGCTATGCATTTGGCAGATGTGTCACAAGCCCTGTTCCACATATCATGGAAGTCTTTGTCTGTGGGGTGGATGGTCAGAAGATTTTTCTTCAAGTGATCCACAGGTAAAAGGGGATTCCACCCTTTCTCTACTACTGCAGGTGTTTCTCCTGTGATAGAGTGCTGACTTGTATTATAAGCCAGTTGGACAGCTGGTAGCAGGGTAACCCAGTCATGGGTGTATCCCTCATGGTCCTTGTATTCTATTTCATAGGCACAGAACCTTCTAAGGATGTCTTCCATAGTCTGGATCATCCTTTCAGCTAGGCCATCTTTTTGTGGATGGTAAGCTGTAGAGAATGCAAGCTTGGTGCCAAACATGTCATATACGTTGGTCCAAAATTCAGATGTGAATTTTGGGTCCCTATCACTAATGATTATCTTAGGGACTGCACAGGTGGATATGATGTTATTCCAGAATAACAGAGCAGTATCCATGGCTTCATCCTCTTTATGGCATGGTAGACAACTCATGCGCTTGCTGAACCTATGAACTATGATTAGACAGGCATTGTAGTTTTCTTTGCCCCCTGGGACATGTCCTGTGACCCAGTCCATATTGATGGTCTCCCATGGGTGTTTGGGTTCTTCTATATGTTGGAGTAACCCATATTTCTTCCCATGTTTTGTATTTGCCTTTGGGCATCTTTCACAAGTGTTGATTTATTCACTCAAAGCTTCTTCCCACTTGGGCCACCAAGGTGTTCTTGCTACCCTCTCTCTGGTCCTGTCTTCTCTCATGTGTCCCATATAGGGGCAGTCATGGCATTCCTGCAGGATCAGGGAGATGTGATCTCCGTCCACCACTGTGAGTGCACTTGTGTGCTTCTCTCTGTGGTAAAGCAGACCATCCACAAGGAAGAACTTGTTATCCTTGTAGGCCCTCAACCAGGGTTCTTCCAGCTGGGATTCCAGTTCTGGGCTCCTGTAATTTTGTTGAAGGAATGGTAGTAATATGCCACACTGTTAGTGTTTGGCATAAGACTTTAGTACTGCACTCAAAAATTCATTGTGCAGCTCTGAGGAACTTATTCCCAATATGGGAGTTTCTGTTCCCTCTGAATCAGTGTTTCCATTGTCAAGGGTACCACTTTCTGGTGCCCATTCAGAAAATCTGAAGTTCTTCCTCCTATCTATTTCCATGAAATGAATAGGGATCTTGGCTGCACCTTCAGGGTCATAAGATGGTTTGCTCTTGAAATTATCTAGTGGCCATCTGCTAAGGCCAACTGCATTGGTAGAACTTTCACCCTCTTTGTATATGACGGTCATGTTCCCTCTATAATCCTGGATGGCTATTTGGCATCTCAGCATGTGTCTATTTGTAGTCTTCATGTTCAGTAAAGACTTCAAGGCTGTGCAGTCTGTGTAGACTTCAAAGGCTGCACCCTCCAGATAATTTTTCTAGACCCCAGACTAGACATAGATATTCAGTCTGGGTGGCCCCATACCTGGCTTCTGAATCTTTCAGCTGCCTAGAGATATAAAATATTACTTCCTCTCTTGGTTCACCATCCACAATTTGTCTTTGGTGAAGGGCTGCTCCTAAGCCTTGACTACATGCTGCGTCTATGTATAACTTGAATGGTAGTTCAAAGTCAGGTAAGAGGAGCACAGGTGCATTTGTGAGCTCATGTTTGAGCCTCTCATATGCATCTCTTCTTTCCTTGGTAATTTCAAAAACTACATCTTTTGAACATAACTTGTATAAACTACTAGTTATGTGTGCAAAATTCTTGATCTGGTTTCTATAGTAGCTAGCAAACCCAAGGAAAGATTGCATCTCTTTGATGTTCTTTGGTACTGACTTTTGAAGTACTGCTGCTACTTTATTCTGGTCAATTTCCAGACTGAGACCTGAGACTTTATGTCCTAGAGCTAGTAGCTCCTGTTGGCCAAAATTACACTTTTTTAGTGAGATCTTCAGATTAATGGGTGTACATTTGATTAGCACTCTGTCTATTTAATGTACATGGTCTTCCCATGCCTCCAAGTATATAATGATATCTTCAATATATACCACCATCCAGCCTTCCAATATTTCCTCTTGAGATATTGTGTCCATCATCCTTTGGAAGTGGGCTGGTGCATTTTTGATGCCAAATGGCATCCTGGTATACTCATATATGCCCATATGGCATATTATTCTTTGTCAGGGTGAGTCTATGTAGAAGCTTAAAAACAGTAAATACAAGCTAGTACTATGACTGTGACACGTCAAAATAAGTAATAAAAAAAATTCTTCAGGTCCTACTGCTACGTGGTAACAGTGGTGATGAGTCTATTGAGGACCTGGGTTGCAATGTTCTAATATCTTTGACTGTAAAGAGACACTACAATAATTATATTTAATTATATCTTTAAGTATTCTAAGGACACTACTGATGATTAACAGTCTTGTCACGTAAGAATATATAATAAAAAGATAAGATGAGGATTTTTGAAGGCAAAAACCCTTCTTTTTATATCTTTCAAGACTGTCAAGAGTTATTTACTCTTCACACGTCAGAGGAGTGAAAATTTTCACTCCATTGGCCAGTCTGTGGTTCTGGATCCTCAATTCTGACGTCAGTAGAGGCAGAATTGTGGTTTTGGGACCACAAATGATCATTCTGGATCAATACAGGATGAAAAAACTTTTCACCTGCCACGTCAGCACTTGGATGACGTTGTTCTGGTGTTTGTATGACCAATACTAGTCATTCTGGGCGGGTTTAAGCTTTGAACAACCATTATTTTGAGTATTAAGACTTGTACTGGTTGGTACAGGTTTGGTACAGGCCAGTATTGGCCAAAATTCTTCCAACCAAGATATCTTGGTCAGTTTTTGAGATATCAAGAAACTAAGGGCACAGAATTAAAGGGCTTAATGAGCTCTTGAATTTGGTATGCTTCATGTTTACCCTTCTTCAATATAGCAAAAGTTATAAGGGTTTTAAGTTTTTGGATGTATTTTTGTACATCAGTATGAGGCTTCAAAAACTTCCATACCAGATATCTTCTTCAGTTTGGAAGATATCTGTATTCTGATGATACAGTTTTGTAGGGCTTGATGAGCCCTACAGTTTGGTATATGACACTGTACAGTTGTATGAGTGTATGCCAAAGATACAGGGGTTTGTTTATTTTCTTATTTTCAGAATATCTGTATTTTGGTTATTAAACCTTTGAACCAAGATCCCTCAGTCAATTTAAGAGATACAGAGGTCTAAGGTATCTCAAATTAAAGCTCTTGTTGAGATCTTTAATTTGGTTATACTTTTGTACAGTTTTGTACAAGCCCTCTTTGACTTTCAGGGGGACTTGGTTTTGAAAATGAGGTTATATGGTATCTCCAGTTGTAGTGGTGTTACAACAACATGGATGATATCATTGTGTAGCTCTTTATGTGAGCTTTAAGAAAAATACCATTTTGGTATAGGATAACTTAAATATGCATAAGTTATATGAGAGGTGAAAATAAGGGTTTTGACTTATTTATTTTCCTCTAGGTTTCCTTATTCTGTTTGGATAAGGTTGGTGTTTAATGTAAGAGGATTGTTTTCTCTTAATTATTACCTGTATTGACTATGTTTGTTCAATACTTGTCATACCATTATTTATGGTATGTTGGATGTCATGCTAGTGCTCTGTTTTGAGTCACAGGCTGACATACCCTCCCTCAAAAGAAGGCTCATCATTGATGAGACTCTTCAGCCCTCTTGGAGGCTCTGAATCTTCTGAGGTGTATTTGTCCATCTGGGATTTCTTTCTCAGTTAACCATTTGTCTTTATCTGCTGGTTGATTCTTAAATCTAACCAGGTATTGCCTGTTGTCTTTCCCATTGATTCTGATCTTCCTGGCTTTAATGATCTTTTTCACTGGTCCAGGTGAGTCATCTTCCTCTACCAATCTTTCATGGGTGACTGTCTTCTTCCTGTCAGGGAATTTCTCCCATCTGTCTGGTGATAAGGTTTGACCAGGCTCACAGGGAAAACTGGGTGTTTCCTAGAGAACTCTTTGGTCAGGTTGACCTCTACTGCATTCTTTCCTATCAATTTAATAATGGTGAATGGTCCTATGAATGAGTCTCTCATCTTCTTGGGTCCTTTTAGGTTGTTGAAGTTAAGAGTTGAGATTAGAACTTGGTCTCCTTCTTTGAAATCAGGTTCTTGGTGACTTTTATCATATCTCTGTTTGTTATATAATTTGGCTTCAGCCACACATTGCTCTGCTTTTTCGCAGGCAGTCTTCCACATTGTGTGAAAGTCTTTGGCTGTAGGATGTACTGAGAGGAGGTTCTTCTTCAAGTAATCTACTGGAAGTAGTGGGTTCCATCCTTTCTCTAATGTGGCAGGGGTTTTTCCTGTCACTGAGTGTATACTTGTGTTGTATGCCAATTGCACAGCTGGTAGGAGGGTTACCCAGTCATGGGTATATCCCTCATTGTCTTTATATTCCATGCCATATGCACAAAACCTTCTAATGATGTCTTCCAATGTCTGGATCATTCTTTCTGCTAGACCATCTGTTTGTGGATGGTAAGCTGTGGAAAATGCTAGTTTGGTTCCCAGCATCTCATATAGATTAGTCCAAAATTCTGATGTGAATTTAGGGTCTCTGTCACTAATTATAATTCTTGGGACTCCACAGTTAGCTATCACATTGTTCCAGAACAATATGGCTGTGTCCATTGCTGTGTCCTCTTTGTGACAGGGGAGACATCTGACACTCTTGCTATACCTGTCTACTACTACTAGGCATGCATTAAAGCTGTCTTTCCCTCCAGGGACCAGGCCTGTTACCCAATCCATGTTTATTATTTCCCAGGGGTGTTTGGGCTCCTCTATACTCTGGAGTAATCCATATCTTTTGCCATGACTTCTGTTGGCTTTTTGGCATCTGGTACAAGTGTTGATGTATTCACTCAAGTCTTGTTCCCACTTTGGCCACCAAGCTGTGCTAAAGACTCTTTCTTGAGTTCTTTCTTCACTCATATGTCCCATGTATGGGCAGTCATGGCATTCCTGTAGTATGAGGGAAATGTGTTCTCTACTTATTATTACCAGGGCACTTGTGTGTTTTTCCCTATGGTACAGTAGGTCATCTATCAGAAAAAGTCTATTTTCTTTAAAGTTTTTGAGCCATGGCTCTTCCAATTGACTCTCTAGTTCAGGACTCCTGTACTTTTGTTTTAGTAGTTGTATCAATATACTACACTGTTTGTGTTTATTGTATGCTGATTGTACTATACTAAAGAATTCTGTATTCAGATTAGAGGAGCTGATTCCCAGTATGGGTATCTCTTTAATCTCCCCATAGCTCTGTGCTGGGTTTGATGAATCATTCCCTAATGCCCAGTTTGATAGTTTGAAGTTCTTTCTCCTGTCTATCTCCATGCATTGTATAGGTATTTTGGCCCCATTTTCTGGGTCATATGCTGGATTTTCTTGGTCATTCTTCAGTGGCCACCTGCTGAGACCATCTGCATTAGTATGACTTTTCCCTTCTTTATAGATGATAGTCATGTTCCCTCTGTATTCTTGTATGGCTATTTGCCACCTAAGCATGTGTCTGTTTGTTGTTTTCATGTTCAACAGTGACTTGAGGGCTGTGCAGTCAGTAAAAACTTCAAATACTGCTCCTTCTAAGTAGTAATGGAGTTTTTCTAATGCCCATACCAAGCATAGACATTCTGTCTGAGTAGCTCCATATCTGGCTTCTGAGTCTTTCAGTTGTCTTGAGATATAGCAAATTACTCCTTCTTTGGGTATGCCATCTACTAGTTGCCTCTGGTGTAGTGCTGCTCCTAGCCCTTGGCTACATGCTGCATCTATGTATAGTTTGAATGGTAGTTCAAAATCAGGCATAATTAGGACAGGGGCATTGGTCAGTTCATGTTTGATCTTTTCAAATGCATCCCTTCTTTCCTTGGTAATTTCAAAGACCACATCTTTTGAGCACAGTTTGTATAGGCTACTAGTGATGTGTGCAAAGTTCTTTATGTGGCTTCTGTAGTAGCTAGCAAAGCCCAAAAAAGATTGCATTTCTTTGATGTTCTTTGGTACTGGTTTCTTTAGTACTGCAGCAACTTTGTTTTGGTCTATAGCTAGACTTAAACCTGAAACTTTGTGTCCTAGGGCTAGCAGTTCTTGCTGTCCAAAGTTACATTTCTTAAGAGATATCTTCATATTGATTGGTGTGCATTTTCCCAATACTTTATCAATTTTCTTCACATGGTCTTCCCATGTTTCTGAGTATATGATGATATCATCAATGTACACTACCATCCACCCTTCCATTATTTCATCTTGAAATATGGTATCCATCATCCTCTGAAAATGGGCTGGTGCATTCTTAATGCCAAATGGCATTCTGGTATATTCATATATGCCCATATGGCATATAATTCTTAGCAATTTGATGGAATCTGGTTTTACCCCATTCTGGTGAAAACCTTTCATGCAGTCCATTTTTGTAATGAACTTGGCTTTTGCTAGTTTATCTAGTGCATGTGGTATCCTTGGGATGGGGTACCTATCTGCTTTGGTGTAATTATTCAAGGCCCTGAAGTCACCACATAGTCTGGATTTACCATCATGCCATGTTATAAGGACTGGTGTAGTGACCTCTACTATCTCATTATGTCCTATCTTTCTTATTACCCCCATTTCTAGGAGTTCATTGATGTGTTTCTCAATTTATTTCCTAGTTTCCATGCTGGCTGGGTATGGTGGTCTCCTAAGCATAGGTGGATATGGTCTTTCTACATCCAGATATAATTCTATATCATGTCCTTTGATTTTTCCTAGTGGTTCATCTCCTATTGCAAAAGCTCCTCTATGCTTTCTCAATACTTTCAGTAAGTTGAGTTTCATTTTACTGGTGAGTTGAGTGCCATATTGGGCCTCTTTAAATTCTTCCACTAGTTCTTTCAAGGTGTTATCATTTGTTATATGATTAATGTCAAAGGAAAATTTTTTATCTTTGTTTGTACCTATGGTAAGATATCTGTTTTTACTATTGCAAATATCCATACCATACATTCTTTGGTACTCTGTACCTAGTAAGAATCCTTGTACATGTGCATTTTCTAGAACTACAAATTCAGGTTCCAGTCTGATATTTCCTTTTTGGTGTGGGATAATTATCTCTTTGATTATTGTCCCTAGTGAGTGCATTTTGCCTGATGCACTTTTGAAGTTTCTGGCTTTTGTTGGGATTATATCATCTTCCCATTTGGGGAAATGTTGTTCCAAGTATTCTTTTGCCACTATGGAGCAACTTGCTCCTGTGTCAATGATCATTGGGTGTTTACAGTTCTCAATATAAACTGTCAATTTTGTAGGTGTTCCATGAATGAATCCCATCCCTTTATTGGGGGTTACCAGGAATGTTTGTGCATTCTGTGTGTGCTTACAGAGCTCTTTGTCTGTTGTTATTTGTGGTATGCCTGAATCCAATTCAATGTCTTGTATATCAAGTGAACTTTCTTCATTGCATTCCACTATGTATTCTTCTATGGTATCAGGTTCACTTTGTGATTCTGCTCTCATACCATTTCCCATGCTGTCAGAATCAGATTTTTCACCTGTTTGTTCTTCTTCTGATTCTTCATCAATTGCATATATTTTCTTTTTTGGTTTTGTGCAATTGTTAGCATAATGGTCTGGTGAACCACAGTTGTGGCACACATATTTCTTTTTTGGGGTTTCTTTCCCTTTTTCTTTGTTTGTCTCTTTAACTTCAGACCTCTTGTCTTTGAAGTTTGGTTTGAAAGATGTGTACCTTCCTATGGAGGTCTTTTTTCTCACATCTTGTATAACATTTGCTATGTCATCAATGCTGCTGATGTTGTTGCATCTGCATTTGACTGCATGTTCTAGATCTCCTGGCAATTTTGTCAGGAGTTTATGGTTTCTCATTTCTATTGTCATATTGGGATCAATAGCTTTTAGCCTCTTTGTTTGTTTGAGGCACCATTCATAAGGGTCTTTTTATGTGGAGTATCTATCACTTTCAAAGGACATGGTTTTTTGCCAGATCCAGCTACCATTGCTATACTTTTGTATAATCTGGTTCCTCCACCATGGCCAGCTTTTCCTGCCATGTATTTCTTTCATTTCAGTATACCATATGTTTGCATGGCCTCTGAATGCTGTGTTGAGTCTTGTTGTGATCCAGTAGTCTGGTATCTTTGGGACATCAACAAAGAGTCCATCAATATAGTCAATGATCTCCATATGGTCATATTCCCCTATTCCTGAGAACTTTGGCCAGTTTGTTACTTCTGGTAACTGTTTCAGTGCCTGTTTCTCTGAATAGTTGAGATTTTCCCCATCTTGGTACACTGACTCTGATCTTAACTTTGGAATCTGATATTCAGGTTCCTGGTCATAGTCTTTGTCCTCTTCTTTTAATTTTGTAGAGGTAGTAGGGTGACCTTGTGTTGGAGGGTATTGATTGTCTTCCCTGTCATAGAGGTAATCAATTTCTTTGTCAAGGTTATCCTGCTGCTGCTGGATATTCCTCAGATCCCTCCTCACAGTTTGTTGTTCTTCTAGAATTGAATTCAACTGTCTGTTGGTTTTTTCAAATTCTGTCCAAATTTTGGCCAGATTTGAATTCAAGTCTTTTATGACTGTTGCTTGGAAAGCATTTTCTTCTTTCAATGTTTCCACTTCTGTCCTCATTTTTTCTGAGGTTTCATGTGTCCACTCCATGAATTGGGCCAATTTGGTCCATGTGAATTTGTTTTCAAACTCATGAGTGTGCATTGTAGTTTCAGTTATTAATTCTGGGTCTATTGAGTCAGAGCTAGAAAAACTATTTGTAGGTACAACTATTTCTTGTTTTTGTGTACTTCTTGGACTAAGTCCATCAGCTTTTTCATCAATGGGTCTGCTTCTTTCTTCCTCTGGTTGAAAGAAGTTTTGTTTTTCCCTTGGGCTCCTTTTCTCCTGTTGGAAACTACCTGGAATGGTGGGGGAGCTTTGGATGAAGTTTCCTTTGGCTTGTAAGGCCTGGAACTGCTGGATGGTTGTGGGGAAGATGGGGCTTCTTCTTCCATTTCTGGGGGTGCCTGAATCTGACTGGGCTCTTCCTTGTGCCAAGATCTCTCTATGGCTTGTATGGCTGCCTGGTTCTCTTTGATTCTGGTTGCTCTTTCTTCTAAGAGTTTGAAATTCTTGTTGGGATTCCAACCTTGCATTTCTGTCATAAGTTCCATCCAAGCCATTTGCTTGAGACAGATCTTCTGGGTTGTTATCCCCACTTCTGCCCATGATGCTGCCATGGTGAACATTTTGTTGTCCATGCTCCATGTGAATAGGTCTCTCAGGAGTTTGTGTATTTGGAGGACCTGTTCTGCATCTGTCCAATCTCCTGGTTGGACTCCTGGGTTGAATTTGATTTGGAACAAGACTTTGGGTAGGAGTTCCCTGATGGTAAGTCCTTTGCTGGTCATCTGCTCCATTTCTTCTTCCTCTGTGTCTTCTTGGCCAGTGTTCTGGTTGATTTCTTGGGAATCCAAGATCTCTAAGAAGTGGAGGTGTCATGTTAACAATGTTAAAAAATGACAGACAATAAAAAATGTTGTATTTTTCAAGGTTTATTTACCTTTGGCAGGCCCTTGTACAAATTTATGATCTATACTCTTTGGCAATTTGCCTTTGGAGTTTACAACTGGGTTGATAACAGTGATTTTCTGTTTCTCAACTTGTTTTGGTGATCCAACTGGTTTTGTTGGAGCTTTTCTGGGTTTTTTGGCCCTTGGCACAGCTATTGGTGTCCAATCTTTTGAGTTGATTGTCACTTCACTGTGTCTTTTCTGCTTGCCCTTGGTGTTTGGCAGCGCCTCTCTGTCTTCTGAGGCTGTCACAGATGGGTTTCCTTGTGACTGGGTTTCTAATGGAATGTAGTCCTTTTCCACTATTCAGAAAAGATATTTCAGATTGTATATCAGTATTTTATGATAAAACAAAATGATTATATTCAATTCTACTGTTATTTTTCGAAATTTTTAAGTGTTTTTATGTTTTTTATTGTTTTTATATGTTTTTTGTTTGAAAAATAACAGTTTTGAGTTTTTCACTTATGTTTTATAAGTGAAAAAACTGTAATATCCAAGTGTTTTGTGAATGATTCACTTGGATATTATTGTGTTTTTGTGTAAACACGTCAAATTTATTAAATTATAATAAATTTGATTTTTTATTATAAATATTATAAATAATATTTATTATAAGACTTTGATATTAGTTAAATATCAAGTAATTACAAGTTTTCACGTCAATTTGAGTGATATCTTGTTTTAAAGGAAATATTTAATTAAAATATTCCTTGTAAAATAATAAAAAATTATTTTATTATTTTATATTTATTAATTATTAATTAATAAATGTTTATATATTAATTTTCACGCACTTTGGTGAAAAATAATAGTAAAATAAATAATATACTGTTTGTATATTATTATTTATATTGAAATTTAAATAATACAGGTGTATTATTATGAAATTTCGTGGAATTTATTGCAATAAAAAAAAAATAAAGAGGATATGTACTCTTATTCTCAACAAAAATATTTTATAATATATATTTTTGGAGTAAAAAAAAAGAATTGTATAAAAAAAAATGATAATAAAATAAAAATTTTACTCACTTGTAGTGAAATACCTTTTAAATAGCTGAATTTTACGCCTAATTCAGTTCAAAATACGTCCAATAAGGTTGAATAACCACGGCCAGGCCCCCAAATTGTCAGGGTGAGTCTATGTAGAAGCTTAAAAACAGTAAATACAAGCTAGTACTATGACTGTGACACGTCAAAATAAGTAATAAAAAAAATTCTTCAGGTCCTACTGCTACGTGGTAACAGTGGTGATGAGTCTATTGAGGACCTGGGTTGCAATGTTCTAATATCTTTGACTGTAAAGAGACACTACAATAATTATATTTAATTATATCTTTAAGTATTCTAAGGACACTACTGATGATTAACAGTCTTGTCACGTAAGAATATATAATAAAAAGATAAGATGAGGATTTTTGAAGGCAAAAACCCTTCTTTTTATATCTTTCAAGACTGTCAAGAGTTATTTACTCTTCACACGTCAGAGGAGTGAAAATTTTCACTCCATTGGCCAGTCTGTGGTTCTGGATCCTCAATTCTGACGTCAGTAGAGGCAGAATTGTGGTTTTGGGACCACAAATGATCATTCTGGATCAATACAGGATGAAAAAACTTTTCACCTGCCACGTCAGCACTTGGATGACGTTGTTCTGGTGTTTGTATGACCAATACTAGTCATTCTGGGCGGGTTTAAGCTTTGAACAACCATTATTTTGAGTATTAAGACTTGTACTGGTTGGTACAGGTTTGGTACAGGCCAGTATTGGCCAAAATTCTTCCAACCAAGATATCTTGGTCAGTTTTTGAGATATCAAGAAACTAAGGGCACAGAATTAAAGGGCTTAATGAGCTCTTCAGTTTGGTATGCTTCATGTTTACCCTTCTTCAATATAGCAAAAGTTATAAGGGTTTTAAGTTTTTGGATGTATTTTTGTACATCAGTATGAGGCTTCAAAAACTTCCATACCAGATATCTTCTTCAGTTTGGAAGATATCTGTATTCTGATGATACAGTTTTGTAGGGCTTGATGAGCCCTACAGTTTTGTATATGACACTGTACAGTTGTATGAGTGTATGCCAAAGATACAGGGGTTTGTTTATTTTCTTATTTTCAGAATATCTGTATTTTGGTTATTAAACCTTTGAACCAAGATCCCTCAGTCAATTTAAGAGATACAGAGGTCTAAGGTATCTCAAATTAAAGCTCTTGTTGAGATCTTTAATTTGGTTATACTTTTGTACAGTTTTGTACAAGCCCTCTTTGACTTTCAGGGGGACTTGGTTTTGAAAATGAGGTTATATGGTATCTCCAGTTGTAGTGGTGTTACAACAACATGTATGATATCATTGTGTAGCTCTTTATGTGAGCTTTAAGAAAAATACCATTTTGGTATAGGATAACTTAAATATGCATAAGTTATATGAGAGGTGAAAATAAGGGTTTTGACTTATTTATTTTCCTCTAGGTTTCCTTATTCTGTTTGGATAAGGTTGGTGTTTAATGTAAGAGGATTGTTTTCTCTTAATTATTACCTGTATTGACTATGTTTGTTCAATACTTGTCATACCATTATTTATGGTATGTTGGATGTCATGCTAGTGCTCTGTTTTGAGTCACAGGCTGACATTCTGAGTAATTTCATGGAGTTTGGTTTAACTCCATTTTGGTGGAAGCCTTTCATACAATCCATTGTGGTTATGTATTTGGCTTTTGCCAGCTTATCCAGGGCATGAGGTATCCTGGGTATAGGGTACCTGTCTGCTTTTGTGTAGTTATTCAGAGCTCTGAAGTCTCCACACAGTCTAGACTTTCCGTCATTCCAGGTGATTAGGACAGGGGTGATGATTTCCACTATCTCATTATGTCCAATTTTCCTGATCACATCCATGTCCAGGAGTTCATTGATGTGTTTTTCAATTTCTTTCCTGGTTTCCAGGCTTTCTGGATAAGGAGGTCTCTTAAGCATGGGTGGATAAGGTCTTTCCACATCCAGATATAGTTCTATATCATGGCCTTTGATATTGCCTAATGGTTCTTCACCAATTGCAAATGCTGGTCTGTTCTTTCTCAGCATCTTCAGTAAGCTTAGTTTTTGTTTACTGGTGAGGGTAGTGCTAAACTGTCCCTTCCTGAATTCATTCAGAAGTTCTTCTAGTGGATCTTGAGAAGATATATGGTATATATCAAGTGAAAATTCCTTTTCCTTGTTGGTACCAATGGTAATGTGCCTATTTTATCTGTTGTAAATATCTATGCCATACATCGTATGGTAGTCTGTTCCCAGTAAGAACCCTTCGATGTGGGCATCATCTAGCACTACAAACTCTGGGTTGAGTCTGATATTACCCTTCATGTGGGGTATAATTATCTCTTTGATAATTATACCAATGGAAGTCACCTTCCCTGAGGCACTTTTAAAGTTATTTGCCTTGGTGGGCAAGAGCTGGTTTTCCCAATTTGAGAAGTGGTTATCCAGATAATTTCTGGCCACTATGGAGCAGTGGGCCCCACTATCAATGATCAATGCATGTTGGCATTGTCAATACAGACAGTCATTTTAGTGTCTGTTCAATGTATATATGCCATTCCTTTCGTTGGTGTAACCAGGAATTTTTGTGCCTGCTTCCAACTGTATGTCCTGTATTTCTAGTGGGGTTTCCTCTTGGCACTCTACTGAAAGTTCTTCTCTTGGGTCTTTGTCATCATCAGATGGTTCCCTGATGGCATCACCCATGGAATCTGATTCAGGATCCTCTGTTGGGGATTCCTCCTCTGGGACTTTCTCAATGGCATAGACTTTTTTCTTTTCCTTTGGACAGTTGTTGGCATAGTGGTCTGTTGAACCACAATTGTAACAAGAATTCCTCTTCTTTGCCACTTCTGCCACTCTTTCTTTGGGTTTGTCTTTAAACTCTACCTTTAACGGTTGTTCCTCTCTGAAACCACTGCTCTTATATGGGCTGAATTTCCCTATATTAGTTCTTTTCCTTATGTCTTGTAAGGTATCAGCAATGTGATCTAGAGTGCAGTTTAGGTTGCATCTGCATTTTACTGCATGCTCTAGTTCTCCTGGCAGTTGTGTCAGAAGTTTGTGATTCCTCATTTGGATATTCATCTAAGGATCAATGGCTTTACACTCATATGTATCTTGGTCCACAGAGTATTTGCCATTGTCAAATGACATGGTCTTTTGCCATATCGGAGTTCCATTACTGTACTTTTGGATTATTTGACTCTTCCACCATGGCCAGTTCCTTCTGCCATAAATCTATTTCATTTGTGTGTACCATATACTAGCATGACCTTTAAAAGCAGTATTTAATCTAGCAGTAGTCCAGTTGTCTGGTATGCTTGGTACATCAATGAACAGTCCACCAATATAATCTATGAGTTCCATATGATCATATTCTCCTGTTCCAGAGAATTTGGGCCAGCTTAAGGCCTCAGGAGACTGTTTCAAGGCTTCCTTCTCTGAATGAGACATGCCATCTCCATCCTGGTATTTTGATGCAGATCTTGCCTTCTTTATCAACATGGCATCTGGTTGATATGGATTTTCCATAGCTTGGCCTTGTAGTTGGGGCTTCAAGTTATGGTAGACATTCTGCTGTGGTGTTGCTCTTCAAAGACTAGATTCAGTCTTTTGTTGGTTTCTTCAGAGGCTTTTCTCAATTGAGCATGTCCTTCTTGAACATTTTTGATTATTTTATCCATGGAGGCTGTTAATTTCTTCATGTTCTCATGGCTTTCTTTACGTTCTGCAAACTGTTTTTCAGATTGCTCAGCATATTGGGACATTTGTAACCACAGTGTATCACTGTTGATGTTACTCTCAGATGTGACAATTTTATGTTCAGTATGAGTGGGGGTAATGTTTCTATTACTAGGACTAGTTATTCTAGAGTGCTTTACAACTACTTCTGGTTCTTGTGAACTTCCTTCACCAAGTCCAACAACTTCTGGATCATGGGGTCTGACTCTTTCTTCCTTTGGCTGAAAGAGGTCCTATTTTTCCCCTTGTATCCTCTTCTCCTCCTGGAAACCTCCTGGAATTGGGAATACTGGTGACTCTTTGTCATTGATCTGTTGGTGTCTGAATGGTGTGAAGCCACGGAAGAGCTGATATGGCCTTCTCCTTGTGAGCCTGAAGGAATCTTAGTAGGCCCTGTCTGGGTTAGCTGTTCTTCTATAGCTTGGATAGTGGCTTGATTCTCCCTTGTCCTCTGTGCCCTAGCCTCCAGGAGTCTGAACTTTCTGGTAGGATTCCAACCTTTGGTGATCATCATAAGGTCTTTGAAGTCTATCTCTTTGAGACAGATCTTCTGAAAGCTTGCTCCAAGTTCTGCCCAGTGAGATGCCAGGTTGAACCTCTTGTTGTCCATGCTCCATTGAAACAAATCTTTGAGGAGTTGGTGGAGCTGAAGAACTTGATCCATATCCTTCCAGTCCTCTGGTTTGAGGTTCCTGTTGAATTGGAGTGTGAATAGCAGGGTTGATATTATCTCCCTCATTGTTTTGCCATCCACAACTGTGTCCAAAGTGTCCTCTTCCAGGTCTTCTGGTTCTGGACAAGCCTTTTCTGTCCTCTGGCTGGTTCCTTTGGAAGCAAAGGTCTCTGAGGTATACAGGTGACATATCAGTGCTTGCAAGCAGTCAAAAACTTTATGTTCTTATTGTATTGACCTTTGACTCTGCCTTGTACAAATTTGTTGTCTGCTGATTTGGGAGATTTACCTTTAGAGGTTACAACTGGGCTAATTATAGTAATCTTCCCTGTACAAGTTGTGTCAGCCTGTGACTCAAATCCAGAGCACAAGCATGACAGCCAAAATAACATAAACCAATGGTATAGCCAAGATAACACCAAAATATGGAGCTGAGCCAAATTAGCTCAAAAGGTATCAAACGAAAGAGGAAACTCACCTCTTTCTGAAAATATAAGTCCCATCACCATAGGACAAGAAATAACAAAGTTATTCCTGCTCAAAGTTAGTGCTGAGCATAAACCTTAATTTTCACCTCTCATCTAAAATCTAGAAGGAGAGGCTTAACCCCATCAAATGGGTATTCAAAATGAAGCTCTAAGCCAGGGCTATCTAATGGTTCTAGCCAAACTGAGCTAGCACCAGTATTACTTGAGTTATGGTCAAATTCAGACCAAATAAGGGTGAACAAAACATTCACCTCTCATCTAACTTTTACAGTTTTAGTGTGAGATACTTAAAGTGGGGTCTTTTTGGAAAGAGAACAATCAGGGCTATCTGATGGTGCCATCCATTTCCTCATAGCTCAACTAAAACAGAAGGTATTGGCCAAACAAGCATAATACAGCTTTTGCCCAGACCACGCCAATGTACAAAAATACTTGTACATGGGATAACTTTGTCATATTTAATGATAACCATGTCAAGTTGGGTACCATTGTGTAGAGCTCATACAGAGCTATTCTATGAACCAATTTTGAGCTTGATATCTCAAAAACCGACAGAGTTATGACCATTTTAAGGTCAAAATCCCACCTGCTGTCATATACAGCCTTACCATGGGATAATATCCCATAACCATGAATATGAGGTGTCAAATAAACAAAGAAGCATGTTTTTACTTCAATACCTCATATGTCAGTCAATACTGGGTCCCATACAGTTTCTGTACAGCATTCTATGCGTCATACACGTCAGAATCAGGCTGTGAGGTCCCCAGATGAAACTTTTCACCCTGTATTGGTGAAAACCGCCCAGATGTGGTTTCAAAACCACATCTGAGCCCAATACAGGGTATACAGGTTGTTTGCAAACCACAAGCCTGTCATACAGAGTCAACTATCTTCACTTCCTCTACGTGGAAAGGTCTAGTAGCCTTTCCACCTCAATTTCAGGATAAAAGGAGGGCTTTTCACAGTCAAAAGTCTTTCCTCATCCTGCTCTTGAATAACCTACGTAGTAAACTGTCAAAAACAGTTTTACTCTTGTTTAATAATCAGGTTTAATTATAAGTTTTAATTATTGTAGTCTTTTATTATTCTAACCCAACAGATAAAGCTGCACCCAGGGCTTTCAACAGTGCTCACCACCACTATAACCACTATAGTAAAGCCCTTTAAATTTATCCTTAATCATCTCAAAACCTTCTTAAAGCATTTTTACCGTGTCACAAACATAGTTTGAGTTGTAAATAGCCTACATTACCACTCTTTCATAGTTTCATCCTGACAAGTTGTTAAGGTTGGTTTACCTTGCATTGATGCAGAGGTTTGTAGTCTTCTAATTCTCTGGGTGGGTATTGGTGTCCGTTTCTTTGCTGTAATGAGGCTTTCACTGTGCCTCTTTCCTTTGCCCTTGCTGCCCTCTGGTTCTGAGGGTGTCACTGGTGTGTTGTCCTGTGACTGGGTTTCAAGTGGGATATAATTCTCTTCCACTGAATCAAAGTAGGAAAAAAAGGGCTTATGTCAGTTAAGACTTCTTAAAGTTCTGTTTGCATGTCTAAGAATGGCCCCTGGGCTTGTATGTTACTACAATATTCCCTGTATAATGACAGTGTAATTGACTTAACAATTCCACATCAGAATTACAGCTTTTCGTACCCTGTTAGACTGTTTGTGTGCCAGTATCCCACAGATACATTTGTGTTTTTCAAGCTTCATCTGTATAAGTGGCTCTGTATAAGTGTAATTGAGTTAACAATAAACTTAACCACCCCTCAGATGTTGGTTTGAAAGTCAGAGGTGTCCTTATTTAATCAAAAATAAAGGAATTATTGATGGCTTATGTGTTTTTATATGTAAAACACGCCAAAAAAAACATCTTGTGGGTATCAGCCACGTGACAGATACTCTTATAATATGAGTATGAAAAGGTGCATAGACCAATTTAATAATTGAAATATATAATATATATATATATTAAGAAAAAATATCCCTAAAAAATGTGAAACAAAATGTCAGAAACAAAGAAAATGAGTGAAAAAGCTTCCTTTTAAGGTCCAAAAAAGGTTTAAAAACACGGCCGGGCCCCCAAAATGTCAGGCTGAGTCTATGATAAAAGTATTATAAATGTATTTACAACTTTTAAATATGACTGTGACATGGTGAAAGATAATTAAAAAATATTTATGAGGATCAAAAAGGGTTTAATTTAAGAATAAAAGGGCTTTACTATATTGAATATAGTGGTGGGGAGTGCTGTTGAAAGCCCTGGGTGCAGCCTTTCCTGTTGGGTTACAATAATAAAGACTACAATAATTAAAATTAGAATTGTACCTGTTTATTACCCAAGACTAAAACTGTTTTTGATAGTTTACTACGTAGGGTATTCAAGAGCAGGATGAGCAAAGCAATTCTGGCTGTGAAAAGCCTCCTTTTTATCCTGAAATGGGGTGAAAAGGGTGCTAGACCTTTCCATGCAGAGGAAGTGAAGATTTTTTCACTCTGTGAGACAGACTTGTGGTTTGCAAAGACCTTTACTAACCTGTATTGGGCACAGATGTGGCTTTGAAACCACATCTGGGCAGTTTTCACCAATACAGGGTGAAGACTTTCATCTGGGGACCTCACATCCTGATTCTAACGTGTATGACGCATAGAATGCTTTACAGAAACTGTATTGGACCCCAGTATTGACTTACATATGAGTTATTGAAGTAAAAACAAGATTCTTTGTCAATTTGACACCTCATATTCATGATTATGGGACATTATCCCATGGTAAAGCTGTATTGGTCAGAATGTGGGATTTTGACCTCAAATCAGCTGTAGCTTTGTCGGGTCTTGAGATATCAACCTCAAAAGTGAATCAGTGTGTAGCCCTGTATGCGTTCTACACAATGGTAGCTTATTTTATATGGTTATCATTAAATATGGCAAAGTTATGCCATGTACAAGACTTTTGTACATATGCGTGGTTTAGGCAAAAAGCTGTGTTGGGCTTGTTTGCCCCATAACTTCTGCTATAGTTGAGATATGAGGAAATGGATGACGCCATCAGAAAGCTATGATTTTGCTCTTTCCACAAAGAACCCACTTTAGGTATCTCACACTAAAACTGCAAAAGTTAGATGAGAGGTAAATGTTTTTTTTCACCCTTATTTGGCCTGAATTTGGCCATAACTCAAGTAATACTGGTGCTAGCTCAGTTTGGCTATTACCATTGGATAGCCCTGGCTTAGAGCTTCATTTTGAGTACCCATTTGTTGGGGTTAAGCATCTCCTTCTGGATCTTAGATGAGAGGTGAAAATTAAGGTTTATGCTCAGCAACCACTTTGAGCAGGAATACCTTTGTTATTTCTTACTCTATGGTAATGGGACTTATATATTCATAAAGGGGTGATTTTACTCTTTCTTTTGATACCTTTTGAGCTTATTTGGCTGAGCTCCATTTTGTGGTGGTATCTTGGCTATACCATTTGTTTATGGTATTTTGGCTGTCAAGCTTGTGCTCTGGTTTGGAGTCACAGGCTGACAGAAACACCGGCCCGCCAAAGGTAAAGGTTATAAATATAGATCATCTTGTATCACTCATATTTGAATAAACAACAAAGAAGCCAAGATAAATAATGACTCAGGTGTTCTCTGCACTTGTGTTGGCAAAATTTATCTTGAAAAAATTTCTACCAATTGGCAAGAACAATTGATGCAAATTGAAGTTATAAAATTCAGAAGTGCTAGCCAATATATGCACCATTTGGGAATTCTTGAAAAAGCAATGATATTTCCTCACCCTGCACGAAGTATCAGACTGAAAGTTGCATTTATTTTTATGAATAATTTCACTTAACAACATTTTGTACTTGGAAATGAATATCTCAATATCTATGGTATTGATATCAATAATCATGAAGACAGATATTGAGCTATAGGAAAAAATAAAAGGCAAAAATTTGCTTTTCCTCTAGAAAGAAGAGAAATAATGGTTATTAGTCAAGTAAAAATTTCAGACAGATCAATTTATTGAAGCACAAATTAGTTCTGAATTAACATTAGAAATGAAAGAAGACCTTATTGAAATCTTATTTCAATATAGAGAAGCATTTTGTCAGCCTGTGACTCAAAACCAGAGGACAAGCATGACAGCCAAAACACCATGAATCAATGGTATAGCCAAGATACCACCAAAACATGGAGCTGAGACAAATTGGCTCAAAAGGTATCAAAAGAAAGGGGAAACTCACCCCTTTCCAAATATACAAGTCCCATCATCATAGGACAATGAATAACAAAGTTATTCCTGCTCAAAGTCATTGCTGAGCATAAACCTTAATTTTCACCTCTCATCTGAAATACATAGTAAGAGGCTTAACCCCATCAAATGGGTATTCAAAATTAATCTCTACGTCAGGGCCATCCAATGGTATCAGCCAAACTGAGATAGCACCAGTATTTCAGAAGTTATGGTCAAATTCATGCCAAATAAGGGTGAACAAATCATTCACCTCTCATCTAACTTCCACAGTTTTAGTGTGAAATACCTAAAGTGGGGTTTTTTTAGAAAGAGAACAATCAGGGCTATCTGATGGTGTCATCCATTTCCTCATATCTCAACTAGAACAAAAGGTATGGGGCAAACCAGCCCAAAACACGCATATGTACAAAATATCTTGTACATGGGATAACTTTGTCATATTTAATGATAACAATATCAAATAAGCTACCCTTGTGTAGAAAACATACAGGGCTACACACAGAACCCATTTTCAGGTTGATATCTCAAAAACAGACAAATTTATGGCTGTTTTAAGGTCAAAATCCCACATTTTGTCCAATACAGTCTTTCCATGGGATAATATCCAATAGCAATGATTATGAGGTGTCAAACAGACAAAGAAGCATTTTCATACTTCAATACCTCATAAGTCAATCAATACTGGGGTCCCATAAAGTTTCTGTACAGCATTCTATGCGTCATAGTCGTCAGAAGAGGGCTATGTGGTCCCCAGATGAAACCTTTCACCCTGTATTGGTGAGAACTGCCCAGATGTGGTTTCAAAACAACATCTGAGCGCAACACAGGCTATACAGGTCCTTGCGAACCACAAGCCTGTCTCAGAGAGTGTCAGGATGATACTATGATAAAGGTATAACTAGGCTAATTACAACTTTAACTGTGTATGTGACACGACAGAAAATGATTAAAAAAAGATTTATAAGGGTTTATAATAAGATAAAAGGGTTCTACTATTGAGAAATAGTGGTGGTGAGCGCTATTGAGAACCCTGGGTGCAGGCTTTATCTGTTGGATTACAATAATAAAGTTTACAATAATTAAAGATTATAATTATACCTGATTATTTAACCAAGAGTAAAGCTGTTTTTGACAGTTTACTACATAGGTTATTCAAGAGCAGGATGAGGAGAGGATTTTGGCTGTGAAAAGCCCTCCTTTTATCCTGAAATTGGGGTGGAAAGGCTGCTAGACCTTTCCACGTAGAGGAAGTGAAGACTTTTCACTCTCTATGACAGGCTTGTGGTTTGCAAACAGCCTGTATACCCTGTATTGGGCTCAGATGTGGCTTTGAAACCACATCTGGGCAGTTTTCACCAATACAGGGTGAAAATTTTCATCTGGGGACCTCACAGCTTGATTCTGACGTGTATGACGCGTAGAATGCTGTACAGAAGCTGTATGGGACCCAGTATTGACTGACATATTAGGTATTGAAGTGAAAACATGCTTCTTCGTCTATTTGAAACCTCATATCCATGGTTATGGGATATTATCCCATGGTAAGGCTGTATCTGACAGCAGGTGGGATTTTGACCTTAAAATGGTCATAACTCTGTCGGTTTTTGAGATATCAAGCTCAAAATTGGTTCATAGAATAGCTCTGTATGAGCTCTACACAATGGTACCCAACTTGACATGGTTATCATTAAATATGACAAAGTTATCCCATGTACAAGTATTTTTGTACATTGGCATGGTCTGGTCAAAAGCTGTATTATGCTTGTTTGGCCAATAACTTCTGTTGTAGTTGAGCTATGAGGAAAAAGAAGGAACCATCAGATAGCCCTGATTGTGCTCTTTCCAAAAAGACCCCACTTCAGGTATCTCACACTAAAACTGTAAAAGTTAGATGAGAGGTGATTGTTTTGTTCACCCTTATTTGGTCTGAATTTGACCATAACTCAAGTGATACTGGTGCTAGCTCAGTTTGGCTGGTACCATTGGATAGCCCTGGCTTAGAGCTTCATTTTGAGTACCCATTTGATGGGGTTAAGCCTCACCTTCTAGATTTTAGATGAGAGGTGAAAATTAAGGTTTATGCTCAGCACTAACTTTGAGCAGGAATAACTTTGTTATTTCTTGTCCTATGGTGATGGGACTTATATTTTCACAAAGAGGTGAGTTTCCTCTTTCGTTTGATACCTTTTGAGCTAATTTGGCTCAGCTCCATGTTTTGGTGGTATTTTGGCTATACCATTGGTTTATGGTATTTTGGCTGTCATGCTTGTGCTCTGGTTTTGAGTCACAGGCTGACATACCCTCCCTCTAAAAAAGGCTAATCATTGATGAGACTGTTCAGTCCTCCTAGAGGCTCTGAATCTCCTTAGATGAAGGTTCCCATCTGGTATGGCATCCTCTGCCAACCATTTGTCTTTGTCAGCTGTCTGGTTCTTGAATCTGACTAGATATTGTCTCTGATCCTTCCCATTAAGTCTGATTTTTCTGGCCCTGATGATTTTACTCACAGGTCCAGGAGAGTCTTCTACTTCCACTATTTCTGGTGGAGTGGTGTTCTTCTTCCTGGAGGGGAATTGATCCTCCTCTGTTTGGAAGTTTGGTTTGACCAGGCTTACTGGAAAGACTGGGTGTTTCCTAGAAAACTCCTCAGTGAGCTTGACCTCTACTGCATTCTTCCCTATCAACTTAATGATAGTGAAGGGCCCTACAAATGAGTCTCTCATTTTCTTGGGTCCTTTGAGATTGTTAAAGTTCAGTGTAGACACTAACACCTGGTCCCCTTCCTTGAAGTCAGGTTCCATATGTGATTTGTCCCACCTTTGCTTATTATACTCTTTGGCCTCAGCTATGCATTTGGCAGCAGTATCACAGGCTTTCTTCCACATATCATGGAAGTCTTTGGCTGTGGGGTGGATGGTCAGAAGATTTTTCTTCAAGTGATCCACAGGTAACAGGGGATTCCACCCTTTCTCTACCAGTGCAGGTGTTTTTCCTGTGGTAGAGTGCTGGCTTGTATTATAAGCCAGTTGGACTGCTGGTAAGAGGGTGACCCAATCATGGGTATATCCCTCATGGTCCTTGTATTCCATGCCATAGGCACAGAACCTCCTGAGGATGTCCTCCATTGTTTGGATCATCCTCTCAGCTAGGCCATCTGTTTGTGGATGGTAAGCTGTGGAAAAAGCAAGCTTGGTTCCTAGCATGTCATATAAATTGGTCCAAAATTCAGATGTGAATTTGGTGTCCCTGTCACTAATTATGATCTTAGGGACTCCACAGGTGGATATGATGTTATTCCAAAATAACAGAGCAGTGTCCATGGCTGTGTCCCCTTTATGGCATGGTAGACATCTCATGCTCTTGCTGAACCTATCAACTATGATTAGGCAGGCATTGTAGTTTTCTTTGCCTCCTGGGACAAGTCCTGTGACCCAGTCCATGTTGATAGTTTCCCATGGGTGTTTGGGTTCTTCTATGTGTTTAAGCAACCCATATTTTTTCCCATGTTTTCTATTTGCCTTTTGGCATCTTTCACAATTGTTGATGTATTCACTCAACTCTTGCTCCCACTTGGGCCACCAAGCTGTGCTTGCTACCCTCTCTTTAGTCCTGTCCTCACTCATGTGTCCCATGTAGGGGCAGTCATGGCATTCCTGCAGGATTAAAGATATGTGGTCTCTGTCTATCACTGTGAGTGCACTGGTGTGCTTTTCTCTGTGATAAATCAGGCCATCTATAAGGAAGAATTTATTGTCCTTATAGGCCCTCAACCAGGGTTCCTCCAGCTGGGTTTCCAGTTCTGGGCTCCTGTATTTTTGTTGAAGGAGTTGGAGTAGTATGCTACACTGTTTGTGTTTAGCATAAGATTTCAGTACTGCATTGAAAAATTCATTGTGCAATTCTGAGGAACTTATTCCCAGTATGGGGGTTTCTGTCCCTTCTGAATCAGTGTTTCCACTGTCAAGGGTACCACTACCTGGTGCCCATTCAGAGAATCTGAAGTTTTTCTTCCTATTTATTTCCATAAAATGGATAGGAATTTTTGCAGCAACTTCTGGGTCATAAGCTGGATTGCTGTTGACATTGTCCAGTGGCCATCTTCTAAGGCCATCTGCATTGGTATGGCTTTTACCTTCCTTGTATATGATGGTCATGTTCCCTCTATACTCCTGGATGGCTATTTGCCATCTCAGCATGTGTCTATTAGTAGTCTTCATGTTTAGTAAAGACTTCAAGGCTGTGCAGTCTGTGTAGACTTCAAAGACTGCACCCTCCAAATAATAATGGAGTTTTTCTAGTGCCCAGACTAGACATAGACAATCTGTCTGGGTGGCCCCATACCTGGCTTCTGAATCTTTCAGCTGCCTGGAGATGTAACATATTACACCTTCTCTTGGTTGACCATCCACAATTTGTCTTTGGTGAAGGGCTGCTCCCAAGCCTTGGCTGCATGCTGCATCTATATATAACTTGAATGGTAGTTCAAAGTCAGGCAAGATGAGCACAGGTGCATTTGTGAGTTCATATTTGATCCTCTCATATGCATCCCTCCTTTCCTTGGTTATTTCAAAAACTACATCCTTTGAGCATAACTTGTATAAACTACTAGTTATGTGGGCAAAGTTTTTGATGTGGTTTCTATAGTAGCTAGCAAATCCAAGGAAAGATTGCATCTCTTTGATGTTCTTTGGTACTGGCTTTTGCAGTACTGCGCTACTTTGTTCTGGTCAATTGCCAGAATAAGACCTGAGACTTTGTTCCCTAGAGCTAGTAGCTCTTGTTGGCCAAAATTACACTTTTTAAGTGAAATTTTCAGATTGATGGGTGTACATTTATCTAGCACTCTGTCTATGTATTGTAAATGGTCTTCCCATGTCTCTGAGTATATAATGATATCATCAATATACACTACCATCCAGCCTTCCATTATTTCTTCTTGAAATATGGTGTCCATCATCCTTTGGAAGTGGGCTGGTGCATTCTTGATGCCAAATGGCATCCTGGTGTACTCATATATGCCCATATGCCATATTATTCTGAGCAACTTCATGGAGTTTGGTTTAACTCCATTTTGGTGGAAGCCTTTCATACAATCCATCTTGGTTATGTATTTGGCTTTGGCTAGCTTATCCAAGGCATGAGGTATCCTTGGTATAGGGTACCTGTCTGCTTTTGTGTAGTTATTCAGGGCTCTGAAGTCTCCACAAAATCTAGACTTGCCATCATGCCAGGTGATTAGGACAGGAGTGGTGATTTCCACAATTTCATTATGTCCAATCTTCCTAATGACATCCATGTCCAGGAGTTCATTGATATGTTTCTCAATCTCTTTCCTGGTCTCCAGACTTGCGGGGTAAGGAGGTCTCCTTAACATGGGTGGATAAGGTCTTTCTACATCCAGATATAGTTCTATATCATGGCCTTTGATCTTGCCTAATGGTTCTTCACCAATGGCAAAAGCTGGTCTATTCTTCCTCAGCATCTTCAGTAAACTTAGCTTTTGTTTACTGGTGAGGGTAGTGCTAAACTGTCCCTCTCTGAATTCTTTCAGAAGTTCTTCCAGTGGGTCCTGAGAAGATATCTGGTATATATCAAGAGAAAATTCCTTTCCTTGTTAGTACCAATGGTAATATGCCTATTTTTACTATTGTAAATATCCATGCCATACATCCTCTGGTAATCTGTTTCCAGTAAGAACCCTTGGATGTGGGCATCTTCAAGCACTACAAACTCTGGGTTGAGTCTGATATTACCTTTTCTGTGGGGTATAATTATCTCTTTGATAATTGTCCCAATAGAGGTCATCTTTCCAGATGCACTCTTAAAGTTCTTTGCCTTAGTGGGCAAGAGCTGTTTTTCCCAGTTTGGGAAGTGGCTATCCAGATAATTTCTGGCCACTATGGAGCAATGTGCTCCACTGTCAATGATCAGTGGGTGCTGAGCATTGTCAATACATACAGTCATTTTTTGTGGCTGTTCCATGTATATATGCCATTCCTTTGGTTGGTGTAACCAGGAATGTTTGTGCATCTTGTGTGTGTTTGCACAAGTTCTTGTTGGCAGTATCCTGTGGCATGCCTGCTTCCAACTGTATATCCTGGATTTCCAATGGGGTTTCCTCTTGGTATTCCACTAGAAGTTCCTCTCTTGGGTCTTGATCATCATCAGATAGTTCTCTGATGGCATCTCCCATAGAGTCTGATTCAGAATCCTCTGTTGGAGGTTCTTCTTCAGGGACTTTTTCTATAGCATAGACTTTCTTCTTTGCTTTTGGACAGTTGTTGGCATAGTGGTCTGTTGAACCACAATTGTGACAAGAATTCTTCTTCTTTGCCACTTCTGCCACTCTTTCTCTGGGTTTGTCTTTAAAATCTACCCTGAAAGGTTGTTTCTCTTTGAAACTATTGCTTCTATATGGGGTGAATTTCCCTATATTAGTCCTTTTCCTTATGTCTTGTAAGGTATTGGCTATGTCATCTAGAGTGCAATTTTGGTTGCATCTGCATTTCACCGCATGCTCTAGTTCTCCTGGCAGTTGTGTCAGAAGTTTGTGATTCCTCATCTGGATGTTCATCTGAGGATCAATGGCTTTAAGTCTTTTAGACTGTCTGAGACACCACTCATATGGATCTTTGTCCACAGAGTATTTGTCATTTTCAAATGACATGGTCTTTTGCCATATCCAAGTTCCATTACTGTACTTTTGGATTATTTGACTCTTCCACCATGGCCAATTTCTTCTGCCATGGATTTCTTTCATTTCTGTGTACCATATACTTGCATGACCTTTAAATTCAGTATTTAGTCTAGCAGTAATCCAGTAATCTGGTATGCTGGGTACATCAATGAAGAGTCCATCAATATAATCTATGAGTTCCATATGATCATATTCTCCTGATCCAGAGAATATGGGCCAGTTTGAGGCCTCAGGAAGCTGTTTCAAGGCTTTCTTCTCTGAATAAGACATGCCATCTCCATCCTGGTATTGTGATGGAGATCTTGCATTATTCAACAACATAGCATCTGGTTTGATGTCATCTGGTTGATATGGATTCTCCATAGCTTGGCCTTGTGGTTGGGGCTTTAAGCTATGGTAGGCATCAAACAATTTGTTGATGTCTTGGTTCAGACACTCCCTGTCCCTGCTGCTATGGCACCAGGGCGAATCTCGCGTCAATCGTCGGCGATTGACTTCACGTCGCACCGCGGTCAGTATAAAATCTTGCTTCAGTCGCGTTAGTGTCACTTTATAGTCACGTCACGTCAGCGTCAAGACAACGTCAATCGTCACATGTGTCACATGAGAATGTCACTCAAAGCCCAAACCCATTTCAACACTATGCGCAACATTCGTGTAATTTCACCTCATTGGCTTCTGCCTCCCCGACGCTTAGCATGCTTATGCACCCGCACCGCCCTCCATCCAGATGAGACGCCGACACTGCCCGCCCCTCTCCATCCTCACCACTCCTTACGCTTTCACACCCCCGCCCCTACCATCCTTACGCTTGTGTAGTACCCTCCCGACATGCCTCTGACAACGCTTACCATCCTTACGCTCATGTAGTGCCCTCCCGACATGCCCCCGACAACGCTTACCCTCCCTCCCGACATTCTCCCGACACTGCTTACCATCCTTACGCTCATGTAGTGCCCTCCCGACATGCCCCCGACAACGCTTACCCTCCCTCCCGACATTCTCCCGACACTGCTTACCATCCTTACGCTCATGTAGTGCCCTCCCGACATGCCCCCGACAACCCTTACCCTCCCTCCCGACATTCTCCCGACACTGCTTACCATCCTTACGCTCATGTAGTGCCCTCCCGACATGCCCCCGACAACGCTTACCCTCCCTCCCGACATTCTCCCGACACTGCTTACCATCCTTATGCTCATGTAGTGCCCTCCCGACATGCCTCCGACAACAGTTACCCTCCCTCCTGACATTCTCCCGACACTTCTTACCATCCTTACGCTCATGTAGTGCCCTCCCGACATGCCTCCGACAACAGTTACCCTCCTCACACTTCCGTATTACATCCATAGTGTACAGTATGGTGGCTTGTTGGCATACACGATGAACACAATTGCCGAAATATGCTGAGTGGCCTTCTCTGCCAACAGGACCTAAGGGGATATTGGTCAGTATATTCACCATGTTGTGGTTAGGGTTTAAATCATGAGACTCACAAATTAAAACCTAATAAGTGGACTATTTAAGACAAGAATTGTGTCTCCTGTTTCGCCGACAAAACCATTTTATTTCATATCAATCAAATGAACACTTTGCTTAGTCCTTACCTCATGAGCGTTGAATAGTTCAAAAGTTGACTTTAGTAGGTTTCTCACTAGTCAACTTTATTCAATGTCTCACAGGGAAGTGATTTCATTTGCATGATATGAAGTAATTTGCAAAACATCGCCTCCTTCAATTTCCCGACAAATTGCATTTTGCAAATGCGATTATTTTACTTGCACCTTTTTTCTTGAATTTGGATCTTTTTATTCAAAAATTTTCAAACAAATTATCAATCAACTCGTCACCATCTATTTGCATAATAAACTATCTCCGCTATGGCCCAAACCCCGGGAAATTTAACTGAATTCAATGAACGACCAACTTCAGCCCCAGAGAGTGGAAGTGAAATCTCTGATATCGCCAGTAGTCGTGAATTAGGCATTGAAGTAGAGAGCCAGTCACATGAAGATAATCAAGATCCACCAGTTCTTCCAGAATGTGAGTATGCATCCATCTTGAATATTTCAAATCTCTCAAAACCTGATATTGTGTCATAGCCTTTATTTCAGGTCAACCTCCAAGCGCTCAGAAACCGAATTTTAAAACTTATGAGAAGGAAAAGACTGTTGAACCTTGTTCACCGACAGAAGATGATGTAATTTTCAGTGGGGAGGTGGAAATTATATCCAAGGAACAATTTGTCTCCAACATTGCTCAAACAATCCCAAGGCTCGAAAAAATTCAAAATGATAGTAAAATTCCTGATTATGTGCGTCAAAAGATTGCTGAAGCCATGAGCCTGCTCAAAATGGATTTGAACCGTAAGTCCATTAATACTTCAAAACAAAATTGATAAAAATAGCTGATTACAATATATGGGCAGGTGTGGAGGTGGGAGAATCTCTACCTGAAGGATCTCGAGTCGTAATTGGATTTCCAGGCAAAGGATTAGGAAAAAGACCAAATATACATGCAACCAAAAAAACAAACAAAAAACGCCATACCTTTGAAGCCGCAAACGATTCGCGCGATCAAGGTCATGAAATTATCAATGTTGAAGGGGACCATATTGATAATCAACCTCCGCATACTGAACCCCCCCGATACTCAATGAAACAATCCATGATGAAGCTCCACATACTGAAAGCCCCCCGATACCCAATGAAACAATGCATGATGCAACCCCTGCCGCCTCTCCTCGGAATATTCAAGCCTTTCAAGAAAGGGAAACAATTAAACATGATACAATGGGACGAGATATGACTGATATAATTCCCAACGCTGAGCCCGAAGTGTCATCCGCTGCGAATTTTCAAGGAATATTCTTATCCCGCATGGAAGAGTTTGCAGGCATTTTGAATTATCATTCCAATATTTCTCAACAATCATGGAAAAGGGGGCTTGATAATATCAATAGGATTTACAAAAATAGATGGGACAATTTACCAACAAAGGATGCTCATACATTCCTTCCTGTTGGTATTAAGGTGATCAGTAACTGAGAGCTTAAAATGTCGGCCTGGCTGGAGGACCTTGAGATGGCAGGTGAGTTTTATCTTTGTGCATGATACATGATTATTGGCTGTTGACTGGTGATATAAATTGCAATATACAGGGTTAGATTTTTTTAAGCCAACCAAAACAGAAGCGTTTTTTGATCACAACATTTGGAATCTCAAATTGATGAAGGAATCAGCTAAACCTCCAGTTAATCTCCCAAAATCAGAACACTCCTTCTTCAAAATGGTTCAGAGCCTTCTTTACCCCACCAATCCAGTTAAACATTTTTGGGCAAATGTTATGTTTGAATCCATTAGTTTAGTCTCATACGATGTGATTGCACCCAAACCATATGTTGCACCAACATCAAATTCGACCGATCCTCTTGGACTCGAACGGGGAGCAGTTGAATACCTTGCCTCCTGCTTGAGTAAATCGAAGCAACGTGCAACCCAACTCAGCATTGAAGGTGGCGGGGCTGACAATGAGATATCCACAAAGCCGCACAAGAACCTGGAGGATCTAATGGATACAGTTATCCATTTGATGATTGGGTACAACATGGTACGTGCACATACAAAGGTCAAAGTTAATGGCATCAAAGGCAAACTCACAAACTCAAAAAAAAATGAGGCCATCAAAGATCTTTTGACGTGTCACAAGAATCTCGGAATAAATCGAATTTGCTATGGTATATTAGCGGCATTCTGTGCGGCGGGGGTTCGTGGTTTGATGGTATGCTCAGATGACTGGAGAACAAGCTCAGTTAAAGGGGCTTTATCACTAATTGACATTTCCGCGAAACTTTCAGAAAGTAAAAATCTAGTGGAGCCAGTGTGGCTACGTACTAATAAGTATATATGTGATTTACTGAATAAAAGTTTCTTCTCATCAGAGTCTTTTAACCCTGCTGTACGTCTTAGATTTGAATTTGCACGATGCTTAGTATTAGACTTTGGTGATGCCTGGGTGGCGAAACGCGGGCTTGGTTCAAGTGATGAGGTCACCTTGACGGTACCCAGGTCAGCTAAACTCACAACCAGGATTGACCCGTTTTAGATTAGCTTTGTACTAGATAGATTGTAATTGAATTTTGCAAAGTTATTTATGAATTTAATAATCATGACTTCCTATCCTACTACTGCCCGGATGCCACAGTCTGAGTAGCAATATTAATTGTACGGCGGCATGCCTCCGTACATTATTGCAAAGACTCCGACAAGACGCAAGCTGAGTCAGGCGATGTGCCCGCGAGTAGCACACGCGGGTGCATTGCGGGAAGTCGCGTTTATCACTTCCCGCCAGCCCATAATAGGCAAAATGTTCCTGTGTCTTTCAAGAGGACTAGGATAGCTAGGGATCCGCAGCAGGATGCATATTGCATTTGCGTGTGCTTGCAATATTCCAAATGGCTGGATTGGAAAGTGATTGCATGGGAACATCAATGTGTAAAATTGAATAATGCACTATCCACTGCAATTTTCAGGTTCAGGTATTTGAGATCGTGAATTTGCCAAGGTCAGGCGTGAGCTTTCTTTTTAGCCGCAATTAAAAAAGATTCATCCACCGCAATCCAATTTAGGTGATATTAAGAAATCAGTAATCATTTGGTTTCATTTCATTTTCTGCTGAAAGCATGCCATTCACGAAAAAAGGAAAAGAGCGTAAAAGGGAACTCGCGAGAAAGCGTCGGGCTGAGGAAGGAAAGTGTGAGTTACTCGCTTAATCTCAGTGTTTATATGCTTCCACATTTATGTGGCACCCTCATTGGGCCCCACGGAAGAACATTGGCTTTAGTCGGTTCAGATTGTGCCAATGTCATGTGGGCTCCAACAGGGAAGTCAAAGGATGTGTGCCAAAGAAAGCTCCTTGGCAGTATCTGATATCTTGTGTGCTTCAACACATAGTGATCCCTCAACCACTTGGGAATAGTAGCAGATCCCAAAAGACAAATGAGCGCAAAACGACCCGAATGAATAGGTTGTTTTCCTCCTCTCGCCCAACAGCACAAATATCAATGCCAGTATCAGCAAATATCACCCCAAGTGAAATTTGGAGGGTTGTGGATGTCAATCAGATGAAACCCATTCACTTTGGGTGTGTGGCAATTTTCTCTTCAACCGGATTACTCATTGCCCTTGTTGAATTCCGACCATTCACAACAATGAGTGAAGTCGAGGTCAATCAATGGGATTAATTATCACAATTCCTATTTCGCGAAAAGAGATTCACCGACCCTATTGCAACAAATGGAGCATTACTGGAGGGATTTATGTTCGCGATTGGGTGGCGCAAATGCACCACGAAGAATGAACAATTTGGTCTGTATGGAAGTGCTGGCAAAATTGAAAATGCAAAAGATGAATGGCGGGACCGAGGTCCCAATCTTAGCTTGGTGGGTTGCATTCTAGGTCAATCCTTACGATATGTTGGGGATAATTTATTTGAGAGGATTCAAAATTGCTACAATTTATTGGGGGTTCCGTCTTTTGATCAAGTCAACTATGAAGGCGATATTCCGGCAAATCAGGGTGCATTCGAGTTCGCTTCTGCACTCACTTTTACCATGAATGGATTCAAAAATTCACCTCATCTTGATAAGGATGCATCGCTGTATGCTTCGGGATGGTGGTTTCAAGCTGATAAGCGGACTGGCCAAATTCAAAGAGATGCGTCAAAGCGGTGTACAGGTGGAAAATTGATTTTCCCAAATGAACATTTTTGGATTGATCTATCCGCATGTCATGGGCTCATTCAGGTAGTGTGGGCCAGTAGTACATTTGTTCATTATACTGATCCAGCACAGGACAACGAAAGCACGACACTAGTGGGTATGTCCGCACAATGCTCAAGCAGTTTAGCAAAAACAATGCGTCAAAAAAGCCATGGCTATTATGAGATTGCCGAGAGAGCGGGCTATCAAATCAGGGATGGTAATACAATCTCATGCCGATTCAAAGAATGAGGAGATTTGCATGTGGGTTGGGTAAGTAATGGTGGGATAAGGCAGAGGACAATATACACCAGGATTGGATGGATTCGAGTGCGGGAGATGGGGTGTCTGACATGAAAAAGGGGTGAAGTGGATTATGTACGGTGGCATGCCATCGTACATCTGTCCTGGGTTGTTGCTATTGTCCAGGATGCCAATGCTTCACACGCGAATCCTTATGCTTGTGCAGGTTCTGAGAATGCTAAAAGTTCCTTACGCCTATGCGGGGTGCCAGCGCTACACACGCCAATCCTTGGGCCTGTGCAGGCTCCCGAAAATTTACACGCCAATGCTTACGCCTTTACAGGCTTTCGACGATTCACACGCCAATTCTTACGCTTGTGAAGCTTCCCCACAATGCTGAAATTTTGTTGGCCTGTGCAGGATCCCAAGAATTCACACGCCAATTCTTACGCCTGTGCAGGCTCCCAACAATTCACACGCCAATCCTTATGCTTGTGAAGGGTCCCAAAAGTGCTAAAATTCCTTATGCCTGTACAGGCTTCCAACGATTCACACGCCAATCCTTACGCTTGGGAAGGTTGCCAACAATGCTCACAAATTCTTACGCCTGTGCAGGCTCCCGAAAATTCACACTCCAATCCTTATGCCTGTGCAGGCTCCCAACAATTCACACGCCAATCCTTACGCCTGTGCAGCCTCCCGACAAGTCACACGCCAATCCTTACGCTTGTGAAGGTTCCAGACAATTTAAACAATTCAATACATGAGTAAGATTAATAGCGTGTGACCATAGGAAAGGCCATGTTTCACGAATCTGGACTGGATTGCTCACATACGGGAACCTGCCGCTTTTTTACAGTTAAGAATGGGGATGGCTCTAAACCATGGAAGAAGAAAATATAGGAGAGGATAACGGCAACTATTGGCGCATTTTGAGAAAAAGAGGTTCACGAAAACAAATACTCACTCAAACTCTTGGTGGGGCACTTACAAAAATAATTCTCACGCAATCAGGGTTTTTCTCTAAGGAGGAAATAAGTAATTTTTACGTGAACAAAGAATGTAATAGAATTTGAACATAATAATAATTTATTACAAATAATAATTTATTTAAAAGAGAGTATTAAAAATGATCAAAAGTGGAAATAATGGGATTATTTTTTTTTAAATTTTTTATTTTTTGAGGAATTTGGAGACTATCCCGGTTATGTCCTCCTTTGGATAAGCCTCCAGTGCCTGGGCAAGGAGGCGGTTTAGTTCGTCCCGGAAGTCCCGGTGCATCTCATTTCAATGAGTTGCATCCACGAAAGGAATCATGTGGAGCAAGCGACGATGCTCCAACAAGATTCGGTTGATCGAATCGTGGACGATTGCTCGAGGAATCATTAGAGTCGGTTGCAGGTCGGTGAATTCCTGGCGAGCGTCATCGTGGGAATGAGACGAGCTTGGCACCGGGGGGGAGGAGGCGTTGGGATTCTCGGGGGCACTGGAAGGGAACCGGGGTTGGAGTGGAGGGGGGGGAATGGAAGGGGAAGGTGGGCGAGTCGGGTAAGAAGAAGGGGGATGGGGAACTGGGGATCCCACGGGCGTATCGTCGATGATGATTATCGAGCGAGGAGTGGCGGGACAATCTGGAGACGGTTGAAAAAAGGGTGAGGAAAAGTTGAGAAGAGTGAAGAAGGAGAAGTGGTGACTTACCAAAAGGTTCCTCCGTGGATTGCGTAGGAGCCACCTCAGGTTCTGGCTCACGAGTCGTATCGTCCTCAGGTTGTTGGGACGCTGGACTTGGGCCAGGAATAGGTGGCTCTGCGGTTCGGGAGGGTTCTAAAAAAGGAGGAAGAGTCAGTTCACTCGACTCGAAAGTGAAAGTGGAAATGAAATGAAACTTTGGCTGCTTACCGCGGAATAATTCCTCAGACCATTGGGTGCCACTCGGGCCTGGAGTGGGTTGCTGGGGGGTTTGCTCGCGAGGCAAACTAGCAACGGGAGAGTCTTGTTGGGGGGGATTCGGGGGGTTTTGTTCTATGAGAAATGGAAAAAAGTCAATATTATTGCGTGAAGAGAAATGAGATAAGGAGGAGAAATAAAACTTACTTTGGCGTTTGAATCCCATCAGTGACGATCAGCCCAAGCTCGAATGTCCTCTCGCCATCGCCATCCTTCATCGGCCGGATAATCACTTCGCTCCGGTTGAGGAGTGAAGTGACCATCGGATGGTGGCCTAGGAGGGGGAGTGGACAAATCGATACTGGAGGGGACAGGGCTAATCGTCCGGAATCGTTCCCGTTGGCCTGTTTGGGGGCCCGGCGTCCATTCACGCTCGGAAATGGTTTCATCATCGTCGACCATAAAGGAGTCCTCGCAAGGGCGTCTTGGGCAAGAACTCCTCTGGCCTCGTGGTTGGAAGGGGCGGACAACGAACGAACATTTCTTGTGTGCTTGTCGGCAAGCATCACAAGCGTCGTTCGTCGTCAAGGAACGAATGCAGGGGATACCCCGCTTGGTGCATAAAGTGCATGACATCTAAAAACAAAACAAGCGAGGTGAGTAACTGCATACAAAGTAAACAATCAAGAAAGAAAATGAAGGCATACGATGAATTATATAAATTTAAAACGGAATCAAATTAAAAACGCTCTAGTCGGAAGTTTTTAAAACTCTGGAAGGAAGTCGTGAAGGAAGAAAAATATTAATATTGGTACATAATGTTGACAAAAGTTAAAAAAAGAGGTAACGCACAAGGTGGATAGAAGGGAGCTTCTGAATGGATCAGAAGAATAAACAAAAAGCGAGCAGGAAGGGGAGTGGGGTTAGTCGAGTGCGAAAGAAAAGACTGGAAAGGCAGGAAGACAAGGGGGAATACGCACAAGGACAAACGTGGGTGAGGTTGAACGAAGTGGAGCGGATGGGAAAGAAAGTGAAGTGCGTGTCGTGTGAAGATGGTCTTTTATACCATGGTGAAGCTGAGACGATCTCAGCAGTTTCAGCACCCGCAAGAGTCTCAGCTTCAAGGCGTGTGGGCAAAATTGAAGCTGAGTCTCAGCGAATGCTGCAACTGAGAAGTGAAATGCTCGCGTGAGGCAGAAGAACAATGGGGGTCTGGCTGAGTATTGCAATTTATTGAATTGTCAAGCTGAGTCAAATCCCCTTTGTTTCCTTAAATTGCCACCCGATCACCCAGGAGGGTGGTCGTGAGGCCCTTGTTGAATGTGCATTCAACGTGCAATGCACAAGTGACTCATGCAGAAATGCACCCGGTGCATTTGGTCACAAGTGACCGCGGCAAGATCACCGGCCGTATGGCCTGGTGATAGTCTTTGAACAAAGGGGGGGGCTGTAAGACAAGTGAATACAGCGTGAGCTTGCCTCGACCCATTGCTCAGGTTTGCTTTCGGGTCATAATTGAAATGCTCAGTGGCTGAACATTTTAATTGCACAGTTATTCAACTATTGATATAACAATATCAAATGCACCGCTGAGTATTGCAATACTCAGTCAAATCCCCTTTCTTTCCTTAAATAGCCACCCAATCACCCAGGAGGGTGGTCGTGAGGCCCTTGTTGAATGTGCATTGTGGGTGGAATGCACAAGTGACCCATGCAGAAATGCACCCGGTGCATTTGGTCACAAGTGACCGCGGCAATATTACCAGCCGTATGGCTTGGTAATAGTATGTGAACAAAGGGGGGGGCTGTAACACAAGTGAATATAGCGTGAGCTTGCCTCGACCCATTGCTCAGGTTTGCTTTTGGGTCATAATTGAAATGCTCAGTGGCTGAACATTTTAATGGCACAGTGATTGAACTATTGATATAAAAATATCAAATGCACCATGCTGAGCCATTGCTCAGTCGTTTTTGTATGCCCACAATCTGAGCATTTGGCACAGCATCGGGGGACATTTCAGCCAGCTGCAGCATTTCACACGCTTTGGTGAAGTGCTCCAAACTGAGCCTTCCAATGAACTATTACAAAAATAGTTCATTCCATGGCTTTACTGAGCACTTTCACACGGTGCTTTTGACCATGATATGCTCAGCTTGCGTGTGCAAATCGGGTGAAACGCAATGCTGAGCATGTGGCACATGAGCTACGTATATGCAAACGATCGGAAGGTGCATGCACATTCGCTATATGCATGCAGGCTCAAGTAGTATAACACCTTCCTGATCTGTACAGCCAACACTGTAGTACACAGTACACCTGTGTAAATGTATGCTGCCGGGCAGAGCAAAAGCTGTTCAGCAATGTAACATGAAAATCACGTCAAGCCATTGAGTCATATATCTCAACTGCATCCCTTTGGTGCACCTTTTTGCAGAGCTCTGCCTAACAATGGCATAGACGCGGGTGTAATCCGAGTTAATGAAAGTGGGTCATAATGGGATGACTTATTATTTGGGTAATACACAAACAGTGGATTCACTCCGGTGCCATTGTCAGGGCCAACAATGACTGGCCCTGCTTGTTCATTGTCGGGCAGCCACACGCTTTCATACGCACCCCCGATGGGTCATACACAGGCAGCTTTCACACGCCTGGAAGACATTTTACTGCCAGTGTTCCGACCGGCTAGTTTCTTGGTCGGGTGGTCAGCTTTACTGCAGACGCTCACCCGCTTGCGCGTGCAAACCTGAGGCCAATCAGTGTGGATTTGCTTCAGCCTCATCCACATCAGAATAATCCCAGCCTATGATTGCTGAGGTTGGTTATGTTTGCGTGGGTATCTCCCACCGCAGGTAATTTTCTTCACGTTCTCACACGCCCCGCGCAAGTTGTGGCACCTGGCTTGCAGCCAGAAATTCCCTTGGGTGGGTGGCCTCTTTCTCCGGAGTTTTGTATACGCGTGAGGCAAAGACCGTGATCCCAATCTCGGGGGATAAACTGCCTCCTCAAACGCAATAGGGGTGAATGTAGATGTGGATCATGCCTCACGGTCGGTGCCCCGTTTGATCATGCCACACTTCCCCCCCTGAAGCCCAGTTGGAATCCGTCATCAGAAAACTTCACGCAAAACCAAAGTCATGTTCGGTGGCACGCCACCGAACATATCTCACCCGCCCACACACAAACATCCCCACAGTGAGATTGCCCTTTGAAACGGCCAACATTGCCCAGTAGGTCCCTGTGCGACAATTAACCTGGGGAAGATATGCATCCATGTTCGCTGTCACACCAGCGAACATGACTGCATGCGTCTAATATGCCCTCCACAATAAGTTGCTACAACCCACCCAATTTTGGATATGCTAATGTCAACCTTGTTCCACCAAAGGATTTGTACCTTGCTGCAGCTCCAGCAGTCATATCGGTGCACCCACATTTTGGCCACCTTGCCTTGATATATGCCCCAAATTGGATATGAAAATTATCAGCCCAAGATGCCCACCCCCATCAAGACCATGCACGTAACCACAGGCCATCCCCCTTTTCGCCTGTGGCTGCCACTCATATAAGTTTCCCACCTGCGCTTATTCCTCTTCATTCCCTTTAGCTAACCCCTCCCAATCATATAATTTCCAACTGTCCCCAAATAATTTCAAATAGCCATCATGTCAACCCCTTCAAAACCACTTTGCATTGGGATGATTAATATTTGTATTCAAAGAAATAGTGATATAGCCTTAAATCCTGAGGATTCCCACTTAGCCTCTTGGATTATCATATGGCACAATCAACACAACATATTTGTTTATCTCCCCAATCACCAGCATGCTATTGGCTCTCTACCTGGAACCCTTTCCAAAACGCTGATACCATTCCTTGGTGCACCAAAAACGTTCATGCACTGTGGTCCTGGTGGTGCATGGATTGAAAATTGCCAATCCAATCCTTCTCAAATATTATTTGTTGAGGGAGTATTTATGACTGATGCAAATGATCCCTCCTCATCTCAGAAACCCAATCTAGCATTGATGTTCTTCACAAGGTATCCAAACATTTTATTCATAATGGAAAGCTTTCGAACACAAGATTTCAAGCTTAAAATGCCCAAAGAATATGACTGTGATACTCATAGTCAATGTCAACTCTTCACTCCGACATTTCCCGCTTCAAGCTCGACGCCAGTTTCATATCCTGCTGTTTCATCATTGGTTTCCAAGCAGAAACTGATCCAATTACCCAGTGGATCAGACCTCCCCATGATGACCCCGCCCCATTCCATTATTCAAACCCCCCTCCTCCCTCATCAAAAGACCGGACTAGCTTTTCTCTGGGATCCAGGAATCCCCAATGGCCAATCAGCCCGTAACCTTTGGGCCACCTCACCCCCAGGATCCACTTTCAATGCCAGGCACATCATTACAAACAGGGTCGTTAGCTCATTTGAATCCCTTTCGACCAATACCCCTCTTGGGGGACTGCTCGCGGATGATATGGGATTAGGTAAAACCATTCAGGCCATTGCTCTAATTGGTACCTCCAAAGAGCGGATGATTTCAAACCCCCATCGCTCCACGCCCACCATGATCATCTGCCCCCCTCGCTTAATTACCAACTGGCAATCAGAAATATCCAAGCATGCTCAGGCTGGAGCACTGCATTCCAAAATCTACCATGGTCCCACTCGTCACTCATTATCCAAAGACGACATCTTAAAATATGATATCATCATCACTTCTTACAATACTATCACCCAAGAATTTAAGCAAACCAATCCCTCTACATCATTCATTTTTCAAATCAATTGGCATCGTATAATCTTGGATGAAGCACAGTGAGTGGCTGAGCTTAAATGATTCAAATTACCTTTTATATCCAATAACCCTTTCCCCCTCTTATAGCTATATTCGCTCTCAATACACTGCCACTCACCGTGCCATTAATAGCCTCCTTTCATCCCGTCGAATATGTTTAACGGGCACACCTATTCACAACACCATTTATGACCTTTTGGGCATAATATCATTCATCACTCAACCCCAGAGCGCCAATCAAGATAACTGGTCACCATTCATCCTGAGTAGTCTTTCCAAAGGTTGCAATGATATCTTGCATTTGGCATTGCGGCATTTAAGTTTGCGCCGCACCAAAACCACACATCTCGAATCCCTCCCCACTATTAGCCATCATTATGAGCTGCTCCCACTCAACCCGACCATGCAGCAAGAATATTCCATATTATATGAAGAATTCCTATCATCCAAAAGCAAAGGACCAGGAGAATTTTTCAGAAATATTAATAAGCTGCAAATATGTTGTAACCATCACATCATGCTTAACACAATTGCGGAGGCGGAGTTGGAAGACCCCGAGGGCAGGAGCACTCAGGATAACTCCCCAAGAATCACACGAACTATTGTGGATGTGGAAACATGCATGATGAGTAGTAAAATTGCACACCTCCTACAAAGCTTAATGAAGAACAAACAAACAAGGTGTGGTCCAACCAAATTGGTGGTTTACTCCCAATGGACCCAATTTCTAGATTTGTGCGTTAATTCTAATATGCATCCATTACCAATTGAATCCATCTGACTTTTTCATATTGTAGAATTGGTATTGCCCTTGCCCATCACTCTATCCCTTCAGCACGAATTGATGGAACAATTACAGCACGAGCACAGGAGAAGGCACTGGATACTTTCTTCAATAATCCTGAATGTGAAGTACTGATTGCATCCATTGCCGCAGCTGGAACTGGCCTCAATATAACTTGTGCTAATACGGTCTATTTAATGGTGAGGGGACCCCCAAAATTCTGCCCTGATTTGCGGCCCCTGACATCCACATTTCCAGGAGCCCAATTGGAACCCAGCCATTGAGGCTCAGGCTGTTGATCGACTCCATTGTATTGGCCAACAACAACCTGTAAAGGTCATCCACTATATAACTCCTCATTCAGTTGAGGTCAACATGCGGAAGGTACCTTTCAAGATCATCTTTGACCCTAATTGTATTGCTATTCTAAAATCCTTCCTTATGGAAATGCCATTTTCCAAACACCAATAGGTCCAAGAAAAGAAAAAATCATTAACTGCGTGAGCCTTACTGATATTATATATTTTGTGATTGACAAAGTTGATAACTCCTGTTGACTCTGGCACAGGTCCACAATTATGAACACCATGAGCTGGATCGAACTCCTTCAATATTTTCTCAATGAAAATGAGCAATAGAGTATTATTTCTAAGGGAGACGGTGATACAGTCCAACTCATATTGTCTATATTCTGACATATTTAGCAAGTTGCATCTTTAAGGATTAATACTCAGATTGTATTACACCTGCAAGAATAATTCACAAAATGTTAATTTGTAACGGTGCTATACATTTATATTACTAAGTTATTGCAGAGCATCACCATTTGGCCTAATAACTGGCATGTCAAGTATCTTGAGGGCGCTAGTTTGCATCTTACTACAGCCTTTGAGCCACTCTTGATCAAATACCTGAAATGATAAGCCTTCTGGAATATCACCATCATCTGTCAATCGTAATTCTGGCAATATATCAATAGTTTTTTTACCCTTTTTTTTAATGCGATTACAAAACTCTATGTCTCGATCCATTCTTAATACCAATTCATTAAATAACTGGGAGCGCCAGCGTAATCCCACTTTGCGGTAAACTTGACGGCCATTTTCCAGTACCTCCTCAGTATCTGAACATACTCGAGGGTCATTGAATTGTGATGCTAGAATGGGAAATTTAGCCGTATCACACCATTCACAACGGCGCTCACAGGTCTGCACATAATGAAGTAGATCATCATGAGTCTTTGCTCTCAATGAAGAAGAGAGACATTAACTAACCCTTTGACGAATCTTTGCGAGCTTTTGATTCTCCTTCTTTTTAACCAAATACTCGGCATCCTTTTTAATAGACTTCCATTCTCTTTTCAAATAAGTGAAATATCGCTCCATTAAAGCCGCTACGACCCCATAGTTATTATGATCCTTGTTCCAACAGTAATGATGATACTCGGTGCTGACCAGTGCAAGACGGAATGTACGGTAAAACACCATAGACATCAGCTCATTGAACGGATGTTGCCATGAGCTCTCCCAGTCCCAAGTGAATCGCTTTAGTCCTAGCTTGTGGAGCTCATTTTCACAGTAGCTTTGGAAACCCTGAGACTGAACCTGTGTTGATGGCTCATTGAAAACATCCTTGGGGACATATCCGAGATGACCAGCCACTTGAATTGCAATCTCACGCTCTTCTGTGCTTGGTGGTGCTGGTAGTGAGGAAAAATCCTTATCCCTAACTTTGAGTAGGAACAGGCAATGTGCGTGTACTGCTGATCTCATTCCATGGACATTCTCTGGAAGTTCTGCTTTCAGCCATTTTTGTTGCTCCTTCTGGCTTGCACGTTTCGCCACATTGTGAGCTTTACGAGCCTGGTTCTTTGCTGTCTGACCTCGGATTGTTCAAGCATACTCTGGGCAAGGGGCATTTGAGGATGGGTGAACTCATTATTTGACTGAGTGCCATGATCATGCGCCGTGAAATTGTCACTCCTTGCTTCATCATTTGTTTCCATTTGAGTCGGAGACATGTTCTCATCCTCATCATCCACCATTTTTTCTCTTGATGAACTGGCATGAGCTGTTCTTGGTTTGGAGGAATAAGGATGATGACGTCCAGTGACTTTCTCTTTATGGACCAGAGGTGAAGATGCATACAGTTCATCACCTGCCATGCACATCATCAGTTAACACATCAAAAAATGAATGAAGACTGGTCATACTCACAATCTTCAATTGGCTCCTGAGATCGGACTGACTTGCCTTTAGGTGCCATATCTAACCCATGAAACGAACATATCAAATTGTGAAAAAGGTTATACACCAAAATTAAAATGACTTACTTTGATGAAGCGTCAATCCTGGATTTCCCTCCGACAGACCACTCCAAGTTACATTCTCCAATGGTCTTTTTCGTCGTCCCCCATCCACGTGCCTTTCATGAACCACATGAACCTGAGATCCTGATGGAATATTGAGGGTTGGCTGTTTACTTTGGCCAAAGGGATCCTGGGATGGGACTGGATTCCGACCGGGATTAAGGAGGAACTGACGTGGAAATTTTGATTGGGGATTAGCGTGTGAGGAGATTTGAGGTGTGCCTTCTGGCCCCTGAGACACATGTGTTTGTGTATTAGTGGGATTTGGGGGAATTGGAGTGACGGAAATATTTGGGATCAACCAAGTGCTTGAAGTTGGAGCCTTTGGATTGCCCACATCAATGTTAAGACCTGATACATTCATTGAGGATGCGATAGGGGTTGTGAGAGGAATGTTGGGGCTCAATGGTGACTGTGTTTGAACATATTCTATGCTAGATTCACTATTTGAGTCATGAACAGAACCTGAACGGGATTTATGTGACTTGAAAGATGACATAAGGGCCGAAAAAGTACAGTAATATTTTTAACTAGATAAAACACCTCAGTATTATGATAAAATAGAGTGATATGAGATGAAATCTTTTCAAATTTAGAATAGAGAAATTCTATGAATAGTTGGAACTAAGTGTTGCGTGAAAGTCCAATAAGCCTCTTTTTAGGAGAATCCTCCCTGCCTCCTCTTGAGCTCCTCCGCTTTTATCGGAAACCGCCCGGCACGGCCTACCACCATATAATGTAATATTTCCTTGATCTCAAAGGGGACCCATCATCCATAAGTAATCATATTTGGTAACATTTCTGCCTCCCCATTGTCACATTTTGTGAATTATCCAAACTGCCAATATATGCATTGAAATTCCACAGCATTGTACATCTGTAAAGGGGTATATTCATGAAGGATTTACCCACAAAAGAGACATCACCTTTACAAGAAAGGCAAAACAATCCAAATCACACTCCAACCGATTAAAAGCCTGCTGCACTCAAACCAAATACCAACACTTTAGGTACACTCCAACCTTTTATGTAATAGAGTTATATCGTTATGTCTGTAATAAGGTTCAAGCCATGTACGATGGCGTGCCAGCGTACATGGTTTGAATGTCAATCCCCTCAAATCAATGTTGACACATCCCTATTGGAACACCCCTCAAGGGTCAAAACCGCAGTATCGCCATGTGTAAATAAAATAGTATATGTATGAGCATTGAGCAGCATGGAATTTTACCCAATTAAACTCCTAACCAATTCCGCCATCCAGATGAGACATGTTACACTCCATCAGCTGCAGCTCACGCACCATTACAAATGGGATAAAATTCTCAGATGGCTCAAATAATCTCCCCCTTCATAAATACTCACTCAATTTTTTTGTCAATTAATAACACTCCTAAACACTTTCACATCAGCCATAGATATTTATACACAAACCAACCGTACTCCCAATTCCTGCAACAATGACAACCCGCCGCTATTCCTCAATGCGTATATGCATGTGTCAACACTGCTAAACTCAAACACACTCTTCCCCTGAGGGTGATAGGCCTGGAGTTGCCTTCACACCTTTCCAATATAAACAGCACATTAAAAAGCTCAAATCAACCATTGCACCCAAATCTCTTCCAAACATCCCTACTTCTGCATCAGGATCTGAGTGCCCACAACTTCTATTGGATCAAATCTTCCCAGCTGATTATTCACGTTTGACCCAAAGCACTTTCCCAACTCCAGCGGGTCTCAATTCAACTGCACAGAAACCATATAGTGGCAGTCAAACCCTTCCCCCACAAGACCTAGGAATGATAATATCTGCCATTCTATCATTAAGGTATAATATACCCCGCAGGGCTTCACGCATTCTCCACCCCTCCCTAAACCTGCTGATCAAGTCCAGCATCTCAAGCTCCGGTGGTCCCCCCATTCCTGCATTCCATATACCTCAAGATCTGAGTACCATATTTGAACATCTCCAATTGGAGCCAGTGATTCAAAACTATATATGTTGTCCTCAATGTTTCTCTCTTAATGGCCTTACTGTATCAGTCACAACTGACCAACCCCACTGTCAACGCCATAATGACCCAAATGATCATGATCCCCCTTGCACACAATCATTAGGCAAATTCATCTATTCATTTGAAGCCCACACCCAAAACACCACCAACATGAAGCAAAAATTTATACCAACAAAACATTTCATTTATCAACCATTCAAAAATTGGCTTGCCAGATTTCTCCAGCAGGCTGGAATTATGGAAATTCTGCATCAACATCAACAATCCCAAACTCCCCAAGATTCCCCAAAATGTGACGTCTGGGATGGATTGGTCTGGAGACGCTTCACTGGCACTAGAATTATCCATGACCCCCCATTCATGTCCATTCCTGGTGCATTGGCCTTCTCCATTTATGTGGACTGGTTTAATGCACATGGAAAGTCCACCCGGTTGGCCAGCATTGGACCTATCATGCTTATTTGTCTTAATCTCCCCCCAAGTGAAAGATTGAAGCCAGAGAATGTCTATGTTGCAGGAATAATCCCTGGTCCGAAGGAGCCAACTTCCCTTCAATTGAATTATTTATTAATGCCACTCATCAAGGAGCTCAAAGAGCTATGGCAAGGTTACCATTTTTCACCCACCTCAACAGGTCCATCAGGATCCTTTATCCGTGTTGCCATCCTCACAGCCATTGCGGATGTGGTTGCCATGCGCAAGCTTACTGGATTTATTTCCCATTCAGGCAACCACTTTTGTAATTTTTGCACCATTCACAAAGCTCAAATTGATGAAATTGGTCCTCAATTTCACTACATACGCTCATATCAAAATCATAAATCAACCATTGCCAAATGGCTTCGGGCAACCCCGCAACAAAGACAAGCAATTTTCTCTGAGTATGGAGTGCGATATTCAATTTTAGAAGACCTTCCGTATTGGGATGCCACCAGAATGGTTAATCTTGACATAATGCATAATTTAATACTTGGAATTTTGAAGGATCATGCAACTTTCAAATTGTGCATTCCAGAGTCCAAATCAAAAATTTACCTCAGGTCCAGCAGGAAATCCAATGACACCAACAGTTCAGACTCAGATTCCATGACCTCCAACAGCTCTCTTGATAAAATCACATTGAGAGAGGCCCGCTCCCTGAGAAGAGACGCAGCAAAAATAATAAATGAGCCACTCCCCACTACTTCCACCCGAAAAAACGACTTCCCAATGCCCACCCCTAACACAGAACATCCATCTAGTGGTTCTGCGGAGATTCCTTCATTTGATGCCGATTACATCCCCACTTCTGAAATCCCCTCTGAATTGGATATCACTGCACTGAGTGATCACCAGATCAAGGGTGAGGCTCTGGCGCATCTCCGACAAATCATATCTGAGACAATAATTCCCTCATCATGGACAAGAGTACCTCGCAACATGGGTTCCCCCTCTCATGGTAGCTTAAAAGCCGCTGAATGGGCTCTCTTATATAAGGTCTATATTCAATTTTTAATGCTCAGTCAACAGATGTCATTAGAGGTACACCAATCTGCCAACATTCAAAGGCAAATGGGTCAGTCAGAAGAACTTGGAAATAAACTAACCAAGAATACATTCCATTTGATTAGTGCTATCAGCATTGCCACAAGTTGGACTGTTTCAATAGGAGATGCGACTGCATTTGCTGAACATTGGAAAAAATTCCGCCTTTCCAATCAACTCCTGTTCCCAAAACAGAAAAGTAAACCAAATCATCATTTTGCTGACCATATTCCCGAACTCTTCCAACGTTGGGGCCCAGCACAAGCCTCAGCCACATGGGGTTATGAGCGCTTGATTGGAGTATTTGCAAAAATGCCAACAAATAACAAAATATGTACGTCAATTAATAAGATCAATATATTCACATTGATTAAACACCTGAACTGAATAAGATTAACTTCTTGCAGCTCTAAATAGATGATATAGATAAAACCTTACTTCAACATATCTGTCGATGTTCCAACCTTTCCGTTCTCCTGAAATCCCCATCCGTGCCATGTGAAATAAAACAGCTTTTCGAATCACAGCCACCTGCCCTGTTCAATGACCATAAATATAACAAACCATCCCGCCATGACCAAGAAAATTATGATTGCCTGGTTGAGTACTTACAGAATTTTCATGCAACAAGGGAAATAGTTGATTGGATCAGCTTAGACACTACCGTGCAATCCACAAGTCATCTCACTTCAAGGATTGTCTCACCTTGGTATTTTCCAGTTTCAAACATTAATATTGGGAACAATATATTTTCAACTGAATCCAAAAATGTCAGCAACAGTGTGATATGTTTTCTGAGGGGCAACTCACGACGCTTTGGTATTATTAATAGCATTTTTAAAGTCTCTGAGCCATCTAGCATACTGAACAATAACTTTCTGATCTTAAAAACTTTGAAGATTGATGTGAATTTCTTACCAGATTGGCCGCATCTGAATATTTATAAAGCTGTTGGTTTTGATGATGGACACTTGATTATATCTGAAGAAGAAATAGAAGGTAACTGTGGATTGTATGATAACAAAGTTCTGTCATGTGGACTGCTTGTAATGATAAAGCCGTTATTTCATGAAATTTAGTCTACAGAAATGCAAATATCTCAGATTCATTAGCAATTTTGCTAGTGAAATAACTGCCTCAAAATTTAGTGACAGAGACATGCCATTGTGACAAGCAAAGCCCATTATTTCACATTGCCACAAAGAACTTACTATTTTGACATTGGGTACAGTGTGAATAAGCCAAGTTCAATGATCAAATGACCCACACACTCACCTTTCACAGCATCCAAAATTTCTAACTGCGCCATCATCATGTTGGAAGGGGAAGCGGCCCTTGCACACACGCCAATGCACACGCAAGCGCACCCGCACACGCCAATGCACACGCAAGCGCACCCGCACCCACACACGCGGTATTGTGCGGCGGGCTCTACCAGTGTCACCTGCAAAACGACAATCCCGCTCAGGCGGAGTCCTTTCATGGACGACCTGGTGAAGTCAAACCCCCCGCCAAAATTTCTAACGGCGCCATCATCATGCAGGAAGGGGAAGCGACCCTTGCGCACCCGCACCCGCAAGTGCAAGAGCACCCGCACCCGCACACGCACACGCGGTATTGTGCGGCGGGCCCTACCAGTGTCACCTGCAAAACGACAATCCCGCTCAGGCGGAGTCCTTTTATGGATGACCTGGTGAAGTCAAACCCCCCGCCTACATCAAGACTGGCTGAAGGACCTCTTTGATGTGTGTGTTTGCAAACAGGCGGGTCTTGGGTAATTTTTACCAACCATTGGACGGTTGCGGGATGATCAGGTGGTGAGGAATCTGAGTTGAAGGCACAGCGGAACCAATATTGGTGGATGTCACAGGATTTGGTGTAAGACAAGAGTAGGACGTGTGCTCGACGTTCGCTTGATTTTTGCTTGACGTGAGCTCGACTTTTATCCTGCTTGACGTTTGCTTGACGTGAAGTCAATCGCCGACGATTGACACGAGATTCGCCCTGGTGTGGTGTTATTCTTCAGAGACTTGATTCAGTCTCTTGTTGGTTTCTTCAGAGGCTTTGCTCAGTTGAGCATATCTTTCCTGAAGGTTTTTAACTATCTGCTCCAATGAGGCTTGAGTTTTTCTCATCCTCTCTTGGGCAGCTGCAAATTCTGCAGCCTGCTTTGCAGATTGCTCAGCATATTGGGACATTTGCAACCACAGTGTGTCACTGTTGATGTTGCTCTCAGATGTGATAATGTTGTTTTCAGTCTGAGTGGGGGTAATGTTTCTATTACTAGGACTACTGATTCTAGAGTGGTTTACAACTACTTCTGGTTCTTGTGTACTTCTTTTACCAAATCTAACAGCTTCTGGATCATGGGGTCTGACTCTTTCCTCCTCTGGTTGAAGGAGGTTTTGTTCTTGCCCTTGTTGCCTTGTCTTCTCCTGGAAACTTCCTGGAATTGTGAAGAATGGTGACTCTTGGCCACTGATCTGCTGGTTTCTGAATGGTGTGAAGCCACTGGAGAGCTGATTTGGCTTGCTCCTTGTGAACCTGAAGGAATCTGAGTAGGCCCTGTCTGGGTTAACTGTTCTTCTATAGCTTGGATAGTGGCTTGGTTCTCCCTTATCCTCTGTGCCCTTGCCTCCAGGAGTCTGTGCTGCCTGGTAGGGTTCCAACCCTTGGTGATTACCATAAGGTCCTTGAAGTCTATCTCTTTGAGACAGATCTTCTGGCAACTTGATCCCAGTTCTTCCCAGTGAGTTGCTAGGTTGAAACTCTTGTTGTCCATGCTCCATTGAAACAAATCTTTGAGGAGTTGGTGGATTTGAAGAACTTGATTCATATCCTTCCAGTCCTCTGATTTGAGGTTTCTTTTGAATTGGAGTGTGAATGGCAAGGTTGATATTATCTCCCTCATTGTTTTGCCATCCACCACTGTGTCCAATGTGTCTTCTTTCAGGTCTTCTGGTTCTAGACATTCCTGCTCTATCCTCTGGCTGGTTCCTTTGGAAGCCAAGGTCTCTGAGGTATGCAGGGGACATATCAGTGTTTGCAAGCAGTCAAAAACTTTATGTTCTTAGGGTATTTACCTTTGACTGTGCCTTGTACAAATTTGTTATCTGCTGATTTGGGCAGTTTGCCTTTGGAGGTTACAACTGGGTTAATAATTGTAATCTTCCCTGTACAAGTGGTTAAGGTTGGTTTACCTTGTATTGAAGCAGAGTTTTGTGGTTTTCTACTCCTCTGAGTGGCTATTGGTGTCCACTTCTTGGCTGTAATGAGGCCTTCACTAAGCCTTTTTCCTTTACCCTTGCTGCCCTCCGGTTCTGAGGGTGTCACTGGTGTGTTGGCCTGTGACTGGGTTTCAAGTGGGATGTAGTTTTCTTCCACTGAATTGAAACAGGAAAAAGAGGGCTTATGTCAGTTAAGACTTCTTAAAAGGCTGGTTTTGCACGTCTAAGAATGGCCTCTGGGCTTGTATATTATTACAGTATGCCCTTGTATAATGACAGTGTAATTGAATTAACAATTTCACGTCAAAAATACAGCTTATGGTGTCCTGTCACACTGTTTGTGTGTCAGTATCCCTCAGATACACTTGTGGTTTGCAAGTGTATTCTGTAAAAGTGGTTTGTATACAAGTGTTATTGAATTAACAATACACTTGACCACGCCTCAACTGATGGTTTTTCAGTCAGAGGTGTCCTTATTCAGTCAAGAATACAGGACTTTATTAGTGGCTTATGTGTTTTTATATGCAGAACACGCCAAAAATAATAAATTACTGTGGGTGTTAACCACGTAAAAAATACTCTTATATTATGAGTATATAAAAAAAAAGGTAAAAATATATAAAATATATATATTTAAATAGAAATTACCCCTAAAAAAAGGATAAAACAATGTGTTAACAAGTCATAAAAAAGAGAAAAGACTTACTTGTAAGGTCCAAAAAAAAGTCAAAAACACGGCCAGGCCCCCAAAATGTCAGGATGATACTATGATAAAGGTATAACTAGGCTAATTACAACTTTAACTGTGTATGTGAAACGACAGAAAATGATTAAAAAAAGATTTATAAGGGTTTATAATAAGATAAAAGGGTTCTACTATTGAGAAATAGTGGTGGTGAGCGCTATTGAGAACCCTGGGTGCAGGCTTTATCTGTTGGATTACAATAATAAAGTCTACAATAATTAAAGATTATAATTATACCTGATTATTTAACCAAGAGTAAAACTGTTTTTGACAGTTTACTACGTAGGTTATTCAAGAGCAGGATGAGGAGAGGATTTTGGCTGTGAAAAGCCCTCCTTTTATCCTGAAATTGGGGTGGAAAGGCTGCTAGACCTTTCCACGTAGAGGAAGTGAAGATTTTTCACTCTCTATGACAGACTTGTGGTTTGCAAACAGCCTGTATACCCTGTATTGGGCTCAGATGTGGTTTTGAAACCACATCTGGGCAGTTTTCATCAATACAGGGTGAAAATTTTCATCTGGGGACCTCACAGCTTGATTCTGACGTGTATGACGCGTAGAATGCTGTACAGAAACTGTATGGGACCCCAGTATTGACTGAAATATGAGGTATTGAAGTAAAAACATGCTTCTTCGTCTATTTGACACCTCATATCCATGGTTATGGGATATTATCCCATGGTAAGGCTGTATCTGACAGCAGGTGGGATTTTGACCTTAAAATGGTCATAACTCTGTCGGGTCTTGAGATATCAACCTCAAAAGTGAATCAGTGTGTAGCCCTGTATGCGTTCTACACAATGGTAGCTTATTTTATATGGCTATCATTAAATATGACAAAGTTATCCCATGTACAAGTATTTTTGTACATTGGCGTGGTCTGGTCAAAAGCTGTATTAAGCTTGTTTGGCCAATAACTTCTGTTGTAGTTGAGTTATGAGGAAATTGATGGCACCATCAGATTGCCCTGATTGTGCTCTTTCCAAAAAGACCCCACTTCAGGTATCTCACACTAAAACTGTAAAAGTTAGATGAGAGGTGATTGTTTTGTTCACCCTTATTTGGTCTGAATTTGACCATAACTCAAGTGATACTGGTGCTAGCTCAGTTTGGCTGGTACCATTTGATAGCCCTGGCTTAGAGCTTCATTTTGAGTACCCATTTGATGGGGTTAAGCCTCTCCTTCTAGATTTTAGATGAGAGGTGAAAATTAAGGTTTATGCTCAGCACTAACTTTGAGCAGGAATAACTTTGTTATTTCTTGTCCTATGGTGATGGGACTTATATTTTCAGGAAGAGATGAGTTTCCTCTTTCTTTTGATACCTTTTGAGCTAATTTGGCTCAGCTCCATGTTTTGGTGGTATTTTGGCTATACCATTGGTTTATGGTATTTTGGCTGTCATGCTTGTGCTCTGGTTTTGAGTCACAGGCTGACAGAGAGTGAAAAAATCTTCACTTCCTCTATTTGGAAAGGTCTAACATCCCTTCCACCCCATTTCAGGATAAAAAGGCAGCTTTTCACAGCCAGAAATTGTTTCATCATCCTGCTCTTGAATAACCTCCGTAGTAAACTGTCAAAAACAGTTTTACTCTTGGGTAATAAACAGGTATAATTATAATATTAACTATTTTAGCCTTTATTATTGTAACCCAACAGGTAAAGCTGCACCCAGGGCTTTCAACAGCGCTCACCACCACTATATTTCATATAGTCAAGCCCTTTTATTCTTAAATTAAAACATCTTTAGCTCCTATAACTCTTTTTAAATCCTTTTTTACCTTGTCACAGTCATAGTTAAAAGCTGTAAATACATTTTATTACTTTTGTTATACACTCAGCCTGACATTTTGTGGGCCTGGCCGTATTTTTTGACCTCATAAGTAAGTTTTTTCATTATTTATCACTTTCTGCCTATTGTTTTGCATTTTTTTAGGAATATCTTTCTTTACACATATATATATTATATATATATTCAATTAATTGGTCTATGTACCACCTTTTACTCATATTTTCAGAGTATTGTTCATGTGGTTAATACCCACAAGACCTTTATTTTTGGCGTGTTTTACATATAAAAACACATAAGCCATCAATAAGTCCTGTACTTTTGATTAAATAAGGACACCTCTGACTGTAAAACCAACAGTTGAGGAGTGTTTAAGTGTATTTCTGACTCAATCACACTTATACAGATCACACTTGAAAAGCACAAGTGAATCTGTGGGATACTGGTACACAAACAATGTAACAGGGTACCAAAAGCTGTAATTCTGATGTGGAATTGTTAAGTAAACTACACTGTCATTATACAGGGCATATTGTAGTAATATACAAGGCCAGAGGGCATTCTTAGATGTGCAAACAGCATTTTAAGAAGTCTTAACTGACATAAGCCCTCTTGTTCCTACTTTGATTCAGTGGAAGAGAATTATATCCCACTTGAGACCCAGTCACAGGCCAACACACCAGTGACACCCTCAGAGCCAGAGGGCAGCAAGGGCAAAGGAAAGAGGCACAGGGAAAGGCCTGATTACAGCAAGGAAGTGGACACCAATAGCCACCCAGAGAAGTATAGAACCACGAACCTCTGCATCAATACAAGGTAAACCAACCTTAACAACTTGTACAGGGAAGATTACTATAATTAACCCAGTTGTAACCTCTAAAGGTAAATTGCCCAAATCAGCAGACAACAAATTTGTACAAGGCACAGTCAAAGGTAAATACAAGAAGAACATTAAGTTGTTAACTGCTTGCAAACACTGATATGTCACCTGTATACCTCAGAGACCTTGGCTTCCAAAGGAACCAGCCAGCAGACAGAGAAGGCTTGTCCAGAACCAGAAGGCCTGGAAGAGGACACCTTGGACACAGTGGCGGATGACAAAACAATGAGGGAGATAATATCAACCTTGACATTCACACTCCAATTCAACAGGAACCTCAAACCAGAAGAGTGGAAGGATATGGATCAAGTTCTTCAGCTCCACCAACTCCTCAAAGATTTGTTTCAATGGAGCATGGACAACAAGAAGTTCAACCTGGTATCTCACTGGGAAGAACTTGGAGCAAGTTTCCAGAAGATCTGTCTGGAAGAGATAGATTTCAAAGACCTTATGGTAATAACCAAAGGTTAAAATCCTACCAGGAAGTTCAGACTCCTGGAGGAAAGGGCACAAAGAATAAGGGAGAATCAAACCACGATCCAAGCTATAGAGGAACAGTTTACCCAGACAGGGCCTACTCAGATTCCTCCAGGATCACAAGAAGCAGGCCAAATCAGCTCTCCAGTGGCTTCACACCATTCAGAAACCAGCAGATCAGTGGCCAAGAGTCACCATTTTACACAATTCCAGGAAGTTTCCAGAAGAAGAAAAGGATACAAGGGGAAAAACAAGACCTCTTTCAGCCAAAGGAAGAAAGAGTCAGACCCCATGATCCAGAAGCTGTTGGACTTGGTAAAAGAACTACACAAGAACCAGAAGTAGCTTTAAACCACTCTAGAATAAGTAGTCCCATTAATAGAAATATTACCCCCACTCAGATTGAACATAATGTTATCACACCTGAGAGTAACTTAAACCGTGATGCACACCACTCCTGTCCTAATCACCTGGAATGATGGCAAGTCTAGACTGTGTCGAGACTTCAGAGCTCTCAATACCTACACAAAAGAAGACAGGTACCCTATACCCAGGATACCTCATGCCTTGGATAAACTGGCAAAAGCCAATGACATAGCCAAAATGGATTGTATGAAAGGCTTCCACCATAATGGAGTTAAATAAAACTCCATGCAATTACTAAGAATAATATTCCATATTGAGATATATGAGTATACCAGGATGCCATTTGGCATCAAAAATGCACCAGCCCACTTCCAAAGGATGATGAACACAATATTTCAAGAAGAAATATTGGAAGGCTGGATGGTGGTATATATTGATGATATCATAATATACTCAAAGACATGGGAAGATCATGTTCAATACATAGAAAGAGTACTAAGTAAATTTATACCCATCAATCTGAAGATCTCATTGAAAAAGTGTAAGTTTGGCCAACAAGAGCTACTAGCTCTAGGACATAAAGTCTGAGGTCTCAGTCTGGCAATTGACCAGAATAAAGTAGCAGCAGTACTGCAAAAGCCAGTACCAAAGAGCATCAAAGAGATGCAATCCTTCCTTGGGTTTGCTAGCTACTACAGACACCACATCAAGAATTCTTCCCACATAACTAGTAGTTTATTCAAGCTATGTTCAAAAGATGTAGTTTTTGAAATTACCAAGGAAAGAAGGGATGCATATGAGAGGATCAAACATGAACTCAAAAATGCACCTGTGCTCATCTTGCGTGACTTTGAACTACCATTCAAGTTATATATAGATGCAGCATGTAGCCAAGGCTCAGGAGGAGCCCTTCACCAAAGACAAATTGTGGATGGTGAACCAAGAGAGGGAGTAATATGCTACATCTCTAGGCAACTGAAAGATTCAGAAGCCAGGTATGGGGCCACCCAGACTGAATGTCTATGTCTAGTGTGGGATCTCGAAAAACTCCATTATTATATGGAGGGTGCAATATTTGAAGTCTAAACAGACTTCACAGCCTTGAAGTCCTTACTAAACATGAAGACTACAAATAGACACATGCTGAGATGGCAAATAGCTATCCAGGAGTATAGAGGGAACATGACCATCATATATAAAGAATGTAAAAGCCATACCAATGCAGATGGCCTCATCAGGTGGCCACTGGATAATGTCAAAAGCAATCCAGCTTATGACCCTGAAGTTGCAGCAAAGATCCCTATCCATTTCATTTCTGAATGGGCACCAGGAAGTGGTACCCTTGATAGTGGGAACACTGAGTAAGAAGGAACAGAAACTCCAATACTGGGAATAAGTTCCTGAGAACTGCACAATGAATTTTTCAGTGCAGTCCTGAAGTCTTATGCCAAACATAAACAATGTGGCATATTAGTAAAACTCCTTCAACAAAAATACAGGAGTCCAGAAATGAAATCCCAGCTTGAGAAACCCTGGTTGAGGGCCTATAAGGATAAAAAATCCTTCCTTATAGATGGCCTGCTTTACCACCGTCAAAAGCACACCAGTGCACTCACAGTGGTAGACAGAGACCACATCTCTCTGATACTGCTAGAACACCATGACTGCACCTATATGGGACACATGAGTGAGGACAGAACCAGAGAGAGGGTAGCAAGCACACCTTGGTGGCCCAAGTGGCAACAAGAGTTGAGTGAATACATCAACACTTGTGATAGATGCCAAAAGGCAAATAGGAAAAATTGAAAGAAGTATGGGTTACCTCAACATAAAGAGGAACACAAACACCCATACGAAACCATCAATATGGACTGGGTCACAGGACTTGTCCCAGGGGGCAAAGAAAACTACAATGCCTGCTTAATCATAGCTGATAGGTTCAGCAAGAGCATGAGGTGTCTAACAGGCCATAAAGAGGAAACAGCCATGGATACTGCTCTTTGCTTCTGGAATAACATCATATCCACCTGTGGAGTCCCTAAGATAATCATTAGTGATAGGGACCCAAAGTTCACATCTGAATCTTGGACCAACTTATATGACATGCTTGGCACCAACCTTGCATTCTCCACAGCTTACCATCCACAAACAGATGGCCTAGCTGAAAGGATGATCGAGACAATGGAGGACATCCTTAGAACATTCTGTTGCTATGGCATGGAATACAAGGACCATGATGGATACACCCATGACTGGGTTACCCTTCTACCAGCTGTCCGACTGGCTTATAATACAAGTCAGCACTCTAATGCAGGAAAAACACCTGCAGTGGTAGAGAAAGGGTGGATTCCCCTGTTACCTGTGGATCGCTTGAAGAAGAATCTTCTGACCATCCACCCACAGCCAAGCACTTCCATGACATGTGGAAGAGGGCTTGTGACACAGCTGCCAAATGCATAGCTTAGGCAAAACAATAAAATAAACAGAGGTGGGACAAGACACACATTCAACCTGACTTTAAGGAAGGGGACCAGTTGCTAGTGTCCACACTGAACTTTAATAATCTTAAAGGACCTAAGAGAATGAGAGACCACTTTGTAGGGCCCTTCACTATCATTAAATTGATAGGGAAGAATGCAGTGGAAGTAACCCTTACAGAGGAATTTTCCAAGAAGCACCCAGTTGTTCCAGTAAGTTTAGTCAAGCGATACTTCCGAACAGAGGAGGACAAATTTCCCTTCAGCTAGAAGAACCCCACACAGCCTGAAATAGTGGAAGTGGAGGATTCCCCTGGACCTGTGAGTTAAATTATCAGGGCCAGGAAGATCAGACTTAATGGGAAGGATCAGAGTCAATACTTAGTCAGATTCAAGAACCAAACAGCTGATAAAGACAAATGATTGGCAGAAGATGCCATACCAGATGGGAACCTTCATTTAAGGATATTCAGAGCCTCTAGGAGGTCTGAACAGTCTCATCATTATGAGCCTTTTTCAGAGGGAGGGTATGTCTGCCTGTGACTCAAAACCAGAGCACAAGCATGACAGCCAAAATACCATAAACCAATGGTATAGCCAAGATACCACCAAAACATGGAGCTGAGCCAAATTAGCTGAAAAGGTATCAAAAGAAAGAAAAAACTCACCCCTTTCCAAATATACAAGTCCCATCATCATAGGACAAAGAATAAGAAAGTTATTCATGCTCCGAGTTATTGCTGAGCATAAACCATAATTTTCACCTCTCATCTGAAATACAGAGTAAGAGCCTTAACCCCATCAAATGGGTATGCATAATGAAGCCCTAAGTCAGGGCTATCCAATGGTACCAGCCAAACTGAGCTAGCACCAGTATTACAGAAGTTATGCTCAAATTCAGGCCAAATAAGGGTGAACAAAACATTCACCTCTCATTTAACTTCTACACTTTTAGTGTGAGATACCTAAAGTGAGGTCTTTTTGGAAAGAGAAAAAATCAGGGATATCGTCATATTTAATGATAGCCATATCAAATAAGGTACCATTGTGTAGAGGATATACAGGGCTACACACAGAACCCACTTTGAGGTTGATATCCCAAAAACAGACAAAGTTATGGCCTTTATAAGGTCAAAATCCCACATTCTGTCCAACACAGTCTTACCATGGGATAATATCCAATAGCAATGATTATGAGGTTTCAAACTGACAAAGAAGCAGGTTTATACCTCAATATCTCATAAGGCAGCTAATACTGGGGTCCCATACAGTTGCTGTACAGCATTCTACACGTCATACACGTCAGAAAAGGGGTATGTGGTCCCCAGATGAAAGTCTTCACCCTGTACAGCCTTTATTGGGCTCAGATGTGGTTTTAAAACCACATCTGAGCCCAATAAAGGCTGTACAGGTCCTTGCAAACCACAAACCTGTTTCAGAGAGTGAAACAATCTTCACTTCCTCTACATGGAAAGGTCTAACAGCCCTTCCACCCCATTTCAGGATAAAAAGGAGGCTTTTCACAGCCAGAAATGCTTTCCTCATCCTCCTCTTTAATACCCTACGTAGTAAACTGTCAAAAACAGTTTTACTCTTGGGTAATAAACAGGTATAATTATAATATTAATTATTGTATCCTTTGTTGTTGTAACCCAACAGGTAAGGTTGCACCCAGGCCTTTCAACAGCGCTCACCACCACTATATTTCATATAGTAAAGCCCTTTTATTCTTAAATTGAAACATCTTGAGATCTTATAACTCCTTTTGAATCCTTTTTTAACATGTCACAGTCATAGTTAAAAGGTGTCAATACATCTTAATACTTTTATCATAGACTCAGCCTGACACCTTTCCTTCTGGTAATGAACCACTTGCGGCTATTAAAGGCCATGAAGTGGAGGTTATTCTTGATGTGCAAAGGCCTTACCCTCCACTGCTAAGAAGACCAGCTTACCCAGCTAGCCCCAGGGCTATAGAAGAATTGGAAGCTCATATTAATGAGCTTATGAAACTGGGAGTCCTTGGAAGATTTGTACACAATGAGGAAGTAGAAGTCCCAACCCCTGTAATCATTACTTGGTATAATGATAATTCAAGGATGGTCAGTGATTTTAGAGCATTGAATACCTATACTGTTCTATACAGGTATCCTGTGAGCCTTGAGGTATATTTTACATACCCAAATAGGCCACAATTATCTTAAAAATAAATTCTGAACTATGCATAACCCATAAGTCATGCATATATTCAAAGTTCATCATTTTTGATTTCAGAAAAGATGAATAAATTTTTATTGAGTATGTAAATACATGGATTTAAGGACAGATTTGGATTCTACACAAAACTTCACCTAGGGTAGCTCCATAGAGTGAATAAGCTCAAATAAACTCTTTGAGGTGGTAATATGGAAAATAATTCAATATCACATAAAAGATCCATGAAAATGTTTGTTTTTCTTAATTCCATGCCAAAATAATGGGAATGTGAGAAATCCCATGTTACATATACACTAAGAATGGTTTATGCATATTTATGGCACCTAATGTCATGGTATTCTTACATACACATTTGGTACACCCATAGTGGATATCTCACTTGAAGGCTGAATTCCTAATTTGATGTAAAAAATAGTCAAGGGGGACAAAAGACATCAAAGAGAGCCAGGTTACCCAGCTTCTGAGGCCTCTGAGGCATGGACAGCTGTAAAGCTTGGATCTATGGCTGATCTTGGCCCAATAAGTATACTAAACACCTTTGGGAACTGGGTTATCAAGTCAAAACCTCATTATATCAGAAGAAAATAGCAAATAAGCTGCTAATTTGACATGCCAAGGAGGTGAAGAGCAACTTAGACTCTGGTGACCATTTCAATTCTTAATGACTTCCCCTGGATAAACCCCAAAATATTAATTAAAACCCTTTTTGGACTAGTATCCATGAAATTACCTCATAGCAACCAGCCATATAGTGCTATTTGCAATTCTATGTAGAAATGCAGTCAAAAACTTCAAAAATTCATTAAAAATACAATTCCAAAAGTATCCTTCTGAAATTTTGGAGACCAATTAAGAACTTTATAATTCATTTAAGAACCCAAAAGAATTATAATTTCACAAGTAAAATTCTAAGCTTTACTTACAGTCTATTTTTGATGATTCCACATGAAATAATGAATATTCAAAAATTCAAATAGAATACACTCTGTGATAAAATTTCCAATAACATTGATGAATTTGAGAAATAAATGATTATTTTGCAATAAAAGAATATTTACAGCTTTACTCCTTTTTTTCTTAACCATAAATGGGTTGGTGGTCATGTAAAAGCAACAATTAAGTAATTATGATAATCTTACATGACAAAAGATGATAAAATCAATACTCCAAAGAGGCTTATTGTTTTCCCACTCACTGATTTTCAGTTTGATCTATGGTATGCCTCTTTGAGCTGTCTTAGACTTAACAGAGGCCTCCTCTTGCTGTTTTTTCCAAATCATCACATTATTCAATTATACCTTTATTATCAACAAGTAAGTATTAGTTAAAACCTTTCTTAAGTGTTCTATTATTTCAGAATCAATAAGAAAGACGTGAAATCAGAGAAATCAACTATATATTTTTGAAATACTGTTATAAATGCATTTTGATCCATTAAATACACAATTATCTGTCAAATTTTCTACTATTATCTTTAATAAGTTCTTTGGACTATTAGTGAGTGATTTATCTTAATTATTAAATTTTTCTCAAGTAATTTCTTTCTTCAAGAATTATATTTATAGTTACTCTTTCGAAAGAGAATTATATATTAAAATAATTTTCTCATTTTAATAAAAGAAGTCTTATTATTCAATACTTCTTCCAATTGATTCCAGTAGACAATTACTGCTTACTTCCAAAATTACTAGTAGTGTATAACAAGTAAAAGGAGAGTCAATTAATTAATCATTTAATTTGGTTATAATAATTTCATTATTATATTTCATAAGAACAATCATAGTACTGTTTATTAATAGTAATATTATCAACAGTTTCATAGACACATCTTACATTTGGGGGCCTGGCCATGTTTTTGAAACCTTGTACCCTTAATTGATATATTTTTCAGTTCTAGAATATATGAATTGAATTTTTTTTTCTTTCAATTTGAAGTTAAAATATTTTTTTTTGAAATTGTCTTAAAATCTTCTTCATTGAGGAATTTGGTTTAATTTTATGCTGTTTTTACATGTGGCTTTTTCACATCCAAAAAGTTATAAGATTATTCTTTGAGTTACTCTGAATTATTTTGAGTCAAAATCTTAAATTTGAATTTTTTTCTTTGAAAAGAATAATTTTTTTAATATTAAAAATGAAAAACTTATAAAAATGCTTGCAAAATATTGTAAAAGTATAAAAAATAATTCTCTTTTATCAAATTCTTTCTCTAGTTTCTTCAATCAAATAATGTGCAGCTGGTAAAAGACTCAGTCAAAGATACAATACTGTGGGAACTCCTCTTGTGTGGGATTAAAATGAGGCAGTACCTGGACGGGGAAATCACAGGTAACTAGTTTTTAATTGCTAATAACTCCTGTAACCAAGGGTGGAAATGGTGTATTGCCTGCCCCTCCTAAAATACTGAACAAAATCTTCCATGGCGCTCACAAATCAAAATAAAATTAGGAAGTGGCTTTAGAACTGCAGAAGACAAAATTCAGCAGTCTCAGATCAGACCTATTCAATTAATAATATGAAAAATAATGTCAGTAATCTTGGTAATATTTGAGATTTTAATGAGATACTTGTCTGTTTAATTTTGATATTTTTGGTTAAATTGAGGTGAATTGTTTCTTCTTGGTGATAAATCCTTGGTAGGATGGGTTATTGAAGGTTTTCTGGAAGATTTGATGAGTTTTGATAAAGGTAATTCTGTTAAGGTATAGCTATAATAGAGTAAAATAATTTTTGAAAGGTTTGTTATTTTTTTAAGAGTGTTTAATAATGAGATAAAATAGTATTTGTTAAATTTAAGAGACAAGATTTTATGATATTTAATATTTTTTAAAGGGGGTAAGTTAATTTTAATTCTTGATGAATGGTGTTGATTTTACTGGATAAAATATCTTAATAGAGCAGTAACCCTAATCTTGGGTACTGGGTAATTGTCATTTTTATTTCAATAATAATAGGATTCCACTGAGCTTAGCTACTGGGAAATCTTTAACACTATACTTCCACTGAGCTTTAGCTACTGGGCAAGTAAATTCACTATAATCCTCTGGACTACTTCCCAGGTGAGGGATGACTTATTCCTGTGCTTGCAATGTACAGGGGATAAAATGTGCATGGGGGGGATTTTGAAATTTGGGGGGAGAGAGCCCCTCTATTTATACCTTTTAGGAGCCCAAAAGGGCCCTCCATGGGAGCTGTCTTTTTCCACTTTGAGTCCTCTTTATTTCATCATGTGACTCCATTTTTGGTGAGGCCTTTCTTGCATGGGTCAGGTGATTTAAGGTTGGGTGATGATTTTTTCTCTGCACAGCCTCCATTCATCACATGATGGTCTTTTGGTGAACTAATTACAATGTGATATTCTTGGATTTTCCTTGCATGCATGGGGTTATTTCATTTTGGCTGAGGATTTTTGTTGTGCACAGCCTCTTTTCTGTCACATGATATTCTGTTGGTGGATGGAGTATCACATGATGAACTTGAAATTCCTTTGCATATGTCATATTTTAGGCTTTTTAGAAGTGGCTGTGTGATTTATGCAAGTGTCATTTTACTGCTGCAAAAGTCCTGTGGCTATAGAGGGGTGTAAAGCTGAGTGGGGTGTGTAATTTAAAGGGTGGTACCTTATTTTTTGTAACTAGTTTACTATATGTAACTTGATTTTTACATATGCATAATGAAATTGAATAATTTATTTCAACACATACACTGCCCTTTGGTGCCTGTGCCATGGTTTGATGAGTTAAATTCAGATTCTGGCTGTAAAATTGACCTTTTGGTGTAAATTTTGAGTGTAAGTTTGCCTGTAGGCTGGATTTTCTGCTGTTATGGGGTACTATGAGCTTGAGCCTGGTGAAAAAAATGGTATGGAATACCACATCCCCCTCTCCATTTAATGCTTTCCCCAGCATTCCAGGTGAGAGCTCCCTATTCTTCATCTGATTCTGTGGTCTCCTCAAATACCTCTTCCTCATTTATTGATTCATCTTCTTCACTTTGTTCTTCTTCTGTGTCTTCTTTTGTGTTTATCAAATTTCCTCTTTGGTAGAACCTTTTTACTTGAGAGGCTGCAAATCTTCTTGCTAATTCTGTTCCATCCATCTCCTCAAGTTCATATGGTCCATTGTTTATTTGTCTGATTACTCTGTAGGGTCCATTCCATTTGTTTTTGAAAAGTAGTCCCCAATTAGTTTCCATTGCTTTGTTGTAAGCCAGGACCAAATCTCCTGGATTAAGTGGTAATCTTAGTTGGTGTGCCATTCTTCTATCCCAATATTTCATTGAGTCCTCCCTTGATTTTTTGAGTTTTCCGCTGCTTTCGTTCTCATTTCTTCTTTTCCTTCTAATTGTGTAGCTCTGGCTTCCAATAATTCCTCAGTTGTGGATATTTTGTGCCATTCTACTGCTAAAAAGGGTTTTGTTTCAATGTCAATTGGTAGTACAGGTAGTTGTCCAAATTGGAGTTCAAATGGTGAGAAACCAGTTGTCCTTTTAGTGGAGATTCTGTCAGCCAATGTCACTAGTGGTAGATATTTTTTCCATTTTCCTCCACTTTCCCCCCACATTTTGACTAATGCATCTTTGAGTTGTTTATGGCCCCTTTCCACCATTCCTTGAGACTTTGGGTATTAGGGTGTGGTGACTCTGATCCTTGATCCTGCCTTCTTTACTGCATCTTGCAATTTTTTTCCAAACTCTGGCCCCCAATCAACAGTTACTTCTTTTGGTGAGCCATACCTGCATATCAATTCCGAGGTGAACCATTCTGCAACTGCTTTTGCTGTTAATTGGACTAGTCCAACTGTTTCTGGCCATCCTGAAAAATCATCTCTGGCCACAACCATGTACTTCCATCTTCCAGATTTGATATGGAATGCATCCATACTGACCCTTTCAAAGATTGTTGATGTTGCTGTAGATTTTCCTTGTTCTCTTTGTAAGTTTTGACTCCTCTTTTGGCAGGCTAGGCAAGATTGAACCCATTTCTTTACTGATTTCTTTATTCCTTCCTACCAAAATCTTGCTTTAATTATTCTGTAAGTTTCATTTTCCCCTCTATGGCCAATGTCTGCATGAAGTGACTTTAAAATGTAGCTTTGAACTCCTTGACTTGATATCACCAATTGAGGGTTTGGGTTATTTCTTCTTTTGAGCTGGCCATCTTCCAAGAAAAAGTTGGATGACCTTCTTTTTATCCTTCTAAATTCTTCATCTTTACTTGATTGTGGTTTTTGTCATTGTACTTAAGTATTCTTGCATTCTCTTCCAAAATCCTTCTTATTTGGTTGGTAACTGTATTCCTGAAAAATGGAGTGAATTTACATTCTTAGCCCCATATCCAGGGTGTGGCTTGATCCAATTTTCTTCTTCATCAAATTCTGGTGCATGTTCATCTTCTTCTTCTGAGTTTTTTGGTCTTCTGGACAGCCCATCTGGCATAGTGAAAGTCCTCCCTGGTTTGTGTACCAAATCAAAGGAAAGTTGAATGAAAGCCACCCATCTTGTCATGGGGGCATTGGGTAAGCAAGGGGTGTTGATCATTTCAATTAAGGCCTTGGCATCAACTTGCAATTCAGAATGTTGTCCCCAAAGTATTTTCTGAAGATTCTTGAGAATTCTTGCAACTCCACAGAGTTCTAATTTTGGTTGTGAGTTTTTCGATTCCAATTTGGAAAAAGTTATTGATTCATAAAATACTGGTCTGTCTTTTCCTTCTTTATCTTCTTGAGTGAGTACTGCTCCTGCAGCAATGTAGCTTGAATCTACTGCTAGCTTAATTTTTCTTGCTCCTTTGTCATAATCCAATTTGTTGAGGGTTATTTCTTCTCCAACTATTCTTCTGAGCTTATGGAAAGCTTCTTCACATTTTTGATCCCAGTCCCAGTCAACATCTTCTCTGGTGAGCCTTCTGAGTGGTGACGCAACTTGTGAGAAGTTTTCGATTAACATTCTTACATAGGCACAAAGTCCAAGAAATCCCCTTATTTCCTTCTTGTTAAGAGGTGTTGGCCAATTTTGATATTTGTTGATCTTTTGTTTTGAAATTTTTCTTCCTTTGAATGATACAACATGCCCTACTATGTCCAAAGCTGGAACACAGCATGCAAGCTTTGATCCTGAGATAGTGAGTCCTGTTTCTTCAATTCTGAATAAGACTCTTTCTAAGGTTATGGCATATTGCCATATAAATCTTTTGATTGAGGGGTTTTGTGGTAGTGTTTCTTGGTTGTAAAGTGATCTTGGTCCTTTTATTCCTCCATCATCAATGAAAATTCCTACACTTTCTGGTATTTCTTCTTTGAGTATCCAGGTCATTTGTGCTTGGTATACTGCTACTGAGTTGGTGGATTCTTGGGGTAGTCTTGTGAGCTGCATCCTTCCAAGGGGTGTTTTAAAAGTGGTGAGGAGTCTTGTAGTAAAATCTAATTCTCTTTCATCATATCCTCCCATGATGTCTCCTAGTCCATAGCATGCTCTTCCTGCAAATGCATCTACAAATTCTTCAATATGAGGTGGTAAGCCAGCATCCTTTATGGTGACTTTGTTTAGTTCTTGAAAGTCATGGACAATTCTGAGTTTCCCATTTGATTCGGCCACACAGAAGATTGGTCTTGTGTAGCTTGAGGTGGATTGCTCATAGAGTCCTGTCCTGATTCTTTCTCTGATTAATTCAGTAAACTGAGGTAAAATAGATTTGGGAATGGGAATTGGTTTCTTCTGCCAAGGTTCATGAGGTATTACTGGTGTTTTGTAAGGTTTTCCATATGAGTGCTTGAGTAATCCTCTTTCTTCTTCACAGAAGGCTATTGCTTTTTCCCTTAAGGTAATAAAATTTTTGAGTAAATTGATTTCTTCATTTGATAACCATCCTGGTGGGCCAAGATTTACTGCTTGCAGTCTTTCATGGGTGACCTTGAAGGTTTCTTGACATGTAGGTGAGTTGGGTGATAAGGGTGTTTCATAAGGATCTCTTGACAAAGGTGGTCTTTCCAAAGGTGGGTTAAGGTCTTGAGGCATTGGCTCATTGACTGGTCTCACCTTCTTCAGGACTGCTTTGTATTTGCCTGCTAAAATTTGGTGATCCATCTTCAATTAGTGATTTTTTGAATTATTTCCAAGAATTTGCTAGTGTCCTGATATATTGAGGTCTTCACAATTCTTCTTTCTTCTTTCTTCCATAAAAGATGTAGTTTAACGTCATACAGGACCTACAACTAGGTGTGTAACCCCTGTATATCAGGTATACAAGCCCTGAAGTTTAAGACATGCAAGGACCTCCTGGCCTAATGAAAGGGCTTATCTTGATTCTTGAGCTCCTTTGGGTTTGATTTTAGATTCCACTTGACTCTTGTTTTATTCTTCTATCTTCATGATTACCACTTGATGAAAGATTCTTCTGGTTGTTTTATTTCTTGATAAGGAATTTTCTTGTCTTAATTGATGACTTGGGACTGCACTTTGTTCATTTTGGCCAATTTGATACCTCTAAACACCTGTGAAACCCCTTGTTCCTGTTACACAAAGGGAGCAGTTTATTTTCATGCTGAGAACAAAGATGGTCCTTCAGCACTTCTCCTGACTAGGAAAATCCCCTCCAGCTTCTTGGCTATTCTTTTTTTTATATGTTTCCCTGTCCAAGTCTACAGCAGAAGCAGTTTAGTGTCATGCTGAGGACCTCTTGAGTCTTCAATGTTCTTGAAAATCCCAAGGGCAATTTGATTTGAGTGTTGTACATTATCTTGTTAGTCCTCCATGTTGAGTGAGTCCTGAGTCCATAATTAATCCAGTGGGTCATCCTTCAGTTCATAAATCCCGACCAATGATTCTTGAATTCCAAATGAGCTTCAATCAAAGAAGTGTCCAAGGTCTTGAGCTGTCCAAAGGATAATCCATAAGGAACTCCTGCTTTTCTTCATAAATAATCATCTTCATTTTCAGTATTCTGAATAATTGTCCTATGATAAGTTGTTTCCCAATTCTCTTGCTATTTCTTCAAAATAATTTATGTCCTTTTGTTCTTTTGCATTCCTGAATTCTACCTGTTATAAAAAACTGTAATTATAAGGTGATTTAAAAGTTGATTTTAATATTAATTTAATTATTTTTTTTTCTAATAAATTTTTTTTGTTTGGATAAGGGCCCCCCTCTCCATTTAAAAATCTTGAGTTGGTTTTCAAATTTTGAAGAGGATATGTTCTCATTCCCCCAAAACTTCCACTATAAGGGATAGTGTAAGAAATACATTTACCCACCCCTTATTTTTTTATAGTGATTTTGATAAGAATAAATAATGATACAGAAGATTGACATAATTTTATTTTAATTATTATTCAATAATTTTTTTTTTCGTAAGTATAAAATAACCATTAACTGAGATATCTGAGTAAAAATCATAATTTAAAAGAAATAAACCTGAATCACAATTAAGATCATGGAACTGATTGGTTGAAGGTGGTAATTTGTGCCAATCAGTAAAAATTGGTGTTCTTGAGAATATTTATGATTAATATTACATAATTGAATGATCATAATTTGAGTCCTTTATTCATATAATGACCCTTATGATACCACAACTATTCCTTTTGGAATCATCATTGTGACTCAGACTTTATTTCAAGTCCATCCCCTTTATGGTTCAGATTTTCTGTTACCCATAAATGCATTTGAGTTGTTAAAAAAATATAAACAGTGAAATTGAAAATTGGTACAATTAAAAAAAAACTCTTATTTGCTTTTTGGGGGCTTTTTCAATTCCATTTGGAATAAACAGCACATTGAGGTGTTATTAATTTGTAAATTCCCCAAATTATGTCATCAATTTATGAGTTTTTAATATAAATAACTCCTTCAGAGTTCAATTAATGCCTTCATGGCACAAATACTTCTTCTTTTCAAAAAATTTCCAATCACTCTCTTGTAATTGAATAAATATTTCAAATAAATTGATCATTTTTTCAAAAAACAATAATACTTGATGTGGAGTTTTTTTTAATTATTGTTATTATTGAGTTGGAAAACTAAGCCAACTTAATGGCTCTTGCGGTAATAGTAGGAAAAGTATAATAGAATATTTTTGAGCTCATTAATGGGATATGACCCAAATTCTTAGGTAGTTTATAGTCTTGCCTAGGACTTATCCTCCTTTGATAGTCCTTGCTCAATCTTTTTGAATATTTTAAATTGGGAGTGTGTGGTCTTTCTAAGGACCATTGTTTCATTGTGTTGTAATTTGAGTCCTAGTTGAGAATTTTTGGTGGGCAGTTTATGGTCTTGCCAAGGACCATTGATTATTTCCTTTTCTTGATATTCTTGATGATATCGTGAGGAATTTCTTGATCCTTGAAGGGGCAGTTTATGGTCTTGACAGGGACCTTATCTTGTTTCCAGGCACTTCTGTCTGATACTTTTGGTTTTCATGACATTTGATTTATCTTCAAAACCAAGCTGTAAATTGAATTAAATATTTTATAGTCTTGTTAGGGACTCCTTTTCACTTTCAAAGAACTTTTAATGTTATAAAATCAGAGAAATATTTTCATGATGAACACCTGTAGCATTCAAAATAAAATATGTCAGTATAATATATTATAAAATATAAGAGAAAGCATAAAAAATAAAAAATAAAAATGGCAGTCTGAAGCCTTTCTTAGGGCTTTGCATTGAATGTCCTTTATAGCCCTGTAGCCATATCCAAAATTAAATATGTAAGTTTAATTTGATATCCGACATAAAAGGATCATGAGAAATAAAGTTAAAGAAGCAGTTTATAGCCATACTGAGGGCTCATTTGTATATTGAAGACCTGTAGCACAATTAAGTGTGTGAGCTCCATTTTATATCCAAGATAAATTAAGAATGAAAAAAAGAAATAAGCAGTTCAAAGCCTTGCTGAGGGCCCGTTTTGGTATTTTATTTGAAAACAATTCTCCAAATCTTAAGTCATAGTCTGTTTTGTATATTTGAAGCCCTTTCTCAGAGCATTTATTATTTTCTTTAATTTATAGCCCTGTAGCAAATCACAATTGAAATAGGTCAGCTTTACTCAATATTAAGAAGAAAATGCAAAGAGTCCAGCAGTTTAATGTCTTGCTGAGAACAGGTATTGTTACTTGCAGCCAGTTTAATGTCTTGCTGAGGACATTATTTTTGGTTTATTTCAACTTCCTTAATTCATGAAATATATATATATACTTTTTTTTGTTTCTTTTGTTTCTCATTAAGATATACCTGTATCAAAAATGAAAGGGTAATGTTAGCATTGATGGAGGAAAGAATAATCAAATAATAAATAAAATCCAGCAGTTTTAAGCCATGCTGAAGGCTTTTATTATTATTTTTTATTTTAGAGCCCCATAAAAAAGTAATTTTTTTTTTTTTTCGTTAATTTGAAATAAAATAAGAAACCAGAAGTTTAATGTCTTGCTGAGGACTTATTTTTTTATTTCTTGTATCCTGAGGGCTTTTTCCTTTTTAATCCCTAATTCTGTTATATACATTGATATTTCTCTTGTTATTATATATATATTTGTTGATAAAAAACTGTGAAAAATAGAATAAAATTGTCAATAAAATGATTAAGTCATTAAAATAATAAAACAATATAAAATTGAGAAGTTTAAAGCCTTGCCCAGGGCTTGTATTTTTTTTAACTTATAGCCCTGTAGAATTTCAAAATAAGAAATCAATTAGCAAATTCAAAAAGCAGAATTATAATTCATAAAAGAACTAAGCAGTTTTAAGCCATGCTGAGGGCATCTTTTTTTTATTTCAGCCCTCATTCTATAAGATATCAATATTTCTTTTTTTTATATATATATATAAATGTAATTTATGTCAGTTTTAAATTCATTATAAGTACTACCGAAGAAGTAAAGAAAATAAAGTCAGGTTAACAAAAGGAAACCAGCAGTTTATAGCCATACTGAGAGCTTTTTTTTTATTGGTAGCCCTAAAAATAATAGAATAAGCACAAAAAACAAGATATAAAAATTGAAAACCAGCAGTTTATAGCCATACTGAGGGCTCTTCTTTCTTTTGAAAGCCCTGTTCATTCATAAAAAAATTGGTTAACCAGCTAATTGAATCATGATAAAAAATGAAATCAAACAGTTTATAGCAATTCTGAAGGCTTTTCTTTTATAAGTCTTAATTAAAAAATAAAAAATAAAATCAGCATAAAAAAGCAAGATAGAAAACTTCAAACCAGAAGTTTATAGCCATACTTAGGGCTTGTATTTTATGTTATTTTTAATTTATATCCCTTTTTTTATTGTTTTCCTTTTGAATTTCCTGTAGAAATCAATAATCAGAAGTCTTAAATTAATTTAGTTATAAAAAATAAGATAATGTTAAATTTAAGAAAATCATCAGTTTAAAGCCTTGATGAGGGCTTTTTATTGATTTATTATTGTTTTCCAAAACATAAATAAATTTCAACAGTTTGAAGTCATGTTGAGGACTTCTTTTTTTTTTTTTTTTTTTTAAAAAAAACCTTCTTATTAATGAAAGCATTGGCTCATAAATAAATTTTCAGTAAAATAAGAAAGCTAATAAAATAATAGTTAAAAATATAAAAGTGAGAAGTTTTAAAGCCATGCCCAGGGCTTGTATTTTTTTGTATATTTTTATTATTGCTTTATTTTATTTTTTTTATTTTATCATTTTATTTTATTTTATTTTTTTTGTGTTATAGGGAACCTTTTAATTTTAGTCCTACCTAACTAACCGGGCCGTACGGCCCAGTACTGGCTTCCTGAGGTCAGCTTTCTATAAACTTGCTGCAACTCCTGCATCCCACATAGTTTATGCTACCTTCTTCAAACTTATTGATTAATTATTTCTTCACTTTTTTTACGACCTTTGGGGGGCTTTTTCCAGAATGTCAAGATTTCATGACACCACCTTTCTCAAGCATTCTTCCCAACCACTTAATACTCAATTAGCTGGGGTTTACCCTTTGTCTTTTGATCAATTTCGGTTCAAGTCGTCGTTACTAGCTAATAACAAGGCTTTTGGTCATCTGAAAGTATCAAGAGGATTAGTGTGATCTTAATTTGATTGGTCAATAGTAAAATGGTCTCCTTCTCATGTTACAGACTCAAGTAATTGAGATTCTCCACCGTAAGCCCAACTCAAGCCACTTCCTTTTACCAGGAAAATCTAAAGGATTTAACTTGGCCTTCTCTTTGCTTTTCCTTCCTCCAGTTGTGTAGGTGAATTTTAGGTTCATTAGCACTTAAGTGAGCTTACGTTAGTGGCAGCTACCCAATTTTAATGCTTAATGCATGATTCCGGTACAGTTGCCAGACACCAGGGGTGGTCTGTTTCATAGAGATCTGATAGTAAACTTATCAGGTGCTTTCCTTACTTTCTGGTCATTCAATAAACTTCTTGTGTGATCCCAATGCAATTTACTGATAGTGATGGCTGTAAGGTCCATTCCAGGCTAACTCCATTATAGTAATTAGCCCCGTAACTTTTCTTCTTTAGTGAGCCATTGAATGATTTTCTTTATTGTCATATGCAGCTGTCAAAGTAAATATCTCTCTTTTTCTCTCCTCCATCTCTTCTCTTCAAAAAAATAAGCTAGTCGGTACTGTCTACAGGTGGCCTTGGCAAACCACCGCAGCACTAATACCCAAAACTGGAATGTTGATTTGTTGCGTCCTTAACTCCCTTTTTAATTTAGGTTTTTCCTATGAATTTGGGTTTTATTTTTTGCAGACTATAGTGTGATCTTTAGGTGGTGTGGCCCAGTAATAATATCTTTTTATTAGGGCTTGCATGTTGCTTTTTGCAATTCTTTAACTTGGTAATAATGTTTGACATGATGCCCCACTGTTTCCGGTTATTGTGTGAGGCCCTTTTAGTTCTTGGTGGAATAAAAAATACTACCCCTTTAGTTAGTTAACCTACTGCTTCCATTGGTTTCGTACTGCAGTTCTTGTTGACGCTTTATCCTCTCAAAACACGCTCATGAGAAACTAGAAGTAGCCTTGTCATGCCCTTTGTGGACCTAGTTGTACAAGAGCAATACTAAGCCTGGCTAATTCCTTGTCCTGGTGGAAGCTAGGAAATTGGATAACTAGAGAATCCAATGATTTGCTTCTACTATTAGAAGGTAGGAATATTTCTTCCACCTTTGTCTTTGGTGTTTTAACCTTCTGATGCATTTAGACGAGATTGGTTTAGGAGGAGCACCTGGATCCAACTTATCTCTAATTAATGCTGTTTAGGAAGAACTTAGTCTTCCTTCCAGAATCTAGCATTGTTGAAAAGGTTTTTTCTTTTCTCTCTTTTTTTTTAATATAACCTGGTCAGTTTTTATTTTAGAATTATTTTAGAGCTCCTTGGCTTCATCGCTAACGCTGGTGATGCTTATAAATTGATGGAGTTTGGCCAGAGGATCCTTCTTCCAGCTAGCAGGGCCAATTGGTATAAATAGCGGTTCCTTACTTGATTTATTCCCCCCATCTCACCCCTACCCATTTATATTATCTATTTTTATTTCACTAACCACCTCAAAGCAACTTCATTTGGTAAAATTGATTTTTTTTGTCTTCTTGTTTTATACGTTTAAAAAATTGACTCCATTTTGCTCTTGGATATATTGTATTTACCTAGACACTCCTGCGTTGAATCCCCTTGGTCAATCCTATGGTTTGGATTATTCTGACTTTATTGAGGTCTTCAGTACTGACGAGCTGGAGGAATTATTATTTGTTTATCCCTCCTCTCCTTCAAGAAGCACCACCTTCTGGGATTGGGTTAACAATCCCCACTCAACCCCTCCATCTCCTCCAGCTCTGGCACCAATTTTGAATACCTCCTCCCCATTCTCCTATTCAGAGGAAGTCCCAGAAGCCGCAATGGCTTTCTATGCTTTTATCGAAGGCAAGTATGACCCTCGTCTTTTTGTTCCAGACCCCTTCCATTATTTTTCGAAAGAGGGGGCCTCCTCTGCTATTAAACCCAAAAAATGCCATCAGCAGAGAAGAATGCACCCCTACTATTTATGCCCCCGTGATTCCAATGGACGGGCTATTACAACTAGCAAACTATATTAGGTTGGTTTTAGTCTCTTCATGTATTTCTTTATTAGAATTTGCATGTAATTAATCTTTGTCCCTTTTTTTTATAAATATATATAATAAGTCATTGTTTTCCATTTGTCTTTATATATTTTGACACGTAGTCCTTGCGAGTTATTATTTTGTCACAGTAGGCCCAGCTTTTATTGAGTAGTGGCTCCTCACACTCCTAATATTGATGTGATGTGCGCGAATTAAAAAAAACAAAATAAAAAACGGAGATAATTTCATATATATACAAAGAGAAACACTAATAAAAAGCAAATTCCAATGGAACTTGAAGAGAGAGAGAAAAAAAATCAAATTGAGAGAATTCTAAAAAACAAATAAAAAACCAAAAAAAAGTAAGATTAATAAAGGAATAGAATACTAAACACTATAAGACTAAGATAAACACGCTAAAACAATAAAATAATAAAATAATAAAATAATAAAATAATAAAATAATAACATGATGAAAAATAAATCAATAAATAAATAATAATAATATATATTTATAAGAATGATCTTTGATATGAAGTAAGCATATACTTGATCTCTTCCTTCTAAGCTTATACAATCTGAAGCTATTTTTGTATTTTGTTTTTTGTTTATTTTATTTTATTTCATTTTTTTTTTTTTTATTTTTATATATATATATTTTATATATATATTATTATTTTTTGGTTCATTCTTAAAGAAAAATTCAATAATAATAAATGAAATTAAATAAGAATAAAATAATAAATAGAAGAAATAAATAATAATGATATTAATGGAATTAAGATGGATTAAGAAAAACAAAGAAATAGGGACTTGGCAGCTGAGATTTTTTTTGATTAATTCCTTTGACCAAGCATTTTATTTACTAATTCATTCTTGATGAAATTTCCTCCCCTGCATTTTTCTCTTTTCAGACTTTTAAATAAGTATTCCTTACAGAAAGAGTTCCATTCTTCGTTATTCAGTTTAGTTGCACCCCCTTCAAGGCTGAATATTGCTGGTATAAGTGTTTCTTCCCAGTGTCAATCCCAGGTGGAACTATTAATACTATAGCCTCTTGAGATCTTGCATATTTCTCCATTTTTAATTTCAAAATCTTGAAGGTTGAACCATTCTTGGCATTCCCAGTGTGGTATACCATGACAGTTCAGCTGAATAAATTTTTTATCTTTATGGTAATCATTTATATAAAAGAGAATATCAATAGTATGAAATCACCTTTGAGGAAAAGTAACAGTAAAATAAACATGGAATAACACAAATGATATATTCATTAAGGAAAATTGACCACAGGTTTGCTCTTCCAGTGTCACCCCACTGCACTATCCAACACATAATTGTGATGGACAGTACCCAAATCAAAGACATTTTTCAATTTTCACTGTAAATAATCTTTTTTAATATTTTTTTTAATATGCTTAAATATAAGCAATTGGGTGATTAATATAATCAGAGTCACAATGAGGATGCCAATTAATAAAGGGCAGAGTTGTAGGCATCATAGGGGACATAGAAGATTCAAGGTGTGGAACAAAACACTTTTGAAGTATCAATTTTGGGAAATTTCATGTGTTTTTGCTGTTATGAACCACCCAAAGAGGGGATAAGCATCATTGAGTTCCTTTAGATAATTGAATGATTAATTATTTAAGACTGAAATAATTTATTGCTGAATTGGAAAGGCCATATTACATCAACTTTTCTGTTAATGTAACCCCCCAGATTTCTCATTGAAGCTTCAGAAATGAAGAGTGGGACTGAATTTTGGAAGGAATATAAAAGATTTAGGAATTATCGGGAAGAATACAGGTAATACAGGTAATATAGGTCAATGAGTAATACAGGAAGCCAGAAAACTATAATACAGTAAAATCAGCTGACAGATTAGTAATCAATTGAGTAATACATGGAGATAAGGGTTCCAGGGCCAGAAATTAAGGTTTAAACTGTATTACACAGCCACATGTCACATGTAAATGGGAGAGATAAGAATGAATGGATCTGATTGGTCAGAAACACGTCATGTCATTAGGAAAAGTCAAGTGAAGCAATCTGATTGGTCAGAAATCCAGACTGGTGTCACGTCACAACACGTTGCCCTGAAAATCCACAATTAAAGTTTGCACAGCTTTGCACAGCCACCAGAGGCTGAAAATTTCTAAGTCCCCTCTTTTTTGCACTCCTTAGGAGGGCCCCACGGCTATAAATAGAGGCCCTCTCCCCCACTTTTTCCTTTTTCCCCATCTAGAAATTGTAAATTCAATTTATTTTTTCTGATCCCTCTTCTAGGAGGTATACTAGAAATTTTGATAAATTAAGCCTAGTAACTGAGGTTCGTTGTTGACATAGATCAAGAGAACCAATAGCGTGAAAAGACTTTAATTCATCCCTTACTAGCAGGTAGACTAGTGCCTTATTTAATTAGGATCTTAAAGCTTGAAGCTCATGAGCAAGGCGTCTCTGGAGTTTGGTGTTTAAATCCTTAAAAGTAATTTTTAGAGAGTTTTAAAATAAAACCATCAAACCAAAGTAATTTTGTAGGCTTTAAAATAAAACCTAACCATTATAATTAGTTTTGGGCTAGTTTTTTTGTTGAAAACTTCCTCAAAGAGAGTAATTTTGCTTGTTTTAAAAAAAAACCTGCACAACCAAAGTAATTTTACTACTTTTAAAATAAAAGTGGATTTGTATTTATTGGGTAATCCCTAATAAATTATCCTCAAGGAACAAAATAAAATTAAATACATTAGTGTTTAGTTCAAATTAATATTCAAACTATAACAATTAGATATTATTATTATCAGAAAACCAGAAGAGATCATTTAAGCTGTTATTAAATCAACACCAAACATAACATTAAACTACCCATACTATACTATATCATTCGCAAGTATTAGAGTATTATCCCATCCATCACATCAAAAAGGCTTGAAATATATTTTTATCCCTTTCAACTTTATTATTTCAGATAATCGAAGATTGTTGTTATCCTAGATATTAGTTTCTATATCTATTAAATAATTATCAAGAAAAGAATATTTTGTGGTTTTGTATTAGAAGAAAGTGTTTCCTATTTTTTTTTATTTTTTTTATTTGTTTTGGTTATTATATTATTTTTATATATTGTTGTACTATCATCTGGTGGAATCCACTCAGCCTTCTGAAAGTTTTAAAAAGAATTTATTTGTGAAGGTTTTAAATAACCATTGTTTTGAGTAGAGCAAAGTCTGATTAGAGATTGTTGAGTATAATATTTTCTGATCAAGCCACTATCAATAATAAAATTGATTTGGTGAACTCAGTAAAGATAACTTAGCATATTAGGAAGGGCAGTCTAGATTATTCTAGCACACGAGCAGAGCAAGGGTTACAAGTCTCAAACAGCAATTCAAAACTGTTTTCTTGTAATTTCCCCTTCCAGGTACTGCCTCATTTTATCCCACACGCAGAGGAGTTCCCACACCAGGTTTTCCAAAATAATGATTTCCTGAGGTGTTTATCCATGTTCAATATTTCATTCCAATATTGGTTTCCAAGGTTGCCATCAATTCCATCCCAGGTCAGTAACTCCAGGAATTCATATTTTGTAAGGTTGAATTCAGGTAATTATTCCCATGGATGTGGATTTAGATTTTGTGATGATTCTTTTTCCTTTTCAAAGATGTCCTCAAACTCAATATATGGAAGGATTATTGTGGAAATATCTGGACAGGGTTTGGGTTTTGTTTGTAAGAACCATTTAGGATATTCACTTTCTTCTTTGGGATTATTGTAATTGGCCCAGACTTCTTTTTCTTCTACCCAGCTGATATCTGTGTCCATTGACCAGGGATTTTCTTCAAGTAATGGCCATGAATCCATCTTGTAGGATTTTGGTGGATTTTGAGATGTTAAGGTAAGATGAATTGATAATAGTATCAAATTTATTTATAAAGATAGTCTGAGGGTTGATTTAATGGGTCTTGAATGATAATTTTGGGTTAAAATTTGGATATTCCTCTTTGATAAGGCAGGAGGTCACTGCCTAGTGATGATTGGGTTTTGGTGAAGAAATTGGTGATTTTGGTTGACAAGAATCGATTTTCCTCTTTGATAAGGCAGGAGGTCACTGCCTAGTGATGATTGAGTTTAAATCTGACTATTTTGATTGATTTTTGATTTTGAGAGCTGTTATGTGTCTTCAAGATGGGCCTTGATGGTTTGAAATTTAATCTGTCCGTTAATTCTTGAGTAATTTGATCATTGGTTTTGTCAGAAACCTCCAAAATTTTCAGCAATTCCTTTATTTCTTCAATTTCTTGGTTTCTTGATATTGATGAAGTATCCTTAAAGTGCCAAAGGTTCTCTTTATTGAAATCTTCATCTTCTGGTGACCAATGAAGTTCTTCATTGATAATTTGATCTTCTTTTATTAATTCTTCCCCATAGGATCCAAACATTTGTGAATTGGTCATGGTGGAGGTGATTGATATATTTTTGTAAGTTTTTTTTTAATTTTTGAGGGATAATTTGTTGATGAATTTATTCTTTGTTAAGGCAGGAAGTCACTGCCATAGAGAGCAAATGAAAAAAAAGAAACTGATGACACATTTATGGATGATACTGATACATTGTTAGAGAAACATTCTTGATTTTGTTGATCTTATTTAAAGTTGAGCTCCCCCAAGTGGGAAAGGTGAGTATCTGTTGAGTAACCTGGCCAAAATCAGGTCTTTGAGGGCTTCCACAAGGTTATTTCTTTCCTCAATTTCTGGTTCTTATGGAAATTCTGACCACCATAAGGTTACCTTTAATTCCCTCTTCAGTTAACATCTCTAGGAATAGGATTTTGTTCAAGTTTGCTCCTGGAAGCTGACATAAATATTTATCTTCACATAAAATTTCTTGAGCTTCATCCCCATAAATATCTTCAAAAGTGATATATGGCAAGTAAATGTAGTTGCATTCATTTTCTAGGATGGATTCTGTTTCATCATCTTCATTGGGAGGTTGCTGGATAAATTCACGCTTTTCCAGTTGCCATTCATAAGGTTCTTCTTGGTTGTTCAATGGTTTGTCCAAGAAGTTGATATGGTATGTGTCTTTTAAATTTTTTTCTCTTTCTTCCATAATTTTGAGGTCTTTTGTAATTTCCTTTATAATTTCTTCATCTGAGAGCTCATGATGTTCACTAAGTCTGATTTTCTTCTTTTTGGGTTTAGGTTTGAAAGGGTTTCCATGTATTTTCTCATTTCCATCCACCAAAATTTAGAATGTTTCTTTATTATTGTTAATTTGCTTGTAACTTATGTTGGGTAAATCATCTTCAGAGGTTAAGTCTTCAAATTGTCTTTTGAGGTTGTTTAGATTTTTTTGTTTTTGAATTCTTGGCCAATTTTATCCCTTTTTGGAGATATGGATAAATGTTGGGTCTTCTGGGTCAAATTGATTATGGTGTTGTCTCTTTTTGCATTTTGAAACTTCTTTCCTGGGTTATTTCTGACCAATGTTGCCATATTGCATAAATCCATTCCTCTAGGTGGTCCAGTTTGCCATCCAAGTGCTTGAGGTTTGCATATTGGCATGCATACTCTTCTTCCATCAGGTTCTTGATAGCTCAATATTCCACCTTGCTTGTCAGAAAATTCTAGTCTAATGTTGTTGTCTGCCAAGAAAGGTCTACCAAGTACTGTATGAACAGATACTTTTGCAATGAAGCAGTGTATTTGAATTTTTTCACCTGAAGCCAAAATGATTGAAGTAAATTCTGATAGCGCAGCCAATGAAGTGGTATGCCCTCCAATACCTCTGAGGTTCATGTTAAGATTTCTTGTTGTGAGTGAGGCTTTTATTGCTATTTCTTCTGGTATGATATTTAGTTATGCACCAGTGTCCACCAATGCTTTGATAGGATATTCTTCCTTTCCAATGAGGATTTCTATAAATCGCAAAGGACAAGCATAATGAATCTTGGGCTTTGTTATTTCTTTGAATCCAAATGATGATAGTCTTTCTTGAATATCCTTTGAGTTGAGTTATTTAATTTTCTCCTTGTCTTTTTCTTATAATTCATGTAGTTTATGGACAAAATTTGGTGACATCCTCAAATTTTCTTCAATGGTGAGGTTGATTTTTTGTTGCATAATTTTCTTAATAATTTTGTCAATTTCCAATTTGATTTCAGCTTGTTTCTTTGGAGGTTTTCTGAAATTTTTTTTCTTCTTTGGGAATTTCTTCATCTTCATTCTTATTGGAAATATTTTCAATTTCCTCCTCAGGCTGGTCTGGTTTTAGAATATCTGAATTTTGGAATTTGGTAGGAATTATTACTCTTTCTTCTTCTTTTTCTTCTTCAATGTAGGTTCCTGGAATTTCAGCTTTCTTCTTTGGCTCTTGATTTTGAGCTTTTCTTTCCATCCTTTGTTTTGTCTGTCTTAATCCAATGTGTGATTCAAAAGGATAATTGGCTCGGGAAATTGCAGGTGGTTTCCAATTTGACCAATCTTCAACATGAGCAATTGAGGTTAATTTATCTTCTGATTTCTTTTCAGTGGGCTTAACCTCTTCTTCTGGTTTTGGTTTTACCACAGGTTTCTCCATAAACTTCTTGTTGAGTTCTGCTTGTTCTTTTGCAAAAGCCCTGACTGTGTCTTTGGCACTTTCATTTCCTTCCATAGGTACTCTCTGATAGTTGGGGAAGAGGTAAGATGCTCCTTGAGTTCTGAAAATTCCTCTGTCCAAATCTTCAGCAAGGTGAGTGCAGCTAGTTGCTGAATGGCCTTCTTCCTTGCAGTAAGCACATATTAATGGTGGTCTTGGAGCCATTTGAGCTGGTATGTATGGTTGATAACTGGATGAAAATGGTGGTAAAGGATTCCTTTGCCTGTATGGCTGATTATTTTGGGGTAATCATTGCTCTTGATTATTGTTCCAGTTCCTTCTTGGTGGATTAACTGCTTCTGAAAGTGTTTTGAGTTGATTTAAAACTTCTTTAACTGATTCTTTTCCCTCATTTCTTGGTTGAGGTTCTGGTTGTGAAGGACTTTTGATCTTTTGGGTGAGTTCTTTTACTTTTTTCAAAACTTCATCCTAGATTTCCTCCTCAAATCTTGTCTTCTTTTCTTGAGGTTTTGGTTTGGAAAATTCTTTTTGTTGTATCAGAACCTTGGCCTCCAAGTCCTGTTCAATGTATAATTTCAAAATATCCAATCTTGGAATGATGTAACCTCCATCCAAGGCTTGAACCATAGATCTGTCTTTGATCATTTCTTTGTAAATTGATTATTGAACACTAGTGGAAAGGCTGGCCAATATTTCCTGGTGATTATTGATATCACCTTGGATATATTGGTATCTTTTGAGGTAAGTGATGATTGCTTCATATTCCCCAATGAATTTTCTGTATTGAGTCATGTTTCTTATTCCACCTTCTTGCTGAGTTCTTGTGAATACATCAGGGATTGAGGATAATCTGTATCTTCTTTCAGGTGAGACTGTTCCCCATCTTCTTTTCATATCTACTTTCAATTGATCCCAATCAGCTGTTTCATATCCTGGCATTCCTTCAATATGATAGCTGATTTCTTCATCTTTTGTCCAAAATGCTATTTCTCTTGCAATGTCTCTTCCACTTTCTCCTTCAATTTCTGCAATATTTTCAACTTTTTTGATGAATCTTTCAACATCCTTTCCATCAAACCACAGATTATAGTCCTTGGCTCTGATCTTCACTATTGAAGTAGTATTTCTTGGAATTTCTTGATGTAATGGAGTTGGGATTTGGGATGAAATGTTTACTCCCCAAAATTTGTGGATTTTATTAGTTTTAATCATAAAATAACAGTATTCACCAATTGTATCACTCATATGACTTTTAAACTTAACTCAAGGTTACAGTGAGTGATTATAAATGATCAAATTAAGCTCAAACTTTGATCCTTAATAGCTTTTAAGTTTTACACGCTACAGCAATTCAGACAGTGAATTCTAATAGCTTGGCATAACTCTATTATTCTTCCAAGAGCATTTTATTAAATCATTAAAACTCTATTCTTGATGATTTTCCTTGTAATTCATCTTTTCTGTCAAAATTTAATATTTTAAACTTAAAACCATGATTTCAAGGGGTTATACCTTGAATATTATAATGAAAAATACATCATTATTCACGAATGAACTAGTAGAATCCAACTCTCTACTTATTTTTAAGTTTGGACCACTTTCACAACAAAGTGGTCAACAGCTCTATTGATTTTAATCAATAATCCCTTACAGGTTTTAACCTTGTTTATAGCTTGTGAAATAAAGTTCATTTCTGTATTCCCACAGTAACTACGTGATGAGTGTATTTTTGGTTCATCACTCTATCATGCATATTTCAAAAGATATTAGCTAAAATCCTTGAATATATGCATTGACCAAAAAAGTGCATATATTCAGCTTAACTCCTTAAGTATTGACTTTGGAGATTAGCTTCTTCATTTTTTATGTGGGGACCTTTATGGAGAATCCAATGGTACCATTTATATCACATGTTGTTTCATTGGTATTTGAAATAATTAAGTATTTATGTTTTTTATTAAGGTATTATTACTCATAACTCATTAAATATTGACTTTACAGATATGCCATAAAAATGGTATATGTGTATTTTACCATGGGGAATCCAATTGTATAATTTATTTTACATGTTTATTCATAGGCTTCCAAGTTAAACCAGGTTTTATGCCAATTTTTGGCATTTTTGTAGTTTTAAGGGAATTATTTTTAATGTATAATTATTTTGAATATTTCTTGTAAACCTTTTGGGTATGTGGTCATATCTCAAAGGTTCACATTCCCTACCACCAAAAAAGATTGTACCACAATCTGATATGTGTAATTAGGGTATCATCCACTGTCCTACCTCTTCAATAGACTTTGTTAGTCTTGAAGCTCAATAATGCTTAACTTTGCTATTTTTAAGGTTTTATTTCATGCCTGAACCCTCTTAGTAGCTTATCAGAATTTGTTATATCTTTCTCAAGTAGCCATTCATCTTCATGAGTTGAATTTCTATACCTTACAAGGTATTCTCTTTCTTTAAGGACTTTTACAATTTTCTTCTCTTCTCCTTCTTCCAAGGGGAGAATTTCAAGTGGGGGTTTGTTTTTTAGTGGAAATAATTCCTTGTCACTTGAGCTGTAAGGTTTTATCAGACTTACAGGGAAAGTTGGGTGTTTGTTCATTAATTCACCTGTGAGTTCCAATTTCACAGCATTGGGTCCATGAAGTGCTTTCATCATAAATGGTCCTGCAAAGGAATCTTTCAATTTCTTTGTACCTTTTATGTTATTGAAATTAAGGGCTGATACTAGGACCAAATCTTCTATTTTGAAGTCAGGTGGTTTATGACTTTTATCCCATCTTTCTTTTGCATATTTGAAAGAATCTTGCATACATGTGTTTGCATGGTTTCTTGCTTTGTCAAGCATTATCTTAAAACTGCTTTCTGTTGGATGTATATCCACTAAGTATTTTTGAGGGTATCATAAGGAAGTCTTTGATTCCAACCTTTTTCTAGAATCGCTGGTGTTTTTCCAGTAGAAGAATGTATTGATGTTTTACATGCCAGTTCAAGAGCTGGTATTAGTGTACATCAATCATGGGTATAACCATCATAATCTTTCAATTCTAGTCCATAAGCACAGAATCTTCTGATCATTTCCTCCAAGATCTGTATCATTCTTTCTTCTAAACCATCAGTTTGAGAATGGTAAGCTGTTGAGAATGATAATTTTGTTCCAAACAAGTTGTGGAGATTTGTCCATAATGCTGAAGTGAATTTTGGGTCTCTATCACTTATAATATTCTGGAATAAGCCTGTATGGCTAATGACTTTATTCCATATCATTATGGCTGTGTCCATAGCTGTTTCATCTTTATGACATGGTAGAAACATTAGAGTTTTGCTTTACCTGTCAACTAATACAAGGCATGCATTATAGCTTCTGTCTCCTCCTGGAGGTAATGCTGTTACCCAATCCATATGAACTATTTCCCAAGGGGATTTTGGTTCTTGGATTTGGATCATCATTCTAAATTTCTTTCCTGTGGCTCTGTTGGCTTTTTGACATCTTTCACAGGTTTGGCAGTATTCTGAAACATTTTTCTTCCAATTTGGCCACCAAGAGCAGGTTTTCACCCTCTCTAGTGTTCTGTTCTGAAAGGTATCCAGCTGCAACCCTATCATGACACTCATGTAGAATAGTGTTTATCAGGGTTCTATCTGTTAAGGCCATAGCACATGTATGTTTTGTTCTATGGTAAAGGATTCCATCAAGGAGGTGGAATCTTCCTTCATCATATGTCTTTTTCCATGTTTCATCTAATTTTGATGAAAGTGATGGATCTTTGCAGTCTTTCATTAGAGGTTGGATTAAGATATGGCAATTCTTGTGTATCTTATAGCTTTCTTTAACTTGGTTAAAGAATTATGTGCCAATTTCTGTAACACATATTCCTTGTATATGGTGCTCTTCCTGTGGTACCCATGCTGGATTGTCAGGGGTATTCGCCAGAGCCCATCTGCTAAGACCATCTGCATTTTTTTAAATATTGCCAGATTTATGAACAATAGCCATATTTTCTCTGTATTCCTGGATAGCAATTTACCATCTCAGCATGTGTCTATTTGGAGTTGTCATATTTAATAGAGATTTTACAGCATCACAGTCTTTAATCACATCAAATACTGTTCCATCCAAGTATCAATGTGATTTTTCTAAAGTCCACACTAAGCAGAGGCATTCCATCTGGCTTGCTTCATATCTTGCTTCTGTTGGCTTTATCTGTCTTGAAATAAAACAAATTGGTCCTTCCACTGGTTTATCGTTGAAAATTTGTGTCTGGTGTAGTGCAGCACCTAGTCCTTCTCCATAAGCATCAATGTAAAGTTTGAAGGGTAGTTTCCAATCTGGAATTAGAAGAAATGGGGCATTTGTTAAGGAATGTTTCAACTCTTCATATTCCTTGACTCTTTCTTCTGTCATTTCATATACTGTTTTTTTATCACATAGTTTATACAAGGATTTGGCAATTTTTGCAAAGTCCTTCATATGCTGTCTATAGTAACCAGCAAATCCTAGAAATGATTGCATTTCTTTTTTGGTTTGAGGCAGTGGTTTAACTAGTACTGCTGCTACTTTATTCTTGTCTATGCCTAGACTAAGTCCAGATACAACATGTCCTAGTGCCTTTAGTTCACTGTATGCAAAATGACACTTTTTCAAGGAACTTTTCATATTCACTTGCACTATCTTTTGTAGTACCCTTTCTAGTCTTGTAAGGTGATTTTCCCAAGTTCCTGAGCACACTATGATATCATCAATATAGATAATTAACCATCCTCCTGATAATTCTTCAGGAAATATGGTATTCATCATCCTTTGATAATGGGAAGGTGCATTTTTTATGCCAAATGGCATTCTTAAGTATTCAAAAATCCCACACTGGACTATTATCCTCAGTAGTTTCTTGGCATTGTCTGTTAAGACATTTTGATGAAAGCCCTTTAAAGCATCCATTGCTGTAATGAATTTAGCTTGTGACAACTGTGTCAATGTCTCATGGATTCTGGGTATTGGATATCTGTCTGGAATGGTATAGGTGTTCAGGGCTCTGAAGTGTCCTACCATTCTTGATTTTCCATTATGCCAAGTTATAATGACAGGTGTAGTGACTTCTAACTGTTCATTATGTCCTACTTTTCTTAATACTCCAAGGTCCATTAATTCTTTAATGTGTACCTCCAAGGCTTCTCTAACCCTTGGACTAGCTGGGTAAATAGGTCTCCTTAGTAAAGGTGGGTAAGGCTTTTCCACATTAAGGATTTTATCCACTTCATGCTCAATCATGGCACCTAGTGGCTCCTTGTCAGTTGCAAAGGCATTTTTGTACTTAAATAAGAGGTCAATCAATTTTTCTTTCATTTTTCTGTTAATTCTTGATTGAATTTTGCCTCTTTGAGATGTTAAGATATAAAAAGTTCCTTTTCTGGAATTTTATCTTCATTCTTAATAACTTCTATTTGTCTTTTGTTACTTAAGAAGCCAAACTTTTGTGTTTTGTTGTCTCCTATGGTAAAATATCTATCTTTTTGGTCAGAGATATCTATACCATAAATTGATAAGTAGTCATTTCGAAGTATGAAGTGATTACTAGTACAGTTTTCCATTACTACAAACTCTACTTTAACTCTGACACATTGTGAGGGGTGAGGAAAAATTAGTGTTAAATCAATTATTCCAAGGGGCTTCATTCTCTCACTTGCACTACTAAATTTGACACCTTGTATTGGCATAAGCTTTTCTTGCCAGTCTGGGACAATGGTTTTTAAATAACTTTTACCAACACAGGTGCAATATGCTCCTGTATCCAAGTTCACTTTTCCTTCTTTGTTATCAACCATAACAATACTTATACTTGATTTTCCAGCTGTATCTCCCATTCCTTTTGCAGGTTTGGTTCTGTAAATTTTGGCATCTTTTGTATTTTCCAGGTTTGTGTCAGATGTTCCAACTTGTGGTAAGTTTGAGCTAACATCTAGTACTTCATAAATTATATCAATATTATTAATTTTTGCATTAATTATATTAATTTCATCACTTTCAGAACTTTCTGACTCTTCTGTTTCTTTTTCAGAGTCAGATTCCTCCTCTTTGTCAGTTTGGTTTTCTGTGTCCACAATTTCATTAATCTTTGCCTTTTTGAGGTAATTATTGGCTAAGTGTCCGATACCTCCACATTTATGGCATTTTCTTTTCTCATTATTGTTGGATGCATTGTGCTTGGAAGCTTCTTTTGATTTACCCTTTTTAATAAATGGTTTATTTGTACTTTTAATGTCCAATTTCTTCCAAGTTCTTCCAATTTTTGTTCTTGTCACTATGTCTTCTAGTGCATTGATATACTCTTCTGTGGAGCATGGTTCTATACACATTCTTCTTAGGGCATGTTCTAGTTCTCCTCCACATTTGTTGAGTATTTTCATGTGCACCATTTTTTGTGACATTTCTGGGTACAATGCATTGAGTCTTTCAAGTTGTTTTAAGAACCAAGTTAAAGGTTTGTCTTTTTCTGGGTCAAAGAAAGAATTTTCAAATGCATTTTCTATCTTGTACCTCCAGGCATCATTAGCCCACTTTGTGATTATTTCTTGTTTCCACCAAGACCAGGTATTTTTGCCATTTGTTTGCCTTATGCCATAATACCATCTTTTTGCAGATTTTTCAAACAATGAATGTAATCTTGCAGTGATTAATTCATCTTTTATGACATAATCTTCTTGTAACATGTCAATTGGTTTGATAAATGACATGTGGTCATATTCACCTTCTCCTGTGAATGTTGGCCATTCTTTTAATTGAGGTGCTTCCTTCAAAAAGACTTTGTTATTGTATGTGTGACTCAAGTCTGTTATGAATGGATTTGTTAATTCCTCTTTTGGTTTAACAGGGCTTCTTAGGTCAGAAAATGGTGTTGATAACTTTGGCATATTTGAGTTAGCCTCACTAATTTTATCCATTTTTTCAGTAATAAGCCTTATTTCACTTTGAATGTCATCTTTCAGATGCATTCTTGCTTCATCACTCTTTACCACATGGTCCAAAAGTAATTTTTGGTGTGATGAAGTCTTTTCTTCAAATTTTTCTACAGAAATTCTTAATTTGTTTAATTTTTCTGGAAGATTATCAATACTTACGTCATAATTGATTGTCAAAGTTTTTTCTTTGATATCACTTATGTATTTGCACATCTCTTGTTGTCCTTGTATTAATTTCTGAGTATCATCAATTAATACTTTTGGTTTATTATTTTCAATAATAAATCTTATGTTATCAATTTCTTTTTTATTTTGTACAACAAGTTTTGTTAAAGATGATAAGCTATTATTTATTTTTTGGAAAGATAATAAACTATTTTTAATGTCTTTAAGAGGTAAAATACTATTTTTAAGTTCTGTTGAAGTATTTACAACATCAGGAGACAAGGTATTTCTTTGGGAAATGGGGTTGTCTCATTCTTTGCTCCTCTTTGTCTTTGAATTCCATCAAGGTTCTGGCCATGTTGAATACATTATCCATGGCATCCTTTTGGATTTTTGGAATCCTGTAGCTTGGGAAATATGTTTTTCTCCAATTCTTTTTGTTGTTCTTCTTCCCTTCTTGGGGAAGTGGGTTGGCTTGGGGCTTGCTGGTAGAAGCTACTGGGGCTTCTTCCTTGGTTGCCTCCTTCTTTTTGGCATAGTACTCCTTGATATTTTTGATTTGAGGTTTGGATGATAGTGGATTCCATCCATTGGAGTATCTCACTATTTCCTCCTCTTTGAGGAACTTTTTCGGGATGTGCCAGGAGTTCATCACTCCTTGGTGTATTTGGGGCAACATTTCCCAATCCTTGTCTTTGTACACTGTGTAGTACTGTTTGTACGGGCTCATGTAAATGTCTATTTGAGCCCTCTGAATGTGATTTGTACCTGTTTGAGTTACTCATACTTAGTTGCAATTCTGGTTCAGATATCATTGGCATTTCTGGGACTTGCCTTTGGGATAAGGCACTTCCTTGTGTGGATTCTGTTCCACTGGGGATATTGCCCTTCCTTTTCCCCTTTGAGGAATCAATTCTACCTCTGAGTCCAGCTCCATCTGATAGGATAGAGTATTGGGAGCCTCTTCTGGTAGTCATATTTTAAGAAATAAGAGGATTTCAGAACAATAATTCTTCTTATGGAAATTTATAAATGAGGTACTCACCTTCAGAGTCCTGAATAGTGGGTCCTGGAAAGTCCAATTTCTTGGCTTTCTTTTTCTTAGTGATTATTGGTGTTGGAGAACTTTGACAAGTTTCTTCCACCAATCTTTCAACAGTGGTTTGGTTGTCCTCTGTTGGATTGTCTTCAAACACTAAAAAAACAAATAAATATAAGTCTTTTATATAAAAAGTGTTATTTTTGGTAAGATATGGCAATTTTCCATGTAAAAATTGCTTTTATATCTTTTGAAAAGTGAAAATAATTAAAGAAGTGGCATTAAAATGAATAAAATAACTTTTTTATTGGTCTTTATTATTTTTTATTATTTTTTATGTTTTTATTTTTAAAGAATAGAATAAAAATTAATATTATCAAATTATTTTTAATTTATAAAATATCTTTTTTAATTACTAGAGTCACTCAAAGAAAGTTCTTGCAAGTCTAAGGATGTGAAAAACCATGTGTAAGACAGTCCAATGGCTTTCCAAATGCCTCAATAGTATTTAAAATCAATAAATATAAAATTATTATATAATTTTATCATGCTAATTATAATTTATTATTGGATAAACCCAATTATAATCTTTTTAAAGGTCTTTTAGAGTAAATATCACAGCCAGGCCCCCAAATGTAAGGTTTGACTATGAAACAATAAGTAAAATTACTAATATTTCACTTATGGTACTATGAATGTCCTTATAAATGAAATAATTAAGATGAAAATAGTTATAATAATATAAAATTATTATAATTATGGTGTATAATAATTATATTATTAAATAAATATAATAATACAATTTGTATTATAAAAAATAATATTATATAAAATAAATATATTAATATAGGATAATTAATATATTTAAAAGCACTTTATTTTTGCTACCAACAAATAATAAAGGTGTAAAAGACTGTTTTTTGTTAATAAAAAACAATTAATAACAATAATATCACCAATATCAAAGTTATAAATTAATATAAATACTATCTATATCAATTATAGAATTATTAAAAGTAATAATAGAGAAGAATTATTATAATGAGAGAAATAACCCACTTTTAATGCTTAATATAATAATTTGGAATACATTTATGCCTTGAAATGTATATAAGACTTATTTAAATTGTAGTTACAATAAAATTTAAGAGAAATTACAAATTTTCTTGATTTTACGTGGAATTGAGGTTTTTCAGAGAAATTTAAACAAAGCAATTAAATAATTGGAATAATCACATCAAAGATGAAGATTATTATAAGATTCGCTTTGGTCTTTAATAATATAAAAGTTTTATATATAAAGAATGAAGAAATTACCTTTTTATTTAATGGTTTAATGTTTTGTAAGCGTCTGAGGGGGAAATATAGTAAAAAAAGCTCTATTATATTAAATTCCTTCCTCCTAGAGTCCAACAGGCTTCTAGTAGACGTTTACTGATCATATCCACTGGAATTGATCAATATTTTAAGGTTTGGTGATGATTACATCATGATCAAACCATATTATCTCATTATTATGCCATTATTTAGAGTTATCACTATGCCTCTAGGTTTGATGACGTCAAGGCTTGGAAGAACCCCATAATTTCTTTATTTTATTAGTTTTAATCATAAAATAACAGTATTCACCAATTGTATCAATCATATGACTGTTAAACTTAATTTAAGGTTACAGTGAGTGATTATAAATGATCAAATTAAGCTCATGCTTTGATCCTTAATAAATTTTAAGTTTTACACGCTACAGCAATTCAGAGAGTTAAATCTCATATCTTGTAATAACCTTATTATGCTGCCAAGAGCATTTTATTACATCATCAAAACTCTATTTTTGATGATTTTTCTTGTAACTCATCTTTTCTGTCGGTATTTAATATTTTAAACTTCAAACCATGATTTCAAGGGGCTATACCTTGAATAATATAATGAAAAATACATCATTCTTCACGAATGAACTAGTAGAATCCAGCTGTCTACTTTTTCAAATTTGGACCACTTTCACAACAAAGTGGTCAACAGCTCTATTGATTTTAATCAATAATCCCTTACAGGTTTTAACCTTGTTTATAGCTTGTGAAATAAAGTTCATTTCTGTACTCCTACAGTAATTAAGTGATGAGTGTATTTTTGGTTCATCACTCTATCATGCATATTTCAAAAGATATTAGCTGAAATCCTTGAATATATGCATTGACCAAAAAAGTGCATATATGCAGCTTAACTCCTTAAGTATTGACTTTGGAGATTAGCTTCTTCATTGTTTTATGTGGGGACCTTTATGGAGAATCCAATGGTACCATTTATCTCACATGTTGTTTCATTGGTATTTGAAATAATTAAGTATTTATCTTTTTAATAAGGTATTATTACTCATAACTCATTAAATATTGACTTTACAGATATGCCATGAAAATGGTATATGTGTATTTTACCATGGGGAATCCAATGGTATAATTTATTTCACATGTTTATTCATTGGTTTTTAAGTTAAACCAGGTTTTATGCCAATTTATGGCATTTTTGTAGTTTTAACGTAATTATTTTTAATGTATAATTATTTTAAATACTTCTTGTGACCTTTTTTGGTATGTGGTCATATGTCAAAGGTTCAAAATTCCTCAAGAAAGACATTTCTGGAGGATTCCAGAGCTGCCCCCCATTCCCCAAGGTCTGTACCAATAAACTATGATGTGAACTCTGAGCCTGAACTAATTGAAGGTAATATTTTGAGTGCCGAACCACTTCCAAGTGGCAGCCATAAAAATATATCAGTCCCAATACAAACGTTTATTCAGAGCAGTAAAAGAAGAGGAGTTGGAAATATGCCCAAGCCTTTGGCAGGGGGCCATGAGCTCCTACTTACACATCAAGAGCTTTCTGGGTCAGACAAAGACCATAGAGCTCTTACAAGGTTGGAGCCAATTGTATTGCAAAGACAAGGTCAAAAAGATAAATAATTGGTTGAAGAACCAGATTCTTTTATCTGTAGAGCAGAAGAAGGAATTGGAAATGACCCTGGCCGTGGAAGAAGGCCCAGTGGCATCTACCAGCTCCCAACCAACTCAAGAAGTGTCCAAAGACAAGCCCAAAGGACCTCAGAAGAAGTAGAGAGGTCCCAAGAACCATCAAGGAAAGGGAAAAGGCAAATCCAATTGGCACAGACCTTACCCACAGGGGTACAGGATCACCAAATTGGAGCCTTCAGCTGTGGACAGTGTCTTCAATATGGCCCGAACTCTCATGGATTTCACAGAAAAAGAGCAGGAAAGGATGAAAAGGATGCAAATAATACAGGAGATACAATTTTTCAAATCTAGTATTGATGTAGAACTTGGCAAATTTGATATAAATTTATATAAACTAACGTCAGATATAACTGAATTAAAAAGAAATGACAGAAAATATACTGAGTGGTATAAGTTGATTAATGTCATAATTGCTTCAATTACCAATACATGTGACAGAATCAAAAGTAAATTTCAAGCCCAAAATGACTAAATGGAATATCTTTCCATTTTAAACATCAATGATCAACTTAAGAGTCTAAAAGATCATGTTTTGGAAATAATTAATAATACCAATCAGTTTGCCACACATTTGGCAAAAAGTGACAGTGAAAGGAAGAAGTTAAAGAATGAAATCAGTGCAAATGTGGATCAAATTCATAACACTTATAAACCACATATGCCAAGACATTCTACACCTTTTACTGAAGAAAAACGTTCTGTAAAAGGAAGTTTGACCCCATTTTTAGGAGAAAATCCTATCTGTGCAAATGATATTCCCAAACAGCAAGAATAGCCAGAATTCTCTGGTGAAGGGGAATACACTCATATTTAGTTCATCAGAACAATTCATGGGTTGCAAGAAGGTTTTCACATACCTGATGAAATTATAGTGGGCAAGCTACACTCTTTTTTTTACCAGAACTGCAAAGAAATGGTAATACAAAGTCAGACTAGATCATGGTAAACATGATTGGCCTTGGTGTAAATGTGAAATAATCATCAAATGGCCTAACAATTATTGGAGATTTAAAATGGAATATGCTTTCAAAAGTGCCATTTTTAACTCAGAAAAGGATAAACCACTTACTTGGTTCCTCAAGCAGAAAGACAGATTATCTGCCTTACACCCAGATATGTCTGACTCTATGATTAATATAGAAATATAATGAAAATGTTGAGGAGAAGTAGAACATGCTATCAAGTGCAGATGTGTAGAACCCTGTTCAACAGAAAGCTAAATCAATGCCATGGAAGATATCATTATTCAGACCAGAATTTGAAAAGCCTAGATTAGAGTCCCTATGCAATCCAAAATGGGGTCTAAAACTTCCAGAGAATATAAGAGGCCTGAAAGACCTTTCTTGAAGTGTCATAAATGTGGAAGCACTTCAAATTTGGCCAACACTTGCACCAAAAAGACAAATATTAATGAGTTTAAAGTCATTGAAGAAGTTCAGTGTACTGAAGAGAAAGAAGAATCTGACCAAGATTCTGCAGTCTCTGAGGATAAACCAGTGGAGAACTATCCCATTGAAAACATTACAGCTTTCTTTGAGGTCACAGAAGTCCATACTCACTTCCCACAGTACAGTGAGGATGTTCATAACCTGATCAATATCCAGGATTCCAGAATGTTTAAAACAAAACCTGCTAGAGAAGCTTGTATCACATCAATTCTGACAAATGATACTTAAGCCAAAGTAAATTTGGATGGAGGGGAATTTTCTACTTGTGTAGGAAAAGATTATCTTCAAGCCATACTCCCTGGATGGAAGAACCATCTATTACCAATAGAGGGTGTACAAATTAGTAGTGTCATTAATAATATGTACCCTTGAGGCACATTGGACACTAATATTGTATTTCCACATCCAAAAGGAAGTGTAAAAATGAAAACTGAGATACTAGCAATGGACAATTGAACATCTCAGCACATCATTCTTGGGAATTTTTACTTGAATATCTATGGTATTGAAATCAAAAACCATAAAGACAGATATTTCACAATTCAAGAAAATGAAAGACAAACATTTGCTTTTTTCAATATGCCAAGGCAGATATCTGTGATATCTTCTGTTAAAGATACTTTTAAGGAAGAATTTGTGGCCAATCAACCTGTTGAAGCACAAATTAATCCATTATTATCACCCAAAATGAGGCATGATCTTATTGATGTATTATACACATATAAGAATGCCTTTGCTTCTGATAATGAACCATTAGGCACTATTAAAGTGCATGAAGTTGATATTACTCTCAATATTGACAGATCATACCCTCCAGTACTTAGAATAACAGCTTATCCAGCCAGTCCCAGAGCTAGAGACGCCCTGGAAAAACATATCCAAGAGTTGATCCAACTTGGTGAACTGAGGAAGGTAGGCCATAATGAAGATGTTGAAGTGACAACACAAGTTATTATTTCTTGGCATAAAGATAAATCAAGGATGGTTGGATATTTTAGAGAATTGAATACCTACACTTTTCCATATGGTATCCAATTCCTGGAATTCAAGAAAACTTGACTCAATTGTCTAAAGCCGAGTATATAACATAAATGGATGCGTTCAAAGGCTTTCATCAAAATGTTTTGACACCCCAAACTAGGAAATTACTTAGAATTATCACTCACTGTGGTATTTATGAGTATCTTAGAATGCCATTTGGTATTAAAAATGCACAATCTCATTATCAAAGAATGATGAATACCATCTTCCCAACAGAGCTATCTGAAGGATTGCTTATCATTCAGATTGATGATATTATCATATGTTCTGACTCAGGGTCTTTGCACATTGAAAGACTTGCAAGAGTACTTGACAAACTTACAGGAGTTAGTATGAAGATTAAAGTGGCAGAAGTGTTACTCAAGCCACAACCCCAGAATAAGAAAGGAATGATGTCTTTTCTTGGCTTTTCCAGCTATTACAGGCAACACCTGAAACACTTTGCAATTCTAGCTGGGTCACTCTATAGAATCTGTAATCAACAGAAGGTAGTTGAGATGACACAGGAAAGGATTAAAGCTTATGAGAAGATAAGGAAAGCTCTTAAAGAAGCACCTTTACTTCTAATTCCTGACTGGAACATACCTTTCAGATTATACATTGATGCGTGTGGAGATGGATTGGGGGCAGCCCTACATCAGGTCCAAATCATCAATGAAAAACCTACAGAGGGAGCAGTTTGTTATATCTCAAGACAAATAAAACCAACAGAAGCCAGATGGAGTGCTCATGTCTGGTATGGGCACTTGAGAAATTACACTATTATCTTGATGGCAGTGTTTTTGAAGTTATTACTGACTGTAATGCCATGAAATCACTTCTTAACATTAAAACTCCCAACAGACATATGTTGAGATGGCAAACAGCCACTCAAGAATATAGAAGTAACATGACTATAGTTCATAAGGCAGGAAAAATCCACAAGATTGCTGATGGACTTAGCAGGTGGGAATTAGGAAATACTCCTGACAACCCAGATTATGTACCTTTTGAAGCAGAACTGCAGATTCCAATTGAAGAAACTAACATAACTGATATTTGGACTGAATTATTTGAAGAAGTCAGGGAATCTTATAAGCAAGACAACAATTGCCATTTCTGGAATTCCTTATTAGATAAAGACTTCAAAGATACATCTTTAGTCAATGCACTGGATGAAGTTTGGAAGAATTACTATTCTGAAAGAAGATCTCACTTGTTTGATGGGATAATTTACCACAGAACTAAACATTCTTGTTTAATGAGATTTTGTAGCAAATTGCTTATCAAAACCATTCTTCATGAACGCCATGATAGCATCTACTCTGGAAACCTGTAAGAAGACAGAAAACTTGAAAAAGTGAAGAACTGTGCATGGTGGCCATCTTGGAGAAAAGAAACCATCAAATATTGCCATACCTGTGATAGATTCCAGAAGGAAAACAGGAGTACAGGCAAGCAATTTGAACTGATGATTCATATTCAAGAACAAAAATCCCCTTGGGAAGTTGTTCATATGGATTGGGTCACAGCCCTTCCTCCAAGTGGTGACAGAAGCTATAATGTGTGTTTAGTCATTGTAGACAGATATAACAAAACCCCCATATTCTTACCATGTCATAAAGATGACACTGCTATGGATACAGCTATTCTTCTATGGAGTATATTTATTTCCCATACAGGATTATTTAAGAATGTCATAAGTGACAGAGATCCCAAATTTACATCTGCACTTTGGACCAATCTTCACAGATTGTTTGGGACTAAGTTATCATTCTCAACAGCATATCACCCTCAGACAGATGGACTAGCAGAGAGAATGATTCAAGCTTTAGAGGACATGATCAGGAGATTCTGTGCTTATGGTGTGGTATGCCATACCATATCAGCTTAATAAAATTTTTTGAGGGGAGTGAAAACTAGCAGTACCCCTATGGGTAGCTTCTGTTGGAAACAAAAGAAAAGGATCTTTGTCCCAGTTGGTAAGGTGATGCCTTGTGTCAAGGAAAATGGCCATGTCATTGGTTCAAGCCACATTGAAGACATAAAAGGAAAAAAAATATTAAAAAAAAAAAAAAAAATTAATTAAAAAATGACAAAATTTTGGAAAATCTTTTTAAAGTTTGGAAAATACCTGAAACCTAACCTTAAAATAAAATTAGGTTTCAACCCACAAATTGGCCTCAAAAATCTAAAATTCTAAATTCAAGACAGCAGAAGGAGGATACATAAACAGATTACATAAGCAGGAAGGAGTTAAGAAAGTATTAGTAATCAGAATACTTGATTAGTAATACTTAGGGAGTTAAAGGATGCAGGTATCATGGAGTATTAGTCAGCAAGTCTAAGGATTAGTAATAAAGTTCAAATAAGCACCAGCAAAAACACCTCAAATTAGGAAACAACCCAACAAATGACATCATCAAGCAAACAAATGATGCAACGATCTACATAAATGACATCATTTAGGTGGGACCACCAGAAAAGAATTTTCCCAGCCAAAAGAAACTGAAAAATTCTAAGTCCCTCTTTTTGAACACCTCCCATGGAGAGCCCAAAAATTATAAATAGAGGGCCTCTCTCCCCAAATTTTTCCTCTTTCCCTCATGTCTTTTATCCCCCCAAAAGTGGAAAGTGGATTTAAATTCATCCCTGACTATCAGGTTAACTAGTCTACAAATATATAATTCTATTATATAAAGGATAAAAAGGCCTCATATAATAGTCTTATAAAAAAAAATAAAAAAAAAGTCTTATAAAAAAAAGAGCTTTATAATATAATTTTATTATATAAAGGATAAAAAGGCCTTATATAATAGTCTTATAAAAAAAAAATAAAAAATAAAAAAAAAGTCTTATAAAAAAAAGAGCTTTATAATATACTTTTATTATATAAAGGATAAAAAGGCCTTATATAATAGTCTTATAAAAAAAAGAAAAATTCTTAAAATAAAGAAGCAGTCTTATAAAAAAAAAGTATTATAAAAAAAAAAAAAACTTTATAATATAATTTGATTACATAAAGGATAAAAAGGCTTTACATAATAGCCTTATAAGCTTAAATTAAATAAAATAGTATTTTAAAAAGGATTTTACCTTATTATAAGCAATCAAAGCTTTGAAGAAGGAAAAGAAGGGTCACTTAGTTATTTTATTAAGAAATTATTATTATTTCATTTCAAAAAGTCATATTTTGGTTACTACAAGGACATTTTATTAATTATAAAGGAAAATACCTATTATAGGAATACAGTAGTGCTATTCTTATTAAAAAAAAAGAATTATTATCAAATTAAATTATTAAAGAGAGGCTATTATTTAGTCTGGTCATATCAGAATTTCATTTCATTCAAAATAATAAATCATATAAAAAAAAGTGTTTGATTGTTTGTTCAGTATTATTATTAGCCTAGTGTATCCATATTATATTGAATCTTTGTTGTAGTAGTATTTTGTGTGATTTGTGATAGTTTTTTTCTTTTGGTTAATTAAATAGTGTTATATTTAAAAGTTTAAATAAATATTTTGAGATCAAGCAAAGTCTGATTGAGTCTGTTGAATACACTTTTCTGAATTAGCCACCATCAATAAATAAATTGATTGTGAACTCAAGTTAAGATAATTCAGCATTTTTCAGGAAGGGCAGTTCAGAATATTCTGACACACAAGCAGAGCAAGGGTTACAATCTTGAACAGCAATTCAAAACTGTTCTATTGTAATTTCCCCTTCCAGGTACTGCCTCATTTTATCCCACACAAGAGGAGTTCCCACAATGGGTTAGAATTTAAAGAGTCAGATGGTTTTACCCATGGCTGGTGCACTCTAATACCTGCATTGAAACTGGAATATAAGACATCAGTCTATTCTTTTACAGGACAAACTCCTGCTATGTTAGAAAAAGGATGGAATCAAAGACTCCCAGAAGACACACTGAGGAAATAATTGATTGAAATTAATCCTACAGCTTCCAGCTTCAAAATAATGCTTGATAAAGTGAAACATCATAAAAAACAGAGTATGAATGATGCTCTTGACTATACATAACAGAAGTGGGACAAGAGTCATAAAGTACCAAACCTTGAAGTAGGGGACTTAGTTCAGGTTTTAACCTTGAATTTTAATGATATCAAAGGCCCAAAGAAACTCAAAGATTCTTATGTAGGACCTTTTGTGATTGTTGCCTTACATGGAACCAATGAAGTTCAAGCGGACTTGAGTGGTGAATTAGAATATAAAAACCCCACTTTTCCAGTCACCTGATAAAACCTTATCAACAAGCTGACAAAGAATTTTTCCTTTAAGGAACCCAACTCCTTTGACTGTACCACCAGTGGAACAGAGTGAAGAAAAAAGAATAAATAAAGTGATCAAAGAAAGGAGACTTAGGGGTAAAAATTAAAGAGAATATCTTGTCAGATATAAAAAAACAGTACATGAAAATGATCTGAGTAATGTAAAGAGGTTGGAAGGTGGACATCAACCCCCTTTGGGGCCTTTTTCTTCTTGATACCATTAATAAAATTGCAGTACAATTTTATATTTTGGTGGGAGTGAATGTGAGCCTTGAGGTATATTTTACATACCCAAATAGGCCACAATTATTTTAAAACTAAATTCTGAACTATGCATAACCAATAAGTCATGCATATATTCAAAATTCATACTTTCTTATTTCAGAATAGATAAATAATGTTTTATTGGTAAGTAAATCCATAGATTTAAGACCAGATTTTCATTCTACACAAAATTTCACCTAGGGTAGCTCCTTAGAATGAATAAGCTCAAATCAAATCTTCGAGGTGGTAATACAGAAAATACTTCAATACCACCCAAAATCTCTGTGAAAATTTTTGTTTTTCTCAATTTCACACCAAATTAATGGGAATGTGAAAAATCCCATGTTACATATACACTAAGAACAGTGTTATGCATATTTATGGAACTTAATACTATGCTATTCTTACATAAACCTTTGGTACACCCATAGTGGATATCTCACTTGAAGGCTGAATTTCTATTTTGACGTAAAAAATAGTCAAGGGGGACAAAAGACATGAAAGAGAGCCAGGGTACCCAACTTCTGAGGCCTCTGAGGCATGGAAAGCTCTAAATCTTGGATCCATGGCTGATCTTGGCCAAATTAGCATACTAAAAGCTCTTAGGAACTGGGTTATCAAGTCAAAACTTCATTATATCATAAGAAAATAGCAAATAAGCTGCTATTTTGACATGCCAAGGAGGTAAAGAGCAACTTAGACACCGGTGACCATTTCAATTCTTAATTAGTTTCCCTGGATAAACCCCAAAATATTAATTAAAACCATTTTTGGACTAGTATCCATTGAATTACCTCATAGCAACCAGCCATATAGTGTTATTTGCAATTCTATGTAAAAATGAGGTAAAAAATCTCAAAAATTCATTGAAGATACAATTCTTAATTAATACTTCTGAAAATTTGAGGACCAATTGAGAACTTTATAATTCATATAAAACCCAGAAATAATTATACTTTTACAAGTAAAATTGAAAGTTTTACTTGCAGTCCAGTTTTGATTATTCCACATGAAACCATGAATCTCCAAAAATTTACAGAAAATACACTCCGGGATTAACTTTCCAATAAAATTGATAGCTTTGAGAAATAAATAATTATTTTGGAATAAAAGAAGATTTACAGCTATTACTCCTTTTATTCCTAACCATAAATGGGTTGGTAGTCCCATAAAAGCATCAATCAAGTAATTATGATAATCTTACATGACAATAGATGATGCAATCAATAATCAAAAAGGGTTTATTGTTTTCCCACTGACTTATTTTTCAGTTTGCTCTATGAAATGCCTCTGTGAGCTTTCTTAGCCCTAAAAGAGGCCTCCTCTTGCTGGTTTTTCCAAATCATCACATTATTCAATTATAGTATATAAGTAACAAGTAAGTGCTAGTTGAAACTTTTCCTAAGTGCTTTATTATTTCAGAATCAATAAGAAAGACGTGAAATCTAGAAATACACTATATATTGTTGCAATACTGTTATAAATCCATTTTGATCCATTAAATCCACAATTATCCATCAAATTCTTCTGCTATTATCTTTAATAAGTTCTTTGGAGTATTGGTGAGTGATTTATCTTAATAATCAAACTTTTTCTCTAGTAACTGTTTTAGTCAAGAATTATATTTATAATTATTCTTGCGATAGATAATTATATATTAAAACAATTTTATTATTTCAATAAAAGAAGATTTATTATTAAATACTTCTTGTAATTGATTCTAGTAGACAATTACTGCTTACTGTCATAGTCACTAGTAGTGTATAACAAGTAAAAGAACTAATTAATTAATTAATTATTTAATCTTGATATAATAATTTTATTATCATATTTCATAGGAAAAGTAATAGTACTGTTGATTAATAGTAATATTATCAACAGCTTCATAGACACATCTTACATATCCAATTCCCGGAATCCATGAGACTTTGACTCAATTATGCAAAGCAAGATTCATCACTTCCATTGATGCCCTTAAAGGCTTCCATCAGAATTTTTCGACACCTCATGGTTGGAAAATATTGAGAATAATTTCTCATTGTGGTTTTTATGAATACTTAAGGATTCCTTTTGGAATTTAAAATGAACCCTCTCATTATCAAATAATGATTAATACCAGTCTTCCACATTAGTTAACAGAGGGATGGTTGATCATGTATATTGATGACATTACTATTTGTTCAGAAACATAGAAATTCAATTTATAGAGACTTACATTATTACTTAAGAGAATCTATAAGTGAACATGAAAACATCTCTTCAGAAATGTAATTTTGTTTTTAATGAGTTAAAAGATCTAGGACATGTAGTTTCATCACTTAGCCTTGGTGTTGATAAAAACAAAGTGTCTGCAGTCTTACTGAAGCAACTTCCCAGAACAAGAAATAAATGATGTTTTTCTTAGGATTTTCCAGTTATTAAAGGAAATATGTTAAAGATTTTTCAATCCATTTCAGATCATTGTACAGAATTTTTGATAAACCAACTGTCTTTCAAATTACACATGATATGATTCAATACTGATAAGATCAGGTATTCCTTCACCATTGCAGCATTATTATGAATTCCAGACTGGAAAATTCCTTTTAAGCTGTATATTGATGCATTTGGTGAAGGTCTAGGTGGAGCTCTTCATCAAGTTAATATTTTCAATGACAAACCTTACGAATCTCCAATTTGTTCTATTTGAAGAGAAATTAAACCTACAGAGGGTATATATGGAGCAAGCCAAATGGAGTGCCTTTTACTTTTTTGGGCTCTGTAAAACTTCATTATTATCTTGATGGTAGGAATTGCTTGAGTAGATGGGAATTACAAAATACACTTGATAATCTTTCTTATGTTCCTGCAAATGCAGAACCTCAAATTCACATTTAAGGAATTGACATCACAGATATGTAGGACCAGAATTCTTTTAAGAAGTTAGAGAAAGCTATAAGAAATATAAGAATTACAATATTCTTACTTCCCTACTTAAAAAGTATTGCAAAGATTCAGCTTTGGCTAATTTTTTAGATGACATTTGGAAAACATCTTATTATAATGGAAGATTCCATTTATTTGATGGTATCTTATATCATAGGTCTAAATACACATGTGTAATGTTCTTATGTAGTAGAATATTAATTAAAACAATATTACTAGAGTTCCATGACAACATTTATTCTGGAAATTTCTCTGAAGACAGAACAATGGAAATAATTAAGGCATGTTCTTGGTGGCCATCTTGGAGCAAAGATGTCATTGAGTACTTTTAAAGTTGTGTGGGGTTTCAAAAGGCCAGTGAAGCTACTTTTGAATGATTTGACATAATGATTTCTATTCAAGAACCAAGTACCCCATAGGAAGTGGTTCATATGGATCGGGTACACCAGGGCAAATCTTGCGTCAATCATTGGTGATTGACTTCACGTCACACCAAGTTCAGTATAAAATCTCGCTTCAGCCGTGTTAGTGTCACTTTATAGTCACCGGATTTAGTGGTTCACATCATTTCTGCATCAAGACAACGTCAATTGTTACATGTGTCACATGAGAATGTCACTCAAAGCACAAACCCATTTCAACACTATTTGCAATTTTTGGGTAATTACACCTCATGGTGCTACCCAGCAGTTTGGCATGCTCATATTTCTGCATGAGAAGACTTCTGCCCCACTTCCTGGTCATCTCACCCCTTTACCATGCCTACTCTAACGCTTGAATTTGCTTCCCCATCCCCGCCTAATCCTCTCCAATGCTTAGCATGCTTACATGCCCACACCCCCCTCTAGATGAGACTCCCAAACTGCCCCCCATCTCTGCCCTCACCACTCCTTAGCCTTCTGCACCCCCGCCTCATCTTCTCCTTGGCTTAAAATCCTTACGCTCCTGCGGGGCCCTCAAGTTATGCCTCCGATGCCGCCCTCACCCCCCCTTACGCCTCCTTCCACATGCCTAATCCTATCCCCCACTTACCATCCTTACGCTCGTGGAGTGCCTTCCCAACATGCCTCCAATTCCACTTACCATCCTTATGCTTGTATAGTGCCTGCCCAACCTGCCTCCAATGCTTCTGCCCCCTCACACTGGCCTAATCCTCAAGGCCACTTATGATCCTTACGCTCCTGCAGCCCCCTCAAGATGAGACTACGATGCCACCCCCATCTCTTCCCTCACCACCCCTTATGCTTCTGCACCCCCACCTTATCTTCTCCACCACGCCCTCAAGATATGCCTCCAATGCCACCCTCAACCCCCCTTATGCCTAATCCTCTCTCCACCCCTTACCATCCTTACGCTCAGGTACAAGATCCCTAGGGTAAGGTGGCTTGTTGGCATAAATGATTAACGTAATCAGGGAGATATGCTGAGTGGCCATCTCTGCCAACAGGTTCTGGGGGAAAATTGGTAGGTATATTCACAATGTTGTGGTTAGGGTTTAAATCATGAGGCTCACAAATTTAAACCTAATAAGTGGAATATTTAATACCCAAATTGTATCTTCTGTTTTTGAAACAAAATCATTTTATTTCATATCATCCAAGTGGAACACTTTGCTTAGTCCTTACCTCATGAGCGCTTAATAGTTCAAAAGTTGAATTTAGTAGGTTTCTCACTAGTCAACTTTATTGAATTTCTCACAGGGAAGTGATTTCATCTGAATGAGATGAAATAATCTGCAACACATCACATGTTTGAATTTCCCAACAAATCATCTTGTGCAAATCCATGACCAGCTTAATAGATGTTGATGGAAGGTTCCAAGGCTGTTGATGGAAGGTTCCAAAGCTGTTGATGGGCAGGTTGCTTTTGGTCAGATTGTGGTTCTGAAATGTCTTTTTTCTAGAAAATTCACTCACTATTGAACTGATTTAAATTTATATTTGACTTATTTCAAATTTTCCAAAATTCTCCAATATTGATATTACCTAGCAAAGAATCAGTTATCTTGAACGTATCTTACTTCCACAACTTTGAGAACTCCCACCCTTTTTCTTCAATTTTGATCTTTTTATTCTACACTTTCCAATCATGCTATCAATCAACTCGTCACCATCTATTTACTTAATAAACTACCTCTGCTATGCCCCAAACTCCAGGAAATTCAACTGAATTCAATGAACAAACAACTTCAGCCCCAGAGAGTGCAAGTGAAATCTCTTATATGGTCAGTAGTCATGAGTTAGGCATTGAAGTAGAGAGCCTTGCACATGAAAGTAATCCAGATCCACCAGTTCTTGTGGAATGTAAGCATAGATTTATGTTGAGTATTTGTAGTCTCTCCAAGCCTGATACTTTTGTCATAGCCTTTATTTCAGCTCAGCCTCCAAGCTCTGAGAAACCAAATTTTAAAAGTTATGAGAAGAAAAAGACTGGTAAACCTTGTGCACTGACAGAAAATGCTGGGCAAGATGAGGCAATTTTCAGTGGGGAGGTTGAAATTATATCCAAGAAAAAATTTGCCTCAAACATTTCTCAAACAACCCCAAGGCTTGAGAAAATTCAAAATGATAGTAAAATTCCTAATTATTTTCATCAAAAGATTGCTGAAGCAATGAGCCTCCTCAAAATGGATTTGAACTGTAAGTCCATTACTAATTCAATACAACAGCGTTGAAAGGGCAGCTTACAATATATGGGCAGGTGTGGAGGTGGGAGAATCTTTACCTGAAGGATCTCAAGTGGTAATTGGAGTTCCAGGCAAAGGATTAGGAAAAAGACCAAATATAAATGCCACCAAAAAAACCAACAAAAAGCTCCGTACCTTTGAAGCTGCAAAAGATGCCTGGGATCAAGGTGATGACATGATCAATGTTGAAGTGGACCATATGGATAATGAACCTCCACATACTGAAAGCCCCCCCCATAATCAATGAAAGAATCCATTATGAAACCCCTCCCGCCTCTCCTCGAAATATTCAAGATTTTCAAGAAAGGGAGACAATTAAACATGATACAATGGGACAAGATATGACTGATGTAATGCCCTACCCTGATCCCGAAGTGTCATCCTCTGCTCATTTTCAAGGAATATTTTTATCCTGAATTGAAGATTTTGGATACATTTTGGATTATCATTCCAATATTACTCAAGAATCATGGAAAAGGGGGCTTGATAATATCAATAGTATTTTCAAAAATTGATGGGACAATTTACCAACAAATAATGTTCATACATTTCTTCCCGTTGGTATCAATGTGATCAGTAACCAAGAGCTTAAAATGTTGGCCTGGCTTGAGGCGCTTGAGATTGCAGGTGGGTTTTATCTTTGTGCATGATGCATGATTATTGCCTGTTGACTTGTGATATGAATTGCAATATACAGGGTTAGATTTTTTTAAGCCAACAGAAACAGAAGCGTTTTTTAATAACAACATTTGGAATCTCAAATTGATGAAGGAATAGGATAAACCTCCAGATAATCTCCCAAAATCTGAACACTCCTTCTTCAAAATGGTTCAGAGCCTTCTTTACCCCTCCAATCCAATTGAACATTTTTGGACAAATGTTATGTTTGAATCCATTAGTTTAGTCTCATACAATGTGACTGCACCCAAACCATATGTTGTACCAGCCTTAAATTCGACCAATCCTCTTCAACTTGAATGGGGAGCAGTTGAATACCGTGCCTCTTGCTTGATTAAATCAAAGCAACGTGCAACACAACTTAGCATTGAATGTGGTGGGGCTGACCATGAGATATTGAAAAAGCTGCACAAGAACCTGGAGGATCTAATGGATACAGCTATCCATTTGATGATTACATACAACATGTTACCTGCACATACAAAGGTCAAAGTCAATTGCATTTAAGGCAAACTCACAAGCTCAAAAAAAAATGAGGCCATCAAAGATCTTTTGATGTGTCACAAGAATCTCAGAATCAATTGAATTTGCTATGGTATATTAGCGGCTTTGTGTGCAGAGGGGGTTCGTGGTTTGATGGTATGCTCAGATGACTGGAGAAAAAGCTCAGTTAAAGGGGCTTTATCACTGATTGAAATTTCCAAAAGACTTTCAGAGGGTAAAAATCTAGTAGAGCTGGTGTGGCTACGTACTAATAAGTATATATGTAATTTACTGAATAAGAGTTTCTTCTAATCAGAGTCTTTTAACTCCACTGTACCTCTAAGATTTGAATTTGCCTGATGCTTGGTATTAGACTTTGATGATGCCTGGGTGGAGAAGTGGGGTCTTGGTTCAAGTGATGAGGTCACATTGACTGTACCCAGGTCAGCTAAACTTACAACCAAGATTTACCCGTTTTAGATTAGCTTTGTACCAGATAGATTGTAATTTAATTTTGCAAAGTCATTTATCAATTTATTAATAGTGAATACCTATCCTAGTACTGCCTGCATGCCACAGTATTAATACCAATAATAACTGCCTTTGTATGGAGGCATGCCTCCATACACCATTGAAAATACTCTGACAAGACGCAAACTGAGTCACGCAGTTGTGCCCGCAATTAGCACACACAGGGGCATCATGGGAATTCGGTTTTATCACTCCCTGCCAGCTTATAATAGGCCAAAAGGCACTGGTTCTTTCATAGAGGACTAGGATGATGAGGGATATGCAGTGGAGTTCATATTGCATTTGCGCGTGTTTGCAATATTCCACATGGTTGGATTTGAACCTCATTGAATGGTAATATGAATATATCAAATTGAATGATTCAGTATCAACTGCATTTTTCAGGTTCAGGTAATTGAGATCACCGATTCGCGCATGTCAGATTTAATCTTTAATTTTTAGCCACAATTAAAAAAGAATCATTGACCAGAATCAAATTTAGTTGAAATTAATATTTCACACAACAGCCAGTAATCATTTGGCTTTATTTCATTTTCCGCTACAAGCATGCCATTCAGGAAAAAAGGAAAGGAGCGTAAAAGTGAACTCGCAGGGAATTTTCGGGGTGAAGAAGGAAAGTGTGAGTAGCTGACTTATTCTCAGCATATGTATATAGAGATATATATGGGTTGGCATTGATGTGGCACCCTCATTCGGACCCATGAAATAACATTGGATTTAGTCAGTTTAGATTGAGCCAATGCCATGTGGGCTCCAACAGGGAAGTCAAAGATGTGTGCCAAATAAAGCTCATTGGGCTTTGGGTACCATTCTGGACTCAAAAATCCTTAGGTTCAAATGGGAGGAAGCGGTATCTGATATCTTTTCTGCTTAAACACAAATTGATTCCTCACCCACTCGGGAATAGTGGGACCTCCCAAAAGACAAATGAGGCCAAAACCGCCCAAAGGAATAAGTTTTTTTCCTCCACTTGATTGAAAGCACAAATATCAATGCAAGTATCAGCAAATATGACCCCAAGTGAAATTCAGAGGGTTGTGGATGTCAATCAGATCAAACACATTCACTTTGGCTGGGTGGCAATTTTCTCTTCAACCAGATTACTCATTGCCCTTGTTGAATTCAGAACATTTACAACAATGAGTGAAGTAGAGGTCAATCAATGGGATGAATTATCACACTTCTTATTTTGTGAAAGAAAATTCACCGACCCCATTGCAACAAATAGGGCATTACTGGAGGAATTTATGTTCTTTATTGGGTGGCGCCAATGCAGCACGAAGAATGAGAAATTTGGTCTTTATGGAAGTCTTGGGAAAATTGAAAACGCAAAAGAAGAATGGTGGAACCAAGGAACAGATCTTAGCTTGGTTGGCTGCATTCTAGGTCAATCCTTACGTTATTGTGGGGATAAATTATTTCAAAGAATTCAAACTTGCTACAAGTCATTGGGGTTTCCGTCCTTTGATCAAGTTAGCTATGAAGCTGATATCTCCGCAAATCAGGGTGCATTCGAGTTTGCTTCTGCACTCACTTTCACCATGAACAGATTCAAAAACTCACCTCATCTTCATAAGAATGCATTGTTGTATGCTTTGGGATGGTGGTTTCAAGCTGATAAGTGGACCGGCTGAATTCAAAGAGATGCATCAAAGCGGTGTACAGGGGGAAAATTGATTTTCCCAAATGAGCATTTTTGGATTGATCTATCTGAATGTCATGGGCTCATTCAGGTAGTCTGGGCCAGTAGTACATTCTTGAACTATACTGATCCACCACAGAAAATTGAAATCACAAGACTGGTTGGTATGTCTGCACAATGCTCAAGGAGGTTAGCAAAAACAATGTGGCGAAAAAGCCATGGCTATTATGATATTGGCAAGGGAGTGGGCTATCATGTAAGATGTGACTATGAAACTGATGATAATATTACTATTAATCAACACTACTATGTCTGTTCTTATGAAATATAATAATAAAAAATTATTATAACCACAATTAAATAATTATAAAATTATTTCTTTCACGGGTTATACACTACTAGTGATTATAACAGTGAGCAGTAATTGTCTACAAGAATCAATTACAAGAAGAATTTAATAATAAAAACTTCTTTTATTAAAATAATAAAATTATTTTAATATATAATTATCTTTTACAAGAATAATTATTAAGATAATTCTTGAAGAAAACTATTACTAGAGAAAAACTTTAAGAATTAAAGATAAATGACTCACTAATACTCCAAAGAACTTATTCATAGATAAAAGTAGAGAAATTTGACGTGGAATTGTGGATTTAAGGGATCAAAAAGGATTTATAACAGTATTACAACAATATATAGTTGGATTCTATGATTTCACGTCTTTCTGGTTGATTCTGTAAGATTTAAAACACTTAAGAATAGCTTGTAACTAATACTTACTTGTTGGTAATAATGATTTAATAAATTGATAAGATGATGATACGAAAAAAACAGCAAGAAGAGGCTTCTTCAAGTCAACAACAGCTCACAGAGGCGTGCCATGGAGCAAACTGAAAAACCAGTGAGTGAGAGAACAATAAACCTTTTTTGGATTAATGATTGTATCATCTGTTGTCATGTAAGATTATCATAATTACTTAATTGATGCTTTTACGTGACTACCAACCGCAATATGGTTAAGAATAAAAGGAGTAACATCTGTAAATCTTCTTTTCTTCCAAAATAATAATTGATTTCTCAAAGTTATCAATGTTATTGCCAATTTCATCACAGGTTTTAATTACTGTGAATTTTTGAAGATTCAGTGTTTCACGTAGAATGGTCAAAAATGGACTGTAAGTAAAACTTTTAATTTTACTAGTAAACCTGTAATTCTTTTTGGTTGTACCATAGATAATACAGTTCTACATTGGTCCTGAAAGTTTCAGAAGGATTAATGAAGAATTGTATTTTTAATGAATTTTTGAAGTTTTTACCTCATTTCTACGTAGAATTGCAAATATCAGTGTTTCACTGGTTGCTATGAGGTAAATCAATGGATACAAGTCCAAAAAGGGTTTTAATTACTCTTTTAGGGTCTAGTCATGGAAAGTCATCAAGAATTGACGTGGTTACAGGAGTCTAAGTAGCTCATTACCTCCTTGGCACGTCAAAATAGCAGGTTATTTGCTATTTTCTTATGATTACAGTAGGTGTAACTTGGTAACCAAGTTCCCAAAGAGTTTTAGTTTACCAATTGGGCCAAGATTAGCCATGGATCCATGCTCTGGAGCTATCCACGCCTCTGAGGCCTCAGAAGTTGGGTACCCTGGCTCTCTTTGAGGTCTTTTGTCCCCCTTGCTTATTTTTCACGTAAAAATAGAAATTTAAGCTTAAAGTGAGATATCCACTATGGGTGTACCAAAGGTCCATGTAAGCATACCATGATATTAAGTGCTCAAAACATGCATAACACTATTCTTAGTGTATATGTAACATGGGATTTCTCACTTTCCCATTATTTTGGCTTAAAATCAAGAAAAACAAAAATTTTCACGGATCTTTTATGTGGTATTAATGATGTGGTATTGAAGTATTTTCCATTTTACCACCTCAAATACTTAAATTGAGCTTATTCACTCTATGGGGCTACCCTAGGTGAATTTTTGTGTAGAATCCAAATCTGGTCTTAAATCCATGGATTTACTTACTCAATAAAAAGTTGTTCATCTTTTCTGAAATTGAAAATGATGAATTTTGGATATATGCATGACTTATGAGTTATGCATAATTCAAAATTTTCTTTTTAAGATAATTGTGGCCTATTTGGGTATGTAAAATATACCTCAAGGCTCACATATCACATCTGGGATGGTAATACAATCTCATCCCCTTTAGAAAAATAAGGGAGTGTGGATGCTCCTGGGAGTTATAGGGTCATTGGAGAATAGGGGTGTGGTAATGTGCAGTACTGAATACACCTGGTTTTGATGGGTTTTAATTGGGGTTATATGGTGGATCACATGAAAAAGAGGTGAAATGGCTCATGTATGGTGGCATGCCACTGTACGCTTTTCCAGGATCCTGACACATCACAGGCAATTCCTTACGCCTGTCCATGATCCCAACACATTACACGCAAAACCTTGCGCTGTAAATCCTTATTCCGGGGAAGCCGTCCGACAATGCCAACAATTCCTTACACCTCTCCAGGCTCCCAATTCCTCACATGCAAAATCCTTATGCCTGTGAAGGCTCCCGAAAACTCAAATAATGGCCTATGCCAGGGCAGCCTCATGACAGCTCCAACACTTCCTTATGCGGGTGCAGGCACCCAATGCTTCAGATGCAAATCCTTACACTTTTTCAGGCTCCCAAAAATTCAAAAAATTGCTTATGCCAGGGCAGGCTTCCAACAATTCACACGCAAATCCTTATGCCTGTACAAGTTCCCAATGCTTCACACGCACATCCTTACGCTTGTACAGATTCGCAACATTTCAGACCATTCCTTACACCTGGGCAGCCTCCCGAAAACTCTAAAAATTCCTTTCATGACTAAGACTAATAGCGTGTGACCATAGGAAAAGCCATGACTCATCAAGCTCTGGTGGATTGCTCACATGCGGGGAACCCCCACATTTTTACAGTTAACATCTGATATTGTTTAGAGCCATGGAAATAGAAAATATAGGAGGCGATAATGGTGACTATTTGCGCATTTTCTGCAAAAGAGGTTCACACAAAGAAATACTAACTCAAAAATTTGGTGGGGAACTTACAAAACTTTTTCTCATGCAATAGGATATTTGAATCATTGAGGAAAATATAATTTCAAGTAAACAAAGAATGTAATATAAATGGAACATAAAAATCATTGAACACAAATAATTTATTTAAAAGAAAGTATTACAAAAGATAAAAAGAGGAAAGAATGCGATTTTTTTTGAATTTTCGTTTTCTAAGTATTTGGAGACTATCCCGGTGATGTCCTCCTTTGGATAAGCCTCCAGTGCCTGGGAAAGGAGGGAGTTTAGTTCCTCCTGGAATTCCCAGTGTATTTCATTTCAATGAGTTGCATCCACAAAGGGAATAATGTGGAGAAATCGGCGATGCTCCAACAAGATTTGGTTGATGGATTCATGGACAATGGCTTAAGGAATCATCAAGGTCAGTTGTAAGTTGGTAAATTCCTGGCAAGCATCATTGTGGGAATGAGGGGAGGAGGCGGTGGGGCTCTCAGGGGCAGGAGTGGAGTGAGGGGGAACATGAGGGGAAGGAGAAAGGGGAGGGGGGATCCAACGGGCATATCGTCGATGGTGATGATGGAGTGGGGTGGAGTGCAACAAGCTGGAGATGGTCGAAGGAAAGGTGAGGAAAAGTTGGGAAGAGTAAAAAAAGTGAATTTGGGACTTACCAAAAGGTTCCTCTATGGATTTTGTCGGAGCCACCTCAGGTTTAGGCTTGGGAGTTGGAATGTCCTCATGTGGTTTGAAGGATGGACTCAGGCCAGGAATAGGTGGCTCATCTTCTCGGGAGGGTTCTACAAAAGTAGGAACAGTCAGTTCACTTGAGTCAAAAGTGGAAATTAAATGAAACTTTGGCAGCTTACCAGGGAATAAGTCCTCCGACCATTGGGTGCCGCAGAGTATGCTCGCAAGGCAAACTAGGAATGGGAGAGTCTTGTTGCGGGGGATTCGGTTTGTTTTGTTCTATGTGTAATGGAAAAAGGTATGTATGATTGCATGAAGAGAAATGAGTTAAGGAGGAGAAATAAAACTTACTTTGGCTTTTGAATCCCATGGGTGAGAACACATGGTGACCACCAGCCCAGGCTCAAATGTCCTCTTGCCATTGCCATCCTTCATCAGCTGGATAATCACTTTGCTCCGGTTGAGGAGTGAAGTGACCATTGGATGGTGGCCTAGGAGGGGGGTGGACAAATCAATACTTGAGGGGACAGGGCTAATCGTCCGGAATCGTTCCCATCTGCCTGTTTGTGGTCCCAGTGTTCATTCCCACTTGGGAATGATTTCATCATCATTGACCACAAAGGAGTCCTCGCAAGGGCATCTTGGTCTGGAACTCCTCTGGCCGCGTGGTCGGAAGGGTTGGACAACGAACAAGCATTTCTTGTGTGCTTGTTGGCAAGCATCACAAGCATCGGTTGTTGTCGAGGAGCAGATGCAGGGGATACCCCGCTTAGTGCATAAAGTGCACGAAATCTAAAAACAAAACAATTTAGGTTAGTAACTGAATAGAAAGGAATAGTTCCAGCAAAGAGGAAGACATACAATAAATTATAAATTTAAAATTTAATTAAAATAAAGACGCTCTAGATGGAAGTTTGTAAAAGTCTGAAAGAAAGTCATGAATAAGATTTAGGATTAATATTAGAACATAATATTGATGAAAGTTTTAAATGGAGGAGACACACAAGGTGGATAGAAGGGGGTTTCTGGATGTATAAGCAGGAAAAACAGACAGCAAAAAGGAAGGGGAGTGAGGTTAGTGGAGTGCAATAGAAAAGAGTGGAAAAGCAAGAAGACAAAGTTGAAAAAGCACAGGAATGAGAAGAGAAGGTGAACTGGGAAAAAGTAAAGTGGGTGAGAAAAAAAGTGGAGGGTGCGTTGGGAAAAGATTGTCTTTTATACCATGGTGAAGCTGAGTCAATCGCAACAGTTGCAGCACCCGCCAAAGTCTCAGCTTCAAGGCATTTCAGGAAAATTGAATCTCAGTCACAGCCTTGGCTGCGACTGAGAAGGGAAATCCCCGTGTGAGGCAGAGGAACACAGGGGTTCTGGCTGAGTATTTCAATTGATTGAATTTCAGATTCAGTCAAATCCCCTTTTTTCATTAAATAGCCACCCGATTTCCTGGGAGGGCTTTTATGAGGGAATTGTTGAATGTGCATGGTGGGTGCAATCCACAAATGCCCCATGCAGAAAGGCACGTGGCATGTTTGGTCACAGGTGACCGTGGCGAGCATACTGGTCGTATGGCTGGGTGATAGTGTTTGAACAAACCCTTGGGCTGCTGTATGACAAGTGAATACAGCATGAGCTTGGGTCATCCCATTGCTCAGGTCTGCATTGGGGTCATAACTGAAATGCTCAGTGGCTGAACATTTGATTTGCATAGTTATTGAGCTATTGATATAAAAATATCAAGTGCACCATGCGGAGCAGTTGCTAGGTCATTTTTGTAAGCACACAATCTGAGCGTTTGGCACAGAAATGGATGATATTTCAGCCAGGCACAGCATATCATAGGCTTTGGTGAAGTGCTCCAAACTGAGTGTTCCAATGAGCTATTGCAAAAAGTGTTCCGACCATGGCTCTACCAAAAACTTTGACACAGAGCCTTTGACCATGATATTCCCAGCTTGTGTGTGCAAATTGGGTGAATCACAATGCTGAGAATGTGGCACATGAGCTATATGTATGCCAACATAAGGAAGGTGGATCCCAATTGGTAATATGAATGCAGGAGGAAGTAGTATTACACCATCCTAATTTGTACAGCCAACATTGTAGTACGTACACCTTGGTACATCTATGCTGCCGGTCAGAGGAAAAGCTGTACAAGAATGGAACATGCAATAACGCCAAGGCATTGAGTCAAATTTCTCAAATGCATCCCTTTGATGCACCTTTTTGGAGAGCTCCGCCTAACTACCACACAGATGCTGGTGTAATCCAAGTTAATGTAAGGGGTGCATAATCAGATGAATAATGATTTGGGTCATATGAAAATGGTGGATTCACTCCCGTGCCAAGGTCAGGGCAAACAATGACTGGCCCCGCTTGTTTTTTGCGCCCGCAAATTGTTGGGCCCCCCATGGGTCATATGCAGGGAAACTTTCACACACCTGGCAGACCTTTTATGTGCGTGTCTTCTGACCAGCTATTTGCTTGTGTGGGTGTCCCGCTCAACTGCAGATGCTCACACGCTTGCGTGCAGAAACCTGAGGCCAATCAGCATAGATTTGCTTAAGCCTCATGAGCATTAGCATAAGCCCTGCCTATGATCAATGAGGTTGGTTATTTATGCGTGGGGATCTGCCGCTGCTGGTCATATTCCGCACAATCTCACATGCCCCATGGAAGTTTTGGCGCCTGGCTTGCAGTCAAAAATACCTTGGGTGCGTGGCCTATTCCTCTGGAGTTTCTCACATGCCTGAGGGAAATACCCTGAAGTCATTCTGGGTGGATTAGTAACAGCCTCAAATGCAAGAGGGGTGAATGTGTAAGTGGATCTTGGCTCACGGCCGGTGCCTCCTTTGATCAAGCCACACATTCACCTCTGGAATTCCAGTAGGCGTCAGTGCACAAGAATTTTTGGGCAAAAGCAAACTCATGTTTGTTGGCACGCCACCAAACATACCTCACCCACCCACAGTGAAATTTTCCTATCCACTCCCACCATTTCCCAGTTGGTCACTGTACAACAAGTAACCTGCTGTCACACCAGCAAACATGGCTGCATGCCTCTAATATGCCACTGCACAATAGGCTTCTACCATGCACCCAATTTTGGATATGCTAATTTCAACCTTGGTCCACCAATTGTTGCGTAATATGCTGCAGATCCAGAAGTCATATCGGTGAACCCACATTTTTGCCACCTTGACTTGATATATGCCCCAAATCAGATATGAAAATTATGAGCCCAAGAGGCCCATCTTCCTAATGACCATGAACGTAACCATAGGCCATCCCCCTTTGAGCCCATTTCTGCCTCTCATATAAGTTCCCCACCTTGGCTTATTGGTCTTCATTCCCTTTAGCTACCCCTTCCTGATCATATAGTTTCCAACTGTGCCCAAATAACTCATAATAGACATCATGTCAACCCCTTCACAACCACTTTGCATTGGGATGATTAATATTTGTATTCAAATAAATGGTGATATAACCTTTAATCCTGATAATTCCCCCTTAGCTCCTTTGATTATTCTATGGCACAATCAACACAACATATTCATATATCTCCCCAATCACCAGAATACTATTGGCTCTCTCCCTGGCACCATTTCCAAGACATTGATACCATTCCTTGGGGCACCACAAGCTTTCATGCACTGTGGTCCTGGTGGAGCATGGATTGAAAATTGCCAATCCAGTCCTACTCAAACATTATTTGTTGAGGGAGTATTTATAACTGATCCAAATGATCCTTGCTCAGCTCAGAAACCCAATATAGTGTTGATGTTCTTCACATGGTATCCAAAAATTCCATTCATAATTGAAAGTTTTTGAAAACAAGACTTCGAGCTTAAAATTTGTAAAGAATATGACTGTAATACTCATATTCAATGTCAACTCTTTACTCCCACATTTCCCACTTCAAACTCCATACCACCCTCATATCCTGCTCTCTTTTCATTGACTTCCAAGCAAAGACTGATATAATTACCCAGTGGCTCAGACCTCCCCATGATGACCCCGGCCCACTACATTATTCAAACTGCCCTCCTCCCTCATCAGAAGACCAGACTAGCTTTTCTTTGGGATCAAGAAACCCCCAATGGACAATCAGCCCATAACCTCTGGGCCATCTCACCCCCTGGATCCACTTTTAATGCCAGGCACATAATTACACACAAGGTCGTCACCTCATTTGAATCCCCTTCAACCAATACTGCTTGCGGATGAGGTGGGATTAGGTAAAACCATTCAGGCCATTGCTCTAATTGGTACCTCCAAGAAGCGGCTAATTACAAACCCCCAACGCTCCACGCCCACCTTGCTGAATTACCAACTGGCAATCTGAAATATCCAAGCATGCTCAGGCTGGAGCACTGTAAGCCAAAATGTAACATGGTCCTACTTTTCACTCATTATCCAAGGCCAAAATCTTAAAATGTGATATCATCATCACTTCTTAAAATACTATCACCCAAGAATTTAAACAAACCAATACCTCTACATCATTCAATTTTACAATCAATTGACATTGTATAATTTTGGATGAAGCACAGTGAGTGTCTGATCTTTAAATGATTCAAATTACCTTTTATATCCAATAACCCTTCCCCCATTTTATAGCTATATTTGCTCTCAATACACTGCCAATCACCAAGCCATTAATAGCCTCCTATCATCCCATCAAATATGTTTAATGGGCACACCTATTCACAACACCATTTATGACCTTTTGGGAATAATATCATTCATCACCCCACCCCAGAGCTCAGATCAAGATAACTGGTCACCATTCATCCTGAGTAGTCTTTCAAAAGGAAGAAATTATATTTTGCATTTGGCATTGCGGCATTTAAGTTTGCGCCGCACCAAAACCACACATCTCAAATCCCTCCCCACTATTAGCCATCATTATGAACTTCTCCCGCTTAACCCAAAAATGCAGCAAGATAATTCCACATTATACAAAGAATTCTATCATCAAAAGTCAAAGGACCAGGAGAATATCTCAGAAATATTAATAAGCTGAAAATATTTTGTAACCATCCCATAATGCTCAACACAATTGTGGATGCCAATTTGGAAGACCATGAGGGAAGGAGCACTCAGGATAACTCCTCAACAATCACAAAAACTATTGTGGATGTGGAAACATGCATGATGAGTAGTAAAATTTCCCACCTCCTAAACCGCTTACTGAAGAACAAACAATCAAAGTGTGGTCCAACCAAATCTGTGGTTTATACCCAATGGACCCAATTTCTCAATTTGTGAGTTAATTCTAATATGCATCAATTACCAATTGAATCCATATGACCTTTTTTATTGTAGAATTTGTATTGCACTTTCCCATCACTCTATCCTTTCAGCACAAATTGATGGAACAATTACAGCACAAGCGCAGTAGAAGGCCCTTGAGAATTTCTTCAATAATCCTGAATGTGAAGTACTCATTGAATCCATTGCTGCAGCTGGAAATGGCCTCAATATAACTTGCGCTAATATGGTCAATTTAATGTTGAGGGGACCCCCAGAATTCTACTGTTATTTTTGGACACCGACATTCACATTTCCAGGAGCCCAATTGGAACCCAGCCATTAAGGCTCAGGCTGTTGATTGACTCCATCGTATTGGCCAACAATGACCTGTGAAGGTAATTCAGTTGATTTCAGCATGCATAAGGTACCTTTCAAGCTCATCTTTGTCCCTGTTTGTATTAATATTCTAAGATCTTTCTTTATGGGAATTCCATATTCAAATCACCATTAGGTCCAAGAAAAGAAAAACACATTAACCGCCTGAGCCTTCCTGATATTATCAAATTTGTGTTTGACAAATTTGATAATTCCTTTTCACCCCTTCACAGGTCCAGAATCATGAACACCATGAGCTGGATAGAGCTTCTTTAATATTTCCTCAATGAAAATGAGCAATAGAGTATTATTTCTAAGGGAGACAGCGATACATTCCAATTCATATTGTTTATATTCTAACATATTTAGCAGGTTGTTGCATCTTTAAGAAATAATAATCAGATTGTATTACACCTGCACAAATAATCCACAAAATGTTAATTTGTAACTGTGCTATACATTTATTTTCCTAACTTATTGCAGAGCATCGCCATTCACACTAATAACTGGCATTTCAATTATGTTGAGGGCAATAGTCTGCATCTTACTACAACCTTTGAGCCAATCTTGATCAAATACCTGAAAAGATAGCCCTTCAGGAATATCACCATTCTCTTCAATCGTATTTCTGGCAGTCTATCAATATTTTTCTTACCCTTTTTTTAATCCAATTACAAAACTCTATGTCTCAATCAATCTTTAATACCAACTCACTAAATAGGCCTGAGCGCCAGCGTAAGCCCACTTTGCAGTAAACTTGATGGCCATTTTCCACTACCTCCTCATTATCTGAGTATACTTGATGGTCATTGAATTGTGATTCTAGGATTGGAAATTTAGCTATATCGCACCATTCATGATGACACTCACAGGTCTGCACATCATCAATTAGATTATCATCATATTTACTTCACAATGAAGAAGAGATACAGTAACTAACCCTTTGACAAATCTTTGCAACCTTTTGATTCTCCTTCTTTTTTACCAAATACTCCACATCCTTTTGAATAGACTTCCATTCTCTTTTCAAATAAGTGAAATATTGCTCCATTAAAGCTGCCACAACCCCGTAGTTATTATGATCCTTGTTTCAACAGTAGTGATGATACTCCGTGCTGACAAGTTCAAGATGAAATTTACGGTAAAACACCATAGAAATAAGCTTGTTGAACGGATATCACCATGAGCTCTCCCAGTCCCAAGTGAATTGCTTTAGTCGTAGCCTGTGGAGCTCATTTTTGCAGTAGCTTTGAAACCCTGAGACTGAACCTGTATTGATGTCTCATTGAAAACATCCTTGGTGACATATCCAAGATGACCAGCCACTTGAATTGAAATTCCATGCTCTTCTGTGCTGGGTGGTGCTGGTAGTGAGGAGAAATCCTTATCCCTTACTTTGAGTAGGAACAGACAATCGTCATGTACAGCTGATCTCATCCCATGGACATTTTCTGGAAGTTCTTCTTTCAGCCAGTTTTGTTGCTCCTTCTGGCTTGCATGTTTTTCCACATTGTGAGCTTTGAGAGCCTTGTTCCTTCGCTGTATCATCTTGGATTGATTGAGCATACTCTGGGCAAGGGGCATTTGAGGATGGGTGAACTCACTATTTGACTGAGTGCCTTGCTCATGCGCTGTGAAATTTTCCCTCCTTGGTTCATCATTTCTTTCACTTTGAGTCGGAGACATGTTCTCATCCTCATCATCCACAATTTTTTCTCTTGATGAACTGGCATGAGTTGTTCTTGATTTGGAGGCATATGGATGATGATGTCCAGTGAATTTCCCCTTATGGACCAGAGGTGAAGATGCATAAAGTTCATAATCTGCCATGCAAATCATCAGTTAACACATCAAAAAATTAATAAAGACTGGGCATACTCACAATATTCAATTGGCTCCTGAGATCAGACTGACTTGCCTTTAGCTGCCATATCTAACCCATGAAACAAACATATCAAATTGTGAAAAAGTTTATACTCTGACATCAAAGTGACTTACTTTGATGAAGCATCAATCCTGGATTTCCCTCCAACAGACCACTCCAAGTAACATTTTCCAATGGTATTTTTTGTCGCCCGCCATCAACCCGCTTTTCATCACCCACATGAACCTGAGATCCTGATGGAATATTGAGGGTTGGCTGGTTACTTCGTCCAAAGGGATCCTGGGATGCGACTGGATTCCAACCAGGATTAAGGAGGAACTCACATGGAAATTCTGATTGGGGATTAGCCTTTGATGAAATTTGAGGTGTGCTTTCTGGCCCCTCAGACACATGCATTTGTGTATTAGTGGGATTCAGTGGAATTTTAGTGATGGAAATATTAGGAATGGACCAAGTGCTTGAAGCTTGAGAAGTCACATTTCCCACATCAATGTTAAGACCTGATACATTCATTGAGGATGCAATAGGGGTTGTGAGAGGAATGTTGGGACTCAATGGTGACTGTGTTTGAACATATTCTATGCTAGATTCACTATCTGAGTCATGAACAGAACCTGAACGGGATTGACGTGGCTTGGAAGATGACATAAGGGCTAAAAAAGTACAGTAATTTTTTTAACTTGATAAAACAGCTCAGTATTATGATAAAATAGAGTGATATGAGATGAAATTCTTTCAAATTTATAATAGAGAAATTCTATGAATAGTTGGAACAAAGTGTCTTGCAGAAGTCTAATAAGACACTTTTTAGGTGAATTCTCCCTGCCTCCTCTTGAGCTCCTCCGCTTTTGTTGGAAACCACCCTGCCCAGCCTACCAGCATATAATGTTATATTTCCTTGATCTCAAAGGGGACCCATCATCTATAAGTAATCAGATTCAATAAAATTTCCCCCTCCCCATTGTCACATTTTGTGAATTATCCAAACTGCCAATATATGCATCAAAATTCCACAGCATTGTACATCTGTAAAGGGGTATATTCATGAAGGATTTACCCACAAAAGAGACATCACCTTTTCAAGAAAGGCAAGACAATCCAAATCACATTCCAACCAATTAAAAGCCTGCTGCACTCAAACCAAATAACAAGACTTTAGCTCCACTCCAAATTCTTATGTAATAGAGCTATATTGTTATGTCTGTAATAATTTTTAAGCCATGTACAATGGCGTTCCAGCATACATGGTTTGAATTTCAAGCCCTTCAATTCAATGTTGACACATCCCTAATGGAACACCCCTCAAGGGTCAAAACCGCAGTGTCACCATGTGTAAATAAAATATAATATGTATGAGCATTGAGCAGCATGGCATTTTACCCAATTAAACTCCTAACCAATTCCACCATCCAGATGAGACGTGTTACACTTTATCCCCTGCAGCTCAGCTACCATTACAAATGGGATAAAATCCTCATCTGGCTCAAATCATCTCCCCCTTAATAAATAATCACTCAACCTTTTTCACAATTAATCACACTCCTAAGCAGTTGCACATCAACCATAGATATTTATACACAAACCAACCTTACTCATGATTCCTGCAACAATGTCAACCCGCTGCTATTCCTCAATGCGTATATACATGTGTCAACACTGCTCAACCCAAACACACTGTTCCGCTGAGGGTGATATGCAGGGAGTTGCCTTCACACCTTTCCAATATAAACAGCACATTAAAAAGCTCAAATCAACCATTGCACCCAAATCTCTTCCAAACATCCCTACTTCTGCATCAGGATCTGAGTGCCCGCAAATTATATTGGAGCAAATCTTCCCAACTTATTATTCACAATTGACCCAAAGAACTTTCTCCACTCCAGCGGTGTGGTATTCCATACCTTTTTACCAGTTTCAAGAATTTTTTTTGAAAATTAACAGTTGGGAAATCAAGATCAAAAACAACTAATTCAGGAAATCACCACTCAAAGTACATGATTAAAGATCACACACACTCAGGAATAACATCAATATTAGAGAGGAATGGAAGATTTGGCATTCAGAATTGAAATAATCAACATATTTCTACAATCAAAGAAATAATAGGGGAATCAAATCCTATGGAATTATACAAGAAAACCTACATATAAGCCTTACAGAATCAACAATAGGCTTAATACATACAGAAACTCAAAATTACAGGTGAAAAGTAACATTGTAACATTATATCCACTCTAAAGCCATCAAGAAGATTATATTACTAAGAATTACAGTAACCAAATACAGTTCATGTGACACAAGGATCATATGACAGTATCCAATTGAACTCAATACATGGGAAAATCCACTAAAAACTTAAAAATTAAACAACAATACAGGCACCTAAAGAAGGTTTATGCAATCCACATGCATGACATCTGTACATTACACAACCTCAGTATCATCAAATACAACTCAATTAAATTTCAACTAGCTGCAGGCAAGGGAATACACTAAACTTTAAACCACACAGCAATTACAGTAATCAAGAATTAAACTCAAGAAGATATCCCCACATTACACAGCATGATCACCTGGAAATAAACAAATCCTACAAACAAAATTATACAAGGGCTTATTCACATGACACTACCCTCATCCTTTTAATCACCAGCATTAATTACTCAAGGCTATGCAAGCTGACTAAAGCAGTGCAAAAGAGAAGTCACCTGATATTTTTATCAAAAATCCCCACCAAGCAAAACATCTCAACCTTAATTTTGAACAAACAAATGATGAAAATATCTCAGTCATATGATACCATTCTCAATTTTACACACTAGCATTAATCTCTCAAGGCTGTGCAAGATTACTAATACAGTATAGCAGATAAGTCATCTGACTTTTGTTACAAAAAATATACACCAGCAAAATTATCTCAATGGCAAGAATAACACTTTACATGGAGAGCCCATGGGCACCTCTCACAACATAAAAAGGGCCTCTCTCTCTCATTTTTCTCCTCTTTCCTCATGCAAATAATTATATACCAAGAAGGAGAATAATTATTCATCCCTTACTAGTAGGTTAATCTAGAAATTATTTTTTATTATTATTACATTACATTAAAAGTGATTTATATATAGCTGTAGTTAACAGTAGGTCTGCCTATATTATAAATTCATCTATTAGTAAAATACTCATACTCAACAAAATATTTATATTATACTCTTCTCACTAGAAGAAAATCCATATCACTATTATTATTATCACAAAATATATATTTAACATATTATCAAAATTATTTATCAATTACACTTATTTAAAACTATCAAACAATATTATTATATATTATCACTATTACTAAATTTTTCTCATATTGAGCTATTATCCATCAAAAAAAATACCTTCAACAAAGAAAACAACTTAAAGTCACCACTCAGTACTATTATATCTATTATTTATCTACTCAATTATTATCTTATCCTCTTGAAATCACCTACAAATTTATTTATTTAAAATTATTATTATTTTATCATTAGTCTGATTATTGAATAGGTCTGATAGAGACTGCTGAAAAGTCTTCTCTAGTTGTAAAGCCACAATCTTAAATATTGATTTGTGAGCTCTGTAGGGAGATTGTTTAGTATATTCAGAGGGGCAGCTAAAACACCATTAGCACCCTTGGTTACAGGAGTATTTCAGCAATTCAAAACTGTTTACCTGTGATTTCCCCCTCAAGGACTGCCTTATCCAATCCCACACCAAAAGGAGTTCCACAGCGGGTCTCAAGTCAACTGCACAGAAACCATACAGTGGCAGTCAAAACCTTCCCCCACAAGACCTTGGAATGATAATATCTGCAATTCTATCATTAAGGTATAATATACCCTGCAGGGCTTCACACATTCTCAACCCTTCCCTGAACCTGCTGATCAAGTCCAGTATCTCAAGCTCAGGAGGTCCCCCCACTCCTGCATTCCATATACCTCAAGATCTCAGTAGCCTATTTGAACATCTCCAATTGGAGCCAGTGATTCAAAACTATATGTTTTGTCCTCAATGGCCTTACGGAATCAGTCACAACTGACCAACCCCACTGTCAACGCCATAATGACCCAAATGATCATGATCCCCCTCGCACACAATCATTGGGCAAATTCATCTATTCATTTGAACCCCACACCCAAAACACAACCAACATGAATCAAAAATTTAGACCAACAAAACATTTCATTTATCAACCATTCAAAAATTGGCTTGCCAGATTTCTCCAGCGGGCTGGAATTATCAAAATTCTGCATCAACATCAACAATCTCAAACTCCCAAAGGTTCCCCCAAATGTGGCATCTGGGATGGATTGGTCTGGAGACGCTTCACTGGCACTAGAAATATGCACGACCCCCATTCATGTTCATTCCTGGTGCATTGGCCTTCTCCATTTATGTGGACTGGTTTAATGCACATGGAAAATCAACCCAGTTGGCCAGCATTAGACCTATCATGCTCATTTGTCTTAATCTCCCCCCAAGTAAGAGATTGAAGCCAGAGAATCTGTATTTTGCAGGAATAATCCCTGGTCCAAAGGAGCCAACTGCCCTTCAATTGAATTACTTATTAATGCCAGTCATCAAGGAGCTCAAAGAGCTATGGCAAGGTTACCATTTTTCACCCACCTCAACAGGTGCTTCAGGATCCTTTATCCATGTTGCCATTCTCACGGCCATTGTGGATGTGGTTGCCATGCGCAAGCTTACTGGATTTATTTCTCATTCAGGAAACCACTTTGGTAATTTTTGCACTATTCACAAAGCTCAAATTGAATAAATAGGTCCTCAATTTCACTACACACGCTCATACCAAAATCATAAATCAACCATTTCCAAATGGCTTTGGGCAACCCCAAAAGAATAGCAAGCAATTTTCTCTGGGTGTGGAGTGCAATATTCAATTTTGGAAGACCTTCCGTATTGGGATGCAACCAGAATGGTTAATGTTGACATAATGCATAATTTAATACTGGGAATTTTGAAGGATCATGCAAATTTCAAATTGTGCATTCCAGAATCCAAAGCAAAAAATTACTTCAGGTCCCACAGGAGATCCAATGACACCAACAGTTCAGATTCAGATTCCATTACCTCCAACAGCTCTCTTGATAAAATCACATTTAGAGATGCCCACACTTGAGAAGAGATCAAGCAAAAAATAATAAATGAGTCACTCCCCAATACTTCCACCCAAAAAAACTACCTCCCAATTCCCACCCCTCAAATGCGACATCCATCTAGTGGTTCTGTGGAGACTCCTTCATTTGATGCGGATTACATCCCCACTTCCAAAATTCCCTCTGAATTGGATATCAGTGCACTGAGTGATCACCAGATTAAAGGTGAGGGTCTGGAGCATCTCTGACAAATCATATCTGATACCATAATTCCCTCATCATGGACATGAGTACCCCGCAAAATGGGTTCCCCCCCTCATGCTAGCTTAAAAGCCGCTTAATGGGCTCTCTTATACAAGTTCTATATTCCATTTTTAATTCTCAGTCAACAGATGTCATTAGATAAACACCAATCCCCCAACAAACAAAGAAACATGGGTCAATCAGAAGAAATTGCAAATGAACTAACTAAGAATACATTCCATTTGATTAGTGCTATCAACATTGCCACAAGTTGGACTGTTTCAATGTATGATGCAACTGCATTTGCTGAACATTGGAAAATATTCCACCTTTTCAATAAACACCTGTTCCCGACACAGAAAAGTAAACCAAATCATCATTTTTCTGATCATATTGCCAAACTCTTCCAACGTTGGGGTCCAGCACAAGCCTGAGAAACATGGGGTTATGAGCGCTTGATTGGAGTATTTGCAAAGATGCCAACAAATAACAAAATATGTATGTCAATTATTAGATCAATATATTCACATTTATTAAACACATGAACTGAATAAGACTCAATTCTTGCAACTATGAATATATGATCTAGATAAAACCTTACTTCAACATATCTGTCAATGTTCCAATCTTTCTGTTCTTCTGAAATCCCCATCCGTCCCATGTGAAATAAAACAACTTTTCAAATCACAGCCGCCTGCCCCGTTCAATCACCAAAAATATAACAAACCATCATGCCATGACCAACAAAATTATGATTGCCTGGTTGAGTACTTACAGAATTCTCATTCCACAAGGGAAATAGTTGAATGGATCAGCTTAGACACTACCATACAATCCACAAGTCATCCCACTTCAAGGATTGTCTCACTTTGGTATTTTCCAGTTTCAAAAATTAATATCGGGAACAATATATTTTAAACTGAATCCAAAAATTTCAGCAACAGTGGAATATGTTTTCTGAGGAGCAACTCACAATGTTTTGGTTTCATTAATACCATTTTGAAAGTCTATGAGACATCTTGCATGCTGAACAATAACTTTTTAATGATAAAAGCTTTGAAGATCAATGTGAATTTCTTACTAGATTGGCCGCATCTCAATATTTATAAAGCTTTTGGTTTTGATGATGGACAATTGATTATATCTGAAGAAGAAATAAAAGGTAACTGTGGATTTTATGATAATAAAGTTATGGCATGTGGACTGCTTGTAATGATAAAATTGTTATGTCATGATATTTAGTCTACAAAAATGCAACTCTCTCCGATTCATTAGAAATTTCTCTAGTGAAATAGCTGCCTCAAAATTTGGTGACAGAGACATGCCATTGTGACAAGCAAAGCCCATTATTTCCCATAGCCACAAGGAAATTACTATTTTGAAATTGGTTACAGTGTGAATAAGCCAATTTCAATTATAAAATGACCCACACACTCACCTATCAAAGCATCTGTCAGGGTGACTCTATGATATAGCTTTACAATGACAAATAAAAGCTATAACTATGAGTGTGGCAGGAAAAAAAAGATGAGAATTAAGATAATACATGGTTAAAAGGGCTATACTAAGCGAATTTAGTGATGGTGTCAGCCTGTGACTCAAAACCAGAGCACAAGCATGACAGCCAAAATACCATAAACCAATGGTATAGCCAAGATACCACCAAAACATGGAGCTGAGCCAAATCAGCTCAAAAGGTATCAAAATAAAAAGGAAACTTACCTCTTTCTGAAAACATAAGTCCCATCACCATAGGACAAGAAATAAAAAAGTTATTCCTGCTCAAAGTGATTGCTGAGCATAAACCTTAATTTTCACCTCTCATCTAAAATCTAGAAGGAGAGGCTTAACCCCATCAAATGGGTATTCAAAATGAAGCTCTAGGCCAGGGCTATCTAATGGTACCAGCCAAACTGAGCTAGCACCAATATTACTGGAGTTATGGTCAATTTCAGGCCAAATAAAGGTGAACAAAACATTCACCTCTCATCTAACTTCTACAGTTTTAGTGTGGGATACTTGAAGTGGGGTCTTTTTGGAAAGAGCACAATCAGGGCTATCTTATTGTGTCATTCACTTCCCCATATCTCAACTACAGGAGAAGGTATGGGGAAACAAGCTCAATTCAGATTTTTACCTAAAACACGCAAATGTACAAAAATCTTGTACATGGGATAACTTTGCCATGTTCAATGATACCCATATCAAATGAGGTACCATTGTGTAGAGCACCTACAGGGCTACACACCAAACCAATTTTGAGGTTTATATCTCAAGAATTGACAAAGTTATGGCTGTTTTAAGGCTAGATTCCCACCTGCTGTCATATACAGCCTTACCATGGGATAATATCCTATAACCATGAATATGAGGTGTCAAATAGACAAAGAAGCTTGTTTTTACTTCAATACCTCATATTTCAGTCAATACTGGGGTCCCATACAGTTTCTGTACAGAATTCTACGTGTCATACACGTCAGAATCAGGCTGTGAGGTCCCCATATGAAAATTTTCACCCTGTATTGGTGAAAACTGCCCAGATGTGGTTTCAAAACCACATCTGAGCCCAATACAGGTTATACAGGCTGTTTGCAAACCACAAGCCAGTACTAGAGTGTAAAAAAATCTTCACTTCCTCTACATGGAAAGGTCTAGCACCCTTTCCACCTCATTTCAGGATAAAAAGGAGGCTTTTCACAGCCAGAATTGTTTCCTCATCCTGCTCTTGAATATCCTATGTAGTAAAATTTCCAAAACAGTTTCACTCTTGGGTAATAATAAGGGTATAATTATAATCTTAATTATTGTAGTTCTTATTATAGTAATCCAACTGGTAAGGCTGCATCCAGGGTTCTCAATAGCGCTCACCACCACTATTTTTTAATAGTAGAACCCTCTTATTATACTATAAAACCATTATATTATTGAAAACTCTTATTTTAAAAACTATTTTCAGTGTCACAGTCATAGTTCTAGTTGTAAATAGCCTAATTACTGCTTCAACATAGACTCCAGCTGACAGATGGTGAGTACTGTTGATAGCCCTGGGTGCAGTTTTGTCTGTTGGTTTACAATAATAAACCCTACAATAATTATAATTTATAATTATACCTGTTAAATTCTAAAAGTACCACTTCTTTTGAGAAGCTATACCATGTAAGAATATTAAGAACAGGATGCTGGATTAGCTTCCTGGTGAGGAAAGGCCTCCTTTTATTATGTTCTGGGGTAGTGGGAGGTGGTTTACCTTTGCACACAACCACAGAGTGAAATCCTTTACTAATGTGGGCTGGTTTGTGGTTCTATACACTCAATAAAGGCTAGTATTGGGTTTAAATGTGGTTTTATAACCACAAGTAGTCATTTTTACCCTATACAGGGTCAAGGTTTCGACCAATAGAGTTTACAGGTGTGTTCTGGTGCTTCTGACGCGTCAGAAACTGTACAGAACCTGTATGGACCTCTGTATTTGACTTAACTATGAGGTATTGAAGTATAAATAAGATTCTGCATCTGTTTTACACCTCATAATCATACTTATGGGATAGTATCCCACTATAAGGCTGTATTGGCCAGACTGTGGGATTTTGACCTTAAACCAGCCATACCTTTGCCAGTTTTTGAGATATTAACCTCAAAATTGGTTTGGTGTGTATCCCTGAATGTGTTCTACACAATGGTACCTCCTTTGATATGTTTATCATTAAAAATGGCAAGGTTATTTCTTGTACAAGTGTTTTTGTACATATGTATGTTTTTGCCAAAAGCTGTATTGGGCTTGTTTGCCCCATAACTTGTGTTCTAGTTGAGATATGAGGAAGTTGATGACACCATCAGATAGCCCTGACTGTGTTCTTTTCAAAAAGACACCACTTTAGGTATCCCACACTAAAACTGTAGAAGTTGTATGAGAGGTGAATATTTTGTTCACCCTTATTTGGCCTTAACTTTCCCATAACCTCTGTAATACTAGTGCTAGCTCATTTTGGCTGGTAATATTGGATAGCCCTGACTCAGAGCTTCATTTTTCATACCCATTTGATGGGGTTAAGCATCTTCCTCTGTATTTCAGATGAGTGGTGAAAATCAAGGTTTATGCTCAGCAACAACTTTGAGCAGGAATAAATTTGTTATTCTTTGTCCTATGATGATGGGACTTGAATATTTGGAAAGAGGTGAGTTTCCTCTTTCGTTTGATACCTTTTGAGCTGATTTGGCCCAGTTCCATTTTTTGGTGGTATCTTGGCTATACCATTGGTTTATGGTATTTTGGCTGTCATGCTTGTTCTCTGGTTTTGAGTCACAGGCTGACATACCCTCCCTCTAAAAAAGGGCTCATCATTGATGAGACTCTCCTCTCTTCTTGGAGGTATTAGCATGGCTCATTTCACCTTGAGCCAACTTTCTTGTGGTCATACCCTCCCTGTCTGGTGGCTTATGTTTCAAACCATCCAGGTGTTTGGTCATTGGTTTCCTCCTTCTGGAGTAGACTGAACCAATTTTCTTTGTTCCATGGTTCTTAAATTCCACCAAATATTCCTCATGGGGGTTGGGTGCACTGTATAAATTATTTCCAAAGCCATTCCCCACACTATCAGAGTCAGATTTATGACCTTCTTGGTCTTTTGTTGTTTCTTCCTCTCTTGCAAATATCTCTTCCCTGTCTTTGGGAGAATTTTCTGCATCGTGAGTGGGTGATTCACAGTTTTGAAAACCTGTTGTGATTTCATAATATGAATCATGAGTTTCTTTGGCTTCCAGGGTTGGATTGTCCCTGTTATCACCAGTACTATGGGTGTTGTATCTACCAATGGAGGTTCTAATCCTTACTTCTTGCAAGGTAGTTGATATTTCATCCAAGGTGGATTCTTTGGAGCATCTGCATTTCACTGCAAGCTCTAAGTCTCCCAGTAGTTTTCTCAACAGCTTGTGATTTCTCATTTCTTTTGTTATGTGAGGGTAAATGTAAGGTGTGGATATGAAGCTTTGATTAAAAATCAAGTACTTTTCCTGTCCTCAAAATTTGTATAAGGTTGAATTCAATTAAAAATAGTAAGAAATATTATTTTTAAGAGAAAACACGCCAAATTTATTGTTTATAACTTTATTAGTATAAAACAATAATACTATAAAGATTTATTGTTTTACCAACAATAAAAATGTATCCAAAAAAACTCTACAAGAGATATTTAAGGCTACAAAAGAAATTTCTTCAAGAGCAATTTCAATTGGAATTAATTGAGAAAAGAACTGCAAGCAATTAATTAAAGAAGAAAGTCTTTAAAAATAATATTAAAGAGAAAACACGCCCAAAAGTGACCAGAGTGAATTTGGGAACAAAGTGATGAAAGATGCTTTAATTCACTTTTGGGGTGGTTCAGGGGTAAAAATGATTATAAGAGTTACAAACAATGATTATAATGATTTTTTCACGCTTTTAATACGTTTAAAATGATTTAAAAAAGGTGGTTGAAATCTTTTATTGATTGTTTTAACAATGTTTAAACTAATTATAAAAGGAAAAGATTCTAACATGAAGAGAAAAGTGGGGCAAAGAAGACATTCTTTTATAGCCATCAATTTTCTTACTCCAAAAGTAAAATTTACCCTTGTCAGTCGTGAAAAACAGTCTGACAACATAAAAGCCAATTATGGAATCATTGAGCCCTGATTTAGACCAAAAAGGGCTGGTTTAAGCCATTTTTAGCCATTTTAGACCCTTAAATCAGCCATTACTATAGCAATACCTGGTCTAGAGCCTTCACAACACGTCAGAATGTGTGTAAGAGACGTATAAACCAGTTGAAACTGTTTTTACTATGATGTTTTTATCTTAAGGGTAGTTTTACCCTCTTGGCAACAGCTAAAACTACCCCAGTTGGTATCAAAACCTCATCATCAATTGAGTCCACAGACCCTGTAACTTAATTCCAGGCCAAAAGTGATGAACTTTTGCGTGAATTTTGACATCCCACGCCTGTCAGCAAGGATTTTGGGGGTCTAGCTCCCCTTAGAGCTGGAGTTCCTTTCCCCCCAAATTTAATCTTTCCAATTTATTTTTCCTTTAATTCCTCATCATGTATTATACTTATAATTTACATATGTAATTCAATTGAATTGTACAGTACAATACAGTAATAATTGATACCTCATATGTAAATCAAAGTTCACTCATGTAATACACGCGCACATTTTGACATTTCAATTGAATTCAATTGAAAATACTTCAATTCCTCATAACTTCTAAACTAAACACAACCCCTCAATTTTAACACAAAAATTGATGGTTAAAACCACATGTGGTGTGAATTAAATTAAAGTTTTGAGGATTTTCAACTTTTGTATTGAAAATACTAAAAACTTAATTTAAGCTTATTTAGAGTTGAGTTACAAGAATTTCACTCAGAGGTGACCCCACCTGATTTTTTATGAGGAATCCAATAGTGAAATAATTTTTATATGTTTATTTATTGGATAAAAAGTTATAATAGTTTTTATTTAACTTTTTTCCAAATTTATTTAATTTTTTACAATTTTGTTAAAATTTCATTTTTTACTTAATTTTTTCAAGTATAAATGTAATTTTATAATTCCAAAATTTAATGTAATATTGTTTTCAAATTGTAATTGATTTTTTTTATTTTGAATATAATTTTATATTTATATTTTGATTTTTTATTTTAATAATATAAATAAAGTTATTTTATTTATATTTATATGTTAATTTTGTATTTGTGGTCTTTTGGGTATATGAAATTACCTCTAAGGCTCACATTCCCTCACCCTAAAAAAGAATATTACTTTGTAATATTGGTATTTCTAGTGTGTCTGAGTCTCCTGAGGAGTTTGGTAGCTTCTGGTATATCTTTTACTTCTAACCATTCATCTTCACAAGTTGGGTCACTGTACCTAACAAGGTATTCCCTTACTTTCTTGGTTCTTATTTTCCTTTCTTTAAGAAATTTGGTAATTTTCTTAGTACCAGATGATTCAATAGGAGGTATAACTTGGGGAATCTTATTCCTCAAGGGAAATTTCTCAGCATCACTAGATTTATATGGCTTTATCAAGCTCACTGGAAATGTAGGATGCTTATTGCTAAGTTCTTCAGATAACTCTACTTCAACAGCATTTACTCCATGGAGGGCCTTAATCACAAGAGGTCCTGCAAAGGAGTCTTTCAACTTTCTACATCCTTTGATGTTATTGAAGTTAGTGGTGGATACAATAACTAGGTCCCCCACTTTGAAATCTGGAGTTGCATGTGATTTATCCCATTTGTCTTTAGCATATGCAAAAGAGTCCTCCATGCACCTTACTGCATGCTTTCTAGCTTTTTCTAGCATTCCTTTGAAGCTAGCAGCTGTGGTATGTATTTCAATTAAATCTTTCTTCAAGGAATCTTGGGGTAACTTGGGGTTCCATCCTCTGTCTAGAATAGCAGGAGTCTGATTTGTACTTGCATGGATTGATGTTTTATATGCTAATTCCAGTGCTGGCAACAGAGTACACCAATCATGGTTAAATCCCTCACAATCTTTGAATTCAAGGCCATATGCAAAAAATCTTCTCACCATGTCCTCTAAGGTTTGGATCATCATTTCAGCCAGGCCATCAGTTTGTGGGTGGTAGGCTGTAGAGAAAGACAGTTTAGTGCCAAATAATTGGTGAAGATTTGTTCATAGTGCTGAAGTAAATTTGGGATCCCTATCACTAATGATATTTGTAAATATCCCAGTCCATGGCACTACTCTATTCCATATCAGAAGAGCTGTATCCATGGCTGTATCATCTTTGTGACATGGTAAAAAGATTGGAGTTTCACTGAATCTGCCCACAATTACAAGGCAAGCATTATAGCTTCTGTCACCTCCTGGTGGTAGGCCAGTTACCCAATCCATATGGACAATTTCCCAAGGTCTGCTTGGTTCTTGGAGTTTTATCATATTTCCAAGTCTCTTGCCGGTGGATTTATTTTCCTTTTGGCATCTGTCACAGGTTTTGCAATACTCTGCAACATCTTTCTGCCACATTGGCCACCATATGCAGGTCTTTACTTTCTCTCTTGTTTTGTCTTCAGACAGATGTCCTGAAAAGGGGCTATCATGGCATTATTTCAGTACAAGATTGATTAATGACCTGTCTACAACTGTCATGACACATGTGTGCTTGGTTCTGTGGTAAATTATACCATCCAGTAGGTGAAATCTTCCTTCATCATAAGATTTTCTCCATACTTCATCCAAGGCATGTATTAGAGAGTTGTCTTTACAGTCTTTGTTAAGTAATTGGCATAAGATGCTACAATTCTTATCTTGAGTGTAACTACGTCTGACTTCCTCAAAGAAGGTGGTGTTCAAGTCCGTAACACTTATTCCTTCTATTGGAATTTGTGGTGAAGCTTCTTCTGGCACATAAGCAGGATTATCAATATTATTTGGTAATGGCCATCTGCTTAGTCCATCTGCTTTCTTATGAATGTTCCCATCCTTATGATCAATAGTCATATTTCCTCTGTATTCTTGTATGGCTATTTGCCATCTGAGCATATGTCTGTTGGGTTTTTTCATGTTTAAAATTCATTTGAAAGCTGTAAAATCTGTTATCACCTCAAAAACACATCCCTCCAAGAAGTAGTTTAATTTTTCCAAGGCCCAGACAAGACATAGACATTCCATTTGGCTTGCTCCATATCTGGCTTCAGTTGGTTTTATTTGCCTGGATATGAAACATATGGGTCCTTCTACAGGTTTATCATTTATGATCTGAACTTGGTGAAGTGCAGCACCCAGTCCATCTCCTGATGAATCAATATACAGTTTGAAAGGTAATTTAAATTCTGTAATCAGTAAGAGTGCAGCAGTGGTCAAGGCTTCTCTTAGAGACTCAAAAGCGTTGACTCTGTCAACAGTCATTTCAAATACTGTGTCTTTGTCACACAATTTATAGAGTATAAAGTGGTCTTGCTATGGATGCAAAATCTTTAATGTGTTTCCTGTAATATCCTGAAAAACCTAAGAATGACTGGATTTACTTCTTGTTCTGAGGCATGGGTTTTATCAATACTGCTGCAACTTTGTTTTTGTCAATTCCAAGGGACAAACCAGATACAACATGTCCTAGTACTTTAAGTTCCTTAAATCCAAAATGGCATTTATTCAAGGAGATTTTTATGTTTACTGATTTAATTTTTGTCAAAACTCTGGACAATTTGTATATGTGCTCCTTCCAAGTCTTGGAACAGACAATAATGTCATCAATGTAAATGATTAACCATCCCTCTGAGAGTTCTTCAGGGAAGATTTCATTCATCATTCTTTGGAAGTGTGAAGGTGCATTTTTGATACCAAAGGGCATCCTCAAGTATTCAGACACTCCACAATGAACAATAATTCTCAAGTATGTTCTTGCTCTTGGTGTCACCACATTTTGATGGAATCCTTTAAGGGCATCCATAGTGGTTATATACACTGCTCAAGATATTTGAGTAAGGGCAATTTGGATTTTTGGTATTGGGTATCTGTCTGGAACAGTGTAAGTGTTCAGAGCTCTAAAGTCCCCAACCATTCTGGATTTTCCATTATGCCATGCCACTATGGCTGGTGTAGTTATTTCTACTTCTTCATTGTGGCCTACTTTTCTTATTACACCAAGGTCCAAAAGTTCTTTGATATGAATTTCTAGAGCTTCTTTTGATTTTGGACTTGCTGGATATGCAGGTGTTCTTAAGAGTGGTGGATAAGGTCTCTCAATGTTAAGAATGATGTCAACTTCATGACCAATAATTTCTCCTAGAGGTTCTTTGTCTGAAGCAAATTCTCCTCTGTGGTCATACAAAAGGGAAGAAAGTTCATTTTCTTGTTTATCAGTCAGATGAAGGCTTATTTCAGCCTCATTTAACTTTTCAGATTTGAATTTCTCTAACTCTAAGTTGACTGGTGATACTTTGTTTACTGCAATTTGTTTTTTAAATGGTAAGAAGGCAAATTTTTGGGGCTTATTGTCTCCAATAGTAAAGTATCTGTCTTTGTTATTATGTAAATCTATCCCATACATGATTAAATAATCATTTCCCAATATAAAATGAGTACTAGAGCAATTTTCCATAACAAAAAATTCAACTGTGATTCTTAAATTCCCATTTATGTTTGGTAATATGACATTGGTCTCAAAGATTCCTAATTCTTTCATTGGATTACTTGCACTGTTGAATTTTATACCATCAATTGGTAACAATTGGTCTTCAAAATTTGGTACACAAGTCTTAAGAAAAGATTTTCCAACACAAGAGAAGAAGGCTCCTGGGTCAAGAAAAGGTTTGGTGGGCTTGTTGTCAATCACCACTTCTGTTATACAGGAGTTACCAGCTGTATAACCTTTTCCCCTGTTTGGTTTTATTTTCATAAGTTGTGCATCTTGAACTTTTGATAAATCAAGTTGACCATTGCCCAATTGTGGCAAGTGTGAATAAGATTCCATGATGTCAAAAGTTGCATTGATATTTTCTATATCTTTTGAAGATTCAGAAAATATTGATGACTTATCATCTGAATTGTCTTCAATTATGTCATCTTTTTCAACATCAGGTTCCTTTTCAATGTCAATTTCATTAATTTTCCCCCTTTTTGGACATTTATTGGCTAAATGGGTGGTGCTTTGGAAAATATGGCACTTTCTTACTGTATCTGCAGATTTATACTTAATATTACTAGAATTTCCTTTGGGTTTTTTGTCCACATCATATTTCCAAGGTGTATTAAACCTTGTTTTGAGATTCACCCTACTAGAACCAATTTTGGTTCTGGTGGTTACTTCCTCTAATATATTGATAATTTCTTCTGCTGAAGCTTGTTCAGTAGTCCTGCTTTTGACAGCATGCTCTAAGTCACCTCCACATTGTCTCAGAATCTTTCTATGGGTCAGAAATTCTGACATGTCTGGATATAATGCTGTTAATCTGTCTTTTTGTTGGCAAAACCATGGTAAAGCTTTGTCTTTATAAGCATTAAATTTGGCAGATTCAAAGGCTGTTTCAACTTTAAACCTGAAAGCATCATTTGCCCATTTGTTGATGATTTGGGTTTTCCACCAAGTCCAACTCTGGTGTCCATGTTCTTGTCTTATTTTGATGTACCATCTGTGAGCTGATCTGGTAAACAAGGTGTTAAACCTGGCTGTTACCAATCTGTCTGGTAATTCAAAATCCTCTTTGATCATGTCAATACCTCTAATGAATTCCATATGGTCATACTCTCCTTCACCACTGAAGTGAGGCCATTCTTTAAGTTTTGGAACTTCTTTCAAAAGTGGTTTGTCCATTGATGGTTCCAAGTTATGAAAAGGAGTGGATAATTCATTTTTTAACTGTGAATTATCAGGATCCAATACTTGTGGATTTGGAATTCTTGTGCCCTCATTTTGATTTAGAGGTGTAGACATTCTTGGTAAGGTGTTCAGTATTTGTTCAATATCATTCATTTTACTGTTGCTACAACTTTGGGAATTTCTGTATTCATGTTGGAAGCTTTGTATTAAATTTATTACTTCAATTTTATACATTTCTTCTTTATGTGTCAGTTCTTGCCATAACTCTGTCTGTCTTGTATTATCAGCAGTGACTTGATTCAATTTCATTGATAATTTTGATACTTCTTCTTGTGAAGCATCAAAACACTTTTTCAAGGCAATGGTATATGTCTTTACTTCAGTAAATGAATTTGACATGTCATCAAGGACTTTCTTGTTATCTGCTTTGATAATATTTATGGCTTGTTTAATTCTTGTTTCAATTATGTCATCAATATTGAATTTAGAATATTTATCTGTTAATTCTTTAATAATGGCAGATTGTTCATTTATTTTATTGCCAAAAGAATTATCATTATTGGAAATTTTAATTGTTCTCAAAACTTTTTCAAAACACATAAGGGTTTCATTAATTTGGCACAGACTCAGGTTCCTTGTTTTAATGTTGCTACAAATGGTTTCATTTTTATCATAAAGATGTTTTTTCACGTCATTTATAGCATCATACAATTCTGGGATGGAATCAAATATATCCCAAATCATTTCTGGAATCTTAATCTGGCTTCCTCCTTCTTCTGTAATTCCATCATGGTTATGGCCATCTGAAATACATTTTCCATGGCATCCTGCTGAATCTTTGGAATTCTGTATCCTTGGCTGTAAGGCTTTGGGGCTGGTGCCTTCCCTTTGCCCTTTTTTGGAACTTGTGGCTGCTTTTTCACGTTGGAATTGCTGCTGCTGGCCACTGGGGCTGTTTTTGGCACTTGCTTTGGTGGTGGAGGGTTTCTTTTCCTCCATTCTAGTGTCAAAAGCATCATGTTTTTCTTCTCCATCAATGGATGCCATCCATTGAGCAATTTCCAAGTGTTGGGATGGCCCAGGAACTTTCTCACAGTTAGGTAAGAATTCATTCAATTCTTCCACAGGTCTGCAAGGATCTGGTACTCCTTGAATTGAAGTGCATTATTGTATGCACTGTGGCTGGCTTTTTATATGTCCACAGAGGCTTGTTGTGGCAGTGTCAGCTCTTTTTGAAGGTAAAATGGTATTATCAGCTTCAGAATGACCCATTTTAGTTGTTTGGAAGTCATCAACTGACCCTTTTCCTTCTGTACCTGATTGGCCTCTGCCATAATCACGTCTATTATCTTTTTGGGAGTTGCTTGAGGGGTTATAGCTGGCTCCTGACCTGGCTGAAGGCATAATTATGGTTAAAAAGGCTTAAAATAGTATTCTTACGTCAAAAAACTTACTATTGGCCAAATTATTAGCTTTCTGAAGGGTATTACTTATGTCCAAGTTAATCAATTCAGAAGATATTGGTTCAAGTTGGTTATTTTAAGTCACAATAACCGTACTATTATGGTCTGAATTAATAGTGCTGGCAGGAATAATGCTGGTGACTGTTGAGGCTGTTTCAATGTTTTCTTGTCTTACCACATTGTCAGACACTAAAATTAATGAAAAAACCAATTAATTAAGTAAAAAAAAGATATTTCAAAAAGAAATAAAAATAAAAGCCTCACTTATAATATGAAAAAAATTATTTTTTATGGATTTTTTTGAATTATAAGTATTTTTTATATGTTTTTAAATTTTTCAATATAAGAAAAAAAGATTTAAAAAGAGTAAGAAAATGGATCACAGGTAAAATATCACAGCTGGGCCCCCAAATGTAAGGTGTGGATATGAAACTTTGATTCAAAATCAAGTACTTTTCCTATCCTCAAAATTTGTATAAGGTAGAATTCAATTTAAAATAATAAGAAATATTATTTTTAAGAGAAAGAAGGCCAAATTTATTGTTTATAACTTTATTAGTATAGAACAATAATATTATAAAGATTTATTGTTTTACCAACAATAAAAATTTATCCAAAAATACTCTACAAGAGATATTTAAGGCTACAAAAGATATTTCTTCAAGAGCAATTTCAATTGGAATTAATTGAGCAAAGAACTGCAAGCAATTAATTAAAGAAGAAAGTCGTTAAAAAGAATATTAAAGAGAAAACACGCCCAAAAGTGACCAGAGTGAATTTGGAAACAAAGTGACAAATTTTACAGTGATGAAAGATGCTTTAATTCACTTTTGGGGTGGTTCAGGGGTAAAAATGATTATAAGAGTTACAAAAAATGATTATAATGATTTTTTCACGTGTTTAATACGTTTAAAATGATTTAAAAAAGGTGGTTTAAATCTTTCACTGATTGGTTTAACTATGTTTAAACTAATTATAAAAGGAAAAGATTCTAACATGAAGAGAAAAGTGGGGCAAATAAGACATTCTTTTATAGCCATCAATTTTCTTACTCCAAAAGTAAAATTTACTCTTGTCAGTCGTGAAAAAAATTTCGACAACAGAAAAGCCAATTATGGCATCATTGAACCATGATTTAGACCAAAAAGGGCTGGTTTAAGCCATTTTTAGCCATTTTAGACCCTTAACTCAGCCATTACTATAGCAATATCTGGTCTAGAGCCTTCAAAGCATGTCAGAATGTGTGTAAGAGATGTAGAAACCAGTTAAAACTGTTTCTACCATGATGGTTTATCTTAAGGGTAGTTTTACCCTCTTGGCAACAGCTAAAACTACCCCAGTTGGTATCAAAACCTCATCATCAATTGGGTCCACAGACCCTGTAACTTAATTCCAGGCCAAAATTGATGAACTTTTGCGTGAATTTTGACATCCCACGCCTGTCAGCAAGGATTTTGGGGGTCTAGCTCCCCCTTAGAGCTGGAGTTCCTTTTCCCCCCCAAATTTAATCTTTCCAATTTATTTTTCCTTTAATTCCTCATCATGTATTATACTTATAATTTACATATGTAATTCAATTGAATTGTACAGTACAATACAGTAATAATTAATACCTCATATTTAAATCAAAGTTCACTTATGTAATACATGCACACATTTTGACATTTCAATTGAATTAAATTGAAAATACTTCAATTCCTCATAACTTCTAAGCTAAACACAACACCTCAATTTTAACACAAAAATTGATGGTTAGCACCACATGTGGTGTGAATTAAATTAAAGTTTTGAGGATTCTCAACTTTTCTATTGAAAATACTAAAAACTTAATTTAAGCTTATTTAGAGTTGAGCTACAAGAATTTCACTCAGAGGTGACCCCACCTGATTTTTTATGAGGAATCCAATAGTGAAATAATTTTTATATGTTTATTTATTGGATAAAAGGTTATAATAGTTTTTATTTAACTTTTTTCCAAATTTATTTAATTTTTTACAATTTTGTTAAAATTTCATTTTTACTTAATTTTTTCAAGTATAAATGTAATTTTATCATTCCAAAATTTAACGTAATTTTATTTTTAAATTGCAATTAAATCTTTTCATTTTGAATATAATTTTATATTTATATTTTGATTTTTTATTTTAATAATATAAATAAATTTATTTTATTTATATTTATATGTTAATTTTGTATTTGTGGTCTTTTGGGTATATGAAATTACCTCTAAGGCTCACAGTCAATGGCTATTAGCCTTTTTGACTGTCTCAGACACCAATCATATGGATCTTTGTCCACTGTGTATCTAACATTTCCAAATGAAAGGGTTTTCTGCCATATCCATGTATCATTTCTGTACTTTTGGATTATTTGGCTCCTCCACCATGGCCAGTTTCTTCTGCCGTGGATTTTGTTCATTTGTATGTACCAAATAATAGCATGTCCTTTAAAATCTGTATTTAATCTGGCAGTAATCCAGTAATCTGGTATACTTTGTACATCAGTGAAGAGTCCATCAATATAATCTATGAGTTCCATATGATCATACTCTCCAGTTCCAGAGAATTTGGGCCAGCTTGAGGCCTCAAGAAGCTGTTTCAAGGCTTCCTTTTCAGTATAAGACATTTTATCTTTATCCTGGTATTGTGATGGAGACCTTGCCTTATTCACCAATAAAGAATCTGGTTTAATGTCTTCCTGGTGGTATGGGGTTTTTCCAGAAACATGCCCTTGTGTTAGGGGTTTCATTTTTTGGCAGTAATTGAACAATTTGTCAATATCTTTATCCAGGTATTCCCTGTCCCTTTTGCAGTTCTTTTGCTCCTCTAATACTTGATTTAGTCTTCTTTTGGTATCTTCTGAGGCTTTATACAATTCAGTATAGTCCTCTTGAAGAGTATGAATAGTTTTGGTTTGTAAGGCATACACCTCTTGTAACCTTGAAATACTTTCATGGAGTATTTCAAACTTTTTTTGAGTTTGTTCTACAAATTGGGAAAAGTGTAACCATAGAGCATTGCTACTTATGGTACTCTCAGGTATCACAACATTGTGTTTCATCTGAGTGGAGATATCATTCCTTATCATAGGGCTGCTAGGTGCATTAGAAGTATTTACAACTGTTTTTTGTTTCTTTGTACTTCTTGCAACAGGCTCAACAATCTCTGTATCATAGGATCTGACTCTTACAGCCTCTGGTTGAAAGGGCTCTTGTTCTTGCCTTATGATCCTCTTCCTCTCCTGGATTCTATCTTGGATTGGAAAGAATATAGTGACTTTTGGTCACTGATCTGCTGGTTCCTGAGTGGTGTGAAGCCACTAGGGAGTCTGGTTGGGTTACCAGTCCTCATGAGCCTGAAAGGGTCAGAGTGTGTTATCTCTTGTTCCGTTTCTTGTCTATGATAAGTTCTTTGAAGAATATCTCTTTGAGGGAAATCTTCTGAATAATTTCTTCAAGTTCCTTGTAGTGGGAATCTGGTTTGAATTCCCTGTCTGCCATTCCCCATTGGAGAAGTTCTTGGAAAGCTTTATGGGTTAGAAAAAACTGTTCTATACAAGCCATTCCTGGAGGTTTGCTGTTGAAACCCATCTTGGAAGGTGTAGAAAGGTTCATTTTTCCATGTATTATGACTTTGAACAACTTCAACTTCTCTCTTTTCCAGGCCTCTATTCCAACTGATGGTTGTTTCTCTTTGTAAGGAATAATCCCTTGGAAATCCAAAGTCTTTGGAATGAGGTTTCATCATTTCTGATTTTTAAAGTGAGAGTTTCAGCTAGTTGATTGGATCCCTTTTTTGTTAGGAATTTATAAGTCACTTTGGACAAGTTATTATTGAAAATATCAATGATGAATATTAATCAACTCTCCCCAATATATACTCTGTATATATCAAAAAAAAGATCAATAATAAAATATGTTTTGTATTTTATTATGAAGTATTATTATTGAAATTATCAATAATAATGATAATGATCAATTTTTCACGCCAATTTTGGTGAAAAGATGAATTATAAGAGTTTTTCTGTAAGAAAAATTTAAACAATATATACTTTGTATATATTTTGAAAAAAAAGATCAATAATAAAATGTGATTTGTATTTGATTATTGAATATTATTATTATTGAAATTATCAATAAGAATAATAATAATCAATTTTTTACGCCAATTTTGGTGAAAAAATGAATTATCAGAGTTTTTCCTCAAGAAAAATTCAAATAATATATACTTTGTATATATTATGAAAAAAAAACAATAATAAAATATGGTTTTTAGTTTATTATAAAAAGAGAATATTTTGAAAATATAAATTATATATCTATAACTCTTCAACAATGAAAAAATATTCTTTTTCAAAAAAGGATATGTATACAGTTTTTTTGTTTTTTTTTATTATGTTTTTTTATTTTTGAGTAAAACAAAATCACAATAAAGAAAAACTATTAAATTAATCCCCTTCAGGGCTTCTGATGGTTTAAAAGGGGTGAAAATAAGCAATAAAATGAGGATAATAACTCTAAAAAGTATGTATATAAGCTAAAAAATAGTGAAAACAAGCTAGAATTTCGTCTAAAATAGGTAAAAAACCAGGCCAGGCCCCCAAAATGTCAGGGTGACTCTATCATATAGCTTTACAATGACAAATAAAAGCTATAACTATTACTGTGACACAAAAATAAAGATGAGAATTAAGATAATAGATGGTTAAAAGGTGTCAGCCTGTGACTCAAAACCAGAGCACAAGCATGACAGCCAAAATACCATAAACCAATGGTATAGCCAAGAAACCACCAAAACATGGAACTGAGCCAAATCAGCGCAAAAGGTATCAACAGAAAGAGGAAACTCACCTCTTTCTGAAAATATAAGTCCCATCATCATAAGACAAGAAATAACAAAGTTATTCCTGCTCAAAGTTATTGCTGAGCATAAACCTTAATTTTCACCTCTCATCTAAAATCTAGAAGGAGAGGCTTAACCCCATCAAATGGGTATTCAAAGTGAAGCTCTAAGCCAGGGCTATCCAATAGTACCAGCCAAACTGAGCTAGCACCGATATTACTGGAGTTATGGTCAAATTCAGGCCAAATAAGGGTGAACAAAAGATTCACCTCTCATCTAACTTCTACAGTTTTAGTGTGGGATACCTGAAGTGGGGTATTTTTGGAAAGAGAACAATCAGGGCTATCTGATGGTGTCATCCACTTCCCCATATCTCATTTACTGCAGAAGTTATGGGGAAAACAAGCTCAATACATCTTTTTGCCTAAAACACGCAAATGTACAAAACTCTTGTACATGGGATACCTTTTCCATATTTAATGATACCCATATCAAATGAGGTACCGTTGTGTAGAGCACATACAGGGCTACACACCGAACCAATTTTGAGGTTGATATCTCAAGAATTGACAAAGTTATGGCTGTTTTAAGGTCAAAATCCCACCTGCTGTCATATACAGCCTTACCATGGGATAATATCCCATAACCATGAATATGAGGTGTCAAATAGATGAAGAAGAATGTTTTTACTTCAATACCTCATATGTCAGTCGATACTGGGGTCCCATACAGTTTCTGTACAGCATTCTCCACGTCATACACGTCAGAATCAGGCTGTGAGGTCCCCAGATGAAAATTTTCACCCTGTATTGGTGAAAACCTCCCAGATGTGGTTTCAAAACCACATCTGAGCCCAATACAGGTTATACAGGCTGTTTGCAAACCACAAGCCAGTACTAGAAAGTGAAAAAATCTTCACTTCCTCTACGTGGAAAGGTCTAGCACCCTTTCCACCCCATTTCAGGATAAAAAGGAGGCTTTTCACAGCCAGAATAGCTTTCCTCATCCTGCTCTTGAAATCCTACGTAGTACAACTGTCCAAAACAGTTATACTCTTGGAAAATAATCAGGTATACTTTCAATTTAAGTATTTTAGCTTTTATTATTGTAACCCAACAGGTAAAAGTTGCACCCAGGGCTTTCAACAGTGCTCACCACCACTATATCTCTATAGTAAAGCCCTTAAATCTTAAATTAATCATCTATTATCAAATTTATCACCTTTTAAAATTATTTTTACCATGTCACAGTCATAGTTAAAGCTTTTAAATACTTATATACACCTTTATCATAGACTCACCCTGACAAAACGGCTATACTAAATGAATTTAGTGATGGTGAGTACTGTTGATAGCCCTGGGTGCAGTGTTTATCTCTGGTTTTACAATAATTATAACTTATAATTATAGCTGTTGAATTCTAAGAGTACCACTTCTTTTGAAAAGCTATACCACATAAGAATATCAAGAACAGGATGCTGGATTAGCTTCCTGGTGAGGAAAAGACTCCTTTTATCTTGTTCTGGGGTAGTGGGAGGTGGTTTACCTTTGCACACGACCACAAAGTGAAATCTTTCACTACTGTGGGCTGGTTTGTGGTTCTATACACTCAATACAGGCTATTATTGGGTTGAAATGTGGTTTTATAACCACAAGTAGTCATTTTTACCCTATACAGGGTCAAGGTTTTCACCAATAGAGTTTACAGGTGTGTTCTGGTGCTTCTGACGCGTCAGAAACTGTACAGAACCTGCATGGACCTCTGTATTGGACTTCACTATGAGGTACTGAATTATAAATAATATTCTGCATCTTTTTGACACCTCATAATCATACTTATGGGATAGTATCCCACTATAAGGCTTTATTGGCCAAACTGTGGGATTTCGACCTTAAAACAGCCATACCTTTGTCAGTTTTTGAGATATGAACCTCAAAATTGGTTCAGTGTGTATCCCTGAATGCTTTCTACACAATGTTACCTCCTTTGATATGGTTATCATTAAAAATGGCAAAGTTATTCCATGTACAAGTTTTTTTGTACATTTGTATGTTTTGTTCAAAAGCTGTATTGGGCTTGTTTGCCCCATAACTTTTGTTCTAGTTGAGATATGAGGAAATGGATGACACCATCAGATAGCCCTGATTGTGCTCTTTCCAAAATGACCCCACTTTAGGTATCCCACACCAAAACTGTAGAAGTTAGATGAGAGGTGAATATTTTATTCACCCTTATTTGGCCTGAATTTGACCATAACTTCTGTAATACTGGTGCTAGCTCAGTTGGGCTGGTACCATTGGAAACCCCTGACTCAGAGCTTCATTTTGCATACCCATTTGATGGGGTTAAGCCTCTTACTCTGTCTTTCAGATGAGAGGTGAAAATCAAGGTTTATGCTCAGCAACAACTTTGAGCAGGAATAACTTTGTTATTCTTTGTCCTATGATGATGGGAATTGTATATTTGAAAAGAGGTGAGTTTCCTCTTTCTTTTGATACTTTTTGAGGTAGTTTTTCCCAGATCCATGTTTTGGTGGTATCTTGGCTATACCATTAATTTATGGTATTTTGGCTGTCATGCTTGTGCTCTGGTTTTGAGTCACAGGCTGACAGCATCCAAAATTTCCAACTGCGCCATCATCACTTTGAAAGGGGAATCATCTCTTATTCACCCGCACCCGCACATGTCAATTCAACTGCACTGCACCTGTGGTATTGTGTGGTGGGCTCCACCAGTGTCACCTGCAAAATGTCAACCCCACTCAGGCAGAGTCCTTTCATGGATGACCTGGGAAGTCACACACCCCTTCTCTACATCAAGACTGGCTGAAGGACCTCTTTGATGTGTACGTGTGGTAACAGGCAGGTATTGTGTAATTTTTACCAACTTTTGGATGGTTGAGGGAGGATCTGGTGGTGAGGAATCTCAGTTGAAGGCACAGGGGAACCAATATTGGTGGATGTCACAGGATTTGGTGTAAGATCAGAGTGTGATGTGTGCTCAAGGTTTGCCTGATTTTCACTTGACGTGAGCTTGACTTTTATCGGGCTTGACTTGAAGTCAATTTCTGACAATTGATGCAAGATTTGCCCTGGTGGTAACTCCCTTACCACCTGGTGGGGACAAAGGTTACAATTCATTTCCTGTTATTTTAGCCAGGTACAGCAAGACCCCAATCTTTTTACAATGTCCTAAGGATGACACAGCTATGGATATATCTCTTTCAATTTGGAACAGAGTGATATCTTATACTGTGTTCTTCAAAAATACCATTAGTGGTAGAGACCAAAAATTTACATAATCATTTGGGTACAAAACTATCATTCTCAACAACTTACCATCCACAAAAAGATGGATTAGCAGAAAGAATGATCCAGGCCCTCAAGGACATGATCAGAATATTTTGTGCATATGGCATGGAAGTTAAATATTCCGATGGCTTTACCTATGATTGGTTTACACTTATACCAGAATTGGAATTAGCCTACATGACTTCTATCCATGCGTCAACATGCAATACTCCTGCAAGGTTGTAAAAAGTAATAAATCCTAAACTTTAAGTTGATACTTTGAAGAAAGACTTAGTTCATATTCATCCAACTGCTTTAAGCTTTAAACTACTGCTTGATAAGGTGGGAAGCATGAAAATCAAAGCATTACTGATGCCTTTGAATATGCTAAAAAAAGTGGGATAAAAGTCATAAAACCCCAGAATTCAAAGTAGGGGACTTATGAATCATTTCAACCCTGAACTTTGATAATATTAAAGGCCCAAATAAACTGAAACATTCCTTTGAACCACCATTTATTATTAAATTCCTTCATGGCACAAGTGCAGTATAAGCAGAACTTTCAGGAGAATTGGAAAATAAACATCCACCTTTCCCTGGTGCACTATTAAAGCATTACACTTCAAGTGATAAGGAATTAGGAATTATTTGCTTTGGGAAATGAAACACCCTTATAATACAGCCACTTGATCAAAGAAAAGAGAAAAGGGTGCCAAAATTCTTGGAAGAAAGAAGACTTAGGTGGGAAATGAAATAGAATACTTAGTCAGGTACAGAGACCCACAACATGAAGATGAGTGGCTTTCAGAAAATAAGATACCTCATTCCCAAAACATTCTCAGAAGATTCAAACATGAAAGAAGACCAATTCCTCAATAAAAATTTTGAATTGTGTGCTTTACATACTTAAATGTACAAGTAGAGAGGTTGGACAGTGGATTATACCCCCCACATTAAATTGTGGGATACTACTCAATGAATAATTCTAGTGAAATTTTTTTGGTGGTAGGGAATGTGATCCTGTGAGATTTGCATGAAATACCCATAAGGCCCCAAATAACTTTTTATGCAGTTGATTTAGTCTTGAATATACTTATCAATTGGATTTAAAACATAAAAAAACAAAAAACAAGGATAAACTATTTTGGATGAACAAAGCTATAATAATTGTTCTTTTTTTGGATTCTAAAGCAAAAATAACCTATGGTAGACCACAGGGTGTTATACCCAAAAAGGGTTATTTCTTATGCTATTAGAAAAATTAGGAATCTCATGGTACAATTGCAACTTTTCAACATTTTTTTGAAATTGGTAGATTTGAGCTTATTTAAGATAAAATTTAAATTTGCATAAGGTTTATGAAGACTTTTCAAAACTTTAGTTAAAATGGAGGTTTTGTGAATATTTACTGAATTGGCTAAGGATTTTCCATACAGAATGTAAATCCTGCGTGATCTGAATTCAAAAGGGTTGAAGGCCATAGTATGGCTTTAAATAAACAAAAGGGAAAATTCCACTCAGAAATGTGGGACAAAGGAAAAAGGCCAAATAGAGCTGGGATAACCAGTTTTTTTGGTCTACAAGGATTCAATTAAGGTTTTCCACCTATATTGGAGATTTGTCACCCTTATGTTAGCTTTAATATTAGACTTTGATCCAACTTTAGAGTTTAAACTGGTTTTAACCCAATTCAAACAGGAATTTAAAGCTGTCAAAGGGTAAATCCGAATATGCAATCTTGAAATCAAGATTCTAAGAACTTTAAAAGCTTAATTAAGCTGAAAAATTTATAGTTCCAAGGATCAAAACCTTATTAAAAGTTAATGTTTGGTGTGTATTTCTAATTTACATGGAAAAATAGCAATAACTTCAAAAATTCATCAACAATCCAATTCTTAATAGATTTTCTTGAAGGTTTCACAGAGCTTATGAATTAATGCTATCTGTGTATGAATTTTATGTTAAGTATCTTTACTAAACAGTTTTAGTTGTAAATGAGCCTTTATGTTAGCAATTTCAATTATTCTTGATATGTAAGATTTTTCTATGAAACTGTTGATAATATTACTCTCAATAAGCAGTACAGTGACTGTTCTTATGAAATATAATAATAAAGATTATTATGACCACAATTAAATAAATAAAGAATTAATTATTTCTTTTACTTGTTATACACTCCCAGTGATTATAACAGTAAGAAGCAATTGTCTACAAGAATCAATTACAAGAAGTATTTAATAATAAAACTTCTTTATGAAAATAATAAAAATACTTTGATATATGATTATCTTTTGCAAGAATACTTATAAATATAATTATTGAATAAAACAATTTCTTTTTTGAAATAAAAAATGATGAATTTTGAATATATGCATGACTTATGGGTTATTTATAATTCAGAATTTATTTGAAAAGATATTTTTGGTCTATTTGGGTATGCTAAATATACCTCAAGGCTTGCATTCCCTCCCACCAAAGAATAAAATTGTACTACAATTTTATTAATGGTATCAAGAAGAAAAAGGCCCCAAAGGGGATTAATCTCCACTGTCCAGCCTCTTTACATTACTCAGATCAAGTAATTTAAAGCACATTTAGAGAAATACTCAGACTTGTGGCCTTCTTTCACATCTGAATCTTCTTAAGGGCTTATCTGAGTCAGGTATTTCTGATTCTGCCAGCCATTCATCTTCATGTACTGCATTTTTATATCTGACAAGATATTCTCTTTAATTTTTACCCCTAAGTCTCCTTTCTTTAATCACTTTCTTTATTCTTTTGTCTTCACTCTGTTCCACTGGTGGGACAGTCAAAGGAGTTGGGTTCCTTAAAGGAAACAATTCTTTTTCAGCTGGTTGATGAGTTTTTATCAAGCTGACTAGAAAGGTGGGTGTTTATTTTCTAATTCACCACTCAATTCCACTTGAACTGCATTGGTTCCATGTAAGGAAACAATAACAAAAGGTACCACATAAGAATCTTTAAGTTTCTTTGTGCCTTTGATATTATTAAAATTCAATGTTGAAGCTAGAACTAGGTCCCCTACTTTGAAGTCTGGTACCTCGTGACTCTTGTCCCACTTCTTTTTGCATAGTAAAAAGCATCATTAATACTCTGTTTCACATGATGTTTAACTCTATCAAACATGATCTTGAATCTGGAAGCTGTAGGATTAATTTAAATCAAGTATTTCCTCAGTGTGTCTTCTGGGAGTCTTTGATTCCATCCTTTTTCTAAGATAGCAGGAGTTTGGCCTGTAGAAGAATGGACTGATGTCTTATATGCCAGTTCTAATGCAGGTATCAACATGCACCAGTCATGGGTAAAGCCATCTGAGTCTTTGAATTCTGACCCATAAGCACAGAATCTCCTTATCATGTTTTCCAAAGTTTGAATCATTCTCTCTGCTAGTCCATCTGTTTGAGGGTGATATGCTGTTGAGAATTATAACTTAGTCCCAAACAATCTGTGAAGATTGTTCCAAAGTGCAGATGTGAACTTGTGATCTATGTCACTTATGACATTCTTAAATAATCTTGTATGGTCAATAACTCTACTCCATAGAAGACCCGCTGTATACATAGAAGTGTCATCTTTACATCATGGTAAGAATGTGGGATTCTTGCTATATCTGTTTCAGGCTGAGTCTATGATGAAGCAGTAATTAAGCTATTTACAACTTCAACTATGAATGTGACACGGTGATAAAGGTTTAAAATAAAGTTTTTTAAGTATTATAAGGATTTATAAATAAAATAAGAGGGCTTTACTATTGTGGAATAGTGGGGGTGAGCACTGTTGAAAGCCCTGGGTGTAGATTTACCTATTGGATTACAATAATAAAGACTACAATACCTAAATTTAAAGTATACCTGATTATTTTCCAAGAGTATAGCTTTTTTGACAGTTGTACTACATATGAATTCAAGAGCAGGATGAGGAAGCCTTTTCTGGCTATGAAAAGGCCCTTTTTTATCACGAAATGGGGTGGAAAGGCTGATAGACCTTTCCATGTAGAGGAAGTGAAGATTTTTCACTATCCAGGACAGGCTTGTGGTTTGCAAAATTCCTTTATAGCCTGTATTGGGCTGAGATGTGGTTTTCAAACCACATCTGGGAAGTTTTCACCAATACAGGGTGAAAACTTTCATCTGGGGACCACACAGCCTGATTCTGACATGTATGATGCATAGAATGCTGTACAGAACCTGTATGCGACTAAGTATTGAATGAACTATGGGGTATTGAAGTGAAAGCAAGCTTCTTTGTCTGTTTGACACCTCATAATCATGTTTATGCGATATTATCCCATGGTAAGGCTGTATTGGCCAAACTGTGGGATTTTGACCTTAAAACAGCCACAGCTTTGTCAGTCTTTGAGATATCAACCTCAAAATTGGTTCAGTGTGTAACCCGGTATGTGTCCTACACAATGGTACCTCATCTTATATGGTTATCATTAAATATGGCAAAGTTATCCCATGTACAAGAGTTTTGTACATATGCGTGGTTTTAGGCAAAAGCTGTATTGCGCTTTTTTGCCTTATACTTTTTGTTCTAGATGAGATATGAGGAGATTAATGGCACCATCAGATAGCCCTGATTGTGCTCTTTCCAAAAAGACCCCACTTTAGGTATCTCACACTAAAACTGTAGAAGTTATATGGGAGGTGAATATTTTATTCACCCTTATTTGGCCTGACTTTGGCCATAACTTCAGTAATACTGGTGCTATCTCAGTTTGGCTGGTACCATTTAATAGCCCTGACTTAGAGCTCCATTTTGAATACGCATTTGATGGGTTTAGGCTTCCTACTCTGTATTTCAGATAAGAGATGAAATTCAAGGTTTCTGCTTAGCAACAACTTTGAGCAGGAATAACTTTGTTATTCTTTGTCCTATGGTGATGGGACTTGTATATTTGGAAAGGGGTAATTTTCCTCTTTTGTTTGATACCTTTTGAGCTTATTTGGCTCAGCTCCATGTTTTGGTGGTATCTTGGATATTCCATTGATTTATGGTATCTGGATGTCATGCTTGTGCTCTGGTTTTGATTCACAGGCTGACAATCTGTCTACAATGACTAAACAAGCATTATAGCTTTTATCACCACTTGGAGAAAGTCCTGTGACCCGATCCATATGAACAACTTCTCAAGGGGATTTTTGTTCTTGAATATGAACCATCAGTCCAAATTTCTTGCCTGTACTCCTGTTTGAGGTTTGGAATCCATCACAGGTATGGCAATATTCAATTGTTTCCTTTCTCCAAAATGGCCACCATTCACTGTTTTTCACTTTTATAAGTGTTCTGTCTTCTTACAGGTGTCCATAGTAGATCCTATCATGGCATTCATGAAGAATGGTATTTATAAGCAATCTTTTACACAATGTCATTACACAATAATGTTTGGTTCTGTGATAAATTATCCCATAAAACAAGTGAAATCTTCCTTCAGAATATGAATTTTTCCAAACCTCATCCAGTGCATTTACTAAAAATGTATCTTTGCAGTCTTTATCTAACAAAGAAGTCAAGATATAGAAATTCTTGTCTTTATTATAGGATTCTTTGACCTCTTCAAAGAGTCTAGTCCAATATCAGTTATGTTAATTCCTTCAATTGGAATATGTGGTTCTGCTTCCAAAGCTACATGAGCTGTGTTATCAGGAGTATCGGCTAATGCCTACATGCTAAGTCCATCAGAATCATTGTAAATGTTTCCTGCCTTATGAACTATAGTCATCTTACCTCCATCTTCTTGAATGGCAATTTGGCATATTAACATATGTCTGTTGAGAGTTTTCATGTTAAGAAGTCATTCAACGGCATTACATTCAGTTATCACTTCAAAATCACTACCATCAAGATAATAGTGTAACTTCTCAAGTGCCCATACCAAACATAAGCACTCCATCTGGCTTGCACCATATCTGAATTCTGTTGGTTTGATTTTTGTTGAGATGTAACAAACAGGTCCCTCTGTAGGTTTTTCATCAATAATTTGGACCTGATGTAGGGCTGCCCCTAATCCATCTCCACATGCATCAATGTAAAATTTAACGGGTATATTACAGTCAGGCATGAGGAGTAAAGCTGCATCTGTAGGAGCTTTTGTTATCTTCTCATAAGCTTTAATCCTTTCCTGTGTCATCTCAAATACTGTCTGTTAATCACAGATTCTATAGAGTGATTTGGCTATAATTTCAAATTCTTTCAGTTGTTGCCTTTATTAACTGGAAAATCCAAGAAGAGCCATCATTTCTTTCTTATTCTGGGGTATTGGCTTAAGTAACACTTCTGCCACTTTATTTTTATCAATACACAGGTTAAAATCATAAAGAATATGTCCTAGAGCTTTAAGTTCTTTGAAGCCAAAGTTACATTTCTTGAGTGAAATCTTCATATTCACCCCTGTAGCTTTTTCAAGTACTCTTGAAGTTCTTTCAAGGTGCAAAGACCATGAGTTAGAACATATGATAATATCATCAATATAAATGATAAGCCATTCTTCAGATAATTCTGTGGGGAAGATGGTATTCATCATTCTTTGATAATGGGATGGTGCATTTTTAATACCAAATGGTATTCTAAGATACTCATAAATACCACAGTGAGTTATAATTATAAGTAATTAATTAGTTTTGGGCGTCAAATATTCTTATGATAACCTTTCACTTCATCCATGGATGTTCCATACTTGGCTTTAGCTAATTGAGCTAAGTTTTCTTATATTCTAGGAATTGGATACCTATCTGGAACTGTTTACGTATTCAATGCTCCAAAATCTCCAACCCTCCTTGATTTATCATTATTCCAAGCAATAATAACTGGTTTTGTCACTTCAACTTCCTCATTATGGTCTACTTTTCTTAGTACACCAAGCTGGATTAACTCTTGGATATGTTTTTTCAAGGCTTCTCTAGCTCTGTGACTGGCTGGATCAGCTGGTCTTCTAAGTACTGGAGGGTATTTTCTGTAAATATTACAAGTAATATCAACTTCATGCCCTTTAATAGTGCCTAATGGATCATTATCAGAAGCAAAGGCATTCTTATATGTGTATAATACATCAATAAGCTCATGCCTCATTTTGTGTGAAAATGATAGATTGATTTGTGCTTGAGCAAGTTGTTTATCCTTAGATTCTTCTTTATAAGTATCTTTAACAGAAGATATTATATATATTTGCTTTGGAATATTGGAAAAAGCAAATTTTTGTCTTTTATCTTCTCCAATTGTGAAATATCAGTCTTTATGGTTATTGATGTAAATACCATAAATATTCAAGCAATCATTTCCAGGAATGATTTTCTGAGATGTGCAATTGTCCATTACTACTATCTCTGTCTTCATTCCTACACTTCCTGCTGGATTTGGAAATACATGATTTGTGTCCAATATGCCCAAAGGGTACATATTATTACTTGCACTAAAAATTGTACACCCTCTATTTGTAATAGATGGTTCTTCCATCCAGGGAGTATTTTTTGAAGATCATCTTTTCCTACACAAGTAAAAAATCCGCCTTTATCCTTATTTACTCTGGATTCAGTATCATTTATCAGGATTGATGTGATACAAGATGCTCCAGCAGTGTATCCTTTACCTCTAGCAGGTTTGGTTTTACACATTCTGAAATCCTGGATATTGATCAGGTTATTACAGTCCTCACTGTACTGTGGTGAATGAGTATGGACCTCTGTGACCTCAAAGAAAGCTGTCATGTTTTCAATGGTATATTCACTTACTGGTGTATCCTCAGAGACTGCAGAATCTAGGTCATAATCTTCTTTCTCTTCAGTACACTGAACTTCTTCAATGACTTGAACTTCATCAATTTTTGTTTTCTTGGTGCATGTGCTGGCTAAATTTTAGGTGCTTCCACATTTATGACACTTCAAGACAGGTCTTTCAGGCCTCTTATCTTCTCCGGAAGTTTTAGAGACCATTTGGGATTCCATAGGGACTCTAGTCCAGGTTTTACCAATTCCCTTCCTAGTAAAGATATCCTCCATGGTATTCTTGTAGTCTTCCTTTGAGCAGGGTTCTACACATATGCACTTGATAGCATTTTCTAGTTCTCGTCCACATTTTCTTAATATTTTCATATTAATCATAGAGTCAGACATATCTTGGTGTAAGATAGATAATATGTCTTTCTGTTTGAGGAACCAAGTAAGTGGTTTATCCTTTTCTGAGTTAGAAATGGCACTTTAAAAAGCATTTTCCATTTTAAATCTCCAGGATTGTTAGCCCATTTGGTGATTATTTCAGATTTCCACCAAGGCCAATCATCTTTACCACGATCTTTTCTCATTTTGTAATACCATTTCTTTGCAGTTCTGGTAAACAAGGAGTGTAGCTTGCCCACTATAATTTCTTCAGGTATGTGAAATCTTCTTCCAACATATCAATTGTTCTGATGAACTCAATATGATTGTATTCTCCTTCACCAGAGAATGTTGGCCATTCTTCCAGTTTGGGAATATCATTTGCACAGATAGGAGTTTCTCCTAAAAAGGAGGTCAAACTTCCTCTTACAGAAAGCTTCTGTTTAGTCAAAGGTATAGAATGTCTTGAAATATGTGTTTCATAACTCTTATGAATTTGCTACACGTTTGCAATTATTTCATTCTTTAATTTCTGCATATCACTGTCACTTTTCTCCAAATGTGTGGCAAACTGATTGGTATTATTAATTACTTCCTAAACCTGACTTCTCAGAATTGCAAGTTGTTCATTGATGTGTGAAATTGAAATTTCTCCTATTTCATCCTCTTGAACTTGAAATTTACTTTCAATTCTGTCACATTTATTGGTAATTTAATAAACTCTGACATTTGTTAACTTATACCACTCATTAGAAGTTTTGTCATTTTTTTTAATTCACTTATATCTGATGTTATTTTATTTAATTTTGCATCAAATTTACCAAGTTCTACATTAATACTAGATTTGACAAATTGTATTTCCTGTATTATTTGCATGGAAAGGTCCTTTTCATCCTTTCCTGCTCTTTTTCTGTGAATTACATGAGATTTCTGGCCATATTGAGGACACTGTCCATGGCTGAAGGCTCCAATTTGGGGATCATGTACCCCTGTGGGTAAGGTCTGTGCCAATTGGCTTTGCCTTTTCCCTTTCCTTGATGGTTCTTGGGACCTCTCTACTTCTTCTGAGGTCCTTTGGGCTCGTCTTGGGACACTTCTCGAGCTGGTTTGGAGCTGGTAGACACCACTGGGCCTTCTTTCTCCAAATCTGGAGTCATTTCCAGTTCCTTCTTCTGGTCTATGCATAAAAGGCTTTGATTTTTCAACCAGTTTTTTATCTTCTCCACCTTGTCTTTGCAATAAAATGGGTTCCATCCTCCCAAGATTTTTATGGTCTTCTCCTGACCCAGAAAGCTCTTGTCATGTAAGTAAGAGTTCATGGCCCCCTGCCAAAGGCTTTAGCGTATTTCCCACTCCTCCTCTTTGGCTTCTCTTACCAATTCTTGTATTGGCATTGGTAAATATCTATTTCCTGCACTTGAAATTGGTTCAGCACTTGAAATACTATCATTAATTAGTTCAGACTCAGAGTTCACATCAAAGTTTGTGCGTGCAGACCTTGGGAATGGGGGCAACTCTAGCATCCTCCAGATGTGTCTTTCTTGAGAAAGACTTGCCACTTCTGGACTTGGACTGAATAGTTTCTTCCATTTCTGGTATGCACCATTTTACGTCAATTTAAGAGAGAAATTAAGAATAGAGTCTAAAATACACACTCTTTGGTGGTTGTTTTGCTTTTTCTGTTTGAAGAAGAGTGCCTCTTTTAGCAAGTTGAACTTCAATACTGTCTTCAGATTCTGCTTCTGAAGATTCTGGACTGGTAATATACCTCTTACTGAGTCTGTTACCAGCTGCACAGTATTTGATTCAAGACACTAGAAAAATTATAAAAGAAAAAATCATTTTTTATACTTTTTAAATTGTTTTTAAGATTTTTTATAAATTTTCATTTTTTAATATTACAAAATTATTCTTTCCAAAGAAAGAAAAAAATTAACAATTTAAGATTTTTATTTAAAATTAATTCAGAGTGACTCAAAGAATAATTTTATAAGTCTTTGGATGTAAAAGAGCCACATGTAAAACAATATAAAATTAAACCAAATTCCTCAATGAAAAATATTTTAAAGAAAGGGTGTTGGTAAACACACGTAAGCTTTTAGTAAAAACACGTAAGTTTCTGGTAAAAACACGTAAGTGACCTTAATTTTCAAAACAATTCCTCAGGCTCAGTTTTGAGGTTTTTTTTAATTTTTTTTTGCCATATTTTTCCGGACTTGGCATGTCAATAAGCACAAATTTTTTCAAAATTTATTTTTTTGCCAAATTTCACAAATTTGGCCAATATGCCAAAATGGCATATTTTTTTCAAAAATTCATTTAAAATCTTCCCACTTATGAATTTGCTTGATTTTTTTTTTAAAATAAAGGGTTCAATGTGAAGAATAAAGAACCAGAATCCCATAATTTTGGGAATTTTTTTGGGTGGGACAAGTGAAGGCGCAAAAAGAGTTTTTTTTTCAAATGTTTTTTCCCGTCATTGTAATATGCTTATTTTTAAAAAGTGAATTTAATAACTTCCCACTTATGAATTTCCTTCATTTTGTTTTTAAATTAAAGGGTTCAATCTGGACAATAAAGAACCAGAAGCTCATGAATTGGGAAAATTTTTTGGGTGGGACCACAAGTGAAGGCGCAATGGGTGTTTTTTTTTAACTGTTTTTTTTCTTGTGTGTGATATGACTATTTTCAAGTACAAAAGTTCCACATTTTTGATAAAAAAGGAGGCTGAGGTGGGATTTAAGCAAGAAAAATGACTGAGGAGGGGGATAATTCGCATAAATTGTATATACAAAAATCATTCAATCAGAATCAACCTCCAAAATAGTGGGTTTTTTCTGAGAGGGGGGAGGAAGATTGGACAAATACAACATTCTGTGTTTCTTAAATTTATCAGCCCACCCCAGGGCTTGTTTTTGGGCATGAATCTCCCAGTTCACAGTAATGGGGGGGACTGGATAAACTTTAGAAATGATGATGTCCAATGGAACAAAATGAGCACAACTATTCAAGAAGCAGATGAAAATTGGGGGATTATCATTTGGAGGACAGAAATAAGGGAAAAAGGAAAAAGATTGGGCTGTGGAATAAAATAAAACTGGTCTTTTATACTTATTTGCAATTGGATCCCCCATGTCAGGCATGGACATCCACTTGCTTTTTGGAGCCTGGCCAACATCTTCATACCATTCAATTCTTTCCAAATAAGAGGATACTGAGGGAATTAAGGTGTTCATGGCTTCATAAAGGTCTTGATTTTGGTGAATTTCTTCAGCCAAGTCACCTCTGACATCAGCCCATTGATCTTGAGTCTTGTAAATGAAGTGGGATACTGTTCTGTAGCCACAGTTTCCATCACCCTGGACATTGATGGCCTTGAAGGTGTATTTCAATATAAACTTGGGCAAGTCTTCTGAGCCAGTTATCTGATAACATAAGTTCAAAAAATGAATAAATATCAAAATAAACAACATAAAATTACATTAAAAAGAATCAGAAACTCACAAACAGCTTGGAGCATTCATCACTTGTGTGATAGTTGCTTTGACAATGCTCACAGGTCAGGTCAATTGCATCATAGATATTCAAACTGGTGGCAGGCTTGTGTGATTTTATTTGTGATGTTTTGCTTCCAATTGCCAATCTTCTGGACCTTCTAAGGGTTACTTCTGATTTATTTAATTCAGTTGCTGAGGGTAGTGAATCTGATGAACTGATGGATTTAGACAATGAGTCCTCAGAATCTTCAGAATCTTCAGAATCTTCAGATGAGTCCACTTCCATAATTGGAGAGGGGACATTTGACTGGGATCTGGAAGTTGTTGTGCTGGTCACTTTTGATGGGGGTCTTCCTCTTCTCTTGGTTTGACTCTCAATGATTTCAAATCTTGAAGGTTCTCTTTTGTTTTTATTCTTGGCTCCTTGGGGTCTTCCACGGATATTCTTGCATTCTAGAGGGTCTTCATAATATTGATCATCCTCTTGACTCTTGGGAATTTGATCAAATGGGACTTTTCCAGTCAAAACATCTTGAAAATGTTGGAGTATTGGGGTGATTTCTGCCATTGGTCTTTGAAACAGGTCTTCCTCAATGTCTTCAAATATTTTCTTGGCTTCATTCTTTCTTTCTTTTTCAACACTTTGATCATCACCTTGAAAACCAGTCTGAGAAGAATATGACAAGTAAAATCAGTTAATAAGAAAAAAATAATAAGAAGAAAATAAAAAACCCTCACAGGCAACTTCAAATGCCACTGAGGATGGAAGTCTGATAATTCAAGCCTTTGGCACTTGGCAAATGCCTTTTGGGTCTTATGCTTGCAAGGAATGCCTTTATAATTGTTGTATTTGTTGGTGCATTTTTCATTTGGAGGAAATTTTGTTTTGAAATTTTCAAAGGCAATCTGAAGAGCATAATGAGACACCTTGCCATTGAGGGCACAGATGTGTGGAGGAAAATTCTTGACATGAACAATCATTTCTTTGGAGATTCTGTTGATAATCTCAATAAATTGTTTCCTGAATGCCATGTGGAGTGCCCTGACTACCTCCAGGAGAGTACCAGTGGACTTTTGTAGCCAAAGTTTAACCATGGCATGGGCACCTTCAACTCTGGAGGTGGAGCCCACACCCAGGTGGCAATGGTGGTTTGTCCAGGCTGGCACATAATACTCCTTTAGAGGAAGCCAAGTATTTTCCAAATACTGCAAGACCTCAGCATTTTTAACTTGCTTTTGAAGCTTCTTCCAGTTGTCTTTGAAAGACTTTTCAGTGGGTGAATACATAAGCTGAGAAAAGAATCCCAAAGTCATTAATGAAGACAATAATAAGAAAAAAAGTGAAATAACATGAAATAAAATGAAGAAGTATATTACTTGATTCCAAAGGCCCATAAAATTTTCAAAATCAGTTCCATGACCAATTTTCTTCATGCAATGAGCAGATACATCCTTGTTGATGTGCCAAATGCATAGCATGACTTTGGAGTCTGGGAAGAGCTTCTTAATAGAGTTTTTCAAGGCCAGATCCCTGTCAATAACAATAACTGGGGGGGGACAAGATTGGTGTTGTTGAGGACCTTTTCAATGTATTGATTTAAGGCCCAAGTATATGAAGCTTCATTTTCATTCTTCATCAAACAAAAAGCCCCAGAAAAGGTCTTATTTGTTGAGCTGAATCCAACAATATGAAAAAGAGGCATTTTGTACTTATTGGTTTTATAAGTACAATCCATAAGAATGACATGAGGAAAGCCATGAAGAAGTTTTATGGCCAGGGGGTGAGTAAAAAAAAAGGAGGTAATGTGTCCCTCAGAATCTCTTGCAGAGGACCAAACAAAATTTTCTTCTTTGAGAGTGTCAATAAGAGCATCAATGGGCCTTCTGCCTTGCAGTTTGTCTTTCTTTATTTTCTTGACTTGGTTATAAATGTCTTGAAGGATTACAGGCCTGTCAGACTCCCTCTGGCTGCATAATTGGGCCTGAATTTGCCTTGGCATGAGGAGTGATTCAGACATTTGAGCAATTTGGGATGTTTCTTGCTCATTGAATTTCCTGAAAGCAGGATGTGCCATGATATTTTCAGTGGCATCATGGCTATGTTCAGGATTTTTGACTTTAAGAGTGCAAGTGGTGCTCTTGGCATATTTCCTGGCATAAAGTCTAAAAGGACAGTCAAGCTTTCTTGAGGTGACTGTTTTGGAGGGGCTTTTGTTGGGATTTGGGGTGCCAGACCTATCACAACATATTTCAATTTGGTTGTGGGTCATATTGGACCTCAAGGTGGACACAGCATACCCCTGAGCCCTGGCAACATTATGCACATGTTGCCAAAGAAGCTCAAGGGTCTGAAATTCACCTTCAGTGGGGGGTTGGAGCATTTTTGAATGAAAAATATGTGTAAAAGTGAAAAAAAGGGGGGATTTGGGGATTTGGAATGGGGTAAGAACCTTTCGAAGTGTGAAAAAGAGGTGAAAAAAGGTGTGAAAAATGAACAGAAGGGGTTAAGAGTGAAAGAAAGTGGTTTAAATATGGCATTAATGGATTAGGGAAGGTAAAAAATTGGAAATTTGGAGGCTTGAAAGCAGGTTGTTGTGGTGGAAAATGCAGTCTTTGGGTGAAAAAAATAAAAAAAAGGGTGAAAAGCTTTGCAAAATGGCTTTGGTAATGCTGTTTTTCCAAAAAAAAAAAATGGTTTGGGGTGGGGATAATGTGGATTGTTGGGGTGTTTGGGCTTTTTTTTTGGGGGGGGGCTGGGCAAAAAAATCTGAAACAATTTGGAGTTAGAGAGGTTTTGTGGGGAAAAAACCTCTTTTGGGCATGTTTTGGCCCAATACAGGCATTTTTGTGTTTCATTTTTAATTAAAAATGGGCCCAGGGCACCCCTTACGTGTTTTTACTAAAAACGTACGTGTTTTTACCAAATTATGGCCAAAACACGTAAGTTTTTAGTAAAAACACGTAAGCTCTTACGTGTTTTTACCAATACCCTAAAGAAAATTTCAAAAATAAAAAAAAATTAACTTCAAATTGAAAGAAAAAATAATTAAATGAATATATTTTAGAACTTTAAAATATATTCATTAAGGGTAAAAAGCTCAAAAACCACGGCCAGGCCCCCAAATGTAAGATTTGTAAATGAAACTGTTAATAATACTATTAATCAGCAGTACTATGACTATTCTTATGGAATATATTGATAAAAATTATTATAACCACAATTAAATAATCAATTAATTAGTTATCAATTTTACTTGTTATACACTAATAGTCATTATAACACTAAGCAGTAATTGTCTACAAGAATTATTCAATAATAAAATTATTTTAATATAGAATTATCTTTTTCAAAAATAATTATAAATATATTTCTTGAAGAAAACAATTACTAGAGAAAAACTTTAAGAATTAAGACAAAACACTCACCAATACTCCAAAGAACTTATTGAATGATAATAGTAGGGAAATTTGACAGATAATTGTGGATTTAAAGGATCAAAATTGACTTATAACATGATTAAAACAATATATAGTTGATTTCTATTGTTTGAAGTTTTTCTGATTGATTCTGAAAGAATAAAACACTTAAGAATATATTAACCGATACTTAATTGCTGGTAATAAAGGCATAATTGAATAATGCAATGATTTGGAAAAAACAGCAGGAGGAGGCCTCTTTTAAGCTTAAGACAGCTCACAGAGGCAAGCCATGGAGCAAACTGAAAAACAAGTGAGTGAGAAAACAGTAATTCCTTTTGTATTAATGATTGTATCATCTGTTGTCATGTAAGATTATCATAATTATTTAATTGATGCTTTTACATGACTACCAACCCAAATATGGTTAAGAATAAAAGGAGTAACAGCTTTAAATCTTCTTTTATTTCAAAACAAAAATTGTTTTCTCAAACTTATCAATTTTATTGGAAATTTCATGACAGGTTGTATTTTGTGTGAATTTTTGAAGATTCAGTATTTCATGTGGAATCATCAAAAATGGACTGTAAGTAAATATTTCAATTTTACCTATGAAACTATAATTATTTTGGGTGTATTTATATATCATACTGTTATCCATTGGTACTGAAAGTTTCAGAAAGATTCATTAATAATTGTATTTTCAATGAATTTTTAAAGGTTTTACCTCATTTCTATGTAGAATTTCAAATAGAACTATATTACTGGTTGCTATGAGGTAAATCAATGGATACTAGTCCAAAAGGGTTTTTAATTACTTTTTTTGGTTTTATCCATGGAATATCATGAATAATTTACATGATTAAAGGAGTATAAGCTGAACTTTACCTCTTTGTCACATCAAAATAGTAGCTTATTTGCAATTTTCTTATGATTTGCTGAGAATTTAGCTTGGTAACCAAGTTCCCAAGAGGTTTTAGTATATTTATTGGGCCAATTTCAGCCATGGATCCAAGCTTTAGATCTGTCCATGCTCCAGAGGCCTCAGAAGCTGGGTACTCTGTCTCTCTTTGATGTGTTTTGTCCCCCTTAGCTATTTTCACATCAAAAATAGAAATTCAGGCTTCAAGACTGATATCCACTATGGGTGTACCAAAGGTTTATGTAAGAATACCATAATATCAAGTGACACAAACATGCATAACACTATTATTAGTGTATATGTAATGTGGGATTTCTCACATTCCCATTATTTTGGCATGAAATTGAGAAAAACAACAATTTTCACAATTCTTTTATGTGGTATTGAAGTATTTTCCATATTACCACCTCTCAGAGTTAATTTAAGCCTATTCACTCTATGAATTTACCCTAGATAGATTTATGTGTAGATTCCAAATCTGGCCTTAAATCCATGGATTTACTCACTGAAAAAAGTTATTCATCTTTTCTGAAATAAGAAATGATGAATTTTGAATATATGCATGACTTATGGGTTATGTATACTTCAAAATTTCTTTTTAATTATATTTGTGGCCTATTTGGGTATATAAAATATACCTCCAGGCTCACATAAAACAAGATCACAATTTCTTCAAAAATTAATTGAAAATTCAGTTTAAGAGATTTTTGCTTGAAACTTTATCTTTAATTTTTTCATGTGATGAACTTCAATATAAATACACTTCTTTTATATTAAAAGGTTAAATAATTAATCCAAAGAAGTATTAAAGTTACTTCAAGTTAAGAATAACACTTCTGACTTTAAACTGGAATTAAAAATAAGTTACCTTCAGTTAAGAGCTCTACTTTTAAGCATGGTTGTTAATGTTTGACCTTAGCACTCCCTATATATCCATTATGAGTCATGAGAGCTTCTCCAAAGGAATAAAAATAGCCTACACATCACTTTTTTCTTCCAAGAACCAATTATCATTACAATGAATTAAAAATTTTAAAAAGGTAATATTTTTGTAATTATAAAATTATATTGTTAAAGGAATTTCTCAAGTATTTTATTCTTTATTAATCTTAAATTAAAGGATTGAGATCATAGAAATCATAATATTGTTTTAATCACCAATAATACATTTTATTATATAAACTTATTTTCTTAAATATCTTTCAAATCCACAACTTCTGCTTGAAAACTCTCAAATCTTGTGTTATCATGAAAAAGTTGTTGTTATCTTTTAACATATTGATGTTTGGCATGTCTTTAAATTATAAAAATTGCTTAATATAATAACTTTTGTTGGTTGACTTGTTTTATTAAGAAAATATTTTACCCAAATTTCCTCTAAAATTTTATATCTTTTTTATATAGAATTTTTCTATAAGAGTTATCTCTGTGAAGTGTGTGTGATAATTTCTTTTGTATAGAATATCTATATATTATCTATTGGTGGATAAATCTCATTATTTTCTATGTGTAATTTTCTCATGAAGAGCTTTACACTTCTTATTGTTATAATTTTCAGTGACTGTCACAATAATAGAATAATTATAGTTTATTATAATTATTAAAATTTTTGATTATTAAATTATTCAATAATAATTAAATTTCTTTTTTTATATAATCATTTATAATAACAATATTAAATTTGTGGTTATAAGATTTGATTATATTATCTTTTCTACTGAGGACAGTCATAGTACTCTTGATATTTGCTACTATTATCAATAGCTTCATAGCCATACCTTACATCCTTAATATGTTGGTATTATATATGTGACAAAATTTAGAACATTTAACCATGCAATGAAAGATATTTTTCATTTTAGTTTCATCCTAAAGATAGTATTTCTAAGCATTATCAAGCTGTAGCTCTAACACTTCATAGTAAGTATGGCTTTCAGGGAACACACATTTTGTTGAAAAGGAGATTTATTACAAATAATCATTCTCTTTCTCACAACAAAGGGCTTTTAAATACCCCTTTATCAACTTTATACTTAACTCTTTAATTATACTTTAAGTTGTTATCTTTGATTATTGAATTTTATGCATTACAGGTATAGTTATTTTTCATTTCAAGCCAGGTATTATAATATAAAATCTCCCAGTTTTCTTATATTCCGATTGATAATTTCTCCAGGTATTTATAAAGCCCTCAATACAAAGCAAACATTTATATTTTGGATAAATTTGAGATATCCATCAAACATATGAGCTGACAAAACCATATTTTTAAATTTATGATCTTTTAATGGGGTAAATCACTTGCATACTCTATCAAAGCAAATAATTTGCGAAGTTAAAACTCAAAATATATGAAAATATCTACCTATTAATTCTCAAAAAATACAAATTTTGATATCTTTATACCAAATTATCGAAAATAAAACATACATTTAACTCAAATAAAAATTTGAATTGCACAGCTTTTTAAATATTCATTTCTTTATCAAACATTTTCTAACCTGATTAATTGCAATAATAAAAATCTAGTTCATTATTCTCAATTCCCTACCGGGATTAAAAATGACTTGTTCAATTGAAAATTTTAACTTTCTCATTTTATAAAACTTTATTTCAAGAAGTTATTATCACTCAAGAGTTTTATAACATTTTTTCATAATTCTCCAATATTATTCTAGAGTTTATGAGACTATTATAAGAAATGATACTTCTATAAAGTTATTTTTGAATTTTCAAAACATAAAACATGCTTTACTGCAATGGAAAAATTTTGTATTTTTTTACTCACTTTAAAGTATATTATTTCAAATAATAACTGTAAAACAGCTCAAAATATCTTCATAAATTATGAGGAGGTTTTGAATGATTCATTAATATTTATTCCCATGAGCCATTAGTTTTACTTTTCCAATTGGAACATCAAAATCATTTTGAATTTTAATTCCCTCCTTCCATAGTGAATCACCTTTGTATAAACTAGCTTAAAATCTAATTTTTATAGTGGTAAAACTGAAGAGAGACACAATTTGTGAGCCTTAGAGGTATTTTTTGTATACCCAAAAGACCACAAATAATAAAACAAGATACAATTATAAATAAAATAAATTTATTTATATTATCAAAACAAAAATTCATACACAAGAATGAAATTTTAATTATAATTTAAAAAAAAATACATTTAAATTTAAAATTGTGAAAACACATTCTTACTTGGAAAAATTAAGTAAAAATGAATTTTTAACAAAATTAATGAGATTATAATATTTTTTGGAAAAACTTAAATAAAGATTACTATAGCTTTTTATAAAGAGTATTGGTAAAAACACATAAGAGCTTATGTGTTTTTACTAAAAACCTACGTGTTTTTACCATCAATTGGTAAAAACACATAATTTTATGGTAAAAACACGTAAGGGATGGTTTTCATTAATACCATTTGTGGCATTAAAAATTCCATTTATGGCATCAACAGTGCCATTAATGGAATTATCAGTGCAATATTTCTGATGCCATTAATGCCATAAATGGCATTAACAGTGCCATAAATGACATTAACAGTGCCATAAATGACATCAACAATTCCATTTATGGCATTAACAATGCCATTGATGGCATTAACAATGCCATTGATTGCATTAACAGTGCCATTAATGGCATTATCAATGAAATATTATTGATTCCATTAATGCCATTTATGGCATCAACAATACCATTTTTGGCATTAAAAATGCAACATTTATGATGCCATTAATTCCATAAATGGCATTAATAATGCCACATTAACAATGCCATTAATGGCATTACTAATACCATGAATGGCATTATCAATGCAATAAATGGCATAATGCCATTTATGTAACACCATACGTGGCATTGTTAATTCCATTTATGTAATGCCACAAATGGAATTTTTGATTCCATAAATGGCATTTTTGATGCCATTTATGTTATAGTTAAGGCCATTAATTCCATTTTTAAGGCCAATGTTAAGGCCATTCATGGAATTGTCAAGGCCATTAAATTCAATTTATGGCATTACTGTAATGCCATTTATGCCAATTTTTTGGCCATAACTGTCATCTGTATGTCATTCTTGATGCCATTTATGGCATTATTATGTCATTAGTGATGCCATTTATGGCACTTTTGATGTGATAAATGGCACGTTTAATGCCAAAAATCAAATTTTAACTTCCACTCATCATAAATTACATTTTGAATTCAATTTATTCCATAAATGGCATTTTCAATTTAATTACAAACATGAACAAAAAAACATAAAAAAACATGGACTTTTTGGGCCTACAAATGTTCTTGTAAAAAAATACCAAAATGTTGGGCTTCTGGTTTATTATTCTCAACATTCTCACCTTCATTTTAAAAAAAAATATTGAAATTCATAAGTGGGAACATTTTTAATGAATTTTTTCAAAAAAATGGGCAATTTTACCAAATTGCCCAAAATAGAAAAATTGGGCAAAAAAAAATTGAAAAATTTTGGGGACCTTCACATCCCATGTCGGAAAAAATATGGCAAAAAAAATGTTAAAAACTCTCAAAAATGAGCCTGAGGAATTTTTATAAAAAAATTAGGTCACTTATGTGTTTTGGCCATAATTTGGTAAGAACACGTAAGGGCTTACGTGCTTTAACCAACACCCTTTATAAAATACATGAACATAAGAGAATTAGTTCACCATTGGATTCATCATAAAAAAATAAGGTGGGGTCACCTCTGGGTGAAATTTCTGTAACTTGACTCTAAATAAGCTTAAAATAAGTTTTTAGTATTTTTGGTATAAAAATTGAAAACTCTCAAAACCTCAATTTAATTCATCCCACATTTGGTGTTAACCATCAATTTTTGTGTTAAAATTGAGGTGTGGTGTGTAGGTTAGAAGTTATGAGGAATTAAAGTATTTTCAATTGAAATGTCAAAATGTGTGTGTGTATTACATAAGTGAACTGTAATTTACATATGAGGTATCAAATATTAAAGTTTTGTAACTGTAAAGATCAATGGAATTGCAGGTGTAAATTACAAGTATATTCCATGATGAGGAATTAAAGAAAAAATAAATTGGAAAGATTAATTTTGGAGGGGGAAAGGGAATCTTGGCTTCAAGGGTGCCAGACCCCCAAATTTCTTGCTGACTGGCGTGAGATGTAAAGACCCATTCAAAAGCTCATCACTTTTAGCCTGTAATTGAGGCACGGGGTCTGTGACTCAGTTGTTTATGAGGCTTTGATACCAAACAGGGCAGTTTTAGCTGTTGCCAAGAGGGTAAAACTACCCTTAAGATAAAACAATCATACGAAAAACAGTTTCAACTGGCTTTGACGTCTCTTAAACACATTCCAATGTTTATTGAAGGCCTAAAACCAGGTATTCCTATAGCAATGGCTGATTTAAGCCTACAAAATAGCTGAAATAGCAAAAAATGGCAAAACCAGACCTTTTTTGGTCTAAACCAGGGTTTAATGATGCCATAATTGGCTTTTCTATTGTAAGAGTATTTTTCAAGACTGACAAGAGTAAACTTTACTTTTGGAGTAAGAAAATTGGTGGCTATAAAAGAATGTCATCTTTGCCCCAATTTTCTCTTCATGTTAGAAGCTTTTCCTTTTATAATTTGTTTAAACACTCTTAAACCAATCAATAAAGTATTCCAACCATCCTTTTTGTATCATTTTAAATCCTTTAACCACGTGGAAAAATAATTATAATCATTGTTTGTAACTCTTCTAATAATTTTTACCCTTGAACCACCCCAAAAGTGAATTGAAGCATCTTTCATCACTTTTAACGTTGTCACTTTTTTTCCAAATTCACACTGGTCACTTTTGGGTGTGTTTTCTCTTTGATATTCTTTTGAAATACTATGTTATTATATCAATTTCCTGTAGCTCTTTTCTCAATTAACTCCAATTGAGATTTCTCTTGAAGAAATTTCTTTTGTAGCCTTAAATATCTCTTGTAGAGTATTTTTGGATAAATATTTATTGTTTGTAAAACAATAAATCTTTATAATATTATTGTTTTACACTTATAAAGTTAAAAACAACAAATTTGGCTTGTTTTCTTTTAAAAATATTAATTATTAACATTTTCAATCATATTGTTACCTTATACTAATTTTGAGGACAGGAAAAGCACTTGATTTTAGTCAAAGTTTCATATCCACACCTTTCACAATTTAATTTTTGACATATTTTGTTAGAGAATAATTTCAATTTTAATTCTCCTTTTTGAGTCATGATATTGATATGGAAAAATTCATCATTTCTTAAAAATATGAGATGATTGATTTTTTTTGTTTCAATACTTGATATTGTTTTCCTTTTGGGAACACTAGAAAATGAGAAGTTTAGATTTTAACATGTGAGAGCTTATATTTTTGGAACATAAACAAAAAATTCAAAATCTCAAACCATTCATTAGCAATCATAAACAGGCTAAATCCATTTCTTTCTAACTTTATTATATTTTTTTTCTTTTCAAAATTTAAGCAATTTCTATCCTTTATGAAGTTTACATTTTTACAAGTTTCTGCCTAAATAAAATTGCATTCAATCAAAAATTCTTCTTGAGCCTAATTATCTTAAAGAGAGACATAATATCTAATAACACCTAAATTTTAATTTTGAGGAAACTATACAAGTTTTTAAAAAATAAATAAATATGTGTAATTATATTTCCATATAATCTCTTTAGAATTAAAGGGAACTTTGGACATACTTTTCTTATTATTGACTCTTCAATAATTTTTTCCATCAAAATTTCATTCCAAATGAATTAAAATTTAATTAATATTAATTTCCTTCAAGTAGAAATTTCAAGTTATTTCATGTCTGAAAGAAATATCTTACTAAATAAATTCAGGCCCAAATGGTTAAGAAAAGTAATTAATAGCATAATTAAGGCTTTTTTAGGAACAAAACATTTGCTTAGACAAAATGAATGTATTTTTCACGTCAATTTCTTGAGGAAAATTTCCCATATAAGGATACAAATTTTCAATCTTATTAATTATTACTTTTAAAGATATTTCAATCAAATCCTACTAAGAAAACATCTTTTCATCATGAAACAACATTAAATTGGGATACATTTTAAGCTGGAAGATCCAATATCTTTTTTTAAAGAAAATTCAAGTTCATTTTATATTAACCTTCCAAACTTGTTAGAAAATCATTACTAAAACCTGTTTTCTTGACATTATAATCATTAAATAATCAAAGTCAATCACAAATCCTTTTAAAAAAAAGGCTGGAAGAAAAAAAACATTGGAAGCTGAAGATTTTTATTTCATGCTTCTGTATGAAATTCAAATTTACTTTATTGGACTGTATGCCTTTGAGGCCTGGAATATGAAAGAATATTTTTTTTCTATTTTAGGTTGTACTAGGGTTTCAAGAATGTTTGAAGCAGGTTGCTTCTAGTTTTAACCAAGTTTAAACCTATGGCACCTGCTAGCAGGTGCTAAATTTTTCTTACAGTGAATAGTCATAATAAATACCAACTAAAAGTAATCTTTATCAAACTTCATTCAAATGTTCTCTATATTTGAAGACCAAGGAATCTTCATAAGAAATTTCTTCCTTGGCCAATTCTCTAGTAATTTCACCTTGAATAGCACTATTCATAGCCTTATTCACAAATTCTTCAGTAAAAGAATCCACCTCCTGAAAGAATCAGGACACCACCTTCTTTTTCACTTTTGTTTTTCATCAGAATTCCAGTCATATTCCAGTGGTTACAATTTTCAAAGACTTCTTCTTGTTCTTGGTACAAGGGTTCCATGGATGTACTGGACACATGTCTCTGCAAGCTGTTGGAGATTTAGGCTTGTTTAGATGGCCTGGGTGGGGATCTAGAAGGTTATTGGGGCAACTCAATTGCTCCAGTGATAGCTGTAAATACTTGGGAAGGTGATTTTGCAGAATGCTATATTTTTTTCTTTTGGGGTGGGAAAATTACTTTAACTTTGTCACCATCCAGTTCATCACTTATTTAAGAATAAGATGTAAAAATAAAAGTTCTCTTCAATCTTCCAGTAGCTCCATCCTTTCAGGTCACTAAAATAGGAACCTCTGGGGCCACTCCACTGGGGATTCCTTGAAGTGGGTATTGGGCCTTCAGCATTAGCCCAAGAGCTTCTGATGTCATTCTATTGTTTAACACCTCTCATCCTGTATCCAGCAAGTAAAGCAAGGAGGAAAATCATTGATTCATTATCTCAGCAAACCATTCACTAATCAACTTCCAATTTTTAAGGTTTTTCTATGAAACTGTTGATAATAGTAACAAATATGAAGAGTACTATAACTGTTCAGTATAGAATATGATTTATATGAATATTATAGCCACAAATTAATAAAGTTATGAAAAATAATTATATAAATTCAATTGATTATTATTACATAGTTTAATAATAAGAGCATATTGCTAATTATAATCTGTTATAATTAGTCTATTATCATTATAGTTACTGAAGTTTATAATAATAATGAATATAAAGACTCTTAATCAGAAAATTATATTTGTAAAAGAGTATTACCTATCTTTTTTCATTAATATTGATATTATTTATAAAAGGAATATGAAATACACTGTACAGATATAAATCGTGAGCCTTAGAGGTATTTTCATATACCCAAAAGACCACAAATAACAATATAAGATACAAATATAAATAAAATGAATCTATTTTTCTTATCAAAATAAAAATTAAAATATAAATACAAATTTATATGAAAAATTAAAAATTTAATTATAGTTTAAAACAAAAATTAAATTAAATGTTGAAATTATGAAAATACATTTTTACTTGAAAAATTAAGTAAAAATGATTCTTTTAATAAAATTAATGAAATTGAAATAATTTTGGTAAAACGTCACACAAAATATTTCAGAACTTTCTATCCAATAAACAAACATAATAAAGTTACTTCACCATTTCATTCTTTGCAAAGAACAAGGTTGGGTCACCTCTGGGTAAAATTTCCGTAACTCAACTCTAAATAAGCTTAAATTGAGTTTTTAGTCTTTTGCGTAAAAAAGTTGAAAATCCTCACAACATTAATTTAATTAGCACCACATGTGGTGTTAATCATCAATTTTTGTGTTAGAATTGAGCTGTTGTGTGTAGCTTAGAAGATATGAGGAATTGAAGTATTTTCAATTGAAATGTCAAAATATGTGCATGTCTTACATAAGTGGACTGTAAGTTACATATGAGGTATCAATTATCACATTTGTGTACTGTAAAAACTCAATTAAGTTATATGTGTAAATTAAAAGTGTATTACATGATGAGTAATTAAAGAAAAAATAAATTGGAAAGATTAACTCTGGGGGGAAGGGTACTCTAACTCCAAGGGGAGGGCAGACCCCCAAAATCCTTGCTGACAGGCGTGGGATGTCAAAATCCATGCAAAAGTTCATCACTTTTGGCCTGGAATTGAGTCACAGGGTCTGTGACTCAATTGATGATGAGGTTTTGATACCAACCAGGGCAGTTTTAAGTGTTTCCAAGAGAGTAAAACCACCCTTAAGTTAAAACAGTTTTAACTGGTTTCTATGTCTCTTACACACATTCTGATGTGTTTTGAAGGCTCTAGACCAGGTATTACTATGGTAATGGCTGATTTAAGGGACTAAAATGGCTAAACCCAGCCCTTGTTTTGGTCTAAACCAGGGTTCAATGATGCCATAATTGACTTTTTTGTTGTCAGGGTGTTTTCCACGACTGAAAAGAGTAAATTCTACTTTTGGAGTAAGAAAATTGATTTCTATAAAAAAATATCTTCTTTGCCCCACTTTTCTCTTCATGTTATAATCTTTTCCTTTCATAATTAGTTTAAGCACTGTTAAACCAATCAATAAAAGATTCCAACCACCTTCTTTATATTATTATAAACCTCTTGACCATGCTATACAATCATTATAATCATTGTTTGTAACTGTTATAATCATTTTTATGCCTTGAACCACCCCATAAGTGAATTAAAGCATCTTTCATCACTGTTAACTTTGTCACTTTGTTTCCAAATCCACTCTGGTCACTTTTGGGTGTGTTTTCTCTTTAAATATCTTTTTTAAAGACTTTGTTCTTGAATTAATTGCTTGCAGTTCTTTTCTCAATTAATTCCAATTGAAATTGCTCTTGATGAAATTTCTGTTGTAGCCTTAAATATATCTTGTTGAGTATTTCTGGATAAATATTTATTGTTGGTAAAACAATAAATCTTTATAATATTATAGTTTTATGCTTATAAAGTTAACAGCAATAAAATTGGTGGTTTGTTTTTCTAAAAATGCTATTTAATACTATTTTTTAATCATTTTTTACCTTACACAAATTTTGAGGACAGGACAAGTACTAATATTTACTTGATACAGCAAGTCAAACAACAAGAGTTAAAGTAGTCAATAATTATTATAAGTTAAAAAAGACACTGAAAATTAACATCTTATAAGATAAAAACATTTCTTTGCAATCAAATAATGCTTCAAAGTTTTTAGAGGAGTCTTTTGTTTTTAAAAGATATTACAATAATTTCATAATATAAAATTTATTTTGGTGGCACAACACTAATCTGAATTCTATTATTTCAATTCCTCAGTTTTAAATTTATAAATAGGATTACTTTTAATAATAAGATTTTATATTTAATAAAGCTTTAACTGTTTGAATTTCTGATATGATTGATTGAATGATGATAAAAATGGAAAAAAAAGTGAAGTAAAGGCTCTTTTAATTCCTTCAGCGAAGCTCTCATGTTTTATATTGGATATAGAGGATGTTCTTGCATCAAAACTGATGAATAATACTTAGAAATAGGTTTCTCAACTGAAGGTAGCTTATTTTTTATTACAATTCAAAGGTACCAGTGTTATTCTTGACTAAAAGTAGCTTTAAACCTCTATTTGGTTGATTATTTTAGGCTTAAATATAAACCAAGTCTATACATATAAAATTCCATTACATTATAAATTTAAAAATAAATTTTAAAGTGAAAATCTCTTAAAATTCATTTCTGATTAATTTTTGAATTAATCTTAATTTTGTTTAAGAGGAATTAAAAAGGTTGATTTCAAGGCTAATTACCAATTTATTGTGTTGTAAAGATACTCAAAATCAAATATATACACACATAACTTTGAATTGTAAGCTGTGTCAAATTTTCAAGTAAATCCATTAATAGTTTGATTTTTAATGAATTTTTGAACTCATTGATATTTTCCACATAAAATAGCAATACACACTAAACCTTAATGTTGTATAAGGTTTTAACACTTATAATTTTAAATTTCAGGATTATTTAGGCTTTGATAGTTTTTAAAACCTTTATCACAAGCCTGCATATGGGGACTTACCCTTTGTCAGCTTGTAATTCCTGTCCAAATTGAGACAAAACCAGTTTAAACTTCAGTTTTACATCAAAGTCTAATCTTCAAGTTTAAATAAGGTTCAAAATACTCCAATACAGGTGGGAAACCTCAATTGAGTGCTTGAAGATCCCAAAAGCTGGATACCCTGGCCCTATTTGGCTCTTTCCTTTTCCCCACCTTTCTGCATGTATTTTGTGGCTTTATTTATTCAAAGCCGTACTATTTCCTTAAATAAATTTAAATTTAGTCCATGAAAGATTTACATTCTGTATGGTAAATACTTAGCCAATTCAGTAAATATACACCACACCTCAATTATAACCAAATTTTTGGTAAGTTTGCATAAACCTTATGAAACTTTAAATTTAAGCTTATTTGACCATAAATTTAACAATTTTACTAAAAATGTTTGAATGGTGCAATTGTACTGTGATATTCTTAAATCCTCTAGCAATGGAAGAAATAGTGATTTTTAGGTATAACACCCTATTGGTCTACCCTAGGTTATATTTGCTGTAGAATCCAAAAATGACATGATATTTATAGCTTTGTTTATCAAAAATAAGGATGTACTTATTTTTTGTTATTCTTTATTTTGAAAGCACTTTATAAGTCTTTTTAAGACTAAATCAACTCTATAAGAAGTTATTTGCGGCCTTATGCATATGTCATACATATCTCAAAGGCTCAAAATTGGAGTGACCAGAAGTGGCAGCAGAGGTTGGTGGCTCATCAACAGGATCTTTTAATGAAAATCTTTCACCCTTCTTGATGCTTCTCCATAATATTCTGAGATTTTCTTGAAATCTATTTTTGGCTGCAGAACAATTTCTTTTTCTGAGGTTTCAAAATTGGCACCTGCTGGACCTGCAGTAGCAGATTCCACAAAAAGAACCCCCTTCTTATGAAGTTTGGTGCAGGATGGTTCAATAACTCTGACCAGTTTGAAGCCATCACAGGCTTTATTGATATCATCAATCTCATTGGGGAACATACTATCTTCTGAATTCTTACTCAAGCTATCAAAAACACCAGGATCATGAAGTAGATAATGTGAGGAATAAAGGTTATTGCATTCATATATGCAAGTAATTTTTGAGCTCATCCTCAAGGTCAAATTCAAAGCCAGGACCATGGAGCCAAAAACATGATTTATTGTCAGTTCCAAATTCAGAAAGTAACACAGGTTCATGGTAAAATTGATTTTCAAGATTATGGGGAAACAAAAGAAATTGGAGAAAGGTTTCAAAAAATGTTTCTATTTGGCATTTTGAGGCCATTTCAAGCATTTTTTGCATTGCACAAGTTCAAGCACTTTTGCATCTCTTCCAGAGTTTTCAACCTTTCAAAGCATATATCCTTGCAATATTCATATTTGCATATTTTGCATATTTTTTCACATTTACATGCTTTTATTCAACATTGACAGATTTTTATGCATTTTGCTCAATTGTTGCATAATTCACCAGAAATGTAATAGTTGTGAATATTTTCACACTTTGGGAATTTCGGGAATCTTTCTGAACTTTGAACATTATAAAGCAAATATTTCTCTTATATGTTAAATTGTCCTTTTCTGATGGTTTTTCTGTATTTTGTGTATTTTTCACATTTTTTCACAAATGGCCAAAAAAACAACATCAAATTTTGGGTTGTTTTCTTGTATTTCATCAATTTGCCAAAATCAATGATTTACCAACTCTGCTCAAACCTCCAGATCAAGGAATAAAATAAATTATAAATTTTGGAATTCTGAGGATAAAACCCTAAAGAAGCCAAATTCACAGTAAACTGTGAAGAATCAGGGAGTAAATTTGAAAAGGTACCAGCCCAAAATCTAGTTCAAAGGCAAAGATATCAAACAAACAAGAGGAAAATAGAAGAGGAAAATTTTTCAATATTCAAAAGTGCAAAAAGATAGAAGAACAAATGGAAGGAGAGCACCAAATAAAATGAAGCATAAATACCTAAACTGTGAGCCTTGAGGTATTTTTTACATACCCAGACAGGCCAGAATTAATATTTAAATGAATTACAAACTATGAATAACCCATAAGTAATGCATATATCCAAAATTCATCCTTTTTTATTTAAGAAAAGATGAATAACGTTTTTGGAAGTAAGTAAATCCATAAATTTGAGTCCAGATTCGGATTCTAAACAAACGGTCACCTAGGTTAGCTCTATAGAGCTAATAAGGTTAAACTAAATATATGAGGTGGTAATATGGGAAATACTTCAAACCAAATCGTCAATACCACATCAAAACATTGTAAAAATTGTTTTTCTCAATTTCACACCAAAATAATGGGAATGTGAGAAGTAAAGTGCTACATATACACTAAGATTGGTTTTATTCATGTTTGTGTCACTTAAAAATATTGTATTCTTACATACAGCTCTGGTACACCCATAGTGGATATCAGTCTTTAAGCCTTAATTACTATTTTTGATGTGAAAAAGCTAAGGGGGACAAAAGACATCAAAGAGAGCCAGGGTACCCAACCTCTGAGTCCTCTGAGGCATGGACAGCTCTAAAGCTTAGATTCATGGCTCATCATGGACTAATAAGTATACCAAAACGTTTTGGAAACTGGGTTACCAAGTTAAAATCTCATTAAATCAAAAGAAAATTACAAATAAGCTGCTATTTTGATGTGACAAGCAGGTAAAGAGAAACTCTGACTGCTGTAACCATGTCAATTATTAGTTATTTTCCATGGATAAAACTTAAAAGAGTAATGAAAACTCTTTTTGGACTATTATCCATTCATTTACTCATGGAAACCAGCCATACTGTGCTATTTGCAATTTTCAGTAGAAATAAGGTAAAAAATTCAAGAATTCATTAAAAATACAATTCTTAATGAATCTTTCTGAAACCTTTGGGACCAATGAGTAGGGGTATGATCCATCAAGAAACCAAAGTTAATTATTATTTCATAAATTAAATTGAATGTTTTACTTACAGTCCAGTTTTGATGATTCTAAATGAAACACCGAATCTTCAAAAATTCACATAAAATACAACCTGTGATGAAATTTCCAATAATATCGATAACCTTGAGAACTTAATTTATATTTTCAAATAAAGGAATATTTAAAGTTGTTAATCCTTTTCATATTAAACATTAATGGGTTGGTAGTCAAATAAAAGACTCAATTAAGTAATTGTGATAATCTTATGTGACAACAAATTGTGCAATCAATTATCCAAAGAAAATAATTGGTTTCCCATTCACTGGTTTTCAGCTTTCTCCATTTAATGCCTCTGTGAGCTGTTGTTTATTTAAAAGAGGCCTCCTCTTTCTGTTTTTTTCAAATAATCTTATTATCCAATTATATCTTTAGTACCAACAAGTAAGTATTAGTTGAAACTTTTCTTAAGTGTTTTAAATCTTTCATAATCAATCAGAAAGGCTTGTAATTATGGAAATTAACTATAATATTTTGTATTAATGCTATAAATCAACTTTTTATCCTTTAAATCCACAATTAATCTGTCCAATCTCTTTACCAATTCTTGTCAAGATATTATTGGAGTATTAGTAAGTGGTTTTCATCATTTATTAATGTTTTTCTCTATTATTAGTTTTCTTCAAGAATTATATTTATAATTACTCTTGCAAAATTTAACTATATATCAAAATAATTTTATTATTATATACTTCTTGTAATTGATTCTTGCAGACAATTACTTCTTACCATTATAATCACTAGTAGTGTATATCAAGTAAAAGAAATAATTAATCTTTTAATTATTTTATTTTGGTTATAATAATTTTTCTTTATTATATTTAATGAGAACAGTCATAGTACTGTTCATTGATAGTAATATTATCAACAGTTTCATAGACACATATTGCATACCCAGTGTATGAAGATGGAAGGAGTAATTGATTACTTTACTTATGGTGAAATATTCATGAAAATGATTAAAATTGGGAAGTTTAGGGGAAGAAAATGTTTATCCTGAAGTAATCAACACCCACCTGACTTTATGGTGCTCAGATCTCCTCACCTCCAAGAAGGGGATGATGTCATAGCCATGAAGACAGGGTTCCAGGAATTAGCAAAGGCAAATCATTGAATATATTCTAGAACTAATAAGCAAGGGGTTTCATGGGAGATAAACCAAATACACCCAAGTAAATTTCAAACACAAAATACATCTAAATACAGTTAATACAAGAATAAAGGATTCAACAACTACATACCTGTACCCAAATACAGGTTAAGAATCCTGTATTCATCCAAAAAGGACAAAACATGTATTGGGACACCAATACAGGTACCCAATTCAGTTTAAGCTCAGCTCATACAAAACCAATTCAAAATTTATCAAGCAATCAGGTTCTTTTCATTATACAGCCCCTGTATGCTGCACTCAATCTCCAGGCTCATCTTTTCCACATAAACCAGCCTCCCTTCACCCACCTGGTATTTTTCTCCCCAGTTAATTAATGAATTGGATTTAACTATAATGATATTTTCTTTTCTTACTAAGGAAAATTGTAACATTATTTGTTCAAGACAGTATTTGCCTTCTCTCACCTTGGGAGTGCAGGTTTGGTGGACATATCCTAATTAATCTTTCTCTTCTTTCTGAATAGGTTCAAACAGTGATACAGGATTAATTTTTGGTTGGATATTATTGTTGCTACTTTTATTGCATTTTGGTTAACTTAATTTCTTAATTCATCAGTAATCCTATTCTTTTTCTATTTCTCTTATTGTTTGAATATCCTCTCTGAGTACTCCCTTAGTAAGTCTGTTCACTGATTTCCAGGCCCTCTTCACAAAGAGGAGCCCCTGTGATGGTAGAATGCTAACACACTAGTTCTTCATAGATTTTCTCTGAAATTTTTCATATATAGGATGAATGATATGCATCACTTGAGGTTCAATGATCATAATTAGTAGGTTACTAAGCATTTTATCATTTAATATTAATCCTTAAAGTTCCTCACTTTTCAAATTTCATTATTCCTTGATTTCAAGAAATGCTTCACCATATTCTCACTTACAAAGAAAGTTAGGAAGCAGTCACCATGAAAAAGGATCTACCCCCACCAGTGGGGGTAGCAAGTCAAACAATTCTTTCAGCTCGCTTAATACTGTGCTCTAACTTTCTATTATTGCTTGGTCATCTTCCAAGCCATATTTCAAAGATCTTAAACTTCTCCGCATTAACTACCTTCAATTATGTATCTTGTGGAATCCCTTAATACTGAATTATTCCAAAGTACTCTTTGGGGCCAAATTCCAAAACTTTCAAATCAATATGGGGACAATAAAAGTGAAAATTGTTTTTTTAAATTCCTCAAAATCACAGTAGGTGTCTAGGTAATTCCAATCACATTTTTCATTTGATTAATTTATTTTCTCCAGAGATTCTTCTATCATATTTCCATGTTTCCTAGCTCAAAGACCTTTTTATGAACAGAAATTGTTTAATAATGACCCACCATCAATTTCCCCCACTTGTAAAACGTCGAATAGTACATCTTCTTCATTGTTGATTTTTCCTGAAAGCTCAATTTATTGGCATTCACAGAAATTGGTTGCAGGTGAAAATTCATCTCTTCCTTTATAAAGCACTCTTAATCTTTATTTGGAATCCCTTGCAAAATTTCAAATTGAAACAAAAAAAATTTGTGAACAAACATGAGCTGATTATAGTTCTCTATCATTTTTTTCTCCAGAGTTAATTTACTTTTTTGAAACATGGGAGGAAATATTATCATAATTTATCCAAACCTAAATATTTAATTATGTCAGCCTGTGACTCAAAACCAAAGCACATGCATGACAGCCAACTATCATACACCAATGGTAGAGCCAGGATACCACCAAAACATGGATTCAAGCCAAATCATCTCTCAGAGTATCCGAGGAAAGAGGAAACTCACCTCTTTCCAAATATAAAAGTTCCACCATCATAGGACAAGGAATAACAAAGTTATTCCTGCTCAAAATTGTTGCTGAGAATAAACCTTATTTTTCACCTCCCATCTGGGATCCAGAGGAAGAGGCTTGACCCAATCAAATGGGATTCAAAATGAATCTCTAAGTCAGGGCTCTCCAATGGTACTAGCAAAATTGAGCTAGCACCTGAATTACAGAAGTTATGACCAAAATAAGGTCAAAAAATGGTGAATAAAATATTCACCTCCCATCTAGTTTCTACAGTTTTAGTGTGGGGTACCTAAAGTGGTGTCTTTCTTGGAAAAGGTACAATCAGGGCTATCAGATGGTGCAATCCATTTCCCAATATCCCATCTAGAACAAATGTTATGAGGCAAACAAGTAAAATACAGATTTTAAGCAAATCATACATATGTACAAAAAGTCTTCTACATGGCATAACTTTTCCATATTTAATGATAACCATATCAAATGAGGTACCATTGTGTAGAACACATCCAGGGCTATGCAATGAACCATCGTTTAGCTTGATATCTCAAGAAATGACAAAGTTATGGCAGTTTCAAGGTCAAAATCCCACAGTTAGACTAATACAGCCTTACTGTGGGATAATATCCCATAGCTCTGATTATGAGGTGTCAAACATAAAAAAGAAGCTTCTTTATACTTCAATCCCTCATAGTTTTGTCACTACTGGGGTCCCATACAGGTTCTGTACAGCATTCTACACATAATATACATCAGAAGAGGGCTGTGTGGTCCCCAGATGAAAATTTTCACCCTGCATTGGTGAAAACTGCCAGATGTGGTTTCAAAGCCGCATCTGAGCCAAATACAGGCTATACAGGCCTTGTGGAAACCACAAGCCAGTCCTTGGAAGTGAAAAATCTTCACTTCCTCCACGTGGAAAGGTCTAGAAGCCTTTTTCACCCACTTTTAGGATAAAAAGGGACCTTTTCTCCACCAGAAAAGGTCTCCCTATCCTGATCTTGAATTCCTATATAGTACAACTGTCAAAAACAGTTAGACTCTTGGAAAGTAATCAGGTATAATTATAATCTTAATCATTTTAGTCTTTATTATTGTAACCCAACAGGTAAAGCTGCACCCAGGGCTTTCAACAGCGCTCGCCACCACTATTTCTCAATAGTAAAGCCCTGAATATTCTTTTATCAACCCTTTTGATCTTCAATAAACCTTTTTATTACTATTTTCACCATGTCAAAATCATAGTCAAAGCTTGTAACTAGTCATTCATAAGCTTCATCATAGACTCAGCCTGACATTTTGGGGGCCTGGCTGTGTTTTTTTGGATTTTTTGGACCTTTTTACACATAAAAGTGAGTTTTTTCTTATTTTTCTTTTATTTCTGAAATTTTGTTTCTTTTTTTAAGAGTAATTCTATTGAAAAAATAAATTATAATATATATCCTATCTTTATTTTTTGAGTGGTATATGTTATATACCACTGTGTTTTTTGTTTTTTAATTGCCTTGTTGCATGATTAATTATAGTTGAATTACCACGAAGCCGTTATTTTTGGCATGTTTTACTTATTAAAACACCTTAAGCCATCAATACTGTCCATTTTTTTAATTATAAAGGACACCTGTTAATGTAAAACCAACATTATTAGAGGCGTGTTTGGGTATATTGATAATTTCAATTTCCCTTTACAGAACCACTTTTTGGATGATACTTGCTAATTACAGGTTGATCTGTGAGATACTGGTATACAAACAGTGTACCAGATATCAATAAGCTGTATTTCTGACGTGTAATTCTTAATTTAAATTGCACTGTCACAATACAAGGGAATAATATATAAATATATTGCCCAGAGGCCATTCTTAGATGTGAAAACAGCCTTTTAAGAAGTTTTAACCAGCATTAAGCCCTCTTTCTCCTGTTTGATTTGGTGGAAAAAACATCCTCCCACTTCAGACCCAGTCACAGGCCAAGACACCAGTGACACCCTCAGAAACAGAGGGCGGCAAGGGAAAAGGGGAGAGGCACAGTGAAGGCCTTATCACAGCTAAAACATGAACACCAATTGCCACTCTGAGGAATAGAAAACCGCAAACCTCTGCATCACTACAAGGTAAACCAATCTTAACCACTTGTACAGGGAAGATTACAATCATTAACCCAGTTGTAACCTCCAAAGGCAAGTTTCCAAAAACAGTAGGCAGCAAATTTGTACAAGGCACATTCAAAGGTAGCTACCCTAAGAAAATTAAGCTGTTTACTGCTTGCAAACATTGATATGTCACCTGTACACCTCAGAAACCTTGGCTTCCAGAGGAACTAGCCAGATGACAGAGAAGGCTTGTCCAGAACCAGAAGACCTGGGGGAGAACACCTTTGACACAGTGGTGGATGGAACAACATTGAGGGACATCATGCCCACTCTGCCATTCACATTCTGATTCAACAGAAACCTCAAACCAGAGAAATGGAAGGATATGGATCGAGTTCTTCAGCTCCCCCAACTCCTCAAAGACCTTTTTTCTCAATGGAGAATGGACAACAAGAGTTTCAATATAGCATCCCACTGGGCAGAACTTGGAGCAAGTTGCCAGAAGCTGTTTCTCAAAGAGATAGACTTCGAAGACCTCACAGTAATCACCAAAGGCTGGTCAGACTCCTGGAGGTGAGGAAAAACAGGATAAGGGAGAATCAAGCCACTATCCAAGCTATTGAAGAACAGCTGACCCAGACAGGGCATACTCAGATTCCTTCAGGCTCACAAGAAGTAGGCCAAACCAGCTCTCCAGCAGCTTCACACCATTTGGGAACCAACAGATCAGTGACCAAGAGTCACCATTCTTCACAATCCCAGGAAGTTTCCAGGAGAAGACAAGGATACAAGGGCAAAAACAAGACTTCTTTCAACCAAAGGCAGAGAGAGTCAGACACAATGATCCATAAGCTGTTAGAATTGGTGAAAGAAGTACACAAGAGCCAGAAATAGCTGTACATAATTCTAGAATAAGTAGCCCCATTAATAGAAATATTACCCCCACTTGGATTGAAAATAATGTTGTTACACCTTAGAGTAACTTAAACAGTGATTCACTGTGGTTACAAATCTCCCAATTTGCTGTGCAAACTCACAAACAGTTTGCAGAACTCCAAGCAAGCCATGAGAGGATGAAAACATTAAAAGCCTCCATGGACAAAATTGTCAAAACTCTTCAAGAGGTACATTCTCAATTGAGCAGATCCTCTGCAGAGACCAACAAAAGACTGAATCAAGTCTTTTGAATAACAACACCACAGTAAAAAGGACAGGTATTTTCTGGATCCAGACATAAAAAAACTGTTTAATTTCTACCATAACATGAAGCCCCAACCACAAGGCCATGTTATGGATAAACCATATCACCAAGCAGACATCAAACAAGATGCCAAATTGGAGAATAAGGCAAGGTCTCAATCTCAATACCAAGGTGAAGAGAACATATCTTATTCTGAGAAGGAAACATTAAAACAGCCTCTAGAGGCCTCAAGCTTCCCCAATTTCTCCGGAACAGTAGAATATGATCATATGGAGCTCATTGATTATATTGATGGACTCTTCATTGGTTTACAAAGCATACCAGACTACTGTATTACTGCTAGACTCAGTACAGCATTCAAAGGACATGCTAGTATTTGATACACAGAGGAAAGGAATTCATAGTGGAAGAGTCAAATCATTCAAAAGTACAGAAATGGTACTTGGATATGGCAGAAGACCATGACAAGTACTCTGTGGACAAAGATTCATATGAGTGGTGTCTCAGACAGTCTAAAAGACTTGAAGCCATTTATCCTCAAATGAATATTCAGATGATCAATCACAAACTCCTGACACAAATGCCAGGAGAACTAGATAGTGCAGTAAATGCAGAGGCAACCAAAGTTGCACTCTAGATGACATTGCAAAAGCCTTACAATATGTATGGAAAACAAAAAATATAGAGAAATATTCCCCATATAAAAGCAGTGGTTTCAGAGAGAAACAACCTTTCAGGGTGGGGTTTAAAGACAAACCCAGAGTAATAGTGGGAGAAGTGACTAATAAGAAGAATTCTTGTCACAATTGTGGTTCAACAGAACATTATGACAATAACTTTCCAAAGGCAAAAAAGAAAGTCTATGCCATTGAGAAGGTCTCAGAGGAGGAATCCCCCACAGAGGATTCTGAATCAGACTCTATGGGTGATTCCATCAGAGAACAATCTGATGAAGAACAAGACCCGAGAGCAGAATTTCTAGTGGAGTACCAAGAGGAAACACCACTAGAAATTCAGGACATACAGTTAGAAGCAGGTATGCCACAAGACACTGCAAACAAAAACTTGGGTAAACACACACAAGATGCACAAACATTCCTAGTTACACCAACTAAAGGAATGGCATACATACATGGGACACCCACAAAGATGACTTTTTAAATAGACAATTACCAACACCCATGGATTATTGACAGTGCAGATGTGAACCTTTGAGATATGACCACATACCCAAAAGGTTCATAAGAAAAATTTAAAATAATTATACATTAAAAATAATTACCTTAAAGCTACAAAAATGCCATAAACTGGCATAAAACTTAGTTTAATTTAAAAACCAATGAACAAAAATGTAAAATAAATTATACCATTGGATTCCCCATGGTAAAATACACATATACCATTTTTATGGCATATCTGTAAAGCCAATATTTAATGAGCTATAAGTAATAATACCTTATAAAAAACACAAATCCTTATTTATTTCAAAGACCAATGAAACAACATGTGAAATGAATGGTACCATTGGATTCTCCATATGAATCCACATATAAAATAATTAAGAAGCTAAGCTCCAAAGTCAATACTGAAGGAATTAAGCTGAATATATGCACTTTTTTGGTCAATGCATATATTCAAGGATTTTAGCTAATATCTTTTAAAATATGCATGATAGAGTGATGAACCAAAGATAAAGTCATCACGAAGTTACTTTAGGAATACAGAAATGAAGTTTATTTCACAAGCTATAAACAAGGTTAAAACCTGTAAGGGATTATTGACTAAAATCAACAGAGCTGTTGACCACTTTGTTGTGAAAGTGGTCCAAACTTAAGAAGAACTATACAGTTAGATTGTACCAGTTCATTCGTGAATAATGATGAATTTTTTATTATAATATTCAAGGTATAAACCCTTGAAATCATGGTTTGAAGTTTAAAATATTAAATTTCGACAGAAAAGATGAGTTACAAGAAAAATCATCAAAAATAGAGTTTTGATGATGTAATAAAATTCTCTTGGAAGAATAATAAGATTATGCCAAGCTATTAGAATTCACTCTCTGAATTGCTGTAGCGTGTAAATCTTAAAAATTATTAAGGATCAAAGTTTGAGCTTAATTTGATCATTTATGATCACTCATTGTAACTTTAAATTAAGGTTAACAGCAATATGGGTGATAAAATTGGTGAATACTGTTAGTTTATGATTAAAACTAGTAAAATCCACGAAATTTGGGGTTCTGCCAAGCCTTGACGTCATCAAACTTAGAGTTATAGTGATAACTCTAAATAATGGCGTAATAATGAGATAATATGGTTTAATCATGATTTAATCATCACCAAACCTTAAAATATTGATCAGTGCACGTCTACTAGAAGCCTGTTGGACTCTATGAGGGAGGTATTTACTATAAATAGAGCTCTTTTTACTCTGTTTTCCCGCCAGACGCTTACAAAACATTAAATCATTGAATAAAAAGGTAATTTCCTTATTCTTTATATATAAAACTTTTATATTATTAAATACCAAAAGATCATCTTATAATAATATTCATCTTTGACATGATTATTACAATTATTTAATTGTTTTGTTTAAATTTCTCTCAAAAACCTCAATTCCACGTCAAACCAAGAAAATTTGTAATTTCTCTTAAACTTTATTGTAACTACAATTTAAATAAGTTGTATTTACATTTCTAGGTGTACATTTACTCAAAATTATTATATTAAGCATTAAAAGTAGGTTATTTCTCTTATTATAATAATTTTCTCTATTATTACTTTTTAATAATTCCATAATTGATATAAATAGTATTTATATTAATTTATAACTTTAATATTGGTAATATTATTGTTATTAATTGTTTTTTATTAATAAAAAACAATTATTTACACCTTTATTATTTGTTGGTAACAATGATAAAGTGCTTTTTAATATATTAATTATTTTATATATATTATTTTTTTAATATAAATTATGTTATTATATTTATTTAAGAATATAATTATTTTATGCCATAATTATAATAATTCTTTATTATTATAATTATTTTTTATCTTATTTAATTTATTTATAAGGACATTCATAGTGAAATAAGTGAAATATTAGTAATTTTTACTTATTGTTTCATAGTCAAACCTTACAGCAGAACACTGTTCAATAGTGGCCAGAAATTATCTGGATCATCACTTCCCAAATTATCAAAACCTACTCTTGCCAACCAAGGCAAAGAGCTTCAAAAGTGCATCAGGGAAGATGACATTCATTGGGAAAATTATCAAAGAGATAGTTATACCCCACAGGAAAGGTAATATCAGACTCAATCCAGAGTTTGTTGTACTTGAAGATGCCCACATCCAAGACTTTTACTGGGAACAGATTACCGGAGGATGTATGGCATAGATATCTACAATAGTAAAAACAGGCACATTACCATTGGGACCAACAAGGAAAACAAATTTTCACTTGATATATACCAAATATCTGCCCAAGACCCTCTTGAAGAATTACTGAATGAATTCAGAGAGGGACAGTTTAGAAGTACCTTCACCAGTAAACAGGAACTAAGTCTACTGAAGATTCTGAGAAAGAATAGACCATCATTTTCCATTAGTAAAGAACCCTTAGTCAAGATTAGAGGCCATGATATAGAACTATATCTGGATGTGGAAAGATCTTATCCACCCATGCTCAGGAGACATCCTTACCCAGCAGGTCTGGAAACCAGGAAGGAAATTGAAAAAAATATCAATCAACTCCTAGAAATGGATGTCATCAGGAAGATAGGACACAATGAAATAGTGGAAAGCACCACTCATGTCCTTATCACCTGGAATGATAGCAAATCCAGGTTGTGTGGAGATTTCAGAGCAAAGAACAATTACACAAAAGCTGACAGGTACCCTATACCAAGGATACCTCATGCCCTAGACAAACTGGCAAAATCCAAATACATAACCAAGATGGATTGTATGAAAGGCCTCCCCATCCTACTGGCCAATCCTTGCATAATTAAAATTGAGTTCCCTCGCTAATATCAGAAACAAACAAAATAATTAACTTCCCTAAAGGAAGCACTAACATTAAAAACCCCTCCCAAAGCTTAAATAAAGATCAAATTAAACAACTCCTGACTCAAGCAGAACACATAAACACTTTACTACAACAAAAAGTAGAAAAAGACCAAATAGAATCACAAACAACTGGATTGGAGTTAATTATGAGACTTCTTGACAGCCTAGAATGACAAACATTAAATTCACAGGTAACACCTGTACAGGGCTCAACTTTGAAAACTTGGGCTTCAATTGCTTTCAAGACTAAAAGCAAAGGCAAAGCTGAGAAGAATCTACCAGAACCCTCATCACAGATTCTGAAAGAATCCAAACCAGCCACCATTTCACTTAAAACTCCACCTGGATTTACTGGATTTGATTTGGTCTCTCCTAGTAGCATCACCAACATAATCAACAAAGTCCCTAATGATTTAAGGGCCTCAGTGGACTACAAGCTGATAAAGGTTGGTGGAGTAAAACAGTTACCATGAAAGTATCTCAAAATATATGCCTCAACATTATCTGAGGTCCAATGGCTACTACTCAACAAACACCATTGGATAGCTCAGCTCAATACAACACTAAAAACAGAACCCAACTGATTTCCAGTTCTAAATCATGGAAGACTTAAGGCTTTTAACCCTGAGGACCAAGCTCACTTATTTAAACTTGTCCTCCAGAATAAAATTAACCCATTGATCATCCAATCAGCCAGATGGTTTCAGGACCCCAACAGGATAAACAAGGAATATGGATCAGTTGCACTATACCTAGTAAAAAGGGAAGTATCTTTGAAAATCAAATGCTCAGGACTTTTCATCCACAATGAATTCTATTTTGGATCACACTATTTAAGAAAAACTACTCAATACTACAAATGCTGGAAGATAGGCCACACCACACCATGGTGTAAAAATAGGGAACTAGGTGGTAAATGTGGGAATACTCATGACACCACAACATGCACCACACTAAACACACCTCTAGAGCAACTACCATGTATAAGGTGTGCCACTAAAGCTAAAACTACTGCCAAAGGTGTTATAAACACACTAGACAAAAAATATGCTCAAACTCCACCATCACAAGAAGAATGCCCCACTCTGAAATCTGTACTCCTTGAGAGTAAAAAAACTCAATGGAAGGCATGAAACTTGCTCATGCATCTTTATTTGTTTAGCTTTAGTCCACTGATTAGTTTTACAATTACAAAATCACTTGTTACTACAAAACCTGGAAAAAATATTAATATTAATTGAAACCTAATTTTTTGTGGCTACTGATGATATCCACAACTAGTGCAGGATTTGAACTACAGTGCAATCTAAAAAAGACTACTTCTCAATGCTGAGTAAGCTTCAGTGTGAGAGAATTCTATTTTGGTTTTTCATTATTTGGCAGGGGGAGTTTTTTTTTGATAATTTAATGGATGGAAATGTTACAAGAAAAGTTATACTGGCTTTTTTCTGATTTCAAGTGTGGTGATAGGCCAAACCAAAGACAAAACTGTTGCCAATTATATTAACTAGCTTTATTATTAAGATCTTATGGATGGATGAATAAAATTAAGTTTTCTTTGAATGCGTTCAAGACTTCGTCTAGTTCATGTGTAGACAAGTGAGATCTAGACATGATTTCTTCTAAGGGATACCTTCCATTAAAATATTTCAAGGCTCTTTGGCACAAGAAATAGTAGAATCAAATCATCAAAATGATCAAGATCAACAAGAGTTTAATTAAGGGCGTAAATAATTGATTGATAGGGGAAAAAACTCACGAGTTGAAAGAATTAATTTGATCTTTGGTTTTGTTTAAACAAAGTTCATTTAACCATTTTTTCTCGATCAGCGATGGCTTAGCAGGGTGGTTAATAATTTCATCATCAAAAGCTTGAGTTTGGTTTAGTAAAACACTTGCAATAGAATCTTCTAATTGTTGATTTAAGATTTCATCAGCTGGATTTAAGGAATTAAGTTGTGTTATTAATTGACTAATTTTGAGTTGAAATTGATTATTTGGGATGATGGAATTCTCTAATCCAAGTGAAGGATCATTAAGTTTGAAATGGATATCTTGAATTGGTTTTTGAATTGAGCTCACAATTTTATTTTGAGAGCTTATAGAGTGAGAGTTTGCTAAATCCCTCTCAGAAGATGATAAGTTAGGATTAGAATGAGTAATACTTAAATCTGAAGTAGATATTAAATGAGCTTTAGGTGAGAAAGGCAATGATGAGTTAGAAATTGAATTTTTTTGAGTAGGTGTCAATGATTCATCTGTCAAATTAAGTTGTTTTGGAGATTGTGAATTTGAAGAAAGTTGGTCTAAAGTATTGTTAAAAGGATGAGTATCATTTGATTTAATTTTTTGATCTCGAAGCCAAGCCATTAACTTTGTTTTTGAATCGATTTGAATTCGAAGGTAAGTACGCTGTCGATGTACTAAATCACGTTCTAAAAGCCAAATTAAGACTTGAATTGATTGAGAATCGTCAATATTAGGATTTAAAGCGGGTAAAATGTTAGAAAATGGTTGATTAGAAGGTTGTTTACTGATTAAAGAAAGAATCATGATTAAATGAGGCAAGTTTGGAAATGTATTGTTAAAATCATGACGAAGAGTTGAGATTGAAAGGGTATTATGAATTAATTTTTGTGAATGGATAGATGAAGATGATAATTGATAAGAATTTGATAGATTGACCAAATCAACAAGTTTGGCTTTTCTCCAATATAAAAGATGATCGATCATCTTAGCTAATGTATTTAAATCTACCTTTAATAAAGACTTGTATTGGGAAAGGCTAAATGTTTTAGTAAAATAAGAGAAAAAAATCAGATTAGATTTATTAAAATGAAATTAAAAGGTAAAAAGAGAAAGAAATTTTCAACGACCTTAAAGAAGGGTGAATGATTTTTATGAATTTTTGAAATAAATGATGATGATTTAATTGATTAGTTAGAATCGATTTATCAATTAATAATAAAAGACTTTTCCAGTTTTGAAGATGAGTGTAAGAATTGAAGTTTTGAGTGGAAGGAATAAATTCTTTAAAGTTGTTAGATGACGAATTAATTCTTGAAATATGAAGCGAAGTTTGACGATGAAGTAAGAGTTCAAGTTGTAAGTCTTTATTTAAAGTGATGATAGATTGAGTTGAAGATTTTAGGTTATCAAAAGTATCAGCTAAGGCATTAGCCAAATCAGAAGATTGTTTGATTGAGGAGAGCATTTGATGAAAATTTAATTGATGATTTGAATGAGATTGAAGTCGATTTGATTGAAATTGAGATTGAGTTTGTAAAATTGATTGAATTTGATTTGTTAAATAGGAATTTTTATTTTCTAAAGAGATTAAAGCATTGGTAAGTTTTGAGATGATATCATTAAAATAAATTTGAAGATGATTGGAAAGATTTGAACTTGAACTTGAACTAGCGTCAAAGACTAAAGCCAAGGTAAAAGATTGTAAAGGTAAAAGTAATTGATCTGATGTTGATGTTGATGAAGATGATGATGATGATGATTTAATTTTATGATTTGAATTTGATGAAATGATAGGATCTGATGAGATTCTAATAGGAGAATAAGAAAGGAAAGGGTGATAAGGATCATTAGGTAATCTAACATGAGGAGGTAAAGGGATAGGTGAGGGACTTGAAGTACTACGAATGGAAGAAGTTGAATAATTTTGAAAGAAAGATTGATTTGATGAAAAATGGCCGGGATTGATAAAGTTTAGATTATTTGAATTGATTAATTTAGTTAATTGAGATATATTAGAAGAAGTTGAATTTGATTTAGAGAAATTTGAATTTGATGAATGATGATGAATGGGATTTTGTTGAATTTTTGAACTTTTGGAGTTTGTTGAAGGATTCTAAAAATTAAAAAAGATCAGAATAATTTAAAAGGTTTAATAGAATGATTAGATCTTATAGATTCATTTAGAAAAGATATTGATGATGAGAAGATTTAATGTGGTACCAACTTGTACTTGAATTGAAAGATGATTTTGATTTTGATTTTGATTTGATCTAGTTCTAGTTCTACCTCTATCTAAAAGTTGATTTAAGATTGAATTGGAAGAATTTTGATTCAAGATTACAGGTTGAGCGATGACAGCTAGATGGTCTATTTCAAATTGAAGTTTAAGATTTTGATTAATGTTAGAATTTGAAGAATGAAAAATTAAATTTTTATGATCTATTAAAGATTTTGAATGATTTGATTTGGGAGTTAAGATATCAGCCCAATGATCTGGATGAAAGTTAAGATAACTAGTTTTAAAGAAGGATGAAGATTTTTTTGTATGATGAGGATGAAGATGAAGATGATTTGAATGAATTGATGATGAATTTTTTGAATCTTGAAATTGATCATCTTGAATATAATTTTGATTTAGATTGACTTGATCATCATCATCTTCTTCTTCTTCTTCTTCTTGTTCTGAAAGTTGATCTTGTTGATTTTGATCTTCTTGAAATGATTGATCGAAGAGATCTTTGGATTGAACTTGATCTTGATCATGATCGAATTGTTGATAATGATTAAAGTTTAAAGATTTGTAAAATTTTGAATGAGAAAGATGAGCGAGATCTAGATCATCTTGATCGGAATTTTCATGATTGTTAGGATTTAAAATATTTCTTGAACTTGAAAGATGATGATTTCGATTTTGATTTTGATGAGAAGCGGATGATTGATTTTGAGTTTGATTTTTAAATTTAATTAAATGATTTTTTAAAATTTTAAATTTTATAGGGCATTGAGCCGGCCAAGCAAAACTAAAATTGGGTGAAGATTGATCGAATTGACTTATTAAGATTACAGATAATAAATTTTCTTTCATTTTTTAAAAAGTTTGCAAAAATTGAAAAATTGAGAGAATGTAAGAAATTTAAAAATTTAAAAATTTAAAAGTTGATAGGAGGTGACACGGTGAGGAGAGTGAGAAGAGTGTATGCACAAAAGAATGACGTCATGATCAAACCAATGATCATGACGTCATTTCAAATTTTCAAACCTAGCGTATAAGCGTATTTATTAACTATTCATATTAAAAATCAGAGGGGATTTTTTGGTGAAGGGATTTATTTATTTAATTATTGAGGATGATCGAATTTAGTGAGGAGGTTATATGCATATTCAAAATGAAAATATGGAATAATCAGGAAGGAGATAAGAAATTTATAATAATCAATTGATTCCTACTAAGTAATGAATTGAACTGCTTAGTAATCATGATCAGAGGATAACAGATTTAGAAACTCAATCACAGCAAATTAAATTCCTCAAAAATTTTAATCATTCACCATGACAAAAAAACTTAATCAAGACCTAGATAATCCATTAAAAATTATTTGAAAAATAGGAAACCCCCCAAGAAAATTATGAAAAGTAAAAAGATTTAAATATCTCACCCTTTTTTTAAAAGATTTCTTAACTCAAAATTTGGAATTGACTTAAAAAAACACCTTCACTTTTTGAATCTTTTGATTGGAATTCCTTTAGGTCAATACAAATTATCCAATTATTATTATTATTATTATTATTATCAGTAGCTCAAATTAATCCAACTTGATATGGATAAATCCAATAAGGCAGCAATTAATTAAATATTAATCTTAACATATTCAAATTCATGAAAATAAATTTTTATTAATAATAATAACAATAGTGGGTATCAAAGTTAAAAAATCCTAAACCATAAGAAACCTAGTTTTTTTTTGCCCAAATCCCATATTAGGATGTGTCGAATATAAGAAATCCCACACACAAAAAATATGGGATTTAAGACCTAAATCTCACATCCAAAAACCCACATTTTTAGGTCAGAAATCCCACAATTTTTGAACTCAGTTCTCCAGGTATTGTAATGTAAAACAATTAATGGGATTTTAGTGTCTAACCTTAACCTAACTATTATTTCTTTTCAAACCAAACCCCTTTTGCCAGAAATTTTATCAATTAATTTCCTGGAGCCACTGGGAGCATCAATTCATTTTATTTCAATATTCCCTTTTTTAAACAATTAACTGATATCATTTAAATTCCATCATTAATTTTTTTGAAAATTCAGAAGAAGTCTAATTATCCAAAATGCCATTTCAATCCATCAAGCAAAAGAAAATGTGTACCAAAGAAAGCTCAATTATCCCACATCCTTCAGGGAATCTAACTTGGCCTGACTACTTATGTATCATAAATTGGCTGATCCTTAAGTCAAACTTTGATGCATGTTTTGGAAGCAGTGGCTCAACTTCTGTTGGGATGCCCCCTTCAAGTAGGAAGAATAGATTTCATCTGATAGCTATGGAGGTTAATCAAAAGTCCTGTCACCACCTGAATCTCAACTCCACAAGCATTTGTGACCAATGGCAGACATAAAAAAAGAAAGATATCACTGAAAAAAAGTTTGAGAATCTAACTGGATCTGGAATTACTGAGGAAGATGAGAAAAAGAGTATTCATACTATTGCTGAAAAGCTATAAAGTATGTCTTCATGTTTTGCCAAGATGGATTCCCTTTTTGGTCACAAACCCAATGCTACTCCACTGGAAAGCTATGGTGCACAAGAGGTTATGGAATTCAATTCAAATGAAGGGGACAAAGAGATCAAAAATAATGAAGTAAGGTTTTTTTTGCTCAAATAGGCTTTCTTACATAGCTTTCTCTTTTCATTCCAGGATTGTATTGGAACTGAATATGATACCATTACCATTAGGCTGGATACAGATGGAGATGAGCATATTGTGGATGAAGACATGGAAATGAAAATGGAGGCCATAAGTGTAACTCACATATTGGAATGGCCTGTACTAATAAGAGCTTATTTGATTTAGGGACATCCAATTGCAAAAAGGTCATCCTAAAATAGAAAGCAGGGGTCAAGCTTCAACCTGAATGAAGCAAGTGAATCTAGGAAGTAGTAAAATGACTTTCTGTCACAAACATATCAGCACATCAGGGAAAAATGCCAAAAAGGTGAGTAATTCCATTACACATTAATTTTTATCCTTTCATGTCAATCCAAATAAAATTAGCTCTGGGGGCCAATGAGCAGGAACAATGTGGTATTCCATACCAATTATACCTATCTAAAGCTGACCAAATAATTTAGGAAAAAACACTTGTGGAATAATGGAAAAATCACAGGAAAACTCTGGAGAAGGAAATAAAATTTCTGAATAAGTTTGGAGATAGAAAGAAGATTGGGAAATCTTGGAAATTACAGAATAACTCCAAAGATAGGGCATCAATTTGTGGAATTATGGAGGAAATAAAGAATGAAATTGTGGAATATCTTAAGACAAAAATAAAATGAAATTGTGTAATATCTCAAAAAACAAAAACAATAAAACTGTGGAATTTTTGAGAAGAAATTGAAATAAAAACTGTGCAATTTTGGAGAAGAAATGGGAATAAAATTGTGGAACTTGGGAGGAATTATGGAACAAAATGTGTAATTTTTGGAGAAAAAATGGGAATAAAATTTCAGAATTTTGGAGAATAAATTGGGGGGAATTATGGTAGATATCTTTAAATAACTCTGGAGATGGAAATATAATTGTGGAGTTATGAAAAAATCCCAGAATAATTCAGGAGAAGCAAAGCATGTCAGCCTGTGACTCAAAACCAGAGCACAAGCATGAAAGTCAAGTACCATAAACCAATGGTAGAGCAAAATACCACCAAAATATGAAGCTGAGCCAAACCAGCTCAAAAGGTATCAAAAGAAAGAGAGAACTTACCTGTTTCTAAATATACAAGTCCCATCATCATAGGACAAAAAACAACCAAGTTATTTGAGCTCAAAGCAAGTGCTGAGAATAAACTTTAATTTTCACCTCTCATCTAAAATAAAGAGGAAGAGGTTGAACCCCATCAAATAGGTATTTAAATTAAAGTTCTCAATTAGAGCTATCCAATGGTACTAGCCAAATTGAGCTAGAACCAAAACTACAGAATTTATGGCCAAAATAAGGTCATATAAGGGTGAAGAGGATATTCACCTCTCATCTAACTTCTTCAGTTTTAGTGTGAGATACCTAAAGTGGGGTCTGTTTGAAAGGAGAACAATCAGGGATATCTGATGAGGCCATCCATTCACCCATATCTAATCTAAAAAAAAAGTTATGGGGCAAACAAACTTCATACATATTTTGAGAAAATCATATATATAGATAACAATAATTGAACATGGAATACCTTTTCCATAACTAATGTTAACAATACAAAATGAGGTACCACAGTTTTTATCTCATCTAGGGCTACAAAATGAACCAACTTTGAGCTTGATATCTTAAAAACTGACAAAGCTATAGCAGCTTTAAGGACAAAAAACCACAGTTGGACCAATACAGCTTTACTGTGGGACTGTGAGCCTTTGAGATATGACAACATATCCAAAAAGGTCACAAGGAAGGCTTGACAATAATTATTCCTCCAAATAATTATCTTAAAGTAAGGAAAAATACCACAAAAGAGCATAAATGCCAAATTAACTTGCTATCTGATGAATTAACATTTGAAACTAATCACACCATTAGATCTTCCATTATAAAAAACACATATATCACTTTTATGGCATATCTGTAAGGTCAATAACTAATGAGTAATATGCTAAAAATGCCATTAAAAGACATAAATTCTTGTTTATCTCAGAAAAAAATGGAACAACATGTGACATAAATTTCACCATTGGATTCCCCATGGGAAACTACACATAAAAAAACTTTACTTCATTTCTCTAAAGTTAATACTTAAGGAATTAAGCTGAATATATGCATGTTTTTGGTCAGTGCATAAATTCATGGTTTTTAGCTAATATATCCTGAAATATACATGATAGAGAGTTGAACAAAAGAATATTCAACAGTTAGTTACTGTAAGAACACAGATGTGAACTTTATTTGAAAAGCTATAAACAAGGCTATAACTTGTAAGGGTTCATTGAACAAAATTGCTAGAGCTGTTGACCACTATGTTGTGAAAGTAGTCCAAAATTAAAGTGAATTGGATATTCAGGTTCTAATAGCTCATACGTTAAGAATTATGTATTTTTTATCATAGCATTCAAGGTACAACCACCTGAAATCATGGTTTGAAGTTTAAAATATTGAATTTTGACAGAAAAGATGAGATACAAGAAAAATCATCAAAAATAGAGTTTTAATGATGTAATAAAATGCTCTTGGAAGTTTAATCAGGAAATTACAAGCTATCAGACCTAACTCTCTGAATGGCTTTTGCTTGTATAACTCAAAATTTATCAATGATCAAGGTTAAGCTCAAAATTGATCATTTATGATCACTCACTGTAATCTTACTTTAAGTTTAACAGTTATATAGGTGATAAAACTGGTGATTACTATTAGATTATGATTAATACTAATAAAATCAACAAAGTTTATTCTTCTCCCAAGCCTATGATGTCATTAAACTTCGAGTTATAGTGATAACTTTAAATAATGGCATAATAATCAGATAAGATAGTTTGATTAGGATGTAATCATCACTAAACCTTAAATTACTGACCAATTCCAGTGGATAACATCAGTACACGTCTAATAAAAGAATTCTGGACTCTAGAAGGGAGGAATTTACTATAAATAGAGCCCTATTTACTCTATTTCCCCCTCAGATGCATAAAAACAATAAAACACTAAATAAAAAGGTAAAATCTTTATTCTTTTTATATAAATAATTTATATTATCAAAGACCAGAAGTAATACTTATTATAATCATCAATCTTGACATGATTACTCTATTTGTTCAATTGTTTTTTTGATATTTCTCTATAAATCTTATTTTCCACATAAAATTTAGAATATTTGTAATTTATTTTATTTTATGTTGTAAATATAATTTGAATAAGTTATATATATATATATTTGGCCTAAAATCATTCAAAATTATTATTTTAAGTTTTAAAAGTAGGTTATCTTATCTTTTACAATGATTTATCTTTTTTATTACTTTTATTAATTATTTTATTGATATAAATAGTATTTATATTAATATATAACATTGATATTAGTAATATTACTGTTATGAGTTGTTTTTCATTATATAAATAACAATCTTTTACGCCTTTATTATTTGTTGGTAAAAATAATAAAGAGCTTTAAATATATTAATCATTATATATTAATATATTTATCTTTATTATATTATATGTTTATAATATAAATTATATTATTAAATTTATTTAATAATATAATAATTTTAATCCAAGATTATAATAATTCTTTCTTTCAATTATTTAGTTAATAAGGACATTAATTGCACAATAAGTGAAATATTTGTAATATTCACTGATTGTTTAATAGTCAAACCTTACAGGAATACTATCCCATAAGTATTATTATGAGGTGTCAAATAGACAAAGAAGCTGGTTTATATTTAAATACCTCATAGTTCAGTAAATACTGGGGTCCCATACAGGTTCTGTACAGCATTCTACACTTCATACAAATCAGAAGAGGGCTGTGTGGTCCCCAGATGAAAATTTTCACTCTGTATTGGGGAATTCTGCCCTTATTTGGTTTCAAAGCCACATCTGAGCCCAATACAGAGTATACAGGCCTTTTGAAAACCACAAGCCAGTACTCCAAAGTGAAAAGTCTTGAATTCCTCCATGTGAAGTGGTCAAGAGGACCTTTCCACCCAATTTCAGGATAAAAAGGGCTCTTTCTCTGCCCAAAAGAGGAATCCCCATCCTGCTCTTGAATTACTATGTAGTACAGCTATCCATAAAAGTTACACTCTTGGGAAATAACCAGGTGTACTTATAATCTTAATTATTTTAGCCCAACAGATAAATACTGCACCCAGGGCTTTCAGCAGCACTCACAACCACTATTCCTTATATTATAGCCCTTTAATTATCATTTATTTACCCTTTTCAACTTAGAATATCCATTTTACAGTCATATTCAAAGTTGTATATAATATATTACTACTTCATCATAGACTCAACCTGACAATTTGGGGGCCTGGCTGTATTTTTGAGCTTTTTTTAGTAAATTTGTGTCACAGGGGCTCTTATGGAAGCAAGAGGGCCTGGCACTCAGGAATCAAGAACTCACTTGGAGGGCTCCAACAGATGATAAGAAATACTATGGAATATATTTCTTAAGCAGGAAATAGAGAAAGGACAAATATGCCAAAGATAACAAAGAATAAGAAGAACGAAGCCAGAGGCCAAAATAAAAGGAAGCCAAAGCCAAGAAGCCAACCAAGTGAATCCTCAATTCACTGTTTCAACCTGCCAGAAAGAACAATGGAATTAGTAAAGGATATGACCACCAATATCCACTGACAGGCAAAGAAAGAAAGAGAAAAGGGGTGCTAATGACTGACTTAAGATTATCAGTATTAACTTTAATAAGGTAAAAGAAAATAAGGATAAAAATAAATCCAATATATTAATTAACTGGGGAAAAAGTCCCCAGGTGATGAAAGGTGGCCAGTATATGTGAAAAGCTGAAAGATTGATCCTGGAAGGTGTATCAATGACTGTATTGTCCGAATCGGGAAATACAGTTCTGGCCATCTTGAAATTTGAACTGTGTGATGGAATTCACACAGTGGAATAAGAAATGGCCCAATTGGGCCAAGGCCATACAGGTTGATTGAATAAGGCCTGTACGGATGAATTGGGTTGTCCAAGGAGTATTGAATACTTGATGTCTTGACAACTGATTTAAACAATGTGATACCTCTTGAGAATTGACCTTAGAATAATCCTGAATGAATTGTACCAACTCAACTCCTGCAGATACAGATGGTTGGGATCCTTGAATGATCTTCTGAATTGCCAGACTGATGAGCTGAAAAGTCCTCCTTCGAAATGGGCGTTGGAATTATGGACCTTGAATTGGACAGGTGGAATTGGGTCCTGAAAACGTCACCATTGGATTGCTGAACAAAAATGGTGCATAATGGTATATAATACCATATATGCACCACACCTGCAATCTTGGATACGGAGTGCATGAAGGAAAGGAAGGAACTCCCCTTAAGTTGAGGGGAAGGCTTTGCTGAGCTGATCTGGTGGCCTCTGGTGGTTGCCAGAGGCCATGGTGGTCCATGTCCAAAACTGGGTCCTATGGGATTTTATGGCCAAAAGGGTGTCCAAGAGGGATTTGGTCATTTTTGGGTCCAAGGAATTCATGGCCAAAATTGGCTCAGGTGGGCCCAATTGTGGTTTGGGACCTAGGTGGCTGGCCCCTTTTGGCCTCATTGGATTAGGCCAAAAGGGGCCTAATTGGCCTATGGACCGTACGGACCGTAGAAGCCGTAGGGGGCCTAAATGGCCCAAAAAGGCCATTTAGGCCAAAACCCCCATAATGAAAAGGGGGTGGCCAGGGACAATGGAGATGGCTAGGGGGTCCAGAACCCCCTGGAAGATAAAAGGGCCCCCCCAGGCCCAAAATAAAAGATGAAGGCCTGGGGGTTGGTGAGGTGGAAATTGGCCAAGAAGGCCAATGATGGCAGGATATGGCCTGAGGCCATAAATGATGGTTGAGAGGGGTTATGGCGTAAAAACCATAAAAACACCCAAGGGGGCCAATTGGCAATAAAGGGCATGACGTGACCAATTGGCCCCATCTTGGCTCCAGGTTGGATTGCCGCAGCCATCAAGGAGGAGGGCCAAAACTCGTGGTTGTGACAGTACCCCCCTACCTTGAATGGTGAGCTCCTGAGCACCAAGATAAGGTAGAAGCCTGTTGAGGCTGTTAAGACGGATTGGACGGAGGGATTCCAGAGGTATTTGATCTTTGAAAAGAAAAAATTTTGAACTGATAATAGTGTTGGCATATGAATTGAGGTTGACGTAGTCTTCTCTTGACATTTGGTTTTGAAAATGTTGAACGATTGAATGGACGTAGAATTTTGGCATAAATATTATAATAAAAGAAAATTGAGATGATAAAGAAATAAAATAAAAGAAAATGAAACAAAAACAGAAAAAGAAATAAAAAGAAAATTTTTGAGGGGGAGTCCAATCTTCATCATGGATTTTGAGATTTGAATTGAGGGTGGCCAGGGTACTTTTGGGAGTTGCCAATCCCGCCAGTGCCATGAAAGAAAAAACAAACTTGTTAAGGATTGAATTGAATTGGGAAGCTTGGAAAAGAAGTAAAAGGGTGAATGGTCCATTTGTCCAAGTGAAAATGGCCATAATTTTGGAATTGAATTGTTGAAAGGCCAGGCCAAGATCTGTGTCCAAAATTGCAAAGTGCTCACAGAGTGGCCAAGGTGATGCTTACAACAGATAAGGGTAGAATACCCCGAAAGGTGCATACCAGGAGTGGGACTTACTTTTGGTAATTCCTCTCCCCACCAAGCACCATAAATGAATCAAGCTTTTGAAGAATTGGGACCCGGCTTGTCAGGATATAAAGAATGAAAATCTTTGACAAGTTCAGGACAATTCTTGAGGTTTTCGGCTGGTTCCCAAGTGGTTCTTTCTGGGTCTTGACTGAAACCTTTCCATTCCACCAGATACCATAATTTTCTTCTCTTGAGCTTTGAGTCCAGTATTTGAGAGACTTCCCATTCCTCTTCTTCTTCAATGATGATTGGAGGAGGAGGCTCTTGATGCCGCTTTGGGATTGTTGATGTCTTGACTGGTTCCAAAAGTGAGATATGGAAGACTAGATGGATGGATTTCCATTGAGATGGAAGCTTGAGGTGGTAAGCATGAGAACTGACTTTCTTCAAGATGGGAAAGGGACCCAACCATCTTTCGGATAGTTTTTTGGTGGGTCTGGTTGATTTGATGTTCTTGGAAGAAAGCCATACCATGTCACCAGGATTGAAAACAGGTGGACTTGCTCTACCTTTATCTGCATACCTCTTAAACCGGTTTATGGAAGCTTCAAGTTCTCTCTTGACATCTTGCTGTACTGATTGGATTTTTGTTGATAACTTTCCAGCAGGAGTGTCTTGAGTGATGTGAACTGAATCAAAATGTGGATCTCTTCCATAAACAGTGAAAAACGGTGATTGCTTGGTTGAAGAGTGATCAGAATTATTGTAGGCAAATTCAGCCAGAGGGAGCCAGGTGTTCCAATCATCTTGATGATAACTGACATACATCCAAAGATAATGTTATAGTATCTGATTTACCCTCTCTGTCTGTCCATCAGTTTCTGGATGATAAGCAGTGGACAAGTCTCTTGAAATCTTGAGCTGCTGACAAAGATTGGTCCAGAAGGAAGAAACAAAGAGTGAACCTCTATCACTGACAATGCTTGATGGAAGGCCATGCTTTGAGAAAATATTCTTGATGAATAAATGGGCCAGATCCAGTGAAGTGATTGAAGACATTGTTGGAATAAAAACCGCCATTTTTGAAAATCTGTCCACTATGACTAGGATTGAGTCAAAGGAATTGGACAGTGGCAGTTGAGTGATGAAATCCATTGAGAGACAAATCCAAGGACCATTTGGAATTGGAAGAGGCTTGAGGAATCCAAACTTCTTATGATGAATATTCTTGTTTCTTGAACATTGTTGACAGGATGAAACATAATCCTTGATGAATTGAGTCATGCCGGACCAGTGGAAATCCCGCTTGACAAGTTTGAGAGTCTTCTCTTGGCCAGGGTGTCCAGCTAGGGGAGAATCGTGACGCTTTTGAAGAATGCTGAGTTGAATTGTGGAGTCATTTGGGACTACCACCCGATCTTTGAAGAGAAGAAGTTGGGAGGAGGAATCAAGAGAATAATCTTGGACAGATTTACCTTTACCCAAATCTTCAAGGATACTTCTGTACTGAGGATCTTGCCATACTGCCTTCTGAATTGAGTCAATCAGATTTGAAAATGACTCCACCTTGACTGCAAAGAACTTTGAGGGTTGAACTTCATCTTGCTTAATGAGTTGCTGAAAATTCATTGGATTCTTGCTGATGAAATCCTCCCCCCTCTCCGGATAAATGTCGTCCCGACATGATAAAGCATCCGGAAGAGTAGCCAGGCGGCCAGGGTGGTAAGTGATTGAGAAATGAAATTCAGAGAGGAATTCAGCCCAACGGGCTTGACGGCGAGTAAGGATCTTTGATGACATAAAGTACTGAAGAGAAGAATGATCGGTGAGAACTTCAAAAGGGGAAGACAGAGAAAGAAGAAAAACCCTCCAGCGCTTGAGAGCCCAGACTATGCCAAGGAGCTCCTTGTCATGAATCTCATAGTTGAGCTCCGCTGGAATAAGCTTGCGGCTGTCGAATGCAATGGGATGTTTTCCTGAGTCAGAGACCTGACTCAGTACAGCACCCAAGGCATAGTCGGATGCATCGGTCTCTACAATGGTGGGTAGAGAAGGATTGGAGCGGTGGTGAAAGCCTCTTTGAGTTGATGAAACTGACTAAGAGCTTCCTCATTGAGGGGGAAACAGGAATCCTTCTTGAGGAAGCTGGTGAGTGAACTGATCTTCTTTGAATAATTCTTGATGAAACGGCGGTAAAAATTGGAAAAGCCAAGAAAGGATTGAAGTGCCTTGAGGTTTCTTGGAGGAGGCCAATTGAGAATCTGCTGGACTTTTGCTTGGTCCATCTTGAGGCCTTCAGCAGAAACAAAATAACCAAGGTATTCAACACTAGAAACATGAAAAAGGCATTTGGATGCCTTAGCAAAGAGATTATTGGCCCTAAGTCTGGAAAGAACAGTGGACACATGAGTGACATGCTCTTCCTCAGACTTGGAAAAGACCATAATATTGTCTAAATAAACCACAACATAAACATCAAGCAAATCTTGGAAGATATCATTGACAAGATTTTGAAAAGAGGCAGGAGCATTGGTGATCCCAAATGGCATAACCAAGTACTCATAACTGCCATATTTAGTTCTAAAACAAGTCAAATGTTCATCACCCTCCTTGATTCTGAGCAGGTTATATGCACCCCGCAAATCAATCTTGGAGAAGATAGAAGAACCATTAAAGACATTGAGAAGCTGGTTCATAGGAGGAACACAATACTTGTTCTTCCTAGTGACAGCATTGAGTTTGCGGTAATCAACACACAAACGGAGGCCACCATCTTTCTTTTTGACAAAAAGAACAGGTGCTCCTGTTGAAGAGGAGCTTGGCCGGATGAAACCTTTCTCTACATTCTCTGAAATGTAGGCCCTGAGTGTATCTGACTCTTGTTTGGATAAAGAGTAGATCACCCCAACTGGAGGTAGAGACCCCTCCAGTTCGATATGATGATCACAGGCGCGGTGAGGAGGAAGTTTCTCTGCTTTCACCTTGGAGAATACATCCAATTATTGGTGATAGACAGGAGGAACAACCTTCATCACGGTTTCTACTTCTTCTGGCTCTTCCTCTTCATCCCACAACTCCTCCAGGGAGTCATGATAAGATGAAGGAGGAAGGTCCATATTCCCAAATAAGAGGTGAAGTGAAGATACAGAATTATCTTCTCCAACATCTTGAATCTCTTTGAAGACTTCAGCTCTAGGAGATAGTAATGACTGTGGGGAATTAAGGGAAGGAATATGGACAGAAGATGGAAATGATGGTGTTCTAGAATCACCAACCAGAGCTGCACAAGATTTGGCAGAAGAGAAGTCATTACGGACAGAATTAGAAGGATCAGAATAGTCCAAATGATCAGGATTAAAGGTGATCAGCCCTTGCCTCCAATCAATAGAAGGATTAAAATGATTGAGAAAGTCAAAGCCCAATATGAGGTCTTCTCCCTTGGGAGTATCAATGACTAAAAAGTCCCATTCAAAGCTTGGGAAGGAAGGAAGCTCAACCATATATCTAGTATGGTGAGTCACAAATACGGAAGGAGACTCAGAGGAGTCAAGAATGATAAGAGGAATCTTCTCTGGAAGTTCTGACGTAGTCAATGAGTACTTGTGAACAAACTGCTTTGCAATAAATGAGTGTGTAGCACCAGAATCAATGAGAATACTGTAAAAAACATCAGAAAGAGAAGAAAAAACAAAAAATTTAAGAGAATTTTTGACACCAGTATTCAGAATGCACAATTGTGCTCTGGAAGGAAAACTGTGAAGACCATTGAACACAACATGATCTTCACTCAGGCTTTTCCCTGGCTGGGGAATTTGCCTGACGGTTGGGTAAGCTTGTTTTGAGGCCTTTTGAAACAGGACTCAAGACTATGCTTCCCACCACAGTAGGTACAAAGACCCTCTTTGATCCTTCTTTCTTTTTCAGAGTTCATGAACTTGAAGTCTTTATTCAACAAAGAAGAATGGGGCTTGTCCCGCTTTTGAGAATGAAATTTCTTCTTATGCCTTGAGCTTGAAGAAACTTGATGATGAGAAGAGTGAGACTTTGAGGCTTCAGGCTTCTTCTCTTGATGATGATTCTTCTCCTTCTGCCTCTCATGGTACCTGGTATCAAGTTCCAGGCTGACGTCCATTAAGTCTTGAAGAGAATCAATATTTGAAGGATGGGAGGCTAATTGGTCCAGAATTCTGGAGGCCAAGCCCTTCCTGAAATGATGAATAAGAGCCCTTTCACCCCAATCCCCAATTCTTGAAACCAAACTCCCGAAATCGGCAATATATAAAGCAACATGCCCACCTTCTTTCATCCTAAGGCCATCCAATTCTGCTTCTGCTTTTCTAACTTCATTTGGGTCTCCAAATAAAGTGAACAATTGGGATTCAAACAGTGGCCAGGAATTGAGAAGGTAACTTGAGTCTTGATTATTGAGATTGGAAAGATAAGGCTCAATCCATTTTGCAGCCCTGCCAACTAAGAATGAAGTGGCATAAAGGACCTTCTCTCTATCTTGAGAGAAGTTTGCCGGATCATTTTGAAAGATGAGTTGACAAGATTGAATAAAGCTTCTGACTTTGAAGGGCTGAGTCCCATCAAAGCATTCTGGTGCCTTCATAGATGGAGTCTTGAAGGCTGGTGGTCTTGATGGCTCAGAGGAAGAAGCTGCTTGAAGATTGGCCATAATTTGAGTCATCTGCTGCATGATGGCCAATAACAATGGTTCAGACTGATGAGATACAGGCTGATCAGACTGGGCTAGAGTTGGTCCTCTGGTGCCTTCAGATGCTCCCACAGGAGCAGGAGCAGCCTCAGTGCCATTAGACTCTTCCTCTTCCACAGAATTCTCCTCCTCCTCTTCATCATCTTCACCTTGAACCTTGGGACTGGTTCTTGAAAGTCCTGGGAATCCGCCAACCACTCCTGATAATGAGATTGATCTCCTTGGCCCTCTTCCTTCCTTCCTGGATGGTGCTGCTCCTTTCAAAGTGGGTCCTCTGTCCAATCTGGCCCTCAGTTGAGAAACTGCTGGGGTACCGTCAAGAGGAGCCCTTGGAGTTGGAGTCAGAACAGCTTGAGTTCTGGCCTGAGATCTGGTCTGTCTTGCAGGAGGTGAATGTTCAACTGGCATGATTCAGGGATAAGAAATCAAATAAATGAAAGGAAATTCAAAATTATCTTGACGTAAAGAATCAACAATCAAATCTTGAGCAAATAAAAGAATCAAGTGAAAATCTTCAAGTACGTCAATAAATCAAAATCAAATGAAGTCTTGAAGTCAAAAATAAAATCAATGTCTTGAAGTAAATCAATGAATCAAATCAATCACAATCAAATCAAATCAGAATCTTGCAGAAAATCAGTCAATCAATCAAATGAATTCTTGATGTGAATAATCAGCAAATCAATAAAATCTTCAGGTCAATCAATTATCTTGATGTCAATTTCAATTATGTCAAATTGGTCAATCAAATCAATTCCAAGTGAATTCTTCCAAAATCAAAATTCTTGAGAAATAAATCAAAATGAATCCTGATATGAAGAACGTGTCTGAATAATCTGATGAATAATTTGAGGATCAACGATAAAAACGCCTGAATTACGGATAAGAGTAAGATTGATGATAATGAAAAATGAGATTAAGGTTGAAAAGATGAACAGAAAATAAAATTTGGGTCAGCTTTCAATTTTCAGAATGAAGAAATGAGTGAGAGAAAATTGAGAGATGACGAAGAATCATAAAATTTTCATAAGCGTTAAAGAGTCATAATTTTGATGAATGAATGAATGAAATTGATGAAGAATGAAAAGAAATTATGAGTTAATTAATATAATGTCACAGGGGCTCTTATGGAAGCAAGAGGGCCTGGCACTCAGGAATCAAGAACTCACTTGGAGGGCTCCAACAGATGATAAGAAATACTATGGAATATATTTCTTAAGCAGGAAATAGAGAAAGGACAAATATGCCAAAGATAACAAAGAATAAGAAGAACGAAGCCAGAGGCCAAAATAAAAGGAAGCCAAAGCCAAGAAGCCAACCAAGTGAATCCTCAATTCACTGTTTCAACCTGCCAGAAAGAACAATGGAATTAGTAAAGGATATGACCACCAATATCCACTGACAGGCAAAGAAAGAAAGAGAAAAGGGGTGCTAATGACTGACTTAAGATTATCAGTATTAACTTTAATAAGGTAAAAGAAAATAAGGATAAAAATAAATCCAATATATTAATTAACTGGGGAAAAAGTCCCCAGGTGATGAAAGGTGGCCGGTATATGTGAAAAGCTGAAAGATTGATCCTGGAAGGTGTATCAATGACTGTATTGTCCAAATCGGGAAATACAGTTCTGGCCATCTTGAAATTTGAACTGTGTGATGGAATTCACACAGTGGAATAAGAAATGGCCCAATTGGGCCAAGGCCATACAGGCTGATTGAATAAGGCCTGTACGGATGAATTGGGTTGTCCAAGGAGTATTGAATAATTGATGTCTTGAAAACTGATTTAAACAATGTGATACCTCTTGAGAATTGACCTTAGAATAATCCTGAATGAATTGTACCAACTCAACTCCTGCAGATACAGATGGTTGGGATCCTTGAATGATCTTCTGAATTGCCAGACTGATGAGCTGAAAAGTCCTCCTTCGAAATGGGCGTTGGAATTATGGACCTTGAATTGGACAGGTGGAATTGGGTCCTGAAAACGTCACCATTGGATTGCTGAACAAAAATGGTGCATAATGGTATATAATACCATATATGCACCACACCTGCAATCTTGGATACGGAGTGCATGAAGGAAAGGAAGGAACTCCCCTTAAGTTGAGGGGAAGGCTTTGCTGAGCTGATCTGGTGGCCTCTGGTGGTTGCCAGAGGCCATGGTGGTCCATGTACAAAATTGGGTCCTACGGGATTTTATGGCCAAAAGGGTGTCCAAGAGGGATTTGGTCATTTTTGGGTCCAAGGAATTCATGGCCAAAATTGGCTCAGGTGGGCCCAATTGTGGTTTGGGACCTAGGTGGCTGGCCCCTTTTGGCCTCATTGGACTAGGCCAAAAGGGGCCTAATTAGCCTACGGACCGCGGACCACGGCCCACGGTCCGTACGGACCGTAGAAGCCGTAGGGGGCCTTAATGGCCCAAAAAGGCCATTTAGGCCAAAACCCCCATAATGAAAAGGGGGTGGCCAGGGCCAATGGAGATGGCTAGGGGGTCCAGAACCCCCTGGAAGATAAAAGGCCCCCCCCAGGCCCAAAATAAAAGATGAAGGCCTGGGGGTTGGTGAGGTGGAAATTGGCCAAGAAGGCCAATGATGGCAGGGTATGGCCTGAGGCCATAAATGATGGTTGAGAGGGGTTATGGCGTAAAAACCATAAAAACACCCAAGGGGGACAATTGGCCATAAAGGGCATGATGTGACCAATTGGCCCCATCTTGGCTCCAGGTTGGATTGCCGCAGCCATCAAGGAGGAGGGCCAAAACTCGTGGTTGTGACAATTTGGCATAAAGTGAGTTTTTTCTTATTTTCTTTACTTAATATCATTGTTTTTTTAGGCATAAAATCTTAAAAATAAATAATATATCAAGTATAATATATTACTATTTTGGAGTGGTATATAACAATATACCACTGTTTTTTTCTTTTTTATTGATTTCTACATGGTTTGATTATCATTTAATCACCACAAAAACATTTTGGGTGTGTTTTTGATATCAAAACACTTAAAAACCCTTAATAATTGTTTTTTTAATTAGAAAGAACCCTCAGTACTGTAAATAAAGGTTCAGAGGTGTGGTTGGACATATTGATAATTTCAATTGTCAATTGAAGAATCACTTATAAGATGACACTTGTTAATTAAAAGTTAATCTGTGAGATATTTGGGTACAAAATGTACACCATACATCCAAAAAGAAGTGTTTTTTGATGTGTAATTGATAATTTCAATTACATATCATAATACAGAGGCATAATATAGTATTATATTGCCCAGAGGTCATTCTTATATGTTCAAATAGAATAGTAAGAAGTCTTAGCTGAAATAAGCCCTCATCTTTACTTTGATTCAGTGGAAGAAAGCTTCATACCACTTGAAACCAAGTCACAAGGCAGTACACCAGTGGCACCTTCAGAAACAGAAGGCAAAGAGAAGAAACACAGTGAAAGCCTCATCACTACCAACAAGTGGACACCAATTGCCACTCAGAGGAGTAGAAAACCACAAGGCTCTGCTTCCACACAAGGTAAACCAACCTTGATAACTTTTATAGGGAAGATTACAGTAATTAACCTAGTTGTAACTTCTAAAGGAAAATTTCCCAAGGCAGTAGGAAACAAATTTGTACAAGGCACAGTCAAAGGTAAATACCCTAAGAACAGAAAGTTTTTGACTGCTTGCAAGCACTGATATGTCACCTGTTCACCTCAGGAACCTTGCAATCACAAGGAACCAGCCAGAAAACAGAGAAGGCCCAGAAGAGGACACCTTTGACACAGTGGTGGATGGAAAGACACTGAGAGAAATCATACCCACTCTGCCATTCACCATCCAATTTTACAGAAGCCTCAAATCAGAGGACTGGAAGGATATGGATTCAATTCTTCAGCTCCACCAACTCCTCAAAGATCTATTCCAATGGAGCATGGACAACAAGAGGTTCAACCTAGCATCACACTGGGAAGAACTTGGAGCAAGTTGCCAGAAGATATGTCTAAAAGAGATACTCTCCAAAGACCTTATGGTTATCACCAAAGGATGGAATCGCAACAGGCAGTTCAAACTCCTAGAGGAGAGGGAAACCAGGATAAGGGAAAATCAAGCCACTATCCAAGCTATAGAAGAACAGCTGAACCAGACAGAGCCTACTCTAATTCCTTCAGACTTACAAGGAGTAGGCCAACCAAAATCTCCAGTGGCTTCACACAATTCAGGCACCAGCAGATCAGTGGCCAAGAGTCACAATTCTTCACAATCCCAGGTAGTTTCAAGGATAAGACAAGGATACAAAGGGAAAAACAAGACCACCTTCAGCCAGAGGAAGGGAGAGTCACACCCAATAATCCAGAAGCTGTTGGATTTGGTGAAAGAAGTGCACAGGAACCAGAAGTAGTTGTAAATAACTCTAGAATCAGTAGTCCTATTAATAGAAATATTACCCCCACTCAGATTGAACACAATGTTGTTACACCTGAAAGTAACTTAAACAGTGATCAACTGTGGTTACAAATGTCCCAATTTTCAGTGCAAACTCAAGAGAAGGTTGATGAACTACATAGGAGCAATGAAAGGCTTAAATAATTGACAACCTTACAAGAGGCTACAATAAAAGGAATCCAAGAGAGCTGTGCTAAATTATGCACAGCCTCTGAAGAAACCAATAAGACACTAAATCAAGTCTTTGAAGAGCAATACCACTGCAAAAGGGACAGGGATTGTCTGGATCAGGATATAAACAAATTGTTTAATTTCTGCCAAAAAAAATGAAGCCTTAACCACAAGGCCACGCTTTGGATAATCCATATTTAGAGGACATCAAATCAGATGTCTTGTTTGATAATAAGCCAAGATCTCCATCACAATACCAATATGGAGATAAAATGACTTATTGAGAGAAGGAGGAACTGAAACAGCTTCCAGAGGCCTCAAGCTGGCCAAAATTCTCTGGTGTAGGAGAATATAATCATATGGAACTCATTGATTATATTGATGGCCTCTTCATTGATGTACCAAGCATAACAGATTACTGGATTACTGCTAGATTAAATACAGAATTCAATGGAAACACTAGTATTAGGTACACAGAAATGAAGGAAATACATGGAAGAAGAAACTGGCAATGGTATAAGAGCCAGATAATCCAAAAGTACAGAAATTGTACTTGGTTATTGAAAAAGACTATTTCATTTTAAATTGACAAGTACTCTGTAGACAAAGATCCATATGAGTGGTGTCTTAGACAGTCCAGGAGGCTTAAACCCATTGATCCTCAAATGAACATTCAGATGAGGAATCACAAACTCTTGACACAGATGCCAGGAGAAGTAGAGCATGCAATAAAATGCATATGCAACCAGAGTTGCACCCTAGATGAAATTTCCAATACCTTACAAGATGTAAGGAAAAGGACAAATATAGGGAAATAATCCCCATATGAAAGCAGCAGTTTCAAAGATAAATGACCTTTTAGGGTGGAAATCAAAGATAAACCCAAAGAAAGAGTGGCAGAAGTGACCAAGAAGAAAAACTCTTTTCACAATTGTGGATCCACAGACCAATATGCTAACAACTGTTCAAAGGCAAAGAAAAAAGTATATTCCATTGAACAAGTCCCAGAGGAAGAATACCCAACAGAGCAGTCCAAATCAGACTCTTTGGGTGATGCCATCAGAGAAAACTCTGATGATGACCAAGACCCAAAAGAGGAATTTTTAGTCAAGTACCAGGAGGAAATACAACTAGAAATTAGGGAAATACAGTTGGAAGAAGGAATTCCACAAGACACTGAAAATACAAACTTGTGTAAACACACAAAAGATGCACAGACCTTCCTAGTCACACCAACTAAAGGAATGGCATAGATACATGGACAGCCACAAAGATGAATATTTGTATTGACAATTCTCAACACCCACTGATCATTCATAGTTGTGCACACTGCTCCATAGTGGCCAGAGAATTCCTGGATAGCTACTTCCCAATTTGGGAGAAGAAACTATTTCCAACCATGGAAAAGAACTTCAAGAGTGCATAAGGGAAGATGACATTCATTGGAACCATTATTGCGGAGATAATCATACCCCATAGGAAAGGTAATATCAGACTCAACACAGAGTTTTTAGTGCTTGAAGATTCTCAAATGGAAGGATTTTTACTGGGAACAGACAATAAAAGGATGTATGGCATTGAAATTTACAATAGTAAAAACAGGCACATTACCATAGGTACAAACCAGGAAAAGAAATTCTCACTTTGTATATAACAAATGTATAACCTTGAACCTCCATAAGAATTACTGAATGAATTCAAAAATTCCCAATTCAGTACTAACCTTGCAAGTAAACAGAAACTTCTTTTACTGAAAATTCTGAGGAAAAATAGACCAGAATTTGCCATTGGTGAAGAACCCTTAGGAAAAATCAGAGGCCATGATATAGAGTTATATATGGATGTGGAAAGACCTTCTCCACCAATTCTCAGAAGACCTCCATATCCAGCAAGCCTGGAGACTAGGAAAGAAATTGAAAAACACATCAATGAACTCCTAGATATGAATGTTATCAGGAAAATAGGACACAACAAAATAGTGGAAACCACCACTCCTGTCATTATCACCTGGAATGATGGAAAATCAAGGTTGTGTGGAGATTTCAGAGTCCTGAATAACTACACAAAAGCTGATAGGTACCCTATACCAAGGATACCACATGCCCTGGAAAAGCTGGAAAAAGACAAATACATAACCAAAATGGATTGTATGAAAGGTTTTCACCAAGATGGAGTTAGACCAAAATCTATGAGCTTACTCAGAATCATATACCATATGGGTATATATGAGGAAACCCAAATGCCTTTTGGCATTCAAAATGCACCAACCCACTTCCAAACAATGATGGACACAATATTTCAAGAAGAGATATTAGAAGGCTGGATGGTGGTATATATTGATGAGATCATTATATACTCAGAGACATGGGAAGACCATTTAAAATACATAGACAGAGTACCAATTAAATTCACATCCATCAATCCGAAAATTTCACTTGAGAAGTGTAATTTTTGCCAACAAGAACTATTGGAATGAGAACATAAATTCTCAGGCCTTAGCATGGCCATAGATCAAAAAAAAGTATCAGCAGTACTGCAAAAACCAGTACCAAAGAACATCAAAGAGATGCAATCTTTCCTTGGGTTTGCTAGCTACTATAGAAACCTCATCAAAAACATTGCCCACATAACTAGTAGTCTATAAAAGCTATGTTCAAAATATGTAGTTTTGAAATTACCAAGGAAGGGGAGAATGCATATGAGAGGATCAAATATGAACTCACTAATGAACCCGTTGTCATATTACCCAACTTTGAATTACCATTCAACTTATATATAGATGCAGCTTGCAGTCAAGGCCTAGGAGCAGCCCTTCAGAAAAGACAAATTGTGGATGGTGAACCAAGAGAGGGATTAATATGTTACATCTCCAGGAAACTGAAAGGTTTAGAGGCTAGGTATGGGGCTACTAAGACTGAATGCCTATGCTTAGTCTGGGCTCTAGAAAAACTACATTATTATTTGGAGGGGGCATTCTCTGAAGTCTAAACAGACTGAATAGCCTTGAAGTCTTTACTTAACATGAAGACTACAAATAGGCACATGTTGAGGTGGCAAATAGCCATCCAAGAATATAGAAGTAACATGACCATCATATAAAAAAGAAGGCAAAAGCCACACCAATGCAGATGGCCACTGGACAATGTCAAAAGCAACACAGCTTATGACCCCAAAGTAGAAGCCAAGATTTCTTACTACTCCATGGAAATAGATAGAAGGAAAAACTTCAGATTTTCTGAATGGGCACCAGAAGGTGGTACCCCAGACAGTGAGGACATTGAACCAGAAGGAACAAAAACTCACATATTGGGTATAAGTTCCTCAGAACTGCAAAATTAATTATTCAGTTCATTAATGAAAACTCTTGCCAAAAACAATGAGTGTAGCATATTGTTACAACTTCTTCAACAGAAGGGCAGGAGCCCAGAACTGGAATCCCAGCTAGAGGAACCCTGGTTGAGGGACTATAAGGATAATAAATTGTTCCTTATAGAGGACTACTATATCACAGAGAGAAGCACGCCAGTTACCTCACAATGATATACAGGGACCACATATCCCTGATCCTGCAGGAATATCATGACTGCCCCTATTTGGGACACATGGGTGAAGACAGTACCAAGGAGCAGGTAACAAGCACAGCTTGGTGGCCCCAATGGGAAAAAGATTTGAGTGAATACATCAACACTTGTGAAAGATTCCAGAAGGCAAACAGGAAAAATGGGAAGAGATATGGGCTAATTCCACATATATAAGAACCCAAACACCCATGGGAAAACATCAACATGAACTGGGTCACAGGACTAGTCCCAGGAGGAAAAGAAAAATTTGATGCTTGCCTAGTCATAGTTGATAGGTACAGTAAAGGTCTAAGGTGCCTCACATGTCACAAGGAAGACACAACTATGGATACAGCCCTGTTATTCTGGAATAACATCATATCCATATTTGGAGTCCCTAAAAACATAATTAGTGATAGGGATCCAAAATTCACATCAGAATTTTGGACTAACCTTTATGACATGCTTGGGAAAAAACTTGCATTTTATACAGCTTATAATCCAAAGACAGATGATTTAGCTGAAAGGATGATCCAGACAATGGAGGACATTATCACAAGATTCTGGGCATATGGCATGGGATGTAAGGAACATAAAGGATACACCCATAACTGGGTCACACTTCTACCAGCAGTCCAACTGGCTTACAACACAAGCAAGCACTGGAACACAGGGAAATCACCATCATTGGTATAAAAAGGGTGGAAACCCCTATGACCAGTGGATCACTTGAAGAAGAATCTTATAAATATCCACCCCACAGCCAAAGACTTCCATGATATGTGGGGGAGGAAATGCAATACAGCTTCTAATTTCATAGCTGAAGATAAAGAGTACAATAAACAGGGGTATGACAAGACACACATGGAACCAGACTTCAAAGAAGGGGCCCAAGTGTTGGTGTCTACACTTAACTTTAATAACATTAAGGGACCAATGAAAATGAGAGACTCATTTGTGAGACCCTTCACTATCATAAAATTAATAGGGAAAAATGCAGTGGAGGTTAGAATTACAGAGGAATTCTCTGGGAAACACCCAGTATTCCCAGTGAGTTTGGTCAAACCCTACTTCCAGACAGGAGAGGATAAGCTCCCCTCCAGGAACAAGACCTACACCCCACAAGAAATAGTGGAGGTGGAGGATTCCCCTGGCCCTGTAAAGAAGATCATCAAGGCTAGGAAGATCAGACTGAATGAGAAAGACCAGAGACAATATTTGGTCAGGTTCAAGAACCAGACAGAAGATAAGGACAAATGGTTGGGAAGATGCCATACCAGATGGAAACCTTCACCTGAGAAGATTCAGAGCCTCTAGGAGGTCGTAAAAGTCTCATCAATGTGGAGCCTTTTTTTGAGGGAGGGTATGTTAGCCTGTGACTTAAAACCAGAGCACAAGCATGACAGCCAAGTATCATAAACCAATGGTAGAGCAAAATACCACCAAAATGTGGAGCTGAGCCAAACCTGCTCAAAAGGTATCAAAAGAAAGAGAAAACTTATCTTTTTCTAAATATACAAGTCCCATCATCATAGGAAAAAGAACAACAAAGCTATTCAAGCTCAAAGCAAGTGCTTAGAATAAACCTTAATTCTAACCTCTCATCTAGAGTCCAGAGGAGGAGTTCGAACCCCATAAAATGGGTATTTAAATTAAAGCTCTCAATAAGGGCTATCCAAAGGTACTACCCAAATTGAGCTAGCACCAAAACTACAGAAGTTATGGCAAAAAATAAGGTCAAAAAAGGGTGAATAAAATATTCACATCTCATTTAACTTCTACAGTTGTAGTGTGAGATACCTAAAGTGGGGTCTTTTTGAAAGGAGAAAAATCAGGGATATCTGATGGTTCCATAAATTTCCCATATCTCATCTATGAAAAAAGGTATGGGGCAAACCAACTTCATACAGATTTTGAGAAAATCATATATATGATAACAAAAGTTGAACGTGGAATAACTATGCCATATTTAATGTTACCCATATCAAATGAGGTACCACTGTGCATATCTCATCCAGGGATATAAAATGAACCAACTTTGAGGTCAAAATCTTCAAAACTGACAAAGGTATAGCATCTATAAGGTTGAAATCCCACAGTTTTGTCAATACATCTTCACTGTGGGATAAGATCCCATAACCCTGATTATGAGGTGTCAAATAGACAAAGAAGCTTGTTTATACTTCAATACCCCATAGTTCAGTCAATACTGGGGTCCCATACAGGTTCTGTATAGCATTCTATGCCTCATACACGTCAGAAGAGGGCTGTGTGGTCCCCACATGAAAGCTTTCACCCTGTATTGGGGAAAACTTCCCATATGTGGTTTTAAAACCACATCTGAGCCCAATACAGAATATACAGGCCTTGTCAAAACCAAAAGCCAGTACTCTGAAGTGAAAAATATTCACTTCCTCAATTTGAAGTTGTTTAGAGGACCTTTCCACCCAATTCCAGGATAAAAAGGGCTCTTTCTCTTCCCAAAAGAGGAATTCCCATCCTGCTCTTGAATTCCTCCACAGTACAACTGTCCATAACAGCTACACTCTTGGGAAATAACCAGGTATAATCCCAATTTTAATTACTGTAACCCAACAGATGAATACTGCACCCAGTGCTTTCAGAAGCACTCACCACCACTATTCCTTATAGTAAAGGCCTGTACTTATAATTTATCAACTCTTTTTAAACTCAGAATATGCGCTTCACAGTAAGACTTAAAGTTGCATATCCTATACTACTACTTCATCATAGATTCAACCTGACAAAGCAAATGGCGGAATAGCTTTATATAGAGAAATAGGATTGTGGAATTACCAAAGAGGTGAAAAATAATTGAAAAATAACTCTGGAGATGGAAAAAAAACAAAGAATGACTTTTTAGATGGAAAGAAGACTGGGAAATTTCGGAAAATGCATAATAACTCCTGAGATGGAAATATTATTTCCAAATTACAGAAGAGGTGTGGAATAACGCTGAGGAATAAACTCAAATTTCAGAAGAATTACAAACCATTTTCAGCATAATTCTGGAGAATGAAATAAAATTGGGGAAAAACTTTGAAGATGGAAAGAAGATTGTGTAATTATAGACAAATCCCAGAATAACCCTGGGGAAGAACATCAAATTGCAGAATAATTTCAGACATGCAAATAGGATTGTGGAATAGTCCTTGAGATGAAAAATAAAATTGGGGAATAACTCCAGAGAAGGAAATAAAATTTGAGAAATCTGGAAGTAGGTAAATAAATCCAATTAAAAGAAGTACTAGGCAATAATTCTCAGCCTGTGACTCAAAACCAGAGCACAAGCATGAGAGAAAAAATACCAGAAACCAATGGCAGAGTAAAATACCACCAAAAATGGAGCTGTTTCAAAACAGCGGAAAATGTATCACAAGAATAAGGAAAATCATCTCTTTCCACATATAAAAATTCAATAATCATAGGAAAAAGAATAACAAAGCTATTCAGGCTCAAAGCAGTTGTTGAGCATAAACCTTAATTTTAACCTCTCATCTAAGATTAAGTGAAAGAGGCCAAAACCAATTGAATTGGTTCTCAAATTGAAGCCCACAATCAGGAATATCCACTGGTCCTAGCAAAACAGAGCTAGCATAAAAAATACAAAAGGTATGGCCAAATTACAGCCAAATGAGGGTGAATAAAAGATTAAGCTCTCATATGACTTCTAAATTTTTAGTGTTAGATAACTCAAGTGAGCACAATAAGGGCTATCTGATGGGGCAATCCATTTTCCTGTAACTCAGATAGAACCAAAGCTATGGAGAAACTAAGTTTCATATAGGATTTGAGAAAAATCCATAATTGGATAATGGAAATTAAACATGGTATAACTTTTCCATATTTAATGAGGTGCCATTGTGTAGGAAACATCCAGGGATACAAAATGAAACAACTTTGAGCTTAATCTCTGGCGAATTGACATATTAATTGCAGTTTTAAGGTTAAAATTCCACAGTTGGGAAAATACACCTTTACTGTGGGAGAATTTCCCATGTCATTGAATATGAGGTGTCAATTAGACAACAGAGCCTGTTTATCCTTCAATAACTCCTATTTTGTTCAATAATGGGGTCCCATACAGGTTCTGTACAGAACTATACATGTCATACATGTCAGAAGAAGGCTGTGTGGTACCCAGATGTAATTTTCCACCCTGTATTGGTGAAAACTGCCCAGATGTCATTTCAAAACCACATCTGAGCCTAATACAGGCTTTGTGAAAACCACAAGCCAGTCCTTGGAAGTGGAAACTGTTCACTTCCTCTATGTGAAATTGTCTAGAGGAACATTTCACCCATTTCCAGGATAAAAATGGACCTTTCTATTCCCAAAAGGGAAATCCCCATCCTGCTCTTACATTCATATGTAGTACAACTGTCATAAATAGTTATACTATTGGAAATAACCAGATTATACTCTAGTAATAGTATTTTACTGCTTGATATGTTTAATAAGCTGGTAACCAATGCATCCTTGGCTTTCAGTAGTGCTCAACACCACTATATTCTACAGTAAAGCCCTTCAAACTCTTATAGAATCTATCTTTTATCATATATTACCATTTCATAGTCACAGTAAAATTTTGAATACATTTACTACCACCTTTTCATAGACTTAGCCTGACAATGATCAAGATTCTTTTAAATCTAGAGGACTAAAGTTTCAAACAGAAGAATTCTCCACTTCAAAGAAGAAGGCCACCAACTAAGTTCTCTCAAAGATATCATATGACTAGAAGAATTTTCCATTGTCAGAAGCTATATTTTCTCCACTTTCTTGGCAAAAAGAAAATCTCACCAGCAAAATTATCCCAATGAAATCCTATGATCTTGATAAGAAAAACACCACCAGAAATGTTCTCTCAGCAAACAAATTTCTACACCAAAACTATAGGTCTCACCAGCTAAAAAATCTCAACTATTATTTTTCTAATTCCCCCTGTTTGAAGAAGCTATATGGAGGCCCAAAAAGTAGAAATAGAGGTCCAATCCCTCATTTTTCCAAGAACAATAGAACAAGCTCCTATTATTGAGGATAAAAACCATCCATGAACTAGCAGAACATCTAGGGTAGTAGTATTTATTTTGTAAGATGTGACTATGAAACTGATGATAATATTACTATTAATCAACAGTACTATGTCTGTTCTTATGAAATATAATAATAAATATAATTGTAACCACAATTAAATAATTATAAAATTATTTCTTTCACATGTTAAACACTACTAGTGATTTTAACAGTGAGCAAGTAATTGTCTACAAGAATCAATTACAAGAAGATTTTAATAATGAAACTTCTTTTATTAAAATAATATAATTATTTTAATATATAATTATCTTTTGCAAGAATAATTATAATGGTAATTCTTGAAGAAAACTAATTTTAGAGAAAAACTTTAAGAATTATGAATAAATCACTCACTAATATTCCAAAGAGCTTTTTGAAAGATAAGATAGAGAGATTTGATGTAGAATTGTGGATTTAAAGGATTAAAATGTATTTATAACAGTATTACAACAATATATAGTTGGAGTCTATGATTTCACGTCTTTCTGATTGATTTTGAAAGATTTAAAACACTTAAGAATAGCTTTACTAATACTTACTTGTTGGTAATAATGGTTTAAATGAATAATAAGATGATGATGTGGAAAAAACAGCACGAGGAGGCCTCTTTTAAGTCAAAAACAGCTCACAGAGGCGTGCCATGGAGCAAACTGAAAAACCAGTGAGTGAGAAAACAATAAACCCTTTTGAATTATTGATTGCATCATCAGTTGTCACGTAAGATTATCATAATTACTTAATTGACGCTTTTACGTGACTACCAACCCCAATATGGTTAAGAATAAAAGGAGTAACATCTGTAAATCTTCTTTTATTCCAAAAAAATCATTGATTTCTCAAAGTTATCAATGCTATTGCCAATTTCATCGCAGGTTGTAATTACTGTGAATGTTTGAAGATTCAGTGTTTCACGTAGAATAGTCAAAAATGGACTGTAAGTAAAGCTTTTAATTTTACTGGTAAAACTTTAATTATTTTTGGTTTTACCATAGATAATACAGTTCTCCATTATTTCTGAAAGCTTCAGAAAGATTCATTAAGAATTGTATTTTTAATGAATTTTTGAAGTTTTTACCTCATTTCTACGTAGAATTGCAAATATCAGTGTTTCACTGGTTTCTATGAGGTAAATCAATGGATAAAAGTCCAAAAAGAGTTTTAATTAATCTTTTGGGGTTTATCCATGGAAAGTCATTAAGAATTGACATGGTTACAGGAGTCTAAGTAGCTCTTTACCTCCTTGGCACGTCAAAATAGCAGGTTATTTGCTATTTTCTTAAGTTTTACTGTAGTTGTAACATGGTAACCAAGTTCCCAAAAGGTTTTAGTTTACCAATCAGGCCAAGATCAGCCATGGATCCAAACTTTGGAGCTGTCCACGCCTCTGAGGCCTCAGAAGTTGGGTACTCTGGCTCTCTTTGATGTCTTTTGTCCCCCTTGCCTATTTTTCACATCAAAATAGAAATTTAAGCTTAAAGTGAGATATCCACTGTGAGTGTACCAAAAGTGCATGTAAGAATACCATGATATTAAGTGCTCAAAACATGCATAACACTATTCTTAGTGTATATGTAACATGGGATTTCTCACTTTCCCATTATTTTGGCGTGAAATTAAGAAAAACAAAAATTTTCACGGATCTTTTATGTGGTATTGATGATGTGGTATTGAAGTATTGTCCATTTTACCACCTCAAAGAGTTAATTTGAGCTTATTCACTCTATGGAGCTACCCTAGGTGAATTTTTGTGTAGAATCCAAATCTGGTCTTAAATCCATGGATTTACTTACTCAATAGAAAGTTTTTCATCTTTTCTGATATTGAAAATGATGAATTTTGGATATATGCATGACTTATGAGTTATGCATAATTTCAATTTTTTTTAAGATAATTGTGGCCTATTTGGGTATGTAAAATATACCTCAAGGCTCACATTCCCTCCCACCAAAGAATAAAATTGTTCTACAATTTTATCAATGGTAGAAATAATAAAAAGTCCCAAAGGGGGGTAATTTCCACTGTCCAACCTCTTTACATTACTCAGATCAAGTAATTTAAAGCGCATTTATAGAAATATTCAGGCTTGTGGCCTTTTTTCATGTCTAAATCTTCTCAAGAGTTTATCTGAGTCAGGTATATCTGATTCTGCCAGCCATTCATATTCATGTACTGGATTTCTATATCTGACAAGATATTCTCTCTGATTTTTACCCCTAAGTCTCCTTTCTTTAATGAATTTCTTTATCTTTTTGTCTTCATTCTGTTCCACTGGTGGAACAGTTAAAGGAGTTGTGTTCCTTAAAGGAAACAATTCTTTATCAGCTGGTTGATAAGGCTTTATCAAGCTGACTGGAAAAGTGGGGTGTTTATTTTCCAATTCACCACTCAATTCCACTTGAATTGCATTGGTTTCATGTAAGGCAACAATAACCAAAGGTCCTACATAAGAATATTCAAGTTTTTTTGGGCCTTTGATATTATTAAAATTCAAGGTTGAAACTAGAACTAAGTCCCCTACTTTGAAGTCTGGTACTTGATGACTCTTGTCCCACTTCTGTTTTGCATAGTCAAAAGTATCATTCATACTTTGTTTTGCATGATGTTTTACTTTATCAAGCATTATCTTGAAGCTGGAAGCTTTAGGATGAATGTCAATCAAGTCTTTCCTCAGTGTGTCTGCTGGGAGTCTTGGATTCCATCCTTTTTCTAACATAGCAGGAGTTTGTCCTGTGGAAGAATGGACTGATGCCTTATATGCCAATTCTAATGCAGGTATCAGAGTGCAGCAGTCATGGGTAAAGCCATCTGAGTCTTTGAATTCTAACCCATAAGCACAAAATCTCCTGATCATGTCTTCTAAAGTCTGAATCATCCTGTCTGCTAGCCCATCTGTCTGAGGGTGATATGCTGTAGAGAATGATAACTTATTCCCAAACAATCTATGAAGATTGGTCCAAAGTTCAGATGTGAACTTGGGATCTCTGTCACTTATGATATTCTCAAATAATGCTGTATGAGAAATAACTCTACTCCATAGAAGAAGAGCTGTGTCCATAGCAGTGTCATCTTTACGACATGGTAACAATATGGGAGTCTTGCTATATCTGTCTACAATGACTAAACAAGCATTATAACCTTTGTCACCACTTGGAGGAAGTCCTGTGGCCCAATCCATGTGAACAACTTCCCATGGGGATTTTGGTTCTTGAATATGGATCATAAGTCCAAATTTCTTGCCTGTACTCCTGTTTGCTTTTTGGCATCTGTCACAGGTATGGAAATATTCAATGGTTTCTTTTCTCCAAGATGGCCAACATGCACAGTTTTTGACTTTTTCAAGTGTTCTGTCCTCTGACAGGTGTCCAGAGGAGATGCTATCATGGCATCAATGAAGAATTGTATTGATAAGCAATCTGCTGAATAATTTCATTACACAAGAATGTTTGGTTCTGTGGTAAATAATCCCATCAAACAAGTGAAATCTCCCTTCAGAATAGGAATTTCTCCAAACTTCATCTAGTGCATTGACCAAAGATGTATCTTTGCAGTCTTTATCTAACAAAGAAGTCAAGATATGGAAATTCTTGTCTTGCTTATAAGATTCTCTGACCTCTTCAAAGAATTCAGTCCCAATATCAGTTATATTAATCCCTTCAATTGGAATCTGTGGTTCAGCTTCCAAGGGTACATAGGCTGGGTTATCAGGAGTGTTGGCTAATGCCCACCTGCTAAGTCCATTGGCATTCTTGTGAATGTTTCCTGCTTTGTGGACTATAGTCATGTTTCCTCTATATTCTTGAATGGCTATTTGCCATCTCAACATATGTCTGTTGGGATTTTTCATGTTAAGAGGTGACTTTACTGCATTACAGTCAGTTATCACTTCAAAAACACTGCCATCAAGATAATAGTGTAATTTCTCAAGTGCCCATACCAAACATAAGCACTCCATTTGGCTTGCACCATATCTTTCTTCTGTTGGTTTAATTTGCCTTGAGATGTAACAAACTGGTCCTTCTGTAGGTTTGTCATCAATAATTTGGACTTGATGTAGGGCGGCCCCTAATTCATCTCCACATGCATCAATGTACAATTTAAAAGGAATATTCCAGTCAGGCATGAGGAGTAAAGGTGCTTCTGTAAGAGCTTTCCTTATCTTCTCATAAGCTTTAATTCTCTCTTGTGTCATTTCAAATACAGTCTGTTGATCACTGATTCTATAAAGTGACTTGGCTAGAATTTCAAAGTCTTTCAACTGTTGCCTTTAATAACTAGCAAACCCAAGAAAAGACATCATTTCTTTTTTATTCTGGGGTATTGGCTTAAGTAACACTGCTGCTACTTTGTTTTTGTCAATACCCAAGCTTAAACCAGAAACAATATGTCCTAATGCTTTGAGTTCTTCAAAACCAAAATTGCATTTCTTAAGTGAAATTTTCATGTTCACTTCTTCAACTTTGTGAAGTACTCTTGCAAGTCTTTCAAGGTGCAAAGACCATGAATCAGAACATATGATAATATCATCAATATAAATGATAAGCCATCCTTCAGACAATTTTGTGGGAAAGATTGTGTTCATCATCCTCTGATAATGGGATGGAGCATTTTTAATGCCAAATGGCATTCTAAGATACTCATAAATACCACAGTGAGTGATAATTCTAAGTAATTTCTTAGCTTTAGGCGTCAAAACATTTTGATGGAAACCTTTCAATGCATCCATTGATGGTATATACTTGGCTTTAGACTATTGAGTCAAGGTTTCTTGAATTCTAGGGATTGGATACCTATCTGGAACTGTGTAGGTATTCAATGCTCTGAAATCCCCAACCATTCTTGACTTGTCATTATGCCATGCAATAATAACAGGTGTTGTCACTTCAACTTCCTCATCATGGCCTACTTTTCTTAGTACACCAAGTTGGATTAGCTCTTGGATATGTTTTTCCAAGGCTTCTCCAGCTCTGGGACTGGCTGGATAAGCTGGTCTTCTAAGTACTGGAGGATATGGCCTGTCAATATTAAGAGTAATATCAACTTCATGTCCTCTTATAGCACCTAATGGTTCATTATCAGAGGCAAATGCATTATTGTATGTGTATAACACATTGATAAGTTCATTCCTAATTTTTGGTGAAAATGATGGATTAACTTGTGCTTCAACAAGCTCATTAGACACAAATTAATTTTTGTAAGTATCCTTGACAGAAGATACTACAGATGTTTGTTTTGGCATATTGGAAAAAGCAAATTTTTGCCTCTTGTTATCCCCAATTGTGAAATATCTGTCTTTATGGTTATTTATGTCAATACCATAGATATTCAAGTGATCATTTCCAAGAATGATGTGCTGAGATGTGCAATTATCCATTACAACAATCTCATTTTTCATCCTTACACTTCCTGCTGGGTGTGGAAATACAAGATTAGTGTCTAATATACCCAAGGGGTACATATTGTTACTGGCACTACTAAATTGCACACCTTCTATTCGTAATAGATGATTTTTCCATTCAGGAAGTATAATTTGGAGATAATCTTTGCCTACACAAGTGCAAAATGCCCCTGTATCCAAATTTACTTTGGCCTCAATATCACTCATCAAAACTGATGTGATACAGGACGCTCCAGCAGTGTAACCTTTTCCTCCAGCAGGTTTAGTTTTACACATTCTGGCATCTTGGATATTGATCAGGTTGCAGCAGTCCTCACTATACTGTGGCAAGTGGGTATGGACTTCTGTGACTTCAAAGAAAGCTGTAATGTTTTCAATGGGATAGTCCTCCACTGGTGTATCTTCAGAGACTGCAAAATTTTTATCAGATTCCTCTTTCTCTTCAGTACACTGAATTTCTTCAATGACTTGAACTTCATTGATTTTTGTCTTTTTGGTGCAAGTGTTTGCTAAATGTGAAGTACTTCCACATTTACACCACTTCAAGACAGGTCTTTCTGGTCTTTTATCCTCTCTGGGAATCTTTGGGATCATCTTAAATTCCATAGCGAGTCTAGTCCAAGCTCTACCAATTCTTGTCCTGGTAATGATATCTTCCATTGCATTAATGTAGTCCTCTGTTGAACAGGGCTCTACACATCTGCTTTTGATAGCATGTTCCAGTTCTCCTCCACACTTTCTTAATACCTTCATATTAATCATAGTATCAGACATATCTGGGTGTAAAGCAGATAATCTGTCTTTTTGTTTGAAGAACCAAGTAAGTGGTTTATCCTTCTCTGAGTTAAATATGGCACTTTCAAAAGCATTCTCCATTTCAAACCTCCAAGAATTGTTGGCCCATTTGGTAATTACTTCAGATTTCCACCAAGACCAATCATGTTTTCCATGATCCATTCTCATTTTGTAATACCATTTCTTTGCAGTTTTGGTAAACAGAGAGTGTAATTTTCCCACTATGATTTCATCAGGTATATTAAAGTCTTCCTGTAACATATCAATAGTCCTGATGAACTCAATATGGTTGTATTCTCCTTCACCAGAGAATGTTGGCCATTCTTCCAATTTGGGAATATCTTTGACAGAGACAACATTTTCTCCTAGAAGTGGGGTAAAACTTCCTTTAACAAAACGTTTTTCTTCAGTTAAAGGTGTAGAATGTATTGGCATATGTGGTTCATAATTCTTATGAATTTGTTCTACATTTGCAATGATTTCATTCTTTAACTTCTGCCTTTCACTGTCACTTTTTGCTAAATGTGTAGCAAACTGATTTGTCTTTTCAATTATCTTCAAGACATGATCTTGTAGAATCTTAAGTTGATCATTCATTTTAAAAATAGAAAGATCTTCCATTTCATCATTCTGAATCTGACATGTACTCTCAATTCTGCTACAAGCATTGGTAATTAAATCAAATCTGGCATTTGTTAATTCATACCATTCAGTATATTTCTTGTCATGTTTTTTCAATTCATTAATATCTGATGTTATTTTAGTTAACTTTGAATCAAGTTTACCAATTTCTACATTAATAATACTTTGTACATGATTTATTTGCGTGGAAAGATCCTGTTCATCCTTTCCTGTTCCTTGGCTGTGAATTCCATTAGAGTTCTGGCCATGTTGAACACACTGTCCACTGCTGAAGGCTCCAATTTGGGGATCCCCTTGCTTTGATTGTTCTTGGGACCTCTCTGCTTCTTCTGAGGTCCTTTGGGCTTGTCTTTGGACACTTCTGGAGCTGGTTTGGAGCTGGTCGACGCCACTGGGGCTTCTGTCTCCAAAGCTAGAGTCATTTCCAGTTCCTTCTTCTGGTCGATGGATAAAAGACTTTGGTTCTTCAACCAATTCTTTCTCTTTTTGACCTTGTCTTTGCAAGACAGGGGGCTCCATCCTCCTAAGAGTTCTATGGTCTTCTCCGGACCCAGAAAGCTCTTGATGTGTAAGTAGGAGTTCATGGCCCCCTGCCAAAGGCTTGGACATATTTAACACTCCTCTTCTTTGGCTGCTCTGAACCAATTTTTGTACTGGCATTGATATATTTCTATTGCTGCCACTTCAAAATGGTTCAGCCCTGGAAATATGGTCATGAATCAGTTCAGGCTCAGAATTCACATCAAAATCTGTTGGTACAGACCTTGGGGAATGGGGGGCAACTCTGGCATCCTCCAAATGTGCTTTCTTGTGGAAGACTTGGCACTTCTGGATTTGGTCTTGCCTCTTCCTTGTCCACATCCATCTGGTTAGACTGAATAGTTGCTTCCATTTCTGGTATGCACCATTTTCACGTCAATTTAAAGATAAAAGGTGAAAATATAAGATAAAATACACACCTTTTGGTGGTAATTTAGCCTTTTCTGAGTTAAATAAGGTGCCTCTTTTAGCAATTTGCACCTCAATACTGTCTTCAGATTCTGGGCTAGTAATATATCTTTTACTGAGTCTGTTGCCAGCTGCACAGTATTTGATTAAAGACACTAGAAAAAATTTATAAAAGAGAAAAATTGTTTTTTATACTTTTTTTTTTGAAAATTTTTAAAGATTTTTTATAAGTTTTATATTTTTTAATATTAAAAAAAAAATATTCTTTTCAAAGAAAAAAAATTAAAATCAAGATTTTAAATGAAAATTAATTCAGAGTAACTCAAAGAATAATTTTATAAGTTTTTGGATGTGAAAATCCATGTGTAAAAACATTATAAAATTAAACCAAATTCCTCAATGAAAAAGATTTCCAAAACAATTTCGAAAATAAAAATTATTTTTACTTTAAAATGAAAGAAAAAAAATTACTGAATTAATATATTTTAGAGCTTAAAAATATATTAATTAAGGGTACAAGGTTCAAAAAACATGGCCAGGCCCCCAAATGTAAGATGTGACTATGAAACTGATGATAATATTACTATTAATCAACAGTACTATGTCTGTTCTTATGAAATATAATATTAAATATTATTGTAACCACAATTAAATAATTATAAAATTATTTCTTTCACGTGTTAAACACTACTAGTGATCTTAACAGTGAGCAAGTAATTGTCTACAAGAATCAATTACAAGAAGATTTTAATAATAAAACTTCTTTTATTAAAATAATATAATTATTTTAATATATAATTATCTTTTGCAAGAATAATTATACTGGTAATTCTTGAAGAAAACTAATTTTAGAGAAAAACTTTAAGAATTATGAATAAATCACTCACTAATGTTCCAAAGAGCTTTTTGAAAGATAAGATAGAGAGATTTGACGTAGAATTGTGGATTTAAAGGATCAAAATGTATTTATAACAGTATTACAACAATATATAGTTAAATTCTATGATTTCACGTCTTTCTGATTGATTTTGAAAGATTCAAAACACTTAAGAATAGCTTTACTAATACTTACTTGTTGGTAATAATGGTTTAAATGAATAATAAGATGATGATGTGGAAAAAACAGCAAGAGGAGGCCTTTTTTAAGTCAACAACAGCTCACAGAGGCATGCCATGGAGCAAACTGAAAAACAAGTGAGTGGGAAAACAATAAACCCTTTTGGATTATTGATTGCATCATCAGTTTCATTATTTTGGCATGAAATTTAGAAAAACAAAAATTTTCACAGATCTTTTATGTGGTATTGATGATGTGGTATTGAAGTATTTTCCATTTTACCACCTCAAAGAGTTAATTTGAGCTTATTCACTCTATGGAGCTACCCTAGGTGAATTTTTGTGTAGAACCCAAATCTGGTCTTAAATCCATGGATTTACTTACCCAATAAAAGGTTTTTCATCTTTTCTGAAATTGAAAACAACGAATTTTGGATATATTCATGACTTATGAGTTATGCATAATTCAAAATTTATTTTTAAGATAATTGTGGCCTATTTGGGTATGTAAGATATACCTCAAGGCTCAAATATTTATTCATAAAACACTCAGTAGCCTTGCTCAGTAGCTCCCTATTAGTGAAGAATAGTAGTAAAACTGCAGTGAAAATCTCAGTAGCCTTGCTCAGTAACTTATTATTAGTGAAGAATAGTGGTAAAACCATAGGGAAAAGATCAGTATCCTTGCTAAGTAGCTTAGTATTATTGAATAATAGTGGTAAAACTGCAGCTTAAAGCTCAGTAGCCTTTCTCAAAACCTTAGTAGTGGTAAACAAGGAAAAATAGTATCAAATTTTATGGAAGAACTATTCTTAGTATTAAATCTAGTAGTCTCATTATTAGTATTAAAAAGATCATTATAATCGACATGAAAAAAATTATTATTACTCTTATGAAGTAAGATATTAGTCTTTATTTTATCCAAAGTTATAGTTCTGAATAGGAGTTTTGACTTTAGCTTATTGATAGGCCTGATTTAAAAACTACTGATGAGTCTTCTTTATCTGTTAAAGCTAAAAATCTTATTTTATTCTGTGATTCTCTCTAGGCTTAATATTCAGTATTATTTTGAGGGGTGGGTAATACACCTTAGCACCCATGGGTATTGGAAAACTCTGAAGTTAAAAACAGAATTACTGATAATTTACTCCTCAAGATACTTCCTTATTTCATACCACACTTCTTGGACTCACATAAGAAAAAGTGGGAGGAAGACAATGATACCCAACTTATTCAAGGAAAAAGGGAGAATATTTTGAATTGGGGAATTATATGGAAACCAGAAATAGCAAAAGGAATCAGAGATGAGAAAAGAGAAAGAGAATATGGATTTGACAATTGCAGAACTGAATTCCTCCAAGCCACTCACAGAGGTGGAGAGAATTCTAAATTTAATACAGAGGTCAGCATGAGCTGGCAAGTAGTTAATCATATCCTGGTGGTTGATAATATAGCTCAGCAAATTTCCCTTGTCCTTAACAATACTTCAAAGGAGGTTTGGAATTTATTTTCCGATATTTTAGCTTGTTTTAAAGGAAACTATTTACCAAAAAAGCATTTTATCAGTGAATTTATTCATGTGATAATTGAAAAGCAGTATGATTACCAATTGTTTTTTTCTAACAAATTCAAAATAGAAAGAAAATCAAAATGAATTGTAAAGAAAATAAAAATGAAAAGCAAAGAATAAAAACTAAATAAATGTAGAACTGAAATAAAAATAAAAAGAAATACCAAAATGAAAGAAAAATATACACAGAAATAAAAAATAAAAATAAAATAAAATTAAATATAAATTACAAATAAAAATAGTAAAAAGAAAATCAAATCAAAATTAAAGAAAACACCAAAAAAATATAAAATGAATACAGAAATAAATAAAAATAAAGAGAAAATAAAATGAAAAAAAATATCAAAATGAAAATAAGATAAAACCCAAATGAAGATAAAATAAAAATTAAATCAAAAAGAAAATGAAACTCAAAAAATCAAGTAAAAAAAAAATTAAAATGAACAGAAACACAAAAGAGTACAAAATAAAAATAAAAATAAAAATAAAGAAAAATATAAAAATAAAAATAGAAAGAAAATAAAACACAAATAAAGTTAAAATAAATTACCAACAAGAATAAAATAAAAAAATCAAGTAAAAATAAAACAAACACAAAAAAATATAAAATACTAATAAAAATGAAAATAGTTACAAGAATCAAATAAAAATAATGAAAGAATTGAATTGAAACAACCATACAAATAAACTAAAAAAGAAGTGTGAAAAAAATTTAAAACAACAATGCAAAAAAAAGGTAATTCAAAAGAAAAAAAAACTTAAAAAAACATGAGAAAAAATTTCAGAAAACAAAATTAAAAAGCAAAATAATTGAAAAATCTCTTAAACCAACAACTTTCATGAAATAATCCTCAAGAATTTCTCAAGATTTTTTTTCTTGCTCCTTTCATCACAAATTGAATACTAAGTGTTTTTTGAATAATTTAAGCCCATCTTAGCACTACTACAAGGCTGAGTTTCAATTTCAAATCAATTTAAAATAAATTTGTGATTGCTTCCTCCTGAGTATCACTAATTGATTTTTTTTATTTTTGATTTAGAATTGATATTAAATCACTCTTAATTGTTTTTTTATTTTTTTCTTATTTGAATTGTGAATTGATTCAAAATTTGTTTTAAAATTAGAATTCAACCCTAAGGCCTTGTCTTGAAGGTCCTTCATCTGTTGGAATATCTTTTTTCTTCATTTTTGAAAATATCATTTTAACCTCATACTCATATTTTTTCTTTTTTTTTGTGTGATCTCTAGGGGTGACATTTTTAAATTGGGATGTGTAATTTATAACTTTAATCTTTTTCCACTTTATGAAATCAATCCCTTCATCCCTCCATTTAAAACAATTCTCTGATAATTTGAATGTTGGGACTCAACCTGAATATCATGATTATTCTCCTAATTCATCTTCTCAAATCCATAAGACAACCCACACTGAAGAAAAAAGAAGAATACCTCAATTAATTGATCAGACTGCAATGAATATTAATAATTCTCATAAGGGCTTCTCCATAATCTCACTAGCCAAAAAGAAGGATCCCTGTGAGCCTTAGAGGTATTTTTATATACACAAAACACCACCAACAACAAATCATGTTATAATTATAAATAAATTTATTTATATTATAAAAAAACTATTAAAATATAAATACAAAATTTATATATAAAATAAAACTTTTAATTATAATTACATTAAAATTGAAATTTTTGAAAACACATTTTTACTTGAAAAAATGAAGTAAAATACATTTTCAACAAAAATATTAAAATTAAAATATTTTTCAAAAAGGGTTAAACAAGAATTATTATAAATTTTGATCCAAGAGCTAAACTTATGAAAATTATTTCACCATTGGATTCCTCATAAATAATGAAGTGGCATCACCTCTGGGTGAAAGGTTTGTAACTCAACTCTAAATAAGCTTAAATCAGGTTTTCAGTATTTTTTGTATGAAAATTGAAAAGCCTCAAAGGCTTAATTTAATTCACACCAAATGTGGTGTTAGCCATCCATTTTTGTGTTAAAATTGAGGTGTGGTGTTTAGCTTAGAAGTTATGAGGAATTGAAATATTCTCAATTGAAATGTTGAAAATGGGTGCATGTATCACATAAGTGAACTTTGATTTACATATGAGGTATCAATTATTACAGTTGTGTACTGTAAAAACTAAATTGAATTGCATGTGTAAGTTACAAGTATGGTACATGATGAAGGATTAAAGAAAAAATAAACTGGAAAGATTGATTCTGGGGGGGAAAGGAATCTTGGCTCCAAGGGAATCAGAATACCCCAAATTCCTTTCTGACAGGCATGGGTTGTGAAAATTCATGCAAAGGTTCATCACTTTTGGCCTTGAATTGAGTCACAGGGTATTTGACCCAATTGATTATTAGGTTTTGATACCAACCAGGTCAGTTTAAACTGTTGCCAAGAGAGGAGAACTATTCTTAATATAAAAAAATAATAGTAAGAGAAGTTTCAACTGGTTTTGACGTCTTGTACACACATTCTGAACTGTTTTGAAGGCCTGAAACCAGGTATTAGTATAGAAATGGAAGAATTGAGCACCTAAAATATCTAAAACCAGCCCTTATTTTGGTCCCACCAGGGTTCAATGATGCCATAATTGGCTTTTCTGATGTCAAAGGTTTTTAAAAAATGAAAAGAGTAAATCTTACTTCCAGAGTAAGAAAATTGGTGGCTTTAAAAGAATTTATTCTTTTCTCCACTTTTCACTTCATGTCAGAATCATTTCCTTTTATAATTAGTTGAAAAACTGTTAAGCCAATCAATAAAAGATACTAACCAGCCTTTTAATATCATTTTAATTCTAAACACATGAGAAAAAATAATATTCATTTTTTACCCTTGAACCACCACATAAGTGGATTAAAGCGTCCTTCATCACCATCAACTTTGTCACTTTGTTCCCAAAGTCACTCTGGTCACTTTTGGTTGTGTTTTCTGTTCTGAAATATTTTTGAAGAATTTTCTTATATTAATTTCCTGTAGTTCTTTGCTCAAATAATTACAATTGAAAGTTCTTCTTTAGCTTAAATATCTCCAGTAAAGTATTTTTGGATAAATTTTTCTTTTTGGTAAAACAATAGATCTTCATAATATTATTTTTTTATACTTGTGAAGTTAAAAAAAATGAATTTGGTATTTTGTCTTGAAACTCTTGAATTTTATCCATTTTGATTGCATTATACCTTATGAAAATTTTGAGGACAGGAAAAGTGCTTTATTTTTAATCAAAATTTCATATCCACACCTTACATACGGGGGACAGCTGTCATGTTTCACCTGTGACATAATTTTTTCACTTTTTTTTTACTTTTTTCTTATATTGAAAAATTCAGAAATTAATAAAAAATACTTGTAATTCAAAAAACTCATGAAAAATGAAACTTTCTCATATTTGAAGTGAGGATTTATTTTTTTCATTTCTCTTTTGAAAAAACTTTTTTTTACTTGATTAAAATTGCTTTGTTCCTTAATTTTAGTGTCTGAAAGCATTGAAACTGCATCAACAGTTACTAGGATTGTCCCTGAATATACTGTCAATTCTGATAATGAAAAGAACAGTTATTATCACTTGGAAGAATCAACCAGAGCCAACTTCTTCTGAATTAATCAACTTGGACACAAGTAATACCCTCAAAAAAGAAAAGAATTTGTCCAATAGTAAGTTTTTTGAAGTAAGATACTATTTTAAGCTTTTTTAATCATAATTATTCCTTGAAACAGATCAAGAGCAAGCTATAACCACTCAAGCAGCTCAAAAAAGGGTATAGACTTGATTATGGTAGAAGCCAACAAGCTACAGAGGGAAAAGGGTCAGTAAATGAGTTCTAAACTGACAAATTATGCCATTCTGAAACAGATAACACTTTTTTTCATTCAAAAAGAGCTTACACTGCTACAAGAAGCCTCAGTGGACATTTAAAAAGCCATTCAGAAGGTTTACAACAATGCCTTTCAGCACAAAGAGTACCAGATCCATGCAGATCTGTGGAAAAACTGCATTAACTCTTACCCAGCTGTGAGAAAGTTTCTGGTCAATCCAAACACTTGCATTCTACTTAATGGATAGCATTAATCGATGGAAAATAAAATAATGAGGCTTTTAACAGCAGAATGGAGGAAAAAAAACCCTCCACCACCCAAAAAAGTGCCAAAAACAGCCCCAATAGATAGCAGAAGAATTTGCAACGTGAAAAAGAAGCTATAGACTCAGAATAAGGACAAAGGCAAGGCACCAGCCACAAACCCATACAGCCAGTGCTACAGAATCCCAAAGATTCAGCAGGATACAATAGAAAATGTGTTTAAGATGGCCAGAACCATGATGAAATAACAGAAAAAGGAGAAAGCCAAATCAAAATATCAGGTATGCTTTCTGACATTCTGAAGGGCATTCCAAACTCAAATATAGCTACAAATTCCATGAAATGTCATATTTCAGATAAGAATTCATCAATTTGTAAAAATATTAATAGAAATAATCCAAGTTTGAGCCAAATAAATGAAACCCTTATGTGTTTTGAAAAGTCTTAAGAAAAACTTAAAATTCAAATATTGAAAGTTCATTTGGTAATAAGATAAATGAAAAATCTGCAATTAAGGAAGACTTAACAGATAAATATTTTAGATAAAAAATAGATGACATAATTAAAACATGAATAAAAGAAGCCATAAATATTATCAAAGAAGATAATAATAAAGTTTTTGATGATATATGAAATTCATTTACTGAAGCAAAGACATATATAATTGCCTTGAAAAAGTGTCTTGACACCTCACAAGAGGAATTATCAAGATCAACAATGAGATTGAATCAAGTGATTTCTGATAATACTAGAAAAAAGAAATTATTGCAATAAATGACAATTAAAGAAGACATGTATATAATTGAGTTAATCAATTTAGTACAAGGTTCTCAACATGAATTCAAAAATTCCCAAAGGTGTAGAACCAGTAAGATGAATGATATTGAACAATTCCTGCACACCTTACCAAGAATGTGTACACCTCTGAATCAAAATGAGGGTACACAAAACTCCAACCCACAAGTCTTGGATATAGAAAATAAACAATCAAAGAATGAATTTTCCACAAATTTCCATAACTTGGAACCATCAATGGGCCAAGAGCTCTTGAAGGAAGGACCAAAACTTAAAGAATGGCCTCACTTCAGTGGTGAAGGAAAATAGGACCATATAGAGTTCATCAGAGGTATTTACATGATTGTAAAAAGTTTTAATTACACAAAAGATTGGTAACAGGAAGCTTTAACACATTTTTCACCAACTCAGCTCACCGCTGGTATATAAAATTGATACAAGCACCTTGACACCCAAGTTGAACTTTGTGGAAAACCCAAATTATTAATAAATGGGTCAATGATGCATGAAGATTTCAGGTGGAAACAGCCATTGAATCTGATAAATTTAATGCTGAAAAAGACAAATCTTTGCCATTGTTTTTCCAACAGAAAGACAAGTTAACAGAATTATATCCTAACATGTCAGAGCTTATGATTCACAGGTGAAATAATAAGACAATGTGAAGGTAACCTGGAGCATGCTGTCAAAAGCAGGACTATTGAAAAATCTTCAGAAGAAGATATTATAAATATATTAGAAGAGGTAACCACAAGAGTGAGAATTGGTTCTAGTAGGGTGAATCTCAAAACAAGGTTTAACACACCTTGGAAAGATCCTGTGGACAAAAATACCTACAAAAATTCTAATAATATGAAGTATAAATCTGCAGATGAAGTAAGAAAGTGCCATATTTGCACAAGAACTACAAATTTGCCTAATAAATTCCAAAAAAGAGGAAAAATAAATGAAATTGACATTGGGAAAGAACCTGATTTTGAAAAAGATGATTTGAATGAAGAAAACTCAGATGATAAATCATCAATATTTTCAGAATCTCCAAAACATGTAGAAAATATCATTTTAACATTTGAAGTCATGGAATCTTATTCAAACTTACCACAATTGAAAAATAGTCAACTAGTGTCACAGTGGCTCTTGGGAAAGAAAAGAGTGGCCTGGCGCTCAGTATTCAGGGACTCACTTGGAAGACTCCAAAGAATAAAGAAGATAAAATAAAAGCAATGAATTTCCCTAAGATATATGCACGTAAAAAGATGAGATGCAATAAGAGAAATAAGAAGCCAAATGGTAAAAGAGCCAACCAAGTAATTCCTTAATCACTGTTTCAAACAGCCAGAAGGAGCAATGGAATTAGTAAGGGATATGACCACCAATATCCACTGACAGGAAAAGAAAGAAAGCAGAAAAGTGCTTAATGACTGAATTGATAATATCAGTATTAAAATAACAAAAGAGATAAGATAAAGAAACATAAATTAGAATAAAGATATCTTAATAAACTGGGGGGAAAATTCCCCAGGGTAAAGGGAGCTGGTATATGTGAGAGGCTGAGAGATTGACTCCTTCAGGATGGCAGATGATATGTATTGAATGCTGGAATCTATATTGACTGTCTGATGGAATGAATACCTTGTTGAGAAATGAACTGGGCTTAATGATCTTCCCATGGTGTATAAAAGAAATAAAGGTCTTGATGAATCCAGACTGTATTGGATGAGTTTAGTTGCAAAGGTGGATTGATGGAGAATTGAAACTTGACAGATTGTTTTGGAACTACCCCTTGAATATCCCTTGAGAATGAACTGCCAGTATTCCCTTGGAGGAATACTGTGCATGACAATATGAAATGATTGCTTGATGGCATCATTGATATTTGAGAGTGACACTTGTCCTTGAGCCTTGATGAATCTTCTGGATGACATGATGCCTTGATTAATTTTTTGAATTCATTCATAACCCTTTGAAATTGGAACCATTGGATTTCTGGTGAAAAAGGATGCATAATGGTGTATAACACCATTTATGGGACTTTTGGTTATTGGAGGGTGAAAGTGGCCAAAGTTATTTTGGAAGGATGCCAGGAGGATATGGGTGAAAATTGGGTTTTGGGTGGCTTCAGAGGTGAAAAAGTCTTTTTGGGTGTTTGGCCAAATACAGCTTATATAGCTTTAAAACTGTGGATGCACAAAGTGTGCGCAACTTGAAATTAAGCTCTAAATGGCCATATTAGGCCATTTGGGAATATTTCCCACATTACATGGGAAAATGGCGTAAAAGGGATGAATACAGAAAAATGCGCAAAGCTGTATTTAAAGCTTAAAAAGCCAAATACAGGCCTTTGGGCTGTATTTCTCCTGATAAATGGAAAATACCTAAGAGTGCCCAAAAGCAAAGACTTTCCAGGAAAGGCCTGATGATGATGAAGGGTCCAAGTGGGCCCCAGATAGTGAAATGGCCATAAAAGGCCAGGAAAGGTGAAATGGCCAATTTGGCCAAGGATTATGGATATGGCCAAATTTCTGTAAATTGGATATGGCATGGAAATGCAATATGGAGGTCCAAGAGGGTGAATTTCCATGGTTGTTACAAATTGATTTGTCAAAAATCCAAGATGCACAACTCATGAAAACCAAACACAACAGGAAAAAAGCTTATACATCTGTTAAATCTGGTGTAGAAGAAGTGGTAATTGATAACAGCCCCACCAAGCTATTAATTTTGCCAGAAGCCTTCTGCTCTTGTGCTGGAAAATTCTTTTTTAAAAATGTGAACCAAATCTTGAAGATGAATTAGTACCAATTGATGGAATAAAATTCAACAGTGCAAGTAATACAATGAAATAATTGGGAATATTTGAAACTACTTTCATATTTCCACGTATCAATGGAGCTTTAAGAATTAGTTTTGAATTTGTTTTTATGTAAAACCTTGCTGTTACACATTTTATATTGGAATATGATTATTCAATAATGTATGGCATGGAGTTACATAATAAAGACAGATACTTTGCTATTGGGGACAATAAGTGTCAAAGGTTTGCCTTTTTACCCTTTAAAAGACAAATCAAAATAAATAAAGTATCACCAGCGAGCTTAGAATTAGAGAAATTCAAGTCTGAACAGTTGAATAAAGCTGAAGTAAGTCTACATCTTACTTATAAGCAGGAAAATCAACTCTCTACCCTTTTACATGAACACAAAGAAGCCGTTTCATGAGATAAAGAGCCACTGGGGGCAATTGTTGGTCATTAATTTGACATTATTTTGAACATTGAAAGACCTTATCCACCAATCTTGAGAAGGAATACATACCCAGATAGCCCAAAATAAAGAGAAGCCCTTGAGCTTCACATTAAAGAGCATCTGGAACTTTGTGTCATAAGAAAGGTTGGCCACAATGAAGAAGTAGAAATAACTTCACCAGTAATAGTGGAATGGAATAATGGAAAGTCCAGGATGGTTGAGGACTTTAAATCTCTGAACACTCACACTGTTCCAGACAGACAGGTATCCCATACCAAAGATCCAAATTGCCCTCACTCAAATATCTCAAGGGTTTTGAATAAGAGCTATGGATGCCCTTGAAGGATTATATCAAAATGAGGTGAAACCAAACGCAAGGAAATTTTTTAAAATTATTATTCATTGTGGAGTGTATGTGTAAGGAGTGGATATGACACTTTGATTAAAAATGAAGTACTTTTCCTGTCCTCAAAATTTGTATAAGGTATAATATGATTCAAATTGTTAAGATTTAAAATTCTTAAGAGACAAAACAACAAATTTAATAATTTTGACTTTCTAAGTATAAAATAATAATAATATAAAGATCTATTGTTTTACCAACAATAGAAATTTATCCAAAAATACTCTACAAGAGATATTTAAGACTATAAAAGAAATTTATTCAAGAGAAATTGAAATTGGAATTAATTGAGCAAAGAACTGCAGCAAATTAATATTAGAACAAATTTTCAAGAAACAAATATACAAGAGAAAACATGCCTAAAAGTGACCAGAGTGAATTTGGAAACAAAGTCATAAAGCTAACAGTGATGAAAGATGCTTTAATTCACTTATGGGGGGTTCAAGGGTAAAAATGATTATAATGATTTTTTCACATGGTTAGAAGGTTTAAAATGATTTGAAAAGGGTGTTTATAATCTTTCATTGATTGATTTAACCGTTTTTTAAACTAATTATATAAGGAAAATATTTGAACTTGAAGAGAAAAGAGCGGAAAGTAGACATTCTTTTGTAGCCGCCGGTTTTCTTACTCAAAAAGTAAAATTTACTTTTATCAGTCGCGAAAAACACTCTGCAAACAGAAAAGCCAAATATAGTATCATTGAACCCTGTTTCAGACCAAAACAGCGCTGGTTTTAGCCATTTTGGACCCAGATATCAGCCCTTGCTATATGGATACCTGATTTTAAGCCTTAAAAACACGTTAGAATTTGTGTAGGAGATTGAAAAACCAGTTAAAACTGTTTTCCCTATTATTCCTTTAGCTTGAGGGCAGTTTTACCCTCTTGGCAACAGTTAAAACTGCCCTGGTTGGTATCAAAACCTCATAATCAATTGAGACACAGCGCCTGTGACTCAATTACAGGCCAAAAGTGATGGAAATTTGCATGGAATTTGACATCTCACTCCTTTCAGCAAAGAATTGGGGGGTCTGGCTCCCCCTCAGAGCAAAGATTCCTTTCCCCCCCAGAATCAATCTTTCCAATTTATTCTTTCTTTAATTCCTCATAATGCATTATAATTGTAATTCAAATATGTAGTTAAATTGAGCTTTTACAGTACACAACTGTAATAATTGATACCTCATATGTAGATTAAGGTTCACATATGTAATACATGTGCACATTTTGACATTTCAATTGAAAATACTTCAATTCCTCATAATGTCTAAACTACATACAACACCTCAATTTTAACACAAAAATTAATGGTTAACACCATATGTGATGGGAAGAAAAACAAGGTTTGGAGCATTTTTAGCTTTTGTACAGAAAATAATAAAAACTGAATTTAAGCTTGTTCAGAGTTGAGTTACAAAATTTTGACCCAGAGGTGACCCCACCTTATTTTTTATCAGGCATCCAAAGGTGAAATAATTTTCATATTTTTATTTATTGGAAAAAGGTTACAATAATCCTTATTTAAATTTCTTCCAAAAATATTTTAATTTTACTATTTTTGTTAAAAAATCATTTTTAATTAATTTTTTCAAGTAAAAATATATTTTCAAAATTTTAAATTTAAACGTAATTTTCATTTTAAATTATAATTTCACTTTCAATTTTGTTTATAAATTATATATAAATGTATTAATTTTGTACTTTATAACATAGATATATTTATTTTATTTATAATTGTATCAATTTTATTATTATTTTTGGTCTTTTGGGTATATAAAAATACCCCTAAGGCTCACATTCCCTTCCCTTAAAAAGGAACATTAATCTTTGATATTGTTATTGTGAGTGTGTGTCTGAACCTTCTGAGAAGTTTGGTAGCTTCAGGTATGTCGTTTTCTGTCAACCATTCATCTTCAAAAGCTGGGTCACTCTACCTGACAAAGTATTTCCTTACTTTCTTAATATTGAACTTTCTTTCTTCAAGACCATTGGTAATTTTTTTGGAACTGATCATTCAAAAAGAGGTATATGCTGGGGAGCTTTATTTCTCAAGGGAAACGTTTTAGCATCAATAGATTTATATCTCTTTATTAAGCTTACTTGAAATGTAGGATGCTTATTACTAAGTTCCTCAGATAATTCTACTTCAACAGCATGTTATCCATGGAGGGCCTTAATAGCAAAAGGTTCTGCAAAGCTGTCTTTGAGCCTCTTACATCCTTTTATGTTAGTGAAGTTAGTGGTAGATACAAGTACAAAATATCCCACTTTGAAGTCTGGAGTTTCATGTTATTTGTCCCATTTGTCTTTGGCATATGCAAATGAGTCCACCATGCACCTGTCACAACCACGAGTTTTGGCCCTCCTCCTTGATGGCTGCGGCAATCCAACCTGGAGCCAAGATGGGGCCAATTGGTCACGTCATGCCCTTTATGGCCAATTGGCCCCCTTGGGTGTTTTATGGTTTTTACGCCATAACCCCTCTCAACCATCATTTATGGCCTCAGGCCATATCCTGCCATCATTGGCCTTCTTGGCCAATTTCCACCTCACCAACCCCCAGGCCTTCATCTTTTATTTTGGGCCTGGGGGGGCCCTTTTATCTTCCAGGGGGTTATGGACCCCCTAGCCACCCCCTGTTCATTATGGGGGTTTTGGCCTAAATGACCTTTTTGGGCCATTTAGGCCCCCTACGGCTTCTACGGTCCGTACGGACCGTGGGCCGCGGTCCGTAGGCCAATTAGGCCCCTTTTGGCCTAATACAATGAGGCCAGCCACCTAGGCCACAAGGCCAGGTGGGTCCCAAATCACAATTGGGCCCACCTGAGCCAATTTTGGCCATGAATTCCTTGGACCCAAAAATGACCAAATTCCTCTGGGACACCCTTTTGGCCATAAATCCCGTAGGACCACCATGGCCTCTGGCAACCACCAGAGGCCACCAGATCAGCTCAGCAAAGCTTTCCCCTCAACTTAAGGGGAGTTCCTTCCTTTCCTTCATGCACTCCGTATCCAAGATTGCAGGTGTGGTGCATATATGGTATTATATACCATTATGCACCATTTATGTTCAGCAATCCAATGGTGACGTTTTCAGGACCCAATTCCACCTTTCCAATTCAAGGTCCATAATGCCGACACCCATTTCCAAGGAGGACTTTTCAGCTCATCAGTCTGGCAATCCATGGCGGCAATTCAGAAGATCATTCAAGGATCCCAACCACCTGTAACTGCAGGAGTTGGGTTGGTAAAATTCATTCAGGATTATTCTAAGGTCAATTCTCAAGAGATATTACATCATTTAAATCAGTTGTCAAGACATCAAGTATTCAATACTCCCTGGACAACCCAATTCATCCGTACAGGCCTTATTCAATCAACCTGTATGGCCTTGGCCCAATTGGGCCATTTCTAATTCCACTGTGTGAATTCTATCACACAGTTCAAATTTCAAGATGGCCAGAACTGTATTTCCCGATTCGGACAATACAGTCATTGATCCACCTTCCAGGATCAATCTTTCAGCTTTTCACATATACCGGCCACCTTTCATCACCTGGGGACTTTTTCCCCAGTTAATTAATATATTGGATTTATTTTTATCCTTATTTTCTTTTACCTTATTAAAGTTAATACTGATAATCTTAAGTCAGTCATTAGCACCCCTTTTCTCTTTCTTTCTTTGCCTGTCAGTGGATATTGGTGGTCATATCCTTTACTAATTCCATTGTTCTTTCTGGCAGGTTGAAACAGTGAATTGAGGATTCACTTGGTTGGCTTCTTGGCTTCCTCTTATTTTGGCCTCTGGCTTCACTCTTCTTATTCTTTGTTATCTTTGGCATATTTGTCCTTTCTCTATTTCCTGCTTAACAAATATATTCCATAGTATTTCTTATCATCTGTTGGGGCCCTCCAAGTGAGTTCTTGATTCCGGAGTGCCAGGCCCTCTTGCTTCCATAAGAGCCCCTGTGACAGCACCTTACTTCATTATTTCTAGAATTCCTTTGAAGCTGCTAGCTGTGAGATGTATTTCAACCAAATCTTTCCTCAAGGAATTGTGGGGTAATTTGGTATTCAGCCCTTTTTCTAGAATAGCAGTAGTTTGATTGGCACTGGCATGAATGGATGTTTTATCTGAAGATTCCAGTGCAGGTAAAAAGGTACACCAATCATGGGTGGATCCATCACAATATTTAAGTTCCAGGCCATATGCACCAAATATCCTGACCATTTCTTCAAAAGTTTAGATCATTCATTCAGCTAGACCATCAGTTTGTGGGTGGTAAGCTGTAGAGAAAGATAACTTAGCTCCAAACAATCGGTTAAGGTTTGTCCACAGTGCTGAGGTAAATTTGGGATCCCTGTCACTCATGCTGTTTGTGAATATTCCAGTCCATGATAATAATCTAATCCATATCAGAAGAGCTTTATCCATGGCTGTATCATCTTTGTGACATGGAAAAAAGATTGGAGTATTACTGAACCTGGCATCAATCACTAGGAATGCATTATAGCTTCTATCACCTCCTGGTGGTAGGCCAGTTAGCCAATTCATATGCTCAATTTCACAAGGTCTGCTGGGCTCTTGGATTTTGATTGTATTTCCAAGTATTTTTCCAGTGGATTTATTTGCCTTTTTATATCTGTCACATGTTTTGAAATACTCTGAAACATGTTTTTGCCACATTGGCCACCATATAAAGGTCTCAAATTTATTCCTTGTTCTGTCCTCAGAAAGTTGTCCTGAAAAGGGGCTGTCATGGCACTCTTTCAGTACAGGATTGATGAAGGATCTATCCAAAACTTTCATTACACATTTGTGTTTAGTCCTATGGTAGATTATGCCATCCATTAGATGAAATCTTCCTTCATCATATGTTTCCTTCCATATTTAATCTAAGGCATGTATAAAGGAGCTATCTTTGGAGTCCCTATTGGGTAATTGGAATAGGATGCTACAGTTCCTATCTTGAGAATAACTGTTTCTTACTTCCTGAAAGAATGTGGTGTTCAGGTCTGTAACACTAATTCCTGCTATTGGAATCTGTGGGAAAACTTCTTTGGGTATGTGAGCAGGATCATCAATGGTATTTGGTAATTCCCCTCTGCTTAGTCAATATGAAGTTTTGTGAATATTTCCATCCTGGTGCACAATGATCATATTCTCTATATACTCCTGTATGGCTATTTGACATCTGAGAATGGGCCTGTTGGGTGTTTTCATCTTCAAAAGTGATTTAACAGCAGTAAAACATGTTATTTCTCCAAAGACACATCCTTCATGAAAGTAAACAAGTTTTTCCAAAGACCAGACAAGGAGTAAACACTCCATTTGACTTGCCACACATCTGGCTTCAGTTGGTTTGATATGCCTAGATCTGAAACATATGGGTACTTCCACAGGTTTTTCATTTATAATCTGGACTCGATGAAGTGGAGCACTAAGCCCATCTCCTGATGTATAAATATAAAGCTTTAAGGGAAGATTAAAATCTGGAATAAGTAAAAGTGGAGCAATGGTTAAAGCTTGTCTCAAAGACTCAAAGGCTTTGACCCTGTCAAAAGTAATCTCAAATACTGTCTCTTTGACACACAATTTAAAAAGAGGCTTTTCTATGGATTAAGAATCTTTAATGTGCTTCCTGCAATATCCTACAAACCCCAAAAAGTTCTGAATTTCTTTTTTGTTCTGAGGCATAGGTTTAAGTAGAACTGCTAAAACCTTGTTTTTGTCAGCTCCAAGGGATAGACTAGATACTACATGTCCCTGATATTTGAGTTCTTTGAATCCAAAATGACATTTCTTTAAAGAAATCTTCATGTTTACAGATTAAATTTTTGCCAAATTTCTGGATGATCTGTACATATGTTCCTCCCAATTATTGGAACAGACAATAATATTATCTATGTAGAAGATTAACCATCCTTATGAAAGTTCTTCAGGGAAGATTTTATTCCTTATCCTTTGAAGTGTGAAAGTGCATTTTTGATACTAAAAGGAATTATCAAATATTCATACACCTCACAATGAACAATAACTCTCCAGTATTTTCTTGTGCTTGGTGTCACTGAATTTTGATGAATTCCTTTAAGGGAATCCATAGTACTTATGTAAACTGCTCAAGATATTTGGGTAAGGGAAATTTAGATCCTTGGTATTGGGTACCTGTCTGGGACAGTGTAAGTGTTCAGAGCTCTAAAGTCCCCAACCATTCTGGATTTTCCATTATCCCATGAAGATATTACTGGTGTAGGTATTTCTACTTCCTCATTGTGGCAAACCTTTCTTATTACCCCCAGGTATAAGAGCTCTTTGATATGGAGATTCATATCTTCTCCTGATTTTGGGCTTTCTGGATATGCAGGTCTTCTCAAGAGTGGTGGGTAAGGCCTTTCAGTATTAAGAAGAATGTCAAATTAATGACCAAAAATTGTCCCTAGTTGTTATTTATCTGATGAAAAGGCTTCTTTGTGGTCAGATAACAGGGCAGAAAGTTCACTTTCCTGTTTATCAGTAAGATGAAGATTTATTTCATCTTCATTCAGCTGTTCAGAATTGAATTTGTATACCTCCAAGTTGACTAGTGATACTTTGTTTACTGTAATTTGTCTCTTAAAAGGTAAGGCAAATCTTCGATGCTTATTTTCCCCAATAGCCAAGTATCTGTCTTTATTGTTATGTAAATCTATGCCCTACATGAGTAAATAATCATTTTCCAATATACAATGGGCACTAGAGCAATTTTCCATGACAAAAAATTCAAAATTTATTCTTAAATTTCTATTGATATGTGGAAATATGGCAGTGGTTTCAAATATACCCAATGCTTTCATTTGATTACTTGCACTGTTGAATTTCATTCCATCAATTGGTAATAATGGATCTTCAAAATTTGGTATACAATTCTTAAGAAAAGATTTTCCAAGACAAGAGCAGCAGGATCCTGGGTCAAGTAAACGCTTAGTGGGTTTTTTATCATTTACCACTTCTGCTATACAGGAATTACAAGCTGTGTAGCCTTTTTACCTGTTGGGTCTGCTTTTCATGCGTTGTGAATCTTGGATTTTTGATAAAGAAAGTTGACTATTACTTAATTGTGGCAAATGGGAGTAACATTACATGATGTCAAATGTGACATTGTTATTTTCTATATCTTTTGAAGATTCAGAAAGTATTGATGATTTATCACCTGAATTGTCTTCAATAACAGCCTCTTTTTCCACGTCAGGTTCTTTTACAATGTCAATTTTCTTGATTTTCCCCCTTTTTGGACATGTATTAGCTAAATTTGTGTTGCTTTGGAAAATATGGCCCCTTTGATTAAATATGCACAGTTATATATCATATTATCAGAATTTTCTTTTGGATTTTTGTACACAGAATCTTTCAAAGGTGTATCAAACCCTGTTTCAAGATTCACCCTACTAGAACCAATTTTGGTTCTGCTGGTTACTTCTTCCAATATATTTCTAATATCCTCTGCTGAAGATTGTTCAGTAGTCTTGCTTTTGATGGCATACTCTAAGTCACCTCCACATTATTTCAGAATTTTTCTGTGAATCATAAATTCTGACATGTCAGCATATAATGCTGTTAATCTGTCCTTGTTTTGGAAATACCATGGTAAAGCGTTTTCTTTATCAGAATTAAATTTGACTTATTCAAAGGCTGATTCTATTTTAAATCTCTAAGCATCATTGGCCCCTTTGTTAGTGATTTGGGCTTTCCAATAAGTACAACTTTGGTGTCCATGTGCTTGTCTTAATTTGATTTACCATCTATGGGCTGATCTGGTAAACAAGGTGCTAAATATTGTTGTTACCAACCTTTCTGGTAACTCAAAATCTTCTTTAATAATGTCAATACCTCTGATGAGTTGCATATGGTCATAATCTACTTCACGCCTGAAGTGAGGCCACTCTCTAAGTTTTGGTAGTTCTTTCATGAGTGCTTGGCCCATTCATGGTTCCAAGTTATTGAAAGAAGTGGAAAGATCATTCTTTAATTGTGAATTTTCTAAATACAATAATTGTGGGTTGGAATTTCTTGTACCCTAATTTTGATTTCAAGGTGTATACATTATTAATAATGTGTGCATTAATTGCTCAATATCATTCATTTTAATGGTCTACACCTTTGGGAATTTTTGAGTTCATGTTGGAATACTTGTATTAAATTTATCACTTCAATTCTATACATGCCGTATTCATGTGCCACTACTTGCCATAATTCTGTGTGTATAGTATTCTCAGCAGTGACTGGATTCAATTTCATTGTTAATTTTGATATTTCCTCTTGTGAGGTGTCAAAACACTTTTTCCACAAAATTTTGTATGTATTTACTTCATTAAATGAATTTGAAATGTCATCAAATACTTTTTTATTACATCCTTTGAATATATTTATGGCTTGTTTTATTCTTGTTTCAATTATGTCATGAGAATGGAATTTGCAATACTTATCTGTTAACTCTTTGATAATGCCGGACGGTTCATCTATTTTATTAAACAATGAATTATCATTATTGGAAGCTTTAATTTCTTATAAAACTGATTTAAAACACATAAGTGTTCCATTTATTTGGCTCAGATTAAGTTATTTGTCTTACAAATGTTACATATTGATGACTTTTCATCATAAATATGACTTTTTATGTCATTTATAGCTATGTACAAGTTTGGAATACCATCCAGAGTGTCAGAAACCATTTCTGATATTTTAATCTGGCTTCCTGCTTTCTCTTGAATTCCCTCATTTTTCTGGCCATCTAAAACACATTTCCCTGGAATCCTGCTGAATATTTGGGATTCTGTAGCCCTGGCTGAATGGGTCTGTGGCTGGTGCCCTGCATTTGAACTTGTTCTGAGTCTATGGATTCTTGTTTACATTGGAATTGCTTCTGCTGGATATTGGGTGTTTTTGGAACTTGCTTGGGTGGTGGAGGGGTTTATTCCTCCATTCTGCTGTTCAAAGCATCAGGTTTTTCTTTTCCATCAATGGATGCCATCCATAGAAGAAACTGCAAGCATTGGGATGGCCCAGAGATCTTCTCACAGTCAGGTAAGAAGTCATGCAGTTTTTCAACCAATCTGCAAGGATCTGGTACTCTTTGTGCTGCAATGCATTGTTGTAAGCCTTCTGGCTGGCTTTGTATATGTCAACAGAGGCTTCTTGTGGAAGTGTAAGCTCTGTTTGAAGGTAAAAAAGTATTATTGGCTTCATAAAGGCATAATTTGTTAGTTTGTAATTCATTTACTTACCCTTGTCCTTCTGTAACTGATTCGCTTCTGCCATGTCATGTCTATAACTGTTTTGAGAGCTTCTATAGGGGCTATAGCTGGCTCCTGATCTGGTTGAAGGAATAATTATGACAAAAGGCTTAAAAATAGTAATTTTATGTCAAAAACTTACTATTGGCCAAATCGTCTGCTTTCTGAAGGGTATTACTTATGTCCAAGTTGATTAATTCAGAAAAGATTGGCTCTGGTTAGTTATTCTGAGTTATAAAAACAGTACTATTGTGCTCGGAATTGACAGTACTTTCAGGGATAATACTAGTAAACATTGATGAAGTTTCAATGTTTTGTGGTCTTACCACGCTGTCACACACCAAAATTAATGAAACAAGCAATTAATTGAGTAAAAAAGGTTTTTTTTTGAAAAGAGAAATGAAAAAAATAAATCCCCATGTATAACATGAAAAGTTTTATTTTTTATGGATTTTTTGAATTCTTCAATATAAAAAAAATGATAAAATGGTTTCACAGGTAAAATATTGTGTCTGGGCCCCCAAAGTTAAGGTTTTTATATGAAACTTTGATTTAAAATGAAGTAATTTTCCTGTCCTAAAGAGTTTTGTAAGGTACAATATGATTAAAAATGTTAAGATTTATAATTTTTAAGAGAAAACACCCCAATTTTCTTGATCTTTATAGGTATAAAACAATAATAATATAAAGATTTATTGTTATAATATAACTAAAGATTTATCCAAAAATACTAAACAAAAGATATTTGAGGCTACAAAAGAAATTCCTTCAAGAGCAATTTAAATTGAAATTAATTGAGCAAAGAACTTCATGAAATTAACATAAGAACAGAGTCTTTAAAAAATAATATCAAAGAGAAAAAACACCCAAAGTGACCAGAGTGAAACTTGAAACAAAGTGACAAAGTCAACAGTGATGAAAGATGCTTCAATTCACTTATGGGGGATTCAAGGGTAAAAATGATTATAAGAGTTACAAAAAATTATCATAATGATTTTTCACATGTTTAGAAGGTTTAAAGTGATTTGAAAAGGGTGGTGGGAATCTTTTACTTACAGTCCATTTTAGATAATTCCATGTGAAATACTGAATCTTCAACAGAAAATACAACCTGAAATGAAATTTCCAATAATATTGATAAATTTGAGAAATTAATGTTTGTTCTGAAATAGAAGATGATTTACAGTTTTCACTCCTTTTATTCTTAACCATAAATGGGTTGGTAGTCATGTAGATTCATTAAGCAAGTAATTATGATAATCTTACATGACAACAAATTGTGAAATCAATAATCCAAAGAGAATAATTGGTTTCCCACTTACTGGTTTTTTAGTTGGCTCCATGGAACGCCTCTGTGAGTATTCTTTGACCTGAAATAGGCCTCCTCTTTCTTTTTTTCCCAAAAAATGTTTTTACCCAATTATATCTTTGTTACAAACAAGTAAGTATTATTTAAAACTTTTCTTAAGTGTTTTATTCTTGCAGAATCCATAAGAAAGACGTGAACTCATAGAAAGAAACTATATATTTCTGTAATACTTCTTTGAATCAATTTTGATCCCTTAAATCCACAATTTATTTGTAAAATCTCTTTACCATATTCTTTCCACGGCTCAGTTAGTATTAGTGAGTGGTTTTGAATTAATTCTTGTAGTTTTTCTGTATTATTTTTTTTCTTCAAAGCATTATATTCATAATTAATCTTGTGAAAGATAATTATATATTAAGAAAATTCCATTATTTTAATAAAGAAGTTTTATTATTGAAATGCTCCTTGTAATTGATTCTTGTAGCCAGTTACTGCTTAATGTTATATTCACTGGTAGTGTATAAAAAGTAAAAGAAATGATTAATTAATTAATTATTTAAATTGTGGCTATAATAATTTTGTAAATATATTTTGTAAGAAAAGTCATAGTATTGTTGATTAATAGTAATATTATCAACAATTTCATAGACACATCTTAAATTATTTTTCTTTAATTACTCATAATGTATTATACTTGCAGGTTAAATATGTAGTTCAATCAATTTTCTACAGGGAAAAGCTTTGATAATTGATACCTCATATATAAATGAAATTTCACTTATCTAATACATGCACACATTTTGACATTTCAATTGAAAATACTTTTATTCCTCATAGCTTCTAAACTATACACAACACCTCAATTTTAACACAAAAATTTATGGTTAACACCAAACTTGATGTGATTTAAAACAAGGTTTTGAGGATTTGCAACTTTTGTACAGAAAATACTAAAAACTTAAGTTAAGCTTATTCAGAGTTGAGCTACAGAATTTTTACCCAGAGGTGAACCCACCTTATTTTTTATGAGGAATCCAATGGTGATATAATTCTCATATGTTTATTCATTGGAAAAAAGGTGCAATAGTTCCTATTAATATTTTTTCTAAAAATATTTCAATTTTAATATTTTTGTTAAAAATTCAATTTACTTAATTTTTCCAAGCAAAAACATATTTTCAAAATTTTAAATTTCAAAGTAATTTTAATTTTAATTTATAATTAAATTTTCAATTTTTCATGTAAATTTCTATCTATATTTTAATTTTGTACTTTATAATATGAATAAATTTCTTTTATTTATAATTGAATCATTTTTTTATTATTTGTGGTCTTTTGGGTGTATAAAAATACCTCTAAGGTGCACAGTATGAATACTCAAGGATGTCCTTTGGTAACCAAAATGAACTTTCACACTTTCCAAAAATTATGAATAAAATATTCCCTGAAGAACCTTCATATTGATGGCTGATAATTTAAATTGATGACATTATTGTCTGTTCTAACACTTGGGAGGAACATATGTACAGATTATCCACAGTTTTAGGAAAAACAAAATCTGTAAACATGAAAATTTCTTTGAAGAAATTTAACTTTGGATATAAAGAACTCAAAGCCTTGGCACATGAAGTATCTGGTATTTTGCTTGTCATTGACAAAAACAAATTTTCAGAAGTACTACTGAAACCTATTCTCCAGAATGAAAAGGAGATCTAGTCATTTTTGGGATGTGCAGGATACTAAAGATACAAAATTGAAGACTTTGCATCCATAGAAAGACCTTTTCAGAAATTGTGTGACAAAGAAACAATATTTGAAATGACTGTTGACATAGTCAAATCCTTTGAATCCTTGAGACCAGCCTTAACCACCGCTCAACTCTTACTGATGCCCGATTTTAAGCTTCCCTTTAAGCTTTATATTGATACAAGAGGAGATGGTCTGGGCTCTTTACTTTATCAAGTCCAAATTATAAATAACAAACCTGTAGAAGAACCCAAATTTTTCATATCTTGGTGAATAAAACCTACTGAAGCCAGATATGTGGCAAGTAAAATGGAATTTTTGTGACTTGTCTAGGCCTTGGAAAAACTTAATTACTTTTTTAGGGATCTTTTTTGAAGTAATAACAGATTGTATTACTGCTAAGTCACTTTTAAACAGGAAAGCCCCAAACCCCCAACAGACATATGCTCAGATGAAAAATATCCATACAGGAATATAGGGGCAATATGACCATTGTACACAAAAGATGACAATATTCACAAAAATTAAGATGGAATAAGAAAACCCCCATTACAAAATGACATTGAAAATCCTCCTTATGTGCCAAAAGAAACTTCCTCATAGATCCCAATTAAAATAATCAGTGCTACAGACCTTAACACTATCTTTTTTGAGGGAGAAAGGAATAGTTATAATCAGGATAAGAACTCTAAAATCCTATTCAAAGTAATTGCTAAAGACTATGGAGATGATTTCTTGATACATGGCTTAGATGAAATATGCAAGAAATCATATTTTGAAGGAAGATTTCATTTACTTGATGGTATAATTTACCATAGGACTAAACACAAATGTGTAAACAAAGTTGTGGACAGCTCCTTAATCAATCTTGTACTGAAAGAATTCCATGAAAGCCCCTTCTCAGGATGCCTATTTGAGGACCAAAAAAAGGGAAAAATTTAAAACCTGTATAGGGTGGCCAATGTGGCAAAAAGATGTTTCAGAGTATCATAGAACCCATGATAGATGCCAAAAGGCAAATAAATCCACTGGCAAATGACTTGGAAATATTATCAAAATACAAGAGCTCAGCAGACCTTGGGAAATTGAGCATATGAGTTGGGTAACTGGCCTACCACCATAAGCCGATAGAAGGTATAACACATGCCTAGGGACTGTTACAGCTTGAGTAAGACTGCAATATTTATTCCATGTAGCAAAGATGATACAGCCATAGACATTGCTCTTCTGATATTGAATAGAGTAGTATCATTGACTGGAATATTCACAAACATCATTAGTGACAGAGATCCCAAATTTACCTCAACACTGTGAAAAAACCTTCACCTTCTTTGGGACAAAGTTATCTTTCTCTACAGCCTACCATCCACAAACTGATTGTCTAGCTGAATACATGATCCAAACTTTGGAAGAAATGGTCAGAAGACTTTGTGCATATGGCCTAGAGCTCAAATATTTCAATGTATTAACCCATTATTGGTGTGCCCTTCTACCCGCCTTGGAATTAGCATATAGAAAATCCATTAATCCCATTAACAATAAAACTCCTGCTATTATAGAAATAGGATGGAATCCCAGAATACCCAATATTCCCTGAGGAAGGATTTGGTTGAGATACATCCTATAGCTTCTAGCTGCAAAGAAATTGTCAAAAAATCTAGAAATAATGCAGTGAGGTGCATGGTAGATTCATTTGCATATTCCAAAGACAAATGGTAAAAATCACATGCTAATCCAGACTTCAAAGTAGGAGATCTAGTAGTTGTATCTACCACTAACTTCAATAAAATCAAAAGATGTAAGAAGCTCAAATACTCCTTTTCAGGACCTTTTGTTATTCAGGCCCTCCATGGTGAAAATATTTTTCAAGTGGAATTGTCTGAGGAGCTTTGTCATAAGCATCCTTCATTTCCAGTAGGCGTGATAAAGCCTTACAAATCTGCTGATGCTGAAAAATTCCCCAGAATATACCTCCTATTGAATCATCTTGTGTTAAAAAAATTACCAAGGTTCTCAAAGCAAGGAAATTGAGGATTTAGAAAGTATGTGAGTACCTTGTCAGGTACACTGACCCAATTTGTGAGGTTGATTGGTCAATAGAAAAAGAAATAACTTGAACTACCAAACTTCTCATAGGGTTCAGAAAAATTAGAAATAATAATATTAAAAAGTAATATTATTTTTTGAGGGGGAGGGAATGTGCGCCTTAGAGGTATTTTTATATACCCAGAAGACCACAAAGAACAAATCATTTTATAGCTATACATACATTTATTTATAATTTAAAGACAAATATTGTAATATAAATATAAGATTTATATATAAAATTGAAATACTGATCAATTATAGTGGATACCATCAATGAATATCTACTAGAAGCCTGTTAGACTCCAGGAGGGAGTATCTTACTATAAATAGAGCTCTTTTTACTCAATTTCCCCCTCAGACACAACAAAAACATCAAATTATTAAAACCAAAGGTAAGAGATTTCTTCTTTTTATATAAAACTATTAAATATTCAAAGAATAAAGTTTATATCTTTCAGAATCTCCAATTTGGACGTGATTAAATCAATTTTTTATCAATTTTATTAATTTACTCTAAGATTCCCTAATTCCACATAAAAACAAGAATATTTGTAATTTATTTTGATTTTCATTTTCAGTACAGTTTAAATAAGCTGTATTTATATTCTTTGGCATAAAAATATTCAAAATTATTACATTAAGTGCTGAAAGTATGTTATTTTCTCTTTTTATAGTGATTGCTATTTATCATTTTTTTTAATAATTCTTAAATTACTATAAATAGTATTTATATCAATTTATGAACTTAATATTAGTAATATCATTGTTATAATTGTTTTTTCATATGAGAAATTTTTTCTTAAGCCTTGATCATTTGTTTGTAAAAATAATAAAGTTTTGTAAATATATTAATCATCATATGTTAGTATATATATTTGATTAAATTAATCTTTTTAATATATAATCTATATTACTATATTCATTTAATAATATAAATACTTGACACCATAAATGTGATAATTCTTCATAACTATAATTCTCTTTTAAAATATTCTTTGAACTTCATAGGGACGTTCAGAGTACAATAAGTAAAATATTAGTAATTTTTACTTATTATTTCATAGTCAAACCTTACATTTGGGGGCCTGGCCATGATATTTACTTAAAAGACCTGTTGAAAAGATTCAAATTGGGTTTATCAAATAAAAATTTGAATTTTAATCATAAAATTATATAATAATTTTATATTTATTGATTTTAAAAGCTATTGATGAATTTGGAAAGCAGTTGTACTTTCTTGCACGTGGTTTTTCACATCCTTAGACTTGCAGGAAATTCTTTTGAGTGACTCTAGTAGTTGAAAACAATATTTCTAAATTGAATAGAAATTTATATTATAGTTTAATTTCAATAGAATCATCTTAATTTTCTATTTTATTCTTTAAAAATAAAAAATACCAAAAATAATAAAAAACACAATAAAAAATCATTTTTTGTTCATTTCTCTGATTTTTTGAGATTTAAAAGCAATTTTTACATGTAAGTTGCCATATCTTCTCAAAAATAACAATTCTTATAAAAAGACTTATATTTATTTGTTTTTTTAGTGTTTGAAGACAACCAGACTACTGTTAATAGATTGGTGGAAGAAACTTGTCAAAGCTCTCCAACACCTGTTGTAAATAAGAAAAGAAAGGACAATAAATTAGTCTTTCCAGTACTTACTCCTCAGGATTTTGAAGGTGAGTGACTATCTTAAAATTTCCATAAAAAGATTTCTAGTTTCCTTAAAGTTCTTTTTTAATTTTTTTCTTAATTATGACTACCAGAAGAGGTTCCCAATACTCCATCCAATAAGATGGAACTGGACTCAGAAGTCAAATTTATCTCTCAAAAGGGCAAAGAAAGGGAAAAATTCCCAATTGAACAGAATATACACAACAAAGCTCCATATCCCAAAGGCAAGTCCCATAAATCCCCATAATATCTGAGCCAGAGTTGGAACTAAGTATGAGAAGCTCCAAAAGGTACAAATCATAATGAGAGGCCTCAAATAGACATATACATGAGCCAGTAAAAGCAATACTACACTGTGTACAAGGATAAGGATTGGGAAATGCTGCCATAAATCCACAAAGGAGTGATGAACTCCTGGAACATACTAAAAACGTTCCCCAAAGAGGAGGGAATAGTGAGATAATCCAATGGATGGAATCGACTTTCATCCCGACCTCATATCAAAAAGATAAAGGAATACCATGCCAAAAAGATGGAGGCAAGCAAGGAAGAAGCCCCAGTAGCTTCTGCCAGAAAGCCACAAGTCAACCAACCTCCCCAGGAGGGGAAAAAGATAAAGAAAATGAATTGGAGGAAACCATATCCCCCAAGTTACAGGATTCTAAAGATCCAAAAAGATGCCATGGACAATGTGTTCAATATGGCCAGAACTTTGATGGAATTCAAGGACAAAGAAGAACAAAGAATGAGACAACCCCATTTCCCAAAGAAAAAACCTTGACAAAAAGTCTTAATTTACAACACTCAGAAATTAATATAAGGACAACAAGAATTACATAAATAAATAAAAGATATGAAAGAAAAGACTTTGGCAATCAATTATGATGTGAGTATTAATAAAACACCAGAAAAGCTAAAAAAATTAAGCATTTCTGTTGAAAAAGTTAAACAAAAGACTTCATAACATGAAAACCTATTTCTGTACAATTTAAAGAAAAGTAATTAAGCAATGATAAATCTCAGATATGACATTCAAAGTGAAACAAGACTTATTACTGAGAAAATGGATAAAATAAATAAGGCTAACTTAAATACGCCAAAGTTATCAAACCCATTTTCTCAAATAAAAGTCCTGTTAAGCCAAAATAGAAAATAACAGATCCATTCATATCAGACTTTAGACATCAATATAATGATCAATTATTAATGAAGGAAGAATCTCAATTAAAATAATAGCAAAAGTCTACAGGTGAAGGTGAATATGACCATATGTCATTTATGAAAACAATTGACATGCTACAAGAGGATTATACCATAACAGATGAATTAATAGATCCCAGACTACAATCAACATTTGAAAAATCTTAAAAAAGATGTTTTTATGGAATAAGACAAACAAATGGCAAAAATACATGGTCTTGGTGGAAGAATGAAATAATCACCAAGTGGAAAATGATGCCTGGAGGTAAAAAATAGAAAATGAATTTGAAAATTCCTTCTTTGACCCAGATGAGGATAACCTTCTGACTTGGTTCTCAAAACAAGCTGAAAGATTAAATGAACTGTACCCAGAAATTGGACAACAAATGATGCATATGAAGATAATCAAGAAGTGTCAAGGAGAACTGGAACATTCACTGATGAGAATATGCATAGAGCCATGCTCCACAGAAGAGTACATTAATGCACTAGAGGACAGAATGGCAAGAACCAAGATTGGCAGAAAATGGAAAACATTGGATCATAAAAGTCCATATAAACCAAGAGAGTCTTTCAAACCCAATATTCCCAGTGTGAACCTTTGAGATATGACCACATATCCAAAAAGGTCACAGAAAATTTTCTGTAATAATTATACTTATCATAATTATCTCAAAAATTAGTAAGATACCATAAATAAGTACAAAATCTGAATTAACTCAGATTTTAATTAATAAAAATGTGAAATGAATTACACCATTAGATTATTCATGGTAAAATACACATATGTCATTCTTATGGCATATCTCAAAAGTCAATAATTACTGAAGTATAAGTAATAATATCTTAAAAAAGGTAAAAACCTTATTTAACTCAGGAGCCAATGAACAACATGTGAAAGAAATTTTACCATTGGATTCCCCATAAAGGCCCACACATAAAACAATTTTAGAGCTATTATCCGAAGTCAATATTTAAGGAAGTAAGCTGAATATATGCACTTTTTTGGTCAATGCATATATTCATGGTTTTTAGCTAATATCTCTTAAAATATGCAACATAGAGACATAAACCAAAAATAAAGTCACTACGTAATTACTGTAGGAGCACAAATATGAGCTTTATTCCACAAGCTATAAAAAAGGTTAAAGCTTGTAATGGATTATTGAATAAAATCAATGGAGCTGTTGACCACTTTGTTTTGAAAGTGGTCCAAGCTTAAAAAAAGTAAACAGTCAGATTTCACTAGTTCATACATGAATAATGACATAATTTATATTATAATATTTAAGGTATAACCCCTCAAAATCATGGTTTGAAGGTCAAAATATTAAATTTCAACAGAAAAGATGAGTTACAAGAAAAATCATCAAAATAGAGTTTTGATGATGTAATAAAATTCTCTTGGAAGTTTAATGATGACATGTCAGGCTATCAGAATCCACTCTCAGAAGATCTGTAGTGTGTATAACCTAAAGGTTATTCATGATCAAAGTTTAAGCTTTAATTTGATCATTAATGATCACTCACTGTAATCTTATTTTAAGCTTAACAGTAATATAAGTGATAAAGCTGATGAATACTATTAGATTAAGATTAATAATAATAAATTCCACAAAGGTTAGGCTTCTGCCAAGCCTATGATGTCATTAAACTTAGAGTTATAGTGATAACTCTAAATAATGGTGTAATAACGACATAAGATGGCTTGATCATGATGTAATCATCACTAAAAACTACAATATTGATCATTTATAGTATAAAGAATTGGTACACGTCCAATAGAAGCCTTCTGGACTCTAGAAGGGAGGTATTTACTATAATCAGAGCTCTTTTTACTCTATTTTCCCCTCAGATGCATCAAAAACACTAAAATAATTAAATAAAAGGGTAAATTATTTATTCTTTATTTATAAAAATCCTATATTATCAAAGACCAAAGACCAGCTTTATTATAATCATCAATATTGATGTGATTACATCAATTATTTAATTTTTTTGCTTGAAAAATCTCTCTAACTCAAATTCCATGTTAAATTAAAGAATATTTGTAATTTCTCTATTTTTATTTGTAAATACAGTTTGTATAAATTGTATTTACATTATTTTGGCGTAAAACCTTTCAAAATTATTATATTAAGTGTTGAAAGTAGGTTATTCTCTCTTTTATAATAATTTCTCTCCATTATTATTTTTAATAATTCTTATATTAATATAAATAGTATTTATATTAATAAATAACCTTAATGTTAGTAATATTATTGTTATTAACTGTTTTTTATTTAGAAAAAACAGTTTTTTACGCCTTTATTATTTGTTGGTAACAATAATGAGGTACTTATAAATATATTTGTTTATTATATTATCTTTTTATAATATAAATCATATTATTATATTTATTTAATAATATAATCATTTTTTATGCCTTAATTATAATAATTCACAATTATCATAATGAATTTAATCTTATTATTCATTATTCATAAGGACATTCATAGTACAATAAGCTAAATATTTGTAATATTTACTTATTGTTTCATATTCAAACCTTTCATTTGGGGGCCTGGCCGTGATATTTACTTTGAAAGACCTTTAAAAAAAATTCTAATTGGGTTTATTCAATAATAAATTCTAATTATAATCATAGAATTATATAATAATTTTATATTTATTGATTTTAAAAGCTATTGAGGCATTTGGAGAGCAATTGTATTGTCTTACACGTGGTTTTTCACATCCTCAGACTTGCAAGAACTTTTTTTGAGTGACTCTAGTGATTAAAAAAGATATTTTATAAATTAAAGAAAATTTTTTATTATGAATTAATTCATAAAAGAGTCATATTCATTTTTATTTTATTCTTTAAAAATAAAAACATAAAAAAATATTAAAAACCAATAAAAAAAGTTATTTTTATTCATTTTTATTCATTTCATTTTTTCAAATATATAAAAGCAATTTTTACATGGAAAATTTCCATATCTTACCAAAAAATAACACTCCTTATATAAAAGACTTATATTTATTTGTCTTTTTTAGTGTTTGAAGACAATCCAACAGAAAGCAACCAAGCCACTGTTGAAAGCTTGGTGGAAGAAGCTTGTCCAAGTTCTTCAACACCAATTGTCATTAAGAAAAAGAAAGCTAAGAAATTAGACTTTTCAGGACCCACTATTCAGGACTCTGAAGGTGAGTACCTCATTTATAAATTGCCATAAGAAGAATTCTTGTCCTTAAATCCTCTTATTTCTTATTTCTTAAATCATGACCACCAAAAGAGGCTCCCAATACTCCATCCAATCAGATGGAGCTGGACTCAGAGGTAGAATTGATTCCTCAAAAGGGAATAGAAAGGGCAATATCCCAAGTTGAATAGAATCCACACAAGGAAGTGCCTTATTCCAAAGGCAAGTCCCAGATATGCTCATGATATCTGAACCAGAGTTAGAACTAAGTATGAGTAACTCAAAGAAGTACAAATAACATTCAGAGGGCTCAGATAGACATTTACATGAGCCAGTACAAGCAGTACTACATAGTGTAAAAAGACAAGGACTGAGAAATGTTGCCTCAAGGAGTGATGAACTCCTGGCACATCCTCAAAAAATACCTCACATAGTGGTATACTCCAATGGATGGAATCCACTGTCATCCAAGCCTCAAATCAAAACAATCAAGGAGTACCACTCCAAAAAGGGGGAGGAAAGCAAGAAAGAAGCCCCAGTAGCTTCTACCAGCAGGCCTCAAGCCAGCCAACCTCCCCAAGAAGGGAAGAAGAACAAGAAAAAGAATTTGAGGAAACCATATTCCCCAAGCTACAGGATTCCAAAAATCCAAAAAGATGTCATGGACAATGTATTCAACATGGCCAGAACTTTGATGTAATTTAAAGACAAAGAGGAGCAAAGAATGAGACAACCCCATTTACCAAAGAAATAACCTTATCTCCTGATTTTTTAAATACTTTAACAGAGCTTAAAGACAGTATTTTACCTCTTAAAAACATTAAAAATTGTTTATTATCTTTACAAGAAGTAAATAATAGCTTATCATGTAAGATTTGACTATGAAACTGATGATAATATCACTATTAATCAAAAGTACCATGTCTGTTCTTATGAAATATAATAATAAAATATTATTATAACCACAATTAAATAATTAAATAATTATTTCTTTCACGTGTTAAACACTACTAGTGATTTTAACAGTGAGCAAATAATTGTCTACAAGAATCAATTACAAGAAGATTTTAATAATAAAATTTCTTTTATTAAAATAATAAAATTATTTTAATATATAATTATCTTTTGAAAGAATAATTATAATTGTAATTCTTGAAGAAAACTAATTTTAGAGAAAAAACTTTAAGAATTAAAAATAAATCACTCACTAATATTTCAAAGAACTTATTGAAAGATATGATAGAGAGATTTGACGTAGACTTGTGGATTTTAAGGATCAAAATGAATTTATAACAGTATTACAACAATATATAGTTGGATTCTATGATTTCACGTCTTTCTGATTGATTCTGAAAGATTTAAAACACTTAAGAATAGCTTTAACTAATACTGTCACAGGGGCTCTTCGAAGTGAAGAGGGCCTGGCACTCAGTAAACTGGGACTCACTTATGGAGGGCTCAAAGATATGGTAAGAAGGAACACAATAAAGAGTGTTAAAGATGAATTGCTAAAAGAATAAATATAAGAAAAGCAGCAACAAGAAATAAGAGTAAGAAATAGAAGAGCCAACCACAAACAAGTCCAAGTCCACTGTTTCAACCTGTCAGAATGGAAAGAGAAGGGTTAATAAGGATATGGCCACCCAACTCATACTGTACAGGCAAAGAGAGAAAAGGCAAAGACTAACTTAAAATTAAATAATTATAATACCCAATTATAAGGATAAGAATAATTATAAAATGATAAATAAACTAAATTAATTAACTGGGGAAAAGTCCCCAGGGGGGAGAAAGAGGGGCTGGTATATGTGAGAATCACCAGCCCTGACCCAGAGGAAGAATTTTCATGAGAATATTTGATGATTGAATTGAGTCTGGCCAATACAGGTCCTGTACGGCTGTACAAAACCTGTACAAGAGGTGTGGTATATTTGAGTGATCATACAGTTTCAAGTTGGTGTATTGAAACTGTATTGGGTGAATCCAGCCTGTACAGGTATTGACAGGCTGTATTGAGGTACCAAGCTGTATGCATGTTCAGAATGAAGATTGCTGAAATTGGATGCTGATACAAATGCTGGATCTGCTGATTTGGGGTGTTTGAGTGGGTGTATGAATGAATCCCCTTACCCCTGATGAGTGGTTGTTACAAATACTTACTTGTTGGTAATGATGATTTAAATGATAATAAGATGATGATGTGGAAAAAACAGCAAGAGGAGGCCTCTTTAAGTCAACAACAGCTCACAGAGGCATGCCATGGAGAAAACTAAAAGTCCAGTGAGTGAGAAAACAATAAACCCTTTTGGATTATTGATTGCATCATCTGTTGTCACATAAGATTGTCATAATTCCTTAATTGATGCTTTTACGTGACTACCAACCCCAATATGGTTAAGAATAAAAGGAATAAAGTCTGTAAATATTCTTTTATTCCAAAATAATAATTGATTTCTCAAAGTTATAAATGTGATTGCCAATTTCATCACAGGTTGTAATTACTGTGAATTTTTGAAGATTCAGTGTTTCACATAGAATAGTCAAAAATTGACTGTAAGTAAAGCTTTTAATTTTACTAGTAAAACTGTAATTATTTTTGGTTCTACCATAGATAATTCAGTTTTCAATTGGTCCTGAAAGTTTAAAAAAGATTCATTAATAATTGTATTTTTAATGAATTTTTGAAGTTTTTACCTCATTTCTACATAGAATTGCAAATATCAGTGTTTAACTGGTTGCTATGAGGTAAATCAATGGATACAAGTCCAAAAAGGGGTTTTAATCACTCTTTTGGGGTTTATCCATGGAAAGTCATTAAGAATTGACATGGTTACAGGAGTCTAAGTAGCTCTTTACTTCCTTGGCACATCAAAATAGCAGGTTATTTGCTATTTTCTTAAGATTTACAGTGGTTGTAACATGATGACCAAGTTCCCAAAAGGTTGTAGTTTACCAATTAGGCCAAGATAAGCCATGGATCCAAGCTTTGGAGCTCTCTATGCCTCTGAGGCCTTAGAAGTTGGGTACCCTGGCCCTCTTTGATGTCTTTTGTCCCCCTTGCTTATTTTTCATGTTAAAATAGAAATTTAAGCTTGAAGTGAGATATCCACTTTGGGTGTACCAAAAGTCCATGTAAGAATACCATGATATTAAGTGCTCAAAACATGCATAAAACTATTCTCAGTGTATGTTTAACATGGGATTTCTCACATTCCCATTATTTTGGCGTGAAATTAGGAAAAAACAAAAATTTTCACAGATCTTTTATGTGGTATTGAAGTATTTTCCATTTTACCACCTCAAAGAGCTAATTTGAGCTTATTCACTCTATGGAGCTACCCTAGGTGAATTTTTGTGTAGAATCCAAATCTGGCCGTAAATCCATGGATTTACCTACTCTATAAAAGGTTATTCATCTTTTCTGAAATCAAAAATGATGAATTTTGGATATATTCATGACTTATGAGCTATGCATAATTCAAAATTTCTTTTCAAGATAATTGTGGCCTATTTGGGTATGTAAAATGTACCTCAAGCCTCACATATCATCTCTGACAAAAATTGTTGTACAAAATAAACAAGAAATTGATAACATTGAATTTATGGTTGAAAACAACAAACCAAACGTTTTAATTCATAATACTCAAAAATTGATACAAGGACAACAAGAATTGTATAAATAGATAAAAGATATCAAATATAAAACTTTGACAATCAATTCTGACATGATTATTGATAACATTACAGAAAATTAAAACAAAGCAAGTATTTCTGTAGAGAGATTTCAAGAAAAGACTTCATCACACCAGAAATTACTTTTAGACCATGTGGAAAAAAGTGATGAAGCAAGAATGAATCTGAAAGATGATATTCAAAGTGAAATAAGGCTTATCACTTAAAAAATGGATGTAATTGATGAGGCTAACTGAGATATGCCAAATTTATCAACTCCATTTTCTCAAATAAAAAGCCCTGTTAAACCAAGAGAGGAATTAACAAATCCATTCATAACAGACTTGAGTCACCAAGACAATAACCAAGTCTTAATGAAGGAAGCACCTCATTTAAAAGAATGGCCAACATTCACAGGAGAAGGTGAATATGACCATGTGTCATTTATTAAAACAATTGACATGTTACAAGAAGATTATGCCATACCAGACGAATTGATCACTGCAAGATTACACTCACTACTTGAGAAATCTGCAAAAAGATGGTATTATGGCATAAGAAAAACAAATGGCAAAAATTGCTGGTCTTGGTTGCAACAAGAAATAATCACCAAGTGGGCTAATGATGCCTGGAGGTACAAAATAGAAAATGCATTTGAAAACTGATTCTCGGACCCAGACAAAGATAAACCTTTGACTTGGTTTGTAAAACAAGTTGAAAGATTAAATGCACTGTACCCAGAAATGTCACAAAAAATGGTTCACATGAAAATACTTAAGAAATTTGGAGGAGAATTGGAACATGCCCTGAGAAGCAGGTGTATGGAACCATTCTCCACAGAAGAGTATATCAATGCACTAGAAGACATAGTGACAAGAACAAAAACTGGTAGAACTTGGAAAAATTGGACATCAAAAGTCAAAATAAGCCATTTATCAACAAAGATATATCAAAAGGAGCTTTCAATCCCAATAAATCCAATGATAATGAGCAAAGAAAATGCCACAAATGTGGAGGTATTGAGCACTTAGCCAATAATTGATATCATAGTTTGCTCAGAAACTTGGGAAAATCACCTTACAAGACTAGAAAGGGTACTACAAAAAATAGTCCAAGTGAATATGAAAATTTCCTTGAAAAAGTGTCATTTTGCATACAGTGAATTAAAAGCACTAGGACATGTTGTATCTGGACTTAGTCTGGGCATAGACAAGAATAAAGTAGCAGCAGTAATACTTAAGCCAATGCCTCAAACCAAAAAAGAAATGTAATCATTTCTTGATAGTTTGCTCAGAAACTTGGGAAAATCACCTTACAAGACTAGAAAGGGTACTACAAAAAATAGTCCAAGTGAATATGAAAATTTCCTTGAAAAAGTGTCATTTTGCATACAGTGAATTAAAAGCACTAGGACATGTTGTATCTGGACTTAGTCTGGGCATAGACAAGAATAAAGTAGCAGCAGTACTACTTAAGCCAATGCCTCAAACCAAAAAAGAAATGTAATCATTTCTAGAACTTGCTGGTTACTATAGACAGCATATAAAGGACTTTGCAAAAATTGCCAAATCCTTGTATAAACTATGTGACCAACAAACAGTCTATTGAATGACTGAAGAAAGAGTCAAAGCATATGAATAATTGTGAAATTTCTTAACAAATGCCCCATTTCTACTAATGCCAGATTGGAAACTACCCTTCAAGATTTACATTGATGCTTGTGGAGAAGGACTAGGTGCTGCACTACACCAGACACAAATCATCAATGATAAACCAGTGGAAGGACCAATTTGTTTTATTTCAAGACAGATAAAGCCAACAGAGGCAAGATATGGAGCAAGCCAAATTGAACGCCTCTGCTTAGTGTACGCTTTAGAAAAATTACACTATTACTTGTATGGAACAGTATTTGATGTGATTACAGACTGTAATGCTGTAAAATCTCTATTAAATATGAAAACTCCTAATAGACATATGCTGAGAAGGCCAATTGCAATCCAATAATATAGAGGAAATATGACTATAGCTCATAAATCTGGTAATATTCATTAAAATGAAGATGGTCTTAGCAAATGGGCTCTAGCAAATACTCCTGAAAGTCCAGCATGGGTACCACAGGAGGAACACCATATAGAAGGGATATGTGTCACAGACATTGGCACAGAATTCTTCAACAAAGCTAAATAAAGCTATAAAATAGATAAGAATTTCCATATCTTAAGCCAACTTCTAAAGAAAGACTGAAAAGACCCATCACTTTCATCAAAATTAGACAAAATTTGAAAAAGCGCATATGATGAAGGAAGATTTCACCTCCTTAATGGAATCCTCTATTATAGGACAAAGCACAAATATGTTATGGCCTCAACAGATAGAACTCTAAGAAACACTATTTTTCATGAGTGTCATGATAGTGTTGCAGCTGGACATCTTTCAGAAGATAGAACACTAGAGAGGGTGAAAACCTGCTCTTGGTGGCCAAATTGGAAGAAAGATGTTGCAGAATACTGCCAAACCTGTGACAGATGTCAAAAGGTCAACAGAGCCACAGGAAAGAAATTGGGAATGGTGATACAAATTCAAGAACCAAAATCCCCTTGGGAAATAGTTCATATGGATTGGGTAGCAGCACTACCTCCAGGAGGAGACAGAAGCTATAATTCATGCCTAGTATTAGTTGACAGGTATAGCAAAACTCCTATGTTCCTACCATGTCACAAAGATGACACAGCTATGGACACAGCCATAATGATATGGAATAAAGTCATTAGGAACACAGGCGTATTCCAAAATATAATAAGTGACAGAGACCCAAAGCTTACTTCAGCATTATGGACAAACCTCCATAACTTGTTTGGGACAAAATTGCCATTCTCAAAAGCTTACAATCCTCAAACTGTTGGCTTAGCAGAGAGAATGATACAAACCTTGGAGGACATGATCAGAAGATTCTGTGCTTATGGACTGGAATGTAAAAAATTCTGATGGTTTTACCCATGATTGGTGTACATTAATACCAGCTCTTGAACTAGCATATAAAACATCAATCCATTCTTCTACTGGCAAAACACCAGCAATTCTAGAAAAGGTTGGAATCCAAGACTTCCTTATGATACCCTCAAAAAGGACTTAATGGATATACATCCAACAGAAAGCAGTTTTAAAATAATGCTTGACAAAGGAAGACACCATGCAAACAGATGTATACAAGATTCTTTCAAATATGCAAAAGAAAGATGGGATAAAGTGGTGAACCACCTAACTTCAAAATAGGAGACTTGATCCTAGTGTCAACTCTTATTTTCAATAATATAAGAGAACCAAAGAAATTGAAAGATTCCTTTGCAGGACCATTCATGATAAAAGCACTACATTGACCTAATGCTGTGCAATTGGAGCTCACAGGTTAACTAGGGAAGAAAAACCCAACTTTCCCTGTAAGTCTGATAAAACCTTACAGCTCAAGTGACAAGGAATTATTTCCACTAAGAAATAAACCCCCACTTGAAATATCCCCTTTGGAACAAGGAGATGAAAAGAAAATTGTGAAAGTCCTTGAAGAATAGAGGAAAAGAAATAAAAAAGAAAGAAAGTACCTTTTAAGGTATAGAAATACAACTCAAGAAGATAAATGGCTACTTGAGAAGGATATAACAAATTCTGATAAACTACTAAGAAGGTTCATACATGAAAGAAAACCTAAAGAATAGAAAAATCAAGCATTATTGAGCTACAAGACTAACAAAGTCTATTGAAGAGGTAGGACAGTGGATGATACCCTGATTAACTATATGAGATTGTGGTAAAATATTTTTTGGTGGTAGGAAATGTGAGCCTTTGAGATATGACCACATATCCAAAAAGGTCACAGCAAAATTTCTGTAATAATTATACTTATGATAATTATCTCAAAAGCTAGTAAGATACCATAGATATGTACAAAATCTGAATTAACTCAGAATATAATTAAATTCCATGTGGAAAATATTACACCATTAGATTCTCCATGGTAAAATACACATATTTCACTTTTATGGAGTATCTGAAAAGTCAATAATTACTGAAGCATAACTAATAATATCTCAAAAAAGGTACAAAACCTCATTTATCTCAGAAACCAATGGAACAACATGTAAAATGAATTGTACCATTGAATTCTCCATACAAAACTACAAAGAAAGAAATTATAAAGATAATATCTAAAGCTATACTTAAGGAATTAAGCTGAATATATGCACTTTTTTGGTCAATGCATATATTCATGGTTTTTAGCTAGTATCTCTTGAAATATGCAAGATAGAGAGATAAACCAAAAAATAAAGTCACCATGTAGTTACTGTAGGAGTACAGATATGAACTTTATTTTACAAGCTATAAAAAAGGTTAAAGCTTGTAATGGATTATTGAATAAAATCAATAGAGCTGTTGACCACTCTGTTGTGAAAGTGTTCCAAACTTAAAAAAAGGTAGACATTAAGATTCTACTAGTTCATACATGAAGAATGACATAATTATTATTATAATATTCAAGGTATAACCCCTTGAAATCATGGTTTGAAGTTCAAAATATCAAATTTCAACAGAAAAGATGAGTTAAAAGAAAAATAATCAAAAAGAGAGTTTTGATGATGTAATAAAACTCTCTTGGTGGTTTAATAATGAAATGTCAAGCTATCAGAACTAAATCTCAGACGCTGTAGCGGGTATAACTTAAAATTTATTAATGATAAATGTTTAAGCTTAAATTTGATCATTTATGATCCCTCACTGTAATCATATTTTAAGTTTAACAGTCATATAAGTGATAAAACTGATGAATACCATTAGATTATGATTAATAATTATAAATTCCACAAAGGTTAGGCTTCTTCCAAGCCTATGAGGTCATCAAACTTAGAGTTATAGTGATAAGTCTAAATAATGGCGTAATAATGAGATAAGATGGTTTGAGCATGTTGTAATCATCACTAAACCTTAAAATACTGATCATTTCTAGTATAAAGCATTGGTACACGTCTACTAGAAGCCTTCTGGACTCTAGAAGGGAGGTATTTACTATAATCAGAGCTCTCTTTACTCTATTTTCCGCTCAAAAGCATCAAAAACACTGAAATAATTGAGTCAAAAGGTAAATTCTTTATTCTTTATATATAAAACTCCTCTAAGGTGTGGATATGAAGCTTTGACAAAATATCAAGTACTTTTCCTGTCCTCCAAATTTGTATAAGGTAAAATTATTGAAGAAATAATATTTTTAAAGAGAAAACACGCCAATTTGATTGTTTTTAACTTTTTCAGTATAAAAAGATAATATAATAAAAATTTATTGTTTGACCAACAATAAAGATTTATCCAAAAATACTCTACAAGAGATATTTGAGGCTACAAAAGAAATTAATTGAGAAAAGAACTGCAAGCAATTAATTAAAGAACATAGTCTTTAAAAAGATATTTAAAGAGAGAAAAGCCCAAAAGTGACCAGAGTGAATTTGGAAAAAAAAGTGACAAAGTTAACAGTGATAAAAGATGCTTTAATTCACGTTTGGGGTGGTTCAGGGGTAAAAATGATTCTAATAGTTACAAAAAATGATTTTAATGATTTTTCACGTGATTAAAATGATATAAAAAGGGTGGTTGGAATGATTTATTGATTATTTTAACAGTGTTTTAACTAATTATAAAAGGAAAAGATTCTAACATGAAGAGAAAATTGGGTAGAGAAGACATTCATTTATAGCCATCAATTTTCTTACTCCAAAAGTAAAATTTACTCTTGTCAGTGGTGTTAAACACTCTGACAACAAAAATGCGAATTATGGCATCATTGAATCCTGGTTTAGACCAAAAAAGTGCTGGTTTTAGCCATTATAGACCCTTAAATCAGCCATTACTATAGTAATACCTGGTCTAGAGCCTTCAAAACATGTCAGAATGTGTGTAAGAGGTGTATAAACCAGTTGAAGCTGTTTTTACTAGCTGTTTTTTAACTTAAGGGTAGTTATACCCTCTTGGTGGCAGTTAAAATTACCCTTGTTGGTATCAAAACCTCATCATCAATTGAGTCACAGACCCTGTGACTCAATTCCAGGAAAAAAGTAATGAACTTTTGTGTGGAATTTGACATCCCACGCCAATCAGCAAGGATTTTGGGGGTCTAGCTCCCCCGTAGAGCTAGAGTGTCTTTTCCCCCCCAGAATTAATTTTTCCAATTTATTTTTTCTTTAATTCCTCATCATTTAATACAATTCTAACTTGCATATGTAATTCAATTGAGTTTTTAATTACACATCTGTAATAATTGATACCTCATATGTAAATTAAAGTTCACTTATGTAATACACGCACATGTTTTGACATTTCAATTGAAAATACTTCAATTCCCCATAACTTCTAAACTAAACACAACACCTCAATTTTAACACAAAAATTGATAGTTAAAACCAGATGTGATGTGAATTAAACTAAGGTTTTGAATATTTTCATCCTTTTGTACAAAAAATACTAAAAACTTAATTTAAGCTTGTTTAGAGTTGAGTTACAGAAATTTCATACAGAAGTGACCCCACTTTATTTTTTATGCGGAATCCAATGGTGTGGTAATTTCTTTATGTTTATTTATTGGATAAAAAGCTATAATATATTTTATATATTGTTTTACCAAAAATATTTGAATTTCATAATTTTTTTTAAAAATTCATTTTTCCTTTATTTTTACAAGTGAAAATGTATTTTCATAATTTTAAATTATTGTAATTTTATTTTTGGATTAGAATTAAACTTTGATTTTTAAATATAAATTTGAATTTATATTTAAAATTTCATTTTTATAATATAAATAAATTCATTTTATTTATATTTGTATTTTAATTTATCATTTGCGGTCTTTTGGGTATATGAAAATACCTCTAAGGCTCACAACTCTTATATTATCAAAGATCAAAGATCATATTTATTATAATCATCAATCTTGATGTGATTACATCAATTATTTAATTGTTTTTGTTCAAAAAATCTCTGTAGCTCAAATTCCACGTGAAATGAAAGAATCTTTTTAGCTTCTCTATTGATGTTTGTAAATAAAGTTTGTATACACTGTATTTACATTATTTTGGCATAAAATCTTTCAAAATTATTATATTAAGTGTTGAAAGTAGGTTATTTTCTCTTTTAAAATAATTTCTCCTTATTATTATTTTGAATAATTCTTATATTAATATAAATAGTATTTATATTAATAAATAACCTTAATATTGGTAATATTATTGTTATTAATTGTTTTTTATTTATAAAAAACAATTTTTTACGCCTTTATTATTTGTTGGTAAAAATAATAAAGTGTTTATAAATATATTAATTATTATATTACATTTTTATGATATAAAATATATTCTTATATTTATTCAATAATATAATCATTTTTTACGCATTAATTATAATAATTCACAATTATTATAATTAATTTTATCTTATTACTCATTATTCATAAGGACATTCATAGTAAAATAAGTTAAATATTTGTAATATTTGCTTATTGCTTCATAGTCAAAGGTTACACCCAGCACCAATGAGGAAACAAAATGCCATAAATGTAATGTTATTGGAAATTTAGGCAATAATTTACTCAAAAAGGCAAAAATCAACAAAATTGTGGAAAAAAAAGAGCAAAATGATAAATCAGATAAATCTGATTCAGAAATGGACACTGAAGACTCAGAAACCTCTGAAAGGGATGAAATTAATATCATCAATGCACAAATTAATAATATTGATTTAATATATGAGGTACTAGATTTAAATTCAAAATTTCCAAAACTTGGAATACCTAATAAAAGCCTGACAAACATAAAAGATGCCAAACTGCATAAAACCAAGCCTTCTAAAGGAATGGGATATACAGATGGAAATTCAGGTATAAGTATTGTGATGTTTGAAAACCAAGAGGAGAGAGTAAACTTGGACACAGAAGCATACTTCACATGTGTTGGAAAAAGTTACTTGAGAACAATTATACCAGATTGGGAAGAAAAACTTATACCAATACAAGGGGTTAAATTTAGTAGTCCAAGTGAAAGCATGAAGCCCCTCTGAAAAATTGACTTAAAATTAATTTTGACCCACCCTTCCAAATGTATAAGAGTGAAAGTAGAGTTTGTAGTAAGGGAAAACTGTACTAGTAACCATTTTATACTAGTAAATGATTACTTTTCAATCTATGTCATAGATATCTCTGACCAGAAAGGCAGATATTTTACCATAGGAGACAATAAAAGACAGAATTTTGGTTTTGCAAACAATAAGAAAAAAATTACTGTAATAAAGAATGAAGAGGAAAGCCCAGAAAAGCACTCTACCATAAGTGAACAACTCACAGACGCAGAATGCAACCAAGAATTAACAGAAAGAATGAATAAAAGATGGATTGACTGCTTATTTAAATACAAAAATGCCTTTGAAACTGATAAAGAGCCATTAGGTGCAATCATTTGACATGAGGTAGACATTATTCTTAATTTGTAAAAACCTTATCCAACTCCACTAAGAAAACTAGCTTACCAGCCAGCCCAAGAGCTAGAGAAGCCTTAGAGGTACACATTAAAGAATTAATGGACCTGTAATTGTTGAGAAAGGTAGGACATAATGAACAGGTAGAAGTCACTATACCTGTCATTATAGCTTAGCACAATGGAAATTAATGGATGGTAGGGTACTTTAGAGCTTAAAATACTTATACTATCCCTGATGGATATCCAATACCCAGAATCCATGAGACATTAAGACAATTATCACAGGCTAATTTTATTAAAACCATGGAGTCTCTAAAGGGTTCTCACCAAAATTTCTTAACATAAAAAGCCAAGAAACTACTGAGGATAATAGTCCAACATGGAATATCTGAATATTTAAGGATGACATTTGGTATAAAGAATGAACCTCCCCATTATCAAAGAATGATGAACACCATATTTCCTGAAGAATTATAAGAAGGATGGTTAATCATATATATATTGGTGATATCATAGCTTTCTCAGAAACCTGGCAAATTGCTTAAAAATAGCACTGGGACATGTTGTATCTGGATTAAGCTTTGGAATAGACAAAAACAAAGTAGCACAAGTACTACTAAAGCAAATGCCTGAAACCAAGAAATAAATTCAATGATTTCTAGCATTTCCTCGATATTACAGGAAGCATATAAAGAAATTTGCAAGAATTTCCAAATACTTATATAAGCTCTGTGACCACCAGACAGTATATGAAATCACTGAAGAAAGGGTGAAAGCATATGAGAGATTGAAAAATTACCTCACAAATGCCCCATTACCTCTAATGCCACATTGGAAACTACCTTTTAAACTGTAAATTGATTCTTGTGGATGAGGACTAGGTGCCTCACTAAACCAGACAAAAATCATCAATGATAACCTGTTGAGGGACCAATGTGCTTTATTTTAAGATAAATCAAACCAACAGAAGCAAGATATGAAGCAAGCCAAATGTAATTTCTTTTCTTGGTGTGGGCTCTAGAAAAATTGAACTACTATTTGAGTGGAATAGTGTTTGATGTAATTACAGATTGCAATGCTGTAAAATCTCTATTAAACATGAAAAAACCAAGTAGACACATTCAGAGATGGCAGATTTCTATCAAAGAATATAGAGGAAATATGACTATAGCTCATAAATCAGGAAATATTGATAAAATTGCAGATGGCCTTAGCAAATACACCTGAAAAACCAGCATGGGTACCACAGAAAGAATATTTGCTAGAGATATTGGCACAGCATTCTTAAATAAAATTAAAAAAATATACAATATGGACAAAAACTGTCATATCTTATTACAGCTTTTGATTAAGGATTGCAAAGACCCATCACTATCCCCCAAACTAGATGAAATCTGGAAAAAGGCACACAATGAAGGAATATTCCACCTCCTTGATGCAATACTTCACCACAGAACCAAGCCCTCATGTGTTATGACCTCAACATATAAAACTCTGATAGACACTATACTATATGATTGTCACAACCACAAATAATCAACCCCTAAAAGGGGCCACGTGGGAAGTCCATCAGGCCCCAAACCACAATTGGGCCCACCTGAACCAGTCTTTGACCCCAAATGGCCAAAAACCACCCTAGGACCCAAATTGGCCATAAATTAGTCCATCACAACTGGAAACCATCAGAGGCCACCAGATCAGCTCCAAGTAGGGATTCCCCTCCAATTCAGGGGAAGACTTCCCTTCCTTCATTGCACTCCGTACTCAAGGACCAGGAGTGGTGCATATATGGTATAATATACCATTATGCACCATTTTTTCTCAGCAATCCAATGGTGACACTTTCAGTACCCAATTACGTGATTCCAAATGAAGTCCCAAATCCAACAACATCTTTGAAGGAGGACCTTTCAGCTATTCAGTCTGGCAATTCCCTGGCGGCTACCAGAAGACCATTTGAGGACCCCAACCCCCTGGCCCTGCAGTAGTTGGTTTGTCGATTCACACCAGGACTATTCTAAGGGAAATTATCACAGGAAATCAATTGTATTCGAACATTGTCAAGGTATCAATCACCCAGCATTCCTTGGCCAACTCAATTGGTCCATACAGGTAGTAATCAAGTATCTTGTATGGCCTTGGCCTAATCGGGCCAATTGATATTCCACTGTTGGAATCCAGTCATACATTTCAATTCTCAAGATGGCCAGAACTTTATTGGCCCAATTGAGACAATACAGCCGGGTGATTCACCTTCTAGGATCAGCCCTTCAGCTTTTCACATATACTGGCCATCTTTCATCACCTGGGGGACTTTTTCCCCAGTTAATTAATATATTGGATTTATTTTTATCCTTTTTTTGTTTTACCTTATTAAAGTAAATACTGATAATCTTAAGTCAGTCATTTGCGCCTTTTTGTCTTCACCTGTCAGTCAATATTGGTGTTCATATCCTTTAATAATTCCATTGTTCTTCCTGGCAAGTTGAAACAGTGAATTGAGGATTCATTTGGCTAACTCTTTGGCTTTTGTCTTCTTATTATCCTGGCCATTGGTTTCCTTTTATTTTATCTTTGACATACTTGTCTTTACCTTTTATTCTTCTTTTAAGAAATATATCCTTCTATTCCTTTATTATTTTGGAGCCCTCCAAGTGGGTTCTTGATTCCTGAGTGCCAGGCCACTCTTTCTTTCATAAGAGCTCCTGTGACATCATATTAATTAACTCATAATTTCTTTTCATTTCTTTCATTCATTCTTTTATCATTCTGATTCACTCATTTCATTGAAATTATGACTCTTTAATGCTTATGAACTTTATGATTCTTTGTCACTTCTCAATTTTCTCTCATTCATTCTTCATTTTGAAAATTGAAAAGCTGACCCACATTTTATTTCTGTTTTCTCTTTTAAATCTTATTTCAAAATCATCAATTTTATTTCATTCTTAATTCAGGAGTAATCTCATTTTTCATTTGATTTTTCAAATTGGTCATCAAGATTGTTCAGACACACTCTTCATATCAAGATTCATTTTAAATTGTTCTTCAAGGATTTTTGATTTTAAAGAAGATTTCACTTGAATTCAATTGTTTGATTGATTTGACATATAATTGATATTGAATTCAAGAAAATTGATTTACCTGAAGATTTCATTGATTTTGCTGATTTTTCACATCAAGATTTTTGACATATATTTATATTTCTTCAAGAGCTCTGTTAATTGATTTATTTTTGCAAGATTTTGAAATATTGATTTATTGACTGAAAGATTTCATTTGACATTGATTTATTGATTACTTCAAGATTTCATTTTTATTGATGATTTTCCTCAAGATTTTATTGTTGATTTTTGACTTCAATCAAATTTTGATTCTTTATTCATTCCATTCAATTTTATTCCTGAAATCACTCCTATTCAGAATTCACCTCCTGCAAGACAGACAAGATCTCAGGCCAGAGCTCAAGCTTTTCTTGCTCCAACTCCAAGAGCTCCTCTTGATGGAAGCCCAGCAGTTCCTCAACTGAGGGCCCCCCATGGAAGGAGCAGCACCATCCAGGAAGGAAGGAAGAGTGCCAAGAAGATCAAGCTGATTCTCAGGAGTAGTTGGCGGATTCCCAGGACCTTTAAGGACCAATCTCAAAGGTCCAGGTGAAGATGGTGAAGAGGAGGAGGAGAATTCTGTGGAAGAGGAAGGGTCTGATGGCACTGAAGGTGTCCCTTCTCCATTGGGGGCATCCCAAGGTACTGGAGGACCAACTCTAGCCCATCTCTAATCAGTCTGAACCATCCTTATTGGCCATTATGAAGCAGATGACTCAAATTATGGCCAATCTTTAAGCAGCTTCATCTTCTAAGTCATCAAGAACACTAGCCTTCAAGAATCCATCTATGAAGGTACCAGAATGCTTTGATGGGACTCAACCCTTCAAAGTCAGAAGCTTCATTCAGTCTTGCCAGTTAATCTTTCATAATGATCTGGCAAATTTCTCTCAAGACAGAAAGAAGGTTCTTTATGCCACTTCATTTCTCATTGGCAGGGCTGCAAAATTGATTGAGCCTTATCTTTCCAATATCACCAATCAAGACTCAAATTACCTTCTCAATTCTTGGAACTTGTTTAAATCTCGACTATTTACTTTATTTGGGGACCCAAATGAAGTCAGAAAAGCTGAAGCAGAATTGGATTCTCTAAGAATGAAAGAACGTGGCCATGTTTCTTTATACATAGCCAATTTCAGGAGCTTGGTCTCAAGAATTGGAGATTGGGGTGAAAGGGCTCTTATCCATCATTTCAGGAAGGGATTGTCATCCAAGATTTTGGATCAGTTGGCCTCCCATCCTTCAAGAATTGACTCTTCAAGACTTAATGGATGTTACCTTGGAGCTTGATACCAGGTACCATGAGACGCAAAAAGAGAAGAAGTATGAAGCCTCAAAGTCAAGCTCTTCTCATCCTCAAAATTCTTCAAGCTCAAGTCAAAAGAAGAAGAAGAATTTTCAGAAGAGGGACAAGCCCCATTATTGTTTGCTGAATAAAGACTTCAAGTTAATGAATTCTGAAAAAGAAAGAAGAATCAAGGAGGGTCTATGTACGTATTGTGGTGGGAAGCATCGTCTTGAGTCCTGTTTCAAAAGGCCTCAAAACAAGCTTACCCAACCATCAGGCCAATTTACCAGCCAGGGAAAAGCCTGAGTGAAGACCATGTTGTGAGCAATGGTCTTCACTGTTTTCCATTCAGAGCACAATTGTGCATTCTGAATACTGGTGTCAAGAATTCTCTTAAATTCTTTGTTTTTTCTTCTCTTTCTGATGTTTTTTACAGTATTCTCATTGTTTCTGGTGCTACCAACTCATTTATTGCAAAGCACTTTGTTCACAAGTATTCCTTGACTACATCAGAAATTCCAGAGAAGATTCCTCTTATCATTTTGGACTCCTCTGAGTCCCCTTCCTTACTTTTGACTCACCGTACTAAATATATGATTGAGCTTCCTTCATTCCCAAGCTTTGAATGGGACTTTTTAGTCATTGATACTCCAAAGGGAGAAGACCTCATATTGGGATTTGACTTTCTTAATCACCTTAATTCTTCTGTTGATTGGAGGAAAGGGCTTATCACCTTTAATGCTGATCAGAGGGACTATTGTGATCCTCCAAACCTTTCAGCAATGACTTTTATTCTGCCAAATCATGTGCAGCTCTAGTTGGTGATTCTAGAACACTATTATTCCCATCTCCTGTCCATATTCCTTCCCTTAATTCCCACCTGTAATTACTATTGTGGTATTCCATACCACATTTTTCACCAGGCTCACGCTCATAATACCCAATAACAGCAGTAAATCCAGCCTACAGGCAGACTTACTCTCAAGGTTTACACCAAAACGTCAATTGTAAAGCAAGAAGCTGGATTTAACTCATAAAACCATGGCACAGGCACCAAAGGGCAGTGTATGTGCTTAAATAAAGTATTCAATTTCATTATGCATATGTAAAAATCAAGTTACATATAGCAAACTAGTTACAACAAATAAGGTACCACCCTTTAAATTACACACCCCACCCAGCCTTACACCCCCTTATAGCCACAGGACTCATACAGCATGGAAATGACACATGAATTAGTTACACAGCCACCTTGCATTGAGCATAGAAAGTCACATTATGCAAAGCCTAGCCACATAGAATTCCTGCAAGTCATTTACAACACAGCCAGAGGAGTACCTTATCTTATCTCCACAGTAACCCCACTTGAAACCTCAAAACAGAATAAACATTATTTACACCACTCACCACCTCATGCAAACAAAAGCTAGTTACAACAAGATGCATGCAGTACACAATTTCAATTAAATCTAACCACATGACTATGCATAGCATGTGTCAAACTCAAAAATTACATCATCTCATAAAAAACAGTTAATTCATCAGTGAAAGAAACTATCACCTGACATCATTTTAAAGTTCAAAAAGAAGAAAAACAACCATCAGACCTGCATAAATTAAACAGCCACTTCTACCAAGCCTAAAGTAGGACATATGCAAAGGAAATACAAAGTCATCATGTGATACTACACCCACCAACAGAATATCATGTGAAAGAAAAAAGGCTGTGCACAAGAAAAATCCTCAGCCAGAATTAAATCACCTCATGCATTCAAGTAAAATCCAAGGATATCCCATCATAATTAGTTCACCAAAAGACAATCATGTGATGAATGGAGGCTGTGCAAAAGAAAAATTGTCAGCCAAAATGAAATCACCTCATGCATGAAAGGAAAATCCAAGAAAATCACATCATAATTAGCTCACCAAAAGACCATCATGTGATGAATGGAGGCTGTGCAGAGAAAAATTATCACCAAACCTCAAATCACCTGACCCATTCAAGAAAGGGTCTCACCAAAAATGGAGTCACATGATGAAATCAAGAGGAATTAAAGTGGAAAAAGAAAGCTCCCATGGAGGGCCCCCTGGGCTCCCAAAAGGTATAAATAGAGGGGCTCTCTCTCCCCAAATTTCAAAATCCCCCATGCACATTATATCCCCTGCACAGTAGAGGCATAGGCATAATTCATCCCTCACCTGGGAGGTAGTCCAGTATTTTATAGTAAATTTACTTTCCCGGTAGCTAAGCTCAGTGAAAGTATAGTGTTGAAGATTACCCAGTAGCTAAGCTCAGTGAAATCTTATTATTGTTAAAATAAGAATAAAAATGACCCAGTACCCAAGATTAGGTTTACTACTCTATTAAAATATTTTATCCAGTAAGATTGACAACATTTATCAAGATTTAAAATTCACTTACCACTTTGAAAAAACATTAAATATCAAAGAATCTTACCTCTTAAATTTAACAAATACTATTCTATCTTATTATTTAACACTCTTAAAAAACTAAAAAAAAACCTTTAAAAAAATATTTTACTCTATTATATGTTTACCTTAACAAAAATTACCTTTATCAACACTCACCAAATTTTTGTGAACACCTGAAATAACTCATCTTACCAGACTTTTATCACAAAGAGGAAACAACTCACCTCAATTCAACTCTAAAAGAAAAATTATACAGACAATTGTTTTATTAAAAATCTCAAAATTAACCAAAATAACTAACATTATTATTATTATTTTATATTGAATAGGTCTGATCTGAGACTGCTGAAATTTTTCTTCTGCAGTTGTAAAGCCACTTACTAATTTTATTTTGGTTTTTGGGATCCAAGGAAGATTTTGTTCAGTATTTTAGGAGGGGCAGGCAATACACCCTTGCCACCCTTGGTTACAGGAGTTATTAGCAATTCAAAACTAGCTACCTGTGATTTCCCCTCCAGGTACTGACTCATTTTACTCCCACACAAGAGGAGTTCCCACATTATCCTCTAGAGATGAAGTTTTCAAAGAGATTAAAGATTTTGCAGAAGATAATTCTGTATCTTCACTTCATCTCTTCTTTGGGAATATGGACCTTCCTCCTTCATCTTATCATGACTCCCTGGAGGAGTTGTGGGATGAAGAGGAAGAGCCAGAATAAATAGAAACCATTGTGAAGGTTTTTCCTTCTGCTTATCACCAGTACTTGGATGTATTCTGCAAGGTGAAAGAAGAGAAACTTCCTCCTCACCGCTTGTGTGATCATCATATTGAGCTGAAGGGGTCTCTACCTCCAGTTGGGGTGATCTACTCTTTATCAAACCAAGAGTCAGATACACTAAGGGCCTACATTTCAGAGGATGTAGAGAAACATTTCATCTGGCCAAGCTCCTCTTTAACAGGAGCACCTGTTCTCTTTGTCAAAAAGAAAGATGCTGGCCTCTGTTTGTGTGTTGATTACTGTAAAATCAATGCTGTGACTAGGAAGAAAAAGTATCCAGTTCCTCCTATGAACCAGCTTCTTAATGTCTTTAATGGTTCTTCTATCTTCTCCAAGATTGATTTTCATGGTTCATATAACCTGCTCAGAATCAAGGAGGGTGATGAACATTTGACAGCTTTTAGAACTAAATATGGCAGCTATTAGTACTTTTTTATGCCATTTGGGCTCACCAATGCGCGTGCCCCCTTTCAAAATCTTGTCAATTATATTTTCAAGATATTCTTGATGCTTATGTTGTGGTTTATTTGGATGACATTATGGTCTTTTACAAATCTGTGGAAGAACCTGTCACTCATGTGTCCACTGTTCTGTCCAGACTCAGAGGCAATAACCTTTTTTTCTAAGGCCTCTAAGTGCCTATTTCATGTTTCTAGTGTGGAGTATTTGGGTTATGTTGTTTCTTTTGAAGGCCTCAAGATTGACCAAGCAAAAGTTCAGCAGATTCTCAATTGGTGACCTCCAAGAAACCACAAGGCTCCTCAATCTTTACTTGGCTTTGCCAATTTCTACTACTGTTTCATCAAGAATTATTCAAAAAAAATCAGTTCACCCACCAGTTTCCTGAAGAAATATTCCTGTTTTCCCCTCAATGAGGAAGTGCTTAGTCAGTTTCATCAACTCAAAGAGCCTTTCACCACCACTCCAATACTTCTCTACCCAGCATTGTAGAGGCCGATGGATCCAATTATGCCTTGGCTGCTGTACTGAGTAAGGTGTATGACTCAGAAAAACACCCCATTGCATTCGGAAGCCAAAAGACTATTACAGCAAAGATCAACTATCAGATTCACGACAAGAATCTCCTTGGAATAGTCTGGTCTCTCAAGTGCTTGAGGGCTTTTCTTCTTTCCCTTTCTTCACCTTTTGAAGCTCTCACCAATCACTCTTCCCTTCAATACTTCATGTCTTCCAAAGTTCTTACTTGCCATAAAGCCGGCTGGGCTGAATTCCTTTCTGAATTTCACTTTTCAATAACTTACCTCCCTGGCCACCTAGCTACTCTTTTGGATGCTTTATCACATTGGGATAGCGTTTATCCGGAGAGGGGGGAGGATTTCATCAGCAAGAATCCAATGAACTTTCAACATCTTATCAAGCAGGATGAAGTCCAACCTTCAAGATATTTTGAAGGAAGGGTGAAATCCTTTTAAAAGTTGATTGATTAAATCCAGAAGGCTCTATGGCAATATTCTCAGTACAGAAGTATTCTTAAAGAATTGGGTAAAGGTAAATCTGTCCAATATTACTCTCTTGATTCCTATTCCCAACTTCTCTTATTCAAAGTTCAGGTGGTGGTCCCAAATGACCCACTATTCAACTCAGCATTATTCAAAAGCGTCATGACTCTCCTCTAGCTGGACATCCTGGCCAAGAGAGGACTCTCAAACTTGTCAAGCAGGATTTCCACTGTTCTGGAATGACTCAATTAATCAAGTATTATGTCTCATCCTGTCAACAGTGCTCAAGAAACAAGAATATTCATCACAAGAAGTTTGGATTCCTCAAACATTTCCCAATTTGAAATTGTCCTTGGATTTGTCTTTCAATGGACTTTATCACTCAACTGCCACTGTCAAATTCTTTTGATTCATTTCTGGTAATAGTGGACAGGTTCTCAAAAATGGCGGTTGTTATTCCAAAAATGTCTTCAATCACTTCACTGGATTTGGCCCATTTATTCATCAAGAATATCTTTTCAAAGCATGGCCTTCCTTCAAGCATTGTCAGTGATAGAGGTTCACTTTTTGGACCAATCTTTTTCAGAAGCTGACGATTTGAAGAGATCTGTCAACTGCTTACCATCCCAAAACTGATGGCTAGACAGAGAGGGTAAATCAGATACTAGAACAGTACCTTTGGATGTATGTCAGGTATCATAAAGATGATTGGAACACCTGGCTCCCTCTGGCTGAACTTGCTTACAATAACTCTGACCACTCTTAAACAACACAATCACTGTTTTTCACTGTTTCTGGAAGAGATCCACAATTTGACTTAGTTCACATTACTCAAGATACTCCTTATGGAAAGGTATCAACAAAAATCCAATCAGTACAGCAAGATTTCAAAAGAGAACTTGAAGTTGCCATAAACAGGTTTAAGAGGTATGCAGATAAAAGTAGAGCAAGTCCACCTGTTTTCAATCCTGGTGCCATGGTATGGCTTTCTTCCAAGAACATCAAATCAACCAGAGCCACAAAAAAACTGTCTGAAAGATTTTTGGGTCCCTTTTCAATCTTGAATAAATTCATTACTGATTCCTACCATTTCAAGCTTCCATCTCAATGGAAATTCATCCACCCAGTCTTCCATATTTCCCTCCTTGAACCAGTCAAGGAATCAATAATCCCAAATTGGAATTAAGAGCCTCCTCCTTTAATCATCATTGTAGAAGAAGAGGAATGGTAAGTCTCACAAATACTGGATTCAAAGCTCAAGAGAAGAAAATCATGGTATCTGGTGGAATGGAAAGGTTTCAGTCAAGACCCAGAAAGATCCACTCGGGAACCAGCCAAAAACCTCAAGAATTTCCATTACTTATATCCTGAAAAGCCAGGCCCAATTCTTCAAGAGCTTGATTTTTTATGGTTCTTGGTGGGGGGATGAATTACCAAAAGTAAGTCCCACTCCTGGTATTCACCTTTAGGGGTATTCTACTCTTTTCTGTTGTAAGCATCACCTTGGCCACTCTGTGAGCACTTTGCAATTTTGGACACAGATTTATGGCCTGGCTTTCAACATCAAATTCCAATTTATGGCCATTTCCACTTGGGGCAATGGATCATTTTTCTTCTTAATCCTTTTTTTCAAGTCATTACTTTTCAATAAATTCTTTTATCAATGTTTTTTACTCTAAGGAACTGACAGGAGTGGTAACCATCAAAAGTAAGTTCCTCTCCTGGTGTGCACTTCCCTGAGGGGTCTAAAATCATTCAAAACATCACCTTGACCACTTTGTGAGCACCTGGAATAAAATATTGTCTTTCCAGGTCTTTGGCCATCTCAAATCAACTGTCAATAATCATGGTAAAGATTGGAATCCCTCTCAAGATTCTTTTTCTTTTATTTTTTCTTTTCTCTTATTTTGAAATTTCTTTGTCATCTTTCTCTCTTTATATTTTTCAAATTTCTTTTTTATAAATTTTATGCCAATCTTTATTTCAACTCATTCTTCAAATATTCAAATCCAAATGTCAAAGGAAGACCAAATCAACCTCATTTCATATGCCAACTTCTTTACCAGTCTCAAAACCCTTTTCAGAATTCAAAACCTCTGGAATCCCTACGTCCAATCCGTCTTAGAAGCCTCAACAGGCTTGTACCTTATCTTGGGGCTGAGGAGCCCACCATTCAAGGTAGGTGGGTACTGTCACAACCACGAGTAAGCACCCCCCTCAACGGGTGTTGCGGCAATCCCAACCTGAACACAAGTCATGGTCAATTGGTCACATAATATGTTTATGGAAAATTGTACTCTTTTGGTGCTCTATGGCCTCTTGGCCATTACACCCTTCCACTGGCCAAATATGGCCCCAGGCCATATTCTTCCTTCATCGGCCTCATTGGCCAATTCCCCACCTCACCAACCCCCAGGCCATTATCCTTGTTTTTGGGTCTGGGGGTCCTTTCAATCTTCTAGGGGCATATGGCCCCTCTAGCCACCTCTAGGGCTCTGGACCCAACCACTTTTATTATGGGGGTTTGGGTGGGCCATTTAGACCCCCTATGGCTTCTACGGCCCGCAGTCTGTGGCACCCTTAGGCCCCTTTTGGCCCAATTCCAATGAGGCCAAAAGGGGCCAAAGGGGCAGTCCATCAGCCTGAAAAGCCAGGTGGGCCCACCTGAACCAGTTTTTGACCCCAATGGCCAAACACCACAAGTTTGCCAAAAGTCAGTCCATGGCCTCGGGCAACCATAAGAGGCCACCAGATCAGCTCCAAGTAAGGATTCCCCTCCAGTTCAGGGGAATACTTCCCTTCCTTCAATGCACTCCATACTCAAGGACCAGGAGTGGTGCATATATGGTATAATATACCATTATGCACCATTTTTTCTCAGCAATCCAATGGTGACACTTTCAGTACCCAATTATGTGATTCCAAATAAAGTACCAAATCCATCACCATCTTCAAAGGAGGACTTTTCAGCTATTCAGTCTGGCAATTCCCTGGTCGCTACCAGAAGACCATTTGATGACACCAACCATCTGGCCCTGCAGGAGTTGGGTTGTCAATTCTCACCAGGACTATTATAAGGGACATTCTCAGAGGTAATCAATCATATTAAATAATTGTCAAGGTATCAAGCACCCAGAATTCCTTGGAAAAATCAATTGGTCAATACAGGCAGTAATCAAGTATCCTGAATGGCCTTGGCCTGATTGGGCCAATTCATATTCCACTGTGGGAATTCAGTCACACAGTTCAATTCTCAAGATGGCAAGAACTGTATTGTCCCAATTCAGACAATACAGCCAGGTGATTCACTTTCTAGGATCAGCCCTTCAGCTTTTCACATATACTGGCCATCTTTCATCACCTGGGGGACTTTTTCCCCAGTTAATTAATATATTGGCTTTATTTTTATCCTTATTTTGTTTTACCTTATGAAAGTAAATACTGCTAATATTAAGTCAGTCATTTGCACTTTTCTTATTTGCCTGTCAGTGGATATTGGTGGTCATATCCTTTACTAATTCCATTGTTCTTCCTGGTAGGTTGAAACAGTGAATTGAGGATTCCTTTGGCTGGTTCTTTGGCTTTTGGCTTCTTATTATTCTGGACATTGGATTCCTTTTCTTTTTATCTTTGGCATGCTTGTCTTTACCTTTTATTCTTCTTTTAAAAAATATATTCTTCTATTCCTTTATCCTTTTGGAGCCCTCCATGTGAGTTCTTGATTCCTGAGTTCCTGGCCACTATTGCTTCCATAAGAGACCCTGTGACAATGATTTCCATGATAGTGTTGTATCTGGATATCTCTCAGAAGATAGATCACTAGAGAGGGTGAAGACCTGCTATTGGTGGCCAAAGTGGAGAAAAAATGTTTCAGAGTATTGCCAAACCTGTGACAGATCTCAAAAAGCAAACAGAGCCACAGTAAAGAAGTTTGGAATGATCATCCAAACCCAAGAGCCAAAATCCCCATGGGAAATACCTCACATGGATTAGGTAACAGGATTACCTCAAGGAGGAGACAGAAGTTTCAATGCATGCCTAGTACTAGCTGATAGGTAAAGTAAAACCCCAATGTTATAACCATGTCATAAAGATGACACAGCTATGGACACAGCTATAATAATATGGAATAGATTCATAAATAAGACTGGCTTATTCCAAAACATCACAAGTGATAGAGATCCAAAATTCACTTCAGCATTATGGAGAAACCTTCACAACCTGTTTTGGACAAAACTATCATTCTGAACAGCTTACCACCCTCAAATAGATGGCTTAGAAGAAAGAATGATACAAACTTTAGAAGACATGATCAGAATATTCTGTGCTTATGGCATAGAATTCAAAGAATCTGATGGTTTTACTCTGGATTGGTGTACCTTATTACAAGCTCTTGAACTGGAATAGAAGACATCAATCCATTCTTCAACTGGAAAAACACCAGCAATGCTAGAAAACGGTTGGACTCCATAGCTTACTTATGACACTATCAAAAAGGACCTAGTGGATATACACTCAACAGAAAGCAGTTTAAAAATTATGCTTGACAAGACAAGAAATCATTCCAATAGATGCATGCAAGATTCTTTCAAATATGCAAAAGGAAGATGGGGAAAAAGTCATAAGCCACCTGATTTTAAAGTAGGATAATTGGTATTAGTATCAAATATAAACTTTAGAAAGATAAAAGGCCCAAAAAAAATTAAAGATTCCTTTGAAGTACCTTTTATGAAAAAAGAACTACATGGCCCTAATTCTGTTCAACTAGAGCTCACAGGTGAATGAATGAATAAACACCCAGCTTTAACTGTAATCCTGAAAAAACCTTACATCTCAAGTGATAAAGAGTTATTTCTCCTAAGAAGTAAACCACTCCTTGAAGTTTCCCCTCTAGAAGAAGGAGAATAAATGAGAATTGTATAGGTCCTTAAAGAAAGGAGGACAAGAAACAAAAAAGAAACGGAATACCATGTGAGGTATAGAAAACCAGCTCAAGAGGATGAATTGCTACTTGAGAAAGATATCACTAATTATGATAAAATATTAAGAAGGTTCAGAAATCTAAGAAGAGCTAGAGAATAGAAAGGTTAAGCATTATTCAGCTTCAAGACGAATAAAGTCTAATGAAGAGGTAGGACAGTGGATGATACCCTAATTAACTCTATCAGATTGTGGTACAATAGGTTTTGGTGGTAGGTAATGTGAGCCTTTGAGATATGAATACATATCCAAAAAGGTCACAAAATAACCTAATAATAATTATTCTAATAATAAGACTTAAAAACATCATCTTAAAATAGGTAAGAATGCCATAAATAGGCATAAATTATTGATTACTCAGAATTTAATGGATAAAAATGTTAAATAAATTATACACTTAGATTCCTCAGGGTAAAATAAACATATAAAATTCTATGTCATATCCGTAAGGATAATACTTACTGTGTAATGAGCAAAAAATCCATACAAAGGCATACATTCTTGTTTATCTCACAAACCAATGGGAGAACATATAAAATACATCACACCATTGGATTCCCCATGAAAGACTACATATATAAGGTTTTTATGTCATATATGTAAAGTTAATACTTAAGGAAATAACCTCAATATATGCACTTTAATGATCAGCACATATATTCATGGTTTATAGCTTGTATCTCTTTATATATACATGATAGAGAGAGGTACCAAGCATACAGGTTAAACATAATTACTGTAAGAACAAAGATATTAGCCTTATTTGACAAGCTATAAACAAGGTTATAGCCTGTAAGGGTTTATTGAATACAATTGCTATAGCTGTTGACCACTTTGTTGTGAAAATGGGCCAAACCCAAAAATAATTGGATATTAAGGTTCTACCAATTCATACATGTATAATGATGCATTTTCTTGTCATTATGATCAAGGTAAAACCCTTTGAAATCTTGGTTTGAGGTTTAAAATAGTAAATCTCAACAGAATAGATGAGCTACAAGAAAAATAATCAAAATTAGAGTTCTGATGATGTAATTAAATTTTTTTTAAAGCTGAATAATTACATGCCAAGATATCAAATTTACTCTCTCAATGGCTGTAACATTTATAACTTGAAATTTATTAATGACCAAATCTTAAGCTTAAAATTGATGATTTATGATCACTCACTGTAATCTTATTTTAAGTTTAACAGTCATATAAGTGATATAACTCATGAATACTGTTAGATTATGATTAATACTAATAAAATAAACAATCCTTAGAGTTCTTCCAAGCCTATTATGTCATCAAACTTACAGTTATGGCAATAACTTTAAATAATGGCATAATAATGAGATAACATGGTTTCATTATGATTTAATAATTAATGAACCTTAAATTTCTAATCTATTCCAGTGGATACCATTGGTACATGTCTAAAAAAGCCTTTGGGACTCTGAAGGGAGTATTTTACTATAAATAGAGCTCTTCTTCTCTATTTCCCCCTTGAATGCAACAAAAACATTCAATTATTAAAACCAAAGGTAAAAACTTTTCTTCTTTTCATATAAAACTATTATATATTCAAAGGATCAAGTTTGTCTTTATTATAATAATCAATTTTGAAGTTATTAACTCAATTTAAATTTTCTTTGTTAATTATCTCTAAAATTATATAATTCCACATAAAAATAAGGATATTTGTAATTTCTTTCAATTTTCATTTTAAATAAAATTTAAATAAGTTTTATATATGTTTTTTGGTGGGAAATAACTCAAAATTATTATATTAAGTGTTGAAAGTAGGTTATTTTCTGTTTTATAATCATTTCTCTTTGTTGTTATTTTTTTAATGATTCTTAAATTAATATAAATAGTATTTATATATTTTAGAGCTTTAATATTAGTAATATTATTGTTATAGTTGTTTTTATTACTAAAAATCAATTCCTTATGAGTTTTCTTTGTTGTAATAATAATAAAGTGGCATAAATACATTAATTTATTTATTTTATTATATTAATATTTTTGATATATAATTTATATTTTTATATTCATTTAATAATATAAATAGTTTACTCCATGATTATAATAATTCTTTATTATTATTATTATTATTATGTTTTATATTATTCTTTGAATTTCAGAAGAACATTCAAAGTACAATAAGTAAAATATAATTAATTTTTGCTTATTTTTTCATAGTAAAACCTTACACCCAGTGAGATCTTTTAAATCCTACCACCAGACCAGAGAAGAAAAGTTCCCCTCCAGGAATACAAGCCACACCCCACAGCAAATATTGGAGGTAGAGGACTCTACTGGCCCAGTAAAGAGAATTATCAAGGCCAGGAATATCAGATTTAAGGGAAAATGACATAGTCAATATTTAGCAAGGTTCAAGAACCAGATCACTGATAAAAACAAATTGCAGGCAGAAGATGCCATAAAAACTTGTTACCTTCACCTCAGAGAATTAAGAGCCTCTAGGAGGGCTGAAAAGCCTCAAGAAGGATGAACTTGTTTGAGAGGGAGGGTATGTCAGCCTGTGACTCGAAACCAGAGCACAAGCATTTCATACAAAAGACCATAAATCAAAGGTAGAATGAAATACCACAAAAAATGCAACTGAGCCAAGATATCTCACAAATTTTATTAAAAGAGAGAAGAAAACCTCATATTTCCAATCATATATCTCCCATAATCACAAAAAAAATAATAAAAAAGTTATTCTTTCTCAAAGCCAGAACTGAGCATAAACCTTAAATTTCACCTCTAATATTAAATCCAGAGGAAGGGGAAGAACCCAATCAAAAAGCTGTTAAAATTCCATCTCTCACTCAGGGATATTCAATAGTACCAGAAAAACCAATCTAGCACCAAAACCACAGAATTTATAGCTAAAACAAATCCAAATAAAGGAACATAAAATATTCCCTTCACATCTAGCTTCTACAGTCTTACTGTGAGATACCCAAAGAGGGATCATTTTAAAAAGAGAACAAACAGAGCTAACTCATGGTTTCATCTATCTCCTCATAGCCCATCTATAACAACCTTCAGGGAGAAAAAAAACTCCAAAGAGGATTCAAGAGACTCCATATATGAATAATTGAAAATAAAAAGTGGCATAACTTTGCCATGTTTAATGTTACCCATACCAAATGAGGTACTGCTGTGTAGACCACTTCCAGGGCCAAAAAATAAAAAAACTGTGAGCTCATTAGATTGAGGGTGGAAAAAAGTATTTCAGTTTAAAGGTGAAAATACCACATTTTGGCAAATAGACTTTTACTGTGTGATAATTTCCAATATCCTTGTGTATGAGGTGCAAATTTTACAAAGGAGCTAGTTGATCCTTCAATACCTCATGGTTTGTCCATTGTGGGGTCCCCATCCTGGTTCTGTACAGAGTTCTACATGCAATATATTTCAGAAGAAGGCTATTTGGTCCCAAAAAACAAACCTTTTTCCTTGTATTGGTGAAAACTACCCACATATGGCTTCAGAACCACATCTGATCCCAATAAAGGCTATAGAGGAAGTTTAAGAGCCACAAGCCAGTCCTTGGAAGTGAAAATTTTTCACTCTTTCTATGTGAACAGGTTCAGAGGCTCTTTCCACCCAGTTCTAGGATAAAAAAGGGCCTTTTCTCTTGAAAAACAAGAATCCCCATCCTGCTGTTGAATTCCTACATGGTATTTCTGTCCAAAAAATTTATACTTTTGGAGATGAATCAGGTTATACTTTAATCTTACTATTTTATTGATTTTTATACTTATTCAATTTATAATTAGTGCTTCCAGGGCTTTCAAAAGTGCTCACCGACAGTGTCTCTTAATATTAAAACACCAAATACTATCATTATCCATGTAACAGTCAGAGTTATAGTTGTAAGTTCATCTATTATCATGATATCATAAGTTAAGCCTGATAAAAATATTGTTTCAGGTTTGAGCTTTGGTATTGAGAAGAAGAAAGTTGAAACAGTGTTACTTGATCCAATACCCCAGAAGAAGAGATTAATGATGTCTTCTTCTGGATTTTTCAGTTATTATAGGTAGAGCTTGAATGATTTTGCAGCTTTAAAGAATTCAATTTATTCAATATTTAATCAACAGACAGTTTATGAGATGAAAAAAGAAAGAATTATGGCAGGTCACAAGACAGGGAAAGACTTTGCAGAAGCAGCATTCCTCCTCTTTCCTGAATGAAATATGCCCTTAAAGGTTTAAATTTATACAAGTGAAGATGGATTAGGGTCAGCTCTGCACAATTTCCAAGTGAGTGTTAACAAACCAAACAAAGGATCAGTTTGTTTGATCTAAAGAAAAATTAAACCAATGAAATTCAGATATGGTGCAAGAAAGATGTAATGCTTATTTTTGGTATGGGCACTTGAGAAATTATAATATCATCTTTATGGAAGTGCCTTTGAGGTGATTACTGACCTTTATTCAGTAAGATCACTTCTCAACATGAAAAAACTCAACAGAAACATGTTTATATTTCAAAGAGTCATTCAAGAATATAGATGGAGTATGAAAATATTTCATAAGGAAGGAAATATGAATATGAATCCTAATAGATGTGGCAGGTGAAAATTAAAAAATATACCTAAACCCAGCTTATCTACCTCTAGAAGAAGTACCAAAGCTCACAATTGAAGGGATCAATATAACTGAAATTAGGACTGAATTATCTGAAGAGGTCAAACAGTCATAAAGCCATCAGAGGAAGTGCTATATATTAACATCCATATTGCACAAATACTGTAAAGACAAATATTTGGTTGATTAAGTGAATGGATTATGGAGAAATTTGTATTCTGAAGGAAGATTAAAATTGTTTGACTTCATAAACTATCACAGAACTATACATTCTTCTTTAATTTCATCATTTAGGAGATCACTCATCAATACCATTCTCCATCAATTTCATGATGGAATAAACTCGTGACACCTATCAGAGGATAGGAAAATTGAAATAGTCAACAACCATGCAAAGTGGAAATATTGAAGAAAAGAAACATATTCAAGAATCAAAATTTTCTTGAGAAGTAGTTTTCATGGATTGGGTAACAGCACTACATCCAAAGGGTGACAAGAGCTATAATTAATCTTAGTCATTGTGGAAAAATGTTGAAAGACTTCCATATTCTTAACAGGTGAAAAGAATAACACTGCCATGGATACAATTCTCCTCCTGTGGAATAGAGCTATTTATTGTACAGGGTTGTATAATAATATCATAAATGAAAGAGTCACCAAACTCACATCTGTACTTTGAACAAATATTCATAGATTTTTTGGGGCCAGTTTATCATTTTCTACAGAATATCACCCTCAACCTGATTGACTAGTGTAGAGAGGGTTTCAAGCTTTAGAAGACATGATGAGGAGTTTATGTTCCAATATCTTTGAGCTTAAAAATTAAGATGTCTTTGACCATGGCTATTGAACCTTAATAACTGCATTACAATTTGCATATAAGACATTTGTTCCTTCTTACATTTATCAAACTCCTTCCTTGGTGAAAAAATGACAGAATCCAAGAGAACCAGCAGATACACTGAGGAAAGACTTAATTGAGCTTCTTCCTAAAGCTTTTAGCTTGAATTTCATTCCAAGTAAATTGAAGCCCCATGCAAATTAAATCATAGATAATGCTTGTGAATATGTAAAACATAAGTGGGAAAAGAGTCATAGAATACCACATTTTGAATTAGGGGACTTAGCTCTAGCTTCAACCTCAAATTTTAAGAATATTAAAGGCCCATAGAAGCCTAAATATCAATTTTTAGGAGTTTTTGTAATTGCTCCCTTACGTGGTACCAATTCAGTCTAATTGGGATTGAGTTGTGAATTGGAAAGTGAACACTCCACCTTTCCAGTAATCTTTATTAAAGCTTATCAACTAGCTGATAAATAATCTTTTCCTTGAAGAGATTTCATTCCTTTAGCTGTATGACCAGTGAAACAAAATGAAGGCAAAAAGATATAGAAATTCATTAAATAAAGGAGACTTAGTGGTGAAAATCCAGGATAATATCTTGTCAGATATAGAAACTCAGTACATGAAGGTGAATGTCTTTCAGAAACAGACATACCTGACTCATATAAAATCTTCAGACGATTCAGGAATCAAAGAAGGATGCATTTTTGATTGTTCCTATCAATGTGCTTTGATTACTTGATATGAGTCATTTAAAGAGGTTGAATGGGGGACAGTTACCCCCTTTGAGAGTTTTTTACTTTCTATTCCACAACTCACTAATAAACCTGCTTTACAATTTTATTTTTTGGTTGTAGGGAATGTGATCATTGAAATATACTTTACATTTACAAATAGGCCAAAACTGATATTATTATAACTCCGGGAATATACATAACCCATAAGCCATGCCTATATCCAATATACATTTTTTTTTATATAAAAAATATGAATAACTTTGTTAGTAAGCAAATGCATGAATTGAAGGCCAGATTGTGATTTGCGAAAAAAGATTCACCTAGGTTAGCTCCATAGGGTGAATAAGCTCAAATAGACTCCATTAGGTGGTAATATGGAAAATACTTTCAACCCTCATCATCATTGAAACATTAAAGAAATGTGAAAAATTTTCTTTCTGCATTTTCCTGCTGTCAGGATGAGTCTATGAAGAAGTTGTGATAAGGTGTGGGAACTCCTTTTATTGTGGAATAAATAATAGGAAGTACCTTGAGGGGGAAATTATTGGTGAGTCTGTTTTGAACTTAAGAATTAGCCAATAACCATGGGTGCTAAGGTGTATTAGCTGCCACTCTAAATATACTGAAAAAGATACCATTTCTGATGAGATCACAAACAAATTACTTAGTTTTGTAGTTTTTCAATAAGGGATTTTTCTTCAGAAGTCTATATCTGTGAGCTTTTGAGATATGACCACATATCCAAAAAGGTCACAACTAATTTGTGTAATAATTATACTTATAATAATTGTCTCAAAGACTAGTAAAAAAGCCATAAATAAGTACAAAATCTGAATGAACTCAGAATATAATGAGTAAGAATGTAAAATGAATTACACCTTTAGATTCCTCATGGTAAAATACACATATGTCATTTTTATGGCATATCTGAAAAGTCAATAATTACTGAAGTGTAAGTAATAATACCTTAAAAGAGGTATAACCACTTATTTAACTCAGGAGCCAATGAACAACATGTGAAATAAATTTAACCATTGGATTATGCATAAAGGCCCACACATAAAACAACTATAGAGATATTCTCTAAAGTCAATATTTAAGGAAGTAAGCTGAATATATGCACTCTTCTGGTCAATGCATATAATCTTGGGTTTTCGCTAATATCTCTTGAAATCTACAAGATAGAGAAATAAACCACAAATAAAGTCACCACATAGTTACTTTAATAACACAATTATGAACTTTATCTTACAAGTTATAAAAAAGGTTGAAACTTGTAATGGATTATTGATTAAAATCAATGGAGCTGTTGACCACTTTGTTGTGAAAGTGGTCCAAACTTAAAAAAGCATAGACAGTCCGACTCTACTAGTTCATTTGTGAGGAATGATGTAATTTTTATTATAATATTCAAGGTATAACCCCTTGAAATCATGGTTTGAAGTTTGAAATATTACATTTCAACAGAAAGGATGAGTTACAAGAAAAATCATCAAAAATAGATTTTTGATGATGTAATGAAATTCTCTTGGAATTTAAATAAGGACATGAAAAGCTATCAGAATCCACTATAAGAATAGCTTTAGCGTGTATAATGTAAAAGCTATCAATGATAAAAGTTTAGTCTTAAATTTGATCTTTCATGATCACTCACTGTAATCTTAATTTAAGTTTAACAGTTATCTAAGTGATGACACTGGTTAATACCATTAGATTATGATTAATACTGAAAAAATCCACAAAGCATAAGCTTCTTACAACCCTATGATGTCATCAAACTTAGCTTTATAGTGATAACTCTAAATAATGGTGTAATAATGATATAAGATGGTTTGATCATGACATAATCATCATTAAACCTTAAAATGTTGATCATTTTCAGTGGATACAATCAGTACACGTCTACTAGAAGCCTACTGGACTCTAGAAGGGAGGTATTTAATATAAATAGAGCTTGGTTTACTCTATACTCCCCTTGCATGCATAAAAAACATTAAAACAATTAAATCAAAAGGTAAAATATTTATTCTTTATATATAAATATTTTATATTATTAAAGAAAAAAGTTAATCTTTATTATAATCATCATTTTTGACGTGATTACCTCAATTGTTCTACTGTTTTGCTATATTTCTCTTAAAAATCTCAAATCCATGCAAAATCAAGAAAATTTGTAATTTCTCTTATTGTTAATTGTAAATACAGTTTAAATATGTTTTATTTATATTATTTGGCATACATTTATTCAAAAGTATCATAATAAGTGTCAAAAGTAGGGCATTTTATATTATTATAATAATTTCTCTTTATTATTTCTTTTAATAATTCTTTAATTAATATAGATAGTATTTATATTAATTTATAACTATAATATTAGTAATATTATTGTTATTGATTGTTTTTTTATTAAAAAAAAAAACAATTTTTTATGCCTTTATTATTTGTTGGTAACAATAATAAAGTGCTTTAAAGTATATTAATTATTATATATGAATATATTTATTTATTATATTATTTTTTTATAATATAAATCATATTATTATATTTATTTAATAATATAATAATTTTTTATGCCTTAATTATAATAATTCTTTATTATTATAATAGTTTTTATCTTGTTTACTTTACTTATAAGAAAATTCAGAGTACAACAAGTAAAATATTTGTAATTTTTACTTATTGTTTCATAGTCAAATCTTACATTTGGGGGCCTGGCTGTGATATTTACGTTCAGACCTTTGAAAATATTCTAATTTGGTTCATCCAATATAAATTATAATTATAATCATAAAATTATATAATAATTTTATATTTATTGATTTTAAAACCTATTGAGGAATTTGTAAAGCAATTTTACTGTCTTACACGTGGTTTTTCACTTCCTTAGACTTGCAAGAACTTTCTTTGAGTGACTCTAGTGATGAAAAGAGCTATTTTATTAATTAAGAATAATTTTATATTAAAAGTTAATTTCATGTAAGAATCATCTTCATTTTCATTTTATTTTTTCAAAATAAAAATATAAAAAACAATAAAAAATATTCAAAACCAATGAAAAAAGTTATTTTTATTGATTTTTTTAAACGTCTTTAATCATTTCATTTATTCACAGATATAAAAGCAATTTTTAAATGGAAAACTGCCATATCTTACCAAAAATAACACTTCTTATATAAAAGACTTATATTTATTTGTTGTTAGTGTTTGAAGAAAATCCAACAGAAGAAAACCAAGCCACTGTTGAAAGATTGGTGAAAGCAACTTGCCCAATTTCTCCCACACCAATTGTCATTAAGAAAAAGAAAGCTAAGAAATTAAACTTTCCAGGACCCACTATTCAGGACTCTGAAGGTGAGTACCTCCTTTATAAATTCCCATAAGAAGAATTCTTGTCCTGAAATCTTCTTATTTCTTATTTCTTAAATCATGACTACCAGAAGAGGCTACCAATGTAAGGTTTGACTATGAAAAAATAAGTAAAAATTAATAATATTTTACTTATTGTACTCTGAATGTCCTTAAAAATAAAATAAATAAGATAAAAATAATTATAATAATAAAGAATTATTGAAATTAAGGCGTGAAAATAATTATATTATTGAATATATAATATAATATTTTTAAATATATAATAATTAATATATTTAAAAGCACTTTATTATTGTTACAAACAAATAATAAAGGCTTAAAAAATTAATAACAATAATATTACTAATATTAAAGCTATAAATTAATATAAATACTACTTAAATTAATTAAAGAATTACTAACAGCAATAATAATTAGAAATTATTGAAATAAGAGAAAATAACCTACTTTTGGTACTTAGTATAATAATATTGAATAATTGTACACCAAATAGTATAAATACAACATATTTAAATTGTATTTACAATAAAAAATAAGAGAAATTACAAATTTTCTTGATTTTACTTGGATTTGAGATTTTTGGGAGAATTATAACAAAACAGCAGAACAATTGGATTAATCATGTCAAAAATGATGATTATAATAAAGGTTATCTTTTGTCTATCATGATATAAAAGATTTATATATAAAGGATAAAGATTTGACCTTTTTTTTAATGTTTTGATGCATCTGAGGGGAAAAGAAAGTAAAAAGAGCTCTATTTATAGTAAATAACTCACTTCTGGAGTCCAGTAGGCTTATATTAGACGTGTACTGATGGTATCCACTGGAAATGATTGGTATTTTAAGGTTTAGTAATGATTACGTCATGATAAAACATTCATATCGCATTATTCCACCATTATTTAGAGTTATCACTGTAACTCTAAGTTTGATGACATAATAGGCTTGGAAGAAGCCTAAGCTTCATGAATTTTATTAGTATTAATCATAATATAATAGTATCCAGCACTTTTATCACTTATATGACTGTTAAGCTTAAAATAAGATTACGGTGGGTGATCATTATCAAATGGAAGCTTAAAGTTTGATCATGAATAAATTTGAAGTTATGCACGCTACAACTATTCTGTGAGTGGATTCTGATAGCTTTTCATGTCCTTATCAAACTCTCAAGAGCATTTCATTACATCATCAAAACTCTATTTTTGATTATTCTTCTTGTAACTCATCTTTTAAGCTTCAAACCATGATTTCAAGGGGTTATACCTTGAATATTATAGTACAAAGTACATCATTATTCACGTAGGAACTACTAGAGTATGACTGCCTACTTCATTTTAAGTTTGGACCACTTTCACAACAAAGTGGTCAACAGCTCCATTGATTTTATTCAATAATCCATTACAAGTTTCAACCTTGTTTATAACCTGTAAAATAAAGAGAATAATCTGTGTTCTTACATTAATTACACAGTGACTTTATTTTTGGTTTATCTCCCTATCCTGTATATCTCAAGAGATATTAGCTAAAAACCATGAATATATGCATTGACCAAAAAAGTGCATATATTCAGCTTAATTCCTTAAATATTGACTTTAGAGAATAGCTTTATAATTGTGTTATGTGTGGGCCTTTATGGAGAATGCAATGGTAGAATTTATTTCACATTTTGTTCATTTGTTCCTGAGTTAAATAAGGTTTTATACCTTTTATAAGGTATTATTACTTATACTTCAGTAATTATTGTCTTTTCAGATATGCCATAAAAAATGACATATGTGTATTTTACCATGAGGAATCTAATGGGGTTATTTATTTTGAAATTTGACCCATTAAATTCTGAGTTAATTCAGATTTTGTACTTATTTATGGTTTTTTTACTAGTGTTTGAGATAATTATTATAAGTATAATTATTACAGAAATTTTTATGTGACCTTTTTGGAAATGTGGTCATATCTCAAAGGCTCACATTCCATACCACCAAAAAAGATTGTACCAGAATCTGATATAGTTAATTAGGGTATCATCCACTGTCCTACCTCTTCAATAGACTTTGTTAGTCTTGAAGCTCAATAATGCTTGATTTTTTGATTCTTTAGCTTTCTTTCATGTTTGAACATTCTTAATAGTTTATTAGAATTTTTTATATCCTTCTCAAGTAGCCATTAATCTTCTTGAGTTGGATTTCTATACCTTACAAGGTATTCCCTTTCTTTTTTGTTTCTTGTCCTTCTTTCTTTAAGGACTTTTACAATTTTCTTTTCTTCTCCTTCGTCTAAAGGGGGTATTTCAGGTGGGGGTTTATTTCTTAGTGGAAAGAATTCTTTATCACTTGAGCTGTAAGGTTTTATCAGACTTACAGGGAAAGTTGGGTTTTTGTTTATTAGTTCACCTGTGAGCTCTAATTGCATAGCATTAGGTCCATGTAGTGCATTTATCATGAATGGTCCTGCAAACGAATCTTTCAATTTCTTAGGGCCTTTTATATTATTGAAATTCAAAGTTTACACTAGGAAAAAGTCTCCTATTTTGAAGTCAGGTGGTTTATGACTTCTATCCCATCTTCCTTTTGCATACTTGAAAGAATCTTGCATACATCTATTTGCATGGTGTCTTTCTTTGTCAAGAATTGACTTGAAGCTACTTGCTGTTGGATGTATATCCACTAAGTCCTTTTTGAGGGTATCATAAGGGACTCTTGGATTCCAGCTTTTTTCTAGCATTGCAGGTTCCTTGCTAGTTGAAGAATAGATTGATGTTCTATATGCCAATTCAAGAGCTGGGATTAATTTACACCAATCATGGGTGAAACCATAAGAATCTTTGATTTCTAGTCCATAAGCACAGAATCTTCTTGTAAGGTGTGGATATGAAACTTTGATTAAAAATCAAGTACTTTTCCTGTCCTCAAAATTTGTATAAGGTAAAATTCAGTTAAAAATAGTATGAAATATTATTTTTAAGAGAAAACACGCCAATTTTATTGTTTATAACTTTATTAGTATAAAACAATAATATTATAAAAATTTATTGTTTTACCAACAATAAAAATTTATCCAAAAAATACTCTACAAGAGATATTTTAAGGCTACAAAAGAAATTTCTTCAAGAGCAATTTCAATTGGAATTAATTGAGCAAAGAACTGCAAGCAATTAATTAAAGAACAAAGTCTTTAAAAAGAATATTAAAGAAAAAACACGCCCAAAAGTGACCAGAGTGAATTTGGAAACAAAGTGACAAAATTTACAGTGATGAAAGATGCTTTAATTCACTTTTGGGGTGGTTCAGGGGTAAAAATGATTATAAGAGTTACAAACAATGATTATAATGATTTTTTCACGTGGTTAAAAGGATTAAAATGATTTAAAAATGGTGGTTGGAATCTTTGATTGATTGGTTTAACAGTGTTTAAACTAATTAATAAAAGGAAAAAGATTCTAACATGAAGAGAAAAGTGGGGCAAAGAAGACATTCTTTTATAGCCATCAATTCTCTTGCTCCAAAAGTAAAATTTACTCTTGTCAGTCGTGAAAAACAGTCTGACAACAGAAAAGCCAATTATGGCATCATTGAACCCTGGTTTAGACCAAAAAAGGCTGGTTTAAGCCATTTTTAGCCATTTTAGACCCTTAAATCAGCCATTACTATAGCAATACCAGGCCTAGAGCCTTCAAAACACGTCAGAATGTGTGTCAGAGGCGTAGAAACCAGTTAAAACTGTTTTTATTATGATTGTTTTATCTTAAGGGTAGTTTTACCCTCTTGGCAACAGCTAAAACTACCCCAGTTGGTATCAAAACCTCATCATCAATTGAGTCCACAGACCCTGTAACTCAATTCCAGGCCAAAAGTGATGAACTTTTGCGTGAATTTTGACATCCCACGCCTGTCAGCAAGGATTTTGGGGGTCTAGCTCCCCCTTAGAGCTGGAGTTCCTTTTCCCCCCCAAATTTAATCTTTCCAATTTATTTTTCTTTTAATTCCTCATCATGTATTATACTTATAATTTACATATGTAATTCAATTCAATTGTACAGTACAATACAGTAATAATTGACACCTCATATGTAAATCAAAGTTCACTTATGTAATACACGCGCACATTTTGACATTTCAATTGAATTCAATTGAAAATACTTTAATTCCTCATAACTTCTAAACTAAACACAACACCTCAATTTTAACACAAAAATTGATGGTTAACACCACATGTGGTGTGAATTAAATTAAGGTTTTGAGGATTTTCAACTTTTGTATTGAAAATACTAAAAACTTAATTTAAGCTTATTTAGAGTTGAGTTACAAAAATTTCACTCAGAGGTGACCCCACCTGATTTTTTATGAGGAATCCAATGGTGAAATAAAATTTATATGTTTATTTATTGGATAAAAAGTTATAATAAATTTTATTTAACTTTTTTCCAAATTTATTTATTTTTTCACAATTTTGTTAAAATTTCATTTTTACTTAAATTTTTCAAGTATAAATGTAATTTTATATTTACAAATTTTAAAGTAATTTTATTTTTAAATTATAATTAATTTTTTATTTTTAATATAATTTTATATTTATATTTTTTATTTTTATTTTAATAATATAAATAAATTTATTTTATTTATATTAATATGTTATTTTTTATATTTGTGGTCTTTTGGGTATATGAAATTACCTCTAAGGCTCACATTCCCTCCCCCTAAAAAAGAATATTACTTTGTAATATTGGTGTTTCTAGTGTGTCTGAATCTCCTCAGGAGTTTGGTGGCTTCTGGTATATCTTTCTCTTCTAACCATTCATCTTCACAAGTTGGGTCACTGTACCTAACAAGGTATTCCCTTACTTTCTTGGTTCTTAATTTCCTTTCTTTAAGAACTTTGGTTATTTTCTTAGTACCAGATGTCTCAATAGGAGGTATAACTTGGGGAATCTTATTCCTCAAGGGAAATTTCTCAGCATCACTAGATTTGTATGGCTTTATCAAGCTTACTGGAAATGTAGGGTGCTTATTGCTAAGTTCTTCAGATAACTCTACTTCAACAGCATTTTCTCCATGGAGGGCCTTAATCACAAAAGGTCCTGCAAAGGAGTCTTTTAACTTTTTACATCCTTTGATGTTATTGAAGTTAGTGGTGGATACAAGAACTAGGTCCCCCACTTTGAAATCTGGAGTTGCATGAGATTTATCCCATTTGTCTTTAGCATATGCAAAAGAGTCCTCCATGCATCTCACTGCATGTTTTCTAGCTTTGTCTAGCATTCCTTTGAAGCTAGCAGCTGTGGGATGTATTTCAATTAAGTCTTTCCTCAAGGAATCTTGGGGTAACTTGGGGTTCCATCCTTTTTCTAGAATAGCAGGAGTCTGATTGGTACTGGAATGGATTGATGTTTTATATGCTAATTCCAGTGCTGGTAACAGAGTACACCAATCATGGGTAAATCCATCACAATCTTTGAATTCAAGGCCATATGCACAAAATCTTCTCATTATGTCCTCTAAGGTTTGGATCATTCTTTCAGCCAGACCATCAGTTTGTGGGTGGTAGGCTGTAGAGAAAGACAGTTTTGTGCCAAATAATTGGTGAAGATTTGTCCATAGAGCTGAAGTGAATTTGGGATCTCTATCACTGATGATATTTGTAAATATCCCAGTCCATGACACTACTCTATTCCATATCAGAAGAGCTGTATCCATGGCTGTATCATCTTTGTGACATGGTAAAAAGATTGGAGTTTTACTGAATCTGTCCACAATTACTAGGCAAGCATTATAGCTCCTGTCACCTCCTGGTGGTAGGCCAGTTACCCAATCCATATGGACAATTTCCCAAGGTCTGTTTGGTTCTTGGATTTTCATCATATTTCCAAGTCTTTTGCCAGTGGATTTATTTGCCTTTTGGCATCTGTCACAGGTTTTGCAATATTCTGCAACATCTTTTTGCCACATTGGCCACCATATGCAGGTCTTTACTTTCTCTCTTGTTCTGTCCTCAGAAAGATGTCCTGAAAAGGGACTATCATGGCATTCTTTCAGTACAAGATTGATTAATGACCTGTCTACAACTGTCATGACACATGTGTGCTTGGTTCTGTGGTAAATTATACCATCCAGTAGGTGAAATCTCCCTTCATTATAAGATTTTCTCCATACTTCATCCAAGGCATGTATTAGAGAGTTGTCTTTACAGTCTTTGTTAAGTAATTGGCATAAGATGCTACAATTCTTATCTTGAGTGTAACTATTTCTGACTTCTTCAAAGAAGGTGGTGTTCAAGTCTGTAACACTTATTCCTTCTATTGGAATTTGTGGTGAAGCTTCTTCTGGAACATAAGCAGGATTATCAATGTTATTTGGTAATGGCCATCTGCTTAGTCCATCTGCATTCTTATGAATATTCCCATCCTTATGAACAATAGTCATATTGCCTCTGTATTCTTGTATGGCTATTTGCCATCTGAGCATGTGTCTGTTAGGTGTTTTCATGTTCAAAAGTGATTTCACAGCTGTACAATCTGTTATTACTTCAAAAACACATCCCTCTAAGAAATAGTTCAATTTCTCTAAGGCCCAGACAAGGCATAGACATTCCATTTGACTTGCTCCATATCTGGCTTCAGTTGGTTTGATTTGCCTGGATATGAAACATATTGGTCCTTCTACAGGTTTGTCATTTATGATCTGAACTTGGTGAAGTGCAGCACCTAGTCCATCCCCTGATGCATCAATATACAGTTTGAAAGGTAATTTAAAGTCTGGCATCAGTAAGAGTGGAGCAGTGGTCAATGCTTCTCTTAGAGACTCAAAAGCTTTGACTCTGTCAACAGTCATCTCAAATACTGTGTCTTTGTCACACAACTTATAAAGTGGTCTTGCTATGGATGCAAAGTCTTTAATGTGTTGCCTGTAATATCCTGCAAAACCTAAGAATGACTGAATTTCCTTCTTATTCTGAGGCATGGGTTTTAACAATACTGCTGCAACTTTGTTTTTATCAATTCCAAGGGACAAACCAGATACAACATGTCCTAGTGCCTTAAGTTCTTTAAATCCAAAATGACATTTCTTCAAGGAGATTTTCATGTTTACTGATTGGATTTTTGTCAAAACTCTTGATAATCTGTACATGTGCTCCTCCCAAGTCTTTGAACAGATAATAATGTCATCAATGTAAATGATTAACCATCCTTCTGAGAGTTCTTCAGGGAAGATTTCATTCATCATTCTTTGGAAGTGTGAAGGTGCATTTTTGATACCAAAGGGCATCCTTAAGTATTCATACACTCCACAATGAACAATAATTCTCAAGTATTTTCTTGCTCTTGGTGTTACTACATTTTGATGGAATCCTTTAAGGGCATCCATAGTGGTTATATACACTGCTTGAGATATTTGAGTAAGGGCAATTTGGATTTTTGGTATTGGGTATCTGTCTGGAACAGTGTAAGTGTTCAGAGCTCTAAAGTCCCCAACCATTCTGGATTTTCCATTATGCCACGCCACTATGACTGGTGTAGTTATTTCTACTTCCTCATTGTGGCCTACTTTTCTTATTACACCAAGGTCTAGAAGTTCTTTGATATGAATTTCTAGAGCTTCTCTTGATTTTGGACTTGCTGGATAAGCAGGTCTTCTTAAGAGTGGTGGATAAGGTCTCTCAATGTTAAGAATGATGTCAACTTCATGACCAATAATTGCTCCCAGGGGTTCTTTGTCTGTAGCAAATGCTCCTCTGTGGTCATACAAAAGGGAAGAAAGTTCATTTTCTTGCTTATCAGTCAGATGAAGGCTTATTTCAGCCTCATTTAACTGTTCAGACTTGAATTTCTCTAACTCTAAGTTGACTGGTGATACTTTGTTTACTGTAATTTGTCTTTTAAAGGGTAAAAAGGCAAATTTCTGGCGCTTATTGTCTCCAATTGTAAAGTATCTGTCTTTGTTATTATGTAAATCTATCCCATACATGATTAAATAGTCATTTCCCAATATAAAATGGGTACTAGAGCAATTTTCCATAACAACAAATTCAACTGTGATCCTTAAATTCCCATTTATGTGTGGGAATATGACATTGGTCTCAAAGATTCCTAATGCTTTCATTGGGTTACTTGCACTGTTGAATTTTATACCATCAATTGGTAACAATTGGTCTTCAAAATTTGGTACACAAGTCTTAAGAAAAGATTTTCCAACACAAGAGCAGAAGGCTCCTGGGTCAAGCAAAAGTTTGGTGGGTTTGTTGTCAATCACCACTTCTGTTATACAGGAGTTACCAGCTGTATAACCTTTTCCTCTGTTTGGTTTTGTCTTCATAAGTTGTGCATCTTGAACTTTTGATAAATCAACTTGACCATTGCTCAATTGTGGTAAGTGGGAATAAGATTCCATGATGTCAAAAGTGGCATTGATATTTTCTATATCTTTTGAAGATTCAGAAAATATGGATGACTTATCATCTGAATTGTCTTCAATTATGTATTCTTTTTCAACATCTGGTTCCTTTTCAATGTCAATTTCATTGATTTTCCCCCTCTTTGGACATGTATTGGCTAAATGGGTGGTGCTTTGGCAAATATGGCATTTTCTGACTGTATCTGCAGATTTATATTTAATATTACTAGAATTTTCTTTGGGGTTTTTGTCCACAGAATCTTTCCAAGGTGTATTAAACCTTGTTTTAAGATTCACCCTACTAGAACCAATTTTGGTTCTGGTGGTTACTTCTTCTAGTATATTGATAATGTCCTCTGCTGAAGATTGTTCAGTAGTCCTGCTTTTGACAGCATGCTCTAAGTCACCTCCACATTGTCTCAGAATTTTTCTATGGATCATAAATTCTGACATGTCAGGATATAATGCTGTTAATCTGTCCTTTTGTTGGCAAAACCATGGTAAAGCTTTGTCTTTATCAGCATTAAATTTGGCAGATTCAAAGGCTGTTTCAACTTTAAACCTCCAAGCATCATTTGCCCATTTGTTGATGATTTGGGTTTTCCACCAAGTCCAACTCTGGTGTCCATGTGCTTGTCTTATTTTGATGTACCATCTGTGAGCTGATCTGGTAAACAAGGTGTTAAACCTGGCTGTTACCAATCTGTCTGGTAATTCAAAATCCTCTTTGATCATGTCAATACCTCTAATGAATTCCATATGGTCATACTCTCCTTCACCACTGAAGTGAGGCCATTCTTTAAGTTTTGGAACTTCTTTCAAGAGTGCTTGGCCCATTGATGGTTCCAAGTTATGAAAAGAAGTGGATAGTTCATTTTTTAATTGTGAATTATCAGGATCCAATACTTGTGGATTTGAAATTCTTGTGCCCTCATTTTGATTTAGAGGTGTAGACATTCTTGGTAAGGTGTTCAGTAATTGTTCAATGTCATTCATTTTACTGTTGCTACACCTTTGGGAATTTCTGTATTCATGTTGGAAGCTTTGTATTAAATTTATTACTTCAATTTTATACATGTCTTCTTTATGTGTAAGTTCTTGCCATAACTCTGTCTGTCTTGTATTATCAGCAGTGACTTGATTCAATTTCATTGATAATTTTGATACTTCTTCTTGTGAAGCATCAAAACACTTTTTCAAGGCAATGGTATATGTCTTTACTTCAGTAAATGAATTTGAAATGTCATCAAGGACTTTCTTGTTATCTGTCTTGATAATATTTATGGCTTGTTTAATTCTTGTTTCAATTATGTCATCAATATTGAATTTAGAATATTTATCTGTTAATTCTTTAATAATGGCAGATTGTTCATTTATTTTATTGTTAGAAGAATTATCATTATTGGAATTTTTAATTGTTCTCAAAACTTTTTCAAAACACATAAGTGTTTCATTAATTTGGCAGACTCAGGTTGTTTGTTTTAATGTTGTTACAAATGGTGTCATTTTTATCAGAAAGATGTTCTTTCACGTCATTTATAGCATTATACAACTCTGGGATGGAATCAAATATGTCAGAAATCATTTCTGGAACCTTAATCTGGCTTCCTCCTTCTTCTGTAATTCCATCATGGTTCTGGCCATCTGAAATACATTTTCCATGGCATCCTGCTGAATCTTTGGGATTCTGTAGCCCTGGCTGTAAGGTTTTGGGGCTGGTGCCTTCCCTTTGCCCTTGTTTGGAGTTTGTGGCTGCTTTTTCACGTTGGAATTGCTGCTGCTGGCCACTGGGGCTGTTTTTGGCACTGGTTTGGCTGGTGGAGGGTTGTTTTTCCTCCATTCTAGTGTCAAAAGCATCATGTTTTTCTTCTCCATCAATGGATGCCATCCATTGAGCAATTTGCAAGTGTTGGGATGGCCCAAGAATTTTCTTACTGTCAGGTAAGAATTCATGCAATTCTTCCACAGGTCTGCAAGGATCTGGTACTCCTTGAATTGGAGTGCATTGTTGTATGCACTGTGGCTGGCTTTGTATATGTCCACAGAGGCTTGTTGTGGTGGTGTCAGCTCTTTTTGAAGGTAAAATGGTATTATCAGCTTCAGAATGACCCATTTTAGTTGTTTGGAAGTCATCAACTGACCCTTTTCTTTCTGTACCTGGTTGGCCTCTGCCATAATCACGTCTATTACCTTTTTGGGAGCTGCTTGAGGGGTTGTAGCTGGCTCCTGATCTGGTTGAAGGCATAATTATGGTTAAAAAAGGCTTAAAATAGTATTTTTACTTCAAAAAACTTACTATTGGCCAAATTTTTAGCTTTCTGAAGGGTATTACTTATGTCCAAGTTAATTAATTCAGAAGATATTGGTTCAGGCTGGTTATTTTGAGTCACAATAACAGTGCTATTATGATCAGAATTGACAGTACTGGCAGGGATAATGCTGGTTACTGTTGAGGCTGTTTCAATGTTTTCTTGTCTTACCACGTTGTCAGACACTAAAATTAATGAAAAAGCCAATTAATTAAGTAAAAAAAAAGGATATTTCAAAAAAAGAAATAAAAATTTAAGCCTCACTTATAATATGAAAAAAATTATTTTTTATGGATTTTTTGAATTATAAGTATTTTTTATATGTTTTTAAATTTTTCAATATAAGAAAAAAGATTTAAAAAGAGTAAAAAAAAATATGTCACAGGTAAAATATCACGGCTGGGCCCCCAAATGTAAGGTGTGGATATGAAACTTTGATTAAAAATCAAGTACTTTTCCTGTCCTCAAAATTTGAATAAGGTAAAATTCAGTTAAAAATAGTATGAAATATTATTTTTAAGAGAAAACACGCCAATTTTATTGTTTATAACTTTATTAGTATAAAACAATAATATTATAAAAATTTATTGTTTTACCAACAATAAAAATTTATCCAAAAAATACTCTACAAGAGATATTTTAAGGCTACAAAAGAAATTTCTTCAAGAGCAATTTCAATTGGAATTAATTGAGCAAAGAACTGCAAGCAATTAATTAAAGAAAAAAGTCTTTAAAAAGAATATTAAAGAAAAAACACGCCCAAAAGTGACCAGAGTGAATTTGGAAACAAAGTGACAAAATTTACAGTGATGAAAGATGCTTTAATTCACTTTTGGGGTGGTTCAGGGGTAAAAATGATTATAAGAGTTACAAACAATGATTATAATGATTTTTTCACGTGGTTAAAAGGATTAAAATGATTTAAAAATGGTGGTTGGAATCTTTGATTGATTGGTTTAACAGTGTTTAAACTAATTAATAAAAGGAAAAAGATTCTAACATGAAGAGAAAAGTGGGGCAAAGAAGACATTCTTTTATAGCCATCAATTCTCTTGCTCCAAAAGTAAAATTTACTCTTGTCAGTCGTGAAAAACAGTCTGACAACAGAAAAGCCAATTATGGCATCATTGAACCCTGGTTTAGACCAAAAAAGGCTGGTTTAAGCCATTTTTAGCCATTTTAGACCCTTAAATCAGCCATTACTATAGCAATACCAGGCCTAGAGCCTTCAAAACACGTCAGAATGTGTGTCAGAGGCGTAGAAACCAGTTAAAACTGTTTTTATTATGATTGTTTTATCTTAAGGGTAGTTTTACCCTCTTGGCAACAGCTAAAACTACCCCAGTTGGTATCAAAACCTCATCATCAATTGAGTCCACAGACCCTGTAACTCAATTCCAGGCCAAAAGTGATGAACTTTTGCGTGAATTTTGACATCCCACGCCTGTCAGCAAGGATTTTGGGGGTCTAGCTCCCCCTTAGAGCTGGAGTTCCTTTTCCCCCCCAAATTTAATCTTTCCAATTTATTTTTCTTTTAATTCCTCATCATGTATTATACTTATAATTTACATATGTAATTCAATTCAATTGTACAGTACAATACAGTAATAATTGACACCTCATATGTAAATCAAAGTTCACTTATGTAATACACGCGCACATTTTGACATTTCAATTGAATTCAATTGAAAATACTTTAATTCCTCATAACTTCTAAACTAAACACAACACCTCAATTTTAACACAAAAATTGATGGTTAACACCACATGTGGTGTGAATTAAATTAAGGTTTTGAGGATTTTCAACTTTTGTATTGAAAATACTAAAAACTTAATTTAAGCTTATTTAGAGTTGAGTTACAAAAATTTCACTCAGAGGTGACCCCACCTGATTTTTTTATGAGGAATCCAATGGTGAAATAAAATTTATATGTTTATTTATTGGATAAAAAGTTATAATAAATTTTATTTAACTTTTTTCCAAATTTATTTATTTTTTCACAATTTTGTTAAAATTTCATTTTTACTTAAATTTTTCAAGTATAAATGTAATTTTATATTTACAAATTTTAAAGTAATTTTATTTTTAAATTATAATTAATTTTTTATTTTTAATATAATTTTATATTTATATTTTTTATTTTTATTTTAATAATATAAATAAATTTATTTTATTTATATTAATATGTTATTTTTTATATTTGTGGTCTTTTGGGTATATGAAATTACCTCTAAGGCTCACACTTCTGATAATGTCTTCTCATGTCTGTATCATTCTTTCTGCTAGACCATCAGTTTGGGGGTGGTAAGCTGTTGAGAATGATAGTTTTGTTTCAAACAGGTTATGGAGGTTTGTCCATAATGCTGAAGTAAATTTTTGGGTCTCTATCACTTATGATTTTTTGGAATAAGCCTGTGTGGCTAATAGCTTTATTCCATATCATTATGGCTGTATCCATAGCTGTATCATCCTTGTGACATGGTAAATATCTGTCAACTAATACTAGGCAAGCATTGTAACTTCTGTCTCCTCCTGGAGGTAATGCTGTTACCCAAGCCATATGAACTATTTCCCAAGGGGACTTTGGTTCTTGGATTTGGATCATCATTCCAAATTTCTTCCCTGTGGCTCTGTTTGCTTTTTTGGCATCTGTCACAGGCTTGCCAGTATTATGCAAAAAGTCTTTCTTCCAATTTGGCCACCAAGAGCAGGTTTTTACCCTCTCTAGTGTTCTGTCTTCTGAGAGATGTCCAGCTGAAACACTATCATGACATTCATGTAGTATAGTGTTTCTTAGAGTTCTATCTGTTGAAGCCATAAGACATGTATGTTCAGTTCTATGGTATAGGATTCCATCAAGGAGGTGGAATCTTCCTTCATCATATGCTTTTTTCCATGTTTCATCCAGTTTTTGGTGAAATTGATGGGTATTTGCTGTCCTTCATTAGAAGTTGGCATAAGATATGGCAGTTTGAATCCATTTTATAGCTTTCTTTAACTTGGTTAAAGAATTCTGTGCCTATATCTGTTACACATATTCCTTCTGTATGGTGCTCTTACTGTGGTACCCATGCTGGATTTTCAGGTGTATTTGCCAGAGCCCATCTGCTAAGACCATCAATATTTTTATGAATATTACCAGATTTATGAGCTATAGTCATATCTCCTCTATATTCTTGGATGGCAATTTGCCATCTTAACATATGTCTATTTGGGGCTTTCATGTTGAGTAAAGATTTTACATCATTGCAAGGTGTAATTACATCAAGCACTGTCCCATCTAAATAATAGTGTTGCTTTTCCAAAGGCCACACTAAGAAGAGGCATTCCACTTGGCTTTCTCCATACCTTTCTTCTGTTAGCTTTATTTGTCTTGAAATGAATCAAATTGGTCCTTCAACAGGTTTTTCATTGAAGATTTGTGTCTGGTGTAGTGCAGCACCTAGTCCTTCTCCACAAGCATCAATGTATAGCTTAAAGGGTAGCTTTCAATCTGGCATTACAAGAAATGGGGCATTTGTTACAGAATTTTTCAATTCTTCATATTCCTTAACTCTTTCTTAAGTCATTTCATAGACTGTCTGTTGGTCACCGAGTTTATACAATGACTTAGCAATTCTTGCAAAATCTTTTATATGTTTTCTGTAACAACCAGCAAATCCTGGAAATGATTGCATTTCTCTCTTATTTGGGGCCATTGGATTAATAGTACTGCTGCTACTTTGTTCTTGTCTATGCCCAAATTTAGTCCAGATACAACATGTCCTAGTGCTTTTAGTTCACTGTATGCAAAATGACACTTTTTCAGAGAGATTTTGATGTTTAATTGTAGTATTTTTTGCAAGACTCTTTCTGGTCTTTATAGGTGACTGTCCCAAGTCTCTGAGAAAACTATGATATCATCAATATAAATAATCAGCCATCCTTCTGATAATTCTTCAGAAATTATGGTATTCAGCATCCTTTGGTAATGGGATGGTGCATTTTTTAAACCAAACGGCATCCTGAGATATTCAAATATTCCACAGTGGACTATAATCCTTAGTAGCTTCTTGGCATTTTTGGTTAAGACATTTTGATGTAAACCCTTTAGAGCATCCATCACTGTGATGAACTTAGCCTGAGATAATTTTGTTAGTGTATCATGGACTCTGGGTATTGGATATCTTTCGGGGATCGTATAGGTGTTTAGAGCTCTAATGTCCCCTACCATCCTTGATTTTCCATTATGCCAGGTTATAATGACAGGTGTAGTGACCTCTAGCTGTTCATTATGTCCTACTTTCCTCAATACTCCAAGGTCCATTAGTTCTTTAATGTGTACCTCTCAAGCTTCCCCAGCTCTTGGGCTGGCTAGATAAGCTGCTTTTCTTAATAGAGGTGGATAAGGTATTTCTACATTAAGTATTATGTCTACCTGATGTCCAATTATGGCACCTAGTGGTTCCTTGTCACTTGCAAAGGCATTGCTATATTTAAATAAGAGTTCAATCAATTTTTCTCCCATTTCTACAGTCAATTAATGATCAAATTCTGCTTCTTTGAGATGTTCAGTTATGAAAAAATCCATTTCTGGGATTTTTTTCTTCATTATTTACAACTGTAATTTGTCTTTTGTTATTGAAAAAGCCAAATTTTTGTCTTTTATTGTCTCCTATTGTAAAATATTTATCTTTTTGGTTAGAGATATCTATGCCATAAATTGACAAGTAGTCATTTCCAAGTATAAAATGGTTACTAGTGCAGTTGTCCATTGCTACAAATTCTACTTTAAATCTGATACATTGTGAAGAATGAAGGAGAATGAGTGTTAAGTCAATTATTCCAAGGGGCTTCATTCTTTCACTTGCACTACTAAATTTGACTCCTTGTATTGGTATAAGTTTTCCCTCCCAATCTGGTACAATTGTTTCCAAACAACTTTTACCAACACAGGTACAATATGCTGCTGTATCTAAGTTCACTTCTGCCTCTTGGTTTCCCACCATGAAAACACTTATACTTTATTTGCCAGCTGTATATCCCATCCCTTTTGCTGGTTTGGTTCTATACAATTTAGCATCTTGTATATTTGTGAGGTTTGTATCAGACGTTCCAACCTGTGGTAAGTTTGAATTGACATCTAGTACTTCATATATTGACTCAATATTATTAATTTGTGCATTATTCATACTAATTTAATCACTTTCAGAAGTTTCTGATTCTTCAGTGTCTTTTTCAGAATCAAATTCTTCTTCTTTATCATTGTGGTCCTCTGTTTCCACCTATTCATTGATTTTTGCTTTTTTCAGGAAATTATTGGCGAAGTGTCCAATAACTCCACATTTGTGGAATTTTCTTTGCTCATTAGAATTGGATGTATTGGGCTTGAGAGCTTTTTTTGATTTATATTTTTTAATAAATGGCTTATTTGGACTTTTGATGTCCAATTTTTCCAAGTTATGCCAGTTTTTGTTCTTGTCACTATGTCTTCTAGTGCATTGATATACTCTTCTGTGGAGCATGGTTCTATACACCTGCTTCTCAGGGAATGTTCCAATTCTCCTCCACAATTCTTAAGTATTTTCATGTGTACCTTTTTATGTGACATTTCTGGGCACAGTGCATTTAATCTTTCAACTTGTTTTAAGAACCAAGTTAAAGGTTTATGTTTTTCTGGGTCAAAGATAGGGTTTTCAAATGCATTTGCTATTCCATAACTCCAGGAAACATTAGTCCACTTGGTGATTCTTTCTTGTTTCCACCAAGACCAGGTATTTTTGCCATTTGTTTACCTTATGCCATAACACCATCTTTTTTCATATTTCTCAGATAGTGAGTGTAATCTGGCAGTGATCAGTTTGCCTGGTATGGCATAATCTTTTTTTAACATTTCAATTGTTTTAATAAATGACATATGGTCATACTCACCTTCTCCTGTGAATTTTGGCCATTCTTTTAATTGAGGTGCTTCCTTCATTAAGACTTGGTTATTGTCTTGGTGACTCAAGTCTTTTATGAATGGATTTGTTAATTCCTATTTTGGTTTAACAGGGCTTCTTATGTGGGAAAATGGGGTTGATAACTTTGGCATATTTGAGTTAGCCTCATTAATTTTGTCCATTTTTTCAGTAATAAGCCTTATTTCATTTTGAATATCATCTTTTAGAAAAATTCTTGCTTCATCACTTTTGTCCACATGTTCTAAAAGTAATTTTTGGTGTGATGAGGTCTTTTCTTCAAATCTTTCTACAGAAATACTTAATTTGTTCAATTTTTCTGTAAGATTATCAATACTCACGTCATAATTGATTGTCAAATTCTTATCTTTGATATTGTTTATGTATTTATACAATTATTGTTGTCCTTGTATCAATTTTCGAGTATTGTCAATTAGAACCTTTGGTTTGTTATTTTCAAAAATAAATTTAATGTTGTCAATTTCTTTTTTATTTTGTACAACAATTTTTGTTAAAGAGGATAAATTATTGTTTATTTCTTGTAATGATAATAAACTCTTTTTAATTTCTGTTAGAGGAAATATACTGCTTTTAATTTGTGTTGAATTATCTACAACATCTAGAGAAAAGAGTATTTCTTTGGGAAATGGGGTTGTCTCATTCTTTGCTCCTCCTTGTCCTTGAATTCCATCAAGGTTTGTGCCATGTTGAAGACATTTTCTGTAAGATGTGTCTATGAAACTGTTGACAATATTACTATTAGTCAACAGTACTATGACTGTTCTTATGAAATATAATAAAAAAAGCTATCATAACCACCATTAATTAATTAAAGAATTATTTCTTTTATGTGTTATACACTACTAGTGATTATAACAGTAAGTAGTAATTGTCTACAAGAATCAATTACAAGAAGAATTTAATAATAAAAACTTCTTTTATTAAAAAAATAAAATTATTTTAATGTATAATTCTCTTTTACAAGAATAATTATAAGATAATTTTTGAGGAAAACTAATTTAAGAGAAAAACTTTAATAATTAAAGATAAATCACTCACTAATACTCCAAAGAACTTATTAAAGATAAAAGTAGAGGGATTTGACATAGAATTGTGGATTTAATGGATCAAAATTGATTTATAAGAGGATTGCAAAAATATATAGTTTATTTCTATGATTCCACGTCCCTCTGATTGATTCAGAAAGAATTAAAGCACTTAAGAAAAGCTTTAACTAATACTTACTTTTTGGTAATAAAGGTATAATGTAATAATGTGATGATTTGGAAAAAACAGCAAGAGGAGGCCTCTTTTAACTCTAACACAGCTTAAAGAGGCGTGCCATGGAGCAAACTGAAAAACCAGTGAGTGAGAAAACAATAAACCTTTTTGGATTATTGATTGCATCATCAGAGTTGTCATGTAAGATTATCATAATTGCTTAATTGAGGCTTTGTATGTGACTACCAGCCCATTTATGGTTGAGAATAAAAGGGGTAAAAACTTTAAATCTTCTTTTATTTAAAAAAAATAATTTATGTCCCAAAGGTGTCAGTTTTATTGGAAATTTCATCACAGAATGTATGTTCTGTAAATTTTTAAAGATTCTGTGTTTCATGTGGAATCCTCAGAAATGGACTGTAAGTAAAACTTTTAATTTTACATATAAAAATGGAATTATTTTTGGTTTCTATATGAATTATACAGTTTTCAATTGGTCCTGAAAGACTCAGAAATATTCATTAAGAATTGTATTTTGAATGAATTTTTGAAGTTTTACCTCATTTCTACATAGAATTGCAAATAGCAGTCTATGGCTGGTTTCTATGAGGTAAATCAATGAATACTAGTCCAAAAAGGGTTTTAATTACTCTTTTGGGGTTTATCCATGTAAATTCATTAAGAATTTACATGGTTACAAGAGTCTAAGCTACTCTTTACCTCCTTGGCACATCAAAATAGCAGGTTATTTGCTATTTTCTGATGATTTACTGAAATTGGAACATGATAACCAAGTTCCCAATTAAGCCAATATCAGCCATGGATCCAAGCTTTGGATCTTTCCACGCCTCAGAGGCCTCAGAAGTTGGGTACCCTGGCTCTCTTGGATGTCTTTTTGTCCCCCTTGCCTACTTTTTACATCAAAATAGAATTTTAAGCTTCAAGTGAGATATCCACTATGGGTGGACCAAAGGTGTGTGTAAGAATACCATTAAATTAGGTGCCCAAAACATGCATAACACTATTCTTAGTGTATATGTAACATGGGATTTCTCACGTTCCTATTATTTTGGTGTGAAATAGAGAAAAACAAAAGATTTCACAGATCTTTTATGTGGTATTGAATTTTTTTCCATATTACCACCTCAAAGAGTTAAGTTGAGCTTATTCACTCTATGGAGCTACCCTAGGTAAAGTTTTGTGTAGAATCCAAATCTGGCCTTAAATCCATGGATTTACTTACTCAATAAAAAGTTATTCATCTTTTCTGAAATCAAAAATTATGAATTTGGAATATATTTATGACTTACGGTTCATTCATAGTTCAGAATTTCATCTTAAGATAATTGTCTCCCATTTGGGTATGTAAAATATACCTCAAGGCTCACATTGTATATGCCATCTTTTTTGATTTTTGGAATCCTGTAACTTGGAGAATATGGTTTTCTCCAGTTCTTTTTCTTGTTCTTCTTCCATTCTTGGGGAAGTGGGTTGGCTTGGGGCTTCTTCCTTGGTTGCCTCCTTCTTTTTGGTTTGAGGTTTGGATGATAGTGGATTCCATCCATTGGAGTATCTCAGTATGTCCTCTTTGAGGAACATTTTGAGGACGTGGCAGGAGTTCATAACTCCTTGCTGTATTTGTGGCAACATTTCCCAGTCCTTCTGCTTGTATGGGTTCATTTAAATGTCTGTCTGAGCCCTCTGAATGTGATTGGTACCTGTTTGAGCTACTCATACTTAGTTCTAACTCTGGTTCAGATATCATGGGCATTTATGGGACTTGCCTTTGGGATAAGGCACTTCCTTGTGTGGATTCTGTTCCACTGGGGATATTGGCCTTTCTTTTCCCTTTTGAGGGATCAATTCTACCTCTGAGTCCAGCTTCATCTGATTGGATAAAGTATTGGGTGTGAGCCTTTGAGATATGACCACATATCCAAAAATTTCACAGCAAAGTTTCTGTAATAATTATACTTATAATAATTATCTCAAAGACTAGTAAAAATACAATAAATAAGTACAAAATCTGAATTAACTCATAATTTAATGAGTAAAACTGTGAAATAAATTACACCATTAGACTCTCAGCGGTAAAATACACATATTTTATTTTTATTGCATATCTGAAAAGTCAATAATTACTGAAGTATAAGTAATAATACCTTAAAAAAGGTATAAAACCTTATTTAACTCAGGATCCAATGGGCAACATGTGAAATTGATTTTACCATTGAATTCTCCATAAAGGCTCACACATAAAACAATTATAAAGCTATTCTCTAAAGTCATTATTTAAGGAATTAAGCTGAATATATGCACTTTTTTGGTTAATGCATATATTCATGGTTTTTAGCTAATATCTATTGAAATATACAAGATAGAGAGATAAACAAAAAAGAAAGTTACAGCGTAATTACTGTAAGAGCACAGATTATGCTCTTTATTTCAAAAGTTATAAAAAAGGTTGAAACTTGAAATGGATTATTGATTAAAATCAATGGAGCTGTTGACCACTTTGTTGTGAAAGTGGTCCAAACTTAAAAAAAAAATGGACAGTCAGACTATACTAGTTCATTCTTGAATAATTATGCAATTCCTATTTAATATGAAAGGTATAACCCCTTGAAATCATGGTTTGAAGTTTGAAATATTCAATTTCAACAGAAAGGATGAGTTTCAAGAAAAATAATCAAAAATAGAGTTTTGATGATGTGATGAAATGCTCTTGGAATTTGAATAAGGAAATTCCAAGCTATCAGAATCAACTTTCAGAATAGCTGTAGCGTGTACCACGTCAAATTTATTCATGATCAAAGTTTTATCTTACATTTGATCATTTATGATCACCCACTGTAATCTAATTTTTAGCTTAAAAGTAATATAAGTGATAAAGCTGATGAATACCATTAGATCATTATTAATACTAATAAAATACACGAGGTTTAGGCTTCTTCCAAGGCTATGATGTCATCAAACTTAGAGTCATAGTGATAACTCTAAATAATGGCATGATAATGAGATAAGATGGTTTGATCATGACATAATCACCCCTAAGCCTTAAAATAATGATCATTTCCAGTGGATACCATCTGTAAACGTCTAATAGAAGGCTACTGGACTCTAGAAGGGAGTTATTTACTATGAATAGAGCTCTTTTTACTTTATTTTCCCCGCAGACACAGAAAAAACATTAAAACAATAAAATCAAAAGGTAAAATCTTTATTCTTTATATATAAATCTTTGATACTATTAAGACCAAAGGTATTCCTTCTTATAATCATTATTTCTGAAGTGATTACTTTAATTGTTCTACTTTTTTTCTATATTTCTCTTGAAAATCTCAAATCTACGTAAAATCAAGAAAATTTGTAATCTCTCTTATTTTTAATTTTAAATACAATTTAAATAAGTTGTATGTATATGATTTGGTGTAAATCCATTCAAGCTATTATACTAAGTGTCAAAAGTAGGTTATTTTCTCTTATTATAATAATCTCTCTTTATTATTGCTTTTAGTAACTCTTTAATTAATATAAATAGTATTTATATTAATTTATAGCTATAATATTAGTAATATTATTGTTATTGACTGTTTTTTATTAATAAAAAACAATTTTTTTGCCTTTATTTTTTGTTGGTAACAATAATCAGTTCTTTACAATATATCAATTATTATATATTATTATATTTACTTCATAATATAATAGATTTATATGCCTTAATTATAATAACTCTTTATTATTATAATTATTTTTATATTATTTACTTTATTTATAAGGACATTCAGAGTAAAATAAGCAAAACATTTGTAATTTTTGCTTATTGTTTCATATTCAAACCTTACACTATCAGTCTGTCAATAAGAGATAACTATGATAATAATGGTAATAGTTAATATTTGCTTAATAATTGATGTTTTCTTAACTTCTTGTTATTGATTATAATTCTTTTTAATTAATTATTCTAGGATTCCTACTTTCAATACCTGAGATATTTGAAGAATTATATTTAAGATCACTATTAATATTATTAATAATCTTGATACCTAATTAATACATTTAAAGGTGATTTAATAATAATATCAATATAGCTATAATGATTCAAGGGTAAGATGATTTTATAATGGTGATTTTTTTGATATAAAGGTAAGATATAAGCAATATAATAGTAGTATAACACTATTAAGATTAATATAAATATAATCCAATATAGCTAAAAGCTTTATGATATAAGCTATAAGGGTAAGATGATATCCCTTCTATAAATAAGGGTTATTGATAGATTGAATAATATTACTAACTATGATATCTTTAAACACTACTTCAACAGTACTACTATGATAGTAAGACTATTAACTAATATTAAACTCTTTTATTAATATTATGAATAGCTTTAATCCATTAATCAGGAATAATACCATACTAGAGAAGGGATGGATTGATCCTCAAGATCATTGTCTGAATCAGAAGCATGGGGGGGAAACAAGGAGAGAGGCCTTTTATTTATACCTTTCAATCCACCTTCAGACATTTCTGCTGGTGGTTAAATTAAAAATGGTGTCATTTGATCAATATATTGCACCATATGTTTGGTTGATTGCACGATTATGAACCTTATTATAGTTAGTGCACAGCCTTGAGACATTTTTTGCTTCTTTTTCTTCTTCACAGCCTTGATCTGTATTTAGTTGAGTATTTTTCTATGTAAGATTTAATTTTTAAATAATACCTGTAATGTTTGGTTATGGGAGTTTAAGTGGGGATTGAGTAATGTAACACTATGTTAGCTTATATGTAAGTGTTTTTTTATTTCAAGAGATGTAAAACATGATGTTTTAAGATTAATTATATCACTTATGTAATCTTACTCATGTTTATTCATATTGAATATTTAAACAAGCTGCATTATTTTTAAGCATATTCTTGTACCTAGTATAGAGTGTATAGTATAATTTCTCTTCTTTAACCCATGATATCTAGTGAATTATTTCTGTTATGGGGTTGAGGCAATATGTTACAATGGATAAAGTTTGATGTAGATTCCAGTGGAATACCTATATTTGTTATTTTAATATAATTCTCTTCCTTTTTCTTGCAGTATTTTACTTTTATCTTTATTTTCTTCTTATATATATATATTATTATTATTGATTAAAGTTTTAGCTCCTTGGAAGAACTGGTATGGAATACCACAAAGGCTATTTTCAGCTTAAACTATGACTGTGACATGGTGTATAATAATAAAAAAGGCTATAAAAAGTAATATTAAGGGCTTTACTATAGAAAAATAGTGGTGGTGAGCCCAATTGAAAACCCTTGTTGCAGCTTTACTAATTGGGTTATCACAATAAAGACTAAAATACTTTAGATTATAAGCATACCTGATTCTTTTCCAAGATTATAACCTTTTTTGACAGTATTACTAATTAGTGAGTCAAGAGAGGGATGGGGATTCCTCCTTTGGGCAGAGAAAGGTCCCTTTTTATCCTGAAATTGGGTGAAAAGGTCCTCTAAACCATTTCACATAGAGGAAGTGAAGAATTTTCACTTCCAGGGACTTGCTTGTGGCTTTCACACAGCAACTATACTCCGTATTGGGCTCAGATGTGGTTTCAAAACTACATCTGGACAGTGTTCACCAATACAAGGTGAAATTTTTCATCTGGGGACCACCTAGCCCTCTTTGGATGCATATAATGCTGCACAGAACCTGTATAGGACCCCAGTATTGAATAAACTATGAGGATTTTAAGTATAAACAAGCTACTTCAGCTATTTGACACCTCATAATCAAAGATATGGGAAATTATCCCACAGTAAAGGTGTATTGGCCAACCTGTGGGATTTTAACCTTAAAACTACCATAGCTTTGTCAGTTTTTGAGATATTGAGCTCAAAATTTCTTAATTGTGTATCCCTGGAGTGGATCTACACAATGCTATTTCATTTGGTATGGGTGTCATACAATATGGAAAAGCTATACCATGTTCAATATTTATTATCCAGATATGTATTTTTCTGCAGACCTGTATGGAACTAGTTTTCTCCATAACTTTTGTTCTAGTTGGGTTATGGGGAAATGGATGGCACCATCAGATATCCCTGATTGAGTTTTTTCCAAAAAGACCCCGCTTTGGGTATCTCACCCTAAAGCTGTAGAAGCTAGATGAGAGGTGAATATTTTATTCACCATTGTTTGTCCTTATTTTGGGCATAACTTCTGTGGTTTTGGTGCTAGCTCAGTTTGGCTAGTACCATTGGATAGCACTAATTAAGAGCTTTGATTGGACCACCCCTTTGATGAGGTTAATCCTCTTTCTCTGTATCATGGATGAGAGTTTAATATTAAGGTTTATGCTCAGCAACTGCTTTGAGCTTGAAAAACTTTGTTATTTGTTGTCCTATGATTATGGGACTTATATATTTGGGAAGAGGGGAGTTTCCTCTTTTTTTTGATACCTTTTGATGTGGTTTGGCTCATCTCCATCTTTTGGTGGTATGTTGCTCTGCCATCAGTTTATGGTATTTTGGCTTTCATGCTTGTGCTCTGGTTTTGAGTTGCAGGCTGACACATGCCAACATAACTGTGTTCTAAGGAATCATACGTTAACTATACATATTTTTCAGGCCAACTCTATCATAAGAAAATAATAATATTAGTTACAACATTTTACAAGACTTTCCAACATATTTAAATTAAAAAAATGGCTTCATACAATTATTCAGTGCTTTACTATTGTGAAATAGTGGTGGTGAGTGCTGTTTAAATTGCTGGATACCATTTTATAAATTTTATGATTATAATAAAGACTGCAATAATTAATATTATGATTATACCTAGTTCTTTTCCAAAATTATAACTGTGGGTAATGAGCTTTACTGTATAGGAATTGGAGAGCACGATGGGGAGTTCTCTTTTGCCCAGAGAAAAGTCCCTTTTTATCCTAAAATTGGCTGGAAGGACCATTAATTCTTACAATGTAAAAGCAATGAAGATGTTTTCACTTCCAAGGAAATTCTTTAGTTATTAACACCCTTTATACCCTGTAAGTGGCGCAGATGTGGCTTTGAAATCACATCTAGGACATTTTCACCAATAAAGGGTGAAAATTTTCATTTGGGGACCACACAGCCCTCTTCTGATGTGTATGATCCATATAGTTCTGTACAGATCCTGTATGGGGACTCCATACTTACAAATATATTATTTATTGAAGGATAAAGAATCTCTACTGTAAAATTGACACCTCATATTCAACAATATGGGAGAGTGTCCCACAGTATTGGGGTTTTGACAGTAGTGTCAGATTTCAGCCTTAAAACAGCTATACCTTTGTCAGTTTTAAATATAAATAGCTCAAATTTGGTTCATTGTGTATCCCAGATGAGTCCTACCCAATGTTATCTCATTAGGTATGGGTAAAATTTAATATGGAAAAGCTATGCCACTTTTAAATTCCATTATTCAGATATGGATTTTTCTGAAATCATGTAAAATGATTTTTTGCTCCATGCCTTATGTTCTAGATGAACTATCAGAACATTAATGGCTGCATAAGAGATTTCCAATTGTGCCTTTTCATACATACTCCTAGCTATGTATCTCATACCAAAATGGTAGAAGCTAGATGAGACATGAATATCTGGTTCACCCTTATTTGACTTAACTTTAGCCATCCCTTGTGTATGGTTTTTATTATTTCTCAACTTTTCTGTTACCATTTGATAGCTCTGACTGAGAGCTTGAACAACCATCTGTTTGGTTTGTGCCTCTTTCTTTGGATTTTAGATTAGTGGTCTAAATTAAGCTGTATGCTCAGTTCTTGCTTTGAGCAGGGATAACTTTGTTATTATTTGTCCTATGGTCATGGTAGCTATATATTTTATTAGAAGTTACTTTACTTTTTCTTTCAGTAAAATTCATGAGCCATTTTGGTTCAGTTCCATTTTTGGTGGTATTTTGCTCTAGCATTGATTTATAGTATTTTGGCTGCACTGTTTGTGCTCTGAGTTTGATTCACAGTCTGAAAATATTAATATTAATGTTTTTTAAGATTAAATATACTGTATTATTAAATACTGTTCTGTTACACCCATAATGGATATCAGTCTTGTAGCCTGAATTACTATTTATGACAACGGAATAGCTAAGGGGGACAGAAGACACTAAAGAGAGCCAGGGTACACCACTTCTGAGGCCTCCAAGGCATGGAAAGCTCCAAACCCCTGCATGTATAGCTGATCATGGCTCCATTTCACTATTGAGACCTTTTTGGAACCTTGTTAAACAGTCAATATCCCATTAAATCGTGAGAAAATAGGCAATAAGCTACTATGTTTTTACATAAAAAGGATGTAAAGAGGAGCTCTGACTGCTTTAACCAATTTAATTCTTAATTATTTTCCATTTATAAGGTGAAAAAAGGAATTAGTGAAATTTTGGGACTAGTATCCCTTATATTATGTCTTGGAAACCCCTTATCTCTATCCTATTTTCCTGTATCACATAAAAAATGAGGTAAGAGCTCAAAAATTCATCCAAAATACACTTCCTAATAATTCTTATTGAAACCTTAATCACCAATTTAGAATAGAATAATCTACCATCAAACAAAAAAGAACTGTTAATTTATAATCAAAATTGAAGGTTTTACTTACCATCCATATTTGATTATTGCATGTGAAACATTGAATCTTCAAAAATTCACATAAAATACAACCTGAAATGAAGCTTCCAATACCATTGATTAATCTTATACAATAATTCTTATTTTCAAATAAAGGAAGAGCTACAGTAGGAACTGCTTTATTTGGTAACCATACATGGGTTGGTAGCCATGTAAAATGAATGAATTAAGTAATTATGATAGTTTTATGTGCCTACAAATGATATAATGAATTATCCAATTAAGGTAATGTGTTTCTCAGTCTTATTAATTGGAAGGCCTATGTGAGCTGTTTCAGACTTGAAAGAATCTTACCATTTCTTTTTTTCCAGACATCATCTTATCATTCAGTTAAATAATTAAAGAAACAATACCATTGGTCAGTATGTGTTCAATAATCATTCTTGAAGTATTTTCATCTTCAAAGATCAATCAGAAAGATGTTTAATCTTCAAATATTACTTTTTTTACAATGGTATTATAGCCATAATTGATGTACTACTGCCTTAAATAAACCTTTGATTCTTTCAATTCACAAATAATTCTTCAAATCCCTCTGAAAGATATTTTCAAGGTATTTTGAAGGTAATATTAAGTAATTTATTGAAGTCTTCAAGTTTTTCTGTAGATTTTTGGTTTTCTTCAAGAATTTGAAATAATTATTCTTTCAAAAGATCATTATTGATTCTAGTAGAAAAGTTCTTCTTACTTTCACAATGTCACAACTGTAGATAATTACAATTATCAACCATTTGATGGCATTTCAATGCCATATCCATTATTGTCTTGCCAAATTTGCCACTTTAACCTTCTTGCCGCTTTATTGCCATTTCTTCATCTGGGGCTAACCTGGCCCCTTTACCATCATCAAGCCTTTCTTGGGGACTTTTGTGCATTTTGCATTTGGCAGGGGAAAGACAGCCCAAAATTCTGTATTCTTCTTTTTCAGCTTCAAATAAAATTTTGTGCATTCTGTGCACTTTTTCACGTTATGAACATTTTGGTTCATTTTGTCACACTATGCCAATTTTCCATGAAATATGTGAAATGTTCCTCAATGGCCATATCACGCTATTTTGGGATTAATTGAAAGATTTGCAAATTTAAGGCAAATACATATTTAAGCCTGTACAGGCTTTTTTTGCAAAGGAATACAAAAATTTCTAAACACCCCTGCAAGCACTAAAGCCACCTAAAACTCCTTTTCTCTCATTTTTCTCCCGGCATTCCGTTACAAAGACCTTTGGCCATTTCTCAATTAAATAACAAAAAGTGCCATAAATGGTGTTATACACAATTATGCATCTTTTTCCACCAGAAATACAATGGACCCAATAATACAAGTTTATTTTAGCATTCCAACATATCATCATGCACTCAAGGCACCACATCATCCAGAAGATTTATAAAGACTCAAATTAAAGTGTCTTTCTCGAATACCAAACCTTCAATCAGACACTCCTTAGACATTTCAATTTGTACAGTGCTCCTGAAAGGGAATACTGGCAGTTAATTCTCAATGTTTGATTCAAGAGGTATTTCCAAAGCAAGTTTTCAATTGTCAATTCTCCCTCACTCTACTTTGGCAAACAAACTCACTCAATAAGTTTTCCTTCCATGGAGGACTGTATTTCAATTTTAACCACTGAGAAGATTTTTTAATGCAATTTATTTTCAAATAATTGCAATCTGTATTTGCCAAATTATTCAATACAGACTAAATGCTCCATAAATATCAATTTTCATCCTGAAGGACTCAAGCTCTCAGCTTTTCACATATACCAGCCTTCTTTCAACCCTGGGGGTTTTCCCCTAGCTCATTAATATACTAGAATTTATTTCTATCTTTATCTTCTTTCATCTTGGCAGTGAAGACTGATTTCTTTAAGTTAGTAATTTGCACCTCTTTCTTTCCTTTCACTGTATATTTGGTGGGTATATCCCTGACTAATTCCACTGCCCTTTCTGGCAGGTCAAAATTGTAAATAAAAAACTTACTTGGTTTTCTCTTTGGCAATGTGGATTTCTTTCTTATTCTGAATCTCATCTTTGTACTTGTGAAGGCATTATTCTTATTGATGAAATATACTCTTTTATATTTCTTTTGTTCCTTTGGAGTCTTTCAAGTTAGCTTTCCTCACTCCTGATTTCCAGACCTCTTTTTTTATCCTTAATAGCCCCTGGGACATCATATTAATTAACTCATACTTTACTCTTTCATTCCGTTATTTTTATTCTTTCTTTTTAAAATCATCCATTCATCAATTATGACACTTTTATGATCTTAATGAATTTTTCTTCAAAAATCTTAATTTTCAAGCACTCTGTCATTCTCAAAAATTGGATTTATATTTAGGATTTCCTTTAAATATTTTTCAAAATTTTCTTTTCTCTCCAAACTTTGTGGTTAACTATTTTTAGTCTTTTTCATTCCACACAAATTTAGTGCAGGTTACATGTTAGTTTTAATTTTCAAATTAATTACAAAACTCATCTCATTCACAATCTTTATTCATGAAGATTCATTTTGATGCATTATTCAAGAATTTTTATTCATAGCAAGATTTAAATTTTATATTGATTTTTTCTTGCTTTATTCAACATAAATTTGATTTTAACTTCAAGAAATTGATTAGCCAGAAGATTTGATTGAGTTTGTCTCATTATTGAGAAACTTTCTTGAAGAATTCATTTTATTTAATTTGATTTGATTTATTGATTGATTTTCCACAAGACTTATTGATTGAATTCCTCAAGATTCACTTATTGATTGATTGAAGTCAAGAAATTGTTGATTTTAATTTTGCTTGTTACTTCAAGCTTTCATTTTCATTTGCATCAAGTTTTCTTATTCAAGTTTTGATTACATATATTGTTTTTATCTCATTTTATTCTGAAAATCATTGCTGTCCAACATTCACCTCCTTCAAGACAGAAAAGATCTCAGGCCAGAGCTCAATCTGTTCCTACTCATACTTCAAGAGTTCCTCTTGATGGTTCACCAAAGGTTACTCAACTGAGAGCCCACTTAGTCAAAGGACTAAATATAGAAGGAGCGGCACCATCATGGAAGGAAGGAAGAGTGCCAAGAATATTCAGCTCTTTTTAAGGAGTTTTTGGTTCTTTTCCTGACATGTCAAAGAACTATTTCAAAGGTCTTTGTGAGGAGATGGTAAAGAGGAGGAGGATAATTCTGTGGAAGAAAAGAAGGCTGATGGTACTGAGGTTGTCCCTGCTCCTGTGGGGGCATCTGAAAGTACTGGAAGGCCAACTCTAGCCCAGTATGAACCATCTTTATTGGCCATAATGCAACAAATGACCCAAATTAAGGCTGATATTCCAATTTCTTCATCGTCTGAACATTCAATACCAACAGCCTTCAAGACTCCATCTGTCAAGGCACTGAACCTCCTTGATGGAAGTTAACCCTTCAAAGACAGAAGTTTAATCCAGTAATACCAGCTGATCTTTTACAATTACAAGGCAAGATTATCTGAAGACAAGAAAGATCTTTATTACACTTCATTTCTCATTGCTAGGGCTGTAAAATGAATTTAGCCTTATCTTTCTAATCTCACCAATCAAGATCCAGTTTACCTTCTTGATAACTGGGCATTATTCAAATCCCAACTCTTTACTTTTTTTGAGAACCAAATGAAGTTAGAAAATATGAGGCATAGTTGGATGGCCTAAGAACAAAGGAAGAATGTCATGTTTCTCTATGCATTGCTAATTTCAGAAGTTTGGTGTTGTCAATTGGGGATTGGGCTGCAAGGAATTTAATGCCACATTATAAGAATGATTTTGTGAGCCTTGAGGTATATTTTACATAGCCAAATAGGCCCCAATTAATATTAAAATAAATTCTGAACTATGCATAACTCATAAGTCATGCTTATATCCAAGATTCATCATTCTTGATTTGAGAAAAGATGAAGAAGGCTTTGTGAGGAAATAAATCCTTATATTTAAGGCCAGATTTGGATTATACACAAAATTTTACTTAGGGTAGCTCCATAGAGTGAGTAAGTTGAAATTAACTGTATGTGGTGGTAATATGGAGAATAATTCAATACCACATCATCAATACCACATAAAAGAATCATGAAAATTGTTTTTTTCTCAATTTCACACCAAAATAATGTGAATTTGAGAAATACATGTTACATATAAACTAAGCTTAGTGTTATGCATATTTGTGGCACATAAAGATACAGTATTCCTACATACAGCTTTGGTACACCCATAGTGGATATCAGTCTTTAATCCTGAATTACTATTTTTGAAATAAAAAAAGCTAAGGGAAACAAAAGACATCAAAGGGAGCCAGGGTTCTTAACTTCTGAGGCCCTGGCCTCTGAGTTTTGTATATCTCTCAAGATTTGATCAATGGCTTACAATGTTGGATTAGTATGATAAAAACTTCTGGTAGTTTTTCTCCCAAGTTATAGTCCCATTAAATCAGAAGAAAATAAAAAATAAGCCACTAATTTGATGTGGCAAGGAGGTAAAGAGCAAATCTGACTCCTGTAACCACATCAATTCTTAATTACTGTCCATTTATAAGCATTAGAGGAGTAATTGAAACCCTTTTTAGATTAGTATCCAGTCGTTTATCTCATTGCAACCAGCTATTACCATGCTATTTGCAATTCTATGTAGAAATAAGTTAAAAACTTCAAGAATTAATCAAAAATACAATTCTTAATTAATATTTGTGAAAATTTAAGGACAAAAGGAGAAAGTTGTTATAGATATAGAAATGAAATTTACAGTTTATACTCCTTTATTCATTAACCATAAATGGGTTGGTAGCAATGTGAAAATACTTGATTAAATAATTATGATAATCTTACATGATACCAGATTATGCAATCAATAATCCATTGAGGATAAGTGGTTCCTAACTCACTGGTTTTTCATTTTGCTCCATTTCATGCCTCTGTGAGCTGTTATTGACTTAGAAGAGTCCTCCTCTTGCTGCTTTTTCCAAATAATCATATTATTCATTCACACCATTAGTACCAACAAATAAGTATTAGTTAATCCTTTTCTTAAATGTTTTAGTTCTTTCAGAAGAATTCAAAAAAACTTTGAATAATAGAAATATACAATTTACAATAGTCTTCAACTATTCTAATGTTGTATTACTGTTACAATACAGTTTTGATACTTTAAATCCACAATTAATCAGCCAAAATCACTTTTCCAATTCTTTACAAGGTATTTTTGGAGTATTGGTGAGCGTTTTGTTTTAATTCTTGAACTTTTCTCTAGTCATGGTTTCCTTCAAGAAATATATTTATAATTACTCTTGCAATAGATAATTATATATTAAAATAATTTTACCATTTTGATAATGAATTTTTCATATTAAATACTTCTTGTAATTGATCCTTGTAGAAAATTACTGCTTGCTGTTATACTCACAAGTGGTGTATAACAAGTGAAAGAAGTAATTGAGTAGTCAATTATTCAACTGCCTTTATGATAAATTTAGGGTGTTGGTAAACACATGTAAGCCCTTATCTGTTTTCACAAATTTATGGCCAAAACACATAAATGACCTATTTTTTTAGAAAAATTCCTCAGGCTAAGTTTCAAAATCTTTGAAATTCTTTTTTTCCATATATTTTCCAACATGGGATATGAATATCCCCAAATTCTTTCAAAATTTTCTTTTTGACCAATTTGGCAAAATGGCCTTTTTTAAAAAAAATAATTAAAAATGGTCCCACTTATGTATTTCAATCATTTTTTTAAAAAATAAAGGGAAAATATTGAGAATAAGAAATCAGCAGCCCAAAATTTTGGGATTTTTTTCTGGGACAACTGTAGGCCCAAAAATTCCTTTTTTTATGCCTTTTTGTTCATTTTTGGAACTAAATTGAAAAATTTATTTATGGAAACAGTGAAATTTAAACATTACATTTATGGCATTGAATTCTCAATAAATGGCATCACAAATGACATAATAATTCCATAAATAGCATCAAAAATGACATATAGCTGCCTTTTATTGAATTAAAAATGCCACTTATGTCATCAAAAATGGCATGAATGGCATTAACAGTTCCATTAACAATTCCATAAATGGCATCAACAATACCATAAATGGCATCAACAATGTCATTGATGGAATCATAAATTCCACAAACGGAACTAACCATGCTATTTATTGAATTCACAATGACATAAATGGCATTAAAAACACCCCTTATGTGTTTTCACCAAAAACTTACGTGTTTTTACCAACTTATGGCAAAAACGCATAAGGGCTTATGTGGGTTTACCAACACCCTAAATTTATTTATTATATTCCATAAGAACATTCATAGTACTGTTGATCAATAGTAATATCATCAATGGTTTCATCGACACATATTACAGTATTGGCCTCCAGGGTTCTCAATCACTTGACCTCCCACCCCTCAATAATTGATTCTCTTCAAGACTGAATGGATGTTACTATGGGTCTTGATACCAAGTATCATGAGAGACAGAAGGAGAAGAAGCATTTTCAAGAAAAGAAGAATGAAGCCTAAAAGTCAAATTCTTCTCATCCTCAAAATTGTTTAAGATCAAGTGACAGGAAGAAGAATTCAAGGGTTCAGAAAAGGGACAATCACCATTCTCTCCTGTTGAATAAGGAGCACAAGATGATGGGCTTTGAAAAAGAAAGATTGAAATAGGTCTTGTATTCTTATTGTGGTGGTAAGCATAGTATTTAGTTTTGTGTCAAAAGGGCTCAAAACAAGCTTACCCAGCCAGGGAGAAGCCTGAGTGAAGATTTTGTTGTACTTAATGATCCTTGCTGTTTTCCACTCAGAGAACAATTGCGCATTATCAATACTTGTGTCAAAAAATCTCTTGTTATTTTTGTTTTTCTTCATCCTTTTATGTGTTTTACAGTATCCCATTGATTCTGTTGCTTACAACTGATTTATTGCAATTTCTTTTGTTCACAAGTATTGTTTGACCATGTCAGAACTACAAGAGAAGATTCCTTTTATCATTTTGGACTTCTCAGACTCCCCCTCTTTATTTGTAACTCACCATACCAAATATATGGTTAAGCCTTTTCTTTCCCAAGCTTTGAATGGGAAAGTTTGGTCATTGATACTCCCAAGGGAGAAGACTCCATATTGGGCTTTGACTTTATTAATCACTTTAATCCATAAATTTATTGGAGGAAAGGGGTGATCACTTTTATTCCTGATAATAAGGACTCCAGAAATTCTCTTATTCCCCTCAGTAATGACCTTTCTACTTCCAGTACTTGTGCAGCTCTGGTTGGTGATTCTAAAACACAATCATTCCCATCTTTTGTCAATATTCCTCCATTTAATTACCCTCATTCATTGCTAATCTCTAGAGATGAAGTATTCAAAGAGATAAAATATGTTAGAGAAGATAATTCTATATCTTCACTTCATCTCTTCCATGGCAATGTGGACCTTCCTCCTGCATCTTATCATGAATCCCTGGAGGGGTTGTTTGATGGAAAGGAGGAGCCAGAAGAAAGTGAAACCATGATGAAAGTTTTTCCTCCTTCTTATCACCAATATATGGATGAATCATCAAAGTTGGAAGCAGAAAAATGTCCTCCTCATGATGCCTGTGATCACAATATCAAATTGAAGGGGTCATATACCATTTATCAAACCAAGAGTCAGAGACACTCAGGGCCAAAATTTCAAAGAATTTGAAGAAACGTTTCATCAGGCCAAGATTCTCTTCAGTCAGAAAACCTTTCCTTTTTGTCAAAAGGAAGGAGGGTGGCCTCCATTTGTGTGTTTATTACCACAGACTCAATGCTGTTACTAGGAAGAACAAATATCCTGTTCCTCCTATAAATCAGCTTCTCACAGTTTTGATTGCTTCTTTGATCTTCTCAAAGATTCACTTTGATGGTGCATATGACCTGCTAATAGTTAAGGAGGTGATGAACATTTGACAGCTTTTAGAACTAAATATAGAATATATTTGTTCTTGGGTATTCCATTGGGGCTCACCCATTCTCTTTCCTCTTCAAAATCTTGTCAATGATATTTTCTCTGATATTCTGAAGATCTAAATTTTGTTTCATTTGGATTACACTATAGTCCTTTCCAAATCCAAGGAAGAACATGTATCTCATGTTTCCACTGTTCTTCCAAGACTCATAGCTAATAGCCTCTTGGCCAAGGTGTCCAAGTTCCTTTTTCATGCATCTCATGTTGAATATTTGGCTTATTTTGTTTCTTCAGAAGGCCTCTATATGGACCAACAAAACTCCCAGAAATTTCTGAATTGGCCTCCTCCAAGAAACCTCAAGGCTCTTAAATCATTACTCGGCTTTGCCAACTTCCATTGCTGCTTCATCAATAATTATTCAAAGACAATTAGTCCAATAACCAAGTTCTTCAAGAAAGATTAAGTTTTCCCCCTTAATGAGAAATCTCTTAGCCAGTTTCACTAACTCAAAAAACCTTTCACCACAACTCCAGTTCTCTCTACCTTTCTCAATTCTCTACCCACTATCTTAGAGGCTGATGCCTCTGATTATGCCTTGGGTGCTGTACTGAGTCAGGAAAACATCCCATTGCAATAGATAGTGGAAATTTGCTTCCAGCAGATCTTGATTGTCATATTAATCCAAAGGAACTCCTTGGAATAGTATGGGCTTTCAAGAGCTGAAGCTGTTTTCTTCTTTCTCTGTCTTCCTCTTTTGAAGTTCTCACCAGTAATTCATCTCTTCAATACTTCATGTCCTCAAAGATTCTTGCTGTAAAGCCCTCTGGGCCAAATTCCTTTCAGAATTTAACTTTTCAATCACCTACTGCCCTGGCTTCCTGAAAACTCTCCCAGATGCCTTATCATGTTGAGAAAATATTTATCCATAAAAGGTGTGATTTCATCAGAAATAGTCCAATTAATTATTAACAAATAATCAAGAAAATAAAATTAAAGCCCCAAGGTTCTTTTCAGTTAGGGTGAAATCCTTTTGAAATTTTGCTGTATAAAATCAAAAGGAAATATGGCAATATTTTCAATACAGATCTTGTCAGCCTGTGACTCAAAATAGAGCACCAGCATGACATCCAACATACCATAAATAATGGTATGACAATTATTGAACAAACATAGTCAATACAGGTAATAAATAAGAGGAAAACAATCCTCTTAAATTAAACACCAACCTTATCCAAACAGAATAAGGAAACTTAGAGGAGAATAAACAAGTCAAAACCCTTATTTTTCACCTCTCATCTAACTTATGCATATTTAAGTTATTCTATACAAAAATGGTATTTTTCTTAAAGCTCACATAGAGAGCTACACAATGATATCATCCATGTTGCTGTAACACCACTACAACTGGAGATACCATATAACCTTTATTTTCAAAACCAAGACCCCCTGAAAGTCAAAGTCGGCTTGTACAAAACTGTACAAAAGTATAACCAAATTAAAGATCTCAACAAGAGCTTTAATTTGAGACACCTTAGACCTCTGTATCTCTTAAATTGACTGAGGGATCTTAGTTCAAAGGTTTAACAACCAAAAATACAGATATTCTGAAAACAAGAAAGTAGACAGACCCCTGTATCTTTGGCATACACTCATACAACTGTACAGTGTAACATACCAAACTGTAGAGCTAATCAAGCCCTACAAAACTGTATCATCAGAATACAGATATCTTCCAAATTGGAGAAGATATCTGGCATGGAAGTTTTTGAAGCCTCATACTGATGTACAAAATTACATCCAAAAACTTAAAACCCTTATAACTTTTGCTATTAGAAAGAAGGGTAAACATGAAGCATACCAAATTGAAGAGCTCATCAAGCCCTTCAATTCTGTGCTCTTGGTTTCTTGATATGTCAAAAACTGACTAAGATATCTTGGTTGGAAGTATTTTGACCAATACTGGCCTGTACCAAACCTGTACCAACCAGTACAGTCTTGATACTTAAAATAATGGTTGTTTAAAGATTAAAACCGCCCAGAATGACTAATATTGATCATACAGACACCAGAACAACGTCATCCAAGTGCTGACGTGGCAGGTGAAAAGTTTTTTCACCCTGTATTGACCCAGAATGATCATTTGTGGTACTAAAACCACAATTCTGCCTACATTGACATCAGAATTAAGGATCCAGAACCACAGATTGACCATTGGGGTGAAAAGTTTCACTCCTCTGACGTGTGAAGAGTTAATAACTCTTGACAGTCTTGAAAGATATAAAAAGAAGGGTTTTTTCCTTGAAAACCCATCATTCTTATCTTATTTTAACCATATTCTTATGTGACAAAACTGTTATCCATCAGTAGTGTTCTTAGTATTATTAAAAGATATAATTAAAGCATAATTATTGTAGTACTTCTTTACAGTCAAAGATATTAGAGTATTGCAACCCAGGTCCTCAATAGACTCATCACCACTGTTACCACGTAGCAGTAGGACCTGAAGAATTAAAATTATTTGTTTTTTGACGTGTCACAGTCATAATACTAGCTTGTATTTACACTTTATAGCTACTATATAGACTCATCCTGACATTTTGGGGGCCTGGCCGTGGTTTTTTCAACCTTATTGGACGTGTTTGAACTGAATTAGGCGTAAATTTCAGTTATTTAAAAGGTATTTTACTAACAGTGAGTAAAATTTCTAATTTATTTTATTTTATATTATTATCATTTTTTTTAGCATCATATATTATATACACAAATTTTTCCTCCAAAAATATATATTACAAAATATTTTTTGTTGAGAGTAAGAGTACATATCCTCTTTTTTCATTATATTGCAATATTTTCCACAAAATTTGATAATAATACAACAGTATTATTTAAATTTCAATATAAATAATAATATACAAACAGTATATTATTTATTTTACTATTATTTCTCACCAAAGTGCGTGAAAATTAATATAGAAACATTTATTAATAAATAATGAATAAATATTAAATAATAAAATAATTTTTTATTACTTATAAGGAATATTTTAATTAAATATTTCCTTTAAAACAAGACATCACTCAAATTGACGTGAAAACTTGTAATTAATTGATAACTTAAATCAATAACAAGTGTTAAAATAAATATTATTTATAATATTTATAATAACAAATCAAATTTATTATAATTTAATAAATTTGACGTGTTTACATAAAAACACAATAATATCCAAGTGAATCATTCACAAAACACTTGGATATTACAGTTTTCACTTATAAAACATAAGTGAAAAACTCAAAAACTGTTATTTTTCAATAAAAAACATATAAAAATAATAAAAAAACATAAAAAACCTCAAAAATTTCGAAAAATAACAGTAGAATTGAATATAATCATTTTGTTTTATCATAAAATACTGATATACAATCTGAAATATCTTTTCTGAATAGTGGAAAAAGACTATATTCCATTAGAAACCCAGTCACAAGGAAATCCATCTGTGACAGCCTCAGAAGATGGAGAGGTGCTGCCAAAAACCAAGGGCAAGCAGAAAAGACACAGTGAAGTGACAATCAATTCAAAAGATTGGACACCAATAGCCGTGCCAAGGGCCAAAAAACCCAGAAAAGCTCCAACAAAACCAGTTGGATCACCAAAACAAATTGAAAAACAGAAAATCACTGTTATCAACCCAGTTGTAAACTCTAAAGGCAAATTTCCAAAGAGCATAGATCATAAATTTGTACAAGGGCCTGCTAAAGGTAAATAAACCTTGAAACATACAACATTTTTCATTGTCTGTCAATTTTTAACATTTTTAACATGACACCTCTACTTCTTAGAGATCTTGGATTCCCAAGAAATCAACCAGAACACTGGCCAAGAAGACACAGAGGAAGAAGACAGCCAATCACTGGACCAAATGACCAGCAAAGGGCTTACCATCAGGGAACTCCTACCCAAGGTCTTGTTCCAAATCAAATTCAACCCAGAAGTCCAACCAGGAGATTGGACAGATGCAGAACAGGTCCTTCAAATACACAAACTGCTGAAAGACCTCTTCACATGGAGCATGGACAACAAAATGTTCACTATGGCAGCATCATGGGCAGAAGTGGGGATAACAACTCAGAAGATCTGTCTCAAGCAAATGGCTTGGATGGAGCTTATGACAGAAATGCAAGGTTGGAATCCCAACAAGAATTTCAAACTCTTAGAAGAAAGAGAAATCAGAATCAAAGAGAACCAGGCAGCCATACAAGCCATAGAGAGATCTTGGCACAAGGAAGAGCCCAGTCAGATTCAGGTACCCCCAGAAATGGAAGGAGAAGTCCCATCTTCCCCACAACAATCCAGCAGTTCCAGGCCTTACAAGCCAAAGGAAACTTCATCCAAGGCTCCCCAACCATTCCAGGTAGTTTCCAACAGGAGAAAAGGAGCCCAAGGGAGAAACAAAACTTCTTTCAACCAGAGGAAGAAGGAAGCAGACCCATTGATTAAAAAGCTGATGGACTTAGTCCAAGAAGTACACAAAAGCAAAAAATAGTTGTACCTACAAATAGTGTTGATAGTTCTGACTCAATTGATCCAGAATTAATAACTGAGACTACAATCCATACTCATGAGTTTGAAAACAAATTCACATGGACCAAATTGGCCCAATTCATGGATTGGACACATGAAGCCTCAGGAAAAATGAGGACAGAAGTGGAAACATTGAAAGAAGAGAATGCTTTCCAAGCAACAGTCATAAAATACTTAAATACAAATCTGGCCAAAATTTGGACAGAATTTGAAAAAACTAACAGACAGTTGAATTCAATTCTAGAAGAACAAAAAACTGTGAGGAGAGATCTGAGGAGCATCCAGCAGCAACAGGATAGCTTTGATAAAGAAATTGATTACCTCTATGACAGAGAAGACAATCAATACCCTCCAACACAAGGTCAACCCACTACCTCTACAAAATTGAAAGAAGAGGATAAAGACTATGACCAGGAACCTGAATATCAGATTCCAAAGTTAAGATCAGAGTCAATGTACCAAGATGGGGAAAATCTCAGCTATTCAGAGAAACAGGCACTAAAACAGTTACCAGAAGTAGCAAAATGGCCAAAGTTCTCAGGAATTGGGGAATATGACCATATGGAAATCATTGACTATATTGATGGACTCTTTGTTGATGTCCCAAAAATACCAGACTACTGGATTACAACAAGACTTAACACAGCATTCAGAGGCCATGCAAACATATGGTACACTGAGATGAAAGAAATACATGGCAGGAAAAGCTGGCCATGGTGGAGGAACCAGATTATACAAAAGTATAGCAATGGTAGTTGGATCTGGCAAAAGACCATGTCCTTTGAAAGTGATAGATACTCCACAGAAAAAGACCCATATGAATGGTGTCTCAAACAAACAAAAAGGCTAAAAGCTATTGATCCCAATATGACAATAGAAATGAGAAACCATAAACTCCTAACAAAATTACCAGGAGATCTAGAACATGCAGTCAAATGCAGATGCAACAACATCAGCAGAATTGATTACATAGCAAATTTCATATAAGATGTGAGGAAAAAAACCTCCATAGGAAGGTACACATTCTATAAAGCAAACTTCAAAGACAAGAGGTCTGAAGTTAAAGAGACAAACAAAGAGAAAGGGAAAGAAACCCCAAAAAAGAAATATGTGTGCCATAACTGTGGATCACCAGACCACTATTCCAACAAGTTCCGAAACCAAAAAAGAAAATATATGCAATTGATGAAGAATCAGAAGAAGAACAAACAGGTGACAAATCTGATTCTGACAGTATGGGAAATGGTATGAGAGCAGAATCACAAAGTGAACTTGATACCATAGAAGAATACATAGTGGAATGAAATGAAGAAAGTTCACTTGACATACAAGACATTGAATTAGATTCAGGAATACCACAAATGACAACAGAAAAATAGCTCTGTAAGCACACACAGAATGCACAAACATTCCTGGTAACCCCAAATAGAGGGATGGGATTCATTCATGGAACACCTACAAAATTGACAGTTTACATTGAGAACTGTAAACACCCAATGATCATTGACACAGGAGCAAGTTGCTCCATAGTAGCAAACAAATACCTAAAACAACACTTCCCCAAATGGGAAGAGGATATAATCCCAACAAAAGCTAGAAACTTTAAAAGTGCATCAGGCAAAATGCACTCACTGGGGACAATAATCAAAGAGATAATTATCCCACACCAAAAAGGAAATATCAGACTAGAACCTGAATTTGTAGTTCTAGAGAATGCACATGTACAAAGATTCTTACTAGGTACAGAGTACCAAAGAATTTATGGTATGGACATTTGCAATAGTAAAAATAGATATCTTACCATAGGTACAAACAAAGACAAAAACTTTTCCTTTGATATAAATCATATAACAAATGATAATACCCTGAAAGAACTAGTGGAAGAATTCAAAGAAGCCCAATATAGCACTCAACTCACCAGTAAAATGAAACTCAACTTACTGAAAGTATTGAGGAAGCATAGAGGAGCTTTTGCAATAGGAGATGAACCACTAGGAAAAATCAAGGGACATGATATAGAATTATATCTGCATGTAGAAAGACCATATCCACCTATGCTTAGGAGACCACCATACCCAGCCAGCATGGAAACTAGGAAAGAAATTGAGAAACATATCAATGAGCTCCTAGAAATGGGGGTAATAAGGAAAATAGGACATAATGAGATAGTGGAAGTCACTACACCAGTCCTTATAACATGGCATGATGGTAAATCCAGACTATGTGGTGACTTCAGGGCTTTGAATAATTACACCAAAGCAGATGGGTACCCCATCCCAAGGATACCACATGCACTAGATAAGCTAGCAAAAGCCAAGTTTATTACAAAAATGGATTGCATGAACGGTTTCCACCAGAATGGGGTGAAACCAGATTCCATCAAATTGCTAAGAATTATATGCCATATGGGCATATATGAATATACTAAAATGCCATTTGGCATTAAGAATGCACCAGCCCATTTTCAGAGCATGATGGATACCATATTTCAAGATGAAATAATGGAAGGGTGGATGGTAGTGTACATTGATGATATCATAATATACTCAGAAACATGGGAAGACCATGTGAGGAAAATTGATAAAATATTGGGAAAATGTACACCAATCAACATGAAGATATCTCTTAAAAAATGTAACTTTGGACAGCAAGAACTGCTAGCCCTAGGACACAAAGTTTCAGGTTTGAGTCTAGCTGTAGACCAAAATAAAGTTGCTGCAGTACTGAAGAAACCAGTACCAAAGAACATTAAGGAAATGCAATCTTTTTTGGGCTTTGCTAGTTACTACAGAAGCCACATAAAAAACTTTGCACACATCACTAGTAGCCTATACAAACTGTGCTCAAAAGATGTAGTCTTTGAAATTACCAAAGAAAGAAGAGATGCATTTGAGAAGATCAAATATGAACTGACCAATGCCCCTGTCCTGATGATGCCTGATTTTGAACTACCATTCAAACTGTATATAGATGCAGCATGTAGCCAAGGACTAGGAGCAGCACTACACCAGAGGCAACTAGTGGATGGAATACCCAAAGAAGGAGTAATTTGCTATATATCAAGACAACTGAAAGACTCAGAAGCCAGATATGGAGCTACTCAGACAGAATGTCTCTGTTTGGTATGGGCATTAGAAAAACTCCATTACTACTTAGAAGGAGCAGTATTTGAATTTTTTACTGATTGCACAGCCCTCAAATCACTGTTGAACATGAAGACAACAAACAGACACATGCTTAGATGGCAAATGGCCATACAAGAATACAGAGGGAATATGACTATCATCTATAAAGAAGGGAAAAGTCATACTAATGCAGATGGTCTCAGCAGGTGGCCACTGAAAAATGACCAAGAGAATCCAGCATATGACCCAGAAAATGGGGCCAAAATACCCATACAATGCATGGAGATAGATAAGAGAAAGAACTTCAAACTATCAAACTGGGCATTAGGGAATGACCCATCAAACCCAGCACAGAGCTATGGGGAGAGCAAAGAGATACCCATACTGGGAATCAGCTCCTCTAATCTGAATACAGAGTTCTTTAGCATAGTACAATCATCATACAATAAACACAAACAGTGTAGTATATTGATACAACTATCAAAACAAAAGTACAGGAGTCCTAAACTAGAAAGCCAATTGGAAGAGCCATGGCTCAAAAACTTCAAAGAGAATAGATTTTTTCTGATAGATGATCTACTATACCATAGGGAAAAACACACAAGTGCCCTGGTAATAATAAATAGAGAACATATTTCCCTGATACTACAGGAATGCCATGACTGCCCATACATGGGACATATGAGTGAATAAAGAACTAAAGAAAGAGTCTTTAGCACAGCTTGGTGGCCAAAGTGGGAACAAGACTTGAGTGAATACATCAACACTTGTACCAGATGCCAAAAAGCCAACAAAGGTCATGGCAAAAGATATGGATTACTCCAGAGTATAGAGGAGCCCAAACACCCCTGGGAAATAATAAACATGGATTGGGTGACAGGCCTGGTCCCTGGAGGGAAAGACAGCTTTAATGCATGCCTAGTAGTAGTAGACAGGTACAGCAAGAGTGTCAGATGTCTCCCCTGTCACAAAGAGGACACAGCAATGGACACAGCCATATTGTTCTGGAACAATGTGATAGCAAACTGTGGAGTTTCAAGAATTATAATTAGTGACAGAGACCCTAAATTCACATCAGAATTTTGGACTAATCTATATGAGATGCTGGGAACCAAACTAGCATTCTCCACAGCTTACCATCCACAAACAGATGGTCTAGCAGAAAGAATGATCCAAACATTAGAAGACATCATTAGAAGGTTTTGTGCATATGGCATGGAATATAAAGACAAAGAGGGATATACCCACAACTGGGTAACCCTCCTACCAGCTGTACAATTGGCATACAACACAAGTATACACTCGGTGACAGGAAAAACCCCTGCCACATTAGAGAAAGGATGGAACCCACTACTTCCAGTAGACTACTTGAAGAAGAACCTCCTCTCAGTACACCCCACAGCTAAAGACTTCCACACAATGTGGAAAACTGCCTGTGAAAAGCAGAACAATGTGTGGCTGAAGCCAAATTATACAACAAACAGAGATATGATAAAAGTCACCAAGAACCTGATTTCAAAGAAGGAGACCAAGTTCTAATCTCAACTCTTAACTTTAACAATCTAAGAGGACCCAAGAAGATGAGAGACTCATTCATAGGGCCATTCACCATTATTAAATTAATAGGAAAGAATGCAGTAGAGGTTATCCTGACCAAAGAGTTTTCTAGGAAACACCCAGTTTTCCCTGTGAGCCTGGTCAAACCTTATCACCAAACAGATGAGGAGAAATTCCCTGACAGAAAGAAGACAGTCACCCATGAAAGATTGGTAGAGGAAGATGACTCACCTGGACCAGTGAGAAAGATCATTAAAGCCAGGAAAATAAGAATTAATGGGAAAGACAACAGGCAATATCTGGTTAGATTTAAGAATCAACCAGCAGATAAAGATAAATGGTTAACTGAGAAAGAGATCCCAGATGGACAAATACACCTCAGAAGATTCAGAGCCTCCAGAAGGGCTGAAGAGTCTCATCAATGATGAGCCTTCTTTTGAGGGAGGGTATGTCAGCCTGTGACTCAAAACAGAGCACCAGCATGACATCCAACATACCATAAATAATGGTATGACAAGTATTGAACAAACATATTCAATACAGGTAATAAATAAGAGGAAAACAATCCTCTTAAATTAAACACCAACCTTATCCAAACAGAATAAGGAAACCTAAAGGAGAATAAACAAGTCAAAACCCTTATTTTTCACCTCTCATCTAACTTATGCATATTTAAGTTGTTCTATACCAAAATGGTATTTTTCTTAAAGCGCACATAGAGAGCTACACAATGATATCATCCATGTTGCTGTAACACCACTACAACTGGAGATACCATATAACCTTTATTTTCAAAACCAAGACCCCCTGAAAGTCAAAGTCGGCTTGTACAAAACTGTACAAAAGTATAACCAAATTAAAGATCTCAACAAGAGCTTTAATTTGAGACACCTTAGACCTCTGTATCTCTTAAATTGACTGAGGGATCTTAGTTCAAAGGTTTAACAACCAAAAATACAGATATTCTGAAAACAAGAAAGTAGACAGACCCCTGTATCTTTGGCATACACTCATACAACTGTACAGTGTAACATACCAAACTGCAGAGCTAATCAAGCCCTACAAAACTGTATCATCAGAATACAGATATCTTCCAAATTGGAGAAGATATCTGGCATGGAAGTTTTTGAAGCCTCATACTGATGTACAAAATTAAATCCAAAAACTTAAAACCCTTATAACTTTTGCTATTAGAAAGATGGGTAAACATGAAGCATACCAAATTGAAGAGCTCATCAAGCCCTTCAATTCTGTGCTCTTGGTTTCTTGATATGTCAAAAACTGACTAAGATATCTTGGTTGGAAGTATTTTGACCAATACTGGCCTGTACCAAACCTGTACCAACCAGTACAGTCTTGATACTTAAAATAATGGTTGTTTAAAGCTTAAACCCGCCCAGAATGACTAATATTGATCATACAGACACCAGAACAACGTCATCCAAGTGCTGACGTGGCAGGTGAAAAGTTTTTTCACCCTGTATTGACCCAGAATGATCATTTGTGGTACTAAAACCACAATTCTGCCTACATTGACGTCAGAATTAAGGACCCAGAACCACAGATTGACCATTGGGGTGAAAGGTTTCACTCCTCTGACGTGTGAAGAGTTGATAACTCTTGACAGTCTTGAAAGATATAAAAAGAAGGGTTTTTTCCTTGAAAACCCATCATTCTTATCTTATTTTAACCATATTCTTATGTGACAAAACTGTTATCCATCAGTAGTGTCCTTAGTATTATTAAAAGATATAATTAAAGCATAATTATTGTAGTACTTCTTTACAGTCAAAGATATTAGAGTATTGCAACCCAGGTCCTCAATAGACTCATCACCACTGTTACCACGTAGCAGTAGGACCTGAAGAATTAAAATTATTTGTTTTTTGACGTGTCACAGTCATAATACTAGCTTGTATTTACACTTTATAGCTACTATATAGACTCATCCTGACAGATCTATTCTTCAAGACTTGGTTAAAGGCTAATTTTTTTAAGATTATTCTCTTGATTCCTCCTCCTAACCACTCCTCTTCAAAGATCAAGTGGTTGCTTCAAATGACCCCATGATTCAACTCAACATACTTCAAAATTTGTATGAATCTCTTGTATCTGGCCATCCTGGCCAAGAGAAGACTCTCAAACTTGTCAAGGGGGATTTTCACTGGTCTGGAATGGCACAATTCATCAAGGATTATGTTTCATCCTGTCAACAGTACTAAAGAGACAAGAACATTAATCACAAGAAGTTGGGATTACTCAAGCCTTTTCCAAACGCAAATGGTCCTTGGATTCTTATCTCAATGGACTTCATCACTCAATTTCCACTTTCCAGTTCCTTTGACTTAGTTATGTTAATAGTGGACATATTCTCACAAATGGCATCATTTATTCCAACAATGTCTTCAATTAATTCACTCAATTTAGGCCATTTATCCATTCAGAATATTTTCTCAAAGCATGGCCTTCCTTCAAGCATTTTCAGTGATGGAGGTTCAATTTTTGTTTTGCTCTTTTGGACCAGTATTTCTCAGAAGCTCAAGATTTCAAGAGATCTGTCAACCATTTACTATCCTGAAACTGCTGGACTGACAGGGGGGTAAATCAGATACTAGAACAGTACCTTTGTATGTATGTCAGGTATCATCAATAGTATTGGAACACCTGGCTCCCTCTGGCTTGATTTTTTTACAATGACTCTGAACACTCTTCAACAAAACAATCACCTTTTTTCACTTTTTATGGAAGAGCTCCTCAATTTGACTCATTTCAAATTACTCAAGACACTCCTTCTGGAAATGTTTCCAAAAATTCCAATCAGTAAGGCAAGATTTCAAGAGAGAACTTCAAGTTTCCATACGCAGTTTGAAGAGTTATGCACATACAACCAAAGCAAGTCCACCTTGTTTCAATCCTGGTAACATGGTATGGTTTTCCTCCAAGAACATCAAATCAACAAGACCCACCAAAAAACTGTCAGAAGAATGGTTGGTCCCCTTTCCAATCTTGAAGAAAGTCCGCATTCATGCCTATGACCTCAAACTCCCATTCCAATGGAGGTCCATATTTCCTTCTTAGAACCAATAATAACATCAAGATCCTTGTCCTCCACTTATTATTAATGAGGAAGAGGAATGGGAAGTGTCTCAAATACTGGATTCCAAAATCAAGAGCAATAAATAATGGTATCTGATGGAATGGAAATTCTTCAGTCAAGACCCAGATATATTCACTTGGGAACCATCTGAAAACCTCAAGAATTTCTCTGAACTTTTTAAAGAGGTCCCTCAATGGTATCCTGAAAAGCCAGGATTATATTATTCAAGAAATTTCCATTTTTATGGTGCTTGGTGGGGAGGGGATTTCATGAAAGTAAGTTCCTGCTTGTGGTATACACCTTTAGAGGTATTCTACCCTTTTTTTATAAGAATCACCTTGGCCACTCTGTGAGAACTTGTCAAATTTTGGATACAGATTTTTGGCCAATCTTTCAATATCAGTTCCAATGGTTCTGGCCATTTTCACGTGGGAAAATAGACCATTCATTGTCAATTCAATTTTCAATTCTTCTAAAATTCCAATTCATTCCTTAAGCAAGTCATTCTCTTTTTTATGGCACTGGCAGAAGTGGTAATTACCAAAAGTAAGTTCCTCTCCTTGTGTGCACTTCCCTTGGGGGTCTACAATATCTCAAAGAATGACCTTGGACACTCTGTAAGCACTTGGCATCAATATTAATTTCCTGGTTCTTGGCTAATTACAATCATTTATCAACATCTTTTATCAATATTGAGACCTCCTTAAAATTCATTTTTTCTTTATTTATTTCCTTTTTTTATTTCTTATTTTCTTTTAATTCATTATTTTTTAAAAATTTTCTTTTATTTTTTAACATTCAACCCATTAATGATTATCAATCATTCAAAATTTTCATCAAGTGAAAAAGCCAATTTCAAAAGAATACCAAGCAATCCCCACATCATATGCCAACCTTGAAATCATTTTCAAGGTTTTCTCTTCAAGTAATACTCTTTTGATCCCTGTCTCCAAACTCTTTCCTATTAGTCCAAACAAGCTCTAACTTGTATTGGTTCTCAGGAGCTCATCAGTTAAGGTAGGTGTAATGTTACAACTACAGATGATTACCCTCCTGGCTAATTTTATGGCATTTTAATGCCATATCCAATTTATGGCCATTTGGCCCAATTTTCCACTTTCATATTCTACGACCAACCTGGCCCATTTATCCTCATCAGGCACCTTTGGGGAACTTACCAGTCAACATGGCAAATACAGATGAAAAGACTGTATTATTTGTTTTAAGCTTTAAATACAATTTTGCACATTAAGAACCTTTCGGTGCACTTTTCAATAATGTGCCACTTTTCCCTGAAATATGGTAAATGTGCCTAAATGGCCATAACAGGCTATTTGGGGTTTAATTGCTATGTTTTAACATTTTTCTCAAATAGTTTTCTGTGAATTTTGCATTTTTTTGTGAAAATACAGTTTTAAGCCTGTACAGGCTTGTTTTGGCCAAGAACCCAAAACTGTCAAAACACATCTGCAAGCCCTGAAGCCACCCAAAACTCTTTTTCTGACATTTTCCTCATTGCATCTCTTTGGAAATCTTTTCACTCCAATACCTAAAAGTGCCATAAATGGTGTCATACACAATTATGCATGTTTTTCCACCAGGAATCCAACAATGCCAATATCACAAGTTTATTTTAAAATTCCAGAATTACATCATGCTATAAAGGCACCACTTCATCCAGAGTATTCATAAAGGCTCAAGTGCAAGTATTCTTAATTACCAATCATGCCATCAAACAGTCATTGGATATTATCATTTGTAGAGTATTCCTCCAAGGGAATATTGGAAGTTCATCCTCAAGGGGTCATTCCGGACTTAGTTCCAAATCAATTTTTCAAGCATAAATGCTCCCAAAATTCACCTTGGAAACCAAACCCACCCAATACAGTCTCCTTCCATGGAGGCCTGTATCTCAATTTCAGTCACTGAGAAGATTATTCAACCCAGTTCATTTTCAAATAATGGCAAGGCATATTTCCCAAATTATTCAATACACCCTCAAGGTTCAATACAGATCAGTTTTCAGCCTGAAGGACTCGAGCTCCCAACTTCTCATATATACCAGCCTCCTTTCAACCCTGGGCTTTTTTCCCCACTTAATTTGTATACTAATATTTCTTTCTATGTTTATTTTCTTCCATCTTCACAGTGAATACTGATATTATTAATTCAGTAAATTTCACCTCTGTTTTTCAGCTGCAAGTGGATATTTGGTGGTCATCTCCATTACTAATTCCATTATACTTTCTGTCAGGTTGAAACAGCAAAAAAAGGACTTACTTGGTTTTCTCTTTGGCTATTTTTATTTATTTATTATCATGCATCTCATATTTGTACTTTCATTATTCTTATTGAAGAAATATACTCTTTCTTATTTATTTGATATTCTTGGAGTCTTCCAAGTGAGTTCCCTGATTCCTGAGTGCCAGTCCACTCTTGTTATCCCCAAGAGCTACTGTGGTACATAATCCATAGTATTGTATAACAAGTGAAAAAGAAATTTACAAATTAATTATTTATTTGTGTTTATAACAAATTTATTCTTTATATTTCATAAGAAAATTCATAGTACTCTTGATCATTAGTAATATTATCAAGAGTTTCATAGACAGCTCCTACAATATTTCTCTTTCAGGATTTCAACCAGCATGATGTTGGCTCAATAGAACTAGAAGCTCTTTCCATTATGACAAAGTTTTACTCAATGAAGCCTCAGTCATATGTGTATCCATTTTGGGTACTTGGTTCAAAATTCAGTTTCTTAAAAATTATGACTTGATGCTGGAATATATTGAAACTTCAGCTCCCCATTTCTGAAATACTTTGATGAAAAAGCTGAAAAGCATTTAAAATTCACTAACTCTTCAGAAGACTTCCCATCAACTGATCTGGTTGGTTATTTGATGAAATTTATCCATTAACTTATCACAAGGGGGAATGACTTAGACAAAAAATTGAAGCAGTATTTTGCTGAACCCCTTGAGGCAAAAAAAACTGACATCTCATTATTTTGAAAATACCAACATACAGTATTTCCAACTCTGGTCTTGATGGGTCAGAAATTCTTATCTATACCAGAAACAAGCACACCCTCTGAACAAGTTTTTTCTTGTGGATGAAAAAGCCTCAGGTATCAGAGGGCCCCATTGTCAACCATACATGTTAAGCAACTTGCTTGCATGAAAGGCTGGCACACACTTATGGCCCTCTCTATTCTACTTAATAGTTATTTTTCTTGTTTTCTTTGGCTATTTTTTTGTCTCTTTTTTTTGTGGTTTATTTCTTGTGATCATTTGCTTTGTTATACATGAAGATTCTCACTTGATGAATTGCCTAGTAATTTCGTTGGCCCCCCCTTGCGATAGCCACCCAATACCATGCCCCACCTGCCTCGCTTCTCCGAGTTAATTTAAGTGCCAAAATTACCCCCGCCTTACGGCTCTGATGGGCTCCCTGGAGGGGATTCCTCAACATTGATTTTATTGTGAACACCCAAGCTCCGGGGTTAGATTTAGTCCGAAGTTGTTGTTACCATCACGCACTTTGTAAAATCCAGAAAAGTGTTGTAGTTGTGGTGTGGAAGACTAGGGGAGATTTGGTATCTCGCAAACTGCCCAGACAAAAAAAAATGGTGAGCTCAATATGAATACGTAATGAGCGCTTTCACCCGTTTAGCCAAAGTGTATGTTTACCTGGGCGAAGATCGGACCAAGCACAAGTAAGGCCCTCGGTGGGTATAGAGTCCGACGAGTTGATTATCTTGCCTGCGGTCACAACTAATCGAGAAATTTTAGTCAAAGCTGTAAGCAAATTGACTTGAGCCTGGCGTCTTACTAATCTTATGGGCGCCCGGCTCTTCCTGAAATGCAGTAGCTATCGCTCCGGCGTATGCCCGCCCTTTCTTCGAACATTGGGGAAATTGTAACTCCTTTAATGCTTTTTTTCTCCAAGTCATGATTTTGTCAACCACCATGTAAAATCTTCTTAAAATAGAAAAGCAAGCTAAGGACAAAACCCACATATCTTTCTTTCTGAACCAATGCGCAAATAGCAGGATGAGGCCATAACTAGATACTCCGTCGCGTTATCTATTTCGCAGTCTGGCATGGACGATAGCAAGAATACACCTTTATTGAAAGGTATCTGCTAATGTTGGAATAACGAGTTTCGGAAGCTCACAAGTATAATAATCCAATTGGTGACCCGCTTCATACGACCGCTTACAGGTGACAACTTTAACAGGATTGCCATGACCATGGGTAGGCTTGCTAGTGTCAGGTAAAGAAACATCACCATTTACAGCTAATTGATGAATGGGAGATGTCCAAAATAGACCTTGGAAAGCAAGGATTGGGATCGAGATTTTGAGGCGTTTGAGAAAAAGATGGGTCGCAAACATTATATTGATGATAGTAGTGAGAAGTTATGCCTCAAAGATTTCGATGATTGAAGTGAGCTCTTTATTGAGTTTTTCAAAGTGGTGGGGCGTGTTGCGCCCATTATTTAGTCATAGGCTGCCTTTTAATGACGGCAAGTACTACCTGCCACGGTAACACAGTTGCCCTACGGTGGGAAATTCTAGGTCGGGGTGTGATGACTCATGAGATGTGCAGGCGTCGGGATCGCCGGGCGTCAAGCCTACACTGATCACCGACCCGGTCTGAGTGATGCAAACTACAATTCTAAATGGCTGATATATTTAATAGAATTCATTACTACTGAAATTTTGAGGAGAATTTGTTTTCTTTTTCTCGAACTGACCACCCATATGCTATTTTGATGTACAGTACAGTGCCCTACAAGAAAGATCCGAACACTTTCTTGGGGCACTGTTTTTTTGTGTTTATTTTTTTTCGCACAATTTTTTGCTCTCAGTTTTTTGATGTTTAAGTAGCATTGCAATAATAAATCTGTATTTCATGTTAATAATAGGCTAGATAATTCATAGCAAAATAATAATAATCTTGTTTAATTTAATAATAACTTTTTTTATATGAAAAATAAGAAATTTGGTTGCTCCTACCATTGCACTGGAGCACCATTGTTGTGGATGACTGCTTGCATCCTATGTGGCATGGATGCAAGCAGTGCATCCAGATGAGACACTGGGATTGAATGCCAGGCCATACAAATTGCTTCTTGGAGTTTGTCCATGGTTCTTGGATTGTAAAGAGTAGTAACTGTATACTTCATCTTGAACCAGAGGTTCTTGATGGGGTTGAGATTGAATGAGTTGGCCAGCCAAACAAGCTTTTGAATGTTATTGTTTGCTCGCCATTCAGTGCTGATTAAAGCTGAATGGATTGGTGCCCCACCCTCCATGAGGATGAGGTTTTCTCATTCATAAAGCCCAAGTTCTTCAAGTTCTTCAATGAAAGGTATCAATCCTGGTATGTGTTGAAAATTGCGATCAAGGCTGTACCTGATTGACAAAGCGCCACTCCTATCCGCAATACTCCGCACCGCCACAACCGTTGCAAATTACCCGAACTCAACCAACCATGCAGATCACTGCGCATAAATAAAACCTACGACGTTGAACTTATAAAGTCAAACTCCTTACCTCAACAAGATCGACACGATTATCTTTACTTTCTTTTTTATCAACTCACACCTTTCTTTTACTTTCTTAAAAACTTCTTTTTTCTTTCTTTTTAATTTGTTTCATTTCTATTTCTTTTACCTTCTTTTTAATAATCTATTGAATTGATCCTGTTCTGATTCAGGTATTGTCTAGTTCCATCAAAACTCACTGTAATTGTTTTATTTACTGATCTTTATTCACTTAAAATCCAGTTTGCTGTTGTTCCTGTCTTGTTGCTGTCGTGTTATTCTTATTGATAGTATATTGTAGCCCACCGTTTAGGTATTTCAAATTCTCTAACTAGTACTCTCATTTACAAATCATTAATGAAATACTATTGTTTAGTTTTGCATTCTAACAGATTTACAGTCTTGGTGCTCTAATCATCAAAACAACGGTGGACTTTTGTTTCTACTATCATGACCGAACTCAATATTGAAGTAGCTTCCATACCAATATTAGACAGTGCAAATTATGGTGAATGGAACACTTGAATCACCATCCTTCTCCAGTCAAGAGAGTTGTTAGATGTTTGCGAAAACAAATTACCTCTTGACGCATCCACAACAGCAAGAAGCAAATGGAACAAAGCCAGCCTTGATGCCATCAGCCTTATTTCGTCTCGAGTTAGTCATAGAGTCTTCATCAAAGTGGTTAAACACTACTCAAGAAATGCTCACCTCCTATGGACAAAACTTGAAGAACAATATGCATCAAAGAAAGCAATAAATAGGGGAAGAGTATGGATGCAATGGTTAAACTCAACATACAATCGTAACCTCCAAGAGTACATTGACAAAAGCCGCATGTTAATGATGTCTCTTGAGACCGTCAATATCCACGTTCCCGCTGAACTTCACATTTTCACCATACTTGGAAAACTTTCTGGCAATCCAAAAATTCACCAATTTGTTGAAGTTCTTAGTCTCAACAAAGATTTGGTCGAAAAACCAGAATTAATCCTCTCCAAACTTCAAGACTTTTACAACAATTCACAAAGTCAAGAGAAGTCTTCCGCCCCTTTATCAGCTACTGCACTAGTGTCTGAATCAGCTGGACCATATAAGATCACTTACTACTGTTCTAATGGGAAACATAATCCTAATTGAACTTCCCATACCAAAGAAGAGTGCTTTGCCAAACATCCAGAATTAAGACCTCCCTATTGGCAAAACAATAAAAGAAAGAATGCATTCAATCAAAACGCTTCCGCTCATGTTTCGACTGCTCAAGCCTTAGCCACTTGTAAAGAATTCCCACTCAGTGAAATGGAGTTTATTATTGACTGTGGTGCTATGCATCACATGTTTAACTCCAGATCTTGCTTCTCTACTCTTGAACAAATGTCACCACTCAAGGTTTGCACTGGGGACTCCACTAGCTCCTTACTTTCTGAAGGTATCGGAACTGTCATACTCCTTTGTAACAACAGAAAACTTACTCTAAACAACTGCCTATTTGTTCCAAAGCTGAACTGCAACTTAATCAGTCTGCTCGTAATATGCAAGGAAAAACTTACCATCATTCAAGAAAACGGCCACTTCAAATTAGAATCCAATCACCAGCCACTGATTGAAGGAAAAATAATTAACAACTTAAAGCGAGTACAATTCATGATTCCAAAAGCTTTCTCTATGCAAGTCCTCACCAATCTTTGGCATCAAAGGTTAGGACACCCAGGAAACCAAATTATTAAATCAATGGGACTTCCTGGTATTAATTCGAACTGCCTAACCTGTGACACCAACAAAATGCACTTAATTCCCTTTAATAATCAATTTGAACACGTAAGTCATCCTTTGGACTGTGTTCATATCGATCTTGTGGGACCTGTCAATCCTCCATCTGTCTCTGGATTTTGATACTTTCTCACTATAGTTGATCAAGCTACTTCCTACAAAATAATCCGACTGTTAAAGCAGAAATCTGACGCCTTTGAACAGTTTGTAATAGTTAAAAAAGAAATGGAAATGCTTCATGATTGGTCCCTCAAAAAGTTGGTATCAGACCAAGGGGGCAAATTTCTAAATGAAAGATTTAAAGCCTTATCGGAGATTCAGGGATTTGCCCATGTTTTTTCACCAGCACACACTCCTCAGCACAATGGCTTTGCTGAGAGAGCCAATTGCACCATCTTGGAAAAGGCTTGATGCATGCTCAACAGCTCAAATTTGCCCAACACCTATTGTGCAGAAGCCATCAATACCTCAGCTATTCTAAGAAACCTTATTCCTACTCCCTCCAGAAAGAACCTCAGTCCTTACAATCTCTGGAAGAATGCTTTTCCCCAAATCAAGAAATTTTGAGTTTTTGGATGCAGGGCAGTAGTCTCAATCCCTAATTTGCATCGTGACTGGAAGTTTGGTCTAGTCGGTGATGAAGGCATCATGCTTGGTTATGAAAACGACAATAGCTCATATCAAATTCTTAGGTTGTCCGATAGGAAGATTCTTATCTCTAGACACATGAAATTCGACAAGTCGGTTTTCCCATCACTAAAACAGGCAACGCGGACCCAGAATCAATCAGCCTTAATGTGGGGAAATTATTTATCACCCACCAAGACAGTAAGTGAAGCCCAGCCGGGAGAAGCAGAATCGGTAGATGAAGCCCGACCTGCAGAATCCTTGGAAGTCATTCAGGAGGAAGCTCAAGAAGAGGTAGATGAACTCCTTGCCTCCTCCAATGACAATGATGTGGAAGAAGTTGAAACTCCCCCAATAAATAACTCTTGAATAAAAGTCATTTGTCCCAGGCATCCCACCATGTACTCCTCAAACATTGACAGAAGCAACATCCTACCATTTGGTCGTAGACCAAAAGTTCTCATTACTTCAGTCAGTGACTGTCCAAAGACCTACAAGAAGGCACTGGTCTCTGCGGACAAGGACCTTTGGGAAATGGCAATTAAAAAGGAGCTACAAGCAATGAACGACTTAAGTGTGTGGTATGTTGTCAATCTCAAATCAGAATACAAACTAGTGGGGACCACTTGCGTTTTCAGGATTAAACGCAACCACCTCAATGAAATCACTGAGCATAAGGCTCGCCTATGTGCTCAGGGCTTTACTCAAACCCCGGTACTAGATTTTGACAAAACTTATTCTCTGACAGGGCATCTCAATTCTCTTCAAACCCTGATTGCCTTTGCAGCCTCAAGAAATCTTGAGTTTCATCAAGTTGATGTCAAAAGCGCTTTTCTTAATGCACCCTTAGCCAAAACAGTTTATCTCTCCATTCCTCAAGGTCTAAACCTTGACCAAAGGAAATGCTGTCTTAGGATGACTAAGGCAATCTATGGACTTAAACAAGCGCCTGTAGCCTGGTACAAGAGGCTTCGAAAATGGCTACTTAAAATTGGATTCTCCTCCAGCATTCTTGACCCTTGCATTTTCTTTTGACTCGGTCAGCTCCCAACATGGCTGTACATCCATGTTGATGATATAGCAATTTTTAGCTCTGACACATCTGTCTTTAAAAAGGAAATAGCCTGTGAGTTTGACATCAAAGATATTGGACTGGCCGATTTAATGCTAGGAGTAAAAGTTTCAAGAACAAAGACGTCCATAACTCTAGACCAGCAACACTTCACCAAAGCACTGTTAGACTTGTATGGCCTATCAGAGTGTAAACCAGTCTCCACTCCTTTCCTCCCTAACACTCACATGTCAGTCGCGACTAAGGAGGAAGTTGAGAAGTTCAAGCTCCTGGCGGTTAACTACCAAAGTGCAATTGGCAGTATCAACTATCTCAGTACAGCCACTAGGCCTGACCTGTCTCATAGTGTCAGTTGCCTTTCTCAGTTCCTGGAAAACCCCGGCATCCAGCACTGGAACGGTTTCTTGCACGTTCTGAGGTATCTAAAGGGAACTCAGGACTTGGGGCTTGTCTACTGGACACGTCATGACTGGGGGATCACTTCCTATAGCAATGCTGACTGGGGCAATTGCCGGCAAACCAGGCGCTCTGTCACTGGATATCTGGCAACCTTTGATGGCTCTCTCATTCTATGAAAAACTCAAAAACAGCCGACTGTTTCTCTCTCCACTGTGGAGGCAGAATACAAGGCTGTATGCAACCTGGCCTCTGAGCTCTTATGGCTCTGGCAATGGTGCCAAGAGTGCGGCCTGTGCCAGTTGAAAGAACTGATTCCAATCTATGAAGATAATCAGAGTTGTATAAATGTGATTAATGGGAATGCTAACCTGAATAACAAGTGCATGAAACACGTCAACATTCAGCTTCATTTTATTAAAGAGGTTGTGGATTCCTTAAAAGTCAAGCTTGTGTATGTACCCACCAAGCTGATGTTGGCCGACTTCCTGACGAAATCGGTGGACCGTCAAGTTCTCTCAAATTCTCTCTCTTCCCTTAGAGTATTGCGACTAGGAGTGAAGGGGAGTGTTGAAAATTGCGATCAAGGCTGTACCTGATTGACAAAGCGCCACTCCTATCCGCAATACTCCGCACCGTCACAACCGTTGCAAATTACCCGAGCTCAACCAACCACGCAGATCACTGCGCATAAATAAAACCTATGACATTCAACTTAGAAAGTCAAACTCCTTACCTCAACAAGATCAACACAATTATCTTTACTTTCTTTTACTTTCTTAAAAACTTCTTTTTTCTTTCTTTTTATTTTGTTTCATTTCTATTTCTTTTACCTTCTTTTTAATAATCTATTGAATTGATCCTGTTCCGATTCAGGTATTCTCTAGTTCCATCAAAACTCACTGTAACTGTTTTATTTACTGATCTTTATTCACTTAAAATCCAGTTGGCTGTTGTTCCTGTCTTGTTGTTGTCGTGTTATTCTTATTGATAGTATATTGTAGCCCACCGTTTAGGTATTTCAAATTCTCTAACTAGTACTCTCATTTACAAATAATTAATGAAATACTATTGTTTAGGTTTGCATTTTAACAGTATGTAAACATTATCAACAAAATTTTGTGCTGTTTGTTGTTGTATTGGCGGTATTATAAAGTCAGATTGGAATCATCCACAAAACGCACCCCATATCATAACGCTCTGATGACCCAAGCAATATTTAACCTGCATGAAATCAATATTATATTTCTTGATTGGTAATCGCCACACTCTTGTTTGCATCAATTTCTTGCCCAATTCAAAAACCGATTCATCAGTCCAAATAACTGCTCGCCAATCATTGACCGTCCAATCTTGATGGTCCCTGGCAAATCGGAGTTGACAAGCAATGTGGTTTTCAGTAAGGTAAGGTTTCTTCACTTCTATACATGAATGTTTGCCTAGTTCATGTATGGCTTTACAAACCATTCCAATTCTGACCTCAGCTGTAATCATCTCCTTGATGTTTGCAAGCTTTTTGCCTGGGTGTTGGTTTACGACTCTCAAAAGCTGGCATTTGTCTTGGTCATTGAGTTTTTGAGGTCGTGCAGGTATAGGTAAGGTTTTAAAAGTATTTTGTTCTTTGTATTTTTTAATTGTATCATGTATTGTTGTTGTAGCAATGTTGAGCTTTTGACTAATTGCACAAATTGATAAGCCTGCTTCACATAACCCCACAATCTGTCCACAAGTGCCTTCATATGAATGAGGAATCCTATTAATTATCAATTAAAAAAATCAGTTTGATTGACTATTTTAAATATATAAAAAAACTCACAATGATTGAGATAAATCATACAGTATCTTGAGCAGTAAATGGCAATTATATTTGAAGACATCATTGCCAATGCTATATAAGAAATTTAAATTCCTTTAAAAAATGATAGTCAATGGTTAAGTGAAATATAAGCCAAGACTTTGAAAAAGAGGAAATAACTCACCTTGAGTGATCATCGTCATCATAGAAAATAAGCAAAACAAATGGAGTCAATTTTGAGGTTGAAATAGTTATTTTTGATTTAATAGAAGTCAAAACATTGGATAAGATGTTGAGGAGATGAGTAGTGTGATTAGAAACAGAAAGAAGAATCATTTTTGTGATTCAGCAAGTTGTTCAAGGCTTGAAATGGCAATGAATCAATAAAATGTAAAAAAACCAAGTTTGTTGATACTTGGACGAATTGAAAAAAAAGAAAGTGAGAAAAGTCTGGGGCATGCGGGCCCAGAGGTTGAGAATTTATCTACAGTGTTTGGGTGTTTCCTGTAGCCCACTGTACAATGTGGCGTACAGCAAGGGTGGCTCCCAGGTAAGCCGGCTTACTTGGGCCAGCCAGTGAATACATACCTTTTAAGTGAGCTATATAGCTTGCACTTAATAAGTACAGACCCAATACAACACTTAAGTAGTATTGCTCATACTTGTCAAAAATTATCAGTAGTACTCATTAAGGGGAGACAAATAAACATGTGTGATTCAGTCAAATAAAGAGGCTGTAATACAAAAAAAGCAGGACACTGAGAAACAATATTAAAAAGCGCTCAAGACATGGCTTCATTGTTGAGCCACTCTTTCAAACAAGTGAGCTGGGCAATTGTTTGCGTCCCCAATGAAGCACGGACTGGAGATTTTAATTTACCACTATGTGAGAACACATGTTCCACTGACGCTGAAGATGCTGGAATACTTAAGTACTGAAATGCAATCTTTGCCAAATTTGGGAAATTCCCAGTGATTAACTGTCACTGAATCCATGCATAAACAATCAGGAATTATTAAATGCGTAAGTTAAAGGGAGAAGGACTTAATTTCTAGTAATCCATTATGTGTTCTCCTTTTGAAATGGGACGGAGATTCTGAAAGTAAGTAAGCACCTCATCTTCTTGTGGTGAACTCATGAATATAGTGGGCTGGCACTGTCTTGATTGCTCTTCTTGGAGAGCAAGGAGATGATGGTGTTGGCCCAATGAGAAGGTACCCCCAAACTGATGAAATTCTCCTTGCAATATTGAGGGTTCAAAAAAGTGGCAATCAAAGAATCATCATTTTGCATTTCTAAGTCATAGTATTTCTGCAACTTTGCTTTTGCTGCCTCACATGCGTGGCGCCAGGTGTGAGGGCTGACTTGAGCATAATGCTCTAAGTGTAGTAAGATGACCTGATAATAGGGTAGGACAAGGTGTTTTGTTGGATATTTTGATTGAAAAACACTGCAGGAATGTTAAAACAGTGTCATAATGGGTTTCATAAACTCCATGGCGCTCCAGGCCTCTTCATTGAGCTGGTATTTGGCACCATTCATGGTTGACATATACAATTAAATGGAGAGCTTTGGTTCTTTGGCGCGCCGGAGTTGATGTAAAAAGTAATTCCACTGGGTCATTGGTATTGCAAGAGGAAGCAATTTTGGATCACAGGTCTTCTGGCGCTTGTGAATGAAAGATTTGTGTTGTTTGGTTGATCCTCTTATGTGTGAACACAAATCACGCAATTGCCTAACAATTGGCTTATTGGCTGAGGTGCAAGGAACGGAAGGTAAGTACAACAACCACACCCCCATAGGCAATAAAATTAATCCTTACCTTGGGTTGGCTGTGTAATCAAACTGGATTCTCCTTGATGGTTTTCTGGTGAATGGGCCTCATTGAGCAGATCAAGCTTGGCTGAGTTATCCTGAGTCTCCAACATCAGTTGATTCAGAGCTTGAGGTCACCTTTGGCTGTAAGCTGAGCCAGGGGTTTTCTGTGCCTTTTGATTGTTTCCTAATCAGTTATAACTTGTCAGACAGCAGATGAAGTCATAACAATGCATTGGACTACTTACAGTTTTTTGATGGCAATGTAAGGTAATCTTCATCCTTGCTCTCCTCAAGCATTGCCAGTGTCACCCCCAGGTATTTGTCATTGGTTAAGTGGCCCATGTTGGCCAGGAAGTCTTTGGCTACTAAATTCAATACATGACATGCACACCGGTGGAATCTTTTATCTTTAGGCCAATCAACATTGATCCCTGAAAATTTCCGATGGAGAAAACTGATCATTGAGACATTGTTTGCAGCATTGTCCCCAGTGATGCTGTAGAGCCGTTTAATCATCCCACGTTCTGATAGGGATTCCCACAATGACCAAGCCAAGCTGGCACCACTATGAGCGCCTCCCATGGTCTATTTGAAGTCATATTAATGAAATTTTTCAGCTTGAGATGATGGTGAAGTGTTGTAAAAGTAAGCACTTACATCAAATGATAATAAAGACTTATGAAATGTGTAGGTGAGAGGGTTGACCCATTTGATGACAGTGGCCATGTAGCTCTGTGTCTGATCTTTAGTTGTCCAGAAATCAACCGCGGCACTTATCATAATGTCTTTAGGTAGACTATTTACCTTATCAATCAGCTCCTGTTTCTTTTCAAAATAGAGCTCATTTGCTATGGAAGCAATTTGTCATTGGTGAGGCCATGCAAAAGTAGGACTGATGCGTTGAAGGACGGATCAAAAGCGATGATATTCAAAGACTGAGAATGAAACCTGAATGGCCACTAGGGCCTTTACTAAATCTCTGAGGAGGTTGCTGCTCTCCTCTACTGCAAGTCGCACCCCCAGCATTGGATCAATGGCCCCTGGACACCTCAACTCCCAGGCACTAAATTGGCCACAGCAAGTGGACCAATACTTATTTAGATTGGACATATTCTTTGCCTGAATGTGGATCTTGATGCTAAGAGGACAATTTTATCAGTGCTTTTTAGCTGATGACTTGAATATAATGTAATGCAAGACTTACCTGCAATGTCTGCATTTATAAATAAATTGCAAATTACATTTTTCTTGATCCCACTCCCCATGAGGCGTAAGCATCTGGTTTAATTAAATGACAAATCAGATGTTAGTTATCATAATAATATATTTGGAATATTAGCTTACCTCATAATACTCATAGACAGTTGATCACACTCGGCAACGTTTGATTACTTTTGAGGCCTTGTGAATGGGGCTGTAGTCATGACCACTGCATTGATTTACTCCTAGGTTTCCAGAGTCATCTTCATCCTCATCCCTTTTGCCATTTGCTGAGCCCATTTGGTCTGTTTGATGGGCGTAATAATGATCTTGATATTGGCCAAACTGGTCAGTAAGCAATGCAGAGGTAGCAGGGTAACGAGAGGACCTTGTTAAATAGCAACCTATGAGGTCGAGTTCATTGACCATATGTTCTGTAAAAATCATCGTGGTGCTAATGGTTGTGAGCTTAAAAATGAAAAACAAGTCAGTAAGATGAATTTAAATGCGTGTACGTGTATAAAACCTTTCAATGTGATTGGTCAGATCTTACATTGGGTAGAGGTTTCGAATTAAAGTTAGATCTGCTTGTGCCTTGCCGTAAGTGAGCTGATTATTAAAATTGGCTGAAACAGTGATTAGGAGGTTTGACAACATGGGTGTGATGAGTTGGATTGTAAAAGCTAGTAATATTAGATCAAAAGAAGATGCGAAATGAGTTAAATCAAGGAGAGATGAGTGACACAGGATCAGAAATGTTGGAACGTTGGGCAAGTATGGATTGGGTAGATTGACAGTTGGGACTAATTAGGTACATACCTAAATCCTGCGCTGACCGTGAAGGTGGATAATGACCCGTGGGTTATTTGGTTTGGGACATTTAGGTTTGAGCCGGATATTGTAGGATGTCGGTGGGTATAAACCCACCGTAATAACCGGGGAGCCACCCTTGGCGTACAGTACCTATTAGAAATGAACTTATTTTTAAAGTTACTGACTCGAGAACAGTAAAATAAAAAAAGACCTCCCCTAAGGGCTATAAATCTAAGTGCGACCGATTTGTTTATATCAACGGTGGCCCGTCGGTAAGTATGGTCGTCATGAACCGGCTGAATTAATGCTATACTTACCTGGGTTTATTTAGTATAGGATTATTCATTTCCCACCATCAGGGACTGATACTAGTCAATATCCAAACCATCTTACTCAATACGCAACTGACAAGATGAGCTAAGGAATCAACTGATTAACTTAGCTGGTCCACATCTAGCGCCAAAATGTTTCTTGTGTATGACCAAGTCACGTCTCCTTATTTCTATCTGATTCATCAGGATTAGTTTCCATTCGTTTTATTATCAAAATGTTGACTTTTTTATTTATTTGTTATTTGTTTATTGGTTCCATCACAATTATCACATCCTGGCCTCTCACCCAAATCTTGAGTTTCTTCATTTTTTTATTTGAAAGTAAGTTTCTTGCTTTAGATATCTTTTGGTAGTCATATTTATGTTTATTCTCATTCATCTGTCCCACCAAAATAAATCAAGGCCGAAAATTATAAATAGCATCCGATGGCCCACATCTCAAGTAGGAATTTCTCCCAACCCCCGGTTTGTTCTGACAATCGGCTTCCTTTGATGGGTAGGTCATGGCTCACACAACTGCTTCTCATCCGATAACGCTGCTTACTGAGAATCATATTCTACTCAACAATCAAAGGTGCCTTCCTCCTCAAACATATGGCAGAATAATTCCCAAGCTTTGATGTTCATGAAAATGACAATGATGATTATCAGTTGGGCCAGGCTTCCAAGCCTATAGGTTGCCACTCTGGCCAATGAACTATCACCCAACCAAAGAAAAGAAGTCAAATATGGTCTGATGTCTATGGTTATTATGAGGTGCATTCTTCATTACTTCTTTTTTGTGAAGCGCTGAAGTGTTCATGTTGGCTAGCAGAATGTCACTCCAAATGGTGAGTGGCTTGAAGATAAAGGTGTCTTCATATACACCTACAAATTCAGGCATTGAAGGTTAGTTAATGATTCTATAATGTACTTAACATGTAGAACTCATCATTGTTGTTATGCCTCTCACAGTGTAGGAGCAGGAGACCTGAGGTGCAACACTTCCAACTTAAACAAGAACAAAACCAAATAATGTATTGGCCAATTTTCCACTTAGGAACAAAAATCCCCTAGAGCCATTGATCCCATTCTAGGTTCCAAATTGGCTTCAAAAAAAGAAGGTAAAACATATGCATTAACACAATTGTTCTTTCAAAAACAGTTGAAAGAAAGTTTCTATAAGTATCTAAAAGGGTGAAACATAAAGAAAACAGTTTTTTATAATACAGGGCTGGATTTAGTTTACCAGATTCTTGTTAGATATTTTTTAGGTTAAGCAAAATACATAGCAGTGGAATTTCTGTGCATTTATGGCAAAGAAACAAGTTAGGTTCTTATGATTTTAGGAGAAGAGAATTATTTTCCTCCTTAACTTGGGGAGCTTCTCCTCTCAAGTTCAGTCAAGAACATCAGTGATCTTCTTTATTCTTGCTATTTAATCCTTCAGATCTATTTCTTTTCTCCACAAGCTCTTTGTGGCAGGGTTATTGTAAGTTCCCAATAGAGTAATAACTTTTCTGATGTTGGGGGAAAGTGTTTCTGTTTCTCTCCAGATAGTTGATCTGTGCATAATGACACTCAATCATGGTGCTTTTGGTGAGACCATACTCAGATGTTTTCTTATTACTTTAGGAGAGTTTATAATAATGGAAATACCTCAGAGTTTAGCTCAGGATTTTCTTGAACTTTCTGTCTTTGAAACACCTTGACTTTCTCAAGTATCAAGTTGTGTATCTCCCAATTTTTTCTGGACCTACTGGTGTCATATTGCTCAAATAGCCAAAAATATATACTTTTAATACAAACAAAATCCTGTTGACAAGGTTTTTAGTTTACTCAAAACCATTTATAAAAGTGTGACATTAGCTTTCTGGACTTCAAAAGATCAGGGACAGAGCTACCTGGCCATGGTGGGCCAATGGATAAACCCAGTTCAATTCATGTTTTTTATGTCTCTTCTTGCCTTTAAGGTGAGTTACCATTGGACAGGGAAAAACTCTAGATAAACAAAATATTAGACAATTAATGGTGCCCAAATTGCCAATAAAATGGCTTGGAGAATTTGGGAGTTACTCTCCAACTGTGGCATGGTCAACCACTTTTATAGAACAACTGGAAATAGCACAGAAAACAATAGTGAAATTGTACTCTCAATCAAATGCAAATTCAATGGGCTCAACATCCCCTGGCCCACCAGCTCATGCTACAATGAATGTTCTTTCAATGTGATAAACCTTGTGGCAATAGACCTTTTGAGCTATATGGGGGAATTTTCTTCCAAATATTATGAATTTCTTGATGATTATTTGGCTGTGCATTATGCACCAATGAAATATAGTAATTATGATCAACCTATCACAGGAAGAGAAGATTAATTTAGAGTTTCATATTTATACGTTCATTGAATGTGTTAATTAACCATAATGTTCAATTTTCCATCAGTACTACTGTGTATTTTTCCAAAAGGCAAAAGGCCAGGCCAGGAACAAGAGAGATTTTAGTGAGTTGAATTAAATTAATTTAGAGTAATAAAACAAAAGGAATGCAATCACAATGATGAATAAATTCACTTATGATCTTGAACAAGGTGATGATGCTCAAAGGCTCCTAAATGAACCCCCACAAGGTATATTTCTATTGGTAAATGACAATTTACAAAACTACATACCTGAAAGTAGTCCTTACCCATTACGAAGTTGTACAGCTGTCCATGCATTGCAGAAAGAAAATTTATTTATCCAAGCAAGGATCAAGCTTTCAATCCTCAAGTGTTTCCCATAAATATTCCTGTGAGCCTTTGAGATATGACCACATATGCAAAAAGTTCACAAGAAAACTTGATAATAATTATACTCTTAATAATTATCTTAGAACCAGTGAAAATACCATAAATAGGTATAAATATGAATTAACTCAGAATCTAATGAGTAAAAATTTGAAATTAATTACACCATTAGATTCTCCATGGTAAAATACACATATATCATTTTTATGGCATATCTGTAAAGTCAATAATTACGGGATAATAAGTAATAATACCCTAAAAAGACATGAAATCTTATTTAAATCAGAAACTAATGAAACAACATGTGAAATAAATTTCACTATTTGATTCCCCATGAAAAACAACACATAATTTTTTTTTATGTTAATTCTCTAAAATAAATACTTAAGGAATTCAGCTGAATATATGCACTTTTTTGGTAAATGCATACATTGATGGTTTTTAGATAATATCTCTTGAAATATACATGATAGAGAGCTAAACTAGAAATAAAGCTACCACTTAACTACTGTCAGAACACAGATATGAACCTTAGTTGACAAGCTATAAACAATGTTATACTTGTAAGGGTTTAAAAAATGTTATACTTGTAAGGGTTTATTGAACAAAATTACTAGAGCTGTTGACCACTTTGTTGTGAAAGTGGTCCAAGCTTAAAAAAAATTAGTTATTAAGATTCTTGTAAGATGTTTCTATGAAACTGATGATAATATTACTATTAATCAACAGTACTATGACTGTTCTTATAAAATATAATAACAAAATGTTATTATAACCACAATTAAATAATTAAAGAATTATTTCTTTCATGTGTTAAACACTACTAGTGATTTTAACAGTGAGCAAGTAATTGTCTACAAGAATCAATTACAAGAAAATTTTAATAATAAAACTTCTTTTATTAAAATAATAAAATTATTTTAATATATAATTATCTTTTGCAAGAATAATCATAATGATAATTCTTGAAGAAAACTAATTTTAGAGAAAAACTTTAAGAATTAAAAATAAATCACTCACTAATATTCCAAAGAACTTATTGAAAGATATGATAGAGAGATTTGATGTAGAATTGTGGATTTTAAGGATCAAAATGAATTTATAACAGTATTACAACAATATATAGTTGGATTCTATGATTTCACGTCTTTCTGATTGATTCTGAAAGATTTAAAACACTTAAGAATAGTTAAAACTAATACTTAACTGTTGGTAACAATGATTTTAAATGATAATAAGATGACAATGTGGAACAAACAGCAAGAGGAGGCCTCTTTTAAGTCAACAAAAGCTCACAGAGGCATGCCATGGAGCAAAATGAAAAAACCAGTGAGTGAGAAAACAATAAACCTTTTTTGATTATTGATTGCATCATCCGTTGTCACGTAAGATTATCATAATTACTTAATTGATGCTTTTACGTGACTACCAACCCCAATGTGGTTAAGAATAAAAGGAGTAACATCTGTAAATCTTCTTTTATTCCAAAATAATCATTGATTTCTCAAAGTTATCAATGTTATTGCCAATTTCATCACAGGTTGTAATTACTGTGAATTTTTGAAGATTCAGTGTTTCACATAGAATAGTCAAAAATGGACTGTAAGTAAAGCTTTTAATTTTACTAGTAAAACCATAATTATTTTTTGGTTGTACCATAGCTAATACATCTCTCTATTAGTCCTGAAAGTTTCAGAAGTATTCATTAAGGATTGTATTTTTAATGAATTTTTGAAGTTTTTACCTCATTTCTATGTAGAATTGCAAATATCAGTGTTTCACTGGTTGCTATGAGGTAAATCAATGGATAAAAGTCCAAAAAGGGTTTTAATTACCCTTTTGAGGTTTATCCATGGAAAATCATTAAGAATTGACATGGTTACAGGAGTCTAAGTAGCTCTTTACCTCCTTGGTACGTCAAAATAGCAGGTTATTTGCTATTTTCTTAAGATTTACAGTAGTTGTAACATGGTAACCAAGTTCCCAAAGGGTTTTAGTTTACCAATTAGGCCAAGATCAGCCATGGATCCAAGCTTTGGAGCTGTCCACACCTCTGAGTCCTCAGAAGCTGGGTACCCTGGCTCTCTTTGATGTCTTTTGTCCCCCCTGCCTATTTTTCATGTCAAAATAGAATTTTAAGGTTCAAGTGAGATATCCACTATGGGTGTACCAAAGGTCCATGTAAGAATACCATGATATTAAGTGCTTAAAACATGCATAACACTATTATTAGTGTATATGTAACATTGGATTCCTCACATTCCCATTATTTTGGCGTGAAATTAAGAAAAACAAAAATTTTCACAGATCTTTTATGTGGTATTGATGATGTGGTATTGAAGTGTTTTCCATTTTACCACCTCCAGGAGTTAATTTGAGCTTATTCACTCTATGGAGCTACCCTAGGTGAATTTTTGTTTAGAATCCAATTCTGGCCTCAAATCCATGGATTTACTTCCTCAATAAAAAGTTATTCATCTTTTCTAAAATCAAAAATGATGAATTTTGGATATGTGCATGACTTATGAGTCATGCATAATTCAAAATTTATTTTTAAGATAATTGTGGCCTATTTGGGTATGTAAAATATACCTCAAGGCTCACAATTCTACTAGTTCATACATGAAAAATTATGTATTATTTATCATAATATCCAAGGTAAAACCCCTTGAAATCAAGGTTTGAAGTTCAAAATGTTGAATTTTGACAGAAAAGATAAGATACAAGAAAAATGATCAAAAAATTGAGTTTTAATTATTAAATGAAATTCTCTTGGCAGTTTCATAAGGACATGCCAAGCTTTCAGAATTAACTCTCAGAATAGCTGTAGCATGTATAACTCAAAAGGTATTAATGATCAAAGTTTAAGCTTAAAATTGATCATTCATGATCACTCACTGTAATCTTATTTTAAGTTTAACAGTTGTATAAGTGACAAAAATGCTGAATACTAATAAAATCCACAAAGTTTGGGCTTCTGCCAAGCCTATGATGTCATCAAGCTTAGAGTTATAGTGATAACTCTAAATAATGGCATAATAATGGGATAAGATGGTTTGATCATGACATAATCATCACTAAACCTTACAGTGCTGATCATTACCAGTGGATACCATCATTACACGTCTACTATAATCCTACTGGAATCTAGAAGGGAGGAACTTACTATAAATAGAGCTCTTTTCACTCTATTTTCCCCTCAGACACATAAAAACAATAAAAAAATTAAATCAAAAAGGTAAAATCTTTATTCTTTATATATATATCTATTACATTATCAAAGACCAAAGATAATATTCATTAAAATCATCAATTTTGACATGATTACTCAAAATTGTTCCTTTTTTTGTTATAATTCTCTTAAAAATCTTATTTCCATGTAAAATCAAGAATATTTGTAATTTCTTTTGTTTTTATTTGTAAATACAATTTGAATCAGTTGTATTTACATTATTTTGCATAAAGCCTTCCAAAATTATTATATTAAGCATCAAAAGTAGGTTATTCTCTCTCATTATAATAATTTATCTCTATTATTACTATTAATAATCCTTTAATTAATAGAAAAAGTATTTATATTAATAAATAGCTTTAATATTAGTAATAATATTGTTATTAATTTTTTTTTATCAATAAAAAACTTTTTTTGATGCCTTTATTATTTGTTGGTAACAATAATAAAGTTCTTTTAGATATATTAATTATCAAATATTAATATATGTATTTCTTATATTATTTTTTTCATAATATAAACTATATTATTATATTTATTTAATAATATAATTATTATTATGCCATAATTATCATATATCTTTATTATTATAATTATTTTTCACGCCTTAATTATAGTAAATCTTCATTATTATAATTATTTCATCTTATTTATTTTATTTATAAGGACATTCAGAGTACAATAAGTAAAATATTAGTGACTTTTACTTATTGTTTCATAGTAAAACCTTACGATTCCTATTAACAAAATGTATCTTTCTGCAGATCCAGAGCATTCAACATCTTAAACTATCTATTAAGCTGTATATCAACACATCTGAAGGAAGCAAGTACTATCTTAATTAGGAGACTTTTAGTGTCATGGAGTTCATGGAAACAATTCTTCAAGTGTATGAGAAGTTTTGTGATGTCTTTCAATCTAAATCACCAACTGAATCCTTGGGTAGCCCTTATTAACAGGTCATTTTGAAAAGTGTGGCTCACCATGCCCAAGTGGGCTCAACTACTTGTAAATGTGTATGTGAGGCCACCCAAACCAACCTCCACAAGTATTATTAAATTGAATTAAAAAACAATGATTATTTGATTGACATGTTGTTCAACCCAAAATACCCTGAAGGCTTCTTTCCCCAATCAAAAGTGTTTCCTGTGAAAGAAAGTTCATCTTTGGATTATATTTCAAATGAGTGCATTGAGATGAGTTTAAAAAGGGACTTGGAAGGAAAATAACTATGTTATTAATCCTAAATCAATCAATCAAGCAAAGCTGAAGCTTATGATTTAATCAGGCCCATTGGTAAAGCAACAATCAAGATGTGTAAGAACCTCTCCCACTAACATAAAGATGAATGGTTGTCATATTTGCACAATTTGAACCAAATCAACAAAGCAGAGAACATAATGGATTACTAGAAGATAATTCACAAGAATCACATCAATTTCAGAAACTTTGTCTGAATAAATGGCCATTCTTTACAACCAAATAATGTTGAAAAAATTAAATCTTTGATATTTTGTCATTCTAGAATCATTGGTGTCAATCAAATGAGTTTTCTTGCAAATAAGGAAGCTTAACTTTTAATCACATGAAGGACTTGGGACTGGGACTCACAATTTATTCTGAAAATAAATTTCAATACCCAATGTGCTATCTTATAGTATTACTTAATGTTATGATTCTTTTTAAATTCCATGAAAGATGTTCCCATCTGTATTTCCTTAACAAATATTGATTGATTTTTTAGCCATCCAAAGTGAGACCCCTTAGCCCTCTGAATAAATTCAACTTGTTAAGCTGGTACTCCTGTTATAGGTATCCTGCACCTCTTGGTGACAATTGTGATCTTACGCAGTATTACTATAAACGGTAATGGGATCAATAATCCACCCTTAATTCATAATTTCATTTCTAGCGAATGGAAAAGGCATGGTCCTTCGCCCGATCCACATAAATTCTTGAGTGGAAAAAAAATCAATTGGGTTATCAAGTACAAAAATACTTCAAAAGACTTTTTCTTTCAATCTAATAGAATTACACAAAAAAAAAAATAAGCCAAGAGAAATTAGAAGAAAAATAAGCTGTGAGAAAACATAAGAAAATAAAAATATGAAAGCTCAAAGAATTAAATGAGAACCCGGGTGATCAAATGAAAGCCATGCAACTGACCCTAAACTAAACATATTCCTATGTAAAACAACAGTTCATGGAGGCTTTGAGTGATTTTCATTTCTACAATATATAAGAAATAAAGATTCATGTTTATCAAATTAAGCGAAATATTACTTAGCTTTGAAAAAAAATCTGAACCTTTATCAAAAAAATCATGATAAATCTTACTGTTTCTGAGTATATAATTAAAATATGACCTCCAAAATTTTGGATTTGGAATAAATTTGGGTATTAGATAAAACATTATTATACTAAATACATTTTATTTATGAAATATAAAAATATAATTTCGCTTTTCAGCAGGAAATTTATATGTATGAGGAACAGAAGCCGTTCAACAGATTGAAATATGGCCGATTAAAATGTGAGCTGAAATTTATATTTATTCTTGAGATATTTTTTTGACAACATGAAATTCTATTGAGAAATTGAGTTTCGATTTGCACACTGAATTTTTCTTTTTGAAATTTACTGCTTTCTGTTGTTTTCAGAATTCATTGATAATGTGAAAGATGAGGGAGATTCTTGGGAGCCATAATTTGAGATTTGAAAAAGATGGGGCCGATTAAAAGCTATACTTTGATGGGATTGATTTTTTGTTGTAAAGGAAAATGAAAATACATATTAAAATTGAAAAAATAATATTCATGAGCCTCAATTCTTATATTTGGTTTATGTGTTGTTGAACATTACTAGAAAAAATCTATATCACAATTCCAAGGCTATAATAGCATGTTATATTAAGTTCTATATTTAAGTTTTTCTTCTCCATATATATTTTGATTTTTTTTATTTTGAAGTTTATTTTTTCATGTAAATTTGATATTTTCAACAATTCATGTGTTAATTTCAATAGGAAAAAAGAGATGTAAGAGGAATATTCTCAAACAAGGTTTTCATTCTTTTTTTTCATGAATTTGATATATTTATCAGAAAAATAATTTAATAATTACCTAAAAGTATGTTCAGAATATATTGAGCTTAGCTTGTTAGAACAATTATTTTCTAAAACGGGTTATGAAAATTCAAAACACACAAAGAAAATAATAATATCATATACTTTTTATCATTCTTTTCCAATTATTACTTCTATTTATCAAAGTATAAATCTCCAGAGATATAATCAGACTATAAAAAAGTCGCAAGGTAATAGAAATTGGAGTCATAAATAATGAAGGTGGGATAAATAATAAATATCTCCAATATTTTGATAAAAGATGGATAACATTTATTTGAATTATTTAATGTTCAAAGTCAAAATACCCAGATTTTGTAAAATATATTAAATAATGGAGAGTGCTTATGAGATCAAGATACTTCAATGTGATTGGTTGAAAGAATATTGCATATTATCAAAACAAAAATCGCATTTTTTTCCTGTTGTAATTCTTTTTTTTATAAGAAGCTGGACAGTTCTTGCGCAGGAATGTTTTATACAGCTTACAGGAAATTGTACTTTTCAAAAATCAGAATCACTTCATGTATAATTGAATATTTTTTTTATTAATCGAGAAAGCACTCTTGTATAATATTATAGTACTTGGTTTTGTTAATAAGCTAAATGTCAAATATATCTTATATCAAATATTATAGCTGACTAATAAATGAGGTTTCCTAAATTACCTCTATTACTACATTTAACTTTTACTTTTTTAAAAAAGAGGTCATATCCTTGAGAGAAATATCGAAAGTCTTGCACCAAATATCATATTTTTCTGTCAAAAAAAGGTGACCGCAGGATTGAATGAACAAGCACTCAAAATCTGCTATAGTAATGCTTGGGGTCCTTTTTTTGATAATATAGAACTTTAGTTTGGAAGTGTTATGAATATTCTATTTGAGTATCATTGTTAAATTTTTTCTTCTTTTTCTATGCATTTATATCGTATAATAAAACATTCAAGTCATTTTCCCCCAACCAAATACCATTGTAAGAACTGTGTGTAGTGACAATTTCAATATTTGTGGCACGCCACTTTCACACAAAAACAATATCAATTGCTCATCAATGGTGTATTGTGCATGCATCACATGTGGAATAGAAAAATCAGTTGAAAAAACTATGAATTTCTTCAAGAATAAATTCTTCTTTTCAAAAAAAAATCACCATGAGAAAAACCAGAGCGGCGTTATTTTCTAAACTTAGGTTTGATTCAGAGTGAAGTCAGCTTGGGATTTAGTTTAGAGTAGCGTTGTATCTTAGGTCATACTATAGGTTTCAACTGAGCTTGAACTCAGCTTTAAACATAGATTTTGATAATGTTTGACTCTTAATTAAGCATGGGTGATCAAATTAGAACTTTTAAGAGAAATTCAAACTACATATCAAAGCCATGAATATGAAATAAAATTAATTAAACTGAAATGAACTCCACAGAAATATTTGGCAGGAATTCTGAAAATCTTATGTAAAATGTTATTTTGAAAAATATCATAGATTTTCATATGTAAAGTGGCTCAAATGGTTAAATTATTATACAAAAGCACTTGCCTTCATAATTGCTTTAAGAATACTCATTGAATAGCAATTCTTCATATTGTATAAGTCAAATTTTTGATAAATTTAAGTTTGGATTATTAGTATTTTCCAAACTTTACAGCTTACTTTCTCATGTTTCTGAATGTCAGGATGAGTCTATGTTGAAGTGGTAATAAGGCTATTTACAACTAAAACTATGACTGTGACACGTGAAAAAAAGTTTAAAATACTTTGATAAGGGTTTAAAGATGGTTTAATTTAATAATAAAAGGGCTTTACTATAAAGAATATAGTGGTGGTGAGCACTGTTGAAAGCCCTGGGTGCAGCTTTACCTGTTGGGTTACAATAATAAAGACTACAATAATTTTAATTTAAGAGTATACCTGATTATTAACCAAGAGTAAAACTTTTTTTGACAGTTTACTACGTAGGTTATTCAAGAGCAGGATGAGGAGACAATTCTGGCTGTGAAAAGCCTCCTTTTTATCCTGAAATGGGGTGGAAAGGGTGCTAGACCTTTCCGCGTAGAGGAAGTGAAGATTTTTTCACTCTCTAGTACTGGCTTGTCGTTTGCAAACAGCCTGTATAACCTGTATTGGGCTCAGATATGGTTTTGAAACCACATCTGGGCAGTTTTCACCAATACAGGGTGAAAATTTTCATCTGGGGACCGCACAGCCTGATTCTGACGTGTATGACGCGTAGAATGCTGTACAGAAACTGGATGGGACCCCAGTATTGACTGCAATATGAGGTATTGAAGTAAAAACATTCTTCTTTGTCTATTTGACACCTAATATTCATGATTATGGGATATTATCCCATGGTAAGGCTGTATATGACAGCAGGTGGGAATCTGACCTTAAAGCAGCCATAACTTTGTCAATTCTTGAGATATCAACCTAAAAATTGGTTCAGTGTGTAGCCCTGTATGTGCTCTACACAATGGTACCTCATTTGATATGGGTATCATTAAATATGGCAAAGGTATCCCATGTACAAGACTTTTATACATTTGCGTGTTTTAGGCAAAAAGCTGTATTGAGCTTGTTTACCCCATACCTTCTGCTGTAGTTGAGATATGGAGAAGTGGATGACACCATCAAATAGCCCTGATTGTGCTTTTTACAAAAAGACCCCACTTCAAGTATCCCACACTAAAACTGTAGAAGTTAGATGAGAGGTGAATGTTTTGGTCACCCTTATTTGGCCTGAAATTGACCATAACTCCAGTAATATTGGTGTTAGATCAGTTTGGCTGGTACCATTGGATAGCCCTGGCTTAGAGCTTCATTTTGAATACCCATTTGATGGGGTTAAGCCTTTCCTTCTAAATTTTAGATGAGAGGTGAAAATTAAGGTTTATGCTCAGCAATAACTTTGTTATTTCTTGTCCTATGGTGATGGGACTTGTATTTTCAGAAAGATGTGAGTTTCCTCTTTCATTTGATACCTTTTGAGCTGATTTGGCTCAGTTCCATGTTTTGGTGGTATCTTGGCTATACCATTGGTTTATGGTATTTTGGCTGTCATGCTTGTGCTCTGGTTTTGAGTCACAGGCTGACACTGAAATGCTTTGTACAATATTCATTATCTTTCGAAGCATATCCAACCATTAAAATTTTTGAAATTAGTAATTATTAATTATTCAAAACTTTTCAAGAAACCTCTTTGGAAAATTTCTCCTAAGAAATATTGAAAATATATTTTTTCAATATGACTGAAAATGTGCTCCAGTAAGATAAATCAACTTCATTTTGAATCCTTATTGGAAATATTTGAACCAATATTAACTTAAATATCCAACTTTCAAAGAAAATTTTCCAGATGCAAAAATACTTCCAAAGACAAAATTTCTATACATTTTTGCTTTTGAAAGCTTATTTTGTTAAGGAAAAAATAAATGACACTACATATGAATTTCAAAATTGGAGTTTATTTTTTTTAATGGAAAAGAAAAAAAGACAAATTTTCAAGAAGAGTGAGATTTTTATTTAAAATACCAAAACAACTTTTACGGGTAGAGGTTAGATATTACTTATTTTGTTTATTTTAATATCAAAAAATGATTTCAAATAATTTGTGCAAAATTAATCAAATTCAAATTGAATTAAACTGGACTGAATTTTTAAGAATTAAAGATGTAATAAGTTCTTTGATTTTTAATTTGCAACGCTTTAAAAAAAACCACAAATTGCATAATGATAATATTTGGAATAATATTGATATGTTTCTTGTTTCCTTTAATTAATACTTTACTGAAAATTGAGCTGTGGTTCATCAAAAAGGACATCTTTTAGTTAAGTATTGAATAACAAATTATTGATAAACTAAGATAAATGGTGTTTTAATGAGAATTTTGCAATATGATTTGTATTCAATACTTATTAAAAAACAAGAATGCATTGCTGATGTTTTGAAAAAGATAGGCATAAAAAAGACCTATAAACACCCTTAATGTGAGCCTTTGAGATATGATGACATATCCAAAAAGGTCACAAAAAAACATTCTAAATCTTATTTTAATAATAAAAATTGAAATTACAATCTTAAAATAAGTAAAAATTCTTGATTATATCAATTTTTTTTTGAAGAATTTAAAATTAATTATACCATTGGATTCCCCATCAACAACTACATATATGCCATCTTTATGTCATATCTGTAAAATCAATAATTACTGAGATAACCTGGATATATGCACTTTTATGATGAGTGCATATATTCATGGTTTTTAGCTGATATATTTTAAATTACATAATAAAAAAAGCTGATTTAAATATAAAGCTACCACAAATTCACGCTAAGAATAAATATATAAACTCTATCTGGAAAGCTATAAAACAGGCCAAAACTTAAATGGAGATATTGCACCAAATATCAATAGCTGTTGAACACTTTAAGTTAAGAGTGGTACAAACTTCAAAACAAAAAAAGGAACTTATTCCAATCCTACAAGCGCATAATTGAAGACTGACTTAATTTTTATCATGATATTCAAGGTACAACCCCATGAGATTATGGTTTGAGGTCTAAAATAGTAAGTTTTGACAGAAAAGTAAATCTACAAGAAAATTCATCAAAGATAGAGTCCTGATGATGTCATGAAATATTCCTGTAATCTTAGTAAGGAGATTCCAAATTATTATAATCACCCTCTGAATGGAAGTAGTGCAAATACCTTCAAAAGTATTAAGGATAAATGTTTAGGCTTAAACATAATCATTTATGATCATTAAATTTAATCTTATTTTAGGGTTAACAGTTCAATAAGAGATAAAACTGGTGTGTAATAGTATTTTATGATTGAAACTACCAAAATCCACTAAAATAAATCTCTTTCAAAGCGCATGATGTAATCAAATTAAAGCTGTAGTGATACGTCTAAAAATAGCATAATAATGGGATAAAAAGGTTTAAGAATGATGTAATCATCACCAAAACTAGAAATAATGATCAATTCCAGTGTATAGTATTGGTAAAATTCTACTAGAAGAAAGGACCTCCACTTTTAAAAGACGCCTTCTTCCTTTGTTTTCCCCTGAGCTTCATCAAAAACACCAAAACATTAGAACAAAAGCTAATTTCTTTATTCTTTATATATATAACTATTATATTATTAAATCCCAAATGTCCACTTTCTAGTAATCACTAACTTTGATGTGAATAATCCAAGAATTTATTTTTTTGTTAAATTCTCTTAAATCCCTCTAAATCCACATAAAAATAGTCAGATTTGTAATTGTCTCTATTTTCTATTGTAAACACAATTTAAATAAGCTTTATTTATATTCGTAGGCATAAAAATAATAAAAATTAATATCTCAAGTGTCAAAAGTAGGTTATTTGTTCATCATTATTATTTTGAATAATTCTTATATTAATATGAATAGTATTTATATTAATATATAAATTTAATATTAGTAATATTATTGCTGTTAAATGTTTATTTATTACCAGATATAAATTTTTTACACATTGATTAATTTTTTGTAAAATTAATGAATTGCCATAAATATATAATTATATTCCTTTATTATATTGTTTTATGATAAATTCATGTTATATTATTACTGTTTAATAATAAAATGAATTTTATGCCATAATTATGATTAATTTTGATCTTATTATTCACTAAATGAGGTAATCAAGAGTACAATAATTAAAATATTAGCAATTCTTGATTATTTTCTCATAGTCAAATCTTATACTTTTTTTTAAAAAGAAAGCTAGTATACAATACAAAGTTAAATATCATGTAAATATTTCCTTTTTTGGCTAAAATGACCAAATAAGAATACAAGAATATCCTTTTAATTGAACTTCATAGGAAAGAGTTTTTGAATTATATTTCTGTGAATTCAATTTATAAGAGTTTCCAAAAGAAGAGTTGAGCTTTTGGTGCTCTTGATATCAGCCTGTGACTCAAAGCCGGAGCACAAGCATGACAGACAAATACAATAAACCAATGGTAAAGCTAAGATACAACCAAAACATGGAGCTGAGCAAAACCAGCTCAAAAAGTATCAAAAGAAAGAGGAAACTAACCTTTTTTCAAATACACAAGTACCATCATCACAGGACAAAGTATAACAAAGTCATTCTTGATCAAAGTTGTTGCTGAGCATAAACCTTAATTTTGTCTCTCATCTGAAGTCCAGTGGAAGAGGCTCAACCCCAACAAATGAGTATTCAAATGTAAGCTCTAGGTAAGGGCTATCCAATGGTCCTAGCCAAGATGAGTTAGCACCAAAGCTACAGAGGTTATGACCAAAATAGGTAAAATAAGGTTGAATTAAATTTTCACCTCTTATCAAGCCTCTACAGATTTAGTTCAGGATACTTAAAGTGGGGTCTTTTTGGAAAGAGAAAAATCAGGGCTATCTGACGGTTCCCTCCATTTCCCCATATCATACCTAGAACAAAAGCTATTGGGAAAACAAGTTCTATAAAGATATTGAGAACATCATATATCTGAATAACAAAAATTGCACATGGCATCAGTTTGCCATATTTAATTTTACCCATACCAAATGAGGTACCATTGTGTATATCTCATCCAGGACTACACAATGAACCAACTTTAAGCCCAGCATTTAAAAATCTGACACAGGTATAGCAGTTTCAAGGTTCAAATCCCACAATTGGGCCAATACACCTTTTCTGTGGGATATTATCCCATAACTATGATTATGAGGTGTCAAAGACACAAACAAGCATGTTTATACTTCAATACCTCATAGTTAAGTAAATACTGGGGTCTCATACAGGTTCTTTACAGCATTCTACATGTCATACACATCAGAAGAGGGCTGTGTGGTTCCCAGATGAAAACGTTCACCCTGTATTGGTGAGAACTTCCCAGATGTGGTTTCAAAGCCACATCTGAGCTTGGTACAGAGAATACAGGCCTTGTGAAAACCGTAAGCCAGTACTCTGAAGTGAAAAACTCTTCACTTCCTCTATGTGGATAGTCTAGAGGGCCATTCCACCCCATTTCAGGTTAAAAGGAGACATTTTCTCTGCCAGAAAAGGAATTCCCATCCTGTGCTTGAATTCCTACATAGTACAACTGTCAAAAACAGTTATACTCTTGGAAAATAAGTGAGGTATACTTTAAACTTAAGTATTGTAGCTTTTATTATAGTAACTCAACTGATGAAACTGCAACCAGGGCTTTCAGCAGCGCTAACCACCACTATTTCACTAATAGTAAAGCCCTTATACTTTATTTAAAGGTATTGGTAAAAAACAGTAAGAAAATTGGCAAAAACATGTAGGTTCTTAGTAAAAACATGTAAGGGTTTCCCTGTGCCCATATTTAATTCAAAATGAAACACAAAAATGCCTCTATTAGGCCAAAACATGCCCAAAAAAGGTTTTTTCCCTCCACAACCCCTCTAACTCCCAATTTTTTGAGATTTTTTTCCACAGCCCCCCCAAATAATCCACATTATCCCCACCCCTAGCAATTTCTTTTTTTTGAAAAACAGCAGTACCAAAGCAATTTTGAAAAGCTTTTCATACTTTTCTTTCTTTTTTTCCCCCAAAGACTGAATTTCCCACCACAACAACCTGCTTCCAAGCCTCTAAAATTCCAATTTTTACCTTCCCTCATCCATGAATCCCACATTTGAACCACGTTTTTCACTCTTAACAACTTCTTTCAATTTTTCACACCTTATATCACTTCCTTTTTCATATTTTGAAAGCTTTTTTCCTCATTCCAAACCCCTGAATTCTCCTTTTTTTCAAATTTATAAATCTTTTCCACTCAAAAATTGATGCAAACCCCCACTGAAGGTTAATTTCAGACTATTGAGCTTCTTTGGCAGAATTTTCATATTGTTTCCAGGGCTCAGGGGTATTCTGTGTCCACCTGGAGGTCCAATATGACCTACAACCAAATTGAAATAGGTTGTGACAGGTCTGGGACCCCAAATCCCAACAAAAACTCATCCAAAACAGTCGCTTAAAGAAAGCTTGACTGTCCATTGAGGCTTTATGCACCAAAGTATGCCAAGAAGACCACTTGGACTCTTGAAGTAAAAAATCCTGAACATAGCCATGATGCTACTGAAAATATCATTGCACATCCTGCTTTCAGGAAATTCAATGAGCACAAAACATCCCAAATTTCTGAAATGTTTAGATCACTGCTTCTCCCAAGGAAAATTAGGGCCAAATTATGCAGCCAGAGGGAGTCTGACAGGCCTGTAATCCTTCAAGACATTTTCAACCAAGTCAAGAAAATCAAGAAAGACAAATTGAAAGGCAGAAGGCCCAATGCTGCTCTTATTGACACTCTCAAAGAAGAAAATTTTGTTTGCTCCTCTGCAAGGGATGCTGAGGGGCACATTGACTCCTTGTTTTTCACTAACCACCTTGCCATAAAACTACTTAATGGCTTTCCTCATGTCATTCTTATGGATTGTACTTATAAAACCAATAATTACAAAATGCCCCTTTTTCATATTGCTGGATTCAGCTCAACAAATATAACCTTTTCTGGGGATTTTTTTTTGATGAAGAATGAAACTGAACCCTCATATATTTGGACATTAAATAAATACATAGAAAAATTCCTCAAAAACACCAATCTTGTTCCCCCTCCGGTCATTGTTTTTGACAGGGATCTGGCCTTGAAAAACTCTTCTAAGAAGCTCTCCCCAGACTCCAAAGGCATGTTATGCATTTGGCACATCAATAAAGATTTATCTGCTCATTGCATGAAGAAAATTGGTCATGGCACTGATTTTGAAAATTTTCTGGGCCTTTGGAATCAAGAAATATACTTTTATCTTTCACTTTATTTCACTTTTTTTCTTATCATTGTTTATATCAATCACTTTGGGATTCATTTCTTAGGTTATGTATTAATCCAATGAAATGCCTTTAAAAGACAACTGGAAGAAGCTTCAAAAGCAAGTTAAAAATCCTAAAAATCTTGCAGTATTTGGAAAATACCCCGCTTCCCCTAAAGGAGTATTATGTGCCAGCCTGGACCAACCACCATTGCAACCTGTGTGTGGGTACCACCTGCAGAGTTGAAGGTGACCATGTCATGGTAAAACTTTGGCTCCAAAAGGAAACTGGTACTCTCCTGGAGGTAGTTAGGGCTCTCCACATGGCATTCAGAAAACAATTTATTGAAATAATCAGCCAAATATCCAAAGAAATGATTGTCCATGTCAAGAATTTCCCTGCACACATCTGTACTCTCAATGGCAAGGTGTTTCATGATGCCCTCCAGATGGCCGTTGATAATTTCAAAACCAAATTTCCCCCAATGAAAAATGCACCAACAAATACAATAAATATCAAGGAATTCCTTGCAAGCATAAGACCCAAAAGGCATTTTCCAAGTGCCAAAGGCTTGAGATATCAGACTTCCATCCTAAGTGGCATTTGAGTTTTTCTGTGAGTATTTTTTAACCTCAAATTCTTAATTTTTTTTCTTATTAACTGATCTTCTTTGTCATATTCTTCTCAGACTGGTTATGAAGATTCTGATAAAGGTGTTGAACAAGAAAGAAAGAATAAAGCCAAAATAATATTTGGAGAAATTGGGGAAGAACCTTTTCAAAGACCAATGGCAGAAATCACACCAATTCTTCAACATTTTCTAGATTTTTCACTGAAAAAGCCCCATTTTAACCAGTTATCAAGAGTCAAGAGGATGATAAATATTATCAAGACCCACTAGAGTGCAAGAATATTGGTGGAAGACCTCAAGGAGCCAAGAATAAAAATCAAAATAAAAACAAAGGAGAAACTTCAAGATTTGAAATCATTGAAAGTCAATGCAAGAGAAGAGGAAGACCCCCATAAAAAATGACCAGCACAACAAAATCAATATCACAGTCAATTGTGACCTCTCAGATTATGGAAGTGGAATAATCTGAAAATTCTGAAGATTATGAGGCCTCATCATCAAAATCAATCAGCCCATCAGATTCACAACCCTCAGAAACTGAATTGAATGAATATTGAAAGTCAGAAGTTAACCTTAGAAGGTCCAGAAGATTGGAAATTGGAAGCAAAACCTCACAAAAAAATTTCCACAAGCCTGCCACCAGTTTGAAGATATATGATGCAATTGACTTGACCTGTGAGCAGTGTCAAAGCAGTTATCACACAAGTGATGAATTCTCCAAGCTCCTTGTGAGTTTCTGATTCTTTCTAATGTATATTTCTCCTGTTTATTTTGATATTTATTCATTTTTTGACCTCAATGTATCAGGGACCTGGCTCAGAAGACTTTCCCAAGTTTATATTGAAATACATCTTCAAGCCCATCAATGTCCAGGGGGATTGAAACTGTGGCTACAGAACAGTATCCCACTACATTTACAAGAGTCAAGATCAATGGGCTGATGTAAGAGGTGAGTTAAATGAAGAAATTAAAAAAATAAAGATCTTTATGAAGCCATGAAAATTTCAATTCCCTCAGTATACTCTTATTTGGACAGCATTGAGTGGTATGAAGATGTTGGCCAGGCTCCAAAAATTCAAGTGGATTTCCATGCCCGACATCGGGGATCCAATTCCAAATAAGTATTAAAGACCAGTTTTCTTTTATTCCAAAGTCCAATATTTCTCTTTTTTCTCTTATTTCTGTCCTCCAAAGGATAATCCCCCCGTTTTCATCTTCTTCTTGGATAGCTGTTCTCATTTTGTTCCATGGATTTCTAAAGTTTATCCAGTCCCAGCCATTACTGTGAATTGGGAGTTTAATTCCCAACCACAAGCCCTGGGGTCTATTGATAAATTTAAGAAACACAAAATGTTATATTTGTCCAATCTTCCACCCCTGTCAGAAAAAGCCAACTATTTTGGAGGTTGATTCAGATTGATTGATTTTTGTATATACAATTTATGCCAATGATCCCCCTCCTCAGTCCTATTTATTTCCCAAATCCCACCTCAGTCTCTTTTTTTATCAAACATGTGGCACTTTTGTACTTAAAACTAGTCATATTACAAAGAAGAAGAAAAACATTTGAAAAATAACACTTTTTGCACCTTCACTAGTTGTCCCACCAAAAAAATTCCCCAAGATTATGGGCTTCTGGTTCTTTATTGTCCAGATTGAAATCTTCATTTGAAAAAAATTGAGGAAATTGATAAGTGGGAAGATTTTAATTTAATTTTTGAAAAATAGTCATATTACAAACACAGGAAACAAACATTTGCAAAAAACCCTTTTTGCACCTTCACTTGTCCCACCAAAAAAATTGCAAAATTATGGGCTTCTAGTTCTTCATTTTCAAGATTGAACTCTTTATTTTAAAAAAAAATTATGAGATTAATAAGTGGGAAGATTTTATATGATTTTTTCAAAAAAATATGCCATTTTGTCAAATTGGTCAAATTGGTCAAATTTCAGAAATTTGGAATTTTTTTGGGATTTTGACATCCCATGTTGAAAAAAATATGGAAAAAGATTAAAAAACCCTCAAACCTGAGCCTGAGAAATCTTTTTGAAAAATAAGGTCACTTATGTGGTTTTACCATAAATGTATGTGTTTTAGCCATAAATTGGTAAAAACACATAAGGGCTTATGTGTTTTCACTGAAAGAGCACATGTCCTTACCAAAAACCTTATTCAAAACCCTTCTTCAACATTATTATTAACCGTTGTAGTTAAGGTTGTAAATACTATTATCATCACCTCTTCATAGACTCATCCTGACATCTTGGGTGGCTGGGCATGTTTTTTTTTGCATTTTTGGACCACTTTTACGCAAAAAAGTGGGTTTTTTCTCTCAAATCGTTTATTTCTGACTTCATTGTTTCTCTTTTTAGGCATAAAATATTGAAAAAAATATGATATATATCTCTTTTTTAGTAGTATATACATATATACTACTGTGTTTTTTATTGCTGTTTTTGATTTGGTTGATTATAATTGAATCACCACCAAAACTCATTTTTGGTGTGTTTTTATATTAAAACACTTAAGGCCATTAATCTTGTTCTTTTTTAATTTGAACAAAACCTCTTTTATTGTAAATAACAGTATCAGAGGTGTGGTTGGGCATATTGATAATTTCACTTTCCCATTACAGAACCACTTGAGATTACACTTGTTAATTAAAAGTTAACCTGTAAGATACTGGTATACAAAAAGTACACCAGAAATCCACAAACAAGTATTTTTGGCATGTAATTGTTAATTTCAATTACAACACCATAATACTAGGGCACAATATAGAAATATATTACCCTGAGGCCATTCTTAGACGTGCAAACAACATTTTGAAAAGTCTCAACTGACATAAGCTGTCTTTTTCCTCTTTGATTCAATGGGAGAAGAATTCATACCACTTGAAACCCAATCACAAGGCAGTACACCAGTGATAGCTTCAGAACCAGAAGGAAACGGAAAAGGAAAGAGGCATAGTGAAGGGCTCATCACAGCCAAGAAGTGGACACCAATTTCCACTCAGAGGAGTAGAAAACCACAAACCTCCGCATCAATACAAGGTAAAAAAACCTTGATAACTTGTACAGAGAAGATTATAGTGATTAATCCAGTTTTAACGTATAAAGAAAAACTGCCCAAATCAGTTGATAACAAATTTTTATGAGGCACAGTCAAAGGTAAATAACCTAAGAACATTAAGTTTTCGGCTGCTTGAAAACACTGATATGTCATCTGTACACCTCAGGAACCTTGGAATCCCAAGGAACCAGCCAGAGGACAGAGAAGACCTGGAAGAGGACACTTTGGACACGGTGGTGGATGGCAAGAAACTGAGGAAAATCATACCCACTCTCCCATTCACCTTCCAATTCAACAGAAACTTCAAATTGGAGGACTGGAAGGATATATATCAAGTTCTTAAGCTCCACAAACTCCTCAAAGATCCATTCCAATGGAGCATGGACAATGAGAGGTTCAACCTAGAATCCCACTGGGAAGAACCTGGAGCAACTTTCCAGAAGATATGTATCAAAGATCTTATGGTAATCACCAAAGGATGAAATCCCACCAGACTGTTCAGACTCCTGGAGGAGAGGGAAACCAGTATATGGCAGAATCAAGCCACTATCAAAGCTATAGAAGAACAGCTGAACCAGACAGGTCCTACTTTGATTTGTTCAGGCTCAAGAGGAGTAGACCAAACCAACTCTCCAGTGAATTCACACCATTAAGGCACAAGCAGATCAGTGGCCAAGAGTTACCACTCTTCCCAATTCCATGTGGTTTCTAGGAGAAACCAAGGATACAAGGGCAAAAACAAGACTTCTTTCAGCCAAAGCCAGAGAAAGTCAGATCAAATTATCCAGAAGCTTTTGGACTATGTGGAGGAAGTAAACAAGAGCCAGAAATAGTTGTAAATACTTCTAGAATCAGTAGCCCTACCAATAAAAATATTACACCCACTAAGAATGAACACAATGTTGTCATGCCTAAGAGTAACTTAAACAGTGAGGTACTGTGGTTACAAATGTCCCAATTTGCAGAGCAAACTCAGATACAGTTTTCAGAACTCCAAGAAATCCATGTGGGGATGGCAAAATTAACAGCCTCAATGGATAAAAGTGTTAACCCTCTTCAAGCAGGCCATGCTCCATTGAGCAAAGCCTCTGAAGAAACCAAAAAAAGACTAAATCAAGTCTTTGAAGAGAAAAACCACTGAAAAAGAGACAGGGATTATCTGGATCAATACCTAAACAAATTCTATAATGTCTACCAAAACATGAAGCCCCAACAACAAGTCCATGTTTTGGATAATCCACACCACCAAGAAGACATCAAAACAGATTCCTTGTTGGAGAATAAGGGAAGGTCTCCATCTCAATAACAAGATGGAGATAAAATGTCTTATTCTGAGAAGGAAACATTAAAACAGCTTCCAGAAGCCTCAAGGTGGCCCAAATTCTCTGGCACCAGGGAATATGATCATATGGAACTCATTGATTATATTGATTGACTCTTCATTGATTTAGCAAGCATATCAGATTACTGGATTACTGCTAGATTGAATACAGAGTTCTAAGGACATGCTAGTATCTTGTACACAGAAGTTAAAGACATCCAAGGCAAAAGGAACTGGCCATGGTGGAAGAATCAGATAATTCAAAAGTACAGTAATGGTACCTGGATATGGCAAAAGACCATTTCATTTGAAAATGACAAGTACTCTGTGGACAAAGATCCATATGAGTGGTGTCTTAGACATTATAAAAGATTTAAAGCCATTGATCCTCAAATGAATATTCAGATGAGGAATCGTAAACTCCTGACACAAATGGGAGGAGAACTAGAGCATGCAATAAAATGCCAATGCAACAAACATTGCACTCTAGATGACATTTCAAACACCGTACAAGATGTAAGGAAAAGAACAAACATAAGGAAATATTCCCAAGATAAAAGAAGTATTTTCAAAGAGAAACAACCTCTCAGGGTGGATTTCAAAGATAAACCCAAAGAAAGAGAGGTAGAAGTTACCAAGAAGAAGAACTCTTGTCAAAATTCTGGGTCAACAGACCACTATGCCAATAACTGTCCAAAGGAAAAGAAAAAAGTCTATTACATTGAAAAAGTCCCAGGGGGAAGAATTTCTAGTGGAGTACCAAGAGGAAACACAACTAGAAATTCAGGAAATACAGTTAGAAGCAGGAATGCCACAGGAAATTGCAAATAAAAACTTGTGTAAACACACACAAGATGTGCAAAAACTGATAGTTACACCAGCTAAAGGAATGGCATATTTACATGGGCCCACCACAAAGATGACTGTTTGTATTGAGAATGCTCAAAACCCATGCATTATTCACTGTTGGACTCACTTCTCAATAGTGGCCAAATATTATATGGAGAACCAATTCCCAAATTGAGAGAAGCAGCTCTTGAAAACCAAGGGAAAGAATTTTAAAATTGCATCAGGAAAGATGCAATGCATTGGGACAATTATTAAAGAGATAATTATGACTCATAGGAAAGGTAACATCAGACTCAACCCAGAGTTTGTTGTGCTTGAAGATGCCCACATCCAAGGGATTTTACTGGGAACAGACTACCAGAGGCTTTATGGAATAAATATTTACAATAGTAAAAACAGGAATATTACCATAGGTATAAACAAGTAAAAGAAATTTTCACTTGACATATACCAAATCTTCACCCATGACCCCCTAGAAGGATTACTGAATAAATTCAGAGAGGGCCAATTAAGCACAAGACTCACCTGTAAACAGAAACTTAGTTTAGTGAAAATGCTGAAGAATAATAGACCACAATTTTCCACTGGTGAAGAATCTTTAGGAAAAATTAGAGGCCATGATATAGAATTATACATAGATAAGGAAAGACCTTATCCACCAATGTTGAGAAGAACTCCATACCCAGAAAGCCTGGAAACTTGGAAAGAAATTGAGAAACACATCAATTAACTCCTGGAAATGGATGTAATCAGGAAGATAGGACATAATAAAATAGTAGAAATCACCACTCCTGTCCTTATCACCTGGCATGATGGCAAATCTAGGCTTTGTGGGGATTTCAGAGCCCTGAATAACTACAAAGAAGCTGATAGGTACTCCATACCAAGGATACCTCATGCCCTACACAAGCTGGAAAAAGCCAAATATATAACCAAGATGTATTTTATGAAATGTTTCATCAGAATGGAGTTAAGCTAAACTGCATAAAGCTACTCAGAATTTTAAGCCATATGGGTATATATGATTATATCAGGTTGCCATTTGGCATCAAAGATGCACCAGCCCACTTCTGAAGGATTATGGAAACAATATTTCAAGAATAAATATTAGAAGGCTGGATGGTAGTATATATTTATGAAACCATTATATACTCAGAGACATGGAAAGACCATGGAAGGTACATAGAAAGAGTACTTAGTAAATTCACACACATCAATCTGATAGTTTCACTTAAGAAGTGCAATTTTGGCCAACAAGAACTATTGGCACTCCCACATAAAGTCTCAGACCATAGTCTGGCCATAGACAAGAATAAAGTAGCAGCCATACTGTGAAAACCAATACCAAAGAACATCAAAGAGCTGCAATATTTTCTTGGGTTTTCTAGCTACTACAGAAACCACATCAAAAGCTTTTCCCACATAACTAGTAGTCTATAAAAGGTATGCTCAAAAAATTTAGTTTTTGAAATTACCAAGGAAAGAAGGGATGCATATGAGAGGCTCAAAAATGAACTCACCAATGCACCTGTTCTGATACTCCCTGACTTTGAATTACCTCATAGGTTGTATATAAATTCAGCTTGCAGTCAAGGATTGGGAGCTTCCCTGCACCAAAGACAAATTGTGAATGGTGAGCCAAGGGAAGGGTTAATATGTTATATCTCCAGGCAACCAAAATATTAAGAAGCTAGGTATGGAGAAACCCAGACTGAATTCTTATGCCTATTCTGGATCCTAGAGAAACTACACTATTACCTGGAGGGTTCAGTCTGTGAAGTCTACACAGACTGCACAGCACTTAAGTCTTTACTGAACATGAGTACTACTAATAGACACATGTTGAGGTGGTAAATAGCCATCCAACAGTATAGATTCAATATGACCATAATATACAAAGAAGGAAAAAACCACGCCAATGCAGATGGTCTCAGTAGATGGCCACTGGATAATGTCAAGAGAAACCCAGCTTATGACCCTTAGCTAGCAGCCAAGATTCCTATCCATTTTATGGAAAAAGACAGGAGGAAAAGCTTCAGATTTTCTGAATGGGAACCAGAAGGTGGTACCCCAGACATTGAAGACACTGAATCATAGGGAACAGAAACTCCCATATTGGGCATAGGTTTGTCAGAACTACATAATGAGCTCTTCAGTGCAGTGATGAAGACTTATGACAAACACAAACAGTGTGGCATATTACTACAGCTCCTTAAAAAGAAATACAAGAGGCTAGAACTGGAATCCAAGTTAGAGGAACCCTGGTTGAGACACTATAAGGACAACAAGTTTTTCCTTATAGATGGATTCCTCTATCACAGAGAGAAGCATACAAGTTCCCTCACAGTGATAGAAAGGGACCAGATATACCTGATCCTGAAAGAATGTCCTTACTGCCCCTATGTGGGACACATGAGTGAAGACAGGACCAAAGAGAGGGTAGTAAGCACAGCTTGGTGGCCCAAATGGGAACAAGAGTTGAGTGCATATATCAAAACTTGTGATAGATTCCAAAAGGAGAACACAAAGCATAGGAGGAAATACGCGCTACTTCAACACATAGAAGAACCCCAAAACCCATGGGAAACCATCAATATGGACTGGGTCAAAGGAATAGTCCCAGCATGCAAAGAAAACTTCTGTAACAACCACTAGTCAGGGGTAAGGGTATTCAATCTTACACCCACTCAAACACCTCAAATCAGCAATCCACTGTGTGTATCAGAAATCAGTTTCAGCCATATTCCTTGCTGAAACATGATTACAGTCTTGTGAATCAATACAGCCTGTCAATACCTGTACAGGTTGGAATTACCAAATACAGTTTGGATACACCATTCTGAAACTGTATGATCACTCAGCACTACCACTACTCCTGTATAGATCCTGTACAGATTGTACAGGACCTGTATTGGCCATATTCAATTCAATCATAAATCCCTCTCATGAAAACTCTCTGTCTGGATCAGGGCTGGTGATTCTCACATATACCAGCCCCTCTTTCTCTCCCCTGGGGACTTTTCCTAGTTAATTAATTTAGTTGATTTATTATTTTATAAATATCCTTACTCTTATTTTGGGTATTATATTTATTTGGTATTAAGTTAGTCTTTGCATTTCTCTCACCTGTTCAGTATGAGGTGTGGTGGCCATATCCTTATTAACCCTCCTCTTTCCTTCTGACAGGTTGAAAAAGTGGACTTTGACTTGTTGGTGGTTGGCTCTTCTATCATTTTCTGTATTCTTGTTGCTGCTTTCTTATATTACTATTTCTTAGCAATCTTACTCTCATTATACTCTTAAGTATTCTGCCTTTATCTTATTGTTGAGCCCTCTGCAGTGAGTTCCAGTTTACTGAGTGCCAGGCCCTCTTCACTTATAAGAGCCCCTGTGACAACTTCAATGCTTCCCTGGCCATAGTTGATAGGTATAGTAAGAGTGTCAGGTGCCTACCATGTCACAAGGAGAACACAGCTATGGATACAGCCTTGTTATTCTGGAATAACATCATATCCACATGTGAAGTCCCAAAAATCATAATCAGTGATAGGGACACAAAATTCACATCAGAAATTTGGACCAACCTCTATGAGATGCTTGGAACAAAACTTGCATTTTCTACAGCTTACCATCCACAGACAGATTGTTTGGCTGGAAGGATAATCCAAACAATGGAGGACATCATCAGAAGATTCTGTGCATACGGAATGTAATATAAGGACCATGAAGAATACACCCATGACTGGGTCACACTCCTTCCAGCAACCCAACTGGCTTACAAAACCATCCAGCACTCTACCACAAGGAAGTCACCCTCACTGGTAGAAAAAGGGTAGAACCCCCTATTGCCTGTGGATCACTTGAGGAAAAATCTTATAACTATTCACCCCACAGCCAAAGACATCCATGAGATGTGGAAGAGAGCTTGTGACACAGCTTTTAAGTGCATAGCTGAAGCTAAAGGATACAACAAGCAGAGGTATGATAAGACACATGTGGAACCAGACTTCAAAGAAGGGTGCCAAGTGTTAGTGTCTACACTTAACTTCAATAATCTCAAGGGACCAAAGAAAATCAGAGATCCATTTACAGGGTCCTTCAATATCATTAAACTGATAAGGGAAAATTCAGTGGAGGTTAGACTCACAGAAGAATTCTCTAGGGAACACCCAGTATTCCCTGTGAGCCTAGTCAAACCATACTTCCAGACAGGAGAGGAAAAATTCCCCTGCAGGAAGAAGACTTCCACTCCACCAGACATAGTGGAAATAGAAGACTCCCCGGCCCTGCAAAGTTGATCATCAAGGCCCGGACAATTATACTGAATTGTAAAGACCAAAGACAATATTTGGTCAGATTTAAAACCCAGAAAGCAGACAAAGACAAATGGTTGGCAGAAAATGCCATACCAGATGGGAACCTTCATCTAAGGAGATTAAGGGCCTCTAGGAGGGCTGAAAATTCTCATCCATGATGAGGCTTTTTTAGAGGGAGGGTATGTCAGTCTGTGACTCAAAACCAGAGAATAAGCATGACAGCCAAATACCATAAACCAATGGTAAAGGTAAGATACCACCAGAACATGGTGCTGTGCCAAACCAGCTCAACAGGTATCAAAAAAAAGAGGAAACTTACCTTGTTCCAAATATACAAGTATAATCATCCCAGGAAAAAGAATAACAAAGTTATTCCTGCTCATAAAGGTTGCTGTGCATAAAACTTAATTTTCACCTCTCATCTGAAATCCAAAGTTAGAGGCTTAACCCCAAGCAATGGGTATTAAAATTGAAGATTGAGGTCAGGGCTATTCAATGGTACTAGTAAGCTGAGATAGAACCAAAACTACAAAAGTTATGACCAAAATAAGGTCAAATAAGGGTGAATAAAATAATCACCCCTCATCTGACTTCTACAGTTTTAGTGTGGGATACTTGAAGTGCGTTTTTTTGGAAAGGGAACAATAGCGGCTATCTGATGGTGTCATCTATTTCCCAATATCTCATCCAGAAAAAAAGCTGTGGGAAAAAAAATTTCATACAGATATTGAGAAAATCATATATCTGAATTACAAAAATTGCACATAATATAATGTTGCCATATGTAATTTTACCCATACCAAATGAGGTACCATTGTGTAGGTCTCATCCAGGGCTACACAATGAACCAATGTTGAGCCCAATATCTAAGAAACTGACAGATTTATAGCAGCTTTAAGGTTAAAATCCCACAATTGGGCCAACACACATTTTCTGTGGGAGACTATCCCATAACTATGATTATGAGGTGTCAAACAGATGAAGAAGCATGTTTATACTTCAATACCTCATAGTTCAGTCAATAATGGGGTCCCATACAGGTTGTGTACAGCATCCTACATGTCCTACATGTCAGAAGAGGGCTGTGTGGTCCCCAGATGAAATGTTTCACCCTGTGTTGATGAAAACTGCCCAGATTTGGTTTCAAAGCAACATCTGAGCCCAATACAGATCATAAAGTCCTTTTGAAAACCACAAGCCAGTACTCTGAGGGGAAAGAATATTCACTTCCTCTACGTGGAATCTCTAGAAGGCCATTCCACCCCATTTCAGGATAAAAGGAGACCTTTGCTTTTCCAGAAAGGAATCTCCATCCTGTTCTTGAATTCCTATGTAGTACAACTGTCAAAAATGTCATAATCTGCAAAAATAAGTCAGGAATACTTTAAACTTAAGTATTGTAGCTTTTATTATAGTAACCCAACTGATAAAACTGCACCCAGGGCTTTCAGCAGGGCTCACAGCCACCATTCCACTAATAGTAAAGCCCTTATACTTTATACAAAACCATTTTTTATCATTATTATCCGTGTCAAGCTGTAGTTTAGGTTTTGTAGGGTGTAGATATGAAATTTGATTGAAAATCAAAAACTTTTCATGTCCTCAAAATTTGTATAAGGTAAAAATTGGATTGAAGAATAGTATGAAATAGTATTTTTAAGAGAAAACACACCAAATTTACTGTTTTTAACTTTATAAGTATAAAGATTTATTGTTTTACCAACAATAAAAATTTATCCAAAAATGCTCTACAAGAGATATTTAAGGCTACAAAAGAAATTTCTTCAAGAGCAATTTCAATTGGAATTAATGGAGCAAAGAAATTCAAGCAATTGATTAAAGAACAAAGTCTTTAAAAGGATTATTGAAGAGAAAACATGCCCAAAAGTGACCAGAGTGAATTTGGAAACAAAGTGACAAAGTTTACAGTGATGAAAGATGCTTCAATTCACTTATGGGGTGGTTCAGGGGTAAAAATGATTATAAGAGTTACAAAAAAGTGATTATAATTATTTTTTCACATGGTTCAAAGGCTCAAAATGATTAAATATTAGTGGTTGGAATCTTTTATTGATTGGTTTCACAATTTTTAAGCTAATTATTAAAGGAAAAGACTCTAACACAAAGAGAAAAGTGGGGAAAAGAAGACATTCTCTTATATCCATCAATTTTCTTACTCTAAAAGTGAATTTTACTCTTTTCAGTCGTGGAAAAGACTCTGAAGACAGGAAAGCCAATCATGGCATCATTGAACCCAGGTTTAGACCAAAAAAAGGCTGATTTTAGCCATTTTGGAACCTCAAATCAGCCATTAGTATAGTATGACTTGGTCTAGAGCCTACAAAAGCACATCAAAATGTGTGTAAGAGATGGAGAAACCAGTTAAAACTGTTTTTAATAAGATTGTTTCAATTTAAGGGTTGTTTTACCCTCTTGGCAATAGCTAAAGGTGCCCCAGTTGGTATCAAAACCTCATCATCAATTGATTCACAGACCCCGTGACTCATTCCAGGCCAAAAGTGATGAACATTTGTGTGGATTTTGACATCTCACGCCTGTCAGAAAGGATTTTGGGGGTCTGGCTCCCCCTTAGAGCTAGAGTTCTTTTTCCCCCCAAATTAATCTTTCAGATTTATTTTTCCTTTAATTCCTCACCATGAATTATACTTGTAATTTACATATGTAATTCAATTGAGTTTTACAATAAACTTACTGTAATAATTTACACCTCATATATAGATTAAAGTTCACTTATGTAATAAGCATGCACATTTTGACATTTCAATTGAAAATACTTCAATTCCTCATAGCTTCTCTTACTGGAAATGTAGGATGCTTATTACTGAGTCCCTCAGATAATTCTAGTTCAACAGCATTTTCTCCATGGAGGGCTTTGATGACAAAAGGTCTTTCAAATGAGTCTGTGAGCTTTTTAAATCCTTTGATTTTATTGAAGTTAGTGGTGGATGCAAGTACTAAATACCCTACTTGAAAGTCTTCTGTGGCATGTCATCTGTCCCATTTGTCTTTAGCATATGCAAATAAGTCTTCCATGCACCTTACTGCATGCTTTCTAGCTTTGTCCATCATTCCTTTGAAGCTAGTAGCTGTAGGATGTATCTCAACCAAATCTTTCCTCAGAGAATCCGGAGGTGATTTGGGATTCTTTCCTTTTTCTAGAATAGCAGGAGTTTGATTGGTACTGGCATGAATGAATGTCTTATATGCCTATTATAGTGCTGATAAAAGTGTACACCAATCATGGGTTAATACATCATACTCCTTAAGTTCAAAACCATATTCACAAAATCTTCTTACCATGTCTTCCAAGGTTTGGATCATTCTTTCAGACAGACCATCAGTTTGTGGTTGGTAGGCTGTAGAGAAGGATAACTTTGTCACAAACAGTTGGTGAGGATTTGTCCATAGTGCTGAGGTGAATTTAGGATCTCTGTCACTAATGACTTTGGTGAATATACCAGTCCATGATACTACTCTATTCCATATCAGAAGAGCTGTATCCATGGCTGTATCATATTTGTGACATGGAGAAAGATTGGAGTCTTACTAGATCTGTCAACAATCACTAGGCAAGCATTATAACTTCTATCACCCCCTGGCGGTAGCCCAGTTACCCAATCCATATGGACTATTTCCCAAGGTCTGCTGGGTTCTTGGATCTTGATGAAATTTCCAAATTTTTTGCCAGTGGATTTATTTGCCTTTTGAAATCTGTCACAGGTTTTAAAATACTCTGAAAAATCTTTCTGCCACATTGACCACCATATACAGGTCTTTACTTTTTCTCTTGTTCTGTCTTCAGACAGATATCCTGAGAAGGGGCTGTCATGGCATTCTTTCAGTACAAGATTGCTTAAGGATCTGTCCACAACTGTAATGACACATGTATGCTTAGTTTGGTGGTAAATTATACCATCCAGTAAGTGGAATCTTCCTACATCATATGATTTTTTCCATATTTCATCTAAGGCATGTATCAAAGAGTTGTCTTTACAGTATTTAGTATGTAATTGGCATAAAATGCTACAATTTGTATCCTTAGTATAAATGCTTCTCACTTCTTCAAAGAAAGTGGTGTTCAGATCTGTAATACTGATTCCTTCTATTGGGATCTGCGGGGAAGCTTCTTCTGAAAAATAAGCATGATTATCAATATTATTTGGTAATGGCCATCTTATCAGTCCATCTGCATTTTTATGAATATTCCCATCTTTGTGAAAAATAGTCATATAGCCCCTATACTTTTTTATGGCTATTTGCCATCTGAGAAAATTTCTGTTAGGTGTTTTCATGTTTAAAAGTGACTTAAAAGCAGCAAAATCTGTTATTAATTCAAAAAAACATCCTTCAATGAATTAGTTTAGCTTTTCCAAGGCCCAGAAAGGGCATAAGCACTCCATTTGACTTGCTTCATATCTGGCTTCAGCTGGTTTGATTTGCCTAGATATGAAGCATATAGGTCCTTCCATAGGTTTATCATTGATAATCTGGACTTGATGATGTGAAGCACCAAGCCCATCTACTGATGCATCAATATACAGCTTAAAAGGAAGCTTAAACTCTGGAATCAGTAAGAGTGGAATAGTGGTTAAGGCTTGTCTTAAAGATTCAAAGGCTCTGACCATGTCAACAGTAATCTTAAACACTGTGTCCTTGTAACACAATTTATACAGAGGTCTTGCTATGGATGCATAATCTTTAATATGCTGTCTGTAATATCCTACAAACCCCAAAAATGACTGAATTTTTTGTTTTCTGTGAGGAATAGGTTTCAGTAGTACTGCTGCAATATTATTTTTGTCAATTCCAAGGGATAAACCAGATACTACAGGTCCTAGTGCTTTGAGTTCTTTGAATCCAAAATGACATTTCTTCAAATAAATTTTGATTTTTGAAAATTGGATTTTGGTCAGAACTCTGGATAATCTGTATATATGTTTTTCCCAAGTCTTTGAGCAGACAATAATGTCATCAATGTATATGATTTACCATCCTTCTGACAGCTCTTCAGGAAAGAGTTCTTTAATCATTCTTTGGAATTGTGAAGATGCATTCTTGATACCAAAAGGCATCCTCAAATATTCATATACTTCACAATGAACAATAATTCTCAGGTATTTTCTTGCCCTTGGTGTCACCATATTCTGATGAAATACTTTAAGGGGATCCATAGTGCCTATATACACTGCTTGAGATATCTAGGTAAGGGAAATTTGGATTTTTGGTATTGGGTACATGGCAGGAATAGTGTAAGTGTTCAGAGCTCTAAAGTCCCCAACCATTAAAGATTTCCCATTACACCATGCCCCTATGACTGGTGTAGTTATTTCTACTTCCTCATTATGTTCAACCTTCCTTATTACACCAAGATCTAGAAGCTCTTTAATAAGAATTTCAAGAGCTTCCCTTGATTTAGGACCTCTAAAGTCCCCATTACGCCATGCCACTATGACTGGTGTAGTTAGTTCTACTTCCTCATTATGGCCAACCTTCCTTATTAAACCAAGATCTAGAAGTTCCTTAATAAGAATTTCCAGAGCTTCTCTTGATTTAGGACTTGCTAGATATGCAGGTCTTCTAAAGAGTGGTGGTAAGGTCTTTCAATATTAAGGATGATGTCAACTTCATGACCAATAATTGCCCCCAAAGGTTCTTTGTCTGATGCAAATGCTTCCTTTTGGTTATATAAAATGGAAGAAAGCTCACTTTCCTGTTCATCAGTCAGATGAATGCTTATATAAGCTTCATTTTACTATTCAGATTTAAATTTCTCCAACTCTAAGTTGTTATGTAAGTCTATACCATACATTATTGAATAGTCATTTCCCAATATAAAATGGGTACTAGGGCAATTTTTCATAAAAACAAATTCAACAGTGATTCTTAGATTTCCATTTATGTGTGGAAATATGATAGTAGTTTCAAATATGCCTAATTCTTTCATTGTACTACTTGCACTATTGACTTTTATGCCATAAATTGGAAATAATTGATCTTTGAAATTTGGTACACAAGTCTTAAGAAAATATTTTCCAACACAAGAGCAGAAGGCTACTGGGTCAAGTAAAGGCTTAATGGGTTTGTTGTTAATTACCACTTATGTTATACAGGAGTTACCAGCTGTATAACCCTTTCCCTATTTGTTTTGGTTTTCATAAGCTGTGCATCTTGAATTTTTGACAAATCAAGTTGACCATTTCTAAATTGTGGCAAGTGAGAATAGGATTCCATAATGTCAAAATTGGCATTTATATTTTCTATATCTTTTTAAAATTCAGAAAATATTGATGATTTATCATCTGAATTTTCTACATCATCATCCTTTGCAACATCAAGTTCTTTTTAAATTTCTTTTTCATTGATTTTTCCCTTCCTGGGACATGCATTAGCTAAATATGTGGTGCTTTGGCAAATATGGCACCTCCTGATTATATCTGAAAATTTATGCTTCATATTATTAGAATTTTCTTTGGGATTTTTTTCCACAGAGTATTTCCAAGGTGTATTAAACCTTTTTTTGAGATTCACACTGCTAGATCCAATTATGGTTCTGATAGTTACTTCTTTGAATATATTTATGATATCTTCTTCTGATGATTTTTCAGTACCCCTGCTTTTTACAGCATGCTCTAAGTCACCTCCACATTTGCTTAAGAATCTTTCTGTGAATCATAAATTCTGATATGTCAGGATATCATGCTGTTAATCTGTATTTTTGTTGGCAGAACCATGGTAAAGCTTTGTCTTTATCAGCATTAAATTTGGCAGATTCAAAGGCTGTTTCAACTTTAAATCTCCAAGCATCATTGGCCCATTTGTTGGTAATTTGGGTTTTCCACCAAGTCCAAATTTGGTGTCCATGTGATTGTCTTAATTTGACATACCATCTGTGGGCTGATCTGGTAAACAAGGTGTTAAATCTTTCTGTTACCAATCTCTCTGGTAATTCAAAATCTTCTTTACAAATGTCAATAACTCTGATGAATTCCATATGGTCATATTTCCCTTCACCACTGAAATGAGGCCATTATTTAAGTTTTGGTACTTCTTTCAACAGTTTTTGGCCCATTGATGGTTCCAAGTTATAAAAAGAAGTCAAAAGTTTATTTTTTAATTGTGAATTTTCACTTTCCAATACTTGTGACCTTATTCTGATTCAAAGGTGTAGACATTCTTGGTAAGGTGTGCAGTAATTGTTCAATATCATTAATCTTACTGCTTCTACACCTTTGGGAATTTCTGAACTCATTTTGGAAGCTCTGCATTAAATTTATTACTTCAATTTTATACATATCTTCTTTATGTGTTATTTATTGCCATAATTCTGTCTGTCTAGTATTATCAGAAGTTACTTGATTGAATCTCGTTGTTAATTTTGATATGCCCAGTTGTGAGATGTCAAAACACTTTTCTGAGGCAATGGTATATGTCTTTACTTCACTAAATGAATTTGAAATATAATCAAAGAATTTCTCATTATCTTCTTTGATAATATTTATGGCCTTTTTTTTCTTGTTTCATTTATGTCATCAATTTTGAATTTAGAATATTTGTCTGTCAAGTATTTGATAATGGCAGATTGTTCATTTAACTTATTTCCAAATGAATTGTTATTATTGGAAGTTTTAATTGTTCTTGAATCTTTTTCAAAACACACAAGTGTCTCATTCATTTGGCTCAGACTTAAGTCATTTGTCTTAAGATTGTTACAAATTGATGAATTTTTACCATAAATATGACTTTTTACATCATTTATTGTGTCAGGCTGAGTCTATGATGAAGGTGTATAATAGTATTTAAAACTTCAACTATGACTGTGAAACGGTAAAAATAGTTTTAAAAAGAGTTTGATTTATAGTAATAAACGGTTTAATTAAAATATTAAGGGCTTTAATATAATAATATAGTGGTGGTAGGCACTACTGAAAGCCCTGGGTGCAGTCTTACCAGTTGTATTACTATAATAAGAGCTACAATACTTGAGCTTAAAGTAAAGCCTGGCTATTTTCTAAGAGTATAACTGTTTTTGAAAGCTGTACTACATAGGAATTTAAGAGCAGGATGAAGATTCCTTTTCTGGCAGTGTAAAGGCCTCCTTTTATCCTGAAATGGGTTGGAAAGGCGGCTAGGCCTTTTCACATAGAGGAAGTCAATATTTTTCACTCTGAAAGACAACCTTGTAGTTTGAAAAAGGCCTTTATAGCCTGTATTGGGCTCAGATGTGTTTTTAAAACCACATCTGGGCAGTTTTCACCAATACAGGGTGAACATTTTCATCTGGGGACCACATAGCCTGATTCTGACATGTATGATGCATAGAATGCTGTACAGAACCTGTATGGGACCCCAGTATGTAATGAACTAGGAGGAATTCAAGTAAAAACAAGCTTCTTTGTCTTTTTGACATCTCATAATCATAGTTATGGCATATTATCCCATGGTAAGGCTGTATTGCCCAAATTGTGAAATTTTGACCCTAAAACAGCCATAACTTTGTCAGTTTTTGAGATATCAACCTGAAATTTGTTTGGTGTGTAGCCCTTCATGTGTTTTACACAAGGTACCTCATTTTAATATCATTCTCATTAAATATGGCAAAGGTATGCCATATACAAGGTTATTATAAATATGGGTGTTTTAGGCAAAAAGCTGTATTGGGCTTGTTTGACTTATAGCTTTTGTTATAGATGGGATATGGGGAAATTAATGGCACCATTGGATAGCCCTGATTGTGCTATTTAGAAAAAAACCTCACTTTAGGTATCTCATCCTAAAACTGTAGAAGTTAGATGAGGGGTGAATGTTTTATTCACCCTTATTTGGCCTGAATTTGGTCATACCTTCTGTAATACTGCTGCTAGCTCAGTTTGGCTGGTACCATTGGATAGACCTGAGTTAGAGCTTCATTAAAAACACCCATTTGATGGGTATAAGCCTCTTACTCTGTATTTCATATGTGAGGTGGAAATTAAGGTTAATGCTCAGCAACAACTTTGTTATGCTTTGTGTGAACCTTTGAGATATGGCCACATACCAAAAAAGCTCACAAGAAATACTTAAAATAATTACGTTATAGCTACAGAAATGCCATAAATTGGCATAAAAGTTGGTGTATCATAAAAAACAATGAATAAACATGTGAAAGAAATTATACCATTGGATTCCCCATGGTAAAATACACATATACCATTTTTATGGCATATCTGTAAAGTCAATATTTAATGAGTTATAGGTAATAATACCTTATAAAAAACATAAATCCTTATTTATTTCAAATAACAATGAAACAAAATGTAAAGTAAATGGTACCATTGGATTCTCCAAAAAACTCCACATATAAAACAATTAAGAAGCTAATCTCCAAAGTCAATACTCAAGGAGTTAAGCTGAATATATGTACTTTTTTGATCAACACATATATTCAAGGAATTCAGCTAATATCTTTTGAAAGATGCATGATAGAGTGATGAACCAAAAATAAAGTCATCGCGTAATTACTGTAGAAATACAGAAATAAAGTTTATTTCACAATTTATAAACAAGTTTAAAACCTGTAAGGGATTATTGATTAAAATCAACAGAGCTGTTGACCACTTTGTTGTGAAAGTGGTCCAAACTTAAAAAAAGTATACAGTTGGATTCTAATAGCTCATTTGTGAATAATGATGTATTTTTTATTATAATATTCAAGGTATAACCCCTTGAAATCATGGTTTGAAGTTTAAAATATTAAATTTCAACAGAAAAGATGAGTTACAAGAAAAATCATCAAAAATAGAGTTTTGATGATGTAATGAAATGCTCTTGGAAGAATAATACGGTTATGTCAAGCTATTAGAGTTAACTCTTTGAATTTCTGTAGCGGGTAAAACTCAAAAGCTATTAAGGATCAAAGTTTGAGCTTAATTTGATCATTTATGATCACTCACTACAACCTTAAATTACGTTTAACAGTCATATGAGTGATAAAATTGGTGAATAATGTTAGTTCATGATTAAAGCTAATAAAATCCACGAATTTTGGGGTTCTTCCAAGCCTTGACGTCATCAAGCTTAGAGTTATAGTGATAACTCATAATAATGGCGTAATAATGAGATAATATGGTTTGATCATGATGTACCCATCACCAAACCTTAAAATATTGATCAATTACAGTGGATATAATCAGTGCACGTCTACTAGAAGCCTTTTGGACTCTAGGAGGGAGGTATTTACAATAAATAGAGCTCTTTTTACTCTGTTTTCCCCTCAGATGCTTACAAAACATTAAATCATTAAATAAAAAGGTAATTTCTCCATTATTTATATATAAAACTTTTATATTATTAAAGACCAAAGATAATCTTATAATAATATTCATCTTTGACATGATTATTAAAATTATTTAATTTTTTTGTTTAAATTTCTCTTAAAAAACCTCAATTCCATGTAAAATCAAGAAAATTTGTAAATTCTCTTAAATTTTATTGTAACTACAGCTTAAATAAGTTGTATTTATATTTCTAGGAATAAATTAATTCAAAATTATTATAATAAGCATTGAAAGTAGATTATTTCTCTTATTATAATGATTTTTCTCTATTATTACTTTTAATAATTCTATAATTGATATAAATAGTATTGATATTAATTTATAACTTTAATACTGGTAATATTATTGTTATTATTTGTTTTTCCATTAATAAAAAACAATTTTTTACGCCTTTATTGTTTGTTGGTAACCAAAATAAAGTGCTTTTAAATATATTAATTATTTTTTATTAATATATTTATTTCATATATATTATTTTTTTATAATATATATTATATTATTATATTTATTCAATAACATAGCTATTTTACACCATAATTATAATAATTCTTTATTATTATAATTGCTTTTGATCTTATTTAATTTATTTATAAGGACATTCATAGTACAATAGGTAAAATATTAGTAATTTTTACTTATTGTTTCATAGTCAAACCTTACATTTGGGGGCCTGGCCATGATATTTACTCTAAAAGACCTTTAAAAGGATTCTAATTTGGCTTATCCAATAATAAACTATAATTCTAATCATAAAATTATATAATAATTTTATATTTATTGATTTTAAAAGCTATTGAGGCGTTTGGAAAGCAATTGTACTGTCTTACACATGGTTTTTGACATCCTTAGACTTGCAAAAAATTTCTTTGAGTTACTCTAGTTATTAAAAGAGATATTTTACAAATTAATAATAATTTTATATTATAAATCAATTTCATAAAAGAATAATATTCATTTTTATTTTATTCTTTAAAAATAAAAACAAAAAAAATAATAAAAACCAATAAAAAAGTTATTTTATTCATTTTAATTTCATTTCTTTAATTATTTTCACTTTTGAAAAGATATAAAAGCAATTTTTATGTGGAAAAGCACCATATCTTACCAAAAAGAACACTCTTATATAAAAGACTTATATTTATTTGTCTTTTTTAGTGTTTGAAGACAATCCAACAGAGGACAACCAAACCACCTTTGAAAGATTGGTGGAAGAAACTTGTCAAAGTTCTCCAACACCAATAATCACTAAGAAAAATAAAGCCAAGAAATTTGACTTTCCAGGGCCCACTATTCAGGACTCTGAAGGTGAGTACCTCATTTATAAATTGCCATAAGAAGAATTCCTGTTCTGAAATCTTCTTATTTCTTATTTTTCTTAAAATATGACTACCAGAAGAGGCTCCCAATACTCCACCCAATCAGATGGAGCTGGACTCAGAGGTAGAATTGATTCCTCAAAAGGGAAAAGGAAGGGCAATATCCCCAGTGGAACAGAATCCACACAAGGAAGTGCCTTATCCCAAAGGCAAGTCCCAGAAATTCCCATGATATCTGAACCAGAATTGGAACTAAGTATGAGTGACTCAAACAGGTACAAACCACATTCAGAGGGCTCAAATAGACATTTACATGAGCCAGTACAAACAGTACTACACGGTGTACAAGGACAGAGATTGGGAAGTGTTGCCCCAAATACACCAAGGAGTGATGAACTCCTGGCACATCCTGAAAAATTTGCTCAAAGAGGGGGAAATAGTGAGCTACTCCAATGGATGGAATCCACTATCATCCAAACCGCAAATCAAAAAGATCAAGGAGTATCATGCCAAAAAGAAGAAGGCAACCAAGGAAGAAGCCCCAGTAGCTTCTACCAGCAAGACCCAAGCCAACCCACTTCCCCAAGAAGGGAAGAAGAACAAGAAAAAGATTTGGATAAAACCATATTCCCCAAGCTACAGGATCCCCAAAATCCAAAAAGATGCCATGGACAATGTCTTCAACATGGCCAGAACTTTGATGGAATTCAAAGACAAAGAGGAGCAAAGAATAAGAATAATTTGACAGAGCTTAAAAATAGTATTTTACCTCTTCAAGACATTAAAAATAGTTTATTATCTTTCCAAGAAATAAATAATAGCTTATCATCTTTAACAAAACTTGTTGTAAAAAATAAAAAAGAAATTGATAACATAAAATTTATGATTGAAAATAATAAACCAAAAGTATTAATTGATAATACTCAGAAATTAATACAGGGACAACAAGAGTTGTACAAATACATAAGTGATATCAAAGAAAAAACTTTGACAATAAATTATGACGTGAGTATTGATAATCTTACAGAAAAATTAAACAAATTAAGCATTTCTGTAGAAAACTGTGAAGAAAAAACTTCATCACACCAAAAATTACTTTTGGACCATGTGGAAAAAAGTGATGAAGCAAGAATGCATCTGAAAGATGACATTCAAAGTGAAATAAAGCTTATTACTGAAAAAATGGATAAAATTAATGAGGCTAACTCAAATATGCCAAAGTTATCAACCCAATTTTCTCACATAAGCAACCCTGTTAAGCCAAAAGAGGAATTAACAAATCCATTCATAACAGACTTAAGTCACCAAGACAATAACCAAGTCTTAATGAAGGAAGCACCTCAATTAAAAGAATGGCCAACATTCACAGGAGAAGGTGAATATGACCACATGTTATTTATCAAAACAATTGACATGCCACAATAAGATTATGCCATACCAGATGAATTAATCACTGCAAGATTACATTCATTATTTGAAAAATCTTCAAAAAGATGGTATTATGGCATAAGACAAACAAATGGCCAAAATACCTGGTCTTGGTGGAAACAAGAAATAATCACCAAGTGGGCTAATGATGCCTGGAGGTACAAGATAGAAAATGAATTTGAAAATTCTTTCTTTGACCCAGAAAAAGATAAACCTTTAACTTGGTTCTTAAAACAAGTTGAAAGACTCAATGAATTGTACCCAGAAATGTCACAAAAAATGGTGCACATGAGAATACTTAAAAAATGTGGAGGAGAGCTAGAACATGCCCTAAGAAGCAGGTGTATAGAACCATGCTCCACAGAAGAGTATATCAATGCACTAGAAGACATAGTGAAAAGAACAAAAATTGGCAGAACTTGGAAGAAACTGGACATTAAAAGTCCAAATAAACCATTTATCAAAAAAGATAAATCAAAAGAATCTTTCAAGCCCAATACATCCAACAATAATGAGCAAAGAAAATGCCATAAATGTGGAGGTATTGGACACTTAGCCAATAATTCCCTCAAAAAGGCAAAGATGAATGAAATTATGGAAACAGAAAACCACAATGACAAAGAGGAGGAATCTGACTCTGAAAAAGAAACAGAAGAGTCAGAGAGTTCTGAAAGTGATGAAATTAATATAATTAATGCGCAAATTAATAACATTGATATAATTTATGAACTACTAGATGCTAACTCAAACTTACCACAAGTTGGAACATCTGACACAAACCTGACAAACATACAAAATTCCAAAATGTATAGAACCAAACCTGCAAGAGGAATGGTATATACAGCTGGAAAATCAAGTATAAGTATTTTTATGGTTAATAACCAAGAAGGAAAAGTGAACTTGGATACAGGAGCATCTTGCACCTGTGTTGGTAAAAGTTATTTAAAAACCATTGTCCCAGACTGGCAAGAAAAACTTATGCCAATACAAGGTGTCAAATTTAGTAGTGCAAGTGAAAGCATGAAGCCCCTTGGAATAATTGATTTAACACTAATTTTTCCTCACCCCTCACAATGTGTTGGAATTAAAGTAGAGTTTGTAGTAATGGACAACTGTACTAGTAATCACTTCATACTTGGAAATGACTACTTATCAATTTATGGTATAGACATATCTAACCAAAAAGACAGATATTTTACCATAGGAGATAACAAAAGACAAAATTTTGGCTTCTTGAATAACAAAAAACAAATCAAAGTTATTAAGAATGAAGAGAAAAATCCAGAAAAGGACCTTTTTATCTCTGAACAACTTAAAGAGGCAGAATTCAATCAAGAATAAACAGAAAAATGAAAGAAAAATTGATTGACCTCTTATTTAAGTACAAAAATGCCTTTGCAACTGACAACAAGCCACTAGGTGCCATAATTGGGCATGAAGTGGATATAATTCTTAATGTGGAAAAGCCTTACCCACCTTTACTAAGGAGACATGCTTACCCAGCTAGTCCAAGGGCTAGGGAAGCCTTAGAGGTACACATTAAAGAATTAATGGACCTTGGAGTATTAAGAAAGGTAGGACATAATGAACAGGTAGAGGTCACTACACCTGTAATTGTAACTTGGCAGAATGGAAAATCAAGGATGGTAGGAGACTTCAGAGCCCTGAGCACCTATACCATTCCAGAAAGATATCCAATACCCAGAATCCATGAGACATTGACACAATTGTCACAAGCTAAGTTCATTACAGCCATGGATGCCTTAAAGGGTTTTCATCAAAATTTCTTAACAGAAAATGCCAAGAAACTACTGAGGATAATGGTTCACTGTGGTATTTTTGAATAATTAATAATGCCATTTGGCATAAAAAATGCACCTTCCCATTATCAAAGGATGATGAACACCATATTTGCTGAAGAATTATCAGGGGGATTGTTGATTATCTATATTGATGATATCATAGTTTGCTCAGAAACTTGGGAAAATCACCTTACAAGACTAGAAAGGGTACTACAAAAAATAGTGCAAGTGAATATGAAAATTTCCTTGAAAAAGTGTCATTCTGCATACAGTGAACTAAAAGCACTAGGACTTGTTTTATCTGGACTCAGTCTAGGCATAGACAAGAAATAAGTAGCAGCAGTACTACTTAAGCCAATGCCTCAAACCAAAAAAGAAATGCAATCATTTCTAGGACTTGCTGGTTACTATAGACAGAATATAAAGGACTTTGCAAAAATTGCTAAAGCCTTGTATAAGCTATGTGACCAACAAACAGTCTATGAAATGACAGAAGAAAGAGTCAAGGCATATGAAGAATTGAAAAATTCCTTAACAAATGCCCCATTTCTTCTAATGCCAGATTGGAAACTACCCTTCAAACTTTACATTGATGCTTGTGGAGAAGGACTAGGTGCTGCACTACATCAGACACAAATTATCAATGATAAACCAGTGGAAGGACCAATTTGTTTTATTTCAAGACAAATAAAGCCAACAGAAGAAAGATATGGAGCAAGCCAAATGGAATGCCTCTTCTTAGTGTGGGCTTTAGAAAAATTACATTATTACTTGGATGGAACAGTATTTGATGTCATTACAGACTGTAATGCTGTAAAGTCTCTATTAAATATAAAAACTCAAAATAGACATATGCTGAGATGGCAAATTTCTATCCAAGAATACAGAGGAAATATGACTATTGTTCATAAATCTGGCAATATTCATAAAAATGCAGATGGTCTTAGCAGATGGGCTCTAGCAAATACCCCTGACAATCCAGCATGGGTACCACAGGAAGAGCACCATATAGAAGGAATATGTGTTACAGAAATTGGCACAGGATTCTTTAACAAAGTTAAAGAAGGCTATAAGATAGACAAGAATTGCCATATCTTTAGCCAACTTTTAATGAAAGACTGCAAAGACCCATCCATCTCATCAAAATTAGATGAAACATAGAAAAAGGCATATGATGAAGGAAGATTCAACCTCCTTGATGGAATCCTTTACCATAGAACAAAACACACATGTGTTATGGCCTTAACAGATAGAACACTGATAAACACTATTTTACATGAGTGTCATGATAGTGTTGCAGCTGGACATCTTTCAGAAGACAGAAAACTAGAAAGGGTGAAAACCTACTCTTGGTGGCCAAATTGGAAGAAAGATGTTGCAGAATACTGCCAAACCTGTGACAGATGTCAAAAAGCCAACAGAGCCACAGGAAAAAAATTTGGAATGATGATCTAAATACAAGAACCAAAATCCCCTTGGGAAATAGTTCATATGGATTGGGTAACAGCATTACCTCCAGGAGGAGACAGAAGCTATAATGCATGCCTAGTATTAGTTGACAGGTATAGCAAAACTCCCATGTTCCTACCATGTCACAAAGATGACACAGCTATGGAAACAGCCATAATGATATGGAATAAAGTCATTAGCCATACAGGCTTATTCCAGAATATTATAAGTGATAGAGACCCAAAATTCACTTCAGCATTTTGGACAAATCTCCATAACTTGTTTGGAACAAAATTATAATTCTCAACAGCTTACCATCCTTAAACTGATGGTTTAGCAGAAAGAATGATACAAACCTTGGAGGACATGATCAGAAGATTCTGTGCTTATGGACTAGAATTCAAAGATTCTGATGGTTTTACCCAAGATTTGTGTACACTAATACCAACTCTTGAACTGGCATATAAAACAACAATCCATTCTTCTACTGGCAAAACACCAGCAATTCTAGAAAAGGTTGGAATCCAAGACTTTCTTTTGATACCCTCAAAAAGGACTTAGTGGATATACATCTAACAGCAAGCAGCTTCAAGATGATGCTTGACAAAGCAAGACATCATGCAAACAGATGTATGCAAGATTCTTTCAAATATGCAAAAGAAATATGGGATAAAAGTCATAAACCACCTGACTTCAAAATAGGAAACTTGGTACTAGTATCAACCCTTGATTTCAATAACATAAAAGGTCCAAAGAAATTGAAAGATTCCTTTGCAGGACCATTTATGATAAAAGCACTTCATGGACCCAATGCTGTGCAATTGGAACTCACAGGTGAATTAATGAACAAACACCCAACCTTCCCTGTAAGTATGATAAAAACTCACAGCTCAAGTGACAAGGAGCTATTTCCACTAATAAATAAACTCCACTTGAAATTACCCCCTTGGAAGAAGAAGACAAAAAGAAAATTGTAAAAGAGCTCAAAGAAAGAAGGACAAGAGGCAAAAAAGAAAGAGAATACCTTGTAAGGTATAGAAATTCAATTCAAGAAGATGAATGGCTACTTGAGAAAGATATAAAAAATGCTGATAAACTACTAAGAAGCTTCAGACTTGAAAGAAAAGCTGAGAAATAGAAAAGTTAAGCATTATTGAGCTTCAAGACTAACAAAGTCTATTGAAGAGGTAGGACAGTGGATGATACCCTAATTACACATATCAGATTGTGGTACAATCTCTTTTGGTGTTGGAGAATGTGAACCTTTGAGATATGACCACATACCCAAAAAGGTCACAAGAAATATTTAAAATAATTAGACATTAAAAATAATTACCTTAAAGCTACAAAAATGCCATAAATTGGCATAAAACTTGGTTTAACTTAAAAACCAATGAATAAACATTTGAAATAAACTATACCATTGAATTCCAATGGTAAAATACACATATACCATTCTTATGGCATATCTGTAAAGTCAATATTTAATGAGTTATAAGTAATAATACCTTATAAAAAACATAAATCCTTATTTATTTCAAATACCAATGAAAGAACATGTAAAATAAATGGTACCATTGGATTCTCCATCAAATTCCACATATAAAACAATTAAGAAGCTAATCTCCAAAGTCAATACTCAAGGAATTAAGCTGAATATATGTACTTTTTTGGTCAACGCATATATTCAAGGAATTTAGCTAATATCTTTTGAAATATTCCTGATAGAGTGATGAACCAAAAAATAAAGTAATCACGTAATTACTGTAGAAGTACAGAAATGAAGTTTATTTCACAAGCTATAAACAAGGTTAAAGCCTGTAAGGGATTATTGATTAAAATCAATAGAGCTGTTGACCACTTTCACAACAAAGTGGTCAAAACTTATAAAAAAGTAGACAATTGGATTCTACTAGCTCATTTGTAAAGAATTATGTATTCTTCATTATAATATTTAAGGTATAACCCCTTGAAATCATGGTTTGAAGTTTAAAATATTGAATTTCAACAGAAAAGATGAGTTACAAGAAAAATCATCAAAAAAAGAGTTTTGATGATTTAATGAAATGCTCTTGGAAGAATAATAAGGTTATGCCAAGCTATTAGAATTCACTATCTCAATTTCTTTAGCATGTAGAGCTTAAATGTTTTTCATAATCAAAGTTTGAGCTTAATTTGATCATTTATGATCACTCACTGTAACCTTAAATTAAGTTTAACAGTCATATGAGTGATACAATTGGTGAATACTGTTAGTTTATGATTAAAACTAATAAAATCCACGAATTTTGGGGTTCTGCCAAGCCTTGACGTCATCAAGCTTAGAGCTATAGTGATAACTTTAAATAATGGCGTAATAATGAGATAATATGGTTTGATCATGATGTAATCATCACCAAAACTTAAAATATTGATCAATTCCAGTGGATATGATCATTGAACGTCTACTAGAAGCCTGTTGGACTGTAGGAGGGAGTTATTAGCTATAAATAGAGCTCTTTTTACTCTGTTTTCCCCTCAGATGCTGACAAAACATTAAATCATTAAATAAAAAGGTAATTTCTTGATTCTTTATATATGAAACTTTTATATTATTAAAGGCCAAAAGTAATCTCATAATAATATTCATATTTGACATGATTATTACAATTATTTAATTGTTTTGTTTAAATTTCTCTTAAAAACCTCAATTCCACGTAAAATCAAGAAAATTTGTAATTTCTCTTAAATTTTATTGTAACTACAATTTTAATAAGTTGTATTTATATTTCGAGGCATAAATTACTCAAAATTATTATATTAAGCATTAAAAGTAGGTTATTTCTCTTATTATAATAATTTTTCTGTATTATTACTTTTAATAATTTTATAATTAATATAAATAGTATTTTTTTTAATTTATCGCTTTAATATTGGTAATATTATTGTTATTAATTGTTTTTTATTAATAAAAAACAATTTTTTATGCCATTATTATTTGTTGGTAATAATAATAAAGTGCTTTTGAATATATTAACTATGTTATATTAATATATTTTTTCATAATATAAATTATATTATTATATTTATTGAATAATATAATTATTTTACGCCATAATTATAATAATTCATTATTATTAGAATTATTTTTATTATATTTATTACATTTATAAGGAAATACATAGTACAATAAGTAAATTATTAGTAATTTTTACTTATTGTTTCATAGTCAAACCTTACAACTGCTGCTACTTTTTTCTGGAAAACTTCCAGACTAAGACCTGAGACTTCATGTCCTAGAGCTAGTAGCTCTTGTTGGCCAAAATTGCACTTTTTAAGTGAAATTTTCAGATTGATGGGTGTGCATTTACTTAGTACTCTGTCTATGTACTGCACATGGTCTTCCCATGTCTCTGAGTATAGAATTATTTAATCAATATATACTACCATCCATCCTTTAAATATTTCTTCTTGAAATATGGTGTCCATCATCCTGTGGTAGTGGGCTGGTGCATTCTTCATGCCAAATGGCATCCTGGTGTACTAATATATGCCCATATGACATATGATTCTGAGTAGATTCATGGAGTTTGGTTTAACTTAATTCTGGTGTACACCTTTCATACAGTCCATTTTGGTTATTTATTGGGCTTTTGCCAGTTTGTCTAATGCATGAGGTATCCTGGGCATAGGCTACCTGTCAGCTTTGATGCAGCTATTCAGAGCTCTGAAATGTCCACACAGCCTAGACTTGACATAATTTCAGGTGATCAGGACAGGAGCGGTTATTTCCACTATTTCATTGTGTCCAATCATTCTGATGACATCCATGTCCAGGAGTTCATTGATATGTTTTTTAATTTCCTTTGTAGTCTCCACAATTTCTGGGTAAGGAGGTCTCCTGAGCATGGGTAGATCAGGTCTTTCCACATCCAGATGCAATTCTATATCATGGCCTCTAGTCTTGCCTAATGGTTCTTCACCAATTGCAAATTCTGGTCTATTCTTTCTCACCATTTTCAGTAAACTTATTTTCTGCTTACTGGTGAGGGTAGTGCTAAATCGTCCCTCTCTGAATTCCTTCAGTAATCTTACAAGAGGATCTTGTGCATATATTTGTTATATATCAAGTGAAATATTCTTTTCCTCGTTGGTGCCAATGGTAATATGCCTGTTTTTACTATTGTAAATATCTATGCCATACATCCTTTGGTAATCTTTTCCCAGAAAAAACCCATGGATTTGGGAATAATAAAGCACGGAAAACTCTGGTTTAAGTCTGATTTTACCTTTTCTATGGGCTATAATTATCTCTTTGATAATTGTCCCAATGGAAGCCATGTTCCCTGATGCACTCTTGAAGTTATTTGCCTTTGTGGGCAAGAGCTGGTTTCCCCAGTTTGGGAAATGGTTGTCAAGATACTTTCTGGCCACTATGGAGCAGTGTGCTCCACTGTCAATGCCCAGTTGATGTTTAGAATTGTCAATACAAACAGTCATTTTTGTGGCTGTTCCATTTATGTATTCCATTCCTTGATTTGGTGTGACCAGGAATGTTTGTGCATCTTGTGTGCATTTTCACAAGTTTTTTTTGGAAGTGTCTTGTGGCATGCCTGCTTCCAAATGTATGTCCTGAATTTCTAGTGGAATTTCCTCTTAGTATTCCACTGGGAATTTATCTCTTGGGTCTTCCTCTTCATCAGATTGTTCTCTGATGGTACCTCCCATAGGCTCTGAGTCAGAATCCTCTGCTGGGGATCCCTCCTCTGGGACTTTCTCAATGGCATAGACTTTTTTCTTTGCCTTTGGAAAGTTTTTGGCATAGTGGTCTGCTGAACCACAGCTGTTACAAGAATTTTTCTTCTTTGCCACTTCTGCCACCCTTTCTCTGGGTTTGTCTTTAAACTTCACCCTGAAAGGTTGTTTCTCTTTGAAACCACTGCTTTTATATGAGGTTTATTTCCCTCTATAAGTTCTTTTCCTTACATCCTGTAAGGTGTTTCAAATTTCATCTAGAGTTCAATTGTGGTTGCATCTGAATTTTACTGCATGCTCTAGTTCTCCTTGCATTTGTGTCAGTAGTTTGTGATTCCTCATCTGAATGTTCATTTGAGGATCAATGGATTTGAGTCTTTTAGACTGTCTGAGACACCAGTCATATGTATCTTTGTCCACAGAGTACGTGTCATTTTCCAATGACATGGTCTTTTGCCATATACAAATAACATTGCTGTACTTTTTGATGATTTGACTCTTCCACCATGGCCAGTTTCTTCTGCCGTGGATTTCTTACATTTCTGTTTACCATATACTAGCATGTCCTTTAAATGCTTTATTCAGTCTAACAGTTATCCAGTAGTCTAGTATGCTTGGTACATCAATGAAGAGTCCATCAATATAATCAATAAGTTCCATATGATCATATTCTCCAGTTCCAGAGAATTTGGGCCATCTTGAGGCCTCAGGAAGCTGTCTCAAGGCTTCCTTCTCTAAATAAGACATATCATCTCCATCCTGGTATTTTGATGGAGATCTTGCCTTATTCATCAATATGGCATCTGGTTTGATGTTATCTTGGTGATATGGGCTATCCATGGCGTTGTGTTTGGGGCTTCATGCTATGGTAGACATTGAAAAGTTTGTTTATGTCTTGATCTAGACAATCCCTTTTCCTTTTGCTGTGGTGTTGTTCTTCAAAGACTAGATTCAGTCTTCTGTTGGTTCCTTCAGAGGCTTTGCTCAATTGAGCATGTCCTTCTTGAAGGTTTTTAACAATTTTGTTCATGGAGGCTGTCAAAGTCTTTATCCTCTGATGGCTTGCTTCAAGTTCTGCAAATTTCCTTTGAGTTTTCTCAGCATATTGGCACATTTGTAACCACAGTGCATCCTTGCAAGCCTGAAGGAATCTGTCACGGGCGCTCTTAGACAGAAGAGCAAGAGTGGCCTGGAACTCAGCAATTAGGTAGCTCACTTAGAAGACTCCAAAAGAATAAAGAAATAAAAATAAGAATTGAATTTCTCCAAAAAGAATTCAAGTACAAAGATGAGATGCAATAAGAGAAATGAGAAGCCAAATGGCCAAAGAGCCAACCAAGTAAGTCCTTAATCACTGTTTCAACCTTCCAAAATGAACAATGGAATTAGTAAGGATATGACCACCAAATATCCATTGAAAGGTGAAGAAAGAAAAAGAGAAAAGGTGCTAAATGACTGACTTGATAATATCAGTATTCACTTAACAAAAATGGTAAGATAAGTAAAGATAAAATAAAGTAAAAATATATTAATTAACTGGGGGAAAAGCCCTCCAGGGTAAAAGGAGGCTGGTATATGTGAAAAGCTGAGAGCTTGACTCCTTCAGGCTGAAAGATGATCTTCATTGAATCCTTGAAGCTGTATTGAAAGCTTGATGAAGTGTATACCTTTCCAGAATGGGAAATGAATGGTGTTGAATGATTGAAATACAGGTCTTGATGAATCCACACTGTATTGAAACGAATGTGGTTTCCAAGCTGGATTGATGGAGCATCAACACTTGCCAACTTGTTTGGAACTTCCTCTTGGATACACCTAGGGAATTAATTGACAGTATTCCCTTGGAGGCAATAATTGAAGTGAGAGTAACCAATGAATTCCTGATGGCGTCATTGGTCTTTGAGAAATTACACCTGCACTTGAGTCTTGATGGGTCCTCTGGATGACATGCCACTTTGGTGCCTTATGGAATGTTGAATGACCCCTCTGATATTGACACCATTGAATTACTGGTGAAAAAAGGTGCAGAATGGTGTATAACACCATTCATGACAATTGGAGTTTCTGAAGGGTGAAAGTGGCCAAAGGTCTTTGTGAGCAAAGTGAGGCGGATGAGAGGAAAAATTGGGTTTTGGGGGACTTCAGAGGAGAGAAGGTGTTTCTGGGTGTATTGGCCAAATACAGCTTATACAGCTTTAAATCTGTATTTGTGCAAAGTGTGCAAAAATGCGCGAAATGCGCAAAATGAGAAAAACTGGCAATTAAGCCCCAAAAGGCCTGATATGGCCTTTTGGACATATTTCCCATAATAAATGGGAAAATGGCATATACATCTGAATACAGCAAAAATGCGCAAAATGTGCAAAGTGTGCAAAAGTGCGCAAAACTGTATTTAAACGTTAAAAAGCCAAATACAGGCTTTTTGGCTGTATTTTCCCTGTTTACTGGAAAATACCAAAGAGTGCCCAAAAGAAGAGAAAGGCCAGGAAGGGCCTGATGATAGTGAAGGGGCCAGGTTGGCCCCAGGAGTGAAATGTCCATAAAAGGCCAGAAAAGATGGGAGAGCCAATTTGGCCAGTGATTATGGATATGGCCAAATTGTCATAAGATTGATGTGGAGTCCAGGAGGGTAATTCCCATGGTTGTGACAGTATCCCCCACCTTGGAATGGTGAGCTCCTGAGCACCAACACAAGTTGAAGCCTGTTGAAGCAACCAGAAAGGATTTGAGACAGGGATTCAATAGGATTGATTAAGAGTCAAATAATTGGATACTGATATTGTAAGATTTGATTATGAAACTGATGATAATATTACTATTAATCAACAGTACTATGTCTGTTCTTATGAAATATAATAGTAAATTACTATTATAACCACAATTAAATAATTGAAGAATTATTTTTTTCACCTGTTAAGCACTACTAGTTATTTTAACAGTGAGCAGTAATTCTCTACAAGAATCAATTACAAGAAGAATTTAATAATAAAAACTTCTTTTATTAAAATAATAAAATTATTTTAATATATAGTTATCTTTTAAAAGAATAATTATAAAGATAATTATTGAAGAAAACTAATTTTAGAGAAAAACTATAAGAATTAAATATAAATGACTCACTTATACTCCAAAGAACTTATTGAAAGATATAAGTAGAGAAATTTGACATAGAACTGTGGATTTAAGGGATCAAAATGATTTATAGCAGGATTAAAACAATATATATTTGGATTCTATCATCTCACGTCTTTCTGATTGATTCTGAAAGAATTAAAACACTTAATAATAGCTTTAACTAATACTTACTTGTTAGTAACAATGATATAAATGGATAATAAGATGATTTGATATGGAAAAAACAGCAAGAGGAGGCCTCTTATAAGTCAACAACAGCTCACAGAGGCGTGCCATGGAGCAGACTGAAAAACCAGTGAGTGAGAAAACAATAAACTCTTTTGGATTATTGATTGCATGATTTGTTGTCATTTAAGATTACTTGCTTTATACATGACTACCAACCCAAATACAGTTAAGAATAAAAGGAGTAAAATCTGTCAATCTTCTTTTATTCATAAATAATCATTGATTTCTCAAATCTATCAATGTTATTGGCAATTTCATAATAGGTTGTAATTACTGTGAATTTTTGAAGATTAAGTGTTTGACGTAGAATAGTCAGAAATAGACTGTAAGTAAAACAATTAATTTTACTAGTAAAACTAGGATTTTTTTTGGTTGTACCATTTATAATACAGTTCTCCATTGGTCCTGAAGGTTTCAGAAATATTCATCAAGAATTGTATTTTTAATGAATTTTTGAAGTTTTTACCTCATTTCTACGTAGAATTGCAAATATCAGTGTTTAACTGGTTGCTATGAGGTAAATCAATGGATACAAGTCCCAAAAGTGTTTTAATTACTCTTTTGGGGCTTATCCATGGAAATTAATTAAGAATTGACATTACTACATGAGTCCAAGTAGCTCTCTACCTCCTTGGCACGTCAAAATAGCAGGTTATTTGGTGTTTTCTTAAGATTTACTGTCGTTGTAAGATGGTAACCAAGTTCCCAAAGTGTTTTAGTTTACTAATTGGGAAAACATCAGCCAAGGATCTAAGCGTTGGAGCTGTCCACGTCTTTGAGGCCTCAGATGCTGGGTACCCTGGCTCTCTTTGATGTCTTTTGTCCCCCTTGCCTATTTTTCAAGTCAAAATAGAAATTTAAGCTTCAAGTGAGATATCCACTATGGGTGTACCAAACGTCCATGTAAGAATACCATAATATTAAGTCTCCAAAACATTCATAACACTACTCTTAGTGTATATGTAACATGGGATTTCTCACATTCCCATTATTTTGGCGTGAAATTAAGAAAAACAAGAGTTTTCACACATCTTTTATATGGTATTGATGATGTGTTATTTAAGTATTTTCCATATTACCTCCTAAAAGAGTTGATTTGAGCTTATTCACTCTATGTAGCTACCCTAGGTGAATTTTTGTGTAGCATCCAAATCTTGCCTTAAATACATGGATTTACTTACTCAATAAAAAGACATTCATCTTTTCTGAAATCAAAAATGATGAATTTTGGATATATTCATGACTTATGAGTTATGCATAATTCAGAATTTATTTTTAAGATAATTGTGGCCTATTTGGGTATTTAAAATATACCTCAGGGCTCACAGATATTGAAAAGTTGGCATGTGATGCTGGATTTGTGGGTCTTCTTTTAACATTGGCTTCAGAATTGATGTAAATTCAAAATGAACGATTTTGGTTCATCAATCGATTTGGAATAAGTAAAGAAAATTAAAAGGAAAAATAAAAAATAAAATTGAAGAATGAAAATGAAATTAAGAAAAGAAAAAATAAAACAGAGATGTATCTTGAGGAGGTTTCAGTCTTCATCACAGAGGTTGATAATTGATTTTGAAATTGGCCAGGGACCTGGAAGGAGAAATTTGATTCCAGGTACTCACAAAGTGGCCAAGGTGATTCTTTGAAAGATTGTATACCCCTCAGGGAAGTGCACACCAGTAGAGGAACTTACTTTTGGTAATTACCATTCCTGCCAGTGACATAAAAATAAAATAAATTTGCTGAAAGATTGACATGGAAGTAGAAAGACTTGGAAGTGGAATGAAAAATTAATGGTCCATTTTCCCAAGTGAAAATGGCCATAATTTTGGAATTGATGTTGAAAGCCAGTCCAAAGATCTGTGTCCAAAAATTGCAAAGTGCTCACAGAGTGGCCAAGGTGATTCTTACAACAAGAAATGGTAGAATACCTCTAAAGGTGCATACCAGGAATGGGACTTAATTTTGGTAATTCCTCTCCCCACCAAGCACCATAAAAACTAAAGCTATTTAAGAACTGGGTCCTGGTTGGTCAGGATATAAAGAATGAAAATACTTGACCAGTTCAGGACAATTCTTGAGGCTTTCAGCTGGTTCCCAAGTGGATCTTTCTGAGTCTTGACTGAAACCTTTCCATTCCACCAAATACCATAATTTTCCTCTCTTAAGCTTTGAGCTCAGTATTTGAGAGACTTCCCATTCCTCTTCTTCTTCAATTATGATTGGAGGAGGAGGCTCTTGATGCTATTTGGGATTGTTGATGTCTTGACTGGTTCTAAGAGTGAAATATAGAAGACTGGGTGGATGGACTTCCATTGAGATGGGAGCTTGAGGTGGTAGGCATGAGTGCTGCATTTCTTCAATATTGGAAAAGGACCCAACCATCTTTCAGACAGTTTTTTGGTGGGTCTAGTTGATTTGATGTTCTTGGAAGAAAGCCATACCATGTCACCAGGATTAAAAACAGGTGGACTTACTCTACTTTTATCTGCATACCTCTTGAACCTGTTTATGGAAACTACAAGTTCTCTCTTGACATCTTGCTCTACTGATTGGATTTTTGTTGATACCTTTCCAGCAGGGGTATCTTGAGTAATGTGGACTGAGTAAAAATGAGGATCTCTTCCATAAACAGTGAAGAATGGTGATTGTTTTATTGAAGAGTGGTCAGAGTTATTGTAGGCAAATTCAGCCAGAGGGAGCCAGGTGTTCCAATCATCTTGATTATAACTTACATACATCCAGAGGTACTGTTCTAGTATCTGATTTACCCTCTCTGTCTGTCTATCAGTTTCTGGATAATAAGCAGTTGACATATCTCTTGAAATCTTGAGCTGCTGAAAAAGATTGGTCCAAAAAGAAGAAACAAAAAGAGAACTTCTATCACTAACAATGCTTGAAGGAAGGCCATGCTTTGAGAAAATATTCTTGATGAAAAAATGAGCCAAATCCAGTGAAGGTATTGAAGACATTGTTGGAATAAAAACTGCCATTTTTGAGAATCTGTCCACTATGACAAGGATTGTCAGGGTGAGTCTATATAGTAGCTATAAAATGTAGTTACAAGCTAGTATTATGACTGTTACACGTCAAAAAACAAACAAATTTAAATATTCAGGTCCTACTGCCACGTGGTAACAGTGGTGATGAGTCTGTCAAGGACCTGGGTTGCAATACTCTAATATCTATGACTGTAAAGAAGCACTACAATAATTATATTCTAATTATATCTTTAATGATAATTCTAAGGACACTACTAATTGATAACAGTTTTGTCACGTAAGAATATGGATAATAAGATAAAGATGATGGGTTTTCAAGGAAAAAAGCCTTCTTTTTATATCTTTCAAGACTGTCAAGAGTTATTAACTCTTCACGCGTCAGAGGAGTGAAAACTTTCACTCCAATGACCAGTCTGTGGTTCTGGATCGTCAATTCTGACGTCAATAGAGGCAGAATTGTAATTTTGGAACCACAAATGATCATTCTGGATCAATACAGGGTGAAAAAACTTTTCACCTGCCACGTCAGCACTTGGATGACGTTGTTCTGGTGTCTGTATGATCAATAATGATGATTTTAGAGAGGTTATATCTTCATCAGTATATTTTTTTAAGTATGAGAGCAATAATGTTTGATCCAAGTTTGATACAGTCATGTATTGCTAGAAAAACCTTCCAATCAAGATATCTCAGTCAGCTCTTAAGATATCAGGAACCAAGAGCACAGAATTGAAGGGCTTAATGAGCTCTTCAATTTGGTATGCTTCATGTTTACCCTTCTTTAAAATAGCAAAAGCTATAAGGGTTTTAAGTTTTTGGATGTATTTTTGTACATCAGTATGAGGCTTCAAAAACTTCCATACCAGATATCTTCCTCAGTTTGGAAGATATCTGTATTCTGATTATACAGTCTTGTAGGGCTTGATTAGCTCTACAGTTTGGTATATTACACAGTACAGTTGTATGAGTGTATGCCAAAGATACAGGGGTTTGTTTACATTGTTGTTTTCAGAATATCTGTATTTTGGTTGTTAAACCTTTGAACCAAGATCCCTCAGTCAATTTAAGAGATACAGAGGTCTAAGGTGTCTTAAATTAAAGCTCTTGTTTGGATCTTTAATTTGGTTATACTTTTGTACAGTTTTTTACAAGCCCTCTTTGACTTTCAGGGGGGTCTTGGTTTTAAAATAAAGGTCATATAGTATCTCCAGTTGTATTGGTGTTACAGCAACATGGATGATACCATTGTGTAGCTCTCTATGTGAGCATTAAGAAAAATACCATTTTGGTTGGAATAACTTAGATATGCATAAGTTAGATGAGAGGTGAAAATAAGGGTTTTGACTTGTTTATTCTCCTCTAGGTTTCCTTATTCTGTTTGGATAAGGTTGGTGTTTAATTTAAGAGGAGTTTTTTTTTCTCTTATTTATTACCTGTATTGACTATGTTTGTTCAATACTTGTCATACCATTATTTATGGTATGTTGGATGTCATGCTAGTGTTCTGTTTTGAGTCACAGGCTGACAAGGATTGAGTCAAAAGAATTGGACAGTGGCAATTGAGGGATGAAATGCATTGAAAGACAAGTCCAAGGACCATTTGGAATTGGAAGAGGTTTGAGGAGTCCAAACTCCTTGTGGTGGATATTTTTGTTTCTTGAACACTGTTGACAGGATGATACATAATCCTTGATAAATTGTGTCATGCCAGGCCAGTGAAAATCCTGCTTGACAAGTTTGAGAGTCTTCTCTTGGCAGGGTGTCCAGCTAGAGGAGAGTCATGGTTTTTTGGAAGTATGCTGAGTTTAATTGTTGGGGAGTTTAGGACCCCCACTCAATCTTTGATCAGGAGAAGTTGGGAAGAGGAATCAAGAGAATAATATTGAACATATTTACCTTAACCCAAATCTTGAAGAATACTTCTATATTGATAATCTTGCCATAATGCTTTCTGAATTGAGTTAATAAAACTTGAAAATGATTCCACCTTTACTGCAAAGAACTTTGAGGATTGAATTTCATCTTGCTTGATTAATTTTTGATAATTCATTGGATTCTTGCTGATGAAATCTTCCCCCCTCTGGTTAAACGTTGTCCCAACGTGACAATGCATCTGGAAGGGTGGCCAGGTGGCCTGGCGGTAAGTGATTGAAAAATTAATTTCAGAGAGAGACTCAGCCCAGCGGGCTTGACGGCGAGTGAGAATCTTTGATTACATGAAGTATTGAAGTGAAGAATGATTAGTGAGAACTTCAAAGGAGGAAGAAAGAGAAAGCAGAAAAGCTCTCCAGCACTTGAGAGCCTAGACTATGCCAAGGAGTTCCTTGTCATTAATCTCATAATTGAGCTGAGCTGGGCGACACTTGCGGCTATCAAATGCAATGGGATGCTTTCCTGAGTCAGAAATCTGACTCAGTGCATCACCCATTGCATAATCTGATGCATTGATCTCTACAACGGTGGGTAGAGAAGGATCAAAGTAAGAAAGTATTGAAGCAATGATTAATTCCTATTTGCGTTGATGAAGCTGTCTCAGAGCTTCCTCATTGAGGGGAATACAGGAATCTTTCTTGAGAAAACTGGTGACTGAACTAATTTTCTTTGAGTAATTCTTGATGAAACGGCGGTAAATGTTGGCAAAGCCAAGGAATGATTGAAGTGCCTTGAGGTTTCTTGGAGGTGGCCAATTGAGAATCTGCTGGACTTTTGCTTGGTCTATCTTGAGGCCTTCAGAAGAAACAACATAAACTAAGTACTCTACACTAGAAACATGAAACAGGCACTTGGAGGCCTTAGCAAAGAGGTTATTGGCTCTGAGTCTTGCAAGAACAGTGGACACATGAGTGACATTTTCTTCTTCAGATTTGGAAAAGACCATAATTTCCTCCAAATAAACCACCACATAAATATCAAGAAGATCATAAAAAATATCATTGACAAGGTTTTGGAAAGAGGCAGGAGCATTGGTAAGCCCAAATGGCATAACAAAATACTCATAGCTGCCATATTTAGTTCTAAAACATGTCAAATGTTCATCACCTTCCTTGATTCTGAGCAGGTTATATGCACCATGCAAATCAATCTTGGAGAAGATAGAAGAACCATTGAAAACAGTAAGAAGCTGATTCATAGGAGGAACAGGATACTTGTTCTTCCTAGTAAAAGCATTGATTTTGTGGTAATCAACACAAAAACGGAGGCCACCATCTTTCTTTTTGACAAAGAGGACAGGTGCTCTTGTTGAATAGGAGCTTGGCTGGATGGAACCTTTCTCTACATTTTCTGAAATGTAGGCTCTGAGTGTATCTGACTCTTGGCTTGATAAAGAGTAGATCACCCCAACTGGAGGTAGAGAACCCTCCAGCTTGATATAATGATCACAGGCGCAGTGAGGAGGAAGTTTCTCTACTTTCACCTTGGAGAATACATCCAAGTACTGGTGATAAACAGAAGGAACAACCTTCATCACAGTTTCTATTTCTTCTGGCTCTTCCTCTTCATCCCACAACTCCTCCAGGGAGTCATGATAAGATGAAGGAGGAAATTACACATTCCCAAAGAAGAGATGAAGTGAAGATGCAGGATTATCTTCTCCAACATCTTGAGTCTCTTTGAAGACTTCATCTCTAGATGATAGTCATGAATTATGGGAATTAAGGGAATGAATATAGACAGAAGATGGAAATGATGGTGTTCTAGAATCACCAACCAGAGCTGCACATGATTTGGCAGAAGAAAAGTCATTACTGAAAGATTTTGAAGGATCATAATAATCCTTATGATCAGCATTAAAGGTGATCAGCCTTTCCTCCAATCAATAGATGGATTAAAATGATTGAGAAAGTCAAAGCACAATATGAGGTCTTCTCCCTTGGGAGTATCAATGACTAAAAGGTCCCATTCAAAGCTTTGGGTAGAGGGGAGCTCAACCATATATTTGGTATGGTGAGTCAAAAATAAAGAAGGAGACTCAGAGGAGTCAAGAATAATAAGGGGAATCTTCTCTGGGAGTTCTGACATGGTCAAAGAATACTTGTGAATAAACTGCTTTGCAATAAATGAGTTGGTAGCACCAGAATCAATGAGAATACTGTAAAAAATATCAGAGAGAGAAGAGAAAACAAAGAATTCAAGAGAATTCTTGACACCAGTATTCAAAATGTACAATTGTGCTCTGGATGGAAAACAGTGAATACCATTGAACACAACATGATCTTCACTCAGGCTTTTCCCTGGCTGGGAAATTTGCCTGACGGTTGTGTAAGCTTTTTTTGAGACCTTTTGAAACAGGACACAAGACTATGCTTCCAACCACAATAGGTACATAAGCCCCCCTTTATTCTTCTTTCTTTTTCGGAATTCATCAACTTGAAATCTTTATTCAATAGAAACAAATCGGGCTTGTCCCTCTTCTGAAAATTCTTTGTCTTCTTTTGACTTGAGCTTGAAGAATTTTTAGGATGACAAGAATTTCACTTTGAGGCTTCTGGCTTCTTCTCTTTATCATGACTCTTTTCATCTTTCCTCTCATGGTACCGGGTATTAAGCTCCAAGGTAATGTCCATTAAATCTTGAAGAGAGTCAATTCTTGAAGGATGGGAGGCCAATTGATCCAAAATCCTGGATGGGAATCCCTTCCTTAAATGACAAATAAGGACCCTTTCACCCCAATATTCAATTCTCAAAACCAAACTTCTGAAATCAGCTATTTATAAAGAAACATGGCCACCTTCTTTCATTCTTAGAGAATCCAACTCTGCTTCAGCTTTTCTAACCTCATTTGGGTCCCCAAACAAAGTAAATAGTTGAGATTCAAATAATTTCCAAGAATTGAGAAGGTAATTTGAGTCTTCATTGGTGAGATTGGAAAGATATGTCTCAATCCATTTTTCAGCGCTGCCAATGAGAAATAAAGTGGCATAGAGAACTTTCTTTCTGTCTTGAGAGAAATTTGCCAGATCGTTATGAAAAATCATTTGACACGACTGAATGAAACTTCTAACTTTGAAGGGTTGAGTCCCATCAAAGCATTCTGGTGCCTTCATAGATTGAGTCTTGAAGGCTGGTGGTTATGATTCTTCAGAGGGAGAAGCTGCTTGAAGATTGGCCATAATCTGAGTCATTTGATGCATAATGGCCAATAAAGATGGTTCAGACTGATGAGAGACAGGCTGATTAGACTGGGATAGAGTTGGTCATTCAGTACCTTGGGATGCCCTCACAGGAGCAGGAACACCTTCAGTACCATCAGACTCTTCCTCTTCCACAAAAGTCTCCTCCTCCTCTTCACCATCTTCCAGAGGACCTCTTAAATTGGTCCTTGAACTTCCTGGAAATCTGCCAACTACTCCTGATAATGAACTTGATCTTCTTAACCCTCTTCCTTCCTGCATGGTGCTGCTCTTTTTAAAATGGGTTCTTGGTCCAATTTGGGCCTCAGTTGAGGAACTGCTGGGTTGAAATCAAGAGGAGCCCTTGGAGTTGGAGTGAGAACAGATTGAGTTCTTCCCTGAGATCCTGTCTTCCTTGCAGGAGGTGAGTGGTGGATGGGAATGATTTCAGGATAAAAATTAAATAAAATGAACAAGAATCAAGATTTGAAGATGAAAACTTGAAGCAATTGGAAATAAATCTTGAAGTCAAAAGTCAAAATCAATATCTTGAAGGAAAATCAATAAATTCAAATGAGATATTCAGGGAAATCAATCAATTAAATATCAAATGAAAACTTGGGTTCAATGAATCAAATAAGTCAAAATGAAAACTTCAGGTAAATCAATCAATCAATTTCAAATGAAATCTTGAATTCAATGAATCAATATGTCAAATCAATCAAAATCAAGATCTTGCAGAAAATAGATCAATCAAAATGAATTCTTGAGGATAAATCAATTTATGTGAAAAATCAGCAAAATCAATGAAATCTTCAGGTCAATCAATTTTCTTGAGGTCAATATCACTTTATGTCAAATCAATCAATCAAATCAAAATCAAGTGAGTTCATCTTTCAAAATCAAAATTCTTGAAGAATAAATCAAATGTGAATCTTGATGTGAAGAATGTGTCTGAATAACTTTATGAAAAATTTGAAAATCAAATGAAAATTAAGATTACACCTGAATTGTAAATGAATTAAAATTTGATGATTTGAGATAAAATTCAGAAAAGAGAAAAAAAAATAAAGTTGGGTCAGCTTTCAATTTTCATAATTAAGAATGAATGGGAGAAAATTGAGAGGTGATAAAGAATCATAAATCTCATAAGCATTAAAGAGTCATAATTTCAATGAAATGAGTGAATGAAATTATAAAGAAAGAATGAACAGAATGAAAAAAAATTATGAGTTAATTAATATACTGTCACAGCGGCTCTTGGACAGAAAAGCAAGAGTGGCCTGGCACTCAGCAATCAGGGAACTCACTTGGAATACTCCAAAAGAATAAAGAAAATTAAAATAAGAATTGAATTTCTCTAAAAAGAATTCAAGTACAAAGATGAGATGCAATAAGAGAAATGAGAAGCCAAATGGCCAAAGAGCCAACCAAGTAAGTCTTTAATCACTGTTTCAATCTGCCAAAATGAACAATGGAATTGGTAACAATATGACCACCAAATATCCATTGACAGGTAAAGAAAGAAAAAGAGAAAAGGTTCTAAATGACTGACTTGATAATAACAGTATTCACTTAACAAAAATGGTAAGATAAATAACAATAAAATAAAATTAAAATATATTAATCAGCTGGGGGAAAACCCCCCAGGGTCAAAGGAGGCTGGTATATGTGAAAGTTTGGGAGCTTGACTCCTTCAGGCTGACAGCTGGTCTGTATTGAATCCTTGAAGCTGTATTGACAGCGTGATGAAGTGTATACCTTGCCAGATTGGTAAATGAACTGTGTTGAATGATTTTCCCATGATGTATGATTGAGATACAGGTCTTGATGAATTCAGACTGTATTTAAATGTATGTGGTTTCCAAGTTGGATTGATGGAGCATTGACACTTGCCAACTTGTTTGGAACTGCCGCTTGACTACACCCCCGGAATGAATTGACAGTATTCCCTTGGAGGGAATATTTGAAGTGAGAATAACCAATGAATTCCTGATGGTGTCCTTAATCTTTGAGAAATTAAACCTGCAGTTGAGTCTTGATAGGTCCTCTGGATGACATGCCACTTTGGTGACTTATGGAATGTTGAATTACCCCTCTGATATTGACACCATTGAATCGCTGATAAAAAAAAAGGTGCAGAATGGTGTATAACACCATTTATGAAAATTTGAGTTGCTGAAAGGTGAAAGTGGCCAAAGTTCTCTTTGAGTGAAGTCAGGAGGATGAGAGTGAAAATTGGGTTTTGGGTGACTTCAGGGGTGAGAAGGTGTTTCTGGGTGTATTGGCCAATTTTGGTTTTCTGGCCAAATACAGCTTATACAGCTTTAAAACTGTAGTTGCGCAAAGTGCGCATAAATGAGAAAAATGAGCAAAACTGGCAATTAAGCCCCAAAAGGCCTGATATGGCCTTTTGGACATAATTCCCATAATACATGGGAAAATGGCATATACAGCTGAATACAGCAAAAATGCACAAAATGTGCAAAGTCCGCAAAAATGAGCAAAAGTGCGCAGAACTGCGCAAAACTGTATTTAAAGCTTAAAAAGCCAAATACAGGCTTCTGATCTGTATTTTCCCTGTTGACTGGGAAATACCAAAGAGTGCCAAAAAGCAGAGAGAGGCCAGGAAGGGCCTGATGATAGTTAAGGGGCAAGGTTGGCCCCAGGAGTGAAATGACCAAAAAAGGGCAGATAAGATGAGAGGGCCAATTTGGCCAGTGATTATGGATATGGCCAAATTTCCATAAGATTTATATGGCACTGATATGCCATATGGAGTCCAGGAGGGTAATTGCCATGGTTGTGACAGAATCTGAGCATGCCTTGTCTGGGTCACCTGTTCTTCTATAGCTTTGATAGTGGCTTCATTATCCCTTGCCCTGTTTTTCCTCACCTCCAGGAGTCTGAACTGCCTCATAGGATTCCAACCTTTGGTGATTACCATATGGTCTTTTGGGTGTATCTCTTTGAGACAACTCTTTTGGAAACTTGCTGCAAGTTCTGCCCCATGGGATGCCATGTTGAACCTATTGTTTTCCATGCTCCATTGAAATAAATCCTTGAGGAGTTGGTGGAGCTGAAGAACTTGATCTATATCTTTCCAGTCCTCGGGTTTGAGTTTCCTGTTAAATTTGAATGTAAATGGCATAGTGGGTATGATTTCCCTCAATGTCTTGCCATCCGCCACTGTGTTCAAGGTGTCCTCTTCCAGGTCTTCTGGTTCTGGACAAGCCTTCTCTGTCCTCTGGTCGGTTCCTTTGGAAGCCAAGGTTTCTGAGGTGTACAGTTGACATATCACTGTTTGCAAGCAGTCAAAAACTTTATGTTGTTAGGGTATTTACCTTTGACTGTGCCTTGTACAAATTTGTTGTCTCCTGATTTTGGAAATTTACCTTTAGAAGTTACAACCGGGTTAATTATGGTAATCTTTCCTGTACAAGTTGTTAAGGTTTGTTTACCTTGTATTTTAGCAGAGTTTCATGGTTTTCTATTCCTCTGAGTGACAATGGTTGTCCACTTTTTTTCTGTTATGGGGCCTTCAATATGCCTCTTTCCGTTGCCCTTGCTGCCTTTTGGTTCTGAGGGTGTCACTGGTGTGTTGGCCTGTGACTGGGTTTCTAGTGGGATGTAGTTTTCTTCCACTGAAAAAAACAGGAAAAGAGGGCTTGATGTCAGTTAAGACTTCTTAAAACGCTGTTTGCACATCTAAGAATGGCCTCTGGGCTTGTATGTTACTACAATATGCCCTTGTATAATGACAGTTTAATTGAATTAACCATTTCACCTCAGAAATACAGCTTACAGGTATCTGGTACACTGTTTTTATGCCAGTATCTCACAGATTAACTCGTAATTAGCAGGTATAATCTGATAAAAGTGGTATGTAATAGGGTAATTGAATTAACAATACACCCAACCACGCCCCAACTGTTGATTTTACAGTAATAGGTGTCCTTATTTAATTAAAAAAAGGACTTTATTAAGGGCTTAAAGTGCTTTTATATGTAAAACATGCCAAAAATAAGGGGTTTTTTGGTGATTGAATTATAATCAACCCCGCCACAATGTGATTAAAAAAGATAAATAATGGTGGTATATGACATATACCAATGGAAAAATATATTTAAGATATATATTATATATATTTCTATTGAAAAATTACGCCTAAAAAAGATAAAACATTTGTCAGAATAAATAAAAGAAGAGGAAAACTCACTTATAAGGTCCACAAAGCTAAAAAAAAGACTTCCAGGCCCCAAAATGTCAGGTTGAGTTTATGATAAATATGTAATAAGGCTAATTACAACTTTAACTATGACTGTGACACAGACCAAAGTATTAAAAAAGATTTAATTGAAGATAAAAAGGGCTTTACTAATGAGAATTTGTGGTGGTGAGCACTATTGAAAGTCCTAGGTGCAGCTTTACCTGTTGGGTTACAATAATAAAGACTACAATACTAATATTTTTAGTATAACCTGTTTATTTTCCAAGAGTATGAATGTTTTTGATTGTTGTACTATGTAGGAATTCAAGGCAAGGATGGGGATTCCTTTTGTGGCAGTGAAAAGGCATCCCTTCATCCTGAAATGGGGTGAAAAGGCTGCTTGACATTTTCAAATAGAGGAAGTGAATAGTTTTCACTCTAAAGGACAGGCATTTGGTTTTCAACAGGCCTGTATAGCCTTTATTGGGATCAGATGTGGTTTTGAAGCCACATCTGGGCAGTTTTCACCAATACAGGGTGAAAACTTTCATCTGGGGACCACACAGCCTGATTCTGAAGTGTATGGCGCATAGAATGCTGTATAGGACGTGTATGAGACCCCAGTATTGACTGAACTATGAGGTATTGAAGTAAAAACAAGCTTATTTGTCTTTTTGACACCTCATAATCATTGTTATGGGATATTATCCCTTGGTAAGGCTGTATTGGCCAAACTGTGGGATTTTGAACCTAAAACAGCAATAGCTTTGTCAGTGTTTGGGATATCAAGCTCAAAATTGGTTCAGTGTGTATCACTGTATGTGTTCTACACAATAGTACCTCATTTGATATTTTTCTCATGAAATATGGCAAAGGTATGCCATATACAAGGTTTTTCTACATATGCATGTTTTGGGCAAAAAGCTGTATTGGGCTTGTTTGCCTTATACCTTTTGTTCTAGATGAGATATCAGGAAATGAATGGCACCATCAGATAGCCCTGATTTTTATCTTTTCTAAAAGATCCCACTTTAGGTATCTCACACTCAAACTGTAGAAGTTAGACAAGAGGTAAATGTTTTATTCACCCTCAATTGGCCTGAATTTGGCTATAACTTCTGTAATATTGGTGCTAGCTCAGTTTGGCTGGTACCATTAGATAGCCCTGACCTAGAGCCGCATTTTGAATACCCATTTGATGGGGTTAATCCTGTTACCCTGTATGCCAGATGAGAGGTGAAAATTAAGGTTTATGCTCAGCAACAACTTTGAGCAGGAATAACTCCATTATTCTTTGACCTTTGATGATGGGACTTGTATATTTGGAAAGAGGTGAGTTTTCTCTCTTCTTTGATACCTTCTGAGCTAATTTGGCTCAGCCTCATGTTTTCATGGTATCTTGGCTTTACCATTGGTTTAGGGTATTTTGCTGTCATGCTTGTGCTCTGGTTTGAGTCACAGGTTGACAGTGCCTGCAAAAGAAATTTGATATTTTCAATGGAGGCTACTAAGGTAACAGTTGATGCGTTTGTATTGAGAGCCAATATAACTATAGAATTTAGTAAAGGTATCTAATAGCATATATTATCTACAAAAGGATCAGACACTTACTTTGCTTCATCTAAAATAATACAATGCAATTTGATTTGAAAATGGAATGATTTTGAGGGATTTGTTTTTCTTATATTCTTGTGTGATAGTATTGTAAGAGTTGAGGATGATATCACATTATAAGATGTCTTCCTTGGATAATGTGTCATTGGTGGGGCCATTGTAGATGTTGTCCTGCATTTCTTGAGCCTGAGCATGCTTGCAAATTCTGGACTTCCAATTGGGGATTACATAAGGTGGGTGTGAAGGGTTTGGGTTGGTAATCATCCACCCCTGAGGGGTTGCAATTAGTGGAATGGCCTAGCTGGTTTTACTCAATCTCATATCATGTGCAAGACATCCACCCAGAGGTGTGTTGGTGCACATGGATTCAAAAGCGCTGGAAAGCTTGTTTGTAATGATGTGCCTGGAATGAAAAGTGGATACAAGTGGTGAGGTGTTCCAAGATTTACTTTCAGATTTTCCATTTGGTATTTCTTGCTCCCAGAGAAAACCTAGTCTTTTGTTGATGAGGGAGGAGGGCATTTTTAATCATGGAATCAGAAGGGGTCATCATGGGAAGGTCCAATACACTGGTTAATTCTATTAGTTGTTTGCTTGAATGCCAAATAAAATAAAGCTAGATACAATGGTGTAGTTGAGTTTCAATTAGGAGATGTGGGAGTTGAAAGTTCACATTGACTATGAGAAATAGTATCATATTCCTTGGGATGTTCATGCTTTAAGTCTTTTTTTGGAAACTTTCAATCAGGAATAGAATGTTTGGATAAAATGAGAAGAGCATATATTCAATATTATTTTGTTGAGATGAGGAGTTATCACTCTTATTGGTCCTCAATACAGCTTCAACTAATGTTTGAGGGGAATTGGATTGGAAATTTTTGATGCATGCACCTCCAGGACCACACTGCATAAAATTTTGTGGTTCCCCAAGAAATTGTATCAACATTTTGGAAATAGTTTCAGGGACAGTGGCAATATTCTTTAGCTGATTGGGGAGGTATAAAAATATATTATGTTGATTGTGCCATAGGATACTCCAAGAATGTCAGGCAGGATGAACACTAGCTGTTGATATTTCACTATTAATCAAAAAATATCAATCATCCCAATTAAAAGTGGTTGGGAAAGGGTGGGAATTATGTGTCAGCCTGTGACTCAAAAACACGAGCACAAGCATGACAGCCAAACACCATAAACCAATGGTAGAGCAAAAGACCACCAAAACATGAATCTGAGCCAAACCAGCTCAAAACGTATTGAAAGGAAGAGGAAACTAACCTTTTTCCAAATATGCAAGTCCCATCACTATGGGACAAGGGATAACAAGGTTATTCCTGATGAAAGAAGTTGCTGAGCATAAACCTTAATATTCACCTCTAAACAGAAATCCAGAGGAAGAGGCTTAACCCCAGCAAATGGGTATTAAAATTAAAGCTCTAGGTAAAGGCTATCCAATGGTACTAGCAAAACTGAGCTAGCACCAAAACTCCAGAAGCTATGGCCAAAATAAGGTCACATAAGGGTCAATGAAATATTCACTTCCCATCTAACTTCTACATTTTTAGTGTGAGATACTTAAAGTGGTGTATTTTTGGGAAGAGAACAATCAGGGATATCTGATGGTGTCATACATTTCCATATATTCCATCTAAAACAAAATCTATGCGACAAATAAGTTCCATACAGATTTTGAGAAAATCATATATCTGAACAACAGAATTAAACATGGCATAACTTTGCCATATTGAATGTTAACTATACCAAATGAGGTACCATTGTGTAGATCATATCCAGGAATACACAATGAGCCAACTTTGAGATTAATATCTTGAATACTGACAATGATATTGCAGTTTTCAGCGCAAATCCCATACCTTTGTTAGTACACCTTTACTGTGGGATATTTTCCCATAACTATGATTATGAGGTGTCAAACAGACAAAAAAGCTTTTTTATACTTCAATAACTCATAATTCATTTAATACTGGGGTCCCATACAGGCTCTATGCAGCATTCTCCACATCCTACACATCAGAAAAGGGCTGTGTGGTCCCCATATGAAAATCTTCACCCTGTATTGGGGAAAACTGCCCAGATGTGGTTTTCAAACCACATCTGAGCCCAATGCAGAGTATAAAGGCCTTGTAATAACCACAAGCCAGTACTCTGAATTCAAAAATCTTCACTTCCTCTACGTGAAGTGGTACAGAGGACCTTTCCACCCAATCTCAGGATAAAAAGGGCTCTTCCTCTGCCCAAAAGAGCAATCTGCATCCTGCTCTTGAATTCCTACATAATACAACTGTCCAAAACAATTATAATCTTGGAAAATAATCAAGTATATTTCTAATATTAAGTATTGTAGTAGTTATTATTGTAAGCCAACAGATATTTATTGCACCTAGGGTTTTCAACAGCTCTCACCACCGCCAAAATGCTCTAGTAAAGCCGTTTTTAATCAATTTTCTTTAGTGTAACAGTCACAGTCAGAGTTTTATATACTATTTTTAGGGTATTGGTAAAAACACGTAAGCAAATTGGTAAAAACACGTAAGAGCTTACGTGTTTTTACTAAAAACCTACGTGTTTTTACCATCAATTGGTAAAAACACGTAATTTTATGGTAAAAACATGTAAGGTATGGTTTTTAAATGAAATATGGCTATTTATGGCATTTATGATGCCATTAATGCCATTTGTGGCATTAAAAAATCCATTTATGGTATTAACGGTGCCATTAATGGAATTATCAATGAAATATTTCTGATGCCATTAATGCCATTTATGGAATCAACAATGCCATAAATGGCATTAACAATGCCATAAATGGCATTATCAATGAAATATTATTGATGCCATTAATGCCATTTATGGCATTAACAATGCCATTTGTGGCATCAAAAATGCAACATTTCTGATGCCATTAATGCCATAAATGGCATTAATAATGCGACATTAACAATGCCATTAATGGCATTACTAATACCATGAATGGCATTATCAATGCAATAAATGGAATAATGCCATTTATGTAACACCATAAATGGCATTGTTAATTCCATTTATGTAATGCCACAAATGGAATTTTTGATTCCATAAATGGCATTTTTGATGCCATTTATGTTATAGCTAAGGCCATTAATTCCATTTTTAAGGCCAATGTTAAGGCCATTCATGCCATTTTTAAGGCCATTTATGGCATTTTTAAATGCATAAATGGCATTGTCAAGGCCATTAAACTCAATTTATTGCATTTCTGTAATGCCATTTATGCCAATTTTCTGGCCATCAATGGCATCTGTATGTCATTCTTGATGCCATTTATGGCATTATTATGTCATTAGTGATGCCATTTATGGCACTTTTTATGTGATAAATGACACTGTTAATGCCAAAAATCAAATTTTAACTTCCACTCATCATAAATTAAATTTTGAATTCAATTTATGTCATATATGGCATTTTCAATTTAATTACAAACATGAACAAAAAAACATAAAAAAACATGGACTTTTTGGGCCTACAAATGTTCTTGCAAAAAAAATACCAAAATGTTGGGCTTCTGGTTTATTATTCTCAACATTCTCACCTTCATTTTGAAAAAAAAAATTATTGAAATTCATAAGTGGGAACATTTTTAATGAATTTTTTTAAAAAATGGGCCATTTTACCAAATTGCCCAAAATAGAAAAATTGGGCCAAAAAAAAAAATTTGGGGACCTTCACATCCCATGTCGGAAAAAATATGGCAAAAAAAAATGTTAAAAATTCTCAAAAATGAGCCTGAGGAATTTTTATAAAAAAATTAGGTTACTTACGTGTTTTTACCATAAAATTACGTGTTTTGGCCATAATTTGGTAAAAACACGTAAGGGCTTACGTGTTTTTACTAAAAGCTTACGTGTGTTTACCAACACCCTATTTTTATTAATCTGTCATAGACTCAGCCTGACATTATGGCTATTATGAAGTAATTGGGGAAAGTGCAAAATAATATAATCAGGAGGGATTAGCTAAATGGAATGAATTTCAAAGTGGGGAGCTTGGGAAAATTATGAGTCATAAATGGTTTGAAAGGGGGTTCGTCAGTGATTACACAGATGGTGGTTTGGATCATGGGCTACTGGAATTGAAAATTTGCATATATAATTTGGGAAAGGTATCCAGGCAAGGTGGCAAGAATGTGGGTGGATTTGAAATACTTCTAGCTGTTCTCCATATCATATCAACATTGATGTGGAAATATTCACATTAAAATATCAAAAATTTGGCGTGGATAGTGTAAAATTGTGTATGGTGGCATTTCACCATACATGGAGTTGGGGTTGGCACTATGGAGACATCTTTGCAGATGTCCAAATTTACAGTACATGGATCTTGCACAGGTTAATTGGGGTGCAGTAATGTCCAACACAATGGTAGTAGTGGTAATAAAAGCTCCACTATGGGGGTCATTTGATGTGTGAAAAGATTGTGGACATTCAAGCCAGGGTGCGTAGATTATGTTGTCATGCCACCAAACATGGGATGTGTTGTGGAAGGAACACTTTCTGACTAATTCAGCTTGGGATGCTGGGGGTGAATGTGTAAGTTGATCAAGGGCCCCTGGGCATTACCTGAGTACAAGGGTGACTGTGGGTGTTGCACACAAATTTGTATGAGGACATAACTGATACAGTGACATTTTCCTCAGAGGTTCTCACTTTTATGTATGAGTATCTTTGGTTCATTTGGCCACCCACACAAGGTCATTGTTTCCATTTGATACCAATCCACAATTAATGTGAAAAATTCCTGCCTATGACCCATGTTTGCTGTGTTTGAATGTGTTTTCCCACAGCCATGTGGCATTACCTTATGCAGCCTGAGTAGTCACCTTGGGGTGCTATTCATGTATCCCTCATGTTACAATACCAGAGTGATTCCACATGCTCCACAATGTGCATTTTGCATTTGAGGCTCATCATTCCTCATTTTGATAAGCTCCCCTCCATATTAGCTGGCTAACCCCAGCATCCATGAAGGAGGTAGCATGTTTTGTAACAGAAATTTCATCAAAAAGATGAATTCAAAAAACTTGTGCAAATGCCTCAGCACAATTTTGTGCTACATTCCTGTATTGCATTTGCTCAGCCCCTCAGCTTCCCACCATGTTGTACTCACTCAAATGATGGCTGATTAAAAATTTTGGATGGTGAACTAATACTTCATCTTTCATTCATATTACAGTTTTTCATCAAAATCCCAGTCAGGTGCATACCTCTTTCTGGTGTTCCAAAAGCTCAGTTGGGGTGATTCTCATTATTTTGATCTGCAAGATCAGTAGGCATGCAATTCCTCATTAAGTGCCAATAGCTCATCAGGGAAGAATTTTGGAAAGGCATACCAATAGAATGGCCTGAGTTCTTTTTGCAATATTGTATCCAAAGGCCCACTGCTGTGTAACTGAGAAAACTGTATGAAATGCTCAGAATTCCAGAAATCTCACCATATGGTACCAAATTCTTAGAATGGGTGCTTACTAAGATGGTATCCCAATGGCTATGCAGGGGATAATTTGAGATTAATGTAGAAAGAGCTCCAAAGTCATGCATTTGAAATACTCAGCTACTGGCCATTTGATAAGCATGACACCAAAGATCCCAGGCTGAGTCTATGATAAAGTGATTATGTATGTATTTAAGACTTCAACTCTGGCTGTCACAAGGATAAAAACAAAAATTAATGATTTAATAGTAAGATTCAGGGAATTACTATTGATTAATAGTGGTGGTGAGCACTTTTGAAATCCCTGAGTGCAGATTCATCATTTGGATTCCTATGATAAATTCTAAAATAGCTATTATTGTGATTATACCTGATTATTTTCCAAGATTATAGCTTTTGGTAAACAGTTTTACAATGTAGGAACTCAATATCAGGATGGGGATTTCTGTTTTGGGCAGAGAAAGGTATTTTTTATCATGAAAATTGGTGAAAAGGTCCTCCAGACAATTCCACATAGAGGGAGTGAAGAGTTTTAACTTCCAAGGACTGGTTTGTGCTTTTCACAAAGCTTGTATAGCCTTTATTGGCCTCAGATGTGGTTTTGAAAGCACATCTGGGAGTTTTCACGAATACAGGGTGAAAATTTTCATATGGGGACCATACAGCCCTCTTCTGACGTGTATGATGTGTAGAATTCTGTACAGAACCTGTATGGACCCAAGTATTGAAAAAACAATGAGGTATTGAGTGATAAGCAGGCACTTTTGTCTAATTGACACCTAATATTCAAGGATATGAAAAAGTCTCCCACATTAAATGCATATTGTCCCAGCTGTGGGATCGTCACTATGAAACTGTCATAAAGGTTTTAATTTTCAACTTATTGAGCTCATAGTTGGCTCACTGTGTAGGCTTGGATGGTTTATACACAATGGTACCTCATTTGATATGGGTAGCATTGAATATGGCAAAGGTATACCATGTTCCATTTGCATTATCCAAGTATGAATTTTCCTCAGATCCTGTATAAAACTTGTTTTCTCCATACCTTTGGTTCTAGATTATTTATGGGGAAATCAATGGCACCATAAAATATCCTTCATTGTGCTAATTCCAAAAAGACCCCACTTTATGTATCTCATACTAAGACTGTAGAAGTTAGATGGGAGATGAATATTTCATTTACCCTTATTTGGCTTAAATTTGGCTATAACGTCCAAGGTTTTGATGCTTGCTCAGTTTGGCTAGTGCCATTATATATCCCTGACTGAGAGCTTCAATTTGAAGACCCAGTTGATGGGGTTCAGCTTCTTTCTGTTGATTTTAGATGGGAGGTTAAAATTAAGTTTTATGCTCAGAAACTTCTTTGAGCCTGAATAACTTTGTTATTATTTTTCCTATTATTATGGGACTTTTATCTTTTGGAGGAGATAAGTTTCTTATTTCTTTTGATACCTTTGAGCTGGTTTGGCTCAGCTTCAGGTTTTGGTGGAATTTCACTCTACCATTGATTTATGGTATTTTGGCTGTCATGCTTGTGCTCTGGCTTTGAGTCACAGGCTGACAAAAGCCACCTGCAAAATTGGTCAACCATGGCTCATGTTTTGGCATATGTGAATGCATTCACAATTGCAGGCTGAACATCATTGAAGCACTGAGCGCAATTATGTATTGACTGGTCATAAAGCCTTTCTGCCCTTTGTTCACAATCTATCACACATCCACAGCATTGGTATTATTGCCATGATCACCTGTGACTGAGATTAAATTACCTTTTCTTGCATGGTGAATTTGCCCTTTTGAGCCACAGTGCAATTTAAAATGGCCTCATGATACCTCCTCCAGCCAATTGTGTCACTTTTTAATGCAACAAAGGAGTTTCCACTGAGTATGGAAATTTATTCAATTTTCATACTCAGTCAAACGCCTATATTTCTCTGGACACACAATTATTCCCCTTGTCCTCCGTAGAACCAGCTGAAAATGAGCCCCCATGACCCAGCTGGCCATGAATCTGAGCCCATTGCAGGTGTTGCAACTGCTGCAAATGACTCAGCTTCACCATGGTATGAAAGAACATCATTCTCCAACACACATCTCATTCCTTTCCCACACCCTCCGCTTATGCTTCACCCACATCTAAAATCCAGGTGTGTATTCCACTCAGTCTTCACTAAAAGCCACTGTCACAACCACTCACCAGGGGTAAGGGTATTCATTAATACACCCACTCAAACACCTCAAATCAGAAGATCCACTATCTGCATCAGCATTCAGTTTCAGAAATTTTCTTCACTGAAACATGCATACAGCTTGGTACTTCAATACAGCCTGTCAACATCTGTACAGGTTGGATTCACCCAATACAGTTTCAATACACAAGTATGAAACTGTATGATCACTCAAATCCACCACACCTCTGGTACAGGTTCTGTACAGCTGTACAGGACCTGTATTGGCCAGACTCAATTCAATACTCAATTATTCTCATGAAAATTCTTCCTCTGGATCAGGGCTGGTGATTCTCACATATACCAGCCCCTCTTTCTCCCCCTGGGGCCTTTTCCCCAGTTAGTTAATTTAGTTTATTTATTTTTTGATGAATATTCTTATCCTTATTTTTGGGTATTATATTTATTTAATATTAAGTTAGTCTTTGAATTTCTCTCTTTTCCTGTACAGTATGAGTTGGGTGGCCATATCCTTATTAACCCTTCTCTTTTCATTCTGACAGGTTGAAACAGTGGACTTGGACTTGTTTGTGGTTTGCTCTTCTATTCTTTACTCTTATTTCTTTTTTTGCTTCTTTCTCATATTCTTTATTTTAGTAATTCATCTCTTTGCACTCTTAAGTGTATATTCCTTCTTACCATATCTCTGAGCCCTCCATAAGTGAGTCCCAGTTTACTGAGTGCCAGGCCCTCTTCACTTCAAAGAGCCCCTGTGACATTAAATTAATTAACTCATATTTCATTCTTTCTTTTCATTCTTTTATATTCATTTCTCTCAATCATCAATTATGATCTTTCATGACTTATGATTCTTAATGATTATGATTTTCTCTCTCATAAATTTTCATCTCATTCATTTCATTTATATTAAAATTGATTCTTTCTTCTTTCTTAATCATTTCTGACCATTTCATTCACTTCATTTTATTTTTTATCAAACCAAATTTTTCTGTGTTCTCATTCAGGTCTTATTTAGGAATTATTGATTGGTTTAATTGATTGGATTATTCATTGGGTTTCATTGGGTTGATTGATTCAGTGATTCAGGATCTTTCATTTGGATTGGATTGATTGACTTTAAAATCTCAAGATATTTTATTGATCCTCAAGAATTGATTTTGATTATTGATTAATTTGGACTCATCAAGATATTTGAATTGATTGATTGATTCCTCAAGACCTTGATTTCATATTGAAGACACTGATTTATTGATTGATTGATTATTGATTGAATATTGATTGGTTGTTGATTTACTCAAGATTATTGATATTTAATTTTATTTATTGTTGATTATTGATTGAATTGATTGATTGTTGATTGAAGTTGATTTCACCTCAAGAATTGAATTGATTCCTCAAGACTCATCAAGATTTTATTGTGATTGATTTGGCCAAGTTTTAATTTCTGTTCTCAATACCATCAAGTTTCTTTTATTCTACTTCTGTTCATAATTCCAGTTCAGCCTAGTCCCCCAGAAAAGAACACTAGATCCCAAAAAATTCCGGCTGTTCTCAATCCTACAGCAAGGGCTCCTCTTGACCGCACACCATCAGTTCATCAACTGAGTGTATACTTGAACAGAGGACCACCAATGGAAGGAGCAGCACCCTTAAGAGGAGGTGGAATGAAATCTAGAAGATCAAGATCCTATTCTGGACTTTTGGGTGGCTACCCTAGCATGTCTGAAGGTGCAAGAGCAAGATTAGGGGAAGCTGAAGATGAAGAGGGGGAAGAGTCTGTGGAAGAGGAAGATTCTGGGGAGACTGAAGTGGCAGATGCCTTGGCAAATGCTCCAGAGGTTCCTCAGGGCTCTAATCTAGCCCTTTCTAGTCAACCTCTTGTCTCTCAAACCAATCCAAGTCTCCTCAAGATGATGGAGCAGATGACTCAATTCATGGGGCAGCTCACTCAAGCAGTTGCTCCCAGGGACAATTCCAAAGCCCCTTCTTTCAAGACTCCATCCATGAAGGCACCTGATTCTTTTGATGGTACTCAAGCTCATAAATTGAGAGGATTTATCCAATCCTGTCAATATATCTTCCATAATGATCCAGCAAATTTCTTCTCTGACAGGAAGAAAGTTCTTTACTCAACTTCTTTTCTCACTGGTAGAGCTGGAAAGTGGACTGAACCCTATCTCTCAAATATTTCCAATGAAGACCCTTCTTACCTCCTCAATAATTGACCATTATTTGAATCTAAATTATTCACTCTGTTTGGTGACCCCAATGAAGTCAGGAAAGCTGAACAGGAGTTGGACAATTTGAGGATGAAGGAAAGTGGTCATGTATCCGTATTCATTACTGATTTCAGAAGCTTAATGTCAAGAATTGGAGATTGGGGGGAAAGAGCTTATATCCATGTTTACAGCAGAAGATTGGTATCAAGATTATTGGATCAGTTGGCTTCTCACCCTAGAACTTTTGACACTCTTCAAGAACTTATGAATGTCACTTTAGAATTAGACACAAGATATCATGAGAGGCCAAAAGAAAAGGGTGGCAATCAAGAGAAGAAGCCTCCTGTCACTGGATCCAATCAATCTAGGCCTCCTCAAAACTCATCTTCAAAGAGACCTCACCAGAAGAAGAACAAGAAGGGCAAGCAATTTCAATCTTCAAAGGACAAGCCTCATGCTGCTCTCCTCAATAAGGACAAGAAATTAATTGGTTCTGAAAAGGAGAGAGGATTAAAGAGGGGTTGTGTACTTATTGTGGTGGAAAGCACCCAATTGAAAAATGCTTCAAGAGACCTCAGAACAAGCCTGGGTCATAAAGAGGCTTCCCTAGCAAGAAGGGAAAATCCTGAGTGGGGATCATAATGTGTTCAATGGTTATCACTTATTTCCTTCAAGAGCACAACTGTGCACTCTGAATACTAGTGTCAAGAAATCTTTAAAATTTCTTATTTTCTCTTCTGTCTATGATATTTTTATGGTATTATCATTGATTCTGGTGCTACAAACTCTTTTATTGCAAAGAATCTTGTTCTCAAGTACTAATTGACTATGTCAGAGCTCCCTGAAAATATTCCTCTTTTCATTCTGGATTCTAATGAATCCCCTGCCTTTTTCATCACACATTATACCAAGTGGGTAGCTGACTTGCCTTCCTTCCCAAGCTTTGAATGGGACTTCTTTATCATAGATTCACCCAAGGGAGAAGACCTGATATTGGGCTATGATTTAATTTACCATTTTGATCCCATTATTGATTGGAAAAATGAATTGATCACCTATGATTCTAGTCATAAGGATTCTAGTGGTATTATTTCTTCTACAGGTAATGACTTTGCCACTGCTGCCAACAGTGTTGCTCTGGTTTGTGAAGTTAAGACACCTTCCCTTCCTTCTTCTCTCCATATCCCTTCCATCATTCCTTCTCAGTCATTACTTCCATTCAGAGATGAAATCTTCAAAGATATAAAAGTTTTGGAGAAGATTTTGCTATATCTTCACTTCATCTCTTTCAAGGGGATATGGACCTTCCTCATTTATCTTTTCACGCCTCCCTGGAGGAGCAGTGGGATGAGGAGGAAGAGCTAGAATAAATTGAAACTGTTTTGAAGGTAGTCCCTCCTGTTTATCACCAGTATTTGGATTTATTCTCCAAGGTGAAGGCAGAGAAACTTGCTCCGCACCGTGCCTGTGATCATCATATCAAATGGGAGGGCCTTCTACCTCCAATTGATGTTATCTACTCATTATCAAATCAAGAGTCAAAAACACTACGGGCCAAAATTTCAGAGAATGTAGAGAAAGGTTTCATAAGGCCAAGCTCCTCTTCAACAGGAGCACCTGTCCTTTTTGTTAAGAAAAAGGATGGAGGCCTTCATTTGTGTGTTGAATACCACAAACTCAATGCTGTCACTAGGAAGAACAGGTTTCCTGTTCCTCCTATGAAGCAGCTTCTTACCGTATTCAGCGGTTCCACTATCTTCTCCAAGATAGATTTGTGTGGTGCATATAATCTCCTGAGAATAAAAGAGAGGGATGAGCACTTAACTGCCTTTAGAACCAAATATAGTAGTTATGAGTATCTGGTCATGCCATTTGGTTTGACCAATGCTTCTGCTTCTTTCCGGAATCTAGTAAATGATATCTTTTCAGATTTCTTGGATGTGTTTGTTATGGTTTATCTAGATGATATTATGGTGTTTTCCAGTTCTGAAGAGGAACATGTAAGCCATGTGGCCTCTGTCCTCCAAAGACTGAGGGACAATAATTTGTTTGCCAAAGCCTCCAAGTGTGTATTCCATGCCTCAAGTATTCAATACTTGGGCTATGTTGTTTCAAGTGATGGCCTCAAGATGGATTCTTCAAAAGCTTAGCAAATCCTTAATTGGCCTCAGCCCAAAAACATCAAGGCTCTTCAATCTTTCCTTGGCTTTGCCAGTTTTTATTGTTGTTTCATAAAAAATTCTTCTAAAAAAATCACTTATCTCACTTCCCTTCTCAAAAAAGATTCTCCCTTCATCTTTAATGAGGAAGCTCTTAGCCCGTTTCAATTACTCAAAGAAACTTTCACTACTGCTCCTATCTTATCTCATTTCAATCCTTCTCTACCTACTATTGGAGAGACCGATGCTTCTGATTATGCCTTGGGTGCTGTACTGAGTCAGGTGAATGACTCAGGAAAGCATCCCATTGCATTTGCTAGTCGCAAGCTTCTTCCAGCTGAGCGCAACTATCAAATTTATGACAAGGAACTCCTTGGCATAGTTTGGGCTCTCAAGCGCTGGAGAGCATTTCTTCTCTCTCTTTCCAACTCTTTTGAGGTCTTGACAGACCACTCTTCCTTGCAGTATTTTATGTCTTCCAAAGTTCTTACTTGTTGTCAGGCCCATTGGGCTGGATTTCTTTCAGAATTTCAATTCACTATCACTTACTGCCCAGGCAGGCTGGCCACTTTACCAGATGCCTTGTCACGTTGGGACAACATGTACCCAGAGAGGGGGGTGGACTTCATCAGCAAGAATCCTCAAAATTTTCATCAAGTAATCAAGAAAGATGAAATTCAAGAGTCAAGATTCTTTTCAATCAAAGTGGAAGTATTTTCAGATTTAGTTTACAAGATCCAAAAAGAAGTATGGCAAGCCAAAGATTATAAAGAAGTACTCAAGCAACTAGCAAGAGGTGAATCAGTTCCAGATTATTCTCTTAAACCTCAAGCAAAGTTGTTATTATTCAAAGATAGAGTGGTAATCCCAAGCAATGAAGAACTTCAACTCAATATTCTTCAAAAGCGTCATGACTCACCTTTGGCTGGGCATCCTGGCCAGGAGAAGACCCTCAAGCTCATCAAGAGGGATTTTCATTGGGCTGGCATTAAACAATTAATAAAGGACTATGTGTCCTCATGTCAGCAATGTTCAAGAAACAAGAACATTCCTCACAAGAAGCTTGGACTACTCAAGCCTCTTCAAATTCCATCTGGTCCTTGGAATTCCTTATCAATGGACTTTATCACTCAATTGCCCTTGTCAAACAACTTTGACTCAATTCTAGTAGTTGTGGACAGGTTTCAAAAAATGGCAATCTTGATTCCAACTTATGGAACAATCACTTCTCTGGACTTAGCTCAAATCTTCATTAGTCATGTATTTTCCAAGCATGGCCTTCCAGTCAGTATTGTCAGTGATAGAGGATCTTTATTTGTTTCATCATTTTGGACTCAATTGTGTCAGCAGCTCAAGATATCAAGAGATCTTTCAACTGCTTTTCATCCTGAAAAAGATAGACAGACAGAGAGGGTAAATCAGATTCTAGAACATTATCTTTGGATGTATGTCAGCTATCATCAAGATGACTGATACACCTGGCTCCCTCAGGCTGAATTTTCCTATAATAATGCAGAACATTCATCAACAAAGCAATCACCTTTTTCACCATTTATGGAAGAAATCCCAGCTTTGACTCAATCCGTATTTCTCAAGATTCACCTGCTGGAAAGTTATCAACAAAACTCCAATCAGTGGAGCAAGTGGTCAAAGAAGAATTAGAGTCAGAAATAAGGAGATTCAAGAAGTATCCAGATAGAAATAGAGCCATTACACCTGATTTCCAACCTGGGGACAAAGTATGGCTAGCTTTCAAGAACATCAAGACAACAAGACCCACCAAGAAATTATCAGAAAGATGGTTTGGACCTTTTTAAGTTCTGAAGAAGATTGGCAGCCATGCATATCACCTCAAGTGGCCTCAGCAATGGAAGTCAGTTCACCCTGTATTCCATGTGTCCTTATTAGAACCAGTGAAGCATTCAACTATCCCAAATTGACATCAATTGCCATCACCACCAGTCTTAGTGGAGGAGCAAGAAGAATGGGAAGTGGCTCAGGTTCCAGACTCAAAACTCAAGAGAGGTAAATTATGGTATCTTGTAGAGTGGAAAGGATTCAGTGAAGACCCAGAAAGAACCACTTGGGAACCAGCTTCCAGCCTCACCAACTCACCAGACCTTGTCAAGGATTTTCATTCATTGTATCCAGACAAGCCCGGCCCAAATACCTCAAGAGTTTGATTTCATGGTGCTTGGTGGGGAGAAGAAGTTATGAAAGTAAGTCCCTCTCCTGGCATGCACCTTTAAGGGGGTATTCTACCCATATGTTCTTGTAAGCATCACCTTGGCCACTTTGTGAGCACTTTTCAATTCTTTGCACAGGTTCATGAAGCAGGCCACATAAATACCTCCGATTTGGACCTTATCAAGATATGGCCAAATGTTTTTTTCTTCCTTTCTTTATTTTCTCTTTATTTATCATTTCATTTATGCCAATCATCATAATTTCAGACATTCATTACTGCAAGTCATTTATGGAAGTTCATTTCAGAAGTCATTTATGGCAATTCATTTCAGAAGTCATTATGGCAATTTATTTCAGTCTTTATGGTGCTTGGTGGGAAGTGGGAGTTATGAAAGTAAGTTCCATCTCCTGGTATGCATCCCTGAGGGCGCTACTTCTTGCAAAACATTACCTTGGCCACTCTGTGAGCATCAAATGCTTGGTTTTCATCTTTTCAGACATTTCTTGGCCAAAATCACGCAACTCACCACATGAAGGACAAATCATCAGGAGTTTCTTTATTTCTGTTTCTTTACTCTCTTTTTCTCTCATTTTCTTTCTTTTCTTTACTTGTATAATTGTTTTCTTTTTATTTTCTTTAAAGACTATGGAAGACATCCTTAGAAGGTTCTGTGCCTATGGCATGGAATACAAGGACCATGAAGGATACACCCATGACTGGGTTACCCTTCTACCAGCTGTCCAACTGGCTTATAATACAAGTCAGCACCCTACCACAGGGAAAACACCTGCACTGGTGGAGAAAGGGTGGAATCCCCTGTTGCCTGTGGATCACTTGAAGAAAAATCTTCTGACCATACACCCCCAGCCAAAGACTTCCATGACATGTGGAAGAGGGCTTGTGACACAGCTGCCAAATGCATAGCGGAGGCAAAAGAATATAATAAAAAAAGGTGGGACAAGAAACACATGGAACCTGACTTTAAGGAAGGGGACCAGGTGCTAGTGTCTACACTAATCTTTAATAATCTCAAAGGACCCAAGAAGATGAGGGACTCATTTTTACGGCCTTTCACTATCATTAAGTTGATAGGAAAGAATGCAGTGGAAGTCAAACTTACAGATGAATTTTCCAGGAAGCACCCAGTCTTCCCAGTAAGTTTGGTCAAACCATACTTCCAAACAGAGGAGGATAAATTCCCCTCCAGGAAGAAAGACCCCACACTCCCTGATATAGTGGAAGTGGAGGATTCCCCAGGACCTGTGAGTAAGATCATCAGGGCCAGGAAGATCAGACTTAATGGCAAGGATCAAAGACAATACTTAGTCAGATTCAAGCACCAAACAGCTGATAAAGAAAAATGGGTGGCAGAGGATGCCATACCAGATGGGAACCTTCATCTAAGTAGATTCAGGGCATCTAGGAGGACTGAACAGTCTCATCAATTACGAGCATTTTGTAGAGGGAGGGTATGTCAGCCTGTGACTCAAAACCAGAGCACAAGCATGACAGCCAAAATACCATAAACCAATAGTATAGCAAAGATACCACCAAAACATGGATCTGAGCCAGATAAGCTCAAAAGTTATCAAACTAAAGAGGAAACTCACCTCTTTCTGAAAACATAAGTCTCATCCCTATAGGACAAGAAATAACAATGTTATTCCTGCTCAAAGTTATTGCTGAGCATAAACCTTAATTTTCACCTCTCATCTAAAATCTAGAAGGAGAGGCTTAACCCCATCAAATGGGTACTCCAAATGAAGCTCTAAGCCATGGCTATCCAATTTTACCAGCCAAACTGAGCTAGCACCGATATTACTGGAGTTATGGTCAATTTCAGGCCAAATAAGGGTGAACAAAACATTCTATTCTCATCTAGCTTCCACAGTTGTAGTGTGAGATACTTGAAGTGGGGTATTTTTGGAAAGAGAACAATCAGGGCTAGATTATGGTGTCATTCATTTCTCCATATCTCATCAACAGCAAAAGTTATGGGGCAAACAAGCTCAATACAGCTTTTTGCCTAAAACACGCAGATGTACAAAAATCTTGTACATGGCATAACTTTGCCATATTGAATGATAACCATATGAAATAAGGTACCATTGTGTAGAACACACAAAGGGCTACACTCTGATTTAGTTTTGAGGTTGATACCTCAAGAACTGACAAAGGTATAGCTGTTTTAAGGTCAAAATCCCACATTTTAACCAATACAGCTTTACCATGGGATAATATCCCATAACCATGAATATGAGGTTTCAAATAGACAAAGAAGCTTGTTTTTACTTCAATACCTCATATGTCAGTCAATACTGGGGTCCCATACAGTTTCTGTACAGCATTCTATGCGTCATACACGTCAGAATCGGGCTGTGAGGTACCCCAATGAAACTTTTCACCCTGTATTGGTGAAACCTTCCCAGATGTGGTTTCAAAACCACACCTGGGCCCAATACAGGCTATACAGGCTGTTTGCAAACCACAAGCCAGTCCTAGAAAGTGAAAAAAATTTAGTTCCTCTACGTGGAAAGGTCTAGCACCCTTTCCACCCCATTTCAGGATAAAAAGGAGGGTTTTCACAGCCAGAATTCATCTCCTCATCCTGCTCTTAAATACCCTACGTAGTAAAGTGTCAAAACCAGTTTTACTGTTGGTTAAATAATCAGGTATAACTATAATCTTTAATTATTGTAGTCTTTTATTATTGTAACCCAACAGATAAAGCTGCACCCAGGGCTTTCAATAGCGCTCACCACCACTATACCCAGTATAGTAAAGCCCTTTAATTCCATTTCAAAACATCTTAAACCTTTATAAATCTTTTTAAAATCATTTTTACCGTGTCACAAGCATAGTCAAAGTTGTAATTAGTATATTTTACATCTTTGTCATAATTTCATCCTGACAGAAGGAATCAGCTAAACCTCCAGATAATCTTTCAAAATCTGAACACCACTTCTTCAAAATGGTTCAGAGCCTTCTTTACCCCGCCAATCCAGTTAAACATTTTTTTGGCAAATTTTATGTTTGAATCCATTAGTTTAGTCTCATACAATGTTCTTGCACCCAAACCATATGTTGCACCAACATCAAATTCGACTGATCCTCTTGGACTTGAACGGGGAGCAGTTGAATACCTTGACTCCTGCTTGAGTAAATCAAAGCAACGTGCAACCCAGCTCAGCATTGAAGGTGGTGGGGCTGACAATGAGATATCCACAAAGCCGCACAAGAACCTGGAGGATCTAATGGATACAGTTATCCATTTGATGATTGCGTACAGCATGGTACGTGCACATACAAAGGTCGAAGTTAATGGAATCAAAGGCAAACTCACAAACTCAAAAAAAATGAGGCCATCAAAGATCTTTTGACGTGTCACAAGAATCTTGGAATAGATCGAATTTGCTATGGTATACTAGCAGCATTCTGTGTGTTGGGGGTTGGTGGTTTGATGGTATGCTCAGATGACTGGAGAACAAGCTCAGCTGAAGGGGCTTTATCACTAATTGACATTTCTGAAAAACTTTCAGAGGGTAAAAATCTAGTGGAGCCGGTGTGGCTACGTACTAATAAGTATATATGTAATTTACTGAATAACGTTTTCTTCTCATCAGAGTCTTTTAACCCCACTGTACCTCTTAGATTTGAATTTGCACAATGCTTGGTATTAGACTTTGGTGATGCCTGGGTGGCAAAGTGTGGTCTTGGTTCAAGTGATGAGGTCACATTGACTGTACCCTGCTCAGCTAAACTTACAACCAGTATTGACCCGTTTTAGATTAGCTTTGTACTAGATAAATTGTAATTTGATTTTGCAAAGTTATTCATGAATTTAATACTTGTGACTACCTATCCTATTAAAGTCTGGATACCACAGTATGAATACCAATAGTCATTGTACGGCGGCATGCCTCCGTACACCATTGAAAATACTCCAACAAGAAGCAAGCTGAGTCAGGCAGTTGTGCCTGCGAGTAGCACATGTTGGGGCATTGTGAAAGTTGCTTTTATCACTTCCCGCCAGCGCATAATAGGCCAAATGTTCCTGTGTCTTTCAAGAAGACTAGGATAACCAGGGATCCGCAGCAGGGTGCATATTGCATTTGCTCGTGCTTGCAATATTCCACATGGTTGGATTGGAAATTGATTGCATGGGAACATCAATATGTCAAATTGAATAATGCACTATCAACTGCAATTTTCAGGTTCAGATATTTGAGATTGCAAATTTGTGAAGGTCAGGTGTGATCTTTCTTACTAGCTGAAATTAAAAAAGATTCATTGACCGCAATCAAATTCAGGTGATATTAATAAATCAGTAATCATTTGGTTTCATTTTATTTTCCGCTGCAAGCATGCCATTCACAAAAAAAGACAAAGAGCGTAAAAGGGAGCTTGCGGGAAAGCGTTTGGGTGAGGAAGGAAAGTGTGAGTTGCTTGCTTAATCTCAATGTAAATACATAGATATATATATATGCTTCCACATTTATGTGGCACCCTCATTGGGCCCCATGGAAGAACATTGGCTTTAGTCGGTTCAGATTGCGCCAATGTCATGTGGGCTCCAACAGGGAAGTCAAAGGATGTGTGCCGAATAAAGCTCCTTGGGCATTGGGCACCATTCTGGACTCAAAACTCCTTAGCTGCAAATGGCAGGAAGCAGTATCTGATATCTTGTCTGTTTCAACACAAAGTGATCCCTCAACCACTCGGGAATAGTGGGAGATCCCAAAAGACAAATGAGCGCAAAACAACCCAAAAGAATAGGTTGTTTTCCTCCTCTCGACCAACAGCACAAACATGACCCCAAGTGAGATTTTGAGGGTTGTGGATGTCAATCAGATCAAACGCATTCACTATGGCCATGTGGAAATTTTCTCTTCAACCGGATTACTCATTGCCCTTGTTGAAGTCAGACCATTAACAACAATTAGTGAAGTCGAGGTCAATCAATGGGATGAATTATCACCATTCTTATTTCGCAAAAAGAGATTCACTGACCCAATTGCAACAAATGGAGCATTACTGGAGGTATTTATGGTGGAAATTGGGCAGCGCAAATGCAGCATGAAGAATGAACAATTTGGTCTGTATGGAAGTGTTAGGAAAATTGAAAATGCAAAAGATGAATGGCAGAACCAAGGTGCCAATATTAGCTTGGTGGGTTGCATTCTAAGTCAATCCTTACGATATATTGGGGATAATTTATTTCAGAAGATTCAAAATTGCTACAGCTCATTGGGGTTCCGTCTTTTGATAAAGTCAACTATGAAGGCAATATTCCCGCAAATCAGGGTGCATGCAAGTTTGCTTCCGCACTCACTTTCACCATGAATGGATTCAAAAACTCACCTCATCTTGATAAGGATGCATTGCTGTATGCTTCGTGATGGTGGTTTCAAGCTGATAAGCGGACCGGCCAAATTCAAAGGGATGCGTCAAAGCGGTGTACAGGGGGAAAATTTATTTTCCCAGATGAGCATTTTTGGATTGATCCATCTGCATGTCATGGGCTAATTCAGGTAGTGTGGGCCAGTAGTACATTTGTTCATTATACTGATCCAGCACAGGACAACGAAAGCACAACACTAGTGGGTATGTCCGTGCAATGCTCAAGGAGGTTGGAATAAACAATGTGCCAAAAAAGCCACAGCTATTATGAGATTGGCAAGGGAGCAGGCTATCAAATAAGGGATGGTCATACAATCTTGTGCCAATTCAAAGAATGAGGAGATTTGCATGTGTGTTGGAATTGCAGCGTGATGGTTAAATGATGGTGGGGTAAGGCAGAGGACAATATACACCAGGATTGGATGGTTTGGAGTGCAGGAGATAGGGTGGCTCACATGAAAAAGGGGTGAAGTGGATTATGTAAAGTGGCATGCCATTGTACATATGTCCTGGTTTGTTGCTCTTGTCCAGGATGCCAATGCTTCACATGCAAATCCTTACTCTTGTGCAGGTTGGGGAAATGCTAAAAGCTCCTTACGCCTGTGCGGGCTGCTGACGCTTCACACACAAATCATTATGCTTGTACAAGCTCCAGAAAATTTAGAAAACTGGCTACAGCGGTGCAGGCTCCTGACGCCTCCCACAGAATTCCTTACATTGTGCAGGTTCCCGACAATTTAACAGTTTTCTTACGCCAGTGCAGGCTTCCGATAATTCACATGTAAATCCTGATGCTTGTGCAGGTTCCCAACAATTCAAGCAATTCCTTACGCTTTTGCAGGTTCCAACAATGCTAAAAATTCCTTACGCCTGTGCAGGCATCCAACAATTCACATGTGAATCCTTACGCTTGTGAAGGTTCCCAACAATGCTAAAAATTCCTTACACCTGTGCAGGCTTCCAACAATTCACGCGCCAATCCTTACGCTTGTGAAGGTTCCCGACAATGCTGAAAGTTTCTTACACCTGTGCAGGCTCCCAACAATTCACATGCCAATCCTTACACTTGTGAAGGTTCCTGAAAATGCTAAAAATTCCTTATGCCTGTGCAGGCTTGCAACAATTCACATGCCAAGCCTCATGCTTGTGAAGTTTCCTGACAATTTAAACAATTCAATACATGACTAATATTAATAGTGTGTGACCATGGGAAAGGCAATGTCTCATGAATCTGGAGTGGATTGCTCACATGTAGGAACCTCCTGCTTTTCTACAGTTAAGATTTGATATGGATCTAAACCATGGAAGAAGAAAATATAGGAGACGGTAACGGTGATAATTGGTGCATTTTTGGCAAAAGAGGTTCACACAAACAAATACTCACTCAAGCTTTTGGTGGGGCACTTACAAAAATTATTCTCACACAATAGGATATTTGAACCATTGAGGAAAATATGACTTCACGTGAGCAAAGAATGTAATACAAATGGAAAATAATAATCATTGAAAAAAAAAATTTATTTGAAAGAAATTATTACAAAAGATCAAAAGATGAATCAATGAGATTTTTTTTTGAATTTTTATTTTTCTAAGAATTTGGAGACTATCCCGGTGATGTCCTCCTTTGGATAAGCCTCCAGTTCCTGGCCAAGGAGGGAGTTTAGTTCATCCCGGAATTCCCAGTGCATCTCATTTTGATGAGTTGCATCCACGAAAGGAATCATGTGGAGCAAGTGGCGATGCGCCAACAAGATTTGTGGATGATGGCTTGAGGAATCATCAAAGTCGGTCGTAAGCCGGTAAATTCCTGGCGAGCGTCATCATGGGAATGAGAGGGGCTTTGCACTGGGAGGGATCTCTGGGAAGGGAACCGGGGTTGGAGTGGAGGGGGAGGGGGGGATCCAACGGGCATATTGTCGATGATAATTATTGAGCGGGGAGTGGCGGGACGAGCTGGGGATGGTCAAAGAAAAGGTGAGGATAAGTTGATAGGAGTGAAGAAAGAGAAGTGGTGACTCACCAAAAGGTTACTCCATGGATTGCATCTGAGCTACCTCAGGTTCTGGCTCACAAGTCAGAACGTCCTCAGGTGGTTTGGAGGATGAATTAGGGGCAGGACTAGGTGGCTCTTTGGTTTGGGAGGGTTCTAAAAAGGAGTAAGAGTCAGTTCACTTGACTCAAAAGTGAAAGTGAAAATGAAATGAAACTTTGGCGGCTTACCACAGAGTAATTCCTCTGACCATTGGGTGCCACTTGGGCCTGGAGTGGGTTTCTGCGGGGTTTGCTTGCGAGGCAAACTAGGAATGGGAAAGTCTTGTTGGGGGGGATTCAGTGGGTTTTGTTCTATGAGTAATGGAAAAAAGTCAGTATTATTGTGTGAAGAGAAATGCGTAAGGAGGAGAAAGAAAACTTACTTTGGCATTTGAATCCTATTGGTGACAAGACATGGTGACGATTGGCCCAAGCTCAAATGTCCTCTCCCCATTGCCATCCTTCATTGGCCTGAAAATCACTTTGCTCCAGTCAAGGAGTGAAGTGACCATTGGATGGTGGCGTAGGAGGGGGGTGGACAAATTGATACTTGAGGGGACAGGGCTAATTGTCCGGAACTGTTCCTGTCGGCCTCTTTCGGATCCCGGTGTCCATTTGTGCTCAGATATTGCTTCATCATCATCGACTACAAAGGAGTCCTTTCAAGGGCATCTTGGGAAGGAACTCCTCTGGCCGCGTGGTCAGAAGGGGCGGACAATGAACGAACATTTCTTGTGTGCTTGTCGGCAAGCTCACAAGTGTTGGTTGTCATTGAGGAACAAATGCAGGGGATACCCCGCTTGGTGTATAAAGTGCATGACATCTAAAAACAAAACAGTTGAGGTTAGTAACTGAATAGAAAGTAAACAATCAAGAAAGAAAATGAAGACGTACAATGAATTATATAAATTTAAAACAGAAACAAAATAAAGACGCTCTAGTTGGAAGTTTTCAAAAGTCTGGAAGAGAGTTTTGAAGAAAAAAAATAATTAATATCGGAACATAATGTGGACAAAAGTTTTAAATGGAGGAGGCACACAAGGTGGATAGAAGTGGGGTTCTGAAAGTATAAGCAGGAAAAAGGAAGGGGAGTGGGTTTAGTGGAGTGCGAAAGAAAAGACTGGAAAGGCAGGAAGACCAAGGGGAATATGCACAAGAAGGAGAACAGTGAGTGAGCTTGAACAAAGTGGAGCCGGTGAGGAAGAAAGTGAAGGGCTTGTTGGGAGAAGATAGTCTTTTATACCATCGTGAATCTGAGACAATCATAGCAGCTGCAGCACCCAACAAAGGCTCAGCTTCAAAGCTTGTTGGCAAAATTGCAGCTCAGTTGCAGCCAATGCTGCAACTGAGAAGGGAAATGCTCACGTGAGGCAGAGGAACAGAGGGGTTCTGGCTGAGTATTGCAATTGATTTAATTGTCAAACTCAGTCAAATCCCCTTTCTTTCCTTAAATAGCCACCCAATCACCCCGGAGGGCTTTTGTGAGGCCCTCATTGAATGTGCATGGTGGGTGCAATGCACAAGTGCCCCATGCAGGAAAGCACGTTGTGGGAACTCCTTTTGGTGTGGGATGAAATAAGGCAGTACCTTGAGGGGGAAATTATTGGTAAGTCTGTTTTGAATTTCAGAATTGTCCAATAACCATGGGTGCTAAGGTGTATTAGCTGCCCCTCTAAATAATACTGAATAGTCAGCCTACAGAGAATCACAAAATAAAATAATATTTGTGGCTTTAACAGATAGAGAAGACTTAACAGCAGTCTCTCAATTAGACCTATCAATAACACTACAGTAAAATTTTTATTTAAAACTAAAATTTCTGATAAAATAAAGACTAAGATTTTTTTTTATTATTTTAATAAAAGTAATTATAATATATATATATTTTTTTTTTGGTTTTCTGTTATTTTGATAAAAGTAATAGGAATATTTTTTTTTTTTTTTTTTTTATTTAAAACTAAAATTTCTGATAAAATAAAGACTAAGATTTTTTTTTTATTATTTTAATAAAAGTAATTATAGTATATATATTTTTTTTTGGTTTTCTGTTATTTTAATAAAAGTAATAGGAATATTTTTTTTTTGGGTTTTATGATGATTATAATGATTTTTTTTATATTAATACTAATAATAAGACTAATTGATATTCTTCTTTTATATTTTCAATGTTGAGTTTATATCACTACTTCTTCTCTTTGTTAATAACACTAAGCTTTTGTGAAAGGCTACTAAGCTTTTACTATGGCTATACTACTATTCTTCACTAATACTAAGCTACTGAGCAAGGCTACTGAGCTTTTACTACGGTTATACTACTATTCTTCACTAATACTAAGCTACTGAGCAAGGCTACTGAGCTTTTACTACGGTTATACTACTATTCTTCACTAATACTAAGCTACTGAGCAAGGCTACTGAGCTTTTCACTACTAAAACACTACTACTATTCTAGATATCCTGCTAGTTCAGGGATGGTGGTGATCCTGGACAGTGGGAACCTGTTCCATGATGATGGGAAAGATGAGGGAGAGAGGACCTCTATTTATAGCTTTTGGGCCTCCATAGAGCTTCTCAAAATAGGGTACTTAGAAAAAATCATAGTTGAGATGTTTTAGCTGGTGAGACGTGTAGTTTTGGTGTAGCAACGTGTTTGTTGAGAGAATTATGCTGGTGGTGCTTTTTCTTATCAAAATCATGTGATGTATTTGAGATGATTTAGCTGGTGAGATTTTCTTTTTATCAGATTCATGTGAGTTCATTGAGATAATATGGCTGGTGATGTTTTCTTGAAGGTGGGGAAAGTATTTTTTTGTTTCTATTTTTATGTATGTTATGAGAGAATTATGCTGGTGGTGCTTTTTCTTATCAAAATCATGTGATGTATTCGAGATAATTTGGCTGGTGAGATTTTCTTTTTGCCAAGAAAGTGGAGAAAATACAGCTCCTGACAATTGAACTTTCTTCTAGTCATATGATATATATGAGAAAATTATGCTGGTGTTTCTGTTTCTTATCAAAATCATGTGATGTCTTTGAGATAATTTTGCTGGTGACACTTTCATTTTTGGTGACTTTGTTACGTATTTTCTGAGAGAATTATGCTGGTGGTGCTTTTTCTTATCAAAATCATGTGATGTGTTTGAGATAATTTGGCTGGTGGGATTTTCTTGAAGGTGGGGAAAGTATTTTTTTTTTCTATTTTTTTTGTATGTTATGAGAGAATTATGCTGGTGGTGCTTTTTCTTATCAAAATCATGTGATGTGTTTGAGATAATTTGGCTGGTGGGATTTTCTTTTTGCCAAGAAAGTGGAGAAAATACAGCTCCTGATGATTGAACTTTCTTCTAGTCATATGATATATATGTGAAAATTATGCTGGTGTTTCTGTTCCTTATCAAAATCATGTGATGTCTTCGAGATAATTTTGCTGGTGACACTTTCATTTTTTGGTGACTTTGTTATGTATTTTCTGAGAGAATTATGCTAGTGGTACTTTTTCTTATCAAAATCATGTGATGTGTTTGAGATAATTTTGCTGGTGAGATTTTCTTTTTGCCAAGAAAGTGGAGAAAATACAGCTCCTGACAATTGAACTTTCTTCTAGTCATATGATATATATGAGAAAATTATGCTGGTTCTTTATTTTAGTATTGTATCATTCCATATGGAGATTGCATCATTTCTATCAATCTTGATGCGTGTCATTATTACTAAGCAAACCTTTGTTCTTGGAAAATATATTGTAATTTTATGCATAGCCTTGAGGTAATTCTTCTTTCAATTGAATCGAGGTGGGGAAAAGACAGCTTCTGATGCTTCGGTCCATCTTCATATACCTTTATTTAGATTAGATGCCTTTAATGACCTAATTTGTTATTGATGATGTGATAAGGTGGATATATCTTTGATACTATACTGTTTTGATAAGATCTTGAGGCTGTGTATTGTATATTTCTTTTTGAAGTTTGTAATTGTAATTTGTAAATCTGTTTTGTGTAATTCTTTTTATTATCATTTTTTTTCTTTTGTTTTATTGGTAAGCTTGAGACTGGTACTGATGGTATGGAATACCACATCCCCCTCTCCATTTAATGCTGTCCCCAGCATTCCAGTTGAAAAGCTTGCCAATATCAATCATATCCATTTTGATCAATTCCTTCTCCCTCTGATATTAAATCTTCTTCTTCAATTTCTTCACTGCTGTCATTTTCTGACTCTGTACTTGATTCAACTTTCTTCCCTCTGGGATAAAACCTCTTGATGTGACTTGCTGCAAATTTTCTTGTAAGTTTAGTGCCATCCAATTCTTCAAGCTCATAAGGTCCATTATTAATTTGCTTTATGACTCTATAAGGTCCATTCCAACGGTTCTTGAAGAGTAAACCCCACTGTGACTCAAGTGGCTTATTATAAACTAATACCAAGTCCCCTAGCTCAAGTGAATTTCTCAGTCTATGTGCAATCTTTTTGTCCAAATATTTAACTGATTTGTGTCTTGAATCTCTTAATTTCTCTGCTGCTGCTAATCTTGTTTCCTCTTTTGCTGCAATCTGTATTGCTCTTGCTTCCAATAGCTCTTCTCTTGTTGATATTTTGTTTCATTGAATGTTCTTCATTTTCCTATTATTCAATTTGGTTGTTAATTTTGATATCTTCTTTTTTTTATTTCTTGATTCCTTGATTTTACTTCCATATTCAGCCCTCTGGTGTGCTACCCCTGTAGTTTGAGTCATACAAAGACTAAATTTTAGCCTTCAGGTTGCTATCCTGTAGTTTAAAGTCATACAAGGACTAATTTTAGCCTTAAGGTTGCTACCCTGTAGTTTAAAGTCATACAAGGACTAATTTTAGCCTTAAGGTTGCTACCCTGTAGTTTAAAGTCATACAAGGACTAATTTTAGCCTTCAGGTTGCTACCCTGTAGTTTAAAGTCATACAAGGACTAATTTTAGCCTTAAGGTTGCTACCCTGTAGTTTAAAGTCATACAAGGACTAATTTTAGCCTTAAGGTTGCTACCCTGTAGTTTAAAGTCATACAAGGACTAATTTTAGCCTTAAGGTTGCTACCCTGTAGTTTAAAGTCATACAAGGACTAATTTTAGCCTTAAGGTTGCTACCCTGTAGTTTAAAGTCATACAAGGACTATCTTTAGCCTTCAGGTTGCTACCCTGTAGTTTAAAGTCATACAAGGACTAATTTTAGCCTTCAGGTTGCTACCCTGTAGTTTAAAGTCATACAAGGACTATCTTTAGCCTTCAGGTTGCTACCCTGTAGTTTAAAGTCATACAAGGACTAATTTTAGCCTTCAGGTTGCTACCCTGCAGTTTAAAGTCATACAAGGACTAATTTTAGCCTTCAGGTTGCTACCCTGTAGTTTAAAGTCATACAAGGACTAATTTTAGCCTTCAGGTTGCTACCCTGTAGTTTAAAGTCATACAAGGACTAATTTTAGCCTTCTTTATTTGATCTGATCTTTTATCCTTAATTTTAATCACAACAGTTTATTTTATTTATTTTTGTTTTTGTTTTTTTTTTTAAAAATTATTTTCTGTTGAAAAAAAAAAAAAATTTTTTTTTTTTTTTATGTTGAAAAAAAAATTTTTTTTTTTTTTTTTTTTTTTATGTTGAAATAATTTTTTTTTTTTATGTTGAAAATTTTTTTTTTTTTTTTTTTTTTTTTCTTATGTTGAAAAATTTTTTTTTAAGAGTGATCAAATTGATGAGTTATGTTGAATGACTTTTCAATTTGAGGAGTGAGGTTACATTTTCAAATGGTGTAGTGGTTAGTGATTCCGGGTTGCTTTCCACTTTCATCAAATTCGAAACGGGTTCAATTCCCCCCTCTGGCGGTAATTCTTCTGCTGGACCTGTCAGTTTCTGGAATAGGGTAACCATGCTGGGTAGCATATTCTGAGCCTTGAGCAAGCTTAGTGATGCAATTTGGTATCGTTGTGTTCCTTGAGTCTGTCAAACAAAATTGATCTTTGGAAACTTGTTGTGATTGAGGGTGCTCAACCTTGATTATGATTTGAGAAGTACTGATTTCAATTTCCTTATTTAAAATGCTGGAAGGATGCGTGCTAGTCAAAGATTGACTAACTCATTAATTTGGGGCTATAAGAACGTCATCCAGTATAAATTGTAGTAGCCTTTTGGTTAGTTGAATTATTTTCTGTATTGAGGTGTTCATTTTATGACCGGCGGTCATAATTTGACATTTTAAATTCTTTGATATTCCTTTTCTGTATCTGAATGGCTTAGCTTGTTTGGTTGGTTTTTCTTCCCTTTCTTGATATAGTTTTCTTGCTTTATGGCAAATTATGACCGGCGGTCATAATTTTGACATTTTGAACTTCTTCTATTTTCTTTTTCTGTATCTGAACAGCCTAGCTTGTTTGGTTGGTCTTTGAAATAGTGTTCAATTTATTTATTCATTTCTTTTAGCCATAGTTGTGGATTTGATATATCCTTGTCAATTGTGGTTTCTGTATTCATATGTACAATAAGGATCCTGAATATGGCTGTTTAATCTTGTTTCTTCAAAGTATAAACTGTGTTTTGAGAATGGTGGCTTTTTTTTATTTTAATGGCTGTGTTATTTTGTGATTCATCTTCTAATTGTTTTATTTTTTAATGTAGATTTCAATTGAGAATTATTAAGGTTTAGTTGTAGTGATTTAGAATCATATGACTATTTTAATGGTGGCTTTTGTTTTGCATTAATTACCAGGATTGAATTATTATTTTTGTTGATGTTTTTTTTTAGGTTAATTCAGATGAATTTTGTGGCTTGCATTAAGTTGTGCCCCTATGGGTTTATTTTATGTTTTCATGAAAATCTTCATTAATTGTTCTTGGTTCTAATTAGATAATCTGTATGAGATAAAAGGTTGATCACTTCTGCCATTCTTCACATCTTCAGTACCAATCATTTAGTTTCCTTTCTAGCAGAATTATTTAATAATGAATTCACCAGCTTCACCTGATCATACTAATAATTCATCAACTTTAATTGATATTTTTTGCAGAAGGCATCTTGCTAAAATTGAACTTCCAAAATCCCCTCCAGCTTTGTGCTCTACAACCCCACTTGATACTCCTCCTGATTGGCGTAATTTATCATATTTTGAATCTAATTCTTCAGTAAAGGCCCCATTTTCCAATAGTGAACCTATTTCAGAATATGTTGAACAAGAATCTTCTCCTGCTTTGAAGCCTTTATATTTAGATGATGATTCTATAAATATCTCTCCAACAACCCAAAGCATTGATGAATCTGTCACACTAAATAGCATTGATACCTTCTCTTCCTTTGATTCTACATATTTTGAACATCCACATTGTGAACTAACTCCATCACATGATAGTAGCTCTTCTTTTGAATTTATTGAACAGAAGTCTTCCCCCGCCTTAAAGTCTTTATCAAATGATAATAAAATTGATTATCTTGAAGAAAATTATTCACCCTCCTCCTCTCCTAGTCTTGATGAGTCTGCCACATTGAATAGTCTTGATAGCTTTTCTTCTTCCACTTTGCAGGTTTTAAATTCTGAATCTACTCTTGAATATCTTGAGCAGACTTCTTCTCCTATTTTAAAATCTAGCATTGATGATATTGTTGATAGGTCTCCATTCCATATTACTGACATTATTACGTCAAAAATTGCCCTGAAAGATGATTCACCAGAATCATTTCAACCTCCATCGCCTGTTTATTGTTCACCTAACCAGAGATTTTCACCATTTTGTTTGCCACTTTTTCCTGGATTTTCATTAGATTCTGATTTCAAATTCCCTGCTTCTGGTGAAAGGGTTATAAAAATAGAAGATAACAGTGCTGAAGTAGATGAGCTAGATCCTGTTCCTTATTCCATGGATTTACCAGTAGTCCAATCCACATCACAACCAGCTTCTAATACTTCCCCCCATATGAATAATCAGAAGCTTAAGAAAAGAAAACAAACCCAACCAAGGAAGAAATATTCATTGCGGCCCCAGAAGAGGATTTGCTATAAGTAATTAGTTTTTCTTTCTTTGAATAATTCCTCACAATGTAAGCCCTTCTTCAATAATATTTTTTTTACTAAAAGGAAAGATATTAATTCTCTAATATTTTTTTTTTTTTTGTTATTTGGCTACTTATTCTCTGTTATTTCTTTTTTTTTTATTAAAAAAAAACCTTGGTACTCTGATATCTCAATTATAGTTGAGATAGTTGAATTTTGAGATGAAATGCAACATTTTCATTTTATTTCCTGGTTTTCCTATGGCTTTTCTTTTTAATTATTATTCCAATGCTATGGCGGTATTGTTTTATTTTGAGGCTTGATTGAATGGATATGAATGCTTTTCATTGATCTTAGTGATTTTTTTTTATAAATCCCTAAAGAAATATGATAGGAATTTTTTTTTTTTGTTTGTTTTTATAATAATGAGTGAAATCCCTTCTTGTGATACTGGTATTAAGATTCCATTTATCTTTTTCCTTGTGGCTGGTAAAAATAAGTTTAGAATTGATTTGAATTGAAGCTGATAGATAAGCTGATGAATAAATTCCAGAGTTATTTGTTTTGTTTTCTTTATATCTTCTTTCTTCCTGCATTTGTCAATCAAATTATGACCGGCAGTCATGATTTTGACGTTTTTGAGCAATCTGACTGAGAAGCCTGACAAAAATATTAGGAAAGGCCTATGGGCCCACACTTCCCCAAACTTGTGCCATTTTTAATATGAGGTGGCATGAGAACAGATAACCACCCCTGTTTTTTTTTTTTTTTTTTTTTTTTTTTTTTTTATAGTTTGTGAAGAATATTCTTCTGAATCCATTGTACAAGCTGTTTCTTGAGTTTTGATATGAATCTTCTTTTTTCTGCTTTAATTTTTTTTACAAATAATTCTTCCCAGACAAAGCTCCAATGATCCTTATTGATATTATAATTATGTGCCTTGAGACTGATAATTCCAAGTATAAACACCTCTTCCCATAAGACATTCCAATTTGCCTTTTCAATTACATAATTTCCATGCTTCCATAAGATTCTTCCTTCTGGTATGTCCAGTAAATCCAGAAACAGTCCTCTTGAGGCTTCCACATCCCCAAAATATATTTTTCTTCTCCATTCTGAATCTGTTAATGTATCCTCTTCCCAATATGTGTTTCCTAAATTTCCCTTGATACCTTCATATGTAAGTAATTCTAGAAATTCCAGTCTCAAAAGAGAGAATCCTGGAAGCTCTTTCCAATCTTTAGATTCTTGAATTTGTTGATGCAGTTCTGGAAAATTGAACAATTCTTCAAATTCTAAGTATGGAATTGATATCTGAAATAAATCCTCTCCTTCTTCAACAAATGGTGTTTCCCAGTAATTGACTTCTGTATTTCCTACAATTTTGCAATTTACGTCTGTCCAGCCTTCTTCATTCCAACCAAGATTCCATTCCAATTCATTTTCATGTGTAAGTTTGGCATCCATGATTGTCTAGATCCTTTCTGAGGTTTTGGTGAGATTATTGAGTTTTGAGATAAAAGACTAATTCCTCTTTGATAAGGCAGGAGGTCACTGCCCTTGATACTAATACAGATATATACAGAATTCTCTTTTTTTTTTTTTTTTTTTATTTTATTTTGCTATTTTTCATATGGTTTTTTTATTTTTTACTTGGTGATTGGAATTGGATTACTTCAGCTGTTATTGAGAAATATTCAACCTTCTGTTGTGAATTACTGAAAGACATATGTCCTTCAATATTTCTCCAAATATCTTGTTGCGTTGTTTTCTTTGTGTATTTCCTTTCCATTCTGAAACAAAACCTTTGACTTCATGAATAAACATGTACCCAACATCACACCAGCAAAGAGTTCCTCCCAAGATTTCCAAACCATCTAGATTCAAATCTTCTTGAGCCCATAACATTTTGTGATACAGTCCTTCTATTGTCATTTGATAATATCCATAAGGCTTCTGCCAGTAAGGATTCCTTAAATTTCCTTTGATTCCAATAGTGGTTAGTAATTCCAGAAAATCAACATTTGTAAGATTTGATCCAGGTAGTTCTGAAATATGTTTGGTTTGAATTATTGGTGAATCTAGCTCATAATCATATAGTTCCTTAAATGTTATTATTGGAAGTATTATGTAATCTTCCAGTCCTTCATATTCTGGTATGTCTTCCTGTATGCCATTTTGATTCTGGGAGTCATTTGGTAATTCAGATGTAATTCCTTTATTTTGATTAAATAGATCAGTTGCGCTTGAAAAGCAGAATATTTGATCATAGGCATGATTAAATTCTTCTAGAATGCTAAGTCCAGCTAGCCTTTGTGTATTTTCTGATAACTCTCCTTCTTCTAGATCTTCAAATATTCTTCCTTGCTTATATTTATCTTCCAAATCTTCATTATTTTGTTGGTATAACTTCAAGTCATCTTCTGATTCTGCTGTTTCCATTTTTTTATCAATCCTCTTTTGAATATCTCTATCCCAAACTTGATCCATTTTGTCTTCAGCAATTATGGCACTTTCCTTTTCCAATTCTTCAAATTTTATTTTTGCCAATGGATTGATTATGTCATCTTTTATTTTTTTAGTATCACTAATGTACCAAGCTTTCTCCTGAAATAAATTTTAATAATCTTCTGCAATTCCTGAGGAATTTGCTTCAGGTGGCTTCAGATCCATTTTAAATTTCTTCTGTGGGCTTTCTACTTTATCTTCTTCATTCATACCACTTAACTCAAGTGCTAGCCATTTCTCTGGGTCTTCTATGGCCATGTCCAAATTTCTTCTCATCTTCTTCAGCTCCATTTTTATTTTTTCTATTGCTTCACTATCTTCTACCTTCAATTCATCCTCTTCTGGATCCTTCCCTTTAGATTTTGTTTCAGTTTGAGGTGGAATACTTTCTTTAGATGAAGATAATATGCTTGACTTTTCTTCATCTATTATCTGGTTGAAATTTTCAAATACTAAGAAGTCCAGGTAGGTTTTCTCTTCACTTTCAAAAGTGACTTCAAGATTTTTAATTTGACCAATTGGCTTCAAAACGTTATCTGCTGATTTTGATGTGTAAGGGCTGATTTTTAATTCTGCTTTTAGGGCCATTTCCTGAGTTATAACATTCAAGTCATTTTTTGCATCAAAAATAGCTGAGAAGGGTATTTTGTTTGCTCCAAGAAATGTTGTCTTCACTCTTGTTGAAGATTGACTTTCTGTTTCCTCTGTTTCTTTTTTTTTGGATGATTCTGCTCCATGTATTGACCATTTTCCAATCTCTGAAGATGCACAAAGTTCCATTCCTCTGGGTGGAGAAATTTCCCAACCCATAGCTTGAGGGTTACATATTGGTAAACATAATCGACGTCCATCTTGCTCTGGATAACTAAATATTTCCCCTTGCTTGTGTGAAAATTCCAATTTAACATTATTATCTGCTAAAAATGGTCTTCCAAGTATGGTGTGTACAGCTCCTTTTGCTATGAATAAATGAATTTCTTTTTCTTCTCCTGTTATCATAGTAATTGGTGTAAATTCTGAGAGTCCAACCAAAGATGTTGTATGTCCACCAATTCCTCTGAGATTCATATTGAGCTTTCTACTTGTAAGTGAGGCTTGAATTGCGATTTCCTCTGGTATGATATTAATTTCTGATCCAGTATCCACCAATGCCATTGTAGGATATTCTTCTCTTCCAATAAATACTTCCATAAATCCAAGTGGGCATGCATAATGTAATCTTGGGGTATGATAGTCCCGTAGCTTTACTGAAAGTAGTCTTTCTTGAATATTTGACGTATTGACTGATTTTATCACTTCTTTTTCCTGGATAGTTAAATTTTGTAATTTATCAATAAAGGTTGGTGACATTGATAATATTTCTTCAAGAGTAAGATTTATCTTTTGTTCAAGTATTTTCTTCATTACATGTTCAATTATTAGCTTTGGGGTATTGGCTGTAGATTTTACTTTGTCTTTTAATTCCATCTTTTGCGACTCCTGTCTTAGTCCCTCCTTATTCTTATTCCTGGAAATGATTTCAATATCATTATCTACTTCCTTTCCTTCTTGTGTTTTCTTGTATTTTGTTGGAATTAGAACTCTTATTTCTTCTTCTGCCTCATCTTCCTCGTGGTACGCACCTGGTATCTTCTTTTTAAAGGGTTTGTGTGTTTCATTTTTATCCTCTTGCTGGGTTTGGATTTGACTTTCCTGTCTTGCAGCTCTTTGCCTTGTCTGTCTAAGCCCAACATTTATTTGAAGATTTTCATTTGCTGGTGATACTTGAGGAGGTTTCCAGTTTCCCCATTCTTCTATTTGAGCTATAGCAGTTGCCTTCTCTTTGCTTTCCTCAATTACTGTTGTTTCTTGCTTCTTTTGGGGTGGATTTGATTGTTCCATCATTTTCTTTGTAAAATCCTCCTGCTCTTTGGCAAAATGTCTAACCAATTCTTTTGCAGATTTAGGGCCTTCTGTGGGTACTCTTTGAAAATTTGGAAAAAGATATGTTCCTCCACGCTTCAAGACAATTCTTTTCTCCAAGTATTCTGTGAGGTGATTACATCTTATTGCGGAATGTCCTTCTTCTAAGCAGTAATAACACTTCAGTAGCTGTCTTGGAGCCATTTGTGCTGGAACATATGGTTGATAACCAGAAGATATGGGTGGTAAAGGATATCTTGGCCTGAGTAGCTGTGAGTTTTGCGTAACTTTATGATCTTGATTATTGCCTACTTGTATTTTATTTGGAGATTCAACTACTTCTGAAAGGTGTTTGAGCTGATTCAATACTTGCTTAACTGATTCATTCCCAGTATTATTTGATTGATTTTCTTGTGGCTGAGGGTTTTTAATTGTTTTGGTAAGATCTTTCATTTGCTTTAAGACTTCTTCCCAGCTTTCCTCTTCAAACCTAGCTTTCTTCTCTTGTGACTTTGGTTGTGAGAATTCCTTCTGTTGAATTAAGACTTTGGCTTCTAGATCTTGTTCAATATACAGCTTTAAGATTTCCAATCTTGGAATGATATAACCACCATCCAAAGCTTGCACCATGGCCTTATCTTTAATCATTTCTTTGTAAATAGATTCTTGAACACTTGAGGAAAGACTTGCCAAAATTTCTTGATTGTGATTGATATCTCCTTGTATATATTGATACCTTTTGAGATAATGAATAATAGATTCATATTCACCAATGAGCTTTTTATATTGGGTCATATTTCTAATTCCTCCTTCTTGTTGAATCTTTGTAAATAATTGAGTAATTGAGGACAGCTTGTATCTTCTTTCAGGTGAAACTGTTCCCCATCTCCTCTTCATATCCAATTTTAATTGCTCCCAATAGCCAGTTTCATATCCAGGCATTCCTTCAATATGGTAGCTAATTTCTTGATCTTTAGTCCAAAAGGATATCTGTCTTGCTATATCCCTTCCACTTGCTCCTTCAATTTCTGCTATATTTTCTACTCTTTTAATAAATCTTTCCACTTCCTTTCCATCAAACCATAAATTATAATCCTTTGGTCTGATCTTGACAATGGGTGTATTGTTTCGTGGGATCTCTTGTTGCAATGGGCTTGAAGCCTGTGCATGAATATTAACCCACTTTGGTAGAGTATTTGGTCTTTGTGAAGTGAATGGAGTTGATGAGGCCATAGGCCTTGAAAATGGTGATGGTGAACCTTCTTGTCTAAAGATTCTTGGCATGCTTGTAGTTTCTTCCATTGGGCTGTTTTCTGCGGTAAAACTTGACTCTTTCCTTTTCCCTTCTTTTTTTAGGAGTTCAATTAATTCTTGTTGCATTTCCAACATTCTTTGATGAAGTCTTTCTACATCAGAAATATCTTCTTGTCCTTGCATGGTCTCTTCATTTATAATTTCTTCTCTGGATTCATCTGGATTGTGTGGTATCTTTGATGATGATGCTGAATCCATATTGATATATTCTGTATTTATATTCTCTTTTTCACTTTTCTTTTTAATTACAAATAGTTCCTTGAGTAATTTCTGAAAATAATCTGTAACTATCTTTTGATCTTTCTTCTTAGTTCTTGGTGTACCAACTGGTATACTATAATCTATAGGTGATTCTTCTCCAGGTGGTGTTTCTCCTCTTTTTGGATAATAATAGTGAAATGATTTTGTTGAAGAACTTGATGGTGATGATGATTTAGGATTTTGTAGTTTTTCTGATTCCAGATTGACTTGATAGGTGCTTGAAATTGTTTATTGATAAAAGGCTTTTTTTCTTTTTATGGACTAGATTTTTTTTTCTTTGATAATTGACGGATTATTGATGATTGAAGTTGTTGTTGGCCACTGTTGGGACACCAGATGTGGGAACTCCTTTTGGTGTGGGATGAAATAAGGCAGTACCTTGAGGGGGAAATTATTGGTAAGTCTGTTTTGAATTTCAGAATTGTCCAATAACCATGGGTGCTAAGGTGTATTAGCTGCCCCTCTAAATAATACTGAATAGTCAGCCTACAGAGAATCACAAAATAAAATAATATTTGTGGCTTTAACAGATAGAGAAGACTTAACAGCAGTCTCTCAATCAGACCTATCAATAACACTACAGTAAAATTTTTATTTAAAACTAAAATTTCTGATAAAATAAAGACTAAGATTTTTTTTATTATTTTAATAAAAGTAATTATAATATATATATATATTTTTTTTTTTGGTTTTCTGTTATTTTAATAAAAGTAATAGGAATATTTTTTTTTTTATTTTTTTTTTTTTATTTAAAACTAAAATTTCTGATAAAATAAAGACTAAGATTTTTTTCTTATTATTTTAATAAAAGTAATTATAGTATATATATTTTTTTTTGGTTTTCTGTTATTTTAATAAAAGTAATAGGAATATTTTTTTTTTGGGTTTTATGATGATTATAATGATTTTTTTTATATTAATACTAATAATAAGACTACTTGATATTCTTCTTTTATATTTTCAATGTTGAGTTTATATCACTACTTCTTCTCTTTGTTAATAACACTAAGCTTTTGAGAAAGGCTACTAAGCTTTTACTATGGCTATACTACTATTCTTCACTAATACTAAGCTACTGAGCAAGGCTACTGAGCTTTTACTACGGTTATACTACTATTCTTCACTAATACTAAGCTACTGAGCAAGGCTACTGAGCTTTTACTACGGTTATACTACTATTCTTCACTAATACTAAGCTACTGAGCAAGGCTACTGAGCTTTTCACTACTAAAAAACTACTACTATTCTAGATATCCTGCTAGTTCAGGGATGGTGGTGATCCTGGACAGTGGGAACCTGTTCCATGATGATGGGAAAGATGAGGGAGAGAGGACCTCTATTTATAGCTTTTGGGCCTCCATAGAGCTTCTCAAAATAGGGTACTTAGAAAAAATCATAGTTGAGATGTTTTAGCTGGTGAGACGTGTAGTTTTGGTGTAGCAACGTGTTTGTTGAGAGAATTATGCTGGTGGTGCTTTTTCTTATCAAAATCATGTGATGTATTTGAGATGATTTAGCTGGTGAGATTTTCTTTTTATCAGAGTCATGTGAGTTCATTGAGATAATATGGCTGGTGATGTTTTCTTGAAGGTGGGGAAAGTATTTTTTTGTTTCTATTTTTATGTATGTTATGAGAGAATTATGCTGGTGGTGCTTTTTCTTATCAAAATCATGTGATGTATTCGAGATAATTTGGCTGGTGAGATTTTCTTTTTGCCAAGAAAGTGGAGAAAATACAGCTCCTGACAATTGAACTTTCTTCTAGTCATATGATATATATGAGAAAATTATGCTGGTGTTTCTGTTTCTTATCAAAATCATGTGATGTCTTTGAGATAATTTTGCTGGTGACACTTTCATTTTTGGTGACTTTGTTACGTATTTTCTGAGAGAATTATGCTTGTGGTGCTTTTTCTTATCAAAATCATGTGATGTGTTTGAGATAATTTGGCTGGTGGGATTTTCTTGAAGGTGGGGAAAGTATTTTTTTGTTTCTATTTTTTTTGTATGTTATGAGAGAATTATGCTGGTGGTGCTTTTTCTTATCAAAATCATGTGATGTGTTTGAGATAATTTGGCTGGTGGGATTTTCTTTTTGCCAAGAAAGTGGAGAAAATACAGCTCCTGATGATTGAACTTTCTTCTAGTCATATGATATATATGTGAAAATTATGCTGGTGTTTCTGTTCCTTATCAAAATCATGTGATGTCTTCGAGATAATTTTGCTGGTGACACTTTCATTTTTTGGTGACTTTGTTATGTATTTTCTGAGAGAATTATGCTAGTGGTACTTTTTCTTATCAAAATCATGTGATGCGTTTGAGATAATTTTGCTGGTGAGATTTTCTTTTTGCCAAGAAAGTGGAGACAATACAGCTCCTGACAATTGAACTTTCTTCTAGTCATATGATATATATGAGAAAATTATGCTGGTGCTTTATTTTAGTATTGTATCATTCCATATGGAGATTGCATCATTTCTATCAATCTTGATGCGTGTCATTATTACTAAGCAAACCTTTGTTCTTGGAAAATATATTGTAATTTTATGCATAGCCTTGAGGTAATTCTTCTTTCAATTGAATCAAGGTGGGGAAAAGACAGCTTCTGATGCTTCGGTCCATCTTCATATACCTTTATTTAGATTAGATGCCTTTAATGACGTAATTTGTTATTGATGATGTGATAAGGTGGATATATCTTTGATACTATACTGTTTTGATAAGATCTTGAGGCTGTGTATTGTATATTTATTTTTGAAGTTTGTAATTGTAATGTGTAAATCTGTTTTGTGTAATTCTTTTTATTATCATTTTTTTTCTTTTGTTTTATTGGTAAGCTTGAAACTGGTACTGATGGTATGGAATACCACAACGTGGTGCATTTGGTCACAAGTGACCGCGGCAAGATTACCGGCCATATGGCCTGGTGATAGTGCTTGAACAAAGGGTAGGGGGGCTGTAAGACAAGTGAATACAGTCAGAGCTTGGCTTGACCCATTGCGCAGGTTTGCTTTTGGGTCATAACTTAAATGCTCAGCGGCTGAACATTTTAATTGTACAGTTATTGAGCTATTGATATAACTATATCAAACGCACCCTGCTCTGAAATTGCTATGTCATCTCTGTAAGCACACATCCTTAGCATTTTGCACAACATCGGAGGACATTTTGCCCAGGCGCAGCATACCACACGCTTTGGTGAAGTGCTCCAAACTGAGGCTTCCAATGAACTATTGCAAAAATTATTCTGACCATGGCTCTACTGAAAAACTTCCACATGGTGCTTTTGACCATGACATGCTCAGCTTGCGTGTGAAAATCAGGTGAAATGCAATGCTGAGCATGTGGCACATGAGCCACCTGCTCAGTATTGATCAAAAGGGGGACCCTGATTGGGAATATGCATGCAGGCAGGAGTGGTATTACTCCATCCTAATGTGTACAGCCTACATTGTATTATGCAGTACACCTTTTAAAATATATCCTGCGGGGCAGAGAAAAAGCTGTACAAAAATGTAACATGCAATCATGTCAAGGCATCAAGTCAAATTTCTCAACTGCATCCCTTTGATGCACCTTGTTGGAGAGCTCTGCCTAACTACGGGACAGATGCGGGTGTAATCCAAGCTAATGTAAGTGGGTCATAATGGGATGACTTATTATTTGGGTCATACGCAAACAGTGGATTCACTCCAGTGCCATTGTTGGGCCAAACAATGACTTTCCCCGCTTGTTCATTGCATGTGCTCATTGTTGGGCAGCCACACGCTTCCATATGCACCCTCCAAAGGGTCATACGCAAGCAACTTTCACATGCCTGGAAGAAATTTTACTGCCAGTCTTCCGACCGGCTATTTTCTTTGTTGGGTGGTCAGTTTGACTGCAGACGTTCACCCGCTCGCACGTGGAAACCTGAGGCCAATCAGTGTGGATTTGCTTCAGCCTCATCCGCATTAGCATAATCCCAGCCTATGATTTCTGAGGCTGGTTATGTTTGGGTGGGGATCTGCCACTGCAGGTCATTTTCTGCAAATTCTCATGTGCCTCGCTCAGGCTGTTGTGCCTGGCTTGCAGCCACAAAATCCCTTGGGCAGGTGGCCTCTTTTGCCGGAGTTTCATACACGCGTGAGGCAAATACCCTGATGCCAATCTCGGTGGATTATTACCCTCCTCGAACACAATAGGGGTGAATTTATATGTGGATCACGGCTCATGGCCGGTGCCCCCTTTGATCATGCCACACATTCCCCCCTGGAAGCCAAGTAGGCGTCAGTCAGCAAAAAACTTCAGGAAAAACCTAACTCATGTTTGGTGGCACGCCACCAAACATATCTCACCTGCCCACACACAAACATCCCCACAGTGAGATTTCCCTTTGAAACCGCCAACATTGCCCAGTAGGTCCCTGTATGACAATTAACCTGGGGAAGATATGCTCATTGTTTGCTGTCACACCAGCAAACATGGCTGCATGGCTCTAATATGCCCCTCCACAATAAGTTGCTACAGCCCACCCAATTTTATATATGCTAATGTCAACCTTGGTCCACCAAAGGTTGCATAACTTGCTGCAGATCCAGCAGTCATATTGGTGCACCCACATTTTTGCCAACTTGCCTTGATATATGCCCCAACTTGGATATGAAAATTATAAGCCCAAGAGGCCCATCTTCCTAAAGACCATGCACGTAACCACAGGCCATCCCCCCTTGAGCCTATTATTGCTGCCTCTCATATAAGTTCCCCACCTGCACTTATTTGTCTTCATTCCCTTTAGCTACCCCTTCCTGATCATATAATTTCCAACTGTCCCCAAATAATTCATAATAGCCATAATGTCAGCCCCTTCACAGCCACTTTGCATTGGTATGATTAATATTTATATTGAAATAAATAGTGATATAACCTTAAATCCTGGGAAATGCCCACTTAGCTTCTTGGATTATCCTATGGCACAATCAACACAACATATTTGTATATCTCCCCAATCACCAGCATGCTATTGGCACTCTCCCTGGAGCCCTTTCCAAAACGTTGATACCATTCCTTGGGGCACCACAAACTTTCATGCACTGTGGTCCTAGTGGGGCATGGATTGAAAATTGCTAATCTAATCCTACTCAAATATTATTTGTTGAGGGAGTATTTATGACTGATGCAAATGATCCCTCCTCATCTCAGAACCCCAATCTAGCATTGATGTTCCTCACATGGTATCCAAACATTCTCTTCATAATTGAAAGCTTTTGAACACAAGATTTCAAGCTTAAAATGCCCAAAGAATATGACTGTAATACTCATAGTCAATGTCAACTCTTTACTCCCACATTTCCAGCTTCAAACTTGACGCCAGCTTCATATCCTGCTGTTTCATCATTGACTTCCAACCCAAAAATGATACAATTACCCAGTGGATCAGACCTCCCCATTATGACCCCGCCCCATTCCATTATTAAAACCCCCCTCCTCCCTCATCAAAAGACCGGACTAGCTTTTCTCTGGGATCGAGAAATCCCCAATGGCCAATCAGCCCGTAACCTTTGGGCCACCTCACCTCCAGGATCCACTTTTAATGCCAGGTACATCATTTCAAACAAGTTCATTAGCACATTTGAATCCCTTTCAACCAATATCCCTCTTGGAGGAATGCTTGCGGATGATATGGGATTAGATAAAACCATTCAGGCCATTACTTTAATTGGTACCTCCAAGGAGCAGTTGATTGCAAACCCCCATTGCTCCATGCCCACCATGATCATCTGCCCCCCTTTCTTAATTACCAGCTGACAATCATAAATATCCAAGAATGCTCAGGCTGGAGCGCTGCATGCCAAAATCTACCATAGTCCCACTCGTCACTCATTATCCAAGGCTGACATCTTAAAATATGATATCATCATCACTTCTTATAGTACTATCACCCAAGAATTTAAGCAAACCAATACCTCTACATCATTCATTTTTAAAATCAATTGGCCTCATATAATTTTGGATGAATCACATTGAGTGTCTGATCTTTAAATGATTCAAATTACCTTTTATATCCAATAGCCCTTCCCCCATCTTATAGCTATATTCGCTCTCAATACACTGCCACTCACCATGCCATTGATAGCCTCCTTTCATCCCGTCAAATATGTTTAACAGGCACACCTATTCACAACACCATTTATGACCTTTTGGGCATAATATCATTCATCACCCAACCCCAGAGCTCAGATCAAGATAACTGGTCACCATTCATCCTGAGTAGTCTTTTCAAAGGTAGAAATGATATTTTTCATTTGGCATTGCGGCATTTAAGTTTGTGCCGCACCAAAACCACACATCTCAAATCCCTCCCCACTATTAGCCATCATTATGAGCTGCTCCCACTCAACCCAACCATGCAGCAAGAACATTCCACATTATACAAAGAATTCCTATCATCCAAAAGCAAAGGACCAGGAGATTTTTAGAAATATTAATAATCTGCAAATATTTTGTAACCATCACATCATCCTTAACACATTTGTGGAGGCGGATTTGGAAGACCATGAGGGCAGGAGCACTCAGGATAACTCCCCAACAATCACACAAACTATTGTGGATGTGGAAACATGCATGATGAGTAGTAAAATTGCACACCTCCTACAAAGCTTAATGGAGAACAAACAATCAAAGTGTGGTCCAACCAAATCAGTGGTTTATACCCAATGGACCCAATTTCTTGATTTGTGAGTTAATTCTAATATGCATCCATTACCAATTTAATCCATCTAACTGTTTTTTATTGTAGAAGTGGTATTGAACTTTCCCATCACTCTATCCTTTCAGCAAGAATTGATGGAACAATTACAGCATGAGTGCAGGAGAAGGCACTGGAGAATTTCTTCAATAATCCTGAATGTGAAGTACTGATTGCATCCATTGCTGCAGCTGGAACTGGCCTCAATATAACTTGTGCTAATATTGTCTATTCAATGGTGAGGGGACCCCCAAAATTCTACCCTGATTTTCAGACCCTGACATCCACATTTCCAGGAGCCCAATTGGAACCCAGCCATTGAGGCTCAGGCTGTTGATTGACTCCATCATATTGGCCACCAACAACCTGTCAAGGCCATCCACTATATCACTCCTCATTCAGTTGAGGTCAAAATGCGGAAGGTACCTTTCAAGCTCATCCTTGACCCTGATTGTATTTCTATTCTAAAATCCTTCCTTATGGGAATGCCATATTCCAATCACCACAAGGTCCATGAAAAGAAAAAATCATTAACTGCGTGAGCCTTACTGATATTATATATTTTGTGTTTGACCAAGTTGATAACTCCTGTTCACCCTGGCACAGGTCCACAATTATGAACACCATGAGCTGTATTGAGCTTCTTAAATATTTCCTCAATGAAAATGAGCAATAGAGTCTTATTTCTAAGGGAGACAGTGATACATTCCAATTCATATTGTCTATATTCTGACATACTTAGCAAGTTGTTGCATCTTTAAGAAGTAATAATCAGATTGTATTACACCTGCACAAAGAATTCACAAAGTGTTAATTTGTAACTGTGCTATATATCTATATTAGTAAGTTATTGCAGAGCATCACCATTCGGCCTAATAGCTGGCATGTCAAGTATTTTGAGGGCGCTAGTCTGCATCTTACTACAGCTCTTGAGCCAAGCTTGATCAAATACCTGAAATGATAGGCCTTCCAGAATATCACCATCATCTGTCCATTGTAATTCTGGCAATCTATCAATAGTTTTTTTACCCTTTTTTTAATCCAATTACAAAACTCTATGTCTTGATCCATTTTTAAGACCGATTCATTAAATAACAGGGAGCGCCAGCGTAATCCCACTTTGTGGTAAACTTGACGGCCATTTTCCAGTACCTCCTCAGTATCTAAGAATATTCAAGGGTCATTGAATTGCAATGCTAGAATGGGAAATTTAGCCGTATCACACCATTCACAAAGGCACTCACTGGTCTGCACATAATCAAGTAGATCATCATGAGTCTTTGTTCACAATGAAGAGATACAGTAACTAACCCTTTGACAAATCTTTGCAAGCTTTTGATTCTCCTTCTTTTTTACCAAATACTCAGCATCCTTTTGAATAGACTTCCATTCTCTTTTCAAATAAGTGAAATATTGCTCCATTAAAGCCACCACAGCCCCATAGTTATTATGATCCTTGTTCCAACAGTAATGATGATACTTGGCGCTGACAAGTGCAAGATGGAATGTATGGTAAAACACCATAGACATCAACTCATTGAACAGATGTTGCCATGAGCTCTCCCATTCCCAAGTGAATCGCTTTAGTCCTAGCTTGTGGAGCTCATTTTCGCAGTAGCTTTGGAAACCCTGAGACTGAACCTGTGTTGATGGCTCATTGAAAACATCCTTGGGGACATATCCAAGATGACCAGCCACTTGAATTGAAATTTCATGCTCTTCTGTGCTGGGTGGTTCTGGTAGTGAGGAAAAATCCTTATCCCTAACTTTGAGTAGGAACAGGAAATGGGAATGTACTGCTGATCTCATTCCATGGACATTCTCTGGAAGTTCTGCTTTCAGCCATTTTTGTTTCTCCTTCTGGCTTGCACGTTTTGCCACATTGTGAGCTTTAACAGCCTGGTTCCTTTGCTGTCTGACCTCGGATTGTTCAAGCATACTCTGGGCAAGGCCCATTTGAGGATGGGTGAACTCACTATTTGACTGAGTGCCATGCTCATGCGCCATGAAATTGTCCCTCCTTGGTTCATCATTCATCCACAATTTTTTCTCTTGATGAACTGGCATGAGCTTTTCTTGGTTTGGAGGCATATGGATGATGACGCCCAGTGACTTTCTCTTTATGGAACAGAGGTGAAGATGCATAAAGTTCATCACCTGCCATGCAAATCATCAGTTAACACATCAAAACATTAATGAAGACTGGTCATACTCACAATCTTCAATCGGCTCCTGAGATCGGACTGACTTGCCTTTAGGTGCCATATCTAACCCATGAAAAAAACATATCAAATTGTGAAAAAGTTTATACTCCAAAATTAAAATGACTGACTTTGATGAAGCGTCAATCCTGGATTTCCCTCCAACAGACCACTCCAAGTTACATTTTCCAATGGTCTTTTTTGTTGCCCCCCATCAACCCGCCTTTCATTGCCCACATGAACCTGAGATCCTGATGGAATATTGATGGTTGGCTGTTTACTTCGTCCAAAGGGATCTTGGGATGCGACTGGATTCCGACCGGGATTAAGGAGGAACTCACGTGGAAATTTTGATTGAGGATTAGCATTTGATGAGATTTGAGGTGTGCCTTCTGGCCCCTGAGACACATGAATTTGTGTATTAGTGGGATTTGGGGGAATTGGAGTGGCGGAAATATTTGGGATTGACCAAGTGCTTGAAGTTGGAGCCTTCGGATTTCCCACATCAATGTTAAGACCTGATACATTCATTGAGGATGCAATAGGGGTTGTGAGAGGAATGTTGGGACTAAATGGTGACTGTGTTTGAACATATTCTATGCTGGATTCACTATTCGAGTCATGAACAGAACCTGAACGGGATTTATGTGACTTGGAAGATGACATACGGGCCAAAAAGTACAGTAATATTTTTAACTAGATAAAACACCTCAGTATTATGATAAAATAGAGTGATATGAGATGAAATCTTTTCAAATTTAGAATAGAGAAATTCTATGAATAGTTGAAACCAAGTGTCGCATGGAAGTTCAATAATACTCTTTTTAGGAGAATCCTCCCTGCCTCCTCTTGAGCTCCTCCGCTTTTGTTGGATACCACCCTGCACGGCCTACCACCATATAATGTAATATTTCCTTGATCTCAAGGGGGACCCATCATCCATAAGTAATCATATTTGGTTACATTTCCGCCTCCCCATTGTCACATTTTGTGAATTATCCAAACTGCCAATATATGCATTAAAATTCCACAGCATTGTACATCTGTAAAGGGGTATATTCATGAAGGATTTAACCACAAAAGAGACATCACCTTTTCAAGAAAGGAGAGACAATACAAATCACATTCCAATCAATTAAAAGCCTGCTTCACTTAAATCAAATACCAAGACTTTAGCTGCACTCCAACCCCTTATGTAATAGAGTTATATTGTTATGTCTGTAATAAGGTTTAAGCCATGTACAATGGCGTGCCAGCGTACATGGTTTGAATGTTAATCCCCTCAATTCAATGCTGACACACCCCTATTGGAACGCCCCTCAAGGGTCAAAACCGCAGTATCACCATGGGTAAAGACAATAGAATATGTATGAGAATTGAGCAGCATGGAATTTTACCCAATTAAACTCCTAACCAATTCCGCCATCCAGATGAGACATGTTACACTTTATCCGCTGTAGCTGACGCACCATTACAAATGGAATAATATCCTCAGATGGCTCAAATCATCTCCCCCTTCATAAATAATCACTCAATTTTTTTCCAATTAATAACACTCCTAAACACTTTCACATCAGCCATAGATATTTATACACAAACCAACCGTACTCCCAATTCCTGCAACAATGACAACCCGCCGCTATTCCTCAATGCGTATATGCATGTGTAAACACTGCGCAACTCAAACACACTCTTCCCCTTGGGGTGATAGGCACAGAGTTGCTTTCACACCTTTCCAATATAAACAGCACATTAAAAAGCTCAAATCAACCATTGCACCCAAATCTCTTCCAAACATCCCTACTTCTGCATCAGGATCTGAGTGCCCACAACTTCTATTGGATCAAATATTCACAGCTGATTATTCACAATTGACCCAAAGCACCTTCTCCACAGCACTGGGTCTCAATTCAACTGCACAGAAACCATACAGCAGCAGTCAAACCCTTGCCCCACAAGACCTTGGAGTGATAATGACTGCCATTCTATCATTAAGGTATAACATATCCCGCAGGGCTTCACGCATTCTCAACCCCGCCCTGAACCTGCTGATCAAGTCCAGAATCTCAAGCTCCAGTGGTCCCCCCACTCCTGCATTCCATATACCTCAAGATCTGAGTACCATATTTGAACATCTCCAATTGGAACCTGTTATTCAAAACTATATATGTTGTCCTCAATGTTTCTCTCTTAATGGCCTTACTGAATCAGTCACAACTGACCAACCCCACTGTTAACACCATAATGACCCAAATGATCATGATCCCCCTTGCACACAATCATTATGAAAATTCATCTATTCATTTGAACCCCACACCCAAAACACAACCAACATGAAGCAAAAATTTATACCAAAAAAACATTTCATTTATCAACCATTCAAAAATTGGCTTGCCAGATTTCTCCAGTGGGCTGGAATTATGGAAATTCTGCATTAACATCAACAATCCCAAACTCTCAAAGGTTCCCCCAAATGTGAAGTCTGGGATGGATTTGTCTGGAGATGCTTCACTGGCACTAGAAATATCAACAACCCCCCATTTATGTCGATTCCTGGTGCATTGGCCTTCTCCATCTATGTGGACTGGTTTAATGCACATGGAAAGTCAACCCGGTTGGCCAGCATTGGACCTATCATGCTTGTTTGTCTTTATCTCCCCCCAAGTGAAAAATTGAATCCAGAGAATTTCTATGTTTCAGGAATCATCCCTGGTCCAAAGGAGCCAGCTTCCCTTCAATTGAATTACCTATTAATGCCACTCATCAAGGAGCTCAAAGAGCTATGGAAAGGTTACCATCTTTCACCCACCTCAACAGGTCCTTCAGGATCCTTTATCCATGTTTCCATCCTCACTGACATTGCAGATGTGGTTGCCATGTGCAAGCTTAATGGATTTATTTCCCATTCATGCAACCACTTTTGTAATTTTTGCACCATTCACAAAGCTCAAATTGAAGAAATTGGTCCTCAATTTCACTACACACACTCATACCAAAATCATAAATCAACCATTGCCAAATGGCTTTGGGCAACCCCATAACAAAGACAAGCAATTTTCTCTGAGTATGGAGTGTGATATTCAATTTTGGAAGACTTTCCATATTGGTATGCAACCAGAATGGTTAATATTGACATAATGCATAATTTAATACTTGGAATTTTGAAGGATCATGCAACTTTCAAATTGTGCATTCCAGAGTCAAAATTAAAAATTTACTTCAGGTCCTGCAGGAAATCCAATGACACCAACAGTTCAGACTCAGATTCAATGACCTCCAGAAGCTCTCTTGATAAAATCACGTTGAGAGAGGCCTGCTCCCTGAGAAGAGACGCAGCAAAAATAATAAATGAGCCACTCCCCACTACTTCCACCTGAAAAAACTACTTCCCAATGCCCACCCCTCACACAGAACATCCATCTAGTGGCTCTGCAGAGATTCCTTCATTTGATGCAGATTACATCCCCACTTCTGAAATCCCCTCTGAATTGTATATCACTGCACTGAGTGATCACTAGATCAAGGGTGAGGCTCTGGAGCATCTCTGACAAATCATATCTGAGACCATAATTCCCTCATCATGGACAAGAGTACCTTGCAACATGGGTTCCCCCTCTCATGGTAGCTTAAAAGCCGCTGAATGGGCTCTCTTATATAAGGTCTATATTCCATTCTTAATGCTCAGTCAACGGATGTCATTATATTCACACCAATCCACCAACACTCAAAGAAAAATGGGTCAGTCAGAAGAACTTGCAAATGAACTAACCAAGAATACGTTCCATTTGATTAGTGCTATCGACATTGCCACAAGCTGGACTGTTTCAATAGATGATGCGACTGCATTTGCTGAACATTGGAAAAGATTCCGCCTTTCCAATAAACACCTGTTTCCAAAACAGAAAAGTAAACCAAATCATCATTTTTTTCATCATATTCCCAAACTCTTCCAACATTGGGGCCCAGCACAAGCCTCAGCCATATGGGGTTTTGAGCGCTTGATTGGAGTATTTGCAAAGATGCCAACAAATAACAAAATATGTACGTCAATTAAGAAGATCAATATATTTACATTGATTAAACACCTGAACTGAATAAGACTAACTTCTTCAAATTCTGAATAGATGATATAGATAAAACCTTACTTCAACATATCTGTCAATGTTCCAACCTTTCCGTTCTCCTGATATCCCCATCCATGCCATGTGAAATAAAACAGCTTTTTGAATCACAGCCACCTGCCCTGTTCAATTACCATAAATATAACAAACCATCCCGCCATGACCAACAAAATTATGATTTCCTGGTTGAGTACTGACAGGATTTTCATGCAACAAGGGAAATAGTTGAATGGATAAGCTTAGACACTACCATGAAATCCACAAGTCATCCCACTTCAAGGATTGTCTCACCTTGGTATTTTCCAGCTTTAAACATTAATATTTGGAAAAATATATTTTCAACTGAATCCAAAAATGTCAGCAAAAGTGTGATATGTTTTCTGAGGGGCAACTCACGACAATTTCGTATTATTAATAGCATTTTTGAAGTCTCTGAGCCATCTAGCATACTGAACAATAACTTTCTGATCTTAAAAACTTTGAAGATTGATGTGAATTTCTTACCAGATTGGCCACATCTCAATATTTATAAAGCTGTTGGTTTTGATGATGGACACTTTATTATATCTGAAGGAGAAATAGAAGGTAACTGTTGATTGTATGATAACAAAGTTCTGTCATGTGGACTGCTTGTAGTGATAAATCCGTTATTTCATGATATGTAGTCTACAAAAATGCAAATCTCTCAGATTCATTAGCAATTTTGCTAGTTAAATAACTGCCTCAAAATTTAGTGACAGAGACATGCCATTGTGACAAGCAAAGCCCATTATTTCACATTGCCACAGAGAACTTACTATTTTGACATTGGGTACAGTGTGAATAAGCCAAGTTCAATGATCAAATGACCCACACACTCACCTTTCACAGCATCCAAAATTTCTAACTGTGCCATCATCATGTTGGAAGGGGGATTGGCCCTTGCACACCCGCACATGCCAATGCACACGCAAACACACCCACACACTCCAATGCACCTGAAAACGCACCTGCACACACCAATGCATATGCAAATGCACCTGCACACGCCAAGAGTGGTTTCATGTGTCACCCATAAATGGTCAATGCCACCTGACATTAGGCCCTCACATGTATTGCCTTTGTGTGCACGTGTCACCCATGCACCCACTTCATTGTGCAGCGGGCTCTAACCATGTCACCCCTTCCTGCTGAGCTAGCTGATTCATGGCTACACAAAATTAGGACAACACATTGTTTGGCCATGGTGTGCCTGTCACACACACGCACCCGCACCCGCAGTATTGTGCGGCAGGCTCTACCAGTGTCATCTGCAAAACAACAATCCCGCTGAGGTGGAATCCTTTCATGGATGACCTGGTGAAGTCAAACCCCCCACCTACATCAAGACTGGCTGAAGGACCTCTTTGATGTGTGTGTGTGCAAACAGGCGGGTCTTGTGTAATTTTTACCAACCATTGGACAGTTGCGTGATGATCAAGTGGTGAGGAATCTGAGTTGAAGGCACAGGGGAACAAATATTGGTTGATGTCACAGGATTTGGTGTAAGACAAGAGTGTGACATGTGCGTGACGCTCACTTGATTTTTGCTTGACGTGAGCTTGACTTTTATCCTGCTTGATGTGAAGTCAATCACCAATGATTGACACAAGATTTGCCCTGGTGTATGGTGTTGAGAATGATAGCTTTTTACCCAAGCAGTTATGTAGATTAGTCCATAAGGCTGATGTAGATTTTGGGTCTCTATCACTAATAGTATTCTGAAAGAGACCAGCATGGGATATAGCCCTGTTTCAAATCAAAAGAGCTGTATTCATAGCTGTGTCATTTTTATGAAATGGTAAAAAGATTGGTGTTTTCCAATATCTGTCAACAATGACAATAAATAAATTGTAACTTTTATCACCTCCAGGTGGTAATGCAGTTACCCAATCCATGTGAACCACTTCCCATGGGGTACTTGGTTCTTAGATATGAATCATTAATCCAAATCTTTTATTGGTAACTTTATTGGCTTTCTGGCATCTATCACAACTATGACAGTACTCAATGACATCTTTTCTCCAAGATGGCCACCAGGCACATGTCTTAATTCTTTCCATTGTTCTTTCTTCAGACAAATGCCCAGAATTAATGTTATCATGGCATTCCAGTACTATAGTGTTGATAAAAATTCTACTACATAAGACCATGACACATGTCTTTTTTGACCTATGATATAACATACCATCAAACAAATGGGATCTTCCATTGTCATGAGATGTTTTCCAAATATAATCCAGAGAATCGGACAAGGATGTATCTTTGAAATCTTTTTTGAGTAGATCAGTAAGAATATGACAATTCTTATCTTACTTATAGATTTATCTAACTTCTTCAAAGAATTCTCTCCCCACATCTGTGATGTTAATTCCTTCAATTGAAATTTGAGGTTCTGCACTTGTAGGAACATAGGCAGGATTGTCAGGTGTATTGGGTAATGCCCATCTACTCAAACAATCAGAATTCTTGCAAATATTTCCAGCTTTGTGTACTATGGTCATATTTCCTCTATCCTCCTGAAAAGCACTCTGCCATCTTAACATGTGTCTGTTAGGAGTCTTAATGTTAAGAAGTGATTTTACTGCATTACAATCAGTAATTACTTCAAAAACACTACCATAAAGATAATAATGAAGTTTTTCCAGAGCCCAAACAAGGCAGAGGCACTGCATTTGGCTAGCTCCATATCTGGCCTCAGTAGGCTTGATTTGTCTTGAGACAAAACAAATTGGACCCTCATAAGGCTTGTCATTGACAATTTGAACTTGATGAAGAGCTGCACCTAGGCCTTCACCACATGCATCAATATACATCTTGAAAGGAAGTTTCCAATCTGGCATCAATAATAATGGTGCATTGGTCAAGGCATACTCTATTTTTTCATATTTTTTAATTCTTTCCTGTGTCATCTCAAAGCCAGTTTGTTGATCACAAATTCTGTACAATGATTTGGTATGGATTTCAAAATCTTTAAGGTGTTGTCTGTAATAACTGGAAAACCCTAAGAAAGACATCATTTATTTTTCTTTCTGGGAAATTTGTTTCAGTAAAACTGCAGCAATCTTGGTTTTATCAACACCAAGGCTCAGTCCTGATACTAAATTTCCTAGAGCTTTCAGTTCATGAAACCCAAAATTATATCTTTTGGGAGATATTTTCATGTTCACTTGAAAAATCGTTCTAAGTACTAATGAAAGTCTCTCTAAATGAAATTTCCAGGTTTCTGAACAGATAATAATTTCATCAATATAAATGATTAACCATCCCTCTGATAACTCATGTGGGAAAATGGTATTCAACATTATTTGATAATGAGAGGGTGTATTTTTAATATTAAAAGGCATCCTCAAGTATTCATAAATACCACAATGAGAAATAATCCTCAATAATTTCCTAGCATGAGGTGTTAAAAAATTCTGATGGAATCCTTTAATGGCATCCATAGAAGTGAAAAAAAATTCTTTTGATGATTGACTCAAAGTCTCATGGATTCTAGGGATTGGATACCTGTCTGTAATAGTGTAGGTATTCAGTGCTCTAAAATCACCAACCATCCTTTATTTGACATTATGCCAAGTAATGATTACAGGAATTGTGACTTCTACTTTCTTATTGGGCCCAAGATTTCTAAGAAATCCCAGTTTCATCAGCTCATTAGTATGACTTTCTAATGCTTCTCTAGCCCTAGGGCTAGCTGGGTAAGCTGGTCTTCTTAATAGTCAAGGGTAAGGTCTTTGTGAGCCTTGAGGTATATTTTACATGACCAAATAGGCCACAATTATCTAATAAGTGAATTTTGAATTATGCATAAGTCATAAGTCATGCATATATCCAAAATTCATCATTTTTGATTTCAGAAAAGATGAATAACTTTTTATTGAGTAGGTAAATCCATGGATTTAAGGCCAGATTTGGGTTCTACACAAACGTTCACCTAGGGTAGCTCCATAGAGTGAATAAGCTCAAATTAACTCTTTGAGGTGGTAATATGGAAAATACTTCAATACCATTTCATCAATACCACATAAAAGATATGTGAAAATTTTTGTTTTTTCTTAATTTCATGCCAAAATAATGAGAATGTGAGAAATCCCATGTTACATATACACTAAGAATACTGTTATGCATGTTTTGGGCACTTAATATCATGGTATTCTCACATAGAATTTTGGTATACCCATAGTGAATATCTCACTTGAAGCTTAATTTTCTATTTTGACGTGAAAAATAAGGAAGGGGGACAAAAGACATCAAAGAGAGCCAGGGTACCCAACTTCTGAGGCCTCAGAGGCGTGGACAGCTCCAAAGCTTAGATCCATGGCTGATCTTGGCCTAATTGGTAAACTAAAACCTTTTGGAAACTTGGTCACCATGTTACAACTACAGTAAAATAGCACATAACCTGGTATTTTCACGTGCCAAGGAGGTAAAGAGCTACTTAGACTCCTGTAACCATGTTGATTCTTAATTATTTTCCATGGAGAAACCCCAAAAGAGTAATTAAAACCCTTTTGGGACTTTTATCCATTGATTTACCTCATAGCAACCAGTTAAACAGTGATATTTGCAATTCTACATAGGAATGAGGTAAAAACTTCAAAAATTCATTAAAAATACAATTCTTAATGAATATTTCTGAAATCTTCAGGACCAACAGAGAACTTTATTATAAATGGTCCAACCAAAAATAATTATAGTTTTACTAGTAAAATCAATTGTTTTACTTACAGTCTATTTCTGACTATTCTACGTCAAACACTTAATCTTCAAAAATTCACAGTAATTACAACCTGTGATAAAATTGCCAATAACATTGATAGCTTTGAGAAATCAATGATTATATATGAATAAAAGAAGATTGACAGATTTTACGCCTTTTATTCTTAATCATATTTGGGTTGGTAGTCACGTAAAAAGCGTTAATTAAGTAATCTTAAATGACAACAGATCATGCAATCAATAATCCAAAAGAGTTTATTGTTTCCTCACTTGCTGGTTTCTCAGTCTGCTTCATGGCACGCCTCTGTGAGCTTTTGTTGACTTATAAGAGGCCTCCTCTTGCTGTTTTTTCCATATCAAATCATCTTATTATCCATTTATATCATTGTTACCAACAAGTAAGTATTAGTTAAAGCTATTATTAAGTGTTTTCATTCTTTCACAATCAATCAGAAAGACGTGAAATAATAGAATCCAACTATATATTGCTTTAATCCTGCTATAAATCATTTTGATCCCTTAAATCCAGAGTTCTATGTCAAATTTCTCTACTTATATCTTTCAATAGGTTCTTTGGAGTATAAGTGAGTCATTTATATTTAATTCTTAAAGTTTTTCTCTAAATAATTAGTTTTCTTCAAGAATTATATTTATAATTATTCTTGTAAAATATAATTATATATTAAAATAATTTTATCATTTTAATAAAAGAAGTTTTATTATCAAAATCTTCTTGTAATTGATTCTTGTAGACAATTACTGCTAACTGTTAAAATCACTAGTAGTGTTTGACACGTGAAGGAAATAATTCTTTAATTATTTAATTGTGGTTATAATAATATTTTATTATTATATTTCATAAGAACAGACATAGTACTGTTGATTAATAGTAATATTATCATCAGTTTCATAGTCCTATTTTACAGTCTTTCCAAATAAAGCATAATGTCCACTTCATGGCCTTTGATAGCCCCAAGTGGTTCATTATCAGAAGCAAAGGCCTCTTTGTATTGAAATAAAATTTCAATAAGCTCTTCCTTCATTTCTAATGTTAGTTCAGTACCAATTTGTGCTTCAATTAACTTATCTGACACAAATTTTTCTTTATTAACATTCTTTACTTGTCTAATGACAGTTATTTCTTCATTTTCTGGAAGAAAAGGAAATTTTTGCCTTTTATTTTCCCCTATAGTGAAACATCTGTCTTTTTGATTATGAAGATGAATTCCATAAATATTGAGGTCATCATTTCCAAGTATAAAGTGTTGTGAAGTACAATTATTCATAAAAACAAGCTCAACTTTTAATATGATACTTCCTGCAGGATGAGGTAATGTCATTTCTGCTTCAAAAATGCCCAAGGGGTGCATATCTTGGCTAGCACTGGTGAATTGTATACCTTCAATTGGTATTAAGCTTTTTTTCTAACTGGTATAAATCCTGTCAAGATCATCCTTTCCAACACAAGTACAAAAAGCACCTGAGTCAAGATGTAACTTGGCTTCTCTGTTGTTTATCACAATACCAGTGATAAAACATGCTCCAGCTGTATAGCCTTTGCCTCTGGCAGGTTTGGGTTTCTGCATTTTAGCATCCTGCACATGTATCAGATCCATAAATTCATCACTGTACTGTGGTAAATGAGTATGTACTTCTGTGACTTCAAAGGAAAAATTAATATTTTCTATACTAAGTTCATCTGGTCCCCCCTTTTCTTCAGAAGGCTCAGAATCACTGTCATGAAAAGATACATTATTTGTTTCTTTTGTAACTTCAACTTGACTTATTTTTATCTCATTTATTCTTGTTTTTTGTGGACAAGTGTTTTCCAAATGAGATGTACTTCCACATTTATGACATTTCAAAGGGGCTTTGTCATGTGGTTTATTAGGTTTTGGAATTGATTTCCCACAGGTATTGTTATACATTGGGTGTTTATAGCAATTCCTTAAACATTTTTTCCTAGCTGTGACATCTTCCATGGAATTGATATAATCTTCTGTAGAGAAAGGCTCAATATATGTCAGCCTGTGACTCAAAACCAGAGCACAAGCATGATAGCCAAATACCATAAACCAATGGTATAGCCAAGATACCACCAAAAAATGGAGCTGAGTCAAATTGGCTCAAAAGGTATCAAACAAAAGAGGAAACTCACCCCTTTCCAAATATACAAGTCCCATCATCATAGGACAAAGAATAACAAAGTTATTGCTGCTCAAAGTTGTTGCTGAGCATAAACCTTAAGTTTCACTTCCTATCTGAAACACAAAGTGAGAGGCTTAACCCTATAAAATGGGTATTCAAACTGAAGCTCTAAGTCAGGGATATCCAATAATTCCAGCCAACCTGAGCTAGCACCAGTATTACAGAAGTTATGGCCAAATTCAGGCCAAATAAGGGTGAATAAACCATTCACCTCTCATCTAACTTCTACAGTTTTAGTGTAAGATACCTAAATTGGGGAATTTTTGGAAAGATAATAATCAGGGCTATCGTATGGTGCCATTTATTTCCCTATATCTCATCTAGAACAAAGGTTATAAGGCAAACAAGCCCAATACAGCTTTTTGCCTAAAACACGCATTTGTACAAAATTCTTGTACATGGGATACCTTGACCATATTTAATGATAGCCATATAAAATGAGGTACCATTGTGTATAACACATACAGGGCTACACACCGAGCCAATTTTGAGGTTGATCTCCCAAAACCTGACAAAGTTATGGCTGTTTTAAGGTCAAAATCCCACAGTTTGGCAAATACAGCCTTACCATGGGATAATATCCCATAACCATGATTGTGAGGTGTCAAACAGACAAAGAAGCTTTCTTTTACTTCAAAACCTCATAGTCAGCTCAATACTGGCTTCCCATACAGGTTCTGTGCAGCATTCCATGGGTCATATACATCAGAATCAGGCTGTGTCCTTGAGAGTGAAAAAACTTCACTTCCTCTATGTGAAAAGGTCTAGCAGCCTTTTCACCCCATTTCAGGATAAAAAGAATCCCCATCATGCTCTTGAATTCCTACATAGTACAACTTTCAAAAACAGCTATACTCTTGGAAATAATCAGGTTATAATTCAAATTTAACTATTGTATCTCTAATTATAGTAATCCAACTGGTAATACTGCACTGGGGCTTTCAGCAGCACACACCACCACTATATTATTATAGCAAAGCCCTTATTATCTCATTCTAAAACCCTTATAACCATCAAAAAACATTCTTATGACCATTTTTACCATGTCACAGTCATATTTAAAGCTTGTAAATACTATCATACATCTTTATCATAGACTCAGCCTGACATTTTGGGGGCCTGGCCATGTTTTTTTACTTTTTGGACCTTATAAGTGAGTTTTTCTCTTATTCTCTGTATTCTAACGAATTGTTTTATATCTTTTAGGCATAATGTTTTAAATAAAAATATATATAATATATATCTTATATATATTTACAGTGGTATATGTCATATACCACCATTTTTTATCTTTTGAATCTTATTGTTGCATGGTTGATCATAATTCAATTACCAAAAGACCCTTATTTTTGGTGTGTTTTACATATAAAAACACCTTAAGCCATTAATAAAGCCCTTGTTTTAATTAAATAAGGACACCTCTTACTTTAAAACCAACAGTTTTGGTGCCATTGGGTGTATTGTTAATGCAATTAACCTCTTACATACCACTCTTTATCAGATTATACTTTCTAATTACAAGTTAATCTGTGAGACACTGGCATACAAACAGTGTAACAGATATCTGTAAGCTGTATTTCTGACATGAAATTATTAATTCAATTACACTGTCATTATACAAGGGCATATGGTAGCAACATACAAGCCCAGAGGCCATTCTAAGACATGCAAACAGCATTTTGAGAAGTCTTAACTGACATTAAGCCCTCTTTTCCTGTTTTTTTCAGTGGAAGAAAACTACATCCCACTAGAAACCCAGTCACAGGCCAACACACCAGTGACACCCTCAGAACCAGAGGGAAGCAAGGGCAAAAGAAAGAGGCATAGTGATGGCCTCATTACAGAAAAGAAGTGGACACCAATTGCCGCTCAGAGGAATAGAGAACCACAAAACTCTGCTTCCATACAAGGTAAACCAACCTTAACCACTTGTACAGGGAATATTACCATAATTAACCCGGTTGTAACCTCTAAAGGTAGACTTTTAAAATCAGCTGACAACAAATTTGTACAAGGCACAGTCAAAGGTAAATAACCTAAGAACATAAAATTTTTGACTTCTTGCAAACACTGATATGCCACCTGTACACCTCAGAATCCCTGGCTTCCAAAGGAACCAACCAGAGGACAGAGAAGGCTTCTCCAGAGCCAGAAGACATGGAAGAGGACACCTTGGACACAGTGGTGGATGGCAAGACACTGAGGGAAATCATACACACTCCGCCATTCACTTTCCAATTCAACAGGAACCTCAAACCAGAGGACTGGAAAGATATGGCTCAAGTTCTTCAGCTCCACCAACTCCTCAATTTTTCTTTTCAATGGAGCATGGACAACAAGAGGCTCAACCTGGCATCCCACTTGGCAGAACTTGGAGTTAGTTGCCAAAAGATTTGTCTCAAAGAGATAGATTTCAGAGACTTTATGGTAATCACCAAAGGTTGGAATCCTGCCAGGCAGTTCAGACTACTGGAGGTTAGGGAAAACAGGATAAGGGAGAATCAAGCCAATCTCCAAGCTATAGAAGAACAGCTTACCCAGACAGGGCATACTCAGATTCCTTCAGGCTCACAAGGAGCAGGCCAAGTCAGCTCTCCAGTGGCTTCACACCATTCAGAAACCAACAGATCAGTGGCCAAAAGTCACCATTATTCACAATCCCAGGAAGCTTCCAGGAGAAGACAAGGATACAAGGGCAAAAACAAGACCACCTTCAGCCAGAGGAAGGGAGAGTCAGACTCAATGATCCAGAAGCTGTCGGATTCAGTGAAAAAAGTGCACAATAACCAGAATTAGTTGTAAATAACTCTAGAATCAGTAGTCCTATTAATAGAAATATTACCCCCACTCAGATTGAACATAATGTTGTCACACCTGAGAGTAACCTAAACAGTGATGCACTGTGGTTACAAATGTCCCAATTTGCTGAGAAAACTCAAACACAGTTTGCAGAACTCCAAGGAAGCCATGAAAGGATGAAAACTTTAACAGCCTCTATGGACAAAATTTTCAAAACTCTTAAAGAGGGACAATCTCAGTTGAGAAAAGCCTCTGAAGAGACCAACAAAAGACTGAATCTAGTCTTTGAAGAACAACACCACAGCAAAAGGGACAGGGATTTTCTGGATCAAGACATAAACAAACTGTTTAATGTCTACCATAACATGAAGCCCCAACCACAAGGCCATGCTATGGATAATCTATATCATCCATGTTGATTAATAAGGCAAGATCTCCATCACAAAACCAGGATGGAGATGATATGTCTTTTGCAGAGAAGGAAGCCCTGAAACAGCTTCCTGAGGCCTCAAGCTGGCCCAAAGCCTCTGGAACTGGAGAATATGATCATATGGAACTCATAGATTATATTGATGGACTCTTCATTGATGTACCAAGCATTCCATACTACTGGATTACTGCTAGACTTAATACAGAATTTAAAAGACATGCTAGTATATGGTACACAGAAATGAAAGAAATCTATGGCAGAAGAAACTGGCCATGGTGGAAGAGTCAAAGCATCCAAAAGTACAGAAATAGTACCTGGATATGGAAAAAGACCATGTAATTTGAAAATGACAAATATTCTGTGGACAAAGATCCATATGAGTGGTGTCTCAGAAAGTCTAAAAGACTTAAAGCCATTGATCCTCAAATGAATATTCAGATGAGGAATTACAAACTCCTGACACATATTCCAGGAAAACCAGAGAGTGCAGTGAAATTCAGATGCAACCAAAATTGCATTCTAGATGACATTGCAAATACCTTACAAGATTCAAGGAAAATAACTAATATAGGGAAATACTCCCCATATAAAAGCAGTGGTTTCAAAGAGAAACAACCTTTCAGGGTGGAGTTTAAAGACAATCTCAGAGAAAGGGTGGCAGAAGTGGCAAAGAAGTAAGATTCTTGTCACGAATGTGGTTCAACAGACCACTATGCCAACAACTGACCAGAGGCAAAGAAAAACGTCTATGCTATTGAGAAAGTCCCAGAGGAGGAATCCCCAACAGAGGATCCTGACTCAGACTCTATGGGAGATGCCATCAGAGAAAGACCCAAGAGAAGGGTTCCTAGTGGAATATCAACAGGAACCCCCACTTGAAATCCAGGACATACAGTTAGAAGCAGGCATGCCACAAGACACTGCCAACAAAAACTTGTGCAAACACACGCAGGATGCACAAACATTCCTGGTCACACCAACCAAAGGAATGGCATACATACATGAAACAGCCACAAAAATGACTGTTTGTATTGACAATGCTCAACACCCATTGATCATTGACAGTGGAGCACACTGCTTCATAGTGGCCAGAAATTATCTGGACAACCACTTCCCAAACTGGGAAAACCAGCTCTTTCCCACCAAGGCAAAAAACTTCAAGAGTGAATCAGGGAAGATGACTTCCATTGGAACAATTATCAAATATAACATTATACCCCAAAGGAAAGGTAATATCAGACTTAACCCAGAGTTTGTTGTGCTTGATGATGCCCACATCCAAGGGCTCTTACTGGGAACAGATTACCAGAGGATGTATGGCATATATATTTACAATAGTAAAAACAGGCACATTACCATTGGTACCATAAAGGAAAACAAATTTTCACTTGATATATACCAAATATCTTCCCAAGACCCTCTTGAAGAATTACTGAATGAATTCAGGGAGGGACAGTTTAGCAGTACCCTCACCAGTAAACAGAAACTAATTTTGCTGAAGATTCTTAGAAAGAATAGACCATCATTTTCCATTAGTGAATAACCCTTAGGAAAGATTAGGGGCCATGATATAGAACTATATCTGGATGTGGAAATATCTTATCCATTCATGCTCAGGAGACCTCCTTACCCAGCAGGTCTGGAAACCAGGAAAGAAATTGAAAAAAATATCAATGAACTCCTGGACATGGATGTCATCAGAAAGATTGGACATAATGAAATAGTGAAATTTACCACTCCTGTCCTGATCACCTAGCATTATGGCAAGTATAGTCTGTGTGGAGATTCCAGAGCTCTGAATAACTACACCAAAGCTGACAGGTACCCTATACCCAGGATACCTCATGCCTTAGAAAAACTGGCAAAAGCCAGATACATAACCAAAATGTATTGTATGAAAGGCTTCCACCAGAATGGAGTTAAACCAAACTCCATAAAATTACTCAGAATCATATGTCATATGGGCATATGTGAGTACACCAGGATTGCATTTGGCATCAAGAATTCACCAGCCCAATTCCAAAGGATGATTGACATGATATTTCATGAAGAAATATTGGAAGGCTGGATGGTAGTATATATTTATGACATCATTATATACTCAGGGACATGGGAAGACCATGTGCAATACATAGACAGAGTGCTAAGTAAATGCACACCCATGAACCTGAAAATTTCACTTAAAAAATGCAATTTTGGCCAACAAGAGCTACAAGCTCTAGGACATAAAGTCTCAGGTCTTAGTCTGGCAATTTACCAGAACAAAGTAGCAGCAGTACTGCAAAAGCCAGTACCAAGGACCTGTAACAACCATGGAAATCCACCCTCTTGGACCTCAATATGGCATACCCATTCCATATCTAATATATGGCAATTTGGCCATATCCATAATCATTGGCCAAATTGGCCATTGTCATGTCTTATGGCCTTAATGGTCATTTTATTATCTGGGGCCAACCTGGCCCCTTCACCATGATCAAGCCATTCTAGGCTGTCTCTGTGCTTTTGGGAATCCTGGGTATTTTCCATACAACAGGGAAAATAAAGCCCAAAAGCCTTTATTTGGCTTTTAAAGCTTTAAATACAGTTTGTGCACTTTTTGCGCATTTTGTGCATTTGGCTGTATTTAGCCATTTAGGCCATATTTCTCATGTATTATGTGAGATATGCCCAAAAGGCCATATCAGGCCTTTTGGAGCTTAATTGCCATTTTTGTTCATTTTGCGCACTTTGCGCAAATACAGATTTTAAGCTGTATGAGCTGTATTTAGTCAAAAACCCAAAAATGGCCAAATACCCCAAAAGACACTTTATCACCTCTGAAGCGCCCAAAACCCAAGTTTCACTCTTATCCTCCTGGCATCATTCCAAAAGACCTTTGGCCATATTCCACCATCAGTAACCAAAAGTGCCATATATGGTGTTATACACCATTATGCATATTTTTTCAGCAGCAATCCAATGGCGGAAATTTCAAATGGTTATTTCAACCTTTCAGCAGGTCATCAAGGCACACCTTCCAGAGGATTAATCAAGGCTCAAGGGCAAGTGTCATAATCTCAAATACCAATGACTCCATCAATCAATCAATGGTTATTCTCACTCACAGTATTCCTCCAAGGGAATACTGGCTGTTCATTCTCAAGGGATATTCAAGAGGCAGTTCCAAAACAATGTGTCAAGGGTCAATGCTCCACCAATCCACCTTGGCAACCCAATTAATACAGTACAGTCTTAATTCATCAAGAGCTGTATTTTCCATTCATGCATAATGGGAAAATAATTCAACACAGTTCATTTCCCAATCTGGTAAGGTATACACTCCATCAGACAATCAATACAGCTTCCAGTATTCAATACAGGACCACTGTTAGCCTGAAGGAGTCAAGCTCTCAACCTTTCACATATACCAGCCTCCTTTGACTCTGGGGTGGTTTCCCCCAGTTAATTAATATATTTTGACTTTATTTTATCTTTATTTATCTTACCATTTTTGTTAAGTGAATACTGATATTATCAAGTCAGTCATTTAGCACCTTTTCTCTTTTCTTTCTTTTCCTGTCAATGGATATTTGGTGGACATATCCTTAATAATTCCATTGTTCACTTTGGAAGGTTGAAACAGTGATTGAGGACTTACTTGGTTGGCTCTTTGGCCATTTGGCTTCTCATTTCTCTTATTGCATCTCATCTTTGTACTTGCATCCTTCTTATAGAAATTTATTCTTTTATTTTATTTTCTTTATTCTTTGGAGTCTTCCAAGTGAGTTCCCTGATTGCTGAGTGCCAGGCCACTCTTGTTTTTCTGTGCAAGAGCCCCTGTGACATTATATTAATTAACTCATAACTTCTTTTCATTCTGTTCATTCTTTCTTTATAATTTCATTCACTCATTTCATTGAAATTATGACTCTTTAATGCTTATGAACCTTATGATTCATCATCACCTCTCAATTTTCTCTCATTCATTCTTCATTCTTAAAATTGAAAGCTGACCCCAATTTCATTTTTTGTTGGTCTTTTTTGAAATCTTATCTCAAATCATCATTTCTAATTCATTCATACTTCAGGCGTCATCTTAATTTTCATTTGATTCTCAAATTTTTCCTCAAGGTATTCAGACACATTCTTCACATCAAGATGAATATTTGATTCATTCTTCAAGAATTTTGATTTTTAAAGGAGAACTTACTTGATTTTTATTTGATTGATTGATTTGACATAAATTGACATTGACTTCAAGAAAATTGATTGACCTGAAGATTTCATCGATTTTGCTGATTTTTCACATCAAGAATTTTTACATAAATTGATTTTGCCTCAAAAATTCATTTTGATTGATTGTTTTCTGCAATATTTTGATTTTTATTGATTTGACATTTGATTTATTGACTTCAAGTTTTCATTTTATATTTAATTGATTGATTTACCTGAAGATTTCATTTGATTTGTTGATTTTTATTGATTTTCCTCAAGATATTGATTTTGATGTTTGAATTCAAGCATTATTTCAATTGCCCCAAGTTTTCATCTTCAAATTTTTATTCTTTCTCATTTTATTTCATTTCTTTCCTGAAATCATGCCCATTCAACACTCACCTCCTGCACGGCAGACAAGATCTCAGGCCAGAACTCAAGCTGTTCTCACTCCAACTCCAAGGGCTCCTCTTGATGGCACCCAGGCAGTTTCTCAACTGAGGTCCAAATTAGATAGAGGACCCATTTTGGAAGGAGAAGCACAGTCCAGGAAGGAAGGAAGAGTGCCAAGAAGATCAAGTTCATTTTCAGGAGTAGTTGGCGCATTCACAGGAACTTCAAGGACCATTTTCAGAGGTCCTGGGGAAGATGGTGAAGAGGAGGAGGAGAATTCTGGGGAAGAGGAAGAGTCTTATGGTACTGAAGGTGTCCCTGCTCCTATGGAGGCATCCCAAGGTACTGGAGGGCCAACTCTAGCCCAGTCTAATCAGCCTGTCTCTCATCAGTCTGAACCATTTTTATTGGCCATTATGCAGAAAATGACTCAGATTATGGCCAATCTTCAAGCAGCTTCACCCTCTGAAGCATCAAGACCATCAGCCTTCAAGACTCCATCTATGAAGGCAACAGAATGCTTTGATGGGACTCAACCCTTCAAAGTTAGAAGCTTTATTCAGTCTTGTCAACTGATTTCTCACATTGATCTGGAAAGCTTCTCTCAAGACAGAAAGAAGGTCCTTTATGCCACTTCATTTCTCATTGGCAGGGCTTCAAAATGGACTGAGCCTTATCTTTCCAATCTCACCAATCAAGATCCAAATTACCTTCTCAATTCATGGAAATTATTTTAATCTCAACTCTTCACCTTATTTGGGGACCCAAATGAAGTCAGAAAAGCTGAAGCAGAATTGGATTCTTTAAGAATGAAAGAAGGTGGGCATGTATCTTTATAAATTTCTGATTTAAGAATTCTTGTCTCAATAATTGGAGATTGGGGTGAAAGGGCTCTCATCCATCATTTCAGGAAGGGATTTCTATCCAGGATTTTGGATCAATTGGCCTCCCATCCTTCAAGAATTGACTCTCTCCAAGACTTAATGCATATTACCCTGGAGCATGATACCAGGTACCATGAGAGGCAAAATGAAAAGATTCATCATCAAGAGAAGAAGCCAGAAGCCTCAAAGTCAAATTCTTCTCATCCTCAAAGTTCTTCAAGCTCAAGTCAAAAGAAGAAGAAGAATTTTCAAAAGAGGGAAAAGCCTCATTCTTCTTTATTGAATAAAGATTTCAATTTGATTAATTCTGAAAAAAAAAGAAGAATCAAGGGGGGTCTATATACCTATTGTGGTGGGAAGCATAGTCTTGAGTGCTGTTTCAAAAGGCCTCAAAACAAGCTTACCCACCGTCAGGAAAATTTCCCAGCCAGGGAAAAGCCTGAGTGAAGATCATGTTGTGTTCAATGGTCTTCACATTTTTCCATCCAGAGTGCAATTTTGCATTCTGAATACTGGTGTAAAAGATTCTCTTGAATTATTTGTTTTCTCTTCTCTCTCTGATATGTTTTACAGTATTCTCATTGATTCTGGTGCTACCAACTCATTTATTGCAAAGCAGTTTGTTCACAAGTATTCTTTGATGATGTCAGAACTCTCAGAGAAGATTCCCCTCATTATTCTTGACTCCTCAGAGTCTCCTTCTTTATTTGTGAATCACCATACTAAATATATGGTTGATCTTCCTTCTTTCCCAAGCTTTGAATGGGACTTTTTAGTATTTGATACTCCCAAGGGAGAAGACCTCATATTGGGTTTTGACTTTCTCAATCATTTTAATATATCTATTGATTGGAGGCAAGGGCTGATCACCTTTAATGCTGTTCATAAGGACTATTATGATCCTTCAAAATCTTTCATTAATGAAGTTTCTTCTGCCAAATCATGTGCAGCTCTGGTTGGTGATTCTAGAACATAATCACTTCCATCTTCTGTCCATATTCCTTCCCTTAATTCCCATCAGTGATTACTCTCATCTAGAGATGAAGTCTTCAAAGAGATTCAAGGTGTTGGAGAAGATAATTCTGTATCTTCAATTCATCTCTTCTTTGGGAATGTGGACCTTCCACCTTCATCCTACCATGACTCCCTGGAGGAGTTGTGGGATGAAGAGGAAGAGCCAGAAGAAATAGAAACTGTGATGAAGGTTGTTCCTTCTGTTTATCACCAGTACTTGGATGTATTCTCCAAGGTGAAAGTAGAGAAACTTCCTCCTCACTGCTCCTTTTATAATCATATTGAGCTGGTGGAGGGGTCTCTACCTCCAGTTGGGGTGATTTACTATTTATCAAACCAAGAGTCAGATACACTCAGGGCCTATATTTCAGATAATGTAGAGAAAGGTTTCATCCGGCCAAGCTCCTCTTCAACAGGAGCACCTGTCCTCTTTGTAAAAAAGAAAGATGATGGCCTCTGTTTGTGTGTTGATTACCGCAAACTCGATGCTGTTACTAGGAAGAACAAGTATCCTGTTCCTCCTATGAATCAGATTCTTACTGTTTTCAATTGTTCTTCTATCTTCTCCAAGATCAATTTGTGTGGTGCATATAACCTGCTCAGAATCAAGGAAGGTGATGAACACTTGACATGTTTTGGAACTAAATATGGCAGCTATGCGTATTTGGTTATTCCATTTGGGCTCACCAATGCTCCTGCCTCTTTCCAAAACCCTGTCAATGATATTTTTTATGATCTTCTGGATATTTATTCTGTGGTTTATTTGGATGACATTATGATCTTTCCAAATCTGAAGAAGAACATGTCACTCATGTGTCCACTGTTCTTTCCAGACTCAGCAAATAACCTCTTTGCTAAGGCCTCCAAGGAAATGTTTCATGTTTCTAGTATAGAGTATTTGGGTTATGTTGTTTCTCCTGAAGGCCTCAAGATGGACCAAGCAAAAGTCCAGCAAATTCTCAATTGGCCACCTCCAAGAAACCTCAAGGCTCTTCAATCATTCCTTGGCTTTACCAACTTTTATTGCCGTTTCATCAAGAATTATTCAAAGAAGATTAGTTCACTCACAAGTTTCCTCAAGAAAGATTCCTGTTTTCCCCTCAATGAGGAAGCTCTTAGACAGTTTTATCAACTCAAAGAGGCATTCACCATTGCTCCAATCCTTTCTCACTTTGATCCTTCTTTATTCACCATTGTAGAGACTGATGCATCAGATTATGCCTTGGGTGCTGTACTGAGTCAGATTTCTGACTCAGAAAAACATCCCATTGCATTTGATAGCCGCAAGCATCTCCCAGCTGATCTCAATTATGAGATTTGTGACAAGGAACTCCTTGGCATAGCCTGGGCTCTCAAGCGCTGGAGAGCTTTTCTCCTTTCTCTTTCTTCCTCTTTTGAAGTTCTCACCAATCATTCCTCACTTCAATATTTTATGTCATCAAAGATTCTCACTTGTTTTCAACCCGCTGGGCTGAATTTCTCTCTGAATTCCATTTTTCAATCACCTACTGCCCTGGCGGCCTGGCCACCCTTCCAGATGCATTGTCACATCAGGATGATGTTTACCCAGAGAGGGGGAAGATTTCATCAGCAAGAATCCAATGAATTGTCAAACAATAATCAAGCAAGATGAAATTCAAGCCTCAAAATTCTTTGTAGTCAAGGTGGAAGCATTTTCAAATTTGATTGAATTGATTCAGAAGGCATTATGGCAAGATTCTCAATATAGAAGTATTTTTCAAGATTTGGGTAAATGTAAATCTGTCCAAGATTATTCTCTGGATTCCTCTTCCCAACTTCTTCTATTCAAAGATCAGGTGGTGGTCCCAAATGACCCCACAATTCAACTCAGAATACTTCAAAAAAGGCATGACTCTCCTCTAGCTGAACACCCTGGCCAAGAGAAGACTCTCAAACTTGTGAAGGGGGATTCTCACTGAACTGGCATGACTCAATTTATCAAGGATTATGTATCATCCTGTCAACAGTGTTCAAGAAACAAAAATATTCACCATAAGAAGTTTGGACTCCTCAAACCTCTTCCAATTCCAAAGGGTCCTTGGATTTTTCTTTCAATGGATTTCATCACTCAATTGCCACTTTCCAATTCCTTTGACTCAATCCTTGTCATAGTGGACAGATTCACAAAAATGGCAGTTTTCATTCCAACAATGTCTTCAATAACTTCATTAGATCTGGCCCATTTGTTCATCAAGAATATTTTCTCAAAGCATGGCCTTCCTTCAAGCATTGTTAGTGATAGAGGTTTTCTTTTTCTTTCTTCCTTTTGGACCAACCTTTGTCAGAAGCTCAAAATTTCAAGAGATCTGTCAGCTGCTCATCATCCAGAAACTGATGGACAGACAGAGAGGGTAAATCAGATACTAGAACAGTACCTTCAGATGTATGTCAGTTATCATCAAGATGATTGGAACACCTGGCTCCCTCTGGCTGAATTTGCCTACAATAACTCTGACCACTCTTCAACAAAACAATCACCATTTTTCACTGTTTATGGAAGAGATCCACATTTTGACTCAGTTCAAATTACTCAAGATACTCCTGCTGGAAAGTTATCAACAAAAGTCAAATCAGTACAGCAAGATGTCAAGAGTGAACTTGAAGTTGCCATAAACAGGTTTAAGAGGTATGCAGATAAAAGTAGAGCAAGTCCACCTGTTTTCAATCCTGGTGACATGGTATGGCTCTCTTTCAACAACATCAAATTAACTAGACCCACCAAAAAACTTTCTGAAAGATGGTTGGGTCCTTTTCCAATCTTTAAGAAAGTCAGCACTCATGCCTACCACCTCAAGCTCCCATCTCAATGGAAGTCCATCCACCCAGTCTTCCATATTTCACCCTTAGAACCAGTCAAGACATCAACAATCCCAAATAGGCATCAAGAGCCTCCTCCTCCAATCATCATTGAAGAAGAAGAGGAACGGGAAATCTCTCAAATACTGGACTCAAAGCTTAAGAGAGAAAAATTATGGTATTTGGTGGAATTGAAAGGTTTCAGTCAATACTCAGAAAGATCCACTTGGGAACCAACTGAAAACCTCAAGAATTGTCCTGAACTGGTTAAGGATTTTCATTCATTATATCCTGACAAGCAAGGACCCGATTCTTCAAGAGCTTGATTTTGTATGGTGCTTGGTGGGGAGAGAAATTACCAAAAGTAAGTCCCACTCCTGGTATGCACCTTTAGGGGTATTCTACTCTTTTTTGTTGTAAGCATCACCTTGGCCACTTTGTGAGCACTCTGCAATTTTTGGACACAGATCTTTGGCCTGGCTTTCAGCATCAATTCCAAATTATGGCCATTTTTCACTTGGGAAAATAGACCATTCATTTTTTCATTTAACTTCCATGTTATTCTTTCAACAAATTCCTTTTCTTTTATGGCACTGGAGGGAGTGGTAATTACCAAAAGTAAGTTCCTCTCCTGGTATGCACTTTCCTGAGTGGTCTACAATCTGTCAAAACATCACCTTGGCCACTTTGTGAGCACCTGGCATCAAATTCCTCTTTCCAGGTCCTTGGCCAATTTCAAAATTGGTTATCAACCTCTGTGATGAAGATTGGAACCTCCTCAAGATTCATTTCTCTTTTATTTTTTGTTTTTTCTTTTCTTATTTTCATTTTCATTCTTTCATTTTTATTTTTATTTTAATCTTAAATTTTCTCTTATCATGTCAAATTTCATGTCAATATTATCATTCATTTCATTCATCATCAAATCTTGAAGCCAATGTCAAAAGAAGATCAAGCAAGTCCCATGTCACATGCCAACATTTCAATACCAGTATCAAGTTTATTTTTCTGAAAAGAACTCCTCATTATCCCCCTCTCAAAACTCTTGCCAATAGCCTCAACAGGCTTCACCTTGTATTGGTGCTCAGGAGCTCACTATTTCAAGGCGGGGGTACTGTCACAACCATGGAAATCCACCCTCTTGAACCTATATATGGCAAACCCATTCCATATCCAATATATGGAAATTTGGCCATATCCATAATCATTGGCAAAATTGACCATTGTCATGTCTTATGGCCTCAATGGTCATTTTATTATCTGGGGCCAACCTGGCCCCTTCACCATCATCAAGCCAATCTAGGATGTCTCTGTGCTTTTTGGAATCTTGGTTATTTTCCATACAACAGGGAAAACACAGTCCAAAAGCCTGTATTTGGGTTTTTAAGCTTCAAATACAGTTTGCGCACTTTTTGCGCATTTTGTGCATTTGGCTGTATTTAGCCATTTAGGCCATATTTCTCATGTATTATGTGAAATATGCCCAAAAGGCCATATCAGGCCTTTGGAAGCTTAACTGCCAGCTTTGTGCATTTTGCGCACTTTGTGCAAATACAGTTTTTAAGCTGTATTATCTGTATTTAGTCAAAAACCCAAAAATGGCCAAATACCCCAAAATACACTTTATCACCTCTGAAGCCTCCAAAACCCAAGTTTCACTCTTATCCTCCTGGCATCATTCCAAAAGACCTTTGGCCATATTCCACCATCAGTAACCAAAAGTGCCATATATGGTGTTATACACCATTATGCATATTTTTCAGCAGCAATCCAATGGCAAAAATTTTAAATGGTTATTTCAACTTTTCAACAGGTCATCAAGGCACACCTTCCAGAGGATTAATCAAGGCTCAAGGGCAAGTGTCACAATCTCAAATACCAATGACTCCATCAATCAATCAATGGTTATTCTCACTCACAGTATTCCTCCAAGGGAATACTGGCTGTTCATTCTCAAGGGATATTCAAGAGGCAGTTCCAAAGCAATGTGTCAAGGGTCAATGCTCCACCAATCCACCTTGGCAACCCAATTAGTTCAGTACAGTCTTAATTCATCAAGACCTGTATTTTCCATTCATACATCATGGGAAAATCATTCAACACAGCTCATTTCCCAATCTGGTAAGGTATACACTCCATCAGACAATCAATACAGCTTCCAGTATTAAATACAGGATCACTGCTAGCCTGAAGGAGTCAAGCTCTCAACCTTTCACATATACCAGCCTCCTTTGACTCTGGGGTGTTTTCCCCCAGTTAATTAATCTTTGCCCACATAACCAGTAGATTAGACAAGTTATTCTCAAAAGATGTAGTTTTTGAAATTACCAAGGAAATAAAGGATGCATATGAGAGGATCAAATATGAACTCTCAAATTTACCTGTGCTCATCTTGCCTGACTATTAACTACCATTCAGCTTATACATAGATGCAGCATGTAGCCAAGGCTTAGGAGCAGCCCTTCAGCAAAGACAAATTGTGGATGGTGAACCAAGAGAGGGAGTAATATGTTACATCTCTAGGCAGCTGAAAGACTCAGAAGCCAGGTATGAGGCCACCCAGACTGAATTTCTATTCTTAGTCTGGGCTTCAGAGAAACTCCATTATTATTTGGAGGGTGCAGTCTTTGAAGTCTACACAGACTGCATGGCCTTTAAGTCTTTACTAAACATGAAGGCTACCAATAGACACTTGCTGAGGTGGCAAATAGCCATCCAGGAGTATAGAGGGAATATGATCATCATATACAAAGAGGGTAAGAGTCATACCAATGCAGATGGCCTCAGCAGATGGCCACTGGATAATGTCAAAAGCAACCCAGCTTATGACCCTGAAGTTGGAGCTCAACTTCCTATCCATTGCATGGAAATAGACAGGAAGAACAACTTCAGATTTTCTGAGTGGGCACCAGAAAGTGGTACCCCAGACAGTGGAAACACTAACTCAGAAGTGACAGAAACTCCCATACTGGGAATAAGTTTGTCAGAACTGCATACTGAATTCTTCAATGCAGTGATGAAGACATATGCCAAACACAAACAGTGTGGCATATTGCTACAACTCCTTCAACAGAAATACAGAAGCCCAGAGCTGGAATCTCAGTTGGAGGAACCCTGGTTGAGGGACTATAAGGACAATAAATTCCTCCTTATAGATGGACTGCTCTACCAAAGATAGAAGCACACCAGTGCACTCACAATAATAGACAGAGACCATATATCTTTGATCCTACAGGAATGCCATGATTGCCCCTATATAGGACACATTAGTGAAGACAGGACCAAAGAAAGGGTAGCAAGCACTGCTTGGTGGCCCAGATGGGAACAAGTTCTCAGTGAATACATCAACACTTTTGAAATATTCCAAAAGGCAAATAGAAAACATGGGAAGAAGTATGGGTTACTTCAACACATAGAAGAACCCAAACACTCATGGGAAACCATCAACATGGACTGGGTCACAGGAGTTATCCCAGGGGGAAAAGAAAACTTCAATTCCTGCTTAATCATAGTTGATAGGTTCAGCAAGAGTATGAGGTTCCTAACATGTCACAAGGAGGACACAGCTATGGATACTGCTCTGTTATTTTGGAACAACATCATATTTATCTGTGGAGTCCCTAAGATCATTATCAGTGATAGGCACCCAAAGTTCACATCTGAATTTTGGACCAACCTCTATGACATTCTGGGTACTAAACTTGCTTTTTCTACAGCTTACTGTCCACAAACAGATGCATTAGCTGAAAGGATGATCCAGACAATGGAGGACATCTTTAGAAGAGTCTGTGATAGACCATGAAGGTTACACCCATGGCTGGGTTACCCTTTGACCAGCAGTCCAACTGGCTTATAACACAAGTCAGCACTCTACCACAGGAAAAACACCTGCACTGGTAGAAAAAGGGTGGAATCTCCTATTGCCTGTGGATCACTTGAAGAAAGACCTTCTGACCATACACCCCACAGCCAAGGATTTCCATGAAATGTGGAAGAGATCTTGTGGCACAGCTACCAAATTCATACCTGAGGCAAAAGAATATAATAAGCAGAGGTGGGACAAATCCCACATGAAACCGGACTTTAAAGAAGGGGACCAAGTGTTAGTGTCTATACTTAAATTTAATAATCTCAAAGGACCCAAGGAAATGAGAGACTCATTTGTAGGGCCCTTCACTATCATTAAATTGATAGCAAAAAATTCAGTGGAAGTCAAACTCACAGAGGAGTTTGACAGGAAACACTCAGTCTTTCCAGTGAGTTTAGTCAAGCCATACTTACAGACAGAGGAGGATAAATTCCCCTCCATAAAGAACCCCACACCACCAGAAATAGTGGAAGTGGGGGACTCCCCTGGACCTGTGAAGAGAATTGTTAAGGCCAGCAAGATCAGACTTAATGGTAAGGATCAGAGACAATACTTAGTCAGATTCAAGAACCAAACAGCTGATAAAGACAAATGGGTGGTAGAAGATTCCATACCAGATGGGAACCTTCATTTAAGGAGATTCAGAGCCTCTAAGAGGACTGAAAATTCTCATCAATGATGAGCCTTTTTTAGAGGGAGGGTATGTCAGCCTGTGATTCAAAACCAGAGCACAAGCATTACATCCAAATACCATAAACCAACCGTATAGCCAAGATACCACCAAAACATGGAGCTGAGCCAAATCAGCTCAAAAAGTATCAAACAAAAGAGGAAACTCACCCCTTTCCAAATATACAAATCCCATCACCATAGGAAAAAGAATAACAAAGCTTCTGCTGAGCATAAACCTCAATTTTCACCTCCCATCTGAAATACAGAGTAAGAAGCTTAACCCCATCAAATGGGTATTCAAAATGAATCTCTAAGTCAGGGCTATTCAATGGTACCAGCCAAACTGAGCTAGCACCAGTATTACAGAAGTTATGGCCAAATTCAGGCCAAATAAGAGTGAATAGAATAGTCACCTCTCACCCAGTGTCTACAGTTTTAGTGTGAGATACCTAAAGTGGGCCATTTTTGTGAAGATAGAAATCAGGGCTATCTAATGGTGCCATTCATTTCCCCATATCTCATCTAGAACAAAATCTATAAGGCAAACAAGCCCAGTACAGCTTTTTTCCTAAAACAGGCATATGTACAAAAATCTTGTACATGGGATAGCTTTGCCATATTTAATGAGAACCATATCAAGTGAGGTACCATTGTGTAAACAAATACAGGGCTACACACCGAACTCACTTTGAGGTTGATATCTCAAAACCTGACAAAGCTATGGCTGTTTTAAGGTCAAAATCCCACAGTTTGGCAAATACAGCCTTACCATGGGATAATATCCCATAACCATGATTTTGAAGTGTAAAACAGACAACGAAGCTTGTTTTTACTTCAATACCTCATAATTCATTCAATAATGGGGTCCCATACAGGTTCTGTACAGCATGCCATGCATCATACACGTCAGAATCAGGCTGTGTGGTCCCCAGATGAAAATTCTCACCCTGCATTGGTAAAAACTGCCCATATGTGGTTTCAAAACCACATCTCAGCCCAATACAGGCTATACAGGATTTTTTTAAACCAAAATCCGGTCCTTGAGAATGAAAAATCTTCACTTCCTCTACATGAAAAGGTCTAGCAGCCTTTTCACCCCATTGCAGGATTAAAGGGGGCCTTTTCACTGCCAGAAAAGGAATCCCTACATAGTACAACTGTCAAAAACAGTTATACTCTTGGAAATGATGGGGTTATACTTTAAATTTAACTATTGTAGCTCTTATTATAGTAATCCAACTGGTTAGACTGCACCCAGGGTTTGCAGAAGTGCTTAGCACCACTATATTATTATAGTAAAGCCCTTATTATCTCATTTTAAAACCCTTATAGCCATCAACAAGCTTTTTATTACCATTTCAACCATGTCACAGTCATAGTTAAATCATGTAAATACTATTATAAATCTTTATCTTAGACTCAGCCTGACAATATATCTGCTTCTTATAGCATGCTCAAGGTCACCACCACATTTTCTTCATATCCTATTATAAATCATTGTTGCAGACATATCAGGATGAAGAGCAGTTAACCTGTCTTTCTGCTTAAGAAACCAAGACATGAGCCTGTCCCTTTCAATATTAAAAATTGCTTCTTCAAAAACATTTTCCAATTTGAATCTCCAGGAATCATTTTCCCATTTGGAAATAATTTTTTTCCTTCTTCCAAGGCCAAGAATTCTTACCATTGTCTTTCCTAGCTGTGTAATACTGTTTCTTTGCTGATTTGGTAAGCATGGAGTGTAACCTGGCACTTATTTATTCATATGGTATGTTAAAGTCTTCTTCAAGCATATCAACTGTTTTCATAAATTCCATGTGATTATATTCTCCTTCACCACTGACTGTTGGCCATTCCTCTAATCTTGGAATGTCTTTAAAATTACAAGCAGTCTGCACTTCTGCATTACTTCAAATTGCATGATGTAAGTCATTATTCAAGTTTAGCACATTTCTGTCAAGAATTGGTGTGGACTGTCTTGGCAAATCATTCTTCAGTGATATATTATTAATACTTCATTGAATATCTTCTTTCAATTCAAGTCTTGCTTTATCACTTTTTTCCAATTGTTCTTGGAAAAGAGCTGCATTGTGGCCAGTTGAGCTTTCCACGTTGTGACCTTGTATTCTTAATTCTTTCAACTTTTGAGTTATAAAAGGAATGGAATTGTCATCTGTTTGATTGAGTAAGGTAAATTTAGACTCAATTCTCGCACAAATTTGCGTCAAAGACAAGATATTGTCTTTACTCACATCTTCTAGACCAATTATGGTCTTTTATGACTCTTTTACTTGCAAGAACTCACTACCCAACTTCTGTTTGATATACTCAAAATTATTAAACTTTGCTTAAATTTCTTAATTACAAGTTTCAAAATGAGTTAAAAGCTTTACAAGGTCTACTTGTTTGGAAATTATTGGTTCAATCTTTCCCCCCCCCCTTGTTTTTGAATTCCATCAGAGTTCTGGCCCTATTGAACACATTGTCTATGGCTGTCTTCTCTTTCTTGGGAATTCTGTAATTCTATGGGTAAGGTTTGTTCCACTTGGATTTTGCCTTTCCCTTTGCCTTTTGCTTGCCCTTCTGATTGCTCTTTGGGGTTTTATTTTCCTTTTTTGGCACTTTTTGAGGCGTATTTTGGCTTGTGGAGGCTTGGGGAGCTTCCGCTTGGCTGTTGTACTTTCCTTGGGCCAACTTCTTCTTCTGGTCCTCTGACAAAATGCTTTGGCTTTTCAACCCAGCTTTTATCTGTTGGACTTTTCCCTTGCAAGACATGGGTTTCCCACCCCTCAGAAGTTCTTCTGTCTTTTCTGGGCCCATGAACTTCTTCACTTGAAGATAAGAGTTCATTGTTCCTATCCAAAGACTTGTCAGAGGTTCCCACTCCTGCTGCTTTGCCGCCATAAACCAGTTCTTGTACTGAGACTGGTATATCTCTATTTTTGCCTGCTGGAAATGATTCAGGTCTTAGAACAGGAATAGCAGTTATGTCAGCTTCTGGACTCTCAATAAGAGTAAAAAAGGTGCTGGCTAACCTTTGGGAACTGGTGGAAGCTCTGGAATCCTCCATTTGTGCCTCTCCTCTGGGCTGAAATTCTTGTCTTTTGGATTTTTAACTTGAATGTCCTGGTTCAGATCCATTTGATTGGATGGAATAATTGCTTCCACTTCTAGTAGGAGTCATTTTAGGTCAATTTTAAGAAAAAATGGACTAAGAAATGAATTTAATTTACCTGATGGACCTTTGAAGGGTTCTTTGGTAATTAAACCCCTTGGTTCTGGGCTGGTTTGAATTTCAATACTAGACTCTGATTCCTCAGAGTCTGAAGAGCTTTCTCTGATGGATGACACTAGAGAAAAGTAAGCTATAAGTTATTTTATCCAACAATAAAAATAACTTATAAACTCAGCTTATTGAATAAAGTTGTTTTAATGTAATTTTTCAAAAATTAGGTCAAAATTAAGAAAAATGTCTAAACATAAAAGAAAAAGATGTTTTTACTAACTATTTTTAAATTTTTTGTTTTATTTTATATTTCCTTTGATTAAATAATAATTATGCAATTACAAAGTTATTGATCAAAATTGTATTATTATTCACTTTATATTAGAATAACTCAAAGAATAAATTTCAAGTCTGTGATGTGAAAAATCCACTGGTTAGACAAAAGAAATTTATTCCAAGTCACTCAATAGTATATTTTTTCAAACAATATTCTTGAGAAAAAATAACTTTATTAATATTATAAAGATTATTTATGAGGGATAAGTCCAAAAAAGCCAATATTAAGATAAATATGGCAATTTTACATCAAAAAAGAGTAAAATAAGGTCTAGAATATGATTTATGTCCCAAAAATTGGTTAAAATCATAGACAGGCCCCCAAATGTAAGGTTTGTCTATGAAACCCTTGATAATAGTAACAATATCAAGAGTACTATGACTGTCCTCAGTAGAAAAATAGAATATAACAAAATATTATAACCACAAATCAAATATAATTATTAAAAAATAATAATATTAATAAAAATAAATTTAATTATTATTAGATAATGTAATAATAGAAAATCAATAATTATAATAAATTATAATTATTCTATTATTTTTGTAGTCACTGACAGTTATAATGATAAGATGTGTAAAGCTCTTAATGAGACAATTACACGTGGAAAATGAAAATATTCAACCACTCCTAAGTAATATAAATATTATTTATAAAAAAAGGAATTATAAAACACACTGTGCAGATATAGTTCTTATAAAAATATTTTATAAAAAAACTAATAATAGACAAAAAATATAGAATTTTAAAGAAAACTTACTTATAATATAATTTAATACAACAAGTCAAATACTACAGTTATTATATTAAATGATTATTCTAAGGTAAAAACACACCAAAAATCAATATTTCAAAAGATAAAACAACCTTTTCTAATAAAAAAATATGATTAAAGAGTTTTTAAGAGGAATTTGTGGATTTTAATCGATATTTTAAGACAATAATTTTATAAAATAGAATATATTATTGATTATTGCAACAAGAGTCTAATTGTAATGATTTCAATTCCTTAATTTAACATTTATAAAGACAAAAATACTTAAAAAATACTTTAATAATAAGATTTTATATATAATAAAACCTTACCTGTTTACAATGTCCAATATAATTGGATTGGATTGAATTGATGGACAAAAACAGTAATGAATAGACTCTTTTTATGTCTTCAGAGAAGCTCTCATTATTCATAATGGATATAGAGGGCGCTCTCTGGTAAAAACTGAGAAACCATTCTTAAAAATAAGGTTCTTAACCTAAGGTAACTTATTTTTAATTCCAATTTAAAGTTACTGGTGTTATTCTTAACTCCAAGTAACTTTAATCCTCATTTAAGTTAATTATTTTAGGTTTTGATATAAAATAAGTTCATTCAAATTAAATTAAATCACATGACAAACTTAAAAATGAAGTTTCAAGAGAAAATCTCTTGAACTCAATTTTTAATTAATTTTTAAATAAATCTTATTTTTCTCTAAGTATAATTAAAAGAGTAATTTTACAGGCTGATTACCTAGAAAACCTGTTTATAAAAGATACTAAAAATTCATTTTATACACATATAACATTGAATTGTAAGCTGTGTAAAATGTTCAAGTAAATTCATTGATATTTGGATTTTTAATGAATTTTTGAAGTTAGTGCTATCTTTCCACATAAAATAGCAATACCCACTAAGCCTTAACTTTTGATAAGGTTTTCATGCTTGTAGCTTTGAAGTTTTAAGCTTATTTAAGCTTTTAAAGGTCTCAAAACTTTAATTTCAAGCTTAAATGTTGGGATTTACCCTTTGTAAGCTTGAAATTCCTGTCCAAATTGGGATAAAAACAGTTTAAACTTTAAGGTTGGATCAAAGTCCAATTTTAAAGCTTGAATAAGGTTGAAAATCCTCCAATACAGGTAGACAACCTTAATTGAATCCTTGCAGATCAAAAATCTGGGTACCCCAGCTCTGTTTGGTCTTTTTTGTTTGTCCCACCTTTTTGCATGGATTTTGCCCTTCTAAACACTTTTAAATTGAGCTCACGCAGGATTTACATCCTGTATGGCAAATCCTTAGCCAATTCAGTAAATATACACAACACCTCAGTTTTAACTAATATTTTGGTAAGTTTTCATAAACCTTGTGCTACTTTAAGTTTAAGCTTACTTAAGCTTAAATTTAACAATTTTAAAAAAATGCTAAAAAAGTTACATTAGTACTGTGAAATTCTTAATTTGTCCAATAACTTAAGAAATAAGCATTTTTGGGTATAACACCCTATGGGTGTACCCTAGGTTATTTTTGGTGTAAAATCTAAAAATGACATAATAATGATAACTTTGTTTATCAAAACAAAAGTTATACTTTTTTTAATTTCAACTGCAAAGTCTGTTCAAGACTAAATCACTTGTATATAAAGTTATTTGTGGCCTTATGGGTATGTCATATATACCTCACAGGCTCACACCAGCTAAAATAAAAAGATCTTCCATTAAGGAGAATTTGATAGAATAAAAGGATTAAAAACCAGAAAACCACTATTTGGTCAAAGTAGAGGGTATCAAAGATAAAGATTCTAACTGAAAAGGATAAAGAGAATTCAGAAGGACAAAAGTGGCTCATCAATGGTGAGTGTTTCACAAGGGAGGGAATGCTAGCCTGTGAATCCAAACAGAAAACCAGCATGAAATCCCAATACCATTAAAAGTGGTATAGAAACCAATTAAAAGATAAAGTCCATACAGGTATAATCATAAAGAGGGGAATTCCCCAAATAAGATTATACCACTCTTATCCAATTGTGACAAGAATTAACAGAGACAAAACAACTTAAAGATAAGATATAATAAGCAAAAACCTTATGTTCACCTCCCATCTAGCTTATTCATATTCAAGCAAATCACCACAAATATTGTTTTTCGCTTAAAGCTCTCAATGAGAGATATCTAATTCTGTAAGCTATTTCTAGTATCACTCCTACTTCTGGAAATACCACCTTAATGCTTTCAAAACAAAAAAAACCCTTAAAGGAATATAAGTGCTTGTAAAAACCTGTAAAAAAGTGTAACCAAGTTACATATCTACATTACAGCTTCAATTTGAGATATGATACACACTTTTATCTCCATAATTGGCTAAGAGATCTTGGTGCACAGTTTTATTACACAAACTGCAGGATCTCTTAAAATGGCAATGTAAAAAGACCCCTGTATCTTTGCCATATATTCATACATCTGTACTGTAAAATAAACCTCATTGATTACCTAATCAATCCCTGAAATTTTGTATCATTGGAGTTGTGATATATTCTCAATTGCAAGAGATCTCTGGGTTAGAGAGTTTTCAAGCAACATATTGATGTACAAAAATATATTCAAAAAGGTAAAACCCTTATGATGTTTTCTATTTTTCAGAAGGGTAAAAAGGAAGCATACCACATTGAAAGAATAACAAAGCCCATCAGTTCTGTTCTGTTGGATTCTTGATTTCTCACTTACTTCTTGAGATATCTGGGTTAGAAGTGTTTTGGCCAATACTGGTTTGTACCAAAGCTGTACCAACCAGTATTGGCTTGATATTTGAAACGATGGTATTTTAAAGGTCAAACCCTCACAGAATGACTAAAATTATTCATCCAAAAACTTTCAATGCATGATAACAATTCTGACGTTTCCTATGGAAAGTTCTTTGAACCTCAATTGATACATGTGGTCCTAAAACCACAGTTCTGAGTATGCTTAATTCAGAATTGATGGTACATAGCCACAGACAAGCCTCCAGAGTCAAACCTTTCACTCTGAAGACATGTGAAGACCTTAACACCACGTCAGAGTCTCCAAAACAGATCAAGGAAGGTCTTTTCTCACTGGGAAGGGACATCATTATCAATTAATTAGTATCCTTATGTATCAAAACTGTCATATACCAGTAGTAGTCTCAGGATAATATTAATAAGATCAAGTTAATTAATTATTGTAGTGATTTCAACAGTCAATTGATGTTGAATAATTGAAACCAAGGTTCTCAGTAGATTCATCAACTCTGTTGTCATATAACAGAAGAATCTTTTAGCTATTTTTCAAATTATTTTTACTGTGTCAAAGTCTTAGTGCTAGCTTTTATTTACTATTTTCAATATACTAGTTAGAGACCCTGACAAAATTATATTTTCCTTTAAAAATTTCATTTTTGAAAAAGCACCAAAAAAACCAAGTTAATGTTTGACAATTAATCTAAATTTGTTTTTTGTCTTAAAAGCAAATATTAATCAATTTTCTATAGCTAATCTTATTAAATACCTGCATTATTCCATCACTAAAGTCCATGTGATGCCACATCACACATCCTTGGTTTATCTTGAATCACATTTTGTTGTTGATCTATTCCCCATTGAATTTAAATAAACCTACATGGCTTTGATTAAATAATTTTTATTACATGAACAGTGGTATGGTTTATTTTTCATAAAACTCAGGTTGTTGATGTAATAGAAGGCATAGGTTGATGTAATAATGATCAAAGTATGAATTGGGGAATCAGTTTCTCATCATGAAGAATCAATTTTTTATCATGTGTTATCAATCACTTATCATGGGGAATCAACTCCTAATCATGTGGAATGAATTCCTAATCATGAGAAATTAGCTCCTCATTATGTGGAATCAATTTCTCATCATGTTGAATTCATTCCTCATCATGTGGTGTTACTTCCTCATCATGTGGAATCAATTCCTCATCAAGTGGAATCAATTCCTCATTGTTTAGAATCGATTCCCCATTATTTGGAATCAATTCCTCATCATGTTCAATCAATACCTGATAATGTGAAGTAAATTCAAATATTCATTTGTATTGCATCAACCATAGGTTGATATTATGTAAACCATAGGTTAATATTACATCAACCTATTTTTGATTTTACATCATCCTATGGTTTATATTTACATCAAACTATGGTTGATATTTACATCAAACTATGGTTGATATTACATGAGCCTATGGTTTATATTACATCAAAAACCTGAGGTTCATGTAAAATAAACCATACTAATATTTATGTAACAAAAATGATTTCATCAGATCTATCTAGGTTCATTTAAACTCACATGAGGAATAGATCAATAAGGAGATGTGATTCAATATAAACCAAGAATGTGTGATGTGAAATCACGTGGACCTTAGCTATGGAATAATGCAGGAATTTGGATTTATAATTCTAAAATTGGTATTTTAAGAATTAAAACCACAAATAATGACCAATATTAGTCATTGATCCCTCTGTAAGCATCATTAATGCCATAATGTGGCCTGTGAATATTCTTTTCACCCTCTCTTGATCAATCATAATCATTTGTGGTCCCAAAATTATTATTCTTAATATCCTACAATCAGTATTGATATTGTGGACCCATAATTCAGCCTCCAGATAAAGCTCTTTTTCTATTCAGACGTTTGAATATATTAAAAACCTCTCATAGTCTCTAAAACTGAGGAATGAAGGCCTTCTTCAACTGTAAGAGGCCCTCATAACCATTTATTTGTATTATTATATGTAAAGCTACCTTACAACAGTAATGACCTTGAAGTAGCATCCACATAATTATAAATCTAACTCATAATTACTGTAGTATATTAGATTATTATTTGGTGTTCAAATTCTTCAAAAATGGTTCTCAATGGATTCACCCACACCATTTATCAATATAAGAGCTCTTGAAAGTTTCTTTTAGCAACTTTTCCTATTTCAAAGTCACAGCCCTATCTTTTATTTTCTATTTTGAAGCTACTACATAGACTCCTTCTGACAATAGGTTCATTTTTCAAGGTAACTTGATGATTTAATAGCTTCAAAATAATTAAGATGAATCTTATCATTTGTTCAAGAAATACTAACAGCGTATTTTTGCTAATATCTAGCCAATATTCACATTGCTAACTATTTTTAATATAAATGGCTTTCCTGCTATTTCAAGGAAGAATTACAAGTCTGGAATTTTCATTCCTTTGCTAATTCCTTTAATTTAATTGAATTTCTCCATTGGACCATTGTGAAAGACTAAGATGATTACTTCTGCAATCCAATTTCCAAGTTTGTAATAACATTATGTAATTTTTCATTTCAAGAACATAGCGAAATATCAGTTCAACTTAATATTTGACAAACCAATTTTAACCAAAAGATAATGAAAATAACTATGAAATATGAGAAAAAATAATTTAAGAAATAAATATTTATTCAAGAGACTTAATGAATAGTATTTATCTGATGAAATATTTTAAAAACATATATATTTATAATATTGAAAAATCTAAATCAGCTTTCCTCAAATTTTTTATGCATAATCAAACTGGTTTCAATGTAATTTTGAAGCTCAAGCCACCAGAGCTAAAATATTTCCCTTTACTAGATAATTTCCCCCCACTTCATAATGATAATTAAACAAGAACTATTTTGGATTTTATAATGTTCAAATATTTTTCTACAAAAAATAACAAATTAAGCTGATAAATTATTTCGAGAGGCCAAAGCTGCAGGAAAGAGGTATAAAAATATTGTATTGGAAATAAAGCAACTTCATGTATAAAAAAGTTCATATAAATATAGCTTTTATTCAAATGAGTCAAAGCAATGCTAATATCAACAAATATGTAGATTCTTAACATCAGTAGTATTATAAGCTTATTGCTTGGGATTAAAAAAGAAACAAATATTCCATTGAGATATTTGAACAAAATATCTGTTTGCTAATTTTAATATAATTGGTATAAGCTACCAAAACTATGCTTCAAAATTTCTGGTAACATCTACCCAGCATCTCTTATTTTTAAATAATCCTTCTATGAAGTTAATATTTATTGAGTAAGCTATCAAGAATTTATGTCTTATTTCCAAATTAATAATATTTCTTTCATGAGGAGAAAAGGGGCAGAGATATAATTTAAGGGTCACTGACTAATTTCAAGAGGTAAAATTCCAATGATAGATTGGAATTCGAATTATTGTAAATTTTGAGGAAGGCTTGGACTACTGGAAATTCTTTTCCTTTGGTAAATTTATTTCCAAAAAAAAGAGATTCTAAGCCCAATCTAATTTACTAGTTATTTCCCAATAATTTGGTGAATAATATATCTATACTAAGCTTTAAAAAACATTCAAATTCTGATATTTTTCAGTCAATAATATGCTTTAAGAAATAATTTAATATACAAAATAATAAAAAAATTTAACCAGTTGAGGGATGAAGATTTGAGAATCTCTACCAAATACGGATATTGAAACAATTGGATTTAGAGTTTGTGGCTTATATATGTGGCTTGAATTTCTTCCAAAGGTTCTATTTTTTCATTTAATTTATTTTCTTTCTTCCAACCTGAATCCAATCTATCTCCCATGTAATTTTACAAAGAACAAATTCACTTTTGGGTGTAGCCACTTCTTTCATTGGAATTATTTTCTTTTCTTGAAAGATGGCCCAAAATTCCAAAACCTTTCTGCTTGCCAACTTTTGAAAGCATTTTTTCTCTAACTTAATAATAACCTTTGAGATATCCCAAAGTGGTTTAATAAAGCAAAAGACCTAAAAAAAATTGCATTTCTTTCAGTTGGAACTGCATGAAGCAATAAAATGCTTTTGGTGGGTTGAGCCAAAAATATCCAATTTTTGGCTTTGCAAAACTGGACCATGTAAATACCTTTCGAAATTCAAAAGAATTTATTGAAATATTATTCATACTATGAAAATATTTCAAAAAGAATGAATTAGAAAGCCTTGTAATTCAAAAAAGGAGTTGTTTTCCAAATATATATAAATTTGAAAAAATGGCTAAATTGGACATTTTTTTGAATAAAAGAAAATGCAAGAAAATCAAGGCAGGTTGATTGGAGCACAAATTACTATTGCTCTTTTTTTTGAAATGCTTTAGTCTATGAGAAGATATTTTTAAAAAGAGAGGTCTTCCCTATATGCTTTTACCAACAATTATGCGTTTTAGCCATAAATTGGGAGAAACACCAAGGTTTTGCTAGATTTATGTAAGGGATGAAGTGTAATTACCATTCTGCCTATGCGGAGCTACCATTACTCATTAAATTTTGAATCTTCTTCAATTTTTTGAAAGAAACATTGAAAAAAGGATTGGATCAGAAATAATAAGAATTATTTTTCTATAACATCAAAATTTCATATTTTTCTTATTTGCAATTGAGGGACTTTAAACTCAAGAGAAAGAGTGCAAAAAATCAATCTTTTTTGGAATCCACATGGGCTTTCCATGAACCTATTGACAATATTGTAGAGTAGTTTGGTACATATTTTCATATTGGTAAGAAATTGAATGTTTCGATAAAGGTTTTTCCAATATTTTCTTAACAAAAGCAAATGGTTTGAGGCAACAGATATCCCACACACCTATTTTATCTTTATCATTGGTTAATTTTTTCCATTTATTGATTCAAGGATAGAAAGTGTACTTGATATTCTACTGAAGATTCAAATGTACAGCTACCTTGAGAACTTCAAGTATGAGGAATCCATTTCTCAATAAAAAGCAAAAATGAAGTATCTTACAGTGCATTATATCAAACTAGTTCAAAGCTCTTGTGCTCTTTGCAACCATTCAGTTTCTCTTTGGACCAGCTTTTCTTTCATTTTGAATCTTTGTCACTTTGTAGTTCAGACCAGTTCAATTCCCAAGTTTGATGAAGCTCCCAAGCAATGTGTTGAAATCTCTGGCAAGTTAGCAATTGCCACTTTGAAGCATGATAAAAAGATATTGTTGATTATGCTTTCATAGTGGTTGTCAATCCTCAACTCAAATGAAGATTTGGAGCAGTAAAACTTAAGTTTTCCACTTTTAAGCCCGGAATCAACATATGCCATTCAATTGACATTCAGTGAAGAGATATTGTACAAGAAAAGAAATTCTACAACACATTGCCATGAGCATGCAAATGCTCACTCCAGGACTAGTTGCTTTTCTACAGCTAGCGCCACCCGTGCAGCAAAATGTTCCCGGGGTTTCTCGTCCATCTGTGATGCGCGATGTTTCAGTAAATTTAATTTTTTGACTAAGCCTTCAAAGTCTTCAAATTTATCAGTATCATTCGCATCTCCAAATAGCATTCGACTAGTTTCATCTATTTCATCAGCGGTTGGAAAATCATAGGTTGATGCAGTTTCTCCCCATTCGGTACTTGTTTCAGCAGAAACAAATGGCTCAAAATCGTCTTCAAAATTATCAGCATCGGAACTGCTGGGGTTGTTCTTGGCATGTAAAGGTTGCCAAATGGTTTGGGAATTTTCGGGTCCATGTGCTGCCAATAGCTGCTTAGAATTTGAAAGGGGCAATGAGGATTGTGGGTCGTCCAGACTCAATCGTCGCTGTAAGCGGGGCCATTTGCAACACTGCCATGACATTGATGCTTCCGAAAGATCAGATACGTCTGAGAAGCGAGTCAATTACCATTAAATTAATAAAGGGTCGAGGATGAGTTAGTTGATTCAAGCACATTTGCTTGTTGATTAGCCAAGACTGTAAATTCATGGAGGCCTACTGTGGAATTCGAAATCATGATCAAAGCACTTTTCATGCCAACTGTCCTCATCGATTGGAGAGTCATTTTTTGAATTGAGTACCAGGAGGCGAGATTGAGCACTTGATGAGGACCATCGCGTTAAGAGTGGAATCAAAAGTTCCTAAGCTGATTCAGAGTCAATAGGGTGAATAGACGCCAAGAGGAACTCTCGTTCATGAGTCACCTGCTCGTGAGAATCCAATACTATCATTACAGCTTGAACGTCATCATGCTCGGCCTTTAACAAGTTCAGATGTTCGTTGGTTACAAGCTCTACATGAAGCATAGCATTGTAGTATTTCGTAACTAGTGGCCATGAAGACGTCCTTCGCTGGTCATCAATTTCAATTGGTTTTACCAAGCTTGTATCGCTTCCATCTTGAGATGGGCACGCGATAGTGAGCATACCTGAAAAAAAGATATCGAATTAATTTTGCGGCCTCTGGAAAAGAAAAATGATGCAAAAGACAAAAGCTGAATGCTATCTGACGGGCAACGCAATCCAAGGCAAGGTCGGCATCACTGACTGCGAGCACCATCGCTTTATTGTTGATAGAATTCGTACACACAGACTCTTCGCACACGTTACTTGCATTCGGAATCGCAAGTGCCATGAGTTCGAATCGAAGGTTGCTACCTGGATGATGAGACGTTTTTGTTTTTTTGTATCTGCTTCGAAGTTTTCTAGACGCTCGGCCAATCGACTTCCGCAGCGTTGCTTCGCGATTGCCAATCCGAAGCCAAAGAAAATTCCTTTGCTTGACACCGAAAACGACCAGTATCATTTCCTGCCATGGGCCCAATGTACCTGGTGCAGAAATTCTCAAAAAGTAAGAGTAAACTCAATGTAAAAATGAACAGAAAAATAATGGCATTTTGATTTTGGATTATTCCTGTATATGATTTTTCATTTTGATGATTTTTCTTTCCTTCTGATTTGATTGAAATCAAAATTGGAAGTTCAATTGAAGATCAATGGGTTTTGTATTTTGAAAACAAGATTTTGTAAATTTTGATAGGAGAAACATAAAAATCAAAATTATGAATGTGTATTGGATCATTTTTTCATGATAAGGCAGGTCAGAGGAGTACTTTTTCCAGATAATTTTATGGTGTGTAACAGAAGTTTAATTTGAATTATTAAGTAATAATTCTTTTTTGTTTTAAAATGGATTATCCCTTTCTCCATTGGTCCTGAGCATTTCAGAAAGATTCATCAAGAATTGTATTTTGAATGAATTTTTGAAGTTATTACTTTATTTCAACATAAAAATGTAAACAGAACAGTAATAGCTGATTTCCATGAGGTAAATTCATGGATCATAGTCCAAAAAGTGTTTCAATTTCTCTTTTATGGTTCATCCATGCAAAACTGTTAATAATTGACATTTCTACAGGCTTCAGAGCTGCTCATTACCTCCTTGTCCAATCAAAATAGCAGCTTCTTTGCTATTTTCTTATGATTTAATGAGACTTTAACTTGGTATCCAAGTTCCCAAAAGGCTTTAGTATATTAATTGGGTCATTCCCAGCCATGTATCCAAGGTTTAGAGCTATCTATGCCTCAGAGGCCTCAGAATTTGGGTACCCTAGCTCTCTTTAATGTCTTTTGTCCCCCTTAGCTATTTTCATATCAAAAATAGCAATATATTCTTCATGTATATGTAACATGGGATTTCTCACACTCCCATTATTTTGGAAGGAAATTGAGAAAAACAAAAATTTCACAATTCTTTGATGTGGTATTGAAGATGTTGTTTTGAAGTATTTCCCATATCACCAACTCATAGAGTTAATTTAAGCTTATTCACCCTATTGTATTACCATAGGTTAATATTTGTGTAGAATTCAAATCTGTTCTTAAATCCATAGATCTACTTCCAACAAAAACATTATATATATTTTCTTAAATGAAAAATGATAAATTTTGGATATATGCATGACTTATGGGTTGTAAATAGTTCAGAATTTATTTCAATATTGATTGTGGCCTATTTGGGTGTGTAATATATACCTCAAGGCTCACAAAATAAGCTGATAGATGGTATATGAAGTTAAGACCAGCACATGGAAACCACAGCTTAACTTGATGGAAAACCCAAATAATTAAAAAATGGGAAAATAGTTCTGGGAGGTCTAAAGCTGAAACAGCCTTTCAATCTGCCAAATTTAAGTCTGACAAAGATAGATCCCTACCATGGTTTTGACAACAAAAGGCCAGACTGACAGAGTTATATCCTGACATGTCCAAATTTATGATTTATAGAAATTTCCTAAGGAAATTTGGAGGAGATTTAGAAAATTTTGTAATAATTAGGACCACTTTACAATCTTCATCAGAATACATTCTTAAGATCCTAGAGGAAGTAATCACTATAACAAAGATTGGTTCTAGTAGGATGAATCTTAAAACAAGGTTCACAACACCTTGGAAAGATTCTGTTGACAAAATCCACAAAGAAAACTCTAGTAATATAAAAAATAAATTTGCAACAATGATGATAAAGTGCCACATTCTACAAAGTACCACATATTCAGCCAATAATTTTTCAAAAGGAGGGAAAATCAATGAAATTAACGTTGAAAAATAACCTGATGAAGAAAAAAATGATCTCACTGAAGAGAATTCAGATGATACATAATCAATATTTTTCAGAATCTTAAATAGATTTAGAAAATATAAATTTCACATTTCAAATCATGGAGTTTTACTACCACTTACCAAATTTGAGTAAAAATAAGCTTTTTTTATCAAAGGTCCAAGATTAAAAACTTATGAAAGTCAAACTAAACAGAGGAAAAGGGTATACAGCTGGAAATTCCTGTATGACAGAACTCGTAATTGATTATGAGCCCATTCACCATGAGCAAATTGGCTACACCTGACAACAGTTGTTGCATTTGGAAGTTCATTTTAACCCAAATTAGTCTGAGGTTAAACCTGTACTCTGAACTAAGTTTAAATCAGAAATCCATTTTTTGGGGAGATTCCAAACCATTCTCAGCCACTGGAAGGTGATAGAAATTTTCATTTCCTTTTTTATTTTTTTATTCCAACAAGCTTGAGATATTGTATTGAATTCTCATTCTACCTAAAATTTGGTATGTTTAAAGGATTATTTCAAATTCTTTATAATATTCATTGAAATTGAAGTTACATATAGGATTCAATTTCAAAGCTATATTTTGAATCTAGAAAATAATTTGTTTTTTTGAAGCCCTACATAATAAAAAATAGTGTTTCTATTTCATGAAATATTTTTATTAACCTCTACTAATATATTGTTATTAAAAGACTTTTGTAAAATCTTATAAATTGAAAAAAGAAATTATCAAGATAGAAATATCTTGTATGACCTCTCAAATTGGGTCATTCATCATTTTACTCTTTCCATTGTTCTTACTTGAGATTTTTAATGTTGGAAAAAAACTAAATTTACACAATCCTCTTTTTTTCAAAAGTTGGTTTATGAAATAAAGAACCAAATATTTTTATCATTTCACTTATTATATTATTTTTTAAAAATGGAAGAATTTCAATTTTTTTCAACTTTATAATTAGGAATTATCAGTGGTGTAATTGCAATTATTCTTAATGTAAGGTTTGACTACGAAACAATAAGTAAAAATTACTAATATTTTACTTATTGTACTATTAATGTCCTTATAAATGAAATAATTAAGATAAATAATAATTATAATAATAAAGAATTATTATAATTATGGCGTAAAAATAATTATATTATTAATAAAATATAATAATATAATTTATATTATAAAATATAATATAATAAAATAAATATATTAATATAAAATAATTAATATATCTAAAAGCACTTTATTATTGTTACAAACAAATAATAAAGGCATAAAAAATTGTTTTTTATTAATAAAAAACAACTAATAACAGTAATATTACCAATATTAAAGTTATAAATTAATATAAATACTATTTATATTAATTAAAGAATTATTAAAATAATAATAAAGAGAAAATTATTATAATAAGAAAAAATAACCTACTTTTAACACTTAATATAATAATTTTGAAATATTTTACGCCAAAAAATATAAATACAACCTTTTCAAATTGTATTTACAATAAAAATAAAGAAAAATTACTAATATTCTTGATTTTTACGTGGAAATGAGTTTTTAGAGAGATTTTTAGCAAAAACAATCAAATAAATGATTTAATCACGTCAAAATAGATGATTATAACAAAGTGGTCTTTGGTCTTTAATAATATAATACTTTTATATATAAAGAATAAAGAAATTACCTTTGATTTAATTGATTGAATGTTTTTGATGTGTCTGAGGGGAAAATAGAGTAAAAAGAGCTGTATTTATAGTAAATACCTCCCTCCTAGAGTCAAACAGGCTTCTAGTAGACGTGTACAGATCATATCCACTGGAATTGATCAATATTTTAAGGTTTGAGGATGATTACATCATGATCAAACCATATTACATCATTATTACACCATTATTTAGAGTTATCACTATGACTCTAAGTTTGATGACATCAGAGGCTTGGAAGAACCCCAAATTTCGTGGATTTTATTAGTTTTAATCATAAACTAATAGTATTCACCAATGTTATCACTCATATGACTGTTAAACTTAATTTAAGGTTACAGTAGGTGATCATAACTGCTCAATTTAAGCTCAAACTTTGATCTTGAATAACTTTGAAGTTTTACATGCTACAGCAATTCAGAGAGTGCATTCTGATAGCCTGACATAACCTTATTTTTCTGCCAAGAGCCTTTTATTACATCATCAAAACTCTAATTTTGATGATTTTTCTTGTAACTCATCTTTTCTGTTGAAATTCAATATTTTAAACTTCAAATCATGATTTCAGGGGGTTACACTGTGAATTTAATAATTAAAATCGCATCATTCTTCACGAATGAACTAGTAGAATCCAACTGTGTACTTCATTTTAAGTTTGGACCACTTTCACAACAAAGTGGTCAACAGCTCTGTTGATTTTTATCAATATTTCATCATAGGTTTTAACCTTGTTTATAAATTGTAAAATGAACTTCATATCTGTGTTCTTACAGTAATTGCGTGGTAACTTTTCTTTTGGTTCATCACTCTATCTTGTATAGTTTAAGAGATATTAGCTATGATCCTTGAATATATGCGTTGACCAAAAAAGTGGATATATTCAGGTTAATTCCTTAAGTATTAACTTTGGTAATTAGCTCATTGATTTCTTTATGTGTGGATTTTCATGGGGAATCCAATGGTAAAATTTATTTAACATGTTGTTTCATTGGTTCTTGAAATAAATAAGGATTTATGGGTTTTATAAGGTATTATTCCTTATAACTCATTAAATATTGACTTTGCAGATATGCCATAAAAATGGTATATGTGTATTTTACCATGGGGAATTCAATGGTATAATTTATTTCACATTTTGACTCATTGGTGTTTAAGTTAAACCAAGTTTTGTACCAATTTATGGTATTTTTTGTATTTTTAAAGTAATTATTTTTAATGTGTAATTATTCTAAGTGATTTTAATATAATTATCTTAAAGGTATAATTGCTCTAAGTATCTTTTGTGACCTTATTGGGTATGTGGTCATATCTCAAAGGCTCACATTTCCTACCACCAAAAAAGATTGTACCACAATCTGATATGTGTGATTAGGGTATCATCCACTGTCCTACCTCTTCAATAGACTTTGTTAGTCTTGAAGCTGAATAATGCTTAACTTTTCTATTTTTCAGGCTTCCTTTCATGTCTGAACCTTCTTAGTAGTTTATCAGCATTTGTTATATCTTTCTCAAGTACTCATTCATCTTCTTGAGTTGAATTTCTATACCTTACAAGGTATTCCCTTTCTTTTTTGTTTCTTGTCCTTCTTTCTTTAAGGACTTGTACTATTTTCTTTTCCTCTCCTTCTTCCAAGGGGGGAATTTCAAGTGGGGGTTTATTTCTTAGTGGAAATAACTCCTTGTCACTTGAGCTGTAAGGTTTTATTAGACTTACAGGGAAAGTTGGGTGTTTGTTCATTAGTTCACCTGTGAGTTCCAATTGCACAGCATTGGGTCCATGAAGTGCTTTTATCATAAATGGTCCTGCAAAGGAATCTTTCAATTCCTTTTGGCATTTTATGTTATTGAAATTAAGGGTTGATACTAGAACCAAGTCTCCTATTTTGAAATCAGGTGGCTTATTACTTTTATCCCATCTTTCTTTTGCATATTTGAAAGAATCTTGCATACATCTGTTTGCATGGTGTCTTGCCTTGTCAAGCATTATTTTAAAGCTGCTTGCTGTTGGGTGTATATCCACTAAGTCCTTTTTGAGGGTATCATAAGAAAGTCTTGGATTCCAACCTTTTTCTAGCATTGCTGGTGTTTTTCCAGTAGAAGAATGGATTGATGTTTTATATGCCAGTTCCAGTGCTGGTATTAGTGTACACCAATCATGGGTAAAACCATCAGAATCTTTGAATTCTAGCCCATAAGCACAGAATCTTCTGATCATGTCTTCTAAGGTCTGTATCATTCTTTCTGCTAAACCATCAGTTTGAGGATGATAAGCTGTTGAGAATGATAACTTTGTCCCAAACAAGTTATGGAGATTTGTCCATAATGCTGAAGTGAACTTTGGGTCTCTGTCACTTATAATGTTTTGGAATAAGCCTGTGTGGCTAATGACTTTATTCCATATCATTATGGCTGTATCCATAGCTGTGTCATCTTTGTGACATGGTAAGAACATGGGAGTTTTACTGTATCTGTCAACTAACACTAGGCATGCATTATAACTCCTGTCTCCTCCTGGAGGTAATGCTGTTACCCAATCCATATGAACTATTTCCCATGGGGATTTTGGTTCTTGGATTTGGATCATCATTCCAAATTTCTTTCCTGCGGCTCTGTTGGCTTTTTGGCATCTGTCACAGGTTTGGCAGTACTCTGCAACATCTTTCTTCCAATTTGGCCACCAAGAGCAGGTTTTCACCCTCTCTAGTGTCCTATCTTCTGAGAGATGTCCAGATGCAACACTATCATGACACTCATCTAACATAGTGCTTATTAGTGTTCTATCTGTTAAGGTCATAACACATGTGTGTTTTGTTCTATGGTAGAGGATTCCATCAAGGACGTGGAATCTTCCTTCATCATATGCTTTTTTCCATGTTTCATCTAGTTTTGATGAAAGTGATGGGTCTTTGCAGTCTTTCATTAGAAGTTGGCTTAAGATATGGCAATTCTTGTCTATCTTATAGCTTTTTTTAACTTGGTTAAAGAATTCTGTGCCAATATCTGTAACACATATTCCTTCTATACGGTGTTCTTCTTGTGGTACCCATGCTGGATTGTCAGGGGTATTTGCTAGAGCCCATCTGCTAAGACCATCTGCATTTTTATGGATATTACCAGATTTATGAACAATAGTCATATTTTCTCTGTATTCTTGGATAGAAATTTGCCATCTCAGCATATGTCTATTTGGAGTCTTCATATTTAATAGTGATTTCACAGCATTACAGTCTGTGATTACATCAAATACTGTGCCATCCAAATAATAATGCAGTTTTTCTAAAGCCCACACTAAGCATAAGCATTCCATTTGGCTGGCTTCATACCTTGCTTCTGTTGGCTTTATCTGCCTTGAAATGAAACAAATTGGTCCTTCCACTGGTTTATCATTGATAATTTGTGTTTGGTGAAGTGCAGCACCTAGTCCTTCTCCACAAGAATCAATGTATAGCTTGAAGGGTAGTTTCCAATCTGGCATTAGAAGAAATGGGGCATTTGTTAGTGAATTTTTCAATTCTTCATATGCCTTGACCCTTTCTTCAGTCATTTCATAAACTGTTTGTTGGTCACATAATTTATATAAGGATTTGGCAATTTTTGCAAAGTCTTTTATATGCTGTCTATAGTAACCAGCAAATCCTAAAAATGATTGCATTTCTTTTTTGGTTTGAGGCATTGGTTTAAGTAGTACTGCTGCCACTTTATTTTTGTCTATGCCTAGACAAAGGCCAGATACAACATGTCCTAGTGCTTTTAATTCACTATATGCAAAATGACACTTTTTCAAGGAAATTTTCATATTCACTTGGACTATTTTTTTTAGTACCCTTTCAAGTCTTGTAAGGTGATTTTCCCAAGTTTCTGAGCAAATTATGATATCATCAATATAGATAATTAACCATCCTTCTGATAATTCTTCAGGAAATATGGTATTCATCATTCTTTGGTAATGGGAAGGTGCATTTTTTATCCCAAATGGCATTCTTAAGTATTCAAAAATTCCACAGTGGACTATTATCCTCAGTGGTTTTTTGGCATTGTCTGTTAAGACATTCTGATGAAAACCCTTTAAGGCATCCATAGCTGTAATGAACTTAGCTTGTGACAATTGTGTCAATGTCTCATGGATTCTAGGTATTGGATATCTATCTGGAATGGTATAGGTGTTCAAGGCTCTGAAGTCTCCTACCATCCTTGATTTTCCATTATGCCAAGTTATAATGACAGGAGTAGTAACTTCTACTCGTTCATTATGTCCAAATTTTCTTAATACTCCAAGGTCCATTAATTCTATAATGTGTACCTCTAAGGCTTCTCTAGCCCTTGGACTAGCTGGGTAAGCTGGTCTTCTCAGTAAGGGTGGGTAAAGCTTTTCCACATTAAGAATTATGTCTACTTCATGCCCAATTATAGCACCTAGTGGCTCTTTGTCAGTTGCAAAGGCATCTTTGTACTTGAATAAGAGGTTAATCAATTTTTCTTTCATTTTTTCTGTTAATTCTTGATTGAATTCTGCCTCTTTAAGTTGTTCAGATATAAAAAGTTCCTTTTCTGGAATCTTTTCTTCCTTTTTAACAACTGCAATTTGTTTTTTATTATTTAAGAAGCCAAACTTTTGTCTCTTATTGTCTCCTATGGTAAAATATCTATCCTTCTGGTTAGAGATATCTATACCATAGATTGATAAGTAGTCATTTTCCAGGATAAAGTGATTACTGGTACAGTTGTCCATTACCACAAATTCTACTTTAATTCTGACACATTGTGAAGGGTGAGGGAAAATAAGTGTTAAGTCAATTATTCCAAGGGGCATCATGCTTTCACTTGCACTACTAAATTTGACACCTTGGATTGGTATAAGTTTTTCCTGCCAATCTGGAACAATTGTACTTAAATAACTTTTACCAACACAGGTGCAATATGCTCCTGTATCCAAATTCACCTTTGCTTCTTGGTTATTAACCATGACAATACTTATACTTTATTTTCCAGCTGTATACCCCATTCCTCTTGCAGGTTTGGTTTTGTACAGTTTGGCATCTTGCACATTTGTCAGGTTTGTGTCAGATGTCCCAACTTGTGTTAAGTTCAAGTTGAAATCTAGTACTTCATAAATTATATCAATATTATTAATTTCTGCATTAATTATATTTATTTCATCACTTTCAGAAGTTTCTGATTCTTCTGTCTCTTTTTCAGAGTCAGATTTTTCCTCTTTGTCATTGTGGTTTTCTGTTTCCACAATTTCATTGATTTTTGCCTTTTTTAGGCAATTATTGGCTAAGTGTCCAATACCTCCACATTTATGGCATTTTCTTTGCTCATTATTATTGGATGTACTGGGCTTGAAGGATTCTTTTGATTTATCTTTTTTGATAAATGGTTTGTTTGGGCTTTTAATGTCCAATTTCTTCCAAGTCCTGCCAATTTTTGTTCTTGTCACTATGTCTTCCCGTGCATTAATGTACTCTTCTGTGGAGAATGGTTCTATACAGCTGCTTCTTAGGGCATGTTCTAGCTCTCCTCCACATTTCTTGAGTATTTTCATATGCACCATTTTTTGTGACATTTCTGGGTACAATGCATTAAGTCTTTCAACTTGTTTTAAGAACCAAGTTAAAGGTTTATCTTTCTCTGGGTCAAAGAAAGAATTTTCAAATGCATTTTCTATCTTATACCTCCAGGAATCATTTGCCCACTTGGTGATTATTTCTTGTTTCCACCAAGACCAGGTATTTTTACCATTTGTTTGTCTTATGCCATAATACCATCTTTTTGCATATTTCTCAAACAATGAATGTAATCTTGCAGTGATTAATTCATCTGGTATGGCATAGTCTTCTCGTAACATGTCAATTGTTTTAATAAATGACATGTGGTCATATTCACCTTCTCCTGTGAATGTTGGCCATTCTTTTAATTCAGGTGCTTCCTTCATTAAGACTTGGTAATTATCTTGGTGACTCAAGTCTGTTATGAAAGGATTTGTCAATTCCTCTTTTGTTTTAACAGGGCTTCTTATATGGGAAAATGGAGTTGATAACTTTGGCATATTTAAATTAGCCTCATTCATTTTATCCATTTTTTCAGTAATAAGCCTTATTTCACTTTGAATATCATCTTTTAGATGCATTCTGGCTTCATCACTTTTTTCCAAATGGTCCAAAAGTAATTTTTGGTGTGATGAAGTCTTTTCTTCAAATTTTTCTACAGAAATACTTAATTTGTTTAATTTTTCTGTAAGATTGTCAATACTCACATCATAATTGATTGTAAAAGTTTTCTCTTTGATATCACTTATGTATTTGTACAATTCTTGTTGTCCTTGTATTAATTTCCGAGTATTGTCAATTAATACTTTTGGTTTATTATTTTCAATCATAAATTTTATGTTATCAATTTCTTTCTTATTTTGTACAACAAGTTTGGTTAAAGATGATAAGCTATTATTTATTTCTTGGAAAGATAATAAACTATTTTTAATGTCTTTAAGAGGTAAAATTCTATTTTTAAGCTCTGTTAAAGTATTTAAAACATCAGGAGACAAGGTTATTTCTTTTGGAAATGGGGTTGTCTCATTCTTTGTTCCTCTTTGTCTTTGAATTCCATCAAAGTTCTGGCCATGTTGAAAACATTGTCCATTGCATCCTTTTGGATTTTTGGGATCCTGTAGCTTGGGGAATATGGTTTCCTCCAATTCTCTTTCTTGTTCTTCTTCCCTTCTTGGGGAAGTGGGCTGGCTTGGGGCTTGCTGGTAGAAGCTACTGGGGCTTCTTCCTTGGTTGTCTCCCTCTTTTCGGCGTGGTAATCGTTGATTTTTTTGATTTGAGGTTTGGATGACAGTGGATTCCATCCATTGGAGTATTTCACTATCTCCTCCTCTTTGAGGAACTTTTTCAGGATGTGCAAGGAGTTCATCACTCCTTGGTGTATTTGAGGCAGCATTTCCCAATCTTTGTCCTTGTACACTGTGTAATACTGCTTGTACTGGCTCATGTAGATGTCTATTTGAGCCCTCTGAATGTGATTTGTATCTGTTTGAGTTACTCATACTTAGCTCCAATTCAGGTTCAGATATCATGGGCATTTCTGGGACTTGCCTTTGGGATAAGGCACTTCCTTGTGTGGATTCTGTTCCACTGGGGATATTTCCCTTTCTTTTCCCTTTTGAGGGATCAGTTCTACCTCTGAGTCCAGCTCCATCTGATTGGATGGAGTATTGGGAACCTCTTCTGGTAGTCATAATTTAAGAAAAAAAATAAAAATAAAAAGTATTTTAGGATAAAAATTCTTTTTATGGCAATTATAAAAGAGGTGCTCACCTTCAGAGTCTTGAATGGTGGGTCCTGGAAAGTCTAATTTCTTAGCTTTCTTTCTTTTAGTGATAACTGGTGTTGGAGAACTTTGACAAGTTTCTTCCACCAATCTCTCAACAGTAGTTTGGTAATCTCCTGTTGGGTTATCCTCAAACACTAAAAAAGACAAATAAATATAAGTCTTTTTATAAGAAGTGTTATTTTTTGGCAAGATATGGCAATTTTCCACGTAGAAATTGCTTTTATATCTTTGAAAAGTTGAAATGAATAAAGAAATGAATAAAAATGAATAAAAATAACTTTTTTATTGGTTTTTAATATTTTTTAATATTTTTTATATCTTTATTTTTATTTTTAAGGAATAAAATAAAAATTAATATGATTCTATATAAAATTAAATTATAATAAAAATTATTTTTAATTTATAGAATATCTTTTTCAATAACTAGAGTCACTCAAAGAAAGTTCTTGCAAGTCTAAGGATGTGAAAAAACCACGTGTAAGACAGTACAATTGCTTTCCAAATGCCTCAATAGCTTTTAAAATCAATAAAATATAAAATTATTATATAATTTTATGATTATAAATATAATTTATTATTGGATAACCCCAATTAGAATCTTTTTAAAGGTCTTTTAAGTAAATATCACGGCCAGGCCCCCAAATGTACGGTTTGACTATGAAACAATAAGTAAAAATTACTAATATTTTACTTATTGTACTATGAATGTCCTTATAAATGAAATAAATAAGATAAAGAATTATTATAATTATGGCGTAAAAATAATTATATTATTAATAAAATATAATAATATAATTTATATTATAAAATATAATATAATAAAATAAATATATTAATATAAAATAATGAATATATTTAAAAGCACTTTATTATTGTTACAAACAAATAATAAAGGCGTAAAAAATTGTTTTTTATTAATAAAAAACCATTAATAACAGTAATATTACCAATATTAAAGTTATAAATTGATATAAATACTATTTATATTAATTAAAGAATTATTAAAGTAATAATAAAGAGAAAATTATTATAATAAGAGAAAATAACCTACTTTTAACACTTAATATAATAATTTTGAAATATTTTACGCCAAAAAATATAAATACAACCTTTTCAAATTGTATTTACAATAAAAATAAAGAAAAATTACTAATATTCTTGATTTTTATGTGGAAACAAGTTTTTAGAGAGATTTTTAGCAAAAACAATTAAATAAATGATTTAATCACGTCAAAATAGATGATTATAGCAAAGTGGTCTTTGGTCTTTAATAATATAATAGCTTCATATATAAAGAATAAAGAAATTACCTTTGATTTAATTGATTTAATGTTTTTGATGCGTCTGAGGGGAAAATAGAGTAAAAAGAGCTCTATTTATAGTAAATACCTCCCTCCTAGAGTCCAACAGGCTTCTAGTAGACGTGTACTGAACATATCCACTGGAATTGATCAATATTTTAAGGTTTGAGGATGATTACATCATGATCAAACCATATTACATCATTATTACACCATTATTTAGAGTTATCACTATGACTCTAAGTTTGATGACATCAGAGGCTTGGCAGAACCCCAAATTTCGTGGATTTTATTAGTTCTAATCATCAACTAATAGTATTCACCAATTGTATCACTCATATGACTGTTAAACTTAATTTAAGGTTACAGTAGGTGATCATAACTGCTCAATTTGAGCTCAAACTTTGATCTTTAATAACTTTTAAGTTTTACACACTAAAGCAATTTAGAGAGTGAATTATGATAGCCTGACATAACCTTATTATTCTGTCAAGAGCTTATTATTACATCATCAAAACTCTAATTTTGATGATTTTTCTTGTAACTCATCTTTTCTGTCGAAATTCAATATTTTAAACTTCAAATCATGATTTCAGGGGGTTATACCCTGAATTTAATAATTAAAATCACATCATTCTTCACAAATGAACTAGTAGAATCCAACTGTGTACTTCATTTTAAGTTTGGACCACTTTCACAACAAAGTGGTCAACAGCTCTGTTGATTTTTATCAATATTTCATCATAGGTTTTAACCTTGTTTATAAATTGTGAAATAAAGTTCATATCTGTTTCCTTACAGTAATTACGTGGTAACTTTACGTTTGGTTCATCACTCTATCTTGTATAGTTTAAGAGATATTAGCTATGATCCTTGAATATATGTGTTGACCAAAAAAGTGCATACATTCAGGTTAATTCCTTAAGTATTAGCTTCGGTAATTAGCTCATTAATTGTTTTATGTGTGGAGTTTCATGGGAAATCCAATGGTAAAATTTATTTTACATGTTGTTTCATTGGGTCTTGAAATAAATAAGGATTTATGGCTTTTATAAGGTATTATTCCTTATAACTCATTAAATATTGACTTTACAGATATGCCATAAAAATGGTATATGTGTATTTTACCATGGGGAATTCAATGATATAATTTATTTCACATTTTGACTCATTGGTTTTCAAGTTAAACCAAGTTTTGTACCAATTTATGGTATTTTTTGTATTTTTAAAGTAATTATTTTTAATGTGTAATTATTCTAAGTGATTTTAATATAATTATCCTAAAGGTATAATTTCTCTAAGTATCTTTTGTGACCTTATTGGGTATTTGGTCATATCTCAAAGGCTCACACTTAATGTTATCATAATCATCACATTTTTTCTTGATTTCTGTTGTTATCCTTTATTATCCTTTTTTTATTATAATTATAATTATTGGGACTTGTGGAATATTTTTGAATTTTGAACTCTTTTTCATAGCATGTCTTTCTTTAATTTAAAGTGGCATGTACTGTAAAGTGTTTTAGTGTAATCTGTTGATCATTGTCGACAAATTTAGATTAGAAGGATCTACACATATCCTGCTACTGTAAAATTTTGAAAAGAAAGAATTAACCAAATTATATTGGATTAATTCTAATAATAATTGCTAAAATAATTAGAAAAATAATCCTCATCATTAAAATGAGTAAAATCAAGATTAATCAGAAAAATGATGCTCATTTCCAGAAGAACAAAATTTTGAGGATATTTTTATTTTATACAGTAGCAGCATATTGAATATTGCTACTATGCTTAAGACAAAAAAACAACATTAAATAAAAATTAAAATTATCAAAAAGGCTTCTTTTAAAGAAATATGTGAATTAAGGAGAAATCAAATGAAGAGAATATTCAACCTCTCTTTTCATAACTGTTTAGTTCAATCTGATATGCTTTATTTCAAAAGTTATTTCAACTATATTTTTGAATATTCTGAGTACAAAAAGAGTTCTTTCAATGCAAAATCTTCATCCTTTTGATATTCTTGACTTACCTTTCCTTCAGATAAGTATTTAAAAACCACTGGAGTTCATATCTGAAAGGGGTTTGGAGAACCATGAGACAGTAACACTGTATTTAATATCTATTATCAAGTCTTTGAGATTCAATTTCATACTTCAACTGAAGCGGTGATTGGAAAATCAATTTGATTATAGAAACTCCTTCCAAAAATTAAATTGACTGGAACAAAAAAAAATCAAAACTCAGTATATTGTAGTTATGGTGAAGACGGAAAAAAGAAATTTATAAAAGAGAAATAAAGCTTTGAATATTTCAGTGAAAGATGAAAATTTTCAGGAATATTCTTTGAAAATTCAATTCTTTTCCATTCACTCTAGCACATAAATATTTTTTAAAATATTAAAATGATTTATTGTAAAAGAAATATTTTAAATAGTGTCATGAGAGCTTGTTGAAATATTAATATTAGCAAAAATAACTTCAACTAGATCACAAACTTGATTATATATCTTAAGTAAAGTTTAATAGGTAGACTGAAGTCTTTGGGAAGGAATTGAGAATATTTTTGTAATCTACAGTGATTTCTTTCTGAATTTATATGTTCATTATCTCAATATTCCTTCTAGCTAATATCTAGTTATTCTCCTGGAAGAATCTTACTAAAATTTGTACTTTAAGTTTCTTAGTAAGTATTCATAAAAAACAGTTCTGTAAAGAGATTTTCCTATGAAATAGTTTTCAGCTATATAAATAATCTTCATACCCATTTTAATCCCCTAAAGCCTATGAATAGCCTATAATATTAGTCCCATTACTTTTTTCTTAGGATAGGTAGCTGAAATTACCTTCCAGGTTTTCAAAAACGAAATAATTCTAAAACATAAGTTGTTATAAAAAAATATAATGAAACTAGATACTTGAGCCACTTCTATCTTTGAGTTAATCTTTCAGACTCAATTATTTCAATATAAATTCAATAAAGTCTTTTATGGATTGAAAAATCATGAATTTAGAATTTCTTTCTGATATTGAGGAAAATTTCACCCTGATTCAAGCTTTCTATCTACATAAATGTCTTCCATTCTCTTTTAAGGAAGATTTATGAGAGAGAAATTATCACATTATGTTCCTAATTTCTTGCAGTTATATTAGATTCTTCCTTGTTTAATATCTTTAAGGTGATAGAATGACTTTTTGAAGATAATTCCAAAATCAATAATAATGTTTCTCAGATTTTTCGCTGAAGCACATTTGTGACTTTAAATTCATCCTAATATTTGACTATAACCTCTATACAAACATTAGAAAAAAAATATAATATAAAAGAAAAAAATTGAAGGAAGAATTATTTATCCAATGAATTCAATGAATAATATTTAGCCAATAAGATTACTCAAAAAGGTGTCATATTTAACCTATGGAGAAGCTGAAATAAGGTCCCCTCAAATTTCACATGCAAAATTGAACTGGTTTTACGGGTAATAGACATGACTAAGCTAAAAAAGCCAAGGAATACCAATATATTGGCCTTCTCACACTCACTTCATTCAAATTGGATCCCAAAAAATAATTATAATTAAATCATTGATATTTTGGCTTATATGATCCTTGAATAATATCTCACAAAAAGACAATAAATTAAACTTATAAGTTATTTTAATAGGAAAAAATCATCAAAAAGGGTCATATAAATAGCTTATTTTAAATAAAGCCTTTGAAAGTGTAAAAAAGCTGAGAAGGAGATATCTTCTCTCTGTTCATAATTATGAGCTATTCTGAGAGTCAGAAATATTCAAACCCTCAAAATTTAGAAGGAACTCAGCTTTATAGCTTGATATTAGTTGAAAGGAAAATCCCCAAAATTAGAAATTAAAACATAACATCTGCTTTTATTTTCAATTATATTTTCTATAAGAAACAAAAGCTATTCATATGAATTTCTTGGATGCAATTCCTGGAAATATATATAAATAATATATTATATTTAAATAAGCTCTTTATGAAGGTGATATTTTACAAGTAGGGCATAAATGCTTTACGTTTAATTTTCAAAGTAATTTTTTTCTGATGAGAGGGAATAAGGAAATGATATAGTTTCAGGTTAAATAAATAATTCTAAAATGTACAGTTTTGATAACAGATGGATGTTGAACTTCTTTTGAGTTTTTTAAAGGATTGAGACATTAAAAGATGTCTTCTTGAAGTAAATTTCCTCCCAAAAACCAGAGCTTCAATTCCTTATATAATTTACAAATCAATCTCTCATAGGTGGTATGAATAAGTTATCTATAAGCTTCAGCCAGAATGAAAAACTGTGATTGGTTTTTAGTCAATAATATTTCATATCAAAACTAACTTCTATAAGAAATGAGAATATATTTTTTTCCTATGTAGTGATGAATATTCAAGGATTTTGACGACTCACCGATACTAAGCCAATTGAATGGAAATTGTGTGGCTAGTATATGTGGATTGAATTTCTTCCAAAGCTTATATTTTTGAATTTAAGGTCTTTCTGTATGAGAACCTGTATTAAAACTGTCTCCCATGTCATTTTACATATGAAACACCTGCTTTCAGGTGCACCCACTTTTTTCATAGTGTTATTGAATTGCTCATATCACACTAGCATTAATAAGTTAGTATTACAAGATTTAAAGCTAAAGGACTTTGCTCACGGTGATTAAGCTGTTACTTGACCACAAATACTTTGTCTCTTGTGTTGGAAAATCTTTTATCAAGAATTGTGTACCAAATTTTGAAGATCAATTTCTAGCAAGTGATGGAATAAAATTCTACAGTGAAATCAATCTAATACAGCCATTAAGAATATTCAAAACCACATTCATATTCCCACATATAAATCAAAAATCAAGGATAACTGTTAAATATGGCATTATAAAAAAATTTCCTGGTACCCATTTTCTTTTGAGAAATGATTATTTAATCATGTATGGCACAGATTTACACAAAAAAAGGCAGATAACATACTATTTTTGGCCATAAGTGTCAAACATTTGAATTTTTACCTTTCAAAAGAAAATTTAAAGTAAATAAAGTATCACCATTAAGGTTAGACTTAGAGAATCTCAAATCAGGGAGAATTAATGAAGATGAAGTAAGCCTTCACCTTACTGATGTACACAAAAAAACAATCTACTCTTTTATATGACCATAGAGAGGCCTTTGCCTCGGATAAAGAGCCATCAGGGGAAATTATTTGTCATAAAGCTGACATTATTGTTGAAGATTGAAAGACATTTCACATGACTCTTATAAAGGATTTCATATCCAGAAAGCACAAAATGAAGATAAGCTCTTTAGCTTCATATCAAGGAAATCTTGGCCATTGATGTGATAATGAAGGTTGGACACAATGAGGAAGTCAATTACTATGGGGAAGGATTATTTAATCATGTGTGGCATAGATTCAAGCAACAAAAAAGGAATATACCATACAATTTTGGCAAGAAGTGTCAAAGGTTTGAGTTTTTACCTTCCAAAAGTAAAGCTAAAGTAAATAAAGTATCAACAGTAAGCTTAGACCTAAAGAAGCTCAAATATGGCAAAATTAATGAAGCTAATTTCAGCCTTCACATGTCTTATGTACAAGAAAAAAACCATCTACCCTTTTATATGACCATAGAGAGGCCTTTGCCTCAGATAAAGAACCATTAGGGGCAATTATTGGTCATGAAGTTGAAATTCTTGTTGAATATTGAAAGAACTTACCCATCAATCTTAAGAAGGACTGCATATCAAGAAAGCCCAAAATCAAGAGAAGCTCTTAAGTTTCATATGGAGGAAATCTTGGCCCTTGATGTGATAAGGAAGGTTTTTCAAAATGAGAAAGTCAAAAAATAAATACAACAGCTGTATTGGCATGGAATAATTGAAAATCCATAATGGTTGGGGATTTTGGAACTCTGGACACTTACACTGTCCCAGACTGGTAGCACATATCAAAAATAAAAAATGCCCTAAGCCAAATATCTCAAGCAGTGTACATAAGCAATATAGGTTCCCTAAAAGGATTTGGATAAAAATGTAGTGACACCAAAAAAAAAGTAAATATTTGAGAATTATTGTTCATTACTTAGTATATTAATACTCAAGGATGCCTTTTTGGTATTAAAAGTTCCCCTTCTCACTTTCAAAGAACAATGAATGAAGTTTTTCTGAAGAAATTTTAGAAGGATGGTTAATCATATAAATTGATGATGTTATTGTTTGCTCTAAAGCTTTTGAGGGACACATTATTAGATTGCCTAGAGTTTTGGTAAGAATGAAATAATTGAACATGAATATTTCTGCAGAAAATTTCACATTTGATTCAAGGAACTAAAAGAACTAGCAAATGAGGTATCTGGTCTATCCCTTGGAATAGACAGAAATAAAGTTGAAAAAGGAAATCCAATCTGTTCTATGTTTTGTTGGCTATGATAGACAGAATATTAAATATTTTTCATTAGTTTAAAGACCTCTTTATAAGCTTTGTGACAAGGATACAGTTCTGAAACAAATTGTTTTAGAGTAAAAGCCTTAAAAACTGCTCCACTATTACTAATTGCCAATTTTAAGGTTCCCTTCAAGAATTATATTGATACATAAGGAGATGGACTAGGTACTGCAGTTCATCAAGTCCAAATTATTAATGAAAAACTGTGGAAGGACTCAAATAAACTGAACCCAGATATGAAGCAAGTCAAATAGAATGTCTATACCTTGTTAGAGACTTGGAAAAACAAGATTTTTTCATTGAAGGATGTGATTTTGAAGTAATAACATATTTTACTTCTGTAAAATCACTTCTGAGCATGAAACACACCAACAGAAATATGCTTAGATAGAAAATAGCCGTACAAGAATATAAAGGCAATATAAAAATTGTACAAAAAGCTGGAAATATTCAAAAAAATGAAGATGGATTGAGAGGATTTCCATTAAAAAATGATATTGGAAATCCTGTGTATGTGCAAAAAGAAGCTTTTCCACAAATACCAATAGAGGGAGTTAGTGTTACAGACCTAAAAACTAACTTCTTTGAAGAAGTAAGGGACAGTTATACTCAAGAGATGAATTTTCAAATCTTTCCAAGGATAACTCCTTGATACATTACTAAGATGAACTATGGAGAAATTCGTATGATGAAGGAAACCTTTGCTTACTTGATGGCATAATCTACTATAGAACAAAACAAATCTGTGTTATGAAAGTATAACAGTTCTGGGTAGGTCTTTAATCAACCTTGTATTGTAAGAATACCATGGCAGCCCCTTCTCAGCAAACCTTCACAAAGATAGTAGAAGGGAAACAATTAAGACCTGAATATGTTTGAAAATATGGAAAAACAATAATTAAGAATACTGCAAGAGCTGTGACAGATTTCAGGAAGCCAATAAATACACCAGAAAATGGCTTGAAATATGATAACAATTCCAGAGCCCAGTAGAACTTGGGAAATTGTCTATATGAATTGAATGACTGGCCTCCCACCCAGGGGGGAAAGAAGCTATAATTTCTTCCTAGTGATTTCTGACAGCTTCAGTAAGACTACAATCTTTTTACCATCATACAGCTGTTTTAATGTGGAATACAGTAGTGTCATTGCCTGGTATATTTAAGAACATTATTAGTGACAGAGATCCCAAATTTACTCCAGCACTATGGACAAATATTCAACAATTATTTGGAACCAAATCATCCTTCTCTACATATTACCACCCAAAAACAGATGGCTTAGCTGAGAAATGATACAAAAATTGGAAGACATGGTCAGAGGGCTTTGTGCCTATAGCTTAGGGCTCAAATATTGTGATGAATTAACCTATTTTTGGTGCACCCTTCTACCTGCACTGGAAATAGCATATGAAATATCCATTCATACCAGTACAAATCAGACTGCTGCTATTCCAAAGAAATGATGGAATTTCAGACTTCCCTATAGTTTTTTTAGGAAGGATTTGGCTGAAATAAATCACACTGCTACTAGCTTCAAAGGAATTCTAGAAAAAGCAAGGATGAATTCAGTAAGATTGATGGAGGACTCATTTGCATATGCCAAAGGAAGATGGGATAAGTCACATGCCATCACAGACCTCAAGGTAGGGTTCATAGTACTTGTATCCACTACCAATTTCAATAAAATGAAAGTATTAAGAAAAACTTAACAAATAGTTTGAAGGAACCTTTGTGATTGAATATCCTCTTGGAGAAAATGCTGTAGAAGTAGAATAGTATGACAAACTTAGAAATAAGAATACTACATTTTTATTGAGATTGATAAATCCTTACAAAGCTGGTGATTCTTAAAAATTTCCCTTGAAGGAATAAGGTTCCCCACAAGCTACCTCCTATTGAAACATCTGGTACAAAGAAGATGACCAAAGTTCTCAAAGGGAGAAAACTGAGGACCAATAAGGTGAGGGAATGCCTTGTCAGATATAGTGATCCAGATTTCATAGATGAATTATTATACGAAAAGGACATACCAGAAGAAACCAAACTTCTCAGGATAATGTGACTCAGTAGAAATAGAAATAGGAAAAAGAAATATTAATTTTTAAGGGGAGGGAGTGTGAGCCTTAGAGGTATTTTCATATACCCAAAAGACCACAAAAATTGAAATAAGCTCCAATTAAAAATGGAAAATTTATTTCTAACTCTAAAAATGAAATTTAAATATAATTTTAAATCTTACAATACCATTTTGATGATAAATTTATGTAAAAATATCAAGTTCAAGAAAAAAGTGTAAAAATACATTTTTACTTGAAATAATACAGTGAAAATTAATTCTAAAAAAATATTAAACAAAACTTGATAGAATTTTTCATGAGTTTTCTTCCAGAAAATAAACTTATAGAATTGACATTAACCATTGTATTCCTCATAAAGGTTGAGGTGGGGTAACCTCTGAGCAAAACGTTGGGGACTCAACTCTAAATAAGCTTAAATTGTTTCCTCAGTATTTTATTTATGAAATGTGAAAATCCTCAAAAGATTAATTTGGGTTACACCATATGAGGTGTGAAGCATCAATTTTGTGTTAAAATTGAGTTGTGGTGTGTAATTTACAGGCTAGGAGGAAGTGAGTTATTTCAAATTGGAATTGAAAAATGTGCACGTTTATTACATAAGTGAAGTCATATTTACATACTAGGAACTGATAATTACAGTTGTGCATTGTAATTTTTGATTGAATTCTTTGTATAAGAATTTGAGTATAGTAAATGATGAGGAATTAAAGAAAAAATAAATTGGAAAGATTAAATTTTGAAGGGGGAAGCAACCTTAGCTCAAAGGGTTCCAAAATCCCTCAAATTCCTTGCTGACAGGTGTGAGATGTCAAAATTCATGCAAAAGCTCATTAATTCTGGCCTGGACTTGAATCACAGGGTCTGTGACCCAATTGATGATGAGATTTTGATGCCAAACAGGGTAGGTTTAGCTGTTGTCAAGAGAATACAGCAACCCTTAAGTTAGCAAAAGCCTCACCAAAGAGGTTTTAGCTGTGTTAGAGGGTCATCAAGCCCATTACAGTGTGTTTTTGTGGCTTACAACTAGCTATTACTATAGTAATGGCTGGTTTACAGGACTAAAATGGCTAAATACAGCCCTTTTTAGTCAAAACCAGGGTTCAATTTTTTCACTACTGATTAAAGAATGTTTTGCTTTTTGAGAAAAATTGTGATGGATATAGAAGAATTTCTCCTTTTCCCCACTTTTCTCTTCATTTTAGAATATTCTCCTTGTAAAATTATCTTAAACACTGTTGAGTGAATTGATGAAATAGTCCCAAGAACTATTAAAATCAATGCAAAACCTTTAAACACATAAGAAAATAGTTATAAACATTTATTGTAGTTCTTTTATAATTATTTTACGCCTGAAACATCCCATAGGTGAATTAAAGCATCTTTTATTACTGTAAACCTTTTCACTTTGTTTCCAGATCTACTCTGGTAAAATTAAAGAATGTTTCCTTTTTAATATTAATTATAGATACTTTGTTCTCATATCAGCTACCTGCAGGTCTTTTCTCAATTGATTCCAATTGAAAATGCAATTGGATAAACATTTCACTTTTAGAGTATTTTTGGATAAATTTTTATTGTTTGTACAGTAATAAATCTTCATAGTACTCTTGGTTTATAATAATTTAATCAAAAAACCAATAGTCAGACTAAAATACCAGAAATTATTTCTGATATTCTGGATGGCATTCCAAACTTTTACATAGCTATAAATGACGTCAAAAGTCATATTTCTGATCAAAATTCATCAATTTGTAACAATATTGAAACAAAGAATTTAAGTCTGAGCCAAATAAATGACACACTTATGTGTTTTGAAAAAGTTTTAAGAAAAATTGAAACCTCTACTAATGTCAATTTATTTGGCAATTAGTTAAATGGACAATCTGCATTATTGGGAAATTAACAGACAAATATTCTAAGTTCACTATTTATGACATAATTGAAACAAGAATAAAACAAGCCATAAATATTGAAAAATAAGACAATAAGAAATTCCTTGATGATATTGAAAATTCACTCAAAAATCACTATTTTTACATAATTTCACCTTACAAACATTTTGAGGAAAGGAAAAATCCTTGATTTTTAATCAAAGTTTCATATCAGTGCCTTGAAGCACTACTCCAATAATACGATGATATGGCTTTGAAAATATAAAAAGGGAAAAATCTGCAAAGAAGGCGGGACCCATGTATTTTGGCAACAAGTGCCTGGGTACCCAACTTTTTAGATCTTCATACAGTAGTTTTTGGATTTGACCAATGTTAATTGAGGACCTGCCACCAAAAAAGCTTCATATTAGTTTTTTAATTTTATTTGAAGTTAAAAACTATTAAAAAGGTCAAAATAAAAGTTTATTTAAAAATATTACATTTTAAATTAAGATTTAAGCTTGAAAACCCCAAAAAAACAACATATTTGAGGAAAACCTATATTTTAACCATAAGTGAATCCCTTTTGTCAGTTATGAATTTTCATAAGAATTTGAGAAATCAGGGTCTTCCTGCTTGAAATTCTTAACCCTGATTATCTATTCTAGGAATGAAAATTTAAATAAACTTTACCTAAAGTGAAAAGTAAATTCTTTTTCTATTAAGATGGAATTAAGATGAAAATTACCTCATAAGCAAACTTATGTTTTTAATTATGAATATCTCTCAAAACTTGATGAATGACAATCTCAATTTAATAATATATATTCCATAAGCTAGAGATAGGTTGATAATAAACTGTCAAAGTGTTTTTTATTGTGACAAATAAGGAAAATTTCAAAAAGAAACAAAATCTTGGTGAATAGGGCTTTAAGTTCAAAAAGAATTAGTCCCATTGGCTGATATAGGCTCAAATAGATTATAAAAATGTATTATGAACATTAATTATCAACTTCTCTAATTGTAAATACTTTTTGGATTTGTATTAATTTTAAATTAGCTGTTAAACCTTATTGAAAGACTAAATATAGTGTGATTTAATTTAAGATCTATATTGAATTTATTTAGAGTATTCATGACGTTTGGATGAATAGAGCTCCTATTTCTTACCTTGGAAGACTTCAATTGTTATAATAATACCGTCCAAAAATGTCAATCCATAAGAACTTCAACAAGTTTTGGTATGTTAGAATAAATCAAATAAATATTTATAATAATGATTGTGATAGATTAGTTTTTTTGGACCAAATTGAATAAAGTCCTTTCAATTGTTATTCTTTATACCAATGTTTTATTCTAAATTAGTACATATAATTATATTTTTAGATATGTTTTCTCCTGTTTTAATCCATTCTTATTTTCATTTCTGGAAGTCTCACTTGTAAATAAATCATTAAGTACTATTTCTGATGTATTTTTTCATTAATGATAATTTCTTGTAAGCCAGTGCGTATTTGGTATACTATCATTAACCTCTTTATATCATTATATATATTTTCATAATATCTACATATATATATATTTCTAATATCTACATAATATCATTGTAATTTATTCATAAACAACATTTTTCAATGTAAAATTACTTATTGTACAATGGGTTTTTAATATCATTGCCATATTGGTAATAAAAAATATTATTAATTCCTGATTGTAAATATAGGTAATACATTTATTATTGAGATCTCATATATTTATTATTTTATATAAATCTATCTCATTTGAAAATTTATTGCTAAACTTTTTGAATATCTTATTGAATTACCTTTTATTATAAATAAAATCAGAATGAGTACAAGAATTCAATTAAGATTAACTTAATTATTCTTGTCATAGCCAAATATTACATGGCTTAAATTTTCTTTAAATTATATAAATTCCTTCTCAACGGGCCAATAATCAATAGTTTTTACTCAATGTCAATATTTCCAAGGCCTTTTCCACTGGAATTAATGTAAAATCTCAATGGTAATTTCAAGCTTGGAATCAGAAAGAGAGGTACAGATTTCAAAAAAAGATTTATTTTTCATAAGATGCTACCCTCTCTCCAATCATTCCAAAGATAAATATTTGGTCACACAAGACATAGAGGGGCTTAGCCCCTTTGAAAAATTCCTTTAAATGCCTTCTTTAGTAGCCTGCAAAACGTAAGAAATATCTTACTTATTGCCTATGCTTGAGGAATAGGCTTAAGAAGAAATTTTTAAAAACTATTTTGTTATATTCCGAGACTTAAACCTGAGAACATATGTCCCGGTTCTTCAATTTCATAAAAAGGAACATTAGTTTTCCTCAAGGATATCTTTTTATTGACTTTCAAAATTTCCTTCTAGAACCAAAATAAGTTGTTTTGCATTCTCAGACCAAGCTCCCGAGAAGACAATCGCATCATAGATATATATGACAAGCAATTTTTATTCACAAAAAGTGGGGGAAAATGACATTGTGCATATTTAATTCCAGAAGGCACTATCAAGTATTAAAATATGTTACAATGATCTGTAATCCTCAGTATTTTCCATTTTTTGTTCAAAAATATTTCTGGTTAAAGAACTTAACAGCATCCATAGATGTAATAAATTTATCAAAGATCATTCATTTTTTTAATGGGATATCTATCAGGAATGGAGTAGGTTTCCAGAGAAATGAAATCAATGGCGACTTTGACTTTTTTTGTGAAATTCTATTATCAATTGGGTAGCTATTTCTACTTCTTCATTATGACAAAATTTCCTCACTACTGCTGAATTGATCAGTGAAGATATCTGGCTTTCCAAATATTCCCTAGCTCTTGTACTTGAATTTGAACAGATCGTCTTAATAGTGAAGGATAAGAACTTTCACTATTAATATTAATTTTTTACTTAATTACCTTTAATGGCTCCAACAAGCTCTTGATCTAAAGAAAATGAATTCTTGGAAATATATAGTAAATCTATGAGTTTGTTTTTGTTGTTTTCAATCAAATTTCGGCCAATATCAGCTTCAATCGACTGATTTTCAAAAAAATATTTTTTATCTATATTGAAATTTTCAGGAGTTTCTGTAATCATCTTTGTCTTTGGGAACTTTTCAGTGTTGGAATCAAAAGAAGAGAACAAGAATTTCACCAAAAATTACCATATACGTTTTACACGAAAATTGAGTCAAATACACACCTTTAAAACTCATAAAACCAAACCAAGGTACAAAGATTCCACAAACACAAAACACAGAGCTCAACAGAGCCCTACTGTAAATGGGAAAATCTGAAATAAAAAACTTCCCCTTTCATAAAATATCATTACTTATACTAACAAATAAAAATTGACTAATACATCAAGGATGTAAACTCGATTTGAGCATAAGCCTTGATTTTATATCACACACCCATCAAGTTGGTTTTTTTATTACATCCGTGAAAGAGGCCTATCCAATGTTACCAGTCATAAGTCTGTAGCACTACTGTATCAAATGTTAGCATATAAGAACTGTTGTAACCACCAGAGGAAACTATATCATTTTTTTAACCTCTGATCTAGGTTTGAAGCTTTGATTTGAGAGCCATCAAGTAGAAAATCTCATGGAAGGAACAATATAGGTTGTAATAAAAATATAACACAGATCCCTGTATCTCACACAAATCAAAAGCTATTAGAACCTCTCTATTGAAACAATAAAATGCCAATTCCAAAAAAAGAGAGATAATTCAATCCTGTATATCTTTGGCATACTTAAGTCAAAGTAAGCTAGATATGTAGTAATATTTAAAAATTTACCTATGGCTAGACATTGAGGCGCTTTTTGGTCTCTATATCATGGAGAATGACAAAGCTATCAAGAATGTAAGGCTATGATGACACACCGACTGGAATTATGGGTTGGTATTTAGGATGATTTAACTATGATGTTTCAAATCCATCAAAAAGACTGTTTATCAATTTATGACTAATAAAATAGATAAAGCTTTCCCACACCTGTTTATAAAGGGTGGTTATGTGAGATAATCTCAAATGACTGAGTTCTGGGGTGTCAAAACCATTCAAATGGTTTTTAAGCTTTTATGACTCATACATTTGCCAATAGGAATCCCCCATACATGTTCTATACATATTTCGAGGAATCCCGGCTGACAAAACACATCTGAGCCTTCCATTGGTACAAGCCTTCACCTTCAATGGGCATTAACTTCTGAGATTTGGTTTCAAAACCACATCTGAGAGCTCATACAGGAGTTTCTGGTTGTTTGAAAATACAGTATAATAACTTGAGCAAAAATATTTACTATATCAAAATGAAAAGAGTCTATTCACCTCTCTGCACCTTATCTGACATAATAGTAGGCTTACCCCCCTAGGAAATAGCCCGTATCCCCTTGTCAGTTAAGTCTTATGTAGTAACACTGTCTTCACCAGAAGTAAGACTTATGGTAGATTAGATATGATTTTGATTTTGATTATTATTTCAATTGTTATTGTGGCCCACTATATAATTGGGGAAAGCTGGGCTTCCAATAGACTCATTCCCACTATTTCTCAACTGTAAAGCCCTTTTAATTAATTATTATACTATATCTATGCTTTGAAGTTGCAGTAATACCCTTTTAGTATTATTCTATAGATACCTCATAGACTAATCCTGACAGGAAAGGCAGATTTTGTTTCTTCTGATACCCAATTCTAAAATTGTGAGCCTTGAGGTATATTTTACATACCCAAATAGGCCACAATTATCTTAAAAAGAAATTTTGAATTATGCATAACTCATAAGTGATGCATATATCCAAAATTCATCATTTTTAATTTCAGAAAAGATGAATAACTTTTTATTGAGTAAGTAAATCAATGGATTTAAGGCCAGATTTGGATTCTACACAAAACTTTACCTAGGGTAGCTCCATAGAGTGAATAAGCTCAAATTAACTCTTTGAGGTGGTAATATGGAAAATACTTCAACACCACATCATTAATACCACATAAAAGATCCATGAAAATTTTTGTTTTTCTTGATTTTACGCCAAAATAATGGGAAAGTGAGAAATCCCATGTTACATATACACTAAGAATAGTGTTATACATGTTTTGAGCACTTGATATTATGGTATTCTTACATGCACTTTTGGTACACCCATAGTGGATATCTCACCTTAAGCTTAAATTTCTATTTTGACGTGAAAAATAAGCAAGGGGGACAAAAGACATCAAAGAGAGCCAGGGTACCCAACTTCTGAGGCTCCAGAGGCGTGGATAGCTCCAAAGCTTGGTTCCATGGCTGATCTTGACCCAATTGGTAAACTAAACCTCTTTGGGAACTTGGTTACCAAGTTACAACTACTGTAAAACACCAGAAAATAGCAAATAACCTGCTATTTTGACGTGCCAAGGAGGTAAAGAGCTACTTAAACTCCTGTAACCATGTCAATTATTAATGACTTTCCATGGATAAGCCCCAAAAGAGTAATTAAAGCCCTTTTTGGACTAGTATCCATTGATTTACCTCATAGCAACCAGTCAAACACTGATATTTGCAATTCTACGTAGAAATGAGGTAAAAACTTCAAAAATTCATTAAAAATACAAATCTTAATGAATCTTTCTGAAACGTTCAGGACCAATTTAGAACTGTATTATATACTGTACAACCAACAAGAACTACAGTTCTACTAGTAAAATTCAAAGTTTTACTTACAGTCCATTTTTGGTTATTCTACGTGAAACACTGAATCTTCAAAAATTCACAGTAAATACAACCTGTGATGAAATTGTCAATAACATTGATAACTTTGGGAAATCAATTATTACTTTGGAATAGAAGAAGATTTACAAATGTTACTCCTTTTATTCTCAACCATATTGGGGTTGGTAGTCACGTAAAAGCATCAATTAAGCAATTATGACAATTTTACGTGACAACAGATGATGTAAGTACTAATCCAAAAGGGTTTAATGCTTTTTCACTCACTGGGTTTTTCAGCTTTCTCCATGGCACGCCTCTGTGAGCTGTTGCTGACTTAAAAGAGGCCTTCTCTTGCTGTTTTTTCTGCATCATCATCTTATTATCATTTTATATCATTGTTACCAACAAGTAAGTATTAGTTAAACTATTCTTAAGTGTTTTAAATCTTTTGCAATCAATCAGAAAGACGTGAAATCATAGAATCCAACTATATATTGTTGTAATCTTGCTATAAATCATTTTGATCTCTTAAATCCACAATTCTACGTCAAATTTCTCTACTTTTATCTATCAATAGGTTCTTTGGAGTATTAGTGAGTCATTTATCCTTAATTCTTAAAGTTTTTCTCTAGTAATAGCTTTCTTCAAGGATTAGCTTTATAATTATTCTTGCAAAAGATAATTATATATTAAAATAATTTTATTATTTTAATAAAAGAAGTTTTTATTATTAAATTCTTCTTGTAATTGATTCTTGTAGACAGTTACTTGTTCACTGTTAAAATCACTAGTAGTGCTTAACACGTGAAAGAAATAATTCTTTAATTATTTAATTGTGGTTATAATAATACTTTATTATTATATTTCATAAGAACAGACATAGTACAGTTGATTAATAGTAATATTATCATCAGTTTCATAGTCACATCTTACATTTGGGGGCCTGGCCGTGTTTTTTGAACCTTGTACCCTTAATTAATATATTTTTGAGTTCTAAAATATATTAATTTAATATTTTTTTTCCTCAATTTAAAGAAAAAAATTATTTTTAATTTTGAAATTGTCTTAAAATCTTATTTCATTGAGGAATTTGGTTTAATTTTGTACTGTTTTTACACGTGGCTTTTTCACATCCAAAAATTTATAAAATTATTCTTTGAGTTACTCTGACTTAATTTTTTATTCAAATTCTTAAATTTTAATACTTTTTTCTTTGAAAAGAATATTTTTTTAATATCAAAAAATAATAAAACTTATAAAAAATCTTTTAAAATATCTTAAATCATAAAAATAATTTCTTTTATCATATTTTCTCTTTAAGTGTCTTTAATCAAATACTGTGCAGCTGGCAACAGACTCAGTAAAAAATACATCAATAGTCCTGAATCTTCAGAAGCAGAATCTGAAGAAAGTATTGAGGTGCAAATTGCTAAAAGAGGCACCTTATTTAACTCAGAAAAGAATAAATTACCACCAAAAGGTGTGTTTTTATCTTTAAATTTACTCTTTATCCTTAAATTGACGTAAAAATGGTGCATACCAGAAATGGAAGCAACTATTCAGTCCAACCAGATGGATGTGGACAAGGAAGAGGCAAGACCAAATCCAGAAGTTCCAAATCTTCCACAAGAAAGACACATCTGGAGGATGCCAGAGTTGCCCCCCATTCCCCAAGGTCTGTACCAACAGATTTTGACATGAATTCTGAGCCTGAACTAATTAATGATATTATTTCCAGGGCCAAACCATTTTCAAGTGGCAGCATTAGAAATATATCAATTTCAGTACAAGAATTGGTTCAGAGCAGCCAAAGAGGAGGAGTGGGAAATCTGCCCAAGCCTTTGGCAGGGGGCCATGAACTCCTACTTACACATCAAGAGCTTTCTGGGTCAGGAGAAGACCATAGAGCTCTTAGGAGGTTGGAGCCCCCTGTCTTGCAAAGACAAAGTCAAAAAGATACAGAATTGGTTGAAGAACCAAAGTCTTTTATCAATAGACCAGAAGAAAGAGTTGGAAATGACTCACCAGGGCGAATCTCGCGTCAATCGTTGGCGATTGACTTCACGTCGCACCGCGGTCAGTATAAAATCTTGCTTCAGTCGCGTTAGTGTCACTTTATAGTCACTGGATTTAGTGGGTCACGTCACGTCAGCGTCAAGACAATGTCAATCGTCACATGTGTCACATGAGAATGTCACTCAAAGCCCAAACCCATTTCAACACTATGCGCAACGTTCGTGTAATTTCACCTCATTGGCTTCCGCCTCCCCGACGCTTAGCATGCTTACGCACCCGCACCGCCCTCCATCCGGATGAGACTCCGACACTGCCCGCCCCTCTCCGTCCTCACCACTCCTTACGCTTTCACACCCCCGCCCCTACCATCCTCACGCTTGTGTAGTACCCTCCCGACATGCCTCCGACAACGCTTACCATCCTTACGCTCATGTAGTGCCCTCCCGACATGCCTCCGACACCACTGATGACCCTTACGCTTGTGTAGTGCCCTCCCGACATGCCTCCGACACAGCTTACCATCCTTACGCTCATGTAGTGCCCTCCCGACATGCCTCCGACAACAGTAACCCTCCCTCCCGACATTCTCCCGACACTGCTTACCATCCTTACGCTCATGTAGTGCCCTCCCGACATGCCTCCGACAACGCTTACCCTCCCTCCCGACATTCTCCCGACACTGCTTACCATCCTTACGCTCATGTAGTGCCCTCCCGACATGCCTCCGATAACAGTTACCCTCCCTCCCGACATTCTCCTGACACTGCTTACCATCCTTACGCTCATGTAGTGCCCTCCCGACATGCCTCCGACAACAGTTACCCTCCTCACGCTTCCGTATTACATCCATAGTGTACGGTGGCTTGTTGGCGTACACAATGGACGCCATCACCGAAATATGCTGAGTGGCCTTCTCTGCCAACAGGACCTCAGGGGAAATTGGTCAGTATATTCACAATGTTGTGGTTAGGGTTTAAATCATGAGACTCACAAATTAAAACCTAATAAGTGGACTATTTAAGACAAGAATTGTGTCTCCTGTTTTGCCGACAAAACCATTTTATTTCATATCAATCAAATGAACACTTTGCTTAGTCCTTACCTCATGAGCATTGAATAGTTCAAAAGTTGACTTTAGTAGGTTTCTCACTAGTCAACTTTATTCAATGTCTCACAGGGAAGTGATTTCATTTGCATGATATGAAATAATTTGCAAAACATCGCCTCCTTCAATTTCCCGACAAATTGCATTTTGCAAATGCGATTATTTTACTTGCACCTATTTTCTTCAATTTGGATCTTTTTATTCAAAATTTTCAAACAAGTTATCAATCAACTCGTCACCATCTATTTGCTTACTAAACTACCTCCGCGATGGCCCAAACCCCGGGAAATTCAACGGAATTTAATGAACGACCAACTTCAGCCCCAGAGAGTGGAAGTGAAATCTCTGATATGGCCAGTAGTCGTGAATTAGGCATTGAAGCAGAGAGCCAGTCACATGAAGATAATCAAGATCCACCCGTTCTTCCGGAAGGTGAGTATGCATCCATCTTTAATATTTCAAATCTCTCAAAACCTGATATTGTGTCATAGCCTTTATTTCAGGGCAGCCTCCAAGCTCTCAGAAACCGAATTTTAAAAGTTATGAGAAGCAAAAGACTGTTGAACCTTGTGCACCGACAGAAGATGATGGGCAAGATGATGTAATTTTCAGTGGGGAGGTGGAAATTATATCCAAGGAACAATTTGTCTCCAACATTGCTCAAACAATCCCAAGGCTCGAAAAAATCCAAAATGATAGTAAAATTCCTGATTATGTGCATCAAAAGATTGCTGAAGCCATGAGCCTGCTCAAAATGGATTTGAACCGTAAGTCCATTACTAATTCAAAACAAAATTGATAAAAATAGCTGCTTACAATATATGGGCAGGTGTGGAGGTGGGAGAATCTCTACCTGAAGGATCTCGAGTCGTAATTGGATTTCCAGGCAAAGGATTAGGAAAAAGACCAAATATACATGCGACCAAAAAAACAAACAAAAAACGCCGTACCTTTGAAGCCGCAAAGGATTCTCGTGATCAAGGTCATGAAATTATCAATGTTGAAGGGGACCATATTGATAATGAACCTCCGCATACTGAACCCCCCCCAATACTCAATGAAACAATCCATGATGAAGCTCCACATACTGAAAGTCCCCCGATACCCAATGAAACAATGCATGATGCAACCCCTCCCGCCTCTCCTCGGAATATTCAAGCCTTTCAAGAAAGGGAAACAATTAAACATGATACAATGGGACGAGATATGACTGATATAATTCCCGACGCTGAGCCCGAAGTGTCATCCGCTGCGAATTTTCAAGGAATATTTTTATCCCGCATGGAAGAGTTTGCAGGCGTTTTGAATTATCATTCCAATATTACTCAACCATCATGGAAAAGGGGGCTTGATAATATCAATAGGATTTACAAAAATAGATGGGACAATTTACCAACAAAGGATGCTCATACATTCCTGCCCGTTGGTATTAAGGTGATCAGTAACCGAGATCTTAAAATGTCGGCTTGGCTGCAGGACCTTGAGATGGCAGGTGAGTTTTTTTTTATCTTTGTGCATGATACTTGATTATTGGCTGTTGACTGGTGATATAAATTGCAATATACAGGGTTAGATTTTTTTAAGCCAACCAAAACAGAAGCGTTTTTTGATCACAACATTTGGAATCTCAAATTGATGAAGGAATCAGCTAAACCTCCAGATAATCTCCCAAAATCTGAACACTCCTTCTTCAAAATGGTTCAGAGCCTTCTTTACCCCGCCAATCCAGTTAAACATTTTTGGGCAAATGTTATGTTTGAATCCATTAGTTTAGTCTCATACGATGTGATTGCACCCAAACCATATGTTGCACCAACATCAAATTCAACCGATCCTCTTGGACTCGAACGGGGAGCAGTTGAATACCTTGCCTCCTGCTTGAGTAAATCGAAGCAACGTGCAACCCAACTCAGCATTGAAGGTGGCGGGGCTGACAATGAGATATCCACAAAGCCGCACAAGAACCTGGAGGATCTAATGGATACAGTTATCCATTTGATGATTGCATACAACATGGTACGTGCACATACAAAGGTCGAAGTTAATGGCATCAAAGGCAAACTCACAAACTCAAAAAAAAATGAGGCCATCAAAGATCTTTTGGCGTGTCACAAGAATCTTGGAATCAATCGAATTTGCTATGGTATATTAGCGGCATTCTGTGCGGCGGGGGTTCGTGGTTTGATGGTATGCTCAGATGACTGGAGAACAAGCTCAGTTAAAGGGGCTTTAGCACTAATTGACATTTCCGCAAAACTTTCAGAGGGTAAAAATCTAGTGGAGCCAGTGTGGCTACGTACTAATAAGTATATATGTAATTTACTGAATAAAAGTTTCTTCTCATCAGAGTCTTTTAACCCCACTGTACCTCTTAGATTTGATTTTGCACGATGCTTAGTATTAGACTTTGGTGATGCCTGGGTGGCGAATCGCGGGCTTGGTTCAAGTGATGAGGTCACCTTGACGGTACCCAGGTCAGCTAAACTCACAACCAGGATTGACCCGTTTTAGATTAGCTTTGTACTAGATAGATTGTAATTTAATTTTGCAAAGTGATTTATGAATTTAATAATCATGACTTCCTATCCTACTACTGCCCGGATGCCACAGTCTGAGTACCAATAGTAATTGTACGGCGGCATGCCTCCGTACATCATTGCAAAGACTCCGACAAGACGCAAGCTGAGTCAGGCGTTGTGCCCGCGAGTAGCACACGCGGGGGCATTGCGGGAGGTCGCGTGTATCACTTCACGCCAGCCCATAATAGGCAAAAGGTTCCTGTGTCTTTCAAGAGGAGTGGGATAACTAGGGATCCGCAGCAGGATGCATATTGCATTTGCGTGTGCTTGCAATATTCCAAATTGCTGGATTGGAAAGTGATTGCATGGGAACATCAATGTGTAAAATTGAATAATGCACTATCCACTGCAATTTTCAGGTTCAGGTATTTGAGATCGTGAATTTGCCAAGGTCAGGCGTGAGCTTTCTTTTTAGCCGCAATTAAAAAAGATTCATCCATCGCAATCCAATTTAGGTGATATTAAGAAATCAGTAATCATTCGGTTTCATTTCATTTTCTGCTGAAAGCATGCCATTCACGAAAAAAGGAAAAGAGCGTAAAAGGGAACTCGCGAGAAAGCGTCGGGCTGAGGAAGGAAAGTGTGAGTTACTCGCTTAATCTCAGTGTATATATATAGATATATATATATGCTTCCACATTTATGTGGCACCCTCATTGGGCCCCACTGAAGAACATGGGCTTTAGTCGGTTCAGATTGTGCCAATGTCATGTGGGCTCCAACAGGGAAGTCAAAGGATGTGTGCCGAAGAAAGCTCCTTGGCAGTATCTGATATCTTGTGTGCTTCAACACATAGTGATCCCGCAACCACTCGGGAATAGTAGCAGATCCCAAAAGACAAATGAGCGCAAAACGACCCGAATGAATAGGTTTTTTTCCTCCTCTCGCCCAACAGCACAAATATCAATGCCAGTATCAGCAAATATCACCCCAAGTGAAATTCGGAGGGTGGTGGATGTCAATCAGATCAAACGCATTCACTTTGGCCGTGTGGCAATTTTCTCTTCAACCGGATTACTCATTGCCCTTGTTGAATTCCGACCATTCACAACAATGAGTGAAGTCGAGGTCAATCAATGGGATGAATTATCACAATTCTTATTTCGCGAAAAGAGGTTCACTGACCCTATTGCAACAAATGGAGCATTACTGGAGGGATTTATCTTCGCGATTGGGTGGCCCAAATGCACCACGAAGAATGAACAATTTGGTCTGTATGGTAGTGCTGGCAAAATTGAAAATGCAAAAGATGAATGGCGGGACCGAGGTGCCAATCTTAGCTCGGTGGGTCGCATTCTAGGTCAATCCTTACGATATGTTGGGGATAATTTATTTCAGAAGATTCAAAATTGCTACAACTCATTGGGGGTTCCGTCTTTTGATCAAGTCAACTATGAAGGCGATATTCCGGCAAATCAGGGTGCATTCGAGTTCGCTTCCGCACTCACTTTCACCATGAATGGATTCAAAAACGCACCTCATGTTGATAAGGATGCATCGCTGTATGCTTCGGGATGGTGGTTTCAAGCTGATAAGCGGACCGGCCAAATTCAAAGAGATGCGTCAAAGCGGTGTACAGGGGGAAAATTGATTTTCCCAAATGAGCATTTTTGGATTGATCTATCCGCATGTCATGGGCTCATTCAGGTAGTGTGGGCCAGTAGTACATTTGTTCATTATACTGATCCATCACAGGACAATGAAAGCACGACACTAGTGGGTATGTCCGCACAATGCTCAAGCAGGTTAGCAAAAACAATGCGGCAAAAAAGCAATGGCTATTATGAGATTGGCGAGAGAGCGGGCTATCAAATCAGGGATGGTAATACAATCTCATGCCGATTCAAAGAATGAGGAGATTTGCAAGTGGGTTGGGTAAGTAATGGTGAGGTAAGGCAGAGGACAATATACACCAGGATTGGATGGATTCGAGTGCGGGAGATGGGGTGTCTCACATGAAAAAGGGGTGAAGTGGATTATGTACGGTGGCATGCCATCGTACATCTGTCCTGGTTTGTTGCTATTGTCCAGGATGCCAATGCTTCACACGCGAATCCTCATGCTTGTGCAGGTTCTGACAATGCTGAAAGTTCCTTACGCCTATGCGGGGTGCCAACGCTACACACGCAAATCCTTGGGCCTGTGCAGGCTCCCAACAATTCACACGCCAATCCTTATGCCTGTGCAGGCTTTCGACGATTCACACGCCAATTCTTACGCTTGTGAAGCTTCCCCACAATGCTGAAATTTTCTTTAGCCTGTGCAGGATCCCAAGAATTCACACGCCAATTCTTACGCCTGTGCAGGCTCCCAACAATTCACACGCTAATCCTTATGCTTGGGGAGGGTCCCAAAAGTGCTAAAATTCCTTACGCCTGTACAGGCTTCCGACGATTCACACGCCAATCCTTACGCATGGGAGGGTTGCCAACAATGCTGACAAATTCTTACGCCTGTGCAGGCTCCCAACAATTCACACGCCAATCCTTATGCCTGTGCGGGCTCCCAACAATTCACACGCCAATCCTTATGCCTGTGCAGGCTCCCAACAATTCACACGCCAATCCTTACGCCTGTGCAGCCTCCCGACAAGTCACACGCCAATCCTTACGCTTGTGAAGGTTCTAGCCAATTTAAACAATTCAATACATGAGTAAGACTAATAGCGTGTGACCATAGGAAAGGCCATGTTTCACGAATCTGGACTCGATTGCTCACATACGGGAACCTCCCGCTTTTTTACAGTTAAGAATGGGTATGGCTCTAAATCATGGGAGAAGAAAATATAGGAGAGGATAACGGCAACTATTGGCGCATTTTGAGAAAAAGAGGTTCACGAAAACAAATACTCACTCAAACTCTTGGTGGGGCACTTACAAAAATAATTCTCACGCAATCAGGGTTTTTCTCTAAGGAGGAAATAAGTAATTTTTACGTGAACAAAGAATGTAATAGAATTTGAACATAACAATAATTTAAGACAAATATTTTATTCAAAAGAAAGTATTACAAAAAATAAAAAGAGGAAATAATGACATTTTTTTTAAATTTTTATTTTTCGAGGAATTTGGAGACCATCCCGGTTATGTCCTCCTTTGGATAAGCCTCCAGTGCCTGGGCAAGGAGGGAGTTTAGTTCCTCCCGGAATTCCTGGTGCATCTCATTTCGATGAGTTGCATCCACGAAAGGAATCATGTGGAGCAAGCGACGATGCTCCAACAAGATTTGGTTGATTGAATCGTGGACGATGGCTCGAGGAATCATTAGGGTCGGTCGCAGGTCGGTGAATTCCTGGCGAGCGTCATCGTGAGAATGAGACGAGCTTGGCACCGGGGGGGAGGAGGCGTTGGGGTTCTCGGGGGCACTGGAAGGGATCTCTGGGGAGGGAACCGGGGTTGGAGTGGAAGGGGAAGATGGTGGAGTCGGTGAAGAAGAAGGGGGAGGGGGATGGGGTGATCCCACGGGCGTATCGTCGATGATGATGATCGAGCGAGGAGTGGCGGGACGATCTGGAGACGGTCAAAGAAAAAATGAGGAAAGGTGAATATGGATCGAAGAGAAAGAAGGGGTGACTTACCATAAGGTTCCTCCGTGGATTGCCTAGGAGCCACCTCAGGTTCTGGCTCACGAGTCGTATCGTCCTCAGGTGGTTGGGACGATGGACTCGGGCCAGGAATAGGTGGCTCTTCGGTTCGGGAGGGTTCTAAAAAAGGAGTAAGAGTCAGTTTACTCGACTCAAAAGTGAAAGTGAAAATGAAATGAAACTTTGGCTGCTTACCACGGAATAATTCCTCAGACCATCGGGTGCCACTCGGGCCTGGAGTGGGTTGCCGGGGGGTTTGCTCGCGAGGCAAACTGGGAACGGGAGAGTCGTGTCGGGGGGGATTCGGGGGGTTTGGTTCTATGAGTAATGGAAAAAAGTCAGTATTATTGCGTGAAGAGAAATGAGATAAAGAGGAGAAATAAAACTTACTTTGGCATTTGAATCCCATCGGTGACAAGACATGGTGACGATCAGCCCAAGCTCGAATGTCCTCTCGCCATCGCCATCCTTCATCGGCCGGATAATCACTTCGCTCCGGTCGAGGAGTGAAGTGACCATCGGATGGTGGCCTAGGAGGGGGAGTGGACAAATCGATACTGGAGGGGACAGGGCTAATCGTCCGGAATCGTTCCCGTTGGCCTGTTTGGGGGCCCGGCGTCCATTCACGCTCGGAAATGGTTTCATCATCGTCGACCACAAAGGAGTCCTCGCAAGGGCGTCTTGGGCGAGAACTCGTCTGGCCTCGTGGTCAGAAGGGGCGGACAACGAACGAACATTTCTTGTGTGCTTGTCGGCAAGCATCACAAGCGTCGTTCGTTGTCGAGGAGCGAATGCAGGGGATACCCCGCTTGGTGCATAACGTGCACGACATCTAAAAACAAAACAAAACAGGTTAGTAACTGAATAGAAAGTAAGCAATCAAGAAAGAAAAGGAAGACATACGATGATTTATATAAATTTAAAACGGAATCAATATAAAAACGCTCTAGTCGGAAGTTTTTAAAAGTCTGGAAGGAAGTCGTGAAGAAAGAAAAATATTAATATCGGTACATAATGTTGACGAAAGTTTAATTGGAGAAAACGTACAAAGTAGATAGAAGTGGGGTTCTGAAAGTATTAGCAGGAAAAACAAAAAGCGAGCAGGAAGGGGAGTGGGGTTAGTCGAGTGCGAAAGAAAAGACTGGAAAGGCAGGAAGACGAGGGGGAATACGCACAAGAAGGACAAACGCGGGTGAGGTTGAGCGAAGTGGAGCGGGTGAGAAAGAAAGTGAAGTGCGTGTCGTGTGAAGATGGTCTTTTATACCAAGGTGAAGCTGAGACGATCTCAGCAGTTGCAGCACCCGCAAAAGTCTCAGCTTCAAGGCGTGTGGGCAAAATTGAAGCTGAGTCTCAGCGAATGCTGCAACTGAGAAGTGAAATGCTCGCGTGAGGCAGAAGAACAATGGGGGTCTGGCTGAGTATTTCAATTTATTGAATTGTCAAGCTGAGTATTGCAATTTATTGAATTGTCATGCTGAGTCAAATCCCCTTTGTTTCCTTAAATTGCCACCCGATCACCCAGGAGGGTGGTCGTGAGGCCCTTATTGATTGTGCATTGTGGGTGCAATGCACAAGTGACCGCGGCAAGATCACCGGCCTTATGGCCTGGTGATAGTCTTTGAACAAAGGGGGGGGCTGTAAGACAAGTGAATACAGCGTGAGCTTGCCTCGACCCATTGCTCAGGTTTGCTTTCGGGTCATAATTGAAATGCTCAGTGGCTGAACATTTTAATTGCACAGTAATTGAACAATTGATATAACAATATCAAATGCACCGCTGAGTATTGCAATTTATTGAATTGTCAAGCTGAGTCAAATCCCCTTTGTTTCCTTAAATAGCCACCCGATCACCCAGGAGGGTGGTCGTGAGGCCCATGTTGAATGTGCATTGTGGGTGCAATCCACAAGTGACCCATGCAGAAAAGCACCCGGTGCATTTGGTCACAAGTGACCGCGGCGAGATTACCGGCCATATGGCCTGGTAATAGTATGTGAACAAAGGGGGGGGCTGCAAGACAAGTGAATACAGCGTGAGCTTGCCTCAACCCATTGCTCAGGTTTGCTTTCGGGTCATAATTGAAATGCTCAGTGGCTGAACATTGGAATTGCACAGTGATTGAACTATAGATATAACAATATCAAATGCACCATGCTGAGCCATTGCTCAGTCGTTTTTGTATGCGCGCACTCTGAGCATTTGGCACAGCATCGGATGACATTTCAGCCAGGTGCAGCATTTCACACGCTTTGGTGAAGTGCTCCAAACTGAGCCTTCCAATGAACTATTGCAAAAAAGTTCATTCCATGGCTTTACTGAGCACTTTCTCACGGTGCTTTTGACCATGACATGCTCAGCTTGCATGTGCAAATCGGGTGAAACGCAATGCTGAGCATGTGGCACATGAGCTACGTAAATGCAAACGATCGGAAGGTGCATGCACATTTGCTATATGCATGCAGGCTCAAGTAGTATTACACCTTCCTGATCTGTACAGTACAGTCGACACTGTAGTACGCAGTACACCTTTGTAAATGTACTGCGGGGCAGAGCAAAAAGCTGTTCAACAATGTAACATGCAATAACGTCAAGCCATCGAGTCATATCTCTCACCTGCATCCCTTTGATGCACCTTGTTGGACAGCTCTGCCTAACTACGGCACAGATGCGCATGTAATCCAAATTAATGTAAGTGGGTCTTAATGGGATGACTTAATATTTGGGTCTAACACAAAGAGTTGATTCACTCCGGTGCCATTGTTGGGGCAAACAATGACTGGCCCGCTTGTTCATTGTCGGGAAGCCACACGCTTTCATACGCACCCCCGATGGGTCATACACAGGCAACTTTCACACGCCTGGAAGACATTTTACTGCCAGTCTTCCAGCTGCCTATTTTCTTGGTCGGGTTGTCAGCTTGACTGCAGACGCTCACCCGCTTGTGCGTGGAAACCTGAGGCCAATCAGTGTGGATTCGCTTCAGCCTCATCCACATTAGAATAACAATCCCAGCCTATGATTGCTGAGGCTGGTCATGTTCGCGTGGGTATCTCCCACCGCGGGTCATTTTCTTCACGTTCTCACACGCCCCGCGCAAGTTGTGGCACCTGGCTTGCAGCCAAAAAATTCCTCGGGCGTGTGGCCTCTTTCTCCGGAGTTCTGTACGCGCGTGAGGCAAAGAGGCCAATTCCAATCTCGGTGGATTAGTACTCGCCTCAAACGCCATAGGGGTGAATGTATATGTGGATCACGGCTCATGGCTGGCGCCCCCTTTGATCATCCCAGACATTCCCCCCTGAAAGCCCAGTATGCATCAGTCAGCAAAAAACTTCAGGCCAAACCAAAGTCATGTTTGGTGGCATGCCACCGAACATATCTCACCCGCCCACACACAAACATCCCCACAGTGAGATTGCCCTTTGAAACTGCCAACATTGCCCAGTAGGTCCCTGTGAACAATTAACCTGGGGAGGATACGCTCATTGTTCGCTGTCACACCAGCGAACATGACTGCATGCCTCTAATATGCCCTCCACAATAAGCTGCTACAACCCACCCAATTTCGGATGTGCTAATGTCAGCCTTGTTCCACCAAAGGTTTCGTAACTCGCTGCAGATCCAGCAGTCAAATGGTGCACCCACATTTTGGCCACCTTGCCTTGATATATGCCCCAAATCGGATATGAAAATTATGAGCCCAAGAGGCCCACCTCCATCAAGACCATGCACGAAAATAGCCATCATGTCAACCCCTTCACAACCACTTTGCATTGGGATGATTAATATTTGTATTCAAATAAATAGTGATATAACCTTAAAGCCTGAGAATTCCCACTTAGGTTCTTGGATTATCCTATGGCACAATCAACACAACATATTCGTATATCTCCCCAATCACCAGCATGCTATTGGCTCTCTCCCGGGAACCCTTTCCCAAACGTTGATACCATTCCTTGGGGCACCCAAAACGTTCATGCACTGTGGTCCTGGTGGGGCATGGATTGAAAATTGCCAATCCAATCCTACTCAAATATTATTTGTTGAGGGAGTATTTATGACTGATGCCAATGATCCCTCCTCATCTCAGAAACCCAATCTAGCATTGATGTTCTTCACATGGTATCCAAACGTTCTATTCATAATGGAAAGCTTTCGAACACAAGATTTCAAGCTTAAAATGCCCAAAGAATATGACTGTACTACTCATTGTCAATGTCAACTCTTTACTCCGACATTTCCCGCTTCAAACTCGGCGCCTGCTTCATATCCTGCTGTTTCATCATTGATTTCCAAGCAAAAACTGATACAATTACCCAGTGGATCAGACCTCCCCATGATGACCCCGCCCCATGCCATTATTCAAACCCCCCTCCTCCCTCATCAAAAGACCGGACTAGCTTTTCTCTGGGATCGAGAAATCCCCAATGGCCAATCAGCCCGTAACCTTTGGGCAACCTCACCCCCAGGATCCACTTTTAATGCCAGGCACATCATTACAAACAAGGTCGTTAGCTCATTTGAATCCCTTTCGACCAATACCCCTCTTGGAGGACTGCTTGCGGATGATATGGGATTAGGTAAAACCATTCAGGCCATTGCTCTAATTGGTACCTCCAAGGAGCGGATGATTGCAAACCCCCATCGCTCCACGCCCACCATGATCATCTGCCCCCCTCGCTTAATTACCAACTGGCAATCAGAAATATCCAAGCATGCTCAGGCTGGAGCACTGCATGCCAAAATCTACCATGGTCCCACTCGTCACTCATTATCCCAAGCCGACATCTTAAAATATGATATCATCATCACTTCTTACAATACTATCACCCAAGAATTTAAGCAAACCAATCCCTCTACATCATTCATTTTTCAAATCAATTGGCATCGTATAATCTTGGATGAAGCACAGTGAGTGGCTGAGCTTAAATGATTCAAATTACCTTTTATATCCAATAACCCTTGCCCCCTCTTATAGCTATATTCGCTCTCAATACACTGCCACTCACCGTGCCATTAATAGCCTCCTTTCATCCCGTCGAATATGTTTAACGGGCACACCTATTCACAACACCATTTATGACCTTTTGGGCATAATATCCTTCATCACTCAACCCCAGAGCGCCGATCAAGATAACTGGTCACCATTCATCCTGAGTAGTCTTTCAAAAGGTTGCAATGATATTTTGCATTTGGCATTGCGGCATTTAAGTTTGCGCCGCACCAAAACCACACATCTCGAATCTCTCCCCACTATTAGCCATCATTATGAGCTGCTCCCACTCAACCCGACCATGCAGCAAGAATATTCCACATTATATGAAGAATTCCTATCATCCAAAAGCAAAGGACCAGGAGAGTTTTTCAGAAATATTAATAAGCTGCGAATATGTTGTAACCATCACATCATGCTTAACACAATTGCGGAGGCGGAGCTGGAAGACCCCGAGGGCAGGAGCACTCAGGATAACTCCCCAAGAATCACACGAACTATTGTGGATGTGGAAACATGCATGATGAGTAGTAAAATTGCACACCTCCTACAAAGCTTAATGAAGAACAAACAAACAAGGTGTGGTCCAACGAAATCGGTGGTTTATACCCAATGGACCCAATTTCTAGATTTGTGCGTTAATTCTAATATGCATCCATTACCAATTGACTCCATCTGACTTTTTTATATTGTAGAATTGGTATTGCTATTGCCCATCACTCTATCCTTTCAGCACGAATTGATGGAACAATTACACCACGAGCGCAGGACAAGGCGCTTGAGAATTTCTTCAATAATCCTGAATGTGAAGTACTCATTGCATCCATTGCCGCGGCTGGAACTGGCCTCAATATAACTTGTGCTAATGTAGTCTATTTAATGGTGAGGGGCCCCCCAAAATTCTCCCCTGATTTTTGGACCCTGACATCCACATTTCCAGGAGCCCAATTGGAACCCAGCCATTGAGGCTCAGGCTGTTGATTGTCTACATCGTATTGGCCAACAACGACCTGTACAGGTCATCCACTATATCACTCCTCATTCAGTTGAGGTCAACATGCGGAAGGTACCTTTCAAGCTCATCTTTCACTTGATTGTATTACTATTCTGAAATCATTCCTTATGGGAATGCCATATTCCAATTACCAATAGGTCCAAGAAAAGAAAAAATCATTAACTGCGTGAGCCTTACTGATATTATATAATTTGTGATTGACAAAGTTGATAACTCCTGTTGACTCTGGCACAGGTCCACAATTATGAACACCATGAGCTGGATCGAACTTCTTCAATATTTCCTCAATGAAAATGAGCAATAGAGTATTATTGCAAGGGAGACGGTGATACATTTCAATTCATATTGTCTATATTCTAACATATTTAGCAAGTTGTTGCATCCTTAAGAGATAATAATCAGATTTTATTACACCTGCACAAATAATTCACAAAATTTTAATTTGTCACAGTGCTATACCGTGACCAATTACTAAGTTATTGCAGAGCATCACCATTAGGCCTAATAACTGGCATGTCAAGTATCTTGAGGGCGCTAGTCTGCATCTTACTACAGCCTTTGAGCCAATCTTGATCAAATACCTGAAATGATAGGCCTTCCGGAATATCACCATCATCTGTCGATCGTAATTCTGGCAATCTATCAATAGTTTTTTTATCCTTTTTTTTAATCCGATTACAAAACTCTATGTCTCTATCCATTTTCAATACCAAATCATTAAATAACTGGGAGCGCCAGCGTAATCCCACTTTGCGGTAAACTTGACGGCCATTTTCCAGTACCTCCTCAGTATCTGAGCATACTCGAGGGTCATTGAATTGTGATGCTAGGATGGGAAATTTAGCCGTATCACACCATTCACGACGGCGCTCACAGGTCTGCACATAATCAAGTAGATCATCATCAGACTTGGTCCACAATGAAGAAGAGATACAGTAACTAACTCTTTGACGAATCTTTGCGAGCTTTTGATTCTCTTTCTTTTTTACCAAATACTCGGCATCCTTTTGAATAGACTTCCATTCTCTTTTCAAATAAGTGAAATATCGCTCCATTAAAGCCGCCACGACCCCATAGTTGTTATGATCCTTGTTCCAACAGTAGTGATGATACTCAGTGCTGACAAGTGCGAGACGGAATGTACGGTAAAACACCATAGACATCAGCTCGTTGAACGGATGTTGCCATGAGCTCTCCCAGTCCCAAGTGAATCGCTTTAGTCCTAGCTTGTGGAGCTCATTTTCGCAGTAGCTTTGGAAACCCTGAGACTGAACCTGTGTTGATGGCTCATTGAACACATCCTCGGGGACATAACCGAGATGACCAGCCACTTGAATTGCAATTTCACGCTCTTCTGTGCTGGGTGGTGTTGGTAGTGAGGAAAAATCCTTATCCCTAACTTTGAGTAGGAACAGGCAATGTGCGTGTACTGCTGATCTCATTCCATGGACATTCTCTGGAAGTTCTGCCTTCAGCCATTTTTGTTGCTCCTTCTGGCTTGCACGTTTCGCCACATTGTGAGCTTTGCGGGCCTGGTTCCTTTGCTGTCTGACCTCGGATTGTTCAAGCATACTCTGGGCGAGGCCCAGCTGAGGATGGGTGAACTCACTATTTGATTGAGTGCCTTGCTCATGCGCTGTGAAATTGTCCCTCCTTGGTTCATCATTTCTTTCACTTTGAGTCGGAGACATGTTCTCATCCTCATCATCCACCATTGTTTCTCTTGATGTACTGGCATGACCCGTTCTTGGTTTGGAGGCATATGGATGATGACGTCCACTGACTTTCTCTTTATGGACCAGAGGTGAAGACGCATAAAGTTCATCCCCTGCTATGCAAATCATCAGTTAACACATTAAAACATTAATGAAGACTGGTCATCCTCACGATCTTCAATTGGCTCCTGAGATCGGACTGACTTGCCTTTAGGTGCCATATCTAACCCATGAAACAAACATATCAAATCATGAATAAGTTTCTACTCCAAAATTCAAATGACTTACTTTGATGAAGCGTCAATACTGGATTTCCCTCCGACAGACCGCTCCAAGTTACATTTTCCAAAGGTCTTTTTCGTCGCCCCCCATCCACGCGCCTTTCATCACCCACATGAACCTGCGATCCTGATGGAATATTGAGGGTTGGCTGTTTACTTTGGCCAAAGGGATCCTGGGATGCGACTGGACTCCGACCGGGATTAAGGAGGAACTCACGTGGAAATTTTGATTGGGGATTAGCGTGTGAGGAGATTTGAGGTGTGCCTTCTGGCCCCTGAGACACATGAATTTGTGTATTAGTGGGATTCGGGGGAATTGGAGTGACGGAAATATTTGGGATCGACCAAGTGCTTGAAGTTGGAGCCTTTGGATTGCCCACATCAATGTTAAGACCTGATACATTCATTGAGGATGCGATAGGGGTTGTGAGAGGAATGTTGGGACTCAATGGTGACTGTGTTTGAACATATTCTATGCTAGATTCACTATTTGAGTCATGAACAGAACCTGAACGGGATTTATGTGACTTGAAAGATGACATAAGGGCCGAAAAAGTACAGTAATACTTTTAACTAGATAAAACACCTCAGTATTATGATAAAATAGAGTGATATGAGATGAAATCTTTTCAAATTTAGAATAGAGAAATTCTATGAATAGTTGGAACTAAGTGTTGTGTGGAAGTCGGATAAGACTCTTTTGAGGAGAATCCTCCCTGCCTCCTCTTGAGCTCCTCCGCTTTTGTCGGAAACCACCCTGCACGGCCTCGCAGCATATAATGTGATATTTCCTTGATCTGAAAGGGGACCCATCATCCATAGGTAATCATATTTGGTAACATTTCCGCCTCCCCATTGTCACATTTTGTGAATTATCCAAACTGCCAATATATGCATTGAAATTCCCCAACATTGTACATCTGTAAAGGGGTATATTCATGAAGGATTTACCCACAAAAGAGACATCACCTTTTCACGAAAGGCAAGACAATCCCAATCACATTCCAACTGATTCAAAGCCCGCCGTACTCAAACCAAATACCAAGACTTTAGCTGCACTCCAACCCCTTATGTAATAGAGTTATATAGTTATGGCTGTAATAAGGTTTAAACCATGTACAATGGCGTGCCAGCGTACATGGATTAAATGTTAATCCCCTCAATTCAATGGTAACACTTCACTAATGGAACCCCCTCAATGGTCAAACCCGCACTATCACAATGTGTAAATAAACTAGAATATGTATGAGCATTGAGCAGCATGGCATTTTACCCAATTAAACGCCTAACCGATTCCGCCATCCAGATGAGACATGTTAAACTTTATCCACTGCAGCTCATGCTCCATTACAAATGGGATAAAATCCTCAGCTGGCTCAAATCATCTCCCCCTTCATAAATAATCACTGAATTTTATTTCCAATTAATAACACTCCTAAACACTTTCACATCAACCATAGATATTTATACACAAACCAACCGTACTCCCAATTCCTGCAACAATGACAACCCGGCCATATTCCTCAATGCGTATATGCATGTGTCAACACTGCTCAACTCAAACACATTCTTCCCCTGAGGGTGATAGGCAAGGAGTTGCCTTCACACCTTTCCAATATAAACAGCACATTAAAAAGCTCAAATCAACCATTGCACCCAAATCTCTTCCAAACATCCCTACTTCTCTATCAGGATCTGGGTGCCCACAAATTCTATTGGATCAAATCTTCCCAGCTGATTATTCACGTTTGACCCAAAGCACTTTCCCAACTCCAGCGGGTCTCAATTCAACTGCACAGAAACCATATAGTGGCAGTCAAACCCTTCCCCCACAAGACCTAGGCATGATAATATCTGCCATTCTATCATTAAGGTATAATTTACCCCGCAGGGCTTCACGCATACTCAACCCCGCCCTGAACCTGCTGATCAAGTCCAGTATCTCAAGCTCAGCTGGTCCCCCCGCTCCTGCATTCCATATACCTCAAGATCTGAGTACCATATTTGAACATCTCCAATTGGAGCCAGTGATTCAAAACTATATATGTTGTCCTCAATGTTTCTCTCTTAATGGCCTTACTGAATCAGTCACAACTGACCAACCCCACTGTCAACGCCATAATGACCCAAATGATCATGATCCCCCTTGCACACAATCATTAGGCAAATTCATCTATTCATCTGAATCCCACACCCAAAACACAACCAACATGAAGCAAAAATTTATACCAACAAAACATTTCATTTATCAACCATTCAAAAATTGGCTTGCCAGATTCCTCCAGCGGGCTGGAATTATGGACATTCTGCATCAACATCAACAATCCCAAACTCCCGAAGACTCCCCAAAACGTGACGTCTGGGATGGATTGGTCTGGAGACGCTTCACTGGCACTAGAAATATCCATGACCCCCCATTCATGTCCATTCCTGGTGCATTGGCCTTCTCCATATATGTGGACTGGTTTAATGCACATGGAAAGTCAACCCGGTTGGCTAGCATTGGACCTATCATGCTTATTTGTCTTAATCTCCCCCCAAGTGAAAGATTGAAGCCCGAGAATGTCTATGTTGCAGGAATCATCCCTGGTCCGAAGGAGCCAACTGCGCTTCAATTGAATTATCTATTAATGCCACTCATCAACGAGCTCAAAGAGCTATGGCAAGGTTACCATTTTGCACCCACCTCAACAGGTCCATCAGGATCCTTTATCCGTGTTGCCATCCTCACAGCCATTGCGGATGTGGTTGCCATGCGCAAGCTTACTGGATTTATTTCCCATTCAGGAAACCACTTTTGTAATTTTTGCACCATTCACAAAGCTCAAATTGAAGAAATTGGTCCTCAATTTCACTACACGCGCTCATACCAAAGTCATAAATCAACCATTGCCAAATGGCTTCGGGCAACCCCACAACAAAGACAAGCAATTTTCTCTGAGTATGGAGTGCGATATTCAATTTTGGAAGACCTTCCGTATTGGGATGCAACCAGAATGGTTAATCTTGACATAATGCATAATTTAATACTTGGAATTTTGAAGGATCATGCAACTTTCAAATTGTGCATTCCAGAGGCGAAATCAAAAATTTACTTCAGGTCCCGCAGGAAATCCAATGACACCAACAGTTCAGACTCAGATTCCATGACCTCCAACAGCTCTCTTGATAAAATCACATTGAGAGAGGCCCGCTCCCTGAGAAGAGACGCAGCAAAAATAATAAATGAGCCACTCCCCACTACTTCCCAATGCCCACCCCTAACACAGAACATCCATCTAGTGGTTCTGCGGAGATTCCTTCATTTGATGCCGATTACATCCCCACTTCTGAAATACCCTCTGAATTGGATATCACTGCACTGAGTGATCACCAGATCAAGGGTGAGGCTCTTGAGCATCTCCGACAAATCATATCTGAGACAATAATTCCCTCATCATGGACAAGAGTTCCCCGCAAAATGGGTTCCCCCTCTCATGGTAGCTTAAAAGCCGCTGAATGGGCTCTCTTATATAAGGTCTATATTCCATTTCTAATGCTCAGTCAACAGATGTCATTAGATGCACACCAATCTGCCAACACTCAAAGAAAAATGGGTCAGTCAGAAGAACTTGCAAATGAACTAGCCAAGAATACATTCCATTTGATTAGTGCTATCAACATTGCCACAAGCTGGACTGTTTCAATAGATGATGCGACTGCATTTGCTGAACATTGGAAAAAATTCCGCCTTTCCAATCAACACCTGTTCCCAAAAGAGAAAAGTAAACCAAATCATCATTTTGCTGATCATATTCCCGAACTCTTCCAACGTTGGGGCCCAGCACAAGCCTCAGCCACATGGGGTTATGAGCGCTTGATTGGAGTATTTGCAAAGATGCCAACAAATAACAAGATATGTAAGTCAATTAATAAGATCAATATATTCACATTGATTAAACACCTGAACTGAATAAGACTAACTTTTTGCAACTCTGAATAGATGATATAGATAAAACCTTACTTCAACATATCTGTCGATGTTCCAACCTTTCCGTTCTCCTGAAATCCCCATCTGTGCCATGTGAAATAAAACAGCTTTTCGAATCACAGCCACCTGCCGTGTTCAATCACCATAAATATAACAAGCCATCCCGCCATGACCAACAAAATTATGATTGCCTGGTTGAGTACTTACAGACTTTTCATGCAACAAGGGAAATAGTTGATTGGATCAGCTTAGACACTACCGTGCAATCCACAAGTCCTCCCACTTCAAGGATTGTCTCACCTTGGTATTTTCCAGTTTCAAACATTAATATTGGGAACAATATATTTTCAACTGAATCCAAAAATATCAGCAACAGTGTGATATGTTTTCTGAGGGGCAACTCACGACAATTTGGTATTATTGATAGCATTTTCAAAGTCTCTGAGCCATCTAGCATACTGAACAATAACTTTCTGATTTTAAAACCTTTGAAGATTGATGTGAATTTCCTACCAGATTGGCCGCATCTGAATATTTATAAAGCTGTTGGTTTTGATGATGGACACTTGATTATATCTGAAGAAGAAATAGAAGGTAACTGTGGATTGTATGATAACAAAGCTCTGTCATGTGGACTGCTTGTAATGATAAAGCCGTTATTTCATGATATTTAGTCTACTAAAATGCAAATCTCTCAGATTCATTAGCAATTTTGCTAGTGAAATAATTGCCTCAAAATTTAGTGACAGAGACATTCCATTGTGACAAGCAAAGCCCATTATTTCACATTGCCACAAAGAAGTTACTATTTTGACATTGGGTACAGTGTGAATAAGCCAAGTCCAATGATCAAATGACCCACACACTCACCTTTCACAGCATCCAAAATTTCTAACTGCGCCATCATCATGTTGGAAGCAGAATCGGCTTTTGCGTACCCACACCCGCATGTGCACCCGCACGCGCCAATGCACACGCACACGCACCCGCACACGCACACCCACCGGCACGCGCCAATGCACACGCCCACGCACACCCACCCGCACATGCTCCCGCACACGCCAATGCACACGCAAACCCACCCGCACACGCCAATGCACACGCAAACGCACCCGCCCCCACGCATGCACACGCACACTTCATGGATGACCTGGTGAAGTCAAACCCCCCGCCTACATCAAGACTGGCTGAAGGACATCTTTGATGTGTGTGTGTGCAAACAGGCGGGTCTGGTGTAATTTTTACCAATCATCGGACGGTTGTGGGATGATCAGGCGGTGAGGAATCTGAGTTGAAGGCACAGGGGAACCAATATTATTGGATGTCACAGGATTTGGTGTAAGACCAGAGTGTGACGTGTGCTCGACGTTCGCTTGATTTTCGCTTGACGTGAGCTCGACTTTTATCCTGCTTGACGTTTGCTTGATGTGAAGTCAATCGCCGACGATTGACACGAGATTCGCCCCGGTGACTCAAGCTTTGGAGACAGAGGCACCAGTGGCGTCCACCAGCTCCAAACCAGCTCCAGAAGTTTCCAAGGACAAGCCCAAGGGACCTCAGAAGAAGCAGAAAGGTCCCAAGAACCATCAAGGCAAAGGAAAAGGCAAAGCCAATTGGCACAGACCTTACCCGCAAGGGTACAGGATCCCCAAATTGGAGCCTTCAGCCGTGGACAGTGTCTTCAATATGGCCAGGACTCTGATGGAATTCACAGCCAAAGAGCAGGAAAGGATGAACAAAAACGTTCCACGGAAATAATTGGTGTACAGACTAGTATTAATGTAGAAATTGGTAAACTTGATGGAAAGTTAACTAAAATTGCATCAGATATAGCTGAATTAAAGAAAAATGACAAGAAATACATTGAATTGCACCAAGTAACAAATGCAAAACTTGACTCAATTACCAATTCTTGCAATAGAATTGAAAACATGTGCCAAGTTCAGCATGATGAGATGGAAGATCTTTCCATTTTTGAAATAAATGATCAACGTAATACTCTACAAGACCATGTCTTGAAGATAGTTGAGAACACCAATCAATTTGCTATACACTTAGCAAAAAGTGACAGTGAAAGGCAGAAGTTGAAGAATGAAATAATTGCAAGTGTGGAACAAATTCATAAGAATCATGAACCACATATGCCAAGACATTCTACACCTTTAACTGAAGAAAAACCTTCTGTTAAAGAAAGTCTCACCCAATTCTTGGGAGAAAATACCTACTCAGCAAGAGATATCCCCAAAATAGAAGAATGGCCAACATTCTCTGGTGAAGGAGAATACAACCATATTGAATTCATCAGGACTATTGATATGTTGCAAGAAGACTTTAATATACCTGATGAAATCATAGTGGGAAAATTACATTGTCTGTTTACCAGAACTGCAAAGAAATGGTATTACAAAATGAGGATTGATCATGGTAAACATGATTGGTCTTGGTGGAAATCTAAAGTGATTACCAAATGGGCCAACAATTCTTGGAGGTTTAAAATAGAAAATGCCTTTGAAAGTGCCAGTTTTAACTCAGAGAAAGATAAACCACTTACTTGGTTCTTCAAACAAAAAGACAGATTATCTGCTTTACAACCAGATATGTCTGACACTATGATTAATATGAAAATATTAAGAAAGTGTGGAGGAGAATTGGAACATGCTATCAAAAGCAGATGTGTGGAACCCTATTCAACATAAGACTACATTAATGCTATGGAAGATATCATTGCCAGAAAAAGAATTGGTAAAACTTGGTCTAAAATCCCAACAGAATCCAAGATAACCTCTAAGATTCCCAGAGAGCATAAGAGACCAGAAAAACATGCCTTAAAGTGTCATAAATGTGGAAGCACTTCAAATTTAGCCAACACTTGCACAAAAAAGACAAAAATAAATGAAGTTCAAGTCATTGAAGAAGTTCAGTGTACTGAAGAGAAGGAAGAATCTGATCAAGATTCTGCAATCTCTGAAGATACACCAGTGGAGGACTATCCCATTGAAAACATCACAGCTTTCTTTGAAGTCACTGAAGTCCATACCCACTTGGCACAGTATAGTGAAGATTGCTACAAGCTTATTAATGTTCAAGATGCCAGAACGTGTAAAACCAAACCTGCTAAAGGAAAAGGTTATACTGCTGGAGCATCTTGTATCACATCAATTCTGATGAATAATGTTGAAGCCAAAGTCAATTTGGATACAGGAGCATTTTTCACTTGTGTAGGCGAAGATTATCTCCAAAATATATTTCCTGAATGGAAAAACCATCTATTACCAATAGAAGGTGTACAATTTAGTAGTGCCAGTACCAATATGTACCCTTGGGGCATATTAGACACTGTTCTTGTATTTTCCCATCCAACAGGAAGTATAAGAATGAAAGCTGAGGTTGTAGTAATGGACAGCTGCACATCTCAACATATCATTCTTGGAAATGATTACTTAAGTATTTATGGTATTGATATCAATAACCATAAAGACAGATATTTCACAATTGGAGAGAACAGGAGGAAAAAAATTGCTTCCTCCAATATGCCAAAGCAAATATCAACAGTATCTTCTAAGAGAGATACTTATAAGGAAGAATTTGTGTCCACACAACTTGTTGAAGCACAAATCAATCCATCATTATCACCAAAAATGAAGAATGAACTTATTGACGTGTTATACACATACAATACTGCATTTGCCTCGGATAATGAACCATTAGGTGCTATAAGAGGACATGAAGTTGATATTACTCTTAATATTGACAGACCATATCCCCCAGTACTTAGAAGACCAGCCTATCCAGCCAGTCCCAGAGCTAGAGAAGCCTTGGAGAAGCATATCCAAGAGTTAATTCAACTTGGGGTACTAAGGAAAGTAGGCCATAATGAGGAGGTTGAAGTGACAACACCTGTTATCATTGCTTGGCATAATGATAAGTCAAGAATGGTTGGAGATTTTAGAGCTTTGAATACCTACACAGTTCCAGATAGGTATCCAATCCCTAGAATTCAAGAAACCTTGACTCAATTGTCTAAAGTCAAGTATATAACATCAATGGATGCATTGAAAGGCTTCCATCAAAATGTTTTGACGCCTAAAGCTAAGAAATTACTTAGAATTATCACTCACTGTGGTATTTTTGAGTATCTTAGAATGCCATTTGGCATTAAAAATGCTCCATCTCATTATCAAAGAATGATGAATACCATCTTCCCCACAGAATTTTCTGAAGGATGGCTTATCATTTATATTGATGATATTATCATATGCTCTGATACATGGTATTTGCACCTTCAAAGAATTGCAAAAGTACTTCACAAAGGTGCAGAAGTGAATATGAAAATTTCACTTAAGAAATGCAACTTTGGATTTGAAGAACTTAAAGCATTAGGACATGTTGTTTCTGGTTTAAGCTTGGGTATTGACAAGAATAAAGTGGCAGCAGTGCTACTTAAGCCAATACCCCAGAATAAGAAAGAAATGATGTCTTTTCTTGGATTTGCTAGTTACTATAGGCAACATTTAAAAGACTTTGCAGCTCTAGCCAAATCACTCTATAGAATTTGTGATCAACAGACTGTATTTGAGATGACAGAGGAGAGAATTAAAGCTTATGAGAAGATAAAGAAAGCCCTTACAGAAGCACCTTTACTCTAGACATTTAAACAGGTAAAGCTTTATTAAATATAAGATATATTACTCAAAGTAGTTCTTATGTTATTTAATTCTTTATAATTGTAAATAAAGAATGGAAATAATGGAATTCTGATTATATTGTGTTAATCACCATAAATTCATTTTATCTTAAAAAATTTTTGTTTTAAATATCTTTTACAATCCAAAGATTTCTCTAGAAATTCTTAAATATTATTTTGTCAGAAAAAAGATGTGCTATTCCTTTAAAAGATCGCTTTTTGGTGTGTTTTTCACTTATAGAAATTATTGAATACCATAACCGTGTTTTTTTGAATTATTTAATTAAAGGAATATTATAGCCAAGTTTTTCTCCGAATATTCTATATTTTTCATCTCAAATCAGCTTTCTTGTAGTGTTTCTCTATAAAAATCATATCTGAAATATCCGTGTGCTAATTTCTTTCATATATAGTATACTTATTATTTAGAAGTGGTGAATATTATTATTTTCAGCATATAATTGTCTCATTCCAAGATTTTAAACTTCGCATTATTAGAGATATCAGTGACTTTAATAATAATAAAATATTTATAATTTATTATAGCTATTAAGGAATTTCTATCATTGAATTATTTCATATTAATCAATTCTTCTTTATTTATATAGGGATTTTAATCATTATATTAATTTGTGGCTAAAATAATTAATTATATTATATTTTCTACTGAAGAGAGTAATACTACTCTTTAGGTTTATTCATATTATCAAGAGTTTCATAGAAAAGCTTACAGATAATCCTATTTGTGGGATAAATGAGGAAGTAACTGACAGGGGAAATCACAAGTAAAAATTTTTCAATTTGTGTATATTCTGTAACCCTTTCTCTTCTTGTGTACTAGAATACTCTAGTGTCACCCTGTGAGTCCAAAAGGAGCACCAGCATGATGTTCAACATACCATATATAATGGTATGAAGAGTATTGAAAAAACATAGAAAATAGAGGTATGATATAAAGAGGGAATCTTTCAAAATATAAATATACCAACCATACTTAAATAGGATAAGAAGGGACAAAGATATGCCCTGTCAAAGATAGGACCAAACAAGCAAAAAACCCTTCTTTTCCCCTCTAATCTAGCTTATGAATATTTGATGAAAGCCCACCAACATATTATTTTTCTTAAAGATTTTATGAATATCTATAAAATGGTATCATCCATTCCTCTGTAGCACTCCTACATCAGAAGATACCATTATACCATCCTTTTTCACCAAGAACCCCCAAAAGGTCTAAGAGGGCTTGTACAAAACTGTACAAATGTGCAGTCAAGTCAAAGCTCTGAGCGAGAGCTTTAACTTAAGATATTCTAGGCCCCTATATCTACAAATTTTACAGGGGAATTCTGGCTCAAAGGTTTACTCCTCAAAATAAAGGATCTTTGGAAATAGAAATATAAAGAAGCCCCTGTATCTTTGACATATATCAATACAGCTGTATTGTGTTGTATGCCAAATTGTAGAGCTCATCAATCCCTAAGATGCTGTGTCATTCAAATTTTTATATCTTTCAAATTGACAGAGATATCTGTCTTGGAAGTTTCTCAAGGCATATACTCATGCAGAAAAATTGATCAAAAGCCTTAACGCACTTAAAACTTATGCTATTGTTTAAAAGTGTGAATTTAGAGGATACCAGATTGAAAATATAATCAAGAAATTAAACTATATGCTCTTGGATTAGTGATATCCTAAAGGCTGAATGAGATATCTGGGTTGGAAGGTTTTTGACCAACACAGTACCAACCAGTACTGGCTTGATCCTTGAAATAATGGTTTTTTGAAGCTTAAGCCTCCAAAATGACTAATATTAGTCATCCAAACACTCTGGAAAGTCATAATAGTGCTTACGTGGCCTGTGGAGAGTTCTTTCACCCTTTATTGATCTGGAATGATCATTTGTGGTCCCAAAACAACAATTCTGACTGTCAGGGTGACTCTATGATATAGCTGTACAATGACAAATAAAAGCTATAACTCTGAGTGTGACACGAAAATAAAGATGATAATTAAGGTAAGAGATGGTTAAAAGGGCTATACTAAATTAATTTAGTGATGGTGAGTGCTGCTGATAGCCCTGGGTGCAGTGTTTATCTGTTGGTTTACGATAATAAACCTACAATACTTAAGTTTAAAGTATACCTGTTTAAATTCTAAGAGTACCACTTCTTTTAAGAAGTTATACCACATAAGAATATCAAGAACAGGATGCTGGATTTGCTTCCTGGTGAGGCAAAGCCTCCTTTTATCTTGTTCTGGGGTAGTGGGAGGTGGTTGACCTCTGCACACGACCACAGAGTGAAAGTTTTCACTACTTTGGGCTGGTTTGTGGTTCTATACACTCAATACAGGCTAGTATTGGGTTTAAATGTGGCTTTAGAACCACAAGTAGTCATTTTTACCCTATACAGGGTGAGAATTTTCACCAATGGAGTTTACAGGTGTATTCTGGTGCTCCTGCCGCGTCAGAAACTGTACAGAACCTGTATGGACCTCTGTATTTGACTTAATTACGAGTTATTGAAGTATAAATAAGCTTCAGCGTCTGTTTGACACCTCATAATCAGAGTGCAACTGTATCATGTCATAATACAGCTGTATTGGTCATATTGTGGGATTATAACATTCAAACAGCCATAACTCTGTCCGTTTTTGAAATATCATTGTAAGATGTGACTATGAAACTGATGATAATATTACTATCAATCAACAGTACTATGTCTGTTCTTATGAAATATAATAATAAAGTATTATTATAGCCACAATTAAATAATTAAAAAAAATTATTTCTTTCACGTGTTAAGCACTACTAGTGATTTTAACAGTGAGCAAGTAATTGTCTACTAGAATGAATTACAAGAAGAATTTAATAATAAAAAACTTCTTTATTAAAATAATAAAATTATTTTAATATATAATTATCTTTTGCAAGAATAATTATAAAGATAATTCTTGAAGAAAACTATTACTAGAGAAAAACTCTAAGAATTAAGAATAAAAGACTCACTAATACTCCAAAGAACTTATTGATAGATAAGAGTAGAGAAATTTGACGTAGAATTGTGGATTTAAGGGATCAAAAAGGATTTATAACAGTATTACAACAATATATAGTTGGATTCTAGGATTTCACGTCTTTCTGAATGATTTGGAAAGATTTAAAACACTTAAGAATAGTTTTAACTAATACTTACTGGTTGGTAATAATGATTTAATAAATTGATAAGATGATTATTGGAAAAAACAGCAAGAAGAGGCTTCTTTTAAGTCAACAACAGCTCACAGAGGCGTGCCATGGAGCAAACTGAAAAACCAGTGAGTGAGAAAACAATAAACCCTTTTGGATTAATGATTGCATCATCTGTTGTCACGTAAGATTATCATAATTACTTAATTGATGCTTTTACGTGACTACCAACCCCAATATGGTTAAGAATAAAAGGATTAACATCTGTAAATCTTCTTTTATTCTAAAATAATCATTGATTTCTCAAAGGTATCAATGTTATTGCCAATTTCATCACAGGTTGTAATTACTGTGAATTTTTGAAGATTCAGTGTTTCACGTAGAATGGTCAAAAATGGACTGTAAGTAAAACTTTTAATTTTACTAGTAAAACGATAATTCTTTTTGGTTGTACCATAGATAATACAGTTCTTCATTGGTCCTGAAAGTTTCAGAAAGATTCATTAAGGATTGTATTTTTAATGAATTTTTGAAGTTTTTACCTCATTTCTACGTAGAATTGCAAATAGCAGTATTTTGCTGGTTGCTATGAGGTAAATCAATGAATATGGATCCCAAAAGGGTTTAATTACTCTTTTAGGGTCTAGTCATGGAAAGTCATCAAGAATTGACGTGGTTACAGCAGTCTAAGTAGCTCATTACCTCCTTGGCACGTCAAAATAGCAGGTTATTTGCTATTTTTCTTATAATTACAGTAGGTGTAACTTGGTAACCAAGTTCCCAAAGAGTTTTAGTTTACCAATTGGGCCAAGATGAGCCATGGATCCATGCTCTGGAGCTATTCACGCCTCTGAGGCCTCAGAAGTTGGGTACCCTGGCTCTCTTTGATGTCTTTTGTCCCCCTTGCCTAATTTTTACGTCAAAATAGTAATTTAAGCTTCAAGTGAGATATCCACTATGGGTGTACCAAAAGTCCATGTAAGAATACCATGATATTAGGTGCTCAAAACATGCATAACACTATTCTTAGTGTATATGTAACATGGGATTTCTCACTTTCCCATTATTTTGGCTAAAAATCAAGAAAAACAAAAATTTTCACGGATCTTTTATGTGGTATTAATGATGTGGTATTGAAGTATTTTCCATTTTATCACCTCAAATACTTAAATTGAGCTTATTCACTCTATGGAGCTACCCTAGGTGAAGTTTTGTGTAGAATCCAAATCTGGTCTTAAATCCATGGATTTACTTACTCAATAAAAAGTTATTCATCTTTTCTGAAATTGAAAATGATGAATTTTGGATATATGCATGACTTATGAGTTTTGCATAATTCAAAATTTCTTTTTAAGATAATTGTGGCCTATTTGGGTATGTAAAATATACCTCAAGGCTCACATTCCCTCCCACCAAAAAATAAAATTGTACTACAATTTTATTAGTGAAAAAAAAGAATAAGGCCCCAAAGGGGGTAATGTCCACTGTCCAACCTCTTCACATTACTCAGATCAAGTAATTTAAAGCACATTTATAGACATATTCAGGCTTGTGGCCTTCTTTCATGTCTAAATCTTCTTAAGAGTTTATCTGAGTCAGGTATTTCTGATTCTGCCATCCATTCATCTTCATGTACTGGATTTCTATATCTGACAAGATATTCTCTTTGATTTTTACCCCTAAGTCTCCTTTCTTTAATGACTTTCTTTATCTTTTTGTCTTCATTCTGTTACACAGGTGGTACAGTTAAAGGAGTTGGGTTTCTTAAGGGAAACAATTCTTTGTCAGCTGGTTGATAAGGCTTTATCAAGCTGACTGGAAATGTGGGGTGTTTATTTTCCAATTCACCACTCAATTCCACTTGAACTGCATTGGTTCCATGTAAAGCAACAATAACAAAAGGTCCTACATAAGAATCTTTAAGTTTCTTTGGGCCTTTGATATTATTAAAATTCAAGGTTGAAACTAGAACTAAGTCCCCTACTTTGAAGTCTGGTACTTTATGACTCTTGTCCCACTTCTGTTTTGCATAATTAAAAGCATCATCCATACTCTGTTTTGCATGGTGTTTTACTTTATCAAGCATTAATTTGAAGCTGGAAGCTGTAGGATGAATGTCAATCAAGTCTTTCCTCAGTGTGTCTGCTGGGAGTCTTGGATTCCATCCTTTTTCTAACATAGCAGGAGTTTGTCCTGTGGAAGAGTGGACTGATGTCTTGTATGCCAATTCTAATGCAGGTATCAGAGTGCACCAGTCATGGGTAAAGCCATCTGAGTCTTTGAATTCTAATCCATAAGCACAAAATCTCCTGATAATGTCTTCTAAAGTTTGAATCATCCTCTCTGCTAGCCCATCTGTTTGAGGGTGATATGCTGTAGAGAATGATAACTTAGTCCCAAACAATCTATGAAGATTGGTCCAAAGTGCAGATGTGAATTTGGGATCTCTGTCACTTATGATATTATTAAATAACCCTGTATGAGAAATAACTCTACTCCATAAAAGAAGAGCTGTATCCATAGCAGTGTCATCTTTATGACATGGTAAGAATATGGGAGTTTTGCTATATCTGTCTACAATGACTAAACAAGCATTATAACTTTTGTCACCACTTGGAGGAAGTGCTGTGACCCAATCCATGTGAACAACTTCCCAAGCGGATTCTGGTTCTTGAATATGGATCATCAATCCAAATTTCTTGCCTGTACTCCTGTTTGCTTTTTGGCATCTATCACAGGTATGGCAATACTCAATGGTTTCTTTTCTCCAAGATGGCCACCATGCACAGTTCTTCACCTTTTCAAGTGTTCTGTCTTCTGATAGGTGTCCAGAGTAAATGCTATCATGGCATTCATGAAGAATGGTATTGATAAGCAATCTACTACACAGTGTCATCACACAAGAATGCTTTGTTCTATGGTAAATAATCCCATCAAACAAGTGAAATCTTCCTTCAGAATAGGAATTTTTCCAAACTTCATCAAGTGCATTAACTAAAGATGCATCTTTGCAGTCTTTATCTAATAAAGAAGTCAAGATATGGCAATTCTTGTCTTGTTTATAAGACTCTCTGACCTCTTCAAAGAATTCAGTCCCAATATCAGTTATGTTAATTCCTTCAATTGGAATCTGTGGTTCAGCTTCCAAAGGTACATAAGCTGGGTTATCAGGAGTGTTGGCTAAAGCCCATCTACTAAGTCCATCAGCATTCTTGTGAATGTTTCCTGCTTTATGAACTATAGTCATGTTTCCTCTATATTCTTGAATGGCTATTTGCCATCTCAACATATGTCTGTTGGGAGTTTTCATGTTAAGAAGTGATTTTACGGCATTACAGTCAGTTATCACTTCAAAAACACTGCCATCAAGATAATAGTGTAGTTTCTCAAGTGCCCATACCAAACATAAGCACTCCATTTGGCTTGCACCATATCTGGCTTCTGTTGGTTTTATTTGTCTTGAGATATAACAAACTGGTCCTTCTGTAGGTTTGTCATCAATAATCTGGACTTGATGTAGGGCTGCCCCTAGTCCATATCCACATGCATCAATGTACAATTTAAAAGGAATATTCCAGTCAGGCATGAGGAGTAAAGGTGCTTCTGTAAGGGCTTTCTTTATCTTCGCATAAGCTTTAATTCTTTCCTGTGTCATCTCAAATACAGTCTGTTGATAACAGATTCTATAGAGTGACTTGGCTAGAATTGCAAAATCTTTCAAGTGTTGCCTATAGTAACTAGCAAATCCAAGAAAAGACATCATTTCTTTTTTATTCTGGGGTATTGGCTTAAGTAACACTGCTGCTACTTTATTCTTGTCAATACCCAAGCTCAAACCAGAAACAACATGTCCTAATGCTTTGAGTTCTTCAAAACCAAAATTGCATTTCTTAAGTGAAATTTTCATGTTCACTTCTGCAACTTTATGAAGTACTCTTGCAAGTCTTTCAAGGTGCAAAGACCATGAGTCAGAACATATAATAATATCATCAATATAAATGATAAGCCATCCTTCAGACAATTCTGTGGGGAAGATGGTATTCATCATTCTTTGATAATGAGATGGAGCATTTTTAATGCCAAATGGCATTCTAAGATACTCAAAAATGCCACAGTGAGTGATAATTCTAAGTAATTTCTTAGCTTTAGGCGTCAAAACATTTTGATGGAAGCCTTTCAATGCATCCATTGATGTTATATACTTTGCTTTAGACAATTGAGTCAAGGTTTCTTGAATTCTAGGGATTGGATACCTATCTGGAACTGTGTAGGTATTCAAAGCTCTAAAATCTCCAACCATTCTTGACTTATCATTATGCCAAGCAATGATAACAGGTGTTGTCACTTCAACTTCCTCATTATGGCCTACTTTCCTTAGCACACCAAGTTGGATCAACTCTTGGATATGTTTTTCCAAGGCCTCTCTAGCTCTGGGACTGGCTGGATAGGCTGGTCTTCTAAGCACTGGAGGATATGGTCTGTCAATATTAAGAGTAATATCAACTTCATGTCCTCTTATAGCGCCTAATGGTTCATTATCAGAGGCAAATGCATTTTTATATGTGTATAACATATTAATAAGCTCATTCCTCATCTTTGGTGACAATGATTGATTAATTTGTGCTTCAACAAGTTGATTTGTCACAAATTCATCTTTGTAAGTATCCTTGACAGAAGATACTACAGATATCTGTTTTGGCATATTGGAGAAAGCAAATTTTTGTCTCTTTTTATCTCCAATTCTGAGTTATCTGTCTTTATGGTTATTTATATCAATACCATAAATATTCAAGTAATCATTTCCAAGAATGATGTGCTGAGATGTGCAATTATCCATTACTACAATCTCAGTTTTCATTCTTACACTTCCTGCTGGATGTGGGAATACAATATTAGTGTCCAATATGCCCAAGGGGTACATATTGTTACTGGCACTACTGAATTGTACACCTTCTATTGGTAATAGATGGTTTTTCCATTCAGGAAGTATAATTTGGAGATAATCTTTGCCAACACAAGTGCAAAATGCCCCTGTATCCAAATTTACTTTGGCTTCAATATCACTCATCAGAACTGATGTGATACAGGATGCTCCAGCAGTATAACCCTTTCCTCTAGCAGGTTTTGTTTTACACATTCTGGCATCTTGGATATTGATCAGGTTGCAGCAATCTTCACTGTACTGTGGCAAGTGGGTATGGACTTCTGTGACCTCAAAGAAAGCTAAAAGTTTTTCAATAGGATAGTCCTCCACTGGTGTATCTTCAGAGACTGCAGAATCTTGATCAGACTCCTCTTTCTCTTCAGTACACTTAATTTCTTCAATGACTTGAACTTCATTGATTTTTGTCTTCTTAGGACAAGTGTTGGCTAAATGTGAAGTACTTCCACATTTATGACACTTCAAGACAGGTCTTTCTGGTCTTCTTTCCTCTCTAGGAATCTTTGAGACTATTTTGGACTCTATTGGGTTTTTAATCCAAGTCTTACCAATTCTTGTCCTGGTAATGATATCTTGCATAGCATTAATGTAGTCCTCTGTTGAACAAGGTTCCACACATCTGCTTTTGATAGCATGTTCCAGTTCTCCTCCACACTTTCTTAATATTTTCATATTAATCATAGTGTCAGACATATCTGGGTGTAAAGCAGATAATCTGTCTTTTTGTTTGAAGAACCAAGTAAGTGGCTTGTCTTTTTCTGAGTTAAAAATGGCACTTTCAAAAGCATTCTCCATTTTAAACCTCCAAGAATTATTGGCCCATTTGGTAATCACTTCAGATTTCCACCAAGACCAGTCATGTTTACCATGATCAATCCTCATTTTGTAATACCATTTCTTTGCAGTTCTGGTAAACAAACAGTGTAATTTTCCCACTATGATTTCATCAGGTATATTAAAGTCTTCTTGCAACATATCAATAGTCCTGATGAATTCAATATGGTTGTATTCTCCTTCACCAGAGAATGTTGGCCATTCTTCTATTTTGGGAATATCTCTTGCAGAGTAGGCATTTTCTCCTAAGAATGGAGTCAAACTTTCTTTGACAGAAAGTTTTTCTTCAGTCAAAGGTGTAGAATGTCTTGGCATATGTTGTTCATGATTCTTATGAATTTGCTTCACACTTGCAATTATATCATTCTTCAATTTCTGCCTTTCACTGTCACTTTTTGCTAAATGTATAGCAAATTGATTGGTGTTCTTAACTATTTGTAAGACATGGTCTTCAAGAGTTTTAAGTCTATCATTTACTTTAAAAATGGAAGGATCCTCTGTGTCATTATTTTGACATTGGTTCTCAATTCTTTCACAAGCATTGCTAATGGACTCAAGGGTGACAGTTGTCAATTGATGCCAATCAGAATGTTGCTTGTCATTTTTCTTTAAATCATTGATGTCTAATGTAATTTGCTTTAACTTTGACTCAAGTTTGCCAATTTCTACACTAATACTTCTATGTACATCATTTATTTGCGTGGAAAAGTCCTTTTCATCCTTTCCTGCTCCTTGGCTGTGAATTCCATAAGAGTTCTGGCCATATTGAAGACACTGTCCACGGCTGAAGGCTCCAATTTGGGGATCCTGTACCCTTGTGGGTAAGGTCTGTGCCAATTGGATTTGCCTTTGCCCTTGCCTTGATGGTTCTTGGGACCTCTCTGTTTCTTTTGAGGTCCTTTGGGCTTGTCCTTGGGCGCTTCTGGAGCTGGTTTGGAGCTAGTAGATGCCACTAGTGCCTCTGTCTCCAAAGCTGGAGTCATTTCCAACTCTTTCTTCTGGTCTATGGATAAAAGACTATGGTTCTTCAACCAATTCTTTATCTTTTTGACCTTGTCTTTGCAAGACAGGGGGCTCCATCCTCCTAAGAGCTCTATGGTCTTCTCCTGACCCAGAAATCTCTTGATGTGTAAGTAGGAGTTCATGGCCCCCTGCCAAAGGCTTGGGCAGATTTCCCACTCCTCTTCCTTGGCTGCTATGAACCAGTTTTTGTACTGGCATTGATATATTTCTATTGCTGCCACCTGAAAGTGGTTCAGCCCTGGAAATATTACCATAAATCAGTTCAGGCTCAGAATTTACGTCAAAATCTGTTGGTACAGACCTTGGGGAATGGGGGGCAACTCTGGCATCCTCCAGATGTGTCTTTCTTGCGGAAGATTTGGCACTTCTGGATTTGGTCTTGCCTCTTCCTTGTCCACATCCATCTGGTTGGACTGAATAGTTGCTTCCATTTCTGGTATGCACCATTTTCACGTCAATTTAAAGATAAAAGGTGAAAATATAAGATAAAATACACACCTTTTGGTGGTAATTTAGCTTTTTCTGAGTTGAATAAGGTGCCTCTTTTAGCAATCTGCACCTCAATACTGTCTTCAGATTCTGCTTCTGAAGATTCTGGACTATTGATGTATCTTTTACTGAGTCTGTTACCAGCTGCACAATATTTGATTAAAGACACTTAAAGAGAAAAAATATGATAAAAGAAATTATTTTTGTGTTTTAAGATATTTTTAAAGATTTTTTATGAATTTTATTATTTTTTAATATTAAAAAAATTATTCTTTTTAAAGAAAAAAATTAAAATTTAAGATTTTGAATGAAAATTAATTCAGAGTAACTCAAAGAATAATTTTATAACTTTTTGGATGTGAAAAACCCACGTGTAAAAACAGTATAAACTTAAACCAAATTCCTCAATGAAAAGATTTTCAAAACAATTTCAAAAATAAGAATTATTTTAACTTTAAAATGAAAGAAAAAATTATTAAATTAATATATTTTAGAGCTTAAAAATATATTAATTAAGGGTACAAGGTTCAAAAAACACGGCCAGGCCCCCAAATGTAAGTTGTGGTAGGTATGGTGGTTTTTTAGAACACAATACTGAAGTCTAGAATATGATTAAAGCCAAGTCTATGGATAAAATCACGGCCAGGCCCCCAAATGTAAGATGTGACTATGAAACTGATGATAATATTACTATCAATCAACAGTACTATGACTGTTCTTATGAAATAAAATAATAAAGTATTATTATAACCACAATTAAATAATTAAAAAGAATTATTTCTTTCACGTGTTAAGCACTACTAGTGATTTGAACAGTGAGCAAGTAATTGTCTACTAGAATCAATTACAAGAAGAATTTAATAATAAAAAACTTCTTTATTAAAATAATAAAATTATTTTAATATATAATTATCTTTTGCAAGAATAATTATAAAGATAATTCTTGAAGAAAACTATTACTAGAGAAAAACTCTAAGAATTAAGAATAAATGACTCACTAATACTCCAAAGAACTTATTGATAGATAAGAGTAGAGAAATTTGAGGTAGAATTGTGGATTTAAGGGATAAGAAAGGATTTATAACAGTATTACAACAATATATAGTTGGATTCTAGGATTTCACGTCTTTCTGGATGATTTGGAAAGATTTAAAACACTTAAGAATAGTTTTAACTAATACTTACTTGTTGGTAATAATGATTTAATAAATTGATAAGATGATTATTGGAAAAAACAGCAAGAAGAGGCTTCTTTTAAGTCAACAACAGCTCACAGAGGCGTGCCATGGAGCAAACTGAAAAACCAGTGAGTGAGAAAACAATAAACCCTTTTGGATTAATGATTGCATCATCTGTTGTCACGTAAGATTATCATAATTACTTAATTGATGCTTTTACGTGACTACCAACCCCAATATGGTTAAGAATAAAAGGAGTAACATCTGTAAATCTTCTTTTATTCTAAAATAATAATTGATTTCTCAAAGGTATCAATGTTATTGCCAATTTCATCACAGGTTGTAATTACTGTGAATTTTTGAAGATTCAGTGTTTCACGTAGAATGGTCAAAAATGGACTGTAAGTAAAACTTTTAATTTTACTAGTAAACCATAACTCTTTTTGGTTGTACCATAGATAATACAGTTCTTCATTGGTCCTGAAGGTTTCAGAAAGATTCATCAAGAATTGTATTTTTAATGAATTTTTGAAGTTTTTACCTCATTTCTACATAGAATTGCAAATAGCAGTATTTTGCTGGTTGCTATGAGGTAAATCAATGAATATGGATCCCAAAAGGGTTTAATTACTCTTTTAGGGTCTAGTCATGGAAAGTCATCAAGAATTGACGTGGTTACAGGAGTCTAAGTAGCTCATTACCTCCTTGGCACGTCAAAATAGCAGGTTATTTGCTATTTTTCTTATAATTACAGTAGGTGTAACTTGGTAACCAAGTTCCCAAAGAGTTTTAGTTTACCAATTGGGCCAAGATGAGCCATGGATCCATGCTCTGAAGCTATCCACGCCTCTGACGCCTCAGAAGTTGGGTACCCTGGCTCTCTTTGATGTCTTTTGTCCCCCTTGCCTAATTTTTACGTCAAAATAGTAATTTAAGCTTCAAGTGAGATATCCACTATGGGTGTACCAAAAGTCCATGTAAGAATACCATGATATTAGGTGCTCAAAACATGCATAACACTATTCTTAGTGTATATGTAACATGGGATTTCTCACTTTCCCATTATTTTGGCTAAAAATCAAGAAAAACAAAAATTTTCATGGATCTTTTATGTGGTATTAATGATGTGGTATTGAAGTATTTTCCATTTTACCACCTCAAATACTTAAATTGAGCTTCTTCACTCTATGGAGCTACCCTAGGTGAATGTTTGTGTAGAATCCAAATCTGGTCTTAAATCCATGGATTTACTTACTCAATAAAAAGTTATTCATCTTTTCTGAAATTGAAAATGATGAATTTTGGATATATGCATGACTTATGAGTTTTGCATAATTCAAAATTTCTTTTTAAGATAATTGTGGCCTATTTGGGTATGTAAAATATACCTCAAGGCTCACAATCATGCTCGAAGTTGGTTCGTTGAATAGGCCTGTATGAGCTCTACACAATGATACCCAATTTGGTATGGATATCATTAAATATGACAAAGGTATCCCATGTACAAGGTTTTTTGTACATAGGCGTGGTTTGGGCAAAAAGCTGTATTGAGCTTGTTTGCCTCATAACCTCTGTTATAGCTGAGATATGAAGAAGTGGATGGCACCATAAGATAGCCCTGATTGTGCTCTTTCCAAAAAGACCCCACTTCAAGTATCCCACACTAAAACTGTAGAAGTTAGATTAGAGGTGAATTTTTTGTTCACCCTTATTTGGCCTGAAATTGACCATAACTCCAGTAATATTGGTGCTAACTCAGTTTGGCTGGTACCATTGGATAGCCCTGGCTTAGAGCTTAATTTTGAGTACCCATTTGATGGGGTTAAGCCTCTCCTTCTAGATTTTGGATGAGAGGTGAAAATTAAGGTTTATGCTCAGCAATAACTTTGAGCAGGTATAACTTTGTTATTTCTTGTCCTATGGTGATGGGACTTATATTTTCAGAAAGGGGTGAGCTTCCTCTTTCTTTTGATACCTTTTGAGCTGATTTGGCTCAGGTCCATGTTTTGGTGGTATCTTGGCTATACCATTGATTTATGGTATATTGGCTGTCATGCTTGTGCTCTGGTTTTGAGTCACAGGCTGACATACCCTCCCTCTAGAAAAAAGGCTCATCATTGATGAGACTTTCCTCACCTCTTGGAGGTATTAGCATGATTCATTTGAACCTGAGCCAACAATTTTCTTGTGGTCATACCCTCCCTGTCTGGTGGCTTATGTTTCAAACCATCCAGGTGTTTGCTCATTGGTTTCCTCCTTCCGGAGTGGACTGAACCAATTTCCTTTCTTCCATGGTTCTTAAATTCCACCAAATATTCCTCATGGGGGTTGGGTTCACTGTATAAATTATTTCCACAGCCATTCCCCACACTATCAGAGTCAGATTCATGACCTTCTTGGTCTTTTGTTGTTCCTTCCTCTCTTGCAAATATCTCTTCCCTGTCTTTGGGAGAATTTTCTGCACAGTGATTGGGTGATTCACAGTTTTGAAATCCTGTTGTGATTTCAGATTCTGAATCATGAGTTTCTTTGGCTTCCAGGGTTGGATTCTCCCTGTTATCACCAGTACTATGGTTATTGTATCTACCAATAGATGTTCTAATCCTTACTTCTTGCAAAGTATTGGATATTTCATCCAAGGTGGATTCTTTGGAGCATCTGCATTTTACTGCATGTTCTAAGTCTCCTGGTAGTTTGGTCAACAGTTTGTGATTTCTCATTTCTGTTTTTATGTGAGGGTCAATGGCTATTAGCCTTTTTGACTGTCTCAAACACCAATCTTATGAATCTTTGTCCACTGTGTATCTATCATTTCCAAATGAAAGGGTTTTCTGCCATATCCATGTATCATTTCTGTACTTTTGGATTATTTGGCTCCTCCACCATGGCCAGTTTCTTCTGCCATGGATTTCTTTCATTTGTATGTACCAAATACTAGCATGTCCTTTAAAAGCTGTATTTGATCTGGCAGTAATCCAGTAATCTGGTATACTTGGTACATCAGTGAAGAGTCCATCAATTAAATGTATCATTTCTGTACTTTTGGATTATTTGGCTCCTCCACCATGGCCAGTTTCTTCTGCCGTGGATTTCTTTCATTTGTGTGTACCAAATACTAGCATGTCCTTTAAAAGCTGTATTTGATCTGGCAGTAATCCAGTAATCTGGTATACTTGCTACATCAGTGAAGAGTCCATCAATATAATCTATGAGTTCCATATGATCATACTCTCCAGTTCCAGAGAATTTGGGTCAGCTTGAGGCCTCAGGAAGCTGTTTCAAGGCTTCCTTTTCAGTATAAGACATCTTATCTCCATCCTGGTATTTTGATGGAGACCTTGCCTTATTCACCAATAAAGAATCTGGTTTGATGTCTTCCTGGTGGTATGGGGTGCTTCCAGAAACATGCCCTTGTGTTTGGGATTTCATTTTTTGGAAGAAATTGAACAATTTGTCAATGTCTTGATCCAGGTATTCCCTTTCCCTTTTGCAGTGATTTTGCTCCTCTAAGACTTGATTTAGTCTTCCTTTGGAATCTTCTGAGGCTTTATACAATTCAATATAGTCCTCTTGAAGAGTATGAATAGTTTTGGTTTGTAAGGTACAAGCCTCTTGTAACCTTGAAATACTTTCATGGAGTCTTTCAAACTTTTTTTGAGTTTGTTCTACAAATTGGGAAAACTGTAACCATAGAGTATTACTACTTACGGTACTCTCAGGTATCACAACATTGTGTTTCATCTGAGTGGAGATATCATTCCTTATCATAGGGCTGCTAGGTGCATTAGAAGTATTTACAACTGTTTGTTGTTTCTTTGTACTTCTTACAACAGGTCCAACAATTTCTGGATCATAGGATCTGACTCTTTCAGCCTCTGGTTGAAAGAAGCCTTGTTCTTGCCTTAGTATCCTCTTCCTCTCCTGGATTCTATCTTGGATTGGAAAGTATAGTGAGTGTTGGTCACTGATCTGCTGGTGCCTGAGTGGTGTGAAGCCACTAGGGAGTCTGGTTGGGTTACCAGTCCTAATGAGCCTGAAAGGGTCAGAGTGTGTTATCTCTTGTTCCATTTCCTTTCTATGATAAGTTCTTTGAAGAATATCTCTTTGAGGGAAATCTTCTGAATACTTTCTACAAGTTTTTTGTAGTGGGAATCTGGTTTAAATTCCCTGTCTGCCATTCCCCATTGGAGAAGTTCTTGGAAGATTTGATTGGTTAGAAAAAACTGCTCTATGCAAGCCATTCCTGGAGGTTTGGTGTTGAAACCCATCTTGGAAGGTATAGAAAAGTTCATTTTGCCATGTATTATGACTTTGAACAACTTCAACTTCTCTCTTTTCCAGGCCTCTATTCCAACTGATGGTTGTTTCTCTTTGTAAGGAATAATCCCTTGGAAATCCAAAGTCTTTGGAATGAGGTGGTATCATTTCTGATTTGTAAAGTGAGAGTTTCAGATAGCTGATTGAATCCTTTTGTTAGGAATTTATAAGTCACTTTGGACAAGTTATTATTGAAAATATCAATAATAAATATCAATCAGCTCTCCCCAATATATACTCTGTATATATTAAAAAAGATTAATAATAAAATATGGTTTGTATTTTATTATGAAGTATTATTATTGAAATTATCAATAATAATGATAATAGTCAATTTTTCACGCCAATTTGGGTAAAAAAATGAATTATAAGAGTTTTTCTGTAAGAAAAATTCAAAAAATATATACTTTGTATATATTATGAAAAAAAGATCAATAATAAAATATGATTTGTATTTTATTATTGAGTATTATGATTGAAATTATCAATAAGAATGACAATAATCAATTTATCACGCCAATTTGGGTGAAAAAAGGAATTATCAGAGTTTTTCTGTAAGAAAAATTCAAATAATATATACTTTGTATATATTATGAAAAAAGACAATAATAAAATATGGTTTTTATTTTATTATGAAGTATTATTATTGTTATTATCAATAATAATGATAATAATCAATTTTTCACGCCAATTTGGGTGAAAAAAAGAATTATTACAGTTTTTCTTCAAGAAAAATTCAAATAATATACTTTGTATATATTATGAAAAAAACAATAATAAAATATGGTTTTTATTTTATTATGAAGTATAATTATTGGTATTATCAATAATAATGATAATAATCAATTTTTCATGCCAATTTGGGTGAAAAAAGGAATTATCAGAGTTTTTCTTCAAGAAAAATTTAAATAATATATACTTTGTATATATTATGAAAAAAAACAATAATAAAATATGGTTTTTATTTTATTATAAAAAGAGAATATTATATAAATATAAAGTATATATTTATAATTCTTCAAAAAATGAAAAAAATATTATTTTTTTCAAAAAGGATATGTATACAGGTTTATATATATATATATATATATATATATTTTATGTTTTTAATATATTTTTTTTTGAGTAAAGAAAATCAGAATAGAGAAAAACCACGAAATGAATCCCCTTCAGGGCTTCTTATGGTTCAAAAAAAAGGTGAAAATAAGCAAGAAAACAAGTATAATAGCTTTAAAAGCCATGAAAATTAGCTAGAAATAGTGAAAACAAGCTGGAATTTCGTCTAAAATAGGTAAAAAACCTGGCCAGGCCCCCAAAATGTCAGGGTGACTCTATGATATATCTGTACAATGACAAATAAAAGCTATAACTCTGAGTGTGACACGAAAATAAAGATGATAATTAAGGTAAGAGATGGTTAAAAGGGCTATACTAAATTAATTTAGTGATGGTGAGTGCTGCTGATAGCCCTGGGTGCAGTGTTTATTTGTTGGTTTACAATAATAAACCCTACAATACTTAAGTTCAAAGTATACGTGTTTAAATTCTAAGAGTACCACTTCTTTTAAAAAGTTATACCACGTATGAATATCAAGAACAGGATGCTGGATTTGCTTCCTGGTGAGGCAAAGCCTCCTTTTATCTTGTTCTGGGGTAGTGGGAGGTGGTTTACCTCTGCACACGACCACAGAGTGAAAGTTTTCACTACTGTGGGCTGGTTTGTGGTTCTATACACTCAATACAGGCTAGTATTAGGTTTAAATGTGGTTTTAGAACCACAAGTAGTCATTTTTACCCTATACAGGGTGAGAATTTTCACCAATGGAGTTTACAGGTGTATTCTGGTGCTCCTGACGCGTCAGAAACTGTACAGAACCTGTATGGACCTCTGTATTTGACTTAATTATGAGTTATTGAAGTATAAATAAGCTTCAGCGTCTTTTTGACACCTCATAATCAGAGTACAACTGTATCCTGTCATAATACAGCTGTATTGGTCATATTGTGGGATTATAACTTTCAAACAGCCATAACTCTGTCGGTTTTTGAGATATCATGCTCAAAGTTGGTTTGTTGGATAGCCGTGTATAAGCTCTACACAAGGATACCCAATTTGGTATGGATATCATTAAATATGACAAAGGTATCCCATGTACAAGGTTTTTTGTACATAGGCGTGGTTTGGGCAAAAAGCTGTATTGAGCTTGTTTGCCTCATAACTTCTGTTATAGGTGAGATATGAAGAAGTGGATGGCACCAACAGATAGCCCTGATTGTGCTCTTCCCAAAAAGACCCCACTTCAAGTATCCCACACTAAAACTGTAGAAGCTAGATGAGAGGTGAATGTTTTGTTCACCCTTATTTGGCCTGAAATTGACCATAACTCCAGTAATATTGGTGCTAGCTCAGTTTGGCTGGTACCATTGGATAGCCCTGGCTTAGAGCTTAAATTTGAGTACCCATTTGATGGGGTTAAGCCTCTACTTCTAGATTTTGGATGAGAGGTGAAAATTAAGGTTTATGCTCAGCAATAACTTTGAGCAGGTATAACTTTGTTATTTCATGTCCTATGGTGATGGGACTTATATTTTCAGAAAGGGGTGAGTTTCCTCTTTCTTTGGATACCTTTTGAGCTGATTTGGCTCAGCTCCATGTTTTGGTGGTGTCTTGGCTATACCATTGATTTATGGTATATTGGCTGTCATGCTTGTGCTCTGGTTTTGAGTCACAGGCTGACACTGACTATGATGATGTCAGAATTTATGGTACAGAACAACAATCAAGTCTCCAGAGTGACACTTTAGGGTGTGTGTATAAACTTTTATTAACAATCAAGTAATTTTCCTGTCCTGAAAATTTGTATAAGATACAATTCAATTAAAAAGATTAAAATTTGAGAATTTTAATAGAAAACACAGCGGGTTTAGTATTTTTAACTTTATAAATATAAAAAAATAGTATTATAAAGATTTATTGTTTTACCAACAATAAAAATGTATCCCAAAATACTCTACAAGGAATATTTAAGGCTACAAAAGATATTTCTTCAAGTGCAATCTCAATTTGAATTAATTGAGGAAAGAACTGCAGGCAATCAATACAAAAAAGAGAGTCTTTAAAAAGAACATTAAAGAGAAAAAACACCCAAAATTGACCAGAGTCAATTTGGAAACAAAATCACAAAGCTAACAGTGATGAAAGATGCTTTGATTCACTTTTGGTGTGGTTTAAGGGTAAAAATGCGTATAAGAGTTACAAAAGATGATTATAATGTTTTTTTAATGTGGCTAAAAGGTTTAAAATGAATTAAAAAGGTTTTTGGAAGCTTTCATTGAGCTGTTTAACAGTGTTTAAGCTAATTCTAAAAGGAAAAGATTCTAACATGAAGGGAAGAGTGGGGCAAGGAAAACATTCCTTCATAGCCACCCATTTCCTTACTCCAAAAGTGAAAGTTACTCTTTTCAGTCGTGAAGAACACTCTTACAGCAGAAAATCCCACTATGGCATCATTGAACCCTATTTTGGACCAAAAAAGGGCTGGTTTAGCCATTGTTTGCTATTTCCAGCCATTTTAGACCCTTAAATCAGCCATTAATATCATAATACCTGGCTTAAAGCCTTGAAAAAAAGGCAAAATGTGTTTAAGAGATTTCAAAACTAGTTAAAACAGTTTTTACTAAGATTTCACTTTTAGTTAACGGAAGTTTTACCCTCTTGGCAACGGTTAAAACTGCCCTGGTGGGTATCAAAACCCCATTGTCAATTGAGTCACAGACCCTGTGACTCAATTCCAGGCAAAAAAGTGATGAACCTTTGCATGAAATTTGATATACCATGCCTGTCAGAAAGGAATTTGGGGTAGTCTGGCACCCTTGGAGCTAGGATTGCTTTCCCACCAGAATCAAGCTTTCCAGCTCATTTTTCTTTTAATTCCTCATCATGTATTATACTTGTAACTTGAATATGAAATTAAATTCAGTTTTCACAGTACAAAACTGTAAGAATTGATACCTCATGTAAATAAAAGTTCACTTATGCATACACATGCACATTTTGACATTTTAATTGAAAACACTTCAACTCCTCATAGCTTCTAAGCTACACAAAACAGCTTAATTTCAACAAAAAATTGATGGTTAACACCAAATGTGGTGTGAGTCAAATTGAGGTTTTGAGGCTTTGCAATTTTTATGCAGAAACTATTAAAAACTTAATTTAAGCCTATTTACAGTTGAGTTACAAAAATTTCACCCAGAGGTCACCTGACTTCATTTTTTATGAGGAATCCAATGGTTAAATAGTTTTAATAAGTTCATTTATTGGATAGAAAGATATAATACTTTTTGTTTAATGTTTTTCCAAAAATATTTTCATTTTAATATTTTTGTTGAAAATTCATTTTTACTTAATTTTTTCCAGTAAAAATGTGTTTTCACAACTTTAAATTTCAATTTAACTTTCATTTTGAATTATAATTAAAACTTTATATTTATATTTTAATTTTTGTTTTTATAATATAAATAAGTTTATTTATTTATAATTATAACATGATTTGTCATTTGTGGTCTTTTGGGTATATAAAAATACATCTAAGGCTCACAGACACTCCCACTCTGCAGACTTTTGAAGAGCTTACAAGCACCTCACAGTACCCAAAAGGGATAAAAGAAGGCATTTTCTCACTGGAAAAGGCCCTCATCATCACAAATTAGCATCATTATTTAGTAAAAGAGTCTTATACCAGTAATACTCCCCGGATTCTATTGATATAATTGTATTAATGAACTATTTTAGTTATTCCTACAGTAAATTGATATTAAATTATTGCAACCAAGGTTTTCAGTATATTCATCACCACTAGTATAATATAAAAGTAGAACCTTTTAATATGTATAAAACTATTCTTATTGTGTCAAAGTCATATTGCTGGCTTTTATTTAATTTTTTTGAGATACTACATAGACTCACCATGAAAAGGTCAATCATTAGTTTATTTAATTATATTTTTATGGCACTGGTGGTATTGGTAACTACCAAAAGTAAGTTCCTCTCCTAGTATGCACTTCTCTTAGGGGTCTAAAATCTATGAACACATCACCTTGGCCATTCTTTGAGCACCGGAAATCATTTCCATTTCCAGGCCCTGAAGATGGGAAACCTCCTCAACAAGTTTTTTCTTTTTTCCTTTTGTCTTCTTTTCATACCAATCATTCGAAATATTTCATTTCACACTCTAAATTCTTCAATTCCAAAGCCAAATGTTGAAAGAAGACCAAATCATCTTCACCTGATATGCCAACCTCCCATCAGTTACAAATTTATTTTTCAACTTTGAACAGCTCTAGAACCCCTATTTGAAATGCATTTCAACAAGAATTAACAGGATTTTTACATTATCTTCGTTCTCAGGAGCTCATCATTAAGGGTGAGGGTTACTTTCACAACCATAGGAAAGACACCCTGGATGGGTGGTGTATGGAAATTCCTTGCCTTAACCATTTGTTGGGCAATTGGCAATAATATCAATTATATGGCCATTTTTGCCCTTTATTACTTGGTGGCCTCTGGGACACACCCACCTGTTCTGGCCAATTCTGGCCCACAGGCAATATCCTAAGCCCCATGGCTTTTTAGGCCATTCTCATAATACTTTTTCCCCCAGGCCTTCCAACTATAATTGGGCCTGGGGGTCTATAGCCTCTCCAAATAGTACAAGGACCTCTAGCCTACCCCCTTTGATCAGGGGTTTGGGCCATTTAGGGCCCCTATGGACCATACACTTCAGATTACGTTCTGCGGACTGGAGGCCCCATTTGGCCTAAAATCAATGAGGCCAGAGGAAGCCATTTTCCTTTGCCAAAATTTACAATTTTGACCATGGGCCCTTAAACTCAAATAATGGCCTATGGAAGTCCTCAGAGGCCCACAGCCTTCAATACCAGGGTTTTCTTCTCAAGAAAAGGGAAAGCCTTTTCCAACCATAGACCCAGACCTGCAGGAACATGGTATGGGGCATACATGATATTGTATACCATTATGCACCATTTTCCCTCAGAAATTCAAAGTTGACCATCACAAGACTCAATTATTCAATTTTAAGTCAGTTCACCAGTCAACTGACCCATTTTTAAGAAAGACTCACAAGGATTCAAGCTTGAAATTAATGGGGAACATTCAGAGTACCATTCACCTGACTCTTCAGGTATGTTCATTTCAATTCCAACAGTATTTCTCCAAGGTAATATTGGCCAAGGATTTTACAACGGTAAATTAAGGAGGGTTTCATTTTCAGAATTCTTTTTCAAGGAATCAAAAGTGCCAGAACACCTTGGAAAGCTCAATTGATCCATTCAGTATGTATACAAGCAACCTGTATGGCATTGACCATTTGAGTAAATTCATTCATACACTGTGGGGATTCAATAAACACAGTTCTTCTCTCAAAATGGTCAAGCTGTTTTTCCCAAAAACACTCAATACTGCTTCACACCAATAATACAGATGTTCTTTCAATCCTCCAGGATAATTATTTCAGATTTTCACATATACTGGCTACTCCTTCATCCCAGGGGATTTTCTCCCCAGTTACTTAATAAACTGGATTTATTGATATTATTATTTTATTTTTGTTTTTGGAAGTAAATACTGATATTAATAGCTCAGTAATATCATTGGATATTTTTGGTCATATCCTCTACTTATTCCATTGTTCTTTGTGGCAGGTTAAAACAGTGAATGGACGATTCATTTGGTTGGCCATGTGGCCTTTGGATTCTTTCTTATTATATTCTGCATATCTTTACTTTCTCCTATATTTTTTAAAGAAATATATTATTAAACTGTTTCTTTATTCTTTCGGAACCCTCCAAGTAAGCTCTTGATTCCTGAGTGCCAGGACACTCTTTGTATTCCCAAGACCCCCTGTGAGAGGAATCTTTCCCCAGCTAGTTAATATATCTCATTTATTATCAATAATATTCTATTCTTACCTCCAGAATATTTCATTCTTAATTATGAGGTAAGTATTATCCTTTCCTCACATGTTCATTTGAGGTTTTGTGGACATACCCCTTGTAAGGTTTGACTATGAAACAATAAGTAAATATTACAAATATTTCACTTATTGTACTATGAATGTCCTTATGAAATGAATAAAATAAAGAATAATTATAATAATCAGGAATTATTATAATTATGGTGTAAAAATATAATATAATAAAAATAAATATACTGATATATAATAATTAATATATTTAAAGCTCTTTATTATTGTTACCAAAAAATGATAAAGGTGTAAAAAATTGTTTTTCAACAATAAAAAACAATTAATAACAATACTATTACTAATATTAATGTTATAAATTGATATAAATACTATTTATATTGATAAAAGAATTATTAAGAGTAATGATAGCGAGAAATTATTATAAAAGAGAAAGTAACCTACTTTTAACACTTGATATAATGATTTTGAAAGCTTTTACACCAAAAAAATGTAAATACAACTTATTTAAATTGTATTTACAAAATAAAATAAGAGAGATTACCAATATTCTTAATTTTACATGGAAAATAAGATTTATAAAGAAATATAACAAAAACAATAAAACAAATGGAGTGCTCACGTCAAGATTGATTATTAAAATAAATATTACCTTTGGTCTCTGATAATATAGATTATTTATATATAAGGAATAAATATTTTACCTTTTTATTTTGTGTTTTATTGTTTTTGATGCATCTGAGGGGGAAATAGAGTAAAAAGAGCTCTATTTATAGTAAATTCCTCAATTCTAGATTCCAAAAGGCCTCTAGTAGATTTGTAATGATGGTATCCACTGGAATTGATCAGTATTTTGAGGCTTACTGATGATTACATCATAATCAAACCATTGTATCTTATTATTATGCCATTATTTAGAATTATCACTATAGCTCTAAGTTTGATGCCATCATAAGATTTGAAGGAGCCTGAAATCTTTGGATTTTATTAGTTTTAATCATAATCTAATAGTATTTACTATCTTTATCCCTTATATAACTGTTAAACTTAAAATAAGGCTACAGTAGGTGATCATAAATGATCAATTTTAAGCTTAAACCTTGGTCATTGATAAATTTCAAGTTATACACACTACAGCCATCAAGAGAGTTAATTCTGAAAGCTTGGAATGTCTTCATTAAACTGCCAAGAGCATTTTATTACATTGTTAAAACTCTATCTTTGATGATTTTTCTTGTATCTCATCTCTTCTGTTGAAATTCAATATTTTAAACTTCAAACCATGATTTCAGGGGGTTTTACCTTGATTACTATGATATAAAATACATAATTATCCACCTATGAGCTAGTAGAACCTGTATATTAACTTTATTTCAAGTTTGGACCACTTTCACAACAAAGTGGTCAACAGCTCTAGCAATTTTGTTCAATAAACCTCTAAACATTATAGCCTTGTTCATAACATGTGAAATGAATTTCACATATGTATTCTTACAGTAATTAAGTGTTAAGTTTATTTTTGGTTCAACTCTCTATAATTTATATTTAAGGAGATATTTGATAAAAACCATGAATGTATGCACTGATCATAAAAGTGCATATATTCAGCTTAATTCCTTAAGTATTCACTTTAGAGAAATGAAATAAGATTGTTTTATGTGTAATACTTCATGGGGATTCCAATGGTTCAATTGATTTTACATTTTGTTTCCTTTCTTTCTGAGATAAATATTAATTTATGTCTTTTTATGGTATTTTTTCTTATTACTCATTGGTTATTGACTTTACAGATATTCCATAAAAATGATATATGTGTGTTTTATCATGAGGAATCTAGTTATATGATTTATTTCACATGTTTCTTCATCAGATTCTAAGTTAATCAATTTCTTATGCCTTTTTATGGTATTTTTACTTATTTTAAGATAATTATTTAAAAGAATAATTATTGTGAAGTTTTCTTGTCACCTTTTTGGATATGTGGTGATATCTCAAAGGTTCGCATTCCCCATCCCCAAAAAAGATTTTACCACAATCTGATATAGTTAATTAGGGTATCATCCACTGTCCTACCTCTTCATTAGAATTTTATTAGTCTTGAAGCTCAATAATGCTTAACTCTTCTATTTTTTAGGTCTTCTTTCATGACTTAACCTTCTTAGTAGCTTATCAGAATTAGTAATATATTTCTCAAGGAGCCATTCATCTTCTTGAGCTGGGTTTCTATACCTTACAAGGTTTACTTTTAATTTTTTGTTTCTTGTCCATCTTTCTTTAAGGATTTTGACAATTTTCTTTTCTTCTCCTCCTTCTAGAGGAGGGATTTAAATTTTGGGTTTATTTCTCAGTGGAAATAAGTATTTTTCACTTGAGCTGTCAGGTTTTATCAGACTTACAGGGAAAGTTGGGTGTTTGTTCATAAGCTCACCTGTAAGGTCTAATTGCATAGCATTAAGTCAATGTAGTTTTTTATCACAAATGGTCCTTCAAAGGAAACCTTTAATCTCTTTGGGCCTTTGATATCTTTAAAATTGAGAGTTAATACCAAGACCAAGTGTCCTACTTCAAAGTCAGGTGGTTTATGACTTCTATCCTATCTCTCTCTTGCATATGTGAAAGAGTCTTGCATACATCTGTTTGCATGATGTCTTGCTTTGGCAAACATGATTTTAAAACTGCTTTCTGTTGGATGTATATCAAATAAGTCCTTTTTGAGGGTATCATAAGGAACTCTTGGATTCCAACCTTTTTCAAACATTGCTGGTGTTTTGCCAGTTAAAGAATTGATTGATGCTTTATATTCCAGTTCAAGAGATGGTATTAAGGTAAACCAATCATGGTTAAAGCCCTCAGAGTCTTTGAGTTCTAGTCCATAAGCACATAATCTTCTGATCATGTCTTCTAAGGTCTGTATCATTCTTTCTGCTAGACCATCAGTTTGAGGGTGGTAAGCTGTTGAGAATGATAACTTTGTTTCAAACAGGTTATAGAGGTTTGTCCATAATGCTGAAGTCAATTTTGGGTCTCTGTCACTTATGATATTATGGAATAAGCCTGTCTGGATAATAAATTTATGCCATATCATTATGGCTGTGTCCAGAGCTCTGTCATCTTTATGAAATGGTAAGAACATTGGAGTTTTTCTGTATCTATCAACCAGTAATAGGCATTAATTGTAACTCCTGTCTCCTGCTGGAGGTAAGGCTGTTACCCAGTCCATGTGAACTATTTCCCATGGGAATTTTGGTTCTTGGATTTGGATCATAACTCCAAATTTCTTTCCTGTGGCTCTGTTTGCTTTTTGACATGTGTCACAGGTCTGGAAGTATTCTGCAACATATTTTCTCCAATTTGGCCACAAAGAGCATGTTTTAACCCTTTCCAGTGTCCTATTTTCTGAAAGATGTCCAGATGGAACACTATCATGACATTCATGTGATATAGTATCTATCAAGGTTCTATTGGTTAAGGTCATGACACATGTGAGCCTTAGAGGTAATTTCATATACCCAAAACACCACAAATATAAAAAATAACATATTAATATAAATAAAATAAATTTATTTATATTATTAAAATAAAAATAAAAAATATAAATATAAAATTATATTAAAAATAAAAAATTAATTATAATTTAAAAATAAAATTACTTTAAATTTTGTAAATATAAAATTACATTTATACTTGAAAAATTTAAGTAAAAATGAAATTTTAACAAAATTGTGAAAAAATAAATAAATTTGGAAAAAAGTTAAATAAAATTTATTATAACTTTTTATCCAATAAATAAACATATAAATTTTATTTCACCATTGGATTCCTCATAAAAAATCAGGTGGGGTCACCTCTGAGTGAAATTTTTGTAACTCAACTCTAAATAAGCTTAAATTAAGTTTTTAGTATTTTCAATACAAAAGTTGAAAATCCTCAAAACCTTAATTTAATTCACACCACATGTGGTGGTAACCATCAATTTTTGTGTTAAAATTGAGGTGTTGTGTTTAGTTTAGAAGTTATGAGGAATTAAAGTATTTTCAATTGAATTCAATTGAAATGTCAAAATGTGCGCGTGTATTACATAAGTGAACTTTGATTTACATATGAGGTGTCAATTATTACTGTATTGTACTGTACAATTGAATTGAATTACATGTGTAAATTATAAGTATAATACATGATGAGGAATTAAAGGAAAAATAAATTGGAAAGATTAAATTTGGGGGGGAAAAGGAACTCCAGCTCTAAGGGGGAGCTAGACCCCCAAAATCCTTGCTGACAGGCGCGGGATGTCAAAATTCACGCAAAAGTTCATCACTTTTGGCCTGGAATTGAGTTACAGGGTCTGTGGACTCAATTGATGATGAGGTTTTGATACCAACTGGGGTAGTTTTAGCTGTTGCCAAGAAGGTAAAACTACCCTTAAGATAAAACCATCATAGTAAAAACAGTTTTAACTGGTTTCTACGTCTCTGAAACACATTCTGACGTGTTTTGAAGGCTCTAGGCCTGGTATTGCTATAGTAATGGCTGATTTAAGGGTCTAAAATGGCTAAAAATGGCTTAAACCAGCCCTTTTTGGTCTAAACCAGGGTTCAATGATGCCATAATTGGCTTTTCTGTTGTCAGACTGTTTTTCACGACTGACAAGAGTAAATTTTACTTTTGGAGTAAGAGAATTGATGGCTATAAAAGAATGTCTTCTTTGCCCCACTTTTCTCTTCATGTTAGAATCTTTTCCTTTTATTAATTAGTTTAAAACTGTTAAACCAATCAATCAAAGATTCCAACCACCACTTTTAAATCATTTTAATCCTTTTAACCACGTGAAAAAATCATTATAATCATTGTTTGTAACTCTTATAATCATTTTTACCCCTGAACCACCCCAAAAAGTGAATTAAAGCATCTTTCATCACTGTTAACTTTGTCACTTTGTTTCCAAATTCACTCTGGTCACTTTTGGGCGTGTTTTCTCTTTAATATTTTTTTTAAAGACTTTTTTCTTTAATTAATTGCTTGCAGTTCTTTGCTCAATTAATTCCAATTGAAATTGCTCTTGAAGAAATTTCTTTTGTAGCCTTAAAATATCTCTTGTAGAGTATTTTTTGGATAAATCTTTATTGTTGGTAAAACAATAAATTTTTATATTATTGTTTTATACTAATAAAGTTATAAACAATAAAATTGGCGTGTTTTCTCTTAAAAATAATATTTCATACTATTTTTAACTGAATTTTACCTTATACAAATTTTGAGGACAGGAAAAGTACTTGATTTTTAATCAAAGTTTCATATCCACACCTTACAACACATGTGTGTTTTGTCCTATAATACAGTATTTCATCAAGGAGGTGGAATCTTCCTTCATCATATGCTTTTTTCCATATTTCATCTAGTTTGAATGAGAGTGATGGGTCTTTGCAGTCTTTCATCAGAAGTTGGCATAGGATATGTGTGAGCCTGTGAGGTGTGTATAACATACCCATAAGGCCACAAATAATTTTATATACAGCTTATTTAGTCTTCAACAGACTTTTTCATTGAATTTAAAATAAAAAAAAACAAAAAATAAGTATAAATTTCTTTTGGATAAACAAAGTTATAAATATTATGTCATTTTTGGATTCTACACCAAAAATAACCTAGGGTACACCCATAGGGTGTTATACCCAAAGGCTTATTTCTTATGTTATTGGAAGATTTAAGAATCTCACAGTACTAATGTAACTTTTTTTAACATTTTTTTGAAATTGTTAAATTTAAGGTTAAATAAGCTTAAGTTTAAAGTTGCATAAGCTTTATGCAAACTTACCAAAATTTTAGTTAAAATTGAGGTGTGGTGTATATTTACTGAATTGGCTAATGATTTTCCATACAGAATGTGAATCCTGTGTGAGTTGAATTTAAAACTGTTTAAGGCCCTAGTATGTCTTCAAATAAATAAAAGGGCAAAATCCACGCAAAAAGGTGGGACAAAGGAAAAAGACCAAACAGAGCTGGGGTACCCAGCCTTTTGGATCTGCAAGGATTCAATAAAGGTTTTCCACCTGTATTGGAGGATTTTAAACCTTATTGAAACTTGAATATTAGACTTTGATACAACCTTAAGGTTTAAACTGGTCTAATCACAATTTGGACAGGAGTTTCAAGCTGCCAAAGGGTAAATCCCAATATGCAGGCTTGAAATTACAGTTTTGAGACCTGTCAAAGCTTAAATAAGCTTAAAGCTTTAAAGTTACAAGCATTAAAACCTTATCAAAAGTTAAGGTTTAGTGTGTATTGCTCTTTTACGTGGAAAAAGAGCACTGACTTCAAAAATTCATTACAAATCCACTAATCAATGGATTTTCTTGGAAATTTCACACAGCTTAAAACTTAACATTATCTACAAATAAAACATATTTTGAGTATCTTTTATAAACAGACTTTCTCGGTAATTAGCCTGAAAATTTACTCCTTTAATTATACTTAAAGAAAATTAAGATTTCTTTAAAAATTAATTAAAAATTAAGTTTTAAGAGATTTCTGCTTGCAACTATATTTTTAAGTTTTTCATGCAATGAACTTCAATATAAATAAACTTATTTTATATTAAAACTTAAAATAATTAACTTAAATGAGGATTAGAGTTACTTGGAGTTAAGAATAACACTGGTAACTTTAAGTTGGAACTAAAAATAAGTTACCTTAAGTTAATAACATTATTTGTAAGCATGGTTTTTCAGTTTTGACCTGAGCACGCCCTCTATATCCATTATGAATCATGAAAGCTTCTCTGTAGACATAAGAAGAGTCTTTTCATCACTGTTTTTGTCCATCATAAATAATCAATCCAATCATATTAGACATTTAAACAGGAAAACTTTTATTATATATAAAGTCTTATTATTAAAGTATTTCTTAAGTATTTTATACTTTATAAGCCTTAAATTAAAGAATTGAAATAATAAAAATTATATTATTGTTGTAATAACCTATAATATATTTTATTTTATAAAATTATTGTCTTTAAGATATCTTTTAAAATCCACAAATTCCTCTCAAAAACTCTTTAATCATAATTTTCACTATAAAAATCTGTTTTATCTTTGAAAATATTGATTTTTGGCGTGTTTTTAACTTATAATTATTACTAATATAATAACTGTTGTTGTTTGACTTTTTGTATTAAATAAATATTATGGGTAAGTTTTCTCTAAAATTCTATATCTTTTTTATCTATTATTAGTTTTTTTAATATATAATTTTTCTATAAGAACTATTTCTGCACAGTGTGTGCTTTAATTCTTTTATAAATAATATTTATATATTATTTATAAGTGGTTAAATACTTATATTTTCAATGTGTAGTTGTCTCATTAAGAGCTTTACACTTCTTATTGTTATGATTGTGAGTGAGTATAACAATAATAGAATAATTATAATTTATTATTATTATTTTATATAATAATAATTAAATTTATTTTCTTTATATAATTATTTTGAATAATTATATTTAAATTTGGGGTTATAATATCTTATTATAGTATATTTTTCTACTGAGGACAGTCATAGTACTCTTGATATTGTTACTATTATAAAGAGTTCCACCGACAAACCTTACAATATGACAGTTATTATGCATCTGATAGCATCCTCTAACTTGATTGGAGAATATTTTCCAATGTCTGTGACACATATGCCTTATATATGGTGCTCTTGCTTTGGTACCCATGCTGCATTCTCAGGTGTATTTGCTAAAGCCCATCTACTAAGACCATCTGCAATTTTGTGAATATTTCCAGATTTATAAACTATAGTCATATTTCATCTATTTTTTTTGATAGCAATTCGCCATCTTAGCATATGGCTATTTGGTGTCTTCATGTTTAACAAAGATTTTACAGCGTTACAGTCTGTAATCACATCAAACACTGTACCATCCAAATAATAGTGTAATTTTTCCAAGGCCCACACTAAGCAAATACATTCCATTTGGCTTGGTCCATACCTTGCTTCTGTTGGCTTAATTTGTCTTGAAATGGAGCAAATTGGTCCTTCAACAGGTTTATCATTGATGATTTGTGTCTGGTGTAGTGCAGCACCTAATCCTTCTCCGCAAGCATCTATACATAGTTTGAAAGGTAGTTTCCAATCTTGAATTAGAAGAAATGGGGCATTTTTGAGGTCATTTATAAATTCCTCTTATTCCTTTACTTTTTCTTCAGTAATTTCATAAAATTTCTGTTGGTCACAGAGTTTATACAAATATTTGCCAATTCTTGGAAAGTCCTTTATATGCTATCTGTAGTACCAGCAAATCCTATAAATGATTGAATTTACTTTTTGGTTTGGGGCATTGGTTTCAGTAGTACATCTGCTACTTTGTTTTTATCTATTCCCAAGCTTAGTCCACATACAACATGTCGTAGTGCTTTTAGATCACCATATGCAAAATGACGTTTTTTGAGGGAAAGTTTCATATTTGCTTGGACTATCTTTTGTAGTACTATTTCTAGTATTGTTAAATGCCTTTCCCAAGTTTCTGAGCAAACTAAGATATCATCAATATAGATAACTAACTATCCTTCTGATAACTATTCAGGAAATATGGTGTTCATCATCCATTGATAATGGGAAGGTGCATTTATTATACCAAATGGCATTCTTAAATATTGATATATCCCACAGTGAACGATTATCCTCAGTAGTCTCTTAGTATTGTCTGCCAAGACATTCTGATGAAATACCTTTAGAGCATCCATGGCTGTAATGAACTTAGCCTGTGACAATTGTGTCAATGTCCCATGAACTCTGGGTATTGGATATCTGTCAGGGATAGTGTAGGTATTTAGAGCTTTAAAGTCCCCTACCATCCTTGATTTTCCACTATTTCAAGTAATAATGACAGACATAGTGACCTCTACCTGTTCATTGTGTCCTACTTTCCTTAATACCCCAAGGTCCATTAATTCTTTAATATGTACCTCTAAGGTTTCTCTAGCTCTTGGGCTAGCTGGGTAAGCTGGTCTTCTTAACAGGGGGGATAAGGTTTTCTAAATTAAGGATAATGTCTACTTCATGTCCAATAATGGCATCTAGTGGCTCTTTGTCAGTTTCAAAGGAATTTTTATATTTGAATAAGAGTTCAATCAATTTTTCTTTCATTTTTTCTGTTAATTCTTGATTGAATTCTGCCTCCTTAAGTTGGTCCTTTATGAAAAACTCTTTTTCCAGATTTTTTTCTTCATTTTTTATGACTGTAGTTTGTTTTTTGTTATTTAAAAGCCCAAATTATTGCCTCTTATTGTCTCCTATGGTAAAATATATGTCTTTTTGATTTGAGATATCTATCCCATAAATGGACAAGTAATCATTTCCAAGTATAAATTGGTTACTAGTACAGTTTTCCATTACTGCAAACTCCACTTTCACTCTTATACATTGTGAAGGGTGAGGAAAATTAATGTTCAGTGAGTTATTTCAAGGGACTTCATGCTTTCACTGGAACTACTAAATTTGACTCCTTGTATTGGTATACGTTTTTCTTCCCAATGTGGTACAATTGATTTCAAATAACCTTTACCAAAACATGTACAGTATCCTCATGTATCTAAGTTCACTTTTCCCTCTTGGTTTTCAACCATGACAATGCTTATACTTGACTTTCCAGATGTATATCCCATTCCTTTTGCTAGTTTGGTTCTATACTGTTTTGCATCTTGTATGTTTGTCAGGCTTGTATCAGATGTTCCAACTTGTGGTAAGCTTGAGTTGACATCTAACACTTCATATATAAAATCAATATTATTAATTTGTGCATTAATTATATTAATTTAATCACTTTCAGAAGTTTCTGAATCTTCAGTGTCTTTTTCAGAATCTGATTCTTCTTTTTTGTTATTGTGGTCCTCTGTTTCCAAAATTTCATTGATCTTTGCTTTTTTAAGGCAATTATTGGCTAAGTGTCCAATACCACCACATTTATGGTATTTTCTTTGCTCATTACTGTTTGGTGTATTGGTCTTGACGGGTTCTCTTGGTTTATCTTTCTTGATAATTTATGGTTTATTTGGACCTTTGATGTCCACTTTTTTCCAAGTTCTACCAATATTAGTTCTTGTCACTATATCTTCCAGTGCATTGATATATTATTCTGTGGAGCATGGTTCTATGCACCTGCTTCTCAGGACATGTCCTAATTCCCCTCCACATTTTTTAACTATCTTCATGTGCACCATCCTTTGTGACATATCTGGGTACATTGCATTCAACCTTTCCACTCAATTTAACAACCAAGTAAAAGGCTTATCCTTATCTGGATCAAAGAAGAAATTTTCAAATGCATTTTCTATTTTGTACCTCCAAGCATAAGGTGTCCATTTGGTGATTATTTCATTTTTCCACCAAGACCAGGGACTTTGATCATTGGTTTTTCTTATGCCGTAATAACATCTTTTTGGAGATATTCCAAATAATGAATGTAATATTGAAGTGATTAGTTCATCTGGTATAGCATAATATTCTTGTAACATATGAATTGTTTTAATGAAGAACTATTGGTTATATTACCCTTCACCTGTGAATTTTGGCCATTATTTAAATTGACATGATTCCTTCCTTATGACTTGATTATTGTTTTGATGACTCAATTCTGTCATGAATGGAGTTGTTATCCTCTATTTTGGTTTAACAGGACTTCTTATGTGAGAAAATGGGGCTTATTACTTTGGCATATTTAAGTTAGCCTCATTTATTTTATCCATTTTTTCAGTAATAAGTCTCATTTCACTTTCAATGTCATCCTTAAGATTTCTTTTTGCTTCATTACTCTTTTATACATGGTCTAGAAGTAAATTTTGATGTGATGAAGTCTTTTCTTCAAATCTTTCAACAGAAATACCTAATCTGTTTAGTTTTTCTGTTAAATTGTCAATGCTCCCATCATAATTGATTGTCAGAGTTTTTTCTTTAATATATTTTATGTATTTATACAATTCTTGTTGTCCTTGTATTAATTTTTGAGTATTTGCAATTAAAATTTTTGACTTATCATTTTCAACCATAAATTTAATTTTATCAATTTATTTTTTATTTTTTACAAAAATTCTTGTTAAAGATGATAAGCTGTTATTTATTTCTTGTAGGGATAATAGACTATCTTTAATATATTTAAGAGATAAGATACTATTTTTAACTTCAGTCAAAGTATTTACAACATCAGGAGACAAAGGTATTCCTGTGAGCCTTGAGGTATATTTCACATACCCAAATAGGCCACAATTATCTTAAAAAGAAATTTTGAATTATGCATAACTCATAAGTCATGCATATATCCAAAATTCATCATTTTTGATTTCAGAAAAAATGAATAACTTTTCATTGAGTAATTAAATCCATGGATTTAAGGCCAGATTTGGATTCTACACAAAAATTCACCTAGGGTAGCTCCATAGAGTGAAAAAGCTCAAATTAACTCTTTGAGGTGGTAAAATGGAAAATACTTCAATACAACATCATCAATACCACATAAAAGATCTGTGAAAATTTTTGTTTTTCTTAATTTCATGCCAAAATAATGGGAAAGTGAGAAATCCCATGTTACATATACACTGAGAATAGTGTTATGCATGTTTTGAGCACTTAATATCATGGTATTCTTACATGGACTTTTGATACACCCATAGTGGATATTACACTTTAAGCTTAAATTTCTATTTTGACATGAAAAATAAGCAAGGGGGACAAAAGACATCAAAGAGAACCAGGTACCCAACTTCTGAGGCCTCAGAGGCGTGGACAGCTCCAAAGCTTGGATACATGGCTGATCCTGGCCCAATTAGTAAACTAAAACACTTTGAGAACTTGGTTACCATGTTACAACTACAGTAAATCTTAAGAAAATAGCAAATAACCTGCTATTTCGATGTGCCAAGGAGGTAAAAAGCTACTTAGACTCCTGTAACAATGTCAATTCTTAATGATTTTCCATGAATAAACCCCAAAAGACTAATTAAAACCCTTTTTGGACTTGTATCCATTGATTCACCTCATAGCAACCAGTTAAACACTGATATTTGCAATTCTACGTAGAAATGAGGTAAAAACTTCAAAAATTCATTAAAAATACAATTTCTAATGAATCTTTCTGAAAGTTTCAGGCCCAATGGAGAACTGTATCATCTATGGTACAACCAAAAAGAAACACAGTTCTACTAGTAAAATTAAAAGTTTTACTTACAGTCCATTTATGACTATTCTACATGAAACACTGAATCTTCAAAATTCACAGTAATTACAACCTGTGATGAAATTGGCAATAAAATTGATAAATTTGAGAAATCAATGATTCTTTTGGAATAAAAGAAGATTTACAGATGTTACTGCTTTTATTCTTAACCATATTGGGGTTGGTAGTCACATAAAAGCATCAATTAAGTAATTATGATAATCTTATGTGACAACAGATGATGCAATCAATAATCCAAAAGAGTTTATTGTTTTCTCACTCACTGGTTTTTCAGTTTGCTCCATGGCACGCCTCTGTGATCTGTTGTTGACTTAAAAGAGGCCTCCTCTTGCTGTTTTTTCTATATCATCATCTTATCAATTTATTAAATCATTATTACTAACAAGTAAGTATTAGTTAAAACTATTCTTAAGTGTTTTAAATATTTCCAAATCATTCAGAAAGACGTGAAATCCTAGAATCCAACTATATATTGTTGTAATACTGTTATAAATCCTTTTTGATCCCTTAAATCCACAATTCTACGTCAAATTTCTCTACTCTTATCTATCAATAAGTTCTTTGGAGTATTAGTGAGTCATTTATTCTTAATTCTTAAAGTTTTTCTCTAAAAATTAGTTTTCTTCAAGAATTACCATTATAATTATTCTTGCAAAAGATAATTATATACTAAAATAATTTTATTATTTTAATAAAAAGAAGTTTTATTATTAAAATCTTCTTGTAATTGATTCTTGTAGACAATTACTTGCTCACTGTTAAAATCACTAGTAGTGTTTAACACATCAAAGAAATAATTGTTTAATTATTTAATTGTGGTTATAATAACATTTTGTTATTATATTTCATAAGAACAGTCTTAGTACTGTTGATTAATAGTGATATTATCATCAGTTTCATAGACACATCTTACAATTCCTTTGGAAAATGAGGTTGTCTCATTCTTTTTTCCTCTTTGTCCTTGAATTGCATCAAGGCTCTGGCCATGTTGAAGACATTGCCAATGGCATCTTTTTGGATTTTTGGGATCCTGTAACTTGGGTAATATGGTTTCCTCCAATTATTTCTCTTGTTCTTCTTCCCTTCTTGGGGAAGTTGGTTGGCTTGTGGCTTGCTGGTAGAATCTACTGGGGGTTCTTACTTGCTTGCCTCTTTCTTTTTGGCATGGTATTCCTTTATCTTCTTCATTTGAGGCTTGGATGATAGTGGATTTCATCCATTGGAGTATCTCACTATTTCCTCCTCTATGAGGAATTTTTTCAGGATATGCCAGCAGTTAATCACTCCTTGGTGGACTTGTGGCAACATTTCCCAATCTTTTTCCTTGTACACCATGTAATACTGCTCCTACTGGCTCATATAAATGTCTATTTGAGCCCTCTGAATGTATTTTGTACTTGCTAGAGTTACTCATACTCAGTTCAAATTCTGGTTCAGAAATCATGGGCATATCTGCGAGTTACTTTTTGGATATGGAACTTCCTTGTATGGATTCTGCTCCACTGGGAATTTGAACCTTTCTTTTCCCTTTTGAGGGATAAACCCTACTTCTGAGTCCACCTCTATCTGATTGGATGGGTTATTGGGATCCTCTTCTAGTAGTCATAGTAAAAATTTAATAAAATAAAAGATTTCAAAACACAAAGAAATCTTTCATGGAAATTAAAAAGGACATACTCATCTTACGAGTCCTGAAAAGTCAGTCCTGGAAAGACTAATTTCTTAGCTTTATTTTTCTTATTGACAATTGGTGTTGGCGAACTTGGAAAAGTTTCTTCCACCAATCTCACAACATTGGTTTGGTCATCCTCTGCTGGGTTGTCTGCAAACACTAAAAAGACAAATAAATATAATCCTTTTTTTCAAATATGCTATTTGAAAAATTATGGCAGCTTGCACATACAAATTTCTTTTATATCTTTTAAATTAATAAAAGAAATGATAAAAAAGAATAAAAAATAAGTTTTTTTTATATATTTTTTTATTATTTGTATATTTTGATTTTCAAAGAGTAGAATAGAATTAAGATGATTCTTTTGAAATTGATTTATAATATAAATTCATTTTTAATTTATAAATATCTTTTTTAATTGCTGGAGTAACTAAAAGAAAGTTCTTGCAAGTCTAAGGATGTGAAAAACCACGTGTAAGACACTACAATTACTTTCCAAATACCTCAACAGCTCTTAACATCAATAAATATAAAATTAATATATAATATTATAATTCATAAATTTAATTTATTATTGAATAAACCCAATTTTAATCTTTTTAAAGTTCTTCAAGTAAAAATCATGCCCAGGCTGCCAAATGTAAGGTTTGACTATGAAACAATAAGTAAATATTACAAATATTTCAATTATTTTACTATGAATGTCCTTATTAAATGAATAAAATAAGTAATAATTCTAATAATAAAGAATTATTATAGTTATGGCATAAAATTATTAAATTATTAAATAAACTTAATAATATAATATAATAAAAATAAATATGTTAATATATAATAATGAATATATTTAAAGCTCTTTATTATTGTGACCAACACATAATAAAGGCGTAAAAAATTGTTTTTTAATAAAAAGAATTAATAACAATAATATTACTAATATTAATTCTATATATCAATATAAATACTATTTATATTAAGAAAAGAATTATTCAGAGTAATAATAGAGACAGATTATTATAAAAGAGAAAATAACCTACTTTTAACACTTAATATAATAATTTTGAAATATTATATGCCAAAAAAAATGTAAATACAACTTATTTAAATTGTATTTACAAAATAAAATAAGGGAAATTACCAATATTCTTAATTTTACATGGAGAATAAGATTTATAGAGAAATATAACAAAAACCATTAAACAAATGGAGTAATCATGTCAGGATTGATTACTATAGTAAATATTACTTTTTTTATTTGATAATATAAATGATTTATATATAAAGAAGAAAGACTTTACATGTTTATTTAGTGTTTTATTGTTTTTGATGCATCTGAGGGGGGAATAGAGTACAAAGAGCTCTATTTATAGTAAATTACTCCCTTCTAGAGTCCAACAGGCTTCTAGTAGACGTGTACTGATGGTATCCACAGGAACAGATCATTAGTTTAAGTTTTATTGATGATTATATCATAATCAAATAATCTTATCTTATTATTATGCCATTATTTAGAGTTATAACTAGAGCTCTCATTTTGACGACATCATAGGCTTGGAAGAAGCCTAAAATTCGTGTGTTTTATTATTCTTAGTCTGAATATAATAGTATTCACCAGTTTCATTACTTATATAACTGTTAAACCTAAAATAGGATTACAGTGAGTGATCATAAATGATCAGTTTTAAGCTTAAACTTTGATTATTAATAACTTTCAGGTCATACACTCTACAGCCATTCAAAGAGTCAATTCCAATAGCTGGAATTTCCTCATAAACTGACAACAGAATTTCATTACACCATTAAGACTCTATTTTTGATGATCTTTCTTGTATCTCATCTTTTCTGTTGAAATTCAATATTTTAAACTTCAAACCATCATTTCAGGAGGTTTTACCTTGAGTATTATGATATAAAAAAAATTATTCCTCACTTATGAAATATTAGAGTATGAATATTCACTATATTTCAACTTTGGACCACTTTCACAACAAAGTGGTCAACAGCTGTAGCACTTTTACTCAATAAACCCTTACAAGGTATGTCCTTGTTTATAGCTTGTGAAATAAAGTTCATATATGTATTTTGACAGTAATTAGGTGTTAAATTCTCTTTTTTCAACTCTCTATAATTTATATTTCAAAAGATATTAGCTAAAAACCATGAATGTATGTTCTGATCATGAAATTACATATATTCAGCTTAATTCCTTAAGTATTAACTTTAGAGTAATGTCATAAAATTGTTTCATGTGTAATTATTCATGAGGAATCTAATGGTGAAATTTATTTCCCATGTTGGTTCATTGATTTCTGAGATAAATAGGAATTTATGTCTTTTCATGGCATTTTTGCTTATTACCCATTAGTTATTTACTTTACAGATATGCCATAAAAATTATATATGTGGGTTTTATATGAGGAATCTAAGGGTGTAATTTATCTCACATTTTTATCCATCACATTCTAAGTTGATTCAGTATTTATGACTTTTTATGGTATTTTTACTTATTTTAGGATAATTATTTGAAATAAGAATTATTGTAAAGTTTTCTTGTGACATTTTTGGATATGTGGTCATATCTCAAAGGCTCACACCCCTAATAGCCCTGCTCTTCTTTTCAAAAGTTTAAAACAGTAGATTTGGACTTGATTATGGTTTTCCCTCCTCATTATTATTCCTTGTTTCTTCATCTTTATATTTTATTATTATGAGAAATCATATTATTTTCTTACACCACTCAAGTTTTTTTTAATTTCTTCTGAGACCTCTGTAGTAGACTCCAATTGTCTGAGTTACAGGCCCTCTTCACTTTGAATAGCCCCTGTGACAGCTAGAGGTAATTTCATGTTTAAATGTTTTCTTTATGAGTAAATAACAAACACATCATGGAGCTGGGAAATATAGAATACTGACTGGTAGATGGGAATTACAATTTATTGAAAAATACTTCAAAAAAGCGCTTGAAAGGTATTTATAAGTGAAGGCTTCAAAAATGTCAGTAACATTAGAGTTTACTCCAGAGCAAGCAGAAAATTATACTTGAATTGAATCTATGATTTACAATGAATCATTTTCATTTGAATTACAATTTACCACATTCTTTTTGTTTCAGTCTTGAATTAAACCAATCTCTTAAGATTATTTCAAATATTATGGTTATTTATCCAAATTTTCCAACATACTAAATCTGGGGTTAATTATGGGTATTTTAATTTATCCCTTGGTCTTTTTTAAGAAAGGCAATTACCAAAGATGAATGAAAGTACCATATTTGGTCAAATATTGAGAATAGTTTCAATGTGTTTTATCTAGAGGTTCACGCTGATGAACACAATATCTTTTCTTGCAAAACAATTTGGTTACTATCTTCAGGATTATTGTGAGTCTTAGAGGTATTATGATACACCCAAACACCCACAAAAGTAGATATATTTCATAATTGAAATTTGAATTATTTTTTTTCATATTATTATTGAGTCTCTTAATATATCTTCCTAATATTTATGAATTCATATGAAATGAAGTTTCAACAACAAAAATGTAATAATTATTTTTACTTCAAAAATTGAAGTAAAAATAAAATAATCAACCAAATTTAAAAAGTACTATAGATCTTGTAAGAAATTTTAATACAATATATTATCTTTTTTTAAATGGATAAAAATGAAATTTATTTTATCATCAGCTTCCCCTTGTAAATTTAGGTGGGGTCCGCTTTGAGTTAAATTTCTGTAGCTCAACTCTATGAAACCTTAAGACTACATTCTTTATAGCTAACAAGTGTCTTCCCCCAAAATTAAATCTTACTCTTTTCAGTCTGGAGAAACACAGTGAAAACATCAAAACCAATCATGGCATAATTGAACTCTGTATTTTTCCCTTTTTTTGCTATTTTTAGCCAGTTCAGTCCTGTAAACCAGCCATTACTATAGTAATATTTGGTTTGAAGCCTCAAAGAAAAGTCATAATGTGAATTAGAGTACCTAAAATCTTCTTAAACTACTTTTAAAAAGTAGTTCAAATCTTAAGGGTACTTTTACCCTCTTAGAAACAGTTAAAACTACCCTGTCTCATATTAAGGCCTCATCCTCAATTGTGTTACAGGCCCTGTGATTCAAAACCAGCACAAAGTTAATGCAAAGTTGTGTGGAGAATTAAATCCTGTTCCTTTCAGAAAGGAATTGGGGGAATCTGGAACCCTTGAAGCCCAGATTTCTTTGCCCCAAAAAATTCAATATTTCGAATTTATTTTTATTCAATTCCTCCACCTGTATTAAGCTTTAAATTTTGCATATGTAATTCAATTGGAAATAAAAATACAAAATATTAACACCAAGTTTCTCAGATTGAAATTACATTTCACTTATGTAATACATGCACACACTTTGATATTTAAATCTAAGAGACTTAAATTTCTCATAGCTTCTAAATTAAACTTCACACCTCAATATCAACACAACAGTCACCATGTGCAAATTTGCTAGAACTGACAGCAGCCATTGCATTTTCAATTTGAAATGGGAAATAAAACTGATGAATTTTGGAGATAGGGAATAAAATTAATTGTAAAATACATTTTTTGGAATAATTACATGCCATATATGAAAGCCATAAGCATTCACTTTAGTTTCCTGGATATCATTTTTGGATAAGGCTGTTCAAAGCTCAATAACTCAAAAAAATACATCTAAAATTAATATTTTAATTCCCTATGTATTTCAATTTTAATTTTTACTTTTATCATGTCATTAACAAAAAATTCAACCTTCAAAGTTTCTTTTATATAATATTGTACTAGATATCACCCATACTTTAGCCCATGAGATCTAGAGGTAATTCCTTAACTCAAACATAGAATATATGAATATTTAAAAAGGAATATATTTCCCTAATTTCAATTTTTGGGATTTTTGTGTGATAATATCCCAACATTTTATTAAGGAAAATCCTGATTTTCAGGAAATAGCCATCTGGTAATCATGGAATAGTCAGTATAATTTCCCTCTAAAAAATAAGCCTCTTTAATTTTGTGGAAAATGGACTGTTTCCTTTTATAATAACAGGTTATCTAACACTTGGTATAGCTCTGTTGAAAAGTTAGTTTCTTAAAGCTCATCATCTTTATGTAGTGAAGTGTTTGAATATGTCATAATAAAATATGATAATATCAAAAATGGTTTCTTTTTCAGCTCATATCTTAATAACTTTAGAGGAGAATTTATACCACAGGATGTGATATAGCCAATAATAATATCTATATAGCTCATATGAATCCACTGAAATTAAATTTATAAAGCTTAATTCAATTTAATATCCAATTATCAAAATTCATAATTTAAGTTGAGTCTATTTAGTAGCTTTAAATGGTAAATAAAAGCTAGCACTATAACTGTAACATGGTAAAAAATAATAGAAAATAGCTAATGAGACCTTACTGCTATAAATAAAAATACTGATGAATCTAATGAGCTTAAGGTTTGACTAGGTAACAATAAGTAACAATGACTAATATCTTACTTATTTTAGAATGAATGTCCTAATTAAACTGAAGAAAAAGGAATTATAGTAAATAATTATTATAATTATGGCATAAAAATATGTATGTTATTTGAATAAATAAATAAAAATAAGCTATAATATAATATACATGCATTGAAATTTATTAATTAATATATTGATGGCAGCTTAGTATTTTTAACAACAAATAATAAATGGGAGAGAAATTCTTATTCAATAATGAGAAGAAATTTATAACAATAATATTACTAATATTAATCTTATACATTAATATAATTCTATTTATATTAATGAAAGAATTATGCAAAATAATAATAAAGAGAAAAATACTGTAATGAGAGAAAATACCCTACTTTTTACACTTCATATAAGAATTTCTATTACATTTATGGCTAAGAATATAAATACAACCTACTTAAATTGTATTTACAAAGAAAAAAAAAGGACAACAAATTGAACTATTTTCACATGGATTTAGACATATTTAAGAGAATTTAACAAAAACAATAAAATATTGGATTAATAATGTCAAATCAAGTGATTACAAAAAGTTGGGTATTCTTTCTTTAATAATAAAATAGTTTTATATATGAAGGATCATGAGATTAAATTTTATTTTAATGTTTTAGTGTTTTTGATGCATCTTAGGGGGAAGCAGAGGAAGAAGACACCCTTTTATAGTAAGGATACTTCCTTAAAGTGGCAAGAAGGCTTTGAGTAGATGTTTAATGATGGTGCCAACTGGAACTAATCTGTATTTTAAGGTTTGGTGATGATTACATTATTATTGAACCTTTTTATCTCATTATTATGCAATTTTTTTGAGTTGTCACTGTAGCCCTGATCTTACAATATCATAAGCTTTGCAGATTCTTCATTTTAATTGATTATAGTATTTTAAATCTTAAAATATTAATTTCCAACAGTTTATCTCTTATTTAACTGTTAAGCTTAAGATAAGATCAGGGTTGATGATCATTATTGATCATCTTTAAGCCTAAACTTCTATCCTTAATAAGGTTCGAGTTATTTATGCTGGAAAAATTCAGAGAGTGAATTCTGATAGAATGGCATTTCCTTACCAAGCTGCAGGCAGGATTTAATTACATCATCAAAACTCAATTTTTGATAATTTTTCTTGTAACTCATCTTTTGTGTTGAAATTTACTATTTTGGACTTCAAGCCATGATTTAACAGTGTTGTATCTTGAATATCATGATAAAAATTACATAATTTTTTACATATGATCTAGTGGAATCTTCATATATACTGCTCTTTTAAGTTTGGACCACTTTTAATTTGAAGTGGTGAACAGCTATTGCTATTTTCCCAAATGTTCCCTTCTAAGTGTTAACCTTATTTATAGCTTGCCAAATAAGGCTTATATCCTTATTCTTCCAGATACTTATGGGTAAGTCTTTATTTGAATCAACTCTTCATCATGTGTAACTCAAACTTTATAAGCTAGAAACCATGAATATATGCACTGATCCTAAAATTGCATATATCCAGGTTATCTCAGTAAGTATTGGTTTTAAAGGTATGGCATAAATATGGAATTTATGGAGTATTTGATGGGGGATCCAATGGTGTAGCTCATTAAGCATGTTTATCAATTGGTTTCTGAGAGAATGAAGAGTTCATGTCTTCTTATGGCATTCCTACTTATTTTAAGATTATAATTTCAATTCTTATAGCTAAAATAAGTTTTGTAAAGCTTGTTTGTGAACTTCTTGGATATGTGGTCATATCTCAAAGGCTCACATTCCCTACCACAAACAAATATTTTACCACAATTTGATATAGTTAATTAGGGTATCATCCACTTTCCTACCTCTTCAATTGACCTTTTTAGTCTTGAAGCTCAATAATGCATAATTTTCTTGTTATTTGTGTCTTCTTTCATGTCTGAAGCTCCACAATATTTTATCAGAATCAGTTACATCTTTCTCAAGTAGCCATTAATCTCCATGATCTGGGTTTCTGTACCTCACAAGTTATTCCCTTTATTTCTTGTTTCTTTTCATTCTTTCTTCAAGGCCATAATTTTCTTCTCTTCTCCTTCTTCCAGAGGTGGAATTTCAAGTGGTGGTTTATTTATTAGGGGAAATAATTCCTTATCACTTTAACTGTAGTGTTTGTTCATTCATTCCCCTTTTACCTCTAGCTGTACACCATTAAGGCCATGCAGGGCTCTTATCATAAAAGGTCCTGAAAAGGAAACTTTTAGTTTTTTTGTCCTTTAGTATTGCTAAGGTTCAAAGCTGATACTAATACTAAATCTCCTATTTTGAAATCAGGTGTCTTGTGGATTTTTCTCAGTCTTTCTTTTTCATATTTGAAGGAATCTTGCATGCATCTATTTTCATGATGTCTTGCTTTTTAAAGCATTATTTTAAAGCTCCTTGATGTTTCATTCATATAAGCAAAGTCATTTTTCAGGATGTCATAGGTTAGTCTTGGATTCCAACGATCTTTCAACATTTCAGGTGTTTTAACAGTTGAAGCATTAATTAATGTCTCATATTGGAGTTCTAGAGCTGGTATTAGAGTACCCCACTCATGGGTAAAACCATCAGAGTCTTTGAATTCTGAGCCATAAGTACATAATCCTTTAATAATATTTTCTGGAATTTGTATCATTCTCTCCACTAGTCCATTGGTTTGAGGGTTATATTCTCTTGAGAATGATAACCTTGCTCCAAGCAAGGTATGGAGATTTGTCTGTAAGGCTGAAGTGAATTTGGTATCTCTATCACTTATGATACTTTGTAATAAGCCTGTATAGAGAATAAGTTTATTCAATATCATTATGACTGTGTCCATAGCTGTATCATCTTTGTGACATGGTAAGAGCATTTGTAAGGTGTGGATATGAAACTTTGATGAAATATCAAGTACTTTTCCTGTCCTCAAAATTTGTATAAGGTAAGAATATTTGAAAATAGTAAGAAATAGTACTTTTAAAGGAAAACACGCCAATTTTTATTTTTTTGACTCTATAAGTATAAAAAAATAATATAATAAAAAATTTATTGTTTTACCAACAACAAAGATTTATCCAAAAATACTCTACAAGAGATATTTAAGGCTACAAAAGAAATTTCTTCAAGGGAAATTCCAATTGGAATTAATTCAGAAAAGAACTGCAAGCAATCAATTAAAGAACAAAGTCTTTAAAAAGGTATTTAAAGAGAAAACACACCCAAAAGTGACCAGAATGAATCTGGAAACAAAGTGACAAAGTTAACAGTGATGAAAGATGCGTTAATTCACTTTTTGGGGTGGTTCAGGGGTAAAAATGTTTATAAGAGTCACAAAAAATGATGATAATTATTTTTTCAAGTTTTTAAAAGGTTCAAAATGTTTAAAAAATTGGTGGTTGGAATATTTTATTGATTGGTTTAACAGTGTTTAAACTAATTATAAAAGGAAAAAGATTCTAATATGAAGAGAAAAGTGGGGCAAAGAAGACATTCTTTTATAGCCCTCAATTTTCTTACTCCAAAAGTGAAATTTACTCTTGTCAGTTGTGAAAACAGTCTGACACCAGAAAAGCCAATTATGGCAGCATTGAACCCTGTTTTGGACCAAAAAAGGGCTGGTTTAAGCCAATTTTTGCTATTTTTAGCCATTTTAGACCCTTAAATCAGCCATGACTATGGTAATACCTTGTCTAGAGCCTTCAAAACACGTCAGAATATGCTCAAGAGTAGTAAAAAGCAGTTCAAACTGTTTTTACTAAAATCGTTTTAGCTTAAGGGTAGTTTTACCCTCTTGGTAGCAGTTAATACTACCCTGGTTGGTATCAAAACCTCATCATCAATTGAGTCACAGACCCTGTGACTCAATTCCAGGTCAAAGGTAATGAGCTTTTGTGTGGATTTTGACATCCCACGCCAGTCAGCAAGGATTTTGGGGGTCTAGCTCCGCCTTAGAGCTAGAGTGTCTTTTCCCCCCCAGAATTAATCTTTCCAATTTATTTTGTCTTTAATTCCTCATCATGTGATACAATTATAATTTACATATGTAATTCAATTAAGTTTTTAATTACACATCTGTAGTAATTGATACTTCATATGTAAATTAAAGTTCACTTATGCAATACACATGCACATTTTGACATTTCAATTGAAAATACTTCAATTCCTCATAACTTCTAAACTAAACACAACACCTCAATTTTAACACAAAAATTGATGGTTAACACCACATGTGGTGTCAATCAAATTAAGTTTTTGAGGATTTTCATACTTTTCTACAAAATATACTCAAAACTTAATTTAAGCTTATTTAGAGTTGAGTAACAGAAATTTTATCCAGAGGTGACCCCACTTTGTTTTTTATGAGGAATCCAATGGTGTGATAATTTCTTTATGTTTATTTATTTGATAAAAATTTATAATATATTTTATATAAATTTCTACCAAATATAAGTTAATTTCATAATTTTTATTAAAAATTCATTTTTACTTAATTTTTACAAGTAAAAATGTATTTTCATAATTATAAATTTTATTGTAATTTTCTTTTTAAATTATAATTAAATTTTAATTTTTAAATATAAATTTGTATTTATATTTCAATCTATATTTTTATAATATAAATAAATTTATTTTATTTATATTTGTATCTTAATTGATCATTTGTGGTCTTTTGGGTATATGAAAATACCTCTAAGGCACACATTCCCTCCCCCTAAAAAAAGAATATTAGTTTGCAATATTCTTATTTCTAGTGTGCCTCAACCTTCTGAGAAGTTTAGTAGCTTCAGGTATGTGTTTTTCTCGCAACCATTCATCTTCACAAGTTGGGCTACTGTACCTAACAAGGTATTACCTTACTTTGTTGGTTCTCAACTTTCTTTCTTGGAGAACTTTGGTAATTTTCTTGCTTCCAGATTACTCAATAGGAGGTATAACTTGGGGAACTTTATTCCTCAAGGGAAATTTTTCAGCATCACTAGCTTTATATGGCTTTATCAAGCTCACTGGAAATGGAGGATGGTGGTTGCTCAGTTCTTCAGATAGCTCTAATTCAACAGCATTTTCCGCATGGAGGGCCTGCAAAGGAGTCTTTCAGCTTTTTACATCCTTTGATGTTATTGAAGTTAGTGGTGGATACAAGGGCTAAATCCCCCACTCTGAAATCTGGAGTTGCATTTAATTTATCCCATTTTTCCTTAGCATATGCAAGATAGTCTTCCATGCACCTTACTGCATTCTTTCTATCTTTGTCTATCATTCCCTTGAAGCTCACAGCTGTGGGATGTATTTAAATCAAATCTTTCACCAGGGTGAATCTCGCGTTAATCGTTGGCGATTGACTTCACGTCGCACCGCTGTCAGTATAAAATCTTGCTTCAGTCGCGTTAGTGTCACTTTATAGTCACTGGATTTAGTGGGTAACATCACGTCAGCGTCAAGACAACGTCAATCGTCACATGTGTCACATGAGAATGTCACTCAAAGCCCAAACCCATTTCAACACTATTCACAATGTTTGGGTAATTTCACCTCATTGGCTTGCGCATCCCCACCTAATCCGCCACAATGCTTTGCATGCTTAGGAGCCTGCACCGCCCTCCAGATGAGATTCCGACACTGCCCCCCCATCTCCGTCCTCACCACTCCTTACGCTTTCACACCCCCGTCCATAACATCTTTATGCTGACGTGGTGCACTCCCAACATGCTCCCGACATCACTTATCTTTATGCTCACTCAAGTGCCCTCCCGATATGCTTCCGACACTGCCTACGATCATTACGCTCGCAGAGTGCACTCCTGACATGCTCCCGACACCAATTATCCTTACACTTGTATAGTGCCCTCCCGACATGCTCCCAACACTGCTTATCCTTACGCTTGTGTAGTGCCCTCCCGACATCCTCCTGACACTGCTTACCATCCTTATGCTCGCGGAGTGCACTCCCGACATGCTCCCGACACCACTTATCCTTACGCTTGTGTGGTGCCCTCCCGACATGCTCCCGACACCACTTATCCTTACGCTCGCGGAGTGCCTCTCAACATGCTCCCGACACGACTTATCCTTACGCTTCCGTACTACATCCATAGTGTACGGTGGCTTGTTGGTGTACACAATGAATGCAATCGCCGAAATATGCTGAGTGGCCTTCTCTGCCAACAGGACCTAAGGGGAAATTGGTCAGTATATTCACAATGTTGTGGGTAGGGTTTAAATCATGAGACTAAAAAATTAAAACCTAATAAGTGGACTATTTAAGACAAGAATTGTGTCTCCTGTTTTTCCCACAAAACCATTTTATTTCATATCATTCAAATGGAACACTTTGCTTAGTCCTTACCTCATGAGCGTTGAATAGTTCAAAAGCTGACTTCAGTAGGTTTCTCACTAGTCAACTTTATTCAATGTCTCACAGGGAAGTTATTTCATTTGCATGATATGAAATAATTTGCAAAACATTGCCTCCTTCAATTTCCCGACAAATTGCATTTTGCAAATGCGATTATTTTACTTGCACCTTTTTTCTTCAATTTGGATCTTTATATTCAAAAAATTTCAAGCAAGTTATCAATCAACTTGTCACCATCTATTTGCTTAATAAACTACCTCCGCTATTGTCCAAACCACAGGAAATTCACATGAATTCAATGAACAACCAACTTCAGCCCCAGAGAGGGGAAGTGAAATCTCTGATATTGCCAGTAGTCGTGAATCAGGCATTGAAGTAGAGAGCCAGTCTCATGAAGATAATCAAGATCCACCAGTTCTTCCAGAATGTGAGTATGCATCCATCTTGAATATTTCTAATCTCCCAAAACCTGATATTGTGTCATAGCCTTTATTTCAGGTCATCCTCCAAGCTCTCAGAAACTGAATTTTAAAAGTTATGAGAAGGAAAAGACTGTTGAACCTTGTGCACCAACAGAAGATGATGGGCAAGATGATGTAATTTTCAGTGGGGAGGTGGAAATTATATCCAAGGAACAATTTGTCTCCAACATTGCCCAAACAATCCCAAGGCTCGAAAAAATCCAAAATCATAGTAAAATTCCTGATTATGTGCGTCAAAAGATTTCTGAAGCCATGAGCCTGCTCAAAATTGATTTGAACCATAAGTCCATTACTAATTCAAAACAAAGTTGATAAAAATAGCTGCTTACAATATATGGGCAGGTGTGGAGGTGGGAGAATCTCTACCTGAAGGATCTCGAGTCGTAATTGGATTTCCAGGCAAAGGATTAGGAAAAAGACCAAATATACATGCAACCAAAAAACAAACAAAAAATGCCATACCTTTGAAGCCACAAACGATTCTTGCGATCAAGGTCATGAAATTATCAATGTTGAAGGGGACCATATTGATAATCAACCTCCGCATACTGAACCCCCCCCAATACTCAATGAAACAATCCATGATGAAGCTCCACATACTGAAAGCCCCCCGATACCCAATGAAACAATGCATGATGCAACCCCTCCCGCCTATCCTCGGAATATTCAAGCCTTTCAAGAAAGGGAAACAATTAAACATGATACAATGGGACGAGATATGACTGATATAGTTCCTGACCCTGAGCCCAAAGTGTCATCGTCTGCTAATTTTCAAGGAATATTTTTATCCCGCATGGAAGAGTTTGCAGGCATTTTGAATTATCATTCCAATATTACTCAACAATCATGGAAAAGGGGGCTTGATAATATCAATAGTATTTAAAAAAATTGATGGGACAATTTACCAACAAAAGATGCTCATACATTCCTGCCTGTTGGTATTAAGGTGATCAGTAACCAAGAGCTTAAAATGTTGGCCTGGCTTGAGGGCCTTGAGATGGCAGGTTAGTTTTATCTTTGTGCATGATACATGTTTATTGGCTGTTTACTGGTGATATAAATTGCAATATACAGGGTTGGATTTTTTTAAGCCAACCAAAACAGAAGCGTTTTTTGATCACAACATTTGGAATCTCAAATTGATGAAGGAATCAGCTAAACCTCCAGAGAATCTCCCAAAATCGGAACACTCCTTCTTCAAAATGGTTCAGAGCCTTCTTTACCCCGCCAATCCAGTTAAACATTTTTGGGCAAATGTTATGTTTGAATCCATTAGTTTAGTCTCATACGATGTGATTGCACCCAAACCATATGTTGCACCAACATCAAATTCAACCGATCCTCTTGGACTCGAACGGGGGGCAGTTGAATACCTTGCCTCCTGCTTGAGTAAATCAAAGCAACGTGCAACCCAACTCAGCATTGAAGGTGGTGGGGCTGACAATGAGATATTCACAAAGCCGCACAAGAACCTGGAGGATCTAATGGATACAGTTATCCGTTTGATGATTGCGTACAACATGGTACGTGCACATACAAAGGTCAAAGTTAATGGCATCAAAGGCAAACTCACGAACTCAAAAAAAAATGAGGCCATCAAAGATATTTTGGCATGTCACAAGAATCTCGGAATAAATCGAATTTGCTATGGTATATTAGCGGCATTTTGTGCGGCGGGGGTTCGTGGTTTGATGGTATGCTCAGATGACTGGAGAACAAGCTCAGTTAAAGGGGCTTTATCACTAATTGACATTTCCGCAAAACTTTCAGAGGGTAAAAATCTAGTGGAGCCAGTATGGCTATGTACTAATAAGTATATATGTAATTTACTGAATAAAAGTTGCTTCTCATCAGAGTCTTTTAACCCCACTGTACCTCTTAGATTTGAATTTGCATGATGCTTAGTATTAGACTTTGGTGATGCCTGGGTGGCGAAACGCAGTCTTGGTTCAAGTGATGAGGTCACCTTGACGGTACCCAGGTCAGCTAAACTCACAACCAGGATTGACCCGTTTTAGATTAGCTTTGTACTAGATAGATTGTAATTGAATCTTGCAAAGTGATTTATGAATTTAAGAATCATGACTTCCTATACTACCACTGCCCGGATGCCACAGTCTGGGTACCAATAGTAATTGTACGGCGGCATGCCTCCGTAAATCATTGCAAAGACTCCGACAAGACGCAAGCTGAGTCAGGCGTTGTGCCCGCAAGTAGCACACGCGGGGGCATTGCGGGAAGTCGCGTTTATCACTTCCTGCCAGCCCATAATAGGCCAAAGGTTCCTGTGTCTTTCAAGAGGACTAGGATAGCTAGGGATCCGCAGCAGGATGCATATTGCATTTGCGTGTGCTTGCAATATTCCAAATGGTTGGATTGGAAAGTGATTTCATGGGAACATCAATATGTAAGATTTAATAAATCACTATCCACTGCAATTTTCAGGTTCAGGTATTTGAGATCGCGAATTTGCAAAGGTCAGGTGTGATCTTTATCTTTAGCTGCAATTAAAAAAGATTCATCAACCGCAATTCAATTTAGGTGATATTAATAAATCAGTAATCATTCGGTTTCATTTCATTTTCTGCTGAAAGCATGCCATTCACGAAAAAAGGAAAAGAGCGTAAAAGGGAACTCGCGAGAAAGCGTCAGGCTGAGGAAGGAAAGTGTGAGTTGCTCGCTTAATCTCAGTGTATATATATAGATATATATATATGCTTCCACATTTATGTGGCACCCTCATTGGGCCCCATGGAAGAACATTGGCTTTAGTCAGTTCAGATTGTGCCAATGTCATGTGGACTCCAACAGGGAAGTCAAAGGATGTGTGCCAAAGAAAGCTCTTTGGCATTATCTGATATCTTGTGTGCTTCAACACATAGTGATCCCTCAACCACTCGCGAATAGTAGCAGATCAGAAAAGAAAAATGAGCACAAAACAACACGAATGAATAGGTTGTTTTCATCCTCTTGCCCAACAGCACAAATATCAATGCCAGTATCAGCAAATATCACCCCAAGTGAAATTCGGAGGGTTGTGGATGTCAATCAGATCAAACGCATTCACTTTGGCCCTGTGGCAATTTTCTCTTCAACTGGATTACTCATTTCCCTTTTCGAATTCCGACCATTCACAACAATGAGTGAAGTCAAGGTCAATCAATGGGATGAATTATCACAATTCTTATTTTGCGAAAAGAGATTCACCGACCCAATTGCAACCAATGGAGCATTACTGGAGGGATTTATATTCGCGATTGGGTGGCGCAAATGCAGCATGAAGAATGAACAATTTGGTCTGTATGGAAGTGTCGGCAAAATTGAAAACACAAAAGATGAATGGCAGAACCGAGGTCCCAATCTTAGCTCGGTGGGTTGCATTCTAGGTCAATCCTTACGATATGTTGGGGATAATTTATTTGAGAAGATTCAAAATTTCTACAATTCATTGGGGGTTCCATCTTTTGATCAAGTCAACTATGAAGGCAATATTCCGGCAAATCAGGGTGCATTTGAGTTCGCTTCCGCACTCACTTTCACCATGAATGGATTCAAAAACGCACCTCATGTTGATAAGGATGCATCGCTGTATGCTTCGGGACGGTGGTTTCAAGCTGATAAGCAGACTGGCCAAATTCAAAGAGATGCGTCAAAGCGGTGTACAGGGGGAAAATTGATTTTCCCAAATGAGCATTTTTGGATTGATCTATCCGCATGTCATGGGCTCATTCAGGTAGTGTGGGCCAGTAGTACATTTTTGCATTATACTGATCCAGCGCAGGACAACAAAAGCACGACACTAGTGGGTATGTCCGCACAATGCTCAAGCAGGTTAGCAAAAAAAATGCGGCAAAAAAGCCATGGCTATTATGAGATTGGCGAGAGAGTGGGCTATCAAATCAGGGATGGTAATACAATCTCATGCCAATTCAAATAATGAGGAGATTTGCATGTGTGTTGGGTGAGTAATGGTGGGGTAAGGCAGAGGACAATATACACCAGGATTTGATGGATTCGAGTGCGGGAGATGGGTGTCTCACATGAAAAAGGGGTGAAGTGGATTATGTACGGTGGCATGCCATCGTACATCTGTCCTGGTTTGTTGCTATTGTCCAGGATGCCAATGCTTCACACGCGAATCCTTATGCTTGTGCAGGTTCCAACAATGCTAAAAGTTCCTTATGCATATGCGGGGTGCCGACGCTACACACGCCAATCCTTACCCCTGTGCAGGCTCCCAAAAATTTACACACCAATCCTTACGCTTGTGAAGGTTCCCAAAAATGCTAAAAATTCCTTACGCCTGTACAGGCTTTCGACGATTCACATGCCAATCCTTACGCTTGTGAAGGTTCCCTACAATGCTGAAAATTTCTTGGCCTGTGCAGGATCCCGAGAGTTCACATGCCAATTCTTACGCCTGTGCAGGCTCCAAACAATTCACACACCAATCCTTACGCCTGTGCAGGCTCCCAACAATTCACACGCCAATCCTTACGCCTGTGCAGGCTCCAGACAAGTCTCACGCCAATCCTTACGCTTGTGAAGGTTCCAGACAATTTAAACAATTCAATACATGAGTAAGATTGATAGCGTGTGACCATAGGAAAGGCCATGTTTCACAAATCTGGAGTGGATTTCTCACATGCGGGAAGCTCCGGCTTTTTTACAGTTAAGAATGGATATGGCTCTAAACCATGGAAGAAGAAAATATAGCAGACGGTAACGGCAACTATTGGCACATTTTGGGAAAAAGAGGTTCACGAAAACAAATACTCACTCAAACTCTTGGTGGGGCACTTACAAAAATAATTCTCATGCAATCAGGGTTTTTCTCTAAGGAGGAAATAAGTAATTTTTACGTGAACAAAGAATGTAATAGAATTTGAACATAATAATAATTGAATACAAATGATAATTTATTTAAAAGAAAGTATTAAAAATGATAAAAAGTGGAAATAATGAGATCATTTTTTTTAAATTTTTATTTCTCTAGGGATTTGGAGACTATCCCGGTTATGTCCTCCTTTGGATAAGCCTCCAGTGCCTGGGCAAGGAGGGAGTTTAGTTTGTCCCGGAATTCCCGGTGAATCTCATTTCGATGAGTTGCATCCACGAAAGGAATCATGTGGAGCAAGCGGCGATGCTCCAACAAGATTCGGTTGATTGATTCGTGGACAATGGCTCGAGGAATCATTAGGGTCGGTCGCAGGTCGGTGAATTCCTGGCGAGCGTCGTCGTGGGAATGAGAGGAGCTTGGCGCCAGGGGGGAGGGGGAACAGGAGGGGAAGATGGCCAAGTTGGTGAAGAAGAAGGGGGATGGGGGGATCCGATGGGCGTATCGTCGATGATGATTATTGAGAGAGGAGTGGCGGGACAAGCTGGAGATGGTTGAAGAAAAAAGGAGGAAAAAGGGATATGGATTGAAGAGAAAGAAGGGGTGACTTACCATAAGGTTCCTCTGTGGATTGCATAGGAGCCCCCTCAGGTTCTGGCTCACGAGTTGTGTTGTCCTCAGGTGGTTGGGACAATGGACTCGGGCCAGGAATAGGTGGCTCTTTGGTTCGGGAGGGTTCTAAAAAAGGAGTAACAGTCAGTTCACTCGACTCAAAAGTGAAAGTGAAAATGAAATGAAACTTTGGCTGCTTACCGCGGAATAATTCCTCAGACCATTGGGTGCCACTCAGGCCTGGAGTGGGTTGCCGGGGGGGTTTGCTCGCGAGGCAAACTAGAAATGGGAGAGTCTTGTTGGGGGGGATTTGGGGGGTTTTGTTCTCTGAGTAATGGAAAAAAGTCAGTATTATTGTGTGAAGAGAAATGAGATAAGGAGGAGAAAGAAAACTTACTTTGGCGTTTGAATCCCATCGGTGACAAGACATGGTGACGATCAGCCCAAGCTCAAATGTCCTCTCGCCATCACCATCCTTCATCGGCCAGATAATCACTTCGCTCCGGTTGAGGAGTGAAGTGACCATTGGATGGTGGCCTAGGAGGGGGAGGGGACAGGGCTAATCGTCCGGAATTGTTCCCGTCGGCCTGTTTGGGGGTCCGGCGTCCATTCACGCTCGGAAATGGTTTCATCATTGTCGACCACAAAGGAGTCCTCGCAAGGGCATCTTTGGCGGGAACTCCTCTGGCCTTGTGGTCAGAAGGGGCAGACAACAAACGAACATTTCTTGTGTGCTTTTCAGCAAGCATCACAAGCGTCATTCGTTGTCGAGGAAGGAATGCAGGGGATACCCCGCTTGGTGCATAAAGTGCACAACATCTAAAAACAAAACAATTGAGGTTAGTAACTGCATACAAAGTAAACAATCAAGAAAGAAAATGAAGGCGTATGATGAATTATAAATTTAAAGCGTTAACAAAATAAAGAGCTCTACTCGGAAGGTTTTAAAAGTCTGGAAGAGAGTCGTGAAGAAAAATAAGTATTAATATTGGTATGTAATGTCAACATAAGTTTAAAAAAGAGGTAATGCACAAGGTGGATAGAAGTGAGGTTCTGAACAAATCAGAAGAATACACAAACAGGCAAACGGCAGGGGAGTGGGGTTAGTGGAGTGCAAAAGGCAGGAAGACCAAGGGGAATACGCACATGAAGGACAAACGTGGGTAAGGTTGAACAAAGTGGAGCGGGTGAGAAAGAAAGTGAAGGGCGTGTCGTGTGAAGATGGTCTTTTATGCCATGGTGAAGCTGAGACGATCTCAGCAGTTGCAGAACCCGCAAAAGTCTCAGCTTCAAGGTGTGTGGGCAAAATTGAATCTGAGTCGCAGCGAATGCTGCAACTGAGAAGTGAAATGCTTGCGTGAGGCAGAAGAACAATGGGGGTCTGGCTGAGTATTGCAATTTATTGAATTGTCAAGCTCAGTCAAATCCCCTTTGTTTCCTTAAATAGCCACCCGATCACCCAGGAGGGTGGTCGTGAGGCCCTCGTTGAATGTGCATTGTGGGTGCAATGCACAAGTGACCCATGCAGAAATGCACCCGGTGCATTTGGTCACAAGTGACCACGGCGAGATTACCAGCTGTATGGCCTGGTAATAGTATGTGAACAAAGGGGGGGGCTGTAACACAAGTGAATACAGCGTGAGCTTGCCTCGACCCATTGCTCAGGTTTACTTTTGGGTCATAATTGAAATGCTCAGTGGATGAACATTTTAATTGCACAGTAATTGAACTATTGATATAACAATATTTAATGCATCATGCTGAGCCATTGCTCAGTCGTTAATGTATGCACACAATCTGAGCATTTGGCACAGCATTGGGTGACATTTCTGCCAGGTGCAGCATTTCACACGCTTTTGTGAAGTGCTCCAAGCTGAGCCTTCCAATGAACTATTGCAAAAATAGTTCATTCCATGGCTTTACTGAGCACTTTCACACGGTGCTTTTGACCATGACATGCTCAGCTTGCGTGTGCAAATCGGGTGGAATGCAATGCTGAGCTTGTGGCACATGAGCTACGTATATGCAAATGATTGGAAGGTGCATGCACATTCACTATATACATGCAGGCTCAAGTAGTATTACACCTTCCTGATCTGTACAGCCAACACTTTAGTACGCAGTACACCTTTGTAAATATATGCTGCGGGGCAGAGAAAAAGCTGTTCAACAATGTAACATGCAATCACGTCAAGCCATCGAGTCATATCTCTCACCTGCATCCCTTTCATGCACCTTGTTGGACAGCTCTGCCTAACTACGGCACAGATGCGCATGTAATCCAAGTTAATGTAAGTGGGTCATAGTGGGATGACTGTTTATTTGGGTCATACGCAAACAGTGGATTCCATCCAGTGCCATTGTTGGGGCAAACAATGACTGGCCCTGCTTGTTCATTGCGCGTGCTCATTGTTGGGCAGCCACACGCTTTCATATGCACCCCCCGACGGGTCATACACAGGCAACTTTCACACACCTGGAAGACATTTTACTGCCAGTGTTCCGACCGGTTATTTTCTTGGTCGGGTGGTCAGCTTGACTGCAGACGCTCACCTGCTTGCGCATGGAAACCTGAGGCCAATCAGTGTGGATTTGCTTCAGCCTCATCCACATTAGAATAATCCCAGCCTATGATTTCTGAGGCTGGTTATGTTTGCGTGGGTATCTCCCACCACGGGTCATTTTCTTCACGTTCTCACACACCCCGCGCAAGTTGTGGCACCTGGCTTGCAGCCAAAAACTCCCTTGGGCGGGTGGCCTCTTTTGCTGGAGTTTCGTACATGCGTGAGGCAAAGACCCTGATGCCAATCTCAGTGGATTAGTACCCGCCTCAAACGCAATAGGGGTGAATGTATATGTGGATCACGGCTCAGGGTCGGTGCCCCCTTTGATCATGCCACACATCCCCCCCTGAAGCCTAGTTGGCATCAGTCATAAAAAAACTTCACACAAAATCAAACTCATTTTTGGTGGCACGCCACCAAACATATCTCACCCGCCCACACACAAACATCCCCACAGTGAGATTTCCCTTTGAAACCGCCAACATTGCCTAGTAGGTCCCTGTGCAACAGTTAACCTGGGGATGATACGCTCATTGTTCACTGTCACACCAGCGAACATGGCCGCATGCCTCTAATATGCCCCTCCACAATAAGTTGCTACAACCCACCCAATCTCGGATATGCTAATTTCAACCTTGTTCCACCAAATGTTTCGTAACTTGTTGCGGATCCAGCAGTCATATTGGTGCACCCACATTTTGGCCACCTTGCCTTGATATATGCCCCAAATTGGATATGAAAATTATGAGCCCGAGAGGCCCACCCCCATCAAGTCCATGCACATAACCACAGGCCATCCCCCCTTGACCCCATTGCTGCTTCTCATATAAGCTTTCCACCTGTGCTTATCCGTCTTCATTCCGTTTAGCTAACCCTTCCCAATCATATAATTTCCGACTATCCCCAAATAATTTAAAATAGCTATCAGGTCAACCCCTTCACAGCCACTTTGCATTGGGATGATTAATATTCGTATTCAAATAAATAGTGATATAACCTTAAATCCTGAGAATTCCCACTTAGCTTCTTGGATTATCATATGGCACAATCAACACAACATATTCGTTTATCTCCCCAATCACCAGTGTGCTATTGGCTCTCTACCTGGAACCCTTTCCAAAACATTGATACCATTCCTTGGGGCACCAAAAACTTTCATGCACTGTGGTCCTGGTGGGGCATGGATTGAAAATTGCCAATCCAATCCTACTCAAATATTATTTGTTGAGGGAGTATTTATGACTGATGCAAATGATCCCTCTTCATCTCAGAAACCCAATCTAGCATTGATGTTCTTCACATGGTATCCAAACATTGTATTAATAATGGAAAGCTTTTGAACACAATATTTCAAGCTTAAAATGCCCAAAGAATATGACTGTAATACTCATATTCAATGTCAACTCTTTACTCCGACATTTCCCACTTCAAACTCGACGCCAGCTACATATCCTGCTGTTTCATCATTGATTTCCAAGCAAAAACTGATACAATTACCCAGTGGATCAGACCTCCCCATGATGACCCCGCCCCATGCCATTATTCAAACCCCCCTCCTCCCTCATCAAAAGACCGGACTAGCTTTTCTCTGGGATTGAGAAATCCCCAATGGCCAATCAGCCCGTAACCTTTGGGCCACCTCACCCCCAGGATCCACTTTCAATGCCAGGCACATCATTACAAACAAGGTCGTTAGCTCATTTGAATCCCTTTCGACCAATACCCCTCTTGGAGGACTGCTCGTGGATGATATGGAATTAGGTAAAACCATTCAGGCCATTTCTCTAATTGGTACCTCCAAGGAGCGGATGATTGCAAACCCCCATTGCTCCACGCCCACCATGATCATCTGCCCCCCTCGCTTAATTACCAACTGGCAGTCAGAAATATCCAAGCATGCTCAGGCTGGAGCGCTGCAATCCAAAATCTACCATGGTCCCACTTGTCACTCATTATCCGAGGCCGGCATCTTAAAATATGATATCATCATCACTTCTTACAATACTATCACCCAAGAATTTAAGCAAACCAATACCTCTACATCATTCATTTTTCAAATCAAGTGGCATTGTATAATTTTGGATGAAGCACAGTGAGTGTCTGATCTTAAATGATTCAAATTACCTTTCATATCAAATAACCCTTGCCCCATCTTATAGCTATATTCGCGCTCAATACACTGCCACTCACTGTTCCATTAATAGCCTCCTTTCATCCCGTCGAATATGTTTAACGGGCACACCTATTCACAACACCATTTATGACCTTTTGGGCATAATATCATTCATCACTCAACCCCAGAGCGCCGATCAAGATAACTGGTCACCATTCATCCTGAGTAGTCTTTCCAAAGGTTGCAATGATATCTTGCATTTGAAATTGCGGCATTTAAGTTTGTGCTGCACCAAAACCACACATCTCGAATCCCTCCCCACTATTAGCCATCATTATGAGCTGCTCCCACTCAACCTGACCATGCAGCAAGAATATTCCATATTATATGAATAATTCCTATCATCCAAAAGCAAAGGACCTGAAGAATTTTTCAGAAATATTAATAAGCTGCAAATATGTTGTAACCATCACATCATGCTTAACACAATTGCGGAGGCGAATTTGGAAGACCCCAAGGGCAGGAGCACGCAGGATAACTCCCCAACAATCACACGAACTATTGTGGATGTGGAAAAATGCATGATGAGTAGTAAAATTGCACACCTCCTACAAAGCTGAATGAAGAACAAACAAACAAGGTGTGGTCCAACCAAATCGGTGGTTTATACCCAATGGACCCAATTTCTAGATTTGTGTGTTAATTCTAATATGCATCCATTACCAATTGAATCCATCTGACTTTTTCATATTGTAGAATTGGTATTGCACTTGCCCATCACTCTATCCTTTCAGCACGAATTGATGGAACAATTACAGCACAAGCACAGGAGAAGGCACTGGAGAATTTCTTCAATAATCCTGAATGTGAAGTACTGATTGCATTCATTGCCGCAGCTGGAACTGGCCTCAATATAACTTGTGCTAATATGGTCTATTTAATGGTGAGGGGACCACAAAAATTCTGCCCTGATTTGCGGCCCCTGACATCCACATTTCCAGGAGCCCAATTGGAACCCAGCCATTGAGGCTCAGGCTGTTGATCGACTCCATCGTATTGGCCAACAACAACCTGTAAAGGTCATCCACTATATCACTCCTCATTCAGTTGAGGTCAACATGCGGAAAGTACCTTTCAAGATCATCTTTGACCCTAATTGTATTGCTATTCTAAAATCCTTCCTTATGGAAATGCCATTTTCCAAACACCAATAGGTCCAAGAAAAGAAAAAATCATTAACTGCGTGAGCCTTACTGATATTATATAATTTGTGTTTGACCAAGTTGATAACTCTTGTTCACCCTGGCATAGGTCCACAATTATGAACACCATGAGTTGGATTGAACTCCTTCAATATTTCCTCAATGAAAATGAGCAATAGAGTCTTATTTCTAAGGGAGACAGTGATACATTCCAATTCATATTGTCTATATTCTGGCATATTTAGCAAGTTTTTGAATCTTTGGGAAATAATACTCAGATTGTATTACACCTGCACAAATAATTCACAAAATGTTAATTCGTAATGGTGCTATACATTTATATTACTAAGTTATTGCAGAGCATCACCATTTGGCCTAATAACTGGCATGTAAAGTATTTTGAGGGCACTAGTCTGCATATTACTACAGCCTTTGAGCCAATCTTGATCAAATACCTGAAATGATAAGCCTTCCGGAATATCACCATCATCTGTCGATCGTAATTCTGGCAATCTATCAATAGTTTCTTTACCCTTTTTTTTAATGCAATTACAAAACTCTATGTCTCTATCCATTTTTAATACCAATTCATTAAACAACTGGGAGCGCCAGCGTAATCCCACTTTGCGGTAAACTTGACTGCCATTTTCCAGTACCTCCTCAGTATCTGAACATACTCGAGGGTCATTGAATTGTGATGCTAGAATGGGAAATTTAGCCGTATCACACCATTCACGACGGCGCTCACAGGTCTGCACATAATCAAGTAGATCATCATCAGTCTTTGCTCACAATGAAGAAGAGATACATTAAATAACCCTTTGACGAATCTTTGCGAGCTTTTGATTCTCCTTCTTTTAAACCAAATACTCGGCATCCTTTTGAATAGACTTCCATTCTCTTTTCAAATAAGTGAAATATTGCTCCATTAAAGCCGCCATGACCCCATAGTTATTATGATCCTTGTTCCAACAGTAATGATGATACTCGGTGCTGACCAGTGCAAGACGGAATGTATGGTAAAACACCATAGACATCAGCTCATTGACAGATGTTGCCATGAGCTCTCCCAGTCCCAAGTGAATCGCTTTAGTCCTAGCTTGTGGAGCTCATTTTTGCAGTAGCTTTGGAAACCCTGAGACTGAACCTGTGTTGATGGCTCATTGAAAACATCCTTGGGGACATATCTGAGATTACCAGCCACTTGAATTGCGATTTCACGCTCTTCTGTGCTTGGTGGTGCTGGTAGTGAGGAAAAATCCTTATCCCTAACTTTGAGTAGGAACAGGCAATGTGCATGTACTGCTGATCTCATTCCATGGACATTCTCTGGAAGTTCTGCTTTCAGCCATTCTTGTTGCTCCTTCTGGCTTGCAAGTGTCGCCACATTGTGAGCTTTACGAGCCTGGTTCCTTTGCTGTCTGACCTCGGATTGTTCAAGCATACTCTGGGCAAGGCCCATTTGAGGATGGGTGAACTCATTATTTGACTGAGTGCCATGCTCATGCGCCGTGAAATTGTCCCTCCTTGATTAATCATTTGTTTCCATTTGAGTCGGAGACATGTTCTCATCCTCATCATCCACCATTTTTTCTCTTGATGAACTTGCATGAGGTGTTCTTGGTTTGGAGGCATATGGATGATGACGTCCAGAGAATTTCTCTTTATGGAACAGAGGTGAAGATGCATAAAGTTCATCACCTGCCATGCACATCATCAGTTAACACATCAAAAAATTAATGAAGACTGGTCATACTCACGATCTTCAATTGGCTCCTGAGATCGGACTGACTTGCCTTTAGGTGCCATATCTAACCCATGGAACAAGAATATCAAATTGTGAAAAACGTTATACTCCGAAATTAAAATGACTTACTTTGATGAAGCGTCAATCCTGGATTTCCCTCCGACAGACCACTCCAAGTTACATTCTCCAATGGTCTTTTTTGTCGCCCCCCATCCACGCGCCTTTCATCACCCACATGAACCTGAGATCCTGATGGAATATTGAGGGTTGGCTGTTTACTTTGGCCAAAGGGGTCCTGGGATGCGACTGGATTCTGACCGGGATTAAGGAGGAACTCACGTGGAAATTTTGATTGGGGATTAGCGTGTGATGAGATTTGAGGTGTGCCTTCTGGCCCCTGAGACACATGTGTTTGTGTATTAGTGGGATTCAGGGGAATTGGAGTGACGGAAATATTTGGGATCGACCAAGTGCTTGAAGTTGGAGCCTTTGGATTGCCCACATCAATGTCAAGACCTGATACATTCATTGAGGATGCGATAGGGGTTGTGAGAGGAATGTTGGGACTCAATGGTGACTGTGTTTGAACATATTCTATGCTAGATTCACTATCTGAGTCATGAACAGAACCTCAACGGGATTTATGTGACTTGGAAGATGACATAAGGGCCGAAAAAGTACAGTAATATTTTTAACTAGATAAAACACCTCAGTATTATGATAAAATAGAGTGATATGAGATGAAATCTTTTCAAATTTAGAATAGAGAAATTCTATGAATAGTTTGAACTAAGTGCTGCATGGAAGTCCAATAAGCCTCTTTTTAGGAGAATCCTCCCTGCCTCCTCTTGAGCTCCTCCGCTTTTGTCGGAAACCACCCAGCACAGCCTACCACCATATAATATAATATTCCCTTGATCTCAAAGGGGACCCATGATCCATAAGTAATCATACTCGGTAACATTTCCGCCTCCCCATTGTCACATTTTGTGAATTATTCAAACTGCCAATATATGCGTTGAAATTCCACAGCATTGTACATCTGTAAAGGGGTATATTCATGAAGGATTTACCCACAAAAGAGACATAACCTTTTCAAGAAAGGCAAGACAATCCAAATCATATTCCAACCAATTAAAAGCCTGCTGCACTCAAACCAAATACCAAGAATTTAGCTGCACTCCAACCCCTTATGTAATAGAGTTATATTGTTATGTCTGTAATAAGGTTTAAGCCATGTACAATGGCATGCCAGCGTACATGGTTTGAATGTCAATCCCCCCAAATCAATGTTGACACATCCCTATTGGAACACCCCTCAAGGGTCAAAACTGCAGTATTGCCATGTGTAAATAAAATAGAATATGTATGAGCATTGAGCAGCATGGCATTTTACCCAATTAAACTCCTAACCAATTCGGCCATCCAGATGAGACATGTTACACTCCATCAGCTGCAGCTCACACACCATTACAAATGGGATAAAATTCTCAGCTGGCTCAAATCATCTCCCCCTTCATAAATAATCACTCAATTTTTTTGCCAATTAATAACACTCCTAAACACTTTCACATCAGCCATAGATATTTATACACAAACCAACCGTACTCCCAATTCCTGCAGCAATGACAGCCCGCCGCTATTCCTCAATGCATATATGCATGTTACAACACTGCTCAACTCAAACACACTCTTCCCTTGAGGGTGATAGGCCTGGAGTTGCCTTCACACCTTTCCAATATAAACAGCACATTAATAAGCTCAAATCAACCATTGCACCCAAATCTCTTCCAAACATCCCTGCTTCTGCATCAGGATCTGAGTGCCCACAACTTCTATTTGATCAAATATTCCCAGCTGATTATTCACCATGGGCCCAAAGCACCTTCTCCACAGCACCAGGGCTCATGTGAGCCTTTGAGATATGACCACATACCCAATAAGGTCACAAAAAAGACTCAGAATAAATATAACTTTAATATAATTATATTAAAATTACTTAGAATAAATATACATTAAGAATAATTACTTAAATAAACAAAAAATACCATAAATTGGTATAAAAATTGGTTTAACTTAAAAACCAATGAATCAACATGTAAATTTAATTATACCATTGGATTCCCCATGGAAAAATACACATATACCACTTTTATGGCATATCTGTAAAGCCAATATTTAAGGAATTATAAGGTATAATACCTTATAAAAACCATAAAACCTTATTTATCTCAGAAATTAATGAAACAACATGTGAAATAAATTGTACCGGTGGATTCCCCACAAAAATCCACATATAAAACAATTAATAAGCTAATTCCCAAAATCAATACTTAAGGAATTATCCTGAATATATGCACTTTTTTGGTCAACGCATATATTCAGTGATCATAGCTAATATCTTCTAAACTATACATGCTAGAATGATGAACCAAAAATAAAGTTACCACGTAATTACTGTAAGAACACAGATATGAACTTTATTTTGCAAATTATAAAGAAGGTTAAGACTTATGAGGAAATATTGATAAAAATCAACAGAGCTGTTGACCACTTTGTTGTGAAAGTAGTCCAAACTTAAAAAAAAGTATACAGTTGGATTCTACTAGTTTATTTGAGAAGAATGACGTAATTTTTATTGTTAAATTCAGGGTATAACCCCCTGAAATCAAGGTTTGAAGTTTAAAATATTGAATTTTGACAGAAAAGATGAGTTACAAGAAAAATCATCAAAATTAGAGTTTTGATGATGTAATGAAAAGCTCTTGGCAGCATAATGAGGTTATGTCAGGCTATCAGAATTCACTCTCTGAATTGCTTTAGCGTGAAAACCTTAAAAGGTATTGAGGATCAAAGTTTGAGCTTAAATTGAGCTGTTATGATCACATACTGTAACCTTAAATTAAGTTTAACAGTCTTAATAGTGATAAAATTGGTGAATACTATTAGTTTATGATTAAAAATAATAAAATCCACGAAATTTGGGGTTCTGCCAAGCCTCTGATGTCATCACACTTAGAGTTATAGTGATAACTCTAAATAATGGTATAATAATGATGTAATATGGTTTGATCATGATGTAATCACCCTCAAACCTTAAAATATTGATCAATTCCAGTGGATATGATCAGTACACGTCTACTAGAAGCCTGTTGGACTCTAGGAGGGAGGTATTTACTATAAATAGAGCTCTTTTTACTCTGTTTTCCCCTCAGACGCATCAAAAACATTAAATCAATTAAATCAAAGGTAATTTCTTTATTCTTTATATATAAAACTGTTATATTATTAAAGACCAAAGACCACCTTACTATAATCATCTATTTTGACGTGATTAAATCATTTATTTAATTGTTTTTGTTAAAAATCTCTCTAAAAACTCATTTCCACGTAAAAATACTGAATAATTTGTAATTTTCTTTATTTTTATTGTAAATACAATTTGAAAAGGTTGTATTTATATTTTTTGGCGTAAAATACTTCAAAATTATTATATTAAGTGTTAAAAGTAGGTTATTTTCTCTTATTATAATAATTTCTCTATTATTACTCTCTTAATAATTCTTTAATTAATATAAATAGTATTTATATTAATTCATACCTTTAATATTAGTAATCTTATTGTTATTAATTGTTTTTTATTAATAAAAAACAATTTTTTACGCCTTTATTATTTGTTGGTAACAATAATAAAGAGCTTTATAATATATTAATTATTTTATATTAATATATTATTTATAATATTATAATTCCATATAATATTAATTATATTATTATATTTATTTAATAATATAATATTTTTACACCATAATAATAATATTTCTTTATTATTATTATTATTTTAATCTTATTTATTTCAATTATAAGGACATTCAGAGTACAATAAGTAATAAATTAGTAATTTTTACTTATTGTTTCATAGTCAAACCTTACATTTGGGGGCCTGGCCGTGATATTTACTTAAAAGACCTTTAAAAAGATTCTAATTGGGTTTATCCAATAATAAATTATATTTATAATCATAAAATTATATAATAATTTTATATTTTATTGATTTTAAAAGCTATTGAGGCATTTGGAAAGCAATTGTACTGTCTTACACGTGGTTTTTCACATCCTTAGACTTTCAAAAACTTTCTTTGAGTGACTCTAGTGATTAAAAGAGATATTTTATAAATTAAAAATAATTTTTATTATAATTTAATTTTATAAGAATCATATTCATTTTTTATTTTATTCTTTAAAAATAAAAATAAAAATATATATAAAAAATATTAAAAAATATTAAAAACCAATAAAAAAAGTTATTTTTATTCATTTTTATTCATTTCTTTATTTTTTCACTTTTTTAAAGATATAAAAGCAATTTCTACGTGGAAAATTGCCATATCTTGCCAAAAATAACACTTCTTATAAAAAGACTTATATTTATTTGTCTTTTCTAGTGTTTGAAGATAACCCAACAGAAGACAACCAAGCTACTGTTGAGAGATTGGTGGAAGAAACTTGTCAAAGTTCTCCAACACCAGTTATCACCAAAAGAAAGAAAGCTAAGAAATTAGACTTTCCAGGGCCCACCATTCAAGACTCTGAAGGTGAGCACCTCTTTTTTTTTAAATTGCCATAAAAGAATTTTATTCTAAAATACTTTTATTTTCTTTTCTTATTCTTTAATTATGACTACCAGAAGAGGTTCCCAATACTCCATCCAATCAGATGGAGCTGGACTCAGAAGTAGAATTGATCCCTCAAAAGGGAAAAGAAAGGGCAATATCCCCAGTGGAACAGAATCCACACAAGGAAGTGCCTTATCCCAAAGGCAAGTCCCAGAAATGCCCATGATATCTGAGCCTGAATTGGAACTAAGTATGAGTAACTCAAACAGGTACAAATCACATTCAGAGGGCTCAAATAGACATCTACATGAGCCAGTACAAGCAGTATTGCACAGTGTACAAGGACAAAGACTTGGAAATGCTGCCTCAAATACACCAAGGAGTGATGAACTCCTGGCACATCCTGAAAAAGTTCCTCAAAGAGGAGGAGATAGTGAAATACTCCAATGGATGGAATCCACTGTCATCCAAACCTCAAATCAAAAAGATCAAGGATTATCATGCCAAAAAGAGGGAGGCAACCAAGGAAGAAGCCCCAGTAGCTTCTACCAGCAAGCCTCAAGCCAACCCACTTCCCCAAGAAGGGAAGAAGAACAAGAAAAAGCATTGGAGGAAACCATATTCCCCAAGCTACAGAATCCCAAGAATCCAAAAGGATGCCATGGACAATGTCTTCAACATGGCCAGAACCTTGATGGAATTCAAGGACAAGGGAGAGCAAAGAATGAGACAACCTCATTTCCCAAAGAAATAACCTTGTCCAAAGATGTTGTAAATACTTTAACAGAAATTAAAATTAGTATATAACCTCTAAAAGAAATTAAAGACAGTTTATTATCACTACAAGAAATAAATAACAATTTATCTTCTTTAACAAAAATTGTTGTACAAAACAAGAAAGAAATTGACAACATTAAGTTTATTGTTGAAAATAATAAACCAAAGAATTTAATTGACAATACTCAAAAATTAATACAAGGACAACAAGAATTGTATAAATACATAAAAGATATCAAAGACAAGACTTTGACAATCAATTATGATGTGAGTATTGACAATCTTACAGAAAAATTAAATAAATTAAGTATTTCTGTAGAAAAATTCGAAGAAAAGACTTCATCACACCAAAAATTACTTTTGGACCATGTGGAAAAAAGTGATGAAGCAAGAATGCATCTGAAAGATGATATTCAAAGTGAAATAAGGCTTATTACAGAAAAAATGGATAAAATTAATGAGGCTAATTTAAATATGCCAAAGTTATCAACACCATTTTCTCATATAAGAAGCCCTATTAAAACAAAAGAGGAATTGTCAAATCCTTTCATAACAGACTTGAGTCACCAAGACAATAACCAAGTCTTAATGAAGGAAGCACCTCAATTGAAGGAATGGCCAACATTCACAGGAGAAGGTGAATATGACCACATGTCATTTATTAAAACAATTGACATGTTACAAGAAGACTATGCCATACCAGATGAATTAATCACTGCAAGATTACATTCATTGTTTGAGAAATCTGCAAAAAGATGGTATTATGGCATAAGACAAACAAATGGTAAAAATACCTGGTCTTGGTGGAAACAAGAAATAATCACCAAGTGGGCAAATGATGCCTGGAGGTATAAGATAGAAAATGCATTTGAAAACTCTTTCTTTGACCCAGAGAAAGATAAACCTTTAGCTTGGTTCCTAAAACAAGTTGAAAGGCTTAATGCACTGTACCCAGAAATGTCACAGAAGATGGTGCATATGAAAATACTTAAAAAATGTGGAGGGGAACTAGAACATGCCCTAAGAAGCAGGTGTATAGAACCATGCTCCACAGAAGAGTATATCAATGCACTAGAAGATATAGTGACAAGAACAAAAATTGGCAGGACTTGGAAAAAATTGGACATCAAAAGCCCAAATAAACCATTTATCAAGAAAGATAAATCAAAAGAATCCTTTAAACCCAATACATCCAACAATAATGAGCAAAGAAAATGCCATAAATGTGGAGGTATTGGACACTTAGCCAATAATTGCCTTAAAAAAGCAAAGATTAATGAAATTGTGGAAACAGAAAACCACAATGACAAAGAAGAGGAATCTGACTCTGAAAAAGAGACAGAAGAGTCAGAGAGCTCTGAAAGTGATGAAATCAATATAATTAATGCACAAATTAATAATATTGATATAATTTATGAAGTACTGGATGTTAACTCAAACTTGCCACAAGTTGGAACATCTGACACAAATCTGACAAACATACAAGATGCCAAAATGTATAGAACCAAACCTGCAAGAGGAATGGGATATACAGCTGGAAAATCAAGTATTAGTATTGTTATGGTTGATAACCAAGAAGGAAAGGTTAACTTGGATACAGGAGCATATTGCACTTGTGTTGGCAAAAGTTATTTAAAAACCATTGTCCCAGACTGGCAAGAAAAACGTATGCCAATACAAGGTGTCAAATTTAGTAGTGCAAGTGAGAGCATGAAGCCCCTTGGAATAATTGATTTAACACTAATTTTTCCTCATCCCTCACAATGTGTCAGAATTAAAGTAGAGTTTGTAGTAATGGACAACTGTACTAGTAATCATTTCATACTTGGGAATGACTACTTATCAATCTATGGTATAGATATCTCCAACCAAAAGGATAGATATTTTACCATAGGAGATAACAAAAAACAAAAGTTTGGATTCTTAAATAACAAAAGACAAATCACATTTATTAAGAATGAGGAAAAAATTCCAGAAAAAGAACTTTTTATATCTGAACAACTCATAGAGGCAGAATTCAATCAAGAATTAACAGAAAAAATGAAAGAAAAATTGATTGATCTCTTATTTAAGTATAAAAATGCCTTTGCAACTGACAAAGAGCCACTAGGTGCCATAATTGGACATGAAGTGGATATAATTCTTAATGTAGAAAAACCTTACCCACCTTTATTAAGAAGACCTGCTTATCCAGCCAGCCCAAGAGCTAGAGAAGCCTTAGAGGTGCACATTAAAGAATTAATGGACCTTGGAGTATCAAGAAAGGTTGGACATAATGAACAAGTAGAAGTTACTACACCTGTCATTATAACTTGGCATAATGGAAAATCAAGGATGGTAGGAGACTTCAGAGCCCTCAATACCTATACCATTCCAGACAGATATCCAATACCCAGAATCCATGAAACATTGACCCAATTGTCACAAGCTAAGTTCATCACAGCTATGGATGCTCTTAAGGGTTTTCATCAAAATGTCTTAACAGACAATGCCAAGAAACTACTAAGAATAATAGTCCATTGTGGAATTTTTGAATACTTAAGAATGCCATTTGGAATAAAAAATGCACCTTCCCATTATCAAAGAATGATGAATACCATATTTCCTGAAGAATTATCAGAAGGATGGTTAATCATCTATATTGATGATATTATAGTTTGCTCAGAAACTTGGGACAATCACCTTACAAGACTAGAAAGGGTACTACAGAAAATAGTCCAAGTGAATATGAAAATTTCCTTGAAAAAGTGTCATTTTGCATATAGTGAATTAAAAGCACTAGGACATGTGGTATCTGGACTTAGTCTAGGCATAGACAAAAATAAAGTAGCAGCAGTACTACTTAAACCAATGCCTCAAACTAAAAAAGAAATGCAATCATTTCTAGGATTTGCTGGTTACTATAGACAGCATATAAAGGACTTTGCAAAGATTGCTAAATCCTTGTATAAGCTATGTGACCAACAAACAGTCTATGAGATGACAGAAGAAAGAGTCAAGGCATATGAAGAATTGAAAAATTCCTTAACAAATGCCCCATTTCTTCTGATGCCAGATTGGAAACTACCCTTCAAACTGTACATTGATGCTTGTGGAGAAGGACTAGGTGCTGCACTTCACAAAACACAAATTATCAATGATAAACCAGTGGAAGGACCAATTTGTTTCATTTCAAGGCAGATAAAGCCAACAGAAGCAAGGTATGGAGCAAGCCAAATGGAATGCTTATGCCTAGTATGGGCTTTAGAAAAACTGCACTATTATTTGGATGGCACAGTATTTGATGTAATCACAGACTGTAATGCTGTGAAATCACTATTAAATATGAAGACTCCAAATAGACATATGCTGAGATGGCAAATTGCTATCCAAGAATATAGAGGAAATATGACTATTGTTCATAAATCTGGAAATATTCATAAAAATGCAGATGGTCTTAGTAGATGGGCTCTAGCAAATACCCCTGACAATCCAGCATGGGTACCACAAGAGGAGCACCATATAGAAGGAATATGTGTTACAGACATTGGCACAGAATTCTTTAACCAAGTTAAAGAAAGCTATAAGACAGACAAAAATTGCCATATCTTAAGCCAACTTCTAATGAAAGACTGCAAAGATCCATCACTTTCATCAAAACTAGATGAAATATGGAAAAAGGCATATGATGAAGGAAGATTTCACCTCCTTGATGGAATCCTTTACCATAGAACAAAACACACATGTGTTATGGCCCTAACAGATAGAACAGTAATAAACACTATTTTACATGAGTGTCATGATAGTGTTGCATCTGGACATCTCTCAGAAGATAGGACACTAGAGAGGGTGAAAACCTGCTCTTGGTGGCCAAATTGGAAGAAAGATGTTGCAGAGTACTGCCAAACCTGTGACAGATTTCAAAAAGCCAACAGAGCCACAGGAAAGAAATTTGGAATGATGATCCAAATCCAAGAACCAAAATCCCCATGGGAAATAGTTCATATGGATTGGGTAACAGCCTTACCTCCAGGAGGAGACAGGAGTTATAATGCATGCCTAGTATTAGTTGACAGGTACAGTAAAACTCCCATGTTCTTACCATGTCATAAAGATGACACAGCTATGGATACAGCCATAATGATATGGAATAAAGTCATTAGCCACACAGGCTTATTCCAAAATATTATAAGTGACAGAGACCCAAAGTTCACTTCAGCATTATGGACAAACCTCCATAACTTGTTTGGAACAAAGTTATCATTCTCAACAGCTTATCATCCTCAAACTGATGGTCTAGCAGAAAGAATGATACAGACCCTAGAGGATATGATCAGAAGATTCTGTGCTTATGGGCTAGAATTCAAAGATTCTGATGGTTTTACCCATGATTGGTGTACACTAATACCAGCACTTGAACTGGAATATAAGACATCAATCCATTCTTCTACTGGCAAAACACCAGCAATGCTAGAGAAAGGTTGGAATCCAAGACTTCCTTATGACACCCTCAAAAAGGACTTAGTGGATATACATCCAACAGCAAGCAGTTTCAAGATAATGCTTGACAAAGCAAGACACCATGCAAACAGATGCATGCAAGATTCTTTTAAATATGCAAAAGAAAGATGGGATAAAAGTCATAAGCCACCTGACTTCAAAATAGGGGACTTGGTTTTAGTATCAACCCTTAATTTCAATAACATAAAAGGCCCAAAGAAATTGAAAGATTCCTTTGCAGGACCATTTATGATAAAAGCACTCCATGGACCCAATGCTGTGCAATTAGAACTCACAGGTGAACTAATGAACAAACACCCAACTTTCCCTGTAAGTCTGATAAAACCTTACAGTTCAAGTGACAAGGAGTTATTTCCACTAAGAAATAAACCCCCACTTGAGATTCCCCCCTTGGAGGAAGGAGAGGAAAAGAAAATAGTAAAAGTCCTTAAAGAAAGAAGGACAAGAAACAAAAAAGAAAGGGAATACCTTGTAAGGTATAGAAATTCAACTCAGGAAGATGAATGGCTACTTGAGAAAGATATAACAAATGCTGATAAATTACTGAGAAGATTCAGACATGAAAGAAAACCTGAAAAATAAAAAAGTTAAGCATTATTGAGCTTCAAGACTAACAAAGTCTATTGAAGAGGTAGGACAGTGGATGATACCCTAATCACACATATCAGATTGTGGTACAATCTTTTTTGGTGGTAGGGAATGTGAGCCTTTGAGATATGACCACATACCCAATAAGGTCACAAAAAAGACTCAGAATAAATATAACTTTAAGATAATTATATTAAAATTACTTAGAATAAATATACATTAAGAATAATTACTTAAATAAACAAAAAATACCATAAATTGGTATAAAAATTGGTTTAACTTAAAAACCAATGAATAAACATGTAAATTAAATTATACCATTGGATTCCCCATGGAAAAATACACATATACCACTTTTATGGCATATCTGTAAAGCCAATATTTAAGGAATTATAAGGTATAATACCTTATAAAAACCATAAAACCTTATTTATCTCAGAAATGAATGAAACAACATGTGAAATAAATTATACCAGTGGATTCCCCACAACAATCCACATATAAAACAATTAATAAGCTAATTCCCAAAATCAATACTTAAGGAATTATCCTGAATATATGCACTTTTTTGGTCAACGCATATATTCAGTGATCATAGCTAATATCTTCTAAACTATACATGCTAGAATGATTAACCAAAAATAAAGTTACCACTTAATTACTGTAAGAACACAGATATGAACTTTATTTTGCAAATTATAAACAAGGTTAAGACTTATGAGGAAATATTGATAAAAATCAACAGAGCTGTTGACCACTTTGTTGTGAAAGTAGTCCAAACTTAAAAAAAAGTATACAGTTGGATTCTACTGGTTTATTCGAGAAGAATGACGTAATTTTTATTGTTAAATTCAGGGTATAACCCCCTGAAATCAAGGTTTGAAGTTTAAAATATTGAAGTTTGACAGAAAAGATGAGTTACAAGAAAAATCATCAAAATTAGAGTTTTGATGATGTAATGAAAAGCTCTTGGCAGCATAATAAGGTTATGTCAGGCTATCAGAATTCACTCTCTGAATTGCTGTAGCGTGAGAACCTTAAAAGTTATTGAGGATCAAAGTTTGAGCTTAAATTGAGCTGTTATGATCACATACTGTAACCTTAAATTAAGTTTAACAGTCTTAATAGTGATAAAATTGGTGAATACTATTAGTTTATGATTAAAACTAATAAAATCCACGAAATTTGGGGTTCTGCCAAGCCTCTGATGTCATCACACTTAGAGTTATAGTGATAACTCTAAATAATGGTGTAATAATGATGTAATATGGTTTGATCATGATGTAATCACCCTCAAACCTTAAAATATTGATCAATTCCAGTGGATATGATCAGTACACGTCTACTAGAAGCCTGTTGGACTCTAGGAGGGAGGTATTTACTATAAATAGAGCTCTTTTTTACTCTGTTTTCCCCTCAGACGCATCAAAAACATTGAATCAATTAAATCAAAGGTAATTTCTTTATTCTTTATATATAAAACTGTTATATTATTAAAGACCAAAGACCACCTTACTATAATCATCTATTTTGACGTGATTAAATCATTTATTTAATTGTTTTTGTTAAAACTCTCTCTAAAAACTCATTTCCACGTAAAAATACTGAATAATTTGTAATTTTCTTTATTTTTATTGTAAATACAATTTGAAAAGGTTGTATTTATATTTTTTGGCGTAAAATACTTCAAAATTATTATATTAAGTTTTAAAAGTAGGTTATTTTCTCTTATTATAATAATTTCTCTATTATTACTCTCTTAATAATTCTTTAATTAATATAAATAGTATTTATATTAATTCATACCTTTAATATTAGTAATATTATTGTTATTAATTGTTTTTTATTAATAAAAAACAATTTTTTACGCCTTTATTATTTGTTGGTAACAATAATAAAGAGCTTTATAATATATTAATTATTTTATATTAATATATTATTTATAATATTATAATTCCATATAATATTAATTATATTATTATATTTATTTAATAATATAATATTTTTACACCATAATAATAATATTTCTCTATTATTATTATTATTTTAATCTTATTTATTTCAATTATAAGGACATTCAGAGTACAATAAGTAATAAATTAGTAATTTTTACTTATTGTTTCATAGTCAAACCTTACAGCTCAATTCAATTTCACAGAAACCATACAGCAGCAGTCAAACCCTTCCTCCACAAGACCTTGGAATGATAATATCTGCCATTCTATCATTAAGGTATAATATACCCCACAGGGCTTCACGCATTCTCAACCCCGCATTAAACCTGCTGATCAAGTCCAGCATCTCAAGCTCCGGTGGTCCCCCCATTCCTGCATTCCATATACCTCAAGATCTGAGTACCATATTTGAACATCTCCAATTGGAGCCAGTGATTCAAAACTATATATGTTGTCCTCAATGTTTCTCTCTTAATGGACTTACTGAATCAGTCACAACTGACCAACCCCACTGTCAACGCCATAATGACCCAAAGAATCATGATCCCCCTTGGACACAATAATCAGGCAAATTCATCTATTCATTTGAAGCCCACACCCAAAGCACCACCAACATGAAGCAAAAATTTATACCAACAAAACATTTTATTTATCAACCATTCAAAAATTGGCTTGCCAGATTTCTCCAGCGGGCTGGAATTATGGACATTCTGCATCAACATCAACAATCCCAAACTCCCGAAGATTCCCCAAAATGTGACGTCTGGGATGGATTGTTCTGGAGACTCTTCACTGGCACTAGAAATATCCATGACCCCCCATTCATTTCCTTTCCTGGTGTATTGGCCTTCTCCATTTATGTGGACTGGTTTAATGCACATGGAAAGTCCACCCGGTTGGCCAGCATTGGACCTATCATGCTTATTTGTCTTAATCTCCCCCCAAGTGAAAGATTGAAGCCAGAGAATTTCTATGTTGCAGGAATCATCCCTGGTCCGAAGGAGCCAACTTCCTTCAATTGAATTATTTATTAATTCCACTCATCAACGAGCTCAAAGAGCTATGGCAAGGTTACCATTTTTCACCCACCTCAACAGGTCCTTCAGGCTCCTTTATCCGTGTTGCCATTCTCACAGCCATTGCGGATGTGGCTGCCATGCGCAAGCTTACTGGATTTATTTCCCATTCAGGCAACCACTTTTGTAATTTTTGCACCATTCACAAAGCTCAAATTGAAGAAATTGGTCCTCAATTTCACTACACACGCTCATATCAAAATCATGAATCAACCATTGCCAAATGGCTTTGGGCAACCCCACAACAAAGACAAGCAATTTTCTCTCAGTATGGAGTGCGATATTCAATTTTAGAAGACCTTCCGTATTGGGATGCAACCAGAATGGTTAATCTTGACATAATGCATAATTTAATACTTGGAATTTTGAAGGATCATGCAACTTTCAAATTGTGCATTCCAGAGTCCAAATTAAAAATTTACCTCAGGTCCCGCAGGAAATCCAATGACACCAACAGTTCAGACTCAGATTCCATGACCTCCAACAGCTCTCTTGATAAAATAACATTGAGAGAGGCCCGCTCCCTTGGAAGAGATGCAGCAAAAATAATAAATGAGCCACTCCCCACTACTTCCCAATGCCCCCCCTCACACGGAACATCCATCTAGTGGTTCTGCGGAGATTCCTTCATTTGATGCCGATTACATCCCCACTTCTGAAATCCCCTCTGAATTGGATATCACTGCACTGAGTGATCACCAGATAAAGGGTGAGGCTCTGGAGCATCTCCAACAAATCATATCTGAGACGATAATTCCCTCATCATGGACAAGAGTACCTCGCAACATGGGTTCCCCCTCTCATGGTAGCTTAAAAGCCGCTGAATGGGCTCTCTTATATAAGTTCTATATTCCATTTTTAATTCTCAGTCAACAGATGTCATTAGATGTACACCAATCCGCAAACACTCCAGGAAAAATGGGTCAGTCAGAAGAACTTTCAAATGAACTAACCAAGAATACATTCCATTTGATTAGTGCTATCAACATTGCCACAAGTTGGACTGTTTCAATAGATGATGCGACTGCATTTGCTGAACATTGGAAAAAATTCCCCCTTTCCAATCAACTTCTGTTCCCAAAACAGAAAAGTAAACCAAATCATCATTTTGCTGATCATATTCCAGAACTCTTCCAACGTTGGGGCCCAGCACAAGCCTCAGCCACATGGGGTTATGAGCGCTTGATTGGAGTATTTGCAAAAATGCCAACAAATAACAAAATATGTACGTCAATTAATAAGATCAATATATTCACATTGATTAAACACCTGAACTGAATAAGATTAACTTCTTGCAACTCTGAATAGATGATATAGATAAAACCTTACTTCAACATATCTGTTGATGTTCCAACCTTTCCGTTCTCCTGAAATACCCATCCGTGCCATGTGAAATAAAACAGCTTTTCTAATCACAGCCACCTGCCCTGTTCAATCACCATAAATATAACAAACCATCCCGCCATGACCAAGAAAATTATGATTGCCTGGTTGAGTACTTACAGAATTTTCATGCAACAAGGGAAATAGTTGATTGGATCAGCTTAGACACTACCGTGCAATCCACAAGTCCTCCCACTTCAAGGATTGTCTCACCTTGGTATTTTCCAGTTTCAAACATTAATATTGGGAACAATATATTTTCAACTGAATCCAAAAATGTCAGCAACAGTGTGATATGTTTTCTGAGGGCCAACTCACGACGATTTGGTATTATCAATAGCATTTTTAAAATCTCTGAGCCATCTAGCTTACTGAACAATAACTTTCTGATCTTAAAAACTTTGAAGATTGATGTGAATTTCTTACCAGATTGGCCGCATCTGAATATTTATAAAGCTGTTGGTTTTGATGATGGACACTTGATTATATCTGAAGAAGAAATAGAAAGTAACTGTGGATTGTATGATAACAAAGTTCTGTCATTTGGACTGCTTGTAATGATAAAGCCGTTATTTCATGAAATTTAGCCTACAGAAATGCAAATCTCTCAGATTCATTAGCAATTTTGCTAGTGAAATAACTGCCTCAAAGTTTAGTGACAGAGACATGCCATTGTGACAAGCAAAGCCCATTATTTCACATTTCGACAAAGAACACACTATTTTGAAATTGGGTACAGTGTGAATAAGCCAAGTCCAATGATCAAATGACCCACACACTCACCTTTCACAGCATCCAAAATTTTTAACTGCGCCATCATCATGTTGGAAGGGGAAGCGGCCCTTGCGCACCCGCACCTGTACACGCCAATGCACAAGCAAGCGCACCCGCACCCGCACACACCAATGCACACGCAAGCGCACCCACACACGCGGTATTGTGCGGCGGGCTCTACCAGTGTCACCTGCAAAACGACAATCCAGCTCAGGTGCAGTCCTTTTATGGATGACCTGGTGAAGTCAAACCCCCCGCCTACATCAAGACTGGCTGAAGGACCTCTTTGATGTGTGTTTGTGCAAACAGGGGGGTCTTGTGTAATTTTTACCAACCATTGGACGGTTGCAGGATGATCAGGTGGTGAGGAATCTGAGTTGAAGGCACAGGGGAACCAATATTGGTGGATGTCACAGGATTTGGTGTAAGACAAGAGTAGGACATGTGCTTGACATTCGCTTGATTTTTGCTTGACGTGAGCTTGACTTTTATCCTGCTTGACGTTTGCTTGACGTGAAGTCAATCGCCGACAATTGACACAAGATTCGCCCTGGTGTTTCCTCAAGGAATCTTGGGGTAATTTGGGGTTCCATCCCTTTTCTAGGATAGCAGGAGCTTGATTGGGACTTGTATGTATTGATGTTTTATATGCTCATTCCAGTGCTGGAAACAGAGTTCACCAATAATGGGTAAATCCATCACAATCCTTGAATTCAAGGCCATATTCACAAAATCTTCTTACCATGTCCTCTAAGGTCTGGATCATACTTTCAGCCAGACCATCATTTTGTGGGTGGTAGGCTGTAGAGAAGGACAGCTTAGTTCCAAATAATTGGTGAAGATTTGTCCATAGTTCTGAAGTGAATTTGGGATCCCTGTCACTAATGATATTTGTAAGTATGCCAGTCCATGACACTACTCTATTCCATATCAGAAGAGCTGTATCCATGGCTGTATCATCTTTTTGACATGGCAAAAAGATTGGAGTTTTACTGAATATGTCTACAATCACTGGGCAAACATTATAATCTCTGTCACCTCCTGGTGGTAGGCCATTTACCCAATCCATATGGACAATTCCCCAAGGTCTGCTGGGTTCTTGGACTTTCATCATATTTCCAAGTCTCTTGCCAGTGGATTTATTTGCCTTTTGACATCTGTCACAGGCTTTGCAATACTCTGCAACATATTTCTGCCACATTGGCCACCATATGCAGGTATTTACTTTTTCTCCTGTTCTGTCTTCAGACAGATGTCCTGAAAATGGGCTGTCATGGCATTCTTTTAGTACAAGATTGATTAATTACCTGTCCAAAACTTTCATGACACATGTGTGCTTAGCCCTGTGGTAAATTATACCATCCAGTAGGTGAAATCTTCCTTCATCATAAGATTTCTTCCATACTTCATCCAAGGCATGTATTAGAGAGTTTTATTTACAGTCTTTGTTAAGTAATTGGCATAAGATGCTAAAATTCTTATCTTGAGTGTAACTGTTTCATACTTCTTCAAAGAAGGTGGTGTTCAAGTCTGTAACACTTATTCCTTCTATTGGGATCTGTGATGATATTTCTTCTGGCGCATAAGCAGGATTATCAATATCATTTGGTAATGGCCATCTGCTTAGTCCATCTGCATTTTCATGAACATTCCAATCTTTATGAACAATAGTCATATTGCCCCTGTATTCTTGTATGGCTATTTGCCATCTGAGCATATGTCTGTCAGGTGTTTTCATGTTTAAATGTGATTTGACAGATGTACAATCTTTTATCACTTCAAAAACACATCCCTATAAGAAGTAGTTCAATTTTTCCAAGGCCCAGACAAGGCATAGACATTCCATTTGACCTGCTCCATATCTGGCTTCAGCAGGCTTTCTTTGCCTGGATATGAAACATATGGGTCCTTCCACAGGTTTATCATTTATGATCTGGACTTGGTGAAGTGAAGCACCTAGCCCATCCCCTGATGCATCAATATACATTTCAAAAGGCAACTTAAATTCTGGCATCAGTAAGAGTGGAGCAGTGGTCAAGGCTTCTGTTAGAGACTCAAAAGCTTTGACTCTGTCAACAGTCATTTCAAATACTGTGTCTTTGTCACACAGTTTATAAAGTTTTCTTGCTATGGATTCAAAATATATAATGTGTTGCCTGTAATATCCTTCAAAACCTAAGAGTGACTGAATTTCCTTTTTGTTCTGAGGCATGGGTTTTAGCAATACCGCTGCAACTTTGTTTTTGTCAATTCCAAGGGACAAACCAGATACAGCATGTCCTAGTGCTTTAAGTTCTTTAAATGCAAAATGACATTTCTTCAAAGAAATCTTCATGTTCACTTATTGATTTTTTGTCAAAACTCTGGACAATCTGTACATGTGCTCTTCCCAAGTTTTGGAACAGACAATAATTTCATCAATGTAAGTGATTAACCATCCCTCTGAAAGTTCTTCAGGAAAGATTTCATTCATCATTCTTTGGAAGTGTGAAGGTGCATTTTTGATACCAAAGGGAATTCTTATATACACTCCACAATGAACAATAATTCTCAAATATTTTCTTGCTCCTGGTATCACCACATTTTTATGGAATCCTTTACGGGCATCCATAGTGGTTATATTAAATGCTGGAGATATTTGAGTAAGGGCAATTTGGATTTTTGGTATTGGGTACCTATCTGGAAAAGTGTAAGTGTTCAGAGCTCTAAAGTCCCCAACCATTCTGCGTTTTCCATTATGCCATGCCACTATGACTGGTGTAGTTATTTCTACCTCTTCATTGTGGCCAACGTTTCTTATTAAACCAAGGTCCAGAAGCTCTTTGATATGAGTTTCTAGAGCTTCTCTTGACTTGGTACTTGCTGGGTATGCAGGTCCTCTCAAGAGTGGTGGATAAGGTCTTTCAATATTAAGAATGATGGCAGCTTCATGACCAATATTTTCTCCTAGAGGCTCTTTGTCTGAAACAAATTCTCCTTTGTGGTCATACAAAAGGGAAGAAAGTTCATTTTATTTTTTATCACTCAGATGAAGGCTTATTTCAGCCTCCCTCAACTGTTCAGATTTGAATTTTTCCAATTCTAAGTTGACTGGTGATACTTTATTTACTGTAATTTGTATTTTCAATGGTAAAAATACAAATTTCTGACGCTTATTGTCTCCAATAGTAAAGTATCTGTCTTTGTTGTTATGCAAATCTATTCCATACATTATTAAATAGTCATTTCCCAATATAAAATGGGTACTATAGCAATTTTCCATAACAACAAATTCAACTGTGATTCTTAAATTCCCATTAATGTGTGGAAATATGACATTGGTCTCGAAAATTGCCAATGCTTTCATTGGATTACTTGCACTATTGAATTTTATACCATCAACTGGCAACAATTGGTCTTCAAAATTTGGTACACAAGTTTTAAGAAAAGATTCACCAACACAAGAGAAGAAGGCTCCTGGGTCAAGCAACAATTTAGTGGGGTTGTTGTCAATCACCACTTCTGTTATACAGGAGTTGCTAGCTGTATAACCTTTCCCCCTGTTTGGTTTGGTTTTCATAAGTTGTGCATCTTGAACTTTTGATAAATCAAGTTGACCATTGCTCAATTGTGGCAAGTGGGAATAATATTCCATGATGTCAAAAGTGGAATTGATATTTTCTTTATCTTTTGAAGATTCAGAAAATATTGATGACTTATCATCTGAATTTTCTTCAATTATGTCATCTTTTTCAACATCAGGTTCCTTTTCAATATCAATTTCAATGATTTCCCCCTTTTTGGACATGTATTGGCTAGATGGGTGGTGCTTTGGCAAATATTGCACTTTCTGACTGTATCTGCAGATTTATACTTAGTATTAGAATCTTCTTTGGGGTTTTTGTCCACAGAATCTTTCCAAGGAGTATTAAACCTTGTTTTGAGATTCACCCTACTAGAACCAATTTTGGTTCTGGTGGTTACTTCTTCTAATATATTGATAATGTCCCCTGCTGAAGATTGTTCAGTAGTCCTGCTTTTGACAGCATGCTCTAAGTCACCTCCACATTGTCTCAGAATCTTTCTGTGGATCATAAATTCTGACATGTCAGGGTATAATGCTGTTAGTCTGTCTTTTTGTTGGAAAAACCATGGTAAAGGTTTGTCTTTATCAGCATTAAATTTGGGAGATTCAAAGGCTGTCTCTACTTTAAATCTCCAAGCATCATTTGCGCATTTGTTGATAATTTGGGTTTTCCACCAAGTCCAACTTTGGTGACCATGTGCTTGTTTTGATTTGATATACCATCTGTGAGCTGATCTTGTAAACAAGGTGTTAAATCTTGCTGTTACCAATCTGTCTGGTAATTCAAAATCCTCTTTAATCATGTCAATTCCTCTGATGAATTCTCCCAGGGAGACTCTATGATATAGCTGTACAATGACCAATAACAGCTATAACTCTGAGTGTGACACGAAAATAAGAATGATAATTAAGATAAGAGATGGTTAAAAGGGCTATATTAAATAAATTTAGTGATGTTGAGTGCTGCTGATAGCCCTGGGTGCAGTGTTTGCCTGTTGGTTTACAATAACAAAGCATACAATACTTAAGTTTAAAGTATACCTGTTTAAATTCTAAGGGTACCACTTCTTTTAAGAAGTTATACCACGTAATAATACTAAGAACAGGATGCTGGATTAGCTTCCTGGTGAGGAAAAGCCTCCTTTTATCTTGTCCTGGGGTAGTGGGAGGTGGTTTACCTCTGCACACGACCACAGAGTGAAACCTTTCACTTCTGTGGGCTGGTTTGTGGTTCTATACACTCAATACAGGCTATTATTGGGTTTAAGTGTGGTTTTAGAACCACAAGTAGTCATTTTTACCCTATACAGGGTGAACGGTTTCACCAATGGAGTTTACAGGTGTGTTCTGGTGCTTCTGACGCGTCAGAAGCTGTACAGAACCTGTATGAACCTCTGTATTTGACCTAACTATGAGGTATTGAAGCATAAACAAGCTACTTTGTCTAGTAGACACCTCATAATCATACTTATGGGATAGTATCCCACTGTAAGGCTGTATTGGCCAAACTGTGAGATGTTAACCTTAAAGCTGCTATATCTTTGTCAGTTTCCAAGATATTGAGCTCAAAACTAGTTCATTGCGTAGCCCTGGATGTGATCTACACAATGGTACCTCATTTGGTATGGTTATCTTTAAATATGGCAAAGTTATGCCATGTACAAGTTTTCTCGTACACCTTTATGATTTGTACAAAAACTGTATGAATTGTGTTTGCTCCATATCTTTTGTTCTAGATAAGATATGAGGAATTGATGGCACCATTAGATAGCCCTAATTGTTCTCTTTCCAAAAAAGACCCCACTTTAGGTATCTCACACTAAAACTGTAGAAGTTAGATGAGAGGTGAATGTTTTGTTCACCCTTATTTGGCCTGAATTTGACCATAACTTCGGTAATACTGGTACTAACTCAGTTTTCCTAGTACCATTGGATATCCCTGACTTAGAGCTTCATTCTGAATACCCATTTGATGGGGTTAAGCCTCTTACTCTGTATTTCAGATGGAGGTGAAAATTAAGATTTATGCTCAGAAACAACTTTGAGCAGGAAAAACTTTGTTATTCTTTGTCCTATGATTATGGGACTTGTATATTTGGAAAGGGGTAAGTTTCCCCTTTCCTTTGATACCTTTTGAGCTAATTTGTCTCAGCTCCATGTTTTGGTGGTATCTTGGCTATACCATTGGTTTATGGTATTTGGCTGTCATGCTTGTGCTCTGGTTTTGAGTCACAGGCTGACAAATTCCATATGGTCATATTCTCCTTCACCACTGAAGTGAGGCCATTCTTTAAGTTTTTTTTACTTCTTTCAAAAGTGCTTGGCCATTGATGGTTCCAAGTTATGAAAAGAAGTGGATAATTTGTTTTTTAACTGTGAATTATCAGGATCCAATACTTGTGGATTTGGAATCTTTGTGCCCTCATTTTGATTCAGAGGTGTAGACATTCTGGGTAAGGTGTTCATTATTTGTTCAATATCATTCATTTTACTGTTGCTACACCTTTGGGAATTCCTGTATTCATGTTGGCAGGCTTGTATTAAATGTATTACTTCAATTTTATACATGTCTTCTTTATGTGTCAGTTCTTGCCATAATTCTGTCTTTCTGGTATTATCAGAAGTTACTTGATTCAATTTCATTGATAATTTTGATACTTCTTCTTGTGAAGCATCAAAAAACTTTTTCAAGGCAATGGTATATGTCTTTACTTCAGTAAATGAATTTGAAATGTCATCAAAGATTTTCTTTTTATCTGTCTTTATAATATTTATGGCTTGTTTAATTCTTGTTTCTTTGTCTGTTAACTCTTTAATAATGGCAGATTGGTCATTTATTTTATTGCCAAAAGAATTATCATTATTGGAAGTTTTAATTGTTCTTAAAAAATTTTCAAAACACATAAGTGTTTCATTAATTTGGCACAGACTCAAGTTTTTTGCTTTAATGTTATTACAAATGGTTTCATTTTTATGAGAAAGATGTTTTTTCACATCATTTATAGCTTCATACAACTCTGGGATGGAATCAAATATATCAGAAATCATTTCTGGAATCTTAATCTGGCTTCCTCCTTCCTCTGTAATTCCATCATGGTTCTGGCCATCTGAAACACATTTTCCATGGCATCCTGCTAAATCTTGTGAGTCCTGGAGCCCTGGCTGTAATGCTTTGGGGCTGGTGCCTTCCCTTTGGCCTTGTTTTGAGCTTGTGGCTGCTTTTTCACGTTGGAATTGCTGCTGCTGGCGACTGGGGTTGGTCTTGGCACTTGCTTTGGTGGTGGTGGGTTATTTTTCCTCCATTCTGCTGCTAAAAGCATCATATTCTTTTCCATCAATGGATTCCATCCATTGAATAACTTGCAAGTCTTGGGATGACCCAGGAATTTTCTTACAGTAAGGTATGAGTTTATGCAGTTTTTCCACAGATCTGCAAGGATCTGGGACTCTTTGGGCTGAAGTGCATTGTTTTATGCCTTCTGGCTGGCTTTGTAAATGTCCACTAAGGCTTCTTGTGGCGGTGTCAGCTCTTTTTGAAGGTAAAATAGTGTCATCAGCTTCAGAATTGGACAATTTATTGTTGTTGAAGTCTTTTACTGACCCATGTCCTTCTGTATCTGATTGGCTTCTGCCATAATCACGTCTATGACCTTTTTGGGAGCTACTTGAGGGCTTATAGCTTGCTTCTGATCTAGTTGAAGGCATATTTCATGATTAAAAAGGGTTTAAAGTAGTAATTCTATGTCAAAAACTTACTATTTGCCAAATTTTTAGCTTTCTGAAGAGTATTACTGATGTTCAAATTGATAAATGCAGAAGAAATTGGCTCTTGTTGGTTATTCTGAGCTATAATAACAGTGATATTATGATCAGAAATCACAGTGCCTGCAGGAATAATGCTAGTAACTTTGGAGGCTGGCTCAATGTTTTCTTGTCTTACCACATTATCAGACACTAAAATTAATAAAAATCCAATTAATTAAGTTAACAAAAGGTATTTCAAAAAAAGAAATAAAATATAAGCCTCACTTATAATATGAAAAAAGTTATTTTTTATGAATTTTTTTGAATTATAAGTATTTTTTATATGTTTTTTAAATTTTCCAATATAAGAAAAAAGGATTCAAAAAAGAGTAAAATAATATGTCACAGGTAAAATATCACGGCTGGGCTCCCAAATGTAGGGTATGGATATGAAACTTTGATAGAATATCAAGTACGTTTCCTGTCCTCAAAATTTGCATAAGGTAGAATTCTTTGAAAAGAGTAAGAAAATAGTATTTTTAAAGATAAAAAACACCAATTTCACTGTTTTCAATTTTATAAGTATGAAACAATAATATAATAAAAATTTATTGTCTTACCACCAATAAAGATTTATCCAAAAATACTCCAAAAGAGATATTTAAGGCTACAAAAGAAATTTCTTCAAGTGTGATTTCAATTGGAATTAATTGAGCAAAGAACTGCAAGCAATTAATTAAAGAACAATTTCTTTGAAAAAGATATTTAAAGAGAAAACACGCCCAAAAGTGACCAGAGTGAATTTGGAAACAAAGTGACAAAGTTAACAGTGATGAAAGATGGTTTAATTCACTTTTGGGGTGGTTCAGGGGTAAAAAATGATTATAAGAGTTACAAACAATTATTATCATGACTTTTTCACGTGGTTAAAAGGTTTAAAATGATTTGAAAAAGGGTGGTTGGAATCTTTTATTGATTGGTTTAACAGTGTTTAAACTAATTATAAATGGAAAAGATTCTAACATGAAGAGAAAAGTGGGGCAAAGACATTCTTTTATAGACATCAATTTTTCTTACTCCAAAAGTGTAATTTACTCTTTTCAGTCGTGAAGAACAGTCTGACAACAGAAAAGCCAATTATGGCATCATTGAACCCTGGTTTGGACCAAAAAAGGCCTGGTTTAAGCCATTTTTTGCTATTTTTAGCCATTTGTCACAGCCTTGGAGACAGGAAGGGAATTACCACTCATTACTAATGGAAAATCTTCCAACACCTAATCAGCAAGGGTCTTCATGGAAGATTCACCAAATACAGTTCCAATCCTCAATACAGCTCAATACAGGCAAAACCCAAATACAGGATTCACCAAATACAGGCCTGTCCTCAATACAGGCGCAAATACCTGTATTGATTCAAGTAACTGTATTGGATACACCAATACAGTTTCACATCTCAAATACAGGTTCCTCAATAATACAGTCATGGTTTCTCAACACTCAAACACCAGGCTGGCACTTTTTCACATATACCAGCCCCCTTTCACCCACCTGGGGGTTCTTCCCCCAGTTAATTAGAATATTGGATTTATTATTGAATACTATTTTATTTCCCATTAAGGAATATTACTTTATTATTTATTAAGTTAGTCTTTGCCTTGCCTCACCTGTTCAGTAGAGTCCTGGTGGCCATATCCTTTATTAATCCTTTTCTCTTTCTGAACAGGTTGAAACAGTGGTACAGCATTATTTGTGGTTGGCTCTTTATTATTGCTTTTGTTTTCTCTAATATCTTTGAATGCTCATTATTTTATGACTAGGAATCTATCCTCTTATTTCATTACTCTTGTCATTGAATATTCTATTCTGAGCCCTGCATAAGTAAGTCTGTTCACTGAGTACCAGGCCCTCTTCATTTAGAAGAGCCCCTGTGACATTATTTTAATTAACTCATGATTGCTTCTTTTCTTTCATTCATTCATATTCATTTCTCTCATTCCTCAATCATGATCCTTTCATGATTTTATAATTTTTAATATTTGATGATTTCATTATCCCTCATCAATTTTCATCTCATTCATTTCATTCCAATGAAAATTGATTCCCTTTCTCATTCCAAAACTTCTGCTGACCATTTCACTTTATTCTTTATCATTCTCATTTCTCTTTTTTCTGAATTCAAGTTTTTATCAGGTTATTTGAGTGGAATTATTTGGGTTAATTGATTCATCATTCAGGGATTTTATTGATTTGTGGTATTCAGTGATTTTGATTTTGAAATTTCTCTAGATTTATTGATTGATTGATTGATTCCTCAAGACATTGATTTCACCTCAAGATTTTGAATTGACTTTGATTTATTTGATTTGATTCCTCAAGATAGCTGATTTATCCTCAAGATTTGATTTAATTGATTGATTTGAATTTTATTCCTCAAGAAAATTGAATTTACTTTTGAAGATATTGATTGAATTGCTCAAGACACAATTGATTTGATTTTGATTGACTTGATTTGACTTATTGATTGAAATTGATTATTCATAAGAATTTGACTCTGTCATTTTCATTCTTCAAGATTTCTCAGAGTATTTTCACTTCAAGACTTTTTATTGATTCTTCAAGATCATCAAGATTCTCATTTAATTTGATTTGGTCAAGCCTTATTTTATTCAAAGTATCATCAAGTTTTTATTCATTCTTCTTTCATGATGCCAGTTCAGCATAGCCCACCAGCCAAGAATACAATATCCCAGAGACATCAAGCTGTTCTTACTCCTACAGCAAGGGCTCCTCTTGACCGCACACCAACAGTTCATCAACTGAGTGAAAACTTGGACAGAGGACCACCAATGGAAGGAGCAGCACCCTCCAGAAGAGGAGGTGTGAAGTCGAGAAGGTCAAGATCATTCTCTGGCTTGTTGGGTGGTTAAATGTCACAGGAGCTCTTATGGAAGCAAGAGGGCCTGGAACTCAGGAATCAAGAGCTCACTTGGAGGGCTTCAAAAGATAAAGGAATAATAAAGATTTAATTTCTTTAAAGAAGAAGAATGGAAAGGACATGTATGCCAAAGATAAAAGAAAAGAATAAGAAGCCAAAGGCCAAAGATAATAAAGGCGGCCAACCAAGTGAATCCTCAATTCACTGTTTCAACCTGGCAGAAAAGGAATGGAATTAGTAAAGGATATGACCACCAATATCCACTGACAGGCAAGGAAGAAAAAAGAGAAAGGGTGCTAATAACTGACTTAAGATTATCAGTATTAAATTTAATAAGGTAAAAGAAAATAAAGATAAAAATAAATCCAATATATTAATTAACTGGGGAAAAAGTCTCCAGGTGATGAAAGGTGGCCGGTATATGTGAAAACTTGAAAGATTGATCCTGGAAGGTGAATCAATTGACTGTATTGTCCGAATTGGGAAATACAGTTCTGGCCATCTTGAAATTTGAACTGTGTGATGGAATTCACACAGTGGAATGTGAAATGGCCCAATTGGGCCTAGGCCATACAGGTTAATTGAATGAGGCCTGTATGGATTAATTGAGTTGTCCAAGGAGTATTGAAATACTGGATGCCTTGACAACTGATTGAATTGATGTAATACCTCTTTAGAATTGCCCCTTTTGAATAATCCTGGATAATGTACCAACCCAACTCCTGCAGATACAGGTGGTTGGGATCCTTGAAGAGTCTTCTGATTGCCGCCATAACTTGTCAGACTGATGAGTTGAATAATCCTCCTTCAAAATGGGTGTTGGATTTTGAGACCTTGATATTTAAAGATGGAAATGGATCCTGAAAACGTCACCATTGGATTTCTGAGCAAAAATGGTGCATAATGGTATATAATACCATATATGCACCATGCCTGCAACCTCAAGGACGGATGGCATGAAGGAATGGAAAGAATTCCCCATAAGCTGAGGGGAAGGCTGACTGAGCTGATCTGGTGGCCTCTGGTGGTTTCCAGAGGCCATGGCTGGGATATTGGTCAATGGTGGTCCATGGCCAAAAAAGGGTCCTAGGGGATTTATGGCCAAATTGTGTCCATGGGGTTTTTGGCCAATTTTGGGTCCAAGGAATTGGTGACAAAAATGGCTCAGGTGGGCCCAATTGGGGTTTGGGACCCACCTGGTCATGGGGGCTAGGTTGCTTCCCCCTTTGGCTCTTTTGGCCTCATTGGATTAGGCCAAAAGGGGCCTAATTTGCCTACGGACCGTAGAAGCCGTAGGGGGTCTAAATGGCCCAAAAAGGCCATTTAGGCCAAAACCCCACTAATGAAAGGGGTTGGCCAGAAACCAGTGGTGATGGCTAGGGAGCCTGAAGGCCCCTAGAAGACAAAAGGACCCCCCAGGCCCAAAATCAAAGATGAAGGCCTGGGGGTTGGTGAGGTGGAAATAGGCCAATGACGGCAGGATATGGCCATTGGAATGGGCTAGGGCGTAAGTGCCATAGAACACCCAAGGGGGCCAATTGGCCATAAATGATATGACATGACCAATTGGCTCCAACTTGGCTCCAGGTTGGATTGCCGCAACCATCAAGGAGGAGGGTCAAACTCGTGGTTGTGACAGGAACCCCCTACCTTGAATGGTGAGCTCCTGAGCACCAAGATAAGGTAGAAGCCTATTGAGGCTGTTGAGACAGATTGGACAGAAGGATTCCAGAGATATTTGAATCTTGCAAAGAAAATTTTGAACTGATAATAATGTTGGCATATGAATTGAGGTTGACATAGTCTTCTCTTGACATTTGGCTTTGAAAATGTTGAAGGATTGAATTTGACGTAGAATTTTGGCATAAAGATTATAATAAAAGAAATTTAAGGAAAAAGAAGAAATAAAGATAAAGAAACAGATATCAAAAAAGGAAAAGAAAAACAGAAAAGAAAAATGAATTTTGAGGGGGAGTCCAATCTTCATCATGGATTTTGATGGCTGATTTGAAAGTTGCCAGGGACCTGGATAAAAGAATTTTATTCCAGGTGCTGACAGAGTGGCCAAGGTGATTTTTTGAAAAGATTGTAGACCCCTCAGGGAAGTGCACACCAGGAGAGGAACTTACTTTTAGTAGTTGCCACTCCCGCCAGTGCCATAAATAAGAATATAAATTTGATAAAGAAATTTATTGAATTGGAAACTTGGAAAGGAGAATAAAAGTGAAATGGTCCATTTGCCCAAGTGAAAAATGGCCATGATTTGGAATTGATATTGAAAGCCAGGCAAACAAATCTGTGTCCAAATTGCAAAGTGCTCACAGAGTGGCCAAGGTGATGCTTACAACAAAGAAGAGTAGGATACCCCTAAAAGTGCATACCAGCAGTGGGACTTACCTTTGGCAATTCCTCCCCCCAACAAGCACCATAAAATGATCAAGCTTATGAAGAATTGGGTCCTGGCTTGTTGGGATACAAAGAATGGAAATCTTTGACAAGTTCAGGACAATTCTTGAGGTTCTTGGCTGGTTCCCAAGTGGATCTTTCTGGGTCTTGACTGAAACCTTTCCATTCCACCAGATACCATAATTTCCCTCTCTTGAGCTTTGAATCCAGTATTTGAGAGACTTCCCATTCCTTTTCTTCATCAATGATAATTGGAGGAGGAGTCTCTTGATGCCGATTTGGGATTACTGATGTCTTGACTGGCTCCAAGAGTGAGATATGGAAGACTGGGTGAATGGATTTCCATTGAGATGGAAGCTTGAGGTGGTAAGCATGAGAGCTGACTTTCTTCAAGATTGGAAAAGGACCCAACCATCTTTTGGATAGTTTTTTGGTGGGTCTGGTTGATTTGATATTCTTGGAAGAAAACCATACCATGTTACCAGGATTGAAAACAGGTGGACTTGCTCTATCTTTATCTGCATACCTCTTAAACCGGTTTATGGAAGCTTCAAGTTCTCTCTTGAAATCTTGCTATACTGATTGGATTTTTGTTGATAACTTTCCAGCAGAAGTATCTTGAGTGATGTGAACTGAATCAAATTGTGGATCTCTTCCATAAACAGTGAATAATGGGGATTGCTTGGTTGAAGAGTGATCAGAATTATTGTAGGCAAATTCAGCCAGAGGGAGCCAGGTGTTCCAATCATCTTGATGATAACTGACATACATCCAAAGATACTGTTCCAGTATCTGATTTACCCTCTCTGTCTGTCCATCAGTTTCCGGATGATAAGCAGTTGACAAGTCTCTTGAAATCTTGAGCTTCTGACAAAGATTGGTCCAAAAAGAAGAAACAAAGAGTGAACCTCTATCAATGACAATTCTTAACAGAAGGCCATGCTTTGAAAAGATATTCTTGATGAATAAATGGGCCAAATCCAGGGAAGTGATTGAAGACATTGTTGGAATAAAAACCGCCATTTTTGAGAATCTGTCCACTATGACCAGGATTGAATCAAAGGAATTGGACATTGGCAGTTGAGTGATGAAGTCCATTGAAAGAAAAATCTAAGGACCTCTGGGAATTGGAAGAGGTTTGAGGAATCCAAACTTCTTATGATTATTATTCTTGGTTCTTGAGCCCTGTTGACAGGATGAAACATAATCCTTGATAAATTTAGTCATGCCGGACCAGTGTAAATCCCGCTTGACAAGTTTGAGAGTCTTCCCTTGGCCAGGGTGGCCAGCTAGAGGAGAATTGTCACGCTTTTGAAAAATACTAAGTTGAATTGTGGAGTCCTTTGGGACTACCACCCAATCTTTGAAGAGAAGAAGTTGGGAAGAGGAATCAAGAGAATAATCTTGGACAGATTTACCTTTACCCAAATATATTCAAGGATACTTCTGTACTGAGGCTCTTGCCATAATTTCTTCTGGATTTAATCAATCAAATTTGAAAAAGATTCCACCTTGACTGCAAAATATTTTGAGGGTTGAACTTCATCTTGCTTAATTATTTGTTGAAAATTCATTGGATTCTTGCTGATGAAGTCCTCCCCCCTCTCCGGATAAACGTTGTCCTGACATGATAAGGCATCCGGAAGAGTAGCTAGGTGGCCAGGGCGGTAAGTGATTGAAAAATGAAATTCAGAAAGGAATTCAGCCCAACGGGCTTGACGGCAAGTGAGTATTTTGGAGGTCATGAAGTATTGAAGGGAAGAGTGATTGGTGAGAACTTCAAAAGGGGAAGACAGTGAAAGAAGAAAAGCCCTCCAGCACTTGAGAGCCCAGACAATGCCAAGGAGTTCCTTCTCAAGAATTTCATAATTGAGCTCTGCTGGGATAAGCTTGCGGCTGTTGAATGCAATGGGATGTTTTCCTGAGTCAGAGACCTGACTCAGTACAGCACCCAAAGCATAATCTGATGCATCGGTCTCTACAATGGTGGGTAGAGAAGGATTGGAGCGGTAGTGAAAGCCTCTTTGAGTTGGTGAAACTGACTGAGAGCTTCCTCATTGAGGGTAAAACATGAATCTTTCTTGAGGAAACTGGTGAGTGAACTGATCTTCTTTGAATAATTCTTGATGAAACAGCGGTAGAAATTGGCAAAGCCAAGGAAGGATTGAAGAGCCTTGAGGTTTCTTGGAGGAGGCCAATTGAGAATCTGCTGGACTTTTGCTTGGTCCATCTTGAGGCCTTCAGAAGAAACTACATAACCAAGATATTCCACACTAGAAACATGAAAAAGGCACTTTGAAGCCTTAGCAAAAAGGTTATTGGCTCTGATTCTGGAAAGAACAGTGGACACATGAGTGAAATGTTCTTCCTCAGATTTGGAAAAGAACATAATGTCATCCAAATAAACCACAACATGAACATCAAGCAGATCTTGGAAAATATTATTTACAAGATTCTCAAAAGAGGCAGGAGCATTGGTGAGCCCAAATTGCATAACCAAGTACTCAAAGCTGCCATATTTAGTTCTGAAGCATGTCAAATGTTCATCACCCTCCTTGATTCTGAGCAGGTTATATGCACCACACAAATCAATCTTGGAGATGATAGAAGAACAATTGAAGACATTGAGAAGCTGATTCATAGGAGGAACAGGATACTTGTTCTTCCTAGTGACAGCATTGAGTTTGCGGTAATCAACACACAAAGGGAGGCCACCATCTTTCTTCTTGACAAAGAGAACAGGTGCTCCTGTTGAAGAGGAGCTTGGCCAGATGAAACCTTTCTATACATTCTCTGAAATGTAGGCCCTGAGTGTATCTGACTCTTTTTTGATAGAGAGTAGATCACTCCAACTGGAAGTAGAGACCCCTCCAGCTCAATATGATGATCACAGGCGCGGTGAGGAGGAAGTTTTTCTGCTTTCACCTTGGAGAATACATCCAAATATTGGTGATAGACAGAAGGGACAACCTTCAACGTGGTTTCTAATTCTTCCGGATCTTCCTCTTCGTCCCACAACTCCTCCAGGGAGTCATGATAAGATGAAGGAGGAAGGTCCATATTCCCAAAGAAGAGATGAAGTGAAGATACAGAATTATCTTCTCCAACATCTTGAATCTCTTTGAAGACTTCATCTCTGGATGATAGTAATGTCTGATTGGAATTAAGGGAAGGAATATGGACAGAAGATGGGAATGATGGTGTTCTAGAATCACCAACCAGAGCTGCACATGATTTGGCAGAAGAAAAGTCATTACGGAAAAAATTAGAAGGATCACAATATTCTTCATGATCAGCATTAAAGGTGATCAGCCCTTGCCTCCAATCAATAGAAGGATCAAAGTGATTCAGAAAGTCAAAGCCCAATATGAGGTCTTCTCCCTTGGGAGTATCAATGACTAAAGAGTCCCATTCAAAGCTTGGGAAGGAAGGGAGCTCAACCATATATTTAGTATGGTGAGTCACAAATAAGGAAGGAGACTCAGAAGTGTCAAGAATTATAAGGGGAATCTTCTCTGGAAGTTGTGACATAGTCAATGAGTACTTGTGAACAAACTGCTTTGCAATAAATGAGTGTTTAGCACCAGAATCAATGAGAATACTGTAAAAAACATCAGAAAGAGAAGAAGAAACAAAAAATTTAAGAGAATTTTTGACACCAGTATTCAGAATGCACAATTGTTCTCTGGAAGGAAAACTGTGAAGACCATTGAACACAACATGGTCTCCACTCAGGCTTTTCCCTGGCTGGGAGATTGGCCTGATGGTTGTGTAAGCTTGTTTTGAGGTCTTTCGAAGCAAGACTCAAGACTATGCTTCCCACCACAATAGATAAAAAGACCCTCTTTGATTCTTCTTTCTTTTTCAGAATTCATGAGCTTGAAGTCCTTATTCAGCAAAGAAGAATGGGGCTTGTCCCTCTTCTGAAAATTCTTCTTCCTCTTGTGACTTGAACTTGAAGAATTTTGAGAATGAGAAGCACTTGATCTTGGGACTTCAAGTTTCTTCTCTTGATAGTGATTCTTCTCCTTTTGCCTTTCATGGTACCTGGTATCAAGTTCTAGGGTAATGTCCATTAAGTCTTGGAGAGAATCAATTCTTGAAGAATGGGAGGCCAATTAATCCAATATCCTGGATGGCAATCCCTTCCTGAAATGATGAATGAGAGCCCTTTCACCCCAATCCCCAATTCTTGAAACTAAACTCCTGAAATTGGCTATGTATAGTGAAACATGGCCACCTTCCTTCATTCTTGGTGAATCCAATTCTGCTTCAGCCTTTCTGACTTCATTCAGGTCACCAAATGTAGTGAAGAGTTGAGATTCAAATAAAAGCCAAGAACTGGGAAGGTAATTGGAGTCTTGATTGGTGAGATTGGAAAGATAAGGCTCAATCTATTTTTCAGCCGTGCCAATGAGAAATAAAGCTGCATGAAGAACCTTCTTTCTGTCTTGAGAGAGGTTTTCCGGGTCATTATGAAAGATTAATTGGCATGACTGAAGGAAGCTTCTGACTTTGAAGGGCTGAGTCCCATCAAAGCATTCTGGTTCCTTCATAGATGGAGTCTTGAAGGCTGGTGGTCTTGATGATCCAGAAGAAGAAGCTTCTTGAAGATTGGCAATAACTTGAGTCATCTGCTGCATAATGGCCAATAAAGATGGTTCAGATTGATGAGAGACAGGCTGATCAGACTGGGCTAGAGTTGGTCCTCCAGTACTTTGGGGTGCCCCCACAGGAGCAGGAACACCTTCAATACCATCAGACTCTTCCTCTTCCGCAGAATTCTCCCCCTCCTAATCATCATCTTTACCTTTAACCTTGAGACTGGTTCTTGAGAGTCCTGGAAAACTGCCAACCACTCCTGATAATGAAATTGATCTTCTTGGCCCTCTTCCTTCCTTCATGGATGGTGCTGCTCCTTCCATGCGGGGTCCTCTATCCAATTGGGCCCTCAGTTGAGGAACTGCTGGGGTGCCATCAAGAGGAACTCTTGGAGTTGAAGTAAGAGCAGCTTGAGATCTGGTTTTTCTCGCAGGAGGTGAATGTTCAATGGGCATGATTTCAGGAATAAAAGTTAAAGTAAATGAATAAATAAAAAAGAATCAAAACTTTCTTGAAGTACGGAATCAAAAATCAAATCTTGAGGAAATCAATGAGTCAATTAAAATCTTCAGGTACATCAATCAATCAAAGTCAAATGAGTCTTGAAGTCAAAAATCAATATCAATGAAAATCTTGAAGTCATTAAATCAACCAATCAAATTGATAAAAATCAAATCTTTCAGAGAAAATCAATCAGTCAAATGAATTCTTGAGTCAAAATCATTTTATGTCAATTCTTGATGTGAAATTGAGCAAAATCAATGAGAACTCTTCAGGTCAGTCAATTTTCTTGAAGTCAATGTCAATTCTATCAAATCAGTCAATAAAATGAATTATCAAGTTAATTCTTCCTGAAAATCATAATTCTTGAAGAAAAATCAAATTGAATCCTGATATGAAGAACGTGTCTGAATAATCTGATGAGCAATTTGAAAATCGAAATGAGAAGATGGCTGAATGAAGGATATAAATGAGATTGATGATTGATATTAAGATTTAAAAAGATAACAAAAATAAAAATTGGGTCAGCTTTCAATTTTCAGAATGAAGAATGAATGAGGGAAAATTGAGGGATGACGAAGAATCATTAAATTCATAAGCATTAAAGAGTCATAATTTCAAAGAATGAAGGAATGAAATTGATGAAGAATGAATGAATAAGATGATGAAGAATGGATGAATATAATGAAAGAAATTATGATTTAATTAATATAATGTCAATCAAGAACTCACTTGGAGGGCTCCAAAAGATAAAGGAATAATAAAGATTTAATTTCTTTAAAGAAGAAGAATGGAAAAGACAAGTATGCAAAATATAAAATAAAAGAGTAAGAAGCCAAAGGCCAAAGATAATAAAGGAAGCCAACCAAGTGAATCCTCAATTCACTGTTTCAACCTGGCAGAAAAGGAATGGAATTAGTAAAGGATATGACCACCAATATCCACTGACAGGAGAGGAAGAAAAAAGAGAAAGGGTGCTAATGAATGACTTAAGATTATCAGTATTAAAGTTAATAAGGTAAAATAAAATAAAGATAAAAATAAATCCAATATATTAATTAACTGGGGAAAAAGTCCCCAGGTGATGAAAGGTGGCCGGTATATGTCAAAACTTGAAATATTGATCCTGGAAGGTAAATCAATTGACTGTATTGTCCGAATTGGGAAATACAGTTCTGGCCATCTTGAAATTTGAGCTGTGTGATGAAACTCACACAGTGGAATGTGAAATGGCCCAATTGGGCCTAGGCCATACAGGTTGATTGAATGAGGCCTGTACGGATGAATTGAGTTGTCCAAGGAGTATTGAAATACTGGATACCTTTACAACTGATTGAATTGATGTAATACCTCTTTAGAACTGCCCCTTTTGAATAATCCTGAATAATGTACCAACCCAACTCCTGCAGATACAGGTGGTTGGGATCCTTGAAGAGTCTTCTGATTGCCGCCATAACTTGTCAGACTGATGAGTTGAATAATCCTCCTTCAAAATGGGTGTTGGATTTTCAGACCTTGATATTTAAAGATTTAAATGGGTCCTGAAAAAGTCACCATTGGATTGCTGAGCAAAAATGGTGCATATTGGTATATAATACCATATATGCACCACGCCTGCAACCTCAAGTACGGATGGCATGAAGGAATGGAAAGAATTCCCCATAAGCTGAGGGGAAGGCTGACTGAGCTGATCTGGTGGCCTCTGGTGGTTGCCAGAGGCCATGGCTGGGATATTGGTCCATGGCCAAAAAAGGGTCCTACGGGATTTATGGCCAAAATTGTGTCCATGGGTTTTTTGGCCAATTTTGGGTCCAAGTAATTGGTGACAAAAAATGGCTCAGGTGGGCCCAATTGTAGTTTGGGACGCACCCGGCCTTAGGGGCTAGGTTTCTTCCCCCTTTGGCCCCTTTTGGCCTCATTGGATTAGGCTAAAAGGGGCCTAATTGGCCTATGGACCATACGGACCGTAGAAGCCGTAGGGGGTCCAAATGACCCAAAAAGGCCATTTGGGCCAAAACCCCACTAATGAAAGGTGTTGGCCAGAAACCAATGGTGATGGCTAGGGAGCCTTGAGGCCCCTAGAAGACAAAAGGACCCCCCAGGCACAAAATCAAAGATGAAGGCCTGGGGGTTGGTGAGGTGGAAATAGGCCAAGAAGGCCAATGATGGCAGGATATGGCCATTGGAATGGGTTATGGCGTAAGTTCCATAGAAAACACAAGGGGGCCAATTGGCCATAAATGATATGACGTGACCAATTGGCCCCAACTTGGCTCCAGGTTGGATTGCCGCAACCATCAAGGAGGAGGGTCAAACTTGTGGTTGTGACAGTTATCCTGGTGTTTCTCAAGGGCCTAGGAGTAGATTGGGGGAAGCTGAAGATGAGGAGGGGGAGGAGTCTGTGGAAGAGGAAGAATCTGAGGAGACTGAAGTAGCAGCTGCCTTGGCAGGTGCTCCTGAAGCTCCTGAGGCTCCAAATCTAGCCCTTTCTAATCAACCTTGTGTCTCTCAAGCTGAACCAAATTTCCTCAAGATGATGGAGCAGATGACTCAATTCATGGGTCAACTTACTCAAGCAGCTTCCCCAAGAGACACTTCAAAAGTCCCTGCATTCAAGACTCTATCAATTAAGGCACCTGATTCTTTTGATGGTACTAAAGCTCATAAATTGAGAGGATTCATTCAATCCTGTCAATTAATCTTTCATAATGACCCAGAAAACTTATTCTATGACAGGAAGAAGGTCTTATACTCAACTTCCTTTCTTACTGGTAGAGCTTACAAATGGATTGAACCTTACCTCTCAAATATCTCCATTGAAGACCCATCTTATCTCCTCAATAACTGGCAGTTATTTGAAACCCAGTTATTCACTCTGTTTGGTGATCCCAATGAAGTCAGAAAAGCTGAACAATTGTTGGACAATTTGAGGATGTGGGAAAGTGGTCAAGTTTCCTTGTACATAGCTGATTTCAGAAGTTTAATGTCAAGAATTGGAGACTGGGGGGAAAGGGCCTATATTCATGTGTATAGGAGAGGCTTGGCATAAACATTGTTGGACCAATTGGCTTCTCACCATGGAACTTTCGATAGTGTTCAAGAACTCATGAACATCACCTTGGAATTAGATACCAGGTACCATGAGAGGCAGAAGGAAAAGGGTGGTCATCAAGAGAAGAAGCCTCCAAGCCCTCTCAAAGTTCATCATCACAGAAGCCTTATCTCAGGAAGAATAAGAAGGGGAAGAATTTTCAAGGGTCCAAAGACAAGCCTCATTCTGCTCTCCTCAATAAGGACAAAAAATTAACTGGTTTTGAAAAGGAGAGGAGGATTAAAGAATGCTTGTGCAATTATTGTGTTGGTAAACACCCATTTGTAAAATGCGTCAAGAGGCCTGAGAATAGGCAAGGGTCATCAAAAGGCCTCCCTAGCAAGCAGGGAAAAGCCTGAGTGGGAATCATGATGTGTTTAATGGTTCTCACTTATTTCCTTCAAGAGAACAATTGTGCACTCTGAATACTAGTGTCAAGAAATCTTTAAAATTTCTTATTTTTTCTTACATCTCTGATATTTTTTATAGTATTCTCATTGATTCTGGTGCTACAAACTCTTTTATTGCAAATAATTTTGTTCTCAAGTACTCATTGACCATGTCAGAGCTCCCTGAAAGGATTCCTCTTTTCATTTTGGATTCCAATGAATCCACTTCCTTGTTCATCACCCATTATACCAAGTGGGTTGTTGATTTACCTTCCTTCCCAAGCTTTGAATGGGATTTCTTTATCATAGATTCACCCAAGGGAGAAGACCTGATATTGGGCTATGTTTTCTTTACCATTTTGATCCCATTATTGATTGAAAAATTGGATTGATCACCTATGATTCTAGTCATAAGGATTCTAGTGGTATTATTTACACTACTAGTAATGACGTTTCCACTGCTTTCAACTGTGTTGCTCTGGTTGGTGAACTTAAGACACCTTCCCTTCCTCCTTCTGTCCATAACCCCTCCATCTTTCCCTCTCAATCATTACTTCCATTAAAAGATGAAGTCTTCAAAGAGATAAAAGATGTTGGAGAAGATGTTGCTATATCTTCACTTCATCTCTTTCAAGGGGATATGGACCTTCCTCCTTTATCTTTTTATGCCTCCCTGGAGAAGCAGTGGGATGAGGAGAAAGAGCCAGAAGAGATTGAAACTGTGCTGAAGGTAGTCCCTCCTGTTTATCACAAATATTTGGATGTATTCTCCAAAGTGAAAGCAGAGAAACTTCCTCCACACCATGCCTGTGATCATCATATCAAACTGGAGAGTCTTCTACCTCCATTTGGTGTTATCTACTCTTTATCAAATAATGATTCAGAAACACTGTGGGCCTACATTTCAGAGAATGTAGAGAAAGGTTTCATCAGACCAAGCTTCTCCTCAACAGGAGCACCTGTCCTTCTTGTCAAGAAAAAGGATGGTGGTGTGGGAAACTCCTCCTGTGTGGGATTAAAATGAGGCAGTACCTGGAGGGGGAAATCACAGGTAACTAGTTTTGAATTGCTAATAACTCCTGTAACCAAGGGTGGCAAGGGTGTATTGCCTGCCCCTCCTAAAATACTGAACAAAATCTTCCTTGGAGGTCACAAACCAAAATAAAATTGTTATGTGGCTTTACAACTGCAGAAGACAGAATTCAGCAGTCTCAGATCAGACCTATTCAATAAATAGTATGAAAAATAATGTCAGTAATTTTGGTTAATTTTTATATTTAATGAAATACTTGTCTGTTTTAATTTTAATCTTTTTTTGGTTAAATTGAGGTGAGTTGTTTCTTCTTGGTGATAGATCCTTGTAAGGATGGGTTATTTAAGGTTTTCTGGAAAATTTGATTGGTTTTGATAAAGGTAATTTTGTTAAGGTAAAGTTATAATAGAGTAAAATAATTTTTTTAAAGGTTTGTTATTATTTTTTTAAGAGTGTTTGATAATAAAATACAATCTTATTTTTTATATTTAAAAGGTAAGATTCTTTGATATTGGATTTTTAAAGGGGTAAGTTATTTTTAAGTCTTGATAAATGGTGTTAATTTTACTGGATAAAATATTTTATTAGAGTAGCAACCCTAATCTTGGGTACTGGGTAATTTTTAATAATCATTTTATTTTAATAATAAGATTCCACTGAGCTTAGCTACTGGGTAATTTTCAACACTATACTTCCACTGAGCTTAGCTACTGGGCAAGTAAGTTCACTATGATTTGCTGGACTACCTCCCAGGTGAGGGATGAATTATTCCTATGCTCCTACTGTGCAGTGGATACAATTTGCATGGGATATAATTTGCATAGGATATATTTTTCATGGGGGGGATTTTGAAATTTGGGGGAGAGAGCCCCTCTATTTATACCTTTTGGGAGCCCAGGGGGCCCTCCATGGGAGCTGTCTCTTTCCACTTTAATTCCTCTTGAATTCATCATGTGACTCTGTTTTTGGTGAGGACCTTTCTTGCATGGGTCAGGTGATTTAAGGTTTGGTGATAGTTTTTCTCTCTGCACAGCCTCCATTTATCACATGATTGTCTTTTGGTGAACTAATTATGATGTGATATTCTTGAATTTTCCTTGCATACATGAGGTGATTCAATTTTGGCTGGGGATTTTTGTTGTGCACAGCCTCTTTTTTGTCACATGATATTCTGTTGGTGGATGCAATATCACATGATGACCTTGTAATTCCTTTGCATATGTCCTATTTTAGGTTGGGTAAAAATGGCTGTGTAATTTATGCAGGTGTCATGTTTGTTTTTCTTCTTTTTGAACTATAAAATGAAGTCAGGTGATAACTTCTTGCATTGGTGAATTTACTGTTTTTTATGAGATGATGTGATTGTTGATTTTGACACATGCTGTGCATAGTCATGTGGTTGAGATTTAATTGGAATTGTGTACTGCATGCAGCCTGTTATAACTAGCTTTGGTTTGCATGAGGTGATGAGTAGTGTAAATAATTATGTTTTAAGGCTTTAAGTGGGGATACTGTGGATATAAGATAAGGTACTCCTGGGGCTGTGTTGTAAATGAATTGCAGGAATTCCATGGAGTTGAGCTTTGCATCATGTGACTTTGAATGCAAGTTGGCTGTATAACTAATGCATGTGTCATTTTCTTGCTGCATGAGTCCTGTGGCTGTAAGGGGGTGTAAAGCTGGGTGGGGTGTGTAATTTAAAGGGTGGTACCTCATTTGTTGTAGCTAGTTTGCTATATGTAAATTGATTTTTTACATATGCATAGTGAAATTGAATAAGTTATTTAAACACATACACTTCCCTTTGGTGCCTGTGCCATGGTTTTATGAGTTAAATACAGCTTCTTGCTGTAAAATTGACCTTTTGGTGTAAAATTTGAGTGTAAGTCTGCCTGTAGGCTGGATTTCCTGCTGTTATAGGGTACTATGAGCTTGAGCCTGGTGAAAAAAATGGTATGGAATACCACATCCCCCTCTCCATTTAATGCTGTCCCCAGCATTCCAGGTGAGAGCTCTCTATTCTTCATCTGATTCTGTGGTTTCCTCCAATACCTCTTCCTCATTTATTGATTCATCTTCTTCACTTTGTTCTTCTTCTGTGTCTTCTTTTGTGTTTATCAGCTTTCCTCTTGGGTAGAACCTCTTGACTTGAGATGCTGCAAATCTTCTTGCTAATTCTGTTCCATCAAGTTCCTCAAGTTCAGATGGGCCATTTTTTATTTGTTTGATTACTCTGTAGGGTCCATTCCATTTGTTTTTGAAAAGTAGTCCCCAATTAGTTTCTATTGCTTTGTTGTAAACCAGGACCAAATCTCCTGGATTGAGTGGTGATCTTAGCTGGTGTGCCATTCTTCTATCCCAATATTTCATTGAGTCTTCCCTTGATTTTTTGAGTTTTTCTGCTGCTTTTCTGCTAATCTCTTCTTTTCCTTCCAACTTCTTGGCTCTGGCTTCCAATAATTACTCAGTTGTGGATATTTTGTGCCATTCTACTGCTAAAAAGGTTTTTGTTTCAATGTCAATTGGTAATACTGGTAGTTGTCCAAATTGGAGTTCATATGGTGAGAAACCAGTTGTCCTTTTAGTGGAGATTTTGTCAGCCAAGGTAACCAAGCGTAGATTTTTTCTCCATTTTCCTCCATTTTCTCCACACATCTTGACTAATGCATCTTTAAGTTGTTTATGGCCTCTTTCAACCATTCCTTGAGACTCTGGGTAATAGGGTGTGGTGATTCTGATCCTTGATCCTGCTTTCTTTACTGCATCTTGTAATTCTTTTCCAAACTCTGGCCCCCCATCAACAGTTACTTCTTTTGGTGAGCCATACCTGCATATCCATTCTGAGGTGAACCATTCTGCAACTGCTTTTGCTGTTAATTTGACTAGTCCAACTGTTTCTGGCCATCCTGAAAAATCATCTCTTGCCACAACCATATACTTCCATCTTCCAGATTTGATATGGACTGCATCCATACTGACCCTCTCATAGATTGTTGATGTTGCTGTAGATTTTCCTTGTTCCCTTTGTAAGTTTTGACTTCTCTTTTGGAAGGCCAGGCAGGATTGAACCCATTTCTTGACTGATTTCTTCATTCCTTCCCACCAAAATCTTGCTTTAATTCTTCTGTAAGTTTTATTTTCCCCTCTGTGGCCCATGTCTTCATGAAGTGACTTTAAAATGTAGCTTTGAAATTCTTGACTTGATATCACCAATTGAGGGTTTGGGTTATTTCTTCTTTTAAGCTGGCCATCTTCCAAGAAAAAGTTGGGTGACCTTCTTTTGATCCTTCTAAATTCTTCTTCTTTGCTTGATTCTGGTTTTTTCATTTTACTTAAGTATTCTTGCATCCTCTTCCAAAATCCTTCTTGTTTTGTTGGTACTTGTATTCCTGACAAATTGAGTGAATTTACATTCTTGGCCCCAAATCCAGGGTGTGGCTTGATCCAATCTTCTTCTTCATCAAATTCTGGTGCATCTTCTTCTTCTTCTTCTGAGTTTTTTGGTCTTCTGGATAGCCCATCTGGCATAGTGAAAGTTTTCCCTGGTTTGTGTACCAAATCAAAGGAAAATAGCTGAATGAAAGCCACCCAATTTGTCATGGGGGCATTGGGTAAGCAAGGGGTGTTGATCATTTCAATTAAAGCCTTTGCATCAACTTGTAATTCAAAATTTTGTCCCCAAAGTATTGTCTGAAGCTTCTTGAGAATTCTTGCAACTCCACAGAGTTCCAATTTGGGCTGTGAGTATTTTGATTCTAATTTTGAAAAAGTTATTGATTCATATAATACTGGTCTGTCCTTTCCTTCTTTGTCTTCTTGAGTGAGTACTGCTCCTGCAGCAATGTAACTTGAATCTACTGCTAGCTTAATTTTTCCTGCTCCTTTGTCATAATCCAATTTCTTAAGAGTTATTTCTTCTCCAACTATTCTTGTGAGCTTATGGAAAGCTTCTTCACATTTTTCATCCCAATCCCAGTCAACATCTTCTCTGGTGAGCCTCCTGAGTGGTGATGCAACTTGTGAGAAGTTTTCAATAAACATCCTTACATAAGCACAAAGACCAAGAAATCCCCTTATTTCCTTCTTGTTAAGAGGTGTTGGCCAATTTTGAATCTTGTTGATCTTTTGTTTTGAGATTGTTCTTCCTTTGAATGATACAACATGCCCTACTATGTCCAAAGCTGGAACACAGCAAGCAAACTTTGATCCTGAGATAGTAAGTCCTGCTTCTTCAATTCTGAATAAAATCCTTTCTAATGTTATGGCATATTCCCATATAAATCTTCTGATTGATGGGTTTTCTGGTAGTGTTTCTTGGTTGTAAAGTGATCTTGGTCCTTTTATTCCCCCATCATCAATAAAAATTCCTACACTTTCTGGTATTTCTTCTTGAAGTATCCAGGTTATTTGGGCTTGGTATACTGCTACTGAGTTGGTGGCTCCTTGGGGTAGTCTTGTGAGTTGCATCCTTCCAAGGGGTGTTTCAAAAGCTGTGAGGGGTCTTGTAGTGACATCTAATTCTCTTTCATCATATCCTCCCATGATATCTCCTAGTCCATAGCATGCTCTTCCTGCAAATGCATCTATAAATTCTTCAATATGAGGTGGTAAGCCAGCATCCTTTATGGTGACTTTGTTGAGTTATTGAAGGTCATGAACAATTCTGAGTTTCCCATTTGATTTGGCCACACAAAAGATTGAGCTTGTGTAGCTTGAGGTGGATTGCTCATAGAGTCCAGTCCTGATTCTTTCTCTGATTAATTCAGTAAACTGAGGTAAAATTGATTTGGGTATAGGAATAGGTTTCTTCTGCCAAGGTTTATGAGGTATTACTGATATCTTGTAAGGTTTTCCATATGAGTGTTTGAGTAATCCTCTTTCTTCTTCACAGAAAGCTATTGCTTTTTCCCTCAAGGTAATAACATTTTTAAGTAGATTGATCTCTTCATTTGATAACCATCCTGGTGGGCCAAAGTTAACTGCTTGCAGTCTTTCATGGGTGACCTTGAAGGTTTCTTGAAATATAGGTGGGTTGGGTGATAAAGGTGTTTCATAAGGATCTCTTGACAAAGGTGGTCTTTCCAAAGGTGGGTTAAGGTCTTGAGGCATTGGCTCATTGACTGGTCTCACCTTCTTCAGGACTGATTTGTATTTGGCTGCTAAAATTTGGTGATCCATCTTCAATTAGTTATTATTATTATTATTATTATTATTTTTAATTATTTCTAAGAATTTGTTAGTGTCCTGAAATATTGAGGTCTTCACAATTCTTCTTTCTTCCTTCTTCCATAAATAAATGTAGTTTAAGGTCATACAGGACCTACAACTACGTGTGTAACCCCTGTATATTAGGTATACAAGCCCTGCAGTTTAAGTCATGCAAGGACCTCCTGGCCTAATCCAAGGGCTTATCTTGATTATTGAGCTCCTTTGGGCTTGAATTTGGATTCCTCTTGACTCTTGTTTTATTCTTCAATCTTCATGATTCCCACTTGATGAAAGATTCTCATGGTTGTTTTATTTCTTGATAAGGAATTTTGTTGTCTTAATTGCTGGCTTGAGACTTCAGTTTGTTCATTTTGGCCAATTTGATAATGCTAAACACCTGTGAAACCCCTTGTTCCTGTTACACAAAAGGGAGCAGTTTATTGTCATGCTGAGGACAAAAATGGTCCTTCAGCACTTCTCCTGACTAGGACAATCCCCTCAAGCTTCTTGGCTGTTTTTTTATAAGTTTCCCTGCCCAAGTCTACAGGGGAAGCAGTTTAGTGTCATGCTGAGGACCTCTTGAGTCTTCAATCTTCTTCAAAATCCCAAGGGCAATTTGATTTGAGTGTTGTACATTATCTTGTTAGTCCTTCATGTTGAGTGAGTCCTGAGTCAATAATTCATCCGGTGAGTTATCCTTAAGTCCATAAATCCTGTCCAGTTATTCTTGAGTTCCAAATGAGTTTCAATCCAGAATCAAAGAAATTTCCAAGGTCTTGTGTTGTCCAAAGGTCAATCCATAAGGAACTCCTGCTTTTCTTCATAAATAATCTTCTTCATTTTCAGTATGTTGAATAATTGTCCTATGATAAGTTGTTTCCAAATTCTCTTGCTATTTCTTCAAAATGATTTATGTCCTTTTGTTCTTTTGTATTCCTGAATTATACCTGTTATAAAGAAATGAAAAAATAAAAAAATGTAATAGTAAGGTGATTTAAAATTGTTTTGAATATTAATTTATTGATATATTAATTTTTTTTTTTTTTTAATATTTGTTTGGATGAAGGCCCCCCTCTCCATTTAAAAATCTTGAGTTGGTTTTCAAATTTTGAAGAGGATATGTTCTCATTCCCCAAAAACTTCCACTATAAGGGATAGTGTAAGAAATAAGTTTACCCACCCCTTATTTTTTATAGTGATTTTGATGAGGATAAATAATGATACAGTAAATATACATAATTTTATTTTAATGATGATTCAATAAATATATTTTTTTTTATTTTCTTTTTTTTTATTTTTTTTTTTTTATTTTTTACTGTAAATATAAATTACCCATTAACTGAGATATCTGAGTAAAAAGCACAATTCAAATGAAATAAACCTGAATCACAATTAAGATCATGGAACTGTTTGGTTGAAGGTGGTAATCTGTGCCATTTAGCAAAAATTGGTGCTCTTGAGAGTATTTATGATTAATATTACATAGTTGAATGATCATAATTTGGGTCTTTTATTCATATAATGACCCTTATGATGCCACAACTCTTTCTTTTGGAATCATCATTGTGACTCAGACTTTATTTCAAGTCCATCCCCTTTATGGTTCAGATTTTCTGTTACCCATAAATGCATTTGAGTTGTTAAAAAATATAAACAGTGAAATTGAAAATTTGTACAATTAAAAAAAAACTCTTCTTTGCTTTTTGGGGGGCTTTTGCAATTCCATTTGGAATAAAAAGCACATTGAGGTGTTATTAATATGTAAATTCCCCAAATTATGTCATCAATTTATGAGTTTTTAATATAAATAACTCGTTCAGAGTTCAATTAATGCCTTCATGGAACAAATACTTCTTCTTTTCAAACAAGTTCCAATCACTCTCTTGTAATTGAAGAAATATTTCAAATAAATTGATCATTTTTTAAAAAATAATACTTGATGTAGAGTTTTTTTTTTTTTTCTTTTCTAATTGTTATTATTGAGTTGAAAAATTAAGCCAAATTAATGGCTCTTGTTGTAATAGTAGGAAAAGTATAATAGAATATTCTTGAGCTCATGAATGGGATATGACCCTAATTCTTAGTGAAAATAAATCAATGAGTTTGAAATAAATAAAAAATAAAAAAATATGTTCAGAACATTCAAGTCAGTAAATCTTTCTAATTCTTGTTTATAATGACATAAAATTAGAAAGTAGAAAAATAAAATAAAATAAAACCTCAGGTAGTTTATAGTCTTGCCTAGGACTTATCCTCCTTTTGTAGTCCTTTTCCAATCTTTTTGAATACTTTAAATAGGCAGTTTATGGTCTTGCTAAGGACCATTGGTTGATTGTGTTTTAGCTTTGAGTCCTTGTTGATAATTCCAATGGTGGGCAGTTTATGGTCTTGCCAAGGACCATATTTTGTCTTTGCTTTGGTCCTTGTTGTTAATTTTAGTGATTTATTTTTGATATTGGAAGGGCTGTTTATGATCTTGCCAAGGACCATTGGTTTATTTTTGATTATTGTTAATAATTTGAGTGGGCAGTTTATGGTCTTGCCAAGGACCATATCTTGTGTCCAGGCACCTGATTGTTCCCTTTGGGGTTTCATGGCATGTGATTTATCTTCAAAGCCAAGTTGTATAAGTAGTTCAAACAGTTTATAGTCTTATTGAGGACTCATTTTCACTTTAAAAGCATATTTAAGCCTATAAAATAAGAGAAATATTTTATTAATGTTGAATATCTCTTTCTTTTGTTATTTTATATATATTGATTGATGAAATCTGTAAAAAATAAAATAAAATTATCAGTAAAATAATTAAGTCCATAAAATGATAAAATAATATAAAATTGAGCAGTTTAAAGCCTTGCCCAGGGCTTTTTCAGAGCCCTGTAAAAGTAAAAAAATTATTTTTAGTTAATTTAAATAACAGTCAAGATAAAAAATAAAATCAGAAACCAGCAGTTTAATGTCTTGCTGAGGACATTTTTTGTTTTTCACAGCCTATTATTTTTCCAGGGTTTTTCCCTTCTTAATGCCCTACAGTCAAATAGAAAACAATATTGAATAAGTTGAAATTAAGATGGAATCTTTCATTAAATAAAAAAATAATAAAAATAAAAATAAAAATAAATTAGAAACCAGCAGTTTTATGTCTTGCTGAGGACATTTTTTGTACACTTTTTACAGCATTTTTATTTTATTTTATTTTTATTTTTTATTTTATTTCTTTTCTTTTTAATAGTGCGCCCAGCCCAAAATGGCACAATTTCATTCTTTTCATCATGAGCGGTGAACGAGTCTTCAATTTTTTGCAAATGACACACGAGCCACAGTCACAGTCCGAAGTGAAGATGGGGCTGAAATCCTGTAGAAAGCACAACCAAATGTACTGGCGAAGTCTGGTAATTTGTCCAGAGAAATCGGACTAATAACTTCCCGCAAGGCTTCTCGATCATCAGGTAATTTGGCAACCGGTTTGCAATAGTTCAAACTGTTTCCAGCCCAGTCATTCAAGTATGATCCGCAATCGTGGAAAGCGCCGATGGAACTCATGAAGTCGAGGCAGGACTTTAGTTTTGGTATTCCAGATACACGTATCATCCACTCTGGTTGAAGGGAGTTCACTGTGAAGATTAAGAATTAAATCCTCCCGTTCCATTGCTTCAAAGACCGGATAGTACGGCTCATAAGACTCTACTCCCTCCGCAGAATTGGTTGTGACTCCAGGCGGGTAGCTCTTGACACCAGCGATCCCATGAGCCTTAGCTTCAATAATTTCCTCAGGAGTTAGACTTGTCATAGATAAAGCGATACGAAGAATTGAATTGACGGTTCGAGTTGCTCCAAAGCTTCTCGTTATCGTACTGCCATGTCCACCGTCGTTAAAGGTGGAATAGTATTAGGCATCACATAGACAGATTGAATGCCCCCTGCAGCAATCTGACCAACAACCAATTCCATCAACTGGCCAGGTTGGCGAAGATGAACATGGGCATCGAAAGGAAATTGGACAGTAATCAAATTGGTGTTTCCTGACATTTTAGGAAGGATTTGTTACAACCAATAGTGGATAACGGACGATACAGCAAAATGTTGGATGAAGCTGGCCCCTTTTTTTTTTTTTTTTTTTTTCTTTCTTATCTTACTTGATTTTTATTTCTTTCATAAACCCAGAAAATAGTAACAGTTAGCGAAGCCATGTATTAACGTATTCCATGAGTTTTAAGCCCCCATTTTGGTAAGCAAATTGGGCTTGGTCAGTTTACTTTCTGTTTTTCTTTTTCAATCCGATCCAGCCAAGATCCTTTATAATTTCTGACGTTTTTTTTAACCTTTAAGCTTAGCTATTTCTAAAGCTTTTGAGCTTCTAACACCAGATCTACAATATAATATTAACTTTTGATTTAAATTTGGTTTGAAAAATCCAGTTGTCTTTGTAAAATCATCAGGATGCAGCTCGAGTAATTTTTCAAATTTGATAATGGTAAATTAAAGGATGAAGTAATATTCCCTTGAATAACTTTGGGTTCTTCTCGAACATCTATCAGCAAAACTTCATCGCTTGGCATCCGAGTCAAAGGCTTCAGTTCTCGATAGTTGATTTCTTTATTGCGCTGATAGGCATCAGGTGGGTGATTTTGTTCAAGTGATGGGTTGCCTGCTTGGCAATTGAAGAATGAACGACCGCTGGGATGATCCAGGTCTTTTTTAAAATACTGCCATCGGTACTCTAAACCAACAAGGTATATTCAGGTACCTTGACATTCTTGGAATTAATATCAGCATTGTTGGGCTTAATTGCATCAACAATGCTCTTGTTCTCAAGATAAAAGATCTTAATCAAAGAGGCCTTGTTGAGATCCCAGAGCATGATGATACTGTCCTTGTTGAGATTTTTTTTTTTTTATATTTTATGTGCTCTTAAAAGGTTCGGGTATGTATTGTATTGCTTCCACTTATTTTCTTTTTTCGATGCCTTCCTCTTCTGGCGTTGGGCATAGAGTGGAATAACGTACTTACAGCAAATAAGCGGTTTATCTGCAGTCCTACCAGTATTACTTGTTGTTCAAAATCCAACCCAAGTCATGTGAGTAGCTCTTGAGGTCAAACGTTGAGTTTCTGATCCGGCCTTAATGCATTTTGTTTCTATTATTACTACTTAAACTGACAATCTCCTCCGAAGGCATTTGCTTTGTTACATTCTAGCTGATTCTTCTATAAGCGTGCAGGTTTGTTTGCTTCTTCAGCGAACAAAGGATTCTTGCTCTTTTTTCTTTTCTCTTGCGAACTGACGGTTGATGGACTAACGTTGGCACTATTGATAGTTTATTAATTTTCTGTTCTTTTTCCTTTTTAGAATGCTAGGTTGAGTCCACGATGAGGATTGATTTTGAAGAGCTGAAGTCTGTTATCATGATAAAAGGACGAGAGAAACCATATTTTCTTCTATTCATCCCATTCATTGATCACTAGCTATTCGTGTTTATCTCCATCACCAACCTTGGTACGCTATGATTTTTTTTTTTTTTTTTTTTTGAAAACGAGCTTCTTTTCTTCCCTTTGACGTATGACTTTTTGATATTCTGTCAGAATAACTATGAGCTCCTACAATGTTGGCCTCGCTGCTGACTTTTTTAACACTTTTCGCCCATTCACCACTGAGGTGCTAGAAGACCTTGTTCTTGGCATTCCTCTAACCAACAGGTTGAGGAAGTCGGTATGGGAATGGGTTACTGCCAATGGCCCTTATCCGACGTTCCCCCCATCACCACCAGCCCTTGATGTCATTTGGAGTGCCCCTGATGACTCCCCTAATCGTCGCGAGCCTACACCTGTAGCAGCATCGGCCTTTTATTCCTTTTTGAATGGAGAGGTGGATCCTCCACCCTCATCCTCGCTTTCTAAAAAAAAAGTTCAAAAAATACCAAGGGGCCCCACTACCTTCGCCCTCGCAATGATTTGGGTCGCGTTATTTACCCTTCTAAGTGAACCAGATCATAGGGTAAGTTTGTATTTTGAGCTGCTTTTTTACTTTGTTTATTATTTTAATTAAGTTTTTTTTTTTTTTTTAGGTTGCTATTGGTTAAAGCTTTGTTACTTAGCTCGTTATAGCACCTTGTTAGGTCTCCTGTACTTGAAATGAAGAGGCTATGTCTTCAGTTACTTCATCTCTATTTTATTTTTATTTTTTTATAAAAAATAAAATAAAGTAAACAAAAAAAAAAAAAAAAAAACTTAATTTCAGTGAGGATCAAACTCAAAATGAAATGAGGTCAGTGGCAATAATCAAAAAATAAAAATAAAAAATAAAAATAAAAAAAATAATAAAAAAAAGTAAAATGAACTAAAATAAGAATAAAATAAAATAAATAGGAATTAAAATAAAGTAAATAAAAAATAAGAATAAAAAATAATAAACCAATCAAATAGAGGTAAAGGAGGTCAGTAAGCTAAGAATCTCTTCTTTTTATATATATATATATATATTTATTATTTTTTTTTTTTTATTTTATATAAATAATAAAACCAAGTTAAGTTTAAGTTAAAATATGAGTTAAGCTAGGTTCTACAAAATAGCTTAAAAATTCAAAATAATTTAATATAACTTCCATAAAATAGATAGCTAAAGCAATAAAAAACCATAAGCCTATCTATTAATTAATTTTTTATTATATAGTTGAAGATAAATTAGTGATTGGAGCTTTGAAATACTGGCTCTATCACCTCCCCTCCTTTTTTTTGATAAAAATAAGAAATAACATAGAATGGGTAAGAGAATAGAATCAGAATGAAATAATATAATGTAAGTTTTCTTCTTTTTTTTTTTTTTTTTTTTTTTTATATATTTTTATTTATCATCTACTGATATAGAATCAATTGAAACTAATTCTTTTTATTCTTTTTACTTTATTTTATTTATTTATTTATTTATTTTTTCTTTTTTCAAATTTTGAACAATAAAATGAAATAAAATAAGAAATACAATAAATAAATATAATTATAAGACAAAACCCTTGATATTAGGTAAGCTTATTTTATATTTATTGCTTCAAAGATTTTATGAATTGAAGCTTATTTTTGAAATTTTTAATATTTTCTCTTTTTTTTTTAGTATAAGAGAGAATTTGAATTGTAAAGAGGAAAGAGTAAAAAATAAATAAATAAATAAATAAATAAAAATAAAAAATAAAAATAGAAAATTGAAGAGATAAATAATGCAAATATCAATGGAAATAGGATGGTTGATTAATCAAAGAATTGGGGACTTAGCAGGTGATATTTCTTGAAATAAATTCCTTTTCCCCAGAATCTTTCTTACTAATTCTTGTTTGATAAAATTTCCTCCCCTGCATTCTTCTCTTTTAAAATTTTTGAAGAGATATTCTTGACAGAAGAAGTTCCAATCTTCTGTGTTAAATTTAGTTGCACCCTTTTTAAGGCTGAAGATTGCTGGTATAAGTGTTTCTTCCCAGTGGTATTCCCATTTGGCCTTTGTTACAATATAACTTCCTGAGATTTTGTTTATTTTTCCATTTTCAATTTCAAAATCCTGCAGGTTGAACCAGTCTTGGCATTCCCAGGTCCTCCAAAATAGTGATTTCATGAGGTTTTCATCCATGGGGAGTATTTCATTCCAGTAATTGTTTCCAAGGTTGCCTTCAACTCCATCCCAGGTCAGTAAATCCAAGAATTCATACTTTGTGAGGTTGAATCCAGTTAATTCTTTCCATGGATGACAAATGACAGTTTCTGATAGTGATTTTTGTTGTTCAAAGATGTCCTCAAACTCAATATATGGAAGTATTATGGTGGAAATATCAGGACAGGGTTCTGGTTTTATTTTCAAGAACCAGTCAGGATTTTCATCTATTTCTTGTTGATTAATATAATTGGCCCAAGCTTCTTTTTCTTCTATCCAGTTGATATCTGTGTCCATTGACCAGGTATTTTTTTCAGTTGATGGCCATGATTGCATTTTGTAGGATTTGGTGGGTTTGAAAGTGTCAAAAGGTAATAAGATTTGAAAATTTTATCAATTTTATTTATAAAAGTAGTTTAAGAATAGGTTTAATGGGTTTTGGAGTATAATTTTGGGTAAGAATTTGAATATTCCTCTTTGATAAGGCAGGAGGTCACTGCCTTGTGATGATTGAGTTTTGGTGAAGAAAAATGGTGATTTTGCTTGATAAAAAGTTTTGGATTTTCCTCTTTGATAAGGCAGGAGGTCACTGCCTTATGATCTTATGGTTAGTTATTGTGTGTTTTTATTGGTGAGTGGGATTATTTATTTGATTTGATGAGAATTGATATTCCTTTTTGATAAGGCAGGAGGTCACTGCCTATGATTTTTGGGTTTTTTGATATTGAGTGAGTATCCTTAAAGTGCCAAAGGTTCTCTTTATTGAAATATTCATCTTCTGGTGCCCAATGAAGTTCTTAATTGATAATTTGGTCTTCTTTTATTAATTCTTCCCCATAGGATCCAAAAATTGGTGAATTGGCCATGGTGGAAGTGATTATTATTATTTTATTTTTTAATGTAAGGTTGTTTTTTTTTGTTTTTTTTAAGGAATACTTTGTTGATGAATTTCTTCTTTGTTAAGGCAGGAAGTCACTGCCATTTAGAGAAAATGAAAAAAAAGAAACTAATGATACATTTTATGGGTGATATTGATACATTTTAGAAAAAGAAATCTTGATTTTGTTGATTTATTTAAAGTTGAGCTCCCCCAGGTGGGAAAGGTGAGTGTCTGTTGAGTAATCTTGCCAAAATAAGGTCTTTGAGGGCTTCCACAAAGTTATTTCTTTCCTCAATCTCTGGTTCTGATGGAAATTCTGACCACCATAAGTCTTCATCAATGAATATATATCCATCTCCAACCCATTTTATTCTTCCAGTTTGATATGTTGATCCATTTAATCCAAGGTACCACTGGGCCCAAATTTGATTGAAGTAAAGTCCTCTTCTTGGTAGTGTGGCCATTTCAAATATTTCATCCCAAAATTTGTTTTCAAGGTTACCTTTAATTCCTTCTTCAGTTAATAGTTCTAAGAATTGGATTTTGTTCAAGTTTGCTCCTGGAAGTTGACATAAATATTTATCTTCACATAAACTTTCTTGAGCTTCATCCCCATAAATATCTTCAAAGGTGATTTAGGGCAGGTAAATGTAATTGTATTCATTTTCTAAGATGGATTCTGTTTCTTCATCTTCATTGGGAGGTTGCTGGATGAATTCAGGGTTTTCCAGTTGCCATTCATAAGGTTCTTCTTGGTTGTTCAATGGTCTGTCCAAGAAGTTGATATGGTATGTGTTTTTGTCTCTTTCTTCCATAATTATGAGGTCTTTTTCAATGTCATTTATAATTTCTTCATCCGAGAGCTCATGATTCTCACTAAATCGGACTTTCTTCTTTCTGGGTTTAGGTTTGAAAGGGTTTCCATTTATTTTCTCATTTCCATCCACCAAAACTTGGAATGCTTCTTCCTTATTGTTAATTGGCTTGTAACTTATATTGGGTAATTCATCTTCAGAGGTTGAGTCTTCAAGTTTTCTTTTGAGGTTGTTTGGCCATTGGTTATTTTGTAAATCTTGACCAAATTCATCACTTTTTGGAGATATGGATAACTCTTGAGTCTTCTGGGTTAAATTGATTATGGTATTGTCTCTTTTTGCATTTTGAAACTTCTTTCCTGGGTTATTTCTGACCAATGTTGCCATATTGCATAAATCCATTCCTCTAGGTGGTCCAGTTTGCCATCCAAGTGCTTGAGGTTTGCATATTGGCATGCATAACCTTCTTCAATCAGGTTCTTGATAACTGAGTATCTCTCCTTGTTTATGGGAGAATTCTAGCCTGATATTGTTGTCTGCCAAGAAAGGTCTTCCCAGTACTGTATGGACAGATCCTTTTGCAATAAAAAAGTGAATCAGAGTTTCTTCACCTGAAGCCAAAATGATTGGAGTAAATTCTGAAAGTGCCACCAATAAAGTAGTATGGCCTCCAATTCCCCTCAGGTTCATGTTAAGATTTCTTGTTGTGAGTGAAGCTTTGATTGCTATTTCTTCTGGTATGATGTTGAGTTCTGCCCCAGTGTCCACTAATGCTCTGATAGGATATTCTTCCTTTCCAATGAAGATTTCCATAAATCCCAAAGGACAAGCATAATGAATCTTGGGCTTTGGTATTTCTTTGAATCCAAATGATAATAATCTTTCTTGAAGATCCATTGAGTTGAGTGATTTAATTTTTTCCTTGTCTTTTTCTGATAATTCTTGTAATTTATGGACAAAATTGGGTGACATCCGCAAAATTTCTTCAATGGTGAGATTGATCTTTTGTTGCATAATTTTCTTGATAATTTTGTCAATTTCCAATTTAGTTTCAACTTGTTTCTTTTGAGGTTTTCTGAACTTCTTTTCTTCTTTGGAAATTTCTTCATCTTCATTCTTATTGGCAATATTTTCAATTTCCTCCTCAGGTTGGTCTGGTTTTGGAATATTTGAATTTTGGAATTTGGTGGGAATTATTACTCTCTCTTCTTCCTTTTCTTCTTCAATGTAAGTTCCTGGAATTTCTGCTTTCTTCTTTGGCTCTTGATTTTGGGCTTGTCTTTCCATCCTTTGTTTTGTCTTTCTTAATCCAATATGTCATTCAAAGGGGTCATTGGCTGAGGAAATGGTAGGTGGTTTCCAATTTGACCATTCTTCAACATGAGCAATTGAGGTTGTTTGTCAGGCTGAGTCTATGATAAAGGTGTATATGAGTATTTACAAGCTTTAACTATGACTGTGACACGGTAAAAATGGTTTTAAAAGATGATAAGATTGATAATAAATGATTTAATTTAAGATTTAAAGGGCTTTACTATAGAGATATAGTGGTGGTGAGCGCTGTTGAAAGCCCTGGGTGCAGCTTTACCTGTTGGATTACAATAATAAAGACTACAATACTTTAAATTAAGAGTATACCTGATTATTTAACCAAGAGTAAAACTGTTTTTGACAGTTTACTACGTAGGTTATTCAAGAGCAGGATGAGGAAAGGTTTTTGGCTGTGAAAAGCCCTCCTTTTATCCTGAATTTGAGGTGGAAAGGCTGCTAGACCTTTCCACGTAGAGGAAGTGAAGATTTTTCACTCTCCTGGACAGGCTTGTGGTTTGCAAACAGCCTGTATACCCTGTATTGGGTTCAGATGTGGTTTTGAAACCACATCTGGGCAGTTTTCACCAATACAGGGTGAAAATTTTCATCTGGGGACCTCACAGCCTGATTCTGACGTGTATGACGCGTAGAATTCTGTACAGAAACTGTATGGGACCCCAGTATTGACTGACATATGAGGTATTGAAGTAAAAACATGCTTCTTCGTCTATTTGACACCTCATATTCATGGTTATGGGATATTATCCCATGGTAAGGCTGTATCTGACAGCAGGTGGGATTCTGACCTTAAAATGGTCATACCTCTGTCAGTTTTTGAGATATCAAGCTCAAAGTTGGTTCATTTAATAGCCCTGTATGAGCTCTACACAATGGTACCCAACTTGACATGGTTATCATTAAATATGACAAAGTTATCCCATGTACAAGTATTTTTGTACATTGGCGTGGTCTGGTCAAAAGCTGTATTAAGCTTGTTTGGCCAATAACTTCTGTTGTAGTTGAGTTATGAGGAAATGGATGGCACCATCAGATAGCCCTGATTGTGCTCTTTCCAAAAAGACCCACTTTAGGTATCTCACACTAAAACTGTAAAAGTTAGATGAGAGGTGAATGTTTTGTTCACCCTTATTTGGTCTGAATTTGACCATAACTCAAGTAATACTGGTTCTAGCTCAGTTTAGCTGGTACCATTGGATAGCCCTGGCTTAGAGCTTCATTTTGAATACCCATTTGATGGGGTTAAGTCTCTCCTTCTAGATTTTAGATGAGAGGTGAAAATTAAGGTTTATGCTCAGCAATAACTTTGAGCAGGAATAACTTTGTTGTTTCTTGTCCTATGGTGATGGGACTTATATTTTCAGAAAGAGGTAAGTTTCCTCTTTCTTCTGATACCTTTTGAGCTAATTTGGCTCAGCTCCATGTTTTGGTGGTATTTTGGCTATACCATTGGTTTATGGTATTTTGGCTGTCATGCTTGTGCTCTGGTTTTGAGTCACAGGCTGACATACCCTCCCTCTAAAAAAGGCTCATCATTGATGAGACTGTTCAGTCCTCCTAGAGGCTCTTAATCTCCTTAAATGGAGGTTCCCATCTGGTATGGCATCCTCTGCCAACCATTTGTCTTTGTCAGCTGTCTGGTTCTTGAATCTGACTAGATATTGTCTCTGATCCTTCCCATTGAGTCTGATTTTTCTGGCCCTGATGATTTTACTCACAGGTCCAGGAGAGTCTTCTACTTCCACTATTTCTGGTGGAGTGATGTTTTTCTTCCTGGAAGGGAATTTATCCTCTTCTGTTTGGAAGTATGGTTTGACCAGGCTTACTGGAAAGACTGGGTGTTTCCTAGAAAACTCCTCAGTGAGCTTGACCTCTACTGCATTCTTCCCTATCAACTTAATGATAGTGAAGGGCCCTACAAATGAGTCTCTCATTTTCTTGGGTCCTTTGAGATTGTTAAAGTTTAGTGTAGACACTAACACCTGGTCCCCTTCCTTGAAGTCAGGTTCCATATGTGATTTGTCCCACCTCTGCTTATTATACTCTTTGGCCTCAGCTATGCATTTGGCAGCAGTATCACAGCCTTTCTTCCACATATCATGGAAGTCTTTGGCTGTGGGGTGGATGGTCAGAAGATTTTTCTTCAAGTGATCCACAGGTAAAAGGGGATTCCACCCTTTCTCTACCAGTGCAGGTGTTTTTCCTGTGGTAGAGTGCTGGCTTGTATTATAAGCCAGTTGGACTGCTGGTAAGAGGGTGACCCAATCATGGCTATGTCCCTCATGGTCCTTGTATTCCATGCCATAGGCACAGAACCTCCTGAGGATGTCCTCCATTGTTTGGATCATCCTCTCAGCTAGGCCATCTGTTTGTGGATGGTAAGCTGTGGAAAAAGCAAGTTTTGTGCCTAGTATGTCATATAAATTGGTCCAAAATTCAGATGTGAATTTTGGGTCCCTGTCACTAATTATGATCTTAGGGACTCCACAGGTGGATATGATGTTATTCCAAAATAACAGAGCAGTGTCCATGGCTGTGTCCTCTTTATGGCATGGTAGACATCTCATGCTCTTGCTGAACCTATCAACTATGATTAAGCAGGCATTGTAGTTTTCTTTGCCTCCTGGGACAAGTCCTGTGACCCAGTCCATGTTGATGGTTTCCCATGGGTGTTTGGGTTCTTCTATGTGTTGAAGCAACCCATATTTTTTCCCATGTTTTCTATTTGCCTTTTGGCATCTTTCACAAGTGTTGATGTATTCACTCAACTCTTGCTCCCACTTGGGCCACCAAGCTGTGCTTGCTATCCTCTCTTTAGTCCTGTCCTCACTCATGTGTCCCATGTAGGGGCAGTCATGGCATTCCTGCAGGATTAAGGAGATGTGGTCTCTGTCTATCACTGTGAGTGCACTGGTGTGCTTTTCTCTGTGATAAATCAGGCCATCTATAAGGAAGAATTTATTGTCCTTATAGGCCCTCAACCAGGGTTCCTCCAGCTGGGTTTCCAGTTCTGGGCTCCTGTATTTTTATTGAAGGAGTTGGAGTAGTATGCTACACTGTTTGTGTTTAGCATAGGATTTCAGTACTGCATTGAAAAATTCATTGTGCAGTTCTGAGGAACTTATTCCCAGTATGGGGGTTTCTGTCCCTTCTGAATCAGTGTTTCCACTGTCAAGGGTACCACTCCCTGGTGCCCATTCAGAGAATCTGATGTTCTTTTTCCTATTTATTTCCATAAAATGGATAGGAATTCTTGCAGCAACTTCAGGGTCATAAGCTGGATTGCTTTTGACATTGTCCAGTGGCCATCTGCTAAGGCCATCTGCATTGGTATGGCTTTTACCTTCCTTGTATATGATGGTCATGTTCCCTCTATACTCCTGGATGGCTATTTGCCATCTCAGCATGTGTCTATTAGTGGTCTTAATGTTTAGTAAAGACTTCAAGGCTGTGCAGTCTGTGTAGACTTCAAAGACTGTACCCTCCAAATAATAATGGAGTTTTTCTAGAGCCCAGACTAGACATAGACATTCTGTCTGGGTGGCCCCATACCTGGCTTCTGAATCTTTCAGCTGCCTAGAGATGTAACATATTACACCTTCTCTTGGTTCACCATCCACAATTTGTCTTTGGTGAAGGGCTGCTCCCAAGCCTTGGCTGCATGCTGCATCTATATATAACTTGAATGGTAGTTCAAAGTCAGGCAAGATGAGCACAGGTGCATTTGTGAGTTCATATTTGATCCTCTCATATGCATCCCTCCTTTCCTTGGTTATTTCAAAAACTACATCCTTTGAGCATAACTTGTATAAACTACTAGTTATGTGAGCAAAGTTTTTGATGTGGTTTCTATAGTAGCTAGCAAATCCAAGGAAAGATTGCATCTCTTTGATGTTCTTTGGTACTGGCTTTTGCAGTACTGCTGCTACTTTGTTCTGGTCAATTGCCAGACTAAGGCCTGAGACTTTGTGTCCTAGAGCTAGTAGCTCTTGTTGGCCAAAATTACACTTTTTAAGTGAAATTTTCAGATTGATGGGTGTACATTTACTTAGCACTCTGTCTATGTATTGTACATGGTCTTCCCATGTCTCTGAGTATATAATGATATCATCAATATACACTACCATCCAGCCTTCCATTATTTCATCTTGAAATATGGTGTCCATCATCCTTTGGAAGTGGGCTGGTGCATTCTTGATGCCAAATGGCATCCTGGTGTACTCATATATGCCCATATGGCATATTATTCTGAGCAACTTCATGGAATTTGGTTTAACTCCATTTTGGTGGAAGCCTTTCATACAATCCATCTTGGTTATGTATTTGGCTTTGGCTAGCTTATCCAAGGCATGAGGTATCCTTGGTATAGGGTACCTGTCTGCTTTTGTGTAGTTATTCAGGGCTCTGAAATCTCCACACAATCTAGACTTGCCATCATGCCAGGTGATTAGGACAGGAGTGGTGATTTCCACTATTTCATTATGTCCAATCTTCCTAATGACATCCATGTCCAGGAGTTCATTGATATGTTTCTCAATCTCTTTCCTGGTCTCCAGACTTGCTGGGTAAGGAGGTCTCCTTAACATGGGTGGATAAGGCCTTTCCACATCCAGATATAGTTCTATATCATGGCCTTTGATCTTGCCTAATGGTTCTTCACCCATGGCAAATGCTGGTCTATTCTTCCTCAGCATCTTCAGTAAACTTAACTTTTGTTTACTGGTGAGGGTAGTGCTAAACTGTCCCTCTCTGAATTCTTTCAGAAGTTCTTCCAGTGGGTCCTGAGAAGATATCTGGTATATATCAAGAGAAAATTTCTTTTCCTTGTTAGTACCAATGGTAATATGCCTATTTTTACTATTGTAAATATCTATGCCATACATCCTCTGGTAATCTGTTCCCAGTAAAATCCCTTGGATGTGGGCATCTTCAAGCACTACAAACTCTGGGTTGAGTCTGATATTACCTTTTCTGTGGGGTATAATTATCTCTTTGATAATTGTCCCAATAGAGGTCATCTTTCCAGATGCACTCTTAAAGTTTTTTGCTCTGGTGGGCAAGAGTTCTTTTTCCCAGTTTGGGAAGTGGTTATCCAGATAATTTCTGGCCACTATGGAGCAGTGTGCTCCACTGTCAATGATCAGTGGATGCTGAGCATTGTCAATACATACAGTCATTTTTGTGGCTGTTCCATGTATGTATGCCATTCCTTTGGTTGGTGTAACCAGGAATGTTTGTGCATCTTGTGTATGTTTACACAAATTCTTGTTGGAAGTGTCTTGTGGCATGCCTGCTTCCAACTGTATATCCTGGATTTCTAGTGGGGTTTCCTCTTGGTATTCCACTAGAAATTCCTCTCTTGGGTCTTGATCCTCATCAGATGGTTCTCTAATGGCATCTCCCATAGAGTCTGATTCAGAATCCTCTGTTGGAGGTTCTTCTTCAGGGACTTTTTCTATAGCATAGACTTTCTTCTTTGCTTTTGGACAGTTGTTGGCATAGTGGTCTGTTGAACCACAATTGTGACAAGAATTCTTCTTCTTTGCCACTTCTGCCACTCTTTCTCTGGGTTTGTCTTTAAACTCCACCCTGAAAGGTTGTTTCTCTTTGAAACTACTGCTTCTATATGGGGTGAATTTCCCTATATTAGTCCTTTTCCTTATGTCTTGTAAGGTATTGGCTATATCATCTAGAGTGCAATTTTGGTTGCATCTGCACTTTACTGCATGCTCTAGTTCTCCTGGCAGTTGTGTCAGAAGTTTATGATTCCTCATTTGAAGGTTCATTTGGGGATCAATGGCTTTAAGTCTTTTAGACTATCTAAGGCACCACTCATATGGATCTTTGTCCACAGAGTATTTGTCATTTTCAAATGACATGGTCTTTTGCCATATCCAAGTTCCATTACTGTACTTTTGGATTATTTGACTCTTCCACCATGTCCAATTTCTTCTGCCATGGATTTCTTTCATTTCAGTGTACCATATACTTGCATGACCTTTAAATGCAGTATTCAGTCTAGCAGTGATCCAGTAATCTGGTATGCTTGGTACATCAATGAAGAGTCCATCAATATAATCTATGAGTTCCATATGATCATATTCTCCTGATCCAGAGAATTTGGGCCAGTTTGAGGCCTCAGGAAGCTGTTTCAAGGCTTCCTTCTCTGAATAAGATATGCCATCTCCATCCTGGTATTGTGATGGAGATCTTGCCTTATTCAACAACATGGCATCTGGTTTGATGTCATCTGGTTGATATGGATTCTCCATAGCTTGGCCTTGTGGTTGGGGCTTTAAGCTATGGTAGGCATCAAACAATTTGTTGATGTCTTGGTTCAGACACTCCCTGTCCCTGCTACTATGGTGTTGTTCTTCAGAGACTTGATTCAGTCTCTTGTTGGTTTCTTCAGAGGCTTTGCTCAGTTGAGCATATCCTTCCTGAAGGTTTTTAGCTATCTGCTCCAATGAGGCTTGAGTTTTCCTCATCCTCTCTTGGGCAGCTGCAAATTCTGTAGCCGGCTTTGCAGATTGCTCAGCATATTGGGACATTTGTAACCACAGTGTGTCACTGTTGATGTTACTCTCAGATGTGATAATGTTATTTTCAGTCTGAGTGGGGGTAATGTTTCTATTACTAGGACTACTGATTCTAGAGTGGTTTACAACTACTTCTGGTTCTTGTGTACTTCTTTTACCAAATCTAACAGCTTCTGGATCATGGGGTCTGACTCTTTCCTCCTCTGGTTGAAGGAGGCTTTGTTCTTGCCCTTGTTGCCTTGTCTTCTCCTGGAAAATTCCTGGAATTGTGAAGAATGGTGACTCTTGGCCACTGATCTGCTGGTTTCTGAATGGTGTGAAGCCACTGGAGAGCTGATTTGGCATGCTCCTTGTGAACCTGAAGGAATCTGAGTAGGCCCTGTCTGGGTTAACTGTTCTTCTATAGCTTGGATAGTGGCTTGATTCTCCCTTATCCTCTGTGCCCTTGCCTCCAGGAGTCTGTGCTGCCTGGTAGGATTCCAACCCTTGGTGATTACCATAAGGTCCTTGAAGTCTATCTCTTTGAGACAGATCTTCTGGCAACTTGATCCCAGTTCTGCCCAGTGAGTTGCTAGGTTGAACCTCTTGTTGTCCATGCTCCATTGAAACAAATCTTTGAGGAGTTGGTGGATTTGAAGAACTTGATCCATATCCTTCCAGTCCTCTGGTTTGAGGTTTTTGTTGAATTGGAGTGTGAATGGCAAGGTTGATATTATCTCCCTCATTGTTTTGCCATCCACCACTGTGTCCAATGTGTCTTCTTTCAGGTCTTCTGGTTCTAGACATTCCTGCTCTATCCTCTGGCTGGTTCCTTTGGAAGCCAAGGTCTCTGAGGTATGCAGGGGACATATCAGTGTTTGCAAGCAGTCAAAAACTTTATGTTCTTAGGGTATTTACCTTTGACTGTGCCTTGTACAAATTTGTTATCTGCTGATTTGGGCAGTTTGCCTTTGGAGGTTACAACTGGGTTAATAATTGTAATCTTCCCTGTACAAGTGGTTAAGGTTGGTTTACCTTGTATTGAAGCAGAGTTTCGTGGTTTTCTACTCCTCTGAGTGGCTATTGGTGTCCACTTCTTGGCTGTAATGAGGCCTTCACTAAGCCTTTTTCCTTTACCCTTGCTGCCCTCTGGTTCTGAGGGTGTCACTGGTGTGTTGGCCTGTGACTGGGTTTCAAGTGGGATGTAGTTTTCTTCCACTGAATCAAGACAGGAAAAAGAGGGCTTATGTCAGTTAAGACTTCTTAAAAGGCTGGTTTTGCACGTCTAAGAATGGCCTCTGGGCTTGTATATTATTACAATATGCCCTTGTATAATGACAGTGTAATTGAATTAACAATTTCACGTCAAAAATACAGCTTATGGTGCCCTGTCACACTGTTTGTGTGCCAGTATCCCACAGATACACTTGTGGTTTTCAAGTGTATTCTGTACAAGTGGTTTTGTATAAGTGTTATTGAGTCAACAATACACTTAATCCACGCCTCAACTGATGGTTTTTCAGTCAGAGGTGTCCTTATTCAGTCATGAATACAGGACTTATTCATGGCTGATGTGTTTTTATATACAAAACACGCCAAAAATAATTATTTTCAGTGGGTATTAGCCACGTGAAAAATACTCTTTTATAATATGAGTATATGAAAAAAAGATAAAAATATATAAAATATATATATTTAAATGGAAATTACGCCTAAAAAAATATAAAACAATGTTTTAATAAGTCATAAAAAAGGGAAAAGACTTACTCGTAAGGTCCAAAAAGTTAAAAAAAACACGGCCAGGCCCCCAAAATGTCAGGCTGAGTCTATGATAAAGGTGTATATGAGTATTTACAAGCTTTAACTATGACTGTGACACGGTAAAAATGGTTTTAAAAGATGATAAGATTGATAATAAATGATTTAATTTAAGATTTAAAGGGCTTTACTATAGAGATATAGTGGTGGTGAGTGCTGTTGAAAGCCCTGGGTGCAGCTTTACCTGTTGGATTACAATAATAAAGACTACAATACTTTAAATTAAGAGTATACCTGATTATTTAACCAAGAGTAAAACTGTTTTTGACAGTTTACTACGTAGGTTATTCAAGAGCAGGATGAGGAAAGGTTTTTGGCTGTGAAAAGCCCTCCTTTTATCCTGAAATTGAGGTGGAAAGGCTGCTAGACCTTTCCACGTAGAGGAAGTGAAGATTTTTCACTCTCCTGGACAGGCTTGTGGTTTGCAAACAGCCTGTATACCCTGTATTGGGTTCAGATGTGGTTTTGAAACCACATCTGGGCAGTTTTCACCAATACAGGGTGAAAATTTTCATCTGGGGACCTCACAGCCTGATTCTGACGTGTATGACGCGTAGAATGCTGTACAGAAACTGTATGGGACCCCAGTATTGACTGACATATGAGGTATTGAAGTAAAAACATGCTTCTTCGTCTATTTGACACCTCATATTCATGGTTATGGGATATTATCCCATGGTAAGGCTCTATCTGACAGCAGGTGGGATTTTGACCTTAAAATGGTCATAACTCTGTCAGTTTTTGAGATATCAAGCTCAAAGTTGGTTCATTGAATAGCCCTGTATGCGCCCTACACAATGGTACCCAATTTGACATGGTTATCATTAAATATGACAAAGGTATCCCATGTACAAGTATTTTTGTACATTGGCGTGGTCTGGTCAAAAGCTGTATTAAGCTTGTTTGGCCAATAACTTCTGTTGTAGTTGAGTTATGAGGAAATGGATGGCACCATCAGATAGCCCTGATTTCTCTCTTTCCAAAAAGACCCCACTTTAGGTATCTCACACTAAAACTGTAAAAGTTAGATGAGAGGTGAATGTTTTGTTCACCCTTATTTGGTCTGAATTTGACCATAACTCAAGTAATACTGGTGCTAGCTCAGTTTAGCTGGTACCATTGGATAGCCCTGGCTTAGAGCTTCATTTTGAATACCCATTTGATGGGGTTAAGTCTCTCCTTCTAGATTTTAGATGAGAGGTGAAAATTAAGGTTTATGCTCAGCAATAACTTTGAGCAGGAATAACTTTGTTGTTTCTTGTCCTATGGTGATGGGACTTATATTTTCAGAAAGAGGTAAGTTTCCTATTTCTTCTGATACCTTTTGAGCTAATTTGGCTCAGTTCCATGTTTTGGTGGTATTTTGGCTATACCATTGGTTTATGGTATTTTGGCTGTCATGCTTGTGCTCTGGTTTTGAGTCACAGGCTGACATTGTTTTATCATCTGATTTCTTTTCAGTGGGCTTAACCTCTTCTTCTTGTTTTGGTTTGACAGTAGGTTTTTCCATAAATTTCTTTTTGAGCTCTGATTGTTCTTTTTGCAAAAGCCCTGACAATGTTTTTGGCACTTTCATTTCCTTCCATAGGTACTCTCTGATAATTGGGGACAAGGTAAGATGCTCCTTGGGTTCTGACAATTCTTCTGTCCAGATCTTCAGCAAGGTTAGTGCATCTAGTTGCTGTATGACTTTCTTCCCTGCAGTAAGCACACTTCAATGGTGGTCTTGGAGCCATTTGGGCTGGTATGTATGGTTGGTAACTGGATGAAAATGGTGGTAAAGGATTCCTTGGCCTGTATGGCTGGTTATTTTGAGGGAATCTTTGCTCTTGATTATTGTTCCAATTCCTTCTTGGTGGATTAACTGCTTCTGAAAGGGTTTTGAGTTGATTTAAAACTTCTTTAACTGATTCTTTTCCCTCATTTCTTGGTTGAGGTTCTGGTTGTGGAGGATTTTTGATCTTTTGGGTGAGTTCTTTTACTTGTTTTAAAACTTCATCCCAGCTTTCATCCTCAAATCTTGTTTTCTTTTCTGGAGGTTTTGGTTTAGAAAATTCCTTTTGTTGAATAAGTACCTTGGCCTCCAAGTCTTGTTCAATGTATAACTTCAAAATATCCAATCTTGGAATGATGTAACCTCCATCCAAGGCTTGAACCATAGCTCTGTCTTTAATCATTTCTTTGTAAATTGATTCTTGAACACTAGTGGAAAGGCTGGCCAATATTTCTTGATTATGATTGATATCACCTTGGATATATTGGTATCTTTTGAGGTAAGTGATGATTGCTTCATATTCCCCAATGAATTTTATGTATTGATTCATGTTTCTTATTCCACCTTCTTGTTGAGTTTTTGTGAATAATTCAGTGATTGAGAATAATCTGTATCTTCTTTCAGGTGAGACTGTTCCCCATCTTCTTTTCATATCCACTTTCAATTGATACCAATCAGCTGTTTCATATCCTGGCATTCCTTCAATATTATAACTGATTTCTTCATCTTTTGTCCAAAATGCTATTTGTCTTGCAATGTCTCTTCCACTTGCTCCTTCAATTTCTGCAATATTTTCAACTTTCTTGATGAATCTTTCCACATCCTTTCCATCAAACCACAGATTATAATCCTTGGCTCTGATTTTCACTATTGGAGTAGTGTTTCTTGGAATTCCTTGATGTGATGGAGTTGGTATTTGGGAAGAAATGTTGACTCTTCTTGGTAAGGTACTTTGTCTTTGTTCTGTATAAGGTGTTGATGTGGCCATGGGTCTGGGATAAGGTGAAGGTGATCCATGCTGCCTGAATGATCTTGGAAGGGTGGTCTGTTCCTCAAGTGGACTATTTTGTGGAGTATAACTTGATGATTTATTTTTCCCTTCCTTTTTGATTAGTGCTAGTAATTCTGCTTGCAATTCTAGCATCTTCTGCTGATGTAAGGTTTGACTATGAAACAATAAGTAAAAATTACTAATTTATTACTTATTGTACTCTGAATGTCCTTATGAATTGAACAAATAAGATTAAAAATATAATAATAATAAATAATTATTATTATTATGGCGTAAAATAATTATATTATTAAATAAATATAATAATATAATTTATATTATGAAAATATAATATAATAAATAAATATATGAATATAAAATAATTAATATATTTAAAAAGCTCTTTATTATTGTTACCAACAAATAATAAAGGCGTAAAAAATTGCTTTTTATTACTAAAAAACAATTAATAACAATAATATTACTAATATTAAAGTTATGAATTAATATAAATACTATTTATATTAATTAGAGAATTATTAAGAGAGTAATAATAGAGAAATTATTATAATAAGAGAAAATAACCTACTTTTAACACTTAATATAATAATTTTGAAATATTTTACGCCAAAAAATATAAATACAACCTTTTCAAATTGTATTTACAATAAAAATAAAGAAAATTACAAATTATTCTGGATTTTTACGTGGAAATGAGTTTTAGAGAGATTTTTAACAAAAACAATTAAATAAATGATTTAATCACGTAAAAATAGATGATTATAATAAGGTGGTCTTTGGTCTTTAATAATATAATAGATTTATATATAAAGAATAAAGAAATTACCTTTGATTTAATTGATTTAATGTTTTTGATGCGTCTGAGGGGAAAATAGAGTAAAAAGAGCTTTATTTATAGTAAATACCTCCCTCCTAGAGTCCAACAGGCTTCTAGTAGACGTTTACTGATCATATCCACTGGAATTGATCAATATTTTAAGGTTTGATGATGATTACATCATGATCAAACCATATTACATCATTATCACACCATTATTTAGAGTTATCACTATAACTCTAAGTTTGATGACATCAGAGGCTTGGCAGAACCCCAAATTTCGTGGATTTTATTAGTTTTAATCATAAACTAATAGTATTCACCAATTTTATCACTCTTAAGACTGTTAAACTTAATTTAAGCCTACTGTGAGTGATCATAACTGCTCCAATTAAGCTCAAACTTTGATCCTCAATAACTTTTAAGATTTTCACGCTACAGCAATTCGAAGAGTGAATTCTGATAGCCTGGCATAACCCTATTATGCTGCCAAGAGCTTCTAATTACATCATCAAAACTCTAATTTTGATGATTTTTCTTGTACCTCATCTTTTCTGTTGAAATTCAATATTTTAAACTTCAAACCTTGATTTCAGGGGGTTATACCCTGAATTTAATAATAAACATTACATCATTCTTCACGAATGAACTAGTAGAATCCAACTGTATACTTTTTTTTAAGTTTGGAACACTTTCACAACAAAGTGGTCAACAGCTCTGTTGATTTTTGTCAATATTTCATCATAGGTTTTAACCTTGTTTATAATTTGTAAAATAAAGTTCATATCTGTGTTCTTACAGTAATTATGTGGTAACTTTCTTTTTGGTTCATCATTCTATCATGTATAGTTTAGGAGATATTAGCTATGATCCTTGAATATATGCGTTGACCAAAAAAGTGCATATATTCAGGTTAATTCCTTAAGTATTACCTTTGGAAATTAGCTTATTAATTGTTTTATGTGTGTATTTTCGTGGGGAATCCATTGGTACGATTTATTTTACATGTTGTTTCATTAGCTCTTGAGATAAATAAGGTTTTATGGTTTTTATAAGGTATTATACCTTATAACTCATTAAATATTGACTTTACAGATATGCCATAAAAATGGTATATGTGTATTTTACCATGGGGAATCTAATGGTATAATTTATTTTACATGTTGATTCATTGGTTTTTAATTTAAACCAATTTTTGTACCAATTTATGGTATTTTTTGTATATTTAAGTAATTATTTTTAATGTATAATTATTCTAAGTAATTTTAATATAATTATGCTAAAGGTATAATTATTCTAAGTCTTTTTTGTGGCCTTATTGGGTATGTGGTCATATCTCAAAGGCTCACATTCCCTACCACAATCTGATATGTGTGATTAGGGTATCATCCACTGTCCTACCTCTTCATTAGACTTTATCAGTCCTGAAGCTCAATAATGCTTGATTTTGTTATTATTTAGGTTTTCTTTCATTTTTAAACCTCCTCAGTAGTTTATCAGCATTTGTTATATCTTTCTCAAGTAGCCATTCATCTTCTTGAGTTGGATTTCTATACCTTACAAGGTATTCTCTTTCTTTTTTGTTCCTTGTCCTTCTTTCTTTAAGGACTTTTACAATTCTTTTTTCTTCTCCTTCTTCCAAAGGGGGAATTTCAAGTGGGGGTTTATTTCTTAGTGGAAATAATTCCTTGTCACTTGAGCTGTAAGGTTTTATAAGACTTACAGGGAAAGCTGGGTGTTTATTCATTAAATCACCTGTAAGTTCCAATTGTACAACATTGGGTCCATGAAGTGCTTTTACCATAAATGGTCCTGCAAAGGAATCTTTCAATTTCTTTGGTCCTTTTATGTTATTAAAGTTAAGAGTTGATACTAATACCAAATCTCCTATTTTGAAGTCAGGTGGTTTATGACTTTTGTCCCATCTTTCTTTTGCATATTTGAAAGAGTCTTGCATGCATCTGTTTGCATGGTGTCTTTCTTTGTCAAGCATTATCTTAAAACTGCTTGCTGTTGGATGTATGTCTACTAAGTCCTTTTTGAGGGTATCATAAGGAAGTCTTGGATTCCAACCTTTCTCTAGCATTGCTGGTGTTTTGCCAGTAGAAGAATGGATTGATGTCTTATATGCCAGTTCAAGTGCTGGTATTAGTGTACACCAATCATGGGTGAAACCATCAGAATCTTTGAATTCTAGCCCATAAGCACAGAATCTTCTGATCATGTCTTATAAGGTCTGTATCATTCTTTCTGCTAAACCATCAGTTTGAGGATGGTAAGCTGTTGAGAATGATAGCTTTGTCCCAAATAAGTTATGGAGATTTGTCCATAATGCTGAAGTGAACTTTGGGTCTCTGTCACTTATAATATTTTGGAATAAGCCTGTGTGGCTAATGACTTTATTCCATATCATTATGGCTGTATCCATAGCTGTGTCATCTTTATGACATGGTAAGAACATGGGAGTTTTACTGTACCTGTCAACTAACACTAGACATGCATTATAGCTCCTGTCTCCTCCTGGAGGTAGTGCTGTCACCCAATCCATATGAACTATTTCCCATGGGGATTTGGTTTCTTGGATTTGGATCATCATTCCAAATTTCTTTCCTGTGGCTCTGTTGGCTTTTTGACATCTGTAACAGGTTTGGCAGTACTCTGCAACATCTTTCTTCCAATTTGGCCACCAAGAGCAGGTTTTCACCCTCTCTAGTGTCCTATCTTCTGAGAGATGTCCAGATGCAACACTAAGATGACACTCATGTAAAATAGTGTTTATTAGTGTTCTATCTGTTAAGGCCATAACACATGTGTGTTTTGTTCTATGGTAAATGATTCCATCAAGGAGGTGGAATCTTCCTTCATCATATGCCTTTTTCCATATTTCATCTAGTTTTGATGAAAGTGATGGATCTTTGCAGTCTTTCATTAGAAGTTGGCTTAAGATATGGAAATTTTTGTCTGTCTTATAGCTTTCTTTAACTTGGTTAAAGAATTCTGTGCCTATGTCTGTGACACATATTCCTTCTATATGGTGCTCTTCTTGTGGTACCCATGCTGGATTGTCAGGGGTATTTGCCAAAGCCCATCTGCTAAGATCATCTGCATTTTTATGAATATTTCCAGATTTATGTACAATTGTCATATTTCCTCTATATTCTTGGATAGCAATTTGCCATCTCATCATATGTCTATTTGGAGTATTCATATTTAATAGTGATTTCACAGCATTACAGTCTGTGATTACATCAAATACTGTGCCATCCAAATAATAATGCAGTTTTTCTAAAGCCCACACTAGGCATAAGAATTCCATTTGGCTTTCTCCATACCTTGCTTCTGTTGGCTTTATTTGCCTTGAAATGAAACAAATTGGTCCTTCCACTGGTTTATCATTGATAATTTGTGTTTGGTGAAGTGCAGCACCTAATCCTTCTCCACAAGCATCAATGTATAGTTTGAAAGGTAGTTTCCAATCTGGCATTAGAAGAAATGGGGCATTTGTTAGTGAATTTTTCAATTCTTCATATGCCTTGACCCTTTCTTCAGTCATTTCATAAACTGTTTGTTGGTCACATAATTTATATAAGGATTTGGCAATTTTTGCAAAGTCCTTTATATGCTGTCTGTAGTAACCAGCAAATCGTAAAAATGATTGCATTTCTTTTTTGGTTTGAGGCATTGGTTTGAGTAGTACTGCTGCTACTTTATTTTTGTCTATGCCTAGACTAAGTCCAGATACAACATGTCCTAGTGCTTTTAGTTCACTATATGCAAAATGACACTTTTTCAAGGAAATTTTCATATTCACTTGGACTATTTTTTGTAGTACCCTTTCTAGTCTTGTAAGGTGATTTTCCCAAGTTTCTGAGCAAACTATGATATCATCAATATAGATAATTAACCATCCTTCTGATAATTCTTCAGGGAATATGGTATTCATCATTCTTCGATAATGGGAAGGTGCATTTTTTATCCCAAATGGCATTCTTAAGTATTCAAAAATTCCACAATGGACTATTATTCTTAGTAGTTTCTTGGCATTGTCTGTTAAGACATTTTGATGAAAACCCTTAAGAGCATCCATAGCTGTGATGAACTTAGCTTGTGACAATTGGGTCAATGTCTCATGGATCCTAGGTATTGGATATCTGTCTGGAATGGTATAGGTGTTCAGGGCTCTGAAGTCTCCTACCATCCTTGATTTTCCATTATGCCAAGTTATAATGACAGGTGTAGTAACTTCTACTTGTTCATTATGTCCAACCTTTCTTAATACTCCAAGGTCCATTAATTCTTTAATGTGCACTTCTAAGGCTTCTCTAGCCCTTGGACTGGCTGGATAAGCAGGTCTTCTTAATAAAGGTGGGTAAGGCTTTTCTACATTAAGAATTATATCCACTTCATGTCCAATTATGGAACCTAGTGGCTCTTTGTCAGTTGCAAAGGCATTTTTATACTTAAATAAGAGGTCAATCAATTATTCTTTCATTTTTTATGTTAATTCTTGATTGAATTCTGCCTCTTTAAGTTGTTCAGATATAAAAAGATCCTTTTCTGGAATTTTTTCTTCCTTCTTAATAGCTGTGATTTGATTTTTGTTATTTAATAAGCCAAACTTTTGTCTTTTGTTATCTCCTATGGTAAAATATCTGTCTTTTTGGTTGGAGATATCTATACCATAGATTGATAGGTAGTCATTCCCAAGTATGAAATGATTACTAGTACAGTTGTCCATTACTACAAACTCTACTTTAATTCTGACACATTGTGAGGGATGAGGAAAAATTAGTGTTAAATCAATTATTCCAAGGGGCTTCATGCTCTCACTTGCACTACTAAATTTGACACCTTGTATTGGCATAAGTTTTTCTTGCCAGTTTGGACAATGGTTTTTAAATAACTTTTGCCAGCGCAGGTGCAATATGCTACTGTATCCAAGTTAACTTTTCCTTCTTGGTTATCAACCATAACAATACTTATACTTGATTTTCCAGCTGTATATCCCATTCCTCTTGCAGGTTTGGTTCTATACATTTTGGCATCTTGTATGTTTGTCAGGTTTGTGTCAGATGTTCCAACTTGTGGTAAGTTTGAATTAACATCCAGTACTTCATAAATTATATCAATATTATCAATTTGTGCATTAATTATATTGATTTCATCACTTTCAGAGCTTTCTGACTCTTCTGTCTCTTTTTCAGAGTCAGATTCCTCTTCTTTGCCATTGTGGTTTTCTGTTTCCACAATTTCATTAATCTTTGCTTTTTTAAGGCAATTATTGGCTAAGTGTCCAATACCTCCACATTTATGGTATTTTCTTTGCTCATTATTGTTGGATGTATTGGTCTTAAAGGATTCTTTTGATTTATCTTTTTTGATAAATGGTTTATTTGGGCTTTTAATGTCCAATTTTTTCCAAGTCCTGCCAATTTTTGTTCTTGTCACTATATCTTCTAGTGCATTTATATACTCTTTTGTGGAGCATGGTTCTATACACCTGCTTCTTAGGGCATGTTCTAGTTCCCCTCCACATTTTTTAAGTATTTTCATGTGCACCATCTTTTGTGACATTTCTGGGTACAGTGCATTAAGCCTTTCAACTTGTTTCAAGAACCAAGTTAAAGGTTTGTCTTTCTCTGGGTCAAAGAAAGAGTTTTCAAATGCATTTTCTATCTTATACCTCCAGGCATCATTTGCCTACTTGGTGATTATTTCTTGTTTCCACCAAGACCAGGTATTTTTACCATTTGTTTGTCTTATGCCATAATACCATCTTTTTGCAGATTTCTCAAACAATGAATGTAATCTTGCAGTGATTAATTCATCTGGTATGGCATAGTCTTCTTGTAACACGTCAATTGTTTTAATAAATGAAATGTGGTCATATTCACCTTCTCCTGTAAATGTTGGCCATTCCTTCAATTGAGGTGCTTCCTTCATTAAGACTTGGTTATTATCTTGGTGACTCAAGTCTGTTATGAAAGGATTTGACAATTCCTCTTTTGTTTTAACAGGGCTTCTTATATGAGAAAATGGAGTTGATAACTTTGGCATATTTAAATTAGCCTCATTAATTTTATCCATTTTTTCAGTAATAAGCCTTATTTCACTCTGAATATCATCTTTCAGATGCATTCTTGCTTCATCAATTTTTTCCACATGGTCCAAAAGTAATTTTTGGTGTGATGAAGTCTTTTCTTCAAATTTTTCTACAGAAATACTTAATTTATTTAATTTTTCTGTAAGATTGTCAATACTCACATCATAATTGATTGTCAAAGTCTTGTCTTTGATATCTTTTATGTATTTATACAATTCTTGTTGTCCTTGTATTAATTTTTGAGTATTGTCAATCAAATTCTTTGGTTTATTATTGTCAACAATAGACTTAATGTTGTCAATTTCTTTCTTGTTTTGCATAACAATTTTTGTTAAAGAAGATAAATTGTTATTTATTTCTTGTAGTGATAATAAACTATCTTTAATTTCTTTTAGAGGTAATATACTATTTTTAATTTCTGTTAAAGTACTTACAACATCTTTGGACAAGGTTATTTCTTTGGGAAATGAGGTTGTCTCATTCTTTGCTCTTCCTTGTCCTTGAATTCCATCAAGGTTCTGGCCATGTTGAAAACATTGTCCATGGCATCCTTTTGGATTCTTGGGATCATGTAGCTTGGGGAATATGGTTTCCTCCAATTATTTTTCTTGTTCTTCTTCCCTTCTTGGGGAAGTGGGCTGGCTTGAGGCTTGCTGGTAGAAGCTACTGGGGCTTCTTCCTTGGTTGCCTCCCTCTTTTTGGCGTGGTAATCCTTGATTTTTTTGATTTGAGGTTTGGATGACAGTGGATTCCATCCATTGGAGTATTTCACTATCTCCTCCTCTTTGAGGAACTTTTTCAGGATGTGCCAGGAGTTCATCACTCCTTGGTGTATTTGAGGCAGCATTTCCCAATCTTTGTCCTTGTACACTGTGTAATACTGCTTGTACTGGCTCATGTAGATGTCTATTTTGAGCCCTCTGAATGTGATTTGTACCTATTTGAGTTACTCATACTTAGTTCCAATTCAGGCTCAGATATCATGGGCATTTCTGGGACTTGCCTTTGGAATAAGGCACTTCCTTGTGTGGATTCTGTTCCACTGGGGATATTGCCCTTTCTTTTCCCTTTTGAGGGATCAGTTCTACCTCTGAGTCCAGCTCCATCTGATTGGATGGAGTATTGGGAACCTCTTCTTGTAGTCATAATTTAAGAAAATAAAAAGTATTTTAGGATAAAAAATTCTTTTTATGGCAAAAAGAGGTGCTCACCTTCAGAGTGTTGAATGGTGGGTCCTGGAAAGTCTAATTTCTTAGCTTTCTTTCTTTTGGTGATAACTGGTGTTGGAGAACTTTGACAAGTTTCTTCCACCAATCTCTCAACAGTAGCTTGGTTGTCTTCTGTTGGGTTATCTTCAAACACTAAAAAAGACAAATAAATATAAGTCTTTTTATAAGAAGTGGTATTTTTGGTAATATATGGCAATTTTCCACGTAGAAATTTCTTTAATATCTTTAATGAATAAAGAAATGAATAAAAATGAATAAAAATAACTTTTTTATTGTTTTTTTTTAATATTTTTTAATATTTTTTATATTTTTTATTTTTAAGGAATAAAATAAAAAATGAATATGATTCTTATAAAATTAAATTATAATAAAAATTTTTTTTAATTTATAAAATATCTCTTTTAATCACTAGAGTCACTCAAAGAAAGTTTTTGAAAGTCTAAGGAAGTGAAAAACCACGTGTAAGACAGTACAATTGCTTTCCAAATGCCTCAATAGCTTTTAAAATCAATAAAATATAAAATTATTATATAATTTTATGATTATAAATATGATTTATTATTGGATAAACCCAATTAGAATCTTTTTGAAGGTCTTTTAAGTAAATATCACGGCCAGGCCCCCAAATGTAAGGTTTCACTATGAAACAATAAGTAAAAATTACTAATTTATTACTTATTGTACTCTGAATGTCCTTATGAATTGAATAAATAAGATTAAAAATATAATAATAATAAATAATTATTATTATTATGGCGTAAAATAATTATATTATTAAATAAATATAATAATATAATTTATATTATGAAAATATAATATAATAAATAAATATATTAATATAAAATAATTAATATATTTAAAAAGCTCTTTATTATTGTTACCAACAAATGATAAAGGCGTAAAAAATTGCTTTTTATTAATAAAAAACAATTAATAACAATAATATTACTAATATTAAAGTTATGAATTAATATAAATACTATTTATATTAATTAGAGAATTATTATAAGAGTAATAATAGAGAAATTATTATAATAAGAGAAAATAACCTACTTTTAACACTTAATATAATAATTTTGAAATATTTTATGCCAAAAAATATAAATACAACCTTTTCAAATTGTATTTACAATAAAAATAAAGAAAATTACAAATTATTCTGGATTTTTACGTGGAAATGAGTTTTAGAGAGATTTTTAACAAAAACAATTAAATAAATGATTTAATCACGTAAAAATAGATGATTATAATAAGGTGGTCTTTGGTCTTTAATAATATAATAGATTTATATATAAAGAATAAAGAAATTACCTTTGATTTAATTGATTTAATGTTTTTGATGCGTCTGAGGGGAAAATAGAGTAAAAAGAGCTCTATTTATAGTAAATACCTCCCTCCTAGAGTCCGACAGGCTTCTAGTAGACGTGTACTGATCATATCCACTGGAATTGATCAATATTTTAAGGTTTGATGATGATTACATCATGATCAAGCCATATTAGATCATTATTACACCATTATTTAGAGTTATCACTATAACTCTAAGTTTGATGACATCAGAGGCTTGGCACAACCCCATATTTCGTGGATTTTATTAGTTTTAATCATAAACTAATAGTATTCACCAATTTTATCACTCTTAAGACTGTTAAACTTAATTTAAGGTTACTGTGAGTGATCATAACTGCTCCAATTAAGCTCAAACTTTGATCCTTAATAACTTTTAACATTTTCACGCTACAGCAATTCAAAGAGTGAATTCTGATAGCCTGGCATAATCTTATTATTCTTCCAAGAGCTTTTCATTACATCATCAAAACTCCAATTTTGATGATTTTTCTTGTAACTCATCTTTTCTGTTGAAATTCAATATTTTAAACTTCAAACCTTGATTTCAGGGGGTTATACCATGAATTTAATAATAAACATTACATCATTCTTCACGAATGAACTAGTAGAATCCAACTGTATACTTTTTTTTAAGTTTGGAACACTTTCACAACAAAGTGGTCAACAGCTCTGTTGATTTTTGTCAATATTTCATCATAGGTTTTAACCTTGCTTATAATTTGTAAAATAAATTTCATATCTATGTTCTTACAGTAATTACGTGGTAACTTTCTTTTTGGTTCATCATCCTATCATGTATAGTTTAGGAGATATTAGCTATGATCCTTGAATATATGCGTTGACCAAAAAAGTGCATATATTCAGGTTAATTCCTTAAGTATTAACTTTGTAAATTAGGTTATTAGTTGTTTTATGTGTGTATTTTCGTGGGGAATCCACTGGTACAATTTATTTCACATGTTGTTTCATTAGTTCTTGAGATAAATAAGGTTTCATGGTTTTTATAAGGTATTATACCTTATAACTCATTAAATATTGACTTTACAGATATGCCATAAAAATGGTATATGTGTATTTTACCATGGGGAATCTAATGGTATAATTTATTTTACGTGTTGATTCATTGGTTTTTAAGTTAAACCAATTTTTGTACCAATTTATGGTATTTTTTGTATATTTAAGTAATTATTTTTAATGTATAATTATTCTAAGTAATTTTAATATAATTATATTAAAGGTATAATTATTCTAAGTCTTTTTTGTGACCTTATTGGGTATGTAGTCATATTTCAAAGGCTCACAGCTGAAGTCTCTCTGTTGAAGACATTTCTTCCTGTCCTTCAACGGTTTCTTCATTAAGGTTTTCTTCCTGGATTTCTTCAGTACTACCAGGTAATTTTGATGATGAAGGTTTATCCATTTTTTATTTGTTTATGTCTTCCTTTGATTCTGGTATTGAGTTATTGATTTTATTTCTTTCAAGGAGATCAAGGAAAAATTTCTCCACAACCTTCAAGTCCCTTTTATTGGTTCTTGGTGTTGCAAGTGGGAAATTGGACTATTTATTTGATTCCTCCCCTAGTTCTGTTTCTTGCTTTGGTGGATAGAAGTAATGATCAGAGTGAGTTGATGATTCAGATTCTTGAGATGATGGTTTGGACTGATTTTGATTATTTGAATCCAGTTTTTTGTTATAAGAAATAGTATTCTTGGAGTTGTTAAGAATTTTTTTATTGTAATTTAATTGATTTTTTATTGAATTTGAGGTTATCTGCCACTGTTGGGACACCAGATGTGGGAAACCCCTCCTGTGTGGGATTAAAATGAGGCAGTACCTGGAGGGGGAAATCACAGGTAACTAGTTTTGAATTGCTAATAACTCCTGTAACCAAGGGTGGCAAGGGTGTATTGCCTGCCCCTCCTAAAATACTGAACAAAATCTTCCTTGGAGCTCACAAACCAAAATAAAATTGTTATGTGGCTTTACAACTGCAGAAGACAAAATTCAGCAGTCTCAGATCAGACCTATTCAATAAATAATATGAAAAATAATGTCAGTAATTTTGGTTAATTTTTATATTTAATGAAATACTTGTCTGTTTTAATTTTAATCTTTTTTTGGTTAAATTGAGGTGAGTTGTTTCTTCTTGGTGATAAATCCTTGGTAGGATGGGTTATTTAAGGTTTTCTGGAAAATTTGATTGGTTTTGATAAAGGTAATTTTGTTAAGGTAAAGTTATAATAGAGTAAAATAATTTTTTTTAACAGTTTGTTATTATTTTTTTAAGAGTGTTTAATAATAAAATATAATTGTATTTGTTATATTTAAAAGGTAAGATTCTTTGATATTGGATTTTTAAAGGGGTAAGTTATTTTTAAGTCTTGATAAATGGTGTTAACTTTACTGGATAAAATATTTTATTAGAGTAGCAACCCTAATCTTGGGTACTGGGTAATTTTTAATAATAATTTTATTTTAATAATACGATTCCACTGAGCTTAGCTACTGGGTAATTCTCAACACTATACTTCCACTGAGCTTAGCTACTGGGAAAGTAAGTTCACTATGATTTTCTGGACTACCTCCCAGGTGAGGGATGAATTATTCCTATGCTCCTACTGTGCAGTGGATACAATTTGCATGGGATATAATTTGCATAGGATATATTTTTCATGGGGGGGATTTTGAAATTTGGGGGAGAGAGCCCCTCTATTTATACCTTTTGGGAGCCCAGGGGGCCCTCCATGGGAGCTGTCTCTTTCCACTTTAATTCCTCTTGATTTCATCATGTGACTCTGTTTTTGGTGAGGACCTTTCTTGCATGGGTCAGGTGATTTAAGGTTTGGTGATAATTTTTCTCTCTGCACAGCCTCCATTTATCACATGATTGTCTTTTGGTGAACTAATTATGATGTGATATTCTTGAATTTTCCTTGCATACATGAGGTGATTCAATTTTGGCTGGGGATTTTTGTTGTGCACAGCCTCTTTTTTGTCACATGATATTCTGTTGGTGGATGCAGTATCACATGATGACCTTGTAATTCCTTTCCATGTGTCCTATTTTAGGTTGGGTAGAAATGGCTGTGTAATTTATGTAGGTGTCATGTTTGTTTTTCTTCTTTTTGAACTTTAAAATGAAGTCAGGTGATAGCTTCTTGCATTGGTGAATTTACTGTTTTTTATGAGATGATGTGATTGTTGATTTTGACACATGCTGTGCATAGTCATGTGGTTGAGATTTAATTGGAATTGTGTACTGCATGCAGCCTGTTGTAACTAGCTGTGGTTTGCATGAGGTGATGAGTAGTGTAAATAATTATGTTTTAAGGTTTTAAGTGGGGATACTGTGGATATAAGATAAGGTACTCCTGGGGCTGTGTTGTAAATGAATTGCAGGAATTCCATGGAGTTGAGCTTTGCATCATGTGACTTTGAATGCAAGTTGGCTGTATAACTAATGCATGTGTCATTTTCTTGCTGCATGAGTCCTGTGGCTGTAAGGGGGTGTAAAGCTGGGTGGGGTGTGTAATTTAAAGAGTGGTACCTCATTTGTTTTAACTAGTTTGCTATATGTAAATTAATTTTTTACATATGCATAGTGAAATTGAATAAGTTATTTAAACACATACACTTTCCTTTGGTGCCTGTGCCATGGTTTTATGAGTTAAATCCAGCTTCTTGCTGTAAAATTGACCTTTTGGTGTAAAATTTGAGTGTAAGTCTGCCTGTAGGCTGGATTTCCTGCTGTTATAGGGTACTATGAGCTTGAGCCTGGTGAAAAAAATGGTATGGAATACCACAGTGCTCTTTGTTTGTGTGTTGACTACTGCAAACTTAATGCTGTCACTAGGAAGAACAGGTATCCTGTTCCTCCAATGAATCAGCTTCTTACCGTATTCAACGGTGCTACTATCTTCTCCAAGATAGATCTGCGTGGTGCTTATAATCTCCTGAGAATTAAAGAGGGGGATGAGCACTTAACCCACTTTAGAGCCAAATATGGTAGTTATGAGTATTTGGCTTAACCAATGCTCCAGCTTCATTCCAAAATCTTGTGAATGATATCTTTGCAGATTATTTGGATATTTTTTCTGTAGTTTACTTAGATGATATTATGGTCTTCTCTAGCTCTTTAGATGAACATGTTAAACATGTGGCCTCTGTTCTCCAAAGACTGAGAGACAATAAATTGTTTTATAAAGCCTGAAAGTGTGTATTCCATTCCTCAAGTGTGGAATACTTGGGCTATGTTGTTTCAAGTGATGGCCTCAAGATGGATTCTTCAAAGGTTCAACAAATCCTCAATTGGCCTCAGCCCAAGAACATCAAGGCCCTCCAATCTTTTCTTGGCTTTGCCAACTTTTATCGTTGTTTCATTAAAAAATATTCCAAAAAAATCTCTGCTCTCACTTCCCTCCTTAAGAAAGATTCTCCCTTTATCTTCAATGAGGAAGCTCTTAGTCAGTTTCAAATACTCAAAGAAGCTTTCACCACTGGTCCTATTCTCTCTCAATTTAATCCTTCTCTACCAACTATTGTAGAGACTGATGCTTCTGATTATGCCTTGGGTGCTGTACTGAGTCAGGTGAATGACTCAGGAAAGCATCCCATTGCATTTGATAGTCGCAACCTCTTACCAGCTGATCTCAACTATGGAATTAATGACAAGGAGCTCCTTGGCATAGTTTGGGCTCTCAAGCACTGGAGAGCTTTTCTCCTTTCTCTTTCTGATTCCTTTGACGTCTTGACAGACCACTGTTGCCTTCAGTATTTTATGTCCTCCAAATTCCTTACTCATCGTCAAGCCCGTTGGGCAGAATTTCTATCTGAATTCCATTTTATCATCACTTACCGCCCAGGCAGGCTGGCCACTTTACAAGATGCCTTGTCACGTTGGGACGACGTGTACCCAGAGAGGGGGGTGGATTTCATCAGCAAGAATCCTCAAAATTTTCATCAAGTTCTCAAGCAAAATGAAATTCAAGAGTCATGATTCTTTTCAATAAAAGTTGATATGTTTTCAGATTTAGTTGATCAAATTCAAAGACAAGTATGGCAAGACACAGATTATAAGGAAATACTCAAGAAATTAGCAAGAGGAGAATCAGTCCCAGACTATGCTCTTGAACCTCAAGCAAAATTATTATTGTTCAAAGATTGAGTATTCATTCCAAGAAATCATGAAATTCAATTGGACATTCTTCAAAAGCGTCATAACTCACCGTTGGCTGGCCATCCTGGCCAAGAGAAGACCCTCAAGCTCATCAAGAGGGATTTTCATTGGGCTGGCATGAATCAAATCATCGAGGACTATGTGTCCTCATGTCAGCAATGTTCAAGAAACAAGAACATCCACCATAAGAAGTTTGGGCTACTCAAGCCTCTTCAAATTCCATCTGGTCCTTGGAATTCTTTATCAATGGACTTTATCACTCAATTGCCCTTGTCAAGCAACTTTGATTCAATTTTAGTAGTTGTAGACATATTTTCAAAAATGGCAATATTTATTCCAACTTATTCAACAATCACTGCTTTGGACTTAGCTCAAATCTTTATTAGTCATGTCTTTTCCAAACATAGCCTTCCAATCAGTATTGTTAGTGATAGAGGTTCATTATTTGTTTCATCATTTTGGACTCAATTGTGTCAGCAGCTCAAGATATCAAGAGATCTTTCAACTGCCTTTCACCCTGAAACAGATGGACAGACAGAGAGGGTAAATCAGATTCTAGAACAGTATCTTTGGATGTATGTCAGTTACCATCAAGATGATTGGCACACCTGGCTCCCTCTGGATGAATTTGCCTATAATAATGCAGAACATTCATAAAAAAAACACTCACCATTTTTCACCATTTATGGAAGAAATCCCAGATTTGACTCAATTCACATTTCTCAAGATACACCTGCTGGAAATTTATCAACAAAACTCCAATCAGTAAATCAAGTTGTCAAAGAAGAATTAGAGTCAGCAATAAAGCGTTTTAAGAAGTATGCAGATAGAAATAGAGCAATTCCACCTGATTTCCAACCTGGGGACAAAGTATGGCTAGCTTCCAAGAACATCAAGACAACAAGACCCACCAAGAAACTTTCAGAAAGATGGTTGGGACCCTTTGAAGTTCTCAAGAAGATTGGCATCCATGCATATCACCTCAAGTTGCCTCAACAATGGAAGTCAGTTCACCCTGTTTTCCATGTGTCTTTGTTAGAACCAGTGAAGCAATCAACTATTCCAAATCGACACCAATTGCCACCACCTCCAGTAATAGTGGAAGAGCAAGAATAATGGGAAGTGGCTCAGGTTCTGGACTCAAACCTCAAGAGAGGTACATTATGGTATCTAGTGGAATGGAAAGGATTCAATGAAGACCCAGAAAGGACAACTTGGGAACCAGCTCCCCAGACCTTGTCAAGGACTTTAACACGTTGTATCCAGACAAGCCTGGCCCAAATGCCTCAAGAGTTTGATTTATGGTGCTTGGTGGGGATTGGAGGTTATAAAAGTAAGTTCCTCTCCTGGCATGCACCTTTAAGGGGGTATTCTACCCAAATTTGTTGTAAGCATTACCTTGGCCACTTTGTGAGAACTTTTCAATTCTTTGGACAGGTTCAGAAGGCCTTGCAACATCATACCCTCAAGATTTTGGACCTTTCATCAAGATATAGCCCAGTCTTTTCTCTTACTTTCTTTTCTTTCTTTAATCATGCCATAAATTATCTTTCAAGACATTCATTACCACAATTCATGCTATGGCATCATTTCTTTTTCATTTATGGTGCTTGGTGGGGAGTGGAAGTTATGAAAGTAAGTTCCATCTCCTGGTATGCATCCCTGAGGGGTCTACTTCTTGTAAAACATTACCTTGGCCACGCTGTGAGCATCAAACGCTTGATTTTATCTTTCAGAACATTTTGGCCAAAATCAAGCAACTCACCGCAAGAAGGACAACCCTCAGGCATTTCTTATTTCTTTCTTTACTCTCTTCTTTTCTCTCAATTCTTTTTCATTTTTATTTTATTTCATTTTCTTTTACTTGTATGCTTTATTTTTATTTTTGTTTGTTATTTCAAAAGCAGTAGTCATCACTCCCATATCATGTTTGGGGAGTCAATTCATTCAATAATCAAAGAGCAAAACACTAGTAATGGTAAAGACCAGCTAAAGATAACCCTCATCAAAATATCTTCAAATGAGCCTTGAACTCATCTTCAAGTCAAATTTCAAAGTCAAGACCAAGAAAATCACGGAAAAATCCAAGTCAGCAAGTCAAATATGGCAATTGGAACTTCAAGAACAGAGTGAAACACAAGAAAATAGAAGAAATTATCATCAAAAACTGTTTCATACGCCAAATTGGCCATTTTCCTGCATTTGCACATTTTTGGCTTCATTCTTCTTCAAAACATCAAAATCTTTGTTTTATTCAATTCTTCAGCAAAATATGCCATTTTGACCATATTGGCATATTTGCGCATTTTGGGCACTTTTGCACATTTTGCGCATTTTTGGCTTCATTCTTCTTCAAAACATCAAAATCTTTGTTTTGTTCAATTCTTCAGCAAAATATGCCATTTTGACCATATTAGCATATTTGCGCATTTTGGCATCATTTCTCTTCAAAACCTTCAAAAACTCAATTTTATTCAATTCTTCATCAAATATGCAATTTTAATGATATTGGCATATTTGCACACTTTTGCACATTTTAGCGTCATTTCTCTTCAAACCTTTCAAAACTCCTTTTTATTAAATTATTCATCAAATATGCCATTTTAGTGATATGGGCATATTTGCGCATTTTGCACATTTATGGCTATTTCAACTTCAAATCATGTGAAAAAGGGCAAAAACACCAATTTCAATCAAAATCATCCAAAACTTCATTATGTTGCATTTTGCACACTTTTGCTTTGCGCATTTTGGCCATTTTGACCAAAAAACTCATAAAACAACAATTTTGGAGAACAATTCAAGGACTTCTGAAATGGTCCAAGCAAGAAGAAAGGACAATTTGTCCCAATCTCCAAATGAAGACAAAATTGATGGAATGGCAGTGGGTTCTTAGGACATGGATCTAAAATCATTTTTCATCATAAGCCATGAGGACTCAAGACAAAATGAGTGAAGAACTATGCAATGACAAGAAGATAAAAGAAATAGCAGAGAAAATTGATGAATTGAAGACAGCTATGAAGTGAAGAAGAATCAGAATCAAGACAAAGAAGAAGGACCTACAAGTTATGAAGCTGAAAGGGGTTTAAATTAACATTTATGAAGAGGAACTTTGAGAGATGAAAATTGGGAATTGGGGGGAAGAACAAATCAGTTGATCTTATCAAAAGTCATTACTTTTATGGTGCTCAGAGCTCACCACTTTCAAGAGGGGGATAATGTCACAGCCATGGAGACAGGCAGGGCATTACCACTCATTACTAATGGAAAATCTTCCAACACCTAATCAGCAAGGGGTTTCATGGAAGATTCACCTAATACAGTTCCAGCCTCAAAACAGCTAAATCCAGGCAAAACCCAAATACAGGATTCACCAAATACAGCCCTGGCCTCAATACAGGCGCAAATACCTGTATTGATTCAAATAACTGTATTGGATACACCAATACAGTTTCACATCTCAAATACAGGTTCCTCAATCATACAGTCATGGTTTCTCATCACTCAAGCACTAGGCTGGCACTTTTTCTCATATACCAGCCTCCTTTCACCCACCTGGGGGTTTTTCCCCCAGTTAATTAAAATATTGGATTTATTATTTAATACTATTTTATTTCTCATTAAGGAATATTATTTTATTACTTATTAAGTTAGTCTTTTCCTTCCCTCACCTGCTCAGTAGAGTCCTGGTGGCCATATCCTTTATTAATCCTTTTCTCTTTTCTGAACAGGTTGAAACAGTGGTACAGGATTATTTGTGGTTGGCTCTTTATTATTGCTTTTTTTTTCTCTCATATCTTTTAATGCTCATTATTTTATGACTAGGAATCTATCCTCTTATTTCATTGCTCTTATCATTGAGTATTTTGTTCTGAGCCCTCCATAAGTAAGTCTGTTCACTGAGTGCCAGGCCCTATTCATTTAGAAGAGCCCCTGTGACACCATTTTATACCCTTGAATCAGCCATTACTATAGCAATACCTGGTCTAGAGCCTTCAAAACACGTCAGAATGTGTGTAAGAGGCATAGAAACCAGTTAAAGCTGTTTTTAATAAGCATTTTTTAATTCAAGGGTAGTTTTACCCTCTTGGCAGCAGCTAAAACTACCCTGGTTGGTATCAAAACCTCATAATCAATTGAGTCACAGACCCTGTGACTCCATTCCAGGCCAAAAGTAATGAACTTTTTCATGGATTTTGACATCTCAGGCCAGTAAGCAAGGCTCTTGGGTGTCTAGCTCCCCCTTAGAGCTAGACTGTCTTTTCCCCCCCAGAATTAATCTTTCCAATTTATTTTTTCTTTAATTTCTCATCATGTAGTACAACTATAATTTCCACATGTAATTCAATTGAGTTTTTAATTACACATCTGTAATAATTGATACCTCATATGTAAATTAAATCTCACTTATGTAATACACGCGCACATTTTGACATTTCAATTAAATTCAATTGAAAATAAGTTAATTCCTCATAGCTTCTCAACTAAAGACAACACCTCAATTTTAACACAAAAATTGATGGTTAACACCACATGTGATGTGAATTAAATTAAGGTTTTGAAGATTTTCATACTTTTGTACAGAAATTACTAAAAACTTAACTTAAGCTTATTTAGAGTTGGGTTACAGAAATTTCATCCAGAGGTGACCCCACTTTTTTTTATGGGGAATCCCATGGGGTAATAATTTTCTTTATGTTTATTTCTTGGATAAAAAGCTATAATATATTTTATATAACTTTTTACCAAAAATATTTGAATTTCACAATTTTTATTAAAAATTCATTTTTACTTAATCTTTACAAGTAAAAATGTAATTTCATAATTTTAAATTTTTTGTAATTTTATTTTTAACTTATAATTAAATTTTGATTTTGAAATATAAATTTGTATTTATAATTCCATTTTTATTTTTATAATATAAATAAATTTATTTTATTTATATTTGTATCTTAATTTATCATTTGTGGTCTTTTGGGTATGTGAAAATACCTCTAAGGCTCACACTCACTGTCACTTTTTTCCAAATTTGTGGCAAACTGATTGGTATTATTAATTCTTTCTAAAACTGGAGCTCTCAGACTTTCAAGTTGTTCATTAATGTTTGAAATGGAAATATCTCCCATTTCATACTCTTGAACTTGACATTTATTTTCAATTCTGTCACATTTATTGGTAATTGAATGAAGCTTGACATATGTAAACTCATACCATTCAGTATAAGCTTTGTCATTTCTCTTTAATTCACTTATATCTGATGTTATTTTATTTAACTTTGGGTCAAATTTACCAAGTTCTACATCAATACTAGTTTTAACAAATTGTATTTCTTTTATTATTTTCCTGGAAAGGTCCTTTTCATCCTTTCCTGCTCTTTGGCTGTGAATTCCATGAGAGTTCTGTCCATATTGAAGACACTTTCCATGGCTGAAGGCTCCAATTTGGGGATCCTGTATGCTTGTGGGTAAGGTCTGTGCCAATTTGCTTTGCCTTTGCCTTTTCTCTGATGGTTCTTGGGACCTTTCTGCTTCTTCTGAGGTCTGTTTTGTTTGTCCTTGGAAACTCTCCGAGCTAGTAGACGCCACTGGGCCTTCTTTCTCCAAAGCTGGGGTCATTTCCAACTCCTTCTTCTGGTCTATGGATAAAAGACTTTGATTTTTCAACCAGTTCTTTATCTTCTTGACCTTGTCTTTGCAATACAATCGGCTCCATCCTCCTAAGAGCTCTATGTTCTTCTCCTGAACCATAAATCTCTTGATGTGTAAGTAGGAGTTCATGGCCCCCTGCCAAAGGCTTGGGCATATTTCCCACTCCTCCTCTTTGGCTGCTCTGTACCCATTCTTGTATTAGCATTAATAAATTTCCATTGCTGCCACTTGAAAATGGTTCAGCCCTTAAAATATCATGGTGAATTAGTTCAGACTCAGAGTTCACATCAAAGTTTGTGGGTGCAGACCTTGTGGAATGGGGGCAACTCTGGCATCCTCCAGATGTGTCTTTCTTGAGGAAGACTTGTCACTTCTGGACTTGGTATTTCCTCTTCTTTTTCCACATCCATCTTGTTGGACTGAATGGTTTCTTCCATTTCTGGTATGCACCATTTTGCATTATTTTGAGAGAAAAAATTAAGAATTAAAGTCAAAAATACACACCTTCTTGTGGTTGTTTTTCTTTTTTTGTTTCAAATAAAGTGCCTATTTTAGCAATTTGAACTTCAATATTGTCTTCAGATTCTGTTTCTGAAGCTTCTGGACTGTTAATATATTTTTTACTGAGTCTGTTACCAGCTGCACAGCATCTGATTAAAGACACTAGAGAAAAAAATTATAAAGGAAAAATTATTTTTTATACTTAAAATATTTCTCAAAGATTTTTTATAACTTTTTTTTATTATTATTATTTTATATTAAAAAAATTATTCTTTTAAAATTAAAAAAAACAAAAATTTTAGATTTTGATTTAAAATTGATTCAGAGTAACTCAAAGAATAATTTTCTAAGTGTTTAGATGTGAAAAAGGCATGTGTACAAAAATATATATTTAAACCAGATTCCTCAATGAAAAAGATTTTGAAGACAACTTCAAAAATAAAAGGGAATTTTAATTCAAATTTAAAGAAAAAACATTTAAATTAATTTATTTTAGAACTCAAAAATATATTAATTAAGGGTACAAGGTTTAAAAAACACGGCCAGGCCTGTAAATGTAAGATTTGTCTATGAAACTGTTGACAATATTACTATTAATCAACAGTACTATGACTGTTCTTATGAGATATAATAATAAAATTATTATTACCACAATTGAATACTTAGTTACTTGATTATTTCTTTTACTTGTTATACACTACTAGCAGTAATTATCTACAAGAATAAATTAATAGACGAATTTAATAATAAAAACTTCTTTATTAAAAAAAAAAGTTATTTTAATATAGAATTATCTTTTTCAAGAATAATTATAAAAATAATCCTTGAATAAAGCTATTACGAGAGAAAAACTTTAAGAATCAAGACAAAACACTCACTAATACTCCAAAGAACTTATTAAAAGATAATAGTAGAGAAATTTGATGGATAATTGTGGATTTAATGGATCAAAATTGATTTATAACAGTATTACAAAAATATATAGTTGATTTATATGATTTCACGCCTTTCTGATTGATTCTGTAAGAATAAAACACTTAAGAAATGATTAAGTAATACTTACTTGTTGGTAATAATGGTATAATTGAATAATGTGATGATTTTGGAAAAAACAGCAAGAGGAGGCCTCTTTTAAGTCAAAAGCAGATCCCAGAGGCATTCCATAGATCAAACCAAAAAACAAGTGAGTGTGAGAACAAGAAACCTTTTTGGATTATTGATTTCATCATCCGTTGTCATGTAAGATTATCATAATTACTTAATTGATGATTTTATGTGACTACCAACCCATTTATGGTTAAGAATAAAAGGAGTAACAACTGTAAATCCTCTTTTATTTCAAAATAATTATTTATATCTCAAATTTATCAATTTTATTGGAAATTTTATCACAGAGTGTATTTTCTGTGAAATCTTGAAGATTCAGTGTTTCATATGAAATCATCAAAAATGGACTGTAAGTACAGCTTTTAATTTTACTTATAATAGTATGATTCTTTTTTTTTAACATTAATTATACTGTTATCAATGTGTCCTGAAATTTTAATGCAGATTCATTCAGAATTGTATTTTGAATGAATTTTGAAGGTTTTACCTCATTTCTACATATAATTGCAAATAATACTATATTGGTGGTTGCTATGAGGTAAGTCAATGGATACTAGTCCAAAAAGGGTTTCAATTACTCTTTAGGGTTTATCCATGTAAAAGAATTAAGAATTGAAATGGTTACAGGAGTCTAAGCTGCTTTTTACCTCCTTCGCACATTAAAATAGCAGTGTATTTGCAATTTTCTTATGATTCAATGAGATTTTAGCCTGGTAACTAGGTTCCCAAAAGTTTTGAGTATACTCATTGGGCCAAGATCAGCCATGGATCCAAGATATTAGAGCTATCCACACCTCAGAGGCCTCAAAAGTTGGGTACCCTGGCTCTCTTTGATGTCTTTTGTCCCTCTTAGCTATTTTCACATCAAAAATAGAAATTCAGGCTTAAAGACTGATATCCATTATGGGTGTATCAGAACTATGTGTAAGAATACCATAAGATCAAGTGCCACAAACTTTCATAAGACTATTCTTAGTGTATATGTAACATGGGATTTCTCACATTTCCATTATTTTGGCATGAAATTGAGAAAAACCAAAAGTTTCACAATTCATTTATGTGGTATTGATGATGTGGTATTGAAATATTTTCCATATTACCACCTCTTATAGTTAATTTAAGCTTATTCACTCTATGGAGTTACCCTAGGTGTATTTTTTGTATAGAATCCAAATCTAGCCTTAAATCCATGGATTTACTTACTCAAAAAAAAGGTTATTCATCTTTTTGAAAGAAAAATGATGAATTTGGAATATATGCATGACTTATTGCTTATGCATAGCTCTGAATTTATTATTAAAGATATTTGTGGCCTATTTGGGTATGTAAAATATACCTCAAGCCTCACAATCATTTTACACTTGATAAATAATTTCATAAGAAAAAGCAATTTCATTTTAGAACCACTCTCTAATAATATCTTTCCTCTCTGAAAATGTCAAAGTACTCAAGACCTTTGCTCATTAATTATAGATCTCACAATACATTTGCTCCAGTGCTAATACTATTTAGATGTGGTTTTCTGTGACAGATTTGGTGAAGCTTTAATATCTATTTCAAGTTCTATAAGACAGACCTTAAATGTTGGAACAATTTTTTAATTACATGATATCAATAAATAAAACAACAAATCACAGAGGGATCTAAAGTAATCCTTCAAGATATGTTCTTCAGATTTTTATGTTTGACCATGCTGACCAAATAACAATATTCAGGAAGCTCAATAAAATTTTTGTGGTGTGGATATGTGGCTTGCAATTCTTTCAAATCTTACATTTGAAAATTTAATTTCTTTTCCAGCTCCAACAAGTATCCAATTTATCTCTCATGCCAAATTCCAAATGAAACACCTTCTGTAAGGTGTTGCCACTTTTCTCATGGTGAATGTATATTTGATATAGATTGGGAAAAGTTGAGAAATGTTGGTTTCTGAATGAATAAAAAGTGATCTGATAATCTTCAGTAATTTAATCCTATGTGATTTAAAAAATAATTTCTGGGATAAATATTGTCAGCCTATGAATCAAAACAATAGCACAATCATTATATTCACAAATATCATGAACATTCTACACAAGAAGGAGTGAAATACACACCTTTAACCTTTATTAAACCAATTAAAGATACTGTAAGGCCACAGAAAATATAACCTAGATGAGTTATTCTGCAGAGGATACAATCTGAAGGAGGAGACCTTTCCCTTTCACAAATATAATTCTTGCTAAGAAATAATAATTAACCAATATATTGAGGCTGTAAACCTTTTCAGATAATGAACCATAATCTTAAGCTCCGACTGACGTTCAGGGTTTGAATAACAGACCCACTCAGTGGGGTCTTTCAAGAAATTTCTCAATGAGGGATATCCAATTTCACTGGCTCCTGAAATTTAGAACCACAGAATAAGGCATTTAAACCCAATTAATAAATTTGAACTGTTCAAAATAATTCCATTTTTCACCTCCCTTCTAACTTCAACAGCTTGGATTAATAACCAGCTAGCTAGTATACTTTCTTTTCAGTCTACATCAGGGATAAATAATAATTTAACCCTTTTTCCTGTGTCTCACACAGATTAAACATTATTGGTACTTTCCTCTCAAAACACAAGAAACACTATTTTAAAAAGAACTCAGGATAATTTGATCCTTTATAGCTTTGGAATACTTAATCCAAAGCTAGCCATAGTTATATCCAATTTTCGAAGCTTGCTTGAAGCTACAAATAAAGCCACTTCTGAGCTCTGTATCTTCAGAAGTGACAAATGTATTGGGGATTTAAGGTTATAGCTCTATACATAGCTGTATTGCTGGATATCATCCTATAAAATTTGATTATGAGGTGTCAAAGACTCCAAAAATTATTTTGATTACTTAATTACTGTTAATTTGGATAATTCATTGACATACTTTCCTGTAAAGGTTGGTAATGTGGGATACTCTCCCATACAGCTTACATATGAGGTAGCAATTCTTGTCATAGGGGCTGTTGGGGATAACAAGAGTGGCCTGGAACTCATTACTCAGGGAGTGCACTTGGAAGACTCAAAATAAATAAATAAGGGAAAATAAAGTACAAAAAAGATTAAAATGAGGAAAGGAAGCCGATGTCCAAAAGGCCAACCAAGTGAATGTTTAATCATGGTTTCAACTTGTGAGTAATGAAGAGTTAATTATTAAAGGATATGCCTACCAATATCTACTTACAGGAAATAAAAAATGGTTTAAATTACTGACCTAATAGTATCAGTATTCACTATCAAGATGAAATCAAATAAAGAAAGAATAAAAGTTCAGAAGATTAATTAACTGAGGCAAAAGCCAAAAGTCTCAAAGAGAGGACTGGAATACATGATAATCTGACAGCTCTGATCCTCAAGACTGAATACCAATCTGTATGAAAGCTTAAAGAAGTATTGACGTTTTGAGGAAAGGTACACCTTTCCAAATTGGTAAATTAGCTTGGCTGAATAGTCTTCCCAATGTGTGTTGTTGGGGTATAGTATTCTATGCAGTAAAACTGTATTTTATGAGTGTGTTTTCCAAGGTGTATTCTTGCAGAATTGATACTTAAGAACTGATTTGGAACTTCCTCCTAAGTATATCTGAAACTAAAACTTGCAAACATTTTACTGGGGGAATACTGCCATTTGATGTGAACCAATACTTGGTGAATGTGATGATTGGTCTGGATTAGATTACTTGTGCTGTAGCCCTGAGTTTTTCTCTTCAACTAATTTACTTTGAGGGAAAGAAATGTCTTTCAAACTGTATAGTGGTCCCTTGGGACTTTTTCCATTAGGTTTCTTCTTAAAAAATGTGCATAATTTTGTACAAATTTATTTATCGAACTTCTGATTATTGAAGAAACAAGTAGGCCAATGTTCCTCTGGAGGAATTCCTTGAGCAATGGAAAAAATTGGCACTTTATGGGCTTCGGAAGTCTTCTTAGTGTTTTTTGGACAGTTCTGGTGTTTTTAAAATGATTGGGGTTTCTGGCCAAATGCAGCACAAAAGAGCTTACAGCTATATTTTCACACAAATTTCTAAATTTGCCTATAAGTCTCAAGATGACCCAATATGAAAATTTGGGCATATTTCCCTTATTTCATGGTATAATGGAATAAAAGTGCAAAATGTACGAAACTGTATTTAAAGCCCATATGGCACAAGAAATCTATTTGTGCTAACCTTTTGTTGGTATGGGAAATTCTTGAAAGTTTCCAAAGGCAGAAAAGGGCCAAATATGGCTTTGGTTTGTGAATGGGCCATGTTAGCCCCATGTCAGGGTGAGTCTATATAGTAGCTATAAAATGTAGTTACAAGCTAGTATTATGACTGTGACACGTCAAAAACAAATAAAATTAAATCTTCAGGTCCTACTGCTACGTGGTAACAGTGGTGATGAGTCTATTGAGGACCTGGGTTGCAATACTCTAATATCTTTGACTGTAAAGAGGTACTACAATAATTATGTTCTAATTATATCTTTTAATAATAATTCTAAGGGCACTACTGATTGATAACAGTTTTGTCACGTAAGAATATGGATAATAAGATAATAATGATGGGTTTTCAAGGGAAAAACCCTTCTTTTTATATCTTTCAAGACTGTCAAGAGTTATTAACTCTTCACACGTCAGTGGAGTGAAACTTTTCACTCCAATGGTCAATCTATGGTTCTGGATCCTCAATTCTGACGTCAATAGAGGCAGAATTGTGGTTTTAGCACCACAAATGATCATTCTGGGTCAATACAGGGTGAAAAAACTTTTCACCTGCCACGTCAGCACTTGGATGACGTTGTTCTGGTGTCTGTATGATCAATATTAGTCATTCTGGGCGGGTTTGAGGTTTAAACAACCATTATTTTAAGTATCAAGCCAGTACTGGTTGGTACAGGTTTGGTACAGGCCAGTATTGGTCAAAATACTTCCAACCAAGATATCTTAGTCAGTTTCCGAGATATCAAGAAACCAAGAGCACAGAATTGAAGGGCTTAATGAGCTCTTCAATTTTGTATGCTTCATGTTTACCCTTCTTTCAAATAGCAAAAGTTATAAGGGTTTTAAGTTTTTGGATGTAATTTTGTACATCAGTATGAGGCTTCAAGAACTTCCATGCCAGATATCTTCTCCAATTTGGAAGATATCTGTATTATAATGATACAGTTTTTTAGGGCTTGATTAGCTCTACAGTTTGGTATATTACACTGTACAGCTGTATGAGTGTATGCCAAAGATACAGGGGTTTGTTTACTTCCTTGTTTTCAGAATATCTGTATTTTTGGTTGTTAAACCTTTGAACCAAGATCCCTCAGTCAATTTAAGAGATACAGAGGTCTAATGTATCTCAATTTAAAGCTCTTGTTTATATCTTTAATTTGGTTATACTTTTGTACAGCTTTGTACAAGCCCTCTTTGACTTTCAGGGGGGTCTTGGTTTTAAAATAGGTCATATGGTATCTCCAGTTGTAGTGGTGTTACAACAACATGGATGATATCATTGTGTAGCTCTCTATGTGAGCTTTAAGAAAAATACCATTTTGGTATAGGATAACTTAAATATGCATAAGTTAGATGAGAGGTTAAAATAAGGGTTTTGACTTGTTTATTCTCCTCTAGGTTTCCTTATTCTGTTTGGATAAGGTTGGTATTTAATTTAAGAGGATTTTTTTCCTCTTATTTATTACCTGTATTGACTATTTTTGTTCAATACTTGTCATACCATTATTTATGGTATGTTGGATGTCATGCTAGTGCTCTGTTTTGAGTCGCAGGCTGACACCCCAGGTGATGAATTGACCGATTTGGACAAGGATCATGGATATGGCCAAATGGGAATAGAATTTACATAATTTTCTCCAAGAGGTGTGATTTTCCATGGTTGTAACAGTACCCCCACATTGAAAGGTGAGCTACTGAGCACAAATACAAACAAATTCTGGTGCAGGTTAATTAAAGTAATTTGAAACAGGTATTGAAGAGGATTAATCTTGAGATATAAAATGAAACCTGGTATGAATATTGGCATACAATGTGGGATTTCTTGATCTTGTTTTGACATTTTATTTTGTACTTTATTAAATTTCAAAAGACTTTTAATAGTTGGCCTAAATGAAATTCTTTAAATAAAAGAAAACATAAAATTGAAATTAAATAAAAAAAGGAAAGTAATAAAAGAATTAAATGAAGGACAAGGACTTTTCAATCATGATCACAGATGTTTATGATTGAGCTCAATTGACCAAGGGACATGGAAAAGATGATTTGCACAAGTTTCTCACAGCTTGGCCAAGGTGATTATTTGACATATTTTAGGGCCCTCATGGAAGTGGACAAGAGGAGAGGAACCTAATTTTAGTAATTACTGCTCCTTCCAGTGCCATAAGAGAAAATTGAATTGGTGGAAGATTTTCTATCAAAATGATAACAGACTTTTAAATTTTATGCATAAATGATGGTTCATTTAAGCTAGTGAAAATAGCTGTAAAACATGGTATTGAAGATGAAATCTTGGCCAAAGCCCTTTTTTCAAAAAATTATAGATTCTCACACAGTTGGCATGGTGATTCATAAAACAACAGAGTAGAATACCTCCTAAGGTGAATACAAGGAGGTGGGTTTAGCTACATAAAGCCCTCTCCCCACAAAGCACCATAAAAATCAAGCTCTATGGTCCTGAGCTTTCAGGATATAATTCATGAAGAGCTTTTACAGGTTTAGGAAAGATCTTGAGGCTGTCAGCTGGTTCCTGGGTGAATCGTTTTGAGTCTTGACTGAAGGACTTTTATCCAAACAGGTACCATAATTTTCCTCTTTTGATCTTTGAGTCCAGGCCTTTAGAGACTCCCCATTTCTCTTATTATTCAATAAATATTGGAGGAGGAGGCTCATTATTCCTATGGGGGATTTCTGATGTCTTTACTTGTTCCAAGAGAGGAATATGGAAACCTGGGTGAATAGACCTTCATTGAGGTGGAAGCTTGAAGTAGTAAGAATGAGTACTTACTTCCTTGAATATTTGAAAGGGACCCAGCTATCCTCTGAAGATTTCTGGGGGCTCTTGTGGATCTTATACTCTTGGAGGAAATCCATACCTCAATAGAAGGATTTGAAGCAGGTGGACTTTCTCTACTTTTATCTGCATACCTCTTGAAGCTTCTTAGGTCAAGTTTGAGCTCCCTGTTGAAATATTTTTCTCCTGATTGTATTTTTGAGGTTAAAATTCCAGTAGGAGTTTCTTTAGTAATTTCAACTGAGTAGAAATAAGGATATCCTCCATAAACAGTGGAAATTGGTGATTTTTTAGTAGGAATTTGGTCAGAGGTATTGTAGGAGAATTCAACCACAGGGAGCCAGGTGTTGAAGTCATCTTGATGATAACTAAGATGCATCCAAAGATACTTTTATACTATCTGATTTACCCTCTCTATTTGTCCATAAGCTTCAGCATGACAAGAAGTTGAAAAGGCTCTTGAAATCTTGAATTGATGACAAAGGTTGGTCCAAAAGGAACAAAAAAAGATAACCTCTATATGAATATTTTCAATGGAAGGCCAGGCTTTGAAGAGATATTCATTATTAATGAATGGGCCAAAGCCCAAGAATTTATTGGAAAAAATTTTGGAATTAATACTTCTATTTGTGAGAATCTTTCCAGTATGACCTGAATTGAATCAAACTAATTTTATGGTGGCTGTTTAGTAATTAATTCTGTTAAAAGAATAATCCAAATAGCATTTGAAATCTGAGCAGGCTTTAGGAACCCAATCATCATGTGATTAATATTCATGTTTCTTGAGAACTGTTCACAAAATGAAACATAATCCTTTAGAAATTGGGTCATTCAAGACCAGTGGAAATCCCATTTAACAACTTTGAGAGTCTTCTCTTTACCATTGTGTTCATCTAGAGGAGAGTCATTAATGGCAATTTTAAAGTATATTGAGGTGAACTTTGAGGTCATTGGGGACAGCTTCCCAATTTTTCAAAGGTAGAAGTTGGAGAGAAGGATCAAAAGAATAATCCTGCACATATTTACCTTTACCCAACTCTTAAATATTACTTTTGTGCTTATTATCCTTTGGAATTTCATTTTAAATTGAGTAATCCAAATTTTGGAATGCTTCTACCTTGAATTCACAAAACCTGTAGGGTTGAATTTCATCTTTCTTGATAATTTGCTAAATTGTTTCTGTATTCTTGCTGATAAAATCCTCCCCCCTCTCCAGGGCTGACATGAATTAGAATCTGGGATAGTTGCTAGGTATCCTGGCCAGCAAGTTATGGTGAAATAAACTTCATAAAGAAATTCAGCCAGAAGGCTTGATTGAAGTTGAGTATTTTTGAGCATATGAAGTATTTAAAGGATGTTCTTGGTGAGATTCTCAATAGATGACCAAAATAAGTGAGAAAAGACTTCTGGTTCTTAAGAGCTCAGACTATTCCAAGGTTATCCTTTTTCTTTAATTCCATAGCTTTTCTGTTCTGGCAGTATTTTGTGACCATCAAATTCCATGGGATGTTTTCCTGATTCAGTACAGCATTCAAGGAATCATCAGAGGAATTGTTCTTGACAATGGTGGATAGTGATGGGTTGAAATGAGAAAGTATTGGTGCTAAAGTGAAAGGCTCTTTCAGTTTTCAAACTTCCAAATATTCTCCTCATTAAGGTCTAAATCTAAATATGTCTTGAGGTATTCAGTAAATGAACTGATTTTGTTGGAATAATCATTTATGAAACAGCAGTGGAAGTGGGAAAATCCAAGGGATGATTGAAGAGCTTGAATTTTCTTTGGAATGGCAGAATTAAATTTTTCTGAACCTTGAATGGGTTTATCCTGAGGGATTCAGATGAAACAATATAGCCTAATCAACCCACAGAGGGATTATTAAAGACATTTGAAATCCTTTGAAAAGGGGCTATTAGCTCAGAGTCTAAAAGGTACATCAGATAAATGAGTGAAATGGTCCTCCTTGGACTTTGAACACACAAAAAATATCATCCAAATGAGAAACTGCATATAAATCAAGAAAAGTATCTAAATTATCATTGAAATTTTTTTGAAAAGAGCTTGGAGCGTTGGTGAGCCCAAAAGGCATACCCAGGTATTCATTACTACCATAATTTGTTCAAAATGCTGTCAGGTGTTACTCACCCTTTTTGATTCTGAGAAATCTATATAGACCATTCAGATTCTTATAAATCTATATACACCATGCAGATTCTTAGAAATCTATATACATCATGCAGATAGCTCTCAGAGAAAATATATAAAAGAATTGTTTAAAATTTTGAGAAGATGCTTCATAGGAGAAAAATCATACTTGTTCTTCCTAGTGACAGAATTAAGTTTGTGGTAATCAACACACAAACGCTGCTTACCATTTTTCATTTTAAGAAAAAGAGCTTGTGCTCCTGTTTAAGATTATGTTGACTGGATTAAATCCTGCACTACATTATTTGAGATTTAAGCCCTGAGTGTCTCTGCATCTTGGTTTGATAAAATGTATATGACCCCAGCTGGAAATAGAGACCCCTGTAATGTGATATGGTGATTACAGGCATGGTGTGGAGGAAGCTTCTCTGTTTTCACCTTGGAAAATACATCCAAATATTGGTGATAGAAGAAATGGAAAGCATTTATCATAGCTTCAATTTCTTTTTTCTCTTCCTCTTTATACCACAGCTTCTCCAAGGAGGAAATTCCACATCCCATGAAAGAAATGGAGCTAATATATATAATTATCTTTTTCAGAATCTTTTATCCCTTTGAAAGATCTATCTCACTAGGATAGTAATCAAGCATGGAAATGAGAAGAAGTAATTTGGACAGAAAAAGTAAAAGATTTTTTTGTAGAATCATCAACCAGAGCGGAACTGGTAGTACTAAAGTCATTACTGAGGGGAATGTAAAATCACTAGGGTCATTATAATCAGGATTCCAGCTTATCAGCCCTTTTTTCCAATCAATCTATGGATTAAGGTGATTGAGAAAGTCAAAGCCCAATATGAGGTCTTCTCCCTTTGAGTGTCAATAGCAAAGAGAGCTTATTCAAAGTGTGGTAAAGATGGAAGCTCAACCATAAATTTGCTGTTGGGATTAATTAATAAAGAAGGGGACTCAGAATAGTCCAGGATAATAAGTGGAATATTCTCTGGGCACTCCTATATGGCCAACAAATACTTGTGAACAAGCTGTTTCTTAACTAATTGGTTGGTAGAACAAGAATCAATTACAATACTGTAGAATATATCAGAATGTGAAGAGAAAACAGAAACTTTGACAAAATCTTAAACACTATCATTCATAGTCCCCAATTGTTCTGATGATGAAAAATAGTGAAGAGAATTGATCATAGCATAATATTCACTCAGGCCTTCCATGGTTGGAAGATCTGGTCAATAGTTGGAAAGCTTATTTTGAGGCTCTTTGACACAAGCCTCAATACTATTCTTCCACCACAACAAACACACAGACCCTTCTTCAATCTTCTCTCCTTTTCAGAACCAACTAGCGTGTGGTCCTTATTAAGAAAGGTGAATGGGTTTCAATCTTCTTTTGATAATTAAAATTCTTCTTCTTCTTGTGAATTAAACTTGAATAATTTTGAGGATAAGATGTTCTTGACTTTGAGGCTTCAGTCTACTTTTCTTGAGAATGATTTGTCTCCTTTTGCCTCTCATGGTACCTGGTGTCAAGCTCTAGGGTAACAGCCATCAAGTCTTGAAGAGAATGAATAATTGAAAGATGGGAGGTAAGCTCTTTAAGTGTCCTGGAGGCCACTCCCTTCCTAAAATGATGCATAAAAGCCCTTTCACCCCAATCTCCAATCCATTACATAAAACTTGCAAATAAGAAATGTGCAAGGATAAATGCCCATCTTCCTTCAGCCTTGAGAAATTGGATTCTTCTTCTGCTTTTCTGACTTCATTTGGATCTATCAATAAGCTTAATAGCTGGGTTTAAACTAAGGCTCAACTGTTGAAAAGGTATTCTGGGTCCATGTGGGCAATATTTGAAAAATATAGCTCTATTCATCTTCTAGCCCTGAAAGTTAGATATTAAATTCAGTAAAAAGCTTTCTTTCTCTCTGATGAGAAATTTCCTTAATCAGTCTGGAATATAAGCTTCAAATCCTGGAAAGAACTTCTCAATTTGAGTGGCTGAGTACCATAAAGTGGGTCTGGGCCTGTGACAGGGGCTCTTGTAAGGAACAAGAGATGATTAAAACTCAGGAATCAAGAGCTCACTTTGAGTTCTCCAAAAGATTAAATAAATAGTTGAAAAATATGCTTCTTTAACAAGAAATAAGAGCACCTAAAAGTATGCAGAAGACAAAAATAAGGAAGCCAAAAGCAAAAGAGCCAACCAAATTAATACTCAACTAACTGTTCCAACCTTCAAGAAAGAAAAATTGAATTATTAAAGGATATGACAACCAATTTCCACTTAAGGGAAAAGAAAAAGGTGCAAATTACTGACTTGGAATTATCTGTATCTACTTTCAAGAAGTGAAAAGAAGATAATAATAAAAATAAATCCAGTAGACTAAATAAATGGGGAAAACATATTCAGGGGTTGAAAGAGTGGCCAATATATGTGAAAGCCTTGAAGGCTGCTCCTGGAGGTTTGAAAACCCAGCTGTATTTACTTAATTGGGAAAGCAGCTGGGCCATCTTGGAAAATCAACTGTGTGCTTTGAATTGCCATATTGTATGAACAAGCTAACCCAAAAGGGTCAATGCCATACAGGTTTATTGAATAAATCCTGTATGGATGCTTTGTGTTGCCCAAGGATTGTTAAATTTATTGATTCCTTGATAGCTGAGTTTGATGATAAACTCTTGGAATTTCCCTTGGTAAAATCCTTGGCCAGTATTCCCTTGGATGAATACTGCTGGAGTAGAAAGGAGCAGGGGATAGGTGTCCTTGAATGGTCTTCTGAGTGTACCCAATTGATTGAAAGCTTAATTTCCCAGAAATCCTTTTTGGAAATGGATTGGTGTACTTGTGACTTGACTTTGGATGGAAGAATTAAGTCCTGAGAATTTCAAAGCTAACTTTCTGGGGAAAATGGTGCAAAATGGTGAATAATACCATATGTGCCCTATAAAGGGTTGCTGCAGATCTGGGTCCAAGGTTGGAGGAGATTTTCCATTGTCTTGAGATGAAAACCCTAGAATTGAAAGCTGGGACCTCTGGTGGCTGCCAGAGGCCATTACCTGAGCTTGAGGGGTCCTGTCAGCCTGTGACTCAAAACAGAGCACTAGCATGACATCCAACATACCATAAATAATGGTATGACAAGTATTGAACAAACATAGTCAATACAGGTAATAAATAAGAGAAAACAATCCTCTTAAATTAAACACCAACCTTATCCAAACAGAATAAGGAAACCTAGAGGAGGATAAACAGGTCAAAACCCTTATTTTCACCTCTCATCTAACTTATGCATATTGAAGTTATTATATAACAAAATGGTATTTTTCTTAAAGCTCACATAGAGAGCTACACAATGATATCATCCATGTTGTTGTAACACCACTACAACTGGAGATACCATATGACCTTTATTTCAAAACCAAGACCCCCCTGAAAGTCAAAGAGGGCTTGTACAAAACTGTACAAAAGTATAACCAAATTAAAGATATAAACAAGAGCTTTAAATTGAGATACATTAGACCTCTGTATCTCTTAAATTGACTGAGGGATCTTGGTTCAAAGGTTTAACAACCAGAAATACAGATATTCTGAAAACAAGAAAGTAAACAAACCCCTGTATCTTTGGCATACACTCATACAACTGTACAGTGTAATATACCAAACTGTAGAGCTAATCAAGCCCTACAAAACTGTATCATCAGAATACAGATATCTTCCAAATTGAAGAAGATATCTGGCATGGAAGTTTTTGAAGCCTCATACTGATGTACAAAAATACATCCAAAAACTTAAAACCCTTATAACTTTTTCTATTTGAAAGAAGGGTAAACATGAAGCATACCAAATTGAAGAGCTCATTAAGCCCTTCAATTATGTGCTCTTGGTTTCTTGATATCTCAAAAACTGACTAAGATATCTTGGTTGGAAGTATTTTGACCAATACTGGCCTGTACCAAACCTGTACCAACCAGTACTGTCTTGATACTCAAAATAATGGGTGTTCAAAGCTTAAACCCGCCCAGAATGACCAGTATCGATCATACAGACACCAGAACAACGTCATCCAAGTGCTGACGTGGCAGGTGAAAAGTTTTTTCACCCTGTATTGATCCAGAATGATCATTTGTGGTTCCAAAACCACAATTCTGCCTCTACTGACGTCAGAATTGAGGATCCAGAACCACAGACTGACCATTGGAGTGAAACTTTTCACTCCTCTGACGAGTGAAGAGTTAATAACTGTTGACAGTCCTGAAAGATATAAAAAGAAGGGTTTTTTCCTTCAAAAACCCATCATCTTATCTTACTTTACCTATATTCTTACGTGACAAGACTGTTATCCATCAGTAGTGTTAGAATAATTAAAGATATAATTAAAATATAATTATTGTAGTGTTTCTTTACAGTCAAAGATATTAGAGCATTGCAACCCAGGTCCTCAATAGACTCATCACCACTGTTACCACGTAGCAGTAGGACCTGAAGATTTAATTTATTATTTGTTTTTGACGTGTCACAGTCATAATACTAGCTTGTATTTACATCTTATAGCTACTATATAGACTCACCCTGACATTTTGGGGGCCTGGCCGTGGTTTTTCAACCTTATTGGATGTGTTTTGAACTGAATTAGGCGTAAAATTCAGCTATTTACAAGGTATTTTACTAAAAGTGAGTAAAATTTCTAATTTATTTTATATTATTATCATTTTTTTTAGCATCATATATCATATATACAATTTTTTTACCTCCAAAAATATATATTACAAAATATTTTTGTTGAGAGTAGGAGTACAAATCCTCCTTTTTATTATATTGCAATAATTTCCACGAAATTTAATAATAATACAACAGTATTATTTAAATTTCAATATAAATAATAATATACAAACAGTATATTATTTATTTTACTATTATTTTTCACCAAAGTGCGTGAAAATTAATATAGAAACATTTATTAATAAATAATTAATGAATATTAAATAATAAAATAATTTTTTATTATTTACAAGGAATATTTTAATTAAATATTTCCTTTAAAACAAGATATCACTCAAATTGACGTGAAAACTTGTAATTAATTGATATTTGAATCAAATATCAAGTGTTATAATAAATATTATTTATAATATCTATAATAGCAAATCAAATTTATTATAATTTCATAAATTTGACGTGTTTATAAAAAAACACAATAATATCCAAGTGAATCATTCACAAAACACTTGGATATTACAGTTTTTCATGTATAAAACATAAGTGAAAAACTCAAAGACTGTTATTTTTCAATAAAAACACATAAAAATAATAAAAAATATATAAAATACTTAAAAATTTCGAAAAATAACAGTGGAATTGAATATAATCATTTTGTTTTATCATAAAATACTGATATACAATCTGATATATCTTTTCTGAATAGTGGAAAAAGACTACATTCCATTAGAAACCCAGTCACAAGGAAATCCATCTGTGACAGCCTCAGAAGACAGAGAGGTGCTGCCAAAAACCAAGGGCAAGAAGAAAAGAAACAGTGAAGTGACAATCAACTCAAAAGATTGGACACCAATAGCCGTGCCAAGGGCCAAAAAACCCAGAAAAGCTCCAACAAAACCAGTTGGATCACCAAAAAAAATTGAGAAACAGAAAATCACTTTTATCAACCCAGTTGTAAACTCTAAAGGCAAATTGCCAAAGAGTATAGATCATAAATTTGTACAAGGGCCTGCTAAAGGTAAATAAACCTTGAAAAATACAACATTTTTTATTGTCTGTCATTTTTTAACATTGTTAACATGACACCTCCACTTCTTAGAGATCTTGGATTCCCAAGAAATCAACCAGAACACTGGCCAAGAAGACACAGAGGAAGAAGAACTGGAGCAAATGACCAGCAAAGGACTTACCATCAGGGAACTCCTACCCAAGGTCTTATTCCAAATCAAATGCAACCCAGAAGTCCAACCAGGAGATTGGACAGATGCAGAACAGGTCCTCCAAATACACAAACTCCTGAGAGACCTCTTCACATGGAGCATGGACAACAAAATGTTCACTATGGCAGCATCATGGGCAGAAGTGGGGATAACAACCCAGAAGATCTGTCTCAAGCAAATGGCTTGGATGGAACTTATTACAGAAATGCAAGGTTGGAATCCCAACAAGAATTTCAAACTTTTAGAAGAAAGAGCAACCAGAATCAAAGAGAACCAGGCAGCCATACAAGCCATAGAGAGATCTTGGCACAAGGAAGAGCCCAGTCAGATTCAGGTACCCCCAGAAATGGAAGGAGAAGTCCCATCTTCCCCACAACAATCCAGCAGTTCCAGGCCCTACAAGCCAAAGGAAACTTCATCCAAGGCTCCCCAGCCCTTCCAGGTAGTTTCCAACAGGAGAAAAGGAGCCCAAGGGAAAAACAAAATTTGTTTCAACCAGAGGAAGAAGGAAGCAGACCCATTGATGAAAAAGCTGATGGACTTAGTCCAAGAAGTACACAAAAGCAAGAAATAGTTGTACCTACAAATAGTTTTGATAGTTCTGACTCAATAGACCCAGAATTAATAACTGAAACTACAATCCACACTCATGAGTTTGAAAACAAATTCACATGGACCAAATTGGCCCAATTCATGGATTGGACACATGAAACCTCAGGAAAAATGAGGACAGAAGTGGAAACATTGAAAGAAGAAAATGCTTTCCAAGCAATAGTCATAAAAGACTTAAATACAAATCTGGCCAAAATTTGGACAGAATTTGAAAAAACTACCAGACAGTTGAATTCAATTCTAGAAGAACAACAAACTGTGAGGAGGGATCTGAGGAGTATCCAGCAACAACAGGATAACTTTGACAAAGAAATTGATTACCTCTATGACAGAGAAGACAATCAATACCCTCCAACACAAGGTCAACCTACTACCTCTACAAAATTGAAAGAAGAGGATAAAGACTATGACCAGGAACCTGAATATCAGATTCCAAAGTTAAGATCAGAGTCAGTGTACCAAGATGGGGAAAATCTCAACTATTCAGAGAAACAGGCACTAAAATAGTTACCAGAAGTAACAAACTGGCCAAAGTTCTTGGGAATTGGGGAATATGACCATATGGAGATCATTGACTATATTGATGGACTCTTTGTTGATGTCCCAAAGATACCAGACTACTGGATCACAACAAGACTTAACACAGCATTCAGAGGCCATGCAAACATATGGTATACTGAGATGAAAGAAATACATGGCAGGAAAAGCTGGCCATGGTGGAGGAACCAGATTATACAAAAGTATAGCAATGGTAGTTGGATCTGGCAAAAGACCATGTCCTTTGAAAGTGATAGATACTCCACAGAAAAAGACCCTTATGAATGGTGCGTCAAACAAACAAAGAGGCTAAAAGCTATTGATCCCAATATGACAATAGAAATGAGAAACCATAAACTCCTAACAAAATTGCCAGGAGATCTAGAGCATGCAGTCAAATGCAGATGCAACAACATCAGCAGCATTGATGACATAGCAAATGTCATACAAGATGTGAGAAAAAAAACCTCCATAGGAAGGTACACATCCTATAAACCAAACTTCAAAGACAAGAGGTCTGAAGTTAAAGAGACAAACAAAGAAAAAGGGAAAGAAACCCCAAAAAAGAAATATGTGTGCCACAACTGTGGATCACCAGACCACTATGCCAACAATTGCACAAAACCAAAAAAGAAAATATATGCAATTGATGAGGAATCAGAAGAAGAACAAACAGGTGAAAAATCTGATTCTGACAGCATGTGAAATGGTATGAGAGCAGAATCACAAAGTGAACCTGATACCATAGAAGAATACATAGTGGAATGCAATGAAGAAAGTTCACTTGACATACAAGACATTGAATTGGATTCAGGAATACCACAAATAACAACAGACAAAGAGCTCTGTAAGCACACACAGAATGCACAAACATTCCTGGTAACCCCAAATAGAGGGATGGGATTCATTCATGGAACACCTACAAAATTGACAGTTTATATCAAGAACTGTAAACACCCAATGATCATTGACACAGGAGCAAGTTGCTCCATATTGGCAAAAGAACACTTGAAACAACACTTCCCCAAATGGGAAGAAGATATAATCCCAACAAAAGCTAGAAACTTTAAAAGTGCATCAGGAAAAATGCACTCACTGGGGACAATAATCAAAGAGATAATTATCCCACACCAAAAAGGAAATATCAGACTGGAACCTGAATTTGTAGTTCTAGAGAATGCACATGTACAAGGATTCTTACTAGGTACAGAGTACCAAAGAATGTATGGTATGGACATTTGCAATAGTAAAAACAGATATCTTACCATAGGTACAAACAAAGACAAAAAATTTTCCTTTGACATAAATCATGTAACAAATGATAACACCTTGAAAGAACTAGTGGAAGAATTCAAAGAAGCCCAATATGGCACTCAACTCACCAGTAAAATGAAACTCAACTTACTGAAAGTATTGAGAAAGAATAGAGGAGCTTTTGCAATAGGAGATGAACCACTAGGAAAAATCAAAGGACATGATATAGAACTATATCTGGATGTAGAAAGACCATATCCACCTATGCTTAGGAGACCACCATACCCAGCCAGCATGGAAACTAGGAAAGAAATTGAGAAACATATCAATGAACTCCTAGAAATGGGGGTAATAAGAAAAATAGGACATAATGAGATAGTAGAGGTCACTACACCAGTCCTTATAACTTGGCATGATGGTAAATCCAGACTATGTGGTGACTTCAGGGCTTTGAATAATTATACCAAAGCAGATAGGTACCCCATCCCAAGGATACCACATGCACTAGATAAACTAGCAAAAGCCAAGCTCATTACAAAAATGGATTGCATGAAAGGCTTTCACCAGAATGGGGTGAAACCAGATTCCATCAAATTGCTAAGAGTTATATGCCATATGGGCATATATGAATATACTAGAATGCCATTTGGCATTAAGAATGCACCAGCCCATTTTCAGAGGATGATGGACACCATATTTCAAGATGAAATAATGGAAGGGTGGATGGTAGTGTTCATTGATGATATCATAATATACTCAGAAACATGGGAAGACCATGTGAAGAAAATTGATAAAATATTGGGAAAATGCACACCAATCAACATGAAGATATCTCTTAAAAAATATAACTTTGGACAGCAGGAACTGCTAGCCCTAGGACACAAAGTTTCAGGTTTGAGCCTAGCTATAGACCAAAATAAAGTTGCTGCAGTACTAAAGAAACCAGTACCAAAGAACATCAAGGAAATGCAATCTTTTTTGGGCTTTGCTAGCTACTACAGAAGCCACATAAAAAACTTTGCACACATCACTAGTAGCCTATACAAACTGTGCTCAAAAGATGTAGTCTTTGAAATTACCAAGGAAAGAAGAGATGCATTTGAAAAGATCAAATATGAACTGACCAATGCCCCTGTCCTAATGATGCCTGATTTTGAACTACCATTCAAACTATATATAGATGCAGCATGTAGCCAAGGACTAGGAGCAGCACTACACCAGAGGCAACTAGTGGATGGGATACCCAAAGAAGGAGTAATTTGCTATATATCAAGACAACTGAAAGACTCAGAAGCCAGATATGGAGCTACTCAGACAGAATGTCTATGCTTGGTATGGGCATTAGAAAAACTCCATTACTACTTAGAAGGAGCAGTATTTGAAGTTTTTACTGACTGCACAGCCCTCAAATCACTGTTGAACATGAAGACAACAAACAGACACATGCTTAGGTGGCAAATAGCCATACAAGAATACAGAGGGAATATGACTATCATCTATAAAGAAGGGAGAAGTCATACTAATGCAGATGGTCTCAGCAGGTGGCCACTGAAGAACGACCAAGAGAATCCAGCATATGACCCAGAAAATGGGACCAAAATACCTATACAATGCATGGAGATAGATAGGAGAAAGAACTTCAAACTATCAAACTGGGCATTAGGGAATGACCCATCAAACCCAGCACAGAGCTATGGGGAGAGTAAAGAGATACCCATACTGGGAATCAGCTCCTCTAATCTGAATACAGAATTCTTTAGCATAGTACAATCAGCATACAATAAACACAAACAGTGTAGTATATTGATACAACTATTAAAACAAAAGTACAGGAGTCCTGAACTAGAGAGCCAATTGGAAGAGCCATGGCTCAAAAACTTCAAAGAAAATAGATTTTTTCTAATAGATGATCTACTGTACCATAGGGAAAAACACACAAGTGCCCTGGTAATAATAAATAGAGAACATATTTCCCTGATACTACAGGAATGCCATGACTTCCCATACATGGGACATATGAGTGAAGAAAGAACTAAAGAAAGAGTCTTTAGCACAGCTTGGTGGCCAAAGTGGGAACAAGACTTGAGTGAATACATCAACACTTTTACCAGATGCCAAAAAGCCAACAGAAGTCATGGCAAAAGATATGGATTACTCCAGAGTATAGAGGAGCCCAAACACCCCTGGGAAATAATAAACATGGATTGGGTAACAGGCCTGGTCCCTGGAGGGAAAGACAGCTTTAATGCATGCCTAGTAGTAGTAGACAGGTACAGCAAGAGTGTCAGATGTCTCCCCTGTCACAAAGAGGACACGGCAATGGACACAGCCTTATTGTTCTGGAACAATGTGATAGCTAACTGTGGAGTTCCAAGAATTATAATTAGTGACAGAGACCCTAAATTCACATCAGAATTTTGGACTAATCTATATGAGATGCTGGGAAACAAACTAGCATTCTCCACAGCTTACCATCCACAAACAGATGGTCTAGCAGAAAGAATGATCCAAACATTAGAAGACATCATTAGAAGGTTTTGTGCATATGGCATGGAATATAAAGACAATGAGGGATATACCCATGACTGGGTAACCCTCCTACCAGCTGTACAATTGGCATACAACACAAGTATACACTCAGTGACAGGAAAAACCCCTGCCACATTAGAGAAAGGATGGAACCCACTACTTCCAGTAGACTACTTGAAGAAGAACCTCCTCTCAGTACACCCCACAGCTAAGGACTTCCACACAATGTGGAAGACTTCCTGTGAAAAAGCAGAGCAATGTGTGGCTGAAGCCAAATTATATAACAAACAGAGATATGATAAAAGTCACCAACAACCTGATTTAAAAGAAGGAGACCAAGTTCTAATCTCAACTCTTAACTTCAACAACCTAAGAGGACCTAAGAAGATGAGAGACTCATTCATAGGACCATTCACCATTATTAAAATAATAGGAAAGAATGCAGTAGAAGTCAACCTGACCAAAGAGTTCTCTAGGAAACACCCAGTTTTCCCTGTGAGCCTGGTCAAACATTATCACCAGACAGATGAGGAGAAATTCCCTGACAGAAAGAAGACAGTCACCCATGAAAGATTGGTAGAGGAAGATGACTCACCTGGACCAGTGAAAAAGATCATTAAAGCCAGAAAAATAAGAATTAATGGGAAAGACAACAGGCAATATCTGGTTAGATTTAAGAATCAACCAGCAGATAAAGATAAATGGTTAACTGAGAAAGAAATCCCAGATGGACAAATACACCTCAGAAGATTCAGAGCCTCCAGGAGGGCTGAAGAGTCTCATCAATGATGAGCCTTCTTTTGAGGGAGGGTATGTCAGCCTGTGACTCAAAACAGAGCACTAGCATGACATCCAACATACCATAAATAATGGTATGACAAGTATTGAACAAACATAGTCAATACAGGTAATAAATAAGAGAAAACAATCCTTTTAAATTAAACACCAACCTTATCCAAACAGAATAAGGAAACCTAGAGGAGAATAAACAGGTCAAAACCCTTATTTTCACCTCTCATCTAACTTATGCATATTGAAGTTATTATATAACAAAATGGTATTTTTCTTAAATCTCACATAGAGAGCTAAACAATGATATCATCCATGTTGTTGTAACACCACTACAACTGGAGATACCATATGACCTTTATTTCAAAACCAAGACCCCCCTGAAAGTCAAAGAGGGCTTGTACAAAACTGTACAAAAGTATAACCAGATTAAAGATATAAACAAGAGCTTTAATTTGAGATACATTAGACCTCTTTATCTCTTAAATTGACTGAGGGATCTTGGTTCAAAGGTTTAACAACCAGAAATACAGATATTCTGAAAACATAAAAGTAAACAAACCCCTGTATCTTTGGCATACACTCATACAACTGTACAGTGTAATATACCAAACTGTAGAGCTAATCAAGCCCTACAAAACTTTATCATCAGAATACAGATATCTTCCAAATTGAAGAAGATATCTGGCATGGAAGTTTTTGAAGCCTCATACTGATGTACAAAAGTACATCCAAAAACTTAAAACCCTTATACCTTTTGCTATTTGAAAGAAGGGTAAACATGAAGCATACCAAATTGAAGAGCTCATTAAGCCCTTCAATTCTGTGCTCTTGGTTTCTTGATATCTCAAAAACTGACTAAGATATCTTGGTTGGAAGTATTTTGACCAATACTGGCCTGTACCAAACCTGTACCAACCAGTACTGTCTTGATACTCAAAATAATGGTTGTTCAAAGCTTAAACCCGCCCAGAATGACCAGTATTGATCATACAGACACCAGAACAACGTCATCCAAGTGCTGACGTGGCAGGTGAAAAGTTTTTTCACCCTGTATTGATCCAGAATGATCATTTGTGGTTCCAAAACCACAATTCTGCCTCTACTGACGTCAGAATTGAGGATCCAGAACCACAGACTGACCATTGGAGTGAAACTTTTCACTCCTCTGACGAGTGAAGAGTTAATAACTCTTGACAGTCCTGAAAGATATAAAAAGAAGGGTTTTTTCCTTCAAAAACCCATCATCTTATCTTACTTTACCTATATTCTTACGTGACAAGACTGTTATCCATCAGTAGTGTCCTTAGAATAATTAAAGATATAGTTAAAATATAATTATTGTAGTGTTTCTTTACAGTCAAAGATATTAGAGCATTGCAACCCAGGTCCTCAATAGACTCATCACCACTGTTACCACGTAGCAGTAGGACCTGAAGATTTAATTTATTATTTGTTTTTGACGTGTCACAGTCATAATACTAGCTTGTATTTACATCTTATAGCTACTATATAGACTCACCCTGACAGGTCCAGAGGAGGTTTTGGGTAATTTTGGCCCTTAAGAATTGAGGTGCCAAAATGTGGTTTGGGACCCACCTGGGATTGGTGGCCAAAGGTCATGGCCTGCTTTGGCCTCATTGGGATTAGGCCAAAAGGGGCCTAGAGGGTCTATGGGCCATCGTTAATAGAGGATTTAGGGGGCCTAAATGTCCCAAAACCCCCTCATAAAAGAGGGTAATCCTGAAAGGACCCCACAGGCCCAATGGGACATAATATGGCTCAGGCTAGTAATTGCAATAAACCACGCATTGGGGGTATTTCCTGTGGTTTTGACAGTAACCCCACCTTGTATGGTAAGGTCCTGAGCACCAAGACAGGTTAAAAGCCTGTTGAGGCTTGCTGAGATGGATTTAAGGTAGGGTTTCCAGAGGTGTTGAAAATTGGTTATAAATTTAAAACTGATAACAAGGATGAGTTGGTCTGCTTTTGATATTTGGCTTTGAACTTGAAGGAATTTGAGTTTGGAATAAAATTTTGAGCAATTTTTATGAAAGGAAAAGAATTTTTTAAGAAATATAATGAACAGAAAAATGAAAGAAGCATAAAAAAGAGAGAAAAATAAAATAAAATGGCTGTTGAGGAGGTTTCTAATCTTCATCACAGAGTTGAGTTCTGGGTTTCTTTTGACCAAGGACCTAGAAGAAGAAAAATGCTTCCAGGTGCTCACAGAGTGTCCAAGGTGATCTTTCAACAGATTTTAGACCTCTCAGGAAAGTGCACACCAGCAGATGAACTTAGTTTTTGTATTTAACAATCCCACCAGTGCCATAAAACCAAAATAAGATGAAAATAAGGATTGACATGAGGGATGAAATTTGAGGATTCAAATTTGCAAGGATGGTGCATTTCCCCAAATGAAAATGGATATAAAGCTTTGAAATGAAGTCAAAGGCCTTCCAAGATTCCTGCATCCTAAAAATAGGCAGGTTCTCACAGAGTGGCCAAGGTCATGCTTACAACAAAAGGGTAGGTTACCTCTAAGGGTGCATACCAGGAGTGGGACTTACATTTGGTAATTCTTCTCCCCACCAAGCAGCATGAAAGATCAAACTGTTGCCAAGTTTTCTCCTGCCTTGTCAGGATACAGAAAATCAAAGTCCTTGACAAGCTAAGGGAAATTTGTGATCTTTTGTCCTGGTTCCCAAGTGGATCTTTCTTGTTCTTGACTTAATCATTTCCATTACACCAGAAACCATAGTTTTCCTCTCTTGAGCTTACAATCCAGCATTTGAGAGACTTCCCATTCCTCTTCTTCTTCAATGATGATTGGAGGAGGAGTAATTTGATGCCAATTTGGGATTGTGGATTTCTTGACTTGTTCAAGAAGGGAAATATGGAAGACTGGGTGGATGGATTTCCATTTTAATGGTAGATATGAGTGCTGACCTTCTTCAAGATACAAAATAGATGCAACCATATTTCTTAAAATATTTTGGTGTGTATTGTTGATTTTATTTTCTTGGAGGAAAGCCATACCATGTAACCAGGGTTTGAAAACAGGTGGACTTGCTCTACTTTTATCTAAATACGTCTTAAGCCTTTTTATAGCAATTTCAATTTCTCTATTTACATATTTCTTCACCCACTGAATTTTTGAATGTACCTTTCCAGAAGGGGTATCTTTGGTAATTTTAACAGAGTCAAATTGTGGATCTCTCCCCCAAACAGTGAAAAATGGTGATTGGTTTGTTGAAGAGTGGTAAGAATTAATTTAAGAAAACTCAGACAGAGGGTGCCAGGTGTGCCAATCATTTTTATCATAGCTGAAATAAATCCAACAATACTTCTCTAGTATCTTATTTACCCTCTTTTTCTGTCCACAATTTCAGGGTGGTAAGCAGTTGAAAGATCTCTTGAAATCTTCAGCTCCTGACAAAGGTCAGTCCAGAAGGAAGAAACCAAACGTGAACCTCTATCACTTAATATTCTGGATGGACGGCCATGATTGTGAGCCTTTGAGCTATGTGCACATATCCAAAAAGGCTTCAAAACAGCTTTACAAGATTTATTTTAATAGCAATAATTGAGATTATGATTTTAAAATGAGTGAAAATGCTATTAAAAAGCTTGAATTATCTATTAGCTTGGAATCCAAATGATAAGGATTTGAAATTAACTACACCATTGGATTCCCCATCAAAAACTACACATATAAATGTTTTTGTCATATCTGTAAAGTCAATAATTACTGAGATAATCTGATTACATTGAATTTTATGATCAGAACATATATTCATGGTTTGTAGATCATATCCTTCAAAATTTGAATGATAAAGAGCTGATCCAAAGAGAAATTTACCACAGAATAACTGTAAGAATAGAGATGTAAACCTTTTTTGGCAAGGTATAAACAAAGCTAAAAAGGTTTTATTGAGAAAAATAGCAATAACCTTTGACCACTTTCATTTAAAAATTGTGCAAACTTGAGGTCAAAGTGGCTCTTCATATTCTACTAGCTAAAGTGTGAATTATTATGTAATATTAATCATGATTCTCAAGGTATAACCTCCTGAAATCATATTTTGAAGTTTAAAATAGTAAAGGTCAACAGAAAGGATGATTTTCAAGAAAAATAATCAAAAATAGAGTTTTTCTGATGTGAGAAGTTCTCCTTGGAGCTTTGTAAGAACATGCCAGGATATCAGAATTCACTCTCTGAATGGCTCTAGCGTGAATAACTCAAGAGGTATTAACAATCAAATTCAGAGCCTAAAAATGATCCTTCATGATGGCCAACTGTAATCTTATTTTATGTTTAATACTTGATGAGTAATAAAACTGGTGGATACTAGTATACTATGATTCAAGCTAATACGATGCACAAACGTCAACCCTTTCTCACGTCTATGAGGTCAGAAAACTTAGACTTAAAGTGATAACTCTAAATAATGGTTTATTAATGATAGAAGAAGGTTGAATTATGATTTAAACATCACTAAACCTCAAAACATTGATTTATCCCAGTAGATAACATCATTACACTTCTACAAGAAGCCTTCTGGACCCTAGGAGGGAGGACTTTATTATAAATAGAGCTCTTTTTCCTCTATTTCCCCCTCAGCAACAACAAAACAATAATGGATCAAATACAAAGGTAATTCTCTTTATTCTTTGAATATAAATCAATTATATTGTTAAAGAGGAAAGATCTACCAATCGGTAATAACTTTTTGAATCAATTATTATGTCAGATATTGTTTTGTTCATTTCTCTCTGAATTCTCAATTCCACATAAAATCAAGAAGCTTTGTAATTTCTCTTATTTTTATCTTTAAATATAATTTGAAGCTGTATTTACATTATTGGGTGTAATATAGTTCAAAATTATTATATTAAGTGTTAAAAATAGGTTATTTTCTCTCTATTATTGATTTTGTTAATTCTTTCATTAATATGAATAGTATTTATATTAATATATAACCCCAATATTGGAAATATTTTTTTTATGTTTTTTTTATCATTGAATGAAAATTTCTACACATTTGTTATTTCTTTGTCACAATAATAAATTGCCTTTAAGTATATTAATATATCTATTTTGTTATATGAATTTCTTTATTTAAATTGATATAAATTTCACGCCATAATTATAATAATCTCATTATTATAATTCCTTTTTAATATCATTTCTCATAAACATTAGGAAATTCAGAGTACAGTAAGTAAAATATTGGTAATATTTACTTACTTTTTCATATTCAAAACTCACAATTCTTTTAAACAATATTCTTGGTTAATAATTGGGCCAAATCCAGTGAAGTAATTGAAAAAACTGTTGAAATAAATACTGCCCTTTTTAGAACCTGTGCACTATGACCAAAATTGGGTCAAAGGAATTGGACAGTGGCAGTTGAGAGACAAAGTCTACTGAGAGACAAGCCCAAGGATCATTTGTAATTGGAAGAGGCTTGAGTAATACAAACTTCTTGTGACTAATATTTTGTTTCTTGAACACTTTTGAGAGGATAATACATAATTGTTGATTAATTGAGTCATGCCAGACCAGTGGAGATCCCACCTGAAAAGCTTTATAGTCTTCTCCTGCCCAGGATGGCCAGTTATAGTAGATTCATAAAAATCTTAAAGTATATTTAGCTGAATTGTGAGTTCATTTTGGATAGCCACCCAATCTTTCAAAGGTAGAAGTTTGGAAGAAGGATCAAGAGAATAATGTTGCACAGATTTACCTTTACCCAGCTCTTAAAATTACTTTTGTACTTAGTATATTTCCAAATTTCCTTTTAAATGGAGCCAACCAAATCAGGGCTGAACTTAATCTTTATTGATAAGTTTTTTAGGTTTTTCTGGATTCTTGCTGACAAAATCCTCTCCCCTCTCCAAGGAAATATTTCATCCTAATGTGACAAAGCATCAGGCAGATTAGCCAGGTGGCCAGGGAAGTAAGTGATTGAGAAATGAAATTTGGAAAGAAATTCAGCTCAGTGGGGCTTACAGCAAGTGAAGACTTTTAAGGTCATTAAGTATTGAATAAAAATGATTGGTGATAACTTCAAAAGTATGGGGAAGGGAAAAAAAGAAAAGCCCTTAAGCTCTTGAGAGCCCAGACTTTTCTAAGGAGGTCCTTTTCAAAAATCTAATAGTTGAGCTCTACAGTAATATTCATGTGGCTGTAAAGCTCAATGGGATGTTTTCCTGAGTCAGAAACCTGACTCTGTATACCACCCAAGGCACCCTGTTATCCATTGATCTCTATAATCGTTGGTAGATAAGGATAAGAACATGCCAGGATATCAGAATTCACTCTCTGAATGGCTCTAGCGTGAATAACTCAAGAGGTATTAACAATCAAATTCAGAGCCTAAAAATGATCCTTCATGATGGCCAACTGTAATCTTATTTTATGTTTAATACTTGATAAGTAATAAAACTGGTGGATACTAGTATACTATGATTCAAGCTAATACGATGCACAAACGTCAACCCTTTCTCACGTCTATGAGGTCAGAAAACTTAGACTTAAAGTGATAACTCTAAATAATGGTTTATTAATGATAGAAGAAGGTTGAATTATGATTTAAACATCACTAAACCTCAAAACATTGATTTATCCCAGTAGATAACATCATTACACTTCTACAAGAAGCCTTCTGGACCCTAGGAGGGAGGACTTTATTATAAATAGAGCTCTTTTTCCTCTATTTCCCCCTCAGCAACAACAAAACAATAATGGATCAAATACAAAGGTAATTCTCTTTATTCTTTGAATATAAATCAATTATATTGTTAAAGAGGAAAGATCTACCAATCGGTAATAACTTTTTGAATCAATTATTATGTCAGATATTGTTTTGTTCATTTCTCTCTGAATTCTCAATTCCACATAAAATCAAGAAGCTTTGTAATTTCTCTTATTTTTATCTTTAAATATAATTTGAAGCTGTATTTACATTATTGGGTGTAATATAGTTCAAAATTATTATATTAAGTGTTAAAAATAGGTTATTTTCTCTCTATTATTGATTTTGTTAATTCTTTCATTAATATGAATAGTATTTATATTAATATATAACCCCAATATTGGAAATATTTTTTTTATGTTTTTTTTATCATTGAATGAAAATTTCTACACATTTGTTATTTCTTTGTCACAATAATAAATTGCCTTTAAGTATATTAATATATCTATTTTGTTATATGAATTTCTTTATTTAAATTGATATAAATTTCACGCCATAATTATAATAATCTCATTATTATAATTCCTTTTTAATATCATTTCTCATAAACATTAGGAAATTCAGAGTACAGTAAGTAAAATATTGGTAATATTTACTTACTTTTTCATATTCAAAACTCACAATTCTTTTAAACAATATTCTTGGTTAATAATTGGGCCAAATCCAGTGAAGTAATTGAAAAAACTGTTGAAATAAATACTGCCCTTTTTAGAACCTGTGCACTATGACCAAAATTGGGTCAAAGGAATTGGACAGTGGCAGTTGAGAGACAAAGTCTACTGAGAGACAAGCCCAAGGATCATTTGTAATTGGAAGAGGCTTGAGTAATACAAACTTCTTGTGACTAATATTTTGTTTCTTGAACACTTTTGAGAGGATAATACATAATTGTTGATTAATTGAGTCATGCCAGACCAGTGGAAATCCCACCTGAAAAGCTTTATAGTCTTCTCCTGCCCAGGATGGCCAGTTATAGTAGATTCATAAAAATCTTAAAGTATATTTAGCTGAATTGTGAGTTCATTTTGGATAGCCACCCAATCTTTCAAAGGTAGAAGTTTGGAAGAAGGATCAAGAGAATAATGTTGCACAGATTTACCTTTACCCAGCTCTTAAAATTACTTTTGTACTTAGTATATTTCCAAATTTCCTTTTAAATGGAGCCAACCAAATCAGGGCTGAACTTAATCTTTATTGATAAGTTTTTTAGGTTTTTCTGGATTCTTGCTGACAAAATCCTCTCCCCTCTCCAAGGAAATATTTCATCCTAATGTGACAAAGCATCAGGCAGATTAGCCAGGTGGCCAGGGAAGTAAGTGATTGAGAAATGAAATTTGGAAAGAAATTCAGCTCAGTGGGGCTTACAGCAAGTGAAGACTTTTAAGGTCATTAAGTATTGAATAAAAATGATTGGTGATAACTTCAAAAGTATGGGGAAGGGAAAAAAAGAAAAGCCCTTAAGCTCTTGAGAGCCCAGACTTTTCTAAGGAGGTCCTTTTCAAAAATCTAATAGTTGAGCTCTACAGTAATATTCATGTGGCTGTAAAGCTCAATGGGATGTTTTCCTGAGTCAGAAACCTGACTCTGTATACCACCCAAGGCACCCTGTTATCCATTGATCTCTATAATCGTTGGTAGATAAGGATTGGAGCAGTGGTGAAAGTCTCTTTTAGTTGATGGAACTGGCTAAGATCTTCCTCATTGAGCAGGAAAGCTGAATCTTTCTTGAGGAGATTGATGGATGAACTGATTTTCTTTGAGTAATTCTTGATGAAGCAGTGTTAGAAGTTGTCAAAGCCAAGGAATTATTGAAGAGACTTGAGGTTTCTTGAAGGAGGCGGATTAAGAATTTTATGCAATTTTTATTGGTCCATCTTAAGGCCTTCAGAGGAAATAACATAACCTAAATACTCCACACTTTCAATGTGGAAAACTCCATTTGTAACCCTTAAAAAAGGTTATTAGCCCTGAGTCTGGAAAGAAAAATTGAGATGTGAGTGACATGCTTCTCCTCACACATGGAAAATACCATAATTTCAGCCAAGAAAACCATGAATTAAACATCTAGAATATCACAGAAAATATCACTTACAAGATCTTGAAAAGAGGCAGGATAATTGGTGATCCCAAATGGCGATAACAAGTACTCATAGCTTCCATATTTAGTTCTATAAGCTGAAAAACGTTTATCACCCTTCATGATTCTGAGTAGTTTATATGAATCATGCATATCAATCTTGGAGAAGATAAAATAACAATTAAAGGCAGTGAGAATCTGATTCACAGGAGTAATGGGATAGTTGTTCTTCCTATTGACATCATTGAGTTAGCGGTAATCAAGGCAAAAGCAGAGGCCAGGTTAACCTGTTGAAGAGGAGCTTGGCAGGGGGAAACATTCTTCTAAGTTCTCTGAAATGTAGTCCCTGAGCATCTCTTACTCTTGATTTGACAAACAGTAGATGACCTCAACTGGAGGTAGAGATCACTACAATTTGATATGATTATTGCACGAACAGTGAGGAGGAAGTGTTTCTGCTTTCACCTTGGAGAATACATCCATATAGTGTTGATAAGGAGAAAGAACAACCTTCATCATGGTTTCAATTTCCTCTGGCTCAACCTCTTCATCCCACAACTACTCCATGGAATCATGATAAGATGAAGGATGAAGGTCCACATTCTCATTGAATATATATAATTATACTCTCGAACATTGTTTTTCTCTTTGAAGACTTTATCTCTAGGGAGAAGCAAAGACTGAGGAAAATTCATGGAAGGAATTTGGTCACAAGATGCAAATAATGGTCTTCTAGGATTACCAACCAGATTTGCACAAGTAGTGGCAGTGGTAAATCCATTAATGAGGAAAATATAATAATCACTAGAGTCCTTATAATCAGTATTATCAGCCCTTGCCTCAAATTAATGGACGGATTAAAGTGATTGAGAAATTAAAATCCCAATATGAGTGTCAGGCTGTGTCTATGAAGAAGTGGTAATAAATGTATTTGAACCTTGTAATTTAACTTTGACATGGAAAATTAATAACAAGAAAGGTTTTATATAAGTGTGTAAGGGCTTTGCTATTATGTAATGGTGCTGGTGAGCCCTGCGGAAAATCCTGGGTGCAGCCTTTCCAGTTTAATTACTATAATCAGAACAACAATACTTGGGATTTAGAGTATACCTGTTTTTTTTACAATATTATAACTGTTTTTTACAGTTGTACTATATGAAAGTTCAAGAGAAGGATGGGTATTCCTTTTCTGGCAGTTAAAAGGCCCTGTTTTATCCTGAAATGGGGTGGAAATGTCCTCTAGACCATCCACATAGAGGAAGTGAAGATTTTTCACTTCAGAGTACTGACTTGTGGCTTTCACAAGTCCTGTATTCTCTGTATTGGGCTCAGAAGGTGTTTTGAAAACACATCTGGGCAGGCTTTTCCAATACAGGGTCAATGTTTTCATCTTGGGACCACACAGCCCTCTTCTGACATGCATGATGCATAGAAGCCTGTGCAGAACCCGTATGGGATCCCAGTATTGCATTAGCTATGAGGTATTCAATATAAATAAGCTTCTTTGTCTATTCAACACCTCATAATCATAGATATGGGATAGTATCCCACAGTAAAGGTGTATTGGCCAAACTGTGGGATTTTAACCTTACAGCTGCTATAGCTTTGTCAGTCTTGGAGATATTGAGCTCAATGTTGGTTCATTGTTTATCTTTGGATGAGATTATCACAATGGTACCTCATTTGGTATGGGGAACATTGAATATGGCAGAGTTATTCCATGTTCAATTTTTGTTAGCCATATATATATTATTTTCTCAAAATCTGTATGGAACTTGTTTTCCCCATGCCTTTGGTTCTAGATTCAATATGGGGAAATGGATAGCAACATCCGATAGCCTTGATTGTGAACTTTCCAAAATTACCCCACCTTAGGTCTGTCACACTAAAACTGTAGAAGTTAGATGAGAGGTGAATATTATATTCACCCTTATTTGACCTTATTTCGGCCATAAACTCTGTATTTCTGGTGCTAGCTCAGTTTGGCTAGTACCATTGGATAGCTCTGACTTAGATCTTCAATTTTATTACCCATTTGCTTGGGTTAGGAATTTTCCTCTGGATTTCAGATGAGCGGTGAAAATGAAGGTTTATTCTCAGCAACTTCTTTGAGCAGGAATAACTTTGTTATTCTTTGTCCTATTATTATGGGACTTGTTCATTTGGGAAGAGGTGACTTTCCTCTTTCTTTTGATACCTTTTGAGCTTATTTGGCTCTGCTCCATGTTTTGGTGGTATTTTACTCTACCATTGGTTTATGGTATTCTGACTGTTATGTTTATGCTATGGTTTTGAGTCACAGGCTGAAATACCCTCCCTTTAAAAAAAAACTCATTTTTTATGAGAGTTTCCTGTCTTCTTTGAGGTACTGAGTCTAGTGTGGTTCATGTGACCTTGAGCCAACAGTTTTTTGTGGTCATGCCCTGCCTGTCTGGTGGTTTATGTTTCAAACCATCCAAATTTTTGGTCATTTGTTTCCTTCTTTTTAAGGAGACTGAGCCAGTTTCCTTTGTTCCATGGCTCTTAAATTCCACCAAATATTCCTCATTGGGGTTAGGTTCACTCTATTAATTTTGTACACAGCCCTTCCCCACACTATCAGAGTCAGATTCATGACATTCTTGGTCTTTTCTTCTTTCTTCTTCTCTTGAAAATATGTCTTCCCTGTCTCTGGGAAAGTTTTCTGCATAGTGATTGGGCATTTACAGTTGTGAAATCCTGTTGTGATTTCAGATTATTAATCATGAGTTCCTTTGGATTTCAGGGTTGGATTCTCCCTCTTATCACCAGTGCTATGGGCATTGTATCTACCAATAGATGTTCTAATCCCTACTTCTTTCAAATTAGCTGATATTTCATCCAAAGATGGATTCTTTGAAGCATTTTCATTTTACTGCAGTCTTAAAGTCTCCTGGTATTTTGGTTAACAGTTTTTGATCCCTTATTTCTCTTGTTATGTGAGGGTCAATGGCTAATAGCCCTTTTGACTGTCTCAGACACCAATCATATGGATCTTTGTCCACTGTGTATCTATCATTTCCAAAGGAAAGGCTTTTCTGCCATATCCATATGTCATTACTGTACTTTTGGATTATTGGGCTCTTCCACCATGGCCAGTTTCTTCTGCCAAGGATTTCTTTAATTTCTGTGTACCAAATACTAGCATTTCCTCTTAATGCTGTATTTAATCTAGCAGTAATCCAGTAATCTGGTATACTTGGTACATCAATGGAGAGTCCATCAATATAATCAATGAGTTCCATATGATTATATTCTCCTATTCCAGAGAGTTTGGCCCAATTTGAGGCCTCTGGAAGCTTTTTTAATTCTTCCTTCTCTGAATAAGGCATCTTATTTCCATCTCAGTATTGTGATGGAGACCTTGCTTTATTCTCCAACAAGGCATATGGTTTGATGTATTCCTGGTGGTATGGATTATCCAAAACATTTCCTTGTGGTTGGGGCTTTATGTTTTGGCAGACATTAAACAATTTGTTAATGTCTTGGTCCATACATTCCCTGTCCCTCTTGTAGTGGTATTTCTCTTCAAAGACTTTATTTACTCTTTTGTTTTTTTCCTCAGAGGCTTTGCTTAATTTATCACAGCCCTCTTGGATGGAATTTACTGTTTCCTCTTGTAAGATTGTCATTTCTTTCAACCTTACATTGCTCCTATGGAGTTCATCAAACCTCTCTTGAGTTTTCACTGCTAATTGGGGCATTGGTAACCACAGTTGAACAAAGTTTAAGTTACTTTAAGGTGTAAAAAGATTATTTTCCATCTGAGTGGAGATATTATTCTCTATTCTAAGGCTGCTAGCTTTATAACAAGTATTTACAACTATTTGTTTTTTTTTGTACTTCTTTCACCAGTTACAACAGTTTCTTTATCATAGGATCTGACTCTTTCTGCCTCTGGCTGGAAGAAGTCTTGTTCTTGCCCTATGATCCTCCCCCTTTCCTGGATACTAGCTGGGATTGGGAAGTATGGTGACTTTTGGTCACTGATTTGCTGATGCCTGAGTGGTTTGAAGCCACTTGGGAGTTTGGTTGTTTTACCACTCCTTTTGATCCTCAAGGAGTCAGAGTATTTTCTTTCTGGTTCCATTTCTCTTCTGTGGCATAGATAGTAGCTTGCTTTTATATAATATTGGCTGCCCTTCCTTTCAGAAGTTTGAACTTCTTGTTTAAATTTCACCCTTTGGTGATTTTCATTAGTTCTTTGAAGAATATCTCTTTGAGGTAGATATTCCCGATACCTTCTGTTTCTTTCCAGTGGAATTCTGTTTTTAATTCCCTGTCTTTCATCCCCCATTGGAGAAGTTCTTTGAAGAGTTGATGGGTCAGAATAAGCTGTTCTGGCTCTATGCAAGCCTTTCCTGAAGGGTTGCTGTTGAAATACATCCTGAAACCTCAAGGAAGGTTCATTTTGCCAAGATACATGACTTTGATCTATTTCAGTTTCATTCCTTCTCAGGTCTCTATTCCTGCTGATGACTGATGCTCTTTTCAATGAACGGTCCCTTGGGGATCCAAAGTCTTTGAAATAAAGTGATGTCATTTCTGGTTTACAGAATTGGAGTTTTATTCAGCCCATTTAATTCCTTGTTCTTCTAAGGATCTATAAGTCAGTTTCAACAAAGTATTGTTGAGCTTATCAATAATGATCATTTTAATTCACTTTCCAAACCAATTTGGATGGAAAAAACTGAGCTATAAAGCTTTTCCTCAAGAAAAGGAAAATAACTATATACTTTTTATATATTGAAAGAGTCAAGTAAAAGAAAAAAAAATTATATTTCTTTGAATAATTATTATTATTGAAATTATCAGTAATAATAATAATAGTCAGTTTTTATACCAATTTGGGTAAAGACTGAGCGATAAGAGTTTTCCTCAAGAAATAATTTAAAAAATGTATACTCTGTATATATTATTCAAACAAAATCAGTAAAATTAAATATGATCATATTTTACTAAATGAAGTATTATTGAAATTCTCAATAATGACTATAATAATACGTTTTCCACACCAATTTGGGTGAAAAAAACTATATAAGAGTTCTTCTTGGAGAAAAATCCAAATAATATATACTCTAAAAAAACTTAGTAAAAATAATATATTATTTTATGACATTTTTGATGAAGTACTATTATTGAAATTATCAACAATAATTATAATAATCAATTTTTCACGCCAATTGGTGTGAAAGGATGAATTATAAAAGTTTTTCTTAAAGAAAAATTGAAAAATGTATACTTTGTATATATTATTGAAGAAAATGAGTAAAAATATGCTTATATTTTTAACTTGAGTATTATTATTGAAATTATCAATAATAATGATAATAATCAATTTTCCACGCCTATTTGGGTGAAAAAATGAATCATGAGAGTTTTTCTTAAGAAGAATTCAAAAAAATATATACTTTGTATATATTATTCATAAAATTAGTAAAAAACATGTTTATATTTCTCACTGGAGTATTATTATTGAAATTATTAATAATAATTATGATAATCAATTTTTCACACCAATTTGGGTGAAAAAAAGGACTAGGAGAGTTTTTCCTAAGAAAAATTAAAAACAATATACACTTTGTATGAATTATTGAAAAAAAGGAAAATCAGTAAAAAATATGATTATATTTTTCAGCTGGATGATTATCATTGAAATTATAAATAATGATGATAATAATCAATTTTTCATGCCAATTTGGGTGAAAAAATGAATTATATGGGTATTTATTAAGACCAATTTGAATAAAATATAGATTTTATATATTATGGGAAAAAAGATTAATAAAAGAATATTATTATATTTTTTTAAAAACAAAAAGATAGATTATTATAAATATACATTATATATTTATAATTCTTTGATGAAAAATATCTACCTTTTTTCAGAAATTATGTATACAGTTTTTTATTTAATTGTTTATTTTTATATTTTTTTAAAGTAGAAAAGATAAGAATAGAGAAAAAACCACAGAATTCATCTTCTTCAGGGCTTCTTATGGCTTAGGAAAAGATAAAGTAAACAATAAAACCAGTATAAAAACTCCAAAAGGAATGGAAATAAGCTGAAGATAGTGAAAAAAAGCTAAACTTCTGTCCAAAAGAGGTAAAAAAATCAGGACAGGACCCCAAAATGTCAGTCTGAGTCTATGAAGAAGTGTGAATAAATGTATTTACAACTTGTACTATAAATGTGACAAGGATAATTCATAATAAAAATGGTTTTATATAAAGGTATAAGGGCTTTACTATTATGGAATAGTGGTGGTGAGTCCTGCTGAGAATCCTGGGTTCAGTCTTACCAGTTGGATTACTATAATAAGAGCAACAATAATTAGGATTTAAAGTATACCTTTTTATTTTCCAAGAGTATAACTTTTTTTGACAGTTGTACTATGTAGGAACTCAAGAGCAGGATGGGAATTCCTTTTCTGGCAGTGAAAAGGCCCCCCTTTATCCTGAAGTGGGGTGGAAAGGTCCTCTAGACCATCCACATAGCGAAAGTGAATGTTTTCCACTTTAGAGTACTGGCTTGTGGTTTGCACAAGCCCTTTATGCTCTGTATCAGGCTCAGATGTGGTGTTGAAACCACATCTGGGAAGTTTTCATCTGGGGACCACACAGCCCTCTTCTGGCATTTATGACGCATGGAAGGCTGTACACAACCTGTGTGGGACCCCAGTATTTAATTATAAACAAGCTTCTTTCCAAATTTGACACCTCATAATCATAGCTATGGGACAGTATCCCATAGTAAAGGTGTATTGGCCAAACTGTGGGAATTTAACCTTAAAACAGCCATAGCTTTTTCAGTTCTGACAAATTGAGCTCATCTTTGTCTCATTGTGTAGCCCTGGATGGGATCTACATAATGGTACCTCATTTGGTATTGGTGAAATTCAATATCAAAAAGTTATGCAATGTTCAATTTTTGTTATCCATATATATGATTTTCTCAAAATCTGCATGGAACTTGTTTGCCCCATAATTTTTGCTATAGATGAGATATGGGGTAATGGATGGCACCATCAGATAGCTCTGATGGCTTTCCTTCCAAAATGACCCCACTTTAGGTATCTCGCACTAAAACTGTAGATGTTAGATGAGAGGTGAATATTTTATTCACCCTTATTTGACCTTATTTTAGCAATAGCCTCTGTAGTTTTTGTACTATCTCAGTTTGGCTACTACGATTAGATAGCTCTGACCTAGATCTTCAATTTGAATACCCATTTTCTGGGGTTAAGCCTCTTCCTCTGGATTTCAGATGGGAGGTGAAAATTAAGGTTTATGCTCAGAAACTTCTTTGAGAAGGAATAACTTTGTTATTGTTTTTCCTATTATTATGGGACTTGTATATTTCGAGAGAGTTATTTTCCTCTTTCTTTTGATACCTTTTGAGCTTATTTGGCTCTGATCCATGCTTTGGTGGTATTTTACTCTGCCATTGGTTTATGGTATTGTGACTGTCATGCTTGTGCTCTAGTTTTGGCTCACAGGTTGACAATGAGGTCTTCTCCCTTTGGAGTATTAATAAGTAAAAATTCCCATTTGAAGCTTGGAAAAAAATTTAGCTCAACCATATATTTAGTATGGTGAGTCACAAATGAAGGAGGGGACTCTGAGGAGTCCAAAATGATAAGAGGAATCTTCTCTTGGAGTTCTGACATGGTCAAGGAGTACTTGTGAACAAACCTCTTTGCAATAAATGAGCTGGTAGTACCATAATCAATGGTAATAATTTAAGGGATTTTTTGACACCAGTCTTCAGAATGCACAATTGTGAACTGGGTGGAAAAAAGTGAATACCATTGAATACAACATTATCTTCACTCAGGATTTTCCCTGGATGGCAAATCTACCTGCTAGTTGGGTAATGTGGGTTTGAGGTCTTTTGACACAAGCTTCAACACTATTCCTCCCAACCACAATACACACACAAACCTTCCTTTAATCTTCTTTATTGCTTTAACCCATAGCTTTGTAGTCCTTATTTAGAAAAGAACAATGGTGCTTGTTGCTTTTCTGGAAATTAGAGTTATTCTTTTTCTTGTGCCTTGATCTTGAAGAATTATGAACATTTGAAGAAATTTACTTTGAGCCTTCAGTCTTCTTTTCTGGAGAGTGAGTCTTCTTCTTTTGCCTCTCATGGTACCTAGTATGAAACTCCAGGATAACATCCATTAATTCTTTCAAAGAATCAATAATTGAAGGATGGGAGGCTAATTGATCTAAAATACTGGAATCCAATCCCTTCCTGAAATGATTCATATAAGCCCTCTCACCCCAATCCCCAATTCTTGACACCAAATCTCTGAAATAAGCAATTTATAAATAAATATGACCTCCCTCCTTCATTCTTAGGCCATTAAACTCTGATTCAGCTTTTCTAACTTCATTTGGGTCCCTAAATAGAGTAAATAGTTTGTATTCAAATGATTCCCAGCTATTTAAGAGGTAAGCTGAGTGTTGATTGGTGAGATTGGAAAGATAAAGCTCAATCTACTCTGCACCCCTGCCAGTGAGGAATGAAGCGGAATAGAGAATTTTCTTCTTTTCTTCAGAAAAACTTTCCTTTTCATTGTTAATGATAATATGGCATTACTGAATGAAGCTTCTGTCTTTGAAGGGTTTAGTCCCATAAAAGCAGTCTGGTTCCCTCATAGATGGAGTCTTGAATATGCTTGAAGATTGGCCATAATTTGAGTCATTTGTTGCATGATTTCCAATGAATATGGTTCATTCTGGTGAGAGAAAGGCTGATTATACTGGGCTACAGTTGGCCCTCCAGAACCTTCAGAAGCCCCCAAAGGAGCAGGGTCAACTTTGATACCATCATACTCTTCCTCTTCCACAGAATTCTCCTCCTCCTCTTCACCATTTTCCCCAATAATTTTGAAAGCTGTCTTTGAAATTCCAGGGAAAGAGCAAAAAACTTCTGAGAAAGATCTTTATCTTCTTGTCCCTCTCCTTCATTCATGGATGCTGCTTATCCTTCCATGACTGGTCCCCTGTCTAAGTGGACCCTCAGTTGAGGAACCTCTGGAGTCCCATCCATAGGAACCCTTGGTGCTGTAGTGAGAACAGCTTGAGCTCTGTCTTGCAGGAGTCCAATGTTGGAAAGGCATTATTTTCAGATAAGAATAACATAAGATGAATGAAAATCAAAATTTTGAATATGGAAAACTTGAGGCAAATCAAATATGAATTCTTCAAGTCAATATTGAAATCAATATCTTGAGGAAAAATTAAAATCAACAATTTCTTGAAAATAATCAATCAATAAGTGAATATGGAGGAATTTGATTAATATTTCTTGAGTAAAATCAATCAAATCACTTAGTTCTTGAGGAAAGCTAATTAATGATCAAATCAAATCAATGGAATCTTCAGTTAAATCAATTTCTTGAAGTCAAAATCAAATTTATGTCAAATAAATCAATCAAAAATAAACTTAAATTCAAGTCTTGCTATGAATCAAGATTAATCTTGATGAATGAAGGTTTTTAATGAAATGGATTTTGTCATAAATCTGAAAATTGAAATTAACCTGTGACCTTAGTGAAAACTGAGTGGAATAAACAATGACCAAAAATGGTCAGCCACCCAATTTTATGAGAAAAGAAAACTTTGATAAAGATTGAAGAAAATCATGAAGAGAAATAAATTTTCAATAATGAAAGAGTGATTTTCAATTGAGATATCTGAAAAAAAGGTCATTAAGATAATAAGAATGTCATGATTGATGAATGAATGATTTCAAAGATAAAAAGTAAATAAATAAAAAAACTCAATTATGAGTTAATTAATCTAATGTTACAGCAGCTTTTGGGAATAACAGAAATTTCCTTGCCCTCAGGAATAAAGAACTCACTTGAAGGGCTCAAAAATATTGAAAAAATAGTTATATAATATATCTCTTTAGTAAATAACAAGATAAAGTAAAAATATGTAGAAAGAAAGAATAAGGAAGCCAAAATCCAAAGATCCAACCAAATTAATTCTCAATTTACTGTTTCAACCTGGAGGAAAGAGCCATGGAATTATTAAGGGATATGACCACCCATTTCCACTGACAGGAAAAGAAAAAGGTGCAAATGACTTACTTAAAAATATAAAGATTTACTTCCAAGAAGCTAAAACAAAATAATAAATATAAATCTAGTATATTAATGAACTGGGGAAAAGGTCCCCAGGGGTTGAAAGAGTGGCCATAAATGTGAACAGCTGGGAGGATGCTCCTGGAGGGTTTAGAGCCTAGCTGTATGATTGGTGTAAACCTGTATTTACTTAATTTGTAAAACAGTTGGGCCATCTTGTGAAATGAACTGTGTGTATATAATTTCTATGGTGTATAGATGAATTAGCCAAAAAAGGTCAATGCCATACAGGCTTCTTGAATAAAGCCTGTATGGATGAATTGGGTTTTCCAAAGATTTTTGGAGCTCTTTACTCCTTGTTAACTGATTTTGGAAATACCAACCTCTTCCAATTACCCTTGGGAAGATCCTTGGCCAGTATTCCCTTTGGGAAATACTACTGGATTGGAAGGAACCAATACCTTAAGCTCCAGGTTATTTTTGTCCTTAAATGGTCTTCTGAGTGTCCCTAATCAATTTAAAACTTTATTTCCTGGAAGTATTCCTTATAAATGGCTTTGTGAACTTGTTACTTGACTTCAGATGGAAGAATTGGATCCTTAAAATTTCACCATTGATCTTTTGAGAAAGAATGGTGAATAATGGTATATAATAGCATATATGCCTCATACACATTTTGGTATTCCATACCAGTTCTGCCAAGGTTCAAATCCACAATTTCAAAGCTAAACATTTAATCAATAATAATAATATATATATAAGAAGAAAATAAAGATAACAAGTGAAAGATAAAAGTAAAAATTTGCAAGAAAAAGGAAGATAATTATATCAAAATAACAAAAATAGTTATTTGACTGGAATCTCCATCAAATTCTACCTATAGTAACATATTGCCTCAACCCCATAAAATGAATACTTCTCTAGATATCATGGATTAAAGAAGAGGAATGATACTACACACTCTATACTAGGTACAAGAATATGCTTCAAAATAATGCAGCCTTTTTAAATATTCAATATGAATAAACATGTGTAATATTACATAAGTGATACCATTACTCTTAAAACATCATGTGTTACATTTCTTGACATAAAAGAACACTTACATATAAGTTAACATAGTGTTACATTACTCAATCCCCACTTAAAATCCCATAACCAAACATTACAGTTATTATTTACAAATTATAATTCTAGATAGAAAAATACTCAACTGAATACATCTCAAGGCTTTGCAGAAGAAAAATAAGGTTAGTAGAGATAATAATACAGTTTTAAAAAATGGTGAAATATCTGTATCCAATGACACCATTCCAAATTTTACCACTAGCAAACATTTCTCAAGGCTGTGTAGAAGAAACATTTGGTTAGTGGTGATAAGAATACAGTTAAAGAAATGATTCAATCAACCAAACATATAGTGCAATATCTGTATCAAATGACATCATTCCAAATTTAACCACTAGCAAAATCATCTGAAGGCTGTGAATAATAAGAATAAAGTTTAGTTATAATTTCATTATAATTGAAAAATTATGGTTCAATCAACCAAATATATGGTGCAATCAGCCAAACATATGGTGCAATATCCTTAACAAATGACACCATTCCAAATTTAACCACTAGAAAAAATGTCTCAAGGCTGTGCACTGACAATAATAAGCTTCAGAATGGCGCAATAAACCAAACATATGGTGCAATATCTTGATCAAATGAAACTATTTTCAATTTAACCTCCAGCAAAAATTTCTCAAGGTGGAATGTTTTCTAAGTCCCTTGTTTTTGGAAGGCTCTATAGAGAGCCCAAAAGGTATAAATAAATGCCTCTCTCCCTGTTTTTCCCCCATGCTTCTGATTCAGACAATAATCTTGAGGATAAATCCACCCCTTCTCTATTAGGATAATCTAGTATTATATTGAAAAAGATCAGTAGCAAGGCTCAGTATTTTATAGTATTACTTATGATTAATCCATGAAAGATATTTATAATATTAATGAAAGAGTCTAATATTATTCAATATTCTTACAATTATAGTAGTAGTGTTGAAGTAATTTTGGAAGATATCATCCTTAGTTATATTATCTAATTTATCAATAACCCTTGTTTTTAGAAGGGACTTCATCTTACCCTTATACCTCATATCATAACCTTTTAGGTATATTGGATTATATTTATATTGATCCTGGTAGTATTATATTACTATTATATTATTTACATGTTACCCTTATATTAACCAGAACCACCCTGATAAAATTATCTTACTCTTAAATTATAGTTATATTGATATTATTATTAAATCACCTTTCAAAGTATCAATTAGCTATCAAGATTATTATTAATATTAATAGTGATCTTAAAAAAAATATTCTTTAAATCTCAAGTATTGAAAGAAAGAATCCTAGAAGAATTAATTGAAAATAATTATATAATCAATAACAAGAAGTTAAGAAAACCCTAATTATTAAACAAATATTTACTATTACCATCATTATCATAGTGATCTTTTATTGACAGACTGATAGAGACTGCTGAAGAAAATTCTATAATTGAAAAGCCACAAAAAATAATTTATTTGTGATCTCTTCAAAAGGTGTATTTTTTCAGTATATTTAGAGGGGAATCTAATACACCTTAGCACCCATGGTTATTAGCTAATTCTGAAATTCAAAACAGACTCACCAACAATTCTCCCCTCAAGGTACTGCCTATTATTTATCCCACAACAAAAGGAGCTTCCACAACAGTTCCTACAGGTCTGCATCCAAGTTTGGAGAAGACTTTCCCTTGTCCTGAGGGGAAAGCCCTGGGAGTAAAAGCTGGGGGCTCTGGTGGCTGCCAGAGGCCATTACATGAGTTTGAGGGGGCCAGAGCAATTTTTTGGTCATTTTGGTTTATACAGTTTGAGGGGCCAAAGGTAATGGCTTATTAAACTCATTGGATGTAGGCCAAAAGGGGCCTAGGGGGACTATGGACCATGGAGGGTAGAATTACAGTCCACAGGACATTGAGGCTTTAGCTGGCCAAATGGCCCAAAACCCCCTAATCAAAGGGGGTAGTCCAGAAGGCCTGGTGATGGTAGGAGGGCCATAGGCCCCAGGCCCAATTACAGTGAGATGTCCTGGGGTATGAAGGCTATAAAACCAACCCAAAATGCCAGGGAAGGTGAGTTTGGCCCAGGGCCCAATTGGCAATAAGATGGTTCAAGCAGGTAATTTTTATAAAATTCTGATTGGGGGTAATTCCGGTGGCTGTGACAGGTCCCTTCATAGAGGGATTCTTGAATGTGATTGGAAATTTGCTATTATTTCAGTAATATGTTGAAGAATTTCCAATAGACCTGTGGGCCAGGCTAGATTTTCCCTTAAGTGCCTTAAAATTCCCTCACAGGAGAAGTGAAAACCTCAGTAACTTCAGACTCTTCCCCTTCCATCAAATTCTCCCCCTCTTCACCATCTTCACCAAGACTTTGAAATCTCAGGAAAAGCTTTGGGGCATCCTGATAACAATACTTAGATTCTGGTTTCTCTTTCTTCAATCCTTTATGGAGAGGCTTCTTCCATATTTAGTTCTCCTTTCAAATGGGCCCTCAGTTGAGGAACTACTGGGTTCCCATCAATAGGAATTCTCTGAGTAGTAGTAAGAGCAGCTTGAGATCTGGACTGAGATCTTGTCTGTCTATTAGGAGGTGAATTTTTGAACAGAATGATAGAGCAATAGAAATTGACAATAGAATGAATATAAAACTCAGAGCTTTGAAGTATCAAAGCTTGAGAAAAATCAAATTTGAATGCTTGAAGTCCAATCAAATTAATATCCTGAAGCAAAATCAAAGTCAAAGATTTCTTGAGGTCAGTCAATAAATTATCAAGTCTTGTAAGGTGTGGACATGAAACTTTGATAAAATATCAAGTACATTTCCTGTCCTCAAAATTTGTATAAGGTAGAATTCTTTAAGAATAGTAAGGATATTGTATTTTTAAAGATTAAACAGGCCAATTTTATTGTTTTTAAATTTAAAAGTATGAAACAATAATATGATAAAATTTTATTGCTTTACCAACAATAAAGACTTATCCAAAAATACTCTACAAGAGATATTGGAGGCTACAAAAGAAATTTCTTCAAGAGCGATTTCAATTGGAATTAATTGAGCAAAGAACTGCAAGCAATTAATTAAAGAACAAAGTCTTTTAAAAAGATATTTAAAGAGAAAACACGCCCAAAAGTGACCAGACCAAATTTGTAAACAAAGTGACAAAGCTAACAGTGATGAAAGATGCTTTAATTCACTTTTAGGGTGGTTCAGGGGTAAAAATGATTATAAGAGTTACAAAAAAAGATTATAATGATTTTTTCACGTGGTTAAAAGGTTTAAAATGATTTAAGAAAGGTGGTTGGAATCTTTTTTTGATTTGTTTAATAGTGTTTAAGCTAATTATAAAAGGAAAAGATTTTAACATGAAGAGAAAAGTGGGGCAAAGAAGACATTCTTTTATAGCCATCAATTTTCTTACTCCAAAAGGAAAATTTGCTCTTTTCAGTCGTGAAAAAAAGTTTGACAACAGAAAATTCAATTATGGCATCATTGAACCCTGGTTTAGACCGAAAAAGGGCTGGTTTAAGCCATTCTTTGCTATTTTTAGCCATTTTGGACCCTTAAATAAGCAATCACTATAGCAATACCTGGTCTGGAGCCTTAAAGACATGTCAGAAGGTGTGTAAGAGGTGTAGAAACCAGTTAAGGCTGTTTTTACTAACATTGTTTTATCTTAAGGGTAGTTTTACCCTCTTGGCAGCAGTTAAAACTACCCTGGTTGGTATCAAAGCTGTATCATCAATTGAGTCATAGACCCTGTGACTCAATTCCAGGCCAAAAGTAACAAACTTTTGCATTTATTTTGACATCTCATGCCAGTAAGCAAGGATTTTGGGGGTCCAGCTCCCCCTTAGAGCTAGAGTGTCTTTTCCCCCTCCCAGAGTTAATCTTTCCAATTTAATTTTTGTTTAATTCCTCATCATGTAATACAATTATAATTTACACATGTAATTCAATTGAGTTTTTGATTACACATCTGTAATAAGTGATACCTCATATGTAAATTAAAGTTCACTTATGTAATACACGCACACATTTTGACATTTCAATTGAATTCAATTGAAAATACTTTAATTCCTCATAACTTCTAAACTAATCACAACACCTCAATTTTAACACAAAAATTGATGGTTAACACCACTTTTGATGTGAATTAAATTAAGGTTCTGAGGATCTTCACACTTTTATACAAAAATTACTAAAAACTTAACTTAAGCTTATTTGGAGTTGAGTTACAAAAATTTCATCCAGAGGTGACCCCACTTTATTTTTTATGAGGAATCCAATGGTGTGATAATTTCTTTATGTTTATTTATTGGATAAAAAGTTATAATATATTTTATATAACTTTCTACCAAAAATATTTGAATTTCACAATTTTTATTAAAAATTCATTTTTACTTAATTTTTACAAGTAAAAATGTAATTTCATAATTTTCAATTTTATTGTAACTTTATTTTTAAATTATAATTAAATTTTTATTTTTAAATATAGATTTGTATTTATATTTCAATTTTTATTTTTATAATATGAATAAATTTATTTTATTTATATTTTTATCTTAATTTATCATTTGTGGTCTTTTGGGTATATGAAAATACCTCTAAGGCTCACATTCCCTCCTCCTAAAAAAAGAATATTACTTTGTAATATTGTTATTTCTAGTGTTCCTGAACCTTCTGAGAAGCTTAGTAGCTTCAGGTATGTCTTTTTCTGGCAACCATTCATCTTCACAAGTTGGGTCACTGTACCTAACAAGGTATTCCCTTACTTTGTTGGTTCTCAACTGTCTTTCTTTGAGAACTTTGGTAATTTTCTTACTTCCAGATGACTCAATAGGAGGTATAACTTGGGGAACTTTATTCCTCAAGAGAAATATTTCAGCATCACTAGATTTATATGGTTTTATCAAGCTCACTGGAAATGTAGGATGCTTATTGCTGAGTTCCTCAGATAACTCTACTTCAAAAGCATTTTCCCCATGGAGGGCCTTGATAACAAAAGGTCCTGCAAAGGAGTCTTTCAGATTTTTACATCCTTTGATGTTATTGAAGTTAGTGGTGGACACAAGAACTAAATCCCCTACTTTGAAATCTGGAGTTGCCTGTGATTTATTCCATTTTTCCTTAGCATATGCAAAAGAGTCTTCCATGCACCTTACTTCATGCTTTATAGCTTTGTCTAGCATTCCCTTGAAGCTAGCAGCTGTGGGATGTGTTTCAATCGAATCTTTCCTCAAGTAATCTTGGGGTAATTTCTGGTTCCATCCCTTTTCTAGGATAGCAGGAGTTTGATTGGTACTGGCATGGATTGATGTTTTATATGCTAATTCCAGTGCTGGCAACAGAGTGCACCTATCATGGGTAAATCCATCACAATCTTTGAATTCAAGGCCATATGCACAAACCTTCTTACCATGTCCTCTACGGTCTGGATCATCCTTTCAGCTAGAACATCAGTTTGTGGGTGGTAGGCTGTAGAGAAGGACAGCTTAGTTCCAAATAATTGGTGAAGATTTGTCCATAGTGCTGAAGTGAATTTGGGATCCCTGTCACTAATGATATTTGTAAATATGCCAGTCCATGACACTACTCTATTCCATATCAGAAGAGCTGTATCCATGGCTTTATCATCTTTGTGACATGGTAAAAAGATTGGAGTTTTACTGAATCTGTCTACAATCACTAGGCAAGCATTATAACTTCTGTCACCTCCTGGTGGTAGGCCAGTTACCCAATCCATATGGACAATTTCCCAAGGTCTTCTGGGTTCTTGGATTTTCATCATATTTCCAAGTCTCTTGCCAGTGGATTTATTTTCCTTTTGACATCTGTCACAGGTTTTGCAATACTCTGCAACATCTTTCTGCCACATTGGCCACCATATGCAGGTCTTCACCTTTTCTCTTGTTCTGTCTTCAGACAGATGTCATGAAAAGGGGCTGTCATGGCATTCTTTTAGTACAAGATTTATTAATGACCTGTCCACAACTGTCATGACACATGTGTGCTTGGTTCTGTGGTAAATTATACCATCCATTAGGTGAAATCTTCCTTCATCATAAGATTTCTTCCATACTTCATTCAAGGCATGTATTAGAGAGTTGTCTTTGCAGTCTTTGTTAAGTAATTGGCATAAGATGCTAAAATTCTTTTTTGAGTGTAATTGTTTCTTACTTCTTCAAAGAAGGCTGTATTCAAGTCTGTAACACTTATTCCTTCTATTGGGATCTGTGGTGATGCTTCTTCAGGTACATAAGCAGGATTATCAATACCATTTGGTAATGGCCATCTGCTTAGTCCATCTGCATTTTTGTGAACATTTCCATCTTTATAAACAATAGTCATATTGCCCCTGTATTCTTGTATGGCTATTTGCCATCTGAGCATATGTCTGTTAGGTGTTTTCATGTTCAAGAGTGATTTGACACCTGTACATTCTGTTATTACTTCAAAAACACATCCCTCTAAGAAGTAGTTCAATTTCCTAAGGCCCAGACAAGTCATAGACATTCCATTTGGCTTCAGTTGGTTTAATTTGCCTGGATATGAAACATATGGGTCCCTCCACAGGTTTATCATTTATGATCTGAACTTGGTGAAGTGCAGCACCCAGCCCTTCCCCTGATGCATAAATATACAATTTAAAAGGCAACTTAAAGTCTGGCATCAGTAAGAGTTGATCAGTGGTCAAGGCTTCTCTTAGAGACTCAAAAGCTTTGACTCTGTCAACAGTCATTTCAAATACTGTGTCTTTGTCACACAATTTAGAAAGTGGTCTTGCTATGGATGCAAAATCTTTAATGTGTTGTCTGTAATAGCCTGCAAAATCTAAAAATGACTGAATTTTGTTTTTGTTCTGAGGCATGGGTTTTAGCAATACTGCTGCAACTTTATTTTTGTCAATTCCAAGGGACAAACCAGATACAACATGTCCTAGTGCTTTAAGCTCTTTAAATCCAAAATGAGTTTTTTCAAAGAGGTTTTCATGTTCACTTATTAATTTTTTTGTCAAAACTCTGGAAAATCTGTACATGTGCCCTTCCCAAGTCTTGGAACAGACAATAATGTCATCAATGTAAATGATTAACCATCCCTCTGAAAGCTCTTCAGGGAAGATTTCATTCATCATTCTTTGGAAGTGTGAAGGTGCATTTTTGATACCAAAGGGCATTCTTAAATATTCATACACTCCACAATGAACAATAATTCTCAAATATTTTCTTGCTCTTGTTGTCACCACATTTTTATGGAATCCTTTAAGGGCATCCATAGTGGTTATATACACTGCTTGAGATATTTGAGTAAGGGAAATTTGGATTTTTGGTATTGGGTACCTATCTGGAAAAGTGTAAGTGTTCAGAGCTCTAAAGTCTCCAACAAATCTGGATTTTCAATCATTTCATGCCACTATGACTGGTGTAGTTATTTCTACCTCTTCATTGTGGCCAACCTTTCCTATTACACCAAGGTCTAGAAGTTCTTTTATATGGGTTTCAAGAGCTTCTCTTGACTTGGGACTTGCTGGGTATGCAGGTCTTCTCAAGAGTGGTGGATAAGGTCTCTCAATATTAAAAATGATGTCAACTTCATGACCAATAATTGCTCCTAGAGGTTCTTTGTCTGAAGCAAATTCTCTTTTGTGGTCATACAAAAGGGAAGAAAGTTCATTTTCTTGTTTATCATTCAGATTAAGGCTTATTTCAGCCTCCCTCAACTGTTCAGATTTGAATTTTTCCAATTCTAAGTTGACTTGTGATACTTTATTTAGTGTAATTTGTCTTTTAAATAGTAAAAAAGCAAATTTCTGGCGCTTATTTTCTCCAATAGTAAAGTATCTGTCTTTGTTGTTATGCAAATCTATTCCATACATGATTAAATAGTCATTTCCCAATATAAAATGGGTACTAGAGCAATTTTCCATAACAAAAAATTCAACTGTGATCCTTAAATTCCCATTAATGTGTGTTAATATGAAATTGGTCTCAAAAATTCCCAATGCTTTCATTGGATTACTTGGACTATTGAATTTTATACCATCAATTGGCAACAATTGGTCTTCAAAATTTGGTAGACAAGTTTTAAGAAAAGATTTGCGAACACAAGAGAAGAAGGCTCCTGGGTCAAGCAAAAGTTTAGTGGGCATATTGTCAATCACCATTTCTGTTATACAGGAGTTACCAGCTGTATAACATTTCCCCCTGTTTGGTTTTGTTTTCATAAGTTTTGCATTTTGAACTTTTGATAAATCAAGTTGACCATTGCTCAATTGTGGCAAGTGGGAATAAGATTCCATGATGTCAAAATTGACATTGATATTCTCTATATCTTTTGAAGATTTAGAAAATATTTATGACTTATCATCCAAATTGTCTTCAATTATGTCATCTTTTACAGCATCAGGTTCCTTTTCAATATCAATTTCATTGATTTTCCCCCTTTTTGGACACTTATTGGCTATATGGGTGGTGCTTTGGCAAATATGGCACTTTCTGACTGTATCTGCAGATTTATACTTAGTATTAGAATCTTCTTTGGGGTTTTTGTCCACAGAATCTTTCCAAGGAGTATTAAACCTTGTTTTCAGATTCACCCTACTAGAACCAATTTTGGTTCTGGTGGTTACTTCTTCTAATATATTTATAATATCCTCTGCTGAAGATTGTTCAGTAGTTCTGCTTTTAAAAGAATGCTCTGAGTCACCTCCACATTGTCTCAGAATCTTTTTTTGGATCATAAATTCTGAAATGTCATTGTATAATGCTGTTAGTCTGTCTTTTTGTTGGCAAAGTCATGGTAAAGCTTTGTCTTTATCAGCAGGGTTCATGTGCTTGTCTTAATTTGATATACCATCTGTGAGCTGATCTGGTAAACAAGGTGTTAAATCCTGCTGTTACCAATCTTTCTGGTAATTGAAAATCTTCTTTAATCATGTCAATTTCTCTTATGAATTCCATATGTTCATATTCTCCTTCACCACTGAAGTGAGGCCATTCTGTAAGTTTTGGTACTTCTTTCAAAAGTGTTTGGCCCATTGATGGTTCCAAGTTATGAAAAGAAGGAGATAATTCATTTTTCAACTGTGAATTATCAGGGTCCAATACTTGTGGATTTGGAATTCTTGTGCCCTCATTTTGATTCAGAGGTGTAGAAATTCTTGGTAAGGTGTTCAGTATTTGTTCAATATCATTCATTTTACTGTTGCTACACCTTTGGGAATTCCTGTATTCATGTTGGAAGGCTTTTATTAGATTTATTACTTCAATTTTATACATTTCTTCCTTATGTGTCAGTTCTTGCCATAATTCTGTCTGTCTTGTATTATCAGAAGTGACTTGATTCAATTTCATTGATAACCTTGATACTTCTTCTTGTGAAGCATCAAAACACTATTTCAAGGCAATGGTAGATGTCTTTACTTCAGTAAATGAATTTAAAATGTCATCAAGGACTTTCTTGTTATCTGTCTTGATAATATTTATGGCTTGTTTAATTCTTGCTTCAATCATGTCATAAATATTCAATTTAGAATATTTGTCTGTTAACTCTTTAATAATGGAAGACTGTTCATTTATTTTATTGCCACAAGAATTATCATTATTGAAAGTTTTAATTGTTCTTAAAAATATTTTAAAACACATAAGTGTTTCATTAATTTGGCACAGACTCAAGTTTTTTGCTTGACTGTTATTACAAATGGTTTCATTTTTATCAGAAAGATGTTTTTTCATGTCATTTATAGCTTCATACACCTCTGGGATGGAATCAAATATATCAGAAATCATTTCTGGAATCTCAATCTGGCTTCCTCCTTTTTCTGTAATTCCATCATGGTTCTGGCCATCTGAAACACATTTTCCATGGCATCCTGCTGAATCTTTGGAATCCTGTAGACCTGGCTGTAAGGCTTTGGGGCTGGTGCCTTCCCTTTTCCCTTTTTCTGAGCTTGTGCCTGCTTTTTCAGGTTGGAATTTCTGCTGCTGGCCACTGGGGCTGGTCTTGGCACTTGCTTTGGTGGTGGAGGGTTGTTTTTCCTCCATTCTGTTGTTAAAAGAATCATATTCTTCTTTTCCATCAATAGATGCCATCCATTGAGTAACTTGCAAGTGTTGGGATGACCCAGGAACTTTCTTACAGTCAGGTATGATTTCATGCAGTTTTTCCACACATCTGCAAGGTTCTGGTACTCTTTGTGCTGCAGTGCATTTGTCAGCCTGTGACTCAAAACCAGAGCACAAGCATGACAGCCAAAATACCATAAACCAATGGTATAGCCAAGATACCACCAAAACATGGAGCTGAGCCAAATCAGCTCAAAAGGTATCAAACGAAAGAGGAAACTCACTTCTTCCTGAAAATATAAGTCCCATCACCATAGGACTAAGAATAACAAAGTTATTGCTGAGCATAAACCTTAATTTTCACCTCTCATCTAAAATCTAGAAGGAGAGGCTTAACCCCATTTAATGGGTACTCAAAATGAAGCTCTAAGCCAGGGCTATCCAATGGTACCAGCCAAACTGATCTAGCACCAATATTATTGGAGTTATGGTCAATTTCAGGCGGAATAATGGTGAACAAAACATTCACCTCTCATCTAACTTCTACAGTTTTAGTGTGGGATACCTGAAGTGGGGTCTTTTTGGGAAGAGCACAATCAGGGCTATCTTATGGTGTCATCCACTTCCTCATATCTCAACTACTGCAGAAGTTATGGGGCAAACAAGCTCAATACAGCTTTTTGCCTAAAACACGCAAATGTACTAAAATCTTTTACATGGGATAGCTTTGCCATATTTAATGATACCCATATCAAATGAGGTACCATTGTGTAAAGCACATACAGGGAGACACATTGAACCAATTTTGAGGTTGATATCTCAAGTATTGAAAAAGGTATGGCTGTTTTAAGGTTAAAATCCCACCTGCTGTCATATACAGCCTTACCATGGGATAATATCCAATAATCATGAATATGAGGTGTCAAATAGACGAAGAAGCATGTTTTTACTTCAATACCTCATATTTCAGTCAATACTGGGGTCATATACAGTTTCTGTACAGCATTCTACGTGTCATACACGTCAGAATCAGGCTGTGAGGTCCCCAGATGAAAATTTTCACCCTGTATTGGTCAAAACCACCCAGATGTGGTTTCAAAGCCACATCTGAGCCCAATACAGGCTATACAGGCTGTTTGTAAACCACAAGCCAGTACTAGAAAGTGAAAAAATCTTCACTTCCTCTACGTGGAAAGGTCTAGCACCCTTTCCACCCCATTTCAGGATAAAGAGGAGGCTTTTCACAGCCAGAATTGTCTCCTCATCCTGCTCTTGAATACCCTACGTAGTAAACTGTCAAAAACAGTTTTACTCTTGGGTAATAAACAGGTATAATTATATATTTAATTATTGTAACTCTTATTATAGTAACCCAACTGGTAAGATTGCACCCTGGGTTCTCAATAGCGCTCACCACCACTATTATCCAATAGTGGAACCCCTTAATTATATTATAAATCATCTTTAAAACCCAAAACCCTTATTTTAAATCAATTTTCTACGTGTCACAGTCATAATTCTAGTTGTAAATACCCTCATTACTACCTCAATATAGACTCAGCCTGACATTTTGGGGGCCTGGCCGTGTTTTAAACTTTTTTGGACCTTATAAGTAAGTTTTTTCTCTTATTTTCCACTTTCTGACAATTGTTTTATATTTTTTAGGCGTATTTTCTTTTAAAATATATATTTTTATATATATTTTACTTTATTACTCATATTATAAGAGTACTTACCACGTGGTTAATACCCACTGGAACCTTTATTTTTGGCGTGTTTACATATAAAACACTTAAGCCATCAATAAATCCTGTATTCTCGATTGAATAAGGACACCTCTGACTGAAAAACCATCAGTTGAGACGTGGGCAAGTGTATTGTTAACTCAATTACACTTATACAGAGCCACTTATTCAGATTACACTTGAAAACCACAAGTGTATCTGTGGGATACTGGCACACAAACAGTGTTACAGGGTACCAAAAGCTGTAATTCTGACGTGGAATTGTTGATTCAATTACACTGTCATTATACATGGCATATTGTAGTAACATACAAGCCCAGAGGCCAATCCTAGATGTGCAAAACCAGTGTTCTTGAGAAGTCTTAACTGACATAAGCCCTCCTTTTTCCTGCCTTGATTCAGTGGAAGAAAATTACATCCCACTTGAGACCCAGTCACAGGCCAACACACCAGTGACACCCTCAGAACCAGAGGGCAGCAAGGGCAAAGGAAAGAGGTACAGTGAAGGTCTCATTAAAGCCAAAAGGTGGACACCAATAGCCACTCAGAGGAGTAGAAAACCACGAAACTCTGCTTCAATACAAGGTAAACCAACCTTAACCACTTGTACAGGGAAGATTACAATTATTAACCCAGTTGTAACTTCCAAAGGCAAACTGCCCAAGTCAGAAGACAATAAATTTGCACAAGGCACAGTCAAAGGTAAATACCCTAAGAACATAAAGTTTTTGACTGCTTGCAAACACTGATATGTCCCCTGCATACCTCAGAGATATTGGCTTCCCAAGGAACCAGCCAGAGGACAGAGAAGGATTGTCCAGAACCAGAAGACCAGGGAGAGGACAACTTGGACACAGTGGTGGATGGCAAAACAATGAGGGAGATAATATCAACCTTTCCATTCACACTCCAATTCAACAGAGACCTCAAACCAGAGGACTGGAAGGATATGGATCAAGTTCTTCAGATCCACCAACTCCTCAAAGACTTATTTCAATGGAGCATGGACAACAAGAGGTTCAACCTAGAAGCTCACTGGGCAGAACTTGCATCAAGTTGCCAGAAGATCTGTCTCAAAGAGATAGACTTCAAAGACCTTATGATAATCACCAAAGGTTGGAATCCTACCAGGCAGCACAGACTCCTGGAGGCAAGGGCACAGAGGATAAGGGAGAATCAATCCACTATCCAAGCAATAGAAGAACAATTAACCCAGACAGGGCCTACTCAGATTCCTTCAGGTTCACAAGGATCAGGCCAAATCAGCTCTCCAGTGGCTTCACACCATTCAGAAACCAGCAGATCACTGGCCAAGAGTCACCATTCTTCACAATTCCAGGAAGTTTCCAGGAGAAGACAAGGAAACAAGGGCAATAACAAAGCCTCCTTCAACCAGAGGAGGAAAGAGTCAGACCCCATGATCCAGAAGCTGTTAGATTTGGTAAAAGAAGTACACAAGAGCCAGAAGTAGTTGTGAACCACTCTAGAATCAGTAGTCCTAGTAATAGAAACATTACCCCCACTCAGACTGAAAATAACATTGTCACATCTGAGAGTAACATCAACAGTGATACACTGTGGTTACAAATGTCCCAATATGCTGAACAATCTGCAAAGCAGTTTGCAGAAATTAAAGCTAGCCAAGAGAGGATGAGACAAACTCAAGCCTCCTTGGAGCAAATAGTTAAGAACCTTCAAGAAGGATATGCTCAACTGAGCAAAGCCTCTGAAGAAACCAACAAAAGACTGAATATAGTCTTTGAAGAACAACACCACAGCACAAGGGACAGGGAGTGTCTGGATCAAGACATTAACAAGTTGTTTAATTCCTACCATAGCTTGAAGCCCCAACCACAAGGCCAAGCTATGGATAGTCCATATCAACCAGATGACATCAAACCAGATGCCATGTTGATGAATAAGGCAAGATCCCCATCACAATACCAAGATGGAGATGGCATGTCTTATTCAGAGAAGGAAGCCTTGAAACAGCTTCCTGAGGCCTCAAACTGGCCCAAATTCTCTGGATCAGGAGAATATGATCATATGGAACTCATAGATTATATTGTTGGACTCTTCATTGATGTACCAAGCATACCAGACTACTGGATCACTGCTAGATTGAATACTGCATTTAAAGGACATGTTAGTATATGGTACACAGAAATGAAACAAATCCATGGCAGGAGAAACTGGCCATGGTGGAAGAGTCAAATCATCCAAAAGTACAGTAATGGAACTTGGATATGGCAAACGACCATGTCATTTGAGAATGAAAAATACTCTGTGGACAAAGATCCATATGAGTGGTGTCTTAGACAGTCTAAAAGACTTAAAGCCATTGATCCTCAGATGAACATCCAAATGAGGAATCATAAACTTCTGACACAGCTTCCAGGAGAACCAGAGCATGCAGTAAAATGCAGATGCAACCAAAATTGCACTCTAGATGACATAGCCAACACCTTACAAGACATAAGGAAGAGGACTAATATAGGGAAATTCACCCCATATAGAAGCAGCAGCTTCAAAGAGCAACAACCACTCAGGGCAGACTTTAAAGACAAAGCCAGAGAAACAGTGGCTGAAGTGGCTAAGAAGAAGAATTCTTGCCACAATTGTGGTTCAACAGACCACTATAACAGAGGATTCTGATTCAGACTCCATGGGTGATGCCATCAGAGAACCATCTGAGGATGATCAAGACCCAAGAGAGGAATTTCTAGTGGAATACCAAGAGGAAACCCCACTGAAAATCCAGGACATACAGCTGGAAGCAGGCATGCCACAAGACACTGCTAACAAGAACTTGTGCAAACACACACAAGATGCACAAACATTCCTGGTTACACCAACCAAAGGAATGGAATATATACATGGGACAGCCACAAAAATGACTGTTTGTATTGACAATGCTCAGCATCCACTGATCATTGATAGTGGAGCACACTACTCCATAGTGGCCAGAAACTATCTGGATACCCACTTCCCAAGCTGGGACAAACAGCTCTTGCCCACTAAGGCAAAGAACTTTAAAAGTGCATCAGGGAAGATGACTTCCATTGGGACAATTATCAAAGAGATAATTATACCCCACAGGAAGGGTAATATCAGACTCAATCCAGAGTTTGTAGCGCTTAATGATGCCCACATCCAAGGGTTTTTACTGGGAACAGATTACCAGAGGATGTATGGCATAGACATTTACAACAGTAAAAATAGGCACATCACCATTGGTACTAACAAGGAAAAGAAATTTTCACTTGACATATACCAGATATCTTCTCAAGATCCACTAGAAGAACTTCTGAAGGAATTCAGAGAGGGACAGTTTAGCACTACCCTCACCAGTAAACAAAAAACTAAGTTTACTGAAGATGCTGAGAAAGAACAGACCAGCATTTGCCATTGGTGAAGAACCATTAGGCAAGATCAAAGGCCATGATATAGAACTATATCTGGATGTGGAAAGGCCTTCTCCACCCATGCTGAGGAGACCTCCTTATCCAGCTAGCCTGGAAACTAGGAACAAAATTGAGAAAAATATCAATGAACTCCTGGATATGGATGTCATCAGGAAGATTGGACATAATGAAATAGTGGAAATCACCACCACTGTCCTAATCACCTGGCATGATGGCAAGTCTAGATTGTGTGGAGATTTCAGAGCCCTGAATAACTACACAAAAGCAGACAGGTACCCTATACCAAGGATACCCCATGCCTTGGATAAACTGGCCAAGGCCAGATATATAACCAAAATGGATTGTATGAAAGGTTTCCACCAAAATGGAGTTAAACCAAACTCCATGAAGTTACTCAGGATAATATGCCATATGGGTATATATGAGTACACCAGGATGCCAATTGGCATCAAGAATGCACCAGCCCACTTCCAAAGGATGATGGCACCATATTTCAAGAAGAAATAATGGAAGGCTGGATGGTAGTATATATTGATGATATCATTATATACTCAGAGACATGGGAAGACCATGTACAATACATATACAGAGTTCTAAGTAAATTTATACCCATCAATCTGAAAATTTCACTCAAAAAGTGTAATTTTGGCCAACAAGAGCTACTAGCTCTAGGACATAAAGTCTCAGGTCTTAGTCTGGCAATTGACCAGAACAAAGTAGTAGCAGTACTGCAAAAGCCAGTACCAAAGAACATCAAAAAGATGCAATCTTTCCTTGGGTTTGCTAGCTACTATAGAAACCACATCAAAGCTTTTGCCCACACAACTAGTAGTTTATACAAGTTATGTTCAAAGGATGTAGTTTTTGAAATAACCAAGGAAAGGAGGGATGCATATGAGAGGATCAAATATGAACTCACTAATGCACCTGTGCTCATCTTACCTGACTTTGAGTTACCATTCAAGTTATATATAGATGCAGCATGCAGTCAAGGCCTAGGAGCAGCCCTTCACCAAAGACAAATTGTGGATGGTGAACCAAGAGAAGGAGTAATTTGCTAAATCTCAAGGCAGCTGAAAGATTCAGAAGCCAGGTCTGGGGCCACCCAGACTGAATGTCTATTTCTAGTCTGGGCTCTAGAAAAACTCCATTATTATTTGAAGGGTGCAGTCTTTGAAGTCTACACAGACTGCACAGCCTTGAAATATTTACTAAACATGAAGACTACAAATAGACATATGCTGAGATGGCAAATAGCCATCCAGGAGTATAGAGGGAACATGACCATCATATACAAGGAAGGCAAAAGCCATACCAATGCAGATGGCCACTGGACAATGTCAAAAGCAATCCAGCTTATGACCCAGAAGCTGCAGCAAAAATCCCTATCCATTTCATGGAAATACATAGGAGGAAGAACTTCAGATTATCTGAATGGGCACCAGAAAGTGGTACCCTTGACAGTGGAAACACTGAATCAGAAGGGACAGAAGCTCCCATACTGGGAATAAGTTCCACAGAACTGCACAATGAATTCTTCAGTGCAGTACAGAAGTCTTATGCCAAACACAAACAGTGTAGCATACTACTCCAACTCCTTCAACAAAAGTACAGGAGTCCAGAACTGGAAACCCAGCTGGAAGAAGCCTGGTTGAGGGCCTATAAGGACAATAAGTTTTTTCTTATAGATGGCCTGCTCTACCACAGAGAAAAGCACACAAGTGCACTCACAGTGGTAGACAGAGACCACATCTCATTGATCCTACAAGAATGCCATGACTGCCCCTATATGGGACACATGAGTGAGGACAGGACCAAAGAGAGGGTAGCAAGCACAGCTTGGTGGCCCAAGTGGGAACAGGAGTTGAGTGAATACATCAACACTTGTGAAAGATGCCAAAAGGAAAATAGGAAACATGGGAAGAAGTATGGGTTACTTCAACACATAGAAGAACCCAAGCACCCATGGGAAACCATCAACATGGACTGGGTTACAGGACTTGTCCCAGGAGGCAAAGAAAACTATAATGCCTTTTTGATCATAGTTGATAGGTTCAGAAAGAGCATGAGGTGTCTACCATGCCATAAAGAAGACACAGCCATGGATACTGCTCTGTTGTTTTGAAATAACATCATATCTACCTGTGAAGTCCCTAAGATCATCATTAGTGATAGGGACCCAAAATTCACATCTGAATTTTGGACTAACTTATATGACATGCTTGGTACCAAACTTGCTTTTTCCACAGCTTACCATCCACAAACAGATGGCCTAGCTGAAAGGATGATCCAAACAATGGAGGACATCCTCAGAAGATTCTGTTCCTATGGCATGGAATACAAGGACCATGAGGGATACACCCATGATTTGGTTACCCTCTTACCAGCAGTCCAACTGGCTTATAATACAAGCCAGCACTCCACCACAGGTAAAACACCTGCACTGGTGGAGAAAGGGTGGAACCCCCTGTTGCCTGTGGATCACTTGAAGAAAAATCTCCTGACTATCCACCCCACAGCCAAAGACTTCCATGATATGTGGAAGAGGGCCTGTGACACAGCTGCCAAATGCATAGCTGAGGCAAAAGAATACAATAAGCAGAGGTGGGACAAATCACATATGGAACCTGACTTCAAGGAAGGAGACCAGGTGTTAGTGTCTGCACTGAACTTCAACAATCTCAAAGGACCTAAAAAGATGAGGGACTCATTTGTAGGACCTTTTACTATCATTAAGTTGATAGGGAAAAATGCAGTGGAAGTCAAACTCACTGCGGAATTTTCAAGGAAACATCCAGTCTTTCCAGTGAGTTTGGTCAAACCATACTTCCAAACAGAGGAGGATAAATTCCCCTCCAGGAGAATGAACCCCACACCACAAGAGATAGTGGAAGTGGAAGCCTCCCCTGGACCTGTGAGTAAGATCATCAGGGCCAGGAAGATCAGACTCAATGGGAAAGATCAAAGACAATACCTAGTCAGATTCAAGAACCAGACAGCAGATAAAGATAAATGGTTGGTAGAGGATGCCATACCAGATGGGAACCTTCATTTAGGGACATTCAGAGCCTCTAGGAGGACTGAACAGTCTCATCAATGATGAGCCTTTTTTAGAGGGAGGGTATATCAGCCTGTGACTCAAAACCAGCGCACAAGCATGACAGCCAAAATACCATAAACCAATGGTATAGCCAAGATACCACCAAAACATGGAGCTGGGCCAAATCAGCTCAAAAGGTATCAAAAGAAAGAGGAAACTCATCTCTTCCTGAAAATATAAGTCCCATCACCATAGGACTAAGAATAACAAAGTTATTGCTGAGCATAAACCTTAATTTTCACCTCTCATCTAAAATCTAGAAGGATAGGCTTAACCCCATTGAATGGGTGCTCAAAATGAAGCTCTAAGCCAGGGCTATCCAATGGTACCAGCCAAATTGAGCTAGCACCAATATTATTGGAGTTATGGTCAATTTCAGGCCAAATAAGGGTGAACCAAACATTCACCTCTCATCTAACTTCTACATTTTTAGTGTGGGATACCTGAAGTGGGGTCTTTTTGGAAAGAGAACATTTAGGGCTATCTGATGGTGTCATCCACTTTCTCATATCTCAACCACTGCAGAGGTTATGGGGCAAACAAGCTCAATACAGCTTTTTGCCTAAAACACGCAAATGTACTAAAATCTTGTACATGGGATAGCTTTGCCATATTTAATGATACCCATATCAAATGAGGTACCATTGTGTAGAGCACATACAGGGATACACATTGAACCAATTTTGAGGTTGATATCTCAAGTATTGACAAAGGTATGGCTGTTTTAAGGTCAGATTCCCACCTGCTGTCATATACAGCCTTACCATGGGATAATATCCCATAATCATGAATATGAGGTGTCAAATCGACAAAGAAGTATGTTTTTACTTCAATACCTCATATGTCAGTCAATACTGGGGTCCCATACAGTTTCTGTACAGCATTCTACACGTCATACACGTCAGAATCAGGCTGTGAGGTCCCCAGATGAAAATTTTCACCCTGTATTGGTGAAAACCACCCAGATGTGGTTTCAAAACCACATCTGAGACCAATACAGGCTATACAGGCTGTTTGCAAACCACAAGCCAGTACTAGAAAGTGAAAAAATCTTCACTTCCTCTACATGGAAAGGTCTAGCACCCTTTCCACCCCATTTCAGGATAAAAAGGAGGCTTTTCACAGCCAGAATTGTCTCCTCATCCTGCTCTTGAATACCCTACATAGTAAACTGTCAAAAACAGTTTTACTCTTGGGTAATAAACAGGTATAATTATATATTTAATTATTGTAACTCTTATTATAGTAACCCAACTGGTAAGATTGCACCCTGGGTTCTCAATAGAGCTCACCACCACTATTATCCAATAGTAGAACCCCTTAATTATATTATAAATCATCTTTAAAACCCAAAACCCTTATTTTAAATCAATTCTCTACGTGTCACAGTCATGATTCTAGTTGTAAATACCCTCATTACTACTTCAATATAGACTCAGCCTGACAGCATTGTTGTGAGCCTTCTGGCTGGCTTTGTAGATGTCCACTGAGGCTTCTTGTGGTGGTGTCAGCTCTTTTTGAAGGTAAAATAGTGTCATCAGCCTCAGAATTGGACAGTTTATTGTTGTGGAAGTCTTTTACTGACCCTTGTCCTTCTGTATCTGATTGGCTTCTTCCATAATCATGTCTGTGACCTTTTTGGGAGCTGTCTGAGGGCTTATAGCTTGCTCCTGATCTGGTTGAAGGCATATTTATGATTAAAAAAGGTTAAAAAATAGTAATTTTACGTCAAAAACTTACTATTTGCCAAATATTGAGCTTTCTGAAGAGTATTACTGATGTCCAAGTTGATTAATTCAGAAGAAATTGGGCCTTGTTGGTTATTTTGAGTTATAATAACAGTCCTATAATGATCAGAAATCACAGTGCTTGCAGGTATAATGCTAGTAACTGTGGAGGTTGTTTCAATGTTTTCTTTTTTGACCGCATTTTGAGAAACTAAAATTAATTAAAAAGCCAATTAATTAAGTAAAAAAAAGGTATTTCAAAAAAAGAAATAAAATATAAGCCACACTTAGAATATGAAAAAAGTTATTTTTTATGGATTTTTTGAATTATAAGTATTTTTTATATGTTTTTTAAATTTTTCCAATATACGAAAAAGGATTAACAAATAGTAAACAAAATATGTCACAGGTAAAATATCATGGCTGGGCCCCCAAATGTAAGGTGTGGATATGAAACTTTGATAAAATATCAAGTAGTTTTCCTGTCCTCAAAATTTGTATAAGGTAAAATTATTTAAAAATAGTATGAAATAGTATTTTTAAAGATAAAACACGCCAGTTTCATTTTTTTTGACTTTTCAAGTATAAAACAACAATATAATAAAAATTTATTGTTTTACCAACAATAAAGATTTATCCAAAAATACGCCACAAGAGATATTTAAGCCTACAAAAGAAATTTCTTCAAGAGTAATTTCAATTGGAATTAATTGAGCAAAGAACTGCAAGCAATTAATTAAAGAGCAAAGTCTTTAAAAAATATATTTAAAGTGAAAACACACTCAAAAGGGACCAGAGTGAATTTGGAAACAAAGTGACAAAGTTAACAGTGATGAAAGATGCTTTAATTCACTTTTAGGGTGGTTCAGACGTAAAAAAGATTATAATGATTTTTTCACGTGGTTACAAGGTTTAAAATGACTTAAGAAAGGTGGTTGGAATCTTTTGTTGATTGGTTTAATAGTGTTTAAACTAATTATAAAAGGAAAAGATTCTAACATGAAGAGAAAAGTGGGGCAAAGAAGACATTCTTTTATAGCCATCAATTTTCTTACTACAAAAGTAAAATTTGCTCTTTTCAGTCGTGAAAAACAGTCTTACAACAGAAAATCCAATTATGGCATCATTGAACCCTGGTTTAGACCAAAAAAGGCTGGTTTAAGCCATTTTTTGCCATTTTTAGCCATTTTAGACCCTTAAATCAGCCATTACTATAGCAATACCTGATCTAGAGCCTTCAAAACACGTCAGAATGTGTAAGAGGTGTAGAAACCAGTTAAAACTGTTTTTACTAACAATTTTTTAGCTTAAGGGTAGCTTTACCCTCTTGCCAGCAGTTAAAACTACCCTGGTTGGTATCGAAACCTCATCATCAATTGAGTCACAGACCCTGTGACTCAATTCCAGGCCAAAAGTAATGAAATTTTGCGTGGAGTTTGACATCTCACGCCAGTCAGCAAGGATTTTGGGGGTCTAGCTCTCCCTTAGAGCTAGAGTGTCTTTTCCCCCCCAGAATTAATCTTTCCAATTTATTTTTTCTTTAATTCCTCATCATGTAATACAATCATTACTTACACATGTAACTCAATTGAGTTTTTAATTACACATCTGTAGTAATTGATACCTCATATGTAAATTAGAGTTCACTTATGTAATACACAGGCACATTTTGACATTTCAATTGAATTCAATTGGAAATACTTTAATTCCTCATAGCTTCTAAACTAATCACAACACCTCAATTTTAACACAAAAATTGATGTTTAACACCACATTTGATGTGAATTAAATTAAGATTTTGAGGATTTTCATACTTTTGTACAAAAATTACTAAAAACTTAATTTAAGCTTATTTATAGTTGAGTTACCAAAATTTCATCCAGAGGTGACCCCACTTTACTTTTTATGAGGAATCCAATGGTGTGATAATTTCTTCATGTTTATTTATTGGATAAAAAGCTATAATATATTTTATATAACTTTTTACCAAAAATATTTTAATTTCACAATCTTATTAAAAATTCAAATTTATTAAATTTTTACAGGTAAAAATGTAATTTCATGATTTTAAATTTTATTGTAATTTTATTTTTAAATTATAACTAAATTTTTTATTTTTAAATATAAATTTGTATTTATATTTTTATTTTTATTTTTATAATATAAATGAATTTATTTTATTTATATTTGTATCTTAATTTATCATTTGTGGTCTTTTGGGTATATGAAAATACTTCTAAGGCTCACAAGTCTCAACCAATGCAATAAATAAGTCTTGAGGAAAAAATAACTTGTGAGGTAAATGAATCAATAAATAAATCAAATCAAGTCAATAAATCTTTGGGAAAGTGAATTTTATCCTTAAATTAATCAATTGAAATCAAATAAAATGAAATCTTTTTGTGAATATAGATTGTTGAGGAGAAGACCAAATTTCAATTTTGATGAATGAAGATTGTGGATGACATTTAGAATTATGACATATTTGAGTAATTGAAATTAAACCTGTGACCTGAAATTACATTGAATTAAATTTAAATGCCTAAAAATGATCATCCAAACAATTTTAGAATAAAAGGCAATTTGATAAGGATTGAAAGAAAATTATCAAGATAAAATCAATTTTCAAAAATAAAGGATTGAGTGAAACCTGAGATGATTAAAGAAAATGTATGTAAGAACAATTAAAGGGTCATAATTCATTAATGAACTATTTTCAAAATAAAAAATTCAAAAATTAAATACTTAATCATGTTTTAATTAATATGATCTTACAGGGGCTCTTGGGCATAGCAAGGATGGCCTTCCACTTGGTAATTGGGAAACCAGATTGGAAGACTCCAAATAATTAAAAAATAAGGAAATTTAAAGGAAAGAACTCTGTGAAAATGAGAAAAGGAAACAAATTGCCAAATATTCAACCAAGTAAGTACTTAATTTCTGTTTCAACTTTTTAGAAATAATAATGTAATTAGTAAAGTATTTGACCACCAATATTCACTTACAGGCAAGTAAAAGGGTAAAAATTAATAAATTAACAATATCAGTTTTCATTATAAAGATGAGAGAATTTCAAGATAGGAACAAAGCTTATTAAATTCATTAGATTGGGGTAAGCCTCAGGGCCAAAGCCAGGGCCAGTATGTGTGAAAACTGACAGCTTGAATCTGTAAGACTTAAAACTGATATTTATAAGATCACAAAGCTGTATTGACCTCTTGGGGAAAAGGAAATCTTGCCAAATTGGCAAATGAACTGGGTTGAATAATATTCCAGATTTCTATTGTTGAAATAAAGGCTCCTACTGAATAAATCTGTATTGAATTAGTGTGGTCTCCAAGGTAAACTGATGTAGCCTTTACACTTTACAACTGATTCAGAAATTCCTTTTGTTTATCCCTGGAGATAAAACTCACAAGTATTCCCTTTGGGGAATATTGCGATTTGTAATGAGCCAATACTTGATAAATGAGATTATTAGTCTTTATGAAAACACTTTTTCTTTATTACTGCATTTTTCTGTTGAATTATTTCACCTTGACAGCTGATAATCTATTTCAAATCAAAATATGGTCCCTTGGAGATTTCAGAATGGGACTTCTGGTTTAAAAGGTTTATAATGGTGCATAACACCATTTACTTCACTTCTGGTTACTGAAGGGAAAGGTTGGCCAAATTTTTTCTTGATAATTCCTTGAGTAATGAAAAAAATATTAAGCTTGATGTGCTTCAGAAGTGTTCTGAGTGCTTTCCCCAAAAGAAGCCAAAAATATCTTGAAACTATCTTTGTGCACAAATATGCCAATACAACCATTCAAGCTATAATTCCTTTGTTTCATGAAAAATTACCAATTTTTTACAAATGCAGAGAAGGTTCAAAGATGGCCAGGTTTTCCCCAGATGATTAATCGACCAGTTCTTCCAAGAGAGATTAATGTGGCCAAATTGGAGAGGCATGATGGTATTTCCAAATTCCCATAAAATTTATATGGCATAAAATTGTGATAATTCAATCAAATGGTTGTGATCTTCCATGGTTGTGAAATATATGTTCAAAAGATTATTAAGTGTTGATTACTCATAGCCTGACTAATCAGAGGCCCCAGACATGTAATGTATGGCTTTTGACATGTCAGGAGCACCAAAACAGTCTGAAAGGTCTGTAGAAAATGTTTTTTACCCTGTATGGGGTAAAATGGAGACCTTTTGTCCCAAAAACACATTTTAGCTCCTTTCAAGGCTTTATTGAAGCTGTGGAACCACAAGTAAGCCATAGGGGGGACGTTTTTGATTGTGTGGTCATTTGAAAAGGTGGATAACCTCCCACTAACCTGGAGTAAGATAAAAAAAGGTGTTCCCCTCACCAAAATAGGAGCTTATCTTGGTTTTTTATTGGAGATATTGAATATTAATGCTGTCACCAAGAGCCTTAGAGGTATTCCTATATACCCAACATACCATTAGAATTTCAAATAAGTTACAATTCAAAATTATACATTCATTTTCAAAAGAATAGATAAATGAAATTTATATGCCAAATCTATATGAAATTCAAATTTGAATAAAAAATGTAAAAATATTTTTTTTACTTGAAATACTGAAGTGAATATGAATCCTTAACAAAAATATTAAAGATAAAGTATTTTTTGGAAAAAGGTTAATAAAATTCATTACCACTTTTATTTGAAAAAATGAACATATAGAATATATTTCACCATTGTATTCCTCATAATACTTCAGGGGGGTCACCTCTGAAAGAAATTTCTGTAACTCAACCCCAAATAAGCTTAAATTAGGTTTCTACACTTTTCTGTATTAAAATTTTAAAATCCCCAAAACCTCAATTTAATTCACACTAAATGGGGCATTAACCCTCAATTTTTTCTTAAAACTGTGGTGTGGTGTGAGAGCTAGAAGTTATGAGTAATTGAAGCAGTTCAAATTTAAATATGAAAATTTGTGCACATATCATATAAGTAAACATAAATCTACATATGAGGAATTGATCATTACAGTTTTTTTGCTGTAATTTTTTTAATTTAATTATGTATGCAAAATTGTTAATATAATACATTATGAGGAATCAAAGAGAAAACAAATTGGAAAGATTCAATTTTGGGGGGAAGAGGAATCTTGGCTCCAAGGGTGCCAGAATCCCCCAAATTCCTTTCTTACAGATGTGAGATGTCAGAATTTATGCAAAAGCTCATTAAATTTGGCCTTTAAGTCAATTACAATGTCTTTGACTCAATTTATGATGTTGTTTCAAAACCCACCAGGGAAGCTTTAGCTGTTGCCAATAGGGTAAAAATACCCTTAATTTAGAACAAACTTCATAAAGCCAGCTTCAGCTGCTTTGAAGGGCTCTTGAATCTATTTTGACTTGTTTTTGAGGCTTGAAACCACATATTACTATAGAAATGGCTGTTTTGAGGGACGAAATTGGAAAAAATAGCTCAAAACAGCCCTTTTTTGTCTAAACCAGGATTCAATAATTACATAATTGGCTTTTCTGCTTGAAATATGTTTTTCACAACTGATAAGAGTAATTTTCAGTTTTGTAGGAAGAAAGTTTTTTGCTATAAAAAAATCTCTTCATGTTAGAATCTTCTTGTTCTATAATTAGCTTAAACACTGTTAAAACAATCAAAAAAATGCAAAAACCTACTTCAAATAATTCCAAAACTTTTAACCATGTGAAAAATTCATTATAATTATTTCTTGTAGCTCTTTATAAATATTTTACCCTTGAACCACCCCAAAAGTAAATCAAAGCATCTTTTATCACTGTAAACATTTTCGCTTTGTTTCCAGATTTACTCTTATTCATTTTATTCATTTTTTATCTTTAATATTCCTTTTGTATACTCTGTTATTATATTAATCTTCTGCAGTTAGTTCCTCAATTAGTTCCAATTGAAATTTGTCTTGAAGAAATTTCTTTTGCAGCCATAAATGAATTTTGTAGATTATTTTGGGATAAATTTGTATCTTTTGTAAAGCAAGAAATCTTTATCATATTTTTTTATACTAATGAAGTTGAAAAAAAAATAATTTTGGCATGTTTTCTCTTAAAAACTTTGAAGATTACTATTTTTACTTAATTTTCACGTTATACAAATTTTGAAGATAGAAAAATTACTTGATTTTTAATCAAAGTTTCATATCCACACCTAACATTCACAGACATTACTAATATTATAGCTAACCATATATAAAGATCACCAGGAACTATTTTGAGTCACATTATGGTCACATTTAGGTGGCACGATTTCAAATTCCCTTTCCTGTGATAGGGTTTTCATCTCAATACCACCTGAATCCTTGGGTCTAATGGCATCTATTATGTTCTTTTAGTACAACTATAAGCATTTTTTCTCTATCAAAATGCAATATTTCCCATTATAAGCTCATTTAAAAGCTCATAATGAATGTTTTCATTGATAAAAAGCTTTTGATAATGAATATTGATTGAAGTGATACTAAGAGGAGCTAAAAAGTATTAATATTGAAAAAGAAAATATGAAAAGACTCAAAAGGAACAACATTTTAATAAAAGTAAGGATAATAATAGCCATCATTAATTCACATACAGATACAACACATAATAAGCCAAGATATTTTTTCCAATTCTTTGATAGAAATGAATATCTCAGAAATTTCATGTAAAAGGCTTAAAAACTCAAGTACAGCATAAAAAACTATGAGAAAAGGTAAATTTTTCCCTTTTACTCTTTGTTATTAATTTGATTTTAGAGCTCAAATTCAAAACTATATTCCTTAGAAGAATAATATATTATGAAATATGAGGATGTATCACCGTTTATTTGAGTAAAGATATATTCATTTTCACAGAGGCCTTTTTGCTCTTGTTTCAAAAAATATTTGAATTTATTTCACTCAATTCAAATAAAAATAAGTATATTTCACAATTTATTTTGGTTAAATGCAATTATATATTGGTCTTGGGTTGATTGTAATTTTAATTTCAGCCTACTTAGCTACTAAGTTGTTAAAAATAATACTGTTACCAAGAATGTCACTTGGTAGCAGAAGTGGCTTTATAGTGAAAAATATTGGAAGAGTCACTTCACAAATAAAAGTAATAAGAAGAATTGACTGAGAAGATAAACATGAGGAGTCAAACATTTTAGTGAAAGATTTTAGTTCTTTGTAATATAATCCATTAGGTTTGGAATTCATAAGAATGAGAAAATGTAAATTTGTTTTACCCAAAATCAATTCAGTTATTAAGCTTGTAATATTGGGAAATCATATACATTTACTTGAGCTTTATGCACCATTTTATCATTCCTGAATGAAGGGGATTATGATTTATTGAAAAAAGAACAACCTCAATTTTTAATCTCTGTGGAATTTTCCTAGAAATATTTCCCAATGCTACCATAAAAATTCATTTAAGTGAATTCATTTTTCAATTAACCGTACATTAGTTTTCTTCAAAAGTATATTTAAATTCCCTGGTGAAAAATTTTTTTGCTTTAATTAAATACAAAAAGGTCTGAAATATTATATCTGTAAGTTTTTGAAAGATGTTTCCCCCTGTTCTGCCATATAAATCTATTTCATTGGTGGACAACCAGGGCATTTGGACAATTAATTGGCTGTTTTCCATTTTGTGTATAAATATATATGTGCATGGAAAGATTGGTTATTCTTTCATACAAGTGCAAGAAATATGAATATTGATATCTCAACAAATATCAAAGAGACTTACCCCTGTACCACCACATACATTGGTTTTTATTGATAAAATCCCAGGGAATTTGGCCATTTAACTGGCTATTGTTCAGTTCCCTGAAGTAATCTATATATTAATGAAAATATTAGTTATTCTTTAATGCAATAATGAAAAATCTGAAGGCTTTTATCTTAACATGTTTCCAAGTGGTCTCCCCTGTGCCACCATATACATTCATTTTTGCTGGTGAAAACCCATGGCATTTGTAAAATGAATCAAAATTTCTTTTATCTCAATGGAGGAATTTTTCATCAGATAAATACCTATTTTACTTTAGAAAAATTTTAACAACTTCAAAGCCTTACATCTGAGTTTTTGAAAGAGGTTTCCCCTGTGGTGTCACATACATTGATTATTATTGATAAGGACCATGGTATTTGGCCAATCAATGGGAGGCTTTCAAGTTCCCTGAGTATATTTAGATTCCAAGGTTAATATCAGTTATGCTTTCATGCAAGAATAACAATTTTGTAGCCTAATATCTTAATGTTTTTCCAAGAGGTTTCCCCCTGTGCCACAATATACATTGATTTTTATTGGTGGACAATCATGGCATTTGTAAAATTTATTGGCTTATTTTTACCTCTATGGAGAGATTGGTATGCTCATTATAATACATTTTATTCTTTCATGAAAGATTAATAACTCAAAAGTTTCATATCTCAACATTTTTTGAAGAGGTTTCAGCCTGCACTGCCATATACAGTGATTTCTTTCAATAAAAAAAGAAATTTGGAGAGTTAATTGGGTGCCTTTCAGCTTCCTGGGTTAATTTAAATGACTAGTAAAAGACCTGTAGTTCTTTCATGCAAACATAATACTTTTCAATCCCCATATATAAACATTTACCAAAGTGATTTCCCCCTTTTCCACACCATACAACAATTTCTACTAATGGAAAATTATGGTATTTTGACAGATATTTGACTATGCTTTTATTTCCCTAAAATTTGTGTTATTCTGCTTCAAAATCTCCATGGTACTCACATGAGGAAAAATTTTTAAATGTCAAATAATGGATGAACTTCATGGAAAACAGATTAAACACGATGATTTCCCAATATCTGAAGCTCCACATATAATTTTGGCTATTTTCTGCTTACTGTGTCCCAATGGAACCATATATAATACTATGCATTATTTTGAAGGTCTCTTTTGTGTCAATTATTTCATAGATATTCCTTATTTCTGGGCCTTTTATATGAAGTAAATCTTTCTCATCACACCTGAATTCCTGAATACTTTACTTTCAGATACCTCAATTTTATGCTTTCCCATTATTCTTTCCCAAATTTGTGTTTGACCAAATTTATATGAAATCATACCTGTCATTATCTGGTGATTAGTTAGAATATGTGAGGTATTTTTGTGATATTTATATTTCTGATAAAAAACAGAACTAGAATGGGGGAAAATGCAATTTGATTTATATAAATGAGGTACCTTTTTCTCCATATGACTTGGTATATATGGTTCCTGGGCCAAACAATTAAACCTAAAATTAATATAGCAAGTCATTAAATTAATCAAGAATGAACCAATCAAAGCTGAGTTCAAAATGCTTGGCGAATTGGTTTATTTTTTATTAATATTTCTCCATATATTCCAACTTCAATTTATGTGCTAAAAAATGAAAAAAACAGTTCTAAACTGAAATCTTGTTAATTTAAAAAGGCCTTTAATAAATAATACACCTACATGAAATAGAAATATCTCTTCATGGAGAGTAGAATAGCCCTTAGCAGATCTTTATTCATATATATTCAAATATAGATAAATAAAATAGAAATTGAAGCATGTGGAATTAATATTCTAGTTGTATATTCACAGTATTTATTAATCTTTCATTAGAGGAGAAAGAATATTTCCATTTCTGTCCAAACCTAAATAGGAAGAATTTGGAAAAATATTTTTCTCTACATAATTATAGTTGAAAACAAGCTCCAATATCATATTTGAGCCCTCAGGCCATAGTACACACTTTCAAGGTTGGGGATTCTATTATCCTAATGCAGTATAAAGTAAATTCTTTCTATTCAAAAAATCTAAATACAGTTCATATTATATAGGGATTCTTTTTTTGAATAAAAAAGAACATTTTCATCACTTAGGTAATATCATTACCAATCATTTAGGAAAGAAACTTTGAGATTCCTTAGCCAAGTCATTACGCAAATTTGACAACATCTATAGAAACCTAAAAGCACTATTCTCTGTGGTATAAATATTAATCATGATATTTATAGCATAATTAGAAAATTGAGTCTTAATTTGACTTAAGTAATCATTTGTGCTTATTTATGTCTACCATTTGGCAATTGGAGCAAATCTTCAAATTGTAATTGATAAATAAACATAAATTTGAGATTGGAAAAATCTTGCAGTAACAGTAAGTATATAAGATTCCATAATAAGAAATTAAACTCTTCAATTTTATAATATAAATATTCCTATAAGGAGTGAAACTGAATATTACATAAAGGCCCAGATGCCTGAAATGTGAAAATAACCAAAGTTATTCAATTCTAAATTCTATTTCTGCTAAAAGTGACACATATATGACTCAAATCTCCTTCATAACTATTTAGAAGTGATTGAAAAGTGGAACAAATCTGAAAGATTTATGACTTGAAATCACTTTCTGGAAAGTGATGGGAAATATGCCCTGGTGTATAATTTTAATCATTGTAGTTATTTCTAAAGTAATCCAGCTGATAATTAGTGAAACCAGGGCTTTCAATTTATTTATCACCACAATATTATTATAGTATATCCCTTCTAGGATCTTTTAACTACTAATTACATTCCACACTCATATCTATAGCTTCTTTATTACTATATCATATAGTCGTCCTGGAAGTGGTTTTACTGATATGAATTCTTTTCAAGCTTATTGAAACTTTTTTTAATCTCATTTAGAAAAGTTTTAGATATTTTGACATCTTAAATGTGAGTAATTTTGTGTTTTTCACTAAAACCAACATTATCATTATTTTCAAAGAAAAATACATGTAATAGCAAAAGCACATACAATTTTATTTTCTCAAATATTTCAATTGATTTTTTGTTTTCAAATTTTTTATTGCAATTTATATATTTATAATTTTTATTTATAGTTAAATTATCAATATAAAAAGAAAAATATAAATCATATTTTCCTTTTTTAAAAATATGTAAGTTTTCATTTTTTTAATCCAATTTATTATTTTAAAAGGAGAAAAAGGCTTAAAACCCTTTTAAAACATCTTTTTTAACCAAAACTAGCATAAAAATTTCTAATTTAGTTCTTTTTGAAAATTTTCATTGATAATTAAATATTTCATTTCATTGAAAAATATTCATCATATTTTTCTTGAATATTGTTTCTTGAAAAATTATCTAACTTATAGTTTTTTATTTTTTTTGTAAAAAAAACCTCATATATATTCATACACCCTTTTGGGCATAAAATTGAATGATACAGTTTTTCTTCTGGTTTTCATTTACAACTAAATTTTTTATTTCATGGAAAAATATAAATTATATTTTTCGCAAAGACTATTTTCTTAGAGATTAATGAGCTCATCATTTTTTGTTACAAAATAACTTTATGACCATTTTTACACCCTTCTAGGATTTGAAATTTGATAATATAATTATTCTTGATAATATTCATTTAAAATTGAATATTTTCTCCATTAAAAATATGAATCATAAATTTTATTGAGCAATTTCTCTTAAGAATATAATACTTATATATTTCCAATTCTTTCAAGAGAAAACTGTTTTAATCTGCTTCCAAACCCTCTTTTTAGTATGAAAATTGAATGAAATAAATATTTTTTATGATCTTTAGCAATCGATGAGTATTTTTGAGTGAAATATGAGCCATATTTTATAAAGATTAATTAATACATTATTTTTTATCTTCATAAGATAAAAAATAATCAATACTTTTCAAAATAAAAATAAGACTTAGAAACTTAATTGTCACAGTTTCACAGAAAGATTCAAGAAGCTTATCTAATTCTTGTAATTCAAATATGAAGCTTATATATTTCTCTTCTCTTTTATCTATTCAAAATGGAAATCATATTTTCATTCATTTATCCTAAGATGAATTTATTTTACTTTTATTTTTATAATTTCAATCAATTCAGAATCTCTATGTCAAAATTTGACTTAAAAAATTAAATATTTCACTTATTTTATATTATTTTTTTTTTTTTGAAATTTCTATCAAATTAATGAAAATCATCAATACTTACAGTTAAGCTTAAAACTTAATTTTTCAAATTTAAAACTTGGCAAGTTTAACTTATTATCTTTATTTTTAAATAAATAAGAATAAAATTTCAATTTCAATTTTAATTTAACTTGGAAATTTCATAATTTAAAGCAAAATATTGAAAATTTGAAGTGAAATTAAACTTTAATTTTACTTTTAATTTGAAAAATTAAATATTCTTCAAATAAAAAAAAACAGTCAGTTACAAAACAGCTTAAGATATTTCATTTTAAAGTGGAATTTTTTTTACTTGAGTATGAGTCATAATAAGTAAATCTGTTTCTCTTCAGATTAAAAAAAATATCAAATAGTAAAACTTTAATATATCATCTTTAATAAAAACAGGATTCTTTGAAATATTTCTTCAAACTGACTTATCACCTCTTAGTGAGAGAAAGTCTTCTCAAAACTCAAGAATCAAGACAGATAAACTCCTCAGTGGCACTTAAATTGGAGTCTGTAAGGTAATTTAAGTGGAGAAACGGCTCAAACAGCTTAAATCAGTTTTAAATTTAAGGAGTGAATCTTACAAAGGTATTTTTGAAGAAAATAGAAAAATAAATCTGTTCTTAAAATCTTCATCTTTTGTCATTAACTATGACACCACTTTGTCTTAGAGACCTTGGATGCCCAAGGAATAAGCCTGTAGAAAGGACGATATTCACTGGAAGGGTTTAGAGGAAAATACATTGATAATGCCATAAATAATCAATAATGTAAAAGTGCCAATGATTATCTTAACGATAAGTTGGATAAAGATACTCCTACAAAGGGATTTCATGTACCTAGAAGAAATAATTTTTATCCACTAACTCCTTCTCAGTCTACGCCAAAGGGGATTTTGAGTCAAAACACTAGTCTCAAAAAAAGTAAAGGTAGAGATTTGAGTCCATAGATGAATCATCAGTTGCTTTAAAGATTTTCAAGTTTGTCCATCCCAGGGGGTTTCAAAAATAAAGAGCAGCATACACAAAAAAAACTCTTTCATCCAATCGGAAGCAAGAAAATAACAAAAGGTTAATCCAGATATTGAGAAATAAGGTTCAAGAAACTTGAAAACTTATGAATAATATATAGAAACAGAAGGAAATATTGATTAATCCATGATTGACCCACAGCTTTCTTTGAGCAGTGGTAAAGCCCCTTAGCTTCAAAACCCCCAGTATGACTTTCTCCAAGGATATCCACCCAGATATTTGAAATATATTCAGCTCTGTATGAAATGGCAAGTTGATTGCATAAATGTTCTTGGAGATGAGACATGCAAAATAACCAAAGAAAACAATCTCAGAAGCTAAACTGTTAAAAATATATATTTGAATTTTGCCAGGATATGGAAAAAACTTCACTCCCAAAGAAGATCTCAAAAGAAGAAGTTCAAGAAATAGCAGAAAATCTCAAGAGGCCTAGAGATAATCCAAGACAAAGTCTTAAAAATCAAAGAGTATTTTGAAAATATTCACTTTAAGGAGGAGGAACAAATAAATTACTTGAGCCTAACAAAGATGAGATAAGGAATTGATGTATCAGTGGAATGTGAACCATGGAAGCCCAATAGGCTAGACTCAGAGCTTTAATAAGACCAATCACAGCAGGTTATAGGAACAAATAACCCAATTTTTAGGGCTGAATCATCATACCAAGATCGTGAAGATATGAGCCACTCACAAAAAGAAGCTCCGAAAAAAGCACTCAGATTTTACAAACTTGCCTATATTCTCAGGAATTGGATAATCTTACGATATGAAACTTATTGACTATATCAATAGTCTACTTATTTATGTTCCAATAATTACAGATTATTGGATTAATTCAAGTCTAAATACATATTTCAAAAAGTCATGCCAATATTCTTTATAATTAAATGAAAGAAATACATTTCAGGAAAAACTGGGCATGGTGGAGAAACCAAATTATCCAAAGATACAGAAATGTAACTTGGATTTGGAAAGAGACAATTTCTTTTAACAATGACACATATACATTTTGAAAATATTAATTTAAATGGTCTTTGAGGAATCTAGAAAGGTTGAAGGCCTATAATTTCTTCTATTGTAAAATTGTAAAAAATAATTGACAATTTTACAGTAGTGAGTGAGCTCTTTAATGCCTTCTAGGTTAAAAAAAAAAAGATTAACATTTTTCATATAAGGGTTCCCTTTTCTCCTCAAATTTTAAAATTCATCAAAATTATGAAACATTTTAAATTATCATGATGAACTTTATAGACCCTTCTTATTCTCTTTTCAATAAAAAAATTAATTCAAATAACCCTAATTAAGACATTTTCTACATTTAAAAAAAGATAAATGTGAGATTAGTTCATAAATAATATTGATGAGATCTATAAATTTTAAGATCAATAAAAAAAAAAGAAAAAAAAGATTAAAATTATATTACTATTAAGAAAATTTAAAATCAATTTAAATAAAAAAAATATTTATTCTTTTTTTTAAAAAAAAAAAAAAAAAAAAAAAAATTCTTTTTCAAGAATTTAATTAATAAAAAAAGTTTTTATATTATTTATTTCCTTTCTTTTAAATTTTAATAAAAATTATTAAGTAAAAAAAAAACAAAAAAAAAAAAAAAAAAAAAAAAAAAAAAAAAAAAAAAAGGGAAAATTATTTTTTATTTTTTAAGATTAGGATTTTATTAAAAAATATAAGATTTTTTTTTTTATCTAAAACACTTTTTGAAGAAAAAAAAAAATTGACTTAATATAATTATATATTAATATTAATTAATTAATTAATTAAAATAATTTATTTATTAATTTTAAATAATGAATTTTAATTAATAAGTTCTTCAAAAGAAAAATAAAGGTGATAAAATTCAAAATATTTATATAGGGTAAAGTATTTATAGTATATAATATCTGCATGAAGATGAAAATTAAATTGAAAACCTTTTTTATCAATCCAAAGATATTAAGATATCTCATATAATATAATACAGATGTATTATATAAAAGGAAAAAAGAATGAAATGAAAATCTTTAAAGTTTTTTAATAATTTAGTGACTTGGAAGAATTTTTTAATTAAAACAAACATTGAAATCCAATGTATAACCCAGTTCAGAGGAAGGAACCAAGTTCATCCTATGTTGAGTCCAAACTAATTTTCAAATGCAACACCTGCTATCAAGTTTGACCAATTTATTCATTTTTAATTTATTATTAACACCACATGAAGTGTTAATTTCATTAATTTTTTGAGGATTTCCCACTTTCCATACAGAAAATACTAAAAAAAAAAACTTAATTTAAGCACATTCAAAGTTGAGTTACAGAAATTTAATTTAAATTTTACCCAACCTGGATTTTAATAGAAAATTAAATTTTAAAATAAAATTTTTTTAAGTTTATTTATTTTAAAAATATCTATAATAAATTTTCTTAAATTTTTTTCATTTCAATTCTTTTTGAAGTAATAGGATATTTTCACTTTTTTTTTTTTTTTTTCTTGTTAATTTTTATAATTTTTTCTAAAAAAAAAAATTTTTTCTTTGATTTTTCTTTGAATTTAATATTTATATTTTAATCTTTTTGAAAAGAAAAAAAAAAATTCAATTATTAATTTCAAGTTGATTTTTGTTCTTTTGGGTATATGAAAATACCTTTAAGGCTCATAATATCAAATCTTCAAAATTTAAACAGCTGATATATCTTTTATAAAGCTTATAGCCAATATATCTAATCAATTATTGAATATAAATCTCTGGTGGGTGGTTAAAATTTCCCAATATTGGTTTAAAACTTAATTTGCATAACCTGCTGGCTTGAATTTAGGCATCTCAACTCTGCATGGTGGCTTGACATTTAAATTAAGATTAGTCATTTAAGCCAACTCCTTCTTAACCTTTATTCCAGATTTATTTCGTGGTTACAACTCATACTATTCTGCAACTTTCAATTATAGTTTCAATCAAATCCTCTCAGGTCAACTTTGGCATATAATTTTGATTATATATGAAAACAACTTTGAAATATTTCAAAAAAAAAGCTAAAGCTAATAGTGTGACATGAAATTAAACTGATGATAAATTTATAAAGGCTTTACTTAACCTTTTATAAAACTCTCAAGAAAGAATTTTATAATCTTATTAAAAATTTTAAAATTTAATGTTATTCAAAAAAAATTATAATATGAAACAAAAAAATTAACCCTTTTTTTATTGATTATTATTTTTAATTTCCTTCCTTTCAAATTCTTAAATGTTTTTCATTTATTTTTGCCTACTTTTTTTACTCTTTTTTTTCACTTTGTTAAAAAAAGAAGATATATTTCACCATTTCTTTTGAAAAAAAATGGATTCTGATTTTTTGTATGAAATGCGATTACAGGTGTCATACAAATATTACAGAGTTTTTTTACCATTTTAATATTTTGATTCCAGGCTTCTCATGATAATGTTAGTGATCCAATGTAAAATAGAGTTTTCAATGGTTTTATGATTTCAGACGAAATGCAAAATTTGATCACTTTGTTGAAGCAAACATTTCAAGCATGTTTTGGACCTCTCTTTCAGAAGCCACTTCAAAGCTAACAACTTGGATAACTTTTACAAGTGATGAAAGAATCCTCAGCTTACACTTTTTCAACAGAATTGGTCAATAAAATATTGCATAAAGAATTGGGCTTCAGGTTGAAGTTTTTCTTTTTACAAACCCTTGACAATAATGAAGCTCGATTGAAAATAACAAGCCTCGGATTTCTGAACTCTAAAAAACATTTTTGAATCATTAATGGTTCAATAGAATTGATTTCTTGTTTTTTTGAGAAAAAACGTTAAGACTATTATTCTATCATGAATTAAACACAGACTACAGTTTTTTCAATTACGATAACTCATTTTTGCATATTTTTTTGCATCAAACATCACAACATTAGGAACGATTTGTTAAAAAGTGTATAATCAGTGGGACCAGACCAAAAAACCAGCTTGTTTGGTGTTTTTCATGATTTTCGTAATTTTAATTAAAAGGTTTGGTAGAAAAGGGGTGGACGATGTAATATATCAATGGATTAGAAAACGTGAAGCAAGGCTACATACATTGAGTTATTTAACCTGTCTTTGACTTGAATGAGAGAGGTTGTTATAATTTGCCCGAGTTGGTTGTCTATCAGGCGGATGGGGAGATGGTCGATGAGGGGAATGATGGGGATGATGAAAAGCTGAAGGTTGAGGATTTTCCATGGGTCTTAAATTTCTTGATGGAAGCGGATGAGGATGATGGATTGGCCTGGGACCCATTGGGGCGAGTTGAGTTGATGGTTGTTGATATAAATGATGAGCAGGGATGACGTTAGTGGGGCTAGATTGAGTATAAGGCAGCTGAATCGGCTGATCAAACAACTCGAGTCTGCTTGGTTGGTTCACCTGAATAGATTTGCGACGTGGGTGAGAAGGATGATTATGGTTAGAGTGATGAGAAGGATTTCTAGCAACCACCCCGGCTGGTATCGGTTCCTGAGGATTGGGATACACACCATTGTTCCGAGTGTGAGAAGGAGGTGAATGATGATGAGATGAAGGGAGTGGAACTCTATTGGCAGGATTAATAGATTGAGGATGAGGGGGACGAGTTGAATTAGGATGATGTGGTGATGAGTTGTAAAGTTGTTGTTGTTGTTGATGATGATGATGATGTGAACTTTTATTATTATAAACAGCAGGTTTGATAGGAGCTGGTTGAGTTTGACGTAGATTACCGGTTGGATGGATAGACTTTTGAGGTGAAGAATTTGAAGGTAAATGTTGATGAGAAGAAGCAGATGGAGCCAGCTGAACTTTGGCGGCTTGAGCAGCTTTGGAGATCTCTTCGTCTAGTACGTTAAGGGCAGCACAAACGATTATCCCTAATGAAAGAATCAAGATGAGTGAATGAAGGAGAATTGATCATGAAAATTTATGACAAGACAAAAACTGACATTCGACCATATCCTCATTTCCGTCGCCCAAAGTTTTCCAAACTGCTTTCTCTTCATCAGTTTTACCGGTGATTGTGATTTTAGTTTCGCCACCACCACCCCTTGGATTAGGCTGAGACTTGATAATTTTACCGAATTCGACTCTTTTAGGAGGAATCAAATGACCGGCATAACTTATTTTTGTGAACAAGATAAAAATCGATTCAGTCATCAAATCAAATCCTTCAAATACAAGTCCGATAGTACGACTGACGTGAAATAAAACAAGGTCCACCAGGGAGAATTTGGATTAGGCTTGCTAACTTGAAAAAGAGGCTGATCTAACTGAGGATTGTCAGGATTGGGCAAGGTTAATTTATAAACTGGATTTTGAATTCCTTCATTCCTAATCATCCACTTGAGGTTTCGGCTAGCTTCACAACGAATCGGCATACGATCGTTGTTGCCTGCAGACGGACCCGAAGGGAGTCTCTTGAAAGGAAACAGTTTGGCGACACACAAGTCGCCCTGATCCGAAGGAGTCAATAAATAATTCTCTTGATTATAATTCGTGTGGAGATAGGTGTAGAGGATTTGGCTGGGCTTGCCATGAGGGGTGATGATGAGCGTCGGCAGATGATCTGGGATAGGCTGATGACTGGGTGAGGTATATATAGTATAATTAGCGGACATGACTGAAATTTGAAAATCGGAAAATTTTGGACGAAAAAAAAAATCAAAAAACGAAAAATTGAAAAATTGAAATTCCTACGGGGAAAAATCTTCTGGGCTATGCCAACTACCCAGCTAAAAATTAATTTAAGGCTAAAATTGCCAAAAAAAATTATCAAATTCTTGAAGAATTCAATTTTTTCAATGAAAAATCACAATGATCCACTCAAATTTCGTTAATTATCACCAAATTTATTACAAAGTGAGGCATATCTTGAGCTTTTAATGATAGGACTTGATAAAAAACACAAAAATTTCAAATAAATTATTTTGTTTCCAAATGAGGGATCCAGAAAAATCTAACACAACAAGTTCTTTTGAATTTAATTTACTCTTACAAAATCTTCATTAAAATTATTCTTATCTTTAATTCTTTAGCATTTTGCTACAACATATCTTCATTTTTAATGATAAAATCAGGATTTCAATTTTTATTTGAAAGCAAATTAATTTCATTGTCCCATGATTTTTAAATGTTGAAGGAAGTTTTGTCTCTTCTTTTTGAGCAAATAGAGAAAATCTAAATAAAAATAAAAGTTTCCTTTAATATATATGGTGAAATGTGAGTTATCATTTTATCTTTCAAAGTATATCTTTTTTAGGAAAAAAAAATAAAATGTTCAAAAATCTAAATTATTGTATAAAAAAAAAAATTAAAATGAAAGATAAAATTTTAAATTGAAATAATGATATATATATATTTTTTTTTTTAAAAAAAAAAAAATGAATTTTTATTATAAAATTATGATTTTGATTATTAAAGATATATATATATATATATAGAATTAATTTAAAAATTTAAATTATTATAAAACTAAAAATTTTGAGGAAAAAAAAAAAAAAAAAACATGTTAATTGAAATTCTTGATTTATCAAAAAAAGATATACTGAATTTTTTTTTTTAAAAAAAAAAAAAAAATAAAGAATTAAAAACTTTATATCAAAAAAAAAAAAAAAAAAAAAAAAATATAAATTAAATTTTTCATTGATTACAAAGATATTTATAGAAAGGGTTGAAATGTGATTAGTCACATGAGCATGGAGGGACTCATTAACTTAAAAATTAGTTTCAAGGTTATGGAAACCATGATTAATATGTGAATATCAATCAAAACTTAGCTGATTTTTAATCCCCCAATTAGTTAGTATTTATGATTAAGATCCATGAGAGTTCTGTTTAAATTACTTATACTTCTTTCAAAAACTTCACACTTAGTATAATTTTATATTTCAAATATAATTCCTTTTTTTTTTTAATAAAATTGCAAACAAAAAAATTTTCAAAAGATAATAAGAAGATAAAAAAAATAAAGAAATTTTACATTTATTTAACAAAAAACTTCAAAAATAACTCACATCATAAAACAGCTCTCTTATAGTTGTAAAACACCACTTCTATTACTAATTATCTAAATCAAAAACACAGAGTTTATTAAATTAATTTAATTGATCAATATATAAAGTATGGCTTGAAGATAATTATTCTTTTTAATTCATACAAATATACTAGAAATTAACTGCTATAATGATGTTGTCACAGGAGCTCTTGTAATTAAAGAGGGCCTGGCACTCACTTGCATAGGGCTCAGAATCATTAAGAGGAAAGACTTAAGTAGTGTAAATAATATTTTTAATGAGAAATACACAGAAATAATAAGTATAAAGAAATAAAGGAGCCAACCAAACAAGCCCAAGTCCACTGTTTCAACCTTTCAGAAGGAAAGAGAGGGTTTGATAAGGATATGGCCACCACAACTCTATTGAACAGGTTCAGAAAGATGTAAAAACTGAATTAATACTTATAAATATAATATAACTATCAAATAATAATAAAGTCTTTATTATATGATAAATCCAATATATTAAAAGAAAAAAAAATTGAAATACATTACACAAATGTATTACCCATCAAAATTTACATATATAAGTATATTATTTCATATATTTAAATCCAATACTTACTGAGCTAACCTGTATACATGCACATTTATGATCAGTGCATATATTAATGGCTTTTAGTTCATAACTTTTGAATGATAAAGGGTATTGGTAAAAACACGTAAGGGGTTTCCTGAGCCCATTTTTAATTAAAAATGAAACATAACATGCTTGTAGTAGGACAAAACATTTCCCAAAAAAATGGTTTTTCTCCACAAAACCTCTCTAACTCCCAATTGTCTCAGATTCTTTTGCCCTTCCCCCCCCAAAAAATAATCCACATGATCCTCACCCCAAACTTTTTTTTTTTTTTTTTTTTGAAAAAAAGCATTACTAAAGCCATTTTTCAAATCTTTTCCACACTTTTCTTTCTTTTTTTTTTTTCCCCAAAAAGACTTCATTTTCCACAATAATAAATTACTTTCAAACTTTTAAATTTCTAATTTTTTTTTTTTACTTTCCTTAATCTATTAATTCCATAATTAAACCAATTTTTTTTTTTTTTTTTTTTTTCACTCTTAATCAAATCTTTTAACTTTTAATACCTTTTTTTTTCAGCTTTTTTAAAAAGTTTCTTAACCCATTTCAAATCTCCAAATTCCCCCTTTTTTATTTTTTTTTTAAAAAAAAAAAAAAAAAAAAAAAAAAAAAAAAAAAAAATTTATATATATATAATCTTTTTTCACTCAAAAAAAATTCTGAAACACCCCTACTAAAGGTAAATTTCAGACCCTTTAGATTTTTTTGGTAGAATTTTCATAATTTTTCCAGGGCTTAGGGAAATGATGTTTCCACCTTGAGGTCCAATATTACTCACAACCAAATTGAAATAGGTGGTGACATGTCTAGGACCCCAAATGTCAACAAAAACCACTTCAAAAAATCTTGACTGTCATTTTAGACTTTATTCCATAAAATATTTCAAGATTAAAAATTTGACTCTTAAAGTTAAAAATCCTTAACATAGTCATTATTTCATTGAAAATATCATGACATATCCTACTTTCAGGAAATTTAATGAAAAAGAAACATTTCAAATTTCTCAAATGTCTGAATCACTTCTCATTCCAAGGTAAATTTGGGCTCAATTATGAAGTTCAGAGGGATTTTGACAAAGCTTTAATCCATTTAAGAAATTTAAAACCAAGTTAATAAAATCAAGAAAGATAAACTTTAAGGAAGAATACCCATTTATGATCTTATTTAAACCCTCAAAGAAGAAAAATTTTGTTTGATCCTCTGAAAGGGATTCTGAGGAAAACATTAACTAGTTGTTTTTCACTCACCCCTTGCCATAAAACTCTTTCATGGCTTTGCTCATGTCATTATTATGGATTTTACTTATAAAGACAATGAGTACAAAATGCTCCTTTTTATATTGTTGGATTCAGCTCAACCAATAAGACCTTTTCTTGGGCTTTTTGTTTGATGAAGAATGAAACTGAACCATCATATACTTTGGAATTAAATTAATACTTAGAAAAAGTTCCTCAACAAAACCAATCTTTTTCCCCCTCCAGTAATTGTTATTGACAAGGATCTGGCATTGAAAAACTCTCTTAAGAAGCTCTTGCCAGACTCCAAAAGTAATGTTATGCATTTGGAACATAAATAAAGATGTATCTTCTCATTTCATGAAGAAAATTGGTCATAGAACTGATTTTGAAAATTTTATTGGCATTTGGAATCAATTAATATACTTTTATCTTTCACTTTTTTTTTCTTATGATTGTTTATATTAATGAATTTGGGATTCTTTTCTTAGTTTATTTATTTATCCACTGAAATTTCTTTCAAAGATAACTGGAAGAAGTTTCAAAAGCAAGTCAAAAATCCTAAAAATCTTGCAATATTTGAAAAATACCTGGCTTCCTCTAAAGGAGTATTATATGCCAGCCTGGACCAACCACCATTGCCAGCTGGGTTTGGGCTCCACCTCCAGAGTTGAAGGTGCCCATGCCATGGTTAAACTTTGGCTCCAAAGGTCCACTGGTACACTCCTGGAGGTAGTCAGGGCTCTCCACATGGAATTCAGAAAACAATTTATTGAAATTATCAACAGAATATCCAAAGAAATGATTGTCCATGTCAAGAATTTTCCTTCACACATCTGTGCTGTCAATGGCAAGGTGTCTCATTATGCTCTTCAGATGGCCTTTGAAAATTTCAAAACCAAATTTCCCCCCAATGAAAAATTCACCAACAAATACAACAAATATCAAGGCATTTCTTGCAAGCATAAGACCCAAAAGGCAGTTTCCAAGCACCAAAGGCTTGAGATATCAGACTTTGATCCTCAATGGCATCTGAATTTGCCTGTGAGGGTTCTTTAACTTCAAATTCTTAATTTTTTCTTGATTAAGAAGATTCTGAGGCCTCATGATTGAAATTGATCAGTTGATCAGAAGTCACCCTTAGAAGGTCCCAAAGATTGGCAATCACAAGCCAAACCTCCCAAGAAACTCACCCAAGCCTGCCACCAGTTTGATGGTGCAATTGACTTGCCTGTGAGCCTTGTCAAAGCAATCATTGCACAAGTGATGAATTCTCCGAGCTGTTTGTGCGTTTCTGATTCTTGATGATCTTTGTCTTGTTTATTTGCTATGGATTCATCTTTTGAGCTTATTTTATCAGACACCTGGCTCAGCAGACTTGCCCACGCTGTTGAAATCCTTCACTTATTCTTATTTTATGCTCAGTCTGTGTTGGGATTGCGCACCAAGGCCTCTTGTCTTGCTTTTTCGAATTTCTCTCACACTCAGCCTTAGCTCTGCCATCCATCCGTTCATCCGCCATTCTAGTCTCACTCCCTCCCAAATTCACTAGCCCCATTCCACCAAGCAAGCCTTGGCCGATCATCTGAGTCATTGCGCCGCATTCTCAAGCCAAGGCGCATGATCCAAACTACCTGTCCCTTGTGTCGGTTTCGCTCAAGTTGGCGTCCATCTTCTGTGGCTGCCCCCGTCTTTTCCAGTTGGATTCCATTCTCTGGGAGTTTGCACTACTCCCAACCATGACTCTCTCCGTATTACGTTAAATCTATCACAAATAAACTCAGCCTTAATCACACCAGTCTGTGGTGGCCTCACCAGTCTCGATCAGCTACTTAATCCCTCAGCGAGCACCTGCCCAGGCTTCCTTCCTCTCATCGAGCCTTTATACTCGCATTCGTCGCCTGAAACGATGGGAAATTTTAGGTATAACAGCGATGCAGTGTCGGTACCATTCTTGGATCTTTCTCACTCACTCAGTCCGCCTTAGTCTGGTATTGATTGCTTTGGCCTCATTGGCTTGATCGTATTCAACACTCATCCCAATCTAGATGCTCTTACGCACCCATTTACCTATTTCAGCACCCAGACTATTGCAATCTCAACGCCCTCCTGCTCATCTTCATATTCTTATCCGCCTATGGACTATTGTTGCTGGCTAATCATCTCGGTCGGTCCAGTCTATCAGATCTCTGCTCCCTTTCATCATCAAAAATAAATTTAATCAATCCATTTTAGCTCATGAAATTTTACTTACCTTGATTTCATTCAATTATCTAACGCTTTAAACATCTTTTCAATTTTATACTTGGAAATTTTGGAAACTTGATCATTTAATAATAATCTTCACAAAGATTCTCAATCACAAGCAAAAATCGAAAATCGTCATATCAATTTGGAAAATTTGAATCATCAAAACAAGCAAAATTCATCATATGGAGAGTCAATCTTAGCTTCCTCTAGACAAATCAACTCAAACGATAATAATTTAAACAAATTAAAAAATAAACCTTTAAAACATCAATCCATTATTGAACCACCAAAACGCTTCCCTGTACCATTAAGCCAAAATAGTCAAGTCATCATAGATAATGATCAAAATTGACTTTTCCTACAAACTTTTGCAGTGACTTATGAAAGATACATACAGTTAATTTGTATGTATAAAAGAACAACTATGTGTATTTATTTTTTGTCATTTTTACATTTCTTTTGAAAAATTTAGTTTATGTACAGTACAATGCCATTTTAAACTTATAATTGAGTGATTGAAGTCTCTACTAATCTTCATAATCTGCATAATTCTATATTTCAACTCAGTCTTAAAAACAGAAATCATCCTGGCTTGATTTCACTTGTCCACTTTCTATTAATCCAAAATTAAAATAAATTTAAAAGAATTTTTTTTATTTTTGTGAAAAAAAAAAAAATATTATACAATTTTTTTTTTTGTCAAATTGTCAAAAAAAAAAGAAATAAACTGTAAAAAAATAATATTTAATTTGATTTGATATAAATTAATTTTTAAAACAATGAAAAAATAAAATAAAAAATAAAAAAAAAATAATTTAAAATTAAAATTAAAATTAAAATTAAAATTAAAAAAAAAAAAAAAAAAGATGAAAAAAAGAGAAATATAAAATGAAATACAAAAAAAAAAAAAAGGAAAAAAAAATCAAAATTAATTTTAAAATTTTTTTTTTTAAAAAAAAAATATATTATATATATAAAAATATATTATTTTTTTTTTCAATTTTTTTTTTGAAAAAAAAAAAAAAAATTAATTTCTTAAAAAATAATAAGAAATAATAATAATAATAATAATTCTTTTTTTTTTTTTTTTTTTTTTTTTTTTATAAATTAAATTTTTTTGATTAATTAATTAATTAATTTTAATTTTAATTTTAAAAAAAACTTTAAAAATATTTTAAAATTCAAAAAAAAAAATTAATTTTTTGTTTTTGTTTTTTTTTTTTTTTTTTTAATCATTATATATATATATATATATATTAATAATAATAATAATAATAAAAAATTAAATTAAATTTAAAATATTAAAATCAAGAAAACAAAAAAAAAAAAAAAAAAAAAAAAAAAAATCAATTAATTAATTAATTAATTAATTATTAATTTTTTTTTTTTTTTTTAAAACTTAAATATATATAAAAAAAAAAATTGTATGAATTTTAATCAATTTTAATTTTAATTTTAATTTTTTAATTTTTTTTTTTTTTTTTTTTTGATCAAAAAGAATTTAATTTAGACTTTTTTTTTTTTTTTTTTTTTTTTTTTTTTTTTTAAAATAAAAAATCATTCAATTAGAATTTTAATAATATTATTTAAATTTTATTTATTTATTTATTGTTTTTTTTTTTTTTTTATAGGTTTCTAAAGAAAAAAAGAAAAAGAAAAAAAAAAATATTATTATTATTATTATTATATTTTTATATTTTTTATTATTTTTTTTTAAAAAAAAAAAGAAGGTATAATTTTATTTCAATTTTTTTTTTTTTTTTTAAATTTATAACAAAAACATATATTTAAAGTTAAAAAAATAATAATAATAATAATAAATAAATTAAAAATTAATTTTCTTATTTTTTTTATTAAAATCTTATATATATATGTTTATCAAAAAAAAAAATAAAAAAAAATTTATTTATTCATTTATTTCTTTATAAATTAAGAATTAAGTTATGTAATATATAAAAATAATTTTATTTTTTATTTTTTATTTTTTAAAATTTAATTAATTCTTTTAATTTTTATATATCTATCTATATATATATATATATATATTTACTTTGAATTAAAAAAAAAAAAAGATTTTTTTTTTTTTTTTATTTGAAATCTTTTAATCTTAAGTATTTAAAATTTTAAAAATTTTAATTCTTACAATTTTTTATAATTTTTTATAATTTTTTTTTTTTTTTTTTTTTTTTTGTTTTTTTGGAATTAAATTATAAAAATTTAAAATTTATAATTTTTTTTTTTTTTTTTTTTTTTTTTTTTTTCAATTTTTTTTTTAATTCTATTTTGATTTAAAAAATATTTTTTTTTTTTTTTTTTTTTTTTTAAAAAAAATTAATTATTGATTTTAATTTTATATTTTAATGAAAAAAAAAAAAAATAAAATAAAAAAAAATAAATTTTTAAATTTAATACAAAAAAAAAAAAAATTTTAAATCAAAAATAATTAAAATTTATTAAATTAAAAATAATTAAAATTTATTAAATTAAAAATAATTAAAATTTATTAAATTAAAAATAATTGAAATTTATTAAATTAAAAATAATTAAAATCTATTAAATTAAAAATAATTAAAATTTATTAAATTAAATCATAAAATTCCAAAAAAAAAAAAAAAAATCTTTTTTTTTTTTTACTCAAATTAAATAAAAATAATTTTAAGAAAAGAAAAAAAATAAATTTTTTTAAACTAATATAATAATTAATTTAAAAAAAAAAGAATATATAAAAAAAAAAGTATTATTATTAATAAGAGTTAATAATTAATAATTATTTATTTATTTGATTATTTTAAGGTGTTGGTAAACTCATTTAAGAAATTTGGTAAAAACAAATAAGCCCTTAAATGTTTTTTTCATAAGTGGGATTGTTGTGGCCATTTATGGCATCTATATATCATTTTTTTTGAGGCAATTTATGGAATTATTATATCATTTATAATGCCATTTATAACACTTTTCAATTTCATAAATGGAATTTTTAATTTAAATTAATTCCATAAATTAAATTTTTCAATTAAATTAATTTCATAAATCAAATTTTAAAATTTAATTGAAAAAACATTAACCAAAAAAAAAGACTTTTTTTCAGCATAAAATTGTTATAGCAAAAAAAAAAAAAAAAAAAAAATTCCCAAAATTTTGGACTTTTTAATTTTTTTTTTTTTTTTTTTTTTATTCTAAATATTATTTCCCTTTATTTTTTTTTTTTTTTTTTTTTAAAAATAAAAAAAATATATATTGAAATTTTTAAGTGGGAAGATTTTTAACAAATTTGACCAAAATAGAGAAATTGGGCAAAAAAATAAATAACAAATAAATAAATGGGTTACTTATATATTTTTATCATAAAATTATATTTTTTTAACCTTAAATCATTTTAAAAAACATAAAAAATTTTTTTTTTTTTTATTAAAAGATTATATTTGTTTAAAAATAACTTTATTTTATTTTAAGAAATAAATTATTAAAATTTATTAAAAAAAAAAAAAAATTAATTCAATTTAATATTAAATTATAAAAAAAAAAAAAAAGAAAAAAGGACCTAAAATTGAACTTTTTTTTTTTAAAATATATATATATATATATATATTGAATTATAAAGTTTCTTGAAAAAAAAAAAAAAAAAAAGAAACAAAATTTAAAGTTAAAAATAATTTAATTTTTTTTTTTTTTTGAATTAAATTAAGATGTTTTTTTTTTTTTTTTAATATATAAATATTCATTAAAAAAAAATTAATAATAAATATTATTATTTTGAACTAGTTTCAAAAAAAAAAAAAAAAAAAAAAAATTTTTTTTTCCCTTCTCATTAGTTAATGAAAAAAAAAAACCTATTGAATTCAAGGAAATATTTAAAGTCAGTAAAATTTGATATAATTGAGGAATTGTTTAAAATATATATATATATATATATATATATATTAATAATATTTAAATTTGTATTTTATTTTAAATTAAAATTTATTAAATGATAATAATAATTTAAAATAGTTTAATATTATTGAATTTATTTTAATTAAAAGTTTACTTTAACTAATTAATAATTAAAATTAAATTAAAAAAAAAAAACTATAAAATAATTGAAAAAAATAATTAAATTAATATATTAATTTAATCATTAAGATTTAATTTAAAAATGATATCTAAATTAAGAAAATAAAATAGAAAATCAAGAAATTCTTTAATAAATTTTTTAACCTTTAATAATCAAGTTCAATTAGAATAATTAAATCAATATATATATATATTTATTTTATCAAGGAAATTCAATTAAAAAAAAATTATATTAAGATTAATAAAATCCAATAAAAAATAGAAAATAATCCAAGTCCTTGATTAATATTTTAGCTTTTCAGAAGGAACAAAAGGAATTAGTAAAAGATATGAAAACCAATATCTAATGAAAATCCAAAAAAGGGGTTTAAATTATTGAATTTATATTATCAGAATTTAATATTAGGAGGAAAAAAAAAACAAATATGAAAATAAATATTAATAGATTAATTAACTGGGGGGAAAACAAACCAGAGCTAAAAGGGAGCCTTATATAAGTTAAAACTTAAGATCTTGATCACTTACTAATTGAGTTTGAAATGTATTTACTTATTTTTTTAAAAAAAGCCTTTCTCATCTTGGTAAAAAAAACTAGGTTTCATAATTTTCTCATAGTCTATGAATTAAATATAGGCTTCATTGGAAAAAGACTTTAATGGATCATTATGGTTTTAAAGGTAGATTGATGAAGATTCAAAACTTTGAAAAATAATTTGAAATTACTCTTGAAAATATCTTGAAAGAAGTTAAATAGACAATATTTAATGTATTTTTTGATTAGACTTGGTGAGACACTAATACTATAAGGTTTGACTATGAAACTCTTGATAATAGTAAAAAATATCAAGAGTACTATGAATTTCCTCAGTAAAAATATAATATAATTAAATATTATAACAACAAATTAATATAATTATGAAAAATAATTATAAAAAAAAAGAACTTAATTATTATTAAATAATTTAATAATTATAGTAAATATTTATTACTCTATTATTATTATAATCACTGACAATTATAATAATATGAATGTATAAAGCTCTGAATGAGAAAATATTACATAGAAAATAATAATATTTAACCACTTATAAATAATAGGGGGTGTCAAAGTTACCAAATCCCACACTCAAAATCCCAAGTTTTTTTCTTTGCCAAAATCCTGCATTAATTTTTTTGGGATTTCAGAAATCCCACACCTTAAGAGGTGTGGTATTTTAAGGTACAAAAATCCAAGTTTTTGGGTACCAAATCCCATGTTTAAATACTAAAATCCTGCCTTTAGCTTCTCATAAAGGCACATGTTTAAAAAACACAACTCAGTAAGGGAATGTTAAATTGCATAAAACTTTACTTATCTTGAATAAAATCTGAATACACTCATCATTTATTAAAGTATTTGATTTTAAATTGCATTTAATACAGGCCTTTTTTTCATTTACCATGCCCAAGGCATCACAAAGGCTACCTTTACTTCAAACCTTAAACTCACTTCAGCTCATTTATGCTCTCAACTCTGATAGTGATTCTTATATACAGGAAGATATAATCTGATTAGATATGATAAAATCAATCCTCGTAGAAGATATCCGTCAAATTACATGTATACAATGAATTATTTACAAACAATATCATCTGAAAAGTTTTGACAGCTATGTAGGACCATGCATGAATCATTTGAAAAATTGGTTGCACAAATTCAAGCTGATAAAACCTTTCAAAACTCATCACAAAACAAACAATGAAATCCTGTCATCCAATTGGCTGTGGCATTATCAAGGCTAGGATCAAATGGCGATGGGGACTCTTTGGGAAAGATTGGAATGTTGTTTGGAATTAGCCATGGGGATATTGTGTTGTACACTCAAAGAGTGATCCAGATATTAATGAAGCTGAATCGCAAATTGATTCTGTGGCCAACAATAGAAAAACAAAGAGAGATGTCTCAAGTAATGCAAGCAGAAGGCTTCCCTGGGTGCATTGGGTTTATTGATGGGAGTCTCATACCATTATCACAAGGTTCCCCCAATGATGGTGAAGCCTATTTTGATCACAAAAAGAGGTAATCTGTTGAATCTTTATTCTTTATTTCAATTTTACTGATTGTTTACAAATAAGGTATTCTATGTCAATACAACTGGTTTGTAATATCAACAAACAGTTCACTGCACTACATGTTGGTTGTACTGGGTCACTTCATGATTTGAATGCCTATCAACATATGAAAATAGCACAAACATCTCAAGAGTTTTATGAAAAGGATCAGTACTTACTTGCCAATTCAGAATATGCAAGTTCTTCTTGGGTTGTTCCAGAATATAAGGGAGTTGTAGCACAGAATGAAGACAACCGTTCTTTCAATTAATGTCTAGCAAAATCAAGAGTCAGAATCAAGCATGCAATTGGAATTTTGAAGGGGCGGTGGTTTTCTCTAAGGGAAATGGAAAAATCAAATGAGGGATGATTATGAAATTGAATATTTTGTTAGTTGGGTTGTTTCTTGCACAATTTTACATAATATTTTAGAACAAATTGGCAATGAATGGTTTGATCTATATGAGGATGATGATCCACCACATGCAGTAAATCTGTACAATAACAAAATTGGGGAAGATGTGGTAAATATGTGTGAAAAAATTAAACCAGTTACTTTGGCATGGAAAGATAGTCAATTGTGAAATTCATTAGGACCATTGATTTATGTACTTAATTTAATGGAAAACAACAGAGTGGAGATGTTATTGAGAAAATGAAACTATTTACAATTAACATTTCCTTGTTCTTTTTTGGTCTTGTATATTTCTTTCAAAGTAACCATTGACTTTGGAATTGATTTTGGTGGGTGTCATTTTCAAGAATTTGTCACCTAAATTAAATAATTTATGGTTTATTTGAAAGGAACATTAAAAATGAGTTATTTTTTCATGATTGTTTATTTCTGGAGGAGGTTTTATTGTAGATGAACAATTGTCAATGTCTTCCAAAGAATTTCCATGATGCCAGGTTTTTTTGAAAAATCAATCTCCATTTTCAATTCCGGGAAGTGAAAGCCATGTCCCCAGGGGGTGAAAATATTTTTCGGATACAAAAGAAAATATAACATAAGTCCAGGCATTGATATCATTCAAATCTTGGTATGGCTTATTGAAAAATCCATCTTGAGTGACAATCACATTGGTAAATGATTTGAATTCTTCCTTTGGATTCACAGAAGACCATTCTAGTTGACTGAAATTTGGTAATTTGGATGCTTCAATTAATGACTGATTTTCATTTGCAGCTAGTTTTGAAAAATGGGAAATTATTGAGTAAACAAATTTGTCATATTGTTGAAGTTTGGTCCATTGCATGTTATCCAATTCAATTTGATGAGGAGTCAAACCAGGTTTTCTGGAGTAAACACCTAAGAATATTGAAATTACTTATTAATTATTAAATTTAGAAGCAAAAAATATCATGCACTTGCAGATTTTCCATAGTCAGAACCAGGACAAAACCCAATACCTTTCACAATGCCACCTAGGAGTTGCTTATTGGTTTTAATTTCTTGTTGATTTTGAGATAACGACATTAATTTCATGATGAGGTTTTGGAGCAATTGAGAGTGGCCAGAAGAATTATCAAAAGGGGTTATTTAAGATATTATGACAGGCAAAAAGGGCTTTTATGTTTTATCAATGAGTATATAAGGATGGGGGAGAGTATTGAGAGATGGAAGTTTTAACTATGAGACATTGGCTGATTTCTTGTCAATTGAAATCGTTGAAAAGTTTTTATATTCTTTGTTTGAATGGCCAAGGTGAGACATAATCTGTTTTGAACCATTAATGTGTTGTCTTTGGCTTTCAGTGAGTTTTCTTTTATTAATTGATTTGGTATTTTTATCCTCATTATGTTCTATATTTGGTTTAGTCCTAGCCATGACATCAAGAGGAGGAATAGTAAATTCAACATCATTCAAATCATTCTGATGATGTGCTGAATATGTTTCAGTCCTAACCATGACATTCTCAGAATTATTTGAAGAGTGAGAGGGAGGAGGAGGTTTTTTTTTGAATTTCAAAGAAGAAGGAAGGGGGCTGAAATGGAATGACATTGAACAATAAACCCTTATAAGTAATCCACACCTATATCAACAAATAAATAAAAAGATGAAAGAAAAATTCAAATAAAAAAACAATTCAGAATTCATAATGATCAAAAAACATAACAAAAAATAATCATAAGTAAAAAATGATTATGATTTAAAAAAAATAAAATAAAACAAAAATCATCATGAGTGATTCATGATGATTATGATAAAAAAAAAGGAAAAAAAAATCGGCATTCAAGATCAACAAAAAAAGAAAAAATCAAATCATAAAGATGATTATGATTTTAAAAAAATAAAAATCATCATTAGTGATTCATGATGATGATGATAAAAAAAAACATCAGCATTCATGATCAACAAATAAAAAAAAATCAAATAATCAAGATGATTATGATTTAAAAAAATAATCAGTATCAGAAAGTTGAAAAAAAAACATTTATTTTTTGATGTTAATGGCCTTCAGAGGCCATTAACATCCAAAAGTAAAAAAAAACAGCCCAGATTGATTCAGATTGATTTTGAGCCTATTAAGCCCTGGAACCTCCCAGGGTGACTGGGGGGTGGATGGGTGGTAATTGAAGGTGGAAGTTGATGGGTGGGTGGTCATGGGTGGGTTTTTTTTGAGGAGGATGGTGATGGGTCGGGGGATGTTGGAGCTGTATGATAGCTTCAAAAAAAAAATTGAAAGAAAATTAAAGAGAAATTACCTAGAAAAAAGAAATTATTAGAACCAGTTTTAAAAAAATTAAGTTGTGAGATAAACAAAAATGACTTACCTGAGATTAAAAAGAAGAGTGTTTTTGTTTGAATAATCTAAAAAAAAAGAAAAAAAATTGCAGAGTGTGGGGTGAAAAGAAAAAATAAAAAAAATAAAAAATTCAAATAAAAAAAAGTGTTTTTTTTTGAATAATCTAAAAAAAAATAATTCAATTCCAAAGAAAATCAAAAAAATAGGAAATCCAAAATTCAAATTCAAACATAAAAAATAAAAAATAAAAATTCAAAAGCAAAATTTGAAAAATTTCAAGAGGAGAAAGATCAAATAAAAGATGAAAAAGGTTAAATAAAAGATAACAAATCAAAATGAAAAAATTAAAAAAATAAAAATGAAAAAGAAATAAGAAAAAATAAGAAACATATACTGGGCATACAATCATGATGCAAAACTTGACCAAATTTTCAAATTTGTAATGAATTGCAATTAAATCTCATGAAATTAGATCAATCACAAGTTGGTGTTCTGATTACACATAAACATTTAATTTTCAATTTTGTAATAAATTGCAGTTTGATTTTATGACATAAGATTAATAATCACACATAAACATCAGTTTCATTTTTTACCTAATATGTTATTTTTTATTGATTAATGTCAGAATGCATTAAAGCTCTGCAATTGGCCTGCTTGATGACAATGCCGCTATAGTGAGATCCATCTGGCATTGCTTTTCCTTAAGTTCACATTCCCAATTCCACTTTTATTTTTCAAATTCATATTTCTTGGTGTGTTGCTTCTCCTCAAACTCCAATTTCTTTTGCAGCTTTACTTCTTCAAACTGTTGCTTTTCCATGTTGCTAGCTTTCTCTTCATTCCACCTCTCCCTGTCCCACTCTAAACAAGCATTTTCACTGGTCTCATGGGTTACAAATCATGCATTTCATCAGTAGGATTGATCAGTGTTACCATAAATCCAAGACATACTATTTTTCTGTTATTCAAGCAAATTTTCATATGTTGGTGCAAAAAAATCCATTGGCCTTTTCCTAGAACCACTCTTGTCATTCAAGTTGGGCATCAATACTTGATTAAACTTTTGTGTTGAATGCGTTATGGATTTACTTTGATGGTAAAGGGAGAAATAATCAAGAGTGGATTTCATAAGAATAACTATTAAATGTACTTACCGATTCGTCTTGAAGGTTTTCCTCTGGAACCAAGTTATCATCATTATTAAGCAAAGGATCTAGATTGTGAGGTGAATCCAAGCAATTATTCTCCTTTAAAAAGCAAATGAGGTTTAATTATCAGAGGTAAAAAAAGGAAGAGACAATAACTTACCTTATCAAGAAAAACATCATCATCATCATCACCATTGAAACTGTCTTTTTCTTGTGAATCATAGCTTGCAATAGGAGTGACATTGGGCTTGTGGCCAAAGAGCACATCCATTTCAGCATAGCAAGGACACATACTTTCAAGCTTTTCACCCATTGATTTTCTTCCGTTATTCCATCCCCAGTTAAATTTTCAAATTCTTTTGCTGCCATATACTTCTTTTTATATGTTTGCCATTGATCTCCGATGCTGCTTGAGATAAGGTTTAGGCAATTTTGTGATTTTTTGTTGACCTCAATGGCCATAAGCTGAAATCCATGCTGCTTTGATGAAGGAGGTCTTCCAATAGATGTTGAACCACTAGTACCAAAACATGACTCAAAATTGGATTTGACTGAAAGCCAATGAATTATGGTTAAATAATCTTTACGTATTAAGTGACCTGATTGATGTGGCAGGCCAGAGGTGATCTTCATATCTGACTTGATGTTCCTTGCTTTGGAATGAGGCATTATTATATGGATGAAGAAGTATAAATGGACTTTAAGCTGTTTGGTCAGATTATCCAAAATGGAGTGTAGAAGAATATTTTGTACAGGTATAAATTGTGAGTACTCATTTGGATTAGGTTTCAAACTCAAATCCCAGATGCATGGGATTTGGTCAAAATACCAGGGGAATCAGTTAAAATGCCATGTGATTTACACATAAAAACCCTGGGATTTAGTGTTGGGATTTGGGTTCCAAATCCCGTGTTATTTTAAGGAGGGATTTGGTGACTTTGACACCCCCTAATATAGATATTATTTATGAAAGAAATATAAAAACCACTTTTCAGAGATAAATTTTATAGAGAAATTCTATATAAAAAACCTAATACTAGATAAAAAAAGATATAGAAATTCAGATGGAACTTACTTATAATATTTATTTAATAAAATGAGTCAAAAAAAAAACAAAATTTATAATATTAAATGATGTTCATCAGTTGAAAACACAAAAAAAAATCAATCTTTCAAAGATAAAATCAACTTTTTTTTATGATAAAATAAGATTTAAGACTTTTTAAAGTAAATTTGTGGATTTAAAAGATATTTTAAGAGAACAATTTCAAAAGATAAAAAGTATTATTGGTGATCACGACAATAATTTGAATTATATTATTTCAATTATTACATTTATAATCTATAAATAATAAAAATACTTAACAATTACTTTAAACAATAATATTATATATTGAATAAAGATTTACCTGTTTAAATTTCCAATATTATTGAAATGATAATTAATTACTGGAAAAAACAGCTATTTAAAGGTTCTTTTTATTCCTGCAGAGAGCTCTAATTATTCATGATTGGTATATAGGGAGTGCTCAGGTAAAAAATTAAAAACAATTCTTAAAAATAAGGTTCTTAATTTAAGGTAGCTTATTTTTCATTTCAATTAAAAGCTACCAGTGCTATTCTTAGCTTCAAGTAGCTTTAATCCTCTTTTGTGTTAATTATTTTAAGTTTAAATATAAAATAATTTTATTTAAATTAAAGATCATCCCATGAAAAACCCAAAAATAAAGGTGCAAGTGAAAATCTCTTTGACTGTATTTTTAATTAATTTTTTTTGAAGAGAGCTTAATTTTATTTAAGAATAATTACAAAGTTTAATTTGAAGGCTACTTACCCTTTAAAACTGCTTAACAAAGATACTTAAAAATATGATGTATAAACAGATAAAATTGAACTGCAATCTGTGTAAAAATTTCAAGAAAATAAATTAAGAACTGGATTTTTAATGAATTTTTGAATTTATTGATATTTTTCCACATAAAACTGTAATAAACACCAAAAATTGAATTTTGATAAAGGTTTAACACTTATAAATTCAAATTTCAAGATTATTCAAGATTTAATAAGCTTAATTAAGCTTTTAAAGTTCTTAAAACCATGATTTCAAGCCTGAATATAGGGATTTAACCTTTGGAAGCTTACAATTCCTGTCTAAATTGGGATAAAACCAGTTTAGACTTTAATTTTCAATTAATGTCTAATCTTAAGGCTTAAATAAGGTTCGCAAACCTCAAATACAGGTGGAAAACCTTAATAGAGTCCTTTCAGATCCCAAAAGTTGGGTACCCTGACTCAATTTGGTCTTTTTCCTTTGTCCCACCTTTCTGTGTAGTTTTTTCCCTTTTATTTATTTAAAGCCATAATATGTATTCAAATCACTTTCAATCAAGCTCAAATAGGATTTACATTCTGTATGGAAAAGCATTAACCAATTCAGTAAATATACACAACACCTCATTTTTAACTAAAATTTTGGTAAGTTTGCATAAAATTCATGCAACTCCAAGCTTAAACTTATTTAATCTCAAATTTAAGAATTTAAAAAAATGTTAAAAAAGTTGAAATTTTACTTTGAGCTTCTTAAATCCTTTAATAACATAAGAAATAGCCTTTTTTTGGGTATTACACCATATGGGTCTACCATAGGTTATTTTTGGTGTAGAATCCAAAAATAAAATAATAATTATAGCTTTGCTTATTAAAAATATAGTTATTCTAATTTTTTGTTATTTTTTGTTTAAAATTGAATTGATGAGTCACAAATACTTAAAACCTGAGTATCAATTATTTAAATATTAATCCTTGGAAATAGCTTTACACACAAGTCCTTCTTCTGATAAAAACTCCTTGAGGTATGGATGAATATTAAACATGAGGTTCTGGACTCTTGAGCTCATCACCATTGTATTTCTATTGAGAATATTAATAATGGTTCATAAAACCATGTATGGGAATTCTAAATATCAAAGAGAAAATATGGCCAAATCTTTTTTGAAGAATTTCCCTTTTATAAGCCTTGGGGAGTTTCTTAATTTTTTGTAAAAAAACAAACCTAAATGGGCTCAAAATTGTATTTATGCACTTTTATTAATTTTTGCACAAAATGTGCAAATTTTCATATAATTATGGAATAGCCCATCCTTTTCTTTTAATAAATGGAAAAGTGGAAAAAAGTGAAAAATGAACAGAAATTTGAAAAAATTCATTAAATAACTAAAATGGCCCAATATATATATGTTTGTGTTGAGTTCTCAGAGGTTACAAGGAGAGAAAACAGCCCAAAGATGGTCATGTATTGGTGAAGGGGAAAGGTTAGTCCCAGATAATGAAATGGACAAATTATACAATTATAATTAATATTGAAGAGGATTTACATACTTTAATTCAAGGGGGATGATTTCACTTTGTTTTAAAAGCCATCTATCAAATCCAAATTATTAGAAAAATCTCATTTTTAAGTGGAATTTTGTAAAAATTAATTAAACTAAGGAGTATATCCCTTTAGAAATTTCAAAATCTTACTTAAAAAATGAATAATTATGGTTAAAAATTTGTAATCTAAAATATAAATTCATTATAATTACAAAAAAGTCTATAATTAAATTTTAATACCTAACCTCATTGAATTTATCCAAACGTATAATATGCTTTTGAGTCACCTCACTTCCACTGATTCAATAATGAAATAACCAACCAAAAACAAATTAAAAATGGCAAGATAATTACCTTGATGGTTATAAAGCTCTTCAGGGTGAGTTGATGTAGTAGCTTGAAAATATTAAATAAAATCTAGTCATATGAATATCAAATGGTAAAAAAATTAAAAAATAATAAAAAGAAGAAAAGGCTATACTGTTATGATAAAATTTGTAATAAATATATTAAGATAATTGGTAGGAGAAAGCAAGTATAGATTTCAAATTGAGATTACTAAAGTAATTAATAATTTGACTTATATTAAAGGTATTATAAGAGTAATAATTTTTAAGAAAATTTTACCATTTCACAATACTAAGATAAAATGATGAGGTCCTTTTAAAGTGATAAAAAGCCTGCTTGATAAAATTTGGGCATTTTGAGGGCACACTTCTGAAGATTGAAATATTTCACTCTGTAGTTTGAATTGCCATTCTATCAAATCAATTCTGATTTCAATATAGTCATATTTTTGTTTTGGGACCAAAAATTATTATTCTGGATCAAGAAAGGGTGTGAGAAATTTACAAAAGGACATTCAAGCACTTTAATAATGTATCAATAGTGTTTGATTGACTAATATTAGTAATTATGGGAGGTTTTAAGCCTTCAAATACCATCATTTCAAGAATTAAACCTGTATTTCACAGGGGCTTTTTCAATTGAAGAGTTACTGACAATCAGGGAGTTTAACTCACTTCCAGAGTTGTCAGAATTTATAATAAGAAGAACACTTGATTAGTGTGGAAATAAGAATGAAATTACCAGTAGGAAATGAGAAATTAAGCTCAAATAACATTCAGAAATAAGAAATAAACAATAAAAGAGTCAAACACAAACAAGTCCAATTAAGCTTTTTCAACCTGTCAGGAAAAAGAGAAGGATTAATAAGGATATGGTCATCAAACTACACTGAACGGGTGAGAGAAGGTTAAGGCTAACATAATAATCTATAATAATATATTTCAAGAACTACGATGAATTGTTATTGATAATAATGAAAAATATTAATTCACTGGGAAAAAGTCTTCAGAGGGAGTAAGCAGAGTTTTTATATGTGACAATCAGCCATTCCAGGTCCAAAGAGTGCAATTGTTCTGAAGGAGGATTGACTTGAACATTAAAAGCTGTTTAGAGGAGTTTTTGTGAGGTTGAGTGATCATAAAGTTTCAGATTTCCAGATTTAGGATTTACCAACAGTCACAGGATTTCTTTTAGAATCAAAACTGTATGAGTGTGTAGAAGAATATATATGAAACTGAATGCTAATAAAAAGCAAGAATTTTATAGCTTGGTGATTTTGAGTGGGGGTAAGGTTGAATACCCTTTACCCCTAGTAGTGGCTGTCACAGTATCACCCTCTTGAGACTGGTGGGCTCCTAAGCCCCCTAATAATTCTAATTTTGAGTTTCATCCTATTTTTCCACATTTGTGCTCAAAATTAAACAGTATTTAATTTCCACTTCCTACTTGCATTAGCCTTAAAGTCTTTCAGCCTTCAACTCTACTCTTCTTTCTTAATCAAATTTTTATATTAAATCATCTTGGGTAAGTCTTCCTTTTGTAATCTCTTGATATCTTTGTAATTTCTGTCTGAAATTATTCAATATCAAAATTCTTCTTTGGGAATATTACAGAGCCAATGCCAAATTATTTCTCAGAATAGAAATTGGTGCAAAATAGAAAAAATGCATGTCATTTATCCTGAAGTGGCTCTAACTTACTTTCATGGTCCTTTTGGGCCAGTGTGAATACATATCTAACTTTTGAGAAAAATTTGAGAAGGATACTCTTATTAATGTTTTAAGGTCATGTCAAGCTAAATCTATGATATAGATTTAAAATGATATTAAAAAGCTATAACTGTGAGTGTGACACTGTTAGAGTAGTGAAAAACAAGTGGTCAGATAATTAAAAGGGCTATACTAATGAGGATTGGTGATGTTAAGTACTACTGAGAGTCCTGGGTGCAGTGCATATCTCTTGGTTTACAATAATTTATTCCATAATTATACATGTTTAAATTCTAAGGCTATGGCTTATTAAGAAGCCATATCATGTAAGGATGCTAAGAACAGTGTGATGAATATTTTCTTTGGTGAGAAAAAGGCTCCTTTTATCTTGTTCAGAGGTAGTGGAACACTCTTTACCTCTCTGAACACAGCCTAAGAGTGAAGATTTTCACTAATATGGGCTGGCTTGTGGTCCCACACACTCAGTAAAGACTGTTATCGGGTGGAAATGTGGCTTTAAAGCCACAAGCTAGCATTCTTATCCAATACGAGGTGAAGATCTTCACCAATAGAGATTACAGGTGTGCTCTAGTTGTTTTGACGCGTCAGAGACTGTAAATGATATGTATCTAAGCCTTCTATTAGTCATATTATGTGTGAACAAAGAATAAACAGCATTAAATTCAATTGAATAGCTGTCCCAAAGGAAGATACCATACTGGCTAGTGTAGGATTAGAATCTTAAAGCCTGAATACTTTCTTCAGTCTGAATATAGAGATCTCAAATGTTTCTATTTTTGTAACCCTTTATGAGCTCTACCCAATGGTTATTCATTAGGTATACCTCACATCAAGTATGGCTAAGTTATACAGGTTTCAAATCCAATGGTAAGAATATGGATATTGTGTGAATCCTGTACCAAGCTAATTTCCTTGATAAATTTTGTTTTAGATGGGATAAAGGGTTATGGAGGGACTCATAATGAAGCTGTGTTTTTATATTTCTGAAAAGACACCACTTGCGGTATCCCACACTAAAACTGTGGAAGTGAAATGAGAGGTGAATATTTCATTCACCACACTTTGGACTATGGTTGGCTCTAGCTTCTGGAATCTTCATTCTAACTAAGTTTGGGTAGTAAAATTGGATAACCCTAATGGAGTGCTTCAACTTAAAAACACAGTTGATGGAGTTCTAACTCTTTCTCTATATTTAAGATGGGAAGTCAAACTTAAGCTTTATGCTCAGTTATGGTTTTGAACAGGAATAAATTTGTTGTTTATTATCATATTGGGATAAGAAGGATGTATTTTGAAATTTGAGAGCTTGCCATTTCAGATGGATACTATTATGAGCTATTTGGTCTAGTTTGTAATCTTATTAGTATCCTATTTAATACAATCATTTATAGTATTTAGGTGTGATTCTTGTGCTCTGTTTTGAGTCACAAGATGTCAGGTTGTGTCCTCATTGGTCTTTAAAAATGTCCCCAAATTGTTTTTATGGCCATTTTGGCCTTTTAACAGCCACTGTAATAGGGGCTTTAGGAGGCCTTTAGGACCATTTTAGCCATCATGGGCCCAATTTTGCTTGGGTTGTAGAGGGCCAAAGGGACCAATATGGGGTGTTTTCCCCATCTTACTGGGGTCAAATGGGTGGACCCAGACACAATTTGGAGGGGTATATCCAGATTGGTTTGGGAAGGACCTGACCTGCTAGGGGGTTCCAAGGCCATACATCTTGCAACCCAAAATGATGACCTTCATGGGGGTCAAAGAGAGTGTCATGACTCCATATTTTTGATGACCTTGAAATGAAATTTTGACTAATCTCTGACTGAATTTCTTGATGTTTTCCCCTTGCTTCAAGAATGAGTTTCAAACCTACTCCCCTCACTCAATCTTCCCCTTCTGCTCATTGTGGTTCTGGCATATGCAGTCAATTGGGTTCAAGTTGGTCCATGTAGTAATCAGGAGTTTTTGATCCAACCTAACCCCAAAATGGGTAAAAATTGGTTCAATTCTTGGATTCTTCCTGCAATGAATTTTTGAAGAATAAATTTTTGGTTTTGAGCATTGGAATAAAAAGTCTTTCAAGTGCCATCATTGTTTTTTGGGAAGAAACCATACCAATTTCTAGGAGAACCACTTTCAACTGTCAGAAGATTCTCATGGAGTGAAAAGGAAGGTCCTTTTGGAAAAGAATTATCCAGTTTCTGAGGCTCCTATCCCTGACAGGACTTCAGCATATTCTAATTGTGAGTGATAATTTTTACCTTAATGTACTTGTACTTAAAGTATAGCTTAGTGGCTGGATCCAGGCAAAGAGATGTTCAAGGATAGGCAGATTTTGGAGGTTCCATCCCCATTGGAGGTAGAAAAATCTATTCCAGCTCAGATGTACCTATTTAAAGGCTCAAAATAGATGGAGTGGTGAAGAGAATGAGGAAGATTGCTGATTTTCCCAATGGAAAGGATTCTTAGAGAAGAGATGAGCTGGATGGAGGAGAGGTTTGGGCTGTTAATGGTTCATAGGGCAATCCTCAACATTCCTCCCCTGCTCAACAGCCTTCCAGAAGTCAGAGCCAAATATTCCACCATAATCTACAGCCTACTCACCCCAGGCCTTCTCCAGTACCACCCTCTGCACCAAGACCTTATCCAATTCCATACACCACTAGACCACCAGCCGTGGCTTCACCAATCCCAACCTTTGCCAATATTAAGCCTGTGACTACTACTTCCAGTAAAACCAGAATTGAAAGGTGAATATTACCCTTTACAGCTTCCCGGGTATTCCAAAGGAGAATTCTGGAAAGTCATAATAAACAGTGCGGATCTAAATGTTTGTAACTTACAAGATTCTATAGCCAGGATTTTCAGGGGGGTTGATAGGCATAGTAGAGAGATGATTCTTTATGATAATGATAGGATGATTCCTTGTAAGGCCTCAGAAGGAATGGCTTCCAAGCTTGTCTGGTATGAAGATAGGTTGGTGAATGAGTTCCAAAGAGGTTTTGATTATTTTGGGAGACATTTAAAAATCTTGGTGAACTTGAAGTGTTTGTTTTCTTTTATTCCTAATTCTTAGTAATACAAGAATGAATGGAGCCTACTAATACATCATAATGAAGGGTATGGTGCTTCTTGGAATAAATTGAATGAGAAATATTCAAGTAAAATATAAATAAAAGAATAAAGAGAAAAAGAGATTGAAGAAAAAGAAAAGGAATGAAACTTCTGAGAGTTGGCCTTCTTGAGTTGAGGTCCTTGTTTCTGGCCATAACTTTGCTGAAATATAAAAAAGAATTTTGTTTCTTAAAGTGGCTAAAGTGTTGTTTTAAAAGAAGTAGAGAACCTCCAAGATGAATAACAGGAGATGGAACTTACTTTCATAATTTCCACTCCCCACCAAGAATCATAAAAGATACCTTTATCTAGTGAGTGACTTGAGAGACTCTAGTTAACATAAATAAAATATTAAATGAAGAAAAAAAGTGAATTTGGCCATATCTTCAATTAAAGGGTCCAAATTGAGGGGATGAATTTTGAAAGGCTTTCTCAATCTTTTCAAAGGATAGAAATGTGCTCACAAAGTGGCCAAGGCAATGCATAATGTTTTTGTAAAATACCCTCTGAAAGGTGCATGCCAGGAGAGGAAGTTACTTTGACACAATCCAATTCCCACCAAGAATCATAAGATCAAAATGTTGAGATGATTAGACCAGGAGTTTCAGGATATAATGAGTGAAAGTGTCAGAATTGAGGTATATTTTACATACCCAAATAGGCCAAAATTGATATGAAAATAACTTATGGAATATACATAACTCACAAGTCATGTATATATCTAAAAAAATGTTTATATAGAAAAATATGAATAAAATCTTTGTGAGTACTTGTGTGTGATTAAAATGAGGCAGTAACTGGAGGGGGAAGTCACAGGTAACTAGTTTTGAATTGCTAATATTTCCTGTAACCAAGGGTGTATTTCTGCCTGCCCCTCCTAAAATACTGAAAAAAAGCTTCCTTGGAGGTAAAAGCCCAAAATGAAATTATTAAGTGGCTTTAAAGCTGAAGAAGACAAAATTAAACAGTCTCAGATAAGACCTGTTCAATATATAATTAGAAATTTAATGTCAGTGATATGGATAATTTTGAGATTTATTAATGAAATAATTCGCTGTTTGATTTTTATTTTTTAGCTAAATTTTGCTGAGTTATTTTCTTTTGGTGATTAAAAATTGGTAATATGAGCTATTTGGGACTATCTTGAAATTTGATGAGCTATGATAATGGTAATTTTGTTGAGGTAACGTTATAATAGAGTAAAATAATTTTTTTAAAGGTTTGTTATTTTTCAAGAGTGGCTTATAATCAGATATAATTTCCTTTTTTAAATTTGGAAGGAAATATTCCTTGATATTAGATATTTAAAGGGGTAAGTTAGTTTAAAATCTTGATCAATGGAATTAATTTTTCTGCATAAAATATTTTCATAGATTAGTAACACTAATCTTGGGTACTGGATAATTTCATTTTTTTAATACTAAGATCCCAGTGAGCTTAGCTACTGGGTAATATTTAACACCATACTTTTACTGAGGTTAGCTATGTGACAAGTAAGCTAACTATCATATACTGGACTACCTCCCAGGTGAGGGATGAACTATTCCTATGTTTATAATTTTCAGTGGATATAATATGCATGGGGAAGAGATCCCCTCTATTTATACCTTATGGGAACCCAGGGGGCCCTCCATGGGTGCTATCTTTTTCCACTTTAATTCCTCTTAGTTCCATCATGTAACTTTGGTTTGGGTGAGGAATTTCCTTGCAGGGGTCAGGCAATTTAAGGTTTTGTGATAATTTTCTTTCTTCACAGCCTCCATTTATCACATGACTGTTTTTTTGGTGAGCTGTTTATGAAATGATCTTCTTGGAGTTTCCTTGCACGCATAAGGTAATTTCATTTGTTCTGGGAATTTTTTTTTGCAAAGCCTTTTGCATGTCACATGATACGCTGCTGTTTCCTTGCATATGTCATTTGTTTTAGGCTTGGTAGAAATGGCTGTGTAATTTATGCAGGTTTCATGGCTGTGTTTCTGCTATTTGAACTTGAAAGTGAGGTCAGGTGATAATTTCTTGAACTGATGAACTCCCCATTGTGGATGAGATGATGTGATTTGTTTTTTAGCTTGAAACATTCTGTGCAGAGTCATATTGTTGAGATTCAAATAAGGGTGTGTACTACATTCAGCCTGTTGTAACTAGGTTTGACTTGCATGAGGTAATAATTGGAATGAAGAGTTTTGATGATTTTTTAAGGTTTCAAGTGGGTTTACTGTCAATATAAGATAAGGTATTCCTGTGTCTGCATTGGGAATTAATTTAAGGAATTTCCTTGGGTTGAACTTTGCATCATGTTATTCTGCTGAGTCTGAGTGCAAGACGGCTGTTTAATTTATGCAGGTGTACATTTCTTTCTGAATGAGTCCTGTGGTTATAAAAGTGGTGTAAATCTGGGTGGGGTGTCTAATTTATAGGGTGGTACCTTTTTTGTTGTAAAAAATTCCATATATGCAACTTGATTTTTACATATGAATAAGGAAATTGCATCATTTATTTTAACACATACACTGAATTTCTTGTGCCTGTGCCATGGGTTTATGAATAAATTGCAGCTTCTTGATTTAAATTTAACTTTTTTGGTATTAAAATGGAAAGAAAGTATTCCTGTGGGTGGATTCTACTGCTGTTGTGGGGTAATATGAGCTTGATCATGGTGAAAATAATGGTATGTAATACAACATCTTCCTCTACATTTAATGCTGTTCACAGCATTCCAGGTGAGAGCTCCCTATTATTCATCTGATTCTGTTGCTTACTCCAATACCTTTTCCTCATTTATCTATTACTCTTCTTTACTTGGTTACCTCTCTGTGTATTCTCTTGTGTCTATCAACTCTCATCTTGGGTGAAACTTCTTGACTTGAGAGGCAGAAAATCATATTTATAATTTGGTTTGATACAACTCCTACAGTTCATATGCCCACTGTTTGACTTTTCTGATTACTCTATGGTCCATTCCATTTGTTTTGAACAGTAGTAACAATTTTTTTCTATCATTTTATTGAAAAACAGGAAAAAATATCCTAGATTAAGTGGTGATCTTAGTTGGTGTTCCATTCTTCTGTCCCAATATTTCATTGAGTACTCCCTTGATTTTTTGAGTTTTTCTGCTGCTTTAGTTCTCATTTGTTCTTTTCCTTCCAGTGTTTTGGCTCTGGATTCCAGTGATTACTCAGTTGTGGATATTGTGTGCCATTCCACTGCTAAATCCTTTTTGTTCCAATATCAATGGGTAATACTGGTAGTTGTCCAAATTGGAGTTCAAATTGTGAGGAATCAATTGTTCTTTTAGTTGAAGCTCTGTCAGCCAATCTAACTAGTGGTAGATATTTTTTGCATTTTCCTCCATTTTTCCCATACATATTGACTAGTGCATCTTTGAGTTGTTTATGGCCTCTTTCAACCATTCCTTGAGACTCTGGGTAATAGGCTGTGGTAACTCTGATTATTCATCCTGATTTCCTTATTTAATCTTGCAATTCTTTTCCAAAATCTATCCCCCCATCAACATTTATTTATTTTGGTGAGCCATACATGCTTATCCATTCTGAGGTGATCCATTATGCAACTAATTTTTCTGTTAATTTGACTAGTCCAACTGATTCTGGCATTCCTGAAAAATTATATCTGGCCACAGCCATGTACTTCCATCTTCCAGACTTTATATTGACCTCATCCATTCTGACCCTTTGTAAGATGTGACTATGAAACTGATGATAATATTACTATTAATCAACAGTACTATGTCTGTTCTTATGAAATATAATAATAAAATATTATTATAACCACAATTAAATAATTAAAGAACTATTCCTTTCACGTGTTAAGAACTACTAGTGATTTTAACAGTGAGCAAGTAATTGTCTACAAGAATCAATTACAAGAAGAATTTAATAATAAAAACTTCTTTTATTAAAATAATAAAATTATTTTAATATATAATTATCTTTTTCAAGAATAATTATAAAGCTAATCCTTGAAGAAAACTATTACTAGAGAAAAACTTTAAGAATTAAAGATAAATGACTCACTAATACTCCAAAGAACTTATTGATAGATAAAAGTAGAGAAATTTGACGTAGAATTGTGGATTTAAGAGATCAAAATGATTTATAGCAGGATTACAACAATATATAGTTGGATTCTATGATTTCACGTCTCTCTTATTGGTTCTGAAAGATTTAAAACACTTAAGAATAGTTTAACTAATACTTACTTGTTGGTAACAATGATATAAAATGATAATAAGATGATGATGCAGAAAAAACAGCAAGAGAAGGCCTCTTTTAAGTCAACAACAGCTCACAGAGGCGTGCCATGGAGCAAACTGAAAAACCAGTGAGTGAGAAAGCATTAAACCCTTTTTGGATTAGTACTTACATCATCTGTTGTCACATAGAACTGTCATAATTGCTTAATTGATGCTTTTAGGTGACTACCAACCTCAATATGGTTAAGAATAAAAGGAGTAACATTTGTAAATCTTCTTTTATTCCAAAGTAATCATTGATTTCCCAAAGTTATCAATGTTATTGATAATTTCTTCACAGGTTGTATTTACAGTGAATTTTTGAAGATTCAGTGTTTCACGTAGAATAACCAAAAATGGACTGTAAGTAAAACTTTTAGTTTTACTAGTAAAACTGTAATTCTTTTTGGTTGTACCTCAGATAATAGAGTTCTCAATTGGTCCTGAAAGTTTCAGAAAGATTCATTATTATTGTATCTTTAATGAATTTTTGAAGTTTTTACCTCATTTCTACATAGAATTGCAAATATCAGTGTCTGATTGGTTGCTATGAGGTAAATCAATGGATACAAGTCCAAAAAGGGTTTTAATTACTCTTTTGGGGTTTATCCATGGAAAGTCATGAGTAATTGACATGGTTACAGGAGTGTAAGTAGCTCTTTACCTCCTTGGCACGTCAAAATAGCAGGTTATTTGCTATTTTCTGGTGTTTTACAGTAGTTGTAACTTGGTAACCAAGTTCCCAAAGAGGTTTAGTTTACCGATTGGGTCACGATCAGCCATGGAACCAAGCTTTGGAGCCATCCATGCCTCTGGGGCCTCAGAAGTTGGGTACCCTGGCTCTCTTTGATGTCTTTTGTCCCCCTTGCTTATTTTTCATGTCAAAATAGAAAGTTAAGCTTCAAGTGAGATATCCACTATGGGTGTACCAAAAGTGCATGTAAGAATACCATAATATTAAGTGCTCAAAACATGTATAACACTATTCTTAGTGTATATGTAACATGGGATTTCTCACTTTCCCATTATTTTGGCGTAAAATCAAGAAAAACAAAAATTTTCACGGATCTTTTATGTGGTATTAATGATGTGGTGTTGAAGTATTTTCCATATTACCACCTCAAAGAGTTGATTTGAGGTTATTCACTCTATGGAGCTACCCTAGGTGAATTTTTGTGTAGAATCCAAATCTGGCCTTAAATCCATGGATTTACTTACTCAATAAAAAGTTATTCATCTTTTCTGAAATCAAAAATGATGAATTTTGAATATATGCATGATTTATGAGTTATGTATAATTCAAAATTTCTTTTTAAGATAATTGTGGCCTATTTGGGTATGTAAAAATATACCTCAAGGCTCACATTCCCTCCCACCAAAAAATAAAATTGTACTACAATTTTATTAGTGATAAAAGAATAAGGCCCCAAAGGGGTTTAATGTCCACTGTCCAACCTCTTTACATCACTCAGATCAAGTAATTCAAAGCACATTTATAGACATATTCAGGCTTGTGGCCTTCTTTCATGTCTAAATCTTCTTAAGAGTTTATCTGAGTCAGGTATTTCTGATTCTGCCATCCATTCATCTTCATGTACTGGATTTCCATATCTGACAAGATATTCTCTTTGATTTTTACCCCTAAGTCTCCTTTCTTTAATGACTTTCTTTATCTTTTTGTCTTCATTCTGTTCCACAGGTGGTACAGTTAAAGGAGTTGGGTTTCTTAAAGGAAACAATTCTTTATCAGCTGGTTGATAAGGCTTTATCAAGCTGACTGGAAAGGTGGGGTGTTTATTTTCCAATTCACCACTCAATTCCACTTGAACTGCATTGGTTCCATGTAAAGCAACAATAACAAAAGGTCCTACATAAGAATCTTTAAGTCTCTTTGGGCCTTTGATATTATTAAAATTCAAGGTTGAAACTAAAACTAAGTCCCCTACTTTGAAGTCTGGTACTTTATGACTCTTGTCCCACTTCTGTTTTGCATAATTAAAAGCATCATCCATACTTTGTTTTGCATGAAGTCTTACTTTATCAAGCATTATTTTGAAGCTGGAAGCTGTAGGATGAATGTCAATCAAGTCTTTCCTCAGTGTGTCTGCTGGGATTCTTGGATTCCATCCTGTCTCTAACATAGCAGGAGTTTGTCCTGTGGAAGAATGGACTGATGTCTTATATGCCAATTCTAATGCAGGTATCAGAGTGCACCAGTCATGGGTAAAGCCATCTGAGTCTTTGAATTCTAATCAATAAGCACAGAATCTCCTGATCATGTCTTCTAAAGTCTGAATCATTCTCTCTGCTAGCCCATCTGTCTGAGGGTGATATGCTGTAGAGAATGATAACTTAGTCCCAAAAAATCTATGAAGATTGGTCCAAAGTCCAGATGTGAATTTGGGATCTCTGTCACTTATGATATTCTTAAATAATCCTGTATGAGAAATAACTCTACTCCATAAAAGAAGAGCTGTATCCATAGCAGTGTCATCTTTATGACATGGTAAGAATATGGGAGTTTTGCTATATCTGTCTACAATGACTAAACAAGCATTATAACCTCTGTCACCAATTGGAGGAAGTGCTGTGACCCAATCCATGTGAACAACTTCCCATAGGGATTTTGGTTCTTGGATATGGATCATAAGTCCAAATTTCTTGCCTGTACTCCTGTTTTCTTTTTGGCATCTGTCACAGGTATGGCAATATTCAATGGTTTCTTTTCTCCAAGATGGCCACCATGCACAGTTCTTCACTTTTTCAAGTGTTCTGTCTTCTGACAGGTGTCCAGAGTAGATACTATCATGACATTCATGAAGAATGGTATTGATAAGTAATCTACTGCACAATTTCATAACACAATAATGTTTTGTTCTGTGGTAAATGATCCCATCAAACAAGTGAAATCTTTCTTCAGAATAGGAATTTTTCCAAACTTCATCAAGTGCATTAACTGAAGATGTATCCTTGCAGTCTTTATCTAATAAAGAAGTCAAGATATGTCAATTCTTGTCTTGTTTATAATATTCTCTGACCTCCTCAAAGAATTAAGTCCCAATATCAGTTATGTCAATTCCTTCAATTGGAATCTGTGGTTCAGCTTCCAAAGGTACATAAGCTGGGTTATCAGGAATGTTGGCTAAAGCCCATCTACTAAGTCCATAAGCATTCTTGTGAATGTTTCCTGCTTTATGAACTATAGTCATGTTTCCTCTATATTCTTGAATAGCTATTTGCCATCTCAACATATGTCTGTTGGGAGTTTTCATGTTAAGAATTGATTTGACTTCATTACAGTAAGTTATCACTTCAAAAACACTGCCATCAAGGTAATAGTGTAATTTCTCAAGTGCCCATACCAAACATAAGCACTCCATTTGGCTTCTGTTGGTTTGATTTGCCTTGAGATATAACAAACTGGTCCTTCTGCGGGTTTGTCATCAATAATTTGGACTTGATGTAGGGCTGCCCCTAATCCATATCCACATGCATCAATGTACAACTTAAAAGGAATATTCCAGTCAGGCATGAGGAGTAAAGGTGCTTCTGTAAGGGCTTTCTTTATTTCCTCATAAGCTTCAATTCTCTCCTGTTTCATCTCAAATACAGTCTGTTGATCACAGATTCTATAGAGTGATTTGGCTAGAATTGCAAAGTCTTTTAAGTGTTGCCTATAGTAACTAGCAAATCCAAGAAAAGACATCATTTCTTTCTTGTTCTGGGGTATTGGCTTAAGTAGCACTGCTGCTACTTTATTATTGTCAATAACCAAGCTTAAAACAGAAACAACATGTCCTAATGCTTTAAGTTCTTCAAAACCAAAGTTGCATTTATTAAGTGAAATTTTCATATTCACTTCTGCAACTTTGTGGAGTACTTTTGCAAGTCTTTCAAGGTGCAAAGACCATGAGTCAGAACATATGATAATATCTTCAATATAAATGATAAGCCATCCTTCAGACAATTCTGTGGGGAAGATGGTATTCATCATTCTTTGATAATGAGATGGAGCATTTTTATTGCCAAATGGCATTCTAAGATACTCAAAAATACCACAGTGAGTGATAATTCTAAGTAATTTCCTAGCTTTAGGCATCAAAACATTCTGATGGAAACCTTTCAATGCATCTATTGATGTTATATACTTGGCTTTAGATAATTGAGTCAAGGTTTCTTGGATTCTAGGGATTGAATACCTATCTGGAACTGTGTAGGTGTTCAAAGCTCTAAAATCTCCAACCATGCTTGACTTATCATTATGCCAAGCAATGATAACAGGTGTTGTCACTTCAACCTCCTCATTATGGCCTACTTTCCTTAGTACACCAAGTTGAATTAACTCCTGGATATGTTTCTCCAAGGCTTCACTAGCTCTGGGACTGGCTGGATAAGCTGGTCTTCTAAGTACTGGGGGATATGGTCTGTCAATATTAAGAGTAATATCAACTTCATGTCCTCTTATAGCACCTAATGGTTCATTATCAGAGGCAAATGCAGTATTGTATGTGTATAACACGTCAATAAGTTCATTCTTCATTTGTGGTGACAATGATGGATTAATTTGTGCTTCAACAAGCTGTGTGGACACAAATTCTTCCTTATAAGTATCTTTCTCAGAAGATACTACTGATATTTGCTTTGGCATATTGGAAAAGGCAAATTTCTGTCTTTTGTTATCCCCAATTGTGAAATATCTGTCTTTATGGTTATTGATGTCAATACGATAAATACTTGGGTAATCATTTCCAAGAATGATATGTTGAGATTTGCAGTTTTCAATTACTACAGCCTCAGCTTTCATTCTTATACTTCCTGTTGGATGGGGAAATACAAGAATAGTGTCTAATATACCCAAAGGGTACATATTGGTACTGGCACTACTAAATTGTACACCTTCTATTGGTAATAGATGGTTTTTCCATTCAGGAAGTATAGCTTGGAGATAATCTTTGCCTACACAAGTGCAAAATGCTCCTGTATCCAAATTGACTTTGGCTTCAACATTATTCATCAGAATTGATGTGATACAAGATGCTCCAGCAGTATAACCTTTTCCTTTAGCAGGTTTGGTTTTACACATCCTGGCATCCTGAACATTAATAAGGTTGTAGCAATCTTCACTATACTGTGGCAAGTGGGTATGGACTTCAGTGACTTCAAAGAAAGCTGTGATGTTTTCAATGGGATAGTCCTCCACTGGTGTATCTTCAGAGATTGCAGAATCTTGATCAGATTCTTCCTTCTCTGCAGTACACTGAACTTCTTCAATGACTTGAACTTCATTGATTTTTGTCTTTTTTGTGCAAGTGTTGGCTAAATGTGAAGTGCTTCCACATTTATGACACTTTAAGACAGGTTTTTCTGGTCTCTTATCCTCCCTGGGAATCTTAGAGGTCATCTTGGATTCTGCTGGGATTTTAGACCAAGTTTTACCAATTCTTGTTCTGGCAATGATATCTTCCATAGCATTAATGTAGTCTTCTGTTGAACAGGGTTCCACACATCTGCTTTTGATAGCATGTTCCAATTCTCCTCCACACTTTCTTAATATTTTCATATTAATCATAGTGTCAGACATATCTGGTTGTAAAGCAGATAATCTGTCTTTTTGTTTGAAGAACCAAGTAAGTGGTTTATCTTTCTCTGAGTTAAAAATGGCACTTTCAAAGGCATTTTCTATCTTAAACCTCCAAGAATTGTTGGCCCATTTGGTGATCACTTCAGATTTCCACCAAGACCAATCATGTTTACCATGATCAATCCTCATTTTGTAATACCATTTCTTTGCAGTTCTGGTAAACAGACAATGTAATTTTCCCACTATGATTTCATCAGGTTTATTAAAGTCTTCTTGCAACATATCAATAGTCCTGATGAATTCAATATGGTTGTATTCTCCTTCACCAGAGAATGTTGGCCCTTCTTCTATTTTGGGGATATCTCTTGCAGAGTAGGCATTTTCTCCCAAGAATGGGGTGGGACTTTCTTTAACAGAACGTTTTTCTTCAGTTAAAGGTGTAGAATGTCTTGGCATATGTGGTTCATGATTCTTATGAATTTTTTCCACACTTGCAATTATTTCATTCTTCAACTTCTGCCTTTCACTGTCACTTTTTGCTAAGTGTATAGCAAATTGATTGGTATTCTCAACTATCTTCAAGACATGGTCTTGCAGAGTATTAGGTTGATCATTTATTTTAAAAATGGAAAGATCTTCCATCTCATCATGCTGAACTTGGCACATGTTTTCAATTATTTTGCAAGAATTGGTAATTGAGTCAAGTCTGGCAATTGTCACTTGGTGCAATTCAATGTATTTCTTGTCATTTTTCTTTAATTCAACTATATCTGATGTAATTTTAGCTAACTTTCCATCAAGTTTACCAATTTCTACATTAATACTAGTCTGTACACCAATTATTTCCGTGGAAAGTTTCTGTTCATCCTTTCCTGCTCTTTGGCTGTGAATTCCATCAGAGTCCTGGCCATATTGAAGACACTGTCCATGGCTGAAGGCTCCAATTTGGGGATCCTGTACCCTTGTGGGTAAGGTCTGTGCTAATTGGCTTTCCCTTTCCCTTTGCCTTGATGGTTCTTGGGACATTTCTGCTTCTTCTGAGGTCCCTTGGGCTTGTCCTTGGACACTTCTGGAGCTGGTTTGGAGCAGGTGGACGCCACTGGTGCCTCTGTCTCCAAAGCTGGAGTCATTTCCAACTCTTTCTTCTGGTCTATGGATAAAAGACTTTGGTTCTTCAACCAATTCTTTATCTTTTTGACCTTGTCTTTGCAAGACAGGGGGCTCCAACCTCCTAAGAGTTCTATGGTCTTCTCCTGACCCAGAAAGCTCTTGATGTGTAAGTAGGAGTTCATGGCCCCCTGCCAAAGGCTTGGGCAGATTTCCCACTCCTCCTCTTTGGCTGCTCTGAACCAATTCTTGTACTGGCATTGATATATTTCTATTGCTGCCACTTGAAAATGGTTTAGCCCTGGAAATAATATCATGAATTAGTTCATGATCAGAATTCACTTCAAAATCTGTTGGTACAGACCTTGGGGAATGGGGGGCAACTCTGGCATCCTCCAGATGTGTCTTTCTTGTGGAATATTTGGCACTTCTGGATTTGGTCTTGCCTCATCCTTGTCCACATGCATCTGGTTGGACTGAATAGTTGCTTCCATTTCTGGTATGCACCATTTTTACGTCAATTTAAGGATAAAGAGTAAATTTAAAGATAAAAACACAACTTTTGGTGGTAATTTATTCTTTTCTGAGTTAAATAAGGTGCCTCTTTTAGCAATTTGCACCTCAATACTTTCTTCAGATTCTGCTTCTGAAGATTCAGGACTAGTGATGTATCTTTTACTGAGTCTGTTGCCAGCTGCACAGTATTTGATTAAAGACACTTAAAGAGAAAATATGATAAAAGAAATTATTTTTTATGATTTAAGATATTTTAAAAGATTTTTTATAAGTTTTATTATTTTTTGATATTAAAAAAAATATTCTTTTCAAAGAAAAAGTATTAAAATTTAAGAATTTGAATAAAAAAATTAAGTCAGAGTAACTCAAAGAATAATTTTATAAGTTTCTGGATGTGAAAAAGCCATGTGTAAAAACAGTACAAAATTAAACCAAATTCCTCAATGAAATAAGATTTTAAGACGATTTCAAAATCAAAAATAATTTTTTCTTTAAATTGAAGAAAAAAAATATTAAATTAATATATTTTAGAACTTAAAAATATATTAATTAAGGGTACAAGGATCAAAAAACACGGCCAGGCCCCCAAATGTAAGATGTGACTATGAAACTGATGATAATATTACTATTAATCAACAGTACTATGTCTGTTCTTATGAAATATAATAATAAAATATTATTATAGCCACAATTAAATAATTAAAGAATTATTTCTTTCACGTGTTAAGCACTACTAGTGATTTTAACAGTGAGCAAGTAATTGTCTACAAGAATCAATTACAAGAAGAATTTGATAATAAAAACTTCTTTCATTAAAATAATAAAATTATTTTAATATATAATTATCTTTTGCAAGAATAATTATAAAGCTAATCCTTGAAGAAAACTACTACTAGAGAAAAACTTCAAGAATTAAAGATAAATGACTCACTAATACTCCAAAGAACTTATTGATAGATAAAAGTAGAGAAATTTGACGTAGAATTGTGGATTTAAGAGATCAAAATGATTTATAGCAGAATTAAAACAATATATAGTTGGATTCTATGATTTCACGTCTTTCTTATTAGTTCTGAAAGATTTAAAATACTTAAGAATAGTTTAACTAATACTTACTTGTTGGTAACAATGATATAAAATGATAATAAGATGATGATGCGGAAAAAACAGCAAGAGAAGGCCTCTTTTAAGTCAACAAAAGCTCACAGAGGCATGCCATGGAGAAAACTGAAAAACCAGTGAGTGAGAAAGCATTAAACCCTTTTTGGATTAGTACTTACATCATCTGTTGTCACATAGAACTGTCATAATTGCTTAATTGATGCTTTTACGTGACTACCAACCTCAATATGGTTAAGAATAAAAGGAGTAACATTTGTAAATCTTCTTTTATTCCAAAGTTATCAATGTTATTGACAATTTCATCACAGGTTGTATTTACAGTGAATTTTTGAAGATTCAGTGTTTCACGTAGAATAACCAAAAATGAACTGTAAGTAAAACTTTTAATTTTACTAGTAAAACTGTAATTCTTTTTGGTTTTACCATAGATAATACAGTTCTAAATTGGTCCTGAAAGTTTCAGAAAGATTCATTAAGAATTGTATTTTTAATGAATTTTTGAAGTTTTTACCTCATTTCTACATAGAATTGCAAATATCAGTGTCTGATCGGTTGCTATGAGGTAAATCAATGGATACAAGTCCAAAAAGGGTTTTAATTACTCTTTTGGGGTTTATCCATGGAAAGTCATGAGTAATTGACATGGTTACAGGAGTGTAAGTAGCTCTTTACCTCCTTGGCACATCAAAATAACAGGTTATTTGCTATTTTCTGGTGTTTTACAGTAGTTGTAACTTGGTAACCAAGTTCCCAAAGAGGTTTAGTTTACCGATTGGGTCAAGATCAGCCATGGAACCAAGCTTTGGAGCCATCAATGCCTCTGGGGCCTCAGAAGTTGGGTACCCTGGCTCTCTTTGATGTCTTTTGTCCCCCTTGCTTATTTTTCACGTCAAAATAGAAATTTAAGCTTCAAGTGAGATATCCACTATGGGTGTACCAAAAGTGCATGTAAGAATACCATAATATTAAGTGCTCAAAACATGTATAACACTATTTTTAGTGTATATGTAACATGGGATTTCTCACTTTCCCATTATTTTGGCGTAAAATCAAGAAAAACAAAAATTTTCACGGATCTTTTATGTGGTATTAATGATGTGGTGTTGAAATATTTTCCATATTACCACCTCAAAGAGTTGATTTGAGCTTATTCACTCTATGGAGCTACCCTAGGTGAATTTTTGTGTAGAATCCAAATCTGGCCTTAAATCCATGGATTTACTTACTCAATAAAAAGTTATTCATCTTTTCTGAAATCAAAAATGATGAATTTTGAATATATGAATGATTGATGAGTTATGTATAATTCAAAATTTCTTTTTAAGATAATTGTGGCCTATTTGGGTATGTAAAAATATACTTCAAGGCTCACACCCTTTCAAAGAGTTTTGATGTTTCTGTAGACTTTACTTTCTCCCTTTGTAAGCTTTTACTTTTGTTTTGAAAGGCCAGGAAAGATTGAACCCATTTCTTGACTTATTTCTTCATGACTTCTCACCAAAATATTTCTTCAATCCTTCTATAAGCTTCATTTTACCCTCTGTGGCCCATGTCTTCATGAAGTGACCTCAAAATGTAGCTTTGAACTTCTTGACTTGATATAAGCAATTGAGGGTTTGTGTTATCTCTTCTTTTGAGATGGCCATCTTCCAAGAAAACATTGGGTGACCTCATTTTTATCCTTCTTAATTCTTCATCATTACTTAAATGTGGTTTGTCCATTGTAATTAAGTATTCTTGCATTATCTTCCAAAATCCTTTTTGTGTTGTTGGTACTTGTATTTGTGAAAAAATTGAGTGAATTTACATTCTTAGCCCCAAATACAGGGTTTGGCTTGATGAAATTTTCTTCTTCATCAAATTCTGGTGCATATTCATCTTCATCTTCCATTTTTTTTGGTCTCCTGGATAGCCCATCAGGAATAGTTAAGTTTTTCTCTGGTGTGTGTACCAAATCAAAGGAAAATAGTTGAATAAAAGCCACACACGTTTTCATGGAAGAATTGGGTAAGAAAGAGGTGTTGATCATTTCAATTGAGGCCTTGGAATAAAACTTTCATCAAGCTTTTGTCACCAAAGTATTGTTTTAATCTTCTTAAGAATTCTTGTAGCTCCACAGAGTTCCAATTTGGATTGGGAGTATTTTGATTCAAATTTTGAAATATTTATTGATTCATATAATACTGGTCTGTCCTCTTGAGTGAGTACTTCTCCTGCTGCAATGAAGCTTGAGTCTACTGCTAATTTTATGCTTCCTGTTCCTTTGTAATAATCTAATTTTTTGAGGGTAATTTATTCTCCAAACATTTTATTGAGCTTCTTGAAGGATATTTCACAATTTTCATTCCAATTCCACTCAACATCCTTCCTGGTGAGCCATCTGAGGGGTGATGAAACTTGTGAGAAGATTTCAATAAACATTCTCACATAGGAAAAAAGTCAAAGAAACCCTCTTATTTCCTTCTTGTTGAGAGGTGTTGGCCAATTTTGATTCTTTTAAGATTTGGTTTTGAGATTATTCTTCCTTATAATGATCCAATGCACCCTACTATTTCCAATGCTTCCACATAGCATGCAAATTTTGATCCTGAGATAGGAAGTCCTTCTTCTTCAATCCTGAATAAAATTATATTCAAGTTTATGGCATATTCCCATATGAATCTTCTGATTGAGGGGTTTTATGGTAGTTTATCTTGGTTCTCAAGTGATCTTTGTTCTATTATTCCTCTGTCATCAATAAAAATTCCCACAATTTCTGGTGAATCTTCTTGGATTATCAAGGTCATTTGGGCTTGGTATAATGCTACTGAGTTTGGGGCTCCCTGGGGTAATCTTGTTAGTTGCATCCTCCCAAGGGGTGTTCCGAAAGTTGTGAGGGATCTTTTAGTGACATCTAATTCTCTTTAATCATATCCTCTAATGATTTCTCCTAGTCCATAGCATGCTCTTCCTGAAAATGCCTCTACAAATTCTTCAATGTGAGGAGGTAAGCCAGCATCCTTTATGGTTACTTTGCTGACGTCTTGAAGGTCATGGACAATTATGAGTTTCCCATTTCATTTTACCAGAAAAAGGATTGGGCTTTTGTAGCTTGAGGTGTATTTTTCATGAGTCCAGTCCCCATTCTTTCTCTGATTCATTCAGTAAACTGAGGTAAAACTGATTTGGGTATGGGAATTTGTTCCTTCTTCCAATTCTCATGAGGTATTACTGTTATCTTGTAAGGTTTTTCATATGAGTGCTTCATTAATACTATTTCTTATTCAAAGAAAGCTAGTGTTTTTATCCTTAATGTTGTTGAATTTCTGAGTAAACTGATTTCTTTATTTGATAACCATCCTGGTGGGCCAAAGCTAACTGCTTGCAGTCTTTCATGGGTAACCTTGAAGGTTTCTTGAAATATAGTTGGGTTTGGTGATAAGGGTTTTTCATAAGGATCTCTTGAAAAAGGTGGTCTTTCCAAAGATGGGTTAAGGTCTTGAGAAATTGGCTCATTTACTGTTCTCACCTTCTTCAGGACTGATTCATATTTGTCTGCTGAAATTTGGTGATCCATCTTCAATTAGGTGTTTTAGTTCTTTAAAAGAACTTGCTAGTTTCCTGAAATCTTAATTTATTAACAGTTTTTCTTTCTTATTTCTTCCATAAAAACTGTAGTTTGAGGTCATACAGGACCTAAAACTAGCTTTTTAACCCCTGTCTTTAGGTATAAAAGTCCTGCAGTTTAAGTCATGCAAGGACCTCCTTGCCTAATCCAAGGGCTTATTTTTATTCTTGAGCTCCTTTGGGATTGATTTTTTATTCCACTTGACTTCCATTTTATTCTTCAATCTTCATTATTCCCACTTGATTCAAGATTCTTCTGCTGTTTTATTTCTTGGTGAGGAATTTTCTTGTCTTAATTGATGGCTTGAGACTTCAGTTTGTTCATTATGGCCAATTTTATAATGATAAATACCTTTGAAACCGTTTGTTCCTTCTACACAAGGGAGTATTTTATTATAATGTTAAGGCCAAAAATGGTCCTTCAGAACTTCTCCTGACTAGAAAAATCCCCTCAAGTCTCTTGGCTGTTTTTTTTTATAATTTTCCCTGCCCATGTCTACAGGGGAAGCAGTTTAGTTTCATGCTGAGGACCTCTTGAGTCTTCAAGATTCTTCAAAATATAAAGGGCAATTTTATTTGAGTGTTGTAAATTATCTTGTTAGTCCATCATGCTAAGTGAGTCCTGTGTCAATAATTAATCCAGTTTAATCCTCCTTCATTCCACAAATCTTTACCAGTTAATCTTGAAGTCCAAGTGGGTTTTAATCCATAATTGAAGAAATGGCCAAGTTCCTGTGTTGTCCAACAGTAAATCCATAATGTACTTATGCTTTCCTTCATAAATTCTCTTCGAAATTTACTATTCTTTATAATTCTTCTCTAGATGAATATTTTTTCAATTCTATTTATATATCTTGCTTATGAAAATCATTAATGTCTTTCAGTCCTCCTGTATTCCTAAAGGTTTCCTGTTCTAAAATAAAAAAATAAAAAATGATTATATTAAGATGATTTACAAATGAGTTTGAAAATTAATTAATAAATTTTCTTTGTACATTAATAGCTTTTCTTGGATGAGGGCCCCCCTATCCATTGAAAACTCTTTATTTGGTTTCCAAATTTTGAAATATAACCTCATTCTCCCAAAACCTCCACTATAAGGGATAGTGTAAGAAATCAGTTAGCCCAGCCCTTATTTTTTTATAGTGCTTTTGATTCAAATAAATAATAATAAGGTCACATAATTTCATTCTAATGAGAATTCAATAATAATAATAATAACTATTAATGTTTTTCAATATAAGTATAACATAGCCAAATATTGAGAGATATGAGTAAGAATCACATTATAAAGGAAATAACCCTGAATAACAATCAATATAATGAAACTGTTTGGTTAAAGGTGATAATTTGTGACAATAATTAACTATTTGTGCTCTTGGTAGTATTTATAAGTAATATTTCATAGCTGAGTGATCATAATTTGAGTCCTTTATTCATATAATGACCTTTATGATACCACACCTCTTCCTTTTTGGAATCATCATTGTGACTCAGACTTTATTGCAAGTCCATAACCTTTATGGTTTAGACTTTCTGATACCCCACAATGCATTCGAGCTTTCAAAAAATATATAAAAATTGAAATTCAGAATTTCTACAGTTAAGACATACTCTTGTTTGCTTTTGGGGAGCTTTCTAAATTTTATTTGGAATAAATAGCACATTAAGGTGTTATTAAAATTTAAATTCTCCAAATTATGTGATTAATTTATGATTTTTGAATATGGAGAGCTCCTTCAGTGTTCAATTCATTCCTTCATGTCACAAATACTTCTTCTTTTCAAACAAGTTCCAATCACTTTCTTGTAATTGAAGAATTATTTCAAATAAATTTACCATTTTAACCAAGTTACTTAATGTAGAGTTTTCAATATTTTTAAGCTGAAGCTTTAAGCCAACTTAATGGCTCTTGGTGTAATAATAGGAAAAATATAGTGAAGATCTCAAATAAAAAGAATATTTGTGAGCTCTACAATGGGATATGCCCCTTTTTTTAGGGAAAAGATAAATTAATTTGAGATAAAAAATAAAATAAAGAATATGTTCAAAAGGTTCAAGTAAGTTCCTCTTTTTAATTCTTCTTTATAATGAAATAAAATTAGAAACTATAAAACAGAAACAAAACCTTAGGAAGCTTATAGTCTTTCCAAGAACCATTGGTTGCTTTGCTTTTATCTTTGTTGATAATCTTAGTGGGAATCTTATGGTCTTTCCAAGGATCATTGATTTATTTTTATTTCTTAGTGCTTGTTGATAATTTGAGTGGGCAGTATATGGTCTTTTCAAGGACCAATTCCTGTGTCCAGCCACCAATATTTGATATCTTTGTGATGCATTGAATTTTATTTATCTTAAAAGCCAAGTTATAGGTTGAACTTAAGAGTTTATATTTCATTGAGGTCTTTTTTTCTCTTTATAAGTCTTATTATTTTGAATTCAGGGAAAGTCTTGGATAATGAATATCTGAAGCATGCAGAATTAAATACTTTAGAAAATTTAATTTTGGAAGAGAAAAACTAACCATAAAAAATAAAACAGTAGCTCAAAGGCCTTCTTAGGGCTCCTTTTGGTTTTTTGCAACATCCTTAATTCATAAAAAATGTATATATATATTGGTATTGAAATATACCTGTATCAAATTTAAATCATAATTCTAGTATTAACAGGGGAAAGCAGAATAAAAGAAAAAAAATTCAATACAAGCAGTCTAAAGCCTTGCTAAGGGCTTCTTTTTTCCTGGTTTTTATTATTTTTGTTCTCATATACATATATTTATTCTAATTCATCAAAAAAAATGTAAAAATAAGAAATTATCAGTAAAAAATTCCAATTAAATGATCATAAAATAAAAAAGTGAGCATTTTAAAGCCTTTCCAGGCAGGTTCTTCTTTTGTTTTTCTTGTGCCCTTTTTCATCTCAAATTGGAATATTTCAGCTCAATTCCATATTAGGTAGCAAAAATTTCAGCAATTCAATGTCTTTCTGAGGACATAATTACTGGTTTTTATGCCCTGTATCATAAAGCCAGAAGTTTAAATACAATGACTTAATTAAAGTAAACAAGAAAACCCAGAAGTTCAAATCCATGCTGAGGGCTTTATTTGTTTTTTATCCTTTTTGTTCTTATATATATGTATAATAATTTATATAAGAAACTGTAAAAAAATCAATTTAGAGTAAAGTAAAAGAATTCAGCAAAATAACAATGCAATCAAAGTGAGAACTTCAAAGCCTTTCCCAGTGCTTGATTTCCTTTTTTTCATGCCCTACAGTCAAATAGAAGATAATTTCCAATAAAATAAAAATAAATTAGAATCTGACAGAAAATAAAAAAACTGAAATAAAACATAGAAAAAATAGAAAAAAAGCAGTTTTGTGTCTTTCTGAGGACATCTGTCCTTTTTCAGCCCTATTCTGTCATATATATATTATTATTATTCTATTTTTGTAATTTATGAGAAACTGTAAAACAAATAATACATCAGTAAAATTCAAAAGTAAATGATAATAAAGGAAAAATGAGAAGCTTAAAGACTTGCCATGGCTTTTTTCTGTTTTTATGACCTGTAGCACATAAAACTAAGATATGTCAGCTTCATTTAATATTAAGGAGAAAATAAAAAAATTACAGAAGTTTAATGTCTTTATGAAGACAGTTTTTAATTCCCGTCCTGCAGTATAATAAGCAAGATTCTCGAACAAAAAATGGAATAATAAAGGTAAATCAGTACTAAATAGAAGCTGAAGAAAAACAAGCAGTTTGATGTCTTTCTGAGGAAATATTACTGTTGTGTTTGCCCTGTAGCATAAAGCCAACAGTTTTAATACAATAACTTCATTAAAAAACAAACCCAGCAGTTTAAAGCCATTCTGGGGGATTGAGTTCTTTCTGTAAACCTGAGAATAAGAGAATTTCAATAATAAAGAAATAATACTTTCTCAGACCAGAATATAATATAAGAAAAGTCCAAAAGTTTAATGTCTTTCTGACGGCATTCTTTACGTTATTTATATATATTTTTTATTACTTATTGTAGTTTTTTTGTTAAAAAGGAATATTTAATTAGAAGAGAGATAAATAAGCCAAAATTCTTTTGATAAAAAATATAAAAGAAAGCTTAAACTGTTTAAATTCTTGTTGAGGAATATATTCTTTATAAGTCCTAATGTACTGTTGAGTCCTGAAGTACAAAATGAAATTTCATTAGTAACTTGTTTTTTGTTAAAATAAAGAAAGTATTAAGTATCTTTATGAAGACTATATATTTTTTATTTTAAGCCCTTGTTATTATATATATATATATACATATTATGTCACCTGTTTTCTTATTAATGGAAAACTGTAAAACAAATTAGATATCAGCAAAAATAAAATGTCAATAAAACGATTAGAGAAAATAAAAATTGAGCAGTTTAAAGCCTTTCCCGTGGCTTTTTTTGTTGAATACTCCATTCCTTTTATGTGATATATATATATACTATACTTTCAAGTATATCCTTCTTTTTTATATCAGTTTACTGTACTTAAAGAACTGAAGGGTGCTCCAAACCTGAGTTGGGTTAGTTAAGGAAGGCCTTTCTGGCCTTAAAAATCCCATTGTCTGGCTTCTTTTAAAGTCAGGATAGTTTTAAAGCCATTAATGTGAGCCATGAGGTATATTTTACATACAAAAATAGGCCACAATTAATATTCACATAAATTCTGAACTATGCATAACCCATAAGTCATGCATAAATTCAAAATTTGACATTTTTTATTCAAAAAAAGATGAATACCTTTTTTTGAGTAAGTAGTAAGTCCATAGATTTATGGCCAGATTTGTATTGTACACAGAATTTCACCTAGACTAGCTCCATAGAGTTAATAAGCTTAAATTAACTATATGAAGTGTTAATATGGAAGATACTTCAATACCACAGAAAAGAATTGGGAAAATCTTATTTTTACTCAATTTAACACCAAAATAATGGGAGTGTAGGAAATCACATGTTACAGATACACCAAGAATAATGTTATTCATGTTTATGGAACCTAAAAATACAGTATTCCTATGTACAGTTTTGGTACACCCATAGTGGATATCAGTCTTGAAGCCTGAATTACTATTTTTAACTTTAGAATAGCTAAGGGGGACAAAAGACATTAAAGAGAGCCAGGGTACCCAACTTTTGAGGCCTATGAGGAATGGACAGATCTAAAGATTTGATCCATGGATGATCATGGCCCAATTCTTACACCAAAATCTTTTGGGGACTTGGTTACTAGGTTAAAGTCCCATTAAATCATAAGAAAATAACAAATAAGCTGCTATTTTGACATGACAAGTAGGTAATGACCTACTATGACTCCTGTAACCTTGTCAATTATTGATTATTTTCCATTTATAAAACCTTAAAATAGTAATTAAACCCTTTTTGGACTAGTATCCATTGATTTACCCTGTAGAAACCTGCTATAATGTGCTATTTGCAATTCTACATTGAAATAAGGTAAAAACTTCAAAAATTCATTCAAAATACAATTCTTAATGAATCTTTCTGAAACTCTTAGGACCAATGGAAAATGGTATGATCCTTAAAGAAGCCAAATTAATTACAGTTTTATAGGTAAAATTAAAATCTTTACTTACAGTCCATTTTTGATGATTCCACATGAAACAATGAATCTTCAAAAATTCACAGAGAATACAACCTGTGATGGAATTCCCAATAACTTTGATAAATTTTGAGAATTGATGTTTTTTTTAAATATAAGAATACTTACAGTTGTTACTCCTTTTATTCTTAGCCATAAATGGGTTGGTAGTCATGTAAAATGACTTAATTCAGCAATTATGATACTCTTATTTTAAAATAAATGATGTAACCTATTATCCAAAAATTATTAATGTCTTCTAATGCAATTTTTCTTCATTTTTGTCAATTGAACACCTCTATGAGCTGTTATTGACTTAAAAGAGGCATCCTCTTTCTGTTTTTTCCAAATCATTTTATTACCCGATTATATCTTTAGTACCAACAAGTAAGTATTAGTCAATCCTTTCCTTAATCTTTCAATTCTTTAAGAATAAAACAGAAAGACATTAATACATGGAAAAATACTATTTACAATAGTATTTAACTATCATATTGTTTCATTACTGTTATGATACCATTTTGATCCTTTAAATCCACAATTAATCTGTCAAATAACTCTGCCAATTCTTTACAAGGTATTATTGGAGTATTATTTTTTTTCTTTAATTCTTAAAGTTTCTCTCTATTAATAGCTCTATTCAATAATTATAACTATAATTATTCTTGAAAAAGATAATTATATATTGGGATAATTTTATCATTTTAATAAAGAAGTTTTATTATTAAATATTTCTTGTAATTGATTCTTGTAGGAAACTACAGCTTACTGTTATAGTCTCTAGTACTTTATAACAATTGAAAGAAATAATTAAGTAATTACCTATTTAATTGTGGTTATAATAAATTTATTTATTATATTTCAGAAGAGCAGTCATAGTACTGTTGATTAATAGAAATATTATCAACAGTTTCCTAGACACATCTTACAGCCACCATTCTTCCTCCTTCAAAAGCATAAAACTTTTTCACTATCTGTAAGAAGTATATTCAAAACATAAAATACAATTATGGCATCATTGACCCTTGGTTTAGACCAAAAAAGGCCTTTTTTAGCCATTTTTTTCTACAAACCTTCCATTATGATAGCAATAGCTGATAGGGAGCTTCCAAAAACCTTCAAAAAATCTGAAGCTTCTTTGATGAATATTCTTATAACTTAAGGGTTGTTTTAATGTCAGCAAGTGACTCAAAACCAGAGCACAAGCATGACACCAAAATACCAAAAGCCAATGGTGAAGAAAGATACCCACTAAAAGTGAACCCAGAAAAAATAGCTCAAAATTTAATTCAAAATAAAGAGAAAGTTAACCTCATTCCCAATTTACAGCTCTCATAACCATAGGATAAGGGATAAAAAATTGATTCCAGCTCAAATCCAGAACTGAGCATAAACCTTATTTTTCACCTCCCATTTAAGATTTAGAGAAAGGGGCAGAAACTCCTCAAATTAATGGTCAAATAAAAGCTCTCAATTACGCATATTGAAAGGTACTAGAAAAATTAGGCTAGAACCCAAATAAAGAATCTAGAGTCAATCATAGGTCAAATAATGGCAAATGAAATATTCTCCTCACATCTAACTTCTACAGTTTTAGTTTGAGACAACCAAAGTGGGTTCTTTTTAAAAAGAGAGTAATATGAGATTTTCAATGGCACCCTTCATGACCCTTTATAATATCTATAAAAAAGTTTATTAAGGATAATAACATAATACAGGATTCATTAAACAACTGAATTCCAATAATGTAATTTAAGACATTTATAGCTTTTCCATACTTAATGTTATGCATATCCAATTAGTAGCAATTTTGTATAGAATATCAAGGGCTACAGTATGAGCTACGTTTGAGCTCTCTACCTTTGAAACTGACAAATATATCACAGCTTTACGGTCAAAATCCCACAATATCAGAAAAATCCCAATACTGTAGGATAATCTCCTGTACTATTGAGTATGAGGTGTAGAAACCACAACAAAGATTTTTTGACTCAATACCTAATATTATGACTAATATGGGGTCCCCTGATGCATTTTGTACAGCTTTCTTAATCCTTGACATGTCAGAACATGCCTGTGAGGAACCCAGCAGAGTTTTTTCACCCTTTACTGGGGAAATGTGACCAGATGTGGCTTCAAAGCTACATGTGAGCCCAATAAAAGCTATAAAGTACTGTGAAAACCTCAAGTCCCCCTCTGGAGTTAAAAATCTTCACTCCTTCTACATGCCGGTGTTCAAATGCCCCCTTCACACCTTCTTCAGGATAAAAATGGATCTTCCTCTTCCCAAAAGAGGAATATCCATCCTGATCTTACATTCCTACATAGTAAAGGTTTTTCCAAAACAATTATACTCTTGGGAAATATTAAGGTATAATTATAATTTCAATTATTCTGGTCATTGTAGTAGTTAGTAAATTAGAAATAACTGTACCCAGGGCTTTGAGAAGTGCTCACCACCACTATTCTAAATAGTAAATAACTTTTATTTTATCTCAAAGCCTTATTAAAATCCATTTTTCTACATCTCATATTAAGAGTTGTAGTCTTGTATATACTACATCATAGTCATCAAAAATGTTAAGCCTTCCCTGGTTGGTGACAAAAGATCATCATCAATTGAGTTCCAGACCCTGTGATTCAATTCCATGTCAAAATTCAAGAGATTTCTGATATATTTTGACATCCAACACCTTTAATCAAGGAATTTGGGGAAGTCTTGTACCCCTGGAGCCAAGATTTCTTTTACCCCAAAAATTCAATATTTCCTATTTATTTTATTTTAATTACTCCACTTGTTTTATACTTAGATTTTATCATATTTAAATCGATTTAAAAATAACAGTACACAACTTTAACTCTTAATTACTCCTATGTAGATTTAAGTTCACTTATGTACTAAACACACACTTTGATATTTCAAGTGAAAAGAACCCAATTCCTCATAACTTCTAAAATACACACCTCACCTCAATTTTATCACAAAAATTGATGGTTAAAGAAACATTTTCTTTGAATCAAATTTGTTTCTATTTAGTTTAGAATTTTTTTGGTGAACTTCTATTCCTTCACTTTCAAGCTAACAATAATTGAGCTACAAAATATTCAGCCACAGCTTACCCAAGGTGGTTTTTCATGAGTAATCCGATAGTGGTAAATTTCATTTAGCTATTCTTTATTAAATAGAGGTAAGTGTTCAGTTTTATAAATATCTTTTACAAAAATATTTCATTTTAATACATTTCATGGTTCATTTGAATTTTACTCATTTGGATGAGGAAAATTGAAGAGATAATTTTTTACATTCTTGAGCACAAATTTATCACTATATTTATATTTTAATATAAATTAAAACTTCATTTTATACAACAAAATATATAAATTGTAGTTTCTTATTTGGATAGTATATTTTGTGACATTTTTGGTAAAGAAAATTACCCCTAAGGCTCATATTCTTTCTAGAGTACAGTTAAGATATGAAATCATATGTTTAAAAAATGAGTCTATACTTTATTATATTATCAGTTAACTAAAATACTAAAGATAAGATTCAAATCAAATTTTATATCATTTTTTATGGAGGGATTAATGGGAAGTTTTGTCATATTTTCACAGTTTCTTTTGTGTGAAGAGGGTGTGGCACTCAGAGAACTTGGACTCAGTTTTATATGACACAGAAAAAGGAATAAGAGCACTGAAATAGTGAAATGAAATAAATAATATTTTTAATTAAAGAGAGAAATGAAATTAAGAAGTTAACATTAATAAAGGAGGAGCCAATCATAATAAAGCCCAAGTCCACTTCTTCAACCTGTCAGAAAGAAGAGAAGGAAGTATCAAGATACTGCTGCAATAACTTCACCCATTAGATGAGGGAAGGAAAAAATTACTTGAGATATCAAAAATATAATACTCTCAGAAGTAATAAAAGCTAATTAACAAGAACTCCAATATATTAACTGACTGGAGATGACGCCTTCAGGGGGAGAAAGAGGGGCTGATATATCTGAGAATTCACCAGCCTTATTTTAAGGAGTGATTTTTTCAGAGTATTGACAGATTTTAATGAAGAATTTAACATTTTTATGTGAATTTGAACAAAATATGAAGCTCTAGAATTGAAGGATTGATGGCAATAATCATATTTCTTCTCAACAGTAATATCAATTTCACGAATAAAAATCTATGTCATGAAACTATCTTCTTTCATTTCAAGAAGAAGTTCATAAAAATAAATACAATGGTCTGATTGCTTTATTGATAGAACTAAGAAGAGGACATCTGTTTTTAAATAATATTAGGTGAAATGCTAGAAATTTCACAGATATTAAGCTGATGATAAATCAAAATCCTTATGAGTATATTCATAGGCTTAATATCTCTTAAAATAAATAGAAACTGGAATAATTGAATCATGAGTCAATTATTACAGATTATCCAAATATCCTTTGCAAAATAGCTATTGATTTTTCTTTTTATAAATTTGAATGAAACCAGAGAAAAAACAGCTTATTGTATCAATAATTCATTTTATTAGCTCCAATTCATTGGGATAATATTTACACATGTTCTCACCAACTGTAATTTGATGTAAGCTATTAATAAAATAAATACTATAAATCAGATGATTTACTAATCAAATTGTTTTAAGAAAATTTTTTTAAGGCTTGAGATATACTTTACATACCCAACTATGCCACAAATACCTCAAAAAAAGTCTTGGAATATGCAAAACCTATAACTCATTTTCACACTCAAAAATCATTGCTTTGAACAAAGAAAAGAATAAAACCATTTTTCATGGATTTAAGAACATACTTGGACTCTACACAAGATTCTCCCTATCTCTGCTTCATAATCTTTCTAAACTATAAAAATATCTATCAGGTGAGAAATAGGAAAATAATTCAATACCTTATCATTGAAACCATGTAAAATAAATTTGTAAATTTGTGTTTTTTGAATTTCCACGCCCAGTTTGTGTGGAAAAAGTCATAATCTACATCAAATAATTGAGGAAATGATGTTTTGGAGAAAGCCTTTTTAGTTTTAAATACTTGCAACAGATTCAACCTGTATCAGGATTCTTGATGTGACTGTTTCATTTCTGTGAAAGCACCTTGGATCTTCCCCTACCTCTTACTAATGCCATAATAAATTCTGCATCAATTCTATTTGTCTTTGTCAAAAGTGACAGCCATCAGTGCTATGTTTTGGCCAATTTGTGTGAACCTCCAAAATTTAATTGTTTCACAAGCCAGATATAATAATCATATAGTATATAAAGCTCTTATTAACTATTTGATTTGAATCATAAACCCTTATTTAAGCTATCAAATATTGTCTTTGTGAAATTTAGAAGCCATCACTTCTGTTTTTGAGATACTTTATGCTTTTCCTAAGATTTGATTGTCTTAAAACTCACATATCATCAGAATAGAGTATAGAAAAAAAGTTATCCATTGTATAAGGCAATTTTAGAAACATTCTATTTATTATCTGATGTTTACTTTTTAAAAGATCCCACATTGTTATTTTGGCACCATTTTGTGTTTTTCTGACTTTCTGGTTTTCTAATTACCAGATATCATCAAAATATAGTCTGGGAATGTTCCTTGAGTGTGAAAAATAAATTTTCAAATTTTACATCAATTATTGCATATTTTATTTGTTTGAAATTACACAACTCAGTGTTTTTTTATCACCATTCTGTTTTTTCTGTAATTTTCTAGCATGCTAAAGAATTGATATCCTCAACCTAAAGTGTTTTAAATGTTCAAAAATTGTGAAATATTTGTCAAGCCTCTTCCTCCTTATAATTAAAGATATCTTTTGAAATCATTTTATTCCCAATCCTTTTCTGGTCCTCAGAAAAATCCTTTCCTAGAGGCCTTCCAAAATATTTTTGAATATTTTTTTCCATATACTTCTGGTAATTTTCTAATTTGTTTTCAAAGAAATAATTTGAAGCAGTTTTGGGAAAAAAATGCACATTATTTGCCCCAAAATCTACCTGGTAGAAGTTGACCCATGTTATTATTGTTCATATTTATATCAAAGACTTATTATTATAAGTAGCTCATTTTCACTTCTTTCCTTGCCTTTCAATTCCATAATTTCAGGTCATATACTTTTTAATCCTTCATTCCATCTGACAGGTTTGAATAGTGATCAAAGATTTATTTTTTTGGCACTTTGCCATTTAGCTTTGCTTTATTAATATCATTTTGTATTCCAGTTTTATCTATCAAATAAAGATAAGCTTTTTTATTGTTTATTTGTTTCTTTTTTAGTCAGAAAATTTATTTCTTTACAACTGAGCTCCAGGCCACTGTTCATCTCACAGATCCCATGTGACAAATGATAAGGATAATCTAATGTAACAAAAGATGATTTGATAATAAATCCAATTGAGTTAATTGATTTTCCAGAAATTTTCTGTTAATTATACTCTCTTGAAAATCTTTTTGAGGTTTTTGGAGGAACAAAAGGATAATTTGGTAGCTTCATTGGTTCAATAGTCATATTATCATCATTTATATAGCTATATCATTGATATGATCAATCTTATTATTTATGAAATCATTCTTAATAATTTTGAGTCTGTTGAAATTATTATTGAATATTTTAAATCAAAGAATTACCTTCTGAATACTTTTTTAATTAATCTTGTTGTATTGAGGATCTTCCATAAAATAAAATATTGATTCTTAAACTCACAAATTTCTACATCAAATATTTATTGCAACTTTATCTTGAGTGATTTTTGAATTTCTAATGAGTATTTTTCTCTTTATTATGAAATATAAATCTCTTTGTAGAGTCTTTATTCAATAATTAAAAAATAGAATTATTGTTTCAAAATTTGATTACCATTCAAAATTATTTTTCATTATTTTGATAAGACTTTATATTCATATATTCTCCTTGTAGCTCATTTTAGTAGACAACTACTTCTTGATTCTACATCACCAGATATATATAGCAAATAAAAGAATAATTAATTAATTGATTAATTGACTTTTAGGTTGGAATAATTCCTCAAACAACTTTGCATATGAATAATCATATTACTCTTTATTAATAATATTATCATCAAGATTTTCATATACAAACCTTACTTAACTCCTTGAGAATTGTTTTTGAGTAAAAAATTGAGCCATAAACTCAAACAATTAACCTGAAAAGATATGACTATTGAGAATAATTAACCTCACAATTCTAGAAATAAATACGAAAGAATATTTTTTAAAAAAGAAAACAAAGAAATTATCAATTAAAGTTATTCCTAGAAAATTTTGGATTGAAGAAACAAAGATGAAGATTAAGAAAAAACTGATTAATTTCAATTCTGTAATTGGAACCTGAAATCAATGATGATTTGAAAATTTAAAAATAATAATTCCACAGGAATAAGTATTTTTAAATAAAAGAGAAAAGATAAAAAAATCCTCTTTATTAATTCATCAAATAGAAATATATGTAAACTACCTTGGTCTTAAAGAGACTACCATACCTTTAAACCTTTTTTGTTCTCTTCTTATGATGAATTTTATCTATAATAGATTCACCTACTATTTATACCTGGATCCATCAAATAAAATGTTACTCTTCTTACCTATAAAATCTTTTACTTTCATGCTACGTTCTTAAATTAATTAATTAAGAAATGATTTTGTGAGCCTAAGAGGTACTTTCATATTGTCAGGCTGAGTCTATGATAAGGAGGTAATAAAGCTATTCACAACTTTAACAATGACTGTGAAATGGATAAAAAGTGTAAAAAATGTTTAATTAAAGATAAAAAGGGCTTTACTAATGAGAATTAGTGGTGGTTAGCACTGTTGAAAGCCCTGGGTGCAGCTTTACCTGTTGGGTTACAATAATGAAGACAAATATACTAAATTTTATAGTATAACCTGATTATTTTCCAAGAGTATAACTGTTTTTGACAGTTTTACTATGTAGGAATTCAAGAGCAGGATGGGGATTCCTTTTCTGGCAGTGAAAAGGCCTCCTTTTATCCTGAGACGGGGTGAAAAGGCTGCTAGACCTTTTCACATAGAGGAAGTGAAGATTTTTCACTCTTAAGGACAGGCTTGTGGCTTCCAAAAGGCCTGTATAGCCTGTATTGGGCTCAGATGTGGTTTTGAAACCACATCTGGGCAGTTTTCACCAATACGGGGTGAGAATTTTCATCTGGGGACCACACAGCTTGATTCTGAGGTGTATGACATGTGGAATGCTGTACAGAACCTGCATGGAACCCCAGTATTGAATGAACTATGAGGTATTGAAGTAAAAACAAGCTTCTTTTTCAGTTTGACACCTCATAATCATGGTTATGGGATATTATCCCATGGTAGGGCTGTATTGGCCACACTGTAGGATTTTGACCTTAAAACAGCCATACCTTTGTCAGTTTTGGAGATATCAACCTCAAAATTGGTTCAGTGTGTATCGCTGTATGTGTTCTACACAATGGTACCTAATTTGATATGGTTATCATTAAATATGACAACGTTATGCCATGTACAAGGTTTTTGTACATATGCATGTTTTAGGCAAAAAGATGTATTGGGCTTGTTTGCCTTATAACGTTTGCTCTAGATGAGCTATGGGGAAATAAATGGAGCCATCAGATAGCCCTGATTGTTCTCTTTCGAAAATGACCCCACTTTAGGTATCTTACACTAAAACTGTAGAAGTTAGATGGGAGGTGAGTATTTTATTCACCCTTATTTGGCCTGAATTTAGCCATAACTTCTGCAATACTGGTGCTAGCTCAGTTTGGCTTGTACCATTGGATAGCCCTGACTTAGAGATTCTTTTTGAATACCCATTTTATGGGGTTAAGCCTCTTACTCTGTATTTCAGAGGAGAGGTGAAAATTAAGGTTTATGCTCAGCAACAGCTTTGTTATTTCTTGTCCTATGGTGATGGGACTTATATTTTCAGAAAGAGGTGAGTTTCCTCTTTTGTTTGATACCTTTTGAGCTTATTTGGCTCAGATCCATGTTTTGGTGGTATCTTGGCTATACCATTGGTTTATGGTATTTTGGTTGTCATGCTTGTGCTCTGGTTTTGATTCACAGGCTGACATACACTCCCTCTAAAAAAGGCTCATCATTGATGAGACTGTTCAGTTCTCCTAGAGGCTCTGAATCTCTTTAAATGAAGGTTCCCATCTGGTATGGCATCTTCTGCCACCCATTTGTCCTTGTCAGCTTTCTGGTTCTTTAATCTGACTAAGTACCGTCTCCCATCCTTACCATTAAGTCTGATCTTCCTGGCCTTGATTATTTTCTTCACTGGTCCAGGGGAATCCTCCACTTCCACTATTTCTGGTGGTGTGGGGCCTTCTTCCTGGAGGGGAATTTATCCTCCTCTGTCTGGAATTATGGCTTGACCCAACTCACTGGAAAGAATGGGTGTTTCCTGGAAAATTCCTCTGTGAGTTTGACTCCAACTGCATTTTTCCCTATCAATTTAATGATAGTGAAGGGCCCTACAGATGAGTCTCTCATTTTCTTGGGTCCTTTGCGATTATTAAAGTCAAGTGTAGACCCTAGCACTTCATCCCCTTCTTTGAAGTCAGGTTCCATGTGTGATTTGTCCCACCTCTGCTTATTATATTCTTTTGCTTAAGCTATGCATTTGGCAGCTGTGTCACAAGCTCTCTTCCACATTTCATGAAAATCTTTGGCTGTGGGGTGCATGGTCAGAAGATTTTTCTTCAGGCGATCCACAGGCAATAGGGGATTCCACCCTTTCTCTACCAGTGCAGGTGTTTTTCCTGTGGTAGAGTGTTTACTTGTGTTATAAGCCAGCTGTACTGCTGGTAGAAGGGTAACCCAGTCATGGGTTAAACCTTCATGGTCCTTGTATTCCATGCCATAGGCACAGAATCTTCTAAGGATGTCCTCCATTGTCTGGATCATTCTTTCAGCTAATCCATCTGTTTGTGGATGGTAAGCAGTGGAAAAAGAAAGTTTAGTATCCAGAATGTCATAGGGGTTGGTCCAAAATTCAGATGTGAACTCTGGGTCCCTATCACTGATGATGATCTTAGGGACTCCGAAGTTGGATATGATGTTGTTCCAGAATAACAGAGCAGTATCCATGGCTGTGTCCTCCTTGTGACATGGTAGGCACCTCATACTCTTGCTGAACCTATCAACTATGATTAAGCAGGCATTGAAGTTTCCTTTGCCTCCTGGGTCAAGTCCTGTAACCCAGTCCATGTTGATGGTTTCCCACGGGTTTTTGGGTTCTTCTATGTGCTGAAGTAACCCATAATTCTTCTCATGTTTTGTAATTGCCTTTTGGCATCTTTCAAATGTGTTGATGTATTCACACAACTCTTGTTCCCATCTGGGCCACCAAGCAGTGCTTGCTACCCTTTCTTTGGTCCTATCTTCACTCATGTGTCCCATATAGGGGCAATCATAGCATTCCTGTATGATCAAAGATATATGGTCTCTGTCTATTATTGTGAATGCACTAGTGTGCTTCTCTCTATGGTAGAGAAGGCCATCTATAAGGAAGAATTTATTGTCCTTATAGTCCCTCAACCAGGGTTCCTCTAACTGGGATTCCAGTTCTGGGCTCCTGTATTTTTGTTGAAGGAGTTGTAACAATATGCCACACTGTTTTTGTTTGGCATATGTCTTCATTACTGCATTGAAGAATTCAGTGTGCAGTTCTGAGGAGCTTATTCCCAATATGGGGGTTTCTGTTCCTTCTGAGTTAGTGTTTCCACTTTCTGGTGCCCACTCAGAAAATCTGAAGTTTTTCTTCCTGTCTATTTCCATGAAATGGATAGGAATTTTGGCTGCTATTTCAGGGTCATAAGCTGGGTTGCTTTTGACATTATCCAGTGGCCATCTGCTGAGGCCATCTTCATTGGTATAAACTCTACCCTCTTTGTATATGATGATCATATTCCCTCTATACTCCTGGATTGCTATTTGCCACCTCAGCATTTGTCTATTGGTAGTCTTCATCTTTATTACAGACTTCAACGCCGTGCAGTCTGTGTAGACTTCAAAGACTGCACCCTCCAAATAATAATGGAGTTTCTCCAGAGCCCAGACTAAGCATAGACATTCAGTCTGGGTGGCCCCATACCTGGCTTCTGAATCTTTCAGTTGCCTAGAAATGTAGAATATTACTCCCTCTCTTGGTTCACCATCCACAATTTGTCTCTGGTAAAGGGCACTCCTAAGCCTTGGCTACATGTTGCATCTATGTATAACTTGAATGGTAGTTCAAATTCAGGAAATATGAGCACAGGTGCATTTGTGAGTTCATATTTGATCCTCTCATTTGCATCCCTTCTTTCCTTGGTAATTTCAAAAACTACATATTTTGAATATAACTTGTACAAACTACTAGTTATGTGGGCAAAATGTTTGATATGGTCTCTATAGTAGCTAGCAAACCCAAGGAAATTTTTCATCTCTTTGATGTTTCTTGGTACTGGCTTTCGCAGTACTTCTGCTACTTTGCTCTGGTCAATTGCCAGACTGTAAGGTTTGACTATGAAACAATAAGTAAAAATTACTAATATTTTACTTATTTTACTATGAATGTCCTTATAAATGAAATAAATAAGATAAAAACAATTATTATAATTATGGCGTAAAAATAATTATATTATTGAATAAATATAATAATATTATTTATATTATAAAATATAATATAATAAAATAAATATATTAATATAAAAGAATTAATATATTTAATGGCACTTTATTATTGTTACAAACAAACAATAAAGGCATAAAAAATTGTTTTTTTATTAATAAAAAACAATTAATAACAATAATATTACCAATATTAAAGCTATAAATTAATATAAATACTATTTATATTAATTAAAGAATTATTAAAAGAAAATAAAGAGAAAATAACCTACTTTTAATAGTTAATATAATAATTTTGAGATATTTTACGCCAAAAAATGTAAATACAACTTATCCAAATTGTATTTACAATAAAAATAGAGAAAATTACAAATATTCTTGATTTTTACGTGGAAATGAGATTTTAGAGAGATTTTTAACAGAAACAATTAAATAAATGATTTAATCACGTCAAAATTGATGATCTTTGGTCTTTAATAATATAAAAGTTTTATATATAAAGAATAAAGATATTACCTTTTTAATTGTATTAATTTAATGTTTTTGATGTGTCTGAGGGGAAAACAGAGTAAAAAGAGCTCTATTTATAGTCAATACCTTCCTCCTAGAGTCCAAAAGGCTTTTAGTAGACGTTTACTGATCATATCCACTGGAATTGATCAATATTTCAAAGTTTGGTGATGATTACATCATGATCAGACCATATTACATCATTATTACACCATTATTTAAAGTTATCACTATAACTCTAAGTTTGATGACTTCAAAGGCTTGGCAGAACCCCAAATTTCGTGGATTTTATTAGTTTTAATCATAAACTAACAGTATTCACTAATTATATCACTCATATGACTGTTAAACTTAATTTAAAGTTACAGTGAGTGATCATAAATGATCAAATTAAGCTCAAACTTTGATCCTTAATAACTCTTATGATTTACACGCTACAGCAATTCAGGGAGTAAATTCCCATAGCTTGGAATAACCTTATCATGCTTCCAAGAGCATTTCATTACATCATGAGAACTCTATTTTTGATGATTTTTCTTGTAACTCATCTTTTCTGTCGAAATTTGATATTTTAAACTTCAAACCATGATTTCAAGGGGTTATACCTTGAATATTATAATAAAAAATACATCATTCTTCACAAATGAACTAGGGGAATCTAGCTGTGTCCTTTTTTTTAAGTTTGGACCACTTCCACAACAAAGTGGTCAACAGCTCTGTTGATTTTAGTTAATAATCCCATACAGTTTTTAACCTTGTTTATAACTTGTGAAATAAACTTCATTTCTGTATTCCTACAGTAATTAAGTGATGACTTTATTTTTGGTTAATCACTCTATCATGCATATTTCAAAAGATATTAGCTAAAATCCTTGAATATATGCTTTGACCAAAAAAGTGCATATATTCAGCTTAATTCCTTAAGTATTGACTTTGGAGCTTAGCTTCTTAATTGTTTTATATGTGTACTTTTATGTAGAATCCAATTGTACCATTTATTTCACATGTTGCTTCATTGGTCTTTGAAATAAATAGGGATTTGTGTTTTTTATAAGGTATTATTACTTATAACTTATTAAATATTGACTTTACAGATATGCCATAAAAATGATATATATGTATCTTACCATGGGAAATCCAATGGTATAATTTATTTTAAATGTTTATTCATTGTTTTTTAAGTGAAACCAAGTTTTATGCCAATTTATGGTATTTTTGTAGCTTTAAGATAATTATTTTAAATATTTCTTGTGACCTTTTTTGGGTATGTGGTCATATCTCAAAGGTTCACACAGACCAAGACCTGAGACTTTATGTCCTAGAGCTGGTAGCTCTTGTTGGCCAAAATTGCACTTTCTAAGTGAAATTTTCAGATTTATGGGTGTGCATTTACTTAGCACTCTGTCTATGTATTGCAAATGGTCTTCCCATGTCTCTGAGTATATAATGATGTCATCAATATATACTACCATCCAGCCTTCCAATATTCCTTCTTTAAATATGGTGTCCACCATCCTTTGGAAGTGGGCTGGTGCATTCTTGATGCCAAATGGAATCCTGGTGTACTAATATATGCCCATATGACATATGATTCTGAGTAATTTCATGGAGTTTGGTTTTACTCCATCCTGGTGGAAGCCTTTAATACAATCCATTTTGGTTATGTATTTGGATTTTGCCAGTTTATCTAATGCATGAGGTATCCTGGGTATAAGGTACCTGTCAGCTTTGGTGTAGTTATTCAGAGCTCTGAAATCTCCACACAGCCTAGACTTGCCATCATGCAAGGTGATCAGGACAGGAGTAGTAATTTCCACTATTTCATTATGTCCAATCTTTCTGATGACATCTATGTCCAGGAGCTCATTGATATGTTTTTCAGTTTCCTTCCTGGTTTCCAGACTTTCTAGGTAAGGAGGTCTCCTGAGCATGGGTGGATACGGTCTTTCCACATCCAGATATAGTACTATATCATAGCTCCTAATTTTGCCCAATGGTTCTTCACCAATGGCAAATACTGGTCTGTTCTTTCTCAGCATCTTCAGTAAACTTAGTTTTTGTTTACTGGTGAGGGTAGTTCTAAACTGTCCTTTTCTGAATTCATCAAGTAATTCTTCAATAGGGTCTTGGGCAGATATTTGGTATATATCAAGTGAAAATTTCTTCTCTTTGCTGGTACCAATGGTTATATGCCTGTTTTTAGTATTGTGAATATCTATGCCATGCATCCTCTGGTAATCTGTTCCCAGTAAAAACCCTTGGATGTGGGCATCATCACACACATTAAACTCTGGGTTGAGTCTGATGTTACCTTTCCTATGGGGTATAATTATCTCTTTGATAATTGTCCCAATGGAAGTCATTTTCCTTGATGCACTCTTGAAGTTCTTTTCCTTGGTGGAAAAGAGCTGGTTTTCCCAGTTTGGGAAGTGGTTGTCCAGATACCTTCTGGCTACTATGGAGCAGTGTGCCCCACTATCAATGATAAATGGGTGTTGGGCATTGTCAATGCAAACAGTCATTTTTGTGCCTTTTCCATGTATGTATGCCATTCCTTTGGTTGATGTAACCAGGAATGTTTGTGCATCTTATGTGTGTTTGCACAAGTTTTTGTTGGCAGTTTCTTGTGGCATGCCTGCTTCTAACTTTATGTCCTGGATTTCTAGTTGGGTTTCTTCTTGGTATTCCACCAGAAATTCCTCTCCTGGGTCTTGCTCCTCATAAGATTGTTCTCTGATGGCATCTCCCATAGAGTCTGAGTCAGATTCCTCTGTTGGGGATTCCTCCTCTGGGACTTTCTCAATGGCATATACTTCTTTGTTTGCCTTTGGAAAGTTGTTGGCATAGTGTTCTGTTGAACCACAGTTGTGAAAAGAACTTTTCTTCTTTGCCACTTTTTCCCCTCTTTCTCTGGGTTTTTCCTCAAACTCCACCCTGAAAGTTTGTTTCTCTTTGAAACCACTGCTTTTATATGGGGTGTATTTCCCTATATTAGTTCTTTTCCTTACCTCTTGTAGGATATTTTCAATTTCATCTAGAGTGCAATTGTGGGTGCATCTGCATTTCACTGCATGCTCTAGTTCTCCTGGAATTTGTGTCAGGAGTTTGTGATTCCTCATCTGAATCTTCATTTCAGGATCAATGGCTTTAAGTTTTTCAGACTGTCTGACACACCACTCATATGGATCTTTGTCCACAGAGTATTTGTCATTGTCAAATGAAATGGTCTTTTGCCATATCCAACTTCCATTACTGTACTTTTGGATGATTTGACTCTTCCACCATGGCCAGTTTCTTCTGCCATGAATTTATTTAATCTCTGTGTACCATATACTAGCATGTCCTTTAAATGCTTTATTAAGTCTAGCAGTAATCCAGTAGTCTGGTATACTTGGTACATCAATTAGCAGTCCATCAATATAACCTATGAGTTCCATATGATCAGATTCTCCAGTTCCAGAGAATTTGGGCCAGCTGGAGGCATCAGGAAGCTGTTTCAAGGCTTCCTTTTCTGATCAAGACATATTATCTTCATTCTGGTATTGTAATGGAGATCTTGCCTTATTTATCAACATGGAATCTGGTTTGATTTCATCTTGATGATATGGATTATCCATAACATGGCCTTGTGGTTGGGGCTTCATGTTATGGTAGACATTAAACATTTGTTTTAGGTCTTGATTAAGACAATCCCTGTCCCTTTTTATGTGTTTTTGTTCTTCAAAGACTAGGTTCAGTCTTTTATTGGTTTCTTCAGAGACTTTGCTCAATTGAGCATGTCCTTCTTGAAGGTTTTTAACAATTTTTTCCATGGAGGCTGTTGATCTTTTTATCCTCTCATGGCTTGCTTCAAATTCTGCAAACTTCTTTGGAGTTTTCTCAGAATATTGGGACATTTGTAACCACAGTGCATCACTGTTTAGGTTACTCTCAGGTGTGACAACATTATTATCAATATGAGTGGGGGTAATACTTCTATCGATGGGACAACTGATTCTAAGTGTTTCCACTGTCAAGGGTACCACTTTCTGGTGCCCATTCAGAAAATCTGAAGTTCTTCCTCCTATCTATTTCCATGAAATGGATAGGGATCTTGGCTGCAACTTCAGGGTCATAAGCTGGATTGCTCTTGACATTATCCAGTGGCCATCTGCTAAGGCCATCCGCATTGGTATGACTTTTACCTTCTTTGTATATGATGGTCATGTTCCCTCTATACTCCTGGATGGCTATTTGCCATCTCAGCATGTGTCTATTTGTAGTCTTCATGTTCAGTAAAGACTTCAAGGCTGTGCAGTCTGTGTAGACTTCAAAGACTGCACCCTCTAGATAATAATGAAGTTTTTCTAGATCCCAGACTAGACATAGACACTCAGTCTGGGTGGCCCCATAGCTGGCTTCTGAATCTTTCAGTTTCCTGGAGATGTAAAATATTACTCCCTCTCTTGGTTCACCATTCACTATTTGTCTTTGGTGAAGGGCTGCTCCTAAGCCTTGGCTACATGCTGCATCTATATATAAGCTGAATGGTAGTTCAAAGTCAGGCAAGATGAGTACAGGTGCATTTGGGAGTTCATGTTTGTTCCTCTCATATGCATCCCTTCTTTCCTTGGTAATTTCAAAAACTACATCTTTTGAACACAGCTTATATAAGCTACTATTTATGTGGGCAAAATTCTTGATGTGGTTTCTATAGTAGCTAGCAAACCCAACAAAATATTGCATCTCTTTGATGCTCTTTGGTACTGGCTTTTTCAGTACTGCTGCTACTTTCTTCTGGTCAATTGCCAGACTAAGACCTGAGACTTTATGTCCTAGAGCTAGTAGCTCTTGTTGGCCAAAATCACACTTTTTCAGTGAAAGTTTCAGATTGATGGGTGTACATTTGCTTAGCACTCTTTCTATGTAATGTAAATGGTCTTCCCATGTCTCTGAGTATATAATGATATCATCAATATATACCACCATCCAGCCTTCCAATATTTCTTCTTTAAATATGGTTTCCATCATCCTTTGGAAGTGGGCTGGTGCATTCTTGATGCCAAATGGAGTCCTGGTGTACTCATATATGCCCATATGGAACATTATTCTGAGTAATTTAATGTATTTTGGTTTAACTCCATTCTGGTGGAAGCCTTTCATACAATTCATCTTTGTGATGTATTTGGCTTTTGCCAGTTTATCCAAGGCATGAGGTATCTGGGGCATAGGGTACCTGTCTGCTTTAGTGTAGTTATTCAGAGCTCTGAAGTCTCCACACAGTCTAGACTTGCCATCATGCCAGGTGATTAGGACAGGAGTGGTTATTCCACTATTTCATTATGTCCAATCTTCCTGTGGACATCCATTTCCAAGAGATCATTGATATGTTTCTCAATTTCTTTCCTGGTTTCCAGGCTTGCTGGATAAGGAGGTCTCCTACGCATGGGTGGATAAGGTCTTTCCACATCCAGATATAATTCTATATTCTGGCCTTTGATCTTGCCTAATGGTTCTTCACCAATGGCAAATGCTGGTCTGTTCTTTCTCAGCATCTTCAGTAAACTTAGTTTTTGTTTACTGGTGAGGGTAGTGCTAAACCATCCCTCTCTGAATTCATTCAGAAGTTCTTCTAGTGGATCTTGAGAAAATATATGGTATATATCAAGTGAAAATTTCTTTTCCTTGTTGGTACCAATGGTAATGTTCCTATTCTTACTGTTATAAATATCTATGCCATACATCCTCTGGTAGTCTGTTCCCGGTAAGAGCCCTTGGATGTGGTCATCATTAAGCACTACAAACTCTGGGTTGAGTCTGATATTACCCTTCCTGAGGGGTATGATTATCTCTTTGATAATTGTACCAATGGAAGTCATCTTCCCTGAGGCACTTTTAAAGTTCTTTGCCTTGGTGGGAAAGAGCTATTTTTCCCAATTTGGGAACTGGTTATCCAGATAATTTCTGGCCACTATGGAGCAGTGTGCCCCACTATCAATCATCAATTGATGTTGAGCATTGTCAATACAGACAGTCACTTTTGTGGCTGTTCCATGTATATATGCCATTCCTTTGGTTGGTGTAACCAGGGATGTTTGTGCATCTTGTGTGTGTTTGCACAAGTTTTTATTGGAAGTATCCTGTGGCATGCCTGCTTCCAACTGTATGTCCTGAATTTCTAGTGGGGTTTCCTCTTGGTATTCTACTAGAAATTCTTCTCTTGGGTCTTGGTCATCATCAGATGGTTCTCTGATGGCATCACTCATTGAGTCTGATTCAGAATTCTCTGTTGGGGATTCCTCCTCTGGGACTTTCTCAATGGCATAGAATTTTTTCTTTGCCTTTGGGAAGTTGTTGGCATAGTGGTCTGTTGAACCACAATTATGACAAGAATTTTTCTTCTTTGCCACTTCTGCCACTCTTTCTTTGGGTTTGTCTTTAAACTCTACCCTGAAAGGTTGTTTCTCTCTGAAACCACTGCTCTTATATGGGGTGGATTTCCCTATATTAGTTCTTTTCCTTACCTCTTGTAGGGTATTAGCAATGTCATCTAGAGTGCAATTTTGGTTGCATCTGCATTTTACTGCATGCTCTAGTTCTCCTGGCAGTTGTGTCAGAAGTTTGTGATTCCTCATTTGGATGTTCATCTGAGGGTCAATGGCTTTAAGTCTTTTAGACTGTCTAAGACACCACTCATATGGATCTTTGGCCACAGAGTATTTGTCATTGTCAAATGAAATGGTCTTTTGCCATATCTAACTTCCATTACTGTACTTTTGGATGATTTTACTCTTTGACCATGGCCAGCTTCTTCTGCCATGGATTTCTTTCATTTCTGTGTACCATATACTAGCATGACCTTTAAATTCAGTATTCAATCTAGCAGTAATCCAGTAATCTGGTATGCGAGGTACATCAATGAAGAGTCCATAAATATAATCTATGAGCTCCATATGATCATATTCTCCTGTTCCAGAGAATTTGGGCCAGCTTGAGACCTCAGGAAGCTGTTTCAAGGCTTCCTTCTCTGAATAAGACATATTATATCCATCCTGGTATTGTGATGGAGATCTTGCCTTATTTATCAACATGGCATCTGGTTTGATTTAATCTTGATGATACAGATTATCCATAACATGGCCTTGTGGTTGAGGCTTCATGTTATGATAGACATTAAACAGTTTGCTTATTTTTTGATCCAGACAATCCCTGTCCCTTTTTCTATGGTTTTGTTCTTCAAAGACTAGGTTCAGTCTTTTATTGGTTTCTTCAGAGACTTTGCTCAATTGAGCATGTCCTTCTTGAAGGTTTTCAACAATTTTGTCCATGTAGGCTGTTAATATTTTCATCCTCTCATGGCTTGCTTCAAGTTCTGAAAACCTCTTTTGAGTTTTCTCAGCATATTGGGACATTTGTAACCACAGTGCATCACTGTTTAGGTTACTCTCAGGTGTGACAACATTATGATCAATCTGAGTGGGGGTAATATTTCTATTCATCGGACTACTGATTCTGAAGCTATTTACAACTACTTCTGGTTCTTTTGAGCTTCTTTCCCAAACCCAACAGCTTCTGCATCATTGGGTCTGACTCTCTCTTCCTCTGGCTGAAGGTGGTCTTGTTTTTTCCCTTGTATCCTTGTCTTCTCCTGGAAACTTCCTGGGATTGTGAAGAATGGTGACTCTTGGCCACTGATATGTTGGTTTTTGAATGGTTTGAAGCCACTGGAGAGCTTATTTGGCCTGCTCCTTGTGAGCCTGAAGGAATCTGAGTATTCCCTGTCTGGGTCAGCTGTTGTTCTATAGCTTGGATAGTGGCTTGATTCTCCCTTATCCTGTTTTCCCTCACCTCCAGGAGTCTGAACTTCCTGGTGGGATCCCAACCTTTGGTGATTATCATAAGGTCTCTGAAGTCTATCTCTTTGAGACAAATCTTCTGGCAACTTTCTCCAAGCTCTTCCCAGTGGGATGCCAGGTGGAACCTCTTGCTGTCCATGCTCCATTTGAATAAATCTTTGAGGAGTTGGTGGAGGTGAAGAACTTGATCCATATCTTTCCAATCCTCTGTTTTGATGTTCCTGTTGAATTGGAAAGTGAATGGCAGGGTTGATATTATCTCCCTCATTTTTTTGCCATCCACCACTGTGTCCAAGGTGTCCTCTTCCAGGTCTTCTGGTTCTGGACAAGCCTTCTCTGTCCTCTGGCTGGTTCCTTTGGAAGCCAAGGTCTCTGAGGTATACAGGTGACATATCAGTGTTTGCAAGGAGTCAACAACTCCATGTTCTTAGGGTATTTACCTTTGACTGTGCCTTGTACAAATTTTCTGTCTGCTGATTTTGGCAATTTACCTTTAGAGGTTACAACTGGGTTAATTATGGTAATTTTCCCTGTACAAGTGGCTAAGGTTGGTTTACCTTGTATTTAATCAGGGTTTTGTGGTTTTCTATTCCTCTGTGTGGCAATGGGTGTCCCCTTCTTTTTGTAATGAGACCTTCACTTTGCCTCTTTCCTTTTCCCTTGCTGCCCTCTGGTTCTGAGGGTGTCACTGGTGTATTGGCCTGTGACTAGGTTTCTAGTGGGATGTAGTTTTCTTCCACTGAAATAAAACAGGAAAAGGAGGCTTAATTTCAGTTAAGACTTCTTAAAATGCTGTTTGCACGTCTAAGAATGGCCTCTGGGCTTGTATGTTACTGAAATATGCCCTTGTATAATGACAGTGTAATTGAATTAACAATTCCACATCAGAAATACAGCTTACAGATGTCTGGTACACTGTTTGTATGTCAGTATCTCACAGAATAACTTGTAATTAGAAAGTATGATCTGATAAAAGTGGTATGTAAGAGTGCAATTGAATCAACAATAAACTCAACCACACTTCAACTATTGGTTTTACAGTAAGAGGTGTCCTTATATTCATTAAAAAAAAGGACTTTATCAATGGATTAAAGTGTTTTTATATGTAAAACACACCAAAAATAAGGGTCTTGTGGTGATTAAATTATAATCAAACACACAAAAATATGATTAAAAAGGATAAAAATTAGTGGTATGTAACATAAACCACTTAAAAATAGATAAAAGATATTTGTTTTATATATTTTTTAGAAAAGAATTACACCTAAAAAGATAAAACAATTTTTCAGAAATAGAGAAAATAGGAGAAAAAACTTACTTATAAGGTCCAAAAAAGGTTAAAAAACAGCGCCAGGCCTCCAAAATGTCAGGCTGAGTCTATGATAAAGAGGTAATAAAGCAATTTACAGCTTTAAATATGATTGTGACACAGATAAAAAGTGTAAAGAATGTTTAATTAAAGATAAAAAGGGCATAACTAATGAGAATTAGTGGTGGTGAGCGCTGTTGAAAGCCCTGGGTGCAGCTTTACCTGTTGGGTTACAATAATAAAGTTTATAGTATAACCTTATTATTTTACAAGAGTATAACTTTTTTTGACAGTTTTACTACGTAGTAATTAAAGAGCAGGATGGGGATTCCTTTTCTGAAAGTGAAAAGGCCTCCTTTTATCCTGAGATGGGGTGAAAAGGCTTCTAGACCTTTTCACATAGAGGAAGTGAAGATTTTTCAATATTAAGGACAAGCTTGTGGTATGCAAAAGGCCTGTATAGCTTGTATTGGGCTAAGATGTGGTTTTGAAACCACATCTGGGCAGTTTTCACCAATACAGGGTGAAAGCTTTCATCTGGGGACCACAAAGTTTGATTCTGACGTGTATGACGCGTAGAATGCTGTACAGAACCTGTATGTGACCCCAGTATTGAATGAACTATGAGGTATTGAAGTTAAAAAAGATTCTTTGTCAGTTTGACACCTCATAATCATGGTTATGGGATATTATACCATGGTAAGGCTGTATTGGCCACACTGTGGGATTCTGACCTTAAAACAGCCATACCTTTGTCAGTTTTTGAGATATCAACCTCAAAATTGGCTCGGTGTGTAGCCCTGTATGCTTTATACACAATGGTACCTCATTTGATATGGTTATGATTAAATATGGCAAAGTTATGCCATGTACAAGATTTTTGTACATATGTGTGTTTTAGGCAAAAAGCTGTATTGGGCTTGTTTGCCTTATAGCTTTTACTCTAGATGAGATATGGGGAGATTAATGGCACCATAAGATGGCCCTGATTTTTCTCTTTCCAAAAAGACCCCACTTTAGGTATCTCACACTAAAACTGTAGAAGTTAGATGAGAGGTGAATATTTTATTCAGCCTTATTTGGCCTGAATTTGGCCATAACCTCTGCAATACTGATGCTAGCTCAGTTTGGCTGGTACCATTGGATATCCCTGACCTAGAGCTTCATTTTGAATACCCATTTGATGGGGTTAAGCCTCTTACTCTGTATTTCAGAGGAGAGGTGAAAATTAAGGTTTATGCTCAGCAACAACTTTGAGCAGGAATAACTTTGCTATTCTTTGTCCTATGATGATGGGACTTGTATATTTGGAAAGGGGTGAGTTTCCTCTTTCTTTTGATACCTTTTAAGCTGATTTGGCTCAGCTCCATATTTTGGTGGTATCTTGGCTATACCATTGATTTATGGTATTTGGCTGTCATGCTTGTGCTCTGGTTTTGAGTCACAGGCTGACACATATACTCAAAAGACCACAAATAAAAAAATTAAGTTATAATTATAAATTAATAAATTTGTTTTTATCATACAAACAAAAGTTAAAGTTTAAATAAAAAATTAAAATTAAATCCAAATTCAAAAATGTGAAAAAACACTTTTACTTGAAAAAATTAAGTAAAAATCAATTTTTTACTAAAAATATTAAAATTAAAATATTTTTGAAAAAGAAGTTAATAAATATTATCATGGCTTTTTTTTCCAATAAATAAACTTATGAAAATTGTTTCACCATTGGATTCCTCTTGAAAAATCAGATGTGTTCACCTCTGAGTGAAAATTCTGTAACTCAACTGTAAATAAGCTTAAATTAAGTTTTTAGTATTGTCTGTATAAAAATTGAAAATCCTCAAAACCTTAATTTAATTCCCACAACATGTGATGTCAACCATCAATTTGTGTGTTGAAATTGAGGTGTGGTGTGTAGCTTAGAAGTTATGAGGAATTGAAGTATTTTCAATTGAAATGTCAAAATATGTGCTTGTATTACATAAGTGAACTTGGATTTACATATGTGAAATGAATAATTACAGTTGTGTACTGTAATTTTTCAATTGAATTACATATGTAAAATCATAGTATAATACATGATGAGGAATTAAAGAAAAAATAAATTGGAAAGATTAATTTTTTGGGGGAAAAGGAATCTTGGCTCCAAGGGTGCCAGACTCCCCCAAATTCCTCTCTGACAGGTGTGGGTTGTCACAATTAATGCAAACGTTTATCACTTTAGGCCTGGAATTGAGTCACAGGGTCTGTGACTCAATTGATGATGAGGTTTTGATACCAAACAGGGAAGTTTTAGCTGTTGCCAAGAGGGTAAAAATACCTTTAAGTTAAAACAATCTTAGTAAAAACATCTTCAGCTGGTTTTGGCATATCTTAAACAAATTCTGATGTGTTTTGAAGGCTTGAAACCAGGTATTATTATAGCAATGGCTGAATTAAGGGTCTAGAATAACTAAAATCAGCCCTTTTTTGGTTCAAACCGGCATTCAATGATGACATAATTGGATTTTCTGTTGTCAGAGTGTTTTTCACAAATGACAAGAGTAAATTTTACTTTTGGAGTAAGAAAATTGGTGGCTATAAAAAATGTCTTCTTTGCCCCACATGTCTCTTCATGTTAGCATCTCTTCCTTTTATGATTAGTTTAAACACTGTTAAACCAATCAATAAATGATTCCAACCACCCTTTTGAACCACATTAAAAAATCCTTATAATCACTCTTTGTAACTGTTATAATCATTTTTACCATTGAACTACCCCAAAAGTGAATTAAAGCATCTTTCATCATTATTAACTTTGTCACTTTGTATCAAAATTCACTCTGGTCACTTTTGGGCATGTTTTCTCTTTAATATAATTTCTTTAGAGACTCTGTTCTTGTATTAATTATTTGCAGTATTTTTCTCAATTAATTACAATTGGAATTGCTCTTGAAGAAATTTCTTATGTAGCCATAAATAGCTATTGTAGAGTATTTTTGGTAAAACAATAAATCTTTATAATATTATTGTTTCATATCAAAAAATTTAAAATTAATAAATTTGGTGTGTTTTCTCTTAAAAATCTTAAAATTTATCATTTTTAATTAAATTTTACCTTATACAAATTTTGAGGAAAACAAAAGTACTTGATTTTGAATCAAACTTTCATATCCATACCTTAGAGATTTAATGAATAAAACTGATATAAACTAGAGATATTTCTGAAATTCGTTTGAAAGGTAAAATTCAAATTTAAAAGAGTTTACAAAATCTTTTGTTTATTGAAATTTCAACCATAGCCAAGTGATTAATTAATTAATTAATTTCATGGCCTAAAAAATTTTAGTTCTTAGCAAGTGCATTTTCTCTTTTCAAAAAATCAATCAAATTCATTATAATCATTATTTTGAACTTGCTTTGGCTATGACCCTCAATGGCTTTTTAATCAATCACACTTCATCATGTCAATGGAAATTACTAGATTCTTATCACATTCAATGAAAATAAAATTGGAAATTTTGTGACCCAGAATTCCAATCACAGTGGCCTAAAACTCACTTTGATAAATATTCAGCAAAATTTAATATTCTTAATTCCACATAAAAAAATCCTTTTTTAGAGAATTAAGAAAAAATATTTCTTAACTCAAATATATGATTTTATTATGTTTTGTTTAATTGCTCTTGAATAATTTCTGAGACAGAAACTTTTGATTTTCTCCCTTGTAATTTTTGTATTCCTGAAATAAACCTTATTATAGGAGGGATTATATTGGTATATATAAGTAATATAAGTAGACTTATATGTTTTCTTTGGTATGGAACTTTTTAGATAAAAATAAACATTTTTATTAGTTTTTTTTTCTGAAAAGTGTTATTATAAATTAAATAATTTTCTCTAATCTTTTTTTATTTCCTTTTTTCTAAATCATTGATTTCCTGTTCAGTTTTGCACATCTAAATTCTATCATTAAAACACCGGTCCCCTTCCAACAGCTTTGTTTGTCAATTGCATTTTGCTTTTTTTGAATCTTACGTTAAATAACCCTCCAATTTGTTCAATAGATAACTCTGGCAGTTCCTTCAATGCTGATTGTTCTGAAACATTAGAGATTAACACAAATTTGTTACTAGCAAATGCCCCAGATGTTATCACGTTGCGTCTCATTGGCTATGCCTGCATGGTTAATATTATCTTTTTTTTAATGAATTCTGACGAATTTTACGGAAAGGGCGGTATTACCTATTGTCACCGTTCCTCAGAGCACAGTGAGAGGAAAAATGATGACCATGGATTACTTGTATCCCTTTGGACATGTTGAGCGCCATCGACCGAGTTTGAATCAAGGCTCGTTAGGCACGCCATCTGAATGCCTGGGAGAAGTCGAAATGGTTACATGATTTGTCAATCCACAAGCTTTTGATATTTCAACTGCATGGGGTGTACTTTTCATTTATGCTTGCGAAGCGTTTGACATATATTAGATAAGAAATGACGTGATGATGCATACAGCATCTAATGGTTTTAACCCCTTAGAATGAGCAAAGCTATAACATGGATGGCGCACTCCTATCAATCACAAAAATGTGAATACAAATGTTCTACTTTTATACTATGAATGATAATAACGTTGAAATTTTACAAGGCGCAATGGAATCTCAGAACGATTGTTTCTGATACATAACCAAAAAAACTGATCTACCTCAACGGTCAGAGGAACAAAAAAAACTAAATTGTTCATGCTTTAGACCAAAAGCTGAAAGCCATTCTATGAAACAAAAAAGCCAAGATTTGATATATTCAAAAAAGAGCTGGATGTGGGCCTACTCAGTTTTAGATTATCTTTTTTGCTTGAATTTAAAAATAATCCAGTACTACAACTTATGACCAGCTTTGGTTTGTTTGATGGATTGAGCCAATTTGGTGTCATGGGGGAAAATCCAACGAAAAAGGTTTACTAAAATTGGATTAATGTTAAATAAAGTCTACATTCTTGATGATTTTGAAAAAGGAAAAATGTATACACGAAAATCCATATTAAAACAGTCCAGCTAAATCAGCAAAAGGGTCGTTGGTAGCAGATTTAGGCTGCAAGGATGTCATTTGAGGAGGAGATTTAACAGAAGTAGTAGATTGGTTGCTATTGTTTTGAATTCGCGAAGCTGATTGCCATGGAACCATAGGTGTTGAAGTTCCACTTAGAGTAATTGGGCCATTTGAATGAGGCGACGTTGTCGGAAGTCCCGACGAGCTGCTGGATTCCCAAGCATTACTTAATACTGTAGAAGTTTGCAATGGAAGTAAATGATTAGAGGTAGAATTTTGCTGTACTGTAGATGTAGCGAGGGAAGAAATTGGACTTGGGTCAAAGAAGAGATTAGTAGGCAAACCGGCCGATGTAAGTGAGGTATTAGACTGGGGCGGTGGGTTTGAGTTGACGGATAATGTATCAATTAAACCGCCTAGTAGATCGGGATTTGCGTTTGGACCAGTTGTTCCCGATCCTGAAGGTTGCTCCGAGTCATCGAGATCAATCAGACTAACCTCCTTGGCTCGACTCTTGGCTGTGGCCGTGTCTTTTCCAGCGAACCTATTGATCTCGTCCGATTTTTAGTGCCATTAAAACTGCAAGAGAATTCCAAGTTGTGACCTACGCAGGATTGATTTCAGCTGTGGCGGTGAAGTCACCGGCCTTGAAGGCAATGTATCGTTCAAGTACGTTATTCGTAAGGTCGTTAATCAATAGCAATCGATCTGGAGGATTGATAGACGAGTTGAACTTGATCAAAAAGTTTTGCTATCTTGCCTTTTTGATATCAGTATTTGGCGTACCCATTACCTCCGCGTTTTCAGTCGATTCACTAATCCACTTTTGAAGCTTGGGTTGAACAAGCTTACATTTTTGAGATAATTGCTGAAAAATAAATGATTTCATCCAATTTGTTGATGATTACAAGAAAAAGTATAGTGCGGAGAATTTCAATTTGGGTGGTGCGAAAGAGTTGATAATGAAGCAAAAAATATAAACTAACATCAAAGGCATCCCCTTCAACAAACTTTTCACTTGGTTGAGCATTATTCAGTAATTCATTTAGCAACAAAACCCTGGATTGAACTCTGTCCAACTCTTTTTGCATTTGAGCTTCATAATCGGGTTGTTTATCGGGTTCCTGATAAAGGAGAGGCGTCAATAAGGGATCTATATTTGCTTGAAAAGTTCGCACCAACCGCGCCAGCCATAATTTTCATTAGCTCTTGCGCAGCTGCCAAGTCTTTGGGGGTTCCTCTCCTGATTAACTCTTGTAGTTTCTGAGGCAAAATACAAACAGAGAGCATGAGTCAGCTATTAAAGAAGAAAATCGGAATTGAATAAAATTACCGCGGATTGGGCCGCTCGGTCTTCCTCCTCGAGTTCTTCTGCTGATTTTAAGCGCTATGAATTAAATTGATAAGTAATTAAAAAGGAAGTAATGGTTAAAGTGGACAAATAAGTAATACTAAAAAGAAACAAACATCGGATTCGTTCAGGACTTGGGCCGCTCGCCTATCAATCTCTGGGAATCGATAGCCTATGAATAATAAGTATAAATGGGACCGAAAGTAACACAATTATAATTGAGTTCACGTGGATTATAATTTTCAATTCAATGATCTTGACTCATTAGCCGAAAAACTGATAAACAGTATGAAATGATGTTTACCTTTATAGCTAAGAAGGCGATGCATGTCGCGTACATGAACCAAATCTTCTTTATGCTTGCTAGTTACACAAATTGTCAACTTCCATTGATGAATTAATTCCAAAATTTTTTGCATGGGTGGAGGTGGGAATACCGGTGGTTTCTCAGGGAATCGGCGAACAAGCTCGTTAAGAAATTCTTTTGTTGAAATTTGAAGGTGAAAAGGATAGCCACAATTTTTGACGAGTATGTCCAAGAGCTGACAAAAAGAAATTAAATTTTTCAACACAAGCGACCATGGATAAATGCAATGACGATATGATAGATAACATGTCAATAGGTGGAGAGGACAAAACTATTAATAAAATGACTAACATGAAGGGCCAACATTGATACATGGGTATTTCTCCGATTGATGTGCTGTAAAACGATCATGGCTGCTTCTCGAGGAGTGTTGGCTTTTTTAAGGTTGATTAAATCCCTAAAATATCATACACTCCATCCAAAGCCGATAATATAAATTTTGAAATTTGAAGATGCATAAGTTGATGGGATTAAATCAGTTCCAAATCCCAGGATATAGATTTTTGAAATGCCTAATCATTGAGAGATTTGAGCGAAAGATCAATGAATAGGGTGTTTTTACGAACGCAATCTCTAAATTCAGGGACATGTTAGGTTGACTGAGCATTGGACTGCAAGCGCGTTCTGACACCAGCGAAAGAACAAGAAACCAGTCAGATCGACAAAGACAATCAACGAGACGAAGATCAGAGAAAAGATGATTTGACAAATACCGATGTAGCTTTCTAGCAAGCTTGGCTGGTCATCTACACCGGATCTTCCGACGCTAGGGCCATACATCCTTGACAATCTGATCGGCTAGGCGGGAAGGACGAGAAGGGAGGCCAATCGGGACTTGAATATTTCAACAAGGATTGCTGTTAGCGATGACGATGACGGTGAGGATGATGATGGAAGGATAAAAATTCTTGGATGGATGGTCGAGTTGGCGGAGAAAAAAATCTCGCGGCGCACTCGGTCTTAAGGCCAAGAAGCGGTCACTGAGTGAGGAGCCCAATTCAATAGTCCTTAAAAATTCCCAGAGCTAAGGCCACCAAGGATGAAGAAAATGAAACTAGTCATCCACAAAGATCCCTTGATTATCTGACGATGACTTTCATCCCAACAGAGCTCTTCAAGTTCAAATTTCCCTAGCTTACATCAAATAATTTCATACAATCCATTTCCTTCATTTTATAACAGGATTTGTCATTAAATTCTGAGTTTATTACTTTATATATTAAAACTGAGATATTTGTTTCTTACATTTTCATTAAATTAGCTCTAAATATCATTTTATCCAATTCAGATTGATTATTGATTTCAAAAAACTGAACATGTTCCTACAACCTTTGATGATTAATTGTCTTTAATAATTAAGCTGGCAAAAGATCAAGTGTTAGTTTGAAGTCTTATTCACTATGAAAAAAAGGTTATACCTGCTGGTGGGGGTAGCAGGTCCAACTTGTTTTCAACCTGAGTCTCAACCTTGGCTCTACCCTTGAAATATTTTTTCCAATACTTTCAGCCATAGGTTTGGACATTTAGAATTCCCTCCACTCAATTAGAATAGAAGTTGATGGATTTCCTAAGATTATGTTTTGTTTACTCATACATTGAATGTAAAATATTCACTAATACAATAGATTATTCAATGAAAATCATTCCTGATTGAAAGACACTTATTTCAAAAAAATAATTGAAGTCATTTCACAGGGATTTCATGTTATTTCCTACTTGAAATAATTGAACTCTTTCAAATACTTCTGCCATTGAAAAACCTTTGTCTGTTGCATTTTTGGCCTGCCAATGTTCATTGCATAAAATCAAATTTATGAAAAATGAAATATTTTCTAGATGAATCCTCTACCTTACAGTTTGTTTTTAATCCTTTGAGATACTTTACATACATTCAAAAAGTGTATGGTTTGACTATGACACAATAAGTTAATATTATTAATATTTCACTTATTGTATTCTGAAGGTCCTTATTATAGTAATAAATAAGATAAAGAATAATGATAATAATAAAGAGAAATTATTATAAAAAGAGAAAATAACATACTTTTAAAGCTTAATATAATAATTTTGAATAATTTTATGCCAAATAATGTAAATAAAACCTGTTTAAATTGGATTTACAAATAAAAAAAGATATTACAAATATTCTTAATTCTATGTGGAATTGAAGATTTTTAAAGAGAAATTTAACCAAAAGATTAAATAATGGTTTAACCATGTCAATATTGATTATTACAATGAAGATGAACTTTATTCTTTGATAATAGAATAGAATTATATATAAAAAATAAAGTTATTAAATTTTTATTTATTAATTTAATGTTTTTGAAGCATCTGAGGGGGAAATAGAGGTAAAAAAAAGCTCTTTATATAGTAAAATCACCCCTCTGAGAGTACAGGAGGCTTCTAGTAGATGTGTAATGATGGTATTCTATGGAATGGATCAGTATTTCAAGGTTTAGTGATGATTACATCATAATTAAGCTGTGAGCCTTGAGGTATATTTTACATACCCAAATAGGCCACAATTATCTTAAAAATATATTCTAAACTATGCATAACCCATAAGTCATGCATGTATTCAAAATTCATCATTTTTTGATTTCAGGAAAGATGAATAACTTTTTATTGAGTAAGTAAATCCATGAATTTAAGGCAAGATTTGGATTCTACACAAAATTTTACCTAGGGTAGCTCCATAGAGTGAATAAGCTTAATTCAACTCTTTGAGGTGGTAATATGGAAAATACTTCAATACCACATAAAAGATCTGTGAAAATTTTTGTTTTTCTCAATTTCACACCAAAATAATGGAAATGTGAGAAATCCCATGTTACATATACACTAAGAGTAGTGTTATTCATGTTTGTGGCACTTAATATCATGGTATTCTTACATACACTTTTGGTACACCCATAGTGGATATATCACTTGAAGCTTGAATTTCTATTTTGAGGTGAAAATTAGTCAAGGGGGACAAAAGACATCAAAGAGAGCCAGGGTACCCAAATTCTGAGGCCTCTGAGGCGTGGACAGCTCCAAAGGCTTGGATCCATGGCTGATCTTGGCCCAATTAGTCAAGTAAAACCTTTTTGGAACTTGGTTACCATGTTACAACTTCAGTAAATCATAAGAAAATTGCAAATAACCTGCTATTTTGACATGCCAAGGAGGTAAAGAACAACTTATACTCCTGTAACCATGTCAATTCTTAATGATTTTCCATGGATAAACCTTAAAAGAGTAATTAAAACCCTTTTTGAAGTAGTATCCATTGATTTACCTCATAGCAACCAGCCATATAGTGCTATTCGCAATTCTATGTAGGAATGAGGTAAAAACTTCCAAAATTCATTAAAAAGACAATTCTTAATAAATCTTTCTGAAGCTTTCAGGACCAATTGATAACTGTATAATTCATATGAAAACCAAAAATAATTGTACTTTTATAAGTTAAATTAAAAGTTTTACTTACAGTTCATTTTTGATGATTCCACCTGAAATACTGAATCTTTGGAAATTCACAGAAAATACACTCTGTTATGAAATTTCCAATAACATTGATAACTTTAAGAAATAAAAAATTGTTTTGGAATAAAAGATGATTTACAATTATTACTCCTTTTATTCTTAACCATAAATGGGCTGGTAGTCATGTAAAAGCATCAATTAAGTAATTATGATAATCTTATGTGACAACAGATGATGCAATCAATAATCCAAAAATACTTATTGTTTTCTCACTCACTGGTTCTTCAGTTTTCTCCATGGATTGCCTCTGTGAGCTGTTGTTGACTTAAAAGAGGCCTCCTCTTGCTGGTTTTTCCAAATAATCACATTATTCAATGATACCTTTATTACCAGCAAGTAAGCATTAGTTAAAATCTTTTCTTAAGTGTTTTAATCTTTCAGAATAAAACAGAAAGATTTGAAATCATAGAAATACTGCTATAAATCCATTTTGATCCATTAAATCCACAATTATCCCTCAAATTCCTCTACTATTATATTTTAATAAGTTCTTTGGAGTATTAGTGAGTGTTTTGATTTAATTCTTAAATTTCTTCTCTATTAATGGTTTTCTTCAAGAATTATATTTATACTTATCTTTGAAAAAGGTAATTATATATTAAAATAATTTCATTATTTTAATAAAGAAGTTTTATTATTGAATACTTCTTGTCATTGATTCTAGTAGACAATCACTGCTTACTGTTATAATCAGTAGTAGTTTATAACAAGTAAAAGAAAGAATTAATTAATTAATTATTTAATTGTGGTTATAATAGTTTTCACTATTATCTTTCATAAGAACAGTCATAGTACTGTTGATTAATAGTAATATTATCAACAGTTTCATAGACACATCTTACATTTGGGGGTCTGGCCATGTTTTTGAACCTTGTACCCTTAATTAATATATTTTTAAGCTTTGAAATATATTCATTCAATAATTTTTTCCTTTCAAGTTAAAGTTGAAATCATTTTTCTTTTTAAAATTGTCTTAAAATCTTTTTCATTGAGGAATTTGGTTTAATTTTATACTGTTTTTACATGTGGCTTTTTCACATCCAAAAACTTCTAAAATTATTCTTTGAGTTACTCTGAATTAATTTTGATTCAAAATTGTAAATTTTATTTTTTTTCTTTAAAAAGAATAATTTTTTTCAATACTAAAAAATAAAAAACTTATAAAAAATTTTAAAAATATTTTAAAAGTATGAAAAATAATTTTCTTTTATCAAATTTCTTCTCTAGTGTCTTTAATCAAATATTGTGCAGCTGGTAACATACTCAGTAAGAGATACATTACCAGTCCAGAATCTTCAGAAGCAGAATCTGAAGACAGTATTGAAGTGCAAATTGCTAAAAGAGGAACTTTATTCAAAACAGAACAAGCCAAACAACCACCAGAAGGTGTGTGTTTTCTGTTTTAAATTCTTATTTTTCTATTGAGTTTACATGAAAAATGGTGCATACCAGAAATGGAAGCAGCTATTCAGTCCAGCCAGATGGACCTGGTAAAGGAAGAGGTAAGACCAGAACAAGGTCTGCCAAGTATTCCTCAAGAAAGACACATCTGGAGGATGCCAAAACTGCCCCCCATTCCCCAATGTCTGTACCAACAAACTTTGATGTGAACTCTGAGCCTGAACTAATTGAAGGTAATATTTTAAGGGCTGAACCACTTTTGAGTGGCAGCCATAGAAATATATCAGTCCCAATACGAAAATTGGTTCAGAGCAGAAAAAGAAGAGGAGTGGGAAATATGACCAAGCCTTTGGCAGGGGGCCATGAACTCATACTTACACATCAAGAGCTTTCTGGGTCAGGAGAAGACCATAGAATTCTTAGGAGGGTGTAGCCCATTGTCTTGCAAAGACAAGTTCAAAAAGATAAAGAATTTGTTCAAGAACCAAAGTATTTTATCTGTAGACCAGAAGAAGGAATTGGAAATGACTCCAGCCTTGGAAGAAGACCCAGTGGCCTCTACCAGCTCCAAAACATCTCCAGAAAAATCCAAAGAGAAGCCCAAAGGACCTCAGAAGAAGAAGAAGAAAGGTCCCAAGAACCATTAGGGAAAGGGAAAAGGCAAAGAAAATTGGCACAGACCTTATCCACAACGGTACAGGATCCTCAAATTGGAGCCTTCAGCCATGGATAGTCTCTTCAATATGGACAGCACTATTATGGGATTCACAGGCAAAGAGGAAGAAAGGATGAACAGGACCTTTGCACACAAATAATACAAGAAATAAAACTTGTTAAATCTAGTATTGATGGAGAACTTGGTAAATTTGACCCAAAGTTAAATAAAATAACATCAGATATAAGTGAATTAAAAAGAAATGAAAAGAATTATACTGAATGGTATAATCTGAAAAATGTTAAGCTTGATTCAATTACTGGTACATGTGACAGAATTGAAAGTAATTTTCAAGCCCAAAATGATGAAATGGAAGATCTTTCCATTTTAAACATTAATGATCAACTTAGAATTCTAAAAGATCATGTCTTGGAAATAATTAATAATACCAATCAGTTTGCGACACATTTGGAAAAAAGTGACAGTGAAAGGCAGAAGTTAAAGAATGAAATCATTGCAAATGTGGAGCAAATTCATAATAATTATGAACCACATATGCTGAGACATTGTACACCTTTGACTGAAGAAAAACATTCTGTAAAAGGAAGTTTAACCCCATTTTTAGGAGAAAATCCTATCTGTGCAAAAGATATTACCAAACTGGAAGAATGGCCAGCATTGCCTGGTGAATGAGAATACAATCATATTGAGTTCATCAGAACAATTGATATTCTGCAAGAAGATTTTCAAATTCCTGATGAAATCATAGTGGGAAAGCTACACTCTTTGTTTACCAGAACTGGAAAGAAATGGTATTACAAAATGAGACTGGATCATGGTAAACATGATTGGCCTTGGTGGAAATCTGAAATAATCACCAAATGGGCCAACAATTCTTGGAGATTTAAAATGGAAAATGCTTTTAAAAGTTCCATTTTTAACTCAAAAAAAGATAAAACACTCACTTGGTTCCTCAAACAGAAAGACAGATTATCTTCCTTACACCCAGATATGTCTGACTCTATGATTAATATGAAAATATTAAGAAGATGTGGAGGAGGACTAGAACATGCTATCAAGTGAATATGTGTAGAACCCTGCTCAACAGAAGACTACATCAATGCCATGGAAGATATAATTACTAGGAAAAGAATTGGTAAAGCCCGGGTTAGAGTCCCTATGGAATCAAAAATGGTCTCTAAAACTTCCAGAGAAGATAAGAGGCCTGAAAGACCTGTCTTGAAGTGTCATAAATGTGGAAGCACCTCACATTTAGCCAACACTTGCACCAAAAAGACAAAGATAAATGAAGTTAAAGTCATTGAAGAAGCTCACTGTACTGAAGAGAAAGAGGAAACTGACATAGATTCTGAAGTCTTAGAGGATACACCAGTAGAGGACTATCCCATTGAAAAAATTACAGCTTTCTTTGAGGTCACAGAAGTCCATACTCCTTTGCCAAAGTACAGTAAGGATTTTAATAAACTGATCAATATTCAGGATGCCAGAATGTGTAAAACAAAACCTGCTATAGCTAAAGGATACACTGCTGGAGCATCTTGTATCACATCAATCCTGATAAATGATACCAAAGCCAAAGTAAATTTGGATACAGGGGTATTTTGTACTTGTGTAGGCAAAGATTATCTTCAAGCCATACTCCCTGGATGGAAGGACCATCTATTACCAATAGAGGGTTTACAATTTAGTAGTTCCAGTAATAATATGTACCCTTTGGGCATATTTGACATTAATCTTGTATTTCCACATCCAGCAGGAAGTGTAAGAATGAAAACTGAAATAGTAGTAATGGACAATTGCACATCTCAGAACATCATTCTTGGAAATGATTAATTGAACATCTATGGTATTGGCATTAATAACCATAAAGACAGATATTTCACAATTGGAGAAAATAAAAGACAAAAATTTGCTTTTTATAATATGCAATAAAATATCTATGATATCTTCTGTTAAAGACACTTATAGGGATGAATTTGTGGATAATCAACTTGTTGAAGCACAAACTAACCCATCATTATCACCAAAATGAGGCATGATCTTATTAATGTGTTATACACATATAATAATGCCTTTGCTTCTGATAATGAACCATTAGGCACTACTAAAGGGAATAAAGTTGATATTACTCTTAATATTGACAGACCATACCCTCCAGTACTTAGAAGACCAGCTTATCCAGCCAGTCCCAGAGCTAGAGAAGCCTTGGAAAAACATATCCAAGAGTTGATCCAACTTGGTGTACTAAGGAAAGTAGGCCATAATTAAGAAGTTGAAGTGAAAACACCTGTTATTATTGCTTGGCATAATGATAAATCCAGGATGGTTGGAGATTTTAGAGCATTGAATACCTACACAGTTCCAGATAGGTATCCAATTCCTAGAATTCAAGAAACCTTGACCCAATTGTCTAAAGCCAAGTATATAACATCATTTGATGCATTAAAAGGCTTTCATCAAAATGTTTTGATGCCAAAAACTAGGAAATTACTTAGAATTATCACTCACTGTGGTATTTATGAGTATCTTAGAGTGCCATTTGGTATTAAAAATGCAACATCTCATTATCAAAGAATGATGAATACCATCTTCCCCACATAATTATCTAAAGGATGGCTCATCATTTATATTGATGATATTATCATATGTTCTTACTCATGGTCTTTGCACCTTTAAAGGCTTGCAAGAGTACTTGAAAAAGTTACAGGAGTGAATATGAATATTTCACTCAAGAAATGTAACTTTGGCTTTGAAGAACTTAAAGATTTAGGACATATTTTTTCTGGTCTAAGCTTGGGTTTTGACAAAAATAAAGTGGAAGCGGTGTTATTTAAGCCAATAACTCATAATAAGAAAGAAATGTTGTCTTTACTTGGCTTTACCAGTTATTACAGGCAACAACTGAAAGACTTTGCAACTCTATCTAAGTCACTCTATAGAATCTGTGAGCAACAAACAGTATTTGAGATGACACAGGAAAGAATTGAAGCTTATGAGAAGATAAGGAAAGCTCTTACAGAAGCACCTTTACTCCTCATTCCTGACTGGAATATACCTTTCCAATTGGACTTGATGCATGTGGAGATGGATTAGGGGAAGCCCTACATCATGTCCAAATTATTGATGACAAACATACAGAAGGACAAGCTTTTTATATCTACAGACAAATAAAACCAAAAGAAGCCATATATGGTGCAAACCACATGGAGAGCTGATATTTGGTATGAGAACTTGAGAAATCACACTATTATCTCTATGGCAGTGTTTTTGAAGTGATAACTGACTGTAATGCCATGAAATCACTTCTTAACATGAAAACTCCCAACAGACATATGTTGAGATGGCAAATGGCCATTCAAGAATATAGAGGTAACATGACTATAGTTCATAAGGAAGGAAACATTCACAAGGATGCTGATGGACTTAGCAGGTGGGCATTAGCCAATACTCCTAATAACCCAGCTTATGTACCCTTGAAAGCAGAACCACATATTACAATTGAAGGAATTAACATAATTGATATTGTAACTGAATTCTTTGGAGAGGTCGGAGAATCTTATAAGCAAGAAAAGAATTGCCATATCTTGACTTCCTTACTAGATAAAGACTGAAAAGATACATCTTTAGTCAATGCACTGGATGAAGTTTGGAAGAATTCCTATCCTGAATGAAGATTTCACTTGTTTGATGGGATAATTTACCACAGAATCAAATGTTCTTGTGTAATGACATTGTGTAGCAGATTGCTTATCAATACCATGATTCATGAATGCCATGATAGCATCTACTATGGACACCTGTCAGAAGACAGAACACTTGAAAAAGTGAAGAACTGTGCATGGTGGCCATCTTGGAGAAAAGAAACCATTCAATATTGCCATACCTGTGATAGATGCCAAAAAGAAAACAGGAGTACAGGCAAGAAATTTGGATTGATGATTCATATTCAAGAGCCAAAATCCCCTTGGGAAGTTTTTCGCATGGATTGGGTCACAGAACTCCCTCCAAGTGATGAAAAAAGTTATAATGCTTGTTTAGTCATTGTAGACAGATATAGCAAAACTCCCATATTCTTACCACATCATAAAGATTACACTGCTATAGATACAGCTCTTCTTCTATGGAGTAGAGTTATTTCTCATACAGGGTTATTTAAGAATCTTATCAGTGACAGAGATCTCAAATCCACATCTGCACTTTGGACCAATATTCACAGATTGTTTGGGACTAAGTTATCATTCTCAACAGCATATCACCCTCAAACAGATGGACTAGCAGAGAGGATGATTCAAACTTCAGCAGTCATGATCAGGAGGTTCTGTTCTTATGGGTTAGAATTCAAAGACTCAGATGCCTTTACCCATGACTGGTGTGCTCTAATACCTGCATTGGAACTGGCATATAAGACATCAGTCCATTCTTCTACAGGCCAAACTCCTGCTATGTTAGAAAAAGGATGGAATCCAAGACTCCCAGCAGAAACACTGAGGAAAGACTTGATTCACATCCATCCTACAGCTTCCAGCTTCAAGATAATGCTTGATAAAGTGAAACATCATGCAAAAAAAAGTATTAATGACACTTTTGACTATTCAAAACAGAAGTGGGACAAGAGTCACAAAGTAACAGACTTCAAAGTGGGGGACTTAGTTCTAGTTTCAAACTTGAATTTTAATAATATCAAAGTCACAAAGACGCTTAAATATTCTTATGTAGGACATTTTGTTATTGTTGCCTCACATGGAACCAATGCAGTTCAAGTGGAATTGAGTGGTGAATTGGAAAATAAACACCCCACCCTTCCAGTCAGCTTGATAAGAACTTATAAACCAGCTGACAAAGAATTATTTCCTTTAAGGAACACACCTCCTTTGACTGTACCACCAGTGGAACAGAGTGAAGACAAAAAGATAAAGAAAGTAATTAGAGAAAGGAGACTTGAGGGTAAAAATCAAAGAGAATATCTTGTCAGACATAGAAATCCAGTACATGAAGATGAATGGCTGGCAGAATCAGAAATACCTCACTCAGATAGACTCTGAAGAAGATTTAGACATTAAAGAAAGCCACAAGCCTGAATATTTCTCTAAATGTGCTTTAAATTACTTGATCTGGGTAATGTAAAGAGGTTGGATGGTGGACATTAACCCCCTCTGGGGCCTTTGTTCTTCTTGATACCATTAATAAAATAGTAGTATAATTTTACTTTTTGGTGGGAGGGAATGTGAGCCTTGAGGTATATTTTACATACCCAAATAGGCCAGACCTATCTTAAAAATAAATTCTGAACTATGAACAACCCATGAGTCAGGCATATATTCAAAATTCATCATTTTTGATTTCAGAAAAGATGAATAGCTTTTTATTGAGGAAGCAAATCCATGGATTTAAGGCCAGATTTGGATCCTACACAAAATCTCACCTAGGGTAGCACCATAGAGTGAATAAGCTTAAATCAACTCTTTGAGGTGGTAATATGGAAAATACTTCAATACCACATAAAAGATCTGTGAAAATTATTGTGTCTCAATTTCACACCAAAATAATGGGAATGAGAGAAATATCATGTTACATATACACTCAGAATAGTGTTATGCATGATTGTGGCACTCAATATTATGGTATTGTTAAATAAACATTTGTTACACCCATAGTGGACATCTCACTTAAGCCTGAATTTCTATTTTGACGTAAAAAATAGTCAAGGGGGACAAAAGACATCAAAGAGAGCCAGGGTACCTAACTTCTGAGGCCTCTGAGGTGTGGAAAGCTCCAAAGATTGGATCCATGGCTGATCTTGGCCCAATTATTAAACTAAAACCTGTTGGAACTTGGTTACCAAGTCAAAGCTTCACTATATCATAAGAAAATAGCAAAGAAGCTGCTATTCTGACATGCCAAGGAGGTAAAGAGCAAATTAGACTCCTGTAACCATGTCAATTCTTGAGAATTTTCCATAGATAAACCATAAAAGAGTAATTAAAACCCTTTTTGGACTAGTATCCATTGATTTACCTCATAGAAACCAGCCATATAGTGCTATTTGCAATTCTATGTAGAAATGAGGTAAAAGCTTCAAAAATTCATTAAAAATACAATTCTGAATTAATATTTCTGAAACTTTCAGGACCAATTAAGAACTGCATAATTCATATGAAAATGAAAAGTAATTATACTTTCATAAGCAAAATTGAAAGTTTTACTTACAGTCCATTTTTGATAATTTGACCTGAAATACTCAATCTTTAAAAATTCAAAGAAAATACACTCTGTGATGAAATTTCCAATAAAATTGATAAATGTGAGAAATCAATGGATATTTTGGAATAAAAGAATATTTTCAGTTATTACTCCTTTTACTCTTAACAATAAATGGGTTGGTAGTCACATAAAAGCATCAATTAAGTAATTATGATAATCTTATGTGACAACAGATAATGCAATCAATAATCCAAAAGCATTTATTGTTTGCTCACTCACTGGTTTTTAAGTTTTATCCATGGCACACCTCTGTGAGCTGTTGTTGACTTAAAAGAGGCCTCCTCTTGCTTTTTTTCCAAATAATCACATTATTCAATTATACCTTTATTACCAACAAGTAAGAATTAGTTAAAATCTTTTCTTAAGTGTTTTAATCTTTCAGAATCAAACAGAAAGACGTGAAATCATAGAAATCAACTATATATTGTTTTAATACTGTTATAAATCCATTTTAATCCATTAAATACACAATTATCCATCAAATTTCTCTAATTTTATCTTTGATAAGTTCTTTGGAGTATTACTGAGTGATTTATCTTAATTATTAAAGTTTTTCTCTAGTAATTGTTTTTTTAAAGAATTTTATCTATAATTATTATTGCAAAAGATAATTTTACATTAAAATAATTTTATTATTTTAATAAAGAAGTTTTATTATTAAATACTTGTAATTGATTCTAGTAGACAATTACTGCTTACTGCTATAATCACTAGTAGTGTATAACAAGTAAAAGAAAGAAATAAATAAATAAATAATTATTTAATTGTGGTTATAATAATTATTATATTATATCTCATAAGAAAAGTCATAGTAATGTTGATTAATAGTAATATTATCAACAGTTTCATAGACACATCTTACATAAACCATATTATCTCATTATTACATCATTATTTAGAGATGTCACTGTAACTCTAGGTTTTCTGACATAATAGGCTTGGAAGAAGTCCAAACTTCATTGATTTTAATATTACTAATCATAATATAATAGTATTCACTAGTTTTATCAGTTATATAACTGTTAAACTATAAATAAGATTACAGTGAGTAATCATAAATGATCTCATTTAAGCTTAAACTTTGATCATTAATAACTTTTGAGATATACATTATAAAGCCCTTAAGAGAGTGAATTATGATAAATTGGCATGTCCTTAATGAACTGCCAAGAGAATTCAATTACATCATAAAAACCCTATTTTTGATGATTTTTCTTGTAACCCATCTTTTCTGTTGAAATCTATTATCTTACACTTCAAACCATGATTTCATGGGTTTATACCTTGAATATTATGATTTAAATTACATCATTCTTCGAATATGGACTTGTATAATATTGATATACATTTTTCTAAGTTTGGACTATTTTCACAACAAAGTGGTCAACAGCTATGATTATTTTGCTCAATAAGCTGTTGTAAGCTATAACCTTGTTTATAAAATGTAAAATACATTTTATATCTATACTCCTACAGTAATTATGGGTTAAATTCATTTCTGCTCAACTCTTTATCATGCATATTTCAAAAGATATGAGCTGAAAACCATGAATATGTGCACTGATCATAAAAGTGCATATATTCAGGTTATCTCAGAAAGTATTGACTTCTCAGGTATGTCATGATAATGTTATATGTGTAGTTCTTCATGGGGAATCCAATGGTATAATTTACTTCAAATTATAATTCATTAGTGTTTGAGATAACAAAATGTTTATTCTTTTTTATGGCATTCTTACCTATTTTAAGATACCAATTTCAAGTCTTATTATCAAAATAAGTATTGTAAAGTTGTTTTGTGACCTTTTTGGATATATGTTAATATTGAAAAGGCACACGTTCCTTACCACCAAAAAAATATTGTAACACAATCTGATGCATTCAATTAGGGTGTAATCCACTGTCCTACCTCTTCAATAGACGTTTTTAGTCTTGGTGCTCAATAAGGCTTGACTCATATATTATTTAGGTCTTTATTAATTTCTAAAGCTCCTTGATAGATTATCAGAATTAGTTATATCTCTCTCAAGTAGCCATGCATCATCTTGAGTTGTGTTTCTGTATTTTATAAGGTATTCCCTTTCTTTTTTGTTTCTTTTCCTCCTCTCTTTAAGGACTTTCACAATTTTCTTTTTTCCCCTTCTTCTATAGGGGGAATTTCAAGTGGTGGTTTATTCATCAGAGCAAATAACTCCTTATAACCCAAGCTTTAAGGTTTTATCAGGCTTACGGGGAAAGCTGGGTGTTTGTTCATTAATTCCCCTGTCAATTCTAGTTTCACAGCATTAGGGCCATGTAGTACTCTTATCATAAAGGGTCCTGAAAAAGAATATTTCAATTTATTTGGGACCTTGATGTTATTAAGTCTTAGAGCTTATACTAAAACAAAGTATCCTACTTTAAAATTAAGTGGCTTATGACTTTTGTCCCATCCTTCTTTTGCATATTTTAAAGAATCTTGCATACATATGTTGGAATGATGTCTTGCTTTTTCAAGGATTATTTTGAAACTTCTTAATGTTGGATTTATCTCTACCAAGTCCTTTTTGAGAGTTTCATAAGGAAGTCTTGGATTCAAACATTTATCTAACATTTATGGTGTTTTGCCAGCTGAAGAATGAATTGATTTCTTATATGCCAGCTCAAGAGCTGGTATTAAGGTACCCCAATCATGGGTAAAACCATCAGAGTCTTTGAATTATAGGCCATAAGCACATAATCATCTGATCATATCTTCTAAAGTTTGTATCACTCTTTCTGTTAAGCCCTTGGTTTGAGGGTCATGAGCTGTTGGGGAGGATGGCTTTGTTCAAAACAAGTTATAGACATTTTTCCATAATGCCAAAGTGAATTTAGGGTCTCTATCACTTATGATATTTTGAAATAAGCCTTTATGGCTAATGAATCTATTCCATATCATTATGGCTGTGTCCATAGATGTGTCATCTTTATGACATGGTAAGAACATTGAGGTCTTACTGTACCTTTCAATTAATACTAGGCATGAATTAAAACTCCTGTCTCTTGCTGGAGGAAAGGCTGTTACCCAATCCATGTGAACTATTTTGTATGGGAATTTTGGTTCTTGGCTTTAGATCATCATTCCAAATTTCTTGCCTGTGGATCCGTTCTTTTTAAAATCTATCACAGGTTTGGCAGTACTTTGAAACATTGTCTCTACAAATTGGCCACCAAGAGCCAGTCTTCACCCCTTCAAGTGTCCTATCTTCTGAGAGATGTCCAGATAAAACACTTTCATGGCATTCATGTAGTATAGTCTTTATCAGAGTACTATATCTCAAGGCCATAACACTTGTGTGTTGAGTCCTATGATAAAAAATTGCAACAAGGAGGTGGATTCTTTATCCATCATATACTTTGTTCCATAATAAATCTAGTTTAGAGGTTAATTATGGGTCTTTGCAATCTTTCATTAAGAGTTGGCATAAGATATGGAAATTCTTGTCCATATTATAGCTTTATTTAACCCAATTATAGGATTCTGTGCCAAATTTCTGCGACAAATATCCCTTCTATATGATGTTCTTCCTGTGGTACCAATGCCGGGTTTTCAGTTGTATTATCTAAAGCCCATCTGCATTTTTATGAATATTTCCAGATTTATAGACTATAATCATATTTTCTCTATATTAATGGAAAGAAATATGCCATCTTAGCATATGTCTATTGGCATATCCATGTTTAATAGATGTGTTACAGAATTACAGTCTGTGATTACATAAAACACTGTTCCATACAAATAATAGTGTAATTTTTCTAAAGCCCAGACTAGGAAAAGAAAGTCCATTTGGCTTTCTACATATCTTGCATTTGTTGGTTTAATTTGTCTTGAGATGAAGCAAATTAGTCCTTCAACAGGTTTATCATTGATTATTTGTGTCTGGTGCAGTGAAGCACCTAGTCCTTCCCCACAAGCATCAATGTAAAGCTTGAAAGGTCATTTCGGATCTAGCATTAAAAAAAAATGTGGAATTTGTAAGGGATTTTTTCAGTTCCTCATATGTTTTAACCCTTTGCTCAGTAATTTAATAGACTGTCTGCTGGTCACAGAGTTTATAAAAGGATTTGTAAATTCTTGCAAAGTATTTTATATGCTTCCTGCAATAACAAGAAAATCCTAGAAATGATTTCATTTCTTTCTTGGTTTGGGGAATTGGCTTTAGTAGTACTGCTGCTACTTTGTTTTTATCTATGCAAAAACTTAGTCCAGGTTCAACATGTCCCAGTGCTTTAAGCTAACTATATGCAAAATAATTTTTTTTTCAAAGAAATTTTCATATTTACTTGAACTATCTTTTGTAAGACTCTTTTGAGTATTGTTAAGTGATTTTCCAAAGTTTCTGAAAAGACTATGATATAACCAATGTAGATAATTAATCATCCTGCTGATAATTTTTCAGGAAATATGGTATTTATCATACTTTGATAATGAGAGGGTGCATTTTTTAAACTAAATGGTATCCTTAAATATTCATATATTCCACAGTGTACTATTATCCTCAGTAGTTGGAATTATCTGTTAAGACATTTTGGTTGAGACCCTTTAGAGAATCCATGGCTTCAATAAACTTAGCCTGTGACAATTATGTTAATGTCCCATGTATTCTGGGTATTGAATATATATCAGGGATAGTATAGGTATTTAAAGATCTAAAGTCCCCTACCATCCTAGATTTTCCATTATTCCAAGGTATAATGACAAGTTTAGTGAGATCTACCTGTTCATTATGTCTCACTTTCCTCAATACCCCAAGGTCCATTAATTCTTTAATGTGTACCTCTAAGGCTGCTCTAGCTCTTGGGCTGGCTGGGTAAGCTGATGTTTGTCAGCCTGTGACTCAAAACCATAGCACAAGCATGACAGCAAAAATACCATAAACTAATGGTAGAACAAAATACCACAAAAAGATGGAGCTGAGCCAAACCAGCTCAAAAGGTATCAAACTAAATGTCACAACCACATGTAACAACCCCTCCAATGGGTGTTTATGGCAAATCTAGCCTGAACCCAATTTATGGCCAATTGGCCATACCATCATTTTTATGGCCAATTGGTCCTTGGGCCATATCCACTTTCACTGGACACTCATGACCCCAGGCAATATCCTGCAGTCATTGGCCTCCTTGGCCAATTCTCCACCTCACCAACCCCAGGCCAATATCCTTGTTTTTGTCTTAGGGGGGTCATTATGTCTTCCAGGGGCCTCTTCCCCTCTAGCAATCTCCAGTGCCTTTGGACAACCCCCTTTTATTAGGGGGTCTATGGCCTAAATGGCATTTTTGGGACATTTAGGCCCCCTACAGCCTCTATGGCCCATGGTCTGTGGGACCCTTTAGGCCCCTTTTGTCCTAAGTCCAATGAGGCAAAAAGGGGCCAAGGGGGCAGTCCTTTAGCCCCCAAGGCAATGTGGGCCCACCTGAGCCCATTTTGGCCCAAAATGGCCAAAAGGACCCCAGGACCCTAAATTGGCCATGAACCACAGGTTGGTCACAATCAACAATGAACACCATTTTCAACCCATAGCCTCTGGAACCCACCAGGGGCAACCAGCTCAGGTAAAGCAAGGCTCCCCCTCAATTCAGAGTAAGACTTTTCCCCCCATTAATGGACCCCGTACCAAAGGATCAAGGCATGGTGCATATATGGTATAATATATTATTATGCACCATTTTTCCTCAGAAATCCAATGGAAATGTTTTCAAGACCCAATTACTTAATTGAAACTCCATTCCCCAAATCCATCACCCATTTTGAAGGAAGATGTTTCAGCCATTCAGTCTTGCAATACATGACAGCTACCAGAAGACCATTCAAGGACCCCAACCACCTTTCCCTGCAGGAGTTGGTTTGTTATTTACTTTAAGGATTATTCAAGGGGTAATTAAAAGAGTTTATAAATAATTCAATAAGCTGTCAAGACATCAAGAACTTCAGTACTCCTTGGACAGCTCAATTGGTCAATACAGGCTGTATTCAAGCAACCTGTATGGCCTTGGCCCTTTTGGTCCAATTCATATTCCACTGTGGAAATTCAGTCACACAGTTCAATTCTCAAAATGGCCAGTTCTTTATTGACCCAAATAAGTCAATATAGTTGGGTGAGCAACCCTCCAGGATCAGTCATTCAACCTTTCACATATAATGGCCAACATTTCTTCCCTGGGGACCTTTCCCCCAGTTACTTGAAATATTGGATTTATTTTTATCCTTATTTGAATTTTAATTATTAAAGTAAATACTGATAATATTAAGTCAGTCATTTGCACCTTTTTCTTTACATGTCAGTGGATATTGGTGGTTATACCCTTTACTAATTCCATTGTTCTTTCTGGCAGGTTGAAAGAGTTAATTGCGGATTCATTTGGTTGGCTCTTTGGCCTTTGAAATTCTCTTATTATCTTTTTCCTTTGGCTTCCTTCTTATTTTGGCATATCTTGTATTCCTTTAATTTTTCTCTCAAATAAATATATTCTTTTTTTATTCCTTTATTCTTTTGGAGCCCTCCAAGTGAGTTCTTGATTCCTGAGTGCCAGGACACTCTTGTTTCCCCAAGAGTCTCTGTGACATTATATTAATTAACTCATAATTTATTTTCATTGCATTCACTCATTATTTATAATTTCATTCAATCATTTCACTGAAATTATGACTCTTTAATGCTTATGAATTTTATGATTTGGTGTCACCTCTCAATTTCATTCCATTCATTCTTCATTCTTGAAAATTGAAAGCTGACCTATTTTTTTGTTTTCTTTCAAAATCTTCATTTCAATCATAAATTCTTTTTCCATCATAATTCAGGTCTCATTTTATCTTCTAATTTATTTTCAAATTGGTCATCAAGATTATTCAGACACATTGTTTATATCAGGATTCAATTGAATTTATTTTTCAGGAATTTATATTAAAGGAAGAGTTCACTTGATTTTGATTTGATTCACTCATTTGACATAAAATTGACATTGACTTCAAGAGATTTGATTTACCTGAAGATTATTGATTTTGAAGATTCTTAACAGCAAGATTTTGATTTGATTGAATTGACATATTGATTTATTTACTTCAAGACTTCATTTGATATTTGATTGATTGACATGCCTGAAGATTTCCATTTGATTCATTGACTTTTTTCTCAATATTTCAATTTTGATTTTGACTTCAAGCTTATTTTTGAGTTGCCTAGAGTTTTCATCTTAAAAATTTAATTTTCATTTATTTTATTTCATTCTTATCCTGAAATCATGCATATCCAACACTCACCTATTGCAAGATATACAAGATCTCAGGCCAGAGCTCAAGCTGTTCTCACTCCAACTCCAAGAGCTCCTCTTGATGGCACCCCAAAAGCTCCTCAACTGAGGGCCCAATTTGGAAGAAGCAGCACCATCAAGGGGGAAGGAAGAGGGCCGAGAAGATCAAATTCTTTCTCAGGAGTAGTTGGCGGCTTTCCAGGACTTTCAAGGGTCCTGGTGAAGATGGTGAAGAGGAAGGGTCTGATGGTCCTGAAGGTGTCCCTGCTCCTGTGGGGGAACCCCAAGGTAATGGAGGGCCAAATCTAGCCCAGTATACTCAGCCCATCTCTCATCATTCTGAACCATCCTTATTGGCCATTATGCATAAAACAACTCAGATTATGGAAAATCTCCAAGAAGCTTCATCTTGGGAGGAATAAAGAAAACCAGCCTTCAAGCCTCCATCTATGAAGGCACCAGAATGCTTTGAGAGACTCAGCGCTTCTAAGTCAGAAGCTTTATTCAGTCTTGTCAATTGATTTTTCATAATTATCTGGCAAATTTCTCTCAAGACAGAAAGAAAGCTCTTTATGCCACTTCATTTCTCATTGGCAGGCCTGCAAAATGGATTGAGCCTTATCTTTCCAATAGAACTAATCTGTAAGGTGTGGATATGAAAAATTTGATTAAAAATCAAGCATTTTTCCTGTCCTCAAAATTTGTATAATGTAAAATATAATTCAAAAATAGTATGAAATAGTATTTTTAAGAGAAAACACGCCAATTTTATTGTTTTTAGCTTTATAAGTATAAGAAAATAATATTATCAAGATTTATTGTTTTACCAACAATAAAGATTTATCCAAAAATACTCTACAAGAGATTTTTAAAGATACAAAAGAAATTTCTTCAAGAGCAATTTCAATTGGAATGAATTGAGCAAAGAACTGCAAGCAATTAATTAAAGAAAAAAGTATTTAAAAGAGATATTCAAAGAGAAAACATGCCCAAAAGTGACCAGAGTGAATTTGGAAACAAAGTGACAAAGCTAACAGTGATGAAAGATGCTTTAATTCACTTATGGGGTGGTTCAAGGGGGTAAAAATGATTATAGAGTTACAAAGAATGATTATAATGATTTTTTCACGTGGCTAAAAGGTTTAAAATGATTTAAAAAGGGTGGTTGGAATCTTTAATTGATTGGTTTAACAGTATTTAAACTAATCATAAAAGGAAAAGATTCTAACATGAAGAGAAAAGTGGGGCAAAGAAGAAATTCTTTTATAGCCATGAATTTTCTTACTCCAAAAGTAAAATTTACTCTTTTAAGTTGTTAAAAACAGTCTGACAACAGAAATGCCAATTATGGCATCATTGAACCCTGGTTTAGACCAAAAAAGGGCTGGTTTAGCCATTTTAGACCCTTAAATCAGCCATTACTATAGCAATACCTGGTCTAGAGCCTTCAAAACACTCCAGAATGTGTGTAAGGGGCGTAGAAACCAGTTAAAACTGTTTTTACTAACATTGTTTTAACTTAAGGGTAGTTTTGCCCTCTTGGTAGCAGTTAAAACTGCCCTGGTTGGTATCAAAACCTCATCATCAATTGAGTCACAGACCCTGTGACTCAATTCCAGGCCAAAGGTAATGAAATTTTGCATGGATTTTGACATCCCATGCCTTTCAGCAAGGGATTTGGGGGCCTGGCTCTCCCTTGGAGCTAGAGTACCTTTCCTCCCCCAGAATTAATCTTTCCAATTTATTTTTTCTTTAATTCTTCATCATGTAATATACTTGTAATTTACACATACAATTAAATTGAGTTTTACAGTACACAACTGTAATACTTTATAACTCATATGATAATTACACTTCACTTATGTAAGAAATGCGCACAATTTGAAATTTAAATTGAAAATACTTCAATTCCTCATCAATTCTAAGCTACACACAACACCTCAATTTTGACACAAAAATTGATGGTTAACACCAAATGTGATGCAAATTAAATTAAGGTTTTGAGGATTTTCAGCTTTTGTACAGAGAATACTAAAACCTTAATTTGAGTTTATTTAGAGTTGAGCTACAGAAATTTTACCCAGACACCCGGGCAAATCTTTCATCAATTGTCGGTGATTGACTTCATGTCAAGCAGGATAAAAGTCAAGCTCACATCAAGCAAAAATAAAGCGAATGTTGAGCTCACCTCACACTCTGGTCTTACACCAAATCCTGTGAGATCCACCAATATTGGCTCCCCTGTGCCTTCAACTGAGATTCCTCACCACCAGATCCTCCCTCAACCATCTGAAAGTTGGTAAGAATTACACAAGACCCGCCTGTTTCCACACACACACATCAAAAAGGTCCTTCAGCCAGTCTTGATGTAGAGGAGGGGGATTTTACTTCACCAGGTCATCCATGAAAGGACTCTGCCTCCGCAGGATTGTCATTTTGCGGATGACACTGGTAGAGCCCACCGCACGATACCGCAGGTGCAGTGTGGTTGCATTGGCGTGTGCATGTGCCTGTGTGGGGGCGGGTGTGTAATGGCCGATTCCCCTTCCAATGTGATGATGGCACAGTTGGACATTTTGGATGCTGTGATAGGTGAGTGTGTGGGTCATTTGATCATTGAAATTAGCTTATTCACACTGTACCCAATGTCAAAATAGTAATTTCTTTGTGGCAATGTGAAATAATGGGCTTTGCTTGTTACAATGGCATGTCTCTGTCACCAAAATTTGAGGCAGTTATTTCACTAGCAAAATTGCCAATGAATCTGAGAGATTTGAATTTTAGTAGACTAAATATCATGAAATAAAGGTTTTATCATTACAAGCAGTCCACATGACATAACTTTGTTATCATACAATCCACAGTTACCTCCTATTTCTTCTTCAGACATAATCAAGCGTCCATCATCAAAGCCAACAGCTTTATAAATATTGAGATGGGCCAATCTGGTAAGAAATGGACATCAATCTTCAAAGTTTTTAATATTTGAAAGTTATTGTTCAGCATGCAAGATGGCTCAGAGACTTTAAGAATGCTATTAATAACACCAAAACATTGTGAGTTGCCCTTCAGAAAACATATCACACTGTTGCTGACATTTTTGGATTCAGTTGAAAATATATTGTTCCTAATATTAATGTTTGAAACTGGAAAATACCAAGGTAAGACAATCCTTGAAGTGGGATGACTTGTGGATTGTATGGTAGTGTCTAAGCTGATCCATTCAACTGCTTTGATTGTGGAATGAAACCTCTGTAAGTGCTCAACCAGGCAATCATAACTTTGTTGGTCATGGTGGTATGGTTTGTTATATTTTTGGTGATTGAACGGGGCAGGTGGCTGTGATTCAAAAAGTTGTTTTATTTCACATGGGACGGATGGGGATTTCAGGAGAACAGAAAGGTTGGAACATTGACAGATATGTGAAGTAAGGTTTTATCTAAATCATATATGCAGAGTTGCAAGAAGTTAGTCTTATTCAGTTCATGTGTTTAATCAATGTGAATATATTGATCTTATTAATTGACATACATATTTTGTTATTTGTTGGTATATTTGCAAATACTCCAATCAAGCACTCATAACCCCATGTGGTGGAGGCTTGTGCTTGGCCCCAACATTGGAAGAATTTGGGAATATGATCAGAAAAATGATGATTTGGTTTACTTTTCTGTTTTGGGAACAGGTGTTGATTGGAAAGGTGGAATTTTGTCCAATGTTCAGCGAATGCAGTTGCATCATCCATTGAAACAGTCCAACTTGTGGCAATGTTGATAGCACTCATCAAATGGATTGTATTCTTGGTTAGCTCATTTGCAATTTCTTCTGATTGAACCATGTTTCTTTGTGTGTTGGCAGATTTGTGTTCATCTAACAGCATCTGTTGACTGAGCATTAAGAATGGAATATAGACCTTGTATAAGAGAGCCCATTCAGCGGCTTTGAGACTACCATCAAAGGGGAAACCCATTTCGCGGGGTACTCTTTTCCATGACAAGGGAATTATGGTATCAGATATGATTTGTTGGAGATGCTGCAGAGCCTCACCCTTTATCTGGTGATCACTCAGTGCACTGATATCCAGTTCAGAGGGGATGTAATCCTCATCAAATGAAGGAATCTCCACAGAACCACTAGATGGATGTTGCATGTAAGGGGTGGGCATTGGGAGGTAGTTTTCTCAGGTGGAAGTAGTGGGGAGTGACTCATTTATTATTTTTGCTGTGTCTCTTCTCAGGGAGCAGGCCTCTCTCAATGTGATTTTATCAAGAGAGCTGTTGGAGGTCATGGAATATGAGTCTGAACTGTTGGTGTCATTGGATTTCCTGTGGGAGCTGAAGTAAATTTTTGATTTGGACTCTGGAATGCACAATTTGAAAGTTGCATGATGCTTCCAAATTCCAAGTATTAACTTATGCATTATGTCAAGATTAACCATTCTGGTTGCATCCCAATACAGAAGGTCTTTCAAAATTGAATATCACACTCCATACTAAGAGAGAATTGCTTGTTGTTTTGGGGTTTCCCGAAGTCATTTAGCAATGGTTGATTTATGATTTTGGTATGAGCGCGTGTAGTGAAATTGAGGACCAATTTCTTCAATTTGAGCTTTGTGAATAGTGAAAAAATTACAAAAGTGGTTTCCTTAATGAGAAATAAATCCAGTAAGCTTGCGCATGGAAACCACATCTGCAATGGCCGTGAGGATGGCAACACAGATAAAGGATCCTGAAGGACCTGTTGAGGGGGGTGAAAAATGGTAACCTTGCCATAGCTCTCTGAGCTCCTTGATGAGTGGCATTAATAGGTAATTCAATTGAAGGGCAGTTGGCTCCTTTGGACCAGGGATGATTCCCGCAACATAGAAATTCTCTGGATTCAATCTTTCACTTGGGGGGAGATTAAGACAAATAAGCATGATAGGTCCAATGCTGGCCAACTGGGTTGACTTTCCATGTGCATTAAACCAGTCCACGTAAATGGATAAGGCCAATGCACCAGGAATGGACATGAATGGGGGGTCGTGAATATTTCTAGTGCCAGTGAAGCGTCTCCAGACCAATCCATCCCAGATTTCACATTTAGGGGAACCTTCGGGAGTTTGGGATTGTTGATGTTGATGCAGAATTTCTATAATTCCAGCCCACTGGAGAAATATGGAAAGCCAATTTTTGAATGGTTGATAAATGAAATGTTTTTTTGGTATAAACTTGTGCTTCATGTTGGTTGTGTTTTGGGTGCAGGGTTCAAATGAATAGATTAATTTGCCTAATGATTGTGTTCAAGGGGGATCATGATCATTTGGGTCATTATGGCGTTGACAGTGGGGTTGGTCAGTTGTGACTGATTCAGTAAGGCCATTAAGAAAGAAACATTGAGGACAACATACATAGTTTTGAATCACTGGCTCCAATTGGAGATGTTCAAATATGGTACTGAGATCTTGAGGTATATGGAATGCAGGAGTGGGGGGACCACCTGAGCTTGGGATACTGGACTTGATCAGAAGGTTCAGGGAGGGGTTGAGAATGTGTGAAGCCCTGTGGGGTATATTATACCTTAATGATAGAATGGCAGATATTATCATTCCAAGGTCTTGTGGGGGAAGGTTTTGACTGCCACTGTATGGTTTCTGTGCAGTTGAATTGAGGCCTGCTGGAGTGGAGGAAGTGCTTTGGGTCAATTGTGAATAATAAGCTGGGAAGATTTTATCCAATAGAATTTGCAGGCACTCAGATCCTGATGCAGAAGTAGGGATGTTTGGAAGAGATTTGGTTGCAATGGTTGATTTGAGCTTTTTAATGTGCTGTTTATATTGGAAAGGTGTGAAGGCAACTCCCTGCCTATCACCCTCAGCAGAAGAGTGTGTTTGGGTTGAGCAGTGTTGACACATGCATATACACATTGAGGAACAGTGGTGGGTTGTCATTGTTTCAGGAATCATGAGCAAGGTTGGTTTGTGTATAAATATCTATGGTTGATGTGAAAGTGTTTGGGAGTGCTATTAACTGGAAAACAAATTGAGTGATTATTTATGAAGGGAGAGATGATTTGAGCCAGCTGAGGATTTTATCCCATTTGTAATGGTGGCTGAGATGCAGGGGATAAAGTGTAACATGTCTGATCTGGATGGCAGAATTGGTTAGGAGTCTAATTGGGTAAAATGCCATGCTTCTCAATGCTCATACTTATTCCCTTTTATTTACACATGGTGATACTGTGGTTTTGACCCTTGATGGGCATTCCATTAGGGATGTGTCAACATTGAATTGAGGGGATTAACATTCAAACCATGCACGCTGGCATTCCATCATACATGGCTTAAACCTTATTACAGACATAACAATATAACACTATTACATAAGCGTTTGGAGTGGAGCTAAAGTCTTGTTATTTGGTTTGAGTGCAGTGGGCTTTTAATAGGTTGGAATGTGATTTGGATTGTCTTTCCTTTCTCAAAAAGGTGATGTCTATTTTGTGGGTAAATTGTTCATTAATATACCCTTATAAAGATATAGAATGCTGTGTAATTTTAATGGATATATTGGCAGTTTGGATAATTCACAAAATGTGACAATGGGGAGGGGGAAATGTTTATCGAATCTGATTACTTATGGATCATGGGTCCCCTTTGAGATCAAGGAAATATCACATTATATGCTGGTAGGCCGTGCAGGGTGGTTTCCGTCAAAAGCGGAGGAGCTCAAGAGGAGGCAGGGAGAATTCTCCTAAAAAGTGTCTTATTAGACTTCCATGAGACACTTGGTTCCGACTATTCATAGAATTTCTCTATTATAATTTTGAAAAGATTTCATCTCATATCACTTTATTTTATCAACTTAAAAAAATTACTGTACTTTTTTAGCCCTTATGTCATCTTCCAAGCCATGTAAATCCCGTTCAGGTTCTGTTCATGACTCAGATAGTGAATCTAGCATAGAATATGCTCAAACACAGTCACCATTGAGTCCCAACATTCCTCTCACAACCCCTATTGCATCCTCAATGAATGTATCAGGTCTAACATTAATGTGGAAAATCAGAAAGCTCAAACTTAAAGCACTTGGTCAATCCCAAATATTTCTGTCACTCCAATTCCCCCGAACCCCACTAATAAACAAATGGATGTGTCTGAGGGGACAGAAAGCACACCTCAAATCTCATCAAAGGCTAATCCCCAATCAAAATTTCCACCTGAGTTCCTCCTTAATCCTGGTCGGAATTCAGTCACATCCCAGGATCCCTTTGGACAAAGTAAACAGCCACCCCTCAATATTCCATCAGGATCTCAGGTTCATGTGGGCAGTGAAAAGCAGGTTGATGGCGGGCAACAAAAAAGACCATTGGAAAATGTTACTCGGAGTGGTCTGTTGGAGGGAAATCCAGGATTGATGCTTCATCAAAGTAAGTCATTTTGATGTTGGAGTATAAATGTTTTCACAATTTGATATGTTTGTTTCATGGGTTAGATATGGCACCTAAAGGCAAGTCAGTCTGATCTCAGGAGCCAATTGAAGATCGTGAGTATGACCAGTCTTTATTGATTTTTTGATGTGTTAACTGATGATTTGCATGGCAGGTGATGAACTTTATGCATCTTCACCTCTGGTCCATAAAGAGAAAGTCACTGAGCTTCATCATCCATATGCCTCCAAACCAAGAATGGGTCATGCCAGTTCATCAAGAGAAAAAATTGTGGATTATGAGGATGAGAACATGTCTCCAACACAAAGTGAAACAAATGATGAACCAAGGAGGGAAAATTTCATGGCGCATGAGCAAGGCACTAAGTCAAATAGTGAGTTTACCCATCCTCAAATGCCCCTTGCCCAGAGTATGCTCAATCAATCCAAGATGAGGCAGCGAAGGAGTAAGGCTTGCAAATCTCACAATGTGGAAAAAGGTGCAAGCCAGAAGGAGCAACAAAAATGGCTGAAAGCGGAACTTCCAGAAAATGTCCATGGGATGAGATCAGCTGTACATGCCCATTGTCTGTTCCTACTCAAAGTAAGGGATAAGGATTTTTACTCACTACTAGCACCACCCAGCACAGAAGAGCGTGAAATTGCAATTAAAGTGGCTGGTCATCTCGGATATGTCCCCAAGGATGTTTCCAATGAGCCATCAACACAGGTTCAGTCTCAGGGGTTCCAAAGCTACTGCAAAAATGAGCTCCACAAGTTAGGACTAAAGAGAATCACTTGGGACTGGGAGAGCTCATGGCAACATCCGTTCAACAAGTTGATGTCTATGGTGTTTTACTGTACATTCCGTCTTGCACTTGTCAGAACTGAGTATCATCACTACTGTTGGAAAAAAGGATCATCATAACTATGGGGTCATGGCAGCTTTAATGGAGCAATATTTCACTTATTTGAAAAAAGAATGGAAGTCTATTCAAAAGGATGCGGAGTATTTGGAAAAAAAGAAGGAGAATCAAAAGCTCGCAAAGATTCGTCAAAGGGTGAGTTACTGTATTTCTTCTTCATTGTGAAGTAAATCTGATGATAATCTAATTGATGATGTGCAGACCTGTGAGTGCCGTCGTGAATGGTGTGATACAGCTAAATTTCCAATTCTAGCATCACAATTCAATGACCCTTGAGTATGCTCAGATACTGAGGAGGTAGTGCAAAATGGAAGTCAATTTTACCGCAAAGTGGGCTTATGCTGGCACTCAGGCCTATTTCATGAGTTGGTTTTAAGAATTGATCAAGACATAGAGTTTTGTAATTGGATTGAAAAAAAGGGTAAAAAACTATTGATAGACTGCCAGAAATATAATTGACAGATGATGGTGATATTCCTGAAGGGCTTTCTTTTTTAGGTATTTGATCAAGGTTGGCTCAAAGGCTGTATTAAGATTCAGACTATTGCCCTCAAGATACTTGAAATGCCAGTTATTAGTGCAAATGGCAATGCTCTGCAATAAGTTAGGAAAATAAATGTATAGCACAGCTAAAAATTAAAATTTTGTGAATTATTTGTGCAGGTGTAATACAATATGATTATTATTTCTTAAATATGCAACAGCTTGCTAAATATGTTGAAATATAAGCAATATGAATTGGAATGTATCACTGTCTCCCATAGAAACTAAACTCTATTGCTCATTTTCATTGAGGAAACATTTAAGAAGTTCTATCCAGTTCATGGTGTTTATGATTGTGGACCTGTGACTGGGTGAAAGGGGAGTGATATTTCCACGCCTTAACCTAAACTTTACCCCTAGGCCTATGCATAAAATTGTGGATTCAGATATGCCTTCACACCTTTCATGGATGTAGTTTGCTAAATCCAGGCATCCAAGTGATTACTAAATCCACGCCCCAATTTTTTTTAATCCCAAAGAACTATAATCTCACAGTTACCCACTTTCAATTTTGATGTTCATATGAGTCTCTAAGAAAAGTTTTGATAGCTCAGCGTATGTCAAAGTACTTGCTAAAGTTGTTCTTACATGAAAAAAATAACCACCATAAGGACAGGAAAACAAAATCCAATCAGTGATTTGAATGATTAAAAATGTACACACCTTGCCAAAGTACGCTTCCTCTGTTGTACCTGTAATCCATAAATATAAAATAAGTGGTTCTAAATTTTTCATTAAATAAAACTTCTTATGAATTAACATACCCTTTGCATGTTTATCTCCACTGTATCAGGTGATATAAAATGGTATGCCATTACATTTTTCCTTTGTCCAATGCGATGTAGACGATCAATAGCTTGATCTTCAGCAGCTGGATTCCAATGCGGCTCCTAGACATATATTAGATATATAGATTACATTAAAATATTGCCTCATGGTCATGTAATCATAATTCATACCATTATAAGCACCACGTCTGCACAAGTTATATTCAGACCAACCCCTGCAGCCCCTATTGAAGCCACAAGTACTTCTACATTGCTGTTTTCCTTGAATTTCTTAGGTTCTGCTTCCTGTGTAGCTTGGACTATTGTTCCATCAACACGTGTAAAAATGATCTTATTGTTTTCTAAGACAATTCCAATCCTACCAGTTTATCAAAAATAATTGTCAATCAAAAGCTTCATAATTATCAAAGGAGAGGTACAAAGCAGAAGTTTAATAGACAAAATTAGTGAAATAACCCAACTTACAAATCAAGAAATGTTGTAAACTGTGAAAAAATCACTGATTTTGGGATTGAATTTTCAATGTTTCGGCGTGATAAAAGAATTTTCAGGAGCCTCTGAATTTTAGTGCTTTGTAGACATTTTTTGCCATCAACATTTCCTGTTATGGTACTATTAAAAAAACTCCCTTCTATCTGTGTCCCATATGATGAGATCATACCTTCAATGTCATATATACTTTCACTAAGCAAGTGATGATTGCAACAAAGGCAAAGCTTATTGATATACTTGAAGAACATTTATGAGCCTTGATTAGATGATGATATTAACTCTTTGTAAATATCATTATATCTATCTAAGGTCCAATCTGAGAGAGGTTCATGGATATAATCATGATTAATTTCAGGTAGATCATTTAAAATGCGGTCCTTGTTTCTTTGTAGAAAAAGATGCCTCAGGCATAACTGAAGGGGGCTATAATTTCCTTTTTGAGCTCTTCCAATATATTTGGTACCCAATTCTCTTTTTTTTCACTTTGAGGTGCTGTAATGAAGGTGATTATGCTCATTAAGTCATTTATACTGTTTTGAATAGGGGTTCCTGTCAGGAAAATGTGTCTGGATGTTTGTATTGCCCCAATTGCTTTGAAGAAAGTTGACTCCTGACTTCTTATCTGACTAGGTATGTCAATTAAATTAATATATCTTTCATCAGAATTCCACAATTTATAAATAATACATTGAAAAACTCACTGGGCCTCATCTAAGACAACTTGGTACCATTCACTTTGGTAAATCCAAGAGCTTTCTATATTATCAGGCTGACCAAACTCATGGGCTAACAAATGATATCTAGATATTACAATATCAGCTTCAGACCATTTTTTCAGTCCAGTCTCCTTTCTTTTCTTCCCATGATAGGTGACAATCTTTAGTTGGGATATGTCTGTATGTAATTTCAATTCATCTTCCCAATTCTTTATCAAACGAGGTAAGAATATTATTAGTGTGGAGTGTTTTTGTTTTTTATTAAGAAAGTGAATGGATGGTGGAATATCTCTTTTGGAATCTTCAAGCGTCATACATATGAGTGATATGCACTGAATTGATTTCCCTAGTCCCATGTCATCCGCAAGCAGACAGCCCAAGGGAGTATGGCTGAAGGAGTCTTCAAGGTTATTTACTTGCTTCTTTGTGATGCTATGTATCAATTGTATTCTTGTAGATGAGGATGATGGTTTATTTAACCACAGAGATTTTGCCGATTTTCCATTTGGGGCTTCTCTATCTAGGAGAAATGCTAATCCTTGCTTTTGATGAGGCTTGAGTGATGATTTTAGGAATGGTATTAGGCATTCGATTTGTGGAAGGTCATTCCCACTTGGAATCTTCAGGAGCTGTGAGTGCAGCTCAGGTGACAACAATACGTTCTGAGAAGAGATAACAGGCTGGGGCTCCAGGTGTGAGATAAGTGAACACCCACAATGTTCAGAGCTGTTGTATGTGGCTGGTTGGTTAATTAATATTGAGTTCTGCCTAATGAGGTCAAATATATCAATTCTTGCTGAGTAAAACAAAAAAATAAACATTACTATTGGAATAGTGATGTTTTTCTTGTTGTAAAGGTTAAACTTGAGAAAGCTTTCAATTAATACTTTCTGGTTGGGGTTTTTCTCTAGATTGGTGTGCCACATGCCAGAAGGACCACAGGATATGAAAAAATTGGGGTCACCCAATAATGGTACGAGTGCAGAGGTGACATCCAGAGCAAGGCTACCACAAGCTTCTCTTTGATGTCGTGTCTACAACAATAAATTATGACTTGTATGACATAAGAAAATCAAATCATCCGGTGGAAAAGGTTTCTGAATGGGATTAGTGAGGCATAAATGGGTTTTCAATATACCAAGGCAATATGGCTTGGAAGAATCCATATTTCTAAAAAAGATTCAGTTTGATCTTGACAGGAATGAATGGTAAATGCAATGAGCTGGAGAGCAAGAATATATACTAAAGTAATTTTGATACTAATCAGGCCGGCTTGTGGTTTGCAGTTACTATTTGTATCATAAATAGAAACACGTGAGGTTCAATAAAAGATTTTTTGAAAAAAACAGCTCAATTTAGAGAGGCAAGGAAATTTATTCTTGGATATTTCAATATAATTGTATCAAGCTCTGAATGAGAACAATCTTTCTATTTGAAGTCCTGACTTCAAACAGAATACATGAAGGACACTCTTAAGGATACTTAAGGACATATATTTCAAGAAAGTCACCAAAGGAAAATATGTACTCAAGTTTGCATCAAACATCCCATTTCATGCATAAGTATCCTAGTCTAAGGTTGAAAAGCTACATCAAAAGAAATGGAAAATCACAAGAAATTTATATGTTTGAAAGCTTCATTTTTTTCTGTTGATGTATTTTCTTTTCATTTTGAATCCTTTCTTGACGTCCATATGTCTTCTCTTCTTGGGTTATTGGATCCATACATATAAGGCTTTTAGGTCTTGAATATAGCTTGGAGTTGATTTGGAAAGAGCAGCCAAAGTGAGTTATGGTGGGAAGTTCATCAAAAATAGGAGGTGGCTGAGTGGTCTGGTGAAAAGTGGTTGAAGTTTTCCAGAGAAGCTCAATAATACCTTGTTTGTGAGAAAAATCCAAAAGTGTGGAGTATTCAGGAAATGAGAGGCCATAGCCACAGGAGCAGATGGGAGATGGAATTGGTTTTATGGCTGATTTGTCAAAGAATGTGAACAAACCATAAGTCCAAGTATTCATGTCCTTCTCATCTCTATGAACACGATTATGAAAACCATTTTCTGTTATGATTACATTGGATTCCATTCACCTTCATGCCATTCAGGTAGCTGAGCTTCTTGCATGATTTCATTATTCTCACGGGAAGCAGACATAGAAAGAATCTTGATGCGGGAGGAAACAAAATTTTCAAACTGAGAAAGGGTCATACATTATTCATTATCTGCGTCTAATACTTCTGGATTCATTGTGGTCTTCTTGGCATAAACACCTAGTAAAAGGAGAATAAAATTAACAAAAAAACTTCAATATAATTTTCTCAATACTCACCTAAGGATTTACCACTATCACTTCCACAGCAAAATCCAACTCCTTTCATATGACCATCAATAAGATCAATATTGGATTTAATATGAGGACACTTTTGGGCTAATTTGTAAAGTGCTGTTATTAATTGATTTAATGAAGTAAAAGTTGGAGAAGGAATATGAAATGGATGCAAGTGGTAAATGAAGAGGGGCTCGTGATTTTTTGAATTGAAAACTATTGAAGGATTTGGTGTTTCATTTATGGAAGTTAATAACAGTTTATTTATTCTATTTGGCTTGGGCTTAACTGGAATGGTACTGAATTCACCTCTGCTTCTTGATGCATGGTGCAAAATTTGGGTGAGTAATTTTCATGCAATTTGAAATCTTCTATGTGAATGATTGGATTTCTTACTTAAAGATGAGTCATTTTTGGATAAGGGGGAATCATTCACAGCTGGGGAAATAGTCCTTCCCATGGAATGATCCTCAGAATTCAAAAACAACTCATCCTTTCCGTTTTTGTTGGATAAGCTTGATTTACAAAGAGTTATTGGAAGAATTGAGTCACTAATTGATGAAGAAAAATCATTTACAACTGGTGAAATAGTCCTTCCCATGAAATGTTTTTCTTCATCATTAAGTGACTCCATACATTTTGGGAGTTTGATGAGTTGAGATAGTGAAAGTTAACTCATGATGGGTGAAATGGCAAGAAGCGACGTGTGAGGCTTTCCCCTATAATGATTTTTATTAAAAAAAAGTAAAATACGTAAATAAAAATTGCTCTTGCTTAAATTTTATTAAAAAAAAAACAAATAAGATTTTTTTTTTGAAATATAATTGTTGTAATGAAATTGAAAAAAAATAGTAAATAAAAATTTAAAAAATGTTTTTCAAAAAATATGAAAAAACATTGTGATCGCTGGGGCTGTAAGAGAGCCCCAGCAATCAATTTAAATTAAAAAAAATAAAATAAAATAATTAAAATAAAAAAAATTGTGATTGCTGGGGCTGTAAAAGCCGCAGCAATCAATTTAAATAAAAAAAGATAAAATATTAAAAAATAATTTTTTTTTAAAAAAAAATCATGTTTTTTTGTTAAAAATTTTTTCAATTTAAATTAAAAAAAATAACATGAAATAATTAAAAAATAATTTTTTTTTAAAAAAAAAAATTATGTTTTTTTTTTTTAAAAACTTTTGATCGCTGGGGCTGTAAGAGCCCCAGTTATCAATCTAAATAAAAAATAAAATAAAAATATTTTTGATTGCTGGGGCTGTAAGAGCCCCAGCAATCAATTTAAATAAAAAAAATAAAATAAAAATAATTTTTTTTAAAAAAAAAAAAAATGTTTTTTTTTTAAAAAATTTTGATCACTGGGGCTCTTACAGCCCCAGCAATCAATTTAAATAAAAACAAAATAAAATAAAAGTAAAAATTATTAAAAATTAAAATTTTTTAAAAAAAGAAAAAAAATGTTTTTTTTTCTTAGATAATTTTTGATAAAAACAAATAAAATAAAAATATAAAAAAGGTTTTTTTGAAAAAACTTTTGATCGCTGGGGCTGTAAGAGCCCCAGCCATCAATCTCAATAAAAAAAAATTAAAATAATTAAAAATTAAATTTTTTTCAAAAAAAAAATTTTTTTTTTAAAAAACTTTACAATTTAAATAAAAAAAAATAATAAGAATTAAAAATTAAATTTTTTTTAAAAAACTTTTGATCGCTGGGGCTGTAAGAGCCCCAGCAATCAATTTAAATAAAAAATAATTAAAATAATTAAAAATTAAAATTTATTAAAAAAAAAAATGTTTTTTTTTTAAAAAACTTTTGATCGCTGGGGCTGTAAGAGCCCCAGCGATCAATTTAAATAAAAATAAAAATAATTAAAAATTAAAATTTTTAAAAATAAAATAAAAATAATTAAAAATAAATTTATTTTTGCAAAAATTTGTGATCATATTGGTAAACTGAAAATTAAAAAACAAACTCACTTGGGTATCTTTTAATTACAAGTTTTTGGTTATGAGTATTATTTTGTATCAAAGAAAATAGGTTTCAGTGATTATATCCAAAGTGAAAAGAATGCAGGTGGATTGGGCATTTTGCTCCCAAAGTGTAGGGGGAAGTCAATGTGATGTGAATGACCTAATGGTTAGAGCATCTGCCTCTCAAACTGGTTGAGAGGTAGCATGTTCAATCCTGGGCACTGGCCAGACTCACCTGGGGGCACCTGGGTTGTGAATTTGGGTGGTTGGTGACAATAGCTTCAGAAAACCAAATCCAACTCATTCATCCTTGGTGGAACAGGTAGGCTCTGTGGGTTCAAGACCCTCAGAAGGTCCCTGGCATCACTTCTCTCATATATTTCTCTTTTTACGCTAAATTCCCATAAGCACAATTATTCTCTATTGTGATAATTGTGGCATCAACTTGTTACCTGTGACTTTTTTTGCACTCAGTTGAAAAAAGCACACTGGATAATATTATAAGCCGCTTGGCACAAAGCTGTTTGAAGTCATGACTCTGCACAGTAAGCATATTCTGCACTTAATAGTGATGAATTTCCAGTCACAGGTAATAATAAGTCATATGACACATGCACACTCTACTACACCTTTTGAATTTCTTTGTCAATACCAACCTTTTTAGGTAAGCTCATGATTAAATTAGACTACAAAGGGTGCTTTCTTTGCCATGCCTCACTAAAAAATAACCTCCTTTTCAAGACTCTCTATATTGATCAGATACAGCCACCTTTCATGCACAAGTTCATTGAGAAAATTTTTAATCCTCCTGCAGATGGGAATTGTGGATTCCATGAAGTGGCAAAAGGATTGTCACTTTCAAGCCCACAAAAGGATAAGAGCTGGAGAGAAGTGAGACAAGATTTGATAGAAGAAATTGATAGGAATCGCAATTATTACAACCAAATATTGAGAGGAGCAGTGGAAATGGATAAGATAAGAGATAATCTGAAGGCTACAGCTATTACAAGAATGGATAACTAGTTAAGTAAATGGGATAATGGACCAATATTGACAAATACATATAAGCGTCCATTTGTATTTTTCCATCCAGATTGGCAGAACTTCCCACCACAGACATTCCTTCCAGCCCTATGCAGTCCATGTGGAGTTTCAATTATGCATCCAATCTCCCTAGGTCACATAAATGGTAATCATTGGATACTCATCATTTTAAATGAACCTGAGATAGGCAAATTACCTCTTCCCAAATTGCCACCACAGTGGCCCAGGGCACATTCACATCAATCAGCTTCACATTGGAGAAGAGCATATTCCTAATCAATAAAATTATTCAAAAAATGTAGACAGATCACTTGTATATAGCATTTTTTCATTTTAGAGTTTTTTGTGAAATTTCTGAGATAAAAATCTTATCAACATCTTATTTGGTATGGATTTAGAAATCACTTGGATGCGTGGATTTAGCAAGCTACATCCATGAAAGGCCTGAAGGTGTATCTGAATCCACAATTTTATGCGTAGGCGTAGGCGTGGAAATATCACTGCCCAGGGTGAAAAGGAATTATCAACTTTTTCAAACACAAATTAGATAATATCAGGAAAGCTCACATGGTTAATGAGTTTTTCTTTTCTTGGACCTATTGGTGATTTGAATATGGGATTCCCATGAAGAAAGATTTCAGAATAGTAATACAATCAGGGACAAAGATGAGCTTAAAAGGTACCTTCCGCATGTTGACCTCAGCTGAATGAGGATTGATATAGTGAATGACCTTCACAGGTTGTTGTTGGCCAATATGATGGAGTCGATCAACAGCCTGAGCCTCAATGGCTGGGTTCCAATTGTGCTCCTGGAAATGTGGATGTCAATGTCTAAAAATCACAGTAGAATTTTGGGGGTCCCCTCACCATCAAATAGAACATATTAGCACAAGTTATATTGAGGCCAGTTCCAGCTGCGGCAATGGATGCAATGAGTACTTCACATTCAGGATTATTGAAGAAATTCTCCAGGGCCTTCTCCTGCACTCATGCTGTAATTGTTCCATCAATTTGTGCTTAAATGATAGAGTGATGGGCAAATGAGATACCTATTATACCATAAAGAGAAGGTCAGATGGATTCAATTGGTAATGGCTGCATATTAGAATTAACTCACAAATCAAGGAATTGGGTCCATTGTGTATAAACCACCAATTTTGTTGGACCAAAATTTGATTGTTTGTTCTTCAGTAAGCTTTCTAGGAGGTGTACAATTTTACTACTCATCATCCATGTTTCCACATACACAAGAGTTATGATTGTTGAGGAGTTATCCTGAGTGCTCCTGACCTCGTGGTCTTCCAAATCCACATCCGCCATTGTGTTAAGCATGATGTGATGGTTACAAAATATTTGCAGTTTATTAATATTTCTGAAAGGTTCTCCTGGTCCTTTGCTTTTGGATGATAGCAATTCTTGCTGCATTGTTGGGTTAAGTGGGAGTAGTTCATAATGATTGCTAATAGTGGGGAGGGATTTGAGATGTGTGGTTTTGGTGCGGCGCAAACTTAAATGCCATAATGCGAAATGCAAAATATCATTGCTACCTTTGGAAAGACTACTCAGGATGAATGGTGACCAGCTATATTGATCTGAGCTCTGGGGCTGGGTGATGAATGATATTATGCCCAAACGTTCATAAATGGTGTTGTGAATAGGTGTGCCCGTTAAACATATTTGATGGGATGATAGGAAGCTATTGATGGCATGGTGAGTGGCAGTGTATTGAGAGAGAATATAGCTTTAAAATGGGGAAGGGTTATTGGATATAAAAGGTAATTTGAATCATTTAAAGATGTGAGCCTTTGAGATATGACCACATATCCAATAAGGTCACAAAAAAGATTAATAATAATTATACCTTTAATATAATTATATTAAAATTAATTAGAATAATTATACACTAAAAATAATTACTCAAATATAGAAAAAATACCATAAATTGGTACTAAAATTGGTTTAACTTAAAAACCAATGAATAAACATGTGAAATAAATTATACCATTGGATTCCCCATGGAAAAATACACATATACCACTTTTATGGCATATCTGTAAAGTCAATATTTAAGGAATTATAAGGTATAATACCTTATAAAAATCATAAAACCTTATTTATCTCAGAAACTAATGAAACAACATGTGGAATAAACTGTACCAGTGGATTCCCCACAAAAATCCACATATAAAACAATTAATAAGCTAATTCCCAAAATCAATACTTAAGGAATTATCCTGAATATATGCACTTTTTTGGTCAACGCATATATTCAGTGATCATAGCTAATATCTTCTAAACTATACATGCTAAAATGATTAACCAAAAATAAAGTTACCACGTAATTACTGTAAGAACACAGATATGAACTTTATTTTGCAAATTATAAACAAGGTTAAGACTTATGAGGAAATATTGATAAAAATCAACAGAGCTGTTGACCACTTTGTTTTGAAAGTAGTCCTAACTTAAAAAAAAGTATACAGTTGGATTCTACTAGTTTATTCGAGAAGAATGACGTAATTTTTATTGTTAAATTCAGGGTATAACCCCCTGAAATCAAGGTTTGAAGTTTAAAATATTGAATTTCGACAGAAAAGATGAGCTACAAGAAAAATCATCAAAATTAGAGTTTTGATGATGTAATGAAAAGCTCTTGGAAGCATAATAAGGTTATGTCAGGCTATCAGAATTCACTCTCTGAATTGCTGTAGCGTGAAAACCTTAAAAGGTATTGAGGATCAAAGTTTGAGCTTAAATTGAGCTGTTATGATCACATACTGTAACCTTAAATTAAGTTTAACAGTCTTAATAGTGATAAAATTAGTGAATACTATTAGTTTATGATTAAAACTAATAAAATCCACGAAATTTGGGGTTCTGCCAAGCCTCTGATGTCATCACACTTAGAGTTATAGTGATAACTCTAAATAATGGTGTAATAATGATGTAATATGGTTTGATCATGATGTAATCACCCTCAAACCTTAAAATATTGATCAATTCCAGTGGATATGATCAGTACACGTCTACTAGAAGCCTGTTGGACTCTAGGAGGGAGGTATTTACTATAAATAGAGCTCTTTTTACTCTGTTTTCCCCTCAGACGCATCAAAAACATTAAATCAATTAAATCAAAGGTAATTTCTTTATTCTTTATATATAAAACTGTTATATTATTAAAGACCAAATACCACCTTGCTATAATCATCTATTTTGACGTGATTAAATCATTTATTTAATTGTTTTTGTTAAAAATCTCTCTAATAACTCATTTCCACATAAAAATCCAGATTAATTTGTAATTTTCTTTATTTTTATTGTAAATACAATTTGGAAAAGTTGTATTTATATTTTTTGGCGTAAACTACTTCAAAATTATTATATTAAGTGTTAAAAGTAGGTTATTTTCTCTTATTATAATAATTTCTCTATTATTACTCTCTTAATAATTCTTTAATTAATATAAATAGTATTTATATTAATTCATAACTTTAATATTAGTAATATTATTGTTATTAATTGTTTTTTATTAATAAAAAACAATTTTTTACGCCTTTATTATTTGTTGGTAACAATAATAAAGAGCTTTTTAATATATTAATTATTTTATATTAATATATTATTTATAATATTATAATTTCATATAATATTAATTATATTATTATATTTATTTAATAATATAATATTTTTACGCCATAATAATAATATTTCTTTATTATTATTATTATTTTAATCTTATTTATTTCAATTATAAGGACATTCAGAGTGCAATAAGTAATAAATTAGTAATTTTTACTTATTGTTTCATAGTCAAACCTTACATTTGGGGGCCTGGCCGTGATATTTACTTAAAAGACCTTTAAAAAGATTCTATTTGGGTTTATCCAATAATAAATTATATTTATAATCATAAAATTATATAATAATTTTATATTTTATTGATTTTAAAAGCTATTGAGGCATTTGGAAAGCAATTGTACTGTCTTACACGTGGTTTTTCACATCCTTAGACTTGCAAGAACTTTCTTTGAGTGACTCTAGTGATTAAAAGAGATATTTTATAAATTAAAAATAATTTTTATTATAATTTAATTTTATAAGAATCATATTCATTTTTTATTTTATTCTTTAAAAAATAAAAATAAAAAAATATATAAAAAATATTAAAAAATATTAAAAACCAATAAAAAAGTTATTTTTCTTCATTTTTATTCATTTCTTTATTTATTTCAATTTTTCAAAGATATAAAAGCAATTTCTACGTGGAAAATTGCCATATCTTGCCAAAAATAACACTTATTATAAAAAGACTTATATTTATTTGTCTTTTTTAGTGTTTGAAGATAACCCAACAGAAGACAACCAAGCTACTGTTGAGAGATTGGTGGAAGAAACTTGTCAAAGTTCTCCTACACCAGTTATCACCAAAAGAAAGAAAGCTAAGAAATTAGACTTTCCAGGGCCCACCATTCAAGACTCTGAAGGTGAGCACCTCTTTTTTTAATTGCCATAAAAGAATTTTATTCTAAAATACTTTTATTTGTTTTCTTATTCTTTGAATCATGACTACCAGAAGAGGTTCCCAATACTCCATCCAATCAGATGGAGCTGGACTCAGAAGTAGAATTGATCCCTCAAAAGGGAAAAGAAAGGGCAATATCCCCAGTGGAACAGAATCCACACAAGGAAGTGCCTTATCCCAAAGGCAAGTCCCAGAAATGCCCATGATATCTGAGCCTGAATTGGAACTAAGTATGAGTAACTCAAACAGGTACAAATCACATTCAGAGGGCTCAAATAGACATCTACATGAGCCAGTACAAGCAGTATTGCACAGTGTACAAGGACAAAGACTGGGAAATGCTGCCTCAAATACACCAAGGAGTGATGAACTCCTGGCACATCCTGAAAAAGTTCCTCAAAGAGGAGGAGATAGTGAAATACTCCAATGGATGGAATCCACTGTCATCCAAACCTCAAATCAAAAAGATCAAGGATTATCATGCCAAAAAGAGGGAGGCAACCAAGGAAGAAGCCCCAGTAGCTTCTACCAGCAAGCCTCAAGCCAACCCACTTCCCCAAGAAGGGAAGAAGAACAAGAAAAAGCATTGGAGGAAACCATATTCCCCAAGCTACAGAATCCCAAGAATCCAAAAGGATGCCATGGACAATGTCTTCAACATGGCCAGAACCTTGATGGAATTCAAGGACAAGGAAGAGCAAAGAATGAGACAACCTCATTTCCCAAAGAAATAACCTTGTCCAAAGATGTTGTAAATACTTTAACAGAAATTAAAAATAGTATATTACCTCTAAAAGAAATTAAAAACAGTTTATTATCACTACAAGAAATAAATAACAATTTATCTTCTTTAACAAAAATTGTTGTGCAAAACAAGAAAGAAATTGACAACATTAAGTTTATTGTTGAAAATAATAAACCAAAGAATTTAATTGACAATACTCAAAAATTAATACAAGGACAACAAGAATTGTATAAATACATAAAAGATATCAAAGACAAGACTTTGACAATCAATTATGATGTGAGTATTGACAATCTTACAGAAAAATTAAATAAATTAAGTATTTCTGTAGAAAAATTTGAAGAAAAGACTTCATCACACCAAAAATTACTTTTGGACCATGTGGCAAAAAGTGATGAAGCAAGAATGCATCTGAAAGATGATATTCAAAGTGAAATAAGGCTTATTACAGAAAAAATGGATAAAATTAATGAGGCTAACTTAAATATGCCAAAGTTATCAACACCATTTTCTCATATAAGAAGCCCTGTTAAAACAAAAGAGGAATTGTCAAATCCTTTCATAACAGACTTGAGTCACCAAGACAATAACCAAGTCTTAATGAAGGAAGCACCTCAATTGAAGGAATGGCCAACATTCACAGGAGAAGGTGAATATGACCACATGTCATTTATTAAAACAATTGACATGTTACAAGAAGACTATGCCATACCAGATGAATTAATCACTGCAAGATTACATTCATTGTTTGAAAAATCTGCAAAAAGATGGTATTATGGCATAAGACAAACAAATGGTAAAAATACCTGGTCTTGGTGGAAACAAGAAATAATCACCAAGTGGGCAAATGATGCCTGGAGGTATAAGATAGAAAATGCATTTGAAAACTCTTTCTTTGACCCAGAGAAAGATAAACCTTTAACTTGGTTCCTAAAACAAGTTGAAAGGCTTAATGCACTGGACCCAGAAATGTCACAGAAGATGGTGCATATGAAAATACTTAAAAAATGTAGAGGGGAACTAGAACATGCCCTAAGAAGCAGGTGTATAGAACCATGCTCCACAGAAGAGTATATAAATGCACTAGAAGATATAGTGACAAGAACAAAAATTGGCAGGACTTGGAAAAGATTGGACATTAAAAGCCCAAACAAACCATTTATCAAGAAAGATAAATCAAAAGAATCCTTTAAACCCAATACATCCAACAATAATGAGCAAAGAAAATGCCATAAATGTGGAGGTATTGGACACTTAGCCAATAATTGCCTTAAAAAAGCAAAGATCAATGAAATTGTGGAAACAGAAAACCACAATAACAAAGAAGAGGAATCTGACTCTGAAAAAGAGACAGAAGAGTCAGAGAGCTCTGAAAGTGATGAAATCAATATAATTAATGCACAAATTAATAATATTGATATAATTTATGAAGTACTGGATGTTAATTCAAACTTGCCACAAGTTGGAACATCTGACACAAACCTGACAAACATACAAGATGCCAAAATGTATAGAACCAAACCTGCAAGAGGGATGGGATATACAGCTGGAAAATCAAGTATAAGTATTGTTATGGTTGATAACCAAGAAGGAAAGGTTAACTTGGATACAGGAGCATATTGCACTTGTGTTGGCAAAAATTATTTAAAAACCATTGTCCCAGACTGGCAAGAAAAACTTATGCCAATACAAGGTGTCAAATTTAGTAGTGCAAGTGAGAGCATGAAGCCCCTTGGAATAATTGATTTAACACTAATTTTTCCTCATCCCTCACAATGTGTCAGAATTAAAGTAGAGTTTGTAGTAATGGACAACTGTACTAGTAATCATTTCATACTTGGGAATGACTACTTATCAATCTATGGTATAGATATCTCCAACCAAAAGGATAGATATTTTACTATAGGAGATAATAAAAGACAAAAGTTTGGATTCTTAAATAACAAAAAACAAATCACAGTTATTAAGAATGAGGAAAAAATTCCAGAAAAAGAACTTTTTATATCTGAACAACTCAGAGAGGCAGAATTCAATCAAGAATTAACAGAAAAAATGAAAGAAAAATTGATTGACCTCTTATTTAAGTATAAAAATGCCTTTGCAACTGACAAAGAGCCACTAGGTGCCATAATTGGACATGAAGTGGATATAATTCTTAATGTAGAAAAACCTTACCCACCTTTATTAAGAAGACCTGCTTATCCAGCCAGCCCAAGAGCTAGAGAAGCCTTAGAGGTGCACATTAAAGAATTAATGGACCTTGGAGTATTAAGAAAGGTTGGACATAATGAACAAGTATAAGTTACTACACCTGTCATTATAACTTGGCATAATGGAAAATCAAGGATGGTAGGAGACTTCAGAGCCCTGAATACCTATACCATTCCAGACAGATATCCAATACCCAGAATCCATGAGACATTGACCCAATTGTCACAAGCTAAGTTCATCACAGCTATGGATGCTCTTAAGGGTTTTCATCAAAATGTCTTAACAGACAATGCCAAGAAACTACTAAGAATAATAGTCCATTGTGGAATTTTTGAATACTTAAGAATGCCATTTGGGATAAAAAATGCACCTTCCCATTATCAAAGGATGATGAATACCATATTTCCTGAAGAATTATCAGAAGGATGGTTAATCATCTATATTGATGATATTATAGTTTGCTCAGAAACTTGGGAAAATCACCTGACAAGACTAGAAAGGGTACTACAGAAAATAGTCCAAGTAAATATGAAAATTTCATTGAAAAAATGTCATTTTGCATATAGTGAATTAAAAGCCCTAGGACATGTAGTATCTGGCCTTAGTCTAGGCATAGACAAAAATAAAGTAGCAGCAGTACTACTTAAGCCAATGCCTCAAACCAAAAAAGAAATGCAATCATTTCTAGGATTTGCTGGTTACTATAGACAGCATATAAAGGACTTTGCAAAGATTGCTAAATCCTTGTATAAGCTATGTGACCAACAAACAGTCTATGAGATGACAGAAGAAAGAGTCAAGGCATATGAAGAATTGAAAAATTCCTTAACAAATGCCCCATTTCTTCTGATGCCAGATTGGAAACTACCCTTCAAACTGTACATTGATGCTTGTGGAGAAGGACTAGGTGCTGCACTTCACCAAACACAAATTATCAATGATAAACCAGTGGAAGGACCAATTTGTTTCATTTCAAGGCAGATAAAGCCAACAGAAGCAAGGTATGGAGCAAGCCAAATGGAATGCTTATGCCTAGTATGGGCTTTAGAAAAACTGCACTATTATTTGGATGGCACAGTATTTGATGTAATCACAGACTGTAATGCTGTGAAATCACTATTAAATATGAAGACTCCAAATAGACATATGCTAAGATGGCAAATTGCTATCCAAGAATATAGAGGAAATATGACTATTGTTCATAAATCTGGAAATATCCATAAAAATGCAGATGGTCTTAGCAGATGGGCTCTAGCAAATACCCCTGACAATCCAGAATGGGTACCACAAGAAGAGCACCATATAGAAGGAATATGTGTTACAGACATTGGCACAGAATTCTTTAACCAAGTTAAAGAAAGCTATAAGACAGACAAAAATTGCCATATCTTAAGCCAACTTCTAATGAAAGACTGCAAAGATCCATCACTTTCATCAAAACTAGATGAAATATGGAAAAAGGCATATGATGAAGGAAGATTTAACCTCCTTGATGGAATCCTTTACCATTGAACAAAACACACATGTGTTATGGCCTTAACAGATAGAACACTAATAAACACTATTTTACATGAGTGTCATGATAGTGTTGCATCTGGACATCTCTCAGAAGATAGGACACTAGAGAGGGTGAAAACCTGCTCTTGGTGGCCAAATTGGAAGAAAGATGTTGCAGAGTACTGCCAAACCTGTGACAGATGTCAAAAAGCCAGCAGAGCCACAGGAAAGAAATTTGGAATGATGATCCAAATCCAAGAACCAAAATCCCCATGGGAAATAGTTCATATGGATTGGGTAACAGCCTTACCTCCAGGAGGAGACAGGAGTTATAATGCATGCCTAGTATTAGTTGACAGGTACAGTAAAACTCCCATGTTCTTACCATGTCATAAAGATGACACAGCTATGGATACAGCCATAATGATATGGAATAAAGTCATTAGCCACACAGGCTTATTCCAAAATATTATAAGTGACAGAGACCCAAAGTTCACTTCAGCATTATGGACAAACCTCCATAACTTGTTTGGAACAAAGTTATCATTCTCAACAGCTTATCATCCTCAAACTGATGGTCTAGCAGAAAGAATGATACAGACCCTAGAGGATATGATCAGAAGATTCTGTGCTTATGGGCTAGAATTCAAAGATTCTGATGGTTTTACCCATGATTGGTGTACACCAATACCAGCACTTGAACTGGCATATAAGACATCAATCCATTCTTCTACTGGCAAAACACCAGCAATGCTAGAGAAAGGTTGGAATCCAAGACTTCCTTATGATACCCTCAAAAAGGACTGAGTGGATATACATCCAACAGCAAGCAGTTTCAAGATAATGCTTGACAAAGCAAGACACCATGCAAACAGATGCATGCAAGATTCTTTTAAATATGCAAAAGAAAGATGGGATAAAAGTCATAAACCACCTGATTTCAAAATAGGAGACTTGGTTTTAGTATCAACCCTTAATTTCAATAACATAAAAGGCCCAAAGAAATTGAAAGATTCCTTTGCAGGACCATTTATGATAAAAGCACTTCATGGACCCAATGCTGTGCAATTAGAACTCACAGGTGAACTAATGAACAAACACCCAACTTTCCCTGTAAGTCTGATAAAACCTTACAGTTCAAGTGATAAGGAATTATTTCCACTAAGAAATAAACCCCCACTTGAAATTCCCCCCTTGGAGGAAGGAGAGGAAAAGAAAATAGTAAAAGTCCTTGAAGAAAGAAGGACAAGAAACAAAAAAGAAAGGGAATACCTTGTAAGGTATAGAAATTCAACTCAAGAAGATGAATGGCTACTTGAGAAAGATATAATAAATGCTGATAAATTACTAAGAAGGTTCAGACATGAAAGAAAACCTGAAAAATAAAAATTTAAGCATTATTGAGCTTCAAGACTAACAAAGGCTATTGAAGAGGTAGGACAGTGGATGATACCCTAATCACATATATCAGATTGTGGTACAATCTTTTTTGGTGGTAGGGAATGTGAGCCTTTGAGATATGACCACATATCCAATAAGGTCACAAAAAAGATTAATAATAATTATACCTTTAATATAATTATATTAAAATTAATTAGAATAATTATACACTAAAAATAATTACTCAAATATACAAAAAATACCATAAATTGGTACTAAAATTGGTTTAACTTAAAAAACAATGAATGAACATGTGAAATAAATTATACCATTGGATTCCCCATGGAAAAATACACATATACCACTTTTATGGCATATCTGTAAAGTCAATATTTAAGGAATTATAAGGTATAATACCTTATAAAAATCATAAAACCTTATTTATCTCAGAAACTAATGAAACAACATGTGAAAGAAATGGTACCAGTGGATTCCCCACAAAAATCCACATATAAAACAATTAATAAGCTAATTCCCAAAATCAATACTTAAGGAATTATCCTGAATATATGCACTTTTTTGGTCAACACATATATTCAGTGATCATAGCTAATATCTTCTAAACTATACATGCTAGAATGATGAACCAAAAATAAAGTTACCACGTAATTACTGTAAGAACACAGATATGAACTTTATTTTGCAAATTATAAACAAGGTTAAGACTTATGAGGAAATATTGATAAAAATCAACAGAGCTGTTGACCACTTTGTTGTGAAAGTAGTCCTAACTTAAAAAAAAGTATACAGTTGGATTCTACTAGGTTATTCGAGAAGAATGACGTAATTTTTATTGTTAAATTCAGGGTATAACCCCCTGAAATCAAGGTTTGAAGTTTAAAATATTGAATTTCGACAGAAAAGATGAGTTACAAGAAAAATCATCAAAATTAGAGTTTTGATGTAATGAAAAGCTCTTGGCAGCATAATAAGGTTATGTCAGGCTATCAGAATTCACTCTCTGAATTGCTGTAGCGTGAAAACCTTAAAAGTTATTGAGGATCAAAGTTTGAGCTTAAATTGAGCTGTTATGATCACATACTGTAACCTTAAATTAAGTTTAACAGTCTTAATAGTGATAAAATTAGTGAATACTATTAGTTTATGATTAAAACTAATAAAATCCACGAAATTTGGGGTTCTGCCAAGCCTCTGATGTCATCACACTTAGAGTTATAGTGATAACTCTAAATAATGGTGTAATAATGATGTAATATGGTTTGATCATGATGTAATCACCCTCAAACCTTAAAATATTGATCAATTCCAGTGGATATGATCAGTACACGTCTACTAGAAGCCTGTTGGAATCTAGGAGGGAGGTATTTACTATAAATAGAGCTCTTTTTACTCTGTTTTCCCCTCAGACGCATCAAAAACATTAAATCAATTAAATCAAAGGTAATTTCTTTATTCTTTATATATAAAACTGTTATATTATTAAAGACCAAAGACCACCTTGCTATAATCATCTATTTTGATGTGATTAAATCATTTATTTAATTGTTTTTGTTAAAAATCTCTCTAATAACTCATTTCCACATAAAAATCCAGATTAATTTGTAATTTTCTTTATTTTTATTGTAAATACAATTTGGAAAAGTTGTATTTATATTTTTTGGCGTAAACTACTTCAAAATTATTATATTAAGTGTTAAAAGTAGGTTATTTTCTCTTATTATAATAATTTCTCTATTATTACTCTCTTAATAATTCTTTAATTAATATAAATAGTATTTATATTAATTCATAACTTTAATATTAGTAATATTATTGTTATTAATTGTTTTTTATTAATAAAAAACAATTTTTTACGCCTTTATTATTTGTTGGTAACAATAATAAAGAGCTTTTTAATATATTAATTATTTTATATTAATATATTATTTATAATATTATAATTTCATATAATATTAATTATATTATTATATTTATTTAATAATATAATATTTTTACGCCATAATAATAATATTTCTTTATTATTATTATTATTTTAATCTTATTTATTTCAATTATAAGGACATTCAGAGTGCAATAAGTAATAAATTAGTAATTTTTACTTATTGTTTCATAGTCAAACCTTACAAAAGATCAGACACTCACTGTGCTTCATCCAAAACTATATGATGCCAGTTGATTTTAAAAATGAATGATGTAGAGGTATTGGTTGTTTAAATCCTTTAGTGATAGTAATGTAAGAAGTGATGATGATATCACATTTCAAGATGTCGGCCTCGGATAATGAGTGACGATTGGGACCATGGTAGATTTTGGCTTGCAGCACTCCAGCCTGAGCATGCCTGGATATTTCAGATTGCCAGTTGGTAATTAAGCGAGGTGGGAAGATGATAATGGTGGGCATGGAGCATTGGGGGTTTGTAATTAGAAGCTCCTTGATGGTACCAATTAGAGCAATGGCCTGATTGGTTTTACCTAATCCCATATCATCTGCAAGCAGTCCTCCAAGAGGGGTATTGGTCAAAAGGGATTCGAATGAGCTGACAACCTTGTTTGTAGTTATGTGCCTGGCATTAAAAGTGGATCCAGGGGGTGAGGTGGCCCAGAGGTTATGGGCTGATTGTCCATTGGGGATTTCTAAATCAAAAAGAAAAGCTAGTCTGGTCTTTTGATGAGGAAGGAAGGTGGTTTGAATAATGGAATGGGGCAGGGTCATCATGGGGAGGTCTGATCCACTGGTTAATTGTATCAGTTTTTGCTTGGAAGTCAATGAAAAGAGAGCAGGATATGAGGGTGGAATGGAGACTGAAGAAGGAAATGTGGGAGTAAAAAGCTGACATTGACTATGAGTATTACAGTCATATTCTTTAGGAATTTTAAGCTTGAAGTATTGTTTTTGAAAACTTTCAATTATGACTAGAATGTTCAGATACCATGCAAAGAACATCAACGCTAGATTGGGTTTCTGAGACGAGCAAGGATCATTTGGATCAGTTATAAATACTCCCTCAACAAATAATATTTGAGTAGGGGTGGATTGGCAATTTTCAATCCATGCCCCACCAGGACCACAGTGCATGAAAGTTTGTGGTGCTCCAAGGAATGGTATCAACATCTTGGAAAGGGTGCCAGGGAGAGAGCCAATAGTATTCTGGTGATTGGGGAGATATACAAATATGCTGTGTTGATTGTGCCATAGGATAATCCAAGAAGCCAAGTGGGAATTATCAGGATTTAAGGTCATATCACGATTTATTTGAATACAAATATTAATCATCCCAATGCACAGCGGTTGTGAAGGGGTTGACATGATGGCTATTTTGAATTATTTGGGGACAGTTGGAAATTATATGATCAGGAAGGGGTAGCTAAAGGGAATGAAAACCAATGAGCACAGGTGGGGAACTTATATGAGAGGCAGCAATGGGCACAAAGGGGGATGGCCTGTGGTTATGTGAATGGTCATTAGGAAGATGGGCCTCTTGGGCTCATGATTTTGATATCCAATTTAGGGAATATATCAAGGCAAGGTGGCAAGAATGTGGGTGCACTGATATGACTCCCTGGTCTGCCGCATATTATGCAAGGATTGGTGGACCAAGGTTGACATTAGCATATCTGAAATTGGGTGCATTGTAGAAAACTATTGTGCAGTGGCATATTAGAGGCATGCAGCCATGTTCCCTGGTGTGACAGCAAACAATAAGCATATTTTCCCCAGGTTAATTGTTGTACAGTGACCTACTGGGCAATGGTGGGAGTGGATAGGAAAATTTCCTTGTGGGGATCTTTTTGTTTGGGCGGGTGAGGTATGTTTGGTTTTCCCAAGAATTCTTGTGGACTGATGCCTACTGGAATTCCAGGGGAAAATGTGTGGCTTGATCAAAGGGGGCACCGTCTGTGAGCCGTGACTCACTTACACATTCACCCCTATTGCATTTGCGGCTGTTACTCATCCACCCAGATCGTCCTCAGGGTATTTCCCTCACGCGTGTGAGAAACTCCGGAGGAATACCCCACCCGCCCAAGGTATATTTTGGCTGCAAGACAGGTGCCAAAACTTCCATGGGGGGTGTGAGAATGTCCGGCATATGAACTGCGGTGGTAGATCCCCATGCATAAATAACCAGCCTCAGGGATCATAGGGGGGGGTTATGATAATGCGTATGAGGCTTAAGCCAATCCATGCCAATGAGCATCTGCAGTTAAGCAAGCCACCCGCACAAGCAAATAGCTGGTCGGAAGACAGGCAGGTAAAAGGTCCTCCAGGAATGTGAAAATTCTCTGCGTATGAAAGTGTGTGGGATCCCAACAATGAGTGGGGCCAGTCATTGTTTTCCCCGACCTCAGCACCAGTGTGAATGCACTTTTTGTGTATGACCCAAATAATTGTCCATCCCATTATGCACCCCTTACTTTAACTTGGATTAAACCAGCATCTGTGCGGTAGTTAGGCAGAGCTCTCCAAAAAGGTGCATCAAAGGGATGCATTTGAGGAATTTGACTCGATGGCTTGGCGTGATTGCATGTTACATTCTTGTACAGCTTTTGCTCTTCCCTGCAGAATACATGTACAAAGGTGTACGTACTACAATGTCAGCTGTACAAATTAGGATGGTGAAATACTACCTCTGCCTGAATGCATATTACCAATTGGGATCCACCTTCCAATTGTTGGCATACATATAGCTCATGTGCCACATGCTCAGCATTGTGATTAACCCAATTTGCACACGCAAGCTGAGCATGTCATTGTCAAAAGCTCCATGTGGAAGTTTTTGGTAGAGCCATGGGTGGAACACTTTTTGCAATAGTTCATTGGAAGGCTCAGTTTGGAGAACTTCACCAAAGCGTGTGATATGCTGCGCCTGACTGAAGTTTCATCTGATGCTGTGCCAAATGCTCAGATTGCATGCTTACAAAAATGACCTAGCAATTGCTCAGCATGATGCATTTGATATTGTTATATCAATAGCTCAACCACTGTGCAATTCAGATGTTAAGCCACTGAGAATTTCAATTATGACCCCAAAGCAGACCTGAGCAATGGGTCAACCCAAGCTCATTCTGTATTGACTTGTCATACAGCCACATGACCTTTTTTCAAACACTATCACCCCGCCATAAGGGCGTTATGCTCGCCGTGGTCACCTGTGAGAAAACACACCACATGCTTTTGTGCGTGGGGCATTTTTGGATTGCACCCACCGTGCACATTCAACAATGCCCTCACAAAGGCCCTCCAAGGTGATTGGGTGGCTATTTAATGCAACAAAGGGGATTTGAGTGAGTATGACAATTCAATCAATTGCAATACTCAGCCAGAACCCCTTTGTTCCTCTGCCTCACATGGGCATTTCCCTTCTCAGCCGCAGCATTGGCTGCAACTGAGCTTCAATTTTCCTGACACAGCTTGAAGCTGAGACATTGGCGGGTGCTGCTACTGCTGCGATTGTCACAGCTTCACCATGGTATAAAAGACAATCTTTGCCCAACATACCCTCCACTTTTTTTCTCACCCACTCCATTTTGTCCCATCTCACCCACTCTTCTCATTCTTGTGCATATTCCCCATTGTCTTCCTGCCTTTCCACTCTTTTATATCACACTCCACTTCCTTTTTGCTGTCTGTTTTTACTGCTTATACATCCAGAACCCCCCTTCTAGCCACCTTGTGTGTCTCCTTCATTGAAAATATTTGTCGATATTATGTTCTGATATTAATCCTAATTCTTCTTCATGACTTTTAAAACCTTTTGACTAGAGCATCCATATTTTAATTCCATTTTAAATTTAGAATTAATCATATTTCTTCATTTTTTTCTTGATTGTTCACTTTCTATTCAGTTACTAACCTAAATTGTTTTGTTTTTAGATTTCATGCACTTTATGCACTAAGCAGGGTATCCCCCGCATCCGCTCCTGAACAATTACCAATGCTTGTGATGCTTGCCAACAAGCACACAAGAAATTCTTGTTCATTGTCCGACCCTTCCAACCATGCGGCCAGTGGAGTTCCCAACCAAGATGCCCTTGCAAGGACTCCTTTGTGGTCAGCGATTATGAAAGCATTCCCAAGCGGGAATGGACACCAGGACCCCAAACAGGAAGATGGGAATGATTCAAGACAATTAGCCCAGTCCTCCCAAGTATTGATTTGTCCACCTCCTCCTAGGCTACCATTGAATGGTCACTTCACTTCTTGACCAGAGCAAAGTGATTATCATGCCGATGAAGGATTGCGATGGCAAGAGGACATTCAAGCTTGGGCTAATCGTCACCCATGGGATTCAAACGCCAAAGTAAGTTTTCTTTCTCTTCATGAAATCATACTGACTTTTTTCCATTACACATAGAACGAACCAACCAAATCCCCCATTCCTAGTTTGCCTTGCCATCAAACTCCATGGCAACTGACCCCAGGCCCGAGTGGCACCCAATGGTTGGAGGACTTATTACGCGGTAAGAAGCCAAAGTTTAATTTAATTTCCACTTTCGACTCAAGTGAACTGACTCTTCCTCCTTTTGTGGAGCCCTCCCAAACTGATGAGCCACCTATTCCTGGCCTGAGTCCATCCTCTGAACCACATGAGGATGTTCCAACTCGTGAGCCTGAACCTGATGTGGCTCCAACACAACCATGGAGGAATCTTTTGGTAAGTCCCAACTTTACCTTTTCTACTCTTCCCAACTTTTCCTCAGCTTTCCTTTGACCATCTCCAGCTTGTCCCACTCCACTCCACTCCATCATCATCATTGACAATATGCCTGTTGGATCCCCCTCCCCTTTCTCTTCCCCTCATGTCCCCCCTCCCTCCCAGCGCCCCTGAGAACCCCACCGCCTCCTCCCCTCATTCCCATGATGAGGCTTACCAGGAATTTACCGACTTAAAACCAACCTTAATGATTCCTCAAGCCATCATCCACGAATACATCAACCAAATCTTGTTGGAGCATTGCCGATTGCTCCACATCATTCCCTTTGTGGATGTGTCTCATCGAAATGAGATGCACTGGGAATTCTGGGAGGAACTAAACTCCCTTCTTGGCCAGGCACTGGAGGCTTATCCAAAGGAGGACATCACGGGGATAGTCTCAAAATACTTAGAAAAATAAAATTCAAAAAATATTGCATTCTTTCCTCTTTTTATCTTTTGCAATACTTTCCTTTACATAAATTATTTGTATTCAATGACTGTTATGTTCAATTTATATTACATTCTTTGTTCACGTGAAATTATATTTTCCACAATAGTTCAAATATTCTATTGTGTGAAAATTAATTTTTGTAAGTGCCCCACCAATTGTTTGAGTTAGTATTTGTTTGTGAGAACCGCTTTTGCCAAAAATGTACCAATAGTCACCATTACTCCTCCTATATCTTCTTCTTCCATGGATTACAACCACCTCAGATCTTAACTGTAAAAATTTGGGTGTTCCCTGCCTGTGAGCAATCCACTCCAGATTGATGAGTCATTGCCTTTACTATGGTCACACACTATTAATATTAGTCATGTAAGGAATTTTTGGAATTGTCGGGAGGCTGCCTAGGCGTAAGGAATGGTCTGAACTGTCAGGAACCTGTACAAGCCTAAGGATGTGCATGTGAAGCATTGGAAACCTGTACAAGCATAAGGATGTGCATGTGAAGCATCGGGAACCTGTACAAGAGTAAGGATTTGTATGTGAATTGTTGGAAGCATACCCTGGTGTAAGCAATTGTTTGAATTGTTGGGAACCTGCACAAGCGTAAGGATTTGCATGTGAAGTGTTGGGCACCTGCACCTGCATAAGGAAGTGTCGGAGCTGTTGCAAGGCTGCCCCAGCATAGGCAATTATTTGAATTGTCAGGAACCTGTACAGGCATAAGGATTTTGCATGTGAAGCGTCAGGAATTGTTGGCATTGTTGGAAGGTTGCCCCGGAGCAAGGTTTTGCGTGTGAAGCGTTGGGATCCTGGACAGGCATAAGGATTTGTGTGTGATGCATCGGGATCCTGGACAAGCATACGGTGGCATGCCACCGTACATGAGCCATTTCACCTCTTTTTCATGTGATCCACCATATAACCCCAATTCCAACCCATCAAAACCAAGTGTATACTGTCCTGCGCATTCTCACACCCTTATTCACCAATCACCCTCTAACTCCATGATGCATCCAAACTCCCTTATTCTTTGATTTGGGATGAGATTGTATTACCATCCCTGATGTGATAGCCCGCTCCCTTGCAAATCTCATAATAGTCGTGGCTTTTCCGCCACATAGTTTTTGCTAACCTCCTTGAGCATTGTACGTACATACCCGCTAGTGTTGTGCTTTCATTGTTGTGTTCTGGATCAGTATAATGAACAAATGTACTACTGGCCCACACTACCTGAATGAGCCCATGAAATTTGGATAGATCAATCAAAAAATGCTCATTTGGGAAAATCAATTTTCCCCCTGTACACCGCTTTGACGAATCTCTTTGAATTCGGCCTATCCACTTATCAGCTTGAAATCACCATACCAAAGCATACAGAAATGCATCCTTATCAAGATGAGGTGGGTTTTTGAATCCGTTCATGGTGAAAGTGAGTGTGGAAGCAAACTTGAATGCACCCTGATTTGTGGAGATATTGGCTTTATAGCTAACTTGATCAAAGGACGGAACCCCCAATGACTTGTAGCAAGTTTGAATCTTTTGAAATAATTTATCCCTAAAATATCATAAGGATTGACCTAGAATTCAGCCAACCAAGCTAGGATTTGCCCCTCGGTTCTGCCATTAATATTTTGGGTTTTTAATTTTCCTTAGACTTCCATAAAGATCAAATTGTTCATTCTTTGTGCTGCATTTGTGCCACCCAATCACAAACATAAATCCCTCCAGTAATGCCCCATTTGTTGCAATTGCGTTGGTGAATTTTCTTTCACGAAATAAGAATTGTGATAATTCATCCCATTGATTGACCTCTGCTTCAATCATTTTTGTAAATGGTCTGAATTCAACAAGGGTAATGAGTAATCCAGTTGAAGAGAAAATTGCCATGTGGCCAAAGTGAATGTGTTTGATCTGATTGACATCCACAACCCTCTGAATTTAACTTGGGGTCATATTTGTTGATACTGGCATTGATATTTGTGCTGTTGGTTGAGTGGAGGAAAAAAAACTTATCGTTTCAGGTGGTTTTGGCCTCATTTGTCTTTTGGGATGTCCCACTATTCCCGAGTGGGTGAGGGATCACTTTGTGTTGAAGAAGACAAGATATCAGATACTGCTTCCTCCAATTTGAACCTAAGACCTTTTGAGTCCAGAATAGTGCCCAAACCCCAATGAGCTTTATTTGGCCCACATCTTTGAATTCCCTGTTGGAGCCCACATGGCATTGGCTTGATCTAAACCCACTAAAGCCAAGGTTATTCCATGGGGCCCAATGAGGGTGCCACATGAATGCCAACCCATATATATCTATATATATATGCTGAGAATAAGTGAGCCACTCACACTTTCCTTGTTCACCCCGATGCTTTCCTGCGAGTTCCCCTTTTTCATGAATGGCATGCTTGCAGCAGAAAATGAAATGAAACCAAATGATTACTGACTGTTGTGTGAAATATTAATTTCAACTAAATTTGATTTCGGTCAATGATTCTTTTTTACTTGCGGCTAAAAATGAAAGATTAAATCTGATTTGTGCAAATTGGCAATCTCAATTACCTAAACCTGAAAAATGCAGTGGATACTGAATTCTTCAAATTGATATATTCATATTCCCATTCAATGAGGTTCAAATCCAACCATGTGGAATATTCCAAGCACACACGAGTGCAATATGCACTCCGTTGCAGATCCCTCATCATCCTAGTCCTCTATGAAAGAACCAATGCCTTTTGGCCTATTATGAGCTGGCGGGAAGTGATAAAACCCAATTCCCGTGATGTCCCTGCATGTTCTAATTGTGGGAACAACAGCCTGACTCAGTTTGTGTCATGTTGGAGTATTTTCAATGGTGTACAGAGGCATGCCTCTGTACAAAGGCAATTGTTATTGGTATTCATACTGAGGCATCTGGGCAGTAGTACGATAGGTATTCAAAATTAATAAATTCATAAATGACTTTGCAAAATTAAATCACAATCTATCTGGTACAAAGGTAATCTGAAAGGGGTCAGCCCTGGTTGTAAGTTTAGCTGACCTGGGTACAGTCAATGTGACCTCATCCGTTGAACAAAGACCCCGCTTCTACACCGAGGCATCACCAAAGTCTAATATCAAGCATTGTGCAAATTCAAATCTAAGAGGTAAAGTGGGGTTAAAAGACTCTGATGAGAAGAAACTCTTATTAATTAAATTACATATATACTTATTAGTACGTAGCCACACTGGCTCTACTAGATTTTTACCCTCTGAAAGTCTTTTGGAAATTTCAATGAGTGATAAAGCCCCTTTAACTGAGCTTGTTCTCCAGTCATCTGAGCATACCATTGAACCACAAACACCCTCTGCACAGAATGCTGCTAATAAACCATAGCAAATTCAATTTATTCCGAGATTCTTGTGACACATCAATAGATCTTTTATGGCCTCTTTTTTTTGGAGCTTGTGAGTTTGCCTTTCATGCCATAGACTTTGACCTTCGTATGTGCACATACCATGTTGTACGCAATCGTCAAATGGATAACTGTATCCATTAGATCCTCAAGGCTCTTGTGTGGCTTTGTCAATATCTCATTGTCAGCCCCGCCACCTTCAATGCTAAGCTGTGTTGCACATTGCTTTGATTTATGCAAGCAGGAGGCAATGTATTCAACTTCTCCCCGTTTGAGTCCAAGAGGATTGGTCAAATTTGATGTTGGTGCAAAATATGGTTTGGGTGCAATCAGATCATATGAGACTAAGCTAATGGATTCAAACATATTATTTGCCCAAAAATGTTTAATTGGATTGGAGGAGTAAAGAAGGCTCTGAACCATTTTGAAGATGGAGTGTTCAGATTTTGGGAGATTATCTGGAGTTTTAGCTGATTCCCTCATCAATTTTAGATTCAAAATGTTTTTATTAAGAAACCCTTCTGATTCTGTTGGCTTAAAAAAATCTAACCCTGTATATTGCAATTTATATCATGAGTAAACAGGAAAAAATTATGCATCATGCACAAAGATAAAACTCACCTGCAATCTCAAGCTCCTCAAGCCAGGCAAACATTTCAAGCTCTTGATTACTGATCACCTTAATACCCACGGGAAGGAATGTATCAGCATCATCTGTTGGTAAATTGTCCCATTGATTTTTGTAAATACTATTGATATTATCAAGCCCCCTTTTCCATGATTCTTGAGTAATATTGGAATGATAATTCAAAATTTATCCAAACTCTTCAATGCAGGGTAAAAATATTCCTTGAAAATTAGCGGAGGATGAAACTCCAGGCTGAGGGTCAGGCACTGTATCAGTCATATCTTGTTCCATTGTATCATATTTGATTGTCTCCCTTTCTTGAAAAGCTTGAAAATTTCGAGGAGAGGCAGGAGGGGTTTCATCATGGATTGTTACATTGAGTATGGGGGGCTTTCAGTATGCAGAGGTTCATTATCAATATAGTCCACTTCAAAATTGATAATGTAATCACCTTGATACCGGGCATCTTTTGCGGCTTCAAAGGTACAGTGTTTTTTGTTGGTTTTTTTGATGGCATTCATATTTGGTCTTTTTCCTAATGCTTTGCCTGGAGCTCCAATTACCACTCAAGATCCTTCAGGTAGAGATTCTCCCACCTCCACACCTTCCCATATATTGTAAGCAACCATTTTAACGTTTTTGTATTGAATTAGTAATGGACTTATGGTTAAAATCCATTTTGAGGAGGCTCATTGCTTCAGCAATCTTTTGATGCACATAATCAGGAATTTTACTATAATTTTGAATTTTTTTGAGCCTTGGGATTGTTTGAGCATTTTTAAAGACAAATTTTTCCTTGGATATAATTTCAACCTCCCCACTGAAAATTACGTCATCTTGCCCAGAATCTTCTGTTGGTGCACAAGGTTCAACAGTCTTTTCCTTCTCATAGATTTTAAAATTTGGTTTCTGAGAGCTTGGAGGCTGAGCTGAAAGAAAGGCTATGACAAAAGTATCAGTTTTGGAGAGACTAAAAATATTCAAGATAAATATATGCTCACATTCCGGAAGAACTGGTGGATCTGGATTATCTTCATGCGCCAGGCTCTCTACTTCAATGCCTAATTCATGACTACTGACCATATCAGAGATTTCACTTCTACTCTCTGGGGCTACAGTTTGTAGTTAATTGAATTCAGTTGAATTTGCCAGGGTTGGGGGCATAGCGAGGGTAGTTTATTAAGTAAATAGATGCTGACAAGTTGTTTGATAACCTTATTGAAAATTGTAGAATAAAAGGATCAAAATTGAAGAAAAAGGGCGGGAGTTCTGAAAGTGGTGGAAGTAAAATAGGTTCAAGATCACTGATTCTTTGTTAGTTAATATCAATATTGGAGAATTTTGGAAAGTTTTAAAGAAAAGAAAAATCAATTTACTTCCGTTCAATAGTTAGTGAGTCTTCTAGAAAAAAGACATTTTAGAACCACAAGCTGACCAAAAGAAACCTGCCCATTGATGGCCTTGGAACCTTCCATCAATATCTATTGAGCTTGTTGTATTGAATTTTCAACATATGATTTGTTGCGAAATTCAAGGAAGTGATGTGTTGCAAATTATTTCATATCATTCCAATTAAATCACTTCCCTGTGGGAAATTGAATAATGTTGACTAATGAGAAACCTACTAAAGTCAACTCTTGAACTATTCAATGCTCATGAGGTAAGGACTAAGCAAAGTGTTCCATTTGAATGATATGAAATAAAATGGTTTTGTTGGGGAAACAGAAGATACAATTCAGGTATTAAATAGTCCACTTATTAGGTTTAAATTTGTGAGCCTCATGATTTAAAACCTAACCACAACATTGTGAATATACCTACCACTTTCCCCCCAGAACCTGTTGGCAGAGATGGCCACTCAGCATATCTCCCTGATTGCTTTCATCATGTACACCAACAAGCCACTGTACACTATGGATCTAGTACCTGAGCGTAAGGATGGTAAGTGGCAGAGAGAGGATTACGCATAAGGGGGGCTGAGGGCGGTGTTGGAGGAATATCTTGGGGGACCGTGGGAGCATAAGAATTGTAAGCGGCAGGGGAAGTGTAAGGGGTGGTGAGGGCAGAGATGGGGGGCAGCATCATAGTATCATCTTGAGGGAACTGCAGGAGAATAAGGATCATAAGCGGGGTTGAGGATTAGGCTAGTTTGAGGGGGGTGTCGGAGGCATGTTGGGAGGGCACTGAACAAGCATAAGGATGGTAAGCCGTCTTGGAGGCATTTCGGAGGCATGTTGGGAGGGCACTGAACAAGCATAAGGATGGTAAGCTGTCTTGGAGGCATGTCGGGAGGGCACTGCAAGGGTAAGGATGGTAAGCAGCATTGGAGGCATGTCGGGCGGGCACTATGTGAGCCTAAGCATGGTAAGCAGCATCGGAGGCATGTTGGGAAGGAACTCCACAAGTGTAAGGATGGTAAGTGGCGGATAGGATTAGGCGGGTGCAAGGAGGAGTAAGGCGGGGTGAGGGCAGCATCGGAGGTATAACTTGAGGGCCCTGCAGGAGCGTAAGGATTGTAAGCCAAGGAGAAGATGAGGCGGGGGTGCGGAAGTGTAAGGAGTGGTGAGGGTGGAGATGGGGGGGCAGTGTCTGAGTCTCATCTGGAGGGGGGTGTGGGCACATAAGCATGCTAAGTGTTGGAGAGGATTAGGCGGGGATGCAGAAGCCAATTCAAGTGTGAGAGTAGGCATGGTAAAGGGGTGACATGACCAGGAAGTGGGGCGGAACTGTTCTCATGCCAAAATTCTGGGTAGCACCATGAGGTGTAATTGCCCGAACATTGTAAATAGTGTTGAAATGGGTTTGGGCTTTGAGTGAAATTCTCATGTGACAATTGACATTGTCTTGACGCAGACGTGACGTGACCCACTAAATCCAGTGACTATAAAGTGACACTAATGCGACTGAAGCAAGATTTTATACTGACCGCAGTGCGATGTGAAGTCAATCAACAATTATTGATGTGAGATTCGCCCTGGTGAGAGGTGACCCCACCTTATTTTTTATTAGGAATCCAATGGTGAAGTAATTTTCTTAAGTTTATTTATTGGATAAAAGGTTATCATGTATTTTCTGTAACTTTTCACCAAAAATATTTTGATTTCATTAATTTTATTAAAAATTCATTTTTATTTAATTTTTTCAAGTAAAAATGCAATTTAACAATTTTAAAATTTAATGTAATTTTTATTTTAAATTATAATTTAAATCTTTATTTTTCTATATAGATTTGTATTCATATCTTAATTTTTATTTTGATAATATAAATAAAGTTATTTTATTTATATTTATATCTTATTTTGTTATTTGTGGTCTTTTGGGTATATGAAAATACCTCTAAGGCTCACATTCCCTCCCCTTAAAAAAGAATATTACTTTGTAATATTTTCATTTCTAGTGTGTCTGAATCTTCTGAGAAGTTTAGTAGCTTCAGGTATGTGCTTTTCTGCTAGCCATTCATCTTCACCAGTTGGGTCACTGTACCTAACAAGGTATTCCCTTACTTTATTGGTTCTCATCTTTCTTTCTTTGAGAACTTTGGTAATCTTCTTAATACCAGATGATTCAATAGGAGGTATAACTTGGGGAACTTTATTCCTCAAAGGAAATTTTTCAGCATCACTAGATTCATATGGCTTTATCAAGCTCACTGGAAATGTAGAATGCTTATTGCTAAGTTCTTCAGATAATTCTACTTCAGCAGAATTTTCTCCATGGAGGGCCTTAATAGCAAAAGGTCCTGAAAATTAATCTTTGATCTTTTTACATCCTTTGATGTTATTGAGGTTAGTGGTGGATACAAGTACTAAATCTCCCACTTTGAAATCTGGAGTGGCATGTGACTTGTCCCATTTGTCCTTGGCATATGAAAAAGAGTCTTCCATGCACCTTACTGCATACTTTCTAGCTTTGTCTAGCATTCCTTTGGAGCTAGAAGCTGTAGGATGTATTTCAAACAATTCTTTCCTTAAGGAATCTTGAGGTAATTTGGGATTCCATCCTTTTTCTGGGATAGCAGGACTTTGATTGGGACTGGCATGGATGGATGTCTTATATGCCAATTCTAGTGCTGTTAAAAGAGTACACCAATCATGGGCAAATCCATCACAATCTTTGAATTCAAGGCCATATGCGCAAAATCTGCTTACCATATCTTCCAAGGTTTGGATCATCCTTTCAGCTAGACAATCAGTTTGTGGGTGGTAGGCTGTAGAGAAGGATAATTTTGTCCCAAATAGTTGGTGAAGATTTGTCCATAGTGCTGAGGTGAATTTGGGATCTCTGTCACTAATGATTTTTGTGAATATGCCAGTCCATGATATTAACCTATTCCATATCAGAAGAGCTGTATCCACGGCTGTATCATCCTTGTGACATGGTAGAAATATTGGAGTCTTGCTAAATCTGTCAACAATAACTAGGAAAGAATTAAAGCTTCTGTCACCTACTGGTGGCAGACCAGTTACCCAATCCATATGGAAAATTTCCCAATGTCTGCTGGGTTCTTGGATCTTAATCATATTTCCAAGTCCTTTGCCAGTAGATTAATTTTCTTTTTTACATCTGTCACAAGTTTTGCAATACTCTGCAACATTGCTCTGCCACATTGACGACCATATGCAGGTTTTTATTTTTTCTCTTGTTCTGTCCTCAGGAAGATGTCCTGAGAAAGGGCTGTCATGGCATTCTTTAAGTACAATATTGATTAAGGACCTGTCCACAACTGCCATGACACATGTATGCTTAGTTCTGTAGTAAGTTATACCATCCAGTAAGTGGAATCTTCCTTCATCATATGTTTTCTCCATATCTCATCTAAGGCATGTATCAAGGAATTGTCTTTACAGTCCTTAGTAAGTAATTGGCATAAAATGCTACAATTTCTATCCTGAGTATAACTGTTTCTTACCTCCTCAAAGAAAGTGGAGTTCAGGTCTAAAACACTGATTCCTTCTATGAGAATTTGTGGAGAAGCTTCCTCTGGAACATATGTAGGATTATCAATATTATTCGGTAATGGCCATCTGCTCAGTTCATCTGCATTTTTATGAATATTCCCATCTTTATGAACAATGGTCATATTGCCCCTATATTCTTGTATGGCTATTTGTGATCTGAACATATGCCTGTTAGGAGTCTTCATGCTTAAAAGTAACTTAACAGCCGTACAATATGTTATTACTTCAAAAACACATCCTTTCAGAAAGTAATTTAGCTTCTCCAAGGACCAGACAAGGAATAAGCACTCCATTTGACTGACTCCATATTTGGCCTCAGTTGGTTTAACTTGCCTGGATATGGAGCATATGGGTCCTTCCACAGGTTTATCATTGATAATCTGGACTTGATGAAATGCAGCACCAAGCCCATCTCCTGATGTATCAATATAAAGCTTAAAGTCTGGCGTCAGTAAGAGTGGAGCAGTGGTCAAGGCTTGTATAAAAGATTCAAAAGCCTTGACTCTGTCAACAGTCATTTCAAATACTGTGTCTTTGTCACATAATTTATAAAGAGGTCTTGCTATGGATGCAAAATCTTGAATATGGTGCCTATAATATCCTTAAAACCCCAGAAGTGACTGAATTTCTTTCTTTTTCTGAGGCATGGGTTTCAGAAATACTGCTTCAACCTTGTTTTTTTCAATTCCAAGGGATAAACCAGATACTACATGTCCCAGTGCTTTAAGTTCTGTAAATCCAAAGTGGCATTTCTTTAAAGGAATTTTTATGTTTACAGATTGGATTTTTGTCAAAATTCTGGATATTCTTACATATGTTCTTCCCAAGTTTTGGAACAGACAATAATGTAATCAATTTAAATGATTAACCATCCTTCTAAAAGTTATTCAGGGAAGATTTCATTCATCATTCATTGAAAGTGTGAAGGTTCATTCTTGATACCAAAAGGAATCCTCAAATATTCATATAATCCACAATGAAAAATTATCCTCAAGTACTTTCTTGCCCTTGGTGTCACTACATTCTGATGAGATCCTCTAAGGGCATCCATAGCGGTTATATACACTGCTTGAGATATCTGGGTAAGGGAAATTTGGATTTTTGGTATTGGGTACCTATCTGGAACAGTGTAAGTTTTCAGAGCTCTAAAGTACCCAACAGTTCTAAATTTTCCATTATGCAATGCCACTATGACTGGTGTAGTTATTTCTACTTCTTCATTGTGGCCTACTTTTCTTATTCCACCAAGGTCTAGAAGTTTTTTAATATGAATTTCCAGAGATTCTCTTGATTTAGGACTTGCTGGATATGCAGGTCTTCTTAAGAGTGGTGGATGAGGTCTCTCAATATTAAGGAAGATGTCAACTTCATTACCAATAATTGCCCCCGAAGGTTCTTTGTCTGATGCAAATGCTTCCCTGTGGTCATACAAAAGGGCAGAAAGTTCATTTTCCTGACTATCAGTCAGGTGAAGGCTTACTTCAGCTTCCTTTAACTGTTCAGATTTGAATCTTTCCAACTCTAAGATGACTGGTGCTAATTTACTTACTTTAATTTGTCTTTTGAATGGTAAAAAGGTAAATTTTTGAGGCTTATTGTCTCCAATAGTAAAGTATCTGTCCTTGTTGTTATGTAAGTCTATTCCAGACATGATCAAATAGTCATTCTCTAATATAAAATGGTTACTAGAGAAATTTTCCATAACAATTGTGAGCCTTTGAGATATGACCACATATCCAAAAAGGTTGCAGAAAAATTTCTGTAATAATTATACTTATGATAATTAACTCAAAAATTAGTAAAATACAATAAATAAGTACAAAATATGAATTAACTTAAACTCTAATGAATAAACATGTGAAATAAATTACACCATTAGATTCCTCATGGTAAAATACACATATGTCATTTTTATGGCATATCTGAAAAGTCAATAATTACTGAAGTATAAGTAATAATATCTTAAAAAAGGTACAGAACCTCATTTATCTCAGAGGCCAATGAAACAACATGTGGAATAAATTGTACCATTGGAGTCTACATAAACATCTACACATAAAACAACTATAAAGCTAATCTATAAAGTCAATACTTAAGGAATTAAGCTGAATATATGCACTTTTTGGGTCAATGCATATATTCATGGTTTTTAGCTAATATCTCTTGAAATATACAAGATAGAGAGAAAAACCAAAAATAAATTCACCACTTAATTACTTTAGGAATACAGATATGAAATTTATTCCACAAGCTATAAGAAAGGTTAAAACTTGTAATGGATTATTGAATAAAGTCAATAGAGCTGTTGACCACTTTGTTGTAAAAGTGGTCCAAATTTAAAAAACCATAGACAGTCAGATTCTACTAATTTATTTGTGAAGAATGATTTAATTTGTATTATAATATTCAAGGTTTAACCCCTTGAAATCATGGCTTAAAGTTTAAAATATTAAATTTCAACACAAAAGATGAGTTACAAGAAAAATAATCAAAAATAGAGTTGTGATTATGTAATGAAATTCTCTTGGAAGTTTAATGAGGACATGCCAAGCTATCAGAATCCACTCTCAGAATAGCTTTAGCGTGTATAACCTGAAAGGTATTAATGCTCAAAGCTTAAGCTTAAATTTGATCATTTATGATCACCCACTGTAATCTTATTTTAAGTTTAACAGTTATATGAGTGATACAACTGATGGATACTATTAGATTATGGTCAATAATAGTAAAATCCACCAAGTTTAGCCTTCTACCAAGCCTATGATGTCATCAAGCTTAGAGTTATAGTGATAACTCTAAATAATGGTGTAATGATGAGATAAGATGGTTTGATCATGATTTAATCAGCACTAAGCCTTAAAATATTGATCATTTCTAGTAGAAAGCATCAGTACACGCCTACTAGAAGCCTTCTGGATTCTAGAAGGGAGGCATTTACTATAAATAGAGCTCTTTTTACACTATTTTCCCCTAAGATGATTACAAAACTCTAAATAATTAAACAAAAAAGTTAAATTGTTTGTTTTTTATATATAGAACTCTTATATTATTAAAGACCAAGAATCATATTTATTATAATCATCAATCTTGCCATGATTACTTCAATTATTTAACTGTTTTGTTTAAATTTCTATTAAAAATCTCAAATCCACGTAAAATCAAGATAATTTGTAATTGCTCTTGAATTTTATTGTAAATACAATTTAAATAAGCTGTATTTATATTATTTGGAGTAAAATAATTCAAAATTATTATATTAAGTGTTAAAAGTAGGTTATTTCTTCTTATTATTATAATTCTCTCTCTATTATTACTTTAATAATTCTTTAATTAATATAAATAGTATTTATATTAATTTATAACTTTAATATTAGTAATATTATTGTGATTAATTGTTTTTTATTGATAAAAAACAATCTTTTACACCTTGATTTTTTGTTGGTAACAATAATAAAGTGCTTTTGAATATATTAATTATCTTATATTAATTTATTTATGTATTATTTATTTTTTTATAATATCAATTATATTATTGTATTTATTTAATAATATAAATATTCTTATGCCATTATTATAATAATTCTTTATTATTATAATTATTTTTCATCTTATTCATTTTATAAGGACATTCATAGTACAATAAGTAAAATATTAGTAATTTTTACTTATTGTTTCATAGTCAAACCTTACATTTGGGGGCCTGGCTGGGATATTTACTCTAAAAGACCTTTAAAAAGATTCTAATTGGCTTTATACAATAATAAATCATAATTGTAATCATGAAATTATGTAATAATTTTATATTTATTTATTTTAAAAGCTATTGAGGCGTTTGGAAAGCAATTGTACTGTCTTACACGTGGTGTTTCACATCCTTAGACCTGCAAGAACTTTCTTTGGATGACTCTAGTGATCAAAAAAGATATTTACAAATTAAAAATAATTGTATATTATAAATTAATTTCATAAAAAAATCATATTAATTTTTATTTTATTCTTTAAGAATAAAGACATAAAAAATAATAAAAAATAATAAAAGCCAATAAAAAAAGTTGTTTTTTTTCATTTATTTATTCATTTCATTTTTTCAAAGATATAAAAGCAATTTTTATGTGAAAAATTGCCATATCTTACCAAAAATAACACTTCTTATATAAAAGATGTATATTTATTTGTCTTTTTTAGTGTTTGAAGACAATCCAACAGAAAGAAACCAAGCCACTGTTGAACGATTGGTGGAGGAAACTTGCCCAAGTTCTCCAACACCAATTGTCATTAAGAAAAAGAAAGCTAAGAAATTAGAATTTCCAGGACCCACTATTCAGGACTCTGAAGGTAAGTACCTCATTTATAAATTTCCATAATAATAATTCTTGTCCTGAAATCCTCTTATTTCTTATTTCTTAAATCATGACTACCAGAAGAGCCTCCCAATACTCCATCCAATCAGATGGAGCTCCACTCAGAGGTAGAATTGACTTCTCAAAAGGGAAAATAAAGGGAAATATCCCCAGTGGAACAGAATCCACGCAAGGAAGTGCCTTATCCCAAAGGCAAGTCCCAAAAATGCCTATGATATCTGAGCCAGAATTAGAACTAAGTATGAGTAACTCAAACAGGTACAGATCACATTCAGAGGGCTCAGATAGACATTTACATGAGCCAGTACAAGCAGTACTACACAGTGTACAAAGACAAGTACCAGGAAATGTTGCCTCAAATACACCAAGGAGTGATGAACTCCTGGCACATCCTCAAAAAGTGCCTCACAGAGGAGGAGATAGTGGTATACTCCAATAGATGGAATCCACTGTCATCCAAGCCTCAAATCAAAAAAGATCAAGGAGTACCACTCCAAAAAGAAGGAGGCAAGCAAGGTAGAAGCCCCAGTAGCTTCTACCAGCAAGCCTCAAGTCAACTAACCTCCTCAAGAAGGGAAGAAGAACAAGAAAAAGAATTTGAGGAAACTATATTCCCCAAACTACAGGATTCCAAAAATCCAAAAGGATGCCATGGACAATGTCTTCAACATGGCCAGAACTTTGATAGAATTCAAAGACAAGGAGGAGCAAAGAATGAGACAACCCCATTTCCCAAAGAAATAACCTTATCTCCTGATGTTGTAAATACTTTATCAGAGATTAAAGCAGTATTTTACCTCTTAAAGACATTAAAAATAGTTTATGATCTTTACAAGAAATAGATAATAGCCTATCATCTTTGACAAAAATTGTTGTACAAAATGAAAAAGAAATTGATAACATTAAATTTATGGTTGAAAAAAACAAACCAAAGGTTTTAATTGATAATACTCAAACATTGATACAAGGACAACAAGAATTGTATAAATACATAAAAGATATCACAGATAAAGCTTTGAAAATCAATTATGAGGTGAGTATTGATAATCTTACAGAAAAGTTAAACAAATTAAGTATTTATGTAGAAACATTTGAATAAAAGACTTCATAATATCAGAAATTACTTCTAGACCATGTGGAAAAAAGTGATGAAGCAAGAATGCATCTGAAAGATGATATTCAAAGTGAAATAAGGCTTATCACTGAAAAAATGGATGAGGCTAACTCAAATATGCCAAAGTTATCAACCCCATTTTCTCACATAAGAAGCCCTGTTAAACCAAAAGAGGAATTAACAAATCCATTCATAACAGACTTAAGTCACCAAGACAATAACCAAGTCTTAATGAAGGAAGCATCTCAATTAAAAGAATGGCCAACATTCACAGGAGAAGGTGAATATGACCATATGTCATTTATTAAAACAATTGACATGTTACAAGAAGATTATGCCATACCAGATGAAATGATCACTGCAAGATTACACTCACTGTTTGAGAAATCTGCAAAAAGATGGTATTATGGAATAAGAAAAACAGATGGCAAAGATACGTGGTCTTGGTAGAAACAAGAAATAATCACCAAGTGGTCTAATGATTCCTGGAGTTACAAAGTAGAAAATGCATTTGAAAACTCCTTCTTTGACCCAGACAAAGATAAACTTTTGATTTGGTTCTTAAAACAAGTTGAAATATTAAATGCACTGTACCCAGAAATGTCACAAAAAATGGTACACATAAAAATACTTAAGGAATGTGGAGGTGAATTGGAACCTGCCCTGAGAAGCAGGTGTATAGAACCATGCTCCACAGAAGAGTATATCAATGCACTAGAAGACATAGTGACAAGGAAAAAAATTGGTATAACTTGGGAAAAATTGGACATCAAAAGTCCAAATAAACCATTTATCAAAAAAGATAAATCAAAAGAAGCTTTTAAGACCAATACATCCAAAAATAATGAGCAAAGAAAATGCCATAAATGTGGAGGTATTGGACACTTAACCAATAACTGCCTCAAGAAGGCAAAAATCAATGAAATTGTGGAAACAGAAAACCACAATGACAAAGAAGAGGAATATGACTCTGAAAAAGGAGACAGAAGAGTCAGAAACCTCTGAAAGTGATGAAATTAATATAATTAATGCACAAATTAATAATATTGATATAATTTATGAAGTACTAGATGTTAACTCATACTTACCACAAGTTGGAACATCTGACACAAACCTGACAAATGTGCAAGAGGCCAAACTGTATAGAACCAAACCTGCAAAAGGAATGGGATATAAATCTGGAAAATCAAGTATAAGTATTGTCATGGTTAATAACCAAGAGGCAAGAGTGAACTTGGATACAGGAGCATATTGGACCGGTGTGGGTAAACGTTATTTAAAAACAATTGTTCCAGATTGGCAAGAAAAACTTGTGCCAATACAAGGTGTCAAATTCAGTAGTGCAAGTGAGAGCATGAAGACCCTTGGAATAATTGACTTAACACTCATTTTTCCTCACCCTTCACAATGTTTCAGAATTAAAGTAGAGTTTGTGGTAATGGACACCTGTACTAGTAATCATTTCATACTTAGAAATGACTACTTGTCAATTTATGGCATAGATATCTCTAACCAAAAGGATAGATATTTTACCATAGGTGTCAATAAAAGACAAAAATTTGGCTTTCTTAATAATAAAAGACAAATAACAGTTGTCAAGAATGAAGAAAAAAGCCCAGAAACGGATTTTTTCATAACTGAACAGCTAAAAGAGGCAGAATTTAGTCATGAATTAATAGTAAAAATGAAAGAAAAACTGATTGACCTCTCATTTAAATATAAAAATGCCTTTGCAACTGACAAAGAAACACTAGGTGCCATAATTGGACATGAGGTAGACATAATCCTTAATGTAGAGAAACCTTATCCACCTGTATTAAGAAGACCAGCTTATCCAGCCAGCCCAAGAGCTAGAGAAGCTTTAGAGGTGCAAATTAACGAACTAATGGACCTTGGAGTACTAAGGAGAGTAGAACATAATGAAAAAGTAGAGGTAACTACACCTGTCATTATAACCTGGCATAATGGAAAATCAAGGATGGTAGGAGACTTGAGAGCTCTGAACACCTTTACTATCCCTGACATATATCCAATACCCAGAATCCATGAGACATTAACACAATTATCTCAGGCTAAGTTCAAAACAGCCATGGATTCTCTAAAGGGGTTTCATCAAAATGTCTTAACAGAAAATGCTAAGAAGATACTAAGGATAATAGTCCACTGTGGAATCTTTGAATATCTCAGGATGCCATTTGGTATAGAAAATGCACCATCCCACTACAAGAGGATGATGAATACCATATTTCCTGAAGAATTATCAGAAGGATGGCTGATTATTTATATTGATGATATCATAATTTGCACAGAGACTTGGGGTCACCTAAAAAGAATAGAAAGAGTCTTGCAAAAAATAGTCCAAGTAAACATGAAAATCTCTTGGAAAAAGTGTCATTTTGCATACAGTGAACTGAAAGCACTAGGACATGTTGTATTTATACTATGTTTGGGAATAGACAAAAACAAAGTAGCAGCAGTACTATTGAAACCAATTCCCCAAACTAAAAAAGAAATGCAATCATTTCTAGGATTTGCTGGTTACTATAGACAGCATATAAAGGACTGTGCAAAAATTGCTAAATCCTTGTATAAGCTATGTCACCAACAAAAGGTCTATGAAATGACTGAAGAAAGAGTTAAAGCATATGAGGAATTGTAAAATTCCTTAAGAAATGCCCCATTTCATCTAATTCCAGATTGGAAACTACCCTTTAAATTATAAATTGATGCTTGTGGAGAAGGACTAGGTGCTGCACTACACCAGACACAAATCATCAATGATAAACTAGTGGAAGGACCAATTTGTTTTATTTCAAGACAGATAAAACCAACAGAGGCAAGATATGGAGAAATCCAAATGGAATGCCTATGCTTAGTGTGGGCTTTAGAAAAATTACACTATTACTTGGATGGAACAGTATTTGATGTGATTACAGACTGTAATGCTGTAAAATCTCTATTAAATATGAAAACTCCAAATAGAAATATGCTGAGATGGCAAATTGCTATCCAAGAATATAGAGAAAATATGACTATTGCTTATAAATCTGGTAATATTCATAAAAATGCAAATGGTCTTAGCCAATGGGCTCTAGCAAATACTCCTGAAGATCCAGCATGGGTACCACAGGAGGAACACCATATAGAAGGGATATGTGTCACAGAAATTGGCACAGAATTCTTTAACCAGGTTAAAGAAAGCTATAAAATAGATAAGAATTTCCATATCTTAAGCCAACTTCTAATTAAAGACTGCAAAGACCCATCACTTTCATCAAGATTAGATGAAATATGGAAAAAGGCATATGATGAAGGAAGATTCCACCTCCTTGATGGAATCCTCTATCATAGAACAAAACACACATGTTTTATGGCCTTAAAAGATAGAACTCTAATAAACACTATTTTACATGAGTGTCATGATAGTGTTGCAGCTTAACATCTCTCAGAAGATAGAACACTAGAGAGGGTGAAAACCTGCTCTTGGTGGCCGAATTGGAAGAAAGATGTTGCAGAATACTGCCAAACCTGTGACAGATGTGAAAAGGCCAACAGAGCCACAGGAAGGAAATTTGGAATGATGATTCAAATCCAAGAACCAAAATCCCCTTGGAAAATAGTTCATATGGATTGGGTAACAGCACTACCTCCAGGAGGAGACAGAAGTTATAATGGATGCCTAGTGTTAGTTGACAGGTATAGCAAAACTCCTATGTTCCTACCATGTCACAAAGATGACACAGCTATGCACGCAGCCATAATGATATGGAATAAAGTCATTAGCCACACAGCCTTATTCCAAAATATCATAAGTGACAGAGACCCAAAGTTCACTTCAGCATTATGGACAAACCTCCATAACTTGTTTGTGACTAAATTATCATTTTTCAACAGTTTACCATCCTCAAACTGATGGTTTAGCAGAAAGAATGATACAAACCTTGGAGGACATGATCAGAAGATTCTGTGATTATGGAATGGAATTTAGAGATTCTGATGGTTTTACCCATGATTGGTGTACATTGATACCAGCTCTTGAACTAGCATATTGGAAGGTTTTTCTATTAAACTCTTGATAATAGTAGCAATATCAAGGGTACTATGACTGTCCTCAGTAGAAATATATAATATAATGAAATAGTATAACCACAAATTTAAATATAATTATTAAAAATAACTATTTAAAAAAAATAAATTTAATTATTATTATAAAAATATAATAATTACAAAATACAATAATTATAATAAATTATGATTATTCTATTATTGTTATAGTCACTGACAATCATAACAATAAGAAGTCTAAAGCTCTTAATGTGACAATTACATGTGGAAAATATGAATATTGACCACTTATAAATAATATAAATATTATTTCTAAAAGAATTAAAACACACACTGTGCAGAAATAATTCTTATAGAAAAATTCTATATAGAAAAACTAATACTAGATAAAAAATATAGAACCTTAGAGAAAACTCACTTATAATATTTATTTAATACAACAAGTTCAACAACAACACTAATTATACTAAATAATAATTATAAGTTAAAAACATGACAAAAATCAATATTTTTAAAGAGAAAACAATTTTTATAATAAAAATTATGATTAAAGAGTTTCTAAGAGGAATTTGGGGATTTTTGGAAGATGTTTAAGATGATAATTTTATATAATAAAATATATTATTGATGATTACAACAATAATCTGAATTCTATGATTTCAATTCTTTAATTTTAATTAATAAAGAATAAAATAACTTGAGAATTACTTGAATAATAAGATTTTATATTTAATAAAACTTTACCTGTTTAAATTTCAAATATGATTGGATTAATAATGATTGATGGACAAAAACGGTGATGAAAAGACTCTTTTTATGTCTTCAGAGCAGCTCTCATGATTCATAATGATTATAGAGGGCGTGCTAAGGTCAAAACTGAAAAACCATGCTTAAAAATAAAGTTCTTAACTTAAGGTAACTTATTTTTAATTCCAATTTAAACTTACCAGTGTTATCCTCAACTCCATGTAGCTTTAATCCTCATTTAAACTAATTATTTTAAGTTTTTAATATAAAGAAACTTATTTATATTAAATTTCATCACATGAAAAACTTAAAAATAGAGTTTCAAGCAGAAATCTCTTAAACTCAATTTTTAATTAATTTTTAAAGAAATTATAATTTTCTGTGAGCTTTGATTAAAAGATTAAATCTCCAGGCTAATTACCCAAGAAATTTATTTATAAAAGATACTCAAAATTTATTTATATGTAGATAATATCAAATTGTAAGCTGTGTGAAATTTTCAAGCAAATCCATTAAGAATTGGATTTTTAATGAATTTTTGAAGTTATTGCTATTCTTCCATGTAAAATCGCAATACACACCAAACCTTAACTTTTGATAAGGTTTTAATGCTTGTAACCTTAAAATTTTGAGTTTATTTAAGCTTTTTAAGCTTAATTAAGTTTTGAGAGTTCTTAAAACCTTAAATTCAAGTCTGCATATTGGGATTTACCCTTTGGCAGCTTTGAATTCCTGTCTAAAAAGGGATAAAACCAGTTTAAACTTTAATATTGGATCAAAGTCTAATGTTAAAGTTTAAAAAAGGTTGAAAATCCTCCAATACAGGTGGAAAACCTTAATTGAATCCTTGCAGATCCAAAAGGCTGGGTACCCCAGCTCTATTTGGTCTTTTTCCTTTGTCCCACCTTTCTGCATGGATTTTGCCCTTTTATTTATTTAAAGCCATACTATGGCCTTAAACCCTTTTAAATTGAGCTCACGCAGCATTTACATTCTGTAAGATGTGACTATGAAACTGGTGATAATATTACTATTAATCAACATTACTATGTCTGTTCTTATGAAATATAATAATAAAATATTATTATAACCACAATTAAATAATTAAAAATTATTTCTTTCACGTGTTAAGCACTACTAGTGATTTTAACAGTGAGTAAGTAATTGTCTACAAGAATCAATTACAAGAAGAATTTAATAATAAAAACTTCTTTATTAAAATAATAAAATTATTTTAATATATAATTATCTTTTGCAAGAATAATTATAAAGATAATTCTTGAAGAAAACTATTACTAGAGAAAAACTTTAAGAATTAAGAATAAATGACTCACTAATACTCCAAAGAACTTATTGATAGATAAGAGTAGAGAAATTTGACGTGGAATTGTGGATTTAAGGGATCAAAAGGATTTATAACAGTATTACAACAATATATAGTTGGATTCTATGACTTCACGTCTTTCTGGATGATTTTGAAAGATTTAAAACACTTAAGAATAGCTTTAACTAGTACTTACTTGTTGGTAATAATGATTTAATAAATTGATAAGATGATTATTGGAAAAAACAGCAAGAAGAGGCTTCTTTTAAGTCAACAACAGCTCACAGAGGCATGCCATGGAGCAAACTGAAAAACCAGTGAGTGAGAAAACAATAAACCCTTTTGGATTAATGATTGCATCATCTGTTGTCACGTAAGATTATCATAATTACTTAATTGATGCTTTTACGTGACTACCAACCCCAATATGGTTAAGAATAAAAGGAGTAACATCTGTAAATCTTCTTTTATTCTAAAATAATCATTGATTTCTCAAATTTATCAATGTTATTGCCAATTTCATCACAGGTTGTGATTACTGTGAATTTTTGAAGATTCAGTGTTTCACGTAGAATGGTCAAAAATGGACTGTACGTAAAACTTTGAATTCTACTAGTAAAACCATAATTATTTTTGGTTGTACCATAGATAATACAGTTCTTCATTGGTCCTGAAGGTTTCAGGAAGATTCATTAAGAATTGTATTTTTAATGAATTTTTGAAGTTTTTACCTCATTTCTACGTAGAATTGCAAATAGCAGTATTTTGCTGGTTCCTATGAGGTAAATCAATGAATATGGATCCCAAAAGGGTTTTAATTACTCTTTTAGGGTCTAGTCATGGAAAGTCATCAAGAATTGACTTGGTTACAAGAGTCTAAGTAGCTCATTACCTCCTTGGCACGTCAAAATAGCAGGTTATTTGCTATTTTTCTTATGATTACAGTAGGTGTAACTTGGTAACCAAGTTCCCAAAGAGTTTTAGTTTACCAATTGGGCCAAGATGAGCCATGGATCCATGCTCTGGAGCTATCCATGCCTCTGAGGCCTCAGAAGTTGGGTACCCTGGCTCTCTTTGATGTCTTTTGTCCCCCTTGCTTATTTTTATGTCAAAATAGTAATTTAAGCTTAAAGTGAGATATCCACTATGGGTGTACCAAAATTCCATGTAAGAATACCATGATATTAAGTGCTCAAAACATGCATAACACTATTCTTAGTGTATATGTAACATGGGATTTCTCACTTTCCCATTATTTTGGCTAAAAATCAAGAAAAACAAAAATTTTCACGGATCTTTTATGTGGTATTAATGATGTGGTATTGAAGTATTTTCCATTTTACCACCTCAAATACTTAAATTGAGCTTATTCACTCTATGGAGCTACCCTAGGTGAATTTTTGTGTAGAATCCAAATCTGGTCTTAAATCCATGGATTTACCTACTCAATAAAAAGTTATTCATCTTTTCTGAAATTGAAAATGATGAATTTTGGATATATGCATGACTTATGAGTTTTTCATAATTCAAAATTTCTTTTTAAGATAATTGTGGCCTATTTGGGTATGTAAAATATACCTCAAGGCTCACACATTCTGTATGGCAAATCCTTAGCCAATCCAGTAAATATACACAACACCTCAATTTTAACTAAAATTTTGGTAAGTTTGCATAAACTTTATGCAACTTTAAATTTAAGCTTATTTAAGCTTAAATTTAACAACTTTTAAAAAATGTTAAAAAAGCTACATTAGTACTGTGAGATTCTTAAATCTTCCAATAACATAAGAAATAAGTGTTTTTGGGTATAACACCTTATGGATGTGCCCTAGGTTATTTTTGGTGTAGAATCCAAAAATAACATAATATTTATAACTTTGTTTATCCAAAAAAAAGTTAAACTTATTTTTTGTTATTTTTTATTTTAATTTCATTAAAAGGTCTGTTTAAGACACATTTAACTGTGTATAAAGCTATTTGTGGCCTTATGGGTATGTTATGCATACCTCACAGGCTCACATTACCTACCACCAAAAAAAACTGTACCAAAACCTTTCTTTTGTAGTACACCCCCAAGTTATTTGTGGGGGTATAATCCACTGTCCAACCTCTCTACTTATACTTTTTTAAGTATGTAAAGCACACAATTCAAACTTTTCATTGAGCAATCGGTCTTCTCTCATGTCTGAATCTTCTGAGAAACTTATGGGAATCAGGTATTTTGCTTTCTACAATCAATTCATCTTAATGTTGTGGATTTTTATACCTGACTAAGTATTCTATTTCATTTTTCCCCCTAAGTCTTCTTTCTTTAAAGACTTTTTGTAAGGTGTGGATATGAAACTTTGATTCAAGATCAAGTACTTTTCCTGTCCTCAAAATTTGTATAAGGTAAAAATCAGTTAAAAATAGTAAGAAATATTATTTTTAAGAGAAAACACGCCAATTTTATTGTTTATAGCTTTATTAGTATAAAACAATGATATTATAAATATTTATTGTTTTACCAACAATAAAGATCTATCCAAAAATACTTTACAAGAGATATTTAAGGCTACAAAAGAAATTTCTTCAAGAGCAATTTCAATTGGAATTAATTGAGCAAAGGACTGCAAGCAATTGATTGAAGAACAGAGTCTTTAAGAAGAATATTAAAGAAAAAACATTCCCAAAAGTGACCAGAGTGAATTTGGAAACAAAGTGACAAAGTTAACAGTGATGAAAGATGCTTTAATTCACTGTTGGGGTGGTTCAGGGGTAAAAATGATTATATGAGTTACAAACAATTATTATAATTATTTTTTCACGTGGTTAAAAGGATTAAAAGGATTTAAAAATGGTGGTTGGAATCTCTTATTGATTGGTTTAACAGTGTTTAAACGAATTATAAAAGGAAAGAGATTCTAACATCAAGAGAAAAGTGGGGCAAAGAAGACATTCTTTTATAGCCATCAATTTTCTTACTCCAAAAGTAAAATTTACTCTTGTCAGTCGTGAAAAACAGTCTGACAACAGAAATGCCAATTATGGCATCATTCAACCCTGGTTTAGACAAAAAAAGGGCTGGTTTAAGCCATTTTAGACCCTTAAGTCAGCCATTACTATAGCAATACCTGGTCTAGAGCCTTCAAAACATGTCAGAATGTGTGTAAGAGGCTTAGAGACCAGTTAAAACTTTTTTTACTAACATTGTTTTAACTTAAGGATAGTTTTACCCTCTTGGCAGCAGTTAAAACCACCCTGGTTGGTATCAAAACCTCATCATCAATTGAGTCACAGACCCTGTGCCTCAATTCCAGGCCAAAAGTGATGAACTTTTGCCTGGATCTTGACATCCCACACCAGTCAGCAAGGATTTTGGGGGTCTGCCATCCTGTAAGATGTGACTATGAAACTGATGATAATATTACTATTAATCAACAGTACTATGTCTGTTCTTATGAAATATAATAATAAAATATTATTATAACCACAATTAAATAATTAAAAATTATTTCTTTCACGTGTTAAGCACTACTAGTGATTTTAACAGTGAGCAAGTAATTGTCTACAAGAATCAATTACAAGAAGAATTTAATAATAAAAACTTCTTTATTAAAATAATAAAATTATTTTAATATATAATTATCTTTTGCAAGAATAATTATAAAGATAATTCTTGAAGAAAACTATTACTAGAGAAAACTTTAAGAATTAAAGATAAATGACTCACTAATACTCCAAAGAACTTATTGATAATAAAAGTAGAGAAATTTGACGTGGAATTGTGGATTTAAGAGATCAAATGGATTTATAACAGTATTACAACAATATATAGTTGGATTCTATGATTTCACGTCTTTCTGATTGATTCTGAAAGAATTAAAACACTTAAGAATAGTTGAACTAATACTTACTTGTTGGTAATAAAGATTTAATAAATTGATAAGATGATAATACGGAAAAAACAGCAAGAAGAGGCTTCTTTTAAGTCAATAACAGCTCACAGAGGCGTGCCATGGAGCAAACTGAAAAACCAGTGAGTGAGAAAACAATAAACCTTTTTGGATTATTGATTGCATCATCTGTTGTCATGTAAGATTATCATAATTACTTAATTGATGCTTTTACGTGACTACCAACCCCAATATGGTTAAGGATAAAAGGAGTAACACTTGTAAATCTTCTTTTATTCTAAAATAATCATTGATTTCTCAAAGTTATCAATGTTATTGCCAATTTCATCACAGGTTGTAATTACTGTGAATTTTTGAAGATTCAGTGTTTCACGTAGAATATCCAAAAATGGACTGTAAGTAAAACTTTTAATTTTACTAGTAAAACTGTAATTCTTTTTGGTTGTACCATAGATAATACAGTTCTCCTTTAGTCCTGAAAGTTTCAGAAAGATTCATTAAGAATTGTATTTTTAATGAATTTTTGAAGGTTTTACCTCATTTCTACGTAGAATTGCAAATAGCAGTGTTTTGCTGGTTGCTATGAGGTAAATCAATGAATATGGGTCCCAAAAGGGTTTTAATTACTCTTTTGGGGTTTATCCATGGAAAGTCATTAGTAATTGACATGGTTACAGGAGTGTAAGTAGCTCATTACCTCCTTGGCACGTCAAAATAGCAGGTTATTTGCTATTTTCTGATGTTTTACAGTAGTTGTAACTTGGTAACTAAGTTCCCAAAGAGTTTTAGTTTACCAATTGGGCCAAGATGAGCCATGGATCCATGCTCTGGAGCTATCCACGCCTCTGAGGCCTCAGAAGTTGGGTACCCTGGCTCTCTTTGATGTCTTTTGTCCCCCTTGCCTATTTTTTACGTCAAAATAGTAATTTAAGCTTAAAGTGAGATATCCACTATGGGTGTACCAAAAGTCCATGTAAGAATACCATGATATTAAGTGCTCAAAACATGCATAACACTATTCTTAGTGTATATGTAACATGGGATTTTTCACTTTCCCATTATTTTGGCTAAAAATCAAGAAAAACAAAAATTTTCACGGATCTTTTATGTGGTATTAATGATGTGGTATTGAAGTATTTTCCATTTTACCACCTCAAATACTTAAATTGAGCTTATTCACTCTATGGAGCTACCCTAGGTGAATTTTTGTGTAGAATCCAAATCTGGTCTTAAATCCATGGATTTACTTACTCAATAAAAAGTTATTCATCTTTTCTGAAATTGAAAATGATGAATTTTGGATATATGCATGACTTATGAGTTGTGCATAATTCAAAATCTCTTTTTAAGATAATTGTGGCCTATTTGGGTATGTAAAATATACCTCAAGGCTCACATTCCCTCCCACCAAAAAATAAAATTGTACTACAATTTTATTAGTTATAAAAAGAATAAGGCCCCAAAAGGGGGTTAATGTCCACTGTCCAACCTCTTCACATTACTCAGATCAAGTAATTTAAAGCACATTTATAGACATATTCAGGCTTGTGGCCTTCTTTCATGTCTAAATCTTCTTAAGAGTTTATCTGAGTCAGGTATTTCTGATTCTGCCATCCATTCATCTTCATGTACTGGATTTCTATATCTGACAAGATATTCTCTTTGATTTTTACCCCTAAGTCTCCTTTCTTTAATGACTTTCTTTATCTTTCTGTCTTCATTCTGTTCCACAGGGGGCACAGTTAAAGGAGTTGGGTTCCTTAAAGGAAACAATTCTTTGTCAGCTGGTTGATAAGGTTTTATCAGGCTGACTGGAAATGTGGGGTGTTTATTTTCCAATTCACCACTCAATTCCACTTGAACTGCATTGGTTCCATGTAAGGCAACAATAACAAAAGGTCCTACATAAGAATCTTTAAGTTTCTTTGGGCCTTTGATATTATTAAAATTCAAGGTTGAAACTAGAAATAAGTCCCCTACTTTGAAGTCTGGTACTTTATGACTCTTGTCCCACTTCTGTTTTGCATAATCAAAAGCATCATCCATACTTTGTTTTGCATGGTGTTTTACTTTATCAAGCATTAATTTGAAGCTGGAAGCTGTAGGATGAATGTCAATCAAGTCTTTCCTCAGTGTGTCTGCTGGGAGTCTTGGATTCCATCCTTTTTCTAACATAGCAGGAGTTTGTCCTGTGGAAGAATGGACTGATGTCTTGTATGCCAATTCTAATGCAGGTATCAGAGTGCACCAGTCATGGGTAAAGCCATCTGAGTCTTTAAATTCTAATCCATAAGCACAAAATCTCCTGATCATGTCTTCTAAAGTTTGAATCATCCTCTCTGCTAGCCCATCTGTTTGAGGGTGGTATGCTGTAGAGAATGATAACTTAGTCCCAAACAATCTATGAAGACTGGTCCAAAGTGCAGATGTGAACTTGGGGTCTCTGTCACTTATGATATTCTTAAATAACCCTGTATGAGAAATAACTCTACTCCATAAAAGAAGAGCTGTATCCATAGCAGTGTCATCTTTATGACATGGTAAGAATATGGGAGTTTTGCTATATCTGTCTACAATGACTAAACAAGCATTATAACTTTTGTCACCACTTGGAGGAAGTGCTGTGACCCAATCCATGTGAACAACTTCCCAAGGGGATTTTGGTTCTTGAATATGGATCATTAATCCAAATTTCTTGCCTGTACTCCTGTTTGCTTTTTGGCATCTATCACAGGTATGGCAATATTCAATGGTTTCTTTTCTCCAAGATGGCCACCATGCACAGTTCTTCACCTTTTCAAGTGTTCTGTCTTCTGATAGGTGTCCAGAGTAAATGCTATCATGGCATTCATGAAGAATGGTATTGATGAGCAATCTACTACACAATGTCATCACACAAGAATGTTTTGTTCTATGGTAAATAATCCCATCAAACAAGTGAAATCTTCCTTCAGAATAGGAATTTTTCCAAACTTCATCTAGTGTATTAACCAAAGATGTGTCTTTGCAGTCTTTATCCAATAAAGAAGTCAAGATATGGCAATTCTTGTCTTGTTTATAAGACTCTCTGACCTCTTCAAAGAATTCAGTCCCAATATCAGTTATGTTAATCCCTTCAATTGGAATCTGTGGTTCAGCTTCCAAAGGTACATAAGCTGGGTTATCAGGAGTGTTGGCTAAAGCCCATCTACTAAGTCCATCAGCATTTTTGTGAATGTTTCCTGCTTTATGAACTATAGTCATGTTTCCTCTATATTCTTGAATGGCTATTTGCCATCTCAACATATGTCTGTTGGGAGTTTTCATGTTAAGAAGTGATTTCACGGCATTACAGTCAGTTATCACTTCAAAAACACTGCCATCAAGGTAATAGTGTAATTTCTCAAGTGCCCATACCAAACATAAGCACTCCATTTGGCTTGCACCATATCTGGCTTCTGTTGGTTTGATTTGTCTTGAGATATAACAAACTGGTCCTTCTGTAGGTTTGTCATCAATAATTTGGAGTTGGTGTAGGGCTGCCCCTAATCCATCCCCACATGCATCAATGTACAATTTAAAAGGAATATTCCAGTCAGGCATGAGGAGTAAAGGTGCTTCTGTAAGGGCTTTCTTTATCTTCTCATAAGCTTTAATTCTTTCCTGTGTCATTTCAAATACAGTCTGTTGATCACAGATTCTATAAAGTGACTTGGCTAGAATTGCAAAATCTTTCAAGTGTTGCCTATAGTAACTAGCAAATCCAAGAAAAGACATCATTTCTTTTTTATTCTGGGGTATTGGCTTAAGTATCACTGCTGCTACTTTATTCTTGTCAATACCCAAGCTCAAACCAGAAACAACATGTCCTAATGCTTTGAGTTCTTCAAAACCAAAATTGCATTTCTTAAGTGAAATTTTCATGTTCACTTCTGCAACTTTATGAAGTACTCTTGCAAGTCTTTCAAGGTGCAAAGACCATGAGTCAGAACATATAATAATATCATCAATATAAATGATAAGCCATCCTTCAGACAATTCTGTGGGGAAGATGGTATTCATCATTCTTTTATAATGAGATGGAGCATTTTTAATGCCAAATGGCATTCTAAGATACTCATAAATACCACAGTGAGTGATAATTCTAAGTAATTTCCTAGCTTTAGGCGTCAAAACATTTTGATGGAAGCCTTTTAATGCATCCATTGATGTTATATACTTGGCTTTAGACAATTGAGTCAAGGTTTCTTGGATCCTAGGGATTGGATACCTATCTGGAACTGTGTAGGTATTCAAAGCTCTAAAATCTCCAACCATTCTTGACTTATCATTATGCCATGCAATAATAACAGGTGTTGTCACTTCAACTTCCTCATTATGGCCTACTTTCCTTAGCACACCAAGTTGGATCAACTCTTGGATATGTTTTTCCAAGGCCTCTCTAGCTCTGGGACTGGCTGGATAAGCTGGTCTTCTAAGTACTGGAGGATATGGTCTATCAATATTAAGAGTAATATCAATTTCATGTCCCCTTATAGCGCCTAATGGTTCATTATCAGATGCAAATGCATTATTGTATGTATATAATACATCAATAAGTTCATTCCTCATCTTTGGTGACAATGATGGATTAATTTGTGCTTCAACAAGTTGTTTAGACACAAATTCATCTTTGTAAGTATCTTTGACAGAAGATACTACAGATATCTGTTTTGGCATATTGGAGAAAGCAAATTTTTGCCTTTTGTTATCTCCAATTGTGAAATATCTGTCTTTATGGTTATTTATATCAATACCATAAATATTCAAGTAATCATTTCCAAGAATGATATGCTGAGATGTACAATTATCTATTACTACAATCTCAGTTTTCATTCTTACACTTCCTGCTGGATGTGGGAATACAATATTAGTATCCAATATGCCCAAGGGGTACATATTGTTACTGGCACTACTGAACTGTACACCTTCTATTGGTAATAGATGGTTTTTCCATTCAGGAAGTATAATTTGAAGATAATCTTTGCCAATACAAGTGCAAAATGCCCCTGTATCCAGATTCACTTTGGCTTCAATATCACTCATTAGAACTGATGTGATACAGGATGCTCCAGCAGTATAACCCTTTCCTCTAGCAGGTTTTGTTTTACACATTCTGGCATCTTGGATATTGATCAGGTTGTAGCAATCCTCACTGTACTGTGGCAAGTGGGTATGGACTTCTGTGACCTCAAAGAAAGCTGAAATGTTTTCAATGGGATAGTCCTCTACTGGTGTATCTTCAGAGACTGCAGAATCTTGATCAGACTCTTCTTTCTCTTCAGTACACTGGATGTCTTCAATGATTTGAACTTCATTGATCTTTGTCTTCTTAGGGCAAGTGTTGGCTAAATGTGAAGTACTTCCACATTTATGACACTTCAAGACAGGTCTTTCTGGTCTTCTTTCCTCTCTAGGAATCTTTGAGACTATTTTGGACTCTATTGGGTTTCTAACCCAAGTTTTACCAATTCTTGTTCTGGTAATGATATCTTCCATAGCATTAATGTAGTCCTCTGTTGAACAGGGTTCCACACATCTGCTTTTGATAGCATGTTCCAGTTCTCCTCCACACTTTCTTAATATTTTCATATTAATCATAGTGTCAGACATATCTGGGTGTAAAGCAGATAATCTGTCTTTTTGTTTGAAGAACCAAGTAAGTGGTTTGTCTTTTTCTGAGTTAAAAATGGCACTTTCAAAAGCATTCTCCATTTTAAACCTCCAAGAATTATTGGCCCATTTGGTAATCACTTCAGATTTCCACCAAGACCAGTCATGTCTTCCATGATCTATTCTCATCTTGTAATACCATTTCTTTGCAGTCTTGGTAAACAAACAATGTAATTTTCCTACTATGATTTCATCAGGTATATTAAAGTCTTCTTGCAACATATCAATAGTCCTGATGAATTCAATGTGGTTGTATTCTCCTTCACCAGAGAATGTTGGCCATTCTTCTAATTTGGGAATATCCTTTGCAGAAATAACATTCTCTCCTAAGAATGGAGTCAAACTTTCTTTGACAGAAAGTTTTTCTTCAGTCAAAGGTGTAGAATGTCTTGGCATATGTGGTTCATGATTCTTATGAATTTGCTCCACACTTGCAATTATTTCATTCTTCAATTTCTGCCTTTCACTGTCACTTTTTGCTAAATGTATAGCAAATTGATTGGTGTTCTTAACTATTTGTAAGACATGGTCTTCAAGAGTTTTAAGTCTATCATTTACTTTAAAGTTGGAAAGATCCTCTGTGTCATTATTTTGACATTGGTTCTCAATTCTTTCACAAGCATTGCTAATTGACTCAAGGGTGACAGTTGTCAATTTATGCCAATCAGAATGTTGCTTGTCATTTTTCTTTAAATCATTGATGTCTAATGTAATTTGCTTTAACTTTGACTCAAGTTTGCCAATTTCTACACTAATACTTCTATGTACATCATTTATTTGCGTGGAAAAGTCCTGTTCATCCTTTCCTGCTCTTTGGCTGTGAATTCCATAAGAGTTCTGGCCATATTGAAGACACTGTCCACGGCTGAAGGCTCCAATCTGGGGATCCTGTACCCTTGTGGGTAAGGTCTGTGCCAATTGGCTTTGCCTTTGCCCTTGCCTTGATGGTTCTTGGGACCTCTCTGTTTCTTTTGAGGTCCTTTGGGCTTGTTCTTGGATGCTTCTGGAGCTGGTTTGGAGCTGGTAGATGCCACTGGTGCCTCTGTCTCCAAAGTTGGAGTCATTTCCAATTCTTTCTTCTGGTCTATGGATAAAAGACTCTGGTTCTTCAACCAATTCTTTATCTTTTTGACCTTGTCTTTGCAAGACAGGGGGCTCCAACCTCCTAAGAGTTCTATGGTCTTCTCCTGACCCAGAAAGCTCTTGATGTGTAAGTAGGAGTTCATGGCCCCCTGCCAAAGGCTTGGGCAGATTTCCCACTCCTCTTCTTTGGCTGCTCTGAACCAATTTTTGTACTGGCTCTGATATATTTCTATTGCTGCCACTTGAAAATGGTTCAGCCCTGGAAATATTATCATAAATTAGTTCAGGCTCAGAATTCACGTCAAAATCTGTTGGTACAGACCTTGGGGAATGGGGGGCAACTCTGGCATCCTCCAGATGTGCCTTTCTTGTGGAAGATTTGGCACTTCTGGATTTGGTCTTGCCTCTTCTTTGTCCACATCCATCTGGTTGGACTGAATAGTTGCTTCCATTTCTGGTATGCACCATTTTCACGTCAATTTAAAGATAAAAGGTGAAAATATAAGATAAAATACACACCTTTTGGTGGTAATTGAGCTTTTTCTGAGTTGAATAAGGTGCCTCTTTTAGCAATCTGCACCTCAATACTGTCTTCAGATTCTGCTTCTGAAGATTCTGGACTAGTGATATATCTTTTACTGAGTCTGTTGCCAGCTGCACAGTATTTGATTAAAGACACTAAAAGAAATTATAAAAGAGAAAAAATTATTTTTTATACTTTTTAAAATATTTTTTAAAGATTTTTTATAAGTTTTATATTTTTTAATATTAAAAAATTATTCTTTTTAAAGAAAAAAAAATTAAAATTTAAGATTTTGAATGAAAATTAATTCAGAGTAACTCAAAGAATAATTTTATAAGTTTTTGGATGTGAAAAAGCCACGTGTAAAAACAATATAAAATTAAACCAAATTCCTCAATGAAAAAGATTTTTAAAACAATTTCAAAAATAAAAATATTTTAACTCCAAATTGAAAGAAAAAAAATTAATTAAATTAATATATTTTAGAGCTTAAAAATATATTAATTAAGGGTACAAGGTTCAAAAAACACGGCCAGGCCCCCAAATGTAAGATGTGACTATGAAACTGATGATAATATTACTATTAATCAACAGTACTATGTCTGTTCTTATGAAATATAATAATAAAATATTATTATAACCACAATTAAATAATTAAAAATTATTTCTTTCACGTGTTAAGCACTACTAGTGATTTTAACAGTGAGCAAGTAATTGTCTACAAGAATCAATTACAAGAAGAATTTAATAATAAAAACTTCTTTATTAAAATAATAAAATTATTTTAATATATAATTATCTTTTGCAAGAATAATTATAAAGATAATTCTTGAAGAAAACTATTACTAGAGAAAACTTTAAGAATTAAAGATAAATGACTCACTAATACTCCAAAGAACTTATTGATAATAAAAGTAGAGAAATTTGACGTGGAATTGTGGATTTAAGAGATCAAATGGATTTATAACAGTATTACAACAATATATAGTTGGATTCTATGATTTCACGTCTTTCTGATTGATTCTGAAAGAATTAAAACACTTAAGAATAGTTGAACTAATACTTACTTGTTGGTAATAAAGATTTAATAAATTGATAAGATGATAATACGGAAAAAACAGCAAGAAGAGGCTTCTTTTAAGTCAATAACAGCTCACAGAGGCGTGCCATGGAGCAAACTGAAAAACCAGTGAGTGAGAAAACAATAAAACTTTTTGGATTATTGATTGCATCATCTGTTGTCATGTAAGATTATCATAATTACTTAATTGATGCTTTTACGTGACTACCAACCCCAATATGGTTAAGGATAAAAGGAGTAACACTTGTAAATCTTCTTTTATTCTAAAATAATCATTGATTTCTCAAAGTTATCAATGTTATTGCCAATTTCATCACAGGTTGTAATTACTGTGAATTTTTGAAGATTCAGTGTTTCACGTAGAATATCCAAAAATGGACTGTAAGTAAAACTTTTAATTTTACTAGTAAAACTGTAATTCTTTTTGGTTGTACCATAGATAATACAGTTCTCCTTTAGTCCTGAAAATTTCAGAAAGATTCATTCAGAATTGTATTTTTAATGAATTTTTGAAGGTTTTACCTCATTTCTACGTAGAATTGCAAATAGCAGTGTTTTGCTGGTTGCTATGAGGTAAATCAATGAATATGGGTCCCAAAAGGGTTTTAATTACTCTTTTGGGGTTTATCCATGGAAAGTCATTAGTAATTGACATGGTTACAGGAGTGTAAGTAGCTCATTACCTCCTTGGCACGTCAAAATAGCAGGTTATTTGCTATTTTCTGATGTTTTACAGTAGTTGTAACTTGGTAACTAAGTTCCCAAAGAGTTTTAGTTTACCAATTGGGCCAAGATGAGCCATGGATCCATGCTCTGGAGCTATCCACGCCTCTGAGGCCTCAGAAGTTGGGTACCCTGGCTCTCTTTGATGTCTTTTGTCCCCCTTGCCTATTTTTTACGTCAAAATAGTAATTTAAGCTTCAAGTGAGATATCCACTATGGGTGTACCAAAAGTCCATGTAAGAATACCATGATATTAAGTGCTCAAAACATGCATAACACTATTCTTAGTGTATATGTAACATGGGATTTTTCATTTTCCCATTATTTTGGCTAAAAATCAAGAAAAACAAAAATTTTCACGGATCTTTTATGTGGTATTAATGATGTGGTATTGAAGTATTTTCCATTTTACCACCTCAAATACTTAAATTGAGCTTATTCACTCTATGGAGCTACCCTAGGTGAATTTTTGTGTAGAATCCAAATCTGGTCTTAAATCCATGGATTTACTTACTCAATAAAAAGTTATTCATCTTTTCTGAAATTGAAAATGATGAATTTTGGATATATGCATGACTTATGAGTTGTGCATAATTCAAAATCTCTTTTTAAGATAATTGTGGCCTATTTGGGTATGTAAAATATACCTCAAGGCTCACACATCCCCCTTAGAGCTAGAGTTCTTTTCCCCCCCAATTTTAATCTTTCCAATTCATTTTTTCCTTTAATTCCTCATCATGTATTATACTTGTAATTTACATATGTAATTCAATTGAATTGTACAGTAAAGTACAGTAATCATTGATACCTAATATGTAAATCAAAATTCACTCATGTAATACATGCGCACATTTTGACATTTCAATTGAATTCAATTGAAAATACTTCAATTCCTCATAACTTCTAAACTAAACACAACACCTCAATTTTAACACCAAAATTGATGGTTAACACCACATGTGGTGTGAATTAAATTAGAGTTTGGAGGATTTTCAATTTTTGTATTGAAGATGCTAAAACCTTAATTTAAGCTTATTTAGAGTTGAGTTACAAAAATTTCACTCAGAGATGACCCCACCTAATATTTTATGAGGAATCAAATAGTGAAATAATTTTTATATGTTTATTTATTGGATAAAAAGTTATAATATATTTTATATAAATTTTTACCAAATATATTTTAATTTCACAATTTTTATTAAAAATTCATTTATACTTAATTTTTACAAGTAAAAATATAATTTCATAATTTTAAATTTTATTGTAATTTTATTTTTAAATTATAATTAAATTTTGGTTTTTAAGTATAAATTTGTACTTATATTTCAATTTTTATTTTTATAATATAAATAAATTTCTTTTATTTATATTTGTGTCTTAATTTATCTTTTGTGGTCTTTTGGGTATATGAAAATACCTCTAAGGCTCACGAAGAGGAAGAAGTTCCTATGCCTAGGAGGCAATTGAATGGATCAGGAAAAAAAAGCTGTGGATCATACTTTCCCTCGCTAAAGGCAGAAAAAGCCATTTTAGGCTCAGGAAACTTTTCCAAAAGCAAAGGGGATGAATCATGTGAAAAGGAGGCCAGGGAAGGAGTTGAGGAAGGATCTCTTGTTGAGGCCAAGGCCCAATCCAACAAAGATGTGTTACAAAAAGCAGGAGAGGGATTACCAAAAGTCATCCTCTCTATTTCCTCAGCTGGAAAAGCATTTATGAATTCTTCAAAGCAAGACCCATAGCAAAGATCACTAGAGCTCATCCTAATAAGTAATAATAAGGAGAATTCAAGGATCAGCAAATATAAATCAAGTAATAATGAAGAAATAAATAATCCACAATTACTTTCCAGACCTGAGAACTGATAAATATGAAGTAAAATGAACAACCAAGTGACTAGTGGTGGGATTTTTCTTGGTGGGGTCCACTCCTAGCTCTTTATAGCTGCATCCCAACATCCTACAATGCTTTGGTTCCTCCTTATATGCTGAATAAAAGAGAAGAAACCTATTTATCTCCAGCAAGCCCTCACGCAAAAAAAACTAATGCATGATGAGTGGCAGCTAAAGCCTAGCAAGAGTTTAGTTCCTATATTTTTACTACTAAAAAATAAGAGGAGAGGAAGAACCCAAGATGTAATGGTCCAGAAGAAGAAAAAATGAAGAGGTGCTGGCTAAGCTGCTGTAGCTCACCTTTTGGGAAAAGGATGGGTTATACAGAGAATATTTGTGACAGGTTTAGAATGAGACCTTGAAAGAGTAAACTAACACAAAGGAGGGTAGGCTAGCCAAAACTAAGAGATCCATCAGCCAAATCAGCATGAAAGGGATCCTTCAATGAGTAGGCAGTGTGGCGCTTCTGTTTGAGATATCAATGTAGATTAATAAAATAATAATAATAAGAGAAGCAGAATCTGGGAACTTAGATTGCATCAGAAATGGGATTAGCCAGCTTGGTGTTATTCTTCTCAATGGTAATATTGCAAAAGGCTGGTCAGATCAAATAGGAACCTAGGAGTTAAAATGCCTTTAATTAGTGGATCATATAAAATAATAACATAATAATATAAAAAATTGAATAAAAAAACCTTACATAAGGATATCTCATCCACATTTCTCGCATATCAAGGAAACACCACATGAAGATTAGTTGGCCCTGGAGTCTCCTCCTAGTTTGGCCTATTGGATGACTCTTATAATATTAATAAAAACTGGCTTGAATTCAGTGGCCTGAAAAAAGTAAGGAATTGAGTCAAAGATTGGTATTACTTTGAAAAGGTGTTCAATGCACAATAAAGTCATAAAAAAACACCAACATATGTTAGAAACACGGTACACAGCTTGCAGCCACCTGAAAGCTTTGAAATTTGACAGTAAACTCAATTTAAGAGCACACCATGGGAGATAGGGTTATAAGTACTATTGGAGGGGTAGTTGGCATAATTTCTGTACTAGCAAAACAGAGATGCTGGAATTAAGCAAAAAAAAATCACCGATTAAACACCCTAATCAATACAGAGGGTATTGGGACCAAGGGGGAAAGGATTCTCTCCCTAACATTTCCAACAGACCGGGTTAGGATCACACTGAAGAGCTATTGAAAGATTGCAATGTGAATTAGCAATCACAAAATGATCTTTCAATTTTTTCTGAAGTCGTCAAGGGAACTAATACCTTTTATTACCGAAATCACACCGATAAAGCCACACCCCGAGGAAAATTTAATAACCAGCAGGTGTTGATGTTTGTGGAAAACCACAAACCTATGGAAGCTTGTGGGTGGTAAGAGAAATGATCATGGAAGAAACAGTCTAAGTAATGCTACAGCACTCCTACAAATAACAATACACATCCAAAGTCAGCTGTGAATCAAGTGATAAAAGTTAGAAGTAGCAGTACCTCCCCTAACCTGGCTGATTATTTATCGATCCTTTCCAACAAATCAGGAATACTGCACTCGACTTAAATTCCAGTATCCTAAAGAGTGCTAAAGCACAAACACACCACGCGAAGAAGTTCAGAGCACAATAAAAGTGCTTTTAAAGGAATTAGAAAGAAGGACAAGATGAAGAAATAAAATACATTTAAAAATAAAAAATAAAAAATAAAAAATAAAAATAAAAAGAATAAAAAATAAAGTAACTCACCCAATCAAATTTCCAGCACCCTAAAGGGTGTTGGAGCATCCAACAACAATAAGCCAACCTAAGCCGAAGCTGTTCAAAGGGGTTAAAAGACAAATCCACTGAAAAACAGACCACACGAAGTGGTTTATAGCACCATAAGAGTGCTCTGAAAGAAATTAGTAAAAGAAAAGCTCACCCGAAGTTGTTTGAGCATGAGAGGGGGCTGATGGAGTCTATTAGAGTATAGCACACAAACCCGAAGCACCCAAAAAGGGTGCCTAAGCCCTCATTATGGCTATAAACTGCTTGGTTTTTTTAAATTGATTTTTTTCTGTTTTCTTCTTAATTTACATATTTCATTTTCTATTTTTTTTGTTTTCTTTGTTTAAAAAAAATATAAAATAATAATAATAATAAATAAAATTAAAATGAATGAATGAATTGATAATAAAAAGAAGAACATAGAAAAATTAATAGAAATATATAAAGAAAATATTTGTTTATTTATTTATTCATTTATGTTATTCAATATTTTATTTTATTTTAATTCAAATAACTGATCAATTTTTCAAAAAAAAAGAAAAAAAAGAAAAAAGAAAAAAGAAAAAATATTAAATATTAAATCAAAAGAAAATCCCTTCAGCATGGCTATAAAATGCTGGTTTCCTTTTTCCAAATTATTTTATTTTATTTTTGTAGGAAATGTTCTAAAAAACAAAAAATAATAAGAAAATTACTGTAAAAGTGGACAACATAAAATATATGTATATATATATAATATATATATATGAATTTCACATAAAAAGGAAAAAAAAACAAATATTCCCTGAGCAAGGCCTTAAACTACTCACTTTTTTTGAATATTTATTGAATTTCTTATTTTAACTGACATATTATTTTTTTACAGTTTTTTATATGAATCAATATATATAACAGAATGAGAGTTGAAAATGAAAAAGCACTCAGAATGGCTTGAAACTGCTTGATTTTATTTATTTTTTGATTCTTATTTCCTCTATCAATGCTAAAAAAGTTTTCATTTTTGATACAGGTATATTTCAATCAAAAACAGTATATATATATATATATCATGAATTAAGGAGGTTGAAATAAACCAAGAAGATGTCCCCAGAAGGAAATCAAACTTCTTGCTCCTGCTTTTATTTTTATCTTGTGGCTGTTTATTTTACTTAACTGAAAATGATTTTTTAATTTTTTACAGGGCTTTACAATAAATTTGAGAAAAAGCCCTCAGCATGGCTTAAAACTGCTTGATTCATTAAAAAATCATAATCTTTGTTTTTATAATTTTCTAATTCATTTTTTATTCTACAGGGCTATAAATTGAAAAAACAAAAAAAGGGGGCCCTCAGAAAGGCTTTAAACTGCTTGTTTTGTTTTTTATCATTAAGCTTTTTTATTGTTATTTTTATTTTTAATATGCTACAGGGCTATAAAAAACCAAAAGTCCTAAATAAGACTATAAAATGCTTAATTAAATTCACAACTTGGCTTTGAATATAAATAAAATGTCATGAAATCCAAAAGTATCAACAAGAATAAAAGAAAAAGGAACCAAAGGTCCTTGGAAAGACCATAAACTGCCCACTAAGAATTCTCGATATGGACTCAAAATACAACAAAGAATCAACCAATGATCCTTGACAAGAACATAAACTGCCTATTTGAAGTATTGAAAAAGATTGAACAAGGACTGACAAGACAGGATAAGTCCTAGGCAAGACTATAAAATAACTAAGAATTAGAGGCATATCCCATTCATGATCTCAAGAATATTTTATTTATTTATTATATCTATTTTACTTTTTCTACTATTACAGCAAGAGCAATTAAATTGTCTTAAAGTTTCAACCCAAAAATAATAATAATTAAAAAAACTCTACATCAATTAATTTTTCAAAAATGATCATTTTATGTGAAATATTTCTTGAGTTAAAAGAAAGTGATTGAAAATTGTTTGAAAAGAAGAGGTATTTATTCCGTGGAGGAATAAATTCAACTCTGAAGGAGCTACTTATATCAAAAACTCATGAATTGATGACATAATTTGGGGAATTTACATATTAATAAAAAATCAATGTGCTATTTAATCCAAATGGAATTTGAAAAGCCCCCCAAAAGCAAACAAGAGTTTCTTTTTAATTGTACAAATTTGCAATTTCACTGTTTATATTTTTCTTAAAAACCCAAATGCATTTATCAGTAACAGAAAATTGGAACCATAAAGGGGATGGACTTGAAATAAATTCTGAGTCACAATGATGATTACAAAAAGAAAGTGTTGTGGCATCATAAGGGTCATTATATGAATAAAGGACTCAATTATGATCATTCAATTATGTCATATCAATTATAAATACTCTCAAGGGCACCAATCCTTACCTATTGGCACAAATTACAACCTGTAACCAAACAGCTCCATGATCTTAATTGTGATTCAGGTTTATTTCCTTTAAATTGTGATTTTTACTCAGATATCTCAAATATTGGCTATTTCATACTTAAAATTAAAGAAATACTATTCAGTCCAATTTAAAAAGAAATTATGTGAATTTACTGTATTGCTATTTATTCTTATCAAAATAGCTATAAAAAATAAGGGGTGGGTAAAATTATTTCTTACACTATCCCTTATAGTGGAAGCTTTTGGGGAATGAAGATATATCCTTTTCAAACGTTGAAAAAAAACTCAAGATTTTTGAATGGGGAAGTGGCCCTCATCCAAAAAATATCATTAAAAAAAATTAATTAATTTAAAAACTCAATTTTCAATTATCTTATTATTTTAATTTTTTAATTTTTAATTTATTTTTTATGAGAGGAATACTTTAGGAAAGCAGAAGAGCCAAAGGAAGTAAATTTTTTTGAAGAAATATCAAGATAATTTGGAAAACGTATATCACAGATAGATTATTCAGACACTGAAAAATGAAGATTAATTATGAAGAAAAGAAGAAGTTCCTTATGGATAGACCTTTGGACAACACAAGACCTTGGCCATTTATGTGATTCTGGATTTAAAACCATTTGGAATTCAAGAATCACTGGTCAGGGTCTATAGACTGAAGGATGACCTACTGAATTAATTATGGACTCTGGACTCACTTAACATGATGTACTAACAAGATGATGTAAAAAACTCAGCTCAAATTGCCCTTGGGATTTTAAAGAAGCTTGAAGGCTGAAGAGGGCCTCAGCATGTCACTAAACTGCTTCCCCTGTAGACTTGGGAAGGGAAAATTACAAAAAATAACAGCCAAGAGTCTGGAGGGGACTTCACTAGGCAGGAGAAGTTCTGAAGGACCATTTTTGTCCTTATCATGACAATAAACTTCTCCCTTTGTGTAACAGGGACAATAGGTTTAACAAGTGTTTATCATTGGCAAATTGGCCACAATTAACCATGTGAAGTCCCAAGCCATCAATTAAGACAAGAAAATTCCTGATCAAGAAATAAAAAAACCAGAAGAATCTTGCATCAAATTGGAATAATGAAGATTGAAGAATAAAACAACAGTCAAGTGGAATCACAAATCAAGCCCAAAGGATCTCCAGAATCAAGATAAGCCCTTGTATCAGGTCAGGAGGTCTTTGCATGACTTAAACTGCAGGACTTGTATACCAAATATACAGGGGTTACACACCTAGTTGTAGGCTCTGTGTGACCTTAAGCTAAATTTCTTTTATGGAAGAAAGAAGAAAGAAGAATCGTGAAGACCTCAACATTTCAGGACACTAGCAGATTCTTCAAAATCATTGGGAAAAAAACACTAATTGAAGATGGATCACCAAATCTTAGGAGCCAAATATAAATCAGTCCTGAAGAAGGTTAGAGCATTAAATGAGCCAATGACTCAAGACCTTAAGCCAACTTTGGAAATACCACCTTTGTCAAGAGATCCTTATAAAAAACCCTTATCACCAAACCCACTTATATTTCAAGAAACCTTCAAAGTCATCCATGAAAGACTGCAAGCAGTTAATTTTGGCCCACCAGGATGTTTATCAAAGGATGAAATCAATTTACTCAAAAACATTATTAACTCAAGGGAAAAAGAAATATCTTTCTGTGAAGAAGAAATAAAATTACTCAAACACTCATATGGAAGCCTTCCAAGATACCAGTAATACCTCATGAACGTTGGAAGAAGAAACCAATTCCCATTCCCAAATCAATTTCATCTCAGCTTACTGAATTAATCAGAGAAAGAATCAGGACTGGACTCTATGAGAAATCCAGCTCAAGTGTCAGGCTGAGTCTATGATAAAGATGTATAATAGTGTTTACAAGCTTTAACTATGACTGTGACATGGTAAAAATGGTTTTTGAAGATTTGTGATGATGGTAATAATGATAATAGTTAATTTAATTTAAAATAAAAGGGCTTTACTATACTAGTATAGTAGTGGTGAGCACTATTGAAACACCTGGGTGCAGCTTTACCTGTTGGATTACAATAATAAAGACTGCAATACTTCTAAATTAAGAGTATACCTGATTATTTTCCAAGAGTATAACTGTTTTTGACAGTTTTACTATGTAGGAATTCAAGAGCAGGAGGAGGAAAGCAATTCTGGCTGTGAAAAGCCTCCTTTTTATCCTGAAATGGGGTGGAAAGGGTGTTAGACCTTTCCATGTAGAGGAAGTGAAGATTTTTTCACTCTCTGAGACAGGCTTGTGGTTTTAAAAGACCTGTATAGCCTGCATTGGGCTCAGATGTGGTTTTGAAACCACATCCGGGCAGTTTTCACCAATACAGGGTGAAAACTTTCATCTGGGGACCTCACAGCCTGATTCTGACGTGTATGACAGGTAGAATGCTGTACAGAAACTGTATGGGACCCCAGTATTGGCTGACATATGAGGTATTGAAGTAAAAAAAACTCCTTTGTCTATTCAAAACCTCATATTCATGATTATGGGACATTATCCCATGGTAAGGCTGTATATGACAGCAGGTGGGAATCTGACCTTAAAACAGCCATAACTTTGTCAATTCTTGAGATATAAACCTCAGAATTGGTTCAGTGTGTAGCCCTGTATGTGCTCTACACAATTATACCTCATTTGACATGGATATCATTAAATATGGCACAGGTATCCTATGTACAAGACTTTTGTACATTTGTGTGGTTTAGGAAAAAAGCTGTATTGGGCTTATTTGCACCATATGTTGTGTTCTAGTTGAGATATGGGGAAATGGATGACACCATCAGATAGCCCTTATTGTGCTCTTCCCAAAAAGACCCCACTTTAGGTATCTCAGGCCAAAACTTCAAAAGTTAGATGAGAGGTGAATGTTTTGTTCACCCTTATTTGGCCTGAATTTGGCCATAGCTCAATTAATCCTGGTGCTAGCTCAGTTTGGGTAGTCCAACTGGATAGCCCTGGCTTAGAGCTTCATTTTAAATACCCATTTGATGGGATTAAGCCTCTACTTCTGGATTTTAGATGAGAGGTGAAAATTAAGGTTTATGCTCAGAAACAACTTTGAGCAGGAATAACTTTGTTATTCTTTTTCCTATGGTGATGGGACTTATATATTCAGAAAGTGGTGAGTTTCCTCTTTCCTTTGATACCTTTTGAGCTAATTTGGCTCAGCCCCATGTTTTGGTGGTATCTTGGCTATACCATTGGTTTATGGTATTTTGGCTGTCATGCTTGTGCTCGGGTTTTGAGTCACAGGCTGACATACCCTCCCTCTAAAAAAGGCTCATCATTGATGAGGCTTTTCAGTCCTCCTAGAGGCTCTTAATATCCTTAAATGAAGGTTCCAATCTGTTATAGCATCTTCTGTCAACCATTTATCTTTATCCGCTGTTTGGTTCTTGAATCTGACTAAGTATTGTCTTTGATCCTTCCCATTAAGTCTGATCTTCCTGTCCCTGATGATTTTACTCACAGGTCCAGGGGAGTCCTCCACTTCCACTATATCAGGTGGTGTGGGGTTCTTCTTCCTGGAGGGGAATTTTTACTCCTCTGTTTGGAATTATGGCTTGACCAAACTTACTGGAAAGACTGGGTGCTTCCTGGAAAATTCCTCTGTAAGTTTGACTTCCACTGCATTGTTCCCTATCAATTTAATGATAGTGAAGGGCCCTAAAAATGAGTCTCTCATTTTCTTAAGTCCTTTAAGGTTATCAAAGCTCAGTGTGGACAATAGTACTTGGTCCCCTTCCTTAAAGTCAGGTTCCGGTGTGTCTTGTCCCACCTCTGCTTATTATATTCTTTTGCCTCAGCTTTGCATTTGGTGGCTGTGTCACAAGCCCTCTTCCACATATCATGGAAGTCTTTGGCTGTGGGGTGGATGGTCAGAAGATTTTTCTTCAAGTGATCCACAGCCAACAGGAAATTCCACCCTTTCTCTACCAGTGCAGGTGTTTTTCCTGTGGTAGAGTGTTGGCTTGTATTATAAGCCAGTTGGACAGCTGGTAGAAGGGTGACCCAATCATGGGTGTATCCCTCATGGTACTTGTATTCCATGCCATAGGCACAGAACCTTCTAAGGATGTCTTCCATAGTCTGGATCATCCTTTGAGCTAGGCCACCTTTTTGTGGATGGTAAGCTGTGGAGAATTCAAGCTTGGTTCCAAGCATGTCATACAAGTTGTTCCAAAATTCAGATGTGAATTTTGGGTCCCTATCACTAATGATTATCTTAGGGACTCCACAGGTGGATATGATGTTATTCCAGAATAACAGAGCAGTATCCATGGCTGTGTCCTCTTTATGGCATGGTAAACAGCTCATGCTCTTGCTGAACCTATCAACTATGATTAGGCAGGCATTGTAGTTTTCTTTGCCTCCTGGGACAAGTCCTGTGACCCAGTCCATATTGATGGTCTCTCATGGGTGTTTGGGTTCTTCAATATGTTGAAGTAATCCATACTTCTTCCCATGTTCTCTGTTTGCTTTTTGGCATCTTTCACAAGTGTTGATGTATTCACTGAACTCTTGTTCCCACTTGGGCCACCAAGCTGTGCTTTCTACCCTCTCTCTGGTCCTGTCTTCACTCATGTGTCCTATATAGGGGCAGTCATGGCATTTGTGAAGGAACAGAGAGATGTGGTCCCTGTCTACCACTGTGAGTGCACTTGTGTGTTTTTCTCTGTGGTAGAGCAGGCCATCTATAAGGAAGAACTTGTTATCCTTATAGGCCCTCAACCAGGGTTCTTCCAGCTGGGATTCTGGTTCTGGACTCCTGTATTTTTGCTGAAGGAGTTGTAGTAATATGCCACACTGTTTGTGTTTGGCATAGGACTTTAGTACTGCACTAAAAAATTTGTTGTGCAGTTCTGAGGAACTTATTCCCAGTATAGGAGTTTCTGTTCTTTCTGAATCAGTGTTTCCACTGTCAAGGGTATCACTTTCTGGTGCTCATTCAGAAAATCTGAAGTTCTTCTTCCTATCTATTTCCATGAAATGGATGGGGATCTTGGCTGCAACTTCAGGGCCATAAGCTGGATTGCTCTTGACATTATCCAGTGGCCATCTGCTAAGGCCATCTGCATTGGTATGACTTTTCACTTCTTTGTATATGATGGTAATTTTACCTCTATACTCCTGGATGGCTATTTGCCATCTCAGCATGTGTCTATTTGTAGTATTCATGTCCAGTAAAGGCTTCAAGGCTGTGCAGTATGTGTAGACTTCAAAAACTGCACCCTCCAGATAATAATGGAGTTTTTCTAGAGCCCAGACTAGACATAGACATTCAGTCTGAGTGGCCCCATACCTGGCCTCTGAATCTTTCAGTTGCCTAGAGATGTAACATATTACTCCCTCTCTTGGTTCACCATCCACAATTTGTCTTTGGTGAAGAGCTGCTCCTAATCCTTGGCTACATGCTGCATCTATATATAACTTGAATGGTAGTTCAAAGTCAGGAAAGATGAGTACAGGTGCATTTGTGAGTTCATTTTTGATCCTCTCATATGCATCCCTTCTTTCCTTGGTAATTTGAAAAACTACATCTTTTGAACATAACCTGTATAAACTACTAGTTATGTGTGCAAAATTCTTGATGTGGTTTCTATAGTAACTAGGAAACCCAAGGAAAGATTGCATCTCTTTAATGCTCTTTGGTACTGGATTTTGCAGTACTGCTGATACTTTATTCTGGTCAATGGCCAGACTAAGACCTGAGACTTTATGTCCTAGAGCTAGTAGCTCTTGTTGGAAAAAATTACACTTTTTCAGTGAAATCTTCAGATTGATGGGTGTACATTAACTTAGCACTCTGTCTCTGTATTGTTCATGGTCTTCCTATGTCTCTTAGTATATAATGATATCATCAATATATACCACCATCCAGCCTTCCAATATTTCTTCTTGAAACATTGTGTCCATCATCCTTTGGAAGTGGGCTGGTGCATTTTTGATGCCAAATGGCATCCTGGTATACTCATATATGCCCATATGGCATATTATTCTGAGTAATTTAATGGAGTTTGGTTTAACTCCATTTTGGTGGAAGCCTTTCATACAATCCATTTTGGTTATGTTTTTGGCTATTGCCAATTTATCCAAGGCATGAGGTATCCTGCGTATAGGGAGCCTGTCTGCTTTTGTGTAGTTATTCAGAGCTCTGAAGTCTCCACACAGTCTAAACTTTCCATCATGCCAGGTGATTAGGACAGGAGTGGTGATTTCCACTATCTCATTATGTCCAATATTTCTGATGACATCCATGTCCAGGAGTTCATTGATGTGTTTTTCAATTTCTTTCCTGGTTTCCAGGCTTGATGGATAATGAGGTCTCCTAAGCATGGGTGGATAAGGTCTTTCCACATCCAGATATAGTTCTATATCACGGCCTTTGATCTTGCCTAGTGGTTCTTCACCAATGGCAAATGCTGGTATGTTCTTCGTCAGCATCTTCAGTAAACTTAGTTTCTGTTTACTGGTGAGGTTAGTGCTAAACTGTCCCTCCCTGAATTAATTCAGGAGTTCTTCCAGTGGATTTTCAGAAGATATCTGGTATATATCAAGTGAAAATTTCTTTTCCTTGTTGGTACCAATGGTAATGTGCCTATTTTTACTGTTGTAAATATCTATGCCATACATCCTGTGGTAGTCTGTTCCCAGTAAGAACCCTTGGATGTGGGCATCATCAAGCACTACAAACTCTGGGTTGAGTCTGATATTACCTTTCCTATGGGGTATAATTATCTCTTTGATAATCGTCACAATGGAAGTCATCTTCCCTGATTCACTTTGAAGGTTCTTCGCCTTGGTGGGAAAGAGCTATTTTTCCCAATTTGGGAAATGGTTATCCAGAGATTTTCTGGCCACTATGGAGCAGTGTTCTCAACTGTCAATGATCAGTGGATGCTGAGCATTGCCAATACAGAAAGTCACTTTTGTGGCTGTTCGATGTATATATGCCATCCCTTTGGTTGGTGTGACCAGGAATGTTTGTGCATCTTGTGTGTGTTTGCACAAGTTTTTGTTGGCAGTATCCTGTGGCATTCCTTCTTCCAACTGTATGTCCTGAATTTCTAGTGGGGTTTCCTCTTGGTATTCCACTAGAAATTCTTCTCTTGGGTCTTGGTCATCATCAGATGGTTATCTGATGGCATCACCCATGGAGTCTGATTCAGAATCCTTTGTTGGGGATTCCACCTCTGGGACTTTCTCAATGGCATATACTTTGTAAGGTGTGGATATGAAACTTTGATTAAAAATCAAGTACTTTTCCTGTCCTCAAAATTTGTATAAGGTAAAATTCAGTTAAAAATAGTATGAAATATTATTTTTAAGAGAAAACACGCCAATTTTATTGTTTATAACTTTATTAGTATAAAACAATAATATAAAAATTTATTGTTTTACCAACAATAAAGATTTATCCCAAAAAAATACTCTACAAGAGATATTTTAAGGCTACAAAAGAAATTTCTTCAAGAGCAATTTCAATTGGAATTAATTGAGCAAAGAACTGCAAGCAATTAATTAAAGAACAAAGTCTTTAAGAAGAATATTAAAGAGAAAACACGCCCAAAAGTGACCAGAGTGAATTTGGAAACAAAGTGACAAAGTTTACAGTGATGAAAGATGCTTTAATTCACTTTTGGGGTGGTTCAGGGGTAAAAATGATTATAAGAGTTACAAACAATGATTATAATGATTTTTTAACGTGGTTAAAAGGATTAAAATGATTTAAAAGTGGTGGTTGGAATCTTTGATTGATTGGTTTAACAGTTTTAAACTAATTAATAAAAGGAAAAGATTCTAACATGAAGAGAAAAGTGGGGCAAAGAAGACATTCTTTTATAGCCATCAATTCTCTTACTCCAAAAGTAAAATTTACTCTTGTCAGTCGTGAAAAACAGTCTGACAACAGAAAAACCAATTATGGCATCATTGAACCCTGGTTTAGACCAAAAAAGGGCTGGTTTAAGCCATTTTTAGCCATTTTTAGCCATTTTAGACCCTTAAATCAGCCATTACTATAGCAATACCAGGCCTATAGCCTTCAAAGCACGTCAGAATGTGTGTCAGAGGCGTAGAAACCAGTTAAAACTGTTTTTATTATGATTGTTTTATCTTAAGGGTAGTTTTACCCTCTTGGCAACAGCTAAAACTACCCCAGTTGGTATCAAAACCTCATCATCAATTGAGTCCACAGACCCTGTAACTCAATTCCAGGCCAAAAGTGATGAACTTTTGCGTGAATTTTGACATCCCACGCCTGTCAGCAAGGATTTTGGGGGTCTAGCTCCCCCTTAGAGCTGGAGTTCCTTTTCCCCCCCAAATTTAATCTTTCCAATTTATTTTTCTTTTAATTCCTCATCATGTATTATACTTATACTTTACATATGTAATTCAATTCAATTGTACAGTACAATACAGTAATAATTGACACCTCATATGTAAATCAAAGTTCACTTATGTAATACACGCGCACATTTTGACATTTCAATTGAATTCAATTGAAAATACTTCAATTCCTCATAACTTCTAAACTAAACACAACACCTCAATTTTAACACAAAATTTGATGGTTAACACCACATGTGGTGTGAATTAAATTAAGGTTTTGAGGATTTTCAACTTTTGTATTGAAAATACTAAAAACTTAATTTAAGCTTATTTAGAGTTGAGTTACAAGAATTTCACTCAGAGGTGACCCCACCTGATTTTTTGTGAGGAATCCAATGGTGAAATAATTTTTATATGTTTATTTATTGGATAAAAAGTTATAATAATTTTTATTTAACTTTTTTCCAAATTTATTTATTTTTTCACAATTTTGTTAAAATTTCATTTTTACTTAATTTTTTCAAGTATAAATGTAATTTTATACTTACAAAATTTAATGTATTTTTATTTTTAAATTGTAATTAATTTTTTATTTTTAATATAATTTTATATTTATATTTTGATTTTTATCTTAATAATATAAATAAATTTATTTTATTTATATTAATATGTTAATTTGTATTTGTGGTCTTTTGGGTATATGAAATTACCTCTAAGGCTCACATTCCCTCCCCCTAAAAAAGAATATTACTTTGTAATATTGGTGTTTCTAGTGTGTCTGAATCTTCTGAGGAGTTTGGTAGCTTCTGGTATATCTTTTTCTTCTAACCATTCATCTTCACAAGTTGGGTCACTGTACCTAACAAGGTATTCCCTTACTTTCTTGGTTCTTAATTTCCTTTCTTTAAGAACTTTGGTAATTTTCTTAGCACCAGATGTCTCTATAGGAGGTATAACTTGGGGAATCTTATTCCTCAAGGGAAATTTCTCAGCATCACTAGATTTATATGGCTTTATCAAGCTCACTGGAAATGTAGGGTGCTTATTGCTAAGTTCTTCAGATAACTCTACTTCAACAGCATTTTCTCCATGGAGGGCCTTAATCACAAAAGGTCCTGCAAAGGAGTCTTTAAACTTTTTACATCCTTTGATGTTATTGAAGTTAGTGGTGGATACAAGAACTAGGTCCCCCACTTTGAAATCTGGAGTTGCATGAGATTTATCCCATTTGTCTTTAGCATATGCGAAAGAGTCCTCCATGCATCTTACTGCATGCTTTCTAGCTTTGTCTAGCATTCCTTTGAAGCTAGCAGCTGTGGGATGTATTTCAATTAAGTCTTTCCTCAAGGAGTCTTGGGGTAACTTGGGGTTCCATCCTTTTTCTAGAATAGCAGGAGTCTGATTGGTACTAGCATGGATTGATGTTTTATATGCTAATTCCAGTGCTGGTAACAGAGTACACCAATCATGGGTAAATCCATCACAATCTTTGAATTCAAGGCCATATGCACAAAGTCTTCTCACCATGTCCTCTAAGGTTTGGATCATTCTTTCAGCCAGGCCATCAGTTTGTGGGTGGTAGGCTGTAGAGAAAGACAGTTTAGTGCCAAATAATTGGTGAAGATTTGTCCATAGTGCTGAAGTGAATTTGGGATCTCTATCACTGATGATATTTGTAAATATCCCAGTCCATGACACTACTCTATTCCATATCAGAAGAGCTGTATCCATGGCTGTATCATCTTTGTGACATGGTAAAAAGATTGGAGTTTTACTGAATCTGTCCACAATTACCAGGCAAGCATTATAGCTCCTGTCACCTCCTGGTGGTAGGCCAGTTACCCAATCCATATGGACAATTTCCCAAGGTCTGTTTGGTTCTTGGACTTTCATCATATTTCCAAGTCTTTTGCCAGTGGATTTATTTGCCTTTTGGCATCTGTCACAGGTTTTGCAATACTCTGCAACATCTTTTTGCCACATTGGCCACCATATGCAGGTCTTCACTTTCTCTCTTGTTCTGTCTTCAGAAAGATGTCCTGAAAAGGGACTATCATGGCATTCTTTCAGTACAAGATTGATTAATGACCTGTCTACAACTGTCATGACACATGTGTGCTTGGTTCTGTGGTAAATTATACCATCCAGTAGGTGAAATCTTCCTTCATTATAAGATTTTCTCCATATTTCATCCAAGGCATGTATTAGAGAGTTGTCTTTACAGTCTTTGTTAAGTAATTGGCATAAGATGCTACAATTCTTATCTTGAGTGTAACTATTTCTGACTTCTTCAAAGAAGGTGGTGTTCAAGTCTGTAACACTTATTCCTTCTATTGGAATTTGTGGTGAAGCTTCTTCTGGAACATAAGCAGGATTATCAATGTTATTTGGTAATGGCCATCTGCTTAGTCCATCTGCATTCTTATGAATATTCCCATCCTTATGAACAATAGTCATATTGCCTCTGTATTCTTGTATGGCTATTTGCCATCTGAGCATGTGTCTGTTAGGTGTTTTCATGTTCAAAAGTGATTTCACAGCTGTACAATCTGTTATTACTTCAAAAACACATCCCTCTAAGAAATAGTTCAATTTCTCCAAGGCCCAGACAAGGCATAGACATTCCATTTGACTTGCTCCATATCTGGCTTCAGTTGGTTTGATTTGCCTGGATATGAAACATATTGGTCCTTCTACAGGTTTGTCATTTATGATCTGAACTTGGTGAAGTGCAGCACCTAGTCCATCCCCTGATGCATCAATATACAGTTTGAAAGGCAATTTAAAGTCTGGCATCAGTAAGAGTGGAGCAGTGGTCAATGCTTCTCTTAGAGATTCAAAGGCTTTGACTCTGTCAACAGTCATCTCAAATACTGTGTCTTTGTCACACAACTTATAAAGTGGTCTTGCTATGGATGCAAAGTCTTTAATGTGTTGCCTGTAATATCCTGAAAAACCTAAGAATGACTGAATTTCCTTCTTATTCTGAGGCATGGGTTTTAACAATACTGCTGCAACTTTGTTTTTATCAATTCCAAGGGACAAACCAGATACAACATGTCCTAGTGCCTTAAGTTCTTTAAATCCAAAATGACATTTCTTCAAGGAGATTTTCATGTTTACTGATTGGATTTTTGTCAAAACTCTTGATAATCTGTACATGTGCTCCTCCCAATTCTTTGAACAGATAATAATGTCATCAATGTAAATGATTAACCATCCCTCTGAGAGTTCTTCAGGGAAGATTTCATTCATCATTCTTTGGAAGTGTGAAGGTGCATTTTTGATACCAAAGGGCATCCTTAAGTATTCATACACTCCACAATGAACAATAATTCTCAAGTATTTTCTTGCTCTTGGTGTTACCACATTTTGATGGAATCCTTTAAGGGCATCCATAGTGGTTATATACACTGCTTGAGATATTTGAGTAAGGGCAATTTGGATTTTTGGTATTGGGTATCTGTCTGGAACAGTGTAAGTGTTCAGAGCTCTAAAGTCCCCAACCATTCTGGATTTTCCATTATGCCACACCACTATAACTGGTGTAGTTATTTCTACTTCCTCATTGTGGCCTACTTTTCTTATTACACCAAGGTCTAGAAGCTCTTTGATATGAATTTCTAGAGCTTCTCTTGATTTTGGACTTGCTGGATAAGCAGGTCTTCTTAAGAGTGGTGGATAAGGTCTCTCAATGTTAAGAATGATGTCAACTTCATGACCAATAATTGCTCCCAGGGGTTCTTTGTCTGTAGCAAATGCTCCTCTGTGGTCATACAAAAGGGAAGAAAGTTCATTTTCTTGTTTATCAGTCAGATGAAGGCTTATTTCAGCCTCATTTAACTGTTCAGACTTGAATTTCTCTAACTCTAAGTTGACTGGTGATACTTTGTTTACTGTAATTTGTCTTTTAAATGGTAAAAAGGCAAATTTCTGGCGCTTATTGTCCCCAATTGTAAATTATCTGTCTTTGTTATTATGTAAATCTATCCCATACATGATTAAATAGTCATTTCCCAATATAAAATGGGTACTAGAGCAATTTTCCATAACAACAAATTCAACTGTGATCCTTAAATTCCCATTTATGTGTGGGAATATGAAATTGGTCTCAAAGATTCCTAATGCTTTCATTGGGTTACTTGCACTGTTGAATTTTATACCATCAATTGGTAACAATTGGTCTTCAAAATTTGGTACACAAGTCTTAAGAAAAGATTTTCCAACACAAGAGCAGAAGGCTCCTGGGTCAAGCAAAAGTTTAGTGGGCTTGTTGTCAATCACCACTTCTGTTATACAGGAGTTACCAGCTGTATAACCTTTTCCTCTGTTTGGTTTTGTCTTCATAAGTTGTGCATCCTGAACTTTTGATAAATCAACTTGACCATTGCTCAATTGTGGTAAGTGGGAATAAGATTCCATGATGTCAAAAGTGGCATTGATATTTTCTATATCTTTTGAAGATTTAGAAAATATGGATGACTTATCATCTGAATTGTCTTCAATTATGTCTTCTTTTTCAACATCTGGTCCCTTTTCAATGTCAATTTCATTGATTTTCCCCCTTTTTGGACATGTATTGGCTAAATGGGTGGTGCTTTGGCAAATATGGCATTTTCTGACTGTATCTGCAGATTTATATTTAATATTACTAGAATTTTCTTTGGGGTTTTTGTCCACAGAATATTTCCAAGGTGTATTAAACCTTGTTTTAAGATTCATCCTACTAGAACCAATTTTGGTTCTGGTGGTTACTTCTTCTAGTATATTGATGATATCCTCTGCTGAAGATTGTTCAGTAGTCCTGCTTTTGACAGCATGCTCTAAGTCACCCCCACATTGTCTCAGAATTTTTCTATGGATCATAAATTCTGAAATGTCAGGATATAATGCTGTTAATCTGTCTTTCTGTTGGCAAAACCATGGTAAATCTTTGTCTTTATCAGCATTAAATTTGGCAGATTCAAAGGCTGTTTCAACTTTAAACCTCCAAGCATCATTTGCCCATTTGTTGATGATTTGGGTTTTCCACCAAGTCCAACTCTGGTGTCCATGTGCTTGTCTTATTTTGATGTACCATCTGTGAGCTGATCTGGTAAACAAGGTGTTAAACCTGGCTGTTACCAATCTGTCTGGTAATTCAAAATCCTCTTTGATCATGTCAATACCTCCAATGAATTCCATATGGTCATACTCTCCTTCACCACTGAAGTGGGGCCATTCTTTAAGTTTTGGCACTTCTTTCAAGAGTGCTTGGCCCATTGATGGTTCCAAGTTATGAAAAGAAGTGGATAATTCATTTTTAATTGTGAATTATCAGGATCCAATACTTGTGGATTTGAAATTCTTGTGCCCTCATTTTGATTTAGAGGTGTAGACATTCTTGGTAAGGTGTTCAGTATTTGTTCTGTCAGGATGATACTATGATAAAGGTATAACTAGGCTAATTACAACTTTAACTGTGTATGTGACACGGCAGAAAATGATTTAAGCAATATTTATAAGGATTTTATAATAAAATAAAAGGGTTCTACTATTGAGGAATAGTGGTGGTGAGCGCTATTGAGAACCCTGGGTGCAGGCTTTATCTGTTGGATTACAATAATAGAGTCTACAATAATTAAGATTATAATTATACCTGATTATTAACCAAGAGTAAAACTGTTTTTGACAGTTTACTACGTAGGTTATTCAAGAGCAGGATGAGGAAAGGGTTTTGGCTGTGAAAAGCCCTCCTTTTATCCTGAAATTGAGGTGGAAAGGCTGCTAGACCTTTCCACGTAGAGGAAGTGAAGATTTTTCACTCTCCAGGACAGGCTTGTGGTTTGCAAACAGCCTGTATACCCTGTATTGGGCTCAGATGTGGTTTTGAAACCACATCTGGGCAGTTTTCACCAATACAGGGTGAAAATTTTCATCTGGGGACCTCACAGCCTGATTCTGACGTGTATGACGCGTAGAATGCTGTACAGAGACTTTATGGGACCCCAGTATTGACTGACATATGAGGTATTGAAGTAAAAACATGCTTCTTCGTCTATTTGACACCTCATATTCATGGTTATGGGATATTATCCCATGGTAAGGCTGTATCTGACAACAGGTGGGATTTTGACCTTAAAATGGTCATACCTCTGTCAGTTTTTGAGATATCAAGCTCAAAAATGGTTCATTGAATATCCCTGTATGGGCTCTACACAATGGTACCCAACTTGACATGGTTATCATTAAATATGACAAAGTTATCCCATGTACAAGTATTTTTGTACAGTGGCATGGTCTGGTCAAAAGCTGTATTAAGCTTGTTTGGCCAATAACTTCTGTTGTAGTTGAGTTATGAGGAAATGGAAGGCACCATCAGATAGCCCTGATTGTGCTCTTTCCAAAAAGACCCCACTTTAAGTATCTCACACTAAAACTGTAAAAGTTAGATGAGAGGTGAATGTTTTGTTCACCCTTATTTGGTCTGAATTTGACCATAACTCAAGTAATACTGGTGCTAGCTCAGTTTGGCTGGCACCATTGGATAGCCCTGGCTTAGAGCTTCATTTTGGATACCCATTTGATGGGGTTAAGCCTCTCCTTCTAGATTTTAGATGAGAGGTGAAAATTAAGGTTTATGCTCAGCAATAACTTTGAGCAGGAATAACTTTGTTATTTCTTGTCCTATGGTGATGGGACTTATATTTTCAGAAAGGGGTGAGTTTCCTCTTTCTTTTGATACCTTCTTAGCTAATTTGGCTCAGTTCCATGTTTTGGTGGTATCTTGGCTATACCATTGGTTTATGGTATTTTGGCTGTCATGCTTGTGCTCTGGTTTTGAGTCACAGGCTGACATACCCTCCCTCTAAAAAAGGCTCATCATTGATGAGACTGTTCAGTCCTCCTAGAGGCTCTGAATCTCCTTAAATGAAGGTTCCCATCTGGTATGGCATCCTCTGCCAACCATTTGTCTTTGTCAGATGTCTGGTTCTTGAATCTGACTAGATATTGTCTCTGATCCTTCCCATTAAGTCTGATTTTTCTGGCCCTTATGATTTTACTGACAGCTCCAGGAGAGCCTTCTACTTCCACTATTTCTGGTGGAGTGGTGCTCTTCTTCCTGGAGGGGAATTTATCCTCCTCTGTTTGGAAGTATGGTTTCACCAGGCTTACTGGAAAGACTGGGTGTTTCCTAGAAAACTCCTCAGTGAGCTTGACCTCTACTGCATTCTTCCCTATCAACTTAATGATAGTGAAGGGCCCTACAAATGAGTCTCTCATTTTATTGGGTCCTTTGAGATTGTTAAAGTTCAGTGTAGACACTAACACCTGGTCCCCTTCCTTGAAGTCAGGTTCCATATGTGATTTATCCCACCTCTGTTTATTGTACTCTTTGGCTTCAGCTATGCATTTGGCTGCAGTATCACAGGCTTTCTTCCACATATCATGGAAGTCTTTGGCTGTGGGGTGGATGGTCAGAAGATTCTTCTTCAAGTGATCCACAGGTAACAGGGGATTCCACCCTTTCTCTACCAGTGCAGGTGTTTTTCCTGTGGTAGAGTGTTGGCTTGTATTATAAGCCAGTTGGACTGCTGGTAAGAGGGTGACCCAATCATGGGTATATCCCTCATGGTCCTTATATTCCATGCCATAGGCACAGAACCTCCTGAGGATGTCCTCCATTGTTTGGATCATCCTCTCAGCTAGGCCATCTGTTTGTGGATGGTAAGCTGTGGAAAAAGCAAGCTTGGTGCCTAGCATGTCATATAAATTGGTCCAAAATTCAGATGTGAATTTTGGGTCCCTGTCACTAATTATGATCTTGGGGACTCCACAGGTGGATATGATGTTATTCCAAAATAACAGAGCAGTGTCCATGGCTGTGTCCTCTTTATGGCATGGTAGACATCTCATGCTCTTGCTGAACCTATCAACTATGATTAGGCAGGCATTGTAGTTTTCTTTGCCTCCTGGGACAAGTCCTGTGACCCAGTCCATGTTGATGGTTTCCCATGGGTGTTTGGGTTCTTCTATGTGTTGAAGCAACCCATATTTCTTCCCATGTTTTCTATTTGCCTTTTGGCATCTTTCACAAGTGTTGATGTATTCACTCAACTCTTGCTCCCACTTGGGCCACCAAGCTGTTCTTGCTACCCTTTCTTTAGTCCTGTCCTCACTCATGTGTCCCATATAGGGGCAGTCATGGCATTCCTGCAGGATTAAAGAGATGTGGTATCTGTCTATCACTGTGAGTGCACTGGTGTGCTTTTCTTTGTGATAAATCAGGCCATCTATAAGGAAGAATTTATTGTCCTTATAGGCCCTCAACCAGGGTTCCTCCAGCTGGGTTTCCAGTTCTGGGCTCCTGTATTTTTGTTGAAGGAGTTGGAGTAGTATGCTACACTGTTTGTGTTTAGCATAAGATTTCAGTACTGCATTGAAAAATTCATTGTGCAGTTCTGAGGAATTTATTCCCAGTATGGGGGTTTCTTTCCCTTCTGAATCAGTGTTTCCACTGTCAAGGGTACCACTCCCTGGTGCCCATTCAGAGAATCTGAAGTTCTTCTTCCTATTTATTTCCATAAAATGGATAGGAATTTTTGCAGAAACTTCAGGGTCATAAGCTGGATTGCTTTTGACATTGTCCAGTGGCCATCTGCTAAGGCCATCTGCATTGGTATGGCTTTTACCTTCCTTGTATATGATGGTCATGTTCCCTCTATACTCCTGGATGGCTATTTGCCATCTCAGCATGTGTCTATTGGTAGCCTTCATGTTTAGTAAAGACTTCAAGGCTGTGCAGTCTGTGTAGACTTCAAAGACTGCACCCTCCAAATAATAATGGAGTTTTTCTAGAGCCCAGACTAGACATAGACATTCTGTCTGGGTGGCCCCATACCTGGCTTCTGAATCTTTCAGCTGCCTGGAGATGTAACATATTACACCTTCTCTTGGTTCACCATCCACAATTTGTCTTTGGTGAAGGGCTGCTCCTAGGCCTTGACTGCATGCTGCATCTATGTATAACTTGAATGGTAGTTCAAAGTCAGGTAAGATGAGCACAGGTGCATTAGTGAGTTCATATTTGATCCTCTCATATGCATCCCTTCTTTCCTTAGTAATTTCAAAAACTACATCCTTTGAGCATAACTTGTATAAACTACTAGTTATGTGTGCAAAGTTTTTGATGTGGTTTCTATAGTAGCTAGCAAATCCAAGGAAAGATTGCATCTCTTTGATGTTCTTTGGTACTGGCTTTTTCAGTACTGCTGCTACTTTGTTCTGGTCAATTGCCAGACTAAGGCCTGAGACTTTATGTCCTAGAGCTAGTAGCTCTTGTTGGCCAAAATTACACTTTTTGAGTGAAATTTTCAGATTGATGGGTGTACATTTACTTAGCACTCTGTCTATGTATTGTATATGGTCTTCCCATGTCTCTGAGTATATAATGATATCATCAATATATACTACCATCCAGACTTCCATTATTTCTTCTTGAAATATGGTGTCCATCATCCTTTGGAAGTGGGCTGGTGCATTTTTGATGCCAAATGGCATCCTGGTATACTCATATATGCCCATATGACATATGATTCTGAGTAATTTCATGGAGTTTGGTTTAACTCCATTTTGGTGGAAGCCCTTCATACAATCCATCTTGGTTATGTATTTGGCTTTGGCTAGCTTATTCAAGGCATGAGGTCTCCTTGGTATAGGGTACCTGTCTGCTTTTGTGTAGTTGTTCAGGGCTCTGAAGTCTCCACACAATCTAGACTTGCCATCATGCCAGGTGATCAGGACAGGAGTGGTGATTTCCACTATTTCATTATGTCCAATCTTCCTGATGACATCCATGTCCAGGAGTTCATTGATGTGTTTCTCAATCTCTTTCCTGGTCTCCAGACTTGCTGGGTAAGGAGGTCTCCTTAACATGGGTGGATAAGGCCTTTCTACATCCAGATATAGTTCTATATAATGGCCTTTGATCTTGCCTAATGGTTCTTCAGCAATGGCAAATGCTGGTCTATTCTTCCTCAGCATCTTTAGTAAACTCAGTTTTTGTTTACTGGTGAGGGTAGTGCTAAACTGTCCCTCTCTGAATTCTCTCAGAAGTTCTTCCAGTGGGTCCTGAGAAGATATCTGGTATATATCAAGAGAAAATTTCTTTTCCTTGTTAGTACCAATGGTAATATGCCTATTTTTACTATTGTAAATATCTATGCCATACATCCTCTGGTAATCTGTTCCCAGTAAAAACCCTTGGATGTGGGCATCTTCAAGCACTACAAACTCTGGGTTGAGTCTGATATTACCTTTTCTGTGGGGTATAATTATCTCTTTGATAATTGTCCCAATAGAGGTCATCTTTCCAGATGCACTCTTAAAGTTCTTTGCCCTGGTGGGCAAGAGTTCTTTTTCCCAGTTTGGGAAGTAGTTATCCAGATAATTTCTGGCCACTATGGAGAAGTGTGCTCCACTGTCAATGATCAGTGGCTGCTGAGCATTGTCAATACATACAGTCATTTTTGTGGCTATTCCATGTATATATGCCATTCCTTTGGTTGGTGTGACTAGGAATGTCTGTGCATCTTGTGTGTGTTTACACAAGTTCTTGTTGGCAGTGTCTTGTGGCATGCCTGCTTCCAACTGTATATCCTGGATTTCTAGTGGGGTTTCCTCTTGGTATTCCACTAGAAATTCCTCTCTTGGGTCTTGATCCTCATCAGATGGTTCTCTGATGGCATCTCCCATAGAGTCTGATGCAGAATCCTCTGTTGGGGGTTCTTCTTCAGGGACTTTTTCTATAGCATAGACTTTCTTCTTTGCTTTGGGACAGTTGTTGGCATAGTGGTCTGTTGAACCACAATTGTGACAAGAATTCTTTTTCCTTGCCACTTCTGCCACTCTTTCTCTGGGTTTGTCTTTAAACTCCACCCTGAAAGGTTGTTTCTCTTTGAAACTGTTGCTTCTATATGGGGTGAATTTCCCTATATTAGTCCTTTTCCTTATGTCTTGTAAGGTATTGGCTATATCATCTAGAGTGCAATTTTGGTTGCATCTGCACTTTACTGCATGCTCTAGTTCTCCTGGCAGTTGTGTCAGAAGTTTATGATTCCTCATTTGAATGTTCATTTGAGGATCAATGTGAGCCTTGAGGTATATTTTACATACCCAAATAGGCCACAATTATCTTAAAAAGAAATTTTGAATTATGCAAAACTCATAAGTCATGCATATATCCAAAATTCATCATTTTCAATTTCAGAAAAGATGAATAACTTTTTATTGAGTAAGTAAATCCATGGATTTAAGACCAGATTTGGATTCTACACAAAAATTCACCTAGGGTAGCTCCATAGAGTGAATAAGCTCAATTTAAGTATTTGAGGTGGTAAAATGGAAAATACTTCAATACCACATCATTAATACCACATAAAAGATCCGTGAAAATTTTTGTTTTTCTTGATTTTTAGCCAAAATAATGGGAAAGTGAGAAATCCCATGTTACATATACACTAAGAATAGTGTTATGCATGTTTTGAGCACTTAATATCATGGTATTCTTACATGGACTTTTGGTACACCCATAGTGGATATCTCACTTTAAGCTTAAATTACTATTTTGACGTAAAAATTAGGCAAGGGGGACAAAAGACATCAAAGAGAGCCAGGGTACCCAACTTCTGAGGCCTCAGAGGCGTGGATAGCTCCAGAGCATGGATCCATGGCTCATCTTGGCCCAATTGGTAAACTAAAACTCTTTGGGAACTTGGTTACCAAGTTACACCTACTGTAATCATAAGAAAAATAGCAAATAACCTGCTATTTTGACGTGCCGAGGAGGTAATAAGCTACTTAGACTCCTGTAACCACGTCAATTCTTGATGACTTTCCATGACTAGACCCTAAAAGAGTAATTAAACCATTTTGGGATCCATATTCATTGATTTACCTCATAGCAACCAGCAAAATACTGCTATTTGCAATTCTACGTAGAAATAAGGTAAAAACTTCAAAAATTCATTAAAAATACAATTCTTAATGAATCCTTCTGAAACTTTCAGGACCAATGGAGTACTGTATTATCTATGGTACAACCAAAAAGAATTATGGTTTTACTAGTAAAATTAAAAGTTTTACTTACAGTCCATTTTTGACTATTCTACGTGAAATACTGAATCTTCAAAAATTCACAGTAATTACAACCTGTGATGAAATTGGCAATGACATTGATAGCTTTGAGAAATCAATGATTATTTTAGAATAAAAGAAGATTTACAGATGTTACTCCTTTTATTCTTAACCATATTGGGGTTGGTAGTCACGTAAAAGCATCAATTAAGTAATTATGATAATCTTACGTGACAACAGATGATGCAATCATTAATCCAAAAGGGTTTATTGTTTTCTCACTCACTGGTTTTTCAGTTTTCTCCATGGCACGCCTCTGTGAGCTGTTGTTGACTTAAAAGAAGCCTATTCTTGCTGTTTTTTCCTAATCATCATCTTATTAAATCATTTATATCAATATTACCAACAAGTAAGTATTAGTTAAAACTTTTCTTAAGTGTTTTATTCTTTCAGAATCAATCAGAAAGACGTGAAATCATAGAAATCAACTATATATTGTTGTAATACCTTTATAAATTCATTTTGATCCCTTAAATCCACAATTCTACGTCAAATTTCTCTACTTATATCTATCAATAAGTTCTTTGGAATATTAGTGAGTCATTTATTCTTAATTCTTAAAGTTTTTCTCTAGTAATAGTTTTCTTCAAGAATTATCTTTATAATTATTCTTGCAAAAGATAATTATATATTAAAATAATTTTATTATTTTAATAAAGAAGTTTTCATTATTAAATTCTTCTTGTAATTGATTCTTGTAGACAATTACTTGCTCACTGTTAAAATCACTAGTAGTGCTTAACACGTGAAAGAAATAATTTTTAATTATTTAATTGTGGTTATAATAATAGTTTATTATTATATTTCATAAGAACAGACATAGTACTGTTGATTAATATTAATATTATCATCAGTTTCATAGTCACATCTTACATTTGGGGGCCTGGCCGTGTTTTTTGAACCTTGTACCCTTAATTAATATATTTTTAAGCTCTAAAATATATTAATTTAATTAATTTTTTTCTTTCAATTTGGAGTTAAAATATTTTTATTTTTGAAATTGTTTTAAAATCTTTTTCATTGAGGAATTTGGTTTAATTTTATATTGTTTTTACACGTGGCTTTTTCACATCCAAAAACTTATAAAATTATTCTTTGAGTTACTCTGAATTAATTTTCATTCAAAATCTTAAATTTTAATTTTTTTTCTTTAAAAAGAATAATTTTTTTAATATTAAAAAATATAAAACTTATAAAAAATCTTTAAAAAATATTTTAAAAAGTATAAAAAATAATTTTTTCTCTTTTATAATTTCTTTTAGTGTCTTTAATCAAATACTGTGCAGCTGGCAACAGACTCAGTAAAAGATATATCACTAGTCCAGAATCTTCAGAAGCAGAATCTGAAGAGAGTATTGAGGTGCAGATTGCTAAAAGAGGCACCTTATTCAACTCAGAAAAAGCTAAATTACCACCAAAAGGTGTGTATTTTATCTTATATTTTCACCTTTTATCTTTAAATTGACGTGAAAATGGTGCATACCAGAAATGGAAGCAACTATTCAGTCCAACCAGATGGATGTGGACAAGGAAGAGGCAAGACCAAATCCAGAAGTACCAAATCTTCCACAAGAAAGACACATCTGGAGGATGCCAGAGTTGCCCCCCATTCCCCAAGGTCTGTACCAACAGATTTTGACGTAAATTCTGAGCCTGAACTAATTTATGATAATATTTCCAGGGCTGAACCATTTTCAAGTGGCAGCAATAGAAATATATCAGAGCCAGTACAAAAATTGGTTCAGAGCAGCCAAAGAAGAGGAGTGGGAAATCTGCCCAAGCCTTCGGCAGGGGGCCATGAACTCCTACTTACACATCAAGAGCTTTCTGGGTCAGGAGAAGACCATAGAACTCTTAGGAGGTTGGAGCCCCCTTTCTTGCAAAGACAAGGTCAAAAAGATAAAGAATTGGTTGAAGAACCAGAGTCTTTTATCCATAGACCAGAAGAAAGAGTTGGAAATGACTCCAACTTTGGAGACAGAGGCACCAGTGGCATCTACCAGCTCCAAACCAGCTCCAGAAGCATCCAAGGACAAGCCTAAAGGACCTCAAAAGAAACAGAGAGGTCCCAAGAACCATCAAGGCAAGGGCAAAGGCAAAGCCAATTGGCACAGACCTTACCCACAAGGGTACAGGATCCCCAAATTGGAGCCTTCAGCCGTGGACAGTGTCTTCAATATGGCCAGAACTCTTATGGAATTCACAGCCAATGAGCAGGAAAGGATGAACAGGACTTTTCCACGCAAATAAATGATGTACATAGAAGTATTAGTGTAGAAATTGGCAAACTTGAGTCAAAGTTAAAGCAAATTACATTAGACATCAATGATTTAAAGAAAAGTGGCAAGCAACATTCTGAATGGCATAAATTGACAACTGTCACCCTTGAGTCAATTGGTAATGCTTGTGACAGAATTGAGAACCAATGTCAAAATAATGACACAGAGGATCTTTCCATTTTTAAAGTAAATGATAGACTTAAAACTCTTGAAGACCATGTCTTACAAATAGTTAAGAACACCAATCAATTTGCTATACATTTAGCAAAAAGTGACAGTGAGAGGCAGAAATTGATGAATGAAGAAATTGCAAGTGTGGAGCAAATTCATAAGAATCATGAACCACATATGCCAAGACATTCTACACCTTTGACTGAAGAAAAACTTTCTGTCAAAGAAAGTTTGACTCCATTCTTAGGAGAAAATGTTATTTCTGCAAAGGATATTTCTAAATTAGAAGAATGGCCAACATTCTCTGGTGAAGGAGAATACAACCATATTGAATTCATCAGGACTATTGATATGTTGCAAGAAGACTTTCATATACCTGATGAAATCATAGTAGGAAAATTACATTGTTTGTTTACCAAGACTGCAAAGAAATGGTATTACAAGATAAGAATAGATCATGGGAGACATGACTGGTCTTGGTGGAAATCTGAAGTGATTACAAAATGGGCCAATAATTCTTGGAGGTTTAAAATGGAGAATGCTTTTGAAAGTGCCATTTTTAACTCAGAAAAAGACAAACCACTTACTTGGTTCTTCAAACAGAAAGACAGATTATCTGCTTTACACCCAGATATGTCTGACACTATGATTAATATGAAAATATTAAGAAAGTGTGGAGGAGAACTGGAACATGCTATCAAAAGCAGATGTGTGGAACCCTGTTCAACAGAGGACTACATTAATGCTATGGAAGATATCATTACCAGGACAAGAATTGGTAAAACTTGGGTTAAAAACCCAATAGAGTCCAAAATGGTCTCAAAGATTCCTAGAGAAGAAAGAAGACCAGAGAGACCTGTCTTGAAGTGTCATAAATGTGGAAGTACTTCACATTTAGCCAACACTTGCCCTAAGAAGACAAAAATCAATGAAGTTCAAGTCATTGAAGAAATCCAGTGTACTGAGGAGAGAGAAGAGTCTGATCAAGATTCTACAGTCTCTGAAGATACACCAGTGGAGGACTATCCCATTGAAAACATTTCAGCTTTCTTTGAGGTCACAGAAGTCCATACCCACTTACCACAGTACAGTGAGGATTGCTGCAACCTGATCAATATCCAAGATGCCAGAATGTGTAAAACAAAACCTGCTAGAGGAAAGGGTTATACTGCTGGAGCATCCTGTATCACATCAGTTCTGATGAGTGATATTGAAGCCAAAGTAAATTTGGATACAGGGGCATTTTGCACTTGTGTTGGCAAAGATTATCTCCAAATTATACTTCCTGAATGGAAAAACCATCTATTACCAATAGAAGGTGTACAATTCAGTAGTGCCAGTAACAATATGTACCCCCTGGGCATATTGGACACTAATATTGTATTCCCACATCCAGCAGGAAGTGTAAGAATGAAGACTGAGATTGTAGTAATGGATAATTGCACATCTCAGCACATCATTCTTGGAAATGATTACTTAAATATTTATGGTATTGATATAAATAACCATAAAGACAGATATTTCACAATTGGAGATAACAAAAGGCAAAAATTTGCTTTCTCCAATATGCCAAAACAGATATCTGTAGTATCTTCTGTAAAAGATACTTACAAAGATGAATTTGTGTCTAAACAACTTGTTGAAGCACAAATTAATCCATCATTATCACCAAAGATGAGGAATGAACTTATTGATGTATTATATACATACAATAATGCATTTGCATCTGATAATGAACCATTAGGCGCTATAAGGGGACATGAAATTGATATTACTCTTAATATTGATAGACCATATCCTCCAGTACTTAGAAGACCAGCTTATCCAGCCAGTCCCAGAGCTAGAGAGGCCTTGGAAAAACATATCCAAGAGTTTATCCAACTTGGTGTGCTAAGGAAAGTAGGCCATAATGAAGAAGTTGAAGTGACAACACCTGTTATTATTGCATGGCATAATGAAAAGTCAAGAATGGTTGGAGATTTTAGAGCTTTGAATACCTACACAGTTCCAGATAGGTATCCAATCCCTAGAATCCAAGAAACCTTGACTCAATTGTCTAAAGCCAAGTATATAACATCAATGGATGCATTAAAAGGCTTCCATCAAAATGTTTTGACGCCTAAAGCTAGGAAATTACTTAGAATTATCACTCACTGTGGTATTTTTGAGTATCTTAGAATGCCATTTGGCATTAAAAATGCTCCATCTCATTATCAAAGAATGATGAATACCATCTTCCCCACAGAATTGTCTGAAGGATGGCTTATCATTTATATTGATGATTTTATTATATGTTCTGACTCATGGTCTTTGCACCTTGAAAGACTTGCAAGAGTACTTCATAAAGTTGCAGAAGTGAACATGAAAATTTCACTTAAGAAATGCAATTTTGGTTTTGAAGAACTCAAAGCATTAGGACAGGTTGTTTCTGGTTTGAGCTTGGGTATTGACAAGAATAAAGTAGCAGCAGTGTTACTTAAGCCAATACCCCAGAATAAAAAAGAAATGATGTCTTTTCTTGGATTTGCTAGTTACTATAGGCAACACTTGAAAGATTTTGCAATTCTAGCCAAGTCACTCTACAGAATCTGTGATCAACAGACTGTATTTGAGATGACACAGGAAAGAATAAAGCTTATGAGAAGATAAAGAAAGCCCTTACAGAAGCACCTTTACTCCTCATGCCTGACTGGAATATTCCTTTTAAATTGTACATTGATGCATGTGGAGATGGATTAGGGGAAGCCCTACACCAAGTCCAAATTATTGATGACAAACCTACAGAAGGACCAGTTTGTTATATCTCAAGACAAATCAAACCAACAGAAGCCAGATATGGTGCAAGCCAAATGGAGTGATTATGTTTGGTATGGGCACTTGAGAAGTTACACTATTACCTTGATGGCAGTGTTTTTGAAGTGATAACTGACTGTAATGCCGTGAAATCACTTCTTAACATGAAAACTCCCAACAGACATATGTTGAGATGGCAAATAGCCATTCAAGAATATAGAGGAAACATGACTATAGTTCATAAAGCAGGAAACATTCACAAAAATGCTGATGGACTTAGTAGATGGGCTTTAGCCAACACCCCTGATAACCCAGCTTATGTACCTTTGGAAGCTGAACCACAGATTCCAATTGAAGGGATTAACATAACTGATATTGGGACTGAATTCTTTGAAGAGGTCAGAGAGTCTTATAAACAAGACAAGAATTGCCATATCTTGACTTCTTTATTGGATAAAGACTGCAAAGACACATCTTTGGTTAATACACTAGATGAAGTTTGGAAAAATTCCTATTCTGAAGGAAGATTTCACTTGTTTGATGGAATTATTTACCATAGAACAAAACATTCTTGTGTAATGACACTATGTAGTAGGTTGCTCATCAATACCATTCTTCATGAATGCCATGATAGCATTTACTCTGGACACCTATCAGAAGACAGTACACTTGAAAAGGTGAAGAACTGCGCATGGTGGCCATCTTGGAGAAAAGAAACCATTGAATATTGCCATACCTGTGATAGATGCCAAAAGGCAAACAGGAGTACAGGCAAGAAATTTGGATTGATGATCCATATTCAAGAACCAAAATCCCCTTGGGAAGTTGTTCACATGGATTGGGTCACAGCACTTCCTCCAAGTGGTGACAAAAGTTATAATGCTTGTTTAGTCATTGTAGACAGATATAGAAAAACTCCCATATTCTTACCATGTCATAAAGATGACACTGCTATGGATACAGCTCTTCTTTTATGGAGTAGAGTTATTTCTCATACAGGGTTATTTAAGAATACCATAAGTGACAGAGACCCCAAGTTCACATCTGCACTCTGGACCAATCTTCATAGATTGTTTGGGACTAAGTTATCATTCTCTACAGCATATCACCCTCAAACAGATGGGCTAGCAGAGAGGATGATTCAAACTTTAGAAGACATGATCAGGAGATTTTGTGCTTATGGATTAGAATTCAAAGACTCAGATGGCTTTACCCATGACTGGTGCACTCTGATACCTGCATTAGAATTGGCATACAAGACATCAGTCCATTCTTCCACAGGACAAACTCCTGCTATGTTAGAAAAAGGATGGAATCCAAGACTCCCAGCAGACACACTGAGGAAAGACTTGATTGACATTCATCCTACAGCTTCCAGCTTCAAATTAATGCTTGATAAAGTAAAACACCATGCAAAACAAAGTATGGATGATGCTTTTGATTATGCAAAACAGAAGTGGGACAAGAGTCATAAAGTACCAGACTTCAAAGTAGGGGAGTTAGTTCTAGTTTCAACCTTGAATTTTAATAATATCAAAGGCCCAAAGAAACTTAAAGATTCTTATGTAGGACCTTTTGTTATTGTTGCCTTACATGGAACCAATGCAGTTCAAGTGGAATTGAGTGGTGAATTGGAAAATAAACACCCCACATTTCCAGTCAGCTTGATAAAACCTTATCAACCAGCTGACAAAGAATTGTTTCCTTTAAGGAACCCAACTCCTTTAACTGTGCCCCCTGTGGAACAGAATGAAGACAGAAAGATAAAGAAAGTCATTAAAGAAAGGAGACTTAGGGGTAAAAATCAAAGAGAATATCTTGTCAGATATAGAAATCCAGTACATGAAGATGAATGGATGGCAGAATCAGAAATACCTGACTCAGATAAGCTCTTAAGAAGATTTAGAGATGAAAGAAGGCCACAAGCCTGAATATGTCTATAAATGTGCTTTAAATTACTTGATCTGAGTAATGTGAAGAGGTTGGACAGTGGACATTAGCCCCCTTTTGGGGCCTTATTCTTTTTATCACTAATAAAATTGTAGTACAATTTTATTTTTTGGTGGGAGGGAATGTGAGCCTTGAGGTATATTTTACATACCCAAATAGGCCACAATTATCTTAAAAAGAAATTTTGAATTATGCAAAACTCATAAGTCATGCATATATCCAAAATTCATCATTTTCAATTTCAGAAAAGATGAATAACTTTTTATTGAGTAAGTAAATCCATGGATTTAAGACCAGATTTGGATTCTACACAAAAATTCACCTAGGGTAGCTCCATAGAGTGAATAAGCTCAATTTAAGTATTTGAGGTGGTAAAATGGAAAATACTTCAATACCACATCATTAATACCACATAAAAGATCCGTGAAAATTTTTGTTTTTCTTGATTTTTAGCCAAAATAATGGGAAAGTGAGAAATCCCATGTTACATATACACTAAGAATAGTGTTATGCATGTTTTGAGCACTTAATATCATGGTATTCTTACATGGACTTTTGGTACACCCATAGTGGATATCTCACTTGAAGCTTAAATTACTATTTTGACGTAAAAAATAGGCAAGGGGGACAAAAGACATCAAAGAGAGCCAGGGTACCCAACTTCTGAGGCCTCAGAGGCGTGGATAGCTCCAGAGCATGGATCCATGGCTCATCTTGGCCCAATTGGTAAACTAAAACTCTTTGGGAACTTGGTTACAGAGTTACACCTACTGTAATCATAAGAAAAATAGCAAATAACCTGCTATTTTGACGTGCCAAAGAGGTAATAAGCTACTTAGACTCCTGTAACCACATCAATTCTTGATGACTTTCCATGAACAGACCCTAAAAGAGTAATTAAACCCTTTTGGGATCCATATTCATTGATTTACCTCATAGGAACCAGCAAAATACTGCTATTTGAAATTCTACGTAGAAATAAGGTAAAAACTTCAAAAATTCATTAAAAATAAAATTATTAATGAATCCTTCTGAAACTTTCAGGACCAATGGAGAACTGTATTATCTATGGTACAACCAAAAAGAATTATGGTTTTACTAGTAAAATTAAAAGTTTTACTTACAGTCCATTTTTGACCATTCTACGTGAAATACTGAATCTTCAAAAATTCACAGTAATTACAACCTGTGATGAAATTGGCAATAACATTGATAGCTTTGAGAAATCAATGATTATTTTAGAATAAAAGAAGATTTACAGATGTTACTCCTTTTATTCTTAACCATATTGGGGTTGGTAGTCACGTAAAAGCATCAATTAAGTAATTATGATAATCTTACGTGACAACAGATGATGCAATCATTAATCCAAAAGGGTTTATTGTTTTCTCACTCACTGGTTTTTCAGTTTGCTCCATGGCATGCCTCTGTGAGCTGTTGTTGACTTAAAAGAAGCCTCTTCTTGCTGTTTTTTCCAATAATCATCTTATCAATTTATTAAATCATTATTACCAACAAGTAAGTATTAGTTAAAACTTTTCTTAAGTGTTTTATTCTTTCAGAATCAATCAGAAAGACGTGAAATCATAGAAATCAACTATATATTGTTGTAATACCTTTATAAATTCATTTTGATCCCTTAAATCCAAAATTCTACGTCAAATTTCTCTACTTATATCTATCAATAAGTTCTTTGGAATATTAGTGAGTCATTTATTCTTAATTCTTAAAGTTTTTCTCTAGTAATAGTTTTCTTCAAGAATTATCTTTATAATTATTCTTGCAAAAGATAATTATATATTAAAATAATTTTATTATTTTAATAAAGAAGTTTTTATTATTAAATTCTTCTTGTAATTGATTCTTGTAGACAATTACTTGCTCACTGTTAAACTCACTAGTAGTGCTTAACACGTGAAAGAAATAATTTTTAATTATTTAATTGTGGTTATAATAATAGTTTATTATTATATTTCATAAGAACAGACATAGTACTGTTGATTAATATTAATATTATCATCAGTTTCATAGTCACATCTTACAATCAATGGCTTTAAGTCTTTTAGACTGTCTAAGACACCACTCATATGGATCTTTGTCCACAAAGTATTTGTCATTTTCAAATGACATGGTCTTTTGCCATATCCAAGTTCCATTACTGTACTTTTGGATTATTTGACTCTTCCACCATGGCCAATTTCTTCTGCCATGGATTTCTTTCATTTCTGTGTACCATATACTTGCATGACCTTTAAATGCAGTATTCAGTCTAGCAGTAATCCAGTAATCTGGTATGCTTGGTACATCAATGAAGAGTCCATCAATCTAATCTATGAGTTCCATATGATCATATTCTCCTGATCCAGAGAATTTGGGCCAGCTTGAGGCCTCAGGAAGCTGTTTCAAGGCTTCCTTCTCTGAATAAGACATGCCATCTCCATCCTGATATTGTGATGGAGATCTTGCCTTATTCAACAACATGGCATCTGGTTTGATGTCATCTGGTTGATATGGATTCTCCATAGCTTGGCCTTGTGGTTGGGGCTTTAAGCTATGGTAGGCATCAAACAATTTGTTGATGTCTTGGTTCAGACACTCCCTGTCCCTGCTACTATGGTGTTGTTCTTCAGAGACTTGGTTCAGTCTCTTGTTGGTTTCTTCAGAGGCTTTGCTCAGTTGAGCATATCCTTCCTGAAGGTTTTTAACTATCTGCTCCAATGAGGCTTGAGTTTTTCTCATCCTCTCTTGGGCAGCTGCCAATTCTGTAGCCTGCTTTGCAGATTGCTCAGAATATTGGGACATTTGTAACCACAGTGTGTCACTGTTGATGTTACTCTCAGATGTGATAATGCTATTTTCAGTCTGAGTGGGGGTAATGTTTCTATTACTAGGACTACTGATTCTAGAGTGGTTTACAACTACTTCTGGTTCTTGTGTACTTCTTTTACCAAATCTAAAAGCTTCTGGATCATGGGGTCTGACTCTTTCCTCCTCTGGTTGAAGGAGGCTTTGTTCTTGCCCTTGTTGCCTTGTCTTCTCCTGGAAACTTCCTGGAATTGTGAAGAATGGTGACTCTTGGCCACTGATCTGCTGGTTTCTGAATGGTGTGAAGCCACTGGAGAGCTGATTTGGCTTGCTCCTTGTGAACCTGAAGGAATCTGAGTAGGCCCTGTCTGGGTTAACTGTTCTTCTATAGCTTGGATAGTGGCTTGATTCTCCCTTATCCTCTGTGCCCTTGCCTCCAGGAGTCTGTGCTGCCTGGTAGGATTCCAACCCTTGGTGATTACCATAAGGTCTTTGAAGTCTATCTCTTTGAGACAGATCTTCTGGCAACTTGATCCCAGTTCTGCCCAGTGAGTTGCTAGGTTGAACCTCTTGTTGTCCATGCTCCATTGAAACAAATCTTTGAGGAGTTGGTGGATTTGAAGAACTTGATCCATATCCTTCCAGTCCTCTGGTTTGAGGTTTCTGTTGAATTGGAGTGTGAATGGCAAGGTTGATATTATCTCCCTCATTGTTTTGCCATCCACCACTGTGTCCAATGTTTCTTCTTTCAGGTCTTCTGGTTCTAGACATTCCTGCTCTATCCTCTGGCTGGTTCCTTTGGAAGCCAAGGTCTCTGAGGTATGCAGGGGACATATCAGTGTTTGCAAGCAGTCAAAAACTTTATGTTCTTAGGGTATTTACCTTTGACTGTGCCTTGTACAAATTTGTTATCTGCTGATTTGGGCAGTTTGCCTTTGGAGGTTACAACTGGGTTAATAATTGTAATCTTCCCTGTACAAGTGGTTAAGGTTGGTTTACCTTGTATTGAAGCAGAGTTTCGTGGTTTTCTACTCCTCTGAGTGGCTATTGGTGTCCACTTCTTGGCTGTAATGAGGCCTTCACTAAGCCTTTTTCCTTTACCCTTGCTGCCCTCTGGTTCTGAGGGTGTCACTGGTGTGTTGGCCTGTGACTGGGTTTCAAGTGGGATGTAGTTTTCTTCCACTGAATTAAGACAGGAAAAAGAGGGCTTATTTCAGTTAAGACTTCTTAAAAGGCTGGTTTTGCACGTCTAAGAATGGCCTCTGGGCTTGTATATTATTACAATATGCCCTTGTATGATGACAGTGTAATTGAATTAACAATTTCACGTCAAAAATACAGCTTATGGTGCCCTGTCACACTGTTTGTGTGCCAGTATCCCACAGATACACTTGTGGTTTGCAAGTGTACTCTGTAAAAGTGGTTTGTATACAAGTGTTATTGAATTAACAATACACTTGACCACGACTCAACTGATGGTTTTTCAGTCAGAGGTGTCCTTATTCAGTCAAGAATACAGGACTTTATTGATGGCTTATGTGTTTTTATATACAAAACACGCCAAAAATAATCAAATTCAGTGGGTATTAGCCACGTGAATAATACTCTTTAAAATATGAGTATGTATAAAAAAGAATAAATATATATAATATATATATTTAAATAAAGAAATTACGCCTAAAAAAGATAAAAACAATGGTTAATAAGTCATAAAAAAGAGAAAGACTTACTTGTAAGGTCCAAAAAGTCAAAAAAAACAAGGCCAGGCCCCCAAAATGTCAGGATGATACTATGATAAAGGTATAACTAGGCTAATTACAACTTTAACTGTGTATGTGACACGGCAGAAAATGATTTAAAAAAGATTTATAAGGGTTATATAATAAAATGAAAGGGTTCTACTATTGAGGAATAGTGGTGGTGAGCGCTATTGAGAACCCTGGGTGCAGGCTTTATCTGTTGGATTACAATAATAGAGTCTACAATAATTAAGATTATAATTATACCTGATTATTAACCAAGAGTAAAACTGTTTTTGACAGTTTACTACGTAGGTTATTCAAGAGCAGGATGAGGAAAGGGTTTTGGCTGTGAAAAGCCCTCCTTTTATCCTGAAATTGAGGTGGAAAGGCTGCTAGACCTTTCCACGTAGAAGAAGTGAAGATTTTTCACTCTCCAGGACAGGCTTGTGGTTTGCAAACAGCCTGTATACCCTGTATTGGGCTCAGATGTGGTTTTGAAACCACATCTGGGCAGTTTTCACCAATACAGGGTGAAAATTTTCATCTGGGGACCTCACAGCCTGATTCTGACGTGTATGACGCGTAGAATGCTGTACAGAGACTGTATGGGACCCCAGTATTGACTGACATATGAGGTATTGAAGTAAAAACATGCTTCTTCGTCTATTTGACACCTCATATTCATGGTTATGGGATATTATCCCATGGTAAGGCTGTATCTGACAACAGGTGGGAGTTTGACCTTAAAATGGTCATAACTCTGTCGGTTTTTGAGATATCAAGCTCAAAAATGGTTCATTGAATAGCCCTGTATGGGCTCTACACAATGGTACCCAACTTGACATGGTTATCATTAAATATGACAAAGTTATCCCATGTACAAGTATTTTTGTACAGTGGCGTGGTCTGGTCAAAAGCTGTATTAAGCTTGTTTGGCCAATAACTTCTGTTGTAGTTGAGTTATGAGGAAATGGAAGGCACAATCAGATAGCCCTGATTGTGCTCTTTCCAAAAAGACCCCACTTTAAGTATCTCACACTAAAACTGTAAAAGTTAGATGAGAGGTGAATGTTTTGTCCACCCTTATTTGGTCTGAATTTGACCATAACTCAAGTAATACTGGTGCTAGCTCAGTTTGGCTGGCACCATTGGATAGCCCTGGCTTAGAGCTTCATTTTGGATACCCATTTGATGGGGTTAAGCCTCTCCTTCTAGATTTTAGATGAGAGGTGAAAATTAAGGTTTATGCTCAGCAATAACTTTGAGCAGGAATAACTTTGTTATTTCTTGTCCTATGGTGATGGGACTTATATTTTCAGAAAGGGGTGAGTTTCCTCTTTCTTTTGATACCTTCTGAGCTAATTTGGCTCAGCTCCATGTTTTGGTGGTATCTTGGCTATACCATTGGTTTATGGTATTTTGGCTGTCATGCTTGTGCTCTGGTTTTGAGTCACAGGCTGACATGTTCAATGTCATTCATTTTACTGTTGCTACACCTTTGGGAATTTCTGTATTCATGTTGGAAGCTTTGTATTAAATTTATTACTTCAATTTTATACATGTCTTCTTTATGTGTAAGTTCTTGCCATAACTCTGTCTGTCTTGTATTATCAGCAGTGACTTGATTCAATTTCATTGATAATTTTGATACTTCTTCTTGTGAAGCATCAAAACACTTTTTCAAGGCAATGTTATATGTCTTTACTTCAGTAAATGAATTTGAAATGTCATCAAGGACTTTCTTGTTATCTGTCTTGATAATATTTATGGCTTGTTTAATTCTTGTTTCAATTATGTCATCAATATTGAATTTAGAATATTTATCTGTTAATTCTTTAATAATGGCAGATTGTTCATTTATTTTATTGTTAGAAGAATGATCATTATTGGAATTTTTAATTGTTCTCAAAACTTTTTCAAAATACATAAGTGTTTCATTAATTTGGCACAGACTCAGGTTGTTTGTTTTAATGTTGTTACAAATGGTTTCATTTTTATCAGAAAGATGTTTTTTCACGTCATTTATAGCATTATACAACTCTGGGATGGAATCAAATATTTCAGAAATCATTTCTGGAACCTTAATCTGGCTTCCTCCTTCTTCTGTAATTCCATCATGGTTCTGGCCATCTGAAATACATTTTCCATGGCATCCTGCTGAATCTTTGGGATTCTGTAGCCCTGGCTGTAAGGTTTTGGGGCTGGTGCCTTCCCTTTGCCCTTGTTTGGAGTTTGTGGCTGCTTTTTCACGTTGGAATTGCTGCTGCTGGCCACTGGGGCTGTTTTTGGCACTGGTTTGGCTGGTGGAGGGTTGTTTTTCCTCCATTCTAGTGTCAAAAGCATCATGTTTTTCTTCTCCATCAATGGATGCCATCCATTGAGCAATTTGCAAGTGTTGGGATGGCCCAAGAATTTTCTTACTGTCAGTTAAGAATTCATGCAATTCTTCCACAGGTCTGCAAGGATCTGGTACTCCTTGAATTGAAGTGCATTGTTGTATGCACTGTGGCTGGCTTTGTATATGTCCACAGAGGCTTGTTGTGGCGGTGTCAGCTCTTTTTGAAGGTAAAATAGTATTATCAGCTTCAGAATGACCCAAGTTAGTTGTTTGGAAGTCATCAACTGACCCTTTTCCTTCTGTACCTGGTTGGCTTCTGCCATAATCACGTCTATTACCTTTTTGGGAGCTGCTTGAGGGGTTGTAGCTGGCTCCTGACCTGGTTGAAGGCATAATTATGGTTAAAAAAGGCTTAAAATAGTATTTTCACGTCAAAAACTTACTATTGGCCAAATTTTTAGCTTTCTGAAGGGTATTACTTATGTCCAAGTTAATCAATTCAGAAGATATTGGTTCAGGCTGGTTATTTTGAGTCACAATAATAGTACTATTATGATCAGAATTAACAGTACTGGCAGGGATAATGCTGGTTACTGTTGAGGCTGTTTCAATGTTTTCTTGTCTTACCACGTTGTCAGACACTAAAATTAATGAAAAAGCCAATTAATTAAGTAAAAAAAAGGTTATTTCAAAAAAGAAATAAAAATATAAGCCTCACTTATAATATGAAAAAAAAGTCATTTTTTATGGATTTTTTGAATTATAAGTATTTTTTATATGTCTTTAAATTTCGCAATATAAGAAAAAAGATTTAAAAAGAGTAAAAAAAATATGTCACAGGTAAAATATCACGGCTGGGCCCCCAAATGTAAGGTGTGGATATGAAACTTTGATTAAAAATCAAGTACTTTTCCTGTCCTCAAAATTTGTATGAGGTAAAATTCAGTTAAAAATAGTATGAAATATTATTTTTAAGAGAAAACACGCCAATTTTATTGCTTATAACTTTATTAGTATAAAGCAATAATATAAAAATTTATTGTTTTACCAACAATAAAGATTTATCCCAAAAAAATACTCTACAAGAGATATTTTAAGGCTACAAAAGAAATTTCTTCAAGAGCAATTTCAATTGGAATTAATTGAGCAAAGAACTGCAAGCAATTAATTAAAGAACAATGTCTTTAAGAAGAATATTAAAGAGAAAACACGCCCAAAAGTGACCAGAGTGAATTTGGAAACAAAGTGACAAAGTTTACAGTGATGAAAGATGCTTTAATTCACTTTTGGGGTGGTTCAGGGGTAAAAATGATTATAAGAGTTACAAACAATGATTATAATGATTTTTTCACGTGGTTAAAAGGATTAAAATGATTTAAAAGTGGTGGTTGGAATCTTTGATTGATTGGTTTAACAGTTTTAAACTAATTAATAAAAGGAAAAGATTCTAACTTGAAGAGAAAAGTGGGGCAAAGAAGACATTCTTTTATAGCCATCAATTCTCTTACTCCAAAAGTAAAATTTACTCTTGTCAGTCGTGAAAAACAGTCTGACAACAGAAAAACCAATTATGGCATCATTGAACCCTGGTTTAGACCAAAAAAGGGCTGGTTTAAGCCATCTTTAGCCATTTTAGACCCTTAAATCAGCCATTACTATAGCAATACCAGGCCTATAGTCTTCAAAACACGTCAGAATGTGTGTCAGAGGCGTAGAAACCAGTTAAAACTGTTTTTATTATGATTGTTTTATCTTAAGGGTAGTTTTACCCTCTTGGCAACAGCTAAAACTACCCCAGTTGGTATCAAAACCTCATCATCAATTGAGTCCACAGACCCTGTAACTCAATTCCAGGCCAAAAGTGATGAACTTTTGCGTGAATTTTGACATCCCACGCCTGTCAGCAAGGATTTTGGGGGTCTAGCTCCCCCTTAGAGCTGGAGTTCCTTTCCCCCCCCAAATTTAATCTTTCCAATTTATTTTTCTTTTAATTCCTCATCATTTATTATACTTATACTTTACATATGTAATTCAATTCAATTGTACAGTACAATACAGTAATAATTGACACCTCATATGTAAATCAAAGTTCACTTATGTAATACACGCGCACATTTTGACATTTCAATTGAATTCAATTGAAAATACTTCAATTCCTCATAACTTCTAAACTAAACACAACACCTCAATTTTAACACAAAATTTGATGGTTAACACCACATGTGGTGTGAATTAAATTAAGGTTTTGAGGATTTTCAACTTTTGTATTGAAAATACTAAAAACTTAATTTAAGCTTATTTAGAGTTGAGTTACAAGAATTTCACTCAGAGGTGACCCCACCTGATTTTTTATGAGGAATCCAATGGTGAAATAATTTTTATATGTTTATTTATTGGATAAAAAGTTATAATAATTTTTATTTAACTTTTTTCCAAATTTATTTATTTTTTCACAATTTTGTTAAAATTTCATTTTTACTTAATTTTTTCAAGTATAAATGTAATTTTATACTTACAAAATTTAATGTATTTTTATTTTGAAATTGTAATTAATTTTTTATTTTTAATATAATTTTATATTTATATTTTGATTTTTATCTTAATAATATAAATAAATTTATTTTATTTATATTAATATGTTAATTTGTATTTGTGGTCTTTTGGGTATATGAAATTACCTCTAAGGCTCACAGACTTTCTTCTTTCCTTTGGACAGTTGTTGGCATAGTGGTCTGTTGAGCTACAATGGTGACAAGAGTTTTTATTTTTTGTCACTTCTGCCACCCTTTCTTTGGGTTTGTCTTTAAACTCTACCCTGAAAGGTTGTTTATCTCTGAAACCACTGTTTTTATATGGGGTGAATTTCCCTATATTAGTTCTTTTCCTTATTTCTTGTAAGGTATTAGCAATGTCATCTAGAGTGAAATTTTGGTTGCATATGCATTTTACTGCATGCTCTAGTTCTCCTGGAAGTTGTGTCAGAATTTTATGATTCCTCATTTGGATGTTGATCTGAGGGTCAATGGCTTTAAGTCTCTTAGACTGTCTCAGACACCACTCATATGGATATTTGTCCACTGAGTATTTGCCATTTTCAAATGACATGGTCTTTTGCCATATCCAAGTTCCATTACTGTACGTTTGGATTATTTGACTCTTCCACCATGGCCAGTTTCTTCTGCCATGGATTTCCTTCATTTCTGTGTACCATATACTAGCATGAATTTTAAATTCTGTATTTAATCTAGCAGTAATCCAGTAGTCTGGTATGCTTGGTACATCAATGAAGAGTCCATCAATAGAATCTATGAGCTCCATATGATCATATTCTCCTGTTACAGAGAATTTGAGCCAGCTTGAGGCCTCAGGAAGCTGTTTCAAGGCTTCCTTCTCTGAATAAGACATTCCGTCTCCATCCTGGTATTTTGATGGAGATCTTGCGTTATTCATCAGCATGGCATCTGGTTTGATGTCATCTGGTTGATATGGATTTTCCATAACTTGGCCTTGTGGTTGGGGCTTCAAGCTATGGTAGACATTAAACAATTGGTTTATGTATTTATCCAGACAATCCCTGTCCCTTTTGCTGTGGTGTTGTTATTCAAAGACTAGATTCAGTCTTTTGTTGGTATCTTCATAGGCTTTGCTAAATTGAGCATGTCCTTCTTGAAGAGTTTTAACAATTTTATCCATGGAGGCTGTTAATTTCTTCATCCTCTCATGGCTTTCTTCAAGTTCTGCAAACTGTCTTTGAGTCTGCTCAGCATATTGGGACATTTGTAACCACAGTGCATCACTGTTTATGTTACTCTCAGGTGTGACAATATTATGTTCAATCTGAGTGGGGGTAATGTTTCTATTACTAGGACTACTGATTCTAGAGTGGTTTGCAGCTACTTCTGGTTCTTGTGCACTTCTCTCACCAAATTCAACAGCTTCTGGATCATGGGGTCTGACTCTTTCTTCCTTTGGCTGAAAGAGGTCTTGTTTTTCCCTTGTATACTTTTCTTCTCCTGGAAGCCTCCTGGAGTTGTGAAGAGTGGTGACTCCTGGTGATTGATTTGTTGGTGTCTGAATGGTGTGAAGCCACTGGAGAGCTTATTTGGCCTGCTCGATGTGAGCCTGAAGGAATCTGAGTAGGCCCTGTCTGGGTTAACTGTTCTTCTATAGTTTGGATAGTGGCTTGATTCTACCTTATCCTCTGTGCCCTTGCCTCCAGGAGTCTGAACTGCCTGGTAGGATTCCAAGCTTTGGTGATTACCATAAGGGCTTTGACGTCTATCTCTTTTAGACAGATCTTCCGGCAACTTGCTCCAAGTTCTGCCCAGTGAGGTGCCAGGTTGAACCTCTTGTTGTCCATGCTCCATTGGAATAGTTCCTTGAGGAGTTGGTGGAGCTGAAGAACTTGATCCATGTCTTTCCAGTCCTCTGGTTTGAGGTCTCCATTGAATTGGAGTGTGAATGGCAGGGTTGATATTATCTCCCTCATTGTTTTGCCATCCACCACTGTGTCCAAGGTGTCCTCTTTCAGGTCTTCTGGTTCTGGACAAGCCTTCTTTGTCCTCTGGCTGGTTCCTTTGGAAGCCAAGATCTCTGAGGTATACAGGTGACATGTTAGTGTTTGCAAGCAGTCGAAAACTTTATGTTCTTAGGGTATTTACCTTTGACTGTGCCTTGTACAAATTTGTTGTCTGCTGATTTGGGAAATTTAACTTTAGAGGTTAAAGCTGGGTTAACTATAGTAATCCTCCCTGTACAAGCTATCAATGTTGGTTTACCTTGTATTGAAGCAGAATTTCGTGGTTTTCTACTCTTCTGTGTGGAAATGGGTGTCCACTTTTTTGCTGTTATCAGGCCTTCACTGTGCCTATTTCCTTTGCCTTTGCTGCCCTCTGGTTCTGAGGGTGTCACTGGTGTGTTGGCCTGTGACTGGCTTTCCAGTGGTATGAAGTTATCTTCCACTGCATCATACAGGAAAAGAAGGGCTTAATGTCAGTTAAGACTTCTTAAAATGCTGTTTGAATGTCTAAGAATGGCCTCTAGGCTTGTATATTACTACAATATGCCCTTGTACAATGACAGTGTAATTGAATTAACAATTTCACTTCAGAAATACAGCTTATTGATATTTGGTATACTGTTTTTATACCAATATCTTACAGAATAACTAGTAATTAGCAAGTGTAAACTGTCAAAAAGTGGTCTGTAAGAGGGTAATTGAGTTAACACTCTGCCCAACCACGCCTCAACTGTTGGTTTATCAGTATGAGGTGTCTTAATTTAATTGGAAATAAGACTGTATTAATGGCTTAAAAGTGTTTTTATATATAAAACACGCCAAAAATAAGGGTCTTGTGGTTATTAGCCACATGACAAGTACTCTTCCTAATATGAGTATATGGATAAATGTATAATAAATATATATTTTTAAGAAATAATTACACCTAAAAAAGATAAAAAAAGTGTCATAAATAAAGAATATAAGTAAAAAACTCAATTATAAGGTCCAAAAGGTCAAAAAACACAGCCAGGGCCCCAAAATGTCAGCCTGAGTCTATGATAAAGATGTATAATAGTGTTTACAAGCTTCAACTATGACTGTGACATGGTAAAAATGGTTTATAAAGATTTGTGATGATGGTAATAATGATAATAATTAATTTAATTTAAAATAAAAGGGCTTTACTATACTAGTATAGTGGTGGTGAGCGCTATTGAAAGCACTGGGTGCAGCTTTACCTGTTGGATTACAATAATAAAGACTACAATACTTCTAAATTAAGAGTATACCTGATTATTTTCCAAGAGTATAACTGTTTTTGACAGTTGTAATATGTAGGAATTCAAGAGCAGGATGAGGAAAGCAATTCTGGCTGTGAAAAGCCTCCTTTTTATCATGAAATGGGGTGGAAAGGGTGTTAGACCTTTCCACATAGAGGAAGTGAAGATTTTTCCACTCTCTGAGACAGGCTTGTGGTTTGCAAAGACCTGTATAGCCTGTATTGGGCTCAGATGTGGTTTTGAAACCACATCTGGGCAGTTTTCACCAATACAGGGTGAAAACTTTCATCTGGGGACCTCACAGCCTGATTCTGACGTGTATGACACGTAGAATGCTGTACAAAAACTGTATGGGACCCCAGTATTGGCTGACATATGAGGTATTGAAGTAAAAACAACCTCCTTTGTCTATTCGACACCCTATATTCATGATTATGGGACATTATCCCATGGTAAGGCTGTATATGACAGCAGGTGGGAATCTGACCTTAAAACAGCCATAGCTTTGTCAATTCTTGAGATATCAACCTCACGATTGGTTCAGTGTGTATCCCTGTATGTGCTCTACACACTGGTACCTCATTTGACATGGGTATTATTGAATATGCCAAAGGTATCCCATGGACAAGACTTTTGTACATTTGCGTGGTTTAGGCAAAAAGCTGTATTGGGCTTATTTGCCCCATACCTTGTGTTCTAATTGAGATATGGGGAGATGGATGACACCATCAGATAGCCCTGATTGTGCTCTTCCCAAAAAGACCCCACTTTAGGTATCTCAGGCCAAAACTTCAAAAGTTAGATGAGAGGTGAATGTTTTGTTCACCCTTATTTGGCCTGAATTTGGCCATAACTCAAGTAATACTGGTGCTAGCTCAGTATAGCTAGTACAATTGGATAGCCCTGGCTTAGAGATTCATTTTGAATACCCTTTTGATGGGGTTAAGCCTCTACTTCTGGATTTTAGATCAGAGGTGAAAATTAAGGTTTATGCTCAGCAACAACTTTGAGCAGGAATAACTTTGTTATTCTTTGTCCTATGGTGATGGGACTTATATTTTCAGAAAGGGGTGAGTTTCCTCTTTCTTTTGATACCTTTTGAGGTAATTTGGCTCAGCTCCATGTTTCGGTGGTATCTTGGCTATACCATTGGTTTATGGTATTTTGGCTGTCATGCTTGTGCTCTGGTTTTGAGTCACAGGCTGACATCAAGCTACACAAACCCAATCTTTTGTGTGGCCAAATCAAATAGGAAACTCAAGATTTTCCATGGCCTTCAGCAGTTTAGCAAGCCCAAATGGCCTGGATACTCCAAGAAGAAATACTAGAAAGTTTAGGAATATTAATTGATGATGGAGGAATAAAAGGACCAAGATCACTTTACAACCAATAAAAACTACCAGAAAACAGCTCAATAAGAAGATATATATAGGAATATGCGATAAATTTAGAAAGAATTTCATTCAGGATTGAAGAAGCAGGACTTACTATCTCAGGATCAAATTTTGCATACTCTGTCCCAGATTTGGACATAGTAGGGCATGTTGTATCATTTGAAGTAAAAACAATTTCAAAAAAAAAGATCAACTGGATGTAAAATTGGCCAAAACCTCTCAACAAAAAGGAAATAAGAGGATTTCTTGGGCTTTGTGCCTATGTAAAAATGTTTATTGAAAACTTCCCACAAGTTGCATCACCACTCAGGAGGCTCACCAGAGAAGATGTTGCCTGGGACTGGGATCAAAAATGTGAAGAAGCTTTCCAAAACCTCAGAAGAATAGTTGGAGAAGGAATAATCCTCAAGAAATTGGATTATGACAAAGGATCAGAAAAAATTAGGCTAGAAGTAGATTCAAGCTATATCTCTGCAGGAGAAGTACTCACTCAATAAGAAAAAGAAGGAAAAGATAGACCAGTATTATATGAATCAATAACTTCTTCAAAATTGGAATCAAAATACTCACAACCCAAATTGGAACTTTGTGGAGTTGCAAGAATTCTCAAGGAGAATCAAACAATACTTTGGGGACAAAATTTTGAATTAGAGGTTGATGCCAAGGCCTCAATTGAAATGATCAACACCCCTTTCTTACCCAATGCCCCCATGAAAAGATGGGTGGCTTTCATTAAGCCATTTTCCTTTGATTTGATACACAAACCAAGGAAAACTTTCACTATTCCAGATGGGCTATCCAGAATACCAACCAACTGAGAAGAAGAAGATGAAGATGCACCAGAATTTGATGAAGATGAAAATTGGATCAAGCCACACCCTGGATTTGGGGCTAAGAATGTAAATTAAAGCAATCTTTTAGGAATAGAAGTACCAACAAAACATGAAGGATTTTGGAATAGGATGCAATAATACTTAAGTACAATGAAAAAACCAGAATTAACTAAGGATGACAAATTTGGAAGGATAAAAAGAAGGTCACCCAGCTTAAAAGAATAAACAGCCCAAACCCTCAATTGGTTATATCAAGTCATGAAGCTCAAAGCTACATTTTGAAGTCACTTCATGAAGACATGGGCCACAGAGGCGAAAGTGAAGCTTAAAGTGGAATTGAAGCAAGATATTGGTTGGAAGGAATAAATAAATCAGTCAAGAAATGGGCTCAATATTTTCTGGCCTTTCAGAAAAGAAGTCAAAAGTTACAAAGGGAAAAAAGGAAAATGGAAAGAAACACCAACACTCTTTGAAAGGGTAAGCATGGATGAATTCCATATCAAATATGGAACATGGAAGTACATGGTTGTGGCCAGAGATGATTTTTTAGGATGGCCAGAAACAGTTGGACTAGTCAAATTAAAAGCAAAAAAAGTTGCAGAATGGTTCACCTCAGAATAGATATGCAGGTAAGGCTCACCAAAAGAAGTAACTGTTCATGGGGGGCCAGAGTTTGGAAAAGAATTGCAAGATGAAGTAAACAAAGAAGGATCAAGGATAAGAGTCACCACACCCTATTACTCAGAGTCTTAAGGAAAGTTTGAAAGGGGCCATAAGAAGCTCAAAGATGCACTAGTCAAGATGTGTGGATAAAAGAGAGGGAAATGGAAAAAATATCTACCACTAGTAACATTGGCTTACAGAATTTCCACTAAAAGAACAACTTCTTTCTCACCATTTGAACTCCCATTTGAACATCTACCAGTATTACAAATTGAAATTGGAACAAAAACATTTTTAGCAGTAGAATGGCACAAAATATCTAAAACTGAGGAATTAGTGGAAGCCAGAGCTCAAAAAAAGTTAGAAGGAAAAGCAAAAATGAAAAGTGAAGCAGCAGAAAAGCTCAAAAAATAAAGGGAGGACTCAATGAAATATTGGGATAGAAGAATGTTACAACAACTAAGATCACCATTAAATCCAGGAGATTTGGTCCTGGCTCACAACAAAGCAATATAAACTAAATGGGGACTGATTTTCAAATACAAATGGAATGGACCATACAGAGTAATCAGACAAATAAACAAAGGGCCATATGAGCTTGAGGAGCTGGATGGAACCAAGTTATAAAGAAGATTTTCTGCCTCTAAAGGATAGAGGTTTTACCCAAGAGGAAATTTGATGGACAAAAAAGAAGACACAGAAGAAGAACAAAGTGAAGAAGATGAGCCAATGAATGAGGAAAAGGTATTGGAAGAAACCACGGAATCAGATATAGAATAGGGAGCTCTCACCTGGAATGCTGGGAACAGCATTAAATGGAGAGGGGGATGTGGTATCCCATACCATTTTTTTCACCAGGATCAATCCTATAGTACTCCATAACAGCAGTAAATCCAGCCTACAGGCAGACTTACACCCAAATGTTACACCAAAAGGTCAATCTTACAGCAAGCAGGTGGAGGTGTTCATAACACCATGGCACAGGCACCAAAGGGAAGTGTATTTGTTTAAATAAATTATTCAATTTCATTATGCATATGTAAAAATCAAGTTAAATATAGAAAAATAGTTACACCAAATAAGGTACCACCCTTTGAATTACACACCAAACCCATCTTTACACCCCCTTATAGTCACAGGACTCCTGCTTCATGAAAATGACACATGCATTATTTGAACAGCCACCTTGCATTCAAAGTCACATGATGCAAATCCCAACCCCATGGAATTCGTGCAAGTCATTTACAACAAAGCCACAGGAGTATCTTATTTTATCTCCACAGTAACCCAACTTGAAACCTTAAAACAGAATCCGAATTATTTACACCACTCATCACCTCATGCAAACCAAAGCTTGTTACAACAGGCTGCATGCAATACACACTTCTAATCAAATCTCAACCACATGACTATTCACAGCATGTGTCAAACTAAAAAATCACATCATATCATACACAACAGCAAACTAATCAGTGCAAGAAGTTCTCACCTGACCTCATTTTAAAGTTCAAAAGGAAGAAAAACATCCATGACACCTGCATAAATTACATGGCCACTTCTACCAAGCAAAAAATATGAAATGTGCAAATTAAAACTCAACAGTCATCATGTGATACCTCCCCACCAACAGAATATCATGTGACGGAAAAAAAAGGCTGTGAAAAAGAAAACTCCTCAGCCAAAATGAAATCACCTCATACATGCAAGGAAAATCCAAGAATATCACATCATAATTAGTTCACGGAAAGACCATCATGTCATTAATGGAGGCTGTGCAGAGAAAAAATTATCACCAAACCTTAAATCACCTGACCCATGAAAGAAAGGTCCTCACCAAAAACAAATTCACATGATGGAATCAAGAGGAATTAAAGTGGAAAAAGACAGCTCCCATGGAGGGCCCCCTGGGCTCCCAAAAGGTATAATTGGAGGGGCTCTCTTCCCCCAAATTTCAAATTCCCCCCATGCACATTATATCCCCTGCAAAGTAGAAGCATAGGAATAATTCATCCCTCACCTGGGAGGTAGTCCAGTATATTATAGTAAGCTTACTTACCCAGTAGCTAAGCTCAGTGGGAGTATAGTATTGAAGATTACCCAATAGCTAACCTCAGTGGAATCCTATTATTAAGAAAACTGAAGATTATCTAGTACCCAAGATTAGGGATACTACTATATTAAACTATTTCTGTGAGCCTTAGAGGTAATTTCATATACCCAAAAGACCACAAATATAAAAAATAACATATTAATATAAATAAAATAAATTTATTTATATTATTAAAATAAAAATAAAAAATATAAATATAAAATTATATTAAAAATAAAAAATTAATTATAATTTAAAAATAAAATTACTTTAAATTTTGTAAATATAAAATTACATTTATACTTGAAAAATTTAAGTAAAAATGAAATTTTAACAAAATTGTGAAAAAATAAATAAATTTGGAAAAAAGTTAAATAAAAATTATTATAACTTTTTATCCAATAAATAAACATATAAATTTTATTTCACCATTGGATTCCTCATAAAAAATCAGGTGGGGTCACCTCTGAGTGAAATTTTTGTAACTCAACTCTAAATAAGCTTAAATTAAGTTTTTAGTATTTTCAATACAAAAGTTGAAAATCCTCAAAACCTTAATTTAATTCACACCACATGTGGTGTTAACCATCAATTTTTGTGTTAAAATTGAGGTGTTGTGTTTAGTTTAGAAGTTATGAGGAATTAAAGTATTTTCAATTGAATTCAATTGAAATGTCAAAATGTGCGCGTGTATTACATAAGTGAACTTTGATTTACATATGAGGTGTCAATTATTACTGTATTGTACTGTACAATTGAATTGAATTACATGTGTAAATTATAAGTATAATACATGATGAGGAATTAAAGGAAAAATAAATTGGAAAGATTAAATTTGGGGGGGAAAAGGAACTCCAGCTCTAAGGGGGAGCTAGACCCCCAAAATCCTTGCTGACAGGCGTGGGATGTCAAAATTCACGCAAAAGTTCATCACTTTTGGCCTGGAATTGAGTTACAGGGTCTGTGGACTCAATTGATGATGAGGTTTTGATACCAACTGGGGTAGTTTTAGCTGTTGCCAAGAAGGTAAAACTACCCTTAAGATAAAACAATCATAATAAAAACAGTTTTAACTGGTTTCTACGCCTCTGACACACATTCTGACGTGTTTTGAAGGCTCTAGGCCTGGTATTGCTATAGTAATGGCTGATTTAAGGGTCTAAAATGGCTAAAAATGGCTAAAAATGGCTTAAACCAGCCCTTTTTGGTCTAAACCAGGGTTCAATGATGCCATAATTGGCTTTTCTGTTGTCAGACTGTTTTTCACGACTGACAAGAGTAAATTTTACTTTTGGAGTAAGAGAATTGATGGCTATAAAAGAATGTCTTCTTTGCCCCACTTTTCTCTTCATGTTAGAATCTTTTCCTTTTATTAATTAGTTTAAAACTGTTAAACCAATCAATCAAAGATTCCAACCACCACCTTTAAATCATTTTAATCCTTCTAACCACGTGAAAAAATCATTATAATCATTGTTTGTAACTCTTATAATCATTTTTACCCCTTGAACCACCCCAAAAGTGAATTAAAGCATCTTTCATCACTGTAAACTTTGTCACTTTGTTTCCAAATTCACTCTGGTCACTTTTGGGCATGTTTTCTTTTTAATATACTTCTTAAAGACTTTGTTCTTTAATTAATTGCTTGCAGTTCTTTGCTCAATTAATTCCAATTGAAATTGCTCTTGAAGAAATTTCTTTTGTAGCCTTAAAATATCTCTTGTAGAGTATTTTTTGGATAAATTTTTATTGTTGGTAAAACAATAAATTTTTATAATATTATTGTTTTATACTAATAAAGTTATAAACAATAAAATTGGCGTGTTTTCTCTTAAAAATAATATTTCATACTATTTTTAATTGATTTTTACCTTATACAAATTTTGAGGACAGGAAAAGTACTTGATTTTTAATCAAAGTTTCATATCCACACCTTACATTTGGGGGCCCAGCCGTGATATTTTACCTGTGACATATTTTTTTTTACTCTTTTTAAATCTTTTTTCTTATATTGAAAAATTTAAAAACATATAAAAAATACTTATAATTCAAAAAAACCCATAAAAAATAATTTTTTTCATATTATAAGTGAGGCTTAAATTTTTATTTCTTTTTTTGAAATATCCTTTTTTTTACTTAATTAATTGGCTTTTTTCATTAATTTTAGTGTCTGACAACGTGGTAAGACAAGAAAACATTGAAACAGCCTCAACAGTAACCAGCATTATCCCTGCCAGTACTGTTAATTCTGATCATAATAGCACTGTTATTGTGACTCAAAATAACCAGCCTGAACCAATATCTTCTGAATTAATCAACTTGGACATAAGTAATACTCTTCAGAAGGCTAAGAATTTGGCCAATAGTAAGTTTTTGACGTAAAAATACTATTTTAAGCCTTTTTTAACCATAATTATGCCTTCAACCAGGTCAGGAGCCAGCTACAACCCCTCAAGCAGCTCCCAAAAAGGTAATAGACGTGATTATGGCAGAGGCCAACCAGGTACAGAAGGAAAAGGGTCAGTTGATGACTTCCAAACAACTAAAATAGGTCATTCTGAAGCTGATAATACCATTTTACCTTCAAAAAGAGCTGACACCGCCACAACAAGCCTCTGTGGACATATACAAAGCCAGCCACAGTGCATACAACAATGCACTCCAATTCAAGGAGTACCAGATCCTTGCAGACCTTTGGAAGAATTGCATGAATTCTTACCTGACAGTAAGAAAATTCTTGGGCCATCCCAAAACTTGCAAATTGCTCAATGGATGGCATCCATTAATGGAGAAGAAAAACATGATGCTTTTGACACTAGAATGGAGGAAAAACAACCCTCCACCAGCCAAACCAGTGCCAAAAACAGCCCCAGTGGCCAGCAGCAGCAATTCCAACGTGAAAAAGCAGCCACAAACTCCAAACAAGGGCAAAGGGAAGGCACCAGCCCCAAAACCTTACAGCCAGGGCTACAGAATCCCAAAGATTCAGCAGGATGCCATGGAAAATGTATTTCAGATGGCCAGAACCATGATGGAATTACAGAAGAAGGAGGAAGCCAGATTAAGGTTCCAGAAATGATTTCTGACATATTTGATTCCATCCCAGAGTTGTATAATGCTATAAATGACGTGAAAAAACATCTTTCTGATAAAAATGACACCATTTGTAACAACATTAAAACAAACAACCTGAGCCTGTGCCAAATTAATGAAACACTTATGTGTTTTGAAAAAGTTTTGAGAACAATTAAAAATTCCAATAATGATAATTCTTCTAACAATAAAATAAATGAACAATCTGCCATTATTAAAGAATTAACAGATAAATATTCTAAATTCAATATTGATGACATAATTGAAACAAGAATTAAACAAGCCATAAATATTATCAAAACAGATAACAAGAAAGTCCTTGATGACATTTCAAATTCATTTACTGAAGTAAAGACATATACCATTGCCTTGAAAAAGTGTTTTGATGCTTCACAAGAAGAAGTATCAAAATTATCAATGAAATTGAACCAAGTCACTTCTGATAATACAAGACAGACAGAATTATGGCAAGAACTGACACATAAGGAAGACATGTATAAAATTGAAGTAATAAATTGAATACAAAGCTTCCAACATGAATACAGAAATTCCCAAAGGTGTAGCAACAGTAAGATGAATGACATTGAACAAATACTGAACACCTTACCAAGAATGTCTACACCTCTAAATCAAAATGAGGGCACAAGAATTTCAAATCCACAAGTATTGGATCCTGATAATTCACAATTAAAAAATGAATTATCCACTTCTTTTCATAACTTGGAACCATCAATGGGCTAAGCACTCTTGAAAGAAGTTCCAAAACTTAAAGAATGGCCTCACTTCAGTGGTGAAGGAGAGTATGACCATATGGAATTCATTAGAGGTATTGACATGATCAAAGAGGATTTTGAATTACCAGACAGATTGGTAACAGCCAGGTTTAACACCTTGTTTACCAGATCAGCTCACAGATGGTACATCAAAATAAGACAAGCACATGGACACCAGAGTTGGACTTGGTGGAAAACCCAAATCATCAACAAATGGGCAAATGATGCTTGGAGGTTTAAAGTTGAAACAGCCTTTGAATCTGCCAAATTTAATGCTGATAAAGACAAAGCTTTACCATGGTTTTGCCAACAAAAGGACAGATTAACAGCATTATATCCTGACATGTCAGAATTTATGATCCATAGAAGAATTCTGAGACAATGTGGAGGTGACTTAGAGCATGCTGTCAAAAGCAGGACTACTGAACAATCTTCAGCAGAGGATATTATCAATATACTAGAAGAAGTAACCACCAGAACCAAAATTGGTTCTAGTAGGGTGAATCTTAAAACAAGGTTTAATACACCTTGGAAAGATTCTGTGGACAAAAACCCCAAAGAAAATTCTAGTAATATTAAATATAAATCTGCAGATACAGTCAGAAAATGCCATATTTGCCAAAGCACCACCCATTTAGCCAATACATGTCCAAAAAGGGGGAAAATCAATGAAATTAACATTGAAAAAGAACCAGATGTTGAAAAAGAAGACATAATTGAAGACAATTCAGATGATAAGTCATCCATATTCTCTGAATCTTCAAAAGATATAGAAAATATCAATGCCACTTTTGACATCATGGAATCTTATTCCCACTTACCACAATTGAGCAATGGTCAAGTTGATTTATCAAAAGTTCAAGATGCACAACTTATGAAGACAAAACCAAACAGAGGAAAAGGTTATACAGCTGGTAACTCCTGTATAACAGAAGTGGTGATTGACAACAAACCCACCAAACTTTTGCTTGACCCAGGAGCCTTCTGCTCTTGTGTTGGAAAATCTTTTCTTAAGACTTGTGTACCAAATTTTGAAGACCAATTGTTACCAATTGATGGTATAAAATTCAACAGTGCAAGTAACCCAATGAAAGCATTAGGAATATTTGAGACCAATGTCATATTCCCACACATAAATGGGAATTTAAGGATCACAGTTGAATTTGTTGTTATGGAAAATTGCTCTAGTACCCATTTTATATTGGGAAATGACTATTTAATCATGTATGGGATAGATTTACATAATAACAAAGACAGATAATTTACAATTGGAGACAATAAGCGCCAGAAATTTGCCTTTTTACCCTTTAAAAGACAAATTACAGTAAACAAAGTATCACCAGTCAACTTAGAGTTAGAGAAATTCAAGTCTGAACAGTTAAATGAGGCTGAAATAAGCCTTCATCTGACTGATAAGCAAGAAAATGAACTTTCTTCCCTTTTGTATGACCACAGAGGAGCATTTGCTACAGACAAAGAACCCCTGGGAGCAATTATTGGTCATGAAGTTGACATCATTCTTAACATTGAGAGACCTTATCCACCACTCTTAAGAAGACCTGCTTATCCAGCAAGTCCAAAATCAAGAGAAGCTCTAGAAATTCATATCAAAGAACTTCTAGACCTTGGTGTAATAAGAAAAGTAGGCCACAATGAGGAAGTAGAAATAACTACACCAGTCATAGTGGCGTGGCATAATGGAAAATCCAGAATGGTTGGGGACTTTAGAGCTCTGAACACTTACACTGTTCCAGACAGATACCCAATACCAAAAATCCAAATTGCCCTTACTCAAATATCTCAAGCAGTGTATATAACCACTATGGATGCCCTTAAAGGATTCCATCAAAATGTAGTAACACCAAGAGCAAGAAAATACTTGAGAATTATTGTTCATTGTGGAGTGTATGAATACTTAAGGATGCCCTTTGGTATCAAAAATGCACCTTCACACTTCCAAAGAATGATGAATGAAATATTCCCTGAAGAACTCTCAGAGGGATGGTTAATCATTTACATTGATGACATTATTATCTGTTCAAAGACTTGGGAGGAGCACATGTATAGATTATCAAGAGTTTTGACAAAAATCCAATCAGTAAACATGAAAATCTCCTTGAAGAAATGTCATTTTGGATTTAAAGAACTTAAGGCACTAGGACATGTTGTATCTGGTTTGTCCCTTGGAATTGATAAAAACAAAGTTGCAGCAGTATTGTTAAAACCCATGCCTCAGAATAAGAAGGAAATTCAGTCATTCTTAGGTTTTGCAGGATATTACAGGCAACACATTAAAGACTTTGCATCCATAGCAAGACCACTTTATAAGTTGTGTGACAAAGACACAGTATTTGAGATGACTGTTGACAGAGTCAAAGCTTTTGAGTCTCTAAGAGAAGCATTGACCACTGCTCCACTCTTACTGATGCCAGACTTTAAATTGCCTTTCAAACTGTATATTGATGCATCAGGGGATGGACTAGGTGCTGCACTTCACCAAGTTCAGATCATAAATGACAAACCTGTAGAAGGACCAATATGTTTCATATCCAGGCAAATCAAACCAACTGAAGCCAGATATGGAGCAAGTCAAATGGAATGTCTATGCCTTGTCTGGGCCTTAGAGAAATTGAACTATTTCTTAGAGGGATGTGTTTTTGAAGTAATAACAGATTGTACAGCTGTGAAATCACTTTTGAACATGAAAACACCTAACAGACACATGCTCAGATGGCAAATAGCCATACAAGAATACAGAGGCAATATGACTATTGTTCATAAGGATGGAAATATTCATAAGAATGCAGATGGACTAAGCAGATGGCCATTACCAACTAACATTGATAATCCTGCTTATGTTCCAGAAGAAGCTTCACCACAAATTCCAATAGAAGGAATACGTTTTACAGACTTGAACACCACCTTCTTTGAAGAAGTCAGAAATAGTTACACTCAAGATAAGAATTGTAGCATCTTATGCCAATTACTTAACAAAGACTGTAAAGACAACTCTCTAATACATGCCTTGGATGAAGTATGGAGAAAATCTTATAATGAAGGGAGATTTCACCTACTGGATGGTATAATTTACCACAGAACCAAGCACACATGTGTCATGACAGTTGTAGACAGGTCATTAATCAATCTTGTACTGAAAGAATGCCATGATAGTCCCTTTTCAGGACATCTTTCTGAGGACAGAACAAGAGAGAAAGTAAAGACCTGCATATGGTGGCCAATGTGGCAAAAAGATGTTGCAGAATATTGCAAAACCTGTGACAGATGCCAAAAGGCAAATAAATCCACTGGCAAAAGACTTGGAAATATGATGAAAATCCAAGAACCAAACAGACCTTGGGAAATTGTCCATATGGATTGGGTAACTGGCCTACCACCAGGAGGTGACAGGAGCTATAATGCTTGCCTAGTAATTGTGGACAGATTCAGTAAAACTCCAATCTTTTTACCATGTCACAAAGATGATACAGCCATGGATACAGCTCTTCTGATATGGAATAGAGTAGTGTCATGGACTGGAATATTTACAAATATCATCAGTGATAGAGATCCCAAATTCACTTCAGCACTATGGACAAATCTTCACCAATTATTTGGCACTAAACTGTCTTTCTCTACAGCTTACCACCCACAAACTGATGGCTTGGCTGAAAGAATGATCCAAACCTTAGAGGACATGGTGAGAAGATTTTGTGCATATGGCCTTGAATTCAAAGATTGTGATGGATTTACCCATGATTGGTGTACTCTGTTACCAGCACTGGAATTAGCATATAAAACATCAATCCATTCCAGTACCAATCAGACTCCTGCTATTCTAGAAAAAGGATGGAACCCCAAGTTACCCCAAGATTCCTTGAGGAAAGACTTAATTGAAATACATCCCACAGCTGCTAGCTTCAAAGGAATGCTAGACAAAGCTAGAAAGCATGCAGTGAGATGCATGGAGGACTCCTTTGCATATGCTAAAGACAAATGGGATAAATCTCATGCAACTCCAGATTTCAAAGTGGGGGACCTAGTTCTTGTATCCACCACTAACTTCAATAACATCAAAGGATGTAAAAAGTTAAAAGACTCCTTTGCAGGACCTTTTGTGATTAAGGCCCTCCATGGAGAAAATGCTGTTGAAGTAGAGTTATCTGAAGAACTTAGCAATAAGCACCCTACATTTCCAGTAAGCTTGATAAAGCCATACAAATCTAGTGATGCTGAGAAATTTCCCTTGAGGAATAAGATTCCCCAAGTTATACCTCCTATTTAGACATCTGGTACTAAGAAAATAACCAAAGTTCTTAAAGAAAGGAAATTAACAACCAAGAAAGTAAGGGAATACCTTGTTAGGTACAGTGACCCAACTTGTGAAGATGAATGGTTAGAAGAGAAAGATATACCAGAAGCCACCAAACTCCTGAGGAGATTCAGACACACTAGAAACACCAATATTACAAAGTAATATTCTTTTTTAGGGGGAGGGAATGTGAGCCTTAGAGGTAATTTCATATACCCAAAAGACCACAAATATAAAAAATAACATATTAATATAAATAAAATAAATTTATTTATATTATTAAAATAAAAATAAAAAATATAAATATAAAATTATATTAAAAATAAAAAATTAATTATAATTTAAAAATAAAATTACTTTAAATTTTGTAAATATAAAATTACATTTATACTCGAAAAATTTAAGTAAAAATGAAATTTTAACAAAATTGTGAAAAAATAAATAAATTTGGAAAAAAGTTAAATAAAAATTATTATACCTTTTTATCCAATAAATAAACATATAAATTTTATTTCACCATTGGATTCCTCATAAAAAATCAGGTGGGGTCACCTCTGAGTGAAATTTTTGTAACTCAACTCTAAATAAGCTTAAATTAAGTTTTTAGTATTTTCACAAAAAAGTTGAAAATCCTCAAAACCTTAATTTAATTCACACCACATGTGGTGTTAACCATCAATTTTTGTGTTAAAATTGAGGTGTTGTGTTTAGTTTAGAAGTTATGAGGAATTAAAGTATTTTCAATTGAATTCAATTGAAATGTCAAAATGTGCGCGTGTATTACATAAGTGAACTTTGATTTACATATGAGGTGTCAATTATTACTGTATTGTACTGTACAATTGAATTGAATTACATGTGTAAATTATAAGTATAATACATGATGAGGAATTAAAGGAAAAATAAATTGGAAAGATTAAATTTGGGGGGGAAAAGGAACTCCAGCTCTAAGGGGGAGCTAGACCCCCAAATTCCTTGCTGACAGGCGTGGGATGTCAAAATTCACGCAAAAGTTCATCACTTTTGGCCTGGAATTGAGTTACAGGGTCTGTGGACTCAATTGATGATGAGGTTTTGATACCAACTGGGGTAGTTTTAGCTGTTGCCAAGAAGGTAAAACTACCCTTAAGATAAAACAATCATAATGAAAACAGTTTTAACTGGTTTCTACGCCTCTGACACACATTCTGACGTGTTTTGAAGGCTCTAGGCCTGGTATTGCTATAGTAATGGCTGATTTAAGGGTCTAAAATGGCTAAAAATGGCTTAAACCAGCCCTTTTTGGTCTAAACCAGGGTTCAATGATGCCATAATTGGCTTTTCTGTTGTCAGACTGTTTTTCACGACTGACAAGAGTAAATTTTACTTTTGGAGTAAGAGAATTGATGGCTATAAAAGAATGTCTTCTTTGCCCCACTTTTCTCTTCATGTTAGAATCTTTTCCTTTTATTAATTAGTTTAAAACTGTTAAACCAATCAATCAAAGATTCCAACCACCACCTTTAAATCATTTTAATCCTTTTAACCACGTGAAAAAATCATTATAATCATTGTTTGTAACTCTTATAATCATTTTTACCCCTTGAACCACCCCAAAAGTGAATTAAAGCATCTTTCATCACTGTAAACTTTGTCACTTTGTTTCCAAATTCACTCTGGTCACTTTTGGGCGTGTTTTCTTTTTAATATTCTTTTTAAAGACTTTGTTCTTTAATTAATTGCTTGCAGTTCTTTGCTCAATTAATTCCAATTGAAATTGCTCTTGAAGAAATTTCTTTTGTAGCCTTAAAATATCTCTTGTAGAGTATTTTTTGGATAAATTTTTATTGTTGGTAAAACAATAAATTTTTATAATATTATTGTTTTATACTAATAAAGTTATAAACAATAAAATTGGCGTGTTTTCTCTTAAAAATAATATTTCATACTATTTTTAATTGATTTTTACCTTATACAAATTTTGAGGACAGGAAAAGTACTTGATTTTTAATCAAAGTTTCATATCCACACCTTACAATTTCACCTAGTAAGATTAACACCTTTTACCAAGATTTCAAATCAACTTACCCCTTCAATAATCTAATATCAAAGAATCTTACCTCTTGAATTTCCCAAATACAACTTTATCTAATTAATAACCACTCTTAAACAATTAACAAACCTTTAAAAAATTATTTTACTCTATTATAACTTTACCTTAACAAAATTACCTTTATCAAAATTCATCAAATTTTTCCAAACAAGCTAAATAACCCATCCTACTAAATGTTTATCACAAAGAAGCACCCCAGTTTCACTAAAAAAATAAAAATTATACAAAGAAGTATTTCATTAAAATCTCAAATTTAACCAAAATTCCTGACATTATTTTTCATTTTATATATTGAATATGTCTGATCTGAGACTGCTGAATTTTTTGTTCTGAAGTCTCAAAGCTACTTACTAATTTTATTTTTGTTTGTGAGCTCCAAGGAAGATTTAGTTCAGTATTTTAGGAGGGGCAGGCAATACACCCTTTCCACCCTTGGTTACAGGAGTTATTTGCAATTCAAAATTAGTTACTTTTGATTTTTCCCCTCCAGGTACTGCCTCATTTTAATCCCACACAAAAGGAGTTCCCAAAGTATCATTAAATATGGAAAAGCTATACCATGGTAAATTTTTATTATCCAGATATGTATTTTTCTCCAGACCTGTATGGAACTAGTTTTCTCCATAAATTTTGTTCTAGTCAAGCTAAGGGGAAATTGATGGCGCCATCAGATAGCCGTTATTGTGCTCTTGCCAAAATACACCCAATTTAAGTATCTCACACTAAAATTGTAGACATTAAATGAGAGGTGAATATTTTATTCACCCTTATTTGACCTTATTTTGGCCATAACCTCTGTAGTTTTGGTACCAGCTCAATTTGGCTGGTACCATTGAGTAGTGTTAATTAAGAGCTTTAACTTGAATCCCCATTTTATGGGGTTCAACCTCCTCCTCTGGAGTTTAGATGAGTGGTGAAAATTAAGGTTTGTGCTCAGCACTTGCTTTGAGCTTGAATAACTTGGTTATTGTTTGTCCTATGATTATGGGACTTTTAAATTTAAAAACAGGCTAGTTTCCTCTTTCATTTTATACCTTTTTAGCTGGTTTGGCTCAGCTCCATATTTTGGTGTTATTTTGATCTACCATTGGTTTATGGGATTTGGATTTCACACTTGTGCTCTGGTTTTGAGTCACAGGCTGACAAAAAATCCATCATAAATTGAGTCAAAACTTCTGTCACTCACGTTCTGGCCAAAGGTTATTGACTGTTGTAAGGATTTTACATCCCATACCTGTGAGCAGTGTGTGTAGCGTGGTCTGGAACTCTTGGAGCCACGATTTACTTTCTCTCCAAAATTTAATCGTTACCATATATTTTCATCTAATGACCCCCCATTTACTATGTTTTAAGCCCCACACATAGAAGTTGAGTAAAAAGAAACAATAAATAAACATAATTAATATCATTTTTTGAGGTTCACTTATGTCGTTCATGTAAAAATGCTGAAATCTCAATTAAAAATACCTTTATTTCTCAAAGCTTCTAAGAAATACAACAAACTGAATTTTGAACACATTAAATTATGGCTAAAAACCCATTTCTTATTGATTAAATTAAAGGTAAGAATGTTGAAATTCTCATACTGAACTTAATTCAACCTTAATTGAAGTTGATTTACAGTTGAATTAAAAAACCTTTACCCAAAGGTGATCAAAGGTTATATTTCATAGATAATTCAATGGCAAAAACCATTCCATAACTTTATTTATCAGAAGAATATTTTCAATCAATAATATTATCTTTTTCTGATAAAATATCTTCCTTTTTGTAAAAATTTGAAACTTTATTTTTACTCAAATTCTTTGAGTACCACAGTATCTTTAGAATTTTGTGAGTTCTGATCTTCATTTTAAAAATTATAGTCTTGGATTTGATTTATTATTTAAATTATCATTAATGATGAAAAGTTATTTTTTAATCTTGTACATTCATTATATTGCAATTGGTGGTCTTTTTGGTATATCAAAATACTTTTCATGCTGAAATAACTTCTCCAAATTGAATCCAAGAGACAGAAAGAAATTGAACCAAGGAAAGCTCAAGTATATGTAATTACAGATCAATTTTAGCTAAAATGAGAATAAATATCAGAAATACAGTTGAATCCCTGTATTGAATGTCATCATCTCAAAATTGATTCCCAAAAAGGTGACTTCAAGTCTAACAGAAAGCTTAAGAAGTCTTAGTAGAATTAGTAATAAAGCTCAGATATCTGGGGACTTTGGGATGTTTGACCATGAAGAATTACATTCAGAATACCAATATTTTACTAATTTTACACAAAATGCCCTAAAAATAATGAATATTAAGCGTTGAATTACTAAGATAATAGGTTATTATCAGAACTATGGTATTAAATATCTCATATCATCTATAAACAAGAACGGGATATAAGCTATATTATAGAAATAATAAAATAAAATGAATAAATTAATATATTTAGGACACTCTCTTATTATTACAAACAATTGATCAATTTTTAGGAATTTTTTAATGAATAAAAAACAACTTGGAACAAAATATTGCTAAGCTTAAGGCTATATATTGATATTAATACCTTTTATATTAATAAAAGAACCATTAATGAAGATTAATAGAGAAAATATCCTACTTCTAACATGTAATATATCAATTTTGATGAATTTTGTGCCTAATGAAGTAATTAAAGTGTATTTGGAATGTAGTTTCAATTAAAACCCAGAGAAATGCAATTTTTACTTTTTTATGTGGATTTGGAGATTTTGAAGAGTATTCAACAAAAAATAATAGACTATTTGTGCAATAACATAAAAAAGCACTTACTACAAGTTAAGACTTTGGCCTTTGATAATGAAAGGTTTATATATCAAAGAATGAAGATTACGAGCTTTTTATTTAATATCTTATTGAGTTTGATGCATCTGAGAGGGAAAAAGAGGAAGAAGGGTTCCACATGGTTGAGTGCTATTTACAACTTGGCAGTATTAACCAGTATTTTAGCCAGTTTTATAGCATTTTTGGAAAGATTTCTATTTGTTTAGGTCTGTCAGATAGGATTTTGACAATAAAACAGCTCTGAAATTCATTTGTTTGATTGTGGTTGGAGGCAAAGGGAGTTCATAATCAAAGAGCCAGAAATCACTGTGTTTTCTGCTCCATTGGCATACAAGTATTCCACCCCATGGAGTTTGCATTTAGACTCTTGTTGTGGCTATTGCAGATTCATTGGAGTGAAATGGGTAATACCATCAGCCACATTCACTTGGGGATGCTGTGGTATTCAATGCCAGTTATACCAGTCTCAAACTTACCAAATAATAATCAAAATTAAAATCAAAATTTTGGAATAATTCAGGGGTTAAAAAAATTTAGCTGTGGAATAACACTGGGGAAAAATTGAAGGATAACTCTGGAGAAGGAAATATCATTTCAGAATAATGACAGAGATAGAAATAGGATTGTGGAATTATGGAAAAATCCAAGAATAACTCCAGAAAGGAAAATGAAAATTGTGGACTAATTTCAGAGATGGACATAGAATTGTGCAATTATAGAAAAAATCCCACAATAACACCAGGAGAAAAAATCAAGTTTAAGAATAAAATCATATATGGAAATGGCATTGCAGAATCACGAAATAGGTGTGGAACTATTCTGGAGAATGAAAAAAACTTCCTAACAATTACAGAGGTGGACATGGAATTGTGAAATTACAGAAAGATCCCAGAATAACTCTGAAGAAGAAAATGAAAAGGACCAATAATTTCAGAGATGGACATAGAATTGCAGAATTATAGAAAAAATGCCAGAATAGCTGCAGATAATGGTAAAAATTATAGAATAACATCATACATGGAAATGGAATTGTGGAATTACAAAATAGGTGTGGAATAACTCCAGAGAAGGAAATAAACTTTCAGAACTCTAGAACTAGCTAAAGAAGCTGTAAGGAAGTCCTGGGGAATAAAAATGAATATCAATTCTTTAAAAAGATAAAAAATTCAATGAAAATATGAAATACCAATTTCTCCATCTTATTGCATCATCCATAGCAATGTTACACAATTCAATAGAGAAACTCAAAACAGATTAATATACTTCTATTGAGAAAAGCATCAAATTTGTATTTTATTGACCTCAATCAAATTAAAAGAAATATCTTGAGGCTATGCAAGCAATTACAATGAAATTACCAAGAAAACGTTTTCTATTAGTAATAATAATACACATTAAATTTGGTAGGAATAGGGAAATATCTGCTTATGAAAGAAAAATCAAAATAAACCACCAGCAAAATCCCCTCAAGATGGCATATCAACATTGAAAGCCATACTTTTCACACCTATGTTCAAGTCTAATGGCAGCACACTCAATCAAAAATTCTTTATTTTCCCCACTTTCTCCACTTCAAAGAAGAATGTAACCAGATAGGTTCTCTCAATGATATCATATTACTGAAAAAAATTTAAATTTTACGAAGCTATATTTTCTCCACTTCTTTGGAAAAAACAAACTCTAACAATCCAAATTATTTCAATGACATCACATGATTTTTATACAAAAAACACCACTAGGAAATTCCTCTAAGAAAAGACATTGCTACACCAAAACTAGATGTCTCACCAACCAGAAAATCTCAACTATGATTTCTTCTAAGTCCCCTGTTTTAAAAAGCTCTATGGAGGCCCAAAGGGTATAAATAGAACTCTTTTCTCCCTCATCTTCTGAAAAAATGGAACAAGTTTCCATGTTTGAGGATTGAAACAATCTCTGAAGTAGAAGGATATCTATAGTAGTAGTAGTAGTGTTTTTGCCTTAAAAAAGATCTTTATCCCTGCTCTGTAGCTTAGTATTACTTAATAATAATAGTATAGCCATAGCTTAAAAATCAGTGGCCTTTCTCAGAAGCTTATTATTATTGAAAAAAAGTAGTAGTGATAAAAAGACATAGTATCAAATTTATTGAAGCATTATTTGTAGTATTAAATCTAGCAGTCCTATTACTAGTGTTAAAAAACCATCATAATAAACATTAAAATATCATCATTATTAATATCATAAAATAAAATATATTTCTTTATTTTATAAGCAATTATAGTTCTAAATTAGATTTTTGACTGTAGCATTATTAATAGGTCTAATTTGGAGACTATATATACGTCTTCTGCATCTTTTGAAGCCACAAATTGTATGTCATTTTGAAATTCTCTCTAGGCTGACTATTCAGTATTAATTAGAGGGGCAGCTACTAAACCCTAGAAACCATGGTTATTGGACAATCATGGAATCCAAACCAGACTTATCAGTAATTTCCCCCTAAAGGTACTGCCTAATTTCATCCCACATCAAAGGGAGTTAGCACAATAAAGTGCTCTAAACTGAGGGGGTACTGTCACAGAGAATAATGCAATCAAAAAAGTTCCAGTATCAACTGTTCTTTCAACTTTTTTCATAGCCTTTTTGGAAAGAGTTGACTTTGTTGAGGTCTGGAAGCCAGAATTTTGAAAAAGGGGCTTTACATAGTAAAGATCCTCCCTCCTAGTGACCATATGCATTCTAGAGAACCTTTACTGATTTAATCCACTGAATTTGATCAGCATGAGATGTTTTTGTGATGATTACATAGTTATTACAATATATTTTAGAGCTATCATTGTAACTCTAATTTTCTGAAATTTTAAGCTTGGAATATAATTTTATTTTGTGTTAAACAGCATTTTGCATCCTAAAACATCAAGATACGCAGGTTTCATCTCTTATCCAACTGTTAAACTTAATACACAATTCTAGTTAAAAATCAAAATGATCAGTTTTAAGCCTTGAATTTGATAATCAATAGCTTTTAGGATCTTTATGCAGCTTCAATTCAGAGAGAAAATTTTGATAGCTTGGGATTTCCTCACTAATGTGGCAAGAATATTCCATTAAATGAGCAAAACCCTATTTTTTCTGATGTTACTTGTAATTAACCTTTATTGTCAAAATTTGCTATTTTAAAATTTAAAACATTATTTCATAAGCTTATGCATGAAATATAAATATAAAAATTACTTCATTATTCACATATTGGAAAGTGGAATATGAATATTTAGTTTGCTTTAAGTTTGGACCACTTTTAATCTTGAAGTGGCAACTGGTATTGCTATTTTGATTGATTTCTCCTTATTACTCTCAACCTTACTCATAGCTTTCCAAATACAGTGTATAGATATATTTTTGCAGTCATTTAGTGGTAAATTTAATTTTGGAGAATGTTCTTATCATGAGTATTCTAAATGATATGAGCCAAAAACCATCAATGTATGCATAAATCAAAAAAGTGCATATATCCAGGTATCACAGTAAGTATTTCAAATAAAGATATAAAATAAAAGAGCCATATATGTCTTTTTTGGATTTCATGCTCAATGGTGTAATTTAATTCACCTTATTATTAATCTTTTATGAGATAATCAAGAATTCATGAATTACTATGGAATTTTTACTTATTTTAACTTCTTTTAAGATTTAAATTTTGATGCTTATTATTAAAATGACCTTCATAATATTGTTTTTGACCTCTGTATATGTGGTCCTATCTCAAATTCTCACATTCCCTACCACCAAAAAAGATTGTACCACAATCTGATATAGTTATTCAAGGTGTCATTTAGTTTCCTACCTCTTCAATAAGCTCTCTCAGTGTTGAAGCTCAATAATTCTTAAATTTTTTATTCTGTTGATCTTCTTTGATGTCTGAGCCTTCTTAAAAATTTATAATAATTAATTATACCCTTCTCAAGTAGGCATTAATGTTATTGGTTTGAGTTTCTATTCCTTGCCAGTTATTCTCTTTTTTTGGTTTCTTTTCATCCTTTCTTGAAGGACTTTTAAAAAAATCTTTTCTTCTCCATCTGTTAGAGGGTGAATTTCAAGTGGTGGTAGTTTGCTTAGGGGAAATAATTCCTTATCACTTTAATTGAAAATTTTTATGAATATTACATGGAAAGCTACATGCTTTTTCATCAATTTAGCTGTGAACGCTGGTTGCATGGCATTAGGGCCATTAAGAGCCTTAATCATGAATTTCCTGTGAAGTAATCTTTCAATTTATTTAGTTCCTTTATTCTATTAAACTTTAGAGTTGAAAAAAGGGATAGGTCTTCTACTTTAAAGTCAGTTGGTGTATGAATTTTGTCCCATCCTTCTTTTGCATTTTTGAAAGAATTTTTTATCCATCTATTTGCATGATGTCTTGCTTTACTGATAATTATCTTGAAGCTTATTTCTGTTGGATGTATATAAACTAAGTCCTCTTTGAGGGTGTCATAAGGTATTATTGGGTCTCAACCTTTTTCCAACATTTCATGTGTTTTCCTAGTGGATTAATTAATTGATGTCTTTTATGAGAGCTCAACATCTGGTATTAGAGTACGCCAATCAAGGGTAAACCCATCACAGTCTTCCAATTCTAGGAAATAAGCAAAGAATCTTCTGATCATATCTTCTAGGGTTTGGATCATTCCTTCTGCTAGTCCATAAGCTTGAGGATGATAAGCTGTTCAGAATGATAATTTTGTGCCAGACAGGTTATTGATATTTTTACATAAAGCTGAACTGAATGTGGGATCTCTATTGCTGATGCAATTTTGGAATAAGCCTGTATGGCTAATAAGTCTATTACATAGCTGTGTCATAGATGTTAGAGGGTAAAAACATTGTGTTTTACTGTACCTATCAATTAAAGATAGGCAGGAATCAAAAATTCATCTCCTCCTGGGGGTAGGGCTATTACCCAGTCCTGATGGTCATTGCAAATTTCTTCCCTTTGGCTTTATTTTCTTCTTGCAATCTTTCACATGTTTGGACATATTCTGCAACATTACTTCTCTAAGTTGGCTGCCAAAAACAAGCCTTGCATCTTTCTGGAATCATGTTTTCTTGGAGATATCTGGAAACAACACTATCATGGCATTCATGCAGTATAGCATCTATTGGAAATCTAGCTGTTAGAGTCACAATACATGTTTTTTTGGTCCAATGGTAAAGAGTTACATTGAGGAGTTGAAGTATTTTTTCCTAATTCAACAAATTTGGAAGATAGTGATAGAGCTTTGCAGAGTTTTATCAATAGTTAACATAAAGTATGGAAATCTGTATCCATTTGATAGCTTCCTTTGACTTAGCTAAATAATTATGTGCAAATTCCTGTGACAAATATTCCTTCTATATTATTTTCTTCCTGTGGTACCCATTCTGGGTTTTCCAATGTATTTCCTAGAGCTCATCTTCTAAGGCCATGTGCATTTTCATCAGTATTTCCCGATTTTTGGACTACAGAAATATGTCCTATATACTCTTGGATAGCAATTTTTCATCTCAGAATATCTCCATTTGGTGTTTTCTTGCTCAAGAAATATTTTAAGGCTATACAGTCTGTTACAAAATTGAACACTTTTCCATCTAAGAAGTAGTGTAATTTCTTTCAAGCCCACACTCAGAAAAGGCATTCTGTTTGATGTGCTAAAAATCTGGCTTCTTTTGGCTTAATTTGTCTGGAAATGAAGCAAATTTGTCTTTCAAAAGGCTTTTCATTTCTATTTTGTTCTTGGTGTAGTGCAGCACCTCATCTGTGAGCCTGTGAGGTATGTATAACATACCCATAAGGCCACAAATAACTTTATACACAGTTAAAATTGTCTTCAAAAGACTTTTTAATAGCATTTAAAATAAAAAATAACAAAAAATAAGTATAACTTTTTTTTGGATAAACAAATTTATAAATATTATGTTATTTTTGGACTCTACACCAAAAATAACCTAGGGTACATCCATAAGGTGTTATACCCAAAAATACTTATTTCTTATGTTATTAGAATATTTAAGAATCTCACAGTACTAATGTAACTTTTTTAACATTTTTTTAAAATTGTTAAATTTAAGCTTAAATAAGCTTGAATTTAAAGTTGCATAAGGTTTATGCAAACTTACCAAAATTTTAGTTAAAATTGAGGTGTGGTGTATATTTACTGAATTTGCTAAGGATTTGCCATACAGAATGTAAGTCCTGCACGAGCTCAATTTAAAAGGGCTTAAGGCCAAAGTATGGCTTTAAATAAATAAAAGGGCAAAATCCACGCAAAAAGGTGGGACAAAGGAAAAAGACCAAATAGAGCTGGGGTACCCAAATTTTTGGATCTGCAATGATTCAATTAAGGTTGTCCACCTGTATTGGAGGATTTTCAACCTTATTTAAACTTTAAGATTAGACTTTATTCCAACCTTAAGGTTTAAACTGGTTTTATCCCAATTTGGACAGGAATTTCAAGCTGCCAAAGGGTAAATCCCTATATGCAGGTTTGAATCCAAGGTTTTAAGAACTTTCAAAGCTTAAATAAGCTTAAAGCTACAAGGTTACAAGCATTAAAACCTTATCAAAACTTAAGGTTTGGTGTGTATTGCTATTTTACGTGGAATAAGAGCAATAACTTCAAAAATTCATTAAAAATTCAATTCTTAATGGATTTGCTTGAAAATTTCACACAGCTTACAATTTAAAATTCTCTACATATAAATTAAATTTTAAGTATCTTTCATAAATAAATTTCGGCGTAATTAGCCTGGAATTTAACTCTTTTAATTGAAGCTCAAATAACATTATAATTTCTTTAAAAATCAATTAAAAATTGAGTTTAAGAGATTTCTGCTTGAAACTCTATTTTTAAGTTGTTCATGTGATGAACTTTAATAAAAATAAGCTTATTTATATTAAAAACTTAAAGTAATTAGTTTAAATAAGGATTAAAGTTACATGGAGTTAAGAATAACCCTGTTAACTTTAAATTGGAATTAAGATTAAGTGACCTTAAGTTAAGAACTTTATTTTCAAGCATGGTTTTTCAGTTTTGACCTGGGCACGCCCTCTATATCCATTATGAATCATGAGAGCTGCTCTGAAGACATAAAAAGAGTCTTTTCATCACTGTTTTTGTCCATCATTCATCATCAATCCAATCATATTAGAAATTTAAACAGGTAAAGTTGTATTAAATATAAAATCTTATTATTAAAGTAATTCTTAAGTTATTTTATTCTTTATTAATCAAAATTAGAGAATTTAAATCATAGAATTTAGATTATTGTTGTAATCACCAATAATTTATTTTATTATATAAAACTAAATCATCTTAAATTTCTTTTAAGATCCACAAATTCCTCTTAAAAACTCTTTAATCTTAATTTTATTATGAAAAAGTTCTTTTATATTTAAAATTGTTGATTTTAGGCGTGTTTTTGACTTATAATTATTATCTAATATAATAACTGTTGTTGTTTGACTTGTTGTATTAATTAAATATTATAAGTAAGTTTTCTCTAAAGTTCTATATCTTTTCTATCTAGTATTAGTTTTTTTATATAGAATTTTCATTCTATAAGAATTATTTCTGCACAGTGTGTGTTTAATTCTTTTATAAATAATATTTATATTATTTATAAGTGGTTAGTATTCATATTTTCCACGTGTAATTGTCTCATTAAGAGCTTTACACTTCTTATTGTTATAACTGTCAGTTACTATAACAATAATAGAATAATTATAGTTTATTCTAATTATTATTTTTTATTATTATTATATTCTTATGATAATAATTAAATTTATTTTTTCATATATAATTATTTTTAATAATTATATTTAAATTTGTGGCTATAATATTTTGTTATATTATATATTTCTACTGAGGACAGTCATAGTACTCTTGATGTGAGCCTGTGAGCTATGTATAACATACCCATAAGGCCACAAATGATTTTATAAACAGTTAATTTTGTCTTAAACAGACTTTTTAGCTTAAATTAAAATAAAAAATAACAAAAAATAAGTATAAATTTTTTTGGGATAAACAAAGTTCTAACTATTATGTCATTTTTGGATTCTACACCAAAAATGACCTAGGGTACATCCATAAGGTGTGTAAGGGGTGAATATGAAACTTTGATTAAAAATCAAGTACTTTTCCTGTCCTCAAAATTTGTATAAGGTAAAAATTCAATTAAAAAATAGTAAAGAATATTATTTTTAAGAGAAAACACGCCATATTTATTGTTTATAGCTTTATTAGTATAAAACAATGATATTATAAAGATTTATTGTTTTACCAACAATAAAAATTTATCCAAAAATACTCTACAAGAGATATTTAAGGCTACAAAAGAAATTTCTTCAAGAGCAATTTCAATTGGAATTAATTGAGCAAAGAACTGCAAGCAATTAATTAAAGAACAAAGTCTTTAAAAAGAATATTAAAGAGAAAACACGCCCAAAAGTGACCAGAGTGAATTTGCAAACAAAGTGACAAAGTTTACAGTGATGAAAGATGCTTTTATTCACTTTTGGGGTGGTTCAGGGGTAAAAATGATTATAAAAGTTACAAAAAATGATTATAATGATTTTTTCACGTGGTTGAAAGGATTGAAATGATTTAAAAATGGTTATTGGAATCTTTTATTGATTGGTTTAACAGTGTTTAAACTAATTAATAAAAGGAAAAGATTCTAACAAGAAGAGAAAAGTGGGGCAAAGAAGAAATTCTTTTATTGCCATCAATTCTCTTACTCCAAAAGTAAAACTTACTCTTGTCAGTCGTGAAAAACAGTCTGACAACAGAAAAGCCAATTATGGCATCATTGAACTCTGGTTTAGACCAAAAAAGGGCTGGTTTAAGTCATCTTTAGCCATTTTTGGCCATTTTAGACCCTTAAATCAGCCATTACTATAGCAATACCTGGCCTAGAGCCTTCAAAACACGTCAGAATGTTTGTAAGAGGGGTAGAAGCCAGTTAAAACAGTTTTTACTAAGATTGTTTTATCTTAAGGGTAGTTTTACCCTCTTGGCAACAGCTAAAACTACCCCAGTTGGTATCAAAACCTCATCATCAATTGAGGTCACAGACCCTGTAGCTCAATTCCACGCCAAAAGTGATGAACTTTTGCGTGAATTTTGACATCCCACGCCTTTCAGCAAGGATTTTGGGGGTCTAGCTCCCCCTTAGAGCTGGAGTTCCTTTTCCCCCCCAAATTTAATCTTTCCAATTTATTTTTCCTTTAATTTCTCATCATGTATTATACTTATAATTTACATATGTAATTCAATTAAATTGTACAGCACAATACAGTAATAATTGATACCTCATATGTAAATCAAAGTCCAATTATGTAATACACACGCACATTTTGACATTTCAATTGAATTCAATTGAAAATACTTCAATTCCTCATAACTTCTAAACTAAACAAAACACCTCAATTTTAACACAAAAATTGATGGTTAACACCACATGTGGTGTGAATTAAACTAAAGTTTTGAGGATTTTCAACTTTTGTATTGAAAATACTAAAAACTCAATTTAAGCTTATTTAGAGTTGAGTTACAAGAATTTCACTCAGAGGTGACCCCACCTGATTTTTTATGAAGAATCCAATGGTGAAATAATTTTTATATGTTTATTTATTGGATAAAAAGTTATAATAATTTTTATTTAACTTTTTTCCAAATTTATTTATTTTTTTACGATTTTGTTAAAATTTAATTTTTACTTAATTTTTTCAAGTATAAATGTAATTTTATAATTACAAAATTTAATCTAATTTTATTTTTTAATTGTAATTAAAAATTTTCATTTATTTTGAATATAATTTTATATTCATATTTTGATTTTTATTTTAATAATATAAATAAATTTATCTTATTTATATGTTAATTTTATATTTGTGGTCTTTTGGGTATATGAAATTACCTCTAAGGCTCACAAGGTGTTATACCCAAAAACACTTATTTCTTGTGTTATTAGAAGATTTTAGAATCTCACAGTACTAATGTAACTTTTTTAACATTTTTTTAAAAATTGTTAAATTTAAGCTCAAATAAGCTTAAATTTAAAGTTGCATAAGGTTAATTCAAACTTAGCAAACTTTTAGTTAAAATTGAGGTGTGATGTATATTTACTGAATTGGCTAAGGATCTGCCATACAGAATGTAAATCCTGCATGAGCTCAAATAATATTTATATTATTTATAAGTGGTTAATATTCATATTTTCCACGTGTAATTGTCTCATTAAGAGCTTTACACTTCTTATTGTTATAACTATCAGTGAGTATAACAATAATAGAATAATTATAATTTATTATAATTATCTTTTTTTATTATTATATTCTTATAATAATAATTAATTTTTTTTTTCATATATAATTATTTTTAATAATTATATTTAAATTTGTAGTTATAATATTTTGCTATATTATATATTTCTACTGAGGACAGTCATAGTACTCTTGATGTGAGCCTGTGAGGTATGTATAACATACCCATAAGGCCACAAATGATTTTATAAACAGTTTATTTTTCTTAAACAGACTTTGTAGCTGAAATTAAAATAAAAAATAACAAAAAATAAGTATAAATTTTTTTGGGATAAACAAAGTTATAAATATTATGTCATTTTTGGATTCTACACCAAAAATGACCTAGGGTACATCCATAAGGTGTTATACCCAAAAACACTTATTTCTTGTGTTATTAGAAGATTTAAGAAGCTCACAGTACTAATGTAACTTTTTTAACATTTTTTTTAAAATTGTTAAATTTAAGCTCAAATAAGCTTAAATTTAAAGTTGCATAAGGTTAATGCAAACTTACCAAAATTTTAGTTAAAATTGAGGTGTTGTGTATATTTACTGAATTGGCTAAGGATCTGCCATACAGAATGTCAATCCTGCGTGAGCTCAAATAGTATTTATATTATTTATAAGTGGTTAATATTCATATTTTCCACGTGTGATTGTCTCATTAAGAGCTTTACACTTCTTATTGTTATAACTGTCAGTGACTATAACAATAATAGAATAATTATAATTTATTATAATTATTATATTTTTATTATTATTATATTTTTATAATAATAATTAAATTAATTCTTATATATAATTATTTTTAATAATTATATTAAATTTGTGGTTATAATATTTTGCTATATTATATATTTCTACTGAGGACAGTCATAGTACGCTTGATTTTACTACTATTTTCAAGAGTTTCATAGACAAACCTTACATTTGGGGGCCTGGCCGTGACTTTAAACCAATTTTTGGGACATAAACCATATTCTAGACCTTATTTTACCTCTTTTTGATGTAAAATTGCCATATTTGTCTTAATATTGGCTTTTTTGGGACTTATCCCTTATAAATAATCTTTATAGTATTAATAAAGGTATTTTTTCTTAAGAATATTGTTTGAATCAATATACTATTGAGTGACTTGGAATAAATTTCTTTTGTCTAACTAGTGGCTTTTTCGCATCACAGACTTGAAATTTATTCTTTGAGTTATTGTAGTATAAAGTGAATAATAATACAATTTTGATTAATTAATTTTTTAATTGCATAATTATTATTTCTTCAAAGAAAATAATAAATCAAATAAAAAATCCTTGCTAAAAACATTTTTTTTCTTTTATCTTAGACATTTTTTCTTTATTTTTGACGTAATTTGCCATAAAATTACATTAAAACAACTTTATTTAATAAGTTGTGTTTATAAGTTATTTTTATTATTTGATAAAATAACTTATATTTTTAATTTTCTCTAGTTTCTTCCATCAGAGAAAATTCTTCAGACTCTGAAGCCTCAGAGTCCAGTATTGAAATTCAAACCAGCCCACCACCAAGGGTTTTGATAACCCAAGAGTCCTTTAAAGGTCCTGCAGGTGAATTGAATTCAATTTTACTCTATCTTTTATTAAAATTGACTTGAAATGACTCCTACTAGAAGTGGAAGTAACTACTTCATCCAAAAAATGGATCTGGACCAGGACATTCCAGCCACAAACCAAAAAGGCAAGAATGTCTTCCCAGAGGAGAGGCACAAATGGAGGATGCCAGAACTTCCACCAGTTCCCAAAGGTTAGCCAGCACCTTTGAACCTCTTATTGAGAGTCCAGAAGCTGACATAACTGCTATTGCTGTTAGACCTGAACCATTTCCAACAAGCAGCTGTGGAAATTTATCAAACTCAATGGAAAAACTGGTTCTTGGCGTCAAAACAACAAGAGTGGGAACTTCTCCCAAGTCTTTGGATAGGCACCATGAACTCTTATCTTCAAGTGAAGAAGTTCATGGGACCAGAAAAGACAGAAGATCTTCTGATGGGTTGGACACCCATGTCTGTCAAAGGACAAGTCCAACAGATAAAAGCTTGCTTGAAAAACCAAAGCATGTTATCAGAGGATCAGAAGAAGAAGTTGGCCCAAGGAAAGGAAAACAGCTCAGTGGAAGCTCCCCAAGCATCCACCAGCAAAAATCCGCCTCAACAAGTGCCAAAAAAGCCCAAGAAAGCCCCAAAGACCAACTAGAAGGGCAAGAAAAAGGCAAAGGGAAAGGCAAAGCCCAAGTGGAACAAGCCTTACCCTCAGAATTACAGAATTCCAAAGAAGGAAAAGACAGCCATGGACAATGTGTTCAATATGGAAAGAACCTTGATGGAATTCAAAAACAAGGAGGAGGAAAGATTGAACCAATCTTTCCCAAAGAAATAGATCTTGTAAAACTTGTAACTCACTTTGAATCTTGTAATAAAGAAATTATGACAAAATTTAAAACATTTGATTATGTCCAACAGAAATTGGGTAATGAGATATTAAAAGTCAAAGAGCAGCAAAAGACCATTATTGGCCTTGAAAATGTTAATAAAGACAATATTGTGTCTTTGATGCAAATTTGTGAAAGACTTGAGTCTAAAGTTACCTTACTCAATCAACCAGATGAGAACTCAATTTCTTTTATAACTGGACAGTTAAGGGAATTGAAAATACAAGTTCAAAACTTGGAAAATTCAACTGGTCACAATGCAGTTCTTTTTCAAGAACAATTGGAAAAAAGTGATAAAGCAAGACTTGAATTGAAAGAAGACATTCAATCAATTATTAATAATATATCACTAAAAAATGAATTTCCAAGGCAATCCACACCAACTCTTTACAGAAATGTTCTTAACTTGAATAATGATTTACATCATACAGTTTCAAGTCATGATGTGGAAACTGCTTGCAATTTTAAGGACATTCCAAGATTAGAGGAATGGCCAACCTTCAGTGGTGAAGGAGAATATAATCATATGGAATTTATGAAAAAAAATTGATCTGTTCAAAGAAGACTTTAGCATACCAGATGAATACATAAGTGCCAGATTACACTCATCATTTAGCAAATCGGCAAAGAAATGGTATTATAAAACAAGACATGACCATGGTAAACATTCTTGGCCTTGGTGGAAAGAACAAATTATTTCCAAATGGGCAAATGATTCCTGGAGATTTCGAATGGAAAATTCTTTTGAAGAAGCCACTTTTAATATTGAAGGGAACAGGCCCATGACTTGGTTTCTTAAACAGAAGGACAGGTTAGCTGACCTTCATCCTGATATGTCTGAAACAATGGTACATAAAAGGATATTAAGAAAATGTGGTGGTGACCTTGAGCATGCTATAAAAAGCAGATGTATTGGGCCTTGCTCTACAGAAGATTATATCAACGCTATGGAGGACATGACTACTAGAAAAAAAATTGGAAGAAATTGGTCCAAAACCCCAATAGACAACAAGAATAGTGGGAAACCAATTTCAAAACCAAATAAACCAAATGACAGACCTCCATTGAAATGTCATAAATGTGGAAGTACATCTCATTTGGCAAACACTTGTCCAAAAAAGACAAGAGTCAATGAGATAAATGTTGAAAAAGTGGAAGACACAAAAGAAACTGATGTATCTTTACATTAAAGTGATTCTGAGCCTTCAGAAGAAGAAGAAGTATCAGAAGAACTTGGTATAGAAAATATTAATTTTTCTTTTGAAGTCACTGAGGTACATACTCACTTACCACAGTAAAGTGATGAATGTATGGATCTCATACATGTGAAAGATGCCAAAATGCAAAAAACCAAACCTGCCAGAGGTAAAGGTTATACAGCTGGGTCATCTTGTATCACTAATATTGTGATAAATAACACAGAAGCCAAGATACATCTTGACTCAGGTGCTTTTTGCACTTGTGTTGGAAAAGATCATCTTGACAAAATTTATACCAACTGGAAAGACAAGTTGATGCCAATTGAAGGTATAAGATTCAGCAGTGCTAGCCAGAATATGCACCCTTTGGGTATATTTGAAGCAGCAACCATATTTCCTCATCCTGCAGGAAGTATAAGATTGAAAGTTAAAATTGTTGTTATGAATAATTGTACTTAAAAACACTTTATACTTGGGAATAATTATCTCAATATTTATGGTATTGATATTAATAATCATAAAGACAGGTACTTCACTATAGGGGAAAAAAAAAGACAAAAATTTGCTTTTCCTCTAGAAAAAAGAGAAATTACTGTCATTAAACAAGTAAAAAATGTTAATAAGGAAAAATTTGTGTCAAGTAAATTGATTGAGGCACAAATTAGTCCTGAATTAGCACTGGAGATGAAGGAAGAACTTATTGAAATTTTATTTCATTACAGGGAAGCCTTTGGTTCAGATAATGAACCACTTGGGGCTATAAAAGGCCATGAGCTGGACATTATGCTTAATGTGGAAAGGCGTTATCAGCCACTATTAAGAAGACCAGCTTACCCAGCCAGCCCCAGGGCTAGAGAAGCATTAGAAAATCATATTAATGAACTAATGAAACTGGGAGTTCTTAGAAAAGTTGGAAACAATGAGGAGGTAGAAGTCACAACTCCAGTAATCATTACTTGGAATAATGATAAGTCAAAGATGGTTGGTGATTTTAGAGCACTGAATACGTATACTATCCCAGACAGGTATCCAATACCTAGAATTCATGAGACTTTGACTCAATTATCCAAAGCAAGATTCATTACTTCCATGGATGCTCTTAAAGGCTTCCATAAGAATGTTTTGACATCTTATGCTATGAGATTCTTGGGAATAATTGCTCATTGTGGGATTTATGAGTATTTGAAAATGCCTTTTGGTATTAAAAATGCACCCTCTCATTACCAAAGAATGATGAATACTATCTTCCCACATGAATTATCAGAGGGATGGTTAATCATTTATATTGATGACATTATCATTTGTTCAGAAACCTCGCAATTACATTTAGAGAGACTTTCATTAGTACTTAAGAAAATTCTACAAGTGAACATGAAAATTTCTCTTAAAAAATGTAATTTTGTGTTTCATGAGTTAAAAGCTTTAGGACATGTAGTCTCAGGACTAAGCCTTGGTGTTGATAAGAACAAAGTGGCTGCAGGTTTACTGAAACAAATGCCCCAGAACAAAAAAGAAATGATGTCTTTCTTAGGGTTTGCCAGCTATTACAGGCAACACCTTAAAGATTTTGCAATCCATGCCAGATAATTATACAGAATTTGTGATCAACAAACTGTTTTTGAAATTACGCAGGAGAGAATTCAAGCATATGATGAAATCAAGTATGCCTTGACCAATGAACCATTATTATTGATGCCAGACTGGAAACTTCCTTTCAAGCTGTATATTGATACATGTGGTGAAGGTTTAGGAGCTGCTCTTCATCAAGTTCAAATTGTCAATGACAAGCCTTATGAAGGTCCAATTTGTTTTATTTCAATACAAATTAAACCTACTGAGGCCAGATATGGAGCTAGCCAAATGGAGTGCCTTTTCCTTGTTTGGGCTCTGGAAAAACTTCATTACTATCTTGATGGTAGTGTGTTTGAAGTAATTACTGATTTTAATGCAGTAAAATCACTTCTTAACATGAAAACTCCAAACAGACACATGTTAAGATGGCAGATTGCTATACAGGAGTATAGAGGCAATATGACCATAGTACATAAAGCTGGAAATATTTACAAGAATGCTGATGGCTTAAGTAGATGGGCATTACCCAATACACCTGAAAATCCTGCCTATGTTCCTACAAGTGCAGAACCTCAAATCCCAACTGAAGGAATTAACATCACAGATGTGGGAACAGAATTCTTTGAGGAAGTTAGAGAAAGCTATAAGCAAGATAAAAATTGCCATATACTTACTGCTCTACTTGACAAAGATTGCAAAGATGCAGCATTGGCTAATTCTGCGGATGATATTTGGAAAACATCTTATGATAATGGAAGATTCCATTTGTTTGATGGTATACTATATCATAGATCTAAACACACATGTGTCATGGTCCTATGTAGTAGAATGTTGATTAACACAATACTACTAGAATGCCATGATAAGATTTATTCTGGACATCTGTCTGAAGACAGAACAATGGAAAGAATTAAGACATGTGCCTGGTGGCCATCTTGGAGAAAAGGTGTCATTGAGTACTGTCATAGTTGTGATAGATTCCAGAAAGCCAATAGAGCTACTGGTAAAAGATTTGGTCTGATGATCCATATCCAAGAACCCAGTACCCCATGGGAAGTGGTTCACATGGATTGGGTAACTGCATTACTACCTGGAGGTGATAAAAGTTACAATTCATGTCTTGTTATTGTAGACAGATATAGCAAAACACCAATCTTCTTACCATGTCATAAAGATGACACAGCTATGGATACAGCTCTTTTGATCTGGAATATAGTAATATCCCATACTGGTCTCTTCAAAAACATCATTAGTGAAAGAGACCCAAAATTTACATCAGCCTTATGGACTAATTTACATAAGCTTTTGGGTACAAAATTATCATTCTCAACAGCATACCATCCACAAACAGATGGGTTGGCAGAAAGAATGATTCAAACCCTTGAGGACATGATCAGAAGATTTTGTGCTTATGGCCTGGAGTTTAAAGATTCTGATGGCTTTACCCATGATTGGTGTACTCTTATACCAGCATTGGAATTGGCCTACAAGACCTCCATCCATGCTTCAACAGGCAAGACCCCTGCAATGATGGAAAAAAGATGGAACCCCAAACTTCCAATTGACACTTTGAAGAAAGATCTGGTTGACATTCATCCAACTGCTTCAAGATTTAATCTATTGCTTTATAAAGTGAGACATCATGCAAATCAAAGCATGAATGATGCCTTTGAATATGCTAAGCAGAAATGGGATAAAAGTCATAAAACCCCAGAATTCAAAGTAGGGGACTTAATACTAGTTTCAACCTTGAGCTTTAATAATATTAAAGGTCCAAAGAAATTGAAAGATTCCTTTGCAGGACCATTTGTTATTAAAGCCCTTCATGGGAAAAATGCAGTACAAGTAGAACTGTCAGGAGAACTGGAAAATAAACATCCAACTTCCCCTGTCAGTCTAGTAAAGCATTACACTTCAAGTGATAAGAAATTATTCTGTTTAAGAAATGGAACACCCTTAGAAGCACCCCCACTAGATCAAAGTGAGGAGAAAAAGGTACTAAAAGTCTTGAAAGAAAGAAGACTTAGGGGAAAAAATGAAAGAGAATACTTAATCAGGTATAAAAATCCACAACATGAAGATGAATGGACTGTAGAAAGCAAAATACCTGATTCCCAAAAGTTTTGCAGAAGATTCCGACATGAGAGAAGACCAATTGCTCAATAAAAAGTTTGAATTGTGTGCTTTACATACTTGAAAGTATAAGTAGAGAGGTTTCACAGTGGATTATAACCCCCCCAAATAACTTGGGGGTATACTACAAAAGAAAAATTGTAGTACAATTTTTTTTTTGGTGGTAGGGAATGTGAGCCTGTGAGGTATGTAAAACATACCCATAAGGCCACAAATGATTTTATAAACAGTTAATTTTGTCTTAAACAGACTTTTTAGTTGAAATTAAAATAAAAAATAACAAAAAATAAGTATAAATTTCTTTTGGATAAACAAAGTTATAAATATTATGTCATTTTTGGATTCTACACCAAAAATGACCTAGGGTACATCCATAAGGTGTTATACCCAAAAACACTTATTTCTTGTGTTATTAGAAGATTTAAGAATCTCATGATGTAAATTTTTTAATATTTTTTTAAAATTGTTAAATTTAAGCTTAAATATGCTTAAATTTAAAGTTGCATAAGGTTAATGCAAACTTACCAAAATTTTAGTTAAAATTGAGGTGTGGTGTATATTTACTGAATTGGCTAAGGATCTTCCATACAGAATGTAAATCCTGTGTGAGCTCAATTTAAAAGGGTTTGAAGCCATGGTATGCTTTAAATAAATAAAAGGGCAAAATCCACGCGAAAAGGTGGGACAAAGGAAAAAGACCAAATAGAGCTGGGGTACCCAACTTTTTGGATCTGCAATGATTCAATTAAGGTTGTCCACCTGTATTGGAGGATTTTCAACCTTCTTTAAACTTTAAGATTAGACTTTGATCCAACCTTAAGATTTAAACTGGTTTTATCCCAAATTGGACAGGAATTTCAAGTTGCCAAAGGGTAAATCCCAATATGCGGGCTTGAAATCAAGGTTTTAAGAATTGTAAAAGCTTAATCAAGCTTAAAAACCTTAAATAAGCTTAAAACTTTAAAGTTACAAGCATCAAAACCTTATCAAAAGCTAAGGTTTGGTGTGTATTTCTATTTTACGTGGAAAAATAGCAATAACTTCAAAAATTCATTCAAAATCCAATTCTGAATGGATTTGCTTGAAAATTTGACACAGCTTAGAGTTCAATATTATCTACATATAAATTAAATTTCAAGTATCTTTTATAAATAAATTTCCTGGGTAATTAGCCTGGAAATTTACTCTTTTAATTAAGCTCAAAGAAAATTATGATTTCTTTAAAAATTAATTACAAATTGAGTTTAAGAGATTTCTGCTTGAAACTCTATTTTTAAGTTGTTCATGTGATGAAACTTAATATAAATACGTTTATTTATATTGAAAACTTAAAATAATTAGTTTAAATGAGGATTAAAGTTACATGGAGTTAAGAATAACACTGGTAACTTTAAATTGGAATTAAAAACAAGTTGCCTTAAGTTAAGAACTTTGTTCTTAAGTATGGTTTTTCAGTTTTGACCTGAGAACGCCTTATATATCCATTATGAATCATGAGAGCTGCTCTGAAGACATAAAAAGAGTTCTTTCATCACTGTTTTTGTCCATAATTCATCATCAATCCAATCATATTAGAAATTTAAACAGGTAAAGTTTTATTAGATATAAAATCTTATTATTAAAATAATTCTTAAGTTATTTTATTCTTTATTTATTAAAATCAAAGAATTGAAATCATAGAATTTATATTATTGTTGTAATCACCAATAATATATTTTATTATATGAAATTAAATCATCTTAAATATCTTTTAAAATCCACAAATTCCTCTTAAAAACTCTTTAATCTTAATTTTTATTTTGAAAAGTTTTTTTATCTTTAAAATTATTGATTTTTGGCGTGTTTTTAACTTATAATTATTATCTAATATAATAACTGTTGTTGTTTGACTTGTTGTATTAAATAAATATTATAAGTAAGTTTTTCTCTAAAGTTCTATATTTTTTTATCTAGTATTAGTTTTTTTATATAGAATTTTTATTCTATAAGAATTAATTCTACACAGTGTGTGTTTAAGTCTTTTATAAATAATAATTATATTATTCATAAGTGGTTAATATTCATATTTTCCATGTGTAATTGTCTCATTAAGAGCTTTACACTTCTTATTGTTATAACTGTCAGTGACTATAACCCTAATAGAATAATTATAATTTATTGTAATTATTATATTTCTTTCATTATTGTATTTTTATAATAATAATTAAATTTATTTTTATATATAATTATCTTTAATAATTATATCAAATTTGTGGTTATAATATTTTGCTATATTATATATTTCTACTGAGGACAGTCATAGTACTCTTGATTTTACTACTATTATCAAGAGTTTCATAGACAAACCTTACACTTGATTTTGCTACTATTATCAGGATTTTCATAGACAAACATTACATCATCCTTCTCCACAAGAATAAATGTACAGTTTGTAAGGTACCTTCCAATGTGAAATTGAGAGAAAAGGGAATTTTTGAGGTATGTTTTCAGTTTTTCATATGCTTTAACTCTCTCTTCACTAATTTAATAGAATTTTTGTTGATCACAAACCTTATACAGAGATTTTGAAATTTTTGCATTTATTTTTTATTTTGGGTTGTTGGCTCAAGGAGTACTTCTGCTAATTTTCTTTTATCTATCCCCCAGCCTGGTTTAGATACAACATGTCCTATGGGGTTTAGCCAGCTATATTCAAAATGAAATTTTTTCAAATATATTTTTGTATTAATTGAAAATTTTCTAATAAGAATATTTCAAGTATTGTCAGGTGGTTCTCCTAAGTTTCTTAGAAAATGCTGATATTTAAAATGTAGATGATGAACCATCCCTCTGAAAGCTCTTCAGGGATTAAGGTATTCCTTATTCTTTCATAATGAGAAGGGGAATTTTTCATACCAAATTGAATTCTAAGGTATTTGTATATGCCACAGTGGACTATTATTCCTTCAATGCTCTAAAATTCTCTATTGTCCTTGCTTCCTTGCTTTACAAATATTACATATTGTAATTACAGGTATAGTTAACCTCTACCTTTTCAATATGTCCTACTTTCCTTAATACCCCTATGTCCATTAGTTTTAATGTGGACCTCAAATTTTTCTTTAGCTCTTGGCCTGGCTGGAAAAGCTGGTCTTCTTAACAGGGGTGGAATGGATTTTCTACATTGATACCTACATCTAACTCATGTCTAATCATATAAGAAAATGTCTCTTTGTAAGTTTTAAAGTAGTTTTATATATATACAGGAGATTGAATGAATTTCATTCCATTTTTTTCTCTTGATTCTTCATTGGATTGTGCCTCTTTGAGCTTTTCACTCATGATTAACTGTTTCTCTGGGATTTATTATTTATTCTTCATGACAGTATTTTTTTCTTATTATTTAAGAAGCCAAATTTTTGTCTTTCATTTTCTCTCATGGAAAAATAAATATATTTATTGTTTGGAATATCTATGCCCTAAATTGTTAAGTAATCACTTCCAAGTATGACATAGCTACTGGAGCAATGTTCCATTCCTACAAAATCTACATTCATGCCACTAAATTGAGACATATGGGGGAAAATTACTTTCAAATCAATAATTCCTAAGGGTTTCATGCTTTCACTTACACTTCTAAATGTGAAGCCTTGTATTGGTATCAGGTTTTCTTTCTGATCCAGTATCAGTGCTTTCAAAAAAAATTCCGACAAAGCTACAGTATTCTCCTGTGTCCATATTTATGTTTGCCTACTTATTGATTATCATAAAAATACCTATACTTTACTTTCCAGATGTATAGCGCATTACTTTTGCAGGTTTAAGTGTATGCAATTTGGCATCTTGTATATTTCTAAGTAATTTATCAGATGTTCCAATGTGTGGTGAATTTTATTTTACATCCAGTAATCCATAGATAAAATTGATATTATTATTTTGGTAATTAATTTTATTTATTTCATAACTTTCAGAAGCCTCTGATTCCTCATTTTCTCTATCAGAATAAGACTCTTTTTCTTTTTCATTGTGATTTTCTGTTTCCACACTTTCATTTATTTTTGCTTTCTTGTGGAAATTATCTTTCAAGTTCCAAATACTACCACATTTAGAGTATTTTCTTTTATTACCAGTATTATTGTGTTTGGAGGGTCCTTTTGGTTTATCATTCTTGACAAATCGCTTGGTTGGACTCTTAATGTCCAAATTCTACCATGTTCTTCCAATCTTGGTTCTTATCAAAATGCTTTCAAGCACATTATCTTACTCTTCTGTGGACCATGGTTCTATGCACTTGGTTTTTAACTCATGTTCTAGTTCCCCTCCACATTGTTTGAGTATTTTCATGTGTATGACTTCTTTGTGATAGTTCTTTATATAATGCATCCAATATTCCAACTTTTTTTTAGAACCAAGTGAAAGGATTGTCTTTTTCTGGGTAAAATAATGAATTTTAAAATGTATTTTCTATTTTATACCTCCAAGAATCATTAATTTGCTTTGTCAGTATTTCATTACTCCACCAAGGCCAGTTATTTTGGGTATGTGTCTCTTTTATACCATAATAAAATCTCCTCAAAGAAGGAATTTAATCTTGAATTGATTAATTAATCTGGTATGGAATATTCTTCTTGGAGCATATCAATTTGCTTTATAAATTACAAATGGTCATAATCACATTCACCTGTTAATGTTGGCTATTATTGAATTTCATGTGATTTTTTTATTAACAGTTGATTATTTCCTTGATGAATCAAATATGTTTTAAAGGGATTCTTTATCTTCTCTTTTGACTAAGCAGGGCTTCTTAAAATTTGATCCATTTTCTCAGTAATGAGTCTAATTTCACTTTTAATTTCATCTTTAGGATCCATTCTTTCCTAATTACTCTTCTCTATGAGATCCAGAAGAAATTTTTGGTGTTATGAAGTCTTTCCGTACGGTTTTTTGAAATGAATAAACAATTTTGTCAATTATTCTGCTTAATCTGAATACTTTGTTCATCATTCACTGTGAAAGTATTGTATTTGAGATCTTCTATATATATATCCAACTCTTGTTGTCCTTGTATCAACTTTTGAGTATTTTCAGTTAAATCTTTTGGTTTATTATTTTGAACTATAAATTTTATATTATCTATTTGGTTATTATTTTTAGGACAATTTAGGATGAAGATAATATACTTCTGTGTATTTCTTTTAACTATAATGAACTATTTTGAATTTCTTCAAAAGCCAAGATAGTATTTTTGATTTTTGTTAAATTTTTCACAACATCAGAAGAAAAAATTATTTCTTTGGGAAATATGATTGTCTCATTCTTTGTTCCTCTTTATCCTTGAATTCCATCAAGCATCTGGCCATTTTGAAAACATTTTCCCTAGATTTCTTTTGGATTCTTTGGATACTTTAACCTGGGGAACATGGCTTCCTCCAATTTTATTTGTGTTTTTTTCCATCCTTGGGAGGTTGGTTGGCCCAAGGCTTGCTGGTAAAAGCTGCTAGGGGTTGAGCCTTGCTTGGCTCCCACTTTTTGTTACCAAATTCATTTATATTTTTGATTTGAGTTTTGTCTGCTATTGAAGTATTTCACTATCTCCTCCACCTGTAGGAGTTTCTTGAGGATGTGCCAGTATTTCATCAGTTTTTGGTGGATTTAGGGTAACATTTTCCTGTCCCTGTATTTGTAGACTGTGTATGCCTTTTTGATCCTCTAAATGTGTTTTATTCCTTTTTTTATGTCTCATGCTTATTCCCAGTTCAGGTTCAGAAATTTTAGGAATTTCAAGATCTTTCCTTTGGGATATGGCTTTTTTTTGTGTGGATTCTATTCCACTGGGTACTTTGTTCTTTCCTTTCCCTTTTTTTGCATGATTTCTACTTCTGAGTCAACCTCCATCTGGCTTAATTTAGTATTGGAAACCTCTTCTAGGGTCATATAAAGTAAATAAAAAATAAAGCAATTATTTCTATGGAATTTAAGAAAGGTGCTCACCTTCAAAATCCTAATTGGTGGGTTCTGGAAAAATTCTTTTCTTGAATTTCTTGTTCCTGATTGCTTTTGGTGGTAGATAATTTTGAAAAATTTCCTCCATCAATCTTTGAACAGTGGTTTGGTTATTCTCTTTTGGGTTATCTGAAAGCACTAAAAATGGGAATAAATATAAGTATTTTATAAAAAAGTGTATTTTTCAAAAGATATGGCAATTTCCATTTAAAAATTTCACTTTATCTTTCTTATATAAGGGAAATAAGTAAAAAAAGAATAAAATGATTTTTTTTTTTTCTTGTTTTTAATTTTTTTTTTTTTAAATTTTAAGCAAAAAAAATATAAGATTATCTTTCAATTAAATTACAAAATAAATTTATATTTTTAATTAATAAATATCTTATTTGTATACTAGAGTCACTCAAAGAATGGTCTTGCAGGTCTGAGGATGTAAAAATACACATTTGTGAAAATACAAGTACTTTCCAAATTCCACAATAGTTCTTAGTCCAATAAATATAAATTCATCATATAAATCATTAGCATAAATAATTCTTCATTGTATTGTGGTATTCCATACTGTTTTTTTCACCAGGCTCAAGCTCATAGTACCCCATAACAGCAGTAAATCCAGCCTACAGGCAGACTTACCCTCAAGATTTACACCAAAAGGTCAATTTTACAGCAAGAAGCTGGATTTAACTCATAAAACCATGGCACAGGCACAAAAGGGCAGTTTATGTGTATAAATAAATTATTCAATTTCACTATGCGTATGTGAAAAACAAGTTAAATATAGAAAACTAGTTACAACAAATAAGGTACCACCCTTTAAATTACACACCCCACCCAGCTTTACACCCCTCTATAGCCATAGGACTCATGCAGCAAGAAAAGGACACCTGCAAGAACTACACAGCAACCTTACATTCAAAATAGAAAGTCACATGATGCAAAGCTAAACTCCATGGCATTCCTGCAAGTCATTCACAACACAGCCACAGGAGTACCTTATCTTATATCCACAGTAACCCCACTTGAAGCCTTAAAAAGCATCAAAATTCTTTACAGCACTTATCACCTCATGCAATTCAAAACTAGTTACAAAAATCTGCATGAAGTACACACTTCTAATAAAATCTCAACCACACTACTATGCACAGCATGTGTTGAACTCAAAAATCACATCATCTCATACACAAAAGTCAATTAATCAGTGCAAGAAATTATCACCTGACCTCATTTTAGAATTCAAGAAGAAGAAAACAACCATGACACCTGCATAAATCAACAGCCACTTCTACCAAGCCTAAAAAAATGACATATGCAAAGGAAATATAAAGTCATCATGTGATACTACACCCACCAACAGAATATCATGTGACAGAAAAAAAGCTGTGCACAAGACAAATACTCAGTCAAAGTAAAATCACCTCATGCATGCAAGGAAAATCCAAGAATATCACATCATAATTATTTCACCAAAAGACCATCATGTGATGAATTGAGGCTGTGCAGAAAAACAATTATCATCAAACCTTAAATTACCTGACCCATGAAAGAAAAGTCCTCACCATAAATAAAGTCATATGATGGAATAAAGAGGAATTAAAGTGGAAAAAGACAGCTCCTATGGAGGGCCCCTGGGCTCCCAAAAGGTATAAATAGAGGGGCTCTCTCCCCCAAATTTCAAAATCCCCCATGCACATTATATCCCCTGCACATTGCAAGAACAGGAATAATTCACCCCTCACCTGGGAGGTAGTCCAGAAAACTATAGTGAATTTACTTGCCCAGTAGCTAAGCTCAGTGGAAGTATAGTGTTAAAGATTGCCCAGTAGCTAAGCTCAGTAGAAGTATAGTGTTAAAGATTTCCCAGTAGCTAAGCTCAGTGGAATCTTAGGATTAAAAAAAACAATTATTAAATTATCCAGAACCAATGATTAGAGTTACTACTCTATCAAAATATTTTATCCAGTAAATTATCACCATTTATCAAAATTTAAGATTAACTTACTCCTTTAAAAATACAATATCAAAGAATCTTACCTCTTAGATTTAACAAACACTATTTTATCTTATTATTAGAAACTCTTGAAAAAATAAAAAAAAACTTTAAAAATTATTTTAATCTATTATAACTTTAACTTAACAAAATTCCCTTGATCAAAACTCATCAAATTTTCCAGAAAACCTTAACCAACCCATCATACCAAGGATTTATCACCAAGAAGAAACCACTCATCCCAATTTCACTAAAAAATAAAATTAAACAGACAAGTATTTAATTTAATATAAAAATTAACCAAAATTAATGACATTTTGTTTCATATTATATATTGAATAAGTCTGATCTGAGACTTCTGAATTTTGTCTTCTGCATTTTTAAAGCCACTTACTAAGTTTGTTTTGGTTTGTGAGCTCCAAGGAAGATTTGTTCAGTATTTTAGAAGGGGTAGGAAATACACCCTTGCCACCCTTGGTTACAGGAGTTCATAGAAATTCAAAACTAGTTACCTGTGATTCCCCCCTCCAGGTACTGCCTCATTTTAATCCCACACAAGAAGAGTTCCCACATCTGGTGCCCCAACAGTGGCCTTTTCAACCTCAACTTCAATAAAAAATAAATTAAATTACAATCAATTACAAAATTCTTAACTACCCCAAGAATACTTTTTTATAACAAAAACGCAAGTCAAATAATCAAAATAAGCCAAAACCATCATTTCAACAATCTGAATCATCAGCTCAGTCTGACCATTACTATTATCCACCAAAGTGAGAAACAGAACTAGGGGAGGAATCAAATAAATATTCCAATTTGCGAATTGCAACACCAAGAACCAATAAAAGGGACTTGAAGTTTGTGGAGAAATTCTTCCTTGATCTCCTTGTGTGATCCTTAGAGCTATTTTGATATACCCAAAAGACTGCAAATGATAAATTAAGATACAAATATAAATAAAATAAACTTATTGATATTATAAAAATAAAAATTGAAATATAAATACAAATTTATATTTAAAAATCAAGATTTAATCATAACTTCAAAATAAAATTACAGTAAAATGTAAAATTATGAAATTACATTTTTACTTGTAAAAATTAAGTAAAAATGAATTTTCAATAAAAATTTTGAAATTGAAATATTTTTTAGTAAAACATTATATAAAATGGATAATAACTTTTTATCTAATAAATAAACCTAAAGAAATTACTACACCATTGGATTCCTCATAAAAAATAAAGTGGGGTCACCACTGGATGAAATTTTGGTAACTCAACTCTAAATAAGCTTAAATTAAGTTTTTAGTATTTTTTGTACAGAAGTATGAAAATCCTCAAAACCTTAATTTAATTCACACAAAATTTGGTGTTAACCATCAATTTTTGTGTTAACATTGAGGTGTTGTGTCCAGTTTAGAAGTTATGAGGAATTGAAGTATTTTCAATTGAATTCAATTGAAATGTCAAAATGTGTGCGTGTATTACATAAGTGAACTTTCATTTACATATGAGGTATCAATTATTACAGATGTGTAATTAAGAAGTCAATTGAATTATTTGTGTAAATTATAATGTTCTTACATGATGAGGAATTAAAGAAAAAATAAATTGGACAGATTAATTCTGGGGAGGAAAAGACATTCTAGCTCTAAGGGGGAGCTAGACCCCCAAAGCCCTTTCTTACTGCCGTGGGATGTCAAAATCCACGCAAAAGTTCATTACTTTTGGCCTGGAATTGAGTCACAGGGTCTGTGACTGAATTGATGATGAGGTTTTGATACCAACCAGGGTAGTTCTAACTGCTACCAAGAGGGTAAAACTACCCTTACGCTGAAATAATGTTAGTAAAAACAGTTTTAACTGGTTTCTACGGCTCTGGCGCACATTATGACGTGTTTTGAAGTCTCTAGACCAGGTATTGCTATAGTAATGGCTGATTTAAGGGTCTATAATGGCTAAAAATAGCAAAAAAATGGCTTAAACCAGCCCTTTTTTGGGCTAAACCAGGGTTCAGTGATGCCATAATTGGCTCTTCTGTTGTCAGACTGTTTTTACTACTGACAAGAGTAAATTTTACTTTTGGAATAAGAAAATTGATGGCTATAAAAGAATGTCTTCTTTGCCCCACTTTTCTCTTCATGTTAGAATCTTTTCCTTTTATAATGAGTTTAAACACTGGTAAACAAATCAATAAAAAATTCCAACCACCCTTTTTATATCATTTTAAACCCTTTAACCACTTGAAAAAATCATTATAATCATTTTTTGTAACTCTTATAATCATTTTTACCCCTGAACCACCCCAAAAGTGAATTAAAGCATCTTTCATCACTGTTAACTTTGTCACTTTTGGGTGTGTTTTCTCTTTTAAATATCTTTTTAAAGAATTTGTTCTTTAATTAATTGCTTGCAGTTCTTTGCTCAATTAATTTGAATTGAAATTGCTCTTGAAGAAATTTCTTTTGTAGCCTTAAATATCTCTTGCAGAGTATTTTTGGATAAATCTTTATTGTTGGTAAAACAGTAAATTTTTATTATATTATTGTATTATACTTATAAAGTTAAAAACAATAAAATTGGTGTGTTTTCTCTTTAAAAATACCATTTTCTTAGTATTTTTGAAGAATTCTACCTTATACAAATTTTGAGAACAGGAAAAGTACTTGATATTTTATCAAAGTTTCATATCTGCACCTTACATTTGGGGGCCAAGCCATGATATTTTACCTGTCAAATATTTTTCTTACTCATTTTTCATCCTTTTCCTTATATTGGAAAATTTAAAAAACCTATAAAAAATACTTATAATTCAAAAAATCCATGAAAAATATCTTTTACATATTATAAGTGAGGCTTATATTTTATTTCTTTTTTTGAAATACCATTCTTTTATTTAATTAATTGGCTTTTTCATTGACTTTACTGTCTGAAAACATGGTAAGACAAGAAAACATTGAAACAGCCTCCACAGTTACTAGCATTATTCCTGCAAGCACTGTGATTTGTGATCATAATAGCACTTTTATTATAACTCAGAAAAACCAACAAGAGCCAATTTCTTCTGAATTGATCAACCCGGACATTAGTAATACTCTTCAGAAAGCTAAAAATTTGGCAAATAGTAAGTTTTTGACATAAAATTACTATTTTAAACCATTTTGAATCATAAAATATGGCTTCAACCAGATCAGGAGCATGCTATAAGCCCTCAAGAAGCTCCCAAAAAAATCATAGACGTGAATATGGCAGAAGCCAATCAGATACAGAAAGACAAGGGTCAGTAAAAGACTTCCACAACAATAAATTGTCCAATTCTGAAGCTGATGACACTATTTTACCTTCAAAAAGAGCTGACACCGCCACAAGAAGCCTCAGTGGACATTTACAAAGACAGCCAGAAGGCTTACAAAAATGCACTGCAGAACAAGGAGTACCAGATCCGTGCAGATCTGTTGAAAAACTGCATGAACTCATACCTGACTGTAATAAAATTCCTTGGTCATCCCAACACTTGCAAGTTACTCAATGGATGGCATCCATTGATGGAAACAAAGAATATGATGCTTTTAACAGCAGAATGGAGGAAAAACAACCCACCACCACCACAGAAAGTGCCAAGACAAGCCCCAGTGGCCAGCAGCAGCAAACCACCCCCAAAACCTTACAGCCAGGGCTACAGGATTCCAAAGATTCAGCAGGATGCCATGGAAAATGTGTTTCAGATGGCCAGAACCATGATGGAATTACAGAAGAAGGAGGAAGCCAGATTAATATTCCAGAAATAATTTCTGATATATTTGATTCCATCCCAGAGTTGTATGAAGCTATAAATGATGTGAAGAAAAATCTTTCTGATAAAAATAAAACCATTTGTAATAAAATTAAAGCAAACAACTTGAGTCTGTGACAAATTAATGAAATGCTTGTGTGTTTTGAAAAAGTTTTAAGAACAATTAAAACTTCCAATAATGATAGTTCTTTTGGCAATAAAGTAAATCAACCATTTGCCATTATTGAACAGTTAAAAGAAAAATATTCTAAATTCAATGTTGATGACATAATTGAAACAAGAATTAAACAAGCCATAAATATGATCAAGACAGATAACAAGAAAATACTTGATGACATTTCAAATTCATTCACTGAAGTAAAGACATATACCATTGCCTTGAAAAAGTGTTTTGATGCTTCACAAGAAGAAGTATCAAAATTATGAATGAAATTGAATCAAGTCACTGCTGATTATACAAGACAGACAGAATTATGGCAGGAACTGACACATAATGAAGACATGTATAAAATTGAAGTAATAAATTTAATACAAGCCTTCCAAAATGAATACAGGAACTCCCAAAGGTGTAGCAAAAGTAAAATGAATGATATTGAACAAATACTGAACACCTTACCAAGAATATCTACACCTCTGAATCAAAATGAGGGCACAAGGATTCCAAATCCACAAGTATTGGATCCTGGTAATTCACAATTAAAAAATGAATTATCCACTTCTTTTCATAACTTGGAACCCTCAATGGGCCAAGCACTTTTGAAAGAAGTGCCAAAACTTAAAGAATGGCCTCACTTCAGTGGTGAAGGAGAGTATGACCATATGGAATTCATCAGAGGAATTGAAATGATTAAGGAAGATTTTGAATTACAAGACAGATTGGTAACAGAAAGATTTAACAACTTGTTTACCAGATCAGCTCACAGATGGTATATCAAATTAAGACAAGCACATGGACACCAAAGTTGGACTTGGTGGAAAACCCAAATTATCACCAAATGGGCCAATGATTCTTGGAGATATAAAGTGGAGACAGCCTTTCAATCTGTCAAATTTAACGCTGATAAAGACAAATCTTTACCATGGTTTTGCCAACAAAAAGACAGACTAACAGCATTATACCCTGACATGTCAGAATTTATGATCCACAGGAAGATTTTGAGACAATGTGGAGGTGACTTAGAGCATGCTGTCAAGAGCAGGACTACTGAAAAATCTTCAGCAGAGGATATTATCAATATGTTAGAAGAAGTAACCACCAGAACCAAAATCGGTTCTAGTAGGGTGAATCTCAAAACAAGGTTTAATACACCTTGGAAAGATTCTGTGGACAAAAACCCCAAATAAAATTCTAATAATAAGTATATATCTGCAGATACAGTCAGAAAGTGCCATATTTGCCAAAGCACCACCCATCTAGCAAATATATGTCCAAAAAGGGGGAAAATCAATGAAATTGATGTTTAAAAGGAACCTGATGTTGAAAAAGATGACATAATTGAATACAATTCAGATGATAAGTCATCAATATTTTCTGAATCTTCACAAGATATAGAAAATATCAATGCCACTTTTGACATCATGGACTCTTATTCCCACTTACCACAATTGAGCAATGGTCAACTTGATTTATCAAAAGTTCAAGATTCACGACTTATTAAAACAAAACCAAATAGGGGGAAATATTATACAGCTGGTAACTCCTGTATAACAGAAGTGGTGATTGAAAATAAGCCCACTAAACCCTTGCTTGACCCAGGAGCCTTCTGCTCTTGTGTTGGTAAATCTTTTCTTAAAACTTGTGTACCAAATTTTGAAGACCAATGGTTACCAATTGATGGTATAAAATTCAATAGTGCAAGTAATCCAATGAAAGCATTAGGAATTTTTGTGACCAATGTCATATTCCCACACATTAATGGGAATTTAAGAATCACAGTTGAATTTGTTGTTATGGAAAACTGTTCTAATGACCATTTTATATTGGGAAATGACTATTTAATCATGTATGGGATAGATTTGCATAACAAAGAAGACAGATACTTTACTATTGGAGACAATAAGCATCAGAAACTTTCCTTTTTACCATTTAAAAGACAAATTACAGTAAATAAAGTATCACCAGTCAACTTAAAATTGGGAAAATTCAAATCTGAACAGTTGAGGGAGGCCGAAATAAGCCTTAATCTGACTGATAAACAAGAAAATGAACTTTCTTCCCTTTTGTATGACCAGAAAGGAGCATTTTCTTCAGAAAAAGAACCTCTAGGAGCAATTTTTGGTCATGAAGTTGACATCATTCTTAATATTGAAAGACCTTATCCACCACTCTTAAGGAGACTTGCATACCCAGAAGGTCCCAAGTCAACAGAAGCTCTGGAAAAACATATCAAAGAACTTCTACACCTTGGTGTAATGAGAAAGGTTGGCCACAATGAAGAGGTAGAAATAACTACACCAGTCATAGTGGCATGGCATAATGGAAAATCCAGAATGGTTGGAGACTTTAGAGCTCTGAAAGCTTACACTGTTCCTAATAGGTACCCAATACCAAAAATCCAAATTGCCCTTACTCAAATATCTCATGCAGTGTATATAACCACTATGGATGCCCTTAAAGGATTCCATCAAAATGTGGTGACATCAAGAGCAAGAAAATACTTGAGAATTATTGTTCATTGTGGAGTGTACGAATACTTGAGGATGCCCTTTGGTATCAAAAATGCACCTTCACACTTCCAAAGAATGATGAATGAAAGATTCCCTGAAGAACTCTCAGAGGGATGGTTAATCATTTGCATTGATTACATTATTGTCTGTTTCAAGACTTGGGAAGAGCACGTGTACAGATTGTCAAGAGTTTTGACAAAAGTTCAATCAGTGAACATGAAAATATCTTTGAAAAAATGTCACTTTGGATTCAAAGAACTTAAAGCACTAGGACATGTTGTATCTGGTTTCTCCCTTGTAATTGATAAAAATAAAGTTGCAGCAGTATTGCTAAAACCCATGCCTCAGAACAAAAAGGAAATTCAGTAATTTTTAGGTTTTGAAGGATATTACAGGCAACACATTAAAGATTTTGCATGCATAGCAAGACCACTTTATAAATTGTGTGACAAAGACACAGTATTTGAAATGACTGTTGACAGAGTCAAGCGTTTGAGTCTCTAAGAGAATCCTTGACCACTGCTCCACTCTTACTGATGCCAGACTTTAATTTGCCTTTTGAATTGTATATTTGTGCATCAGGGGATGAGCTGGGTGCTGCACTTCACCAAGTTCAGATCATAAATGATAAACCTGTGGAAGGAGCCATATGTTTCATATCCAGGCAAATCAAACCAACTGAAGCCAGATATGGAGCAAGTCAAATGGAATGTCCATGCCTTGTCTGGGCGTTAGAAAAATTGAACTACTTCTTAGAGGGATGTTTTTTTGAAGTGATAAAAGTTTGTACAGCTTTCAAATAACTTTTAAACATGAAAACACCTGACAGACATATGCTCAGATGGCAAATAGCCATACAAGAATACAGGGGCAATATGACTATTGTTCATATAGATGGGAACTTTCACAAAAATGAAGATGTACTAAGCAGATGGACATTACCAAATTATATTGATAATCCTTCTTGAGTGCCAGAAGAAGCTTCACCACAGATTCCAATAGAAGTAATAAGTGTTACAGACTTCAATACCACCTTCTTTGAAGAAGTAAGAAACAGTTAGCTCAAGATAAGAATTTTAGCATCTTATGACAATTACTTAACAAAGACTGCAAAGACAACTCTCTAATACATGCCTTGGATGAAGTATGGAAGAAATCCCATGATGAAGGAAGATTACACCTACTTGATGGTATAATTTACCACAGAACCAAACACACATGTGTCATGATAGTTGTAGACAGGTCATTAAACAATCTTGTTCTAAAAGAATGCCATGAAATCCCCTTTTGAGGACACCTGTCTGAAGACAGAACAAGAGAAAAAGTAAAGACTTGCATATGGTGGCCAATGTGGCAGAAAGATGTTGCAGAGTATTGCAAAACCTGTGACAGATGTCAAAAGGCAAATAAATCCTATGGCAAGAGAAATGGAAATATGATGAAAATCCAAGAACCCAGCAGACCTTGGGAGATTGTCCATATGGATTGGGTAACTGTGCTACCACCAGGAGGTGACACAAGCTATAATGCTTGACTAGTCATTGTAGACAGATTCAGTAAAACTTCAATCTTTTTACCATGTCACAAAGATGATAGAGCCATGGATACAGCTCTTCTGATATGGAATAGGGTAGTGTCATGGACCGGCATATTTACAAATATACTTAGTGACAGGGATCCCAAATTCACTTCAGCACTATGGACAAATCTTCACCAATTATTTGGCACTAATCTGTCCTTTTCTACAGCCTACCACCCACAAACTGATGGCCTAGCTGAAAGGATGATCAAGACCTTAGAGGAAATGGTAAGAAGATTTTGTGCATATGTCCTTGAATTCAAAGATTTTGATGGATTTACCCATGATTGGTGCACTCTGTTGCCAGAACTGGAATTAGAATATAAAACATTAATCCATTCCAGTACCAATCAAACTCCTGCTACCCTAGCAAAGGGATGGAACCCCAAATTACCCCAATATTCCTTGAGGAAAGATTTAATTGAAATACATCCCACAGCTGCTAGCTTCAGGGGAATTCTCAACAAAGCTAGAAAGCATGCAGTAAGGTGCATGGAAGACTCTTTTGCATATGCTAAGGACAAATGGGATAACTCACATGCAACTCTAGATTTTAAAGTGGGGGATTTAGTTCTTGTATCCAACACTAACTTCAATAACATCAAAGGATGTAAAAAGCTGAAAGACTCCCTTGCAGGAACTTTTGTTATTAAGGCCCTCCATGGGGAAAATGCTGTTGAAGTAGAGTTATCTGAAGAACTTAGCAAAAGCATCCTGCATTTCCAGTGAGCTTGATAAAGCCATATAAATCTAGTGATACTGAGAACTTTCCCTTGAGAAATAAAGTTCCCCAAGTTATACCTCCTATTGAGTCATCTGGAAGTAAGAAAATTACCAAACTTCTCAAAGAAGCAAAGTTGAGAACCAACAAAGTAATGGAATACCTTGTTAGGTAGAGTGAACAAACTTGTGAAGATGAATGGTTGCCAGAAAAAGACATACCTGAAGCTACCAAACTTCTCAGAAGGTTCATGCACACTAGAAATAACAATATTACAAAGTAATATTCTTTTCTTAGGAGGAGGAAATGTGAGCCTTAGAGGTATTTTCATATACCCAAAAGACCACAAATGATAAATTAAGATAAAAATATAAATAAAATAAATTTATTTATATTATAAAAATAAAAATTGAAATATAAATACAAATTTATATTTAAAAATCAAGACTTAATTATAATCTAAAAATAAAGTTACAATAAAATTTAAAATTATGAAATTACATTTTTACTCATAAAAACTAAGTAAAAATGAATTTTTAATAAAAATTGTGAAATTGAAATATTTTTTAGTAAAAAATTATATAAAATAGATTATAACTTTGTATCTAATAAATAAAAATAAAGAAAATATTACACCATTGGATTCCTCATAAAAAATAGAGTGGGGTCACCTCTGGATGAAATTTCTGTAACTCAACTCTAAATAAGCTTAAATTAAGTTTTTAGTATTTTTTGTACAGAGGTATGAAAATCCTCAAAACCGTAATTTAATTCACACCACATGTGGTGTTAACCATCAAATTTTGTGTTAAAATTGAGGTGTTGTGTTCTGTTTAGAAGCTATGAGGAATTGAAGTATTTTCAATTGAATTCAATTGAAATGTCAAAATGTGCGCGTGTATTAAATAAGTGAACTTTAATTTACATATGAGGTAGCAACTATTGGATATGTGTAATTAAAAACTCAATTGAATTACATGTTTGAATTATAATTTTACTACATGATGAGGAATCAAAGAAAAGATAAATTGGAAAGATTAATTCTGGGGGGGAAAAGACACTCTAGCTCTAAGGGGGAGCTAGACCCCCAAAATCCTTGCTTACTGGGATGGGATGTCAAAATCCACGCAAAAGTTCATTAATTTTGGCCTTGAATTGAGTCACAAGACTTTTTTCTTTAATTAATTGCTCCCAGTTCTTTGCTCAATTAATTCCAATTGAAATTGCTCTTGAAGAAATTCCTTTTGTAGACTTAAATATCTCTTGTACAGTATTTTTGGATAAATTTCTATTATATTATTTCTTTATACTTATAAAGTTAAAAACAATAAAATTGGCGTGTTTTCTCTTTAAAAATACTATTTTCTTACTATTTCTGAAGAATTCTACCTTATAAAAATTTTGAGGACAGGAAAAGTACTTGATTTTGTTTTCAAAGTTTCATATCCACATCTTACACCTTGAAAAAGATAAATTCAATAAATCAATCTCAAAAGAGGAAATTTTCTAATCAAAAATGGATAAACCTTCATCATCAAAACTACCTTCCAGGATTGAAGAGATCCAGGAAGAAAATCTTAATGAAGAGACTGTTGAAGCACAAGAGGAGATTTCTTCAACAGAAAGACTTCAGAAGAAGATGCTAGAAATGCAAGCCAAATTACTAGCATTAACCAAAAAGGAAGGAGAAAATAAATCATCAAGTTATACTCCACAAAATAGTCCACTTGAAGAACAGACCACCCTTCCAAAATCATTCAGAAAACATGGGTCACCTTCACCTTATCCAAGACCCATGGCCACATCAACAGCTCATACAGAACAAAGACAAAGTACCTTACCAAGAAGAGTAAACATTTCTACCCAAATCCCAACTCCATCACATCAAGAAATTCCAAGAAATAATACTCCAAAAGTGAAAATCAGAGCCAAGCACTATAATCTGTGGTTTGATGGGAATGATGTTGAATGATTCATGAATTTTTTTTAAAAATATTGCAGAAATTGAATAAGCAAGTGGAAGAGACATTGCAAGACAAATACCATTTTTGACCAAAGATGAAGAAAGCAGCTATAATATTGAAGGAATGCCAGGATATGAAACAGCTGATTGGGATTGATTGAAAGTGGATATGAAAAGAAGATGGGTAACAGTCCCACCTGAAAGAAGATACAGATTATCCTCAATCACTAATTTATTCACAAAACCTCAACAAGAAGGTGGAATAAGAAACATGACACAATACAGAAAATTAATTGGGGAATATGAAGCAATAATCACTTACCTCAAAAGATAGCAATATATTCAAGGTGATATCAATCATAATCAGGGAATATTAGCCAGCCATTCCACTAGTGTTAAAGAATCAATTTACAAAGAAATAATTAAAGACAGATCTATGGTTCAAGCCTTGGATGGAGGTTACATCATACCATGATTGTATATTTTGAAATTATACATTGAACAAGACTTGGAGGCCAAGGTTCTGATACAACAAAAAGAATTTTCCAAACAAAACCTCCAGAAAAGAAAACATGTTTTGAGGATGAAAGCTGGGATGAAGTTTTAAAACAAGTAAAAGAACTCACCCACAAGCTCAAAACTTCTCCACAACCAGAACTTCAACCAAGACATGAGGGAAAAGAATCAGTTAAAGAAGTTTAAAATCAGCTCAAAACCCTTTCAGAAGCTGTTAATCCACCAAGAAATAACTGGAACAATAATTAAGAGCAAAGATTACCTAAAAATAACCAGCAATATAGGCCAAGGAATCCTTTACCACCATTTTCATCCAGTTATCAACCATAGATACCAGCTCAAATGGCTCCAAGACCACAATTAAAATGTGCTTACTGAAAGGAAAAAGATCATTCAGCAACTATATGCACTCACCTTGCTGAAGATTTGGACAGAATAATTGTCAGAACTCAGGAAGAATCCTACCTATTTCCCAATTATCAGAGAGTACCTATGGAAGGAAATGAAAGTTCCAAAAACATAGTCAGAGATTTTGCAAAGGAACAAGCAGAACTCAACAAGGAATTTATAGAGAAACCTCTGGTAAAACAAAAACAAGAAGAAGAGGTTAAGCCCACTGAAAAGAAATCAGAGGATAAATCAACCTCCATTGCACATGTTGAATATTGGTCAAATTGGAAAAACCTACCACTTCCTCAGCCAATGATCCCTTTGAATCACACATTGGATTAAGGCAGATCAAACAAAGAATGGAAAGACAAGCCCAAAATCAATAGCCAAAGAAGAAGGCAACTATTCCAGAAACTTATATTCATGAAGAAAATAAGAAGGAATAATAATTCCTTCCAAATACCAAAATTCAAATATTACAAAACCAGACCAACATGAGGAGGAAATTGAAAATATTTCCAATAAGAATGAAGATGAAGAAATTACCAAAGAAGAGAAGAAGTTCAGAAAACCTCAAAAGAAACAAGTTGAAACTAAATTGGGAATCAACAAAATAATTAAGAAAATTATGCAACAAAAGATCAACCTCACCATTGAAGAAAGTTTGAGGATGTAACCAAATTTTGTCCATAAACTTCAGGAATTATCAGAAAAAGACAAGGAAAAATTAAATCCCTCAAATCAATGGATATTCAAGAAAGACTATTAATGTTTGGATTCAAAGAAATACCAAAGCCTAAGATTCATTATGCCTGTCCTTTGGGATTCATGAAAATCTTCATTGGAAACGAAGAATATCCTATCAAGACATTAGTGGACACTGGGGCAGAGCTCAAAATCATACCAGAAGAAATAGCAATAAAAGACTCACTCAAAACAAGAAATCTTAACATGAACCTCAGAGGTATTGGAGGGAATACCACTTCATTGGTTGCACTATCAGAATTTCCTCCAATCATTTTGGCTTCAGGTGAAGAAACTCCAATTCATTTCTTCATTGCAAAAGGATCTGTCCATACAGTAATTGAAAGACCCTTCTTGGAAGACAATAACATTAGGCTAGAATTTTCTCACAAGCAAGGGGAAATACTGAGCTATCAAGAACCTGATGGAAGAAGATTATGCATGCCAATATGCAAACCTCAAGCACTTGGATGGAAAAGTGGTCCACCTAGAGGATTGGACTTATGCAATATGGCAAAATTGGTCAGAAATACACCAGGAAAGAATTTTTAAAATGAAAAAGGTCACAATACCATTATTAAATTGACCCAGAAGACCCAAGATTTATCCATATCTACAAAAAGGGATGAAATAGGCCAAGATTTATAAAACCACAAATGGCCAAACAACCTCAAAAGACAACTTGAAGAATCAAAATCTGAAGATGAATTACCCAGTATAGCTTACAAGCCAATTAATTAAACTGAAGAAATCTTCCAGATTTTGGTGGATGGAAATGAAAAGATAAATAAAAATCCTTTCAAAACTAATCCCAAAAGGAGGAAAGTCAAATTTAGTGAACATCATGAGCTTTCAGATGAAGAAATTATCAATGAAATAGAAAAAGACTTCAAAATTATGGAAGAAAGAGACAAAAATTCAAAAGAAACATACCATATAAACGTCTTGGACAGACCATTGAACAACCAAGAAGAACCTTATGAATGGCAACTGGAAAACCCTGAATTCATCCAGCAACCTCCCAATGAAGATTAACAAACAGAATCAAACCTAGAAAATGAATAAAACTACCTTTAATTGCTATATATTACCTTTGAAGACATTTATGGGGATGAAGCGCAGGAAAAGTTATGTGAAGACAAATATTTATGTCAACTTCCAGGAGCAAACTTGAACAAAATTCAATTCTTGGAGATATTAACTGAAGGATGAATTAAAGGAAACCTCTCAAATAAATTCTGGGATAACACATTTTAAATGGCAATTTTACCAAGAAGAGGACTCTATTTCAAACAAATTTGGGCCCAATGGTACCTTGGATTGAATGGATCAACATACCAAACAGGAAGATTGAAATGGGTTGGAGATGGATACATATTTATTGATGAAGACTTATTGTGGTCAGAATTTCCATCAGAAAAGGAATTTGAAGAAAGAAATGCCTTTGTGGAAGCCCTCAAAGACCTGATTTTGGCCTGGTTACTTAACAGACACTCACCTTTCCCACTTGGGGGAGTTCAACTTTAAATAAAATCAACAAAATCAATAAGTTTCCTCTAAAAATGTATTAGTATCATTTATCAAATGTATCAGTAGTTTCCTTTATCAATTTTTCTCTCTCATTAGGCAGTGACTTCCTGCCTTAACAAAGAAGAAATTAATCAACAAATTATCTCTTAAAAAAACATTAATCACCTCCACCATGGTCAATTCACCAATTTTTGGATCCTATGGGGAAGAATTAATGAAAGAAGACCAAATTATCAATGAAGAATTTCCTTGTTCACCAGAAAATGAATATTTTAATAAAGAAAAGCTTTGGCACTTTAAGGATACTTCATCAATATCAAGAAACCAAGAAATTTAAGAAATCAAGGAATTGCTGAAAATTATGGAGATTTCTGACAAAACAAATGATCAAATTACTCAAGAATTAATGGAACAATTAAGTTAAAAACCATCAAGGCCCATTTTGAAGACACATAACAGCTCTAAAGATCAAAAATCAAACAAAATAGTCAGATTTCAACTCAATTAATCACTATGCAGTGACCTCCTGCCTTATCAAAGAAGAAAATCAATTCTTATCAACCAAAATCACCAATTTCACTCACCCAAATCATAAAAATCACTAGGCAGTGACCTCCTGCCTTAACAAAGAGGAATATCCAAATTCTTACCCAAAATTAACAGCCAAAACCCATTAAACCAACCCTCAAACTATTTTGATAAATAAATTTTATACTATTTCTCAATTCATCTTACCTTGACACATTCAAACCCACCAAATCCTATAAAATGGAGTCATGGCCAATACTTGAAGAAAATCCCTGGTCAATGGAAACAGAAATCAGCTAGATAGAACAAAAAGAAGTCTGGGCTAATTACAATAATCCCCAAGAAGCAAATGAAAATGCTGACTGGTTCTTGAAAGTAATACCAGAGCCCTGTCCTGATATTTCCACCATAGCCCTCCCATATATTGAGTTTGAGGACATCTTTGAAAAAGAAAACTCACCATCAGAAACTGTCGGATCTCATCTATGGAAAGAATTACCTGGATTCAACCTTACAAAGTATGAATTCTTAGAGTTACTGATCTGGGATGGAGTTGAAGGAAACCTTAACAACCAATACTGGAATGAAATATTTGACATGGATGAACTGCTCATAAAATAACTTTTTTGGAGGACCTGGGAATGCCAAGACTGGTTCAACCTCCAGGATTTAAATTTAAAAATGGGAAAATAAGCAATATCTCAAGAGGGTACATTATTCATGATTACACTTAGGGATTTCCACTGGGAAGAAACACTTATACCAGCATTCCTCAGTCTTAACAGTGGTGCAATTAAATTTAATACAGAATATTGGATCACTTTCTGTCAAGAATTCTTTTTTTGAAACCCTTAAAAAAGAACAAGGGAGGGGAGGTAAAATTATCAAACAAGAATTATTAAATAAAATACTTGGGAAAAGGAATCAATTAAAATAAATCTCACCTGCTAAAGAAACAAAATAAAACAATAAAAATTTAAAAAAATATAAGCTTCAATTCATATAATATTTGAAGGATGAAATAAAAAAATAAACTTACCTGACATTGAAAATTCTTTTTAATAATTTTTTTTCTCTTTTACTTAACTGAAATAAATAAATAAATAATCAAGAAGTTATAATTAGTTTGAAAAATATAAAATATATAAAACAAGAACTAAAAAGGAATCAGTTTAAGTTAAGTCTATATTAGTAGATAAAAAAAATACCTACAAGATATTGGAATTCTATTTATTTTATTTTTTCCTCTTTTCTTATCTATTTCATCTCATTTCCAATTGGAGTCATCAAAAAAAATATAACAAGAAAATAATAGATAAAAATAAAAAGAAGACGGAATTAGTATCCACTCAACCCAGACTTATTCAATAATAATAAAATAAAAAAAACACAGTACCTCTGAATAGTTTATTTTTCAAAACAAAAGCAGTAGAGAACTAGTATATCCAAAATTATCAATCACTTATGGATTTTTTTCAGATAACTGTTTTATTGATATATAAATTTTACCAAAAAGATCATAATATTAATATTTTCAAAATATAACATATACCTATAGAAAAGTCACAAATAATTATATATAGAATATCATCCGCGAATTCCATTATTCTATTATTTTATTAATTTATTATTTCATTAATTTATCATTTTACATAATATCAAATTAATACTCAGTATTTTTGTCATTTAGTATTTCATTATTTTTTTCGCAGCTTGTTATCTTAGTGTTTTATTATTCTTTGTTTTTTTATTTTAATTTTTTTTTTCCAAAAAAAAACAACAAACAAGAATTAGCTTTGACAGAGCTATTATTGACTAGCTCATAAACATTAAATTATATTTAAAATAGTTTCTCCTTAAGAACAGATTGGATACATCACCATGAAAATATCACAACCAGAAATTCTGCCAGCTGGAGATTACAGGAGAACCAATAGATAATTGGTCAACTCAATAGAAATCACTTACAGCCGCTAAGCCCACCTAAAGGCTCTAGGTATACCTCTCCAATAATGGTACCATCACACAATAGTGTCTGCATGATCAAGATATCAGGCCAGTGGCGTGGAACCAATACAGAATCAAAGATTTAATGCAAATAAATGACCATACAGTACAAAAATAAAAACGGTATAGTAACAATTGCAGAAAGCACAAAGCATGTTGGCTGACCTTCCTGATCACAAAAGAGTGAAATAAAAGTACAAAAAGATACATCAACTATAGAGTAACACTCCTAATAGCAGGCTAGAAAGTCTAATATAGAAAGAGAAGAATAGGAAGGAAAGGGAATAAGAGTTCAGAGAAGGGAGGGGTATTTATAGTTGCTGACAAAACCACCTTAAATACAGCTCATGGACCCACCAAATCCACCTTAACACCAAAAGGATCTCAATAAGTAGACCCAAACAATTACATCTTAAAAGTATAACCAGGAGCTTCTAGTACAGCCAACATTAACTCCCTAAATCCAACTTCTTATCAAAATCGGAGCAAGATGTTCTCAGAATCTTATATTAATGCAGTAGCCTGAAATTATGCATTGAAAGCATCAACTAACAATGAGGTTCCATAGCTTCCTAGGTAGCAGTGAAACACACCGTATTGTGAGCCAATTAGACTTTAATCATAGCCTTAAGGAACAGAAGCATGCAATTTCTGTGACAAGTGACTACAGAAGTAAGATGAGAATGTTTTGATCAGATTTGAGCAGGAGCACTAGGAAATTGGATATCAGGTGACAAACAAACATGTAGCATTACTGCAGTACTAGGAGAAAGGCAGAAAAACAAACTAGAAATTGGTGAAGATAGCTTGAATACAGCAATGAAAATGACAGGTGCAACAGCAATACCAGAAGCAAATGGATATTAGACAACTTTGATGTGACAGTAACCAAAGAACACTTCCCTTGAAGGCATTGGACCTAGGTGTGGGCAAGTTGACAGCTTGTCAAGAGCTCCAATAACTCCTCTGGGAAATTTCCTGACGGATTCTTCCGAAAAACTGCATTATACATGATAAAATCGAGAAAACAAACTATCTTCAATCATGCATTGGAACCCAATCAAAACACTTGAGCACCAAGCAGGTTAAATATCATGACAGCATCACAACAGCTCCTCCAACGGACATAGCAGAAGCAGAAACTAAAAGAAGCAAAAAGAGACAGGGAAATACATTGGAGAACCTAACATGCAACAACAGACTTCCTCAAGAGGAAGTAGAGATTCACTTGCTGATGTGCAAAACTAATAAATAAGATTAGCACATTCAAGCCGCCACACGCCAGAGAGCATTAGTTCAGTCCTAGATGGAAGTGGTGCAGAAGTGCACTAAGGAGCAAATAAAGGAATATACAGTGAGCTGCAGGTGGAATGATGTCAGCTTGTCAAAATGGGGAATAAGAAACAACTTAAGACAACGGTTAAATCAATGGTAGATCTTATCGCAATAAAGAGGATAACTCACTAACTCCACAGGTATGAGAAGTGAAAACTCTCATTGCAAAGGTGGATTTAGAGTGGAGGAAAGCTTAAACACCAACCACTGACAGTCGATGTGGTTATGATCACATCCAAAGACCTCTTGAAGGTCAGAAAGTAACAAAAACCTCACCATGAGGCATTTAACTGGTGTCCAACGCAAGCGACCATCCCTCACGAGCCTAGCAACCATACCCCAAAGAATCATTAAATAAAAAAAAACTTCCCAAAGCTACTTGATTGCTTCGAGAAGTAAGATGGACATGAGAGCATTCAATTGACTACCAAAAGCACTCGCCCACCAGAAACTAAAACAACCCGACATTCTTCTAAGCATTATAAGGGTGTGGTAACAACTGTAACATCCAAAGAAGTCATAAGCCTTAGGAGGTTGAACTAGGCTACAACGACTGCTTGCAACACCAATTTAACCAGCCTAAAAGGGTGTTAGAGAGCTCTATACCCCAACCGTCTATATCTTTCAGCAAAGTAAGGTGTATATAACACCCATGGATCAGAACTTCCTCAATAACGGAGTTTTAAAGCAAAATGCATTGCTTTTCAAGGAGGTTAGACAAAGAGAATTAGATCACCCAATCATATTTTAAACACCCTAAAAGGGTATTAGAGCACCACACACTCTAACCTACTCAATTGTTTTAACAAAAAAGGGGGTTTAAAACACCCAAAGTTGATTATATGACAATAAAGTATTTTAAGGAGATTATGAATGGCAACAGCTTACCTGGAGCATCCTGGAGGGTTTTGAGAACTTCTAGATCAGCGTGTAAAGCTTACTACCCTAACTTCTAACAATGACAGGGTTAAAAAAAATACAACAATAAATTAAATTACTGTCAACTGAAAAAAAGATTGAAACAATATAAAAGGGGATTTAAAATAAAAAATAAAAATAGAAGCCCTCATCAAGGCTTGAAGCTTATGGATTATTTTATTTTTCTCTTTCATAACTGATTTTATTGGACATTTTTGATTGCTACAGGGCTAGAAACTTAAAGAAAAAAAACAAAAAAAGAGGCCCTCAGCATGGCTTTTAACTGTTTTTTATCTTTTAAATTCTATGGCTATTTTAAGCTTATTTATATCAATAACCAAAAATTTATTATTTTATTTATTTTCCAAAATTTGTTGAATAAATTCCTAAAAATAGAAATAACATCAATGTCCTCAGCAAGACATTAAAACTGCTAAATTTTATAATTAATTTGTTTTTTGACGATTGACTTATACTGAAAGATTTGATTTGACATCCTCCAGGTCTTTAATATACAAAAAAGAAGAAGAATAAAACAGAATATCCCTCATCAAGGCTTCAAACTGATGGTTTCTTTTTATTTTCTATTTTAACTATACTGGGCTGAAATTTCATATTCTTAATGGCTAAAGGACTATAAATTAAGAAAGTGCCCTGGTTTTTTTTGAATCAAATAGATAAGAACAAAGAGGTCTTTCCAAAATAAAACAATTCAAAAAATTCCCTGGGCAAGGCTTTAAACTGGTCAATTTCATTTTTCATGTTATTTTTTTAATTACTGATTCTTTATTTTACTGAAATTTAAGTTTTTTTTAGTTTAATGAAAAAATGACAGGAAATAAAAAAAAAGAGCCCCCAGTATGGCTATGAACTGCTTATTTCATTTTATTTTTCATGCTTACTTTATATTAGATATTAAATGAAACTGACATATTTAATTTTTGATAGGCTACAGGGCTATAAATAACAGAGTCCTCAGCAAGGCTTTAAACTGCTCACTTTTATTTTTTATCATTTATTAAATTTCTTATTTTAACTGACATATTACTTTCTTTACAGTTTTTTATATGAATGAATATATATAACAGAATGAGGGTTGAAAATGAAAAAGCCCTCAGCATGGCTTTAAACTGCTGAATTTTTTTCATTTTCTCCTTAATATTAAATGAAGCTTACATATTTTATTTTTGATGTTCTAAAGGGCTACAAATAAAAGATGCCCTGAGCAAGGCATTAAACTGCTCAATTCTATTGTTTATGTTATTTTGAGTTACTGATTCTTTATTTTACTGAAATTTCAGTACTTTTAGTTTAATTAAATAATTAAAGGAAATAAAAAAGAAGAGCCCTCAGTATGGCTATAAACTGCTTATTTTGTTTTATTTTTTCATGCATTTTTATATTGGATATTAAATTGAACTGACATATTTCATTTTTGATAGGCTACAGGGCTATAAATAACAAATGCCCTCATTAAGGCTTGAAACTAATGTTTTGTCTTTATTATCTTTTTAGAGATTATGACTTTGTATGATATTTCTTATCTTTCATTGCTACAGGTCTTAGAACAAAAAACAACAAAGATTGAAAAGGGACTATAAATAAGAAAATGTCCTCAGCAATAAATTAAACTTCTGGGCTCTTCTGTTACTTCAATCAACTGAAAATAATTTCAGGGATCCAAAAATAATATCCCCAAGCAAGGCTTTAAACTGCTATTTTTCTTTTTTATGCTTCCTTCTTATGTTTTATAATATATTATACTGATTTATTTGATTTTGAATACTACAGGTGTTCATCATGAAAATATTTCCCTAATTTTATAAGCTTAGAAGTCCTTTTAAAGTCAAAATGAGTCCTCAATAAGACTACAAAATTTTTGAACTAACCACACAACTTGGCTTTGAAGATGAATCACATGCCATGAAACCCCAAAGGCAACAATCAGGTGCCTGGACACAAGATGTGGTACTTGGAAAGACCATAAACTGCCCACTAAAATTCTCAACAAGGACTCAATACAAAAAAATAAACCAAAGCTCCTTGGAAATACCATAAACTGCCCCTTCAAATATCAAGAAATAACTCCAAATATCAACAAAAGACCTGAAGTCCTAGGCAAGATTATAAACTACCTAAGGTTTCATTTCTTATTTTTTCCAATTTTATTTCATTATAAAAAACAATTGGACAGATTTATTGATTTAAACCTTTTGAACATATTCTTTTAATTTTTTTTTACTTCAAATTTAATTATTTTTTCCTAGGAATAAGGGTCATATCCCATTCATGAGCTCAAGAACATTTTATTTATTTATTATCTTTATTAAGATTTTCCTAATTTCAAAACAAGATCCATCAAATTGGCTTCATTTTTAAACTCAAGATCAAAAATAATTAAAAAAAACTCTACATCAAGTAATTTTTTTAAAAATAATCCATTTATTTGAAATCTTTCTTCAATTACAAGAAAGTGATTGGAACTTGTTTGAAAAGAAGAAGTATTTGTGCCATGAAGGCATTATTTGAACTCTGAAGGAGCTGTTTATATTAAAAACTCATAAATTGATGACATAATCTGGGGAATTTACATATTAATAACACCTCAATGTGCTGTATATTCCAAATGGAATTCAAAAAGCCCCCCACAAGCAAAGGAGAGTTTTGTAAAATTGTACAAATTTTTAAATTTTCCACTGTTTATATTATTTTAACAACTCAAATGCATTTATGGGTAACAGAAAATCTGAACCATAAAGGGGATGGACTTGAAATAAAGTCTGAGTCACAATGATGATTCCACAAGGAAGATTTGTGGCATCATAAGGCACATTATATGAATAAAGGACTCAAATTATGATCATTAAATTATGTCATATCACTTATAAATACTCCCAAGAGCACCATTTTTTACTGATCGGCACAAATGACCACCTTTAACCAAACAGTCCTATGATCTTTATTGTGATTCAGGATCATTTCTTTTGAAATGTGATTTTTACTCAGATATATCAATTTTTTAGGTTATTTTATACTTAAAATCAAACAAAAAAATACTATTCAGTCCAATTTCAAAATCAATTATGTGAATTTACTGTATTTTTATTTATTCTAATCAAAATAACTATAAATAATAAGTGGTGGGTAAGCTTATTTCTTGAACTATCCCTTATAGTGGAAGTGTTGGGGGCTGAGAATATATCCTCTTCAAAATTTAAAAACCAACTCGATATTTTTACATGGAGAGGGGGGGCCTTATCCAAACAAATATTATTAAAACAACAAAAATCAATCAAATAACATTAAAATCAATATTAAATGATCTTATTATTATTATTTATCATTTATCATTTTTTTACTAGGGATATTTTCAGGAATACAGAAGAACAAAAGGACATGAATTATTTTGAAGAAATAGCAAGAGAAGTTTGAAACAAATTATCAGAGGACAAATATTCACAATAATGAAAATGAAGAAAATTATTTAGGAATAAAAGAAGGAGTTTCTTATGGATTGAACTTTTGAAAACACAAGACCTTGGCCATTTCTTTGATTCTGGATTGAAACTCATTCAGAAGTCAATAATCACTGGTAAGGATTTATGGACCAAAGGATTACTCACTGGATTGATTAGGGAATCAGGACTCACTTAACATGAAGGAATAAAAAGATGATGTATAGAACTCAAATCAAATTGCCTTTGGATTTTTAAAGGAGCTTGAAGACTCAAGACGTCCTCAGCATGAAACTAAACTGCTTCCCCTGTAGAATTGGGCAAGGAAACATATAAACAAATAACAGTCAAGAAGCTGGAGGGGATTGTCCTAGTCAGGAGAAGTGATGAAGGACAATTTTTGTCCTCAGCATGACAATAAACTGCTCCCTTTGTATCACAGGAACAAGGGGGTTCACAGGTGTTTAGCATTATAAAATTGGCCAAAATGAACAAAGTGGAGTCCCAAGCCATCAATCAAGACAAGAAAATTCCTTATCAAGAAATAAAACAACCAGAAGAATCTCACATCAAGTGGGAATAATGAAGATTGAAGAATAAACCAAGAGTCAAGTGGAACCCAAAATAAAGCCCAAAGGAGCTCAAGAATCAAGATAAGCCCTTGGATGAACCAGGAGGCCCTTGCATGAATTAAACTGCAGGCCTTGTATACCTAATATACAGGGGTTACACACCTAGTTGTAGGTCCTGTATGACCTTAAACTACATTTTTATGGAAGAAAGAAGAAAGAACAATTGTGAAGACCTAAATAGTTTGGGACACTAGCAAATTCTCAGAAATCATTAAAAAAAGACAAAAAAAGAAAAAAAATGAGAAGAAGAAACAAAATCACTAATTGAAGATGGCTCACCAAATTTTAACAGCAAAATACAAATCAGTCCTAAAGAAGGTGAGACCAGTCAATGAGCCAATGCCTCAACACCTTAACACAGCTTTGGAAAGACCACCTTTGTCAAGAGATCCTTATGAAACATCCTTATCACCCAACCAACCTATATTTCAAGAAACCTTCAAGGTCACCCATGAAAGACTTCAAGCAGTCAATTTGGGTCCACCAGGATGGTTATCAAATGAAGAAATTAATTTACTAAAAAATTTTATTACCTTAAGGGAAAAAGCAAGATATTTCCGTGAAGAAGAAAGAGGATTACTCAAACACTCATACGGAAAACCTTACAAGATACCAGGAACACCTCATGAACCTTGGCGGAAGAAACCAATTCCCATTCCCAAATCAATTTTACGTAAGTTTGCTGAATTAATCAGAGAGAGAATCAGGACTGGACTCTATGAGAAATCCACTTCAAGCTACACATGCCCAATATTTTGTGTGTTCAAATCAAATGGGAAACTCAGAATTGTCCATGACCTTCAAGAACTCAACAAAGTCACCATCAAAGATTCTGGCCTACCACCTCATATTGAAGGATTTGTAGATGCATTTGCAGGAAGAGCATGCTATGGACTAGGAGACATCATGAGAGGATATGATGAAAGAGAATTAGGTGTCATTACAAGACCCCACACCACTTTTAGAACACCCCTTCGAAGGATGTAACTCACAAGACTACCCCAAGGAGCCACTAACTCAGTAGCAGTATACCAAACCCAAATGACCTGGATACTCCAAGAAGAAATACTTGAAAGCTTAGGAATATTAATTCATGATGGAGGAATAAAAGGACCAAGATCACTTTACAACCAATAAACACTACCAGAAAACACCTCAATCAGAAGATTTATATGGGAATATTCCATAACCTTAGAAAGAGTTTTCTTCAGGACTGAATAAGCCAGACTTACTCTCTCAGGATCAAAGTTTGCATGATTTGTCCCAGCTTTGGACATAGTAGGGAATATTGTATCATTTAAAGGAAGAACAATTTCAAAATAAAAGATCAACAAAATTTAAAATTGGCCAACACCTCTTAACAAGAAGGAAAGAAGGGGATTTCTTAGTCTTTGTGCCTATGCAAGGATGCATCACCACTCAGAAGGCTCACCAGAGAAGATGTTAACTGGGACTGGGATCAAAAATGTGAAGAAGCTTTCCATAAGCTCAGAAGAATAGTTGGGGAAGAAATAACCCTCAATAAATTGGATTATGACAAAGGAGCAAGGAAAATTAAGCTAGCAGTAGATTCAAGCTACATTGCTGCAGAAGCAGTACTCACTCAAGAAGATAAAGAAGTAAAAGACAGACCAGTATTATATGAATCAAGAACTTTTTCAAAATTGGAATCAAAATACTCACAGCCCAAATTAGAACTCTGTGGAGTTGCAAGGATTCTCAAGAAGCTTCAAACAATAATTTGGGGACAACATTTTGAACTACAGGCTGATGCCAAGGCCTTAATTGAAATGATCAACACCCCTTGCTTACCCAATGCCCCCATGACAGAATGGGTGGCTTCAATTCAGCTATTTTCCTTTGATTTGGTACACAATCCAGGGAAAACTTTCACTATTCCAGATGGGCTATCCAAAAGACCAAAAACCTCAGAAGAAGAAGATGAAGATGAACCAGAATTTGAAGAAGAAGAAGATTGGATCAGGCCACACCCTGGATTTGGGGTTAAGAATGTAAATTAACTCAATATTTCAGGAATACAAGTACCAACCAAACAAGAAGGATTTTGGAAGTGAATGCAAGAATACTTAAGTACAATTGAAGAAACCACAATAAAGTAAAGATGAAGAATTTAGAAGGATAAAAGGAAGGTAATCCAACTTTTTCTTGGAAAATGGCCAGCTCAAAAGAAGAAATAACCCAAACCCTCAATTGGTGATATCAAGTCAAGAAGCTCAAAGCTACATTTTAAAGTCATTTCATGAAGACATGGGCCACAGAGGGGAAAATGAAGGTTACAGAAAAATTAAAGAAAGATTTTGGTGGGAAGGAATGAAGAAATAAGTCAAGACATGGGTTCAATCTTGTCTGGCCTGCCAAAAGAGAAGGCAAAACTTATAAAGGGAACAAGGAAAATCTACAGCAACATAAACAATATTTGAGAGGGTAAGTATCAGTTCAGTCCATATCAAATCTGGAAGATTGAAGTATATGTTTGTGGTCAGAGATGATTTTTCAGGATGTCCATAAACAGTTGGACTAGTCAAATTAACAGCAAAAGCAGTTGCAGAATGGTTCCCCTCAGAATGGATATGCAGGTATGGATCACCAAAAGAAGTAACTGCTGATGGGGGCCCAGAGTTTGGAAATGAATTACAAGATGCAGTAAGGAAAGCAGGATCAAGGATCAGGGTCACCACACCCTATTACCCAGAATCTCAAGGAATGGTGGAAAAGGGCCATAAACAACTCAAAGATGCACTAGTAAATATGTGTGGGGAAAATGGAGGAAAATGGAAAAAATATCTACCACTAATTAAATTGGCTGACAGAATCTCCACTAAAAGAACAACTGTTTTCTCACCATATGAACTCCAATTTGGACAACTACCAGTATTACCAATTTACATTGAAACAAAAACCTATTTAGAAGTAGAATGGCACAAAATATTCACAACTGAGGTATTATTGGAAGCCAGATCTAAAAATTAGAAGGAAAGGAAGAAATGAGAAGAAAAGCAGCAGAAAAACTCAAAAAATCAAGGGAGGACTCAATTAAATGCTGGGATAGAAGAATGGCACACCAACTAAGATCACCACTTCAGCCAGGATATTTGGTAATGGTTTACAACAAAGCAATAGAAACAAATTGGGGGCTACGTTTCAAAAACAAATGGAATGGACCTGTCAGCCTGTGACTCAAAACCAGAGCACAAGCATGACAGCCAAAATACCATAAACCAATGGTATAGCCAAGATAACACCAAAACATGGAGCTGAGCCAATACAGCTCAAAAGGTATCAAAAGAAAGAGGAAACTCACCTCTTTCTGAAAATATAAGTCCCATCACCATAGGACAAGGAATAACAAAGTTATTCCTGCTCAAAGTTATTGCTGAGCATAAACCTTAATTTTCACCTCTCATCTAAAATATGAAAGAAGAGGCTTAACCCTATCAAATAGGTATTCAAAATGAAGCTCTAAGCCAGGGCTATCCAATGGTATCAGCCAAACTGAGCTAGCACCAATATTACTGGAGTTATGGTCAATTTCAGGCCAAATAAGGGTGAAGAAAACAATCACCTCTCATCTAACTTCTACACTTTTAGTGTGAGATACTTAAAGTGGGGCCTTTTTGGAATGAGCACAATCAGGGCTATCTGATGGTGTCATCCATTTTCCCATATCTCAACTATAAAAGAAGTTATGTGGCAAATAAGCTCAATACAGCTTTTTGCCTATACCACACAAATGTACAAAATTCTTGTACATGGGATAACTTTGTGATATTTGATTATACCCATATCAAACTGGGTACCATTGTGTAGAGCACATACAGGGCTACACACTGAACCAATTTTGAGGTTCATATCTCAAGAATTGACAAAGGTATGGCTGTTTTAAGTTTTGATTCCCACCTGCTGTCATATACAGCCTTACCATGGGATGATATCACATAATCATGAATATGAGGTGTCAAATAGACAAAGGAGCTTGTTTTTACTCCAATACCTCATATTTCAGTCAATACTGGGGTCCCATACAGCTCCTGTACAGCATTCTACACTTCATACACCTCAGAATCAGGCTGTGAGGTCCCCAGATGAAGATTTTCACCCTGTATTGGTGCAAACTGCCCAGATGTGGTTTCCAAACCACATCTGAGCCCAATACAGGCTATACAGGCTGTTTGCAAACCACAAGCCAGTGCTAGAGAGTGAAAAATCTTCACTTCCTCTACATGGAAAGTTCTAGCACCCTTTCCACCCCATTTCAGGATAAAAAGGAGGCTTTTCACAGGCAGTATTGTTTCCTCATCCTGCTCTTGAATACCCTACGTAGTAAACTGTCCAAAACAGTTTTACTCTTGGGTAATAAATCAGGTATAATTATAATTTTAATTATTGTAGCTCTTATTATATTAATCCAACTGGTAAGACTGCACCCTGGGTTCTCAATAGCGCTCACCACCAATATTCTTTGATAGTAGAACCCTTTTTATTATATTATAAAACCATTATCCTGAATTAAAATCCTCATTTTAAACCATTTTCTACATGTCACAGTCATAGTTTTAGTTGTAAATAGTCTAATTACTGCTTCAACAGAGACTCTGTCTGACAGGACCCTACAAAGTGTTCAGAAAAATAAAAAATGGACCATATGAACTTGAGGAGCTAGATGGAACAGAATTAGCAAGAAGAATTGCAGCATCTCAATTCAAGAGGTTTTAACAAAGATGAAATTTGATAGACACAAAAGAAGACACAGAAGAAGAACAAGGTGAAGAAGATGAATAAATAAATGAGGAAGAGGTATTTGAGGAGACCACAGAATCAGATGAACAATAGGGAGCTCTCACCCAGAATGCTGGGGACAGCATTAAATGGAGTGGCAGATCTGGTATTCCATACCATTTTTTTCACCAGGCTCAAGCTCATAGTACCCCATAACAGCAGTAAATCCAGCCTAGAGGCAGACTTACACTCAAATTTACACCAAAAGGTCAATTTTACAGCAAGAAGCTGGAGTTAACTCATAAACCCATGGTACAGGCACAAAAGGGCGGTGTATGTGTTTAAACAGGTTATTCAATTTCATTATGCATATGTAAAAATCAAGTTACATATAGAAAACTAGTTACACACACCCCTCTATAGCCACAGGACTCATGCAGCAAGAAAAGGTAACCTGCAAGAACTACACAGTAACCTTGCATTCAACATAGAAAGTCACATTATGCAAAGCTAAAACCCATGGAATTCCTTCAAGTCATTTACAACACACCCACAGCAGTATCTTATATCCACAGTAACCCCACTTGAATCCTTAAAAAGTATCAAAATTCTTTACAGAACTTATTACCTCATGCAAGTGAAAAATAGTTACAACAGTCTGAATACATTACACACTTCTCATTCAATCTCAACCACATGACTATGCACAGCATGTGTCAAACTCAAAAATCACATCATCTCATACACAACAGTCAATTAATCAGTGCAAGAAATTATCACCTGACCTCATTTTAGCACTCAAGAAGAAAAAAACAACAATGACACCTGCATAAATTTAACAGCCACTTCTACCAAGCCTAAAACAAATGACATATGCAAAGGAAATACAAGGTCATCATGTGATACTACACCCACCAGCAGAATATCATGTGACAGAAAAAAGGCTGTTCACAAGAAAAATCCTCAGCCAAAATGAAATCACCTCATGCATGCAAGGAAAATATAAGAATATAACATCATAATTAACTCACCAAAAGACCACCATGTGATGAATGGAGGCTGTCTAGAAAGCAAATTATCACCAAAATTTAAAATACCCCACCCATGCAAGAAAGGTCCTCACCAAAAATAAAGTCACATGATGGAATCAAGAGGAATTAAAGTGAAAAAAGACAGCTCCCATGGAGGGCCCCCTGGACTCTCTCCCCCCATGCACATTTTATCCCCTGCACATTGCAAGAACAGGAATGAGTCATCCCTCAGCTGAGAGGTAGTCCAGAAAACTACAGTTAATTTACTTTCCCAGTAGCTAAGCTCAGTGGAAGTGTAGTGTTAAATATTGCCCAGTAGCTAAGCTAGGTGGAATCTTAGTATTAAAAAACAATTATTAAATTATCCAGAGCCCAAGATTAGAGTTACTACTCTATTAAAAGATTTTATCCAGTAAATTATCACCATTTATCAAGATTTAAAACTAACTTACCCCTTTAAAAATACAATATCAAAGAATCTTACCTCTTCAATTTATCAAATACTATTTTATCTTATTATTAAACACTCTTAAAAAAAATAAAAAAAACATTTCAAAATTTTTACTCCATTCTAACTTTAACTTAACAAAATTACCTTTATCAACATTCATTAAATTTTCCAGAAAAATTCAAATAACCCATCTTACTAAGCTTTTATCACCAAGAAGAAACTACTCACCCCAATTTCACGAAAATTGAAATTATACAGACAGGTATTTCATTAATATCCCAAATTTAACCTAAATTACTGACATTATTTTTCATATTCTATATTGAGTAGGTCTGATCTGAGACTGCTGAATTTTTTCTTCTGCAGCTGTAAAGCCACTTAGTAATTTTATTTTGGTTTGTGAGCTCCAAGGAAGATTTTTTTCAGTATTTTAGCAGGGGCAGGCAATATACCCTTGGCACCCTTGGCTACAAGAGTTATTAGCAATTGAAAACTAGCTTCCTGTGATTCCCCCTTCCAGGTACTGCTTCATTTTAATCCCACACAAGAGGAGTTCCCACAGAATAAGCCCAATTGAAGTCTCTTTATAAAGTCTTAATAGTATATATAATGGCCAGGAACCCAAATTAAAGGTCTGACTGTGACAAAATAGGTAAAAACTGCTAATATCTTACTTATTGTCCCCTTAATATCCTAATAATGAATACTAAGATCAAAATAATTATAATAATAAGATATTATTATAATCATGGCAATAAATATTCCATATTGTGTATGAAGAATAAACTGTATAGATTTTATTATGAAAATGATTTAATAGAAAAATATATCAATCGTGGATAAATTAATATATTTGTGGAAATTTATTAATTTGACAAACAAATAACTAATTCATAAGCAATTTGCAATTAAGAATAAAAACAATTGATAAAAAAAATATTACTAATATCAAAGATATATATTAATATAAATACCATTCGTATTGGTAAAAGATGATATTATAGAGAGGTTTGATGAGAAATAATATAATAAGATCAAAATAGATTACATTTAACACTTAATAGAATCATTTTGAATTATCTTATGCCTAAAGTAATTAAGACTTAATTGTAGCTACAATAGAAGAATAGAGAGAAATACATTTTTTAGCATTCTTACCTGGATTGTGAGACTTTTAAGAGAATTTAGAACTACAAATAGAATATTAAGAAAATCATGTAAGGTTAATTCACTATTAAAAGCAAAGAACTTTATCTCTTATAATAAAGGTGTTATATATCAAATAATAAAGTGTATCACCTTTTTATTTAATGTTTTATTTCAAGATCCTTTCTTCTAGTAATCATATGTATTCTAAAAGACGTTCTCTGATATTATCCATTGTAGTTGATTAATTTCATAGGATTTTGTTATGATTACATCATTAATAACCCTTTTATCTCATCATTACACCATATTTTATAGTAATCACTGTAGTTCTAGTTTTTCTGGCATTATAAGCTTGGCATATTACTTAATTTTGTGTCTTAAGATCATGTCAATCATAAAATACCAAGGTCCACCAGTTTTATCTCTTATCTAAATGCTGAACTTAGAATAATATTACAGTTGAAGATCAAAATGATAGTTTTTAAGCCTTGAATCTAATAATTCATAACTTTTAGGTTCCTTGTAAAGCTTAAATTAAGAGAGTAAATTATAATCTCTTTTAAAGTGCTTAATTAGGTGGAAAAAAATTTCATTACATAATCAAAACTCTATTTTTGATGATTTGTCTTGTAATTCATCTCTTCTGCTGAAATTTTCTATTTGAGACTTAAACCCATGATTTCATAGGGTTATACCTTGAATAGAATGATAAAAATTATTTCATTACTTATGTATGAACCATTTAAATCTCAATATCTACTTTCATTTAAGTTAAGCCTATGTTTCATTTTAAGTGGTCAACTGGTCTTCGTATTTTGACCAATTTTGATTTATTATTCTAAACCTGATTTCATCTTACCAAAAGATTCTTTCTTTGAGCCTTTGAAATATCACCACATATCCAAAAGCGTCACAAAAATACTTTAAAGAACTTCTTCCAACAATAAGCATTGAAGTTATAGTCTTTAAATAAGTAAAAATGCCATAAAAGGCATAAATTCTTTAACATGTAAGATACAAATTAATAAAAATTTGAAATAAATTACACAATTTATTTCCCCATCAAATGATACATATATGACATATTTATGGCATATCTGTAAAGCTAATACTTACTGAGATAACCTGGGTGTCTTCACTTTTAGGATAAGTGCCTATTTTCATGGTCTTCAGCTCATTTCTTTATACATGATAAAGAGTCTATCAAAAAAAACCATAACAAAAGAACTGTAAAAATAGAGATTTAAACTGAATTTTACAAGCTAAAAACAAGGTTAAAATATATAAGGGTTTGTTGAGAAAAATAGCAATAGGTGTTGACCACTTTGAATTATCAGTGCTCAAAAGTTAAAACAAAGTTCATATTCAGCTTCTAATAGCTCGTAAGTGAAGTATGATTTAATATTAATCATGCTTTTAAGTTACAACCACGTGAAATTATGGTTTAAATTCTAAAATAGTAAATTTCAACAGAAATGATGAGTTACAAGAATAAAAATCATCAAAAATAGAGTTTTGATGATGTAATGAAATGCTTTTGGAATTTTAATGAGGACATGCCAAGCTGCCAGAATCCACTCTCCGAATAGCTTCAGCGTGTATAAATTAGCAGTTATTAATGATCAAAGTTTAAGCTTAAATTTGATCATTTATGATCACTCACTGTAATCTTATTGTAAGGTTTGACTATGAAAAAATAAGTAAAAATTACTAATATTTTACTTATTGTACTATGAATGTCCTTATAAATGAAATAAATAAGATAAAAATAATTATAATAATAAAGAATTATTATAATTATGGCGTAAAAATGATTATATTATTAATAAAATATAATAATATAATTTATATTATAAAATATAATATAATAGAATAAATATATTAATATAAAATAATTAATATATTTAAAGGCACTTTATTATTGTTACAAAAAAATAATAAAGGCGTAAAAAATTGTTTTTTATTAATAAAAAACAATTAATAACAATAATATTACCAATATTAAAGTTATAAATTAATATAAATACTATTTATATTAATTAAAGAATTATTAAAATAATAATAAAGAGAAAATTATTATAATAAGAGAAAATGACTTACTTTTAACACTTAATATAATAATTTTGAAATATTTTACACCAAAAAATATATATACAACCTTTTCAAATTGTATTTACAATAAAAAATAAAGAAAATTACTAATATTCTTGATTTTTACATGGAAATGAGTTTTAGAGAGATTTTTAACAAAAACAATTAAATAAATGATTTAATCACGTCAAAATAGATAATTACAACAAGGTGGTCTTTGGTCTTTAATAATATAATGGTTTTATATATAAAGAATAAAGAAATTACCTTTGATTTAATTGATTTAATGTTTTTGATGCGTCTGAGGGGAAAATAGAGTAAAAAGAGCTCTATTTATAGTAAATACCTCCCTTCTAGAGTCCAGAAGGCTTCTAGTAGACGTGTACTGATCATATCCACTGGAATTGATCAATATTTTAAGGTTTGGAGATGATTACATCATGATCAAACCATATTGCATCATTATTACACCATTATTTAGAGTTATCACTATAACTCTAAAGTTGATGTCATCAGAGGCTTGGAAGAACCCCAAATTTCGTGGATTTTATCAGTTTTAATCATAAACTAATATTATTCACCAATTCTATCACTCATATGACTGTTAAACTTAATTTAAGGTTACAGTAGGTGATCATAACTGCCCAATTTAAGCTCAAACTTTGATCTTTAATCACTTTTAATTTTTACACGCTACAGCAATTCAGAGAGTGAATTCTGATAGCCTGACATAACCTTCTCATGCTGCCAAGAGCCTTTCATTACATCATCAAAACTCTAATTTTGATGATTTTTCTTGTAACTCATCTTTTCTGTCGAAATTCAATATTTTAAACTTCAAATCATGATTTCAGGGGGTTATACCCTGAATTTAATAAAAGAATTACGTCATTCTTAACAAATGAACTAGTAGAATCCAAATGAGTGCTTTATTTTAAGTTTGGACCACTTTCACAACAAAGTGGTCAACCGCTCTGTTGATTTTTATCAATATTTCATTATAGGTTTTAACCTTGTTTATAAGTTGTAAAATAAAGTTCATATCTGTGTTTTTACAGTAATTACGTGGTAACTTTATTTTTGGTTCATCACTCTATCTTGTATAGTTTAAGAGATATTAGCTATGATCCTTGAATATATGTGTTGACCAAAAAAGTGCATATATTCAGGTTAATTCCTTAAGTATTAACATTGGAAATTAGCTCATTAATTGTTTTATGTGTGAATTTTCATGGGGAATCCAATGGTACAGCTTATTTAACATGTTGTTTTATTGGTTCTTGAAATAATTAAGGATTTATGGTTTTTATAAGGTATTATTACTTATAACTCATTAAATATTCACTTTACAGATATGCCATAAAAATGGTATATGTGTATTTTACAATGGGGAATCCAATGGCATAATTTATTTCTGATGTTGATTCATTGTATTTTAAGTTAAACCAATTTTTGTACCAATTTATGGTATTTTTGTATTTTTGAAGTAATTATTTTTAATGTATAATTATTCTAAGTAACTTTAGTATAATTATCTTCAAGGTATAATTATTCTGAGTCTTTCTTGTGACCTTATTGGGTATGTGGTCATATCGCAAAGGCTCACATTCCCTACCACCAAAAAAGATTGTACCACAATCTGATATGTGTAATTAGGGTATCATCCACTGTCCTACCTCTTCAATAGACTTTTTTAGTCTTGAAGCTCAATAATGCTTAACTTTTCTATTTTTCAGGCTTCCTTTCATGTCTGAACCTTCTTAGTAGTTTATCAGCATTTGTTATATCTTTCTCAAGTAGCCATTCATCTTCTTGAGTTGAATTTCTATACCTTACAAGGTATTCCCTTTCTTTTTTGTTTCTTGTCCTTCTTTCTTTAAGGACTTTTACTATTTTCTTTTCCTCTCCTTCTTCCAAGGGGGGAATTTCAAGTGGGGGTTGATTTATTAGTGGAAATAGCTCCTTGTCACTTGAGCTGTAAGGTTTTATTAGACTTACAGGGAAAGTTGGGTGTTTGTTCATTAGTTCACCTGTGAGTTCCAATTGCACAGCATTGGGTCCATGAAGTGCTTTTATCATAAATGGCCCTGCAAAGGAATCTTTCAATTTCTTTGGGCCTTTTATGTTATTGAAATTAAGGGTTGGCACTAGAACAAAGTCTCCTATTTTGAAATCAGGTGGTTTATGACTTTTATCCCATCTTTCTTTTGCATATTTGAAAGAATCTTGCATACATCTGTTTGCATGGTGTCTTGCCTTGTCAAGCATTATTTTAAAGCTGCTTGCTGTTGGGTATATATCCACTCAGTCCTTTTTGAGGGTATCATAAGGAAGTCTTGGATTCCAACCTTTTTCTAGAATTGCTGCTGTTTTTCCAGTAGAAGAATGGATTGACGTTTTATATGCCAGTTCCAGTGCTGGTATTAGTGTACACCAATCATGGGTAAAGCCATCAGAATCTTTCAATTCTAGTCCATAAGCACAGAATCTTCTGATCATGTCCTCTAAGGTCTGTATCATTCTTTCTGCTAAACTATCAGCTTGAGGATGATAAGCTGTTGAGAATGAGAGTTTGTCCCAAACAAGCTATGGAGATTTGTCCATAATGCTGAAGTGAACTTTGGGTCTCTGTCACTTATGATATTTTGGAATAAGGCTGTGTGGCTAATGACTTTATTCCATATCATTATGGCTGCGTGCATAGCTGTGTCATCTTTGTGACATGGTAAGAACATTGGAGTTTTACTGTACCTGTCAACTAACACTAGGCATGCATTATAACTCCTGTCTCCTCCTGGAGGTAATGCTGTTACCCAATCCATATGAACTATTTCCCATGGGGATTTTGGTTCTTGGATTTGGATCATCATTCCAAATTTCTTTCCTGTGGCTCTGTTAGCTTTTTGGAATCTGTCACAGGTTTGGCAGTACTCTGCAACATCTTTCTTCCAATTTGGCCACCAAGAGCAGGTTTTCACCCTCTCTAGTGTGCTATCTTCTGAGAGATTTCAAGATGCAACACTATCATGACATTCATGCAAAATAGTGTTTATGAGTGTTCTATCTGTTAAAGTCATAACACATGTGTGTTTTGTTCTATGGTAGAGGATTCCATCAAGGAGGTAGAATCTTCCTTCATCATATGCCTTTTTCCATGTTTCATCTAGTTTTGATGAAAGTGATGGGTCTTTGCAGTCTTTCATTAGAAGTTGGCTTAAGATATGGCAATTTTTGTCTATCTTATAGCTTTCTTTAGCTTGGTTGAAGAATTCTCTGCCAATATCTGTAACACATATTCCTTCTATACGGTGTTCTTCTTGTGGTACCCATGCTGGATTGTCAGGGGTGTTTGCTAGAGCCCATCTGCTAAGAACATCTCCATTTTTATGGATATTACCAGATTTATGAACAATAGTCATATTTCCTCTATATTCTTGGATAGCAATTTGCCATCTCAGCATATGTCTATTTGGAGTCTTCATATTTAATAGTGATTTCACAGCATTACAGTCTGTGATTACATCAAATACTGTGCCATCCAAATAATAATGCAGTTTTTCTAAAGCCCACACTAAGAATAAGCATTCCATTTGGCTGGCTCCATACCTTGCTTCTGTTGGCTTTATCTGCCTTGAGATGAAACAAATTGGTCCTTCCACTGGTTTATCATTGATAATTTGTGTCTGGTGAAGTGCAGCACCTAGTCCTTCTCCACAAGCATCAATGTATAGTTTGAAGGGTAGTTTCCAATCTGGCATTAGAAGAAATGGGGCATTTGTTAGTGATTCTCTCAATTCTTCATATGCCTTGACCCTTTCTTCGGTCATTTCATAGACTGTTTGTTGGTCACATAATTTATATAAGGATTTGGCAATTTTTGCAAAGTCCTTTATATGCTGTCTATAGTAACCAGCAAATCCTAAAAATGATTGCATTTCTTTTTTGGTTTGAGGCATTGGTTTAAGTAGTACTGCTGCTAATTTATTTTTGTCTATGCCTACACTAAGTCCAGATACAACATGTCCTAGTGCTTTTAATTCACTATATGCAAAATGACACTTTTTCAAGGAAATTTTCATATTCACTTGGACTATTTTCTACAGTACCCTTTCTAGTCTTGTAAGGTGATTTTCCCAAGTTTCTGAGCAGACTATAATATCATCAATTTAAATAGTTAACCATCCTTCTGATAATTCTTCAGGGAATATGGTATTCATCATTCTTTGATAATGGGAAGGTGCATTTTTTATCCCAAATGGCATCCTTGAGTATTCAAAAATTCCACAATGGACTATTATTCTTAGTAGTTTCTTGGCATTTTCTGTTAAGACATTTTGATGAAAACCCTTAATAGCATCCATAGCTGTAATGAACTTAGCTTGTGACAATTGGGTCAATGTCTCATGGATTCTAGGAATTGGATATCTATCTGGAATGGTATAGGTGTTCAGGGCTCTGAAGTCTCCTACCATCCTTGATTTTACATTATGCCAAGTTATAATGACAGGTGTAGTAACTTCTACCTGTTCATTATGTCCAACTTTTCTTAATACGCCAAGGTCCATTAATTCTTGAATGTGTACTTCTAAGGCTTCTCTAGCCCTTGGACTAGCTGGGTAAGCTGGTCTCCTTAGTAAGGGTGGGTAAGGCTTTTCCACATTAAGAATTATGTCTACTTCATGCCCAATTATAGCACCTAGTGGCTCTTTGTCAGTTGCAAAGGCATTTTTGTACTTAAATAAGAGGTCAATTAATTTTTCTTTCATTCTATCTGTTAATTCTTGATTGAATTCTGCCTCTTTAAGTTGTTCAGATATAAAAAGATCCTTTTCTGGAATCTTTTCTTCATTATTAATAACTGTAATTTGTTTTTTGTTATTTAAGAAGCCAAACTTCTGTCTCTTATTGTCTCCTATAGTAAAATATCTATCCTTCTGGTTAGAGATATCTATACCATAGATTGATAAGTAGTCATTTCCCAGCATAAAGTGATTACTGGTACAGTTGTCCATTACCACAAATTCCACTTTAATTCTGACACATTGTGAAGGGTGAGGAAAAATTAGTGTTAAATCAATTATTCCAAGGGGCTTCATGCTCTCACTTGCACTACTGAATTTGACACCTTGTATTGGCATAAGTTTTTCTTGCCAGTCTGGGACAATGGTTTTTAAATAACCTTTGGCAACACAGGTGCAATATGCTCCTGTATCTAAGTTAACTTTTCCTTCTTGGTTATCAACCATAATAATACTTATACTTGATTTTCCAGCTGTATATCCCATTCCTCTTGCAGGTTTGGTTCTATACATTTTGGCATCTTGCACATTTGTCAGGTTTGTGTCAGATGTTCCAACTTTTGGTAAATTTGAGTTGACATCTAGTACTTCATAAATTATATCAATGTTATTAATTTCTGCATTAATTATATTGATTTCATCACTTTCAGCAGTTTCTGATTCTTCTGTTTCTTTTTCAGAGTCAGATTCCTCCTCTTTGTCATTGTGGTTTTCTGTTTCCACAATTTCATTGATTTTTGCCTTTTTTAGGCAATTATTGGCTAAGTGTCCAATACCTCCACATTTATGGCATTTCCTTTGCTCATTATTATTGGATGTACTGGGCTTGAAGGATTCTTTTGGTTTATCTTTTTTGATAAATGGTTTATTTGGGCTTTTAATGTCCAATTTCTTCCAAGTCCTGCCAATTTTTGTTCTTGTCACTATGTCTTCCAGTGCATTAATGTACTCTTCTGTGGAGCATGGTTCTATACACCTGCTTCTTAGGGCATGTTCTAGCTCTCCTCCACATTTCTTGAGTATTTTCATATGCACCATTTTTTGTGACATTTCTGGGTACAGTGCATTAAGCCTTTCAACTTGTTTCAGGAACCAAGTTAAAGGTTTATCTTTCTCTGGGTCAAAGAAAGAATTTTCAAATGCATTTTCTATCTTATACCTCCAGGCATCATTTGCCCACTTGGTGATTATTTCTTGTTTCCACCAAGACCAGGTATTTTTACCATTTGTTTGTCTTATTCCATAATACCATCTTTTTGCAGATTTCTCAAACAATGAATGTAATCTTGCAGTGATTAATTCATCTGGTATGGCATAGTCTTCTTGTAACATGTCAATTGCTCTAATAAATGACATGTGGTCATATTCACCTTCTCCTGTGAATGTTGGCCATTCTTTTAATTGAGGTGCTTCCTTCATTAAGACTTGGTTATTGTCTTGGTGCTTCAAGTCTGTTATGAAAGGATTTGTCAATTCCTCTTTTGTTTTAACAGGGCTTCTTATATGAGAAAATGGAGTTGATAACTTTGGCATATTTAAATTAGCCTCATTCATTTTATCCATTTTTTCAGTAATAAGCCTTATTTCACTTTGAATATCATCTTTTAGATGCATTCTTGCTTCATCACTTTTTTCCACATCGTCCAAAAGTAATTTTTGGTGTGATGAAGTCTTTTCTTCAAATTTTTCTACAGAAATACTTAATTTGTTTAATTTTTCTGTAAGATTGTCAATACTCACATTATAATTGATTGTCAAAGTTTTTTCTTTGATATCACTTATGTATTTGTACAACTCTTGTTGTCCTTGTATTAATTTCTGAGTATTGTCAATTAATACTTTTGGTTTATTATTTTCAATCATAAATTTTATGTTATCAAAACAAGTTTGGTTAAAGATGATAAGCTATTATTTATTTCTTGGAAAGATAATAAACTATTTTTAATGTCTTTAAGGGGTAAAATACTATTTTTAAGATCTGTTAAAGTATTTACAACATCAGGAGACAAGCTTATTTCTTTGGGAAATGTGGTTGTCTCATTCTTTGTTCCTCTTTGTCTTTGAATTCCATCAAAGTTCTGGGCATGTTCAAAACATTGTCCATGGCATCCTTTTGGATTTTTGGGATCCTGTAGCTTGGGAAATATGGTTTCCTCCAATTCTTTTTCTTGTTCTTCTTCCCTTCTTGGGGAAGTGGGTTGGCTTGGGGCTTGCTGGTAGAAGCTACTGGGGCTTCTTCCTTGGTTGCCTCCCTCTTTTTTGGTGTGGTAATCCTTGATTTTTTTGATTTGAGGTTTGGATGACAGTGGATTCCATCCCTTGGAGTATTTCACTATCTCCTCCTCTTTGAGTAACTTTTTCAGGATGTGCCAGGAGTTCATCACTCCTTGGTGTATTTGAGGCAGCATTTCCCAATCTTTGTCCTTGTACACTGTGTAATACTGCTTGTACTGGCTCATGTAGATGTCTATTTGAGCCCTCTGAATGTGATTTGTACCTATTTGAGTTACTCATACTTAGCTCCAATTCAGGTTCAGATATCATGGGCATTTCTGGGACTTGCCTTTGGGATAAGGCACTTCCTTGTGTGGATTCTGTTCCACTGGGGATATTGCCCTTTCTTTTCCCTTTTGAGGGATCAGTTCTACTTCTGAGTCCAGCTCCATCTGATTGGATGGAGTATTGGGAGCCTCTTCTGGTAGTCATAATGTAAGAAAAAAATAAATAAAAGTATTTTAGGATAAAAATTCTTTTTATGGCAATTATAAAAGAGGTGCTCACCTTCAGAGTCTTGAATGGTGGGTCCTGGAAAGTCTAATTTCTTAGCTTTCTTTCTTTTAGTGATAACTGGTGTTGGAGAGCTTTTACAAGTTTCTTCCACCAATCTCTCAACAGTAGTTTGGTTATCTTCTGTTGGGTTATCCTCAAACACTAAAAAAGACAAATAAATATAAGTCTTTTTATAAGAAGTGTTATTTTTTGGAAAGATATGGCAATTTTCCACGTAGAAATTGCTTTTATATCTTTAAAAAATTGGAATGAATAAAGAAATGAATAAAAATGAATAAAAATAACTTTTTTTATTAGTTTTTAATATTTTTTAATATTTTTTTTTTTATATTTTTTATTTTTATTTTTAAGGAATAAAATAAAAATTAATATGATTCTTTATAAAATTAAATTATAATAAAAATTATTTTTAATTTATATGATATCTTTTTCAATCACTAGAGTCACTCAAAGAAAGTTCTTGCAAGTCTAAAGATGTGAAAAAACCACGTGTAAGACAGTACAATTGCTTTCCAAATGCCTCAATAGCTTTTAAAATTAATAAAACATAAAATTATTATGTAATTTTATGATTATAAATATAATTTATTATTGGATAAACCCAATTAGAATTTTTTAAAGCTCTTTTAAGTAAATATCACGGCCAGGCCCCCAAATGTAAGGTTTGACTATGAAACAATAAGTAAAAATTACTAATATTTTACTTATTGTACTATGAATGTCCTTATAAATGAAATAAATAAGATAAAAATAATTATAATAATAAAGAATTATTATAATTATGGCGTAAAAATGATCATATTATCAATAAAATATAATAATATAATTTATATTATAAAATATAATATAATAGAATGAATATATTAATATAAAATAATTAATATATTTAAAGGCACTTTATTATTGTTACAAACAAATAATAAAGGCGTAAAAAATTGTTTTTTATTAATAAAAAACAATTAATAACAATAATATTACCAATATTAAAGTTATAAATTAATATAAATACTATTTATATTAATTAAAGAATTATTAAAATAATAATAAAGGGAAAATTATTATAATAAGAGAGAATAACTTACTTTTAGCACTTAATATAATAATTTTGAAATATTTTACGCCAAAAAATATAGATACAACCTTTTCAAATTTTATTTACAATAAAAAATAAAGAAAATTACTAATATTCTTGATTTTTACTTGGAAATGAGTTTTAGAGAGATTTTTAACAAAAACAATTAAATAAATGATTTAATCACGTCAGAATAGATGATTACAACAAGGTGGTATTTGGTCTTTAATAATATAATGGTTGTATATATAAAGAATAAAGAAATTACCTTTGATTTAATTGATTTAATGTTTTTGATGCGTCTGAGGGGAAAATAGAGTAAAAAGAGCTCTATTTATAGTAAATACCTCCCTCCTAGAGTCCAGCAGGCTTCTAGTAGACGTCTACTGATCCTATCCACTGGAATTGATCAATACTTTAAGGTTTGGAGATGATTACATCATTATCAAACCATATTGCATCATTATTACACCATTATTTAGAGTTATCACTATAACTCTAAAGTTGATGACATCAGAGGCTTGGCAGAACCCCAAAATTCGTGGATTTTATTAGTTTTAATCATAAACTAATAGTATTCACCAATTGTTTCACTCATATGACTGTTAAACTTAATTTAAGGTTACAGTAGGTGATCATAACTGCTCAATTTAAGCTCAAACTTTGCTCTTTAATAACTTTCAAGTTTTACACGCTACAGCGATTCAGAGAGTGAATTCTGATAGCCTGACATAACCTTATTATTCTTCCAAGAGCTTTTTATTACATCATCAAAACTGTAATTTTGATGATTTTTCTTGTAACTCATCTTTTCTGTCGAAATTCAATATTTTAAACTTCAAATCATGATTTTAAGGGGGTTATACCCTGAATTTAATAATAAAAATTATGTCATTCTTCACGAATGAGCTAGTAGAATCCAACTGTGTGATTTATTTCAAGTTTGGACCATTTTCACAACAAAGTGGTCAACAGCTCTGTTGATTTTTATCAATATTTCATCATAGGTTTTAACCTTGTTTATAAGTTGTAAAATAAAGTTCCTATCTGTGCTCTTACAGTAATTATGTGGTAAATTTTTTTTTGGTTCATCACTCTATCTTGTATAGTTTAAGAGATATTAGCTATGATCCTTGAATATATGCGTTGACCAAAAAAGTGCATATATTCAGGTTAATTCCTTAGGTATTAACATTGGAAATTAGCTCATTAATTGTTTTATGTGTGAATATTCATGGGGAATCCAATGGTACAACTTATTTCACATGTTGTTTCATTGGATCTTGAAATAAATAAGGATTTATGGTTTTTATAAGGTATTATTCCTTATAACTCATTAAATATTGACTTTACAGATATGCCATAAAAATGGTATATGTGTATTTTACCATGGGGAATCCAATGGTCCAATTTATTTCACATGTTGATTCATTGGTTTTTAAGCTAAACCAATTTTTGTACCAATTTATGGTATTTTTGTATTTTTGAAGTAATTATTTTTAATGTATAATTATTCTAAGTAATTTTAGTATAATTATCTTAAAGGTATAATTATTCTGAGTCTTTCTTGTGACCTTATTGGGTATGTGGTCATATCTCAAAGGCTCACACTTATTTTAAGGTTAACAGTCATATCAGTGATAAAACTGATGAATACTATTAGATTATGATTAATACTAATAAAACTCACGAAGTTTAGGCTTCTGCCAAGCCTATGATGTCATCAAACTTAGAGCTATAGTGATAACTTTAAAGAATGGTGTAATAATGAGATAAGATGGTTTGATAATGATTTAATCATCACTAAACCTTAAAATATTGATCATTTCTGGTAGAAAGCACCAGTACACGTCCACTAGAAGGGAAGTATTTACTATAAATAGAGCTCTTTTTACTCTATTTTACCCTCAGACACTTACAAAACACTAGGTAATTAAAACAAAAAGGTAATTTGTTCATTCTTTATTAAAAAGACTCTTATTGTGAGCCTTTGAGATATGACCACATACCCAATAAGGTCACAAAAAATACTCAGAATAATTATACCTTTAATATAATTATATTAAAATTAATTAGAATAATTATACACTAAAAATAATTACTCAAATATACAAAAAATACCATAAATTGGTACTAAAATTGGTTTAACTTAAAAACCAATGAATGAACATGTGAAATAAATTATACCATTGGATTCCTCATGGAAAAATACACATATACCATTTTTATGGCATATCTGTAAAGTCAATACTTAATGAATTATAAGGTATAATACCTTATAAAAACCATAAAATCTTATTTATCTCAGAAACCAATGAAACAACATGTGAAATAAATTGTACCAGTGGATTCCCCTTGAAATTCCACACATAAAACAATTAATAAGCTAATTCTCAAAATCGATACTTAAGGAATTATCCTGAATATATGCACTTTTTTGGTCAACGCATATATTCAGTGATCATAGCTAATATCTTCTAAACTATACATGCTAGAATGATGAACCAAAAATAAAGTTACCACGTAATTACTGTAAGAACACAGATATGAACTTTATTTTGCAAATTATAAACAAGGTTAAGACTTATGAGGAAATATTGATAAAAATCAACAGAGCTGTTGACCACTTTGTTGTGAAAGTAGTCCAAACTTAAAAAAAAAGTATACAGTTGGATTCTCCTAGTTCATTCGTGAAGAATGATGTAATTTTTATTATTAAATTCAGGGTATAACCCCCTGAAATCAAGGTTTGAAGTTTAAAATATTGAATTTCGACAGAAAAGATGAGTTACAAGAAAAATCATCAAAATTAGAGTTTTGATGATGTAATGAAAAGCTCTTGGCAGCATAATAAGGTTATGTCAGGCTATCAGAATTCACTCTCTGAATTGCTGTAGCGTGAAAACCTTAAAAGTTATTGAGGATCAAAGTTTGAGCTTAAATTGAGCTGTTATGATCACATACTGTAACCTTAAATTAAGTTTAACAGTCTTAATAGTGATAAAATTGGTGAATACTATTAGTTTATGATTAAAACTAATAAAATCCACGAAATTTGGGGTTCTGCCAAGCCTCTGATGTCATCACATTTAGAGTTATAGTGATAACTCTAAACAATGGTGTAATAATGATGTAATATGGTTTGATCATGATGTAATCACCCTCAAACCTTAAAATATTGATCAATTCCAGTGGATATGATCAGTACACGTCTACTAGAAGCCTGTTGGACTCTAGGAGGGAGGTATTTACTATAAATAGAGCTCTTTTTACTCTGTTTTCCCCTCAGACGCATCAAAACATTAAATCAATTAAGTAAAAGGTAATTTCTTTATTCTTTAAATATAAAACTCTTATATTCTTAAAGACCAAAGACCATCTTGTTATTAATCACCATTTTTTACGTGATTAAATCAATTCTTTAATTGTTTTTGCTATAAATCTCTCTAAAAAGCTCATTTCCACGTAAAATCAAGAAATTTAGTAAATTCTCTTTATTTTTATTGTAAATACAATTTGAAAAGGTTGTATTATATTCTTTTGGCGTAAAATAACTCAAAATTATTATCTTAAGTGTTAAAAGTAGGTTATTTCATCTTATTATAATAATTTCTCTCTTATTATTACTCATAATAATTCTTATTTAATATAAATAGTATTTATATTAATTTATAACTTTAATATTAGTAATATTATTGTTATTAATTGTTTTTTATTTATAAAAAACAATTTTTTACGCCTTTATTATCTGTTGGTAACAATAATAAAGAGCTTTATAATATATGAATTATTTTATATTAATATATTATTTATAATATTATATTTTTATATAATATTAATTATATTATTATATTTATTTAATAATATAATAATTTTATGCCATAATAATAATATTTCTTTATTATTATTATTATTTTAATCTTATTTATTCATTTTATAAGGACATTCAGAGTACAATAAGTAATAAATTAGTAATTTTTACTTATTGTTTTATAGTCAAACCTCACACTTATATTATGAAAGACCAAAGATCATCCTTATGATAATCATCATTCTTGATGTGATTACTTCAATTATTCAACTGTTTTGTTGAAATTTCTCTTAATTTTTATTGTAAATGCAATTTAAAAAGCTGTATTCATATACTTTTTTGGCGTAGAATCATTCAAAATTATTATATTAAGTGCTAAATGCATGTTATTTCCTCTTGTTACATTAATTTTCTCTCTATTATTACTTCAATAATTCTTTAATTAATAAAAATAGTATTTATATTAATTTATAACTTTAATATCGGTAATAATATTGCTATTAATTGTTTTGTATTAATATAAAACAGTTCTTTACACCTTTATTATTTGTTGGTAACAATAATAAAGGGCTTTTAAATATATGAATTATCTTATATTAATATATTTATTTATTATATTATTTTTTTATAATATAAATTATATTCTTATATTTATTTAATAATATAATTATTTTTGTGCCATAATTATAATAATTCTTTATTATTATAATTTTTGTTATCTAATTAATTTTATTCATAAGGACATTCATAGTACAATAAGTAAAATATTAGTAATTTTTACTTATTGTTTCATAGTTAAACCTTACACTAAATCAATGATATAGCCAAGATATAACCAAAACATGGAGCTGAGACAAGTCAGCTCAAAAGTTATCAAAAGAAAGAAGAAACTCACCCTTTCCAAATATACAAGTCCTATCATCATAGGACAAATAATAACAAAGTTATTCCTGCTCAAAGTTGTTGCTGAGAATAAAGCTTAAGTTTCACCTCTAATCTAAAATCCATAGGAAGAGGCTTAAACCCATCAAATGGGTATTCAAAATGGAGCTCCAGGTCAGGGCTATCCAATGGTACTAGAAAAACTGAGCTAGCACCAGAATTACAGAAGTTATGACCAAAATAAGGTCAAATAAGGCTGATCAATATATTCACCTCTCATCTAGCTTCTACAGTTTCAGTGTGAGATACCTAAAGTGGGGCCTTTTTGGAAAGGGAAAAATCAGGAATATCTTATGGTTCCATCCCTTTCCTCATATCCCATCTAGAACAAAGGTTATGGGGAAAACAAGCTCTATACAGTTTTTAAGCAAAACCTATATATGTACAAAAGACCTTGTACATGGCATAACTGTGCCATACCTAATTTTGACCATATCAAATGCAGGACCATTTTGTAGAACACATCCAGGGCTACACAATGAACAAAAATTGAGCTTGATATCTCAAAAACTGACAAAGGTATGGCAGTTTTAAGTTCAAAATCCCACAATTAGACCAATACAGTCTTACTGTGGGATATTCTCCAATACCTATGAGTATGAGGTGTAATAAAAACAAAGAAGAATATTTATACTCCAATAATTCATAATTCACTCAATACTGTGGCCCCATACAGGTTCTGTTCAGCATTCTACGCGTCATACACATCAGAAGAGGGCTATGTGGTGAAAATTCTCACCCTGTATTGGTGAAAACTGCCCAGATGTGGTTTCAAAATGACATCTGAGCCCAATACAGAGCATACAGGCACTATGAAAGCCACAAGCCAGTACTCTGAAGTGAAAAACCTTTCACTTCCTCTACGTGGATGGTCTAGAGGGCTATTCCACCCCATTTTAGGATAAAACAAGGCCTTTTCTCCACCAGAAAAGGTTTCACATCCTGCTCTTGAATTCCTATGTAGTACAACTGTCAAAAAAAATTATACCCTTGAAAAATAACCAGGTATAATTATACTTCCAATTATTGTAATCCCACAGGTAAAGTTTCACCCAGGGATTTCAACAGCGCTCACCACCACTATTGCTCAATAGTAAAGCCTTAATAAACTTATTTAAACCTTTTATATCATCAATAAATCATTTATTATCATTTTTCACCATGTCACAGTCACAGTGAAAGCTTGTAAATAGTTATTAATAAGCTTCATCACAGACTCAGCCTGACATTTTGGGGGCCTGGCCATGCTTTTAGGCTTTTTTGGACCTTATAAGTGAGTTTTTTCTCTTATTTTATTCATTCTGACACTTTTGTTTCTCTTTTTTAGGCGTAAACTTTATTAAAAACTAAACAAAATATATATGTTCAATTTATTTTTTGAGTGGTATATGCTGTATACCACTGTGTTTTCTTCTATTTTTTGCCTTGTTGCATGGATGATTATAATATAATCACCACAAAGCCCTTATTCTTGGAATTTTTTCTATATTTAAACACATTAATACATTAATATCGTTCTTTTTTTTAACTAAAAAAGGGCACCTCTTACTTTAAAACCAACAGTTTAGGCGTGGTTGGGTACATCGTTAATTTCAATTACCCTCTTACATAACCACTGATTCAGATTATGCTTGCTAATTACAATTTAATCTGTGAGATACAGGTATACAAACAGTGTGCCAGATATCTGTAAGCTGCATTTTTGAGGTGGAATTGTTGATTCAATTAAACTGCCATAATACAAAGGCATAATATAAAAATATATTGCCCAGAGGCCATTCTTAGACGTGCAAACAGCCTTTTAAGAAGTCTTAAATGAAATTAAGCCCTCTTTTCCTGTTTGATTTGGTGGAAGAAAACTACATCCCACTAGATACCCAGTCACAGGCCAACACACCAGTGACACCCTCAGAACCAGAGGGTGGCAAGGGCAAAGGGAAGAGCACAGTGAAGGCCTTATCACAGCTAAAAAGTGGACACCAATTGTGACTCAGAAGAATAGAAAACCACAAAAATCAGCATCAATACAAGGTAAACCAACCTTAACAACTTGTACAGGGAAGATTACAGTCATTAACCCAGTTGTAACCCCTAAAGGTAAATTGCAAAAAGCAGAAGACAACAAATATCTACAAGGAAAGGTCAAAGGTAAATACCCTAAGAAAATAAAGTTTTTGACTGCTTGCAAACACTGATATGTCACCTGTACACCTCAGAGACCTTGGTTTCCAAAGGCACCAGCCAGAGAACAGAGAAGGCTTGTCCAGAACCAGAAGGCCTGGAAGAGGACATTCTGGACACAGTGGTGGATGGCAAGACATTGAGGGAAATCATACCCAATCTGCCATTCACATCAAAATTCAAAAGAAACCCCAAACCAGAGGACTGGAAGGATATGGACCAAGTTCTTCAGCTCCACCAACTCCTCAAAGACCTTTTTCAATGGAGCATGGACAAGAAGAGGTTTAACCTGGCATCCCCCTGGGCAAAAATTGGAGCAAGTTTCCAGAAGATCTGTCTCAAAGAGATAGACTTCAGAGATATTATTGTAATCACCAAAGGTTGGAATCCCACCAGGCAGTTCAGACTCCTGGAGGTGAGGGCAAAAAGGATAAGAGAGAATCAAGCCACTATCCATGCTATAGAAGAACAACTGACCCAGACAGGGCATACTCAGATTCCTTCAGGCTCACAAGGAGTAGACCATACCTGTGAGCCTGTGAGGTATGTATAACATACCCATAAGGCCACAAATAACTTTATACACAGTTAAAATTGTCTTCAACAGACTTTTTAATTGAATTTAAAATAAAACAGAACAAAGAGTAAGTATAACTTTTTTTTGGATAAAAAAAGTTATAAATATTATGTCATTTTTGGATTCTACACCAAAAATGACCTAGGGCACATCCATAAGGTGTTATACCCAAAAACACTTATTTCTTGTGTTATTAGAAGATTTAAGAATCTCACAGTACTAATGTAACTTTTTTAACTTTTTTTTTAAATTGTTAAATTTAAGCTTAAATAAGCTTAAATTTAAAGTTGCATAAGGTTAATGCAAACTTACCAAAATTTTAGTTAAAATTGAGGTGTGGTGTATATTTACTGAATTGGCTAAGGATCTGCCATACAGAATGTAAATCCTGCATGAGCTCAATTTAAAAGGGCTTAAAGCCATGGTATGGCTTTAAATAAATAAAAGGGCAAAATCCACACAAAGAGGTGGGACAAAGGAAAAAGACCAAATAGAGCTGGGGTACCCAACTTTTTGGATCTGCAATGATTCAATTAAGGTTGTCCACCTGTATTGGAGGATTTTAAACCTTATTTAAACTTGAAGATTAGACTTTGATCCAAACTTAAGGTTTCAACTGGTTTTATCCCAATTTGGACAGGAATTTCAAGCTGCCAAAGGGTAAATCCCAATATGCAGGCTTGAAATCAAGGTTTTAAGAACTGTCAAAGCTTAATTAAGCTTAAAAACCTTAAATAAGCTTAAAACGTTAAATTTAGAAGCATTAAAACCTTATCAAAAGCTAAGGTTTGGTGTGTATTGCTATTTTACGTGGAAAAATAGCAATAACCTCAAAAATTCATTAAAAATCCAATTCTTAATGGATTTGCTTGAAAATTTCACAAAGCTTAGAATTTAATCCTATCTACATATAAATTAAGTTCTAAGTATCTTTTATAAATAAATTTCCTGGGTAATCAGCCTGGAAATTTACTCTTTTAATTAAGCTCAAAGAAAATTATGATTTCTGTAGAAATTAATTAAAATATGAGTTTAAGAGATTTCTGCTTGAAATTCTATTTTTAAGTTGTTCATGTGATGAAATTTAATATAAATAAGTTTATCTATATTGAAAACTTAAAATAATTAGTTTAAATGAGGATTAAAGTTACATGGAGTTAAGAATAACACTGCTAACTTCAAATTGAAATTAACAACAAGTTTCCTTAAGTTAAGAACTTTGTTTTTGAGTATGGTTTTTCAGTTTTGACCTGAGCACGCCCTCTATATTAATTATGAATCATGAGAGCCGCTCTGAAGACATAAAAAGAGTCTTTTCATCACTGTTTTTGTCCATCATTCATTATCAATCCAATCATATTAGAAATTTAAACAGGTAAAGTTTTATTATCTATAAAATCTTATTATTAAAGTAATTCTTAAGTTATTTTATTCTTTATTAGCTGTAAATTAAAGAATTGAAGACATAAAATTCAGATTATTGCTTTAATCATCAATAATATATTATATTAATCATCAATAATATATTTTATATTATAAAATTATCATCTTAAATATCTTTTAAAATCCACAAATTCCTCTTAAAAACTCTTTAATAATAATTTTTATTATAAAGAGTTGTTTTATCTTTAAAAATATTGATTTTTGGAGTGTTTTTAACTCATAATTATTATTTAATATAATAACTGTTCTTGTTTGACTTGTTGTATTAAACAAATATTATAAGTAAGTTTTCTTTAAAGTTCTATCTCTTTTTTTTCTAAGTATTAATTTTTTTATATAGAATTTTTATTCTATAAGAATTATTTCTGCACAGTGTGTGTTATAATTATTTTATAAATAATATTTATATTATTTATAAGTGGTTAATATTCATATTTCCACATGTAATTGTCTCATTAAGAGCTTTACACTTCTTATTGTTATAACTGTCAGTGACTATAACAATAATAGAATAATTATAATTTATTATGATTATTATGATTTTTTTTCATTATTATATTTTTATAATAATAATTGAATTTATTATTTTTATATAATTATTTTTAATAATTATATTTAAATTTGTGGTTATAATATTTGGTTATATTATATATTTCTACTGAGGACAGTCATAGTACTCTTGATTTTGCTACTATTATCAAGAGTTTCATAGACAAACCTCACAATACCAGCTCTCCAGTGGCTTCACACCATTGAGGAACCAGCATATCAGTGGACACAAGTCCCCATTCTTCACAATCCCAAGAAGCTTCCAGGAAAAGACAAGGACACAAGGGCAAAAACACAACCTCTTTCAACCAAAGGCAGAGAGAGTCAGACCCAATCATCCAGAAGCTGTTGTATTTGGTGAAAGAAGTGCACAAGAAGCTGAAGTAGTTGTACATAGCTCTAGAATCAGTATTCCTATTAATAGAAATATTACACCCACTGAGATTGAACATAATGTTGTCACACCTGAGAGTAACTTAAAAAGTAATGCATTCTGGTTACAAATGTCCCAATTTGCTGAGCAAACTCAAAAGCAGTTTGAAGAACTTGAAGCTACCAGAAGAGGATGAAAACATTAACAGCCGCCATGGACAAAATTGCTAAACCTCTTCAAGAAGGACATGCTCAATTGAGCAAAGCCTCTGAAGAAACCAACAACAGACTGAATATAGTCTTTGAAGAACAACACCACAGAAAAAGGGACAGGGATTTTCTGGATCAAGACATAAACAAACTGTTTAATGTCTACCATAACATGAAGCCCCAACCACAAGGCCCTGTCATGGATAATCCATATCACCAAGAAGACATCAAACCAGCTGCCTTTTTGGAGAATAAGGCCAGGTCTGCATCTCAATACCAATATTGAGAGAACATGTCTTATTATGAGAAGGAAGCATTGAAACAGCTTCCTGAGACCTCAAGATGGCCCAAATTCTCTGGTACAGGACAATATGATCATATGGAACTCATAGATTATATTTATGGACTCTTCATTGATGTACCAAGCATACCAGACTACTGGATTACTGCTACACTTAATACAGCATTTAAAGCACATGCTGGTATTTGGTACACAGAAATGAAAGAAATCCATGGCAGGATAAACTAGCTATGGTGGAAGAGTTAAATCATCCAAAAGTACAGAAATGGTACTTGGATATGGCAAAAGACCATGTCATTTGAAAATGGCCAATACTAAGTGGACAAAGATCCATATGAATTGTGTCTTAGACAGTCTAAAAGACTTAAAGCCATTGATCCTCAAATAAAAATTCAGATGAGGAATCACAAACTCCTGACACAAATGCCAGGAGAACTAGAACATGCAGTCAAATGCAGATGCAACCAAAATTGCACTCTAGATGACATTGCAAATAGGTTACAAGATGTAAGGAAAAGAACTAATATAGAGACATATTCCCCATACAAAAGCAGTGGTTTCAAAGATAAACAAACTTTCACAGTCGAGTTCAAAGACAAACCCAAAGAAAGAGTGGCAGAAGTGACTACAAAGAAAGGTTCTTGTCACAATTGTGGTTCAACAGACCAGTATGCAAACAACTGTCAAAAGAAAAAGAAATAATTCTATGCCATTGAGAAATTCCCGGAGGAGGAATCCCCCACAGAGGATTCTGAATCAGACTCTATAGGAGATGCCATCAGAGCACAATCTGATGAAGAGAAAGACCCAAGAGAGAAATTTCTAGTGGAGCATCAAGAGGAAACACCACTAGAAATCCAGGACATACAGTTGGAAGCAGGCATGCCACAAGACACTGCCAAAAAAACTTGTGCAAACATACACAAGATACATAAACATTCCTGATCACACCAACCAAAGGAATAAAATACATACATGATACAGCCACAAAATTGACTGTTTGCATTGACGATGCTCAACACCCATTTATCATGGACAGTGGGGCACACTGCTTCATAGTGGCCAGAAATTATCTGGACAACCACTCCCCAAATTGGGAAAAGCAGCTCTTTAAAACCAAGGCAAAGAGCTTCAAAAGTGCTTCAGGGAAGATGACTTCCATTTGGACAATTATCAAAGAGATAATTATACGCCAAAGGAAGGTTAATATCAGACTAAACCCAGAGCTTGTTGTGCTTGAAGATGCCCACATCCAAGGGCTTTACTGGAAACAGATTACCAGAGAATGTATGGCATTGATATTTACAATAGTAAGAATAGGAACATTACTATTGGTATAAACAAGGAAAAGAAGTTTTCACTTGAGATATACCAAATATCTACCCCTGACCCACTAGAAGAATTGTTAAATTAGTTCAGGGAGGGCCAATTCAGCACTTCCATCACCATTAAACAGAAACTTAGTTTACTGAAGATGCTGAGGAGAAATAGACCAGCATTTTCCATTGGTGAAAAACAATTGGGCAAAATTAAAGGCCATGATATAGAACTATATCTAGATGTTGAAGGACCTTATCCATCAATGCTCAGGAGACCTGCATATGCAGAATGTCTGGAGACTAGGAAAGAAATTGAAAAATACATCAATGAACTCCTAGACATGGATGTCATCAGAAAGATCGGACACAATGAAAGAGTGGAAATCACCACTCCTGTGCTGATTGCAAATCTAGGCTGTGTGGATATTTCAGAGCTCTGAACAACTACACAAAAGCTGACAGGTACCCTATACCAAGGATATCTCATTCCCTAGACAAACTGGCAAAAGCCAAAAATATAACCAAGATGGATTGTATGAAAGGCTTCCACCAGAATGGGGTTAAACCAAACTCCATGAAACTACTAAGAATAATATTTCATATGGGCATTCATGAGTATACCAGAATGCCATTTGGCATCAAGAATGCACCAGCCCACTTCCAAAGGATGATGGACACAATATTTCAAGAAGAAATATTGAAAGGCTGGATGTTAGTATATATTAATGACATCATTATATAATCAGAGACATGGGAGGACCATGTGCAGTACATAGACAAAGTGCTAAGTAAATGCACACCCATTAATCTGAAAATTTCACTTAAAAAGTGCAATTTTGGCCAAAAAGAGCTACTATTTCTAGGACATAAAGTCTCACGTCTCAGGCTTGCAATAGACCAGAACAGAAGTAGCAGCAGTACTGCAAAAGCCAGTACCAAAAAACATCAAAGAGATGCAATCTTTCTTTGTGTTTGCTAGCTACTAAAGAAACCACATCAGAAATTTTGCCCACATAAATAGTAGTCTGTACAAGTTATGTTCAAAAGATGTAGGTTTTGAGATTACCAAGGAAAGGAGGGATGCATATGAGAGGATCAAATATGAACTCACAAATGCACCTGTGCTCATCTTACCTGACTTTGAACTACCATTCAAGTTGTACATAGATGCAGCATGGAGCCAAGGCTTGGGGGCAGCCCTTCACCAGAGAAAAATTGTGGATGGTGAACCAAGAGAGGGAGTAATATTCTACATTTATAGCTAACTGAAAGATTCAGAAGCGAGGTATTGGGCCACCCAGACTGAATTTCTATGCTTAGTCTTGGCTCTAGAGAAACTCCACTATTATATGGAGGGTGCAGTCTTTGAAGTCTACACATACTGCACAGCCTTGAAGTCTTCACTGAACATGAAGACTACCAATAGACACATGTTGAGGTGGCAAATAGCCATGCAAGAGTATAGAGGCAATATGACCATCATACACAAGGAAGGTAAAATTCATACCAATGCAGATGGCCTCAGTAGATGGCCACTGGACAATTTCAAGAGCAATCCAGCTTAGAACCCTGGAGTAGCAGCCAAGATCCCTATTGTCACAGGGGCTCTTATGGAAGGAAGAGTGGCCTGGCACTCAGGAATCAAGAACTCACTTGGAGGGCTCCAAAAAATATAAGGAATAATAAAGATTAAATTTCTTTAAAGAAGAAGAAGGGAAAAGACAAGTATGCCAAAGATAAAAGAGAAAGATAAGAAGCCAAATCCCAAAGATGATAAGAGAAGGAAAAGGCCAAGAAGCCAACCAAGTGAATCCTAAATTCACTGTTTCAAACTGCCAGAAAATGAAATGGAATTAGTAAAGGATACGACCACCAATATCCACTGACAGGTGAGGAAGAAAAATAGAAGGGTGCTGAATGACTGACTTAAGATTATCAGTATCAACTTTAATAAAGTAAAAGAAAATAAAGATAAAAATAAATCCAATATATTAATTAACTGGGGAAAAAGTCCCCAGCTTCTGAAAAGTGTCCAGAATATGTGAAAAGTTGAAAGACTAATCATGGAAGGTGAATCACCGGCTATATGGTCTGAATTTGGTCAATACAGATCTGGCCATCTTGAAATTTGAACTGTGTGACTGAACTCCCACAGTGGAATATGAATTGGCCCATTTGGGCCAAGTACATACAGGTTGATCGATTGACGCCTGTATGGACCAATTGAGTTGTCCAAGGAGCATTTTAAGATGTGATTATGAAACTGATGATAATATTACTATTGATCTAAAGTACTATGTCTGTTCTTATGAAATATAATAATAAGATATTATTATAATCAAAATTAAATAATTAAAGAATTATTTCTATCATGTGTGAAAAACTACTAGTGATTTTAACAATGAGAAGTAATTGCCTACAAGAATAAATTACAAGAAGATTTTAATAATAAAACTTCTTTTATTAAGATAATGAAATTATGTTAATATATAATTATCTTTTACACGAATAATTATAAATATAATTCTTGAAGAAAACTAATTTTTTAGAGAAAAACTTTGAGAATTAAAGATAAATCACTCACTAATATTCCAAAGAGCTTATTAAAAGATACGATAGAGAGATTTGACGTAGAATTGTGGATTTAATGGATAAAAATGTATTTATAACAGTATTACAGAAATATATAGTTGGATTCTATTATTTCATGTCTTTCTGATTGATTCTGAAAGAATTAAAACACTTAAGAATAGCTTTAACTAATACTTACTTGTTGGTAACAAGGATTTAAATGGATAATAAGATGATGATGATGTGGAAAAAACAGCAAGAGGAGGCCTCTTTGAAGTCAACAACAGCTCACAGAGGAATGCCATGGAGCAAGCTGAAAAACCAGTCAGTGATAAAACAATAAAGCCTTTTGGATTATTGATTGCATCATCCGTTGTCACAAAAGATTATCATAATTACTTAATTGATTCTTTTACATGACTACCAACCCCAATATGGTTCAGAATAAAAGGAGTAACATCTGTAGATATTGTTTTATTCCAAAATAATCATTGATTTCTCAGATTTATCAATGCTATTGGGAATTTCATCACAGGTTGTAATTACTGTGAAATTTTGAAGAATGTGTGTTTCGCATAGAATAATCAAAAATGGACCGTAAGTAAAACGTTTAATTTTACTAGTAAAACAATAACTCTTTTTGGTTGTACCATAGATAATACAGTGCTCCATTGGTATTGAAAGCTTCAGAGAGATTCATTAGGAATTGTATTTTTAATGAATTTTTGAAGTTTTTACCTCATTTCTACGTGGAATTGCAAATATCAGTGTTTTACTGGTTGCTATGAGGTAAATCAATGGATAAAAGTCAAAAAAGGGTTTTAATTACTCTTTTGGGGTTTATCCATGGAAATTCATTAATAATTGACATGGTTACAGGAGTCTAAGTAGCTCTTTACCTCCTTGGCACGTCAAAATAGCAGGTTATTTGCTATTTTCTTAAGATTTACTGTAGTTGAAACATGGTAACCAAGTTCCCAAAGTATTTTAGTTTACTAATTGGGCCAAGATCAGCTATGGATCCAAGCTTTGGAGCTGTCCATGCCTTTGAGGCCTCAGAAGTTGGGTACCCTGGCTCTCTTTGATGTCTTTTGTCCGCCTTGCTTATTTTTTACATCAAAATAGAAGCTTAAACTTCAAGTAAGATATCCACTATGGATGTACCACAAGTCCGTGTAATAATACCATGATATTAAGTGCTCAAAACATGAATAACACTATTCTTAGTGTATATGTAACATGGGATTTCTCACATTCCCATTATCTTGGCATGAAATTAAGAAAAACAAAGATTTTCACGGATCTTCTATGTGGTATTGATGATGTGGTATTGAAGTATTTTCCATATTACCACCTCAAAGAGTTAATTTGAGCTTATTCACTCTATGGAGCTACCCTAGGTGTATTTTTGTGTAGAATCCAAATCTGGCCTTGCATCCATGGATTTACTTACTCAAAAAAAAGTTATTCATCTTTTCTGAAATCAAAAATAATGAATTTTGGAGATATGCATTAGTTATGAGTTATGCATAATTCAAAATTTATTTTTCAGATAATTGTGGCCTATTTGGGTATGTAGAATATACCTCAAGGTTCAAAAGTATTGAATACTTGATGCCTTGGAAACTGATTGAAAGAATGTATAGCCTCTGAGAATGCCCCTTGGAATAATCCTGAATGAAATCACCAACCCAACTCCTGCAGGGCCAGGTGATTGGGATCCTTGAATGTTCTTCTGATTACCACCATAGATTGCCAGACTAATGAGTTAAGAAGTCCTCCTTCAAAATGGGAATTGGATTTTGAGACCTGGATTTGGAAAGATGGAATTGGGTCCTGAAAACATCCCCATTGAAGTGCTGAGCAAAAGGGGTGCATAATGGTATATAATACCATATATGCACCACTCCTGCAACCTTGAGTACGGGGTGCATGCAGGAATAGAAGAATTCCCCTTAAGGTGAGGGGAAAGCTTGAGCTGAGCTGATCTGGTGGGCTCTGGTGGTTCCAGAGGCCATGGGCTGAAAAAATAGTCCATGGTCATTATTGGCCAAAATTGGGTCCTGAGGGTCTAATGGCCATTTTGGGGTTTGATGGAATTTGGGGCCATGATTGGCTCAGGTGGGCCCAATTGTGGCTTGAGACACACCTGGACTTGGAGGCTAATGAGATTCCCCTTTGGCCCCTTTTGGGCTCATTGGATTAGGCCAAAATGGGCCTAATTGGCCCACAGACCATAGAGGCCATAGGGGGCCTAAATGGCCCTAGACCCCCTAATGAAAAGAGGTTGCCCAGGAACAATGATGAGGGCTAGGGGGCCCAGACCTCCCTAGGAGACATAGAGACCCCCAGGCCCAAAAACAAAGATAGAGGCCTGGGGGTTGAGGGTGAGGAAATTGGCCAGGGAGGCCAATGATGGCAGGATATGGCCTGAGGCCATAAATGATGGTTGGGGCCATAAAAGGCCAGGGAATAGCAATATGGCCAAAATGCCATAGAGCACCAGAAAGGGCCAAATTAGCCATAAAGATATGGTGTGGCCAATTGGCCCCAACTTGGTCCCAGGTTGGAATTTCTGCAACACCAATGGAGGAGGGTCATTCTTTGTGGTTGTGACAGTACCCCCTACCTTGAATGATGAGTTCCTGAGCACCAAGATAAGTGAAAAACCTGTTGAGGCTGTTGAGACGGATTGGACGTAGGAATTCCAGAGGTATTTGAATTTTGAAAAGAAAAATTCTGAACTGACAAAAGTGTTGGCATATGAATTGAGGTTGACTTGGTCTTCTCTTGAAATTTGGCTTGAAAGTGTTGAAGGCATGATTTTGGCATTAAGATTTTTGGGAAAAGAAATTAAAAAAGATATAAAGAAGAGGAAAGTTAAAGAAAACAAATATTAAAAAGAAAAAGAAAATAAAAAAGGGAAGTGAATTTTGAGGGGGAGTCCAATCTTCACCACAGATTTTGACAATTGATTTTGAAAGTGGCCAAGGACCTGGATAACAGAATTTGATGCCAGGTGCTCACAGAGTGGCCAAAGCGATGTTTTGAAAGATTGAATACCCCTCAGGGAAGTGCACACCAGGAGACGAACTTACTTTTGGTAGTTATCAACCCTACCAGTACCAGAAATAAGAAACGAATTTGATAAATGAATGTGTTGAAAGGATAATATCTTGGGAAGGGAAATAAGGAAGGAATGTTCCATTTGCCCAAGTGTAAATGGCATAAATTGGAATTGATGTTAAAAGCCAGGCCAAAAGATCTGTCCAAATTGCAAAGTGCTCACAGAGTGGCCAAGGTGGTGCTTACAACAGAAAAGAGTAGCATACCCCTACATGTGCATACCAGGAGCGGGACTTACTTTTTGTAATTCCTCTCCCCACCAAGCACCAGAAAAATTCAGGCTTTTGAAGAATTGGGTCCTGGCTTATCAGGATACAAAGGATGAAATTCTTTGACAAGTTCAGGATAATTCTTGAGGTTTTCAGCTGGTTCCCATGTGGATCTTTCTGAGTCTTTACAGAAACCTTTCCATTCCACCAGATACCATAACTTTCTTCTCTTGAGCTTTGAATCCAGTATTTGAGAGATTTCCCATTCCTCTTCTTCTTCAATGATTATTGGAGGAGGAGGCTCTTGATGCCGATTCAGGATTGTTGATGTCTTGACTGTTTCCAAAAGTGAAATATGGAAGACTGGGTGGATGCATTTCCATTGATATGGAAGCTTGAGGTGGTAAGCATGAGTACTGACTTTCTTCAAGGTTGGAAAGAGACCCAACCATCTTTCAGACGGTTTTTTGGTGGGTCTGGTTGATTTGATGTTCTTGGAAGAAAGCCATACCATGTCACAAGGATTGAAAACAGGTGGACTTGCTCTACTTCTATCTGCATACCTCTTAAACCCATTTATGGCAACTTCAACTTCTCTCTTGACATCTTGCTGTACTGATTGGACTTTTGTTGATAATGTTCAAGCAGGAGTATCTTGAGTGATGTGAATTGAGTTGAATTGTGGATCTCTTCCATAAACAGTGAAAAACAGTGATTGCTTGGTTGAAGAGTGATCAGAATTATTGTAGGCAAATTCAGCCAGAGGGAGCCGGGTGTTCCAATCATCTTGATGATAACTGACATACAACCAAAGATACTGTTCTAGTATCTTATTTACCCTCTCTGTCTGTCTATCAGTTTCTGGATGGTAAGAAGTTGACAAATCTCTTGAAATATTGAGCTGCTGACAAAGATTGGTCCAAAAGGAAGAAACAAAAAGGGGACCTTTCTCACTGGAAATTCTTGAAGGAAGGCTATTCTTTGAAAATATATTTTTGATGAATAAATGGGGCAAATCTAATGAAGTGATTGAAGACATTGTTGGAATGAAAACTGCCATTTTTGAGAATCTGTTCACTATGAAAAGTATTCAGTCAAATTAATTGGACAATGGCAGTTGAGTGATGAAATCCATTGAAAAAAAATCCAACAACCATTTGGAATTGGAAGAGGTTTGAGGAGTAAAAACTTCTTATGTTGGATATTCTTGTTTCTTGAGCACTGTTGACAGGATGAGACATAATCCTTCATTAATTGAGTCATGCCAGAGCAGTGGAAATCCCCCTTGACAAGTTTGAGAGTCTTCTCTGGGCCAGGGTGTCCAGCTAGAGGAGAGTCATGACGCTTTTGAAGAAGGCTTAGTTGAATTGTGGTGACATTTGGCACCACCACCCGATCTTTGAAGAGAAGAAGTTGGGAAGAGGAATCAAGAGAATAATCCTGATTGGATTTACCTTTGCCCAATTCTCAAAGGATACTTCTGTACTGAGAATGTTGCGATAGAGCCTTCTGAATTGAATCAATCAAATTTGAAAAAGATTCTACCTTGACTGCAAAATATATGGAAGGTTGGACTTTATCCTGGTTGATGAGCTGTTGAAAGTTCATTGGATTCTTGCTGATGAAATCCTCCCCCCTTTCTGGATAGACATTGTCCCAACGTGATAACGCATCCAGAAGAGTAGCTAGGCGGCCAGGGCGGTAAGTGATTGAGAAATTGAATTCAGAAAGGAATTCAGAAAAGTGGGCTTGACAGCGAGTAAGGACTTTTGAAGATATAAAGTACTGAAGAGAAGAATGATTGGTGAGAACTTCAAAATGAGAGGACAGAGAAAGAAGAAAAGCCCTCCAGCGCTTGAGAGCCCAGACTATGCCAAGGAGTTCCTTGTCATGAATCTCATAGCTGAGCTCTGCTGGGATAGGCTTGCAGCTGTCAAATGCAATGGGATGTTTTCCTGAGTCAGAGACCTCACTCAGTACAGCACCCAAGGCAGAATCGGATGCATCGGTCTCTACAATGGTGGGTAGAGAAGGATTGGAGCGGTGGTGAAAGCCTCTTTGAGTTAGTGAACTAACCAAGAGCTTCCTCATTGAGGGGGAAACAGGGATCTTTCTTGAGGAAACTGGTGAGTGAACTGATCTTCTTTGAATAATTCTTGATGAAACGGCGGTAGAAGTTGGCAAAGCCACGGAAAGATTGAAGAGCCTTGAGGTTTCTTGGAGGTGGCCAATTGAGAATCTGCTGGACTTTTTCTTGGTCCATCTTGAGGCCTTCAGAAGAAGCAACATAACCAAGATATTCTACACTAGAGACATGAAATAGGCATTTAGAAGCCTTAGCAAAAAGCTTATTGGCTCTGAGTCTGGAAAGAACAGTGAACACATAAGTGACATTTTCTTCCTCAGATTTGCAAAAGACCATAATCTAATCCAAAGAAACAACAACATAAACATGAAGAAGATCTTGGAAAATATCATTGACAAGATTCTGAAAAGAGGCAGGAGCATTGGTGAGCCCAAATGGCATAACCAAGTACTCAAAAGTGCCATATTTAGTTCTGAAGCATGTCAAATGTTCATCACCCTCCTTGATTCTGAGCAGGTTACATGCACCACACAGGTCAATCTTGGTGAATATAGAAGAACCATAAAAACCATTTAGAAGCTGATTCATAGGGGGAATAGGATACTTGTTATTCCTAGTAACAGCATTGAGTTTGCAATAATAAACACACAAACGGAGGCCACCATCTTTCTTTTTGACAAAGAGGACAGGTGCTCCTGTTGAAGAGGAGCTTGGCCAGATGAAACCTTTCTCTATATTCTCTGAAATGTAGGCCCTGAGTGTATCTGACTCTTGTTTGGATAAAGATTAGATCACCCCAACTTGAGGTAGAGACCCCTCCAGCTCAATATGATAATCACAGGCACAGTGAGGAGGAATTTTCTCTGCTTTCACCTTGGAGAATACATCTAAATATTGGTGATAAGTATAAGGAACAAACTTCATCATGGTTTCTACTTCTTCTAGCTCTTCCTCTTCATCCCACAACTCCTCCAGGGAGTCATGATAAGATGAAGGAGGAAGGTCCATATTCCCAAAAAAGAGATGAAGTGAAAATACAGAATTATCTTCTCCACATCTTGAATCTCTTTGAAAGCTTCATCTCCACATAATGGTAATGACTGAGAGGAATTTATGGAAGGAATATGGACAGAAGATGGAAATGATGGTGTTCTAGAATCACCAACCCAAGCTGCACATGATTTGGCAGAAGAAAAGTCATTACAAAAAGAACTAGAAGTATCAGAATAGTCCTTATGATCAGCATTAATGGTGATCAGCCCTTGCCTCCAATCAATAGAAGGATTGAAGTGATTTAGAAAGTCAAATTCCAATATGAGGTCTTCTCGCTTGGGAGTATCAATTACTAAAAAGTCCCATTTGAAGCTTGGGAAGGAAGGGAGCTCAACCATATATTTAGTATTGTGAGTCACAAATAAGAAAGGGGACTCAGAGGAGTCCAAAATGATAAGAGGAATCTTCTCTGGAAGTTCTGACATAGTCAATGAATACTTGTGAGGAAACTGCTTTGCAATAAATGAGTGTGTAGCACCAGAATCAATGAGAATACTGTAAAAAACATCAGAAAGAGAAGAAAAAACAAAACATTTAAGAGAATTCTTGACACCAGTATTCAGAATGACCAATTGTGCTCTGGATGGAAAACAGTGAAGACCATTGAACACAACATGATCTTCACTCAGGCTTTTCCCTGCCTGGAAAAACTGCCTGATGGTTGGATAAGCTTGTTTTGAGGCCTTTTGAAACAAGACTCAAGACTATGCTTCCCACCACAATAAGTACACAAGCCCTCCTTGATTCTTCTTTCTTTTTCAGAACCTTTCAACTTGAAGTCCTTATTCAACAAGGAAGCATGGCGCTTGTCCTGCTTTTGAGAATGAAAATTCTTCTTCTTGTGACTTGAGCTTTACAAATTTTGATTATGAGAAGAGTTTGAATTTGAGACTCTTCTTCTCTTGATGATGATTCTTCTCCTTTTGCCTCTCATGGTACCTGGTATTGAGTTCCAGGCTGAAGTCCATTAAGTCTTGAAAAGAATCCATATTTGAAGGATGGGAGGCCAATTGATCCAGAATCCTGGAGGCCAAACCCTTCCTGAAATGATGAATAAGAGCTTTTTCACCCCAATCTCCAATTCTTGAAACCAAGCTCCTGAAATTGGAAATGTATAAGGCAACATGCCCACCTTCTTTCATTCTAACGCCATCCAACTCTTCTTCAGCTTTTCTAACTGCATTTGGGTTCCCAAATAAAGTGAAGAGTTGGGATCCAAACAACGGCCAGGAATTGAGAAGATAACTTGAGTATTGATTATTGAGGTTGGAAAGATAAGGCACAATCCATTTTGCAGCCCTGCCAACTAAGAATGAAGTGGCATAAAGAGCTTTCTTTCTGTCTTGAGAGAAATTTGCCCAGTCATTGTGAAAGATAAGTTGACAAGACTGAATGAAACTTCTGACTTTGAAGGGTTGAGCCCCATCAAAACATTCTGCCACCTTCATAGCTGGAGTCTTGAAGGCTGGTGGTCTTGAAACTTCAAAAGATGCAGCTGCTTGAAGCTTGGCCATAATTTGTTTCATTTGCTGCATGATGGCCAATAAGTATGGTTCAGTCTGGTGAGAGACGGGCTGATCAGACTGGGATGTAGTTGGTCCTCTGGTGCCTTCAGATGCTCCCACAGGAGCAGGAGCAGCCTCAGTGCCATCAGACCCTTACTCTTCCACAGAATTCTCTTCCTCCTCTTCACCATCTTCACCTTTACCTCTAAAGGTAGTCCTTGAAATGCCTGGAAAACTGCCAACTACTCCTGAAAAAGCATTGGATCTTATTGGCACTCTTACTTCCTTGCTGGATGGTGCTGCTCCCTCCTTGATTGGTCCTCTGTCTAATTGGGCCTTCAGTGGTGGAACTGCTGGGGTCCCATCAAGAGGAACTCTTGAAGTATGAGTTAGAAGAGCCTGAGCTCGGGCCTGAGATCTTGTCTGTCTTGCAGGAGGTAAATGTTGGAGTGGCATCATTGAAGAAAAATAAAATTAAATGAAAATAATCAAAATTTTAATAAACAACTGGTGGAAAAACCAAAATAATGTTGAACATCAAATCACAATCAAATCTTGAGGAAAAAATCAATAATAAATGAATCAAATGAGATCTTCAGGTAAATCAATCAATTAAATATCAAATGAAAACTTGAAGTCAATGAATCAAATAAGTCAAAGCAATCAAAATCAAATTTCAAATCAATCCAAAATCAAAATCTTGCAGAAAAACAATCAATCAAAATGAATTCTTGAGGCAAATCAATTGATGTCAAAATTCTTGATGTGAACAATCAGCAAAATCAACAAAATCTTAAGGTCAATCAATTATCTTGAAGTCAATGTAAATTTATGTCAAATCAATCAGTCAAAATAAAAATCAAGTGAAATCTTCTTGAAACATAAAAATTCTTGAAGAACAGATCAAATGTGAATCTTGATGTGAAGACGTGTCTGAATGATAATAAAGATCAATTTGAATTTCAATAATGAGGGCCTGAATACAAAGGATTTGATGAGTTGAATGAGGATGAAAATAAGATAAGTTTTCGAAAAGAGAAACAAAAAATAAAATTGGGGTCAGCTTTAAATTTTCAGAATGAAGAATGAATGAGAGAAAATTGAGAGGTGACAAATAAATCATAAGATAATAAAACATTAAAGAGTCATAACTTTGATGAAGTGAAATCAATGAATTAAAAAATAAGAATGAATGAACAGAAGACAAATTATTAGTTAATTAATATAATGTCACAGGGGCTCTTATGGAAGCAAGAGTGGCCTGGCACTCAGTTGGAGGGCTCCAAAAGATATAAGGAATAATAAAGATTAAATTTCTTTGAAGAAGAAGAAGGGAAAAGACAATTATGCCGAAGATAAAAGAGAAAGATAAGAAGCCAAAGGCCAAAAATAATAAGAGAAGCCAACTAAGTGAATCCTCAATTCACTGTTTCAACCTGCCAGAAAATGAAATGGAATTTGTAAAGGATATGACCACCAATATCCACTGACAGGTGAGGAAGAAAAAGAGAAAGGTGCTGAATGAATGACTTAAGAATATCAGTATTAACTTTAATAAAGTAAAGGAAAATAAAGATAAAAATAAATCCAATATATTAATTAACTGGGGAAAAAGTCCCCAGGTGCTGAGAGGTGTCCAGTATATGTGAAAAGTTGAAAGGCTGATCATGGAAGGTGAATCACCGGCTATATTGTCTGAATTGGGTCAATACAGATATGGCCATCCTGGTATTTGAACTGTGTGACTGAACTCCCACAGTGGAATATGAATTGGCCCAATTGGGCCAAGTACATACAGGTTGATTGATTGACGCCTGTATGGACCAATTGAGTTGTCCAAGGAGTATTGAATACTTGATGCCTTGACAGCTGATTGAAGTAATGTATAACCTCTGAGAATGCCCCTTGGAATAATCCTGAATGAAATTGCCAACCCAACTCCTGCAGGGCCAGGTGATTGGGATCATTGAATAGTCTTCTGATTACCCCCATGGATTGCCAGACTGATGAGTTAAGAAGTCCTGCTTCAAAAATGGGTGTTGGATTTTGGGACCTTGATTTGGCAAGATGGAATTGGGTCCTGAAAACGTCACCATAGAATTGCTGAGCAAAAATGGTGCATAATGGTATATAATACCATATATGCACCACTCCTGCAACCTTGAGTACAGGGTGCATGGAGGAATGGAAGAATTCCCCTTAAGGTGAGGGGAAAGCTCGAGCTGCGCTGATCTGGTGGCCTCTGGTGGCTCCAGAGGCCATCGGCCGAAAAAATAGTCCATGGTGATTATTGGCCAAAATTGGGTCCTGAGGGTCTTATGGCCATTTTGGGGTTTGATGGAATTTGGGGCGAAGATTGGCTCAGGTGGGCTCAATTGTGGCTTGGGACCCCCCTGGCCTTGGGGGCTAATGGGATGCCCCCTTTGGCCCCTTTTGGCCTCATTGAATTACGCCAAAAGGGGCCTAATTGGCCCATGGACCGCAGACCGTAGAGGATGTAGGGGGACTAAATGGCCCAAAAAGGCCATTTAGGCCCTAGACCCCCTAATGAAATGGGGTGGCCCAGGAACAATGATGAGGGACAGGGGGCCCAGAACTCCTTAGGAGACAGAGGGACCCCCAGGCCCAAAAACAAAGAAAGCGGCTTGGGGGTTGAGGGTAAGGAAATCGGCCAGGGGGGCGAAAGATGGCAGGATATGGCCTGAGGCCATATATAATGGTTGGGGCCATAGAGGTCCAGGGAATAGTGATATGGCCAAACTTCCATAGAGAACCAAAAGGGTCCAAATTTGCCATGAAAATATGGTGTGGCTGATTGGACCCGACTTGGTCCCAGGTTGGAATTTCCGCAACACCAATGGAGGAGGGTCATTCTTTGTGATTGTGACACCTATCCATTTCATGGAAATAGAGAGGAGGAAAAACTTCAGATTTTCTGAATGGGCACCAGTAAGTGGTACCCTAGACAGTGGAAACACTGATTCAGAAGGAACAAAAACTCCCATATTGGGAATAAGCTCCTCACAACTGCATAATGAATTTTTCAGTGAAGTAATAAAGACATATGCCAAACACAAACAGTGTGGTATATTGTTGCAACTCCTTCAACAAAAAAACAGGAGACCAGAGCTGGAATCCCAGTTGGAGGAAGCCTGGTTGAGGGACTATAAGGGTAACAAGTTTTTCCATATAGATGGCCTGTTCTACAATAGAGAAAAGCACACTAGTGCACTCACCATAGTAGACAGGGACAATATATCCTCGATCCTACAAGAACTCCATGACTTCCCCTATATGGGACACATGAGTGAGGACAGAACCAAGGAGAGGGTAGCAAGCACAGCTTGGTGTCCCGAATGGGAACAATAGTTGAGTGAATAAATAAACACTTGTGGAATATGCCAAAACACAAATAGAAAACAGGGGAAGAAGTATGGGTTACTTCATTACATAGAAGAATCCAAGCACCCATGGGAAACTGTCAACATGGACTGGGCTACAGGACTTGTAACAGGAGGAAAAGAGAGCTTCAATGACTTCTTGATCATAGTTGATAGGTTCAGCAAGATTTTAAGGTTCCTACTATGTCACAAAGAGAATACAGCCATGGATACTGCACTGGTATTTTGGAACAACATCATATCCACCTGTGGAGTCCCTAAGATTATCATTAGTGATAGGGACACAAAATTCACATCAGAATTTTGGACCAACCTCTATCACATGCTTGGTACTAACCTTGCTTTTTCTACAGCTTACCATCCACAAACAGATTGATTAGCTTAAAGGAAGATCTAAACACTGGAAGACATCCTTAGAAGATTCTGTGCCTATGGCATGGAATGTAAGGACCATTAAGGTTACACCCATGACTGGGCTACCCTTCTACCAGCAGTCCAGCTGGCGTATAACACAATCCAGCACTCTACCACAGGAAAAACACCTTCACTGGTGGAGAAAGGGTGGAATCCGCTATCGCCTGTGGATCACTTGATGAAGAATCTTCTAACTATCCACCCCACAGCCAAGGAATTCCATGATATGTGGAAGAAAGCTTGTGACACAGCTGCCAAATGCATATCTGATGCAAAAGATGTGAACAAAAAGAGGTGGGACAAATCACACATGGAACCTGACTTTAAAGAAGGAAACCATGTGTTAGTGTCTACACTGAACTTTAACAATCTCAAAAGACCAAAGAAAATGATAGACTCATTTTTAGGCCCCTTCAATATCATTAAATTGATAGGGAAAAATGCAGTGGAAGTCAAATGTACAGAAAAATGTTCTAGGAAACACCCAGTCTTTCCAGTGAGTTTAGTCAAGCCATACTTCCAGAAAGAGGAGGATGAATTCCCCTCCAGGAAGAAAAAACCCCACCCCACCAGAGATAGTGGAAGTGGAAGACTCCCCTGGACCAGTGAGGAAAATCATCAAGACCAGCAAGATCAGACTTAATGGTAAAGACCAAATACAATACTTGGTAAGATTCAAGAACCAGACAGCTGATAAATACAAATGGTTGGCAGAGGATGCCATACCAGATGGGAACCTTCACTTGAGAAGATTCAGAGCCTCTAGGAAGACTGAACAGTCTCATCATTTATGAGCCTGTTTTAGAGGGAGGGTATGTCAGCCTGTGACTCAAAATCAGAGCACAAGAATGACAGCCAAATACCATAAATCAATGGTACAGCCAAGATACCACCAAAACATGGAGCTGAGCCAAATAAGCTCAAAACTTATCAAAAGGAAGAGGAAACTCACCCCTTTCAAAATATACAAGTCCAATCATCATAGAAAAAGAATAACAAAGTTACTCCTGCTCAAAGTTGTTGCTGAGCATAAACTTTAATTTTCACCTCTCATTTAAAATATAGAGGAAAAGGCTTAACCCCATCAAATGGGTATTAAAATGGAGCTCTGAGTCAGGGCTATCCAATGGTACTAGTCAAACTGAGCTAGCACCAGAATTACCAAAGCTATGACCAAAATAAGGTCAAATAAGGGTGATTCAAATATTCACCTCTCATCTAGCTTCTACAGTTTTAGTGTGAGATACCTAAATTGGGGTCAGTTTGAAAAGTGCACAATCAGGGCTATCTGATGGTTGCATTCAGATCCCCACATCTGATCTAAAACAAAATTTGTGGGGTAAACAAGCTCTATACAGTTTTTAAGCAAAACGTATATGTGTACAAAAACTGTTGTACATGGCATAACTTTTCCATACTTAATGTTAACCATATAAAATGAGGTACCATTGTGCAGAGCACATCTGGGGCTACAAAATGAACCAACATTGAGCTTGATATCTCAAAAACAGAAAACGCTATGGCAGTTTTAAGCTCAAAATCCCACAATTAGACCAATACAGTCTTACTGTGGGATATTCTCCCATAAGTATGATTATGTGGTGTAAAATAGGCAAAGAAGCATTTTTATACTTCAATACCTCATAATTCATTCAATACTGGGGCCCCATACAGGTTCTGTACAGCATTCTACATGTCATACATGTAGGAAGAGGGCTATGTGGTCCCCAGATGAAAACCTTCACCCTCTATTGGTGAAAACTGCCTAGATGTGGTTCCAAAACCACATCTGAGCCCAATACAGAGCATACAGGAACCATGAAAGCCACAAGCCAGTACTATGAAGTGAAACACTCTTCACATCCTCTGTGTGGATGGTCTAGAGGGCAATTCCATCCCATTTTAGGGTAAAAGGTGGCCTTTTCTCCACCAGAAAAGGTTCCCTCATCCTTCTCCTGAATTCCTATGTAGTACAACTGTCAAAAACAGTTATACTCTTGGAAAATAACCAAGTATAATTATAATTTCAATTATTGTAGTCTTTATTACTGTAATCAGACAGATGAAGCTGCACCTAGGGATTTCAACAGCACTCACCACCACTATTACACAATAGTAAATCCCTTGATACTCTTATTTAAACCTTTTATATCATCAATAAATCATTTATCATCATTTTTCACTGTGTCACAGTCACATTTAAAGCTTGTAAGTAGTTATTAATAAGCTTCATCATAGACTCAGCCTGACAGATTGGCTATAGCAAATACACCTGAAAACCCAGCATGGGTTCCATAGGAAGAATATCAAGTTTAAGAAATATGTGTTACAGATATTGCCACAGAGCTCTTTAGAAAGTTGAAGAAAACTACAAGATGCTGAATAGCTGTATATCTTTTTCCAACTCTTAATGAAATATTGTAAAGACCCATATTCATCTACAAAACCGGATGAAATATGGCAGAAATTTTATGATGAAAGGAGATTTCATCTCCTTGATTATATTCTTTGTCATAGAACCAAACATATATGTTTCATGTCCCTGAAGGATAGAGTTCTAATGAACACTATACTACATGAATGCCATGATAGTGTAGTAAAAGTATTTCTGTTAAAAGATAGGACACTAGAAAGAGTAAAAACATTCTCTTGGTGTCAAAATTGGGGAAAGGATGTGGCATAATCTTTCCAGACTTATGACAGATGCTAAAGAGCAATTAGAGTACAGGCAAGAAATTTGAAATGATGATAAAAATCCAAGAACAAAAATTCTCATGGGAAATAGTTCACATGGATTGGGTAACAGCTCTACACCCAGGAGGAGATAGAAGTCATAATGCATGTGTACCCCAATGTTCTTACCATGTCATGAAGATGACAAAGCTATGGAAACAGCCATAATTATATGGAATAGAGTCATTAGCCAAACAGGCTTATTCCAAAATATCATAAGTGATAGAGAGCCCAAATTGACTTCAGTATTGTGGAAAAACCTCCATAACCTGTTTGGAATAATATTATCATTCTCAGCATCTTATCACCCTCATACTGATGGTTTCAAAGAAATAATAATATAAACCTTGGGAGGTATTATCAGAAGATTCTGTTCTCATGGCCTAGAGCCTAAAGACTCTGATGGCTTTACCCATGATTGGTGTACTCTAATACCAGCGCTTGAACTGGCAGAAAAGACATTAATTCATTCTTCAACTGGTAAAACACCTGCTATATTGGAAAAAGGTTGGAATCCCACAGTATGTTATGACACTCTCAAAAAGGACTTGGCTGATATACACCCAACAGCAAGCAGTTTGAAGATAATTATTGACAAGGAAAGACATCATGCAAATAGATGTATGCAAGATTTTTTCAAATATGCAAAAGAAAGGTGGTACAAAAGTCACAAACCACCTGATTATAAAAAAGTAAACTTAGTATTATTATCAACATTTAACTTTAACAATATTACGACAAAAACAAATCAAAGCTTCCTTTGAAGACCCTTTTATTATAAGAGCCCTTCATGGCCTTAATTCTGTACAGCCAGTCACAACAGGTGAATTGATTAACAAACACCTGAATTCCCCTGTAATTCTGATAACACCTTACAGTTCAATTGATAAGGAATTATATTCCCCAAGAAATAAACTACAACTTTAAATTTCTCCTCTAGCATAATTATAAGAAAAGAAAATTGTGAAAGTTCTGAAAGAAAGGAGGAAAAGAAACAAGAAAGAAAGGGAATAACCTGTGAGGTACAGAAACCCACCTCATGGAGATGAATGGATACTTGAGAGATAAATAGCTAATTCTGATAAACTATTAAGCAGGATCAGACATGGAAGAAGACCCAAAGAATGAGAAAATAAAGAATTATTGAGCTTCAAGATTAAAGGGTCTATTGAAGAGGTAGGAAAGTGGATGATACCCTAATTAACTATATCATTGTGTGGGACAATTGTTTCTTTGGTAGGGAATGTGAGCTATTGGGATATTACCACATATCCAAAAATGTCAAAAAACTTATTTTAACAATAAGATTTGAGATTATAATCTTAAAATAAGTACAAATTCCATAAAAATGCATAAATTCTTGATTATCTCAGAAGCTAATTGATAAAAAAGCTAAATAAATTATGCCATTGCATTCCAAATAAAATAATACACATATGAAATCTTTATGCCATATCTGTAAAACCAATACTTACTGAGATAACCTGGGTATATGCACTTTTAGGATATGTGCATATATTAATGGTTTTCATCTCATATCTTTTGAATTATGAATGTTAAAGAGTTGATCCAAAAGTAAAATTACCAGAAAGTAGCTTTAAGAATACAAATATAAGCTTTATTTGACAAGATATAAACAAGGTTAAAACATACAAGGGTTTGTTGAGAAGAATAGCAATCGCTGTTGACCACTTTAAATTCAAGGTGGTCCAAGCTTGAAACAATGTGAATATTGAAATTCTGATAGCTCATAAGTGAGTAATGATTTAATTTTCATCATTATATTCAAGGTCAAACCACATTAAATCATGTTTTCAAGTATAAAATAATAAATTTCAACAGAAAAGGTGAGTTAGAAGAAAAAATACCAAAAACCAGTTTTTGAGGGTGTAATAAAATGCTCTTATCAGCTTAGTAAGGAAATTCTAAGCTATCAGGATTGACTTTCTGAATAGCTGTAGCTTGAATAACTCAAATTTTATCAAATATTAGATTTCAACCTTAAAAATTATCTCTTATGATTACTAACTGTAACCTTATTTTAAGCTTGACAGTTGAGTAAGTAATAAAACTGGTGAATACTAGTATTTTATTATTTAAAATGATAAAATACAGGGAGTTCAAGCCTTTTCAAAGCCTATGATTTCATAAAACTTAGAGTTACTGTGATAACTCTAAATAATGGTGTCATAATGAGAGAAAAAGGTTTAATTATGATGTAATAATCACTAAATCTTCAATTATTTATTAATTCCAGTGGATAACATCATTAGACGTCTACTAGAAGCCTTCTTTTTGTCTGGGAGGGAAGATTTTAATATCAATAGAGCTCTTTTTCCTCTATTTCCCACTCAGATCAAGCAAAAATAATAATAAATAAAATACAAAAGGTAATTCTCCTTATCCTTTGGATAAAACCCCATTAATTTTATTCAAAGACCAAATTAATACAAATAGGTAATCACTTTTTGAATCATTGATTGCCTCAAAAACCTCATTTTTTGTTAAATTATCCCTAAATCCTCAATTCCATGCAAAATCAAGTAAATTTGTGATTTCTCTTATTCTTATTTGTAAATAAATTTTAAATAAATTTTGTTTACGTTATTAGGCATAAAAGAATTAAAAAATATTATATTAAGTGGTAAAAGGAGGTTATTTCCTCTTCACTATCATTCAACAATTCTTTTATTGATATAAATAGTATTCATATTTATATATAAATTTGATATTGGTAATATTATTGTTATAAATGGTTTTTTATTATTAAAAAATACTTATATAATGCATGTATTACTTGTTTGTAAAAATAAGATATTTCCATTAAATGTAATAATTATCATATACTAATACATTTATTTCATTGGGTTATTTCCTTTATATATTATTATATTTTATTATTTATTTCAAATAATCTAAATTTTATGCCATCATTATAATAATTTTATTATTATATTTCTTTTTTAATACTATTCCTCATAAAAATTATTACATTGAGAGTAAAATAAGTAAAATATTAGTAAAAGGGGATGTCAAAGTCACCAAATCCCACCTTGAAATAAGGTGGAATGAATCTTCCAAATCCCAGGGTTTTAATTTGTAAATCAGATGGCACTTTAGCTTGGTCCCATGATATTCTTACCAAATCACATGCATCTGGGACCTAAGTTTGAAACCTAACCCAAATGAGTATTCACAATTCACAACTGTACACCATATTATTCCACACTCCATTTTTGACAATCTGACCAAAAATATTACAATCCATTTATATTTCTTCATCCATTTAAGAATGCCTTTTTTCAAATAAAAAACACATTTTGGTATTCCATACCATTTCTTCAAGGTTTAAGTCCACTTTGGTACAATAAGAATATTAATTGATAGTCATAGTTCTTATAAGATAATATACAAATAAAAATAAAAAAAGAAATAAATAAATAGTAATAATAAATGAAAAAGATGTAAAGTTAAAAATAAAATGTTATAGAACTACTTATTTTAACATATTATACCTAATCTCAGAAGTCTGAAATAATTTCACCATTAGAGTATATATAAAACTTAACCTAGGGTTATATATTGGCTCAAAGCCCCAGGACCAAAATTGAGCAAGATTTCATGTATTTAAGGTATATATATATAAAGAGACACCCTCATAAAGATACTAACTAAACTCACCATAAGAATATTCCTATAATATGTATACTACAACTGCATATTTAACTCAACTTGAAATAAAATCCACAGAATAAGTTAATACCAATCTATAAGTTTACAGTAATACTTACCTCTTATTCATATTTCCATAAGTACCATACATCTGAAAGTCTCATGGAATTATATACTCCTAATCTTATGAATGTGCAAAGTCATATCTTTAAATAAAAGAGCATATTAATTACATAATTACATACCCCATACATATTGCATATCCAGCTTTTTCAATAGCATTTCAGAACCATAAATAAGCCTAAAGTCACCAACTAAGCATCTGATTGGTCAGAATTGGAATTAATTCAAAGTGAATACTCAGAATTACCAATTGATGTGATTGATAAATCTGATTGGTCAGAAAACACCACACTAAAAATAGCTCACCAGCTAGAATGACTCAAACTTGGAGGCTCTATGGAGGGCCTAAAAGGTATAAATAAAGGGCCTCTCTCCCTGTTTTCCCCCCCATTCTTCTGATTCAGAGAATAATCTTGAGGATAAATCCATCCCTTCTCTAGTAGGATAATCTAGTATTATATTGAAAATATTGGTAGATACACTCAGTATCTTGTAGTATTATTTATGATTAATTAATGAAAGATGTTGATAGTATTAATGAAAGAGTTTAATATTATTTAGTAGTCTTAGAATCATAGTACTATTGCTGAATTATTGTTCGAAGATATTATCATTTGTGATCTTATCAAATTTATCATTAACTTTTCTTTATAAGAAGGATATCATTTTACCCTTATAGATATATTTGATTATATTTATATTCATCCTGATAGTATTATATTCCTATTATATTATCTATATTACCCTTATATCAGCCATAATGACCCTTATAAAGCTATGTTACCCTTCAGCTATTATATCTATATTTATAGTACGTTCAAATCACCTTTAAAAGCCTGAATCAGCTATCAAGAGTAGTATTAATGATATCAATTATCAAAAGAAGGAATTTGAGAATAATGAATTAAAAATGATCATACAATAAATAACAAGAAGTTTAGAGGAATTCAATTAGTAAGCAAATATTAACCATTACCATTGTTATCATAGTGATATTTTATTGACAGACTGATAGAGACTGCTGAAGAAAATTCTCTAATAAAAAAGCCACAAACTAAATAATCGATTTGTGATCTCATCAAGAGTGTGTCTTTTTCAATATATTTAAAGAGGCATCTAATACACTTTAGCACCCATCATTATTGGCTAATTCTGAAATTCAGAGCAGACTCACCAATGATTTCCCCCTCAAGGTACTTCCCATTATTTATACCAAAGGAAAAGGGAGTTCCCAAAACATCAATTCAGATATTAAGATAACCTCCAGCCTTCTTTCTCCATCAGGTCACTTAATCTAAACTGATTATTTAACCATAATTGATTGGCTTTCAATAAAATCCAATTTCAAGGCATGTTTTGGTACTAGTGTTTCATAATAAATTGGAAGGCCACATTTATCAAAGCAGCATGGTTTTCAGCTTATGGCCATTGAGCTCAACAAAAAATCATGACATTTCCTAAGCTTTAGCTCAAGAAGCATCCAATATCAATATTGAAAATATAAAAAGAAGTATATTCCAGCAAAATAAATTTAAAATTTAACTGGGGCTGGACTAACCAAATAATTTAAAAGTAAAGGAATGAAATGAATAAGTGAAAATCTTAAAAATAGGTGTCCTTGCTGTTCTGAAATGGATACACTCTTTGGCCACAAGCCCAATGTCACTCCTGTTTCAAGCTATGATTCACAAGAAAAATACAGCTTAAATGGTGATGATGATGATGATGATATTTTGCTTAATAAGGTAATTTATTGTTTCTTTTTCTTTTGACCTTATATCATCCAAGCTCATTTGAACTTTAAAGGAGAATAATTTTTTGGAATAACCTCTAAATCTGGATCCTTTGATTAATGACGATGATGACTTAGTCCAAGGATAAAACCTTCAAGCTGAATCAATAAGTATGTTTAAGCCTGATAGTTATGGAATCCAATGTTGATTGTTTCTCCTTTGACCAGCAAAGTAAATCCATGACACATTTGAGACAAAAGCTTGATCAAGCATTGACACCCAACTTGAATGACAAGAGTGGTTCTAGGAAAATGCCAATGGATATGCTTGCACCAACATATGCAAATATTCTTGAATCACGGTAAAAGGGTATGTTTTGCATTTATGGTTACTCTGATCAATCCTACTGACAAAATGCATGATTCATAGCCCATGAAACCAGTGAAAATGCTTGTTTGGAGTGGGACAGGGAGAGGTGGAATGAAGAGAAAGAAAGCAACATGGAAAAGCAATGGTTCAAAGAACTCAAGTTGCAAAAGCAGATGGAGTTTTAGGAGAAGCACCACACAAAGAAATAAGAGTTTGAAAAAGAAAAGTGGAATTGTGAGTTGTAATCTAAGGCACAGCAATTCCAGATGGATCTCACTATAGCAGAATTGTTATTAAGCAGGCAATTTGCAGAGCTGGAACACATTCTAAAATTAATTAATAAAAAATAACATATCTGGTATATGTCATGTGACCAATTTGGATGTGGTGATTTGTCAAATCAAATTCATTTTAATTTGCAATTCATCTTATTTTTTGAAATTGAATTCCAGTTTATTACAAAATTTACCATTTGGGCAAGTTTTGCATGAACATTTTATGTTCCAAAGACTAGTGTCCAAGGTTTTTCAAATGGAATTTGAAGGCTCCCTCTGAATTTCATTTTTTTGAATTTTTTTCAAATACAAGTGGATTGCCCCTTTTCTCATTTTTTTTAATTTGATTTTTCTTTATTTTTTTCTTTTTTTTCTTATTTTTTTTTGCAGTTTTTACATTTGTTTATTTTTTTATATTTTGTTTTAATTTTTTTATTTCATGACATTTTTTTAATTTACTTTTATTCTTCTTCCTTTTTGTTTTTTTTTCTTTTCTTTTTTGTATTTGTTTTCATTTTTTGATTTTTTTGATTTTTTCATCTCCACCAAAACTCATCTCTTGCCAAACTAACCCTGGTAATTTTTTCACTCCTTCACTCCCAACACTTTCATTCAAACTGATTCTTTATAAATTTGTTTTCAGATTATTAAAAATATTTGTTAAAAATATTTTTCTATCTATGTGTGTTTTTTATTCTATTTCTTTAACAGCACCATATTCACCATCATCACTTCAATCTGAGCCCCCATCAAACTTCAATATATCCACCTCCACCATTCATTTTACCACCTCCACCATCCTCCTGTCCACCATCACCATCTTCCTATCCCCCACCAAAAACCCTCTCAACTTGGAAAATCCACCACTCAGTCACATTAGAACCACCCAAAAAGACCTCCAGGAGGTTCTAGGTTTTTACTACTGAAATCTAAACAGAGACTCTTTTGAATTTTTTGACTGGATAATGGTCTCCAAGAGGAAATTATCATTTTTATATATTTTATTCTTATTTTTATTTTTTTTAAATAGACTTCTTCATCATTTTTGGTGATGAAGTCTTTTTTTCTATCATTTCTAAAATATTTCTTTTTTTTCATTTTTACTTTCTCATGTACATCATAACTAACATTTTTTTTCTGATTATCAACACTAAGATCTTTTTTTATTTAATCATGTTCATTACTGATCATTTTAAATTTTAATTCATTTTTGGTCTTTTTATTTTTCTGATGATAATCATAACCAACCAATGTTTTTTTCTCTATTTTTTTTGTGATGATCATCACTAATGATCACTTCTTTTTTGATTTTTTGAATCATGTTCATACATGATCATTACTGAGCAATTTCATTCTCAATTTATTCTTTGATTTTTTAAACTAACCATTATTCTATTTTCTTGCTGATGATCATAAATGATGATTATTTTTTCATTGCTTTTGTTAATTGATCATTATAATAACTCATTATTCTTATTTTGATTTTGATTTTTAAGTTTTTTTTGAATTATTTTTTCAATGATTATATTGAATCATATTGATAATTCTGTTTAATTATTTTTAATTTTTTTATCTTTTTCAATTTTTTTTCAACAAGGGGGTATATTATTTATCAGGTTTACTTCTTCAATTTCATTTAATTTCACCCCTTGCTTCATCGTTGAAGTCAAAAAAACTCTTCTCCTCTCTCTCACTCTGAAAATCATTCTGATGATGTCGTGGTTAGGACCAAACCAGATTCAGCACATCATCATAAGGATTTGAAAGATGATGAAGCTATTATTCCTCCTCTTTATGTCATGGTTAGGACTAAACCAAATAAAGAAAATAATGAATAAAATAATACTGAAACAAATAATAAAATAAACCTGACCCAGAGCCAAAGACAATATATCCATGATTCAAAAAAGATAATGTCTCACCTTGGCCATTTGAACAGAGCATATAAAAACTTCTCAACCATCTCAATTGACAAAAAGGCAGCCAATGCCTCATGGTTAAAACTTTTATCAGTAAATACTTTACCAAATCCTTATGACATAATTGATAAAACAAAAAATCCATTTTTACCTGTTTTCATTTATGAAATAACCCCTTTTGGAAATTCTTCTGGCCACTCTCAAATCTTAAGAGATGTTGTGATTACCTTAATGACCTTATCCCAAAATCTCCAAGAAATTAAACCCAATAAACAATTCCTAGGTGGAATTATAAAAGGTATTAGCTTTTGCACTGGTTCTGATTCTGGCAAATCTGAGGGTGTGTGATATTTTTTCCTTTTTACTTTGGTAATTACTAATTAATTGAAAATGTTTAGGTTTTTTACTGAAGAAACCTTGTTTGAATACTCATCAAATCAAAACAGATAATAAGCAATGGTCAAAACTTCAACAAAATGATGAATTCATTCACTCAATAATATCTCATTTTTATAAATAAGCTGAAAATTGAAATCAATAATTAATGGAAGCAGCCAAATTATCAAAATTCAGTCAACTGAAATGTACTTGTTCCAATCCAAGGGAAGAATTCAAATCTTTCACAAATTTCATTGTCATTCAAGATGGATTTTTCAATAAGCCACATCAAGATTAAAATGGTCTCGGCACCTGGACTTATGGTAAAATCTATTCTTTATTCAAAAAAGATTTCCATCCCCTTTTGACTTTCTCAACCCATCTGGACGTAGCTTTCACTTGCCCAAATTGAAATAGGAGATCAATTTCTCAAAAAAGCCTGGCATCATGGAAATCCTTTGGAAGAAATCAACAATGGTTCATTATACAACAAAACCTCCTCCAGTGAAAATCAATCATTACAAAATAACTCTTTGTGGATGTTCTTTTGAAATCAATTATATATTAGCTAATGTAGGTGAAAAATTCTTGAAAATGACACCTAGCCAAATTAATTCAAAATTCAATGGATACTTTGAAAGAGATATGCAGCCCCAAAAAAACAGCTGAAACATATTAATTGTAAATAGTTTCATTTTCCCAATAACATCTCCACTGTTGTATGCCATTAGACTAAGTACATAATTCAAGGGTCCTGATAAAATTCACAATTTACTCTCTTTCCATTCCAAATCAATTGGTTTGATTTTCTAATGCATATTTACAATATCCTCCAGATTTTCAGTGCTAGATAGATTTTTTCCTTGTGGTGGATAATCATCTTCATATAAATCAAACTATTCATCTCCAATTTGTGCTAACATATTATGTAAATTGGTGCAAGAAGTGACCCAACTAACGAGGTACTTAATTTCATTATTATCCCTCATTTTGATTTCACATTTCTTTTAGAGAAAACCACCACCCTTTCAAAATTAAAATTTCATGCCCAATTTGGACCCTTGATTTCTCTAGACAGTAATTGAAAGTACAGTTGTCTTCATTCTGTGCCACAACCCCCTTATATGCTGGAACCACCCAAGGAGAGCTTGCATATGCTCAATTTGAAAGTAAGTACTGACCTTTTTCATAAAATTCTTGAGGTGTTTGTGCAATTTTCATATGTTGTTATACATTTGAATAATGAAGTGACCTAGTAAGACTGACATGTAGAGAAGTGAACTGTTTGGTTATTTTGCAAGCCAGTTGTCTTGACATAGAATAAGTTAATTTCAAACATTAAGTATAAATGAATTAAATAATTAAAATTCAAAAGCTTACCTATTTTAACAATCAAAATAGGTTTCATCATCATTGGGGGGATGTTGTTATAATGGTATGAGACTCCCATCATTAAAAGCAATTCACCCAGGCAAGCCTTCTGCTTGCATAACTTGAGAAATCTCTTTGAATTATTGTATTTCTGGCCACACAATTGTTTTTTGCTTCAACTTCATTAATATCTGGATCACTCTTCAAGTGTACAACACAATACCCCCATGGCTAATTATGAATAACATTCCAGTATTTCCCAAAGAAGCCCCATTGCCATTTTATCCTAACCTTGATAGTGCCACAGCCAAATGTATGGCCAAATTTCTTTATTTGTTTTGTGATGAGTTTTGAAAGTTTTTATCATCTTGAATTTTTGCAATCAATTTTTCAAATGATTAATGTGTGGTCCTACAAAGCTGGAAAAATCTTTCAGATGATAATGTCTGTAAATCATTCATTGTATACATGTAATGTGATGGATATCTTCTACAAGGATTGATGTATCTTTGTAATGTTTTAATATCTGATAAGATTATATTCTCCTGGATATAAAACTCACTATTACAGCTGAAAGCATTGATGAGCTTCAGTGAGTTTAAGGTCTGAAGTAAAGGTAGCCTTTGCAATGCCTTTGGAATAGTAAATGAAGAAAATATCTATAGCAAATAAAATTTGAAATCAAATAATTCAATAAATGACCATTATATTCAGATTTTATGCAAGAGAAGGGAAGTTTTATGCAATTTAATATGCCCTTACTTAGTTGTTTGTTGTAAAAATGTGCCTTTTAGTGAAGCTAAAGGTGGCCTTTTAGTATCTAAAACTGGGATTTGGTACCAAAAAACCTGGTTTTTTTTTACCTTAAAATACCATACCTCTTTAGGTGTGATGTGTGGGACTTTCCAAATCCCAAAAGCTAATCACCAGGGCAAATCTTGTGTCAATTGTCAGTGATTGACTTCACGTCAAGCAAACGTCAAGCAGGATAAAAGTTGAGCTCACATCAAGCAAAAATCAAGCGAACGTCGAGCACATGTCCTACTCTTGTCTTACACCAAATCCTGTGACATCCACCAATATTGGATCCCCTGTGTCTTCAACTCAGATTCCTCACCGGCTGATTATCCCGCAACTGTCCAATGGTTGATAAAAATTACACAAGACCCACCTGTTTGCACAAACACACATCAAAGAAGTACTTCAGCCAGTCTTGATGTAGGCGGGGGGTTTGACTTCACCAGGTCATCCATGAAAGGACTCCTCCTGAGCGGGATTGTCGTTTTGCAGGTGACACTGGTAGAGCCCGCCGCACAATACCGCGGGTGCGGGTGCGCTTGCGTGTGCATTGACGTGTGCGGGTGCAGGTGCGCTTGCATGTGCATTGGCGTGTGCGCTTGCGTGTGCATTGGCATGTGTGGGTGCGGGTGCGCAAGGGCCGCTTCCCCTTCCAACATGATGATGGCGCAGTTAGAAATTTTGGATGCTGTGAAAGGTGAGTGTGTGGGTCATTTGATCATTGAACTTGGCTTATTCACACTGTACCCAATGTCAAAATAGTAAGCTCTTTGTGGTAATGTGAAATAATGGGCTTTGCTTGTCACAATGGCATGTCTCTGTCACTAAATTTTGAGGCAGTTATTTCACAAGCAAAATTTCTAATGAATCTGAGAGATTTGCATTTTAGTAGACCAAATATCATGAAATAACGGCTTTATCATTACAAGCAGTCCACATGACAGAACTTTGTTATCATACAATCCACAGTTACCTTCTATTTCTTCTTCAGATATAATCAAGTGTCCATCATCAAAATCAACAGCTTTATAAATATTCAGATGCGGCCAATCTGGTAAGAAATTCACATCAATCTTCAAAGTTTTTAAGATCAGAAAGTTATTGTTCAGTATGCTAGATGGCTCAGAGACTTTAAAAATGCTATTAATAATACCAAATCGTTGTGAGTTGTCCCTCAGAAAACATATCACACTGTTGCTGACATTTTTGGATTCAGTTGAAAGTATATTGTTCCCAATATTAATGTTTGAAACTGGAAAATACCAAGGTGAGACAATCCTTGAAGTGGGAGGACTTGTGGATTTCACGGTAGTGTCTAAGCTGATCCAATCAACTATTTCCCTTGTTGCATAAAAATTCTGTAAGTACTCAACCAGGCAATCATAATTTTCTTGGTCATCGCGGGATGGTTTGTTATATTTATGATGATTGAACAGGGCAGGTGGCTGTGATTCGAAAAGCTGTTTTATTTCACATGGCACGGATGGGGATTTAAGGAGAATGGAAAGGTTGGAAAATCGACAGATATGTTGAAGTAAGGTTTTATCTATATCTTCTATTCAGAGTTGCAAGAAGTTAGTCTTATTCAGTTCAGGTGTTTAATCAATGTGAATATATTGATCTTATTAATTGGCGTACTTATTTTGTTATTTGTTGGCATTTTTGCAAAAACTCCAATCAAGCGCTCATAACCCCATGTGGCTGAGGCTTGTGCTGGGCCCCAACGTTGGAAGATTTCCGGAATATGATCAGCAAAATGATGATTTGGTTTACTTTTCTGTTTTGGGAACAGGGGTTGATTGGAAAGGCGGAATTTTTTCCAATGTTCAGCAAATGCAGTCGCATCATCTATTGAAACAGTCAAACTTGTGGCAATGTTGATAGCACTAATCAAATGGAATGTATTCTTGGTTAGTTCTTTTGCAAGTTCTTGTGACTGACCCATTTTTCTTTGAATTTTCGCGGATTGGTGTACATCTAATGACATCTGTTGACTGAGCATTAAAAATGGAATATAGACCTTATATAAGAGAGCCCATTCAGCGGCTTTTAAGCTACCATGAGAGGGGGAACCCATGTTGCAAGGTACTCTTGTCCATGATGAGGGAATTATTGTCTCAGATATGATTTGTCGGAGATTCTGCAGAGCCTCACCCTTGATCTGGTGATCACTCAGTGCAGTGATATCCAATTCAGAGGGGATTTCAGAAGTGGAGATGTAATCTGCATCAAATGAAGGAATCTCCGCAGAACCACTAGATGGATGTTCTGTGTGAGGGGTGGGCATTGGGAAGTAGTTTTTTCGGGTGGAAGTAGTGGGGAGTGGCTCATTTATTATTTTTGCTGCATCTCTTCTCAGGGAGCGGGCCTCTCTCAATGTGATTTTATCAAGAGAGCTGTTGGAGGTCATGGAATCTGAGTCTGAACTGTTGGTGTCATTGGATTTCCTGCGGGACCTGAGGTAAATTTTTGATTTGGACTCTGGAATGCACAATTTGAGAGTTGCATGATCCTTCAAAATTCCAAGTATTAAATTATGCATTATGTCAAGATTAACCATTCTGGTTGCATCCCAATATGGAAGGTCTTCTAAAATTGAATATCACACTCCATACTCAGAGGAAATTTCTTGTCTTTGTTGTGGGGTTGCCCGAAGCCATTTGGCAATGGTTGATTTATGATTTTGATATGAGCGTGTGTAGTGAAATTGAGGACCAATTTCTTCAATTTGAGCTTTGTGAATGGTGCAAAAATTACAAAAGTGGTTGCCTGAATGGGAAATAAATCCAGTAAGCTTGCGCATGGCAACCACATACGCAATGGCTGTGAGAATGGCAACACATATAAAGGATCCTGAAGGACCTGTTGAGGTGGGTGAAAAATGGTAACCTTGCCATAGCTCTTTGAGCTCATTGATGAGTGGCATTAATAAATAATTTAATTGAAGGGAAGTTGGCTCCTTCGGACCAGGGATGATTCCTGCAACATAGACATTCTCAGGCTTCAATCTTTCACTTGGGGGGATATTAAGACAAATAAGCATGATAGGTCCAATGCTGGCCAACCGGGTGGACTTTCCATGTGCATCAAACCAGTCAACATAAATGGAGAAGGCCAATGCAGCAGGAATGGACATGAATGGGGGGGTCATGGATATTCCTAGTGCCAGTGAAGCGTCTCCAGACCAATCCATCCCAGAAGTCACATTTTGGGGAATCTTCGGGAGTTTGGGATTGTTGATGTTGATGCAGAATTTCCATAATTCCAGCCCGCTGGAGAAATCTGGCAAGCCAATTTTTGAATGGTTGATAAATGAAATGTTTTGTTGGTATAAATTTTTGCTTCATGTTGGTTGTGTTTTGGGTGCGGGGTGCAAATGAATAGATGAATTTGCCTAATGATTGTGTGCAAGGGGGATCATGATCATTTGGGTCATTATGGCGTTGACAGTGGGGTTGGTCAGTTGTGACTGATTCAGTAAGGCCATTCAGAGAGAAACATTGAGGACAACATATATAGTTTTGAATCACTGGCTCCAATTGGAGATGTTCAAATATGGTACTCAGATCTTGAGGTATATGGAATGCAGGAATGGGGGGACCACTGGAGCTTGAGATGCTGGACTTGATCAGCAGGTTTAGGGCGGGGTTGAGAATGTGTGAAGCCCTGCGGGGTATATTATACCTTAATGATAGAATGGCAGATGTTATCACTCCAAGGTCTTGTGGGGGAAGGGTTTGACTGCTGCTGTATGGTTTCTGTGCAGTTGAATTGAGCCCCGGTGGTGTGGAGAAGGTGCTTTGGGCCCATGGTGAATAATCAGCTGGGAATATTTGATCCAATAGAAGTTGTGGGCACTCAGATCCTGATGCAGAAGTAGGGATGTTTGGAATAGATTTGGGTGCAATGGTTGATTTGAGCTTTTTAATGTGCTGTTTATATTGGAAAGGTGTGAAGGCAACTCCAGGCCTATCACCCTCAGGGGAAGAGTGTGTTTGAGTTGATCAGTGTTGACACATGCATATACGCATTGAGGAATAGCGGCGGGTTGTCATTGTTGCAGGAATTGGGAGTACGGTTTGTTTGTGTATAAATATCTATGGCTGATGTGAAAGTGTATAGGAGTGTTATTAATTGGCAAAAAAAGTGAGTGATTATTTATGAAGGGGGAGATGATTTGAGCCAGCTGGGAATTTTATCCCATTTTTAATGGTGGGTGAGCTGCAGCTGATGGAGTGTAACATGTCTGATCTGGATGGCGGAATTGGTTAGAAGTTTAATTGGGTAAAATGCCATGCTGCTCAATGCTCATACATATTCTATTTTATTTACACATGGCGATAGTGCGGTTTTGACCCTTGAGGGGTGTTCCAATAGGGATTTGTCAACATTGATTTGAGGGGATTGACATTCAAACCATGTACGCTGGCGCCATTGTACATGGCTTAAACCTTATTACAGACATAACGATATAACTCTATTACATAAGGGGTTGGAGTGCAGCTAAAGTCTTGGTATTTGGTTTGAGTGCAGAAGGCTTTTAATCGGTTGGAATGTGATTTGGATTGTCTCGCTTTTCTTGAAAAGGTGATGTCTCTTTTGTGGGTAAATCCTTCATGAATATACCCCTTTACAGATGTACAATGCTGTGGAATTTCAATGCATATATTGGCAGTTTGGATAATTCCCAAAATGTGACAATGGGGAGGCGGAAATGTTACCAAATATGATTACTTATGGATGATGGGTCCCCTTTGAGATCAAGGGAATATTACATTATATGGTGGTAGGCCATGCCGGGTGGTTTCCGACAAAAGCGGAGGAGCTCAAGAGGAGGCAGGGAGGATTCTCCTAAAAAGAGTCTTATTGGACTTCCATGCAACACTTAGTTCCAACTATTCATAGAATTTCCCTATTCTAAATTTGAAAAGATTTCATCTCATATCACTCTATTTTATCATAATACTGAGGTGTTTTATCTAGTTAAAAATATTACTGTACTTTTTCAGCCCATATGTCATCTTCCAAGTCACATAAATCCCGTTCAGGTTCTGTTCATGACTCAGATAGTGAATCTAGCATAGAATATGTTCAAACACAGTCACCATTGAGTCCCAACATTCCTCTCACAACCCCTATCGCATCCTCAATGAATGTATCAGGTCTTAACATTGATGTGGGCAATCCAAAGGCTCCAACTTCAAGCACTTGGTCAATCCCAAATATTTCAGTCACTCCAATTCCCCCGAATCCCACTAATACACAAACGCATGTGTCTCAGGGGCCAGAAGGCACACCTCAAATCTCATCACACGCTAATCCCCAATCAAAATTTCCACGTGAGTTCCTCCTTAATCCCGGTTGAAATCCAGTCGCATCCCAGGATCCCTTTGTCAAAAGTAAACAGCCAACCCTCAATATTCCATCAGGATCTCAGGTTCATGTGGGTGATGAAAGGCGCGTGGATGGTGGGCGACAAAAGGGAAATCCAGGATTGACGCTTTATCAAAGTAAGTCATTTTAATTTCGGAGTATAACGTTTTTCACAATTTGATATTTTTGTTTCATGGGTTAGATATGGCACCTAAAGGCAAGTCAGTCCGATCTCAGGAGCCAATTGAAGATCGTGAGTATGACCAGTCTTCATTAGTTTTTTGATGTGTTAACTGATGATGTTCATGGCAGGTGATGAACTTTATGCATCTTCACCTCTGGTCCATAAGAGAAATTCACTGGACGTCATCATCCATATGCCTCCAAACCAAGAACAGCTCATGCCAGTTCATCAAGAGAAAAAATGGTGGATGATGAGGATGAGAACATGTCTCCGACTCAAATGGAAACAAATGATGAATCAAGGAGGGACAATTTCACAGCACATTAGCATGGCACTCAATCAAATAATGAGTTCACCCATCCTCAAATGCCCCTTGCCCAGAGTATGCTTGAACAATCCGAGGTCAGACAACAAAGGAACCAGGCTCGTAAAGCTCACGATGTGGCAAAACGTGCAAGCCAGAAGGAGCAACAAAAATGGCTGAAAGCAGAACTTCCAGAGAATGTCCATGGAATGAGATCAGCAGTACATGCACATTGCCTGTTCCTACTCAAAATTAGGGATAAAGATTTTTCCTCACTACCAGCACCACCAGGCACAGAAGAGCGTGAAATTGCAATTCAAGTGGCTGGTCATCTTGGTTATGTCCCCAAGGATGTTTTCAATGAGCCATCAACACAGGTTCAGTCTCAGGGTTTCCAAAGCTACTGCAAAAATGAGCTCTAAAAGCTAGGACTAAAGCGATTCACTTGGGACTGGGAGAGCTCATGGCAACATCCGTTCAATGAGCTAATGTCTATGGTGTTTTAACGTACATTCCGTCTTGCACTGGTCAGCACCGAGTATCATCATTACTTTTGGAACAAGGAGCATAATAACTATGGGGTCGTGGCGGCTTTAATGGAGCGATATTTCACTTATTTGAAAAGAGAATGGAAGTCTATTCAAAAGGATGCGGAGCATTTGGTCAAAAAGAAGGAGAATCAAAAGCTTGCAAAGAGTCGTCAAAGTGTTAGTTAATGTATCTCTTCATTGTGAGCAAAGACTGATGATGATCTACTTGATTATGTGCAGACCTGTGAGCGCCGTCGTGAATGGTGTGATATGGCTAAATTTCCCATTCTAGCATCACAATTCAATGACCCTTGAGTATGCTCAGATACTGAGCAGGTACTGGAAAATGGCCGTCAAGTTTACCGCAAAGTGGGATTATGCTGGCGCTCCCAGTTATTCAATGAATTGGTATTAAAAATGGATCAAGACATAGAGTTTTTCAATCGCATTAAAAAAAAGGGTAAAAAAACTATTGATAGATTGCCAGAATTACGATTGACAGATGATGGTGATATTCTGGAAGGCTTATCATTTCAGCTATTTGATCATGATTGGCTCAAAGGCTGTAGTAAGATGCAGACTAGTGCCCTCAAAATACTTGACATGCCAGTTATTAGGCCGAATGGTGATTCTCTGCAATAACTTAGTAATATAAATGTATAGGACCGTTACAAATTAACATTTTGTGAATTATTTGTGCGGGTGTAATACAATCTGATTATTATTTCTTAAAGATGCAACTTGCTAGCTATGTCAGAAGATAGACAATATGAGCTGGACTGTATCACCGTCTCCCTTAGAAATAATACTCTATTGCTCATTTTCATTGAGAAAATATTGAAGGAGTTCGATCCAGCTCATGGTGTTCGTAATTGTGGACCTGTGCCAGGGTGCGCAGGTGTGATCAACTTGGTCAAACGCAAATTATATAATATCAGTAAGGCTCACGCAGTTAATGATTTTTTCTTTTCTTGGACCTATTAGTGTTTGGAAAATGGCATTTCCATAAGGAAGCATTTTAGAATAGCAAGACAATTAGGGTCAAAGAAGAGCTTGAAGGGTACCTTCCACATGTTGACCTCAACTGAATGAGGAGTGATATAGTGGATGACCTTTACAGGTTGTTGTTGGCCAATACAATGGAGTCAATCAACAGCCTGAGCCTCAATGGCTGGGTTCCAATTGGGCTCCTGGAAATGTGGATGTCAGGGGCCGCAAATCAGGGCATAATTTTGGGGGTCCCCTCACCATTAAATAGACCATATTAGCACAAGTTATGTTGAGGCCAGTTCCAGCTGCGGCAATGGATGCAATCAGTACTTCACATTAAGGATTATTGAAGAAATTCTCCAGTGCCTTCTCCTGTGCTCGTGCTGAAAGGATAGAGTGATGGGAAAGTGCAATACCAATTCTACAATATGAAAAAGTCAGATGGATTCAATTGGTAATGGATGCATATTAGGATTAACGCACAAATCAAGAAATTGGGTCCATTGGGTATAAACCACCGATTTGGTTGGACCACACCTTGTTTGTTTGTTCTTCATTAAGCTTTGTAGGAGGTGTGCAATTTTACTACTCATCATGCATGTTTCCACATCCACAATAGTTCGTGTGATTGTTGGAGAGTTATCCTGAGTGCTCCTGCCCTCGGGGTCTTCCAGATCCGCCTCCGCAATTGTGTTAAGCATGATGTGATGGTTACAACATATTCGCAGCTTATCAATATTTCTGAAAAATTCTCCTGGTCCTTTGCTTTTGGATGATAGGAATTCTTCATATAATATGGAATATTCTTGCTGCATGGTCGGGTTGAGTGGGAGCAGCTCATAATGATGGCTAATAGTGGGGAGGGATTCGAGATGTGTGGTTTTGGTGCGGCGCAAACTTAAATGTCGCAATGCCAAATGCAAAATATCATTGCAAGCTTTGGAAAGACTACTCAGGATGAATAGTGACAAGTTATCTTGATTGGCGTTATGGGGTTGAGTGATGAATGATATTATGCCCAAAAGGTCATAAATGGTGTTGTGAATAGGTGTGCCCGTTAAACATATTCGACAGGATGAAAGAAGGCTATTAATGGAACGGTGAGTGGCAGTGTATTGAGAGCTAATATAGCTATAAGATGGGGCAAGGGTTATTGGATATAAAAGGTAATTTGAATCATTTAAGATCAGACACTCACTGTGCTTCATCCAAAATTATACGATGCCAATTGATTTGAAAAATGAATGATGTAGAGGTATTGGTTTGCTTAAATTTTTGGGTGATAGTATTGTAAGAAGTGATGATGATATCATAAATTAAGATTTCGGCTTTGGATAATGAGTGACAAGTGGGACCATGGTAGATTTTGGAATGCAGCGCTCCAGCCTGAGCATGCTTGGATATTTCTGATTGCCAGTTGGTAATTAAGCAAGGGGGGCAGATGATCATGGTGGGTGTGGAGCGATGGTGGTTTGCAATCATCTTCCCCTTGGAGGTACCAATTAGAGAAATGGCCTGAATGGTTTTACCTAATCTCATATCATCCGCGAGCTGTCCTCCAAGAGGGGTATTGGTCGAAAGGGATTCAAATGAGCTAACAACCTTGTTTGTAATGATGTGCCTGGCATTGAAAGTGGATCCTGGGGGTGAGGTGGCCCAAAGGTTACGGGCTGATTGGCCAATGGGGATTTCTCGATCCCAGAGAAAAGCTAGTCCGGTCTTTTGATGAGGGAGGAGGGGGGTTTGAATAATGGCATGGGGCGGGGTAATCATGGGGAGGTCTGATCCACTGGGTAATTGTATCAGTTTTTGCTTGGAAATCAATGATGAAACAGCAGGATATGAAGGTGGCGTCGAGTTTGAAGTGGGAAATGTTGGAGCAAAGAGATGACATTGACTATGAGTATTACAGTCATATTCTTTGTGCATTTTAAGCTTGAAATCTGGTGTTTGAAAGCTTTCCATTATGAATAAAATGTTTGGATACCATGTGAAGAACATCAATGCTAGATTGGGTTTCTGAGATGAGGAGGGATCATTTGCATCAGTCATAAATACTTCCTCAACGAATAATATTTGAGTAGGATTGGATTGGCAATTTTGAATCCATGCCCCACCAGGACCACAGTGCATGAAAGCTTTTGGTGCCCCAGGGTGTGAGCCTTAGAGGTAATTTCATATACCCAAAAGACCACAAATATAAAAAATAACATGTTAATATAAATAAAATAAATTTATTTATATTATTAAAATAAAAATAAAAAATATAAATATAAAATTATATTAAAAATAAAAAATTAATTATAATTTAAAAATAAAATTACTTTAAATTTTGTAAATATAAAATTACATTTATACTTGAAAAATTTAAGTAAAAATGAAATTTTAACAAAATTGTGAAAAAATAAATAAATTTGGAAAAAAGTTAAATAAAATTTATTATAACTTTTTATCCAATAAATAAACATATAAATTTTATTTCACCATTGGATTCCTCATAAAAAATCAGGTGGGGTCACCTCTGAGTGAAATTTTTGTAACTCAACTCTAAATAAGCTTAAATTAAGTTTTTAGTATTTTCAATACAAAAGTTGAAAATCCTCAAAACCTTAATTTAATTCACACCACATGTGGTGTTAACCATCAATTTTTGTGTTAAAATTGAGGTGTTGTGTTTAGTTTAGAAGTTATGAGGAATTAAAGTATTTTCAATTGAATTCAATTGAAATGTCAAAATGTGCGCGTGTATTACATAAGTGAACTTTGATTTACATATGAGGTGTCAATTATTACTGTATTGTACTGTACAATTGAATTGAATTACATATGTAAATTATAAGTATAATACATGATGAGGAATTAAAAGAAAAATAAATTGGAAAGATTAAATTTGGGGGGGAAAAGGAACTCCAGCTCTAAGGGGGAGCTAGACCCCCAAAATCCTTGCTGACAGGCGTGGGATGTCAAAATTCACGCAAAAGTTCATCACTTTTGGCCTGGAATTGAGTTACAGGGTCTGTGGACTCAATTGATGATGAGGTTTTGATACCAACTGGGGTAGTTTTAGCTGTTGCCAAGAGGGTAAAACTACCCTTAAGATAAAACAATCATAATAAAAACAGTTTTAACTGGTTTCTACGCCTCTGACACACATTCTGACGTGTTTTGAAGGCTCTAGGCCTGGTATTGCTATAGTAATGGCTGATTTAAGGGTCTAAAATGGCTAAAAATGGCTTAAACCAGCCTTTTTTGGTCTAAACCAGGGTTCAATGATGCCATAATTGGCTTTTCTGTTGTCAGGCTGTCTTTCACGACTGACAAGAGTAAATTTTACTTTTGGAGCAAGAGAATTGATGGCTATAAAAGAATGTCTTCTTTGCCCCACTTTTCTCTTCATGTTAGAATCTTTTCCTTTTATTAATTAGTTTAAAACTGTTAAACCAATCAATAAAAGATTCCAACCACCTCTTTTAAATCATTTTAAACCTTTTAACCACGTGAAAAAATCATTATAATCATTGTTTGTAACTCTTATAATCATTTTTACCCCTGAACCACCCCAAAAGTGAATTAAAGCATCTTTCATCACTGTTAACTTTGTCACTTTGTTTCCAAATTCACTCTGGTCACTTTTGGGCGTGTTTTCTCTTTAATATTCTTTTTAAAGACTCTGTTCTTTAATTAATTGCTTGCAGTTCTTTGCTCAATTAATTCCAATTGAAATTGCTCTTGAAGAAATTTCTTTTGTAGCCTTAAAATATCTCTTGTAGAGTATTTTTTTGGATAAATTTTTATTGTTGGTAAAACAATAAATTTTTATAATATTATTGTTTTATACTAATAAAGTTATAAACAATAAAATTGGCGTGTTTTCTCTTAAAAATAATATTTCATACTATTTTTAACTGAATTTTACCTTATACAAATTTTGAGGACAGGAAAAGTACTTGATTTTTAATCAAAGTTTCATATCCACACCTTACATTTGGGGGCCCAGCCGTGATATTTTACCTGTGACATATTTTTTTTTACTCTTTTTAAATCTTTTTTCTTATATTGAAAAATTTAAAAACATATAAAAAATACTTATAATTCAAAAAAACCCATAAAAAATAATTTTTTTCATATTATAAGTGAGGCTTGAATTTTTATTTCTTTTTTTGAAATATCCTTTTTTTACTTAATTAATTGGCTTTTTCATTAATTTTAGTGTCTGACAACGTGGTAAGACAAGAAAACATTGAAACAGCCTCAACAGTAACCAGCATTATCCCTGCCAGTACTGTTAATTCTGATCATAATAGTACTGTTATTGTGACTCAAAATAATCAACCTGAACCAATATCTTCTGAATTAATTAACTTGGATATAAGTAATACACTTCAGAAAGCCAAAAATTTGGCCAATAGTAAGTTTTTGACGTAAAAATACTATTTTAAGCCTTTTTTAACCATAATTATGCCTTCAACCAGGTCAGGAGCCAGCTACAACCCCTCAAGCAGCTCCCAAAAAGGTAATAGACGTGATTATGGCAGAGGCCAATCAGGTACAGAAGGAAAAGGGTCAGTTGATGACTTCCAAACAACTAAAATGGGTCATTCTGAAGCTGATAATACCATTTTACCTTCAAAAAGAGCTGACACCGCCACAACAAGTCTCTGTGGACATATACAAAGCCAGCCACAGTGCATACAACAATGCACTCCAATTCAAGGAGTACCAGATCCTTGCAGACCTGTGGAAGAATTGCATGAATTCTTACCTGACAGTAAGAAAATTCTTGGGCCATCCCAACACTTGCAAATTACTCAATGGATGGCATCCATTGATGGAGAAGAAAAACATGATGCTTTTGACACTAGAATGGAGGAAAAACAACCCTCCACCAGCCAAACCAGTGCCAAAAACAGCCCCAGTGGCCAGCAGCAGCAATTCCAACGTGAAAAAGCAGCCACAAACTCCAAACAAGGGCAAAGGGAAGGCACCAGCCCCAAAACCTTACAGCCAGGGCTACAGAATCCCAAAGATTCAGCAGGATGCCATGGAAAATGTATTTCAGATGGCCAGAACCATGATGGAATTACAGAAGAAGGAGGAAGCCAGATTAAGGTTCCAGAAATGATTTCTGACATATTTGATTCCATCCCAGAGTTGTATAATGCTATAAATGACGTGAAAAAACATCTTTCTGATAAAAATGACACCATTTGTAACAACATTAAAACAAACAACCTGAGTCTGTGCCAAATTAATGAAACACTTATGTGTTTTGGGAAAGTTTTGAGAACAATTAAAAATTCCAATAATGATAATTCTTCTAACAATAAAATAAATGAACAATCTGCCATTATTAAAGAATTAACAGATAAATATTCTAAATTCAATATTGATGACATAATTGAAACAAGAATTAAACAAGCCATAAATATTATCAAGACAGATAACAAGAAAGTCCTTGATGACATTTCAAATTCATTTACTGAAGTAAAGACATATACCATTGCCTTGAAAAAGTGTTTTGATGCTTCACAAGAAGAAGTATCAAAATTATCAATGAAATTGAATCAAGTCACTGCTGATAATACAAGACAGACAGAGTTATGGCAAGAACTTACACATAAAGAAGACATGTATAAAATTGAAGTAATAAATTTAATACAAAGCTTCCAACATGAATACAGAAATTCCCAAAGGTGTAGCAACAGTAAAATGAATGACATTGAACAATTACTGAACACCCTACCAAGAATGTCTACACCTCTAAATCAAAATGAGGGCACAAGAATTTCAAATCCACAAGTATTGGATCCTGATAATTCACAATTAAAAAATGAATTATCCACTTCTTTTCATAACTTGGAACCATCAATGGGCCAAGCACTCTTGAAAGATGTTCCAAAACTTAAAGAATGGCCTCACTTCAGTGGTGAAGGAGAGTATGACCATATGGAATTCATTAGAGGTATTGACATGATCAAAGAGGATTTTGAATTACCAGACAGATTGGTAACAGCCAGGTTTAACACCTTGTTTACCAGATCAGCTCACAGATGGTACATCAAAATAAGACAAGCACATGGACACCAGAGTTGGACTTGGTGGAAAACCCAAATCATCAACAAATGGGCAAATGATGCTTGGAGGTTTAAAGTTGAAACAGCCTTTGAATCTGCCAAATTTAATGCTGATAAAGACAAAGCTTTACCATGGTTTTGCCAACAAAAGGACAGATTAACAGCATTATATCCTGACATGTCAGAATTTATGATCCATAGAAAAATTCTGAGACAATGTGGAGGTGACTTAGAGCATGCTGTCAAAAGCAGGACTACTGAACAATCTTCAGCAGAGGATATTATCAATATACTGGAAGAAGTAACCACCAGAACCAAAATTGGTTCTAGTAGGGTGAATCTTAAAACAAGGTTTAATACACCTTGGAAAGATTCTGTGGACAAAAACCCCAAAGAAAATTCTAGTAATATTAAATATAAATCTGCAGATACAGTCAGAAAATGCCATATTTGCCAAAGCACCACCCATTTAGCCAATACATGTCCAAAAAGGGGGGAAATCAATGAAATTGACATTGAAAAAGAACCAGATGTTGAAAAAGAAGACATAATTGAAGACAATTCAGATGATAAGTCATCCATATTCTCTGAATCTTCAAAAGATATAGAAAATATCAATGCCACTTTTGACATCATGGAATCTTATTCCCACTTACCACAATTGAGCAATGGTCAAGTTGATTTATCAAAAGTTCAAGATGCACAACTTATGAAGACAAAACCAAACAGAGGAAAAGGTTATACAGCTGGTAACTCCTGTATAACAGAAGTGGTGATTGACAACAAACCCACCAAACTTTTGCTTGACCCAGGAGCCTTCTGCTCTTGTGTTGGAAAATCTTTTCTTAAGACTTGTGTACCAAATTTTGAAGACCAATTGTTACCAATTGATGGTATAAAATTCAACAGTGCAAGTAACCCAATGAAAGCATTAGGAATCTTTGAGACCAATGTCATATTCCCACACATAAATGGGAATTTAAGGATCACAGTTGAATTTGTTGTTATGGAAAATTGCTCTAGTACCCATTTTATATTGGGAAATGACTATTTAATCATGTATGGGATAGATTTACATAATAACAAAGACAGATACTTTACAATTGGAGACAATAAGCGCCAGAAATTTGCCTTTTTACCCTTTAAAAGACAAATTACAGTAAACAAAGTATCACCAGTCAACTTAGAGTTAGAGAAATTCAAGTCTGAACAGTTAAATGAGGCTGAAATAAGCCTTCATCTGACTGATAAGCAAGAAAATGAACTTTCTTCCCTTTTGTATGACCACAGAGGAGCATTTGCTACAGACAAAGAACCCCTGGGAGCAATTATTGGTCATGAAGTTGACATCATTCTTAACATTGAGAGACCTTATCCACCACTCTTAAGAAGACCTGCTTATCCAGCAAGTCCAAAATCAAGAGAAGCTCTAGAAATTCATATCAAAGAACTTCTAGACCTTGGTGTAATAAGAAAAGTAGGCCACAATGAGGAAGTAGAAATAACTACACCAGTCATAGTGGCGTGGCATAATGGAAAATCCAGAATGGTTGGGGACTTTAGAGCTCTGAACACTTACACTGTTCCAGACAGATACCCAATACCAAAAATCCAAATTGCCCTTACTCAAATATCTCAAGCAGTGTATATAACCACTATGGATGCCCTTAAAGGATTCCATCAAAATGTAGTAACACCAAGAGCAAGAAAATACTTGAGAATTATTGTTCATTGTGGAGTGTATGAATACTTAAGGATGCCCTTTGGTATCAAAAATGCACCTTCACACTTCCAAAGAATGATGAATGAAATCTTCCCTGAAGAACTCTCAGAAGGATGGTTAATCATTTACATTGATGACATTATTATCTGTTCAAAGACTTGGGAGGAGCACATGTACAGATTATCAAGAGTTTTGACAAAAATCCAATCAGTAAACATGAAAATCTCCTTGAAGAAATGTCATTTTGGATTTAAAGAACTTAAGGCACTAGGACATGTTGTATCTGGTTTGTCCCTTGGAATTGATAAAAACAAAGTTGCAGCAGTATTGTTAAAACCCATGCCTCAGAATAAGAAGGAAATTCAGTCATTCTTAGGTTTTTCAGGATATTAAAGGCAACACATTAAAGACTTTGCATCCATAGCAAGACCACTTTATAAGTTGTGTGACAAAGACACAGTATTTGAGATGACTGTTGACAGAGTCAAAGCTTTTGAGTCTCTAAGAGAAGCATTGACCACTGCTCCACTCTTACTGATGCCAGACTTTAAATTGCCTTTCAAACTGTATATTGATGCATCAGGGGATGGACTAGGTGCTGCACTTCACCAAGTTCAGATCATAAATGACAAACCTGTAGAAGGACCAATATGTTTCATATCCAGGCAAATCAAACCAACTGAAGCCAGATATGGAGCAAGTCAAATGGAATGTCTATGCCTTGTCTGGGCCTTAGAGAAATTGAACTATTTCTTAGAGGGATGTGTTTTTGAAGTAATAACAGATTGTACAGCTGTGAAATCACTTTTGAACATGAAAACACCTAACAGACACATGCTCAGATGGCAAATAGCCATACAAGAATACAGAGGCAATATGACTATTGTTCATAAGGATGGGAATATTCATAAGAATGCAGATGGACTAAGCAGATGGCCATTACCAAATAGCATTGATAATCCTGCTTATGTTCCAGAAGAAGCTTCACCACAAATTCCAATAGAAGGAATAAGTGTTACAGACTTGAACACCACCTTCTTTGAAGAAGTCAGAAATAGTTACACTCAAGATAAGAATTGTAGCATCTTATGCCAATTACTTAACAAATACTGTAAAGACAACTCTCTAATACATGCCTTGGATGAAGTATGGAGAAAATCTTATAATGAAGGGAGATTTCACCTACTGGATGGTATAATTTACCACAGAACCAAGCACACATGTGTCATGACAGTTGTAGACAGGTCATTAATCAATCTTGTACTGAAAGAATGCCATGATAGTCCCTTTTCAGGACATCTTTCTGAGGACAGAACAAGAGAGAAAGTAAAGACCTGCATATGGTGGCCAATGTGGCAAAAAGATGTTGCAGAATATTGCAAAACCTGTGGGAGATGCCAAAAGGCAAATAAATCCACTGGCAAAAGACTTGGAAATATGATGAAAATCCAAGAACCAAACAGACCTTGGGAAATTGTCCATATGGATTGGGTAACTGGCCTACCACCAGGAGGTGACAGGAGCTATAATGCTTGCCTAGTAATTGTGGACAGATTCAGTAAAACTCCAATCTTTTTACCATGTCACAAAGATGATACAGCCATGGATACAGCTCTTCTGATATGGAATAGAGTAGTGTCATGGACTGGGATATTTACAAATATCATCAGTGATAGAGATCCCAAATTCACTTCAGCTCTATGGACAAATCTTCACCAATTATTTGGCACAAAACTGTCTTTCTCTACAGCCTACCACCCACAAACTGATGGTCTGGCTGAAAGAATGATCCAAACCTTAGAGGACATGGTGAGAAGATTTTGTGCATATGGCCTTGAATTCAAAGATTGTGATGGATTTACCCATGATTGGTGTACTCTGTTACCAGCACTGGAATTAGCATATAAAACATCAATCCATTCCAGTACCAATCAGACTCCTGCTATTCTAGAAAAAGGATGGAACCCCAAGTTACCCCAAGATTCCTTGAGGAAAGACTTAATTGAAATACATCCCACAGCTGCTAGCTTCAAAGGAATGCTAGACAAAGCTAGAAAGCATGCAGTGAGATGCATGGAGGACTCTTTTGCATATGCTAAAGACAAATGGGATAAATCTCATGCAACTCCAGATTTCAAAGTGGGGGACCTAGTTCTTGTATCCACCACTAACTTCAATAACATCAAAGGATGTAAAAAGTTAAAAGACCCCTTTGCAGGACCTTTTGTGATTAAGGCCCTCCATGGAGAAAATGCTGTTGAAGTAGAGTTATCTGAAGAACTTAGCAATAAGCACCCTACATTTCCAGTGAGCTTGATAAAGCCATATAAATCTAGTGATGCTGAGAAATTTCCCTTGAGGAATAAGATTCCCCAAGTTATACCTCCTATTGAGACATCTGGTGCTAAGAAAATTACCAAAGTTCTTAAAGAAAGGAAATTAAGAACCAAGAAAGTAAGGGAATACCTTGTTAGGTACAGTGACCCAACTTGTGAAGATGAATGGTTAGAAGAAAAAGATATACCAGAAGCTACCAAACTCCTCAGAAGATTCAGACACACTAGAAACTCCAATATTACAAAGTAATATTCTTTTTTAGGGGGAGGGAATGTGAGCCTTAGAGGTAATTTCATATACCCAAAAGACCACAAATATAAAAAATAACATATTAATATAAATAAAATAAATTTATTTATATTATTAAAATAAAAATAAAAAATATAAATATAAAATTATATTAAAAATAAAAAATTAATTATAATTTAAAAATAAAATTACTTTAAATTTTGTAAATATAAAATTACATTTATACTTGAAAAATTTAAGTAAAAATGAAATTTTAACAAAATTGTGAAAAAATAAATAAATTTGGAAAAAAGTTAAATAAAATTTATTATAACTTTTTATCCAATAAATAAACATATAAATTTTATTTCACCATTGGATTCCTCATAAAAAATCAGGTGGGGTCACCTCTGAGTGAAATTTTTGTAACTCAACTCTAAATAAGCTTAAATTAAGTTTTTAGTATTTTCAATACAAAAGTTGAAAATCCTCAAAACCTTAATTTAATTCACACCACATGTGGTGTTAACCATCAATTTTTGTGTTAAAATTGAGGTGTTGTGTTTAGTTTAGAAGTTATGAGGAATTAAAGTATTTTCAATTGAATTCAATTGAAATGTCAAAATGTGCGCGTGTATTACATAAGTGAAATTTGATTTACATATGAGGTGTCAATTATTACTGTATTGTACTGTACAATTGAATTGAATTACATATGTAAATTATAAGTATAATACATGATGAGGAATTAAAAGAAAAATAAATTGGAAAGATTAAATTTGGGGGGAAAAGGAACTCCAGCTCTAAGGGGGAGCTAGACCCCCAAAATCCTTGCTGACAGGCGTGGGATGTCAAAATTCACGCAAAAGTTCATCACTTTTGGCCTGGAATTGAGTTACAGGGTCTGTGGACTCAATTGATGATGAGGTTTTGATACCAACTGGGGTAGTTTTAGCTGTTGCCAAGAGGGTAAAACTACCCTTAAGATAAAACAATCATAATAAAAACAGTTTTAACTGGTTTCTACGCCTCTGACACACATTCTGACGTGTTTTGAAGGCTCTAGGCCTGGTATTGCTATAGTAATGGCTGATTTAAGTGTAAGATGTGACTATGAAACTGATGATAATATTACTATTAATCAACAGTACTATGTCTGTTCTTATGAAATATAATAATAAAATATTATTATAACCACAATTAAATAATTAAAAATTATTTCTTTCACGTGTTAAGCACTACTAGTGATTTTAACAGTGAGCAAGTAATTGTCTACAAGAATCAATTACAAGAAGAATTTAATAATAAAAACTTCTTTATTAAAATAATAAAATTATTTTAATATATAATTATCTTTTGCAAGAATAATTATAAAGATAATTCTTGAAGAAAACTACTACTAGAGAAAAACTTTAAGAATTAAAGATAAATGACTCACTAATACTCCAAAGAACTTATTGAAAGATAAGAGTAGAGAAATTTGACGTAGAATTGTGGATTTAAGGGATCAAGATGATTTATAACAGTATTTCAACAATATATAGTTGGATTCTATGATTTCACGTCTTTCTGATTGATTCTGAAAGATTTAAAACACTTAAGAATAGCTTGAACTAATACTTACTTGTTGGTAATAATGGTTTAATAAATTTATATGATGATGATACGGAAAAAACAGCAAGAAGAGGCTTCTTTTAAGTCAATAACAGCTCAAAGAGGCGTGCCATGGAGCAAACTGAAAAACCAGTGAGTGAGAAAACAATAAACCTTTTTGGATTATTGATTGCATCATCTGTTGTCATGTAAGATTATCATAATTACTTAATTGATGCTTTTACGTGACTACCAACCCCAATATGGTTAAGAATAAAAGGAGTAACACTTGTAAATCTTCTTTTATTCTAAAATAATCATTGATTTCTCAAAGTTATCAATGTTATTGCCAATTTCATCACAGGTTGTAATTACTGTGAATTTTTGAAGATTCAGTGCTTCACGTAGAATATCCAAAAATGGACTGTAAGTAAAACTTTTAATTTTACTAGTAAAACTGTAATTCTTTTTGGTTGTACCATAGATAATACAGTTCTTCTTTAGTCCTGAAAGTTTCAGAAAGATTCCTTAAGAATTGTATTTTTAATGAATTTTTGAAGGTTTTACCTCATTTCTACGTAGAATTGCAAATAGCAGTGTTTTGCTGGTTGCTATGAGGTAAATCAATGAATATGGGTCCCACAAGGGTTTTAATTACTCTTTTGGGGTTTATCCATGGAAAGTCATTAGTAATTGACATGGTTACAGGAGTGTAAGTAGCTCATTACCTCCTTGGCACGTCAAAATAGCAGGTTATTTGCTATTTTCTGATGTTTTACAGTAGTTGTAACTTGGTAACCAAGTTCCCAAAGAGTTTTAGTTTACCAATTGGGCCAAGATGAGCCATGGATCCATGCTCTGGAGCTATCCACGCCTCTGAGGCCTCAGAAGTTGGGTACCCTGGCTCTCTTTGATGTCTTTTGTCCCCCTTGCCTATTTTTTACGTCAAAATAGTAATTTAAGCTTCAAGTGAGATATCCACTATGGGTGTACCAAAAGTCCATGTAAGAATACCATGATATTAAGTGCTCAAAACATGCATAACACTATTCTTAGTGTATATGTAACATGGGATTTCTCACTTTCCCATTATTTTGGCTAAAAATCAAGAAAAACAAAAATTTTCACGGATCTTTTATGTGGTATTAATGATGTGGTATTGAAGTATTTTCCATTTTACCACCTCAAATACTTAAATTGAGCTTATTCACTCTATGGAGCTACCCTAGGTGAATTTTTGTGTAAAATCCAAATCTGGTCTTAAATCCATGGATTTACTTACTCAATAAAAAGTTATTCATCTTTTCTGAAATTGAAAATGATGAATTTTGGATATATGCATGACTTATGAGTTGTGCATAATTCAAAATCTCTTTTTAAGATAATTGTGGCCTATTTGGGTATGTAAAATATACCTCAAGGCTCACATTAAGGGTCTAAAATGGCTAAAAATGGCTTAAACCAGCCTTTTTTGGTCTAAACCAGGGTTCAATGATGCCATAATTGGCTTTTCTGTTGTCAGGCTGTTTTTCACGACTGACAAGAGTAAATTTTACTTTTGGAGCAAGAGAATTGATGGCTATAAAAGAATGTCTTCTTTGCCCCACTTTTCTCTTCATGTTAGAATCTTTTGCTTTTATTAATTAGTTTAAAACTGTTAAACCAATCAATAAAAGATTCCAACCACCTCTTTTAAATCATTTTAAACCTTTTAACCACGTGAAAAAATCATTATAATCATTGTTTGTAACTCTTATAATCATTTTTACCCCTGAACCACCCCAAAAGTGAATTAAAGCATCTTTCATCACTGTTAACTTTGTCACTTTGTTTCCAAATTCACTCTGGTCACTTTTGGGCGTGTTTTCTCTTTAATATTCTTTTTAAAGACTCTGTTCTTTAATTAATTGCTTTCAGTTCTTTGCTCAATTAATTCCAATTGAAATTGCTCTTGAAGAAATTTCTTTTGTAGCCTTAAAATATCTCTTGTAGAGTATTTTTTGGATAAATTTTTATTGTTGGTAAAACAATAAATTTTTATAATATTATTGTTTTATACTAATAAAGTTATAAACAATAAAATTGGCGTGTTTTCTCTTAAAAATAATATGTCATACTATTTTTAACTGAATTTTACCTTTTACAAATTTTGAGGACAGGAAAAGTACTTGATTTTTAATCAAAGTTTCATATCCACACCTTACACAGGGAATGGTATCAACGTTTTGGAAAGGGTTGCAGGTAGAGAGCCAATAGCACGCTGGTGATTGGGGAGATAAACAAATATGTTGTGTTAATTGTGCCATATGATAATCCAAGAAGCTAAGTGGGAATTCTCAGGATTTAAGGTTATATCACTATTTATTTGAATACAAATATTAATCATCCCAATGCAAAGTGGTTGTGAAGGGGTGGACATGATGGCTATTTTAAATTATTTGGGGATAGTTGGAAATTATATGATCGGGAAGGGTGAGCTAAGCGGAATGAAGACGGATAAGGGCAGGTGGGGAACTTATATGAGAGGCAGCAATGGGGTCAAAGGGGGATGGCCTGTGGTTATGTGCATGGTCTTGATGGGGGTGGGCCTCTTGGGCTGATAATTTTCATATCCAACTTGGGGCATATATCAAGGCAAGGTGGCCAAAATGTAGGTGCACCAATATGACTGCTGGATCTGCAGCAAGTTACAAAGCCTTTGGTGGAACAAGGTTGACATTAGCATAACCGAGATTGGGTGGGTTGTAGCATCTTATTGTGGAGGGGCATATTAAAGGCATGCATCCATGTTCGTTGGTGTGACAGCAAACAATAAGCATATCATCCCCAGGTTAATTGTCGCACAGGGACCTACTAGGCAATGTTGGTGGTTTGAAAGGGCAGTCTCACTGTGGGGACGTTTGTGTGTGGGCGGGTGAGATATGTTTGGTGGCGTGCCACCGAACATGAGTTTGATTTTGCATGAAGTTTTTTGATGACTAATTCCAACTAGGCTTCAGGGGGGGGATGTGTGGCATGATCAAACGGGGCACCAACCGTGAGGCGTGATCCACATATACATTCACCCCTATTGCGTTTGAGGCGGCTACTAATCCACCGAGATTGGGATCACGGTCTTTGCCTCACGCGTGTACAAAACTCCGGAGAAAGAGGCCACATGCCCAAGGGAATTTTTGGCTGCAAGCCAGGCCCCACAGCTTGTGCGGGGCGCGTGAGAACGTGCAGAAAATGACCCGCTCTGGGAGATCCCCACGCAAACATAACCAGCCTCAGCAATCATAGACTGCAATTATTCTAATGCGGATGAGGCTGAAGCAAATCCACACTGATTGGCCTCAGGTTTCCACACGCAAGCAGGTGAGCGTCTGCAGTCAAGCTGACAACCCGACCAAGAAAATAGGCAGTTGGAAGACTGGCAGTAAAATGTCTTCCAGGCGTGTGAAAGTTACCTGTGTATGACCTGTTGGGGGTGCGTATGAAAGCGTGTGCCTGCCCAACAATGAGAACACGGGATGAACAAGTGCGGCCAGTCAAAGTTTGCCCCAACAATGGCACCGGAGTGAATCCACTGTTTGTGTATGACTCAAATAATCAGTCATCCCATTATGAATCACTTACATTAACTTGCGTTACATGCGCATCTGCGCCGTAGTTAGGCAGAGCTGTCCAGCAAGGTGCATCAAAGGGATGCAGTTGAGATATATGACTCGATGGCTTGACGTGATTTCACGTTACATTGTTGAACAGCTTTTGCTCTGCCCTGCAGGATACTTTTACAAAGGTGTACTGCGTACTACAGTATTGGCTGTATAGATTAGGAAGGTTTAATACTACTTGAGCCTGCATGCATATAGCGAATGTGCATGCACCTTCCGATCATTTGCATATACGTAGCTCATGTGCCACATGCTCAGCATTGCGTTTCACCCGATTTGCACACACAAGCTGAGCATATCATGGCCAAAAGCACCATGAGGAAGTGCTCAATAAAGCCATGGAATGAACTATTTTTGCAATAGTTCATTGCAAGGCTCAGTTTGGAGCACTTCACCAAAGCGTGTGAAATGCTGCACCTGGCTGAAATGTCATCCGATGCAGTGCCAAATGCTCAGATTGTGTGCATACAAAAAGGACTGAGCAATGGCTCAGCACGGTGCATTTGATATTGTTATATCAATGGTTTAATTACTGTGCAATTAAAATGTTCAGCCACTGAGCATTTCAATTATGACCCGAAAGCAAACCTGAGCAATGGGTCGAGGCAAGCTCACGCTGTATTCACTTGTGTTACAGCCCCCCCCTTTGTTCACATACTATTACCAGGCCATATGGCCGGTAATCTCGCCGCGGTCACTTGTGACCAAATGCACCGGGTGCATTTCTGCATGGGGCACTTGTGCATTGCACTCACAATGCACATTCAATGAGGGCCTCACGACCACCCTCCTGGGTGATCAGGTGGCTATTTAAGGAAACAAAGGGGCTTTGACTGAGCTTGACAATCCAATCAATAGCAATACTCAGCCAGAACCCCATTGTTCTTCTGCCTCACGCCAGCATTTGCTGCGACTGAGCTTCAATTTTGCCCACACGCCTTGAAGCTGAGCCTTTTGCAGGTGCTGCAACTGCTGACATCGTCTCAGCTCACCATGGTATAAAAGACCATCTTCACAGGACACGCCCTTCACTTTCTTTCTCACCCGCTCCACTTTGTTCAACCTTACCCGCATTTGTCCTTCTTGTTCATATTCCCATTGGTCTTCCTGCCTTTCTACTTTTATCTTTCCCACTCCCCTGCCTTTTGCCTGTTTGTTTATTCTTCTGATCCATTCAGAACCTCACTTCTATCCACCTCGTGCATTACCTCTTTTTTCAACTTTTGTCAACATTACATACTGATATTAATACTTATTTTTCTTCACAACTCTCTTCTAGACTTTTAAAACCTTCTGAGTAGAGTGTCTTTATTTTGTTAATGTTTTAAATTTATAATTCATCGTACGTCTTCATTTTCTTTCTTGATTGTTTACTTTGTATGCAGTTACTAACCTCAATTGTTTTGTTTTTAGATGTCATGCACTTTATGCACCAAGAGGGGTATCCCCTGCATTCGTTTCTCAACGACAAACGACACTTGTGATGCTTGCCGACAAGCACACAAGAAATGTTAGTTTGTTGTCCGCCCCTTCTGACCACGAGGCCAGAGGAGTTCCCTCCAAAGACGCCCTCGCGAGGACTCCTTTGTGGTCGACGATGATGAAACCATTTCTGAGCGTGAATGGACGCCGGGCCCCCAAACAGGCCAACAGGAACGATTCCGGACAATTAGCCCTGTCCCCTCCCCCTCCTAGGCCACCATCCGATGGTCACTTCACTCCTTGACCGGAGCGAAGTGATTATCCGGCCGATGATGGATGGCGATGGCAAGAGGACATTTGACCTTGGGCTGATTGTCACCATGTCTTGTCACTGATGGGATTCAAACACCAAAGTAAGTTTTCTTTCTCCTCCTTATCTAATTTCTCTTCACAAAATAATACTGACTTTTTTCCATTACTCATAGAACAAAACCCCTTGAATCCCCCCTGACAAGACTCTCCCGTTCCTAGTTTCCCTCACAAGCAAACCCCGCGGCAACCCACTCCAGGCCCAAGTGGCACCCTATGGTCTGAGGAATTATTCCGCGGTAAGCAGCCAAAGTTTCATTTCATTTTCACTTTCACTTTCAAGTCGAACGAACTGACTCTTACTCCTTTTTTAGAATCCTCCCGAACCAAAGAGCCACCTATTCCTGGCCCGAGTCCATCGTCCCAACCACCTGAGGATGATACGACTCATGAGCCAGCCCTTCTTTCTCTTTGATCCATATCCACTTTTCCTCATTTTTTCTTTGACCATCTCCAGCTCGTCCCGCCACTCCTTGCTCCATAATCATCATCGACGATACGCCCGTTGGATCCCCCCATCCCCCTTCTTCTTCACCGACTCCGCCATCTTCCCCTCCACTCCTACACCGGTTCCTTCCCCGGAGCACCCTCCCATTGCCCCCAAGAACCCAACCTCCTCCTCCCCCCTGGTGCCAAGCTCCTCTCATTCCCACGATGACGCTCGCCAGGAATTCACCGACCTGCAACCGACCCTAATGATTCCTTGAGCCATTGTCCACAAATCGATCAACCAAATCTTGTTGGAGAATCGCGGCTTGCTCCACATGATTCCTTTCGTGGATGCAACTCATCAAAATGAGATGCACCGGGAATTCCGGGAGGAACTAAACTCCCTCCTTGCCCAGGCACTGGAGGCTTATCCAAAGGAGGACATAACCGGGATAGTCTCCAAATTCCTAGAAAAATAAAAATTCCAAAAAAAATAATCTCATTATTTCCACTTTTTATAATTTTTAATACTTTATTTTAAATAAATTATTTGCATTCAATTATTATTATGTTCAATTTCTATTACATTATTTGTTCACGTAAAATTTATTTATTTCCTCCTTAGAGAAAAACCCTGATTGCGTGAGAATTATTTTTGTAAGTGCCCCACCAAAAGTTTGAGTGAGTAGTTGTTTGCGTGAACCTCTTTTTCCAAAAATGCGCCAATAGTTGCCGTTACCGTCTCCTATATTTTCTTCTTCCATGGTTTAGAGCCATATCCATTCCTAACTGTAAAAAAGCGGGAGGTTCCCACATGTGAGCAATCCAGTCCAGATTGGTGAAACATGGCCTTTCCTATGGTCACACTCTATCAATCTTACTCATGTATTGAATTGTTTAAATTGTCTGGAACCTTCACAAGCGTAAGGATTGGGGAGTGAATTGTTGGGAGCCTGCACAGGCGTAAGAATTGGCATGTGAATTCTCTGGATCCTGCACAGGCCAAGAAAATTTCAGCATTGTGGGCAACCTTCACAAGCGTAAGGATTGGTGTGTGAATTGTCGGAAGCCTGTACAGGCATAAGGAATTTTCAGCATTTTTGGGAGCCTGCACAGGCGTAAGGATTGGCATGTGAGCTGTTGGGAACCTGCACAGGCATAAGGATTGGCGTGTGAAGCATCAGCACCCCGCATAGGCATAAGGAGCTTTTAGCATTGTCGGAACCTGCACAAACACAAGGATTCGCGTGTGAAGAATTGGCATCCTGGACAATAGCAACAACCCAGGACAGATGTACGGTGGCATGCCACCGTACATAATCCACTTCACCCCTTTTGCATGTGAGACACCCCATCTCCCGCACTCGAAACCATCCAATCCTGGTGTATATTGTCCTCTGCCTTACCCCACCATTATTTACACAACACACATGAAAATCTCCCCATTCTTTGAATCGGCATGAGATTGTATTACCCTCCCTGATTTGATAGCCTGCTCTCTCGCCAATCTCATAATAGCCATGGCTTTTTTGCCGCATTGTTTTTTCTAACCTGCTTGAGCATTGTGCGGATGTAAGGTGTGGACATGAAACTTTGATTAAAGATCAAGTACTTTTCCTGTCCTCAAAATTTGTATAAGGTAAAATTCAGTTAAAAATAGTATAAAATATTATTTTTAAGAGAAAACACGCCAATTTTATTGTTTATAACTTTATTAGTATAAAACAATAATATAAAAATTTATTGTTTTACCAACAATAAAGATTTATCCAAAAAATACTCTACAAGAGATATTTTAAGGCTACAAAAGAAATTTCTTCAAGAGCAATTTCAATTGGAATTAATTGATCAAAGAACTGCAAGAAATTAATTAAAGAACAAAGTCTTTAAAAAGAATATTAAAGAGAAAACACGCCCAAAAGTGACCAGAGTGAATTTGGAAACAAAGTGACAAAGTTTACAGTGATGAAAGATGCTTTAATTCACTTTTGGGGTGGCTCAGGTGTAAAAATGATTATAAGAGTTACAAACAATGATTATAATGATTTTTTCACGTGGTTAAAAGGATTAAAATGATTAAAAAGTGGTGGTTGGAATCTTTGATTGATTGGTTTAACAGTTTTAAACTAATTAATAAAAGGAAAAGATTCTAACATGAAGAGAAAAGTGGGGCAAAGAAGACATTCTTTTATAGCCATCAATTCTCTTACTCCAAAAGTAAAATTTACTCTTGTCAGTCGTGAAAAACAGTCTGACAACAAAAAAGCCAATTATGGCATCATTGAACCCTAGTTTAGACCAAAAAGGGCTGGTTTAAGCCATTTTTAGCCATTTTTAGCCATTTTAGACCCTTAAATCAGCCATTACTATAGCAATACCAGGCCTAGAGCCTTCAAAACACGTCAGAATGTGTGTCAGAGGCGTAGAAACCAGTTAAAACTGTTTTTATTATGATTGTTTTATCTTAAGGGTAGTTTTACCCTCTTGGCAACAGCTAAAACTACCCCAGTTGGTATCAAAACCTCATCATCAATTGAGTCCACAGACCCTGTAACTCAATTCCAGGCCAAAAGTGATGAACTTTTGCATGAATTTTGACATCCCACGCCTGTCAGCAAGGAGTTTGGGGGTCTAGCTCCCCCTTAGAGCTGGAGTACCTTTTCCCCCCCAAATTTAATCTTTCCAATTTATTTTTCCTTTAATTCCTCATCATGTATTATACTTATACTTTACATATGTAATTCAATTCAATTGTACAGTACAATACAGTAATAATTGACACCTCATATGTAAATCAAAGTTCACTTATGTAATACACGCGCACATTTTGACATTTCAATTGAATTCAATTGAAAATACTTCAATTCCTCATAACTTCTAAACTAAACACAACACCTCAATTTTAACACAAAAATTGATGGTTAACACCACATGTGGTGTGAATTAAATTAAGGTTTTGAGGATTTTCAACTTTTGTATTGAAAATACTAGAAACTTAATTTAAGCTTATTTAGAGTTGAGTTACAAGAATTCCACTCAGAGGTGACCCCACCTGATTTTTTATGAGGAATCCAATGGTGAAATAAATTTTATATGTTTATTTATTGGATAAAAAGTTATAATAAATTTTATTTAACTTTTTTCCAAATTTATTTATTTTTTCACAATTTTGTTAAAATTTCATTTTTACTTAATTTTTCAAGTATAAATGTAATTTTATAATTTCAAAATTTGATGTAATTTTATTTTTAAATTGTAATTAATTTTTTATTTTTGAATATAATTTTATATTCATATTTTGATTTTTATTTTAATAATATAAATAAATTTATTTTATTTATATTAATATGTTAATTTTGTATTTGTGGTCTTTTGGGTATATGAAATTACCTCTAAGGCTCACATTCCCTCCCCCTAAAAAAAGAATATTACTTTGTAATATTGGTATTTCTAGTGTGTCTGAATCTTCTGAGGAGTTTGGTAGCTTCTGGTATATCTTTTTCTTCTAACCATTCATCTTCACAAGTTGGGTCACTGTACCTAACAAGGTATTCCCTTACCTTCTTGGTTCTTAATTTCCTTTCTTTAAGAACTTTGGTAATTTTCTTAGCTCCAGATGTCTCAATAGGAGGTATAACTTGGGGAATCTTATTCCTCAAGGGAAATTTCTCAGCATCACTAGATTTATATGGCTTTATCAAGCTCACTGGAAATGTAGGGTGCTTATTGCTAAGTTCTTCAGATAACTCTACTTCAACAGCATTTTCTCCATGGAGGGCCTTAATCACAAAAGGTCCTGCAAAGGAGTCTTTCAACTTTTTACATCCTTTGATGTTATTGAAGTTAGTGTTGGATACAAGTACTAGGTCCCCCACTTTGAAATCTGGAGTTGCATGTGATTTATCCCATTTATCTTTAGCATATGCAAAAGAATCCTCCATGCATCTTACTGCATGCTTCCTAGCTTTGTCTAGCATACCTTTGAAGCTAGCAGCTGTGGGATGTATTTCAACTAAGTCTTTCCTCAGGGAATCTTGGGGTAACTTTGGGTTCCATCCTTTTTCTAGAATAGCAGGAGTCTGATTGGTACTGGCATGGATTGATGTTTTATATGCTAATTCCAGTGCTGGCAACAGAGTACACCAATCATGGGTAAATCCATCACAATCTTTGAATTTCAGGCCATATGCACAAAATCTTCTCACCATGTCCTCTAACGTTTGGATCATTCTTTCAGCCAGGCCATCAGTTTGTGGGTGGTAGGCTGTAGAGAAAGACAGTTTAGTGCCAAATAATTGGTGAAGATTTGTCCATAGTGCTGAAGTGAATTTGGGATCTCTATCACTGATGATATTTGTAAATATACCAGTCCATGACACTACTCTATTCCATATCAGAAGAGCTGTATCCATGGCTGTATCATCTTTGTGACATGGTAAAAAGATTGGAGTTTTACTGAATCTGTCTACAATTACTAGGCAAGCATTATAGCTCCTGTCACCTCCTGGTGGTAGGCCAGTTATCCAATCCATATGGATAATTTCCCAAGGTCTGTTTGGTTCTTGGATCTTTATCATATTTCCAAGTCTTTTGCCAGTGGATTTATTTGCCTTTTGACATCTGTCACAGGTTTTGCAATACTCTGCAATATCTTTCTGCCACATTGGCCACCATATGCAGGTCTTCACTTTCTCTCTTGTTCTGTCTTCAGACAGATGTCCTGAAAAGGGACTATCATGGCATTCTTTCAGTACAAGATTGATTAATGACCTGTCTACAACTGTCATGACACATGTGTGCTTGGTTCTGTGGTAAATTATACCATCCAGTAGGTGAAATCTCCCTTCATTATAAGATTTTCTCCATACTTCATCCAAGGCATGTATTAGAGAGTTGTCTTTACAGTATTTGTTAAGTAATTGGCATAAGATGCTACAATTCTTATCTTGAGTGTAACTATTTCTGACTTCTTCAAAGAAGGTGGTGTTCAAGTCTGTAACACTTATTCCTTCTATTGGAATTTGTGGTGAAGCTTCTTCTGGAACATAAGCAGGATTATCAATGCTATTTGGTAATGGCCATCTGCTTAGTCCATCTGCATTCTTATGAATATTCCCATCCTTATGAACAATAGTCATATTGCCTCTGTATTCTTGTATGGCTATTTGCCATCTGAGCATGTGTCTGTTAGGTGTTTTCATGTTCAAAAGTGATTTCACAGCTGTACAATCTGTTATTACTTCAAAAACACATCCCTCTAAGAAATAGTTCAATTTCTCTAAGGCCCAGACAAGGCATAGACATTCCATTTGACTTGCTCCATATCTGGCTTCAGTTGGTTTGATTTGCCTGGATATGAAACATATTGGTCCTTCTACAGGTTTGTCATTTATGATCTGAACTTGGTGAAGTGCAGCACCTAGTCCATCCCCTGATGCATCAATATACAGTTTGAAAGGCAATTTAAAGTCTGGCATCAGTAAGAGTGGAGCAGTGGTCAATGCTTCTCTTAGAGACTCAAAAGCTTTGACTCTGTCAACAGTCATCTCAAATACTGTGTCTTTGTCACACAACTTATAAAGTGGTCTTGCTATGGATGCAAAGTCTTTAATGTGTTGCCTGTAATATCCTGAAAAACCTAAGAATGACTGAATTTCCTTCTTATTCTGAGGCATGGGCTTTAATAATACTGCTGCAACTTTGTTTTTGTCAATTCCAAGGGACAAACCAGATACAACATGTCCTAGTGCTTTAAGTTCTTTAAATCCAAAATGACATTTCTTCAAGGAGATTTTCATGTTTACTGATTGAATTTTTGTCAAAACTCTTGATAATCTGTACATGTGCTCCTCCCAAGTCTTTGAACAGATAATAATGTCATCAATGTAAATGATTAACCATCCTTCTGAGAGTTCTTCAGGGAAGATTTCATTCATCATTCTTTGGAAGTGTGAAGGTGCATTTTTGATACCAAAGGGCATCCTTAAGTATTCATACACTCCACAATGAGCAATAATTCTCAAGTATTTTCTTGCTCTTGGTGTTACCACATTTTGATGGAATCCTTTAAGGGCATCCATAGTGGTTATATACACTGCTTGAGATATTTGAGTAAGGGCAATTTGGATTTTTGGTATAGGGTATCTGTCTGGGACAGTGTAAGTGTTCAGAGCTCTAAAGTCCCCAACCATTCTGGATTTTCCATTATGCCACGCCACTATAACTGGTGTAGTTATTTCTACTTCCTCATTGTGGCCTACTTTTCTTATTACACCAAGGTCTAGAAGTTCTTTGATATGAATTTCTAGAGCTTCTCTTGATTTTGGACTTGCTGGATAAGCAGGTCTTCTTAAGAGTGGTGGATAAGGTCTCTCAATGTTAAGAATGATGTCAACTTCATGACCAATAATTACTCCCAGGGGTTCTTTGTCTGTAGCAAATGCTCCTCTGTGGTCATACAAAAGGGAAGAAAGTTCATTTTCTTGTTTATCAGTCAGATGAAGGCTTATTTCAGCCTCATTTAACTGTTCAGACTTGAATTTCTCTAACTCTAAGTTGACTGGTGATACTTTGTTTACTGTAATTTGTCTTTTAAATGGTAAAAAGGCAAATTTCTGGCGCTTATTTTCCCCAATTGTAAAGTATCTGTCTTTGTTATTATGTAAATCTATCCCATACATGATTAAATAGTCATTTCCCAATATAAAATGGGTACTAGAGCAATTTTCCATAACAACAAATTCAACTGTGATCCTTAAATTCCCATTTATGTGTGGGAATATGACATTGGTCTCAAAGATTCCTAATGCTTTCATTGGGTTACTTGCACTGTTGAATTTTATACCATCAATTGGTAACAATTGGTCTTCAAAATTTGGTACACAAGTCTTAAGGAAAGATTTTCCAACACAAGAGCAGAAGGCTCCTGGGTCAAGCAAAAGTTTAGTGGGCTTGTTGTCAATCACCACTTCTGTTATACAGGAGTTACCAGCTGTATAACCTTTTCCTCTGTTTGGTTTTGTCTTCATAAGTTGTGCATCTTGAACTTTTGATAAATCAACTTGACCATTGCTCAATTGTGGTAAGTGGGAATAAGATTCCATGATGTCAAAAGTGGCATTGATATTTTCTATATCTTTTGAAGATTCAGAAAATATGGATGACTTATCATCTGAATTGTCTTCAATTATGTCTTCTTTTTCAACATCTGGTCCCTTTTCAATGTCAATTTCATTGATTTTCCCCCTTTTTGGACATGTATTGGCTAAATGGGTGGTGCTTTGGCAAATATGGCATTTTCTGACTGTATCTGCAGATTTATATTTAATATTACTAGAATTTTCTTTGGGGTTTTTGTCCACAGAATCTTTCCAAGGTGTATTAAACCTTGTTTTAAGATTCACCCTACTAGAACCAATTTTGGTTCTGGTGGTTACTTCTTCTAGTATATTGATGATATCCTCTGCTGAAGATTGTTCAGTAGGCCTGCTTTTGACAGCATGCTCTAAGTCACCCCCACATTGTCTCAGAATTTTTCTATGGATCATAAATTCTGACATGTCAGGATATAATGCTGTTAATCTGTCCTTCTGTTGGCAAAACCATGGTAAAGCTTTGTCTTTATCAGCATTAAATTTGGCAGATTCAAAGGCTGTTTCAACTTTAAACCTCCAAGCATCATTTGCCCATTTGTTGATGATTTGGGTTTTCCACCAAGTCCAACTCTGGTGTCCATGTGCTTGTCTTATTTTGATGTACCATCTGTGAGCTGATCTGGTAAACAAGGTGTTAAACCTGGCTGTTACCAATCTGTCTGGTAATTCAAAATCCTCTTTGATCATGTCAATACCTCTAATGAATTCCATATGGTCATACTCTCCTTCACCACTGAAGTGGGGCCATTCTTTAAGTTTTGGCACTTCTTTCAAGAGTGCTTGGCCCATTGATGGTTCCAAGTTATGAAAAGAAGTGGATAATTCATTTTTTAATTGTGAATTATCAGGATCCAATACTTGTGGATTTGGAATTCTTGTGCCCTCATTTTGATTTAGAGGTGTAGACATTCTTGGTAAGGTGTTCAGTATTTGTTCAATGTCATTCATTTTACTGTTGCTACACCTTTGGGAATTTCTGTATTCATGTTGGAAGCTTTGTATTAAATTTATTACTTCAATTTTATACATGTCTTCTTTATGTGTAAGTTCTTGCCATAACTCTGTCTGTCTTGTATTATCAGCAGTGACTTGATTCAATTTCATTGATAATTTTGATACTTCTTCTTGTGAAGCATCAAAACACTTTTTCAAGGCAATGGTATATGTCTTTACTTCAGTAAATGAATTTGAAATGTCATCAAGGACTTTCTTGTTATCTGTCTTGATAATATTTATGGCTTGTTTAATTCTTGTTTCAATTATGTCATCAATATTGAATTTAGAATATTTATCTGTTAATTCTTTAATAATGGCAGATTGTTCATTTATTTTATTGTTAGAAGAATTATCATTATTGGAATTTTTAATTGTTCTTAAAACTTTTTCAAAACACATAAGTGTTTCATTAATTTGGCACAGACTCAGGTTGTTTGTTTTAATGTTGTTACAAATGGTTTCATTTTTATCAGAAAGATGTTTTTTCACGTCATTTATAGCATTATACAACTCTGGGATGGAATCAAATATGTCAGAAATCATTTCTGGAACCTTAATCTGGCTTCCTCCTTCTTCTGTAATTCCATCATGGTTCTGGCCATCTGAAATACATTTTCCATGGCATCCTGCTGAATCTTTGGGATTCTGTAGCCCTGGCTGTAAGGTTTTGGGGCTAGTGCCTTCCCTTTGCCCTTGTTTGGAGTTTGTGGCTGCTTTTTCACGTTGGAATTGCTGCTGCTGGCCACTGGGGCTGTTTTTGGCACTGGTTTGGGTGGTGGAGGGTTGTTTTTCCTCCATTCTAGTGTCAAAAGCATCATGTTTTTCTTCTCCATCAATGGATGCCATCCATTGAGCAATTTGCAAGTGTTGGGGTGGCCCAAGAATTTTCTTACTGTCAGGTAAGAATTCATGCAATTCTTCCACAGGTCTGCAAGGATCTGGTACTCCTTGAATTGAAGTGCATTGTTGTATGCACTGTGGCTGGCTTTGTATATGTCCACAGAGGCTTGTTGTGGCAGTGTCAGCTCTTTTTGAAGGTAAAATAGTATTATCAGCTTCAGAATGACCCAATTTAGTTGTTTGGAAGTCATCAACTGACCCTTTTCCTTCTGTACCTGGTTGGCTTCTGCCATAATCACGTCTATTACCTTTTTGGGAGCTGCTTGAGGGGTTGTAGCTGGCTCCTGACCTGGTTGAAGGCATAATTATGGTTAAAAAAGGTTTAAAATAGTATTTTTACGTCAAAAACTTACTATTGGCCAAATTTTTAGCTTTCTGAAGGGTATTACTTATGTCCAAGTTAATTAATTCAGAAGATATTGGTTCAGGCTGGTTATTTTGAGTCACAATAACAGTGCTATTATGATCAGAATTAACAGTACTGGCAGGGATAATGCTGGTTACTGTTGAGGCTGTTTCAATGTTTTCTTGTCTTACCACGTTGTCAGACACTAAAATTAATGAAAAAGCCAATTAATTAAGTAAAAAAAAGGATATTTCAAAAAAAGAAATAAAATTTTAAGCCTCACTTATAATATGAAAAAAATTATTTTTTATGGGTTTTTTGAATTATAAGTATTTTTTATGTGTTTTTAAATTTTTCAATATAAGAAAAAAGATTTAAAAAGAGTAAAAAATATATCACAGGTAAAATATCACGGCTGGGCCCCCAAATGTAAGGTGTGGATATGAAACTTTGATTAAAGATCAAGTACTTTTCCTGTCCTCAAAATTTGTATAAGGTAAAATTCAGTTAAAAATAGTATAAAATATTATTTTTAAGAGAAAACACGCCAATTTTATTGCTTATAACTTTATTAGTATAAAACAATAATATAAAAATTTATTGTTTTACCAACAATAAAGACTACAAGAGATATTTTAAGGCTACAAAAGAAATTTCTTCAAGAGCAATTTCAATTGGAATTAATTGAGCAAAGAACTGCAAGCAATTAATTAAAGAACGAAGTCTTTAAAAAGAATATTAAAGAGAAAACACGCCCAAAAGCAACCAGAGTGAATTTGGAAACAAAGTGACAAAGTTTACAGTGATGAAAGATGCTTTAATTCACTTTTGGGGTGGTTCAGGGGTAAAAATGATTATAAGAGTTACAAACAATGATTATAATGATTTTTTCACGTGGTTAAAAGGATTAAAATGATTAAAAAGTGGTGGTTGGAATCTTTGATTGATTGGTTTAACAGTTTTAAACTAATTAATAAAAGGAAAAGATTCTAACATGAAGAGAAAAGTGGGGCAAAGAAGACATTCTTTTATAGCCATCAATTCTCTTACTCCAAAAGTAAAATTTACTCTTGTCAGTCGTGAAAAACAGTCTGACAACAAAAAAGCCAATTATGGCATCATTGAACCCTAGTTTAGACCAAAAAGGGCTGGTTTAAGCCATTTTTAGCCATTTTTAGCCATTTTAGACCCTTAAATCAGCCATTACTATAGCAATACCAGGCCTAGAGCCTTCAAAACACGTCAGAATGTGTGTCAGAGGCGTAGAAACCAGTTAAAACTGTTTTTATTATGATTGTTTTATCTTAAGGGTAGTTTTACCCTCTTGGCAACAGCTAAAACTACCCCAGTTGGTATCAAAACCTCATCATCAATTGAGTCCACAGACCCTGTAACTCAATTCCAGGCCAAAAGTGATGAACTTTTGCATGAATTTTGACATCCCACGCCTGTCAGCAAGGAGTTTGGGGGTCTAGCTCCCCCTTAGAGCTGGAGTACCTTTTCCCCCCCAAATTTAATCTTTCCAATTTATTTTTCCTTTAATTCCTCATCATGTATTATACTTATACTTTACGTATGTAATTAAATTCAATTGTACAGTACAATACAGTAATAATTGACACCTCATATGTAAATCAAAGTTCACTTATGTAATACACGCGCACATTTTGACATTTCAATTGAATTCAATTGAAAATACTTCAATTCCTCATAACTTCTAAACTAAACACAACACCTCAATTTTAACACAAAAATTGATGGTTAACACCACATGTGGTGTGAATTAAATTAAGGTTTTGAGGATTTTCAACTTTTGTATTGAAGATACTAGAAACTTAATTTAAGCTTATTTAGAGTTGAGCTACAAGAATTTCACTCAGAGGTGACCCCACCTGATTTTTTATGAGGAATCCAATGGTGAAATAAATTTTATATGTTTATTTATTGGATAAAAATTTATAATAAATTTTATTTAACTTTTTTCCAAATTTATTTATTTTTTCACAATTTTGTTTAAATTTCATTTTTACTTAATTTTTCAAGTATAAATGTAATTTTATAATTTCAAAATTTGATGTAATTTTATTTTTAAATTGTAATTAATTTTTTATTTTTGAATATAATTTCATATTCATATTTTGATTTTTATTTTAATAATATAAATAAATTTATTTTATTTATATTAATATGTTAATTTTGTATTTGTGGTCTTTTGGGTATATGAAATTACCTCTAAGGCTCACAGCGGACATACCCACTAGTGTTGTGCTTTCGTTTTCCTGTGCTGGATCAGTATAATGAACAAATGTACTACTGGCACACACTACCTGAATGAGCCCATGACATGCGGATAGATCAATCCAAAAATGCTCATTTGGGAAAATCAATTTTCCCCCTGTACACCGCTTTGACGCATCTCTTTGAATTTGGCCGGTCCGCTTATCAGCTTGAAACCACCATCCCGAAGCATACAGCGATGCATCCTTATCAACATGAGGTGCGTTATTGAATCCATTCATGGTGAAAGTGAGTGCGGAAGCAAACTCGAATGCACCCTGATTTGCGGGCATATTGGCTTCATAGTTAGCTTGATCAAAAGATGGAACCCCCAATGAATTGTAGAAATTTTGAATCTTCTCAAATATATTATCCCCAACATACTGTAAGGATTGACCTAGAATGCAACCCACCAAGCTAAGATTGGCACCTCGGTTCCGCCATTCATCTTTTGCGTTTTCAATTTTCCCAACACTTCTATACAGACCAAATTGTTCATTCTTCGTGCTGCATTTGCGCCACCCAATCGCGAACATAAATCCCTCAAGTAATGCTCCATTGGTTGCAATCGGGTCGGTGAATCTCTTTTCGCGAAATAAGAATTGTGATAATTCTTCCCATTGTTTTACCTTGACTTCACTAATTGTTGTGAATGGTTGGAATTCGACAAGGGCAATGAGTAATCCGGTTGAAGAGAAAATTCCCACATGGCCAAAGTGAATGCATTTGATCTGATTGACATCCACAACCCTCCGAATTTCACTTGAGGTGATATTTGCTGATACTGGCATTGATATTTGTGCTGTTGGGCGAGAGGAGGAAAACAACCTATTCATTCGGGTCGTTTTGCGCTCATTTGTCTTTTGGGATCTCCCACTATTCCCAAGTGGTTTAGGGATCACTATGTGTTGAAGCACACAAGATATCAGATACTGCCAAGGAGCTTTCTTCGGCACACATCCTTTGACTTCCCTGTTGGAGCCCACATGACATTGGCACAATCTGAACTGACTGAAGCCAATGTTCTTCCGTGGGGCCCAATGAGGGTGCCACATAAATGTGGAAGCATATATATATATCTATATATATACACTGAGATTAAGCAAGCAACTCACACTTTCCTTCCTCAGCCCAATGCTTTCTCGCGAGTTCCCTTTTTTTGTGAATGGCATGCTTTCAGCAGAAAATAAAATGAAACCAAATGATTACTGATTTATTAATATCACCTAAATTGAATTGCGGTTGATGAATCTTTTTTAATTGCGGCTAAAAAGAAAGATCACACCTGACCTTTGCAAATTTGCTATCTCTAATACCTGAGCCTAAAAATTGCAGTGGATAGTGCATTATTCAATTTTACATATTGATGTTCCCATGCAATCACTTCCCAATCCAACCATTTGGAATATTGCAAGCACACGCAAATGCAATATGCATCCTGCTGCGGATCCCTAGCTATCCTAGTCCTCTTGAAAGACACAGGAACATTTGGCCTATTATGGGCTGGTGGGAAGTGATAAACGCGACTTCCCGCAATGCCCCCACGTGTGCTACTCGCGGGCACAACGCCTGACTCAGCTTGCGTCTTGTCGGAGTCTTTGCAATGATGTACGGAGGCATGCTGCTGTACAATTACTATTGGTACTCAGACTGTGGCATCTGGGCAGTAGTGGGATTGGAAGTCATGATTATTAAATTCATAAATCACTTTGCAAAATTCAATTACAATCTATCTAGTACAAAGCTAATCTAAAACGGGTCAATCCTGGTTGTGAGTTTAGCTGACCTGGGTACAGTCAAGGTAACCTCATCACTTGAACCAAGACCGCGTTTTGCCACCCAGGCATCACCAAAGTCTAATACTAATCATCGTGCAAATTCAAATCTAAGAGGTACAGTGGGGTTAAAAGATTCTGATGAGAAGAAACTTTTATTCAGTAAATTACATATATAATTATTAGTACGTAGCCACACTGGCTCCACTAGATTTTTACCCTCTGAAAGTTTTTTGGAAATGTCAATTAGTGATAAAGCTCCTTTAACTGAGCTTGTTCTCCAGTCATCTGAGCATACCATCAAACCACAAACCCCCGCCGCACAGAATGCCGCTAATATACCATATCAAATTTGATTTATTCCGAGATTCTTGTGACATGCCAAAAGATCTTTGATGGCCTCACTTTTTTTTGAGTTCGTGAGTTTGCCTTTGGTGCCATTAACTTTGACCTTTGTATGTGCACGTACCATGTTGTACGCAATCATCAAATGGATAACTGTATCCATTAGATCCTCCAGGTTCTTGTGTGGCTTCTTGGATATATCATTGTCAGCCCCACCACCTTCAATGCTGAGCTTGGTTGCACTTTCCTTCAATTTACTCAAGCAGGAGGCAAGGTATTCAACTGCCCTCCGTTCAAGTCCAAGAGGATCGGTCGGATTTGATGTTGGTGCAACATATGGTTTGGGTGCAATCACATCGTATGAGACTAAACTAATGGATTCAAACATAACATTTGCCCAAAAATGTTTAACTGGATTGGCGGGGTAAAGAAGGCTCTGAACCATTTTGAAGAAGGAGTGTTCAGATTTTGGGAGATTCTCTGGAGGTTTAGCTGACTACTTCATCAATTTGAGATTCCAAATGTTGTGATCAAAAAATGCTTCTGTTTCTGTTGGCTTAAAAAAATCTAACCCTGTATATTGCAATTTATATCACCAGTCAACAGCCAATAATCATGTATCATGCACAAAGATAAAACTCTCCTTCCATCTCAAGGTCCTCCAGCCAGGCCGACATTTTAAGCTCTCAGTTACTGATCACCTTAATACCAACGGGCAGGAATGTATGAGCATCTTTTGCTGGTAAATTGTCCCATCAATTTTTGTAAATACTATTGATATTATCAAGCCCCCTTTTCCATGATTGTTGAGTAATATTGGAATGATAATTCAAAATGCCTGCAAACTCTTCCATGTGGGATAAAAATATTCCTTGAAAATTAGCAGACAATGACACTTTGGGCTCAGGGTCAGGAACTATATCAGTCATATCTCGTCCCATTGTATCATGTTTAATTGTTTCCCTTTCTTGAAAGGCTTGAATATTGCGAGGAGAGGCGGGAGGGGTTGCATCATGCATTGTTTCATTGGGTATTGGGGGGCTTTCAGTATGTGGAGCTTCATCATGGATTGTTTCATTGAGTATTGGGGGGGGTTCAGTATGCGGAGGTTGATTATCAATATGGTCCCCTTCAACATTGATAATTTCATGACCTTGAGCCCGAGAATTGTTTGCGGCTTCAAAGGTACGGCGTTTTTTGTTTGTTTTTTTGGTTGCATGTATATTTGGTCTTTTTCCTAATCCTTTGCCTGGAAATCTAATTACAACTCAAGTTCCTTCAGGTAGAGATTCTCCCACCTCCACACCTGCCCATATATTGTAAGCAGTTATTTTTATCACTTTTTTTTTGAATTAGTAATAGACTTACGGTTCAAATCCATTTTGAGCAGGCTCATGGCTTCAGCAATCTTTTGATGCACATAATCAGGAATTTTACTATCATTTTGAATTTTTTCAAGCCTTGGGATTGTTTGAGCAATGTTGGAGACAGATTGTTCCTGAGATATAATTTCCACCTCCCCACTGAAAATTACATCATCTTGCCCATCATCTTCTGTCAGTGCACAAGGTTCAACAGTCTTTTCCCTCTCATAACTTTTAAAATTTGGTTTCTGAGAGCTTGGAGGCTGACCTGAAATAAAGGCTATGACACAATATCAGGTTTTGGGAGATTAGAAATATTCAAGATGGATGCATACTCACATTCTGGAAGAACTGGTGGATCTTGATTATCTTCATGTGACTGGCTCTCTACTTCAATGCCTAATTCACAACTACTGGCAATATCAGAGATTTCACTTCCACTCTCTGGGGCTGAAGTTGGTCATTCATTGAATTCAGTTGAATTTCCCGGGGTTTGGGCCATAGAGGAGGTAGTTTATTAAGCAAATAGATGGTGACTAGTTGATTGATAACTTGTTTGCAAATTTTTGAATAAAAATATCCAAATTGAAGAAAAAAGGTGGAAGTAAAATAATTGCATTTGCAAAATGCGATTTGTCGGGAAATTGAAGGAGGCGATGTTTTGAAAATTATTTCATATCATGCAAATGAAATCACTTCCCTGTGAGACATTGAATAAAGTTGACTAGTGAGAAACCTACCAAAGTCAACTTTTGAACTATTCAACACTCATGAGGTAAGGACTAAGCAAAGTGTTCCATTTGAATGATATGAAATAAAATGGTTTTGTCGGCAAAACAGGAGACACAATTCTTGTCTTAAATAGTCCACTTATTAGGTTTTAATTTGTGAGTCTCATGATTTAAACCCTAACCACAACATTGTGAATATACTGACCAATTTCCCCTTAGGTCCTGTTGGCAGAGAAGGCCACTCAGCATATTTCGGCGATGGCGTCCATTGTGTACGCTAACAAGCCACCGTACACTATGGATGTAGTACGGAAGCGTAAGGATGATAAGCAGGGTTGGGAGGATGTCGGGAGGGCACTGCACAAGCATAAGGAGAAGTGGTGTCGGGAGGATGTTGGGAGGGCACCACACAAGCATAGGGATAAGTGATGTTGGGAGGGCACTACACAAGCGTAAGGATAAGTGGTGTTGGGAGCATGTCGGGAGGGCACTCGGCGAGCGTAAGGATGGTAAGCAGTGTCGGGAGCATATCGGGAGGGCACTTTAGCGAGTGTAAGGATAAGTGATGTCGGGAGCATGTTGGGAGTGCACCACGTGAGCATAAAGATGGTAAGGGCAGGGGTGTGAAAGCGTAAGGAGTGGTGAGGACGGAGATGGGGGGCAGTGTCAGAGTCTCATCTGGAGGGCGGTGCGGGCTCGTAAGCATGCGAAGCTTCGGGGCGGATTAGGTGGGGATGCAGAAGCCAATGAGGTGAAATTACCCAAACATTGTGAATAGTGTTGAAATGGGTTTGGGCTTTGAGTGACATTCTCATGTGACACATGTGACGATTGACATTCCCTTGATGCTGACGTGACGTGACCCACTAAATCCAGTGACTATAAAGTGACACTAACGCGACTGAAGCAAAATTTTATACTGACAGCGGTGCAACGTGAAGTCAATCGCCAACGATTGATGCAAGATTCGCCCTGGTGAATGCTGGATTTTGAGTGGGTGATTTGGTAGCTTTGACACCCCCCAATGTTTACTTATTGTTTCATAGTCAAACCTTACGTTTGCAAATGTACTCCCACAGTTATTCAGTGTTATCTTTGATTTTGGATCATTTTATTCCCTTGATTATTTTAAAAACGTCTGACCTCAAAACAATGAATAGATGAACTGATTATAAAAGTGCATATATCCAGCTATCTCAGTACGTAGTGGCTTTACAGATATGACATGAAATATTAATAGATGTATTTTTGGATGAAGAATTCAATGGTGACATTTGTTTTACAATTTTAATGATTTTTTTCTGAGATAATCAAGAATTGATTCATTTTCATGGCATTTTTTACTTATTTTAATTGTTTTTGAGATTTGAGTTTTAGCTCTTCTTATTAAAATAAGCTTCATAATATTTCTTATGACCCTTTAGGATATTTGATCATATGTCAAAGTCTCACAGAGATAGGAGAAGAGCATTGTGTCATATCTGTATGAATCAATACCACTCACCATGAGCAAAGTGGCTACACCTGAAATCAGGTGTTGCATTTGGAAATATGATTGAACCCAGCTTTTACTGAGCTTGATCCTTTCTTCTGAACTAGTTTGTTCCCAGGGTTCAATTGTTTGTAAATGTTCCAAGTACTTCTAACCCACTAAAATATTGAACAATTTTGAAGCTTGATATTCTATCCTTTCAATTGGATATGATAAATCTCTAGTACATTAAATTAATTTTTAAGATCATGGTACAAATTAAAAATTCTTTTCATTAACCATTTTACCTTTATTATAATAACATTCACTATAGAAAATTCACTTTCACACCTAAATCACTAATTTATAAACTTCCTTTTCTCATTTGAATTACTCATTAATTGAGGCAGGTTTTTTTAAATTAAGAAAGCCTTCATTTTTCCTTTTTCGGCATATATCATTTTAATAGGGGGTGTCAAATTTACCAAATCCCACACTCAAAATCCTGAGTTTTTTTTGCCAATTCCCCATTAGGTTTTTGGGATTTGGGAAATCCCACACCTCGAGAGGTGAGGTATTTTGAGGTACAAAAACCCAGGTTTGTTGGTACCAAATCCTGCCTTTAGCTCCACTTGAAGGGACATTTTTACAACACACAACTCAGTAAGGGCATGTTGAATTGCATGCAACTCCCCTTCTCTTGCATAAAGTCTGAATATAATGGTCATTTATTAAGTTGATTGATTTCAAATTGCATTTTCTATACATATTTTCTTTATTTACCATGCCAAAGGCATTGCAAAAGCTACCTTTACTTCAGATGTTAAACTCACTGTATTTCATTGATTCTCTCAAATCTGATAGTGATTCTGATATCCAGGAAGATATAATCTTATTAGATATGATAACACCACGAATATACATCAATACTTGTAGAAGATATCCATCACATTACATGTATACACAAGGGTGAATCTTGCCTCAATTGTTGGGAATTGACTTCATGTCAAGCAAACATCAAGCAGGATAAAAGTCAAGCTCACATCAAGCAAACGTTGAGCACATGTCACACTCTGGTCTTACACCAAATCCTGTGACATCCACCCATATTGGTTCCCCTGTGCCGTCAACTGAGATTCCTCACCACCAGATCCTCCCTCAACCATCCAAAAGTTGGTAAAAATTACACAAGACCCGCCTGTTTCCACACGCACACATCAAAGAGGTCCTTCAGCCAGTTTGATGTAAAGTTGGGGGGTTTGACTTCACCAGGTCATCCATGAAAGGACTCCGCCTCCAGGGGATTTTCATTTTGTGGATGACACTGGTAGAGCCCACTGCACAATACCACAGGTGTGGTGCGGTTGCATTGGCATGTGCAGGGGCGGGTGCGTAAGGGCTGATTCCCCTTCCAACAAGATGATGGTGCAGTTGGAAATTTTGGATGCTGTGATAGGTGAGTGTGGGGGTCATTTGATCATTGAAATTGGCTTCTTCACACTGTACCCAATGTCAAAATAGTAATTTCTTTGTGGAAATGTGAAATAATGGGCTTTTTTTGTCACAATTGCATGTCTCTGTCACCAAATTTTGAGCCAGTTATTTCACTAGCAAAATTTCTAATGAATCTGAGAGATTGCCATTTTTGTAGACTAAATATCATTAAATAACAGTCTTATCATTACAATCAGTCCACCTTACATAGCTTTGTTATCATACAATCCACACTTACCTTCTATTTCTTCTTCAGATATAATCAAATGTCCATCATCAAAACTAAGAGCTTTATAAATATTCAGATGCGGCCAATCTGGTAAGAAATTCACATCAATCTTCAAAGTTTTCAAGATCAGAAAGTTATTGTTCAGTATGCTAGATGGCTCAGAGACTTTAAAAATGCTATTAATAATACCAAATCGTCGTGAGTTGTCCCTCAGAAAACATATCACACTGTTGCTGACATTTTTGGATTCAGTTGAAAGTATATTGTTCCCAATATTAATGTTTGAAACTGGAAAATACCAAGGTGAGACAATCCTTGAAGTGGGATGACTTGTGGATTGTATGGTAGTGTCTAAGCTGATCCATTCAACTATTTCCCTTATGGAATGAAAATTCTGTAAGTACCCAACCAGGCAATCATAGTTTCACTTTTCATGGCGGTATGGTTTGTTCTATTTTTGGTGATTGAACAGGGAAGGCGGCTGTGATTCAAAACGTTGTTTTATTTCACATGGGACGGATGGGGATTTCAGGGGAACAGAAAGGTTGGAACATCAAAAGATATGTTGAAGTAAGTTTTTATCTAAATCATCTATTCAGAGCTGCAAGAAGTTAGTCTTATTCAGTTCATGTGTTTAATCAATGTGAATATATTGATCTTATCAATTGATGTACATATTTTGTTATTTGTTGGCATCTTTGCAAATACTCCAATAAAGCACTCATAACCCCATGTGGCTAGGGCTTGTGCTGGGCCCCCACATTGGAAGAGTTCAATAATATGATCAGAAAAATGATGATTTGGTTTACTTTTCTGTTTTGGGAACAGGTGTTGATTGGAAAGGCAGAATGTTTTCCAATTTTTATCAAATGCAGTTGCATCATTAATTGAAACAGTCCAACTTGTGGCAATGTTGATAGCACTAATCAAATGGAATATATTTGTGAGACTTGAGGTATATTTTACATACCCGAATAGGCCACAATTATCTTAAAAAGAAATTTTGAATTATACATAGCTCATAAATCATGCATATATTCAAAATTCATCATTTTTGATTTCAGAAAAGATGAATCACTTTTTATTGAGTAAGTAAATCCATGGATTTAAGGCCAGATTTGGATTCTACACAAAAACTCACCTAGGGTAGCTCCATAGAGTGAATAAGCTCAAATTAACTCTTTGAGGTGGTAAAATGGAAAATACTTCAATACCACATCATCAATACCACATAAAAGATCCGTGAAAACTTTTGTTTTTCTTAATTTCACGCCAAAATAATGGGAAAGTGAGAAATCCCATGTTACATATACACTAAGAATAGTGTTATGCATGTTTTGAGCACTTAATATCATGGTATTCTTACATGGACCTTTGGTACACCCATAGTGGATATCTCACTTTAAGCTTAAATTACTATTTTGACGTAAAAAATAGACAAGGGGGACAAAAGACATCAAAGAGAGCCAGGGTACCCAACTTCTGAGGACTCAGAGGCATGGATAGCTCCAAAGCTTGGTTCCATGGCTGATCTTGACCCAATTGGTAAACTAAACCTCTTTGGGAACTTGGTTACCATGTCACAACTACTGTAAATCTTAAGAAAATAGCAAATAACCTGCTATTTTGACGTGCCAAGGAGGTAAAGAGCTACTTAGACTCCTGTAACCACGTCAATTCTTAATTACTTTCCATGGATAAACCCCAAAAGAGTAATTAAAACCCTTTTTGGACTTGTATCCATTGATTTACCTCATAGCAACCAGTGAAACACTGATATTTGCAATTCTAAGTAGAAATGAGGTGAAACCTGTAAAAATTCATTAAAAATACAATTCTTAATGAATCCTTCTGAAATTTTCAGGACCAATGGAGAACTGTACTATCTATGGTATAACCAAAAAAAATTACAGTTGTACTGGTAAAATTAAAAGTTTTACGTACAGTCCATTTTTGTCCATTCTATGTGAAACACTGAATCTTCAAAAATTCACAGTAATTAAAACCTGTGATTAAATTGGCAATAACATTGATAAATTTGAGAAATCAATTATTATTTTGGAATAAAAGAAGATTTACAGATGTTACTCCTTTTATTCTTAACCATATTGGGGTTGGTAGTCACGTAAAAGCATCAATTAAGTAATTATGATAATCTTACGTGACAACAGATGATGCAATCATTAATCCAAAAAGGTTTATTGTTTTCTCACTCACTGGTTTTTTCAGTTTGCTCCATGGCACGCCTCTGTGAGCTGTTGTTGACTTAAAAGAAGCCTCTTCTTGCTGTTTTTTCCATATCATCATCATCTTATTAATCATTTATATCAGTATTACCAACAAGTAAGTATTAGTTAAAACTTTTCTTAAGTGTTTTATTCTTTCAGTATAAATCAGAAAGACGTGAAATCATAAAAATCAACTTTATATTGTTGTAATACATTTATAAGTTCATTTTGATCCTCTAAATCCACAATTATACGTCAAATGTCTCTATCTTATCTTTCAATAAGCTCTTTGGAATATTAGTGAGTGATTTATCTTTAATTCTTAAAGTTTTTCTCTAAAAATAGTTTTCTTCAAGAATTATCATTATAATTATTCTTGCAAAAGATAATTATATATTAAAATAATTATATTATTCTAATAAAAGAAGTTTTTATTATTAAATTCCTCTTGGAATTGATTCTTGTAGACAATTACTTACTCACTGTTAAGATCACTAGTAGTGCTTAAAACATGAAAGAAATAATTCTTTAATTATTTAATTGTGGTTATGATAATATTTTATTATTATATTTCATAAGAACAGACATAGTACTGTTGATTAATAGTAATATTATCATCAGTTTCATAGTCAAATCTTACATTTGGGGCCCTGGCTGTGTTTTTTGAACCTTGTACCCTTAATTAATATATTTTTAAGTTCTAAAATATATTAATTTAATATTTTTTTTCTTCAATTTAAAGAAAGAATTATTTTCTTTTTGAAATTGTCTTAAAATCTTATTTCATTGAGGAATTTGGTTTAATTTTGTACTGTTTTTACACGTGGCTTTTTCACATCCAAAAACTTATAAAATTATTCTTTGAGCTACTCTGACTTGATTTTTTATTCAAACTCTTAAATTTTAATACCTTTTTCTTTGAAAAGAATATTTTTTTTAATATCAAAAAGTAATAAAACTTATAAAAAATCTTTTAAAAATATCTTAAATCATAAAAATAATTTCTTTTATTATATTTTCTCTTTAAGTGTCTTTAATCAAATACTGTGCAGCTGGCAACAGACTCAGTAAGAGATACATCAATAGTCCTGAATCTTCAGAAGCAGAATCTGAAGAAAGTATTGAGGTGCAAATTGCTAAAAGAGGCACCTTATTTAACTCAGAAAACGCTAAATTACCACCAAAAGGTGTGTATTTTATCTTATATTTTCACTTTTTATCCTTAAAAATTGACGTGAAAATGGTGCATACCAGAAATGGAAGCAACTATTCAGTCCAACCAGATGGATGTGGACAAGGAAGAGGCAAGACCAAATCCAGAAGTGCCAAATCTTCCACAACAAAGACACATCTGGAGGATGCCAGAGTTGCCCCCCATTCCCCAAGGTCTGTACCAACAGATTTTGACGTGAATTCTGAGCCTGGACTAATTCATGATATTATTTCCAGGGCTGAACCATTTTAAAGGAGCAGCAATAGAAATATATCAATGCCAGTACAAGAATTGGTTCAGAGCAGCCAAAGAGGAGGAGTGGGAAATCTGCCCAAGCCTTTGGCAGGGGGCCATGAACTCCTAATTACACATCAAGAGCTTTCTGGGTCAGGAGAAGACCATAGAACTCTTAGGAGGTTGGAGCCCCCTGTCTTGCAAAGAGAAGGTCAAAAAGATAAAGAATTGGTTGAAGAACCAAAGTCTTTTATCCATAGACCAGAAGAAAGAGTTGGAAATGACTCCAGCTTTGGAGACAGAGGCACCAGTGGTGTCCACCAGCTCCAAACCAGCTCCAGAAGTGTCCAAGGACAAACTCAAGGGACCTCAGAAGAAGCAGAAAGGTCCCAAGAACCATCAAGGCAAAGGAAAAGGCAAAGCCAATTGGCACAGACCTTACCCACAAGGGTACAGGATCCCCAGATTGGAGCCTTCAGCCGTGGACAGTGTCTTCAATATGGCCAGGACTCTGATGGAATTCACAGTCAAGAAGCAGGAAAGGATGAAAAGAACCTTTCCACGCAAATAATTGGTGTACAGACTAGTATTAATGTAGAAATTGGTAAACTTGATAGAAAGTTAACTAAAATTGCATCAGATATAGTTGAATTAAAGAAAAATGACAAGACATGCATTGAATTGCACCAAGTGACACATGCCAGACTTGACTCAATTACCAATTCTTTCAAAAGAATTGAAAACATGTGCCAAGTTCAGCATGATGAGATGGAAGAATTTTCCATTTTTGAGGTGAATAATCAACTTACAATTTTACACGACCAAGTCTTAAAAATAGTTGAGAATACCAACCAATTTGCTATACACTTAGCAAAAAGTGACAGTGAAAGACAGAAGTTGAAAAATGAAATAATTGCAAGTGTGGAACAAATTCATAAGAATCATGAACCACATATGCCAAGACATTCTACACCTTTAGCTGAAGAGAAACTTTCTGTTAAAGAAAGTCTCACCCCATTCTTGGGAGAAAATTCCTACTCTGCAAGAGATATTCCCAAAATAGAAGAATGGCCAACATTCTCTGGTGAAGGAGAATATAACCATATTGAATTAATCAGGACTATTGATATGTTGCAAGAAGACTTTAATATACCTGATGAAATCATAGTGGGAAAATTACACTGTCTGTTTACCAGAACTGCAAAGAAATGGTATTACAAAATGAGGATTGATCATGGTAAACATGATTGGTCTTGGTGGAAATCTGAAATAATTATTAAATGGGCCAATAATTCTTGGAGGTTTAAAATAGAAAATGCCTTTGAAAGTGCCATTTTTAACTCAGAGAAAGATAAACCACTTACTTGGTTCTTCAAACAAAAAGACAGCTTATCTGCTTTACAACCAGATATGTCTGAAACTATGATTAATATGAAAATATTGAGAAAGTGTGGAGGAGAATTGGAACATGCTATCAAAAGCAGATGTGTAGAGCCCTGTTCAACAGAAGACTACATTAATGCTATGGAAGATATCATTACCAGAACAAGAATTGGTAAAACTGGGTCTAAAATACCAACAGAATCCAAGATGACCTCTAAGATTGCCAGAGAGGATAAGAGGCCAGAAAAACCTGTCTTAAAGTGTCATAAATGTGGAAGCACTTCAAATTTAGCCAACACTTGCACAAAAAAGACAAAAATCAATGAAGTTCAAGTCATTGAAGAGATTCAGTGTACTGAAGAGAAGGAAGAATCTGATCAAGATTCTGCAGTCTCTGAAGATACACCAGTAGAGGACTATCCCATTGAAAACATCACAGCTTTCTTTGAGGTCACAGAAGTCCATACCCACTTGCCACAGTACAGTGAGGATTTCTGCAACCTGACCAATATCCAAGATGCCAGAATGTGTAAAACAAAACCTGCTAGAGGAAAGGGTTATACTGCTGGAGCATCCTGTATCACATCAGTTTTGATGAGTGATATTGAAGCAAAAGTAAATTTGGATACAGGGGCATTTTGCACTTGTTTGGGCAAAGATTATCTCCAAATTATACTTCCTGGATGGAAGAAACATCTGTTACCAATAGAAGGTGTATAATTTAGTAGTGCCAGTAACAATATGTACCCCTTGGGTATATTAGACACTAATCTTGTATTCCCACACCCAGCAGGAAGTGTAAGGATGAAAACTGAAATTGTTGTAATGGATAATTGCACATCTCAGCACATCATTCTTGGAAATGATTACTTGAATATCTATGGTATTGACATCAATAACCATAAAGACAGATATTTCACAATTGGGGATAACAAAAGACAAAAATTTGCCTTTTCCAATATGCCAAAACAAATATCTGTGGTATCTTCTGTCAAAGATACTTATAAAGATGAATTTGTGTCTAATCAACTTGTTGAAGCACAGATTAATCCATCTTTGTCACCAAAAATGAGGAATGAACTTATTGACGTGTTATACACATACAATACTGCACTTGCCTCTGATAATGAACCATTAGGTGCTATAAGAGGACATGAAGTTGATATTACTCTTAATATTGACAGACCATATCCCCCAGTACTTAGAAGACCAGCTTATCCAGCCAGTCCCAGAGCTAGAGAAGCCTTGGAGAAACATATCCAGGAGTTAATTCAACTTGGTGTACTAAGGAAAGTAGGCCATAATGAGGAGGTTGAGGTGACAACACCTGTTATCATTGCTTGGCATAATGATAAGTCAAGAATGGTTGGACATTTTAGAGCTTTGAATACGTACACAATTCCAGATAGGTATCCAATCCCTAGAATCCAAGAAACCTTGACTCAATTGTCTAAAGCCAAGTATATAACATCAATGGATGCATTGAAAGGCTTCCATCAAAATCTTTTGACGCCTAAAGCTAAGAAACTACTTAGAATTATCACTCACTGTGGTATTTTTGAATATCTTAGGATGCCATTTGGCATTAAAAATGCTCCATCTCATTATAAAAGAATGATGAATACCATCTTCCCCACAGAACTGTCTGAAGGATGGCTTATCATTTATATTGATGATATTATCATATGTTCTGACTCATGGTCTTTACACCTTGAAAGACTTGAAAGAGTACTTCACAAAGTTGCAGAAGTGAATATGAAAATTTCACTTAAGAAATGCAACTTTGGCATTGAAGAACTTAAAGCATTAGGACATGTTGTTTCTGGTTCAAGCTTGGGTATTGACAAAAATAAAGTGGCAGCAGTACTGCTTAAGCCAATACCCCAGAATAAAAAAGAAATGATGTCTTTTCTTGGATTTGCTAGTTACTATAGGCAACATTTAAAAGACTTTGCAATTCTGGCCAAATCACTCTATAGAATCTGTGAACAACAGAATGTATTTGAGGTGACAGAGGAGAGAATTAAAGCTTATGAGAAGATAAAGAAAGCCCTTACAGAAGCACCTTTACTCCTCATGCCTGACTGGAATATTCCTTTTAAGTTGTACATTGATGCATGTGGAAATGGATTGGGGGCAGCCCTACATCAAGTCCAAATTATTGATGACAAACCTACAGAAGGACCAGTTTGTTATATCTCCAGGCAAATCAAACCAACAGAAGCCAGATATGGTGCAAGCCAAATGGAGTGCTTACGTTTGGTATGGGCACTTGAGAAATTACACTACTACCTTGATGGCAGTGTTTTTGAAGTGATAACTGACTGTAATGCAGTAAAATCACTTCTTGTAAGGTTTGACTATGAAACAATAAGTAAAAATTACTAATTTTTTACTTATTGTACTCTATATGTCCTTATAATTGAAATAAATAAGATTAAAATAATAATAATAATAAAGAAATATTATTATTATGGCGTAAAAATATTATATTATTAAATAAATATAATAATATAATTAATATTATATGAAATTATAATATTATAAATAATATATTAATATAAAATAATTAATATATTATAAAGCTCTTTATTATTGTTACCAACAAATAATAAAGGCGTAAAAAACTGTTTTTTATAAATAAAAAACAATTAATAACAATAATATTACTAATATTAAAGTTATATATTAATATAAATACTATTTATATTAAATAAGAATTATTAAGAGTAATAATAAGAGAGAAAGTATTATAATAAGATGAAATAACCTACTTTTAACACTTAAAATAATAATTTTGAGATATTTTACGCCAAAAGAATATAATACAACTTTTTCAAATTGTATTTACAATAAAAAATAAAGAAAATTACTAAGATTCTTGATTTTACGTGGAAATGAGTTTATAGAGAGATTTATGACAAAAACAATTAAAGAATTGATTTAATCACGTAAAAATAGTGATCAATATTAAGATGGTCTTTGGTCTTTAATAATATAAGAGTTTTATATATAAAGAATAAAGAAATTACCTTTTATTTAATTGATTTAATGTTTTTGATGCGTCTGAGGGGAAATAGAGTAAAAAGAGCTCTATTTATAGTAAATACCTCCCTCCTAGAGTCCAACAGGCTTCTAGTAGACGTTTACTGATCATATCCACTGGAATTGATCAATATTTTAAGGTTTGAGGGTGATTACATCATGATCAAACCATATTACATCATTATTACACCATTATTTAGAGTTATCACTATAACTCTAAGTTTGATGACATCAGAGGCTTGGCAGAACCCCAAATTTCGTTTATTTTATGAGCTTTAATCATAAACTAATAGTATTCACCAATTATATCACTCTTAAGACTGTTAAACTTAAATTAAGGTTACAGTATGTGATCATAACTGCTCAAATTAAGCTCAAACTTTGATCCTCAATAACTTTTAAGATTTACACGCTAAAGCAGTTCAGAGAGTGAATTCTGATAGCCTGGCATAACCTTTTTATTCTGCCAAGAGCTTTTCATTACATCATCAAAACTCTAATTGTGATGATTTTTCTTGTAACTCATCTTTTCTGTCGAAATTCAATATTTTAAACTTCAAACCTTGATTTCAGGGGGTTATACCCTGAATTTAATAATAAAAATTACATCATTCTTCACGAATGAACTAGGAGAATCCAACTGTGTACTTTTTTTTAAGTTTGGAACACTTTCACAACAAAGTGGTCAACAGCTCTGTTGATTTTTATCAATAATTCATCATAGGTTTTAACCTTGTTTATAATTTGTAAAATAAAGTTCATATCTGTGTTCTTACAGTAATTACGTGGTAACTTTTTTTCTGGTTCATCATTCTATCATGTATAGTTTAGAAGATATTAGCTATGATCCTTGAATATATGCGTTGACCAAAAAAGTGCATATATTCAGGATAATTCCTTAAGTATTAACATTGGAAATTAGCTTCCTAATTGTTTTATGTGTGGATTTTCATGGGGAATCCACTGGTACAATTTATTTCACCTGTTGTTTCATTAGTTCTTGAGATAAATAAGGTTTTATGATTTTTATAAGGTATTATACCTTATAATTCCTTAAATATTGACTTTACAGATATGCCATAAAAATGGTATATGTGTACTTTTCCATGGGGAATCCAATGGTATAATTTATTTTACAATTTGATTCATTGGTTTTTAAGTTAGACCAATTTTTGTACCAATTTATGGTATTTTTTGTATATTTAAGTAATTATTCTTAATGTATAATTATTCTAAGTAATTTTAATGTAATTATATTAAAGGTATAATTGTTCTGAGTCTTTTTTGTGGCCTTATTGGGTATGTGGTCATATCTCAAAGGCTCACATTCCCTACCACCAAAAAAGATTGTACCCCAATCTGATATGTGTGATTAGGGTATCATCCACTGTCCTACCTCTTCATTAGAATTTCTTAGTCTTGAAGCTCAATAATGCTTAACTTTTCTATTTTTCAGGCTTTCTTTCATGTCTGAACCTTCTTAGTAGTTTATCAGCATTTGTTATATCTTTCTCAAGTAGCCATTCATCTTCTTGAGTTGAATTTCTATACCTTACAAGGTATTCCCTTTCTTTTTTGTTTCTTGTCCTTCTTTCTTTAAGGACTTTTACTATTTTCTTTTCTTCTCCTTCTTCCAAGGGTGGAATTTCAAGTGGGGGTTTGTTTCTTAGTGGAAATAACTCCTTGTCACTTGAACTGTAAGGCTTTATTAGACTCACAGGGAAAGTTGGGTGTTTGTTCATTAGTTCACCTATGAGTTCTAATTGCACAGCATTGGGTCCATGGAGTGCTTTTATCATAAATGGTCCTGCAAAGGAATCTTTCAATTTCTTTGGGCCTTTTATGTTATTGAAATTAAGGGTTGATACTAAAACCAAGTCTCCTATTTTGAAATCAGGTGGCTTATGACTTTTATCCCATCTTTCTTTTGCATATTTAAAAGAATCTTGCATGCATCTGTTTGCATGGTGTCTTGCTTTGTCAAGCATTATCTTGAAACTGCTTGCTGTTGGATGTATATCCACTAAGTCCTTTTTGAGGGTATCATAAGGAAGTCTTGGATTCCAACCTTTCTCTAGCATTGCTGGTGTTTTGCCAGTAGAAGAATGGATTGATGTCTTATATGCCAGTTCAAGTGCTGGTATTAGTGTACACCAATCATGGGTAAAACCAGCAGAATCTTTGAATTCTAGCCCATAAGCACAGAATCTTCTGATCATATCCTCTAGGGTCTGTATCATTCTTTCTGCTAGACCATCAGTTTGAGGATGATAAGCTGTTGAGAATGATAATTTTGTCCCAAACCAGTTATGGAGATTTGTCCATAATGCTGAAGTGAACTTTGGGTCTCTGTCACTTATCATATTTTGGAATAAGCCTGTGTGGCTAATGACTTTATTCCATATAATTATGGCTGTATCCATAGCTGTGTCATCTTTATGACATGGTAAGAACATGGGAGTTTTACTGTACCTGTCAACTAACACTAGGCATGCATTATAACTCCTGTCTCCTCCTGGAGGTAAGGCTGTTACCCAATCCATATGAACTATTTCCCATGGGGATTTTGGTTCTTGGATTTGGATCATCATTCCAAATTTCTTTCCTGTGGCTCTGTTGGCTTTTTGACATCTGTCACAGGTTTGGCAGTATTCTGCAACATCTTTCTTCCAATTTGGCCACCAAGAGCAGGTTTTCACCCTCTCTAGTGTCCTATCTTCTTAGAGATGTCCAGATGCAACACTATCATGAAACTCATGTAAAATAGTGTTTATTAGTGTTCTATCTGTTAAGGCCATAACACATGTGTGTTTTGTTCTATGGTAAAGGATTCCATCAAGGAGGTGAAATCTTCCTTCATCATATGCCTTTTTCCATATTTCATCTAGTTTTGATGAAAGTGATGGATCTTTGCAGTCTTTCATTAGAAGTTGGCTTAAGATATGGCAATTTTTGTCTGTCTTATAGCTTTCTTTAACTTGGTTAAAGAATTCTGTGCCAATGTCTGTAACACATATTCCTTCTATATGGTGCTCTTCTTGTGGTACCCATGCTGGATTGTCAGGGGTATTTGCTAGAGCCCATCTGCTAAGACCATCTGCATTTTTATGAATATTTCCAGATTTATGAACAATAGGCATATTTCCTCTATATTCTTGGATAGCAATTTGCCATCTCAGCATATGTCTATTTGGAGTCTTCATATTTAATAGTGATTTCACAGCATTACAGTCTGTGATTACATCAAATACTGTGCCATCCAAATAATAATGCAGTTTTTCTAAAGCCCATACTAGGCATAAGCATTCCATTTGGCTTGCTCCATACCTTGCTTCTGTTGGCTTTATCTGCCTTGAAATGAAACAAATTGGTCCTTCCACTGGTTTATCATTGATAATTTGTGTTTGGTGAAGTGCAGCACCTAGTCCTTCTCCACAAGCATCAATTTACAGTTTGAAGGGTAGTTTCCAATCTGGCATCAGAAGAAATGGGGCATTTGTTAAGGAATTTTTCAATTCTTCATATGCCTTGACTCTTTCTTCTGTCATCTCATAGACTGTTTGTTGGTCACATAGCTTATACAAGGATTTAGCAATCTTTGCAAAGTCCTTTATATGCTGTCTATAGTAACCAGCAAATCCTAGAAATGATTGCATTTCTTTTTTGGTTTGAGGCATTGGTTTAAGTAGTACTGCTGCTACTTTATTTTTGTCTATGCCTAGACTAAGGCCAGATACTACATGTCCTAGTGCCTTTAATTCACTGTATGCAAAATGACATTTTTTCAAGGAAATTTTCATATTTACTTGGACTATTTTCTGTAGTACCCTTTCTAGTCTTGTAAGGTGATTTTCCCAAGTTTCTGAGCAAACTATGATATCATCAATATAGATAATCAACCATCCTTCTGATAATTCTTCAGGGAATATGGTATTCATCATTCTTTGAAAATGGGAAGGTGCATTTTTTATTCCAAATGGCATTCTTAAGTATTCAAAAATTCCACAATGGACTATTATTCTTAGTAGTTTCTTGGCATTGTCTGTTAAGACATTTTGATGAAAACCCTTCAGAGCATCCATAGCTGTGATGAACTTAGCTTGTGACAATTGGGTTAATGTCTCATGGATTCTGGGTATTGGATATCTGTCTGGAATGGTATAGGTATTCAGGGCTCTGAAGTCTCCTACCATCCTTGATTTTCCATTATGCCAAGTTATAATGACAGGTGTAGTAACTTCTACTTGTTCATTATGTCCAACCTTTCTTAATACTCCAAGGTCCATTAATTCTTTAATGTGCACCTCTAAGGCTTCTCTAGCTCTTGGACTGGCTGGATAAGCAGGTCTTCTTAATAAAGGTGGGTAAGGTTTTTCTACATTAAGAATTATATCCACTTCATGTCCAATTATGGCACCTAGTGGCTCTTTGTCAGTTGCAAAGGCATTTTTATACTTAAATAAGAGATCAATCAATTTTTCTTTCATTTTTTCTGTTAATTCTTGATTGAATTCTGCCTCTTTGAGTTGTTCAGATATAAAAAGTTCCTTTTCTGGAATTTTTTCTTCATTCTTAATAACTGTGATTTGTTTTTTGTTATTTAAGAATCCAAACTTTTGTCTTTTGTTATCTCCTATGGTAAAATATCTATCCTTTTGGTTGGAGATATCTATACCATAGATTGATAAGTAGTCATTCCCAAGTATGAAATGATTACTAGTACAGTTGTCCATTACTACAAACTCTACTTTAATTCTGACACATTGTGAGGGATGAGGAAAAACTAGTGTTAAATCAATTATTCCAAGGGGCTTCATGCTCTCACTTGCACTACTAAATTTGACACCTTGTATTGGCATAAGTTTTTCTTGCCAGTCTGGGACAATGGTTTTTAAATAACTTTTGCCAACACAAGTGCAATATGCCCCTGTATCCAAGTTAAATTTTCCTTCTTGGTTATTAACCATAACAATACTTATACTTGATTTTCCTGCTGTATATCCCATTCCTCTTGCAGGTTTGGTTCTATACATTTTGGCATCTTGTATGTTTGTCAGATTTGTGTCAGATGTTCCAACTTGTGGCAAGTTTGAATTAACATCCAGTACTTCATAAATTATATCAATATTATTAATTTGTGCATTAATTATGTTGATTTCATCACTTGCAGAGCTTTCTGACTCTTCTGTCTCTTTTTCAGAGTCAGATTCCTCTTCTTTGTCATTGTGGTTTTCTGTTTTCACAATTTCATTAATCTTTGCTTTTTTAAGGCAATTATTGGCTAAGTGTCCAATACCTCCACATTTATGGCATTTTCTTTGCTCATTATTGTTGGATGTATTGGGCTTAAAGGATTCTTTTGATTTATCTTTTTTGATAAATGGTTTATTTGGGCTTTTAATGTCCAATTTTTTCCAAGTCCTGCCAATTTTTGTTCTTGTCACTATATCTTCTAGTGCATTTATATACTCTTCTGTGGAGCATGGTTCTATGCACCTGCTTCTTAGGCCATGTTCTAGTTCCCCTCCACATTTTTTAAGTATTTTCATATGCACCATCTTCTGTGACATTTCTGGGTACAGTGCATTAAGCCTTTCAACTTGTTTTAAGAACCAAGTTAAAGGTTTATCTTTCTCTGGGTCAAAGAAAGAGTTTTCAAATGCATTTTCTATCTTATACCTCCAGGCATCATTTGCCCACTTGGTGATTATTTCTTGTTTCCACCAAGACCAGTTATTTTTACCATTTGTTTGTCTTATGCCATAATACCATCTTTTTGCAGATTTCTCAAACAATGAATGTAATCTTGCAGTGATTAATTCATCTGGTATGGCATAGTCTTCTTGCAACATGTCAATTGTTTTAATGAATGACATGTGGTCATATTCACCTTCTCCTGTGAATGTTGGCCATTCCTTCAATTGAGGTGCTTCCTGCATTAATATTTGGTTATTGTCTTGGTGACTTAAGTCTGTTATGAATGGATTTGTCAATTCCTCTTTTTGCTTAACAGGGCTTCTTATATGAGAAAATGGTGTTGATAATTTTGGCATATTTAAATTAGCCTCATTAATTTTATCCATTTTTTCTGTAATAAGCCTTATTTCACTTTGAATATCATCTTTCAGATGCATTCTTGCTTCATCACTTTTTTCCACATGGTCCAAAAGTAATTTTTGGTGTGATGAAGTCTTTTCTTCAAATTTTTCTACAGAAATACTTAATTTATTTAATTTTTCAGTAAGATTGTCAATACTCACATCATAATTGATTATCAAAGTTTTGTCTTTGATATCTTTTATGTATTTATACAATTCTTGTTGTCCTTGTATTAATTTTTGAGTATTGTCAATTAAATTCTTTGGTTTATTATTTTCAACAATAAGCTTAATGTTGTCAATTTCTTTCTTGTTTTGCACAACAATTTTTGTTAAAGAAGATAAATTGTTATTTATTTCTTGTAGTGATAATAAACTATCTTTAATTTCTCTTAGAGGTAATATACTATTTTTAATTTCTGTTAAAGTATTTACAACATCTTTGGACAAGGTTATTTCGTTGGGAAATGAGGTTGTCTCATTCTTTGCTCTTCCTTGTCCTTGAATTCCATCAAGGTTCTGGCCATGTTGAAAACATTGTCCATGGCATCCTTTTGGATTCTTGGGATTCTGTAACTTGGGGAATATGGTTTCCTCCAATGCTTTTTCTTGTTCTTCTTCCCTTCTTGGGGAAGTGGGTTGGCTTGAGGCTTGCTGGTAGAAGCTACTGGGGCTTCTTCCTTGGTTGCCTCCCTCTTTTTGGCATGATAATCCTTGATTTTTCTGATTTGAGGTTTGGATGACAGTGGATTCCATCCATTGGAGTATTTCACTATCTCCTCCTCTTTGAGGAACTTTTTCAGGATGTGCCAGGAGTTCATCACTACTTGGTGTATTTGAGGCAGCATTTCCCAGTCTTTGTCCTTGTATACTGTGTAATACTGCTTGTACTGGCTCATGTAGATGTCTATTTGAGCCCTCTGAATGTGATTTGTACCTGTTTGAGTTACTCATACTTAGTTCCAATTCAGGCTCAGATATCATGGGCATTTCTGGGACTTTCCTTTGGGATAAGGCACTTCCTTGTGTGGATTCTGTTCCACTGGGGATATTGCCCTTTCTTTTCCCTTTTGAGGGATCAGTTCTACCTCTGAGTCCAGCTCCATCTGATTGGATGGAGTATTGGGAACCTCTTCTGGTAGTCATAATTTAAAGAATAAGAAAAAATAAAAGTATTTTTAGAATAAAATTCTTTTATGGCAATTTAAAAAGAGGTGCTCACCTTCAGAGTCTTGAATGGTGGGCCCTGGAAAGTCTAATTTCTTAGCTTTCTTTCTTTTGGTGATAACTGGTGTTGGAGAACTTTAACAAGTTTCTTCCACCAATCTCTCAACAGTAGCTTGGTTGTCTTCTGTTGGGTTATCTTCAAACACTAAAAAAGACAAATAAATATAAGTCTTTTTATAAGAAGTGTTATTTTTGGTAAGATATGGCAATTTTGCACATAGAAATTGCTTTTTTATCTTTGAAAAATTGAAATAAATAAAGAAATGAATAAAAATGAATAAAAATAACTTTTTTATTGGTTTTTAATATTTTTTAATATTTTTTATATATTTTTTTTTTTATTTTTAAAGAATAAAATAAAAATAAATATGATTCTTATAAAATTAAATTATAATCAAAATTATTTTTAATTTATAAAATATCTCTTTTAATCACTAGAGTCACTCAAAGAAAGTTCTTGCAAGTCTAAGGATGTGAAAAACCACGTGTAAGACAGTACAATTGCTTTCCAAATGCCTCAATAGCTTTTAAAATCAATAAAATATAAAATTATTATATAATTTTATGATTATAAATATAATTTATTATTGGATAAACCCAAATAGAATCTTTTTAAGGGTCTTTTAAGTAAATATCACGGCCAGGCCCCCAAATGTAAGGTTTGACTATGAAACAATAAGTAAAGATTACTAATTTTTTACTTATTGTACTCTGAATATCCTTATAATTGAAATAAATAAGATTAAAATAATAATAATAATAAAGAAATATTATTATTATGGCGTAAAAATATTATATTATTAAATAAATATAATAATATAATTAATATTATATGAAATTATAATATTATAAATAATATATTAATATAAAATAATTAATATGTTATAAAGCTCTTTATTATTGTTACCAACAAATAATAAAGGCGTAAAAAACTGTTTTTTATAAATAAAAAACAATTAATAACAATAATATTACTAATATTAAAGTTATATATTAATATAAATACTATTTATATTAAATAAGAATTATTAAGAGTAATAATAAGAGAGAAATTATTATAATAAGATGAAATAACCTACTTTTAACACTTAAAATAATAATTTTGAGATATTTTACGCCAAAAGAATATAATACAACTTTTTCAAATTGTATTTACAATAAAAAATAAAGAAAATTACTAAGATTCTTGATTTTACGTGGAAATGAGTTTATAGAGAGATTTATGACAAAAACAATTAAAGAATTGATTTAATCACGTAAAAATAGTGATTAATATTAAGATGGTCTTTGGTCTTTAATAATATAAGAGTTTTATATATAAAGAATAAAGAAATTACCTTTTATTTAATTGATTTAATGTTTTTGATGCGTCTGAGGGGAAATAGAGTAAAAAGAGCTCTATTTATAGTAAATACCTCCCTCCTAGAGTCCAACAGGCTTCTAGTAGACGTGTACTGATCATATCCACTGGAATTGATCAATATTTTAAGGTTTGAGGGTGATTACATCATGATCAAACCATATTACATCATTATTACACCATTATTTAGAGTTATCACTATAACTCTAAGTTTGATGACATCAGAGGCTTGGCAGAACCCCAAATTTCGTTTATTTTATTAGCTTTAATCATAAACTAATAGTATTCACCAATTTTATCACTCTTAAGACTGTTAAACTTAAATTAAGGTTACAGTATGTGATCATAACTGCTCAAATTAAGCTCAAACTTTGATCCTCAATAACTTTTAAGATTTACACGCTACAGCAATTCAGAGAGTGAATTCTGATAGCCTGGCATAACCGTATTATGCTGCCAAGAGCTTTCCATTACATCATCAAAACTCTAATTTTGATGATTTTTCTTGTAACTCATCTTTTCTGTCGAAATTCAATATTTTAAACTTCAAACCTTGATTTCAGGGGGTTATACCCTGAATTTAATAATAAAAATTACATCATTCTTCACGAATGAACTAGGAGAATCCAACTGTGTTTTTTTTTTTTAAGTTTGGAACACTTTCACAACAAAGTGGTCAACAGCTCTGTTGATTTTTATCAATAATTCATCATAGGTTTTAACCTTGTTTATAATTTGTAAAATAAAGTTCATATCTGTGTTCTTACAGTAATTACGTGGTAACTTTATTTTTGGTTCATCATTCTATCATGTATAGTTTAGAAGATATTAGCTATGATCCTTGAATATATGCGTTGACCAAAAAAGTGCATATATTCAGGATAATTCCTTAAGTATTAACATTGGAAATTAGCTTATTAATTGTTTTATGTGTGGACTTTCATGGGGAATCCACCGGTACAATTCATTTCACATGTTGTTCAATTAGCTCTTGAGATAAATAAGTTTTTATGATTTTTATAAGGTATTATACCTGATAATTCCTTAAATATTGACTTTACAGATATGCCATAAAAATGGTATATGTGTATTTTTCCATGGGGAATCCAATGGTATAATTTATTTTACAAGTTGATTCATTGGTTTTTAAGTTAGACCAATTTTTGTACCAATTTATGGTATTTTTTGTATATTTAAGTAATTATTCTTAATGTATAATTATTCTAAGTAATTTTAATATAATTATATTAAAGGTATAATTGTTCTGAGTCGTTTTTGTGACCTTATTGGGTATGTGGTCATATCTCAAAGGCTCACACTTCTTAACATGAAAACTCCCAACAGACATATGTTGAGATGGCAAATAGCTATTCAAGAATATAGAGGAAACATGACTATATTTCATAAAGCAGGAAACATTCACAAGAATGCTGATGGACTTAGTAGATGGGCTTTAGCCAACACTCCTGATAACCCACCTTATGTACCTTTGGAAGCTGAACCACAGATTCCAATTGAAGGAATTAAAATAACTGATATTGGAACTGAATTCTTTGAGGAGGTCAGAGAATCTTATAAACAAGACAGGAATTTCCATATCTTGACTTCTTTATTAGATAAAGACTGCAAAGATACATCTTTAGTTAATGCACTTGATGAAGTTTGGAAAAATTCCTATTCTGAAGGAAGATTTCACTTGTTTGATGGAATCATTTACCACAGAACAAAACATTCTTGTGTTATGACATTGTGCAGTAGATTACTTATCAATACCATTCTTCATGAATGTCATGATAGTATCTCCTCTGGACACCTGTCAGAATACAGAACACTTGAAAAAGTGAAGAACTGTGCATGGTGGCCATCTTGGAGAAGAGAAACCATTGAATATTGCCATACCTGTGACAGATTCCAAAAAGCAAACAGGATAACAGGCAAGAAATTTGGATTAATGATCCATATTCAAGAACCAAAATCCCCTTGGGAAGTTGTTCACATGGATTGGGTCACAGCACTTCCTCTAAGTGGTGACAGAATTTATAATGCTTGTTTAGTCACTGTAGACAGATATAGCAAAGCTCCCATATTCTTACCATGTCATAAAGATGACACTGCTATGGATACAGCTCTTCTTTTATGGAGTAGAGTTATTTCTCATACAGGATTATTTAAGAATATCATAAGTGACAGAGATCCCAAGTTCACATCTGAACTTTGGACCAATCTTCATAGATTGTTTGGGACTAAGTTATCATTCTCTACAGCATATCACCCTCAAACAGATGGGCTAGCAGAGAGGATGATTCAGACTTTAGAAGACATGATCAGGAGATTCTGTGCTTATGGATTAGAATTCAAAGACTCAGATGGCTTTACCCATGACTGGTGCACTCTGATACCTGCACTAGAATTGGCATACAAGACATCAGTCCATTCTTCCACAGGACAAACTCCTGCTATGTTAGAAAAAGGATGGAATCCAAGACTCCCAGCAGACACACTGAGGAAAAACTTGATTGACATTCATCCTACAGCTTCCAGCTTCAAGATAATGCTTGATAAAGTAAAACACCATGCAAAACAAAGTATGGATGATGCTTTTGATTATGAAAAGCAGAAGTGGGACAAGAGTCATAAAGTACCAGATTTCAAAGTAGGGGACTTAGTTTTGGTTTCAACCTTGAATTTTAATAATATCAAAGGCCCAAAGAAACTTAAATATTCTTATGTAGGACCTTTTGTTATTGTTGCTTTACATGGAACCAATGCAATTCAAGTGGAATTGAGTGGTGAATTGGAAAATAAACACCCCACCTTTCCAGTCAGCTTGATAAAGCCTTATCAACCAGCTGACAAAGAATTGTTTCCTCTAAGAAACCCAACTCCTTTAACTGTACCACCTGTGGAACAGAATGAAGAAAAAAAGATAAAGAAAGTCATTAAAGAAAGGAGACTTAGGGGTAAAAATCAAAGAGAATATCTTGTCAGATATAGAAATGCATTACATGAAGATGAATGGATGGCAGAATCAGAAATACCTGACTCAGATAAACTCTTAAGAAGATTTAGACATGAAAGAAGGCCACAAGCCTGAATATGTCTATAAATGTGCTTTAAATTACTTGATCTGAGTAATGTAAAGAGTTTGGACGGTGGACATTAACCCCCTTTGGGGCCTTATTCTTTTATCACTAATAAAAGTGTAGTACAATTTTATTTTTTGGTGGGAGGGAATGTGAGCCTTGAGGTATATTTTACATACCCAAATAGGCCACAATTATCTTAAAAAGAAATTTTGAATTATACATAACTCATAAATCATGCATATATTCAAAATTCATCATTTTTGATTTCAGAAAAGATGAATAACTTTTTATTGAGTAAGTAAATCCATGGATTTAAGGCCAGATTTGGATTCTACACAAAAATTCACCTAGGGTAGCTCCATAGAGTGAATAAGCTCAAATTAACTCTTTGAGGTGGTAAAATGGAAAATACTTCAATACCACATCATCAATACCACATAAAAGATCGGTGAAAATTTTTGTTTTTCTTAATTTGACGCCAAAATAATGGGAAAGTGAGAAATCCCATGTTACATATACACTAAGAATAGTGTTATGCATGTTTTGAGCACTTAATATCATGGTATTCTTACATGGACGTTTGGTACACCCATAGTGGATATCTCACTTTAAGCTTAAATTACTATTTTGACGTAAAAAATAGACAAGGGGGACAAAAGACATCAAAGAGAGCCAGGGTACCCAACTTCTGAGGACTCAGAGGAATGGATAGCTCCAAAGCTTGGTTCCATGGCTGATCTTGACCCAATTGGTAAACTAAACCTCTTTGGAAACTTGGTTACCATGTCACAACTACTGTAAATCTTAAGAAAATAGCAAATAACCTGCTATTTTGACGTGCCAAGGAGGTAAAGAGCTACTTAGACTCCTGTAACCACGTCAATTCTTAATGACTTTCCATGGATAAACCCCAAAAGAGTAATTAAAACACTTTTTGGACTTGTATCCATTGATTTACCTCATGGAAACCAGTGAAACACTGATATTTGCAATTCTACATAGAAATGAGGTAAAAACTTCAAAAATTCATTAAAAATACAATTCTTAATGAATCCTTCTGAAACTTTCAGGACCAATGGAGAACTGTATGTTCTATGGTACGACCAAAAAGAATTACAGTTTTACTAGTAAAATTAAAAGTTTTACTTACAGTCCATTTTTGACCATTCTACGTGAAACACTGAATCTTCAAAAATTCACAGTAATTAAAACCTGTGATGAAATTGGCAATAACATTGATAACTTTGAGAAATCAATTATTATTTTGGAATAAAAGAATATTTACAGATGTTACTCCTTTTATTCTTAACCATATTGGGGTTGGTAGTCACGTAAAAGCATCAATTAAGTAATTATGATAATCTTACGTGACAACAGATGATGCAATCATTAATCCAAAAAGGCTTATTGTTTTCTCACTCACTGGTTTTTCAGTTTGCTCTATGGAACGCCTCTGTGAGCTGTTTTTGACTTAAAAGAAGCCTCTTCTTGCTGTTTTTTCCGTATCATCATCATCTTATTAATCATTTATATCAGTATTACCAACAAGTAAGTATTAGTTAAAACTTTTCTTAAGTGTTTTATTCTTTCAGAATCAATCAAAAAGACGTGATATCATAGAAATAAACTATATATTGTTGTAATACATTTATAAATTCATTTTGATCCTCTAAATCCACAATTATACGTCAAATCTCTCTATCTTATCTTTCAATAAGCTCTTTGTAATATTAGTGAGTGATTTATCTTTAATTCTTAAACTTTTTCTCTAAAAATAGTTTTCTTCAAGAATTATCATTAAAATTATTCTTGCAAAAGATAATTATATATTAAAATAATTATATTATTTTAATAAAAGAAGTTTTTATTATTAAATTCTTCTTGTAATTGATTCTTGTAGACAATTACTTACTCACTGTTAAAATCACTAGTAGTGCTTAACACGTGAAAGAAATCATTCTTTAATTATTGAATTGTGGTTATAATAATATTTTATTATTATATTTCATAAGAACAGACATAGTACTGTTGATTAATAGTAATATTATCATCAGTTTCATAGTCACATCTTACAATATTCTTGGTTAGTTCATTTTCAATTTCTTCTGATTGACCCATGTTTCTTTGTGTGTTGGTGGATTTGTGTTCATGTAACGACATCTGTTTACTGAGAATTGAAAATGGAATATAGACATTGTATAAGAGAGCCCATTCAGCGGCTTTCAAACTACCATGAGAGGGGGAACCCATTTTGCGGGGTACTCTTGTCCATGACGAGGGAATTGTGGTATCAGATTTGATTTATCAGAGATTCTCCAGAGCCTCACCCTTGATCTGGTGATTACTCAGTGCAGTGATATCCAATTCAGAAGGGATTTCAGAAGTGGGGATTTAATCCACAGAACCACCAGATAGATGTTGCATGTGAGGGGTGGGCATTGGGAGGTAGTTTTTTTGGGTGGAAGTAGTGGGGAGTGACTCATTTATTATTTTTTCTGCTTCTCTTCTCAGGGAGAAGGCCTCTGTCAATGTGCTTTTATCAAGAGAGCTGTTGGAGGTCATGGAATCTGAGTCTGAACTGTTGGTGTCATTGGTTTTCCTGCAGGACCTGAAGTAAATTTTTGATTTGGACTCTGCAATGCAAAACTTGAAAGCTGCATGATCCTTCAAAATTCCAAGTATTAAATTATGCATTATGTCAAGATTAACCATTCTGGTTACATCGCAATACAGAAGGTCTTCCAAAATTGAATATCACACTCTATACTCAGAGAAAATTGCTTGTTGCTGTTTTGGGGTTGCCCAAAGCGATTTGGCAATGGTTGATTTATGATTCTTGTATGAGCGCATGTAGTGAAATTGAGGACCAATTTCTTCAATTTGAGCTTTTTAAATAGTTCAAAAATTACAAAAGTGGTTTCCTGAATGAAAAATGAATCCAGTAAGCTTGCACATGGCAACTATCTCCACAATGGCCGTGAGGATGGCAACATGGATAAAGGATCCTGAAGGACCTGTTGGGGTGGGTGAAAAATTGTAACCTTGCCATAGCTCTTTGAGCTCCTTGATTAGTGGCATTAATAGGTAGTTCAATTGAAGGGCAGTTGGCTCCTTCTGACCAGGGATGATTCCTGCAACATAGACATTCTCTGGATTCAATCTTTCACTTGGGGGGAGATTAAGACAAATAAGCATGATAGGTCCAATGCTGGCCAACCAGGTTGACTTTCCATGTGCATTAAACTAGTCCACATAAATGGAGAAGGCCAATGCACCAGGAATGGACATGAATGGGGATCATGAATATTTCTAGTGCCAGTGAAGCATCTCCGGAAAAATCCATCCCAGATGTCACATCTGGGGGAACCTTCGGAAGTTTGGGATTGTTTATGTTGATGCAGAATTTCCATAATTCCAGCTCTCTGGAGAAATGTGGAAAGACAATTTTTGAATGGTTGATGAATGAAATTTTTTGTTGGTATAAATTTTTGCTTCATGTTGGTTGTGTTTTGGGTGTGGGGTTCAAATGAATGGATGAATTTTCCAAATGATTGTGTGCAAGGGGGATCATGATTACTTGGGTCATTATGGAATTGACAGTGGGGTTGTTTAGTTGTGACTGAATCAGTAAATCTATTAAGGAAGAAATATTGAGGACAACATATATAGTTTTGAATCACTGGCTCCAATTGGAGATGTTCAAATATGGTACTGAGATCTTGAGGTATATGGAATGCAGGAGTGGGGGACCACCTGAGCTTGAGATACTGGACTTAATCAGCAGGTTCAGGGAAGAGTTGGGAATGCGTGAATCCCTGCGGGGTATATCATATCTTGATGATAGAATGGCAGATATTATCATTCCAAGGTCTTGTGGAGGAAGGTTTTGAATGCCACTGTATGGTTTCTGTGCAGTTGAATTGAGACCTTCTGGAGTGGAGAAAGTGCTTTGGGTCAATTGTGAATAATCAGCTGGGCATATTTGATTGAATAGAATTTGCGGGCATTCAGATCCTGATGCAGAAGTAGGGATGTTTGGAATAGATTTGGGTGCAATGGTTGATTTGAGCTTTTTATTGCGCTTTTTATATTGGAAAGGTGTGAAGGCAACTCCCTGCCTATCACCCTCAGCGGAAGAGTGTGTTTGGGTTGAGCAGTGTTGACAAATGCATATACGCATTGAGGAATAGCAGCAGGTTGTCATTGTTGAGGAATCATGAGTAAGGTTGCTTTGTGTATAAATATCTATGGTTGATGTGAAAGTGTTTGGGAGTGTTATTAATTGGAAAAAAAATTGAGTGATTATTTATGAAGGGGGAGACGATTTGAGCCAGCTGAGTATTTTATCCTATTTGTAATGGTGGCTGAGCTGCAGGCGATACAGTGTAACATGTCTCATCTTTATGGGGGAAATGGTTAGGAGTTTAATTGGGTAAAATGCAATTCTGCTCAATGCTCATACATATTCTATTTTATTTACACATGGGGATACTGCGGTTTTAGCCCTTGAGGGGCATTCCATTAGGAATGTGTAAACATTGAATTCAGGGGATTAACATTCAAACCATGTATGCTGGCACGCCATCCTACATGGTTTAAACCTTATTACAGACATGAAAATATAACTCCATTACATAAGGGTTTGGAGTGGAGCTAAAGTCTTGTTATTTGGCTTGAGTGCAGCGGGCTTTTGATTGGTTGGAATGTAATTTGGATCATCTTGCCTTACTTGAACAGGTGATATCTCTTTTGTGGGTAAATCCTTCATGAATATACCCCTTTACAGATTTACAATGCTGTGGAATTTTGATGCATATATTGGCAGTTTGGATAATTCACAAAATTTGACAATGGGGAGGGGGAAATGTTTATCAGATCTGATTACTTATGGATGATGGTTCCCCTTTGAGATCAAGGAAATATCACATTATATGCTGGTAGGCCGTTCAGGGTGGTTTCTGACAAAAGCGGAGGAGCTCAAGAGGAGGCAGGCAGAATTCTCCTAAAAAGTGTCACATTAGACTACCATGAGACACTTGGTTCTGACTATTCATAGAGCTTATCTATTTCAAATTTGAAAAAGTTTCATCTCATATCACTATCTTTTATCATAATACTGAGCTGTTTTATCAAGTTAAAAAAATTACAGTACATTTTTAGCCCTCATGTCATCTTCCAAGCCACATAAATCCCATTCAGGTTCTGTTCATGACTCAGATAGTGAATCTAGCATAGAATATGTTCAAACACAGTCACCATTGAGTCCCAACATTCCTCTCACAGCCCCTATCACATCCTCAATGAATGTATCAGGTCTTAACATTGATGTTGGAAATCTGAAAGCTAAAACTTCAAGCACTTGGTCAATCACAAATATTTCTGTCACTCCAATTCCCCCAAATCCCACTAATACACAAATTTATGTGTCTGAGGGGGCAGAAAGCACACCTCAAATTTAATCAAAGGCTAATCCCAAATCAAAATTTCCCCCTGAGTTCCTCCTTAATCCTGGTAAGAATCCAGTTTCATCCCAGGATCCCTTTGGACAAAGTAAACAGCCAACCCTCAATATTCCATCAGCATCTCAGGTTCATGTGGGCAAGGAAAAGCAGGTTGATGGTGGGCAACAAAAAAGACCATTAGAAAACCTTACTTGGAGTGGTCTGTTGGAGGGAAATCCAGGATTGACGCTTCATGAAAGTAAGTCATTTTGATGTCAGAGTATAAATTTTTTCACAATTTGATATGGAACCTAAAGGCAAGTCAGTTCAATCTCAGGAGCCAATTGAAGATTGTGAGTATGACCAGTCTTTACTAATTTTTTGATGTGTTAACTGATGATTTGCATGGCAGGTGATGAACTTTATGCATTTTCACCTCTGGTCTATAAAGAGAAAGTCACTGGACGTCATCATCCATATGCCTCCAAACCAAGAATGGGTCATGCCAGTTCATCAAGAGAAACAATTGTGGATGATGAGGATGAGAACATGTCTCCCACTCAAAGTGAAACAAATGATCAACCAAGGAGGGTGATTTTCGCAGCACATGAGCAAGGCACTCAGTCAAATAGTGAGTTCACCCATCCTCAAATGCCCCTTGCCCAGAATATACTCAATAAATCCGAGATGAGACAGCAAAGGAATGAGGCTTGCAAATCTCAAAATGTGGCAGAACATGCAAGCCAGAAGGAGCAAAAAAAATGGCTGAAAGTGGAACTTCCAGAAAATTTCCATGGGATGAGATCAGAAGTACATTCCCATTGTCTGTTCCTACTCAAAGTAAGGGATAAGGATTTTTCTCCTTACCAGCACCACCCAGCACAGAAGAGTGTGAAATTGCAATTCAAGTGGTTGGTCATCTCGGAGATGTCCCCAAGGATGTTTTCAATGAGCCATCAACACAGGTTCAGTCTCCGGGTTTCCACAGCTACTGCAAAAATGAGCTTCACAAGTTAGGACTAAAGAGATTTGCTTGGGACTGGGAAAGCTCATGGCAACATCTGTTCAACGAGTTGATGTCTATGGTGTTCTACCATACATTCCATCTCGCAATTGTCAGCACCGAGTATCATCACTACTGTTGGAAGAAGGATCATAATTACTATGGGGTTGTGGCGGCTTTAATGGAGCAATATTTCACTTATTTGAAGAGAGAATGGAAGTCTATTCAAAAGAATGCAGAGTATTTGGAAAAAAAGAAGGAGAATCAAAAGCTTGCAAAAATCTTTCAAAGGGCTAGTTACTGTATCTCTTCTTCATTGTGAAGTAAATCTGATGATAATCTAATTGATGATGTGCAGACCTGCGAGCGCCGTCGTGAATGGTGTGATACAGCTAAATTTCCAATTTTAGCATCACAATTCAATGACCCTTGAGTATGCTCAGATACTGAGGAGGTAGTGGGAAATGGCTGTCAAGTTTACCGCAAAGTGGGCTTAAGCTGGCTGTCAGCCTGTGACTCAAAACCAGAGCACAAGCATGACAGCCAAAATACCATAAACCAATGGTATAGCCAAAATACCACCAAAACATGGAGCTGAGCCAAATCAGCTCAAAAAGTATCAAAAGAAAGACAAAACTCGCCCCTTTCTGAAAATATAAGTACCATACCCTAACCAATTAAAATATTCAATAGGATAATAGGAGGCTATCAATGGCACAGTGAGTGGCAGTGTATTGAGAGCAAATATGGCTATAAAATGGGGGATGGGTTATTGGATATAAAAGGTAATTTGAATCATTTAAATATCAGACACTCACTGTGCTTCATCCAAAATTATACAATGCCAATTGATTTTAAAAATGGATGACGAAGAGGTATGGGTTTGTTTAAATTCTTGGGTGATAGTATTGTAAGAAGTGATGATGATCTCACATTTTAAGATGTAGGACTTGGATAATGAGTGACAAGTGAGACCATGGTAGATTTTGGCTTACAGCGCTCCAGCCTGAGCATGCTTGGATATTTCAGATTGCCAGTTGGTAATTAAGCAAGGTGGGCATGGAGCATTGGGGGTTTGTAATTAGCCACTCCTTGGAGGTACCAATTAGAGCAATGTCCTGAATGGTTTTACCTAATCCCATATCATTCGCAAGCAGTCCTCCAAGAGGGGTATTGGTTGGTTGGTCGAAAGGGATTTGAATGAGCTTACGACCTTGTTTGTAGTTATGTGCCTGGCATTGAAAGTGTATCCAGGGGGTTAGGTGGGCCAGAGGTTACCGGCTTATTGTCCATTGCCAATTTATCAATCGCAACAAAAAGCTAGTCCAGTCTTTTGATGAGGGAAGAGGGCAGTTTGAATAATGGAATGGGGTGGGGTCCTCATGGGGAGGTCTGATCCACTGGGTAATTGTATCAGTTTTTGCTTGGAAGTCAATAAAAAGAGAGCAGGATATGAGGGTGGAATGGAGTTTGAAGCAGGAAATGTAGGAGTAAAAAGCTGACATTGACTATGAGTATTACAGTCATATTCTTTAGGCATTTTAAGATTGAAGTCTTGTTTTTGAAAACTTTCAATTATGAATAGAATGTTTGGATACCATGTGAAGAACAGCAAGGCTAGACTGGGTTTCTGAGATGAGCAAGGATCATTTGGATAAGTCATAAATACTCCCTCAACAAATAATGTTTGATTAGGATTGGTTTGGCAATTTTCAATCCATGCCCCACCAGGACCACAGTGCATGAACATTTGTGGTGCCCCAAGGAATGGTATGGACATCTTGAAAAGGGTGCCAGGGAGAGAGCCAATAGTATTCTGGTGATTGGGGAGATATACAAATATGTTGTGTTGATTGTGCCATAGGATAATCCAAGAAGCTAAGTGGGAATTAGCAGGATTTAAGGTTATATCACGATTTATTTGAATACAAATATTAATCATCCCAATGCAAAGTGGTTGTGAAGGGGTTGACATGATGGCTATTATGAACTATTTGGGGACAGTTGGAAATTATATGATCAGGAAGGGGTAGCTAAAGGGAATGAATACCAATAAGCGCAGGTGGCAAACTTATATGAGAGGCAGCAATGGGCTCAAAGGGGTATGGCCTGTGGTTACGTGCTTTGTCGTTAGGAAGATGGGCCTCTTGGGCTCATAATTTTCATATCCAATTGAGGGCGTATATCAAGGCAAGGTGGCAAGAATGTGGGTGCACCAATATGACTGCTGGATCTGCCACATACTACACAAGGATTGGTGGACCAAGGTTGACATTAGCATATGCAAAATTGGGTGCGTTGTAGAAGCTTATTGTGCAGTGGCATATTAGAGGCATGCAGCCATGTTTGCTAGTGTGACAGCAAACAAGAAGCATATCTTCCCCAGGTTAATTGTTGTACAGTGACCTACTGGGCGATGGTGGGAGTGGATAGGAAAAATTCACTGTGGGGATCTTTTTGTGGGGGTGGGTGAGGTATGTTTGGTGGCATGCCACCAAACATGGGTTTTGTTTTGCCCAAAAGCTCTTGTGGACTTATGGCTACTGGAATTCCAGCAACAAATGTGTGGCTTGATCAAAGGGGGCACTGGCCATGAGCCATGATCCACTTACACATTCACCCCTATTTCGTTTGAAGTTGTTACTCATCCACCCAGATTGTCATCAGGGTATTTCCCTCATGCGTGTGAGAGACTCCGGAGGAATAGGCCACCCGCCCAAGGTATATTTTGCTGCAAGCCAGGCACCAAAGCCTCCGTGGGGCGTGTGAGAATTTCGGCCATATGACCCCCGGTGGTGGATCCCCATGCATAAATAACCAGCCTCAGGGATCATAGGCGGGGTTTATGCTAATTCATATGAGACTTAAGCAAATCCACGCCAATGGGCCCAGGCAGGTGAGCATCTGCAGTTAACCAAGCCACCCGCACAAGCAAATAGCTGGTCGCAAGACAGGCACGTAAAAGGTCTGCCAGGTGTGTGAAAGTTCCCTGTGTATGACCCATGGCGGGGTGCGTATGAAAGCATGTGGGGCCCAACAATGAGCGGGCGTGAAAAACAAGTGGGGCCAGTCATTGTTTGCCCTGACCTTGTCACCGGAGTGAATCCACTGTTTGCGTATGACCCAACTAATTAGTCATCCCATTATGCACCCCTTACATTAACTTGTATTACACCAGAATCTGTGCAGTAGTTAGGCGGAGCTCTCCAAAAAGGTGCATCAAAGGGATGCGTTTGAGAAAATTGACTCGATGCCTTGGCATGATTGCATGTTACATTCTTGTACAGCTTTTGCTCTGCCCCGCAGCATACATTTACAAAGGTGTACATACTACAATGTTGGCTTTAAAAATCAGGATGGTCTAATACTACTTTGGCCTGAATGCATATTACCAATTGGGATCCACCTTCCAATTGTTGGCATACATATAGCTCATGTGCTACATGATCAGAAATGTGATTCACCCAATTTGCACACACAAGCTGAGCATTTCATGGTCAAGATCTCCGTGTGGAAGTTTTCGGGAGAGCCATGGTTGGAACACTTTTTGCAATAGTTCATCTGAAGGCTCAGCTGAGAGCACTTCACCAAAGCTTGTGATATGCTGTGCCTGGCTGAAATGTCATCCAATGCTGTTCTAAATGCTCGGATTGCATGTGTCACAGGGGCTCTTATGGAAGTAAGAGTGGCCTGGCACTTAGGAATCAAGAACTCACTTGGAGGGCTCCAAAGGATATAAGAAATAATAAGGATTAAATTTCTTTAAAGAAGAATTAGGGAAAAGACAAGTATGCCAAAGATAAAAGAAAAAGATAAAAAGCAAAAGGAAAAAGATAATAAAAGAAGCCAACCAAGTAAATCCTCAATTCACTTTTTCAACTTGCCAGAAAAGGAAATGGAATTAGCAAAGGATATGACCACCAATATCCACTGACAGGCGAGGAAGAAAAAGAGGAAAGGGGCTGAATGACTGACTTAAGATTATCAGTATTAACTTTAATAAAGTAAAAGAAAATAAATTGAAAAACAAATCCATTTTATGAATTAACTGGGGAAAAAGTCCCCAGGTGCTGAAAGGTGGCCAGTATATGTGAAAAGTTGAAAGACTGATCCTGGAAGATGATTCACTGGCTGTATTGTCTGAATTGGGTCAATACAGATCTGGCCATCTTAAAATTTGAACTGTGTGACTGAATTAGAACAGTCGAATATGAATTGGCCCAATTGGGCCAAGTACATACAGGTTGATTGATTGCCGCCTGTATTGACCATTTGAGTTGTCCAAGGAGTATTGGGATACTTGATGCCTTGACAACTGATTGAAAGAATGTATAACCTCTGAGAATGGCCCTTGGAATAATCGTGAATGAAACTGCCAACCCAACTCCTGAAGGGCCAGGTGATTGGATCCTTGAATGGTCTTCTGATTGCTGCCATGGACTGCTAGACTGATGGGCTAAGAAGTCCTGCTTCGAAAATGGGTGTTGGATTTTGTGACCTTTATTTGGAAAGATGGAACTGGGTACTGGAAGCATCACCATTGAATTGCTGAGCAAAAATGGTGCATAATGGTATATAATACCACATATGCACCACTCCTGCAACCTTGAGTGCGGGGTGCATGGAGGAGTGGAAGAATTCCCCTTGAGGTGAGGGGAAAGCTTGAGCTGAGGTGATCTGGTGGCCTCTGGTGGTTAACAGAGGCCATGGGCTGAAAAGTGGTCCATGGTGGTTATTGGCCAAAATTGGGTCCTGAGGGTTTGTATGGCCATTTTGGGTTTGATGGGATTTGGGGCCAAAATTGGCTCAGGTGGGTCAAATTGTGGTTTGGGACCCACCTTGCCTTGGGGGCTAGTGGGATGCCCCTATTGGATTCATTGGATTAGGCCAAAAGGGGCCTAATTGGCCCACAGACCATAGAGGGCATAAATGGCCCAAAAAGGCCATTTAGGCCAGGACCCCCCTAATGAAAAGGGTCGGGCCAAAAAAACACAGATAGAGGCCTGGGGGTTGGGGATATGAGAATTGGCCAGGGAGGCCACTGATGGCAGGATATGGACTGATGCCATAAATGATGGTTGGGGCCATGATTGGCCAGGGAAGAGTGATATCGCCAAAAGGCCATAGAGCACCAGAGGGGGCCAGATTGGCCATAAAGATATGGTGTGGCCAACTGGCCCCAACTTGGTTGCAGTTTGGAATTGCCACAATACCAATAGAGGAGTGTCATTCTTTGTGGTTGTGACATTACCCCCCTACCTTGAATGGTGAGCTCCTGAGAACCAAGATAAGGTAGAAGCCTGTTGAGGCTGTTGAGATGGATTGGACCAAGGAATTCCAGATGTATTTTAATCTTGAAAAGAACATATGTGAATTGATAAAATGTTAGCATATGAATTGAGTTTGAGTTGGTCTTCTCTTGACATTTGGCATTGAAAATTTTGAATACATTATTTTGCGTAAAACCTTTTGCATCAACAGTTATAAGAAAACAAATTTAAGGAAATATTAAGAAGAAAAAGGTAAAAGAAGACAAAATGACAAAAGAAAAACAAAAGAAAAACAAAATAAAAAGGATAAATGAATTTTCAGGGAGAGTCCAATCTTCATCAAGCATTTTGACAGTTGATTTTAAAAGTAGCCAAGGACCTGGATAGCAGAATTTGATGCCAGGTGCTCACAGAGTCGCCGAGCGGATGTTTTGAAAAATTGTAGACCCCTCAGGGAAGTGCACACCAGGAGACAAACTTACTTTTGGTAGTTACCACTCCCGCCAGTGCCATAAATAAGAAAAAGGTTTGATGAATGAATTTCTTGAAAGGATAATATCTTGGGAAGGAAAATAAGAAACAAATGGTCCATTTTCCCAAGTGTAAATGGCCATAAATTGGAATTGATGTTGAAAGCCAGGCCAAAAGATCTGTTTCCAAATTGCAAAGTGCTCACAGAGTGGCCAAGGCAATGCTTACAACAGAAAAGAGTAGAATACCCCTAAAGGTGCATACCAGGAGTGGGACTTACTTTTGGTAATTCCTCTCCCCAAAAAGAACCATAAAAATTCAAGCTTTTGAAGAATTGGGTCCTGGCTTATCAGGATACAAAGGATGAAATTCTTTGACAAGTTCAGGATAATTCTTGAGGTTTTCAGCTGGTTCCCATGTGGATCTTTCTGAGTCTTTACTGAAACCTTTCCATTCCACCAGATACCATAATTTTCTTCTCTTGAGCTTTGAATCCAGTATTTGAGAGATTTACCATTCCTCTTCTTCTGCAATGATGATTGGAGGAGGAGGCTCTTGATGGCGATTTGGGATTGTTGATGTCTTGACTGGTTCCAAAAAAGAAATATGGAAGACTGGGTGGATGCATTTCCATTGAGATGGAAGCTTGAGGTGGTAAGCATGAGTACTGGCTTTCTTCAAGATTTGAAAGGGACCCAACCATTGTTCAGACAGTTTTTTGGTGGGTCTGGTTGATTTGATGTTCTTGGAAGAAAGCCACACCATGTCACCAGGATTGAAAACAGGTGGACTTGCTCTACTTTTATCTGCATACCTCTTAAACCAGTTTATTGCAATTTCAAGTTCTCTCTTGACATCTTGCTGTACTGATTAGATTTTTGTTGATAACTTTCCAGGAGGAGTATCTTGAGTGATGTGAACTGAGTCAAACTGTGGATCTCTTCCATAAACAGTGAAAAACGGTGATTTCCTGGTTGAAGAGTGATCAGAATTATTGTAGGAAAATTCAGCCAGAGGGAGCCAGGTGTTCCAATCAACTTGATGATAACTGACATACATCCAAAGATACTGTTCTAGTATCTGATTTACCCTCCCTGTCTGTCTATCAGTTTCTGGATGGTAAGCAGTTGACAAATCTCTTGAAATATTGAGCTGCTGACAAAGATTGGTCCAAAAGGAAGAAACAAAAAGGGGCTTGAAGCAAGGCCATGCTTTAAAATATATTCTTGATTAATAAATGGGCCAAATCTAGTGAAGTTATTGAAGATGTTGTTGGAATTAAAACGGCCAGTTTTGAGAGTCTGTCCACTATGACAAGGATTGAGACAAATGAGCTGGACAGTGGCAGTTGAGTGATGAAGTCCATTGAAAGACAAAGACAAGGACCATTTAGAACTGGAAGAGGTTTGAGGAGTCCAAACTTCTTGAGGTCAATATTTTTGTTTCTTGAGCACTGTTGACAGGATGAGACATAATCCTTGATTAATTGAGTCATGCTGGACCAGTGGAAATCCTGCTTGAAACGTTTGAGAGTCTTGTCTTGGCCAGGGTCTCCAGCTCGAGGAGAGTCATGATGCTTTTGAAGAATGCTGACTTAAATTGTGGGGTCATTTGGGACCACCACCCAATCTTTGTATAGAAGAAGTTGGGAAGAGGAATCAAGAGAATAATCCTGAATGGATTTACCTTTTCCCAATTCTCAAAGGAGACTTCTGTACTGAGAATCTTGCCATAGAGCCTTCTGAATTTAATCAATCAAATTTGAAAAGGAATTCACCTTGAATTCAAAATATCTTGAAGGTTAGACTTCATCCTGCTTGATGAGCTTTTGAAATTTCATTGGATTCTTGCTGATGAAATCCTCCCCCTCCGCATATAAACGTTGTCCCGACGTGATAAGGAATCCGGAAGAGTAGCTAGTCTGCCAGGGTGGTAAGTGATTTAGAAGTGAAATTCAGAGAGGAATTCAGCCAAGTGGGCTTGACGGAGAGTAAGGACTTTGGAAGACATGAAGTATTGAAGAGAAGAATGATCAGTGAGAACTTCAAAAGGAGAGGACAGAGAAAGAAGAAAAGCCGTCCAGCGCTTGAGAGCCCAGACTATGCCAAGGAGTTCCTTGTCATGAATCTCATAGTTGAGCTCTGCTGGGATAAGCTTGCGGCTGTCAAATGCAATGGGATGTTTTCCTGAGTCTGAGACCTCACTCAGTACAGCACCCAAGGCATAATCAGATGCATCGGTCTCTACAATGGTGGGTAGAGAAGCATTGGAGCGGTGGTGAAAGCCTCTTTGAGTTGGTGAAACTGACTGAGAGCTTCCTCATTGAGGGGGAAACAGGAATCTTTCTTGAGGAAACTGGTGAGTGAACTGATCCTCATTGAATAATTGTTGATGAAACGGCGGTAGAAGTTGGCGAAGCCAAGGAAAGATTGAAGAGCCTTGAGGTTTCTTGGAGGTGACCAATTGAGAATCTGATGGAGGTTTGCTTGGTCCATCTTGAGGCCTTCAGAATAAACAACATAACCAAGGTATTCTACACTAGAGACATTAAATAGCATTTTGAAGCCTTAGCAAAAAGGTTATTGGCTCTGAGTATGGAAAGAACAGTGGACACATGAGTGACATGTTCTTCCTCAGACTTGGAAAAGACCATTATGTCATCCAAATAAACCATAACATAAAAATCAAGAAGATATTGGAAAATATCACTAACAAGATTCTGAAAAGAGGCAGGAGCATTGGTGAGCCCAAATGACATAACCAAGTACTGATAACTGCCATATTTAGTTCTGAAGCATGTCAAATGTTCATCACCCTCCTTGATTATGAGCAGGTTATATGCACCACACAAATCAATCTTGGAGAATATTGAGAAGCTTATTGATAGGAGGAACAGGATACTGGTTCTTCCTAGTAACATAATTGAGTTTGCGGTAATCAACACACAAATGGAGGCCACCATCTTTCTTTTTGAAAAAGAGGACAGGTGCTTGGCCGGATGAAACCTTTATATACATTCTCTGAAATATAGGCCCTGAGTGTATCTTACTCTTGTTTGGATAAAGAGTAGATCACCCCAACTGGAGGTAGAGACCCCTCCAGCTCAATATGATGAGCACAGGTGCGGTGAGGAGGAAGTTTCTCTGCTTTCACCTCGGAGAATACATCCAAATATTGGTGATAAGTAGAAGGAACAACCTTCATCATGGTTTCTATTTCTTCTGGCTCTTCCTCTGCATCCACAACTTCTCCAGGAAGTAATGATAAGATGAAGGAGGAAGTTCCATATCCCCAAAGAAGAGATGAAGTGAAGATACAGTATTATATTCTCCAACATGTTGAATCTCTTTGAATACTTCATTTCCAAACAATGGTAATGACTGAGGTGAATCTATGGAAGGAATATGGACAGAAGATAGGAATGATGGTGTTCTAGAATCACCAACCAGAGCTTCACATGATTTGGCAGAAGAAAATTCATTACAGAAAGATTTAGAAAGATAAGAATAGTCCTTATGATCAGCATTAAAGGTGATCAGCCCTTGCCTCCAATAAATATAAGTATTAAAATGATTTAGAAAGTCAAAGCCCAATATGAGGTCTTCTCCCTTGGGAGTATCAATGACTAAAAAGTCCCATTCAAAGCTTGGGAAGGAAGGGAGCTCAACCATATATTTAGTATGGTGAGTCACAAATAAGTAAGGGGACTCAGAGGAGTCCAAGATAATAAGAGGAATCTTCTCTGGAAGTTCTGACATAGTAAATGAGTAATTGTGAACAAACTGCTTTGCAAGAAATGAGTGTGTAGCACCAGAATCAATGAGAATACTGTAAAAAACATCAGATAGAGAATAAAAAACAAATAGTTTGAGAGAATTATTGACACAAGTATTCAGAATGCACAATTGTGCTATGGATGGAAAATAGTGGAGATCATTGAACACAACATGATCTTCACTCAGGCTTTTTACTGGCTGGGAAAATTTCCTGACAGTTGGGTAAGCTTGTTTTGAGGCCTTTTGAAACAAGACCCAATACTATGCTTCCCACCAAAATAAGTACACAAGCCCACCTTGATTCTTCTTTCTTTTTCAGAACCTTTCAACTTGAAGTCCTTATTCAACAAGGAAGAATGGGGCTTGTCCTGCTTTTGAGAATGAAAATTCTTCTTCTTATGACTTGAGCTTGAAGAATTTTGATGATGGGAAGAGTTTGAATTTGAGGCTTCAGGCTTCTTCTCTGGATGATGATGTTTCTCCTTTTGCCTCTCATGGTACCTGGTATCAAGTTCCAGGCTGACGTTCATTAAGTATTTAAGAGAATCAATGTTTGAAGGATGGGGGGCCAATTGATCCAGAATCCTGGAGGCCAAACCCTTCCTGAAATGATGACTAAGGGCCCTTTCACCCCAATCTCCAATTCTTGAAACCAAACTCCTGAAATCGGCAATATATAAGGCAACATTCCCACCTTCTTTCATTCTAAGGCCATCAAAATCTGCTTCATCCTTCCTAACTTCATTTGGGTCCCCAAGTAAAGTGAAGAGTTGTGATTCAAACAATGGCCATGAATGCAGAAGATAACTTGAGTTTTGATCAGTGAGATTGGAAAGATAAGGCTCAATCCATTTTGCAGCCCTGCCAACTAGAAATGAAGTGGAATAAACAACATTCTTTCTGTCTTGAGAGAAATTTGCTGGGTCATTATGAAAAATAAGTTGACAAGACTGAATAAAACTTCTGACTTTGAAGGGTTTAGTCCCATAAAAACATTCCTGTGCCTTCATAGATGGAGTCTTGAAGGCTGGTGGTCTTGAAACTTCAGAAGATGCAGCAGCTTGAAGATTGGCCATAATTTGTTTCATTTGCTGCATGATGGCCAATAAGGATGGTTCAGTCTGGTGAGAGACAGGCTGATCAGACTGGGCTAGAGTTGGTCCTCTGGTGTCTTCAGATGCTCCCACAGGAGCAGGAGCAGCCTCAGTTCCATCAGACTCTTACTCTTCCACAGAATTCCCTTCTTCCTCTTCAACATCTTCACCTGGACCTCTAAAAGTAGTCCTTGAAATGCCTGGAAAACTGCCAACTACTCCTGAAAAAGCATTGAATCTTATTGGCACTCTTACTTCCTTGCTGGATGGTGCTGCTCCCTCCTTGATTGGTCCTCTGTCTAATTGGGCCTTCAGTGGTGGAACTGCTGGGGTCCCATCAAGAGGAGTGCTTGGAGGAGGAGTCAGAACAACCAGAGCTCGGGCCTGAGATCTTGTCTGTTCTTCAGGAGGTGAGTGTTGGAGTGGCATGATTGAATAAAAATCAAAATCTAAATGAAATTAACTAAAACTTGAATAAATAACTTGAGGGAAAAGGAAAAATCAATAAATCAATGAATCAGAATATATCAATCAATCAAAATCAAATTTTAAATCAATTCACAATCAAATCTTGCAGAAATATCAATCAATCAATCAATTCTTGAGGTCAAAACTGATGTGAGTCAATTTTCTTGATGTGAAAAGTCAGCAAAATGAATAAAATCTTCATGTCAATCAATTATCTTTAAGTCAATGTCATCTTATGTCAAATCAATCAGTCAAAATGAAAATCAAGTGAAATATTCTTGAAAAAATCAAAATTCTTGAAGAACAGATCAAATATGAATCTTGATGTGAAGACGTTTCTGAATGATAATAAACATCAATTTGAATTTCCATAATAAGGGTCTGAATGTGAGAGATTTTATGAATTTAATGAAGATTAAAATGAGATAAAGAAAAAAATAGGTCAGCTTTCAAATTTCATATTGAAGAAATGAATAAGAAAAATTTGAGAGGTGACAAATAAATCATAATTTCATAAAACGTTGAACAGTCACAGTTTTGATGAAGTGAAATGAATGAATTAGAATATAAGAATGAATGAACAGAGGAAAATTATGAGTTAATTGATATAATGTCACAGGGGCTCTTATGGAAGTAAGAGTGGCCTGGCACTCAGGAATCAAGAACTTGCTTGGAGGGCTCCAAAGGATATAAGAAATAATAAGGATTAGATTTCTTTGAAGAGGAATAAGGGAAAAGACAAGTAGGCCAAAGATAAGAAGCCAAAGGCCAAAGATAATAAAAGAAGCCAACCAAGTGAATCCTCAATTCACTGTTTCAACCTTCCAGAAATGAAATGGAATTAGCAAAGGATATGACCATCAATATCCACTGACAGGCAAGGAAGAAAAAGAGAAAAGATGCTGAATGACTGACTTAAGATTATCAGTATTAACTTTAATAAAGTAAAATAAAATAAAGATAAAAATAAATCCAGTATATTAATTAACTGGGGAAAAAGTCCCCAGGTGCTGAAAGGTGGCCAGTATATGTGAAAAGCTGAAAGACTGATCCTGGAAGGTGAGTCACTGGCTGTATTGTCTGAATTGGGTCAATAAAGATCTGGCCATCTTGAAATTTGAACTGTGTGACTTAATTCCCACAGTGGAATATGAATTGGCCCAATTGGGCAAAGTACATACAGGTTGATTGATTGCCGCCTGTATGGACCAACTGAGTTGTCCAAGGAGTGTGAAATACTTGATGCCTTGGAAGCTGATTGAAAGAATGTAGAACCTCTGAGAATGGCCCTTGGAATAATCGTGAATGAAATTGCCAACCAAACTCCTGAAGGGCCAGGTGATTGGGATCCTTGTATGGTCTTCTGATTTCCGCCATGGATTGCCAGATTGATGAGTTAAGAAGTCCTCCTTCAAAAATGGGCTTTGGATTTTGGGACCTTGATTTGGAAAGATGGAATAGGGTCCTGAAAAGTTCATCATTGAATTTGTGAGAAAAAATGGTGCATAATGGTATATAATACCATATATGCACCACTCCTGCAACCTTGAGTATGGGGTGCATTGAGGAGTGGAAGAATTCCCCTTAAGGTGAGGGGAAAGCTTGAGCTGAGCTGATCTGGTGGCTTCTGGTGGTTACCAGAGGCCATGGGCTGAAATGTGGTCCATGGTGGTTATTGGCCAAAATTGGGTCCTGATGGTTTTTATGCCCATTTTTGGCTTGATGGGATTTAGGGCCAAGATTGGCTCAGGTGGGTCCAATTGTGGTTGAGGACCCACCTGGCCTTGGGGGCTAGTTGGCTGCCCCCTTTGGCCCCTTTTGGCCCCATTCAATTAGGCCAAAAGGGGCCTAATTGGCTCAAGGACCATGGTAAGTGGCCTACAGACCATGATTACGGCCCATGGACCATACAGGCCATAGGGGCCCTAAATGGCGCAACAAGGCCATTTAGGCCAGGACCCTCCTAATTAAAAGGGTTGGCCAAAAAACACTGATGAGGGCTAGGGGGCCCAGAACCCCCTAGGAGACAGAGAGACCCCCCAGGCCCAAAAACAAAGATAGAGGCCTGGGGGTTGGGGATATGAGAATTGGCCAGGGAGGCCAATGATGGCAGGATATGGCCTGAGTCCATAAATGATAGTTGGTGCCATGATTGGCCAGGGAAGAGTGATAGGGCCAAAAGGCTATAGAGCACCAGAGTGGGCCAAATTGGCCATTAAGATATGGTTTGGCCAATTGGCCCCAACTTGGTCTCAGGTTAGAATTGCTGCACCACCAATAGAGGAGGGTCATTCTTCGTGGTTGTGACAGCATGCTTAAAAAATGACCTAGCAATTGCTCACCATGGTGCATTTGATATTGTTATATCAACAGCTCAATAACTGTGCAATTCAAATGTTCAGCCACTGAGCATTTCAGTTATGACTTCAAAGCAGACCTGAGCAATGGGTTGACCCAAGCTCATGCTGTATTAGCTTGTCATACAGCCACATGACCCTTTGTTCAAACACTATCACCCGGCCATAAGGCTGGTATGCTCGCCGTGGTAGCCTGTGAGAACACGTGCCATGTGCTTTTCCGCTTGGCACATTTGTGGATTGCACCCACTGTGCACATTCAACAATTCCCCCACAAAAGCCCTCCTGGGCGATCGGGTGTCTATTCAATGCAACATAGGGGATTTGACTGAGTCTGACAATTTAATCAATTGCAATACTCAGATAGAACCCCTTTGTTCCTCTGCCTCACACAGGCATTTCCCTTCTCAGTTGCAGCATTAGCTGAAACTGAGCTTCAATTTTGCTGACAAATGGTCAGGTGCTGCGACTGCTGGGATTGGGTCAGCTTCATCATGGTATAAAAGACAATCTTTTCCCAACACACTCTCCACTTTGTCCCATCTCACCCGCTCTTCTCATTCTTGTGCGTATTCCCCATCATCTTCCTTCCTTTCCACTCTTCTATATCGCACTCCACTAACATTACTCCCCTTCCTTTTTGCTGTCTGTTTTTCCTGCTTATACATCCAGAACCCCCCTTCTATCCACCTTGTGCATCTCCTTCATTTAAACTTTTTGGAGATATTATGTTCTGATATTAATCCTAATTCTTCTTCATGACTTTCTGCAAGACTTTTAAAACCTTCTGACTAGATTGTCCATATTTTAATTCCGTTTTAAATTTAGAATGCATCGTATGTCTTCATTTTTTTTCTTGATTGTTTACTTTCTATTCAGTTACTAACCTAAATTTTCTTGTTTTTAGATGACGTGCACTTTATGCACTAAACGGGGTATCCCCTGCATCCACTCCTTGACAACAACTGATGCTTGTGATGCTTGCCTACAAGCACACAAGAAATGCTTGTTTGTTGTCTGACCCTTCCGACCACACGGCCAGAGGAGTTCCCGACCAAGACACCCTTGCAAGGACTCCTTTGTGGTCAACAATGATGAAAGCATTCCCAAGTGGGAATGGACGCCGGGACCCCAAAAAGGAAGATGAGAACAATTCCGGACAAGTAGCCCAGTCCCCTCAAGTATCGATTTGTCCACCCCCCCTAGGCCACCATCCAATGGTCACTTCACTCCTTGACTGGAGCGAAGTGATTATCCGGCCAATGAAGGATGGCAATGGCGAGAGGACATTCGAGCTTGGTCCAACTGTCACCATGGGATTCAAATGCGAAAGTAAGTTTTCATTCTCTGCCTTAACTCATTTCTCTTCACGCAATCATACTGACCTTTGTCCATTATGCATAGAGAAACACCAACCAAATCCCCCGTTCCTAGTTTGCCTTGCGAGCAAACTCCGCAGCAACAGACACCAGGCCCGAGTGGCACCCAATGGTTGGAGGACCAATTCTGTGGTAAGAAGCCAAAGTTTCATTTAATTTTGGCTTTTGACTCAAGTGAGCTGACTCTTCCTCCTTTTGTAGAACCCTCCCAAAACAATGGGCCACCTATTTCTGGCCCGAGTCCATCCTCCTAACCACATGAGGACATTCCAACTCATGAGCCTGAACCTGAGGTGCCTCTGACACAATCCATGAAGGAACCTTTTGGTGAGTCCCGACTTCACTTTTTTTGCTCTTCCCAACTTTTCCTCACCTTTCCTTCGACCATCTCCAGCTCATCCCACTCCACCCCACTCCGTAATAATCATTGACAATATGCCCATTGTGGGAACTCCTTTTGGTGTGGGATGAAATAAGGCAGTACCTTGAGGGGGAAATTATTGGTAAGTCTGTTTTGAATTTCTGAATTGTCCAAAAACCATGGATGCTAAGGTGTATTAGCTGCCCCTCTAAATAATACTGAATAGTCAGCCTACAGAGAATCACATAATAAAATAAGCTTTGTGGCTTTAACAGATAGAGAAGACTTATCAGCAGTCTCTGAATCAGACCTATCAATAACACTACATTAAAAACTCTGATGTAGAATTTCTGATAAAATAAACACTAAGATTTATTTTATTTTATTTTAATAAAAGTGATGATAGGATATATATATATGTTTTGGGTTTCTGTTATTTTAATAAAACTTATAAGAATATTTTTTTTGGTTTTTTTTTTGAATAAGAATGATAAGAATATATATTTTTTTATGGTTTTAGGTTGATTATAATGACTTTTTTTTAATATGAGTACTCATAATAAGCCCACTGGACTTGATTCTTTTAGAATTTTTTTTAATACTGAGTTTATATCACTACTACTTTTTTTTTCTAAAAAACTAAGCTTTTGAGCAGGGCTACTAAGCTTTAACTACGGTTATACTACTATTTGCTTAACAATAATAAGCTACTGACCCTTTTTTACTATAATTATACTACTATTCTTCACTAATACTAAGCTACCGAGCTTTTACTATGGTTATACTACTATTCTTGACTAATACTAACCTTACTGAGCAAGGCTACTGAGATTTTCACTACTAAAACACTACTACTATTCTAGATATCCTGCTAGTTCAGGGATGGTGGTGATCCTGGATAGTGGGAACTTGTTCCATGATTATGGGAAAATGAGGGAGAGAGGACCTTTATTTATAGCTTTTGGGCCTCCATAGAGCTTCTCAAAATAGGGTACTTAGAAAAAATCATAGTTTAAAGGTTTTAGCTGGTGAGACGTGTAGTTTTGGTGTAGCAGTGTGTTTGCTGAGAGAATGATGCTGTCGCTGCTTTTTCTTATCAAAATCATGTGAGGTATTTGAGATAATTTGGCTGTTGAGATTTTCTTTTTTCCAAGAAAGTGGAGAAAATACAGCTCCTGACAACTGAACTTTTTTCTAGTCATATGATATATATGAGAAAATTATGCTGGTGTTTCTGTTTCTTATCAAAATCATGTGATGTATTTGAGATAATTTGGCTGGTGAGATTTTCTTTTTATCAGAGTCATGTGAGGTCATTGAGATAATATGGCTGGTGATGTTTTTTGAAGGTGGGGAAAGTATTTTTGTTTCTATTTTTTACGTATGTTCTGAGATAATTACGCTGGTGGTTTTATCTTAGTATTGTATCATTTCATATGGAGATTGCATCATTTCTATCAAGTTTTCTTTGTGCCATTTTTACTAAACAAACCTTTGTTCTTGGAAAATATATTGTAATTTTATGCACAGCCTTGAGGTATTTCTTCTTTCAATTGAATAAAGGTGGGGAAAATACAGCTCTGATGCTTTGGTGCATCTTCATCTACCCTTATTTAGATTAACTCCTTTCAATTGCATAATTTGTTCTTGATGATGCAATAAGGTGGATAAATCCTTTGATACTATACTGTTTTGATAAGATCTTGAGGCTGTGTATTGTATATTTCTTTTTGAAATTTGTAGTTGTAATGTGTAAATATGTTTTTCATAATTTGTTTTATTATCATTTTTTTCTTTTGTCTTCTTGGTAAGCTTTAAACTGTTACTAATGGTATGGAATACCACATCCCCCTCTCTATTTAATGCTTTCCCCAGAATGCCAGTTGAAAAGCTTTCCAATATCAATCATATCCCTTTTTTTCAATTTATTCTCCCTCCAATATTGATTCTTCACATTCAATTTCTTTACTGCTTTCATTTTCTGACTCTGGACTTGATTAAACTTTCTTTCCTCTGGGATAAAACCTCTTGATGTGACTTGCTGCAAATTTTCTTGTAAGTTTAGTGCCATCCAATTCTTCAAGCTCATAAGGTCCATTATTAATTTGATTTATGACTGTATAAGGTCCATTCTAACAGTTCTTGAAGAGTAAACCCCACTGTGACTCAAGTGGTTTATTATAAACTAATACCAAGTCCCCTGGTTCAAGTGGATTTCTCAGTCTATGTGCCATCTTTTTGTCCAAATATTGAACTGATTTGTGTCTTGAATCTCTTAATTTCTCTTCTGCTGCTAATATTGCTTCCTCCTTTGCTTCAATCTTTATAGTTCTTGCTTCCGATAGTTCTTCTCTTGTTGATATTTTATTCCATTCAATGGCTAGATATGTATTTGTTTCAATATCAATTGGCAAAACAGCTTGCTGACCAAATTGAATCTCAAATGGTGAGTATCCTGTTGTTCCTTTTGTTGATATTCTATCTGCCAAAGTCACAATTGGTAATTATTCTTTCCATTTGGATCCATTTTCACCACACATTTCTAGAAGGGCATATTTCAATTGCTTATGTCCTCTTTCAACCATTCCTTGTGATTCTGGGTAGTAAGGTGTAGTTATTCGGGTTATAGATCCTGCTCTTTTGACTGCTTCTTGTAGTTATTTTCCAAATTCTTCTCCTCCATCAACTGTCACTTCTTTTCGAGCTCCATATCTACAAATCCATTCTGACATAAACCATTCTGAGACTGATTTTGCATTTAGCCTTGTTAATGCCACAGTTTCTGGCCATCCTGAAAAGTCAACTCTTGCTACAACTAAATATTTCCATCTTCCTGCCTTAATGTGAACCACATCCATGCTGACTCTTTCAAATAAAGTAGATTTTACAGATATCTTTGCTTCTTCCTTTTGTTGCAAATGACTCCTTTTTTGAAATTCTTGACATTATTTGACCCATTTCTTGACTATCTTTTTCATTCCTTCACACCAATATATTTTCTTGATTCTCCTGTATGTTTCATCTTCCCCTCTATGCCCCAGCTTTTTGTGCATTTTCTTGAGTATCTGTTTCTGAGCTTTCTCATTGTATACAACTATTTGTGGATGTGCTTGATTTCTTCTTTTCAGCTTCCCTCCTTCTAAATAGAAAGTCACTGATCTTCTCTTAATTTTCTTGAATTATTCTTCCCCAATACTTTGTGGCTTTTTCAACCTATTCAAATATTCCTGCATATGTTTTCCAAATCCTTCCTGTTTTATTGAAATTTCAATATTGTTTGTTTTATTCCTTGATAATTTTCCCACTTTAATTGTATTTACTTCCTTTAGGCCAAATCCTGGATGTGGTTTAATCCAATCTTCCTCTTCATCAAAATCATCCATTTCACTTTCCTCTTTGTCTGCTCCTTTTGGTCTTCTTGATAACCCATCCGGAATAGTAAATGTTTTTCCTGGTTTGTGTACAAGATCAAATGAAAAAAGCTGAATGTATGCCACCCATCTTTTAATGGGTGAATTTGGTAAGCAAGGTGTGTTGATCATTTCTATTGAAGCTTTAGCATCTACTTGAAGCTCAAAGTGTTGCCCCCATAACAATTTTTGAAGTTTTTTGAGTATTCTTGCTACACCGCAAAGCTCTAGTTTTAGCTGAGAGTATTTAGATTCTAGTCTTGAAAATGTTACTGATTCATATAGTTCTGGCCTATCCTTTCCGTTTTCATACTCTTGAATAAGAACTGCACCTGCTGCAATATAACTTGAATCTATTGCCAATTTTATTTTCCTGAGCCTTTATCATAGTTCAATGTCTTCAAAGTAATTTGTTCTCCTACTATCTTCCTGAGTTTTATAAAAGCTTCTTCACATTTTTCATCCCATTTCCACAATAAATCCTCCCTTGTCAATCTTCTCAATAGTGCTGCCACTTGTGAAAAGTTCTTGATAAACATTCTGACATATGCACATAATCCTAAGAATCCTATAACTTCCTTCTTTGTTGTTGGTCTAGGCCAGTTTTGTATCTTGTTTATCTTCTGTTTTGAAATCTTTCTTCCTCAAAAAGACACAACATGCCCCACAATATCAAGTGCTGGAACACAAAATGCAAAGTTTGATCCTGAAATTGTGAGCCCTTCCCCTTCTATCCTGAAAAGTATTCTTTCTAATGTTATGGCATATTACCAAACAAATCTTCTTATGAGCTGATTCTCCTTCAATGTTTTATGCTGATATGTTGATCTGGGTCCTTTAATTCCTCCATCATCTATAAATATTCCAAGGGGCTCTGGTATTTCCTCCTGAAGTATCCAAGTCATTTGTGGTTGATAAACTGCCACAGAGTTTGTTGCTCCTTGAGGTAGTCTTGTAAGCTGAAGTCTTCCAAGTGGTGTTTCAAATGTTGTAAGGGGTCTTGTAGTGATATCCAATTCTCTTTCATTGTATCCTCCCATAATATCTCCCAATCCATAACATGCTCTTCCTGAAAATGATCCTACAAACTCATCAACATTTGGTGGCAATCCTGCATTTTTTATTGTTACTTTATGGAGGTATTGAAGATCATGAACTATTCTAGGTTTTCCGTTGGGCTTTGCCGCACAAAATACTGGGCTGTTATAGCTTGATGTTGATTGTTCATAGAGTCCTGTATGTATTCTTTCTCTGACTAGTATAATAAATTTAGGTAAAATTGATTTTGGTATTGGTATTGGTTTCTTTTGCCATGGTTCATGTGGTATAATTGGTATTTTATAAGGTTTTCCATAAGAATGTTGTAGTATGCCTCTTTCTTCTTCAAAAAATGCTATAGCCTTTTGCCTTACTAATATAACATTCTGTAATAACTGAATCTCTTCTTCTGATAACCATCCAGATGGTCCAAAGTTTATCATTGAAATTCTTCCTTCTGTAACTTTTGATGTTTCAAAAAATGGAGGTGGGTTAGGTGATAGGGGTGTTTCATATGGATCTCTTGATAGTTTAGGTCTTTCCAAAGGTGAATTCAGATCTTGAGGCATAGCTTCATTGACTTGTCTAACCTTCTTGAGTACTGACTTATATTTTGCAGCATTGGCTTGAGCTTCCATGATTATTAGTCTGGTTTAAAGTATAAATTGATAATAATATTTTTTTCAATTTTTTTCTTTAGTTGAATTAGAAACAGTCTCTTCAGTTTCTTCTTTTCTTTTTGTTCATAATTAATTTTGTGTTGTAGTTTTAAGTCATGCAAGGACTTTACCTCTAGGTGGGTAACACCCAGTATATTAGGTATACCAAATCCTGCAGTTTAATGTCATACAAGGAAATTTGTGAACCCTAGTCCTGAGTTTACTGCTTTACTTGAATCTTGCATTATTTCACTTTTGTTTTACTCTTGATATCTTCTTTTTTTTGATGCCTTCATTTTACTTGCATATTCAGCCCTCTGGTGTGCTACCCCTGTAGTTTGAGTCATACAAAGACTTATTTTGGCCTTCTGGGAACTAACCTGTAGTTTAAAGTCATACAAGGACTAATTTTAGCCTTCAGGTTGCTACCCTGTAGTTTAAAGTCATACAAGGACTAATTTTAGCCTTCAGGTTGCTACCCCGTAGTTTGAGTCATACAAAGACTTATTTTTGCCTTCTTTATTTGATCTGATCTTTTATCCTTAATGTTAATCAACACAGTTTATTTTTTTTACTTTTTGTTATTATAATTTATTTTATGTTGAAAAAAGTTTTTTTTTTTTTTTTTATTTTCTGTTGAAAAAAATTTTTTTTTTCTTTGATGTCAAAAAAATTTTTTTTTTTCATTTTCTTTTTATGTTGAAATTTTTTTTTTTTTTTTATGTTGAAGAAAAGTTTTTTTTTTTTTTATGTTGGAATTTTTTTTTTTTTTTTTTATGTTGAAAAAAAAATTTTTTTTTCAATGGTGTTTAAATTGATGAGTGATGTTGAATGAGGTTTCAATTTGAGGAGTGATGCTATATTTTGAAATGGTGTAGTGGTTAGGGATTCCAGGTTGCTTTCAACTTTCACCAAGGCCCTGGGTTTGATTCCTTCCTCTGGCAGTAATTCTGCTTCTGGACCTGTCAGTTTCAGGAATAGGGTAACCATGCTGGGTAGCATATTCTGAGCCTTGAGCAAGCTAAGTGATTCAATTTGGTATCATTGTGTTCCTTGATTCTGTCAATACAATTGATGTTTGAAAACTTGTTGTGATTGAGGGTGCTCAACCTTGATCATTATTTGAGAAGTACTGATTTCAATTTCCTTATCTGAAATGCTGGAAGGATGCATGCTTGTCAAAGATTGGCTAAACTCATTAATTTAGGGCTATAAGAACGTCATCCAGTATAAATTATAGTAGCCTTTTGGTGAGCTGAATTATTTTCTGTATTGAGGTGTTCATTTTATGACTGGCGGTCATAATTTGACATTTTAAATTCTTTGATCTTCCTTTTCTGTAACTGAATGGCCTAGCTTGTTTGGTTGGTTTTTCTTCCCTGTCTTGATATAGCTTTCTTGCTTTTAGGGAAAATTATGACTGGCAGTCATAATTTTGAAATTTTGAACTTCTTCTATCTTCTTTTTCTGTATCTGAAGGGCCCAGCTTTTTTGGTTGGTTTTTGTTTCTTCTTGTTTTCCTTCCCATATTTTATCTCTTGCCGTCTCAAAAAACCAAATTATGACCGGCAGTCATAATTTTGATATTTTGAGCTATCTACATCTTCTTTTTCTGTTTCTTCACACCATCTTATTGTTTTTTTTCAAAAAGGAGAAATAACATTAATAAAGGCCTATGAGCCCACACTTCCCCAAACTTGTGCCATTTTTTTATAAGGTGGCGTAAGAACAGATAACCACCCCTGTTTTTCTTTTTCTTTTCTTTTTATTGAATTGAGATAATTGTACTTTTTTTTTAACACTTCCAAATTTGAAATATTTTCCTGAATACTGATACATAACCTGAAAAAAAATGTTGTTGTTTTATCTTTTCTTCCTTTTTTCATATTTTGTGAATAATATTCTTCTGAATCCATTGTATAAGCAGTTTCTTGAGTTTTGATATGAATCTTCTTTTTTCTTCTTTAATTGCTTTTAAAAATAATTCTCCCCAGACAAAGCTCCAATCATCCTTATTGATATTATGATTATTTGCCTTGAGACAGATAATTCCAGGTATAAACACCTCTTCCCATAAGACATCCCAATTGGCATTTTCAATTACATAATTTGCATGCTTCCATAAGATTCTTCCTTCTGGTATGTCCAGTAAATCCAGAAACAGTCCTCTTGAGACTTCCACATCCCCAAAATATATTTTTCCTCTCCATTCTGAATCTGTTAATGTATCCTCTTCCCAATAGGTGTTTCCTAAATTTCCCTTGATACCAGCACATGTAAGTAATTCTAGAGATTCCAGTCTTGAAAGAGAGAATCCTTGAAGCTCTTGCCAATCTTTAGAATCTTGAATTTCTTGATAGAGTTCTTGAAAATTGAACAATTCTTCAAATTCTAAGTATGGAATCCATATCTGAAATAAATCCTCTCCTTCTTTTACAAATGGTTTTCCCCAGTAATTGCCTTCTTCTGTATTTCCTACAATTTTGCAATTTATGTCTGTCCATCCTTCTTCATTCCAACCAAGATTCCATTCCAATTTATTTTCATGTGTAAGTTTGGCATCCATGACTGTCTAGATCCTTTCTGAGTTTTTTTTTGACATTATTGAGTTTTGAGATAAAAGAATAATTCCTCTTTGATAAGGCAGGAAGGCACTGCCACTGAGTGATAAGAGTGTTTAAAGGTCACTGCCCAGAATTATGGGAATGTTGAAAAAAAAAATTTTTTATGTTTTTGAATGAGTTGAAATTCCTCTTTGATAAGGCAGGAGGTCACTGCCCTGATACTAATACAGATATGAAAATAATTCTCTTTTTTTAGGTTATTTCTTTTATTATTTTGCTATTTTTTATGGGGTTTTTTTCTTTTAATTGGCAATTGAAATTGGATTACTTCAGTTATTATTGAGAAATATTCAACCTTCTGTTGTGAATTACTGAAAGACATATGTCCTTTAATTTTTCTCCAAATATCTTGTTGCGTTGTTTTCTTTGTGTTTTTCCTTTCCATTATGAAAAAAAATCTTCAGCTTCATGAATAAACATGTACCCAAAATCAAACCAGCAAAGAGTTCCTCCCAAGATTTCCAAACCATCTATATTCAAATCTTCTTGAGCCCATAACATTTTGTGATACAGTCCTTCTATTGTCATTTAATAATATCCATAAGTCTTCTTCCAGTAACGATTCCTTAAATTTCCTTTGATTCCAATAGTGGTTAGTAATTCCAGAAAATCAACATTTGTAAGATTTGATCCAGGTAGTTCTGAAAGATATTTGGTTTGAATTATTGGTGAATCTAGCTCATAATCATACAGTTCCTTAAATGTTATTATTGCAATTATTACATAATATTCCAGTCCCTCATACTCTGGTATGTCTTTCTGTATGACATTTTGATTCTGGGAGTCATTTGGTAATCCAAATGTAATTCCTTTATTTTGATTAAATAAATCAGTTGATTTTGAAAGGCAGCATATTTGATCATAGGCATCATTAAATCCTTCTAGAATGCTAAGTCCAGCTAGTCTTTGTGTATTTTCTGATAACTCTCCTTCTTCTAGGTATTCAAATATTCTTCCTTGCTTATATTTATCTTCCAAATCTCCATTATTTTGTTGGTATAGCTTCAAGTAATCTTCTGATTCTGCTGTTTCCATTTTTTGTTCAATCCTATTTTGAATATTTCTATCCCAAACTTGATCCATTTTGTCTTCAGTAATTATGGCACTTTCCTTTTCCAATTCTTCAAATTTTCTTTTTTCCAATGGATTAATTATTTTGTCTTTTAGTTCTTCACTTAGTAAATCTTTGTCAGTATCACTAATGTACCAAGCTTCCTCCTGAAATAAATTGAAATAATATTCTGCAATTACTGAGGAATTTGCTTCAGGTGGCTTCAGATCCATTTTGAATTTCTTCTGTGGGCTTTCTACTTTATCTTCTTTATTCATACCACTTAACTCAAGTGCTAGCCATTTCTCTGGGTCTTCTATGGCCATGTCCAAATCTCTTCTCATCTTCAATTCCATTTTTATTTTTTTGATTGCTTCACTATCTTCTACCTTCAATTCATCCTCTTCTGGATCCTTCCCTTTAGATTTTCTTTCAGTTTGAGGTGGAATACTTTCTTTAGAAAAAGATAATATGCTAATATTTTCTTCATCTATTATCTGATTGAAATTTTCAAATACTAGGAAGTCCCAGTAGGTTTTCCCCTCATTACCAGTAGTGACTTCAAGATTTTCAATTTGACCAATTTGATTCAAAAAGTCATCTGTTGATATTGATGTGTAAGGGCTGATTTTTAATTCTGCTTTTAGGGCTATCTCCTGAGTTATGATATTCAACTCATTTTTTGCCTCAAAAACAGCTGAGAAGGGTATTTTGTTTGGTCCAAGAAATATTTTTTTCACTCTTGTTGAAAATTGACTTTCTGCTTCCTCTGTTTCTTTTCTTTTGGATGATTCTGCTCCATGTATTGACCATTTCCCAATCTCTGAAGATGCACAAAGCTCCATACCTCTTGGTGGAGAAATTTGCCAGCCCATAGCTTGAGGGTTACATATTGGTAAACATACTCGATGTCCATCTTTCTCTGGATAACTAAATATTTCCCCTTGCTTGTGTGAAAATTCCAATTTAACATTATTATCTGCTAAAAATGGTCTTCCGAGTATGGTATGTACAGCTCTTTTTGCTATGAATAAATGTATTTCTTTTTCTTCTCCTGTTATCATAGTAATTGGTTCAAATTCTGAGAGTTCAACCAAAGACGTTGTATGTCCACCAATTCCTCTGAGATTCATATAGAGCTTTCTACTTGTAAGTGAGGCTTTAATTGCAATTTCCTCTGGTATTATATTAATCTCTGATCCAGTATCCATCAATGCTATTGTAGTATATTCTTCTCTTCCAAAAAATACTTCCATAAAGCCAAGTGGGCATGCATAATGTAATCTTGGGGTATCATAGTCCTGTAGCTTTACTGAAAGTAGTCTTTCTTGAATATTTGACGTATTGACTGATTTTATCACTTCTTTTTCCTGGGTAGTTAAATTTTGTAATTTATCAATAGAGGTTGATGACATTGATAATATTTCTTTAAGAGTAAGATTTATCTTTTTTTCAATTATTTTCTTCATCACATGTTCAATTATTAGCTTTGGGTTATTGGCTGTAGATTTTACCTTGTCTTTTAATTCCATCTTTTGCATCTCCTGTCTTAGTCCCTCCTTATTCTTTTTCCTAGAAATGATTTTGATATCATCATTATCTACTTCCTTTCCTTCTTGAGTTTTCTTGTATTTTGTTGTAATTAGAACTCTTATTTATTCTTCTGCCTCATCTTCCTTGTGGTAGGCACCTGGTATCTTCTTTTTAAAGGGTTTGTGTGTTTCATTTTTATCCTCTTGCTGGATTTGGCTTTGACTTTGCTGTCTTTCAGATCTTTGCCTTGTCTGTCTAAGCCCAACATTTATTTGAAGATTTTCATATGCTGGTGATATTTGAGGAGGTTTCCAGTGCCCCCATTATTCTATTTGAGCTATAGCAGTTGACTTCTCACCTTTGCTTTCCTCAATCACTTTTGTTTCTTGCTTATTTTGGGGTGGATTTGATTGTTCCATCATTTTCTTTGTAAAATCCACCTGCTCTTTGGAAAAATGTCTTACTAATTCTTTTTCAGATTTAGGGCCTTCTGTGGTTACTCTTTGAAAATTTGGAAAAAGATATGTTCCTCCACGCTTCAAGACAATTCCTTTCTCCAAGTCTTCTGTGAGATGATTACATCTTATTGTGGAATGTCCTTCTTCTAAGCAGTAATAACACTTCAGTAGCTGTCTTGGAGCCATTTTTGCTGGAACATATGGTTGATAACCACAAGATATGGGTGGTAAAGGATATCTTGGCCTGAGTGGCTGTGAGTTTTGCATAACTTTCTGATCTTTATTATTTCCTTTTTGTGTTTTATTTGGATATTCAACTACTTCTGAAAGGTGTTTGAGCTGATTCAATACTTCCTTAACTGATTCCTTCCCAGTATCCATTGATTGATGCCCTTGCAGCTGATGGTTTTGAATTTTTTGGGTAAGATCTTTCATTTGCTTTAAGACTTCTCCCCAGCTTTCCTCTTCAAACCTAGCTTTCTTCTCTTGTGAATTTGGTTGCAAAAATTCCTTCTGTTGAATTAAGACTTTGGCTTCTAAATCTTGTTCAATATGTAAATTTAAGATTTCCAATCTTGGAATGATATAACCACCATCCAAACCTTGCACCATGGCCTTATCTTTAATCATTTCTTTAGAAATAGATTCTTCAACACTTGAGGAAAGACTTGCAAAACTTCTTGATTGTGATTGATATCTCCTTGTATATATTGATACCTTTTGAGATAATCAATAATGGATTCATATTCACCAATGAACTTTTTATATTGAGTCATATTTCTAATTGTTCCTTCTTGTTGAATCTTTGTAGATAATTGAGTAGTGGAGGTCAGCTTGTATCTTCTTTCAGGTGACACTGTTCCCCATCTCCTCTTCATATCCAATTTTAATTGCTCCCAATTACCAGTTTCATATCCAGGCATTCCTTCAATATGGTAGCTAATTTCTTGATCTTTAGTCCAAAAGGATATCTGTCTTTCTATATCCCTTCCACTTGCTCCTTCAATTTCTGCTATATTTTCCACTCTTTTAATAAATCTTTCCACTTACTTTCCATCAAACGATAAATCATAATCCTTTTGTCTGATCTTGACATTGGATGTATTGTTTTGTGGGATTTCTTGTTACAATGGGCTTGAAGCCTGTGCATGAATACTCACCCGCTTTTGTGAACCTTTGAGATATGACCACATACCCAAAAAGGTCACAAGAAATATTTAAAATAATTATATACTCAAAATAATCACCTTAAAGCTACAAAAATGCCATAAATAGGCATAAAACTTAGTTTAACTCAAAAGTAATGAATAAAAATGTGAAGAAAATTGAACAATTGGATTCCCCATTGTAAAATACACATATACCATTTTTATGGCATCTCTGTAAAGTCAATATTTAATGAGATATAAGTAATAATACCTTATAAAAAACAGAAATCCTTAATTATTGAAAATACCAATGAAAAAAATGTAGAATTAATGGAACCATTGGATTCACCATCAAATTCCACACATAAAACAATTAATAAGCTAAGCTCCAAAGTAAATACTCAAGGAGTTAAGCTGAATATATGCACTTTTTTGCTCAACGCATATATTCAAGGACTTTTACTAATATCTTTTGAAATATACATGATAGAGTGATGAACCAAAAAAAAATCACCACATCATTACTGTAAGGATACAGAAATGAAGTTTATTTCACAAGCTATAAACAAGGTTAAAACCTGTAATGGATTATTGATTCAAATCAATAGAGCTGTTAACCACTTTGTTGTGACAGTGGTCCAAACTTAAAAAAAAGTATACAGTTGGATTATTATAGTTCATTTGTGAATAATGATGTATTTTTTTAATATGATATCCAAGGTATAACCCCTTGAAATCATGGTTTGAGGTTTCAAATATTAAATTTCAACAGAAAAGATGAGTTACAAGAAAAATCATCAAAAATACAATTTTGATGATGTAATGAAAAGCTATTGGAAGTATAACAAGGACATGCCAAGCTATCAGAATCCACTCTCTGAATAGCTGTAGCGTGTATGAATTCAAATTTATTAATGATCAAAGTTTAGGCTTCAATTTCATCATTTAAGATGACTCACTGTAATCTTATTTTAAGTTTAACAGTCATATAAGTGATACAACTGGGGAATACTATTAAAATATGATTAAAAACAATAAAATCCACGAAGTTTAGGCTTCTTCCAAGCCTATTATGTCATTAAACGTAGAGTTTTAGTGATAACTCTAAATAATGGCGTAGTTATGAGGTAAGATGGTTTGATCATGATGTAATCATCACCAAACCTTAAAATCTAGATCAATTCTAGTAGAAATCATCAGTACACGTCTACTAGAAGCCAGTTTGACTCTAGGAGGGAGGTATATTCTATAAATAGAGCTCTTTTTACTCTGTTTTCCCCTCAGATGCTTACAAAACATTAAATCATTAAATAAAAAGGTAATTTATTTATTCTTTATATATAAAGACTTTTATATTACTAAAGACCAAAGGTAATCTTAGAATAATCTTCATCTTTGATGTGATTATTGCAATTATTTAATTTTTTTGTTTAAATTTCTCTTAAAAACCTCAATTCCATGTAAAATCAAGAAAATTTGTAATTTCTCTTAAATTTTATTGTAACTACATTTTAAATAAATTGTATTTACATTTCTAGGCATCAATTTATTCAAAATTATTAAATTAAGCATTCAAAGTAGGTTATTTCACTTATTATAATAATTTTTCTCTATCATTACTTTAGTAATTCTATAATTGATATAAGTAGTATTTATAGTAATTTATAACTTTAATATTAGTGATATCATTGTTATTAATTGGTTTTTTATTAATAAAGAACAATTTCTTACACTTTTATTATTTGTTGGTAACAAGAATAAAGTGCTTTTAAATATATTAAACATCTTATGTTAATTTATCTATTTTATATATTATTTTTTTTATAATATAAATTATATTATTATATTTATTCAAAAATATAACTATTTTACACCATAATTATATTAATTCTTTATTATTTTAATTATTTTTATCTTATTTATTTCATTTATAAGGACATTCATAGTACAATAAGTAAAATATTAGTAATTTTTACTTATTGTTTCATAGTCAAACCTTACCTTTGGGGGCCTGGCCGTGATATTTACTCTAAAATACCTTTAAAAAGATTCTAATTGGGTTTATCCAATAATAAATTATAATTATAATCATAAATTTATATAATAACTTTATATTTATTGATTTTAAATACTATTGAGGCATTTGGAAAGAAATTGTACTGTCTTACACGTGGTTTTTCACATCCTTAGACTTGCCAGAACTTTCTTTGAGTGGTTCTAGTAATTAAAAAAGATATTTTATAGATTAAAAATAATTTTATATTATAAATTAATCTTATAAAAGAATCATACTCATTTTTTTATTTTATTCTTTGAAAATAGAAGTATAAAAAACAAAAAAATTATAAATAAGAAACCAATAAAAAAGGCTATTTTTATTCATTTTAATTTCATTTCTATATTTATTTTCACTTTTTAAGATATAAAGGCAATTTTTATGTGGAAAATTGCCATATCTTACCAAAAATAACACTTTTTATAAAAGACTTATATTTATTTGTCTTTTTTAGTGTTTGAAGACAATCCAACAGAGGACAACCAAACCACTGTTCAAAGATTTCTGAAAGAAACTTTTCAAAGTTCTCCAACACCAATAATCACTAAGAAAAAGAAAGCTCAGAAATTAGACTTTCCAGGACCCACCATTCAGGACTCTGAATGGTGAGTACCCCATTTATAAATTGCCATAAGATGGATTCCTGTTCTGAAATCCTCTTATTTCTTATTTCTTAAAATATGACTACCAGAAGAGGCTCCCAATACTCCATCCAATCAGATGGAGCTGGACTCAGAGGTAGAATTGATTCCTCAGAAGGGAAAAGGAAGGGAAATATCCCCAGTGGAACAGAATCCACACAAGGAAGTGCCTTATCCCAAAGGCAAGTCCCAGAAATGCCCCTGATATCTGAACCAGAGTTAGAACTAAGTATGAGTGACTCAAACAGGTACAAATCACATTCAGAGGGCTCAAATATACATCTACATGAGCCAGTACAAACAGTACTACACAGTGTCCAAAGACAAGGACTGGGAAATGTTGCCCCAAATAAACCAAGGAGTGATGAACTCCTGGCACATCCTGAAAAAGTTCCTCAAAGAGGAGGAAATAGTGAGATACTCCAATGGATGGAATCCACTATCATCCAAACCTCAAATCCAAAAGATCAAGGAGTACCATGCCAAAAAGAAGGAGGCAACCAAGGAAGAAGCCCCAGTAGCTTCTACCAGCAAGCCCCAAGCCAACCCACTTCCCCAAGAAGGGAGGAACAAGAAAAAGAATTGGAGAAAACCATATTCCCCAAGCTACAGGATTCCAAAAATCCAAAAGGATACCACGGACAATGTATTCAACATGGCCAGAACGTTGATGGAATTCAAGGACAAGGAAGGCCAAAGAATGAGACAACCTCATTTCCCAAAGAAATACCCTTGTCCCAAGATGTTGTAAATACTTTAAATGAAATAAAAAATAGTATATTACCTCTAAAAGAAATTAAAAATAGTTTTTTATCATTACAAGGAATAAATAATAACTTATCTTCTTTAACAAAAATTGTTGTACAAAATAAAAAATAAATTGACAATCTTAAGTTTATTATTGAAAATAATAAACCAACACGAATTGTACAAATATATAAAATATATCAAAGATAAAACTGTGACAATCAATTATGATGTGAGTATTGACAATCTTACAGAATAAATAAACAAACTAAGTATTTCTGTAGAAACATTTGAAGAAAATACTTCATCACACCAAAAATTACTTTTGGACCATGTGGAAAAGAGTGATGAAGCAAGAATGCATCTGAAAGATGACATTCAGAGTGAAATAAGGCTTATCACTGAAAAAATGGATAAATTTAATGAGGCTAACTCTAATATGCCAGAGTTATCAACCCCATTTTCTCACATAAGAAGCCCTGTTAAGCAAAAAGAGGAATTGACAAATCCATTCATAACAGACTTAAGTCATCAAGACAATAACCAAATATTAATGCAGGAAGCACCTCAATTAGAAGAATGGCCAACAATCACAGGAGAAGGTGAATATTACCACATGTCATTTATCAAGACAATTGACATGCTAGAAGGAGATTATGCCATACCAGATGAATTAATTACTGCAAGATTACATTCATTGTTTGAAAAATCTGCAAAAAGATGGTATTATGGCATAAGACAAACAAATGGGAAAAATACCTGGTGTTGGTGGAAACAAGAAATAATCACCAAATGGGCTAATTATGCCTGGAGGTACAAGATAGAGAATGCATTTGAAAATTCTTTCTTTGACCCAGAAAAAGACAAACCTTTAACTTGGTTCTTAAAACATGTGGAAAGACTCAATGCATTGTACCCAGAAATGTCACAAAAGATGGTGCACATGAAAATACTTAAGAAATGTGGAGGAGAGCTAGAACCTGCCCTAAGAAGCAGGTGTATAGAACCATGCTCCACAGGAGAGTATATCCATGTACTAGAGGAGAGGGTGACAAGAACAAAAATTGGCAGAACTTGGAAGAAATTGGACATTAAAAGTCCAAATAAGCCATTTATCAAAAAAGATAAATTAAAGGAAGCTTTCAAGCCCAATACATCCAACAATAACAAGCGAAGAAAATGCCATAAATGTGGGGGTATTGGACACTTAGCCAATAACTGCCTCAAAAAGGAAAATATTAATGAAATTGTGGAAACAGAAAACCACAATGACAAAGAGGAGGAATCTGACTTTGAAAAAGAAACAGAAGAGTCAGAAAGTCCTGAAAGTGATGAAATTAAGATAATTAATGCACAAATTAATAATATTGATATAATTTATGAAGTACTAGATGTTCACTCAAACTTACCACAAGTTGGAACATCTGACACAAACCTGACAAATATACTAGATGCCAAAATGTACAGAACCAAACCTGCAAAAGCAATGGGATATACAGCTGGAAAATCAAGTATAAGTATTTTTATGGTTGATAACCAAGAAGGAAAAGTGAACTTGGATACAGGAGCATATTGCACCTGTTTTGGTAAAAGTTATTTAAAAACCATTGTCCCAGAGTGGAAAGAAAGACTTATGTCAATACAAGGTGTCAAATTTAGTAGTGCAATGAGAGCATGAAGCCACTTGGAATAATTGATTTGTCACTAATTTTTCCTCACCCCTCACAATGTGTCAGAATTAAAGTGGAGTTTGAAGTAATGGACAACTGTACTAGTAATCACTTAATACTTGGAATTGACTACTTATCAATTTATGGTATAGATATCTATAACCAAAAAGATAGATATTATACCATAGGAGACAACAAAAGACAAAATTTTGGCTTCTTAAATAACAAAAACCAAATCACAGTTATTATTCATGAAGAGAAAATTCCAGAAAAGGAACTTTTTATATCTGAACATCTCAAAGAGGCAGAATTCAATCAAGAACTAACAGAAAAAATGAAAGAAAAATTGATTGACCTCTTATTTGAGTACAAAAATGCCTTTGCAACTGACAAAGAGCCACTAGGTGGGATAATTGGGCATGAGGTGGATATAATTCTTAATGTAGGAAAGCCTTACCCACCTTTACTAAGGAGACCTGCTTACCCAGCTAGTCCAAGGGCTAGAGAGGCCTTGGAGGTACACATTAAAGACTTAATGGACCTTGGAGTATTAAGAAAAGTAGGACATAATGAACAGGTAGAGGTCACTACACCTGTCATTATAACTTGGCATAATGGAAAATCAAGAATGGTAGGAGACTTAACAGCACTGAACACCTATACCATTCCAGACAGATATCCAATACCCAGAATCCATGAGACATTGACACAATTGTCACAAGCTAAGTTCATAACAGCCATGGATTCTTTAAAGGGTTCTCATCAAAATTTCTTAACAGAAAATGCCAAGAAACTACTGAGGATAATAGTCCACTGTGGGATTCTTGAATACTTAAGAATACCATTTGGCATAGAGAACGCACCTTCCCATTATCAGAGGATGATGAATACCATATTTCCTGAATAATTATCATAAGGATAGTTAATTATATATATTGATTATATCATAGTTTTCTCAGAAGCTTGGGAAAGTCACCTTACAAGACGAGAAAGGGTACTACAAAAAATAGTGCAAGTGAATATGAAAATTTACTTCAAAAAGTGTCATTTTGCATATAGTGAACTAAAAGAATGAGGACATTTTGTATCTGGACTTAGTCTGGGCATAGACAAAAATAAAGTAGCAGCAGTACTACTTAAGCCAATGCCTCAAACCAAAAAAGAAATGCAATCATTTCTAGGATTTGCTGGTTACTATAGACAGCATATAAAGGACTTTGTGAAAATTGCAAAATCCTTGTATAAGCTATGTGATCAACAAACAGTCTATGAAATGACAGAAGAAAGAGTCAAGGCATATGAAGAATTGAAAAATTCCTTAACAAATGCCCCATTTCTTCTAATGCCAGATTGCAAACTACCCTTCAAACTTTACATTTATGCTTGTGGAGAAGGACTAGGTGCTGCACTACACCAGACACAAATTATCAATGATAAACCAGTGGAAGGATAAATTGGTTTCATTTCAAGACAGATAAAGCCAACAGAAGCAAGATATGAAGCAAGCCAAATGGAATGCCTCTCCTTAGTGTGGGCTTTAGAAAAATTACATTATTACTTGGATGGAACAGTATTTTATGTGATTACAGACTGTAATTCTGTAAAATCTCTATTAAATATGAAAACTCCAAATAGACATATGCTGAGATGGGAAATTGCTATCCAAGAATATAGAGGAGATATCACTATTGTTCATAAATCTGGTAATATTCATAAAAATGCAGATGGGCTCTAGCAAATACCCACAATGCAGCATGGGTACCACAGGAAGAGCACCATATAGAAGGAATATGTGTCACAGACATTGGCACAGAATTATTTAACCAAGTTCAAGAAAACTATAAGATAGACAAGAATCACCATATCTTAAGCCAACTTCTAATGAAAGACTGCAAAGATCCATCACTTTCATCAAAATTAGATGAAAAATGGAAAAAGGCAAATGATGAAGGAAGATTCCACCTCCTTGATGGAATCCTTTACCATAGAACAAAACACACATGTGTTATGGCCTTAACAGATAGAACCCTGATAAAAACTACTTTACATGAGTGTCATGATAGTGTTACAGCTGGACATCTTTCAGAAGACAGAACACTAGAAAGGATGAAAACCTGCTCTTGGTGACAAACTTGGAAGAAAGATGTTGCAGAATACTGCCAAACCTGTGACAGCTGTCAAAAATCCAACAGAGCCACAGGGAAGAAATTTGGAATGATGATCCAAATAAAAGAACCAAAATCCCCTTGGGAAATAGTTCATATGGATTGGGTAACAGCATTACCTCCAGGAGGAGACAGAAGCTATAATGCATGCCTAGTATTAGTTGACAGGTATATAAAAGCTCCCATGTTCCTACCATGTCAGAAAGATGACACAGCTATGGACACAGCCATAATGATATGGAATAAATTAATTAGCCATACAGGCTTATTCCAGAATATTATAAGTGACAGAAACCCAAAATTCACTTCAGCATTATGGACAAACCTCCATAACTTGTTTGGGACAAAGTTATCATTCTCAACAGCTTACCATCCTCAAACTGATGGTTTATCAGAAAGAATGATACAAACCTTGGAGGACATGATCAGAAGATTCTGTGCTTATGGACTAGAATTCAAAGATTCTGAGGGTTTTAGCCATGATTGGTGTACACTAATACCAGCCCTTGAAATGGCATATAAAACATCAATCCACCCTTCCACTGGCAAAACACCAGCAATGCTAGGAAAAAGTTGGAATCTAAGACTTTGTTATGATACCCTCAAAAAGGACTTAGTGGATATACATCCAACAGCAAGCAGTTTTAAGATAATTTTGACAAAGCAAGACACCATGCAAACAGATTTATGCAAGATGCTTTCAAATATGAAAAAGAAAGATGGGAAAAAAGTCATAAACCACCTGACTTCAAAATAGGAGACTTGGTCCTAGTATCAACCCTTAATTTCAATAACATAAAAGGCCCAAAGAAATTGAAAGATTCCTTTTCAGGACCATTTGTGATAAAAGCGCTTCATGGACCCAATGCTGTGCAATTGCAATTCACAGCTGAATTAATGAACAAACACCCAGCTTTCCCTGTAAGTCTGATAAAGCCTTACAGCTCAAGTGACAAGGAATTATTTCCACTAAGAAAGAAACCCCCACTTGAAACTCCCCCCTTGGAACAAGGAGAAGAAAAGAAAATTGTAAAACTCCTTAAAGAAAGAAGGACAAGAAACAAAAAAGAAAGAGAATACCTTGTAAGGTATAGAAATTCAACTCAAGAAGATGAACGGCTACTTGAGAAAGATATAAAAAATGCTGATAAACTACTAAGAAGGTTCAGACATGGAAGTAAACCTAAAGAATAGATAAGTTAAGCATTATTGAGCTTCAAGACTAACAAAGTCTATTGAAGAGGTAGGACAGTGGATGATACCCTAATTACACATATCAGATTATGGTACAATCTTTTTTAGTGGTAGGGAATGTGAACCTTTGAGATATGACCACATACCCAAAAAGGTCACGAGAAATATCTAAAATAATCATACATTAAAAATAATTACCTTAAAGCTACAAAAATTTCATACATAGCCATAAAGCTTGGTTTAACTCAAGACCTAATGAATAAACATGTGAAATAAATTATACCACTGGATTCCCCATGGTAAAATACACATATACAATTTTTATGGCATCTCTGTAAAGTCATTATTTAATGACTTATAAGTAATAATACCTTATAAAAAACATACATCCTTAATTATTTCAAATACCAATGAAAAACATGTAAAATAAATGAGACTATTGGATTCACCATAATCATCCACACATAAAACAATTAAGAAGCTTAGCTCCAAAGTAAATACTCAAGGAGTTAAGCTGAATATATGCACTTTTTTGGTCAACACATATATTCAAGGATTTTTGCTAATATCTTTTGAAATATACATGATAGTGTGATGAACCAAAAAAAAAGTCACCACGTAATTACTGTAGGAATACAGAAATGAGCTTTATTTCACAAGCTAAAAACAAGGTTAAAACCTGTAATGGATTATTAATTGAAATCAATAGAGCTGTTGACCACTTTGTTGTGAAAGTGGTCCAAACTTAAAAAAAAGTATGCAGTTGGATTCTACTAGTTCAGTCGTGAATAATGTTTTTTTTTATTGTAATATTCAAGGTATAACCCCTTGAAATTATGGTTTGAAGTTTAAAATATTAAATTTTGACAGAAAAGATGAGTTACAAGAAAAATTATCAAAAATACAGTTTTGATGATGTAATGAAATGCCATTGGAAGTATGATAAGGACATTCCAAGCTATCATAATCCACTCTCTGAATAGCTGTAGCCTGTATAATGCTAAAGTTATTAATGCTCAAATTTAAGCTTAAATTTGATCATTTAAGATCACTCACTGTAATCGTATTTTAAGTTTAACAGTCATATAAGTGATAAAACTGGTAAATACTATTATAATATGATTAAAACTAATGAAATACACGAATTTTAGGCCTCTACCAAGCCTATGATGTCATTAAACTTAGAGTTATATTGATAACTCTAAATAATGCCGTAATTATGAGGTAAGATGGTTTGATTATGATGTTATCATCACCAAACCTTAAACCTTTGATCAATTCTAGTAGAAAGCATTAGTACACGTCTACGAGAAGCCAGTTGGACTCTAGGAGGGAGGTATTTTCTATAAATAGAGCTCTTTTTACTCTGTTTTCCCCTCAGATGCTTTCAAAACATTAAATCATTAAATAAAAAGGTAATTTATTTATTCTTTATATATAAAAACTTTTATATTATTAAAGACCAAAGTTAATCTTAGAATAATCTTCATCTTTGATGTGATTATTGCAATTATTTAATTGTTTTGTTTAAATTTCTCTTAAAAACCTCAATTCCACGTAAAATCAAGAAAATTTGTAATTTCTCTTAAATTTTATTGTAACTACAATTTAAATAAGTTGTATTTAAATTTTTAAGCGTAAAATTATTCAAAATTATTATATTAAGCATTCAAAGTAGGTTATTTCTCTTATTATAATTACTGTTTTCTATTATTACTTTAATAATTCTATAGTTGATATAAATAGTATTTATATTAATTTATAACTTTAATATTAGTAATATTATTGTTATTAGTTGTTTTTTATTAATAAAAAACAATTTTTTACCCCTTTAATATTTGTTGGTAACAATAATAAGGTGCTTTTGAATATATTAATTATCTTATATTAATATATTTATTTTATATATATTTTTTTTATAATATAAATTATATTATTATATTTATTTAATAATAGAATTATTTGATGCCATAATTATAATAATTATTTATTATTATAATTATTTTCATCTTATTTATTTCATTTATAATGGCATTCATAGTACAATAGGTAAAATATTAGTAATTTTTACTTATTGTTTCATAGTCAAACCTTACAGCTTTGGTAGAGTATTTGGTTTCTGTGAAGTGAATGGAGTTGATGAGGTCATGGGCCTTGAAAATGGTGATGGGGACCCTTCTTGTCTAAAGATTTTTGGCATGCTTGTAGTTTTGTCCATTGGGCTGTTTTCTGTGGTAAAACTTGACTCTTTCCTTTTCCCTTCTTTTTTAAGGAGTTCAATTAATTCTTGTTGCATTTCCAACATTCTTTGATGAAGTCTTTCTACATCAGAAATATCTTCTTGTCCTTGCATGGTCTCTTCATGTATAATTTCTTCTTTGGATTCATCTGGATTGTGTGGTATCTTTGATTGCGATTCTGAATCCATATTGATATATTCTTTGTTGATTTTCTGTTTTTCACTTTTATTTTTAATTTCAAATAGTTCCTTGAGTAATTTCTGAAAATAATCTGTAACTATCTTTTGATCTTTCTTCTTGGCTCTGGGTGTACCAACTGGTATACTATAATCTATAGGTGATTCTTCTCCAGGTGGTGTTTCTCCTCTTTTTGGATAATAATAGTGAAATAATTTTGTTTAAGAACTTGATGGTGACGCTGATTTAGAATTTTGTGGTTTGTCTGATTCCAGATTGACTTGATAGGCCCTTGAAATTTTTTATTGATAATAGGGTTTTTTTTATGGACTAAATTTGAATGTTTTTTTTTCTTTTATAATTGACGGATTATTGATGGTTGAAGCTGTTGGCCGCTGTTGGGACACCCGATGTGGGATCTCCTTTTGGTGTGGGATGAAATAAGGCAGTACCTTGAGGGGGAAATTATTGGTAAGTCTGTTTTGAATTTCAGAATTGTCCAATAACCATGGGTGCTAAGCTGTATTACCTGCCCCTCTAAATAATAATGAATAGGCAGCCTACAGAGAATCACAAAATAAAATAAGATTTGTGGCTTTAACAGATAGAGAAGACTTATCAGCAGTCTCTAAATCAGACCTATCAATAACACTACAGTAAAAACTCTGATCTAAAATTTCTGATAAAATAAACACTAAGATTTTTTTTTTTTATTTTTAATAAAAGTGATTATAATATGTATATATATATATGTTTTGGGTTTCTGTTATTTTAATAAAACTAATAAGAATATTTTTTTTGTTTTTTTTAATAAGAATGATAAGAATATATATTTCTTTATGGTTTTAGGTTGATTGTAATGATTCTTTTTTTATATGAGTAATAATAATAAGAATACTGGATTTGTTTCTTTCAGAATTTTTTTTAATACTGAGTTTATATCACTACTACTCCTTTTTGCTAAAAACATTAAGCTTTTGAGCAAGGCTACTAAGCTCCAATTACGGTTATACTACTATTTCCTTAACAATAATAAGCTACTGAGATTTTTTTACTATGGTTATACTACTATTCTTCACTAATACTAAGCTACTGAGCAAGGCTACTGAGCTTTTACTATGGTTATACTACTATTCTTCACTAATACTCAGCTTACTGAGCAAGGCAACTGAGCTTTTCACTACTAAAACACTACTACTATTCTAGATATCCTGCTAGTTAATGGATGGTGGTGATCCTGGATAGTGGGAACTTGTTCCATGATTATGGGAAAATTAGGGAGAGAGGATCTCTATTTATAGCTTTTGGGCCTCCATAGAGCTTCTCAAAATAGGGTACTTAGAAAAAATCATAGTTGAGAGGTTTTAGCTGGTGAGACGTGTAGCTCTGGTGTAGCAGCGTGTTTGCTGAGAGAATTATGCTGTCAGTGATTTTTCTTATCAAAATCATGTGAGGTATTTGAGATAATTTGGCTGATGATATTTTCTTTTTGCCAAGAAAGTAGAGAAAATACAGCTCCTGACAATTGAACTTTCTTCTAGTCATATGATATATATGAGAAAATTATGCTGGTGTTTCTGTTTCTTGTCAAAATCATGTGATGTCTTTGAGATAATTTTGTTGGTGAGATTTTCTTTTTCTCAGGGTCATGTGAGGTCATTGAGATAATATGGCTGGTGATGTTTTCTTGAAGGTGGGGAAAGTACTTTTTGTTTCTATTTTTATGTGTGTTATGAGAGAATTATGCTGGTGTTTCTGTTTTAGTATTGTATCATTTCATATGGAGATTTCATCATTTCTATCAAGTTTGATGTGTGTCATTATTACTAAGCAAACATTTCTTCTTGGAAAATATATTGTAATTTTAATCATAGCCCTGAGGTGTTTCTTCTTTCAATTGAATCAAGGTGGGGAAAATATTTTTGTTTCTACTTTTTACATATGTTATTAGAGAATTATGCTGGTGGTACTTTTTCTTATCAAAATCATGTGATGTATTTGAGATAATTTGGCTGGTGAGATCTCTTTTTGCCAAGAAAGTGGAGAAAATACAGCTCCTGACAATTGAACTTTCTTCTAGTCATATGATATATATGAGAAAATTATGCTGGTGGTTCTGTTTTTTATCAAAACAATGTGATGTATTTGAGATAATTGGGCTGGTGAGATTTTCTTTTGATCAGAGTCATGTGAGGTCATTAAGATAATATGGCTGGTGATGTTTTCTTTAAGGCGGGGAAAGTATTTTTGTTTCTATTTTTTCCGTATGTTCTGAGAGAATTATTCTGGTGGTTTTATTTTAGTATTGTATCATTTAATATGGAGATTGCATCATTTCTATCAGGTTTTATGTGTGCCATTATTACTAAGCAAACATTTGTTCTTGGAAAACATATTGTAATTTTATGCATAGCCTTGAGGAATTCCTTTTTTCAATTGAATCAAGGTGGGGAAAATACAGCACTGATGCTGTGGTGCTTCTTCATATACCTTTATTTATATTAACTGCTTTTAATTGCATAATTTGTTATTTATGATGCAATAAGGTGGATAAATCCTTTGATACTCTACTGTTTTGATAAGATCTTGAGGCTGTGTATAGTATATTTCTTTTTGAAATTTGTAGTTGTAATGTGTAAATATTTTTTGCGTAATTTGTTTTATCATCATTTTTTTCTATTGTTTTATTGGTAAGCTTAAAACTGGTACTAATGGTATGGAATACCACACTGTTGGATCCCCCCACTCCTGCCCCCAAGAACCCCCCCCGGTGCCAAGCTCCCCTCATTCCCACAATGAGGCTCACCAGGAATTTACTGACTTACGACCAACCTTAATGATTCCTCTAGCTATTGTCCACAAATCCATCAACCAAATCTTGTTGGAGCATCGCCGATTGCTCCACATGCACTGGGAATTCCGGGAGGAACTAAACTGCCTCATTGGCCAGGCACTGGAGGCTTATCCAAAGGAGGACATCAATGGGATAGTCTCAAAATACTTAGGAAAATAAAAATAAAATTCTTTCCTCTTTTTATCTTTTGTAATACTTTCTTTTATTCAATGATTGTTATGTTCAATTTATATTACATTCTTTGTTCACGTGAAATTATATTTTCCTCAATGGTTCAAATATCCTATTGCATAAGAATAATTTTGTAAGTGCCCCACCAAATGTTTGAGTTAGTATTTGTTTGTGAGAACCTCTTCTGCCAAAAATGTGCCAATAATCACCATTACCCCTCCTATGTTTTCTTCTTCCATGTATTACAACCATCTCAGATCTTAACTGTAAAAATTGGAGGGCTCCCCACATGTGAGCAATCGACTCCAGATTCATAGGTCATTGCCTTTCCTATGGTCACATGCTATTAATGTTAGTCATGTAAGGAATTTTTAGAATTGTCGGGAGGCTGCCCAGGCGTAAGGAATGGTCTGAATTGTCGGGAACCTGTACAAGAGTAAGGATGTGCATGTGAAGCGTTGGGAACCTGTACAAGCGTAAGGATTTGGATGTGAATTGTTGGAAGCCTGCCCTGGCCTAAGCAATTCTTTGAATTGTCAGGAACCTGCACAGGCATAAGGATTTGCATGTGAAGCTTTGGGCGCCTGCACCCGCATAAGGAAGTGTCGGAGCTGTTGCACACCTGCCCCGGCGTAGGCAATTATTTGAATTGTTGGGAACCTGTACAGGAATAAGGATTTTGCATGTGAAGCATTGGGAGCCTAGACAGGTGTAAGGAATTGTTGGCATTGTCCAAAGGCTTCCCCGGTGTAAGGATTTACAGTGCAAGGTTTTGCGTGTGAAGCGTTGGGATCCTGAACAGGCATAAGGATTTGCGTGTGACGTGTTGGGATCCTTGACAATACCAAGAGACAAGGACAAGCATATGGTGGCATTCCACTGTACATGAGTTATTTCACCTCTTTTTCATGTGATCCACCATATAACCCCAATTCCAACCCATCAAAACCAGCTGTATACTGTCTTGCACATTATCACACCCTTATTCACCAATCACCCTCTAACTCCAAGATGCATCTAAACTCCCTCATTCTTTGATTTGGGATGAGATTGTATTACCATGTCTGATGTGATAGCCTGCTCCCTCGCCAATCTCATAATAGCCATGGCTTTTCCACCACATAGTTTTTGCTAACCTTCTTGAGCATTGTGCGGACATACCCACTAGTGTTGTGCTGGATCAGTATAATGAACAAATGTACTACTGGCCCACACTACCTGAATGAGCCCATGACATTTGGATAGATCAATCCAAAAATGCTCATTTGGGAAAATCAATTTTCCCCCTGTACACCGCTTTGACACATCTCTTTGAATTTGGCCTGTCCACTTGTCAGCTTGAAACCACCATCCCAAAGCATAAAATGATGCATCCTTATCAAGATGAGGTGAGTTTTTTAATCCCTTCATGGTGAAAGTAAGTGCGGAAGCACACTCGAATGCACCCTGATTTGCAGAGACATCAGCTTCATAGCTCACTTGATCAAAGGACGGAACCCCCAATGAGTTGTAGCAAGTTTGAATATTTTGAAATAATTTATCCTCAACATATTGTAAGGATTGACCTAGAATTCAGCCAACTGAGCTAAGATTTTCCCCTCGGTTCTGCCATTCATCTTTTTGCGTTTTCAATTTTCCCAAGACTTCCATAAAGACCAAATTGTTCATTCTTCATGCTGCATTTGCACCACCCAATTGCGAACATAAATACCTCCAGTAATTCCCCATTTGTAGCAACTGGTTAGGTCAATTTTCTTTCACAAAATAAGAATTGTGATAATTCATCCCATTGATTGACCTCTATTTCACTCATTGTTGTAAATGGTCTGAATTTGACAAGGGCAATGAGTAATCCGGTTGGAGAGAAAATTGCCATGTGGCCAAAGTGAATGCATTTGATCTCATTAACCTCCAAAACCCTCTGAATTTCACTTGGGGTCATATTTGCTGATAATGGCATTGATATTTGTGCTGTTGGTTGAGTGGAAGAAAAAACTTATTCTTTTGAGTGGCTTTGCCCTCATTTGTCTTTCGTGATGTCCCACTATTCCAGAGTGGGTGAGGGATCAATTTGTGTGGAAGCAGACAAGACATCAGATACTGCTTCCTCCCATTTGAACCTAAGGCCTTTTGAGTCCATAATAGTGCCCAAATCGCAATGAGCTTTATTCGCCACACATCTTTGACTTCCCTGTTGGAACCCACATGACATTGTCTCAATCTAAACTAACTGAAGCCAATGTTATTCCATGGGGCCCAATGAGGGTGCCACATGGATGCTGACCAATATACATATCTATATATATATGCTGAGAATAAGTGAGCCACTCATACTTTCTGTGCACCTTTGAGATATTACCACATACCCAAAAAGGTCACAAGAAATATTTAAAATAATTATACATTAAAAATAATTACCTTAAAAACTACAAAATTGCCATAAATAAGCATAAAACTTGGTTTAACTTAAAAAGCAATGAATAAACATGTGAAATAAATTACACCATATGATTCCCCATTGTAAAATACACATATACCTTTTTTATGGCATATCTGTAAAGTCAATATTTAATGAGTTATAAGTAATAATACCTTATAAAAAACATGAATCCTTAATTATTTCAAATACCAATGACCCAACACGTAAGATAAATGGTACCATTGGACTATACATAAAAATCTACACATAAAACAATTAAGAAGCTAATCTCCAAAGTCAATACTTAAGGAGTTAAGCTGGATATATGCACTTTTTTGGTCAACGCATATATTCAAGGATTTTAGCTGATATCTTTTGAAATATACATTATAGAGTGTTGAAACAAAGATAAATTCACCACGTAATTACTTTAGGAATACAGAAATGTAATTTATTTCACAAGTTATGAATAAGGTTAAAACCTGTAAGGGATTATTGATTAAAATCAATAGAGCTGTTGACCACGTTATTGTAAGAGTGGTCCAAACTCAAAGAAAAGTATACAGTTGAACTATACTAGGTCATTTGTGAATAAAGATGTATTTTTTATTTCGATATTCAAGGTATAACCCATTGAAATCATGGTTTGAAGTTTAAAATATTAAATTTTGACAGAAAAGATGAGTTCCAAGAAAAATCATAAAAAATACGGTTTTGATTACGTAATGAAATGCTCTTGGAAGTGTAATGAGGACATTCCAAGCTATCAGAATCAACCCTCAGAATAGCTGTAGCGTGTATAACTTAAAATGTATCAATTATGAAAGTCTAACTTAAATTTGATCATTTAAGATCACTCACTGTAATCTTATTTTAAGTTTAACAGTCATATAAGTGGTAGAACTGGTGAATAATATTATAATATGATTAATACTAATAAAATTCACGAAGCTTAGGCTTCTTCCAAGCCTATGATGTCATCAAACTTAGAGTTATAGTGATAACTCTAAATAATGGCATAAATATGAGGTAAGATGGTTTGATCATGATGTAATCATCACCAAACCTTAAAATATTGATCAATTCTAGTATAACGCATCAGTATAAGTCTACTAGAAGCCTACTGGACTCTAGGAGGGAGGTATTTACTATAAATAAAGCTCTTTTTACTCTGTTTTCCCCTCAGATGCTTACAAAACATTAAATCATTAAATAAAAGGGTAATTTCTTTATTCTTTATATATGAAACTTTTATATTATTGAAAACCAAAGATCATCTTATTATAATCTTCATCTCTCATGTGATTATTGCAATTATTTAATAGTTTTGTTTAAATTTCTCCTAAAAACCTCTATTCCACGTAAAATCAAGAAAAACTGTAATTTCTCTTAAATTTCATTGTAACTACAATTTAAATAAGTTGTATTTACATTTTTGGGAGTAAATTATTCAAAAGTATTATATTATTCATTAAAAGTAGGTTATTTCTCTTATTATAATAATTTTTCTTTATTATTACTTTAATAATTCTATAATTAATATAAATAGTATTTATATTAATTTATAGCTTTAATATTAGTAATATTATTGTTATTAATTGTTTTTTATTAATAAAAAACAATTTTTTACCCCTTTATTATTTGTTGGTAACAATAATAAAGTGCTTTGAAATATATTAATTATCTTATATTAATATATTTACTGATTATACTATTTTTTTAAAATATAAATTATATTATTATATTCATTTAATAATATGATTATTGTGCACCATAATTATAATAATTCTTTATTATTATAATTATTTTTATCTTATTTGTTTTATTTATAAGGACATTCATATTACAATGGTTTCATAGTCAAACCTTACATTTGGCAGCCTGGCCGTGATATTTACTCTAAAAGACCTTTGAAAATATTCTAATTGGGTTTATCCAATAATAAATTACAATTATAATCAAAAAAACTATATAATAACTTTATATTTATTGATTTTAAATACTATTGAGGCATTTGGAAAGCAATTGTACTGTCTTAAACGTGGTTTTTCACATCCTTAGACTTGCAAGAACTTTTTTTGAGTGACTCTCTTAATTAAAAAAGATATTTTATAAATTAAAAATAATCTTATATTACAAATTAATTTTATAAAAGAATCATATACATTTTTTTTTATTCTTTAAAAATAAAAATATAAAAAACAAAAGAAATTATAAATAAAAACCAATAAAAAAACTGATTTGTTATTTTAATTTCATTTCTTTATTTATTTTCATTTTTTAAGATATAAAAGCAATTTTCATGTGGAAAATTGCCATATCTTACCAAAAATAACACTTTTTATATAAAATACATATATTTATTTGTCTTTTTTAGTGTTTGAAGACAATCCAACAGAGGGAAAACAATACACTGTTGAAAGATTGCTGAAAGAAACTTGTCAAAGTTCTCCAACACCAATAATCACTAAGAAAAAGGAAGCTAAGATTTTAGACTCTCCAGGACCCACCATTCAGGACTCTGAAGGTGAGTACGTCATTTATAAATTGCCATAAGAAGAATTACTGTTCTGAAATCCTCTCATTTCTTATTTCTTCTTGAAACATGACTACCAGAAGAGGCTCCCAATACTCCATCCAATAAAATGGAGCTGGACTCAGAGGTAGAGTTGATTCCTCAAAAGGGAAAAGGAAGGGCAATATCCCCAGTGGAACAGAATCCACACAAGGAAGTGCCTTATGCCAAAGGCAAGTCCCAGAAATGCTCATGATATCTGAACCATAGTTAGAACTAAGTATGAGTGACTCAAACAGGTACAAATCACATTCAGAGGGCTCAAATAGACATTTACATGAGCCAATACAAACAGTACTACACAGTGTCCAAAGACAAGGACTGGGAAACATTGCCCCAAATACACCAAGGAGTGGAGATTTCCTGGCACATCCTGAAAAAGTTCCTCAGAAAGGAGGAAATAGTGAGATACTCCAATGGATGGAATCCACTATCATCCAAACCTCAAATCAAAAAGATCAAGGAGTTCCATGCCAAAAAGAAGGAGGCAACCAAGGAAGAAGCCCCAGTAGCTTCTACTAGCAAGCCCCAAGCCAACCGACTTCCCCAAGAAGGGAAGAAGAACAAGAAAAAGAATTGGAGAAAAACATATTCCCCAAGCTACAGGATGCCATGGACAATGTATTCAACATGGCCAGAACGTTGATGGAATTCAAGGACAAGGAAGGACAAAGAATGAGACAACCTCATGTCCCAAAGAAATACCCTTGTCCAAAGATGTTGTAAATACTTTAAATGAAGTTAAAAATAGTATATCACCTCTAAGACAGATCAAAAATAGGTTATTATCATTACAAGAAATAAATAATAACTTATCTTCTTTAACAAAAATTGTTGTACAAAATAAAAAAGAAATTGACAACATTAAGTTTAATGTTGAAAATAATAAACCAAAGATTTTGATTGATAACACTCAAAAATTAATACAAGGACAACAAGAATTGTATAAATACATAAAAGATATCAAAGATAAAACTTTGACAATCAATTATGACGTGAGTATTGACAATCTTACAGAAAAATTAAACAAACTAAGTATTTCTGTAGAAACATTTGAAGAAAAGACTTCATCACACCAAAAATTACTTGTGGACCATTTGGAAAAAAGTGATGAAGCAAGACTGAATCTGAAACATGACATTCCAAGTTAAATAAGGCTTATTACTGAAAAAATGGATAAATCTAATGAGGCTAACTCAAATATGCCAAAGTTATCAACCCCATTTTCTCACATAAGAAGCCCTGTTTAACCAAAAGAGGAATTAAAAAATCCATTCATAACAGACTTAAGTCACCAACACAATAACCAAGTCTTAATTCAGGAAGCACCTCAATTAAAAGAATGGCCAACATTCACAGGAAAAGGTGAATATTAACACATGTCATTTATCAAGACAATTGACATGCTACAAGAATATCATGCCATACCAGATGAATTAATTACTGCAAGATTACATTCATTGTTTGAAAAAATCTGCAAAAAGATGGTATTATGGCATAAGACAAACAAATGGCAAAAATACCTGGTGTTGGTTGAAACAAGAAATAATCACCAAATGGGCTAATGATTCCTGGAGGTACAAGATAGAGAATGCATTTTAAAATTCTTTCTTTGACCCAGAAAAAGACAAACCTTTAACTTGGTTCTTAAAAAATGTGGAAAGACTCAATGCATTGTACGCAGAAACGTCACAAAAGATTGTGCACATGAAAATACTGAAGAAATGTGGAGGAGAGCTAGAACATGCCCTAAGAAGCAGGTGTATAGAACCATGCTCCACAGAAGAGTTCATCAATTCACTAGAGGACATAGTAACAAGAACAAAAATTGGCAGAACTTGGAAGAAATTGGACATTAAAAGTCCCAAAAAGCCATTTATCAAAAAAGATAAATCAAAAGAAACTTTCAAGGCCAATACATCCAACAATAATGAGCAAAGAAAATGCCATCAATGTGGAGGTATTGGACACTTAACCATTAACTGCCTCAAAAACGCAAAGATTAATGAAATTGTGGAAACAGAAAGCCACAATGATAAAGAGGTGGAATCTGACTCTGAAAAAGAAACAGAAGAGTCAGAAAGTCCTGAAAGTGATGAAATTAATATAATTAATGCACAAATTAATAATATTGATATAATTTATGAAGTACTAGATGTTCACTCAAACTTACCACAAGTTGGAACATCTGACACAAACCTGACAAATATACTAGATTCCAAAATGTACAGAACCAAACCTGCAAAAGCAATGGGATATACAGCTGGAAAATCAAGTATAAGTATTTTTATGGTTGATAACCAAGAAGGAAAAGTGAACTTGGATACAGGAGCATATTGCACCTGTGTTGGTAAACATTATTCAAAAACCATTGTCCCAGACTGACAAGAAAGACTTATGCCAATACAAGGTGTCAAATTTAGTAGTGCAAGTGAGAGCATGAAGCCACTTGGAATAATTGATTTAACACTAATTTTTCCTCACCCCTCACAATGTGTCAGAATTAAAGTAGAGTTTGAAGTAATGGGCAACTGTACTAGTAATCGCTTAATACTTGGAAATGACTACTTATCAATATATGGTATAGATATCTCTAACCAAAAAGATAGATATTATACCATAGGAGATAACAAAAGACAAAAGCTTGGCTTCTTAAATAACAAAAAACAAATCACAGTTATTAAGAATGAAGAGAAAAGTCCAGAAAAGGAACTTTTTATATCTGAACAGCTCAAAGAGGCTTAATTCAATCAAGAACTAACAGAAACAATGAAAGAATAATTGATTGACCTCTTATTTAAGTACAAAAATGACTTTGCAACTGACAAAGAGCCACTAGGTGGCATAATTGCGCATGAGGTAGATAGAATTCTTAATGTGGAAAAGCCTTACCCACCCTTACTAAGGAGACCTGCTTACCCATCTAGTCTAAGGTCTAGATAGGCCTTGGAAGTACACATTAAACAATTAATGAGCCTTGGAATATTAAGAAAAGTAGGACATAATGAACAGGTAGAGGTTACTACACCTGTCATTATAACTTGGCATAATGGAAAATCAAGAATGGTAGGAGACTTCAGAGCCCTGAACACCTATACCATTCCAGACAGATATCCAATACCCAGAATCCATGAGACATTGACACAATTGTCACAAGCTAAGTTCATAACAGCCATGGATGCCTTGAAGGGTTTTAATCAAAATGGCTTAACCGAGCATGCCAAGAAACTCCTGAGGATAATAGTCCACTGTGGAATTTTTGAATAATTCAGAATGCCATTTGGAATAAAACATGCACCTTCCCATTATCAAAGGATGATGAATACCATATTTCCTGAAGAATTACCAGAAGGATGGTTAATTATCTATATTTATGATATCATAGTTTGCTCAGAAATCTGGGAAAATTACCTTACAAGACTAGAAAGGGTACTACAAAAAATAGTGCAAGTGAATATGAAAATTTCCTTGAAAAAGTGTCATTTTGCATATATTGAACTAAAAGCACTAGGACATGTTGTATCTGGACTTAGTATGGGCATAGACCAGAATGAAGTAGCAGCAGTACTACTTAAGCCATTGCCTCAAACCAAAAAAGAAATGCAATCATTTCTAGTATTTTCTGGTTACTATAGACAACATATAAAGGACATTGCAAAAATTTCCAAATCCTTGTATAAGCTATGTGATCAACAAACAGTCTATGAAATTACAGAAGAAAGAGTCAAGGCATATGAAGAATTGAAAAATTCCTTAACAAATGCCCCATTTCTTCTAATGTCAGATTGGAAACTACTCTTTAAACTTTATATTGATGCTTGTGGAGAAGGACTAGATGCTGCACTACACCAGACACAAATTATCAATGATAAACCAATGGAAGGACCAACTTGTTTTATTTCAAGACAGATAAAGCCAACAGAAGCAAGATATGGAGCAAGCCAAATGGAATGCCTCTGCTTAGTGTGGGCTTTAGAAAAATTACATTATTACTTGGATGGAACAGTATTTGATGTGATTACAGACTGTAATGCTGTAAAATCTCTATTAAATATGAAAACTCCAAATAGACATATGCTGAGATGGCAAATGGCTATCCAAGAATATAAAGGAAATATGACTATTGCTCATAAATCCGGTAATATTCATAAAAATGCAGATGGTCTTAGCAGATAGGCTCTAGCAAATACCCCTGACAATCCAGCATGGGTACCACAGGGAGAGCACCAGATAGAAGGAATATGTGTTACAGAAATTGGCACAGAATTCTTTCAAAATTAAAGAAAACTATAAGATAGACAAGAATTGCCATATCTTAAGCCAACTTCTAATGAAAGACTGCAAAGATCCATCACTTTCATCAAAATTAGATGAAACATGGAAAAAGGCATATGATGAAGGAAGATTCCACCTCCTTGATTGAATCCTTTACCATAGAACAAAACACACATGTGTTATGGCCTTAACAGATAGAACCCTGATAAACACTATTTTACATGAGTGTCATGATAGTGTTGCAGCTGGACATCTCTCAGAAGCCAGAACACTAGAAAGGGTGAGAACCTGCTCTTGGTGGCTGTAAGATGTGACTATGAAACTGATGATAATATTACTATTAATCAACAGTACTATGTCTGTTCTTATGAAATATAATAATAAAATATTATTATAACCACAATTAAATAATTAAAAATTATTTCTTTCACCTGTTAAGCACTACTAGTGATTTTAACAGTGAGCAAGTAATTGTCTACAAGAATCAATTACAAGAAGAATTTAATAATAAAAACTTCTTTATTAAAATAATAAAGTTATTTTAATATATAATTATCTTTTGCAAGAATAATTATAAAGATAATTCTTGAAGAAAACTATTACTAGAGAAAAACTTTAAGAATTAAAGATAAATGACTCACTAATACTCCAAAGAACTTATTGATAATAAAAGTAGAGAAATTTGACGTGGAATTGTGGATTTAAGGGATCAAAAGGATTTATAACAGTATTACAACAATATATAGTTGGATTCTATGATTTCACGTCTTTCTGATTGATTCTGAAAGAATTAAAACACTTAAGAATAGTTGAACTAATACTTACTTGTTGGTAATAAAGATTTAATAAATTGATAAGATGATGATACGGAAAAAACAGCAAGAAGAGGCTTCTTTTAAGTCAATAACAGCTCACAGAGGCGTGCCATGGAGCAAACTGAAAAACCAGTGAGTGAGAAAACAATAAACCTTTTTGGATTATTGATTGCATCATCTGTTGTCATGTAAGATTATCATAATTACTTAATTGATGCTTTTACGTGACTACCAACCCCAATATGGTTAAGGATAAAAGGAGTAACACTTGTAAATCTTCTTTTATTCTAAAATAATCATTGATTTCTCAAAGTTATCAATGTTATTGCCAATTTCATCACAGGTTGTAATTACTGTGAATTTTTGAAGATTCAGTGTTTCACGTAGAATATCCAAAAATGGACTGTAAGTAAAACTTTTAATTTTACTAGTAAAACTGTAATTCTTTTTGGTTGTACCATAGATAATACAGTTCTCCTTTAGTCCTGAAAGTTTCAGAAAGATTCATTAAGAATTGTATTTTTAATGAATTTTTGAAGGTTTTACCTCATTTCTGCGTAGAATTGCAAATAGCAGTGTTTTGCTGGTTGCTATGAGGTAAATCAATGAATATGGGTCCCAAAAGGGTTTTAATTACTCTTTTGGGGTTTATCCATGGAAAGTCATTAGTAATTGACATGGTTACAGGAGTGTAAGTAACTCATTACCTCCTTGGCACGTCAAAATAGCAGGTTATTTGCTATTTTCTGATGTTTTACAGTAGTTGTAACTTGGTAACCAAGTTCCCAAAGAGTTTTAGTTTACCAATTGGGCCAAGATGAGCCATGGATCCATGCTCTGGAGCTATCCACGCCTCTGAGGCCTCAGAAGTTGGGTACCCTGGCTCTCTTTGATGTCTTTTGTCCCCCTTGCCTATTTTTTACGTCAAAATAGTAATTTAAGCTTAAAGTGAGATATCCACTATGGGTGTACCAAAAGTCCATGTAAGAATACCATGATATTAAGTGCTCAAAACATGCATAACACTATTCTTAGTGTATATGTAACATGGGATTTCTCACTTTCCCATTATTTTGGCTAAAAATCAAGAAAAACAAAAAAATTTCACGGATCTTTTATGTGGTATTAATGATGTGGTATTGAAGTATTTTCCATTTTACCACCTCAAATACTTAAATTGAGCTTATTCACTCTATGGAGCTACCCTAGGTGAATTTTTTGTGTAGAATCCAAATCTGGTCTTAAATCCATGGATTTACTTACTCAATAAAAAGTTATTCATCTTTTCTGAAATTGAAAATGATGAATTTTGGATATATGCATGACTTATGAGTTGTGCATAATTCAAAATCTCTTTTTAAGATAATTGTGGCCTATTTGGGTATGTAAAATATACCTCAAGGCTCACATTCCCTCCCACCAAAAAATAAAATTGTACTACAATTTTATTAGTGATAAAAAGAATAAGGCCCCAAAAGGGGGTTAATGTCCACTGTCCAACCTCTTCACATTACTCAGATCAAGTAATTTAAAGCACATTTATAGACATATTCAGGCTTGTGGCCTTCTTTCATGTCTAAATCTTCTTAAGAGTTTATCTGAGTCAGGTATTTCTGATTCTGCCATCCATTCATCTTCATGTACTGGATTTCTATATCTGACAAGATATTCTCTTTGATTTTTACCCCTAAGTCTCCTTTCTTTAATGACTTTCTTTATCTTTCTGTCTTCATTCTGTTCCACAGGGGGCACAGTTAAAGGAGTTGGGTTCCTTAAAGGAAACAATTCTTTGTCAGCTGGTTGATAAGGTTTTATCAGGCTGACTGGAAATGTGGGGTGTTTATTTTCCAATTCACCACTCAATTCCACTTGAACTGCATTGGTTCCATGTAAGGCAACAATAACAAAAGGTCCTACATAAGAATCTTTAAGTTTCTTTGGGCCTTTGATATTATTAAAATTCAAGGTTGAAACTAGAACTAAGTCCCCTACTTTGAAGTCTGGTACTTTATGACTCTTGTCCCACTTCTGTTTTGCATAATCAAAAGCATCATCCATACTTTGTTTTGCATGGTGTTTTACTTTATCAAGCATTAATTTGAAGCTGGAAGCTGTAGGATGAATGTCAATCAAGTCTTTCCTCAGTGTGTCTGCTGGGAGTCTTGGATTCCATCCTTTTTCTAACATAGCAGGAGTTTGTCCTGTGGAAGAATGGACTGATGTCTTGTATGCCAATTCTAATGCAGGTATCAGAGTGCACCAGTCATGGGTAAAGCCATCTGAGTCTTTAAATTCTAATCCATAAGCACAAAATCTCCTGATCATGTCTTCCAAAGTTTGAATCATCCTCTCTGCTAGCCCATCTGTTTGAGGGTGGTATGCTGTAGAGAATGATAACTTAGTCCCAAACAATCTATGAAGATTGGTCCAAAGTGCAGATGTGAACTTGGGGTCTCTGTCACTTATGATATTCTTAAATAACCCTGTATGAGAAATAACTCTACTCCATAAAAGAAGAGCTGTATCCATAGCAGTGTCATCTTTATGACATGGTAAGAATATGGGAGTTTTGCTATATCTGTCTACAATGACTAAACAAGCATTATAACTTTTGTCACCACTTGGAGGAAGTGCTGTGACCCAATCCATGTGAACAACTTCCCAAGGGGATTTTGGTTCTTGAATATGGATCATTAATCCAAATTTCTTGCCTGTACTCCTGTTTGCTTTTTGGCATCTATCACAGGTATGGCAATATTCAATGGTTTCTTTTCTCCAAGATGGCCACCATGCACAGTTCTTCACCTTTTCAAGTGTTCTGTCTTCTGATAGGTGTCCAGAGTAAATGCTATCATGGCATTCATGAAGAATGGTATTGATGAGCAATCTACTACACAATGTCATCACACAAGAATGTTTTGTTCTATGGTAAATAATCCCATCAAACAAGTGAAATCTTCCTTCAGAATAGGAATTTTTCCAAACTTCATCTAGTGTATTAACCAAAGATGTGTCTTTGCAGTCTTTATCCAATAAAGAAGTCAAGATATGGCAATTCTTGTCTTGTTTATAAGACTCTCTGACCTCTTCAAAGAATTCAGTCCCAATATCAGTTATGTTAATCCCTTCAATTGGAATCTGTGGTTCAGCTTCCAAAGGTACATAAGCTGGGTTATCAGGAGTGTTGGCTAAAGCCCATCTACTAAGTCCATCAGCATTTTTGTGAATGTTTCCTGCTTTATGAACTATAGTCATGTTTCCTCTATATTCTTGAATGGCTATTTGCCATCTCAACATATGTCTGTTGGGAGTTTTCATGTTAAGAAGTGATTTCACGGCATTACAGTCAGTTATCACTTCAAAAACACTGCCATCAAGGTAATAGTGTAATTTCTCAAGTGCCCATACCAAACATAAGCACTCCATTTGGCTTGCACCATATCTGGCTTCTGTTGGTTTGATTTGTCTTGAGATATAACAAACTGGTCCTTCTGTAGGTTTGTCATCAATAATTTGGACTTGGTGTAGGGCTGCCCCTAATCCATCCCCACATGCATCAATGTACAATTTAAAAGGAATATTCCAGTCAGGCATGAGGAGTAAAGGTGCTTCTGTAAGGGCTTTCTTTATCTTCTCATAAGCTTTAATTCTTTCCTGTGTCATTTCAAATACAGTCTGTTGATCACAGATTCTATAAAGTGACTTGGCTAGAATTGCAAAATCTTTCAAGTGTTGCCTATAGTAACTAGCAAATCCAAGAAAAGACATCATTTCTTTTTTATTCTGGGGTATTGGCTTAAGTAACACTGCTGCTACTTTATTCTTGTCAATACCCAAGCTCAAACCAGAAACAACATGTCCTAATGCTTTGAGTTCTTCAAAACCAAAATTGCATTTCTTAAGTGAAATTTTCATGTTCACTTCTGCAACTTTATGAAGTACTCTTGCAAGTCTTTCAAGGTGCAAAGACCATGAGTCAGAACATATAATAATATCATCAATATAAATGATAAGCCATCCTTCAGACAATTCTGTGGGGAAGATGGTATTCATCATTCTTTGATAATGAGATGGAGCATTTTTAATGCCAAATGGCATTCTAAGATACTCATAAATACCACAGTGAGTGATAATTCTAAGTAATTTCCTAGCTTTAGGCGTCAAAACATTTTGATGGAAGCCTTTTAATGCATCCATTGATGTTATATACTTGGCTTTAGACAATTGAGTCAAGGTTTCTTGGATCCTAGGGATTGGATACCTATCTGGAACTGTGTAGGTATTCAAAGCTCTAAAATCTCCAACCATTCTTGACTTATCATTATGCCATGCAATAATAACAGGTGTTGTCACTTCAACTTCCTCATTATGGCCTACTTTCCTTAGCACACCAAGTTGGATCAACTCTTGGATATGTTTTTCCAAGGCCTCTCTAGCTCTGGGACTGGCTGGATAAGCTGGTCTTCTAAGTACTGGAGGATATGGTCTATCAATATTAAGAGTAATATCAATTTCATGTCCCCTTATAGCGCCTAATGGTTCATTATCAGATGCAAATGCATTATTGTATGTATATAATACATCAATAAGTTCATTCCTCATCTTTGGTGACAATGATGGATTAATTTGTGCTTCAACAAGTTGTTTAGACACAAATTCATCTTTGTAAGTATCTTTGACAGAAGATACTACAGATATCTGTTTTGGCATATTGGAGAAAGCAAATTTTTGCCTTTTGTTATCTCCAATTGTGAAATATCTGTCTTTATGGTTATTTATATCAATACCATAAATATTCAAGTAATCATTTCCAAGAATGATATGCTGAGATGTACAATTATCCATTACTACAATCTCAGTTTTCATTCTTACACTTCCTGCTGGATGTGGGAATACAATATTAGTATCCAATATGCCCAAGGGGTACATATTGTTACTGGCACTACTGAACTGTACACCTTCTATTGGTAATAGATGGTTTTTCCATTCAGGAAGTATAATTTGAAGATAATCTTTGCCAATACAAGTGCAAAATGCCCCTGTATCCAGATTCACTTTGGCTTCAATATCACTCATTAGAACTGATGTGATACAGGATGCTCCAGCAGTATAACCCTTTCCTCTAGCAGGTTTTGTTTTACACATTCTGGCATCTTGGATATTGATCAGGTTGTAGCAATCCTCACTGTACTGTGGCAAGTGGGTATGGACTTCTGTGACCTCAAAGAAAGCTGAAATGTTTTCAATGGGATAGTCCTCTACTGGTGTATCATCAGAGACTGCAGAATCTTGATCAGACTCTTCTTTCTCTTCAGTACACTGAATGTCTTCAATGATTTGAACTTCATTGATCTTTGTCTTCTTAGGGCAAGTGTTGGCTAAATGTGAAGTACTTCCACATTTATGACACTTCAAGACAGGTCTTTCTGGTCTTCTTTCCTCTCTAGGAATCTTTGAGACTATTTTGGACTCTATTGGGTTTCTAACCCAAGTTTTACCAATTCTTGTTCTGGTAATGATATCTTCCATAGCATTAATGTAGTCCTCTGTTGAACAGGGTTCCACACATCTGCTTTTGATAGCATGTTCCAGTTCTCCTCCACACTTTCTTAATATTTTCATATTAATCATAGTGTCAGACATATCTGGGTGTAAAGCAGATAATCTGTCTTTTTGTTTGAAGAACCAAGTAAGTGGTTTGTCTTTTTCTGAGTTAAAAATGGCACTTTCAAAAGCATTCTCCATTTTAAACCTCCAAGAATTATTGGCCCATTTGGTAATCACTTCAGATTTCCACCAAGACCAGTCATGTCTTCCATGATCTATTCTCATCTTGTAATACCATTTCTTTGCAGTCTTGGTAAACAAACAATGTAATTTTCCTACTATGATTTCATCAGGTATATTAAAGTCTTCTTGCAACATATCAATAGTCCTGATGAATTCAATGTGGTTGTATTCTCCTTCACCAGAGAATGTTGGCCATTCTTCTAATTTGGGAATATCCTTTGCAGAAATAACATTCTCTCCTAAGAATGGAGTCAAACTTTCTTTGACAGAAAGTTTTTCTTCAGTCAAAGGTGTAGAATGTCTTGGCATATGTGGTTCATGATTCTTATGAATTTGCTCCACACTTGCAATTATTTCATTCTTCAATTTCTGCCTTTCACTGTCACTTTTTGCTAAATGTATAGCAAATTGATTGGTGTTCTTAACTATTTGTAAGACATGGTCTTCAAGAGTTTTAAGTCTATCATTTACTTTAAAGATGGAAAGATCCTCTGTGTCATTATTTTGACATTGGTTCTCAATTCTTTCACAAGCATTGCTAATTGACTCAAGGGTGACAGTTGTCAATTTATGCCAATCAGAATGTTGCTTGTCATTTTTCTTTAAATCATTGATGTCTAATGTAATTTGCTTTAACTTTGACTCAAGTTTGCCAATTTCTACACTAATACTTCTATGTACATCATTTATTTGCGTGGAAAAGTCCTGTTCATCCTTTCCTGCTCTTTGGCTGTGAATTCCATAAGAGTTCTGGCCATATTGAAGACACTGTCCACGGCTGAAGGCTCCAATCTGGGGATCCTGTACCCTTGTGGGTAAGGTCTGTGCCAATTGGCTTTGCCTTTGCCCTTGCCTTGATGGTTCTTGGGACCTCCCTGTTTCTTTTGAGGTCCTTTGGGCTTGTTCTTGGATGCTTCTGGAGCTGGTTTGGAGCTGGTAGATGCCACTGGTGCCTCTGTCTCCAAAGTTGGAGTCATTTCCAATTCTTTCTTCTGGTCTATGGATAAAAGACTCTGGTTCTTCAACCAATTCTCTATCTTTTTGACCTTGTCTTTGCAAGACAGGGGGCTCCAACCTCCTAAGAGTTCTATGGTCTTCTCCTGACCCAGAAAGCTCTTGATGTGTAAGTAGGAGTTCATGGCCCCCTGCCAAAGGCTTGGGCAGATTTCCCACTCCTCTTCTTTGGCTGCTCTGAACCAATTTTTGTACTGGTTCTGATATATTTCTATTGCTGCCACTTGAAAATGGTTCAGCCCTGGAAATATTATCATAAATCAGTTCAGGCTCAGAATTCACGTCAAAATCTGTTGGTACAGACCTTGGGGAATGGGGGGCAACTCTGGCATCCTCCAGATGTGCCTTTCTTGTGGAAGATTTGGCACTTCTGGATTTGGTCTTGCCTCTTCCTTGTCCACATCCATCTGGTTGGACTGAATAGTTGCTTCCATTTCTGGTATGCACCATTCTCACGTCAATTTAAAGATAAAAGGTGAAAATATAAGATAAAATACACACCTTTTGGTGGTAATTTAGCTTTTTCTGAGTTGAATAAGGTGCCTCTTTTAGCAATCTGCACCTCAATACTGTCTTCAGATTCTGCTTCTGAAGATTCTGGACTAGTGATATATCTTTTACTGAGTCTGTTGCCAGCTGCACAGTATTTGATTAAAGACACTAAAAGAAATTATAAAAGAGAAAAAATTATTTTTTATACTTTTTAAAATATTTTTTTTTAAAGATTTTTATAAGTTTTATATTTTTTTTTAATATTAAAAAAAATTATTCTTTTTAAAGAAAAAAAATTAAAATTTAAGATTTTGAATGAAAATTAATTCAGAGTAACACAAAGAATAATTTTATAAGTTTTTTGGATGTGAAAAAGCCACGTGTAAAAACAATATAAAATTAAACCAAATTCCTCAATGAAAAAGATTTTAAAACAATTTCAAAAATAAAAATATTTTAACTCCAAATTGAAAGAAAAAAAAATTAATTAAATTAATATATTTTAGAGCTTAAAAATATATTAATTAAGGGTACAAGGTTCAAAAAACACGGCCAGGCCCCCAAATGTAAGATGTGGTAGGTATGGTGGTTTTTTGAACACAAAAAATGAAGTCTAGAATATGATTAAAGCCAAGTCTATGGATAAAATCACGGCCAGGCCCCCAAATGTAAGATGTGACTATGAAACTGATGATAATATTACTATTAATCAACAGTACTATGTCTGTTCTTATGAAATATAATAATAAAATATTATTATAACCACAATTAAATAATTAAAAATTATTTCTTTCACGTGTTAAGCACTACTAGTGATTTTAACAGTGAGCAAGTAATTGTCTACAAGAATCAATTACAAGAAGAATTTAATAATAAAAACTTCTTTATTAAAATAATAAAATTATTTTAATATATAATTATCTTTTGCAAGAATAATTATAAAGATAATTCTTGAAGAAAACTATTACTAGAGAAAAACTTTAAGAATTAAAGATAAATGACTCACTAATACTCCAAAGAACTTATTGATAATAAAAGTAGAGAAATTTGACGTGGAATTGTGGATTTAAGGGATCAAAAGGATTTATAACAGTATTACAACAATATATAGTTGGATTCTATGATTTCACGTCTTTCTGATTGATTCTGAAAGAATTAAAACACTTAAGAATAGTTGAACTAATACTTACTTGTTGGTAATAAAGATTTAATAAATTGATAAGATGATGATACGGAAAAAACAGCAAGAAGAGGCTTCTTTTAAGTCAATAACAGCTCACAGAGGCGTGCCATGGAGCAAACTGAAAAACCAGTGAGTGAGAAAACAATAAACCTTTTTGGATTATTGATTGCATCATCTGTTGTCATGTAAGATTATCATAATTACTTAATTGATGCTTTTACGTGACTACCAACCCCAATATGGTTAAGGATAAAAGGAGTAACACTTGTAAATCTTCTTTTATTCTAAAATAATCATTGATTTCTCAAAGTTATCAATGTTATTGCCAATTTCATCACAGGTTGTAATTACTGTGAATTTTTGAAGATTCAGTGTTTCACGTAGAATATCCAAAAATGGACTGTAAGTAAAACTTTTAATTTTACTAGTAAAACTGTAATTCTTTTTGGTTGTACCATAGATAATACAGTTCTCCTTTAGTCCTGAAAGTTTCAGAAAGATTCATTAAGAATTGTATTTTTAATGAATTTTTGAAGGTTTTACCTCATTTCTGCGTAGAATTGCAAATAGCAGTGTTTTGCTGGTTGCTATGAGGTAAATCAATGAATATGGGTCCCAAAAGGGTTTTAATTACTCTTTTGGGGTTTATCCATGGAAAGTCATTAGTAATTGACATGGTTACAGGAGTGTAAGTAACTCATTACCTCCTTGGCACGTCAAAATAGCAGGTTATTTGCTATTTTCTGATGTTTTACAGTAGTTGTAACTTGGTAACCAAGTTCCCAAAGAGTTTTAGTTTACCAATTGGGCCAAGATGAGCCATGGATCCATGCTCTGGAGCTATCCACGCCTCTGAGGCCTCAGAAGTTGGGTACCCTGGCTCTCTTTGATGTCTTTTGTCCCCCTTGCCTATTTTTTACGTCAAAATAGTAATTTAAGCTTAAAGTGAGATATCCACTATGGGTGTACCAAAAGTCCATGTAAGAATACCATGATATTAAGTGCTCAAAACATGCATAACACTATTCTTAGTGTATATGTAACATGGGATTTCTCACTTTCCCATTATTTTGGCTAAAAATCAAGAAAAACAAAAAAATTTCACGGATCTTTTATGTGGTATTAATGATGTGGTATTGAAGTATTTTCCATTTTACCACCTCAAATACTTAAATTGAGCTTATTCACTCTATGGAGCTACCCTAGGTGAATTTTTGTGTAGAATCCAAATCTGGTCTTAAATCCATGGATTTACTTACTCAATAAAAAGTTATTCATCTTTTCTGAAATTGAAAATGATGAATTTTGGATATATGCATGACTTATGAGTTGTGCATAATTCAAAATCTCTTTTTAAGATAATTGTGGCCTATTTGGGTATGTAAAATATACCTCAAGGCTCACAGTGGCCAAATTGGAGGAAAGATGTTGCAGAATACTTCCAAAACTGTGACAGATGTCAAAAAGCCAACATTGCCACAGGAAAGAAATTTGGAATGATGATCCAAATCCAAGAACCAAAATCCCCGTGGGAAATAGTTCATATGGATTGGGTAACAGCATTACCTCCAGGAGGAGACAAAAGCTATAATGCATGCCTAGTATTAGCTGACAGGTATAGCAAAGCTCCCATGTTCCTACCATGTCAAAAAGATGACACAGCTATGGACACAGCCATAATGATATGGAATAAAGTCATTAGCCATACAGGCTTATTCCAGAATATTATAAGTGACAGAGACCCAAAAGTCACTTCAGCATTATGGACAAATCTCCATAACTTGTTTAGGACAAAGTTATCATTCTCAAAAGCTTAACATCCTCAAACTGATGGTTTAGCAGAAAGAATGATACAAACCTATGAGGACATGATCAGAAGATTATGTTCTTACGGAGTAGAATTCAAAGATTATGATGGTTTTACCCATGATTGGTGTACACTAATACCAGCCCTTGAACTGGCATATAAAACATCAATCCATTCTTGTACTGGAAAAACACCAGCAATGCTAGAAAAAGGTCGGAATCCAAGACTTCTTTATGATACCCTCAAAAAGGATTTAGTGGATATACATCCAACAGCAAGCAGTTTTAAGATAATTGTTGACAAAGCAAGACACCATGCAAACAGATGTATGCAAGATTCTTTCAAATATGCAAAATAAAGATTTGATAAAAGTCATAAACCACCTGACTTCAAAAGAAGAGACTTGGTCCTAGTATCAACCCTTAATTTCAATAACATAAAAGGTCCAAAGAAATCAAAAGATTCCTTTTCAGGACCATTCATGATAAAGGTACTTCATGGACCCAATGCTGTGAAATTGCAACTCACAGGTGAATTATGGAACAAACACCCAGCTTTCCTGTAAGTCTGATAAAACCTTACAGCGCAAGTGACAAGGAATTATTTCCACTAAGAAATAAACAACCACTTGAAATTCCCCCCTTGGAAGAAGGAGAAGAGAATAAAATTTTAAAAGTCCTTAAAGAAAGAAGGACAAGAAACAAAAAAGAAATAGAGTACCTTGTAAGGTATAGAAATTCGACTCAAGAAGATGTATGGCTACTTGAGAAAGATATAAAAAATGCTTATAAACTACTAAGAAGAGTCAGACATGAAAGAAAACCTAAAAAATAGAAAAATAAGCATTATTGAGCTTCAAGACTAACAAAGTCTATTGAAGAGGTAGGACATTGGATGATACCCTAATTACACATATCAGATTGTGGTACAATCTTTTTTGGTGGTAGGGAATGTGAACCTTTGAGATATGACCACATACCCAAAAAGGTCACAAGATATATTTAAAATAATTATAAATTAAAAATAATTACCTCAAAAACTACAAAAATGCCATAAGTAAGCATAAAACTTGGCTTAGCTTGAAAACCAATGAGTCAGAATGTGAATAAATCAAACCATTGGATTCCCCATGGTAAAATACACATCTACCTTTTTTATGGTATATCTTTAAAGTCAATATTTAATGAGTTATACGTAATAATAACTTATAAAAAAACAAGAATCCTTAATTATTTCAAATACAAATGAAGAAACATGTGAAATAAATAGTACCATTGTGTTGTACATAAAAATCTACACATAAAACAATTAAGAAGCCAATCTCCAAAGTCAATACTTAAGGAGTTAAGGTGAATATATGCACTTTTTTGGTCAACACATATATTCAAGGATTTTGCTAATATCTTGTGAGATATACATGATAGTGTGATGAACCAAAAGGAAAGTCACCACATAATTACTGTAGAAATACAGAAATGTAATTTATTTAATAAGCTATAAACAAGGTCAAAACCTGTAAGGGATTATTGATTAAAATCAATAGAGCTGTTGACCACTTTGTTGTGAAAGTGGTTCAAACTTAAAAAAAAGTGGAAAGTTGGATTCTACTCGTTCGTTTGTGAAAAATGATGTATTTTTTATTACAATATTCAAGGTATAACCCCTTAAAATCATGGTTTGAAGTTTAAAATATTAAATTTTGGCAGAAAGATGAGTTACAAGAAAAATCATCAAAAATACAGTTTTGATGATGTAATAAAATGCTCTTGTCAGTGTAGTGAGGCCATTCCAAGCTATCAGAATCCACTCCCAGAATAGCTGTAGCGTGTATAACTTCAAGGTTATTATTGATCAAAGTATAAGCTTAAATTTGATCATTTAAGATCACTCACTGTAATCTTATTTTAAGTTTAACAGTCATATAAGTGATAAAACTGGTGAATACTATTAGAATATGATTAATACTAATATAATCCACGAAGTTTAGGCTTCTTACAAGCCTATGATGTCATCAAACTTAGAGTGATAGTGATAACTCCAAATAATGGTGTACTTATGAGGTAAGATGGTTTGATCATGATGTAATCATCACCAAACGTTAAAATATTGATCAATTATAGTAGAAAGCATCAGTACACGTCTACTAGAAGCCTGCTGGACTCTAGAAGGGAGGTGTTTACTATAAATAAAGCTCTTTTTACTCTGTTTTCCCCTCAGATGCTTACAAAACACTAAATCATTAAATAAAAAGGCAATTTCTTTATTCTTTATATATAAAACTTTTATATTATTAAAGACCAAAGATAATCTTATTATATTCTTCATCTCTGACATGATTATTGCAATTATTTAATTGTTTTGTTTAAATTTCTCCTAAAAACCTCTATTCCACGTAAAATGAAGGAAAATTTTAATTTCTATTGAATTCTATTGTAACTACAATTTAAATAAGTTTTATTTACATTTTTGGGCTTAAAATTATCCAAAATTATTATCTTAACCATTAAAAGTAGGTTATTTCTCTTCTTATCATAATTTTGCTTCATCATCACTTTAATAATTCTATAATTAATATAAAAAGTATTTATATCAATTTATAGCTTTAATATTAGTAATATTATTGTTATTAATTGTTTTTTATTAATAAAAAACAATTTTTTATGCCTTTATTATTTGTTGGTAACAATAATAAAGTGCTTTGAAATATATTAATTATCTTATATTAATATATTTACCTATTATATTATTCTATTTATTTAATAATATAATTATTTTACGCCATAATTATAATAATTCTTTATTGTTATAATTATTTTTATCTTATTTATTTCATTTATAAGGACGATCATAGTTCAATAAGTAAAATATTAGTAATTTTTACTTATTGTTTCATAGTTAAACCTTACACTTTCCTTCTTCACCCCGACGCTTTCCCGCAAGTTCCCTTTTTTCGTGAAGGGCATTCTTGCAGCAGAAAATAAAATGAAACCAAATGATTACTCACTGTTGTGTGAAATATTAATTTCAACTAAATTTTATTTTGGTCGATGATTCTTTTTTCATCGTGGCTAAAAATCAAAGATTACATTTGAATTGCACAAATTGGCAATCTCAATTACCTAAACCTGAAAAATGCAGCAGATACTGAATTATTCAATTTGATATATTCATATTCCCATTCAATGAGGTTCAAATCCAACCATGCGGAATATTGAAAGCACGCACAAAATGCAATATGCACTCCGCTGTGGATCCCTCATCAGCCTAGTCCTCTATGAAAGAACCTGGGCCTTTTGGCCTATTATGAGCTGGCAGGAGGTGATAAACCCAATTCCCATTATGCATCTGCATGTGCTAATCGCAGGCACAACTGCCTGACTCAGTTTGTGTCTTGTTGGAGTATTTTCAATGGTGTATGGAGGCATGCCTCTGTACAAAGGAAGCTATTATTGGTATCCATACTAAGGCATCTGGGCAGTAGTAGGATAGGTATTCACACTTGATAAATTTATAAATGACTTTGAAAAATGAAATTACAATCTATCTGGTACAAAGCTAATCTAAAACGGCTCAATCCTGGTTGTAAGTTTAGCTGACCTGGGTACAGTCAATGTGACCTCATCACTTGAAACAGGACCCCGCTTCTCCACCCAAGCATCACCAAATTCTAATACCAAGAATTGTGCAAATTTAAATCTAAGAGGTACAGTTGGGTTTAAAGACTCTGATGAGAAGAAACTCTTCTTCAGTAAATTACATATATACTTATTAGTACGTAGCCACACCGGCTCTACTAGAGCTTTACCCTCTGAAAGTCTTTTGGAAATGTCAATGAGTGATACAGCCCGTTTAACTGAGCTTGTTCTCCAGCCCTCTGAGCATACAATCAAATCACGATCCCCCGCCGCACAGAAAGCTGCTAATATACCATAGAAAGTTCAATTTATTCCAAGATTCTTGTGACACATCAAAAGATCTTTGATGGCCTCATTTTTTTCAAGATTGTGAGTTTTCCTTTAATGCCATTGACTTTGACCTTTGTATGTACATGTACCATGTTGTACGCAATCATCAAATGGATAACTGTATCCATTAGATCCTCCAGGTTCTTGTGTGGCTTTGTCAGTATCTCATTGTCAGCACTGAGACCTTCAATGCTAAGTTGTGTTGCACGTAGCTTCAATTTACTCATGAAGGAGGCAATGTATCCAACTGCTCCCAATTTGAGTCCAAGAGGATCAGTCAAATTTGATGTTGGTGCAACATATGGTTTGGGTGCAATCACATCATATGAGAGTAAACTAATGGATTCAAACATAAAATTTTCCTGAAAATGTTTAATTAGATTGTAGGGTTAAAGAAGGCTTTGAACAATTTTGAAGAAGGAGTGTTCAGACTTTGGGAGATTATCTGGAGGTTTAGCTGATTCCTTCATCAATTTGAGATTCCAGATGTTGTTATTAAAAAACCCTTCTGTTTTTGTTGGCTTAAAAAAATCTAACCCTGTATATTGCAATTTATATCACAAGTCAACAGGAAATACTAATGGATCATGCACAAATATAAAACTCACCTGCAATCTCAAGCTCATCAAGCCAGCCCAACATTTTAAGATCTTGGTTATTGATCACCTTAATACCAACAGGCAGGAATTTGTCAGCATCATTTGTTGATAAATTGTCCCATCAATTTTTGTAAATACTATTGATATTATCAAGCCCCCTTTTCCATGATTCTTGAGTAATATTGGAATGATAATTCAAAATTTATCCAAACTCTTCCATGCGGGATAAAAATATTCCTTGAAAATTAGCGGAAGATGACACTTTGCGCTCAGGGTCAGGCATCATATCTTTCATATCTTGTCCCATTTTATCATGTTTAATTGTCTCCCTTTCTTGAAAAGCTTGAATATTTCGAGGAGAGGCAGGAGGGGCTTTATCATGGATTGTTTCATTGAGTATGGGGGGCTTTCAGTATGTGGAGGTTCGTTATCAATATGGTCCACTTCAACATTGATCATGTCATCACCTTGCTCCTGGGCATCTTTTGTGGCTTCAAAGGTATGGTGTTTTTTTTGGTTTTTTTGGTGGCATTTCTATTCGGTCTTTTTCCTAATCCTTTGCCTGGAACTCCAATTACCACTCGAGATCCTTCAGGTAGATATTCTCCCACCTCCACACCTTCCCATATATGGCAAGAAGCCATTTTAACGCTTTTGTATTGAATTAGTAATGGACTTACGGTTCAAATCCATTTTGAGGAGGCTCATTGCTTCAGCAATCTTTTGATGCACATAATCAGGAATTTTACTATCAATTTGAATTTTTTCAATCCCTGGTATCTTTTGAGAAATGTTTGAAACAAATGGTTCCTTGGATATAATTTCAACCTCCCCACTGAAAATTACGTCATCTTGCCCAGCATCTTCTGTCAGCGCACAAGGTTCAACAGTCTTTTACTTCTCATAGCTTTCAAAATTTGGTTTCTGAGAGCTTGGAGGCTGAGCTGAAAGAAAGGCTATGACAAAAGTTTCAGGTTTGTAGAGACTACAAATATTCAAGATAAATCTATGCTCACATTCGGGAAGAGCGGGTGGATCTGGATTACTTTCATGTGCCAGGCTCTCTACTTCAATGCCTAATTCATGACTACTTACCATATCAGAGATTTCACTTCCACTCTCTGGGGCTGAAGTTTGTAGTTCATTGAATTCAGTTTAATTTCCCAGGGTTCAGGACAGTGTTTGGGGAATAGCGGAGGTACTTTATTGAGTAAAGAGATGGTGACGAGTTGATGGATAAGTTGATTGAAATTCTTTGGTTAAAAAGATCAAAATTGAGGAAAAAGGCGAGAGTTCTGAAAGTGGTTGAACTAAGATAAGCTTAAGATATTAATTATTGATTCCTTTTTAGGTAATATCAATATTGGAGAATTTTGGAAAGTTTGAAAGAACTCAAATCTCAAGTTAAATCAGTTCAATAGTTGGTAAATTTTCTAGAAAAAATACATTTTACAACCACAAGCTGACCATAAGAAACCTGCCCATCGACGGCCTTGGAACCTTCCATCAATATCTATTGAGCTTGTTGTATTGCATTTGCAAAATATGATTTGTCAGGAAATTCAAGGAGGTGATGTGTTGCAAATTATTTCTATCATTCCAATGAAATCACTTCCCTGTGAGAAATTGAATAAAGCTGACTAGTGAGAAACCTACTAAAGTCAACTTTTGAACTGTTCAATGCTCATGAGGTAAGGACTAACCAAAGTGTTCCATTTGAATGACATGAAATAAAATGGTTTTGTCAGGGAAACAGAAGTTACAGTTCAGGTATTAAATAGTCCACTTATTAGGTTTAAATTTGTGAGCCTCATGATTTAAGCCCTAACCACAACATTGTGATGATACCTACCAATTTCCCCCCAGAACCTGTTGGCAGAGATGGCCACTCAGCATATCTCCCTGATTGTGTTCATCATGTGCACCAACAAGCCACCGTACCCCATGGATCTAGTACCTGAGCATAAGGATGGTAAGTGGAGGAGAGAGGATTAGGCATAAGGGGGGTTGAGGGCACCGCAGGAACATAACAATTGTAAGAGGGGGAGAAGATAAGGTGGGGGTGGTGAGGGCAGAGATGGGGGATGCATCATAGTCTCATCTTGAGGGTGCTGCAGGAGCATAAGGATCATAAGCAGGGTTGAGGATTAGGCTAGTGCGAGGGGCTGTCAGAGGCATGTTGGGAGGGCACTGAACAAGGATAAGTATGGTAAGTGGCGTCAGAGGCATGTTGGGAGGGCACTGCAAGCGTAAGGATGGTAAGCAGCGTGGGAGGCATGTCAGGAGGGCACTATGCAAGCGTAAGGATGGTAAGCGGTGTTGGAGGCATGTGGGGAAGGCACTCCACAGGCGGTGGGTGCAAGGAGGCATAAGGGGGGGTGAAGGCGGCATTGGAGGCATAATTTCAGGGCCCCACAGGAGCATAAGGATGGTTAGCAGAGGAGAAGATGAGGTGGGGGTGCGGAAGCATAAGGAGTGGTGAGGGCGGAGATGGGGGGGCAGTGTTGGAGTCTCATCTGGAGGTGTTGCGGGCCTGTAAGCATGCTAAGTGTCGGAGAGGATTAGGTGAGGATTTGGAAGCCAATTCAAGCATGAGAGTAGGAATGGTAAAGGGGTGAGATGACCAGGTGGTGGGGCGGAAGTATTCTCATGCACAAATATGAGCATGCCAAACTGCTGGGTAGCACCATGAGGTGTAATTACCCAAACATTGCAAATAGTGTTGAAATGGGTTTGGGCTTTGAGTGACATTCTCATGTGACACATGTGAAGATTGACGTTGTCTTGACACAGACGTGACATGACCCACTAAATCCAGTGACTATAAAGTGACACTAACGCGACTGAAGCAAGATTTTATACTGACTGCGGTGCGACGTGAAGTCAATTGCCAACGATTGACGCAAGATTTGCCCTGGTGATACAATGAATTATTTGCAAATATTACCATCTGAAAAGTTTTGACGGCTATGTAGGACCACACATGAATCATTTGAAAAATTCGTTGCACAAATTCAAGATGACAAAACCTTTCAAAACTCATCAAAAAATAAACAATGCAATCTTGCAATCGAATTGGCTTTGGCACTATCAAGTCTAGGATCAAATGGCAATGGGGTCGCTTTGGGAAGGATTGGAATGTTATTTTGAATTAGCCATGGGGCTATTATGTTGTACACTCAAAGAGTGAGCCAGATATTAATGAAGCTGAAATGCAAAGTGATTGTGTGTACAACAATAGAACAACAAAGAGAGATTTCTCAATTAATGCAGGCAGAAGCCTTCCCTGGGTGCATTGGGTTTATTGATGGGAGTCTCATACCATTATCACAACGTCCCCCCAATGATGGTGAAGCCTATTTTGATTGCAAAAAGGGTTAAGCTGTTGAATTTTTCCTCTTTATTTCATTTTTACTGATTCTTTACAATCAAGGTATTTTATGTCAATACAATTGGTTTGTGATATAAACAAACAGTTCACTGCTCTACATGTTGGTTGTACTGGGACACTTCATGATTCAAATGTCTATCAACATATGAAAATAGCACAAAAACATCAAGATTTTTATTAAAAGGATCAGTACTTACTTGCCAATTCAGAATATGCAAGATCTCCTTGGGTTGTTCCCACATATAAGGGAGTGGTAGCACAAAATGAAGCCAACTGTTCTTTCAATTACTGTCTAGCAAAAGCAAGGGTCAGAATCGAGCATGCCATTGGAATTTTGAAGGGGAGGTGGTTTTCTTTAAGGGAAATGTGAAATGAAATGAGGGATAATCATGAAATTGAATATATCATTAGTTGGGTCATTTGTTGCACAATTTTACATAATATATTAGCACAAATTGGGGATTAATGGTTTGATTTATATGAAGATTATGATCCACCACATTCAGAAAATCTGTCCAATAATGACATTGGCAAAGATGTGGTGAATATGTGTGAAAACGTTTAACCAATTCCTTTGGAATGGGAGGATAGTCAATTGTAAATTTCATCAGCACCATTGATTTATTTACTTAATTTCATGGCGTACAACGGAGTGGAGATGTTATTGGTAAAATAAAACTATTTACAATTAATATTTTTTAGTTCTTTTTTAGTCCTGCATATTTCTTTCAAAGTAACCATTGACTTTTGAATGAATTTCAGGGGGGGTCATTTTCAAGAATTTGTCACCTAAATTGAATAATTTATGGTTTATTTGAAAAAAAATGAGTTGTTTTGTCCTTATTGATAATTTCTGGAGGAGGATTTGTTGTATGATGAACCATTGTTGATGTCTTCCAAAGAATCTCCATGATGCCAGGTTTTTTTGAAAAATGAATCTCCATTTTCAATTTGGGGAACTGCAAGCCATGTCCAGAGGGGGGAAGACAGTTAGCATGGGATGGAAATCTTTTTTTGATACAAAAGAAATTATACCATAACTCCAGGAATTGAGATCATTTAAATCTTGGTGTGGCTTATTGAAAAATCCATCTTGAGTGAAAATGACATTTATGAAAGACTTGAATTCTTCCTTTTGATTTGAAGAAGTCCATTGGAGTTGACTGATGTTTGGTAATTTAGCTGCTTCCATTGATTACTTATTTTCATTTTCAGAAACTTTTGAAAAATGTAATATTCTTGAGTAAATTAATTTGTCTAATTGTTGAAGTTTGGTCTATTGCATGTTATCCAATTCAATTTGATGAGGAGTCAACCCATGCTTTCTGGAGTAAACACGTAAGAGTATTGAAATTAATTATTAATTATTAAAATAACAAGCAAAAAATATCACATATCTGCAGATTTGTGCAAATCTGAACCAGTACAAAACCCAATGCCTTTCATAATTCCACCTAGGAGTTTCTTATTGGTTTTAATTTCCTGTCAGTTTTGAGATAAGGACATTAATATCATGATGAGGTTTTGGAGCATTTGAGAGTGGCCAGAAGAATTATCAAAAGGGGTAATTGCATATATGATGACAGGTAAAAAGGGATTTTTGGTTTTATCAATAATTACATAAGTATGGGTTAGAGTGTTGAGTGATGGAAGTTTTAACCATGACGCATTGACTGATTTCTTGTCAATTGAAATGGTTAAGAAGTTCTTATATTCTGTGTTTGAATGGCCAAGGTGAGAATTTTTTTGTTTTGAATCATGGATGTGTTTTCTTTGGCTTTGGGTGAGTTTTCTTTTATGATTTGATTTGGTATTATTATCCTCATGAGGTTCTATAATTGGTTTAGTCCTAACCATGAAATCAAGAGGAGGAATGGAACTTTCAACATCATTCAAATCATTCTGATGATGTTCTGAATCTGGTTTATTCCTGACATTATCGGAATTATTTGAAGCATGAGACAGAGGAGGAGTTTTTTTTTGAATTTCAAAGAAGATGGAAAGGGGCTGAAATGGAATTAAATTGCACAATAAACCCCTATACTAACGAAAAAAATAAAGGGGTTGAACAAAAATTAAAATAAAAAAATGATGATAGGTCAGTAATGATAATCAGCAAAAAAAAGGAGAAAAAAAATTAAACATGATTATGATTTAAAAAAAAAAATCAGTGATTCATGATGATGATTAAAAAAAGAAAGAAAAAAAGAGGTCAGTAATCATAATGATCAAAAAAAAGAAAAAAAATCATAAAGATGAATATGATCTAAAAAAAATAAAAGAAAAAAAAATCATCAGTGATTAATGGTGATGATTAAAAAAACAAAAAAAAGGAGGTCAGTAATGATGATGATAAAAAAACAAAAAAAATAATCATGCAGATTATTATAATTAAAAAAAAATCATCAATGAGTCATTATGATCAAAAAAAAATAAAATAAAAAAAATCATCAGTGATTCATGATGAGGATTAAAAAAATCATAAATATAATTATTATTAAAAAAAATAAAAAAAATAAAGGATCATCAGAAGATTCATGGTTAAAAAAATATCATCAGCATATTATTATTATTTAAAAAAATAATCATCAGTAATTTATGATGATAATTTAAAAAAACAAAGGTCAGTAATTAATGATGATTTAAAAAAAGAAACTAAAAAAAATGAGTAATAATCATCAATTAAAAAAATAATCATAAGTATGATTATGATTTAAAAAAAATCAACATCAGTACAGGATTACTCAAAAAAAATAAAAAATAAATAAATAAATGATGTAAATGGCCTCTGGAGGCAATTAACATCCAAAAATAAAAAAAAGCTTTTGAATTGATTCGGAATCTTTTAAGAAGATTAAATCCTGGAACCTCCCAGGAGCCTTTTTGGGAGGTTCCAGGGTGATGGGTGGGGGGTTTTTGGAGGTGGAAGGTGATGGGTGGGGGAATATTGGAGGTGGATGAAAGCTTTAAAATAAAATAAAATAAAATTACCTATAAAAGAAATATTAGAATAAGCTTAAAAAAACAGATTTGTGAAAAAAAAACAAAAAAAAATTACTTACCCAAATTAAAAAAGAAGAGTTTCTTTTGGATAATCTAAAAAGAAAATTGAAGAGTGAGGGGTGAAAATAAAAAATACAAAATTGAAAATTCAAAATTAAAAATAAAAAAATAAAAAATTCAAAATAAAAATAAAAATGAAAAAGTAAAAATCAAAAATTAAAAATTCAAAATTCAAAATCAAAAATAAAAAATAAAAATTCAAAATTAAAAGTTGAAAAAATTCAAAATAAAAAATCAAAACAGTAAATAAAAATTAACAATTGAAAATTAAGAAAATTAGAAATACAAATTGAGAAACATATATAAAAACAAGCAAAAATTAAAAAAATAAAAAAATATCAAAAACAATAAAATGACATAAAACACCATTTCAAAAAAAAGGAAAAAAGTGGCCATCAACTTGTATTTGGAAAAAAATACGGAGGGAGCTTTGAATTTCAATTGGAACAGGCTTGGCATAAAATATTGATGCAAAACTTGCCCAAATTTTCCATTTTGTAATAAATTGCAATTAAATTTCACGACATTAAATCAATTGCAAGTTGGTTCCCCATTTATGCATAAACATTGAATTTTCAATTTTGTAATAAATTGCAGTTTGATTTCACAACATAAGATCAATAATTACGCATAAAAATCAGTTTTATCTAACAAATCACCACATATAAAATGATCACATGATGTATACTTAATATGTTATTTTTTATTGATTAATTTCAGAATGAATTCCAGATCTGCAATTGGCCTGCTTGATGACAATGCCACTATAGTGAGATTAATCTGGCATTTGTTTTCCTTAAATTCCAATTGGCAATTCCACTTTTCTTTTTCAAATTCTTATTTCTTTGTGTGTTGCTTCTCCTCAACCTCCATCTGCTTTTGAAACTTGATTTCTTCAAACCCTTGCTTTTCCATGTTGCTTGCTTTCATTTCATTCCACCTCTCCCTGTCCCACTCCAAACAGGAGTTTTACTGGTTTCACGGGCTACAAATCATGCATTTTGTCAGTAGGATTGATCAGAGTACCCATAAATCCAAAACATACCATTTTTCTGTGATTACAGCTAATTTGCATATGTAGGTGCAAAAAAACCCATTGGCCTTTTCCTAGAACCACTCTTTTCATTCAAGTTGGGCATCAATGCTTGATTAAGCTTTTGGGTTTAATGTGTTATGGATTTACTTTTCTGTTCAAAGGAGAAATAATTATCATTGGATTTCATGAATATCAATCTTAAATGTACTCACTGATTTATCTTGAAGGTTTTCCACTTGGACAACGTCATCATCATTATTAATAAAAGGATCCAGATTGATAGGTGATTCAAAACCATTATTCCCCTTCAAAAAGCAAATGAGGTTTAATTGTTGCAGGTAAAAAAAGGAAGAGATGATCACTTACCTTATCAATCAAAACATCATCATCATCATCATCACCATTTAAGCTGTCTTTTTCTTGCAAATCATAGCTTGCAATGGGGGTGACATTGGGCTTGTGGCCAAAGAGAACATCCATTTCAGCATAGCAAGGACACATACGTTCAAGCTTCTCACTCATTTATTTTATTCCTTTACTCTCAGCTTCTTCCATTATTGTAGCCCCAGTTAAATTTTCAAATTTTTTTGCTTCCATATACTTCTTTTTATATGTTTGCCATTGATCTCAGATGCTGCTTGAGATAAGGTTTAGGTGATTTTGTGATTTTTTTTTGTACTCAATGGACATAAGCTGAAATCAATGCTGCTTTGATGAAGGAGGTCTTCCAATAGATTTTGAACCACCAGTACCAAACCATGACTTGAAATTGGATTTGACTGAAAGCCAATTAATTATGGTTAAGTACATATTAAGTGACCTGATAGATGTGGCAGGCCAGATGTGATATTCATACCTGAATTGATTTTTCTTGCTTTGGAACAAGGAACTATTATATGGATGAAGAAGTATAAATGGATTGTAAGCTGTTTGACCAGATTGTCCAAATTGAGTGTAGAAGAATATGTTGTACAGTTATGAATTGTGAATACTTATTTGGGTTAGGATTCAGACTGGAATCCCCTATTCATGGTATTTGGTCAAAATACCAGGGTACTCAGTTAAAATGCCATGTGATTTACACATCAAAAACCTGGGATTTAGTGTTGGGATTTGGTGTTTTTGACACCTCCTAGTATATTGATATGACTTCTTCTGTTTTTCTCAGGAGATAACTTAAAAAATTATCCATTTTAGATGAAAGAATTTCCCCATAAGCCTCTATTACTTGAATTTTCTTAAGAAAAACAAATTATTACAAATTAATAAAAATGAGAGTTGTGAATATTTGAAAAAAAACACCTTAAAATCAAAAAATATGGAATATTTTTCTTAATTTATTTAATACATATTTCTCATTTCTAGAATTGTACTGTTTTTTATGTTGATTTATGCTCATCATTACTCATACCTTAATAAATTCATTTTGCATCAGCAAGAGTAATATAAATTTTTGGGAAAAAAATAAAATTCTTGACTTATGTTTTTTTGATGAGCTTCTTTCAAATTTTTTATTTGAATTGTGTTTTCATTTATTAAGAATATATCTTATGGTTTGTTCATTTAGAATAGATTTATTTCAGTTGTACTGTAAAAAAGTTAAAATATCATCGTTTTTACAGTAATGTAAAGTAAATCCTTCAGCTTTAAAATTGTCAATGATCATTGACTATTCTACAGGAGTAGGTCTTACAAGCCCTTCTACTGCTATTTTCAAAAGTAAATTAATTAAATAAGATAATACAAAAATCAATAATAGAAGAAAATCTTGAAAAGTCATAAAGAAACTAATCATATAAAAAACATATTCATCAGAAAAAAAAATACATAACAGAGCGGAAAATAACATAAAAAAATTTCTTTTTAAAAATCAGGATGATATCTTTTTCTTCTTACTTTGTTACAAACATTAAAATAAAGTTTCATCATAATAATGAAAAAATATACTTTACTAATCAATAAAACAGAACTAAAGCTCATATCTCATGCATTTTTTTAAAATAAAAGTTTGGGATGATTTCAGCTTTTTATTGAATATTTTGACTTAATTTGAATTATTTTTGTTTGTTTATTTTTTCTGTCTTGATGATCAAGGTAAGATATCTTGCAGTTGGAAGTGACATACCTAATCAGAACTAATAATCAATACATTTCTAAATATATTCTTATTCATTTAAGTGCAAAATTTGAAAATTTTGTTAAAATTCCAAGAAATGAGGTCAAAGTCAACCATTATTTGGAATATATGTGCACATGTTACTGATTGAATTAATTCAAACTTATTCTAAAAGGATTCTTTAACCATGATACTCTTCAAATAATGTCAAAATTAAAACCAATGATTGATTTTTAAATTAAAATCTTATTATTTCACAGATCTCCTCATCATTTCATTTAGAAAAGCATATCATTTATTACTTAAATGGAAGATGAATGCAGTATATGAGCAAAAAACTCATTAATTTGTTTGAGTGATTTTTACGGTAAAGGTTTCATAAATTACTTCAAAACCAATATCACAATTTTTGTGAATTTTTTGAAAGGCTTTAAGTAATCAGAGGGAAACACTTAACAAGCTATTGAAACAATTTACTTAACCTTGTTGGATATTAACCTGAAGTGATATGTGTATCACTTCAAACTTACTTTCCAAAATCTTCCAACTGATTTTTATGTCCTCTCTCTCAATAATATTAATTGAAGCAATCATTTAAGCCATTTTTTCATCATATGTACTAAAAGTAAAAGGAAGGAATTCTCCCATTATGGAGATTTAAAATACTCAAGTAAGGTGAATGTATAAGTTTGTGAACCAAGCTTTGTAAATAGCCCATTATTACCAATTTAATATTTTTCAAGATAATATTCTTTTATTCAGTTAAGCTAAACTGAATAGGTTTTTCAATAGTTTTTCAAATAAGGTTTTGAAAGAAATTTCGAAAAGACATTCTTTATTTTAGTTATTTCTTAATACCTCATAGGATACAAATTATTTCGAAACATTTATTTTATCTTTTACAGAAGGAAGTATTTCATTTTTTATTTCAATAGCTATTTATGAATGATTAATAATAATTTATGTAAGTTTCCCACATACCATTTTGAGAAGACAGTGAGGTTGCGAAATGATAAAATAATATCTTGAATCTATTTTATAAATTTGATTTTTTTAAGTTGTTTATTATTGAGAATCTTTTACAATTCTTTTCAAAGAATAAATATTTTCATTATTTAAAAAACAGCTATTATATTTAGTTCTTCAGTATTTTGATGCGAAAGATTACAGGATATGTGAAGAGCTCAGAAAAAGAACAAAATATAAATTATTTAAAAGATTAATGAAAAAATAAAGAAATCTCAATGAATAACTGTAAATAATAGTTGTGTATGAAGGCTACCCTTCTTCAAATCCCATACCCACTGCAGAATTATTAGTTATTGGAGATTAAATTCCCTATGTTTTAGAAATCGCTCCAATTTCAGAGGAATTGAAATGCAAAGAATCAAAAGGAATTAAAAAAGATATTTATTTTTATAATAATAAAACAATCCACTTTATAGAGATGGTGGCTCATAATAAAAAAATCATTTTAGATGAATACAAACAGTGATATATGCATTTATGCCATGGAGTAAAAATCTTAAAACATCAAAGAATGAATGTGAGATATTTTATATAAAGATGAGAAGTATCCAGGCTGTTATTACGATATCCTTTTCTCTAAAAATTATAGCTACTATTAATTTAATTCTTGGTATCTTAAAGCATAAATCATTCATTGATTATAACATAAAGCCCAAATATTATTCAATTAATTCTTATAAATCCCATCTATAAGTGGCCAAAAATCCTCTACAGAACTTCATGGGCTGAAATATTGGTTATATTTCTTTAGGATATATTATATTTTTGGTCAATTCTTCCTTATAGTAAAGCTGTGTACTTACCCTTCCAATTTTATTTACATTTTCAACATAAAATATTACTGCAAGAAGGGGAGAAAAATGAGGGAGATGATCTCTTACTCAATTAAAATGTTGATCAAATGAGCCTCTGTCAGGCTGAGTCTATATTGAAGTGGTAATAAGAGTATTTACAACTAAAATTATGACTTTGACACGTAGAAAATTGGTTTGAAATAAGGTTTTTGTATTTTAAAGATGATTTATAAGATAATTAAGGGGTTCTACTATTGGATTATAGTGGTGGTGAGAACTACTGAGAACCCAGGGTGCAATCTTACCAGTTGGGTTACTATAATAAGAGTTACAATAATTAATTATATAATTATACCTGTTTATTACCCAAGAGTAAAACTGTTTTGGACAGTTTACTACGTAGGGTTTTCAAGAGCAGGATGGGGAGACAATTCTGGCTGTGAAAAGCCTCCTTTTTATCCTGAAATGGGGTGAAAAGGGTGCTAGACCTTTCCACGTAGAGGAAGTGAAGATTTTTCATTTTCTGGTACTGGCTTGTGGTTTGCAAACAGCCTTTATAACCTGTATTGGGCTCAGATGTGGTTTTTAAACCACATCTGGGCGGTTTTCACCAATACAGGGTGAAGATTTTCATCTGGGGACCTCACAGCCTGATTCTGACGTGTATGACATGTAGAATGCTGTACAGAAACTGTATGGGACCCCAGTATTGACTGACATATGAGGAATTTAAGTAAAAACATGCTTCTTCGTCTATTTGACACCTCATATTCATGGTTATGGGATATTATCCCATGGTAAGACTGTCTATGACAGCAGGTGGGATTTTGACCTTAAAACAGCCATAACTTTGTCAATTCTTGAGATATCAACCTCAAAATTGGTTCAGTGTATGGCCCTGTATGTGCTCTACACAATGGTACTTCATTTGACATGGGTATCATTAAATATGGCAAAGTTATCCCATGTACAAGATTTTTGTACATTTGCGTGTTTTAGGCAAAAAGCTGTATTGAGCTTGTTTGCCCCATACCTTCTGCTGTAGTTGAGATATGAGGGAATGGATGACACCATCAGATAGCCCTGATTGTGCGCTTTCCAAAAATACCCCACTTCAGGTATCCCACACTAAAACTGTAGAAGTTAGATGAGAGGTGAATGTTTTGTTCACCCTTATTTGGCCTGAAATTGACCATAACTCCATTAATATTGGTGCTAGCTCAGTTTGGCTGGTACCATTGGATAGCCCTGGCTTAGAGCCTCATTTTGAATACCCATTTGATGGGGTTAAGCCTCTCCTTCTAGATTTTAGATGAGAGGTGAAAATTAAGGTTTATGCTCAGAAATAACTTTGAGCAGGAATAACTTTGTTATTTCTTGTCCTATGGTGATGGGACTTATATTTTCAGGAAGAGGTGAGTTTCCTCTTTCTTTTGATACCTTTTGAGCTGATTTGGCTCAGCTCCATGTTTTGGTGGTATCTTAGTCATACCATTGGTTTATGGTATTTTGGCTGTCATGCTTGTGCTCTGGTTTTGAGTCACAGGATGACATACCCTCCCTCTGAAAAAGGCTCATCATTGATGAGACTGCTCAGTCCTCCTAGAGGCTCTGAATCTCCTTAAATGAAGGTTCCCATCTGGTATGGCATCCTCTGCCAACCATTTGTCTTTATCTGCTGTCTGGTTCTTAAATCTGACTAAGTATTGTCTTTGATCCTTCCCATTGAGTCTGATCTTCCTGGCCCTGATGATCTTACTCACAGGTCCAGGGGAGTCCTCCACTTCCACTATCTCTTGTGGTGTGGCGTTCTTTCTCCTTGAGGGGTATTTATCCTCCTCTGTCTGAAAGTATGGTTTGACCAAACTCATTGGAAAGACTGGATGTTTCCTTGAAAATTCCTCAGTGATTTTGACTTCCACTGCATTTTTTCCTATCAACTTAATGATAGTAAAAGGTCCTACAAATGAGTCTCTCATCTCTTTAGGTCCTTTGAGGTTTTTGAAGTTCAGTGCAGACACTAACACCTGGTCCCCTTCCTTGAAGTCAGGTTCCATATGTGATTTGTCCCACCTCTGCTTATTGTATTCTTTTGCCTCAGCTATGCATTTGGCAGCTGTGTCACAGGCCCTTTTCCACATATCATGGAAGTCTTTGGCTGTGGGGTGGATAGTCAGGAGATTTCTCTTCAAGTGATCCACAGGCAACAGGGGGTTCCACCCTTTCTCCACCAGTGCAGGTGTTTTACCTGTGGTGGAGTGCTGGCTTGTATTATAAGCCAGTTGGACTGCTAGTAAGAGGGTAACCCAATCATGGGTGTATCCCTCATGGTCCTTGTATTCCATGCCATAGGCACAGAATCTTCTGAGGATGTCCTCCATTGTTTGGATCATCCTTTCAGCTAGTCCATGTGTTTGTGGATGGTAAGCTGTGGAAAAAGCAAGTTTGGTACCAAGAATGTCATATAAGTTAGTCCAAAATTCAGATGTGAATTTTGGGTCCCTATCACTAATGATGATCTTAGGGACTCCACAGGTAGATATGATGTTATTCCAAAACAACAGAGCAGTATCCATGGCTGTGTCTTCTTTATGGCATGGTAGACACCTCATGCTCTTGCTGAACCTATCAACTATGATCAAGAAGGCATTATAGTTTTCTTTGCCTCCTGGGACAAGTCCTGTAACCCAGTCCATGTTGATGGTTTCCCATGGGTGCTTGGGTTCTTCTATGTGTTGAAGTAACCCATACTTCTTTCCATGTTTTCTATTTGCCTTTTGGCATCTTTCACAAGCGTTGATGTATTCACTCAACTCTTGTTCCCACTTGGGCCACCAAGCTGTGCTTGCTACCCTCTCTTTGGTCCTGTCTTCACTCATGTGTCCCATATAGGGGCAGTCATGGCATTCTTGTAGGATCAATGAAATGTGGTCTCTGCCTACCACTGTGAGTGCACTTGTGTTCCTTTCTCTGTGGTAGAGCAGGCCATCTATAATAAACAACTTATTATCCTTATAGGCCCTCAACAAGGGTTCTTCCAGCTGGGTTTCCAGTTCTGGACTCCTGTACTTTTGTTGAAGGAGTTGGAGTAGTATGCTACACTGTTTGTGTTTGGCATAAGACTTCTGTACTGCACTGAAGAATTCCTTGTGCAGTTCTGAGGAAGGTATTCCCAGTATGGGAGTTTCTGTCTCTTCTGAGTCGGTGTCTCCACTGTCAAGGGTACCACTTTCTGGTGCCCATTCAGATATTCTCAAGTTCTTCCTCCTATCTATTTCCATGAAATGGATAGGGATTTTTGCTGCAACTTCTGGGTCATAAGCTGGATTGCTTTTGACATTGTCCAGTGGCTATCTACTGAGGCCATCTGCGTTGGTATGGCTTTTACCTTCCTTGTATATGATGGTCATGTTACCTTTATACTCCTGGATGGCTATTTGCCATCTCAGCATATGTCTATTTGTAGTCTTCATGTTTAGTAAAGACTTCAAGGCTGTGCAGTCTGTGTAGACTTCAAAGACTGCACCCTCCAAATAATAATGGAGTTTTTCTAGAGCCCAGACTAGACATAGACATTCAGCCTGGGTGGCCCCGTACCTGGCTTCTGAATCTTTCAGTTTCCTTGAGATGTAGCAAATTACTCCTTCTCTTGGTTCACCATCCACAATTTGTCTTTGGTGAAGGGCTGCTCCTAGGCCTTGACTGCATTCTGCATCTATATATAACTTGAATGGTAGTTCAAAGTCAGGTAAGATTAGCACAAGTGCATTAGTGAGTTCATATTTGATCCTCTCATATGCATCCCTCCTTTCCTTGGTTATTTCAAAAACTACATCTTTTGAACATAACTTGTATAAACTACTAGTTATGTGGGCAAAACCTTTGATGTGGTTTCTATAGTAGCTAGCAAACCCAAGGAAAGATTGCATCTCTTTGATGTTTTTTGGTACTGGTTTTTGCAGTACTGCTGCTACTTTGTTCTGGTCAATTGCTAGACTAAGACCTGAGACTTTATGTCCTAGAGCTAGTAGCTCTTGTTGGCCAAAATTACACTTCTTAAGTGAGATTTTCAGATTGATGGGTATACATTTACTTAGAACTCTGTCTATGTATTGTAGATGGTCTTCCCATGTCTCTGAGTATATAATGATATCATCAATATATACCACCATCCAGCCTTCCATTATTTCTTCTTGAAATATGGTGTCCATCATCCTTTGGAAGTGGGCTGGTGCATTCTTAATGCCAAATGGCATCGTGGTGTACCCATATATACCCATATGGCATATTATCCTGAGTAACTTCATGGAGTTTGGTTTAACTCCATTTTGGTGGAAGCCTTTCATACAATCCATTTTGGTTATGTATTTGGCTTTAGCCAGCTTATCTAAGGCATGGGGTATCCTTGGTATAGGGTACCTGTCTGCTTTTGTGTAGTTATTCAGGGCTCTGAAATCTCCACATAATCTAGACTTGCCTTCATGCCAGGTGATTAGGACTGGGGTGGTGATTTCCACTATTTCATTATGTCCAATCTTCCTGATGACATCCATATCCAGGAGTTCATTGATGTGTTTCTCAATTTCTTTCCTGGTTTCCAGGCTTGCTGGATAAGGAGGTCTCCTCAGCATGGGTGGATAAGGTCTTTCCACATCCAGATATAGTCCTATATCATGGCCTTTGATCTTGCCCAATGGTTCTTCACCAATGGCAAATGCTGGTCTGTTCTTTCTCAGCATTTTCAGTAAACTTAGTTTTTGTTTACTGGTGAGGGTAGTGCTAAACTGTCCCTCTCTGAATTCCTTCAGAAGTTCTTCTAGTGGATCTTGAGAAGATATCTGGTATATGTCAAGTGAAAATTTCTTTTCCTTGTTAGTACCAATGGTGATGTGCCTATTCTTACTGTTGTAAATGTCTATGCCATACATCCTCTGGTAATCTGTTCCCAGTCAAAACCCTTGGATGTGGGCATCATTAAGCACTACAAACTCTGGATTGAGTCTGATATTACCCTTCCTGTGGGGTATAATTATCTCTTTGATAATTGTCCCAATGGAAGTCATCTTCCCTGATGCACTTTAGAAGTTCTTTGCGTTAGTGGGCAAGAGCTGTTTTTCCCAGTTTGGGAAGTGGTTATCCAGATAGGTTCTGGCCACTATGGAGCAGTGTGCTCCACTATCAATGATCAGTGGATTCTGAGCATTGTCAATACAAACAGTTATTTTTGTGGCTGTTCCATGTATGTATGCCATTCCTTTGGTTGGTGTAACCAGGAATGTTTGTGCATCTTGTGTGTGTTTGCACAAGTTCTTGTTAGCAGTGTCCTGTGGCATGCCTGCTTCCGACTTTATGTCCTGGGTTTCCAGTGGTGTTTCCTCTTGGTATTCCACTAGAAACTCCTCTCTTGGGTCTTGATCATCCTCAGATAGTTCTCTAATGGCATCACCCATAGAGTCTGAATCAGAATCCTCTGTTGGAGGTTCTTCCTCAGGGACTTTCTCTATGGCATAGACTTTTTTCTTTGCCCTTGGACAGTTGTTGGCATAGTGGTCTGTTGAACCACAATTGTGGAAAGAATTCTTCTTCTTAGCCACTTCTGCCACTCTTTCTCTGGGTTTGTCTTTAAACTCTACCCTGAGTTGTTGTTTCTCTTTGAAACTTCTGCTTCTATATGGGGTGAATTTCCCTATATTAGTCCTCTTCCTTATGTCTTGTAAGGTGTTGGCTATGTCATCTAGAGTGCAATTCTGGTTGCACCTGCATTTTACTGCATGCTCTAGTTCTCCTGGCAGTTGTTTCAGGAGTTTGTGATTCCTCATTTGGATGTTCATCTGAGGATCAATGGCTTTGAGTCTTTTAGACTGTCTAAGACACCACTCATATGGATCTTTGTCCACAGAGTATTTGTCATTTTCAAATGACATGGTTTTTTACCATATCCAAGTTCCATTACTGTACTTTTGGATGATTTGACTCTTCCACCATGGCCAGTTTCTTCTACCATGGATTTGTTTCATTTCTGTGTACCATATACTTGCATGACCTTCAAATGCAGTATTTAATCTAGCAGTGATCCAGTAGTCTGGTATGCTTGGTACATCAATGAAGAGTCCATCAATATAATCTATGAGTTCCATATGATCATATTCTCCTGATCCAGAGAATTTGGGCCAGCTTGAGGCCTCAGGAAGCTTTTTCAAGGCTTCCTTTTCTGAAGAAGACATTCCATCTCCATCCTGGTATTGTGATGGAGATCTTGCCTTATTCATCAACATGGCATCTGGTTTGATGTCATCTGGTTGATATGGATTATCCATAACTTGGCCTTGTGGTTGGGGCTTCAAGCTATGGTAGGCATTAAACTTGTTAATGTTTTGATCCAGACACTCCCTGTCCCTTGTGCTGTGGTGTTGTTCTTCAAGGACTATATTCAGTCTTTTGTTGGTTTCTTCAGAGGCTTTGCTCAGTTGAGCATATCCTTCTTGAAGATTCTTAACTATTTGTTCCAAGGAGGCTTGAGTTTTTCTCATCCTCTCTGGGCTAGCTTTGATTTCTGCAAACTGCTTTGCAGATTGCTCAGCATATTGGGACATTTGTAACCACAGTGTATCACTGTTGATGTTACTCTCAGATGTGACAATGTTATTTTCAGTCTGAGTGGGGGTAATGTTTCTATTACTAGGACTACTGATTCTAGAGTGGTGTACAACTACTTCTGGTTCTTGTGTACTTCTTTTACCAAATCTAACAGCTTCTGGATCATGGGGTCTGACTCTTTCCTCCTCTGGTTGAAGGAGGTTTTGTTCTTGCCCTTGTTCCCTTGTCTTCTCCTGGAAACTTCCTGGAATTGTGAAGAATTGAGACTCTTGGCCACTGATCTGCTGGTTTCTGAATGGTGTGAAGCCACTGGAGAGCTGATTTGGCCTGCTCCTTGTGAACCTGAAGGAATCTGAGTAGGCCCTGTCTGGGTTAACTGTTCTTCTATAGCTCGGATAGTGGCTTGATTCTCCCTTATCCTCTGTGCCCTTGCCTCCAGGAGTCTGTTCTGCCTGGTAGGATTCCAACCTTTGGTGATTTCCATAAGGTCTTTGAAGTCTATCTCTTTGAGGCAGATCTTCTGGCAACTAGATCCAAGTTCTGCCCAGTGAGTTGCTAGGTTGAACCTCTCGTTGTCCATGCTCCATTGAAATAAGTCTTTGAGGAGTTGGAGGATCTGAAGAACTTGATCCATATCCTTCCAGTCCTCTGGTTTGAGGTTTCTGTTGAATTGGAGTGTGAATGGCAAGGTTGATATTATCTCCCTCATTGTTTTGCCATCAACCACTGTGTCCCAGGTGTCCTCTTCCTGGTCTTCTGGTTCTGGACAATTCTTCTCTGTCCTCTGGCTGGTTCCTTTGGAAGCCAAGATCTCTGAGGTATGCAGGGGACATATCAGTGTTTTCAAGCAGTCAAAAACTTTATGTTCTTAGGGTATTTACCTTTGACTGTGCCTTGTACAAATTTATTGTCTGCTGACTTGGGCAGTTTGCCTTTGGAAGTTACAACTGGGTTAATAATTGTAATCTTTCCTGTACAAGTGGTTAAGGTTGGTTTACCTTGTATGGAAGCAGAGTTTTGTGGTTTTCTGCTCCTCTGAGTGGCTATTGGTGTCCACTTTTTGGCTGTAATGAGGCCTTCACTAAGTCTTTTTCCTTTTCCCTTGCTGCCCTCTGGTTCTGAGGGTGTCACTGGTATGTTGGCCTGTGACTGGGTCTCAAGTGATATGAAGTTTTCTTCCACTGAATCAAAACAGGAAAAAAGAGGGCTTATGTCAGTTAAGACTTCTTAAAAGGCTGGTTTTGCACATCTAAGAATGGCCTCTAGGCTTGTATGTTACTACAGATGCGCTTGTATGATGACAATGTAATTGAATTAACAATTCCACGTCAAAAATACAGCTTACTGATGTATGGTATACTGTTTGTATGCCAATATCTCACAGAATACTTGTAATTAGCAAGTATAATCTGTCAAAAGAATGGTGTATTACAGGGTAATTGAGCTAACAATGCGCACAAACATGCCTCAACTGTTGGTTTATCAGTATGAGCTGTCTTAATTCACTTAAGAATTGAGGCTGTATTAGTGGCTTAAAGTGTTTTCATATACAAAACACACCAAAATACTACTCTGGTGGTTATAAGCCACGTGACAGATACTCTTTAATATGTGAGTATTTCAAAATTTAAAGAAAAAATATATATGAAATATATTTTCAAAGAGAAAATGACGCCTAAAAAAGGTAAAACAGGTGTCAATTAATGATAAAGAAGAGAAAACCTTACTTGTAAGGTCCAAAAAATAAGTAAAAAACACGGCCAGGCCCCCAAAATCTCAGGCTGAGTCTATATTGAAGTGGTAATAAGAGTATTTACAACTAAAATTATGACTGTGACACATAGAAAATTGGTTTGAAATAAGTGTTTTGGATTTTAAAGATGATTTATAAGATAATTAAGGGGTTCTACTATTGGATTATAGTGGTGGTGAGCGCTACTGAGAACCCAGGGTGCAATCTTACCAGTTGGGTTACTATAATAAGAGTTACAATAATTAATTATATAATTATACCTGTTTATTACCCAAGAGTAAAACTGTTTTGGACGTTTTACTACATAGGGTATTCAAGAGCAGGATGGGGAGACAATTCTGCCTGTGAAAAGCCTCCTTTTTATCCTAAAATGGGGTGGAAAGGGTGCTAGCCCTTTCCACATAGAGGAAGTGAAGATTTTTCACTTTCTGGTACTGGCTTGTGGTTTGCAAACAGCCTGTATAACCTGTATTGGGCTCAGATGTGGTTTTTAAACCACATCTGGGCGGTTTTCACCAATACAGGGTGAAAATTTTCATCTGGGGACCTCACAGCCTGATTCTGACGTGTATGACACGAAGAATGCTGTACACAAACTGTATGGGCCCCCGGTATTGACTGACATATGAGGTATTGAAGTAAAAACATGCTTCTTTGTCTATTTGACACCTCATATTCATGGTTATGGGATATTATCCCATGGTAAGACTGTATATGACAGCAGGTGGGATTTTGACCTTAAAACAGCCATAACTTTGTCAATTCTTGAGATATCAACCTCAAGATTGGTTCAGTTTATGGCCCTGTATGTGCTCTACACAATGGTACTTCATTTGACATGGGTATCATTAAATATGGCAAAGTTATCCCATGTACAAGATTTTTGTACATTTGCGTGTTTTAGGCAAAAAGCTGTATTGAGCTTGTTTGCCCCATAACTTCTGCTGTAGTTGAGATATGAGGGACTGGATGACACCATCAGATATCCCTGATTGTGCTATTTCCAAGAATACCTCACTTCAGGTATCCCACACTAAAACTGTAGAAGTTAGATGAGAGGTGAATGTTTTGTTCACCCTTATTTGGCCTGAAATTGACCATAACTCCATGAATATTGGTGCTAGCTCAGTTTGGCTGGTACCATTGGATAGCCCTGGCTTAGAGCTTCACTTTGAATACCCATTTGATGGGGTTAAGCCTCTCCTTCTAGATTTTAGATGAGAGATGAAAATTAAGGTTTATGCTCAGCAATAACTTTGCGCAGGAATAACTTTGTTATTTCTTGTCCTATGGTGATGGGACTTATATTTTCAGGAAGAGGTGAGTTTCCTCTTTCTTTTTATACCTTTTGAGCTTATTTGGCTCAGCTCCATGTTTTGGTGGTATCTTGGTCATACCATTGGTTTATGGTATTTTGGCTGTCATGCTTGTGCTCTGGTTTTGAGTCACAGGCTGACAGCCTCTTTCATGGTGAGATATGTATTTTATATTATTTGAATAATTGAAAGAGGACTAATTACTTTGAAGTACTTCTGGTTCATATAAAATCCCTTTGAAAGAAAAAGGATTCAAATTTAAATATAATCTATCTATTTATTCCCATAGATTAGATGGAGATAAAACTCATATTAGAATTTCAAAACACACTTGAAATGTTGCTTTGTTTCCTAATCACATTGTTTTAATTATAAAGTAAAATTAATATGAAGTTTGAAAATGATTTCTTTAATCCTGTATTGTTGTATTACTAAGCTTTTGAAATTCCCAACCAAGGACTGCTATTGAGTCAACTGAATTAATACTTTGTGGCTTTAATTTCTTCCAAAACATCTATTTCTAAATTCAATTCATTTCCTATCTCCAACCTGAATCCAATCTATCCACCATGTCAAATTCCAAATGCCACACCTGCTGTCAGGTGTAGCAACTTTGCTCATGGTGACTCCAAAATTTATCACCTGAAAAGTTGTCTGAATTCTGTTAATGAAACATATCAGAGTTTAATTGAAATAAACAGATTGTGTAAGAAACAAAAAGAGTTGTTCAATAATTTGAACCAATAACACAGTTATAGAATTCCTCACAAGAAAAAACTCAATACTTTCTGATGACAGTAATACAGTCCAGAAAGATGCAAAAAACAAAACCTTTGGTTGTATATCTTGTTCAAATGACACCAGGTTAAGAATAGTCACCAGCTAAAGTCTCATAACATGGAGCTCTTCTTAGTTGCTTGTTTTGGAAAGGCTCTCTATTATTTCCTCCCCATACTCCTGATTCATGAATAATATTCAATTATCAATTTATTCCGTCTGTAGTAGGATAGTATATTATTATTATTGAATATGCCATGAGCATTTATTATTATACTATGAAAGCTTTATGTTGTTGATTTGTAATTTATTGATGGAAGTGATTTTTATCATCCAAACACTTTTACCCCTATATTAGTGGTGTCAAAGTATTTCTTGGATTTATTATTATTAGTTATCTTATTTAAAGATTCTTGATAAATAGTATTTATTAAAATTCAATTTGCATAATTTTATATCTTAGCCCCTATTTCTTTCTATTATCATCATGAAATGATCCTTTCCCTCATATTATCTCACCTCGCTATCATATCTGATTCTGCAGAGTTCATATCATACTCCTGCCTTTCTACTTTATATCTTAAGCCATATATATATTATATTAAACTTAGATCTATCATCCTAGATCTATAATACTATTATATAACATAAGTAATACCCTTATATAGATTATAGCCACTTTTATTGAATTTCTTACTCTTATGTCATCACCGCACCCTTGAATTTTCATTTTATCCCCATATACAATAAAAAAACCAATAATATTATAAAAGATATTATTCAAGTCATTTTTTTTAGTAAAACTTGAATCAGAAGATATGAAAGAGTTTTTATTCCTTAAAATTCAACTGAAAGATTATTTCATCTATAAAACAATCAACAAGAATGATTTTATTATTATGAGCTCTTATCAATATTATATTTGTGATCCTTTATTGACAGACTGGTAGAAACATTTTCATATATTTCTCTAGCTGATTAGCCACCAAAACTCAAAAAATGGTTTGTAATCTCATGAAGAGAACAATTTTCATTTTATTGAGAGGGGCTGGCTAAAATCAAAATTTAAAAAATGCTAACCAGATTTTCTCCCTCACGTTACTTTCAGATTTATTTTACCACAAAAAAGGAGTTTTGCCATTGGATTTTAGTGCAAAAATATTTGGCATTTGCGCCTATTCTAGGAGGGATATGATGAGCTTTAGTTGTTTAAAGTTTTGGAAGAACCTTAAAAGTTTTTTTGAGATCTAGAGCAGTAGTTCTTTCACAAAGAATATTACACAAATGGAGTGAACTTGAAGACTGGGATTTTTGCAACAAATTATTCATAGTGATACTTATAGGAAATGACCAAAGAAGAAAAACAAAAAATTATTTGATTGGTTTCTAGAGGAGCTACAAAATATTCACAAAGAAAGAACAAAGTACTGGTAAAATGTAAAAATGTACAGTGGAATACTTAGCTGAGACACCAAGCTTAATTTTTCACAAGGCTTATCTATTTTAATACTACCCTCAAGTGCACAGATGTGGTTATTTTATTAAAGACTATAATCAATGGGCAGAAGTGAGTAATAGTTTCTTGAAATCTAATTTGGAACATTTTGTGCGCTACAATTGGAAAGAGGTGAGGGAAGGGAAATGTAAGTTTTCAAGGAGCCTAATATAGATATATGTAAACCTGCTTTTCTATCACTAATTCACAGCTAAGACTCACAATGGTAACTATCTTTTTACTATCACCAAGTGCGTTTTCCAAAAATACTACAATAACTTTTGTCAAAGCATTATTTAAGCCAAATTATTTCTTCTCAATAAACATTTGAATAATTCTCCTCTGATATTAAAATCTCTATTATCTCACTTTGCCACCAAATCTGATTAAGTATGACAATTTTGGTGTATAAAATTATTTTTCTTATTTCTAATTTACCCTTAAATTATTTCATTTGTAATTTTACTCTAAAAATAAAATCAACACTCAGATCATAAATAATTCCTTGACCTGTTTTATGAGAAAATCAATTCTCATAAGAAATTATATTTACACATGATTATGTGTGAAAATCTATAATTAAATAATTCTCAAAAAGAAAAGAATTAAATGATAATAAATTGTTTAATTTGAAATTTTTTCAACTTTTGCTTCCTTGATTCTAACAATTTTGCACCAAATGATAACAAAAAGTTATTTTGTACAAAAATAACATTTTTTCAATAAATCAATTTAAATTTCAAGAATGATTTTGAAATATGACATAATTATAAACTTTTCTTTTAATTTTTTTTGTAAATTTGAAAATTATATTTTTATAAAAAAAACAAAAACAAAAGCTTTCATAAAAACACAAATAGAAAATTCAGATTTGATAATTTATTGAAATTTTTATTAACAAAGATTACGTCTGGAAGAAAGTTTTTCTCAAATTCGGTTTAAAATTTAATTTTTTTCTTCAAACAATATTTCAAAATTTCAATTTGAAATATATTGTAAAGCTAATAACAAACAAAATTTATAATGATGCAAAATTTCATTGAAATGAAATAATTTTTAATTTTAAACAAAAAAACATAACTTCTAGTATGATTTAATTTAAATAAAGGGAATTCATTCAATTGAAATTGAGAAAAATTTAAAAGATAATTTCAAAATTTCAAAATCCCAACATAAAATAAAAAAAAATTCAAAAAATTCAAAAAGAAAAATCTGACTCAAATGGAAATCTTATGTTTAAAAAATTGTTTCAATTAAATCAGTCTCCTTGGAATCAGTTTTAAATTTGAACTTGAAAATTTTTCTTCATCATTTAAAATTGTGGTACAATTCATCTTTTGTAATTTTACTTCTTTCAACAACAAATTTCTAAAGTAAGAATAAAATTAAGGTTAGAACTACAATTATTATTGAAAACTCATTGGAGCCTTTATATCGAATTATTTAGTTTTATTTTTTGATTTCATAATTTCCCTCAATCCACATATTAAAGCTTTATTTACCTTTCTTGTATGCCAGATATCGTTCAAATTTCAAACTTGGCCTGGTTCTAAAACACGTTTTGAACCGGTTTTGAAAATACCCATTAAAATAATTTTGACCTCTTTTTTTAAAAAAAATACAGCCATAAAACTATAAATAATTAACAGATCTGGGAAGCAAGCTCATATTGTTAAAGAAATTCCGCAAGGAAAGCAACATTTTTGACAAAAACAAAGCGATCTTTGTCCATGAAGATAACCAAGGCTGTATTGATACAGCCAATAGTGACTGTAACACAAACACCAGAAGAATGAAGCATATTGATATCAATCTCCATTTTATCCGAGAAATGATTGAAGATAAGAAAATAAAATTACTTTACACTCCTTCAGCTAACATGGTCGCTGATTTTCTCACTAAATCAGTGTGTCAAACCGTCCTTCAAAGGCCCATGCAAAGGTTAAGCTTGCTCATAAAAAAAGACAAAGGGGGTGTTAAAGGAAAAAAGTCTCAGTCCGTGAGTTGATGAGAACTTGGAACGTCGATGGTCTCATTTTTTTGATCACACTGCAAGGGTTTAAGAGCATGGAATACTCCAATGTCTCCATGCAGTTAAGATATACTATCTGGTATATAAATAATGAGTTCTAAAACTAAGAGAGAGGGTAAAAATAGAATATTTTTATTTATTATTTAATCCGTTATTAATTCTTAAAATCACTAAAGAAGTTGGAAGTTCGAAACAGTATTCACACTCTGGTATTCAATAAGAGGTTTGTCTTAACTATGTTAGATGTATGACACAAACCTTGATACTAATAGGGGAGTTCAAGGCGCGGGTTTTTTTTGGCTCATCGCAAATAAAAAGTTGGCTCATGCTTGATTTCTCGATCACTTGAATTCAACTCGATGAACCATGCCATGAGCCACCTTTTTTGGTAGCTCATTGCTTGTCACTCATCCCCGTAATCCAGCGCACACTCCCCATGATCAATACGGCTCCTAAAATTCCAATCACAATTGGAACCAACAACTACCAGGACATAGTTGTTCGCTTTTCCAAGGCAACACTATGACACTTTATTTTTGGCACAGCTGCATCTCAACATCGTAACAATGGTAAGTCACAAATTTCTTCATTCACATCTTTACACTGCTCCACTTAGCAATCTGTACTGATATCAGTTTTCTTGACAAATTAAAGATACTATGTCACACCATCCATCTTTTGTTTCACTGCTTTCAAGGCCTGGGTTTGGTATTTTGAGTGGTAATGAGGACCAACACTCATCTTCTTCATATATCTTGAATATAAATGAAGATCAACCATCATCTCCTTCACTTGCTCCTTCACCAAATCAGCTGATATATGAAAAAAACTTTCTGTATAATTAGCCCAATTAAAATTATAAGGTTGATTGCTACAGAATTAATTTACCCAGACCACACATATTACACTAAATCACTTGCATCAAGTCAAAACAATTCTCACCCATGAGAAAGGAACACCTCAATTTCTGGTGTGTTCTTTCATACACCTGCAGCAAGCCAATCAGCTCCATTGCCCACTGAAGAGGTTAATGCTTGTCCCAATCAACAAGAGAGCCCACCTAAAACCGGACATATCCACTCAAATAGGATATGTCACACAAATAAGCAAATTGCCGAGGATAAGGCAAATCTGCACCCAAAAAAAACTTTATCCTTGACAAATGGGATGGGATCCACTGATATGAATCCTGGTTTTATTCAGTCAGACTTCAAGAACATATGCACGTATTTGGAAGATAAGGAACATTATCATGGCGCCTAATCTGGATTTTTTCTGTGGGTCAAAAATTAGGTGCTGAAATTTCTTTGCTTCATGTGGAATTAGATCTTTTGGGGGATAGTAAAAAGACCACATGGGAAAAGAAGAAACACACCAGGGCACAGGCCTTCAAGTGTTTTTCTCAATACCTGAACAATAATCATGTATTAGGCACGTTGAATTTGAATGGGTGGAATCTTCAGCAACGGTGGAGGACTTATAAATGGAAATTTGTGGATATCACTTGGGTCTTAGAAAGCACAGGTGCTGGAATGACTGATGGATCATGTTCCACTATTCAGGAAGAAATTGAAGAGCGCTGCCCATGTTACAAGCAGATGATGGGGATTTTTGGGGACAAACAAAATGTAGTTGATCATAAAGCTTTCAACAGTTTAAGAAAAACCAAAGAAGACAATGGAGATTCTGATTAGATTCATCGGGATCCTGTAGGCTTGGATACATCAATGGAAGGCAATTCCAATACTAGCTACAGTAACAGTTTGTCTCATAGGCCAATGGTTGAAGATTTCCATAACAAGTTTGAAGAAATGCCAATAAAATCACCGTCAAAAGAAATTTATTAGTCAGCACCATTTCCAGAAGATGATTCCAACAGAGAAGGTATATTGGATAGCACGTCTACCCCAAGGTTTGAGGAGATCGACAACAAGGAGTCAAGTTGCATTTCCTTAACCCAGGATGGTCATTCCCAAAGGAAAATTCAGAAAAAAAAATTGGAGGTCCACAATGCAATTTACCAGAAAAATTTGTGTCCAACAAGCCGCAATCCGTTATGTAAGTTTTGGAACTCAGGTTGGATTTGAAAGAAAATAAGCGGCTGAAACATATGAAGAGCCAAATGTTGTATCAGCATGCACAAGATGAAAAGAAAGGGGAACTCAAGTTACTGTAAATAAGAGAAAACAAGGCAATCAAAAAAATGGAAATAAATTATCAATGTGATATACAAGGGGAAGACAATAAGTATAGGTATGCTCAAGAGGAATGTGCAGCTGAATTGCATCAGGAACAATTGAAATTTCAACAGGAGGAGTTAGATCTCAAAAATGCGGTAGCGAAACAGAACTATAGACAAATGGAAGAATCAGGTAAGAGATTAGCAAAGGAATGGGACGCTTTGAGTATGCGCACACAACTGGAATTTGATTTTAAAAATAAGGAATTAGAACAAACTCAGCTGAAAATCAATCTTCAACTGCAACAAAGTCAAAAACAAATAAATCATGAGATTGGGGCAGCATTGTGTGCAGAGAGTTTGGCTGCAATCACTCAAATGCGCAAGGATGGAATGTCTTGAGAGGAAATAGAAAAAAATGTGAAGATCATTTTTGATGCTTGAGTTTAGGTTTCTCTCAATTTTCTATACTACTAAACTCTCATCATATTTATTGAGATGTATTTAAAAGTTTATGTTTATTTATGTTAGCATTATTTGAAATGAGAACATTCATTATTTTGATTGAATTTAATTTCATGCTCAATATGATGATTTGATGCAAATATGCAGTAACAAACAATTGGTTTCAGAGTGGATTCAAGCTCAAGAAACTGACAAGCAAAGTTTTAAAGAAACAAGTATGATTTATGGAAAAAACTTCATACTCAAAAGAAGATCTGTGAGCCTTAGAGGTAATTTCATATACCCAAAAGACCACAAATACAAAATTAACATATTAATATAAATAAAATAAATTTATTTATATTATTAAAATAAAAATCAAAATATGAATATAAAATTATATTCAAAAATAAAAAATTAATTACAATTTAAAAATAAAATTACATCAAATTTTGAAATTATAAAATTACATTTATACTTGAAAAAATTAAGTAAAAATGAAATTTTAACAAAATTGTGAAAAAATAAATAAATTTGGAAAAAAGTTAAATAAAATTTATTATAACTTTTTATCCAATAAATAAACATATAAAATTTATTTCACCATTGGATTCCTCATAAAAAATCAGGTGGGGTCACCTCTGAGTGAAATTCTTGTAACCCAACTCTAAATAAGCTTAAATTAAGTTTCTAGTATTTTCAATACAAAAGTTGAAAATCCTCAAAACCTTAATTTAATTCACACCACATGTGGTGTTAACCATCAATTTTTGTGTTAAAATTGAGGTGTTGTGTTTAGTTTAGAAGTTATGAGGAATTGAAGTATTTTCAATTGAATTCAATTGAAATGTCAAAATGTGCGCGTGTATTACATAAGTGAACTTTGATTTACATATGAGGTGTCAATTATTACTGTATTGTACTGTACAATTGAATTGAATTACATATGTAAAGTATAAGTATAATACATGATGAGGAATTAAAGGAAAAATAAATTGGAAAGATTAAATTTGGGGGGGAAAAGGAACTCCAGCTCTAAGGGGGAGCTAGACCCCCAAACTCCTTGCTGACAGGCATGGGATGTCAAAATTCACGCAAAAGTTCATCACTTTTGGCCTGGAATTGAGTTACAGGGTCTGTGGACTCAATTGATGATGAGGTTTTGATACCAACTGGGGTAGTTTTAGCTGTTGCCAAGAGGGTAAAACTACCCTTAAGATAAAACAATCATAATAAAAACAGTTTTAACTGGTTTCTACGCCTCTGACACACATTCTGACGTGTTTTGAAGGCTCTAGGCCTGGTATTGCTATAGTAATGGCTGATTTAAGGGTCTAAAATGGCTAAAAATGGCTAAAAATGGCTGAAACCAGCCCTTTTTGGTCTAAACTAGGGTTCAATGATGCCATAATTGGCTTTTTTGTTGTCAGACTGTTTTTCACGACTGACAAGAGTAAATTTTACTTTTGGAGTAAGAGAATTGATGGCTATAAAAGAATGTCTTCTTTGCCCCACTTTTCTCTTCATGTTAGAATCTTTTCCTTTTATTAATTAGTTTAAAACTGTTAAACCAATCAATCAAAGATTCCAACCACCACTTTTTAATCATTTTAATCCTTTTAACCACGTGAAAAAATCATTATAATCATTGTTTGTAACTCTTATAATCATTTTTACCCCTGAACCACCCCAAAAGTGAATTAAAGCATCTTTCATCACTGTTAACTTTGTCACTTTGTTTCCAAATTCACTCTGGTCACTTTTGGGCGTGTTTTCTCTTTAATATTCTTTTTAAAGACTTTGTTCTTTAATTAATTGCTTGCAGTTCTTTGCTCAATTAATTCCAATTGAAATTGCTCTTGAAGAAATTTCTTTTGTAGCCTTAAAATATCTCTTGTAGAGTATTTTTTGGATAAATTTTTATTGTTGGTAAAACAATAAATTTTTTTAATATTATTGTTTTATACTAATAAAGTTATAAACAATAAAATTGGCGTGTTTTCTCTTAAAAATAATATTTCTTACTATTTTTAATAGAATTTTACCTTATACAAATTTTGAGGACAGGAAAAGTACTTGATTTTTAATCAAAGTTTCATATCCACACCTTACATTTGGGGGCCCAGCCGTGATATTTTACCTGTGACATATCTTTTTACTCTTTTTAAATCATTTTTCTTATATTGAAAAATTTAAAAACATATAAAAAATACTTATAATTCAAAAAATCCATAAAAAATAACTTTTTTTCATATTATAAGTGAGGCTTATATCTTTATTTCTTTTTTGAAATAACCTTTTTTTTACTTAATTAATTGGCTTTTTCATTAATTTTAGTGTCTTACAACGTGGTAAGACAAGAAAACATTGAAACAGCCTCAACAGTAACCAGCATTATCCCTGCCAGTACTGTTAATTCTGATCATAATAGTACTATTATTGTGACTCAAAATAACCAGCCTGAACCAATATCTTCTGAATTGATTAACTTGGACATAAGTAATACCCTTCAGAAAGCTAAAAATTTGGCCAATAGTAAGTTTTTGACGTAAAAATACTATTTTAAGCCTTTTTTTTAACCATAATTATGCCTTCAACCAGGTCAGGAGCCAGCTACAACCCCTCAAGCAGCTCCCAAAAAGGTAATAGACGTGATTATGGCAGAAGCCAACCAGGCACAGAAGGAAAAGGGTCAGTTGATGACTTCCAAACAACTAAATTGGGTCATTCTGAAGCTGATAATACTATTTTACCTTCAAAAAGAGCTGAAACCGCCACAACAAGCCTCTGTGGACATATACAAAGCCAGCCACAGTGCATACAACAATGCACTTCAATTCAAGGAGTACCAGATCCTTGCAGACCTGTGGAAGAATTGCATGAATTCTTACCTGACAGTAAGAAAATTCTTGGGCCATCCCAACACTTGCAAATTGCTCAATGGATGGCATCCATTGATGGAGAAGAAAAACATGATGCTTTTGACACTAGAATGGAGGAAAAACAACCCTCCACCACCCAAACCAGTGCCAAAAACAGCCCCAGTGGCCAGCAGCAGCAATTCCAACGTGAAAAAGCAGCCACAAACTCCAAACAAGGGCAAAGGGAAGGCACCAGCCCCAAAACCTTACAGCAAGGGCTACAGAATCCCAAAGATTCAGCAGGATGCCATGGAAAATGTATTTCAGATGGCCAGAACCATGATGGAATTACAGAAGAAGGAGGAAGCCAGATTAAGGTTCCAGAAATGATTTCTGACATATTTGATTCCATCCCAGAGTTGTATAATGCTATAAATGACGTGAAAAAACATCTTTCTGATAAAAATGAAACCATTTGTAACAACATCAAAACAAACAACCTGAGTCTGTGCCAAATTAATGAAACACTTATGTGTTTTGAAAAAGTTTTGAGAACAATTAAAAATTCCAATAATGATAATTCTTCTAACAATAAAATAAATGAACAATCTGCCATTATTAAAGAATTAACAGATAAATATTCTAAATTCAATATTGATGACATAATTGAAACAAGAATTAAACAAGCCATAAATATTATCAAGACAGATAACAAGAAAGTCCTTGATGACATTTCAAATTCATTTACTGAAGTAAAGACATATACCATTGCCTTGAAAAAGTGTTTTGATGCTTCACAAGAAGAAGTATCAAAATTATCAATGAAATTGAATCAAGTCACTGCTGATAATACAAGACAGACAGAGTTATGGCAAGAACTGACACATAAGGAAGACATGTATAAAATTGAAGTAATAAATTTAATACAAAGCTTCCAACATGAATACAGAAATTCCCAAAGGTGTAGCAACAGTAAAATGAATGACATTGAACAAATACTGAACACCTTACCAAGAATGTCTACACCTCTAAATCGAAATGAGGGCACAAGAATTCCAAATCCACAAGTATTGGATCCTGATAATTCACAATTAAAAAATGAATTATCCACTTCTTTTCATAACTTGGAACCATCAATGGGCCAAGCACTCTTTAAAGAAGTTCCAAAACTTAAAGAATGGCCTCACTTCAGTGGTGAAGGAGAGTATGACCATATGGAATTCATTAGAGGTATTGACATGATCAAAGAGGATTTTGAATTACCAGACAGATTGGTAACAGCCAGGTTTAACACTTTGTTTACCAGATCAGCTCACAGATGGTACATCAAAATAAGACAAGCACATGGACACCAGAGTTGGACTTGGTGGAAAACCCAAATCATCAACAAATGGGAAAATGATGCTTGGAGGTTTAAAGTTGAAACAGCCTTTGAATCTGCCAAATTTAATGCTGATAAAGACAAAGCTTTACCATGGTTTTGCCAACAAAAGGACAGATTAACAGCATTATATCCTGACATGTCAGAATTTATGATCCATAGAAAAATTCTGAGACAATGTGGAGGTGACTTAGAGCATGCTGTCAAAAGCAGGACTACTGAACAATCTTCAGCAGAGGATATTATCAATATACTAGAAGAAGTAACCACCAGAACCAAAATTGGTTCTAGTAGGGTGAATCTTAAAACAAGGTTTAATACACCTTGGAAAGATTCTGTGGACAAAAACCCCAAAGAAAATTCTAGTAATATTAAATATAAATCTGCAGATACGGTCAGAAAATGCCATATTTGCCAAAGCACCACCCATTTAGCCAATACATGTCCAAAAAGGGGGAAAATCAATGAAATTGACATTGAAAAGGGACCAGATGTTGAAAAAGAAGACATAATTGAAGACAATTCAGATGATAAGTCATCCATATTTTCTGAATCTTCAAAAGATATAGAAAATATCAATGCCACTTTTGACATCATGGAATCTTATTCCCACTTACCACAATTGAGCAATGGTCAAGTTGATTTATCAAAAGTTCAAGATGCACAACTTATGAAGACAAAACCAAACAGAGGAAAAGGTTATACAGCTGGTAACTCCTGTATAACAGAAGTGGTTATTGACAACAAGCCCACTAAACTTTTGCTTCACCCAGGAGCCTTCTGCTCTTGTGTTGGAAAATCTTTTCTTAAGACTTGTGTACCAAATTTTGAAGACCAATTGTTACCAATTGATGGTATAAAATTCAACAGTGCAAGTAACCCAATGAAAGCATTAGGAATCTTTGAGACCAATGTCATATTCCCACACATAAATGGAATTTAAGGATCACAGTTGAATTTGTTGTTATGGAAAATTGCTCTAGTACCCATTTTATATTGGGAAATGACTATTTAATCATGTATGGGATAGATTTACATAATAACAAAGACACATACTTTACAATTGGGGACAATAAGCGCCAGAAATTTGCCTTTTTACCATTTAAAAGACAAATTACAGTAAACAAAGTATCACCAGTTAACTTAGAGCTAGAAAAATTCAAGTCTGAACAGTTAAATGAGGCTGAGATAAGCCTTCATCTGACTGATAAACAAGAAAATGAACTTTCTTCCCTTTTGTATGACCACAGAGGAGCATTTGCTACAGACAAAGAACCCCTGGGAGCAATTATTGGTCATGAAGTTGACATCATTCTTAACATTGAGAGACCTTATCCACCACTCTTAAGAAGACCTGCTTATCCAGCAAGTCCAAAATCAAGAGAAGCTCTAGAAATTCATATCAAAGAGCTTCTAGACCTTGGTGTAATAAGAAAAGTAGGCCACAATGAGGAAGTAGAAATAACTACACCAGTTATAGTGGCATGGCATAATGGAAAATCCAGAATGGTTGGGGACTTTAGAGCTCTGAACACTTACACTGTCCCAGACAGATACCCAATACCAAAAATCCAAATTGCCCTTACTCAAATATCTCAAGCAGTGTATATAACCACTATGGATGCCCTTAAAGGATTCCATCAAAATGTGGTAACACCAAGAGCAAGAAAATACTTGAGAATTATTGTTCATTGTGGAGTGTATGAATACTTAAGGATGCCCTTTGGTATCAAAAATGCACCTTCACACTTCCAAAGAATGATGAATGAAATCTTCCCTGAAGAACTCTCAGAGGGATGGTTAATCATTTACATTGATGACATTATTATCTGTTCAAAGACTTGGGAGGAGCACATGTACAGATTATCAAGAGTTTTGACAAAAATCCAATCAGTAAACATGAAAATCTCCTTGAAGAAATGTCATTTTGGATTTAAAGAACTTAAAGCACTAGGACATGTTGTATCTGGTTTGTCCCTTGGAATTGACAAAAACAAAGTTGCAGCAGTATTATTAAAGCCCATGCCTCAGAATAAAAAGGAAATTCAGTCATTCTTAGGTTTTGCAGGATATTACAGGCAACACATTAAAGATTTTGCATCCATAGCAAGACCACTTTATAAGTTGTGTAACAAAGACACAGTGTTTGAGATGACTGTTGACAGAGTCAAAGCTTTTGAGTCTCTAAGAGAAGCATTGACCACTGCTCCACTCTTACTGATGCCAGACTTTAAATTGCCTTTCAAACTGTATATTGATGCATCAGGGGATGGACTGGGTGCTGCACTTCACCAAGTTCAGATCATAAATGATAAACCTGTAGAAGGACCCATCTGTTTCATATCCAGGCAAATCAAACCAACTGAAGCCAGATATGGAGCAAGTCAAATGGAATGTCTATGCCTTGTCTGGGCCTTGGAGAAATTGAACTACTTCTTAGAGGGATGTTTTTTTGAAGTAATAACAGATTGTACAGCTGTCAAATCACTTTTGAACATGAAAACACCCAACAGACACATGCTCAGATGGCAAATAGCCATACAAGAATACAGAGGAAATATGACTATTGTTCATAAGGATGGGAATATTCATAAGAATGCAGATGGACTAAGCAGATGGCCATTACCAAATAATATTGATAATCCTGCTTATGTGCCAGAAGAAGCTTCACCACAAATTCCAATAGAAGGAATAGGTGTTACAGACTTGAACACCACCTTCTTTGAAGAAGTCAGAAGCAGCTATACTCAAGATAAGAACTGTAGCATCTTATGCCAATTACTTAACAAAGACTGTAAAGACAACTCTCTAATACATGCCTTGGATGAAGTATGGAGAAAATCTTATGGTGAAGGAAGATTTCACCTACTGGATGGTATAATTTACCACAGAACCAAGCACACATGTGTCATGACAGTTGTAGACAGGTCATTAATCAATCTTGTACTGAAAGAATGCCATGATAGTCCCTTTTCAGGACATCTGTCTGAAGACAGAACAAGAGAGAAAGTGAAGACCTGCATATGGTGGCCAATGTGGCAGAAAGATGTTGCAGAGTATTGCAAAACCTGTGACAGATTCCAAAAGGCAAATAAATCCACTGGCAAAAGACTTGGAAATATGATAAGAATCCAAGAACCAAACAGACCTTGGGAAATTGTCCATATGGATTGGGTAACTGGCCTACCACGAGGAGGTGACAGGAGCTATAATGCTTGCCTAGTAATTGTGGACAGATTCAGTAAAACTCCAATCTTTTTACCATGTCACAAAGATGATACAGCCATGGATACAGCTCTTCTGATATGGAATAGAGTAGTGTCATGGACTGGGATATTTACAAATATCATCAGTGATAGAGATCCCAAATTCACTTCAGCACTATGGACAAATCTTCACCAATTATTTGGCACTAAACTGTCTTTCTCTACAGCCTACCACCCACAAACTGATGGCCTGGCTGAAAGGATGATCCAAACCTTAGAGGACATGGTGAGAAGATTTTGTGCATATGGCCTTGAATTCAAAGATTGTGATGGATTTACCCATGATTGGTGTACTCTGTTGCCAGCACTGGAATTAGCATATAAAACATCAATCCATGCCAGCACCAATCAGACTCCTGCTATTCTAGAAAAAGGATGGAACCCCAAGTTACCCCAAGATTCCTTGAGAAAAGACTTAATTGAAATACATCCCACAGCTGCTAGCTTCAAAGGAATGCTAGACAAAGCTAGAAAGCATGCAGTGAGATGCATGGAGGACTCTTTTGCATATGCTAAAGATAAATGGGATAAATCACATGCAACTCCAGATTTCAAAGTGGGGTACCTAGTACTTGTATCCACCACTAACTTCAATAACATCAAAGGATGTAAAAAGTTGAAAGACTCCTTTGCAGGACCTTTTGTGATTAAGGCCCTCCATGGAGAAAATGCTGTTGAAGTAGAGTTATCTGAAGAACTTAGCAATAAGCACCCTAAATTTCCAGTGAGCTTGATAAAGCCATATAAATCTAGTGATGCTGAGAAATTTCCCTTGAGGAATAAGATTCCCCAAGTTATACCTCCTATTGAGACATCTGGAGCTAAGAAAATTACCAAAGTTCTTAAAGAAAGGAAATTAAGAACCAAGAAGGTAAGGGAATACCTTGTTAGGTACAGTGACCCAACTTGTGAAGATGAATGGTTAGAAGAAAAAGATATACCAGAAGCTACCAAACTCCTCAGAAGATTCAGACACACTAGAAACACCAATATTACAAAGTAATATTTTTTTTTAGGGGGAGGGAATGTGAGCCTTAGAGGTAATTTCATATACCCAAAAGACCACAAATACAAAATTAACATATTAATATAAATAAAATAAATTTATTTATATTATTAAAATAAAAATCAAAATATGAATATAAAATTATATTCAAAAATAAAAAATTAATTACAATTTAAAAATAAAATTACATCAAATTTTGAAATTATAAAATTACATTTATACTTGAAAAAATTAAGTAAAAATGAAATTTTAACAAAATTGTGAAAAAATAAATAAATTTGGAAAAAAGTTAAATAAAATTTATTATAACTTTTTATCCAATAAATAAACATATAAAATTTATTTCACCATTGGATTCCTCATAAAAAATCAGGTGGGGTCACCTCTGAGTGAAATTCTTGTAACCCAACTCTAAATAAGCTTAAATTAAGTTTCTAGTATTTTCAATACAAAAGTTGAAAATCCTCAAAACCTTAATTTAATTCACACCACATGTGGTGTTAACCATCAATTTTTGTGTTAAAATTGAGGTGTTGTGTTTAGTTTAGAAGTTATGAGGAATTGAAGCATTTTCAATTGAATTCAATTGAAATGTCAAAATGTGCGCGTGTATTACATAAGTGAACTTTTATTTACATATGAGGTGTCAATTATTACTGTATTGTACTGTACAATTGAATTGAATTACATATGTAAAGTATAAGTATAATACATGATGAGGAATTAAAGGAAAAATAAATTGGAAAGATTAAATTTGGGGGGGAAAAGGAACTCCAGCTCTAAGGGGGAGCTAGACCCCCAAAATCCTTGCTGACAGGCATGGGATGTCAAAATTCACGCAAAAGTTCATCACTTTTGGCCTGGAATTGAGTTACAGGGTCTGTGGACTCAATTGATGATGAGGTTTTGATACCAACTGGGGTAGTTTTAGCTGTTGCCAAGAGGGTAAAACTACCCTTAAGATAAAACAATCATAATAAAAACAGTTTTAACTGGTTTCTACGCCTCTGACACACATTCTGACGTGTTTTGAAGGCTCTAGGCCTGTTATTGCTATAGTAATGGCTGATTTAAGGGTCTAAAATGGCTAAAAATGGCTAAAAATGCCTTAAACCAGCCCTTTTTTGGTCTAAACCAGGGTTCAATGATGCCATAATTGGCTTTTCTGTTGTCAGACTGTTTTTCACGACTGACAAGAGTAAATTTTACTTTTGGAGTAAGAGAATTGATGGCTATAAAAGAATGTCTTCTTTGCCCCACTTTTCTCTTCATGTTAGAATCTTTTCCTTTTATTAATTAGTTTAAACACTGTTAAACAATCAATCAAAGATTCCAACCACCACTTTTAAATAATTTTAATACTTTTGACCACGTGAGAAAATCATTATAATCATTGTTTGTAACTCTTATAATCATTTTTATCCCTGAACCACCCCAAAAGTGAATTAAAGCATCTTTCATCACTGTTAACTTTGTCACTTTGTTTCCAAATTCACTCTGGTCACTTTTGGGCGTGTTTTCTCTTTAATATTCTTTTTAAAGACTTTGTTCTTTAATTAATTGCTTGCATTTCTTTGCTCAATTAATTCCAATTGAAATTTCTCTTGAAGAAATTTCTTTTGTAGCCTTAAAATATCTCTTGTAGATTATTTTTTGGATAAATTTTTATTGTTGGTAAAACAATAAATTTTTTTAATATTATTGTTTTATACTAATAAAGTTATAAACAATAAAATTGGCGTGTTTTCTCTTAAAAATAATATTTCTTACTATTTTTAATAGAATTTTACCTTATACAAATTTTGAGGACAGGAAAAGTACTTGATTTTTAATCAAAGTTTCATATCCACACCTTACAAGATCTGCAGCTGGTGAGAGACATACAAAACTTCAGACACAACCCACCTCATTCAAATTTGAGCCAACGCAGCCACTAAATACTATTACTGTTTATTGTGGCCACACCAAATAACACAAAAAAAGGGTTAAGGAAATCAAATTGCATATCTTAAGTTCTATAAGTTTATTTAATTGGTAATATTTAACCTTTCTGAAGAGCTATTTGATCTATGGTGCCATAATTTAAGCTTTAATTGGAACTAATACTAGACTCAATTCTTTTTATTTTAAGAACTCTAGAAACTCCAAATAATTTCATTTCATTACTTCACTTAGTCATGTCAAAGGGGGAGCGTTGGCCTTATCCATTATTTGGCTCGTGATTTTAATAAACTATGTAGTCCATTACTAGAACTAAAAGAAACAATAACTATTATTTTTTGATCTTAGGAAATTAATTAAAATCTTTTTAATATTATTTTTTTTATTGAAAATTTGATATGATACTAAAAATAATCTTTGGCTAATTGAATAGAGAGTAGCTTTATTCATTGATATGAGAAATTTGATACAAATTTTCATTGACCAATGTACGTTTTGGTAATAATAATAATACCAAAAAATTAATGAAATATTGAGTACATAAATTGGAAATTAATAATTCAAATGAGCTATTAATTTCCTTCACTTATTATAATGCAGATGATTTGGAATAAATCTCAGCTGGTTTCAACCACTCAACATGCGGTTGACTTCAAAAAACTATCAAATTCCTTGTTGCCACTCATCATACCATGAAGAATTGGTGAGTTAACAATTAAGGTCTTTTATAGAGGAGCTGATTTATTTTATCATAATACTAAATAATACTTATAAAACCTTTATGATATCAAATACTACAATAGCAAACAGTGTGCACCATCAGATAAATCCAATCAATCAAGAGCAATACAAGCTCTTCCTTGTTGCTCTTCATGCATTAATAGCTCTAGTTGAGGGTGGAGAATTGTGTACGCGCCTCATAGCTTGCCATCAAGAGTATCAATTGAGGGTATTAACGCGTTAGTTGCCGATAAGAATGTGAGTATAGCATTTATATATTCGAGCAATTTTGCTATGTAGTTAATTGCAAATGGATACCACACTTTTATTGCAATATGATCATTGTGCACTGTGTGTCTCAAACCAAATGCCTCCAGAATAGGTGTCAGCTTGAATGTGTAAGAGATCATAAATTTTACATACTTCACCAGCATCCCTTATTAATTGCACAAATGCAAGCAGAAAATTCCCATCTGGTTTGAGGACAAGTGAATCAGCCAATGAAATACTGTATGGATCCATTTTGAATTTATTTCATAAGATATCCATTATTTGTTATATTGAGGGTAGTTGAAGAAAGCATTGAATAACAAATATTAAAGCAATAGTATGAAGATTCATTATGATGTAGCAAAGGCAAATTATGTTAAAGCAAAGTGATAATAGGTATAGTTACAATGCCCCTTGTAAAATATCTTCAGTACATGATGATAATTGATATTGAAAATAAAATCCCTGAGTTGTACTGGTACACATTGAATTTTGGCAAATATATCTAACCAGAACAAATTAAATCTTGAGTTAAATTTGACTCAGGATAGGTGTGTGAATTGAGCTTAATAATATTATTAATTCAACATTTAGGATGAATCAAATTAATAAAATTTGACCTTTTTCAATCTTTACATAGGGTACCCAGACAAGGCTTGCCATCATGATTGATCTTGAAAGCTTGTAGTGTAAATTGTTGAAATTGATAATTGAATGAAATAAATTTTCCAATCTTTCAAGTACAGTGATCAACTTTAGAACACTAATAAAGCATTAGATGTTGGTACATAACCAAGCTGACTTTCCGTTTATTCTTATTTTTCTCCTTCCGATGCTTACACAAAACACAGGAAAGGTCTTCATTGCCTATCATTTCTAAATAGGTTTAAACATTAGCATTCACTCATAAGTTTCAAAGAAATGGATAAAATTTACTCACCTTATTGGAAGTAACCCAAACATGTAATTATGTTGTATGCATCTTTCCTTAACCATTATTTGAAGGTCAATCGCTGTTGCGGTTGGTGAATCATTGGGATGTCTTTGTTGCAATTCCTGATGTAATTCATTATCTAACTCCATCCACAAGTCTGAAATTTGGGAGAGAATGTTGTGTAGGATGCAACATGACTTGATCCACTCCATGTATGGCTGGATGTCTTCACGTCTGTTCAAATGTAGTCACATCTCCCTTAGAGGTGCCCAATGGCCCTTCAAAATTCCAATTGTTTGCTCATTGCACACACGGGAATTTGCCAAACAATAGTTGAAATTGGCATTAATGCGTGCATTTGCAGCTGGTGGACAGCATGCTGGGATCAGGTGCTCATTCAATGGTTACACTGAATCGGCCAACAGATACTGTCCTGGTTCAACAAGGAAATCCCATGAGCAGAATTCATGCATCTATGTGATAATTGAAAGAGAAAAATCATACCTATGTCAAAGAGCTTATGTGGGTTCTTATACACCATTGAATCCGTGCATGAACCAGGCCATCCTGCCATTATGGCTATAATTCTTTGATAACAATTGCAAGGAACTTGAGCATTTATTTAATAAACCTTCTTACAATCAAAATATACTTCACCCTGCCATTCTGTTTTCTGGCATAATGGGAATTTAGTGCCATTGATGAAGCCCACACAGCCATCAAATCCCTCTTGCCACATTATGTGAGATATTTCACACCTCCTGAAAGAATTGCGCCATTTTATGTATTCTTCTTCATAGCTATTGATAGCTTGTATTACTCGCCTAGTGATCAAAACAACCATACCCCAACCAACATTAAGATTTTGCACAAATTCGCCCACCAAACCAGCATTCCCATTTGAGCCCAATTGCTCCAGTGTAAGGGCCAACTGATGAGCAATGGGTAATTGCTTGCAGGTACTGTGATTTTGAAAGGATGAATGATCCTTAATTTTATTGTAAATGTAAATGAAACAATCCTTTGCAGTTCTCATAGCTTGCTTGAAGTCATCATCTTGCATTTGGAACAAACCATCAATATTGTACACGTTGTTTTCAATTGTTATTGAAGGTCTTGACAAGTATTGGCCATGCATAGTGAGATGCAGTGCCAAGTTATATAATTGAGATGAGTTATGTTCTTGCAATAATTCATCCAAGTCCCGATTCTCCTGCCCATATGTCTTCTCTTTAATGCGTGTGATTAGACACATAAGGCAGAGGTCCTTAATTGCTTTCTTTCTAACATAGAGTTTTGGCATTTTGATGATATATGGTGATGAGTTGAGGTGTGTCATTTTGTGTGGCAGGGCGTAGGTACAAGATTGAGGAGGGTGCAGCCAGATCTCTGAGAATTTTGTGAGAAAAGAATAAGCCCGTGCTCAGGCCTGACACATGGGGTCCATAGGAGGGTCCGGGCACCCTTACTTGGGCCCTTGGGCTCATGCATAGATACATAAACTTAATTTTGTTAAATTTAACTTGCATGAGCCAACCAATGAGCAAGCTCATGGGGTGGGCGCTTGGACATTAAGATCTGCTCACGTTGCTGTAAAATCTGGCTCATGAAACCTGGCCTTGAACTCCCCTAATCTATTTTTTAGTGTATCCTGCTGCTTATCTCTAAAAGAATACTTTCTATTATTTATCTCTGTTGTATTGACACACTGATAGGTTATGACAGTACTTTATTAAACAAAATTTAAACCTTGACCAATTTTTAATGCTGTAGTTCTCAAAGCAGAATAAGTTAAAGACGTATCTGAATTATTAAATAGTTACTTTTTGTTGTTCACTTTTAGGTGCTTACTTCTTCCTATCAAAGTCTTTATGATTGCTTTATGTTAATAAAACACTTTAGTTTTCTAAATTATTACAAAAATCCTGTCAAAAAAGTTTAGGTTTTGAACTTAAAACCCATGAGGTTGTTCTAAACCATCTCGTCTTTTGAGAGCCAGGCTATTGAATTTTTTTCATTAAAAACTTCCTATCACAGATGATCTACTTTATTTACCGAAATCTAATAAAACTGAATGAAACATGACCCCTTGAGTTTCTCAAAATTAAATCTTACAAAAATTGTATTATTATCATTATTATTGTGTTTTTCAAGGGGATAAAAGATAAAATTTGAATTTTCTTTTTAAAAAGTTGAGACTGGTACTAAGCTTGAGTTAACTGTAGTATTTTTTTGAGAGTTGTATATAGGCTTTATTGCAATACAGTAATAAACGCTAGTATAGTTCCCTTCCAGTTGAATGTGACCGCGGCAGGGCACTCAAACCTTGACTTAGCCGCGCGCAGCACGCACGTCAGCCTCCTGGAGCAAGGTTCTTATTTTTCACAGGCCGTGCACTCGCTCCAACTCTCTTGGCTTCTTTTTGCAACTTATTTTTTTTTCTTATTTTCTTTTATATTTTTCCAAACGTTTTTATATCAAATGAACCACTGCAATGCCTTCAACACTTCAAACCACCAACTTATCTCATTAATCACCTCCATACAAAGAGTTAGATTTATTTCATTTTTGATTATTACACTTAATTCACAAGCACTGATTGAATTTTTTATAGATGCCTTACCTTGATGTCGAAGTGTGTGGGCGAATTGTAGGCATGCAACAAGAAGGACTAAGCTATCAAGCAATTGCTGAGGTAAGTGGGATCCCATTGACAACTGTCTATGATATGATGATCAAGTTTCAATGCATTGGGACTGTCAAGCCTCAACTGAAGACTGGCCAACCAACCATTCTCAAGGAACAGGATTTCCAAAATCTCAACTGCATCATAACCCGGTGTTGTTGTCTTACGGTTTCTCAAGTTGCGAATCTCATGGCATTTCAGGTTTCCAATTTAACCATCCAATGTGAAATCCATAAGCTTGGCAACTTTTCTTGGATAGCACCCAAGAAACCTTACCTCCAACCGGAGGATTTCCAAGCTCACCTCACCTTTTCCCAGGCCCACATAAACTGGATGATTGAGGATTGGGCCCAGGTGATCTGGACCAATGGGTTGTCTTTCAAATTGGGTAAGTTTTTTTGGGGGGGACTACATCTGATGAGATCAACCTTTTAGGTAAAAAAGTCAATTATTTTTTCATATGGAGAACTCCCAGCAAGAAGTGGATGCTGGAGAACCTGGCTGTCAACCACTCTTTGGGCCAACGGTCAGTCATGATATGGGGAGCCATCTGTGCCACCAAGCAATCCTCAGTGGCAATATTGGAAGGATGCCTCACCTCTGCCAAAATCATTTGCAAGCCTATTGCCCTTCCCTGCACCCCTTTTCCAATCATATGGAGACTGCCCCATGGATCCAAGGTAGGCATTGCCTCATTTTCATGGAGGACAATGCCCCCATCCTCAGCTGCCAATGGCAACAACAAAATCAATTGAACAAAATAAACTGGCCTGCTCACTTGCCTGATCTCAACCCAATCAAAAACATTTGGAAGCTGATGGAGGTCATGATTGTGAAATTATACCAGCCACAAAATGTTGCTGAATTGCAACAATCAATCCAAGCCACATGGGATGATGTCCCTCAAACCACTTTGGATGACCTGCTCTTATCAATGCACCAACAAATGCAGATGGTCATTGACCAACAAGGTGGCCCTACCTCTTAATAAATGGTAGGCCTTTTTTTCCTTTGAGATAACCCACTTTCTTACCCTATCTCTTCTAGGCAACATGTCAACTGCCATTATTTTTTTGGCAATTATTTTCTTTTTGCGTTTATTGTTATTTTTAAATACTATTTTACTCACAACAATGTTTTCAAGTGCTTATTCTAGTGTAAAGTTCCCTCCAATATAGATCCAAACACAAACTAGAACGCATGACTTTTGAAACTCAACTCCTACCATCCACTTCTTTCTGATTACTACATCATCCTCAACATTCAGTTTTTTCTTGATTAATTTTTTTGTTTTTCATCTCTTTTATCCCATCATTGACTTTTTCTTTCATTTTTTACCCATAATTCCTCACAACTATCAAGCCCAAAACAACATGTCGAAGGACTATGAAACAACTCTCAAGACTCTAATTAAAACATTCTCAACATCACAATTGTATTATTCCATTCTCACATATTGATTTGGTGATACTTGAAAGATTTCTTAAAGGAATCTTCAGTTGGAAAGTGAGACATTTCTCATATCCATTCTTCTAAACAAGATGAATCAATTTAAATAAAACTGACTTTATCACTTTTTAAGTTTTTAGTTTTACAAAATGTCAGTGTAATGAATTCCGCCCTCATAACATGGAATCCTTTCAAAATATCTTTAAAACAAGCTGAAGAGGTGTATTGATTATATTTTAAAGAGAAGAAAATCTTAATACATCATTATAATTAATATATAAAGTTGAAATTAATTCAGGAATAAAGAAAAGCCAGCTTATTTATTTGAGCTAAGCGAGCGAAATGCACTCAAAATAGGTTTTGAAATTTCTCTTTGGTTTAAGCTCAACCTTGCATGTTTTTCATCAATCTATCAGTTGTTTTTATCGGTTCAACTTTTTATTTACTATTGAGGGTGAAATTTTAGTTCATTTCTCATAATAATGTTAAATAATTCAAAAAACTTCTTTTCATGTGTAAAGGTTGTTGAGAGAGTCTCAGGACAAAAAACAAGCCATCGAGCAGTTTATTTTTTTTGAAAAAATAAACTATTGAATAGCAGGAGAGCAAAAAAATGAGAAAAACAAAACTCCCATTTTAGGAGTGTTCGGATCTATCTTGTAAGGCACTGTGGATGATTTGTAAATACAAAAAAAAAAGTGTAAAAAAAAATTCTTCACATGACTTAAGCAAAATGAGGCCTGTGAGTGTGAGACAATGAGTGCGCAGCAAAAAAAAAATACAAGGCCCTGCCTGGAATTTTTTGTTTGCATATAATTGGCAGGGCACTGTAGCAGTAATACTTTAGATTGGACCAAAATTAAATATAATATTCGTAGTGTGATATTATAGCGGTTAGTATGTAATACCTTTGGTTTGTTCTAACAGAAGCCAAACTTATCGAATACTAAGTAGTTTTGACTGAAGTCTGGTTTGACGATAAACACTGCTAGCCTAGTGTCGATCTAGCTGATTCAGTTCGTAGTACTTAGTGTTTGGATAAAGTGAGATACAAGGTATATGAATTCTACGACGACAATCTTTTAGGAAAGAAAAAAAAGAGAGAAGGTAAGAAGAATAAAGTAAGAATTAAGAAGGTCGAGAGCACAATCTTCTTCTTGATTAATCAGTCAGGGGTATCTTAAATATGTTGAGCACGTTCAGTAGCGTGACTAGGGATCGACGTTGGTTGAGATCACCCCCTGGAATCAGTGCATATTATTATGGCGTCATTGGCAAGTACTATTATCTAAAGTCTTGCTTGGAAAGATCACCTGGAATCAATTAAGCAGTATTTACCAATAATTATCATCAATGCACTGTATTTTAACCAATCCAATCTCAAAAACTCATAAATTGACGACAGTTGAGACTCCCTGTTTGTTTTGAGCATTGTTTTCCCTTGATAAATTTGATTTAAAATTCTTTTCATTTCAAATTAGCAAGTGTTGTTTTCTTTGAAAAGTGATGATATAAATTTATTTTTTCATTTTTTTTGTTGACATCCAAAAGATTTGGCTTGAGAAAATTGAAAAATACAAAAAATTAAACTAAGGTCTTTCAAGAACACATACGCGTATGAGAATTTACTAGTTTAACCTTTTACGCCTTTCTGTAAGCGAAGCGAGTGGCAAAAAAAATAATAAAATCACCTAAAAATTGTTAGAAATCAAAACTAAAGGTATGTATTAACGACTAGGATTTGAGTTTAGGAAAAGAAAACAGGTAATACCTAAAGGTGGATAACAAGATAAAGTACAATTGACGAGATAACAAGGAGTATTTTTAAGGAAGTAAACGACGGGATTTAACTGATCGGAACAAAAGTGATTAGTGACAAAGTGATAGCAAGGAAAGGTTTGTATTAAGATGTAAGTTTACAATACCTGATCGGAACAAAAGTGAAGTAGTAAGAAAAGAAATAGATTGAAAGGAAGAAACAAGATGAAGGACAAGTAGAAGAAAACAGGAGAGGTAAGAGCAGCCAACCAAGGAAAACAGAGATGAAAGTTGCGAAAGAAAAGAAAATGTGGAGATGAAGGGGCTTTATATCATCGAGAGGTTGAGGAGCGCTGATGAGTAAAGATAGGAGAGATAGAGGATTAGGGTTGTTATGCATAATCCGTATTCAAGGTAGCTCCGGTTCCGCGCCTAGTAGTGTGGGAGGAGGATCTTCGTTAGGAGCAAGATCCTCCTTTTCAACATCCCCCCTCACTTCTAGGTGCTGGACCCGCAGTGACCTTAGAGCCGCCGATAGAATGGTCCCATTCACCGACTTGGTGAGGAAGTCGGCCAGCATAAGTTTGGTTGGAGTGTAGCATAGACAAACTTTGGAGCTGTTGACGGCTTCCTTAACAAAGTGAAGCTGAATGTCAACATGCTTCATCCGCTTGTTGTTGATGCTGCTGTTGCCGCAGGCGGTGCTGATGCAGCCCTGGTTATCCTCGTGAATTGGAATGGCATAGTCAACATTTGAGATTGAGCATTCGATACACCATTGCCGTAGCCACAGTAATTCTGAGGTTAGATCGCAGAGCGATTTGTACTCCGCTTCTGCAGAAGAAAGTGATATGGAAGGTTGTTTCCGAGTTTTCCACAGGACCAGACACCCATTGAAGGTGGCTAGGAAACCGGAGATTGATCGCCTCATGTCCTTGCAGTTACCCCAATCTGCGTCACTGTACGCAGAGATTTGAACCCCACCACCTTTGCGATACACGAGCCCTAGATCTTGAGTTCCCTGGAGGTACCGAAGCACGTGCAAAAAGGCCTTCCAGTGCCTTATGCCCGGTCGTTCCAGAAATTGAGAGAGCGAACTTACCGCAAAGGCTAGATCAGGTCTTGTTGCAGTGCTGAGATAGTTGATGCTGCCTATAGCACTTTGATAGTTGACATGAAGGGACCCAAACTCGGCAACTTCTTCAGTAGTGGGAGACTGAAGATACTCGTTGGGAGGAAGCAGAGTCAGTACCGGCTTGCAGTTCGCCATGCCGTAGAGATGTAGAAGGGACTCGGTGAAGTGTTGTTGATCGAGCGACAAACTAGCCTCCGAGTGACAGACCTTTATACCCAACATTAGATTGGCCTGGCCAATGTCTTTGATCTTGAATTCTGCCGCTACTTCCTCCTTGAATGTGCTGACGTTCTTGCTGAAGATTGCAATGTCGTCAACATGCACATAGAGCCAGGTCGGTGGTTGTGCAGGCCGATAGAAAACACAGGGATCTATGACGCAGGCTTTGAAGCCAATCTTCCCGAGCCAATGCTTTAGCCGTTCATACCAAGCCAGAGGAGCTTGCTTCAAGCCATAAATAGCCTTCTTTAGACAAAGACAATATTTTCGTCGGTCATAAGGCAGTCCCTGAGGGACTGAGAGGAAAACCGTTTCTGATAGTGGAGCGTTCAGAAAAGCACTTCTGATGTCCACTTGATGGAATTCTAGACCCAAGCTCGCAGCAAAAGCAATGAGAGTTCTAAGGGAATTTAGTCGACCAGTGGGCGCATAGGTCTTGTCGTAATCGACGCCAGGTGTTTGAGAAAAACCTTGAGCACACAAACGAGCTTTGTGTTCAAGTATGCCGCCGTGTTTGTCCTTTTTTAATTTGAATACCCAAGTCGTCCCAACTATCTTGTACGCCGGATCAAGTTCAACTGGTTCCCACACCTTCAGTTCTTCCATGGACTGGAGCTCTTTGTGGATAGCCTCCCTCCACATGTCGCTAGCAGGGCTCTTCAGGGCACCGTTGAAAGTCCGAGGGGTGTCGTTCATTAGGGTGATATGAGCTTCTATTCTCCGAGCGTATGGAAGAATGTTGGTTGGGTCAATGTTGCTAGTAATTAAAGTTGGGTGTCGTGGCCCTATTATTTTGATTGTGCGACAATGATTGTTAGGGTAAGACTCAGCTCCATCTACAGGTTGTACTTCATCTACCACCTCAGATGGAGAGGGCTCTTCTGAGGAATGATGGGTTTCATCTACCATCGCTTGATGTTCCTCGCCCAGTTGAGCACCCGTCGAAGGGCAAATTTCATTCCCTGAGCCAAGAGTGCTCACGATTCCAGGCACCTTGAGCTGGGTGTAGTTTTTGGGTTTACCTTGTAAAGAAGGAAATACAGACTCATTGAAGATTACATGTCTTGAAACAATGACTTCTCAATCGTGAATTCGAAGCACTCGATATGCCGACATGTCATTCTCGTAGCCCAAAAGTATACCCTCTCTCCCAGTTTGGCTAAGCTTCCAGTTCCTGAGGTTTTTTGGAATGATCAAAATAGCCAGACAGCCGAAAACCCGTAGCTTCTTGATGCGGGGATGCATTTTTGTCCACAAGGCATACGGAGATTTGTTGTGTCTTGAGGGGGTTGGAATCAGGTTTGACAGGTGAGTTGCAGTGCTTAATGCTTCAGCCCAGTATGAATTGGGAAGATTTGACCTGTTGAGTAAACACCTGGTTTTTTCTAGGATGGTTCGGTTTGCCCTCTCGGCGAAACCATTGTGCTCAGGAGTGTAAGCGGGCGAGAATGTGTGTACTAGTCCATGCAAGTCAGCTAGTTTTTTGAATTCTGAGTTCAGGAATTCGCCTCCTCAATCAGAGACTATTTTCTTCAACGTTTGGTCTAGCTGATTTTCCATACGCCTTTTTGCTATAACAAACTGATTAAAGGCATCAGACTTGTTCTTTAGGAGAAAGATCATTTTGAAAGACGTTGCTTGATCAACAATAGTTAAGAAGTAGCGATAGCCAGAAATGGAAGAAGGAGTAATGGGGCCAACAATATCAATGTGAACACAGTCAAGTGGTGAGCTTACAGGTTCAAATTGATGTTTGAAAGGCAACGAATGTGCCTTGTTGAGGTCACATGTAATGCAAGGAGCATGATTGGAGGGTAGTCCCATATTGCGGACAGGTAGTCTTCCAGGATGACCAAGTCTTTTGTGCCACATGTCATCAACAGAAGTGGTAACAAAAGAACTTGGAATTTCCAGGTTGATTTTCATCAGATTGTTCTCGACGTATCCTTGTAGTAAAGTGGTTCCACTTGACACAAGTTGAAAGACAGAGTCTTGTCGGTTGATGGTGAGTTTACTGTTAAAAAGTTGAAGCAAGCTAATTAGATTGCAGCTGAGCTTTGGAACGAATAGGCAGTTGGAAAGATTTAAAGTGTTTCCATTGCTAAGAATTGTTACATTACCAACTCCTTCAGCAATCAAGTTGCTAGAAGGATCGCCTGTTGCAATGGAGAAGCGTGAGACCGGTGAGAATGAGGTAAAAAGGTTTTTTATACCAAACATGTGGTGTGTTGCCCCACAATCAATTACGGCTTGAGTCTTATTCGGCGATGAGTGTTTCGTTGTGATGAGAGCTTGAGCTTTGGAGTAATGGGCTGAGGCATTCATATTGTGAAATTTTCTTTTAATATTTCTCTTTTGTGGTCGAAGATGAGGATTTTCAGCAAAACATTCTTCCTTTTTGTGTGAGATACATTTGATGTTGTGTTTTCCATTGGTGCAATAGTAGGTGATTCTATAAGGATGATCGGTAGTGGAGATGAGAGCTGTGGCATTTGTAACGTTCTCATCAGTTTGAGTATGTTGTAGTCTGGTGTATTCCTGCAATCTTGAGAGTATTTCTCTAGGTTGTTCTATGAGAGTGTCGTTTAGAGTGAGTAGTTCGATTATTTGAGTGAGAGAAGGATCATTCCCTAATTTTCCAAGTATGATGTAGGATAAGATTTCGGAAGGGATTTTCACGCTGACAGATTCAAGTTCAAAGAGGAATTTTCTGGTATCATCTATGTAGCCTTGCAAGTCACCGGTGTAAGGTGCCTTTTGCCAATCAAGCCAGACTCTTCCTTTATTCATGGTTCTTTTTGATGCGTATTCAAGATTGATTTTAGCCCATAAAGTGTTCGATTTTTCCGAAGTTTCAGGATTGACGACGGCTAGGAAAACTCGACGATTTAATTTAGAAGTTATGAGTGTGATTGCTTCAAAGCTGAGCTTGTTCCAGCGATTGGTTACAGAAGGTGAGGCATCAAGGCTTAGAGGCTTTTCACAGACTTCAAGAAGCTCTTTGGATCGCAGGAGAAATCTCATTCGATGATGCCATTCGCCATAGTTGGAACCATCTAAGACCGGAATGCCAGACTCTTCTTCAGGGTTATTCAATAGGTCCGTCATGTTCTTGAAATCCACCAGTTTTTGATTTTAAGAGTTGATTCTTGAGGAGCTGATCGAGACTGTAAATCTGTTAGAAATCAAAACTAAAGGTATGTATTAACGACTAGGATTTGAGTTTAGGAAAAGAAAACAGGTAATACCTAAAGGTGGATAACAAGATAAAGTACAATTGACGAGATAACAAGGAGTATTTTTAAGGAAGTAAACGACGGGATTTAACTGATCGGAACAAAAGTGATTAGTGACAAAGTGATAGCAAGGAAAGGTTTGTATTAAGATGTAAGTTTACAATACCTGATCGGAACAAAAGTGAAGTAGTAAGAAAAGAAATAGATTGAAAGGAAGAAACAAGATGAAGGACAAGTAGAAGAAAACAGGAGAGGTAAGAGCAGCCAACCAAGGAAAACAGAGATGAAAGTTGCGAAAGAAAAGAAAATGTGGAGATGAAGGGGCTTTATATCATCGAGAGGTTGAGGAGCGCTGATGAGTAAAGATAGGAGAGATAGAGGATTAGGGTTGTTATGCATAATCCGTATTCAAGGTAGCTCCGGTTCCGCGCCTAGTAGTGTGGGAGGAGGATCTTCGTTAGGAGCAAGATCCTCCTTTTCAACAAAAATGGTTTTGAAAAAAATTCAAATTTATTTTTTGCATAAAATGATCTCAAAATTTTATACAAACAAAGTTCGAAACTTTTAAAAAATTCAAAAGCAGTTTTAAAACCAGGCCTCATACGCCTAAAGGGTGTTGCCCAAAGGAAGTTTATGTTAAACCCAAAGATGACATTGGCACCGATTGCGTCAGTCAAGTAGTACAACGTTGGTCTTGGGGCTCTGGTATTATTAAAAGCCGTGCTACGGAGATTTGTCACTTACCTACAAAGGCAGACCCTTATAAAACCCTATCAAAAGAGGATTGGAGGGAGAAAAATGTGATTGAATACGTGTTAGCTCATTCAGGAAGAACATCGTCAAGTTTCTGCAGCAAAACTATGATTGGCCATCAGTAGCGCAAGTGATTGTGGCGAAAAATAGCCCAAGGCGCTTCGAACATTTCAAGCGTTGAGTAACTTTTCAGTTTTAAGTGGCGCCTTTTTGATAAATACGTATTTCATCACATGGGAAGTCCTTCAAGTTTAGGCACATACAGCGTTGTGTATGGTACCGTACTGTACAGTACAGTACAGCGCAGTATAATGAAATTCAGTAAGAGCAACTGCCGGTGGCACCTATTACCGACAGAGCGCCGAAATAAGATTTACAACCAGTGTTTGTTGTTATCAGCCTTTTTTTGGCTGAGGCTGATTTTCAAAAGATGTTGGCGCAAGCTCGAACAATATAGAAGTAGGGGCCTCATGGTGTTTTAGGTGTGTTAACGTTACGAAAAATACGTTGCCATCTTTATCCGAATTCTCCTTATTTTTTTGGCTTCATGAAACTCAAGACTACGTTAATTTTTTTGTTCGTTTTTCATCTGCAACGTTGCTTATGGGGATTTTTTGGAGACGCCGCGAAAATCGGCGAAATTGGTCATGATGCAGGTGGATCGAGCAGTCTCGGCAAAACAAGGCTTACAAGAACAAATGCATTTAATCATGAAACAAATCCCTTCACACACGCCGCTCCAGAGACCACTCAACCTTTGAAGTCTTTGAAAAACCCAAAAGGTCTTGAAAGCCATCTCCCCGACGTCCACGCGCTACCACAATCACCACGACCAGTGGCTGCATTGGGTGAGTGTGCTAGGTTTGAATCAAAATTTCGTGTTCAAGCAACACTTCAAGTATGCGCGAAGCTGAGCTCTGTGGTGAGATTGATAAATTCTATAGGAAAACCTACTAGACAGGTTGTAGAAACTGGCAAAGAAGTTCTTTCAAAATTTGCACCTCAAGTTGCCGAACGTGTGGGCGAAGTTGCAGGTAAGAAGAGAAAGCAATATATCCCATATGTTTTCCACTGTTTAGATGGTTGCTCAACAATGAAGTGCATCTAATTGGAGTACATTTCATTGTTATTTTTTGTCTTGTCATGAAAATCTTACTTCAGAATCCTCGCAGGGCTTAGCAAAATCACCTCAAGAGTTCCTCTCACACTTCGAGGAGCTTTCAACAATGGAGGAAAAGTTGGAAGAAATAAGAGGAATTTTCAAATTCTTCTTTGCTGCTCCAACAGGGTACTCGCCGTCTGCCTGGGCACCAGTTTTGGGCAAGAGCTTAAAGTCGCTAAAGTCGCTAAAAAACGGCCCTGAGCAGCGCAGATTAGAAGCCGAGATGTTTATTCAGTTGTCCGACGCAGAAATCTATGCAGTGCGAAAATCGTCTCAGCCGTTTATTGCAAACATGCATACTGCCCCGTTTCGCCAGCTGCGGAAAAACCTGGGGCTAAAACTGGCAAATGAGTTACCCAGGACCAAAGAAGCACGAGCGGCTCGTGTAGACGTAATGAACGACCAGGAGGCTTACTGTGAATATAGCTTTTTAGATTTCTTTGTAATTTCCAAAAGCAATAACTGACGATGTGCTGTATGATTCAAGTACTCGTACGTCCGGATGTGCTGGTGACAGGTGCTCTACGTAAGAAACTTGAAGACTTTGAATCTTTAAAATCCACGTTGATGAGACTATTTTTTTCTCAGGAGAGAAAACTATGGCGTTTTTTGAGGAACATTCACTCTTGCGTCATTTCAAAAGAATGACTTCCCTTGAAGACAAGCCCGAGCAAAGGCTACAAGCATGGGAATCAGTAGCAAAGAAGGCAATGCAGTCCAACCCGAACACGCTCACCAGAGACAAGATAGCTGCAGTGGCTCTTTTATGTTATGCTTTTGAATTTTCATTCAGTGCCGGCTCGACCCCCTATCAGGTGGGCGAAGCCCTCAAGATGTTGCGAATGATCACCAATAAGTACGGGAGTGCCTTTTCGGTGATGCTCCGGGAGAGGATGGCCGAAACGCTTAAGCGTTACGAAGGCGTCAAGATACCCAAATAGTAATCAAGTCTGAGTTAAAAGATATTTGCTTGATAGATTTTTGATGTTTTCAAAAATACAAAACGGGAAATAGCTTTGTTCTCGAGACCGAAGCACTGTAAATATCCTCAAAAGTCATTGTGTGATCTTAAACAATTACTTTCATGGAGATTTCAACTTGAGGCCTTTTGAGATTTCAACATCAGCACATCCACAACTCTGTTCAATCTTCTCATTAATTATGAAGACAAATATTAGCTTTCAACATCCCTTATATCAACGCTGGTAACAAAAATTAAGGGTGGCACATCATAATTTCTTTTCGAATCAGGTTCTAATACATATGGTAAAACCAGTTTCGCCAGCTTGGAAATGAATCTTGGCAATTACCAAAAATCAATTACCTAGCTAGGACTTTTGGATTTTGACGTTGACGACGTAATTCTCTTTCTTCCTGTTCAAGAACAAATCTTATGTCTTTTCTAAAGAATCAAATATAACATGAATGATACATGTATATTTTAGTTGAAAACAAAAAAAATTGCGGTGTTCCTTCACAGCTTATGGAAAAGCATATTTTCCATCACTTTTGACAATTTCTTTTTCATTAAAATGAGGTTCAAGTTTCCTCGAGGTTCTTTTGATCGAATACTTTCATTGAAAAGGATCATCATGAGCCACTCTCATGAAGAGCTCAGTCTTCAGGCAGCTGCTTAGGCTGGAGTTAGAATGCTGGCAGAAGAGTTTCTCAAGAAAAATCAAGATATATTGCCAAAAAGAATGATACCAAAAGCAAGCTTGAGCATAGCAAAGAAAGGAAACACCATCAGTGATAAATTGACACACAAAGAAAGCAAGAGCAATGCATCGGTCAGTCGCGTGGTTTGTGATTTGGTAAAAAAGAATGTTCTTGACCAAGGACCCACCCAAAAGTCTATTATAGAATATTTCAATATCCCAGTTTGTCAAGTCTATTGCATTGTTCATGGCAATCCAAAAAGATAGGAACATATAAGAACTAAAAGGAGAACTCCCCAATGAAATGAGGTCTGAGCTCCTGTCTTTCATTGAAAACAGATGAATTTAAAATAGATGCGAAACCTTATTCAACAAAACTTCAACCTCTCCATATCAAAACAATCAATCATTAATGTATTGAGTGATATGTATATCACCTGGAAACAGGTGACAAACACCTAATCCTTTTAAAAAGCATAATTTTCTAGTTCAACAGGCCAATGTATTGAACTAAAGAGGTGTGAAAATTGATTTAAAGATTTTTGAATGGATGAATCTGGATCTCATCTCTGCTCATCATGAAAAAAGTCAGCACCTTGGGCTAGGATGCATAGGCCTAACATGAGTTGAACCTGAATTCAACCTCAAAAATATCTGTCACCAAACATAAGATCATTCTTAAAAACACTTATTTGTTTTTTCATATATTTTGTAACTTTAATGAAGTGATTAAGAACAAAAGAGAATATTCAAGCTTTAGGTTTGTCCAATTTTGAGTATGTTCTTTTGAGAAATAATGTATGATTCCCATAACTTCATTGACTTCATTATCATGTAAAACATGTTTTTTTTCAAGTTTAAAATATTATCCTGACAAAAACTTTTCTCAATTCCTCCCAAAATAAAATGAGTAAAATGAATTCACATATAATCAATTATAGCACAAAACTCAGTTATTAAGAAAGTGATAAATTGTCATGAATATATTCTGGAATTAAATTTTGAATTATTTTAATACATTATTTTTCAAATCAATGCAAAGCACTTGACATTGCCTATTTTCAGCTCTTTATTAAGAAAATTAGCTTTAATTGGAAAATTTTAACTTTTTACATATCTAGAAACTAATTCCACCCCTGAAAAATATTAAGAATTCTTTGCTGCTGAGGTATTATGAAATACCCAATAGATTGAAAGAATTGATAATAAGAAGGTATATTATACTTGAATATCAGTTTCAAAATGAGGTAGAAATAATAAATATTTTCATAAGATTTGTAGCAACAATTATTCTTATTGAAAATGTGTATACTTATTATTAAGATATGTTTTATATGTGGTTATTAATAAAGTGAGAATAATTGAAAATTTGTTTTTCTTCATAAGTTATCAAAATATTCATATTATTATATGGAAAAGAAAGCCATAAATATATTTTCATTACAAGTTTTGTTTGATAAAAAGAAGGATTTTATTTAGATTATTTAGAAAATTGAAAAACAGAAGTAAATTTGATTGAAATCATTTCAAAATCAATAATTTAAAGGAACTCAATGCTTTTAACTTGAGTTGTTGATATTTTTTTTTTGAAAATTATAGTTATTTTCATTGAGACAAAAGACAAATGATTAGAATATAATTTACACATAGAAATCACAAAAATAATTTTTAGTTATTCAATTTAATCTCATAATGAAATCAAAATTTAAAAATTATAATTTTTGCAAGAATTATAAAATAAAATCACAAAAATACTATTTTACTTAAACATTTTTATTGAAAAAAAAATTAAAATGAAATTCTATTTTTCAAAATACATAATAAGAGTTAATATAAGCTTTTTTTGAATAAATAAATTTTTAAGTGTTGTTTCATGAATGGATTCCCCATGAAATTTCAGGCTGGCTCAAATCTGAATAAAATTTCTTCAACTTGACTTAAAATAAGCTGAAATTATATTGAACAGTACTTTCTGTATGAAAATTAGCAAAGCTCTTATTTAACTCACACCACATTGTGTTTCAGACACCATTTTCATGTGCTGAAACTGAGGTGTGGTGTATGGTTTGGAAATTAGGAGCAATTGAAGTAGTTTCAATTAAAAAATCAAAATGTGAATGTTTATTACCTAAGTGAACTTAACTTTCCAAATGAAAAATTATTGATTCCAGTTAAGTACTGTAATGTTTCTTTAAATTAAATATGTAAAATTTTACTTATACACATGTGAAAGAATCACAGAAAAATAAATTAGAAAGGTTAAATTTTTTGAAGAAAAGGGATCTTGGCTGCAAGGGTTCCAGACTCCCCAAATCCTTTCTGAAGGAATTGGGTTTCATGTTTTATGAAAACTCTTATCACTTTTTTCAGAAATTGAGTATCAGGGTATGTGAGTAAATTGATGATGAGGTTTTGATAAAAAAACAGAAAATAATAACTGTTATAAAGAGGGTACAACAGCCCTTAAGTTAAAAAAAACTTTAGAAAAACAGGTCTAATTGTTTGAAAGTGCCCTTGAAAGGTTTTTGAGGTGTTTTTTACACTATAAACCAACCATTACTTTAGTAATGGCTTATTTGTATGATGAAAATACATAAAATAGAAAAAGATTCTAAAACCAACCCTCTTTTTTATATAATAGGGATGACTGCTGCCATTGTTTGCATATATCTTACCATTATTTTATATTTCTTTTCAACAGAAAATCCCTTTATGAGAAAAGAAAATTGAGCTAAAAATAAATATCTTCTTTTCCCCACCTTTTCTTATCATGTCAAAATTGTTTCCTTTTGTAATTAGTTTGAATATTGTTAAACAAATTAATTAAATATTGAAATAAAAATTAATTCAATCATTTTAAGCTTATTGAACACCTGGAAAATATCCTTCCAATTGTTTTTTAACTCTTATTATCAATTTGAACATTGCACAACCCCAAAATTGAATTAAAGCATAATTCATTGCTGTTAGCTTTGTCACTTTTTTTCTAGATTCTCTCTAATAACTTTTGGGTGTATTCTCTTCTCAATAACAATTTAAAAAAATCTGTTCTACTATAAGTTTCAAGAATTACTTTTTTCAATTAATTTTAAAATTTCAATTTCTCTTGAATAATTGCTTTTATTGCCATAAATATCTCTTGTACAGAATTTTGGATAAGGTTTCCTTGTTTAATAACGGTTAATCTTTCTAATATTATTTTTTAATACTATTAATGCTAAAAGAGTAAGTGTGGTGTATCTTTCTTTTCAAACTCATGGCATTTTTTTCAAAAAGCACTTTATGTTGTAAGAGGTTTTGAGAACAGGAAAAGTCCTTGATTTGTCATCAAATTTTCATATCCACCTCTGTGATTTGGGATCCCAGCCATTTTTTACATCTGATATAATTATTCAATATTTGCATATCTTTTTCTCCTATTGAAAAAGTCAAAAGAATCCTTGAAAAATGCATCTAAAATGTTGTTTTTTTTCATATTTGAAATATTTTCTTACTTTTTCTTCAAAAAATGTTGACTTTATGTAAAAAGCTTTCTTATTTTTTCCATTTAAATGTCCAAAACCATGGTCAGAAAAGAAACCATAAAAACAGCTTCTACAGTAACCTAAATTATTTTTGCGTGTACTGTAAGTTCTTCTCATAACAGTGAAGATATTGTAGCTCAGGAAAATAAATCAGAGATAATTGTTTCTCAACTAATACACCCAAATATTAGTAATACTCACCAAAAAGATAATATTTGGGTAAATAGTGAGTTTTTGAACATTAAACTACTCTTCATGAGCTTTTTAACACAGAAGAATTCCTTAAAACAGAGGAGAAGCCAGATATGGATCCTTGGGAAGCTTCTGAAAAGTTTTCAGATGTGTTAATGATAGAAGCCAATAGACTAAAAAACAATGAAGTTCAGTAAATCAAAAAAATAATGCAAAGTTCTGCGCTTCTGAAGCTTATGAGACTTCTTTTCCTTTTAACAGAGCTAGCAACACATCAGGAATCCTTAGTAGAGAGATAAAATTTCAGCCAGGAGGAATACAACAATGTAAAACAAAACAAAGAGTACCAAATTCAAAACAATTGCTAATATTTCAAAAATAACTTTTATGGATTTGGCAGAGTTATTTGACAGATTATTTGTGGATCTAGGAGATAAATGATTAAATTAAAAAGGAATTACAAAAATTACTAGTTAAATACTACTTTAAGAAGTGTAAATCTTTCATTTGAAATCTTTCTGATTTGTTTGGGAAGATAAGAATACTTAATAAGGATTTTGAATATTTATTACTTGGTGGTGTTAGTGATAAAGCTGAATGATAAGATGTTTTATGAAAAATCGTACATTATCAAGCTTCTTTTATATAAAGAAGCTCACAGAGGCATTCCATTGAGAAAACTGACAGCCAGTGATTGGGAAACCACTAATTGTGATTAGCTCAATGATTAAATCACCTGTAGTAATGTAAGATTATTATAATTTCTTAAGTCATTTTATGTGACTACCAACCCATTTATGGTTAAGAAATAAAGGAGTAAAAACTGTAATTCTTCTTTTATTTCAAAAGAAAATTTATTCTCCCAAGTTTATCAGCTTTATTGGAAATTTCCTCACAGATTGTATTTTGTGTGAACTTTTGAAGATTTAATGTTTAACCTGAAATTAGGGAAAATAGACTTTAAGTAAAACTTTCCGTTTGAGCTCTGAAGTAATGATTCTTTTGTTTTTTAGTGTGTATAATCCCTTGATACATCTTTCCTTAAGATCTAAGAATAATTAATGGAGAACTTTATTTCTAGTAAATTTTTGAAGTGTTAACTCATTTTGTACTTGATATAGGCAAATATTTATAGAGATATCTGGTTTGAATAAGGTAATCTCATGGATACTAGTCCCCAAGGAGTTCAAATCACTCTATATGGCTTTGTACATGGAAAATCATTAAAAAGGGACTTGGTTGAAGGAGTCAGAATTTCTCATTACCTCCTTGTCATGTCAAAATAGATCCTTATTTGCTATTTTATCATGATTTAATTGGATATTGAATTGTTAAAAAGGTTCCAAGAAGCCTTGAATAGACAACTTTGGATATTATGAGCCATGGATTGGAGGTTTGGAGATATTCATGAATCAGAGGCCTCAGAATTTGGGTTCCCTCTCTCTTCATGATGTCTTTAATACACCTTAGCTATTTTCAGGTCACAAACAGAAATTGAGGCATCAAGAATGATATCAACTATGCATGCACCAAAGATGTATGTTATAATATAGCATTTGTAAGTTACAAAGCCATGAAGAACACCATTCACAGTGTATATGTAAGATGTGATTTCTGAAAATACCATTATTTTGGAATGAAAATGCAAAAAGAAATTAAATTTTTTTTCATGTGGTATTGAGAATGAGGTGTTAAGTTATATTCCATCTATCCACCTCAAAGAGTAAAATTAATATGATTCACCCTATGGAGTTACCCTAGGTGAATTTTTGTGTAGACTCCAAATTTGGCTTTAAATCAATGGATTTACATACTCACAACAAGGTTATCTATATATTGTTATATGAAAAAGAATCAATTTTGGATATATTAATGAATTATGCGTTATTTATATTCAAGGAGTTATTTCATTATCAATTGTGGCCTATTTGGCTATGTAAAATGTACCTCAAGGCTCCCATGAAACCACCTAAATGTTTATGAGGAATTCAATGATAAAATAATTTTCATATGTATATTTATTGGAAAAAAAGTTTATAATAATTTCTTATTAACATTTTTTCAAAAAATATTTCATTCTTGACGTTTTTGCTAAAAATTTATTTTTAATTCCCTATGTCAAGTAAGAATATATTTTAAACTTTTAAAATTTCAATGAAAATTGATTATTAAATTTTAATTATAAGTTTTGTTTTTATATCAATATTTTACATTTATATATAAGAACTTCATATTTATTATTAAACTTTCTTTTTATATTCAAAAAAAAAGTATTATTTTTAAATATGAATTTTAATTTTTTGAGGTCTTTTGGGTATATGTCAATACCTCTGAGGCTCACATGAAATCCCCCTAAAAATGAATATCAATTTTTAATATTGATGTTTCTAGTATGTCTGAAACTTCTTAGAAGTTTGATAGGCTCAGTTATGTCCTTTTCTGCTAAAAATTCATATTCACAATTTAGATCACTGTATTTCAAAAGATAATCCCTCACTTTCTGAGTCTTGATTTTTCTCCCTTTGCAAACTTTTGTGATTCTATTAGTACCAGATTTTTCAACATGGGGTATATTCTGGGGAAAATTATTTTTGATGGGGAATTTTTCAGCATCACCATATTTCAAAGCTTCCAATGAGTATACTGGAGATGTAGGATGCTTATTGATCAGGTTTTAAGATAATTCTACTTCTTCAGAATTTTCTCCATTAAGTGTTTTAAACACAAGAGGTCCTAAAAAAGAGTCCTTAATGTCTTTTAATCCCTTGATGTTATTAAAATTTGTAGTGGATAAAAGTAGCAGGTCTTCTAGTTTGAAGTTTGGAATAAAATGTGACGTATCCCATTTGTCTTTGGCTGATGTAAATTAATCCTCAATGCATCTTACTTAATTCTCCCTAGATTCATATAGCAATTGTTTGAAGGTAGAAGATATTGGATTTATCTAAACCACATATTTTTACAAATAATAATGGAATAGCTGTTTATTCCATTGTTTCTCTAGAGTAGCAGGAGTCTTATTGGTACTGGCATGAATAGATTTTCTATATAATATCTCAAGTTCAGGTAGAAGGGTACACCAATAATGGGCAAATCCATCATAATATTTGAATCCAAGCTAGATGGACAAATTATTATTATCATATCCTCAAAGGGGTGTATCCTTACCTCAGCTAAGCCATCAGTTTGGGGGTGATAAGCCATAAAGAAGAATGATTTGGTTGAGAGTTATTGGTAAAGAAAATTCCTTCATACTACTGAAGTAAACTTGGGATCGCTGTCAATAGTAATGTTGGTAAATATACCAGTCCATGATACTGATCAATTCCATATGAGAAGGGAAGTATACATGGCTTTATCATATTTGTGAAATTGTAAAGATATTGAAGTCCAACTGAATATTTTAGAAATAACCAGTCAGGAACTGAAGCTTCTTTTTAGGGTGTGGATATGAAAATTTAATTCAAAATCAAGTACTTTTTCCTGTCCTCAAAATTTGTAAAAGGCAAAAATATGATTGAAAATATTAAGACCTAAGATTTTTGAAAGAAAACAAACAAAATTTATTGTTTTTAACTTTATAAGTATAAAACAACAAAATTATAAAGATTTATTGTTTTACCAACAATAAAACTTTATCCAAAAATATTTTACAAGAGATATTTAACGCTACAAAAGAAATTTCTTCAAGAGCAATTTCAATTGGAATCCATTGAGCAAAGGACTTCAGGAAATTAATATAAGAAAAGAGTCTTTGAAAAGGATATTAAAGAGAAAAAACACCCACAAGTGACCAGAGTGAATTTGGAACCAAAGTGACAATATTAACAGTGATGAAAGATGCTTTAATTCACTTATGGGATGGTTCAAGGGTAAAAATGATTTTAAGAGTTAAAAAAAGAAATAACAATTTTTTTTTGTGGTTAAAAGGTTTAAAATGATAAGAAAAGGGTTTTTGATATGTTTCATTGATTGGTTTAACAGTGTTTTAAGCTAATTATGAAAGGAAAACATTCTCACATGAAGAGAAAAGTGGGGCAAAGAAGACATTCTTTTATAGGCACCAATTTTCTTACTGCAAAAGTAATATTTACTCTTGTCACTCGTGAGAAACACTCTGACAACAGAAAAGCCAATTATGGGATCATTGAACCCTAGTTTAGACCAAAAAAGGGGCGGTTTTAGCCATTTTTTGCTATTTTCAGCCATTTTGCACCCTTAAATGAACCATTGCTATAGTAATACCTGGTTTTAAGATTTCAAAAAATGTCAGAATGTGTGTAAGAGACGTCAGAGCCAGTGAAAACTGTTTTTACTATGATTGTGATAACTTAAGGGTAGTTTTACCCTCTTGGTAACAGTCAAAACTGCCCTGGTTGGTACCAAAACCTCATCATCAATTGAGACACAGAACCTGTGACTCAATTACAGGCCAGAAGGGATTAACCTTTGCATGGATTATGACATCTCACACCTTTCAGAAAGGAATTTGGGGGTCTGGCTCCCCCTTAGAGCAAATATTCCTTTTTACCCCCAGAATCAATCTTTCCAATTAATTTTTTCTTTAATTCCTCATCATGTATTATAACTGTAATTTACATATGTAATTCAATTGAGTTCTTACAGTACACAACTGTAATAATTGATACCTCATATGCATATTAAAGGTCACTTATTTAATACATGTGCAAATTTTGAGATTGCAATTGAAAATACTTCAATTCCTCATATCTTCTAAACTACACACAACACCTCAATTTTAACACAAACGTTTATGCTTAACACCACATGTGATGCCAATTAAATTAAGATTTTGAGGACTTTCAACTTTTCTACAGAAAATACTAAAAATAAATTTAAGCTTATTAAGATTTGAGTTATAGAAAGTTTACCCAGAGGTGACCCCACCTTATTTTTCATGAGGACTCCAATGGTGAATTAATTTTCATATTTTTATTTGTTGGATAAAGACTTTTAATAAATTTTATTTGAATTTTTCCCAAAAATATTTGAATTTTATTATTTTTGTTGAAAATGTATTTTTACTCAATTCTTTCAAGTAAAAAGGTGTTTACACAATTTTAAATTCCCAAGTAATTTTGATTTTAAATTAAAATTAAAAGTTTAATTTTGTATATGAATTCTATATCTGTATTTTGATTTTGTTATTAATAACATAAATAAAATTATTTTATTTATAATTATATAATTTTTTATTATTTGTGGTGTTTTGGGTATATAAAAATACCTCTAAGGCTCACATTATTGTAACCCCTGGTGGTAGAATAGCTACCCAAGCCATGTGGACAATTTCTCAAATTATAGTAAATTCTTGAGCTTTCATCATTTTCACAAGTCTCTGCCCAATGGAATCATTGGCTCTATGACATCTTTCGGAGGTTGTTCAGTATTATTCAACATCTTTTTTCCACACTGGCCACCATATTAAGGTATTAATATTCTCTCTTTTGCTATCCTCAGACAGGCTTCCTAAAAAGGGGCTGTCAAGGGTTTCTTTAAATACAAGATTGGTGAAGGATCTATTAAAAACTGTAATAACACAGGTGAGATTTGCTATATGTTATATTATTCCATCAAGTAAGTTAGATCTTCCTTCAAAGTATGATGTTTTCCATACTTTATCCTGGAAAAGTATCAAGAAGACATCTCAAGAATCTTTAGTAAGTAATTGGCATAAGACTATACAGTTCTTCCCTTGAGTCTAACCATTCCTTACTGCAAAGAAGGTATTTTTTAGGTTTTAAACACTCATTACTTACATTGGGATGTTTGGAGAAGACTTTTCTGGCACATAAGTAGGATTTACAATTTCATTGATTAATGGAAATCTGCTTAATTCATATCATTTTTGATCAATCTTTACATCTTTTTCTACAATGTTCATTCAGCCTCTATACTTTTGTATGACTATCTGAAATCTGAGTATATTTCTATTGGGTGTTTTGATGTTTAAAAGTTATTTGACAGCAGTAAAATATGTTATTAATTCAACAAAACACCCTTCAAGAAAATAATTGAGATTTTTTGAGGCCCAAAAAAGACATAGAAATTTCATCTAACTTTCTTTATATCTCCTTTCAGCTGGATTTGATTTCCTATATATGAAACATAGGAGCCTTCTCACAGGTCTGTCATTAATAATTTGAGTTTGATGAACTTCATCTCCTAGTCAATCTACCTATCCATAAATATGAAGATTAAAAGGTAGCTTTTCAACTGGAATTAGTAAGAGCTTAGAAGTAGTTAAGGATTGTCCCAGGAATTGAAAGGATTTGAAACCATCAACAGTCTTTTCACATATTATATCCTTGTAAAATAATGTATGAAGCTTTTTTGTGATTGATGAAAAATCTTTGATATGCTGCCTGTAGTAGCCTGCAAAGGCTAGAAATAACTGGATTTCCTTTTTTTTCTTAGGAATAGGATCTGATAGGACTGCTTAAACTTGACTGTTTTCTGTTCAAAGAGATAGACCAAATACTACATGTCCTAGGGATTTGAGCTTTTCTAATCCAAAATCACATTTATTAAAAGAAATTTTAATGTTTTCTGATTGTAGTTTATTGAAAACCAAAGATAATCTAGCTATATGTTCTTGCAAAGTCTTAGAAAACACACTCATGTGATAAATATAAATGATTAAATATCCTTCTGGAAGTTCTTCAAGTAGATTATCATTCATCATTCTTTGTAAGTGCAAAGGTGCATTTTCAATACTGAAAGGCATCCTCAAGTATTCATAAACTCCAAAATGGACAATAATTCTCAAATATTTCCTTTCTCTTAGTATCACTAAATTTTTGTGAAATACCTTCATGGAATCAATAGCTATGATTTACACTGCTTGACATATTTGAGTCTGGGAAATTTAGATTTTTGGTATGGGATACCTGTCTGGGACAGTGTACGTGTTTATAGCTCTGAAGTTGGCAACCATTATGGATTTTCCATTATACCAGGCCACTATGAAAGGTGTGGTTGTTTCTACTTCTTAATTGTGGCCAATATTTCTTATCACAACAAGGCCCAAGAGTTTGGGAATTCTAGGTAATAAGGCCTCCATGAGAGTTGTGGATAAGGCCTTTAAATGTTAAAAATGATGTGAAATTAATGAACAATTAATACTCCAAATGGTTCTTTATCTGAGACAAAGGCTTATTTATGGTTACAAAAAAGAATGAAGGGTTTTTTTCTGGTATCCCAATGAGGTGAGGGCTGTTTCAGCTTCATTGAGCTGATCTAATTCAAACCTGTCTAAGTACAAATGAACTGGTAATACTTTATTTAAAAGAATATTTCTTTTGATAGGGAGAAGGGAAAATCTTTGAGGCTTATTTTTACCAATAGTAAAGTTTCTATCTTTTCTTATGCGCTTTATTCCATAAATGGTTAAATAATAATTTCACAATATAAAATGGGTACTGGAAAATATTTCCATGACAAAAACTCCACCATTGATTCATGAATTTCCATTTCTTTTTGCGAATATTACATTAGTTACATAAATTCCTAATGATTTCATTGGATGGCTTGAAATGTTGAATTTCATCCAATCATTTGGCAGTGATTAATATTCAAAATTTTGTACAAAATCTTGTGAAAAGCCTTTCAAGGAAAAAAGCAGAATGCTCATTGGTCAAGTAAAAGCTTGGTGGTTTTGTTTTCAGTCACAAATTCTTCTTTACAGGAATTTACAGCTTTATAATTTTTTTTTCTGTTTGGTTTAGTCTTGATAAGTCGCGCATCTTGAACTTTTGATAAATCAAGCCAAATTCTACTCAACTGTGGTAAGTTGGAGTTAGATTCCATTAGGTCAAATGTTAAATTGATATTTTATATACATTATCAAGATTCAGAAAATAGTGAGTATTGATTATCTGAATTGTCTTCCTTCACATCATCTCTTCCTTAATCAGGGTTTGTTTCAATGTTAATTTCATCTATTTCTGCTCCCTTTGGACATATATTGGTGAAGTTTGTGGTACTTTGGCAAATTTTACAATTTCTTCTTCTTTATGAAGATTTAACACGCATAATACTAGAATTTTTGTTATGGTTTTTGTCCAAAGAATAGTTTATAGGTGTATTGAACCTTGTTTCAAGATTAATCTTACTAGAGAAAATTTTGGTTCTAGTGGTCACTTCTAGTATAATGAAAATATCTTCCTCTAAACATTTTTCATTAGTCCTGATTTTCAAAGAATTTTTTAAATCTCCTTCATATTGTTTCAGAGGTTTTCTATGAATCATAAATTATGGAATGTCAGAATATAATGTTGTTAGTCTGGCTTGTTTTTTGGAAAGCAATTGTAAGGCTTTGTCTCTGCCAGGATCAATTTTTTCAGATTACGTCTACTGTAAGGTTTGACTATGAAACAATAAGTAAAAATTACTAATTTATTACTTATTGTACTCTGAATGTCCTTATAATTTGAAATAAATAAGATTAAAATAATAATAATAATAAACAAATATTATTATTATGGCGTAAAAATATTATATTATTAAATAAATATAATAATATAATTAATATTATATGAAATTATAATATTATAAATAATATATTAATATAAAATAATTAATATATTATAAAGCTCTTTATTATTGTTACCAACAAATAATAAAGGCGTAAAAAACTGTTTTCTATAAATAAAAAACAATTAATAACAATAATATTACTAATATTAAAGTTATATATTAATATAAATACTATTTATATTAAATAAGAATTATTAAGAGTAATAATAAGAGAGAAATTATTATAATAAGATGAAATAACCTACTTTTAACACTTAAAATAATAATTTTGAGATATTTTATGCCAAAAGAATATAATAAAACTTTTTCAAATTGTATTTACAATAAAAAATAAAGAAAATTACTAAAATTCTTGATTTTACGTGGAAATGAGTTTATACAGAGATTTATGACAAAAACAATTAAAGAATTGATTTAATCACGTAAAAATAGTGATTAATATTAAGATGGTCTTTGGTCTTTAATAATATAAGAGTTTTATATATAAAGAATAAAGAAATTACCTTTTATTTAATTGATTTAATGTTTTTGATGCGTCTGAGGGGAGAATAGAGTAAAAAGAGCTCTATTTATAGTAAATACCTCCCTCCTAGAGTCCAACAGGCTTCTAGTAGACGTGTACTGATCATATCCACTAGAATTGATCAATACTTTAAGGTTTGAGGGTGATTACATCATGATCAAACCATATTACATCATTATTACACCATTATTTAGAGTTATCACTATAACTCTAAGTTTGATGACATCAGAGGCTTGACAGAACCCCAAATTTCGTGGATTTTATTAGTTTTAATCATAAACTAATAGTATTCACCAGTTTTATCACTCTTAAGACTGTTAAACTTAAATTACGGTTACAGTATGTGATCATAACTGCTCAAATTAAGCTCAAACTTTGATCCTCAATAACTTTTAAGATTTACACGCTACAGCAATTCAGAGAGTGAATTCTGATAGCGTGGCATAACCTTATTATGCTTCCAAGAGCTTTTCATTACATCATCAAAACTCTAATTTTGATGATTTTTCTTGTAACTCATCTTTTCTGTCGAAATTCAATATTTTAAACTTCAAACCTTGATTTCAGGGGGTTATACCCTGAATTTAATAATAAAAATTACATCATTCTTCACGAATGAACTAGGAGAATCCAACTGTGTACTTTTTTTTAAGTTTGGAACACTTTCACAACAAAGTGGTCAACAGCTCTGTTGATTTTTATCAATAATTCATCATAGGTTTTAACCTTGTTTATAATTTGTAAGATAAAGTTCATATCTGTGTTCTTACAGTAATTACGTGGTAACTTTATTTTTGGTTCATCATTCTATCATGTATAGTTTAGAAGATATTAGCTATGATCCTTGAATATATGCATTGACCAAAAAAGTGCATATATTCAGGATAATTCCTTAAGTATTAACATTGGAAATTAGCTTATTAATTGTTTTATGTGTGGATTTTCATGGGGAATCCACTGGTACAATTTATTTCACGTGTTGTTTCATTAGTGTTTGAGATAAATAAGGCTTTATGGTTTTTATAAGGTATTATACCTTATAATTCCTTAAGTATTGACTTTACAGATATGCCATAAAAATGGTATATGTGTATTTTTCCATGGGGAATCCAATGGTATAGTTTATTTTACATGTTGATTCATTGGTTTTTAAGTTAAACCAATTTTTGTACCAATTTATGGTATTTTTTGTATATTTAATTAATTATTTTTAATGTATAATTATTTTAAGTAATTTTAATATAATTATATTAAAAGTATAATTATTCGGAGTCTTTTTGTGACCTTATTGGGTATGTGGTCATATCTCAAATGCTCACATTCCCTACCACCAAAAAAGATTGTACCACAATCTGATATGTGTGATTAGGGTATCATCCACTGTCCTACCTCTTCAATAGACTTTGTTAGTCTTGAAGCTCAATAATGCTTAACTTTTTTATTTTTCAGGTTTTCTTTCATGTCTGAATCTTCTTAGTAATTTATCAGCATTTGTTATATCTTTCTCAAGTAGCCATTCATCTTCCTGAGTTGAATTTCTATACCTTACAAGGTATTCCCTTTCTTTTTTGTTTCTTGTCCTTCTTTCTTTAAGGACTTTTACTATTTTCTTTTCCTCTCCTTCCTCCAAGGGGGGGGGATCTCAAGTGGGGGTTTATTTCTTAGTGGAAATAACTCCTTGTCACTTGAACTTTAAGGTTTTATCAGACTTACAGGGAAAGTTGGGTGTTTGTTCATTAGTTCACCTGTGAGTTCTAATTGCACAGCATTGGTTCCATGGAGTGCTTTTATCATAAATGGTCCTGCAAAGGAATCTTTCAATTTCTTTGGGCCTTTTATGTTATTGAAATTAAGGGTTGATACTAAAGCCAAGTCTCCTATTTTGAAATCAGGTGGTTTATGACTTTTATCCCATCTTTCTTTTGCATATTTAAAAGAATCTTGCATGCATCTGTTTGCATGGTGTCTTGCTTTGTCAAGAATTATCTTGAAACTGCTTGCTGTTGGATGTATATCCACTAAGTCCTTTTTGAGGGTGTCATAAGGAAGTCTTGGATTCCAACCTTTCTCTAGCATTGCTGGTGTTTTGCCAGTAGAAGAATGGATTGATGTTTTATATGCCAGTTCAAGTGCTGGTATTAGTGTACACCAATCATGGGTAAAACCATCAGAATCTTTGAATTCTAGCCCATAAGCACAGAATCTTCTGATCATATCCTCTAGGGTCTGTATCATTCTTTCTGCTAGACTATCAGTTTGAGGATGATAAGCTGTTGAGAATGATAATTTTGTCCCAAACAAGTTATGGAGATTTGTCCATAATGCTGAAGTGAACTTTGGGTCTCTGTCACTTATAATATTTTGGAATAAGCCTGTGTGGCTAATGACTTTATTCCATATCATTATGGCTGTATCCATAGCTGTGTCATCTTTATGACATGGTAAGAACATAGGAGTTTTACTGTACCTGTCAACTAACACTAGGCATGCATTATAACTCCTGTCTCCTCCTGGAGGTAAGGCTGTTACCCAATCCATATGAACTATTTCCCATGGGGATTTTGGTTCTTGGATTTGGATCATCATTCCAAATTTCTTTCCTGTGGCTCTGTTGGCTTTTTGACATCTGTCACAGGTTTGGCAGTACTCTGCAACATCTTTCTTCCAATTTGGCCACCAAGAGCAGGTTTTCACCCTCTCTAGTGTCCTATCTTCTGAGAGGTGTCCAGATGCCACACTATCATGAAACTCATGTAAAATAGTGTTTATTAGTGTTCTATATGTTAAGGCCATAACACATGTGTGTTTTGTTCTATGGTAAAGGATTCCATCAAGGAGGTGAAATCTTCCTTCATCATATGCCTTTTTCCATATTTCATCTAGTTTTGATGAAAGTGATGGATCTTTGCAGTCTTTCATTAGAAGTTGGCTTAAGATATGGCAATTTTTGTCTGTCTTATAGCTTTCTTTAACTTGGTTAAAGAATTCTGTGCCAATGTCTGTAACACATATTCCTTCTATATGGTGCTCCTCTTGTGGTACGCATGCTGGATTGTCAGGGGTATTTGCTAGAGCCCATCTACTAAGACCATCTGCATTTTTATGAATATTCCCAGATTTATGAACAATAGTCATATTTCCTCTATATTCTTGGATAGCAATTTGCCATCTCAGCATATGTCTATTTGGAGTCTTCATATTTAATAGTGATTTCACAGCATTACAGTCTGTGATTACATCAAATACTGTGCCATCCAAATAATAATGCAGTTTTTCTAAAGCCCATACTAGGCATAAGCATTCCATTTGGCTTGCTCCATACCTTGCTTCTGTTCGCTTTATCTGCCTTGAAATGAAACAAATTGGTCCTTCCACTGGTTTGTCATTGATAATTTGTGTTTGGTGAAGTGCAGCACCTAGTCCTTCTCCACAAGCATCAATGTACAGTTTGAAGGGTAGTTTCCAATCTGGCATCAGAAGAAATGGGCATTTGTTAAGGAATTTTTCAATGCTTCATATGCCTTGACTCTTTCTTCTGTCATCTCATAGACTGTTTGTTGGTCACATAGCTTATACAAGGATTTAGCAATCTTTGCAAAGTCCTTTATATGCTGTCTATAGTAACCAGCAAATCCTAGAAATGATTGCATTTCTTTTTTGGTTTGAGGCATTGGCTTAAGTAGTACTGCTGCTACTTTATTTTTGTCTATGCCTAGACTAAGGCCAGATACTACATGTCCTAGTGCCTTTAATTCACTGTATGCAAAATGACATTTTTTCAAGGAAATTTTCATATTTACTTGGACTATTTTCTGTAATACCCTTTCTAGTCTTGTAAGGTGATTTTCCCAAGTTTCTGAGCAAACTACGATATCATCAAAATAGATAATCAACCATCCTTCTGATAATTCTTCAGGGAATATGGTATTCATCATTCTTTGATAATGGGAAGGTGCATTTTTTATTCCAAATGGCATTCTTAAGTATTCAAAAATTCCACAATGGACTATTATTCTTAGTAATTTCTTGGCATTGTCTGTTAAGACACTTTGATGAAAACCCTTCAGAGCATCCATAGCTGTGATGAACTTAGCTTGTGACAATTGGGTCAATGTCTCATGGATTCTGGGTATTGGATATCTGTCTGGAATGGTATAGGTATTCAGGGCTCTGAAGTCTCCTACCATCCTTGATTTTCCATTATGCCAAGTTATAATGACAGGTGTAGTAACTTCTACTTGTTCATTATGTCCAACCTTTCTTAATACTCCAAGGTCCATTAATTCTTTAATGTGCACTTCTAAGGCTTCTCTAGCTCTTGGACTGGCTGGATAAGCAGGTCTTCTTAATAAAGGTGGGTAAGGTTTTTCTACATTAAGAATTATATCCACTTCATGTCCAATTATGGCACCTAATGGCTCTTTGTCAGTTGCAAAGGCATTTTTATACTTACATAAGAGATCAATCAATTTTTCTTTCATTTTTTCTGTTAATTCTTGATTGAATTCTGCCTCTATGAGTTGTTCAGATATAAAAAGTTCCTTTTCTGGAATTTTTTCTTCATTCTTAATAACTGTGATTTGTTTTTTGTTATTTAAGAATCCAAACTTTTGTCTTTTGTTATCTCCTATGGTAAAATATCTATCCTTTTGGTTGGAGATATCTATACCATAGATTGATAAGTAGTCATTCCCAAGTATGAAATGATTACTAGTACAGTTGTCCATTACTACAAACTCTACTTTAATTCTGACACATTGTGAGGGATGAGGAAAAATTAGTGTTAAATCAATTATTCCAAGGGGCTTCATGCTCTCACTTGCACTACTAAATTTGACACCTTGTATTGGCATAAGTTTTTCTTGCCAGTCTGGGACAATGGTTTTTAAATAACTTTTGCCAACACAAGTGCAATATGCTCCTGTATCCAAGTTAACCTTTCCTTCTTGGTTATTAACCATAACAATACTTATACTTGATTTTCCAGCTGTATATCCCATTCCTTTTGCAGGTTTGGTTCTATACATTTTGGCATCTTGTATGTTTGTCAGATTTGTGTCAGATGTTCCAACTTGTGGCAAGTTTGAATTAACATCCAGTACTTCATAAATTATATCAATATTATTAATTTGTGCATTAATTATATTGATTTCATCACTTTCAGAGCTTTCTGACTCTTCTGTCTCTTCTTCAGAGTCAGATTCCTCTTCTTTGTCATTGTGGTTTTCTGTTTCCACAATTTCATTAATCTTTGCTTTTTTAAGGCAATTATTGGCTAAGTGTCCAATACTTCCACATTTATGGCATTTTCTTTGCTCATTATTGTTGGATGTATTGGGCTTAAAGGATTCTTTTGATTTATCTTTTTTGATAAATGGTTTATTTGGGCTTTTAATGTCCAATTTTTTCCAAGTCCTGCCAATTTTTGTTCTTGTCACTATATCTTCTAGTGCATTTATATACTCTTCTGTGGAGCATGGTTCTATGCACCTGCTTCTTAGGGAATGTTCTAGTTCCCCTCCACATTTTTTAAGTATTTTCATATGCACCATCTTCTGTGACATTTCTGGGTACAGTGCATTAAGCCTTTCAACTCGTTTTAAGAACCAAGTTGAAGGTTTATCTTTCTCTGGGTCAAAGAAATAGTTTTCAAATGCATTTTCTATCTTATACCTCCAGGCATCATTTGCCCACTTGGTGATTATTTCTTGTTTCCACCAAGACCAGGTATTTTTACCATTTGTCTGTCTTATGCCATAATACCATCTTTTTGCAGATTTCTCAAATAATGAATGTAATCTTGCAGTGATTAATTCATCTGGTATGGCATAGTCTTCTTGTAACATGTCAATTGTTTTAATAAATGACATGTGGTCATATTCACCTTCTCCTGTGAATGTTGGCCATTCCTTCAATTGAGGTGCTTCTTTCATTAAGACTTGGTTATTGTCTTGGTGACTCAAGTCTGTTATGAAAGGATTTGACAATTCCTCTTTTGTTTTAACAGGGCTTCTTATATGAGAAAATGGTGTTGATAACTTTGGCATATTTAAATTAGCCTCATTAATTTTATCCATTTTTTCTGTAATAAGCCTTATTTCACTTTGAATATCATCTTTCAGATGCATTCTTGCTTCATCATTTTTTTCCACATGGTCCAAAAGTAATTTTTGGTGTGATGAAGTCTTTTCTTAAAATTTTTCTACAGAAATACTTAATTTATTTAATTTTTTTGTAAGATTGTCAATACTCACATCATAATTGATTGTAAAAGTCTTGTCTTTGATATCTTTTATGTATTTATACAATTCTTGTTGTCCTTGTATTAATTTTTGAGTATTGTCAATTAAATTCTTTGGTTTATTATTTTCAACAATAAACTTAATGTTGTCAATTTCTTTTTTGTTTTGCACAACAATTTTTGTTAAAGAAGATAAATTGTTATTTATTTCTTGTAGTGATAATAAACTATTTTTAATTTCTTTTAGAGGTAATATACTATTTTTACTTTCTGTTAAAGTATTTACAACATCTTTGGACAAGGTTATTTCTTTGGGAAATGAGGTTGTCTCATTCTTTGCTCTTCCTTGTCCTTGAATTCCATCAAGGTTCTGGCCATGTTGAAAACATTGTCCATGGCATCCTTTTGGATTCTTGGGATTCTGTAACTTGGGGAATATGGTTTCCTCCAATGCTTTTTCTTGTTCTTCTTCCCTTCTTGGGGAAGTGGGTTGGCTTGAGGCTTGCTGGTAGAGGCTACTGGGGCTTCTTCCTTGGTTGCCTCCCTCTTTTTGGCATGATAATCCTTGATTTTTTTGATTTGAGGTTTGGATGACAGTGGATTCCATCCATTGGAGTATTTCACTATCTCCTCCTCTTTGAGGAACTTCTTCAGGATGTGCCAGGAGTTCATCACTCCTTGGTGTATTTGAGGCAGCATTTCCCAGTCTTTGTCCTTGTATACTGTGTAATACTGCTTGTACTGGCTCATGTAGATGTCTATTTGAGCCCTCTGAATGTGATTTGTACCTGTTTGAGTTACTCATACTTAGTTCCAATTCAGGCTCAGATATCATGGGCATTTCTGGGACTTGCCTTTGGGATAAGGCCCTTCCTTGTGTGGATTCTGTTCCACTGGGGATATTGCCCTTTCTTTTCCCTTTTGAGGGATCAATTCTACCTCTGAGTCCAGCTCCATCTGATTGGATGGAGTATTGGGAACCTCTTCTGGTAGTCATAATTTAAAGAATAAGAAAAATAAAAGTATTTTAGAATAAAATTCTTTTATGGAAATTTAAAAAGAGGTGCTCACCTTCAGAGTCTTGAATGGTGGGCCCTGGAAAGTCTAATTTCTTAGCTTTCTTTCTTTTGGTGATAACTGGTGTTGGAGAACTTTGACAAGTTTCTTCCACCAATCTCTCAACAGTAGCTTGGTTGTCTTCTGTTGGGTTATCTTCAAACACTAAAAAAGACAAATACATATAAGTCTTTTTATAAGAAGTGTTATTTTTGGCAAGATATGGCAATTTTCCACGTAGAAATTGCTTTTATATCTTTGAAAAATTGAAATAAATAAAGAAATGGATAAAAATGAATAAAAATAACTTTTTTATTGGTTTTTAATATTTTTTAATATTTTTTATATATTTTTATTTTTTATTTTTAAAGAAAAAAATAAATATGATTCTTATAAAATTAAATTATAATAAAAATTACTTTTAATTTATAAAATATCTCTTTTAATCACTAGAGTCACTCAAAGAAAGTTCTTGCAAGTCTAAGGATGTGAAAAACCACGTGTAAGACAGTACAATTGCTTTCCAAATGCCTCAATAGCTTTCAAAATCAATAAAATATAGAATTATTATATAATTTTATGATTATAAATATAATTTATTATTGGATAAACCCAAATAGAATCTTTTTAAAGGTCTTTTAAGTAAGTATCACGGCCAGGCCCCCAAATGTAAGGTTTGACTATGAAACAATAAGTAAAAATTACTAATTTATTACTTATTGTACTCTGAATGTCCTTATAATTGAAATAAATAAGATTAAAATAATAATAATAATAAAGAAATATTATTATTATGGCGTAAAAATATTATATTATTAAATAAATATAATAATATAATTAATATTATATGAAATTATAATATTATAAATAATATATTAATATAAAATAATTAATATATTATAAAGCTCTTTATTATTGTTACCAACAAATAATAAAGGCGTAAAAAACTGTTTTTTATAAATAAAAAACAATTAATAACAATAATATTACTAATATTAAAGTTATATATTAATATAAATACTATTTATATTAAATAAGAATTATTAAGAGTAATAATAAGAGAGAAATTATTATAATAAGATGAAATAACCTACTTTTAACACTTAAAATAATAATTTTGAGATATTTTACGCCAAAAGAATATAATACAACTTTTTCAAATTGTATTTACAATAAAAAATAAAGAAAATTACTAAAATTCTTGATTTTACGTGGAAATGAGTTTATAGAGAGATTTATGACAAAAACAATTAAAGAATTGATTTAATCACGTAAAAATAGTGATTAATATTAAGATGGTCTTTGGTCTTTAATAATATAAGAGTTTTATATATAAAGAATAAAGAAATTACCTTTTATTTAATTGATTTAATGTTTTTGATGCGTCTGAGGGGAGAATAGAGTAAAAAGAGCTCTATTTATAGTAAATACCTCCCTCCTAGAGTCCAACAGGCTTCTAGTAGACGTGTACTGATCATATCCACTGGAATTGATCAATATTTTAAGGTTTGAGGGTGATTACATCATGATCAAACCATATTACATCATTATTACACCATTATTTAGAGTTATCACTATAACTCTAAGTTTGATGACATCAGAGGCTTGGCAGAACCCCAAATTTCGTGGATTTTATTAGTTTTAATCATAAACTAATAGTATTCACCAATTTTATCACTCTTAAGACTGTTAAACTTAAATTACGGTTACAGTATGTGATCATAACTGCTCAAATTAAGCTCAAACTTTGATCCTCAATAACTTTTAAGATTTACACGCTACAGCAATTCAGAGAGTGAATTCTGATAGCCTGGCATAACCTTATTATGCTTCCAAGAGCTTTTCATTACATCATCAAAACGCTAATTTTGATGGTTTTTCTTGTAACTCATCTTTTCTGTCGAAATTCAATATTTTAAACTTCAAACCTTGATTTCAGGGGGTTATACCCTGAATTTAATAATAAAAATTACATCATTCTTCACGAATGAACTAGGAGAATCCAACTGTGTACTTTTTTTTAAGTTTGGAACACTTTCACAACAAAGTGGTCAACAGCTCTGTTGATTTTTATCAATAATTCATCATAGGTTTTAACCTTGTTTATAATTTGTAAGATAAAGTTCATATCTGTGCTCTTACGGTAATTACGTGGTAACTTTATTTTTGGTTCATCATTCTATCATGTATAGTTTAGAAGATATTAGCTATGATCCTTGAATATATGCGTTGACCAAAAAAGTGCATATATTCAGGATAATTCCTTAAGTATTAACATTGGAAATTAGCTTATTAATTGTTTTATGTGTGGATTTTCATGGGGAATCCACTGGTACAATTTATTTCACATGTTGTTTCATTAGTGGTTGAGATAAATAAGGTTTTATGGTTTTTATAAGGTATTATACCTTATAATTCCTTAAGTATTGACTTTACAGATATGCCATAAAAATGGTATATGTGTATTTTTCCATGGGGAATCCAATGGTATAATTTATTTTACATGTTGATTCATTGGTTTTTAAGTTAAACCAATTTTTGTACCAATTTATGGTATTTTTTGTATATTTAATTAATTATTTTTAATGTATAATTATTTTAAGTAATTTTAATATAATTATATTAAAAGTCTAATTATTCTGAGTCTTTTTGTGACCTTATTGGGTATGTTGTAATATCTCAAAGGCTCACATCTACACAGCCAATACTTATGGGGTGTAATTTACTAGACCCTCACTTTTCTTTAGAGTTGTAGAAATTCTTGGTAAGGTGTTCAGTAATTGTTGAATTTGATTCAATTTTGTGTTGATATTCCTTGTGGGATTTCTCACATCCTTTTGAAAAGCTTGTATTAAATTGATTCATTAGGCTTTATGAATGTAATCTTTCATTGTCATTTTTTTGTAAAACTCTTTGTCTAGAATTATCAAAAACAGTTTGATCCTACTTTGTTTTTAATTTTTATACTTCTCCTGGTGAGGTATCAAAACACCTTTTTGGGTAAATATAATTTTTCTATGACTTTGAAATAAAGTTCTTCACATATTAAAAAATTTGCTTATTATCTTCTTGCAATTATTTATTATTGTAGCCATCATATGAGCAATATATAACTTAGAATGTTTTTTGTTAGTTCTTTGATAGCAACAAATTCTTAATTTATTCCTTTTGAAAATAACTTGTCACTATTTGATGTCTTAATTGTTCTTAAATTTCTCTCAAAGCACATAAGATTTTCATTTATTTGGCTAAAACTTACATTTTACGTCTTAAGACTGTTAAAAATATTTAACTTATCATCAGAAATAGGACTTTTCACATCATTTATGTCTACATACAAAGCTGGGATACCATCCAAAATTTCAGAAATTCTTTCTGATATTTTGAATTGGATTCCTCAGGTTTCAGAATTTCCATCACAGTCCTGGCCATTTAAAACAAATTTTCCATGGCATATTCTTGATCTTTGGGAATCTGTATCCTTGTCTGTATGGCTTGTTGTCTTTTTCCTTGCCCTAGTGACTGCCTTGTCATTTTGAAATTTATGCTTCTGGTCACTGGTTTAGGTTTAAGCACTTATTTGGGTGGTTGAGGGATGTTATTCCTCCATCTGGCTGTGCATCTTGTTTTTCTTTTGAATCAATGTCTTCCACACATTAAGTACACTTCAAGTATTTGGATGTCTTCAAAATCTTTTCCAAATTAAGGTCAGATTTCATGGAATTTTTCCAAAGGTCTTCTACAATTTTATACTCTTTGGGCTGGAGCTAATTGATGTATGCCTTCTGGCTAGATTTTTAGATCTCCACCGAGGCGCCTTGCTGCATTTTTATCTTTATTTGAATTGTAACTGTCAGGCAAAGTTTAAAATAAATCTATTTAAACAGTATATACAACTTCGACTATGGCTGTAACAGGGATAAGATGCATTAAAAAGATCTGTAGCTATATTATTGGGGTTTAATATGTGTTGTTAGTGGTTGTGGGAACTTCTGAAATCCCTGGAAGAAATGGTCATCAATTGACTAATTATAAAAAACACAGAAATACTTATGATGCTCTAAGTATACCTGAGTCTTTTCCAAAATTATAGCATTTTTGTGGAAGGTCCATTAATCCTTACCACCTAGGAGGAGCTCAAATTTTTCCACTATCAAGGAAAGTTTTTTGGTATACACAGCTCTGTATAGGCATTATTGTACTTATATGTTTTTTCAAAACCACATTGTTTCACATTTCCCCAATATAGGGTGAAATCATTCATCTGCAGTTCTCAAAGACATATTATAACAAACCATATATGTTGAATGTGATACAGAATGCATCGTTGGACCATTCATCAGTAATATTATGGCGTGTTGAAGTATAAACACACTTTTTTGTGGTATTTGAAACTCATATTCTGGGTTGCGGGATACTATGCCACAGTATTGTATTTTTTCCAATATTGTACATGTTTGACCTTGAACTGCCATGAATTTGCAGTTTTGACTATAGAGAGCTCACAAGTGGCTCATTTTGTAGCACTTGATGACTTGTAAATGGTTACTTGTTTAGTATGGCTAAAACTAAATATGGCAAAGGTATACCATTTTCAAATCTCATTGTTAGATTATGGATTTATTATGAATCCTGTATTGAGCTTGTTGACTCAATAATTTCTGGTCTAGATGAGATATGGGGAAATGGAGAGCTCCATCAGGAAGCTCTAAATGTGGTTTTCCAAAGAGGAGACCACTTTGGGTATCTCACAATAGGACTGTAGAGCTTAGATGAGAGGTGAATATTCTATCAACCTTCATTTGGCTTTTATTGATCATAACTTCAATATTTCTTATTCTAGCTCCACCTGGCTAGTACTATTAGATAGTCCCGACTAAGAGCTTTGATTTGAACACCCATTTGCTGTGGTTCTGCTTATTACTCTGGATCTTAGATGAGAGGTGAAAATTAAATTTTATGCTCAGAAATTACTTTAAGACTGAGTAACTTTGTCAAGATTTGTCCTATGTTCATGGGGATTAGATATTTGGGAAAAAGTGACTTTCCCCTTTCTTTTGATACCATTTATGCACTATTCTGGCTCAGTTAACATTTTGGTGGTATTTTTCTCTAAAATTGGTTCATGGTATTATTCTGTAATGCTTGTGCTCTGGTTTTGAGTCAAATGATGACATAACTTCCCTCCAAAGAAAGCTCATCATTGATGAGACTGCTCAGCCCTTCCTGGAGGCTCTGAATTCACCCAGGTGAAGGTCACCCTCTGGTATTCCATATTGTACTAGCAATTTTTCTTTATCAGCTGTCTGGTGCTTGAACATTATCAGACACTGTCTATTGTATTTCCCATTTAGTCTAATCTCCCTGTCTTTGATTATCTTTCTCACTGGGACACAGGAGGTCTCTACTTCCACTATTTCTTGTGGAGTATGAACTTGATTCCTGGAGGGGAACTTTTCTTCTCTAGTTTGGTGGTATAGACTGACTAAGCTCACTTGGAACATTTGGTGTTACTTAGAGAATTCCTCTGTGAGCTTGACTTCCACCACATTTTCTCCTCTCAATTGGTTGATATTGAATGGTACCACAAATAAGTATATCACTTTCTTGGGTCCTTTGAGGACATCAAAGCTTAAGGTAGACACCAAAAATGGTCACCTTCCTTGGAGTCAGGTTCCTTGTGGCTCTTGTAATAACTCTTTTTTATTCTCCTTTGGCTCAACTATGAAGCTTGCTTCTGTAAAGTATCACATGCTCTCTTCCACATATCATCAAGATCTTGGGCCATGGCATGGATGGTTAAAAGGTTTTTCTCCAAGTGATTTACTGGTAATAGGGGATCCAATCCCTTTTCTATGAGAGAAGGTGACTTCCCTGTGTGTAGTGGTGACTGTTGGTATAAGAAAGCTGTATAGCTGGTATAAATGTAACTCAGTCTTGGGTATAGCCATCATAATGTTGGTATCCCATGAAATAGGCACAGAATCTCCTAATAATGATATCCTTATTTTGGATCATTCTTTTAGCTAACCCTAAAGTTTGTGGATGGTAAGCTGGGGAGAATGCAAGCTTGGTCCCAAGACTAGCATAGAGTTTTTTCCAAAAAAGTGATTTGATTTTGGGGTCATTGGAGCTCCACAGATTTTTATAATCTTATTCCAGAATAAAAATTCTGTGTCCATAGCTATATCTGCTTTATGAAATGGTAGGAATTTAATTATCTTGCTAAACCTTTCTGCTATGGATAGGAAAGTATAGTATTTTTCCTTGTCACCTGGGACAAGTCCTGCTACCCAATCCATGATAAAAATCCCCAATGGGTGTTTTTTATCCTCTATGGGTTATAGTAAGCCATAGGTCTTCCCATGTTTTCTGTTTTCCTTCTTGCATGTATCACAAATGTTGATTTACTGACTCAAATTTTGTTCCCACTGAGGCCACCAAACTGTTCTTTCTATACTCTCCTTGCTTCTGTCTTCACTCATGTGTCCCATATGGGGGCAGTCATCAAATTCTTGAATAATTAGTCTGATATTATCTCTGTCTATCACTATAAGGGAAATGGAATGTTACTCCCTGTGGTACAGGAGTCCATAAATAAGGAAAAACCTGTTTTCCTTAAATTTCCTTAGCCAAGGTTCCTCTAGCTGGGATTACAGTTTTGGGCTGCTATCATTTTGTTTCAGAGTTGATTTCACTAAGCTACACTGCTTGTGTTTGCATAAGATTTATTGACTGCATTTAAAAATTGAGTGTGAAGTCCTAAGGATATTATCCCCAATACAGGCGCTTCTGTCTCCTCTAATCCATCATTACCAGTATCTAGAGTACCAACTGATGGATCCCACTCTGAGAATCTGAAGTTCTTTCCCCTGTCTACTTTGATGAAGTGGATAGGAATTTTTGCAGGTACTTCTTGGTAATGAGCTGGGTTTATTTAGAAACTATACAGTGGTCATCTACAAAGGCCATCTGCATTTGTGTTTCTTTTCCCTTTGTTTATATGATGATAATATTACCTCTATAGGATTGGATTGCTATTTGACAGCTCAATGTGTGCCTATTGGTTGTCTTCATGTGGAGCAAAGACTTGAGTGAAATGCAATTTTTGTATACTTCAAATACTGAACCCTCCAGAAAGTAATTGAGTTCTCCCTGAGCCCATAATAAACATAGGAATTCCTTCTGAGTTGTTCCATATATGCTCCTGAATCTCTCATCTTCCTGACATATAACAGATTACCACTTCTCTAGGTCCACCATTTACAATTTATCTATGGTCTAGGGAATCTCCCAGTACTTGGGTGCAGGCTAAATTTATTTAAAAATTGAATGGAAGTTCAAATTCAGGTAACATAAGGCCAGGTCCATGAGTGAGTTCATGTTTGATTCTCTCATTTGCAGAACTACTTTCCTTGCTTATTTCAAAAGCTATATCCTAGGAGCATAGCTTATATATGCTACTGGTTGTGTGTGCAAAGCTCTTGATGTGGTTTCTGTAGTAGTTGGAAATTCCTAAAGAATATTTCCTTCCTTTCAAATTCTTTTGCACTGTTTTTTGCAGTACTGCTTCTCCTTTTTTTTGATCTATGGCCAAGATGGGGCCTCAAACTTTGTGTGCCAGTTTCAATAACTCTTTTTGAGAAAAAGTACACCTTTTCAGTGAACGTTTCAGACTTATGGGTTTGCATTTACCAAATACTCTGTCTATTTATTGTAAATTTTCTTACCATGTTTCTGAGTATATGATGATATCATCAATGTATACTGCCAGTCATCCCTTCAACATTTAGCTCCTGAAATATTCTTTCCATCATCCTTTGGGAGTGGTCTGGTGAAACGTTGATACCACATGGCATCCTGGTGTACTCATGTATTCCCATATGACATATTATCCTTACTAACTTAGAGTTTGGATTACCTCCCTTCATGTGGAAGCCTTTCATAAAATCCATTTTGGTAATTTATTTTTCTTTTTCCAGTTTCTCTAGGGCATGGTTTACTCTTTTTATAGGGTAACTGCTAGCTTTGGTGTAGCTTTTGAGTGCTTTAAAGTGTCCACAAAATCCATATTTGCTATCATGGGAAGTAATTAGGACTGGTGTGGTAAATTGAAAAATCTAATCATGTCCAATTATTCCTAATGTTATCTGTATCTACAAGTTCATTACTTCGTTTATAAATTTATTTTGTAGTTTACAGGCTTTCTGGGTATGGAGATATTCTCAGAATGGGTGGATAAGGCCTTTCCACATCTAGATATAGCTATATATCATGGCCTGCAATCTTTCCTAAGGGATCATCCCCTATGGAAAAAGTTTATCTTTTCTTACTCAGGATTTTCAATAAAAAAAGCTTCTGTTTACTTGTGAGGTTAGAACTTAATTTCCCCTCACTGAATCAATTTAGGAATTCTTACAAGGGGTCTTGGTTGGACAATTGGTAGATATGAAGGGAAAATTTCTTCTGTAGCATTGTTGCAGTAATACTCCATGGATGTGAAAATCTTCAAGCATTTAAAACTCTGAGTTGGATCTGATGTTAGCTTTCCTATGGGGTATTGTTATCTCTTTGATTATAGTATGTATGGTGGTCATCTTACCTGGGGCACTCCTAAAATTTTGTTTATTGGTTGGTAAGAATTGTATTTTTAAGTTTTGAAGCTCTTTGTTGGGTAGTCTTTGGCCACTATTGAAATATGTGCCCCAATCTCAAATATTAATGGGTGTTGAACATTGTCAACATATACACACATCTTAGTTGCTGTCCCATAGATTTATGCTATTCCTTCTGTTGGTTTCACTAAGAATATTTGTTCATCTTGTGTTTGTTTGCACAAACTCCTATAGCTGGTATGTTGTGGTAATCTTTCTTTGAACTTTATGTCTCGAATTTACAACTGGGGTTCTTTTTGGTACTGCACCAGTTGTTCCTCTACTTAATCTTGGAAATCCATAGACTTTACTCTGATGGGATCACCCATAGAGCAGAGTAAGATTCTTCTGTTTGAATTTCTTCCCCTGAGAATTTGTAAATGCCATAGATTATCTTCTTTGCCCTTGGAAAGCTGTTGGAATAGTGGTCTATACATCCACAATTATGACAAGAGTTCTTTTTCTTATGAACTTCTGCCAATTTGTCTCTGGGTTTGTGTTTATTTCAAACCCTGAAAGGCTGTTTCTCTCTAAAATTGTTTCCTTTATAAGGCAAATATCTCCCAATATTTTTACTCTTCCTTACATCTTGTATGGTTTAGGAAATATAATCTAGAGTACAGTCTTCTTTGAAGCTTCATTTGAATGCATGATCTGGATATCCTGGAAAATATTTAAGTATTTCATAATTACAAATCTTATTATTAATATGGATATAAATTAGGTTTTTCAGACTTATTAAAACACCCCTCATAAGAATATTTGTCCACTGAGTACCTGTCATTTTGAAAAAAACATGTTCTTATGCCATATCCATATACCATTAATGTAATTTTGGATTATATGATGCTTCCACCAAGTCCAGTTCCTTCTGCCATGGAGTTTTTTCATTTCTGTGTACCAAATGCTAGAATGTAATTTGCATTCTGTGTTCAGTCTAGCTGTCACCCAGTAGTCTGGTATGTGTGATACTTCAATGAAGAGTCCATCAATATAATCAATGTACTCCATATGATCATATTCTCCTACATCAGGGAATTTTTTCAAACTTATGGCTTCTGGTGATTGTTCTAATGCTTCCTTTTCTGGGTAAGTCATGTTATCCCCATATGGGTATTTTTATGGTGACCTTTGTTTATTCTCTAGGTGAACACTTTGTTTGGTATCATCCTGAAGGATTGGTGCAGGCTTTTCCCATGGAAATCTTGTTACAAAACTGTGTCAATGCTGAGTGAGGATATCATTTCTAATTATAGGGTTTCTGATTCTATCCAGTGTATTGAAAATGATTTGTTTCTTTTTTGTACTTATTTCACAAATTCCAACATCTTCTGGATAATTGGATCTTACTCTTTCTTCCTCTGGCTGGAACACCTCTTGTTTTTCCCTTTGGTCCTTTCATTCTCCTGTGAACTCCCTGGAATTGTGAAGAGTGGCGACTCTTGGCCACTTAAATGATAGATTCTGAGTGGTGTAAAGCCACTGCGAAGTTGAGATTCTCTAACACTCCCTGTGATCGTGAACTAGTCATATTATGCTCTTTCTGGTTCCATTTCTCCTCTATGGCTTGGATGGTGGCTTGATTCTCCCTTACCTTGGCTTCCCTATCTTCTAAGAGTTTCAACTGCCTGTTGGGACTCCAACCTTTAGTGATTTCAAGAATATATTTGAAAGATATCTCTCTGAGACATATCTTCTCAAAGATTTCTGAAAGTTCTTTGTAGTTTGAAGGCAGGTTTAAACTCTTGTTTTTCATGGTCCATTGGAAAAGGTCTTTGAGGAATTGGGGTAGCTGAAGAACTTGATTCAAATCTGTCAAGTACTCTGGCTTGAGGTTTCTGTTGAATTGAAAGGTGAATGGGAGTGTGGGAATGATCTTCCTGAGTGTCCTTCCATCCACAATGCTGTCCAAATACTGGTATTCTGAATCTAAACAGTCCTATCCTTTCTTCTGCATAGTTTCTTCAGAGTCCAATGTTTCTGAGGGTTAATGTGGAACTGAGATCAGCCTCTGAAATGAGTTAAAAAATCTTGGTTCTTAGGCAATGTACCTTTGAATGTGATTTGTTAAAATTTATGCTCTTCTGCTTTGGGAAATTTGCCCTTAGAAGTCACAACTGGGTGAACTATTGATATCTTCCCTGTACAGGTTAACGAGGTTGGTTTGAATTGTATTGAGTCAGAAGTATGTGGCTTTCTGGCGCTCTTAGGGACAATAGGTGTCCACTTCTGGGTTTGAATAAGGACTTCACTGTTATACTTGCCTTTTCACTTCTTCATGTGGTCTTTTTATGAGGGTTTCAGTGGTGGATTGCCTGTTGACTGTGTCTCCAGTGGTATGAATTCTTCATTAACTAGTACAATAAATAGGGGGAACTCATGTCAGTTCTCACTCTTTAAAATGCTTCTGAATGTCAGAAAAATGGCCTTTGACGTGATATATGGCTGTATTATACCCCTATAAAGTGACTTTGGGTTTTGATATCAATTTAAATGTCAAAATTCCTGTTTAAGAGCTGTATGGGTTGCTATTATAACTCAGTTATCCCACATATTATTCCGTAATTAACCAAAAACCTAAACAAAGTGGTTTAATATGGATAATTGAAACTACCAATGTATTAAACCACTACATCTGAAGCTGTTATTTACAGTAAACGTGTAATATTTTGAGATTAAAAGGAAAAATATAAGGGTATAGTGTTTTATATATTAAAAAACACACACCCAAATATATCGGTGGCATTTAAGTTACAATTGAACCAAGTGGAAATATAAAAAAAATGAAAAACAGTACTATAAGATTATATAGCACTGAAAAATATTGATCTATGATATTTCATATATTTTTATTTTTATTAAGATTATTTGTAAGAGAAAAAAATACTAATGATGAATAAAACATAAAAAAGAAAACAAATCACTTTTTACACCAAAAGTACAATAATAAGCTCAAAAATAGGCCAACCACCAAAATCTCAGTCCAACACCATGATAAAGCTATTCAACAAATATTTAACTATTCAACTAAGAATGTGACAAGGATACCATTACTAAAAGAGACGTTCAAGTGAGATTGGTAGTGCTTTACTATGGCTTAATAGTGGTCGTGATGACTGCTGAAAGCCCTAGGTGCACTGGTATTGATTGACTAATTATAATAAAGACTACAATACTTATGAGGATTGGAGTATACCAGATTATTTTCCAATATTATAACTTTTTTGGTATGAATTTTTTACTAAATAGAACTTCATGAGGATGTGGATTTTTCTTTTAGGTGGAAAAAGGTCTCCCTTTGTCCTGAAATTGGGTGGAAGGACCATTAATTCTTACCATGTAGGAGTGAAGATTTTTTCACTCCCAAAGACAGGCCCGTGGTGTAAAAAGTTCTATATGACCTGAAATGGACTCAGATGTGGTTTTGCAACAACATATGGTCACCTCTCCCCAACAGAGGATGAAGGGTTTCATCTGGGGTTGTCAGTTTGTGACTCAAAACCAGAGCACAACCATGAAAGCCAAAATACCATAAATTAATGGTAGAACAAAATACCACCAAAAGTTGGAGCTTAGAAAAAACAGATCAAAAGGTATCAAAGGAAAGAAGAAACTCACCATTTTCCAAATATACAAGTCCCATATTCATAGGACAAAGAATAAAAAGGTTATTCAAGCTCAAAGCAGTTTCTGAGTATAAACCTTAGTTTTCACCTCTCATCTAAAATAAAGAGAAAGAGAATTAACCACATGAAATGTGTGCTCTAATTGAATCTCTGAATTAGGGCTATCCAATGAGACTAGCCAAATTGAGCTTGCACCAGAAATACGGAAGTTATGTCCAAAATAAGGTCAAAGAAGGGTGAATAAAATATTCACCTCCAATCTAACTTCTACAGTTTTAGTGTGAGATACCTAAAGTGGGGTCTTTTTTGAAAGACCTTAGAAAGGGCTGTCTGATTGTCCCATCCATTTTCCCATAAATGAACTAGAACAAAAGTTATGGAGATAACTAGTTCCATACGGTTCTGGAGAAAAATACATATCTCAATAATACAAATTAAACAAGGTATAGCTTTGCCATATTTAATGATACCCATAACTAATGAGGTACCATTGTATAGATAAAATCCAGGGCTACTCAATGAACCAATGTTAAGCTCAATATCTCAAAAACTGACAAAGGTATGGCAGGTTTAAGATTAAAATGCCACAGCTTGGCCAACACACCTTTACTGTGGGATACCTTCCCATATCTTTGATTATACGGTGTAAAATATACAAAGTAGCTTTTTTATACTTGAAATCATCATTTTTCATTAAATTTTGGGGTCCCATACAGGTTCTGTACAGCATTCTATGCATCAGAAGACGGCTATGTGGTCCCCACATGGAAACTTCTACCCTGTATTGGTGAAAGCTTCCCATATGTGCGTTTGAAACCACATATGAGCCCAATCCAGATTATATAAGCTTTGAGAAAACCACAAGCCAGGACTTGGAAGTGAAAATTCTCCACTTCATTTATGTGAAATGGTCTAGGAGAACTTTTCACCCCATTTGAGTTTAAAAAGGGACCTCTGTCTGGCCCAAAGAGAAATCCCCATCCTTCTCCTGAATTCCTACATAGTACAACTGTCAAAAACAGTTAAACCTGTGGAAAATAATCAGGTATACTTATAACTCAAAGTATTGTAATATTTATTATAATAACCCAATTGTAAAAGCTAAACCCAGGGTTTTCAATAGCACTCACCACCACTACTTTTGCATAATAAAACCCTTAATATTATTTTCTATAATACACCATGTCACAGTCATATTTTAAGCTGTAAATAGTCATATAATAACTTCTTCATAGACTCATCCTGACATTTTGGGGGCTTGGCTGTGTTTCTTTATTTTTTGGACCAATTTGGTGTTAAAACGGAGTTTTTCTTAATTTTTATCTTTTTAATCATTTTTTCTTTTCTTTTTTAGGCTTAAAAAACCTTAAATGAATAAATAAAGTGTTGAATATCATATATTATTATTTTTTTTGAGTGGTATATAAACATATACCACTGTGTTTTTCCCTAGTTTTTTAATGTGGTTTAGCATAATTTAATCACCACAGACTCTTTTGGGTGGGTTTTTGATATCAAAAAACTTAAATACCCTTAATGAATCCTTTTTTGGAAAAAGAGAACCTCTTTACTGTAAATAACAGTTTCAGAGATGTGGTTGGACATATTAATAATTTCAATTATTCATTAAAGAACCACTTATAAGATTACAATTTCTAATTACAAGTAAATCTGTGAGATATTGGGATACAAACTGTATATCATAAATACACCATACAGTATTTTTGACGTGTAATTGATAATCTCAATTACAGGTCATAATACAAGGGAACAATATAGTAATATATTGCCCAGAGGCCATTCTCAGATGTGCAAAACAACATTGCAAGAAGTATTGATTGAAATAAGTCCTCTACCTTTCTGTTTCAGTGGAAGAAAACTTCATACCACTTGAAACTAAGTCAAAAGGAAACACACCTGTGACACCCTCAGATACAAAAGTACATAAGGGCAAATGGAAAAGGCACAGTGAAGGCCTTATTACCACCAAAACGTGTACACCAATAGCCACTCAGAGGCGTAGAAAACCACAAAACTCTGAATCCATAAAAGGTAAACCAACCTTGACAACTTGTACAGGGAATATCACAGTAATGAACCAAGTTGGAACTTCTAATGGCAAATTTCCCAAATAATTAGAACAAAAAATATGTACAACGCACAGTAAAAGGTGAATACCCTAAAAAACAAAGCTTTTGATTATTTGAAAACACTAAAATGTCCCCTGTACACCTCAGGAACCTTGGAATCGCAAGGAACCAGCCATATTACAGACCAGGACTTTTCAGAGTCAGAAGACCAGGGTCTGGACACCATGGAAGCCATGATGGAGGGCAGGACAATGAGGGAAATCATACCCAAGCTTCCATTCACCCTTCACTGCAATGGGAACCTCAAACCAGAGGTCTTGAAGGATATGGATAAAGCTTTTGAGCTCCACCAACTCCTCAAAGATCTATTCCAATGGAGCATGGACAACAAGAGGTTCAACCTAGCTTCACACTGGGAAGAAGTGGGAACATGCTGCCAGAAGGTATATATAAAAGAGATTCCCTTTAGAGATCTTATGGTAATCACACAAGGATGGAATGCCAACAGGCAGTTCAAACTCCTGGAGGAAGGGAAGCCAGGATAAGGGAGAATCAAGCCATTATCCAAGCAATAGAAGAAATACTCGACCAGAAAGAGAATACTCTGATTCCTTCAGGCTCCCAAGGAGTAGAACAACTCAACTCTCCAATGGCTTCAAACCATTCAGGAACCAGCACAACAGTGACCAAGAGTCACCATTATTCACAATCCCAGTTACTTTCCCAGAGAAGACAATGGTCAAAGGGCAAGAACAAGACTTCTTTGACGAAAGGCAGAAAGAGGCAGACCCAATGATACAGAAGCTGTTGGCATTGGTGAAAGAAGTACACAAGAGCCAGAAGTAGCTGTAAATACTTCTAATTGAATCAGAAGTTGCGCTACTCAAAATATTACCTCCACTCAGATGGAACATAGTTTTGTCACACCTGAGAGTAACATAAACAGTAATGAACTGTGGTTAAAAATTTCCCAATTTGCAGAGAAAACCAAAGAAATGTTTGAAAATCTTCAAGAAAACAATCTGGGGTTGGAAGAATTGACAGCCTCACAAAAGAAAATTTTCAAAACTCTTCAAGAAGGCTATGATAAACTAAGCAAAGACTCAGAAGAAACCAACAAAAGAGTTACCAAAGTCTTAGAGGAGAAACACCATTGCAAAAGGGACAGGGAATTTCTGGATCAAGGCATTTACAAATGGTTCAATGTCTGCCAAAACATAAAGCCCAGCTACAAGGTAATGTTTTGGATAATCCATACCACCAGGAAGACATCAAACCAGATGCCTTATTGGAGAATAAGGAAAGGTCTACATCACAATACCAAGATGGAGATAACATGACTTATTCTGGGAAGGAAGAACTGAAACAGCTTCCAGAGGTCTCAAGCTGGCCAAAATTCTCTAGTGTAGGAGAATATGATCACATGGAACTCATTGATTATATTGATGGACTCTTCATTGATGTGCCAAGCATACCAGGTTACTGCATCACTGCTAGGCTAGATACAGAATTAAAAGGACATGCTAGTATTTGTTACACAGCGATGAAATAAATACATGGTAGAAGAGTCAAATAATCCATAAGTACAGCAATGATACTTGGATATGGCAAAATACCATGTCATTTAATAATGACAAATACTCAGTGGACAAAGAGCCATATGAGTGGTGTCTTAGAAAGTCTAAAAGACTTCAAGGCATTGATCCTCAAATGAGCATTCAAATGAGGAATCACAAAGTATTGCAAAAGATGCCAGGAGAGCTAGAGAATGCAGCAAATGCAGATGAAACCAGAGTTCCACTCTAGATAAAATTTCCAATGCCTTACAAGATGTAAGAAAGAGGAAAAATATAGGGAAGAAATCTCTATATACAGGAAACAGTTTCAAACAAAAACAGACCTACAGGTTTGACAACAAAGACAAACCCAAAGAACAAATATCAGACGTGACCAAGAATAAGAAAGCTTGTAACCATTGTGGATCAACAGACCACTATTCCAACAACTTATAAAATGAAAAGACAAAGGTCTATGCCATTGAGACATTCCCAGAGTAAGAAACCCAAGAAGAGGAGTCTGAATCTGACTTCATGGGTGATGCTATCAGAGAAATCTTGGATGATGAACAAGACCCTATAGAGGAATTCCAATTAGAGTACCAAGAAGAATCACAACTAGAAATTAAGTATATACAGTTGGAAGCAGGACAACCACAAGACACTGCTAATAGGATCTTGTGCAAACACACACAAGATGCAAAAAACTTCTAAGTCACACCAACTAAGGGATGGCATATATTAATGGAACAGACACCAAGATGACTGTATGTGTTGACAATTCTCAGGAGCACATGGCTTCATAGTGGCTGGAGAATATCTGGACAAACATTTCCCAAATTGGGAAAAAAAACTCTTGCAAACAAAGGCAAAGAGCTTTAAAAGTGCATCTGGGATGATGACATCCATTAGGACCATCATTAAAGAGATAATCATATCTCATAGGAAAGGAAATATCACACTCAGCCCAGAGTTTGTAGTTATTGAAGATGCTAACATACATGGATCATTACTGGGAACAAACTATCAGAGGATTTATGGCATAGAAATTTACAATGGTAAAAATAGGCACATTACCATAGGTACAAACAAGAGAAAGAAATTTACCCTTGATATATACAAGTTGTCAAACCAATACCCTTTGGAGGAAGTTCAGTTCTAACCTCACCACTAAACAATATATCAGTTCACAGAAAATTCTGAGGAAGAAAAGAATAGCTTTTGCCATTAGTGAAGAACCCTTGGGAAAAATCAGAGACCATGATATAGAACTATATCTAGATTTGGAAAGACCTTATATACCCATGCTCAGAAGAACTCCATATCCAGAAGGCCTGGAGACTAGGAAAGAAATGAAAAATGTCAATGAACTCCTAGATATGGATGTCATCAGGAAGATAGGACACAATGAAATAGTGGAAGTAACCACATCTGTCCTTATAATTTGTCATGATGGCCAGTCTATGTTGTGTGAAGATTTCAGAGCACTGAATCACTACACAAAAGCTGATAGGTACCCTATACAAAGGATACCTCATGCCCTAGAAAAACTGGCAAAATCCAACTATATAACCAAGATGGATTGCACAAAAGGCTTTAACCATAATGGAGTTGAACCAAACTTCATGAAATTACTCAGAATCATATGCCATATGGGTATATATGAGTACACCAGAATGCCTTTTGGAATCAAAAATGCACCATCCCACTTCCTAAGGATGATGGACACAATATTTGAAGAAGAAATATTGGAAGGCTGGATGGTATTATATATTGATGATGTGATTGTATACTCAGAGAAATGGAAATACCATGTGCAATAAATAGACAGAGTACTAAGTAAATGCACACCCATCAATCTGAAAATTTTTCTCAAGAAGTGCCATTTTTTCTAGCAAGAACTATTGGAACTAGGACATAAAGTCTCACTCTTTAGCCTGGCCATAGACCAAAACAAAGTATCAGCGGTACCTAGAAACATCAAAGAGATGGAATCCTTTCTTGGATATGCTAGCTACTAAAGACACCACATCAAAGGTTTTCCTCATATAACTAGTAGTTCATACAATTATGCTGAAAAGATGTAGTTTTTGAAATAACTAAGGAAAGAAAGGAGAGATGCATACAAGAGGATCAAACATGAACTCAACAATGCACCTGTCCTGATAATCCCTGACTTTTAATTAACATTCAAGTTTTACATAGATGCAGCTTCCAGTCAAGGATTGGGAGCAGCCCTACACCAAAGAAAAAGTTTAAATGGTGAAAAAATGGAAGGGGGTATATGCTACATCTCCAGGTAACTAAAAGACACAGAGGATAGGTATGGAGAAGCTCATACTGTATGCTTATTCCTGATCTGGGCCCTAAAAAAACTCCACTATTATCTGGAGGCTCCAGTATTTAAAGTGTAAAAAGACTGCACAGCACTCAAATCTTGATTTAACATGGAAGCTACTAATAGACACATGATGAGATGGAAAATAGCATTCAAGAGTATAGAGGTAATATGACCATAATATACAAAGAGGGAAAAAGCCAGACTAATGCTGATGGCCTCAGCATATGGCCATTGGATAATGTCAAGACCAACCCAGCTTATGACCCAGAAGTAGCTGCCAAAATTCTTATCCATTTCATTGAAATAGACAAGGGAAGAACTTCAAATTGTCTGAATGGGTACCAGAATTTGGTACCTCAGACAGTGATAACACTTAACCAGAGGGAATATAAGATCCCATATTGAAAAAAAGTTTGTCAGAGATGCATAATTAATTTTTAAAATAAGTCACCAAAACCTATGCCAAACACAAACAGTATAGCATATTGTTGCAAATCCTTCACCAAAAATATAGGAGCCCAGAGATGGAATCTCAGTCAGAGGCAACCTGATTGAGAAACTTTAAGGACAACAAGTTTTTACTTCAAGATGGACTTCTTTACCACATAGAGAAGCCCACCAGTCCACTCAAAGTGATAGACTGAGACCTTATTTCCCTAATCCAGCAAGAACTCCATGATTGCCCCTATATGGGACACATGAGTGGAAGGAAAGACAAAAGAGAGGGTATCAAGAACAGCTTGGTGGCCTCAATGGGAACAAGATTTGAGTGAATATATCAACAATTGTGAACGATGCCAGAAGGAAAAAAGGGAAAATGGGAATAAGTATGAGTTACTTCAACGAATAGAGGAACCTAAACACCCATGGGAAACCATTAACATGGACTGGGTAACAGGACTTGTCCTGGGAGGCAAATGTCAGGCTGAGTCTATAATGAGGTTTTAATACTACTATTCAAAGCTTTAACTGTGATTGTGACTTGGTTAACTTACTTCAAAAAAAGGTTTGAGGATGATAATAATGGTTCAAAGATAAAGTATTGAGGGCTTTACTATTGCGAAATAGTGGTGGTGAGCGCTGTTGAAAGCCCTGGGTGAAGTCTTACCATTTGGGTTACTATAATCAGAACTAAAATACAAAGAACTGAAGTATATCTGACTTGTTTTCCAAGAGTATAACTGTTTTTGACAGTTGTATTATTTAGGAATTCAAGAACAGGATGGGGACTCCTCTTTTGGAAAGAGAAAGGTCCCTTTTTATCCTGAAAAGGGGTGAAAAGGTTCTCTATACCATTTCACGTAGATGAAGTGAAGATGATTCACTTCAGAGTACTGGCTTGTGGTTTTCAAAAAGCCTTTATACTCTTTATTGGGCTCAGATGTGGTTTTGTAACCATATCTGGGCAGTTTTCACCAATAAAGGGTGAAGATTTTCATCTGGGGACCACTCAGCCCTCTTCTGAGATGTATGACACACATCATTCTGTACAGAACCTTTATGGGACCACAGTATTGGAGTATAAACAGGCTGCTTTTTTTACACCTCATATTCATGGTTATGGGATATTATCCCACAGGAAAGGTGTGTTGGCCAAATTATGGGATTTTTACCTTAAAACTGCTATAGCTATGTTGGTTTTTGAGATATTGAGCTCAAAGTTGGTTAATTGTGTAGCCCTAGATGTGATCTACACAATGGTACCTCATTTTGGTATGGGTAACATTAGATATGGCAAGTTATGCCATGTACAAATTTTGTTATTTAGATATATGATTTTTTCAATATCTGTATGGAGCTTTTTTGCTCCAGAATTTTTGTTCTAGATGAGATATGGGAAAATTTATGGCACCATCAGATGGCCTTGATTGTTCTATTTCCAAAAAAGACCGCATTTTAAGTATCTCACACTAAAACTGTAGAAGTTAGATGAGAGATGAATATTTTATTCACCCTTATTTGACCTTATTTTGGGCCATAACTTCTGTAATTTTGGTGTTAGCTCAATCTGGCTAGTACCATTGGATAGACCTGACTTAGTGCTTCAACTTCAAAACCCATTTTGTGGGGTGAAGCCTCATCCTCTAGATTTCAGATGAGAGGTGGAAATTAAGGTTTATGCTCAGAAACAACTTTGAGAAGGAATAACTTTGTTGTTATTTGTCCTATAATGATGGACTTATATACTTGGAAAGAAGTTAGTTTCCTTTTTCCTTTGATACCTTTTATCTGGTTTGGCTCAGCTCCATTTTTTGGTGGTATCTTAGCTTTACCATTGGTTTATGGTATTTGACTGTCATGCTTGTGCTCTGGTTTTGAGTCACAGGCTGACATACCCTCTCTCCAAAAAAGGCCAATCATTGATGAGACTGTTCAGTCCTACTAGAAGCCCTGAATCTCCTTAGATGAATATTCCCATCCGGTATGGCATCCTCTGCCAACCATTTGTCTTTGTCTGCTTTCTGGTTTTTAGATCTGACCAAATACTGTCTTTGGTCTTTACTATTCAGTCTAATCTTCCTGGCCTTGATGATCTTTTTCACAGGTCCATGGGAGTTTTCACTTCCACTATGTCTGATGAGGTGATAGTCTTATTTATGGAGGGGAACTTGTCCTCTCCTGTCTGGAAGTATGGTTTGACCAGACTCACTGGGAATACTGCGTGTTTCCTGGAGAATTCCTCTGTGAGTCTAACCTTCACTGCATTCTTCCCTATCAATCTTATGATAGTGAAGGGCCCCAAAAATGAATCTCGCATTTTCTTTGCTCCCTTGAGGTTATTGAAGTTGAGTGTAGACACTAACACCTGGTCCCCTTCTTTGAAGTCTGGTTCCATATGTGTCTTGTCATACCTCTGCTTGTTGTATTCTTTAGCCTCAGCCATGCACTTAGCAGCTGTGTCACAAGCTCTTTTCCACATATCATGGAAGTCCTTGGCTGTGTGGTGGATAGCTAGAAGATTTTTCTTCAGGTGATCCACAGGTAACAAGGGGTTCCACCCTTTTTTTACCAGTGAGGGTTATTCCCCTGTGGTAGAGCTCTGGCTTGTGTTGTAAGCCAGCTGGACTGCTGGTAGAAGTGTAAACCAGTCATGGGTATATACTTCATGGTCCTTATATTCCATGCCATATGCACAGAACCTTATAATGATGTCCTCCATTTTTTGGATCATCCTTTCAGCTAAACCATCTGTCTGTGGATGATAAGCTGTAGAAAATGAAAGTTTTGTACCCATAATGTCATAGAGGTTGGTCAAAACTTCTGATGTGAATTTTGGGTTCCTATCACCAATGATGATTTTTGGGACTCCACATGTTGCTATGATGTTATTCCAGAATAACAAAGCTGTATCTATTTCTGTGTCCTCCTTGTGACATGGAAAGAACCTCACACTTTTCCTATACCTATCAACTATGACTAGGCAGGAATTGAAATTTTCTTTGCCTCCTGGGACAAGTCCTGTGACCCAGTCCATATGAATGGTTTCCCATGGTTGTTTGGGTTTTTCTATGGGTTGAAGTAGCCCATATTTCTTTCCATTTTTTCTGTTTTCCTTTTGGAATCTTTCACAAGTGTTGATATATTCACTCAGCTATTTCTCCCATTTGGGCCACCAAGCTGGGCTTACTACCCTTTGCTTGGTCCTGTCTTCACTCATGTATCCCATATAGGGGCAGTAATGACATTCCTGCAGGATCAGGGATATGTGGTCCCTCTCAACCACTGTAAGGGCACTTTTGTGCTTATCTCTGTGATAGAGTAGTCCATTTATAAGGAAAAAAGTTTTATCCTTTTAGTCCCTCGACAAGGGTTCCTCCAACTGGGATTCCAGTTCTGGGCTCCTGTATTTCTGTTGAAGGAGTTGAAAAAATATTCCACACTGTTTGTGTTTGGAAAAAGTCTTCATTACTGCACTGAATAACTCATTGTGTAGTTCTGAGGAACCTATTACAAATATGGGAGTTTCTGTTCCTTCTTATTCAGTTTCTCCATTATCTGGGGTACCACTTCCTGGTTCCCATTCAGATAATCTGAAATTCTTCCTCCTGTCTATTTCCATAAAAGGGATAGGCATCTTGGCTTCTATGTCAGGGTCATAAGCTGGGTTGCTTTTGAAATTATCAAGTGGCCATCTGCTGAGTCCATCTTCATTGGTGTGGCTTTTGCCTTCTTTTTATAGGATGTTCATGTTACCTCTGTACTCTTGGATGGCTATTTCTCACCTCAACATGTGTCTATTAGTAATACTCATATTAAGTAAAGATTTGAGTTCTGTGCAGTGTGTATAGACTTCAAATACTTAACCCTACAGATAATAATGGAGTTTCTCTAGGGCACAGACTAGGCATAAGAATTCAGTCTGGGTTGCTCCATACCTAGCTTCTAAATCATTCAGTTTCCTGGAGATGTAGCATATTACCCCTTCCCTTGGTTCAGCATCCACAATTTGTCTTTGGTTTAGGGCTGCTCCAAATGGCATCCTGGTGTACTCATATATACCCATATCAAATATAATTCTGAGTAGCTTCATGGAGTTTGGTTTAACTCCATTCTGATCAGACCCTTTAATACAATCCATCTTAGTTATATATTTGGCTTTCCCAGTTTGTCTAGGGAATGAGGCATCCTTGGTATAGGGTACCTATCAGCTTTTGTGTAGTTATTAAGGGCTCTGAAGTCCCCACACAACCTAGATTTTCCATTATGCCAGGTGATAAGGACAGGAGCGGTGATTTCCACTATTTCATTATTTCCTATCTTCCTGATGACATCCATGTCCACAAGTTCATTTATGTGTTTCTCAATTTCTTTCCTAGTTTCCAGGCTTCCTGGATATGGAGGTGTTCTTAGCATGTGCGGATAAGGTCTTTACACATCTACATTTAATTCTATATCATGGCGTTTGATTTTCCCAAAGGTTCTTCAGCAATGGAAAATGCTGGTATATTTTTCCTCAGCATTTTTGGTAAACTAAGCTCTTTTTTACTGGTGAGGCTGGTACTGAATTGGCCCTCTATGTATCCATTTAGTAATTCTTCTAGAGGGTCATGGGTGGACATCTAGTATATTTCAAGTGAAAATTCCTTTTCCTTTTTTGTACCTATGGTGATTTGCCTCTTCTTACTGGTTTAAATATCCATGCCATAAATCCTCTGGTAAACTGGTTGCAGCAAGAGTCCTTGTATATGGGCATCTTCAAGCACAGCAAACTCTAGGTTGAGTCTGATGTTACCTTTCCTATGGGGTATAATTAAATCTTTAATAATTGTCCCAATGGATGTCATCTTCTCTGATGCACTTTTAAAAAGGTTTGCCTTGGTTGGGAAGAGCTACTTCTTGCAATTGAAGAAATGGTTATGCAGATATTCTTTGGCCACTATTGAGTGGTGTGCACCACTTTCAATGATCAATGGATGTTGAGAATTGTAAATACAAACAGTCATCTTTGTGGCTGTTCCATGTATATCTACCATTCATTTGGTTGGTGTGACTAGGAATGTTTGTGCATATTGTGTGTGTTTACACAAGTTTTCATTTGAAGTATCTTGTGGCATGCCTGACTTCAACTTTATTTCCTGAATTTCTAGTTGTGTTTTCTCTTGGTATTCCACTAGAAATTCTTCTCTTGGTTCTTGCTCTTCATCAGATTGTTCTCTGATGGCATATCCCATAGAGCCTGATTCAGAATCCTCTGTTGGGGATTCCTGTCAGGCTGAGTCTATATTGAAGTGGTAATAAGAGTATTTACAACTAGAATTATGACTGTGACACGTAGAAAATTGATTTAAAATAAGGGTTTTGGAATTTTAAGATGATTTATAAGATAACTAAGGGGTTCTACTATTGGATTATAGTGGTGGTGAGCGGTACTGAGAACCCAGGCTGCAATCTTACCAGTTGGGTTACTATAATAAGAGTTACAATAATTAAATATATAATTATGCCTGCTTATTACCCAAGAGAAAAACTGTTTTAGACAGTTTATTACGTAGGGTATTCAAGAGCAGGATGGGGAGACAATTCTGGCTGTGAAAAGCCTCCTTTTTATCCTGAAATGGGGTGGAAAGGGTGCTAGACCTTTCCATGTACAGGAAGTGAAGATTTTTCACTTTCTGGTACTGGCTTGTGGTTTGCAAACAGCCTGTATTACCTGTATTGGGCGCAGATGTGGTTTTGAAACCACATCTGGGTGGTTTTCACCAATACAGCGTGAAATTTTTCATCTGGGGACCTCACAGCCTGATTCTGACGTGTATGACGTGTAGAATGCTGTACAGAAACTGTATGGGACCCCTGTATTGACTGACATATGAGGTATTGAAGTAAAAACATGCTTCTTTGTCTATTTGACACCTCAAATTCATGGTTATGGGATATTATCCCATGGTAAGGCTGTATATGACAGCAGGTGGGATTTTGACCTTAAAACAGCCATAACTTTGTCAATTCTTGAGATATCAACCTCAAAATTGGTTCAGTGTGTATCCCTGTGTGCTCTCTACACAATGGTACCTCATTTGATATGGGTATCATTAAATATGGCAAAGTTATCCCATGTACAAGAGTTTTGTACATTTGCGTGTTTTAGGCAAAAAGCTGTATCGAGCTAGTTTGCCCCATACCTTTTGTTCTAGTTGAGCTATGGGAAAATGGATGGCACCATCAGATAGCCCTGATTGTGCTCTTTTCAAAAATACCCCACTTTAGGTATCCCACACTAAAACTGTAGAAGTTAGATGAGAGGTGAATGTTTTGTTCACCCTTACTTGGCCTGAAATTGACCATAACTCCAGTAATATTGGTGCTAGCTCAGTTTGGGTGCTACCATTGGATAGCCCTGGCTTAGAGCTTCATTTTGAATACCCATTTGATGGGGTTAAGCCTCTCCTTCTAGATTTTAGATGAGAGGTGAAAATTAAGGTTTATGCTCAGCAATAGCTTTGAGCAGGAATAACTTTGTTATTCCTTGTCCTATGGTGATGGGACTTATATTTTCAGGAAGAGGTGAGTTTCCTCTTTCTTTTGATACCTTTTGAGCTGATTTGGCTCAGCTCCATGTTTTGGTGGTATCTTGGCTATACCATTGGTTTATGGTATTTTGGCTGTCATGCTTGTGCTCTGGTTTTGAGTCACAGGCTGACATACCCTCCCTCTAAAAAAGGCTCATCATTGATGAGACTGTTCAGTCCTCCTAGAGGCTCTGAATCTCCTTAAATGAAGGTTCCCATCTGGTATGGCATCCTCTGCCAACCATTTGTCTTTATCTGCTGTCTGGTTCTTAAATCTGACTAGGTATTGTCTTTGATCCTTCCCATTCCGTCTGATCTTCCTGGCCCTGATGATCTTACTCACAGGTCCAGGGGAGTATTCCACTTCCACTATCTCTTGTGGTGTGGGGTTCTTTCTCCTTGAGGGGAATTTGTCCTCCTCTGTCTGGAAGTATGGTTTGACCAAACTTGCTGGAAAGACTGGATGTTTCCTTGAAAATTCCTCAGTGAGTTTGACTTCCACTGCATTTTTTCCTATCACGTTAATGATAGTAAAAGGTCCTACAAATGAGTCTCTCATCTTTTTAGGTCCTTTGAGATTGTTGAAGTTCAGTGTAGACACTAGCACCTGGTCCCCTTCTTTGAAGTCAGGTTCCATATGTGATTTGTCCCACCTCTGCTTATTGTATTCTTTTGCCTCAGCTATGCATTTGGCAGCTGTGTCACAGGCCCTCTTCCACATATCATGGAAGTCTTTGGCTGTGGGATGGATGGTCAGAAGGTTTTTCTTCAAGTGATCCACAGGCAACAGGGGATTCCACCCTTTCTCTACCAAGGCAGGTGTTTTTCCTGTGGTGAAGTGCTGACTTGTGTTATAAGCCAGTTGGATAGCTGGTAAGAGGGTAACCCAATCATGGGTGTATCCCTCATGGTCCTTGTATTCCATGCCATAGGCACAGAATCTTCTGAGGATGTCCTCCACTGTTTGGATCATCCTTTCAGCTAGGCCATCTGTTTGTGGATGGTAAGCTGTGGAAAAAGCAAGTTTGGTACCAAGCATGTCATATACGTTAGTCCAAAATTCAGATGTGAATTTTGGGTCCCTATCACTAATGATGATCTTAGGGACTCCACAGGTAGATATGATGTTATTCCAAAACAACAGAGCAGTATCCATGGCTGTGTCTTCTTTATGGCATGGTAGACACCTCATGCTCTTGCTGAACCTATCAACTATGATCAAACAGGCATTATAGTTTTCTTTGCCCCCTGGGACAAGTCCTGTTACCCAGTCCATGTTCATGGTTTCCCATGGGTGTTTGGGTTCTTCTATGTGTTGAAGAAACCCATACTTCTTCCTATGTTTCCTATTTGCCTTTTCGCATCTTTCACAAGTGTTGATGTATTCACTCAACTCCTGTTCCCACTTGGGCCACAAAGCTGTGCTTGCTACCCTCTCTTTGGTCTTGTCCTCATTCATGTGTCCCATATAGGGACAGTCATGGAATTCTTGTACGATCAATGAGATGTGGTCTCTGTCTACCACTGTGAGTGCACTTGTGTGCTTTTCTCTGTGGTAGAGCAGGCCATGTATAAGAAAAAACTTATTGTCCTTATAGGCCCTCAACCAGGGTTCTTCCAGCTGGGTTTCCAGTTCTGGACTCCTGTACTTTTGTTGAAGGAGTTGGAGTAGTATGCTACACTGTTTGTGTTTGGCATAAGACTTCTGTACTGCACTGAAGAATTCCTTGTGCAGTTCTGAGGAACTTATTCCCAGTATGGGAGTTTCTGTCCCTTCTGAGTCAGTGTCTCCACTGTCAAGGGTACCACTTTCTGGTGCCCATTCAGATATTCAGAAGTTCTTCCTCCTATCTATTTCCATGAAATGGATAGGGATTTTTGCTGCAACTTCTGGGTCATAAGCTGGATTTCTTTTGACATTGTCCAGTGGCCATCTGCTGAGGACATCTGCATTGGTATGGCTTTTACCTTCTTTGTATATGATGGTCATGTTCCCTCTATACTCCTGGATGGCTATTTGCCATCTCAGCATATGTCTATTTGTAGTCTTCATGTTTAGTAAAGACTTCAAGGCTGTGCAGTCTGTATAGACTTCAAAGACTGCACCCTCCAAATAATAATGGAGTTTTTCTAGAGCCCAGACTAGACATAGACACTCAGTCTGGGTGGCCCCATACCTGGCTTCTGAGTCTTTCAGCTGCCTTGAGATGTAGCAAATTACTCCTTCTCTTGGTTCACCATCCACAATTTGTCTTTGGTGAAGGGCTGCTCCTGGGCCTTGACTGCATGCTGCATCTATATATAACTTGAATGGTAGTTCAAAGTCAGGTAAGATGAGCACAGGTGCATTAGTGAGTTCATATTTGATCCTCTCATATGCATCCCTCCTTTCCTTGGTTATTCCAAAAACTACATCTTTTGAACATAACCTGTATAAACTACTAGTTATGTGTGCAAAACTTTTGATATGGTTTCTATAGTAGCTAGCAAACCGAAAGAAAGATTGCATCTATTTGATGCTCTTTGGTACTGGTTTTTGCAGTACTGCTGCTACTTTATTCTGGTCAATTGCCAGACTAAGACCTGAGACTTTATGTCCTAGAGCCAGTAACTCTTGTTGGCCAAAATTTCACTTTTTAAGTGAAATTTTCAGATTTATGGGTGTGCATTTACTTAGCACTCTGTCTATGTATTGCACATGGTCTTCCCATGTCTCTGAGTATATAATGATATCATCAATATATACTACCATCCAGCCTTCCATTATTTCTTCTTGAAATATGGTGTCCATCATCCTTTGGAAGTGGGCTAGTGCATTCTTGATGCCAAATGGCATTCTGGTGTACTCATATATGCCCAAATGACATATTATTCTGAGTAATTTCATGGAGTTTGGTTTAACTCCATTTTGGTGGAAGCCTTTCATACAATCCATCTTGGTTATGTATTTGGCTTTGGCCAGCTTATCTAAGGCATGAGGTAGCCTTGGTATAGGCTACCTGTCTGCTTTTGTGTAGTTATTCAGGGCTCTGAAGTCCCCACACAATCTAGACTTGCCATCATGCCATGTGATGAGGACAGGAGTGGTGATTTCCACTATTTCATTATGTCCAATTTTTCTGATAACATCCATGTCCAGGAGTTAATTGATATGTTTCTCAATTTCCTTCCCGGTTTCCAGGCTTGCTGGATAAGGAGGTCTCCCCAGCATAGGTGGATAAGGCCTTTCCACATCCAGATATAGTTCTATATCATGGCCTTTGATCTTGCCTAATGGTTCTTCACCAATGGCAAATGCTGGTCTGTTCTTTCTCAGCATCTTCAGTAAACTAAGTTTTTGTTTACTGGTGAGGGTAGTGCTAAACTGTCCCTCTCTGAATTCCTTCAGAAGTTCTTCTAGTGGATCTTGAGAAGATATCTGGTATATGTCAAATGAAAATTTCTTTTCCTTGTTAGTACCAATGGTGATGTGCCTATTTTTACTGTTGTAAATTTCTATGCCATACATCCTCTGGTAATCTGTTCCCAGTAAAAATCCTTGGATGTGGGCATCATTAAGCACTACAAACTCTGGATTGAGTCTGATATTACCCTTCCTATGGGGTATAATTATCTCTTTGATAATTGTCCCAATGGAAGTCATCTTCCCTGATGCACTTTTAAAGTTCTTTGCCTTAGTGGGCAAGAGCTGTTTTTCCCAGTTTGGGAAGTGGGTATCCAGATAGTTTCTGGCCACTATGGAGCAGTGTGCTCCACTATCAATGATCAGTGGATGCTGAGCATTGTCAATACAAACAGTCATTTTTGTGGCTGTTCCATGTATATATGCCATTCCTTTGGTTGGTGTAACCAGGAATGTTTGTGCATCCTGTGTGTGTTTGCACAAGTTCTTGTTAGCAGTTTCCTGTGGCATGCCTGCTTCCAACTGTATGTCCTGGATTTCCAGTGGTGTTTCCTCTTGGTATTACACTAGAAATTCCTCTCTTGGGTCTTGATCATCCTCAGATGGTTCTCTGATGGCATCACCCATAGAGTCTGAATCAGAATCCTCTGATGGAGGTTCTTCCTCAGGGACTTTCTCTATGGCATAGACTTCTTTCTTTGCCTTTGGACAGTTGTTGGCATAGTGGTCTGTTGAACCACAATTGTGGCGAGAATTCTTCTTCTTAGCCACTTCTGCCACTCTTTCTCTGGGTTTGTCTTTAAACTCTACCCTGAGTGGTTGTTTCTCTTTGAAACTTCTGCTTCTATATGGGGTGAATTTCCCTATATTAGTCCTCTTCCTTATGTCTTGTAAGGTGTTGGCTATGTCATCTAGAGTGCAATTCTGGTTGCACCTGCATTTTACTGCATGCTCTAGTTCTCCTGGCAGTTGTGTCAGGAGTTTGTGATTCCTCATTTGGATGTTCATCTGAGGATCAATGGCTTTGAGTCTTTTAGACTGTCTAAGACACCACTCATATGGATCTTTGTCCACAGAGTATTTGTCATTTTCAAATGACACGGTGTTTTGCCATATCCAAGTTCCATTACTGTACTTTTGGATGATTTGACTCTTCCACCATGGATTTCTTTCATTTCTATGTACCATATACTTGCATGACCTTTAAATGCAGTATTCAATCTAGCAGTGATCCAGTAGTCCGGTATGCTTGGTACATCAATGAAGAGTCCATCAATATAATCTATGAGTTCCATATGATCATATTCTCCTGATTGAGAGAATTTGGGCCAGTTTGAGGCTTCAGGAAGCTGTTTCAAGGCTTCCTTCTCTGAATAAGACATGCCATCTCCATTCTGGTATTGTGATGGAGATATTGCCTTATTCAACAACATGGCATCTGGTTTGATGTCATCTGGTTGATATGGATTATCCATAGCTTGGCCTTGTGGGTGGGGCTTCAAGCTGTGGTAGGCATTAAACAAATTGTTAATGTCTTGATCCAGACACTCCCTGTCCCTTGTGCTGTGGTGTTGTTCTTCAAAGACTATATTCAGTCTTTTGTTGGTTTCTTCAGAGGCTTTGCTCAGTTGAGCATATCCTTCTTGAAGATTTTTAACTATTTCTTCCAAGGAGGCTTGAGTTTGTCTCATCCTCTCTTGGCTAGCTTTAATTTCTGCAAACTGCTTTGCAGATTGTTCAGAATATTGGGACATTTGTAACCACAGTGTATCACTGTTGATGTTACTCTCAGATGTGACAATGTTATTTTCAGTCTGAGTGGGGGTAATGTTTCTATTACTAGGACTACTGATTCTAGAGTGGTTTACAACTACTTCTGGTTCTTGTGTACTTCTTTTACCAAATCTAACAGCTTCTGGATCATGGGGTCTGACTCTTTCCTTCTCTGGTTGAAGGAGGTTTTGTTCTTGCCCTTGTTCCCTTGTCTTCTCCTGGAAACTTGCTGGAATTGCGAAGAATGGTGACTCTTGGCCACTGATCTGCCGGTTTCTGAATTGTGTGAAGCCACTAGAGAGCTGATTTGGCCTGCTCCTTGTGAACCTGAAGGAATCTGAGTAGGCCCTGTCTGGGTTAACTGTTCTTCTATAGCTTGGATAGTGGCTTGATTCTCCCTTATCCTCTGTGCCCTTGCCTCCAGGAGTCTGTGCTGCCTGGTAGGATTCCAACCTTTGGTGATTTCCATAAGTTCTTTGAAGTCTATCTCTCTGAGACAGATCTTCTGGCAACTTGATCCAAGTTCTGCCCAGTGAGTTGCTAGGTTGAACCTCTTGTTGTCCATGCTCCATTGAAATAAGTCTTTGAGGAGTTGGTGGATCTGAAGAACTTGATCCATATCCTTCCAGTCCTCTGGTTTGAGGTTTCTGTTGAATTGGAGTGTGAATGGAAAGGTTGATATTATCTCCCTCATTGTTTTGCCATCCACCACTGTGTCCAAGGTGTCCCCTTCCTGGTCTTCTGGTTGTGGACAATCCTTCTCTGTCCTCTGGCTGGTTCCTTTGGAAGCCAAGATCTCTGAGGTATGCAGGGGACATATCAGTGTTTTCAAGCAGTCAAAAACTTTATGTTCTTAGGGTATTTACCTTTGACTGTGCCTTGTACAAATTTATTGTCTGCTGACTTGGGCAGTTTGCCTTTGGAAGTTACAACTGGGTTAATAATTGTAATCTTTCCTGTACAAGTGGTTAAGGTTGGTTTACCTTGTATAGAAGCAGAGTTTTGTGGTTTTCTACTCCTCTGAGTGGCTATTGGTGTCCACTTTTTGGCTTTAATGAGGCCTTCACTAAGTCTTTTTCCTTTTCCCTTGCTGCCCTCTGGTTCTGAGGGTGTCACTGGTATGTTGGCCTGTGACTGGGTCTCAAGTGGTATGAAGTTTTCTTCCACTGAATCAAAGCAGGAAAAAAAAGAGGGTTTATGTCAGTTAAGACTTCTTAAAAGGCTGGTTTTGCACGTCTAAGAATGGCCTCTGGGCTTGTATGTTACTACAGATGTCCTTGTATGATGACAATGTAATTGAACTAACAATTCCACGTCAAAAATACAGCTTACTGATATATGGTATACTGTTTGTATGCCAATATCTCACAGAATACTTGTAATTAGCAAGTATAATCTGTCAAAAGAATGGTGTATTACAGGGTAATTGAGTTAACAATGTGCCCAAACATGCCTCAACTGTTGGTTCATCAGTATGAGTTGTCTTAATTCACTTAAGAATTAAGGCTGTATTAATGGCTTGCAGTGTTTTTATATACAAAACACGGCAAAAATACTAGTCTTGTGGTTATAAGCCATGTGACAGATACTCTATAATATGTGAGTATTTCAAGAATTAAAGAAAAAATATATATAAAATATATTTTTAAAGAGAAAATGACGCCTAAAAAAAAGTGAAACAGGTGTCAATAAATGATAAAGAAGAGAAAAACTTACTTGTAAGGTCCAAAAAATAAGTAAAAAACACGGCCAGGCCCCCAAAATGTCAGGGTGAGTCTATATTGAAGTGGTAATAAGAGTATTTACAACTAAAATTATGACTGTGACACGTAGAAAATTGATTTAAAATAAGGGTTTTGGAATTTTAAGATGATTTATAAGATAATTAAGGGGTTCTACTATTGGATTATAGTGGTGGTGAGTGGTACTGAGAACCCAGGGTGCAATCTTACCAGTTGGGTTACTATAATAAGAGTTACAATAATTAAATATATAATTATACCTGTTTATTACCCAAGAGTAAAACTGTTTTAGACAGTTTACTACGTAGGGTATTCAAGAGCAGGATGGGGAGACAATTCTGGCTGTGAAAAGCCTCCTTTTTATCCTGAAATGGGGTGGAAAGGGTGCTAGACCTTTCCACGTAGAGGAAGTGAAGATTTTTAACTTTCTAGTACTGGCTTGTGGTTTGCAAACAGCCTGTATTACCTGTATTGGGCTCAGATGTGGTTTTGAAACCACATCTGGGCGGTTTTCACCAATACAGGGTGAAAATTTTCATCTGGGGACCTCACAGCCTGATTCTGACGTGTATGACACGTAGAATGCTGTACAGAAACTGTATGGGAACCCACTATTGACTGACATATGAGGTATTGAAGTAAAAAATGCTTCTTTGTCTATTTGACACCTCATATTCATGGTTATGGGATATTATCAAATGGTAAGGCTGTATATGACAGCAGGTGGGATTTTGACCTTAAAACAGCCATAACTTTGTCAATTCTTGAGATATCAACCTCAAAATTGGTTCAGTGTGTAGCCCTGTGTGTTCTCTACACAATGGTACCTCATTTGATATGGGTATCATTAAATATGGGTAAAGTTATCCCCTGTACAAGATTTTTGTACATTTGCATGTTTTAGGCAAAAAGCTGTATTGAGCTTGTTTGCCCCATAACCTTTGTTCAAGTTGAGCTATGGCAAAATGGATGGCCCCATAAGATAGCCCTGATTGTGCTCTTTCCAAAAATACCCCACTTTAGGTATCCCACACTAAAACTGTAGAAGTTAGATGGGAGGTGAATGTTTTGTTCACCCTTATTTGGCCTGAAACTGACCATAACTCCAGTAATATTGGTGCTAGCTCAGTTTGGCTGGTACCATTGGATATCCCTGGATTGGAGCTTCATTTTGAATACCCATTTGATGGGGTTAAGCCTCTCCTTCTAGATTTTAGATGAGAGGTGAAAATTAAGGTTTATGCTCAGCAATAACTTTGAGCAGGGATAACTTTGTTATTTCTTGTCCTATGGTGATGGGACTTATATTTTTAGGAAGAGGTGAGTTTCCTCTTTCTTTTGATACCTTTGAAGTTGATTTGGCTCAGCTCCATGTTTTGGTGGTATCTTCGCTATACCATTGGTTTATGGTATTTTGGCTGTCATGCTTCTGCTCTGGTTTTGAGTCACAGGCTGACATACCCTCCCTCTAAAAAAGGCTCATCATTGATGAGACTGTTCAGTCCTCCTAGAGGCTCTGAATCTCCTTAAATGAAGGTTCCCATCTGGTATGGCATTGTCTGCCAACCATTTGTCTTTATCTGCTGTCTGGTTCTTGAATCTGACTAGGTATTGTCTTTGATCCTTCCCATTGAGTCTGATCTTCCTGGCCCTGATGTTCTTACTCACAGGTCCATGGGAGTCTTCCACTTCCACTATCTTTTGTGGTGTGGGGTTCTTTCTCCTTGAGGGGAATTTATCCTCCTCTGTCTGGAAGTATGGTTTGACCAAACTCACTGGAAAGACTGGATGTTTCCTTGAAAACTCCCCAGTTAGTGTGACTTCCACTGCATTTTTTCCTATCAACTTAATGATAGTAAAAGGTCCTACAAATGAGTCTCTCATCTTCTTAGGTCCTTTGAGATTGTTGAAGTTCAGTGTAGACACTAGCACCTGGTCCCCTTCCTTGAAGTCAGGTTCCATATGTGATTTGTCCCACCTCTGCTTATTGTATTCTTTTGCCTCAGCTATGCATTTGGCAGCTGTGTCACAGGCCCTCTTCCACATATCATGGAAGTCTTTGGCTGAGGGGTGGATAGTCAGGAGATTTTTCTTCAAGTGATCCACAGGAAACAGGGGGTTCCACCCTTTCTCCACCAGTGCAGGTGTTTTACCTGTGGTAGAGTGCTGGCTTGTATTATAAGCCAGTTGGACTGCTGGTAAGAGGGTAACCCAATCATGGGTGTATCCCTCATGGTCCTTGTATTCCATGCCATAGGCACAGAATCTTCTGAGGATGTCCTCCATTCTTTTGATCATCCTCTCAGCTAGGCCATCTGTTTGTGGATGGTAAGCTGTGCAAAAAGCAAGTTTGGTACCAAGCATGTCATATAAGTTAGTCCAAAATTCAGATGTGAATTTTGGGTCCCTATCACAAATGATGATCTTAGGGACTCCATAGGTAGATATGATGTTATTCCAAAACAACAGAGCAGTATCCATGGCTGTGTCTTCTTTATGGCATGGTAGAAACCTCATGCTCTTGCTTAACCTATCAACTATGATCAAACAGGCATTATAGTTTTCTTTCCCCCCTGGGACAAGTCCTGTTACCCAGTCCATGTTGATGGTTTCCCATGGGTGTTTGGGTTCTTCTATGTGTTGAAGCAACCCATACTTCTTCCCATGTTTCCTATTTGCCTTTTGGAATCTTTCACAAGTGTTGATGTATTCACTCCCTTCTTGTTCCCACTTGGGCCACCAAGCTGTGCTTGCTACCCTCTCTTTGGTCTTGTCCTCACTCATGTGTCCCATATAGGGACAGTCATGGAATTCTTGTATGATCAATGAGATGTGGTCTCTGTCTACCACTGTGAGTGCACTTGTGTCCTTTTCTCTGTGGTAGAGCAGGCCATATATAAGAAAAAACTTATTGTCCTTATAGGCCCTCAACCAGGGTTCTTCCAGCTGGGTTTCCAGTTCTGGACTCCTGTACTTTTGTTGAAGGAGTTGGAGTAGTATGCTACACTGTTTGTGTTTGGCATAAGACTTCTGTACTGCACTGAAGAATTCCTTGTGCAGTCCTGAGGAACTTATTCCCAGTATGGGAGTTTCTGTCCCTTCTGAGTCAGTGTCTCCACTGTCAAGGGTACCACTTTCTGGTGCTCATTCAGATATTCTGAAGTTCTTCCTCCTATCTATTTCCATGAAATGGATAGGGATCTTTGCTGAAACTTCTGGGTCATAAGCTGGCTTGCTTTTGACATTGTCCAGTGGCCATCTGCTGAGGCTGTCTGCATTGGTATGGCTTTTACCTTCTTTGTATATGATGGTCATGTTCCCTCTATACTCCTGGATGGCCATTTGCCATCTCAGCATGTGGCTATTTTTAGTCTTCATGTTTAGTAAAGACTTCAAAGCCGTGCAGTCTGTGTAGACTTCAAAGACTGCACCCTCCAAATAATAATGGAGTTTTTCTAGAGCCCAGACTAGACATAGACATTCAGTCTGGGTGGCCCCATACCTGGCTTCTGAGTCTTTCAGCTGCCTTGAGATGTAGCAAATTACTCCTTCTCTTGGTTCACCATCCACAATTTGTCTTTGGTGAAGGGCTGCTCCTGGCCTTGACTGCATGCTGCATCTATATATAACTTGAATGGTAGTTCAAAGTCAGGTAAGATGAGCACAGGTGCATTAGTGAGTTCATATTTGATCCTCTCATATGCATCCCTCCTTTCCTTGGTTATTTCAAAAACTACGTCCTTTGAACATAACTTGTACAAACTACTAGTTATGTGGGCAAAACCTTTGATGTGGTTTCTATAGTAGCTAGCAAACCCAAGGAAAGATTGAATCTCTTTGATGTTCTTTGGTACTGGCTTTTGCAGTACTGCTGCTACTTTGTTCTGGTCAATTGCCAGACTAGACCTGAGACTTTATGTCCTAGAGCTAGTAGCTCTTGTTGGCCAAAATTACACTTTTTGAGTGAAATTTTTAGATTAATGGGTATACATTTACTTAGAACTCTGTCTATGTATTGTACATGGTCTTCCCATGTCTCTGAGTATATAATGATATCATCAATATATACTACCATCCAGCCTTCCATTATTTCTTCTTGAAATATGGTGTCCATCATCCTTTGGAAGTGGGCTGGTGCATTCTTGATGCCGAATGGCATCCTGGTGTACTCATATATACCCATATGGCATATTATCCTGAATAACTTCATAGAGTTTGGTTTAACTCCATTTTGGTGGAAACCTTTCATACAATCCATTTTGGTTATATATTTGGCCTTGGCCAGTTTATCTAAGGCATGGGGTATCCTTGGTATAGGGTACCTGTCTGCTTTTGTGTATTTATTCAGGGCTCTGAAATCTTCACAAAATCTAGACTTGCCATCATGGCAGGTGATTAGGACAGGGGTGGTGATTTACACCATTTTATTATGTCCAATCTTCCTGATGACATCCATGTCCAGGAGTTGATTGATATGTTTCTCAATTTCTTTCCTGGTTTCCAGGCTTGCTGGATAAGGAGGTCTCCTCAGCATAGGTGGATAAGGCCTTTCCACATCCAGATATAGTTCTATATCATGGCCTTTGATCTTGCCTAATGGTTCTTCACCAATGGCAAATGCTGGTCTGTTCTTTCTCAGCATCTTCAGTAAACTTAGTTTTTGTTTACTGGTGAGGGTAGTGCTAAACTGTCCCTCTCTGAATTCCTTCAGAGGTTCTTCTAGTGGATCTGGAGAAAATATCTGGTATATGTCAAGTGAAAATTTCTTTTCCTTGTTAGTATCAATGGTGATGTGCCTATTTTTACTGTTGTAAATGTCTATGCCATACATCCTCTGGTAATCTGTTCCCAGCAGAAACTCTTGGATGTGGGCATCATTAAGCACTACAAACTCTGGGTTGAGTCTGATATTACCCTTCCTGTGGGGTATAATTATTTCTTTGATAATTGTCCCAATGGAAGTCATCTTCCCTGATACACTTTTAAAGTTCTTTGCCTTAGTGGGCAAGAGCTGTTTTTCCCAGTTTGGGAAGTGGGTATCCAGATAGTTTCTGGCCACTATGGAGCAGTGTGCTCCACTATCAATGATCAGTGGGTGGTGAGCATTTTCAATACAAACAGTCATTTTTGTGGCTGTCCCATGTATATATGCCATCCCTATGGTTGGTGTAACCAGGAATGTTTGTGCATCTGGTGTGTGTTTGCACAATTTCTTGTTAGCAGTGTCCTGTGGCATGCCTGCTTCCAATTGTATGTCCTGGATTTCCAGTGGGATTTCCTCTTGGTATTCCACTAGAAATTCCTCTCTTGGGTCTGGATCATCCTCAGATGGTTCTCTGATGGCATCACCCATGGAGTCTGATTCAGAATCTTCTGTTGGAGGTTCTTCCTCAAGGACTTTCTCTATGGCATAGACTTTTTTCTTTGCCTTTGGACAGTTGTTGGCATAGTGGTCTGTTGAACCACAATTGTGACAAGAATTCTTCTTCTTAGCCACTTCTGCCACTCTTTCTCTGGGTTTGTCTTTAAACTCTACCCTGAGTGGTTGTTTCTCTTTGAAACTTCTGCTTCTATATGGGGTGAATTTCCCTATATTAGTCCTCTTCCTTATGTCTTGTAAGGTGTTGGCTATGTCATCTAGAGTGCAATTTTGGTTGCATCTGCATTTCACTGCATGCTCTAGTTCTCCTAGCAGTCGTGTCAGGTGTTTGTGATTCCTCATTTGGATGTTCAACTGAGGATCAATGGCTTTGAGTCTTTTAGACTGTCTAAGACACCACTCATATGGATCTTTTCCCACAGAGTATTTGTCATTTTTAAATGACATGGTCTTTTGCCATATCCAAGTTCCATTACTGTACTTTTGGATGATTTGACTCTTCCACCATGGCCAGTTTCTCCTGCCATGGATTTCTTTCATTTCTGTGTACCATATACTAGCATGTCCTTTAAATGCAGTATTCAATCTAGCAGTGTTCCAGTAGTCTGGTATGCTTGGTACATCAATGAAGAGTCCATCAATATAATCTATGAGTTCCATATGATCATATTCTCCTTACCAGGGAATTTGGGCCAGCTTGAGGCCTCAGGAAGCTGTTTCAAGGCTTCCTTCTCTGAATAAGACATGCCATCGCCATCTTGGTATTGTGATGGGGATCTTGCCTTATTCATCAACATGGCATCTGGTTTGATGTCATCTGGCTGATATGGATTATCCATAGCTTGGCCTTGTGGTTGGGGCTTCAAGCTATGGTAGGCATTAAACAACTTGTTAATGTCTTGATCCAGACACTCCCTGTCCCTTGTGCTGTGGTGTTGTTCTTCAAAGACTATATTCAGTCTTTTGTTGGTTTCTTCAGAGGCTTTGCTCAGTTGAGCATATCCTTCTTGAAGGTTCTTAACTATTTGTTCCAAGGAGGCTTGAGTTTGTCTCATCCTCTCTTGGCTAGCTTCAATTTCTGCAAACTGCTTTGCAGATTTTTCAGCATATTGGGACATTTGTAACCACAGTGTATCACTGTTGATGTTATTCTCAGATGTGACAATGTTATTTTCAGTCTGCGTGGGGGTAATGTTTCTATTACTAAGACTACTGATTCTAGAGTGGTTTACAACTACTTCTGGTTCTTGTGTACTTCTTTTACCAAATCTAACAGCTTCTGGATCATGGGGTTTGACTCTTTCCACCTCTGGTTGAAGGAGGCTTTGTTCTTGCCCTTGTTTCCTTGTCTTCTCCTGGAAACTTCCTGGAATTGTGAAGAATGGTGACTCTCGGCCACTGACCTGCTGGTTTCTGAATGGTGTGAAGCCACTGGAGAGCTGATTTGGCCTGCTCCTTGTGAACCTGAAGGAATCTGAGTAGGACCTGTCTGGGTTAATTGTTCTTCTATTGCTTGGATAGTGGCTTGATTCTCCCTTATCCTGTGTGCCCTTGCCTCCAGGAGTCTGTGCTTCCTGGTAGGATTCCAACCTTTGGTGATTACCATAAGGTCTTTGAAGTCTATCTCTTTGACACAGATCTTCTGGAAACTTGATCCAATTCTTCCCAGTGAGTTGCTAGGTTGAACCTCTTTTTGTCCATGCTCCATTGAAATAAGTCTTTGAGGAGTTGGTGGATCTGAAGAACTTGATCCATATCCTTCCAGGCCTCTGGTTTGAGGTTCCTGTTGAATTGGAGTGTGAATGGCATGGTTGATATTATCTCCCTCATTGTTTTGCCATCCACCACTGTGTCCAAGGTGTCTTCTTCCAGGTCTTCTGGTTCTGGACAATCCTTCTCTGTCCTCTGGATGGTTCCTTTGGAACCCAAGGTCTCTGAGGTATGCAGGGGACATATCAGTGTTTGCAAGCAGTCAAAAACTTTATGTTCTTATGGTATTTACCTTTGACTGTGCCTTGTACAAATTCATTATCTGCTGCTTTGGGCAGTTTGCCTTTGGAGGTTACAACTGGGTTAAAAATTGTAATCTTCCCTGTACAAGTGGTTAAGGTTGGTTTACCTTTTATTGAAGCAGAGTTTCGTGGTTCTCTACTCCTCTGAGTGGCTATTGGTGTCCACTTCTTGGCTGTGATGAGGCTTTCACTAAGCCTTTTTCCTTTGCCCTTACTGCCCTCTGGTTCTGAGGGTGTCACTAGTGTGTTGGCCTGTGACTGGGTCTCAAGTGGTATGAAGTTCTCTTCCACTGAATCAAACAGGAAAAAGAGGGCTTATGTCAGTTAAGACTTCTTAAAAGGCTGGTTTGCACGTCTAAGAATGGCCTCTGGGCTTGTATATTATTACAATATGCCCTTGTATTATGACAATGTAATTGAATTAACAATTCCACGTCAAAAATACAGCTTACTGATATGTGGTATACTGTTTGTATACCAATATCTCACAGAATACTTGTAATTAGCAAATATAATCTGTCAAAAGATGGTGTATTACAGGGCAATTGAGTTAACAATCTGCCCAAACACGCCTCAACTGTTGGTTTATCAGTATGAGCTGTCTTGATTCAATTAAGTATTAAGACTGTATTAGTGGCTTAAAAGTGTTTTTATATACAAAACATTCCAAAAATACTGGTCTTGTGGTTATTAGCCATGTGACAGATACTCTATAATATATGAGTATTTATTTAAAAATTAAAAAAATATATATAAAATATATATTTATAAAGAAAATGACGCCTAAAAAAGGTAAAACAGGTGTCAATAAATGATAAAAAAGAGAAAAACTTACTTGTAAGGTCCAAGAATAAGTAACAAAACACGGCCAGGCCCCCAAAATGTCAGGGTGAGTCTATGATAAAGGTGTATATAAGTATTTACAAGCTTTAACTATGACTGTGACACAGTAGAAATCATTTTTAAAAGATGATAAATTTGATAATAGATGATTTAATTTAAGATTTAAGGGATTTACTATAGAGATATAGTGGTGGTTAGCGCTGTTGAAAGCCCTGGGTGTAACTTTTACCTGTTGGGTTACAATAATAAAAGCTACAATACTTGAATTTAAAGTATACCTTATTATTTTCCAAGAGTATAACTGTTTTGGACAGTTGTACTATGTAGGAATTCAAGAGCAGGATGAGGAAAGCTATTCTGGAAGTGAAAAGCCTCCTTTTAATCCTGAAATGGGGTGGAAAGGGTGCTAGACCTTTCCACATAGAGGAAGTGAAGATTTTTCACTTTCTAGTACTGGCTTGTGGTTTGCAAACAGCCTGTATAACTCGTATTGGGCTCAGATGTGGTTTTGAAACCACATCTGGGTGGTTTTCACCAATACAGGGTGAAAATTTTCATCTGGGGAGCTCACAGCCTGATTCTGACGTGTATGACGCGTAGAATGCTGTACAGAAACTGTATGGGACCCCAGTATTGACTGAAATATGAGGTATTGAAGTAAAAACATGCTTCTTTGTCTATTTGACACCTCATATTCATGGTTATGGGATATAATCCCATGTTAAGGCTGTATATGACAGCAGGTGGGATTTTGACCTTAAAACAGCCATAACTTTGTCAATTCTTGAGATATCAACCTCATAATTGATTCAGTGTGTAGCCCTGTATGTTCGCTACACAATGGTACCTCATTTGATATGGGTATCATTAAATATGGCAAAGCTATCCCATGTACAAGAATTTTGTACATTTGCGTGTTTTAGGCAAAAAGCTTTATTGAGCTTGTTTGCCCCATAACTTCTGCAGTAGTTGAGATATGGGGAAATGGATGACACCATCAGATATCCCTGATTGTGCTATTTCCAAGAATACCCCACTTCAGGTATCCCACACTAAAAATGTAGAAGTTAGATGAGAGGTGAATGTTTTGTTCACCCTTATTTGGCCTGAAATTGACCATAACTCCAGTAATATTGGTGCTAGCTCAGTTTTGCTGGTCCCATTGGATAGCCCTGGCTTAGAGATTCATTTTGAATACCCATTTGATGGGGTTAAGCCTCTCCTTCTAGATTTTAGATGAGAGGTGAAAATTAAGGTTTATGCTCAGCAATAGCTTTGAGCAGGAATAACTTTGTTATTTCTTGTCCTATGGTGATGGGACTTATATTTTCAGAAAGAGGTGAGTTTCCTCTGTATTTTGATATCTTTCGAGCTGATTTGGCTCAGCTCCATGTTTTGGTGGTATCTTGGCTATACCATTGGTTTATGGTATTTTGGCTATCATGCCTGTGCTCTGGTTTTGAGTCACAGGCTGACACATTTGATGGTTGCAAGATTCTCCCAGATGAACTCAACTATGAAATTCATGACAAGGAGCTCCTTGGGCTCTCAAGGGCTGGAGAGCTTTTCTTCCTTCTCTTTCAAATCCTTGTGAGGTCTTGACAGACCACTCTTCTCTTCTGTATTTTATGTCTTCCAAATTTCTTACTCATCGTCAGGCCCGTTGGTCTGAATTTCTTTCTGCATTTTATTTCACTATTGCTTACCGCCCAGGCAGGCTCGCCACTTTACCAGATGCCTTGTCACGTCAGGATAACATGTACCCAGAGAGGGGGGTGGACTTCATCAGCAAGAATCCTCAGAATTTTCATGAAGCAATCAAGCAAGATGGAATTCATGAATCAATATTCTCCTCAATCAAACTAGAAATTTTGTCAGATCTAGTTGAGAAGCTTCAAAAAGAAGTATGGCAAGACAGAGAATATAAAGAAATACTCAAGCAACTAGCAAGAGGTGAATCAGTTACAGATTATTCTCTTGAGCCTCAAGCCAAGTTATTGCTATTCAAAGATAGAGTGGTAATACCAGGAAATGAAGAAATCCAACTCAATCTTCTTCAAATGTGTCATGACTCACCATTGGCTGGCCATCCTGGCAGGAGAAGACCCTCAAGCTCATCAAGACTGATTTTTATTGGGCTGGAATGAATCAAATTATCAAGAGCTATGTGTCCTCATTTCAGCAATGTTCAATAAACAAGAACATTCACCATAAGAATTTTGGATTACTAAAGCCTCTTCAAATTCCATTTGGTCCTTGGAATTAACTATCAATGGACCTTATCACTCAATTGCCTCTGTCAAGTAGCTTTGATTCAATTTTAGTAGTTGTAGACAGATGCTCAAAAAGGCAATATTAATTCAAACTTTCTTAGCAATCACTGCTTTGGACTTAGCTCAAATCTTTATTAGTAATGTCTTTCCCAAACATAGCCTTCCAATAAGTATTGTTAGTGATAGAGGTTCATTATTTGTTTCATCATTTTGGACTCAATTGTATCAGCAGCTCAAGATATCAACAGGTCTTTAAACTTCCTTTCACCTTGAAGCAGATGGACAGACAGAGAGGGTAAATCAGATTTTAGAACAGTATCTTTGGATGTATTTCAGTTACCATCAAGATGACTGGCACACCTGGCTCTCTCTGGCTGAATTTGCCTATAATAATGCAGAACATTAATCAACAAAACAGTCACCTTTTTTCACCATTTATGGAAGAAATCCCAGATTTGACTTAATTCACATTTCTCAAGAGACACCTACTGGAAATTTATCAACAAAACTCCAATCAGTACAGCGAGTTGTCAAAGAAGAATTAGAGTCTGAAATAAAGCGTTTTAAGCAGTATGCAGATATAAATAGAGAAATTCTACCTGATTTCCAACCTGGGGACAAAGTATGGCTAGCTTCTAAGAACATCAAGAAAACAAGACCCACCAAGAAACTCTCAGAAAGAAGGTTGGGACCGTTTGAAGTTCTGAAGAAGATTGGCAGCCATGCATATCACCTCAAGTTGCCTCAACAATGGAAGTCAGTTCACCCTGTTTTCCATGTGTCCTTATTAGAACCAGTGAAGCAATAAGCTATCCCAAATTGACATCAAGTTCCACCACAACCAGTCATAGTGGAAGAGCAAGAAGAATGGGAAGTGGATCAGGTTCTGGACTCAAAACTTGAGAGAGTTACATTACGGTATCTAGTGGAGTGGACAGGATTCAATGAAGACCCAGAAAGAACGGCTTAGGAGCCAGCTTCAAACCTTAACAATTCCTCAAACCTTTTCAAGGATTTCCACACCCTTTATCCAGACAAGCCTGGCCCAAATGCCTCAAGAGTTTGATTTATGGTTCTTGGTGGGGATTGGAGTTTATGAAAGTAAGTTCCTCTCCTGGCATGCACCTTTAACGGGGTATTCTACCCAAATATGTTGTAAGCATCACCTTGGCCACTTTATGAGCACTTTTCAATTTCTTTGGAAAGGTTTGAAAGGCCTTGCAACATCAATACTCTCAAATGTGGACCTTTCATCAAGATATGGCCAAATTCCCTCTTTTTGTTTTTATTATTCCTATTTCTTTCATATTTATTATTCCAAATTATGCCATTCACTATTATTCAAGACATTCTTTAGCTCAAATGAATTAAAGGCAAAGCTTTCTATTCCTTTATGATGCTTGGTGGGGAGTGGAAGGTATGAAAGTAAGATCCATCTCCTGGTATGCATCTCTGAGGGTTCTACTTCTTGTAAAACAACACCTTGGCCACTCTGTGAGCCTCAAATGTTTGGTTTTATCTTTTTCAGGAAAGTTATGCCAAAAATCAAGCATCTCACCACAAGAAGATCAATCCTCAGAAGTTTCTTTATTTTCTTTGCTTTACTCTCTTTTTCTCTCATTTTCTTTTCTTTTCTTTACTTTCATATTCTTTTCTTTCTTTCTAAAAGCAGCAGCATTCCTTCCCAAATCATGTATGGGAGGTTCCAATTATTTTTTATCTTTTATTTTAGTATCTTATAAGAGTGGGGATAGAAGTAAAACCAAAACAAACAAGGACAACTAAACTAGTTATCTCTACCCAAATAATCAAATGTTTTCTGCAAATAATTAATAAACTCATCACTACCTTCAGCATCCGGATCAGGTGGGGAATCAGAAATTTGTCTTATTCTATTCACTATTTCTTCAGTGTTGATTTTGAACATTGGACTTCTGAACCTGAGTATATTGGCCTACCACCAACTGGGATGGGCCCTCCAACATTAGCCCACCTGGCCACATCCCTCTGCCTAGAACCAGTCACTGAAGGAAGATATCAGTAATCTGTCAAGCAAGAAAGTCAATTCTCTTACAAGCAGAATACCCCAAGGTACCATCAAGAGTGGGAGCCTCAGAAACTGGTAACTCTTTCCCAAAACGTCCATCTTTCTTACTCCATAAATACCTCTTGATGTTTGAAGCTTGCTTGCCAGTATGGCAACATGGCTTCTTCCCAATAAAGCAGTAGTGGCATTTTGAAGATCTAGCATTGTAATGTTCAAAACAATCTTTGCCCTTGGTCAAACATTCAGTACAAGCAGGATCAAGAACTTCAACTGCTTTGTAACCATTGCAAGTTTGGGTGGGATCAAAATGACCAGAAGAAGCCATTGATGGTGAAGAAAATTGACTGAGAATGCCAGAATGATGAAGGACAGATGGTGGTGGCGCAGAAAGGGAAGATTCAGTGAGTTCTGTCAGTTTGGAACTCATGACTAAGGAATATGCAAGCAGAAGATTCAAAAAAGTCAGATTATATCATTTCAAGTCTGAAGACAATGCCCTCAAGGAAGTGGGGTCCATAACTCAATGATGGCTCCCCCCTCAAAGTCCTTAAGGTGGTGAGTCCAGGTCTCTTTTGGACTGAAGTCACCACCCAGGAACTCCGGTGAAGCTTTGGGGAGGTCAGGATCTTTATGGCCCGGGACCCTTCCGATGGGCCCAGGCCATGGACCATTTCAATGGTCCCATGGGAGCCCTGAAGCCCCAGCAATTTTGGGCTCAGGGGTCAAATTTGGTCCTGGGGGTCTCCAATAGCCCCCACAGCTCACAGACTGCAGACCATAGGACCCCAAATCAGCCAAGGCCACAATTGGGCCAAGAATTGCCCTAGACCCAAAAAGACCAAACATCACTATAGAAATAGACCATGACCCAAAATCAATGGTGGGGAAAATTGGGCCCAAATCCATTTTTGAGGCATTTTCAAGGACATGGGGACAGGACCGCCTTTTGAAGACTTTTTGAAAGGGATTCCAATCAGGGAAAGAAGGGCCAAAACATCAATTGGCCCATCCACAATGAGCTATATGAACATATACTCATTGGCCATCAAATTTTCAGCAGGGCAGCTCTATGGTACTCATTTTGGGATACACCCCAAACACCATGACTTGAAAGGAAGGAAAAGCATATTTTGAAATTGAAAAGCACTTACTTAAGTTAAAAGAAGGGGGAAGATAATGCAAATCAAGTATGACAGTGAAGAAATGAAGAGGGGATTTTCAGGATAATGGTCAAGAGGAAATTATGATTTAAAAGGAATTTTTTGAAAAAAATGGGGGGATATTGAGATGCCACTCAACAGTGGTAGGGTATTATGGTGTTCAGGAGCCCACCAGTTTCAAAGGGGTGATACTGTAGCAACCACTAATCAGGGGTAAGGGTATTCATACATACACCCACTCAAACACCTCAAACCAGCAAATCCACTGTGTGTATCAGAATTCAGTTTCAGCAAATCTTCTTTGCTGAAGCATGCATACAGTCTGGTTCATCAATAAAGCCTGCCAATACTTGTACAGGTTGGAATTACCCAATACAGTCTGGATACACCATCCCCAAACTGTATTATCACTAAATACAACCAATCCTCTTATACAGATCCTGTACAGTATACAGGACCTGTATTGGCCAGACTCAATTCAATCATCTAATCTTCTCATGAGAATTCTCTGTCTGGATCAGGGGTGGTGATTCTCACATATACCAGCCCCTCTTTCTCCCCCCTGGGAATTTTTCCCCAGTTAATTAATTTAGTATATTTATTATTTCATAATTATTCTTATCCTTATTTTGGGGTATTATAATTATTTAATTTTAAGTTAGTCTTTGCCTTTTTTCTTTCATTGCCTATGCTGTATGAGTTGGGTGGCCATATCCTTATTAAACCTTCTCTTTCCATTCTGACAGGTTGAAACAGTGGACTTGGAATTGTTTGTGGTTGGCTCTTTTATTCTTGCTCTTATTTCTTTTTCCTGCTTTTTTTATATTCTCTTATTTAGTAACACTCTTAATTTTATTTCTTTCTTATCATATCCTTGAGCCCTCCATAAGTGAGTCCCAGGCCCTCTTCACTTCAAAGAGCCCCTGTGACACATACATATGCACAAAAAGTCTTGTACATGGCATAACTTTTCCATGTTTAATGATAACAATATCAAATAAGGTACCATTGTGTAGGACACATTTAGGGCTATACAATGAACCAACTTTGAGCTTGATATTTCAAAAACTGACAAATTGATGACAGCTTTAAGGTTCAAATCTCACGGTTTGGGCAATACAGTCTTACCATGAGATAATATCCCATAAGTATGATTATGAGGTGTCAAACAGACAAAGAAGAGTGTTTATACTGCAATGCCTCATAATTCATTCAATACTTGTGTCCCATACAGGTTCTGTACAGAATTCTACACATCATACACATCAAAAGAGGGCTGTGTGGTCCTCAGATGAAATGTTCACCCTGTATTTGTGAAAACTGCCCAGATGTGGTTTCAAAACCACATCTGAGCCCAATACAGGCTATACAGGCATTTTGAACACCACAAGACAGTCCTTGGAAGTGAAGGATATTCACTTCCTCTACGTGGAAAGGTCTAGAAGCCTTTTTCACCCAATCTTATGATAAAATTAGCCCTTTTCTCCACCACAAAAGGTTTCCTCATCCTTCTCTTGAATTTCGACATTGTACAAATGTCAAAAACAGATGTACTCTTGGAAAATAACCAGGTATAATTATAATCTTAATTATTTTAAGCCAACCAGTAAGGCTGCACCCAGGGCTTTCAACAGCACTCACCACCACTATTCCTAAATATTAAAGCCCTGAATATTCTTTTATTAACCCTTATAATATCAAATAAACTTTCTTTTTACTATTCTTACCATTTCAAAGTCATAGTTAAAGCTTGTAACTAGTCATTAATAAGCTTCATCATAGACTCAGGTGAACAGTGTGGCTCTTGTTCCTGGAGGGGAATGTATCCTCTCCTGTCTGGTGGTAGGATTTAACGAATCTCACTGTGAACACTGCATTTTTCCTGGAAAATGGTTTTGTGAGTCTGATTTCCCTTGAATTTTGCCCTATAAACCTAGTGATAATAAATGGTCCCACAAATGAGTCTCTCATTTTCTTGAGGATTTTTAGATTATTGATTCTCAAGGCATAGAAATAGCACTTGGTCACCTTCTCTGAAGTCAGGTTACTTGTGGTTCTTATCATACCTCTTCCTGTAATATTATTTTTCCTCAGGTATGAGTTTTTCTGCTGTATGACATGCTCTTTTCCGCATACAATGAAGGTCTTTGGCTGTGGGTGGATAATCACAATATTTTTATTTATTTTATCCACAATATAAAATGGGTTCCATCCTCTTTCTAGCAGTGAGGGTGATTTCCCTGTTTTATAGTGCTAACTTGTCTTATAAGCAAGCTTTATAGTAGGTAAAATTGTAACCCAATAATGGTTGTATCCTACATGATATTTATATTCAATGCCATAGCCACAGAATCATCTGATGATGTCCTCCATTCTTTGTATCAGCCTTTCAGCTAGTCCATCTGTTCATAGGTGATAATCTCAAGAAGACTCAATTTTAGTCCCAAGCATGTCACAGAGCTTGGTCCAAAATTCTGATGTGAACTTTTGGTCTGTGCATCAAATAATTATCCTAGGTACTCAATAAGTAGCTATGATTTTCTTTCAGAATGTCTTTTAGCCTTAGAGGTATTATTATATACCCAAAATACTACAATTAACAAATCTGGTTATAATGATAAATATAATGAATTTGTTTATATTATTGAAAAAAAGATTAATATATATATATATGATTTATTTATAAAAAAAAGCTTATTATAATTTAAAAATAATTTATTTTACTATAATTTATAAAGAAAATTACATTAAAATTTAGAATGGTGAAAATACCTTTTACTTGTAAGTATTAAGTAAAATAAATTTTCATCAAAAATATTAAAATAAAAATATTTTTGGAAAAAAGTTGAATAAAATTAGTATAGCTCTTTGTGCAATAAATAAACACATGAAAATAGTTTCACCATTGGATTCCTCATTAAGAATAAGGTGGGCTTACCTCTGGGTGAAATCTCTGTAACTCAACTGTAAATAACCTTAAATTAAGGTTTTAGTATTTTCTGTATGAAAATTGAAAATCCTCAAATTATTGATTCAATTCACACCACATGTGGTTTTAAGCATCAATTTTTGTGTTAAAATTGATGTGTGGTGTGTAGTTTAGAGGTTATGATGAATTGAAGTATTTTCAAATAAAATGTCAAAATGTGTGCATGTATTAAATAAGTGAACTTTGATTGACATATGAGGTATCAAGTATTATAGTTTTTTACTTTCAATCTCAATTGAATTACATATGTAAGTTACAAGTATAATACATGATGAGGAATTAATGAAAAAATAAATTGGAAAGATTAATTCTTGGGGGAAAAGGAATCTTAGCTCCAAGGGTGAGAGACTCCCCCCAATTCTTGCTGACAGTCATGGGTTGTCAGAATTCACACAAAAGCTTGTTAATTTTGGCCTGGAATTGAGTCACAGGGTTGGTGACTCAATTAATGATAAGTATTTGATACTAACCAGGGCAGTTTTAACTGTTGCCAAGAGGGTAGAACTACCCTTAAGCTAAAATAATCTTAGTAAGAGCAGTTTTAGCTATTTTTTACTTCTCTTACACACATCCTGAAGTTTCATGAAGGCTTTAAACCAGGTTTTACTATAGAAATGGCTGATTTAAGCATCTAAAATGGCTGAAAATAGCAAAAAATGGCTAAAACCACCCCTTTTTTGGTCTAAACAAGGTATTGATGATTGGATAATTGGCTTTTGTTTTTTAAGAGTGTTTTCCATGACTGGAAAGTGTAAATTTCACTTTTGGAGTTAGAAAATTGGTCACTATAAAAGTATGTCTTCTTTTCCCCACTTTTCTCTTCATGTTATCATCTTTTCCTTTTATAATTAGTTTAAACACTGTGAAACCGAAAGAAACATTCCAATCACCCTTTTTATATCATTTTGAACTTTTTGAAAATGTTAAAAACTCATTATAAGCACTTTTTGTAAACTCCATAAACATTTATCCCCTTGAACCACCACAAAAGTTAATTAAAGCATCTTTCATCACTGTTGACTTTGTCACTTCGTTTCCAAATTCACTCTGGTCACTTTTGGGCGTGTTTTCTCTTTACTAACCTTTTCAAATACTTTGTTCTCCTATCAATTTCCTGAATTTCTGTTCTCAATTAATTACAATCAAAATTTCTTTTGTAGCCTTAAATATCTCTTGTAGAGTACTTTTGGATGAATTTTTATTGTTGGTAAAACAATAAATCTTTATATTGTTATTGTTTTATACTTTTGAAAATAAAAACAATAAATTTGGTGTGTTTTGTCTTAAGAATCTTAACTCTCAATATTTTTAATCATATTGTACCTTATCCAAATTTTGAGGACAGGAATAGTACTCAATTTTCAATCAAATTTTCATATCCAAACCTTAAATTTGGGGGCCCAGTGGTGATATTTTACATGTAAAATAATTTTTTCAACTTTTCTAATCTTTTTTCTTATATTTAAAAATTCAAAAATAAATAAAAAATAATCATAATTCAAAAAATTCATAAAAAAATAAAACGTTTTTCAAATTATAAGTGTGGCTTTATTTTTTCACTTTATTAATTACTTTTTTCATTAGTCTTAGTGCCTGAAAAAGTGGTAAGACAAGAAAATATTGAAACAGCATCAACAGTCACTAGTATTATCCCTCAAAGTACTGTCAATTCTAAGCATAATCTAATGTTTTTATAACTGAGAACAATCAACAAGAGCCAATTTCTTCAGAATGAATTAATTTGGACATGATTAATACTCTCCAAAAACCTAATAATTTGCCCAATAGTAGGTTTTTTGACATAAAATTACTATTTTAAGCTTTTTTAATCATAATTATGCCTTAAGCCAGATCAAGAGCAAGCTATAGCCCCCAAGAAGCTCTCAAAAAGAATATAGATGTGTTTATGGAAGAATCCAATCAGTTACAGGAGGACAAGGGTTCATAAATGATACCCAAACTGACAAATTATGCCATTCTGAAGCTGATGAAACGTTTTCCTTCAAGCAGAGCTGAAAACACAACAATAAGCCTAAGTGGACATTTACAAAGCCAGCCAGAAGGCTCACAACAATGCCTGCAGCACAAAGAGTACCAGATCCTTGCATATCTGTGGAAAAACTGCATTAATTCCTACCTGGCTGTGAGAAAATTCCTGGGCCATCCCAACACTTTAAAGTTACCCAATGGATGGCATCCATTGATGGAAAAGAAAAACATGATTCATTTAGAATCAGAATGGAGGAAAATCAACCCTCCACCGCCCAAGCAAGTTTCAAAAACATCCCAGCGACCAGCAGCAGCAATTCCAACATGAAAAAGCAGCCACACGTTCAGAACAAGGGCAAAGGAAAGCCACCAGACACAAAACCATACAGGCAGGGCTACAGAATCCCAAAGATTCCCCAGGATGCCATTTAAAATGTGTTTTAGATGGCCAGAACTATGATGGAATTATAGACAAAGGAGGAAGCCAGATTAAAATATCAGAAATGATTTCTGAAGTTCTAGATGCCATCCCAAATTGGTACATAGCCATAAATGAGGTGAAAAGCCATATTTATGATAAAAATTAATCAATTTTTAACAGTCTTAAAACAAATAATCTGAATTTGAGCCAAATAAATGAAACAATTATGTGTTTTGAAAAAGTTTTGAGGACAATTAAAGCTTCAAATAATGAAAATTCATTTGTTGATAAAATAAATTAACAATCTGAAATTATCAAAGAATTGACAGACAAATAATCTAAATTCAATTTTCATGAAATTATTGAATCAAGAATAAAAAAACCATAAATATTATCAAAGCAGATAATAAGAAAGTCCTTGATGATATTTCAACTTCATCTACTCAACTAAAGACATATAAAACTGCCTTAAAAAAGTGTTTTGACACCCACAGAAGGAAGTATCAACATCAATGATGAAATTTAATTGGGTCACTTCTGATCATACTAGACAAACTGAACTATGGCAAGAATTGAGATATAAAGAAGAGAAGGAGAATATGACCATATGGAATTCATCGCAGGTCTTGAAATGAGTAAAGAAGAATCTGCATTACTAGACAGATTGGTAAAATCAATATTTAACACCTTGTTTACCAAATCAACTCATGGATTGTGTATCAAATTAAGACAAGCACATCGACACCAAATTTGTACTTCATGGGAAATCCAAATTCTTAATAAATGGGCCAATGATCCTTGGAGATTTAAGGTAGAGACATCCTTTGAAGCTTCCATATTTAATGCTGAAAAAGACAAAGATTTACCATGGTTTTGCCAACAGAAAGACAGATTAACAACATTATATCCTGAATTGGCAGAATTTATGATTCACAGAAAGGTTCTGAGACAATGTGGAGGTGACTTAGACAATTCTGTCAAAATCAGGACAACTGAACAATCTTCAGCAGAAGATATTCTAAATATATTGGTAGAATTAACCACCAGAACCAGAACTGTTTCTAGTAGGTTAAATCTTAAAACAAGGTTTAACATACCTTGGAAAGATTCTGTGGACAAAAATCCCAAACAAAACTCTAATAATATGAAGTATAAATCTTCATATGTAATCATAAAGTGCCATTTTTTGCCAGAGCACCACACATTTGGGTAATATATGTCACAAAAGGGAAAAATAAATAAAATTGGCATTGAGAAGGAACCTCATGTTGAAAAGGATGATGTCAATGAAGAACATTCAGATGATAAATCATCAATATTTTCTGAATATTCAAAAGATATAGAAAATATCAATGTCACATTTGACATCATGGAATCTTATACCCCCTTGCCACAATTAAGCAATGGTAAACTTTCTTTATCAAAAGTTCAAGATGCACAACTTACGAAAACCATCTCAAAAAGAGGAAAAGGTTATACAGCTGGTAATTCCTGTATAACAGAAGTAGTGATTGATAACAAAACCACTACCCTTTTACTTGAGCCAGGAGCTTTCAACTCTTGTGTTGGAAAATCTTTTCTGAAGGATTGTGTACCCAATTTTAAGGTCAATTTTTACCAATTTATGGCATAAAATTCAACAGTGCCAGTAATCCAATGAATGCATATGAAATATATGAAACTACTGTCATATTCCCTCATATCAATGGAAATTTAAGAATAACTGTTGAATTTGATGTTATGAAAAACTGGTGTGGCACCCATTTCATATTGGTAAATGATTACTTAATCATGTATGGCATAGACTTTCATAACAAAAAATACAGATACTTTAGAATTGTGGACAATAATAATGAAAAATTTGCCTTTTTACCTTTTAAATCCCAAATTACAGTAATTCAAGTATCACCAGTCAACTTAGAGTTGGAGAAATTCAAATCTGAAAAGTTAAATGAAGCTTAAGTAACTCTTCATCTTACTGACAAACAGGAAAATGAACTATCCATGCTTCTATATTACCACAAAGCAGCCTTTGCATCAAAAAAAGAGCCTCTGGAAGTAATTGTTGGTTATGAGGTGGACATTATTTTGAATATTGAAAGACCTTATCCACCACTCTTGAGAAACCCTGCATATCCAGCAATCCCAAAATAAAGAGAGGCCCTGGAGCTCTATATCAAAGGACTTCTGGACCTTGGTGTGATAAGAAATGTTGGCCGCAAAGAGGAAGTAGCAATAACTACACCAGTCATAGTGGAATGGCATCATGGAAAATCAGTATGGTTGGGGACTTTAGACCTCTGAACACACACACAGTTCCAGACAGGTATCCCATACCATAAATCCAAATTTCCCTCACTCAAATTTCTCAAGCAGTGTACATAAGGACTATGGATTCCCTCAAAGGATTCCATCAGAATTTGGTGATACCAAGAGCAAGACAATATTTAAAAATTATTGTTTATTGTGAAGTTTATGAATATTTGAGGATTCCTTTTGGTATCAAAAATGCATCTTCACACGTCCAAAGGATAATGAATGAAATCTTCCCTAAAGAGCTTTCAGAAGGATGGTTATTCATTTGAATTGATTACATTATTGTCTCTTCCAAGACTTGGGAGGATCATACATACAAATTATCCAGAGTTTTGGAAAAATTCAATCTGTGAAGTTGAAAATCTTTTTAAAGAAATGCAACTTTGGATTGAAAGAACTAAAAGCCCCGGGACATGTAGTATCTGGTCTATCCCTTGAAATTGACAAAAACAAGGTTGAAGCAGTATTACTGAAACCTACACCTCAGAACAAAGAGGAAATTAAGTCATTTTTGAAATTTGCAGGATATTGAAGACAGAAAATTGAAAGATTTTCATCCATAGCAAGACCTCTTTATGAATTTTGTGGGAAGGACACAGTATTTGAGAGGAATTTTGACAAATTCAAAGCCTTTAAATCTTTTATACAAGACTTCACCACTGCTCCACCATTACTGATGGCAGACTTCAAGCTGCCTTTTAAGCTTTATATTTATGAATCAGGGGATGGACAGGGTGCTTAACTTCATCAACTCCAGATTATAAATGATAAGCCTGTAGAAGGACCCATATGTTTCATATTTAGGAAGATCAAACCAACTGAAACCATATATTGCGCAAGTAAAATGGAATGTTTATGCCCATTCTTGGCCTTAGAGAAACTGAATTACTTTCTGGAAGGATATGTTTTTGAAGTAATAAAAGATTGTACCACTGTTAAGTCACTTCTACACATAAAGCCACCCAACAGACGTATGCTCTGATGGCAAATAGCCATATGAGAGGATAGGGGTAATATGACCATTGTTCACAAAGATGGAAATATTCACAAAAATGAAGATGGACTAAGCAGATGGCCATTACCAAATAATATTGATAGGCCCTCTTATGTACCAGAAGAAGCTTCCCCACATATCCCAATAGAAGTAATCAGTGTTACAGACCTAAACATAGCCTTCATTCAGGAGGTAAGTAACAGTAATACTCAGGATACGAATTGTAGCATCCTATGCCAAGTACTTGCCAGAGACTCTAAATATAGAGCCTTATTACATGCCTTAGCTGAAATATTGAAGAAGTTGTATGATGAAGGAAGATTTCACTTACTGGATGGCATAATTTACCTTAGGACTGAATACACATGTGTAATGACAGTTGTAGATAAATCCTTAATCAATATTGTACTGAAAGAATGCCATAATAGCCCCTTCTCAGGGGCCTATCTGAGGAAAGAACAAGGGAGAAATTAAAGACCTGTATATGGTGGCCAATGTGGCAAAAGGATGTTTCAGAGTATTGCAAGCCCTGTGACAGATGTCAAAAGGCAAATAAATCCACTGGCAAAAGACTTGGAAATATTATCAAAGTCCAAGAACCCAGAACACCTTGGGAAACTGTCCATATTTATTTGGTAACTGGTCTACCACCAGTGGTTACAAAAGCTATAATTCATGCCTAGTGATTTTTGACAGGTTCAGTAAGACTCCAATCTTTCTGCCATGTCACAAAGATGATACAGCCATGGATACAGCTCTTCTTCTATGGAATAAAGTAGTATCATGGACTGGTCTATTCACAAAAATCTTAGTGACAGGGATCCCAAATTCACCTCAGCCCTCTGGAGAAACTTGAACCAATTATTTGGAACAAATTTATCCTTCTCTAAAGCTTACAACCCACAAACTGATGGTCTAGCTGAAAGAACAATCCAATCCTCAGAAGAAATGGTCAGAAGATTCTGTGCATATGGCCTAGAGCTCAAATATTGTGATGGATTCACCCATTATTGATGTAACCTTCTACCTGCATTGGAATCAGCATATAAAACATAAATTCATGCCAGTACCAATCAAACTCCTTCTATTATAGAAAAAGGATGGAATCCCAGACTACCCCAAGATTCCTTGAGGAGAGATCTGGTTGATATACATCCCAAAGCTGCTAGCTTCAAAGGAATTCTAGGAAAGGCCAGAGAGCTTGTAGTAAGGTGCATGGAGGACTCATTTGCATCCACAAAGACAAATGGGACAAATCACATGCCACTACAGACTTCAAAGTAGGAGATTTAGTACTTTTATCTACCACTAACTTCAATAACATCAAAGGATGTAAAAATCTCACATACTACTTTGCAGGACCTGTTTTTATTGAGGTCCTCCATGGAGAAAATGCTGTTGAGGTGGAATTATCTGAGGAACTTAGTAATAAGCATCCTACATTTCCAGTAAGGTTAATAAAGCCATATACATTTGGTAATTCTGAAAATTTTCCTTTGAGGACTAAAGCTCCCCAGCACATACCTCCTGTTGCATAATCTGGTACAAAGAAGATTACCCAAGTTCTCAAGGAAAGAAAGTTGAGAACTAAACAATTAAGGCGATACCTTGTCAGGTACAGTGACCCAACTTGTGAAGATTAATGGGTGGCAGAAAAAGACATACCTGAAGCTACTAAATTTCTCAGAAGGTTCAGACACACTAGAAATAACAATATTACAAAGTAATCTTCCTGTTTTCAACAAAAATAATAAAATAAAAATTTCTTTGGAAAAAAGTTCAACAAAATTGATTATAACTTTTTATCTAAAAAATAAAAATATAAAAATTCTTTCACCATTGGACTCCTCATAAAAAATAAGGTGGGGTCACCTCTGTAAAATTTTGGTAATTCAACTCTAAATAAGCTTAAAACAGGATTTTAGTATTCTCTGTAAAAAAAGTTGAAAATACTCAAAACTTTAACTTATTTCACATCACATGCGGTGTTAATCATCAATTTTTGTGTTGAAATTGAGGTTTCATGTGTAGTTTAGGAGCTTTGGGGCATTGAAGAATTTTCAATTGAAATGTCAAAATGTGTGTGTGTATGACATAAGTGAACTTTGATTTACATATGAGGTATCAATTATGACAGTTGTGTATTGTAAAAACTTGATTTAATTTCATATGTAAATTACAAGTATAATACATGATGAGGAATTAATGAAAAAATAAATTGGAAAGATTAATTCTGGGGGGGAAGGAATGTTGGCTCCAAGGGTGCCAGACTCCCCCAAATTTCTTGGTGAAAGTGGTTGATTGTCAGAATTCATGGAAGCTTTTGTCACTTTTGCCCTGTAATTGAGTCACAGTGTATGTGACTCAGTTGATGATGAGGTTTTAATACCAAACAAAGCAGGTTTAACTTTTTCCAAGAGGGTAAAACTACCCTTATATTAAATAAACCTTAGTGAAAACAGCTTTAACTGGTTTTGACTTCTTGTACACACATTCTGAGGTGTTTATAAGGCTTCAAACCAGGTATTACTACATCAATTGCTGATTTAAGTGTCTAAAATGGCTGAAAATAGCAAAAAAAACAGCTAAAACCAGCCCTTTTTTGGTCCAAACCAGGGCTCAATGATGCCACAATTGGCTTTTCTCTTTTCAGAGTGTTTTCCACCACTGAAAAAGTAAAATTTACTTTTGGAAGAAGAGAATTGGTGTCTATAAAAGAATTTCTTCTTTGCCCTACTTTTCTCTTCACATTAGAATCTTTTCCTTTTATAATTAGTTTAAACACTGTCAAACCATCAATCAAAGATTCCAATCACTCTTTTTAAATAATTTTAAATCTTCAATTATGTGAAAAAATCATTATAATCACTTTTTGTAACTTTTCTAATCATTTTCACCCTTGAACCACCCCATAAGTGAATTAAAGCATCTTTCATCACTTTTAACTTTGTCACTTTGTTTCCAAATTCACTCTGCTCACTTTTGGGTGTGTTTACTCTTAAATAATGTTTTCAAAGACTTTTTCTTTATATTAACTTCCTGCAGTTCTTTGGTCAATTAATTCCAATGGAAATTGCTTTTGAAGAAATTTCTTCTGTAGCCTTAAATATCTCTTGCAAAGTATTTTTGGATAAATCTTTATTGTGAGTAAAACAATAAATCTATATATTATTATTTTCTTATACCTATAAATTTAAAAAAAAAAATTGGTTTTTTTTTTCTTTAAAATCTTAAACCTTAATATTTTTAATAATATTGTACCTTCTACAAATTTTGAGGATACAAAAAGTATTTGATTTTCAATAAAAGTTTCATATCCACACCTTAAAATAACAATGCTGTGTCCATAGCTGTATTATCCTTGTGGCATGGTGGGCATTTAAGATTATTTCTGAACATGTCAACTATGAATAGGAAATCAGTGTAGTTCTCCTTGCCCCCTAGGAAAAGGCCAGTTGACCAGTTCATTCTAGTTATTTCCCATGAGTCTTTGGGCTCCTCTATATGTTGGAGTAGTCCATACTTTTCCCCATTCTTTCTATTTGCCTTTTTGAATATTTCACAAGTGTTTATATATTGACTTAACTCTTGTTCCCACTTAGGCCACCAAGCTGTGTGTTTTATCCTCTCTTGTAACCTATCTTCACTCACCTGTCCCATGTAGGGCATTCATGGCAATCTTGAAAAATCAGCCAGACATGGTCTCTATTTTTCCCACTGTGAGAGCACTTGTTTTTTTCTCTCTGTGATAGAGGAGTCCATATAAAAGGAAAGATTTGTTGTGCTTACTGTCAGCCTGTGACTCAAGACCAGAGCACAAGCATGACAGCCAAAATACCATAAACCAATGGTATAGCCAAGAGACCACCAAAACATGGAGCTGAGCCAAATCAGCTCAAAAGGTATCAAACAAAAGAGGAAACTCACCTCTTTCTGAAAATATAAGTCCCATCACCATAGGACAAGAAATAACAAAGTTATTCCTGCTCAAAGTTATTGCTGAGCATAAACCTTAATTTTCACCTCTCATCTAAAATCTAGAAGGAGAGGCTTAACCCCATAAAATGGGTATTCAAAATGAATCTCTAAGCCAGGGCTATCCAATGGTACCAGCCAAACTGAGATAGCACCAATATTACTGGAGTTATGGTCGATTTCAGGCCAAATAAGGGTGAACAAAACATTCACCTCTCATCTAACTTCTACAGTTTTAGTGTGGGATACCTGAAGGGGTGTATTTTTGGAAAGAGAACAATCAGGGCTATCTGATGGTGTCATCCATTTCCCCATATCTCAACTACTTCAGAAATTATGGGGAAAACAAGCTCAATACAGCTTTTTGCCTAAAACACGCAAATGTACAAAAATCTTGTACATGGGATAACTTTGCCATATTTAATGATACCCATATCAAATGAGGTACCATTGTGTAGAGCACATACAGGGATACACACTGAACCAATTTTGAGGTTGATATCTGAAGAATTGACAAAGTTATGGCTGTTCTAAGGTCAAAATCCCACCTGCTGTCATATACAGCCTTACCATGGGATAATATCCCATAACCATGAATATGAGGTGTCAAATAGACAAAGAAGCATGTTTTTACTTCAATAACTCATATCTCAGTCAATACTGGGGTCCCATACAGTTTCTGTACAGCATTCTATGCGTCATACACGTCAGAATCAGGCTGTGAGGTCCCCAGATGAAAATTTTCAGCCTGTATTGGTGAAAACTGCCCAGATGTGGTTTCAAAACCACATCTGAGCCCAATACAAGTTATACAGGCTGTTTGCAAACCACAAGCCAGTACTAGAAAGTGAAAAATCTTCACTTCCTCTACGTGGAAAGGTCTAGCACCCTTTCCACCCCATTTCAGCATAAAAAGGAGGCTTTTCACTGCCAGAATAGCTTTCCTCATCCTGCTCTTGAATTCCTACATAGTAAAACTGTCCAAAACATTTATACTCTTGGAAAATAATCAGGTATACTTTAAATTTAAGTATTGTAGCTTTTATCATTGTAACCCAATAGGTAAAAGTTGCACCCAGGGCTTTCAACAGCGCTAACCACCACAATATCTCTATAGTAAAGCCCTTAAATCTTAAATTAAATCATCTATTATCAAATTTATCATCTTTTAAAAATTATTTCTACCGTTTCACAGTCATAGTTAAATCTTGTAAATACTTATATACACCTTTATCATAGACTCACCCTGACACCTATGCACCTTATTGCATACTTTCTAGTTTTATCTAGCATTCCCTTAAAGCTAGCAGCTGTAGGATGTATCTCAACTAAATCTTTCCTCAAGGAATCTTGAAGTAATTTGGGATTCCATCCTTTTTCTAGAATAGCATAAGTTTGATTGCTACTTGTCAGCCTGTGACTCAAAACAGAGCACCAGCATGACATCCAACATACCATAAGTAATGGTATGAGGAGTATTGGACAAATATAGCCAATACAAGTAAGTTATGAAGAGGAAACCTCCTCAAATATAATAAGAAAGGACAAAGATATGCCCTATCAATGATAAGACCAAATAAGCAAAACCCTTATTTTCACCTCTCATCTAACTTATTCATATTTAAGTTATTATATACCAGAATGGTATTTTTCTTAAAGCTCACATAGAGAGCTACACAATGATATCATCCATGTTGTTGTAACACCACTACAACTGGAGATACCATATGACCTTTATTTCAAAACCAAGACCCCCCTGAAAGTCAAAGAGGGCTTGTACAAAACTGTACAAAAGTATAACCAAATTGAAGATATAAACAAGAGCTTTAATTTGAGATACATTAGACCTCTTTATCTCTTAAATTGACTGAGGGATCTTGGTTCAAAGGTTTAACAACCAGAAATACAGATATTCTGAAAACAAGAAAGTAAACAAACCCCTGTATCTTTGGTATACACTCATACAACTGTACAGTGTAATATACCAAACTGTAGAGCTAATCAAGCCCTACAAAACTGTATCATCAGAATACAGATATCTTCCAAATTGAAGAAGATATCTGGCATGGAAGTTTTTGAAGCCTCATACTGATGTACAAAAATACATCCAAAACCTTAAAACCCTTATAACCTTTGCTATTTGAAAGAAGGGTAAACATGAAGCATACCAAATTGAAGAGCTCATTAAGCCCTTCAATTCTGTGCTCTTGGATTCTTGATATCTCAAAAAATTACCAAGATATCTTGGTTGGAAGTATTTTGACCAATACTGGTCTGTACCAAACCTGTACCAACCAGTACTGGCTTGATACTTAAAATAATGGTTGTTTAAAGCTTAAACCCGCCCAAAATGACTAATATTAGTCATCCAGACACTCTGGACACGTCACAATGGTGCTGACGTGGCCTGTGAAGAGTTTTTTCACCCTGTATTGATCCAGAATGATCATTTGTGGTCCAAAAACCACAATTCTGACTATGCTGACGTCAGAATTGATGGTACAGAACCACAACCCAGCCTCCAGAGTGAAAATTTTCACTCTGTAGACGTGTGAAGAGCCTACCAGTCTCTCACAGTCCTCAGAGGAGATAAAAGCAGGTCTTTCCTCACTGGAAAAGACTCATCTTATCATGAATTAACATCCTTACGTAGTAAAACTGTCTTATACCAGTAGTACTCTTAGGATTATATTGATATAATTAAAATAATTAATTATTGTAGTGTTTCTTTACAGTCAAAGATATTAGAGCATTGCAACCCAGGTCCTCAATAGACTCATCACCACTGTTACCACATAGCAGTAGGACCTGAAGATTTCATTTATTATTTATTTTTTGTGTGTCACAGTCATAGTGCTAGCTTGTATTTACTATTTTTAAGCTACTACATAGACTCACCCTGACACTACTGGCATGAGTGGATGTCTTATATGCCAATTCCAGTTCTGTTAAAAGAGTACACCAATAATGGGTAAATCCATCAAAATCTTTTAATTAAAGGTCATATGCCCAAAATCTTCTCGCCATATCTTTCAAAGTTTGGATCATCCTTTCAGCCAAACCATCAGTTTGTGGGTGGTAGGCTGTAGAGAAGGATAATTTTGTCCCAAATAGTTGGTGAAGATTTGTCCATAATGCTGATGTAAATGTCACTAATGATGTTTGTGAATATGCCAGTCCATGATACTACTCTATTCCATATTAGAAGAGATGGATCCATGGCTGTATCATCCGTGTGACATGGTAGAGAGATTGGAGGCTTACTAAATCTGTCAAAAATCACTAGACAAGCATTATAACCTCTGCCACCCCCTGGTGGTAGTCCAGTTACCCAATCCATATGTAAAATTTCCTATGGTCTGCTGGGTTCTTGAATCTTGATCATATCTCCAAGTATTTTGCAAGTGGACTTATTTGATTTTTGAAATCTGTCACAGGTTTTGCAATACTCTGAAACATCATGCTGCCACATTGACCACCATATGCAGGTTTGTATTTTTCCTCTTGTCTTGTCCCCAGACAGATGCCCTGAGAAAAGGCTGTCATGGCATTCTTTCAGTACAAGATTGATTAAAGACCTTTCCACAACTGTCATGACACATTTCTGCTTAGTCCTGTGGTAAATTATACCCTCCAGTAAGTGGAATCGTCTCTCATCATATGATTTTCTCCATACATCCTCTAAGGCATGTATCAGAGAATTGTCTTTACAGCCTTTAATAAGTAACTGGAATAACATGCTACAATTTTTATCCTGAGTATAACTGTTTCTTACTTCCTCAAAGAAGGTGGTGTTCAGGTCTGTAACACTGATTCCTTCTATGGGGATCTGTGGGGAAGCTTCTGCTGGTACATAAGCAGGATTATCAAAATTATTTGGTAGTGGCCATCTGCTCATTCCATCTGCATTTTTAAGAATATTCCCATCTTTGTGAACAATGGGCATGTTGCCCCTATACTCTTGCATGGCTATTTGACATCTGAGAATATTCCTGTTAGGAGCTTTCATTTTTAGAAGTGACTTAACAGTGGTACAATTTTTTATTACTTCAAAAACACATCCATTTAGAAAGTAATTTAGCTTCTCCAAGGCCCAGACAAGGCATAAGAACTCCATTTGACCGGCTCCATATCTGGCTTCAGTTGGTTTGATTTTCCTGGATATTAAGCATATGGGTCCTTCCATAGATTTATCATTAAAAATCTGCACTTGATGAAGTGCAGCACCAAGCCCATCTCCTGATGCATCAATATAAAGCTTAAAAGGCAGTTTAAAGTCTGGCATCAGTAAGAGTGGTGCAGTGGTCAAGGCTTGTCTCAAGGACTCAAAGGCTTTGACTCTGTCAACATTCATTCAAAACACTGTGTATTTGTCACATAATTTATAAAGAGGTTTTACTATGGATGCAAAAACTTTAATATGTTGCCTGTAATATCCAGCAAACCCTAAAAATGACTAAATTTCTTTCTTCTTCTGAGGCATGGGTTTCAGAAATACTTCTGCAACCTTGATTTTGTCAATTCCAAGGGATAAATCAGATACTACATTCCCAAGTGCTTTAAGTTCTTTAAATCCAAAATGGCATTTCTTTGAAGAAATTTTCATGTTTACAGATTGGATTTTTGTCAAACCTCTTGATAATCTGTACATATGTTCATCCCAAGTTTTGGAACAAACAATAATGTCATCAATGTAAATGATTAACCATCCTTCTGAAAGTTCTTCAGGGAAGATTTCATTCATCATTCTTTGGAAGTGTGAAGGTTCATTTTTGATACCAAAAGGCATCCTCAAATATTCATACACTCCACAATGAACAATAATTCTCAAGTATTTTCTTGCCCTTGGTGTCACTACATTTTGATGAAATCCTTTAAGGGCATCCATAGTGGTTAAATACACTGCCTGAGATATCTGGGTAAAGGCAATTTGGATTTTTGGTATTGGGTACCGGCTTCAAACAGTGTAGGTGTTCAGAGCTCTAAAGTCTTCACCATTCTAGATTATCCATTATGCCATGCCACTATGACTGTTTTAGATATTTCTACTTCCTCTTTATGGCCAACCTTTCTTATTACACCAAGGTCTAGAAGCTCTTCATTATGAATTTCTAGAGCTTCTCTTGATTGAGGACTTTCTGGATATGCAGGTATTGTTAAGAGTGGTTGATAAGGTCTCTCAATATTAAGGGTGATGTTAACTTCATGAACAATAATTGTCCCCAAAGGTTCTTTGTCTGATGCAAAGGCTTCTCTATGGTCATATAAAAGGGCATAAAGTTCATTTTCCTGACTATCAGTCAGATGAAGGCTTATTTAAGCTTCATTTAACTGTTCAGATTTGCATATTTCCAACTCTAAGCTGACTGGTGCGACTTTACTCATTGTAATTTGTCTTTTAAATGGTAAAAAGGCAAACTTTTGACACTTATTGTCCCCAATAGTAAAGTATCTGTCCTTGTTGTTATGTAAATCTATTCCATACATGATTAAATATTCATTCCCCAATATAAAATGGGTACTAGAACAATTTTCCATAACAACAAATTGAACAGTGATTCTTAAGTTTCCATTAATATGTTGAAATATGACATTAGTCTCAAAGATTCCCAATGCTTTCATTAGATTACTTGCACTATTGAGTTTTATGCAATCAATTGGTAACAAGTGATATTCAAAATTTGGTACACAAGTATTAAGAAAAGATTTGCCAAAACAAGAGCAGAAGGCTCCTGGGTCAAGTAAAAGCTTAGTGGGCTTGTTGTCAATTACCACTTCTGCTATACACGATTTACCAGCTGTATAAACTTTTCCCCTGGTTGGTTTGGTTTTCATAAGTTGTGCATCTCAAATTTTTGAAAAATCAAGTTGACCATTGCTTAATTGTGGCAAGTGGGAATCAAATTCCATGATGTCAAAAGTGGCATTGATATTTTCTATATTTTTTGAATATTCAGAGAATATTGATGACTTATCATCTGAATTTTCTTCAGTTATATTATCCTCTTTTTCAACATCAGTTTCTTTTTCAATATCAATTTCATTGATTTTATCCCTCTTTGGACATTTATTGGATAAGTGGGTGGTGCTTTGGCAAATATGGCACTTTCTGATTACACCAGGGCAAATCTCACGTCAATCATTGGCGATTGACTTCAAGTCGCACAGCGGTCAGTATAAAATATTGCTTCAGTCGTGTTAGTGTCACTTTATTGTCACTGGATTTAGTGGGTTATGTCATGTCTGCATCAAGACAACGTCCAGTTTCACATGTGCACATGAGAATGTCACTCAAATCCCAAACCCATTTCCACACTATTCACAATGTTTGGGTAATTACACCTCATGGTGCTACCCAGCATTTTGGAATGCTCATATTGGTGCATGAAAAGACTTCCGCCCCAACGCCTGGTCATCTCACCCCTTTACCATGCCTACTCTCACGCTTGAGTGGCTTCTGCCTCCCCGCCTAATCCTCTCTGACACTTAGCATGCTTACACGCCTGCACCCCCCTCCAGATGAGACTCCAACACTGCCCCCCATCTCCGCCCTCACCACTCCTTGCACTTCCGCACCCCCTCCTCATTTTCTCCTTGGCTTACAGTCCTTACACTGCTGGGGGGCCCTCCCAACATGCCTCCGATGCCCCTTACCATCCTTATGCTTGCAGTGTCCTCTTAACATGCCTCCAATGCTACTTACCATCCTTACGCTCACAGTGCCTTGCCAATATGCCTTCCCGACATGCCTCCAATGCCGCTTACCATCCTTACGCTCGCATAGTGCCTGCCCGACATGCCTCCAACGCTGCTTGCAGTGCCCTCCCAACATGCCTCCAGCACCACTTACCATCCTTACACTCACGGTGACCTCCCAACATGCCTCCAACGCCCTTTACCATCCTTACGCTGGCAGTGACCTCCCAACATGCCTCCAGCACTGATTACCATCCTTATGCTCACAAAGTGCCGTCCTGACATGCCTCTGATGCCGCTTACCATCCTTACACGTGCGAAGTTCCCTCCCAACATGCCTAAGATGCTGATTACCATCCTTACGCTTGCAGTGCCCTCCCAACATGCCTCCGATGCCCCCCTCACACTGGCCTGATCTTCACCCTCCTGCAGCGCCCTCAATATGAGACTAAAATGCCACCCCCCATCTCCGACCTAACCACCCCTGCCGCTTACAATTCTTACGCTCCCGTGGAGCCCTCAAGATATGCCTCTGATGCCACCCTCAACCCCCCTTACACTTAATCCTCTCTCCACCGCCTACCATCCTTACACTCAGGTACTAGATCCATAGGGTATGGTGGCTTGTTTCTGTACATGATGAACACAATCAGGGAGATATCCTGAGTGGCAATCTTGGCCAACAGGCTCTGGGGGAAATTGGTAGGTATATTCACAATGTTGTGGTTAGGGTTTGAATCATGAGGCTCACAAAATTAAACCTAATTAGTGGACTATTCAATAACCAAATTGTATCTTCTGTTTCCCCAACCAAACCATTTTATTTCATATCATTCAAATGGAACACTTTGACTATTCCTTACCTCATAAGCCTTTAATAGTTCAAAAATTGACTTTAGTGGGTTTCTCACTAGTCAAATTTATTCAATTTCGAACAGGGAAGTGATTTAATTTGAATGAGATGAGATAATTTGCAACACATAAGCTCTTTGAATTTCCAGACAAAATATATTTTGCAAATCCATGACAAGCTCAATAAATATTGATGGAAGGTTCCAAGGCTGTTGATGGGAAGGTTTCTTTTGGTGAGCTTTTGGTTCCAAAATGTTTCTTTCTAGAAAATTCACTAACTATTGAACTGATTTAAATTGTTATTTAACTTCTTTAAAGCTTTCCAAATCTCTGCAATATTGATATTAACTAACAAATAATCAGTGATCTTGAATGTATTTTACTTCCACCACTTTCAGAACTCCTGCCTTTTTCCTTCAATTTTGATCTTTTTATTCTCCAATTTTCAATTGGGTTATCAATCAACTCGTCACAATCTATTTAATTAATGAACTACCCCCGCTATGCCCCAAACCCTGGCAAATTCAACTGAATTCGATGAACAAACAACTTCATCCCCAGAGAGTGGAAGTGAAATCTCTGATATGGTCAGTAGTTATGAATTAGGCATTGAAGTAGAGAGCCTGGCACATGAAAGTAATCCAGATCCACCAGTTATTCCGGAATGTGAGCATAGATTTATCTTGAATATTTGTAGTCTCTCCAAACCTGATACTTTTGTCATAGCCTTTATTTCAGCTCAGCCTCCAAACTCTCAGAAACTAAATTTTAAAAGCTATGAGAAGGAAAAGACTGTTGGACCTTGTGCACTGACAGAAAATACTGGGGAAGATGACATAATTTTCAGTGGGGGGGGTGGAGATTATATCCAAGGAACATTTTGTCTCAAACATTGCTCAAAAATCCCAAGGCTGGAAAAATTCAAAATGATATTAAAATTCCTGATTATGTGCGTCAAAATATTGCTGAAGCAATGAGCCTCCTCAAAATGGATTTGAACCGTAAGTCCATTACTAATTCAATACAAAAATATCAAAATGGCTGCTTAAAATATATGGGCAGGTGTGGAGGTGGGAGAGTCTCTACCTGAAGGATCTCGAGTGATGATTGTATTTCCAGGCAAAGGATTAGGAAAAAGACCAAATATACATGCCACCAAAAAAACCAACAAAAAACGCCGTACCTTGGAAGCCACAAAATATTCCCGGGATCAGGGTGATGAAATGATCAATGTTGAAGTGGGCCATATTGATAATCAACCTCTGCATACTGAAAGCCCCCCCATACTCAATGAAACAATCCATGATGAACCTCCACATACTGAAAGCACCCCCATACTCAATGAAACAAACCATGATGAAACCCCTCCCACCTCCCTCAAAATATTACAGCCTTTCAAGAAAGGGAGAGAATTGAACATGATACAATGGGACAAGATATGAGTGATATAATTGCTGACCCTGAGCCCAAAGTTTCATCCTCTGCTAATTTTCAAGGAATATTTTTATCCCACATGGAAGAGTTTGGAGAAATTTTGAATTATCATTCCAATATTACTCAACAGTAATGGAAAAGGGGGCTTGATAATATCAATAGCATTTACAAAAATTGATGGGAAAATTTACCAACAAAGGATGCTCATACATTCCTTCCCTTTGGTATTAAGGTGATCAGTAACCAAGAGGTTAAAATGTCGGCCTGGCTTGAGGACCTTGAGATGGCAGGTGAGTTTTATCTTTGTGCATGAAACATGATTATTGGCTTTTTACTGGTGATATAAATTGAAATATACAGGGTTAGATTTTTTTAAGCCAGCAGAAACAGAAGCATTTTTTGATAATAACATTTGGAATCTCAAATTGATGAAGGAATCAGCTAAACCTCTAGATAATCTCCCAAAATCTGAACACTCCTTCTTCAAAATGGTTCAGAGCCTTCTTTACCCCGCCAATCCAGTGAAACATTTTTGGTCAGATGTTATGTTTGAATCCATTAGTTTAGTCTCATACAATGTGATTGCACCCAAACAATATGTGGCACCAACATCAAATTCAACCAATCCTCCTGGACTTGAATGGGGAGCAGTTGAATACCTTGCCTGCTGCTTGAGTAAGTTGAAGCAATGTGTAACACAACTTAGCATTGAAGGTGGAGGGGCTGACAATGAGATATCAAAAAATTCGCACAAGAACCTTGAGGATCTAATGGATACAGCTATCCATTTGATGATTGCATACAACATGTGACGTGGACATACAAAGGTAGAGGTCAATGGCATCAAAGGAAAACTCCCAAGCTTGAAAAAAAAATGAGGCCATCAAAGATCTTTTGACGTGTCACAAGAATCTCCGAATAAATCAAATTTGCTATGGTATATTAGCGGCGTTCTGTGCAGCGGGGGTTTGTGGTTTGATGGTATGCTCAGATGACTGGAGAACAAGCTCAGTTAAAGGGGCTTTATCACTCATTGACATTTCCGAAAAACCTGCAGAGGGTAAAAATGTAGTGGAGCCGGTGTGGCTATATACTAATAAGTATATATGTAATTTACTGAATAAGAGCTTCTTCTCATCAGTCCTTTAACCCCAGTGTACTTCTCAGATTTGAATTTGCACAATGCTTGGTATTAGACTTTGGTGATGCCTGGGTGGAGAAGCATGATCTTGGTTCAAGTGATGAGGTCACATTGACTGTACCCAGGTCAGCTAAACCTACAACCAGGATTGACCCATTTTAGATTAGCTTTGTACTAGATAGATTGTAATTGAACTTTGCAAAGTTATTTATGAATTTAATAATCATGACTACCCATCCTACTACCACCTGGATGCCACAGTATTAATCCCAATAATAATTGTATGGAGGCATGCCTCTGTACACCATTGAAAATACTCTGACAAGACGCAAACTGAGTCATGCAGCTGTGCCCACGATTAGCACATGCTGGGGAATTGTGGGAAGTGGGTTTTATCACTTCCCGCCAGCCCATAATAGGCCAAATGGCCCTGTTTGTTTCATTAGGACTAGAATAATTAGGAATAGGCAGCAGGGTGCATATTGCATTTGTGTGTGCTTGAAACATTCCACATGGTTGGATTGGAAAGTGATTAAATGGGAACATCAATATATCAAATTCCATAATGCACTATCCACTGCAATTTTCAGGTTCAGGTACTTGAGATTGAAAATTTGCAAAGGTCAGGTGTGATCTTTCATTTTTAGCCTCAATTAAAAAAGATTCATCAACCAAAATCAAATTTAGGTGATATTAATAATTCAGTAATCATTTGGTTTCATTTCATTTGCCGCTGCAAGCATGCCATTCACAAAAAAAGGAAGGGAGCGTAAAAGAAAACTCGCGGGAAAGCGTTGGTGTGAGTGGCTTGCTTATTCTCAGAATATATATATATACCCTTCCGCACTCATGTGGCACCCTCATTGGTCCCCATGGAAGAACATTGGCTTTAGCTGGTTCAGATCAAGCCAATGTCATGTGGGCTCCAACAGGGAAGTCAAAGGATGTGTGCCAAATAAAGCTCCTTGGGCATTGGGTACCATTCTGGACTCAAAAGGCCTTAGGTTCAAATGGGAGGAAGCAGTATCTGATATCTTATCTGCTTCAACACAAAGTGATCCCTCACCCACTCAGGAGTAGTGGGACATCCCAAAAGACAAATGAGGGCAAAATAACCCAAAAGAATAAGTTTTTTTCCTCCTCTTGACCAATAGCACAAATATCAATGCCAGTATCAGCAAATATAACCTCAAGTGAAATTTGGAGGCTTGTGGATGTCAATCAGATCAAATGCATTCACTTTGGGTGCGTGGCAGTTTTCTCTTTGACCGGTTTACTCATTTCCCTTGTTGAATTCAGACCATTCACAACAATGAGCGAATTCAAGGTCAATCAATGGGATTAATTATCACAATGCTTATTTTGCAAAAGAAGATTCACCAATGCAATTGCAACAAATGAGGAATTACTGGAGGAATTTATGTTTGCAATTGGGTAGCGCAAATAAAGCACAAAGAATGAACAATTTGGTCTGTACGGAAGTCTTGGGAAAATTGAAAACACAAAATATGAATGGCAGAACCAAGGTGCCAATCTTAGCTCGGTGGGTCGCATTCTAGGTCAATCCTTACAATATGTTGGGGATAATTTATTTCAGAAGATTAAAACTTGCTTTGAGTCATTGGGGGTTCCATCTTTTGATCAATTCAACTGTGAAGCCAATATTCCTGAAAATCAGGGTTCATTTGAGTTTGCTTCTGCACTCACTTTCACCATGAATGGATTCAAAACCTCACCTCATCTTGATAAGGATGCATCACTGTATGCTTTGGGATGGTGGTTTCAAGCTGATAAACGGACCAGCCGAATTCAAAAAGATTCCCCAAAGCAGTGTACAGGGAGAAAATTGATTTTACCAAATGAGCATTTTTGGATTGATCTATCCAAATTTCATGGCCTCATTCAGGTAGTGTGGGCCAGTAGTACATTTGTTCATTATACTGCTCCAGCACAGGACAACAAAAGCATGACACTAGTGGGTGTGTCCACGCAATGCTCAAGCAGGTTAGCAAAAACAATGTGGTTAAAAAGCCATGGCTATTATGAGATTGGCAAGGGAGAAGGCTCTCAAATCAGGGATGGTGATACAATCTCATCTCATTTAGAAGAATGAGGGAGTGTGGATGCATCTGGAAGATAGAGGGTCATTGGAGAATATGGGTGTGGCAATGCGCAGTATAGCATACACCTGGTTTTGATGGGTGGAATTGGGTAGATAGGGCGGCTCACATGAAAAAGGGGTGAAATGGATTATATATGGTGGCATGCTGTGAGCGTTGAGGTATATTTTACATACCCAAATAGGCCACAATTCTCTTCAAAAGAAATTTGGAATTGTGCGTAGATCATAAGTCATGCATATATTCAAAAGTCATCATTTTTGATTTCAGAAAAGATGAATAACTTTTTATTGAGTAGGTAAATGCATGGATTTAAGGCCAGATTTGCATTCTACACAAATATTCACCCTAGGGTAGCTCCATAGATTGAATAAGCTCAAATTAACTGTTTGAGGTGGTAATATGGAAAATTCTTCAATACCACATCATCAATACCACATAACCAATCTGTGAAAATTTTTGTTTTTCTGAATTTCACACCAAAATAATGGGAATGTGAGAAATCCCATGTTACATATACACTAAGAATAGTGTTATGCATGTTTTGGGAACTTACTATCATGGTATTTGTACATGCACTTTTGGTACACCCATAGTGGATATCTCACTTTAAGCTTAGATTTCTATTTTGACGTGAAAAATAGGCAAGGGGGACAAAAGACATCAAAGAGAGCCAGGGTACCCAACTTCTGAGGCCTCAGAGGCGTAGACAGCTCTGAAGCTTGGATCCATGGCTAATCTTGGCCCAATTAGTAAACTAAAACACTTTTGGAACTTGGTTGGCATGTTACAACTACAGTAATTCATAAGAAAATAGCAAATAACCTGCTATTTTGACATGCCAAGGAGGTAAAGAGCTACTTAGACTCCTGTAACCATGTCAATTCTTAATGAATTTCGAGGGATAGACCCTAAAGGAGTAATTAAAACCCTTCTTGGAGCTGTATCCATTGATTTACCTCATAGAAACCAGTCAAACACTGATAATTTGAATTCTACATAGAAATGAGGTAGAAACTTCAAAAATTCATTAAAAATACAATTCTTAATGAATCTCTTTGAAGCTTTCAGGACAAATGGAGAACTGTATTATATATGGTAAAACCAAGTAGAATTATGGTTTCACTAGTAAAATTGAATGTTTTACTTACAGTCCATTTTTGATTATTCCACGTGAAACACTGAATCTTCAGAAATTCACAGTAATTACAACCTGTGATGAAATTGCCAACAGCATTGATAACCTTTAGAAATCAATGATTCTTTTAGAATAAAAGAAGACTTACAGGTGTTACTCCTTTTATTCTTAACCATATTGGGGTTGGTAGTCACATAAAAGCATCAATTAAGTAATTATGATAATCTTATGTGACAATAGATGAAGAAATCAATAATCCAAAAGGGGTTATAGTTCTCTCACTCCCTGTTTTTTCAGTTTGCTCCATGGCACGCCTCTGTGAGCTGTTGTTGACTTAAAAGAGGCCTCCTCTTGCTGTTTTTTCCAAGAATCATCTTATTATCCATTTCTATCATTGTTACCAACAAGTAAGTATTAGTTAAGCTATTCCTCAGTGTTTTAATGCTTTCAGAATCAATCAAAAAGCCTTAAAATCATAGAATACAACTATATATTGTTGTAAACCTTCTATAAATCATTTTTACCCCTTAAATCCACAATTCTACGTCAAATTTCTCTACTTATATCTTTCAATAAGTTCTTTGGAGTATAAGTGAGTCATTCATCTTTAATTCTTAGAGTTTTTCTCGAAAATTACTTTTCTTCAAGAATTATTCTTGCAAAAGATAATTATATATTAAAATAATTTTATCATTTTAATAAAAGAAGTTTTTATTATTAAATTCTTCTTGTAATTGATTCTTATAGACAATTACTGCTCACTGTTAAAATCACTAGTAGTGTTTAACACTTGAAAGAAATGATTCTTTAATTATTTGATTGTGGTTATAATAATATTTTATATTATATTTCATAAGAACAGACATAGTACTGTTGATTAATAGTAATATTATCATCAGTTTCATAGTCAAATCTTACATTTGGGGGCCTGGCCGTAATTTGAACCATATACTTGGCTTTAATCATATTCTAGACTTCATTTTTTGTTTTAAAAAACTATCATACCTAGCAATATCTTGTTTTTGGAGGCTTGGCCGTGTTTTTTTGAACCTTTTGCAATTAATTAATATATTTTTAAGCTCTAAAATATATTAATTTGATAATTTTTTCTTTCAATTTAAATTCAAAATAAGTTTTTATCTTTGAAATTGTCTTAAAATCTTTCCCATTGAGGAATTTGGTTTAACTTTATACTTTTTTTACACGTGGCTTTTTCACATCCAAAAACTTATAAAATCATTCTTTGAGCTACTCTAAATTAATTTTGATTCCAATTCTTGAGTTTTAATTTTTTTTCTTCAAAAAGAATATTTTTTTAATATTCAAAAATATAAAACTTATAAACAATCTTTAAAAAAAATTTAAAAAGTATAAAAAATAATTTTTCTCTTTTATAATTTTTTCTAGTGTCTTGAATCAAATACTGTCAAGCTGGCAACAGACTCAGTAAAAGATATATCACTAGTCCAGAATCTTCAGAAGCAAAATCTGAAAACAGTATTGAGGTGAAATTTGTGAGCCTTTGAGATATGACACATACCCAATAAGGTCACAAAAAGACTCAGAACAATTATACCTTTAATATAATTATATTAAAATTACTTAGAATAATTATACATTAAGAATAATTACTTAAATATACAAAAAATACCATAAATTGGTACAAAAATTGGTTTAACTTAAAAACCAATGAATCAAAATGTAAAATAAATTATACCATTGGATTCCCCATGGAAAAATACACATATACCATTTTTATGGCATATCTGTAAAGTCAATATTTAAGGAATTATAAGGTATAATACCTTATAAAAATCATAAAACCTTATTTATCTCAACAACTAATGAAACAACATGTGAAATAAATTGTACCAGTGGATTCCCCATGAAAATCCACACATAAAACAATTAACAAGCTAATACTTAAGGAATTATCCTGAATATATGCACTTTTTTGGTCAACGCATGTATTCAAGGATCATAGCTAATATCTTCTAAACTATACATGATAGAATGATGAACCAAAGATAAAGTTACCACGTAATTACTGTAAGAGCACAGATATGAACTTTATTTTACAAATTATAAACAAGGTTAAAACCTATGATGAATTATTGATAAAAATCAACAGAGCTGTTGACCACTTTGTTGTGAAAGTGTTCCAAACTTAAAAATAAGTATACAGTTGGATTATACTAGTTCATTCGTGAAGAATGATGTAATTTGTATTATTAAATTCAGGGTATAACCCCCTGAAATCAAGGTTTGAAGTTTAAAATATTGAATTTCGACAGAAAAGATGAGTTACCAGAAAAATCATCAAAAATAGAGTTTTGATGATGTAATGAAACGCTCTTGGCAGCATAATAAGGTTATGCCAGGCTATCAGAATTCACTCTCTGAATTGCTGTAGCGTGTAAATCTTAAAGGTTATTGAGGATCAAAGTTTGAGCTTAATTTGAGCAGTTATGATCACATACTGTAACCTTAATTTAAGTTTAACAGTCTTAAGAGTGATAAAATTGGTGAATACTATTAGTTTATGATTAAAACTAATAAAATCCACAAAATTTGGGGTTCTGCCAAGCCTCTGATGTCATCAAACTTAGAGTTATAGTGATAACTCTAAATAATGATGTAATAATGATGTAATATGGTTTGATCATGATGTAATCACCCTCAAACCTTAAAATATTGATCAATTCCAGTGGATATGATCAGTACACGTCTACTAGAAGCATGTTGGACTCTAGGAGGGAGGTATTTACTATAAATAGAGCTCTTTTTACTCTATTTTCCCCTCAGACGCATCAAAAACATTAAATCAATTAAATAAAAGGTAATTTCTTTATTCTTTATATATAAAACTCTTATAATATTAAAGACCAAAGACCATCTTAATATTAATCACTATTTTTACGTGATTAAATCAATTCTTTAATTGTTTTTGTCATAAATCTCTCTATAAACTCATTTCCACGTAAAATCAAGAATTTTAGTAATTTTCTTTATTTTTTATTGTAAATACAATTTGAAAAAGTTGTATTATATTCTTTTGGCGTAAAATATCTCAAAATTAGTATTTTAAGTGTTAAAAGTAGGTTATTTCATCTTATTATTACTCTTAATAATTCTTATTTAATATAAATAGTATTTATATTAATATATAAATTTAATATTAGTAATATTATTGTTATTAATTGTTTTTTATTTATAAAAAACAGTTTTTTACGCCTTTATTATTTGTTGGTAACAATAATAAAGAGCTTTATAATATATTAATTATTTTATATTAATATATTATTTATAATATTATAATTTCATATAATATTAATTATATTATTATATTTATTTAATAATATAATATTTTTACGCCATAATAATAATATTTCTTTATTATTATTATTATTTTAATCTTATTTATTTCAATTATAAGGACATTCAGAGTACAATAAGTAATAAATTAGTAATTTTTACTTATTGTTTCATAGTCAAACCTTACAAAATTGCTAAAAGAGGCACCTTATTCAATTCTGAAAATACTAAATTACCACCAAAAGGTGTGTTTTATCTTTATATTTTTCACTTTTTATCTTTAAATTTATGTGAAAATGGTGCATACCAGAAATTGAAGCAACTATTCAGTCCAACCAGATGGATGTGGACAAGGAAGAGGCAAGACCAAATACCGAAGTGCCAAGTATTCCTCAAAAAAAAACATCTGGAGGATGCAAGAGCTGCCCCCTATTCCCCAAGGTCTTTACCCACATATTTTGATGTGAATTCTGAATCTGAAATGATTCATGACAATATTTCCGGGGCTGAACCATTTTCAGGTGACAGCAATAGAAATATATCAATGCCAATACAAAGATTGGTTCAGAGCAGCCAAAGAAGAGGAATGGGAAATATGCCCAAGCATTTGGCAGGGGGGCATGAACTCCTACTTACACATCAAGAGCTTTCTGGGGCAGGAGAAGATCATAGAACTCTTAGGAGATTGGAGCCCATTTTCTTGAAAAGACAAGGTCAAAAGATAAAGAATTGGTTGAAGAACCAAAGTCTTTTATCCATAGACCAGAAGAAGGAAATGGAAATGACTCCAGCTTTGGAGACAGAGGTCCCAGTGGTGTCTACCAGCTGCAAACCAGCTCCAGAAGTGTCCAAAGACAAGCCCAAAGGACCTCAGAAGAAGCAAATAGGTCCCAACAACCATCAAGGCAAGGGCAAAGGCAAAGCCAATTGCCACAGACCTTACCAACAGGGGTACAGGATCCCCAAATTGGAGCCTTCAGCCGTGGACAGTGTGTTCAATATGGCCAGAAATCTAATGGAATTCACAGCCAAGGAGCAGGAGAGGATGAACAGGAATTTTCCGCGCAAATAAATCATTTACAAACTAGTATTAATGTAGAAACTGGTAAACTTGATGCAAAGTTAACTAAAATAACATTAGATATTGGTGATTTGAAAAGAAATGACAAAAAATATACTGAATGGTATAAATTGACAAATGCCAGATTTGATTCAATTATCAATAAATGTAGCAGAATTGAAAGTACATGTCAAGTTCAGAATGATGAAATGGAAGATCTTTCTATTGTCAAAATTAATGATCAACTTAAAGTTCTACAAGATCATGTCTTGAAGATAGTTGAAAATACCAATCAGTTTGCTACACATTTAGAAAAAAGTAAAAGTGAAAGGCAGAAGTGAAAAAATGAAATCATTGCAAATGTAGAACAAATTCATAAGATTTATGAACCACATATGCCAAGACATTCTACACCTTTGACTGAAGAAAAGCTTTCTGTTAAAGAAAGTTTCACCCCACTTTTAGGAGAAAATGTTGTCTCTGTTAAAGATATTCCCAAATTGGAAGAATGGCCAAAATTCTCTGGTGAAGGAGAATACAACCATATTGAGTTCATCAGCAAAATTGATATGTTGCAAGAAGACTTTCATATACCTGATGAAATCATAGTAGGAAAATTACAGTCTCTGTTTACCAGGACTGCAAAGAAATGGTATTACATGATGAGAACAGATCATGGAAAACATGATTGGTCTTGGGGGAAATCTGAAGTGATTAGCAAATGGGCCACTAATTCTTGGAGGTTTAAAATGGAAAATTCTTTTGAAAGTGCTATTTTTAACTCCGAGAAAGATAAACCATTTACTTGGTTCTTCAAGCAAAAATACAGATTATCTGCTTTACACCCAGATATGTCTGACATTATGATTAATATAAAAATATCAAGAAAGTGTGGAGGAGAACTGGAACATGCTATCAAGAGAAGATGTGTAGAGCCCTGTTCAACAGAGGACTACATTAATGCAATGGAAGATATCATTGCCAGAACAAGAATTGGTAAAACTTGGACTAATATCCCCATGGACTCCAAGATGGTCCCAAAGATTCCCAAAGACAATAGAAGACCAGAAAGACCTTACTTGAAGGGTCATAAATGTGGAAGCACTTCAAATTTAGCCAACACTTTCACCAAAAAGACAAAAATCAATGAAGTTCAAGTAATTGAAGGAATTCAGTGTACTGAAGAAAAAGAGGAATCTGATCAGGATTCTGCAGTCTCTGAGGATACACCAGTGGAGGACTATCTCATTGAAAACATTACAGCTTTCTTTGAGGTCACAGAAGTCCATACCCACTTGCCACAGTACAGTGAGAACTGCTGAAGCCTGATCAATATCCAGGATATCAGAATGTGTAGAAAAAAACCTGATAAAGGTAAAGGTTACACTTCTGGAGCATCCTGTATCACATCACTTTTGATTAATGATATTGAAGCCAAAGTAAATTTGGATGCACAGGAATTTTGCACTTGTGTTGGCAAAACTTATTTTCAAGCTATACTTCCTGAATGCAAAAACCATCTATTACCAATAGAAGGTGTGCAATTTAGTAGTGCCAGTACCAATATGTACCCCTTGGGTATATTGGAGACCAATCTTGTATTTCCACACCCAGCAGGAAGTGTACAAATGAAAACTGAGATTGTGGTAATGGATAATTGCACATCTGATCACATCATTCTTGGAAATGATTACTTAAATATTTATGGTATTGAAATCATTAACCATAAAGACAGATATTGCACAATTGGGGATAACAAAAGACAAAAATTCGCTTTTCCAATATGGCAAAACAAATATCTGTGGTATTTTCTGTTAAGGATACTTATAAAGATGAATTTGTGTCTAACCAACTTGTTGAAGCACAAATTATTCCATTATTGTCAGCAAAGATGAGGAATGAACTTATTTTCAAGTTATATACATACAATAATGCATTTTCCTCTGATAATGAACCATTAGGTGCTATAAGAGGACATAAAGTTGATATTACTCTTAATATTGACAGACCATATCCTCCAGTACTTAGATTACCTGCTTATCCAGCCAGTCCCAGAGCTAGAGAAGCCCTGGAGAAGCATACCCAAGAGTTAATCCAACTTGGTGTACTAAGGAAAGTGGGCCATGATGAGGAAGTTGAAGTGACAACACCTTTTATTATTGCTTGGCATAATGATAAGTCAAGAATGGTTGGAGATTTCGAAGAATTGAATACCTACACAGCTCCAGATAGGTATCCAATCCCTAGCATTCAAGAAACCTTGACTAAACTGTCTAAAGCCAAGTATATAACATCAATGGATACATTGAAAGGCTTTCATCAAAATGTTTTGATGTCTAAATCTAAGAAATTACTTATAATTATCACTCACTGTGGTATTTATGAATATCTTAGAATGCCATTTGGCATTAAAAATGCTCCATCCCATAATCAAAGAATGATGAATACCATCTTTCCCACAGAATTTCTGAAGGATGGCTTATCATTTATATTGATGATATTATCATATGTTCTGATTCATGGTCTTTGCACCTTAAAAGACTTGCAAGAGTACTTCACAAAGTTGCACAAGTGAATATGCATATTCCACTTAAGAAATGCAATTTTGGTTTTGAAAAACTCAAAGCATTAGGACATGTTGTTTCTGGTTTAAGCTTGGGTATTGATAACAACAAGGTGGCAGCAGTGTTACTTAAGGCAATACCCCAGAATAAAAAAGAAATTATGTCTTTTGTTGGATTTGCTAGTTACTATAGGCAACGCCTGAAAGACTTTTCAATTCTAGCCAAGTCACTCTATAGAATCTGTTATCAACAGACTGTATTTGAGATGACACAAGAGAGAATTAAAGCTTATGAGAAGATAAAGAAAGTTCTTACAAAAGCACCTTCACTCCTCATGCCTGACTGGAATATTCCTTTTAAATTGTACATTGATGCATGTGGAGATGGATTAGTGGCAGCCCTACATCAAGTCCAAATCATTGATGACAAGCCTACAGAGGGACCAGTTTGTTATATCTCAAGACAAATCAAACTAAAAGAGGCCAGATATGGTGCAAGCCACATGGAGTGCTTATGTTTGGTATGGGCACTTGAGGAATTACACTATTATCTTGATGGCAGTGTTTTTGAAGTGATAACTGACTGTAATGCCATGAAGTCACTTCTTAACATGAAAACTCCCAACAGACATATGTTGAGATGGCAAATAGCCCTTCAAGAATATAGAGGAAACATGAGTATAGTCCACAAAGCAGGAAACATTCACCAGAATTCTGATAGACTTAGCAGGTGGGAATTAGCCAACACTCCTGATAACCCAGCTTATGGACCTTTGGAAGCAAACCACAGATTCCAATTGAAGGGATTAACATAACTGATATTGGCACTGAATCCTTTGAAGAGGTAAGAGAATCTAATAAGCAAGACAAGAATTGCCATATCTTGACTTCTTTGTTAGATAAAGACTGCAAAGATACATCTTTAGTCAATGCACTGGATGAAGTTTGGAAAAATTCCTATTCTGAAGAAAGATTTCACTTGTTTGATGGGATTATTTACCATAGAACCAAACATTCTTGTGTAATGACATTATGCAGCAGATTTCTTATCAATACCATTATTCATAAATGCCATGATAGCATCTACTCTGGACACCTGTCAGAGGACAGAACACTTGAGAAAGTGAAGAACTGTGCATGGTTGCCATCTTGGAGAAAAGAAACCATTTAATACTGCCATACCTTTTACAGATGTCAAAAATCAAACAGGAGTACAGGCAAGAAATTTGGACTTATGATGCATATTCAAGAACTGGAATCCCCTTGGGAATTTGTTTACATTAATTGGGTCACAGCACTTCCTCCAAGTGGTGGCAAAAACTATAATGCTTGCTTAGTGATTTTAGACAGATATAGCAAGACTCCCATATTCTTACCATGTAATAAAGATGACACTGCTATGGATTCAGCTCTTCTTCAATGGAGTAGAGTTATCTCTCATACAGGCTTATTTAAGAATATCATAAGTGTCGAGATCCCAAGTTCACATCTGCACTTTGGACCAATCTTCATAGATTGTTTGGGACTAAGTTATCATTCTCTACAGCATATAACCCTGAGACAGATGGACTAGCAGACAGAATGATTCAAGCTTTAGAAGACATGATCAGGAGAATTTGTGCTTATGGGTTAGAATTCAAAGGCTCAGATGGCTTTACCCATGACTGGTGCACTCTGATACCTGAATTAGAATTTGAATATAAGACATCAGTCCATTCTTCCCCAGGACAAACTCCTGCTATGTTAGAAAAAGGATGGAATCCAAGACTCCCAGCAGACACACTGAGGAAAGACTTGATTGAAATTCATCCTACAGCTTCCAGATTCGAGATAATGTTTGATAAAGTGAAACATTATGCAAAAGAAATCATGGATGATGTTTTTGATTATGTAAAACAGAAGTGGGACAAGAGTCATAAAGTACCAGACTTCAAAGTAGGGGACTTAGTTCTAGTTTCAACCTTGAATTTTAATACTATTGAAGGCCCAAATAAACTTGAAGATTCTTATGTAAGACCTTTTGTTATTTTTGCCTCACATGGAACCAATTCAGTTCAAAGGGAATTGAGTGGTGAATTGGAAAAAAAACACCACACATTTCCAGTCAGCTTGATAAAGCCTTATCAACCAGCTGACAAAGAATTGTTTCCTTTAAGCAACCCAACTCCTTTAACTGTACCACCAGTGGAACAGAATGAAGACAGAAAGATAAAGAAAGTCATTAAAGAAAGGAGACTTAGGGGTAAAACTCAAAGAGAATATCTGGTCAGATATAGAAATCCAGTACATGAAGATGAATGGCTGGCAGAATCAGAAATACCGGACTCAGATAAACTCTTGAGAAGATTTAGACATGAAAGAAGGACACAAGCCTGAATATGTCTATCAATGTGCTTTGAATTACTTGATCTGAGTGATGCAAAGAGGTTTGACAGTGGACATTAACCCCCCTTTGGGGCTTTTATTCTCTATACCATTGATAAAATTATAGTACAATTTTATTTTTTGGTGGGAGGGAATGTGAGCCTTGAGGTATATTTTACATACCCAAATAGGCCACAATTATCTTAAAAATAAATTATGAATTATGCATAACTCATAAGTCATGCATATATCCAAAATTCAGCATTTTTGATTTCAGAAAAGATGAATAACCTTTTATTGAGTAAGTAAATCCATGAATTTAAGGCCAGATCTGGATTCTAGACAAAGATTCACCTAGGGTAGCTCCATCGAGTGAATAAACTCAAATTAACTGTTTGAGGTGGTAATATGGAAAATACTTCAATAGCTCATCATTAATACCACATAAAAGATCCATGAAAACTTTTGTTTTTCTTAATTTCACACCAAAATAATGGGAATGTGAGAAATACCATGTTACATATACACTAAGAATAGTGTTATGCATGCTTTGGGCCCTTAATATTATGGTATTCTTACATGAACCTTTGGTACACCCATATTGGATATCTCACTCTAAGCTTAATTTTCTATTTTGACGTGAAAAACAGGCAAGGGGGACAAAAGACATCAAAGAGAGCCAGGGTACCCAACTTCTGAGGCCTCAGTGGCATGGACAGCTCCAAAGCTTTGATCCATGGCTGATCTTGGCCTAGTTGGTAAACTAAAACGTTTTGGGAACTTATTTACCATGTTACAACTACAGTAAATCCTAAGAAAATATCAAATAACCTGCTATTTTGACGTGCCAAGGAGGTAAAGAGCTACTTAGACTCCTTTAACCATGTCAATTCTTAATGACTTTCCATGTATAAACCCAAAAAGATTAATTGAAGCCCTTTTTGTACTTGTATCCATTGATTTACCTCATAGCAACCAGTTAAACACTGATATTTGCAATTCTACGTAGAAATGAGGTAAAAAACCCCAAAATTCATTAAAAATAGAATTCTTAATAAATATCCCTGAAACTTTCAGGACCAACAGAGAACTGTATTATCTATTGTAAAACCAAAAATACTTATGGTTTTACTAGTAAAATTAAATGCTTTACTTACAGTCCATTTTTGACTATTCTACGTGAAACACCAAATATTCAAAAATTCACAGTAATTACAACATGTGATGAAGTTTCAAATAAAATTGATAACTTTGAGAAATAAATGATTATTTTGAAATAAAAAAATATTTCCAGATGTTACTCCTTTTCTTCTTCACCATATTTGGGTTGGTAGTCACGTAAAAGCATCAATTAAGTAATTATGATAATTGTATGTGACAACAGATGATGAAATCAATAATCCAAAAGGGTTTATTGTTTTCTGTGAGCCTTTGAGATATGACCACATATCCAATAAGGTCACAAAAAAGATTAATAATAATTATACCTTTAATATAATTATATTAAAATTAATTAGAATAATTATACACTAAAATTAATTACTCAAATATACAAAAAATACCATAAATTGGTACTAAAATTGGTTTAACTTAAAAACCAATGAATGAACATGTGAAATAAATTCTACCATTGGATTCCCCATGGAAAAATACACATATACCATTTTTATGGCATATCTGTAAAGTCAATATTTAAGGAATTATAAGGTATAATACCTTATAAAAACCATAAAACCTTATTTATCTCAGAAACTAATGAAACAACATGTGAAATAAATTGTACCAGTGGATTCCCCACAAAAATCCACATATAAAACAATTAATAAGCTAATTCCCAAAATCAATACTTAAGGAATTATCCTGAATATATGCACTTTTTTGGTCAACGCATATATTCAGTGATCATAGCTAATATCTTCTAAAATATACATGATAGAATGATGAATCAAAAATAAAGTCACCACGTAATTACTGTAAGAACACAGATATGAACTTTATTTTACAAGTTATAAACAAGGTTAAAACCTATGATGAAATATTGATAAAAATCAACAGAGCTGTTGACCACTTTGTTGTGAAAGTGCTCCAAACTTAAAAAAAAGTACACAGTTGGATTCTACTAGTTCATTCGTGAAGAATGATGTAATTTTTATTATTAAATTCAGGGTATAACCCCCTGAAATCAAGGTTTGAAGTTTAAAATATTGAATTTCGACAGAAAAGATGAGTTACAAGAAAAATCATCAAAATTAGAGTTTTGATGATGTAATGAAAAGCTCTTGGCAGCATAATGAGGTTATGTCAGGCTATCAGAATTCACTCTCTGAATTGCTGTAGCGTGAAAACCTTAAAAGTTATTGAGGATCAAAGTTTGAGCTTAAATTGAGCTGTTATGATCACATACTGTAACCTTAAATTAAGTTTAACAGTCTTAAGAGTGATGAAATTGGTGAATACTATTAGTTTATGATTAAAACTAATAAAATCCACGAAATTTGGGGTTCTGCCAAGCCTCTGATGTCATCACACTTAGAGTTATAGTGATAACTCTAAATAATGGTGCAATAATGATGTAACATGGTTTGATCATGATGTAATCACCCTCAAACCTTAAAATATTGATCAATTCCAGTGGATATGATCAGTACACGTCTACTAGAAGCCTGTTGGACTCTAGGAGGGAGGTATTTACTATAAATAGAGCTCTTTTTACTCTGTTTTCCCCTCAGACGCATCAAAAACATTAAATCAATTAAATCAAAGGTAATTTCTTTATTCTTTATATATAAAACTGTTATATTATTAAAGACCAAAGACCACCTTGCTATAATCATCTATTTTGATGTGATTAAATCATTTATTTAATTGTTTTTGTTAAAAATCTCTCTAAAACTCATTTCCACGTAAAAATACTGAATAATTTGTAATTTTCTTTATTTTTATTGTAAATACAATTTGAAATGGTTGTATTTATATTTTTTTGGAGTAAAATACTTCAAAATTATTATATTAAGTGTTAAAAGTAGGTTATTTTCTCTTATTATAATAATTTCTCTATTATTACTCTTTTAATAATTCTTTAATTAATATAAATAGTATTTATATTAATTCATAACTTTAATATTAGTAATATTATTGTTATTAATTGTTTTTTTATTAATAAAAAACAATTTTTTACGCCTTTATTATTTGTTGGTAACAATAATAAAGAGCTTTATAATATATTAATTATTTTATATTAATATATTATTTATAATATTATTATTTCATATAATATTATTTATATTATTATATTTATTTAATAATATAATATTTTTACGCCATAATAATAATATTTCTTTATTATTATTATTATTTTAATCTTATTTATTTTAATTATAAGGACATTCAGAGTACAATAAGTAATAAATTAGTAATTTTTACTTATTGTTTCATAGTCAAACCTTACATTTGGGGGCCTGGCCGTGATATTTACTTAAAAAGACCTTTAAAAAGATTCTATTTGGGTTTATCCATAATAAATTATATTTATAATCATAAAATTATATAATAATTTTATATCTTATTGATTTTAAAAGCTATTGAGGCATTTGGAAAGCAATTGTACTGTCTTACACGTGGTTTTTCACATCCTTAGACTTGCAAGAACTTTCTTTGAGTGACTCTAGTAATTAAAAAAGATAATTTATAAATTAAAAATAATTTTTATTATAATTTAATTTTATAAGAATCATATTCATTTTTTATTTTATTCTTTAAAAATAAAAATATACATAAAAAATATTAAAAAATATTAAAAACCAATAAAAAAAGTTATTTTTATTCATTTTTATTCATTTCTTTATTTATTTCATTTTTTTTTAAGATATAAAAGCAATTTCTATGTGGAAAATTGCCATATCTTGCCAAAAATAACACTTCTTATAAAAAGACTTATATTTATTTGTCTTTTTTAGTGTTTGAAGATAACCCAACAGAAGACAACCAAACTACTGTTGAGAGATTGGTGGAAGAAACTTGTCAAAGTTCTCCTACACCAGTTATCACCAAAAGAAAGAAAGCTAAGAAATTAGACTTTCCAGGGCCCACCATTCAAGACTCTGAAGGTGAGCACCTCTTTTTAAATTGCCATAAAAGAATTTTATTCTAAAATACTTTTATTTTTTCTTATTCTTTAACTATGACTACCAGAAGAGGTTCCCAATACTCCATCCAATCAGATGGAGCTGGACTCAGAAGTAGAATTGATCCCTCAAAAGGGAAAAGAAAGGGCAATATCCCCAGTGGAACAGAATCCACACAAGGAAGTGCCTTATCCCAAAGGCAAGTCCCAGAAATTCCCATGATATCTGAGCCTGAATTGGAACTAAGTATGAGTAACTCAAACAGGTACAAATCACATTCAGAGGGCTCAGATAGACATCTACATGAGCCAGTACAAGCAGTATTACACAGTATACAAGGACAAAGACTGGGAAATGCTGCCTCAAATACACCAAGGAGTGATGAACTCCTGGCACATCCTGAAAAAGTTCCTCAAAGAGGAGGAGATAGGGAAATACTCCAATGGATGGAATCCACTGTCATCCAAACCTCAAATCAAAAAAATCAAGGATTATCATGCCAAAAAGAGGGAGGCAACCAAGGAAGAAGCCCCAGTAGCTTCTACCAGCAAGCCTCAAGTCAACCCACTTCCCCAAGAAGGGAAGAAGAACAAGAAAAAGCATTGGAGGAAACCATATTCCCCAAGCTACAGAATCCCAAGAATCCAAAAGGATGCCATGGACAATGTCTTCAACATGGCCAGAACCTTGATGGAATTCAAGGACAAGGAAGAGCAAAGAATGAGACAACCTCATTTCCCAAAGAAATAACCTTGTCCAAAGATGTTGTAAATACTTTAACAGAAATTAAAAATAGTATATTACCTCTAAAAGAAATTAAAGACAGTTTATTATCACTACAAGAAATAAATAACAATTTATCTTCTTTAACAAAAATTGTTGTACAAAACAAGAAAAAAATTGACAACATTAAGTTTATTGTTGAAAATAATAAACCAAAAAATTTAATTGACAATACTCAAAAATTAATACAAGGACAACAAGAATTGTATAAATACATAAAAGATATCAAAGACAAGACTTTGACAATCAATTATGATGTGAGTATTGACAATCTTACAGAAAAATTAAATAAATTAAGTATTTCTGTAGAAAAATTTGAAGAAAAGACTTCATCACACCAAAAATTACTTTTGGACCATGTGGAAAAAAGTGATGAAGCAAGAATGCATCTGAAAGATGATATTCAAAGTGAAATAAGGCTTATTACTGAAAAAATGGATAAAATTAATGAGGCTAATTCAAATATGCCAAAGTTATCAACACCATTTTCCCATATAAGAAGCCCTATTAAAACAAAAGAGGAATTGTCAAATCCTTTCATAACAGACTTGAGTCACCAAGACAATAACCAAGTCTTAATGAAGGAAGCACCTCAATTGAAGGAATGGCCAACATTCACAGGAGAAGGTGAATATGACCACATGTCATTTATTAAAACAATTGACATGTTACAAGAAGACTATGCCATACCAGATGAATTAATCACTGCAAGATTACATTCATTGTTTGAGAAATCTGCAAAAAGATGGTATTATGGCATAAGACAAACAAATGGTAAAAATACCTGGTCTTGGTGGAAATAAGAAATAATCACCAAGTTGGCAAATGATGCCTGGAGGTATAAGATAGAAAATGCATTTGAAAACTCTTTCTTTGACCCTGAGAAAGATAAACCTTTAACTTGGTTCCTAAAACAAGTTGAAAGACTTAATGCACTGTACCCAGAAATGTCACAAAAGATGGTGCATATGAAAATACTTAAAAAATGTGGAGGGGAACTAGAACATGCCCTAAGAAGCAGGTGTATAGAACCATGCTCCACAGAAGAGTATATAAATGCACTAGAAGATATAGTGACAAGGACAAAAATTGGCAGGACTTGGAAAAGATTGGACATTAAAAGCCCAAACAAACCATTTATCAAGAAAGATAAATCAAAAGAATCCTTTAAACCCAATACATCCAACAATAATGAGCAAAGAAAATGCCATAAATGTGGAGGTATTGGACACTTAGCCAATAATTGCCTTAAAAAAGCAAAGATCAATGAAATTGTGGAAACAGAAAACCACAATGACAAAGAAGAAGAATCTGACTCTGAAAAAGAGACAGAAGAGTCAGAGAGCTCTGAAAGTGATGAAATCAATATAATTAATGCACAAATTAATAATATTGATATAATTTATGAAGTACTGGATGTTAACTCAAACTTGCCACAAGTTGGAACATCTGACACAAATCTGACAAACATACAAGATGCCAAAATGTATTGAACCAAACCTGCAAGAGGAATGGGATATACAGCTGGAAAATCAAGTATTAGTATTGTTATGGTTGATAACCAAGAAGGAAAGGTTAACTTGGATACAGGAGCATATTGCACTTGTGTTGGCAAAAGTTATTTAAAAACCATTGTCCCAGACTGGCAAGAAAAACTTATGCCAATACAAGGTGTCAAATTTAGTAGTGCAAGTGAAAGCATGAAGCCCCTTGGAATAATTGATTTAACACTAATTTTTCCTCATCCCTCACAATGTGTCAGAATCAAAGTAGAGTTTGTAGTAATGGACAACTGTACTAGTAATCATTTCATACTTGGAAATGACTACTTATCAATCTATGGTATAGATATCTCCAACCAAAAGGATAGATATTTTACCATAGGAGATAATAAAAGACAAAAGTTTGGATTCTTAAATAACAAAAAACAAATCACAGTTATTAAGAATGAGGAAAAAATTCCAGAAAAAGAACTTTTTATATCTGAACAACTCAAAGAGGCAGAATTCAATCAAGAATTAACAGAAAAAATGAAAGAAAAATTGATTGACCTCTTATTTAAGTATAAAAATGCCTTTGCAACTGACAAAGAGCCACTAGGTGCCATAATTGGACATGAAGTGGATATAATTCTTAATGTAGAAAAACCTTACCCACCTTTATTAAGAAGACCTTCTTATCCAGCCAGTCCAAGAGCTAGAGAAGCCCTAGAGGTGCACATTAAAGAATTAATGGACCTTGGAGTATTAAGAAAGGTTGGACATAATGAACAAGTAGAAGTTACTACACCTGTCATTATAACTTGGCATAATGGAAAATCAAGGATGGTAGGAGACTTCAGAGCCCTGAATACCTATACCATTCCAGACAGATATCCAATACCCAGAATCCATGAGACATTGACCCAATTGTCACAAGCTAAGTTCATCACAGCTATGGATGCTCTTAAGGGTTTTCATCAAAATGTCTTAACAGACAATGCCAAGAAACTACTAAGAATAATAGTCCATTGTGGAATTTTTGAATACTTAAGAATGCCATTTGGGATAAAAAATGCACCTTCCCATTATCAAAGAATGATGAATACCATATTTCCTGAAGAATTATCAGAAGGATGGTTAATAATCTACATTGATGATATCATAGTTTGCTCAGAAACTTGGGAAAATCACCTGACAAGACTAGAAAGGGTACTACAGAAAATAGTCCAAGTAAATATGAAAATTTCATTAAAAAAATGTCATTTTGCATATAGTGAATTAAAAGCCCTAGGACATGTAGTATCTGGGCTTAGTCTAGGCATAGACAAAAATAAAGTAGCAGCAGTACTACTTAAGCCAATGCCTCAAACCAAAAAAGAAATGCAATCATTTCTAGGATTTGCTGGTTACTATAGACAGCATATAAAGGACTTTGCAAAGATTGCTAAATCCTTGTATAAGCTATGTGACCAACAAACAGTCTATGAGATGACAGAAGAAAGAGTCAAGGCATATGAAGAATTGAAAAATTCTTTAACAAATGCCCCATTTCTTCTAATGCCAGATTGGAAACTACCTTTCAAACTGTACATTGATGCTTGTGGAGAAGGACTAGGTGCTGCACTTCACCAAACACAAATTATCAATGATAAACCAGTGGAAGGACCAATTTGTTTCATTTCAAGGCAAATAAAGCCAACAGAAGCAAGGTATGGAGCAAGCCAAATGGAATGCTTATGCTTAGTGTGGGCTTTAGAAAAACTGCACTATTATTTGGATGGCACAGTATTTGATGTAATTACAGACTGTAATGCTGTGAAATCACTATTAAATATGAAGACTCCAAATAGACATATGCTGAGATGGCAAATTGCTATCCAAGAATATAGAGGAAATATGACTATTGTTCATAAATCTGGAAATATTCATAAAAATACAGATGGTCTTAGCAGATGGGCTCTAGCAAATACCCCTGACAATCCAGCATGGGTACCACAAGAAGAGCACCATATAGAAGGAATATGTGTTACAGACATTGGCACAGAATTCTTTAACCAAGTTAAAGAAAGCTATAAGACAGACAAAAATTGCCATATCTTAAGCCAACTTCTAATGAAAGACTGCAAAGATCCATCACTTTCATCAAAACTAGATGAAATATGGAAAAAGGCATATGATGAAGGAAGATTTCACCTCCTTGATGGAATCCTTTACCATAGAACAAAACACACATGTGTTATGGCCTTAACAGATAGAACACTAATAAACACTATTTTACATGAGTGTCATGATAGTGTTGCATCTGGACATCTCTCAGAAGATAGGACACTAGAAAGGGTGAAAACCTGCTCTTGGTGGCCAAATTGGAAGAAAGATGTTGCAGAATACTGCCAAACCTGTGACAGATGTCAAAAAGCCAACAGAGCCACAGGAAAGAAATTTGGAATGATGATCCAAATCCAAGAACCAAAATCCCCATGGGAAATAGTTCATATGGATTGGGTAACAGCCTTACCTCCAGGAGGAGACAGGAGTTATAATGCATGTCTAGTGTTAGTTGACAGGTACAGTAAAACTCCCATGTTCTTACCATGTCATAAAGATGACACAGCTATGGATACAGTCATAATGATATGGAATAAAGTCATTAGCCACACAGGCTTATTCCAAAATATTATAAGTGACAGAGACCCAAAGTTCACTTCAGCATTATGGACAAACCTCCATAACTTGTTTGGGACAAAGTTATCATTCTCAACAGCTTATCATCCTCAAACTGATGGTTTAGCAGAAAGAATGATACAGACCCTAGAGGATATGATCAGAAGATTCTGTGCTTATGGGCTAGAATTCAAAGATTCTGATGGTTTTACCCATGATTGGTGTACACTAATACCAGCACTTGAACTGGCATATAAGACATCAATCCACTCTTCTACTGGCAAAACACCAGCAGTGCTAGAGAAAGGTTGGAATCCAAGACTTCCTTATGACACCCTCAAAAAGGACTTAGTGGATATACATCCAACAGCAAGCAGTTTCAAGATAATGCTTGACAAAGCAAGACACCATGCAAACAGATGCATGCAAGATTCTTTTAAATATGCAAAAGAAAGATGGGATAAAAGTCATAAACCACCTGATTTCAAAATAGGAGACTTGGTTTTAGTATCAACCCTTAATTTCAATAACATAAAAGGCCCAAAGAAATTGAAAGATTCCTTTGCAGGACCATTTATGATAAAAGCACTTCATGGACCCAATGCTGTGCAATTAGAACTCACAGGTGAACTAATGAACAAACACCCAACTTTCCCTGTAAGTCTGATAAAACCTTACAGTTCAAGTGACAAGGAGTTATTTCCACTAAAAAATAAACCCCCACTTGAAATTCCCCCCTTGGAGGAAGGAGAGGAAAAGAAAATAGTAAAAGTCCTTAAAGAAAGAAGGACAAGAAACAAAAAAGAAAGGGAATACCTTGTGAGGTATAGAAATTCAACTCAAGAAGATGAATGGCTACTTGAGAAAGATATAACAAATGCTGATAAGTTACTAAGAAGGTTCAGACATGAAAGAAAACCTGAAAAATAAAACGTTAAGCATTATTGAGCTTCAAGACTAACAAAGTCTATTGAAGAGGTAGGACAGTGGATGATACCCTAATCACATATATCAGATTGTAGTACAATCTTTTTTGGTGGTAGGGAACTATTTTTGATGTCTTTTAGAGGTAAAATATGATTTTTAATTTATGTTAAATTTTTTACAACATGAGGAGACAAAGCTATTTCTTTGGGAAACAAGGTTGTCTCATTCTTTGTTCCTCTTTTTCCTTGAATTCCATCAAGTATCTGGACATGTTGAAGACATTTTCCATGGCATCTTTTTAGATTTTTGCAATCCTGTAGCTTTGGGAATATGGTTTTCCCCAATTCTTTTTCTTGTTATTCTTCCCCTCTTGGGGAGGTTGGTTGACTTGTGGCTTGCTGGTAAAAGCTATTGGGCTTCTTCCTTGCTTTCATCCTTCTTTTGGGATTGTATTACTTTATCTTTTTGATCTGAGGTTTGGATGATAGTAGATTCCATCCATTGGAGTATCTCACTATTTCCTCCTCTTTGAGGAGTTTTTTCAAGATGTGCCAGGAGCTCATCACTCCTTGGTGGATTTGTGGCAGTATTTCACAATCCTTGTCCTTGTACATGGTGTAGTACTGTTTGTACTGTCTCATGTATATGTCTATTTAAGCCCTCTGAATGTGATTTGTACCTGTTGGAGCTTCTCATACTTAGTTCCAACTCTGGCGCAGATATTATGGCCATTTCTGGGACTTGCCTTTGGGATATTGTACTTCCTTGTGTAGATTCTGTTCCACTGGGGATTTTTCCCTTTCTTTAAATTTTCCCTTTGGAGGTATCAATTTTACTTCTGAGTCCAGTTTCATCTGATTTGATGGAGTATTAGGAATCTCTTCTAGTAGTCATAATTAAGAAAAAATAAATTAAAAGTAATTTCAGGACACTAGAAATCATTTTATGGCAATTTAGAGATGGGTTCTCACCTTCAGAGTCCTGAACAGTGGGTCCTGGAAATACCAATAACTTGATGTTAATTTTCTTATTGAAAACAGGTGTTAGAGAACTTTCACAAGTTTCTCCCACCAATATTTCAAAAGTATTCTGGTTGTCTTCAAACACTAAAAAATACAAATAAATAGAAGTATGTTTATAAGAAGTGTTATTTTTGAGAAGATATGGTGATTTCCATGTAAAGATGGTTTTTATATCTTAACAAATAAGAGAAATGAACAAAAAATGATTTTTTGCTGTGTTTTTTATTTTTTATCATGTTTCATACATTTTATTTTTAAAGGATAAAAGAAAAAGAAAAATGATTCTTTTTGAAATTAAATTATAATATACATTTATTTTTAATTAATAGATATCTTTTTTGATTACTGTGGTCTCTCAAAGAAATTTCTTGCAATTCTAAGAATGTGAAAAACCACATGTGAGACAGTAAAATTGCTTTCCAAATGCCTCAATAGATTGCAAAATCAATAAATATAAGAATATTATATAATTTCATTATTGTAATTTTGATTTTTATTGGATAAACCCAATTTAAATCTTTTTAAAATGGCTTTCAGTAAATATCACAGCTGGCCCTCAAATATAACCTTTGAGTATAAAAAAATAAGTCAAAATCACTAATATTTTACTTATTGTACTCTGAATGTCCTTATGAAAATTAAAGAATAAGATAAAAGATTATTTTTATAATAGAGATTAATTATATTTATTTTTTAAATTATTAATATTATTAAATGAATATAATAATATAAATATATATAAGAGTATTAATATGATAAAATAAATATATTAACAGATGATAATTAAGATATTTATGGCACTTTAATATTGTTAAAAACAATTAATAAAGGCGTAAGAAATTGTTTTTTTAATAATAATAAAAAATATGAAAATAATATTACTCATATTCAAGTTATGAATTGTTATAAATACTATTTATATTAACTTGAGAATTATTTAAAAGGTAATAATAAAGAGAAATCATTATAAAAAAAGAAAAGAACTTACTATTAACACTTAATATAATATTATGATGAATAGTTTTATTCCAAAAAATATAAATACAACGTATTTAAATTGTATTTACAATGAAAATTAAAATAAATTACAAATATTCTTGTTTTTATATGGAATTAGAGATTTTTAGAGAAATTTAAAAAAACAATTAAAAGCTGATTTGATCACATAAACTTTGATGATTATAATAAAGATAAACTTTATTCTTTGAATATATAATAGTTTTATATAAAAAGAAGAAAGTTTTTAGCTTTGGTTTTATTAATTTAACATTTTTGTTGCATCTGAGGGGGAAATAGAGGTAAAAGAGCTTTATATATAGTAAACTCCTCCCTCCTAGAGTCCAAAAGGCTTCTAATAGACATTCAATGCTACAATCCACTGGAATTTATCAGTATTTAAATATTTAGAGATGATTACATCATAATTAAACCATCTTATCTCACTATTATGCCATTATTTATAGTCATCACCATAAGTCTAAGTTTGATGACATAATATGCTTTTCAGAACCCTAAACTTTGTTTATTTTCTTATTGGTAATCATAATCTGATAGTATTCACCAGTTTTATCACTTAAATCACTGTTACACGTAAAATAAGATTACAGTGAGGGGTCAAAAATGATCAGCTTTAAGCTTAAAATTCAATCATTAATAACATTTATGCTATACACTCTACATCCATTGAGAGAGTCAGTTCTGATAGCTTGTCATATCATCATTAAACTTCCAAAAGCATTTTTTTACATCGTCAAAACTCTATTTTTGATGATTTTTCTTGTAGCTCATTTTTTCTATTGAAATTTATTATTTTAAACTTCAAACCATGATTTCAGGGGGTTTTACATTGAATATAATGATGCAAAGAAAGTTTCTTCACATATGAACTGGTAGAACCCAAATATTCAATTATTTTTAAGGCTGGACCATTTTCACAACAAAGTGGTCAACAGATATAGGAATTTTATTCCATAAACCCTTACAAGTTATAACCTTGTTTACAGCTTTTCAGATAAATCTCATATATTTATTCTTATACTAATTATGTGTAAACAATATTTTTTTGTTTAACTCTCTATCACGTATATTTTGAGAGATATCAGCTAAAAACTAAGAAGATATGCGCTAATTATTAAAGTGGGTATATTCATGTTATTTCCTTAATTATTGACTTTACACCTATGACATAAAATGTTATATGTGTAGTTCTTCATGGGGAATCCAATGGTGCAATTTATATCAAATTCTGTTTCATTGACCTCTGAGATAAACAAGAGTTTATGCCTGTTTATGGAATTTTTTCTTATCACACATTAAGTATTATCTTTACTGATATCACATAAAAATATTATATGTGTATTTTGCCTTGAGTAATCTAATGGTATAATTAATTTCCTATTTATTTTCATTAGATTCTCAGTTAATCAATAATTTATTCCTATTTATGGCATTTTTACCTATTTTAAGACAATCTTTTTAATCTTTATTATTAGAGTAAATATTGTAAGATTATTTTTTGACCTTTTTGGATATGTTGTTATATCTCAACGGCTCAAAGCTTTAGATATTTTTTTCCCTTTGTAAAATTTGACTTCTCTTCTGGCAGGCCAGGCAAGATTGAATACATTTCTTGACTGATTTCTTCATTTTTTCCCACAAAGATCTTGCTTTACCTCTTCTATAAGTTTCATTTTCCCCTCTGTGGCTCAAGTCTTCATTAATTGAATTTAAAATGTAGCCTTGAGCTTCTTGACTTGATATATACAATAGAGGGTTTGGGTTATTTCTTCTTTTTAGCTGGCCATCTTCCAAGAAAAAGTTGTATGACCTTCTTTTAATACTTCTAAATTCTTCTTCCTTGCTTGATTCTGGTTTTTTCATTGTACTTAAGTTTTCCTGCATCCTGTTTCAAAATCCTTCATGTTTTGTTGGTACTTGTATTCCTGAAAAATTGAGTTAATATACATTCTTAGCCCCAAATCCAGAGTGGGGCCTAATCCAATCTTCTTCATCAAATTCTTCTGCATCTAAATCTTATTCTTCCAAGTTTCTTTCTCTTCTGGATAAGCAATCTGTCATATCAAAGGTTTTACCTCACCACAGAAAAAAGCTGGGGACTTACATACAGGTCCTTTACAGTATCTTCAGCTTATGTCTGAGTGTATCTCTGGAAGTATCCCTAGTTTAACTCAAATTCACTGTATTCTGACATTTTTACGCCCCCTTTAACTTTTAATAATATTTTCTCAACTCAATATATACACTGGCAACAAACATAGGTAATGAATCTTATTCAATTTTTGGATTGTGAGAACATTGAAATTCTCTCATGATGCTTATAGTCAGTAGAATAATCTTCAAATTCTCTCATCAATCGAGTTCCTTAAAATTCACTTCATGAATGCTTGTGGATTTTGAAAGTTCATCCAGCTATATGGGGAGCCTTGAAAAGGAATTCTTTGATACTTGTAGCATTAATTGCTTCTTTGATCTTATTTTCATTCCGCTGCCTTGATTCTTGAACTTCTTTGATTTTAATTTATATTTCATGTTGGCTTAAAGAATGGGGATAACTTAAGAATTAAGAAATTCTATTTACCAGAATGCTTGTTTTAAGATGAATCAAAAATTAAGCTTGAACTGATTTCCCAAAATGATAATAATAAGTAATGATGAATTTGAAAATTATAATGGCAATCATTTTGAGGGAATCCCGTCCAAATTTAAATTAAAAATGGGTGTTCCTCCTTAAAATTATTAATATTTTGTAAAAATAAGAGCCAATAATTTTATAATAAGTAAAATACCTCTCCTTGAGTAATGATTATCATCATAGAAATTGGGAAAAATTATTTGAAAGTATGTTTCCATACAAATTAATCTTAATTTATTAGAATAATGTTTCAAAATAAACAATGAATAAATCAAGAGAATAAAATAAAATTGAAGCTCTTCAAATAGTGAGTCAATGGCCTTCAACAAGATTTAATGAATACTTTTGAAATTAGATTTCTGAGAATTTCTGCAAAGGAAAAATAAACAAAGTATAGGAATACTTTGATGAATTAAAAAAAAGTTAGAAAGGGATTGCATGGGCCACAACTGAAACATTTTGTTCAGTGCTGGATATATCTTGGAGGGAACTCCAAATTTGGAAAGGAACTTGTTTCCTCATAAAGAATTTCTTCTAAAAGAAAAATCCAAGGATTTGGGACAACAGTAATATGAAATTTAATTGATCTGCAGATTTGGAATATATTTATGTCCATTAATAAACTAAGTTTCAAAATATAATTCATTTTTTACACTATTAAGAAAAATTCACGGGCTAAATCTTTAGCTTATCAAAATCACTTACAAAATCCCCGGGGGTCTTTCCACTATCTAACCCATGCAATCCTATCAAGTATTGTGTGAGGGTGATTTTTCGACATAGAAATATATAATTCAAACTCAACATGGCTTATTATTCCGTGGTATGTCCCCAAATGTGTGGTTCATTCTTTTATATCCCCACACAGCTAAGCTTCTTGGTGGCCCTAGCTCCTTGATACCCTTTGATAAATGTTGTGTTAGGTGTATATTAGGTTTGAATTTTATTGTGTACCAACCCAAACAAAGTGTTTGACAATACATCTTTTTAGTGTTTTCAATCTTATCTAGGTCTTCTTCATGAATGCTTGTTCTGAGTAACATGTTTGTTAATGTAACTAATGAAATTAGTGATTTGAGTAGAAGATCCTTATGGAGGTAGTTCCCTGGGAATTTTACCCTTTCCTCCCTGTGAGGTATTTTTGATCTCCATAGTGGTACAAGTGCCAAAGGTAAATACAATGTCATCAAGATTTGACACTCTGCTGCTTTGAGTGTCTGAAAGTTTTTGAAACCAAATTTTCTGGGTAGATGAGAAAACCATGATGGGACTTTTGTTTGATTGATGACTTGTTGAAGTACCTCTAATTTGTGTTTTTTAATCTTGGAGTTTCATCCCCCATTGGATTTAAATACTGATTATTATCAGAAGATAAATCAGAAGGAACCAATGGACCACTACAATGTGTAAAAGGTAATAAGTTGAGTACTGTAGAAGTGGTTTTCTGGGATCTAAGGGAATACCTGGAGTTTGAAGTTCTGTTGCTTTTTGCAGTTTGATCACTTTTGGTCCTGGAGGCTTCACTAGAGCCTTTGTGCCTTTGGGATGTAGGAGGTCAAATGCAGGCAAGGTTAGGTTTTGTAAGGTTTTGTTTCTTGGGTCTACCTATTTTGTCAGAATCATTTTAATATTCATTTTTCCTTTTTCTTGGACACCCCAATAAAAAAAAGGATATTTGGAGGGATTTGAGTCTGCCAAAAAACTTTGCTTTTTCCTTTAAGCTCTAACTCGTGACCAGCCAACCCCACCTTGAGGAATGATATGCAATAGTCTTTGATATCCCCTCAAATCAAACAATGCATTATATCTATTCCACAAAAGTAAATTGGTCTCCAGTAATCCAGCTTATTTAGGATACTCCACCACACACCATGTGATTTTACAAATTCTTCTTGTTCCTTGTTGGTTTGAAGTTGGAGCCATTCATTTGCCTTGGAAATATGATTTTCATGTGTCCTTGTTTCAAATTTTGTAATATCTATTTCATTCATGTCCATAATTGTAATATTACAAAAGGCGCAAAATTGATTGGCCAAATGAGAGGCAAATCCACTGTAATAAGTCTACCCTGTGGAAGGCCATGGGTATTAGAAAACCAAATACCATTCCATAACATTTGAAGCTCAATCACAAGAGGCTCCAAGATTGAATTCATTTGTCAAGAGATGGCTCTTTGGGACCAGGAATTATTCCATACAAAAACATGTTCTCCTCTTTGTGACATTCACTTGGAGGAAGATTCAAACAAGTGAGAAGAATTGACCCAATTGAAATGGATTTTGGAGCCCCTTTGTTACAGAATGGATTGAAACAATCCATATATCAGCTAAAAATCAAATTTCCTGTTCTATTTGTAAATGCTTGTTTACTATGTGGGGAAGATTTGAATTTGTTCCAAATTTTGCTATGTCAAATATCAGAAATAGCTTTAGGGTCTGTTTTAGAATTATGGGTATTGTGAGCATTTAATAGCTTTTCAAAGCCAGGAATCCACATATGGGAGGCCAACTATTTTTGCAAGGATTGGTATGTAAAGGTGCAGATTGGTTTTTGAAGTGAATAATCATTCTTGTAATCAGTTTCAAATAAAATAGAACCACATTCTTTTCTTGCAAGAGATCCTAATTTGACAATGGAGGAAGGAAAAGGTTGAATGAATTTGGATATATACTGTTTGTTGATGTGCCCTGTTTCAGTCAGATCATACAAGCTGAAGCATTCTGGACAGCAAATCTTTTTTTCAAAGTCCAGGGATATGCCCAGTTGAACCAAAATAGTTTTAATGGAAAGGGGAATTTCTTTAGCAATGGATAATGCATCAAAATTTAATTTCTCTCCAAGGCTAGTTATCTTTTCCCTTTCTGATAGAAGAAATTCTTTGATACTATCTCTGGACATTCCATTTTTGAGGTACAGGCTGGAAGATTGAACCAAAACTTTAAGAGCATGAGAGTCAATGAATTTAAAGGTCTTGTTTTCATATTTTTTGGTATCAAAAAGTAAATTTCTTTCATTATTCTGACAACATATCTGTTCAATTTGAGAGCATCCAGGGGTTTTCTGTGTTGGCTGCGCCAAAAGATTGTGGAAAATTGGATTTAAGTAATGATGAATAATTGAAATGAATTCGGGAAAGAGTCCTTGCATTTTCACTATTTTGGGCTAAAAACATCTTATTAACCAAAGGCTAGGGTCTCCTGAGTTTTAGTAGTTCCAATTGATGTGTCTTCCAAGCTGGGTCAAACATAGGTCTTCCAGGCTGAAAAATATTGTTCAAATCTTCATAATATTTATTGTAACAGCCAAGCTTGTCACAAGTGCAAATCTTTTTAGGGCGGCCCTTTGTTTGCACCATGAAATTTTGTGGGGAATGAACAAAAAGGGCCCAAGAAATTGAAATGGAGTAGTGTGGTTATGAGGAAGGTTTTGGGGGGAAAAGTGTACTCAAAAGAGCTTTCAAGTGGACACAAACATAGCTTCATTTATATTTGAGCATCTTTGATTTTGCAAAGATAGAAGCCAATTATTCCCCTATATGGTTTGCATGGGGTACAAATTTTATATAGCAGTCATAGTTTTACCACTTTTGAGATTACAGCACCTGTAAAAAAATGTGTTTACAGCCAAGCTGTATGGTGTCTGGGGCTCATTCAGCTACAGTTATTTCTGTATCTGAGTGGGTCTGATTACATTTCCAGGTGACAAACCAATTTTGGCTGTAATTGGTTTGCAAGTGGTACAAATTATGACCAGCAGTCATAATTTGACCACCTGTGTGTGATTACAGCCAAAACTGTATTGTCTCTGGGCCTCATTAAGATATGGTTTTTTCTGTATCTGAATGGGTCTGATTACATTTGCAGGAGACAAACCAATTACTGCCGTAATTGATTTGCAAGTGGTGTGCAATTACAGACAAGCTGTATTGTGGCTGGACCTCATCCAGATACAGTTTTTTTTCTATCTGAGTGGGTCTGATTACATTTCCAGGAGACAAACCAATTATGGCCGTAATTGGTTTGCAAGTGGTACAAATTATGACCAGCAGTCATAATTTGACCACCTCTGTATTATTACAGCCAAAGCTGTATTGTCTCTGGGCCGCATTCAAACACAGTTTTTCTGTATCTGAGTAGGTCTGATTGGATTTCAAGGAGACAAACCAATTATGGCCGTAATTAAGTGGTACAAATTATGATCGGAGGTCATAACTTGAAAACCTGTGTACAATTACAGAAAAGATCTATTGTGGCTGGACCTCATTCAGATACAGTTTCTTCTGTATCTGAGTGGGTCTGATTGGATTTCAAGGAGACATACCAATTATGGCCGTAATTGGTTTGCAAATGGTACAAATTATGACCGGCAGTTATAATTTGACCAGCTGTGTATGGTGACAGCAAAAGATGTATTGTCTCTGGGCCTCAATCAGATACAGCTTTTTCTGTATCTGAGTGGGTCTGATTGGATTTACAGGAGACAAACCAATTACCGCCGTAATTGGTTTGCAATTTGTACAAATTATGACCAGCGGTGATAATTTGACAACCTGTGTAAAATTACAGACAAGATCTATTGTGGGTGGACCTCATTCAGATACGTTTTTCTCGGTATCTGAGTGAGTCTGATTGGATTCAAGGAGACAAACCAATTATGGCCGTAATTGGTTTGGAAGTGGTACCACCTATGTATGATTAGAGCCAAGCTGTATCATCTCTGGGCCTCATTCAGATACAGGTTTTTCTGTATCTGAATGGGTCTGATTACATTTCCAGGAGACAAACCAATTACGGCCGTAATTGGTTTGCAAGTGGTACAAATTATGACTGGGGGTCATAATTTGACACCCTATGTATGATTAGAGCCAACCTGTATTGTATCTGGGCCTCATTCAGATACCGTTTTTTCTGTATCTGAGTGGGTCTGATTGGATTTACAGGAGGCAAACTCATTACAGCCGTAATTGGTTAGCAAGTGGTACAAATTATGACAGGCGGTCAAAATTTGACCACCTGTGTATTATTACAGCCAACCTGTATTGGATCTGGGCCTCATTAAGATACAGTGTTTTCTGTATCTGAGTGGGTCTGATTGGATTTACAGGAGACAAACCAATTACAGTCGTAATTGGTTTGCAAGTGGTACAAATTATGCCCAGCAGTCATAACTCAACAACCTGTGTACAATTACAGACAAGATCTATGGTGGCTGGACCTCATCCAGATACAGTTTTCTCTGTATCTGAGTGGGTCTGATTGGATTTCAAGGAGACAAACCAATTACAGCCCTAATTGGTTTGCAAGTGGTACAAATTATGACCGGAGGTCATACCTTGACAACCTGTGTACAATTACAGACAAGACCTATTGTGGCTGGACCTCATTCAGATACAGTTTTCTCTGTATCTGAATGGGTCTGATTACATTTCCACGAGACAAACCAATTACAGTCGTAATTGGTTTGCAAGTGGTACAAATTATGACCAGCAGTCATAACTCGACAACCTGTGTACAATTACAGACAAGATCTATGGTGGCTGGACCTCATTCAGATACAATTTTCTCTGTATCGGAGTGGGCCTGATTGGATTTCCAGTAGACAAACCAATTATGGCCATAATTGGTTTGAAAGTGGTACAAATTATGACCAGTGGTCATACTTTGACCACCTGTGTATGATTATAGCCAGAGCTGTATTGTGTCTGGGCCTCATTCAGATACAGTTTTTTCTGTATGTGAATGGGTCTGATTAAATTTCCAGGATACAAACCAATTACGGCCGTAATTGGTTTGCAAATGGTATAAATTATTACCGGAGGTCATAACTTGACAACCTGTGTACAATTACAGCCAAGATCTATTGTGGCTGGAGCTCATTCATATACAGTTTTTTCTGTATCTGAGTGGATCTCATTGGATTTCAAGGAGACCAACCAATTACGGCCGTAATTGGTTTGCAAGTGGTACAAATTATGACCGGCGGTCATAATTAGACCACCTGTGTATTATTACAGCCAACCTGTATTGGATCTGGGCCTCATTAAGATACAGTGTTTTCTGTATCTGAGTGGGTCTGATTGGATTTACAGGAGACAAATCAATTACAGTCGTAATTGGTTTGCAAGTGGTAAAAATTATGCCCAGCAGTCATAACTCAACAACCTGTGTACAATTACAGACAAGATCTATGGTGGCTGGACCTCATCCAGATACAGTTTTCTCTGTATCTGAGTGGGTCTGATTGGATTTCAAGGAGACAAACCAATTACAGCCCTAATTGGTTTGGAAGTGGTACAAATTATGACCGGAGGTCATACCTTGACAACCTGTGTACAATTACAGACAAGACCTATTGTGGCTGGACCTCATTCAGATACAGTTTTCTCTGTATCTGAATGGGTCTGATTACATTTCCACGAGACAAACCAATTACAGCTGTAATTGGTTTGCAAGTGGTACAAATTATGACTGCCAGTCATAATTTGACCACCTGTGTATGATTACAGCCAAAGCTGTATTTTCTCTGGGCCTCATTGAGATACAGTTTTTTCTGTATCTGAGTGGATCTGATTGGATTTCAAGGAGACAAACCAATTACGGCCCTAATTGGTTTGCAAGTGGTACAAATTATGACCGGAGGTCATACCTTGACAACCTGTGTACAATTACAGACAAGACCTATTGTGGCTGGACCTCATTGAGATACAGTTTTCTCTGTATCTGAATGGGTCTGATTACATTTCCAGGAGACAAACCAATTACGTCCATAATTGGTTTGCAAGTGGTACAAATTATGACCGGCGGGCATAATTTGAACACCTGTGTATGATTACAGCCAACCTGTATTGTATCTGGGCCTCATTCAGATACAGTTTTTTCTATATCTGAGTGGGTCTGATTGGATTTACAGGAGACAAACTAATTACGGCCGTAATTGGTTAGCAAGTGGTACAAATTATGACCAGCAGTCATAACTCAACAACCTGTTTACAATTACAGAAAAGATCTATTGTGGCTGGACCTCATTCAGATACAGGTTTCTCTGTATCTGAGTGGGTCTGATTGTATTTCCATTAGAAAAACCAATTATGGCCATAATTGGTTTGCATTGGTTTGCAAGTGGTACAAATTATGACTGGTGGTCATACTTTGACCACCTGTGTGTGATTACAGCCACAGCTGTATTGTGTCTGGGCCTCATTCAGATACAGTTTTTTCTGTATCTGAATGGGTCTGATTAAATTTCCAGGATAAAAACCAATTACAGCCGTAATTGGTTTGCAAGTGGTACAAATTATTACTGGCAGCCATAATTTGACCACCTGTGTATGATTACATCCAAAGCTGTATTGTCTCTGGGCCTCATTCAGATACAGTTTTTTCTGTATCTGAGTGGGTGTGATTGGATTTCAAGGAGACAAACCAATTACGGCCGTATTTGGTTTGCAAGTGGTACAAATTATGACCGGAGGTCATAACTTGACAACATGTGTACAATTAAAGACAAGACCTATTGTGGCTGGACCTCATTCAGATACAGTTTCTTCTGTATCTGAGTGGGTCTGATTGGATTTCAAGGAGACAAACCAATCACAGCCGTAATTGGTTTGCAAGTGGTACGAATTATGACCGGCGGTCATAATTTGACCACCTGTGTATGATTACAGCCAACCTGTATGGTCTCTGGGCCTCATTCAGATACAGTTTTTTCTGTATCTTAATGGGTCTGATTACATTTCCAGGAGACAAACCAATTACAGCAGTAATTGGTTTGCAAGTGGTACAAATTATGACCGGCGTTCATAATTTGACCACCTGTGTATGATTACAGCCAACCTGTATTGTATCTGGGCGTCATTCAGATACAGTTATTTCTGTATCTGAGTGGGTCTGATTGGATTTACAGGAGACAAACCAATTACAGTCGTAATTGGCTAGCAAGTGGTACAAATTATGACTGGTCATCATAGTTTGACCACCGGTGTATGGTTACAGCCAAAGCTGTATTGTCTCTGGGCCTCATTCAGATACAGTTTTTTCTGTATCTGAATGAGTCTGATCAAATTTCCAGGATACAAACCAATTACGGCCGCAATTGCTTTGCAAGTGGTACACATCATGATTGGCAGTCATAATTTGACCACCTGTGTATGATTACAGCCAAAGCTGTATTTTCTCTGGGCCTCATTCAGATAAATTTTTTTCTGTATCTTAGTGGGTCTGATTGGGTCTTCTTTCTTATAATCCAAATTTCATTCTTCCTCAAACCTAACTTCATTGTTTCTCAATTATTAAATATCATCACCCCCCAACTTTTTTTATCACCTCAATTGTTTTTTACTTACTTTATTCTCATCCTTAATTTAACCTACTCTTTCGCACCCTCAAGCTCTTTTGTACCCTCAGCTCTTTTGCACTCTCCAATGCTATGGAAACAATCAGGGTCATTGACGTTCCAGCGTTGGTTCCATTGATCCTGGTTGTTGGTTAGCACCTCAACCTTTGATAAATGTGATTGATTATCTTAGAAGACCTCATTGTCATTCAATTTCTTTGAATTCAATTCATCCTAATCTCTTGGGTGCCATCAAATTTAGAGACATTGTTAACTCTTCAACTCGGGAATCATCTCATAATCCTAATCCCATTTCAGCTGATTCAACCCCTTCAACAAGTCATTCACCTTCTCAAGCTAGATGTCAAAGATCAGGAAGTTTAGTTCTTACACTCAGGAGATCTAGTCATATTCCCAACTTCAATAATTATACCTCACTATCAAATCCATTAACTGATTTGAAAAGATTTCAAAGGAAAAGCAAATTCTCAATACATAACATCAATACAAAACCTTTCAATTAAATCAGGTAGATTGAATATTCAAAACATCAAAGTAACAATCTCCCATTTAGTTCAGCCATTGGGATACAGAAGGGTTGGACAATAATTAATTAGAAGTATCACGCAACCAGTTGTATCTTGGTGTGGCTTGATCTGTTGGAGCTCCAGTCATTCTCAAACACAGGGAGTATTCCCTCAGTAAAATGAAGCCCAATGCATAGGTTGATTATTTGCATTTTAAGACTGAATAATGTGGGAAAATACCAAAATTATCGATAAATAGTTGCTAGGATGGGATTTCCAGTGATGGCGATTTCAGCATGTTTTGGAGGGTGAGATTCTCTTTTTTTGTCAAAAGATTCATTCAAAAAGATAAAAAAGCTTATAAATGAAGGTATTGAATTAAATTTAGATCGATGTTAAACATTTTACTTGGGATCGGATTATCATCAAGTTATTTGATTAGCTATAATGATCATGATAAGATGATTCATCAAGATCCAACTGATTCAATGATGATGATGAGAAGGGTGATTGAATTTAATTCTCTTGCGAATTTGATGTTATCAGCAGTTGCTTATTGATTGTGTTGATATCAATACTGATTATTGTAACATTAAAAGGGTATTTATTTCATAGAAAGCTATGTAAGTTTTTTAATTTTTGAGTATTGTTTATCCAATTTAAAAGCACTGATCGTTAAATTTTACAAATTTTCAAATCTCAGTTTTCAGATTTCCAAATTTAAAACAAAATTTCAGCCATCGCAGCTAAATTAAATGCTAAGAACCAAATCCAGCAGGCTCCAAGGAAAAATTTATCAACAACATCATCCCCACAATCTCCGCTATCCAAGTCATTATCACCACCATCCAAGTCATCAAATGTGAATTCAATCAATTTAATCCATCCAGATTCTCATTAAACTCATTCAAATCATTCAGATCTTTCCGATTTTCAAATCGATCCAAATAATTTGATATCAAATTGGAAGCCAATCTTCGAGCAAGAAAATGAAATTTCAAAAATCATCTTGATCCAATCAATCATGATAATTCAATTTGGAATTTTGGATTAAAATCAGATCAAGTAGGTCTAATTAATCACCTTAATCAATCAAGCCTGCTTATTGATCATCCATTGATTTATTCTTTGGATTCTAGAATCTAATAATCTTGGGAAATTTCAATCTTTCTGTAATATTGGGTACCATCAAAATAAATGGAAGAAAATTAAATTTTCAAGATACTCTTTCACCCTTAGAAATCTTTGCTCCTGCAAGTCATCCTTTACCTGTCATCACTTCAATTGATTCCAATCAAAGCATATCATCTTTGCAATCAAATTCAACTTTAAAATCAAAACAATTCTCAGCTATAATACAAATTGAAGACTCACATTCTAATATTCAATCCTTAGATCAAATTTTTTCATCTTCCTATCATCCAAAACCTTCAATTTGGACTCATCTTTCAATGTTCAAAATTCATTTCATTCCAAGACTTGGTCTTTGATTCTAGAGTTTAATCCTAATCTAGTAGCTTTACAATTACCAAAATCTTGGTCTAATGCTCTATCTTGTTTATCCTCTTCAAAGTCAAGGTCCTCATCTCACTTCATTCAAGGATCGAAATCAGTAGGAAAATCTACCATGGCTTGCCTTCTCATTAACCCATTATTAAATACTTTTGATCGTGTAGCTCTTTTGGATCTTGATCCTGGCCAACCTTTATTAACTCCACCTTCTCTCATCTCACTTCATCTTCTTGACTCACCAATTATCGTTCCCTCATTCTGTGAACTCATCTCACCTTATTATCCTAACTCACATTCGATCTATTTAGGTCATATCACACCAATCGATTGTTCTTTGTGTTATTTAGATGCAACCAATCAACTCCTAAATATTTACTTATTGTTTCAACCCTCCCATCAAAATTCTTCATCTATTCATTGTCGAAGATATCGCAGGCATCTTAATCAACTCAATCAAACAAAAATATCAAATCAAATCCCTCTAGTAATTACTACAATGGGTTGGACAAAAGGAATAGGAAGAGAATTACTTGATCAATTAATTCAATCCATCCAACCTACAAAAATCTTTTCCTTTAACGAGGATGAGTCATCTAATCCCATCCATTCAAATGACCTTGAAATCACAAAATTGCAACCAATCGGTCCCACACCATTATCATCACGTTTGACTCCCCCTGATCATTGTACTTTAAGTCTTCTTTCATATCTTTACTCAAACCCATGCCCTTCGTCAGGTCAATTTGTCAATCTTTGGGAATTTAATCAGCCTTTGCGGTGTCGTAGGCCTTTTGAAGTTAAACCTCAAATCATTCAATTACCTGATCATCCGGATTTCAATCGAGATCATTTAGGTTACATCTTAAATGGTTCTATGATAGGATTGGTTGATCAAAATGAAAAATGGTATCTTGGATTTGGTTTAATATGCACCATCAATCCAATCCAAAAAACTATTCATCTCTTGACGCCAGCATGTCCAAATATTGAACATGAAAGTCTAGAAATTGAATTCATCAAATATTCTGAACCACAAGTTCCATTAATTTGCTATTTTGAATAAAATATAGACTGTATACCTTATCTTGATCAAAAGTTTATTCGTCATCGTTGTAAACGGAGTAATGATAAGGAAGCTCCGGGGATTGGTTTTGAAAAGAAAAGAATTTGGAGAAATCTTCAAAGAAGATCTCAAATAGTTAGATAATTAATTAGTTTTGAGTATATGTTTTCTAAGTTTTTGTGGACTAAATGAAAAGCAATGGCATTTCCTTCGTTCTGAAACAGCTTATGCCAAAAACATGAACCAGTAGGCAGCAATACAAAATAAAATTAGAAAGAAAAAAGAAGACATCAAACACATATCCATGTTTTATGAATCCCATGGAGAAACATACTGGAATTTCTCTTTGAACAAACGATTGTTGATGAGCCGTCCTACTATAAGTTGGTGTCAAAAAAGTATGTCCATGAATGTATCTTTTGAAAAGAAAGAACCTTTTTAGGCCAGACACTGTCAAATTGACCTACAAAGGGGACAGATAACACAGGAGTTATCTTTGGATGGAAAATGATTCTCTATGGGTAGAGAGTCAATCCTCCCCCTTCCCCTGGTTTTTTTCTGACTCAGTAAGCTCCATCTGACCATTGCATGTCTCCTAGCTGAGTAACCAATCAAGGAGGAACATAATCCTGAATTAGATGTCAAGGATAAAAGGAACTCATCTGTTTGCAAGGATGAGGCTGGATGAAATAAGCCTATTGTAGTCTTTACTATTGATATTCTTCTTCTCTGTCTTATTGAGTATTTCTTATTTGAAATATTAATTGCAAGTCTTGCTTCTACCCACGGTTTAGGAGCAGTAATAAGGTATTTTTGTGATATTGTTGATCACACGTTGAGTAGTCTGTTGATTTGTTTATTGTTTATAGCAGTAGGATTTATAGTCTTAATATAAAACCTCTCTGATAGAATTACAAGTTTTATTAGGTCTTTCCACGTAAGAGTTAGTGCTATGTTGAGACTCCTACCATAATGCTTACAATAGTTACTGTTTCTCACTACAGACCCAACCTCAACTGTGGTCTTTAACAATACAATATTGTCACTAGATTAATAATTATTACCACAGGTATATCTATATATCTATTACAACTAGCTTACTGTGTCAAGCTTATGTTTTCTGGTTAAGCTACTATTTCTGCTACTGATTTTTTTGAGTACCAAAGGCAATAATCTTCTAAATCAATATAGACCACTTCATAGCCATTTGGAATTATTGCTTATGTATACAAGTGTTAGCCAAGAAATGCACTTAATACACTCAAGCATCTAACAAGACTTGACATCACAAGAATCCTATCCATAAATGTTCCCACCAATGATGTGTCAGAATCGCTTTACTATAACAAGTTTAACAATTAAAACTCTTCATCTGATTATTTACTAACACTAGGGTCCAGGGCTTGGAAGGCAGCTAGCTATACTTATGAGTATGGAAGTAATGATTAAAACTTAATAAGTTTGGATATATGATGTGCAAGAGTAACATTTCTTTTTAGATGAGCCCTCATTTACTCAAGGTCTCAACCAAAATAAACCCCATGAGGCAATGTTGAAGGTAATAATGAGTACTTTATTGATACCCAGAATTACTTTACTATTTCATTCATACTTCAGATTTTCAACAGAGAAAACTAAATGTCAATAACATTTTTCAAAGCAGAAGCCAGTGGACCAATCTCCCAGCTGAAGTTTCAGCGTTCAGTTAGTCAATACCAGAATCACCAAAAGCCAGAAATAATACATTTCATGCAAAACTCCATGTTTTATTTTAAAAATATAGTTTTATTTGGAATTTTTTGAATGCTGGAGATATTTTAGCCAAAATCAAACCATCACTATTAAAAAACTAATTATCTTTTGTTATTAAATTATAGAACGAAGGCTTCAAAATTTTGTTTTCTCATTAAATTTGAATTGTGTATCACTGAATAAGGACCGTTTTCCATTGGTATTTTCCTATAGTTTCATGAGGCTTGAGAGAAGAAAAAATGAAAATGAAAAAAAGGCTGAAATTTGATTTCAGTTTACTCAAAAAAGAAAACCCTTAATAAAATAATTCCATTTCAGTTTAAATATATGTTCTTAATTAAAGTAATTGATATTTTAGTCCTTTGAAGAAACTTGCTTTCTAAAATTGAAAATCTATAAAAAAAAGAGGAATGTGTGAGTAGAAAATCATGATTTTTGAAACATTTTATATCATTCTAAACTTCATAATCATGCAAAATAATTTTAATTTCCAAAAAAAACAATATTCAAATTTAAAGAATCAGAACTTAAGAGAAAAATTGCATTTTGATGAATATTTAATACTTGGATGATGAAAAGGAGCTCAGTTCCCTTGGAAATAACAGTAGTGTGAAGAAAATAATCACTCAGTTTTGTATTGAATAATTGAATGTAATGTTTGAAGTGAAGGAAAAACAAATGATTTTTTGATTTAAATTTTGGGATGTGAAACAATTGATTCTTGAAATTCAGATTAAATTTTTAAGATTGTAATGCATTTTATGTATTTTTGTCCATGGTGTAAGAAGCTTATTTGTTTTCATAAAAAATATTCCAAATATTCAAAAAAAATATTTGTAGCACAAAGAGAGATGTAAAAACTGAAAAATGCCAAATGGATTTATCTTTATATCAGTTTCCAAAAGTATGTTTTTGGCTCCATAATAAACTCCATGAGGCTTTTTTAATAATTCACCAGATATAGTAGCTTTTCTTTCTTGTGAAAGAAATAAGAAATGGGTTTTTGAGGCTAAGAGATAGCTATATAATAATGTTTATCTGTTAGTGTCAAAAAGAGTATTTGCAGCATTTAGTTTAAGCCTAGAAAAAAGGAGGCCAAATACCCCTGTGGTCATTTTGGAAGTGCTTCTTTTAGTAATCTGAAGCTTAAGAGAAACTTTATTTATGAATTTATCTCTATATATTTGAATAGTAAGATAGATCAAGTATATCACAACATACCAAAGCTGATACTGAGCCTATACGGAGGTACAGCTAAAGATCTTTTTTGACATTCTGCTCAGGTAAATGGGAGATACAGATTCAGATAGAATTGTACCTAATTCTGCGTTAAATTTGAGATATAAATGGAGATAAATATGAAGTTAATCCCGTGTTAACTTGGAGATACAATTGAAGATATGGCTTGAGTTAAGGCTGAGTTAACTGGGAGATCAAAATCAAGGTGGTTGTAAGGGACTTGTAGGCAAGTCCTACCCCAGTATCTCCAGTGCTGGTTTGTGTACCAAGTAAAAGGAAAATAGGTGGATGAAAGCCACTCATCTTTTCATTGGGGCATTGGGTAAGAAAGGGGTGTTGATCATTTAAATTAAGGCCCTTTCATCAACCTGTAATTCAAAATTTTGTCCCCAAAGTATTGTTTGAAACTTCTTGAGAATTCTTGAAGCAACAGAGAGCTCTAATTTTGATTTTTAGTATTTTGATTCCATTTTTGAAAATGTTATTAATTCATATAATACAGGTCTGTCCTTTCCTTCTTTGTCTTCTTGAGCAAGTACTGCTCCTGAAGCAATGTATCTTGAGTTTAACTCTAGCTTAATTTTTCCCGCTCCTTTTTCATAATCCAATTTCTTGAGGGTTATTTCTTCTCTAACTATTCTTCTGAGCTTATGAAAAGCTTCTTTAAATTTTTGATCCCAGTCCAAGTCAAGATATTCTCTGGTGAGCCTTCTTAGTGGTTATTCAACTTGTGAAATTCTTTTAACAAAAATCCTTACATAGGCACAAATTCAAAGAAATCCTTTTATTTCATTCTTGTTCAGAGGTGTTGGCCAATTTTGAAGTTTTTTATCATTTGTTTTTAAATTGCTCTTCCTTTGAATGATACAACATGACCTACTATGTCCAAAGCTGGCACACAGAATGCAAACCTTGATTTGGAGATATTAACTCCTTCTTCTTCAATCCTGAAAAAAATTCTTTCTAAGGCTATTGTGTCAGGTTGAGTCTATGTAGAAGAAGTAATTAGGCTAGTTACAACTTTAACTTTGACTGTGACAAGGAATTAAAGTGATAAGATAAAGATATTAATTAATAATAAGGGTTTGTAGATGAAATAAAAGGGGTTTACTATTTTGCAATAGTGGTGGTGAGCGCTGATGAAAGCCCTGGGTGCAGCTTTACCTGTTGGATTAAAAGAATAAAGACTACAATACTTCCAAATTAAGAGTATACCTGACTATTTTCCAAGCGTATAGCTGTTTTTGACAGTTGTACTATGTAGGGATTCAAGATTAGGATGAGGAAAGCAATTCTGGCTGTGAAAAGACTCCTTTTTATCCTGGAATGGGGTGGAAAGGGTACTAGACCTTTCCACGTAGAGGAAGTGAAAATTTTTCACTCTCTGAGACAGGCTTGTGGTTTGAAAAGACCTGTATTAGCCTTTATTGGGCTCAGATGTGGTTTTGAAACCACATCTGGGCAGTTTTCACCAATACAGGGTGAAAAGTTTCATCTGGGGACCTCACAGCCTGATTCTGACGTGTATGACGCGTAGAATGCTGTACAGAAACTGTATGGGACCCCAGTATTGACTGAAATATGAGGTATTCAAGTAAAAACAAGCTTCTTCATCTATTTGACACCTCATATTCATGATTATGGGACATTAGCCCATGGTAAGGCTGTATATGACAGCAGGTGGGAATCTGACCTTAAAACAGCCATAACTTTGTCAATTCTTGAGATATCAACCTCAAAATTGGTTCGGTGTGTAGCCCTGTATGTGCTCTACACAATGGTACCTCATTTGTGTGGTTATCATTCAGTATAGAAAATTTATCCCATGTACAAGAATTTGGTACATTTGCGTGGTCTAGGCAAAAAGCTGTATTGAGCTTGTTTGCCCCATAACTTTTGTGCTAGTTGAGCTATGGGGAAATTTATGGCACCATCAAATAGCCCTGACTGTGCCCTTTCCAAAAAGACCCCACTTTAGGTATCTCACTCTAAAACTTCAAAAGTTAGATGAGGTGAATGTTTTGTTCACCCTTATTTGGCCATAACTAAACTAATACTGGTGCTAGCTCAGTTTGGCTAGTCCCATTGGATAGCCCTGGATTGGAGCTTCATTTTGAATACCCATTTGATGGGGTTAATCCTCTCCTTCTAGAATTTAGATGAGAGGTGAAAATTAAGGTTTATGCTCAGCAATAACTTTGAGCAGGGATAACTTTGTTATTCTTTGTCCTATTGTGATGGGACTTATATTTTCAGAAAGGGGTAAGTTTCCTCTTTTTTTTGATACCTTTTGATCTGATTTGGGTAAGCTCCATGTTTTGGTGGTATCTTGGCTATACCATTGGTTTATGGTATTTTGGCTGTCATGCTTGTGCTCTGGTTTTGAGTCACAGGCTGACATACCCCCCTCTAAAAAAGGCTCATCATGGATAAGACTGTTCAGTCCTCCTAAAGGCCCTGAATCTCCTTAAATGAAGTTTCCCATCTGGTATGGCATCTTCTGCGAACCATTTGTCTTTATCAGCTGTTTGGTTCTTGAATCCGACTAAATATTGTCTTTGATCCTTCCCATTAAGTCTGATCTTCCTGGCCCTGAAGATATTCCTCACAGGTCCTGGGGAGTCCTCCACTTCCACTATATCAGGTGGTGTGGGGGTCTTCTTCCTGGAGGGGAATTTGTCCTTCTCTGTTTGAAAGTATTGCTTGGCCAAAATTACTGGAAAGATTGGGTGCTTCCTGGAAAATTTCTCTGTAAGTTTGACTTCCACTGCATTCTTCCCTATCAATTTAATGATAGTGAAGGGCCCTACAAATGAGTCTCTCATTTTCTTAGGTCCTTCAAAGTTGTTAAAGTTCAGTGTGGACACTAGCACCTGGTCCCCTTCCTTAAAGTCAGGTTCCATGTGTGTCTTGTCCCACCTCTGCTTATTATATTACTTTGCCTCAGCTATGAATTTGGCATCTGTGTCACAAGCTCTCTTCCACATGTCATGGAAGTCTTTGGCTGTGAGGTGGATGGTCAGAAGATTCTTCTTCAAGTGATTTATAGGCAACAAGGGATTCCACCCTTTCTCTACCAGTGCAGGTGTTCTTCCTGTGGTAGAGTGCTGACTTTTATTACAAGCCAGTTGGACAGCTGGTAGAAGGGTAACTCAGTCATTGGTATATCCCTCATGGTCTTTGTATTCCATTCCATAGGCACAGAACCTTCTAAGGATGTCTTCCATTGTTTGGATCATCCTCTCAGCTAGGCCATCTGTCTGTGGATGGTAAGCTGTCGAAAAAGCAAGCTTGGTGCCAAGCATTTCATACAATTTGGTCCAAAATTCAGATGTGAATTTTGGGTCCCTATCACTAATGATGATCTTAGGGACTCCACAGGTAGATATGATGTTATTCCAAAATAACAGAGCAGTATCCATGGCTGTGTGCTCTTTGTGGCATGGTAGACACCTCATGCTCTTGCTGAACCTATCAACTATGATCAAGCAGGAATTGTAGTTTTCTTTGCCTCCTGGGACAAGTCCTGTAACTCAGTCCATGTTGATGGTTTCCCATGGGTGTTTGGGTTCTTCTATATGTTGAAGTAACCCATACTTCTTCCCATGTTTCCTATTTGCCTTTTGGCATCTTTCATAATTGTTGATGTATTCACCACAGAAAAAGACTGGGGACTTGCATACAGGTCCTTTACAGTATCTTCAGCTTATGTCTGAGTGTATCTCTGAAAGTATCCCTAGTTTAACTCACATTCATTTTATTCTGACATTTTTACTCCCCCTTTAATTTTTATTAATATTTTATGAACCTAATATATACACTGGCAACAAACATAGGTAATGAATCTTATTCAATTTTTGGATTTTGAGAACATTGAAATTCCCTCATGGTGCTTATAGTTAGTAGAATAACCCTCAAATCCTCTCATCAATTTAGTTCCTTAAAATTCACTTCATGAATGCTTGTGGATTTTGAAAGTTCATCCAGCTATATGGGGAGCCTTGAAAAGGAATTCTTTGATACTTGTAGCATTAATTGCTTTTTTGATCTTATTTTCATTCCACTGCCTTGATTTTAATTTATCTTTCATGTTGGCTTAAAGAATGAGGATAACTTAAGAATTAAGAAATTCTATTTACCAGAATGCTTGTTTTCAGATGAATCAAAAATTAAGCTTCAATTGATTTCACACAAGGATAATAATAAGTAATGATGAATTTGAAAATTATAATGGTAATTATTTTGAGGGAATCCTGTCCAAATTTAAATTAAAAATGGGTGTTCCTCCTTAAAATTATGAATATTTTGGATAAATAAGATCCAATAATTTTATAATAAGTAAAATACCTCTCCTTGAGTGATGATTATCATCATAGAAATTGGTGAAAATTATTGAAAAAGATTTTTCCATACAAATTAATCTTAATTTATGAGAAAAATGTTTCAAAATAAAATATGGATAAATAATAAACTTGAAGCTCTTCAAATAGTGAGCCAATGGCCTTCAACATGATTTAATGAATACTTTTGAAATTAGATTCTTGAGAATTTCTCCGAGGGAAAAATGAACAAAGTATAGGCATAATTTGATGAATTAAAAAAAGATGGGAAAGGGGTTGCATGGGCCACAAATGAAAACCTTTGTCGAGTGCTGGATATATCTTGGAGAGAACTCCACATTTGGAAAGGAACTTGTCTCCTCATAGATAATTTCTTTTAAAATCAAAATCCAAGGATTTGGGACAACAGTAATAAGAAATTTAATTGATCTGCAGATTTGGAATATATTTATGTCCATTAATAAACTAAGTTTTAAAATATAATTCATTTTTTACACTATCAAGAAGAATTTAGGGGCTAAATCTTTAGCTTATCAAAATCACTTACAAAATCACTGGGGGTCTTTCCACTATATAACCCATGCAATCCTATCATTTAGGTTCCATTTGTCCTAAAAAATCATATCACACTGATATATCAAATTTTCATTCTAAAAATTTAGAGTATGATTTCAATATTTTGTCTTGGGTTTTTTATTATTCAAATTGAAAAAACAATCAATATTGAACAATCCTTTCCAACCTCTCTGAGCTCAGTAATATTCAGAAGAGTATTTAATTCTATTCATATACTATTAGAAGCTGACTTAAGTCATCTTGGGAGCCTTAATTCTTTCCAGAGTTTCCATCTGGGTCCACTGCATGATATTTTTGGAGGAGTGGCTGAAGGCTTGAATCCTGAAACATATAAAAAATACAAAGACAATAATAAAGTGCTTTTTATAAATTCTTTCATAAATTTCAAGAATAAAGATAAAAATATCCTATTACATGGATGTGTTTTTGTGGATAAAGGGAATATTTTCCAAACAAGAGAGGCTTTCAAGAATGCAAACATGGCTCTGAGGCATATTGGAAACTATAGCTCACCTTTATTTATTGATATTCCTCAAGATTGTGATCTTTATCAAGCTTCCAACAATACAAGTTTAACTAGTTCTGTTACTTCAATACCTAATTGTCAAACCAATATTTCATTGCACCAAATCCAGGGTATTTCCTTTCTTTTAAATATTGAAAATAATATGGAAAAAATTTGTGAAAATTTGTGGAAACATCCAGATAACTTATGGATTAAAAAAGTGTTTTCTAATGCTGTTGAAAATGGGCTGATACCACAAGATATTATGTGCAAAAGTAGGGGTGGAATATTGGCTGATGATATGGGACTTGGAAAATCGTTGACAACTTTATGCTTGATTAAAAAACACAACATGAAGCAATCAAGTACTCAAAAATATCTAAGGACCATGTCCCAGCTACTTTGATCATTGTACCACTTTCTACTTTGCATAACTGGGAGAATGAAATAAGGCTACATTTTCATGATGGTAGTTTACCATATTCAATATTCCATGGTTCCAATTGTAATTTCATTTCATTCCAAAATTTGAAGCAGAATGCAATTGTCATCACCACATATGATGTTATTGCTGGCTATAATGTTGATGATCTTCATGGGATGAGAATAAATCCTCTTTTGGTGAATTGGTTCAGAATAGTGTTGGATGAAGCACAGGAAGCTTCTCTTTGGGATTCTTAAATAAAAAAGTACTGAAATTTTTACATCAATTAGCTACATAAAGGAACAATCTACTCATAGATCATTCACAATATTGAATTTAAAATCTGAAAGAAAGTTATGCCTCACAGGAACACCATTACAAAACAATCTTTGGGATCTTCATAGTCTGTTGAGGTTCTTACAAGTAGAACCATGGAATCTCAAGCCTTTATGGGAAAATTGCATAATCAAACAAATATCATCTGGGAATCAAATGGAAATCCAATCATTACAGCTTATAATGCAAACACTCACCTTGAGAAGATTGAAAGCCAACCTACTGGATCTTCCCAATAAAGTGCAACATGGAGTTGGAATTGAGATCTATGAGCCATTGAAAACACTTTATTTCAAAAAGCATGAAGAGTTTAGTGCATTGTATGGAAAACAGAGGTCCAAAGCAATTCAATGGGATTCATCAGAATTTTTCTCCAGATTATCAGATTTGAGGCAGCTTTGCAATCATCCAGCACTAATAGAAAGGGAAGAAGGGGGAAGGAAATATACCTGGAAAGAAGGATCCAAAGTGGTGCATCTTGTTAGCCATCTCAAGGAGTTTTTTCGGAAGGAGCCAGGCTTAAGATATCCCAAAGCAGTTGTTTTTTCAGAATACAAAAGGTTTCTTGATATGTGAGCTCTAATACTTCTACTACCTGTCATTTGAATGATTTTATTGATCAAATATTGTAAAAAGTATTGAAATTGCACTGGATGAAAGTGGAATATCCAATTTGATGATGCATGGAATGCTCAAAAATGATCAAAGGATACAAATCCTTGAAGAATTTAGAAAAAATCCAAATTCTCAAGTTCTTCTTACAACAAAAGGCACAGGTGGTGTTGGTATTGATCTAAGATGTGCTCAAAATGTCTACATAATGGTAAGACAGTATTTACATACACTTGAAGCTTAATCTAATATTATTCCAATTACTTAAATTAGGAACCAGGTTGGAACCCTTCAACTGATGAGCAGGCAGTTGATAGGCTTTATTGGCTAGGTCAAAAGAAAGAAGTTCATGTATTTCACTATATAACTGTTGGTAGTATTGAGGTGAATATTCAGCAAGTTAGAAGGAAGAAACAGCAGCTTCAGATGTAAGATAGTTTATACTCAATAAATATTTATCTTTTTTAGTAGCTAAAAATTCTTTATTTCATTTCAGGTTGAGCATTGGACATTTAGGTACCGTGGATCATGAATTGGAAAAATTGATTGTGGAAACAATAGAAAAATCATGAATTATTTTTTTAGGTTTCAGATAGTTGAAGTAAATGATGAATATCTATACATGGCTTTGCTTGTAACATTAGCTTCTCATCATTAGTAAGCTGGGAAATATAATCATTTGAATAAAGATTTTCTGGAATTCCAATCGGAACTTTGGCTTCTTTCTCAAAAATACCACTTTGTACTCTTCTACTTTCCAAGACATTTGGAATTCTATTGAATTTACTTTTTTGAGTTTGCTTTTGAATTAATAGAGAATCTAATTGACTTGCTAGCTTTGAGAAGAAAGCTGACCTCCAAGGGGACTTTAGTTTTATTAATGATCCATTTTCATCTTCAGTATCAGAGCAGCATCGTGGCTCATCAAATATGGAAGCTTCATCTTGATTAATGCTCAATGATAGCAATGTCTCTGAGCGATTTGATGATAACTGAATATTAAATAACATCAATTGGTGCAAAAATCAATCACAAATAAAATGAAAACATGCTTTTTTACGCCACCTTGATTTCTGCTTCTGACTGGCTTTTTTTGAAAGTGCTTCAGGAACCAATTTATCTTTCTTAAGATCCTCTTGTTTCCCTCTGAACCAGCACATTAGTATTAAAGACTTATTATTATGTGTATTATCCTTTGGATTTATCAGGAATATTTTCAATTCTCCTTGTTCATGTAGATGGTTCCAGTGCTTGAGAACAAATTTTGCAAATATTTGATTCCATTTTGATTCCCAACATTGATTCCAAGCAAAGGTTGACATTGGGAAACCTGATTTGAAGAGATCCTCTAGAAAAATAGTTTTGTACATTGGTGAAATTAATATTCTGGGGTTTATAGACGGTCTATCCTCTCCTGAGCTGTGATTATGGGGATTTGTAATTGGATTATCAGTGCAAGAAAAGGGTAATTTCTCAACAATTTTGAGACTTTCTTCTGATGGAAGAGATTTCCAACTATTTATATCAGATGAAGATTGGAAATAGTTGATTTCCATGATCAACCAGCATAATTGATGTATGGATCTTGATATTGCACTGGTAGGTAGTGGGATGATGGGATGTAATATCTTGTTGATAGTCGTGTTTGATTGGGGTATAGAGGTCTCAAAAAAGTAATGTGAAGCTTTAGGCATAGTAAAACAGGTTAATTAAAGTCAGATTTCTGGGTATAGGTGGAAGAATCAAGAGAAAGGCTTATATTTATCATAAATGATAGGATTCTGGAGCCCAGTAGTTATTTCTTACAGTTTGAATGAGCCTGAAAAAAGCCATCTTGTGTAAAAGGAGCTTATTTGGGAAAGTTAGCAATGAGGTATCAGGTGAAGCAAAGTAATCTTAGCAAACTCAAACATGATTTGAATAAAAATCACCCTGTTTTGAAAGAATAAAATTAAATTACAGAAAAAACTGATCAAATTAATAATGTGTTTATATTGGCTTTATCAGGGAGATCTAGTACAGGTTGTCCTTCTATGGTATTTTTTTCAAGCCATGCCTCACTGAAGTCCAATACTAAACATTTTGCCACTTCCAATTTTTTTGGAGCAGTGGGAACAAATTCATGGGTTTTTGAGAAAAATGCCTTGTTAAAAATATCCAAAATATATGCATTTGTTCTCTTCCAAATAGGCTCATAAGGCCTTTCCTTAGCAATAACACTATCAGTAACTTCAATCATCTGCAATGCTCCCTTAGCTGAGCTTTTTCTCCAATCTCTTGAGCAAACCATTAAGCCTCTTACCCCAGAAGCAAGAAATGAAGCTAAAATATGATAGCAGGGCTTAACTAAGCCTATTTTTGATTGTAGCTCTGATAAGGTCTTAAGGTGCTCTTTGGACCTTTTATGAGTGAGCACAAATCCATCAGGAATATTGACTGGAAGAACTTTTGAATGTGCTAGTATCAGGACATATGAGATCATAAGATGTAAAATGGAATCATTGAAAGATATTAAGCTATTCATTGCATAATGAATTGGCTGGTTTTCCTCCTTTTCATCAAGGGTATTTTCAATTTGAGCTGAATGGGATGGTCTTGTGCTGAGGCAGGACACTAGAAATTCCAGGCTGAGTCTTTGAACTAACAAGGGATCATCTTCTGTTGATTTCGTGATTTCAAACTTTTCAGGTTGTATGAGATCTTGTGCAGAAACCGATATTGACTCCAGTATTAGATTGGCCCAGAACTGTTTCTTTTGAAGATTAGGGACAAAGAGGGATTGTGCCAATTGAAAGAGTGGTTGATGTGATTTGGGAATTTTTTGCATTGAGATTTTAGAATCCAAAGTAAAGATAGGGACATTCCAAGCATCAGGATCATTGAAAGGATCATATTTCTTTGGTGAAAAGATATCTAATCCTGAAAAAAGCAAGTAAATATCAATGTTCTGGATGAAACATGAATGAATGTCTTTTGTATTTACCAGATTTATCCAAATCCACTAGCCATTTGGTAATGCTAAGAGATCCAAGACTTTGAAAGTGTATTCCTTTGGGTAGTTTGGTAGAAAATGGCCTTTGGGGAATTTCCTGGAATCGTTCTCTTACTAGATTTTCAACATTAACCTGGCATTTCTTCCATGAGGATACAGAAAGTGGCTGATAATGGCTGATTTTTTCTTCAAAGTGATCTGAGTGAATGGGATTGAATAATCCGGATTGAGGAAGCTTTTTCTTCTTTTGAGATGCTGAAGGCTCTTCATTACTGATTTGCTTTAATTTTGAGGTTGATGGGTTGTTATCTAGAAGTATGAAATTGGAGTTAGGTTTTTCTTTTGAGTGTTTGGTAGATGTAGGTTGTATCAAGGGCTCCTCTATTTTTGATTTTGCTTTTTTTCTCATGGTGAAAGCTGGATAAATTTGTATATTTGATTGATCATTTTGAGAAATACTATTGACTTCAGGGCTGGAATTTGACGTGGATAGGGCTTTTTCAAAATCATTTTGAGGTTGGAATAGTCCTGGTTCTAGATTTTGAGAATCTGACTGGTTTTGTGGGTGTGATTTCTCAGTATCATAATTGCATTCCAATTTCTAAGAAAGAAATGATTCAGGGAATATAGTTTAATCTTTGAGTAAAGCCTAAATAAAATATTGAAACATACTTCTTGATTCTTTTCCTTTACACTTTGATAAATTTTGGCCTTTTTATTACTCATACTAGAAGAAGATATGAAATACCTCTTTATTGATGTTTGGGAGGATGCTGAAATAACAACCTTGGCTTCAGGGGGTAATGATCCACCTAGCTGTACACCTAAATTATGATTTGAATTCCAATCAAAAATGGCTCCATATGGGGAAAAGCTGGAAAAACATAGGATACAGATCATCTTCAAGTATTTTGGAGACCTCTTGAATTTTTTTTCTTGCATATTCAGGAAAGTGAGTATCGCAGGTAGCAAGCTTGAGAGAAGGAAGAAATTTGGAGATTTTGGATATGAATTCTGATTATTCAACTTGCTTTGGCTCTATTTCAAGTAATGGATCCATTTTGGAGCAGTGATTATTTGAAATTGACTGAGGGTTAATTATGATAATTAAGTTTTTAAATTTATTTTTAAAATGAAATTGAAAAAAATAGAAGGTGGGCGTTCTTTATAGTGTTCAAGACAGATTGTACTATTATGGAATGTAGGATTTTGGGAAGGCATATATAATGATAACTTTGGATAAATGTCAATATTTTTGTTTGAGCATTTCTCAATATATAATAGCTTGGGGACAAATGAAAACCAAAGCAGGCATATATAAGAGGCTTATATATTAAATAATGTTGAGAACCTATAGCACAGTTCAGCTTTGAAAACATCAAATACATAACAAATTTATGACTGATCGCCATAATTGTGAAAACCCACATTGTGGCTAAAATATAAATTCTGACAATGGGTGACTTTTTAAAATATTTTAAATCATGTTTTCTTTTGAATTACATTTATTACTAAACTCTAAGCTTGGCAAACATATAGGACACTTCAGCTCTCAAATACACTACAAAGATACTCATTTTATGACTGCCAGTCATTATTTTGCAAGGCATATTTTGAATTAATTATCAGTTCACTCAATTGGTGAATGGTTAAAATAATTTATCTATAATTATATTTCCAAATACATCTATTACAAAACTCTAAGCTTGGATACAAAAAGGGACTAGCCATTATTCAGGATTCATACGATTATGACCACTTGGACCAGCTTCAATTCCACTGAGAGCAGATCTTCCTGGCCTCTGTATGATGTGACGTCCCCTTTTTGTCTTGGCCTCAATCTCTAATAAAATATTTTGGAGTCCAATCGGTTCTTTTACCAGTAAGTGGTTTCTTTCAACTTCTGAAATTGTGTTTAAGTATATTGTGGAATAACAATCTAAAGGTAAGCAATGTGGGACATTAGTTAAATCAGAATTATAGTCTAATTTCTCTCCATCCCTATGAAGCATACGTTGAACTCTATTCTTTTCAAGCTGGGTTTTGGCACCAAGGGTCATTGCTAGATCCAATTGCCTTGTACACAAGGTCAAAGCTTCACTACGCCAAACTCCAACAAGTCTTTTGGGTGCTTTACCAAAGTCAGAATTATCCTCTACATCGGAAGTTGCTTTTATATCAGTATATATTGCAGAGAAATCGTTGTTTTGAGGGAATAATTGACGTGCTATTTTGAAACGGGCAGCTGTCACCTAAATAGAAAAGTAATATTAGAGTTTGGTGTATGTATAACAAAAGAATAAGCACGTACATTCTGCCTCCCTCTAGTGTTTTTGGATTTCTTAGCTTTTTGAAATTTAACCTCCTCTGCAGCCTGGCCAAGTTTTTAAAGCTTTTTCATTTCTTTACCCCTTCCATTGACCCAACGCTCAATTAATAGGTTTAGTTGATCAGGATTGTTGATATTTAAGCTGGGTTGAGTCTGGCTCCAATTGAAAAAATGTTTGGAGATAATGTCGGCTATGGCTGCATTCCAAGTGGAGTTATTGAATGCGGTCCCCCATTGGAAGGTAATTCTCTTGAGGCCTACTAGCTGGCATTCCTTTTCACAAGCACGCTTTTCAACTATGGAGACCTTGATCTTGTTATTGAGAACATCAAGACTTGGTTTAAATTCAGGTGGCTGCAATCGTTGAGATATAGAGGTGATTTCTTGTTTGACCAGAATTTGGCGCTCACTAATTGGACGATCTCTCAGTCCATATTCAAAGGTTTCCAAATGGGTCTTGATGTGTTTAGCTTGGTTTTTGACCCAATGAATGTGAAATTCCTCTTCATCATTGGTAGGATTGGGTGGTAAGTGATCTACAGAAGGTGGCATACCCATTAAGAAGTAGATAAATTCTCGCAGGTGGACTGATTCAGTGGATGCCTGACTTGGAAGATTGTTCTTTGTTACCAATCTTGTAATGTGGTTATTTCTCTGTTGCAATATTTTCTTATTATTTCTAGCCCTCTGTTGGTCCTCTTCTTGTTGAATCCTGAATTCAACTCCAACAACTGAAAACCAAATCAGTTAGTAATTTTCAATCAGCTTTGGGAAAGATACTCACCACCGGATGTTATTTCCTCTTGTCCCTCCTGACTGGCATTCTGTGAAACAGCATCCTCTATTCCAAGTCTTTCCAAATCTTGCAGAAAGATAGATTTCTGTCCAGTAGAGTCAGTATGGATGCTTTCGTGGTTTTCTTCATCTGAGTGAATTATTGAGTCACCCTCTGTTGGTGGGTTTTGTGATGAGGATCCAGAATTTTCTCTGTGGAATGCGGAGGGGGAACCACCCAGTGCATGGGAAGACATTGTAATATCAATTTAAACAAGTGGAGTTAAATTGAGGAAAATGAGGTAATTATATTAATGAAAATTTGAGTATGTTAAACAGAGTTGGAGTAAGAATTCAACATATGAGAATGAACGTGGTGGATGAGAAAGCTTAGGAAAGCTTAAAGCAGTTTGGTGAAGTGGAAATACAGACATTTTGGTGGAGAAGAGATAGTTTATATACACATTTGTTCAAACCTGTTCTATCCAGCACCAAAAAGCCAAATTATGTCATGAAAGATGTTTGGGAGGCTTAAATATGGTAGATTGACAATTTAAATCTCTTTTAAAAGGGATTGGAGTGAATTTTTCTAAAAAAAAACTTCATTTAATAGCATATAACAATATCAACAAAGGAAAAAGTATTGTTTTTCCTCCCAAGAAATCTTTAGTGAGCATTGATAAGGAAACCTAAGGCTGAAAGGGGTGCGGTGCTTCAATCACCTATCCATTTCTGGCAAGGTTTGAAAGGAAATGGTAAGAAACTGTTAAAATATATGAGATAATGAGTGGCAGTCCACTGAATCACTTACTGATGAATGTAGAGATACCAAGCAGATTGTAGCCTGATCAATTCCAAAGCTTCCAGGAGGATTCTTGAGGCTTGCAGCATGACCCAAAACTGATTGGGAGTTGATCATTATGGCATCCTCTGTCTGGTCCAATAGAATAGAACAATTGAGATCTGGAAAAGGAAAGAAAGGGTCTTTTTCTATTTCATTATTTTCAAGCTTCTTGAAAGGTTTGATTATTAGCCACCATATGTCAGGATCACCTCCAACTAATGTGACAATATTATCAATATGGCCCAATGATTTCGCATTATTAATGCTATACTCTATGATACTGTCTTCAAGATGTGATTTTACATTACAATACCTTTTTTTTTCAAAAATTATTGACTTTTTGCATTCAAAGAGGTTTACAACATCCCTTAAATCTCTTGAAACTAGTAGTTTCCACTGTTGAAAAATATCATCATGCAATTGAATTGTATGACTGGTACTGATATTTTTTGATTGATGCAGAGAAATGAGGGGATTTTTCCTACCAACTCTGTGTTGAAGATTAGGCAATTTGGAAATCCATTGATATTGTACTTTAGATATCCATCTTTTCAGTATTGTTTGGGAGATCTCAGCTACAATTTGTTATATGTGGGTAAGTATTGTGAGGGTGATTTTTTGACATATAGATATATAATTCAAACTCAACATGGCTTATTATTCCGTGGTATGTCCCCAAATATACGGTTCATTCTTTCATATGCCCACACAGCTAAGCTTCTTGGTGGCCCTAGCTCCTTGATAACCTTTGGTAAATGTTGTGTTAGGTGTAGATTAGGTTTGGAGTTTATCATTGACCAACCCAAACGAAGTGTTTGACGATAGATCTTTGCAGTACTTTCAATCTTATCCAGGTCTTCTTCATGAATGCTTGTCCTGAGTAACATGTTTGTTAATGTAACTAATGAAATTAGTGATTTGAGTAGAAGATCCTTATGGAGGTAGTTCCCTGGGCATTTTATCCTTTCCTCCCTGTGAGGTATTTGTGAACTCCATAGTGGTACAAGTGCCGATGGTAAGTACAATGTTATCAAGATTTGCCACTCCGCTGCTTTGAGTGTCTGAAAGTTTTTGAAACCAAATTTTCTGGGTAGACGAGAAAACCATGATGGGACTTTTGTTTGATCAATGACTTTTTGAAGTACCTCTAATTCGTCTTTTTTTAATCTTGGAGTTTCATCCCCCATTGGATTTAAATCCTGATTATCATCAGAAGATAAATCAGAAGGAACAAATGAATCACTACCATGTGTAAAAGGTAATAAGTTGAGTACTGTAGATGTGGTTGTCTGGGATCTAAGGGAATACCTGGAGTTTGAAGTTCTGTTGCTTTTTTCAGTTTGATCACTTTTGGTCCTGGAGGCTTCACTAGAGCCTTTGTGCCTTTGGGATGTATGAGGTCGAATGTGGGCAAGATTAGCTCTTGTAAGGTTTTGTTTCTTGGGTCTACTTGTTTTTTCAGAATCATTGTCATCTTCATTTTTCCTTTTTCTTGGTCGCCCCAATAAACAAAAAGGATATTTGGATGGATTTGAGGGTGCCAAAAAACTTTGCTTTTTCCTTTGAAGCTTTAACTCGTGACCAGCCAACCCCACCTTGAGGAATGATATGCAATAGTCTTTGATATCCCCTAAAATCAAACAATGCATAATATCTATGCCACAAAAGTCAATTGGTCTCCAGTAATCTAGCTTATTTAGAATACTCCACCGGACACCATGTGATTTTACAAATTCATCTTGTTCCTTTTTGGTTTGAAGTTGGAGCCATTCATTTGCCTTGGAAATATGATTTTCATGTGTGCTTGTTTCAAATTTTGAAATATCTATTTCATTGATGTCAACCCTTGTAATATTACAAAAGGAGCAAAATCGATTGGCCGAATGAGAGGCAAATCCAGCCACTTTACGTAGAGCAGGAAGATCTGCTATTAAAGGTAATAAAGCCACTCTAATAAGTCTACCCTGTGGAAAGTTGTGGGTATTGGAAAACCAAATACCATTCCATAACATTTGAAGCTCAATCAAAAGAGGCTCCAAGATTGAATTCACTTGATCAAGAGATGGCTCTTTGGGACCCGGAATTATGGCATACAAAAACATGTTCTCCTCTTTGTGACGTTCACTTGGAGGAAGATTCAAAAAAGTGAGAAGAATTGACCCAATTGAAATGGATTTTGCAGTCCCTTTGTTACTGAATGGATTGAACCAATCTACATATAAGCTAAATATCAAATTACCTGGTCTACTTATGAATTCTTGTTTATTACGTGGGGAAGATTTGAATGTGTTCCAAATTTTGCTATGCCAAATATCAGAAATAACTTTAGGGTATGTTTGAGAGTTATGGGTATTGTGAGCATTTAATAGCTTTTCAAAGCCAGGAATCCACATATGGGAGGCCAACCATTTTTGCAAGGACTGGTATGTAAAGGTACAGATTGGTTTTTGAAGTGAAGTATCATTCTTGTCATCAGTTTTAAATAAAATAGAACCACATTCTTTTCTTGCAAGAGATCCCAATTTGACAATGTAGGAAGGAAAAGGTTGAATAAATTTGGATGTACACCGTTTGTTGATGTGACCCATTGCAGTCAGATCATACAAACTGAAGCATTCTGGGCAGCAAATCTTTTTTTCAAAGTCCATGGATATGCCCAGCTGAACCAAAATAGTTTCAATTGAAAGTGGAATTTCTTTAGCAATGGATAATCCATCAAAATTGAATTTCTCTCCAAGGCTAGTTATCTTTTCCCTTTCTGATAGAAGAAATTCTTTGATACTATCCCTGGACATTCCATTCTTGAGGTATAGGCTGAAAGCTTGAACCAAAACTTTAAGAGAATGAGAGTCAATAAATTTAAAGGTCTTGTTTTTATATTTTTTGGTATCAAAAAGTAAATCTCTTTCATTATTCTGACGACATGTCTGTTCAATTTAAGAGCATTCATGGGTTTTCTGTGTTGACTGTGCCAAAAGATTGTGGAAAATTAGATTGAAGTAATGTTGAATAATTGAAATGAATGAGGGAAAGAGTATGTACATTTTCAATATTTTGGGCTAAAACCATCTGATCAACCAAAGGCTGGGGTCTCCTGAGTTTGAGTAGTTCCAATTGATGTGTCTTCCACACTGGGTCAGACATAGGTGTTCCATGCTGAACAATATTGTTCAAATCTTCATAAGATTGATTGTGACAGCCAAGCTCGTGACAAGTGCAAATTTTTTTGGGGCGACCCATTTTTGCCACCATGAAAATTTGTGGGGAATGAGCAAAAAGGGCCCAGAAATTGATATGGAGTAGGGCAGTTATGAGGAATGTTTTGGGGGGAAAAGTGGACACAAGAATAGCTTTATTTATATTTGAGCATCTTTTATTTTGCAAACATAGAAGCCAATTATGCCCCTATAGACTTCATTCAGATACAGTTTTTTCTGTATCTGAATGGGTCTGATGAAATTCCCAAGAGACAAACCAATTACGGCCGTAATTCGTTTGCAAGTGGGACATAATTACCGGCGGTCATAATTTGTCCACCTATATATGATTACAGCCAAATCTGTATTCTCTCTGGACCTCATTCAGATACAGTTTTTTCTGTATCTGAGTGGGTCTGGTTGGATTTCAAGGGGACAAACCAATTACGGCCGTAATTGGGCTGCAAGTGGTACAAATTATGACTGCCGGTCATAATTTGACCAGCTGTATATGATTACAGCCAAAGCTGTATTGTCTCTGGACCTCATTCAGATACAGGTTTTTCTGTATCTGAATGGGTCTGATTGAATTCAAGGGGACAAACCAATTACGGCCGTAATTGGTTTGCAAGTGGTACAAACTAATTACGGCCGTAATTCCTTTGCAAGTGGATCCAAATTATGACCGCCGGTCATAATTTGACCAGCTGTATATGATTACGGCCAAAGCTTTATTGTCTCTGGACCTCATTCAGATACAGTTTTTTCTGTATCTGAATGGGTCTGATGAAATTCCCAAGAGACAAACCAATTACGGCCGTAATTGGTTTGCAAGTGGTACAAATTATAACTGGCGGTCATAATTTAACCACCTGTGTATGATTACAGCCAAAGCTGTATTTTGGCTGGACCTTATTCAGATACAGTTTTTTCTGTATCTGAGTGGGTCTGACAAACCAATTACGGCCGTAATTGGTTTGCAAGTAGATCCAAATTCTGACCGCCGGTCATAATTTGACCACCTATATATTATTACAGCCAAAGCTGTATTCTCTCTGGACCTCATTCAGATACAGTTTTTTCTGTATCTGAATGGGTCTGATTGAATTTCCAGGAGACAAACCAATTACGGCCGTAATTGGTTTGCAAGTAGATCCAAATTATGACTGCCGGTCATAATTTGACCAGCTGTATATGATTACATCCAAAGCTGTATTTTCTCTGGGCCTCATTCAGATACAGTTTTTTCTGTATCTGGATGGGTCTGATGAAATTCCCAAGAGACAAACCAATTACGGCCGTAATTGGTTTGCAAGTGGATTCAAATTATGACCGCCAGTCATAATTTGACCACCTGTGTATGATTACAGCCAAAGCTGTATTGTCTCTGGACCTCATTCAGATACAGTTTTTTCTGTATCTGAATGGGTCTGATGGGAATTCAAGGAGACAAACCAATTACGGCCGTAATTGGTTTGCAAGTGGTACAAATTATGACCGGCGGTCATAATTTGACCACCTGTGTACACTTACAGCCCAAGCTGTATTGTCAATGGCCCTCATTCAGATACAGTTTTTTTATGTATCTGAGTGGGTCTGACAAAAGTCACAAGAGACAAACCAATTACGGCCGTAATTAGTTTGCAAGTGGTACAAACTAATTACGGCCGTAATTTGTTTGCAAGTGGATCCAAATTATGACCACCGGTCATAATTTGACCACCTGTATATGATTACATCCAAACCTGTATTGTCTCTGTGCCTCATTCAGATACAGTTTTTTCTGTATCTTAATGGGTCTGATTAAATTTCCAGGAGACAAACCAATTAAGGCCATAATTGGTTTGCAAGTAAATCCAAATTATGACCACCGGTCGTAATTTGACCACCTGTGTATGATTAGAGCCAAAGCTGTATTGTCTCTGGACCTCATTCAGATACAGTTTTTTCTGTATCTGAATGGGTCTGATGGGAATTCAAGGAGACAAACCAATTACGGCCATAATTGGTTTGCAAGTCATACAAATTATGACCGGCGGTCATAATTTGACCACCTGTTTATGATTACAGCCAAAGCTGTATTGTGCCTGGACCTCATTCAGATACAGTTTTTTCTGTATCTGAGTGGGTCTGATTGGATTTCAAGGAGATACAGACAAGCTGTATTGTTCCTGGACCTCATTCAGATACAGGTTTTTCTGTATCTGAGTGGGTCTGATGAAATTCCCAAGAGACAGATCAATTACGGCCGTAATTGGTTTGAATATGGTACAAATTATGACCGGCGGTCATAATTTGACCACCTGTTCATGATTAAAGCCAAAGCTGTATTGTGACTGGACCTCATTCAGATACAGTTTTTTCTGTATCTGAGTGGGTCTTATAGGATTCCAAGGAGACAAACCAATTACGGCCGTAATTGGTTTGCAAGTCATACAAATTATGACCGGCGGTCATAATTTGTCCACCTGTTTATCATTACAGCCAAAGCTGCATTGTGGCTGGACCACATTCAGATACAGTGCTTTCTGTATCTGAGTGGGTCTGACATGCCACATTGTGGCTGTACCTCATTCAGATACAGTTTTTTCTGTATCTGAGTGGGTCTGATTGGATTTCAAGGAGACAAACCAATTACGGCCGTAATTGGTTAGCATATGGTACAAATTATGACTGGTGGTCATAATTTGACCACCTGTGTACACTTACAGCCCAAGCTGTATTGTCAATGGCCCTCATTCAGATACAGTTTTTTTATGTATCTGAGTGGGTCTGACAAAAGTCACAAGAGACAAACCAATTACGGCCGTAATTGGTTTGCCAGTGGTACAAACTAATTACGGCCGTAATTCCTTTGCAAGTGGATCCAAATTATGACTGCCGGTCATAATTTGCCCACCTGTATATGATTACATCCAAAGCTGTATTGTCTCTGGGCCTCATTCAGATACAGTTTTTTCTGTATCTAAATGGGTCTGATGAAATTCCCAAGAGAAAAACCAATTATGGCCATAATTGGTTTGCAAGTGGTACAAATTATGACCGGCGGTCATAATCAGACCACCTGTGTACAATTACAGCCAAAGCTGTATTTTCTCTGGACCTCATTCAGATACAGGTTTTTCTGTATCTGAGTGGGTCTGACAAAAGTCACAAGAGACAAACCAATTACGGCCGTAATTGGTTTGCAAGTGGTACAAATTATGACCGGCGGTCATAATTTGACCACCTGTGTACAATTACAGCCAAATCTGTATTGTCTCTGGACCTCATTCAGATACAGGTTTTTCTGTATCTGAATGGGTCTGATGAAATTCCCAAGAGACAAACCAATTACAGCCATAATTGGTTGGCAAGTGGTAGAAATTATGACCGGCAGTCATAATTTTACCACCTGTGTACATCATTACTGGTGGGCTGAATCTCTCACCCACCCATAGGTGTGACTGTACCATCCAATCTAATCACCCATGTAAACGAAGGATTATTCTAAATATACACATTTCCTGACACTTAATCCTGTGCTAAATGTGTAATTTTGCTTTATGTCTAGAGGATCTGCATATTTCTTTCCTTTGAAACGACAAAACTCATTTCTGCTCTATTTCTATGGGCTACACCCCCACTTCACTTAATTGGGACCTGCAATATAAATAGAGCTGTTTTGCCCGTGTTTTCCCTGATTTCCTCTGTTTTTAACTTCTGTTGCCCATTCAAATCCTTCTCCTCCCAATATAATACCCAATACTATGAATCCACCCCAACCACCTGATTCCGATGTGTCATTTGATGAAATGTTTCATAGGGTTTTTTCAAATAACACGGATTTTAATTCATCTTTATCTTATCAAAATGAGGCACCATCCCATTCATCCATCAATTCATTTTCCACCCCAAACCAAAGCACTGAACCCCAGGAATGTTACAATCTTTTTCACTACCTCAATTCACCCAATCTAGTCCCACCAGCTCCCATTAGTCATCCTCACATCTTGCCCTGCCCCCCACCAAGCAACATAAATAGAACCCCCTTTCAACTTGGTAAATTTTTTCTTCCCCACCTAATCTCATCCTCAACATATTTTAATATTATATTTTTACCCAAAATATTAGATATCACAAACACACCAAACATGAGTTTGTGTAATCCACACCCAAATACTCCACGAACCCTTCCACCACCCTCATTCATAGAATTCGACATGAATAACCCACCCACTCAAGTACAATCCATCTCACCAATTCTATCTTCTGAGCTAACTCACCTCTCCCGTGAAGAATTTTCTCTCAACCACCACCGTATCAAGAAAATCCTCAATAATGCCCTTTCTGAAGCTGAAAAGAATCCTGTATAAATTGAGATTAATGATTATTTGAAAAAGGGCCTTACATTGATTTCTCAAAAAGAACATGGTAATTATTATTCTTCATGTCTTTCCTCAATTTTGTATTAATTTGATCTCCCTTATTGTAGAATTGTCTTCATCACAATCAATTGGTCTCGTAGATGGCAATGTTGAAGTTATTGAGAGAGAAGTTCCTTCCATATGCTCATCCCAATCATCCCTTCCAGAGGAGTTCATTCCTGATGGAAATCACAAGAAAAAAAGGAAAATTCAAAATAAACCACCACCAAATATTCGTTGTTTCATGCAACAATCTGTCACTATTAATAATACCCAACAGGTTGTCTCCATTATTCCTCCCACAAATACACCTTTTGTCCCCATTGTTTCCAGCCCACCCCAATCTATCAATCCTCAATTGTTATTGCAAGCACATCCCAATGACCTTCCATCCCCTGATACTCCTCATCATTCACCTACTTTAATGGTTTCCCAATCTCACGGGTCTGATTTCCCACCAATATTCTCTGAGGAAGAACAAACTCATCAAGAGAACCCCAATACAGAAAGCCCATGTCACAACCCTTCTGAACAAAGTGACCACAGCAACATTTGTGGGAGCTCATCAAATTTACGTATTTTAAATGAGACATCTATCCATTCAAGAGCAGATGTTCATCAGGTCTCTCCAATTATTTCAGCAGGAGGAATTAATGTTACAACTAACACCCAGGAAATCCAGTCCACTATTTCAACACCACAAAATGCACATACTCCTTGTGTCCATTCATCCCCACATGATACCTCAATTGAACCACCACCCCCGTCATGTGATGATGTTCCTCCTCAATCAATGGAATCAAGTTCATCGCCTCCATTACATGCCCCAACACCAGGTCTCAATAATCTCAATCAGGAAGTTGATTGTCAGACTCAAAATCCTCCCACATTGGAAGAGACTCAACAATCTCCCATTTCCCAACCAGCCTCTCCCCCCAATGTTGAATTTTCCATCTTTTCCAATGAATTTCGTCCTCAATTTTATAAAATTTTCCAAATGTTTAATTCAGGACGACCAACTCAAGCCAAATATCAAACCACGTTTGAAGCAATCAACTCTTTGGTTAAATGGTGTCTTCAATCTTTGGGATGTGAAAAACCTGCACAAGGGAATTTCGACTTCAACCAATGCTCATCTTCATATACCAAATGGATTGACGAACTAAGTGATCATAGTTAGTTGCCTTATAATAATTAGTCATTACAGAATATTAAAGCTTATCCTATTTCTCAACAGGCTCACCATTTTTGAATGCCACCAAAGCTGAATTTTATGTCTCCCCTCAAATTTTCAACATGCAAATATATGATGACATTACATCACCTGAACCAAGTATATCTATTCCTTTTTCTCTGGAGCCCCATGTTCGTAATGAAAAGCACCCTGAAACAATTTTTGTTTGTCATCTCATTTATATGGCCCAACCACGCCACTTCACCATCATCGCTTGGGCAAAACTCATTGCTGCATCTATATCTGCAACAATGGATGAATTTTGTATCCCTAAACCCCCCATGACAGCTCCAACCACTCCTGGCAAGGTACATGCTTTTTTGGATATGCTTACATACTTTGAAGGATTGAAGCAACCTTCTATTCCACCAATGGAGCTTATGTCAACCATCCCCCCAAATCCAAACCCATCTATTAGCAATATAGACACTGAACAGAATTTGGGTGCTAATTCTGATCAACAACTCAAGTCGTTTCAAGATTTAATTTTTGATGTTATGATTTCATACATCATTTTCAAAGCACAGGCAAACATAGAGGAACTTTCCCCTCCCAACCAATCAGAACAACGTAAACGTCCCAAAAATACAAAGAATCAACATCTTGGAAGAGATGAAATTCCCTCATTAATCATTAAACACCGACCTCAAAGCATCACTCTGTTGGACAATCAAGCATCACAATTGGACAAAGCTAAAAAGAAATTGAGTGAATATCGTAGTCGGCATAATTTTCTTCCATTTGTTTATTTCTTAATATTAGGTGTTAAGGGTTTATTCACTGCTCACAAAGATCATCGCCATTTTTCTATCTCCAATGCTATGCTTATATTATGTTCTTTTAACATATCTCATCAGCTTGTTCAGCCGTCACCTCCAGATGAGCCTGTCTGGAAAAATCTATCTTTTCACCTCAACTCATTTTTTTCTAAAGGCATGAATCCAATTAGTGATGTTCAACTTGTTCGTCCCCCCTCCCGGCATCAACTAGCACAATATATCACTAGTGATTTCTTAAATCAATGGGAAGCTCAAGCAACAGTGACATCACTTCTTCCTCCTAGTCAAAGATCTTGTTTGACTTAGTTTTAAATTTATCATGTTTTTAATAACTATTTTGCAATTGCCATTTTTCAATCCTTACTCTTATTGGCCATCTCCATCTTTCCCCACCGCTTAAAATACATTATGTTTGTGAGTTCTCCTCAGGTCTTGAATTATACTACTTGATCATCATTCTATTACAATAATCTTAAGATAGTACGAAATTCCCCCTTGTAATTGAGATGTAATACAATCTGATAGTTTTCAAATTTAAATATTAAACTTCTTTCACACTATTCATCTGACATGCAAGTTTCAAGATTTTTGGACAATAAATTACACAATCATATCTTACTAGTGAGCCCAAATAGCAGAGAATATGATGAATATAAATTTGAAACTTGACCTTTCTATACTATATAAACATTTGGGGTCAGTTAAAACGTATTTGTGGCAACTATTAGTCAAACATAATATCATTAGCCTTTAGAACTATTCTTCTGATTATATTTTCATAATATAGTATTACTTATTCATTAAGTGAAATTCATCTCAATTTTCAACCATACCTTTTGTGGACCACCTTGATTTTAAGAGCATTCAACCTCAAAATGAAACTTTGTATTATAGTACAATTCATAAATGACATAAGAGATTCTTTCCATTAAGAATTCTACTTGAAAGAAATTTGAAAGTTTTATATAATTGAATTTTTCTATTCATGTTTCTGAACATGTACAATTAGTTGATATGAAAAGTATACTTTATTACTGAACTAGTAGTTTAATAGTACTTCAACTTGAAAAGATAATGTTTACATTTGTAAATAAATCCATTGCATATGGATTTTTCAAATTGATGCAAAGTCAAACATCCAAAATTATCACCACAAGATATATTAAGAATTTCCCAAACCTCATAATTAATACAAAAATACCAATTTAAATTATGAATATATAATACTACATTCAAAAATGAGTAATAATTGATTTTAATATGAATAATAATCCACAATGTGAGTTTGAGCGTTATTTTTTTGTGAAAATATTTCAGATTTCTGTGAGATAAATTACAGTGAAAACAAGATCCTATTTGTCAAATACTAATTACAATTTTTTTGATATTTGGCACATTGTTGTGCTCTTCCAGTTGTTTTATCTACAAAATCTCCTGTTCCCTCTCTCTCATGTTTCTTCACCTGTTTAATTAATTCATTAGAAATTTGAAATGAGCAACCAAAGTGAGTTGTTGTATTGTTGGTTGATACTTCAAGAGGAGGTTTGGTTGTTTGATGTAAGATCTTTTTTGAAGGCCAGATTAATTCTATAATACCATTGTTCAATCCAAATTCAAAATTCAAGTTGTAATATGGAAAAGAAAAACTATGACCTATACATTTGGTTGGTGGTGATACTGGATTTCCATTTTTGATATCTATGTAACTGAATAAGCCATATGTAAGATTGTTTGAATCGTTGTCACAATGAGCATGGTTATGAAAATCATTGTAAGTGATTGATACATTTGAGAATAATCTTCTATTTTCAATTTTGTCTTGATCATTCCATTCAGAGTTGTCCCAACTTGGTAATTGCCATTGTTTCATCAAACGTTGATTATTAGTAGAACCATCTTTCGTGAATAAATAAAATCTATGAGAGAGAAAACTATTATAACTTGGTAACTTGTTCCATAATTCTTCATCTTTTACTTTTCTTTCAGAGGAACACTTTTTATGTAGTGTATATACTCCTAAAAACAAAGAAAAAAATTAATGTTTTGATTTTTTAAATTCAAAATTTAATATTACTTACCTGCACTTTTTCCTTTATCATATCCACCTCTAAATCCAAGACATTTCATTTGCCCACCAATTAAGAATTTGTTAGTTTTTTGATGTAGACGGTTTTGTGCCATATAATAAAAATCTTGTATTATATTTGATAATTGGAAGGCTACTGAATTTTGATCTTTGATTTTTTCAAGTGAATGGAATTTAATCATACAAACTAAATCTTTGGTTTTTTCATCTTGGTAGAATCTATAATTATCATTGTTAAACTGAATATGAAGCTTCTTTTGATTTTGGACTTGAATTCTCTTGATTTTTAAGTTATTTGGAGCTCTTTCAATAAATTCACCTTCTTCTGCTTCTTCAACAATTTCACCCTCTTCAGCTTCTTCAGAAATTTCACCTTCTTCTATCTCTTCATGATATCCTTGTTCTTCATAACTTCCTTTTTTTTTGGAAAATGAATGGTTTAAGCGTTTATCTTTGTGAGCCCTTTTGCTGAGACTATTTTGATCCATCATTAAGAGAGAAAATCTTTTAATACCAAAAAAATATAATATTGTAATACTTGAAATAGTAATATCAAAAGAAATCAAGATAATGAATTTAAATCTTCCACCCGCTTCATCCCTCTTCTTTCTTATAATCCAAATTTCATTCTTCCTCAAACCTAACTTCATTGTTTCTCAATTATTAAATATCATCACCCCCCAACCTTTTTGATCACCTCAATTGTGTTTTTACTTATTGTATTCTCATCCTTAATTTCACCTGCTCTTTCGCACCCTCAAGCTCTTTCGCACCCTCAAGCTCTTTCGCACCCTCAGCTCTTTCGCACTCTCCAATGCTATGGAAACAATCAGGGTCATTGACGTTCCAGCGTTGGTTCCGTTGATCCTGGTTGTTGGTTAGCACCTCAACCTTTGATAATCCAGCCAATTTCTCCTAAACATCACCTTTAACATTCAATGGCATCAAGTAAATTCAAGTGAGATGTCTGTCAACTGCTATGTCTCAGTCAAGGTAGCACTAAAGGTACTCTCAAATTTCTCATTGATCATTGCAATAAAATTATATCTTAAAAGTCAATCACATATTTACAAAGTATATTTGAATCCACCTATAAATGCTTGCTTCAGTCTTAGTCTTCAAAAATAACCTTCTTTCAGCTAAATCCCACCAATCACAATTTGCATCGTTTGAGAGAATCACAACCACCTTCAATCTTCAAATCCATTCATCACAAATCTTCAAAGCCATTTTCAAATCAACAACAACTGCAAACCAAAAGCTTCAAGGCACCCATTCCGTTCAATAGGCTGCAGTTAGCTGCTGCTTTAATCAAATACGATCATTCTCAAAATGGTAATCATAGTCACTCTTCATCATCAAGTCAAGCAAGCTGCGCTTTCAGCTATCTTCATCCCATTTTGTCAAACTACTCAAAATTCAAAATCAAAGGACTTCTTTTCAGATTTGAGTTTTCCCATTCATCAATCAAATCGTTCAAACAATAATAGTGGCTTTAGTTTAGTTTCAAAAATATCCAATTCTCATGTACCTCTGTTCAGCTCTGGTCATATTAGAGAATCCCTCGATGGCTTAATTGAAAGGTCTCCAATCACAATCAAATCAATCTTGATCATAAAGGCAAGAATAAGGATAATGACAACAAAATTGCGCTACTTTCAGTTTGGGGTTTAGATAATTTACTATCAGATTCAAATCAAACAAAAAAAAACCAAGCTCCAACACCTCAAATCAATCAGCTCGATCATTTAGCCTCAATCCAATTAAAAAATAGATCTGATGTAAAATCTGATCTATTTGACTTTCATTTTTCTCAAATTAGGCTAGAAAGTCAAAATCCATCCAGTTCGATCGACTTTTTTTCTGATGATAAAATTAATAATCTTAACAATTCAACTCAACTCACTAATTTTGATTCAGATCAACCAATTGATGATGAAACTCTTTTACGTCAAAGAATCGGTCATGATCCTGCAGGTCGTCAAATTTGGAGACCTCAATCTGTCATGGAATTCCGTGATTTCCCCGATCAATTTAATCATTTAAAATTTTCAAAAAATCTTCAAAATCATTAACGCTCAGTCTTTAAACAAGCACATTCTAGATCAAGGGCCAATTCTGGTATTCACATTCAAACTAATACTAAACTTTGTGATCAATCTATCTCTTCAAACAAATTGGTCAAAAATAACCCTCATCATCAGCGCAAATCTCAACTCTCACGCTCAAAATCATATCGTTGTCAATCCAAAGCCGGAAATTTACCACGTCCAGGCCCTTTTGAAAGCATTGATAATACAACAAAATCTAGACCAAGAAGGAAAAGCACTTTTGACATACCATCTTCCAATCCTCTCAATCTAATAACACCCCTTCAAGGTCTTAGTAAACGCCTTCATCATCATCGCAAATCTCTACCAAGTTCACCACATCCTTCCACTCTGGAGGACCACTTCATCAGATCAAAAAAGTCATCCACCAATACAGTCTCATCTCCACCTCATCACAGCATACATAGCTCAAAAGGACCTTCGCTTGCTAGTCATGATGTCCTCTCTGAATCCAAAATTAGAAAAAGGACCTCTGCTGATATTGTTCAGAGGTCTAAGGAGTCAATGGCTTTATTGGAAAGTTGAAAAAGTGAGGATATTACTTATCAAGTTCCTAATGCCCCTGATTCAAACTTTTTAACTAATCAAGATCAAGAGGAAATCGAGTCTGGCAGTAAAACAAGAAAGAGCTTTAGTCTATCGACAAATTTAATCAACCCCATGGGCTCTAATACCAATAGTCAACTTGGTGAAAGCAAATTTTCTTTAGGAGCTCCAAAAGATTTCACTAGTCGATTTGATCCAAAAGTTACATCTGTCCTTACTCAAGTTTCAACATCAAGATTTCGTCAAAGAGATGATTCAGATGGTTTTGATGCTAGATCGTTAGATGAACATTACAATAAGGCTTTTGAATATGATCAAGATAACGACAATCAATTAGCCGATGAAATCGATGATCAAGAAGAGAAAGGAGTTGTGTATGATGAATTGGGTCGTATACGATTTCCAACTGCCCTTAAACCTCTAGTTCTTATCATGCCAATTCCTCTCACTCCTGCAGAACCAGAGCCAGAGGTTGAACCAGATCCAATCGATCAAGTGGTTGAGGATGATCAAAATAGAAACCTTGAAGAAATCCAAACTCCTCAAAAATTAAGACCCGCTGGGAGGTTATATGGGCGAAGTCTGATTGATGAATTAAATTCTAGAAAAGGAGCTCCAAAATCTAGGCAACCGTATGCCGCCTTTCATTTATATTTTTTCACTGACTTCCCCATCAGCTTGACGCTATTACTTACAGAATCTTAATGTTTCCACTAGTGCCTTTGCAGGAGGCGGTCGTCCAAAAATGTTTTCTAATCATCTTTCAACTCAAGATATCACTCGACCTGGGTCAATATATTCCTCTTTTGATCCAGCTTTCAATGAAAACTTATTCATGCCAAAAAGTACTCATTCAAAACTTTTTATGGCTAATCAAGCTAAAGATGTCACCCAAATCAAATTTAATCAAGCTTTAATCAATTCGTCCAAAGCGCGCAAGAGTGTATTTGGAATGGATAAAATCATGTTGGCTGAACTTGAAAAACTCAAAAAGATTAAAGCCGAAGAAGATAAAGAGATGAGAGAACTTGAGGCCAAGGCTGAAGCAAAAGAGGCGAAAAAACAGTTAAAGAAGGGAAAGAAAAAAGTCAACGTGTTGGAATAACATGTGGGAGGAATTGACAAGACAATCAATCGAATTTCACACATGAATGATTGGGATACAATGTTGGAAAAAGCCAATCGATGTCAGTTTTTCATTCTTAGTCAATCTTATTAGCTTCAAGCCCACAAAAGAAACTTATTTTTATTTTACTTGTTTCTCTCAAAAAAAGCCCCTATTCCTGCATCTCCATCATCACTCCCAGCTCCATTGCCGGCATTACCCCCCATGCTCATCCCACCTGTTATTTGTTCTGATCAAATGAGTGATATTGGAAATTGGTTCAATGACAAGTCCATCAATGAGATCCACCCATCGATCAATCAATTAGATAAAGATGATGGCAAGTTAGGAAATGTTCATTCTCTGGCGCCCAAGTTGGAGCTTCAAGCAGAAGGAATGGACTATAAGCCTTTCACCAACGAGTTCAATGACTTGCCTATAAGACATCAAGTTTTGGCAAAAAATGAGGCAGAAAGCTTTTTATTTTCAGCCAGAGCACATACACCTATACAGGGTTTCAATAACACTGGTGGGGGTGAAAGTGACGGGGATCAAGAGGATCATGAGCCATTAGTTAGTGTTGCTCAACATAAAAGGGAACGTCAATCTAGGTTGCATCAATCAATGCTCAGGAACGTGAACCAAGTTACAAACGCTGATGATGATGATGTCCCGCTTTCAAAACACCAAAAGTCTACTCTTATCAAACCTAGCAATAACTTAGATGAGGATGATAATCGACCGCTGTCTCAAATTGTTACCAAACCTTTTCCAATGGTTACTTCAACCTACCCTCTTCCACGGAAACTGAATCAAAAGAATTTAGATCAATGCTCTAGATATAGTCATTTGCCTCACCGCCATCCTGATCAAATGAATTCTGTTCTGCCGTCTGCTTCTGATCATGATACAGATGAGGAGCTACCTCTGGGCATACGAGCCACGATTTTATTGGCCAAAAGTCACCCGCCAATCGACCTTACGACCGATGATTTAGAAGAACCAATTGGGTCTGGTGGATCAGATCAAAGTGATGATGATATTCCGTTGGGTGTACGAGCATTGCATTTACCAGCCCTTGACTCGGAGCAACTGCATACACCTTTAGCGGTTCCGATTTCGACTGAAGGGAGTGAAAAAGTTGAATGTGAGGTTGAAACATCATCAGATGAAGACAATGTCCCACTAGGATATCGAGTTTCAAAGCCTCCATTGTTTTTGGAAGCTCAGCATGCTAAAACTCACAAAGACTTGATGAATTTAGGCTTTAATCCACAGCTTGCTCAGGTAATGGGTAGTAGCAGCAAATCGATTGGTGGAAAGTCAGACCATATCCCACTTGGAGTCAAATGTGATGATGATATTCCTTTGGCCAAGTGGGCATCAACTTTGAACCCAATGTTTTCTTTTCCGAACAAATCCAATCTCAATTATTTGTATAACCCAAATAACCAAATGATTTCTGATGAAATTCAACGTATAAACTAAAGAATATATTTCAGTGACATGAGATAGTATGAATAAAGAGGCAGTTAAAACAAATACCTAAAGGATAATACAACTGTGTAAATTAGTAACGAGACTGAGAATAGCAGGGTAAACCCTTGACTTAGTTCTAGTAAAAGGATACATGATTAACTAGGTACTTGATGACTCTAGTAAAACTTGACTGAGAGATCTTACCACAACACACACACAACATGTAGTAAAGGAGATGAAAGAAAACAATAAGAGAGAGAGAGAGAGAGTAAGAGAAAAGAAAGAAATAGAAAGAAGCGAATAACCGGATTAATATTATGGAGAAGCTAGGAGAGTTATGAATAGTACATGTTTTTATAGCACACAGGGGAATCAGTTCCTCCAGCTTTGTTCTAAGCCGTTGGATAGAGAAGACCGTGCTCTGTCATCTGATGTGTGATTAGACACACTAATGGATTATTTCTGAATCCAGCTGCTAACTCATAGTAGTTTTACCACGAATATCAACAGCCCCTCTTGCAAACGACTTCGGAGTTAAGCATTTACTTGAGGTTGAGGAAGCTTCGAGATCGTAATAGGATAGTTTTGCCAACTGACTTGGTGAGGAAGTCAGCTGCCATGACATTGGTAGAGATGTATTTCAGGTTGATGATTGAGTTCTTGATTAGATCGCAAATGTAGTGATATTTGATGTCCATATGCTTGGTTTTGAATCCATTGTGGTTTGCGTTTGACAAGGCTAAGTCGATGGCTCCCTTGTTGTCATTGAAAAGTTGAGGAGTGGGATTACCTTTATTCAAATCGATTTCTTCTAGTAGTTGTATTAGCCATTCCACTTCTTTAGTCATGTCGGACAGGGCCTTGTACTCTGCTTCCGTTGTTGAGTGTGATACGGTAGGTTGTTTCTTAGTTCTCCATGAGATTAAGTGTCACTTTACTGTTACTACATAGCCTGATGTTTATCTTCTATCGATTACTGAGTTTCCCCAGTTGGAATCCGCATATGCCACTATACCTTCTTTACCTCCTTTTGAATAATGCAGTGATAGTTCTTTTGTATGATATAGGTACCTTAGGACCTGTAGGCATGCAGTCCAGTGCGTGATTCCAGGTTTTTCCAAAAAACGAGATAAGTGGCTTACTGCAAAAGTAATGTCGGGTCTAGTGTTGGTACTTATGTAGTTAAGAGCTCCTATGGCGCTACGATAGTTGATGTTGAGTTCTAAAAAAGCAGCTTCTTCTTCTCTGGTGGCAACGTTGAGTTGAAGATTTGGTTTAAGAGGAGTGTTAACTGGAGCGTATTTTTCCAGCTCATATTCCCGAGCCAAGTTATTGATGTAGTGTTCTTGTGATAAGGTAAACCCATCGTTTTTGTGGGCAATTTTCACACCAAGTAGTAGACCGGCTTCTCCCAGGTCTTTCATGTCAAAAGACTTTTTTATTTCCATTTTGAAGTTGGTGAGATCAGGCCCGAATATTGCCAGGTCATCAACATGCACATAGATCCATACAGGTTTCTCCCCTCTTCTGAAAAATACGCATGGGTCTGACACCGCAACTACGAATCCTGTTTTCTTAAGCCACTTCGATAAGTAGTTGTACCAGGTAAGTGGAGCCTGCTTTAAGCCGTAGATTGCCTTATGTAATCGTAATACCTTTGTTTTTGAATCTTCATTTATTCCATCCAGAATTTTTAGGGTAAGGTCCTTGTCCAGCGGTGCATTGAGGAATGCGCTTTTTACATCCATCTGATGGAATTGGAAACCATGAGCTGCTGCATGAGAAATTAGAACCCTTAGTGAGCTGATTCTCCCGGTGGGTGAGAATGTGTTGAGGTAGTCAAGACCTTCTATCTGGTGGAAACCTTGCGCGCATAGCCGTGCTTTGTGTTCGATCACCTTATCGTTGTGGTCTTTCTTCACCTTGAACACCCAGGTCGTCGTGATTGGATGGTCATTTTATTTTCTGTCTTCAATGCTCCAAACTCCCAGCTTCTCCATATTTAGTAGTTCCTTGTTGATTGCTAGTACCCATTCTTTTTCCTCTTCGCCCTCTATCGCTGCTTTGTAATTATTCGGGACCAATGTGCTTCCTATTGTAAGGTTGGTTTTGTGCGCTCTCCTACTGAAAGGAAGTATGTTATCGGTTCTGATTTCACTGGAGATCAGAGTGGGGTGTCTAGGTCCTATCACCCTGATCCTTCGAGCAGGTAGCTCTTCCAAAGCATCATGGAAGACATCTCCTTTGGTAGCGCTGTCAGAGGGTAAATCAGAAGTGTCAGCATCTAGATCCTGACTCTGATTATTATTTTTGAATGAGAAGTTGAAAGCCGGGAACTGTAAAGGAGTGTTTGTAGAATTTATAGAGAAAGCAGGAAAGACAGATTCATCAAATTTGACATGCCTGCTTATGATTACTGCTTTATCTGCCACTCTCAGAACCCGATACGCTGTTGATTGATTGGTGTACCCTAGGAATATTCCCTCCCATGCCACGGGGTCAAACTTTGCTTTCCTGTTGGCTTCCGGTATTCGTACCCATGCTCTACACCCAAACGGTCGTAGCTTGTTGATTGATGGTGTTTGGTTATTCCACAGCTGGTAGGGAGTCTTTTCCTGCCGCTGCACCAAGTTGCACAGCATTGTTGCAGTCATTGCAGCTTCTGCCCAAAACTGTGGTGGTAGCTTTGATTGCCATAGGAGGCAGCGAGTCTTTTCAATGACCAAACGGTTTGCCCTTTCCGCTATTCCATTATGCTGTGGGGTATACGGAGGGCTGACGATGTGGTTGATTCCGTTTTCGTCAGTTAGTTTCTTGAAGTTATTGTTTACAAAATCCCCTCCTCCATCTGTCGTGATGTTTAGGATCTTTTTTCGCAGTTTATTCTCAGCTTGTTCCTTGAAGTTCCAAAAATGCGTGTAAGCTTCGCTTTTTATCTTCAGGAATTTGATGTTGATGTAGCCTGTGTATTGGTCTACAACTATCATGAAGTATTTTGCTCCTCCGATCGACGCAGTTTGTATTGGCCCACAAATATCTAGGTGGATATTTTCTAATGGTTGCATCGTTTTTTGAAAACTGTTTTGAAACGGCAGCTTCGGGAATTTGCTCATTGTGCAGATCTCACAGTTTTCTTTTTGTTTGAAAGACGGAACTAGCTTCCTTATTCCTTCCTCATGCATGTGCCCCAATCGGTCATGCCAGTTGTCACTAGTTGTGTATAGATTTTTTATCCTTGGCAGCGTTACCCAGGTCTCCAGTATACCGCTGTTTGTTGCGCATGTGAAAGCCAGCATATTAGCATTGTTTAGGAAGACTTTGTAACTGTTTTCTTCATTATTGATTGTAATTTGTTTTGCTAGTTGTGATAGTGCCACAAGATTCGTCATTAGATCTGGGACGTATAGGTAGTTTTTTAAGGACCAAGTCTTTCCATTCTTGTCCATTAACTTAGCCGTTCCCTCCCCTGCTGCTTTCAAGGCTGATTTGTCACACCCAGTTGATATTGCCATGTTCACTCCGTGCTGCAGGTCAGTGAAGAATCGCATGTCATTGAACATGTGGTTGGAGGCACCAGTGTCCAATACAATATTACACGTGGAGCCATTGGTCCGCTTTGTTGTTGTCATCAGTGCTCATGCAATTGTCAGATTACTTTTTGGTTCTCTCTGTTGTCTTTCCGGTCGAAGGTGTGGATGTAGCTGCCAACATTTGTTGGCTGGGTGGCTTGCTAGTGGATTGTGTTTTCCATCTTTACAGTAGTGTATCGTCTTCGAGCGAAATACTTCTCTGTTAAGTGCTAGGGATTGATTGTTGTTTTGGAGATTGAGCGCTTCCTCTTTCAGCGCAACATCATGTAGCAGGTTCAGGATGGCATTGGGATTCCCCAGGGTCTCAGTGTTTGCTGTTACCTTTTCTACGATGTTGTGATATTCTTCAGGTAGTTTTGTTAGGATGGTGAAAGCTAGTGTTGGCGTACCAACCTCTACTTTGACACTAATCACTTCATTTAAGCATTGTCTGATGTCTGAGATAAAGCTACGTAGACTACCATTGTAAGTAATTCTACAGAACCTCATCCAGATTCTAGCTTGGTTGTTGAAAGTGGATGATGCAAAGCGTTTTGTCAGCTTATTCCATAGCAGGTGAGCATTTTCCATTGTTTCATCATTGTCAAAGATTTCAGTAAACGTATTTGAGTCGAGGGTCCCAGCTATTAAATTGCAAGTCTCTGCATTGGCGTCTATAATTTTGTTATCAGCAGCTGAAGGTCTGGTATCACTATTTATTGAAGGCAGCGTTTCGTCGACACAGTGTTGATATAGCTTTTTGTGTTTTAAGAGCATAACGACCCGCCTTCTCCATTCAGGGTAATTGTTTTCTGAAAGGGTTGGGAGAGGTCGGCTTCTATTTTCATTGTCTGCTTCGGATGCCATTATTGTTGTATTATCCCTTAGTATGTACTTGATTGGCTCGTGGATTCGTTTCGAGACTGTAAATCTGATAAAATTCAACGTATAAACTAAAGAATATATTTCAGTGACATGAGATAGTATGAATAAAGAGGCAGTTAAAACAAATACCTAAAGGATAATACAACTGTGTAAATTAGTAAGGAGACTGATAATAGCAGGGTAAACCCTTGACGTAGTTCTAGTAAAAGGATACATGATTAACTAGGTACTTGATGACTCTAGTAAAACTTGACTGAGAGATCTTACCACAACACTTACACAACACGTAGTAAAGGAGATGAAAGAAAACAATAAGAGAGAGAGAGAGAGTAAGAGAAAAGAAAGAAATAGAAAGAAGCGAATAACTGGATTAATATTATGGAGAAGCTAGGAGAGTTATGAATAGTACATGTTTTTATAGCACACAGGGGAATCAGTTCCTCCAGCTTTGTTCTAAGCCGTTGGATAGAGAAGACCGTGCTCTGTCATCTGATGTGTGATTAGACACACTAATGGATTATTTCTGAATCCAGCTGCTAACTCATAGTAGTTTTACCACGAATATCAACAATTTCAACTTACCTAGCTCCGCAAATTCTCACAATCTCTGATGAAGATGATGCTAATGATGATGTGCCATTAGCACAACATCCCTTGATGTTACTTTCAAAATCACAAACCAGTAATCATGACATTGGGGCAGAGATAAAGGTTAAAAACTCAAATTCAAGCAACGAAGAGGATTCGAAAATTTCAAGCTCCCCAGATGGCGTTGCTTCGTTCTTGCGTAAAGAAAAGGAAAAGAGCAACAACCCACCTGCTAGTGAAATGAAATCTGATACTGCTTGGCAAAATACATTGGCAGCACTTGAAGGAAGAGTAAACCCTGACGAAGAACACAAAGACGATGATGTGCCTCTTGGAGTGACTAGAGCGGCTCATACCAGTATGTCAGGACTTCAAGCAATTCAGACTAAAAGAAGCAAAAAGAAACATCAGTAGAGCGAGATGAGCTAAAACCTACAGCGCCAGATGGTGAAAGTCTGCAAGATAGTCGAGCTAATAATGATGACAATGATGATGTCCCATTAGGAATCCAAAGTCAATTGAACCTAAGACAATCAATAGCTCAGAATAATTCAATGATGATTGAGAATACATATTTATCTACTTTAAATCAACCCCACTTTCCATCGTCATTTATTCAACAACCTCATCATCTTCTTAATATTAACGTTTCTCCACCGCCCCCTACTCAATCTTTTAATTTTGTTAATCCAAATTAAAACTTTTATTAAATGAAATTCATATAAATTTGGTGAATAATAACTCAAAGTAAATAAACTAAAATATTAGATAGTGATTATAAATAAAATATCTTGGTAAAAAAATACGGACTAATTGATCTGATTAAGTTGGTAAATGAAAAAATGTAACAAACCAAATCATTAAAATAATCAGGATTTAATAGATAAAATGAATTATTTGAGGCATGAACCAAATATAAAGCATGGTCAATTTTATAAACTTCATGGAAAAGATTAATTAAAGTTTAGCTTATTGTTTCTTTTGAAAAATTCTGCTCCAAAGATATGGCTTATGGCTTATTGTATGAATATTCAGCCAAATTATAGATGGACTAAAAAAACCAAGTTTTCCAGGATAAAGCTATACAGTAGTTATTGTAGATACTTAAAGACTGAAATTTATTTACTGAATCCTATTTCAATGATGATAAATTATTCAAAATGAGCTATTTAACAAATTTAATCACTGTAGCTGCTGATTTTTGTTTAAAATAGCCAAAATATACTCTTAGGTAAGTATAATTTGAAAATTATTAATCTATGGTACCATGATATTATTTGTAGAAAAAAATAAATTTTAACAAAAAAGTAAATTTCATTGAAGAAATGAGAATAAGAAAAGTGGGTGATTACTTGTATGAGGAATTTTTTTTATCACTCAAGATAAAAGAAAGAGGTGGGTGCTTTACCAAGTTCTTCTAGATGCATCATAACCACTGATGATAAAGATAAATATATACACCATAAATCATTCCCCAAGAAATACAGTGGTAAAAAACCTCACAATTTATTAAAAAAAAATTAAATTTCCTCAAAAATATATTAAATAGATAATATATAAAATTTTTGAGTTAAATGGATCAATTATAATCTATACAGAGATTTGAGTTTGATATTTTTCACCCAGGGGTGAGCCAACAAAAAATCATGGGAACTCAATCACCATAAGAAAAATGGCTAAAACTGACAGCAGGTGCTGCATTTGGAAATTGACATGGAAGATCAGTCTCCATTTACTTATATGGATTGATAATTATGATAGTACTAATTCTTCTTTGCTGAAGGTTGACTAACTAGCGGTTCAAGGTTCTGAAAATGTTTTAGATCCCAGAAAATCAGACAAGTTCCAATCAATTGTCTTTGGAATTCATCTACCATTCCCATTTCAGCAGTGTTGATTTAATCTACCACCTCTTCTACTGCTTTTTATTTTCCAGGAATTATCAGTATTGAGTCAGAGATCGGAGATTTAACTTTGGAAAGACATGTTCCTCAAACATAACATGTCATGAGATTATTACTATTTGATTGCTTAGTTGAAGAATTCATTAAGCCAAGTTGTCATTTGTGTATCCCAGAAGTATTCCTTCTGTGCCAGAGGGGCCAAGTTTACATTCACAATTAGATTTTGGAATGAAAACAACAGCTCAACAGTAGTATTTATAGTCTTAATATACAACCTCTCCAATAGAACTACAAGGTTTATAATGTCTTTCCATGTAAGAGTTGGTGCTATGTTGAGACATCCAACATAATGCTTATAATAGTTACTGTTTCTCACCACAGACCCAACCTCAACTGTGGTTTCTAACAATAGGATATTTTCACTAGATTAATAATTATTACCACAGGAATATCTATATATTTATTATAATTAGCTTACTATGTCAAGCTTATGTTTTATGGTTAAGCTACTATTGCTGCCACTGATTTTATTGAGCACCAAAGGCAATAATCTTCTAAGTCAATACAGACCAGTTCATAGCAATTTGGAATCATTGATTATGTATACAGGGGTTAGCCAGGAAATGTACTTAATACATTCAAGCATCTACCAAGACTTGACATCACAAGAATCCTGCCCATGAATGTTCCCACCGATGATGTGTCAGAATTGCTTTTTTATAAAAAGTTTAACAATTAAAACTCTTCATCTAATTATTTACTAACACTAGGGTCCAGGGATGGAAAGGAAGCTAGCTATAGCTATGAGTATGAAAGGAATGATTAAAACTTAATAAGTTCATATATATGATGTGCAAGAGTAAAACCGTTTTTTAAATGGACCCTCACTTACTCAATGTCTCAACCAAAATCATACCAATGAGGAAATGTTGAAGGTAATGATTGGTACTTTATTGATACCCAGAATTTATTTACTATTTCATTCCTACTTCAGATTTTCAACAGAGAAAACTAAATGACTAATAAAGTTTTTCAAAGCAGAAGCCAGTGGACCAATTTTCTAGCTGAAGTTTCAACATTAAGTTAGTCAATACCAGAATAACCAGAAGCCAGAAATAATACATGTCATTCCCAAACCTATGTTTGAGTTTAAAAAGATATTTTTTATTTGAATTTCTTTGAATTCTGGAGAAATTTTAGCCAAACTATCACTATTTAAAAACTACTTTTATTTTGTTATATAACTATAGAACAAAGGTGTAAAAATGTTATTTCCTCAGTAAACTTGAATTGTTTATCACTGAATAAGGAAAGTTTTCCATTGGTATTCTCCCATAGTTTAATGAGGCTTGAGAGAAGAGAAAGTAAAATGAAAAAAAAGGCTGAAATTTGATTTCAGTTTACTCCAAAGAGAAACCCATAAGAAAATGATTCCATTTCAGTTTCAATATATTTTCTTAATGAAAGGAATTGATCTTTTCATTCTTTAAAGAAACTTGCTTTGAAAAATTGAAAATCTCAAAAAAAAAAGAGAAATGTTTGAGTAGAAAATCATTATTTTTAAAACAATTTGTATCATGATAAACTTCATAATTATGAAAAATAATTTGACTTTTCAAAAAAAAAAAAGAACAATATTGAGATTTGAAAAATTCAGAACTTAAGAGAAAAATTGCATTTTGATGAATACTTATTACTTGGATGATGGAAAGGAGCTCAGTTCTCATGGAAATAACAGTAGTGTGAAGAAAATAATCACTCAGTTTTGTATTGAATAATTGAATGTAATGTTTGAATTGAAGGAAAAACCAATGATTTTTTGGATTTGAATTTTGGGATGTGAAACAATTGATTCTGGTAATTCAGGATCAATTTTTAAGATTGTAATGAATTTTATGTATTTTTGTCCATGGTGTAAGAAGCTTATTTGTTTTCATAAAGCATATTCCAAATATTCAAAAGAAATATTTGTAGCCCAAAGAGAGATTTAAAAACTAAAAAATGCAAAATGGATTTATCTTTATATCAGTTTCCAAAAATATGTTTTTGGCTCCATAATAAATTCCATGAGGCTCTTTTAATAATTCACTAGATATAGTAACTTGTCTTTCTTGTGAAACAAAAATTAAATGGGTTTTTGAGGCTGTAGATATAGCTATATAATAATGTTTATCTGTTATTGTCAAAAATAGTATCTACAGCATTTAGTTTAAGCCTAGGGAAAAGGAGGCCAAATAACCCTGTGGTCATTTTGGAAGTGCTTCTTTTAGTAATGTTAAGCTCAAGAGAAACTTTATTTATAGATTTATTTCTATATATTTTTGAATAGTAAGATAGATCAATTATATCAAAACATACCAAAGCTGATACTGAGCCTATATGGAGGTACATCTGAAGGCCTTCCTGGAAATGCTGCTCAGGTAAATGGGAGATACAGATGAAGATAAAATTGTGCCTAATTCTGAGTTAAATTTGAGATATAAATGGAGATAAAGATGAAGTTAATCTTGTATTAAATTGGAGATACAATTGAAGATATTCCTTGAGTTAAGGCTGAGTCAACTTGGAGATCAAAATCAAGGTGGTTGTAAGGGACTTGTAAGCAAGTCCTACCCCAGTATCTCCAGTGATTCACTCAACTCTTGTTCCCACTTGGGCCACCAAGCTGTGCTTGCTACCCTCTCTTTAGTCCTGTCTTCACTCATGTGTCCCATATAGGGGAAGTAATGGCATTCCTGAATTATCAGAGAGATGTGGTCCCTGTCTATCACTGTGAGTGCACTTGTGTGTTTTTCTCTGTGGTAGAGCAGGCCATCTATAAGGAAGAACTTGTTATCCTTATAGGCCCTTAACCAGGGTTCTTCCAGCTGGGATTCCAGTTCTGGACTCCTGTACTTCTGTTGAAGGAGTTTTAGTAATATGCCACACTGTTTGTGTTTGGCATAAGACTTCTATACTGCACTGAAGAATTCATTGTGCAGTTCTGAGGAACTTATTCCCAGTATGGGAGTTTCTGTCCCTTCTGAGTCAGTGTCTCCACTGTCAAGGGTACCACTTTCTGGTGCCCATTCAGATATTCTGAAGTTCTTCCTCCTATCTATTTCCATGGAATGGATAGGGATTTTTGCTGAAACTTCTGGGTCATAAGCTGGATTGCTTTTGACATTGTCCAGTGGCCATCTGCTGAGGCCATCTGCATTGGTATGGCTTTTACCTTCTTTGTATATGATGGTCATGTTCCCTCTATACTCCTGGATGGCTATTTGCCATCTCAGAATATGTCTATTTGTAGTCTTCATGTTCAGTAAAGACTTCAAGGCTGTACAATTTGTGTAGAATTCAAAAACTGCACCCTCCATATAATAAAGGAGTTTCTCCAGAGCCCAGACTAAGAATAGAAATTTGGTCTGGGTGGCCCCATACCTGGCCTCTGAATCTTTCAGTTGCCTAGAGATGTAACATATTACTCCCTCTCTTGGTTCACCATCCACAATGTGTGTGAGCCTTGAGGTATATTTTGCATACCCAAATAGGCCACAATTATCTTAAAAAGAAATTTTGAATTATACATAACTCATAAATCATGCATATATTCAAAATTCATCATTTTTTATTTCAGAAAAGATGAATAAATTTTTATTGAGTAAGTAAATCCATGGATTTAAGGCCAGATTTGGATTCTACACAAAAAATCACCTAGGGTAGCTCCATAGATTGAATAAGCTCAAATCAACTCTTTAAGGTGGTAATATGGAAAATACTTCAACACCACATCATTAATACCACATAAAAGATCCGTAAAACGTTTTGTTTTTCTTGATTTTACGCCAAAATAATGGGAAAGTGAGAAATCACATGTTATATATACCCTAATAATAGTGTTATACATGTTTTGAGAACTTAATATTATGGTATTCGTACATGCACTTTTGGTACACCCATAGTGGATATCTCACTTTAAGCTTAAATTTCTATTTTGACGTGAAAAATAAGCAAGGGGAACAAAAGACATCAAAGAGAGCCAGGGTACCCAACTTCTGAGGCCCCAGAGGCGTGGATAGCTCCAAAGCTTGGTTCCATGGCTGATATTGACCCAATTGGTAAACTAAACCTCTTTGGGAACTTGGTTACCAAGTTACAACTACTGTAAAACACCAGAAAATAGCAAATAACCTGCTATTTTGACATGCCAAGGAGGTAAAGAGCTACTTATACTCCTGTAACCATGTCAATTACTAATGACTTTCCATGGATAAGCCCCAAAAGAGTAATTAAAACCCTTTTTGGACTAGTATCCATTGGTTTACTTCATAGCAACCAGTCTAACACTGATATTTGCAATCCTATGTAGAAATGAGGTAAAAACTTCAAAAATTCATTAAAAATACAAATATTAATGAATCTTTCTGAAGCTTTCAGGACCAATTGAGAACTGTATTATCTATGGTACAACCAGAAAGAATTACAGTTTTACTAGTAAAATTCAAAGTTTTACTTACAGTCCATTTTTGGTTATTCTACATTAAACAATGAATCTTCAAAAATTCACAGTAAATACAACCTGTGATGAAATTTTCAATAACATTGATAAATTTGGGAAATAAATGATTACTTTGGAATAAAAGAAGATTTACAAATTTTACTCCTTTTATTCTTAACCATATTGGGGTTGGTAGTCACGTAAAAGCATCAATTAAGCAATTATGACAATTTTACGTGACAACAGATGATGTAAGTACTAATCCAAAAGGGTTTAATGCTTTCTCACTCACTGGTTTTTCAGTTTTCTCCATGGCACGCCTCTGTGAGCTGTTGTTGACTTAAAAGAGGCTTTCTCTTGCTGTTTTTTCCGTATCATCATCTTATTATCATTTTATATCATTGCTACCAACAAGTAAGTATTAGTTAAACTATTCTTAAGTGTTTTAAGCTATCAGAATCAATCAGAAAGACGTGAAATCATAGAATCCAAATATATATTGTTGTAATCCTGCTATAAATCATTTTGATCTCTTAAATCCACAATTCTACGTCAAATTTCTCTACTTTTATCTATCAATAAGTTCTTTGGAGTATTAGTGAGTCATTTATCTTTAATTCTTAAAGTTTTTCTCTAGTAATAGTTTGCTTCAAGGATTAGCTTTATAATTATTCTTGCAAAAGATAATTATATATTAAAATAATTTTATTATTTTAATAGAAGTTTTTATTATTAAATTCTTCTTGTAATTGATTCTTGTAGACAATTACTTGCTCACTGTTAAAACTACTAGTAGTGCTTAACACGTGAAAGAAATAATTCTTTAATTATTTAATTGTGGTTATAATAATATTTTATTATTACATTTCATAAGAACAGACATAGTACTGTTGATTAATAGTAATATTATCATCAGTTTCATAGTCACATCTTACAATTTGTCTCTGATACAGGGCTGCTCCTAGGCCTGGCTACATGCTGCATCTATGTATAACTTGAATGGTAGTTAAAAGTCAGGTAGGATGAGCACAGGTGCATTTGTGAGTTCATATTCTATCCTCTCATATGCATCCCTCCTTTCCTTGGTGATTTCAAAAACTAAATCTTTTGAACACAACTTGTATAAACTACTATTTATGTGGGCAAAATTCTTGATGTGGTTTTTATAGTAGCTAGCAAACCCTAGGAGTGATTTCATCTCTTTTATGCTCTTTGTTACTGGCGTTTGCAGTACTGCTGCTACTTTATTCTTGTCAATTGCCAGACTAAGACCTGAGAGCTTATGTCCTAGAGCACGTAGCTCTTGTTGGCCAAAATTACACTTTTTCAGTGAAATTTTCAGATTGATGGGTGTACATTTGCTTAGCACTCTGTCTATGTAATGTACATGGTCTTCCCATGTCTCTGAGTATATAATGATATCATCAATATATACCACCATCCAGCCTTCCAATATTTCTTCTTGAAATATTGTGTCCATCATTCTTTGGAAGTGGGCTGGTGCATTTTTGATGCCAAATGGCATCCTGGTATACTCATATATGCCCATATGGCATATTATTCTGAGTAATTTCATGGAGTTTGGTTTAACTCCATTCTGGTAGACGCCTTTCATACAATCCATCTTTGTCAGGTATTTGGCTTTTTCCAGTTTATCCAAGGCCTGAAGTATCCTGGGTATAGGGTACCTGTCTGCTTTAGTGTAGTTATTCAGAGCTCTGAAGTCTCCACACACTCTAGACTTGCCATCAGGCCAGGTGATTAGAACAGTAGTGGTTATTTCCACTATTTCATTATGTCCAATCTTCCTGATGAAATCCATGTCCAAGAGTTTATTGATATGTTTCTCAATTTCTCTCCTGGTTTCCAGGCTTTCTGGATAAGGAGGTCTCCTAAGCATGGGTGGATAAGGTCTTTCCACATCCAGATATAGCTCTATATCATGGCCTTTGATCTTGCCTAATGGTAGCTTACCAAAGGCAAATGCTGGTCTGTTCTTTCTCAGCATCTTCAGTAAACTTAGTTTTTGTTTACTGGTGAGGGTAGTGCTAAACTGTCCCTCTCTGAATTCATTCAGAAGTTCTTCCAGCGGATCTTGAGAAGATATATGGTATATATCAAGTGAAAATTTCTTTTCCTTGTTGGTACCAATGGTAATGTGCCTAATTTTACTGTTATAAATATCTATGCCATACATCCTCTGGTAGTCCGTTCCCAGTAAGAACCCTTGGATTTGGGCATCATTAAGCACTACAAAATCTGGGTTGAGTCTGATATTACCCTTCCTTTGGGGTATAATTATCTCTTTGATAATTGTACCAATGGAAGTCATCTTCCCTCAGGCACTCTGAAAGTTCTTTGCCTTGGTGGGCAAGATCTTTTTCTGCCAATTTGGGAAGTGGTTATCCAGATAGTTTCTGGCAACTATGGAGCAGTGTGCCCCACTGTCAATGATCAATGTATGTTGAGCATTGTCAATACAGACAGTCATTTTAGTGGATGTTCCATGTATGTATGCCATTCCTTTGGTTGGTGTAACCAGGAATGTTTGTGCATCTTGTGTGTGTTTACACAAGTTTTTATTGGCATTATCCTGTGGCGTGCCTGCTTCCAACTGTATGTCCTGAATTTCTAGTGGGGTTTTCTCTTGGTATTCTACTAGAAATTCTTCCTTTGGGTCTTGGTCATCATCAGATAGCTCTCTGATGGCATCACCCATAGAGTCTGATTCAGAATCCTCTGTTGGGTATTCCTCCTCTGGGACTTTCTCAATGGCATAGAATTTTTTCTTTGCTTTTGGAAAGTTGTTGGCATAGTGGTCTGTTGAACCACAATTGTGACAAGAATTTCTCTTCTTTGTCACTTCTGCCACCCTTTCTTTGGGTTTGTCTTTAAACACCACCCTGAAAGGTTGCTTCTCTTTGAAACCACTGCTCTTATACAGGGTGAATTTCCCTATATTAGTTATTTTTCTTATGTCTTGTAAGGTATTAGCAATGTCATCCAGAGTGCAATTTTGGTTGCATCTGCATTTTACTTCATGCTCTAGTTCTTCTGGCAGTTGTGTCAGAAGTTTGTGATTCCTCATTTGGGTGTTCATCTGAGGGTCAATGGCTTTAAGGCTTTTAGACTGTCTAAGACACCACTCATATGGATCTTTGTCCACAGAGTATTTGTCATTTTCAAATGACATGGTCTTTTGCCATATCCAAGTACCATTACTGTACTCTTGTATGATTTGACTCTTCCACCATGGCCAGCTTCTTCTACCATGGATTTCTTTCATTTCTGTGTACCATATACTAGCATGACCTTTAAATTCTGTATTCAGTCTAGCAGTAATCCAGTAATCTGGTATGATTGGTACATCAATGAAGAGCCCATCAATATAATCTATGAGTTCCATATGATCATATTCTCCCGTTCCAGAGAATTTGGGCCAGCTTCAGGCCTAAGGAAGCTGTTTCAAGGCTTCCTTCTCTGAATAAGACATGCCATCTCCATCCTGGTATTGTGATGGAGATCTTGCCTTATTCATCAACATGGCATCTGGTTGATATGGATTTTCCATAACTTGGCCTTGTGGTTGGGGCTTCAAGTTATGGTAGACATTAAACAATTTTTTTATGTCTTGGTCCAGACAATACCTGTCCCTTCTGCTGTGGTGTTGTTCTTCAAAGACTAGATTCAGTCTTTTGTTGGTTTCTTCAGAGGCTTTCCTCAATTGAGCATGTCCTTCTTGAAGATTTTTAATTATTTTATCCATGGAGGCTGTTAATTTCTTCATCCTTGCATGGCTTGCTTCAAGTTCTTCAAACTGTTTTGCAGATTGCTCAGCATATTGGGACATTTGTAACCACAGTGTATCACTTTTGATGTTACTCTCAGATGTGACAATGTTATGTTCAGTCTGAGTGGGGGTAATGTTTCTATTACTAGGACTACTGATTCTAGAGTAGTTTACAACTACTTCTGGTTCTTGTACACTTCTTTCACCAAACCCAACAACTTCTGGATCATGTGGTCTAATTCTTTCTGCCTTTGGCTGAAAGAGGTCTTGTTTTGCCCCTTGTATTCTTTTCTTCTCCTGGAAACCTCCTGGAATTTTGAAGAGTGGTGACTCTTGGTCATTAATCTGTTTGTGTCTGAATGGTATGAAGCCACTGGAGAGCTGATTTGGCCTACTCTTTGTGAGCCTGAAGGAATCTGACTAGGCCCTGTCTGGGTTAACTGTTCTTCTATAGGTTGGATAGTGGCTTGATTCTCCTTTATCCTCTGTGCCCCTTCCTCCAGGAGTCTGAACTGCCTGGTAGGATTCCAACCTTTGCTAATTATCATTAGGTCTTTGAAGTCTATCTATTTAAGACAGATCTTCTGGAAACTTTCTCCAAGTTCTTCCCAGTGAGATGCCAGGTTGAACCTCTTGTTGTCCATGCTCCATTGGAATAGGCCCTTGAGGAGTTGGTGGAGCTGAAGAACTTGATCCATGTCTTTCCAGTCCTCTGGTTTGAGGTCTCCATTGAATCGGAGTGTGCATGGCAGGGTTGATATTATCTCCCTCATTGTTTTGCCATCCACTACTGTGTCCAAGGTGTCCTCTTTCAGGTCTTCTGGTTCTGGACAACCCTTCTCTGTCCTCTGGCTGGTTCCTTTGGAAGCCAAGATCTCTGAGGTATACAGGTGACATGTTCGTGTTTGCAAGCAGCAAAAACTTTATGTTCTTAGGGTATTTATCTTTGAGTGTGCCTTGTACAAATTTGTTGTCTTCCTATTTGGGCAATTTACCTTTGGAGGTTACAACTGGGTTAATTATAGTAATTTTCCCTGTACAAGTTATCAAGGTTGGTTTACCTTGTATTGAAGCAGAATTTCATGGTTTTCTACTCTTCTGTGTGGCAATGGGTGTCCACTTCTTTTCTGTTGTCAGGCCTTCAGTGTGCCTCTTTCCTTTGCCTTTGCTGCCCTCTAGTTCTGAGGGTGTCACTGGTGTGTTGGCCTGTGACTGGCTTTCTAGTGGTATGAAGTTATCTTCCACTGAAATAAAACAGGAAAAAGAGGGCTTAATGTCAGTTAAGACTTCTTAAAATGCTATTTTCATGTCTAAGAATGGCCTCTGGGCTTGTATATTACTACAATATGCTCTTGAACAATGACAGTGTAATTGAATTAATAATTTCACGTCAGAAATACAGCTTACTGATATTTTGTATACTGTTTGTACACCAATATCTCACAGAATAACTTGTCATTAGCAAGTATAAACTGTCAACAAAGTGGTATGTAAGAGGTTAATTGAGTTAACAATCTGCCCAACCACTTCTCAAATGTTGTTTTATCAGTATGAGGTGTCTTAATTTAATTAAAAATTAAGACTATATCAATTGCTACAAATGTTGTTATGTTCAAAACACGCCAAAAATAACGGTCTCGTGGTTATTAGCCACATGACAAGTACTCTTTTTAATATGAGTATAAGGATAAATATATAATAAATATATATTTTTAAGAAATAATTACGCCTAAAAAGATAAAACAATTGTCAGAAAATAAAGAAAATAAGTAAAAAACTCACTTATAAGGTCCAAAATGGTCAAAATACACAGCCAGGCCCCCAAAATGTCAGGTTGAGTCTATGTAGAAGCAGTAATTAGGCTAGTTACAATGTTAACTTTGACTGTGACACAGAAATAAAGTGATAAAATAAATATATTTATTGATAATAAGGGTTTATAGATGAAATAAAAGGGCTTTACTATTTTGCAATAGTGGTGGTGAGTGCTGTTGAAAGCCCTGGGTGCACCTTTACCAGTTGGATTACAATAATAAAGACTACAATACTTCTAAATTAAGAGTATACATGATTATTTTCCAAGAGTATAACTGTTTTGACAGTTTTACTATGTAGGAATTCAAGAGCAGGATGAGGAAAGCAATTCTGGCTGTGAAAAGCCTCCTTTTTATCCTGGAAAGGGGTGGAAAGGGTGCTAGACCTTTCCACATAGAGGAAGTGAAAGTTTTTCACTCTCTGAGACAGGCTTGTGGTTTGAAAAGACCTGTATTAGCCTGTATTGGGCTCAGATGTGGTTTTGAAACCACATCTGGGCAGTTTTCACCAATACAGGGTGAAAAGTTTCATCTGGGGACTTCACAGCCTGATTCTGACGTGTATGAGGCCTAGAATGCTGTACAGAAACTGTATGGTACCCCAGTATTGACTGAGATATGAGGTATTGAAGTAAAAACAAGCTTCTTTGTCTATTTGAAACCTCATATTCATGATTATGGGACATCATCCCATGGTAAGGCTGTATATGACAACAGGTGGGAATCTGACTTTAAAACAGCCATAGCTTTGTCAATTCTTGTGATATCAACCTCAAAATTGGTTCATTGTGTAGCCCTGTATGTGCTCTACACAATGGTACCTCATTTGAGATGGTTATCATTTAATATGGCAAAGTGATCCCATGTACAAGAATTTTGTACATTTGCATGGTCTAGGCACAAAGCTGTATTGAGCTTGTTTGCACCATAACTGCTGCTGTAGTTTAGATATGGGGAAGTGGATGACACCATCAGATAGCCCTGATTGTGCTCTTTCCAAAAAGGCCCCACTTCAAGTATCTCACACTAAAACTGTAGAAGTTAGATGAGAGGTGAATGTTTTGTTCACCCTTATTTGGCCTGAAATTGACCATAACTGAAGTAATATTGGTGCTAGCTCAGCTTGGCTAGTCCCATTGGATAGCCCTGGCCTGGAGCTTCATTTTTAATACCCATTTGATGGGGTCAAGCCTCTCCTTCTAGATTTTAGATTAGAGGTGAAAATTAAGGTTTATGCTCAGCAATAACTTTGAGCAGGAATAACTTTGTTATTTCTTGTCCTATGGTGATGGGACTTATATTTTCAGAAAGGAGAGAGTTTCCTCTTTCTTTTGATACCTTTTGAGCTGATTTGGCTCAGCTCCATGTTTTGGTGGTATCTTGGCTATACCATTGGTTTATGGTATTTTGGCTGTCATGCTTGTGCTCTGGTTTTGAGTCACAGGCTGACATATGGCATATTCCTATATCAATCTTCTGGTTGAGGGTTTTTCTGGTAGTTTATCTTGGCTGTAAAGTGCTCTTGGTCCTTTCATTCCTCCCTCATCAATTAAGATTCCTACACTTTCCGGTATTTATCCTTGGTGTATCTGGTTAATTTGGGCTTGGTATAATTATACTGAGTTAGTGGCTGCTTGGGCTAGTCTTGTGAGTTTCATCCTTCCCTGGGATGTTTTAGAAGCTGTTAGGGGTCTTGTAGCAACATCTAATTCCCTTTCATAGTATCCTCCCATGATGTGTGAGCCTTGACATATATTTTACATGCCCAAATAGGCCACAACTATCTTTAAAAATAGATTTGGAGCTATGCATAACCCATAAGTCATGCATAAATTAAAATTCATCATTTTTTATTTCAGAAAAGGTCAATACCTTTTTTGTGAATACATAAATTCATGGATTTAAGGCCAGATTTGGAATCTACACAAAAATTCACCTAGGGTGACTGCATAGAGTGAATAGTCTTAAATTAACCATAATAGGTGGTAATATGGAAAATACTTCAATACCACATCATCAATAGCACATAAAAGAATTGTGAAAATATTTGTTTTTCTCAAATTCACACCAAAATAATGGGAATGTGAGAACTCTCATGTTAAATATACACTAAGAATACTGTTATGCATGCTTGTGGCACTTGATATCATGGTATTATTACATACACCTTTGGCCCACCCATAGTGGATATCAGTCTTAAAGCCTGAATTTCTATTTTTGACATGAAAATATTCAAGGGGGACAAAAGACATCAAAGAGGGCCAGGGTACCCAAGTTCTAAGGCCTCTGAGGCATTTACAGCTCTAAAGATTGAATAAATGGCTGATCATAGCCAAATTAGTATACTAAAACCTTTTGGGAACTTGGTTACCAAGTTAAAATCTCATCAAAACATAAGAAAATTGCAAATAAGCTGCTATTTTGACATGCCAAGGGGGTAAAAAGCAACTTAGACTCCTGTAACCATGTCAATTCTTAATTATTTTCCATGGATAAGCCCTAAAGGAGTCATTCAAACCTTCTTTGGACTAGTATCCATTGATTTACCGCATAGCAACCAGTAATATGGTGCTATTTGCAATTCTATGTACAATTGAGGTAAAACTTCAAAAATTAATTAAAAAGACAATTCTTAATGAATCTTTCTGAAACTTTCAGTACCAATTGAGAAAATTATGATTCATAAATAAAACAGAAAATAAGCATACTTGTATAAGGAAAACTGAAAGTTTTACTTAAAGTCCATTTTTGAAGATTCCATGTGAAACACTGACTCTTCAAAGATTTACAAAAAATACAATCTGTTCTTGAATTGCCAATTAAATTGATACCTTTGATAAATCAATTATTATTTTGAAATAAAAGAAGATTTAAAATTGTTAATCCTTTTATTCTTAACCATAAATGGGTTGGTAGTCACATAAAAGCATCAATTAAGTAATTATGATAATCTTACATGATAACAGATGATGCAATAATTAATCCAGAAAGGATTATTGTTTTATCACTCACTGAGTTTTCAGTTTGCTCAATTAAAAGCCTCTTTGAGCTGTCTTAGACTTAAAAGAGGCCTCCTCTTGCTGTTTTTTTCTAAAATAATCACATTATTTTTATTATACCATTCTTACCAACAAGTATTAGTTAAAATCTTTTCTTAAGAGATTTATTCTTTAATAATAAATCAGAAAGACGTGAAATCATAGAAATCAACTATATATTGCTTTAATCCTGTTATAAATAAAATTTTGATCCTTTAAATCCAAAATTATCCATCAAATCTCTCTACTATTATCATTCAATAAGTTCTTTGGAGTATTAGTGAGTGTTTGTCTTAATTATCAAATTTTTTTCTCTAGTAATTCTTTTCTTCAAGAATAATGTTTATCATTGTTCTTGCAAGAGATAATTATACATTAAAATAATTTTATTATTTTAATAAAGAAGTTTTATTATTATATACTTCTTGTAAGTGATTCTTGTAGACAATTACTTCTTACTGTTATAATCAATAGCAGTGTATAACAAGTGAGAGAAATAATTAATTATTTAATTATTTAATTATTTAATTGTGTTTATAATAATTTTTATTATTATATTTCATAAGAAAAGGCATAGTACTGTTGATTAATAGTAGTATTATCAACAGTTTCATAGACAAATCTTACATGATATCCCTTACTCCATAGCATTCTCTTCCTGAAAATGCATCCACAAGATCTTCAATGTGAGTTTGTAAGCCAACATCCTTGATAGTGACTTTGTTGAGTTCTTGAAGTTCATGGACAACCATGAGTTTCCCATTTTATTTGGCTAGAAGGAATATTGGGCTTTTGTATCTTGAAGTTGATTTCCTATAGAGTCCAGTCCTGATTCTTCCTCTGATTAATTCAGTAAACTAAGGTAAAATTGATTTGGGTATGGGAATTGGTTTCTTCTCCCAAGGTTAATGAGGTATTACTGGTATCTTGTAAGATTTTCCATATGAGTTTTTGAGTAATCCTCCTTCTTCTTCACAGAAAGCTATTGATTTTTCCTTTAATGTAATTACATTTTTAAGTAAATTGATTTCTTTATATGATAACCATCCTGGTGGGCCAAAATTGACTGCTTGCAGTTTTTCGTAGGTGACCTTGATGTTTTCTTGAAATATAAGTGGGTTTGGTGATAAGGGTGTTTCCTAATAATCTCTTTAGAAAGGTGGTCTTTCCAAAGTTGGGTTAAAGTCTTGAGGAATTAGCTCATTGACTGGTCTCAGCTTCTTGAGAACTGATTTATATTTGGCTGCTAAAATTTTGTTGATTGGTCTTCAATTAGTGATTTTTGATTCTTTCCAAGAATTTGCCAGTTTACTGAAATATTGAGGTCTTCAAAATTCTTCTTTCTTCCATAAAAAATGTAGTTTAAGGTCATACAGGACCTACAAATAGGTGTGCAACCCCTGTATATCAGCACCAGGGTGAATCTCGCGTCAATCATCGGCGATTGACTTCACGTCGCACCGCTGTCATTATAAAATCTTGCTTCAGTCGCGTTAGTGTCACTTTATAGTCACTGGATTTAGTGGGTCACGTCACGTCAGCGTCAAGACAACGTCAATCGTCACATGTGTCACATGCGAATGTCACTCAAAGCCCAAACCCATTTCAACACTATTCACAATGTTCAGGTAATTTCACCTCATTGGCTTCCGCATCCCCACCTAATCTGCCCCGATGCTTTGCATGCTTACGAGCCCACACCACCCCCCCATCTCCGTCCTCACCACTCCTTACGCTTTCACACCCCCGCCCATACCATCTTTATGCTCACGTGGTGCACTCCCGACATGCTCCCGACATCACTTATCCTTACGCTCGCTCAAGTGCCCTCCCGATATGCTCCCGACACTGCTTACGATCATTACACTCGCGGAGTGCACTCCCAACATGCTCCCGACATTACTTATCCTTACGCTCGCTCAAGTGCCCTCCCGACATGCTCCCGACACTGCTTATCCTTAGGCTTGTTTAGTGCCCTCCCGACATGCTCCCGACACTGCTTATCCTTACGCTTGTGTAGTGCCCTCCCGACATGCTCCCAACACTGCTTATCCTTACGCTTGTGTAGTGCCCTCCCGACACTGCTTACCATCCTTACGCTCGTGGAGTGCACTCCCAACATGCTCCCGACACCACTTATCCTTACGCTTGTGTAGTGCCCTCCCGACACCACTTATTCTTACGCTTGTGTGCTGCCCTCCCGACATGCTCCCGAAACCACCTATCCTTACGCTCGCGGAGTGCCTCTCAACATGCTCCCGACACGACTTATCCTTACGCTTCCGTACTACATCCATAGTGTACGGTGGCTTGTTGGCGTACACAATGGACGCCATCGCCGAAATATGCTGAGTGGCCTTCTCTGCCAACAGGACCTCAGGGGAAATTGGTCAGTATATTCACAATGTTGTGGTTAGGGTTTAAATCATGAGACTCACAAATTAAAACCTAATAAGTGGACTATTTAAGACAAGAATTGTGTCTCCTTTTTTGGCGACAAAACCATTTTATTTCATATCATTCAAATGGAACACTTTGCTTAGTCCTTACCTCATGAGTGTTGAATAGTTCAAAAGTTGACTTTAGTAGGTTTCTCACTAGTCAACTTTATTCAATGTCTCACAGGGAAGTGATTTCATTTGCATGATATGAAATAAGTTGCAAAACATCGCCTCCTTCAATTTCCCGCCAAATCGCATTTTGCAAATGCGATTATTTTACTTGCACCTTTTTTCTTTAATTTGGATCTTTTTATTCAAAAATTTTCAAACAAGTTATCAATCAACTCGTCACCATCTATTTGCTTAATAAACTACCTCCGCTATGGCCCGAACCCCGGGAAATTCAACTGAATTCAATGAACGACCAACTTCAGCCCCAGAGAGTGGAAGTGAAATCTCTGATATGGCCAGTAGTCGTGAATTAGGCATTGAGGTAGAGAGCCAGTCACATGAAGATAATCAAGATCCACCAGTTCTTCCAGAATGTGAGTATACATCCATCTTGAGTATTTCTAATCTCTCAAAACCTGATATTGTGTCATAGCCTTTATTTCAGGTCAACCTCCAAGCTCTCAGAAACCGAATTTTAAAACTTATGAGAAGGAAAAGACTGTTGAACCTTGTGCACCGACAGAAGATGATGGGCAAGATGATGTAATTTTCAGTGGGGAGGTGGAAATTATATCCAAGGAACAATTTGTCTCCAACATTGCTCAAACAATCCCAAGGCTCGAAAAAATTCAAAATGATAGTAAAATTCCTGATTATGTGCGTCAAAAGATTGCTGAAGCCATGAGCCTCCTCAAAATGGATTTGAACTGTAAGTCCATTAATAATTCAAAACAAAATTGATAAAAATAGCTGCTTACAATATATGGGCAGGTGTGGAGGTGGGAGAATCTCTACCTGAAGGATCTCGAGTCATAATTGGATTTATAGGCAAAGGATTAGGAAAAAGACCAAATATACATGCGACCAAAAAAACAAACAAAAAACGCCGTACCTTTGAAGCCGCAAACGATTCTCGCAATCAAGGTCATGAAATTATCAATGTTGAAGGGGACCATATTGATAATCAACCTCTGCATACTGAACCCCCCCAATACTCAATGAAACAATCCATGATGAAGCTCCACATACTGAAAGCCCCCCGATACCCAATGAAACAATGCATGATGCAACCCCTCCCGCCTCTCCTCGGAATATTCAAGCCTTTCAAGAAAGGGAAACAATTAAACATGATACAATGGGACGAGATATGACTGATATAATTCCCGACGCTGAGCCCGAAGTGTCATCCGCTGCGAATTTTCAAGGAATATTTTTATCCCGCATGGAAGAGTTTGCAGGCATTTTGAATTATCATTCCAATATTTCTCAACAATCATGGAACAGGGGGCTTGATAATATCAATAGGATTTACAAAAATAGATGGGACAATTTACCAACAAAGGATGCTCATACATTCCTGCCCGTTGGTATTAAGGTGATCAGTAACCGAGATCTTAAAATGTCGGCTTGGCTGCAGGACCTTGAGATGGCAGGTGAGTTTTTTTTTATCTTTGTGCATGATACTTGATTATTGGCTGTTGACTGGTGATATAAATTGCAATATACAGGGTTAGATTTTTTTAAGCCAACCCAAACAGAAGCGTTTTTTGATCACAACATTTGGAATCTCAAATTGATGAAGGAATCAGCTAAACCTCCAGATAATCTCCCAAAATCTGAACACTCCTTCTTCAAAATGGTTCAGAGCCTTCTTTACCCCGCGAATCCAGTTAAACATTTTTGGGAAAATGTTATGTTTGAATCCATTAGTTTAGTCTCATACGATGTGATTGCACCCAAACCATATGTTGCACCAACATCAAATTCGACCGATCCTCTTGGACTCGAACGGGGAGCAGTTGAATACCTTGCCTCCTGCTTGAGTAAATCAAAGCAACGTGCAACCCAACTCAGCATTGAAGGTGGCGGGGCTGACAATGAGATATCCACAAAGCCGCACAAGAACCTGGAGGATCTAATGGATACAGTTATCCATTTGATGATTGCGTACAACATGGTACGTGCACATACAAAGGTCGAAGTTAATGACATCAAAGGCAAACTCACAAACTCAAAAAAAAATGAGGCCATCAAAGATCTTTTGACGTGTCACAAGAATCTCGCAATAAATCGAATTTGCTATGGTATATTAGTGACATTCTGTGCGGCGGGGGTTCGTGGTTTGATGGTATGCTCAGATGACTGGAGAACAAGCTCAGTTAAAGGGGCTTTAGCACTAATTGACATTTCTGCAAAACTTTCAGAGGGTAAAAATCTAGTGGAGCCAGTGTGGCTACGTACTAATAAGTATATATGTAATTTACTGAATAAAAGTTTCTTCTCATCAGAGTCTTTTAACCCCACTGTACCTCTTAGATTTGAATTTGCACGATGCTTAGTATTAGACTTTGGTGATGCCTGGGTGGCAAAACGCGGTCTTGGTTCAAGTGATGAGGTCACCTTGACGGTACCCAGGTCAGCTAAACTCACAACCAGGATTGACCCGTTTTAGATTAGCTTTGTACTAGATAGATTGTAATTTCTTTTTGCAAAGTTATTTATGAATTTAATAATCATGACTTCCTATCCTACTACTGCCCGGATGCCACAGTCTGAGTACCAATAGTAATTGTACGGCGGCATGCCTCCGTACATCATTGCAAAGACTCCGACAAGACACAAGCTGAGTCAGGCGTTGTGCCCGCAAGTAGCACACGCGGGGGCATTGCGGGAAGTCGCGTCTATCACTTCCTGCCAGCCCATAATAGGCAAAAGGTTCCTGTGTCTTTCAAGAGGAGTGGGATAACTAGGGATCCGCAGCACGATGCATATTGCATTTGCGTGTGCTTGCAATATTCCAAATGGTTGGATTGGAAAGTGATTGCATGGGAACATCAATATGTCAAATTGAATAATGCACTATCCACTGCAGGTTTCAGGTTCAGGTATTTGAGATCGCGAATTCGCGAAGGTCAGGTGTGATCTTTCTTTTTAGCCGCAATCAAAAAAGATTCATCAACCGCAATTCAATTTAGGTGATATTAATAAATCAGTAATCATTTGGTTTCATTTCATTTTCTGCTGAAAGCATGCCATTCACAAAAAAAAGAAAAGAGCGTAAAAGGGAACTCGCGAGAAAGCGACGGGCTGAGGAAGGAAAGTGTGAGTTTCTCGCTTAATCTGAGTGTATATATATAGATATATATATATGCTTCCACATTTATGTGGCACCCTCATTGAGCCCCACAGAAGAACATTGGCTTTAGTCGATTCAGATTGTGCCAATGTCATGTGGGCTCCAACAGGGAAGTCAAAGGATGTGTGCCGAAGAAAGCTCCTTGGGCATTGGGCACCATTCTGGACTCAAAACTCCTTAGCTTCAAATGGCAGGAAGCAGTATCTGATATCTTGTCTGCTTCAACACAAAGTGATCCCTCAACCACTCGGGAATAGTCGGACATCCCAAAAGATAAATGAGGGCAAAACCACCCGAAAGCAGAGCTTTTTTTCCTCCTCTTGACCAACAGCACAAATATCAATGCCAGTATCAGCAAATATGATCCCAAGTGAAATTCGGAGCCTTGTGGATGTCAATCAGATCAAACGCATTCACTTTGGCCGTGTGGCAATTTTCTCTTCAACCGGATTACTCATTGCCCTTGTTGAATTCCGACCATTCACAACAATGAGTGAAGTCGAGGTCAATCAATGGGATGAATTATCACAATTCTTATTTCGCAAAAAGAGGTTGACTGACCCTATTGCAACAAATGGAGCATTACTGGAGGGATTTATGTTCACGATTGGGTGGCGCAAATGCACCATGAAGAATGAACAATTTGGTCTGTATGGAAGTGCTGGCAAAATTGAAAATGCAAAAGACGAATGGCGGGACCGAGGTGCCAATCTTAGCTCTGTGGGTTGCATTCTAGGTCAATCCTTACGATATGTTGGGGATAATTTATTTGAGAAGATTCAAAATTTCTACAATTCATTGGGGGTTCCGTCTTTTGATCAAGTCAACTATGAAGGCAATATTCCGGCAAATCAGGGTGCATTCGAGTTCGCTTCCGCACTCACTTTCACCATGAATGGATTCAAAAACGCACCTCATGTTGATAAGGATGCATCGCTGTATGCTTTGGGATGGTGGTTTCAAGCTGATAAGGAGACCGGCCAAATTCAAAGAGATGCATCAAAGTGGTGTACAGGGGGGAAATTGATTTTCCCAAATGAGCATTTTTGGGTTGATCTATCCGATTGTCATGGGCTCATTCAGGTAGTGTGGGCCAGCAGTACATTTGTTCATTATACTGATCCAGCACAGGACAATGAAAGCACGACACTAGTGGGTATGTCCGCACAATGCTCAAGGAGGTTGGCAAAAACAATGTGCCGAAAAAGCCACGGCTATTATGAGATTGGCGAGGGAGCGGCCTATCAAATCAGGGATGGTGATACAATCTCAGCCCAATTCAAAGAGTGAGGCAGTCGGAATAGCAGCGTGATTGGTAGATAATGGTGGGGTAAGGCAGAGGACAATATACACCAGGATTGGATGGTTTCGAGTGCGGGAGATGGGGTGTCTCACATGAAAAAGGGGTGAAGTGGATTATGTACCGAGGCATGCCATCGTACATATGCCAGGTTTGTTGCTCTTGTCCAGGATCCCAACGCTTCACACGCGAATGCTTATGATTGTGCAGGTTCCGACAATGCTAAAAGTTCCTTACGCCTATGCGGGCTACCGACGCGTCACACGCCAATCCTTAGGCTTGTGAAGGTTGCCAACAATGCTGACAATTTCTTACGCCTGTGCAGGCTCCCGAAAATTCACACGCCAATCCTTACGCCTGTGCAGGCTCCCAACAGCTCACACGCGAATCCTTAGGCTTGTGAAGGATGCCAACAATGCTGACAATTTCTTACGCCTGTGCAGGCTCCCGAAAATTCCCACGCCAATCCTTACGCCTGTGCAGGCTCCCGACAGCTCACACGCGAATCCTTAGGCTTGTGAAGGATGCCAACAATGCTGACAATTTCTTACGCCTGAGCAGGCTCCCAAAAATTCCCACGCCAATCCTTACGCCTGTGCAGGCTCCCGACAGCTCACACGCGAATCCTTAGGCTTGTGAAGGATGCCAACAATGCTGACAATTTCTTACGCCTGTGCAGGCTCCCGACAATTCACACGCCAATCCTTTCACCTGTGCAGGCTCCCGACAGCTCACACGCCAATCCTTATGCCTTTTCAGGCTCCCGACAGCTCACACGCCAATCCTTATGCCTTTTCAGGCTCCCGACAGCTCACACGCCAATCGTTACGCTTGTGAAGGTTCCCGACAATTTAAAGAATTCAATAAATGACTAAGATTAATAGCGTGTGACCATAGGAACGGCAATTTCTCATGAATCTGGAGTGGATTGCTCACATGCCGGAACCTCCCGCTTTTTTACAGTTAAGATTTGATATGGCTCTAAACAATGGAGGAAGAAAATATAGGAGGCAGGAATGGTGACTATTGGCGCATTTTTGGCAAAAGATTCTCACACATACAAATACTAACTCAAACTTTTGGTGGGGCACTTACGAAAATTATTCTCACACAATAGTAAATATGAATCATTGAGGAATTATTATAAATTCACGTGAACAAAGAATGTAAGAGAAATTGAAAATATCTTTCATTGAATACAAATAATTTATCTAAAGGAGTGTATTACAAAAGGTAAAAAGAGGAAAGAATACAATTTTTTTTGTGGATTTTATTTTTCCAAGAATTTAGAGACTATCCAGGTGATGTCCTCCATCGCCTCGCCAAGGAGGGAGTTTAGTTCCTCCCGGAATTCCCGGTGCATCTCATTTCGATGAGTTGCATCCACAAAAGGAATCATGTGGAGCAACTGACGATGCTCCAACAAGATTCGGGTGATCAATTCGTGGACGATGGCTCGAGGAATCATTAGTATCGGGCGCAGGTTGGTGAATTCCTGGTGAGCGTCATCATAGGAATGAGAGGAGCTTGGCACCGGGGGGGAGGAGGCGGTTGGGTTCTCGGCGTCAATGGGAGGGATATCCGGGGTAGGAGTGGTGGGAGGGGGAACAGGAGGGGAAGGTGGGGGAGTGGGTGAAGAAGAAGGTGGAGGGGGAGGGGGAGGGGGGGATCCGACTGGCGTATCGTTGATGATGATAATCGAGCGGGGAGTTGCGGGACAAGCTGGAGATGGTCGAAGGAGGGGTGAGGAAAAGTTGAGAAGAGTGAAGAAAGAGAAGTGGTGACTTACCAAAAGGTTCCCCCGTGGTTTGCGTAGGAGCCACCTCAGGTTCTGGCTCACAAGTCGTATTGTCCTCAGGTGGTTGGGAGGATGGACTCGAGCCAGGAATAGGTGGCTCATCGTGCTGGGAGGCTTCTACAAAAGGAGGAAGAGTCAGTTAACTTGATGCAAAAGTGAAAATGAGAAAAGAGAAAGTTGGCTGCTTACTGCGGAATAAGTCCTCAGACCATCGGGTGCCACTCGGCCCTGGAGTGGGTTGCCGCGGGGTTTGCTCGCGAGGCAAAGTAGGAACGGGAGAGTCTTGTCGGGGGGGATTCGGGGGGTTTGGTTCTATGAGTAATGGAAAAAAGTTAGTATTATTGCGTGAAGATGAATGAGATAAGGAGGATAAAGAAAACTTACTTTGGCGTTTGAATCCCATCGGTGACAAGACATGGTGACGATCAGCCCAAGCTCGAATGTCCTCTTTCCATCGCCATCCTTCATTGGCCGGATAATCACTTCGCTCAGGTCGAGGAGTGAAGTGACCATCGGATGGTGGCCTAGGAGGGGGGGTGGAAAAATCAATGCTTGAGGGGACTGGGCTAATTGTCCTGAATCATTCCCGCTGGCCTGTTTGGGGTCCCGGGGTCCACTCACGCTCGGAAATGGTTTCATCATCATCGGCCACAAAGGAGTCCTGGCGAGGGCGTCTTGGGCGGGAACTCCTCTGGCCGCGGGGTCGGAAGGGGCGGACGACGAACGAACATTTCTTGTGTGCTTGTCGGCAAGCATCACAAGCGTCGGTCGTCGTCGAGGAACGAATGCAGGGGATACCCCGCTTGGTGCCTAACGTGCACGACATCTAAAAACAAATCAAAACAGGTTAGTTACTGAATAGAAAGTAAGCAATCAAGGAAGAAAAGGAAGACATACAATGATTTATAATTTTAAAACAGAATTCAAATTAAAAAAGCGCTAGTAGAAGGTTTTTAAAAGTCTAGAAGAGAGTCGTGAAGAAAGGGAATTATTAATATCGGATCATAATGTTGACAAAAGCTTAATTGGAGAAAACGTACAAAGTAGATAGAAGTGGGGTTCTGAAAGTATTAGCAGGAAAAACAAAAAGCGAGCAGGAAGGGGAGTGGGGTTAGTTGAGTGCAAAAGAAAAGACTGGAAAGGCAGGAAGACGAGGGGGAATACGCACAAGAAGGACAAACGCGGGTGAGGTTGAACGAAGTGGAGCGGGTGAGAGAGAAAGTGAAGTGCGTGTCGTGTGAAGATGGCCTTTTATACCATGGTGAAGCTGAGACGATCTCAGCAGTTTCAGCAGCCGCAAAAGTCTCAGCTTCAAGGCGTGTGGGCAAAATTGAAGCTGAGTCTCAGCGAATGCTGCAACTGAGAAGTGAAATGCTCGCGTGAGGCAGAAGAACAATGGGGGTCTGGCTGAGTATTGCAATTTATTGAATTGTCAAGCTGAGTCAAATCCCCTTTGTTTCCTTAAATTGCCACCCAATCACCCAGGAGGGTGGTCATGAGGCCCTTGTTGAATGTGCATTGTGGGTGCAATGCACAAGTGACCCATGCAGATATGCACCCGGTGCATTTGGTCACAAGTGACCGCGGCAAGATCACCGGCCTTATGGCCTGGTGATAGTATTTGAACAAAGGGGGGGGCTGTAAGACAAGTGAATACAGCGTGAGCTTGCCTCGACCCATTGCTCAGGTTTGCTTTCGGGTCATAATTGAAATGCTCAGTGGCTGAACATTTTAATTGCACAGTAATTGAACAATTGATATAACAAGATCAAATGCACCGCTGAGTATTTCAATTTATTGAATTGTCAAGCTGAGTTAAATCCCCTTTGTTTCCTTAAATAGCCATCCGATTACCCAGGAGGGTGGTTGTGAGGCCCATGTTGAATGTGCATTTTGGGTGCAATGCACAAGTGACCCATGCAGAAAAGCACCCGGTGCATTTGGTCACAAGTGACCGCGGCGAGATTACCGGCCATATGGCCTGGTAATAGTATGTGAACAAAGGGGGGGGCTGTAAGACAAGTGAATACAGCGTGAGCTTGCCTCGACCCATTGCTCAGGTTTGCTTTCGGGTCATAATTGAAATGCTCAGTGGCTGAACATTTTAATTGCACAGTGATTGAACTATAGATATAACAATATCAAATGCATCATGCTGAGCCATTGCTCAGTCGTTTTTGTATGCGCGCACTCTGAGCATTTGGCACAGCATCGGATGACATTTCGGCCAGGTGCAGCATTTCACACGCTTTGGTGAAGTGCTCCAAACTGAGCCTTCCAGTGAGCTATTGCAGAATTAGTTCATTCCATGGCTTTACTGAGAACTTTCACACGGTGCTTTTGACCATGACATGCTCAGCTTGCGTGTGCAAATCGGGTGAAACGCAATGCTGAGCATGTGGCACATGAGCTACGTAAATGCAAACGATTGGAAGGTGCATGCAGGCTCAAGTAGTATTACACCTTCCTGATCTGTACAGGACAGTCGAAACTGTAGTATGCAGTACATCTTTGTAAATGTGTACTGCGGCGCAGAGCAAAAAGCTGTTCAACAATGTAACATGCAATCACGTCAAGCCATCGAGTCATATCTCTCACCTGCATCCCTTTGATGCACCTTGTCGGACAGCTCTGCCTAACTACGGCACAGATGCGCATGTAATCCAAGTTAATGTAAGTGGGTCATAATGGGATGACTTAATATTTGGGTCATACACAAAGAGTTGATTCACTCCGGTGCCATTGTTGGGGCAAACAATGACTGGCCCGCTTATTCATTGTCGGGCAGCCACACGCTTTCATACACACCCCCGATGGGTCATACGCAGGCAACTTGCACACACCTGGAAGACATTTTACTGCCAGTCTTCCAGCTGCCTATTTTCTTGGTCGGGTTGTCAGCTTGACTGCAGACGCTCACCCGCATGCGCGTGGAAACCTGAGGCCAATCAGTGTGGATTTGCTTCAGCCTCATCCACATTAGAATAACAATCCCAGCCTATGATTGCTGAGGCTGGTCATGTTTGCGTGGGTATCTCCCACCGAGGGTCATTTTCTTCACGTTCTCACACGCCCCGCGCAAGTTGTGGCACCTGGCTTGCAGCCCAAAAATCCCTTGGGTGTGTGGCCTCTTTCTCCAGAGTTCTGTACGCGCGTGAGGCAAAGACCCGGATGCCAATCTCGGTGGATTAGTACTCGCCTCAAACACCATAGGGGTGAATGTATATGTGGATCACGGCTCACGGCTGGCGCCCCCTTTGATCATCCCACACATTCCCCCCTGAAAGCCCAGTATGCATCAGTCAGCAAAAAACTTCAGGCAAAACCAAAGTCATGTTCGGTGGCATGCCACCAAACATATCTCACCCGCCCACACACAAACATCCCCACAGTGAGATTGCCCTTTGAAAGTTCCAACATTGCCCAGTAGGTCCATGTGAACAATTAACCTGGGGAGGATACGCTCATTGTTCGCTGTCACACCAGCGAACATGACTGCATGCCTCTAATATGCCCTCCACAATAAGTTGCTACAACCCACCCAATTTCGGATGTGCTAATGTCAACCTTGTTCCACCAAAGGTTTCGTAACTTGCTGCAGATCCAGCAGTCATAATGGTGCACCCACATTTTGGCCACCTTGCCTTGATATATGCCCCAAATCGGATATGAAAATTATGAGCCCAAGAGGCCCACCTCCATCAAGACCATGCACGTAACCACAGGCCATCCCCCTTTTGGCCTGTTGCTGCCACTCATATAAGTTCCCCACCTGCGCTTATTCCTCTTCATTCCCTTTAGCTAACCCTTCCCGATCATATAATTTGCAACTGTCCCCAAATAATTTAAAATAGCCATCATGTCAACCCCTTCACAACCACTTTGCATTGGGATGATTAATATTTGTATTCAAATAAATAGTGATATAACCTTAAAGCCTGAGAATTCCCACTTAGGTTCTTGGATTATCCTATGGCACAATCAACAAAACATATTTGTTTATCTCCCCAATCACCAGCGTGCTATTGGCTCTCTACCTGGAACCCTTTCCAAAACGTTGATACCATTCCTTCGGGCACCAAAAACGTTCATGCACTGTGGTCGTGGTGGGGCATGGATTGAAAATTGCCAATCCAATCCTTCTCAAATATTATTTGTAGAGGGAGTATTTATGACTGATGCAAATGATCCCTCCTCATCTCAGAAACCCAATCTAGCATTGATGTTCTTCACATGGTATCCAAACATTCTATTCATAATGGAAAGCTTTCGAACACAAGATTTCCAGCTTAAAATGCCCAAAGAATATGACTGTACTACTCATTGTCAATGTCAACTCTTTACTGCGACATTTCCCGCTTCAAACTCGACGCCTGCTTCATATCCTGCTGTTTCATCATTGATTTCCAAGCAAAAACTGATACAATTACCCAGTGGATCAGACCTCCCCATGATGACCCCGCCCCATTCCATTATTCAAACCCCCCTCCTCCCTCATCAAAAGAACGGACTAGCTTTTCTCTGGGATCGAGAAATCCCCAATGGCCAATCAGCCCGTAACCTTTGGGCAACCTCACCCCCAGGATCCACTTTTAATGCCAGGCACATCATTACAAACAAGGTCGTTAGCTCATTTGAATCCCTTTCGACCAATACCCCTCTTGGAGGACTGCTTGCGGATGATATGGGATTAGGTAAAACCATTCAGGCCATTGCTCTAATTGGTACCTCCAAGGAGCGGATGATTGCAAACCCCCATCGCTCCACGCCCACCATGATCATCTGCCCCCCTTGCTTAATTACCAACTGGCAATCAGAAATATCCAAGCATGCTCAGGCTGGCGCGCTGCATTCCAAAATCTACCATGGTCCCACTCGTCACTCATTATCCCAAGCCGACATTTTCAAATATGATATCATCATCACTTCTTACAATACTATCACCCAAGAATTTAAGCAAACCAATCCATCTACATCATTCATTTTTCAAATCAATTGGCATTGTATAATCTTGGATGAAGCACAGTGAGTGGCTGAGCTTAAATGATTCAAATTACCTTTTATATCCAATAACCCTTGCCCCCTCTTATAGCTATATTCGCTCTCAATACACTGCCACTCACCATGCCATTAATAGCCTCCTTTCATCCCGTCGAATATGTTTAACGGGCACACCTATTCACAACACCATTTATGACCTTTTGGGCATAATATCATTCATCACTCAACCCCAGAGCGCCGATCAAGATAACTGGTCACCATTCATCCTGAGTAGTCTTTCAAAAGGTTGCAATGATATTTTGCATTTGGCATTGCGGCATTTAAGTTTGCGCCGCACCAAAACCACACATCTCGAATCCCTCCCCACTATTAGCCATCATTATGAGCTGCTCCCACTCAACCCGACCATGCAGCAAGAATATTCCACATTATATGAAGAATTCCTATCATCCAAAAGCAAAGGACCAGGAGAGTTTTTCAGAAATATTAATAAGCTGCAAATATGTTGTAACCATCACATCATGCTTAACACAATTGCGGAGGCGGAGTTGGAAGACCCCGAGGGCAGGAGCACTCAGGATAACTCCCCAAGAATCACATGAACTATTGTGGATGTCGAAACATGCATGATGAGTAGTAAAATTGCACACCTCCTACAAAGCTTAATGAAGAAAAAACAAACAAGGTGTGGTCCGACGAAATCGGTGGTTTATACCCAATGGACCCAATTTCTAGATTTGTGCGTTAATTCTAATATGCATCCATTACCAATTGACTCCATCTGCCTTTTTTATATTGTAGAATCGGTATTGCTCTTGCCCATCACTCTATCCTTTCAGCACGAGTTGATGGAACAATTACACCACGAGCGCAGGACAAGGCGCTTGAGAATCTCTTCAATAATCCTGAATGTGAAGTACTCATTGCATCCATTGCCACAGCTGCAACTGGCCTCAATATAACTTGTGCTAATACGGTCTATTTAATGGTGAGGGGACCCCCAAAATTCTGCCCTGATTTGCGGCCCCTGACATCCACATTTCCAGGAGCCCAATTGGAACCCAGCCATTGAGGCTCAGGCTGTTGATCGACTCCATCGTATTGGCCAACAGCGACCTGTACAGGTCATCCACTATATCACTCCTCATTCAGTTGAGGTCAACATGCGGAAGGTACCTTTCAAGCTCATCTTTCACTTGATTGTATTACTATTCTGAAATCCTTCCTTATGGGAATGCCATATTCCAATCACCAATAGGTCCAAGAAAAGAAAAAATCATTAACTGCGTGAGCCTTACTGATATTATATAATTTGTGATTGACAAAGTTGATAACTCCTGTTGACTCTGGCACAGGTCCACAATTATGAACACCATGAGCTGGATCGAACTTCTTCAATATTTCCTCAATGAAAATGAGGAATAGAGTATTATTGCTAAGGGAGACGGTGATACATTTCAATTCATATTGTCTATATTCTAACATATTCAGCAAGTTGTTGCATCCTTAAGAGATAATAATCAGATTTTATTACACCTGCACAAATAATTCACAAAATCTTAATTTGTCACAGTGCTATACCGTGACAAATTACTAAGTTATTGCAGAGCATCACCATTAGGCCTAATAACTGGCATGTCAAGTATCTTGAGGGCGCTAGTCTGCATCTTACTACAGCCTTTGAGCCAATCTTGATCAAATACCTGAAATGATAGGCCTTCCGGAATATCACCATCATCTGTCGATCGTAATTCTGGAAACCTATCAATAGTTTTTTTACCCTTTTTTTTAATCCGATTACAAAACTCTATGTCTCTACCCATTTTCAATACCAAATCATTAAATAACTGGGAGCGCCAGCGTAATCCCACTTTGTGGTAAACTTGACGGCCATTTTCCAGTACCTCCTCAGTATCTGAGCATACTCGAGGGTCATTGAATTGTGATGCTAGAATGGGAAATTTAGCCGTATCACACCATTCACGACGGCGCTCACAGGTCTGCACATAATCAAGTAGATCATTATCAGACTTGGTCCACAATGAAGAAGAGATACAGTAACTAACTCTTTGACGAATCTTTGCAAGCTTTTGATTCTCTTTCTTTTTTACCAAATACTCCGCATCCTTTTGAATAGACTTCCATTCTCTTTTCAAATAAGTGAAATATCGCTCCATTAAAGCCACCACGACCCCATAGTTGTTATGATCCTTGTTCCAACAGTAGTGATGATACTCAGTGCTGACAAGTGCGAGACGGAATGTACAGTAAAACACCATAGACATCAGCTCGTTGAACGGATGTTGCCATGAGCTCTCCCAGTCCCAAGTGAATCGCTTTAGTCCTAGCTTGTGGAGCTCATTTTCGCAGTAGCTTTGGAAACCTTGAGACTGAACCTGTGTTGATGGCTCATTGAAAACATCCTCGGGGACATAACCGAGATGACCAGCCACTTGAATTGCAATTTCACGCTCTTCTGTGCTGGGTGGTGCTGGTAGTGAGGAAAAATCCTTATCCCTAACTTTGAGTAGGAACAGGAAATGTGCGTTTACTGCTGATCTCATTCCATGGACATTCTCTGGAAGTTCTGCCTTCAGCCATTTTTGTTGCTCCTTCTGGCTTGCACGTTTCGCCACATTGTGAGCTTTGCGGGCCTGGTTCCTTTGCTTTCTGACCTCTGATTGTTCAAGCATACTCTGGGCAAGGCCCAGCTGAAGATGGGTGAACTCACTATTTGATTGAGTGCCTTGCTCATGCGGTGTGAAATTGTCCCTCCTTGGTTCCTCATTTCTTTCACTTTGAGTCGGAGACATGTTCTCATCCTCATCATCCACAATTCTTTCTCTTGATGAACTGGCGTGACCCGTTCTTGGTTTGGAGGCATATGGATGATGACGTCCAGTGACTTTCTCTTTATGGACCAGAGGTGAAGACGCATAAAGTTCATCCCCTGCCATGCAAATCATCAGTTAACACATCAAAACATTAATGAAGACTGGTCATCCTCACGATCTTCAATTGGCTCCTGAGATCGGACTGACTTGCCTTTAGGTGCCATATCTAACCCATGAAACAAACATATCAAATTGTGAATAAGTCTCTACTCCAAAATTCAAATGACTTACTTTGATGAAGCGTCAATACTGGATTTCCCTCCGACAGACCGCTCCAAGATGCATTTTCCAAAGGTCTTTTTCGTCGCCCCCCATCCACGCGCCTTTCATCACCCACATGAACCTGCGATCCTGATGGAATATTGAGGGTTGGCTGTTTACTTTGGCCAAAGGGATACTGGGATGCGACTGGATTCCGACCGGGATTAAGGAGGAACTCACGTGGAAATTTTGATTGGGGATTAGCGTGTGAGGAGATTTGAGGTGTGCCTTCTGGCCCTTGAGACACATAAATCTGTGTATTAGTGGGATTCAGGGGAATTGGAGTGACGGAAATATTTGGGATCAACCAAGTGCTTGAAGTTGGAGCCTTTGGATTGCCCACATCAATGTTAAGACCTGATACATTCATTGAGGATGCGATAGGGGTTGTGAGAGGAATGTTGGGACTCAATGGTGACTGTGTTTGAACATATTCTATGCTAGATTCACTATTTGAGTCATGAACAGAACCTGAACGGGATTTATGTGACTTGAAAGGTGACATAAGGGCCGAAAAAAGTACACTAATATTTTTAACTAGATAAAACACCTCAGTATTATGATAAAATAGAGTGATATGAGATGAAATCTTTTCAAATTTAGAATAGAGAAATTCTATGAATAGTTGGAACTAAGTGTTGTGTGGAAGTCGGATAAGACTCTTTTGAGGAGAATCCTCCCTGCCTCCTCTTGAGCTCCTCCGCTTTTGTCGGAAACAACCGTGCACGGCCTGCCAGCATATAATGTGATATTTCCTTGATCTGAAAGGGGACCCATCATCCATAAGTAATCATATTTGGTAACATTTCCGCCTCCCCATTGTCACATTTTGTGAATTATCCAAAGTGCCAATATATGCATTGAAATTCCACAACATTGTACATCTGTAAAGGGGTATATTCATGAAGGATTTACCCACAAAAGAGACATCACCTTTTCACGAAAGGCAAGACAATCCAAATCACATTCCAACTGATTCAAAGCCCGCCGCACTCAAACCAAATACCAAGACTTTAGCTGCACTCCAACCCCTTATGTAATAGAGATATATAGTTATGTCTGTATTAAGGTTTAAACCATGTACGATGGCGTGCCAGCATACATGGATTAAATGTTAATCCCCCTAATTCAATGGTAACACTTCACTAATGGAACCCCCTCAATGGTCAAACCCGCACTATCACAATGTGTAAATAAACTAGAATATGTATGAGCATTGAGCAGCATGGCATTTTACCCAATTAAACGCCTAACCAATTCTGCCATCCAGATGAGACATGTTAAACTTTATCCACTGCAGCTCATCCTCCATTACAAATGGGATAAAATCCTCAGCTGGCTCAAATCATCTCCCCCTTCATAAATAATCACTGAATTTTATTTCCAATTAATAACACTCCTAAACACTTTCACATCAACCATAGATATTTATACACAAACCAACTGTACTCCCAATTCCTGCAACAATGACAACCCGGCCCTATTCCTCAATGCGTATATGCATGTGTCAACACTGCTCAACTCAAACACACTCTTCCCCTGAGGGTGATAGGCAAGGAGTTGCCTTCACACCTTTCCAATATAAACAGCACATTAAAAAGCTCAAATCAACCATTGCACCCAAATCTCTTCCAAACATCCCTACTTCTGCATCAGGATCTGGGTGCCCACAAATTCTATTGGATCAAATCTTCCCAGCTGATTATTCACGTTTGACCCAAAGCACTTTCTCAACTCCAGCGGGTCTCAATTCAACTGCACAGAAACCATATAGTGGCATTCAAACCCTTCCCCCACAAGACCTAGGAATGATAATATCTGCCATTCTATCATTAAGGTATAATTTACCCCGCAGGGCTTCACGCATACTCAACCCCACCCTGAACCTGCTGATCAAGTCCAGTATCTCAAGCTCAGCTGGTCCCCCCGCTCCTGCATTCCATATACCTCAAGATCTGAGTACCATATTTGAACATCTCCAATTGGAGCCAGTGATTCAAAACTATATATGTTGTCCTCAATGTTTCTCTCTTAATGGCCTTACTGAATCAGTCACAACTGACCAACCCCACTGTCAACGCCATAATGACCCAAATGATCATGATCCCCCTTGCACACAATAATTAGGCAAATTCATCTATTCATCTGAACCCCACACCCGAAACACAACCAACATGAAGCAAAAATTTATACCAACAAAACATTTCATTTATCAACCAATCAAAAATTGGCTTGCCAGATTTCTCCAGCGGGCTGGAATTATGGACATTCTGCATCAACATCAACAATCCCAAACTCCCAAAGATTCCCCAAAACGTGACGTCTGGGATGGATTGGTCTGGAGACGCTTCACTGGCACTAGAAATATCCATGACCCCCCATTCATGTCCATTCCTGGTGCATTGGCCTTCTCCATATATGTGGACTGGTTTAATGCACATGGAAAGTCAACCCGGTTGGCTAGCATTGGACCTATCATGCTTATTTGTCTTAATCTCCCCCCAAGTGAAAGATTGAAGCCCGAGAATGTCTATGTTGCAGGAATCATCCCTGGTCCGAAGGAGCCAACTGCGCTTCAATTGAATTATCTATTAATGCCACTCATCAACGAGCTCAAAGAGCTATGGCAAGGTTACCATTTTGCACCCACCTCAACAGGTCCATCAGGATCCTTTATCCGTGTTGCCATCCTCACAGCCATTGCGGATGTGGTTGCCATGCCCAAGCTTACTGGATTTATTTCCCATTCAGGAAACCACTTTTGTAATTTTTGCACCATTCACAAAGCTCAAATTGAAGAAATTGGTCCTCAATTTCACTACACGCGCTCATACCAAAGTCATAAATCAACCATTGCCAAATGGCTTCGGGCAACCCCACAACAAAGACAAGCAATTTTCTCTGAGTAAGGAGTGCGATATTCAATTTTGGAAGACCTTCCGTATTGGGATGCCACCAGAATGGTTAATCTTGACATAATGCATAATTTAATACTTGGAATTTTGAAGGATCATGCAACTTTCAAATTGTGCATTCCAGAGGCGAAATCAAAAATTTACTTCAGGTCCCGCAGCAAATCCAATGACACCAACAGTTCAGACTCAGATTCCAAGACCTCCAACAGCTCTCTTGATAAAATCACATTGAGAGAGGCCCGCTCCCTGAGAAGAGACACAGCAAAAATAATAAATGAGCCACTCCCCACTACTTCCACCCGAAAAAACTACTTCCCAATGCCCACCCCTAACACAGAACATCCATCTAGTGGTTCTGCGGAGATTCCTTCATTTGATGCCGATTACATCCCCAATTCTGAAATACCCTCTGAATTGGATATCACTGCACTGAGTGATCACCAGATCAAGGGTGAGGCTCTTGAGCATCTCCGATAAATCATATCTGAGACCATAATTCCCTCATCTTGGACAAGAGCTCCCCGCAAAATGGGTTCCCCCTCTCATGGTAGCTTAAAAGCCGCTGAATGGGCTCTCTTATATAAGGTCTATATTCCATTTCTAATGCTCAGTCAACAGATGTCATTAGATGCACACCAATCTGCCAACACTCAAAGAAAAATGGGTCAGTCAGAAGAACTTGCAAATGAACTAGCCAAGAATACATTCCATTTGATTAGTGCTATCAACATTGCCACAAGCTGGACTGTTTCAATAGATGATGCGACTGCATTTGCTGAACATTGGAAAAAATTCCGCCTTTCCAATCAACACCTGTTCCCAAAACAGAAAAGTAAACCAAATCATCATTTTGCTGATCATATTCCCGAACTCTTCCAACGTTGGGGCCCAGCACAAGCCTCAGCCACATGGGGTTATGAGTGCTTGATTGGAGTATTTGCAAAGATGCCAACAAATAACAAGATATGTACGTCAATTAATAAGATCAATATATTCACATTGATTAAACACCTGAGCTGAATAAGACTAACTTTTTGCAACTCTGAATAGATGATATAGATAAAACCTTACTTCAACATATCTGTCGATGTTCCAACCTTTCCTTTCTGCTGAAATCCCCATCTGTGCCATGTGAAATAAAACAGCTTTTCGAATCACAGCCACCTGCCGTGTTCAATCACCATAAATATAACAAGCCATCCCGCCATGACCAACAAAATTATGATTGCCTGGTTGAGTACTTACAGACTTTTCATGCAACAAGGGAAATAGTTGATTGGATCAGCTTAGACACTACCGTGCAATCCACAAGTCCTCCCACTTCAAGGATTGTCTCACCTTGGTATTTTCCAGTTTCAAACATTAATATTGGGAACAATATATTTTCAACTGAATCCAAAAATATCAGCAACAGTGTGATATGTTTTCTGAGGGGCAACTCACGACAATTTGGTATTATTGATAGCATTTTCAAAGTCTCTGAGCCATCTAGCATACTGAACAATAACTTTCTGATTTTAAAAACTTTGAAGATTGATGTGAATTTCCTACCAGATTGGCTGTATCTCAATATTTATAAAGCTGTTGGTTTTGATGATGGACACTTGATTATATCAGAAGAAGAAATAGAAGGTAACTGTGGATTGTATGATAACAAAGCTCTGTCATGTGGACTGCTTGTAATGATAAAGCCGTTATTTCATGATATTTAGTCTACAAAAATGCAAATCTCTCAGATTCATTAGCAATTTTTCTAGTGAAATAATTGCCTCAAAATTTAGTGACAGAGACATGCCATTGTGACAAGCAAAGCCCATTATTTCACATTGCCACAAAGAAGTTACTATTTTGACATTGGGTACAGTGTGAATAAGCCAAGTCCAATGATCAAATGACCCATACACTCACCTTTCACAGCATCCAAAATTTCTAACTGCAACATCATCATGTTGGAAGCGGAATCGGCTTTTGCGTACCCACACCCGCATGTGCCAATGCACAGACCCACGCACCCGCACACCCACCCGCACGCGCCAATTCACACGCAAACCCACCCGCACACGCCAATGCACATGCAAACCCACCCGCACACGCAAAAGCACCTGCCCCCGCGCATGCACACGCACACTTCATGGATGACCTGGTGAAGTCAAACCCCCCGCCTACATCAAAACTGGCTGAAGGACATCTTTGATGTGTGTGTGTGCAAACAGGCGAGTCTGGTGTAATTTTTACCAATCATCGGACGGTTGTGGGATGATCAGGTGGTGAGGAATCTGAGTTGAAGGCACAGGGGAACCAATATTATTGGATGTCACAGGATTTGGTGTAAGACCAGAGTGTGACGTGTGCTCGACGTTCGCTTGATTTTCGCTTGACGTGAGCTCGACTTTTATCCTGCTTGACGTTTGCTTGACGTAAAGTCAATCGCCGACGATTGACACGAGATTCGCCCCAGTGCAGGTATACAAGTCCTTCTGTTTAAGTCATGAAAGGACCTCCTGGACTACTACAAGGGCTTCTCTTGATTTGGGTGCTCCTTTGGGATTTATTTTGGATTCCACTTGACTTTTTTTTATGCTCAATTTTCTTGATTCCCACTTGATGAAAGATTTTTCTGGTTTTTTATTTCTTGATGAGGACTCCTATTGTATTAATTGATGGCTTGAGACTTCACTTTGCTCAATTTGGCCAATTTGATGATGCTAAACACCTGTGAAACCCCTTGTTCCTGTTACAAAAATATAACAGTCAATTGTCATTCTGAGAACAAATATTTTCCTTCAGCACTTCTCCTTACTAGGACAATCCCTCCCAGCTTCTTGGATGTTATTTCTTTATATGTTTTCCTGCCCAAATCTATAGGGAAAAACATTTAGTGTCATTCTGAGGACCCCTTTAGTATTCAATCTTCCTTAAGATCACAAGGGAAATTTGATTTGAGTGCTTTACATCATCTTGTTAGTTCTTCATGTTAAGTGAATACTGAGTCCATAATTAATCCCATGAGTCATCCTTCAGTCCATAACTATTGACCAGTGATTCTTGAGCTCCAAATGAGTTTCAACCTATAATCAAAGAAATGGCCAAGGTCTTGTGTTGTCCAAAGGTTAATCCATAATTAAATACTGCTTTTCTTCATAAATAATCTTCTTCATTTTCAGTATTCTCAATAATTGACCTCTGATAAGTTGTGTCCAAATTGTCTTTCTGTTTATTCAAAAAAAATTATTTCCTTTTGTCCCTCTGTATTCCTGAAATATCCCTGTTATAAAAAAATAAAATGATAAATGATAAATGATAATAATAAGATGATTTAAAACTGATTTAAATATCAATTAATTGATCTTCTTTTTTAAAAAAATATTCTTTTCTATGAGGGCCCCCCTCTCCATGTAGAAATATTGAGTTGGTTTTCAAATTTTTAAGAGGATATACCCTCATTCACACAAACCTTTCACCATAAGGGTTAGTGTAAAAAATAAGTTTACCCACCTGTTATTTTTTTATAGTTATATTGATAATGATAAGTAATTGTAAAGTAAATTGACATATTCGCTTATGTAAGTATAAAATAGCCAATATATGAGAAAACTGAGTAGAAAGCACTATTTAAAGGAAATAAAGCTCAATCACAATTAAGATTGTAGAACTGTTTGCTTAAAGGTGGTAATCTGTGCCAATGAGTAAAAATTGGTGCTCTTGAGAGAATTTATAATTGATATCACATAATTGAATGATCATAATTTGATTCCTTTATTCATATAATGACCCTTAGGATGCCACAACTCTTCCTTTTGGGATCATCATTGTGACTCAGACTCTATTTCAAGTCCATCTCCTTTATGGCTCAGATTTTCTGTCACCCATAAATGCCTTTGACTTATTAAGCAAAACATAAACAGTGAAATTTAAAATTTGTACACTTAAAAAAACTCTTGTTTTCTTTTGGGGGCTGTTCAAATTCCATTTGGAATAAAATAGCACATTGAAGTGTTATAAATATGAAAATTCCCCAAATTAGTTCATCAATTTATTGTCACAGGGGCTCTTATGAAAGTAAGAGTGGCCTGGCACTTAGGAATCAATAACTCACTTGGAGGTCTCCAAAAGAATAAAGGAATAAAAGAATATTGTTCTTAGAAGAAGAATAAAAGGTAAAGATGAGTATGCCAAAGATGAAAGAAAAGGAAGCCAATGGCCAGGATAATAGGAAGCCAAAAGCCAAAGATTCAACCAAATGAATCCTCAATTCACTGTTTCAACCTGCCAGAAAGAACAATGGAATTAGTAAAGGATATCACCACCAATATCCACTGACAGGCAAAGAAGAAAAGGTGCAAATTACTGACTTAAGATTAACAGTATTTACTTTGATAAGGTAAAAGAAAATAAGGAGTAAACTAAATCCAATATATTAATTGTCTTGGGAAAAAGTCCTCAGGTGATGAAAGGTGGGCAGTATATGTGAAAGACTGTGAGGCTGATCCTGGAAGGTGAATCATCCGGCTGTATTGTCTGAATTGGGTCAATACAGTTCTGGCCATCTTGAGAATTGAAACTGTGTGACTTTATTCCCACAGTGGAACATGAAGTCGCCCAATTGGGCCAAGGCCATACAGGATGCTTGATTACTACCTGTATGGACCAATTGAGTTGTCCAAGAAATGCTAAATACTTGATGCCTTGACAATGATTGAAAAGATTGATAACCTGTGAGAATTGCCCTCATTATAGTCCTGATGAGTAAATGACAACCCAACCTCTGCAGGGCCAGGTGGTTGGGGTCCTCAAATGGTCTTCTGGTAGCCGCCAGGGAATTGCCAGACTGAATAGCTGAAAAGTCCTTCTTTGAAAATGGTGATGGACTTGGGACTTGATATGGAATTACATAATTGTGTTCTGAAAGTGTCACTATTGGATTGCTGAGAAAAAATGGTGCATAATGGTATATTATACTATATATGCGCCACTCCTGGTCCTTGAGTACGGAGTGCATTGAAGAAAGGGAATTCTTCCCCTGAACTGGAGGGGAATACTTGCTTGGAGCTGATCTGGTGGCCTCTAATGGATTCCAGAGGCCATGGACTGATTTATGGCCAATTTGGGTCCTGAGGTGGTTTTTTGGCCATTTGGGGTTGATTGGGTTTTGGGTCAAAAACTGCCTCAGGTGGGCCCACTTGTGGTTTGGGACTGCTGAAATTCCCCCTTGGCCCCTTTTGGACTCATTGGAATTGGGCCAAAAGGGGCCTAACTGTCCCATGGACCGTGGGTCGTAATCCACGGCCCACAGGCCGTAGGGGCCTAAATGACCCAAACCCCCTTAATATAAATGGTTGAGCCAAGGGCCCTGGTGGTGGCTAGGGGGGCCATAGGCCCCTGGAAGACTGAGAAGACCCCCCAGGAACAGAAACAAGGACAATGGTCTGGGGGTTGGTGAGGTGGGGAATTGGCCAATGGGGCCAGTGGAAGGGTGTTATGGCCAAGAGGCCATAGAGCACCAAAAGGGGTACAGTTGGTAATGAACATATTATATGGCCAATTTCCCATTACTTGGGTTCAGGTTGGAATTTCCACAACACCCATTGAGGGGGGTTGTTATTTGTGGTTGTTACATTTATGAGTTTTTAATATAAACAATTCCTTCAGAGCTCAATTAATGCCTTCATGGCACAAATACTTCTTCTTTTCAAACAAGTTTCAATCACTTTCTTGTAATTCAAGAAGTATTTTAAATAAATTGATCATTTTAAGCAAATTGCTTGATGTAGAGTTTTTGTATTATTGAGTTGAAAAATTAATCTAATTTAATGGCTCTTGTTGTAATAGTAGGAAAAAAATAATAAATATAATAAATAAAGATAATATTATTGAGATCTTGAAAGGGATATGCCCCTTAGTTAGTTTATAGTCTTACCTAGGACTTATCCTCTTTCAATAGTCCTTGTTCAATCCTTTCGAATATTCTTATTGGAATTCTATAGTCTTTCCATGGACCTTTAATGTGTCCAGGAACCTGATTTTTTTGCCTTTGGGGTTTCATGGCATTTTTTAAGGTGTGTATATGAAACTTTTGATAAAATATCAAGTACTTTTCATGTCCTAAAAATTTGTATAAGGTAAAATTATTTGAAAATAGTAAGAAATAGTATTTTGAATGAGAGAACACGCCAATTTGATTGTTTTTAACTTTTTAAGTATAAATCAATAGCATAGTAAAAATTTATTGCTTTACCAACAATAAAGATTTATCCAAAAATACTGCACAGTAGATATTTAAGGCTACAAAAGAAATTTCTTCAAGAGCAATTTCAATTGGAATTAATTGAGCAAAGAACTGCAAGCAATTCATTAAAGAAAAGAGTCTTTAAAAATATATGTAAAGAGAAAAAATGCCCAAAAGTGACAAGAGTGAATTTGGAAACAAAGTGACAACATTAACAGTGATGAAAGATGCTTTAATTCCCTTTTGGGGTGGTTCAGGGGTAAAAATGTTATAAGAGTTACAAACAATGATTCTAATAATTTTTTCAAATGGTTAAAATGTTTAAGTTGATATGAAGAGGGTGGCTGGGATCTTTTATTGATTGGTTTAACAATGTTTAAACTAATTATAAAAGGAAAGGATTCTAACATGAAGAGAAAAGTGGGGCAAAGAAGACATTCTTTTATAGCCATCAATTTTCTTACTCCAAAAGTAAAATCTACTCTTGTCGGTCGTGTAAAACACTCTGAAAACAGAAAAGCCAATTATGGCATCATTGAACCCTGGTTCAGACCAAAAAAGGGCTGGGTTTGGCCATTTGAGACCCTTAAAAAAGCAGTTACTATAGTAATACCTGGCCTAGAGCCTTCAAAACACCTCAGAAGGAGTGTAAAAGACATAGAAACCAGTTAAAACTGTTTTTACTAAGTTTTTTTTTATCTTAAGGGTAGTTTTACCCTCTTGGCAACGGTTAAAACTTCCCTGGTTGGTATCAAAACCTCATCATCACAAAAAGTGATGAGCTTTTGGGTGGATTTTTACATCTCACACCTGTCAGCAAGGATCTTAGGGGACTTGCTCCCCCTTAGAGCTAGAGTTCCTTTTCCTCCCCTAATTTATTTTTCCCTTTAATTCCTCATCATGTATTATACTTATAATTTACATATGTAATTCAATTGAGTTTTACAGTACAATACTGTAATAATTGACACCTCATATGTAAATCAAGGTTCACTTATGTAATACATGTGCACATTTTGACCATTCAATTGAATTCAATTGAAAATACTTCAATTCCTCATAACTTCTAAATTATACATGACACCTCAATTTTAACACAAAAGTTGATGATTAACACTACATGTGATGTGAATTAAATTAAGGTTTTGAGGATTTCCAACTTTTATACAGAAAATACAAAAAACTTCATTTAAGCTTATTTAGAGTTGAGTTACAGAAATTTCACTCAAAAGTGACCCCACCTAATTTTTTATAAGGAATCCAATGATGGAATAACTTTTATATGTTTATTTATTAGATAAAAAGTTATGAGAAATTTTACTTAACCTTTTTCCAAAATTATTTTATTTTGGGTAATTTTGTTGAAAATCCATTTTTACTTAATTTTTTCAAGTAAAAATGTATTTTTACAATCTTAAGATTCAATGTATTTTTATTTTTAAATTATAATTATATTTTTATTTTGTATATAAATTCATATTTATATTTTAATTTTCATTTTATAAATAAACTTATTTTATTTATGAGTGTATATTAATTTTTTGTTTGTGGTCTTTTGGGTATATGAAAATACCTCCAAGGCTCACACATGTTGTTTATCTTCCAAGCCAAGTTGTATAACTAAATTCAACAGTTTATAGTCTTGTTAAGAACTCATCTTCATCTTGAAAACAATTGTTTAATCTTATAAAATCAAAGAATTATTTTTAATTATTAATACTTGTAGCATGCAAAATCAAGTCTGTCAGTAAATGTAATTTTGGAAGACAAAAAATAACAATAAGAAATAAAACAGTAGTTCAAAGCCAATGTTAAGGCTCCTTTTATTTTATCAAAACCTCCTTAATTCATGAAAAATTCATTTATTTATATATATATATATACTATTTTTCTGTGTTTTTTTCATTTAAATATACCAGAAAATAAAAAATATTTTTTAGCAATTCAAAGGCCAACAAGTCACAATTAACCAAATTTTGATTTAAAAACCATAAACAAGCAATTTAAAGCCTTGCTGAGAGCTTTATTGTTTTTTCTTATAAAACACTTCCTAAATTTTTAACATTAGGGCCTATTTTTTTATTTAAGACCTGTATGACTTAAAACCAAAAAATGGCACTATAATTATGTTAAAACATAAAATAAGGATTAAAAAATGAAATAGCAGTTTAAAGACTTTCTTAGGGCTCTTTTTCTTTTGTTTCATTTTCAAATCCCTTTACAAATTAAAAATCAGAAGCTGTGGATTAATTTATTTATAAAAAATAAAAATAAAATTAAAATCAAAAAGAGAATCAGCTTAAAGCCTTGGAGGGCTTTATTTTTTTGTTTTCTTTGTTTTTAAATCCCTGTAGAAATCACTAGTCATAAGTTTTGGATAAATTTAAGCATAGAAAATAAAATGAAACGAAAATTAAGAAGATAATCAATTTAAAAACTTGATGAGGGATTTTCCTTGTGCCCTGTTACATGTTCAGATAAAATATATAAGCTTAATTAAATATTAAAGAGAAAAAACAAACACAGCAGTCCAATGTCCTGCAGAGGACATATTTGTTCTTTGTAGCCCTGTAGAAAATCAAAAATGAGATATGTAAGCTTCATTTAATATTAAGGAGAAAATTCAACAAGTCCAACAGTTTAATGTCTTGCTGAGGACATCTTTTTTTGTTGATTTATTATTCAAAGCCTCATAGAAAACAACCACAGTGTTTCTTCCTCCTTTTCCCTCCTTTTGCTATTTCAATCTTATTTATATATATAAATATACTTTTTTCAGTTTCCTGTAATTCAATTTATCATTATTATTATTATTATTATTTATTTTATAGAAAATAAATCAACGAAAAGAAAACATCAGTAAAATCAACTTTAAAAACTATAAAATAAAAAATAAACAGTTTTCAAGTCTTGTTTGACACTATTATTCTTTTTCTTTTCTTGATGTATTTTACCAAACTAGAAAAAAAATACATAAATATCAGTAAAATCAATAATTCATAATTTAAAAATAGACATAAAAATGAAATTGAGCAGCTTAATGCCTTGCTCAGGGCATATTATTTCTTTTTTAAAGCCTTGTAAATCCCAATCAATATTTTGTAAGTAATTCAAATAAGCTCAACAAAAATTAAAAAAAATTAAACAAAGAAGAAAATAAGCAGTTTAAAGTCATTCTGAGGGCTCTTTTTTTATTTGTAGCCCTGTAGAAATATTAAGGAGAAAGTGAGAAAAGCTCAGAAGTTAATTGTCTTGCTGAGGAAATGTATCCCTTTTTTATTTTATTATTATTATTATTGTTTTAGTTTTTTAATTTCAAGCCCTTCTTAAATTTGTTTTTTTTCTTTGTAAGACCCTCAGTAATCAAAGTTTTCAAACAAAATTAATAACAATGAAGCATAACTAAAACTAAAGAAATAATCAGTAAATTTGAATAAAATAGGGAATAGAAATAAAAATAAAAAATTAACAAGAAATTTATTTGTATATTTATATTAATTTTACTCTTTTATTCCTATCATTAATTTATTAATTATGTTTTTTTTGTCATTGTTAGAAGGTAAGGTAGAAATGTTTACAGACTGATCTAGAAGCTTTATAACCCTCCGGGATGCTTCGGGTAGGTTGTTTCCATTTATAATCTCCTTACAAAAAACCCTTCTTGTGATCTAGTCAATTTTGGGTGTTTTAAACCCCTTACTTTGTCAAAAAACTTGTGTCGATTGAGGTGTATGGTGCTCTAATAGTCTCAATAAGCCCTTACCTATGCTGAAAAAAGCTTTGGGTGTTTTGCTCTTTGGGCTATGGGGTGTTATACATTGACTAATATGTTCTAATCGAATCTTACTGTGATTTTGGGGTGATCTAACACCAGGGCGAATCTTGTGTCAATTGTCGGCGATTGACTTCACGTCAAGCAAACGTCAACCAGGATAAAAGTCGAGCTCACGTCAAGCAAAAATCAAGCGAACGTTGAGCACACGTCCTACTCTTGTCTTACACCAAATCCTGTGACATCCACCAATATTGGTTCCCCTGTGCCTTCAACTCAGATTCCTCACCACCTGATCATCCCGCAACCGTCCAATGGTTGGTAAAAATTACACAAGACCCGCCTGTTTGAAAAAACACACATCAAAGAGGTCCTTCAGCCAGTCTTGATGTAGGCGGGGGGTTTGACTTCACCAGGTCATCCATAAAAGGACTCCGCCTGAGCGGGATTGTCGTTTTGCAGGTGACACTGGTAGGGCCCGCCGCACAATACCGCGTGTGCGTGTGCGTGTGCGCTTGCGTTTGCATTGGCGTGTGCCGGTGCGGGTGCGCTTGCGTGTGCATTGGCGCGTGCGGGTGCGGGTGCGCAAGGGTCGCTTCCCCTTCCTACATGATGATGGTGCCGTTAGAAATTTTGGCGGGGGGTTTGACTTCACCAGGTAGTCCATGAAAGGACTCCGCCTGAGCGGGATTGTCGTTTTGCAGGTGACACTGGTAGAGCCCGCCGCACAATACCGCGTGTGTGGGTGCGGGTGCGCTTGCGTGTGCATTGGCGTGTGCGGGTGCGCTTGCGTGTGCATTGGCATGTGCGCAAGGGCCGCTTCCCCTTCCAACATGATGATGGCGCAGTTAGAAATTTTGGATGCTGTGAAAGGTGAGTGTGTGGGTCATTTGATCATTGGACTTGGCTTATTCACACTGTACCCAATGTCAAAATAGTAACTTCTTTGTGGCAATGTGAAATAATGGGCTTTGCTTGTCACAATGGCATGTCTCTGTCACTAAATTTTGAGGCAATTATTTCACTAGCAAAATTGCTAATGAGTCTGAGAGATTTGCATTTTTGTAGACTAAATATCATGAAATAACGGCTTTATCATTACAAGCAGTTCACATGACAGAGCTTTGTTATCATACAATCCACAGTTACCTTCTATTTCTTCTTCTGATATAATCAAGTGTCCATCATCAAAACCAACAGCTTTATAAATATTCAGATGCGGCCAATCTGGTAAGAAATTCACATCAATCTTCAAAGTTTTTAAGATCAGAAAGTTATTGTTCAGTATGCTAGATGGCTCAGAGACTTTAAAAATGCTATTAATAATACCAAAGCATCGTGAGTTGCCCCTCAGAAAGCATATCACACTGTTGCTGACATTTTTGGATTCAATTGAAAATATATTGTTCCCAATATTAATGTTTGAAACTGGAACATACCAAGGTGAGACAAACCTTGAAGTGAGATGACTTGTGGATTGCACGGTAGTGTCTAAGCTGATCCAATCAACTATTTCCCTTGTTGCATGAAAATTCTGTAAATACTCAACCAGGCAATCATAATTTTCTTGGTGATGGCGGGATGGTTTGTTATATTTATGGTCATTGAACAGGGCAGGTGGCTGTGATTCGAAAAGCTGTTTTATTTCACATGGCACGGATGGGGATTTCAGGAGAACGGAAAGGTTGGAACATCGACAGATATGTTGAAGTAAGGTTTTATCTATATCATCTATTTAGAGTTGCAAGAAGTTAATCTTATTCAGTTCAGGTGTTTAATCAATGTGAATATATTGATCTTATTAATTGACGTACATATTTTGTTATTTGTTGGAATTTTTGCAAATACTCCAATCAAGCGCTCATAACCCCATGTGGCTGAGGCTTGTGCTGGGCCCCAACGTTGGAAGAGTTCGGGAATATGGTCAGCAAAATGATGATTTGGTTTACTTTTCTGTTTTGGGAACAGGAGTTGATTGGAAAGGCAGAATTTTTTCCAATGTTCAGCAAATGCAGTCGCATCTCCTATTGAAACAGTCCAACTTGTGGCAATGTTGATAGCACTAATCAAATGGAATGTATTCTTGGTTAGTTCATTTCCAAGTTCTTCTGACTGACCCATTTGCCTTTGAATGTTGGCGGATTGGTGTACATCTAATGACATCTGTTGACTGAGCATTAAAAATGGAATATAGACCTTATATAAGAGAGCCCATTCAGCGGCTTTTAAGCTACCATGAGAGGGGGAACCCATGTTGTGAGGTACTCTTGTCCATGATCAGGGAATTATTGTCTCAGATATGATTTGTCGGAGATGCCCCAGAGCCTCACCCTTGATCTGGTGATCACTCAGTGCAGTGATATCCAATTCAGTGGGGATGTAATCGGCATCAAATGAAGGAATCTCCGCAGAACCACTAGATGGATGTTCTGTGTTAGGGGTGGGCATTGGGAAGTAGTTTTTTCGGGTGGAAGTTGTGGGGAGTGGCTCATTTATTATTTTTGCTGCGTCTCTTCTCAGGGAGCAGGCCTCTCTCAATGTGATTTTATCAAGAGAGCTGTTGGAGGTCATGGAATCTGAGTCTGAACTGTTGGTGTCATTGGATTTACTGCGGGACCTGAGGTAAATTTTTGATTTGGACTCTGGAATGCACAATTTGAAAGTTGCATGATCCTTCAAAATTCCAAGTATTAAATTATGCATTATGTCAAGATTAACCATTCTGGTGGCATCCCAATACGGAAGGTCTTCTAAAATTGAATATCGCACTCCATACTCAGAGAAAATTGCTTGTCTTTGTTGTGGGGTTGCCCAAAGCCATTTGGCAATGGTTGATTTATGATTTTGATATGAGCATGTGTAGTGAAATTGAGGACCAATTTCATCAATTTGAGCTTTGTGAATGGTGCAAAAATTACAAAAGTGGTTGCCTGAATGGGAAATAAATCCAGTAAGCTTGCGCATGGCAACCACATCCGCAATGGCTGTGAGAATGGCAACACGGATAAAGGATCCTGAAGGACCTGTTGAGGTGGGTGAAAAATGGTAACCTTGCCATAGCTCTTTGAGCTCCTTGATGAGTGGCATTAATAAATAATTCAATTGAAGGGAAGTTGGCTCCTTCGCACCAGGAATTATTCCTGCAACATAGACAATCTCTGGCTTCAATCTTTCACTTGGGGGGAGATTAAGACAAATAAGCATGATAGGTCCAATGCTGGCCAACCGGGTGGACTTTCCATGTGCCTTAAACCAGTCCACATAAATGGAGAAGGCCAATGCACCAGGAATGGACATGAATTGGGGGTCGTGGATATTTCTAGTGCCAGTGAAGCGTCTCCAGACCAATCCATCCCAGACGTCACATTTTGGGGAATCTTCGGGAGTTTGGGATTGTTGATGTTGATGCAGAATTTCCATAATTCCAGCCCGCTGGAGAAATCTGTCAAGCCAATTTTTGAATGGTTGATAAATGAAATGTTTTGTTGGTATAAATTTTTGCTTCATGTTGGTGGTGTTTTGGGTGTGGGCTTCAAACGAATAGATGAATTTGCCTAATGATTGTGTGCAAGGGGGATCATGATCATTTGGGTCATTATGGCGTTGACAGTGGGGTTGGTCAGTTGTGACTGATTCAGTAAGGCCATTAAGAGAGAAACATTGAGGACAACATATATAGTTTTGAATCACTGGCTGCAATTGGAGATGTTCAAATATGGTACTCAGATCTTGAGGTATATGGAATGCAGGAATGGGGGGACCACCGGAGCTTGAGATGCTGGACTTGATCAGCAGGTTTAGGGCGGGGTGGAGAATGCGTGAAGCCCTGCGGGGTATATTATACCTTAATGATAGAATGGCAGATATTATCATTCCAAGGTCTTGTGGAGGAAGGGTTTGACTGCTGCTGTATGGTTTCTGTGCAATTGAATTGAGCCCCGGTGCTGTGGAGAAGATGCTTTGGGCCCATGGTGGTGAATAATCAGCTGAGAATGTTTGATCCAATAGAAGTTGTGGGCACTCAGATCCTGATGCAGAAGTAGGGATGTTTGGAAGAGATTTGGGTGCAATGGTTGATTTGAGCTTTTTAATGTGCTGTTTATATTGAAAAGGTGTGAAGGCAACTCCAGGCCTATCACCCTCAGGGGAAGAGTGGGTTTGAGTTGAGCAGTGTTGACACATGCATATACGCATTGAGGAATATCGGCGGGTTGTCATTGTTGCAGGAATTGGGAGTACGGTTGGTTTGTGTATAAATATCTATGGCTGATGTGAAAGTGTTTAGGAGTGTTATTAATTGGCAAAAAAATTGAGTGAGTATTTATTAAGGGGGAGATGATTTGAGCCATCTGAGAATTTTATCCCATTTGTAATGGTGCGTGAGCTGCAGCTGATGGAGTGTAACATGTCTCATCTGGATGGCGGAATTGGTTAGGAGTTTAATTGGGTAAAATGCCATGCTGCTCAATGCTCATACATATACTATTTTATTTACACATGGCGATACTGCGGTTTTGACCCTTGAGGGGTGTTCCAATAGGGATGTGTCAACATTGATTTGAGGGGATTGACATTCAAACCATGTACGCTGGCACGCCATCGTACATGGCTTAAACCTTATTACAGACATAACGATATAACTCTATTACATAAAAGGTTGGAGTGCACCTAAAGTCTTGGTATTTGGTTTGAGTGCAGCAGGCTTTTAATCGGTTGGAGTGTGATTTGGATTGTTTTGCCTTTCTTGTAAAGGTGATGTCTCTTTTGTGGGTAAATCCTTCATGAATATACCCCTTTACAGATGTACAATGCTGTGGAATTTCAATGCATATATTGGCAGTTTGGATAATTCACAAAATGTGACAATGGGGAGGCAGAAATGTTACCAAATATGATTACTTGTGGCTGATGGGTCCCCTTTGAGATCAAGGAAATATTACATTATATGGTGGTAGGCCGTGCCGGGTGGGTTCCGAGAAAAGCGGAGGAGCTCAAGAGGAGGCAGGGAGGATTCTCCTAAAAAGAGGCTTATTGGACTTTCACGCAACACTTAGTTCCAACTATTCATAGAATCTCTCTATTCTAAATTTGAAAAGATTTCATCCCATATCACTCTATTTTATCATAATACTGAGGTGTTTTATCTAGTTAAAAATATTAGTGTACTTTTTCGGCCCTTATGTCATCTTTCAAGTCACATAAATCCCGTTCAGGTTCTGTTCATGACTCAAATAGTGAATCTAGCATAGAATATGTTCAAACACAGTCACCATTGAGCCCCAACATTCCTCTCACAACCCCTATCGCATCCTCAATGAATGTATCAGGTCGTAACATTGATGTGGGCAATCAAAAGGCTCCAACTTCAAGCACTTGGTCAATACCAAATATTTCCGTCACTCCAATTCCCCCGAATCCCACTAATACACAAACACATGTTTCTCAGGGGCCAGAAGGCACACCTCAAATCTCATCACACGCTAATCCCCAATCAAAATTTCCACGTGAGTTCCTCCCTAATCCCAGTCGGAATCCAGTCGCATCCCAGGATCCCTTTGGCCAAAGTAAACAGCCAACCCTCAATATTCCATCAGGATCTCAGGTTCATGTGGGTGATGAAAGGCGCGTGGATGGGGGGGTGACAAAAAAGACCATTGGAGAATGTAACTTGGAGTGGTCTGTCGGAGGGAAATCCAGGATTGACGCTTCATCAAAGTAAGTCATTTTAATTTCGGAGTATAACCTTTTTCACAGTTTGATATGTTTGTTTCATGGGTTAGATATGGCACCTAAAGGCAAGTCAGTCCGATCTGAGGAGCCAATTGAAGATTGTGAGTATGACCAATCTTCATTCATTTTTTGATGTGTTAACTGATGATGTGCATGGCAGGTGATGAACTTTATGCATCTTCACCTCTGGTCCATAAAGAGAAAGTCACTGGACGTCATCATCCATATTCCTCCAAACCAAGAACAGCTCATGCCAGTTCATCAAGAGAAAAAATGGTGGATGATGAGGATGAGAACATGTCTCCGACTCAAATGGAAACAAATGATGAAGCAAGGAGTGACAATTTCACGGTGCATGATCATGGCACTCAGTCAAATAATGAGTTCACCCATCCTCAAATGCCCCTTGCCCAGAGTATGCTTGAACAATCCGAGGTCAGACAGCAAAGGAACCAGGCTCGTAAAGCTCACAATGTGGCGAAACGTGCAAGCCAGAAGGAGCAACAAAAATGGCTGAAAGCAGAACTTCCAGAGAATGTCCATGGAATGAGATCAGCAGTACATGCACATTGCCTGTTCCTACTCAAAGCTAGGGATAAGGATTTTTCCTCACTACCAGCACCACCAAGCACAGAAGAGCGTGAAATTGCAATTCAAGTGGCTGGTCATCTCGGATATGTCCCCGAGGATGTTTTCAATGAGCCATAAACACAGGTTCAGTCTCAGGGTTTCCAAAGCTACTGCGAAAATGAGCGCCACAAGCTAGGACTAAAGCGATTCACTTGGGACTGGGAGAGCTCATGGCAACATCTGTTCAATGAGCTGATGTCTATGGTGTTTTACCGTACATTCCGTCTTGCACTGGTCAGCACCGAGTATCATCATTACTGTTGGAACAAGGATCATAATAGCTATGGGGCCGTGGCGGCTTTAATGGAGCGATATTTCACTTATTTGAAAAGAGAATGGAAGTCTATTCAAAAGGATGCCAAGTATTTGGTTAAAAAGAAGGAGAATCAAAAGCTCGCGAAGATTTGTCAAAGGGTTAGTTAATGTATCTCTTCTTCATTGGGAGAAAAGACTGATGATGATCTACTTCATTATGTGCAGACCTGTGAACTCCGTCGTGAATGGTGTGATACGGCTAAATTTCCCATTCTAGCATCACAATTCAATGACCCTCCAGTATGTTCAGATACTGAGGAGGTACTGAAAAATGGCCGTCAAGTTCACCGCAAAGTGGGATTACGCTGGCGCTCCCAGTTATTTAATGAATTGGTATTAAAAATGGATCGAGACATAGAGTTTTGTAATCGCATTAAAAAAAAGGGTAAAAAAACTATTGATAGGTTGCCAGAATTACGATCGACAGATGATGGTGATATTCCGGAAGGCTTATCATTTCAGGTATTTGATCAAGATTGGCTCAAAGGCTGTAGTAAGATGCAGACTAGCGCCCTCAAGATACTTGACATGCCAGTTATTAGGCCGAATGGTGATGCGCTGCAATAACTTAGTAATATAAATTTATAGCACCGTTACAAATTAACATTTTGTGAATTATTTGTGCAGGTGTAATACAATCTGAGTATTAATCCTTAAAGATGCAACTTGCTAAATATGTCAGAATATAGACAATATGAGTTGGACTGTATCACTGTCTCCCTTAGAAATAATACTCTATTGCTCATTTTCATTGAGAAAATATTGAAGGAGTTCGATCCAACTCATGGTGTTCATAATTGTGGACCTATGCCAGGGTAAACCAGAGTTATCAACTTGGTCAAACACAAATTATATAATATCAGTAAGGCTCACGCAGTTAATGATTTTTTCTTTTCTTGGACCTATTGGTGTTTGGAAAATGGCATTTCCATAAGGAAGGATTTTAGAATAGCAATACAATTAGGGTCAAAGATGATCTTGAAAGGTACCTTCCGCATGTTGACCTCAACTGAATGAGGAGTGATATAGTGAATGACCTTTACAGGTTGTTGTTGGCCAATACGATGGAGTTGATCAACAGCCTGAGCCTCAATGGCTGGGTTCCAATTGGGCTCCTGGAAATGTGGATGTCAGGGGCCGCAAATCAGGGCAGAATTTTGGGGGTCCCCTCACCATTAAATAGACCGTATTAGCACAAGTTATATTGAGGCCAGTTCCAGCTGCGGCAATGGATGCAATCAGTACTTCACATTCAGGATTATTGAAGAAATTCTCCAGTGCCTTCTCCTGTGCTCGTGCTGTAATTGTTCCATCAATTCGTGCTGAAAGGATAGAGTGATGGGCAAGGGCAATACCAATTCTACAATATGAAAAAGTCAGATGGATTCAATTGGTAATGGATGCATATTAGAATTAACGCACAAATCTAGAAATTGGGTCCATTGGGAGTAAACCACCGATTTGGTTGGACCACACCTTGTTTGTTTGTTCTTCATTAAGCTTTGTAGGAGGTGTGCAATTTTACTACTCATCATGCATGTTTCGACATCCACAATAGTTCGTGTGATTGTTGGAAAGTTATCCTGAGTGCTCCTGCCCTTGGGGTCTTCCAAATCCGCCTCCGCAATTGTGTTCAGCATGATGTGATGGTTACAACATATTCACAGCTTATTAATATTTCTGAAATATTCTCCTGGTCCTTTGCTTTTGGATGATAGGAATTCTTCATATAATATGGAATATTCTTGCTGCATGGTTGGGTTGAGTGGGAGCAGCTCATAATGATCGCTAATAGTGGGGAGGGATTCGAGATGTGTGGTTTTGGTGCGGCGCAAACTTAAATGCCGCAATGCCAAATGCAAGATATCATTGCAACCTTTGGAAAGACTACTCAGGATGAATGGTGACCAGTTATCTTGATCGGCGCTCTGGGGTTGAGTGATGAATGATATTATGCCCAAAAGGTCATAAATGGTGTTGTGAATAGGTGTGCCCGTTAAACATATTCGGCGGGATGAAAGGAGGCTATTGATGGCACGGTGAGTGGCAGTGTATTGAGAGCGAATATAGCTATAAGATGGGGCAAGGGTTATTGGATAGAAAAGGTAATTTGAATCATTTAAGATCAGACACTCACTGTGCTTCATCCAAAATTACACGATGCCAATTGATTTGAAAAATGAATGATGTAGAGGTATTGGTTTGCTTAAATTCTTGGGTGACAGTATTGTAAGAAGTGATAATGATATCATATTTTAAGATGTCGTCTTTGGATAATGAGTGACGAGTGGGACCATGGTAGATTTTGGAATGCAGCGCTCCAGCCTGAGCATGCTTGGATATTTCTGATTGCCAGTTGGTAATTAAGCGAGGGGGGCAGATGATCATGGTGGGCGTGGAGCAATGGGGGTTTGCAATCATCCGCTCCTTGGAGGTACCAATTAGAGCAATGGCCTGAATGGTTTTACCTAATCCCATATCATCCGCAAGCAGTCCTCCAAGAGGGGTATTGGTCGAAAGGGATTCAAATGAGCTAACGACCTTGTTTGTAATGATGTGCCTGGCATTAAAAGTGGATCCTGGGGGTGAGGTTGCCCAAAGATTACGGGCTGATTGGCCATTGGGGATTTCTCGATCCCAGAGAAAAGCTAGTCCGGTCTTTTGATGAGGGAGGAGGGGGGTTTGAATAATGGCATGGGGCGGGGTCATCATGGGGAGGTCTGATCCACTGGGTAATTGTATCAGTTTCTGCTTGGAAACCAATGATGAAACAGCAGGATATGAAACTGGCGTCGAGCTTGAAGCGGGAAATGTTGGAGTGAAGAGTTGACATTGACTATGAGTATTACAGTCATATTCTTTGGGCATTTTAAGCTTGAAATCTTGTGTTCGAAAGCTTTCCATTATGAATAAAATGTTTGGATACCATGTGAAGAACATCAATGCTAGATTGGGTTTCTGAGATGAGGAGGGATCATTTGCATCAGTCATAAATACTCCCTCAACAAATAATATTTGAGAAGGATTGGATTGGCAATTTTCAATCCATGCCCCACCACGACCACAGTGCATGAACGTTTTTGGTGCCCGAAGGAATGGTATCAACGTTTTGGAAAGGGTTCCAGGTAGAGAGCCAATAGCACGCTGGTGATTGGGGAGATAAACAAATATGTTTTGTTGATTGTGCCATATGATAATCCAAGAAGCTAAGTGGGAGTTCTCAGGATTTAAGGCTATATCACTATTTATTGGAATACGAATATTAATCATCCCAATGCAAAGTGGTTGTGAAGGGGTTGACATGATGGCTATTTTAAATTATTTGGGGATAGTCGGAAATTATATGATCGGGAAGGGTTAGCTAAACGGAATGAAGACGGATAAGCGCAGGTGGGGAGCTTATATGAGTGGCAGCAACAGGCCAAAAGGGGGATGGCCTGTGGTTACGTGCATGGTCTTGATGGAGGTGGGCCTCTTGGGCTCATAATTTTCATATCCAATTTGGGGCATATATCAAGGAAAGGTGGCCAAAATGTGGGTGCACCGATATGACTGCTGGATCTGCAGAAAGGTATAAAACCCTTGGTGGAACAAGGTTGACATTAGCATATCCGAAATTGGGTGGGTTGTAGCAACTTATTGTGGAGGGCATATCAGAGGCATGCAGTCATGTTCGCTGGTGTGACAGCAAACATGGATGCATATATATCTTCCCCAGGTTAATTGTAGCACAGGGACCTACTGGGCAATATTGGCCGTTTCAGAGGGCAATCTCACTGTGGGGATGTTTGTGTGTGGGCGGGTGAGATATGTTTGGTGGCGTGCCACCAAACATGACTTTGGGTTTGCGTGAAGGTTTTTGATGACTGATTCCAACTAGGCTTCAGGGGGGAAGTGTGGCATGATCCACATCTACATTCACCCCTATTGCGTTTGAGGAGGCTACTATTCCCCAGAGATTGGGATCACGGTCTTTGCCTCATGCGTGTACAAAACTTCGTAGAAAGAGGCCACCCACCCAAGGGAATTTCTGGCTGCAAGCCAGGTGTCACAACTTGTGCGGGGCGTGTGAGAACATGAAGAAAATTACCCGCGGTGGGAGATACCCACGCAAACATAACCAGCCTCAGCAATCATAGGCTGGGATTATTCTGATGTGGATGAGGCTGAAGCAAATCCACACTGATTGGCCTCAGGTTTCCACGCGCGAGCAGGTGAGCGTCTGCAGTCAAGCTGACCACCCGACCAAGAAACCAGCAGGTCGGAACATTGGCAGTAAAATGTCTTCCAGGCGTGTGAGAGTTGCCTGTGTATGACCCGTTGGGGGGTGCGTATGAAAGCGTGTGGCTGCCCGACAATGAGCACGCGCAATGAACAAGCAGGGCCAGTCATTGTTGGCCCCGACAATGGCACCGGAGTGAATCCACTGTTCGTGTATTACCCAAATAATGAGTCATCCCATTATGACCCACTTTCATTAACTTGGATTACACCCGCGTCTATGCCATTGTTAGGCAGAGCTCTGCAAAAAGGTGCACCAAAGGGATGCAGTTGAGATATATGACTCAATGGCTTGACGTGATTTTCATGTTACATTGCTGAACAGCTTTTGCTCTGCCCCGCAGCATACATTTACACAGGTGTACTGCGTACTACAGTGTTGGCTGTACAGATCAGGAAGGTGTTATACTACTTGAGCCTGCATGCATATAGCAAATGTGCATGCACCTTCCGATCGTTTGCATATATGTAGCTCATGTGCCACATGCTCAGCATTGCGTTTCACCCGATTTGCACACGCAAGCTGAGCATATCATGGTCAAAAGCACCGTGTGAAAGTGCTCAGTAAAGCCATGGAATGAACTTTAAATGCAATAGTTCATTGGAAGGCTCTGTTTGGAGCACTTCACCAAAGCGTGTGAAATGCTGCACCTGGCTGAAATATCACCTGATGCTGTGCCAAATGCTCAGATTGTGGGCATACAAAAACGACTGAGCAATGGCTCAGCACGGCGCATTTGATATTGTTATATCAATAGTTCAATCACTGTGCCATTAAAATGTTCAGCCACTGAGCATTTCAATTATGACCCGAAAGCAAACCTGAGCAATGGGTCGAGGCAAGCTCATGCTGTATTCACTTGTGTTACAGCCCCCCCCTTTGTTCACATACTATTACCAGGCCATACGGCTGGTAATATTGCCGCGGTCACTTGTGACCAAATGCACCGGGTGCATTTCTGCATGGGTCACTTGTGCATTCCACCCACAATGCAAATTCAACAAGGGCCTCGCGACCACCCTCCCGGGTGATCGGGTGGCTATTTAAGGAAAGAAAGGGGATTTGACTCAGCTTGACAATTTAATAAATTGCAATACTCAGCGGTGCATTTGATATTGTTATATCAATTGTTCAATTACTGTGCAATTAAAATGTTCGGGCACTGAGCATTTCAATTATGACCCGAAAGCAAACCTGAGCAATGGGTCGAGGCAAGCTCACACTGTATTCACTTGTCTTACAACCCCCCCCTTTGTTCAAAGACTATCACCAGGCCATAAGGCCGGTGATCTTGCCGCGGTCACTTGTGCATTGCACCCACAATGCACAATCAATAAGGGCCTCACGACCACCCTCCTGGGTGATCGGGTGGCAATTTAAGGAAACAAAGGGGATTTGACTCAGCTTGACAATTCAATAAATTGCAATACTCAGCCAGACCCCCATTGTTCTTCTGCCTCACGCGAGCATTTCACTTCTCAGTTGCAGCATTCGCTGAGACTCAGCTTCAATTTTGCCCACACGCCTTGAAGCTGAGGCTTTTGCGGGTGCTGCAACTGCTGAGGTCGTCTCAGCTTCACCATGGTATAAAAGACCATCTTCACACGACACGCACTTCACTTTCTTTCTCACCCGCTCCACTTCATTCAACCTCACCCGCGTTTGTCCTTCTTGTGCGTATTGCCCTTCGTCTTCCTGCCTTTCTATTTTTGTCTTTTGCACTCCACTAAACCCACTTCCCTTCCTTTTGCCTGTTTGTTTATTCTTCTGATCCGTTCAGAACCTCCCTTCTATCCACCTCGTGCGTTACCTCTTTTTTTAACTTTTGTCAACATTATGTACCGATATTAATATTTTTCTTTCTTCACGACTTCCTTCCAGACTTTTAAAAACTTCCGACTAGAGCGTTTTTAATTTGATTCCGTTTAAAATTTATATAATTCATCGTACGTCATCCTTTTATTTCTTAATTGCTTACTTTCTATTCAGTTACTAACCCCAGTTTTTTTGTTTTTAGATGTCGTGCACTTTAGTCACCAAGCGGGGTATCCCCTGCATTCATTCCTCAATGACAAACAATGCTTGTGATGCTTGCCGACAAGCACACAAGAAATTTTCGTTCGTTGTCCACCCCTTCTGACCATGAGGCCAGAGGAGTTCTCGCCCAAGACACCCTCGCGAGGACTCCTTTGTGGTCGACGATGATGAAACCATTTCCAAGCGTGAATGAACGCCAGGCCCCCAAACAGGCCAACGGGAACGATTCCGGACGATTAGCCCTGTCTCCTCCAGTATCGATTTGTCCACTCCCCCTCCTAGGCCACCATCCAATGGTCACTTCACTCCTCGACCGGAGCGAAGTGATTATCCGGCCGATGAAGGATGGCGATGGCGAGAGGACATTCGAGCTTGGGCTGATCGTCACCATGTCTTGTCACCGATGGGATTCAAACGCCAAAGTAAGTTTTCTTTCTCCTCCTTATCTCATTTCTCTTCACGCAATAATACTGACTTTTTTCCATTTCTCATAGAACAAAACCCCCCGACAAGACTCTCCCGTTCCTAAATTGCCTCGCGAGCAAACCCCCCGGCAACCCACTCCAGGCCCAAGTGGCACCCGATGGTCTGAGGAATTATTCCGCGGTAAGCAGCCAAAGTTTCATTTCATTTTCACTTTCACTTTTGAGTCGAGTGAACTAATTCTTCCTCCTTTTTTAGAACCCTCCCGAACCGAAGAGCCACCTATTCCTGGCCCAAGTCCAACGTCCCAACAACCTGAGGACGATACGACTTGTGAGCCAGAACCTGAGGTGGCTCCTACGCAATCCACGGAGGAAGCTTATGGTAAGTCACCCCTCCTTTCTCTTCGATCCACATCCACTTTTCCTCATTTTTTCTTTGACCGTCTCCAGATCGTCCCGCCACTCCTCGCTCGATAATCATCATCAACGATACGCCCGTGGGATCCCCAATTCCCCATCCCCCTTCTTCTTACCTGACTCGCCCACCTTCCCCTTCCATTCCCCCCAAGAACCCCAACGCCTCCTCCCCCCGGTGCCAAGCTCCTCTCATTCCCACGATGACGCTCGCCAGGAATTCACCGACCTGCGACCGACCCTAATGATTCCTCGAGCCATCGTCCACGATTCGATCAACCGAATCTTGTTGGAGCATTGTCGCTTGCTCCACATGATTCCTTTCGTGGATGCAACTCATCGAAATGAGATGCACCGGGAATTCCGGGACGAACTAAACTGCCTCCTTGCCCAGGCACTGGAGGCTTATCCAAAGGAGGACATAACCGGGATAGTCTCCAAATTCCTCGAAAAATAAAAATTTAAAGAAAATAATCCCATTATTTCCACTTTTTATCATTTGTAATACTTTCTTTTAAATAAATTATCATTTGTAATCAATTATTATTATGTTCAAATTCTATTACATTCTTTGTTCACATAAGAATTACTTATTTCCTCCTTAGAGAAAAACCCTGATTGCATGAGAATTATTTTTGTAAGTGCCCCATCAAGAGTTTGAGTGAGTATTTGTTTTTGTGAACCTCTTTTTCTCAAAATGCGCCAATAGTTGCCGTTATCCTCTCCTATATTTTCTTCTTCCATGGTTTAGAGCCATACCCATTCCTAACTGTAAAAAAGCGGGAGGTTCCTGTATGTGAGCAATCCAGTCCAGATTCGTGAAATATGGCCTTTCCTATGGTCACACGCTATTAATCTTACTCATGTATTGAATTGTTTAAATTGTCTGGAACCTTCACAAGCGTAAGGATTGGCGTGTGACTTTTCGGGAGGCTGCACAGGCGTAAGGATTGGAGTGTGAATTGTTGGGAGCCTGCGAAGGCATAAGGATTGGCGTGTGAATTGTTGGGAGCCTGCACAGGCGTAAGAATTTGTCAGCATTGTTGGCAACCCTCCCATGCGTAAGGATTGGCGTGTGAATCGTCAGAAGCCTGTACAGGCATAAGGAATTTTAGAACTTTTGGGACCCTTCACAAGCATAAGGATTGGCGTGTGAATTGTTGGGAGCCTGCACAGGCATAAGAATTGGCGTGTGAATTCTTGGGATCCTGCACAGGCCAAGAAAATTTCAGCATTGTGGGGAAGCTTCACAAGCGTAAGAATTGGCGTGTGAATCGTCGAAAGCCTGTAAAGGCGTAAGGATTGGCGTGTAAATTTTCGGGAGCCTGCACAGGCCCAAGGATTGGTGTGTGTAGCGTTGGCACCCCGCATAGGCGTAAGGAACTTTTAGCATTGTCAGAACCTGCACAAGCATGAGGATTCGCGTGTGAAGCATTGGCATCCTGGACAATAGCAACAAACCAGGACAGATGTACGATGGCATGCCACCGTACATAATCCACTTCACCCCTTTTTCATGTCAGACACCCCATCTCCCGCACTAGAATCCATCCAATCCTCGTGTATATTGTCCTCTGCCTTACCCCACCATTACTTACCCAACACACATGCAAATCTCCTCATTCTTTGAATCGGCATGAGATTGTATTACCATCCCTGATTTGATAGCCCGCTCTCTCGGCAATCTCATAATAGCCATGGCTTTTTTGCCGCATTGTTTTTGCTAACCTGCTTGAGCATTGTGCGGACATACCCACTAGTGTCGTGCTTTCGTTGTCCTGTGCTGGATCAGTATAATGAACAAATGTACTACTGGCCCACACTACCTGAATGAGCCCATGACATGCGGATAGATCAATCCAAAAATGCTCATTTGGGAAAATCAATTTTCCACCTGTACACCGCTTTGACGCATCTCTTTGAATTTGGCCGGTCCGCTTATCAGCTTGAAACCACCATCCCAAAGCATACAGCGATGCATCCTTATCAACATGAGGTGCGTTTTTGAATCCATTCATGGTGAAAGTGAGTGCGGAAGCGAACTCGAATGCACCCTGATTTGCCGGAATATTGCCTTCATAGTTGACTTGATCAAAAGACGGAACCCCCAATGAGTTGTAGCAATTTTGAATCCTCTCAAATAAATTATCCCCAACATATCGTAAGGATTGACCTAGAATGCAACCCACCGAGCTAACATTGGGACCTCGGTTCTGCCATTCATCTTTTGCGTTTTCAATTTTCCCAACACTTCCATACAGACCAAATTGTTCATTCTTGGTGCTGCATTTGCGCCACCCAATTGCGAACATAAATCCCTCCAGTAATGCTCCATTGGTTGCAATCGGGTCGGTGAATCTCTTTTCGCGAAATAGGAATTGTGATAATTCATCCCATTGATTGACCTCGACTTCACTCATTGTTGTGAATGGTCGGAATTTGACAAGGGCAATGAGTAATCCGGTTGAAGAGAAAATTGCCACATGCCCAAAGTGAATGCGTTTGATCGGATTGACATCCACAACCCTCCGAATTTCACTTGGGGTGATATTTGCTGATACTGGCATTGATATTTGTGCTGTTGGGAGAGAGGAGGAAAACAACCTATTCATTCGGGTCATTTTGCGCTCATTTGTCTTTTGGGATCTGCTACTATTCCCGAGTGGTTGAGGGATCACTATGTGTTTAAGCACACAAGATATCAGATACTGCCAAGGAGCTTTCTTCAGCACACATCCTTTGACTTCCCTGTTGGAGCCCACATGACATTGGCACAATCTGAACCGACTAAAGCCAATGTTCTTCAGTGGGGCCCAATGAGGGTGCCACATAAATGTGGAGGCATATATATATATCTATATATATATACTGAGATTAAGCGAGTAACTCACACTTTCCTTCCTCATCCCGACGCTTTCTCGCGAGTTCCCTTTTACGCTCTTTTCCTTTTTTCGTGAATGGCATGCTTTCAGCAGAAAATGAAATGAAACCGAATGATTACTGATTTCTTAATATCACTTAAATTGGATTGCGGTGGATGAATCTTTTTTAATTGCGGCTAAAAAGAAAGCTCACGCCTGACCTTGGCAAATTCACGATCTCAAATACCTGAACCTGAAAATTGCAGTGGATAGTGCATTATTCAATTTTACACATTGATGTTCCCATGCAATCACTTTCCAATCCAACCATTTGGAATATTGCAAGCACACGCAAATGCAATATGCATCCTCCTGCAGATCCCTAGCTATCCTAGTCCTCTTGAAAGACACAGGAACATTTGGCCTATTATGGGCTGGCGGGAAGTGATAAACGCGACTTCCCGCAATGCACCCGCGTGTGCTACTTGCGGGCACATCGCCTGACTCAGCTTGCGTCTTGTCGGAGTCTTTGCAATAATGTACGGAGGCATGCTGCCGTACAATTACTATTGGTACTCAGACTGTGGCATCGGGGCAGTAGGAGGATAGGAAGTCATGATTATTAAATTCATAAATAACTTTGCAAAACTCAATTACAATCTATCTAGTACAAAGCTAATCTAAAACGGGTCAATCCTGGTTGTGAGTTTAGCTGACCTGGGTACCGTCAAGGTGACCTCATCACTTGAACCAAGCCCGCGTTTTGCCACCCAGGCATCACCAAAGTCTAATACTAAGCATCGTGCAAATTCAAATCTAAGAGGTACAGCGGGGTTAAAAGACTCTGATGAGAAGAAAATTTTATTCAGTAAATCACATATATACTTATTAGTACGTAGCCACACTGGCTCCACTAGATTTTTACCCCCTGAAAGTTTTGCGGAAATGTCAATTAGTGCTAAAGCCCCTTTAACTGAGCTTGTTCTCCAGTCATCTGAGCATACCATCAAACCACGAACCCCCGCCGCACAGAATGTCACTAATATACCATAGCAAATTCAATTTATTGCGAGATTCTTGTGACACGTCAAAAGATCTTTGATGGCCTAATTTTTTTTTGAGTTTGTGAGTTTGCCTTTGATGTCATTAACTTCGACCTTTGTATGTGCACGTACCATGTTGTACGCAATCATCAAATGGATAACTGTATCCATTAGATCCTCCAGGTTCTTGTGCGGCTTTGTGGATATCTCATTGTCAGCCCCGCCACCTTCAATGCTGAGTTGGGTTGCACGTTGCTTTGATTTACTCAAGCAGGAGGCAAGGTATTCAACTGCTCCCCGTTCGAGTCCAAGAGGATCGGTCGAATTTGATGTTGGTGCAACATATGGTTTGGGTGCAATCACATCGTATGAGACTAAACTAATGGATTCAAACATAACATTTTCCCAAAAATGTTTAACTGGATTCGCGGGGTAAAGAAGGCTCTGAACCATTTTGAAGAAGGAGTGTTCAGATTTTGGGAGATTATCTGGAGGTTTAGCTGATTCCTTCATCAATTTGAGATTCCAAATGTTGTGATCAAAAAACGCTTCTGTTTCTGTTGGCTTAAAAAAATCTAACCATGTATATTGCAATTTATATCACCAGTCAACAGCCAATAATCATGTATCATGCACAAAGATAAAACTCACCTGCCATCTCAAGGTCCTCCAGCCAGGCCGACATTTTAAGCTCTCGGTTACTGATCACCTTAATACCAACAGGAAGGAATGTATGAGCATCCTTTGTTGGTAAATTGTCCCATCTATTTTTGTAAATCCTATTGATATTATCAAGCCCCCTTTTCCATGATTGTTGAGTAATATTGGAATGATAATTCAAAATGCCTGCAAACTCTTCCATGCGGGATAAAAATATTCCTTAAAAATTCGCAGCGGATGACACTTCGGGCTCAGCGTCGGGAATTATATCAGTCATATCTCGTCCCATTGTATCATGTTTAATTGTTTCCCTTTCTTGAAAGGCTTGAATATTCCAAGGAGAGGCGGGAGGGGTTGCATCATGCATTGTTTCATTGGGTATCGGGGGGCTTTCAGTATGTGGAGCTTCATCATGGATTGTTTCATTGAGTATTGGGGGGGTTCAGTATGCGGAGGTTGATTATCAATATGGTCCCCTTCAACATTGATAATTTCATGACCTTGATTGCGAGAATCGTTTGCGGCTTCAAAGGTACGGCGTTTTTTGTTTGTTTTTTTGGTTGCATGTATATTTGGTCTTTTTCCTAATCCTTTGCCTTCAAATCCAATGACGACTCAAGATCCTTCAGGTAGAGATTCTCCCACCTCCACACCTGCCCATATATTGTAAGCAGCTATTGATATCAATTTTGTTTTGAATTAGTAATGGACTTACGGTTCAAATCCATTTTGAGCAGGCTCATGGCTTCAGCAATCTTTTGACGCACATAATCAGGAATTTTACTATCATTTTGGATTTTTTCAAGCCTTGGGATTGTTTGAGCAATGTTTGAGACAAATTGTTCCTTGGATATAATTTCCACCTCCCCACTGAAAATTACATCATCTTGCCCATCATCTTCTGTCGGTGCACAAGGTTTGACAGTCTTTTCCTTCTCATAACTTTTAAAATTCGGTTTCTGAGAGCTTGGAGGCTGCCCTGAAATAAAGGCTATGACACAATATCAGGTTTTGAAAGATTGGAAATATTCAAGATGGATGCATACTCACATTCCGGAAGAACTGGTGGATCTTGATTATCTTCATGTGACTGGCTCTCTACTTCAATGCCTAATTCACGACTACTGGCGATATCAGAGATTTCACTTCCACTCTCTGGGGCTGAAGTTGGTCGTTCATTGAATTCAGTTGAATTTCCCGGGGTTCGGGCCATAGCGGAGGTAGTTTATTAAGCAAATAGATGGTGACGAGTTGATTGATAACTTGTTTGAAAATTTTTGAATTAAAAGATCCAAATTCAAGAAAAAAGGTGCAAGTAAAATAATCGCATTTGCAAAATGCGATTTGTCGGGAAATTGAAGGAGGCGATGTTTTGCAAATTATTTCATATCATGCAAATGAAATCACTTCCCTGTGAGACATTGAATAAAGTTGACTAGTGAGAAACCTACTAAAGTCAACTTTTGAACTATTCAACGCTCATGAGGTAAGGACTAAGCAAAGTGTTCATTTGATTGATATGAAATAAAATGGTTTTGTCGGGGAAACAGGAGACACAATTCTTGTCTTAAATAGTCCACTTATTAGGTTTTAATTTGTGAGTCTCATGATTTAAACCTTAACCACAACATGGTGAATATACTGACCAATATCCCCTTAGGTCCTGTTGGCAGAGAAGGCCGCTCAGCATATTTCGGCAATTGCGTTCATCATGTACGCCAACAAGCCACGGTACTGTACACTATGGATGTAATACGGAAGCGTGAGGAGGGTAAGTGTTGTCGGAGGCATGTCGGGAGGGCACTACATGAGCGTAAGGATGGTAAGCAGTGTCAGGAGAATGTCGGGCGGGAGGGTAACTGTTGTCGGAGGCATGTCGGGAGGGCACTACATGAGCGTAAGGATGGTGAGCAGTGTCGGGAGAATGTCGGGAGGGAGGGTAACTGTTGTCAGAGGCATGTCGGGAGGGCACTAGATGAGCGTAAGGATGGTAAGCAGTGTCGGGAGGGAGGGTAACTGTTGTCGGAGGCATGTCGGGAGGGCACTACATGAGCGTAAGGATGGTAAGCAGTGTCGGGAGAATGTTGGGAGGGAGGGTAAGCGTTGTCGGGGGCATGTCGGGAGGGCACTACATGAGCGTAAGGATTGTAAGCGTTGTCGGAGGCATGTTGGGAGGGCACTACACAAGCGTAAGGATGGTAAGCTGTGTCGGAGGCATGTCGGGAGGGCACTACACAAGCGTAAGGGTCATAAGGGGTGTCGGAGGCATGTCGGGAGGGCACTACATGAGCGTAAGGGTCATAAGTGGTGTCGGAGGCATGTCGGGAGGGCACTACATGAGCGTAAGGATGGTAAGCGTTGTCAGAGGCATGTCGGGAGGGTACTACACAAGCGTAAGGATGGTAGGGGCGGGCAGTGTCGGAGTCTCATCCGGATGGAGGGCGGTGCGGGTGCGTAAGCATGCTAAGCGTTGGGGAGGCGGAAGCCAATGAGGTGAAATTACACGATAGTTGCGCATAGTGTTGAAATGGGTTTGGGCTTTGAGTGACATTCTCATGTGACACATGTGACGATTGACGTTGTCTTGACGCTGACGTGACGTGACCCACTAAATCCAGTGACTATAAAGTGACACTAACGCGACTGAAGCAAGATTTTATACTGACCGCGGTGCGACGTGAAGTCAATCGCCGACGATTGACGCGAGATTCGCCCTGGTGTAAATCTTTTAAGCAAAATTCAAGTCATTTGGGTAGGCTGTTGTTGTGTTGATGGTTTTTGATTCACCCCAATTGCATCTTCAACCACTTCAGGTGACTGTTCTCAAGGTGAAGAATGTTGGAACACCCTTCAAGGGCTTTTAGAATGATTCGGGTGGGTGCTTTGATTGTTGGATGGTTTGTTTCAATTTTATATCTTAAACCTTTCCTGTACTTTCAATTCAGTCATGTTAGGTTGTACGTTGGTGGTAATGTTTTTGTCATTTCCCAACCTTCAAAAGCTTCCAAACTGTGATCCTAACCAGATCGATTGGTGGTGGTAGCTGTAAGATTCTTTTCCGCGCTAACTCCACCATTGGGTTGAGCTCCGTCACAACCTGTCACCAAGGATCTAATTGTTTAAATTAACAATCACGACTAAGCCTGGCCCCCGACCCCGGAAACTCGAGGATTCTCCGTCGAGGTCAACTTCGGGGAAAGGGGACGGGGCCCAAATTTAGGTACAATTTCTTACGGGGTAGACTCAGGAACGGTGGGCGGGGAAAGGCCCCAGCCCCTTTGGTTCCCCGATGGGAGAAATTTGACCATCTGCATTTTTCATTGCCAAACAAATAATATAGTTAAAAGAAGTAAAAAGAGATTCAATAATACAAAAAAGATAAAAGCTAAGTCTGAGAATAGATAGGGCCAAACTGTCGTGCCCAATCTCTGAGGCAGGAAAGGTGCTCCACATGCATTGAAGACAAAGATGCATGCTGATAAGTGAGTATCTTGCGTCCACAAGAAAATACTTGTTCTGAGGGTGCACTAGTTGCTGGGATTGCTAGATATTTACAGGCCATCTTCTTGAGGGTAGGAAACATGGTGGCCCGTGACTTCCAAAAAAGCAGGACATCAGTGGTCTTCACCTCAGGTGGTTCAGCAAGGTATCGCTGTATTTCGTTTTTGACTGTGCTGGCCTCAGGATGAGCCATTGGATAAATTTCATCAATCAATGCACTTCCCTGCTCATGAGATGGTTGAGGCAGTGGTGATGGCTCATTTGCGCTAGTCAGGTGGTAGCAGGCTTCTCGTTCAAATATTGATTCACATTCCTTTGCCGAGGTACCAAAATCTTCCAATGTTGAATTGTGAGTGATGAAAAATTTCATCTTCAGCCAAGGATGCAGGATTGAAGCACATATTACCGGTATCTTTTTGAGTAAAAATCTGAGATATTTGGTCAGCTTGTTGGTCATGGCAATTGCTGCTGGTTCAATGGGTGCAACATCGTACTGTAGGCAAGCCTAATAGTGTCTTACTGTCAGTTAGACAAATGCATGAAATGAAAAATGTTATAGAACATACGTACCTGATTGATTCTCTTCATCAGGAGAATGTAAAGGGGTAAGGCTTGATTTATTGTTGGATATCTTGATCCGCATATAATTCTTGTTGCTTGATAAAGTGGCTGGAGGAACCGGACCATGAACTTCAATTTCTCCCATTCGAGGGGTGATAATCGATAGGCTTGCATGTTTTCCAAGGTGCAGTACTGGTTGTATGCATCCTTAAGTGATAGGGCCCTCTCAAGCATATCGTAAGTTGAATTCCAACGTGTTGAAACATGTGACAGTAGGGTGGTAGCATTGGTTGGTCTGGTGTCATCGTACACAAGCTTGACAGTGGTGATAAATCTTTCGCGCCGCCGAGGACTTTTGTGGAGATACGAAGCTAAGCGTGCCACCCGTGAGATGATTGAATTGTAATTGAGGTTTAATCCTTCTGGTGGATTGATGAGGCTTGTTAAATCCATTGGTCCCCTTTGCTCGTTTGCTGGTGATGATTCTACTGGTGAGCTATTGCCAAGGGCCTTGAGTCCATCACGGGCCACTAAATGTAGTACATGAGCCATACATCCTATGGCATTTAGCTCAGCAGAGAAAGTTGATGATGTTTGGCTGCAGATCTCGTGGACCATTTGGTGGTTGACTGAAGCATTATCAGTCGTGATACAAACCATTTGATCTTCAAGGGTGTAACGTTTTAAAGAGTCAAGGAAGATTCTTGCCAAAGACGTTCCTGTGTGATCGCCTAGAAATTGGAGCTTAAGTAGCAATCAAAAAAAAAGAAAATTCTGCTTACCTTGAATTTCATTTAAGCCAATCAAGACCGATTTCAGTTGGTATTGTTGGTCTATAAAATGTGCTATGACTGCCATATAGGCAGTCACATTAGGGCTTGTCCAAACGTCTGTTGTAAAAGAGATGAACATCTCATCCTTGGAAAAGATTTTGCGGATGTGTTCTTGATGGTGATAGAAAAGGTGAGATAAGTGGGCAGTGATTGCAGTGCGTTTAACTAATATGTTCAATATGGATGGGTTGCAGAGCTCTAAGAGTCGTCGAAAAGATGGTGACTCGGTGATTGAGAGTGGTAGATCACATTCACATATAAAATAAACGAGCGCTGTTTTGAGTGTTTCAATTGACAGTGACTAAAGAATAAGTTGTTAGTAATTATAAATTACTAATGATATTTGAACAATTACTTTTTTTGATTGTGTTTGCAATACAAATTTCTCCAGTAAGGTGTTATTGTGACCTTTCCCACTAACAGATGGGCTATTTGGGTTAGTTAAACAGTGCAGATCATTCAGGTGATCACTCATTGACTTAGTACTGCCTGTCTTGTCCCGTTTTAGCTTCTTCCTACAGCTTGTTCCAGTTGCGTTGATTACATTACATTCAACATGCTGTGGATCGATTTCGGAGAAAAAGGCCCAGACCCAGGACCTCTTTCCATTGGTGGTAGGTTCACTGATGGATGGCTGTGTTGCATGGCCAGTTTCGCTTGGGGTTGATGTTTGTGATGGAGGAGCAGAAGACATTCGTTTGGAAAATAAAAAAGAGAAAAAAATAAAAAAATAAAAAAAAATACTGTGGGAACTCCTCTTGTGTGGGATTAAAATGAGGCAGTACCTGGAGGGGGAAATCACAGGTAACTAGTTTTGAATTGCTAATAACTCCTGTAACCAAGGGTGGCAAGGGTGTATTGCCTGCCCCTCCTGAAATACTGAACAAAATCTTCCTTGGAGCTCACAAACCAAAATAAAATTAGTAAGTGGCTTTACAACTGCAGAAGACAAAATTCAGCAGTCTCAGATCAGACCTATTCAATAAAATAATATGAAAAATAATGTCAGTAATTTGGTTAATTTTTAGATTTTAATGAAATACTTGTCTGTTTAATTTTAACAATTTTGGTTAAATTGAGGTGAGTTGTTTCTTCTTGGTGATAATTCCTTGGTAGGTTGGGTTATTTAAGGTTTTCTGGAAAATTTGATTGGTGTTGTTAAAGGTAATTTTGTTGAGGTATAGTTATAATAGAGAAAAATAATTTTTGAAAGGTTTTTTATATTTTTTAGGAGTGTTTAATAATAAGATAAAATATCACTTGTTAAGTTTAAGAGGTAAGATTCTTTGATATTTGATTTTTAAATGGGTAAGTTAGTTTTAAATCTTGATAAATGGTGTTTATTTTACTGGATAAAATATTTTAATAGAGTAGTAACCCTAATCTTGGGTACTGGGTAATTTTTATTTTTATTTTAATAATAATAAGATTCCACTGAGCTTAGCTACTGGGCAATCTTCAACACTATACTTCCACTGAGCTTAGCTACTGGGCAAGTAAATTTACTATAATTTTCTGGACTACCTCCCAGATGAGGGATGAATTATTCCTATGCTCCTACTGTGCAGTGGATATAATCTGCATGGGATATATTTGCATGGGGGGGGATTTTGAAATTTGGGGGAGAGAGCCCCTCTATTTATACCTTTTGGGAGCCCAGGGGGCCCTCCATGGGAGCTGTCTTTTTCCACCTTAATTCCTCTTGATTTCATCATGTGACTCTGTTTTTGGTGAGGACCTTTCTTGCATGGGTCAGGTGATTTAAGGTTTGGTGATAATTTTCTCTCTGCACAGCCTCCATTTATCACATGATTGTCTTTTGGTGGACTAATTATGATGTGATATTCTTGGATTTTCCTTGCATGCATGAGGTGATTTCATTTTGGCTGAGGATTTTTCTTGTGCACAGCCTCTTTTCTGTCACATGATATTCTGTTGGTAGATACAGTATCACATGATGACCTTGTAATTCCTTTGCATATGTCCTATTTTAGGTTTGGTAGAAGTGGCTGTGTAATTTATGCAGGTGTCATGGTTGTTTTTCTTTTTTTTGAACTTTAAAATGAAGTCAGGTGATAATTTCTTGCACTGGTGAATTTACTGTTATGTATGAGCTGATGTGATTTTTTGAGTTTGGCACATGCTGTGCATAGTCATGTGGTTGAGATTTAATTAAAATTGTGTACTGCATGCAACCTGTTGTAACTTGCTTTGGTTTGCATGAGGTGATGAGTGGTGTAAATAAATATGTTTTAAGGTTTTAAGTGGGGTTGCTGTGGATATAAGATAAGGTACTCCTGGGCTGTGTTTTAAATGAATTGCAGGAATTCTATGGAGCTGAGCTTTTCATCATGTGACTTTGAATGCAAGTTGGCTGTATAGCTAATGCATGTGTCATTTTCTTGCTGCATGAGTCCTGTGGCTGTAAGGGGGTGTAATTTAAAGGGTGGTACCTTGTTTGTTGTAACTATTTTACTATATGTAACTTGATTTTACATATGCATAATGAAATTGAATAATTTATTTAAACACATACACTGCCCTTTGGTGCCTGTGCAATGGTTTTATGAGTTAAATCCAGCTTCTTGCTGTAAAATTGACCTTTTGGGTGTAAATTTGAGTTTAAGTCTGCCTGTAGGCTGGATTGACTGCTGTTTTGGGGTACTATGAGCTTGAGCCTGGTGAAAAAAAAAATGGTATGGAATACCACATCCCCCTCCCCATTTAATGCTGTCCCCAGCATTCCAGGTGAGAGCTCTCTATTCTTCATCTGATTCTGTGGTTTCCTCCAATACCTCCTCCTCATTTATTGATTCATCTTCTTCACTTTCTTCTTCTTCTGTGTCTTCTTTTGTGTCTATAAACTTTCCTCTTGGGTAAAACCTTTTGACTTGAGAGGCTGCAAATCTTCTTGCTAATTCTGTTCCATCCAGCTCCTCAAGTTCATATGGTCCATTGTTTATTTGTCTGATTACTCTGTAGGGTCCATTCCATTTGTTTTTGAAAAGTAGTCCCCAATTAGTTTCTATTGCTTTGTTGTAAACCAGGACCAAATCTCCTGGATTGAGTGGTGATCTTAGTTGGTGTGCCATTCTTCTATCCCAATATTTCATTGAGTCTTCCCTTGATTTTTTGAGTTTTTCTGCTGCTTTTCTTCTCATCTCTTCTTTTCCTTCCAACTGCTTGGCTCTGGCTTCCAATAATTCCTCAGTTGTGGATATTTTGTGCCATTCTACTGCTAAAAAGGTTTTTGTTTCAATGTCAATTGTTAATACTGGTAGTTGTCCAAATTGGAGTTCATATGGTGAGAAACCAGTTGTCCTTTTAGTGGAGATTCTGTCAGCCAATGTAACCAAAGGTAAATATTTTTTCCATTTTCCTCCATTTTCTCCACACATCTTGATCAATGCATCTTTCAGTTGCTTATGGCCCCTTTCAACCATTCCTTGAGACTCTGGGTAATAAGGTGTGGTGACTCTGATCCTTGATCCTGCTTTCTTTACTGCATCTTGCAATTCTTTTCCAAACTCTGGCCCCCCATCAACAGTTACTTCTTTTGGTGAGCCATACCTGCATATCCATTCTGAGGTGAACCATTCTGAAACTGCTTTTGCTGTTAATTTGACTAGTCCAACTGTTTCTGGCCATCCTGAAAAATCATCTCTGGCCACAACCATATATTTCCATCTTCCAGATTTGATATGGACTGCATCCATACTGACTCTTTCAAAGATTGTTGCTGTTGCTGTAGATTTTCCTTGTTCTCTTTGTAAGTTTTGACTTCTCTTTTGGCAGGCTAGGCAAGATTGAACCCATTTCTTGACTGATTTCTTCATTCCTTCCCACCAATATCTTGCTTTAATTCTTCTGTAAGTTTCATTTTCCCCTCTGTGGCCCATGTTTTTATGAAGTGACTTTAAAATGTAATTTTGAACTTCTTGACTTGATATCACCAATTGAGGGTTAGGGTTATTTCTTCTTTTGAGTTGGCCATCTTCCAAGAAAAAGTTGGATGACCTTCTTTTTATCCTTCTAAATTCTTCATCTTTACTTGATTGTGGTTTTTTCATTGTACTTAAGTATTCTTGCATTCTCTTCCAAAATCCTTCTTGTTTGGTTGGTACTTGTACTCCTGAAAAGTGGAGTGAATTTACATTCTTAGCCCCAAATCCAGGGTGTGGCTTGATCCAATCTTCTTCTTCATCAAATTCTGGTGCATCTTCTTCTTCTTCTGAGTTTTTTGGTCTTCTGGATAGCCCATCTGGCATAGTGAAAGTTTTCCCTGGTTTGTGTACCAAATCAAAGGAAAATAGTTGAATGAAAGCCACCCATCTTGTCATGGAGGCATTGGGTAAGCAAGGGGTGTTGATCATTTCAATTAAAGCCTTGGCATCAACTTGTAATTCAGAATGCTGTCCCCAAAGTATTGTCTGAAGCTTCTTGAGAATTCTTGCAACTCCACAGAGTTCCAATTTGGGTTGTGAGTATTTTGATTCCAAATTTGAAAAAGTTATTGATTCATATAATACTGGTCTGTCCTTTCCTTCTTTGTCTTCTTGAGTGAGTACTGCTCCTGCAGCAATGTAGCTTGAATCTACTGCTAGCTTAATTTTTCCTGCTCCTTTGTCATAATCCAATTTCTTGAGAGTTATTTCTTCTCCAACTATTCTTCTGAGCTTATGGAAAGCTTCTTCACATTTTTGATCCCAACCCCAGTCAACATCTTCTCTGGTGAGCCTCCTGAGTGGTGATGCAACTTGTGAGAAGTTTTCAATAAACATCCTTACATAAGCACAAAGACCAAGAAATCCTCTTATTTCCTTTTTGTTAAGAGGTGTTGGCCAATTTTGAATCTTGTTGATCTTTTGTTTTGAGATTGTTCTTCCTTTGAATGATACAACATGCCCTAGTATGTCCAAAGCTGGAACACAGCATGCAAACTTTGATCCTGAGATAGTGAGTCCTGCTTCTTCAAGCCTGAATAAAATTCTTTGTAAGGTTATGGCATATTCCCATATAAATCGTCTTATTGAGGGGTTTTCTGGTAGTGTTTCTTGGTTGTAAAGTGATCTTGGCCCTTTTATTCCTCCATCATCAATAAAAATTCCTACACTTTCTGGTATTTCTTCTTGGAGTATCCAGGTCATTTGGGCTTGGTATACTGCTACTGAGTTGGTGGCTCCTTGGGGTAGTCTTGTGAGTTGCATCCTTCCAAGGGGTGTTTCAAAAGTAGTGAGGGGTCTTGTAGTGACATCTAATTCTCTTTCATCATATCCTCCCATGATGTCTCCTAGTCCATAGCATGCTCTTCCTGCAAATGCATCTACAAATTCTTCAATATGAGGTGGTAAGCCAGCATCCTTGATGGTGACTTTGTTGAGTTCTTGAAGGTCATGGACAATTCTGAGTTTCCCATTTGATTTAGCCACACAAAAGATTGGGCTTGTGTAGCTTGAGGTGGATTGCTCATAGAGTCCAGTCTTGATTCTTTCTCTGATTAATTCAGTAAACTGAGGTAAAATTGATTTGGGAATGGGAGTGGGTTTCTTCTGCCAAGGTTCATGAGGTATTACTGGTATCTTGTAAGGTTTTCCATATGAGTGTTTGAGTAATCCTCTTTCTTCTTCACAGAAAGCTATTGCTTTTTCCCTTAAGGTAATAACATTTTTGAGTAAATTGATTTCTTCATTTGATAACCATCCTGGTGGGCCAAAATTGACTGCTTGCAGTCTTTCATGGGTGACCTTGAATGTTTCTTGAAATATAGGTGGGTTTGGTGATAAGGGTGTTTCATAAGGATCTCTTGACAAAGGTGGTCTTTCCAAAGGTGGGTTAAGGTCTTGAGGCATTGGCTCATTGACTGGTCTCACCTTCTTCAGGACTAATTTATATTTGGCTGCTAAAATTTGGTGATCCATCTTCAATCAGTGATTTTTTAATTCTTTCTAAGAATTTGCTAGTGTCCTGAAATATTGAGGTCTTCACAATTCTTCTTTTCTTCTTTCTTCCATAAAATAATGTAGTTTAAGGTCATACAGGACCTACAACTAGGTGTGTAACCCCTGTATATTAGGTATACAAGTCCTGCAGTTTAAGTCATGCAAGGACCTCCTGGCCTAATCCAAGGGCTTATCTTGATTCTTGATCCCCTTTGGGCTTGATTTTGGATTCCACTTGACTCTTGTTTTATTCTTCAATGTTCATGATTCCCACTTGATTCAAGATTCTTCTGGTTGTTTTATTTCTTGATAAGGAATTTTCTTGTCTTAGTTGATGGCTTGAGACTTCACTTTGTTCATTTTGGCCAATTTGATAATGCTAAACACCTGTAAAACCCCTTGTTCCTGTTACACAAAGGGAGCAGTTTATTGTCATGCTAAGGACAAAAATGGTCCTTCAGCACTTCTCCTGACTAGGACAATCCCCTCCAGCTTCTTGGCTGTTTTTTTTTTTTTTTTTTTTTTTTTTTTTTTTTTAATAATTTTCCCTGCCCAAGTCTACAGGGGAAGCAGTTTACTGTCATGCTGAGGACCTCTTGAGTCTTCAATCTTCTTTAAAATCCCAAGGGCAATTTGAGTTGAGTGTTTTACATCATCTTGTTGGTCCTTCATGTTGAGTGAGTCCTGAGTCCATAATTAATCCAGTGAGTCAACCTTCAGTCCATAAATCCTGACCACTTATTCTTGAATTCCAAATGAGTTTCAACCCAGAATCAAAGAAGTGTCCAAGGTCTTGTGTTGTCCAGAGGTCAATCCATAAGGAACTCCTGTTTTTCTTCATAAATAATCTTCTTCATTTTCAGTATTGTGAATAATTTCCCTATGATAAATTGTTTCCAAATTCTCTTGCTATTTCTTAAAAATAATGTATGTCCTTTTGTTCTTTTGTATTCCTGAATTACACCTGTTATAAAGAAATGAAAAAATAAAAAATTGTAATAATAAGGTGATTTGAAAATTGATTTTAATATTAATTTATTGATAAATATTGTTTAATAATATTTGTTTGGATGAGGGCCCCCCTCTCCATTTAAAAATCTTGAGTTGGTTCTTGAATTTTGAAGAGGATTTGTTCTCATTCCCCCAAAACTTCCACTATAAGGGATAGTGTAAGAAATAAGTTTCCCCACCCCTTATTTTTTATAGTGATTTTGATGAGGATAAATAATGATACAGTAAATATACATAATTTCCTTTTAATGATTACTCAATAAATTTTTATTTTTTATTTTTTATTTTTTTTATTTTTTTTATTTTTAATTTAAGTATAAAATAACCATTAAAGGAGATATCTGATTAAAAATCAAAATTCAAATTAAATAAACCTGAATCACAATTAGGATCCTGGAACTGTTTGGTTGAAGGTGGTAATTTGTGCCAATCAGTAAAAATTGGTGCTCTTGAGAGTATTTCTGATTAATATTACATAATTGAATGATCATAATTTGAGTCCTTTATTCATATAATGACCCTTATGATGCCACAACTCTTCCTTTTGGAATCATCATTGTGACTCAGACTTTATTTCAAGTCCATCCCCTTTATGGTTCAGATTTTCTGTTACCCACAAATGCATTTGAGTTGTTAAAAATATAAACAGTGAAAAATAAAAATTTGTACAATTTTTTTTTTAAAAAAACTCTTGTTTGCTTTTTGGGGGGCTTTTGAAATTCCTTTTGGAATCAATAGCACATTGAGGTGTTATTAATATGTAAATTCCCCAAATTATGTTATCAATTTATGAGTTTTTAATATAAATAACTCCTTCAGAGTTCAATTAATGCCTTCATGGCACAAATACTTCTTCTTTTCAAACAAGTTCCAATCACTCTCTTGTAGTTGAAGAAACATTTCAAATAAATTGATTATTTTTTTTTTTTTAAAAAAATAATACTTGATGTAGAGTTTTTTTTTTTTTTTTTTTTTAAATTATTGCTATTATTGAGTTGAAAAATTAAGCCAACTTAATGGCTCTTGTTGTAATAGTAGGAAAAGTATAATAGAATATTCTTGAGCTCATGAATGGGATATGACCCTCATTATTAGTTAAAATGAATAAATAAATTCAAAAAAGAAATAAAAGAATATGTTCAAAAGGCTAAAGTCAGTACATCTTTCTAATACTTGTTTATGATGAAATAAAATTAGAAAAAAATAGGAAATTAAACCTTAGGTAGTTTATAGTCTTGCCTAGGACTTATCCTGTTTTTTATAGTCCTTGATAAATCTTCTTGAATACTTCAAATAGGCAGTTTATGGTCTTGCCAAGGACCATATCTTGTGTTTTCCTTGGTCCTTGTTGATAATTTTAGTGATTTATTTTTGATATTTGAAGGGGCAGTTTATGGTCTTGCCAAGGACCATTGGTTTATTGTTTTGCATTTTGAGTCCTTGTTTAGAATTCTTTTTTTTCTTGATATTTAAATGTATTTCTTGATGTTTGAAGGGGCAGTTTATGGTCTTGCCAAGGACCATATGTTTTTGTTGATATTTGAAAGTGCACTTTATGGTCTTGCCTAGGACCATTGGTTTCTTTGCTTTGGTCCTTGTTGATAATTTTAGTGATTTATTTTTCATATTTGAAGGGGCAGTTTATGGTCTTTCCAAGGACCATTGGTTAATTTTTCTTGATTATTGTTGATAATTTGAGTGGGCAGTTTATGGTCTTGCCAAGGACCATATCTTGTGTCCAGGAACCTGATTGTTGCCTTTGGGGTTTCCTGGCATGTAATTTATCTTCAAAGCCAAGTTGTATAGTTATCTTAAACAGTTTATAGTCTTATTGAGGACTCATCTGTGGAAGCCAAATCAAATATTTTAGTATAGTTATTATTCAAAATAAGAAAGCATAAAAGATAAAATAGCAGTTTAAAGCCATGCTGAGGGCTTTATCTTTTATTTGTAGCCCTTTACCTATCAAAAAATGAAATATATCAGTTTTAATTCAATATCCAAAAAATAAAGTAAGAATGAAAAATAAAACAAAATAAGCAGTTTATAGCCATACTGAGGGCTTGCATTGTCCTTTATGGCCCTGTAGCACATAAAAGGTAAAATATCTCAGTTCAATTTAATATCAAGGATAAAAAGATCATGAGAAATAAAGTAAAAGAAGCAGTTTATAGCCATACTAAGGGCTCATTTGTATATTGAAGACCTGTAGCACAATTAAATGTGTCAGCTCCATTTTTATCCAAGACAAATTAAGAATGAAAAAAGAAATAAGCAGCTTAAAGCCTTGCTGAGGGCCTTATCTTTGTCCAAACACTTTTGTTTGATAATTTTTGGTTTTCAGGGGATTTGATTTATCTTCAAAGCCCAGTTGCATAATTAAACAGTTTATAGTCTTGTTAAGGACTCCTTACTCTTTATAAGCCTTATGCTTATAGCATCAGGACAATTCTTGAATGATAAACACCTAATTCATGAAATATACTTATATATATACTGTTTTTGTTTTGTTTCTTTTTGTTTCTCATTAGAATACACCTGCATCAAAAATAAAAAGACAATTTCAGCATTGATAGAGGAAAGAAGAATCAAATAAATAAAATCAAGCAGTTTTAAGCCATGCTGAGGGCTTTTTGTGTTCATTATTTCCTCTAATTATCAAACTAAAGGGAAAATCAGTAAAAAAAACATAAAAAATAAAATTTGAGCAGTTTAATGCCTTGCTCAGGGCATTTTTTTATTTAAAGCCCTATAGCACATCAAAATGAAAAATGTCAGCTTAATTTGATATTAATGAGACAATCAACAAATTCCAGCAGTTTAATGTCTTGCTGAGGACATCTATCAATTTATTATCATTTTCCAAGTCATGAAAAAAAAATAAAAAAAATGTCAACAGTTTAAAGTCATGTTGAGGACTTTTATTATTCATATCCAGAAAATAAATTAATTCAAAGAGAAAAAAAAACATCAGTAATATTCAGATTTAATCAAAAAAAATAGAAAATAAACAGTTTCAAGTCTTGTTCAGGACGCCTTAATGTTCATCTCTCTTTTTTTTTTTTTTTTTTTTTATATCCTTTTTTTTAATTTAATTTGTTTTCCTGATTTATTTTAACAAATTTCATTTTATTCTTTGGGTTCTCTCTTCACTAAAGAATGTGGTCATCCAAGTGAGGGTTTGTTGTTGAGAGGGCTAGAGCACTCTTGTATCATTTAAGACCAGCTCGTGTAGCTGATTTGGAGCTATAATGCACTCTTACTTCCCCTGTAAAGCTCCAAAACTCGTCGGGAAATTGTATTTGGGCTAATACAGGTGGTATTACACCTTTACAAATCTTAAAAGAATATCGGCTGTTTTTGTTTTGGGTGGGTGTTATCTATTGAACAATATGTTCAAATTGAATCGGACTGGGGTGTTGGGATGATCCAGGTCTTTTAAAGAACCTCCCTGAATGCCCAAAGTCATTCAGGTCGGTCCTTTCAGTGGAATCGTGGGTGATTGAAGCTTCAAATCACTTTGGGTGAGTTGTGCTTTGGTTGATGGGTCTTTTGAACTGTTGTAACCGTCTCTGTTGATTGAATCATTCAGGAATGACTTCCAGGGCCCTGGGAGTTGATGATGGCCTTTGTAAACAGTCAAAAATACCTCTGGGTGAGTTTTCAGTCACCTTTGGAGGGCTCCAAAGGTTCCAATGTGATCCTAACCAGGTATACCTGTGGTGGCGGCTGTAGAATCCTTTTCTGGTAGTTGCATCTGTAGAATACCACCTCCAAGCTAAATCCACCCATCGACTCTGACTTCTCATCTTTGATGTACTAGTGAGGTGCTAGTGAGTGTGATTCTTTGCTTGCTGTTTTACTGTTGCAATAAAACTGTAGGTGGTATTTTCTTAGCTTTCGTGAACAAATTAAGTTGGCTTGAAGCCGCTAGAAGCCACATTTTGCCCACTTCCTCAGCCGTTATTATAACTCCTTGTTTGACGACTGCGTGCAAAGGCTGGATGCAAAACAAATGATGTTTTTGTTAGCTTGACAATTTACTGACGAGCCAACCTTTCTGCATGCAATTCAGTTTTGTTGTTCTTGTAGTGTGGCGTTAAGGCAGTGAACTGATGTTGGAATTTGACAGCTTGAGTGCTTGATGAGGTGCTGATGCAGGATCTTATAGGTCATATCTTGCAGTTATAGTGTAATTAGCACAAATAGGTTCCAATTCTTCTACCCGCTTGTTACTTTGGTGCAGTAGTTTTTTACAAAGGTCCCCATCCTATTGTTTGTGTATTAAGCGGGTATTTGGCTGTATTCATATTTAAATTGGTGATCATAAGTCTATGATGGTGACAGCCGAGGTCCTCCAAAGGATTTTGTGAGGTGATTTGAGGGCAATAATACGGTTTTTATCATGTCTTTTCCTGTGGTGTTTTAGTAGGAGTTTTCAAGGCTTTGTTGTTCTGAGTGGATCCTAATGATCGAGTACAGTCATGTCAGTTAATTTTAGGTTTGTTGGTACTGGAACCTGGGAGTATTTGTCTAAATCCACCCCCAACTCCATCCTGTGATCTATCATGCTGTAATGATATTCTTCTAGTATTTCATTGAAGCAGCTAATTCAGTTCCTGTCAATTGATGAGGTTCTTAATGCAAGATTGCCTCATCTGCGTCTGATTTAGTGACCAACTAGAACTACCTCCTTCGAAGGCTTGCATTTGAGGTAATGGAAGGTCTGGTTGAGATTTCTGGGCTATCATCTGTCAAAATGTTATTTTTGGAGGAGCTATCGGAACTCATTACCATTTTCTGAATCCAAGCTATCACCATACCTAGCCTGTACAGTTGACCTCAAGTAGGGTCTCTGTAAGGACATTTAGTTTTATGATGCAAGATTCATCCAGTATTGTTAAGCGAGATGGCAGTGCTGCTGTCTTAAACTTGCTAGCTGAATGCTTTAGCATATCCAACGGATCTGAGGCTTGCTGATTTGAATTTTTCCTTCTCAATAATCGTTTTTGGTAATGGATGTGAGACGCACAAGATTCCTGTTTGTCTTGGATTGGTGAGATCTAAAACTGTATTGTCTGATCTTGTACTGATTGTATTCATGGAAGACACGCCATTTTCTGAGTGGAGTTAGAGTGCTATGTACCACCATTTTCTGAGTGGAGTTAGAGTAATGTTAGTTTATACTGGCTGAGTCAGAAACCACAAGTCAGCCTCCATAGAGTTTTCCTATAAATACCCCCCTCATCTCTTCCATCTCTTTTCCCCACTTTTTGCTTTTTTTTTTTTAAAAAAATAAAATAAAAATAAATAAATAAGTAAATAATAAACTTGAGCTAAATTTAAGTTGAAATATGAGTTAAGCTAGGTTCTACAAAAGAAATTAAAGGTAGATAAATTAAAATTAATTTAGTTTAACTGCAATAAAGTAGATAGCTAAAGAAATAAAAAACCATAAGCCTATCTAAAAAAAAAGAAAAAAAAAAATATAGTTGAAGATAAATTATTTATTAAAACTTTTAAAGGTACTTTGTCTATCTGTCCCTGCTTTATTTTTGAAAAACAAGAATCATATAATTTGAATGTAATGTATGTTTTTTTTAGCTATAATTTATCAACTAAATAGATACTAATGTTGTCTTTTTTTTTGTAGATCTTTTTTTTATTTATTTATTTTTGAATAAAATAAAAAAGTAAGATAATATAAATAATGAAATGAGAGAGGAAGGAAATAAATAAATATTTTTATCATGTAGGTTTTTTCTTTAGTTATCATCTACTGATATGAACTGAATTGAAACTGATTGTGTTTTTCTTTCTTTTTTTTTTTTAATTTTTAGAAATAAGAATAATAATAATAAGTATATTAATAAGAAGTAAATTTATTATCAAGTAAGCTCATATTCTATTTATTCCTTCAAATCTTATATGAATTGAAGCTTATTTTTGAAATTTTTTAATATTTTCTTTTGTTTCTATCTCTTTTAGTATGGTAGAAAATTGAAATTTTAAGGAGGGAGGATAAAAAATAGTATTTAAAAAAATTGATGAAATAAATAATAATAATATCAATGGAAATAGGATGGATGATTAATCAAAGAATTGGGTACTTAGCAGGTGATTGTTTTTCAAATTGACTCCTTTGACCAAGTATTTTCTTCACTAATTCCTGTTTGATAAATTTTCCTCCCCTCCATTTTTTTTTTTAAGAGCTTTGAAAAGGTATTCTTGACAGAAGGATCTCCATTCTTTTGTATTGAATTTAGTTACACCACCTTTGAGGATGAATATTGATGGTATAAATGTTTCCTCCCAGTGACAATCCCATGTGGTATTTTTTACAATATAATTTCCTGAGATTTTGCTAATTGTACCATTTTTAATTTGAAAATCCTGGAGGTTGAACCAGTCTTGGCATTCCCAGGTCCTCCAAAATAGTGATTTTCTGAGGTGTTCATCCATGTGAAAGATTTCATTCCAGTATGGACTTCCAAGGTTTCCTGCAATTCCGTCCCAGGTCAGTAATTCCAAGAATTCATATTTTGTAAGGTTGAATCCAGGTAGTTCTTTCCATGGATGAGATATGAGAGTTTCTGATGGTGAGTTTTCTTTTTCAAAGATGTCCTCAAACTCAATGTATGGAAGGATTATTGTGGAGATGTCTGGACAGGTTTCTGGTTTTGTTTGTAAGAACCATTCAGGATATTCACTTTCTTCTTGGGCATTATTGTAATTGGTCCAGACTTCTTTTTCTTCTATCCAGCTGATATCTGTGTCCATTGACCTGGTATTTTCTTCAGGTAATGGCCATGACTCCATTTTGTAGGATTTTGTGGGTTTAAAAAGTATCAAAAAGGTAGTAATATTTGAGAATTTTAAAAAAATAGCTTGAGGGTAATTTTAATGGGATTTGGATGGTAATTTTGGGTAAGAAATTTGGATATTCCTCTTTGATAAGGCAGGAGGTCACTGCCTAATGATTTTATGGTTGGGGTGAGTGAAATTGGTGATTTGATTTGATGAGAGTTGATATTCCTCTTTGATAAGGCAGGAGGTCACTGCCTGGTGATTAATTGAGTTTAAATCTGACTTTTTTGTTTGATTTTTGAATTTTAGAGCTGTTATGTGTCTTCAAGATGGGCCTTGATGGTTTGAAATTGAATTGGTCCATTAATTCTTGAGTAATTTGATTATTAGTTTTGTCAGAAACCTCCAAAAATTTCAGCAATTCCTTGATTTCTTCAATTTCTTGGTTTCTTGATATTGATGAAGTATCCTTAAAGTGCCAAAGGTTCTCTGTATTGAAATATTCATGTTCTGGTGCCCAATGAAGTTCTTCATTGATAATTTGGTCTTCTTTTATTAATTCTTCCCCATAGGATCCAAAAATTGGTGAATTGGCCATGATGGAGGTGATTGATATATTTTTGTAAGTTTTTTTTTTTTTTTTTTTTTTTTTTAAAAAAAAATACTTTATTGATAAATTTCTTCTTTGTTAAGGCAGGAAGTCACTGCCACTGGAGGAACATAGAGAAGAAACTAATGATACTTTTTTTTTTTTTTTTTTTTTTTTTTGGTGATACTGATACTGATACTGATACATTTTAAAGAAAATTTCTTGCTTTTGGTGATGTTATTTAAAGTTGAGCTCCCCCAAGGGGGAAAGGTAAGTGTCTGTTGAGTAATCTGGCCAAAATAAGATCTTTGAGGGCTTCCAAAAAGGCATTTCTTTCCCCAATTTCTTGTTCTGATGGAAATTTTGACCACCATAAGTTTTCATCAATGAATATATATCCATCTCCAACCCATTTCAGTCTTCCAGTTTGATATGTTGATCCATTTAATCCAAGGTACCACTGGGCCCAAATTTGATTGAAGTAAAGTCCTCTTCTTGGTAGTGTGGCCATTTCAAATATTTCATCCCAGAATTGATTTTTAAGGTTACCTTTAATTCCCTCTTCAGTTAACAGTTCTAGGAATTGGATTTTGTTCAAGTTTGCTCCTGGAAGGTGACATAAATATTTATCTTCACATAAAATTTCTTGAGCTTCATCTCCATAAATATCTTCAAAATTGATATATGGCAAGTAAATGTAGTTGTATTCATTTTCTAGGATGGATTCTGTTTCTTCATCTTCATTGAGAGGTTGCTGGATGAATTCAGGATTTTCCAGTTGCCATTCATAAGGCTCTTCTTGGTTGTTCAATGGTCTGTCCAAGAAGTTGATATGGTATGTGTCTTTTAATTTTTTGTCTCTTTCTTCCATAATTTTGAGGTCTTCTTCAATTTCATTTATAATTTCTTCATCTGAGAGCTCATGATGTTCACTAAGTCTGACTTTCTTCTTTTTGGGTTTAGGTTTGAAAGGATTTCCATTTATTTTTTCATTTCCATCCACTAAAATCTGGAAGATTTCTTTATTATTGTAAATTGGCTTGTAACTTATGTTGGGTAATTCATCTTCAGAGGTTGAGTCTTCAAGTTGTCTTTTGAGGTTGTTTGGCCATTGGTTATTTGGTAAATCTTGACCAAACTTACCACTTTTTGGAGATATGGATAAATCTTGGGTCTTCTGGGTCAAATTTATCATGGTATTGTCACCTTTTTCATTTTGAAACTTCTTTCCTGGTGTATTTCTGACCAATGTTGCCATATTGCATAAATCCATTCCTCTAGGTGGTCCAGTTTTTCATCCAAGTGCTTGAGGTTTGCATATTGGCATGCATAATCTTCTTCCATCAGGTTCTTGATAGCTTAGTATTTCACCTTGTTTATGAGAAAATTCCAGCCTGATATTGTTGTCTGCCAAGAAAGGTCTTCCAAGTACTGTATGGACAGATCCTTTTGCAATAAAAAAGTGTATTTGAGTTTCTTCACCTGAAGCCAAGATGATTGGAGTAAATTCTGAAAGTGCAACCAATGAAGTAGTATGGCCTCCAATTCCCCTCAGGTTCATGTTAAGATTTCTTGTTGTGAGTGAGGCTTTGATTGCTATTTCTTCTGGTATGATGTTGAGTTCTGCCCCAGTGTCTACTAATGCTCTGATAGGATATTCTTCCTTTCCAATAAAGATTTCCATAAATCCCAAAGGACAAGCATAATGAATCTTGGGTTTTGGTATTTCTTTGAATCCAAAGGTTAATAGTCTTTCTTGAAGATCCATTGAGTTGAGTGATTTAATCTTTTCCTTGTCTTTTTCTGATAATTCCTGCAATTTATGGACAAAATTTGGTGACATCCTCAAAATTTCTTCAATGGTGAGGTTGATCTTTTGTTGCATAATTTTTTTAATAATTTTGTCAATTTCCAATTTTGTTTCAACTTGTTTCTTTTGAGGTTTTCTGAGCTTCTATTCTTCTTTTGGAATTTCCTCATCTTCATTCTTATTGGCAATATTTTCAATTTCCTCCTCATGCTGGTCAAATTTTGGAATATTTGAATTTTGGAATTTAGTGGGAATTATTACTCTTTCTTCTTCCTTTTCTTCTTCAATGTAAGATCCTGGAATTTCTGCCTTTTTCTTTGGCTCTTGATTTTGGGATTGTCTTTCCAACCTTTGTTTTGTCTGTCTTAGTCCAATATGTGATTCAAAAGGGTCATTGGCTGAGGAAATGGTAGGTGGTTTCCAGTTTGACCAATCTTCAACATGTGCAATTGAGGTTGATTTATCTTCTGATTTCTTTTCAGTGGTCTTAATCTCTTCTTCTGGTTTTGGTTTTACAGTAGGTTTATCCATAAATTTCTTGTTAAGCTCTGCTTGTTCTTTTGCAAAGGCCCTGACTATGTCTTTGGCACTTTCATTTCCTTCCATAGGTACTCTCTGATAATTGGGGAAGAGGTAAGATGCTCCTTGGGTTCTGACAATTCTTCTGTCTAAATCTTCAGCAAGGTGAGTGCATCTAGTTGCTGAATGTCCTTCTTCCTTGCAGTAAGCACATTTCATTGGTGGTCTTGGAGCCATCTGAGCTGGTATGTAAGGTTGGTAACTGGATGAAAGTGGGGGTAAAGGATTCCTTTGCCTGTATGGCTGATTATTTTGGGGAAATCTTTGCTCTTGATTATTGTTCCAGTTCCTTCTTGGTGGATTCACTGCTTCTGAAAGGCTTTTAAGTGGATTCAAAACTTCTTTAACTGATTCTTTTCCTTCATTTCTTGGTTGAGGCTCTGGTTGTGGAGGATTTTTGATCTTTTGGGCGAGTTCTTTTACTTGTTTTAAAACTTCATCCCAGCTTTCATCCTCAAATCTTGTTTTCTTTTCTGGAGGTTTTGGTTTAGAAAATTCTTTTTGTTGAATAAGTACCTTGGCCTCCAAGTCTTGTTCAATGTATAATTTCAAAATATCCAATCTTGGAATGATGTAACCTCCATCCAAGGCTTGAACCATAGCTCTGTCTTTAATCATTTCTTTGTAAATTGATTCTTGAACACTAGTGGAAAGGCTGGCCAATATTTCCTGGTTATGCTTGATATCACCTTGGATATATTGGTATCTTTTGAGGTAAGTGATGATTGCTTCATATTCCCCAATGAATTTTCTGTATTGAGTCACGTTTCTTATTCCACCTTCTTGTTGAGTTTTTGTGAATAATTCAGTGATTGAGGATAATCTGTATCTTCTTTCAGGTGAGACTGTTCCCCATCTTCTTTTCATATCCACTTTCAATTGATCCCAATCAGCTGTTTCATATCCTGGCATTCCTTCAATATGATAACTGATTTCTTCATCTTTTGTCCAAAATGCTATTTGTCTTGCAATGTCTCTTCCACTTGCTCCTTCAATTTCTGCAATATTTTCAACTTTCTTGATGAATCTTTCAACATCCTTTCCATCAAACCACAAGTTATAGTCCTTGGCTCTGATTTTCACTATTGGAGTAGTGTTTCTTGGAATTTCTTGATGTAATGGAGTTGGCATTTGGGAAGAAATGTTGACTCTTCTTGGTAAGTGTCTTTGTTCTGTATAAGGTGTTGATGTGGCCATGGGTCTAGGATAAGGTGAAGGTGATCCATGCTGCCTGAATGATCTTGGAAGGGTGGTTTGCTCTTCAAGTGGACTATTTTGTGGAGTATAACTTGATGATTTACTTTTCCCTTCTTTTTTGAGTAGTGCTAGTAATTCTGCTTGCATTTCTAGCATCTTCTGCTGAAGTCTCTCTGTTGAAGACATTTCTTCCTGTCCTTCAACAGTTTCTTCATTAAAGTTTTCTTCCTGGATTTCTTCAATACTACCAGGTAATTTTGATGATGAAGGTTTATCCATTTTTGATTGGTTTATTTCTTCTTTTGATTCTGGTATTGAGTTATTGATTTTATTTCTTTCAAGGAGATCAAGGAAAAATTTCTCCACAACCTTCAAGTCCCTTTTATTGGTCCTTGGTGTTGCAATTGGGAAATTGGAATATTTATTTGATTCCTCCCCTAGTTCTGTTTCTTGCTTTGGTGGATAATAGTAATGGTCAGAGTGAGTTGATGATTCAGATTCTTGAGATGATGGTTTTTGCTGATTTTGATTATTTGACTCCAGTTTTTGTTGTGAAAGATATTCTGGAGTAGTTAAGTTTTTTTTTTTTATTTTAATTTTAATTTTTATTGAAGTTGAGGTTATCTGGCCACTGTTGGGACACCAGATGTGGGAACTCCTCTTGTGTGGGATTAAAATGAGGCAGTACCTGGAGGGGGAAATCACAGGTAACTAGTTTTGAATTGCTAATAACTCCTGTAACCAAGGGTGGCAAGGGTGTATTGCCTGCCCCTCCTGAAATACTGAACAAAATCTTCCTTGGAGCTCACAAACCAAAATAAAATTAGTAAGTGGCTTTACAACTGCAGAAGACAAAATTCAGCAGTCTCAGATCAGACCTATTCAATAAAATAATATGAAAAATAATGTCAGTAATTTGGTTAATTTTTAGATTTTAATGAAATACTTGTCTGTTTAATTTTAACAATTTTGGTTAAATTGAGGTTAGTTGTTTCTTCTTGGTGATAATTCCTTGGTAGGTTGGGTTATTTAAGGTTTTCTGGAAAATTTGATTGGTGTTGTTAAAGGTAATTTTGTTGAGGTATAGTTATAATAGAGAAAAATAATTTTTGAAAGGTTTTTTATTTTTTTTTTAGGAGTGTTTAATAATAAGATAAAATATCACTTGTTAAGTTTAAGAGGTAAGATTCTTTGATATTTGATTTTTAAATGGGTAAGTTAGTTTTAAATCTTGATAAATGGTGTTTATTTTACTGGATAAAATATTTTAATAGAGTATTAAGCCTAATCTTGGGTACTGGGTAATTTTTATTTTTATTTTAATAATAATAAGATTCCACTGAGCTTAGCTACTGGGCAATCTTCAACACTATAGTTCCACTGAGCTTAGCTACTGGGAAAGTAAATTTACTATAATTTTCTGGACTACCTCCCAGATGAGGGATGAATTATTCCTATGCTCCTACTGTGCAGTGGATATAATCTGCATGGGATATATTTGCATGGGGGGGGATTTTGAAATTTGGGGGAGAGAGCCCCTCTATTTATACCTTTTGGGAGCCCAGGGGGCCCTCCATGGGAGCTGTCTTTTTCCACCTTAATTCCTCTTGATTTCATCATGTGACTCTGTTTTTGGTGAGGACCTTTCTTGCATGGGTCAGGTGATTTAAGGTTTGGTGATAATTTTCTCTCTGCACAGCCTCCATTTATCACATGATTGTCTTTTGGTGGACTAATTATGATGTGATATTCTTGGATTTTCCTTGCATGCATGAGGTGATTTCATTTTGGCTGAGGATTTTTCTTGTGCACAGCCTCTTTTCTGTCACGTGATATTCTGTTGGTAGATACAGTATCACATGATGACCTTGTAATTCCTTTGCATATGTCCTATTTTAGGTTTGGTAGAAATGGCTGTGTAATTTATGCAGGTGTCATGGTTGTTTTTCTTCTTTTTGAACTTTAAAATGAAGTCAGGTGATAATTTCTTGCACTGGTGAATTTACTGTTATGTATGAGCTGATGTGATTTTTTGAGTTTGGCACATGCTGTGCATAGTCATGTGGTTGATATTTAATTAAAATTGTGTACTGCATGCAACCTGTTGTAACTTGCTTTGGTTTGCATGAGGTGATGAGTGGTGTAAATAAATATGTTTTAAGGCTTTAAGTGGGGTTGCTGTGGATATAAGATAAGGTACTCCTGGGCTGTGTTTTAAATGAATTGCAGGAATTCCATGGAGCTGAGCTTTGCATCATGTGACTTTGAATGCAAGTTGGCTGTATAGCTAATGCATGTGTCATTTTCTTGCTGCATGAGTCCTGTGGCTGTAAGGGGGTGTAATTTAAAGGGTGGTACCTTGTTTGTTGTAACTATTTTACTATATGTAACTTGATTTTACATATGCATAATGAAATTGAATAATTTATTTAAACACATACACTGCCCTTTGGTGCCTGTGCAATGGTTTTATGAGTTAAATCCAGCTTCTTGCTGTAAAATTGACCTTTTGGGTGTAAATTTGAGTGTAAGTCTGCCTGTAGGCTGGATTGACTGCTGTTTTGGGGTACTATGAGCTTGAGCCTGGTGAAAAAAAAATGGTATGGAATACCACAATACCAGATGAAAGCAGTAAGAAAAGTTGAATGGAGTGGAAAAAAAAACCCCATACGATCGAAATGAAGTGGGGGAATGAAGAGAAGAGGATGCAGAATTTTTTTTAACTGGTCTCCCCGCCCTGCGGAGAATTGGCCGGTGGGCAAAGAATCTTCCAGAACCCCATCGAATATTTGTAGAGTAGGAGATCGGAAATGCCTTTGGGGCCGGAGAATCCCACGGGGGGCAGGCTTAATCAAGACCAGTTCAATTTCCAAACAAACGCCACTTCAAGATCAACAACCGCCACAGTTGCGGATCGTCCGGAACTTACTTAATCCGCGCATAATCAAGAAACATTCTCCAACAATATTTAAAACCTGATCCCACTTTTATTCTTTTCTTCTCTCATCTCACCTTTTGCATTCTTACTTCTATTCGCTCCCTCTCTTAATTTCTTTCCTTTACTTTGCTTCTAAAATCTTGTTTCGTTTATTAAAAAAAAAAGATCTCATTTGATTCAGGTATTGTCTCATATCAAAACTCTTGTTCAAGTGATAATTCTAGTGACTGATGTTCATCCCAATATCAGATTACACGTTGTTGATGCTGCTCTACTGTTGTCTTAATATTGTTTTATACTGGGTGTCCACCGTTTAGGTATTCTATTGTCCTTCTATACTAACACCCTATATTATTGTTGACGTAATCTTATCACCGTTTAGTTTTGTTCTCTAAAACTAATGAGCCATCTAACCCTGTCGTGACAGTACGTCTATTACTCAGTTAGTCGTAGAATTGCTTTTTTTGTTTATTTCAAGCAGCAATGCCTGCAGGTCTCTTTGAATGGAACTGTATGCATTTGCGTTGTTTTAGTACGAGTTGTCAGTACTTTGTTTTTTGAGTAGATTCTAATGATCGACTGTCATTTATCTATCGGCTTGTCATAATTACCACTCTGAGTGCTACTTTCTACTAAGGGTGCCACCCGTGGGAATCCCCAGCATATCTGTGCATACCTATCCCCGTCCTCGCCATATTTCCGGGGAGTTTTTGGTCAACATTCTTTACCGGTACCAAACCGGACACTTTTGGAGGGGTCGGTTGGGTTGGTCGGAGAGTACCCCTCCAGACTCCCACTTGATTTTTTCCTCATCCTTTTTTTTTATAAAAGGTCTGCCACCAACCCTTCCTCCCTTTCATCCTCTGAAGTTTTTTCTTACTTTTTTTTATAGGCTGTGCCACCAGCCCTTCCCCCGCTTTCATCCTCTCATTTTTTTTCTCATTCTTCTCTATTTCCTCCCTCAACCTCATTTTTTCTCTGCTATGGTTATTATCCAGCTCTGCCCATTTGCAAGTTGCTATTGAACCAACTGCTCTTTTACAATAAAAATACTTCTATTACCAAAGCCATTTTTTATAAAAATCCTTTTTATTTCTTTTTTTTGATATTATTTGTGAAAATTTCTTTCTATCAAGTTTACCTACAACAATCACCATGTCATTGGCCGCTGTTTCCCAAGCATCAAGCCCTAGTGAGGCTGTGGCCACCACTCAAGCATCATTAAGCATGGCACCAACCAACCCCAAATGCTCTTGGGTATGGCTCTATTTCACAGATCTTACTAATGGATCTGTTGAATTCCAAGTAACCAACAACTCTGGAACCCTTTGTCAAAAACAATTAAAACACAATCGGACTGGAAGTACAAAGTTCATGAGTGATCATCTTAATGCTTTGCATTGCTTAAGCAAACCAAGCAAGAAGTATTCAAGTTGTGGCACACTTGATAAATATATTCAAAATGTCAGACCCAAGCAGGTGAGTCCAATTTTATTCTATGTATATTTGCTTTGTATTTACTTGTGGATTCTTTCTTACACAATCCAGGCTCTTTCTTCAGATACGTTGAAAATGCCATTTTTTACATGATTTCCAACTGTGATCTTTCTCTATCTATTTGCAAAAATCAATCATTTTGAGCCATTCTTGAATTGTGCAATCTGTCTGTAAAACCAATACTTGTTGGACAAACAGAAATTTCAGCACACCTATCAAACATATATTTTTATCACCAATAACATATTCAATACTTGTTATTCACCAACAAAGCTTTTGTCTCATTCACTACCAATACTTGGACCAGCCCTAATATGAAATGCTATATGGCTGTAACTGGCCACTTAAACATATTTTAAATTCTGTTGGGTCTCACTGAAATCCAAGGTGAGCTTTTTCTGATTTATTTAACTTTTTTTTACTTGAACATTTTTTGTTAGGTGATCATTCAGGGACCTTGCTAGCTGAAGAATTTCGGCAAATTCTTGAGCGATATAATCTTGAAGACCATATTGTTTCAATAACCACAGATAATGCATTGGTTTCTTCCTTCATCAGCCAAACCAATCTGATTGGTTGTATGGCTCATACAATTCACCTCTCAGCACGCGATGGAATTCAGGCGCTGGGTAAGGGAACTGAGCCAAATCAAGAAAATGCTGACAATGGCCCAATAGCCATCTGTAGTATTGTTGACCCACCAGAAGGTCAGAATTTGAACTAAAATTCAATAATCTCATGCATTTCAGGCCTTGGCTCTTATATTAGGCAGGGCCCACAATGAAGAGAGAAATTCATCACAGTTGTGAAGCTGTTTTATCAAGGTCAATAACCTTTTAACAAATGTTTGTACAAGATGGAACTCAACCTATTACTTGTTGGAATGCACATGGTCACTCAAGGAAGCATACAATCAAATCTGTGGTCCAACAACCATGCAACAGTATTGACTATCCTCTCTTGAATGGGACAAAGTCAAGGTAATAATTGACTTCCTTTATCCCCTTTATGAAGCTACCACCATAATATGTGGATCAAAGTATCCACCAATGAATTATACCCTACCACTCTATATCTTACTCATCAAGCAAATCAATCAGGTAAGTTTTTTTAGTATTGATCTTTTTCTTCTGATAGCTGATGGTGTCTTATTATTAGGCTTGTGAAAACTATGATGTTCAGCCAATCCAACCCACGGCGGAAGCAATGGTAGCAAAGCTATCAAAATACCTGCAACTTCAGCTCATCAAGACCTCCGCAATTTTTGCAGCTGTTCTTGACCTGTGCTTCAAGATCAAATTTTTCAAGACCTACAACTCAACACTTGAAAAACTCGGTACTTCAGCAAACCAGTTCTCCAAGATTTTTGAAGAAAAACCAAGGAAGCAGTCCAATGGTGAATTTTGATGAGAAGGACTCTGGCTTTTTCAATGAAATGTACTAATCCACTCCATTTGAAGTGAGTTCCTTCAAACATGAACTCAATCAATGCTTATCAGAACCAATTGAACCAAAGGCTACCAATATCCTCAGCCTTTGGAGATCACGGGAAACAATGTTCCCTACCCTTGAAGTGATGGCTTGTAAGTATTTAGCTATACCAGCTACCAGTGCACCATCTGAAAGAATCCTTTCAGGAGGCCGAAAGATTATTACTTATCAGCGCGAATCTCTTTCAGTGATGCATGTAGAGCATTTGACTTGTCTCAAAAGCTGGTTACGCACCTTTGGGCCTCTCTACTCCAGTGATAATTAGTTAATTCCCTCACTTATTTTGTATTATTTCTTTCTATCATGAAATACAAATTAGTCTATTCTGAGCACAAAAGGGTAAGGGTTCCAGGCTCTCTTGAGCCACACAATGGCCCCTGTCCCCTGCAGAGCCCCAAAAGACTTTCCTTAACTAAGTTCTTCCCAGTCTTTGACCTTGAAGGCCTCCCCTTAGGGGATTCCTTGAAAGCCCGGGTACAGGCGGAAGCCTTACTGTCTACAATACTTGATGCAGTTCTGTATTGGTATTCTTCTAGAGCTTTATTGAAGTGGTTAATTGATTTCAAGTCACTTGATGAGGTTCTAATGCAAGATTTCCCTGTTTGTATGTTATTTCTCGTTAATTTTGTGTTACACCATTTTTCAGTCCTCCTTCAGTGCATGTGAGATCATTAAATGATTTGTGGAAACTTCTGTGTTCTTTTTCTATTCATTTGCAGCCACTATACTTTTTCTGGTGCCAATAATTATGTTGAGAAGATCCAGATGATTGCATTCAGCTGCCCATTTCTGATTGTTGATTCTGGTACTGTGGAAACTCTTGTTGAAGTGAAGATACATTTGCGTTTAAAAAACAAGTATATGCAGGAAATGAAGTCCTGTAATAAGTTTTAGTTGTTGATAATATTAATTTCTTAATTGAAAATAGCTGTATATAATGTTCTTTATCTGAAAGACTTGATGTGCTTGAGAAGCTGTTATGATAGGCTCTAGCCTGTCGGATGAAGCTACAGCTTGATTTGATCATTGGTGACTGCAATTCAGCCAATAATTCTTCATATAAGTACACACTCTTTGCTGTGCTACAGCTGGGCACATTGATGGTGATTTTTTATGCACCGCATAACAGTTCTTAATTCCTAGCCTTAGTGTAGCTGTATAGAAGTACAGGTGAGGTTGTCCTCAAAAGGCCCTTCTCAAAGCCTAAAATGTATCCTTAATTGGTAAAAAGTTTCATGAGAGGAGTTAGATAGCATTAAGCTAAAAGTAATGAAGAAACACAAGTCAGCCTTCAGAATTTTTTCATATAAATAGACCTCTTCCTCTAATTCCATGCCCTTAAATATTCATCCTGTCGTTGTAATGACTGAATTAATTTTCACGAAATTATAATTCCAATAATATTGAAATAAATTTGGGTAACATGGCCATAGTACCCTATTAAGTGAAAGATTTTGTTCTTTGACTTCAACAACACCATTCAAACTCTCCTTTTTTCCTTCACTGTTATTTTTTATGTCTCTAAAGGCCTTTTTATTTTGTTTTCTATATGAGAATCTTTATCAATCAGATCTTGGTGCCCCAATAAGAGCTTGAGATAATTGATATCTATCAGATCCCATCTTGTAAGCTAGTAATAGTATCAAAGGATAAAATAAGAAAGAAATATATCTTGATAATTTTCTTCATATTTCTGATGCAATATGAGAAAATATTGTATAGATTCCCCAAAAAGGTGGCTTCTATTAAGAAAGAGCCAATTTAATCTACAAATTTGGCTTATAATAAGCAAAATCAATCTAAGAGTAGAATACACAAAATAAGTTAACCAGTAAAATTAGGTTGAATTCTATAAATCCCCCCAAAAAATACTATAGTTCATTAGTTGACAAAAAAAATATTTATCTAGAATAAGCTTAATTAGATAAATAGTTGATTCCATTTTGTTTTTGTTTTTTTAAAAAAATAAAACAATAAGATAATAAAATAATTAAATACTAAAATACCAAAGTATTCAATATCAAAATAATAAAATGATAGAATGATGAAATAATGAAATAATAAAGTAATAAAATAAAATAATAATGAAATTAACGGATAAAAATAAGGATAGGATTATATTCTGTATCTAATTATTTATGAGTTTTGTATAAGTATATGTTATCTTTTTCAAATATTCAGATTATTATCTGTTTGGTAAGTTTATATATTAATAAAACAATTCCCTGAAGAATACCAATAAGTGATTGAAGCTTTTTTAAATACTAGCTCTCTCTTACTTCCTGTTTTGAAAAGGAAATTATTCAAAGGTAATGTACTTTTTTCTTATTTTGTTCTTATTTAATAAGTATAGTGTCAGTTGAGACTAATTCTGTCTTATTTTTAGATTTATCTATTTTTTTCTTATTATAATTTTGTTTTTTTGAATATTTTTCTGCTAATGACTCCAATTAGAAATGAGACGAAATAGATAAAAAATAAGGAAATAGAAATAGAGTATAATCCTGACATTATTTAAGTTATTTCTTTATGGTTATCATCTAATGATATGGGTTGAATTGAAGTTTATTGTTCTTTTAATTTTATTTTATTTTCCTATAATTAATGATGATGATGATTGTTTTGTTTTTTTGTTTTTTTTAATCTTGAGAAAAACAATATAACTATAGGAGAAGATATTCAATGCTTCTAAGGTTATGTGAATTGAAGCTTATATTTTATTCTCCGTCTCTTTGTTTTGAGTATTAAAAGGAAATTAAATTAAAAGAGATAAAATAAAAACCATTCAAAATGGAAGAAATAAATAATAATTCAAATGGAAATAGGATGGATGATGAATAAAGAATTGAGGACTTAGCAGGTGAGATTTATTTTAATTAATTCCTTTGAACAAGTATTTTCTTTACTAATTCTTGTTTATAAACTCTTCCTCCCCTCCATTTCCCTCTTTTGAGACCTTTCAAAATGTATTCTTCACAGAAAGAGTTGCAATCTTCTGTATTCAGTTTAGCTCTATAATTTTTAATTCTAAGTATTTTAGGTATAAGTGATTTTTCCCAATGACAATCCCATGTGGCATTTTTTACAATATAGCCTCTTGAGATATTGCTAATTTTTCCATTTTTAATTTCAAAATCCTGAAGGTTTATACAGTATTTGCATTCCCAGGTCCTCTGAAATAGTGATTTCCTGAGGCGTTCATCCATGTTAAATGTTTCATTCCAGTATGGGTTTCCAAGGTTGCATTCAATTCCCTCCCAGGTCAGTAACTCCACGAATTTGTGTTTTGTAAGGTTAAATACAGGGAATTCTTTCCATGAATGAGATATTATAATTTCTGATAGTGATTTTTCTTTTTCAAATATGTCCTAAAACTCAACATGTGGAAGGACTATTGTGGAAATATTAGGGAAGGGTTCTGGTTTTATTTGCAAGAACCATTCAGGATATTCATTCAATTCTTGTGGAATATTGTCATTGGACTAGACTACTTCTTCTGTAAAGTTGATATATGCGTCCATTGACCAAGTATTCTTTTCAAGTAATGGTAATGAGTCCATTTTTGAAGGATTTGGTGGATTTTGAAGTGTTAAAGGTAACATGACTTGAAAATAGTATCAAATTTATTTATTAAAAGAATTTTGTTTGGACAATTCTTTTTGTTTCTTTATTCAATTAGGATTGATTAAGCTGTAAACTCCTTTCCTCAAAACAGGAATTCCCTGAAAAGAGTTTCATAGTTTAAGGGTAAGTTTAATGGGTTTTAGATGATAATTTTGGGTAAGAATTTGAATATTCCTGTTTAATAAGGCAGGAGGTCACTGCCTAGTGATTAATCAAGTTGTAAATTGACTTCCTTATTGGTTTTTTGAATTCTAGAGCTCTTATGTGTTTCCAGGATAGCCGTGAATGGTTTGAACTTTCATTGGTTCATTACTCATTGAAAAATTTGATGATTGGTTTTGCCAGAAATCCCCATAATTTTCAGCAATTCCTTGACTCCTTGAAGTTCTTATTTTCTTGATATTGATGTAGCATCCTTCCAGTTCCAAAGTTTTTCTTTATTGAAATCATCAGTTTCTGCTTTTCAAATTAGATATTTATTAATAATTTGGTCTTCCTTAATTAATTCTTCCCCATAGGATCAAAAAATTGGTGAATTGGTCATGATGGATGTAATTGATATTTTTTTGTAAGGTTATTATAATTATTATTTTCTGAGAAAGACTTTGTTGATTAATTTCTTCTCTGATAAGGCGCAAAGTCAATGCCTAGTGAGAGAAAAATTGATAAAGGAAACTAATGACACATTTGATGAATGATACTTATACATTTTTAGAGAAAAATTGTTTATTTGGTTGATTTTATTTAGAGTTGAGATCCCCCAAGTGGGAAAATTGAGTGTCTGTTGAGTAACCTGGCCAAAATCAGCTTTTTGAGGGCTTTCACAAAGGAATTTCTTCCCTCAATTTCTGGTTCTGATGGAAATTCAGACTACCACAAGTCTTCATCAATGAATATATATACATCCCCAACCCATTTCAGTCTTCCAGTTTCGTATGTTGATCCATTCAATCCAAGGTACCACTTGGCCCAAATTTGATTGAAGTAAATTCCTCTTTTGTGTAATATTCAAGTTGAAAATGTTCTATCCCAGAATTTATTTGAGAGGCTTCCTTTAATTCCCTCTTCATGGGCCTTCACATAAATTTTCTTGAGCTTCATCCCCATAAATTTCTTCAAAGGTAATATATGGCAAGTAAAGGTAGTTTTATTCATGTTCTAAGATGGATGCTGTTTCATCATTTTCATTGGGAGGTTTCTGGATGAATTTGGGGTTTCCGGTTTCCATTAATAAGGTTCTTCTTGGTAGTTTGATGGTCTGTCCAAGAAGTTGATATGGTATGTGTATTTTAAATTTTTGTTTCTTTATCCAACAATTTTGATGTCTTTTTGCTATTTCATTGATGATTTCTTCATCTGTAAGCCCATTATTTTCACTAAATTTGACTCTCTTCCTTTTGGGTTCAATTTTGAAAGGACTTCCATTTATTATTTCATTTCCATCTTCCAGAATCTGGAAGGTTTCTTCAGTCTTATTAATTGGCATGTGAATTATTCTGGGCGATCCATCTTCAGAGTTGGAGTCTTCAAGTTGTATTTTGAGTTTGTTTGGCCATTTTTTGTTTTGTAACTATTGCCCAAGTAAATCACTTTTTGGAGATATGGATAACCCTTGGGTCTCTTGGGTTGAATGTATCATGGTATTGTCTCCTTTTTCCTTTTGAAACTTCTTTTCTGGAGTATTTCTAACCAATTTTTACATACTGCATAAATCCATTCCTCTAGGTGGACTAGTTTGCCATCCAATTGATTAAGGTTTTCATATTGGTATGCATAATCTTCTTGCATTAGGCTCTTTATAGATGAGTATTTCCCCTTGTTTATGGAAAGAATCTAACCTAATATTTTTGTCTGCCAATAAGGGTCTTCCAAGTACTATATGGACAGATTTTTTGCAATGAAAAAGTGGATTTGAGCTTCTTCACCTGAAGAAAAAATCATTGGAGTAAATTCTGAAAGTGCCACTAAGGAGTTTATATGCCCTCTCATGCTTCTGAGGTTCATGTTAACATTTCTTGTTGTGAGTGAGGCTTTCATTTCTATTCCTTCTGGTATGATGTTGATTTATGCCCCAGTGTCCACCAATGCTTTGATTGGATATTCTTCTTTTCCAATAAATATTTCCATGAATACCAAAGGACAGCAATGATGAATCTTGGGCTTTGGTACTTCTTTGGATCCAAATGAAAATAGTTTTTCTTGAAGATCCATTAATTTTAATTATTTAATTTTCTCCTTGTCTCTTTCTGATAATTCCTGTAATTTATGGACAAAATTTGGTGACATCCAGAAACTTTCTTCAATGGTGATGTTGATCTTTTGTTGCTTAATTTTCTTGAGGATTTTGTGAATTTATAGGTTGGTTTCAGCTTTCTTCTTTTGAGGTTTCCTGAACTTCTTTTCTTCTTTAGGAACCTTTACATCTTCATTCTTATTGGCAATATTTTCAATTTCCTCCTCAGGTTGGTCTGGTTTTGGAATATTGAATTTTTGGAATTTGTGGTGAATTATGACTCTTTCTTCCTCTTTTTCTTCTTAAATTTAAGTTCCTGGAACAGCTGCTTTCCTTTTTGGCTCTTGACTTTGCGCTTTTCTTTCCATTATTTGTTTTAGTCAAATGTGTGATTCAAAAAGGTCATTGGCTGAGGAAATTGTAGGTGGTTTCCAATTTGACCAATCTTCAACATGTGCCATTGAGGTTGATTTATCTTCTGATTTCTTTTCAGTAGGCCTAAAATATTCTTCTTGTTTTTGTTTGACCACTTGGTTTTCAATAGTTTTCTTGTTTATTTCTGCTTGTTCTTTTGCAAAAGCCCTGACTATGTCTTTGGCACAAACATTTCTTTCTATAGCTACTCTGTGATAATTGGGAAACAGTTAAGATGCTCCTTGGCTTCTGAAAATTCTTCTGTCCAGATATTCACCAAGGTGAGTGCACCTAGTTGCTGAGTGGCCTTCTTCCTTTCAGTAAGCACATTTAAATGGTGGTCTTGGAGCCATCTGAGCTGGTGTATAAGGTTGGTAACGGGATGAAAATGGTGGTAAGAGATTCCTTGGCCTGTATGGCTTATTATTTTGGGGAAATCTTGGATCTGGAGTATTGTTCCAGTTCCTTCTTTGTGAATAAATTTTTTCTGATAAGGTTTTGAGTTGATTTAAAACTTCTTTGACAGATTCTTTTGCTTCATTTCTTGGATGAGATTCTGGTTGCGGATGATTTTTGATCTTTTGGGTGAGTTCTTTTACTTGTTTGAAACTGCGTCCCAGCTTTCATCCTCAAATCATGTCTTCTTTTCTAGAGTTTCTTGCTTATAAAAATCTTTTTGTTGAAAAATTACCTTAGCCTCCAAGTCTTTTTCAATGTATAATTTCAAGATCTCCAATCTGGAAATGATGTAGCCTCCATTCAAGGCTTGAACCATGGCTCTGTTATCAATCATTTCTTTTTAAATTGACACTTGAATACTAGCTGAAAGGCTGGCCAATATCCATTGATTATGATTGATATCCACTTGGATATATTGGTATCTTTTGAGGTAAGTGATTATTGCTTTATATTCCCAAATGTGGTATCTGTACTGTGTCATGTTTCTTATTCCACCTTCTTGTTGAGGTTTTGTGAACAATTCAGTGATTGAGGATAATCTTTATCTTCTTTCAGGTGATAATGCTCCCCATCTTCTTTTCATATCCACTTTAAATTGATCCCAATCACATGTTTCATATCCTGGAATTCCTTCAATATGATAGCTTCATTCTTCATCTTTTGTCCAAAATGCTATTTGTTGTGCAATGTCACTTCCTCTTTTTCGTTCAATTTCTGAAATATCTCCAACTTTCTTGATAAACCTTTCAACATCCTCTCCATCAAGCCACAAGCTATAGTCCTTGGCACTGATTCTCACTATTGGAGTAGTGTTTATTGGAATTTCTTGATTTAATGGAGTTGGTATTTCAACAGAAATGCTGACTTTTCTTGTTAAAGTCCTTTGTCTTTGTTCTGTATAAGGTGTTGATGTCCCCATGGGACTTGGATAGGGTTAACGCAGTCCATGTTTCCTGAATGATCTTGGAAGGTTGGTGTAAGGTGTAGATATGAAATTTTTATTAGAAATCAAGTACTTTTCCTGTCCTAAAAATCTGTATAAGATGAAATTGATTAAAATTAATAATAATTCATATTTTTGAGAGAAAATATTCAAAATTTATTGTTTCTAGCTTTTTAAGTATAAGACAATAATAATATAAAGATTCATTGTTTTACCAACAATAAGAATGTATCCAAAAGTACTCTGCAAGAGATATTTAAGGCTACAAAAGAGATTCTTTCAAGAGCAATTCCAATTGCAATTAATCGAGCAAAGAGCTGCAAGAAGTAAATTTAAGAACAAAGTCTTAAAAAAGATCTTTAAAGAGAAAGCATTCCCAAAAGTGATTAGTGCATTTGGAAACAAAGTGAAAAAGTTAATAGTGGTGAAAGATGCTTTAATTCACTTATGGGATGTTTCAGGGGTAAACATCATTATAAAAGTTACAAAAAATGATTATAAATTTTTTTTGACATGGTTTAAAGGTTTTAAATGATTGAAGAAAGGTGGTTGGAGTCTTTTATTTATTAGTTTAACAGTGTTTAAACTAATTATAAAAGGAAAAGATTCTAACATGAAGAGAAAAGTGGGGCAAAGAAGACATTCTTTAGAGCCACCAATTTTGTTACTCCAAAAGTAAAGTTTACTTTTATCAGGTGTGAAGAGCACTCTGACAACAGAAAAGCCAATTATAGAATTGTTGAACCCTATTTTAGACCAAAAAAGGGCTGGTTTTAGCCATTTTGGAGAGTTAAATCAGCTATTTCTGTAGTAATACCTGGTTTTAAGCCTTCAAAACATGTTATAATGTGTGTAAGAGAGGTCAAAAGCAGTTGAAACTGTTCTTACTATTATTGTTTTAACTTAAGGGTAGTTCTACCCTCTGGGCAACAGTTAAAACTGTCCTGGTTGGTATCAAAACCTCATCATCAGTTGAGACACAGACCTTGTGACTCAATTTCATGGAAAAAGTGATGAATGCTTGTGTGGATTTTGACACATCGCGCCTGTAAGCAAGGAATTTGGGAGTCTGGCTCCCCCTTAGAGCCAAGGTTCCTTTTTCCCCCCAGAATCAATCTGTCCAATTTTTTTTCTCTAATTCCTCAACAAGTCTTATAATTGTAATTGAAATATGTAATTAAATTGAGTTTTTACATTACACAAATGTAGTAATCAATACCTCATATGTAAATTAAAGCTCACTTATGTAACACAGGCACACCTTTTGACATTTCAATTGAAAATACTTCAATTCCACATGACTTCTAAGCTACACACCACACCTCAATTTTAAAACAAAAATTGATGGTTAACACCATTTGTGATGTGAATCAACTTAAGGATTTTAGGATTTGCAACTTTTGTACAGAAAATACTAAAAACTCAATTTAAGCATATTTAGAGTTGAGTTATAGAATGTTTACCTAGAGGTGACCTCATCCTATTTTTTATGAGGAATTCAATGGTGAAATAATTTTCATATGTTTATTTATTGGATAAAAATTCAAAATAATTTTTATTTAACTTTTTTCAAAAATATTCTAATCTTAATATTTTTGTTAAAAATTCATCTTTACTTAATTTTTTCAAGTAACAATGTATTTTAAAAATTTCAGATTTTAAATTCTAATCAAAATTTTCTATTTATGTCTTAATTTTGTATAATATGAATAAATTTATTTTAATTATAATTGTTAATTATTTGTGGTCTTTTGGGCACATGAAAATACCCTTAAACCTCACAGGTGGTCTGTTCTTCAAGTGGACTATTTTGTGCAGTATAACTTGATGATATATTTTCTCCTTCCTTTTTGATTAGTACCAGTAATTTTTCTTTCATTTCTATTGTTTTCTGATGAAATCTGTCTGTTGAACACACTTCATCCTTTCCTTTAACAGTATATTCATTAAGGTTTTCTTGATAGATTTCTTCAATACTGGATGGTAATTTTTATGATGAAGGTTTATCCATTTTTGATTGGTTTATTTTGTACTTTTATTCTGGTGTTGAGCTACTTATCTGTTTCTTTCAAGGAGATGAAGGAATAATTTCTCCACAACCTTCAAGTCTCTTTTATTGGTTCTTGGTGTTGCAATAGGAAAATTAGAATATATTCCTGATTCCTCTCCCAATGCTGTTTATTTCTTGGGTGGATAATAGTAATGGCATATTTATTTGATGATTGAGACTTTTGAGAAGAGTATTTTTTCTGATTTTTATTGTTTCACTACAGTTGTTTTTGTTATGATACAAATTCTTGGTGTAGTTGTTTTTTGTGGTAATTTTGATTGAATTGATTTGTTATTGAAGTTTGAGGTTGACTGAGCCACCTTTGGGATTCTGGGTGTGGTAACTCCTCTTGTGTGGGATTAAAATGAGGCAGTACCTTGAGGGGTAAACCACATGTAACTAATCTTTATTTGCTGATAACTTGTGTAACCAAGGGTGGCATGGGTGTATTGCCTTCCCCTCCTAAAATACTGAACAAAATCTCCCTTGGAGCTTAAAAATCAAAAATAAAATCATTGAGTGGCTTTACAACTGCAGAAGACAAAATTAAGCAGTATGAGGTCAGACCTATTCAACATATAATGAAAAATTTAATGTCATTGATTTGGTTACTTTCTAGATCTTAATGAAATACTTGTTTGTATATTTTTCATTTTTAGTGAAATTCGGGTGAGTGTTTTCTTCTTGGTGAGAAAGTTGTGGTTGGATGGATTATTTAAGGTGTTCTGGAAACTTCTATGAGTGTTTATAGAGGTGATTTTGTTAAGATAAGGTTATAATAGAGTAAAAAAATTTTTGAAGGTTTGTTATTGTTTTGAAAGTGGTCAATAATAAGATAAAATTGTATTTTTCAAATTTTCAAGGTAAGGCTCTTTGATATTGGATTCTCAAAGGGTTAAGTTAATTTTCAATCTTATTAAAAGGTGTTAATTTTACTAGGCGAAATATCTTAACAGAGTAGCAACCCTAATTTTGGGTACTTCATGATTTTTATTTTTTTTAATACTAAGACTCCACTGAGCTTAACTACCAGGCAATATTCTACACTATACTTCCACTGAGCTTAGCTACTGGGAAAGTAAATTCACTATAATATACTGGAATACCTCCCAGGTGAGGGATGACTTATTCCTGTTCTTATAATATGCAAAGGATATAATGTGCATGGGGGGATTTTGAAATTTTGGGAGACAGAGCCCCCTTCTTCATCCCTTTTGGAATCCAAGGGGGTTCTCTATGGGAGCTGTCTTTTTCCACTCTAATCCTTCCTGATACCATCATGTGACTTTGTCTTTGGTGAGGACTTTTCTTGCATGGGTCAGGTGATTTAAGTTTTGGTGATAATTATCTATCTGCACAGCCTGAATTTATAACATGACAATATTTTGGTGAGCTGATGATGACATGATATTCTTGGATTTTCCTTGCACGCATGAGGTGTTTTCATTTTGGCAGGGGATTTTTCTTATGCAAAGCACCTTTTCTGTCACATGATATGATGTTTTTGGGTGCAGTATCACATGACGACCTTGTATATCCTTTGCATATGTCATAATTTAGGCCTAGTAGAGGTGGCTGTTTAATTTATGCAGATGTCATGGTTTTCTTTCTTTTATTGAACTTTAAAATGAGGTCAGGTGATAAGTTCTTGTACTGATTAATTTACTGTTGTGTATGAGATGATGTGATTTTCTATTTTGACACATGATGTGCATAGTCATGTGGTCTATATTTATATAAGGGTGTGTGCTCCATGCAGAATGTTGTAAGTAGTTTTGACTTGAATGAGGTGATAAGTGGTGTAGAGAGTTTTGATTCTATTCTAAGTTTTCAAGTTGGTTTGCTGTGGATATAAGATACAGTTGTCCTGTGGCTGTGTTTGGAATGAACTTCAGGAAATCCATGGGGTTGAGCTTTGCATCCTGTGACTTTTCTATGTTGAATGCAAGGTGGCTGTGTAATTCATGAAGGTTTCATTACCTTTCTGCATGAGTTCTGTGGCTATAGAGGGGGTGTAAAGCTGGGTGGGGTGTGTAATTTACAGGTTGGTACCTTATTTTTTGTAACTATTTTGTTATATGTAACTTAATTTTTGACATAAGCATAATGAAATGGAATAATTTATTTAAACACATACACTTCCCTTTGGTGCCTGTTCCATGGTATTATGAATGAATTCCAGCTTCTTGCTTTAAAACTGACATTTTGGTGTAAATCTTGACTGTAAGTCTTCCTGTGGGTTGGATTTACTGCTGTTATGGGATACTATGAACTTGAACCTGGTGAAAAAACAGTATGGAATACTGCATCCCATTCTCCATTTCATGCTTTCCCCAAAGAACCAGGGTGGTCAATACCAACATGGGTGCAGAAGTTGTGACTGAGGAGCAAGAATTGATCCTAAAACAACTATTAAAGAATCTTCTAGAAATTCTGTTTTTTTTTTTTGATTTTTGAAATTCCTGGATTACACAACAACTTACAGTGTCTGGCCCACAATTTAACTTCGCAGAAAAGGAATTTTATGGCTACAGAAGCATCACAACTAGACTTCAAACAAAATAAGAAATTCTTTCATGAACTCAATGACTTCCATCTGAAACCTACCTTTGTGGGGAAATTGATTGTTGGACCAACCAGGACCATAACGAAATCCACTTAGCTATGGTCCTGCAATTGATCAATGGAATGAATGATGAATCTTGAAAGTCACTTGTTACATCTGAGGTGAGTGACACATTATCTGATTTTGTAAGGTGTGTCTATTAAACTCTTGATAATAGTAGCAAAATCAAGAGTACTATGACTGTCCTCAGTAGAAATGTGTAATATAATGAAATATTACAACCACAAATTTAAATATAATTATTAAAACAATTATATATAAAAAAAGAGTTTAATTATTCTTATAAGAATATAATAATAATAAAAAAAATAATTATAATAAATTATAATTATTCTATTATTTTTATAGTCACTGACAGTTATAACAATAAGAAGTGTAAAGCTCTTAATGAGACAATTACATGTGGAAAATATGAATATTAACCACTTATAAATAGTATAAATATTATTTATAAAAGAATTAAAAACACACTGTGCGGAAATAATTCTTATAGAATAAAAATTCTATATAAAAAAACAAATACTAGATAAAAAAATATAGAACAGTAGAGAAAACTTACTTATGATGTTTATTTAATACAACAAGTCAAACAACAACATTTATTATATTAAGTAATAATTATAAGTTAAAAACACACCAAAAATCAATAATTTTAAAGATAAAACAATCTTTCATAATAAAAACTAAGATTAAAGAGTTTTTAAGAGGAAATTGTGGATTTTGAAAGATATTTAAGATAATTTAATTTTATATAATAAAATATATTATTGGTGATTACAACAATAATCTAAATTCTATGATTTCAATTCTTTAATTTTAATTAATAAAGAATAAAATAACTTAAGAATTATTTTAATAATAAGATTTTATATTTAATAAAACTTTACCTGTTTAAATTTCTAATATGATTGGATTGATAATGAATGATGGACAAAAACAGTGATGAAAAGACTCTTTTTATGTCTTCAGAGCAGCTCTCATGATTCATAATGGATACAGAGGGCGTGCTCAGGTCAAAACTGGAAAACAATGCTTAAAAATAAAGTTCTTAACTTAAGGTAACTTAATTTTAATTCCAATTTAAAGTTAACAGGGTTATTCTTAACTCCATGTAGCTTTAATCCTCATTTAAACTAATTATTTCAAGTCTTTAATATAAATAAACTTATTTATATTAAAGCTAATCACATGAACAACTTAAAAATAGAGTTTCAAGCAGAAATCTTTAAAACTCAATTTTTAATGAATTTTTAAAGAAATTATAATTTTCTTTGAGCTTTAATTAAAAGAGTAACTTTCCAAGCCAATTACCAAGAAAATTTATTTATAAAAGATACATAAAATTGAATTTATATGTAGATAATATTAAATTGTAAGCTGTGTGAAATTCTCAAGCAAATCCATTAAGAATTGGTTTTTTATTGAATTTTTGAAGTTATTGCTATCTTTCCATGTAAAATAGCAATACACACCAAACCTTAAGTTTTAATAAGGTTTTAATGCTTGTAACCTTAATGTTTTAAGCTTAGTTAAGATTTAACAGTTCTTAAAACCTTGAATTCAAGCCTGAATATTGGGATTTACCCTCTGGCAGCTTGAAATTCCTGTCTCATTTGGGATAAAACCAGTTTAAACTTTAAGTTGGATCAAAGTCTAATCTTAAAGTTTAAATAAGGTTGAAAATTCTCCAATACAGGTGGACAACCTCAATTTAATCCTTGCAGATCCAAAAAGCTGGGTACCCCAGCTCTACTTGGTCTTTTTCCTTTGTCCCACCTTTTTGCATGGATTTTGCCCTTTGATTTATTTAAAGCCATACTATGGCCTTAAACCCTCTTAAATGGAGCTCATGCAGGATTTAAATTCTGTATGGCAAATACTTAGCCAATTCAGTAAATATACACCACACCTCAATTTTAACTAAAACTTTGGTAAGTTTGCATAAACCTTATGCAACTTTGAATTTAAGCTTATTTAAGCTTAAATTTAACAATTTTAAAAAAATGTTAAAAAAGTTACATTAGTACTGTGAGATTCTCAAATCTTCTAATAACATAAGAAATAAGTGTTTTTTGGTATAACACCTTATGGATGTACCCTAGGACATTTTTGGTGTACAATCCAAAATTGACATAATATTCATAACTTTGTTTATCCAAAAAAAAGTTATACTTATTTTTTGTTATTTTTTATTTTAAATTCAATTAAAAAGTCTGTTGAAGAAAATTTCAACTGTGTATAAAGTTATTTGTGGCCTTATGGGTATGTTATACATACCTCACAGGCTCACATTCCCTACCACCAAAAAAAAATTGCACCACAATTTTTCCTTTGTAGTATACCCCCAAGTTATTTGGGGGGATAATCCACTGTCCAGCCTCTCTACCTATACTTTTCTAAGTATGTAAAGCACACAATTCAAACTTTTCATTGAGCAATTTGTCTTCGCTCATGTCTGAATCTTCTGGGAAACTTTTTGGGAATCAGGTATTTTGCTTTCTACAATCCATTTATCTTGATGTTGTGGATTTTTATACCTGACTAAGTATTCTCTTTCATTTTTTCCCCTAAGTCTTCTTTCTTTCAAGACTTTTAGTACCTTTTTATCCTCACTTTGATCTAGTGGGGGTACTTCTAAGGGTGTTTCATTTCTTAAAGGAAATAATTGCTTATCACTTGAAGTGTAATGCTTTACTAGACTGACAGGGAAAGCTGGATGTTTGTTTTCCAGTTCTCCTGACAGTTCTACCTGTACTACATTTGTCCCATGAAGGGCTTTAATAATAAATAGTCCTGCAAAGGAATCTTTTAATTTCTTTGGGCCTTTAATGTTATTAAAGTTCAAGGTTGAAACTAGTATTAAGTCCCCTACTTTGAATTCTGGGGTCTTATGACTTTTATCCCATTTCTGTTTAGCATATTCAAAGGCGTCATTAATGCTTTGATTTGCATGATGTCTTACTTTATCAAGCAATAGCTTATGGCTTGAAGCAGTTGGATGAATATCAATCAGATCTTTTTTCAAAGTATAAATTGGAAGTTTGGGGTTCCATCCTTTTTCCAACATCGCAGGAGTTTTGCCTGTTGAAGCATGGATGGAGGTCTTGTAGGCTAATTCCAATGCTGGTATAAGAGTACACCAATCATGGGTAAAGCCATCAGAATCTTTAAGCTCCAGTCCATAAGCACAAAATCTTCTGATCATTTCCTCAAGGGTTTGAATCATTCTTTCTGCCAGTCCATCTGTTTGCGGATGGTAGGCTGTTGAGAATGATAGTCTTGTACCCAAAAGCTTATGTAAATTAGTCCATAAGGCTGATGTAAGTCTTGGGTCTCTGCCACTAATAATGTTTTTAAAGAGACCAGTATGGGATATTACTCTATTCCAGATCAAAAGAGCTGTATCCATAGCTGTGTCATCTTTGTGACATGGTAAAAAGATTGGTGTTTTGCTATACCTGTCCACAATATCAAGACATGCATTGTAACTTTTATCACCTCCAGGTGGTAAGGCAGTTACCCAATCCATGTGAACCACTTCCCATGGGGTACTTGGTTCTTGAATATGGATCATTAATCCAAATCTTTTACCAGTAGCTTTATTGGATTTCTGGCATCTATCACAACTGTGACAGTACTCAATGACATCTTATCTCCAAGATGGCCACCAGGCACATGTCTTAATTCTTTCCATAGTTATGTCTTCAGACAGATGTCCAGAATATATGTTATCATGGCATTCTAGTAATATGGTGTTAATCAACATTCTACTACATAGGACCATGACACATGTGTGTTTAGATCTATGATATAGTATACCATCAAACAAATGGAATCTCCCATTATCATAAGATGTTTTCCAAATATCATCCAGAGAATTAGCCAATGCTACATCTTTGCAATCTTTGTCAAGTAGAGCAGTAAGAATATGACAATTCTTATCTTGCTTATAGCTTTCTCTAACTTCCTCTAAGAATTCTGTTCCAACATTTGTGATATTAATTCCTTCAATTGGAATTTGAGGTTCTGCACTTATAGGAACATAGGCAGGGTTATCAGGTGTATTTGGCAATGCCCATCTACTTAAGCCATCAGCATTCTTATTAATATTTCCAGATTTATGTACTATGGTCATATTGCCTCTATACTCCTTTATATCAATCTGCCATCTTAACATGTGTCTGTTTGGAGTTTTCATGCTAAGAAGTGATTTTACAAAATTACAATCAGTAATTACTTCAAACACACTACCATCAAGATAGTAATGAAGTTTTTCCAAATCCCAAACAAGGAAAAGGCACTCCATTTGGCTAGCTCCATATCTGGCCTCAGTAGGTTTAATTTGTCTTGAAATAAAACAAATTGGACCTTCATAAGGTTTGTCATTGACAATTTGAACCTGATGAAGAGCAGCTTCTAAACCTTCCCCACATGCATCAATATACAGCTTGAAAGGAAGCTTCCAGTCTGGCATCAATAATAATGGTGCATTGGTCAAGGTGTGAGCCTTAGAGGTAATTTCATATACCCAAAAGACCACAAATATAAAAAATAACATATTAATATAAATAAAATAAATTTATTTATATTATTAAAATAAAAATAAAAATATAAATATAAAATTATATTAAAAAATAAAAAATTAATTATAATTTAAAAATAAAAATACATTAAATTTTGTAAATATAAAATTACATTTATACTTGAAAAATTTAAGTAAAAATGAAATTTTAACAAAATTGTGAAAAAATAAATAAATTTGGAAAAAAGTTAAATAAAATTTATTATAACTTTTTATCCAATAAATAAACATATAAAATTTATTTCACCATTGGATTCCTCATAAAAAATCAGGTGGGGTCACCTCTGAGTGAAATTCTTGTAACTCAACTCTAAATAAGCTTAAATTAAGTTTTTAGTATTTTCAATACAAAAGTTGAAAATCCTCAAAACTTTAATTGAATTCACACCACATGTGGTGTTAACCATCAATTTTTGTGTCAAAATTGAGGTGTTGTGTTTAGTTTAGCAGTTATGAGGAATTGAAGTATTTTCAATTGAATTCAATTGAAATGTCAAAATGTGCGCGTGTATTACATAAGTGAACTTTGATTTACATATGAGGTGTCAATTATTACTGTATTGTACTGTACAATTGAATTGAATTACATATGTAAATTATAAGTATAATACATGATGAGGAATCAAAGGAAAAATAAATTGGAAAGATTAAATTTGGGGGGGAAAAGGAACTCCAGCTCTAAGGGGGAGCTAGACCCCCAAAATCCTTGCTGACAGGCGTGGGATGTCAAAATTCACGCAAAAGTTCATCACTTTTGGCCTGGAATTGAGTTACAGGGTCTGTGGACTCAATTAATGATGAGGTTTTGATACCAACTGGGGTAGTTTTAGCTGTTGCCAAGAGGGTAAAACTACCCTTAAGATAAAACAATCATAATAAAAACAGTTTTAACTGGTTTCTACGCCTCTGACACACATTCTGACGTGTTTTGAAGGCTCTAGGCCTGGTATTGCTATAGTAATGGCTGATTTAAGGGTCTAAAATGGCTAAAAATGGCTAAAAATGGCTTAAACCAGCCCTTTTGGTCTAAACCAGGGTTCAATGATGCCATAATTGGCTTTTCTGTTGTCAGACTGTTTTTCACGACTGACAAGAGTATAATTTTCTTTTGGAGTAAGAGAATTGATGGCTATAAAAGAATGTCTTCTTTGCCCCACTTTTCTCTTCATGTTAGAATCTTTTCCTTTTATTAATTAGTTTAAACACTGTTAAACCAATCAATCAAAGATTCCAACCACCATTTTTAAACCATTTTAATCCTTTTAACCACGTGAAAAAATCATTATAATCATTGTTTGTAACTCTTATAATCATTTTTACCCCTGAACCACCCCAAAAGTGAATTAAAGCATCTTTCATCACTGTAAACTTTGTCACTTTGTTTCCAAATTCACTCTGGTCACTTTTGGGTGTTTTTTCTCTTTAATATCCTTTTTAAAGACTTTGTTCTTTAATTAATTGCTTGCAGTTCTTTGCTCAATTAATTCCAATTGAAATTGCTCTTGAAGAAATTTCTTTTGTAGCCTTAAAATATCTCTTGTAGAGTATTTTTTGGATAAATTTTTATTGTTGGTAAAACAATAAATTTTTATAATATTATTGTTTTATACTAATAAAGTTATAAACAATAAAATTGGCGTGTTTTCTCTTAAAAATAATATTTCATACTATTTTTAATTGAATTTTACCTTATACAAATTTTGAGGACAGGAAAAGTACTTGATTTTTAATCAAAGTTTCATATCCACACCTTACACAAGGCATACTTGATTTTCTCATATGCTTGAATCCTCTCCTGTGTCATTTCAAAAATAGTTTGTTGATCACAAATTCTGTATAATGATCTGGCATGGATAGCAAAATCTCTAAGGTGTTGCCTGTAATAACTGGCAAACCCTAAAAGAGACATCATTTCTTTTTTCTTCTGGGGAATTTGCTTCAGTAAAACTTCAGCCACTTTGTTCCTGTCAACACCAAGGCTCAGTCCTGAGACTACATGTCCTAGAGCTTTTAACTCATGAAACCCAAAATTACATTTTTTAAGAGATATTTTCATGTTCACTTGAAGAATTTTCTTCAGTAGTAATGCAAGTCTCTCTAAATGTAATTGCCAAGTTTCTGAACAAATGATAATATCATCAATATAGATGATTAACCATCCTTCTGACAATTCATGTGGGAAGATGGTATTCATCATTCTCTGCTAATGAGAGGGTGCATTTTTAATACCAAAAGGCATTCTCAAATACTCATAAATTCCACAATGAGCAATTATTCTCAATAATTTCCTAGCATGAGGTGTCAAAACATTCTGGTGAAAGCCTTTTAGAGCATCCATGGAAGTAATGAATCTTGCTTTGGATAACTGAGTCAAAGTCTCATGAATTCTAGGGATTGGATACCTGTCTGGAATAGCATAAGTATTCAGTGCTCTAAAATCACCAACCATCCTTGACTTATCATTATGCTAAGTAATGATTACTCGAGTTGTGACTTCTACCTCCTCATTGTGTCCAGCGTTTCTAAGAACTCCCAGTTTCATTAGTTCATGAATTTAATTTTCTAATTCTTCTCTAGCCCTAGGGCTAGCTGGGTAAGCTGGTCTTCTTAATAGTGGCGGATAAGGCCTTTCCACATTAAGCATAATGTCCACCTCATGGCGTTTTATAGCCCCAAGTGGTTCATTATCTGAAGCAAAGGCTTCCCTGTATTGAAATAAAATTTCAATAAGCTCTTCCTTCATTTCCAGTGTTAATTAAAGACTAATTTGTGCTTCAATTAGTTGACTTGACACAAATGTTTCCCTATTAACATTTTTTACTTGTTTAATGACAGTGATTTCTCTTTTTTCTAGAGGAAAAGCAAACTTTTGTCTTTTATTTTCCCCTATAGTGAGATACCTGTCTCTATGATTATTAATATCAATACCATAAATATTGAGATAATCATTCCCAAGTATAAAGTGTTGTGAAGTACAATTATTCATAACAAAAATTTCAACTTTCAATCTTATACTTCCTGCAGGATGAGGAAATATGATTTCTGCTTCAAATATACCCAAGGGGTGCATATTTTGGCTAGAACTGCTGAATGTTATACCTTCAATTGGCATTAATTTGTCTTGCAAATTGGTATAAACTTTGTCAAGATCATCTTTTCCAACACAAGCGCAAAAAGCATCTGAGTCAAGGTGTATCTTGGCTTCTGTGTTGTTGATCACAATATTAGTGATACAAGATGAACCAGCTGTATAACCTTTACCTCTGGCAGGTTTGGTTTTCTGCATTTTAGCATCTTGCACATTTATGAGATCCATACATTCATCACTATACTGTGGTAAATGAGTGTTTACCTCAGTGACTTCAAAAGAAACATTAATGTTTTCTATACTAAGCTCCTCTGGTACTTCTTCTTCTTCTGAAGGCTCAGAATCACTTTCATGTAAAAATACATCAGTTGTTTCTTTTGTGTCTTCCACTTTTTCAGCATTTATCTCATTGATTCTTGTCTTTTTTGGGAAAGTGTTTGCTTAATGAGATGTGCTTCAACATTTGTGACATTTCAAAGGAATTCTGTCTTGTACCTTATTTGGCTTTGAAATTGGTTTCCCATTAGCCTTATTGTCTATTGGGGATTTGGACCAATTTCTTCCAATTTTTGTTCTAGTAGTGATGTCCTCCATAGCATTGATATAATCTTCTGTAGAGAAAGGCTCAATACATCTGCTTCTTATAGCATGCTCAAGATCACCACCACACTTTCTTAATATCCTTTTATGTACCATTGTTTCAGACATATCAGGATGAAGGGCAGTTAATCTGTCCTTCTGTTTACTAAACCAAGACATGGGCCTGTCCCTCTCAATATTAAAAATGGCTTCTTTAAAATAATTTTCCATTCTAAATCTCCAGGAATCATGAGCCCATTTGGAAATGATTTTTTCTTTCCACCAAGGCCAAGAATGTTTACTATGGTCTTGTCTCATTTTGTAATACCATTTCTTTGCTGATATGGTAAATAATGAGTGTAATCTGGCACTTATGTATTCATCTGGTATGTTAAAGTCTTCTTTGAACATATCAATTGTTTTCATAAATTCCATATGATTATATTCTCCTTCACCATTGAAGGTTGGCCATTCTTCTAATTTTGGAATGTCTTTGAAATTGCAAGCAGTTTCCACCTCATTACTTGAAATGGTATGATGTAGATCATTGAGCACATTTCTGTCAAGAATTGGTGTGGATTTCCTTGGAAATTCATTTTTGAGTGATATACTTTTAATACTTGATTGAATGTCTTCTTTCAATTCAAGTCTTGCTTTATCACTTTTTTCCAATTGTTCTTGGAAAAGAGCTGCATTGTGACCAGTTGAACTTTCCAAGTTTTGAAATTGTAATTTCAATTCTCTTAACTGTCCAGTTATAAAAGAAATTGAATTGTCATCTGGTTGATTGAGCAAAGTAACTTTAGACTCAATTCTTGCACAAATTTGCGTCAAAGACACAATATTGTCTTTATTAACATTTTCAAGGCCAATAATGGTCTTTTGTTGTTCTTTCAATTGTAATATCTCATTACCCAACTTTTGTTGGATATACTCAAATGTTTTAGACTTTGTTATAATTTCTTTATTACAAGAATCAAATGCAGTTACAAGTTTAACAAGATCTATTTCTTTGGGAAAGATTGGCTTAATCTTTCCTCCTCCTTGTTTTTGAATTCCATCAGAGTTCTTGCCATGTTGAACACATTGTCCATGGCTGTCTTTGCTTTGTTTGGGATTCTGTAATTCTGCGGGTAAGCCTTGTTCCATTTGGGCTTTGCCTTTTGCTTGCCCTTCTGATTGGTCTTTGGGGCTTGCTTGGGCTTGTTTGGCACTTGTTGAGGTGGTGGTTTGCTGGTGGATGCTTGGGGAGCTTCCACTGGGCTGTTTTCCTTGCCTTGGGCCAACTTCTTCTTCTGATCCTCTGATAACATGCTTTGGTTTTTCAACCAAGCTTTTATCTGTTGGACTTTTCCTTTGCAAGACATTGGTGTCCAACCCTTCAGAAGATCCTCTGTCTTTTCTGGCCCCATGAACTTCTTTACTTGAAGATAAGAGTTCATGGTGCCTATTCAAAGACTTGGGAGAAGTTCCCACTCTTGCTGTCTGGCGGCCATAAACCAGTTCTTGTACTGAGACTGGTAAATCTCCACTGCTTCCTGTTAGAAATGATTCAGGTTTAACAGCAATAGCAGTTATGTCAGCTTCTGGACTCTCAATAAGAGGTTCAAAGGTGCTGGATAACCTTTGGGAACTGGTGGAAGCTCTGGCATCCTCCATTTGTGCCTCTCCTCTGGGCTGACATTCTTGTCCTTTTGATTTGTGACTGGAATGTCCTGGTCCAGATCCATTTGATTGGATGGGGTAATTACTTCCACTTCTATTAGGAGTCATTGCACGTCAATTTAAAGAAAAAATAGACTAAGAGTGGATTGCATTCACCTGCTGGACCTTTAAAGGGCTCTTTGGTTATTAAACCCCTTGGTGCTGGGCTGGTTTGAATTTCAATACTAGACTCTGAGGCTTCAGATTCTGAAGAGCTGTCTCTAATTGATGACACAAGAGAAAAATAAAAATATAAGTTATTTAATCAAACAATAAAAATAATTATAAACTCAACTTATTGAATAAAGTTGTTTTAATATGATTTATGGTAGATTACGTCAAAAATAAAGAAAAATGTCTAAGATAAAAGAAAAAATGTTTTTAGTAAAGATTTTTAACTTTTTAATTTTTTATTTGATTTTTTATTTTCTTTAAAGAAATAATAATTATGCAATTAACAAGATTGTTAATCAAAATTGTATTATTATTCACTTTATACTAGAATAACTCAAAGAATAAATTTCAAGTCTGTGATTTGAAAAAGCCACTAGTTAGACAAGAGAAATCTATTCCAAGTCACTCAATAGTATATTTTTTCAAACAATATTCTTAAGAAAAAATAACTTTATTAATATTATAAATATTATTTATAAGGGATAAGTCCCAAAAAAAGCCAATATTGAGACAAATATGGCAATTTCACGTCAAAAAACAGTAAAATAAGGTCTAGAATATGATTTATGTCCCAAAAATTGGTTAAAATCACGGCCAGGCCCCCAAATGTAAGGTTTGTCTATGAAACCCTTGATAATAGTAGCAAAATCAAGAGTACTATCACTGTCCTCAGTGGAAATGTGTGATATAATGAAATATTACAACCACAAATTTAAATATAATTATTAAAAATAATTATATATAAAAAAAGAATTTAATTGTTATTATAAGAATATAATAATAATAAAAATAATAATTATAATAAATTATAATTATTCTATTATTGTTATAGTCACTGACAGTTATAACAATAAGAAGTGTAAAGCTCTTAATGAGACAATTACACGTGGAAAATATGAATATTAACCACTTATAAATAATATAAATATTATTTATAAAAGAATTAAACACACACTTTGCAGAAATAATTCTTATAGAATAAAAATTCTATATAAAAAAATATAGAACTTTAGAGAAAACTTACTTATAATATTTATTTAATACAACAAGTCAAACAACAACAGTTATTATATTAAATAATAATTATAAGTTAAAAACACGCCAAAAATCAATAATTTTAAAGATAAAACAACTTTTTATAATGAAAACTAAGATTAAAGAGTTTTTAGAGGAATTTGTGGATTTGAAAAGATATTTAAGATGATTTAATTTTATATAATAAAATATATTATTGGTGATTACAACAATAATCTAAATTCTATGATTTCAATTCTTCAATTTTAATTAATAAAGAATAAAATAACTTAAGAATTATTTTAATAATAAGATTTTATATTTAATAAAACTTTACCTGTTTAAATTTCTAATATGATTGGATTGATAATGAATGATGGACAGAAACAGTGATGAAAAGACTCTTTTTATGTCTTCAGAGCAGCCCTCATGATTCATAATGGATATAGAGGGCGTGGTCAGGTCAAAACTGAAAAACCATGCTTAAAAATAAAGTTCTTAACTTAAGGTAACTTAATTTTAATTCCAATTTAAAGTTAACAGGGTTATTCTTAGCTCCATGTAGCTTTAATCCTCATTTAAACTAATTATTTTAGGTTTTTAATATAAATGAAATTATTTAGATTAAATTTAATCACATGAAAAACTTAAAAATATAATTTCAAGCAGAAATCCCTTAAATTCAATTTTTAATTAATTTTTAAAGAAATTATAATTTTCTTCCAGCTTTAATTAAAAGAATAAATTTCCAGGCTAATTACCTAGGAAATTTATTTATAAAAGATACTCAAAATTCAATTTATATGTAGATAATATTAAATTGTAAGCTGTGTGAGAATTTCAAGCAAATCCATTGAAAATTGGATTTTTAATGAATTTTTGAAGTTATTGCTATCTTTCCACGTAAAATAGCAATACACACCAAACCTTAAGTTTTGATAAGGTTTTAATGCTTTTAACCTTAAATCTTGAAGCTTAATTAAGCTTTGACCGTTCTTAAAACCTTGATTTCAAGCCTGCATATTGGGATTTACCCTCTGGCAGCTTGAAATTCCTGTCTAATTTGGGATAAAACCAGTTTAAACTTTAAGTTGTATCAAAGTCTAATCTTAAGGTTTAAATAAGGTTGAAAATCCTCCAATACAGGTGGACAACCTTAATTGAATCCTTGCATATTCAAAAAGCTGGGTACCCCAGCTCTATTTGGTCCTTTTCCTTTGTCCCACCTTTTTGCAAGGATTTTGCCCTTTTGTTTATTTAAAGCCATACTATGGCCTTAAACCCTTTTAAATTGAGCTCACACAGGATTTACATTCTGTATGGAAAATTCTTAGCCAATTCAATAACTATACACCACACCTCAATTTTAACTAAAATTTTGGTCAGTTTGCATAAACCTTATGAAACTTTGAATTTAAGCTTATTTAAGCTTAAATTTAACAATTTTAAAAAAATGTTAAAAAAGTTACATTAGTACTGTGAGATTCTAAAATCTTCTAATAACATAAGAAATAAGTGTTTTTGGCCCTAGCACCTTATGGATATACCCTAGGTTATTTTTGGTGCACAATCCAAAAATGACATGATATTTATAACTTTGCTTATCCAAAAAAAAGCTATACTTATTTTTTGTTATTTTTTATTTTAAATTCAATTAAAAAGTCTTTTTAAGACAATTTTAACTGTGTATAAAGTTATTTGTGGCCTTATGGGTATGTTATACATACCTCACAGGCTCACAGATTTGGCTTAAACCAGGTTCACCAAAATTGTTAATTTCTCATAGTTTCTCAAACAGCCTCATTTTGGGGAGGCTCTTTCATGCAGCTTATGGGAGGCATTGTCCAAACATGGAATGATCAAAAGATTGTACAGAATTACTGATTGAAGTTCTGGTAGCAATTCTTCAATAATGACCCACTTCAAATGCAAATTTTCCCTCATTGACATTGCATGGGATCAACACCACTTCTTTCATCATTGTGAATGTAATGCACTTAGCTTTGAGAAAAAGGATTTCCTATTTGACATGGGTCCAATTCATAATTAAGACTAAATTGTTTTTGATCACTGATTTAAAAGAAACAAATTACTCATTGATGATAGTGATGATGCATTGGAGCCAAAATATGTACAAGGTGCATAAAGCTGCAAATTAACTCATGGTTTCCTATCTGATTGAAATATAATTTTTCTGGTCAACCAGCAAGAATCAAGGCCATCAATAGGAACTTGGGGTAGCCCCCCAAAAAAACCAAAGTTCTTACCACAAAAAAGAAACCATGGAGCCCCAAGATAAGTCTGTCTAATTATATTTAATAATGGTTACTGAGGTGGAAGGGGTGGAATCAGTCATAAGACCTCCAGTTGGTATGGGAATTCCTCTGCATGTAGGAGAAAAATGAGGCGGTACCTGGAAGGGGGGATTACAAGAAAATAGTTTTTAATTGCTGTTTGAGAGTTGTAACCCTTTCTCTTCCTGTGTGCTAAAATAACCTAGAATTACCTTTCTAATATTCTAAGTTATCTTTACTGAGTTCACCAAATCAATTTTATTATTGATAGTGGATTGATCAGGAAATATTGTACTCAACAATCTCTAATCAGAATTTGCTCTACACAGAAAAATGGTTATTCAAAAACTTAACAAATAAATTCTTTTTAAACCTTTCAGAAGTCTGAGTGTTTTCCACCAAATAATTGTACCACAATATATCAAATAATATATTAGTAAATTAATCAATAACAGTGAAGACTATCTTATAATACAAAACCACAGAATCTTCTTTTCCTTATAATTACTGAGTAAATATAGAAGCTAATAGTCAAAATAACAAAAATATTCAGTTTTCTGAAAAAATAAACTTGAAAAGTATAAAAATATATTTCAAGCCCCTTTTGATGTGGTGGATAGGCCAATAATCTTATAATTGTTAATAATATAGTATAATATGGGTAATTCAATGTAATGTTTAGTGTTCTACTGTAATAATAAACTATATAATCTCTTCTGGGTTGCTCATAATAATACTAGCTAATTGCTATGGACTTAATATTAATTTGAGCTAAACACTAAAGTATGTAATTTGATTTTTTTCTTTTCTTCCCTTTGATGATGATTTATTAGGTATTATCTAATAAATACAAATCCACTTTTATTTTAAAAGTATTAAGATTACTCCAGTTGTGCAGGTGTTCTTTTAAAACAAGCAAAATTACTCTCTTTGAGGAAGGCTACAGCAAAAACTACCTCAAAACTATTTTAAAGTGATGAGGTTTTATTTTAAGGCCTACAAACTTACTTTTGGGTGATGGTTTTCTTTTAAAACTCTCTAAAAATTACTTTTAAGGCTTAAAAACTAAGCTCCAAATATGCGCTTCTCATGAGCTTCAAGCTTTAAGATCCTAATTGAAATTAGCTACTAGTCTACCTTCTAGCAAAGGATGAATTCAAGTATTTTCACACTATTTGTTCTCTTGATATCTGTCAACAACAAACCTCAGCTACTAGGCTGAATTTATCAAAAGAAATTCTAGTATAACCTTCTAGAGGGGGATCAGAAAAAGTAAATTCAATTGACAATTTCTAGATGGGTAAAATGAAAAAAGTGGGAGAGAGGCCCTCCATGGGAGTGCAAAAAACAGGGGACTTTGAAATTTTCAGCCTCTGGTGGATGTACAAAGCAGTGCAAACTTTAATTTTGGATTTGCAGAGGCAACGTGTTGTGACATGACACAAGTCTAAATTTCGATTCACATGACATGTTTGTGAAATGTGGCTGTGAAATACAGTCAAACCTTAATTTTTGGCCCTGGGGCCCTTATATCCATGTATTACCCAATTTATTACTAATCAGTCAGCTGATTTTACTGTAGTATAGTTTTCTGGCCCTTTGAGGGCTGACTTGTGGGTTAGGTTTCACATTTTTCTGGAAATTCATGTAGGAATGATTACTTGTATTCTTTGTTGACCTGTATTTCTGTAACAACCACTATCCAGGGGTAAGAGTACTCAATCTCACACCCACTCAAACACATCAAACCAGAAAATTCATTGTGTGTATCAGTAATCAGTTTCAGAAATCTTCCTTTCTGAAACATTCATACAGCTTGGTTCATAAATACAGCCTGTCAACTGTTGTACAGCTTGGATTGACCCAACACCATTTGGATCCACCATCCTTAAACTGTATGCTCACTCAATACTACCACACCTCTTGTACATATCCTGTACAGCCATACAGGACCTGTATTGTTCAAACTCAATTCAATCATCAATTGATCTGATGAAAATTCTCTTTCTGGATCAGGGCTGGTGATTCTCACATATACCAGCCCCTCTTTCCCCCCTGGGGACTTTTCCCCAGTGAATTAATTTAATTTATTTATAAATATTATTATTATTATTTTTGGGTATTATATTTATTAGTATTAAGTCAGTCTTTGCATTTCTTATTAGCCTGTACAGTATGAGTTGTGGTGGCAATATCCTTATTAACCCTTCTCTTTCCTTCTGAGAGGTTGAAACAGTGGACTTGGACTTGTTTGTTGTTGGCTCTTTTATTTCTTACTCTTATTATTTGTTGTTGCTTTTCTTATATTTCTTTTATTAGAAATTCTACTCTTATTACACTCTTAAGTGTAATCTGCCTTATTTTACCTTTGAGCCCTCCATAAGTAAGTCCAAGTTTACTGAGTGCTGGGCCCGCTTAACTTAGAAGATCAAAATTACCTGTAGTTGTCCTGTAAATTCCTAAATCATCCTAAATGTTTCCAAAAAAATCCATAAATTTAGCTTCCCCAAAACTTTAAATTTTTGAGTGTGTCCTCATGTGGCTTGAACCCATGACATTCCTACTTCTGGTCTCCAAAGACAGATGTCTTCCTTACCAACTCTGCCAGTTGGCCTTTTCTGATAATCTCAAAATGGTGGCTACACTCACATTTCCCACTCCTTTTCTCTTCCCAACAATATTTTTCAAGCCTACTGGCCTTTCAGAGTTTCCTAATGAGAGGAAAACTATGCAAGACTAATAGGTAAAAACAAAATAAAATAAATTAATACACACCATATCCCTTCCAACCTCCAGTCCCACCCTTCATTCCTGCATCTCTAATGAGGAATTTGGAGGTCAAATTAATAAAAAGGTTGATTTAATATGGCCTTTCCCATTCAACAAAAAATTATTTCAGTCTTCAACATTAATCATTCAATTATTCAAAGCACCTCAATGATTGTCATCCCCTCTTGGGGTGGTTCATAATAGCAAAAATACACGAAAGTTCCAAAATTTAATATTTCCAAAAGTGTTTTGTTTCACACCTTGAATCTTCTATGTCCCCTATGATTCCTAAAATTCTTGTCTTTATTAATTGGAATCCTCATTGGGACCCTGATTACAATTATCACCCAATTGCTTACATTTAAGTGTATTACAAAAACATGAAAAATTATTTACAGAGAAAATTGATAAAATGTCTGTGATTTGGGTACTTACCATTACAATTATGTGTTGGATGGTACAGTGGGGTGAGACTGGTGGAGAAAGCCTGTGGTCAATTCTCCTTAAAAAATAAATAATTTTTGTTCTTCCATTCTTATTTTACTGGTATTTCCCCTCAAAGGTAATTTCATACTATTTGTATCCTCTTCCATATAGATAATTACCATAAAAATAAAAGAAATTCATTCAGCTTGACTGTCATGTTATACAACAGTGGAAAATGTGAATGTGTGGTTGGTAGTTAACTGAACTTTCTCTTACTAATTTGTACTAAAACATCATGTAGTTAACAAATCTATTTTCATACTATTGTGAGATCTTTCTACCCACATTTTTGCCTCTAGAAAACAGTGGAAGTTTCTTATTGATTCTTGAAATAAAACGCATGATACCAAGATCCTACTAATCAGTATCCCCATGAGGTTATGAAATTTTTTCCCAAGAAACTACAAGATCACCAATTGAAACTCTTGATTCAAATCTACAAAAACACACCTTAAACCACCAAATTCCACTTGAGCAAGTAAATATGGAGTGCCATGGAACACATGCAGTCTATTATTCAGATTTTTGAGTTATTTTTTAGCTTATTCCAATCCAAAGAAGGCAAGCAAAATCTTTCAATGCCTTACTATCACCTAATTTTAAACAGGCTCACCCATTATTGAGGATTCAGCTCTTATTCTTGGAGAAAACTATGCAAAGCAGCACATCAGAAATTAAATCAATATTATGATTTGAAACTGGCAAAAAATTACTCCCTCAGAAGCAACACTTTTAAATCCAAAATACTGAGAAGGAAGTTTTAAGCCATCAGGTGTCCCTCCAAGCCAAGAAAAAGAGGTCACTGACATCTTGGTGGGTAAGTGCACTCAATTGGATCAGATAGAACATTCAGATCATTTACAAAAATATGAATTATCCTCTGAAAATCTGAGTGAGCCCAAAACCTTTTATTTACTCAAGCACTTGAAGAAGCCTTTCATAAAGGCATTTTAAAATGTGCTTCACTCTCAACATGATGAAGTGGTCTTGTGTCTGAAAAACAACAACCCAATGGCCAAAGGCAAGCATAAAATTGATTATTGGAAGGTAAGTAAATCACTGTAGCAAATGCAGCCTTGCAACCAGCTCATTGGAGCTATGTTACCATGGAAAATGACTTCTGGGAATTTTCCCAATCAAAGAAAAGTTTCACTGAGATATTTAAGAAGCCCAGAATTTTCCAACTCAGTTTAGTGGGTGTTTTCCTATAGGAGCTGCCTCAAATTCCCCACAAGGGCATCCTTAGGATCCTGGACAATAGCAAATTTGTCTTCTCTGAAGGAGTCTCTCAATGACAAGCCTTCTCCTTTATGAATTATGTGTGGCAACCTTTTTGGTTTAAGATTTTGGTCCTGTTTAGTTCTTTAAAAATAAATTATTGGTCTCATCAAATGTCTCATACTACAATATGTATCTCAGTAAACTGATTCAGGAAATCAGATTTTGACTGAAACTGACTACACAGGAATTCAGTTTCTGGCTTAGTAATTATGTGAGCCTTAGAGGTATTTTCCAATACACAAAAGACCACAAATAATAAAATAATATACAATTATAAATAAAATAAATAAATTTATATTATTGAAACAAAAACTAAAATTTGAATATAAAGTTACACACAAAAATTAAAATTTAATTATAATTTAAAGATAAGATTACATTGAAATTTAAGTTTGTGAAAACACATTTTTCCTTGAAAAAATTAAGTAGGAATGAATTTTCAACAAAAATGTCAAAATTAAAATATTTTCATAAAGAATTTAAATAAAATTATTATAACTTTATCCTACAAATAAAATATGAAAAGTATTTCAACATTGGACTCCTCACAAAAAATAAGGTGGGGTCACCTCTGGGTAAAATTTCTGTAACTCAACTCTAAATAAGCTTAAATTAATTTTTTAGTATTTTCTGTAAAAAAGTTGAAAATTCTCAAAAATGTGATGTGATTCACATCACATGGGGTGTTAACCATCAATTTTTGTGTTATAATTGAGGTTTTGTGTGTAATTTAGAAGCTATGAGGAATTGAAGTATTTTCAATTGAAATGTCAAAATTTGCGCGTGTATTACATAAGTGAACTTTAATTTAAATATGAGGTGTCAACTATTACAGTTGTGTACTGTAAAAACTCAATTTAATTACATATGTAAATTATAAGTATAATACATGATGAGGAATTAAAGAAAAAATAAATTGGAAAGATTGATTCTGGGGGAAAAAGGAATCTTGGCTCCAAGGGGGGGCAAGACCCCCAAATTCCTTGATGACAGGTGTGAGATATCAAAATACATGCAAATGTTCATCACTTTTGGCCTGGAATTGAGTCACAGGGTCTGTGACTCAATTGACAATGAGGTTTTGAGACCAACCAGGACAGTTTTAACTGTTGCCAAGGGGATAAAGCTACCCTTAAGATAAAACAAAAATTGTAAGAAAAGCTTTCACTGGTTTTGACGTCTCTTACACACATTCTGATGTTTTTTTTGAAGGCTCAAAATCAGGTATTACTATAGCAATGGCTGATTTGAGGGTCCAAAAGAGCTGAAAATAGCAAAAAATCGCTAAAACCAGCCGTTTTTGGTATAAATCAGGGTTCAATGATGCCATAATTGACTTTTCTGTTGTCAGAGTGTTTTGAACGACTGACAATAGCAAATTTTACTTTTGGAGTAAGAGAATTGATTGCTATAAAAGAATGTCTTCTTTTCCCTGCTTTTCTCCTCATGTTAGAATCTTTTCCTTTTATAAGTAGTTTAAACACTATTAAACCAAGGAATAAAAGACTCCAACCACAATCTTTAAGTAATTTTTAACCTCTTAACCAGGTGAAAAAATCATTAAAATCATTGTTTGTAACCCTTATAATCATTTTTACCTCTTGAACCACCCCATAAGTGAATTAAAGCATCTTTCATCACTGTTAACTTTGTCACTTTGTTTCCAAATTCCCTATGGTCACTTTTGGGTGTGTTTTCTGTTTAATAATCCTTTCAAAGACCCTGTTCTTATATTATTTCCCTGCAGTTCTTTTCTCAATTAATTCCAATTGAAATTGCTCTTGAGGAAATATCTTTTGTAGCCTCAAATATCTCTTGTAGAGTATTTTTGGATAAACCTTTATTGTTGATAAAACAATAAATCTTTATAATATTAAGTCTTCATACTAATAAAGTTAGAAGCAATATAATTGGCTTTTTTTCTCTTAAAAATCTTTTTTCATACTATTTTTAATCAATTCTTAGCTTAAACAAATTTTGAGGACAGGAAAAGTACTTGATTTTCAATCAAAGTTTCATATCCACACCTCACATTTGGGGGCCCAGCCGTAGGGTTTTATCTATGGAACATATTTTTACTCTTTTTAAATCTGTTTTCTTATATTGAAAAATTGAAAAAACCCATAAAAAATATTTATAATTCAAAAATTTGACAAAAAATCAAACTTTTTGATAGTATAAGGGAGGCTTCATTTTTCATTTCTCTTTTGAAAATTCTTTTTTGACTGAAATAATTTTTTTTCCATTGATTTTAGTTTCTGAAAGCTTGGTAAGACAACAAAATATTAAAACTTAATCAACAGTTACTAGCATTCTTCCTGCTAAAACTGCCAATTCTGACTATAATAGCACAGTTATTATAACTCAGAACAATCAATAAGAGCCAATTTCTTTTGAATTAACTAGCTTGGACATAATTAATACCCTTCAAATTGGAAAGTATCTTGCCACTAGTAAGATTTTTGACATAAAATTACTATTCTTAAGCCTTTAATCATAAAATATGCCTTCAACTAGATCAGGACCCAGCTATAACCCCTCACGCAGCTCCCAAAAAGGTTATAGGAATGATTATGGAAGAAGCCAATAAGTTAAAGAAGGACAAGAGTCAGTAAATGGATCCCAAAATGACAAATTATTCCATGCTGAAGCTGATAATACTGTTTTACCTTCAAAAAGAGCTGCCACCACCACAAGAAGCCTCAGTGGGCATATCCAAAGCCATCCAGAAGGCCTAAACCAAAGCATTGTAGCACAAGGATTTTCAGATACTCGCAGATCTGTGGAAAAACTGCATGAATTCTTACCTGACTGTGAGAAAATACCTGGGCCATCCCAACACTTGGAAGTTACTTAATGGATGGCATCCAGTGATGGAAAAGAAAAACATGATGGTTTTGACAGCAGAATGGAGGAAAAACAACCCTCCATCACCCAAGGAAGTGCCAAAAACAGCCCCAGTAGCCAGCAGCAGCAATTACAACCCAAAAAAGAAGCCCCAAGCTCAGAACAAGGGCAAAGGCAAGGCACCAGCCACAAAACCTTACAGCCAAGCCTACAGAATCCCAAAGATTCAGAAGGATTCCATGGAAAATGTATTTCACATGTTCAGAAAAATGATGGAATTGCAGAAAAAGGAGGGAGCCAGATTAAAGTATCAGAAATTATTTCTGATATTATAGATGGCATTTCAAACTTTTATATAGCTATAAATGACATTAAAAATCATATTTCTGATATAAATTTATCAATTTGTAACAATCTTAAGACAAATAGCTGAAGTCTGAGCCAAATGAATGAGACAATTATGTATTTTGAAAAACTTTTAAGAATAATTAAAACTTCCAATAATGACAATTCATTTGTAAATTAGTTAAATGAAAAATCTGCCATTATTAAAAAATTGACAGACAAATATTCTAAATTCAATATTGATTACATAATTGAAACCAGAATAAAACGAGCCATAAATATTATCAAAGAAGATAATAAGAAAGCCCATGATGATATTGAAAATTCATTTACTGAGGTAAAGACATATATGATTCCCTTGAAAAAGTGTTCTGACACCACACAACAGGAAGTATCAAAATTAACAATGAAATTGAATCAATTCACTTCTGATAATACTAGAAAGACAGAAAGGAACATATTTATAAAATTGAAGTAATAAATTCAATACAGAGCTTCTAACATGAGCTCAGAAATTCTCAAAGGTGTAGCAACAGTAAAATGAATGATATTGAACAATTACTGCACACCTTACCAGGAATTTCTACACCTCTCAATCAAAATGAGGGCGCAAGAATTCCCAATAAACAATTATTGGATGTTGACAATTCACAATTAAAAAATGAATTCTCTACTTCTTTTCATAACTTGGAACCATTAATGGGCCAAGCACTCTTGAAAGAAGTACCAAAACTTAAAGAATGGCCTCATTTCAGTGGTGAAATAGAATATGACCATATGGAATTCATCAGACATAATGAAATGATAAAAGAAGATTCTGAATTACCTGAAAGATTGTTAACAGAAAGATTTAACATCTTGTTTTCCAGATCAGCCCACAGATGGTATAAAAAATTGAGACAGGCACATGGACACCAAATTTGTACTTGGTGGAAAACCCAAATTATTAAAAAATAGGCCAATGATGCTTGGATATTTCAAGTTGAAACAGCCTTTGAATCTGCTAAATTTAATGCTGACAAAGACAAAGATTTACCATGGGTTTTCCAACAAAAAGATAGATTAACAGCATTATGTCCTGACATGTCAGAATTTATGATTCACAGAAAAATTCTAAGACAATGTGGAGGTGACTTAGAGCTTGCTGTCAAAAGAAGAAATACTGAATAATCTTCAGCAGAATATATCATCAATATATTAGAATAAGTAACCACCATAACCATATTTGTTTCTAGTAGGGTGAATATCAAAGCAAGGTTTAATACACCTTGGAAAGGTCTGTGGACAAAAATCCCAAATAAAATTATAATAATATTAAGTATAAATCTGCAGATGTAATGAGAAAGTGCCATATTTGCCAAAGCACCACACATTTAACTAATACATGTCCCAAGAAGGAAAAAATCAATGAAATTGACATTGAAAAGGAACCTGATGTTGAAAAGGATGAGGTATATGAAGATAATCCAGATTATAAATCATCAATATCTTCTGAATATTCAAAAGATATATAAAATATCAATACCCCTTTGATATCATGGAATTTTGTTCCCACTTGCCACAGTTAAGCAATGGTCAACTTGATTTATCAAGAATTCATGATGCACAACTAATGAAAACCAAACCAAGCAGGGGAAAAGGCTCTACAGTTTGTAACTCCTGTATAACAGAAGTGGTAATTTAAAAAAAACCACTAAGCTTTTACTTGACCCAGGAGCCTTCTACTCTTGTGTTGGAAAATCTGTTCTTAAGACTTGTGTACCAAATTTTGAAGATTAAGTATGTCCAATTGATGGCATAAGCTTTAATAGTGAAAGTAGGCCAATGAAAGAATTGGGCATATTTGAGACTACTGTCATATTTCCACAAATAAATGGAAATCTAAGAATAACTGTTTAATTTGTGGTTAAGAAAGATTGCTCTAGTACCCATTTTATATTGGGAAATGACTATTTGATCATGTATGGCATAGACTTACATAACAACAAAGACAGATACTTTACTATTGGGGACAATAAGCATAAAAAATTTGCCTTTTTACCATTTAAAGAACAAATTACAGTCAACAAAGTTTCACCAGTAAACTTTGAGTTAGAAAATTTCAAGTCTGAATAATTAAATGAAACTGAAATCAGTCTTTTTCTCACTGAAAACAGGAAAGTGTACTTTCTGCCCTTTCATATGACCACAAAGAAGCCTTTGCATCAGATAAAGAGCCCCTGGTAGCAATTGTTGGTCATTAGGTTGAAATTATTCTTGATATTGAAAGACCTAACCCACTACTCTTGAGAAGACCCACAAATCCATCAACTCCTAAATCAATCAAAACTCTCAAAATATGTATTAAAGAACTTCTAGACCTTGGGGTAATAAGAAAGGTTGGCCACATTGAGGAGGTAGGAATAACTACACCAATCATAGTGGCATGGCATAATGGAAAATATAGAATGGTTGGGGACTTTGGAGCTCTGAATACTTACACTGTTCCATACAGGTACCCAATACCAAAAATCCAAATTGCCCTTACCCAAATATCCCAAGCAGTGTATATAAGCACCATGGATGCCCTTAAAGGATTTAATCAAAATGTGGTGCCACCAAGGGCAGGAAAATACTTGAATATTATTGTTCCTTGTGGAGTGTATGAATATTTAAGGATGCCTTTTGGTATCAAGAATGCACCTTCAAAGTTCCAAAGAATAACAAATGAAATCTTCCCTGAAGAACTTTCATAAGGATGGTTAATCATTTACATTGACAATATTATTGTCTGTTCCAAGACCTGGGAAGAACATATATACAGATTATCCATAGTTTTGAACAAAATTAAATTGGTAAACATTAAAATTTCTTCAAAGAAATGTCATTTTGGATTAAAAGAACTTGAAGCACTGGGACATGTAGTATCTGGTTTATCCCTTGGAATTGACAAAAACAAAGTTCCAGACGTACTACTGAAACCTATGCCTCAGAACAAAAAGGAAATTCACTCATTTTTGGGGTTTTCAGAATACTAAATGCAACACATTAAAGATTTTGTATCCATAGCAAGACCTCTTTATAAGTTATGTGACAAGGACACAGTATTTGAAATGACTGTTGACAGAGTCGAAGCCTTTGAATCTTTAAGACAATCCTTGACCACTGCTCCACTCCTACTAATGCCAGATCTAAACTTCCCTTTAAGCTTTATATTGATGCATCAGGAGATGAACTAGGTGCTGCACTTCATCAATCCATATTAAAAATAACAAATCCTTTTGAAGGACCCATATGTTTGATATCCAGGAAAATCAAACTAACAGAAGCTAAATATGGGGAAAGTCAGATGAAGTGTTTATGCCTTGTCTGGGCCTTAGAAAAACTCAATTACTTCCTAGAAGGATGTGCTTTTGAAGGAATAATAGATTTTACCGCTGTTAAATCACTTTTCAACATCAAAGATCCCAACAGGCATATTCTCAGATGGCAAATAGCCATACAGGAGTATAGAGGTAACATTAATATTGTTCACAAAGATGGAAATATTCATAAAAATGCAGATGGAATGAGCAGATGGCCATTACCAAATAATATTGATAATCCTGCTTACATGCCTGAATAAGCTTCCCCACAGATCCCAATAGAAGGAATCAGTGTTACAGATCTGAACACAACATTCTTTGAGGAAGTAAGAAACAGCTATACTCAAGATAAAAATTGTAGCATCCTATGCCAATTGTGTACTAAAGACTCTAAAGACAACTCTTTGATACATTCTTTAGATGAACTATGGAAGAAATCATATGATGAAGGAATTTTCCACCTACTGGAGGGTATAATTTACCACAGAATTAAGCATACATGTGTAATGACAGTTGTAGACAGGTCCTTAATCAATCTTGTACTGAAAGAATGCCATGACAGCCCCTCCTCAGGACATCTGTCTGAGGACAGGACACAAGAAAAGATAAAGACCTGTATATGGTGTCCAATGTGGCAGAGTATTGCAGAAACTGTGACAGATATCAGAAGGGTAATAAATCCACTGGCAAAAGACTTGGAAATATGATCAACATCCAAGAACCCAGCAAGCCTTAGGAAATTGTCCATATGGATTGCGTAACTGGCCTAACACCAGGAGGTGATTGAAGCTATAATGCATTCCTAGTGATTGTTGACAGATTTAGTAAAACTCCAATCTCTATACCATGTCACAAGGATGATACATCCATGGATAAAGCTCTTCTAATATGGAATAGAGTAATATCATGGACTGGCATATTCACAAATATCATTAATGACAGAGCTCCCAAATTCACCTCAGCATTATACACAAATCTTAACCAATTATTTGGAACAAATTTGTCCTTCTCTACAGCCTACCACCCAAAAATTGATGGACTGTCTGAAAGAATGATCCAAACCTTGCATGACATGGTAAGAAGATTTTATTTATATGGCCTTGAATTTAAATATTGTTATGGTTTCACCCATGATTGGTGTGCTCTCCTACCAGCACTGGAATTGGCATGAAAAACATCCATTCATGCCAATAACAATCAAACTCCTGATATTCTAGAGAAAGGATGGAATCCAAAATTACCCCAAAATTCATTAAAGAAGGATTTGGTTGAAATACATCCCACAGCTTTTAGCTTCAAAGGAATTCCAGAAAGAGGTAGAGAACATGCAATAAGCTGCATGGAGGACTCATTTGCATATGCCAAAGACAAATGGGACAAATCAAATGCCACCCCAGATTTCAAAGTGAGAGATTTAGTACTTGTATCCACCACTAACTTCAATAAAATCAAGGGATGTAAAAAGGTCAAAAAATCCTTTGCAGGACCTTCTGTTATTAAAGCCCTCCATGGGGAAAATGAAATTTAAGTAGAGCTTTCTGAGGAACTTCCCAAAAAGCATCCTACATTTCCAGTAATCTTGGTAAAGCCATATAAATCTAGTGATTGTGAGAGGTCTCCTTTGATAAATAAAGTTCCCCAGAATATAGCTCCTATTGAATCTTCCATTACTAAGAAAATAACCAAAGTTTTTAGAAAAAGAAATTTAAGAACCAAGAAAGTAAGGGAATACCTTGTTAGGTACAGTGACCCAACTTGTGAAGATGAATGGTTAGCAGAAAAAGACATACTTGAAGCTGTTAAACTTCTCAGAAGGTTCAGAAACACAAGAAATAACAATATCACAAAGTAATATTTTTTCTAGGGGGAAGGAATGTGAGCTTTAGAGGTAATTTCAGAGACCCAAAAGACCACAAATAATAAAATGATATACAATTATAAATCAAGTAAATTTATTTACATTATGAAAACAAAAATTCAAATATAAATATAAATTCATACACAAAAATAAAAGATTAATTATAATTTCAAAATAAAATTACATTAAAATTTAAATTTGTGAAACACATTTTTACTTGAAAAAATTAAGTAAAAATGAAGTTTCAACAAAAATACCAAAATTAAAATATTTTTTGGAAAAAACTTAAACAAAAATTAATCTAAATTTTCATCCTACAAATAAAAATATGAAAATTATTTTACCATTGGACTCCTCACAAAAAATAAGGTGGGGTCACCTCTGGGTAAAATTTCTGTAACTCAACTCTAAATAAGGTTAAATTAAGTTTTTAGTATTTTCTGTACAAAAGTTGAAAATCCTCAAAACCTTAGATTAATTTAAATCAAATGTGGTGTTAAGCATCAATTTTTGTGTTAAAATTGAGGGTTGTGTGTAGTTTAGAAGTTATGAGGAGTTGAAGTATTTTCAATTGAAATGTCAAAATGTGTGCGTGTATTACACAAGTGAACTTTAACTTACATAAGATGTGTCAATTATTACAGTTGTGTACTGTAAAAACTCAATTGAATTACATATGCAAATTATAAGTATAACACATGATGAGGAACTAAAGAACAAATAAAATGGAAAGATTGACCCTGGGGGGAAAAGGAATCTTGGATTCAAGGGGAAGTGTGAGCCTTGAGGTATATTTTACATACCCAAATAGGCCACAATTATCTTAAAAAATAAATTCTGAACTATGCATAACCCATAATTCATGCATATATTCAAAATTCATCATTTTTGATTTCAGAAAAGATGAATAACTTTTTATTAAGTAAATCCATGGATTTAAGGCCAGATTTGGATTCTACACAAAAATCCACCTAGGGTATCTCCATAGATTGAATAAGCTCAAATCAACTCTTTGAGGTGGTAATATGGAAAATACCTGAATACCACATAAAAGATCCATGAAATTTTTTGTTTTTCTCTCTTTCAAGCCAAAATGACGGGAATGTGAGAAATACCATGTTACATACACAGTAAGTGTCAGGATGAAACTATGATAAAGACTTAAATAGGCTAGTTACAACTTTAACTATGTTTGTGACATTTATAAGAGTTGAAGATGATTTGATTTAAGATTTAAAGGGCTTTACTATATGTAATATAGTGGTGGTGAGCGCTGTTGAAAGCCCTGGGTGCAGCTTTATCTGTTGGGTTACAATAATAAAAGACTACAATAATTAAGGTTTATAATTATACCTGATTATTAACCAAGGGTAAAACTGTTTTTGACAGTTTACTATGTAGGTTATTCAAGAGCAGGATGAGGAGACAATTCTGGCTGTGAAAAGCCTCCTTTTTATCCTTAAATGGGGTGGAAAGGGTGCTAGACCTTTCCACATAGAGGAAGTGAAGATTTTTCACTCTCTAGTACTGGCTTGTGGTTTGCAAACAGCCTGTACAACCTTTATTGGGCTCAGATGTGGTTTTGAAACCACATCTGGGCAGTCTTCACCAATACAGGGTGAAAATTTTCATCTGGGGACCTCACAGCCTGATTCTGACGTGTATGACATGTAGAATGCTGTACAGAAGCTGGATGGGACCCCAGTGTTGACTGAAATATGAGGTATTGGAGTAAAAACAAGCTTCCTCGTCTATTTGATACCTCATATTCATGGTTATGGGATATTATCCCATGGTAAGGCTGTATTGGTCAGAATGTGGGATTTTGACCTTAAAACAGCTATACCTTTGTCAGTTCTTGAGATATTAACCTCAAAACTGACCCAGTGTGTATCCCTGTATGTGTTCTACACAATGGTACCTTATTTGATATGGTTATCATTAAATATGGCAAAGGTATGCCATGTACAAGATTTTTGTACATATGTGTGTTTTAGGCAAAAAGCTGTATTGAGCTTGTTTTCCCCATAACTTCTGTTGTAGTTGAGATATGGGAAAGTGGATGACACCATCAGATAGCCCTGATTGTTCTCTTGCCAAAAAGACCACACTTCAAGTATCTCACGCTAAAACTGTAGAAGTTAGATGAGAGGTGAATGTTTTGTTCACCCTTATTTGGCCTGAAATTGACCAGAACTCCAGTAATATTGGTGCTAGCTCAGTTTTTCTGGTACCATTGGATAGCCCTCGCTTAGAGCTTCATTTTGAGTACCCATTTGATGGGGTTAAGCCTCTCCTTCTAGATTTTAGATGAGAGGTTAAAATTAAGGTTTATGCTCAGCAATAACTCTGAGCAGGACTAACTTTGTTATTCTTTGTCCTATGGTGATGGGACTTATATTTTCAGAAAGGTGTGAGTTTCCTCTTTCTTTTGATACTTTTTGAGATGATTTGGCTCAGCTACATGTTTTGGTGGTATCTTGGCTATACCATTAGTTTATGGTATTTCGGCTGTCATGCTTGTGCTCTGGTTTTGAGTCACAGGCTGACATACCCTCCCTCTAAAAAAGGATCATCATTGATGAGACTGTTCAGTCCTCCTAGAGGCCCTGAATCTTCTTAGATGAAGGTTCCCATCTGGTATGGCATCTTCTGCCAACCATTTGTCTTTATCAGCTGTTTGGTGCTTGAATCTGACTAGGTATTGTCTTTGATCCTTTCCATTAAGTCTGATCTTCCTGGCCCTGATGATCTTACTCACAGGTCATGGGGAGTCCTCCACTTCCACTAGATCAGGTGGTGTGGGGTTCTTCTTCCTGGAGGGGAATTTATCCTCCTTTGTTTGGAAGTATGGTTTGACCAAACTTACTGGGAATACTGGGTGCTTCCTGGAAAATTCCTCTGTAAGTTTGACTTCCACAGAATTCTTTCCTATCAGCCTAATGATAGTGAAAGGCACTACAAATGAGTCACTCATCTTCTTGGGTCCTTTAAGATTATTGAAGTTCAGTGTAGACACTAGCACCTGATCCCCTTCCTTAAAGTCAGGTTCCATGTGTGTCTTGTCCCACCTCTGTTTATTATATTCTTTTGCCTCAGCTATGCATTTGGCAGATGTGTCACAAGCCCTCTTTCACATATCATGGAAGTCTTTGGCTGTGGGGTGGATGGTCAGAAGATTTTTCTTTAAGTTATCCACAGGCAACAGGGGATTCCACCCTTTCTCTACCACTGCAGGTGTATTTCCTGTGGTAGAGTTCTGACTTGTATTTTAAGCCAGTTGGACAGCTGGTAGAAGGGTAACCCAGTCATGGGTGTATCCTTCATGGTCCTTGTATTCCATGCCATAGGCACAGAACCTTCTAAGGATGTCTTCCATAGTCTGGATCATCCTCTCAGCTAGGCCATCTGTTTGGGGATGGTAAGCTGTGGAAAACGCAAGCTTGGTGCCAAGCATGTCATACAAGTTGGTCCAAAATTCAGATGTGAATCTTGGGTCCCTATCACAAATGATGATTTTAGGGACTCCACAGGTAGATATGATGTTATTCCAAAATAAAAGGGCAGTATCCATGGCTGTGTCCTCTTTGTGGCATGGTAGACACCTCATGCTCTTGCTGAACCTATTAACTATGATAAAGCAGGCATTGTAGTTTTCTTTGTGTCCTGGGACACGTCCTGTAACCCAGTCCATGTTGATGGTTTCCCATGGGTGTTTGGGTTCTTCTATATGTTGAAGTAACCCATACTTCTTCCCATGTTTCCTATTGGCCTTTTGGCATCTTTCACAAGTGTTTATGTATTCACTCAACTCTTTTTCCCACTTGGGCCACCCAGCTGTGCTTGCTACCCTCTCCTTGGTCCTGTCTTCACTCATGTATCCCATATAGGGGCAGTCATGGCATTCCTGCAGGATCAGAGATGTGGTCTCTGTCTACCACTGTGAGTGCACTTGTGTGTGTTTCTCTGTGGTAGAGCAGGCTATCTATAAGGAAGAACTTTTTATCCTTATAGGCCCTCAACCAGGGTTCTTCCAGCTGGGATTCCAGTTCTGGACTCCTGTACTTTTGTTGGAGGAGCTGTAGTAATATGCCACACTGTTTTTCTTTGGCATGAGACTTCAGTACTGCCTTCAAAAATTCATTGTGCAGTTCTGAGGAGCTTATCCCCAGTATGGGAGTTTCTGTTCCCTCTGAAGCAATGTTCTCACTGTCAAGGGTACCATGTTCTGGTGCCCATTCAGAAAATCTGAAGTTCTTCCTTCTATCTATTTCCATGAAATTGATACGGATCTTGGCTGCAACTTCAGGGTCCTAAGTTGGATTGCTTTTGACCTTTTCCAGTGGCCATCTGCTGAGGCCATCTGCATTGGTATGACTTTTACCTTCTTTGTATATTATGGTCATGTTACATCTATACTCCTGGATAGCTATTTGCCATCTCAGCATGTGTCTATTTGTAGTCTTCATGTTTAGTAAAGACTTCAAGGCTGTGCAGTCTGTGTATATTTCAAAGACTGCACCCTCCAAATAATAATCGAGTTTCTCTAGAGCCCATACTATACATAGACATTCAGTCTGGGTGGCCCAAACCTGGCTTCTGAATCTTTCAGTTGCCTAGAGATGTAACATATTACACCCTCTCTTGGTTCACCATCCACAATTTATCTTTGGTGAAGGGCTGCTCCTAAGCCTTCGCTACATTCTGCATCTATGTATAACTTGAATGGTAGTTCAAAGTCAGGCAAGATTAGCACAGGTGCATTTGTGAGTTCATGGTTGATCCTCTCATATGCATCCCTCCTTTCCTTGGTTATTTCAAAAACTACATCTTTTGAACATAACTTGTATAAGCTACTAGTTATGTGTGCAAAGTTTTTGATGTGGTTTCTATAGTAGCTAGCAAACCCAAGGAAGGATTGCATCTCTTTGATGCTTTTTGGTACTGGCTTTTGCAGTACTGCTGTTACTTTATTCTGGTCAATTGCCAGACTAAGGCCTGAGACTTTATGTCCTAGACCTAGTAGCTCTTGTTGGCCAAAATTACACTTTTTTAGTGAAATTTTCAGATTGATGGGTGTACATTTACTTACCACTCTGTCTATATATTGTACATGGTCTTCACATGTCTCTGAGTATAATGATATCATCAATATATACTACCATCCAGCCTTCTAATATTTCTTCTTGAAATATTGTGTCCATCATACTTTGGAAGTGGGCTGGTGCATTTTTAATGCCCAATGGCATCCTGGTATACTCATATATGCCCATATGGCATATTATTCTGAGTAATTTCATGGAGTTTGGTTTAACTCCATTCTGGTGGAAGCCTTTCATACAGTCCATTTTGGTTATTTATTTGGCTTTTGCCAGTTTATCCAAGGCATGAGGTATCCTGGGTGTAGGGTACCTGTCTGCTTTTGTGAAGTTATTCAGAGCTCTGAAGTCTCCACACAATCTAGACTTGCCATCATTCCAGGTAATTAGGACAGGAGTGGTTATTCCCACTATTTCATTGTGTCCAACCTTCCTGATGACTTCCATGTCCAGGAGTTCATTGATATGTTTTTCAATTTCTTTCCTGGCTTCCAGACTTGCTGGGTAAGGAGGTCTCCTAAGCATGGGTGGATAAGGCCTTTCCACATCCAAATATACTTCTATATCATGGCCTGTGATCTTTCCCAATGGCAAATGCTGGTCTGTTCTTTCTAAGCATCTTCAGTAAACTTAGTTTTTGTTTACTGGTGAGGGTAGTGCTAAACTGTCCCTCTCTGAATTCCTTCAGAAGTTCTTCTAGTGGATCTTGGGAAGATATCTGGTATATATCAAGTGAAAATTTCTTTTCCTTGTTAGTACCAATGGTGATGTGCCTATTTTTACTGTTGTAAATGTCTATGCCATACATCCTCTGGTAGTCTGTTCCCAGTAGAAACCCTTGGATGTGGGAATCATCAAGCACTACAAACTCTGGGTTGAGTCTGATATTACCCTTCCTGTGGGGTATAATTATCTCTTTGATAATTGTCCTAATGGAAGTCATCTTCCATGATGCACTTTTAAAGTTCTTTGCCCTAGTGGGCAAGAGCTGTTTTTCCCAGTTTGGGAAGTCGTTATCCAGATAGTTTCTGGCCACTATGGAGCAGTGTGCCCCACTATCAATGAGCATTGTCAATACAAACACTCATTTTTGTGGCTGTCCCATGTATATATGCCATTCCTTTGGTTGGTGTAACCAGGAATGTTTGTGCATCTTGTGTGTATTTGCACAAGTTCTTGTTAGCAGTGTCCTGTGGCATGCCTGCTCCCAACTGTATGTCCTGAATTTCTAGTGAGGTTTCCTCTTGGTATTCCACTAGAAATTCCTCTCTTGGGTCTTGATCATCATAAGATCGTTCTCTGATGGCATCACCCATTGAATCTGATTCCAAATCCTCTGTTGGGGATTCCTCTTCTGGGACTTTCTCAATAGCATAGAATTTTTTATTTTCCTTTGGACAGTTGTTGGCATAGTGGTCTGTTGAACCACAATTGTGACAAGAATTCTTCTTTTTTGCCACATCTTCCGCTCTTTCTCCGGGTTTGTCTTTAAGCTCTTCCCTGAGAGGTTGTTTCTCTTTGAAACCACTGCTTTTCTATGGGGTAAATTTCCCTATATTAGTCCTCTTCCTTATATCTTGTAGGGTGTTGGCAATGTCATCTAGAGTACAATTTTGGTTGCATCTGCATTTTATTTCATGCTCTAGTTCTCCTGGCAGTTGCATCAGAAGTTGTGATTCCTCATTTGGATGTTCATCTGAGGATCAATGGCTTTAAGTCTTTTAGACTGTCTGAGACACCACTCATATGGATCTTTGTCCACAGAGTATTTGTCATTTTCAAATGACATGGTCTTTTGCCATATCCAACTACCATTACTGTGCTTTTGGATTATTTGACTCTTCCACCATCGCCAGTTTCTTCTGCCATGGATTTCTTTCATTTCAGTGTACCATATACTAGCATTACCTTTAAATGCTGTATTTAATCTAGCAGTGATCCAGTAATCTGGTATGCTTGGTACATCAATAAAGAGTCCATCAATATAATCTATGAGTTCCATATGATCATACTCTTCTGATCCAGAGAATTTGGGCCAGCTTGAGGCCTCAAGAAGCTGTTTAAAGGCTTCCTTCTCTGAATAAGACATGTGATCTCCATCCTGGTATTGTTATGGAGATCTTGCCTTATTCATCAATATGGCATCTGGTTGATATGGATTATCCATAACTTGGCCTTGTGGATGGGGCTTCAAGTTATGGTAGACATTAAACAGTTTGTTTATGTCTTGATCCAGACAATCCCTGTTGCTTTTGCTGTGGTGTTGTTCTTCAAAGACTAGATTCAGTCTTTTGTTGGTTTCTCCAGAGGCTTTGCTCAATTGAGCATATCCTTCTTGAAGATTATTAACTATCTGTTCCAAGGAGGCTTGTGTTTTTTTCATCCTCTCATGGCCAGATTCAAGTTCTGAAAACTGCTTTGCAGATTGTTCAGCATATTGGGACATTTGTAACCACAGTGAATCACTGTTTAAGTTACTCTCAGGTGTGACAATGTTGTGTTCAATCTGAGTGGGAGTAATGTTTCTATTACTAGGACTACTGCTTCTAGAGTGGTTTACCACTACTTCTGGTTCTTGTGCACTTCTTTTACCAAATCCAACAGCTTCTGGATCATGGGGTCGGACTCTTTCCTCCTCTGGTTGAAGGAGGCTTTGTTCTTGCCCTTGTTTCCTTGTCTTCTCCTAGAAACTTCCTGGAATTGTGAAGAATGGTGACTCTTGGCCACTGATCTTCTGGTTTCTGAATGGTGTGAAGCCACTTGAGAGCTGATTTGGCCTGCTCCTTGTGAGCCTGAAGGAATCTGATTAGGCCCTGTCTGGGTTAGCTGTTCTTCTATAGCTTGGATAGTGGCTTGATTCTCCCTTATCCTCTGTGCCCTTGCCTCCAGGAGTCTGAACTGCCTGGTAGGATTCCAACCTTTTGTAATTATCATAAGGTCTTTGAAGTCTATCTCTTTGAGACAGATCTTCTGGCAACTTGCTCCAAGTTCTGCCCAGTGACTTGCCAGGTTGAACCTTTTGTTGTCCATGCTCCATTGAAATAGATATTTGAGGAGTTGGTGGAGCTGAAGAACTTGATCCATATCCTTCCAGTTCTCTGGTTTGAGGTTCCTGTTGAATTGGAGTGTGAATGGCAAGGTTGATATTATCTCCCTCATTGTTTTGCCATCCACCACTGTGTCCAAGGTGTCCTCTTTCAGGTCTGCTGGTTCTGGACAAGCCTTGTCTGTCCTCTGGCTGGCTCCTTTGGAAGCCAAGGTCTCTGAGGTATACAGGGGACATATCAGTGTTTGCAAGCAGTCAAAAACTTTATGTTCTTAGGGTATTTACCTTTTGCTGTGCCTTGTACAAATTTGTTATCTGCTGCTTTGGGCAGTTTGCCTTTGGAGGTTACAACTGGGTTAATAATTGTAATTTTTCCTGTACAAGTGGTTAAGGTTGGTTTACCTTGAATTGATGCAGAGTTTCGTGGTTTTCTACTCCTCTGAGTGGCTATTGGAGTCCACTTCTTGGCTGTGATGAGACCTTCACTTAGCCTCTTTCCTTTACCCTTGCTGCCCTCTGGTTCTGAGGGTTTCACTGGTATGTTGGCCTGTGACTGGGTTTCAAGTGGGATATAGTTTTCTTCCACTGAATCAAACAGGGAAAAGAGGGCTTATGTCAGTTAAGACTTCTTAAAAGGATGGTTTTGCACTTCTAAGAATGGCCTCTGGGCTTGTATGTTACTACAATGTGCCCTTGTATAATGACAGTGTAATTGAATAAACAATTTCACCTCAGAATTACAGCTTATGGTACCCTGTCACACTGTTTGTGTGCCAGTATCCCACAGATACACTTGTGGTTTTGAAGTGTAATCTGAATAAGTGGCTCTGTATAAGTGTAATTGAGTTAACAATACACTTAACCACACCTCAACTGATGGTTTTTCAGTCAGAGATGTCCTTATTCAATCAAGAATACAGGACTTATTGTTGGCTTATGTGTTTTTATATGTGAACACGCCAAAAATAAAGGTTTTTGTGGGTATTAACCACGTGGTAAGTACTCTTATAATATGAGTATTAAAGTAAAAATATATATACAATATATTTTCAAAGGAAAATACGCCTAAAAAGATGAAACAATTGTCAGAAATAAAGAATAAGAGAGAAAACTTACCTATAAGGTCCAAAAAAAAGTTTAAAACACGGCCAGGCCCCCAAAATGTCAGGACCAAACTATGATAAAGGTGCAAATAGGCTAGTTACAGCTTTAACTATGTTTGTGACACGTTAAAAATGGTTAAAAAAGATTTATAAGAGTTGGAGATGATTTGATTTAAGATTTAAAGGGCTTTACTATATGTAATATAGTGGTGGTGAGCGCTGTTGAAAGCCCTGGGTGCAGCTTTATCTGTTGGGTTACAATAATAAAAGACTACAATAATTAAGATTTATAATTATACCTCATTATTAACCAAGATTAAAACTGTTTTTGACAGTTTACTACGTAGGTTATTCAATAGCAGGATGAGGAGACAATTCTGGCTGTGAAAAGCCTCCTTTTTATCCTGAAATGGGGTGGAAAGGGTGCTAGACCTTTCCACGTAGAGGAAGTGAAGATTTTTCACTCTCTAGTACTGGCTTGTGATTTGAAAACAGCCTTTACAACCTGTATTGGGCTCAGATGTGGTTTTGAAACCACATCTGGGCAGTTTTGACCAATACAGCGTGAAAATTTTCATCTGGGGACCTCACAGCCTGATTCTGACATGTATGACGCGTAGAATGCTGTACAGAAGCTGTATGGGACCCCAGTATTGACTGACATATGAGGTATTGAAGTAAAAACAGGCTTCTTTGTCTATTTGACACCTCATATTCATGTTTATGGGATATTATCCCATGGTAAGGCTGTATTGGTCAGAATGTGGGATTTTGACCTTAAAACAGCTATACCTTTGTCAGTTCTTGAGATATCAGCCTCAAAACTGAACCAATGTGTAGCCCTGTATGTTTTCTACACAAGGGTACCTTATTTGATATGGTTATCATTAAATATGGCAAATTTATGCCATGTACAAGATTTTTGTACATATGCGTGTTTTAGGCAAAAAGGTGTATTGAGCTTGTTTGCCCCATACCTTCTGCTGTAGTTGAGATATGGGAAAGTGGATGACACCATCAGATAGCCCTGATTGTGCTTTTTCCAAAAAAAACCCACTTCAAGTATCTCACCTGAAAACTGTAGAAGTTAGATGAGAGGTGAATGTTTTGTTCACCCTTATTTTGCCTGAAATTGACCATAACTCCAGTAATATTGGTGCTAGCGCAGTTTGGCTGGTACCATTGGATAGCCCTGGCTTAGAGCTTCATTTTGAGTACCCATTTTATGGGGTTAAGCCTCTCCTTCTAGATTTTTGATGAGAGGTGAAAATTAAGGTTTATGCTCAGCAATAACTTTGAGCAGGAATAACTTTGTTATTCTTTGTCCTATGGTGATGGGACTTATATTTTCAGAAAGGTGTGAGTTTCCTCTTTCTTTTGATACTTTTTTAGCTGATTTGGCTCAGCTCCATGTTTTGGTGGTATCTTGGCTATACCATTGGTTTATGGTATTTTGGCTGTCATGCTTGTGCTCTGGTTTTGAGTCACAGGCTGACACTAAGAATGGTGTTATGCATGTTTTGGGCACGTAATGTTATGGCATTCTTAAATGCACTTTTGGTACACCCATAGTGGATATCTCACTTGAAGCTTAAAATTCTATTTTGACGTAAAAAGCGCAAAGGGGGACAAAAGACATCAAAGAGAGCCAGGGTACCCAGCTTATGAGGCCTCTGAGGTGTGGAAAGATCCAAAACTTAGATCAATGGCTGATCTTGGCCCAATTAGTAAACTAAAACCTTTTGGGAACTTGGTTACCATGTTAAAACTAAAGTAAATTATAAGAAAATAGCAAATAACCTGCCATTTTGACGTGCCGAGGAGGTAAAGAACAGCTTAGACTCCTGTAACCATGTCAGTTCTTAATTACTTACCATGGATAAACCCCAAAAGAGTAATCAAAAACCTTTTTGGACTAGTATCCATTGATTTACCAAATAGCAACCAGCCATATATTGCTATTTGCAATTCTATGTAGAATTGAGGTAAAAACTTCAAAAATTCATTAAAAATACAATTCTTCATTAATCTTGCTGAAATCTTCAGGACCAAGTAAGAAATGTATAATTCATATAAAAACCAAAAAGAACTATAATTTTATATGTAAAATTGAAAGGTTTACTTACAGTCCATTTTTGATGATTCCTTGTGAAACACAGAATCCTTAAAAATTTACAGAAAATACATTATGTGATGAAATTTCCAATAAAATTGATAAATTTAAGAAATCAATGATTATTTTGGAATAAAATAATATTTACAGTTGTTACTCCTTTTATTCTTCACCATAAAGGGGTTGGTAGTCATGTAAAAGCCTCAATTAAGTAATTCTGATAATCTTACTTGACAACAAATGATGCAATCAATAATGCAAAAAGGTTGATTGTTTTCTCACTCACTTCTTTTTCAGTTTTCTCAATGGCACGCCTCTGTGAGCTGTCTTAGCGTTAAAAGAGGCCTCCTATTGCTGTTTTTTCCACATCATCACATTAATATATTATACCTTTATTACCAAACAAGGAAGTATTAGTTAAAAATATTTCTTAAGTGTTTCTTCTTTCAGAAATAAATCAGAAAGACATGAAATTATAGAAATCAACTATAATTTGTTGTAATACTGTTATAAATCAATTTTGATCCATTAAATCCACAATTCCATGTCAAATTTCTCTACTATTATCATCCAAATGGTTCATTGGATTAATAGTGAGTAATTTATCTCAATTCTTAAAGTTTTTCTCTAGTAATAGTTTTCTTCAAGAATTATCTTGAAAATTATTCTTGTAAAAGATGATTATATATTAAAATAATTTTATTATTTTAATAAAAGAAGTTTTTATTATTAAATTCTTCTTGTAATTGATTCTTGTAGACAATTCATGCTTATTGTTATAATCACTAGTAGTGTATAAAATGTAAAAGAAATAACTCTTTAATTATTTAATCGTGGCTATAATAATTCTTTATTATTATATTTCATAAGAATAGTCATAGTACTGTTGATTAATAGTAATATTATCAAAAGCTTCATAGACACATCTTACAGGGAGTCAGATCCCCAGATTCCTTGATGACAGGCATTATATGTCAAAATACATGCAAAAATTCATCACCTTTGGCCTGGAATTGAGTCACAGGCTCTGTGACTCAATTGATGATGAGGTTTTGATACCAACCAGGGCAGTTTTAACTGTTGCCAAGGGGGTAAAACTACCCTTAAGATAAAAAAAAACATTTTAAAAACATTTTTAACTGGTTTTGATGTCCCTTACACAAATTCTGACGTGTTTTGAAGGCTCAAAACCAGGTATTACTATAGCAATGGCCAATTTGAGGGTCCAAAATGGCTAAAACCAGTCCTTTTTGGTCTAAAACAGGGTTCAATGATTCCATAATTGGCTTTTCTGTTGTCAGACTGTTTTCCACGACTGACAAGAGTAAATATTACTTTTGGAGTAAGAAAATTGATGTCTATAAAATAATTTCTTCTTTGCCCTACTTTTCTCTTCATGTTAGAATCTTTTCCTTTTATAATTTGTCTAAACACTATTAAACCAATGAATAAAAGATTCCAACCACAATTTTTAAATAATTCTTAACCTCTGAACCACGTGAAAAATCATTATAATCATTTACTGTAACTCTTATAATCATTTTTACCACTTGAACCACCCCATAAGTGAATTAAAGCACTTCTCATCACTGTTAACTTTGTCACTTTGTTTTCAACTTCACTCTGGTCAGTTTTGGGTGTGTTTTCTCTTCAATAATCCTTTTAGAGAATATGTTCTTATATTAATTGCCTGCAGTTATTTGCTCAATTAATTCCAATTGAAATTGTTCTTGAAAAAAATTCTTTTGTAGCCTTAAATATCTCTTGTAGAGTATTTTTGGATAAATTTTTATTGTTGGTAAAACAATAAGTCTTTATAATATTATTGTTTTATACTAAAAAAGTTAACAACAATAAAGTTGGCATTTTTTCTCTTCAAAATATTATCTCATACTATTTCTAATCAATTCTTACCTTAAACAAATTTTGAGGACAGGAAAAGTACATGATTTTTAATCAAAGTTTCGTATCCACACCTTACAAATTACATACAAATTATTTGCACATTTGGATATAGCCTTATTGGGTCTCGTTCTACTTGATTCAGACCTAAAATTGCTTTTGGACAACATATCCACCCCTGGTAAAAATAACCACACTTGCTGGTTTAAATTCATTCAGCATCTGATAGGTTGGTGTAGGGATTTTTGCATTCTTATCTTTTCCTTATAGGTTTGAAGAATTGCTCTTCTTAGAATTCTTTAAAGAAATCGTTTCCCAAGTAGTTGTAATTGAGACTGGTATGGCCTGTGGGGGTGTTGTTAAGGATTGTTGCTCTAATTTATCTAGTTGTTTTAGGATAAGGTCAAAACTGTTTATTGAATGATTTTCTTGTTTCAAGGAGTAATCTATGAATTCAACTTGTTTTAAGATGAGTTTGATTTGATGCTCATTTAAGCTTTGAGAAGGGTTTTTTGGACATAAAGCTTCATTGAGGAAGTGAATTAGTTTTGTTGTTTCAACCTTGGGTGATACTTGTGTTTGTTGGCCATGCAATTCTGTGCCAGTAGAAGGGGGAGGGGGATCAAGCAGGTGTTCTCAAAGGGCAATCCTCAAATTGCCAGGGCCAGGTACCTTCAGCATCATCACTCTTTGGCAATTTTCCCCTTACCTTGGCATGGTGCCCTGGTGTCACAATGCTGTCTGCCAGACCTCAGCAAAGGGAACTCTTGCCGAAAAGGCTATTAAACTGGTTGAAAGACTGGTTAATACTGGCAAGTTGTAGATCACATTCCACCATGTGACACCCGGGCACTCAGCCATCGTACAAAATCAGAAGGGTGACTGTTGTATTGGATACAATACAGGAATTAAATCTAAACCTAATCGAATGATAAAAAATAATAGTGAATATGCATAACACATTGTTTTACTACTTAAACTAACTTATTCGACGAAAAGATCTCTCCTCAGGGGAGATCTTTTCCTCGAAATTTTTTATTTTTAATTTTTACTAACTTTTTATTTATAAAATATTGAATTCACATAGGTACGCTAATTTCCTAATTAAGGGGAGATTAAAATCATAGATATATTAAAATACGTTATATGTACCTAGTGATTATCATTTTGGAGTTTAGTTAGTAGAATTAAAAATAAAAAATTTTAAAATTTATCTATTATTTTTTATCTGGAACCTTCCAGAAATTTCTTGAATAATAACAGGTTATGGGCTGCCTACCTTGATCTTGTTTCGCTGATACCTTGAACTAGTTTATCTCTTATTTACTTTACATTCTCTGCGCTTCTCTTTCTCTTACTTAAATCTCTATTCTTCATCGCTATCGTATTTATTATTATTTGTGTTTCATTTTTTAACCCTGGCACCCCCCATCACTCGATCAAACTGTATCTTTCAAACTCCTAATCTCTCTTCCATCATTCCTGAATCGAAGGACGTAATGGACAACGACATGAATGTTGTCATGGAAGCCGACAAACAGGCTGAGATATTCCAACGCTTCTTTTCCCTGGCAGAGAAAATCAGACCTCAGCTACGGGCTGATGGGGCAAATTTTAAGCTTTGGTCAAAAAATATGCTAATTGCCTGGACGACTTATTTTATGGGTGATTCTGATTACTTTCAACAACCGATTTCTGATGATAATGTCAAACGGAACCTTGTTGCTCACCTTTTTATACAACATAGCGTCAATTCTAATATTTATGAAGCGGTCACTTCTCGCATCTTCACGTCTGATGCTCGCCAGATTTTTCGGGCTTTGAAGGATTGATTCAACCGTCCTTCTTGGTCCTCAGTTGTTTATCATGCAAATTTCATTTTTAGCAACTCCTCTGATCGGTCGGAGAACATCAATGATTATGCAATGACAATTACCGAAGCTATCCAAAATTTGGAAAACCAGTTAGGACCAATTGATTCTGAGACCCTTACGACACTAGCTATTTATTTTGCTGTACCGTCTATGCACCAGCTTATCACAGCCACCATTAATACACTCATGGCCACTAATCCTAACATCAAGGTTTGTCCTGATGATTTGCTCAATATGATCCGACAAATTTCTATGGCTTCACCATCTTTTGATCACAGTACCGAGATAGCAAGACTGAATGCGGCATCTAAATTTGGTCAAAGGAACAATTTCGATAATCGCAATCCACATTTCTCAACACGACCTGCTTCTAGAAGTACCAAGATACCTTCATCTAGTCGTCAAGTTGAACCAAGAATACCTAATTCTCGATTTCCATGTCACTACTGCAGTGAAGTGGGTCATTGGTCACCGCAGTGTCCAATCAAAGCAAGAGCACAACGGAAACCAGCCAACATTGCTAGTATGGGTGTTGTGCCATCGCTGGAGGATCATGAGGCATTGCTGGATTCTGGTGCAACTCACTCAGTCGTAGGCGAACTCTCACTATTTGCATCGCTGACCGCAACAGACATGGTATTGTCTGTTGCATCATCCGAATCGTTCAAAGTCAATGGAATAGGTACAATTATTTCGGACACTCCTCATGGTCCTCTTTGCTTAAATAATGTCCTTTATTTTCGTCATATACCTGGGATACTTCTTTCTCTCGGACATCTCTTAAATGAAAATTTTTCAATATCTTTTCTGAATAATCTTTTTACTATTTCTTTTCGTTCTCTTAAATTTTTTACCGTTTGAAGGAATAATCAATGGTTTATTCCCCTGAACCCTCCTACTGCTAAGAGCAGTCTCAATAATCCTTTGTCTTCTGCTGTGTCTATACGAAAGTCTGCCGATCTTTCTTCAAATGATGATAGTATGCTTTGGCACAAAAGAGTTGCTCATTTATCGCTTAGACACTTGAAGCATATGCAGAAATCCAATGCTGCAAATGGCATTCCTAATGTTTCCTTTCATGACATTAAACTGTGTCACGATTGTTCAATTGCAAAGAGTCAACATCGCCCTATAAAGACAGCCTCACATCAATCTATTAAAGGACCTGGTGATTTAATGGGCCCTTATGGCCTTAGTCTCAACCAGAAAAAATATATCTTAATGATTCTGGATGCTTTCTTGCATGTTGTGGTAGCTATTCCTTTATCTGATAAATCAGAATCAAAGACTTATCTTATTAACTGGATGAAACAGTTTATGAATGTTACACCTTATAAAATCAAGACATTACGGACAGACAATGGCACCGAATTCAAAAATTCTGTATTGAATGATTTCCTCACTCAGCACGGAATTATCCATGAGTACTCGATGCCGTATGAGCACCATCAGAATGGTAGAATTGAGCGAACAAATCGAACAATTTCTGAAATGGCTCGTACTTCTCTCATTGCTGCGAAGCTCCCTTCTTTTCTTTGGCCATGGGCCTTTAGACATTCTGTTTGGGTATTTAACAGGTTTCTTCATGCGGATAGTGACAGGACTCCTTTTGAAATTCTCGGGAAGAAACGTCCTAGCTTGGAATTACTGAGAGTCTTTGGTGCAAAGTCGTATCTGTATAATCATAAATTCAAGAAGGACTTCTCGCCTAGGGCGACTATTGGCTATCATCTGGGTGTTTCGCAGGATTCAAAAGGATGGCTTTTTTGGGTACCAGCAAGGAAAGATGCAGTCAAGTCGGCAAGTGTATCTTTTGATGAGTTAAGTTTCTATGATGGTGGGATAGTTGGTAACAACATTGGATCCATACAAGTGAATGATATATTTGATAACTCAATGGTAACTGAGTTGAATCGTCAAGATAAAGCCATATTTAATATATCAAATAGTAGTAGTCTGCAACTGTCAATTCCATCTAGTTATAGGGAAGCAATGATTTCAGAGAATAAAACTGACTGGCTCTCTGCTATTAATCAAGAAATAGAAAGCATGGTGACTGAGAAAGTTTTCACGCCATGCAATCTCAATGACGCTCTAAAAGAAGTACCGCATGAAAGTATTCTTGGTACAAAATGGATATTCACCAAGAAGCCCGATTGGTTTAAAGCCAGGCTGGTTGACGTGGTTTTTGCCAAATTCATAGTGTTAATTACGATGAAACTTTTGCACCTACTCCTACTTTCAACTCTTTGCGTCTCCTTTTTTCCACTGCATGCCTTAAGAGGTGGAAGGTACGTACTTTTGATGTGAAAGTCGCTTTCCTTCATAGCTTGATAGACAAGCCCGTTTATGTTTGGCCCCCGATGGGAATGGATGTTCCGAAGAACAAAGTACTAAAATTGAACAAAGCACTTTATGGCACGAAGCAGGCGTCTAGGTGCTGGTGGCTACATCTGAAGAGCATTTTGCAGCGCATTGGTTTTGTGAATAATAAGGAGGATCTCAGTACGTATACACTGAATCGGGGTAATGAGCAGGCTATACTATGGGTACACAGCGATGATGGTGCACTCACCGTGTCATCTGATATGCTTATGAAAATTTTAATTACGCAGCTTAACTCGTACCTCAAAATTGTATGGGACAATGCTGTGAATGGTCTTGTGGGCATTTCAATAACTCCAACAGAGGATGGATTCAAATTTTGGCAACCGGATTTGATTGACAAGTTAACGGGTCTGACACCTAGCAAGATTGTAGCCAAGACACCATTGCCGATGAATTGTCAACTGGAATCTACCTATTCATCGAATGTTATGGACAAACCGTATTTGCGACGAATTGGAATTCTTCTATATATTGCTCAAGCGTCCCGTCCTGATATAACTTATGCAGTAAACTACTTAGCACGGTTTTCCTTGAATACCAGTGATTCACATTGGCATGCTCTTGACCATTTGATTGCTTATTTGCGAGGGACGAGGAGTATGGGTATTTTGATTAGTAACTCGAGTCCATCGTTGGAAATGAGGTGTTTTGTTGATGCCAACTGGGGAGGTGAAGGCAATAGATCCACTCATGGGTATGTCACTTTCCATGGTACCAATCCCATTGGATGGCAGTCAAAACGACAAACCACAATAGCTGCATCGACAGCTCAAGCTGAATATATGGCTTTATCATTTGCCGCGAAGGAAATGTTATGGCTGTACAACCTATTTTTTGACATCCTGAAGAATCCAATTCCTATTTTATACTCTGACAATCGTACTGCCATAGGAATATCGACTGAGACGATGAACAGAAAGCAAACACGCCATTTGATAAGAGACTTCAATACTATTAATGAATTCATTACGACGCACAAAATCAAGCTTGAATGGATCTCAACAAATGATCAATTGGCTGACATCTTGACGAAATCGCTAGGAAACATCAAGCATGGATACTTTGTCTCAAAGTTAACCTATTCATGATGTGTTATGGAGGGGAGTGTTGTATTGGATACAATACAGGAATTAAATCTAAACCTAATCGAATGATAAAAAATAATAGTGAATATGCATAACACATTGTTTTACTACTTAAACTAACTTATTCGACGAAAATTTTTTATTTTTAATTTTTACTAACTTTTTATTTATAAAATATTGAATTCACATAGGTACGCTAATTTCCTAATTAAGGGGAGATTAAAATCATAGATATATTAAAATACGTTATATGTACCTAGTGATTATCATTTTGGAGTTTAGTTAGTAGAATTAAAAATAAAAAATTTTAAAATTTATCTATTATTTTTTATCTGGAACCTTCCAGAAATTTCTTGAATAATAACAGTGACCAACTTCCAAATCAGCCAACGGAGATGTTGATTCACTAAAGAGAAATAATGTAGCACGATGCCATAGTGGCAACAGCCCTCTCAGCTTATCCACCCTAAACATGCGTCTTGACCCCAGGTGTAAGGTGTGGATATGAAACTTTGATTAAAAATCAAGTACTTTTCCTGTCCTCAAAATTTGTATAAGGTAAAATTCTGTTAAAAATAGTATGAAATATTATTTTTAAGAGAAAACACGCCAAATTTATTGTTTATAACTTTATTAGTATAAAACAATAATATTATAAAAATTTATTGTTTTACCAACAATAAAAATTTATCCAAAAAATACTCTACAAGATATATTCTAAGGCTACAAAAGAAATTTCTTCAAGAGCAATTTCAATTGGAATTAATTGAGCAAAGAACTGCAAGCAATTAATTAAAGAACAAAGTCTTTAAAAAGAATATTAAAGAGAAAACACGCCCAAAAGTGACCAGAGTGAATTTGGAAACAAAGTGACAAAGTTAACAGTGATGAAAGATGCTTTAATTCACTTTTGGGGTGGTTCAGGGGTAAAAATGATTATAAGAGTTACAAACAATGATTATAATGATTTTTTCACGTGGTTAAAAGGATTAAAATGATTTAAAAATGGTGGTTGGAATCTTTGATTGATTGGTTTAACAGTGTTTAAACTAATTAATAAAAGGAAAAGATTCTAACATGAAGAGAAAAGTGGGGCAAAGAAGACATTCTTTTATAGCCATCAATTCTCTTACTCCAAAAGTAAAATTTACTCTTGTCAGTCGTGAAAAACAGTCTGACAACAGAAAAGCCAATTATGGAATCATTGAACCCTGGTTTAGACCAAAAAAGGGCTGGTTTAAGCCATTTTTAGCCATTTTTAGCCATTTTAGACCCTTGAATCAGCCATTACTATAGCAATACCAGGCCTAGAGCCTTCAAAACACGTCAGAATGTGTGTCAGAGGCGTAGAAACCTGTTAAAGCTGTTTTTATTATGATTGTTTTATCTTAAGGGTAGTTTTACCCTCTTGGCAACAGCTAAAACTACCCCAGTTGGTATCAAAACCTCATCATCAATTGAGTCCACAGACCCTGTAACTCAATTCCAGGCCAAAAGTGATGAACTTTTGCGTGAATTTTGACATCCCACGCCTGTCAGCAAGGATTTTGGGGGTCTAGCTCCCCCTTAGAGCTGGAGTTCCTTTTCCCCCCCAAATTTAATCTTTCCAATTTATTTTTCCTTTAATTCCTCATCATGTATTATACTTATACTTTACATATGTAATTCAATTCAATTGTACAGTACAATACAGTAATAATTGACACCTCATATGTAAATCAAAGTTCACTTATGTAATACACGCGCACATTTTGACATTTCAATTGAATTCAATTGAAAATACTTCAATTCCTCATAACTTCTAAACTAAACACAACACCTCAATTTTAACACAAAAATTGATGGTTAACACCACATGTGGTGTGAATTAAATTAAGGTTTTGAGGATTTTCAACTTTTGTATTGAAAATACTAAGAACTTAATTTAAGCTTATTTAGAGTTGAGTTACAAACATTTCACTCAGAGGTGACCCCACCTGATTTTTTATGAGGAATCCAATGGTGAAATAATTTTTATATGTTTATTTATTGGATAAAAAGTTATAATAATTTTTATTTAACTTTTTTCCAAATTTATTTATTTTTTTACAGTTTTGTTAAAAATTCATTTTTACTTATTTTTTTTAAGTATAAATGTAATTTTATAATTACAAAATTTAATGTAATTTTAATTTTAAATTTTAATTAAATTTTTTTATTTTGAATATAATTTTATATTTATATTTTAATTTTTATTTTAATAATATAAATAAATTTATTTTATTTATATTTATATACTAATTTTTGTATTTGTGGTCTTTTGGGTACATGAAATTACCTCTAAGGCTCACACCAGGGGGGAAACCATCTTCCACCATTCCCCCACACCCCAACCTGCAAATTCAATTACTACATCAAAACCCCTCATCACATCATTAATCAACTTGCCACAAGGATACGCCTTCCACATTTTTGGACTGCCCACTAGACATCTTGCCCTTCAAGCCTATTTATACCGTTTCAAACTTGCAACATCAAACTAGTGTGAAAAACGTCGAGTACAAGAAACAGTTTTACATTTTATGTGACTGTACTCGTTTCAAAGGCAAACGCCAACACTTACAACGAAACCTACGCAAAGACAAAGTCAGAATTCGATTACCATGTATAGGGTGATTATAACAAACGGCAAGAACTGGCAAGGATAGTGTTATTAATATACTATTCCACCTGTATATGATTACATCCAAACCTGTATTGTCTCTGTGCCTCATTCAGATACAGTTTTTTCTGTATCTTAATGGGTCTGATTAAATTTCCAGGAGACAAACCAATTAAGGCCATAATTGGTTTGCAAGTAAATCCAAATTATGACCACCGGTCGTAATTTGACCACCTGTGTATGATTAGAGCCAAAGCTGTATTGTCTCTGGACCTCATTCAGATACAGTTTTTTCTGTATCTGAATGGGTCTGATGGGAATTCAAGGAGACAAACCAATTACGGCCATAATTGGTTTGCAAGTCATACAAATTATGACCGGCGGTCATAATTTGACCACCTGTTTATGATTACAGCCAAAGCTGTATTGTGCCTGGACCTCATTCAGATACAGTTTTTTCTGTATCTGAGTGGGTCTGATTGGATTTCAAGGAGATACAGACAAGCTGTATTGTTCCTGGACCTCATTCAGATACAGGTTTTTCTGTATCTGAGTGGGTCTGATGAAATTCCCAAGAGACAGATCAATTACGGCCGTAATTGGTTTGAATATGGTACAAATTATGACCGGCGGTCATAATTTGACCACCTGTTCATGATTAAAGCCAAAGCTGTATTGTGACTGGACCTCATTCAGATACAGTTTTTTCTGTATCTGAGTGGGTCTTATAGGATTCCAAGGAGACAAACCAATTACGGCCGTAATTGGTTTGCAAGTCATACAAATTATGACCGGCGGTCATAATTTGACCACCTGTTTATCATTACAGCCAAAGCTGCATTGTGGCTGGACCACATTCAGATACAGTGCTTTCTGTATCTGAGTGGGTCTGACATGCCACATTGTGGCTGTACCTCATTCAGATACAGTTTTTTCTGTATCTGAGTGGGTCTGATTGGATTTCAAGGAGACAAACCAATTACGGCCGTAATTGGTTAGCATATGGTACAAATTATGACTGGTGGTCATAATTTGACCACCTGTGTACACTTACAGCCCAAGCTGTATTGTCAATGGCCCTCATTCAGATACAGTTTTTTTATGTATCTGAGTGGGTCTGACAAAAGTCACAAGAGACAAACCAATTACGGCCGTAATTGGTTTGCCAGTGGTACAAACTAATTACGGCCGTAATTCCTTTGCAAGTGGATCCAAATTATGACTGCCGGTCATAATTTGCCCACCTGTATATGATTACATCCAAAGCTGTATTGTCTCTGGGCCTCATTCAGATACAGTTTTTTCTGTATCTAAATGGGTCTGATGAAATTCCCAAGAGAAAAACCAATTATGGCCATAATTGGTTTGCAAGTGGTACAAATTATGACCGGCGGTCATAATCAGACCACCTGTGTACAATTACAGCCAAAGCTGTATTTTCTCTGGACCTCATTCAGATACAGGTTTTTCTGTATCTGAGTGGGTCTGACAAAAGTCACAAGAGACAAACCAATTACGGCCGTAATTGGTTTGCAAGTGGTACAAATTATGACCGGCGGTCATAATTTGACCACCTGTGTACAATTACAGCCAAATCTGTATTGTCTCTGGACCTCATTCAGATACAGGTTTTTCTGTATCTGAATGGGTCTGATGAAATTCCCAAGAGACAAACCAATTACAGCCATAATTGGTTGGCAAGTGGTAGAAATTATGACCGGCAGTCATAATTTTACCACCTGTGTACATCATTACTGGTGGGCTGAATCTCTCACCCACCCATAGGTGTGACTGTACCATCCAATCTAATCACCCATGTAAACGAAGGATTATTCTAAATATACACATTTCCTGACACTTAATCCTGTGCTAAATGTGTAATTTTGCTTTATGTCTAGAGGATCTGCATATTTCTTTCCTTTGAAACGACAAAACTCATTTCTGCTCTATTTCTATGGGCTACACCCCCACTTCACTTAATTGGGACCTGCAATATAAATAGAGCTGTTTTGCCCGTGTTTTCCCTGATTTCCTCTGTTTTTAACTTCTGTTGCCCATTCAAATCCTTCTCCTCCCAATATAATACCCAATACTATGAATCCACCCCAACCACCTGATTCCGATGTGTCATTTGATGAAATGTTTCATAGGGTTTTTTCAAATAACACGGATTTTAATTCATCTTTATCTTATCAAAATGAGGCACCATCCCATTCATCCATCAATTCATTTTCCACCCCAAACCAAAGCACTGAACCCCAGGAATGTTACAATCTTTTTCACTACCTCAATTCACCCAATCTAGTCCCACCAGCTCCCATTAGTCATCCTCACATCTTGCCCTGCCCCCCACCAAGCAACATAAATAGAACCCCCTTTCAACTTGGTAAATTTTTTCTTCCCCACCTAATCTCATCCTCAACATATTTTAATATTATATTTTTACCCAAAATATTAGATATCACAAACACACCAAACATGAGTTTGTGTAATCCACACCCAAATACTCCACGAACCCTTCCACCACCCTCATTCATAGAATTCGACATGAATAACCCACCCACTCAAGTACAATCCATCTCACCAATTCTATCTTCTGAGCTAACTCACCTCTCCCGTGAAGAATTTTCTCTCAACCACCACCGTATCAAGAAAATCCTCAATAATGCCCTTTCTGAAGCTGAAAAGAATCCTGTATAAATTGAGATTAATGATTATTTGAAAAAGGGCCTTACATTGATTTCTCAAAAAGAACATGGTAATTATTATTCTTCATGTCTTTCCTCAATTTTGTATTAATTTGATCTCCCTTATTGTAGAATTGTCTTCATCACAATCAATTGGTCTCGTAGATGGCAATGTTGAAGTTATTGAGAGAGAAGTTCCTTCCATATGCTCATCCCAATCATCCCTTCCAGAGGAGTTCATTCCTGATGGAAATCACAAGAAAAAAAGGAAAATTCAAAATAAACCACCACCAAATATTCGTTGTTTCATGCAACAATCTGTCACTATTAATAATACCCAACAGGTTGTCTCCATTATTCCTCCCACAAATACACCTTTTGTCCCCATTGTTTCCAGCCCACCCCAATCTATCAATCCTCAATTGTTATTGCAAGCACATCCCAATGACCTTCCATCCCCTGATACTCCTCATCATTCACCTACTTTAATGGTTTCCCAATCTCACGGGTCTGATTTCCCACCAATATTCTCTGAGGAAGAACAAACTCATCAAGAGAACCCCAATACAGAAAGCCCATGTCACAACCCTTCTGAACAAAGTGACCACAGCAACATTTGTGGGAGCTCATCAAATTTACGTATTTTAAATGAGACATCTATCCATTCAAGAGCAGATGTTCATCAGGTCTCTCCAATTATTTCAGCAGGAGGAATTAATGTTACAACTAACACCCAGGAAATCCAGTCCACTATTTCAACACCACAAAATGCACATACTCCTTGTGTCCATTCATCCCCACATGATACCTCAATTGAACCACCACCCCCGTCATGTGATGATGTTCCTCCTCAATCAATGGAATCAAGTTCATCGCCTCCATTACATGCCCCAACACCAGGTCTCAATAATCTCAATCAGGAAGTTGATTGTCAGACTCAAAATCCTCCCACATTGGAAGAGACTCAACAATCTCCCATTTCCCAACCAGCCTCTCCCCCCAATGTTGAATTTTCCATCTTTTCCAATGAATTTCGTCCTCAATTTTATAAAATTTTCCAAATGTTTAATTCAGGACGACCAACTCAAGCCAAATATCAAACCACGTTTGAAGCAATCAACTCTTTGGTTAAATGGTGTCTTCAATCTTTGGGATGTGAAAAACCTGCACAAGGGAATTTCGACTTCAACCAATGCTCATCTTCATATACCAAATGGATTGACGAACTAAGTGATCATAGTTAGTTGCCTTATAATAATTAGTCATTACAGAATATTAAAGCTTATCCTATTTCTCAACAGGCTCACCATTTTTGAATGCCACCAAAGCTGAATTTTATGTCTCCCCTCAAATTTTCAACATGCAAATATATGATGACATTACATCACCTGAACCAAGTATATCTATTCCTTTTTCTCTGGAGCCCCATGTTCGTAATGAAAAGCACCCTGAAACAATTTTTGTTTGTCATCTCATTTATATGGCCCAACCACGCCACTTCACCATCATCGCTTGGGCAAAACTCATTGCTGCATCTATATCTGCAACAATGGATGAATTTTGTATCCCTAAACCCCCCATGACAGCTCCAACCACTCCTGGCAAGGTACATGCTTTTTTGGATATGCTTACATACTTTGAAGGATTGAAGCAACCTTCTATTCCACCAATGGAGCTTATGTCAACCATCCCCCCAAATCCAAACCCATCTATTAGCAATATAGACACTGAACAGAATTTGGGTGCTAATTCTGATCAACAACTCAAGTCGTTTCAAGATTTAATTTTTGATGTTATGATTTCATACATCATTTTCAAAGCACAGGCAAACATAGAGGAACTTTCCCCTCCCAACCAATCAGAACAACGTAAACGTCCCAAAAATACAAAGAATCAACATCTTGGAAGAGATGAAATTCCCTCATTAATCATTAAACACCGACCTCAAAGCATCACTCTGTTGGACAATCAAGCATCACAATTGGACAAAGCTAAAAAGAAATTGAGTGAATATCGTAGTCGGCATAATTTTCTTCCATTTGTTTATTTCTTAATATTAGGTGTTAAGGGTTTATTCACTGCTCACAAAGATCATCGCCATTTTTCTATCTCCAATGCTATGCTTATATTATGTTCTTTTAACATATCTCATCAGCTTGTTCAGCCGTCACCTCCAGATGAGCCTGTCTGGAAAAATCTATCTTTTCACCTCAACTCATTTTTTTCTAAAGGCATGAATCCAATTAGTGATGTTCAACTTGTTCGTCCCCCCTCCCGGCATCAACTAGCACAATATATCACTAGTGATTTCTTAAATCAATGGGAAGCTCAAGCAACAGTGACATCACTTCTTCCTCCTAGTCAAAGATCTTGTTTGACTTAGTTTTAAATTTATCATGTTTTTAATAACTATTTTGCAATTGCCATTTTTCAATCCTTACTCTTATTGGCCATCTCCATCTTTCCCCACCGCTTAAAATACATTATGTTTGTGAGTTCTCCTCAGGTCTTGAATTATACTACTTGATCATCATTCTATTACAATAATCTTAAGATAGTACGAAATTCCCCCTTGTAATTGAGATGTAATACAATCTGATAGTTTTCAAATTTAAATATTAAACTTCTTTCACACTATTCATCTGACATGCAAGTTTCAAGATTTTTGGACAATAAATTACACAATCATATCTTACTAGTGAGCCCAAATGGCAGAGAATATGATGAATATAAATTTGAAACTTGACCTTTCTATACTATATAAACATTTGGGGTCAGTTAAAACGTATTTGTGGCAACTATTAGTCAAACATAATATCATTAGCCTTTAGAACTATTCTTCTGATTATATTTTCATAATATAGTATTACTTATTCATTAAGTGAAATTCATCTCAATTTTCAACCATACCTTTTGTGGACCACCTTGATTTTAAGAGCATTCAACCTCAAAATGAAACTTTGTATTATAGTACAATTCATAAATGACATAAGAGATTCTTTCCATTAAGAATTCTACTTGAAAGAAATTTGAAAGTTTTATATAATTGAATTTTTCTATTCATGTTTCTGAACATGTACAATTAGTTGATATGAAAAGTATACTTTATTACTGAACTAGTAGTTTAATAGTACTTCAACTTGAAAAGATAATGTTTACATTTGTAAATAAATCCATTGCATATGGATTTTTCAAATTGATGCAAAGTCAAACATCCAAAATTATCACCACAAGATATATTAAGAATTTCCCAAACCTCATAATTAATACAAAAATACCAATTTAAATTATGAATATATAATACTACATTCAAAAATGAGTAATAATTGATTTTAATATGAATAATAATCCACAATGTGAGTTTGAGCGTTATTTTTTTGTGAAAATATTTCAGATTTCTGTGAGATAAATTACAGTGAAAACAAGATCCTATTTGTCAAATACTAATTACAATTTTTTTGATATTTGGCACATTGTTGTGCTCTTCCAGTTGTTTTATCTACAAAATCTCCTGTTCCCTCTCTCTCATGTTTCTTCACCTGTTTAATTAATTCATTAGAAATTTGAAATGAGCAACCAAAGTGAGTTGTTGTATTGTTGGTTGATACTTCAAGAGGAGGTTTGGTTGTTTGATGTAAGATCTTTTTTGAAGGCCAGATTAATTCTATAATACCATTGTTCAATCCAAATTCAAAATTCAAGTTGTAATATGGAAAAGAAAAACTATGACCTATACATTTGGTTGGTGGTGATACTGGATTTCCATTTTTGATATCTATGTAACTGAATAAGCCATATGTAAGATTGTTTGAATCGTTGTCACAATGAGCATGGTTATGAAAATCATTGTAAGTGATTGATACATTTGAGAATAATCTTCTATTTTCAATTTTGTCTTGATCATTCCATTCAGAGTTGTCCCAACTTGGTAATTGCCATTGTTTCATCAAACGTTGATTATTAGTAGAACCATCTTTCGTGAATAAATAAAATCTATGAGAGAGAAAACTATTATAACTTGGTAACTTGTTCCATAATTCTTCATCTTTTACTTTTCTTTCAGAGGAACACTTTTTATGTAGTGTATATACTCCTAAAAACAAAGAAAAAAATTAATGTTTTGATTTTTTAAATTCAAAATTTAATATTACTTACCTGCACTTTTTCCTTTATCATATCCACCTCTAAATCCAAGACATTTCATTTGCCCACCAATTAAGAATTTGTTAGTTTTTTGATGTAGACGGTTTTGTGCCATATAATAAAAATCTTGTATTATATTTGATAATTGGAAGGCTACTGAATTTTGATCTTTGATTTTTTCAAGTGAATGGAATTTAATCATACAAACTAAATCTTTGGTTTTTTCATCTTGGTAGAATCTATAATTATCATTGTTAAACTGAATATGAAACTTCTTTTGATTTTGGACTTGAATTCTCTTGATTTTTAAGTTATTTGGAGCTCTTTCAATAAATTCACCTTCTTCTGCTTCTTCAACAATTTCACCCTCTTCAGCTTCTTCAGAAATTTCACCTTCTTCTATCTCTTCATGATATCCTTGTTCTTCATAACTTCCTTTTTTTTTGGAAAATGAATGGTTTAAGCGTTTATCTTTGTGAGCCCTTTTGCTGAGACTATTTTGATCCATCATTAAGAGAGAAAATCTTTTAATACCAAAAAAATATAATATTGTAATACTTGAAATAGTAATATCAAAAGAAATCAAGATAATGAATTTAAATCTTCCACCCGCTTCATCCCTCTTCTTTCTTATAATCCAAATTTCATTCTTCCTCAAACCTAACTTCATTGTTTCTCAATTATTAAATATCATCACCCCCCAACCTTTTTGATCACCTCAATTGTGTTTTTACTTATTGTATTCTCATCCTTAATTTCACCTGCTCTTTCGCACCCTCAAGCTCTTTCGCACCCTCAAGCTCTTTCGCACCCTCAAGCTCTTTCGCACCCTCAGCTCTTTCGCACTCTCCAATGCTATGGAAACAATCAGGGTCATTGACGTTCCAGCGTTGGTTCCGTTGATCCTGGTTGTTGGTTAGCACCTCAACCTTTGATAATCCAGCCAATTTCTCCTAAACATCACCTTTAACATTCAATGGCATCAAGTAAATTCAAGTGAGATGTCTGTCAACTGCTATGTCTCAGTCAAGGTAGCACTAAAGGTACTCTCAAATTTCTCATTGATCATTGCAATAAAATTATATCTTAAAAGTCAATCACATATTTACAAAGTATATTTGAATCCACCTATAAATGCTTGCTTCAGTCTTAGTCTTCAAAAATAACCTTCTTTCAGCTAAATCCCACCAATCACAATTTGCATCGTTTGAGAGAATCACAACCACCTTCAATCTTCAAATCCATTCATCACAAATCTTCAAAGCCATTTTCAAATCAACAACAACTGCAAACCAAAAGCTTCAAGGCACCCATTCCGTTCAATAGGCTGCAGTTAGCTGCTGCTTTAATCAAATACGATCATTCTCAAAATGGTAATCATAGTCACTCTTCATCATCAAGTCAAGCAAGCTGCGCTTTCAGCTATCTTCATCCCATTTTGTCAAACTACTCAAAATTCAAAATCAAAGGACTTCTTTTCAGATTTGAGTTTTCCCATTCATCAATCAAATCGTTCAAACAATAATAGTGGCTTTAGTTTAGTTTCAAAAATATCCAATTCTCATGTACCTCTGTTCAGCTCTGGTCATATTAGAGAATCCCTCGATGGCTTAATTGAAAGGTCTCCAATCACAATCAAATCAATCTTGATCATAAAGGCAAGAATAAGGATAATGACAACAAAATTGCGCTACTTTCAGTTTGGGGTTTAGATAATTTACTATCAGATTCAAATCAAACAAAAAAAAACCAAGCTCCAACACCTCAAATCAATCAGCTCGATCATTTAGCCTCAATCCAATTAAAAAATAGATCTGATGTAAAATCTGATCTATTTGACTTTCATTTTTCTCAAATTAGGCTAGAAAGTCAAAATCCATCCAGTTCGATCGACTTTTTTTCTGATGATAAAATTAATAATCTTAACAATTCAACTCAACTCACTAATTTTGATTCAGATCAACCAATTGATGATGAAACTCTTTTACGTCAAAGAATCGGTCATGATCCTGCAGGTCGTCAAATTTGGAGACCTCAATCTGTCATGGAATTCCGTGATTTCCCCGATCAATTTAATCATTTAAAATTTTCAAAAAATCTTCAAAATCATTAACGCTCAGTCTTTAAACAAGCACATTCTAGATCAAGGGCCAATTCTGGTATTCACATTCAAACTAATACTAAACTTTGTGATCAATCTATCTCTTCAAACAAATTGGTCAAAAATAACCCTCATCATCAGCGCAAATCTCAACTCTCACGCTCAAAATCATATCGTTGTCAATCCAAAGCCGGAAATTTACCACGTCCAGGCCCTTTTGAAAGCATTGATAATACAACAAAATCTAGACCAAGAAGGAAAAGCACTTTTGACATACCATCTTCCAATCCTCTCAATCTAATAACACCCCTTCAAGGTCTTAGTAAACGCCTTCATCATCATCGCAAATCTCTACCAAGTTCACCACATCCTTCCACTCTGGAGGACCACTTCATCAGATCAAAAAAGTCATCCACCAATACAGTCTCATCTCCACCTCATCACAGCATACATAGCTCAAAAGGACCTTCGCTTGCTAGTCATGATGTCCTCTCTGAATCCAAAATTAGAAAAAGGACCTCTGCTGATATTGTTCAGAGGTCTAAGGAGTCAATGGCTTTATTGGAAAGTTGAAAGAGTGAGGATATTACTTATCAAGTTCCTAATGCCCCTGATTCAAACTTTTTAACTAATCAAGATCAAGAGGAAATCGAGTCTGGCAGTAAAACAAGAAAGAGCTTTAGTCTATCGACAAATTTAATCAACCCCATGGGCTCTAATACCAATAGTCAACTTGGTGAAAGCAAATTTTCTTTAGGAGCTCCAAAAGATTTCACTAGTCGATTTGATCCAAAAGTTACATCTGTCCTTACTCAAGTTTCAACATCAAGATTTCGTCAAAGAGATGATTCAGATGGTTTTGATGCTAGATCGTTAGATGAACATTACAATAAGGCTTTTGAATATGATCAAGATAACGACAATCAATTAGCCGATGAAATCGATGATCAAGAAGAGAAAGGAGTTGTGTATGATGAATTGGGTCGTATACGATTTCCAACTGCCCTTAAACCTCTAGTTCTTATCATGCCAATTCCTCTCACTCCTGCAGAACCAGAGCCAGAGGTTGAACCAGATCCAATCGATCAAGTGGTTGAGGATGATCAAAATAGAAACCTTGAAGAAATCCAAACTCCTCAAAAATTAAGACCCGCTGGGAGGTTATATGGGCGAAGTCTGATTGATGAATTAAATTCTAGAAAAGGAGCTCCAAAATCTAGGCAACCGTATGCCGCCTTTCATTTATATTTTTTCACTGACTTCCCCATCAGCTTGACGCTATTACTTACAGAATCTTAATGTTTCCACTAGTGCCTTTGCAGGAGGCGGTCGTCCAAAAATGTTTTCTAATCATCTTTCAACTCAAGATATCACTCGACCTGGGTCAATATATTCCTCTTTTGATCCAGCTTTCAATGAAAACTTATTCATGCCAAAAAGTACTCATTCAAAACTTTTTATGGCTAATCAAGCTAAAGATGTCACCCAAATCAAATTTAATCAAGCTTTAATCAATTCGTCCAAAGCGCGCAAGAGTGTATTTGGAATGGATAAAATCATGTTGGCTGAACTTGAAAAACTCAAAAAGATTAAAGCCGAAGAAGATAAAGAGATGAGAGAACTTGAGGCCAAGGCTGAAGCAAAAGAGGCGAAAAAACAGTTAAAGAAGGGAAAGAAAAAAGTCAACGTGTTGGAATAACATGTGGGAGGAATTGACAAGACAATCAATCGAATTTCACACATGAATGATTGGGATACAATGTTGGAAAAAGCCAATCGATGTCAGTTTTTCATTCTTAGTCAATCTTATTAGCTTCAAGCCCACAAAAGAAACTTATTTTTATTTTACTTGTTTCTCTCAAAAAAAGCCCCTATTCCTGCATCTCCATCATCACTCCCAGCTCCATTGCCGGCATTACCCCCCATGCTCATCCCACCTGTTATTTGTTCTGATCAAATGAGTGATATTGGAAATTGGTTCAATGACAAGTCCATCAATGAGATCCACCCATCGATCAATCAATTAGATAAAGATGATGGCAAGTTAGGAAATGTTCATTCTCTGGCGCCCAAGTTGGAGCTTCAAGCAGAAGGAATGGACTATAAGCCTTTCACCAACGAGTTCAATGACTTGCCTATAAGACATCAAGTTTTGGCAAAAAATGAGGCAGAAAGCTTTTTATTTTCAGCCAGAGCACATACACCTATACAGGGTTTCAATAACACTGGTGGGGGTGAAAGTGACGGGGATCAAGAGGATCATGAGCCATTAGTTAGTGTTGCTCAACATAAAAGGGAACGTCAATCTAGGTTGCATCAATCAATGCTCAGGAACGTGAACCAAGTTACAAACGCTGATGATGATGATGTCCCGCTTTCAAAACACCAAAAGTCTACTCTTATCAAACCTAGCAATAACTTAGATGAGGATGATAATCGACCGCTGTCTCAAATTGTTACCAAACCTTTTCCAATGGTTACTTCAACCTACCCTCTTCCACGGAAACTGAATCAAAAGAATTTAGATCAATGCTCTAGATATAGTCATTTGCCTCACCGCCATCCTGATCAAATGAATTCTGTTCTGCCGTCTGCTTCTGATCATGATACAGATGAGGAGCTACCTCTGGGCATACGAGCCACGATTTTATTGGCCAAAAGTCACCCGCCAATCGACCTTACGACCGATGATTTAGAAGAACCAATTGGGTCTGGTGGATCAGATCAAAGTGATGATGATATTCCGTTGGGTGTACGAGCATTGCATTTACCAGCCCTTGACTCGGAGCAACTGCATACACCTTTAGCGGTTCCGATTTCGACTGAAGGGAGTGAAAAAGTTGAATGTGAGGTTGAAACATCATCAGATGAAGACAATGTCCCACTAGGATATCGAGTTTCAAAGCCTCCATTGTTTTTGGAAGCTCAGCATGCTAAAACTCACAAAGACTTGATGAATTTAGGCTTTAATCCACAGCTTGCTCAGGTAATGGGTAGTAGCAGCAAATCGATTGGTGGAAAGTCAGACCATATCCCACTTGGAGTCAAATGTGATGATGATATTCCTTTGGCCAAGTGGGCATCAACTTTGAACCCAATGTTTTCTTTTCCGAACAAATCCAATCTCAATTATTTGTATAACCCAAATAACCAAATGATTTCTGATGAAATTCAACGTATAAACTAAAGAATATATTTCAGTGACATGAGATAGTATGAATAAAGAGGCAGTTAAAACAAATACCTAAAGGATAATACAACTGTGTAAATTAGTAACGAGACTGAGAATAGCAGGGTAAACCCTTGACTTAGTTCTAGTAAAAGGATACATGATTAACTAGGTACTTGATGACTCTAGTAAAACTTGACTGAGAGATCTTACCACAACACACACACAACATGTAGTAAAGGAGATGAAAGAAAACAATAAGAGAGAGAGAGAGAGAGTAAGAGAAAAGAAAGAAATAGAAAGAAGCGAATAACCGGATTAATATTATGGAGAAGCTAGGAGAGTTATGAATAGTACATGTTTTTATAGCACACAGGGGAATCAGTTCCTCCAGCTTTGTTCTAAGCCGTTGGATAGAGAAGACCGTGCTCTGTCATCTGATGTGTGATTAGACACACTAATGGATTATTTCTGAATCCAGCTGCTAACTCATAGTAGTTTTACCACGAATATCAACAGCCCCTCTTGCAAACGACTTCGGAGTTAAGCATTTACTTGAGGTTGAGGAAGCTTCGAGATCGTAATAGGATAGTTTTGCCAACTGACTTGGTGAGGAAGTCAGCTGCCATGACATTGGTAGAGATGTATTTCAGGTTGATGATTGAGTTCTTGATTAGATCGCAAATGTAGTGATATTTGATGTCCATATGCTTGGTTTTGAATCCATTGTGGTTTGCGTTTGACAAGGCTAAGTCGATGGCTCCCTTGTTGTCATTGAAAAGTTGAGGAGTGGGATTACCTTTATTCAAATCGATTTCTTCTAGTAGTTGTATTAGCCATTCCACTTCTTTAGTCATGTCGGACAGGGCCTTGTACTCTGCTTCCGTTGTTGAGTGTGATACGGTAGGTTGTTTCTTAGTTCTCCATGAGATTAAGTGTCACTTTACTGTTACTACATAGCCTGATGTTTATCTTCTATCGATTACTGAGTTTCCCCAGTTGGAATCCGCATATGCCACTATACCTTCTTTACCTCCTTTTGAATAATGCAGTGATAGTTCTTTTGTATGATATAGGTACCTTAGGACCTGTAGGCATGCAGTCCAGTGCGTGATTCCAGGTTTTTCCAAAAAACGAGATAAGTGGCTTACTGCAAAAGTAATGTCGGGTCTAGTGTTGGTACTTATGTAGTTAAGAGCTCCTATGGCGCTACGATAGTTGATGTTGAGTTCTAAAAAAGCAGCTTCTTCTTCTCTGGTGGCAACGTTGAGTTGAAGATTTGGTTTAAGAGGAGTGTTAACTGGAGCGTATTTTTCCAGCTCATATTCCCGAGCCAAGTTATTGATGTAGTGTTCTTGTGATAAGGTAAACCCATCGTTTTTGTGGGCAATTTTCACACCAAGTAGTAGACCGGCTTCTCCCAGGTCTTTCATGTCAAAAGACTTTTTTATTTCCATTTTGAAGTTGGTGAGATCAGGCCCGAATATTGCCAGGTCATCAACATGCACATAGATCCATACAGGTTTCTCCCCTCTTCTGAAAAATACGCATGGGTCTGACACCGCAACTACGAATCCTGTTTTCTTAAGCCACTTCGATAAGTAGTTGTACCAGGTAAGTGGAGCCTGCTTTAAGCCGTAGATTGCCTTATGTAATCGTAATACCTTTGTTTTTGAATCTTCATTTATTCCATCCAGAATTTTTAGGGTAAGGTCCTTGTCCAGCGGTGCATTGAGGAATGCGCTTTTTACATCCATCTGATGGAATTGGAAACCATGAGCTGCTGCATGAGAAATTAGAACCCTTAGTGAGCTGATTCTCCCGGTGGGTGAGAATGTGTTGAGGTAGTCAAGACCTTCTATCTGGTGGAAACCTTGCGCGCATAGCCGTGCTTTGTGTTCGATCACCTTATCGTTGTGGTCTTTCTTCACCTTGAACACCCAGGTCGTCGTGATTGGATGGTCATTTTATTTTCTGTCTTCAATGCTCCAAACTCCCAGCTTCTCCATATTTAGTAGTTCCTTGTTGATTGCTAGTACCCATTCTTTTTCCTCTTCGCCCTCTATCGCTGCTTTGTAATTATTCGGGACCAATGTGCTTCCTATTGTAAGGTTGGTTTTGTGCGCTCTCCTACTGAAAGGAAGTATGTTATCGGTTCTGATTTCACTGGAGATCAGAGTGGGGTGTCTAGGTCCTATCACCCTGATCCTTCGAGCAGGTAGCTCTTCCAAAGCATCATGGAAGACATCTCCTTTGGTAGCGCTGTCAGAGGGTAAATCAGAAGTGTCAGCATCTAGATCCTGACTCTGATTATTATTTTTGAATGAGAAGTTGAAAGCCGGGAACTGTAAAGGAGTGTTTGTAGAATTTATAGAGAAAGCAGGAAAGACAGATTCATCAAATTTGACATGCCTGCTTATGATTACTGCTTTATCTGCCACTCTCAGAACCCAATACGCTGTTGATTGATTGGTGTACCCTAGGAATATTCCCTCCCATGCCACGGGGTCAAACTTTGCTTTCCTGTTGGCTTCCGGTATTCGTACCCATGCTCTACACCCAAACGGTCGTAGCTTGTTGATTGATGGTGTTTGGTTATTCCACAGCTGGTAGGGAGTCTTTTCCTGCCGCTGCACCAAGTTGCACAGCATTGTTGCAGTCATTGCAGCTTCTGCCCAAAACTGTGGTGGTAGCTTTGATTGCCATAGGAGGCAGCGAGTCTTTTCAATGACCAAACGGTTTGCCCTTTCCGCTATTCCATTATGCTGTGGGGTATACGGAGGGCTGACGATGTGGTTGATTCCGTTTTCGTCAGTTAGTTTCTTGAAGTTATTGTTTACAAAATCCCCTCCTCCATCTGTCGTGATGTTTAGGATCTTTTTTCGCAGTTTATTCTCAGCTTGTTCCTTGAAGTTCCAAAAATGCGTGTAAGCTTCGCTTTTTATCTTCAGGAATTTGATGTTGATGTAGCCTGTGTATTGGTCTACAACTATCATGAAGTATTTTGCTCCTCCGATCGACGCAGTTTGTATTGGCCCACAAATATCTAGGTGGATATTTTCTAATGGTTGCATCGTTTTTTGAAAACTGTTTTGAAACGGCAGCTTCGGGAATTTGCTCATTGTGCAGATCTCACAGTTTTCTTTTTGTTTGAAAGACGGAACTAGCTTCCTTATTCCTTCCTCATGCATGTGCCCCAATCGGTCATGCCAGTTGTCACTAGTTGTGTATAGATTTTTTATCCTTGGCAGCGTTACCCAGGTCTCCAGTATACCGCTGTTTGTTGCGCATGTGAAAGCCAGCATATTAGCATTGTTTAGGAAGACTTTGTAACTGTTTTCTTCATTATTGATTGTAATTTGTTTTGCTAGTTGTGATAGTGCCACAAGATTCGTCATTAGATCTGGGACGTATAGGTAGTTTTTTAAGGACCAAGTCTTTCCATTCTTGTCCATTAACTTAGCCGTTCCCTCCCCTGCTGCTTTCAAGGCTGATTTGTCACACCCAGTTGATATTGCCATGTTCACTCCGTGCTGCAGGTCAGTGAAGAATCGCATGTCATTGAACATGTGGTTGGAGGCACCAGTGTCCAATACAATATTACACGTGGAGCCATTGGTCCGCTTTGTTGTTGTCATCAGTGCTCATGCAATTGTCAGATTACTTTTTGGTTCTCTCTTTTGTCTTTCCGGTCGAAGGTGTGGATGTAGCTGCCAACATTTGTTGGCTGGGTGGCTTGCTAGTGGATTGTGTTTTCCATCTTTACAGTAGTGTATCGTCTTCGAGCGAAATACTTCTCTGTTAAGTGCTAGGGATTGATTGTTGTTTTGGAGATTGAGCGCTTCCTCTTTCAGCGCAACATCATGTAGCAGGTTCAGGATGGCATTGGGATTCCCCAGGGTCTCAGTGTTTGCTGTTACCTTTTCTACGATGTTGTGATATTCTTCAGGTAGTTTTGTTAGGATGGTGAAAGCTAGTGTTGGCGTACCAACCTCTACTTTGACACTAATCACTTCATTTAAGCATTGTCTGATGTCTGAGATAAAGCTACGTAGACTACCATTGTAAGTAATTCTACAGAACCTCATCCAGATTCTAGCTTGGTTGTTGAAAGTGGATGATGCAAAGCGTTTTGTCAGCTTATTCCATAGCAGGTGAGCATTTTCCATTGTTTCATCATTGTCAAAGATTTCAGTAAACGTATTTGAGTCGAGGGTCCCAGCTATTAAATTGCAAGTCTCTGCATTGGCGTCTATAATTTTGTTATCAGCAGCTGAAGGTCTGGTATCACTATTTATTGAAGGCAGCGTTTCGTCGACACAGTGTTGATATAGCTTTTTGTGTTTTAAGAGCATAACGACCCGCCTTCTCCATTCAGGGTAATTGTTTTCTGAAAGGGTTGGGAGAGGTCGGCTTCTATTTTCATTGTCTGCTTCGGATGCCATTATTGTTGTATTATCCCTTAGTATGTACTTGATTGGCTCGTGGATTCGTTTCGAGACTGTAAATCTGATAAAATTCAACGTATAAACTAAAGAATATATTTCAGTGACATGAGATAGTATGAATAAAGAGGCAGTTAAAACAAATACCTAAAGGATAATACAACTGTGTAAATTAGTAAGGAGACTGATAATAGCAGGGTAAACCCTTGACGTAGTTCTAGTAAAAGGATACATGATTAACTAGGTACTTGATGACTCTAGTAAAACTTGACTGAGAGATCTTACCACAACACTTACACAACACGTAGTAAAGGAGATGAAAGAAAACAATAAGAGAGAGAGAGAGAGTAAGAGAAAAGAAAGAAATAGAAAGAAGCGAATAACTGGATTAATATTATGGAGAAGCTAGGAGAGTTATGAATAGTACATGTTTTTATAGCACACAGGGGAATCAGTTCCTCCAGCTTTGTTCTAAGCCGTTGGATAGAGAAGACCGTGCTCTGTCATCTGATGTGTGATTAGACACACTAATGGATTATTTCTGAATCCAGCTGCTAACTCATAGTAGTTTTACCACGAATATCAACAATTTCAACTTACCTAGCTCCGCAAATTCTCACAATCTCTGATGAAGATGATGCTAATGATGATGTGCCATTAGCACAACATCCCTTGATGTTACTTTCAAAATCACAAACCAGTAATCATGACATTGGGGCAGAGATAAAGGTTAAAAACTCAAATTCAAGCAACGAAGAGGATTCGAAAATTTCAAGCTCCCCAGATGGCGTTGCTTCGTTCTTGCGTAAAGAAAAGGAAAAGAGCAACAACCCACCTGCTAGTGAAATGAAATCTGATACTGCTTGGCAAAATACATTGGCAGCACTTGAAGGAAGAGTAAACCCTGACGAAGAACACAAAGACGATGATGTGCCTCTTGGAGTGACTAGAGCGGCTCATACCAGTATGTCAGGACTTCAAGCAATTCAGACTAAAAGAAGCAAAAAGAAACATCAGTAGAGCGAGATGAGCTAAAACCTACAGCGCCAGATGGTGAAAGTCTGCAAGATAGTCGAGCTAATAATGATGACGATGATGATGTCCCATTAGGAATCCAAAGTCAATTGAACCTAAGACAATCAATAGCTCAGAATAATTCAATGATGATTGAGAATACATATTTATCTACTTTAAATCAACCCCACTTTCCATCGTCATTTATTCAACAACCTCATCATCTTCTTAATATTAACGTTTCTCCACCGCCCCCTACTCAATCTTTTAATTTTGTTAATCCAAATTAAAACTTTTATTAAATGAAATTCATATAAATTTGGTGAATAATAACTCAAAGTAAATAAACTAAAATATTAGATAGTGATTATAAATAAAATATCTTGGTAAAAAAATACGGACTAATTGATCTGATTAAGTTGGTAAATGAAAAAATGTAACAAACCAAATCATTAAAATAATCAGGATTTAATAGATAAAATGAATTATTTGAGGCATGAACCAAATATAAAGCATGGTCAATTTTATAAACTTCATGGAAAAGATTAATTAAAGTTTAGCTTATTGTTTCTTTTGAAAAATTCTGCTCCAAAGATATGGCTTATGGCTTATTGTATGAATATTCAGCCAAATTATAGATGGACTAAAAAAACCAAGTTTTCCAGGATAAAGCTATACAGTAGTTATTGTAGATACTTAAAGACTGAAATTTATTTACTGAATCCTATTTCAATGATGATAAATTATTCAAAATGAGCTATTTAACAAATTTAATCACTGTAGCTGCTGATTTTTGTTTAAAATAGCCAAAATATACTCTTAGGTAAGTATAATTTGAGAATTATTAATCTATGGTACCATGATATTATTTGTAGAAAAAAATAAATTTTAACAAAAAAGTAAATTTCATTGAAGAAATGAGAATAAGAAAAGTGGGTGATTACTTGTATGAGGAATTTTTTTTATCACTCAAGATAAAAGAAAGAGGTGGGTGCTTTACCAAGTTCTTCTAGATGCATCATAACCACTGATGATAAAGATAAATATATACACCATAAATCATTCCCCAAGAAATACAGTGGTAAAAAACCTCACAATTTATTAAAAAAAAATTAAATTTCCTCAAAAATATATTAAATAGATAATATATAAAATTTTTGAGTTAAATGGATCAATTATAATCTATACAGAGATTTGAGTTTGATATTTTTCACCCAGGGGTGAGCCAACAAAAAATCATGGGAACTCAATCACCATAAGAAAAATGGCTAAAACTGACAGCAGGTGCTGCATTTGGAAATTGACATGGAAGATCAGTCTCCATTTACTTATATGGATTGATAATTATGATAGTACTAATTCTTCTTTGCTGAAGGTTGACTAACTAGCGGTTCAAGGTTCTGAAAATGTTTTAGATCCCAGAAAATCAGACAAGTTCCAATCAATTGTCTTTGGAATTCATCTACCATTCCCATTTCAGCAGTGTTGATTTAATCTACCACCTCTTCTACTGCTTTTTATTTTCCAGGAATTATCAGTATTGAGTCAGAGATCGGAGATTTAACTTTGGAAAGACATGTTCCTCAAACATAACATGTCATGAGATTATTACTATTTGATTGCTTAGTTGAAGAATTCATTAAGCCAAGTTGTCATTTGTGTATCCCAGAAGTATTCCTTCTGTGCCAGAGGGGCCAAGTTTACATTCACAATTAGATTTTGGAATGAAAACAACAGCTCAACAGTAGTATTTATAGTCTTAATATACAACCTCTCCAATAGAACTACAAGGTTTATAATGTCTTTCCATGTAAGAGTTGGTGCTATGTTGAGACATCCAACATAATGCTTATAATAGTTACTGTTTCTCACCACAGACCCAACCTCAACTGTGGTTTCTAACAATAGGATATTTTCACTAGATTAATAATTATTACCACAGGAATATCTATATATTTATTATAATTAGCTTACTATGTCAAGCTTATGTTTTATGGTTAAGCTACTATTGCTGCCACTGATTTTATTGAGCACCAAAGGCAATAATCTTCTAAGTCAATACAGACCAGTTCATAGCAATTTGGAATCATTGATTATGTATACAGGGGTTAGCCAGGAAATGTACTTAATACATTCAAGCATCTACCAAGACTTGACATCACAAGAATCCTGCCCATGAATGTTCCCACCGATGATGTGTCAGAATTGCTTTTTTATAAAAAGTTTAACAATTAAAACTCTTCATCTAATTATTTACTAACACTAGGGTCCAGGGATGGAAAGGAAGCTAGCTATAGCTATGAGTATGAAAGGAATGATTAAAACTTAATAAGTTCATATATATGATGTGCAAGAGTAAAACCGTTTTTTAAATGGACCCTCACTTACTCAATGTCTCAACCAAAATCATACCAATGAGGAAATGTTGAAGGTAATGATTGGTACTTTATTGATACCCAGAATTTATTTACTATTTCATTCCTACTTCAGATTTTCAACAGAGAAAACTAAATGACTAATAAAGTTTTTCAAAGCAGAAGCCAGTGGACCAATTTTCTAGCTGAAGTTTCAACATTAAGTTAGTCAATACCAGAATAACCAGAAGCCAGAAATAATACATGTCATTCCCAAACCTATGTTTGAGTTTAAAAAGATATTTTTTATTTGAATTTCTTTGAATTCTGGAGAAATTTTAGCCAAACTATCACTATTTAAAAACTACTTTTATTTTGTTATATAACTATAGAACAAAGGTGTAAAAATGTTATTTCCTCAGTAAACTTGAATTGTTTATCACTGAATAAGGAAAGTTTTCCATTGGTATTCTCCCATAGTTTAATGAGGCTTGAGAGAAGAGAAAGTAAAATGAAAAAAAAGGCTGAAATTTGATTTCAGTTTACTCCAAAGAGAAACCCATAAGAAAATGATTCCATTTCAGTTTCAATATATTTTCTTAATGAAAGGAATTGATCTTTTCATTCTTTAAAGAAACTTGCTTTGAAAAATTGAAAATCTCAAAAAAAAAGAGAAATGTTTGAGTAGAAAATCATTATTTTTAAAACAATTTGTATCATGATAAACTTCATAATTATGAAAAATAATTTGACTTTTCAAAAAAAAAAAAGAACAATATTGAGATTTGAAAAATTCAGAACTTAAGAGAAAAATTGCATTTTGATGAATACTTATTACTTGGATGATGGAAAGGAGCTCAGTTCTCATGGAAATAACAGTAGTGTGAAGAAAATAATCACTCAGTTTTGTATTGAATAATTGAATGTAATGTTTGAATTGAAGGAAAAACCAATGATTTTTTGGATTTGAATTTTGGGATGTGAAACAATTGATTCTGGTAATTCAGGATCAATTTTTAAGATTGTAATGAATTTTATGTATTTTTGTCCATGGTGTAAGAAGCTTATTTGTTTTCATAAAGCATATTCCAAATATTCAAAAGAAATATTTGTAGCCCAAAGAGAGATTTAAAAACTAAAAAATGCAAAATGGATTTATCTTTATATCAGTTTCCAAAAATATGTTTTTGGCTCCATAATAAATTCCATGAGGCTCTTTTAATAATTCACTAGATATAGTAACTTGTCTTTCTTGTGAAACAAAAATTAAATGGGTTTTTGAGGCTGTAGATATAGCTATATAATAATGTTTATCTGTTATTGTCAAAAATAGTATCTACAGCATTTATTTTAAGCCTAGGGAAAAGGAGGCCAAATAACCCTGTGGTCATTTTGGAAGTGCTTCTTTTAGTAATGTTAAGCTCAAGAGAAACTTTATTTATAGATTTATTTCTATATATTTTTGAATAGTAAGATAGATCAATTATATCAAAACATACCAAAGCTGATACTGAGCCTATATGGAGGTACATCTGAAGGCCTTCCTGGAAATGCTGCTCAGGTAAATGGGAGATACAGATGAAGATAAAATTGTGCCTAATTCTGAGTTAAATTTGAGATATAAATGGAGATAAAGATGAAGTTAATCTTGTATTAAATTGGAGATACAATTGAAGATATTCCTTGAGTTAAGGCTGAGTCAACTTGGAGATCAAAATCAAGGTGGTTGTAAGGGACTTGTAAGCAAGTCCTACCCCAGTATCTCCAGTGATTCACTCAACTCTTGTTCCCACTTGGGCCACCAAGCTGTGCTTGCTACCCTCTCTTTAGTCCTGTCTTCACTCATGTGTCCCATATAGGGGAAGTAATGGCATTCCTGAATTATCAGAGAGATGTGGTCCCTGTCTATCACTGTGAGTGCACTTGTGTGTTTTTCTCTGTGGTAGAGCAGGCCATCTATAAGGAAGAACTTGTTATCCTTATAGGCCCTTAACCAGGGTTCTTCCAGCTGGGATTCCAGTTCTGGACTCCTGTACTTCTGTTGAAGGAGTTTTAGTAATATGCCACACTGTTTGTGTTTGGCATAAGACTTCTATACTGCACTGAAGAATTCATTGTGCAGTTCTGAGGAACTTATTCCCAGTATGGGAGTTTCTGTCCCTTCTGAGTCAGTGTCTCCACTGTCAAGGGTACCACTTTCTGGTGCCCATTCAGATATTCTGAAGTTCTTCCTCCTATCTATTTCCATGGAATGGATAGGGATTTTTGCTGAAACTTCTGGGTCATAAGCTGGATTGCTTTTGACATTGTCCAGTGGCCATCTGCTGAGGCCATCTGCATTGGTATGGCTTTTACCTTCTTTTTATATGATGGTCATGTTCCCTCTATACTCCTGGATGGCTATTTGCCATCTCAGAATATGTCTATTTGTAGTCTTCATGTTCAGTAAAGACTTCAAGGCTGTACAATTTGTGTAGAATTCAAAAACTGCACCCTCCATATAATAAAGGAGTTTCTCCAGAGCCCAGACTAAGAATAGAAATTTGGTCTGGGTGGCCCCATACCTGGCCTCTGAATCTTTCAGTTGCCTAGAGATGTAACATATTACTCCCTCTCTTGGTTCACCATCCACAATGTGTGTGAGCCTTGAGGTATATTTTGCATACCCAAATAGGCCACAATTATCTTAAAAAGAAATTTTGAATTATACATAACTCATAAATCATGCATATATTCAAAATTCATCATTTTTTATTTCAGAAAAGATGAATAAATTTTTATTGAGTAAGTAAATCCATGGATTTAAGGCCAGATTTGGATTCTACACAAAAAATCACCTAGGGTAGCTCCATAGATTGAATAAGCTCAAATCAACTCTTTAAGGTGGTAATATGGAAAATACTTCAACACCACATCATTAATACCACATAAAAGATCCGTAAAACGTTTTGTTTTTCTTGATTTTACGCCAAAATAATGGGAAAGTGAGAAATCACATGTTATATATACCCTAATAATAGTGTTATACATGTTTTGAGAACTTAATATTATGGTATTCGTACATGCACTTTTGGTACACCCATAGTGGATATCTCACTTTAAGCTTAAATTTCTATTTTGACGTGAAAAATAAGCAAGGGGAACAAAAGACATCAAAGAGAGCCAGGGTACCCAACTTCTGAGGCCCCAGAGGCGTGGATAGCTCCAAAGCTTGGTTCCATGGCTGATATTGACCCAATTGGTAAACTAAACCTCTTTGGGAACTTGGTTACCAAGTTACAACTACTGTAAAACACCAGAAAATAGCAAATAACCTGCTATTTTGACATGCCAAGGAGGTAAAGAGCTACTTATACTCCTGTAACCATGTCAATTACTAATGACTTTCCATGGATAAGCCCCAAAAGAGTAATTAAAACCCTTTTTGGACTAGTATCCATTGGTTTACTTCATAGCAACCAGTCTAACACTGATATTTGCAATCCTATGTAGAAATGAGGTAAAAACTTCAAAAATTCATTAAAAATACAAATATTAATGAATCTTTCTGAAGCTTTCAGGACCAATTGAGAACTGTATTATCTATGGTACAACCAGAAAGAATTACAGTTTTACTAGTAAAATTCAAAGTTTTACTTACAGTCCATTTTCGGTTATTCTACATTAAACAATGAATCTTCAAAAATTCACAGTAAATACAACCTGTGATGAAATTTTCAATAACATTGATAAATTTGGGAAATAAATGATTACTTTGGAATAAAAGAAGATTTACAAATTTTACTCCTTTTATTCTTAACCATATTGGGGTTGGTAGTCACGTAAAAGCATCAATTAAGCAATTATGACAATTTTACGTGACAACAGATGATGTAAGTACTAATCCAAAAGGGTTTAATGCTTTCTCACTCACTGGTTTTTCAGTTTTCTCCATGGCACGCCTCTGTGAGCTGTTGTTGACTTAAAAGAGGCTTTCTCTTGCTGTTTTTTCCGTATCATCATCTTATTATCATTTTATATCATTGCTACCAACAAGTAAGTATTAGTTAAACTATTCTTAAGTGTTTTAAGCTATCAGAATCAATCAGAAAGACGTGAAATCATAGAATCCAAATATATATTGTTGTAATCCTGCTATAAATCATTTTGATCTCTTAAATCCACAATTCTACGTCAAATTTCTCTACTTTTATCTATCAATAAGTTCTTTGGAGTATTAGTGAGTCATTTATCTTTAATTCTTAAAGTTTTTCTCTAGTAATAGTTTGCTTCAAGGATTAGCTTTATAATTATTCTTGCAAAAGATAATTATATATTAAAATAATTTTATTATTTTAATAAAAGAAGTTTTTATTATTAAATTCTTCTTGTAATTGATTCTTGTAGACAATTACTTGCTCACTGTTAAAACTACTAGTAGTGCTTAACACGTGAAAGAAATAATTCTTTAATTATTTAATTGTGGTTATAATAATATTTTATTATTACATTTCATAAGAACAGACATAGTACTGTTGATTAATAGTAATATTATCATCAGTTTCATAGTCACATCTTACAATTTGTCTCTGATACAGGGCTGCTCCTAGGCCTGGCTACATGCTGCATCTATGTATAACTTGAATGGTAGTTAAAAGTCAGGTAGGATGAGCACAGGTGCATTTGTGAGTTCATATTCTATCCTCTCATATGCATCCCTCCTTTCCTTGGTGATTTCAAAAACTAAATCTTTTGAACACAACTTGTATAAACTACTATTTATGTGGGCAAAATTCTTGATGTGGTTTTTATAGTAGCTAGCAAACCCTAGGAGTGATTTCATCTCTTTTATGCTCTTTGTTACTGGCGTTTGCAGTACTGCTGCTACTTTATTCTTGTCAATTGCCAGACTAAGACCTGAGAGCTTATGTCCTAGAGCACGTAGCTCTTGTTGGCCAAAATTACACTTTTTCAGTGAAATTTTCAGATTGATGGGTGTACATTTGCTTAGCACTCTGTCTATGTAATGTACATGGTCTTCCCATGTCTCTGAGTATATAATGATATCATCAATATATACCACCATCCAGCCTTCCAATATTTCTTCTTGAAATATTGTGTCCATCATTCTTTGGAAGTGGGCTGGTGCATTTTTGATGCCAAATGGCATCCTGGTATACTCATATATGCCCATATGGCATATTATTCTGAGTAATTTCATGGAGTTTGGTTTAACTCCATTCTGGTAGACGCCTTTCATACAATCCATCTTTGTCAGGTATTTGGCTTTTTCCAGTTTATCCAAGGCCTGAAGTATCCTGGGTATAGGGTACCTGTCTGCTTTAGTGTAGTTATTCAGAGCTCTGAAGTCTCCACACACTCTAGACTTGCCATCAGGCCAGGTGATTAGAACAGTAGTGGTTATTTCCACTATTTCATTATGTCCAATCTTCCTGATGAAATCCATGTCCAAGAGTTTATTGATATGTTTCTCAATTTCTCTCCTGGTTTCCAGGCTTTCTGGATAAGGAGGTCTCCTAAGCATGGGTGGATAAGGTCTTTCCACATCCAGATATAGTTCTATATCATGGCCTTTGATCTTGCCTAATGGTAGCTTACCAAAGGCAAATGCTGGTCTGTTCTTTCTCAGCATCTTCAGTAAACTTAGTTTTTGTTTACTGGTGAGGGTAGTGCTAAACTGTCCCTCTCTGAATTCATTCAGAAGTTCTTCCAGCGGATCTTGAGAAGATATATGGTATATATCAAGTGAAAATTTCTTTTCCTTGTTGGTACCAATGGTAATGTGCCTAATTTTACTGTTATAAATATCTATGCCATACATCCTCTGGTAGTCCGTTCCCAGTAAGAACCCTTGGATTTGGGCATCATTAAGCACTACAAAATCTGGGTTGAGTCTGATATTACCCTTCCTTTGGGGTATAATTATCTCTTTGATAATTGTACCAATGGAAGTCATCTTCCCTCAGGCACTCTGAAAGTTCTTTGCCTTGGTGGGCAAGATCTTTTTCTGCCAATTTGGGAAGTGGTTATCCAGATAGTTTCTGGCAACTATGGAGCAGTGTGCCCCACTGTCAATGATCAATGTATGTTGAGCATTGTCAATACAGACAGTCATTTTAGTGGATGTTCCATGTATGTATGCCATTCCTTTGGTTGGTGTAACCAGGAATGTTTGTGCATCTTGTGTGTGTTTACACAAGTTTTTATTGGCATTATCCTGTGGCGTGCCTGCTTCCAACTGTATGTCCTGAATTTCTAGTGGGGTTTTCTCTTGGTATTCTACTAGAAATTCTTCCTTTGGGTCTTGGTCATCATCAGATAGCTCTCTGATGGCATCACCCATAGAGTCTGATTCAGAATCCTCTGTTGGGTATTCCTCCTCTGGGACTTTCTCAATGGCATAGAATTTTTTCTTTGCTTTTGGAAAGTTGTTGGCATAGTGGTCTGTTGAACCACAATTGTGACAAGAATTTCTCTTCTTTGTCACTTCTGCCACCCTTTCTTTGGGTTTGTCTTTAAACACCACCCTGAAAGGTTGCTTCTCTTTGAAACCACTGCTCTTATACAGGGTGAATTTCCCTATATTAGTTATTCTTCTTATGTCTTGTAAGGTATTAGCAATGTCATCCAGAGTGCAATTTTGGTTGCATCTGCATTTTACTTCATGCTCTAGTTCTTCTGGCAGTTGTGTCAGAAGTTTGTGATTCCTCATTTGGGTGTTCATCTGAGGGTCAATGGCTTTAAGGCTTTTAGACTGTCTAAGACACCACTCATATGGATCTTTGTCCACAGAGTATTTGTCATTTTCAAATGACATGGTCTTTTGCCATATCCAAGTACCATTACTGTACTCTTGTATGATTTGACTCTTCCACCATGGCCAGCTTCTTCTACCATGGATTTCTTTCATTTCTGTGTACCATATACTAGCATGACCTTTAAATTCTGTATTCAGTCTAGCAGTAATCCAGTAATCTGGTATGATTGGTACATCAATGAAGAGCCCATCAATATAATCTATGAGTTCCATATGATCATATTCTCCCGTTCCAGAGAATTTGGGCCAGCTTCAGGCCTAAGGAAGCTGTTTCAAGGCTTCCTTCTCTGAATAAGACATGCCATCTCCATCCTGGTATTGTGATGGAGATCTTGCCTTATTCATCAACATGGCATCTGGTTGATATGGATTTTCCATAACTTGGCCTTGTGGTTGGGGCTTCAAGTTATGGTAGACATTAAACAATTTTTTTATGTCTTGGTCCAGACAATACCTGTCCCTTCTGCTGTGGTGTTGTTCTTCAAAGACTAGATTCAGTCTTTTGTTGGTTTCTTCAGAGGCTTTCCTCAATTGAGCATGTCCTTCTTGAAGATTTTTAATTATTTTATCCATGGAGGCTGTTAATTTCTTCATCCTTGCATGGCTTGCTTCAAGTTCTTCAAACTGTTTTGCAGATTGCTCAGCATATTGGGACATTTGTAACCACAGTGTATCACTTTTGATGTTACTCTCAGATGTGACAATGTTATGTTCAGTCTGAGTGGGGGTAATGTTTCTATTACTAGGACTACTGATTCTAGAGTAGTTTACAACTACTTCTGGTTCTTGTACACTTCTTTCACCAAACCCAACAACTTCTGGATCATGTGGTCTAATTCTTTCTGCCTTTGGCTGAAAGAGGTCTTGTTTTGCCCCTTGTATTCTTTTCTTCTCCTGGAAACCTCCTGGAATTTTGAAGAGTGGTGACTCTTGGTCATTAATCTGTTTGTGTCTGAATGGTATGAAGCCACTGGAGAGCTGATTTGGCCTACTCTTTGTGAGCCTGAAGGAATCTGACTAGGCCCTGTCTGGGTTAACTGTTCTTCTATAGGTTGGATAGTGGCTTGATTCTCCTTTATCCTCTGTGCCCCTTCCTCCAGGAGTCTGAACTGCCTGGTAGGATTCCAACCTTTGCTAATTATCATTAGGTCTTTGAAGTCTATCTATTTAAGACAGATCTTCTGGAAACTTTCTCCAAGTTCTTCCCAGTGAGATGCCAGGTTGAACCTCTTGTTGTCCATGCTCCATTGGAATAGGCCCTTGAGGAGTTGGTGGAGCTGAAGAACTTGATCCATGTCTTTCCAGTCCTCTGGTTTGAGGTCTCCATTGAATCGGAGTGTGCATGGCAGGGTTGATATTATCTCCCTCATTGTTTTGCCATCCACTACTGTGTCCAAGGTGTCCTCTTTCAGGTCTTCTGGTTCTGGACAACCCTTCTCTGTCCTCTGGCTGGTTCCTTTGGAAGCCAAGATCTCTGAGGTATACAGGTGACATGTTCGTGTTTGCAAGCAGCAAAAACTTTATGTTCTTAGGGTATTTATCTTTGAGTGTGCCTTGTACAAATTTGTTGTCTTCCTATTTGGGCAATTTACCTTTGGAGGTTACAACTGGGTTAATTATAGTAATTTTCCCTGTACAAGTTATCAAGGTTGGTTTACCTTGTATTGAAGCAGAATTTCATGGTTTTCTACTCTTCTGTGTGGCAATGGGTGTCCACTTCTTTTCTGTTGTCAGGCCTTCAGTGTGCCTCTTTCCTTTGCCTTTGCTGCCCTCTAGTTCTGAGGGTGTCACTGGTGTGTTGGCCTGTGACTGGCTTTCTAGTGGTATGAAGTTATCTTCCACTGAAATAAAACAGGAAAAAGAGGGCTTAATGTCAGTTAAGACTTCTTAAAATGCTATTTTCATGTCTAAGAATGGCCTCTGGGCTTGTATATTACTACAATATGCTCTTGAACAATGACAGTGTAATTGAATTAATAATTTCACGTCAGAAATACAGCTTACTGATATTTTGTATACTGTTTGTACACCAATATCTCACAGAATAACTTGTCATTAGCAAGTATAAACTGTCAACAAAGTGGTATGTAAGAGGTTAATTGAGTTAACAATCTGCCCAACCACTTCTCAAATGTTGTTTTATCAGTATGAGGTGTCTTAATTTAATTAAAAATTAAGACTATATCAATTGCTACAAATGTTGTTATGTTCAAAACACGCCAAAAATAACGGTCTTGTGGTTATTAGCCACATGACAAGTACTCTTTTTAATATGAGTATAAGGATAAATATATAATAAGTATATATTTTTAAGAAATAATTACGCCTAAAAAGATAAAACAATTGTCAGAAAATAAAGAAAATAAGTAAAAAACTCACTTATAAGGTCCAAAATGGTCAAAATACACAGCCAGGCCCCCAAAATGTCAGGTTGAGTCTATGTAGAAGCAGTAATTAGGCTAGTTACAATGTTAACTTTGACTGTGACACAGAAATAAAGTGATAAAAGAAATATATTTATTGATAATAAGGGTTTATAGATGAAATAAAAGGGCTTTACTATTTTGCAATAGTGGTGGTGAGTGCTGTTGAAAGCCCTGGGTGCACCTTTACCAGTTGGATTACAATAATAAAGACTACAATACTTCTAAATTAAGAGTATACATGATTATTTTCCAAGAGTATAACTGTTTTGACAGTTTTACTATGTAGGAATTCAAGAGCAGGATGAGGAAAGCAATTCTGGCTGTGAAAAGCCTCCTTTTTATCCTGGAAAGGGGTGGAAAGGGTGCTAGACCTTTCCACATAGAGGAAGTGAAAGTTTTTCACTCTCTGAGACAGGCTTGTGGTTTGAAAAGACCTGTATTAGCCTGTATTGGGCTCAGATGTGGTTTTGAAACCACATCTGGGCAGTTTTCACCAATACAGGGTGAAAAGTTTCATCTGGGGACTTCACAGCCTGATTCTGACGTGTATGAGGCCTAGAATGCTGTACAGAAACTGTATGGTACCCCAGTATTGACTGAGATATGAGGTATTGAAGTAAGAACAAGCTTCTTTGTCTATTTGAAACCTCATATTCATGATTATGGGACATCATCCCATGGTAAGGCTGTATATGACAACAGGTGGGAATCTGACTTTAAAACAGCCATAGCTTTGTCAATTCTTGTGATATCAACCTCAAAATTGGTTCATTGTGTAGCCCTGTATGTGCTCTACACAATGGTACCTCATTTGAGATGGTTATCATTTAATATGGCAAAGTGATCCCATGTACAAGAATTTTGTACATTTGCATGGTCTAGGCACAAAGCTGTATTGAGCTTGTTTGCACCATAACTGCTGCTGTAGTTTAGATATGGGGAAGTGGATGACACCATCAGATAGCCCTGATTGTGCTCTTTCCAAAAAGGCCCCACTTCAAGTATCTCACACTAAAACTGTAGAAGTTAGATGAGAGGTGAATGTTTTGTTCACCCTTATTTGGCCTGAAATTGACCATAACTGAAGTAATATTGGTGCTAGCTCAGCTTGGCTAGTCCCATTGGATAGCCCTGGCCTGGAGCTTCATTTTTAATACCCATTTGATGGGGTCAAGCCTCTCCTTCTAGATTTTAGATTAGAGGTGAAAATTAAGGTTTATGCTCAGCAATAACTTTGAGCAGGAATAACTTTGTTATTTCTTGTCCTATGGTGATGGGACTTATATTTTCAGAAAGGAGAGAGTTTCCTCTTTCTTTGGATACCTTTTGAGCTGATTTGGCTCAGCTCCATGTTTTGGTGGTATCTTGGCTATACCATTGGTTTATGGTATTTTGGCTGTCATGCTTGTGCTCTGGTTTTGAGTCACAGGCTGACATATGGCATATTCCTATATCAATCTTCTGGTTGAGGGTTTTTCTGGTAGTTTATCTTGGCTGTAAAGTGCTCTTGGTCCTTTCATTCCTCCCTCATCAATTAAGATTCCTACACTTTCCGGTATTTATCCTTGGTGTATCTGGTTAATTTGGGCTTGGTATAATTATACTGAGTTAGTGGCTGCTTGGGCTAGTCTTGTGAGTTTCATCCTTCCCTGGGATGTTTTAGAAGCTGTTAGGGGTCTTGTAGCAACATCTAATTCCCTTTCATAGTATCCTCCCATGATGTGTGAGCCTTGACATATATTTTACATGCCCAAATAGGCCACAACTATCTTTAAAAATAGATTTGGAGCTATGCATAACCCATAAGTCATGCATAAATTAAAATTCATCATTTTTTATTTCAGAAAAGGTCAATACCTTTTTTGTGAATACATAAATTCATGGATTTAAGGCCAGATTTGGAATCTACACAAAAATTCACCTAAGGTGACTGCATAGAGTGAATAGTCTTAAATTAACCATAATAGGTGGTAATATGGAAAATACTTCAATACCACATCATCAATAGCACATAAAAGAATTGTGAAAATATTTGTTTTTCTCAAATTCACACCAAAATAATGGGAATGTGAGAACTCTCATGTTAAATATACACTAAGAATACTGTTATGCATGCTTGTGGCACTTGATATCATGGTATTATTACATACACCTTTGGCCCACCCATAGTGGATATCAGTCTTAAAGCCTGAATTTCTATTTTTGACATGAAAATATTCAAGGGGGACAAAAGACATCAAAGAGGGCCAGGGTACCCAAGTTCTAAGGCCTCTGAGGCATTTACAGCTCTAAAGATTGAATAAATGGCTGATCATAGCCAAATTAGTATACTAAAACCTTTTGGGAACTTGGTTACCAAGTTAAAATCTCATCAAAACATAAGAAAATTGCAAATAAGCTGCTATTTTGACATGCCAAGGGGGTAAAAAGCAACTTAGACTCCTGTAACCATGTCAATTCTTAATTATTTTCCATGGATAAGCCCTAAAGGAGTCATTCAAACCTTCTTTGGACTAGTATCCATTGATTTACCGCATAGCAACCAGTAATATGGTGCTATTTGCAATTCTATGTACAATTGAGGTAAAACTTCAAAAATTAATTAAAAAGACAATTCTTAATGAATCTTTCTGAAACTTTCAGTACCAATTGAGAAAATTATGATTCATAAATAAAACAGAAAATAAGCATACTTGTATAAGGAAAACTGAAAGTTTTACTTAAAGTCCATTTTTGAAGATTCCATGTGAAACACTGACTCTTCAAAAATTTACAAAAAATACAATCTGTTCTTGAATTGCCAATTAAATTGATACCTTTGATAAATCAATTATTATTTTGAAATAAAAGAAGATTTAAAATTGTTAATCCTTTTATTCTTAACCATAAATGGGTTGGTAGTCACATAAAAGCATCAATTAAGTAATTATGATAATCTTACATGATAACAGATGATGCAATAATTAATCCAGAAAGGATTATTGTTTTATCACTCACTGAGTTTTCAGTTTGCTCAATTAAAAGCCTCTTTGAGCTGTCTTAGACTTAAAAGAGGCCTCCTCTTGCTGTTTTTTTCTAAAATAATCACATTATTTTTATTATACCATTCTTACCAACAAGTATTAGTTAAAATCTTTTCTTAAGAGATTTATTCTTTAATAATAAATCAGAAAGACGTGAAATCATAGAAATCAACTATATATTGCTTTAATCCTGTTATAAATAAAATTTTGATCCTTTAAATCCAAAATTATCCATCAAATCTCTCTACTATTATCATTCAATAAGTTCTTTGGAGTATTAGTGAGTGTTTGTCTTAATTATCAAATTTTTTTCTCTAGTAATTCTTTTCTTCAAGAATAATGTTTATCATTATTCTTGCAAGAGATAATTATACATTAAAATAATTTTATTATTTTAATAAAGAAGTTTTATTATTATATACTTCTTGTAAGTGATTCTTGTAGACAATTACTTCTTACTGTTATAATCAATAGCAGTGTATAACAAGTGAAAGAAATAATTAATTATTTAATTATTTAATTATTTAATTGTGTTTATAATAATTTTTATTATTATATTTCATAAGAAAAGGCATAGTACTGTTGATTAATAGTAGTATTATCAACAGTTTCATAGACAAATCTTACATGATATCCCTTACTCCATAGCATTCTCTTCCTGAAAATGCATCCACAAGATCTTCAATGTGAGGTTGTAAGCCAAAATCCTTGATAGTGACTTTGTTGAGTTCTTGAAGTTCATGGACAACCATGAGTTTCCCATTTTATTTGGCTAGAAGGAATATTGGGCTTTTGTATCTTGAAGTTGATTTCCTATAGAGTCCAGTCCTGATTCTTCCTCTGATTAATTCAGTAAACTAAGGTAAAATTGATTTGGGTATGGGAATTGGTTTCTTCTCCCAAGGTTAATGAGGTATTACTGGTATCTTGTAAGATTTTCCATATGAGTTTTTGAGTAATCCTCCTTCTTCTTCACAGAAAGCTATTGATTTTTCCTTTAATGTAATTACATTTTTAAGTAAATTGATTTCTTTATATGATAACCATCCTGGTGGGCCAAAATTGACTGCTTGCAGTTTTTCGTAGGTGACCTTGATGTTTTCTTGAAATATAAGTGGGTTTGGTGATAAGGGTGTTTCCTAATAATCTCTTTAGAAAGGTGGTCTTTCCAAAGTTGGGTTAAAGTCTTGAGGAATTAGCTCATTGACTGGTCTCAGCTTCTTGAGAACTGATTTATATTTGGCTGCTAAAATTTTGTTGATTGGTCTTCAATTAGTGATTTTTGATTCTTTCCAAGAATTTGCCAGTTTACTGAAATATTGAGGTCTTCAAAATTCTTCTTTCTTCCATAAAAAATGTAGTTTAAGGTCATACAGGACCTACAAATAGGTGTGCAACCCCTGTATATCAGCACCAGGGTGAATCTCGCGTCAATCATCGGCGATTGACTTCACGTCGCACCGCTGTCATTATAAAATCTTGCTTCAGTCGCGTTAGTGTCACTTTATAGTCACTGGATTTAGTGGGTCACGTCACGTCAGCGTCAAGACAACGTCAATCGTCACATGTGTCACATGCGAATGTCACTCAAAGCCCAAACCCATTTCAACACTATTCACAATGTTCAGGTAATTTCACCTCATTGGCTTCCGCATCCCCACCTAATCTGCCCCGATGCTTTGCATGCTTACAAGCCCACACCACCCCCCCATCTCCGTCCTCACCACTCCTTACGCTTTCACACCCCCGCCCATACCATCTTTATGCTCACGTGGTGCACTCCCGACATGCTCCCGACATCACTTATCCTTACGCTCGCTCAAGTGCCCTCCCGATATGCTCCCGACACTGCTTACGATCATTACACTCGCGGAGTGCACTCCCAACATGCTCCCGACATTACTTATCCTTACGCTCGCTCAAGTGCCCTCCCGACATGCTCCCGACACTGCTTATCCTTAGGCTTGTTTAGTGCCCTCCCGACATGCTCCCGACACTGCTTATCCTTACGCTTGTGTAGTGCCCTCCCGACATGCTCCCAACACTGCTTATCCTTACGCTTGTGTAGTGCCCTCCCGACACTGCTTACCATCCTTACGCTCGTGGAGTGCACTCCCAACATGCTCCCGACACCACTTATCCTTACGCTTGTGTAGTGCCCTCCCGACACCACTTATTCTTACGCTTGTGTGCTGCCCTCCCGACATGCTCCCGAAACCACCTATCCTTACGCTCGCGGAGTGCCTCTCAACATGCTCCCGACACGACTTATCCTTACGCTTCCGTACTACATCCATAGTGTACGGTGGCTTGTTGGCGTACACAATGGACGCCATCGCCGAAATATGCTGAGTGGCCTTCTCTGCCAACAGGACCTCACGGGAAATTGGTCAGTATATTCACAATGTTGTGGTTAGGGTTTAAATCATGAGACTCACAAATTAAAACCTAATAAGTGGACTATTTAAGACAAGAATTGTGTCTCCTTTTTTGGCGACAAAACCATTTTATTTCATATCATTCAAATGGAACACTTTGCTTAGTCCTTACCTCATGAGTGTTGAATAGTTCAAAAGTTGACTTTAGTAGGTTTCTCACTAGTCAACTTTATTCAATGTCTCACAGGGAAGTGATTTCATTTGCATGATATGAAATAAGTTGCAAAACATCGCCTCCTTCAATTTCCCGCCAAATCGCATTTTGCAAATGCGATTATTTTACTTGCACCTTTTTTCTTTAATTTGGATCTTTTTATTCAAAAATTTTCAAACAAGTTATCAATCAACTCGTCACCATCTATTTGCTTAATAAACTACCTCCGCTATGGCCCGAACCCCGGGAAATTCAACTGAATTCAATGAACGACCAACTTCAGCCCCAGAGAGTGGAAGTGAAATCTCTGATATGGCCAGTAGTCGTGAATTAGGCATTGAGGTAGAGAGCCAGTCACATGAAGATAATCAAGATCCACCAGTTCTTCCAGAATGTGAGTATACATCCATCTTGAGTATTTCTAATCTCTCAAAACCTGATATTGTGTCATAGCCTTTATTTCAGGTCAACCTCCAAGCTCTCAGAAACCGAATTTTAAAACTTATGAGAAGGAAAAGACTGTTGAACCTTGTGCACCGACAGAAGATGATGGGCAAGATGATGTAATTTTCAGTGGGGAGGTGGAAATTATATCCAAGGAACAATTTGTCTCCAACATTGCTCAAACAATCCCAAGGCTCGAAAAAATTCAAAATGATAGTAAAATTCCTGATTATGTGCGTCAAAAGATTGCTGAAGCCATGAGCCTCCTCAAAATGGATTTGAACTGTAAGTCCATTAATAATTCAAAACAAAATTGATAAAAATAGCTGCTTACAATATATGGGCAGGTGTGGAGGTGGGAGAATCTCTACCTGAAGGATCTCGAGTCATAATTGGATTTATAGGCAAAGGATTAGGAAAAAGACCAAATATACATGCGACCAAAAAAACAAACAAAAAACGCCGTACCTTTGAAGCCGCAAACGATTCTCGCAATCAAGGTCATGAAATTATCAATGTTGAAGGGGACCATATTGATAATCAACCTCTGCATACTGAACCCCCCCAATACTCAATGAAACAATCCATGATGAAGCTCCACATACTGAAAGCCCCCCGATACCCAATGAAACAATGCATGATGCAACCCCTCCCGCCTCTCCTCGGAATATTCAAGCCTTTCAAGAAAGGGAAACAATTAAACATGATACAATGGGACGAGATATGACTGATATAATTCCCGACGCTGAGCCCGAAGTGTCATCCGCTGCGAATTTTCAAGGAATATTTTTATCCCGCATGGAAGAGTTTGCAGGCATTTTGAATTATCATTCCAATATTTCTCAACAATCATGGAACAGGGGGCTTGATAATATCAATAGGATTTACAAAAATAGATGGGACAATTTACCAACAAAGGATGCTCATACATTCCTGCCCGTTGGTATTAAGGTGATCAGTAACCGAGATCTTAAAATGTCGGCTTGGCTGCAGGACCTTGAGATGGCAGGTGAGTTTTTTTTTATCTTTGTGCATGATACTTGATTATTGGCTGTTGACTGGTGATATAAATTGCAATATACAGGGTTAGATTTTTTTAAGCCAACCCAAACAGAAGCGTTTTTTGATCACAACATTTGGAATCTCAAATTGATGAAGGAATCAGCTAAACCTCCAGATAATCTCCCAAAATCTGAACACTCCTTCTTCAAAATGGTTCAGAGCCTTCTTTACCCCGCGAATCCAGTTAAACATTTTTGGGAAAATGTTATGTTTGAATCCATTAGTTTAGTCTCATACGATGTGATTGCACCCAAACCATATGTTGCACCAACATCAAATTCGACCGATCCTCTTGGACTCGAACGGGGAGCAGTTGAATACCTTGCCTCCTGCTTGAGTAAATCAAAGCAACGTGCAACCCAACTCAGCATTGAAGGTGGCGGGGCTGACAATGAGATATCCACAAAGCCGCACAAGAACCTGGAGGATCTAATGGATACAGTTATCCATTTGATGATTGCGTACAACATGGTACGTGCACATACAAAGGTCGAAGTTAATGACATCAAAGGCAAACTCACAAACTCAAAAAAAAATGAGGCCATCAAAGATCTTTTGACGTGTCACAAGAATCTCGCAATAAATCGAATTTGCTATGGTATATTAGTGACATTCTGTGCGGCGGGGGTTCGTGGTTTGATGGTATGCTCAGATGACTGGAGAACAAGCTCAGTTAAAGGGGCTTTAGCACTAATTGACATTTCTGCAAAACTTTCAGAGGGTAAAAATCTAGTGGAGCCAGTGTGGCTACGTACTAATAAGTATATATGTAATTTACTGAATAAAAGTTTCTTCTCATCAGAGTCTTTTAACCCCACTGTACCTCTTAGATTTGAATTTGCACGATGCTTAGTATTAGACTTTGGTGATGCCTGGGTGGCAAAACGCGGTCTTGGTTCAAGTGATGAGGTCACCTTGACGGTACCCAGGTCAGCTAAACTCACAACCAGGATTGACCCGTTTTAGATTAGCTTTGTACTAGATAGATTGTAATTTCTTTTTGCAAAGTTATTTATGAATTTAATAATCATGACTTCCTATCCTACTACTGCCCGGATGCCACAGTCTGAGTACCAATAGTAATTGTACGGCGGCATGCCTCCGTACATCATTGCAAAGACTCCGACAAGACACAAGCTGAGTCAGGCGTTGTGCCCGCAAGTAGCACACGCGGGGGCATTGCGGGAAGTCGCGTCTATCACTTCCTGCCAGCCCATAATAGGCAAAAGGTTCCTGTGTCTTTCAAGAGGAGTGGGATAACTAGGGATCCGCAGCACGATGCATATTGCATTTGCGTGTGCTTGCAATATTCCAAATGGTTGGATTGGAAAGTGATTGCATGGGAACATCAATATGTCAAATTGAATAATGCACTATCCACTGCAGGTTTCAGGTTCAGGTATTTGAGATCGCGAATTCGCGAAGGTCAGGTGTGATCTTTCTTTTTAGCCGCAATCAAAAAAGATTCATCAACCGCAATTCAATTTAGGTGATATTAATAAATCAGTAATCATTTGGTTTCATTTCATTTTCTGCTGAAAGCATGCCATTCACAAAAAAAAGAAAAGAGCGTAAAAGGGAACTCGCGAGAAAGCGACGGGCTGAGGAAGGAAAGTGTGAGTTTCTCGCTTAATCTGAGTGTATATATATAGATATATATATATGCTTCCACATTTATGTGGCACCCTCATTGAGCCCCACAGAAGAACATTGGCTTTAGTCGATTCAGATTGTGCCAATGTCATGTGGGCTCCAACAGGGAAGTCAAAGGATGTGTGCCGAAGAAAGCTCCTTGGGCATTGGGCACCATTCTGGACTCAAAACTCCTTAGCTTCAAATGGCAGGAAGCAGTATCTGATATCTTGTCTGCTTCAACACAAAGTGATCCCTCAACCACTCGGGAATAGTCGGACATCCCAAAAGATAAATGAGGGCAAAACCACCCGAAAGCAGAGCTTTTTTTCCTCCTCTTGACCAACAGCACAAATATCAATGCCAGTATCAGCAAATATGATCCCAAGTGAAATTCGGAGCCTTGTGGATGTCAATCAGATCAAACGCATTCACTTTGGCCGTGTGGCAATTTTCTCTTCAACCGGATTACTCATTGCCCTTGTTGAATTCCGACCATTCACAACAATGAGTGAAGTCGAGGTCAATCAATGGGATGAATTATCACAATTCTTATTTCGCAAAAAGAGGTTGACTGACCCTATTGCAACAAATGGAGCATTACTGGAGGGATTTATGTTCACGATTGGGTGGCGCAAATGCACCATGAAGAATGAACAATTTGGTCTGTATGGAAGTGCTGGCAAAATTGAAAATGCAAAAGACGAATGGCGGGACCGAGGTGCCAATCTTAGCTCTGTGGGTTGCATTCTAGGTCAATCCTTACGATATGTTGGGGATAATTTATTTGAGAAGATTCAAAATTTCTACAATTCATTGGGGGTTCCGTCTTTTGATCAAGTCAACTATGAAGGCAATATTCCGGCAAATCAGGGTGCATTCGAGTTCGCTTCCGCACTCACTTTCACCATGAATGGATTCAAAAACGCACCTCATGTTGATAAGGATGCATCGCTGTATGCTTTGGGATGGTGGTTTCAAGCTGATAAGGAGACCGGCCAAATTCAAAGAGATGCATCAAAGTGGTGTACAGGGGGGAAATTGATTTTCCCAAATGAGCATTTTTGGGTTGATCTATCCGATTGTCATGGGCTCATTCAGGTAGTGTGGGCCAGCAGTACATTTGTTCATTATACTGATCCAGCACAGGACAATGAAAGCACGACACTAGTGGGTATGTCCGCACAATGCTCAAGGAGGTTGGCAAAAACAATGTGCCGAAAAAGCCACGGCTATTATGAGATTGGCGAGGGAGCGGCCTATCAAATCAGGGATGGTGATACAATCTCAGCCCAATTCAAAGAGTGAGGCAGTCGGAATAGCAGCGTGATTGGTAGATAATGGTGGGGTAAGGCAGAGGACAATATACACCAGGATTGGATGGTTTCGAGTGCGGGAGATGGGGTGTCTCACATGAAAAAGGGGTGAAGTGGATTATGTACCGAGGCATGCCATCGTACATATGCCAGGTTTGTTGCTCTTGTCCAGGATCCCAACGCTTCACACGCGAATGCTTATGATTGTGCAGGTTCCGACAATGCTAAAAGTTCCTTACGCCTATGCGGGCTACCGACGCGTCACACGCCAATCCTTAGGCTTGTGAAGGTTGCCAACAATGCTGACAATTTCTTACGCCTGTGCAGGCTCCCAAAAATTCACACGCCAATCCTTACGCCTGTGCAGGCTCCCAACAGCTCACACGCGAATCCTTAGGCTTGTGAAGGATGCCAACAATGCTGACAATTTCTTACGCCTGTGCAGGCTCCCGAAAATTCCCACGCCAATCCTTACGCCTGTGCAGGCTCCCGACAGCTCACACGCGAATCCTTAGGCTTGTGAAGGATGCCAACAATGCTGACAATTTCTTACGCCTGAGCAGGCTCCCAAAAATTCCCACGCCAATCCTTACGCCTGTGCAGGCTCCCGACAGCTCACACGCGAATCCTTAGGCTTGTGAAGGATGCCAACAATGCTGACAATTTCTTACGCCTGTGCAGGCTCCCGACAATTCACACGCCAATCCTTTCACCTGTGCAGGCTCCCGACAGCTCACACGCCAATCCTTATGCCTTTTCAGGCTCCCAACAGCTCACACGCCAATCCTTATGCCTTTTCAGGCTCCCGACAGCTCACACGCCAATCGTTACGCTTGTGAAGGTTCCCGACAATTTAAAGAATTCAATAAATGACTAAGATTAATAGCGTGTGACCATAGGAACGGCAATTTCTCATGAATCTGGAGTGGATTGCTCACATGCCGGAACCTCCCGCTTTTTTACAGTTAAGATTTGATATGGCTCTAAACAATGGAGGAAGAAAATATAGGAGGCAGGAATGGTGACTATTGGCGCATTTTTGGCAAAAGATTCTCACACATACAAATACTAACTCAAACTTTTGGTGGGGCACTTACGAAAATTATTCTCACACAATAGTAAATATGAATCATTGAGGAATTATTATAAATTCACGTGAACAAAGAATGTAAGAGAAATTGAAAATATCTTTCATTGAATACAAATAATTTATCTAAAGGAGTGTATTACAAAAGGTAAAAAGAGGAAAGAATACGATTTTTTTTGTGGATTTTATTTTTCCAAGAATTTAGAGACTATCCAGGTGATGTCCTCCATCGCCTCGCCAAGGAGGGAGTTTAGTTCCTCCCGGAATTCCCGGTGCATCTCATTTCGATGAGTTGCATCCACAAAAGGAATCATGTGGAGCAACTGACGATGCTCCAACAAGATTCGGGTGATCAATTCGTGGACGATGGCTCGAGGAATCATTAGTATCGGGCGCAGGTTGGTGAATTCCTGGTGAGCGTCATCATAGGAATGAGAGGAGCTTGGCACCGGGGGGGAGGAGGCGGTTGGGTTCTCGGCGTCAATGGGAGGGATATCCGGGGTAGGAGTGGTGGGAGGGGGAACAGGAGGGGAAGGTGGGGGAGTGGGTGAAGAAGAAGGTGGAGGGGGAGGGGGAGGGGGGGATCCGACTGGCGTATCGTTGATGATGATAATCGAGCGGGGAGTTGCGGGACAAGCTGGAGATGGTCGAAGGAGGGGTGAGGAAAAGTTGAGAAGAGTGAAGAAAGAGAAGTGGTGACTTACCAAAAGGTTCCCCCGTGGTTTGCGTAGGAGCCACCTCAGGTTCTGGCTCACAAGTCGTATTGTCCTCAGGTGGTTGGGAGGATGGACTCGAGCCAGGAATAGGTGGCTCATCGTGCTGGGAGGCTTCTACAAAAGGAGGAAGAGTCAGTTAACTTGATGCAAAAGTGAAAATGAGAAAAGAGAAAGTTGGCTGCTTACTGCGGAATAAGTCCTCAGACCATCGGGTGCCACTCGGCCCTGGAGTGGGTTGCCGCGGGGTTTGCTCGCGAGGCAAAGTAGGAACGGGAGAGTCTTGTCGGGGGGGATTCGGGGGGTTTGGTTCTATGAGTAATGGAAAAAAGTTAGTATTATTGCGTGAAGATGAATGAGATAAGGAGGAGAAAGAAAACTTACTTTGGCGTTTGAATCCCATCGGTGACAAGACATGGTGACGATCAGCCCAAGCTCGAATGTCCTCTTTCCATCGCCATCCTTCATTGGCCGGATAATCACTTCGCTCAGGTCGAGGAGTGAAGTGACCATCGGATGGTGGCCTAGGAGGGGGGGTGGAAAAATCAATGCTTGAGGGGACTGGGCTAATTGTCCTGAATCATTCCCGCTGGCCTGTTTGGGGTCCCGGGGTCCACTCACGCTCGGAAATGGTTTCATCATCATCGGCCACAAAGGAGTCCTGGCGAGGGCGTCTTGGGCGGGAACTCCTCTGGCCGCGGGGTCGGAAGGGGCGGACGACGAACGAACATTTCTTGTGTGCTTGTCGGCAAGCATCACAAGCGTCGGTCGTCGTCGAGGAACGAATGCAGGGGATACCCCGCTTGGTGCATAACGTGCACGACATCTAAAAACAAATCAAAACAGGTTAGTTACTGAATAGAAAGTAAGCAATCAAGGAAGAAAAGGAAGACATACAATGATTTATAATTTTAAAACAGAATTCAAATTAAAAAAGCGCTAGTAGAAGGTTTTTAAAAGTCTAGAAGAGAGCCGTGAAGAAAGGGAATTATTAATATCGGATCATAATGTTGACAAAAGCTTAATTGGAGAAAACGTACAAAGTAGATAGAAGTGGGGTTCTGAAAGTATTAGCAGGAAAAACAAAAAGCGAGCAGGAAGGGGAGTGGGGTTAGTTGAGTGCAAAAGAAAAGACTGGAAAGGCAGGAAGACGAGGGGGAATACGCACAAGAAGGACAAACGCGGGTGAGGTTGAACGAAGTGGAGCGGGTGAGAGAGAAAGTGAAGTGCGTGTCGTGTGAAGATGGCCTTTTATACCATGGTGAAGCTGAGACGATCTCAGCAGTTTCAGCAGCCGCAAAAGTCTCAGCTTCAAGGCGTGTGGGCAAAATTGAAGCTGAGTCTCAGCGAATGCTGCAACTGAGAAGTGAAATGCTCGCGTGAGGCAGAAGAACAATGGGGGTCTGGCTGAGTATTGCAATTTATTGAATTGTCAAGCTGAGTCAAATCCCCTTTGTTTCCTTAAATTGCCACCCAATCACCCAGGAGGGTGGTCATGAGGCCCTTGTTGAATGTGCATTGTGGGTGCAATGCACAAGTGACCCATGCAGATATGCACCCGGTGCATTTGGTCACAAGTGACCGCGGCAAGATCACCGGCCTTATGGCCTGGTGATAGTATTTGAACAAAGGGGGGGGCTGTAAGACAAGTGAATACAGCGTGAGCTTGCCTCGACCCATTGCTCAGGTTTGCTTTCGGGTCATAATTGAAATGCTCAGTGGCTGGACATTTTAATTGCACAGTAATTGAACAATTGATATAACAAGATCAAATGCACCGCTGAGTATTTCAATTTATTGAATTGTCAAGCTGAGTTAAATCCCCTTTGTTTCCTTAAATAGCCATCCGATTACCCAGGAGGGTGGTTGTGAGGCCCATGTTGAATGTGCATTTTGGGTGCAATGCACAAGTGACCCATGCAGAAAAGCACCCGGTGCATTTGGTCACAAGTGACCGCGGCGAGATTACCGGCCATATGGCCTGGTAATAATATGTGAACAAAGGGGGGGGCTGTAAGACAAGTGAATACAGCGTGAGCTTGCCTCGACCCATTGCTCAGGTTTGCTTTCGGGTCATAATTGAAATGCTCAGTGGCTGAACATTTTAATTGCACAGTGATTGAACTATAGATATAACAATATCAAATGCATCATGCTGAGCCATTGCTCAGTCGTTTTTGTATGCGCGCACTCTGAGCATTTGGCACAGCATCGGATGACATTTCAGCCAGGTGCAGCATTTCACACGCTTTGGTGAAGTGCTCCAAACTGAGCCTTCCAGTGAGCTATTGCAGAATTAGTTCATTCCATGGCTTTACTGAGAACTTTCACACGGTGCTTTTGACCATGACATGCTCAGCTTGCGTGTGCAAATCGGGTGAAACGCAATGCTGAGCATGTGGCACATGAGCTACGTAAATGCAAACGATTGGAAGGTGCATGCAGGCTCAAGTAGTATTACACCTTCCTGATCTGTACAGGACAGTCGACACTGTAGTATGCAGTACATCTTTGTAAATGTGTACTGCGGCGCAGAGCAAAAAGCTGTTCAACAATGTAACATGCAATCACGTCAAGCCATCGAGTCATATCTCTCACCTGCATCCCTTTGATGCACCTTGTCGGACAGCTCTGCCTAACTACGGCACAGATGCGCATGTAATCCAAGTTAATGTAAGTGGGTCATAATGGGATGACTTAATATTTGGGTCATACACAAAGAGTTGATTCACTCCGGTGCCATTGTTGGGGCAAACAATGACTGGCCCGCTTATTCATTGTCGGGAAGCCACACGCTTTCATACACACCCCCGATGGGTCATACGCAGGCAACTTGCACACACCTGGAAGACATTTTACTGCCAGTCTTCCAGCTGCCTATTTTCTTGGTCGGGTTGTCAGCTTGACTGCAGACGCTCACCCGCATGCGCGTGGAAACCTGAGGCCAATCAGTGTGGATTTGCTTCAGCCTCATCCACATTAGAATAACAATCCCAGCCTATGATTGCTGAGGCTGGTCATGTTTGCGTGGGTATCTCCCACCGAGGGTCATTTTCTTCACGTTCTCACACGCCCCGCGCAAGTTGTGGCACCTGGCTTGCAGCCAAAAAATCCCTTGGGTGTGTGGCCTCTTTCTCCAGAGTTCTGTACGCGCGTGAGGCAAAGACCCGGATGCCAATCTCGGTGGATTAGTACTCGCCTCAAACACCATAGGGGTGAATGTATATGTGGATCACGGCTCACGGCTGGCGCCCCCTTTGATCATCCCACACATTCCCCCCTGAAAGCCCAGTATGCATCAGTCAGCAAAAAACTTCAGGCAAAACCAAAGTCATGTTCGGTGGCATGCCACCAAACATATCTCACCCGCCCACACACAAACATCCCCACAGTGAGATTGCCCTTTGAAACTTCCAACATTGCCCAGTAGGTCCATGTGAACAATTAACCTGGGGAGGATACGCTCATTGTTCGCTGTCACACCAGCGAACATGACTGCATGCCTCTAATATGCCCTCCACAATAAGTTGCTACAACCCACCCAATTTCGGATGTGCTAATGTCAACCTTGTTCCACCAAAGGTTTCGTAACTTGCTGCAGATCCAGCAGTCATAATGGTGCACCCACATTTTGGCCACCTTGCCTTGATATATGCCCCAAATCGGATATGAAAATTATGAGCCCAAGAGGCCCACCTCCATCAAGACCATGCACGTAACCACAGGCCATCCCCCTTTTGGCCTGTTGCTGCCACTCATATAAGTTCCCCACCTGCGCTTATTCCTCTTCATTCCCTTTAGCTAACCCTTCCCGATCATATAATTTGCAACTGTCCCCAAATAATTTAAAATAGCCATCATGTCAACCCCTTCACAACCACTTTGCATTGGGATGATTAATATTTGTATTCAAATAAATAGTGATATAACCTTAAAGCCTGAGAATTCCCACTTAGGTTCTTGGATTATCCTATGGCACAATCAACAAAACATATTTGTTTATCTCCCCAATCACCAGCGTGCTATTGGCTCTCTACCTGGAACCCTTTCCAAAACGTTGATACCATTCCTTCGGGCACCAAAAACGTTCATGCACTGTGGTCGTGGTGGGGCATGGATTGAAAATTGCCAATCCAATCCTTCTCAAATATTATTTGTAGAGGGAGTATTTATGACTGATGCAAATGATCCCTCCTCATCTCAGAAACCCAATCTAGCATTGATGTTCTTCACATGGTATCCAAACATTCTATTCATAATGGAAAGCTTTCGAACACAAGATTTCCAGCTTAAAATGCCCAAAGAATATGACTGTACTACTCATTGTCAATGTCAACTCTTTACTGCGACATTTCCCGCTTCAAACTCGACGCCTGCTTCATATCCTGCTGTTTCATCATTGATTTCCAAGCAAAAACTGATACAATTACCCAGTGGATCAGACCTCCCCATGATGACCCCGCCCCATTCCATTATTCAAACCCCCCTCCTCCCTCATCAAAAGACCGGACTAGCTTTTCTCTGGGATCGAGAAATCCCCAATGGCCAATCAGCCCGTAACCTTTGGGCAACCTCACCCCCAGGATCCACTTTTAATGCCAGGCACATCATTACAAACAAGGTCGTTAGCTCATTTGAATCCCTTTCGACCAATACCCCTCTTGGAGGACTGCTTGCGGATGATATGGGATTAGGTAAAACCATTCAGGCCATTGCTCTAATTGGTACCTCCAAGGAGCGGATGATTGCAAACCCCCATCGCTCCACGCCCACCATGATCATCTGCCCCCCTTGCTTAATTACCAACTGGCAATCAGAAATATCCAAGCATGCTCAGGCTGGCGCGCTGCATTCCAAAATCTACCATGGTCCCACTCGTCACTCATTATCCCAAGCCGACATTTTCAAATATGATATCATCATCACTTCTTACAATACTATCACCCAAGAATTTAAGCAAACCAATCCATCTACATCATTCATTTTTCAAATCAATTGGCATTGTATAATCTTGGATGAAGCACAGTGAGTGGCTGAGCTTAAATGATTCAAATTACCTTTTATATCCAATAACCCTTGCCCCCTCTTATAGCTATATTCGCTCTCAATACACTGCCACTCACCATGCCATTAATAGCCTCCTTTCATCCCGTCGAATATGTTTAACGGGCACACCTATTCACAACACCATTTATGACCTTTTGGGCATAATATCATTCATCACTCAACCCCAGAGCGCCGATCAAGATAACTGGTCACCATTCATCCTGAGTAGTCTTTCAAAAGGTTGCAATGATATTTTGCATTTGGCATTGCGGCATTTAAGTTTGCGCCGCACCAAAACCACACATCTCGAATCCCTCCCCACTATTAGCCATCATTATGAGCTGCTCCCACTCAACCCGACCATGCAGCAAGAATATTCCACATTATATGAAGAATTCCTATCATCCAAAAGCAAAGGACCAGGAGAGTTTTTCAGAAATATTAATAAGCTGCAAATATGTTGTAACCATCACATCATGCTTAACACAATTGCGGAGGCGGAGTTGGAAGACCCCGAGGGCAGGAGCACTCAGGATAACTCCCCAAGAATCACATGAACTATTGTGGATGTCGAAACATGCATGATGAGTAGTAAAATTGCACACCTCCTACAAAGCTTAATGAAGAAAAAACAAACAAGGTGTGGTCCGACGAAATCGGTGGTTTATACCCAATGGACCCAATTTCTAGATTTGTGCGTTAATTCTAATATGCATCCATTACCAATTGACTCCATCTGCCTTTTTTATATTGTAGAATCGGTATTGCTCTTGCCCATCACTCTATCCTTTCAGCACGAGTTGATGGAACAATTACACCACGAGCGCAGGACAAGGCGCTTGAGAATTTCTTCAATAATCCTGAATGTGAAGTACTCATTGCATCCATTGCCACGGCTGCAACTGGCCTCAATATAACTTGTGCTAATACGGTCTATTTAATGGTGAGGGGACCCCCAAAATTCTGCCCTGATTTGCGGCCCCTGACATCCACATTTCCAGGAGCCCAATTGGAACCCAGCCATTGAGGCTCAGGCTGTTGATCGACTCCATCGTATTGGCCAACAACGACCTGTACAGGTCATCCACTATATCACTCCTCATTCAGTTGAGGTCAACATGCGGAAGGTACCTTTCAAGCTCATCTTTCACTTGATTGTATTACTATTCTGAAATCCTTCCTTATGGGAATGCCATATTCCAATCACCAATAGGTCCAAGAAAAGAAAAAATCATTAACTGCGTGAGCCTTACTGATATTATATAATTTGTGATTGACAAAGTTGATAACTCCTGTTGACTCTGGCACAGGTCCACAATTATGAACACCATGAGCTGGATCGAACTTCTTCAATATTTCCTCAATGAAAATGAGGAATAGAGTATTATTGCTAAGGGAGACGGTGATACATTTCAATTCATATTGTCTATATTCTAACATATTCAGCAAGTTGTTGCATCCTTAAGAGATAATAATCAGATTTTATTACACCTGCACAAATAATTCACAAAATCTTAATTTGTCACAGTGCTATACCGTGACAAATTACTAAGTTATTGCAGAGCATCACCATTAGGCCTAATAACTGGCATGTCAAGTATCTTGAGGGCGCTAGTCTGCATCTTACTACAGCCTTTGAGCCAATCTTGATCAAATACCTGAAATGATAGGCCTTCCGGAATATCACCATCATCTGTCGATCGTAATTCTGGAAACCTATCAATAGTTTTTTTACCCTTTTTTTTAATCCGATTACAAAACTCTATGTCTCTACCCATTTTCAATACCAAATCATTAAATAACTGGGAGCGCCAGCGTAATCCCACTTTGTGGTAAACTTGACGGCCATTTTCCAGTACCTCCTCAGTATCTGAGCATACTCGAGGGTCATTGAATTGTGATGCTAGAATGGGAAATTTAGCCGTATCACACCATTCACGACGGCGCTCACAGGTCTGCACATAATCAAGTAGATCATTATCAGACTTGGTCCACAATGAAGAAGAGATACAGTAACTAACTCTTTGACGAATCTTTGCAAGCTTTTGATTCTCTTTCTTTTTTACCAAATACTCCGCATCCTTTTGAATAGACTTCCATTCTCTTTTCAAATAAGTGAAATATCGCTCCATTAAAGCCACCACGACCCCATAGTTGTTATGATCCTTGTTCCAACAGTAGTGATGATACTCAGTGCTGACAAGTGCGAGACGGAATGTACAGTAAAACACCATAGACATCAGCTCGTTGAACGGATGTTGCCATGAGCTCTCCCAGTCCCAAGTGAATCGCTTTAGTCCTAGCTTGTGGAGCTCATTTTCGCAGTAGCTTTGGAAACCTTGAGACTGAACCTGTGTTGATGGCTCATTGAAAACATCCTCGGGGACATAACCGAGATGACCAGCCACTTGAATTGCAATTTCACGCTCTTCTGTGCTGGGTGGTGCTGGTAGTGAGGAAAAATCCTTATCCCTAACTTTGAGTAGGAACAGGCAATGTGCGTTTACTGCTGATCTCATTCCATGGACATTCTCTGGAAGTTCTGCCTTCAGCCATTTTTGTTGCTCCTTCTGGCTTGCACGTTTCGCCACATTGTGAGCTTTGCGGGCCTGGTTCCTTTGCTTTCTGACCTCTGATTGTTCAAGCATACTCTGGGCAAGGCCCAGCTGAAGATGGGTGAACTCACTATTTGATTGAGTGCCTTGCTCATGCGGTGTGAAATTGTCCCTCCTTGGTTCCTCATTTCTTTCACTTTGAGTCGGAGACATGTTCTCATCCTCATCATCCACAATTCTTTCTCTTGATGAACTGGCGTGACCCGTTCTTGGTTTGGAGGCATATGGATGATGACGTCCAGTGACTTTCTCTTTATGGACCAGAGGTGAAGACGCATAAAGTTCATCCCCTGCCATGCAAATCATCAGTTAACACATCAAAACATTAATGAAGACTGGTCATCCTCACGATCTTCAATTGGCTCCTGAGATCGGACTGACTTGCCTTTAGGTGCCATATCTAACCCATGAAACAAACATATCAAATTGTGAATAAGTCTCTACTCCAAAATTCAAATGACTTACTTTGATGAAGCGTCAATACTGGATTTCCCTCCGACAGACCGCTCCAAGATGCATTTTCCAAAGGTCTTTTTCGTCGCCCCCCATCCACGCGCCTTTCATCACCCACATGAACCTGCGATCCTGATGGAATATTGAGGGTTGGCTGTTTACTTTGGCCAAAGGGATCCTGGGATGCGACTGGATTCCGACCGGGATTAAGGAGGAACTCACGTGGAAATTTTGATTGGGGATTAGCGTGTGAGGAGATTTGAGGTGTGCCTTCTGGCCCTTGAGACACATAAATCTGTGTATTAGTGGGATTCAGGGGAATTGGAGTGACGGAAATATTTGGGATCAACCAAGTGCTTGAAGTTGGAGCCTTTGGATTGCCCACATCAATGTTAAGACCTGATACATTCATTGAGGATGCGATAGGGGTTGTGAGAGGAATGTTGGGACTCAATGGTGACTGTGTTTGAACATATTCTATGCTAGATTCACTATTTGAGTCATGAACAGAACCTGAACGGGATTTATGTGACTTGAAAGGTGACATAAGGGCCGAAAAAAGTACACTAATATTTTTAACTAGATAAAACACCTCAGTATTATGATAAAATAGAGTGATATGAGATGAAATCTTTTCAAATTTAGAATAGAGAAATTCTATGAATAGTTGGAACTAAGTGTTGTGTGGAAGTCGGATAAGACTCTTTTGAGGAGAATCCTCCCTGCCTCCTCTTGAGCTCCTCCGCTTTTGTCGGAAACAACCGTGCACGGCCTGCCAGCATATAATGTGATATTTCCTTGATCTGAAAGGGGACCCATCATCCATAAGTAATCATATTTGGTAACATTTCCGCCTCCCCATTGTCACATTTTGTGAATTATCCAAAGTGCCAATATATGCATTGAAATTCCACAACATTGTACATCTGTAAAGGGGTATATTCATGAAGGATTTACCCACAAAAGAGACATCACCTTTTCACGAAAGGCAAGACAATCCAAATCACATTCCAACTGATTCAAAGCCCGCCGCACTCAAACCAAATACCAAGACTTTAGCTGCACTCCAACCCCTTATGTAATAGAGATATATAGTTATGTCTGTATTAAGGTTTAAACCATGTACGATGGCGTGCCAGCATACATGGATTAAATGTTAATCCCCCTAATTCAATGGTAACACTTCACTAATGGAACCCCCTCAATGGTCAAACCCGCACTATCACAATGTGTAAATAAACTAGAATATGTATGAGCATTGAGCAGCATGGCATTTTACCCAATTAAACGCCTAACCAATTCTGCCATCCAGATGAGACATGTTAAACTTTATCCACTGCAGCTCATCCTCCATTACAAATGGGATAAAATCCTCAGCTGGCTCAAATCATCTCCCCCTTCATAAATAATCACTGAATTTTATTTCCAATTAATAACACTCCTAAACACTTTCACATCAACCATAGATATTTATACACAAACCAACTGTACTCCCAATTCCTGCAACAATGACAACCCGGCCCTATTCCTCAATGCGTATATGCATGTGTCAACACTGCTCAACTCAAACACACTCTTCCCCTGAGGGTGATAGGCAAGGAGTTGCCTTCACACCTTTCCAATATAAACAGCACATTAAAAAGCTCAAATCAACCATTGCACCCAAATCTCTTCCAAACATCCCTACTTCTGCATCAGGATCTGGGTGCCCACAAATTCTATTGGATCAAATCTTCCCAGCTGATTATTCACGTTTGACCCAAAGCACTTTCTCAACTCCAGCGGGTCTCAATTCAACTGCACAGAAACCATATAGTGGCATTCAAACCCTTCCCCCACAAGACCTAGGAATGATAATATCTGCCATTCTATCATTAAGGTATAATTTACCCCGCAGGGCTTCACGCATACTCAACCCCACCCTGAACCTGCTGATCAAGTCCAGTATCTCAAGCTCAGCTGGTCCCCCCGCTCCTGCATTCCATATACCTCAAGATCTGAGTACCATATTTGAACATCTCCAATTGGAGCCAGTGATTCAAAACTATATATGTTGTCCTCAATGTTTCTCTCTTAATGGCCTTACTGAATCAGTCACAACTGACCAACCCCACTGTCAACGCCATAATGACCCAAATGATCATGATCCCCCTTGCACACAATAATTAGGCAAATTCATCTATTCATCTGAACCCCACACCCGAAACACAACCAACATGAAGCAAAAATTTATACCAACAAAACATTTCATTTATCAACCAATCAAAAATTGGCTTGCCAGATTTCTCCAGCGGGCTGGAATTATGGACATTCTGCATCAACATCAACAATCCCAAACTCCCAAAGATTCCCCAAAACGTGACGTCTGGGATGGATTGGTCTGGAGACGCTTCACTGGCACTAGAAATATCCATGACCCCCCATTCATGTCCATTCCTGGTGCATTGGCCTTCTCCATATATGTGGACTGGTTTAATGCACATGGAAAGTCAACCCGGTTGGCTAGCATTGGACCTATCATGCTTATTTGTCTTAATCTCCCCCCAAGTGAAAGATTGAAGCCCGAGAATGTCTATGTTGCAGGAATCATCCCTGGTCCGAAGGAGCCAACTGCGCTTCAATTGAATTATCTATTAATGCCACTCATCAACGAGCTCAAAGAGCTATGGCAAGGTTACCATTTTGCACCCACCTCAACAGGTCCATCAGGATCCTTTATCCGTGTTGCCATCCTCACAGCCATTGCGGATGTGGTTGCCATGCCCAAGCTTACTGGATTTATTTCCCATTCAGGAAACCACTTTTGTAATTTTTGCACCATTCACAAAGCTCAAATTGAAGAAATTGGTCCTCAATTTCACTACACGCGCTCATACCAAAGTCATAAATCAACCATTGCCAAATGGCTTCGGGCAACCCCACAACAAAGACAAGCAATTTTCTCTGAGTAAGGAGTGCGATATTCAATTTTGGAAGACCTTCCGTATTGGGATGCCACCAGAATGGTTAATCTTGACATAATGCATAATTTAATACTTGGAATTTTGAAGGATCATGCAACTTTCAAATTGTGCATTCCAGAGGCGAAATCAAAAATTTACTTCAGGTCCCGCAGCAAATCCAATGACACCAACAGTTCAGACTCAGATTCCAAGACCTCCAACAGCTCTCTTGATAAAATCACATTGAGAGAGGCCCGCTCCCTGAGAAGAGACACAGCAAAAATAATAAATGAGCCACTCCCCACTACTTCCACCCGAAAAAACTACTTCCCAATGCCCACCCCTAACACAGAACATCCATCTAGTGGTTCTGCGGAGATTCCTTCATTTGATGCCGATTACATCCCCAATTCTGAAATACCCTCTGAATTGGATATCACTGCACTGAGTGATCACCAGATCAAGGGTGAGGCTCTTGAGCATCTCCGATAAATCATATCTGAGACCATAATTCCCTCATCTTGGACAAGAGTTCCCCGCAAAATGGGTTCCCCCTCTCATGGTAGCTTAAAAGCCGCTGAATGGGCTCTCTTATATAAGGTCTATATTCCATTTCTAATGCTCAGTCAACAGATGTCATTAGATGCACACCAATCTGCCAACACTCAAAGAAAAATGGGTCAGTCAGAAGAACTTGCAAATGAACTAGCCAAGAATACATTCCATTTGATTAGTGCTATCAACATTGCCACAAGCTGGACTGTTTCAATAGATGATGCGACTGCATTTGCTGAACATTGGAAAAAATTCCGCCTTTCCAATCAACACCTGTTCCCAAAACAGAAAAGTAAACCAAATCATCATTTTGCTGATCATATTCCCGAACTCTTCCAACGTTGGGGCCCAGCACAAGCCTCAGCCACATGGGGTTATGAGTGCTTGATTGGAGTATTTGCAAAGATGCCAACAAATAACAAGATATGTACGTCAATTAATAAGATCAATATATTCACATTGATTAAACACCTGAGCTGAATAAGACTAACTTTTTGCAACTCTGAATAGATGATATAGATAAAACCTTACTTCAACATATCTGTCGATGTTCCAACCTTTCCTTTCTGCTGAAATCCCCATCTGTGCCATGTGAAATAAAACAGCTTTTCGAATCACAGCCACCTGCCGTGTTCAATCACCATAAATATAACAAGCCATCCCGCCATGACCAACAAAATTATGATTGCCTGGTTGAGTACTTACAGACTTTTCATGCAACAAGGGAAATAGTTGATTGGATCAGCTTAGACACTACCGTGCAATCCACAAGTCCTCCCACTTCAAGGATTGTCTCACCTTGGTATTTTCCAGTTTCAAACATTAATATTGGGAACAATATATTTTCAACTGAATCCAAAAATATCAGCAACAGTGTGATATGTTTTCTGAGGGGCAACTCACGACAATTTGGTATTATTGATAGCATTTTCAAAGTCTCTGAGCCATCTAGCATACTGAACAATAACTTTCTGATTTTAAAAACTTTGAAGATTGATGTGAATTTCCTACCAGATTGGCTGTATCTCAATATTTATAAAGCTGTTGGTTTTGATGATGGACACTTGATTATATCAGAAGAAGAAATAGAAGGTAACTGTGGATTGTATGATAACAAAGCTCTGTCATGTGGACTGCTTGTAATGATAAAGCCGTTATTTCATGATATTTAGTCTACAAAAATGCAAATCTCTCAGATTCATTAGCAATTTTTCTAGTGAAATAATTGCCTCAAAATTTAGTGACAGAGACATGCCATTGTGACAAGCAAAGCCCATTATTTCACATTGCCACAAAGAAGTTACTATTTTGACATTGGGTACAGTGTGAATAAGCCAAGTCCAATGATCAAATGACCCATACACTCACCTTTCACAGCATCCAAAATTTCTAACTGCAACATCATCATGTTGGAAGCGGAATCGGCTTTTGCGTACCCACACCCGCATGTGCCAATGCACAGACCCACGCACCCGCACACCCACCCGCACGCGCCAATTCACACGCAAACCCACCCGCACACGCCAATGCACATGCAAACCCACCCGCACACGCAAACGCACCTGCCCCCGCGCATGCACACGCACACTTCATGGATGACCTGGTGAAGTCAAACCCCCCGCCTACATCAAAACTGGCTGAAGGACATCTTTGATGTGTGTGTGTGCAAACAGGCGAGTCTGGTGTAATTTTTACCAATCATCGGACGGTTGTGGGATGATCAGGTGGTGAGGAATCTGAGTTGAAGGCACAGGGGAACCAATATTATTGGATGTCACAGGATTTGGTGTAAGACCAGAGTGTGACGTGTGCTCGACGTTCGCTTGATTTTCGCTTGACGTGAGCTCGACTTTTATCCTGCTTGACGTTTGCTTGACGTAAAGTCAATCGCCGACGATTGACACGAGATTCGCCCCAGTGCAGGTATACAAGTCCTTCTGTTTAAGTCATGAAAGGACCTCCTGGACTACTACAAGGGCTTCTCTTGATTTGGGTGCTCCTTTGGGATTTATTTTGGATTCCACTTGACTTTTTTTTATGCTCAATTTTCTTGATTCCCACTTGATGAAAGATTTTTCTGGTTTTTTATTTCTTGATGAGGACTCCTATTGTATTAATTGATGGCTTGAGACTTCACTTTGCTCAATTTGGCCAATTTGATGATGCTAAACACCTGTGAAACCCCTTGTTCCTGTTACAAAAATATAACAGTCAATTGTCATTCTGAGAACAAATATTTTCCTTCAGCACTTCTCCTTACTAGGACAATCCCTCCCAGCTTCTTGGATGTTATTTCTTTATATGTTTTCCTGCCCAAATCTATAGGGAAAAACATTTAGTGTCATTCTGAGGACCCCTTTAGTATTCAATCTTCCTTAAGATCACAAGGGAAATTTGATTTGAGTGCTTTACATCATCTTGTTAGTTCTTCATGTTAAGTGAATACTGAGTCCATAATTAATCCCATGAGTCATCCTTCAGTCCATAACTATTGACCAGTGATTCTTGAGCTCCAAATGAGTTTCAACCTATAATCAAAGAAATGGCCAAGGTCTTGTGTTGTCCAAAGGTTAATCCATAATTAAATACTGCTTTTCTTCATAAATAATCTTCTTCATTTTCAGTATTCTCAATAATTGACCTCTGATAAGTTGTGTCCAAATTGTCTTTCTGTTTATTCAAAAAAAATTATTTCCTTTTGTCCCTCTGTATTCCTGAAATATCCCTGTTATAAAAAAATAAAATGATAAATGATAAATGATAATAATAAGATGATTTAAAACTGATTTAAATATCAATTAATTGATCTTCTTTTTTAAAAAAATATTCTTTTCTATGAGGGCCCCCCTCTCCATGTAGAAATATTGAGTTGGCTTTCAAATTTTTAAGAGGATATACCCTCATTCACACAAACCTTTCACCATAAGGGTTAGTGTAAAAAATAAGTTTACCCACCTGTTATTTTTTTATAGTTATATTGATAATGATAAGTAATTGTAAAGTAAATTGACATATTCGCTTATGTAAGTATAAAATAGCCAATATATGAGAAAACTGAGTAGAAAGCACTATTTAAAGGAAATAAAGCTCAATCACAATTAAGATTGTAGAACTGTTTGCTTAAAGGTGGTAATCTGTGCCAATGAGTAAAAATTGGTGCTCTTGAGAGAATTTATAATTGATATCACATAATTGAATGATCATAATTTGATTCCTTTATTCATATAATGACCCTTAGGATGCCACAACTCTTCCTTTTGGGATCATCATTGTGACTCAGACTCTATTTCAAGTCCATCTCCTTGATGGCTCAGATTTTCTGTCACCCATAAATGCCTTTGACTTATTAAGCAAAACATAAACAGTGAAATTTAAAATTTGTACACTTAAAAAAACTCTTGTTTTCTTTTGGGGGCTGTTCAAATTCCATTTGGAATAAAATAGCACATTGAAGTGTTATAAATATGAAAATTCCCCAAATTAGTTCATCAATTTATTGTCACAGGGGCTCTTATGAAAGTAAGAGTGGCCTGGCACTTAGGAATCAATAACTCACTTGGAGGTCTCCAAAAGAATAAAGGAATAAAAGAATATTGTTCTTAGAAGAAGAATAAAAGGTAAAGATGAGTATGCCAAAGATGAAAGAAAAGGAAGCCAATGGCCAGGATAATAGGAAGCCAAAAGCCAAAGATTCAACCAAATGAATCCTCAATTCACTGTTTCAACCTGCCAGAAAGAACAATGGAATTAGTAAAGGATATCACCACCAATATCCACTGACAGGCAAAGAAGAAAAGGTGCAAATTACTGACTTAAGATTAACAGTATTTACTTTGATAAGGTAAAAGAAAATAAGGAGTAAACTAAATCCAATATATTAATTGTCTTGGGAAAAAGTCCTCAGGTGATGAAAGGTGGGCAGTATATGTGAAAGACTGTGAGGCTGATCCTGGAAGGTGAATCATCCGGCTGTATTGTCTGAATTGGGTCAATACAGTTCTGGCCATCTTGAGAATTGAAACTGTGTGACTTTATTCCCACAGTGGAACATGAAGTCGCCCAATTGGGCCAAGGCCATACAGGATGCTTGATTACTACCTGTATGGACCAATTGAGTTGTCCAAGAAATGCTAAATACTTGATGCCTTGACAATGATTGAAAAGATTGATAACCTGTGAGAATTGCCCTCATTATAGTCCTGATGAGTAAATGACAACCCAACCTCTGCAGGGCCAGGTGGTTGGGGTCCTCAAATGGTCTTCTGGTAGCCGCCAGGGAATTGCCAGACTGAATAGCTGAAAAGTCCTTCTTTGAAAATGGTGATGGACTTGGGACTTGATATGGAATTACATAATTGTGTTCTGAAAGTGTCACTATTGGATTGCTGAGAAAAAATGGTGCATAATGGTATATTATACTATATATGCGCCACTCCTGGTCCTTGAGTACGGAGTGCATTGAAGAAAGGGAATTCTTCCCCTGAACTGGAGGGGAATACTTGCTTGGAGCTGATCTGGTGGCCTCTAATGGATTCCAGAGGCCATGGACTGATTTATGGCCAATTTGGGTCCTGAGGTGGTTTTTTGGCCATTTGGGGTTGATTGGGTTTTGGGTCAAAAACTGCCTCAGGTGGGCCCACTTGTGGTTTGGGACTGCTGAAATTCCCCCTTGGCCCCTTTTGGACTCATTGGAATTGGGCCAAAAGGGGCCTAACTGTCCCATGGACCGTGGGTCGTAATCCACGGCCCACAGGCCGTAGGGGCCTAAATGACCCAAACCCCCTTAATATAAATGGTTGAGCCAAGGGCCCTGGTGGTGGCTAGGGGGGCCATAGGCCCCTGGAAGACTGAGAAGACCCCCCAGGAACAGAAACAAGGACAATGGTCTGGGGGTTGGTGAGGTGGGGAATTGGCCAATGGGGCCAGTGGAAGGGTGTTATGGCCAAGAGGCCATAGAGCACCAAAAGGGGTACAGTTGGTAATGAACATATTATATGGCCAATTTCCCATTACTTGGGTTCAGGTTGGAATTTCCACAACACCCATTGAGGGGGGTTGTTATTTGTGGTTGTTACATTTATGAGTTTTTAATATAAACAATTCCTTCAGAGCTCAATTAATGCCTTCATGGCACAAATACTTCTTCTTTTCAAACAAGTTTCAATCACTTTCTTGTAATTCAAGAAGTATTTTAAATAAATTGATCATTTTAAGCAAATTGCTTGATGTAGAGTTTTTGTATTATTGAGTTGAAAAATTAATCTAATTTAATGGCTCTTGTTGTAATAGTAGGAAAAAAATAATAAATATAATAAATAAAGATAATATTATTGAGATCTTGAAAGGGATATGCCCCTTAGTTAGTTTATAGTCTTACCTAGGACTTATCCTCTTTCAATAGTCCTTGTTCAATCCTTTCGAATATTCTTATTGGAATTCTATAGTCTTTCCATGGACCTTTAATGTGTCCAGGAACCTGATTTTTTTGCCTTTGGGGTTTCATGGCATTTTTTAAGGTGTGTATATGAAACTTTTGATAAAATATCAAGTACTTTTCATGTCCTAAAAATTTGTATAAGGTAAAATTATTTGAAAATAGTAAGAAATAGTATTTTGAATGAGAGAACACGCCAATTTGATTGTTTTTAACTTTGTAAGTATAAATCAATAGCATAGTAAAAATTTATTGCTTTACCAACAATAAAGATTTATCCAAAAATACTGCACAGTAGATATTTAAGGCTACAAAAGAAATTTCTTCAAGAGCAATTTCAATTGGAATTAATTGAGCAAAGAACTGCAAGCAATTCATTAAAGAAAAGAGTCTTTAAAAATATATGTAAAGAGAAAAAATGCCCAAAAGTGACAAGAGTGAATTTGGAAACAAAGTGACAACATTAACAGTGATGAAAGATGCTTTAATTCCCTTTTGGGGTGGTTCAGGGGTAAAAATGTTATAAGAGTTACAAACAATGATTCTAATAATTTTTTCAAATGGTTAAAATGTTTAAGTTGATATGAAGAGGGTGGCTGGGATCTTTTATTGATTGGTTTAACAATGTTTAAACTAATTATAAAAGGAAAGGATTCTAACATGAAGAGAAAAGTGGGGCAAAGAAGACATTCTTTTATAGCCATCAATTTTCTTACTCCAAAAGTAAAATCTACTCTTGTCGGTCGTGTAAAACACTCTGAAAACAGAAAAGCCAATTATGGCATCATTGAACCCTGGTTCAGACCAAAAAAGGGCTGGGTTTGGCCATTTGAGACCCTTAAAAAAGCAGTTACTATAGTAATACCTGGCCTAGAGCCTTCAAAACACCTCAGAAGGAGTGTAAAAGACATAGAAACCAGTTAAAACTGTTTTTACTAAGTTTTTTTTTATCTTAAGGGTAGTTTTACCCTCTTGGCAACGGTTAAAACTTCCCTGGTTGGTATCAAAACCTCATCATCACAAAAAGTGATGAGCTTTTGGGTGGATTTTTACATCTCACACCTGTCAGCAAGGATCTTAGGGGACTTGCTCCCCCTTAGAGCTAGAGTTCCTTTTCCTCCCCTAATTTATTTTTCCCTTTAATTCCTCATCATGTATTATACTTATAATTTACATATGTAATTCAATTGAGTTTTACAGTACAATACTGTAATAATTGACACCTCATATGTAAATCAAGGTTCACTTATGTAATACATGTGCACATTTTGACCATTCAATTGAATTCAATTGAAAATACTTCAATTCCTCATAACTTCTAAATTATACATGACACCTCAATTTTAACACAAAAGTTGATGATTAACACTACATGTGATGTGAATTAAATTAAGGTTTTGAGGATTTCCAACTTTTATACAGAAAATACAAAAAACTTCATTTAAGCTTATTTAGAGTTGAGTTACAGAAATTTCACTCAAAAGTGACCCCACCTAATTTTTTATAAGGAATCCAATGATGGAATAACTTTTATATGTTTATTTATTAGATAAAAAGTTATGAGAAATTTTACTTAACCTTTTTCCAAAATTATTTTATTTTGGGTAATTTTGTTGAAAATCCATTTTTACTTAATTTTTTCAAGTAAAAATGTATTTTTACAATCTTAAGATTCAATGTATTTTTATTTTTAAATTATAATTATATTTTTATTTTGTATATAAATTCATATTTATATTTTAATTTTCATTTTATAAATAAACTTATTTTATTTATGAGTGTATATTAATTTTTTGTTTGTGGTCTTTTGGGTATATGAAAATACCTCCAAGGCTCACACATGTTGTTTATCTTCCAAGCCAAGTTGTATAACTAAATTCAACAGTTTATAGTCTTGTTAAGAACTCATCTTCATCTTGAAAACAATTGTTTAATCTTATAAAATCAAAGAATTATTTTTAATTATTAATACTTGTAGCATGCAAAATCAAGTCTGTCAGTAAATGTAATTTTGGAAGACAAAAAATAACAATAAGAAATAAAACAGTAGTTCAAAGCCAATGTTAAGGCTCCTTTTATTTTATCAAAACCTCCTTAATTCATGAAAAATTCATTTATTTATATATATATATATACTATTTTTCTGTGTTTTTTTCATTTAAATATACCAGAAAATAAAAAATATTTTTTAGCAATTCAAAGGCCAACAAGTCACAATTAACCAAATTTTGATTTAAAAACCATAAACAAGCAATTTAAAGCCTTGCTGAGAGCTTTATTGTTTTTTCTTATAAAACACTTCCTAAATTTTTAACATTAGGGCCTATTTTTTTATTTAAGACCTGTATGACTTAAAACCAAAAAATGGCACTATAATTATGTTAAAACATAAAATAAGGATTAAAAAATGAAATAGCAGTTTAAAGACTTTCTTAGGGCTCTTTTTCTTTTGTTTCATTTTCAAATCCCTTTACAAATTAAAAATCAGAAGCTGTGGATTAATTTATTTATAAAAAATAAAAATAAAATTAAAATCAAAAAGAGAATCAGCTTAAAGCCTTGGAGGGCTTTATTTTTTTGTTTTCTTTGTTTTTAAATCCCTGTAGAAATCACTAGTCATAAGTTTTGGATAAATTTAAGCATAGAAAATAAAATGAAACGAAAATTAAGAAGATAATCAATTTAAAAACTTGATGAGGGATTTTCCTTGTGCCCTGTTACATGTTCAGATAAAATATATAAGCTTAATTAAATATTAAAGAGAAAAAACAAACACAGCAGTCCAATGTCCTGCAGAGGACATATTTGTTCTTTGTAGCCCTGTAGAAAATCAAAAATGAGATATGTAAGCTTCATTTAATATTAAGGAGAAAATTCAACAAGTCCAACAGTTTAATGTCTTGCTGAGGACATCTTTTTTTGTTGATTTATTATTCAAAGCCTCATAGAAAACAACCACAGTGTTTCTTCCTCCTTTTCCCTCCTTTTGCTATTTCAATCTTATTTATATATATAAATATACTTTTTTCAGTTTCCTGTAATTCAATTTATCATTATTATTATTATTATTATTTATTTTATAGAAAATAAATCAATGAAAAGAAAACATCAGTAAAATCAACTTTAAAAACTATAAAATAAAAAATAAACAGTTTTCAAGTCTTGTTTGACACTATTATTCTTTTTCTTTTCTTGATGTATTTTACCAAACTAGAAAAAAAATACATAAATATCAGTAAAATCAATAATTCATAATTTAAAAATAGACATAAAAATGAAATTGAGCAGCTTAATGCCTTGCTCAGGGCATATTATTTCTTTTTTAAAGCCTTGTAAATCCCAATCAATATTTTGTAAGTAATTCAAATAAGCTCAACAAAAATTAAAAAAAATTAAACAAAGAAGAAAATAAGCAGTTTAAAGTCATTCTGAGGGCTCTTTTTTTATTTGTAGCCCTGTAGAAATATTAAGGAGAAAGTGAGAAAAGCTCAGAAGTTAATTGTCTTGCTGAGGAAATGTATCCCTTTTTTATTTTATTATTATTATTATTGTTTTAGTTTTTTAATTTCAAGCCCTTCTTAAATTTGTTTTTTTTCTTTGTAAGACCCTCAGTAATCAAAGTTTTCAAACAAAATTAATAACAATGAAGCATAACTAAAACTAAAGAAATAATCAGTAAATTTGAATAAAATAGGGAATAGAAATAAAAATAAAAAATTAACAAGAAATTTATTTGTATATTTATATTAATTTTACTCTTTTATTCCTATCATTAATTTATTAATTATGTTTTTTTTGTCATTGTTAGAAGGTAAGGTAGAAATGTTTACAGACTGATCTAGAAGCTTTATAACCCTCCGGGATGCTTCGGGTAGGTTGTTTCCATTTATAATCTCCTTACAAAAAACCCTTCTTGTGATCTAGTCAATTTTGGGTGTTTTAAACCCCTTACTTTGTCAAAAAACTTGTGTCGATTGAGGTGTATGGTGCTCTAATAGTCTCAATAAGCCCTTACCTATGCTGAAAAAAGCTTTGGGTGTTTTGCTCTTTGGGCTATGGGGTGTTATACATTGACTAATATGTTCTAATCGAATCTTACTGTGATTTTGGGGTGATCTAACACCAGGGCGAATCTTGTGTCAATTGTCGGCGATTGACTTCACGTCAAGCAAACGTCAACCAGGATAAAAGTCGAGCTCACGTCAAGCAAAAATCAAGCGAACGTTGAGCACACGTCCTACTCTTGTCTTACACCAAATCCTGTGACATCCACCAATATTGGTTCCCCTGTGCCTTCAACTCAGATTCCTCACCACCTGATCATCCCGCAACCGTCCAATGGTTGGTAAAAATTACACAAGACCCGCCTGTTTGAAAAAACACACATCAAAGAGGTCCTTCAGCCAGTCTTGATGTAGGCGGGGGGTTTGACTTCACCAGGTCATCCATAAAAGGACTCCGCCTGAGCGGGATTGTCGTTTTGCAGGTGACACTGGTAGGGCCCGCCGCACAATACCGCGTGTGCGTGTGCGTGTGCGCTTGCGTTTGCATTGGCGTGTGCCGGTGCGGGTGCGCTTGCGTGTGCATTGGCGCGTGCGGGTGCGGGTGCGCAAGGGTCGCTTCCCCTTCCTACATGATGATGGTGCCGTTAGAAATTTTGGCGGGGGGTTTGACTTCACCAGGTAGTCCATGAAAGGACTCCGCCTGAGCGGGATTGTCGTTTTGCAGGTGACACTGGTAGAGCCCGCCGCACAATACCGCGTGTGTGGGTGCGGGTGCGCTTGCGTGTGCATTGGCGTGTGCGGGTGCGCTTGCGTGTGCATTGGCATGTGCGCAAGGGCCGCTTCCCCTTCCAACATGATGATGGCGCAGTTAGAAATTTTGGATGCTGTGAAAGGTGAGTGTGTGGGTCATTTGATCATTGGACTTGGCTTATTCACACTGTACCCAATGTCAAAATAGTAACTTCTTTGTGGCAATGTGAAATAATGGGCTTTGCTTGTCACAATGGCATGTCTCTGTCACTAAATTTTGAGGCAATTATTTCACTAGCAAAATTGCTAATGAGTCTGAGAGATTTGCATTTTTGTAGACTAAATATCATGAAATAACGGCTTTATCATTACAAGCAGTTCACATGACAGAGCTTTGTTATCATACAATCCACAGTTACCTTCTATTTCTTCTTCTGATATAATCAAGTGTCCATCATCAAAACCAACAGCTTTATAAATATTCAGATGCGGCCAATCTGGTAAGAAATTCACATCAATCTTCAAAGTTTTTAAGATCAGAAAGTTATTGTTCAGTATGCTAGATGGCTCAGAGACTTTAAAAATGCTATTAATAATACCAAAGCATCGTGAGTTGCCCCTCAGAAAGCATATCACACTGTTGCTGACATTTTTGGATTCAATTGAAAATATATTGTTCCCAATATTAATGTTTGAAACTGGAACATACCAAGGTGAGACAAACCTTGAAGTGAGATGACTTGTGGATTGCACGGTAGTGTCTAAGCTGATCCAATCAACTATTTCCCTTGTTGCATGAAAATTCTGTAAATACTCAACCAGGCAATCATAATTTTCTTGGTGATGGCGGGATGGTTTGTTATATTTATGGTCATTGAACAGGGCAGGTGGCTGTGATTCGAAAAGCTGTTTTATTTCACATGGCACGGATGGGGATTTCAGGAGAACGGAAAGGTTGGAACATCGACAGATATGTTGAAGTAAGGTTTTATCTATATCATCTATTTAGAGTTGCAAGAAGTTAATCTTATTCAGTTCAGGTGTTTAATCAATGTGAATATATTGATCTTATTAATTGACGTACATATTTTGTTATTTGTTGGAATTTTTGCAAATACTCCAATCAAGCGCTCATAACCCCATGTGGCTGAGGCTTGTGCTGGGCCCCAACGTTGGAAGAGTTCGGGAATATGGTCAGCAAAATGATGATTTGGTTTACTTTTCTGTTTTGGGAACAGGAGTTGATTGGAAAGGCAGAATTTTTTCCAATGTTCAGCAAATGCAGTCGCATCTCCTATTGAAACAGTCCAACTTGTGGCAATGTTGATAGCACTAATCAAATGGAATGTATTCTTGGTTAGTTCATTTCCAAGTTCTTCTGACTGACCCATTTGCCTTTGAATGTTGGCGGATTGGTGTACATCTAATGACATCTGTTGACTGAGCATTAAAAATGGAATATAGACCTTATATAAGAGAGCCCATTCAGCGGCTTTTAAGCTACCATGAGAGGGGGAACCCATGTTGTGAGGTACTCTTGTCCATGATCAGGGAATTATTGTCTCAGATATGATTTGTCGGAGATGCTCCAGAGCCTCACCCTTGATCTGGTGATCACTCAGTGCAGTGATATCCAATTCAGTGGGGATGTAATCGGCATCAAATGAAGGAATCTCCGCAGAACCACTAGATGGATGTTCTGTGTTAGGGGTGGGCATTGGGAAGTAGTTTTTTCGGGTGGAAGTTGTGGGGAGTGGCTCATTTATTATTTTTGCTGCGTCTCTTCTCAGGGAGCAGGCCTCTCTCAATGTGATTTTATCAAGAGAGCTGTTGGAGGTCATGGAATCTGAGTCTGAACTGTTGGTGTCATTGGATTTACTGCGGGACCTGAGGTAAATTTTTGATTTGGACTCTGGAATGCACAATTTGAAAGTTGCATGATCCTTCAAAATTCCAAGTATTAAATTATGCATTATGTCAAGATTAACCATTCTGGTGGCATCCCAATACGGAAGGTCTTCTAAAATTGAATATCGCACTCCATACTCAGAGAAAATTGCTTGTCTTTGTTGTGGGGTTGCCCAAAGCCATTTGGAAATGGTTGATTTATGATTTTGATATGAGCATGTGTAGTGAAATTGAGGACCAATTTCATCAATTTGAGCTTTGTGAATGGTGCAAAAATTACAAAAGTGGTTGCCTGAATGGGAAATAAATCCAGTAAGCTTGCGCATGGCAACCACATCCGCAATGGCTGTGAGAATGGCAACACGGATAAAGGATCCTGAAGGACCTGTTGAGGTGGGTGAAAAATGGTAACCTTGCCATAGCTCTTTGAGCTCCTTGATGAGTGGCATTAATAAATAATTCAATTGAAGGGAAGTTGGCTCCTTCGCACCAGGAATTATTCCTGCAACATAGACAATCTCTGGCTTCAATCTTTCACTTGGGGGGAGATTAAGACAAATAAGCATGATAGGTCCAATGCTGGCCAACCGGGTGGACTTTCCATGTGCCTTAAACCAGTCCACATAAATGGAGAAGGCCAATGCACCAGGAATGGACATGAATTGGGGGTCGTGGATATTTCTAGTGCCAGTGAAGCGTCTCCAGACCAATCCATCCCAGACGTCACATTTTGGGGAATCTTCGGGAGTTTGGGATTGTTGATGTTGATGCAGAATTTCCATAATTCCAGCCCGCTGGAGAAATCTGTCAAGCCAATTTTTGAATGGTTGATAAATGAAATGTTTTGTTGGTATAAATTTTTGCTTCATGTTGGTGGTGTTTTGGGTGTGGGCTTCAAACGAATAGATGAATTTGCCTAATGATTGTGTGCAAGGGGGATCATGATCATTTGGGTCATTATGGCGTTGACAGTGGGGTTGGTCAGTTGTGACTGATTCAGTAAGGCCATTAAGAGAGAAACATTGAGGACAACATATATAGTTTTGAATCACTGGCTGCAATTGGAGATGTTCAAATATGGTACTCAGATCTTGAGGTATATGGAATGCAGGAATGGGGGGACCACCGGAGCTTGAGATGCTGGACTTGATCAGCAGGTTTAGGGCGGGGTGGAGAATGCGTGAAGCCCTGCGGGGTATATTATACCTTAATGATAGAATGGCAGATATTATCATTCCAAGGTCTTGTGGAGGAAGGGTTTGACTGCTGCTGTATGGTTTCTGTGCAATTGAATTGAGCCCCGGTGCTGTGGAGAAGATGCTTTGGGCCCATGGTGGTGAATAATCAGCTGAGAATGTTTGATCCAATAGAAGTTGTGGGCACTCAGATCCTGATGCAGAAGTAGGGATGTTTGGAAGAGATTTGGGTGCAATGGTTGATTTGAGCTTTTTAATGTGCTGTTTATATTGAAAAGGTGTGAAGGCAACTCCAGGCCTATCACCCTCAGGGGAAGAGTGGGTTTGAGTTGAGCAGTGTTGACACATGCATATACGCATTGAGGAATATCGGCGGGTTGTCATTGTTGCAGGAATTGGGAGTACGGTTGGTTTGTGTATAAATATCTATGGCTGATGTGAAAGTGTTTAGGAGTGTTATTAATTGGCAAAAAAATTGAGTGAGTATTTATTAAGGGGGAGATGATTTGAGCCATCTGAGAATTTTATCCCATTTGTAATGGTGCGTGAGCTGCAGCTGATGGAGTGTAACATGTCTCATCTGGATGGCGGAATTGGTTAGGAGTTTAATTGGGTAAAATGCCATGCTGCTCAATGCTCATACATATACTATTTTATTTACACATGGCGATACTGCGGTTTTGACCCTTGAGGGGTGTTCCAATAGGGATGTGTCAACATTGATTTGAGGGGATTGACATTCAAACCATGTACGCTGGCACGCCATCGTACATGGCTTAAACCTTATTACAGACATAACGATATAACTCTATTACATAAAAGGTTGGAGTGCACCTAAAGTCTTGGTATTTGGTTTGAGTGCAGCAGGCTTTTAATCGGTTGGAGTGTGATTTGGATTGTTTTGCCTTTCTTGTAAAGGTGATGTCTCTTTTGTGGGTAAATCCTTCATGAATATACCCCTTTACAGATGTACAATGCTGTGGAATTTCAATGCATATATTGGCAGTTTGGATAATTCACAAAATGTGACAATGGGGAGGCAGAAATGTTACCAAATATGATTACTTGTGGCTGATGGGTCCCCTTTGAGATCAAGGAAATATTACATTATATGGTGGTAGGCCGTGCCGGGTGGGTTCCGAGAAAAGCGGAGGAGCTCAAGAGGAGGCAGGGAGGATTCTCCTAAAAAGAGGCTTATTGGACTTTCACGCAACACTTAGTTCCAACTATTCATAGAATCTCTCTATTCTAAATTTGAAAAGATTTCATCCCATATCACTCTATTTTATCATAATACTGAGGTGTTTTATCTAGTTAAAAATATTAGTGTACTTTTTCGGCCCTTATGTCATCTTTCAAGTCACATAAATCCCGTTCAGGTTCTGTTCATGACTCAAATAGTGAATCTAGCATAGAATATGTTCAAACACAGTCACCATTGAGCCCCAACATTCCTCTCACAACCCCTATCGCATCCTCAATGAATGTATCAGGTCGTAACATTGATGTGGGCAATCAAAAGGCTCCAACTTCAAGCACTTGGTCAATACCAAATATTTCCGTCACTCCAATTCCCCCGAATCCCACTAATACACAAACACATGTTTCTCAGGGGCCAGAAGGCACACCTCAAATCTCATCACACGCTAATCCCCAATCAAAATTTCCACGTGAGTTCCTCCCTAATCCCAGTCGGAATCCAGTCGCATCCCAGGATCCCTTTGGCCAAAGTAAACAGCCAACCCTCAATATTCCATCAGGATCTCAGGTTCATGTGGGTGATGAAAGGCGCGTGGATGGGGGGGTGACAAAAAAGACCATTGGAGAATGTAACTTGGAGTGGTCTGTCGGAGGGAAATCCAGGATTGACGCTTCATCAAAGTAAGTCATTTTAATTTCGGAGTATAACCTTTTTCACAATTTGATATGTTTGTTTCATGGGTTAGATATGGCACCTAAAGGCAAGTCAGTCCGATCTGAGGAGCCAATTGAAGATTGTGAGTATGACCAATCTTCATTCATTTTTTGATGTGTTAACTGATGATGTGCATGGCAGGGGATGAACTTTATGCATCTTCACCTCTGGTCCATAAAGAGAAAGTCACTGGACGTCATCATCCATATTCCTCCAAACCAAGAACAGCTCATGCCAGTTCATCAAGAGAAAAAATGGTGGATGATGAGGATGAGAACATGTCTCCGACTCAAATGGAAACAAATGATGAAGCAAGGAGTGACAATTTCACGGTGCATGATCATGGCACTCAGTCAAATAATGAGTTCACCCATCCTCAAATGCCCCTTGCCCAGAGTATGCTTGAACAATCCGAGGTCAGACAGCAAAGGAACCAGGCTCGTAAAGCTCACAATGTGGCGAAACGTGCAAGCCAGAAGGAGCAACAAAAATGGCTGAAAGCAGAACTTCCAGAGAATGTCCATGGAATGAGATCAGCAGTACATGCACATTGCCTGTTCCTACTCAAAGCTAGGGATAAGGATTTTTCCTCACTACCAGCACCACCAAGCACAGAAGAGCGTGAAATTGCAATTCAAGTGGCTGGTCATCTCGGATATGTCCCCGAGGATGTTTTCAATGAGCCATAAACACAGGTTCAGTCTCAGGGTTTCCAAAGCTACTGCGAAAATGAGCGCCACAAGCTAGGACTAAAGCGATTCACTTGGGACTGGGAGAGCTCATGGCAACATCTGTTCAATGAGCTGATGTCTATGGTGTTTTACCGTACATTCCGTCTTGCACTGGTCAGCACCGAGTATCATCATTACTGTTGGAACAAGGATCATAATAGCTATGGGGCCGTGGCGGCTTTAATGGAGCGATATTTCACTTATTTGAAAAGAGAATGGAAGTCTATTCAAAAGGATGCCAAGTATTTGGTTAAAAAGAAGGAGAATCAAAAGCTCGCGAAGATTTGTCAAAGGGTTAGTTAATGTATCTCTTCTTCATTGGGAGAAAAGACTGATGATGATCTACTTCATTATGTGCAGACCTGTGAACTCCGTCGTGAATGGTGTGATACGGCTAAATTTCCCATTCTAGCATCACAATTCAATGACCCTCCAGTATGTTCAGATACTGAGGAGGTACTGAAAAATGGCCGTCAAGTTTACCGCAAAGTGGGATTACGCTGGCGCTCCCAGTTATTTAATGAATTGGTATTAAAAATGGATCGAGACATAGAGTTTTGTAATCGCATTAAAAAAAAGGGTAAAAAAACTATTGATAGGTTGCCAGAATTACGATCGACAGATGATGGTGATATTCCGGAAGGCTTATCATTTCAGGTATTTGATCAAGATTGGCTCAAAGGCTGTAGTAAGATGCAGACTAGCGCCCTCAAGATACTTGACATGCCAGTTATTAGGCCGAATGGTGATGCGCTGCAATAACTTAGTAATATAAATTTATAGCACCGTTACAAATTAACATTTTGTGAATTATTTGTGCAGGTGTAATACAATCTGAGTATTAATCCTTAAAGATGCAACTTGCTAAATATGTCAGAATATAGACAATATGAGTTGGACTGTATCACTGTCTCCCTTAGAAATAATACTCTATTGCTCATTTTCATTGAGAAAATATTGAAGGAGTTCGATCCAACTCATGGTGTTCATAATTGTGGACCTATGCCAGGGTAAACCAGAGTTATCAACTTGGTCAAACACAAATTATATAATATCAGTAAGGCTCACGCAGTTAATGATTTTTTCTTTTCTTGGACCTATTGGTGTTTGGAAAATGGCATTTCCATAAGGAAGGATTTTAGAATAGCAATACAATTAGGGTCAAAGATGATCTTGAAAGGTACCTTCCGCATGTTGACCTCAACTGAATGAGGAGTGATATAGTGAATGACCTTTACAGGTTGTTGTTGGCCAATACGATGGAGTTGATCAACAGCCTGAGCCTCAATGGCTGGGTTCCAATTGGGCTCCTGGAAATGTGGATGTCAGGGGCCGCAAATCAGGGCAGAATTTTGGGGGTCCCCTCACCATTAAATAGACCGTATTAGCACAAGTTATATTGAGGCCAGTTCCAGCTGCGGCAATGGATGCAATCAGTACTTCACATTCAGGATTATTGAAGAAATTCTCCAGTGCCTTCTCCTGTGCTCGTGCTGTAATTGTTCCATCAATTCGTGCTGAAAGGATAGAGTGATGGGCAAGGGCAATACCAATTCTACAATATGAAAAAGTCAGATGGATTCAATTGGTAATGGATGCATATTAGAATTAACGCACAAATCTAGAAATTGGGTCCATTGGGAGTAAACCACCGATTTGGTTGGACCACACCTTGTTTGTTTGTTCTTCATTAAGCTTTGTAGGAGGTGTGCAATTTTACTACTCATCATGCATGTTTCGACATCCACAATAGTTCGTGTGATTGTTGGAAAGTTATCCTGAGTGCTCCTGCCCTTGGGGTCTTCCAAATCCGCCTCCGCAATTGTGTTCAGCATGATGTGATGGTTACAACATATTCACAGCTTATTAATATTTCTGAAATATTCTCCTGGTCCTTTGCTTTTGGACGATAGGAATTCTTCATATAATATGGAATATTCTTGCTGCATGGTTGGGTTGAGTGGGAGCAGCTCATAATGATCGCTAATAGTGGGGAGGGATTCGAGATGTGTGGTTTTGGTGCGGCGCAAACTTAAATGCCGCAATGCCAAATGCAAGATATCATTGCAACCTTTGGAAAGACTACTCAGGATGAATGGTGACCAGTTATCTTGATCGGCGCTCTGGGGTTGAGTGATGAATGATATTATGCCCAAAAGGTCATAAATGGTGTTGTGAATAGGTGTGCCCGTTAAACATATTCGGCGGGATGAAAGGAGGCTATTGATGGCACGGTGAGTGGCAGTGTATTGAGAGCGAATATAGCTATAAGATGGGGCAAGGGTTATTGGATAGAAAAGGTAATTTGAATCATTTAAGATCAGACACTCACTGTGCTTCATCCAAAATTACACGATGCCAATTGATTTGAAAAATGAATGATGTAGAGGTATTGGTTTGCTTAAATTCTTGGGTGACAGTATTGTAAGAAGTGATAATGATATCATATTTTAAGATGTCGTCTTTGGATAATGAGTGACGAGTGGGACCATGGTAGATTTTGGAATGCAGCGCTCCAGCCTGAGCATGCTTGGATATTTCTGATTGCCAGTTGGTAATTAAGCGAGGGGGGCAGATGATCATGGTGGGCGTGGAGCAATGGGGGTTTGCAATCATCCGCTCCTTGGAGGTACCAATTAGAGCAATGGCCTGAATGGTTTTACCTAATCCCATATCATCCGCAAGCAGTCCTCCAAGAGGGGTATTGGTCGAAAGGGATTCAAATGAGCTAACGACCTTGTTTGTAATGATGTGCCTGGCATTAAAAGTGGATCCTGGGGGTGAGGTTGCCCAAAGATTACGGGCTGATTGGCCATTGGGGATTTCTCGATCCCAGAGAAAAGCTAGTCCGGTCTTTTGATGAGGGAGGAGGGGGGTTTGAATAATGGCATGGGGCGGGGTCATCATGGGGAGGTCTGATCCACTGGGTAATTGTATCAGTTTCTGCTTGGAAACCAATGATGAAACAGCAGGATATGAAACTGGCGTCGAGCTTGAAGCGGGAAATGTTGGAGTGAAGAGTTGACATTGACTATGAGTATTACAGTCATATTCTTTGGGCATTTTAAGCTTGAAATCTTGTGTTCGAAAGCTTTCCATTATGAATAAAATGTTTGGATACCATGTGAAGAACATCAATGCTAGATTGGGTTTCTGAGATGAGGAGGGATCATTTGCATCAGTCATAAATACTCCCTCAACAAATAATATTTGAGAAGGATTGGATTGGCAATTTTCAATCCATGCCCCACCACGACCACAGTGCATGAACGTTTTTGGTGCCCGAAGGAATGGTATCAACGTTTTGGAAAGGGTTCCAGGTAGAGAGCCAATAGCACGCTGGTGATTGGGGAGATAAACAAATATGTTTTGTTGATTGTGCCATATGATAATCCAAGAAGCTAAGTGGGAGTTCTCAGGATTTAAGGCTATATCACTATTTATTGGAATACGAATATTAATCATCCCAATGCAAAGTGGTTGTGAAGGGGTTGACATGATGGCTATTTTAAATTATTTGGGGATAGTCGCAAATTATATGATCGGGAAGGGTTAGCTAAACGGAATGAAGACGGATAAGCGCAGGTGGGGAGCTTATATGAGTGGCAGCAACAGGCCAAAAGGGGGATGGCCTGTGGTTACGTGCATGGTCTTGATGGAGGTGGGCCTCTTGGGCTCATAATTTTCATATCCAATTTGGGGCATATATCAAGGAAAGGTGGCCAAAATGTGGGTGCACCGATATGACTGCTGGATCTGCAGAAAGGTATAAAACCCTTGGTGGAACAAGGTTGACATTAGCATATCCGAAATTGGGTGGGTTGTAGCAACTTATTGTGGAGGGCATATCAGAGGCATGCAGTCATGTTCGCTGGTGTGACAGCAAACATGGATGCATATATATCTTCCCCAGGTTAATTGTAGCACAGGGACCTACTGGGCAATATTGGCCGTTTCAGAGGGCAATCTCACTGTGGGGATGTTTGTGTGTGGGCGGGTGAGATATGTTTGGTGGCGTGCCACCAAACATGACTTTGGGTTTGCGTGAAGGTTTTTGATGACTGATTCCAACTAGGCTTCAGGGGGGAAGTGTGGCATGATCCACATCTACATTCACCCCTATTGCGTTTGAGGAGGCTACTATTCCCCAGAGATTGGGATCACGGTCTTTGCCTCATGCGTGTACAAAACTTCGTAGAAAGAGGCCACCCACCCAAGGGAATTTCTGGCTGCAAGCCAGGTGTCACAACTTGTGCGGGGCGTGTGAGAACATGAAGAAAATTACCCGCGGTGGGAGATACCCACGCAAACATAACCAGCCTCAGCAATCATAGGCTGGGATTATTCTGATGTGGATGAGGCTGAAGCAAATCCACACTGATTGGCCTCAGGTTTCCACGCGCGAGCAGGTGAGCGTCTGCAGTCAAGCTGACCACCCGACCAAGAAACCAGCAGGTCGGAACATTGGCAGTAAAATGTCTTCCAGGCGTGTGAGAGTTGCCTGTGTATGACCCGTTGGGGGGTGCGTATGAAAGCGTGTGGCTGCCCGACAATGAGCACGCGCAATGAACAAGCAGGGCCAGTCATTGTTGGCCCCGACAATGGCACCGGAGTGAATCCACTGTTTGTGTATTACCCAAATAATGAGTCATCCCATTATGACCCACTTTCATTAACTTGGATTACACCCGCGTCTATGCCATTGTTAGGCAGAGCTCTGCAAAAAGGTGCACCAAAGGGATGCAGTTGAGATATATGACTCAATGGCTTGACGTGATTTTCATGTTACATTGCTGAACAGCTTTTGCTCTGCCCCGCAGCATACATTTACACAGGTGTACTGCGTACTACAGTGTTGGCTGTACAGATCAGGAAGGTGTTATACTACTTGAGCCTGCATGCATATAGCAAATGTGCATGCACCTTCCGATCGTTTGCATATATGTAGCTCATGTGCCACATGCTCAGCATTGCGTTTCACCCGATTTGCACACGCAAGCTGAGCATATCATGGTCAAAAGCACCGTGTGAAAGTGCTCAGTAAAGCCATGGAATGAACTTTAAATGCAATAGTTCATTGGAAGGCTCTGTTTGGAGCACTTCACCAAAGCGTGTGAAATGCTGCACCTGGCTGAAATATCACCTGATGCTGTGCCAAATGCTCAGATTGTGGGCATACAAAAACGACTGAGCAATGGCTCAGCACGGCGCATTTGATATTGTTATATCAATAGTTCAATCACTGTGCCATTAAAATGTTCAGCCACTGAGCATTTCAATTATGACCCGAAAGCAAACCTGAGCAATGGGTCGAGGCAAGCTCACGCTGTATTCACTTGTGTTACAGCCCCCCCCTTTGTTCACATACTATTACCAGGCCATACGGCTGGTAATATTGCCGCGGTCACTTGTGACCAAATGCACCGGGTGCATTTCTGCATGGGTCACTTGTGCATTCCACCCACAATGCAAATTCAACAAGGGCCTCGCGACCACCCTCCCGGGTGATCGGGTGGCTATTTAAGGAAAGAAAGGGGATTTGACTCAGCTTGACAATTTAATAAATTGCAATACTCAGCGGTGCATTTGATATTGTTATATCAATTGTTCAATTACTGTGCAATTAAAATGTTCGGGCACTGAGCATTTCAATTATGACCCAAAAGCAAACCTGAGCAATGGGTCGAGGCAAGCTCACACTGTATTCACTTGTCTTACAACCCCCCCCTTTGTTCAAAGACTATCACCAGGCCATAAGGCCGGTGATCTTGCCGCGGTCACTTGTGCATTGCACCCACAATGCACAATCAATAAGGGCCTCACGACCACCCTCCTGGGTGATCGGGTGGCAATTTAAGGAAACAAAGGGGATTTGACTCAGCTTGACAATTCAATAAATTGCAATACTCAGCCAGACCCCCATTGTTCTTCTGCCTCACGCGAGCATTTCACTTCTCAGTTGCAGCATTCGCTGAGACTCAGCTTCAATTTTGCCCACACGCCTTGAAGCTGAGGCTTTTGCGGGTGCTGCAACTGCTGAGGTCGTCTCAGCTTCACCATGGTATAAAAGACCATCTTCACACGACACGCACTTCACTTTCTTTCTCACCCGCTCCACTTCATTCAACCTCACCCGCGTTTGTCCTTCTTGTGCGTATTGCCCTTCGTCTTCCTGCCTTTCTATTTTTGTCTTTTGCACTCCACTAAACCCACTTCCCTTCCTTTTGCCTGTTTGTTTATTCTTCTGATCCGTTCAGAACCTCCCTTCTATCCACCTCGTGCGTTACCTCTTTTTTTAACTTTTGTCAACATTATGTACCGATATTAATATTTTTCTTTCTTCACGACTTCCTTCCAGACTTTTAAAAACTTCCGACTAGAGCGTTTTTAATTTGATTCCGTTTAAAATTTATATAATTCATCGTACGTCATCCTTTTATTTCTTAATTGCTTACTTTCTATTCAGTTACTAACCCCAGTTTTTTTGTTTTTAGATGTCGTGCACTTTAGTCACCAAGCGGGGTATCCCCTGCATTCATTCCTCAATGACAAACAATGCTTGTGATGCTTGCCGACAAGCACACAAGAAATGTTCGTTCGTTGTCCACCCCTTCTGACCATGAGGCCAGAGGAGTTCTCGCCCAAGACACCCTCGCGAGGACTCCTTTGTGGTCGACGATGATGAAACCATTTCCAAGCGTGAATGAACGCCAGGCCCCCAAACAGGCCAACGGGAACGATTCCGGACGATTAGCCCTGTCTCCTCCAGTATCGATTTGTCCACTCCCCCTCCTAGGCCACCATCCAATGGTCACTTCACTCCTCGACCGGAGCGAAGTGATTATCCGGCCGATGAAGGATGGCGATGGCGAGAGGACATTCGAGCTTGGGCTGATCGTCACCATGTCTTGTCACCGATGGGATTCAAACGCCAAAGTAAGTTTTCTTTCTCCTCCTTATCTCATTTCTCTTCACGCAATAATACTGACTTTTTTCCATTTCTCATAGAACAAAACCCCCCGACAAGACTCTCCCGTTCCTAAATTGCCTCGCGAGCAAACCCCCCGGCAACCCACTCCAGGCCCAAGTGGCACCCGATGGTCTGAGGAATTATTCCGCGGTAAGCAGCCAAAGTTTCATTTCATTTTCACTTTCACTTTCGAGTCGAGTGAACTGATTCTTCCTCCTTTTTTAGAACCCTCCCGAACCGAAGAGCCACCTATTCCTGGCCCAAGTCCAACGTCCCAACAACCTGAGGACGATACGACTTGTGAGCCAGAACCTGAGGTGGCTCCTACGCAATCCACGGAGGAAGCTTATGGTAAGTCACCCCTCCTTTCTCTTCGATCCACATCCACTTTTCCTCATTTTTTCTTTGACCGTCTCCAGATCGTCCCGCCACTCCTCGCTCGATAATCATCATCAACGATACGCCCGTGGGATCCCCAATTCCCCATCCCCCTTCTTCTTACCTGACTCGCCCACCTTCCCCTTCCATTCCCCCCAAGAACCCCAACGCCTCCTCCCCCCGGTGCCAAGCTCCTCTCATTCCCACGATGACGCTCGCCAGGAATTCACCGACCTGCGACCGACCCTAATGATTCCTCGAGCCATCGTCCACGATTCGATCAACCGAATCTTGTTGGAGCATTGTCGCTTGCTCCACATGATTCCTTTCGTGGATGCAACTCATCGAAATGAGATGCACCGGGAATTCCGGGACGAACTAAACTGCCTCCTTGCCCAGGCACTGGAGGCTTATCCAAAGGAGGACATAACCGGGATAGTCTCCAAATTCCTCGAAAAATAAAAATTTAAAGAAAATAATCCCATTATTTCCACTTTTTATCATTTGTAATACTTTCTTTTAAATAAATTATCATTTGTAATCAATTATTATTATGTTCAAATTCTATTACATTCTTTGTTCACATAAGAATTACTTATTTCCTCCTTAGAGAAAAACCCTGATTGCATGAGAATTATTTTTGTAAGTGCCCCATCAAGAGTTTGAGTGAGTATTTGTTTTTGTGAACCTCTTTTTCTCAAAATGCGCCAATAGTTGCCGTTATCCTCTCCTATATTTTCTTCTTCCATGGTTTAGAGCCATACCCATTCCTAACTGTAAAAAAGCGGGAGGTTCCTGTATGTGAGCAATCCAGTCCAGATTCGTGAAATATGGCCTTTCCTATGGTCACACGCTATTAATCTTACTCATGTATTGAATTGTTTAAATTGTCTGGAACCTTCACAAGCGTAAGGATTGGCGTGTGACTTTTCGGGAGGCTGCACAGGCGTAAGGATTGGAGTGTGAATTGTTGGGAGCCTGCGAAGGCATAAGGATTGGCGTGTGAATTGTTGGGAGCCTGCACAGGCGTAAGAATTTGTCAGCATTGTTGGCAACCCTCCCATGCGTAAGGATTGGCGTGTGAATCGTCAGAAGCCTGTACAGGCATAAGGAATTTTAGAACTTTTGGGACCCTTCACAAGCATAAGGATTGGCGTGTGAATTGTTGGGAGCCTGCACAGGCATAAGAATTGGCGTGTGAATTCTTGGGATCCTGCACAGGCCAAGAAAATTTCAGCATTGTGGGGAAGCTTCACAAGCGTAAGAATTGGCGTGTGAATCGTCGAAAGCCTGTAAAGGCGTAAGGATTGGCGTGTAAATTTTCGGGAGCCTGCACAGGCCCAAGGATTGGTGTGTGTAGCGTTGGCACCCCGCATAGGCGTAAGGAACTTTTAGCATTGTCAGAACCTGCACAAGCATGAGGATTCGCGTGTGAAGCATTGGCATCCTGGACAATAGCAACAAACCAGGACAGATGTACGATGGCATGCCACCGTACATAATCCACTTCACCCCTTTTTCATGTCAGACACCCCATCTCCCGCACTAGAATCCATCCAATCCTCGTGTATATTGTCCTCTGCCTTACCCCACCATTACTTACCCAACACACATGCAAATCTCCTCATTCTTTGAATCGGCATGAGATTGTATTACCATCCCTGATTTGATAGCCCGCTCTCTCGGCAATCTCATAATAGCCATGGCTTTTTTGCCGCATTGTTTTTGCTAACCTGCTTGAGCATTGTGCGGACATACCCACTAGTGTCGTGCTTTCGTTGTCCTGTGCTGGATCAGTATAATGAACAAATGTACTACTGGCCCACACTACCTGAATGAGCCCATGACATGCGGATAGATCAATCCAAAAATGCTCATTTGGGAAAATCAATTTTCCACCTGTACACCGCTTTGACGCATCTCTTTGAATTTGGCCGGTCCGCTTATCAGCTTGAAACCACCATCCCAAAGCATACAGCGATGCATCCTTATCAACATGAGGTGCGTTTTTGAATCCATTCATGGTGAAAGTGAGTGCGGAAGCGAACTCGAATGCACCCTGATTTGCCGGAATATTGCCTTCATAGTTGACTTGATCAAAAGACGGAACCCCCAATGAGTTGTAGCAATTTTGAATCCTCTCAAATAAATTATCCCCAACATATCGTAAGGATTGACCTAGAATGCAACCCACCGAGCTAACATTGGGACCTCGGTTCTGCCATTCATCTTTTGCGTTTTCAATTTTCCCAACACTTCCATACAGACCAAATTGTTCATTCTTGGTGCTGCATTTGCGCCACCCAATTGCGAACATAAATCCCTCCAGTAATGCTCCATTGGTTGCAATCGGGTCGGTGAATCTCTTTTCGCGAAATAGGAATTGTGATAATTCATCCCATTGATTGACCTCGACTTCACTCATTGTTGTGAATGGTCGGAATTTGACAAGGGCAATGAGTAATCCGGTTGAAGAGAAAATTGCCACATGCCCAAAGTGAATGCGTTTGATCGGATTGACATCCACAACCCTCCGAATTTCACTTGGGGTGATATTTGCTGATACTGGCATTGATATTTGTGCTGTTGGGAGAGAGGAGGAAAACAACCTATTCATTCGGGTCATTTTGCGCTCATTTGTCTTTTGGGATCTGCTACTATTCCCGAGTGGTTGAGGGATCACTATGTGTTTAAGCACACAAGATATCAGATACTGCCAAGGAGCTTTCTTCAGCACACATCCTTTGACTTCCCTGTTGGAGCCCACATGACATTGGCACAATCTGAACCGACTAAAGCCAATGTTCTTCAGTGGGGCCCAATGAGGGTGCCACATAAATGTGGAGGCATATATATATATCTATATATATATACTGAGATTAAGCGAGTAACTCACACTTTCCTTCCTCATCCCGACGCTTTCTCGCGAGTTCCCTTTTACGCTCTTTTCCTTTTTTCGTGAATGGCATGCTTTCAGCAGAAAATGAAATGAAACCGAATGATTACTGATTTCTTAATATCACTTAAATTGGATTGCGGTGGATGAATCTTTTTTAATTGCGGCTAAAAAGAAAGCTCACGCCTGACCTTGGCAAATTCACGATCTCAAATACCTGAACCTGAAAATTGCAGTGGATAGTGCATTATTCAATTTTACACATTGATGTTCCCATGCAATCACTTTCCAATCCAACCATTTGGAATATTGCAAGCACACGCAAATGCAATATGCATCCTCCTGCAGATCCCTAGCTATCCTAGTCCTCTTGAAAGACACAGGAACATTTGGCCTATTATGGGCTGGCGGGAAGTGATAAACGCGACTTCCCGCAATGCACCCGCGTGTGCTACTTGCGGGCACATCGCCTGACTCAGCTTGCGTCTTGTCGGAGTCTTTGCAATAATGTACGGAGGCATGCTGCCGTACAATTACTATTGGTACTCAGACTGTGGCATCGGGGCAGTAGGAGGATAGGAAGTCATGATTATTAAATTCATAAATAACTTTGCAAAACTCAATTACAATCTATCTAGTACAAAGCTAATCTAAAACGGGTCAATCCTGGTTGTGAGTTTAGCTGACCTGGGTACCGTCAAGGTGACCTCATCACTTGAACCAAGCCCGCGTTTTGCCACCCAGGCATCACCAAAGTCTAATACTAAGCATCGTGCAAATTCAAATCTAAGAGGTACAGCGGGGTTAAAAGACTCTGATGAGAAGAAAATTTTATTCAGTAAATCACATATATACTTATTAGTACGTAGCCACACTGGCTCCACTAGATTTTTACCCCCTGAAAGTTTTGCGGAAATGTCAATTAGTGCTAAAGCCCCTTTAACTGAGCTTGTTCTCCAGTCATCTGAGCATACCATCAAACCACGAACCCCCGCCGCACAGAATGTCACTAATATACCATAGCAAATTCAATTTATTGCGAGATTCTTGTGACACGTCAAAAGATCTTTGATGGCCTAATTTTTTTTTGAGTTTGTGAGTTTGCCTTTGATGTCATTAACTTCGACCTTTGTATGTGCACGTACCATGTTGTACGCAATCATCAAATGGATAACTGTATCCATTAGATCCTCCAGGTTCTTGTGCGGCTTTGTGGATATCTCATTGTCAGCCCCGCCACCTTCAATGCTGAGTTGGGTTGCACGTTGCTTTGATTTACTCAAGCAGGAGGCAAGGTATTCAACTGCTCCCCGTTCGAGTCCAAGAGGATCGGTCGAATTTGATGTTGGTGCAACATATGGTTTGGGTGCAATCACATCGTATGAGACTAAACTAATGGATTCAAACATAACATTTTCCCAAAAATGTTTAACTGGATTCGCGGGGTAAAGAAGGCTCTGAACCATTTTGAAGAAGGAGTGTTCAGATTTTGGGAGATTATCTGGAGGTTTAGCTGATTCCTTCATCAATTTGAGATTCCAAATGTTGTGATCAAAAAACGCTTCTGTTTCTGTTGGCTTAAAAAAATCTAACCATGTATATTGCAATTTATATCACCAGTCAACAGCCAATAATCATGTATCATGCACAAAGATAAAACTCACCTGCCATCTCAAGGTCCTCCAGCCAGGCCGACATTTTAAGCTCTCGGTTACTGATCACCTTAATACCAACAGGAAGGAATGTATGAGCATCCTTTGTTGGTAAATTGTCCCATCTATTTTTGTAAATCCTATTGATATTATCAAGCCCCCTTTTCCATGATTGTTGAGTAATATTGGAATGATAATTCAAAATGCCTGCAAACTCTTCCATGCGGGATAAAAATATTCCTTAAAAATTCGCAGCGGATGACACTTCGGGCTCAGCGTCGGGAATTATATCAGTCATATCTCGTCCCATTGTATCATGTTTAATTGTTTCCCTTTCTTGAAAGGCTTGAATATTCCAAGGAGAGGCGGGAGGGGTTGCATCATGCATTGTTTCATTGGGTATCGGGGGGCTTTCAGTATGTGGAGCTTCATCATGGATTGTTTCATTGAGTATTGGGGGGGTTCAGTATGCGGAGGTTGATTATCAATATGGTCCCCTTCAACATTGATAATTTCATGACCTTGATTGCGAGAATCGTTTGCGGCTTCAAAGGTACGGCGTTTTTTGTTTGTTTTTTTGGTTGCATGTATATTTGGTCTTTTTCCTAATCCTTTGCCTTCAAATCCAATGACGACTCAAGATCCTTCAGGTAGAGATTCTCCCACCTCCACACCTGCCCATATATTGTAAGCAGCTATTGATATCAATTTTGTTTTGAATTAGTAATGGACTTACGGTTCAAATCCATTTTGAGCAGGCTCATGGCTTCAGCAATCTTTTGACGCACATAATCAGGAATTTTACTATCATTTTGGATTTTTTCAAGCCTTGGGATTGTTTGAGCAATGTTTGAGACAAATTGTTCCTTGGATATAATTTCCACCTCCCCACTGAAAATTACATCATCTTGCCCATCATCTTCTGTCGGTGCACAAGGTTTGACAGTCTTTTCCTTCTCATAACTTTTAAAATTCGGTTTCTGAGAGCTTGGAGGCTGCCCTGAAATAAAGGCTATGACACAATATCAGGTTTTGAAAGATTGGAAATATTCAAGATGGATGCATACTCACATTCCGGAAGAACTGGTGGATCTTGATTATCTTCATGTGACTGGCTCTCTACTTCAATGCCTAATTCACGACTACTGGCGATATCAGAGATTTCACTTCCACTCTCTGGGGCTGAAGTTGGTCGTTCATTGAATTCAGTTGAATTTCCCGGGGTTCGGGCCATAGCGGAGGTAGTTTATTAAGCAAATAGATGGTGACGAGTTGATTGATAACTTGTTTGAAAATTTTTGAATTAAAAGATCCAAATTCAAGAAAAAAGGTGCAAGTAAAATAATCGCATTTGCAAAATGCGATTTGTCGGGAAATTGAAGGAGGCGATGTTTTGCAAATTATTTCATATCATGCAAATGAAATCACTTCCCTGTGAGACATTGAATAAAGTTGACTAGTGAGAAACCTACTAAAGTCAACTTTTGAACTATTCAACGCTCATGAGGTAAGGACTAAGCAAAGTGTTCATTTGATTGATATGAAATAAAATGGTTTTGTCGGGGAAACAGGAGACACAATTCTTGTCTTAAATAGTCCACTTATTAGGTTTTAATTTGTGAGTCTCATGATTTAAACCTTAACCACAACATGGTGAATATACTGACCAATATCCCCTTAGGTCCTGTTGGCAGAGAAGGCCGCTCAGCATATTTCGGCAATTGCGTTCATCATGTACGCCAACAAGCCACCGTACTGTACACTATGGATGTAATACGGAAGCGTGAGGAGGGTAAGTGTTGTCGGAGGCATGTCGGGAGGGCACTACATGAGCGTAAGGATGGTAAGCAGTGTCAGGAGAATGTCGGGCGGGAGGGTAACTGTTGTCGGAGGCATGTCGGGAGGGCACTACATGAGCGTAAGGATGGTGAGCAGTGTCGGGAGAATGTCGGGAGGGAGGGTAACTGTTGTCGGAGGCATGTCGGGAGGGCACTAGATGAGCGTAAGGATGGTAAGCAGTGTCGGGAGGGAGGGTAACTGTTGTCGGAGGCATGTCGGGAGGGCACTACATGAGCGTAAGGATGGTAAGCAGTGTCGGGAGAATGTTGGGAGGGAGGGTAAGCGTTGTCGGGGGCATGTCGGGAGGGCACTACATGAGCGTAAGGATTGTAAGCGTTGTCGGAGGCATGTTGGGAGGGCACTACACAAGCGTAAGGATGGTAAGCTGTGTCGGAGGCATGTCGGGAGGGCACTACACAAGCGTAAGGGTCATAAGGGGTGTCGGAGGCATGTCGGGAGGGCACTACATGAGCGTAAGGGTCATAAGTGGTGTCGGAGGCATGTCGGGAGGGCACTACATGAGCGTAAGGATGGTAAGCGTTGTCAGAGGCATGTCGGGAGGGTACTACACAAGCGTAAGGATGGTAGGGGCGGGCAGTGTCGGAGTCTCATCCGGATGGAGGGCGGTGCGGGTGCGTAAGCATGCTAAGCGTTGGGGAGGCGGAAGCCAATGAGGTGAAATTACACGATAGTTGCGCATAGTGTTGAAATGGGTTTGGGCTTTGAGTGACATTCTCATGTGACACATGTGACGATTGACGTTGTCTTGACGCTGACGTGACGTGACCCACTAAATCCAGTGACTATAAAGTGACACTAACGCGACTGAAGCAAGATTTTATACTGACCGCGGTGCGACGTGAAGTCAATCGCCGACGATTGACGCGAGATTCGCCCTGGTGTAAATCTTTTAAGCAAAATTCAAGTCATTTGGGTAGGCTGTTGTTGTGTTGATGGTTTTTGATTCACCCCAATTGCATCTTCAACCACTTCAGGTGACTGTTCTCAAGGTGAAGAATGTTGGAACACCCTTCAAGGGCTTTTAGAATGATTTGGGTGGGTGCTTTGATTGTTGGATGGTTTGTTTCAATTTTATATCTTAAACCTTTCCTGTACTTTCAATTCAGTCATGTTAGGTTGTACGTTGGTGGTAATGTTTTTGTCATTTCCCAACCTTCAAAAGCTTCCAAACTGTGATCCTAACCAGATCGATTGGTGGTGGTAGCTGTAAGATTCTTTTCCGCGCTAACTCCACCATTGGGTTGAGCTCCGTCACAACCTGTCACCAAGGATCTAATTGTTTAAATTAACAATCACGACTAAGCCTGGCCCCCGACCCCGGAAACTCGAGGATTCTCCGTCGAGGTCAACCTCGGGGAAAGGGGACGGGGCCCAAATTTAGGTACAATTTCTTACGGGGTAGACTCAGGAACGGTGGGCGGGGAAAGGCCCCAGCCCCTTTGGTTCCCCGATGGGAGAAATTTGACCATCTGCATTTTTCATTGCCAAACAAATAATATAGTTAAAAGAAGTAAAAAGAGATTCAATAATACAAAAAAGATAAAAGCTAAGTCTGAGAATAGATAGGGCCAAACTGTCGTGCCCAATCTCTGAGGCAGGAAAGGTGCTCCACATGCATTGAAGACAAAGATGCATGCTGATAAGTGAGTATCTTGCGTCCACAAGAAAATACTTGTTCTGAGGGTGCACTAGTTGCTGGGATTGCTAGATATTTACAGGCCATCTTCTTGAGGGTAGGAAACATGGTGGCCCGTGACTTCCAAAAAAGCAGGACATCAGTGGTCTTCACCTCAGGTGGTTCAGCAAGGTATCGCTGTATTTCGTTTTTGACTGTGCTGGCCTCAGGATGAGCCATTGGATAAATTTCATCAATCAATGCACTTCCCTGCTCATGAGATGGTTGAGGCAGTGGTGATGGCTCATTTGCGCTAGTCAGGTGGTAGCAGGCTTCTCGTTCAAATATTGATTCACATTCCTTTGCCGAGGTACCAAAATCTTCCAATGTTGAATTGTGAGTGATGAAAAATTTCATCTTCAGCCAAGGATGCAGGATTGAAGCACATATTACCGGTATCTTTTTGAGTAAAAATCTGAGATATTTGGTCAGCTTGTTGGTCATGGCAATTGCTGCTGGTTCAATGGGTGCAACATCGTACTGTAGGCAAGCCTAATAGTGTCTTACTGTCAGTTAGACAAATGCATGAAATGAAAAATGTTATAGAACATACGTACCTGATTGATTCTCTTCATCAGGAGAATGTAAAGGGGTAAGGCTTGATTTATTGTTGGATATCTTGATCCGCATATAATTCTTGTTGCTTGATAAAGTGGCTGGAGGAACCGGACCATGAACTTCAATTTCTCCCATTCGAGGGGTGATAATCGATAGGCTTGCATGTTTTCCAAGGTGCAGTACTGGTTGTATGCATCCTTAAGTGATAGGGCCCTCTCAAGCATATCGTAAGTTGAATTCCAACGTGTTGAAACATGTGACAGTAGGGTGGTAGCATTGGTTGGTCTGGTGTCATCGTACACAAGCTTGACAGTGGTGATAAATCTTTCGCGCCGCCGAGGACTTTTGTGGAGATACGAAGCTAAGCGTGCCACCCGTGAGATGATTGAATTGTAATTGAGGTTTAATCCTTCTGGTGGATTGATGAGGCTTGTTAAATCCATTGGTCCCCTTTGCTCGTTTGCTGGTGATGATTCTACTGGTGAGCTATTGCCAAGGGCCTTGAGTCCATCACGGGCCACTAAATGTAGTACATGAGCCATACATCCTATGGCATTTAGCTCAGCAGAGAAAGTTGATGATGTTTGGCTGCAGATCTCGTGGACCATTTGGTGGTTGACTGAAGCATTATCAGTCGTGATACAAACCATTTGATCTTCAAGGGTGTAACGTTTTAAAGAGTCAAGGAAGATTCTTGCCAAAGACGTTCCTGTGTGATCGCCTAGAAATTGGAGCTTAAGTAGCAATCAAAAAAAAAGAAAATTCTGCTTACCTTGAATTTCATTTAAGCCAATCAAGACCGATTTCAGTTGGTATTGTTGGTCTATAAAATGTGCTATGACTGCCATATAGGCAGTCACATTAGGGCTTGTCCAAACGTCTGTTGTAAAAGAGATGAACATCTCATCCTTGGAAAAGATTTTGCGGATGTGTTCTTGATGGTGATAGAAAAGGTGAGATAAGTGGGCAGTGATTGCAGTGCGTTTAACTAATATGTTCAATATGGATGGGTTGCAGAGCTCTAAGAGTCGTCGAAAAGATGGTGACTCGGTGATTGAGAGTGGTAGATCACATTCACATATAAAATAAACGAGCGCTGTTTTGAGTGTTTCAATTGACAGTGACTAAAGAATAAGTTGTTAGTAATTATAAATTACTAATGATATTTGAACAATTACTTTTTTTGATTGTGTTTGCAATACAAATTTCTCCAGTAAGGTGTTATTGTGACCTTTCCCACTAACAGATGGGCTATTTGGGTTAGTTAAACAGTGCAGATCATTCAGGTGATCACTCATTGACTTAGTACTGCCTGTCTTGTCCCGTTTTAGCTTCTTCCTACAGCTTGTTCCAGTTGCGTTGATTACATTACATTCAACATGCTGTGGATCGATTTCGGAGAAAAAGGCCCAGACCCAGGACCTCTTTCCATTGGTGGTAGGTTCACTGATGGATGGCTGTGTTGCATGGCCAGTTTCGCTTGGGGTTGATGTTTGTGATGGAGGAGCAGAAGACATTCGTTTGGAAAATAAAAAAGAGAAAAAAATAAAAAAATAAAAAAAAATACTGTGGGAACTCCTCTTGTGTGGGATTAAAATGAGGCAGTACCTGGAGGGGGAAATCACAGGTAACTAGTTTTGAATTGCTAATAACTCCTGTAACCAAGGGTGGCAAGGGTGTATTGCCTGCCCCTCCTGAAATACTGAACAAAATCTTCCTTGGAGCTCACAAACCAAAATAAAATTAGTAAGTGGCTTTACAACTGCAGAAGACAAAATTCAGCAGTCTCAGATCAGACCTATTCAATAAAATAATATGAAAAATAATGTCAGTAATTTGGTTAATTTTTAGATTTTAATGAAATACTTGTCTGTTTAATTTTAACAATTTTGGTTAAATTGAGGTGAGTTGTTTCTTCTTGGTGATAATTCCTTGGTAGGTTGGGTTATTTAAGGTTTTCTGGAAAATTTGATTGGTGTTGTTAAAGGTAATTTTGTTGAGGTATAGTTATAATAGAGAAAAATAATTTTTGAAAGGTTTTTTATATTTTTTAGGAGTGTTTAATAATAAGATAAAATATCACTTGTTAAGTTTAAGAGGTAAGATTCTTTGATATTTGATTTTTAAATGGGTAAGTTAGTTTTAAATCTTGATAAATGGTGTTTATTTTACTGGATAAAATATTTTAATAGAGTAGTAACCCTAATCTTGGGTACTGGGTAATTTTTATTTTTATTTTAATAATAATAAGATTCCACTGAGCTTAGCTACTGGGCAATCTTCAACACTATACTTCCACTGAGCTTAGCTACTGGGCAAGTAAATTTACTATAATTTTCTGGACTACCTCCCAGATGAGGGATGAATTATTCCTATGCTCCTACTGTGCAGTGGATATAATCTGCATGGGATATATTTGCATGGGGGGGGATTTTGAAATTTGGGGGAGAGAGCCCCTCTATTTATACCTTTTGGGAGCCCAGGGGGCCCTCCATGGGAGCTGTCTTTTTCCACCTTAATTCCTCTTGATTTCATCATGTGACTCTGTTTTTGGTGAGGACCTTTCTTGCATGGGTCAGGTGATTTAAGGTTTGGTGATAATTTTCTCTCTGCACAGCCTCCATTTATCACATGATTGTCTTTTGGTGGACTAATTATGATGTGATATTCTTGGATTTTCCTTGCATGCATGAGGTGATTTCATTTTGGCTGAGGATTTTTCTTGTGCACAGCCTCTTTTCTGTCACATGATATTCTGTTGGTAGATACAGTATCACATGATGACCTTGTAATTCCTTTGCATATGTCCTATTTTAGGTTTGGTAGAAGTGGCTGTGTAATTTATGCAGGTGTCATGGTTGTTTTTCTTTTTTTTGAACTTTAAAATGAAGTCAGGTGATAATTTCTTGCACTGGTGAATTTACTGTTATGTATGAGCTGATGTGATTTTTTGAGTTTGGCACATGCTGTGCATAGTCATGTGGTTGAGATTTAATTAAAATTGTGTACTGCATGCAACCTGTTGTAACTTGCTTTGGTTTGCATGAGGTGATGAGTGGTGTAAATAAATATGTTTTAAGGTTTTAAGTGGGGTTGCTGTGGATATAAGATAAGGTACTCCTGGGCTGTGTTTTAAATGAATTGCAGGAATTCTATGGAGCTGAGCTTTTCATCATGTGACTTTGAATGCAAGTTGGCTGTATAGCTAATGCATGTGTCATTTTCTTGCTGCATGAGTCCTGTGGCTGTAAGGGGGTGTAATTTAAAGGGTGGTACCTTGTTTGTTGTAACTATTTTACTATATGTAACTTGATTTTACATATGCATAATGAAATTGAATAATTTATTTAAACACATACACTGCCCTTTGGTGCCTGTGCAATGGTTTTATGAGTTAAATCCAGCTTCTTGCTGTAAAATTGACCTTTTGGGTGTAAATTTGAGTTTAAGTCTGCCTGTAGGCTGGATTGACTGCTGTTTTGGGGTACTATGAGCTTGAGCCTGGTGAAAAAAAAAATGGTATGGAATACCACATCCCCCTCCCCATTTAATGCTGTCCCCAGCATTCCAGGTGAGAGCTCTCTATTCTTCATCTGATTCTGTGGTTTCCTCCAATACCTCCTCCTCATTTATTGATTCATCTTCTTCACTTTCTTCTTCTTCTGTGTCTTCTTTTGTGTCTATAAACTTTCCTCTTGGGTAAAACCTTTTGACTTGAGAGGCTGCAAATCTTCTTGCTAATTCTGTTCCATCCAGCTCCTCAAGTTCATATGGTCCATTGTTTATTTGTCTGATTACTCTGTAGGGTCCATTCCATTTGTTTTTGAAAAGTAGTCCCCAATTAGTTTCTATTGCTTTGTTGTAAACCAGGACCAAATCTCCTGGATTGAGTGGTGATCTTAGTTGGTGTGCCATTCTTCTATCCCAATATTTCATTGAGTCTTCCCTTGATTTTTTGAGTTTTTCTGCTGCTTTTCTTCTCATCTCTTCTTTTCCTTCCAACTGCTTGGCTCTGGCTTCCAATAATTCCTCAGTTGTGGATATTTTGTGCCATTCTACTGCTAAAAAGGTTTTTGTTTCAATGTCAATTGTTAATACTGGTAGTTGTCCAAATTGGAGTTCATATGGTGAGAAACCAGTTGTCCTTTTAGTGGAGATTCTGTCAGCCAATGTAACCAAAGGTAAATATTTTTTCCATTTTCCTCCATTTTCTCCACACATCTTGATCAATGCATCTTTCAGTTGCTTATGGCCCCTTTCAACCATTCCTTGAGACTCTGGGTAATAAGGTGTGGTGACTCTGATCCTTGATCCTGCTTTCTTTACTGCATCTTGCAATTCTTTTCCAAACTCTGGCCCCCCATCAACAGTTACTTCTTTTGGTGAGCCATACCTGCATATCCATTCTGAGGTGAACCATTCTGAAACTGCTTTTGCTGTTAATTTGACTAGTCCAACTGTTTCTGGCCATCCTGAAAAATCATCTCTGGCCACAACCATATATTTCCATCTTCCAGATTTGATATGGACTGCATCCATACTGACTCTTTCAAAGATTGTTGCTGTTGCTGTAGATTTTCCTTGTTCTCTTTGTAAGTTTTGACTTCTCTTTTGGCAGGCTAGGCAAGATTGAACCCATTTCTTGACTGATTTCTTCATTCCTTCCCACCAATATCTTGCTTTAATTCTTCTGTAAGTTTCATTTTCCCCTCTGTGGCCCATGTTTTTATGAAGTGACTTTAAAATGTAATTTTGAACTTCTTGACTTGATATCACCAATTGAGGGTTAGGGTTATTTCTTCTTTTGAGTTGGCCATCTTCCAAGAAAAAGTTGGATGACCTTCTTTTTATCCTTCTAAATTCTTCATCTTTACTTGATTGTGGTTTTTTCATTGTACTTAAGTATTCTTGCATTCTCTTCCAAAATCCTTCTTGTTTGGTTGGTACTTGTACTCCTGAAAAGTGGAGTGAATTTACATTCTTAGCCCCAAATCCAGGGTGTGGCTTGATCCAATCTTCTTCTTCATCAAATTCTGGTGCATCTTCTTCTTCTTCTGAGTTTTTTGGTCTTCTGGATAGCCCATCTGGCATAGTGAAAGTTTTCCCTGGTTTGTGTACCAAATCAAAGGAAAATAGTTGAATGAAAGCCACCCATCTTGTCATGGAGGCATTGGGTAAGCAAGGGGTGTTGATCATTTCAATTAAAGCCTTGGCATCAACTTGTAATTCAGAATGCTGTCCCCAAAGTATTGTCTGAAGCTTCTTGAGAATTCTTGCAACTCCACAGAGTTCCAATTTGGGTTGTGAGTATTTTGATTCCAAATTTGAAAAAGTTATTGATTCATATAATACTGGTCTGTCCTTTCCTTCTTTGTCTTCTTGAGTGAGTACTGCTCCTGCAGCAATGTAGCTTGAATCTACTGCTAGCTTAATTTTTCCTGCTCCTTTGTCATAATCCAATTTCTTGAGAGTTATTTCTTCTCCAACTATTCTTCTGAGCTTATGGAAAGCTTCTTCACATTTTTGATCCCAACCCCAGTCAACATCTTCTCTGGTGAGCCTCCTGAGTGGTGATGCAACTTGTGAGAAGTTTTCAATAAACATCCTTACATAAGCACAAAGACCAAGAAATCCTCTTATTTCCTTTTTGTTAAGAGGTGTTGGCCAATTTTGAATCTTGTTGATCTTTTGTTTTGAGATTGTTCTTCCTTTGAATGATACAACATGCCCTAGTATGTCCAAAGCTGGAACACAGCATGCAAACTTTGATCCTGAGATAGTGAGTCCTGCTTCTTCAAGCCTGAATAAAATTCTTTGTAAGGTTATGGCATATTCCCATATAAATCGTCTTATTGAGGGGTTTTCTGGTAGTGTTTCTTGGTTGTAAAGTGATCTTGGCCCTTTTATTCCTCCATCATCAATAAAAATTCCTACACTTTCTGGTATTTCTTCTTGGAGTATCCAGGTCATTTGGGCTTGGTATACTGCTACTGAGTTGGTGGCTCCTTGGGGTAGTCTTGTGAGTTGCATCCTTCCAAGGGGTGTTTCAAAAGTAGTGAGGGGTCTTGTAGTGACATCTAATTCTCTTTCATCATATCCTCCCATGATGTCTCCTAGTCCATAGCATGCTCTTCCTGCAAATGCATCTACAAATTCTTCAATATGAGGTGGTAAGCCAGCATCCTTGATGGTGACTTTGTTGAGTTCTTGAAGGTCATGGACAATTCTGAGTTTCCCATTTGATTTAGCCACACAAAAGATTGGGCTTGTGTAGCTTGAGGTGGATTGCTCATAGAGTCCAGTCTTGATTCTTTCTCTGATTAATTCAGTAAACTGAGGTAAAATTGATTTGGGAATGGGAGTGGGTTTCTTCTGCCAAGGTTCATGAGGTATTACTGGTATCTTGTAAGGTTTTCCATATGAGTGTTTGAGTAATCCTCTTTCTTCTTCACAGAAAGCTATTGCTTTTTCCCTTAAGGTAATAACATTTTTGAGTAAATTGATTTCTTCATTTGATAACCATCCTGGTGGGCCAAAATTGACTGCTTGCAGTCTTTCATGGGTGACCTTGAATGTTTCTTGAAATATAGGTGGGTTTGGTGATAAGGGTGTTTCATAAGGATCTCTTGACAAAGGTGGTCTTTCCAAAGGTGGGTTAAGGTCTTGAGGCATTGGCTCATTGACTGGTCTCACCTTCTTCAGGACTAATTTATATTTGGCTGCTAAAATTTGGTGATCCATCTTCAATCAGTGATTTTTTAATTCTTTCTAAGAATTTGCTAGTGTCCTGAAATATTGAGGTCTTCACAATTCTTCTTTTCTTCTTTCTTCCATAAAATAATGTAGTTTAAGGTCATACAGGACCTACAACTAGGTGTGTAACCCCTGTATATTAGGTATACAAGTCCTGCAGTTTAAGTCATGCAAGGACCTCCTGGCCTAATCCAAGGGCTTATCTTGATTCTTGATCCCCTTTGGGCTTGATTTTGGATTCCACTTGACTCTTGTTTTATTCTTCAATGTTCATGATTCCCACTTGATTCAAGATTCTTCTGGTTGTTTTATTTCTTGATAAGGAATTTTCTTGTCTTAGTTGATGGCTTGAGACTTCACTTTGTTCATTTTGGCCAATTTGATAATGCTAAACACCTGTAAAACCCCTTGTTCCTGTTACACAAAGGGAGCAGTTTATTGTCATGCTAAGGACAAAAATGGTCCTTCAGCACTTCTCCTGACTAGGACAATCCCCTCCAGCTTCTTGGCTGTTTTTTTTTTTTTTTTTTTTTTTTTTTTTTTTTAATAATTTTCCCTGCCCAAGTCTACAGGGGAAGCAGTTTACTGTCATGCTGAGGACCTCTTGAGTCTTCAATCTTCTTTAAAATCCCAAGGGCAATTTGAGTTGAGTGTTTTACATCATCTTGTTGGTCCTTCATGTTGAGTGAGTCCTGAGTCCATAATTAATCCAGTGAGTCAACCTTCAGTCCATAAATCCTGACCACTTATTCTTGAATTCCAAATGAGTTTCAACCCAGAATCAAAGAAGTGTCCAAGGTCTTGTGTTGTCCAGAGGTCAATCCATAAGGAACTCCTGTTTTTCTTCATAAATAATCTTCTTCATTTTCAGTATTGTGAATAATTTCCCTATGATAAATTGTTTCCAAATTCTCTTGCTATTTCTTAAAAATAATGTATGTCCTTTTGTTCTTTTGTATTCCTGAATTACACCTGTTATAAAGAAATGAAAAAATAAAAAATTGTAATAATAAGGTGATTTGAAAATTGATTTTAATATTAATTTATTGATAAATATTGTTTAATAATATTTGTTTGGATGAGGGCCCCCCTCTCCATTTAAAAATCTTGAGTTGGTTCTTGAATTTTGAAGAGGATTTGTTCTCATTCCCCCAAAACTTCCACTATAAGGGATAGTGTAAGAAATAAGTTTCCCCACCCCTTATTTTTTATAGTGATTTTGATGAGGATAAATAATGATACAGTAAATATACATAATTTCCTTTTAATGATTACTCAATAAATTTTTATTTTTTATTTTTTATTTTTTTTATTTTTTTTATTTTTAATTTAAGTATAAAATAACCATTAAAGGAGATATCTGATTAAAAATCAAAATTCAAATTAAATAAACCTGAATCACAATTAGGATCCTGGAACTGTTTGGTTGAAGGTGGTAATTTGTGCCAATCAGTAAAAATTGGTGCTCTTGAGAGTATTTCTGATTAATATTACATAATTGAATGATCATAATTTGAGTCCTTTATTCATATAATGACCCTTATGATGCCACAACTCTTCCTTTTGGAATCATCATTGTGACTCAGACTTTATTTCAAGTCCATCCCCTTTATGGTTCAGATTTTCTGTTACCCACAAATGCATTTGAGTTGTTAAAAATATAAACAGTGAAAAATAAAAATTTGTACAATTTTTTTTTTAAAAAAACTCTTGTTTGCTTTTTGGGGGGCTTTTGAAATTCCTTTTGGAATCAATAGCACATTGAGGTGTTATTAATATGTAAATTCCCCAAATTATGTTATCAATTTATGAGTTTTTAATATAAATAACTCCTTCAGAGTTCAATTAATGCCTTCATGGCACAAATACTTCTTCTTTTCAAACAAGTTCCAATCACTCTCTTGTAGTTGAAGAAACATTTCAAATAAATTGATTATTTTTTTTTTTTTAAAAAAATAATACTTGATGTAGAGTTTTTTTTTTTTTTTTTTTTTTTTAAATTATTGCTATTATTGAGTTGAAAAATTAAGCCAACTTAATGGCTCTTGTTGTAATAGTAGGAAAAGTATAATAGAATATTCTTGAGCTCATGAATGGGATATGACCCTCATTATTAGTTAAAATGAATAAATAAATTCAAAAAAGAAATAAAAGAATATGTTCAAAAGGCTAAAGTCAGTACATCTTTCTAATACTTGTTTATGATGAAATAAAATTAGAAAAAAATAGGAAATTAAACCTTAGGTAGTTTATAGTCTTGCCTAGGACTTATCCTGTTTTTTATAGTCCTTGATAAATCTTCTTGAATACTTCAAATAGGCAGTTTATGGTCTTGCCAAGGACCATATCTTGTGTTTTCCTTGGTCCTTGTTGATAATTTTAGTGATTTATTTTTGATATTTGAAGGGGCAGTTTATGGTCTTGCCAAGGACCATTGGTTTATTGTTTTGCATTTTGAGTCCTTGTTTAGAATTCTTTTTTTTCTTGATATTTAAATGTATTTCTTGATGTTTGAAGGGGCAGTTTATGGTCTTGCCAAGGACCATATGTTTTTGTTGATATTTGAAAGTGCACTTTATGGTCTTGCCTAGGACCATTGGTTTCTTTGCTTTGGTCCTTGTTGATAATTTTAGTGATTTATTTTTCATATTTGAAGGGGCAGTTTATGGTCTTTCCAAGGACCATTGGTTAATTTTTCTTGATTATTGTTGATAATTTGAGTGGGCAGTTTATGGTCTTGCCAAGGACCATATCTTGTGTCCAGGAACCTGATTGTTGCCTTTGGGGTTTCCTGGCATGTAATTTATCTTCAAAGCCAAGTTGTATAGTTATCTTAAACAGTTTATAGTCTTATTGAGGACTCATCTGTGGAAGCCAAATCAAATATTTTAGTATAGTTATTATTCAAAATAAGAAAGCATAAAAGATAAAATAGCAGTTTAAAGCCATGCTGAGGGCTTTATCTTTTATTTGTAGCCCTTTACCTATCAAAAAATGAAATATATCAGTTTTAATTTAATATCCAAAAAATAAAGTAAGAATGAAAAATAAAACAAAATAAGCAGTTTATAGCCATACTGAGGGCTTGCATTGTCCTTTATGGCCCTGTAGCACATAAAAGGTAAAATATCTCAGTTCAATTTAATATCAAGGATAAAAAGATCATGAGAAATAAAGTAAAAGAAGCAGTTTATAGCCATACTAAGGGCTCATTTGTATATTGAAGACCTGTAGCACAATTAAATGTGTCAGCTCCATTTTTATCCAAGACAAATTAAGAATGAAAAAAGAAATAAGCAGCTTAAAGCCTTGCTGAGGGCCTTATCTTTGTCCAAACACTTTTGTTTGATAATTTTTGGTTTTCAGGGGATTTGATTTATCTTCAAAGCCCAGTTGCATAATTAAACAGTTTATAGTCTTGTTAAGGACTCCTTACTCTTTATAAGCCTTATGCTTATAGCATCAGGACAATTCTTGAATGATAAACACCTAATTCATGAAATATACTTATATATATACTGTTTTTGTTTTGTTTCTTTTTGTTTCTCATTAGAATACACCTGCATCAAAAATAAAAAGACAATTTCAGCATTGATAGAGGAAAGAAGAATCAAATAAATAAAATCAAGCAGTTTTAAGCCATGCTGAGGGCTTTTTGTGTTCATTATTTCCTCTAATTATCAAACTAAAGGGAAAATCAGTAAAAAAAACATAAAAAATAAAATTTGAGCAGTTTAATGCCTTGCTCAGGGCATTTTTTTATTTAAAGCCCTATAGCACATCAAAATGAAAAATGTCAGCTTAATTTGATATTAATGAGACAATCAACAAATTCCAGCAGTTTAATGTCTTGCTGAGGACATCTATCAATTTATTATCATTTTCCAAGTCATGAAAAAAAAATAAAAAAAATGTCAACAGTTTAAAGTCATGTTGAGGACTTTTATTATTCATATCCAGAAAATAAATTAATTCAAAGAGAAAAAAAAACATCAGTAATATTCAGATTTAATCAAAAAAAATAGAAAATAAACAGTTTCAAGTCTTGTTCAGGACGCCTTAATGTTCATCTCTCTTTTTTTTTTTTTTTTTTTTATATCCTTTTTTTTAATTTAATTTGTTTTCCTGATTTATTTTAACAAATTTCATTTTATTCTTTGGGTTCTCTCTTCACTAAAGAATGTGGTCATCCAAGTGAGGGTTTGTTGTTGAGAGGGCTAGAGCACTCTTGTATCATTTAAGACCAGCTCGTGTAGCTGATTTGGAGCTATAATGCACTCTTACTTCCCCTGTAAAGCTCCAAAACTCGTCGGGAAATTGTATTTGGGCTAATACAGGTGGTATTACACCTTTACAAATCTTAAAAGAATATCGGCTGTTTTTGTTTTGGGTGGGTGTTATCTATTGAACAATATGTTCAAATTGAATCGGACTGGGGTGTTGGGATGATCCAGGTCTTTTAAAGAACCTCCCTGAATGCCCAAAGTCATTCAGGTCGGTCCTTTCAGTGGAATCGTGGGTGATTGAAGCTTCAAATCACTTTGGGTGAGTTGTGCTTTGGTTGATGGGTCTTTTGAACTGTTGTAACCGTCTCTGTTGATTGAATCATTCAGGAATGACTTCCAGGGCCCTGGGAGTTGATGATGGCCTTTGTAAACAGTCAAAAATACCTCTGGGTGAGTTTTCAGTCACCTTTGGAGGGCTCCAAAGGTTCCAATGTGATCCTAACCAGGTATACCTGTGGTGGCGGCTGTAGAATCCTTTTCTGGTAGTTGCATCTGTAGAATACCACCTCCAAGCTAAATCCACCCATCGACTCTGACTTCTCATCTTTGATGTACTAGTGAGGTGCTAGTGAGTGTGATTCTTTGCTTGCTGTTTTACTGTTGCAATAAAACTGTAGGTGGTATTTTCTTAGCTTTCGTGAACAAATTAAGTTGGCTTGAAGCCGCTAGAAGCCACATTTTGCCCACTTCCTCAGCCGTTATTATAACTCCTTGTTTGACGACTGCGTGCAAAGGCTGGATGCAAAACAAATGATGTTTTTGTTAGCTTGACAATTTACTGACGAGCCAACCTTTCTGCATGCAATTCAGTTTTGTTGTTCTTGTAGTGTGGCGTTAAGGCAGTGAACTGATGTTGGAATTTGACAGCTTGAGTGCTTGATGAGGTGCTGATGCAGGATCTTATAGGTCATATCTTGCAGTTATAGTGTAATTAGCACAAATAGGTTCCAATTCTTCTACCCGCTTGTTACTTTGGTGCAGTAGTTTTTTACAAAGGTCCCCATCCTATTGTTTGTGTATTAAGCGGGTATTTGGCTGTATTCATATTTAAATTGGTGATCATAAGTCTATGATGGTGACAGCCGAGGTCCTCCAAAGGATTTTGTGAGGTGATTTGAGGGCAATAATACGGTTTTTATCATGTCTTTTCCTGTGGTGTTTTAGTAGGAGTTTTCAAGGCTTTGTTGTTCTGAGTGGATCCTAATGATCGAGTACAGTCATGTCAGTTAATTTTAGGTTTGTTGGTACTGGAACCTGGGAGTATTTGTCTAAATCCACCCCCAACTCCATCCTGTGATCTATCATGCTGTAATGATATTCTTCTAGTATTTCATTGAAGCAGCTAATTCAGTTCCTGTCAATTGATGAGGTTCTTAATGCAAGATTGCCTCATCTGCGTCTGATTTAGTGACCAACTAGAACTACCTCCTTCGAAGGCTTGCATTTGAGGTAATGGAAGGTCTGGTTGAGATTTCTGGGCTATCATCTGTCAAAATGTTATTTTTGGAGGAGCTATCGGAACTCATTACCATTTTCTGAATCCAAGCTATCACCATACCTAGCCTGTACAGTTGACCTCAAGTAGGGTCTCTGTAAGGACATTTAGTTTTATGATGCAAGATTCATCCAGTATTGTTAAGCGAGATGGCAGTGCTGCTGTCTTAAACTTGCTAGCTGAATGCTTTAGCATATCCAACGGATCTGAGGCTTGCTGATTTGAATTTTTCCTTCTCAATAATCGTTTTTGGTAATGGATGTGAGACGCACAAGATTCCTGTTTGTCTTGGATTGGTGAGATCTAAAACTGTATTGTCTGATCTTGTACTGATTGTATTCATGGAAGACACGCCATTTTCTGAGTGGAGTTAGAGTGCTATGTACCACCATTTTCTGAGTGGAGTTAGAGTAATGTTAGTTTATACTGGCTGAGTCAGAAACCACAAGTCAGCCTCCATAGAGTTTTCCTATAAATACCCCCCTCATCTCTTCCATCTCTTTTCCCCACTTTTTGCTTTTTTTTTTTTAAAAAAATAAAATAAAAATAAATAAATAAGTAAATAATAAACTTGAGCTAAATTTAAGTTGAAATATGAGTTAAGCTAGGTTCTACAAAAGAAATTAAAGGTAGATAAATTAAAATTAATTTAGTTTAACTGCAATAAAGTAGATAGCTAAAGAAATAAAAAACCATAAGCCTATCTAAAAAAAAAGAAAAAAAAAAAATATAGTTGAAGATAAATTATTTATTAAAACTTTTAAAGGTACTTTGTCTATCTGTCCCTGCTTTATTTTTGAAAAACAAGAATCATATAATTTGAATGTAATGTATGTTTTTTTTAGCTATAATTTATCAACTAAATAGATACTAATGTTGTCTTTTTTTTTGTAGATCTTTTTTTTATTTATTTATTTTTGAATAAAATAAAAAAGTAAGATAATATAAATAATGAAATGAGAGAGGAAGGAAATAAATAAATATTTTTATCATGTAGGTTTTTTCTTTAGTTATCATCTACTGATATGAACTGAATTGAAACTGATTGTGTTTTTCTTTCTTTTTTTTTTTTAATTTTTAGAAATAAGAATAATAATAATAAGTATATTAATAAGAAGTAAATTTATTATCAAGTAAGCTCATATTCTATTTATTCCTTCAAATCTTATATGAATTGAAGCTTATTTTTGAAATTTTTTAATATTTTCTTTTGTTTCTATCTCTTTTAGTATGGTAGAAAATTGAAATTTTAAGGAGGGAGGATAAAAAATAGTATTTAAAAAAATTGATGAAATAAATAATAATAATATCAATGGAAATAGGATGGATGATTAATCAAAGAATTGGGTACTTAGCAGGTGATTGTTTTTCAAATTGACTCCTTTGACCAAGTATTTTCTTCACTAATTCCTGTTTGATAAATTTTCCTCCCCTCCATTTTTTTTTTAAGAGCTTTGAAAAGGTATTCTTGACAGAAGGATCTCCATTCTTTTGTATTGAATTTAGTTACACCACCTTTGAGGATGAATATTGATGGTATAAATGTTTCCTCCCAGTGACAATCCCATGTGGTATTTTTTACAATATAATTTCCTGAGATTTTGCTAATTGTACCATTTTTAATTTGAAAATCCTGGAGGTTGAACCAGTCTTGGCATTCCCAGGTCCTCCAAAATAGTGATTTTCTGAGGTGTTCATCCATGTGAAAGATTTCATTCCAGTATGGACTTCCAAGGTTTCCTGCAATTCCGTCCCAGGTCAGTAATTCCAAGAATTCATATTTTGTAAGGTTGAATCCAGGTAGTTCTTTCCATGGATGAGATATGAGAGTTTCTGATGGTGAGTTTTCTTTTTCAAAGATGTCCTCAAACTCAATGTATGGAAGGATTATTGTGGAGATGTCTGGACAGGTTTCTGGTTTTGTTTGTAAGAACCATTCAGGATATTCACTTTCTTCTTGGGCATTATTGTAATTGGTCCAGACTTCTTTTTCTTCTATCCAGCTGATATCTGTGTCCATTGACCTGGTATTTTCTTCAGGTAATGGCCATGACTCCATTTTGTAGGATTTTGTGGGTTTAAAAAGTATCAAAAAGGTAGTAATATTTGAGAATTTTAAAAAAATAGCTTGAGGGTAATTTTAATGGGATTTGGATGGTAATTTTGGGTAAGAAATTTGGATATTCCTCTTTGATAAGGCAGGAGGTCACTGCCTAATGATTTTATGGTTGGGGTGAGTGAAATTGGTGATTTGATTTGATGAGAGTTGATATTCCTCTTTGATAAGGCAGGAGGTCACTGCCTGGTGATTAATTGAGTTTAAATCTGACTTTTTTGTTTGATTTTTGAATTTTAGAGCTGTTATGTGTCTTCAAGATGGGCCTTGATGGTTTGAAATTGAATTGGTCCATTAATTCTTGAGTAATTTGCTTATTAGTTTTGTCAGAAACCTCCAAAAATTTCAGCAATTCCTTGATTTCTTCAATTTCTTGGTTTCTTGATATTGATGAAGTATCCTTAAAGTGCCAAAGGTTCTCTGTATTGAAATATTCATGTTCTGGTGCCCAATGAAGTTCTTCATTGATAATTTGGTCTTCTTTTATTAATTCTTCCCCATAGGATCCAAAAATTGGTGAATTGGCCATGATGGAGGTGATTGATATATTTTTGTAAGTTTTTTTTTTTTTTTTTTTTTTTTTTTAAAAAAAAATACTTTATTGATAAATTTCTTCTTTGTTAAGGCAGGAAGTCACTGCCACTGGAGGAACATAGAGAAGAAACTAATGATACTTTTTTTTTTTTTTTTTTTTTTTTTTGGTGATACTGATACTGATACTGATACATTTTAAAGAAAATTTCTTGCTTTTGGTGATGTTATTTAAAGTTGAGCTCCCCCAAGGGGGAAAGGTAAGTGTCTGTTGAGTAATCTGGCCAAAATAAGATCTTTGAGGGCTTCCAAAAAGGCATTTCTTTCCCCAATTTCTTGTTCTGATGGAAATTTTGACCACCATAAGTTTTCATCAATGAATATATATCCATCTCCAACCCATTTCAGTCTTCCAGTTTGATATGTTGATCCATTTAATCCAAGGTACCACTGGGCCCAAATTTGATTGAAGTAAAGTCCTCTTCTTGGTAGTGTGGCCATTTCAAATATTTCATCCCAGAATTGATTTTTAAGGTTACCTTTAATTCCCTCTTCAGTTAACAGTTCTAGGAATTGGATTTTGTTCAAGTTTGCTCCTGGAAGGTGACATAAATATTTATCTTCACATAAAATTTCTTGAGCTTCATCTCCATAAATATCTTCAAAATTGATATATGGCAAGTAAATGTAGTTGTATTCATTTTCTAGGATGGATTCTGTTTCTTCATCTTCATTGAGAGGTTGCTGGATGAATTCAGGATTTTCCAGTTGCCATTCATAAGGCTCTTCTTGGTTGTTCAATGGTCTGTCCAAGAAGTTGATATGGTATGTGTCTTTTAATTTTTTGTCTCTTTCTTCCATAATTTTGAGGTCTTCTTCAATTTCATTTATAATTTCTTCATCTGAGAGCTCATGATGTTCACTAAGTCTGACTTTCTTCTTTTTGGGTTTAGGTTTGAAAGGATTTCCATTTATTTTTTCATTTCCATCCACTAAAATCTGGAAGATTTCTTTATTATTGTAAATTGGCTTGTAACTTATGTTGGGTAATTCATCTTCAGAGGTTGAGTCTTCAAGTTGTCTTTTGAGGTTGTTTGGCCATTGGTTATTTGGTAAATCTTGACCAAACTTACCACTTTTTGGAGATATGGATAAATCTTGGGTCTTCTGGGTCAAATTTATCATGGTATTGTCACCTTTTTCATTTTGAAACTTCTTTCCTGGTGTATTTCTGACCAATGTTGCCATATTGCATAAATCCATTCCTCTAGGTGGTCCAGTTTTTCATCCAAGTGCTTGAGGTTTGCATATTGGCATGCATAATCTTCTTCCATCAGGTTCTTGATAGCTTAGTATTTCACCTTGTTTATGAGAAAATTCCAGCCTGATATTGTTGTCTGCCAAGAAAGGTCTTCCAAGTACTGTATGGACAGATCCTTTTGCAATAAAAAAGTGTATTTGAGTTTCTTCACCTGAAGCCAAGATGATTGGAGTAAATTCTGAAAGTGCAACCAATGAAGTAGTATGGCCTCCAATTCCCCTCAGGTTCATGTTAAGATTTCTTGTTGTGAGTGAGGCTTTGATTGCTATTTCTTCTGGTATGATGTTGAGTTCTGCCCCAGTGTCTACTAATGCTCTGATAGGATATTCTTCCTTTCCAATAAAGATTTCCATAAATCCCAAAGGACAAGCATAATGAATCTTGGGTTTTGGTATTTCTTTGAATCCAAAGGTTAATAGTCTTTCTTGAAGATCCATTGAGTTGAGTGATTTAATCTTTTCCTTGTCTTTTTCTGATAATTCCTGCAATTTATGGACAAAATTTGGTGACATCCTCAAAATTTCTTCAATGGTGAGGTTGATCTTTTGTTGCATAATTTTTTTAATAATTTTGTCAATTTCCAATTTTGTTTCAACTTGTTTCTTTTGAGGTTTTCTGAGCTTCTATTCTTCTTTTGGAATTTCCTCATCTTCATTCTTATTGGCAATATTTTCAATTTCCTCCTCATGCTGGTCAAATTTTGGAATATTTGAATTTTGGAATTTAGTGGGAATTATTACTCTTTCTTCTTCCTTTTCTTCTTCAATGTAAGATCCTGGAATTTCTGCCTTTTTCTTTGGCTCTTGATTTTGGGATTGTCTTTCCAACCTTTGTTTTGTCTGTCTTAGTCCAATATGTGATTCAAAAGGGTCATTGGCTGAGGAAATGGTAGGTGGTTTCCAGTTTGACCAATCTTCAACATGTGCAATTGAGGTTGATTTATCTTCTGATTTCTTTTCAGTGGTCTTAATCTCTTCTTCTGGTTTTGGTTTTACAGTAGGTTTATCCATAAATTTCTTGTTAAGCTCTGCTTGTTCTTTTGCAAAGGCCCTGACTATGTCTTTGGCACTTTCATTTCCTTCCATAGGTACTCTCTGATAATTGGGGAAGAGGTAAGATGCTCCTTGGGTTCTGACAATTCTTCTGTCTAAATCTTCAGCAAGGTGAGTGCATCTAGTTGCTGAATGTCCTTCTTCCTTGCAGTAAGCACATTTCATTGGTGGTCTTGGAGCCATCTGAGCTGGTATGTAAGGTTGGTAACTGGATGAAAGTGGGGGTAAAGGATTCCTTTGCCTGTATGGCTGATTATTTTGGGGAAATCTTTGCTCTTGATTATTGTTCCAGTTCCTTCTTGGTGGATTCACTGCTTCTGAAAGGCTTTTAAGTGGATTCAAAACTTCTTTAACTGATTCTTTTCCTTCATTTCTTGGTTGAGGCTCTGGTTGTGGAGGATTTTTGATCTTTTGGGCGAGTTCTTTTACTTGTTTTAAAACTTCATCCCAGCTTTCATCCTCAAATCTTGTTTTCTTTTCTGGAGGTTTTGGTTTAGAAAATTCTTTTTGTTGAATAAGTACCTTGGCCTCCAAGTCTTGTTCAATGTATAATTTCAAAATATCCAATCTTGGAATGATGTAACCTCCATCCAAGGCTTGAACCATAGCTCTGTCTTTAATCATTTCTTTGTAAATTGATTCTTGAACACTAGTGGAAAGGCTGGCCAATATTTCCTGGTTATGCTTGATATCACCTTGGATATATTGGTATCTTTTGAGGTAAGTGATGATTGCTTCATATTCCCCAATGAATTTTCTGTATTGAGTCACGTTTCTTATTCCACCTTCTTGTTGAGTTTTTGTGAATAATTCAGTGATTGAGGATAATCTGTATCTTCTTTCAGGTGAGACTGTTCCCCATCTTCTTTTCATATCCACTTTCAATTGATCCCAATCAGCTGTTTCATATCCTGGCATTCCTTCAATATGATAACTGATTTCTTCATCTTTTGTCCAAAATGCTATTTGTCTTGCAATGTCTCTTCCACTTGCTCCTTCAATTTCTGCAATATTTTCAACTTTCTTGATGAATCTTTCAACATCCTTTCCATCAAACCACAAGTTATAGTCCTTGGCTCTGATTTTCACTATTGGAGTAGTGTTTCTTGGAATTTCTTGATGTAATGGAGTTGGCATTTGGGAAGAAATGTTGACTCTTCTTGGTAAGTGTCTTTGTTCTGTATAAGGTGTTGATGTGGCCATGGGTCTAGGATAAGGTGAAGGTGATCCATGCTGCCTGAATGATCTTGGAAGGGTGGTTTGCTCTTCAAGTGGACTATTTTGTGGAGTATAACTTGATGATTTACTTTTCCCTTCTTTTTTGAGTAGTGCTAGTAATTCTGCTTGCATTTCTAGCATCTTCTGCTGAAGTCTCTCTGTTGAAGACATTTCTTCCTGTCCTTCAACAGTTTCTTCATTAAAGTTTTCTTCCTGGATTTCTTCAATACTACCAGGTAATTTTGATGATGAAGGTTTATCCATTTTTGATTGGTTTATTTCTTCTTTTGATTCTGGTATTGAGTTATTGATTTTATTTCTTTCAAGGAGATCAAGGAAAAATTTCTCCACAACCTTCAAGTCCCTTTTATTGGTCCTTGGTGTTGCAATTGGGAAATTGGAATATTTATTTGATTCCTCCCCTAGTTCTGTTTCTTGCTTTGGTGGATAATAGTAATGGTCAGAGTGAGTTGATGATTCAGATTCTTGAGATGATGGTTTTTGCTGATTTTGATTATTTGACTCCAGTTTTTGTTGTGAAAGATATTCTGGAGTAGTTAAGTTTTTTTTTTTTATTTTAATTTTAATTTTTATTGAAGTTGAGGTTATCTGGCCACTGTTGGGACACCAGATGTGGGAACTCCTCTTGTGTGGGATTAAAATGAGGCAGTACCTGGAGGGGGAAATCACAGGTAACTAGTTTTGAATTGCTAATAACTCCTGTAACCAAGGGTGGCAAGGGTGTATTGCCTGCCCCTCCTGAAATACTGAACAAAATCTTCCTTGGAGCTCACAAACCAAAATAAAATTAGTAAGTGGCTTTACAACTGCAGAAGACAAAATTCAGCAGTCTCAGATCAGACCTATTCAATAAAATAATATGAAAAATAATGTCAGTAATTTGGTTAATTTTTAGATTTTAATGAAATACTTGTCTGTTTAATTTTAACAATTTTGGTTAAATTGAGGTTAGTTGTTTCTTCTTGGTGATAATTCCTTGGTAGGTTGGGTTATTTAAGGTTTTCTGGAAAATTTGATTGGTGTTGTTAAAGGTAATTTTGTTGAGGTATAGTTATAATAGAGAAAAATAATTTTTGAAAGGTTTTTTATTTTTTTTTTAGGAGTGTTTAATAATAAGATAAAATATCACTTGTTAAGTTTAAGAGGTAAGATTCTTTGATATTTGATTTTTAAATGGGTAAGTTAGTTTTAAATCTTGATAAATGGTGTTTATTTTACTGGATAAAATATTTTAATAGAGTAGTAAGCCTAATCTTGGGTACTGGGTAATTTTTATTTTTATTTTAATAATAATAAGATTCCACTGAGCTTAGCTACTGGGCAATCTTCAACACTATAGTTCCACTGAGCTTAGCTACTGGGAAAGTAAATTTACTATAATTTTCTGGACTACCTCCCAGATGAGGGATGAATTATTCCTATGCTCCTACTGTGCAGTGGATATAATCTGCATGGGATATATTTGCATGGGGGGGGATTTTGAAATTTGGGGGAGAGAGCCCCTCTATTTATACCTTTTGGGAGCCCAGGGGGCCCTCCATGGGAGCTGTCTTTTTCCACCTTAATTCCTCTTGATTTCATCATGTGACTCTGTTTTTGGTGAGGACCTTTCTTGCATGGGTCAGGTGATTTAAGGTTTGGTGATAATTTTCTCTCTGCACAGCCTCCATTTATCACATGATTGTCTTTTGGTGGACTAATTATGATGTGATATTCTTGGATTTTCCTTGCATGCATGAGGTGATTTCATTTTGGCTGAGGATTTTTCTTGTGCACAGCCTCTTTTCTGTCACGTGATATTCTGTTGGTAGATACAGTATCACATGATGACCTTGTAATTCCTTTGCATATGTCCTATTTTAGGTTTGGTAGAAATGGCTGTGTAATTTATGCAGGTGTCATGGTTGTTTTTCTTCTTTTTGAACTTTAAAATGAAGTCAGGTGATAATTTCTTGCACTGGTGAATTTACTGTTATGTATGAGCTGATGTGATTTTTTGAGTTTGGCACATGCTGTGCATAGTCATGTGGTTGATATTTAATTAAAATTGTGTACTGCATGCAACCTGTTGTAACTTGCTTTGGTTTGCATGAGGTGATGAGTGGTGTAAATAAATATGTTTTAAGGCTTTAAGTGGGGTTGCTGTGGATATAAGATAAGGTACTCCTGGGCTGTGTTTTAAATGAATTGCAGGAATTCCATGGAGCTGAGCTTTGCATCATGTGACTTTGAATGCAAGTTGGCTGTATAGCTAATGCATGTGTCATTTTCTTGCTGCATGAGTCCTGTGGCTGTAAGGGGGTGTAATTTAAAGGGTGGTACCTTGTTTGTTGTAACTATTTTACTATATGTAACTTGATTTTACATATGCATAATGAAATTGAATAATTTATTTAAACACATACACTGCCCTTTGGTGCCTGTGCAATGGTTTTATGAGTTAAATCCAGCTTCTTGCTGTAAAATTGACCTTTTGGGTGTAAATTTGAGTGTAAGTCTGCCTGTAGGCTGGATTGACTGCTGTTTTGGGGTACTATGAGCTTGAGCCTGGTGAAAAAAAAATGGTATGGAATACCACAATACCAGATGAAAGCAGTAAGAAAAGTTGAATGGAGTGGAAAAAAAAACCCCATACGATCGAAATGAAGTGGGGGAATGAAGAGAAGAGGATGCAGAATTTTTTTTAACTGGTCTCCCCGCCCTGCGGAGAATTGGCCGGTGGGCAAAGAATCTTCCAGAACCCCATCGAATATTTGTAGAGTAGGAGATCGGAAATGCCTTTGGGGCCGGAGAATCCCACGGGGGGCAGGCTTAATCAAGACCAGTTCAATTTCCAAACAAACGCCACTTCAAGATCAACAACCGCCACAGTTGCGGATCGTCCGGAACTTACTTAATCCGCGCATAATCAAGAAACATTCTCCAACAATATTTAAAACCTGATCCCACTTTTATTCTTTTCTTCTCTCATCTCACCTTTTGCATTCTTACTTCTATTCGCTCCCTCTCTTAATTTCTTTCCTTTACTTTGCTTCTAAAATCTTGTTTCGTTTATTAAAAAAAAAAGATCTCATTTGATTCAGGTATTGTCTCATATCAAAACTCTTGTTCAAGTGATAATTCTAGTGACTGATGTTCATCCCAATATCAGATTACACGTTGTTGATGCTGCTCTACTGTTGTCTTAATATTGTTTTATACTGGGTGTCCACCGTTTAGGTATTCTATTGTCCTTCTATACTAACACCCTATATTATTGTTGACGTAATCTTATCACCGTTTAGTTTTGTTCTCTAAAACTAATGAGCCATCTAACCCTGTCGTGACAGTACGTCTATTACTCAGTTAGTCGTAGAATTGCTTTTTTTGTTTATTTCAAGCAGCAATGCCTGCAGGTCTCTTTGAATGGAACTGTATGCATTTGCGTTGTTTTAGTACGAGTTGTCAGTACTTTGTTTTTTGAGTAGATTCTAATGATCGACTGTCATTTATCTATCGGCTTGTCATAATTACCACTCTGAGTGCTACTTTCTACTAAGGGTGCCACCCGTGGGAATCCCCAGCATATCTGTGCATACCTATCCCCGTCCTCGCCATATTTCCGGGGAGTTTTTGGTCAACATTCTTTACCGGTACCAAACCGGACACTTTTGGAGGGGTCGGTTGGGTTGGTCGGAGAGTACCCCTCCAGACTCCCACTTGATTTTTTCCTCATCCTTTTTTTTTATAAAAGGTCTGCCACCAACCCTTCCTCCCTTTCATCCTCTGAAGTTTTTTCTTACTTTTTTTTATAGGCTGTGCCACCAGCCCTTCCCCCGCTTTCATCCTCTCATTTTTTTTCTCATTCTTCTCTATTTCCTCCCTCAACCTCATTTTTTCTCTGCTATGGTTATTATCCAGCTCTGCCCATTTGCAAGTTGCTATTGAACCAACTGCTCTTTTACAATAAAAATACTTCTATTACCAAAGCCATTTTTTATAAAAATCCTTTTTATTTCTTTTTTTTGATATTATTTGTGAAAATTTCTTTCTATCAAGTTTACCTACAACAATCACCATGTCATTGGCCGCTGTTTCCCAAGCATCAAGCCCTAGTGAGGCTGTGGCCACCACTCAAGCATCATTAAGCATGGCACCAACCAACCCCAAATGCTCTTGGGTATGGCTCTATTTCACAGATCTTACTAATGGATCTGTTGAATTCCAAGTAACCAACAACTCTGGAACCCTTTGTCAAAAACAATTAAAACACAATCGGACTGGAAGTACAAAGTTCATGAGTGATCATCTTAATGCTTTGCATTGCTTAAGCAAACCAAGCAAGAAGTATTCAAGTTGTGGCACACTTGATAAATATATTCAAAATGTCAGACCCAAGCAGGTGAGTCCAATTTTATTCTATGTATATTTGCTTTGTATTTACTTGTGGATTCTTTCTTACACAATCCAGGCTCTTTCTTCAGATACGTTGAAAATGCCATTTTTTACATGATTTCAAACTGTGATCTTTCTCTATCTATTTGCAAAAATCAATCATTTTGAGCCATTCTTGAATTGTGCAATCTGTCTGTAAAACCAATACTTGTTGGACAAACAGAAATTTCAGCACACCTATCAAACATATATTTTTATCACCAATAACATATTCAATACTTGTTATTCACCAACAAAGCTTTTGTCTCATTCACTACCAATACTTGGACCAGCCCTAATATGAAATGCTATATGGCTGTAACTGGCCACTTAAACATATTTTAAATTCTGTTGGGTCTCACTGAAATCCAAGGTGAGCTTTTTCTGATTTATTTAACTTTTTTTTACTTGAACATTTTTTGTTAGGTGATCATTCAGGGACCTTGCTAGCTGAAGAATTTCGGCAAATTCTTGAGCGATATAATCTTGAAGACCATATTGTTTCAATAACCACAGATAATGCATTGGTTTCTTCCTTCATCAGCCAAACCAATCTGATTGGTTGTATGGCTCATACAATTCACCTCTCAGCACGCGATGGAATTCAGGCGCTGGGTAAGGGAACTGAGCCAAATCAAGAAAATGCTGACAATGGCCCAATAGCCATCTGTAGTATTGTTGACCCACCAGAAGGTCAGAATTTGAACTAAAATTCAATAATCTCATGCATTTCAGGCCTTGGCTCTTATATTAGGCAGGGCCCACAATGAAGAGAGAAATTCATCACAGTTGTGAAGCTGTTTTATCAAGGTCAATAACCTTTTAACAAATGTTTGTACAAGATGGAACTCAACCTATTACTTGTTGGAATGCACATGGTCACTCAAGGAAGCATACAATCAAATCTGTGGTCCAACAACCATGCAACAGTATTGACTATCCTCTCTTGAATGGGACAAAGTCAAGGTAATAATTGACTTCCTTTATCCCCTTTATGAAGCTACCACCATAATATGTGGATCAAAGTATCCACCAATGAATTATACCCTACCACTTTATATCTTACTCATCAAGCAAATCAATCAGGTAAGTTTTTTTAGTATTGATCTTTTTCTTCTGATAGCTGATGGTGTCTTATTATTAGGCTTGTGAAAACTATGATGTTCAGCCAATCCAACCCACGGCGGAAGCAATGGTAGCAAAGCTATCAAAATACCTGCAACTTCAGCTCATCAAGACCTCCGCAATTTTTGCAGCTGTTCTTGACCTGTGCTTCAAGATCAAATTTTTCAAGACCTACAACTCAACACTTGAAGAACTTGGTACTTCAGCAAACCAGTTCTCCAAGATTTTTGAAGAAAAAGCAAGGAAGCAGTCCAATGGTGAATTTTGATGAGAAGGACTCTGGCTTTTTCAATGAAATGTACTAATCCACTCCATTTGAAGTGAGTTCCTTCAAACATGAACTCAATCAATGCTTATCAGAACCAATTGAACCAAAGGCTACCAATATCCTCAGCCTTTGGAGATCACGGGAAACAATGTTCCCTACCCTTGAAGTGATGGCTTGTAAGTATTTAGCTATACCAGCTACCAGTGCACCATCTGAAAGAATCCTTTCAGGAGGCCGAAAGATTATTACTTATCAGCGCGAATCTCTTTCAGTGATGCATGTAGAGCATTTGGCTTGTCTCAAAAGCTGGTTACGCACCTTTGGGCCTCTCTACTCCAGTGATAATTAGTTAATTCCCTCACTTATTTTGTATTATTTCTTTCTATCATGAAATACAAATTAGTCTATTCTGAGCACAAAAGGGTAAGGGTTCCAGGCTCTCTTGAGCCACACAATGGCCCCTGTCCCCTGCAGAGCCCCAAAAGACTTTCCTTAACTAAGTTCTTCCCAGTCTTTGACCTTGAAGGCCTCCCCTTAGGGGATTCCTTGAAAGCCCGGGTACAGGCGGAAGCCTTACTGTCTACAATACTTGATGCAGTTCTGTATTGGTATTCTTCTAGAGCTTTATTGAAGTGGTTAATTGATTTCAAGTCACTTGATGAGGTTCTAATGCAAGATTTCCCTGTTTGTATGTTATTTCTCGTTAATTTTGTGTTACACCATTTTTCAGTCCTCCTTCAGTGCATGTGAGATCATTAAATGATTTGTGGAAACTTCTGTGTTCTTTTTCTATTCATTTGCAGCCACTATACTTTTTCTGGTGCCAATAATTATGTTGAGAAGATCCAGATGATTGCATTCAGCTGCCCATTTCTGATTGTTGATTCTGGTACTGTGGAAACTCTTGTTGAAGTGAAGATACATTTGCGTTTAAAAAACAAGTATATGCAGGAAATGAAGTCCTGTAATAAGTTTTAGTTGTTGATAATATTAATTTCTTAATTGAAAATAGCTGTATATAATGTTCTTTATCTGAAAGACTTGATGTGCTTGAGAAGCTGTTATGATAGGCTCTAGCCTGTCGGATGAAGCTACAGCTTGATTTGATCATTGGTGACTGCAATTCAGCCAATAATTCTTCATATAAGTACACACTCTTTGCTGTGCTACAGCTGGGCACATTGATGGTGATTTTTTATGCACCGCATAACAGTTCTTAATTCCTAGCCTTAGTGTAGCTGTATAGAAGTACAGGTGAGGTTGTCCTCAAAAGGCCCTTCTCAAAGCCTAAAATGTATCCTTAATTGGTAAAAAGTTTCATGAGAGGAGTTAGATAGCATTAAGCTAAAAGTAATGAAGAAACACAAGTCAGCCTTCAGAATTTTTTCATATAAATAGACCTCTTCCTCTAATTCCATGCCCTTAAATATTCATCCTGTCGTTGTAATGACTGAATTAATTTTCACGAAATTATAATTCCAATAATATTGAAATAAATTTGGGTAACATGGCCATAGTACCCTATTAAGTGAAAGATTTTGTTCTTTGACTTCAACAACACCATTCAAACTCTCCTTTTTTCCTTCACTGTTATTTTTTATGTCTCTAAAGGCCTTTTTATTTTGTTTTCTATATGAGAATCTTTATCAATCAGATCTTGGTGCCCCAATAAGAGCTTGAGATAATTGATATCTATCAGATCCCATCTTGTAAGCTAGTAATAGTATCAAAGGATAAAATAAGAAAGAAATATATCTTGATAATTTTCTTCATATTTCTGATGCAATATGAGAAAATATTGTATAGATTCCCCAAAAAGGTGGCTTCTATTAAGAAAGAGCCAATTTAATCTACAAATTTGGCTTATAATAAGCAAAATCAATCTAAGAGTAGAATACACAAAATAAGTTAACCAGTAAAATTAGGTTGAATTCTATAAATCCCCCCAAAAAATACTATAGTTCATTAGTTGACAAAAAAAATATTTATCTAGAATAAGCTTAATTAGATAAATAGTTGATTCCATTTTGTTTTTGTTTTTTTAAAAAAATAAAACAATAAGATAATAAAATAATTAAATACTAAAATACCAAAGTATTCAATATCAAAATAATAAAATGATAGAATGATGAAATAATGAAATAATAAAGTAATAAAATAAAATAATAATGAAATTAACGGATAAAAATAAGGATAGGATTATATTCTGTATCTAATTATTTATGAGTTTTGTATAAGTATATGTTATCTTTTTCAAATATTCAGATTATTATCTGTTTGGTAAGTTTATATATTAATAAAACAATTCCCTGAAGAATACCAATAAGTGATTGAAGCTTTTTTAAATACTAGCTCTCTCTTACTTCCTGTTTTGAAAAGGAAATTATTCAAAGGTAATGTACTTTTTTCTTATTTTGTTCTTATTTAATAAGTATAGTGTCAGTTGAGACTAATTCTGTCTTATTTTTAGATTTATCTATTTTTTTCTTATTATAATTTTGTTTTTTTGAATATTTTTCTGCTAATGACTCCAATTAGAAATGAGACGAAATAGATAAAAAATAAGGAAATAGAAATAGAGTATAATCCTGACATTATTTAAGTTATTTCTTTATGGTTATCATCTAATGATATGGGTTGAATTGAAGTTTATTGTTCTTTTAATTTTATTTTATTTTCCTATAATTAATGATGATGATGATTGTTTTGTTTTTTTGTTTTTTTTAATCTTGAGAAAAACAATATAACTATAGGAGAAGATATTCAATGCTTCTAAGGTTATGTGAATTGAAGCTTATATTTTATTCTCCGTCTCTTTGTTTTGAGTATTAAAAGGAAATTAAATTAAAAGAGATAAAATAAAAACCATTCAAAATGGAAGAAATAAATAATAATTCAAATGGAAATAGGATGGATGATGAATAAAGAATTGAGGACTTAGCAGGTGAGATTTATTTTAATTAATTCCTTTGAACAAGTATTTTCTTTACTAATTCTTGTTTATAAACTCTTCCTCCCCTCCATTTCCCTCTTTTGAGACCTTTCAAAATGTATTCTTCACAGAAAGAGTTGCAATCTTCTGTATTCAGTTTAGCTCTATAATTTTTAATTCTAAGTATTTTAGGTATAAGTGATTTTTCCCAATGACAATCCCATGTGGCCTTTTTTACAATATAGCCTCTTGAGATATTGCTAATTTTTCCATTTTTAATTTCAAAATCCTGAAGGTTTATACAGTATTTGCATTCCCAGGTCCTCTGAAATAGTGATTTCCTGAGGCGTTCATCCATGTTAAATGTTTCATTCCAGTATGGGTTTCCAAGGTTGCATTCAATTCCCTCCCAGGTCAGTAACTCCACGAATTTGTGTTTTGTAAGGTTAAATACAGGGAATTCTTTCCATGAATGAGATATTATAATTTCTGATAGTGATTTTTCTTTTTCAAATATGTCCTAAAACTCAACATGTGGAAGGACTATTGTGGAAATATTAGGGAAGGGTTCTGGTTTTATTTGCAAGAACCATTCAGGATATTCATTCAATTCTTGTGGAATATTGTCATTGGACTAGACTACTTCTTCTGTAAAGTTGATATATGCGTCCATTGACCAAGTATTCTTTTCAAGTAATGGTAATGAGTCCATTTTTGAAGGATTTGGTGGATTTTGAAGTGTTAAAGGTAACATGACTTGAAAATAGTATCAAATTTATTTATTAAAAGAATTTTGTTTGGACAATTCTTTTTGTTTCTTTATTCAATTAGGATTGATTAAGCTGTAAACTCCTTTCCTCAAAACAGGAATTCCCTGAAAAGAGTTTCATAGTTTAAGGGTAAGTTTAATGGGTTTTAGATGATAATTTTGGGTAAGAATTTGAATATTCCTGTTTAATAAGGCAGGAGGTCACTGCCTAGTGATTAATCAAGTTGTAAATTGACTTCCTTATTGGTTTTTTGAATTCTAGAGCTCTTATGTGTTTCCAGGATAGCCGTGAATGGTTTGAACTTTCATTGGTTCATTACTCATTGAAAAATTTGATGATTGGTTTTGCCAGAAATCCCCATAATTTTCAGCAATTCCTTGACTCCTTGAAGTTCTTATTTTCTTGATATTGATGTAGCATCCTTCCAGTTCCAAAGTTTTTCTTTATTGAAATCATCAGTTTCTGCTTTTCAAATTAGATATTTATTAATAATTTGGTCTTCCTTAATTAATTCTTCCCCATAGGATCAAAAAATTGGTGAATTGGTCATGATGGATGTAATTGATATTTTTTTGTAAGGTTATTATAATTATTATTTTCTGAGAAAGACTTTGTTGATTAATTTCTTCTCTGATAAGGCGCAAAGTCAATGCCTAGTGAGAGAAAAATTGATAAAGGAAACTAATGACACATTTGATGAATGATACTTATACATTTTTAGAGAAAAATTGTTTATTTGGTTGATTTTATTTAGAGTTGAGATCCCCCAAGTGGGAAAATTGAGTGTCTGTTGAGTAACCTGGCCAAAATCAGCTTTTTGAGGGCTTTCACAAAGGAATTTCTTCCCTCAATTTCTGGTTCTGATGGAAATTCAGACTACCACAAGTCTTCATCAATGAATATATATACATCCCCAACCCATTTCAGTCTTCCAGTTTCGTATGTTGATCCATTCAATCCAAGGTACCACTTGGCCCAAATTTGATTGAAGTAAATTCCTCTTTTGTGTAATATTCAAGTTGAAAATGTTCTATCCCAGAATTTATTTGAGAGGCTTCCTTTAATTCCCTCTTCATGGGCCTTCACATAAATTTTCTTGAGCTTCATCCCCATAAATTTCTTCAAAGGTAATATATGGCAAGTAAAGGTAGTTTTATTCATGTTCTAAGATGGATGCTGTTTCATCATTTTCATTGGGAGGTTTCTGGATGAATTTGGGGTTTCCGGTTTCCATTAATAAGGTTCTTCTTGGTAGTTTGATGGTCTGTCCAAGAAGTTGATATGGTATGTGTATTTTAAATTTTTGTCTCTTTATCCAACAATTTTGATGTCTTTTTGCTATTTCATTGATGATTTCTTCATCTGTAAGCCCATTATTTTCACTAAATTTGACTCTCTTCCTTTTGGGTTCAATTTTGAAAGGACTTCCATTTATTATTTCATTTCCATCTTCCAGAATCTGGAAGGTTTCTTCAGTCTTATTAATTGGCATGTGAATTATTCTGGGCGATCCATCTTCAGAGTTGGAGTCTTCAAGTTGTATTTTGAGTTTGTTTGGCCATTTTTTGTTTTGTAACTATTGCCCAAGTAAATCACTTTTTGGAGATATGGATAACCCTTGGGTCTCTTGGGTTGAATGTATCATGGTATTGTCTCCTTTTTCCTTTTGAAACTTCTTTTCTGGAGTATTTCTAACCAATTTTTACATACTGCATAAATCCATTCCTCTAGGTGGACTAGTTTGCCATCCAATTGATTAAGGTTTTCATATTGGTATGCATAATCTTCTTGCATTAGGCTCTTTATAGATGAGTATTTCCCCTTGTTTATGGAAAGAATCTAACCTAATATTTTTGTCTGCCAATAAGGGTCTTCCAAGTACTATATGGACAGATTTTTTGCAATGAAAAAGTGGATTTGAGCTTCTTCACCTGAAGAAAAAATCATTGGAGTAAATTCTGAAAGTGCCACTAAGGAGTTTATATGCCCTCTCATGCTTCTGAGGTTCATGTTAACATTTCTTGTTGTGAGTGAGGCTTTCATTTCTATTCCTTCTGGTATGATGTTGATTTATGCCCCAGTGTCCACCAATGCTTTGATTGGATATTCTTCTTTTCCAATAAATATTTCCATGAATACCAAAGGACAGCAATGATGAATCTTGGGCTTTGGTACTTCTTTGGATCCAAATGAAAATAGTTTTTCTTGAAGATCCATTAATTTTAATTATTTAATTTTCTCCTTGTCTCTTTCTGATAATTCCTGTAATTTATGGACAAAATTTGGTGACATCCAGAAACTTTCTTCAATGGTGATGTTGATCTTTTGTTGCTTAATTTTCTTGAGGATTTTGTGAATTTATAGGTTGGTTTCAGCTTTCTTCTTTTGAGGTTTCCTGAACTTCTTTTCTTCTTTAGGAACCTTTACATCTTCATTCTTATTGGCAATATTTTCAATTTCCTCCTCAGGTTGGTCTGGTTTTGGAATATTGAATTTTTGGAATTTGTGGTGAATTATGACTCTTTCTTCCTCTTTTTCTTCTTAAATTTAAGTTCCTGGAACAGCTGCTTTCCTTTTTGGCTCTTGACTTTGCGCTTTTCTTTCCATTATTTGTTTTAGTCAAATGTGTGATTCAAAAAGGTCATTGGCTGAGGAAATTGTAGGTGGTTTCCAATTTGACCAATCTTCAACATGTGCCATTGAGGTTGATTTATCTTCTGATTTCTTTTCAGTAGGCCTAAAATATTCTTCTTGTTTTTGTTTGACCACTTGGTTTTCAATAGTTTTCTTGTTTATTTCTGCTTGTTCTTTTGCAAAAGCCCTGACTATGTCTTTGGCACAAACATTTCTTTCTATAGCTACTCTGTGATAATTGGGAAACAGTTAAGATGCTCCTTGGCTTCTGAAAATTCTTCTGTCCAGATATTCACCAAGGTGAGTGCACCTAGTTGCTGAGTGGCCTTCTTCCTTTCAGTAAGCACATTTAAATGGTGGTCTTGGAGCCATCTGAGCTGGTGTATAAGGTTGGTAACGGGATGAAAATGGTGGTAAGAGATTCCTTGGCCTGTATGGCTTATTATTTTGGGGAAATCTTTGATCTGGAGTATTGTTCCAGTTCCTTCTTTGTGAATAAATTTTTTCTGATAAGGTTTTGAGTTGATTTAAAACTTCTTTGACAGATTCTTTTGCTTCATTTCTTGGCTGAGATTCTGGTTGCGGATGATTTTTGATCTTTTGGGTGAGTTCTTTTACTTGTTTGAAACTGCGTCCCAGCTTTCATCCTCAAATCATGTCTTCTTTTCTAGAGTTTCTTGCTTATAAAAATCTTTTTGTTGAAAAATTACCTTAGCCTCCAAGTCTTTTTCAATGTATAATTTCAAGATCTCCAATCTGGAAATGATGTAGCCTCCATTCAAGGCTTGAACCATGGCTCTGTTATCAATCATTTCTTTTTAAATTGACACTTGAATACTAGCTGAAAGGCTGGCCAATATCCATTGATTATGATTGATATCCACTTGGATATATTGGTATCTTTTGAGGTAAGTGATTATTGCTTTATATTCCCAAATGTGGTATCTGTACTGTGTCATGTTTCTTATTCCACCTTCTTGTTGAGGTTTTGTGAACAATTCAGTGATTGAGGATAATCTTTATCTTCTTTCAGGTGATAATGCTCCCCATCTTCTTTTCATATCCACTTTAAATTGATCCCAATCACATGTTTCATATCCTGGAATTCCTTCAATATGATAGCTTCATTCTTCATCTTTTGTCCAAAATGCTATTTGTTGTGCAATGTCACTTCCTCTTTTTCGTTCAATTTCTGAAATATCTCCAACTTTCTTGATAAACCTTTCAACATCCTCTCCATCAAGCCACAAGCTATAGTCCTTGGCACTGATTCTCACTATTGGAGTAGTGTTTATTGGAATTTCTTGATTTAATGGAGTTGGTATTTCAACAGAAATGCTGACTTTTCTTGTTAAAGTCCTTTGTCTTTGTTCTGTATAAGGTGTTGATGTCCCCATGGGACTTGGATAGGGTTAACGCAGTCCATGTTTCCTGAATGATCTTGGAAGGTTGGTGTAAGGTGTAGATATGAAATTTTTATTAGAAATCAAGTACTTTTCCTGTCCTAAAAATCTGTATAAGATGAAATTGATTAAAATTAATAATAATTCATATTTTTGAGAGAAAATATTCAAAATTTATTGTTTCTAGCTTTTTAAGTATAAGACAATAATAATATAAAGATTCATTGTTTTACCAACAATAAGAATGTATCCAAAAGTACTCTGCAAGAGATATTTAAGGCTACAAAAGAGATTCTTTCAAGAGCAATTCCAATTGCAATTAATCGAGCAAAGAGCTGCAAGAAGTAAATTTAAGAACAAAGTCTTAAAAAAGATCTTTAAAGAGAAAGCATTCCCAAAAGTGATTAGTGCATTTGGAAACAAAGTGAAAAAGTTAATAGTGGTGAAAGATGCTTTAATTCACTTATGGGATGTTTCAGGGGTAAACATCATTATAAAAGTTACAAAAAATGATTATAAATTTTTTTTGACATGGTTTAAAGGTTTTAAATGATTGAAGAAAGGTGGTTGGAGTCTTTTATTTATTAGTTTAACAGTGTTTAAACTAATTATAAAAGGAAAAGATTCTAACATGAAGAGAAAAGTGGGGCAAAGAAGACATTCTTTAGAGCCACCAATTTTGTTACTCCAAAAGTAAAGTTTACTTTTATCAGGTGTGAAGAGCACTCTGACAACAGAAAAGCCAATTATAGAATTGTTGAACCCTATTTTAGACCAAAAAAGGGCTGGTTTTAGCCATTTTGGAGAGTTAAATCAGCTATTTCTGTAGTAATACCTGGTTTTAAGCCTTCAAAACATGTTATAATGTGTGTAAGAGAGGTCAAAAGCAGTTGAAACTGTTCTTACTATTATTGTTTTAACTTAAGGGTAGTTCTACCCTCTGGGCAACAGTTAAAACTGTCCTGGTTGGTATCAAAACCTCATCATCAGTTGAGACACAGACCTTGTGACTCAATTTCATGGAAAAAGTGATGAATGCTTGTGTGGATTTTGACACATCGCGCCTGTAAGCAAGGAATTTGGGAGTCTGGCTCCCCCTTAGAGCCAAGGTTCCTTTTTCCCCCCAGAATCAATCTGTCCAATTTTTTTTCTCTAATTCCTCAACAAGTCTTATAATTGTAATTGAAATATGTAATTAAATTGAGTTTTTACATTACACAAATGTAGTAATCAATACCTCATATGTAAATTAAAGCTCACTTATGTAACACAGGCACACCTTTTGACATTTCAATTGAAAATACTTCAATTCCACATGACTTCTAAGCTACACACCACACCTCAATTTTAAAACAAAAATTGATGGTTAACACCATTTGTGATGTGAATCAACTTAAGGATTTTAGGATTTGCAACTTTTGTACAGAAAATACTAAAAACTCAATTTAAGCATATTTAGAGTTGAGTTATAGAATGTTTACCTAGAGGTGACCTCATCCTATTTTTTATGAGGAATTCAATGGTGAAATAATTTTCATATGTTTATTTATTGGATAAAAATTCAAAATAATTTTTATTTAACTTTTTTCAAAAATATTCTAATCTTAATATTTTTGTTAAAAATTCATCTTTACTTAATTTTTTCAAGTAACAATGTATTTTAAAAATTTCAGATTTTAAATTCTAATCAAAATTTTCTATTTATGTCTTAATTTTGTATAATATGAATAAATTTATTTTAATTATAATTGTTAATTATTTGTGGTCTTTTGGGCACATGAAAATACCCTTAAACCTCACAGGTGGTCTGTTCTTCAAGTGGACTATTTTGTGCAGTATAACTTGATGATATATTTTCTCCTTCCTTTTTGATTAGTACCAGTAATTTTTCTTTCATTTCTATTGTTTTCTGATGAAATCTGTCTGTTGAACACACTTCATCCTTTCCTTTAACAGTATATTCATTAAGGTTTTCTTGATAGATTTCTTCAATACTGGATGGTAATTTTTATGATGAAGGTTTATCCATTTTTGATTGGTTTATTTTGTACTTTTATTCTGGTGTTGAGCTACTTATCTGTTTCTTTCAAGGAGATGAAGGAATAATTTCTCCACAACCTTCAAGTCTCTTTTATTGGTTCTTGGTGTTGCAATAGGAAAATTAGAATATATTCCTGATTCCTCTCCCAATGCTGTTTATTTCTTGGGTGGATAATAGTAATGGCATATTTATTTGATGATTGAGACTTTTGAGAAGAGTATTTTTTCTGATTTTTATTGTTTCACTACAGTTGTTTTTGTTATGATACAAATTCTTGGTGTAGTTGTTTTTTGTGGTAATTTTGATTGAATTGATTTGTTATTGAAGTTTGAGGTTGACTGAGCCACCTTTGGGATTCTGGGTGTGGTAACTCCTCTTGTGTGGGATTAAAATGAGGCAGTACCTTGAGGGGTAAACCACATGTAACTAATCTTTATTTGCTGATAACTTGTGTAACCAAGGGTGGCATGGGTGTATTGCCTTCCCCTCCTAAAATACTGAACAAAATCTCCCTTGGAGCTTAAAAATCAAAAATAAAATCATTGAGTGGCTTTACAACTGCAGAAGACAAAATTAAGCAGTATGAGGTCAGACCTATTCAACATATAATGAAAAATTTAATGTCATTGATTTGGTTACTTTCTAGATCTTAATGAAATACTTGTTTGTATATTTTTCATTTTTAGTGAAATTCGGGTGAGTGTTTTCTTCTTGGTGAGAAAGTTGTGGTTGGATGGATTATTTAAGGTGTTCTGGAAACTTCTATGAGTGTTTATAGAGGTGATTTTGTTAAGATAAGGTTATAATAGAGTAAAAAAATTTTTGAAGGTTTGTTATTGTTTTGAAAGTGGTCAATAATAAGATAAAATTGTATTTTTCAAATTTTCAAGGTAAGGCTCTTTGATATTGGATTCTCAAAGGGTTAAGTTAATTTTCAATCTTATTAAAAGGTGTTAATTTTACTAGGCGAAATATCTTAACAGAGTAGCAACCCTAATTTTGGGTACTTCATGATTTTTATTTTTTTTAATACTAAGACTCCACTGAGCTTAACTACCAGGCAATATTCTACACTATACTTCCACTGAGCTTAGCTACTGGGAAAGTAAATTCACTATAATATACTGGAATACCTCCCAGGTGAGGGATGACTTATTCCTGTTCTTATAATATGCAAAGGATATAATGTGCATGGGGGGATTTTGAAATTTTGGGAGACAGAGCCCCCTTCTTCATCCCTTTTGGAATCCAAGGGGGTTCTCTATGGGAGCTGTCTTTTTCCACTCTAATCCTTCCTGATACCATCATGTGACTTTGTCTTTGGTGAGGACTTTTCTTGCATGGGTCAGGTGATTTAAGTTTTGGTGATAATTATCTATCTGCACAGCCTGAATTTATAACATGACAATATTTTGGTGAGCTGATGATGACATGATATTCTTGGATTTTCCTTGCACGCATGAGGTGTTTTCATTTTGGCAGGGGATTTTTCTTATGCAAAGCACCTTTTCTGTCACATGATATGATGTTTTTGGGTGCAGTATCACATGACGACCTTGTATATCCTTTGCATATGTCATAATTTAGGCCTAGTAGAGGTGGCTGTTTAATTTATGCAGATGTCATGGTTTTCTTTCTTTTATTGAACTTTAAAATGAGGTCAGGTGATAAGTTCTTGTACTGATTAATTTACTGTTGTGTATGAGATGATGTGATTTTCTATTTTGACACATGATGTGCATAGTCATGTGGTCTATATTTATATAAGGGTGTGTGCTCCATGCAGAATGTTGTAAGTAGTTTTGACTTGAATGAGGTGATAAGTGGTGTAGAGAGTTTTGATTCTATTCTAAGTTTTCAAGTTGGTTTGCTGTGGATATAAGATACAGTTGTCCTGTGGCTGTGTTTGGAATGAACTTCAGGAAATCCATGGGGTTGAGCTTTGCATCCTGTGACTTTTCTATGTTGAATGCAAGGTGGCTGTGTAATTCATGAAGGTTTCATTACCTTTCTGCATGAGTTCTGTGGCTATAGAGGGGGTGTAAAGCTGGGTGGGGTGTGTAATTTACAGGTTGGTACCTTATTTTTTGTAACTATTTTGTTATATGTAACTTAATTTTTGACATAAGCATAATGAAATGGAATAATTTATTTAAACACATACACTTCCCTTTGGTGCCTGTTCCATGGTATTATGAATGAATTCCAGCTTCTTGCTTTAAAACTGACATTTTGGTGTAAATCTTGACTGTAAGTCTTCCTGTGGGTTGGATTTACTGCTGTTATGGGATACTATGAACTTGAACCTGGTGAAAAAACAGTATGGAATACTGCATCCCATTCTCCATTTCATGCTTTCCCCAAAGAACCAGGGTGGTCAATACCAACATGGGTGCAGAAGTTGTGACTGAGGAGCAAGAATTGATCCTAAAACAACTATTAAAGAATCTTCTAGAAATTCTGTTTTTTTTTTTGATTTTTGAAATTCCTGGATTACACAACAACTTACAGTGTCTGGCCCACAATTTAACTTCGCAGAAAAGGAATTTTATGGCTACAGAAGCATCACAACTAGACTTCAAACAAAATAAGAAATTCTTTCATGAACTCAATGACTTCCATCTGAAACCTACCTTTGTGGGGAAATTGATTGTTGGACCAACCAGGACCATAACGAAATCCACTTAGCTATGGTCCTGCAATTGATCAATGGAATGAATGATGAATCTTGAAAGTCACTTGTTACATCTGAGGTGAGTGACACATTATCTGATTTTGTAAGGTGTGTCTATTAAACTCTTGATAATAGTAGCAAAATCAAGAGTACTATGACTGTCCTCAGTAGAAATGTGTAATATAATGAAATATTACAACCACAAATTTAAATATAATTATTAAAACAATTATATATAAAAAAAGAGTTTAATTATTCTTATAAGAATATAATAATAATAAAAAAAATAATTATAATAAATTATAATTATTCTATTATTTTTATAGTCACTGACAGTTATAACAATAAGAAGTGTAAAGCTCTTAATGAGACAATTACATGTGGAAAATATGAATATTAACCACTTATAAATAGTATAAATATTATTTATAAAAGAATTAAAAACACACTGTGCGGAAATAATTCTTATAGAATAAAAATTCTATATAAAAAAACAAATACTAGATAAAAAAATATAGAACAGTAGAGAAAACTTACTTATGATGTTTATTTAATACAACAAGTCAAACAACAACATTTATTATATTAAGTAATAATTATAAGTTAAAAACACACCAAAAATCAATAATTTTAAAGATAAAACAATCTTTCATAATAAAAACTAAGATTAAAGAGTTTTTAAGAGGAAATTGTGGATTTTGAAAGATATTTAAGATAATTTAATTTTATATAATAAAATATATTATTGGTGATTACAACAATAATCTAAATTCTATGATTTCAATTCTTTAATTTTAATTAATAAAGAATAAAATAACTTAAGAATTATTTTAATAATAAGATTTTATATTTAATAAAACTTTACCTGTTTAAATTTCTAATATGATTGGATTGATAATGAATGATGGACAAAAACAGTGATGAAAAGACTCTTTTTATGTCTTCAGAGCAGCTCTCATGATTCATAATGGATACAGAGGGCGTGCTCAGGTCAAAACTGGAAAACAATGCTTAAAAATAAAGTTCTTAACTTAAGGTAACTTAATTTTAATTCCAATTTAAAGTTAACAGGGTTATTCTTAACTCCATGTAGCTTTAATCCTCATTTAAACTAATTATTTCAAGTCTTTAATATAAATAAACTTATTTATATTAAAGCTAATCACATGAACAACTTAAAAATAGAGTTTCAAGCAGAAATCTTTAAAACTCAATTTTTAATGAATTTTTAAAGAAATTATAATTTTCTTTGAGCTTTAATTAAAAGAGTAACTTTCCAAGCCAATTACCAAGAAAATTTATTTATAAAAGATACATAAAATTGAATTTATATGTAGATAATATTAAATTGTAAGCTGTGTGAAATTATCAAGCAAATCCATTAAGAATTGGTTTTTTATTGAATTTTTGAAGTTATTGCTATCTTTCCATGTAAAATAGCAATACACACCAAACCTTAAGTTTTAATAAGGTTTTAATGCTTGTAACCTTAATGTTTTAAGCTTAGTTAAGCTTTAACAGTTCTTAAAACCTTGAATTCAAGCCTGAATATTGGGATTTACCCTCTGGCAGCTTGAAATTCCTGTCTCATTTGGGATAAAACCAGTTTAAACTTTAAGTTGGATCAAAGTCTAATCTTAAAGTTTAAATAAGGTTGAAAATTCTCCAATACAGGTGGACAACCTCAATTTAATCCTTGCAGATCCAAAAAGCTGGGTACCCCAGCTCTACTTGGTCTTTTTCCTTTGTCCCACCTTTTTGCATGGATTTTGCCCTTTGATTTATTTAAAGCCATACTATGGCCTTAAACCCTCTTAAATGGAGCTCATGCAGGATTTAAATTCTGTATGGCAAATCCTTAGCCAATTCAGTAAATATACACCACACCTCAATTTTAACTAAAACTTTGGTAAGTTTGCATAAACCTTATGCAACTTTGAATTTAAGCTTATTTAAGCTTAAATTTAACAATTTTAAAAAAATGTTAAAAAAGTTACATTAGTACTGTGAGATTCTCAAATCTTCTAATAACATAAGAAATAAGTGTTTTTTGGTATAACACCTTATGGATGTACCCTAGGACATTTTTGGTGTACAATCCAAAATTGACATAATATTCATAACTTTGTTTATCCAAAAAAAAGTTATACTTATTTTTTGTTATTTTTTATTTTAAATTCAATTAAAAAGTCTGTTGAAGAAAATTTTAACTGTGTATAAAGTTATTTGTGGCCTTATGGGTATGTTATACATACCTCACAGGCTCACATTCCCTACCACCAAAAAAAAATTGCACCACAATTTTTCCTTTGTAGTATACCCCCAAGTTATTTGGGGGGATAATCCACTGTCCAGCCTCTCTACCTATACTTTTCTAAGTATGTAAAGCACACAATTCAAACTTTTCATTGAGCAATTTGTCTTCGCTCATGTCTGAATCTTCTGGGAAACTTTTTGGGAATCAGGTATTTTGCTTTCTACAATCCATTTATCTTGATGTTGTGGATTTTTATACCTGACTAAGTATTCTCTTTCATTTTTTCCCCTAAGTCTTCTTTCTTTCAAGACTTTTAGTACCTTTTTATCCTCACTTTGATCTAGTGGGGGTACTTCTAAGGGTGTTTCATTTCTTAAAGGAAATAATTGCTTATCACTTGAAGTGTAATGCTTTACTAGACTGACAGGGAAAGCTGGATGTTTGTTTTCCAGTTCTCCTGACAGTTCTACCTGTACTACATTTGTCCCATGAAGGGCTTTAATAATAAATAGTCCTGCAAAGGAATCTTTTAATTTCTTTGGGCCTTTAATGTTATTAAAGTTCAAGGTTGAAACTAGTATTAAGTCCCCTACTTTGAATTCTGGGGTCTTATGACTTTTATCCCATTTCTGTTTAGCATATTCAAAGGCGTCATTAATGCTTTGATTTGCATGATGTCTTACTTTATCAAGCAATAGCTTATGGCTTGAAGCAGTTGGATGAATATCAATCAGATCTTTTTTCAAAGTATAAATTGGAAGTTTGGGGTTTTATCCTTTTTCCAACATCGCAGGAGTTTTGCCTGTTGAAGCATGGATGGAGGTCTTGTAGGCTAATTCCAATGCTGGTATAAGAGTACACCAATCATGAAAAATTGATAAAGGAAACTAATGACACATTTGATGAATGATACTTATACATTTTTAGAGAAAAATTGTTTATTTGGTTGATTTTATTTAGAGTTGAGATCCCCCAAGTGGGAAAATTGAGTGTCTGTTGAGTAACCTGGCCAAAATCAGCTTTTTGAGGGCTTTCACAAAGGAATTTCTTCCCTCAATTTCTGGTTCTGATGGAAATTCAGACTACCACAAGTCTTCATCAATGAATATATATACATCCCCAACCCATTTCAGTCTTCCAGTTTCGTATGTTGATCCATTCAATCCAAGGTACCACTTGGCCCAAATTTGATTGAAGTAAATTCCTCTTTTGTGTAATATTCAAGTTGAAAATGTTCTATCCCAGAATTTATTTGAGAGGCTTCCTTTAATTCCCTCTTCATGGGCCTTCACATAAATTTTCTTGAGCTTCATCCCCATAAATTTCTTCAAAGGTAATATATGGCAAGTAAAGGTAGTTTTATTCATGTTCTAAGATGGATGCTGTTTCATCATTTTCATTGGGAGGTTTCTGGATGAATTTGGGGTTTCCGGTTTCCATTAATAAGGTTCTTCTTGGTAGTTTGATGGTCTGTCCAAGAAGTTGATATGGTATGTGTATTTTAAATTTTTGTCTCTTTATCCAACAATTTTGATGTCTTTTTGCTATTTCATTGATGATTTCTTCATCTGTAAGCCCATTATTTTCACTAAATTTGACTCTCTTCCTTTTGGGTTCAATTTTGAAAGGACTTCCATTTATTATTTCATTTCCATCTTCCAGAATCTGGAAGGTTTCTTCAGTCTTATTAATTGGCATGTGAATTATTCTGGGCGATCCATCTTCAGAGTTGGAGTCTTCAAGTTGTATTTTGAGTTTGTTTGGCCATTTTTTGTTTTGTAACTATTGCCCAAGTAAATCACTTTTTGGAGATATGGATAACCCTTGGGTCTCTTGGGTTGAATGTATCATGGTATTGTCTCCTTTTTCCTTTTGAAACTTCTTTTCTGGAGTATTTCTAACCAATTTTTACATACTGCATAAATCCATTCCTCTAGGTGGACTAGTTTGCCATCCAATTGATTAAGGTTTTCATATTGGTATGCATAATCTTCTTGCATTAGGCTCTTTATAGATGAGTATTTCCCCTTGTTTATGGAAAGAATCTAACCTAATATTTTTGTCTGCCAATAAGGGTCTTCCAAGTACTATATGGACAGATTTTTTGCAATGAAAAAGTGGATTTGAGCTTCTTCACCTGAAGAAAAAATCATTGGAGTAAATTCTGAAAGTGCCACTAAGGAGTTTATATGCCCTCTCATGCTTCTGAGGTTCATGTTAACATTTCTTGTTGTGAGTGAGGCTTTCATTTCTATTCCTTCTGGTATGATGTTGATTTATGCCCCAGTGTCCACCAATGCTTTGATTGGATATTCTTCTTTTCCAATAAATATTTCCATGAATACCAAAGGACAGCAATGATGAATCTTGGGCTTTGGTACTTCTTTGGATCCAAATGAAAATAGTTTTTCTTGAAGATCCATTAATTTTAATTATTTAATTTTCTCCTTGTCTCTTTCTGATAATTCCTGTAATTTATGGACAAAATTTGGTGACATCCAGAAACTTTCTTCAATGGTGATGTTGATCTTTTGTTGCTTAATTTTCTTGAGGATTTTGTGAATTTATAGGTTGGTTTCAGCTTTCTTCTTTTGAGGTTTCCTGAACTTCTTTTCTTCTTTAGGAACCTTTACATCTTCATTCTTATTGGCAATATTTTCAATTTCCTCCTCAGGTTGGTCTGGTTTTGGAATATTGAATTTTTGGAATTTGTGGTGAATTATGACTCTTTCTTCCTCTTTTTCTTCTTAAATTTAAGTTCCTGGAACAGCTGCTTTCCTTTTTGGCTCTTGACTTTGCGCTTTTCTTTCCATTATTTGTTTTAGTCAAATGTGTGATTCAAAAAGGTCATTGGCTGAGGAAATTGTAGGTGGTTTCCAATTTGACCAATCTTCAACATGTGCCATTGAGGTTGATTTATCTTCTGATTTCTTTTCAGTAGGCCTAAAATATTCTTCTTGTTTTTGTTTGACCACTTGGTTTTCAATAGTTTTCTTGTTTATTTCTGCTTGTTCTTTTGCAAAAGCCCTGACTATGTCTTTGGCACAAACATTTCTTTCTATAGCTACTCTGTGATAATTGGGAAACAGTTAAGATGCTCCTTGGCTTCTGAAAATTCTTCTGTCCAGATATTCACCAAGGTGAGTGCACCTAGTTGCTGAGTGGCCTTCTTCCTTTCAGTAAGCACATTTAAATGGTGGTCTTGGAGCCATCTGAGCTGGTGTATAAGGTTGGTAACGGGATGAAAATGGTGGTAAGAGATTCCTTGGCCTGTATGGCTTATTATTTTGGGGAAATCTTTGATCTGGAGTATTGTTCCAGTTCCTTCTTTGTGAATAAATTTTTTCTGATAAGGTTTTGAGTTGATTTAAAACTTCTTTGACAGATTCTTTTGCTTCATTTCTTGGCTGAGATTCTGGTTGCGGATGATTTTTGATCTTTTGGGTGAGTTCTTTTACTTGTTTGAAACTGCGTCCCAGCTTTCATCCTCAAATCATGTCTTCTTTTCTAGAGTTTCTTGCTTATAAAAATCTTTTTGTTGAAAAATTACCTTAGCCTCCAAGTCTTTTTCAATGTATAATTTCAAGATCTCCAATCTGGAAATGATGTAGCCTCCATTCAAGGCTTGAACCATGGCTCTGTTATCAATCATTTCTTTTTAAATTGACACTTGAATACTAGCTGAAAGGCTGGCCAATATCCATTGATTATGATTGATATCCACTTGGATATATTGGTATCTTTTGAGGTAAGTGATTATTGCTTTATATTCCCAAATGTGGTATCTGTACTGTGTCATGTTTCTTATTCCACCTTCTTGTTGAGGTTTTGTGAACAATTCAGTGATTGAGGATAATCTTTATCTTCTTTCAGGTGATAATGCTCCCCATCTTCTTTTCATATCCACTTTAAATTGATCCCAATCACATGTTTCATATCCTGGAATTCCTTCAATATGATAGCTTCATTCTTCATCTTTTGTCCAAAATGCTATTTGTTGTGCAATGTCACTTCCTCTTTTTCGTTCAATTTCTGAAATATCTCCAACTTTCTTGATAAACCTTTCAACATCCTCTCCATCAAGCCACAAGCTATAGTCCTTGGCACTGATTCTCACTATTGGAGTAGTGTTTATTGGAATTTCTTGATTTAATGGAGTTGGTATTTCAACAGAAATGCTGACTTTTCTTGTTAAAGTCCTTTGTCTTTGTTCTGTATAAGGTGTTGATGTCCCCATGGGACTTGGATAGGGTTAACGCAGTCCATGTTTCCTGAATGATCTTGGAAGGTTGGTGTAAGGTGTAGATATGAAATTTTTATTAGAAATCAAGTACTTTTCCTGTCCTAAAAATCTGTATAAGATGAAATTGATTAAAATTAATAATAATTCATATTTTTGAGAGAAAATATTCAAAATTTATTGTTTCTAGCTTTTTAAGTATAAGACAATAATAATATAAAGATTCATTGTTTTACCAACAATAAGAATGTATCCAAAAGTACTCTGCAAGAGATATTTAAGGCTACAAAAGAGATTCTTTCAAGAGCAATTCCAATTGCAATTAATCGAGCAAAGAGCTGCAAGAAGTAAATTTAAGAACAAAGTCTTAAAAAAGATCTTTAAAGAGAAAGCATTCCCAAAAGTGATTAGTGCATTTGGAAACAAAGTGAAAAAGTTAATAGTGGTGAAAGATGCTTTAATTCACTTATGGGATGTTTCAGGGGTAAACATCATTATAAAAGTTACAAAAAATGATTATAAATTTTTTTTGACATGGTTTAAAGGTTTTAAATGATTGAAGAAAGGTGGTTGGAGTCTTTTATTTATTAGTTTAACAGTGTTTAAACTAATTATAAAAGGAAAAGATTCTAACATGAAGAGAAAAGTGGGGCAAAGAAGACATTCTTTAGAGCCACCAATTTTGTTACTCCAAAAGTAAAGTTTACTTTTATCAGGTGTGAAGAGCACTCTGACAACAGAAAAGCCAATTATAGAATTGTTGAACCCTATTTTAGACCAAAAAAGGGCTGGTTTTAGCCATTTTGGAGAGTTAAATCAGCTATTTCTGTAGTAATACCTGGTTTTAAGCCTTCAAAACATGTTATAATGTGTGTAAGAGAGGTCAAAAGCAGTTGAAACTGTTCTTACTATTATTGTTTTAACTTAAGGGTAGTTCTACCCTCTGGGCAACAGTTAAAACTGTCCTGGTTGGTATCAAAACCTCATCATCAGTTGAGACACAGACCTTGTGACTCAATTTCATGGAAAAAGTGATGAATGCTTGTGTGGATTTTGACACATCGCGCCTGTAAGCAAGGAATTTGGGAGTCTGGCTCCCCCTTAGAGCCAAGGTTCCTTTTTCCCCCCAGAATCAATCTGTCCAATTTTTTTTCTCTAATTCCTCAACAAGTCTTATAATTGTAATTGAAATATGTAATTAAATTGAGTTTTTACATTACACAAATGTAGTAATCAATACCTCATATGTAAATTAAAGCTCACTTATGTAACACAGGCACACCTTTTGACATTTCAATTGAAAATACTTCAATTCCACATGACTTCTAAGCTACACACCACACCTCAATTTTAAAACAAAAATTGATGGTTAACACCATTTGTGATGTGAATCAACTTAAGGATTTTAGGATTTGCAACTTTTGTACAGAAAATACTAAAAACTCAATTTAAGCATATTTAGAGTTGAGTTATAGAATGTTTACCTAGAGGTGACCTCATCCTATTTTTTATGAGGAATTCAATGGTGAAATAATTTTCATATGTTTATTTATTGGATAAAAATTCAAAATAATTTTTATTTAACTTTTTTCAAAAATATTCTAATCTTAATATTTTTGTTAAAAATTCATCTTTACTTAATTTTTTCAAGTAACAATGTATTTTAAAAATTTCAGATTTTAAATTCTAATCAAAATTTTCTATTTATGTCTTAATTTTGTATAATATGAATAAATTTATTTTAATTATAATTGTTAATTATTTGTGGTCTTTTGGGCACATGAAAATACCCTTAAACCTCACAGGTGGTCTGTTCTTCAAGTGGACTATTTTGTGCAGTATAACTTGATGATATATTTTCTCCTTCCTTTTTGATTAGTACCAGTAATTTTTCTTTCATTTCTATTGTTTTCTGATGAAATCTGTCTGTTGAACACACTTCATCCTTTCCTTTAACAGTATATTCATTAAGGTTTTCTTGATAGATTTCTTCAATACTGGATGGTAATTTTTATGATGAAGGTTTATCCATTTTTGATTGGTTTATTTTGTACTTTTATTCTGGTGTTGAGCTACTTATCTGTTTCTTTCAAGGAGATGAAGGAATAATTTCTCCACAACCTTCAAGTCTCTTTTATTGGTTCTTGGTGTTGCAATAGGAAAATTAGAATATATTCCTGATTCCTCTCCCAATGCTGTTTATTTCTTGGGTGGATAATAGTAATGGCATATTTATTTGATGATTGAGACTTTTGAGAAGAGTATTTTTTCTGATTTTTATTGTTTCACTACAGTTGTTTTTGTTATGATACAAATTCTTGGTGTAGTTGTTTTTTGTGGTAATTTTGATTGAATTGATTTGTTATTGAAGTTTGAGGTTGACTGAGCCACCTTTGGGATTCTGGGTGTGGTAACTCCTCTTGTGTGGGATTAAAATGAGGCAGTACCTTGAGGGGTAAACCACATGTAACTAATCTTTATTTGCTGATAGCTTGTGTAACCAAGGGTGGCATGGGTGTATTGCCTTCCCCTCCTAAAATACTGAACAAAATCTCCCTTGGAGCTTAAAAATCAAAAATAAAATCATTGAGTGGCTTTACAACTGCAGAAGACAAAATTAAGCAGTATGAGGTCAGACCTATTCAACATATAATGAAAAATTTAATGTCATTGATTTGGTTACTTTCTAGATCTTAATGAAATACTTGTTTGTATATTTTTCATTTTTAGTGAAATTCGGGTGAGTGTTTTCTTCTTGGTGAGAAAGTTGTGGTTGGATGGATTATTTAAGGTGTTCTGGAAACTTCTATGAGTGTTTATAGAGGTGATTTTGTTAAGATAAGGTTATAATAGAGTAAAAAAATTTTTGAAGGTTTGTTATTGTTTTGAAAGTGGTCAATAATAAGATAAAATTGTATTTTTCAAATTTTCAAGGTAAGGCTCTTTGATATTGGATTCTCAAAGGGTTAAGTTAATTTTCAATCTTATTAAAAGGTGTTAATTTTACTAGGCGAAATATCTTAACAGAGTAGCAACCCTAATTTTGGGTACTTCATGATTTTTATTTTTTTTAATACTAAGACTCCACTGAGCTTAACTACCAGGCAATATTCTACACTATACTTCCACTGAGCTTAGCTACTGGGAAAGTAAATTCACTATAATATACTGGAATACCTCCCAGGTGAGGGATGACTTATTCCTGTTCTTATAATATGCAAAGGATATAATGTGCATGGGGGGATTTTGAAATTTTGGGAGACAGAGCCCCCTTCTTCATCCCTTTTGGAATCCAAGGGGGTTCTCTATGGGAGCTGTCTTTTTCCACTCTAATCCTTCCTGATTCCATCATGTGACTTTGTCTTTGGTGAGGACTTTTCTTGCATGGGTCAGGTGATTTAAGTTTTGGTGATAATTATCTATCTGCACAGCCTGAATTTATAACATGACAATATTTTGGTGAGCTGATGATGACATGATATTCTTGGATTTTCCTTGCACGCATGAGGTGTTTTCATTTTGGCAGGGGATTTTTCTTATGCAAAGCACCTTTTCTGTCACATGATATGATGTTTTTGGGTGCAGTATCACATGACGACCTTGTATATCCTTTGCATATGTCATAATTTAGGCCTAGTAGAGGTGGCTGTTTAATTTATGCAGATGTCATGGTTTTCTTTCTTTTATTGAACTTTAAAATGAGGTCAGGTGATAAGTTCTTGTACTGATTAATTTACTGTTGTGTATGAGATGATGTGATTTTCTATTTTGACACATGATGTGCATAGTCATGTGGTCTATATTTATATAAGGGTGTGTGCTCCATGCAGAATGTTGTAAGTAGTTTTGACTTGAATGAGGTGATAAGTGGTGTAGAGAGTTTTGATTCTATTCTAAGTTTTCAAGTTGGTTTGCTGTGGATATAAGATACAGTTGTCCTGTGGCTGTGTTTGGAATGAACTTCAGGAAATCCATGGGGTTGAGCTTTGCATCCTGTGACTTTTCTATGTTGAATGCAAGGTGGCTGTGTAATTCATGAAGGTTTCATTACCTTTCTGCATGAGTTCTGTGGCTATAGAGGGGGTGTAAAGCTGGGTGGGGTGTGTAATTTACAGGTTGGTACCTTATTTTTTGTAACTATTTTGTTATATGTAACTTAATTTTTGACATAAGCATAATGAAATGGAATAATTTATTTAAACACATACACTTCCCTTTGGTGCCTGTTCCATGGTATTATGAATGAATTCCAGCTTCTTGCTTTAAAACTGACATTTTGGTGTAAATCTTGACTGTAAGTCTTCCTGTGGGTTGGATTTACTGCTGTTATGGGATACTATGAACTTGAACCTGGTGAAAAAACAGTATGGAATACTGCATCCCATTCTCCATTTCATGCTTTCCCCAAAGAACCAGGGTGGTCAATACCAACATGGGTGCAGAAGTTGTGACTGAGGAGCAAGAATTGATCCTAAAACAACTATTAAAGAATCTTCTAGAAATTCTGTTTTTTTTTTTTTGATTTTTGAAATTCCTGGATTACACAACAACTTACAGTGTCTGGCCCACAATTTAACTTCGCAGAAAAGGAATTTTATGGCTACAGAAGCATCACAACTAGACTTCAAACAAAATAAGAAATTCTTTCATGAACTCAATGACTTCCATCTGAAACCTACCTTTGTGGGGAAATTGATTGTTGGACCAACCAGGACCATAACGAAATCCACTTAGCTATGGTCCTGCAATTGATCAATGGAATGAATGATGAATCTTGAAAGTCACTTGTTACATCTGAGGTGAGTGACACATTATCTGATTTTGTAAGGTGTGTCTATTAAACTCTTGATAATAGTAGCAAAATCAAGAGTACTATGACTGTCCTCAGTAGAAATGTGTAATATAATGAAATATTACAACCACAAATTTAAATATAATTATTAAAACAATTATATATAAAAAAAGAGTTTAATTATTCTTATAAGAATATAATAATAATAAAAAAAATAATTATAATAAATTATAATTATTCTATTATTTTTATAGTCACTGACAGTTATAACAATAAGAAGTGTAAAGCTCTTAATGAGACAATTACATGTGGAAAATATGAATATTAACCACTTATAAATAGTATAAATATTATTTATAAAAGAATTAAAAACACACTGTGCGGAAATAATTCTTATAGAATAAAAATTCTATATAAAAAAACAAATACTAGATAAAAAAATATAGAACAGTAGAGAAAACTTACTTATGATGTTTATTTAATACAACAAGTCAAACAACAACATTTATTATATTAAGTAATAATTATAAGTTAAAAACACACCAAAAATCAATAATTTTAAAGATAAAACAATCTTTCATAATAAAAACTAAGATTAAAGAGTTTTTAAGAGGAAATTGTGGATTTTGAAAGATATTTAAGATAATTTAATTTTATATAATAAAATATATTATTGGTGATTACAACAATAATCTAAATTCTATGATTTCAATTCTTTAATTTTAATTAATAAAGAATAAAATAACTTAAGAATTATTTTAATAATAAGATTTTATATTTAATAAAACTTTACCTGTTTAAATTTCTAATATGATTGGATTGATAATGAATGATGGACAAAAACAGTGATGAAAAGACTCTTTTTATGTCTTCAGAGCAGCTCTCATGATTCATAATGGATACAGAGGGCGTGCTCAGGTCAAAACTGGAAAACAATGCTTAAAAATAAAGTTCTTAACTTAAGGTAACTTAATTTTAATTCCAATTTAAAGTTAACAGGGTTATTCTTAACTCCATGTAGCTTTAATCCTCATTTAAACTAATTATTTCAAGTCTTTAATATAAATAAACTTATTTATATTAAAGCTAATCACATGAACAACTTAAAAATAGAGTTTCAAGCAGAAATCTTTAAAACTCAATTTTTAATGAATTTTTAAAGAAATTATAATTTTCTTTGAGCTTTAATTAAAAGAGTAACTTTCCAAGCCAATTACCAAGAAAATTTATTTATAAAAGATACATAAAATTGAATTTATATGTAGATAATATTAAATTGTAAGCTGTGTGAAATTCTCAAGCAAATCCATTAAGAATTGGTTTTTTATTGAATTTTTGAAGTTATTGCTATCTTTCCATGTAAAATAGCAATACACACCAAACCTTAAGTTTTAATAAGGTTTTAATGCTTGTAACCTTAATGTTTTAAGCTTAGTTAAGATTTAACAGTTCTTAAAACCTTGAATTCAAGCCTGAATATTGGGATTTACCCTCTGGCAGCTTGAAATTCCTGTCTCATTTGGGATAAAACCAGTTTAAACTTTAAGTTGGATCAAAGTCTAATCTTAAAGTTTAAATAAGGTTGAAAATTCTCCAATACAGGTGGACAACCTCAATTTAATCCTTGCAGATCCAAAAAGCTGGGTACCCCAGCTCTACTTGGTCTTTTTCCTTTGTCCCACCTTTTTGCATGGATTTTGCCCTTTGATTTATTTAAAGCCATACTATGGCCTTAAACCCTCTTAAATGGAGCTCATGCAGGATTTAAATTCTGTATGGCAAATACTTAGCCAATTCAGTAAATATACACCACACCTCAATTTTAACTAAAACTTTGGTAAGTTTGCATAAACCTTATGCAACTTTGAATTTAAGCTTATTTAAGCTTAAATTTAACAATTTTAAAAAAATGTTAAAAAAGTTACATTAGTACTGTGAGATTCTCAAATCTTCTAATAACATAAGAAATAAGTGTTTTTTGGTATAACACCTTATGGATGTACCCTAGGACATTTTTGGTGTACAATCCAAAATTGACATAATATTCATAACTTTGTTTATCCAAAAAAAAGTTATACTTATTTTTTGTTATTTTTTATTTTAAATTCAATTAAAAAGTCTGTTGAAGAAAATTTCAACTGTGTATAAAGTTATTTGTGGCCTTATGGGTATGTTATACATACCTCACAGGCTCACATTCCCTACCACCAAAAAAAAATTGCACCACAATTTTTCCTTTGTAGTATACCCCCAAGTTATTTGGGGGGATAATCCACTGTCCAGCCTCTCTACCTATACTTTTCTAAGTATGTAAAGCACACAATTCAAACTTTTCATTGAGCAATTTGTCTTCGCTCATGTCTGAATCTTCTGGGAAACTTTTTGGGAATCAGGTATTTTGCTTTCTACAATCCATTTATCTTGATGTTGTGGATTTTTATACCTGACTAAGTATTCTCTTTCATTTTTTCCCCTAAGTCTTCTTTCTTTCAAGACTTTTAGTACCTTTTTATCCTCACTTTGATCTAGTGGGGGTACTTCTAAGGGTGTTTCATTTCTTAAAGGAAATAATTGCTTATCACTTGAAGTGTAATGCTTTACTAGACTGACAGGGAAAGCTGGATGTTTGTTTTCCAGTTCTCCTGACAGTTCTACCTGTACTACATTTGTCCCATGAAGGGCTTTAATAATAAATAGTCCTGCAAAGGAATCTTTTAATTTCTTTGGGCCTTTAATGTTATTAAAGTTCAAGGTTGAAACTAGTATTAAGTCCCCTACTTTGAATTCTGGGGTCTTATGACTTTTATCCCATTTCTGTTTAGCATATTCAAAGGCGTCATTAATGCTTTGATTTGCATGATGTCTTACTTTATCAAGCAATAGCTTATGGCTTGAAGCAGTTGGATGAATATCAATCAGATCTTTTTTCAAAGTATAAATTGGAAGTTTGGGGTTCCATCCTTTTTCCAACATCGCAGGAGTTTTGCCTGTTGAAGCATGGATGGAGGTCTTGTAGGCTAATTCCAATGCTGGTATAAGAGTACACCAATCATGGGTAAAGCCATCAGAATCTTTAAGCTCCAGTCCATAAGCACAAAATCTTCTGATCATTTCCTCAAGGGTTTGAATCATTCTTTCTGCCAGTCCATCTGTTTGCGGATGGTAGGCTGTTGAGAATGATAGTCTTGTACCCAAAAGCTTATGTAAATTAGTCCATAAGGCTGATGTAAGTCTTGGGTCTCTGCCACTAATAATGTTTTTAAAGAGACCAGTATGGGATATTACTCTATTCCAGATCAAAAGAGCTGTATCCATAGCTGTGTCATCTTTGTGACATGGTAAAAAGATTGGTGTTTTGCTATACCTGTCCACAATATCAAGACATGCATTGTAACTTTTATCACCTCCAGGTGGTAAGGCAGTTACCCAATCCATGTGAACCACTTCCCATGGGGTACTTGGTTCTTGAATATGGATCATTAATCCAAATCTTTTACCAGTAGCTTTATTGGATTTCTGGCATCTATCACAACTGTGACAGTACTCAATGACATCTTATCTCCAAGATGGCCACCAGGCACATGTCTTAATTCTTTCCATAGTTATGTCTTCAGACAGATGTCCAGAATATATGTTATCATGGCATTCTAGTAATATGGTGTTAATCAACATTCTACTACATAGGACCATGACACATGTGTGTTTAGATCTATGATATAGTATACCATCAAACAAATGGAATCTCCCATTATCATAAGATGTTTTCCAAATATCATCCAGAGAATTAGCCAATGCTACATCTTTGCAATCTTTGTCAAGTAGAGCAGTAAGAATATGACAATTCTTATCTTGCTTATAGCTTTCTCTAACTTCCTCTAAGAATTCTGTTCCAACATTTGTGATATTAATTCCTTCAATTGGAATTTGAGGTTCTGCACTTATAGGAACATAGGCAGGGTTATCAGGTGTATTTGGCAATGCCCATCTACTTAAGCCATCAGCATTCTTATTAATATTTCCAGATTTATGTACTATGGTCATATTGCCTCTATACTCCTTTATATCAATCTGCCATCTTAACATGTGTCTGTTTGGAGTTTTCATGCTAAGAAGTGATTTTACAAAATTACAATCAGTAATTACTTCAAACACACTACCATCAAGATAGTAATGAAGTTTTTCCAAATCCCAAACAAGGAAAAGGCACTCCATTTGGCTAGCTCCATATCTGGCCTCAGTAGGTTTAATTTGTCTTGAAATAAAACAAATTGGACCTTCATAAGGTTTGTCATTGACAATTTGAACCTGATGAAGAGCAGCTTCTAAACCTTCCCCACATGCATCAATATACAGCTTGAAAGGAAGCTTCCAGTCTGGCATCAATAATAATGGTGCATTGGTCAAGGTGTGAGCCTTAGAGGTAATTTCATATACCCAAAAGACCACAAATATAAAAAATAACATATTAATATAAATAAAATAAATTTATTTATATTATTAAAATAAAAATAAAAATATAAATATAAAATTATATTAAAAAATAAAAAATTAATTATAATTTAAAAATAAAAATACATTAAATTTTGTAAATATAAAATTACATTTATACTTGAAAAATTTAAGTAAAAATGAAATTTTAACAAAATTGTGAAAAAATAAATAAATTTGGAAAAAAGTTAAATAAAATTTATTATAACTTTTTATCCAATAAATAAACATATAAAATTTATTTCACCATTGGATTCCTCATAAAAAATCAGGTGGGGTCACCTCTGAGTGAAATTCTTGTAACTCAACTCTAAATAAGCTTAAATTAAGTTTTTAGTATTTTCAATACAAAATTTGAAAATCCTCAAAACTTTAATTGAATTCACACCACATGTGGTGTTAACCATCAATTTTTGTGTCAAAATTGAGGTGTTGTGTTTAGTTTAGCAGTTATGAGGAATTGAAGTATTTTCAATTGAATTCAATTGAAATGTCAAAATGTGCGCGTGTATTACATAAGTGAACTTTGATTTACATATGAGGTGTCAATTATTACTGTATTGTACTGTACAATTGAATTGAATTACATATGTAAATTATAAGTATAATACATGATGAGGAATTAAAGGAAAAATAAATTGGAAAGATTAAATTTGGGGGGGAAAAGGAACTCCAGCTCTAAGGGGGAGCTAGACCCCCAAAATCCTTGCTGACAGGCGTGGGATGTCAAAATTCACGCAAAAGTTCATCACTTTTGGCCTGGAATTGAGTTACAGGGTCTGTGGACTCAATTAATGATGAGGTTTTGATACCAACTGGGGTAGTTTTAGCTGTTGCCAAGAGGGTAAAACTACCCTTAAGATAAAACAATCATAATAAAAACAGTTTTAACTGGTTTCTACGCCTCTGACACACATTCTGACGTGTTTTGAAGGCTCTAGGCCTGGTATTGCTATAGTAATGGCTGATTTAAGGGTCTAAAATGGCTAAAAATGGCTAAAAATGGCTTAAACCAGCCCTTTTGGTCTAAACCAGGGTTCAATGATGCCATAATTGGCTTTTCTGTTGTCAGACTGTTTTTCACGACTGACAAGAGTATAATTTTCTTTTGGAGTAAGAGAATTGATGGCTATAAAAGAATGTCTTCTTTGCCCCACTTTTCTCTTCATGTTAGAATCTTTTCCTTTTATTAATTAGTTTAAACACTGTTAAACCAATCAATCAAAGATTCCAACCACCATTTTTAAACCATTTTAATCCTTTTAACCACGTGAAAAAATCATTATAATCATTGTTTGTAACTCTTATAATCATTTTTACCCCTGAACCACCCCAAAAGTGAATTAAAGCATCTTTCATCACTGTAAACTTTGTCACTTTGTTTCCAAATTCACTCTGGTCACTTTTGGGTGTGTTTTCTCTTTAATATCCTTTTTAAAGACTTTGTTCTTTAATTAATTGCTTGCAGTTCTTTGCTCAATTAATTCCAATTGAAATTGCTCTTGAAGAAATTTCTTTTGTAGCCTTAAAATATCTCTTGTAGAGTATTTTTTGGATAAATTTTTATTGTTGGTAAAACAATAAATTTTTATAATATTATTGTTTTATACTAATAAAGTTATAAACAATAAAATTGGCGTGTTTTCTCTTAAAAATAATATTTCATACTATTTTTAATTGAATTTTACCTTATACAAATTTTGAGGACAGGAAAAGTACTTGATTTTTAATCAAAGTTTCATATCCACACCTTACACAAGGCATACTTGATTTTCTCATATGCTTGAATCCTCTCCTGTGTCATTTCAAAAATAGTTTGTTGATCACAAATTCTGTATAATGATCTGGCATGGATAGCAAAATCTCTAAGGTGTTGCCTGTAATAACTGGCAAACCCTAAAAGAGACATCATTTCTTTTTTCTTCTGGGGAATTTGCTTCAGTAAAACTTCAGCCACTTTGTTCCTGTCAACACCAAGGCTCAGTCCTGAGACTACATGTCCTAGAGCTTTTAACTCATGAAACCCAAAATTACATTTTTTAAGAGATATTTTCATGTTCACTTGAAGAATTTTCTTCAGTAGTAATGCAAGTCTCTCTAAATGTAATTGCCAAGTTTCTGAACAAATGATAATATCATCAATATAGATGATTAACCATCCTTCTGACAATTCATGTGGGAAGATGGTATTCATCATTCTCTGCTAATGAGAGGGTGCATTTTTAATACCAAAAGGCATTCTCAAATACTCATAAATTCCACAATGAGCAATTATTCTCAATAATTTCCTAGCATGAGGTGTCAAAACATTCTGGTGAAAGCCTTTTAGAGCATCCATGGAAGTAATGAATCTTGCTTTGGATAACTGAGTCAAAGTCTCATGAATTCTAGGGATTGGATACCTGTCTGGAATAGCATAAGTATTCAGTGCTCTAAAATCACCAACCATCCTTGACTTATCATTATGCTAAGTAATGATTACTCGAGTTGTGACTTCTACCTCCTCATTGTGTCCAGCGTTTCTAAGAACTCCCAGTTTCATTAGTTCATGAATTTAATTTTCTAATGCTTCTCTAGCCCTAGGGCTAGCTGGGTAAGCTGGTCTTCTTAATAGTGGCGGATAAGGCCTTTCCACATTAAGCATAATGTCCACCTCATGGCGTTTTATAGCCCCAAGTGGTTCATTATCTGAAGCAAAGGCTTCCCTGTATTGAAATAAAATTTCAATAAGCTCTTCCTTCATTTCCAGTGTTAATTAAAGACTAATTTGTGCTTCAATTAGTTGACTTGACACAAATGTTTCCCCATTAACATTTTTTACTTGTTTAATGACAGTGATTTCTCTTTTTTCTAGAGGAAAAGCAAACTTTTGTCTTTTATTTTCCCCTATAGTGAGATACCTGTCTCTATGATTATTAATATCAATACCATAAATATTGAGATAATCATTCCCAAGTATAAAGTGTTGTGAAGTACAATTATTCATAACAAAAATTTCAACTTTCAATCTTATACTTCCTGCAGGATGAGGAAATATGATTTCTGCTTCAAATATACCCAAGGGGTGCATATTTTGGCTAGAACTGCTGAATGTTATACCTTCAATTGGCATTAATTTGTCTTGCAAATTGGTATAAACTTTGTCAAGATCATCTTTTCCAACACAAGCGCAAAAAGCATCTGAGTCAAGGTGTATCTTGGCTTCTGTGTTGTTGATCACAATATTAGTGATACAAGATGAACCAGCTGTATAACCTTTACCTCTGGCAGGTTTGGTTTTCTGCATTTTAGCATCTTGCACATTTATGAGATCCATACATTCATCACTATACTGTGGTAAATGAGTGTTTACCTCAGTGACTTCAAAAGAAACATTAATGTTTTCTATACTAAGCTCCTCTGGTACTTCTTCTTCTTCTGAAGGCTCAGAATCACTTTCATGTAAAAATACATCAGTTGTTTCTTTTGTGTCTTCCACTTTTTCAGCATTTATCTCATTGATTCTTGTCTTTTTTGGGAAAGTGTTTGCTTAATGAGATGTGCTTCAACATTTGTGACATTTCAAAGGAAGTCTGTCTTGTACCTTATTTGGCTTTGAAATTGGTTTCCCATTAGCCTTATTGTCTATTGGGGATTTGGACCAATTTCTTCCAATTTTTGTTCTAGTAGTGATGTCCTCCATAGCATTGATATAATCTTCTGTAGAGAAAGGCTCAATACATCTGCTTCTTATAGCATGCTCAAGATCACCACCACACTTTCTTAATATCCTTTTATGTACCATTGTTTCAGACATATCAGGATGAAGGGCAGTTAATCTGTCCTTCTGTTTACTAAACCAAGACATGGGCCTGTCCCTCTCAATATTAAAAATGGCTTCTTTAAAATAATTTTCCATTCTAAATCTCCAGGAATCATGAGCCCATTTGGAAATGATTTTTTCTTTCCACCAAGGCCAAGAATGTTTACTATGGTCTTGTCTCATTTTGTAATACCATTTCTTTGCTGATATGGTAAATAATGAGTGTAATCTGGCACTTATGTATTCATCTGGTATGTTAAAGTCTTCTTTGAACATATCAATTGTTTTCATAAATTCCATATGATTATATTCTCCTTCACCATTGAAGGTTGGCCATTCTTCTAATTTTGGAATGTCTTTGAAATTGCAAGCAGTTTCCACCTCATTACTTGAAATGGTATGATGTAGATCATTGAGCACATTTCTGTCAAGAATTGGTGTGGATTTCCTTGGAAATTCATTTTTGAGTGATATATTTTTAATACTTGATTGAATGTCTTCTTTCAATTCAAGTCTTGCTTTATCACTTTTTTCCAATTGTTCTTGGAAAAGAGCTGCATTGTGACCAGTTGAACTTTCCAAGTTTTGAAATTGTAATTTCAATTCTCTTAACTGTCCAGTTATAAAAGAAATTGAATTGTCATCTGGTTGATTGAGCAAAGTAACTTTAGACTCAATTCTTGCACAAATTTGCGTCAAAGACACAATATTGTCTTTATTAACATTTTCAAGGCCAATAATGGTCTTTTGTTGTTCTTTCAATTGTAATATCTCATTACCCAACTTTTGTTGGATATACTCAAATGTTTTAGACTTTGTTATAATTTCTTTATTACAAGAATCAAATGCAGTTACAAGTTTAACAAGATCTATTTCTTTGGGAAAGATTGGCTTAATCTTTCCTCCTCCTTGTTTTTGAATTCCATCAGAGTTCTTGCCATGTTGAACACATTGTCCATGGCTGTCTTTGCTTTGTTTGGGATTCTGTAATTCTGCGGGTAAGCCTTGTTCCATTTGGGCTTTGCCTTTTGCTTGCCCTTCTGATTGGTCTTTGGGGCTTGCTTGGGCTTGTTTGGCACTTGTTGAGGTGGTGGTTTGCTGGTGGATGCTTGGGGAGCTTCCACTGGGCTGTTTTCCTTGCCTTGGGCCAACTTCTTCTTCTGATCCTCTGATAACATGCTTTGGTTTTTCAACCAAGCTTTTATCTGTTGGACTTTTCCTTTGCAAGACATTGGTGTCCAACCCTTCAGAAGATCCTCTGTCTTTTCTGGCCCCATGAACTTCTTTACTTGAAGATAAGAGTTCATGGTGCCTATTCAAAGACTTGGGAGAAGTTCCCACTCTTGCTGTCTGGCGGCCATAAACCAGTTCTTGTACTGAGACTGGTAAATCTCCACTGCTTCCTGTTAGAAATGATTCAGGTTTAACAGCAATAGCAGTTATGTCAGCTTCTGGACTCTCAATAAGAGGTTCAAAGGTGCTGGATAACCTTTGGGAACTGGTGGAAGCTCTGGCATCCTCCATTTGTGCCTCTCCTCTGGGCTGACATTCTTGTCCTTTTGATTTGTGACTGGAATGTCCTGGTCCAGATCCATTTGATTGGATGGGGTAATTACTTCCACTTCTATTAGGAGTCATTGCACGTCAATTTAAAGAAAAAATAGACTAAGAGTGGATTGCATTCACCTGCTGGACCTTTAAAGGGCTCTTTGGTTATTAAACCCCTTGGTGCTGGGCTGGTTTGAATTTCAATACTAGACTCTGAGGCTTCAGATTCTGAAGAGCTGTCTCTAATTGATGACACAAGAGAAAAATAAAAATATAAGTTATTTAATCAAACAATAAAAATAATTATAAACTCAACTTATTGAATAAAGTTGTTTTAATATGATTTATGGTAGATTACGTCAAAAATAAAGAAAAATGTCTAAGATAAAAGAAAAAATGTTTTTAGTAAAGATTTTTAACTTTTTAATTTTTTATTTGATTTTTTATTTTCTTTAAAGAAATAATAATTATGCAATTAACAAGATTGTTAATCAAAATTGTATTATTATTCACTTTATACTAGAATAACTCAAAGAATAAATTTCAAGTCTGTGATTTGAAAAAGCCACTAGTTAGACAAGAGAAATCTATTCCAAGTCACTCAATAGTATATTTTTTCAAACAATATTCTTAAGAAAAAATAACTTTATTAATATTATAAATATTATTTATAAGGGATAAGTCCCAAAAAAAGCCAATATTGAGACAAATATGGCAATTTCACGTCAAAAAACAGTAAAATAAGGTCTAGAATATGATTTATGTCCCAAAAATTGGTTAAAATCACGGCCAGGCCCCCAAATGTAAGGTTTGTCTATGAAACCCTTGATAATAGTAGCAAAATCAAGAGTACTATCACTGTCCTCAGTGGAAATGTGTGATATAATGAAATATTACAACCACAAATTTAAATATAATTATTAAAAATAATTATATATAAAAAAAGAATTTAATTATTATTATAAGAATATAATAATAATAAAAATAATAATTATAATAAATTATAATTATTCTATTATTGTTATAGTCACTGACAGTTATAACAATAAGAAGTGTAAAGCTCTTAATGAGACAATTACACGTGGAAAATATGAATATTAACCACTTATAAATAATATAAATATTATTTATAAAAGAATTAAACACACACTTTGCAGAAATAATTCTTATAGAATAAAAATTCTATATAAAAAAATATAGAACTTTAGAGAAAACTTACTTATAATATTTATTTAATACAACAAGTCAAACAACAACAGTTATTATATTAAATAATAATTATAAGTTAAAAACACGCCAAAAATCAATAATTTTAAAGATAAAACAACTTTTTATAATGAAAACTAAGATTAAAGAGTTTTTAGAGGAATTTGTGGATTTGAAAAGATATTTAAGATGATTTAATTTTATATAATAAAATATATTATTGGTGATTACAACAATAATCTAAATTCTATGATTTCAATTCTTCAATTTTAATTAATAAAGAATAAAATAACTTAAGAATTATTTTAATAATAAGATTTTATATTTAATAAAACTTTACCTGTTTAAATTTCTAATATGATTGGATTGATAATGAATGATGGACAGAAACAGTGATGAAAAGACTCTTTTTATGTCTTCAGAGCAGCCCTCATGATTCATAATGGATATAGAGGGCGTGGTCAGGTCAAAACTGAAAAACCATGCTTAAAAATAAAGTTCTTAACTTAAGGTAACTTAATTTTAATTCCAATTTAAAGTTAACAGGGTTATTCTTAGCTCCATGTAGCTTTAATCCTCATTTAAACTAATTATTTTAGGTTTTTAATATAAATGAAATTATTTAGATTAAATTTAATCACATGAAAAACTTAAAAATATAATTTCAAGCAGAAATCCCTTAAATTCAATTTTTAATTAATTTTTAAAGAAATTATAATTTTCTTCCAGCTTTAATTAAAAGAATAAATTTCCAGGCTAATTACCTAGGAAATTTATTTATAAAAGATACTCAAAATTCAATTTATATGTAGATAATATTAAATTGTAAGCTGTGTGAGAATTTCAAGCAAATCCATTGAAAATTGGATTTTTAATGAATTTTTGAAGTTATTGCTATCTTTCCACGTAAAATAGCAATACACACCAAACCTTAAGTTTTGATAAGGTTTTAATGCTTTTAACCTTAAATCTTGAAGCTTAATTAAGCTTTGACCGTTCTTAAAACCTTGATTTCAAGCCTGCATATTGGGATTTACCCTCTGGCAGCTTGAAATTCCTGTCTAATTTGGGATAAAACCAGTTTAAACTTTAAGTTGTATCAAAGTCTAATCTTAAGGTTTAAATAAGGTTGAAAATCCTCCAATACAGGTGGACAACCTTAATTGAATCCTTGCATATTCAAAAAGTTGGGTACCCCAGCTCTATTTGGTCCTTTTCCTTTGTCCCACCTTTTTGCAAGGATTTTGCCCTTTTGTTTATTTAAAGCCATACTATGGCCTTAAACCCTTTTAAATTGAGCTCACACAGGATTTACATTCTGTATGGAAAATTCTTAGCCAATTCAATAAATATACACCACACCTCAATTTTAACTAAAATTTTGGTCAGTTTGCATAAACCTTATGAAACTTTGAATTTAAGCTTATTTAAGCTTAAATTTAACAATTTTAAAAAAATGTTAAAAAAGTTACATTAGTACTGTGAGATTCTAAAATCTTCTAATAACATAAGAAATAAGTGTTTTTGGCCCTAGCACCTTATGGATATACCCTAGGTTATTTTTGGTGCACAATCCAAAAATGACATGATATTTATAACTTTGCTTATCCAAAAAAAAGCTATACTTATTTTTTGTTATTTTTTATTTTAAATTCAATTAAAAAGTCTTTTTAAGACAATTTTAACTGTGTATAAAGTTATTTGTGGCCTTATGGGTATGTTATACATACCTCACAGGCTCACAGATTTGGCTTAAACCAGGTTCACCAAAATTGTTAATTTCTCATAGTTTCTCAAACAGCCTCATTTTGGGGAGGCTCTTTCATGCAGCTTATGGGAGGCATTGTCCAAACATGGAATGATCAAAAGATTGTACAGAATTACTGATTGAAGTTCTGGTAGCAATTCTTCAATAATGACCCACTTCAAATGCAAATTTTCCCTCATTGACATTGCATGGGATCAACACCACTTCTTTCATCATTGTGAATGTAATGCACTTAGCTTTGAGAAAAAGGATTTCCTATTTGACATGGGTCCAATTCATAATTAAGACTAAATTGTTTTTGATCACTGATTTAAAAGAAACAAATTACTCATTGATGATAGTGATGATGCATTGGAGCCAAAATATGTACAAGGTGCATAAAGCTGCAAATTAACTCATGGTTTCCTATCTGATTGAAATATAATTTTTCTGGTCAACCAGCAAGAATCAAGGCCATCAATAGGAACTTGGGGTAGCCCCCCAAAAAAACCAAAGTTCTTACCACAAAAAAGAAACCATGGAGCCCCAAGATAAGTCTGTCTAATTATATTTAATAATGGTTACTGAGGTGGAAGGGGTGGAATCAGTCATAAGACCTCCAGTTGGTATGGGAATTCCTCTGCATGTAGGAGAAAAATGAGGCGGTACCTGGAAGGGGGGATTACAAGAAAATAGTTTTTAATTGCTGTTTGAGAGTTGTAACCCTTTCTCTTCCTGTGTGCTAAAATAACCTAGAATTACCTTTCTAATATTCTAAGTTATCTTTACTGAGTTCACCAAATCAATTTTATTATTGATAGTGGATTGATCAGGAAATATTGTACTCAACAATCTCTAATCAGAATTTGCTCTACACAGAAAAATGGTTATTCAAAAACTTAACAAATAAATTCTTTTTAAACCTTTCAGAAGTCTGAGTGTTTTCCACCAAATAATTGTACCACAATATATCAAATAATATATTAGTAAATTAATCAATAACAGTGAAGACTATCTTATAATACAAAACCACAGAATCTTCTTTTCCTTATAATTACTGAGTAAATATAGAAGCTAATAGTCAAAATAACAAAAATATTCAGTTTTCTGAAAAAATAAACTTGAAAAGTATAAAAATATATTTCAAGCCCCTTTTGATGTGGTGGATAGGCCAATAATCTTATAATTGTTAATAATATAGTATAATATGGGTAATTCAATGTAATGTTTAGTGTTCTACTGTAATAATAAACTATATAATCTCTTCTGGGTTGCTCATAATAATACTAGCTAATTGCTATGGACTTAATATTAATTTGAGCTAAACACTAAAGTATGTAATTTGATTTTTTTCTTTTCTTCCCTTTGATGATGATTTATTAGGTATTATCTAATAAATACAAATCCACTTTTATTTTAAAAGTATTAAGATTACTCCAGTTGTGCAGGTGTTCTTTTAAAACAAGCAAAATTACTCTCTTTGAGGAAGGCTACAGCAAAAACTACCTCAAAACTATTTTAAAGTGATGAGGTTTTATTTTAAGGCCTACAAACTTACTTTTGGGTGATGGTTTTCTTTTAAAACTCTCTAAAAATTACTTTTAAGGCTTAAAAACTAAGCTCCAAATATGCGCTTCTCATGAGCTTCAAGCTTTAAGATCCTAATTGAAATTAGCTACTAGTCTACCTTCTAGCAAAGGATGAATTCAAGTATTTTCACACTATTTGTTCTCTTGATATCTGTCAACAACAAACCTCAGCTACTAGGCTGAATTTATCAAAAGAAATTCTAGTATAACCTTCTAGAGGGGGATCAGAAAAAGTAAATTCAATTGACAATTTCTAGATGGGTAAAATGAAAAAAGTGGGAGAGAGGCCCTCCATGGGAGTGCAAAAAACAGGGGACTTTGAAATTTTCAGCCTCTGGTGGATGTACAAAGCAGTGCAAACTTTAATTTTGGATTTGCAGAGGCAACGTGTTGTGACATGACACAAGTCTAAATTTCGATTCACATGACATGTTTGTGAAATGTGGCTGTGAAATACAGTCAAACCTTAATTTTTGGCCCTGGGGCCCTTATATCCATGTATTACCCAATTTATTACTAATCAGTCAGCTGATTTTACTGTAGTATAGTTTTCTGGCCCTTTGAGGGCTGACTTGTGGGTTAGGTTTCACATTTTTCTGGAAATTCATGTAGGAATGATTACTTGTATTCTTTGTTGACCTGTATTTCTGTAACAACCACTATCCAGGGGTAAGAGTACTCAATCTCACACCCACTCAAACACATCAAACCAGAAAATTCATTGTGTGTATCAGTAATCAGTTTCAGAAATCTTCCTTTCTGAAACATTCATACAGCTTGGTTCATAAATACAGCCTGTCAACTGTTGTACAGCTTGGATTGACCCAACACCATTTGGATCCACCATCCTTAAACTGTATGCTCACTCAATACTACCACACCTCTTGTACATATCCTGTACAGCCATACAGGACCTGTATTGTTCAAACTCAATTCAATCATCAATTGATCTGATGAAAATTCTCTTTCTGGATCAGGGCTGGTGATTCTCACATATACCAGCCCCTCTTTCCCCCCTGGGGACTTTTCCCCAGTGAATTAATTTAATTTATTTATAAATATTATTATTATTATTTTTGGGTATTATATTTATTAGTATTAAGTCAGTCTTTGCATTTCTTATTAGCCTGTACAGTATGAGTTGTGGTGGCAATATCCTTATTAACCCTTCTCTTTCCTTCTGAGAGGTTGAAACAGTGGACTTGGACTTGTTTGTTGTTGGCTCTTTTATTTCTTACTCTTATTATTTGTTGTTGCTTTTCTTATATTTCTTTTATTAGAAATTCTACTCTTATTACACTCTTAAGTGTAATCTGCCTTATTTTACCTTTGAGCCCTCCATAAGTAAGTCCAAGTTTACTGAGTGCTGGGCCCGCTTAACTTAGAAGATCAAAATTACCTGTAGTTGTCCTGTAAATTCCTAAATCATCCTAAATGTTTCCAAAAAAATCCATAAATTTAGCTTCCCCAAAACTTTAAATTTTTGAGTGTGTCCTCATGTGGCTTGAACCCATGACATTCCTACTTCTGGTCTCCAAAGACAGATGTCTTCCTTACCAACTCTGCCAGTTGGCCTTTTCTGATAATCTCAAAATGGTGGCTACACTCACATTTCCCACTCCTTTTCTCTTCCCAACAATATTTTTCAAGCCTACTGGCCTTTCAGAGTTTCCTAATGAGAGGAAAACTATGCAAGACTAATAGGTAAAAACAAAATAAAATAAATTAATACACACCATATCCCTTCCAACCTCCAGTCCCACCCTTCATTCCTGCATCTCTAATGAGGAATTTGGAGGTCAAATTAATAAAAAGGTTGATTTAATATGGCCTTTCCCATTCAACAAAAAATTATTTCAGTCTTCAACATTAATCATTCAATTATTCAAAGCACCTCAATGATTGTCATCCCCTCTTGGGGTGGTTCATAATAGCAAAAATACACGAAAGTTCCAAAATTTAATATTTCCAAAAGTGTTTTGTTTCACACCTTGAATCTTCTATGTCCCCTATGATTCCTAAAATTCTTGTCTTTATTAATTGGAATCCTCATTGGGACCCTGATTACAATTATCACCCAATTGCTTACATTTAAGTGTATTACAAAAACATGAAAAATTATTTACAGAGAAAATTGATAAAATGTCTGTGATTTGGGTACTTACCATTACAATTATGTGTTGGATGGTACAGTGGGGTGAGACTGGTGGAGAAAGCCTGTGGTCAATTCTCCTTAAAAAATAAATAATTTTTGTTCTTCCATTCTTATTTTACTGGTATTTCCCCTCAAAGGTAATTTCATACTATTTGTATCCTCTTCCATATAGATAATTACCATAAAAATAAAAGAAATTCATTCAGCTTGACTGTCATGTTATACAACAGTGGAAAATGTGAATGTGTGGTTGGTAGTTAACTGAACTTTCTCTTACTAATTTGTACTAAAACATCATGTAGTTAACAAATCTATTTTCATACTATTGTGAGATCTTTCTACCCACATTTTTGCCTCTAGAAAACAGTGGAAGTTTCTTATTGATTCTTGAAATAAAACGCATGATACCAAGATCCTACTAATCAGTATCCCCATGAGGTTATGAAATTTTTTCCCAAGAAACTACAAGATCACCAATTGAAACTCTTGATTCAAATCTACAAAAACACACCTTAAACCACCAAATTCCACTTGAGCAAGTAAATATGGAGTGCCATGGAACACATGCAGTCTATTATTCAGATTTTTGAGTTATTTTTTAGCTTATTCCAATCCAAAGAAGGCAAGCAAAATCTTTCAATGCCTTACTATCACCTAATTTTAAACAGGCTCACCCATTATTGAGGATTCAGCTCTTATTCTTGGAGAAAACTATGCAAAGCAGCACATCAGAAATTAAATCAATATTATGATTTGAAACTGGCAAAAAATTACTCCCTCAGAAGCAACACTTTTAAATCCAAAATACTGAGAAGGAAGTTTTAAGCCATCAGGTGTCCCTCCAAGCCAAGAAAAAGAGGTCACTGACATCTTGGTGGGTAAGTGCACTCAATTGGATCAGATAGAACATTCAGATCATTTACAAAAATATGAATTATCCTCTGAAAATCTGAGTGAGCCCAAAACCTTTTATTTACTCAAGCACTTGAAGAAGCCTTTCATAAAGGCATTTTAAAATGTGCTTCACTCTCAACATGATGAAGTGGTCTTGTGTCTGAAAAACAACAACCCAATGGCCAAAGGCAAGCATAAAATTGATTATTGGAAGGTAAGTAAATCACTGTAGCAAATGCAGCCTTGCAACCAGCTCATTGGAGCTATGTTACCATGGAAAATGACTTCTGGGAATTTTCCCAATCAAAGAAAAGTTTCACTGAGATATTTAAGAAGCCCAGAATTTTCCAACTCAGTTTAGTGGGTGTTTTCCTATAGGAGCTGCCTCAAATTCCCCACAAGGGCATCCTTAGGATCCTGGACAATAGCAAATTTGTCTTCTCTGAAGGAGTCTCTCAATGACAAGCCTTCTCCTTTATGAATTATGTGTGGCAACCTTTTTGGTTTAAGATTTTGGTCCTGTTTAGTTCTTTAAAAATAAATTATTGGTCTCATCAAATGTCTCATACTACAATATGTATCTCAGTAAACTGATTCAGGAAATCAGATTTTGACTGAAACTGACTACACAGGAATTCAGTTTCTGGCTTAGTAATTATGTGAGCCTTAGAGGTATTTTCCAATACACAAAAGACCACAAATAATAAAATAATATACAATTATAAATAAAATAAATAAATTTATATTATTGAAACAAAAACTAAAATTTGAATATAAAGTTACACACAAAAATTAAAATTTAATTATAATTTAAAGATAAGATTACATTGAAATTTAAGTTTGTGAAAACACATTTTTCCTTGAAAAAATTAAGTAGGAATGAATTTTCAACAAAAATGTCAAAATTAAAATATTTTCATAAAGAATTTAAATAAAATTATTATAACTTTATCCTACAAATAAAATATGAAAAGTATTTCAACATTGGACTCCTCACAAAAAATAAGGTGGGGTCACCTCTGGGTAAAATTTCTGTAACTCAACTCTAAATAAGCTTAAATTAATTTTTTAGTATTTTCTGTAAAAAAGTTGAAAATTCTCAAAAATGTGATGTGATTCACATCACATGGGGTGTTAACCATCAATTTTTGTGTTATAATTGAGGTTTTGTGTGTAATTTAGAAGCTATGAGGAATTGAAGTATTTTCAATTGAAATGTCAAAATTTGCGCGTGTATTACATAAGTGAACTTTAATTTAAATATGAGGTGTCAACTATTACAGTTGTGTACTGTAAAAACTCAATTTAATTACATATGTAAATTATAAGTATAATACATGATGAGGAATTAAAGAAAAAATAAATTGGAAAGATTGATTCTGGGGGAAAAAGGAATCTTGGCTCCAAGGGGGGGCAAGACCCCCAAATTCCTTGATGACAGGTGTGAGATATCAAAATACATGCAAATGTTCATCACTTTTGGCCTGGAATTGAGTCACAGGGTCTGTGACTCAATTGACAATGAGGTTTTGAGACCAACCAGGACAGTTTTAACTGTTGCCAAGGGGATAAAGCTACCCTTAAGATAAAACAAAAATTGTAAGAAAAGCTTTCACTGGTTTTGACGTCTCTTACACACATTCTGATGTTTTTTTTGAAGGCTCAAAATCAGGTATTACTATAGCAATGGCTGATTTGAGGGTCCAAAAGAGCTGAAAATAGCAAAAAATCGCTAAAACCAGCCGTTTTTGGTATAAATCAGGGTTCAATGATGCCATAATTGACTTTTCTGTTGTCAGAGTGTTTTGAACGACTGACAATAGCAAATTTTACTTTTGGAGTAAGAGAATTGATTGCTATAAAAGAATGTCTTCTTTTCCCTGCTTTTCTCCTCATGTTAGAATCTTTTCCTTTTATAAGTAGTTTAAACACTATTAAACCAAGGAATAAAAGACTCCAACCACAATCTTTAAGTAATTTTTAACCTCTTAACCAGGTGAAAAAATCATTAAAATCATTGTTTGTAACCCTTATAATCATTTTTACCTCTTGAACCACCCCATAAGTGAATTAAAGCATCTTTCATCACTGTTAACTTTGTCACTTTGTTTCCAAATTCCCTATGGTCACTTTTGGGTGTGTTTTCTGTTTAATAATCCTTTCAAAGACCCTGTTCTTATATTATTTCCCTGCAGTTCTTTTCTCAATTAATTCCAATTGAAATTGCTCTTGAGGAAATATCTTTTGTAGCCTCAAATATCTCTTGTAGAGTATTTTTGGATAAACCTTTATTGTTGATAAAACAATAAATCTTTATAATATTAAGTCTTCATACTAATAAAGTTAGAAGCAATATAATTGGCTTTTTTTCTCTTAAAAATCTTTTTTCATACTATTTTTAATCAATTCTTAGCTTAAACAAATTTTGAGGACAGGAAAAGTACTTGATTTTCAATCAAAGTTTCATATCCACACCTCACATTTGGGGGCCCAGCCGTAGGGTTTTATCTATGGAACATATTTTTACTCTTTTTAAATCTGTTTTCTTATATTGAAAAATTGAAAAAACCCATAAAAAATATTTATAATTCAAAAATTTGACAAAAAATCAAACTTTTTGATAGTATAAGGGAGGCTTCATTTTTCATTTCTCTTTTGAAAATTCTTTTTTGACTGAAATAATTTTTTTTCCATTGATTTTAGTTTCTGAAAGCTTGGTAAGACAACAAAATATTAAAACTTAATCAACAGTTACTAGCATTCTTCCTGCTAAAACTGCCAATTCTGACTATAATAGCACAGTTATTATAACTCAGAACAATCAATAAGAGCCAATTTCTTTTGAATTAACTAGCTTGGACATAATTAATACCCTTCAAATTGGAAAGTATCTTGCCACTAGTAAGATTTTTGACATAAAATTACTATTCTTAAGCCTTTAATCATAAAATATGCCTTCAACTAGATCAGGACCCAGCTATAACCCCTCACGCAGCTCCCAAAAAGGTTATAGGAATGATTATGGAAGAAGCCAATAAGTTAAAGAAGGACAAGAGTCAGTAAATGGATCCCAAAATGACAAATTATTCCATGCTGAAGCTGATAATACTGTTTTACCTTCAAAAAGAGCTGCCACCACCACAAGAAGCCTCAGTGGGCATATCCAAAGCCATCCAGAAGGCCTAAACCAAAGCATTGTAGCACAAGGATTTTCAGATACTCGCAGATCTGTGGAAAAACTGCATGAATTCTTACCTGACTGTGAGAAAATACCTGGGCCATCCCAACACTTGGAAGTTACTTAATGGATGGCATCCAGTGATGGAAAAGAAAAACATGATGGTTTTGACAGCAGAATGGAGGAAAAACAACCCTCCATCACCCAAGGAAGTGCCAAAAACAGCCCCAGTAGCCAGCAGCAGCAATTACAACCCAAAAAAGAAGCCCCAAGCTCAGAACAAGGGCAAAGGCAAGGCACCAGCCACAAAACCTTACAGCCAAGCCTACAGAATCCCAAAGATTCAGAAGGATTCCATGGAAAATGTATTTCACATGTTCAGAAAAATGATGGAATTGCAGAAAAAGGAGGGAGCCAGATTAAAGTATCAGAAATTATTTCTGATATTATAGATGGCATTTCAAACTTTTATATAGCTATAAATGACATTAAAAATCATATTTCTGATATAAATTTATCAATTTGTAACAATCTTAAGACAAATAGCTGAAGTCTGAGCCAAATGAATGAGACAATTATGTATTTTGAAAAACTTTTAAGAATAATTAAAACTTCCAATAATGACAATTCATTTGTAAATTAGTTAAATGAAAAATCTGCCATTATTAAAAAATTGACAGACAAATATTCTAAATTCAATATTGATTACATAATTGAAACCAGAATAAAACGAGCCATAAATATTATCAAAGAAGATAATAAGAAAGCCCATGATGATATTGAAAATTCATTTACTGAGGTAAAGACATATATGATTCCCTTGAAAAAGTGTTCTGACACCACACAACAGGAAGTATCAAAATTAACAATGAAATTGAATCAATTCACTTCTGATAATACTAGAAAGACAGAAAGGAACATATTTATAAAATTGAAGTAATAAATTCAATACAGAGCTTCTAACATGAGCTCAGAAATTCTCAAAGGTGTAGCAACAGTAAAATGAATGATATTGAACAATTACTGCACACCTTACCAGGAATTTCTACACCTCTCAATCAAAATGAGGGCGCAAGAATTCCCAATAAACAATTATTGGATGTTGACAATTCACAATTAAAAAATGAATTCTCTACTTCTTTTCATAACTTGGAACCATTAATGGGCCAAGCACTCTTGAAAGAAGTACCAAAACTTAAAGAATGGCCTCATTTCAGTGGTGAAATAGAATATGACCATATGGAATTCATCAGACATAATGAAATGATAAAAGAAGATTCTGAATTACCTGAAAGATTGTTAACAGAAAGATTTAACATCTTGTTTTCCAGATCAGCCCACAGATGGTATAAAAAATTGAGACAGGCACATGGACACCAAATTTGTACTTGGTGGAAAACCCAAATTATTAAAAAATAGGCCAATGATGCTTGGATATTTCAAGTTGAAACAGCCTTTGAATCTGCTAAATTTAATTCTGACAAAGACAAAGATTTACCATGGGTTTTCCAACAAAAAGATAGATTAACAGCATTATGTCCTGACATGTCAGAATTTATGATTCACAGAAAAATTCTAAGACAATGTGGAGGTGACTTAGAGCTTGCTGTCAAAAGAAGAAATACTGAATAATCTTCAGCAGAATATATCATCAATATATTAGAATAAGTAACCACCACAACCATATTTGGTTCTAGTAGGGTGAATATCAAAGCAAGGTTTAATACACCTTGGAAAGGTCTGTGGACAAAAATCCCAAATAAAATTATAATAATATTAAGTATAAATCTGCAGATGTAATGAGAAAGTGCCATATTTGCCAAAGCACCACACATTTAACTAATACATGTCCCAAGAAGGAAAAAATCAATGAAATTGACATTGAAAAGGAACCTGATGTTGAAAAGGATGAGGTATATGAAGATAATCCAGATTATAAATCATCAATATCTTCTGAATATTCAAAAGATATATAAAATATCAATACCCCTTTGATATCATGGAATTTTGTTCCCACTTGCCACAGTTAAGCAATGGTCAACTTGATTTATCAAGAATTCATGATGCACAACTAATGAAAACCAAACCAAGCAGGGGAAAAGGCTCTACAGTTTGTAACTCCTGTATAACAGAAGTGGTAATTTAAAAAAAACCACTAAGCTTTTACTTGACCCAGGAGCCTTCTACTCTTGTGTTGGAAAATCTGTTCTTAAGACTTGTGTACCAAATTTTGAAGATTAAGTATGTCCAATTGATGGCATAAGCTTTAATAGTGAAAGTAGGCCAATGAAAGAATTGGGCATATTTGAGACTACTGTCATATTTCCACAAATAAATGGAAATCTAAGAATAACTGTTTAATTTGTGGTTAAGAAAGATTGCTCTAGTACCCATTTTATATTGGGAAATGACTATTTGATCATGTATGGCATAGACTTACATAACAACAAAGACAGATACTTTACTATTGGGGACAATAAGCATAAAAAATTTGCCTTTTTACCATTTAAAGAACAAATTACAGTCAACAAAGTTTCACCAGTAAACTTTGAGTTAGAAAATTTCAAGTCTGAATAATTAAATGAAACTGAAATCAGTCTTTTTCTCACTGAAAACAGGAAAGTGTACTTTCTGCCCTTTCATATGACCACAAAGAAGCCTTTGCATCAGATAAAGAGCCCCTGGTAGCAATTGTTGGTCATTAGGTTGAAATTATTCTTGATATTGAAAGACCTAACCCACTACTCTTGAGAAGACCCACAAATCCATCAACTCCTAAATCAATCAAAACTCTCAAAATATGTATTAAAGAACTTCTAGACCTTGGGGTAATAAGAAAGGTTGGCCACATTGAGGAGGTAGGAATAACTACACCAATCATAGTGGCATGGCATAATGGAAAATATAGAATGGTTGGGGACTTTGGAGCTCTGAATACTTACACTGTTCCATACAGGTACCCAATACCAAAAATCCAAATTGCCCTTACCCAAATATCCCAAGCAGTGTATATAAGCACCATGGATGCCCTTAAAGGATTTAATCAAAATGTGGTGCCACCAAGGGCAGGAAAATACTTGAATATTATTGTTCCTTGTGGAGTGTATGAATATTTAAGGATGCCTTTTGGTATCAAGAATGCACCTTCAAAGTTCCAAAGAATAACAAATGAAATCTTCCCTGAAGAACTTTCATAAGGATGGTTAATCATTTACATTGACAATATTATTGTCTGTTCCAAGACCTGGGAAGAACATATATACAGATTATCCATAGTTTTGAACAAAATTAAATTGGTAAACATTAAAATTTCTTCAAAGAAATGTCATTTTGGATTAAAAGAACTTGAAGCACTGGGACATGTAGTATCTGGTTTATCCCTTGGAATTGACAAAAACAAAGTTCCAGACGTACTACTGAAACCTATGCCTCAGAACAAAAAGGAAATTCACTCATTTTTGGGGTTTTCAGAATACTAAATGCAACACATTAAAGATTTTGTATCCATAGCAAGACCTCTTTATAAGTTATGTGACAAGGACACAGTATTTGAAATGACTGTTGACAGAGTCGAAGCCTTTGAATCTTTAAGACAATCCTTGACCACTGCTCCACTCCTACTAATGCCAGATCTAAACTTCCCTTTAAGCTTTATATTGATGCATCAGGAGATGAACTAGGTGCTGCACTTCATCAATCCATATTAAAAATAACAAATCCTTTTGAAGGACCCATATGTTTGATATCCAGGAAAATCAAACTAACAGAAGCTAAATATGGGGAAAGTCAGATGAAGTGTTTATGCCTTGTCTGGGCCTTAGAAAAACTCAATTACTTCCTAGAAGGATGTGCTTTTGAAGGAATAATAGATTTTACCGCTGTTAAATCACTTTTCAACATCAAAGATCCCAACAGGCATATTCTCAGATGGCAAATAGCCATACAGGAGTATAGAGGTAACATTAATATTGTTCACAAAGATGGAAATATTCATAAAAATGCAGATGGAATGAGCAGATGGCCATTACCAAATAATATTGATAATCCTGCTTACATGCCTGAATAAGCTTCCCCACAGATCCCAATAGAAGGAATCAGTGTTACAGATCTGAACACAACATTCTTTGAGGAAGTAAGAAACAGCTATACTCAAGATAAAAATTGTAGCATCCTATGCCAATTGTGTACTAAAGACTCTAAAGACAACTCTTTGATACATTCTTTAGATGAACTATGGAAGAAATCATATGATGAAGGAATTTTCCACCTACTGGAGGGTATAATTTACCACAGAATTAAGCATACATGTGTAATGACAGTTGTAGACAGGTCCTTAATCAATCTTGTACTGAAAGAATGCCATGACAGCCCCTCCTCAGGACATCTGTCTGAGGACAGGACACAAGAAAAGATAAAGACCTGTATATGGTGTCCAATGTGGCAGAGTATTGCAGAAACTGTGACAGATATCAGAAGGGTAATAAATCCACTGGCAAAAGACTTGGAAATATGATCAACATCCAAGAACCCAGCAAGCCTTAGGAAATTGTCCATATGGATTGCGTAACTGGCCTAACACCAGGAGGTGATTGAAGCTATAATGCATTCCTAGTGATTGTTGACAGATTTAGTAAAACTCCAATCTCTATACCATGTCACAAGGATGATACATCCATGGATAAAGCTCTTCTAATATGGAATAGAGTAATATCATGGACTGGCATATTCACAAATATCATTAATGACAGAGCTCCCAAATTCACCTCAGCATTATACACAAATCTTAACCAATTATTTGGAACAAATTTGTCCTTCTCTACAGCCTACCACCCAAAAATTGATGGACTGTCTGAAAGAATGATCCAAACCTTGCATGACATGGTAAGAAGATTTTATTTATATGGCCTTGAATTTAAATATTGTTATGGTTTCACCCATGATTGGTGTGCTCTCCTACCAGCACTGGAATTGGCATGAAAAACATCCATTCATGCCAATAACAATCAAACTCCTGATATTCTAGAGAAAGGATGGAATCCAAAATTACCCCAAAATTCATTAAAGAAGGATTTGGTTGAAATACATCCCACAGCTTTTAGCTTCAAAGGAATTCCAGAAAGAGGTAGAGAACATGCAATAAGCTGCATGGAGGACTCATTTGCATATGCCAAAGACAAATGGGACAAATCAAATGCCACCCCAGATTTCAAAGTGAGAGATTTAGTACTTGTATCCACCACTAACTTCAATAAAATCAAGGGATGTAAAAAGGTCAAAAAATCCTTTGCAGGACCTTCTGTTATTAAAGCCCTCCATGGGGAAAATGAAATTTAAGTAGAGCTTTCTGAGGAACTTCCCAAAAAGCATCCTACATTTCCAGTAATCTTGGTAAAGCCATATAAATCTAGTGATTGTGAGAGGTCTCCTTTGATAAATAAAGTTCCCCAGAATATAGCTCCTATTGAATCTTCCATTACTAAGAAAATAACCAAAGTTTTTAGAAAAAGAAATTTAAGAACCAAGAAAGTAAGGGAATACCTTGTTAGGTACAGTGACCCAACTTGTGAAGATGAATGGTTAGCAGAAAAAGACATACTTGAAGCTGTTAAACTTCTCAGAAGGTTCAGAAACACAAGAAATAACAATATCACAAAGTAATATTTTTTCTAGGGGGAAGGAATGTGAGCTTTAGAGGTAATTTCAGAGACCCAAAAGACCACAAATAATAAAATGATATACAATTATAAATCAAGTAAATTTATTTACATTATGAAAACAAAAATTCAAATATAAATATAAATTCATACACAAAAATAAAAGATTAATTATAATTTCAAAATAAAATTACATTAAAATTTAAATTTGTGAAACACATTTTTACTTGAAAAAATTAAGTAAAAATGAAGTTTCAACAAAAATACCAAAATTAAAATATTTTTTGGAAAAAACTTAAACAAAAATTAATCTAAATTTTCATCCTACAAATAAAAATATGAAAATTATTTTACCATTGGACTCCTCACAAAAAATAAGGTGGGGTCACCTCTGGGTAAAATTTCTGTAACTCAACTCTAAATAAGGTTAAATTAAGTTTTTAGTATTTTCTGTACAAAAGTTGAAAATCCTCAAAACCTTAGATTAATTTAAATCAAATGTGGTGTTAAGCATCAATTTTTGTGTTAAAATTGAGGGTTGTGTGTAGTTTAGAAGTTATGAGGAGTTGAAGTATTTTCAATTGAAATGTCAAAATGTGTGCGTGTATTACACAAGTGAACTTTAACTTACATAAGATGTGTCAATTATTACAGTTGTGTACTGTAAAAACTCAATTGAATTACATATGCAAATTATAAGTATAACACATGATGAGGAACTAAAGAACAAATAAAATGGAAAGATTGACCCTGGGGGGAAAAGGAATCTTGGATTCAAGGGGAAGTGTGAGCCTTGAGGTATATTTTACATACCCAAATAGGCCACAATTATCTTAAAAAATAAATTCTGAACTATGCATAACCCATAATTCATGCATATATTCAAAATTCATCATTTTTGATTTCAGAAAAGATGAATAACTTTTTATTAAGTAAATCCATGGATTTAAGGCCAGATTTGGATTCTACACAAAAATCCACCTAGGGTATCTCCATAGATTGAATAAGCTCAAATCAACTCTTTGAGGTGGTAATATGGAAAATACCTGAATACCACATAAAAGATCCATGAAATTTTTTGTTTTTCTCTCTTTCAAGCCAAAATGACGGGAATGTGAGAAATACCATGTTACATACACAGTAAGTGTCAGGATGAAACTATGATAAAGACTTAAATAGGCTAGTTACAACTTTAACTATGTTTGTGACATTTATAAGAGTTGAAGATGATTTGATTTAAGATTTAAAGGGCTTTACTATATGTAATATAGTGGTGGTGAGCGCTGTTGAAAGCCCTGGGTGCAGCTTTATCTGTTGGGTTACAATAATAAAAGACTACAATAATTAAGGTTTATAATTATACCTGATTATTAACCAAGGGTAAAACTGTTTTTGACAGTTTACTATGTAGGTTATTCAAGAGCAGGATGAGGAGACAATTCTGGCTGTGAAAAGCCTCCTTTTTATCCTTAAATGGGGTGGAAAGGGTGCTAGACCTTTCCACATAGAGGAAGTGAAGATTTTTCACTCTCTAGTACTGGCTTGTGGTTTGCAAACAGCCTGTACAACCTTTATTGGGCTCAGATGTGGTTTTGAAACCACATCTGGGCAGTCTTCACCAATACAGGGTGAAAATTTTCATCTGGGGACCTCACAGCCTGATTCTGACGTGTATGACATGTAGAATGCTGTACAGAAGCTGGATGGGACCCCAGTGTTGACTGAAATATGAGGTATTGGAGTAAAAACAAGCTTCCTCGTCTATTTGATACCTCATATTCATGGTTATGGGATATTATCCCATGGTAAGGCTGTATTGGTCAGAATGTGGGATTTTGACCTTAAAACAGCTATACCTTTGTCAGTTCTTGAGATATTAACCTCAAAACTGACCCAGTGTGTATCCCTGTATGTGTTCTACACAATGGTACCTTATTTGATATGGTTATCATTAAATATGGCAAAGGTATGCCATGTACAAGATTTTTGTACATATGTGTGTTTTAGGCAAAAAGCTGTATTGAGCTTGTTTTCCCCATAACTTCTGTTGTAGTTGAGATATGGGAAAGTGGATGACACCATCAGATAGCCCTGATTGTTCTCTTGCCAAAAAGACCACACTTCAAGTATCTCACGCTAAAACTGTAGAAGTTAGATGAGAGGTGAATGTTTTGTTCACCCTTATTTGGCCTGAAATTGACCAGAACTCCAGTAATATTGGTGCTAGCTCAGTTTTTCTGGTACCATTGGATAGCCCTCGCTTAGAGCTTCATTTTGAGTACCCATTTGATGGGGTTAAGCCTCTCATTTTAGATTTTAGATGAGAGGTTAAAATTAAGGTTTATGCTCAGCAATAACTCTGAGCAGGACTAACTTTGTTATTCTTTGTCCTATGGTGATGGGACTTATATTTTCAGAAAGGTGTGAGTTTCCTCTTTCTTTTGATACTTTTTGAGATGATTTGGCTCAGCTACATGTTTTGGTGGTATCTTGGCTATACCATTAGTTTATGGTATTTCGGCTGTCATGCTTGTGCTCTGGTTTTGAGTCACAGGCTGACATACCCTCCCTCTAAAAAAGGATCATCATTGATGAGACTGTTCAGTCCTCCTAGAGGCCCTGAATCTTCTTAGATGAAGGTTCCCATCTGGTATGGCATCTTCTGCCAACCATTTGTCTTTATCAGCTGTTTGGTGCTTGAATCTGACTAGGTATTGTCTTTGATCCTTTCCATTAAGTCTGATCTTCCTGGCCCTGATGATCTTACTCACAGGTCATGGGGAGTCCTCCACTTCCACTAGATCAGGTGGTGTGGGGTTCTTCTTCCTGGAGAGGAATTTATCCTCCTTTGTTTGGAAGTATGGTTTGACCAAACTTACTGGGAATACTGGGTGCTTCCTGGAAAATTCCTCTGTAAGTTTGACTTCCACAGAATTCTTTCCTATCAGCCTAATGATAGTGAAAGGCACTACAAATGAGTCACTCATCTTCTTGGGTCCTTTAAGATTATTGAAGTTCAGTGTAGACACTAGCACCTGATCCCCTTCCTTAAAGTCAGGTTCCATGTGTGTCTTGTCCCACCTCTGTTTATTATATTCTTTTGCCTCAGCTATGCATTTGGCAGATGTGTCACAAGCCCTCTTTCACATATCATGGAAGTCTTTGGCTGTGGGGTGGATGGTCAGAAGATTTTTCTTTAAGTTATCCACAGGCAACAGGGGATTCCACCCTTTCTCTACCACTGCAGGTGTATTTCCTGTGGTAGAGTTCTGACTTGTATTTTAAGCCAGTTGGACAGCTGGTAGAAGGGTAACCCAGTCATGGGTGTATCCTTCATGGTCCTTGTATTCCATGCCATAGGCACAGAACCTTCTAAGGATGTCTTCCATAGTCTGGATCATCCTCTCAGCTAGGCCATCTGTTTGGGGATGGTAAGCTGTGGAAAACGCAAGCTTGGTGCCAAGCATTTCATACAAGTTGGTCCAAAATTCAGATGTGAATCTTGGGTCCCTATCACAAATGATGATTTTAGGGACTCCACAGGTAGATATGATGTTATTCCAAAATAAAAGGGCAGTATCCATGGCTGTGTCCTCTTTGTGGCATGGTAGACACCTCATGCTCTTGCTGAACCTATTAACTATGATAAAGCAGGCATTGTAGTTTTCTTTGTGTCCTGGGACACGTCCTGTAACCCAGTCCATGTTGATGGTTTCCCATGGGTGTTTGGGTTCTTCTATATGTTGAAGTAACCCATACTTCTTCCCATGTTTCCTATTGGCCTTTTGGCATCTTTCACAAGTGTTTATGTATTCACTCAACTCTTTTTCCCACTTGGGCCACCCAGCTGTGCTTGCTACCCTCTCCTTGGTCCTGTCTTCACTCATGTATCCCATATAGGGGCAGTCATGGCATTCCTGCAGGATCAGAGATGTGGTCTCTGTCTACCACTGTGAGTGCACTTGTGTGTGTTTCTCTGTGGTAGAGCAGGCTATCTATAAGGAAGAACTTTTTATCCTTATAGGCCCTCAACCAGGGTTCTTCCAGCTGGGATTCCAGTTCTGGACTCCTGTACTTTTGTTGGAGGAGCTGTAGTAATATGCCACACTGTTTTTCTTTGGCATGAGACTTCAGTACTGCCTTCAAAAATTCATTGTGCAGTTCTGAGGAGCTTATCCCCAGTATGGGAGTTTCTGTTCCCTCTGAAGCAATGTTCTCACTGTCAAGGGTACCATGTTCTGGTGCCCATTCAGAAAATCTGAAGTTCTTCCTTCTATCTATTTCCATGAAATTGATACGGATCTTGGCTGCAACTTCAGGGTCCTAAGTTGGATTGCTTTTGACCTTTTCCAGTGGCCATCTGCTGAGGCCATCTGCATTGGTATGACTTTTACCTTCTTTGTATATTATGGTCATGTTACATCTATACTCCTGGATAGCTATTTGCCATCTCAGCATGTGTCTATTTGTAGTCTTCATGTTTAGTAAAGACTTCAAGGCTGTGCAGTCTGTGTATATTTCAAAGACTGCACCCTCCAAATAATAATCGAGTTTCTCTAGAGCCCATACTATACATAGACATTCAGTCTGGGTGGCCCAAACCTGGCTTCTGAATCTTTCAGTTGCCTAGAGATGTAACATATTACACCCTCTCTTGGTTCACCATCCACAATTTATCTTTGGTGAAGGGCTGCTCCTAAGCCTTCGCTACATTCTGCATCTATGTATAACTTGAATGGTAGTTCAAAGTCAGGCAAGATTAGCACAGGTGCATTTGTGAGTTCATGGTTGATCCTCTCATATGCATCCCTCCTTTCCTTGGTTATTTCAAAAACTACATCTTTTGAACATAACTTGTATAAGCTACTAGTTATGTGTGCAAAGTTTTTGATGTGGTTTCTATAGTAGCTAGCAAACCCAAGGAAGGATTGCATCTCTTTGATGCTTTTTGGTACTGGCTTTTGCAGTACTGCTGTTACTTTATTCTGGTCAATTGCCAGACTAAGGCCTGAGACTTTATGTCCTAGACCTAGTAGCTCTTGTTGGCCAAAATTACACTTTTTTAGTGAAATTTTCAGATTGATGGGTGTACATTTACTTACCACTCTGTCTATATATTGTACATGGTCTTCACATGTCTCTGAGTATAATGATATCATCAATATATACTACCATCCAGCCTTCTAATATTTCTTCTTGAAATATTGTGTCCATCATACTTTGGAAGTGGGCTGGTGCATTTTTAATGCCCAATGGCATCCTGGTATACTCATATATGCCCATATGGCATATTATTCTGAGTAATTTCATGGAGTTTGGTTTAACTCCATTCTGGTGGAAGCCTTTCATACAGTCCATTTTGGTTATTTATTTGGCTTTTGCCAGTTTATCCAAGGCATGAGGTATCCTGGGTGTAGGGTACCTGTCTGCTTTTGTGAAGTTATTCAGAGCTCTGAAGTCTCCACACAATCTAGACTTGCCATCATTCCAGGTAATTAGGACAGGAGTGGTTATTCCCACTATTTCATTGTGTCCAACCTTCCTGATGACTTCCATGTCCAGGAGTTCATTGATATGTTTTTCAATTTCTTTCCTGGCTTCCAGACTTGCTGGGTAAGGAGGTCTCCTAAGCATGGGTGGATAAGGCCTTTCCACATCCAAATATACTTCTATATCATGGCCTGTGATCTTTCCCAATGGCAAATGCTGGTCTGTTCTTTCTAAGCATCTTCAGTAAACTTAGTTTTTGTTTACTGGTGAGGGTAGTGCTAAACTGTCCCTCTCTGAATTCCTTCAGAAGTTCTTCTAGTGGATCTTGGGAAGATATCTGGTATATATCAAGTGAAAATTTCTTTTCCTTGTTAGTACCAATGGTGATGTGCCTATTTTTACTGTTGTAAATGTCTATGCCATACATCCTCTGGTAGTCTGTTCCCAGTAGAAACCCTTGGATGTGGGCATCATCAAGCACTACAAACTCTGGGTTGAGTCTGATATTACCCTTCCTGTGGGGTATAATTATCTCTTTGATAATTGTCCTAATGGAAGTCATCTTCCATGATGCACTTTTAAAGTTCTTTGCCCTAGTGGGCAAGAGCTGTTTTTCCCAGTTTGGGAAGTCGTTATCCAGATAGTTTCTGGCCACTATGGAGCAGTGTGCCCCACTATCAATGAGCATTGTCAATACAAACACTCATTTTTGTGGCTGTCCCATGTATATATGCCATTCCTTTGGTTGGTGTAACCAGGAATGTTTGTGCATCTTGTGTGTATTTGCACAAGTTCTTGTTAGCAGTGTCCTGTGGCATGCCTGCTCCCAACTGTATGTCCTGAATTTCTAGTGAGGTTTCCTCTTGGTATTCCACTAGAAATTCCTCTCTTGGGTCTTGATCATCATAAGATCGTTCTCTGATGGCATCACCCATTGAATCTGATTCCAAATCCTCTGTTGGGGATTCCTCTTCTGGGACTTTCTCAATAGCATAGAATTTTTTATTTTCCTTTGGACAGTTGTTGGCATAGTGGTCTGTTGAACCACAATTGTGACAAGAATTCTTCTTTTTTGCCACATCTTCCGCTCTTTCTCCGGGTTTGTCTTTAAGCTCTTCCCTGAGAGGTTGTTTCTCTTTGAAACCACTGCTTTTCTATGGGGTAAATTTCCCTATATTAGTCCTCTTCCTTATATCTTGTAGGGTGTTGGCAATGTCATCTAGAGTGCAATTTTGGTTGCATCTGCATTTTATTTCATGCTCTAGTTCTCCTGGCAGTTGCATCAGAAGCTGTGATTCCTCATTTGGATGTTCATCTGAGGATCAATGGCTTTAAGTCTTTTAGACTGTCTGAGACACCACTCATATGGATCTTTGTCCACAGAGTATTTGTCATTTTCAAATGACATGGTCTTTTGCCATATCCAACTACCATTACTGTGCTTTTGGATTATTTGACTCTTCCACCATCGCCAGTTTCTTCTGCCATGGATTTCTTTCATTTCAGTGTACCATATACTAGCATGACCTTTAAATGCTGTATTTAATCTAGCAGTGATCCAGTAATCTGGTATGCTTGGTACATCAATAAAGAGTCCATCAATATAATCTATGAGTTCCATATGATCATACTCTTCTGATCCAGAGAATTTGGGCCAGCTTGAGGCCTCAAGAAGCTGTTTAAAGGCTTCCTTCTCTGAATAAGACATGTGATCTCCATCCTGGTATTGTTATGGAGATCTTGCCTTATTCATCAATATGGCATCTGGTTGATATGGATTATCCATAACTTGGCCTTGTGGATGGGGCTTCAAGTTATGGTAGACATTAAACAGTTTGTTTATGTCTTGATCCAGACAATCCCTGTTGCTTTTGCTGTGGTGTTGTTCTTCAAAGACTAGATTCAGTCTTTTGTTGGTTTCTCCAGAGGCTTTGCTCAATTGAGCATATCCTTCTTGAAGATTATTAACTATCTGTTCCAAGGAGGCTTGTGTTTTTTTCATCCTCTCATGGCCAGATTCAAGTTCTGAAAACTGCTTTGCAGATTGTTCAGCATATTGGGACATTTGTAACCACAGTGAATCACTGTTTAAGTTACTCTCAGGTGTGACAATGTTGTGTTCAATCTGAGTGGGAGTAATGTTTCTATTACTAGGACTACTGCTTCTAGAGTGGTTTACCACTACTTCTGGTTCTTGTGCACTTCTTTTACCAAATCCAACAGCTTCTGGATCATGGGGTCGGACTCTTTCCTCCTCTGGTTGAAGGAGGCTTTGTTCTTGCCCTTGTTTCCTTGTCTTCTCCTAGAAACTTCCTGGAATTGTGAAGAATGGTGACTCTTGGCCACTGATCTTCTGGTTTCTGAATGGTGTGAAGCCACTTGAGAGCTGATTTGGCCTGCTCCTTGTGAGCCTGAAGGAATCTGATTAGGCCCTGTCTGGGTTAGCTGTTCTTCTATAGCTTGGATAGTGGCTTGATTCTCCCTTATCCTCTGTGCCCTTGCCTCCAGGAGTCTGAACTGCCTGGTAGGATTCCAACCTTTTGTAATTATCATAAGGTCTTTGAAGTCTATCTCTTTGAGACAGATCTTCTGGCAACTTGCTCCAAGTTCTGCCCAGTGACTTGCCAGGTTGAACCTTTTGTTGTCCATGCTCCATTGAAATAGATATTTGAGGAGTTGGTGGAGCTGAAGAACTTGATCCATATCCTTCCAGTTCTCTGGTTTGAGGTTCCTGTTGAATTGGAGTGTGAATGGCAAGGTTGATATTATCTCCCTCATTGTTTTGCCATCCACCACTGTGTCCAAGGTGTCCTCTTTCAGGTCTGCTGGTTCTGGACAAGCCTTGTCTGTCCTCTGGCTGGTTCCTTTGGAAGCCAAGGTCTCTGAGGTATACAGGGGACATATCAGTGTTTGCAAGCAGTCAAAAACTTTATGTTCTTAGGGTATTTACCTTTTGCTGTGCCTTGTACAAATTTGTTATCTGCTGCTTTGGGCAGTTTGCCTTTGGAGGTTACAACTGGGTTAATAATTGTAATTTTTCCTGTACAAGTGGTTAAGGTTGGTTTACCTTGAATTGATGCAGAGTTTCGTGGTTTTCTACTCCTCTGAGTGGCTATTGGAGTCCACTTCTTGGCTGTGATGAGACCTTCACTTAGCCTCTTTCCTTTACCCTTGCTGCCCTCTGGTTCTGAGGGTTTCACTGGTATGTTGGCCTGTGACTGGGTTTCAAGTGGGATATAGTTTTCTTCCACTGAATCAAACAGGGAAAAGAGGGCTTATGTCAGTTAAGACTTCTTAAAAGGATGGTTTTGCACTTCTAAGAATGGCCTCTGGGCTTGTATGTTACTACAATGTGCCCTTGTATAATGACAGTGTAATTGAATAAACAATTTCACCTCAGAATTACAGCTTATGGTACCCTGTCACACTGTTTGTGTGCCAGTATCCCACAGATACACTTGTGGTTTTGAAGTGTAATCTGAATAAGTGGCTCTGTATAAGTGTAATTGAGTTAACAATACACTTAACCACACCTCAACTGATGGTTTTTCAGTCAGAGATGTCCTTATTCAATCAAGAATACAGGACTTATTGTTGGCTTATGTGTTTTTATATGTGAACACGCCAAAAATAAAGGTTTTTGTGGGTATTAACCACGTGGTAAGTACTCTTATAATATGAGTATTAAAGTAAAAATATATATACAATATATTTTCAAAGGAAAATACGCCTAAAAAGATGAAACAATTGTCAGAAATAAAGAATAAGAGAGAAAACTTACCTATAAGGTCCAAAAAAAAGTTTAAAACACGGCCAGGCCCCCAAAATGTCAGGACCAAACTATGATAAAGGTGCAAATAGGCTAGTTACAGCTTTAACTATGTTTGTGACACGTTAAAAATGGTTAAAAAAGATTTATAAGAGTTGGAGATGATTTGATTTAAGATTTAAAGGGCTTTACTATATGTAATATAGTGGTGGTGAGCGCTGTTGAAAGCCCTGGGTGCAGCTTTATCTGTTGGGTTACAATAATAAAAGACTACAATAATTAAGATTTATAATTATACCTCATTATTAACCAAGATTAAAACTGTTTTTGACAGTTTACTACGTAGGTTATTCAATAGCAGGATGAGGAGACAATTCTGGCTGTGAAAAGCCTCCTTTTTATCCTGAAATGGGGTGGAAAGGGTGCTAGACCTTTCCACGTAGAGGAAGTGAAGATTTTTCACTCTCTAGTACTGGCTTGTGATTTGAAAACAGCCTTTACAACCTGTATTGGGCTCAGATGTGGTTTTGAAACCACATCTGGGCAGTTTTGACCAATACAGCGTGAAAATTTTCATCTGGGGACCTCACAGCCTGATTCTGACATGTATGACGCGTAGAATGCTGTACAGAAGCTGTATGGGACCCCAGTATTGACTGACATATGAGGTATTGAAGTAAAAACAGGCTTCTTTGTCTATTTGACACCTCATATTCATGTTTATGGGATATTATCCCATGGTAAGGCTGTATTGGTCAGAATGTGGGATTTTGACCTTAAAACAGCTATACCTTTGTCAGTTCTTGAGATATCAGCCTCAAAACTGAACCAATGTGTAGCCCTGTATGTTTTCTACACAAGGGTACCTTATTTGATATGGTTATCATTAAATATGGCAAATTTATGCCATGTACAAGATTTTTGTACATATGCGTGTTTTAGGCAAAAAGGTGTATTGAGCTTGTTTGCCCCATACCTTCTGCTGTAGTTGAGATATGGGAAAGTGGATGACACCATCAGATAGCCCTGATTGTGCTTTTTCCAAAAAAAACCCACTTCAAGTATCTCACCTGAAAACTGTAGAAGTTAGATGAGAGGTGAATGTTTTGTTCACCCTTATTTTGCCTGAAATTGACCATAACTCCAGTAATATTGGTGCTAGCGCAGTTTGGCTGGTACCATTGGATAGCCCTGGCTTAGAGCTTCATTTTGAGTACCCATTTTATGGGGTTAAGCCTCTCCTTCTAGATTTTTGATGAGAGGTGAAAATTAAGGTTTATGCTCAGCAATAACTTTGAGCAGGAATAACTTTGTTATTCTTTGTCCTATGGTGATGGGACTTATATTTTCAGAAAGGTGTGAGTTTCCTCTTTCTTTTGATACTTTTTTAGCTGATTTGGCTCAGCTCCATGTTTTGGTGGTATCTTGGCTATACCATTGGTTTATGGTATTTTGGCTGTCATGCTTGTGCTCTGGTTTTGAGTCACAGGCTGACACTAAGAATGGTGTTATGCATGTTTTGGGCACGTAATGTTATGGCATTCTTAAATGCACTTTTGGTACACCCATAGTGGATATCTCACTTGAAGCTTAAAATTCTATTTTGACGTAAAAAGCGCAAAGGGGGACAAAAGACATCAAAGAGAGCCAGGGTACCCAGCTTATGAGGCCTCTGAGGTGTGGAAAGATCCAAAACTTAGATCAATGGCTGATCTTGGCCCAATTAGTAAACTAAAACCTTTTGGGAACTTGGTTACCATGTTAAAACTAAAGTAAATTATAAGAAAATAGCAAATAACCTGCCATTTTGACGTGCCGAGGAGGTAAAGAACAGCTTAGACTCCTGTAACCATGTCAGTTCTTAATTACTTACCATGGATAAACCCCAAAAGAGTAATCAAAAACCTTTTTGGACTAGTATCCATTGATTTACCAAATAGCAACCAGCCATATATTGCTATTTGCAATTCTATGTAGAATTGAGGTAAAAACTTCAAAAATTCATTAAAAATACAATTCTTCATTAATCTTGCTGAAATCTTCAGGACCAAGTAAGAAATGTATAATTCATATAAAAACCAAAAAGAACTATAATTTTATATGTAAAATTGAAAGGTTTACTTACAGTCCATTTTTGATGATTCCTTGTGAAACACAGAATCCTTAAAAATTTACAGAAAATACATTATGTGATGAAATTTCCAATAAAATTGATAAATTTAAGAAATCAATGATTATTTTGGAATAAAATAATATTTACAGTTGTTACTCCTTTTATTCTTCACCATAAAGGGGTTGGTAGTCATGTAAAAGCCTCAATTAAGTAATTCTGATAATCTTACTTGACAACAAATGATGCAATCAATAATGCAAAAAGGTTGATTGTTTTCTCACTCACTTCTTTTTCAGTTTTCTCAATGGCACGCCTCTGTGAGCTGTCTTAGCGTTAAAAGAGGCCTCCTATTGCTGTTTTTTCCACATCATCACATTAATATATTATACCTTTATTACCAAACAAGGAAGTATTAGTTAAAAATATTTCTTAAGTGTTTCTTCTTTCAGAAATAAATCAGAAAGACATGAAATTATAGAAATCAACTATAATTTGTTGTAATACTGTTATAAATCAATTTTGATCCATTAAATCCACAATTCCATGTCAAATTTCTCTACTATTATCATCCAAATGGTTCATTGGATTAATAGTGAGTAATTTATCTCAATTCTTAAAGTTTTTCTCTAGTAATAGTTTTCTTCAAGAATTATCTTGAAAATTATTCTTGTAAAAGATGATTATATATTAAAATAATTTTATTATTTTAATAAAAGAAGTTTTTATTATTAAATTCTTCTTGTAATTGATTCTTGTAGACAATTCATGCTTATTGTTATAATCACTAGTAGTGTATAAAATGTAAAAGAAATAACTCTTTAATTATTTAATCGTGGCTATAATAATTCTTTATTATTATATTTCATAAGAATAGTCATAGTACTGTTGATTAATAGTAATATTATCAAAAGCTTCATAGACACATCTTACAGGGAGTCAGATCCCCAGATTCCTTGATGACAGGCATTATATGTCAAAATACATGCAAAAATTCATCACCTTTGGCCTGGAATTGAGTCACAGGCTCTGTGACTCAATTGATGATGAGGTTTTGATACCAACCAGGGCAGTTTTAACTGTTGCCAAGGGGGTAAAACTACCCTTAAGATAAAAAAAACATTTTAAAAACATTTTTAACTGGTTTTGATGTCCCTTACACAAATTCTGACGTGTTTTGAAGGCTCAAAACCAGGTATTACTATAGCAATGGCCAATTTGAGGGTCCAAAATGGCTAAAACCAGTCCTTTTTGGTCTAAAACAGGGTTCAATGATTCCATAATTGGCTTTTCTGTTGTCAGACTGTTTTCCACGACTGACAAGAGTAAATATTACTTTTGGAGTAAGAAAATTGATGTCTATAAAATAATTTCTTCTTTGCCCTACTTTTCTCTTCATGTTAGAATCTTTTCCTTTTATAATTTGTCTAAACACTATTAAACCAATGAATAAAAGATTCCAACCACAATTTTTAAATAATTCTTAACCTCTGAACCACGTGAAAAATCATTATAATCATTTACTGTAACTCTTATAATCATTTTTACCACTTGAACCACCCCATAAGTGAATTAAAGCACTTCTCATCACTGTTAACTTTGTCACTTTGTTTTCAACTTCACTCTGGTCAGTTTTGGGTGTGTTTTCTCTTCAATAATCCTTTTAGAGAATATGTTCTTATATTAATTGCCTGCAGTTATTTGCTCAATTAATTCCAATTGAAATTGTTCTTGAAAAAAATTCTTTTGTAGCCTTAAATATCTCTTGTAGAGTATTTTTGGATAAATTTTTATTGTTGGTAAAACAATAAGTCTTTATAATATTATTGTTTTATACTAAAAAAGTTAACAACAATAAAGTTGGCATTTTTTCTCTTCAAAATATTATCTCATACTATTTCTAATCAATTCTTACCTTAAACAAATTTTGAGGACAGGAAAAGTACATGATTTTTAATCAAAGTTTCGTATCCACACCTTACAAATTACATACAAATTATTTGCACATTTGGATATAGCCTTATTGGGTCTCGTTCTACTTGATTCAGACCTAAAATTGCTTTTGGACAACATATCCACCCCTGGTAAAAATAACCACACTTGCTGGTTTAAATTCATTCAGCATCTGATAGGTTGGTGTAGGGATTTTTGCATTCTTATCTTTTCCTTATAGGTTTGAAGAATTGCTCTTCTTAGAATTCTTTAAAGAAATTGTTTCCCAAGTAGTTGTAATTGAGACTGGTATGGCCTGTGGGGGTGTTGTTAAGGATTGTTGCTCTAATTTATCTAGTTGTTTTAGGATAAGGTCAAAACTGTTTATTGAATGATTTTCTTGTTTCAAGGAGTAATCTATGAATTCAACTTGTTTTAAGATGAGTTTGATTTGATGCTCATTTAAGCTTTGAGAAGGGTTTTTTGGACATAAAGCTTCATTGAGGAAGTGAATTAGTTTTGTTGTTTCAACCTTGGGTGATACTTGTGTTTGTTGGCCATGCAATTCTGTGCCAGTAGAAGGGGGAGGGGGATCAAGCAGGTGTTCTCAAAGGGCAATCCTCAAATTGCCAGGGCCAGGTACCTTCAGCATCATCACTCTTTGGCAATTTTCCCCTTACCTTGGCATGGTGCCCTGGTGTCACAATGCTGTCTGCCAGACCTCAGCAAAGGGAACTCTTGCCGAAAAGGCTATTAAACTGGTTGAAAGACTGGTTAATACTGGCAAGTTGTAGATCACATTCCACCATGTGACACCCGGGCACTCAGCCATCGTACAAAATCAGAAGGGTGACTGTTGTATTGGATACAATACAGGAATTAAATCTAAACCTAATCGAATGATAAAAAATAATAGTGAATATGCATAACACATTGTTTTACTACTTAAACTAACTTATTCGACGAAAAGATCTCTCCTCAGGGGAGATCTTTTCCTCGAAATTTTTTATTTTTAATTTTTACTAACTTTTTATTTATAAAATATTGAATTCACATAGGTACGCTAATTTCCTAATTAAGGGGAGATTAAAATCATAGATATATTAAAATACGTTATATGTACCTAGTGATTATCATTTTGGAGTTTAGTTAGTAGAATTAAAAATAAAAAATTTTAAAATTTATCTATTATTTTTTATCTGGAACCTTCCAGAAATTTCTTGAATAATAACAGGTTATGGGCTGCCTACCTTGATCTTGTTTCGCTGATACCTTGAACTAGTTTATCTCTTATTTACTTTACATTCTCTGCGCTTCTCTTTCTCTTACTTAAATCTCTATTCTTCATCGCTATCGTATTTATTATTATTTGTGTTTCATTTTTTAACCCTGGCACCCCCCATCACTCGATCAAACTGTATCTTTCAAACTCCTAATCTCTCTTCCATCATTCCTGAATCGAAGGACGTAATGGACAACGACATGAATGTTGTCATGGAAGCCGACAAACAGGCTGAGATATTCCAACGCTTCTTTTCCCTGGCAGAGAAAATCAGACCTCAGCTACGGGCTGATGGGGCAAATTTTAAGCTTTGGTCAAAAAATATGCTAATTGCCTGGACGACTTATTTTATGGGTGATTCTGATTACTTTCAACAACCGATTTCTGATGATAATGTCAAACGGAACCTTGTTGCTCACCTTTTTATACAACATAGCGTCAATTCTAATATTTATGAAGCTGTCACTTCTCGCATCTTCACGTCTGATGCTCGCCAGATTTTTCGGGCTTTGAAGGATTGATTCAACCGTCCTTCTTGGTCCTCAGTTGTTTATCATGCAAATTTCATTTTTAGCAACTCCTCTGATCGGTCGGAGAACATCAATGATTATGCAATGACAATTACCGAAGCTATCCAAAATTTGGAAAACCAGTTAGGACCAATTGATTCTGAGACCCTTACGACACTAGCTATTTATTTTGCTGTACCGTCTATGCACCAGCTTATCACAGCCACCATTAATACACTCATGGCCACTAATCCTAACATCAAGGTTTGTCCTGATGATTTGCTCAATATGATCCGACAAATTTCTATGGCTTCACCATCTTTTGATCACAGTACCGAGATAGCAAGACTGAATGCGGCATCTAAATTTGGTCAAAGGAACAATTTCGATAATCGCAATCCACATTTCTCAACACGACCTGCTTCTAGAAGTACCAAGATACCTTCATCTAGTCGTCAAGTTGAACCAAGAATACCTAATTCTCGATTTCCATGTCACTACTGCAGTGAAGTGGGTCATTGGTCACCGCAGTGTCCAATCAAAGCAAGAGCACAACGGAAACCAGCCAACATTGCTAGTATGGGTGTTGTGCCATCGCTGGAGGATCATGAGGCATTGCTGGATTCTGGTGCAACTCACTCAGTCGTAGGCGAACTCTCACTATTTGCATCGCTGACCGCAACAGACATGGTATTGTCTGTTGCATCATCCGAATCGTTCAAATTCAATGGAATAGGTACAATTATTTCGGACACTCCTCATGGTCCTCTTTGCTTAAATAATGTCCTTTATTTTCGTCATATACCTGGGATACTTCTTTCTCTCGGACATCTCTTAAATGAAAATTTTTCAATATCTTTTCTGAATAATCTTTTTACTATTTCTTTTCGTTCTCTTAAATTTTTTACCGTTTGAAGGAATAATCAATGGTTTATTCCCCTGAACCCTCCTACTGCTAAGAGCAGTCTCAATAATCCTTTGTCTTCTGCTGTGTCTATACGAAAGTCTGCCGATCTTTCTTCAAATGATGATAGTATGCTTTGGCACAAAAGAGTTGCTCATTTATCGCTTAGACACTTGAAGCATATGCAGAAATCCAATGCTGCAAATGGCATTCCTAATGTTTCCTTTCATGACATTAAACTGTGTCACGATTGTTCAATTGCAAAGAGTCAACATCGCCCTATAAAGACAGCCTCACATCAATCTATTAAAGGACCTGGTGATTTAATGGGCCCTTATGGCCTTAGTCTCAACCAGAAAAAATATATCTTAATGATTCTGGATGCTTTCTTGCATGTTGTGGTAGCTATTCCTTTATCTGATAAATCAGAATCAAAGACTTATCTTATTAACTGGATGAAACAGTTTATGAATGTTACACCTTATAAAATCAAGACATTACGGACAGACAATGGCACCGAATTCAAAAATTCTGTATTGAATGATTTCCTCACTCAGCACGGAATTATCCATGAGTACTCGATGCCGTATGAGCACCATCAGAATGGTAGAATTGAGCGAACAAATCGAACAATTTCTGAAATGGCTCGTACTTCTCTCATTGCTGCGAAGCTCCCTTCTTTTCTTTGGCCATGGGCCTTTAGACATTCTGTTTGGGTATTTAACAGGTTTCTTCATGCGGATAGTGACAGGACTCCTTTTGAAATTCTCGGGAAGAAACGTCCTAGCTTGGAATTACTGAGAGTCTTTGGTGCAAAGTCGTATCTGTATAATCATAAATTCAAGAAGGACTTCTCGCCTAGGGCGACTATTGGCTATCATCTGGGTGTTTCGCAGGATTCAAAAGGATGGCTTTTTTGGGTACCAGCAAGGAAAGATGCAGTCAAGTCGGCAAGTGTATCTTTTGATGAGTTAAGTTTCTATGATGGTGGGATAGTTGGTAACAACATTGGATCCATACAAGTGAATGATATATTTGATAACTCAATGGTAACTGAGTTGAATCGTCAAGATAAAGCCATATTTAATATATCAAATAGTAGTAGTCTGCAACTGTCAATTCCATCTAGTTATAGGGAAGCAATGATTTCAGAGAATAAAACTGACTGGCTCTCTGCTATTAATCAAGAAATAGAAAGCATGGTGACTGAGAAAGTTTTCACGCCATGCAATCTCAATGACGCTCTAAAAGAAGTACCGCATGAAAGTATTCTTGGTACAAAATGGATATTCACCAAGAAGCCCGATTGGTTTAAAGCCAGGCTGGTTGACGTGGTTTTTGCCAAATTCATAGTGTTAATTACGATGAAACTTTTGCACCTACTCCTACTTTCAACTCTTTGCGTCTCCTTTTTTCCACTGCATGCCTTAAGAGGTGGAAGGTACGTACTTTTGATGTGAAAGTCGCTTTCCTTCATAGCTTAATAGACAAGCCCGTTTATGTTTGGCCCCCGATGGGAATGGATGTTCCGAAGAACAAAGTACTAAAATTGAACAAAGCACTTTATGGCACGAAGCAGGCGTCTAGGTGCTGGTGGCTACATCTGAAGAGCATTTTGCAGCGCATTGGTTTTGTGAATAATAAGGAGGATCTCAGTACGTATACACTGAATCGGGGTAATTAGCAGGCTATACTATGGGTACACAGCGATGATGGTGCACTCACCGTGTCATCTGATATGCTTATGAAAATTTTAATTACGCAGCTTAACTCGTACCTCAAAATTGTATGGGACAATGCTGTGAATGGTCTTGTGGGCATTTCAATAACTCCAACAGAGGATGGATTCAAATTTTGGCAACCGGATTTGATTGACAAGTTAACGGGTCTGACACCTAGCAAGATTGTAGCCAAGACACCATTGCCGATGAATTGTCAACTGGAATCTACCTATTCATCGAATGTTATGGACAAACCGTATTTGCGACGAATTGGAATTCTTCTATATATTGCTCAAGCGTCCCGTCCTGATATAACTTATGCAGTAAACTACTTAGCACGGTTTTCCTTGAATACCAGTGATTCACATTGGCATGCTCTTGACCATTTGATTGCTTATTTGCGAGGGACGAGGAGTATGGGTATTTTGATTAGTAACTCGAGTCCATCGTTGGAAATGAGGTGTTTTGTTGATGCCAACTGGGGAGGTGAAGGCAATAGATCCACTCATGGGTATGTCACTTTCCATGGTACCAATCCCATTGGATGGCAGTCAAAACGACAAACCACAATAGCTGCATCGACAGCTCAAGCTGAATATATGGCTTTATCATTTGCCGCGAAGGAAATGTTATGGCTGTACAACCTATTTTTTGACATCCTGAAGAATCCAATTCCTATTTTATACTCTGACAATCGTACTGCCATAGGAATATCGACTGAGACGATGAACAGAAAGCAAACACGCCATTTGATAAGAGACTTCAATACTATTAATGAATTCATTACGACGCACAAAATCAAGCTTGAATGGATCTCAACAAATGATCAATTGGCTGACATCTTGACGAAATCGCTAGGAAACGTCAAGCATGGATACTTTGTCTCAAAGTTAACCTATTCATGATGTGTTATGGAGGGGAGTGTTGTATTGGATACAATACAGGAATTAAATCTAAACCTAATCGAATGATAAAAAATAATAGTGAATATGCATAACACATTGTTTTACTACTTAAACTAACTTATTCGACGAAAATTTTTTATTTTTAATTTTTACTAACTTTTTATTTATAAAATATTGAATTCACATAGGTACGCTAATTTCCTAATTAAGGGGAGATTAAAATCATAGATATATTAAAATACGTTATATGTACCTAGTGATTATCATTTTGGAGTTTAGTTAGTAGAATTAAAAATAAAATTTTTTAAAATTTATCTATTATTTTTTATCTGGAACCTTCCAGAAATTTCTTGAATAATAACAGTGACCAACTTCCAAATCAGCCAACGGAGATGTTGATTCACTAAAGAGAAATAATGTAGCACGATGCCATAGTGGCAACAGCCCTCTCAGCTTATCCACCCTAAACATGCGTCTTGACCCCAGGTGTAAGGTGTGGATATGAAACTTTGATTAAAAATCAAGTACTTTTCCTGTCCTCAAAATTTGTATAAGGTAAAATTCTGTTAAAAATAGTATGAAATATTATTTTTAAGAGAAAACACGCCAAATTTATTGTTTATAACTTTATTAGTATAAAACAATAATATTATAAAAATTTATTGTTTTACCAACAATAAAAATTTATCCAAAAAATACTCTACAAGATATATTCTAAGGCTACAAAAGAAATTTCTTCAAGAGCAATTTCAATTGGAATTAATTGAGCAAAGAACTGCAAGCAATTAATTAAAGAACAAAGTCTTTAAAAAGAATATTAAAGAGAAAACACGCCCAAAAGTGACCAGAGTGAATTTGGAAACAAAGTGACAAAGTTAACAGTGATGAAAGATGCTTTAATTCACTTTTGGGGTGGTTCAGGGGTAAAAATGATTATAAGAGTTACAAACAATGATTATAATGATTTTTTCACGTGGTTAAAAGGATTAAAATGATTTAAAAATGGTGGTTGGAATCTTTGATTGATTGGTTTAACAGTGTTTAAACTAATTAATAAAAGGAAAAGATTCTAACATGAAGAGAAAAGTGGGGCAAAGAAGACATTCTTTTATAGCCATCAATTCTCTTACTCCAAAAGTAAAATTTACTCTTGTCAGTCGTGAAAAACAGTCTGACAACAGAAAAGCCAATTATGGAATCATTGAACCCTGGTTTAGACCAAAAAAGGGCTGGTTTAAGCCATTTTTAGCCATTTTTAGCCATTTTAGACCCTTGAATCAGCCATTACTATAGCAATACCAGGCCTAGAGCCTTCAAAACACGTCAGAATGTGTGTCAGAGGCGTAGAAACCTGTTAAAGCTGTTTTTATTATGATTGTTTTATCTTAAGGGTAGTTTTACCCTCTTGGCAACAGCTAAAACTACCCCAGTTGGTATCAAAACCTCATCATCAATTGAGTCCACAGACCCTGTAACTCAATTCCAGGCCAAAAGTGATGAACTTTTGCGTGAATTTTGACATCCCACGCCTGTCAGCAAGGATTTTGGGGGTCTAGCTCCCCCTTAGAGCTGGAGTTCCTTTTCCCCCCCAAATTTAATCTTTCCAATTTATTTTTCCTTTAATTCCTCATCATGTATTATACTTATACTTTACATATGTAATTCAATTCAATTGTACAGTACAATACAGTAATAATTGACACCTCATATGTAAATCAAAGTTCACTTATGTAATACACGCGCACATTTTGACATTTCAATTGAATTCAATTGAAAATACTTCAATTCCTCATAACTTCTAAACTAAACACAACACCTCAATTTTAACACAAAAATTGATGGTTAACACCACATGTGGTGTGAATTAAATTAAGGTTTTGAGGATTTTCAACTTTTGTATTGAAAATACTAAGAACTTAATTTAAGCTTATTTAGAGTTGAGTTACAAACATTTCACTCAGAGGTGACCCCACCTGATTTTTTATGAGGAATCCAATGGTGAAATAATTTTTATATGTTTATTTATTGGATAAAAAGTTATAATAATTTTTATTTAACTTTTTTCCAAATTTATTTATTTTTTTACAGTTTTGTTAAAAATTCATTTTTACTTATTTTTTTTAAGTATAAATGTAATTTTATAATTACAAAATTTAATGTAATTTTAATTTTAAATTTTAATTAAATTTTTTTATTTTGAATATAATTTTATATTTATATTTTAATTTTTATTTTAATAATATAAATAAATTTATTTTATTTATATTTATATACTAATTTTTGTATTTGTGGTCTTTTGGGTACATGAAATTACCTCTAAGGCTCACACCAGGGGGGAAACCATCTTCCACCATTCCCCCACACCCCAACCTGCAAATTCAATTACTACATCAAAACCCCTCATCACATCATTAATCAACTTGCCACAAGGATACGCCTTCCACATTTTTGGACTGCCCACTAGACATCTTGCCCTTCAAGCCTATTTATACCGTTTCAAACTTGCAACATCAAACTAGTGTGAAAAACGTCGAGTACAAGAAACAGTTTTACATTTTATGTGACTGTACTCGTTTCAAAGGCAAACGCCAACACTTACAACGAAACCTACGCAAAGACAAAGTCAGAATTCGATTACCATGTATAGGGTGATTATAACAAACGGCAAGAACTGGCAAGGATAGTGTTATTAATATACTATTACTTAGTCGTTACGAAATAACTTGAACACACCTAAGCGTGTGAGAAACGTTGGTGAGTAAGTTAGATAAACAATAATCAATTAAGATACAAGATGTTACACAGAGATATTATTATATCTACATCCAATTCCTTAATCCTTTGTCTATCTTGTTTCGTACTAAAAGAGTAATTATAATCCTGCCAGTGTGAATTGTTAGTATAGCTAGAGAAACCTACTTATTTAGTACTGTGTTACTTTTGCCATTGTTACGCTTTAGCTCTAAGGCGACTGAGTACTAGTGATAACTAAGGTCACTAAGATCCATTGTTCAATTGATTACTGTCAACGCCGGCAGCTTTGACCCCAATAACCAATTTGGGAGCAAGAGCCAAAAGGTTTGGGGATTACATACCCCTCATTTCCACCTACTAACAACATGCACAATATCTTACTCCCTCAAATCCTCCTCACAATATTAGGATTAGAAACCAACCTGACTTCCATAAAGGTGAAGCCTACCTGTTTCCTGGCCATGCCGAACTTCAAAAGCTTCTTCACCGAATCCCGTGTCTAAGGTTTCCAATTATCGGAAACAGGAGTCTGGCTTCGGCCTAGGTGGGACCTAACGTTTAGAGGCAGTCGGGGTGGCTTTTTAGGATTATCTGTTGTGTATAGTACTTATAAGTAACAATGCCCATGGGCCCCTTGTCTCACGCCTATGTCACCGAGATGAATTCATAATATCACCCCCTCCAAATATACCTTGAAATTAGAATAGAGGGATTCTTTTAATTAAAAACACCTTCGTTATACTGGTGTGAAATGCAGTAATTGTTAATTCACCAAAAAAAACCGTGTGTGAGATACCCCGACTAACGAGTGCCCAATGTTACTACTACCGCGAACGGGAAAAGTAGCGATATGACCTCCTTGCTGTCAGCTTATTCAGGAGAAACATTCTCAAGTTTTTGCTGCAAAACTATGATTGACTCCAAGGGCACAAGTGAGTCATTATGGCCGAAAATAGCCCAACACGCTTCGAGAATTTGCCAAGCCTTGGGTAACTTTCCAGTTTTGAGTGGCTCCTTTTTGTTACATACGTATTTCATCACATGCTGAAGTCCCTGAAGGTTGGGCACATACTGTACGACAGTAATATAGAGCTGGTGCAGTTGTACAGTACACCAGTGAAATTCAGTAAGAGCGATTTCCGGTGCCACCCATTACTGACAAAGCGCAGAAATGAGATTTACAACCAGCGTTTGTTGTTATCAGCCTCTTTTTGGCTGAGGCTGATTTTGAAAAGATGCTGGCCCAAGCTCGAACAATATAGAAGTAGGGACCTCATGGTGTTTTAGGTGGGTTAACGTTACATAAATATGCTGCCATCTTTATCCAAATTTCTCCTTATTTTTTTTGGCCGTCATGAAACTCAAGACAACGTTAATTTTTTTGTTCGTTTTTCATCTCAAACTTTTTTTATGCATATTTTTTGAAGGCCTCACGAAAACTGGCGAAATTGGTCATGATGCAGGTGGATCAAGCACTCTCGGCAAAACAAGGTTTTCAAGAACAAATGCATTTAACCATGAAACAAATCCCTTCACACACGCCGCTCCAGAGACCACTCAACCTTTGAAGTCTTTGAAAAACCCAAAAGGTCTTGAAAGCCATCTCCCCGACGTCCACGCGGTACCGCAAGCGGCACAACCAGTGGCTGCCGTGGGTGAGTGTAATATGTTTGAAATATCAAATCAGAATTTTCTTGTTGAGCCGCACTCCAAGGATGTGAGGAGCTGATTTTTATGGTGAAATTGATGATGTCAATAGGCAAACCAACTAAAAAGGCTCTAGATATTAGTAAGGAAGTCCTTCCAAAAATTGCTCCAGAATTTTCTCAACTTATGCTACACGAATTTCAAAGTAAGTGAAGAAATCAATGCATCTCATGAGCTTTCGATCTTTGAGATGGGTCTTTAAAGATAAAACGCTCCTAAAATGATTATCTTGTGTTCCTATGTTTTAAACTTTCATCAACAAACATTATGAAGCATCTTCGGAGTTTGTGAGATCGCCTGCAAATTTTTACCAATACTTCTTGGCGTCCACAACAGTCGAAGAGAAGCTGGAGGAAATAAGATTAACTTTTAGCTATTTGAATCAAGAAAAATCAAAGTTCGATCAAGAGTACTGGGCGTCAGCTTTTCGAGAAGTCATGAAGGTGAAAGATGGCACGCAGGATCTCAGAATAGAAGCTGAGATGTATGTTCAGCTGTCGGATTCAGATGTGTATGCATTGCGAAATGAAATATTGGGGCCGAAAGACTTGGAAGCTCAGCCGTATGCCCAGCTGCGAGGAGAGCTGGCGAGGGGATTGAAGAAGCACTCAGAGCTCACCACTCGTGTAGATGTATTTGACGACCCCGTGGATAACCGTGAATATAACTTTTTAGACTTCTTTTTAATTTCCAAAAGCAAGAACTGACGATGGGCTTCATGATTCAAGTACTGGTTCGTCCGAGTGTTCCAGCGCAAAAGATTTTGAGTAAGAAGTTTCTTGAAGATTTTCAATCTCTGAAACCAACGTTGATGGGACCATTTTCTCTCAGAGGATGAAGCTGCGACGTTCTTTAAGAAACATTCACTTAACGCTGAATTCGAGACAATGACTTCAACCACCTCTACGTTTCGACAGAAGAGAATGGCATGGTTAAAAGTGGCAGTGAAGGCAGTTCACACCAACACCAGAACGTTCGAAAGAGAGAAGATAGCTGCAGCGTCACTGTTATGCTATACTTTCGAATTAGCACTCAAGGGAGGTGTGTCGACACCTCAAGCGAAAGAAGCTATCGATCTCATGGAAATCGTCAATACTAACTACCTCAAGGACTTTACGGGGCTCATCAAGGACAGGATGAAGTCGACGTTTGGTCCTTACCGCAAGGTGAAATTCCTATTACCTAAAAGGTGATGGTTTTTTGCAGTGAAGACTACTGGCAGATGAGTAAGGTGTTTTCTGAGTACTGTAAATGATGTGATTAAGTACGATAGAGTAAAGAAATGAAAACAAGCAGCTAAGATTAAAAATAACTAGCTACGAATAAAAACAAGTAGCTAGGATTCTAACGATAAGGAGCAGGGGAGTAATGAGGTGCACTAGAGTGATTTGATACGCTCGTGGCTTCTCCTGCCTCATTGTCTTGAGGAGAGACAGTTTAGGTAGTGATGTAGGATCTTTAGCTATGCTCCAACCTGTTGTAGACTATCCTCAACATGGCTCTTTCTGTGTTTTGTGACAGACTGGCATAGGCCTACGACACAGTTGTGGTTCTGCTCATCAGGGCAGTCTTGCTGATTGACATTGCTCTCCGACTTACTGATCTGTTCATTATGACACGGTCAGTAATTGGGTATTTTTCTTCAATGCTCAAGATTGTAGTTTGTGCATTTTTGCACTAGGAGTGAAATTTTTGGGCATACCTTCTTTTTGGGTAAATATTCATCAGATTTCACTGTCGGAATATTTGACTATTGAACAGTACTTTTACTTCCATAGGAAATAAATAATTACCATTCTTTGGAACTTTTAAATTGATTTCCTTTTTTATGAAACAAAATAAGAATAATCTTGTTTAATTTCTGATTCTATGCCCTTATTGTGAAGTACTGTGTACTCTTTAGAATTTAAAGAGACAGTGATTTTTTATAATTTGAGGTATGCGAAAAATATAGAATTTAATAGAAATATCATAAAATACTAATATCGTTCATTGTCGTTGCCAACATCTCCTCTTTCCTGTAACAGTCACCCTAAGTGCATAGCTAACCATTCTCCTGGAGAGGATGTTTTCTCCATATATTTTGATTGTTTCAAGAATAAAAAAAAGAAACAGTTTTGCCCTTAGGACCGATTGACTACAAAATTCCCTTCAAAGTCTCTGTGATTTGGATTTGGATATTGAAAAAGCAGTTTTTTTGGAAATTTCAACTTTGGGCTTTTGAAATTTTGAATTCAACACATTTCAAGATTTTTCAATCTTCTCATTGATTATGAAAGCAAAAGTTAGCATTTAACCGCTCTTACATTATGGCGAGTAACAAAAGCTCAGAGTGGCATATCATAAATTGATTTCAAAATAAGCTGTAGATTGTAAGAAGTGATTTCATTCATTTTTGTCAGCCTGTGGCTCAAAACTAGAGCACAAGCATGATATCCAAAAGTACCACAAACATGGCAGCCAAGAAAGGGTGAAATACACACCTTTCCACCCTCACTTAAACTAATAAAGGTACAATAAGGCCACAAATACAAATTACAGAGCTTAACAAAGGTAATCTGTAAAGAGGAAATCATCCCCTTTTAGAAAATACCATTCTTGTTACCAAAAAATAAGAGCCAACCAAGTAATTAAGGTTACAAACTCTTTCTGAGTAAAAAAGCTTAATATTCCCCTCTCATCTAAAAACTAGAGATTGAACCAAGGATCCACCAAATGTGGAATTAATTAAAGCTCTCAATGAGGGCTATCCAATGGTACCACTTCCAAGACTTTAGTACCAATGGATCAGCAATTACCATACAAATATTGTTTATGAAACTTGAAAAGATAATACAAGCTTTCACCTCTCATCTACCTTCCACAATTTTGATGAGAGACCTGTCAAATGACATAAGCTATATAAGGGCTGGAAAATTTCTACATAAAAATGCAAACCTTGTGCCTGTATCTCACATTTCTCAGAATTTATTGGCCTTTTTCTCTCAAACATAAGAAAAATACTATTTTACAGAAATGTAAAATACTTTGAGCCTGTATAGCTCTGGAATACTTAATTCATAGTGGGTCAAAGTTGTAAGAATATTGTAGAGGTCACTTGTGGGTAAATTTTGAGCCAATTTTGAGCTCTTTATTTTGAGAACTGACAAAGGTATTCAATTTTAAGGTTAGAAGCCCACACCAAGTGGTATGGTGTGATACTATCCCACATAATTCAAATCTGTGGTGTAACAGCTTAAAGAAGGCTGATTATGCATTTTTCAATAATAAGAAAGCCTTCACAGCTCCATTCAAGTCTGTATTGAGTGGCACTGTAGGAAATTATTACATACAATTGGATTATGAGGTGTCAAGACCATTCAATTGGTGTTTTCATGCTGATTTCCCATAGCTTGAGAGATGAGGGTTTCCAGATGTAATTTCTACCTCATTAGACACTTCCTGGCTGATAGAACACATATGAACTATCCAGTGGGGAAATGCGTTCACCTTAAGTGGTTCAAAACCACATATGAACAGTAATGAAGACACATAACCAATCATGTGAGTGAAAGTTTTAACTCTATCCATGTGGAACATCTCTTTCCACCATGATTTCAGATAAAGGGGCTTTCCAATAGGAGGAAACCCTCATAATCCTATTGGCTTATTTCTACATAGTAGAAGCCCCCATAATCCTATTGGCTTATTTCTACATAGTTACACTGACTTACACAGAGGTAAGCTGTAGAGTACCTAATATATAATGTTAAGATTAACTGTTGCAGTGCTTATGATAGTACTTAAATCAATAATAATTTTAGCCAGGGATCTCAACAGAATGATAACCACTATCTCCTAATAGTAAGTCCTTTTTATATTATTATTACACCATTTTTATGTGTCAAGGTCATAGTTAAATCTTGTAATTGCTATCTCATCAGTTTTACATAGAGTCAGTTTCATAAACATGGCAATCACCCTCTTGGACTTCCATATGGAATTTCAATGCCATATCCAACCAAATTGGCCATTTCATCTTTCTTGGGCTTTTATGGCCAACTTGGCTCCTTACTGCCCATTATCTTATTTTGGGAACCTTTTGGTCTTTTCCAGTAAACAGGAGAAATACAGCCCAAAATCCTGTATTTTGATTTTTAAGCTTTAAATACGCCTTTGTGCAATTTGTGCACTGTTTCAGACTTTTCACATTTAGCGCATTTAGCGCATTTATGCCATTTTATCATGTATTATGAGAGATATGCCCAAATGGTCATATCAGACCATTTAGGGCTTAAATGGAAGATGTGTGCATTATGTTCACTTTTTCCCATTTTGTGCCCTCTGCACAAATACAGTTTTAAGGCTGTATAAGCTGGTTTTGGCCAAAAACCCAGAAATGTGCAAAACACTTCAGAACACTTTGAAACCTCTGAAGCCACCCAAAACCCAAATTTCATTCATGATCCTCCTTGCAACCTTTCAAAGGCCTTTGGTGACTTTCACCCTTCAATAACCAAAAGGGCCATAAATGATGTTATTATGTATCATTTTTCACCAGAAATCCAATGGTTCCCATATCAGATGGTTATTCTAACATTCCATGAGTCATCAAGGCATCACATCATCCATAGCATTCATCAAGGCTCAAGGACAAGTGTTACTCTCAAATACAAATAATGACATCAAGCAGTCATTGGTTAATGTCATTAACAGTATTCCTCTAAGGAAATACTGGCAGTTCACTCTTGAGGGATATTCAAGAGGTAGTTCCAAAACAATTTTCCAAGTGTCAATTCCCCATCAATCCACCTTGGCCACTACATTCATTCAATACAGTCTGAATTCATCAAGACCTGTATTTTCAATAATAAAACATGGGAAGATCATTCAACCCTGTTCAATTCTCATTTTGGCAGGGTATACATTCCATCAGAAAATCAATATAGCTTCCAGGATTCAATACAGCTCAGCTGTCAGCCTGAAGGAGTCAAGCTCTCAACCTTTCACATATACCAGCCTCACTTGAACCTGGGGGGCTTTCACCCAGTTAATTAATACATTTTGATTTTATTTTATCTTTATTTATCTTTTCATTTTGTTAAGTGAGTACTGATATTATAAAGTCAGTCATTTAGCACCTTTCCTTTTATTTCTTTTCTGGTCAGTGGATATTGGTGGTGATATCCTTTACTAATTCCATTTTTCATTAAGGAAGGTTGAAACAGTGATTAAGGACTTACTTGGTTGGCTCTTTGGCTATTTGGATCCCTTTTCACTTATGGAATCTCATGTTGTACTTGCATATTTCTTAGAGAAATTTATTATTATTTTATTATATCTTCTTCAATCTTTGGAGTCTTACAAGTGAGCTTCCTAATTACTGAGCTCCAGGCCACTCTTGTTTTCCCCAAGACCCCCTGTGACACTTCATTAATTAACTCATGATTTCTTTTAATTCTGTTGATTAGTTAATGATCATTTTATTCACTCGTTTTATCAGAATTATGACTCTTCAATGCTTATGAGCTTCATGATTTATTGTCACCTCTAACTTTTCTCTCATTCATTCTTCATTCTTGAGAATGCAAAGCTGACCCATTTTCATCTTTTTTTCTCTTTAAAATTCTTCATTAAAATAATCAAATTAATTGAATTGATAATTCAGGTCTTATTTTAATTTGATTTTCAAATTGGTAATCAAAATTATTCAGAAACATTATTCAAATCAAGATTAATTTGATTCATTCTTCAAGAATTTTGACTTTTAAGGAATAATTCACTTGATTTGATTTGATCACTTAATCTGACATAAAATTGATGTTGAATTCAACACAATTGATTGACATGAAGATTTATTGACCCTGGTGATTTTCACATCAATGTCTTTGATATGAATTGATTTTTCCTCAAGAGTTCATTTGATTGATTGATTTTTCTGCAAGATTTTTACTTTGATTGATTTGATATATTGAACTATTGACTTCAATACTTCAGTTTACATTTTGATTGATTGATTTACCTGAAGTTTGAATTTTTATGTATTGATTTTTCTTAAAGATATTGATTTCTAATTGGACTTCAAGCTCTTCTTTTGAATTGCCTCAAGTCTTTCACCCTCAATTTTGAATTTTATTCATTTTATCTCATTTTAACATGAAATTCATTCCTTTCCAACACCCACCTCCTTCAAGGCAGACAAGATCTCAAGCTGTTCTTACTCCAACTCCAAAAGCTCCTCTTGATGGAACCCCAGAGGTTCATAAAGTGAGGGCCCACTTAGAAATAGAAACAAAGTTGGAAGGAGCAGCACCATCCCGGAAGGAAGGAAGAGGGCCAAGAAGATCAAATTCATTTTAACAATTAGTTGGCAGTTTTCCAGAAAATTCAAGGACCATTTTCAAAGGTCCTGGTGAAGATGGTGAAGAAGAGGAAGAGTCTGATGGCACTGAAGGTGTTCCTGCTCCTGTGGGGGCATCCCAAGGTACTGGAGGGCCAACTCTAGCCCAGTCTAATCAGCCTATCTCTCCTCAATCTGAACCATATTTATTGGCAATTATGCAGCAGATTACTCAAAATATGGCCAATATTTAAGAAGCTTCATCCTCTGAAGCCTCAAGACCACCAGTCTTAAAGACTCCATCTATGAAGGCACAAGAATTCTTTGATGGGACTCAAGCCTTAAAAGTAAGAAGCTTCATTCAGTCTTGTCAACTTATATTCCATAATGATCAGGAAAATGCTCTGAATACAGGAAGAAAGTTCTTTGTGCCACTTCATTTCTCATTGGAAGGGCTGCAAAATGGATTGAGCCTTATATTTCCAATCTCACCAATCAAGACCTGCAATACATTTTCAATAACTTGGCACTTTTTAAATCCAAACTCTTCACCTTATTTGGAGACCCAAATGAAGATAGAAAATCTGAATCAGAGTTGGATGCCTTAAGAATGAAAGAAGGTGGACATGTATTGTTATAAATTTCTGATTTCAGAAGTCTAGTTTCAATAATTGAAGATTGGGGTGAACAATATCTCATCCATAATTTTAGGAAGGGATTTCCCTCCAGGATGGTGGATCAATTGACATCCCATCCTTCAAGACTTAATAGACATTACCCTGAAGCTTGATACTGGGTACCATGAGAGACAAAAGGAGAAGAAGCCTAAAGTGTCAAAGTCATTTTCTTCTCATCCTTGAAAATCTCCAAGTTCAAATCAAAAGAAGAAGAAGAATTTTCATTTTCAGAAGAGGGACAAGCTCCATTCTCCCATGCTGAATAAGGACTTCAAGTTGATGGGTTCTGAAAAATAAAGAAGGGTCAAGGAGGCTTTGTGTGCCTATTTTAGTGGGAAGCATAGTCTTGAGGCTTGTTTCAAAAGTCCTCAAAACCAGCTTGCCCAACCATCAGGAAAATTCCCCAGCCAGGGAAAAGACTTAGTGAGGATCATGTTGTGTTCAATGGTATTCACTTTTTTCCATCCTGAGCGCAATTGTGCAATCTGAATATTGGTGTCAAAAATTCTCTTGAAGTTTTTTTTCTTCTCTCACTAATGTGTTTTGTAGTATTCTCATTTATTCTGGTGCTACTAACTCATTTATTGCAAAGCAGTTTGTTCACAAGTATTCTTCAACCATTTCAGAACTTCCAGAGAAGATTCCTGTTATAATATTGGACTCCTCTGAGTCTCCTTCTTTATTTGTGACCCACAAAACTAAATATATGGTTGATATTCCATCCTTCCCCAGCTTTGAATGGTAATTTTTAGTGATTAATACTCCCAAGAGAGAAAACCTCATATTGGGCTTTGACTTTCTCAATCATTTCAATCCATCTATTGATTGGAAGCAAGGGCTGATCACCTTTAATTCTGATAATAAGGAATATTATGATACTTCTTAATCTTTTAGTAATGACTTTACTTCTTCCAAATCATGTGCAGGTCTGGGTATTGATTATAGAACAACAGCATTCCCATATTCTGTCCATATTCCTTCCTTCAATTTCCATAAGTCATTACTATCATACAGAGATGAAGTATTCAAAGAGATTCCAGATTATGGAGAAGATAGTTCTGTATCTTCACTTCATCTCTCCCTTGGGAATGTGGAACTTCCTCCTTCATCTTATCATGACTCCCTGGAGGGGTTGTGGGATAAATAGGAAGAGCCAGAAGAAATAGAAGCCATGATGAAGGTTGTTACTTCCGCTTATCACTATTATTTGGATGTATTCTCCAAGGTGAAACCAGAGAAACTTCCTCCTCCCCATGCCTGTGATCATTATATTGAGCTGGAGGGGTCTCAATCTCCTGTTGGGCTGATCTACTCTTTATCAAACCAACAGTCAGATGCACTCAGAGCCTACATTTCAGAGAATGTAGAGAAAGGGTTTATCCCGCCAAGATCCTCTTAAATAGCAGGAGCACCTGTTTTTTTGTCAAAAAAAAAGATGGTGGCCTCCATTTGTGTGTTGATTACCGCAAACTCAATTCTTGTACAAGGAAGAACAAATATCCTGTACCACCTATGAATCAGCTTCCCACTGTTTTTCATGGTTCTTCTATCTGCTCCAAGATTGATTTGTGTGGTTCATATAACCTTCTCAGAATCAAGGAAGGTGATGAAAATTTGACAGCTTATAGAACCAAATATGGCAGTTATGAGTACTTGGTTATACCATTTGGGTTCACCAATGCTCCTGCATCTTCAAAATCTTATAAGCAATATTTTCTCTGATCTTCTAAATCTTTATGTAGTTTTTTATTTAGATGAAAGTATGGTTTTTTCCAAGTCTGAGCAGGAACATGCCACTCATGTGTACACTGTTCTTGCCAGACTTAGAGCCAATAATCTTTTTGCTAAGGTGTCCAAGTGCCTCTTCCATTTCTCAAGTGTATAATGTTTAGGTTATGTTTTTTCTTCTGAAGGCCTCAAGATGGACAAAGCAAAAGTCCAGAAAATTTTTAATTGGCCCACTCCAAGAAACCTCAAGGATCTTCGATCATTCCTTTGTTTTGTGGGTTTCTACCAACATTTCATCAAGAATTATTCAAAGACTATTAGTTAACTAACAAAGTTCCTCAAGGAAGATTCATGTTTTTCCCTCAATGAGGAAGCTCTTAGACAGTCGCATCAACTCAAAGAGGCTTTCATCATTGCTCCAATCCTTCTCTCCCCATCATTGTAGAGACTGATACATCAGATTATGCCTTGGGTGCTGTACCGAGTCAGGTTTCTGACTCAGGAAAACATCTTATTGCATTTGATCACCACAAGCGTCTTCCAGAAGAGCTCAATTATGAGATTCATGAAAAAGAACCCCTTGGAATAGTCTGGGCTCTTAAATGCTGGAGAGGTTTTCTTCTGTCTCTTTATTGATCTTTTAAAGTTGTCACCAATCACTCAATACTTTAATAATCCATGTCCTCAAATATTCTCCTTCTCTGTCAAGCCCGCTGGGCTGAATTCCTCTCAGAATTTCATTTCACAATCAACTACCTCCCTGGCCGCCTGGCAACCCTCCCAGATGATTTATAGCTTTGGGATGACAATTACCCAGAGAGGGGGGAGGATTTCATCAGAAAGAATCCAATGAATTATCCAAAAATAATCAAAAAAGATGAAATTCAAGGATCCAAATTCTTTGCAGTAAAGGTGGAATCATTTTCAAATATTATTGAATAAATTCAGAAGGCTTTATGGCAAGATTTTAAATACAGAAGTATTATTCAAGTTTTGGGTAGAGGTAAATATGTCCAAGATTATTCTCTTGATTGCTTTCCCTAACTTTTTCTATTCAAAGATTGGGTGGTGGTCCCAAATGACCCCACAATTCAACTGCGTATTCTCAAAAAGCTCCATGAATCTCCTCTAGCTGGCCAAGAGAAGACTCTCAAACTTGTGAAGTGGGATTTCCACTGGTATGAAATGACTGAGTTTATCAAGGATTATTTTTGATCCTGTCATCAGTGTCCAATAAACAAGAGTATTGATTACAAGAAGTTTGGACTCCTAAAAACTCTTCCAATTCCAAATGGTCCTTGAATTTGTCTTTCAATGGACTTCATTACTCAATTGCCACCGTCAAATTCCTTTGACTCAATTCTTGTAATAGGGGAAAGATTCTCAAAAATGGTAGTTTTCATTCCAACAATTTCTTAAATAAATTCACTGGATTTGGCCCATTTATTCATGAAGAATAATTTCTAAAAGCATGGACTTCCTTCAAGCATTGTCAGTCATAGAGGTTCTCTTTTGCTTCTTCTTTCTGGACCAATTTATTTCAGCAGCTCAAGATTTCAAGAGATCTTTCACTGCTTATCATTCTGAAACTGATGGAAAGACAGAGAGGGTAGATTGCAGACTAGAACAGTACCTTCAGATGTATGTTAGCTATCATCAAGATGATTGGAACACCTGGCTCCCTTTGGCTGATTTTCCTTACAATAACTCTGACCACTATTCAACAAAGCAATAACCGTTTTCACTGTTTATGGAAGAGATCCTCATTTTTACTCAGCTCACATTACTAAAGACACTCCTTCTGGAAAGTTATAAACAAAAATCCAATCAGTACAGAAAAATGTCAAGAGAGAACTTGAAGTTTCCATAAAAAGGCTTAAGAGGTATGCAGATAAAAGTAGAGCAAGGCCACCTGCTTTCAATCCTGGTGACATGTTATGGCTTTCCTCCAAGAACATCAAATCAACAAGACCCACCAAAAAATTGTCCGAAAGATGGTTCCATCATTTTCCAATTTTGAAGAATTTCAGTACTCATGCCTACAATCTCAATGGAAATCAATCTACCCAGTATTTCATATTTCCCTTCTTGAACCAGTCAAGACATCAAAAATCCCAAATTGGAATCAAAAGCCTACTTCTCCAATAAACATTGAATAAGAAGAGGAATGGGTGGTCTCTTAAATACTGGATTACAAGATCAAGAGAGGAAGATTAGGGTATTTGGTGGAATGGAAAGGTTTCAGTCAGGACCCAGAAAGATCCACTTGGTAACAAACTGAAAAGCTCAAGAATTTTCCTGAACTTTTAAAGGATTTTGATTTTTCATATCCTGACAAGCCAGGGCCCAATTTTTCAAGAGCTTGATTTTGTATGGTTATTGGTGGGGAGAGAAATTACCAAAGGTAAGTACCACTCCTGGTATGCACCTTTAGAGGTATTTTAGCCTTTTTTAACCATCACCTTGGAAACTCTGTTAGTACTTGTCAATTTTCTGGACACAGGACTCTAGAAAAGGTTTCAACATCAATCCAAACCCTTATTTCCATTTTCACTTGGACAAATGGACCATTCAATTTTCAATTCAACTTCCAAGTCTTGTCAATTCAATTACTCCTTCAGCAAATTTATTTTCCTTTTTATGGCACTTGCAGGAGTTGTAATCACCAAAAGTAAGTTCCTCTCCTGGTGTGCACCTCCCTGAGGGGTCTAAAATCTGCAAAACATCACCTTGGCCACTATGTGAGCACCTGGAATAAAATCTTTTTTTCCAGGTCCTTTGCCAATTCAAATAAATTTTCAACTTCAGTGATAAAGATTGGAACCTCCTCAAAATTAATTTCTCTTTATTTCTTTTATGTTCTTTAGTTTGATCTCTTTTATTTCATTGTTTAATTTGATTTTTTTTATTTCTTTCTTTAAATAAAATTCAATTCATTCAATAATGATTCATTTAAATATTTATTACCAGTGATAAAGCCAATTTTAGAAGAAGACCAAGCAAGTTTTATGTCATATTCAAATCTTTTAATATAAGCTTCCAAATTTTTTATTTCTCAAAAGAATTCCTCCTCATCCCTTTCTTCAATCCTTTCCAATTTACATCAATAGGCTTTACCTTGTATTGGTGCTCAGGAGCTCACCATTTCAAGGTAGGGGGTACTGTCATGACCATGGCAATCACCTGTCACGACCACTGGAAAGACCCTTCTAAATTCGTGTTTTATGGTTATTCAAGTGTCCACAAATATATTGCCAATTAGCCATATTATCAATTGTAAGCCAATTGTACTTGTATGAGATTTTATGGCCTCTGGGTCACAATAACATTCTTTGGCCATCCATGAGCCTCAGGGAATATCCCTTTTTTGAATTGGCCCCTTTGGCCTATTCCTTACCCCTCCAAACCCCAGGCCACTTTCTTGATTTTGGCCCTGGAGTCTTTTGCCCCTGTAGCAATGACCCACCCCGTTTGATTAGGGGATTTTATGCCATTTAGGCCCCCTATGGCCTCTGGGGCCCACAGGCCATGGGACCAATTGCGCCCCTTTTAGCCTGATTCCAATGAGATCACAAGGGGTCAAGGGGGAAGCTCATCAGCCCCCATTTTCAGGTGGGCCCACCTGAGCCCTAAGTTTAGCCCAAAACCTCAGAGGGCACAAATTGACCCAAAGAACCAAGAATCACAAATTGGACATAGAAACCCATGGACTTCAGTATTTCACCCATGGACTCTGGCAACCACCTGAGGCCCTCAGGTCAGGTCCAGCAAGGCTTCCCCTCAATTCAAGGGAAGATCTTTTCCTCAGTTATGGACCCCAAACTGCATGAACTAGGAATGTGGCATATATGGTATTATATACCATTATGCACCTTTTTTTCTCAGCAATCCAATGGTGATGTTTTCAGGACCCAACTATATAATTTCAAAATCAAGTTCCCAAATCCACCCCTCCATTTCAAAGGAAGACTTCAGTCAGTCAGTCTTGCATTCCATGGTGGCTATCAGAAGACCAATTGAGGACATCACTGACCTGGTCCTTTGGGTGTTGCTTATTTTATTTCAACAGTATTCCCCCCAAGGGAATACTGGCCCTCCATTTGTCAGGGGCAATTTCAAGGGGTTTTCAATAATCAAATTAGTTGTCAAGGAATCAAGGACTAGGGAGCTTTTTGGGAAACTCTATTGGCTCATACAGGTGGTATTCAGGAAACCTGAATGTCATTGGCCTGTTTGGGCCAATTAATACTTCCACGGTGGGAATTCAAGACACACAGTAAAATTCTCAAGATCACCAGATCTGTATTGAACCCAAAACAGTCAACACAGCTGGGTGATCAACACTCCAGGATCAGTACTCAGCTTTTTACATATACTGGTCACCTTCCCATCCCTGGGGACTTTTTCCCCAGTTAATTAATATATTGGATCTATTTTTATTATTATTTTTCCTTTTCATTATTGAAAGTAAATACTGATATTCTTGAATCAGTCATTTACACTTTTTTCTCCTTGCCTGTCAGTCAAAATTCGGGGTGATATCCTTTACTAATTCCATTGTTCTTTCGCGCAGGTTGAAACAGTGAATTCAGGATTCATTTAGTTAGATATTTGGCCTTTGGCTTTCCTTGTTATCCTTGGCCTTTTCCTTATTTATTGTCTTTGGCATATCTTGTACTTTCTCTTACTTTCTCTTAAAGAAATATATTCTTCTTTTGTTTCTTCATCCTTTGGAGCCTTTTAAGTGAGTTCTTGATTCCCAAGTGCCAGGCTGCTCTTCTTCTCCCTAAAATTCACTGTGACATCACCCTCCTTGACTTCCATATGGCATCTCAATGCCATATCAATCATTCTTGGCCAAATTGGCCATTTCATCTTTCTTGCCTTTTATGGCCATTTTCACCATCTGGGGACAGTTTTGCACCTTCATCATCATCAGGCCTTTCCTGGAAATTATCTGCTTTTGGGCACCTTTTGGTATTTTACATTCACTTTATTTGGCCTTCTAAGCTTTAAATACACATTTACGCATTTGGCACACTTTTCCGCATTTCTGCACAGTTTTGTGCATTTTGTGCATCTAGCCCATTTATGTCTTTTTTATCATGCATTATTGTAAATATTCCCAAATAAAAACATCTGGCCATTAGGGGCTTAAATGCAAGATTTTTCATTTTGCACATTTTATTGCGCACTTTCCACAAATACAGTTTTAAGACTGTATAAGCTGGTTTTGGCTAAAAACCCAGAAATGGCCAAAACACTCCAGAACAACTTCAAACATTTCAAGCCACCCAAATCCCAACTTTCATTAATGATCCTTCTGGAACCCTTTCAAAGGCCTTTGGTGACTTTCACCCTTCAATAACCAAAAGTGCCATAAATGGTGTTATACACCATTATGCATCTTCTTTCACCATAAATGCAATGGTTGCCATATCAGATGGCTATTCCAAAATTCAAGAAGTCATCAAGGCAACAGGCAATTCAAAGGATTCATAAAGGCTCAAGGAAAAGTGTTACTATCAAATACCAATGAGGCTATCAAGCAGTCATTGGGTATTCTCATTCACAGTATTCCTCCAAGGGAATATTGGCAGTTCATTCTCAAATGATATTCAAGAGGCAGTTCCAAAACAAATTTCCAAGTGTCAATTCTCCATCAATCCACCTTGGCCACCAGATTTTTTGACTACAGTCTGAATTAACCAAGACATGTATTTTTAATCATACATGATGGGAAGATCATTCAACCCAGTTAAATTGTCATTCTTGTAAGGTATACATTCCATCAGAAAATCAATACAGCTTCCAGGATTCAGAAAAGATCATCTGTCAGCCTGAAGGAGTCAAGCTCTCAACGTTTCACATATACCAGCCTCCCTTGACCCTTGGGGGTTTTCCCCAAGTTAATTAATATATTTTGATTTTTTTAGGGTGTTGGTAAACACACATAAGCTTTTAGTAAAAAAATGTAAGCCCTTACATGTTTTTACCAATTTATGGTTAAAACACATAAGTTTCTGGCAAAAACATGTAAGTGACCTTGATTTTCAAAAAAAAATCCTCAGGCTCAGTTTTGAGGATTTTTTTTATTTTTTTTTGCCATATTTTTCCTGACTTGGCATGTCAATAAGCACAAATTTTTTCAATTTTTTTTTTTTGCCAAATTTCACCAATTTGGCCAATATGCCAAAATGGCATGTTTTTTTCAAAAATTCATTTAAAATCTTCCCACTTATGAATTTCCTTAATTTTTCTTTTAAAATGAAGGGTTCAATGTGAAGAATAAAGCACCAGAATCCAATAATTCTGGGAATTTTTTTGGGTGAGACAAGTGAAGGTGCAAAAAGGGTTTTTTTCAAATGTTTTTTCCTGTCATTGTAATATGCCTATTTTTAAAAAGTGAATTTAATAACTTCCCACTTATGGATTTCCTTCATTTTTTTTTAAATTAAAGGGTTCAATCTGGACAATAAAGAACCAGAATCTCATGAATTGGGAAAAATGTTTTGGTGGGACAACAAGTGAAGGTGCAATGAGTGTTTTTTTTCAACTGTTTTTCTCTTGTGTGTAATATGACTATTTTCAAGTACAAAAGTTCCACATGTTTGATAAAAAAGGAGACTGAGGTGGGATTTAAGCAATAAATATGACTGAGAAGGCGGATAATTAGCATAAATTGTATATACAAAAATCATTCAATCAGAATCAACCTCCAAAATAGTGGGTTTTTTCTGAGAGGGGGGAGGAAGATTGGACAAATACAACATTCTGTGTTTCTTGAATTTATCAGCCCACCCCAGGGCTTGTTTTTGGGCATGAATCTCCCAGTTCACAGTAATGGGGGGGACTGGATAAACTTTAGAAATGATGATGTCCAAAGGAACAAAATGATCACAACTATTCAAGAAGCAGATGAAAATGGGGGGATTATCATTTGGAGGACAGAAATAAGGGAAAAAAGAAAAAGATTGGGCTGTGGAATAAAAGAAAACTGGTCTTTTATACTTATGTGCAATTGGATCCCCCATGTCAGGCATGGACATCCACTTTCTTTTTGGAGCCTGGCCAACATCTTCATACCATTCGATTCTTTCCAAATAAGAGGATACTGAGGGAATTAAGGTGTTCATGGCTTCATAAAGGTCTTGATTTTGGTGAATTTCTTCAGCCAAGTCACCTCTGACATCAGCCCATTGATCTTGAGTCTTGTAAATGAAGTGGGATACTGTTCTGTAGCCACAGTTTCCATCACCCTGGACATTGATGGCCTTGAAGGTGTATTTCAATATAAACTTGGGCAAGTCTTCTGAGCCAGTTATCTGATAAAATAAGTTCAAAAAATGAATAAATATCCCAATAAAAATCAGTAAATTACATTAAAAAGAATCAGAAACTCACAAACAGCTTGGAGCATTCATCACTTGTGTGATAATTGCTTTGACAATGCTCATAGGTCAAGTCAATTGCATCATAGATATTCAAACTGGTGGCAGGCTTGTGTGATTTTCTTGGCAAGGTTTTGCTTCCAATTGCCAATCTTCTGGACCTTCTAAGGGTTACTTCTGATTTATTTAATTCAGTTTCTGAGGGTAGTGAATCTGATGAACTGATGGATTTAGATAATGAGTCCTCAGAATCTTCAGAATATTCAGATTAGTCCACTTCCATAATTGGAGAGGGGACATTTGACTGGGATCTTGATGTTGTTGTGCTGGTCACTTTTGATGGGGGTCTTCCTCTTCTCTTGGATTGACTTTCAATGATTTCAAATCTTGAAGGTTCTCTTTTGTTTTAATTTTTGTTGTTATTCTTGGCTCCTTGGGGTCTTCCACAGATATTCTTGCATTCTAGAGGGTCTTCATAATATTGATCATCCTCTTGACTCTTGGGAATTTGATCAAATGGGACCTTTCCAGTCAAAAAATCTTGAAAATGTTGAAGTATTGGAGTGATTTCTGCCATTGGTCTTTGAAACAGGTCTTCCCCAATGTCTTCAAATTTTTTCTTGGCTTCATTCTTTCTTTCTTTTTCAACAATTTGATCATCACCTTGAAAACCAGCCTGAGAAGAATATGACAAATAAAATCAGTTAATAAGAAAAAAAATAATAAGAAGAAATTAAAAATCCCTCACAGGCAAATTCAAATGCCATTGAGGATGGAAGTCTGATAATTCAAGCCTTTGGCGCTTGGCAAATGCCTTTTGGGTCTTACGCCTGCAAGGAATGCCTTCATAATTGTTGTATTTGTTGGTGCATTTTTCATTTGGAGGGAATTTTGTTTTGAAATTTTCAAAGGCAATCTGAAGAGCATAATGAGACACCTTGCCATTGAGGGCACAGATGTGTGGAGGAAAATTCTTGACATGGACAATCATTTCTTTGGAGATTCTGTGGATAATTTCAATAAATTGTTTTCTGAATGCCATGTGGAGAGCCCTGACTACCTCCAGGAGAGTACCAGTGGATGTTTGGAGCCAAGGTTTAACCATGGCATGGGCACCTTCAACTCTGGAGGTGGAGCCCACACCCAGGTGGAAATGGTGGTTGGTCCAGGCTGGCACATAATACTCCTTTAGAGGAAGCCAGGTATTTTCCAAATACTGCAAGACCCCAGGATTTTTAACTTGCGTTTGAAGCTTCTTCGAGTTTTTTTTGAAAGACTTTTCAGTGGGTGAATACATAAGCTGAGAAAATAATCCCAAAGTCATTAATAAAGACAATAATCAGAAAAAAAGTGAAATAAAATGAAATAAAGTGAAGAAGTATATTACTTGATTCCAAAGGCTCATAAAATTTTTAAAATCAGTTCCATGACCAATTTTCTTCATGCAATGAGCAGATACATCCTTGTTGATGTGCCAAATGCATAGCATGACTTTGGAGTCTGGGAAGAGCTTCTTAATAGAGTTTTTCAAGGCCAGATCCCTGTCAATAACAATAACTGGAGGGGGAACAAGATTAGTGTTGTTGAGGACCTTTTCAATGTATTGATTTAATGCCCAAGTATATGAAGTTTCATTTTCATTCTTCATCAGAAAAAAAGCCCCAGAAAAGGTCTTATTTGTTGAGCTGAATCCAACAATATGAAAAAGGGGCATTTTTTACTTATTGGTTTTGTAAGTACAATCCATAAGAAGGACATGAGGAAAGCCATGAAGAAGTTTTATGGCCAGGGGATGAGTAAAAAACAAGGAGGTAATGTGTCCCTCAGAATAACTTGCAGAGGACCAAACAAAATTTTCTTCTTTGAGAGTGTCAATAAGAGCATCAATGGGCCTTTTGCCTTGCAGTTTGTCTTTCTTGATTTTCTTGACTTGGTTATAAATGTCTTGAAGGATTACAGGCCTGTCAGACTCCCTCTGGCTGCATAATTGGGCCTGAATTTGCCTTGGCATGAGCAGTGATTCAGACATTTGAGAAATTTGGGATGTTTCTTGCTCATTAAATTTCCTGAAAGCAGGATGTGCCATGATATTTTCAGTGGCATCATGGCTATGTTCTGGATTTTTGACCTTAAGAGTCCAAGTGGTACTCTTGGCATATTTCCTGGCATAAAGTCTAAAAGGACAGTCAAGCTTTCTTGAGGTAACTGTTTTGGAGGGGCTTTTGTTGGGATTTGGGGTGCCAGACCTGTCACAACATATTTCAATTTGGTTGTGGGTCATGATGGACCTCAAGGTGGACACAGCATACCCCTGAGCCCTGGAAACATTATGCACATGTTGCCAAAGAAGCTCAAGGGTCTGAAATTCACCTTCAGTGGGGGGTTGAAGCATTTTTTAATGAAAATTATGTATAAAAGTGAAAAAAAGGGGGAATTGGGGGATTTGGAATGGGGTAAGAACCTTTCGAAATGTGAAAAAAATGTGAAAAAGGTGTGAAAAATGAACAGAAGTGGTTAAGAGTGAAAGAAAGTCGTTTAAATGTGGGATTAATAGATGAGGGAAGGTAAAAAATTGAAAATTGAGAGGCTTTAAAGCAGGTTGTTGTGGTGGAAAATGCAGTCTTTGGGGGAAAAAAAGAAAAAAAAGTGTGAAAAGCTTTGCAAAATGGCTTTGGTAATGCTGTTTTTCCAAAAAAACCAATGGTTTGGGGTGGGGATAATGTGGATTATTGGGGTGTTTGGCCTTGTTTTTTTTTGGGGGGGGGGCTGGGCAAAAAAATCTGAAAAAATGTGGAGTTAGAGATGTTTTGTGGGGAAAAACCTCTTTTGAGCATGTTTTGGCCCAATACAGGCCAAATTGTGTTTCATTTTGAATTAAAAATGGGCCCAGGGCACCCCTTACGTGTTTTTACCAAATTATGGCCAAAACATGTAAGCTCTTACATGTTTTTACCAATTTGCTTACGTGTTTTTACCAAAACCCTTTTTTTATCTTCATTTATCTTTTTGTTTTGTTAAGTGAATACTGATATTATCAAGTCAGTCATTTAGCACCTTTACTTTTCTTTCTTTGCCTGTCAGTGGATATTGGTGGTGATATCTTTTATTAATTCCATTTTTAATTATGGCAGGTTGAAATGGTGATTAAGGACTTGCTTGGCTGGCTCTTTGGCTATTTGGCTCCCTTTTCTCTTATTGCATCTCATCTTGTACTTGCATATTTTCTTAGAGAGATTTTATTCTTTTATTTTGTCTTCTTCAAGTTTTGGAGTTTTCCAAGCGAGCTTCCTGATTACTGAGTTCAAGGACCCTCTTGTTTCCCCCAAGAGTGCCTGTGACAATGAGTTATACTTTCCCAACACTCCTCTCAAATTAATCACGATCCAAATTTGCCAAAGAAGGCTATATCAAAATTACATGAATAGAATATCTATCAGAAAGGGTTTAACTAAGTTAATATGAAGAAAGGACGAGAAATGTATCAAAAACAACAATTATCCCTAAAAGGAATGGAAGAGAAGATTCTAAGCAATAACTTGATTATTATTTCATGTTTGTATGATCTTGATAGAATTCTTTTAATTAGTGACCATTTGTAAGGAGACTATTCATATCTTTTTAAAGTTTTCAAAAGATTTTTCAAAGAAAAATTACATTTTGATGCTTATATGAACAATTTATTTCCACAAATTGAGTCCAATTAATAATTTGAATTTGGATTAAAGTGGAGAGAAAGTTGGGATATTTTGATCTTGTTGTAAAATTGAGAGAGTGAAAATTGAATTCAACCTCCCTTTTGATAGGACCTGTTATTGGTCATTTTATGATAATCTGAGGATTAGTTTCAAATTCTAATTTTCTATCTGAAATTATTTTAAAAAAAATAAAAGGGTGAGCTATTTTTGCAAGATATATTGAGAGTTGAAGCCAGCTTATTAAATATTTCTCTTATGAATTTATTAAAATAGTCATTCCAAAAAGATCAAGAAGCCTATATTTAATTATTTTTGAGCTGGAATAAATTGATAATTTTCATAAAACAAAAGATCTCCTTCAAATCTGGTAGATTTTACTTTCAAATTTTGGCTAATAAGAAGAATCTTTTTGAGCCTAGCTTGAGGATTCAACTTCCATTTAGTAAATACTTTGAATAATTATTAAGTATTTGAAGAAGGTAATTCTAGGTTCAATTGATAATATCAAATGCATTTAAAAATTTCCTTCAACATACTGTAAGTAATACATGTATAATGAAATGAATTTAATCTAATATTTTGTCCTATTAATTGTTAACTCTGTGATTTTGTTGGATTTGGTATGTTTTCCCAAGAATGTTGTTTCAGCTTATATCTGTATTGACAATTGTCAGCCTTAAAGGTATTTTTGGATACCCAAAAGACCACAAATAATAAAACAATATACAATTATAAATATTTTTTTATTTATATTATAAAAAACAAAAATCAAAATATAAATATGAATCTATACACAAAAATTGAAATTTATTAATGATTTAAAGATAAAATTACATTGAAATTTAAAGTTGTGAAAACACATTTTTACTTGAAAAAATTAAGTAGAAATCAATTTTAAACAAAAATACCAAAATTTAAATATTTTTTTGAAAAAATTTAAATAGAAATTGTTATAGCTTTTTATTCTACAAATAAAAATACAAAATTCATTTCACCATTGGACACCTCATGAAAAATAAGGTGGGGTCACCTTTGGTTAAAATTTCTGTAACTCAACTCTAAATAAGCTTAAATGAGGTTTGTAGTATTTTCTGTACAGAAGTTGAAAATATTCAAAACCTTAAGTTATATCACATCCCATGTGGTGTTAACCATCAAGTTTTGTGTTAAAATTGAGGTGTTGTGTGTAGTTTAGAGGTTATGAAGAATTGAAGTATTTTCAATTGAAATGTCAAAATGTGTGCGTGTGCTACATTAGTGAACTTGAATTTAAATATGAGGTGTCAATTATTACATGTTTCACCGGGGCGAATCTCGTGTCAATCGTCGGCGATTGACTTCACGTCAAGCAAACGTCAAGCAGGATAAAAGTCGAGCTCACGTCAAGCGAAAATCAAGCGAACGTCGAGCACACGTCACACTCTGGTCTTACACCAAATCCTGTGACATCCAATAATATTGGTTCCCCTGTGCCTTCAACTCAGATTCCTCACCGCCTGATCATCCCACAACCGTCCGATGATTGGTAAAAATTACACCAGACCCGCCTGTTTGCACACACACACATCAAAGATGTCCTTCAGCCAGTCTTGATGTAGGCGGGGGGTTTGACTTCACCAGGTCATCCATGAAGTGTGCGTGTGCATGCGTGGGGGCGGGTGCGTTTGCGTGTGCATTGGCGTGTGCGGGTGGGTTTGCGTGTGCATTGGCGTGTGCGGGTGGGTGTGCGTGTGCGGGTGCGTGTGCGTGTGCATTGGCGCGTGCCGGTGGGTGTGCGTGTGCGGGTGCGTGTGCACATGCGGGTGTGGGTACGCAAAAGCCGATTCCGCTTCCAACATGATGATGGCGCAGTTAGAAATCTTGGATGCTGTGAAAGGTGAGTGTATGGGTCATTTGATCATTGGACTTGGCTTATTCACACTGTACCCAATGTCAAAATAGTAAGTTCTTTGTGGCAATGTGAAATAATGGGCTTTGCTTGTCACAATGGCATGTCTCTGTCACTAAATTTTGAGGCAATTATTTCACTAGCAAAATTGCTAATGAATCTGAGAGATTTGCATTTTAGTAGACTAAATATCATGAAATAACGGCTTTATCATTACAAGCAGTCCACATGACAGAGCTTTGTTATCATACAATCCACAGTTACCTTCTATTTCTTCTTCAGATATAATCAAGTGTCCATCATCAAAACCAACAGCTTTATAAATATTCAGATGCGGCCAATCTGGTAGGAAATTCACATCAATCTTCAAAGGTTTTAAAATCAGAAAGTTATTGTTCAGTATGCTAGATGGCTCAGAGACTTTGAAAATGCTATCAATAATACCAAATTGTCGTGAGTTGCCCCTCAGAAAACATATCACACTGTTGCTGATATTTTTGGATTCAGTTGAAAATATATTGTTCCCAATATTAATGTTTGAAACTGGAAAATACCAAGGTGAGACAATCCTTGAAGTGGGAGGACTTGTGGATTGCACGGTAGTGTCTAAGCTGATCCAATCAACTATTTCCCTTGTTGCATGAAAAGTCTGTAAGTACTCAACCAGGCAATCATAATTTTGTTGGTCATGGCGGGATGGCTTGTTATATTTATGGTGATTGAACACGGCAGGTGGCTGTGATTCGAAAAGCTGTTTTATTTCACATGGCACAGATGGGGATTTCAGGAGAACGGAAAGGTTGGAACATCGACAGATATGTTGAAGTAAGGTTTTATCTATATCATCTATTCAGAGTTGCAAAAAGTTAGTCTTATTCAGTTCAGGTGTTTAATCAATGTGAATATATTGATCTTATTAATTGACTTACATATCTTGTTATTTGTTGGCATCTTTGCAAATACTCCAATCAAGCGCTCATAACCCCATGTGGCTGAGGCTTGTGCTGGGCCCCAACGTTGGAAGAGTTCGGGAATATGATCAGCAAAATGATGATTTGGTTTACTTTTCTGTTTTGGGAACAGGTGTTGATTGGAAAGGCGGAATTTTTTCCAATGTTCAGCAAATGCAGTCGCATCATCTATTGAAACAGTCCAGCTTGTGGCAATGTTGATAGCACTAATCAAATGGAATGTATTCTTGGCTAGTTCATTTGCAAGTTCTTCTGACTGACCCATTTTTCTTTGAGTGTTGGCAGATTGGTGTGCATCTAATGACATCTGTTGACTGAGCATTAGAAATGGAATATAGACCTTATATAAGAGAGCCCATTCAGCGGCTTTTAAGCTACCATGAGAGGGGGAACCCATTTTGCGGGGAACTCTTGTCCATGATGAGGGAATTATGGTCTCAGATATGATTTGTCGGAGATGCTCAAGAGCCTCACCCTTGATCTGGTGATCACTCAGTGCAGTGATATCCAATTCAGAGGGTATTTCAGAAGTGGGGATGTAATCGGCATCAAATGAAGGAATCTCCGCAGAACCACTAGATGGATGTTCTGTGTTAGGGGTGGGCATTGGGAAGTAGTTTTTTCGGGTGGAAGTAGTGGGGAGTGGCTCATTTATTATTTTTGCTGCGTCTCTTCTCAGGGAGCGGGCCTCTCTCAATGTGATTTTATCAAGAGAGCTGTTGGAGGTCATGGAATCTGAGTCTGAACTGTTGGTGTCATTGGATTTCCTGCGGGACCTGAAGTAAATTTTTGATTTCGCCTCTGGAATGCACAATTTGAAAGTTGCATGATCCTTCAAAATTCCAAGTATTAAATTATGCATTATGTCAAGATTAACCATTCTGGTTGCATCCCAATACGGAAGGTCTTCCAAAATTGAATATCGCACTCCATACTCAGAGAAAATTGCTTGTCTTTGTTGTGGGGTTGCCCGAAGCCATTTGGCAATGGTTGATTTATGACTTTGGTATGAGCGCGTGTAGTGAAATTGAGGACCAATTTCTTCAATTTGAGCTTTGTGAATGGTGCAAAAATTACAAAAGTGGTTTCCTGAATGGGAAATAAATCCAGTAAGCTTGCGCATGGCAACCACATCCGCAATGGCTGTGAGGATGGCAACACGGATAAAGGATCCTGATGGACCTGTTGAGGTGGGTGCAAAATGGTAACCTTGCCATAGCTCTTTGAGCTCGTTGATGAGTGGCATTAATAGATAATTCAATTGAAGCGCAGTTGGCTCCTTCGGACCAGGGATGATTCCTGCAACATAGACATTCTCGGGCTTCAATCTTTCACTTGGGGGGAGATTAAGACAAATAAGCATGATAGGTCCAATGCTAGCCAACCGGGTTGACTTTCCATGTGCATTAAACCAGTCCACATATATGGAGAAGGCCAATGCACCAGGAATGGACATGAATGGGGGGTCATGGATATTTCTAGTGCCAGTGAAGCGTCTCCAGACCAATCCATCCCAGACGTCACGTTTTGGGGAATCTTCGGGAGTTTGGGATTGTTGATGTTGATGCAGAATGTCCATAATTCCAGCCCGCTGGAGGAATCTGGCAAGCCAATTTTTGAATGGTTGATAAATGAAATGTTTTGTTGGTATAAATTTTTGCTTCATGTTGGTTGTGTTTTGGGTTTGGGGTTCAGATGAATAGATGAATTTGCCTAATGATTGTGTGCAAGGGGGATCATGATCATTTGGGTCATTATGGCGTTGACAGTGGGGTTGGTCAGTTGTGACTGATTCAGTAAGGCCATTAAGAGAGAAACATTGAGGACAACATATATAGTTTTGAATCACTGGCTCCAATTGGAGATGTTCAAATATGGTACTCAGATCTTGAGGTATATGGAATGCAGGAGCGGGGGGACCAGCTGAGCTTGAGATACTGGACTTGATCAGCAGGTTCAGGGCGGGGTTGAGTATGCGTGAAGCCCTGCGGGGTAAATTATACCTTAATGATAGAATGGCAGATATTATCATTCCTAGGTCTTGTGGGGGAAGGGTTTGACTGCCACTATATGGTTTCTGTGCAGTTGAATTGAGACCCGCAGGAGTTGAGAAAGTGCTTTGGGTCAAACGTGAATAATCAGCTGGGAAGATTTGATCCAATAGAATTTGTGGGCACCCAGATCCTGATGCAGAAGTAGGGATGTTTGGAAGGGATTTGGGTGCAATGGTTGATTTGAGCTTTTTAATGTGCTGTTTATATTGGAAAGGTGTGAAGGCAACTCCTTGCCTATCACCCTCAGGGGAAGAATGTGTTTGAGTTGAGCAGTGTTGACACATGCATATACGCATTGAGGAATATGGCCGGGTTGTCATTGTTGCAGGAATTGGGAGTACGGTTGGTTTGTGTATAAATATCTATGGTTGATGTGAAAGTGTTTAGGAGTGTTATTAATTGGAAATAAAATTCAGTGATTATTTATGAAGCGGGAGATGATTTGAGCCAGCTGAGGATTTTATCCCATTTGTAATGGAGCATGAGCTGCAGTGGATAAAGTTTAACATGTCTCATCTGGATGGCGGAATTGGTTAGGCGTTTAATTGGGTAAAATGCCATGCTGCTCAATGCTCATACATATTCTAGTTTATTTACACATTGTGATAGTGCGGGTTTGACCATTGAGGGGGTTCCATTAGTGAAGTGTTACCATTGAATTGAGGGGATTAACATTTAATCCATGTACGCTGGCACGCCATCGTACATGGTTTAAACCTTATTACAGACATAACTATATAACTCTATTACATAAGGGGTTGGAGTGCAGCTAAAGTCTTGGTATTTGGTTTGAGTACGGCGGGCTTTGAATCAGTTGGAATGTGATTTGGATTGTCTTGCCTTTCGTGAAAAGGTGATGTCTCTTTTGTGGGTAAATCCTTCATGAATATACCCCTTTACAGATGTACAATGTTGGGGAATTTCAATGCATATATTGGCAGTTTGGATAATTCACAAAATGTGACAATGGGGAGGCGGAAATGTTACCAAATATGATTACCTATGGATGATGGGTCCCCTTTCAGATCAAGGAAATATCACATTATATGCTGGTAGGCCGTGCAGGGTGGTTTCCGACAAAAGCGGAGGAGCTCAAGAGGAGGCAGGGAGGATTCTCCTCAAAAGAGTCTTATCCGACTTCCACACAACACTTAGTTCCAACTATTCATAGAATTTCTCTATTCTAAATTTGAAAAGATTTCATCTCATATCACTCTATTTTATCATAATACTGAGGTGTTTTATCTAGTTAAAAATATTACTGTACTTTTTCGGCCCTTATGTCATCTTTCAAGTCACATAAATCCCGTTCAGGTTCTGTTCATGACTCAAATAGTGAATCTAGCATAGAATATGTTCAAACACAGTCACCATTGAGCCCCAACATTCCTCTCACAACCCCTATCGCATCCTCAATGAATGTATCAGGTCTTAACATTGATGTGGGCAATCCAAAGGCTCCAACTTCAAGCACTTGGTTGATCCCAAATATTTCCGTCACTCCAATTCCCCCGAATCCCACTAATACACAAATTCATGTGTCTCAGGGGCCAGAAGGCACACCTCAAATCTCCTCACACGCTAATCCCCAATCAAAATTTCCACGTGAGTTCCTCCTTAATCCCGGTCGGAGTCCAGTCGCATCCCAGGATCCCTTTGGCCAAAGTAAACAGCCAACCCTCAATATTCCATCAGGATCGCAGGTTCATGTGGGTGATGAAAGGCGCGTGGATGGGGGGCGACGAAAAAGACCTTTGGAAAATGTAACTTGGAGCGGTCTGTCGGAGGGAAATCCAGTATTGACGCTTCATCAAAGTAAGTCATTTGAATTTTGGAGTAGAAACTTATTCATGATTTGATATGTTTGTTTCATGGGTTAGATATGGCACCTAAAGGCAAGTCAGTCCGATCTCAGGAGCCAATTGAAGATCGTGAGGATGAACAGTCTTCATTAATGTTTTAATGTGTTAACTGATGATTTGCATAGCAGGGGATGAACTTTATGCGTCTTCACCTCTGGTCCATAAAGAGAAAGTCAGTGGACGTCATCATCCATATGCCTCCAAACCAAGAACGGGTCATGCCAGTACATCAAGAGAAACAATGGTGGATGATGAGGATGAGAACATGTCTCCGACTCAAAGTGAAAGAAATGATGAACCAAGGAGGGACAATTTCACAGCGCATGAGCAAGGCACTCAATCAAATAGTGAGTTCACCCATCCTCAGCTGGGCCTCGCCCAGAGTATGCTTGAACAATCCGAGGTCAGACAGCAAAGGAACCAGGCCCGCAAAGCTCACAATGTGGCGAAACGTGCAAGCCAGAAGGAGCAACAAAAATGGCTGAAGGCAGAACTTCCAGAGAATGTCCATGGAATGAGATCAGCAGTACACGCACATTGCCTGTTCCTACTCAAAGTTAGGGATAAGGATTTTTCCTCACTACCAACACCACCCAGCACAGAAGAGCGTGAAATTGCAATTCAAGTGGCTGGTCATCTCGGTTATGTCCCCGAGGATGTGTTCAATGAGCCATCAACACAGGTTCAGTCTCAGGGTTTCCAAAGCTACTGCGAAAATGAGCTCCACAAGCTAGGACTAAAGCGATTCACTTGGGACTGGGAGAGCTCATGGCAACATCCGTTCAACGAGCTGATGTCTATGGTGTTTTACCGTACATTCCGTCTCGCACTTGTCAGCACTGAGTATCATCACTACTGTTGGAACAAGGATCATAACAACTATGGGGTCGTGGCGGCTTTAATGGAGCGATATTTCACTTATTTGAAAAGAGAATGGAAGTCTATTCAAAAGGATGCCGAGTATTTGGTAAAAAAGAAAGAGAATCAAAAGCTCGCAAAGATTCGTCAAAGAGTTAGTTACTGTATCTCTTCTTCATTGTGGACCAAGTCTGATGATGATCTACTTGATTATGTGCAGACCTGTGAGCGCCGTCGTGAATGGTGTGATACGGCTAAATTTCCCATCCTAGCATCACAATTCAATGACCCTCGAGTATGCTCAGATACTGAGGAGGTACTGGAAAATGGCCGTCAAGTTTACCGCAAAGTGGGATTACGCTGGCGCTCCCAGTTATTTAATGATTTGGTATTGAAAATGGATAGAGACATAGAGTTTTGTAATCGGATTAAAAAAAAGGGTAAAAAAACTATTGATAGATTGCCAGAATTACGATCGACAGATGATGGTGATATTCCGGAAGGCCTATCATTTCAGGTATTTGATCAAGATTGGCTCAAAGGCTGTAGTAAGATGCAGACTAGCGCCCTCAAGATACTTGACATGCCAGTTATTAGGCCTAATGGTGATGCTCTGCAATAACTTAGTAATTGGTCACGGTATAGCACTGTGACAAATTAAAATTTTGTGAATTATTTGTGCAGGTGTAATAAAATCTGATTATTATCTCTTAAGGATGCAACAACTTGCTAAATATGTTAGAATATAGACAATATGAATTGAAATGTATCACCATCTCCCTTGCAATAATACTCTATTGCTCATTTTCATTGAGGAAATATTGAAGAAGTTCGATCCAGCTCATGGTGTTCATAATTGTGGACCTGTGCCAGAGTCAACAGGAGTTATCAACTTTGTCAATCACAAATTATATAATATCAGTAAGGCTCACGCAGTTAATGATTTTTTCTTTTCTTGGACCTATTGGTAATTGGAATATGGCATTCCCATAAGGAATGATTTCAGAATAGTAATACAATCAAGTAAAAGATGAGCTTGAAAGGTACCTTCCGCATGTTGACCTCAACTGAATGAGGAGTGATATAGTGGATGACCTGTACAGGTCGTTGTTGGCCAATACGATGTAGACGATCAACAGCCTGAGCCTCAATGGCTGGGTTCCAATTGGGCTCCTGGAAATGTGGATGTCAGGGTCCGAAAATCAGGGGAGAATTTTGGGGGGCCCCTCACCATTAAATAGACTACATTAGCACAAGTTATATTGAGGCCAGTTCCAGCCGCGGCAATGGATGCAATGAGTACTTCACATTCAGGATTATTGAAGAAATTCTCAAGCGCCTTGTCCTGCGCTCGTGGTGTAATTGTTCCATCAATTCGTGCTGAAAGGATAGAGTGATGGGCAAGAGCAATACCAATTCTACAATATAAAAAAGTCAGATGGAGTCAATTGGTAATGGATGCATATTAGAATTAACGCACAAATCTAGAAATTGGGTCCATTGGGTATAAACCACCGATTTCGTTGGACCACACCTTGTTTGTTTGTTCTTCATTAAGCTTTGTAGGAGGTGTGCAATTTTACTACTCATCATGCATGTTTCCACATCCACAATAGTTCGTGTGATTCTTGGGGAGTTATCCTGAGTGCTCCTGCCCTCGGGGTCTTCCAGCTCCGCCTCCGCAATTGTGTTAAGCATGATGTGATGGTTACAACATATTCGCAGCTTATTAATATTTCTGAAAAACTCTCCTGGTCCTTTGCTTTTGGATGATAGGAATTCTTCATATAATGTGGAATATTCTTGCTGCATGGTCGGGTTGAGTGGGAGCAGCTCATAATGATGGCTAATAGTGGGGAGAGATTCGAGATGTGTGGTTTTGGTGCGGCGCAAACTTAAATGCCGCAATGCCAAATGCAAAATATCATTGCAACCTTTTGAAAGACTACTCAGGATGAATGGTGACCAGTTATCTTGATCGGCGCTCTGGGGTTGAGTGATGAAGGATATTATGCCCAAAAGGTCATAAATGGTGTTGTGAATAGGTGTGCCCGTTAAACATATTCGACGGGATGAAAGGAGGCTATTAATGGCACGGTGAGTGGCAGTGTATTGAGAGCGAATATAGCTATAAGAGGGGGCAAGGGTTATTGGATATAAAAGGTAATTTGAATCATTTAAGCTCAGCCACTCACTGTGCTTCATCCAAGATTATACGATGCCAATTGATTTGAAAAATGAATGATGTAGAGGGATTGGTTTGCTTAAATTCTTGGGTGATAGTATTGTAAGAAGTGATGATGATATCATATTTTAAGATGTCGGCTTGGGATAATGAGTGACGAGTGGGACCATGGTAGATTTTGGCATGCAGTGCTCCAGCCTGAGCATGCTTGGATATTTCTGATTGCCAGTTGGTAATTAAGCGAGGGGGGCAGATGATCATGGTGGGCGTGGAGCGATGGGGGTTTGCAATCATCCGCTCCTTGGAGGTACCAATTAGAGCAATGGCCTGAATGGTTTTACCTAATCCCATATCATCCGCAAGCAGTCCTCCAAGAGGGGTATTGGTCGAAAGGGATTCAAATGAGCTAACGACCTTGTTTGTAATGATGTGCCTGGCATTAAAAGTGGATCCTGGGGGTGAGGTTGCCCAAAGGTTACGGGCTGATTGGCCATTGGGGATTTCTCGATCCCAGAGAAAAGCTAGTCCGGTCTTTTGATGAGGGAGGAGGGGGGTTTGAATAATGGCATGGGGCGGGGTCATCATGGGGAGGTCTGATCCACTGGGTAATTGTATCAGTTTTTGCTTGGAAATCAATGATGAAACAGCAGGATATGAAGCAGGCGTCGAGTTTGAAGCGGGAAATGTCGGAGTAAAGAGTTGACATTGACAATGAGTAGTACAGTCATATTCTTTGGGAATTTTAAGCTTGAAATCTTGTGTTCGAAAGCTTTCCATTATGAATAGAACGTTTGGATACCATGTGAAGAACATCAATGCTAGATTGGGTTTCTGAGATGAGGAGGGATCATTGGCATCAGTCATAAATACTCCCTCAACGAATAATATTTGAGTAGGATTGGATTGGCAATTTTCAATCCATGCCCCACCAGGACCACAGTGCATGAACGTTTTGGGTGCCCCAAGGAATGGTATCAACGTTTGGGAAAGGGTTCCCGGGAGAGAGCCAATAGCATGCTGGTGATTGGGGAGATATACGAATATGTTGTGTTGATTGTGCCATAGGATAATCCAAGAACCTAAGTGGGAATTCTCAGGCTTTAAGGTTATATCACTATTTATTTGAATACGAATATTAATCATCCCAATGCAAAGTGGTTGTGAAGGGGTTGACATGATGGCTATTTTGAATTATTTGGGGACAGTTGGGAATTATATGATCGGGAAGGGTTAGCTAAAGGGAATGAAGAGGAATAAGCGCAGGTGGGGAACTTATATGAGTGGCAGCAACAGGCCAAAAGGGGGATGGCCTGTGGTTACGTGCATGGTCTTGATGGAGGTGGGCCTCTTGGGCTCATAATTTTCATATCCGGTTTGGGGCATATATCAAGGCAAGGTGGCCAAAATGTGGGTGCACCATTTGACTGCTGGATCTGCAGCGAGTTACGAAACCTTTGGTGGAACAAGGCTGACATTAGCACATCCGAAATTGGGTGGGTTGTAGCAGCTTATTGTGGAGGGCATATTAGAGGCATGTAGTCATGTTCGCTGGTGTGACAGCGAACAATGAGCGTATCCTCCCCAGGTTAATTATTCACAGGGACCTACTGGGCAATGTTGGCAGTTTCAAAGGGCAATCTCACTGTGGGGATGTTTGTGTGTGGGCGGGTGAGATATGTTCGGTGGCATGCCACCGAACATGACTTTGGTTTGGCCTGAAGTTTTTTGCTGACTGATGCATACTGGGCGTTCAGGGGGGAATGTCTGGGATGATCAAAGGGGGCGCCAGCCGTGAGCCGTGATCCACATATACATTCACCCCTATGGCGTTTGAGGCGAGTACTAATCCACCGAGATTGGCATTGGCCTCTTTGCCTCACGCGCGTACAGAACTCCGGAGAAAGAGGCCACACGCCCGAGGAATTTTTTGGCTGCAAGCCAGGTGCCACAACTTGCGCGGGGCGTGTGAGAACGTGAAGAAAATGACCCGCGGTGGGAGATACCCACGCGAACATGACCAGCCTCAGCAATCATAGGCTGGGATTGTTATTCTAATGTGGATGAGGCTGAAGCGAATCCACACTGATTGGCCTCAGGTTTCCACGCGCAAGCGGGTGAGCGTCTGCAGTCAAGCTGACAACCCGACCAAGAAAATAGGTAGCTGGAAGACTGGCAGTAAAATGTCTTCCAGGCGTGTGAAAGTTGCCTGTGTATGACCCATCGGGGGTGCGTATGAAAGCGTGTGGCTGCCCGACAATGAACAAGCGGGCCAGTCATTGTTTGCCCCAACAATGGCACCGGAGTGAATCAACTCTTTGTGTTAGACCCAAATATTAAGTCATCCCATTAAGACCCACTTACATTAATTTGGATTACATGCGCATCTGTGCCGTAGTTAGGCAGAGCTGTCCAACAAGGTGCATCAAAGGGATGCAGGTGAGAGATATGACTCGATGGCTTGACGTTATTGCATGTTACATTGTTGAACAGCTTTTTGCTCTGCCCCGCAGTACATTTACAAAGGTGTACTGCGTACTACAGTGTCGACTGTACTGTACAGATCAGGAAGGTGTAATACTACTTGAGCCTGCATCCATCTAGCAAATGTGCATGCACCTTCCGATCGTTTGCATTTACGTAGCTCATGTGCCACATGCTCAGCATTGCGTTTCACCCGATTTGCACACGCAAGCTGAGCATGTCATGGTCAAACGCACCGTGAGAAAGTGCTCAGTAAAGCCATGGAATGAACTCTTTTGCAATAGTTCATTGGAAGGCTCAGTTTGGAGCACTTCACCAAAGCGTGTGAAATGCTGCACCTGGCTGAAATGTCATCCGATGCTGTGCCAAATGCTCAGAGTGCGCGCATACAAAAACGACTGAGCAATGGCTCAGCATGGTGCATTTGATATTGTTATATCTATAGTTCAATCACTGTGCAATTCCAATGTTCAGCCACTGAGCATTTCAATTATGACCCGAAAGCAAACCTGAGCAATGGGTCGAGGCAAGCTCACGCTGTATTCACTTGTCTTACAGCCCCCCCCTTTGTTCACATACTATTACCAGGCCATATGGCCGGTAATCTCGCCGCGGTCACTTGTGACCAAATGCACCGGGTGCTTTTCTGCATGGGTCACTTGTGCATTGCACCCCCAATGCACATTCAACATGGGCCTCACGACCACCCTCCTGGGTGATCGGGTGACTATTTAAGGAAACAAAGGGGATGTGACTGAGCTTGACAATTCAATAAATTGCAATACTCAGCGGTGCATTTGATATTGTTATATCAATTGTTCAATTACTGTGCAATTAAAATGTTCAGCCACTGAGCATTTCAATTATGACCCGAAAGCAAACCTGAGCAATGGGTCGAGGCAAGCTCACGCTGTATTCACTTGTCTTACAGCCCCCCCCTTTGTTCAAAGACTATCACCAGGCCATAAGGCCGGTGATCTTGCCGCGGTCACTTGTGCATTGCACCCACAATGCACAATCAATAAGGGCCTCACGACCACCCTCCTGGGTGATCGGGTGGCAATTTAAGGAAACAAAGGGGATTTGACTCAGCATGACAATTCAATAAATTGCAATACTCAGCTTGACAATTCAATAAATTGAAATACTCAGCCAGACCCCCATTGTTCTTCTGCCTCACGCGAGCATTTCACTTCTCAGTTGCAGCATTCGCTGAGACTCAGCTTCAATTTTGCCCACACGCCTTGAAGCTGAGACTTTTGCGGGTGCTGCAACTGCTGAGATCGTCTCAGCTTCCCCTTGGTATAAAAGACCATCTTCACACGACACGCACTTCACTTTCTTTCTCACCCGCTCCACTTCGCTCAACCTCACCCGCGTTTGTCCTTCTTGTGCGTATTCCCCCTCGTCTTCCTGCCTTTCCAGTCTTTTCTTTCGCACTCGACTAACCCCACTCCCCTTCCTGCTCGCTTTTTGTTTTTCCTGCTAATACTTTCAGAACCCCACTTCTATCTACTTTGTACGTTTTCTCCAATTAAACTTTAGTCAACATTATGTACCGATATTAATATTTTTCTTTCTTCACGACTTCCTTCCAGACTTTTAAAAACTTCCGACTAGAGCGTTTTTATATTGATTCCGTTTTAAATTTATATAAATCATCGTATGTCTTCCTTTTCTTTCTTGATTGCTTACTTTCTATTCAGTTACTAACCTGTTTTGTTTTGTTTTTAGATGTCGTGCACGTTATGCACCAAGCGGGGTATCCCCTGCATTCGCTCCTCGACGACGAACGACGCTTGTGATGCTTGCCGACAAGCACACAAGAAATGTTCGTTCGTTGTCCGCCCCTTCCGCCCACGAGGCCAGACGAGTTCTCGCCCAAGACGCCCTCGCGAGGACTCCTTTGTGGTCGACGATGATGAAACCATTTCCGAGCGTGAATGGACGCCGGGCCCCCAAACAGGCCAACGGGAACGATTCCGGACGATTAGCCCTGTCCCCTCCAGTATCGATTTGTCCACTCCCCCTCCTAGGCCACCATCCGATGGTCACTTCACTCCTCGACCGGAGCGAAGTGATTATCCGGCCGATGAAGGATGGCGATGGCGAGAGGACATTCGAGCTTGGGCTGATCGTCACCATGTCTTGTCACCGATGGGATTCAAACGCCAAAGTAAGTTTTATTTCTCCTCTTTATCTCATTTCTCTTCACGCAATAATACTGACTTTTTTCCATTACTCATAGAACCAAACCCCCCGAATCCCCCCCGACACGACTCTCCCGTTCCCAGTTTGCCTCGCGAGCAAACCCCCCGGCAACCCACTCCAGGCCCGAGTGGCACCCGATGGTCTGAGGAATTATTCCGTGGTAAGCAGCCAAAGTTTCATTTCATTTTCACTTTCACTTTCGAGTCGAGTGAACTGACTCTTACTCCTTTTTTAGAACCCTCCCGAACCGAAGAGCCACCTATTCCTGGCCCGAGTCCATCGTCCCAACCACCTGAGGACGATACGACTCGTGAGCCAGAACCTGAGGTGGCTCCTACGCAATCCACGGAGGAACCTTATGGTAAGTCACCCCTTCTTTCTCTTCGATCCATATTCACCTTTCCTCATTTTTTCTTCGACCGTCTCCAGATCGTCCCGCCACTCCTCGCTCGATCATCATCATCGACGATACGCCCGTGGGATCACCCCATCCCCCTCCCCCTCCCCCTCCCCCTTCTTCTTCACCGACTCCACCATCTTCCCCTTCCACTCCAACCCCGGTTCCCTCCCCAGAGATCCCTTCCAGTGCCCCCGAGAACCCCAACGCCTCCTCCCCCCCGGTGCCAAGCTCGTCTCATTCTCACGATGACGCTCGCCAGGAATTCACCGACCTGCGACCGACCCTAATGATTCCTCGAGCCATCGTCCACGATTCGATCAACCGAATCTTGTTGGAGCATCGTCGCTTGCTCCACATGATTCCTTTCGTGGATGCAACTCATCGAAATGAGATGCACCGGGAATTCCGGGAGGAACTAAACTCCCTCCTTGGCAAGGCAATGGAGGCTTATCCAAAGGAGGACATCACCGGGATAGTCTCGAAATACTTAGAAAAATAAAAAAATTTAAAAAAAAAATCATTATTTCCTCTATTTATCATTTGTAATACTTTCTTTCATATAAATTTTTTGTATTGAATGATTGTTATTTTCCATTTCTATTACATTCTTTGCTCACGTTAAGTTATATTTTGTTCAATGGTTCAAATATCCTATTGCATGAGAAAACGTTTTATAAGTGCCCTACCAAAGGTTTGAGTGAGTATTTGTTTGTGTGACCCTCTTTTTCTCAAAATGCCCCAATAGTTGCCGTTATCCTCTCCTATATTTTCTTCTCCCATGGTTTAGAGCCATACCCATTCTTAACTGTAAAAAAGCGGGAGGTTCCCGTATGTGAGCAATCGAGTCCAGATTCGTGAAACATGGCCTTTCCTATGGTCACACGCTATTAGTCTTACTCATGTATTGAATTGTTTAAATTGGCTAGAACCTTCACAAGCGTAAGGATTGGCGTGTGACTTGTCGGGAGGCTGCACAGGCGTAAGGATTGGCGTGTGAATTGTTGGGAGCCTGCACAGGCATAAGGATTGGCGTGTGAATTGTTGGGAGCCTGCACAGGCATAAGGATTGGCGTGTGAATTGTTGGGAGCCTGCACAGGCGTAAGAATTTGTCAGCATTGCTGGCAACCCTCCCATGCGTAAGGATTGGAGTGTGAATCGTCGGAAGCCTGTACAGGCGTAAGGAATTTTAGCACTTTTGGGACCCTCCCCAAGCATAAGGATTAGCGTGTGAATTGTTGGGAGCCTGCACAGGCGTAAGAATTGGCGTGTGAATTCTTGGGATCCTGCACAGGCTAAAGAAAATTTCAGCATTGTGGGGAAGCTTCACAAGCGTAAGAATTGGCGTGTGAATCGTCGAAAGCCTGTAAAGGCGTAAGGATTGGCGTGTAAACTTTCGGGAGCCTGCACAGGCATAAGGATTGGCGTGTGTAGCGATGGCCCCCCGCATAGGCGTAAGGAACTTTTAGCATTGTCAGAACCTGCACAAGCATGAGGATTCGCGTGTGAAGCATTGGCATCCTGGACAATAGCAACAAACCAGGACCGATGTACGATGGCATGCCACCGTACACAATCCACTTCACCCCTTTTTCATGTGAACACCCCATCTCCCGCACTCCAATCCATCCAATCCTGGTGTATATTGTCCTCTGCCTTACCTCACCATTACTTACCCAACCCACTTGCAAATCTCCTCATTCTTTGAATCGGCATGAGATTGTATTACCATCCCTGATTTGATAGCCCGCTCTCTCGCCAATCTCATAATAGCCATTGCTTTTTTGCCGCATTGTTTTTGCTAACCTGCTTGAGCATTGTGCGGACATACCCACTAGTGTCGTGCTTTCGTTGTCCTGTGCTGGATCAGTATAATGAACAAATGTACTACTGGCCCACACTACCTGAATGAGCCCATGACATGTGGATAGATCAATCCAAAAATGCTCATTTGGGAAAATCAATTTTCCCCCTGTACACCGCTTTGACGCATCTCTTTGAATTTGGCCGGTCCGCTTATCAGCTTGAAACCACCATCCCGAAGCATACAGCGATGCATCCTTATCAACATGAGGTGCGTTTTTGAATCCATTCATGGTGAAAGTGAGTGCGGAAGCGAACTCGAATGCACCCTGATTTGCCGGAATATCGCCTTCATAGTTGACTTGATCAAAAGACGGAACCCCCAATGAGTTGTAGCAATTTTGAATCTTCTGAAATAAATTATCCCCAACATATCGTAAGGATTGACCTGGAATGCGACCCACCGAGCTAAGATTGGCACCTCGGTCCCGCCATTCATCTTTTGCATTTTCAATTTTGCCAGCACTACCATACAGACCAAATTGTTCATTCTTCGTGGTGCATTTGCGCCACCCAATCGCGAACATAAATCCCTCCAGTAATGCTCCATTTGTTGCAATAGGGTCAGTGAACCTCTTTTCGCGAAATAAGAATTGTGATAATTCATCCCATTGATTGACCTCGACTTCACTCATTGTTGTGAATGGTCGGAATTCAACAAGGGCAATGAGTAATCCGGTTGAAGAGAAAATTGCCACACGGCCAAAGTGAATGCGTTTGATCTGATTGACATCCACAACCCTCCGAATTTCACTTGGGGTGATATTTGCTGATACTGGCATTGATATTTGTGCTGTTGGGCGAGAGGAGGAAAAAAACCTATTCATTCGGGTCGTTTTGCGCTCATTTGTCTTTTGGGATCTGCTACTATTCCCGAGTGGTTGCGGGATCACTATGTGTTGAAGCACACAAGATATCAGATACTGCCAAGGAGCTTTCTTCGGCACACATCCTTTGACTTCCCTGTTGGAGCCCACATGACATTGGCACAATCTGAACCGACTAAAGCCCATGTTCTTCAGTGGGGCCCAATGAGGGTGCCACATAAATGTGGAAGCATATATATATATCTATATATATACACTGAGATTAAGCGAGTAACTCACACTTTCCTTCCTCAGCCCGACGCTTTCTCGCGAGTTCCCTTTTACGCTCTTTTCCTTTTTTCGTGAATGGCATGCTTTCAGCAGAAAATGAAATGAAACCGAATGATTACTGATTTCTTAATATCACCTAAATTGGATTGCGATGGATGAATCTTTTTTAATTGCGGCTAAAAAGAAAGCTCACGCCTGACCTTGGCAAATTCACGATCTCAAATACCTGAACCTGAAAATTGCAGTGGATAGTGCATTATTCAATTTTACACATTGATGTTCCCATGCAATCACTTTCCAATCCAGCAATTTGGAATATTGCAAGCACACGCAAATGCAATATGCATCCTGCTGCGGATCCCTAGTTATCCCACTCCTCTTGAAAGACACAGGAACCTTTTGCCTATTATGGGCTGGCGTGAAGTGATACACGCGACCTCCCGCAATGCCCCCGCGTGTGCTACTCGCGGGCACAACGCCTGACTCAGCTTGCGTCTTGTCGGAGTCTTCGCAATGATGTACGGAGGCATGCCGCCGTACAATTACTATTGGTACTCAGACTGTGGCATCCGGGCAGTAGTAGGATAGGAAGTCATGATTATTAAATTCATAAATCACTTTGCAAAATTAAATTACAATCTATCTAGTACAAAGCTAATCTAAAACGGGTCAATCCTGGTTGTGAGTTTAGCTGACCTGGGTACCGTCAAGGTGACCTCATCACTTGAACCAAGCCCGCGATTCGCCACCCAGGCATCACCAAAGTCTAATACTAAGCATCGTGCAAAATCAAATCTAAGAGGTACAGTGGGGTTAAAAGACTCTGATGAGAAGAAACTTTTATTCAGTAAATTACATATATACTTATTAGTACGTAGCCACACTGGCTCCACTAGATTTTTACCCTCTGAAAGTTTTGCGGAAATGTCAATTAGTGCTAAAGCCCCTTTAACTGAGCTTGTTCTCCAGTCATCTGAGCATACCATCAAACCACGAACCCCCGCCGCACAGAATGCCGCTAATATACCATAGCAAATTCGATTGATTCCAAGATTCTTGTGACACGCCAAAAGATCTTTGATGGCCTCATTTTTTTTTGAGTTTGTGAGTTTGCCTTTGATGCCATTAACTTCGACCTTTGTATGTGCACGTACCATGTTGTATGCAATCATCAAATGGATAACTGTATCCATTAGATCCTCCAGGTTCTTGTGCGGCTTTGTGGATATCTCATTGTCAGCCCCGCCACCTTCAATGCTGAGTTGGGTTGCACGTTGCTTTGATTTACTCAAGCAGGAGGCAAGGTATTCAACTGCTCCCCGTTCGAGTCCAAGAGGATCGGTTGAATTTGATGTTGGTGCAACATATGGTTTGGGTGCAATCACATCGTATGAGACTAAACTAATGGATTCAAACATAACATTTGCCCAAAAATGTTTAACTGGATTGGCGGGGTAAAGAAGGCTCTGAACCATTTTGAAGAAGGAGTGTTCAGATTTTGCGAGATTATCTGGAGGTTTAGCTGATTCCTTCATCAATTTGAGATTCCAAATGTTGTGATCAAAAAACGCTTCTGTTTCGGTTGGCTTAAAAAAATCTAACCCTGTATATTGCAATTTATATCACCAGTCAACAGCCAATAATCAAGTATCATGCACAAAGATAAAAAAAAACTCACCTGCCATCTCAAGGTCCTGCAGCCAAGCCGACATTTTAAGATCTCGGTTACTGATCACCTTAATACCAACGGGCAGGAATGTATGAGCATCCTTTGTTGGTAAATTGTCCCATCTATTTTTGTAAATCCTATTGATATTATCAAGCCCCCTTTTCCATGATTGTTGAGTAATATTGGAATGATAATTCAAAACGCCTGCAAACTCTTCCATGCGGGATAAAAATATTCCTTGAAAATTCGCAGCGGATGACACTTCGGGCTCAGCGTCGGGAATTATATCAGTCATATCTCGTCCCATTGTATCATGTTTAATTGTTTCCCTTTCTTGAAAGGCTTGAATATTCCGAGGAGAGGCGGGAGGGGTTGCATCATGCATTGTTTCATTGGGTATCGGGGGACTTTCAGTATGTGGAGCTTCATCATGGATTGTTTCATTGAGTATTGGGGGGGGTTCAGTATGCGGAGGTTCATTATCAATATGGTCCCCTTCAACATTGATAATTTCATCACCTTGATCGCGAGAATCGTTTGCGGCTTCAAAGGTACGGCGTTTTTTGTTTGTTTTTTTGGTCGCATGTATATTTGGTCTTTTTCCTAATCCTTTGCCTGGAAATCCAATTACGACTCGAGATCCTTCAGGTAGAGATTCTCCCACCTCCACACCTGCCCATATATTGTAAGCAGCTATTTTTATCAATTTTGTTTTGAATTAGTAATGGACTTACGGTTCAAATCCATTTTGAGCAGGCTCATGGCTTCAGCAATCTTTTGACGCACATAATCAGGAATTTTACTATCATTTTGGATTTTTTCGAGCCTTGGGATTGTTTGAGCAATGTTGGAGACAAATTGTTCCTTGGATATAATTTCCACCTCCCCACTGAAAATTACATCATTTTGCCCATCATCTTCTGTCGGTGCACAAGGTTCAACAGTCTTTTCCTTCTCATAACTTTTAAAATTCGGTTTCTGAGAGCTTGGAGGCTGCCCTGAAATAAAGGCTATGACACAATATCAGGTTTTGAGAGATTTGAAATATTAAAGATGGATGCATACTCACATTCCGGAAGAACTGGTGGATCTTGATTATCTTCATGTGACTGGCTCTCTACTTCAATGCCTAATTCACGACTACTGGCGATATCAGAGATTTCACTTCCACTCTCTGGGGCTGAAGTTGGTCGTTCATTGAATTCTGTTGAATTTCCCGGGGTTTGGGCCATAGCGGAGGTAGTTTATTAAGCAAATAGATGGTGACGAGTTGATTGCTAACTTGTTTGAAAATTTTTTGATAAAAGATCCAAATTCAAGAAAAAAGGTGCAAATGCGATTTGTCGGGAAATTGAAGGAGGCGATGTTTTGCAAATTATTTCATATCATGCAAATGAAATCACTTCCCTGTGAGACATTGAATAAAGTTGACTAGTGAGAAACCTACTAAAGTCAACTTTTGAACTATTCAATGCTCATGAGGTAAGGACTAAGCAAAGTGTTCATTTGATTGATATGAAATAAAATGGTTTTGTCGGCGAAACAGGAGACACAATTCTTGTCTTAAATAGTCCACTTATTAGGTTTTAATTTGTGAGTCTCATGATTTAAACCCTAGCCACAACATTGTGAATATACTGACCAATTTCCCCTGAGGTCCTGTTGGCAGAGAAGGCCACTCAGCATATTTCGGCGATGGCGTCCATTGTGTACGCCAACAAGCCACCGTACACACTATGGATGTAGTACGGAAGCTTAAGGATGGTAAGCGTTGTCGGAGGCATGTCGGGAGGGCACTACATGAGCGTAAGGATGGTAAGCAGTGTCGGGAGAATGTCGGGAGGGAGGGTAACTGTTGTCGGAGGCATGTCGGGAGGGCACTACATGAGCGTAAGGATGGTAAGCAGTGTCGGGAGAATGTCGGGAGGGAGGGTAACTGTTGTTGGAGGCATGTCGGGAGGGCACTACATGAGCGTAAGGATGGTAAGCAGTGTCGGGAGAATGTCGGGAGGGAGGGTAACTGTTGTCGGAGGCATGTCGGGAGGGCACTACATGAGCGTAAGGATGGTAAGCAGTGTCGGGAGAATGTCGGGAGGGAGGGTAACTGTTGTCGGAGGCATGTCGGGAGGGCACTACATGAGCGTAAGGATGGTAAGCTGTGTCGGAGGCATTTCGGGAGGGCACTACACAAGCGTAAGGGTCATCAGTGGTGTCGGAGGCATGTCGGGAGGGTATTACACAAGCGTGAGGATGGTAGGGGCGGGGGTGTGAAAGCGTAAGGAGTGGTGAGGACGGAGAGGGGCGGGCAGTGTCGGAGTCTCATCCGGATGGAGGGCGGTGCGGGTGCGTAAGCATGCTAAGCGTCGGGGAGGCGGAAGCCAATGAGGTGAAATTACACGAACGTTGCGCATAGTGTTGAAATGGGTTTGGGCTTTGAGTGACATTCTCATGTGACACATGTGAGACGATTGACGTTGTCTTGACGCTGACGTGACGTGACCCACTAAATCCAGTGACTATAAAGTGACACTAACGCGACTGAAGCAAGATTTTATACTGACCGCGGTGCGACGTGAAGTCAATCGCCGACGATTGACGCGAGATTCGCCCTGGTGTTTGTACCATAAAAACTTAATTTAATTGCATATTTAAATCATAAGTATAATAAATGATGAAGAATTAAAGAAAAAATAAATTAGAAATATTGATTCTGGGGGGAAAAGAAATCTTGGCTTGAAGGTGGAGGCAGACCCCATAATTCCTGGCTGACAGGTGTGAGATATCAAATTCCATGTAAAGGTTCATCACCTTTGGGCTGGAATTGAGTCACAGGGTCTTTGACACAATTGATTATGAGGCTTTGATACCAAAACAGTACCCTTAAGATAAAACAAGAATTGTAAAAACACTTTTAACTGGTTTTTACTTCTCTTATACACAATCTGATGTGTTTTGAATGCTTAAAACTAGGTACTACTCTAGCCATGGCTGATTTGAGGCTCTAAAATTGCTGAAAATGGCTAAAACCACCACTTCTTTTTGGTCTAAACCAGGGTTCAATGATGCCATCATTGGCTTTTCTGGTGTCAGAGTGCTTTCCACGACTTACAAGAGCAAATTTTACTTTTATAGTAACAGAATTGATGGCTATAAAAGAATGTCTTCTTTGCCCTACTTTTCTCTTCATGTTAGAATCTTTTTCTTTTATAATTAGTTTAGACACTGTTAAACCAATCAATAAGAGAGTCCAACCAACCTTTTATTATCATCTTAAACTTTTTAGCCACGTGAAAAAGCTAGTATACTCATTTCTTGTAACTCTTATAATCATTTTTACCACTGAACCACTCCATAAGTAAATTAAAGCATCTTTCATCACTATTAACTTTGTCACTTTGTTTCCAAATTCACTCTGGTAACTTTAGGGTGTGTTTTCTATTTAATAATATTTTTTAATACTCTGTTCTTATATTACTTTTCTGAAGTACTTTTCTCAATTAATTCCAATTGAAATTGCTCTTGAAGAAATTCCTTTTGTAGCCTTGTATGTCTCTTGTAGAGTATCTTTGGATGAATTTTTATTGTTGGTAAAACAATAAATCTTCATAATATTTTCTATACTTATAAATTTAAAAACAATAAAATTGGCATTCTTCTCATCAAAATCTTATTTCATACTATTTTTGATCAATTCTTACCTTAAACAAATTTTGAGGACAGGAAATGTACTTGATTTTCAATCAAAGTTTCATATCCACACCTTACATTTGGGGCCCAGCCGTGATATGTTACCTGTGACATATATTTTTACTCTTTTTAAATCTCTTTTCTTATATTGAAAAATTTAAAAAACCCTTAACAATACTTATAATTCAAAAATTTCATAAAAAATGAAACTTTTTCACATTATAAGTGAGGATTTATTCTTCATTCCTCTTTTAAAAAAACCTTTTCCTTACTTGAATAATTGCTTTTTTTCATTAATTTCAGTGTCTGAAAATGTTTTAAGACAAGAAAATATTGAAACTGCATCAACAGCTACTAGAATTATTCCTGCCAGTACTTCCAATTCTGACTATAATAGCACAGTTATTATAGCTCACAACAATCAACCAGAGCTAATTTCTTCTGAATTAATTGACTTGGACATAATTAATACCCTTCAAAAGACAAAGAATTTGGCCAATAGTAAGTTTTTTGATGTAAAATTACTATTTACAAGCTTTTAATCACAAAATATGCCTTCAACCAGATCAGGAGCCAGCTATAACCCGTCAAGCAGCTCCCAAAAAGGTTATAGATGTGATTATGGCAGACGCCAATCAGTTACAGAAGGACAAGGGTCAGTAAATTGATCCCAAACTGACAAATTGTGCTATTATAAAGCTGACAATACTGTTTTACCTTCAAAGAGAGCTGACACTGCCACAGGAAGCCTCAGTGAACATATACAAAGCCATCCAGGAGGCCTACAGCAATGCATTGCATCACAAAGAATAGCAGAACCTTGCAGATCTGTGGAAAAGATGCATGAATTCTTACCTGACTGTGAGAAAATTCCTGGGCCATCCTAACACTTTAAAGTTACTCAATGGATGGTATCCACTGATGGAAAAGAAAAACATGATGCTTTTAACAGCAGAATGGAGGAAACACAACCCTGCACCACCCAAGAAAGTGCCAAAAACAGCCCCAGTATCCAGCAGAAGTAATTTCAACGTTAACAAGAAGCCAAAAGCCCAGAACACTGGAAAAGGCAAAGCACCAGCCACAAAGCCTTACAGCCAGGGATACAGAATCCCAAAGACTCAGAAGGATGGCATGGAAAATATATTTCAGATGGCCAGAACAATGATGGAATTGCAGAAAAAGGAGGAAGCCAGATTAAAATATCAGAAATGATTTATGATATTCTATATAGCATTCCAAACTTGTATATAGCTATAAATTACATGAAAAATTATATTTTCATATAAATTCATCAATTTTTAACAATTGTAGGACAGATAACTTCAGTCTGAGAGAAATAAATGGGACACTTCTGTGTTTAGAAAAAAGCTTTAAGGACAATTAAAACTGCCAATAATGAAAATTCATTTGGAAGTAAGTTAAAAGAACAATCTGCCATTATTAAAGAGTTGACAGAACAATATTTTAAATTCAATATTGATGACATAATTGAAACAGTAATAAAACAAGCCATAAATATTATCAAAGAATATAATAAGAAGGTCCTTGATGATATTGCAAATCAATTTACTGAAGTATATACATATACAATTTCCTTGAGAAAGTGTTTTGACACCTCACAACAGGAAGTATCAAAATTGACAATGAAATTCAATCAAATCACTTCTGATAATACTAGACAGACAGAATTATGGCAAGAATTAACACATAAGGAAGATATGTAGAAAATTGAAGTAATAAATTGAATACAGAGCTTCCAATATGAGCTCAGAAATTCTCAAAGGTGTAGCAACAGTAAAATGAATGATATTTAATAATTACTGAACACCAAACCTACAATCTTTACATCTCTCAATCAAAATGAGGGTGCAATAATTCCCAATCCACAAGTATTCAATTTTGAAAAATCACAGTTAATAAATTACTTTTCCACTTCTTTTATACCTTGGAACCATCAATGTTCCAAGCACTCTTGAAACAAGTACCAAAACTCAAAGAATGGCCTCACTTCAGTGGTGAAGGAGAATATGACAATATGGAATTAATCAGAGGAATTGAAATGATTAAAGAAGATTCTGAATTACCTGACAGATTGGTAGCAGCAATATTTAACACTTTGTTTACCAGATCAGCCCACAGATGGTATATAAAATTGAGACAGGCACATGGACACCAAAGTTGGACTTTGTGGAAAACCCAAATTATCAACAAATGGGCCAATGATGCTTGGAGATTTGAAGTTGAAACATCCTTTGAATCCTCTAAATTTAATGCTGACAAAGACAAAGCTTTACCATGGTTTTTCCACCAAAAAGATAGATTAACAGCATTATATCCTGACATGTCAGAATTTATGATTCACAGAAAAATTCTAAGACAATGTGGAGGTGACTTATAACATGCTGTCAAAAGCAGTACTACTGAGGGATCTTTAGCAGAAGATATCCTTAACATATTGGAAGAGGTAACCACCAGAACCAGAGCTGGTTTTAGTAGGGTTAATCTCAAAACAAAGCTTAATACACCTTGGAAAGATTCTGTGGATAAAAACCCCAAAGAAAATTCTAATAATATTAAGTATAAATTTGTAGATCTAATGAGAAAGTGCCATATTTGCCACAGTACCACACATTTAGCTAATACATGTACCAAGAAGGGAAAAAGAAGTGAAATTGACATTGAAAAGGAACCTGATGTTGAAAAGGCTGAGGTAAATGAAGACAATTCAGATTCTGAATCTTCAAAAGATATAGAAAATATCAATGCCACTTCTGATATCATGGAATCTTATTCCCACTTGCCACAATTAATCAATAGTCAACTTGATTTATCAAGAATTCAAGATGCCCAACTGATGAAAACCCAACCAAACAGGGGAAAAGGTCATACATCTGGTAAATCATGTATAACAGAAGTGGTAGTTGACAAAAAACCCACTAAGCTTTCACTTGACCCAGGAGCCTTCTGCTCTTGTGTTGGAAAATCTTTGCTTAAGACTTGTGTACCAAAATTTGAAGATAAATTATCTCCAATTGATGGCATAAAATTTGATAGTGCAAGTAGTCCAATGAAAGCATTAGGAGTATTAGATACTACTGACATGTTTTCACAAATAAATGGAAATCTAAGAATAACTGTTGAATTTTTTATTATGGAAGATGCTCTAGTACCCATTTTATATTGGGAAATGACTATTTGATGATGTATGGATTATACTTACATAACAACAAAGACAGATACGTTGATATTGGGGACAATAACAATCAAAGATTTGCCTTTTTACAATTTAAAAGACAAATTACAGTAAACAAATTATCACCAGTCAGCTTAGAGCTAGAGACGTTCAAGTCTAAACAGTTAAATGAATCTGAAATCAGTCTCAATCTCAGTGATAAACAAGAAAGTGAACTTTCTGCACTTTTATATGAACACAAAGAAGCCTTTGCATCAGATAAAGAGCCCCTGGGAGCAATTGTCGGTCATGATGTTGACATTATTCTTAATATTGAAAGACCTTATGCACCACTCTTGAGAAGACCTGCGTATCCAGCAAGTCCTAAATAAAGATAAGCTCTGGAAATACATATTGAAGAACTTGTGGATCTTGGTGTAATTAGAAATGTTGTCCACAATGAGGAGGGAGATATACCTACACCAGTCATAGTGGAATGGCATAATGCAAAATATAGAATGGCTAGGGACTTTAGAGCTCTGAATACTTACAGTGTTCCAGACAGGTACCCAATACCAAAAATCTAAATTTCCCTTACTCATATATCTCAAGCAGGGTATATAAGCACCATGAATTCCCTTAAAAGATTTCATCAAAATGTGGTGACACCAAGGGCAAGAAAATACTTGAGGATTATTTTTCCTTGTGGAGTGTATGAATATTTAAGGATGCCTTTTGGTATCAAGAATGCACCTTCCACCTCCAAAGAATTATCAATGAAATCTTCCTGGAAGAACTTTAAAATGGATGGTTAATAATTTACATTGATGATATTATTGTCTGTTCCAAGACCTCGGAAGAACATGTATACATATTATCCAGAGTTTTGAACAAAATTCAATCTGTAAGCATGAAAATTTCTTTAAATGAATGTCATTTTGGATTTAAAGAACTTAAAAAACTGGGACATGTAGTATCTGGTTTATCCCTTGGAATTGACAAAAACACAGTTGCAGCAGTGTTAATGAAACCTATGCCACAGAACAAAAAGGGAATTCAGTCATTTTTGGGGTCTGTAGGATATTACAGGAAGCATATCAAATATTTTACATCCATAGAAGGACCTCTTTATAAATTATGTTACAACAACACAGTATTTGAAATTACGGTTGAAAAAGTCAAAGCCTTTGAAAATTTAAGACAAGCCTTGACAACTGCTCCACTCTTACTGATGCCAGACTTCAAGCTGCCCTTTAAGATTTATATTAATGCATCAGCAGATTGACTAGGTGCTCCACTTAATCAACTTCATATTATAAATGATAAACTTGTGGAAGGACCCATATGTTTCATATGCAGGCAAATTAAACAAACTGAAGCTAGATATGGGGCCACTCAGATGGAGTGTTTATTCCTTGTCTAGGCCTTAGAAAAACTCAATGAATTCCTAGAAGAATGAGGTTTTGAAGTAATAACAGATTGTACCACTGTTAAATCACTTTCAAACATGAAAACACCCAACAGGTATATTCTCAGATGGCAAATAGGCATACAGGAGTATAGAGGTAATATGACTATTTTGCACAAAGATGGAAATATTCATTAAATGCATATGGACTGAGCAGATGGCCATGACCAAATAATATTGATAATCCTGCTTATGTGCCAGAATAAGCTTCTCCACAGATCCCAATAGAAGGAATCAGTGTTACAGATCTGAAAACAACATTCTTTGAGGAAGAAGCAGCTATACTCAAGATAAAAATTGTAGCATCCTATGCCAATTGTTTACTAAGTACTGTAAATACAACTCTTTGATACCTCCCTTGGGTGAAATATGGAAAAAAACATATCATAAGGAAGATTCCACTTACTTTATGATATAATTTACCACAGAATTAAGCATACATGTATCATGACAGTTGTGGACAGGTCCTTAATCAATCTTGTACTGAAAGAATGCCATTGAAGCGCCTTCTTAGGACATCTTTCTGAAGACAGAACAAGAGAAAAGATAAAGACCTGTATATGGTGGCCAATGTGGCAGAAAGATGTTGTAGAGTATTGCAAAACCTGTGACAGATGTCAAAAGGCAAATAAATCCACTGGAAAAAGACTTGGAAATATTATCAAGATCCAAGAACCCAGCAGACCTTGGGGAATTGTCCACATGGATTGGGTAACTGGCCTACCACCAGGGGGTGATAGGAGCTATAATTCATGCCTAGTGAGTTTTGACAGATTTAGTAAAAATCCAATCTTTCTACCATGTCACAAGGATGCTACAGCCATGGATACAGCTCTTCTAATATGGAATAAAGTAATATCATGGACTGGAATATTCACAAAGATCATTATTGAAAGAGATCCCAAATTCACCTCAGCACTATGGACAAATCTTCACCAATTATTTGGAAAAGAAGTTTTCCTTCTCTACATCCCACCACTCACAAACTGATGGACTGGCTGAAAGAATGACCCAAATCTTGGAAGATATGGTGAGAAGAGTTTGTGCATATGGCCTTGAATTTAAAGATTGTGATGGGTTGACCCATTATTTTTGTACTCTCTTACCAGCACTGGAATTGGCATACAAAACATCCATTCATGCCAGTACCAATTAAACTCCTGCTATTCTAGAGAAGGGATGTAATCCCAAATTACCCCAAGAGTCATTGAGGAAGGATTTATTTTAAATACATGCCACAGCTGGTATCTTCAAAGGAATGCTAGACAAAGCTAGAAAGCATGCAATAAGGTTTGTGGAGGACTCATTTGCATATGCCAAAGACAAATGGGACAAATCACATGCCACTCCAGATTTCAAAGTGGCAGATTTAGTACTTGTATCCAACACTAACTTCAACAACATCAAGGGATGTATAAATCTCAAAGACTCCTTTGCAGAACCTTTTGTTATCAAAGCCCTCCATGGGGAAAATGCAATTAAAGTAGAACTGTATGAGGAACTTAGCAATAGGTATCCTACATTTGCAGTAAGCTTGGTAAAGCCATATAAATCTGGTGATTCTGAGAAGTTTCCTTTGCGAAATATAGTTCCCCATCATATACCTCCTATTGAGTCTTCTGGTACTAAGAAAATGACCAAAGCTCTGAAAGAAACAGATTTAAGAACCAAGAAAGTAAGGGAATACCTTGTTAGGTACAGTGCCCCAGCTTGTGAAGATGAATGGTTAGCAGAAAAGGACATTCCTGAAGCTACTAAACTTCTCAGAAGGTTCAGACACACTAGAAGTAGCAATATTACAAAGTAATATTCTTTTTTTCAGGAGGGAATGTGAGCCTTAGAGGTATATTCAGATACCCAAAAGACCACAAATAATAAAACAATATACAACTATAAATAAAATAAACTTATTTATATTATAAAAAAAATTAAAATATGAATATAGATCTTTACACAAAAATTGAAATTGAATTATAACTTAATAATAAAACTACATTGAAATTTAAATTTGTGAAAAGACATTTTTACTTGAGCAAATTAAGTAAAAATGAAGTTTCAACAAAAATACCAAAATTAAAATATTTTTTGGAAAAAACTTAAACAAAAATTAATCTAACTTTGCATCCTACAAATAAACATATGAAAATTGTTTTACCATTGGACTCCTCATAAAAAATAAGGTGGGGTCACCTCTGGTTAAAATCTCTGTGACTCAACTCTAAATTAGCTTAAATTAACTTTTTAGTATTTTCTGTACAAAAGTTGAGAATCCTCAAAACATTAAATTAAATCACATCAAATGTGGTTTTAAGTATCAATTTTTGTGTTAAAATTGAGGTGTTGTGTGTAATTTAGAAGTTAGGAGGAATTGAATTATTTTCAATTGAAGTGTCAAAATGTGCATGTGTATTACATAAGTGAAATTTAATTTAAATATGAGGTGTCAATTATTGAATTTTTCTACTGTAAAGACTCAATTGATTTACATATGTAAATTATAAGTATAATGCATGATGAGGAATTAAAAAAAAATGAATCGGAAAGATTGATTCTGGGGGGGGAAGGAATCTTGTCTCCAAGGGGGAGCCTGACCCCCAAATTCCTTGCTGACAGGCGTGAGATGTCAAAATCCATGCAGAGGCCCATCACCTTTGGCCTGAAGTTGAGCCACAGGGTCTGTGTCTCAATTTATGATGAGGTTTTGATACCAACCAGGGCAGTTTTAACTGTTTCCAAGAGGTTAAAACTACCCTTAAGATGAAACAAACATTTTAAAAGAAGCTTTAACTGGTTTTGACTTCTATTGCACACAATATGACGTGTTTTTAATGCTTAAAACTAGGTACTACTATAGCCACGGCTGATTTAAGGCTCTAAAATGGCTAAAACCAGCCCTTCTTTGGTCTAAACCAGGGTTCAACGATTCCATAATTGACTTTTCTGTTGTAAGAGTGTTTTCCCCAAATGACAAGAGCAAATTTTACTTCTAGAATAAGAGAATTTATGGCTATAAAAGAATGTCTTCTTTGCCCTACTTTTCTCTTCATGATAGAATATTTTTCTTTTATGATTAGCTTAAGAACTGTTAAACCAGTCAATAAAAGATTCCAACCACCCTTTTATTATCACTTTAAACCTTTCAACCATGTGAAATAATCATTATAATCATTTTTTGTAACTCTTATAATCATGTTTACCCCTGAACCACCCCATAAGTGAATTAAAGCATCTTTCATCACTGTTAACTTTGTCACTTTGTTTCCAAATTCACTATGGACACTTTAGGGTGTGTTTTCTCTTTAGTAATATTTTCAAAGACTCTGTTATTATATCAATTCCCTGAATTCCTGTTCTCAATTAATTCAAAATGAAATTTATCTTGAAGAAATCTCTTTTGTAGCCTTAAATATCTCTTGTAGAGTATTTTTGGATAGAGTTTTACTGTTGGTAAAACAATAAATCTTTATAATATTATTGTTTGATCCTCATAAAGTTAAAAACAATAAAATTGGTGTAATTTTCATTGTAAAACATCATATGTGAGATCATATTTCACAGCAATGCAATTTCATTAATGATCTAATCCTTAATGATATAGAAATCACTCAAATGTTATACATGTATTTTCCCAATTTCAGGCTTGACAATTGTGTGAATTAAAATCAAACATTTTTGTATTTATACCCTTTAGGAATACTGAATTAATATCTGTAATATTGAGTTTTATGATGATTTGTAATTTGAAAGGACAAAAATAATATTCTAACTCAAATCAAGAATTTCTTGAGGCCTATGTTGTAGGCTGAAAACTCCTGAGATAGCAGGTTAGTAGTAATTACTAGATATGTAAGCTTTTTTTATTCTGGTTATTTTTTGATAAATTAAGTATGAGTCAAGTTTTTTTTTCAATGAATGGAGTTGATAATTTAACAGGAATCTATGCTGTAAGTAAGAATCTCTTGATATATTTGGCTGAGAAATTGGAAAGTTAAGCTCATTAAATGATATTAATTTTTTCAATTTAAAAATCCAGAGCCCCATTTAATGGGGATTTCTCCAGAGATCATTTACATTATATGTTTCTAGAATTTATCTATCAAATTTTCAATTATTATAAGAAGAACACATAGATATTCCAAATATTCCAGTTTATATTTAATAAACTGGAACATTACACAATGAAATCTAAACATGGATCTGTGTAAGAAAGTTGATGTTGAGAGCCATTTTTGATTCTTTTCATTTCAGGTCAAGAACCTGTTTTGCCTGCAGCACCTGACCCCAAGGTCTGCCTTTTTTCATGATGATTGGCCCTCAAACAGGTTTTTCATTGATATTTTGTGTTTAATGTGGTGAAGCACTTAATCCCTCTCCACAAGCATTAATTTACACCTTGAAAGGTAATTTCCAATCTGAAATCAAGAGGAAAGTTTGATTTTTTAGGGATTTTTTCAGTTCCTCACATGCTTTACTCATTCTTTGGTGATTTAATATAATTTTTTCTGGTCACAGATTTTATAAAGAGATTTTCATTTTTTGAAAATTTTTTTATATTCTTTCTGTAGTATCCAGAAGATTGTAACAATGACTTCATTTCGTTCTTATTTTGTGGAATTGGTTTGAATAGTAATTCTGCTACTTTGCTTTCATATATGCCTAAACTTAGTCCAGAAAAAACATGTCCCAGTGCTTTTAGATCACCATATGTAAAATGAAATTTCTTCATGGGTATTTTTTATTAACTTCAACTCTTTTTAATAAGACTATTGCTAGTATTTTCAGGTGGTTTTGCCCAGTTCCTAAGAAAACTATGATATAATCAAGCTTGATTATTAGCCATCCCTCTGATAGTTCTTTGAGGAATATGGTATTCATCATTATTCTTTGATGGAAAGGGTCATCTTTTATACCAAAGGGCATTCTTAGGTATTCATATATGCCACAGGGGCCTATTATCCTTAATAAATTTTTGGTATTTTCTGTCAAGACATTTCTGTAGACACCTTTGAGAGCATCCATGGCTGTAATCAGCTCAGCCTTTCACAGTTGTTTTAATGTCTCATGAGTCCTAGGTATTCAATATCTGTCAGGGATGATGTAGGTATTCAAAGATCTAAGGTCCCCTACCATCTTTTTTATCATTGTTCCAGGCTAAGATAACAGGTTTAGTTACCTCTATCTGTTAGTTATGTCTGAATTTCCATAAGACCCCAGGTCCATCAATTCTTCAATGTGGACTTCTAAGGATTTTCTAGCTCTTGGGATGGCTGGACAATCTGGTCTTCTTAAAAGGGGTGGATAAGGCTTTTTTACCATTAGAATAATGTCTAATTAGTTTCCAATAATACAACCTAATGGGTTTTTCAGGTGAAAATGTGTTTTTGTATCCATATAGGAGATCAATGAGCGTTTTTTTCAGTTTTTCTGTCAATTCTTTATTTAATTCTGCCTCTCTCAGTTTTTCCCTTATGAATAAGTGTTTTTTTGTGATTTTTTTTTTCATTTTTCATGATATTAATTGGTTTCTTACTATTGAATAAACCCAATTAATTTCTTTCATTTTCTCCTATGTTGAAATGTCTTTTTTGTTTGAGTTGCCTATGCCATAAATTGATAATTAATCATTTCCAAGTATAAAATTGCTACTGAGAAAATTTTCAATTACTGCAAAATCCACTTTTATTCTTATAAATTGCAATAGATGTGCAAAAATTAATGCTAAAGCACTAAGTCCAAGCGGTTTCATCCTTTGACTTTCAATTCTGTGTTGGTATAAGATTGTCTTCCCAATCTAGTATAGGTTTCTGTAGGCAATGTTTCCAAAACAAGTTCAGTATGCTCCTGTATACAGATTTATCTTTTCCTCTTGATTTCCTATTATAAAAATACTTATACTTTATTTTCCAGCTGTATAGCCCATTACTTTTGAAGGAGTGGTTATTCTCAGTTTGGAATCTTCTATATTTGTGAGGCATGTATCAGATGTTCCAATTTGTGGTAAATTGGAGTTTAAAACCAGTACTTCATAGCTCAAATTAATATCATTAATTTGAGAAATAATTATATTTGTTTGATCCTTTTCAGGTGTTTCTGATTATTCATTTTATCTTGCAGAAATGGATCATTCCTCTTTGTCATTGTGTTCTTGTACTTCCACAACTTCATTACTTCTTTCTTTCTCAAGGGAATTATTGGCTAAGTGACCAATGGCACCCCATTTAGAATTTTTTTGCTCATTAGTGTTATTGATTAGACTCATTTCTTTTATCCATTTTCTCAGTAATAAGTTAAATTTCACTTTGAATTTCATCTTTGAGATTAATCCTTGCTTCAAAAATTTTTATTACATGGTATAGAGGAAATATTTGGTGTGATGACGTCTTTTCTTTAAATTTTTCAACAAAAATTTCTAATTTGTTTACTTTTTCTGCTAAATTGTCAATAATTTGGACATAGTTGATTGTGAAATCCTTTTCTTTGATATTGTTTATGTATGTATACAACTATTGTTGTCCTCCTATTAGTTTTTGAGTATTGTCAATTAAAGCCTGTTCTTTATTATTTTCAACCATCTGTTTTATATTATATATTTCTTTCTTATTTTGTATAGCCATTTGGGATAAAGATGATATACCTTTGTTTCCTTCTTTCAATTATAATGAGGTATTTTAAATGTCTCTTGAAGGTCAAATACTATTTTTAATTTCTGATAAATTATTTACAACATCAGGGGACAAATTCTTTTCTTTGGGAAAGATGTTTTTCTCATTATTTGTTCCTCTTTGTCCTTTCATTCCATCAAGGCTCTGGCCATTGTAAAAACATTGTGCTTGAAATATTTTTGGATTATTGGGATCCTGTAACCAGGGTCATATAGTTTCCTCTAATTATTTTTATTTTTCTTCTTTCTTCCTTAGGAGGTTTTTTTGCTTCAGGATTGCTGATAGAAGCTACTGGGGCTTCTTCCTGCCTTTCCTCCCTCTTCTTTCTTAGTAATTCCTTTATTTTTTTGATTTTATTTTGGATTAAAGTGGATTCAATTGATTGGAGTATCTCACTATTACCTCCTCCTATAGAAATTCTTTGAGAATGTGCTAGGAACTCATCACTCCTTTATGGATTTGGAGAAACACTTACCAGTCCTTGTCTTTGTATAATCCATATTAGTGTTTGTACAGGTTCATGTGAATTTGCATTTGAGCCCTTTGAATATGATTTATTTCTGTCTTAATTAATCATACTTAGTTCTAGCTCTGGCTCAAAAATAATGGGTATTTCAAGGACTTTCCTTTGGGATATGGCACTTCCTTGTGTAGATTCCTTTCCACTGGGGACTTTTCTCTTTATTTGGATTTTTTGGATCATTTTCACTTCTGAGTCCACCTCCATCTGATTGGATGGATTATTGAGAACCTCCTCTCTGGGAGTCATGTTGAGAAATAAAGAGATGAGAAAAAGAAATCAAAAAAATCGAAAACAATGTTTTTTTATGGAATTTTAAGGAAGCTCCTAGCCTTCAGAGTCCTGATTGGTGGGTCCTGGGAAAAAAAAACTCTTGGTTTCCTTTTGTTGTTTATTATTGGTGTTGGAGAACTTTCAAAATTTTATTCCAACAATCTTCAAAAAGTGGGTTTTTAATCCTCTGTTGGGTTTTATTAAAACACTAAAAAGGAACAATAAATATGAGTCTTTTTTATAAGAGTTTCTGTCAACAATGATATGACAATTGTCACATAAAAATCGGTTTTTATCCCTTTTCATAAGTGAAATAAGTAAAAAAAGCATAAATTTTTTTATTTCATTCTTATTTTTATTTTATATATGATTCTTAATTTTTGAAGAAATAATCATATTTTTAATGAACAATAATAATATGGTTCTTTCATCAAATTCTCATATAAGCTTATATTTTTAATCTTTAAATATCACATTTAATCTCTAGTATAGCTGAAAGGAAGGTCTTGAAAACCTAAGTGTGATCCTTTGAAATATGACCACATATCCAAAAAGGTCACAAAATAACTTTAAAATCATTACTCTGATAATGAGAATTAAAAATATTAACTTAAAAGAAGTAAAAATTCCATAAATGGGTATAAATTCTTGATTAACTCCGAATCTTGTGAATAAAAATTTGAGATAAATTGTACCATGAGACTCCCCATGGTAGAATACACATATTAAATTTTTCTGTAATATCTGTCAATATAATACTTACTGTGTAATAAGTAAAAACACCATAAAAGGGCATAAATTCTTCTTTATCTTAGAAAAAAATGGTACAAAATGTGTAATAAATTGCCCAATTGGCTTTCCTCTAAAGGACTACACAGATAGAACTTTTATTTCATATCTGTAAAGTATATACTTAAGGAAATAACCTAAATATATGCACTTTTATGATCAGCACATATATTCATGGTTTTTAGCTCATATCTCTTGAAATAGAAATTATAGAGAGTTGAACCAAAAATAAAGTTACCCCATAATTACTGTAAAAAGCAGATATAAATGTTAATTGACAATTTATAAACAAGGTTATGACTTGTACGGGTTTATTGAACAAAATTGTTATAGCTGTTGACCACTTTATTGTAAAAGTGGTCCAAGCTCAAACCAAAGTGCATATTCAAATTTTACTACATCATAAGTGAGTAATTATATAATTGGTTTAATTATATTCAATGTATAACCCCTTGAAATCATGTTTTGAAGGTTAAAATAGTAAATTTTGACAGAAAAGATGAGTTACTAGAAAAATCATCAAAAATTGATTTTTGATGATTTAATGAAATTCTATGGGAAGTTTCTTAATGAAACTTTAAGATATCAGAATTTACTCTCTGAATGGCTGTAGCATGTATAACTCAAAAGTTGTTAATGATCAAAATGTAAGCCTAAAATTGATCATTTATGATCATTCACTGTAATCTTAACTTCAGTTTAACAGTCATATAAGTGATAAAAGTGGTTAATACTAGTTTGTTACGTTTAAACTCATAAAAAACACTAAGTTTAGTCTTCTTCCAAGCCTAAAATGTCAACAAACTTAGAGTTACAGTGATAACTCTAAATAATGGCATAACAATGAGATGAGATGGTTTACTCAGGATATAATCATTGCTAAAACTTACAATACTTATTAATTCCGGTGAATACCATTAGTAAGTGTCTACTAGAAGCCTTCTGGACTGTAGGAGGGAGGAATTTACTATATATAGAGCTCTTTTTACCTCTATTTCCCCCTGAGACACAACAAAAACATAAAAATGTTAAATTGAGAGTAATACCTTTGTTATTTCCATATAAATCTATTATTTTATTAAAGAGAAAAGACAACCTTCATTATAATCACCATATCTGACATTATTCATTCAATATTTGTTTTTTTTTGTTAAAATTCTTTTTAAAATCTTTAATTCCACCTAAAAAACAAGAATTTTTGTAATTTCTTCTATTTTTTATTGTAATTACAATCTAAATGAGCCTTATTTACACTTTTAGGTGTAAATTTATCCAAAATTATTGTATCAAGTGTCAAAGTAGGCTACTTTCATCTTGAATAATAATTTTCCCTTTATTATCACTTTGATAATTCTTTCATTAATATATAAGCTTAATATTGGTAATATTATTGTTATGGATTTCCTTTTATTATTAAAAGAAGTTTTCTGCATTTATTATTTGTTTATAATAGTAATAAAGTGCCATAAATATATTTATTCTTATTATATTATTTTATTTATTTAATGATATAAATATTATAAGCCATAATTATAATAATTATTCATTATTATAGTTATATTCTGTATTATCTTTAATAGAATGAGGACATTCATAGTACAATAAGTAAAATATTGGTAATATTTACTCACTGTTTCATAGTCAAGCCTTACTTACGCAGTTTACAAGCACAAGAATTGGGAAATTTTGCCACAAATCCACCAAGGAGTGATGAACTCCTGTCATATCCTGAAAAAGTTCCTCAAAAAGGAGGAAATAGTGAGATACTCCAATGGATGGAATTCAATATCATCCAAACATAAAATCAAAAAGATAAAGGAATACTATGCCAAAAAGAGGGAGGCAAGCAAGGAAGAAGCCACAGTAGCTTCTACAAGAAAGCCTCAAGTCAACCAACCTCTCCAAGAAGGGAAGAAGAGCAAGAAAACAAATTGGAGGAAACCATATTCCCCAAGCTACAGGATCCCAAAGATCCAAAAAGATTCCATGGATAATGTCTTCAACATGGCCATAACCTTGATGGAATTCAAGGAAGAAAAGGACCAAAGAATGAGACAAATCCATTTTCCAAAGGAATAACTTTGTCTCCTGATGATTTGAATACTTTGACAGAAGTTAAAAATAGTATTTTACCTCTAAAAGACATTCAAAATAGTTTATTATCTTGACAAAAAATGAATGAAATTTACTATCTTCAACACAAATTGTTGTACAAAATAAAAAAGAAATTGACAGCATTGAATTTATGGTTGGGAATAATAAACAAAATTCTTGATTCAAAATACTCAGAAATTGATACAAGGAAAACAAGAATTGTATAAATACATAAAATATAGCAAAGAAAAAACTTTGACAATAAATTATGATGTGAGTTTTGATAATCTGACAGAAAAACTAAATAAGTTCAAAATTTCTGTTGAAACATTTGAAGAAAAGACTTCATCACCTCAAAAATCACTTCTAGACCATTTTGAAAATATTGATGAAGCAAGAATGAATCTTAAAGATGATATTCAAAGTGAAATATGACTTATTACGGAAAAAATGGATAAAATAAATGAGGCTGACTTGAATATGTGAAATTTATCAACCCCATTTTCTTACATAAGAAGTCCTTTTAAACCAAAAGAGTAGATACCAAATCCATTCATATCAGAGTTGAACCATCAAGACAACAATCAAGTATTAATGAAGGAATAACCTCAATTTGAGGAATTTCCAACATTCACAGGTAAGGGTAAATATGACAACATGTCATTTATTACAACAATTGACATTTCACAAGAGTATTATGCCATACCAGATGAATTCATCACTGCAATATTACATTCATTCTTTTAAAAATATGAAAAAAGATTGTATTATGGCATAAGACAAACAAATGGCAAAAATACCTGGTCTTGGTGAAAAAATGAAATAATCACCAAGTGGGCAAAGGATGCCAGGAGGTAAAAAACATAAAATGAATTTGCAAATTCCTTCTTTGATGCAGAAAAGGATGAAACTTTCACTTGGTTATTGAAACAAGCTGAAATATTAAATGCACTTTACTTTCATATTGATGCCAGAACCATCAAAAAGCACTTGAGCTCTCCACTCAGGGTCATGTCAGAATGGGCATTCCCCAACCACCAAAATTACTAGACCCTAGGTTGCTTTATTTTTAAATCATCACAACTGAGCAGAAAGCCTACAAGATCAAGGTTGAATTTCCTTGATCTTTTTCTGGTATTATAGGTTGCATTTCCACTGTCTGTGAAGTTTACCCAAAAATGTCACAGAAAATTGTGCATATGTAGATACTCAAAAAATGTGGAAAACTGGGGCATTCCCTGAGAAGCAGGCGCATGGAACCATTGTGAGCCTGTGAGGTATGTATAACATACCCATAAGGCCACAAATGATTTTGTATACAGCTGATTTACTCTTCACCAGACTTTTCAATTGAATTTGAAATAAAAAAAAACAAAAATAAGCATAACTTTTTTTGGATAAACAAAGCTATAAATATTATGTCATTTTTGGATTGTACACCAAAAATAACCTAGGGTACACTCACAGGGTGTTATACCCAAAAATGCTTATTTCTTATGTTATTAGAAGATTTAACAATCTCACATTACTAATGTAAATTTTTTAACTTTTTTGTCAAAATTGTTAAAACTAAGCTTGAAGAAGCTTAAATTTAAAGTTGCATGAGGTTTATGCAAACTTACCAAAATTTTAGTTAAAATTGAGGTGTTGTGTATATTTACTGAATTGGCTAAGGATTTGCCATACAGGATGTAAATCCTGCGTGAGCTCAATTTAAATATGTTTAAGGCCATAGTATGTCTTTAAATAAATAAAAGGGCAAAATCCATGCAAAAAGGTGGGACAGAGGAAAAAGACCAAACAGAGCTGGGGTACCCAACTTTTTGGATATGAAAGTATTAAATTAAGGTTGTCCACCTATATTGGAGTATTTTCAACCTGATTTAAACTTTAAGATTAGAATTTGATCCAACCTTAAAGTTTAAACTGGTTTTATCCCAATTTGGACAGGAATTTCAAGCTGCTAAAGGGTAAATCCCAATTTTCAGGCTGGAAATTAAAGTTTTGAGACCTGTCAAAGCTTGAATAAGATTAAAAAACTTAAATAAGCTGAAAACTTCAAAGTTACAAGCATTGAAACCTTATCAAAAGTTAATGTTTAGTGTGTATTGCGCTTTTATGTAGAAAAATAGAAATAACTTCAAAAATTCATTAAAAATCCAATTTGTAATGGATTTGCTTGAATGTTTCACACAGCTTTCAACTTAATATTATCTATACATAAATCAAATTCTTAGTATCTTCTATGAACATATTTCCTGGGTAATTAACCTTGAAATTTACTCTTTTAAGTATACTTAAAGAAAATTAAGATTTCTTTAAAAATTAAGTTTAACATATTTTTGCTTAAAACTCTATTTTTAAGTTGTTCATGTGATGAACATTAATATAAAAAAAACATATTTTATATTAAAACTTAAAATAATCAACTTAAATGAGGATTGAAGTTAATTGGAGTTAAGAATAACACTGTTAACTTTAAATTGGAATTAAGAAAAGTTACCTTAAGTTAAGAACCTTTTTTTAAGCATGATTATTCAGTTTTGACCTGAGAACACCCTGTATATCCATTATGAATCATGAAATCTGCTCTGTAGGCGTAAAAATAGTCTTTTCATAACTATTTTTGTCCATCATCAATTATCAATCTAATCATATTAGACATTTAAACAGGTAAAGGTTTATTATATATAAAATCTTATTATTAAAGTATTTCTTAAGTATTTCATTCTTTATAAATCTTAAATAAAGAAATTAAATCATAGAAATTAGATTCTTGTTGCAATCATCAATAATATATTTTGTTTTATAGAATTATTGTCTGTAAAATATCTTGTAAAATCCACAAATTTCTCTCAAAAACTCTTTAATCATATTTTTCATTAAAAAAAGTTGTTTTATCTTTGAAATATTTATTTTTGGAGTGTTTTTAACTTATAATTATAATTAATATAATAACTGTTGTATTTGACTTGTTGTATTAGCTTTATATTATAAGTAAGCTTTCTCTAAAATTCTATATCTTTTTGCTATTATTAGTGGGGGAACTCCTCTTGTGTGGGATTAAAATGAGGCAGTACCTGGAGGGGGAAATCACAGGTAACTAGTTTTGAATTGCTAATAACTCCTGTAACCAAGGGTGGCAAGGGTGTATTGCCTGCCCCTCCTGAAATACTGAACAAAATCTTCCTTGGAGCTCACAAACCAAAATAAAATTAGTAAGTGGCTTTACAACTGCAGAAGACGAAATTCAGCAGTCTCAGATCAGACCTATTCAATAAATAATATGAAAAATAATGTCATTAATTTGGTTAATTTTTAGATTTAATGAAATACTTGTCTGTTTTAATTTTAATCTTTTTGGTGGTTAAATGAAATTGGGGTGAGTGGTTTCTTCTTGGTGATAAATCCTTGGTAGGATGGGTTATTTAAGGTTTTCTGGAAAATTTGATTGGTGTTGATAAAGGTAGTTTTGTTAAGGTATAGTTATAATAGGGTAAATAATTTTTTAAAGGTTTGTTATTTTTTTAAGAGGGTTAAATAATAATTTAAAATAGTATTTGTTAAGTTTGGGAGGTAAGATTCTTTAATATTGTATTTTTTAAAGGGTTAAGTTATTTTTAAGTCTTGATAAATGGTGTTGATTTTACTGGATAAATATTTTAATAAAGTAGTAACCCTAATCTTGGGTACTGGGTAATTTTTTAATAATAATAATTTTTTTTAATACTAAGATTCCACTGAGCTTAGCTACTGGGCAATCTTTAACACTATACTTCCACTGAGCTTTTAGCTACTGGGAAAGTAAATTCACTATAATTTGCTGGACTACCTCCCAGGTGAGGGATGAATTATTCCTATGCTCCTACTGTGCAGTGGATATAATTTTCATGGGATATAACTTGCATGGGGGGATTTTTGAAATTTGGGGGGAGAGAGCCCCTCTATTTATACCTTTTGGGAGCCCAGAGGGCCCTCCATGGGAGCTGTCTTTTTCCACTTTAATTCCTCTTGATTTCATCATGTGACTCCATTTTTTTGGTGAGGACCTTTCTTGCATGGGTCAGGTGATTTAAGGTTTGGTGATAATTTTCTTCTGCACAGCCTCCATTTATCACATGATTGTCTTTTGGTGAACTAATTATGATGTGATATTCTTGAATTTTCCTTGCATATATGAGGTGATTAATTTTTGGCTAAGGAGTTTTCTTGTGAACAGCCTTTTTTCTGTCACATGATATTCTGTTGGTGGATTCAGTATCACATGATTACCTTGTAATTCCTTTGCATATGTCCTATTTTAGTTTTGGTAGAAGTGGCTGTGTAATTTATGCAGGTGTCATGGTTGTTTTTCTTCTTTTTGAACTTTAAAATGAGTTCAGGTGATAATTTCTTGCACTGATGAATTTACTGTGATGTATGAGATGATGTGCTTTTTTGATTTTGACACATGCTGTGCATAGTCATGTGGTTGAGATTTAATTGGAATTGTGTACTGCATGCAGCCTGTTGTAACTAGCTTTGGTTTGCATGAGGTGATGAGTGGTGTAAATAATTATGTTTTAAGGTTTTAAGTGGGGTTACTGTGGATATAAGATAAGGTAATCCTGGGGCTGTGTTGTAAATGAATTGCAGGAATTCCATGGAGTGGAGCTTTGCATCATGTGACTTTGAATGCAAGTTGGCTGTGTAACCAATGCATGTGTCATTTTCTTCCTGCATGAGTCCTGTGGCTGTAAGGGGGTGTAAAGCTGGGTGGGGTGTGTAATTTAAAGGGTGGTACCTTATTTCTTGTAACTAGTTTACTATATGTAACTTGATTTTTACATATGAATAATGAAATTGAATAATTTATTTAAACACATACACTGCCCTTTGGTGCCTGTGCCATGGTTTTATGAGTTAAATCCAGTTTCTTGCTGTAAAATTGACCTTTTGGTGTAAAATTTGAGTGTAAGTCTGCCTGTAGGCTGGATTTACTGCTGTTATGGGGTAGTATGAGCTTGAGCCTGGTGAAAAAATGGTATGGAATACCACATCCCCCTCTCCATTTAATGCTGTCCCCAGCATTCCAGGTGAGAGCTCTCTATTCTTCATCTGATTCTGTGGTTTCCTCCAATACCTCTTCCTCATTTATTGATTCATCTTCTTCACATTGTTGTTCTTCTGTGTCTTCTTTTGTGTTTATCAAATTTCCTCTTGGGTAGAACCTCTTGACTTGAGATGCTGCAAATCTTCTTGCTAATTCTGTTCCATCAAGTTCCTCAAGTTCATATGGTCCATTGTTTATTTGTTTGATTACTCTATAGGGTCCATTCCATTTGTTTTTGAAAAGTAGTCCCCAATTAGTTTCTATTGCTTTGTTGTAAACCAGGACCAAATCTCCTGGATTGAGTGGTGATCTTAGTTGATGCGCCATTCTTCTATCCCAATATTTCATTGAGTCCTCCCTTGATTTTTTGAGTTTTTCTGCTGCTTTCCTTCTCATTTCTTCTTTTCCTTCTAATTGTTTAGCTCTGGCTTCCAATAATTCCTCAGTTGTGGATATTTTGTGCCATTCTACTGCTAAAAAGGTTTTTGTTTCAATATCAATTGGTAATACTGGTAGTTGTCCAAATTGGAGTTCAAATGGTGAGAAACCAGTTGTCCTTTTAGTGGAGATTCTGTCAGCCAATGTAACCAAAGGTAGATATTTTTTTTCCCTTTCCCTCCATTTTCTCCACACATCTTGACTAATGCATCTTTAAGTTGTTTATGGCCCCTTTCAACCATTCCTTGAGACTCTGGGTAATAGGGTGTGGTGACTCTGATTTTTGATCCTGCTTTCTTTACTGCATCTTGCAATTCTTTTCCAAACTCTGGCCCCCCATCAACAGTTACTTCGTTTGGTGAGCCATACCTGCATATCTATTCTGAGGTGAACCATTCTGCAACTACTTTTGCTGTTAATTTGACTAGTCCAACTGTTTCTGGCCATCCTGAAAAATCATCTCTTGCCACAGCCATATACTTCCATCTTCCAGATTTGATATGGACTGCATCCATACTGACCCTCTCAAAGATTGTTGATGTTGCTGTAGATTTTCCTTGTTCCCTTTGTAAGTTTTGACTTCTCTTTTGGCAGGCTAGGCAAGATTGAACCCATTTCTTGACTGATTTCTTCATTCCTTCCCACCAAAATCTGGCTTTAATTCTTCTGTAAGTTTCATTTTCCCCTCTGTGGCCCATGTCTTCATGAAGTGACTTTAAAACGTAGTTTTTAACTTCTTGACTTGATATCACCAATTGAGGGTTAGGGTTATTTCTTCTTTTGAGTTGGCCATCTTCCAAGAAAAAGTTGGATGACCTTCTTTTTATCCTTCTAAATTATTCATCTTTACTTGATTGTGGTTTTTTCATTGTACTTAAGTATTCTTGCATTCTCTTCCAAAATCCTTCTTGTTTGGTTGGTACTTGTACTCCTGAAAAATTGAGTGAATTTATAGTCTTAGCCCCAAATCCAGGGTGTGGCTTGATCCAATCTTCTTCTTCATCAAATTCTGGCGCATCTTCATCTTCTTCTTCTGAGTTTTTTGGTCTTCTGGATAGCCCATCTGGCATAGTGAAAGTTTTCCCTGGTTTGTGTACCAAATCAAAGGAAAATAGTTGAATGAAAGCCACCCATCTTGTCATGGGGGCATTGGGTAAGCAAGGGGTGTTGATCATTTCAATTAAAGCCTTGGAATCAACTTGTAATTCAAAATGTTGTCCCAAAAGTATTTTCTGAAGCTTCTTGAGAATTCTTGCAACTCCACAGAGCTCCAATTTGGGTTGTGAGTATTTTGATTCTAATTTTGAAAAAGTTATTGATTCATATAATACTGGTCTGTCTTTTCCTTCTTTGTCTTCTTGAGTGAGTACTGCTCCTGCAGCAATGTAGCTTGAATATACTGCTAGCTTAATTTTTCCTGCTCCTTTGTCATAATCCAATTTCTTGAGAGTTATTTCTTCTCCAACTATTCTTCTGAGCTTATGGAAAGCTTCTTCACATTTTTGATCCCAATCCCAGTCAACATCTTCTCTGGTGAGCCTTCTGAGTGGTGATGCAACTTGTGAGAAGTTTTCAATAAACATTCTTACATAGGCACAAAGACCAAGAAATCCTCTTATTTCCTTTTTGTTGAGAGGTGTTGGCCAATTTTGAATCTTGTTGATCTTTTGTTTTGAGATTGTTCTTCCTTTGAATGATACAACATGCCCTACTATGTCCAAAGCTGGAACACAGCATGCAAACCTTGATCCTGAGATAGTAAGTCCTGCTTCTTCAATCCTGAATAACACTCTTTCTAAGGTTATGGCATATTCCCATATAAATCTTCTGATTGAGGGGTTTTCTGGTAGTGTTTCCGTGTTATAAAGTGATCTTGGTCCTTTTATTCCTCCATCATCAATAAAAATTCCTACACTTTCTGGTATTTCTTCTTGGAGTATCCAGGTCATTTGGGCTTGGTATACTGCTACTGAGTTTGTGGCTCCTTGGGGTAGTCTTGTGAGTTGCATCCTTCCAAGGGGTGTTTCAAAAGTTGTGAGGGGTCTTGTAGTGACATCTAATTCTCTTTCATCATATCCTCCCATGATGTCTCCTAGTCCATAGCATGCTCTCCCTGCAAATGAATCTACAAATTCCCCAATGTGAGGTGGTAAGCCAGCATCCTTGATGGTGACTTTGTTGAGTTCTTGAAGGTCATGGACAATTCTGAGTTTCCCATTGGATTTGGCCACACAAAAGATTGGGCTTGTGTAGCTTGAGGTGGATTGCTCATAGAGTCCAGTCTTGATTCTTTCTCTGATTAATTTAGTAAACTGAGGTAAAATTGATTTGGGAATGGGAATTGGTTTCTTCTGCCAAGGTTCATGAGGTATTACTGGTATCTTGTAAGGCTTTCCATATGAGTGTTTGAGTAATCCTCTTTCTTCTTCACAGAAAGCTATTGCTTTTTCCCTTAAGGTAATAACATTTTTAAGTAGACTGATCTCTTCCTTTGATAACCATCCTGGTGGGCCAAAATTGACTGCTTGCAGTCTTTCATGTGCTACCTTGAAGGTTTCTTGAAATATAGGTGGGTTTGGTGATAAGGGTGTTTCATAAGGATCTCTTGATAAAGGTGGTCTTTCCAAAGGTGGGTTAAGGTCTTGAGGCATTGGCTCATTGACTGGTCTCACCTTCTTCAGGACTTATTTGTATTTGGCTGCTAAAATTTGGTGATCCATCTTCAATTAGTTATTATTTTTTTCTTTTTTTTTTTTTTTTTTTTTTTTTTTTTTTTTTATATATATTTCTAAGAATTCGCTAGTGTCCTGAAATCTTGAGGTCTTCACAATTCTTCTTTCTTCTTTCTTCCATAAAAAAAATGTAGTTTAAGGTCATACAGGACCTACAACTAGGTGTTTAACCCCTGTATATTAGGTATACAAGTCCTGCAGTTTAAGTCATGCAAGGACCTCCTGGCCTAATCCAAGGGCTTATCTTCCTTCTTGAGCCTCTTTGGGATTGATTTTGGATTCCACTTGACTCTTGTTTTATTCTTCAATCTTCATGATTCTCACTTGATGAAAGATTCTTCTGGTTGTTTTATTTCTTGATAAGGAATTTTCTTGTCTTAATTGCTGGCTTGAGACTTCACTTTGTTCATTTTGGCCAATTTGATAATGCTAAACACCTGTGAAACCCCTTGTTCCTGTTACACAAAAGGGAGCAGTTTATTTTCATGCTAAGGACAAAGATGGTCCTTCAGCACTTCTCCTGACTAGGACAATCCCCTCCAGCTTCTTGGCTGTTATTTTTTATAAGTTTCCCTGCCCAAGTCCACAGGGGAAGCAGTTTACTGTCATGCTGAGGACCTCCTGAGTCTTCAAGCTTTCTTAAAATCCCAAGGGCAATTGAGTTGAGTGTTGTACATTATCTTGTTAGTCCATCATGTTTTGTGGGTCCTGATTCCATAATTAGTCCATTGAGTCATCCTTCAGTCCATAAGGCCTGGCCAGTGATTCTTGAATTCCAAATGAGTTTCAATCCAGAATTAAAGAAACTTCCAAGGTCTGGTGTTGTCCAAAGGTCAATCCATGAGGAACTCCTGCTTTTCTTCATAAATAATTTTCTTCATTTTCAGTATTCTGAATAATTTTCCTATAATGAGTTGTTTCTCAATTCTCTTGCTGTTTCTTCAAAATAATTTATGTCCTTTTGCTCTTTTGTATTCCTGAATTATTCCTGTTATAAGAAATGAAAAATAAAAAATTGTAATAATAAGGTGATTTAAAATTGATTTTAAGATTAATTTATTGATATATTTATTTAATAATATTTGTTTGGATGAGGGCCCCCCTCTCCATTTAAAAATCTTGAGTTGGTTTCCAAATTTGAAGAGGATATGTTCTCATTCCCCCAAAACTTCCACTATAAGGCATAGTGTAAGAAATAAGTTTACCCACCCCTTATTTTTTATAGTGATTTTGATGAGGATAAATAATGATACAGTAGATATACATAATTTTATTTTAATGATGATTCAATAAATATATATTTTTTTTATTATTTTTTTTATTATTTTTTTTATTATTTTTTTTATTATTTTTTTTATTATTTTTTTTATTCTTTTTACTGTAAGTATAAAATACCCATTAACTGAGATATCTGAGTAAAAATCAAATTTCAAAGGAAATGATCCTGAATCACAATCAAGATCATGGAACTGTTTGGTTGAAGGTGGTAATTTGTGCCAATCAGTAAAAATTGGTGCTCTTGAGAGGTTTTATAATTAATATGACATAATTGAATGATCATAATTTGAGTCCTTTAATCATATAATGACCCTTATGATGCCACAACTCTTCCTTTTTGGAATCATCATTGTGACTCAGACTTTATTTCAAGTCCATCCCCTTTATGGTTCAGATTTTCTGTTACCCATAAATGCATTTGAGTTGTTAAAAAAATATAAACAGTGAAATTGAAAATTTGTACAATTTTAAAAAACTCTTGTTTGCTTTTGGGGGGCTTTTTCAATTTCATTTGGAATAAACAGCACATTGAGGCGTTATTAATATGTAAATTCCCCAAATTATGTCATCAATTTATGAGTTTTTAATATAAATAACTCCTTTAGAGTTCAATCAATGCCTTCATGGCACAAATACTTCTTCTTTTCAAACAAGTTCCAATCACTCTCTTGTAATTGAAGAAATATTTCAAATAAATTGATCATTTTTTTTTAAAAAAAAATAATACTTGATGTAGAGTTTTTTTTTAATTATTGTTATTATTGAGTTAAAAAATTAAGCCAACTAAATGGCTCTTGTTTTAATAGTAGGAAAAGTATAATAGAATATTCTTGACCTCGTGAATGGGATATGCCCCTAATTCATAGGAAAAACAATTGAATTTGAAGTAAAAAAAAAATAAAAAATATGTTCAAAAGGTTCAAGTCAGTAAATGTCTCTTATTATTGTTTTTAATGAAATACAATTAGAAAAAATAAGGAATAAAACCTGAGGTAGTTTGTAGTCTTGCCTAGGACTTATCCTCCTTTGATAGTCCTTGTTCAATCTTTTTGAATATTTTAAATATGCAGTTTATGGTCTTGCCAAGGACCATTGGTTGATTTTTCTTCCATTTTTTTGAGTCCTTGTTGAGAATTCATATGGTGGGCAGTTTATGGTCTTGCCAAGGACCTTTGGTTATTTCTCTTTGTTGATATTCTTGATGATATCCTGAGGAATTTCTTGATCCTTGAAGGGGCAGTTTATGGTCTTGCCAAGGACCATATCTTGTGTCCAGGCACTTCTGTTTGATACTTTTGGTTTTCATGACATTTGATTTATCTTCAAAGCCAAGTTGTAAATTGAATTCAACAGTTTATAGTCTTGTTAAGGACTACTTTTCACTTTAAAAGCACTTTCGATGTTATAAAATCAGAGAAATACTTTCATGATGAACACCTGTAGCATTCAAAATAAAATATGTCAGTATAATATTTTATCAAATATAATAAAAAACATGAAAAATGCCAGTTTAAAGCCTTTCTTAGGGCTTTGCATTGTCCTTTATAGCCCTGTAGCCATATCCAAATTTAAATATGTCAGTTTAATTCAATATTAAAAAGAAAATGAAAAAATTCCAGCAGTTTAATGTCTTGCTGAGGACATTTTATTGTTCTTTATAGCCTATTCTATAGTCCTTTTGTAATCTTTGTTGTTTTTCTTTCTCAGACCTGTAGCAATCCAAGATAAGAAATGTCAGATAAATTCATAATTTATAAGAAAGAATAAAGACAAAACATCAGTTTTAAGCCTTGATAAGGGCATTTCCTTTATAAGTCTTAGGGCTTTTCCATTTGTAGCCCTGTAGCATAAAAAATAAATAAAAAATAAATGAAGTCAAATAAATAAGAAAAAACCAGCAGTTTAAAGCCATGCTGAGGGCTTTTTTTTATAGCCCTGCAGGATATCAAAAAAATAAAAAAATGAAAAATCAATTAGCCACTTAAATCATCAAAACTACAATTCATAAATGAATTAAGCAGTTTTAAGCCATGCTGAGGGCATGTATTGTTATTTGTAGCATTTGTATCCTGAGGGCTTTTTCCTTTTTTAATCCCTCATTCTGTTATATATATTGATCTTTCTTCTGTTATTTTATATATATTGATTGATAAAATCTGTAAAAAAATAAAATAAAATTGTCAATAAAATAATCAAGTCAATAAAATTATAAAATAATATAAAATTGAGCAGTTTAAAGCCATGCTGAGGGCTTTTTTTTGATTGTTTAATTAAATTTCCTGTAGAAATAAATGATCAGAAATTTTAAATTAATTTAGTTATAAAAAATAAAATAATGTTTAATAATTAAAAAAAATCATCAGTTTAAAGCCTTGATGAGGGCTTTTTCCTTTTTTATTATTATTTTTATTTTTTTATTTTTTTTGTATTTATTATTTTTTTTTACACGGGACTTATTAATTAGTCCTATTTAGCTAATCGGGTCGTACAGCCCGGTACTGGCTGTACAAGGTCAGCTCCCTATAACCTTGCTGCAACTCCTGCCTCCCGCATTTTTTTTCTTCTAGTTTCTTTATATTTTTTTTACCTTTTTATTATTATTATTATTTTATTTTTATTTTATTTTTTATTTATTTATTTTTTTTTTTGCGTTATGAACCTTAAACACCACTCATCGGTGTAATATTCCCCCCTCAACATACTTCAGGAAGTGGTTAGCGAGCCAGGCCAGTTTGTGACAAGCAGCATAAGTCATTTCCCTGGTTATTTCCGCTCCTGGAGTGTGGCTTGTTCCCGATGATAGTACGGAAACCCAGTGATCTTATCCTTCCGAGCCGCCCAAGCTAAATCCACCCTAACTAACACCACCCATTTGTTATGCCTTTGTTCGTCCTATATTCCCCTATAGGTGCGTCTGCTTCCAACGCCCACTGCTGTCGTAATTCTTCAAAAATCTCGTACTTTATTTACTGCTTTTGTGCCTTAACGCCCTCCTCGGACCCAAAGTGGTATTTTATTTTATTTTATTAGACGACTAATTTCCCTACCATTTCTCCTGCCGTATTATGGCAGTTGGCAAGTCATGTAGCCTTACTCCTCTTCAGTATATCTCGGTCATTGGATCCGTATTTTATGTGACGGGTACCATCGGCCGTTCTGCAAGGTAATGGCACGGCTTCTGACTGCACCCGATAAGCAAAATGTTTGATGGATTCCACGCTAGCTAAAGTCGGTTGCCATTGAACTTCCTGCAGATTTATCTACTAATGCTTTGATATATTATTATTATTATTATTTTTTTTATTATAGGTATCATCTGATGTAGGATTTTGAGGGTTTTTAATAAGGTGAACCCTGGTATTGTCGGAGTGCAGTAGAAGAGATACCAGGGTTATCGGTTGATGCTGTCTCAAGAGTACCTTCCATACCACGCTAGTTTGGATTATTCAAAAAAAAAGAGTATAAATAGGACTCCAATCTTCCTATTTTCCCCATTCCCACTAATCCACCAGTCGATTTTTTTATTTATTGGATTGTTGCCTTAACTTGACACTTGATGTATGTCCTTGTTCTAGCTTAATTTAATTCCACTGTGTAGAGTAGCCCTCACTGAGCTTGGAGAACTCCTCTTTTGCAGTCTCCCATCCTGTTTCAAAATGAGCTTTGACAACCCCGTATATTCGTCTACTTTCTTAAAGGCAATCGAGCCTTTTACGATTGGAGAGTTCGAGGAACTGGTTTTCGGTACTCCGGCAACGCCTATCAAGCGATCCATGTGGGAATGGGTCACCTCGATAACTCCCCTTTCGACACCAGCTCTACCCGATCCTCATCACCTGAGGAGGAGCCTCCATCGGCGGCTTTGGCCTTTTATACCTTCATAAACGGCAATTACCTCCCCGAGCTTTTCGTCGAGGATCCCGAGACCTTTTTTTCAATCGGACCGGCTTCAACTCTCCAGGGTCCAAGAACCCCGCTCCCTATACATATGAATTGCGACCGCATGGTCCAGATGGTCGTGCAATAACCTCCCATTTTAAATAATAAGTAAGCCAACAATTTGTTTTTTTTTTTTTGTTTTTTTTTTTTTTTTAATAATAATTTGGCGTTAAAATCTTTTTAGTGAAGCGAGGTGTGTTGACCAGTATGCACAAGGTGGATTCTAGCGAACGCCACCTTTCGTTTTAATTGCGTCCTCATCCATTACCATTGTAGTTACTAGGCAGCTTGGTTGTCTTAGCGGCATCAACCATTTCAGCTACAACTTTGTATACTGTAGCTGTAGTTGCTTAGTTGTCTGCAATCACTTGCTGATTAATGATGATTCTATTTGTGATGTTAATGTATTGGACACGTCCAATATTCCATGGATACAAGAGCCAAGGTACTCGTTCCGGGCTCTGCAGCAATACAGCCCAAGTTTCTTCTTAGCCAAATACTCCGTTTCTGGAATTTGAGACCCAAAAAGAACATCCTTGAGATGGTAGTTGAGAGGAGAAGTTGATTATCTAAGTTAAATTCAAAAACAAAGACACTTAATTTCTCTTTTTTTTTTTTTTTTTTTTTATTTATTATTATTTATTTATTTATTTATTATTATAAAAAGGTAATAATAAATAATAAAAAGGTATAAAAAGAAATAAGAGGATAAAATAATAATATGAATCAATAATAAAGATAAAATGATAGTCTGCAATTGACTTCATAAAAAATATCTCCTGTTTTGTAAAAAAAAATGAAATATTCAAAGTTAATGCGAGTTGTCATATAGTTTTCATTTATAAGTATAATTTAAGGGGAGACTGCTTCTGTCTTTGTCCCTTTTCTTCTTCAAATCTTACATGAATTTAAGCTTAGTTTTTTTTAATTTAATATGAAAGAAAATTTGAATTGTAAAGAGGAAACATAAATTTGTGAAATATGAAAAATTGAAGAGATAAATAATGATAATATCAATGAAAATAGGATGGATGATTAATCAAGGAATTGAGGACTTAGCAGGTGCTATTTCTTGAAATGAAGTCCTTTGCCCCAGAATCTTTCTTACTAATTCTTGTTTGATAAAATTTCCTCCCCTGCATTCTTCTCTTTTAAAATTTTTGAAGAGATATTCTTGACAGAAGAAGTTCCAATCTTCTGTATTAAATTTAGTTGCACCCTTTTTAAGGCTGAAGATTGTTGGTATAAGTGTTTCTTCCCAGTGGTATTCCCATTTGGCCTTTTTTACAATATAACTTCCTGAGATTTTGCTAATTTGTCCATTTTTAATTTAAAAATCTTGGAGGTTGAACCAATCTTGACATTCCCAGGTTCTCCAAAATAATGATTTCCTAAGGTGTCCATCCATGTTTAATATTTCATTCCAGTATGGGTTTCCAAGGTTTCCTTCAACTCCATCCCAGGTCAGTAAATCCAAGAATTCATACTTTGTGAGGTTGAATCCAGGTAATTCTTTCCATGGATGACAAATGACAGTTTCTGATAGTGATTTTTCTTGTTCAAAGATGTCCTCAAACTCAATATATGGAAGGACAATGGTGGAAATATCAGGACAAGGTTCTGGTTTTATTTTCAAGTACCAGTCAGGATTTTCCTCCATTTCTTGTTGATTAATGTAATTGGCCCAAGCTTCTTTGTCTTCTATCCAGTTGATATCTGTGTCCATTGACCAGGCATTTTCTTCAGTTGATGGCCATGATTGCATTTCGTAGGATTTGGTGGGTTTGAAAGTGTCAAAAGGTGATAAGATTTGAAAATTTTATCAATTTTATTTATAAAAATAGTTTAAGAGTAGGTTTAATGGGTTTTTGGATGGTAATTTTGGGTAAGAATCTGGATATTCCTCTTTGATAAGGCAGGAGGTCACTGCCTAGTGATTTTTGATTTGGGTGAGTGAAATGGTGATTTTGGTTGCTAAGAATGATTTTCCTCTTTGATAAGGCAGGAGGTCACTGCCTAGTGATTAATTAAATTTGAATCTGACTTTTTTCTTTGATTTTTGATTTATAGAGCTGTTATGTGTCTTCAAGATGGGACTTGATGGTTTGAAATTTCTTGAGTAATTTGATCATTGGTTTTGTCAGAAACCTCCAAAAATTTCAGCAATTCCTTAATTTCTTCAATTTCTTGGTTTCTTGATATTGATGAAGTATTCTTGAAGTGCCAAAGGTTTTCTTTATTGTAATCTTCATCTTCTGGTAACCAATGAAGTTCTTCATTGATAATTTAGTCTTATTTTATTAATTCTTCACCATAGGATCCAAAAATTGGTGAATTGGCCATGGTGGAGGTGATTGATATATTTTTTGTAAGGTTTTTTTTTTTTTTAATTTTTAAGGAATAATTTGTTGATGAATTTCTTCTTTGTTAAGGCAGGAAGTCACTGCCCTATAGAGAAAAAATGAAATAAAAAACTAATGATACATTTTATGGGTGATACTGATACATTTTAGAGAAAATAAATCTTGATTTTTTTGGTTTATTTAAAGTTGAGCTCCCCCAAGGGGGAAAGGTAAGTGTCTGTTGAGTAATCTGGCCAAGATAAGATCTTTGAGGGCTTCCAAAAAGGAATTTCTTTCCTCAATTTCTTGTTCTGATGGAAATTCTGACCACCATAAGTTTTCATCAATGAATATATATCCATCTCCAACCCATTTCAGTCTTCCAGTTTGGTATGTTGATCCATTCAATCCAAGGTACCACTGGGCCAAAATTTGATTGAAGTAAAGTCCTCTTCTTGGTAGTGTGGCCATTTCAAATATTTCATCCCAAAATTTGTTTTCAAGGTTACCTTTGATTCCCTCTTCAGTTAATAATTCTAGGAATTGAACATTGTTCAAGTTTGCTCCTGGAAGGTGACATAAGTATTTATCTTCACAGAAACTTTCTTGAGCTTCATCTCCATAAATATCTTCAAAAGTGATATATGGCAAGTAAATGTAGTTGTATTCATTTTCTAAGATGGACTCTATTTCTTCATCTTCATTGGGAGGTTGCTGGATGAATTCAGGGTTTTCCAGTTGCCATTCATAAGTCTCTTCTTGGTTGTTCAATGGTCTGTCCAAGAAGTTGATATGGTATGTGTCTTTTGAATTTTTCTCTCTTTCTTCCATAATTTTGAGGTCTTTTTCAATGTCATTTATAATTTCTTTATCTGAGAGCTCATGATGTTCACTAAGTCTGACTTTCTTTCTTTTGGGTTTAGGTTTGAAAGGGTTTCCATGTATTTTCTCATTTCCATCCACCAAAATTTGGAATGTTTCTTTATTATTCTTGTTAATTGGCTTGTAACTTATATTGGGTAATTCATCCTCAGAGGTTGAGTCTTCAAGTTGTCTTTTCAGGTTGTTTGGCCATTGGTTATTTTGTAAATCTAGACCAAATTCATCACTTTTTGGAGATATGGATAACTCTTGGGTCTTCTGGGTCAAATTGATTATGGTATTGTCTCTTTTTGCATTTTTATCCTTCTTTCCTGGGTTATTTCTGACTAATTTTGCCATATTACATAAATCCATTCCTCTAGGTGGACCAGTTTGCCATCCAAGTGCTTGAGGTTTGCATATTGGCATGCATAATCTTCTCCCATCAGGTTCTTGATAACTGAGTATCTCTCCTTGTTTATGGGAGAATTCTAGTCTGATATTGTTGTCTGCCAAGAAAGGTCTTCCAAGTACTGTATGGACAGATCCTTTTGCAATGAAGAAGTGAATTTGAGTTTCTTCACCTGAAGCCAAAATTATTGGAGTGAATTCTGATAGTGCAACCAATGAAGTAGTATGGCCTCCAATTCCCCTGAGGTTCATGTTAAGATTTCTTGTTGTGAGTTAAGCTTTGATTGCTATTTCTTCTGGTATGATGTTGAGTTCTGCCCCAGTATCCACTAATGCTCTGATAGGATATTCTTCCTTTCCAATGAAGATTTCCATAAATCCCAAAGACAAGCATAATGAATTTTGGGCTTGGGTATTTCTTTGAAGCCAAATGTTAATAGTCTTTCTTGAAGATCCATTGAGTTGAGTGATTTAATTTTTTCCTTGTCTTTTTCTGATAATTCTTGTAATTTATGGACAAAATTGGGTGACATCCTCAATATTTCTTCAATGGTGAGGTTGATCTTTTGTTGCATAATTTTCTTGATGATTTTGTCAATTTCCAATTTGGTTTCAACTGGTTTCTTTGGAGGTCTTCTGAGCTTCTTTTCTTCTTTGGGAATTTCTTCATCTTCATTCTTATTGGCAATATTTTCAATTTCCTCCTCAGGTTGGTCTGGTTTTGGAATATTTGAATTTTGGAATTTGGTAGGAATTATGACTTTTTCTTCTTCCTTTTCTTCTTCAATGTAAGTTCCTGGAATTTCTGCTTTTTTCTTTGGCTCTTGACTTTGGGATTGTCTTTCCATTCTTTGCTTGGTCTGCCTTAATCCAATATGTGATTCAAAAGGGTCATTGGCTGAGGAAATGGTAGGTGGTTTCCAATTTGACCAATCTTCAACATGTGCAATTCAGGTTGATTTATCTTCTGATTTCTTTTCAGTGGTCTTAACCTCTTCTTCTGGTTTTTCTTTGACAATAGGTTTTTCCATAAATTTCTAGTTGAGTTCTGCTTGTTCTTTTGCAAAAGCCCTGACTATGTTTTTGACACTGTCATTACCTTCCATAGGTACTCTCTGATAGTTGAGGAAGAGGTAAGATGCTCCTTGGGTTCTGACAATTCTTCTGTCCAAATCTTCAGCAAGGTGAGTGCATCTAGTTGCTGAATGTCCTTCTTCCTTGCAGTAAGCACATTTCATTGGTGGTCTTGGAGCCATCTGAGCTGGTATGTAAGGTTGGTAACTGGATGAAAGTGGTGGTAAAGGATTCCTTGGCCTATATGGCTGGTTATTTTGAGGGAATCTTTGCTCTTGATTGTTGTTCCAGTTCCTTCTTGGTGGATTCACTGCCTCTGAAAGGCTTTTAAGTTGATTTAAAACTTCTTTGACAGATTCTTTTCCTTCATTTCTTGGTTGAGACTCTGGTTGTGGAGAATTTTTGATCTTTTGGGTGAGCTCTTTTACTTGTTTTAAAACTTCATCCCAGCTTTCATCCTCAAATCTTGTTTTCTTTTCTGGAGGTTTTGGTTTAGAAAATTCCTTTTGTTGAATCAGTACCTTGGCCTCCAAGTCCTGTTCAATGTATAATTTCAAAATATCCAATCTTGGAATGATGTAACCTCCATCCAAGGCTTGAACCATAGCTCTGTCTTTAATCATTTCTTTGTAAATTGATTCTTGAACACTAGTGGAAAGGCTGGCCAATATTTCCTGGTTATGATTGATATCACCTTGGATATATTGGTATCTTTTGAGGTAAGTGATGATTGCTTCATATTCCCCAATGAATTTTCTGTATTGAGTCATGTTTCTTATTCCACCTTCTTGTTGAGTTTTTGTGAATAAATCAGTGATTGAGGATAATCTGTATCTTCTTTCAGGTGAGACTGTTCCCCATCTTCTTTTCATATCCACTTTTAATTGATCCCAATCAGCTGTTTCATATCCTGGCATTCCTTGAATATGATAACTGATTTATTCATCTTTTGTCCAAAATGCTATTTGTCTTGCAATGTCTCTTCCACTTGCTCCTTCAATTTCTGCAATATTTTCAACTTTCTTGATGAATCTTTCAACATACTTTCCATCAAACCATAAGTTATAGTCTTTGGCTCTGATTTTCACTATTGGAGTAGTACTTCTTGGAATTTCTTGATGTAATGGGGTTGGTATTTGGGAAGAAATGTTGACTCTTCTTGGTAAGGTACTTGGTCTTTGTTCTGTATAAGGTGTTGATGTGGCCATGGGTCTTGGGTAAGGTGAAGGTGATCCATGTTGCCTGAATGATCTTGGAAGGGTGGTCTGTTCCTCAAGAGGACTATTCTGTGGAGTATAACTTGATGATTTATTTTTCCCTTCCTTTTTGATGAGTGCTAGTAATTCTGCTTGCATTTCTAGCATCTTCTGCTGAAGTCTCTCTGTTGAAGACATTTCTTCCTGTCCTTCCACAGTTTCTTCATTAAGGTTTTCTTCCTGGATTTCTTTCATACTGGCAGGTAATTTTGATGATGAAGGTTTATCCATTTTTGATTGATTTATTTCTTCCTTTGATTCTGGTATTGATTTATTGATTTGATTCCTTTCAAGGAGATCAAGGAAAAATTTCTCCACAACCTTCAAGTCCCTTTTATTGGTTCTTGGTGTTGCAATTGGGAAATTGGAATATTTATTTGATTCCTCTCCTAATTCTGTTTCTTGTTTTGGTGGATAATAGTAATGATCAGAGTGAGTTGATGATTCAGATTCTTGAGATGATGGTTTGGGCTGATTTTGATTATTTGACTCCAGTTTTTGTTATAAAATAGTATTCTTGGAGTTGTTAAGAATTTTTTTTTTTAATTTTTGTGATTTTAATTTAATTGTTTCTTTTTATTGAAGTTGAAGTTATCAAGCCACTGTTGGGACACCAGATGTGGGAACTCCTCTTGTGTGGGATTAAAATGAGGCAGTACCTGGAGGGGGAAATCACAGGTAACTAGTTTTGCATTGCTAATAACTCCTGTAACCAAGGGTGGCAAGGGTGTATTGCCTGCCCCTCCTGAAATACTGAACAAAATCTTCCTTGGAGCTCACAAACCAAAATAAAATTAGTAAGTGGCTTTACAACTGCAGAAGACGAAATTCAGCAGTCTCAGATCAGACCTATTCAATAAATAATATGAAAAATAATGTCATTAATTTGGTTAATTTTTAGATTTAATGAAATACTTGTCTGTTTTAATTTTAATCTTTTTGGTGGTTAAATGAAATTGGGGTGAGTGGTTTCTTCTTGGTGATAAATCCTTGGTAGGATGGGTTATTTAAGGTTTTCTGGAAAATTTGATTGGTGTTGATAAAGGTAATTTTGTGAAGGTATAGTTATAATAGAGGAAATAATTTTTTAAAGGTTTGTTATTTTTTTAAGAGGGTTAAATAATAATTTAAAATAGTATTTGTTAAGTTTGGGAGGTAAGATTCTTTAATATTGTATTTTTTAAAGGGGTAAGTTATTTTTAAGTCTTGATAAATGGTGTTGATTTTACTGGATAAATATTTTAATAAAGTAGTAACCCTAATCTTGGGTACTGGGTAATTTTTTAATAATAATAATTTTTTTTAATACTAAGATTCCACTGAGCTTAGCTACTGGGCAATCTTTAACACTATACTTCCACTGAGCTTTTAGCTAGTGGGCAAGTAAATTCACTATAATTTGCTGGACTACCTCCCAGGTGAGGGATGAATTATTCCTATGCTCATACTGTGCAGTGGATATAATTTGCATGGGATATAACTTGCATGGGGGGATTTTTGAAATTTGGGGGAAGAGAGCCCCTCTATTTATACCTTTTGGGAGCCCAGAGGGCCCTCCATGGGAGCTGTCTTTTTCCACTTTAATTCCTCTTGATTTCATCATGTGACTCCATTTTTTTGGTGAGGACCTTTCTTGCATGGGTCAGGTGATTTAAGGTTTGGTGATAATTTTCTTCTGCACAGCCTCCATTTATCACATGATTGTCTTTTGGTGAACTAATTATGATGTGATATTCTTGAATTTTCCTTGCATATATGAGGTGATTAATTTTTGGCTAAGGAGTTTTCTTGTGAACAGCCTTTTTTCTGTCACATGATATTCTGTTGGTGGATTCAGTATCACATGATTACCTTGTAATTCCTTTGCATATGTCCTATTTTAGTTTTGGTAGAAGTGGCTGTGTAATTTATGCAGGTGTCATGGTTGTTTTTCTTCTTTTTGAACTTTAAAATGAGGTCAGGTGATAATTTCTTGCACTGATGAATTTACTGTGATGTATGAGATGATGTGCTTTTTTGATTTTGACACATGCTGTGCATAGTCATGTGGTTGAGATTTAATTGGAATTGTGTACTGCATGCAGCCTGTTGTAACTAGCTTTGGTTTGCATGAGGTGATGAGTGGTGTAAATAATTATGTTTTAAGGTTTTAAGTGGGGTTACTGTGGATATAAGATAAGGTAATCCTGGGGCTGTGTTGTAAATGAATTGCAGGAATTCCATGGAGTGGAGCTTTGCATCATGTGACTTTGAATGCAAGTTGGCTGTGTAACCAATGCATGTGTCATTTTCTTCCTGCATGAGTCCTGTGGCTGTAAGGGGGTGTAAAGCTGGGTGGGGTGTGTAATTTAAAGGGTGGTACCTTATTTCTTGTAACTAGTTTACTATATGTAACTTGATTTTTACATATGAATAATGAAATTGAATAATTTATTTAAACACATACACTGCCCTTTGGTGCCTGTGCCATGGTTTTATGAGTTAAATCCAGTTTCTTGCTGTAAAATTGACCTTTTGGTGTAAAATTTGAGTGTAAGTCTGCCTGTAGGCTGGATTTACTGCTGTTATGGGGTACTATGAGCTTGAGCCTGGTGAAAAAATGGTATTCAATATCACATTAGTTTTTTTATATAGAATTTTTCTATAATAAGTATTTCTGCACAGTGTGTTCTATAATTATTTTATAGAAAGTACTTATATACTATTTATAAGTGGTTAAATATTCATATTTTCCATGTGTAATTGTCTCATTAAGAGCTTTAAACTTCTTATTGTTATAATTGTCAGTGACTTTAACAATAATAGAATAATTATAATTTATTATAATTAATATATTTTTTATAATTATTTTATATAATAATAATTAAATTTATTTTTTTATAATTATTTTTAATAATTATATTTAAATTTTTGGTTATAATATTTTATTATATTATATTTTTCTACTGAGGACAGTCCTAGTACTCTTGATATTGTTGCTATTATCAAGAGTTTCATAGACAAATTTTACAGCCATGATCAACAGAAGAGTAAATTAATGCACCAGAAGAAAAAGTGTGGGGCTGTGAGATATGTATGACATACACATCAGGCCACAAAAAGCTTCATACACAGTTGATTTAGTCTTCAACAAGCTTATCAAATGAATTTAAAATAAGTAATAACAAAAAATAAGTATAACTTTATTCTCGTGAAAAAAGTTGGAATTATTATGTCATTTTTGGATTCTACACAAGAAATAACCTAGGGTAGACCCATAGCATGTTATGCCCAAATATGGTTATTTCTTATGTTATTTGAAGATTTAATAATATCACAGTAAATTTGAAAGTTTTTTAAACTTTTTATGGAAATTGTTAAATTTAAGCTTAAATAAGCTTCACTTTAAAGCTGCATAAGGTTTATGCAAACTTACCAAAAATTCAGTTAAATTTAAGGTGTTGTGTATATTTACTGAATTAGCTAAGGATTTTCCATATAGAATGTAAATCCTACATGAGCTCAACTTGAAAGGGTTTAAGGCCATAGTATTTCTTGAAATAAATAAAAGGGAAAAATCCATGAAAAAAGGTGGGACAAAGGAAAAAGACCAAACAGAGCTGGGGTACCCAACTTTTTGGATATGAAAGATTTCAATTAACGTTGTCCACCTGTATTGGAGTATTTTAAACCTTATTTAAACTTTAAAATTAGCTTTTGAGCCAACTTTAAAGTTTAAACTGGTTTTATCCCAATTTGGACAGTAATTTCAATCTGACAAAGGGTAAATACTAATATGCAATTTTGAAATCAAGATTTTAAGAACTTTCAAAGCTTAATTAAGCTCAAAGAACTCAAATAAGCTTGAAAACATAAATAAACTGAAACCTTTGGAGTTACAAGTAGCAAAAGTTAAGGTTTAGTGTACAATGCTATTTTAGATGAAAAATAGCAATAACTTCAAAAATTCATTAAAAATCCAATTCTTGATGGATTTGCTTGAACATTTCACACAGATTATAAATTAATGTTATATGTTTATAAATTTAATTTTGAGTATCTTTCTCAAAAAATTACAATTTGTAATTAGCCTTGTAATTAACCATTTTAATTATTCATAAAGAAAATTAAGATTTCTTTAAAAATTAGTTAAAAATTCAGTTTCAGGTATTTTTCTTGAAACTTTATTTTTAAGTTGTTCATGTGATGAAATTTTGTATAAATAAACTTAGTTCATATTAAAGCTTGAAATAATTAAGCAAAAAGAGGATTAAAGCTACTTGGAGTTAAGAAAAACACTGGTAACTTTAAATTGGAATTAAAAATAAGTTACCTTATTTTTAAGCATGGCTTTTTGGTTTGGATCTCAGAACACCCTAAATATCAATTATAACTCATGAGAGCTGCTCTGCAGGCTTGAAGAGAGCCTACAAATCACTGGTTTTGTCCATCAAAATTATCATTCCAATAAATTAGAAATTTTAAACAAGTAATGTTTTATTAACTATAAAATCTTATTATTCATGTAATTTCTTAAGTTTTTTTTTTTTATTAAATATTGATTTAAATTATTGAAATCATAGAAGTCATATTATTGTTCTTATTACCAATAATATATTTTATTGTATAAAATTTTTGTCTTAAAAATCCCTAAATTCCTCTTATAAACTCTTGAAAGCTTCTTTTATCATGAAACCACTGTTTTGTCTTTTGAAATACTAATTTTTGGTATGTTTTTAACTTAGAAACATTATTTAATGCAATAGCTTTTGTTTTTTGACTTGTTGCATTAAATAAATATCATAAGTAAGTTTTTGCTAAATTTCTATGATTTTTTGTCTATCATTAGTTTTTTTATATATAATTTTTCTATAAGAATTATCTCTGCACAGTTTGTGAGATAATTTGTTTCATAAATAATATTTATGTTATTTATAATTGGATAAATATTATTATTTTCCACATGTAATTGTCACATTAAGAGCTTTACACTTCTTATTTTTATAGGGTATTGGTAAAAACACGTAAGCTGTGAGCCTTAGAGGTAATTTCATATACCCAAAAGACCACAAATATAAAAAATAACATATTAATATAAATAAAATAAATTTATTTATATTATTAAAATAAAAATAAAAAATATAAATATAAAATTATATTAAAAATAAAAAATTAATTATAATTTAAAAATAAAATTACTTTAAATTTTGTAAATATAAAATTACATTTATACTTGAAAAATTTAAGTAAAAATGAAATTTTAACAAAATTGTGAAAAAATAAATAAATTTGGAAAAAAGTTAAATAAAATTTATTATAACTTTTTATCCAATAAATAAACATATAAATTTTATTTCACCATTGGATTCCTCATAAAAAATCAGGTGGGGTCACCTCTGGGTGAAATTTTTGTAACTCAACTCTAAATAAGCTTAAATTAAGTTTTTAGTATTTTCAATACAAAAGTTGAAAATCCTCAAAACCTTAATTTAATTCACACCACATGTGGTGTTAACCATCAATTTTTGTGTTAAAATTGAGGTGTTGTGTTTAGTTTAGAAGTTATGAGGAATTAAAGTATTTTCAATTGAATTCAATTGAAATGTCAAAATGTGCGCGTGTATTACATAAGTGAACTTTGATTTACATATGAGGTGTCAATTATTACTGTATTGTACTGTACAATTGAATTGAATTACATATGTAAATTATAAGTATAATACATGATGAGGAATTAAAGGAAAAATAAATTGGAAAGATTAAATTTGGGGGGGAAAAGGAACTCCAGCTCTAAGGGGGAGCTAGACCCCCAAAATCCTTGCTGACAGGCGTGGGATGTCAAAATTCACGCAAAAGTTCATCACTTTTGGCCTGGAATTGAGTTACAGGGTCTGTGGACTCAATTGATGATGAGGTTTTGATACCAACTGGGGTAGTTTTAGCTGTTGCCAAGAAGGTAAAACTACCCTTAAGATAAAAAAATCATAATAAAAACAGTTTTAACTGGTTTCTACGCCTCTGACACACATTCTGACGTGTTTTGAAGGCTCTAGGCCTGGTATTGCTATAGTAATGGCTGATTTAAGGGTCTAAAATGGCTAAAAATGGCTAAAAATGGCTTAAACCAGCCCTTTTTGGTCTAAACCAGGGTTCAATGATGCCATAATTGGCTTTTCTGTTGTCAGACTGTTTTTCACGACTAACAAGAGTAAATTTTACTTTTGGAGTAAGAGAATTGATGGCTATAAAAGAATGTCTTCTTTGCCCCACTTTTCTCTTCATGTTAGAATCTTTTCCTTTTATTAATTAGTTTAAAACTGTTAAACCAATCAATAAAAGATTCCAACCACCTCTTTTAAATCATTTTAAACCTTTTAACCACGTGAAAAAATCATTATAATCATTGTTTGTAACTCTTATAATCATTTTTACCCCTGAACCACCCCATAAGTGAATTAAAGCATCTTTCATCACTGTTAACTTTGTCACTTTGTTTCCAAATTCACTCTGGTCACTTTTGGGCGTGTTTTCTCTTTAATATTCTTTTTAAAGACTTTGTTCTTTAATTAATTGCTTGCAGTTCTTTGCTCAATTAATTCCAATTGAAATTGCTCTTGAAGAAATTTCTTTTGTAGCCTTAAAATATCTCTTGTAGAGTATTTTTTGGATAAATCTTTATTGTTGGTAAAACAATAAATTTTTATATTATTGTTTTATACTAATAAAGTTATAAACAATAAAATTGGCGTGTTTTCTCTTAAAAATAATATTTCATACTATTTTTAACTGAATTTTACCTTATACAAATTTTGAGGACAGGAAAAGTACTTGATTTTTAATCAAAGTTTCATATCCACACCTTACATTTGGGGGCCCAGCCGTGATATTTTACCTGTGACATATTTTTTTTACTCTTTTTAAATCTTTTTCTTATATTGAAAAATTTAAAAACATATAAAAAATACTTATAATTCAAAAAATCCATAAAAAATAACTTTTTTCATATTATAAGTGAGGCTTATATTTTTATTTCTTTTTTGAAATATCCTTTTTTTACTTAATTAATTGGCTTTTTCATTAATTTCAGTGTCTGACAACGTGGTAAGACAAGAAAACATTGAAACAGCCTCAACAGTAACCAGCATTATCCCTGCCAGTACTGTTAATTCTGATCATAATAGTACTGTTATTGTGACTCAAAATAATCAACCTGAACCAATATATTCTGAATTAATTAACTTGGATATAATTAATACACTTCAGAAAGCCAAAAATTTGACCAATAGTAAGTTTTTGACGTAAAAATACTATTTTAAGCCTTTTTTTTAACCATAATTATGCCTTCAACCAGGTCAGGAGCCAGCTACAACCCCTCAAGCAGCTCCCAAAAAGGTAATAGACGTGATTATGGCAGAGGCCAACCAGGTACAGAAGGAAAAGGGTCAGTTGATGACTTCCAAACAACTAAATTGGGTCATTCTGAAGCTGATAATACTATTTTACCTTCAAAAAGAGCTGACACCGCCACAACAAGCCTCTGTGGACATATACAAAGCCAGCCACAGTGCATACAACAATGCACTCCAATTCAAGGAGTACCAGATCCTTGCAGACCTGTGGAAGAATTGCATGAATTCTTACCTGACAGTAAGAAAATTCTTGGGCCATCCCAACACTTGCAAATTGCTCAATGGATGGCATCCATTGATGGAGAAGAAAAACATGATGCTTTTGACACTGGAATGGAGGAAAAACAACCCTCCACCACCAAAACCAGTTCCAAAAACAGCCCCAGTGGCCAGCAGCAGCAATTCCAACGTGAAAAAGCAGCCACAACCTCCAAACAAGGGCAAAGGGAAGGCACAAGCTCCAAAACCTTACAGCCAGGGCTACAGGATTCCAAAGATTCAACAGGATGCCATGGAAAATGTATTTCAGATGGCCAGAACCATGATGGAATTACAAAAGAAGGAGGAAGCCAGATTAAAGTTCCAGAAATGATTTCTGACATATTTGATTCCATCCCAGAGTTGTATAATGCTATAAATGACGTGAAAAAACATCTTTCTGATAAAAATGACACCATTTGTAACAACATTAAAACAAACAACCTGAGTCTGTGCCAAATTAATGAAACACTTATGTGTTTTGAAAAAGTTTTGAGAACAATTAAAAATTCCAATAATGATAATTCTTCTAACAATAAAATAAATGAACAATCTGCCATTATTAAAGAATTAACAGATAAATATTCTAAATTCAATATTGATGACATAATTGAAACAAGAATTAAACAAGCCATAAATATTATCAAGACAGATAACAAGAAAGTCCTTGATGACATTTCAAATTCATTTACTGAAGTAAAGACATATACCATTGCCTTGAAAAAGTGTTTTGATGCTTCACAAGAAGAAGTATCAAAATTATCAATGAAATTGAATCAAGTCACTGCTGATAATACAAGACAGACAGAGTTATGGCAAGAAATTACACATAAAGAAGACATGTATAAAATTGAAGTAATAAATTTAATACAAAGCTTCCAACATGAATACAGAAATTCCCAAAGGTGTAGCAACAGTAAAATGAATGACATTGAACAATTACTGAACACCTTACCAAGAATGTCTACACCTCTAAATCAAAATGAGGGCACAAGAATTTCAAATCCACAAGTATTGGATCCTGATAATTCACAATTAAAAAATGAATTATCCACTTCTTTTCATAACTTGGAACCATCAATGGGCCAAGCACTCTTGAAAGAAGTTCCAAAACTTAAAGAATGGCCTCACTTCAGTGGTGAAGGAGAGTATGACCATATGGAATTCATTAGAGGTATTGACATGATCAAAGAGGATTTTGAATTACCAGACAGATTGGTAACAGCCAGGTTTAACACCTTGTTTACCAGATCAGCTCACAGATGGTACATCAAAATAAGACAAGCACATGGACACCAGAGTTGGACTTGGTGGAAAACCCAAATCATCAACAAATGGGCAAATGATGCTTGGAGGTTTAAAGTTGAAACAGCCTTTGAATCTGCCAAATTTAATGCTGATAAAGACAAAGCTTTACCATGGTTTTGCCAACAAAAGGACAGATTAACAGCATTATATCCTGACATGTCAGAATTTATGATCCATAGAAAAATTCTGAGACAATGTGGAGGTGACTTAGAGCATGCTGTCAAAAGCAGGACTACTGAACAATCTTCAGCAGAGGATATTATCAATATACTAGAAGAAGTAACCACCAGAACCAAAATTGGTTCTAGTAGGGTGAATCTTAAAACAAGGTTTAATACACCCTGGAAAGATTCTGTGGACAAAAACCCCAAAGAAAATTCTAGTAATATGAAATATAAATCTGCAGATACAGTCAGAAAATGCCATATTTGCCAAAGCACCACCCATTTAGCCAATACATGTCCAAAAAAGGGGAAAATCAATGAAATTGACATTGAAAAAGAACCAGATGTTGAAAAAGAAGACATAATTGAAGACAATTCAGATGATAAGTCATCCATATTCTCTGAATCTTCAAAAGATATAGAAAATATCAATGCCACTTTTGACATCATGGAATCTTATTCCCACTTACCACAATTGAGCAATGGTCAAGTTGATTTATCAAAAGTTCAAGATGCACAACTTATGAAGACAAAACCAAACAGAGGAAAAGGTTATACAGCTGGTAACTCCTGTATAACAGAAGTGGTGATTGACAACAAACCCACCAAACTTTTGCTTGACCCAGGAGCCTTCTGCTCTTGTGTTGGAAAATCTTTTCTTAAGACTTGTGTACCAAATTTTGAAGACCAATTGTTACCAATTGATGGTATAAAATTCAACAGTGCAAGTAACCCAATGAAAGCATTAGGAATCTTTGAGACCAATGTCATATTCCCACACATAAATGGGAATTTAAGGATCACAGTTGAATTTGTTGTTATGGAAAATTGCTCTAGTACCCATTTTATATTGGGAAATGACTATTTAATCATGTATGGGATAGATTTACATAATAACAAAGACAGATACTTTACAATTGGAGACAATAAGCGCCAGAAATTTGCCTTTTTACCCTTTAAAAGACAAATTACAGTAAACAAAGTATCACCAGTCAACTTAGAGTTAGAGAAATTCAAGTCTGAACAGTTAAATGAGGCTGAAATAAGCCTTCATCTGACTGATAAGCAAGAAAATGAACTTTCTTCCCTTTTGTATGACCACAGAGGAGCATTTGCTACAGACAAAGAACCCCTGGGAGCAATTATTGGTCATGAAGTTGACATCATTCTTAACATTGAGAGACCTTATCCACCACTCTTAAGAAGACCTGCTTATCCAGCAAGTCCAAAATCAAGAGAAGCTCTAGAAATTCATATCAAAGAACTTCTAGACCTTGGTGTAATAAGAAAAGTAGGCCACAATGAGGAAGTAGAAATAACTACACCAGTCATAGTGGCGTGGCATAATGGAAAATCCAGAATGGTTGGGGACTTTAGAGCTCTGAACACTTACACTGTTCCAGACAGATACCCAATACCAAAAATCCAAATTGCCCTTACTCAAATATCTCAAGCAGTGTATATAACCACTATGGATGCCCTTAAAGGATTCCATCAAAATGTAGTAACACCAAGAGCAAGAAAATACTTGAGAATTATTGTTCATTGTGGAGTGTATGAATACTTAAGGATGCCCTTTGGTATCAAAAATGCACCTTCACACTTCCAAAGAATGATGAATGAAATCTTCCCTGAAGAACTCTCAGAGGGATGGTTAATCATTTACATTGATGACATTATTATCTGTTCAAAGACTTGGGAGGAGCACATGTACAGATTATCAAGAGTTTTGACAAAAATCCAATCAGTAAACATGAAAATCTCCTTGAAGAAATGTCATTTTGGATTTAAAGAACTTAAGGCACTAGGACATGTTGTATCTGGTTTGTCCCTTGGAATTGATAAAAACAAAGTTGCAGCAGTATTGTTAAAACCCATGCCTCAGAATAAGAAGGAAATTCAGTCATTCTTAGGTTTTGCAGGATATTACAGGCAACACATTAAAGACTTTGCATCCATAGCAAGACCACTTTATAAGTTGTGTGACAAAGACACAGTATTTGAGATGACTGTTGACAGAGTCAAAGCTTTTGAGTCTCTAAGAGAAGCATTGACCACTGCTCCACTCTTACTGATGCCAGACTTTAAATTGCCTTTCAAACTGTATATTGATGCATCAGGGGATGGACTAGGTGCTGCACTTCACCAAGTTCAGATCATAAATGACAAACCTGTAGAAGGACCAATATGTTTCATATCCAGGCAAATCAAACCAACTGAAGCCAGATATGGAGCAAGTCAAATGGAATGTCTATGCCTTGTCTGGGCCTTAGAGAAATTGAACTATTTCTTAGAGGGATGTGTTTTTGAAGTAATAACAGATTGTACAGCTGTGGAATCACTTTTGAACATGAAAACACCTAACAGACACATGCTCAGATGGCAAATAGCCATACAAGAATACAGAGGCAATATGACTATTGTTCATAAGGATGGGAATATTCATAAGAATGCAGATGGACTAAGCAGATGGCCATTACCAAATAACATTGATAATCCTGCTTATGTTCCAGAAGAAGCTTCACCACAAATTCCAATAGAAGGAATAAGTGTTACAGACTTGAACACCACCTTCTTTGAAGAAGTCAGAAATAGTTACACTCAAGATAAGAATTGTAGCATCTTATGCCAATTACTTAACAAAGACTGTAAAGACAACTCTCTAATACATGCCTTGGATGAAGTATGGAGAAAATCTTATAATGAAGGGAGATTTCACCTACTGGATGGTATAATTTACCACAGAACCAAGCACACATGTGTCATGACAGTTGTAGACAGGTCATTAATCAATCTTGTACTGAAAGAATGCCATGATAGTCCCTTTTCAGGACATCTTTCTGAGGACAGAACAAGAGAGAAAGTAAAGACCTGCATATGGTGGCCAATGTGGCAAAAAGATGTTGCAGAATATTGCAAAACCTGTGACAGATGCCAAAAGGCAAATAAATCCACTGGCAAAAGACTTGGAAATATGATGAAAATCCAAGAACCAAACAGACCTTGGGAAATTGTCCATATGGATTGGGTAACTGGCCTACCACCAGGAGGTGACAGGAGCTATAATGCTTGCCTAGTAATTGTGGACAGATTCAGTAAAACTCCAATCTTTTTACCATGTCACAAAGATGATACAGCCATGGATACAGCTCTTCTGATATGGAATAGAGTAGTGTCATGGACTGGGATATTTACAAATATCATCAGTGATAGAGATCCCAAATTCACTTCAGCTCTATGGACAAATCTTCACCAATTATTTGGCACAAAACTGTCTTTCTCTACAGCCTACCACCCACAAACAGATGGTCTGGCTGAAAGAATGATCCAAACCTTAGAGGACATGGTGAGAAGATTTTGTGCATATGGCCTTGAATTCAAAGATTGTGATGGATTTACCCATGATTGGTGTACTCTGTTACCAGCACTGGAATTAGCATATAAAACATCAATCCATTCCAGTACCAATCAGACTCCTGCTATTCTAGAAAAAGGATGGAACCCCAAGTTACCCCAAGATTCCTTGAGGAAAGACTTAATTGAAATACATCCCACAGCTGCTAGCTTCAAAGGAATGCTAGACAAAGCTAGAAAGCATGCAGTGAGATGCATGGAGGACTCTTTTGCATATGCTAAAGACAAATGGGATAAATCTCATGCAACTCCAGATTTCAAAGTGGGGGACCTAGTTCTTGTATCCACCACTAACTTCAATAACATCAAAGGATGTAAAAAGTTAAAAGACTCCTTTGCAGGACCTTTTGTGATTAAGGCCCTCCATGGAGAAAATGCTGTTGAAGTAGAGTTATCTGAAGAACTTAGCAATAAGCACCCTACATTTCCAGTAAGCTTGATAAAGCCATACAAATCTAGTGATGCTGAGAAATTTCCCTTGAGGAATAAGATTCCCCAAGTTATACCTCCTATTGAGACATCTGGTACTAAGAAAATAACCAAAGTTCTTAAAGAAAGGAAATTAAGAACCAAGAAAGTAAGGGAATACCTTGTTAGGTACAGTGACCCAACTTGTGAAGATGAATGGTTAGAAGAGAAAGATATACCAGAAGCCACCAAACTCCTGAGGAGATTCAGACACACTAGAAACACCAATATTACAAAGTAATATTCTTTTTTAGGGGGAGGGAATGTGAGCCTTAGAGGTAATTTCATATACCCAAAAGACCACAAATATAAAAAATAACATATTAATATAAATAAAATAAATTTATTTATATTATTAAAATAAAAATAAAAAATATAAATATAAAATTATATTAAAAATAAAAAATTAATTATAATTTAAAAATAAAATTACTTTAAATTTTGTAAATATAAAATTACATTTATACTTGAAAAATTTAAGTAAAAATGAAATTTTAACAAAATTGTGAAAAAATAAATAAATTTGGAAAAAAGTTAAATAAAATTTATTATAACTTTTTATCCAATAAATAAACATATAAATTTTATTTCACCATTGGATTCCTCATAAAAAATCAGGTGGGGTCACCTCTGGGTGAAATTTTTGTAACTCAACTCTAAATAAGCTTAAATTAAGTTTTTAGTATTTTCAATACAAAAGTTGAAAATCCTCAAAACCTTAATTTAATTCACACCACATGTGGTGTTAACCATCAATTTTTGTGTTAAAATTGAGGTGTTGTGTTTAGTTTAGAAGTTATGAGGAATTAAAGTATTTTCAATTGAATTCAATTGAAATGTCAAAATGTGCGCGTGTATTACATAAGTGAACTTTGATTTACATATGAGGTGTCAATTATTACTGTATTGTACTGTACAATTGAATTGAATTACATATGTAAATTATAAGTATAATACATGATGAGGAATTAAAGGAAAAATAAATTGGAAAGATTAAATTTGGGGGGGAAAAGGAACTCCAGCTCTAAGGGGGAGCTAGACCCCCAAAATCCTTGCTGACAGGCGTGGGATGTCAAAATTCACGCAAAAGTTCATCACTTTTGGCCTGGAATTGAGTTACAGGGTCTGTGGACTCAATTGATGATGAGGTTTTGATACCAACTGGGGTAGTTTTAGCTGTTGCCAAGAAGGTAAAACTACCCTTAAGATAAAACAATCATAATAAAAACAGTTTTAACTGGTTTCTACGCCTCTGACACACATTCTGACGTGTTTTGAAGGCTCTAGGCCTGGTATTGCTATAGTAATGGCTGATTTAAGGGTCTAAAATGGCTAAAAATGGCTAAAAATGGCTTAAACCAGCCCTTTTTGGTCTAAACCAGGGTTCAATGATGCCATAATTGGCTTTTCTGTTGTCAGACTGTTTTTCACGACTAACAAGAGTAAATTTTACTTTTGGAGTAAGAGAATTGATGGCTATAAAAGAATGTCTTCTTTGCCCCACTTTTCTCTTCATGTTAGAATCTTTTCCTTTTATTAATTAGTTTAAAACTGTTAAACCAATCAATAAAAGATTCCAACCACCTCTTTTAAATCATTTTAAACCTTTTAACCACGTGAAAAAATCATTATAATCATTGTTTGTAACTCTTATAATCATTTTTACCCCTGAACCACCCCATAAGTGAATTAAAGCATCTTTCATCACTGTTAACTTTGTCACTTTGTTTCCAAATTCACTCTGGTCACTTTTGGGCGTGTTTTCTCTTTAATATTCTTTTTAAAGACTTTGTTCTTTAATTAATTGCTTGCAGTTCTTTGCTCAATTAATTCCAATTGAAATTGCTCTTGAAGAAATTTCTTTTGTAGCCTTAAAATATCTCTTGTAGAGTATTTTTTGGATAAATCTTTATTGTTGGTAAAACAATAAATTTTTATATTATTGTTTTATACTAATAAAGTTATAAACAATAAAATTGGCGTGTTTTCTCTTAAAAATAATATTTCATACTATTTTTAACTGAATTTTACCTTATACAAATTTTGAGGACAGGAAAAGTACTTGATTTTTAATCAAAGTTTCATATCCACACCTTACATAAGCAAATTGGTAAAAACATGTAAGAACCTATGTGTTTTGGCCATAATTTGGTAAAAACACGTAAGTTTTTAGTAAAAACACGTAAGGGGTGCCCTGGGCCCATTTTTAATTAAAAATGAAACACCATTGGGCCTGGATTGGGCCAAAACATGCCCAAAAGAGGTTTTTTCCCCACAAAACCTCCCTAACTCCAAATTGTTTCAGATTTTTTTGCCCAGCCCCCCCCAAAAAAACAAACAAGCTCAAACACCCCAATAATCCACATTATCCCCACCCCAAACCATTGTTTTTTCTTTGGAAAAACAGCATTATCAAAGCCATTTTGCAAATCTTTTCACACTTTTTTTTCTTTTTTTCCCCCAAAGACTGCATTTCCTACCACAACAACCTGCTTTCAAGCCTCTCAATTTTCAATTTTTTACCATCCCTCATCAATTAATCCCACATTCAAACCACTTTCTGTCACTCTTAACCACTGTTCATTTTTCACACCTTTTTTCACCTCTTTTTCGCATTTCGAAAGGTTCTTACCCCATTCCAAATCCCCCAAATCCCCCTTTTTTTACTTTTATACATAATTTTCATTAAAAAAATGCTTCAACCCCCCACTGAAGGTGAATTTCACAGCCTTGAGCTTTTTTGGCAACATGTGCATAATGTTGCCAGGGCTCAGGGGTATGCTGTGTCCACCTTGAGGTCCAATATGACCCACAACCAAATTGAAATATGCTGTGACAGGTCTGGCACCCCAAATCCCAACAAAAGCCCCTCCAAAACAGTCGCCTCAAGAAAGCTTGACTGTCCTTTTAGACTTTATGCCAGGAAATATGCCAAGAGTACCACTTGGACTCTTAAAGTCAAAAATCCTGAACATAGCCATGATGCCACTGAAAACATCATGGCACATCCTGCTTTCAGGAAATTCAATGAGCAAGAAACATCCCAAATTGCTCAAATGTCTTAATCACTGCTCATACCAAGGCAAATTCAGGCCCAATTATGCAGCCAGAGGGAGTCTGACAGGCCTGTAATCCTTCAAGACATTTATAACCAAGTCAAGAAAATCAAGAAAGACAAACTGCAAGGCAGAAGGCCCATTGATGCTCTTATTGACACTCTCAAAGAAGAAAATTTTGTTTGGCCCTCTGCAAGGGATTCTGAGGGACACATTACCTCCTTGTTTTTTACTCACCCCCTGGCCATAAAACTTCTTCATGGCTTTCCTCATGTCATTCTTATGGATTGTACTTATAAAACCAATAAGTACAAAATGCCCCTTTTTCATATTGTTGGATTAAGCTCAACAAATAAGACCTTTTCTGGGGCTTTTTGTTTGATGAAGAATGAAAATGAAACTTCATATACTTGGGCATTAAATCAATACATTGAAAAGGTCCTCAACAACACCAATCTTGTTCCCCTTCCAGTTATTGTTATTGACAGGGATCTGGCCTTGAAAAACTCTATTAAGAAGCTCTTCCCAGACTCCAAAGTCATGCTATGCATTTGGCACATCAACAAGGATGTATCTGCTCATTGCATGAAGAAAATTGGTCATGGAACTGATTTTGAAAATTTTATGAGCCTTTGGAATCAAGTAATATACTTCTTCACTTTATTTCATTTTATTTCACTTTTTTTCTTATTATTGTCTTTATTAATGACTTTGGGATTCTTTTCTCAGCTTATGTATTCACCCACTGAAAAGTCTTTCAAAGAAAACTGGAAGAAGCTTCAAAAGCAAGTTAAAAATGCTTAGGTCTTGCAGTATTTGGAAAATACCTGGCTTCCTCCAAAGGAGTATTATGTGCCAGCCTGGACCAACCACCATTTCCACCTGGGTGTGGGATCCACCTCCAGAGTTGAAGGTGCCCATGCCATGGTTAAACTTTGGCTACAAAGGTCCACTGGTACTCTCCTCGAGGTAGTCAGGGCACTCCACATGGCATTCAGAAAACAATTCATTGAAATTATCAACAGAATCTCCAAAGAAATGATTGTCCATGTCAAGAATTTTCCTCCACACATCTGTGCCCTCAATGGCAAGGTGTCTCATTATGCTCTTCAGATTGCCTTTGAAAATTTCAAAACAAAATTTCCTCCAAATGAAAAATGCACCAACAAATACAACAATTATAAAGGCATTCCTTGCAAGCATAAGACCCAAAAGGCATTTGCCAAGCGCCAAAGGCTTGAATTATCAGACTTCCATCCTCAATGGCATTTGAACTTGCCTGTGAGGGTTTTTTAATTTCTTCTTATTATTTTTTTTCTTATTAACTGATTTTATTTGTCATATTCTTCTCAGTCTGGTTTTCAAGGTGATGATCAAAGTGTTGAAAAAGAAAGAAAGAATGAAGCCAAGAAAATATTTGAAGACATTGGTGAAGACCTCTTCCAAAGACCAATGGCCGAAATCAGTCCAATACTCCAACATTTTCAAGATGTTTTGACTGGAAAAGTCCCATTTGATCAAATTCCCAAGAGTCAAGAGGATGATCAATGTTATGAAGACCCTCTAGAATGCAAGAATATCCGTGGAAGACCCCAAGGAGCCAAGAATAAAAACAAAAGAGAACCTTCAAGATTTGAAATTATTGAAAGTCAATCCAAGAGAAGAGGAAGACCCCCATCAAAAGTGACCAGCACAACAACTTCAAGATCCCAGTCAAATGTCCCCTCTCCAATTATGGAAGTGGACTCATCTGAAGATTCTTAAGATTCTGAGGACTCATTATCTAAATCCATCATTTCATCAGATTCACTACCCTCAGCAACTGAATTAAATAAATCAGAAGTAACCCTTAGAAGGTCAAGAAGATTGGCAATTGGAAGCAAAACCTCACACAGAAAATCACACAAGCCTGCCACCAGTTTGAATATCTATGATGAAATTGACTTGACCTGTAAGCATTGTCAAAGCAAGTATCACACAAGTGATGAATGCTCCAAGCTGTTTGTGAGTTTCTGATTCTTTTTAATGTAATTTTATGTTGTTTATTTTGATATTGATTCATTTTTTGGACTTATTTTATCAGATAACTGGCTCAGAAGACTTGCCCAAGTTTATATTGAAATACACCTTCAAGGCCATCAATGTCCAGGGTGATGGAAACTGTGGCTACAGAACAGTATCCCACTTCATTTACAAGACTCAAGATCAATGGGCTGATGTCAGAGGTGACTTGGCTGAAGAAATTCAACAAAATCAAGACCTTTATGAAGCCATGAACACCTTAATTCCCTCAGTATCCTCTTATTTGGAAAGAATTGAATGGTATGAAGATGTTGGCCAGGCTCCAAAAAGCAAGTGGATGTCCATGCCTGACATGGGGGATCGAATTGCAAATCAGTATAAAAGACCAGTTTTCTTTTATTCCACAGCCCAATATTTTTCTTTTTTCCCTTATTTCTGTCCTCTAAATGATAATCCCCCCATTTTCATCTGCTTCTTGAATAGTTTTGCTCATTTTGTTCCTTTGGACATCATCATTTCTAAAGTTTATCCAGTCCCCCCCATTACTGTCAACTGGGAGATTCATGCTCAACCACAAGCCCTGGGGTGGGCTGATAAATTTAAGAAACACAGAATGTTGTATTTGTCCAATCTTCCTCCCCCCTCTCAGAAAAAACCCACTATTTTGGAGGTTGATTCTGATTGAATAATTTTTGTATATACAATTTATGCCAATTATCCCCCTCCTCAGTCATATTTATTGCTTAAATCCCACCTCAGTCTCATTTTTTATCAAACATGTGGAACTTTTGTACTTGAAAACAGTCATATTACACACAAGAGAAAAAACAGTTAAAAAAACACTCATTGCGCCTTCACTTGTTGTCCCACCCAAAAATTTTCCCAATTCATGAGCTTCTGGTTCTTTATTGTCCAGATTGAACCCTTTAATTTAAAAAAAAATGAAGGAAATTCATAAGTGGGAAGTTATTAAATTCACTTTTTAAAAATAGGCATATTACAATGACGGGAAAAAACATTTGAAAAAAACCCCTTTTTGCGCCTTCACTTGGCCCACCCAAAAAAATTCCCAAAATTATGGTACTCTGGTGCTTTATTCTTCACATTGAACCCTTCATTTTAGAAAAAATTAAGTAAATTCATAAGTGGGAAGATTTTAAATGAATTTTTGCAAAAAATATGCCATTTTGGCATATTGGCCAAATTTGTGAAATTTGGCAAAAAAAAAAAAATTGAAAAAATTTGTGCTTATTGACATGCCAAGTCGGGAAAAATATGGCAAAAAAAAATAAAAAAAATCCTCAAAACTGAGCCTGAGGAATTTTTTTTGAAAATTAAGGTCACTTATGTGTTTTTACCAGAAACTTACGTGTTTTTACTAAAAGCTTACGTGTGTTTACCAACACCCTTTTTATAATTGTCAGTGACTATAACAATGATAAAATAATTATATTTTATTATAATTATTAAGATTATAATATTATTATTAAACTATATAGTAATAATGTAATTTTTTTGATATAATTATATTTAATAATACTATTAAATTTGTGGTTATAATATTTCATTATATTATATTTTTTACTGAGGACAGTCATAGTACTCTAGATGTTAACTACTATTATCAAGAGTTTCATGGACAAACCTTACACATAGTGACAAGAACCAAGATTTGAAGAACATGAAAAATTGGATATTAAAAGTCTAAACAAAGCAAGAGAGTCTTTCAAACCCAGTACACCCAACACTAATGAGCAAATAAAATGCCATAGATGTGGTGGTATTGGACACCTAGCCAATAATTTCCTCAAAAAGGCAAAAATCAATGAAATTGTGGAAACAGAAGACCATGTTTGCAAAGAAGCTGAATCTTATTCAGAAAAAGACACTGAAGAGTCAGAAACCTCTACAAGTGATGAAATTAATATAATTAATACACAAATTAATAATGTTTATTTCATATATGAAGTACTAGATGTGAATTCAAACCTACCACAAGTTGGAACATTCAATACAAGCCTCACAAACATACAAGATTCCAAACTACATAGAACCAAACCTGCCAAAGAAATGGGATATACAGCCCAAAAGTCAATTATAATTATTTTCATTGTTCAAAATCAAGAGGCAAAAGTAAACCTGTACACAGGAGCATACTGCAAATGTGTTGCTAAGAGTTATTTCAAAACAATTATACCAAATTTGGAAGGAAAACTTTTACCAAGACAAGGGGTTAAATTTAGTAGTGCAAGTGAAAGCATGAAGTCCCTTGGAATAATTGGCTTAACATTAATTTTTACTCATCCTTCCCAGTTTATAATAATGAGAGTATAGTTTTTAGTAATTGAAAACCTTACTAGTAACCATTTTATACTAGGAAATGATTACTTGTCAATTTATGGCATGGATATTTCTAACCAGAAAGACAGATATTTTACCATAGGAGACAATAAAAGAAACAAATTGGTTTTTCAAAAATAAGAAAGAAATCAATGTTATTAAAAAGAAGAGCCAAACCCAGAAAAGCATTCATTCATAAGTGAACAACTCACATAGGCAGAATTCAATCAATAATTAACAGAAAAAATGAAATAAATATTGATTTAACTACTATTTAAATACAAAAATGCCTTTGCAACTGACAAAAACCACTAGGTGCAATATTCTTAATGAGGAAAAGCCTTATCCACCTCTGCTAAGAATACCAGCTTACCCAGCTAGCCGAAAAGCTAGAAAGGCTTTGGAGATACACATTGAATAATTAATGCACCTTGGGGTGTTGAGGAAAGTAGGACATAATGAACAGGTAGAAGTCACTGAAACTTTCATTATAACTTGGAACAATGGAAGATCAAGAATGGTAGGGGAATTAAGAGCTTTAAATACATATACTATCCCTGACAGATATCCAATACCCAGATTCCATGAAACATTGCCACAATTGTCACAGGCCAAGTTCATCACAGCCATTGATGGTCTAAAGGGTGTTCACCAAAATGCCTTAATAGACAATTCCAAGAAACTATTGAGGATAATAGTCCACTGTGGAATATGTGAATATTGAAGGATGCCATTTTGTAGAAAAAATGCACCTTCCCACTATCAAAGAATGATTAATACCATATTTACTGAATAATTATCATAATTATGGTTAATCATCTATATTTATGATACCATAGTTTAATCAGAAACTTGGGAAAATCACTTAAATAGACTGAAAAGAGTCTTAAGAGAGATTATTTAAGTAAATATGAAAATTTCCTTGAAAAAATTTCACTTTTCATATAGTGAAGTAAAAGCACTGGGACATGTTGTATCTGGATTAAGCTTGGGCATATAAAAAAAGAAAGTATAATCCATACTACTGAAGCCAATGCCTCAAACAAAGAAAGAAATGCAATCATTTATAGAATTTTCTGGATATTATAGACAGCATATAAAGAAATTTGCAAGAATTGCACAATCCTTGCATAAGCTCTGTGACCACCAGACAGTCTATGAAATGACTGAAGAAAGGGTGAAAAAATATGAGGAATTGAAAAATTCCCTCATAAATGCCCCGTTTCTTCTAATTACAGATTGTAAACTAACTTTCAAACTGTAAATTAATGCTTGTGGAGAAGGATTAGGTTTTGCATTGCACCAGACACAAATCATTAATAATAATCCTGTGGATGGGCCAATTTGATTCATTTCAAGACAAATTAATCCAACAGAAGCCAGATATGAAGCAAACCAAATGGAATGTTTTTGCTTAGTGTGGGCTGTAAAAAAATTTCACTTCTATTTAGATGGAACAGTGGTTGATGTCACTACACACTGCAATTCTGTAAAATCTTTATTAAACATGAAGAAACCAAATAGACCCATGCTGGTATGGCAGATCACTATCCAAGAATATAGGGGAAATATGACTATAATTCATAGATCTGGAGATATTCACAAGAATTCAGATGGTCTTAGTAGATGCTCTTTAGAAAACAAATGTGAAAACCCAGCATGGGTACCACAGGAAGAACATCATATAGAAGGCATATGTGTTACAGATATTGGCACATAATTCTTTAATAAAGCTTAAGAAAGCTACAAGCTGGAGAAAAATTGTCATATCTTATGCCAAATATTAATGAAATATTGCAAAAACCATTCATTATCCTCCCAACTAGATGAAGTATGGAAAAGAGCATATGATGAAGGAAGATTCCACCTCCTTGATGAAATACGTTATTGTAGGACAAAACATAAATGTGTTATTACATTAAGAGACAGAATTCTGTAAACACCATACTACTACATTGCCATGATAGTGTTGTATCTGGAAATTTCTCAGAAGATAGGACACAAGATAGAGTGAAATGCTTCTCTTTGTAGCCAAATTGGAGAAAGGATGTTGCAGAGTATTTCAAAACTGTCCCAGATGTCAAAAAGCAAACAGAGCCACAGGGAAGAGTTTTGGAATGATGATCCAAATCCAAGAACCAAAATTACCGTGGGAAATAGCACACATGGATTGGGTAACAGCCTTACCTCCAGGAGGAGACAGGAGTTTTAATTCATGCTTAGTACTAGTGGACAGGTACAGCAAAACCCCAATGTTCTTACCATGTAATAAAGATGACACAGCTATGTACACAGCCATAATGATATGGCATAGGGTCAGGAGTCATACTGGCTTATTCCCAAACATCATAAGTGATAGAGATCCAAAATTCACTTCAGCATTATGGACAAATCTGCATAACCTGTTTGGGACAGAGCTATCATTCTCGACATCTTACCACCTTCAAACAGATGGTTTAGAATAAAGAATGATACAAAATTTAGAAGATATGATCAGAAGATTCTGTTCTTATAGCCTAGAATTCAAAGACTCTGAGGGTTTTAAACATGTTTGGTGTACCTTGATACCAGCTCTTCAGCTGGCATATAGGACATCAATCCATCCTTCAACTGTAAAAGCACCAGCAATGCTAGAAAAATGTTGGAATTCAAGACTTCTTTATTATACTCCCAAAAATGACCTTGTGGATATACATCCAACAGAAAGCAGTTTCAAAATTATGCTTGACAAAGCAAGACATCATGCCAACAGATGTATACAAGATTCTTTCAAATATGCCAAAGAAATACAGGAAAAAACTCATAAACCACCTGATTATAAACTAGGAGACTTGTTCTTAGTATCAACTATAAGCTTCAATAACATTAAAGGCCCAAAGAAATTGAAATATTACTTTGTAGGACCCTTTACAATAAGAGAACTACATCTCTCCAATGCTATGCAACTAGAACTCACAGGTGAATTAATGAATAAACACCCAAATTTTCCTGTAGTTCCGATAAAAACTTACAGCTCAAGTGATAAGTAGTTATTTCCCCTAAGAAATTCCCCCTCTAGAATAAGGAGAAGAAGAGAAAATTGTGAAAGTCCTTAAACAAGGGAGGACAAGAAACAAGAAAGAAAGGGAATACCTTTTGAGGTATAGAAACCCAGCTCAAGAAGATTAATGACTCCTTGAGAAAGGTATCACTAATTCCAATAAGCTACTAATAAGGTTCAGATATCAAAGGAGACCTAAAGAATGGAAAATTCAAGCATTATTGAGCTTCAATACTAATAATTTCTAATGAATAGGTAGGACAGTGGATGATACCCTAATTTACTATATAAGATTGTGGTCAAATCCTTTTGTTGGTAGGGAATGTGAGCTTTGGAGATATGACAACATATCCAAAAAGGCCACAAAATAACTTTACAATAATTATTCTAATAATAATAATCAAAAAAATTACGTTAAAATAACTAGAAATTCCATAAATAGGAATAAACTCTTGATTACCTCAAAATATAATGAATAAACTTGTTAAATGAACATTAACATTAGATTTCACATGTCAAAATACACATATAATATTTTTATGTCATATCTGTAAAGATCATACTTATTGTGCAATAAGTAAAAATGCCATAAAAAGGCATAAATTATTTCTTATCTCAGAAACCAATGAAACAACATGGGAGATCAATTTCCCAATTGTATCTACCATGAAAACCTACACAGATAACATTTTTATATCATATCCATAAATTCAATACTTAAGGAAATAATCTAAAATCCACAAATTTTATTCTTCTTGCAAGGATATGATGTCATAAGACTCAGACTTACAGTGATAACTCTAAGTAATGGTGTAATAATGGGATAGGATGGTTTGATTATGATGTAATGATCACTAAACCTTGAATTATTGATCAATCCCAGTGGATACCATAAGCACAAGTCTACTAGAAGCCTTCTGGACTCTAGAAGGGAGGATTTCACTATTTATAGAGCTCTTTTTACCTCTATTTCCCCCTCAGACGCAACAAAATCAATAAAAGCATTTAATCAAAGGTAATATCTTTATTATTTCTATATAAATCTATCTTATTATTAAAGACCAAACATCATATTCATTATAATAGCCATTTTTGAAGTTATTGATTCAAAAATTTGTTGTTTTTTGTTAAACCTCTCTGTAAAATCTTTAATTCCACATAAAAAATAAGAATATTTGTAATTTCTCCTATTTTCCATTGTAATTACACTTTAAATAAGTTTTATTTACATTATTAGGCATAAGTCTATCCCAAAGCATTATACTAAGTGTCAAAAGTAGGTTATTTTCATCTTCTATAATGATTTTTTCTTTATTACTACTTTAATAATTCTTTTATTAATATAAATAGTATTTATTTTAATATATAGCTTTAATCTTGGCAATATTAGTGCTAAAGATTGTTTTTTATTATGAAAAAAACCATTTTACACCTTTATTATTTGTTTGTAGCAATCATGAAATTCCATAAATGTATAAATTATCTAATATTACTATATTTATTCCTATTGTATTATGCTTTTATGATATAATTTATATGATTTTCTTTATTTAATAATTTAAGTATTTTACACTATAATCACAATATATCTTCATTATAATGATTTTTCTCATATTATTCTTTGATTTCATAAGGACATTAATAGTAAAATGAGTAAAATATTGGTAATATTTAGTTATTGCTTCATAGTCAAACCTTACACCAAGGATGTGGAGAACCACATTTAGTACAATACAATTCCTTCCAAAATGCATCAATAGCTTTAAAATTACATAAATATAAAGTTATCATATTAATTATTATTATAGATATGATCTCTTATTAAATGAACCCAAGTGAAATCTTTTTATGAGGTCTTTCAAGTCAATATCAGGGCCCAGACCCCAAATGTAAGGTCTGACTATACATCAATAAGTTAAAATTACCAATATTTTATTTATTGTATTCTTAATTTCCTGATAGAAATCAATAATAAGATTAACAATAATTAAAATAATGGCATGAAATATTTTTATTGTTCAAAAGGAATAGAAAAATAATATCAAATAAATATCCTAATATTTGATAAATTGATAGATTTATGGCAATTTATTATCATTACAAAAAAATAACAAATTCATGGGAAATTTTCATTTAATAATAAAAAGAATTAATAACAATAATATGACCAATATTAGAGTTATATATTGATATAAATGCCACTTATACCAATAAAACAATTTTTGAAAAATAATAATACAGAAAAATATCATGGTAATATAAAATAACTTATTTCAAAAGCTTAATATAATGATTTTTATTAATTTGATGGCTAAAATTTAAATACAGCTTATTTAATTTGCATTTACAATAAGAATAGAAATAAATACAAATTTTAATGTCTTTATGTTGATCAAGAAATTTTGACAAACAATAAGACATTAATTTAATCAGGTAAAAGCTAGTAGTTACTAAGGAATATGACATTATCCCTTCATTATATAAGGGTTTTATATATAAAGAAAAATAGCATTACCTTTTATTGAATGTTTTATTGAGCTTTATGTGTCCGAGGGGGAAGCAGGGGAAGGAGGGGTCCTTATATAGTAAAGATCCTTACTCCTAGTGATCATATACCTTCAAGTGAACCTTCAATGAGTCTATAAACTGGAATTGAGAAGTAATATCAGGTTTGGTGATTCCTATATGATTATCAAACCTCATCAGCTCATTATTACCTCATATTTTAGAGTTATTGCTGTAGCTCTCACTTTCCAGAATCAGAAGCTTGGAATGTCATTTTATTTTGTTGATTAAGGTAGTTTGGATAATAAGATACCAATATCCACCAGTTTAATCTCTTCTTCAACTGTTAAGCTTAAAAGAAGATTACAGTAAAATATCAAAAATGATTATTTTTAGACCTTAGCTTTGTCCTTTAATAGCTTTCGAGTATTTCACCTAAATGAAATTCAGAGAGTGAATTTCAATATCTTGTAATATCCCTACCAAGTTTGAAAGAGGATTTTATTAAATCACCAAAACTAATTTTTTAAGGATTTTTCTTGTAACTCATCTTCTCTATCAAAATCTGCTATTTTAGACTTGAAAAAATGATTTCATAAGGATTAACTTCAATATTATGATAAAATGGGGTTCTTATCCACATATAACCTACTAGCATCTGAATATCTCCTCTGAATTAAGATTGGACCACTTTTAATTTTAAGTGGAAAATTGGTATTGCTATTTTGACAAATTTCTCTTTACTATTCTTAACATTTTTTATTACTTTCCAAATGAAGGTTATATTTTGATTCCTACAGTTCTTTCATGGTAGCTTTCAGTTTGTATCCAGTATTTATCATGTGTATTCCAAAGGATATTAACCAAAAAACATGAATTTAGGCACTGATCATAAATGTGCATATATCCATGTATCTCAGTAAGTATTGGGTTTACAAACATGAACATATAGACTCATATGTGAATTATTGGATAGAAAATCCAATATTCCCATTAGCTTCACATATTGATCTATTGGTCTCTGAGATAATCAGGAGTTTATGAATTTTCATGGCATTTTTACTTATTTCAATTGTTTTTAAGATTAAAGTCTGAAATATTATTATTAAAATAACTTGAGCAATATGTCTAGCAAGCCCTTTGTGTATTTGGTCATATATAAGATTCTCACAAGTTCACCAATTGATGTGAACTTCTTACCATGGGATTTTTGGTTCTTAAATATGAATTATAATCCAAATTTCTTGACTTTTTTTCTGATTTATCACTGGCATCTGTCACAATTTTGGCAATATTGAATGGTCCCTTTTCTCCAGGATGCCCACCATGCACCATTATTCACTTTCACAATTCTTCCGTCCTTCAATAGGTGCTCAGATCATATGCTGTCATGAAATTAATGGATGGCGGTATTGATCACAAATCCAATGCATAATTTCATTAAACAAGAATATTTACTTCTGTAATAAACCTTACTGTTTGATAAGTGGAATATTCCTTCAGAATCAGAATTTTACCTACCCCCTCCAATGGATGAACTAAAGCTGTGTATTTACCACCTTTGTCCCACATGGATGTTAAGATAGAAAAATTCTTGGAGTGTGGGTATCACTCTCCAACTGTGTCAAAGAATTCAGTTGCAATGTCAGTTATCCTAGTTCCTTCAATTTTCATCTTTGGTTCTGCTTCTGTAGGTACAAACATTGATTTTCCAGGTGTATTGCCTAATACCCCCTTCTAAGTCCATCAGAGCTCCTATGTATACTTCCTGCTTGATTAAATATTTCCATATTTACTCTATAGTATTTCATGGCTATTTTCTATCTCAAAATTTTCTTTTGGGTGTTATAATTTTTAGAAGTTATTTAACTGCATTACAGTCAGTTGGAACTTCAAAAAAACTTCCATAAAGGGAATAGTGTAATTTATAAAGCTCAAACACCAAACATAAGAATTACATCTAGCTTTCACCACATCTAGCTTCTTTTGGTTTAATTTTTATTGAGATAAAACCTACTTTTTCCTCTATTTGCTTACCATCAATAATTTGTACTTTGTGTAGAGCTTCCCCTAATCCATCTCTGCATGAAAATACAGCTTGAAGGGTACATTCCAGCTAGGAATTAGAAGTAAAGGTGTTTCTGTAAGGGCTTTCTATATTTCCTCATATTGGTCAAATCTTTAATGTGTTATATATAATACTGTCTGCTGATTATAGATTCTATAGAGCTACTTGGCTAGAATTGAAAAATCTTTCATCTGCTGTCTAGAATAGCTGGAATACTAAATCATCAACATCATTTATTTCTTACTCTTATATATTGGATTATTAACATTTTTTCTACTTTGTTTTTGTCAATACCTGAGCTTAACCCTCAAAAAATATGTCCAAGTGCTTTGAGTTTTTCAAAGAAAAAATTTCTTTCTTAAGTGAAATATTCACATGCACTTCTGCAGCTTTTTTTAGTACTCTAGAAATTCTTTTAAAGAAAAAGGATCACAATTCTGAGCATATAGCTAAATTTTTAATGTAAATCATGAGCCATCCCTCAGATAATTCTGTGGGCAATATGTTATTAATCATTATTTGATAATGAGGTGGAGAATTTTAAACCCCAAAGAGAACTTTCAGATATTCAAAATTACCAGGTTGAGTGATAATTCTAAGTAATTTCTTGGCTTTTTGTACAAAGACATTATGATTAAAACCTTTAAAAATGCCAGTGAGGCTATATGTTTGGCTTTATATAGCTTATTCCAGGATTCTTGTATTCTATGAATTGGGTACCTATCTAGAATTTTGTAGTTATTCAATCCTCTGAAATGTCAAACCATCCTTGATCTTCCATCATTACAATCAATAGTGACAGGATTTGTAACTTCAACTTCCTCATTATGACCTACTTTTCTTTATACAAAAAGTTGATCTAACTCTTGTGTACGTTTTTCCAAATATTAAATAGATCTTGAGCTTTCCGTTCTGCTGTTCTCCTTAGTACCAAAGCTTATGATATGTCAATTTTCAGCATAATATCCACTTTATACCCTCTGATCACAATTAATGGATCATTATCTGAAGAAAACGTTTTCTTATATCTGTATGACACATTAATAAGATTTTGTCTCATTTTGTATGTATTATTATGTTTGTTTGAAGATATCACTGCTATTTTTTGCCCATATTGAAAAGATTCAATCTCTTTTTTGTATTATCTCCAATTTTCAAGTATCTTTCTTCATTGTTACTGATGCCAATACCATGAATTTTCAAGTAATCATAAAAAAGGATGATGTTCTGATAATTACGGTTATCAATTACTGATATCTCTTTTTTCATCCTCATACTTCCTTCTGGGAGTGGGAATACCAGGTTAGTATCCAATATACCTAGTTGGTAAATATTGTTACTAGCACTGCTAAACTGAATACCATTTATTTTCAAAAGATAGTTTTTCCACTGAGGTAGAATAATACACAGTTATTCATTCCCTACACAAGTGCAAAAGGCTCCTGTGTCTGGCCTGACTTTGGTTTCTACATATTTTATCAAAATTGATGTAATACAACATGCTTCAGCAGTATAACCGTTCACTCTAGTAGGTTTGGTTCTTCACATTCTGGCATCTTGGATATTGATAAAGATATAGCAGGCTTCACTATGTTGTGGTAAGTGAGTAGGAGGTTCAGTAACTTCAAAAAGTTCTGTGATATTTTCAATATTACACTCTTCCATTGGTGTATCACCAGAAATTTCAGAATATTGGTCAGCTTCCTCTTTCTCTTCAGTAAAATGAACCTCTTGAATGACTTTTAATTAATTTTTTTTGTCCTTTTGGTAAATATATTTGCTAAGTGTGAATTTCTCCCACATTTATTAAGCTTAAAGACAGGTCTCCCAGTTTCCTTTTCTTCTCCTGGGATATTTGTGGAATTATTCTGGACTAAACAGGGGTACTAGTGCACATTTTACTAATTCCGGTTCTAGTAGTGATATCTTTCATTGAGAAGGGATCTACAAATTTTTGTTTGATAGAATTCTCTATCTGACTTCTACATTTTGTCAATATTCTAAGGTTAATAATTGCATCAGACATACCCTGCTTTAGGTCAGATAATCTGTATTTATTTTTGAGGAGCCAAGTAAGTGGTTTTTCCTTCTCAAAATTAAAGATTGCACTCTCAGTGGAATTTCCCATCTAAACTCTCCAGGAATCTTTCTCCCATTTGGTGATTATCTCAGATTTCCACCAAAGCCAAAAATATATTCCATTATATTGCCTCATCTTGTAGTAACATTTTTCTAGAAGTACTGGTAAACAAAGAGTGCAATTTTTCCACTATTAATTCATCTTTTATGTTAAAGCCCTCTTGTAGCATAGCCACTATTTTTATGAAATAGATATGGATTTATTCTCCCTCACCAGTGAATGTTTCCTATTCCTCCAGTCTGCTAATAGCCTTTCTAAAAAATGGAATTTCTCCAAGGGTATCGGTTAGAAATGGGCTCACTATTTCCTTTTGAGATAGTTTTACTGTAGTTGAAGGTGTAGAATACTGTAATATATATAAAATTGGCTCAGAATTATCAATGAGCTTATTTGTATGTGCAAGTATTTTTTTCCTTTCACTAAAATGTCTTTCTGAGTGTGTGGAAAAAATGTTTGTATTATGAGCTATATCCAAAACATGGGGTTTCAAAGTGATGAGTTGGAAATTGATATAATTGATATAAGAATTATCAAGTTAATCAGTATGTACTTGAAATTTACACTCAATTCAGTCAAATGTGTGAGAAATGGACTCAATTCCCACAGTGGTGAATTTACACCATTTTGTGGAAAAAGATTTTCATTGTTTCTTAGGTCATTGAAATCCAAGGTTAATTTCTTTAAATCTTTATCAAAATTGTTAATCTCTACAGTAATGGTGGAATGAATATGTTTAATTTCATCCATCATTTGTGTGGAAAGGTCCTGTCCATACTTTATTGCTCCTTGACTGTGAGCTCCATAAGAGGCATGGCCATTCTGAACACACTTCCCATGGATGAAAGATCCAATTTAGAAATCCTGTACCCTTTTGAGTAAGGCATGTGCCAATTAGCCTTGCTTTTCCTCTTGTGTTTGTTGTTTCTGGGACCTTTGTACTTTTTCTGAGGTCCCTTGGGTTTGCCTTTGGAGAGGTAAGGGGCTGGCTCAAAGCTTCTTAAAGCTACTTATCCTTTCTTTTCCAAATCTGGTGTACACTTTAGAAGTATTCTCATATACCCAAAAGACCACAAATTAAATTTAATTACATGTATAAGTTTTAATTATAGTACAATATCAGAAATCAAGGACAAGATAAATTGCAATTATTAATTTTGTGGGGGAAAAGAAATTTTGGCTCCAAGGGTGCCATACTGCCCACAATTCCTCCTGTGAGGCATTGGATGTCAAAATTCAACCCAAATTTGATAAATTTTGGACTGGAATTGAGTCACAAGGTCTTTGACTAAATTGATGATGAAGTTTTGATGCCAACCAAAGAATTGTTAATCATTTCCATGGGGATAAAACTTAATAAAACAGCCTAAACTGTATTTAAGGTCTCTTACACACATTATGGCGTGTTTTGAGGGCCATAAAAAACCCTTAATATAGCAATGGCTGGTTTAAGAGACTAAAATGGCTAAACATATCAAAAATATGGCTTAAACCAGCTTTTTGGTCTAAACCAGGGTTCAATGATTACATAATTGTATTTTCTGTTGTAAGTGTGTCTCTCACAACTAATGAGAGTAAACTTCACTTGTTTAGGAAAATACTTGGTGGCTATAAAAGCATTTCTCCTTTGTCCCACTTTTCTCTTGGTGTTAGAATCTTTCCCTTTTGTAATTTTTACAGAGGCATTCAATGGATAAAGCATCTGGAACAGTGAGTAGGAAACCAGTTACTTAATTTTTTTCTTTATTACATCAATTTTAGTCACATAAGAATGTCATAATTACTTAATTAATTCCTTTTACATAGAAACCAACCAATTTATGGTTGATAAATAAATTATCTTGTAAATCTTCTTTAATTTAGGCATCAATATTTATTTTTAAAAGTTATTCATTTCATTGGAAGTTTTATCACAGGCTGTATTTTATCTGCATTTTTGAATATTCAGTGTTTCACATGAAATGATGAAAAATGAACTGTAAGTAAAGCTTTCTATTTGGATTTTGAGGTAATGCTTCCCTGTGTTTTAGTGTGGACCATACCTTTCTTGATTTCTCCTTAGAGTGTCAGAAATATGGTTTAAGAATTATGATTTTAAAAAATTTATGAATTTCTACATCATTTTCTATGTGATAAGGAAACTAGCATAGAGAAAGCTGGTTTCCAAGATATAATTTCATGTATACTAGTGCACAAGGGGTTTTAATACCTCTCATAGGGTCTATTCATTTAGAACTATTGAGAATGAGCATGGATAAAGTATTCAGAGCTTCTCATTAACTCTTTTTAATTCCAAAATAGAAGATTATTGGGAAGTTTCTTATGATTCAATGGGAAATTAATTTGGTAACAAGGTTCCCAATATGTTTCCATTAACCAATTGGGGAAATATTAGCCATGGATCCAAATGTTCGAGCTGATCATGCACTGGGGCCTCAGAGGTTGGGTACCCCGGCTCTCTTTGATTTTTTGTCACCCTTAACTATTTTTACATCAAAAATAGGGATTCAGGATTTGAAACTGATATCCACTATGGGTTTATAAGACCTGAATGTACATATTAAGTTTCTGCAAGCTCTATTGTAAGGTTTTTCTAAGAAACTCCTGATAATAATAACAAATATCAATAGTACCATGACTGTTCTCAGCATAAGATATAATATAATGAAATATTATAACCACAAATTAATATAATTATTAAAAAAATTATATAAAAAAAGGAATTTAAGAATAAAAAATCTTAATATTTATAATAAATTAGAATTAGTCTTTTATTACTATAGTCACTGACAGTAATAATAACAAGAAGGAATAAAGCCCTTAGTTAAACAATTATATGTGGAAGATAATAATATTTAACCACTTATAAATAATATAAATATTATTTATAAAAGAAATTTAACACGACCTATGAAGAGATAAATATTATAGAAAAATTCTATATAAAAAACTATTACTAAGTAAAAAGAGATATAGAATTTTAAAGAAAGCTTAGTTATAATATTTATTTGATACAACAAGTCAAACAACAACAGTTATTATATTCAAATATGTTTTTAGCTTAAAAACACACCAAGAATCAATATTTTAAAAGATAATTCAGCTTCTTAAAGTAAAGAAGAATATTTAAGACTTTTAAAGAGGAATTTGTGGATTTTAAAAAATATTTAAGACAATAACTGTATATAATAAAATGTATTATTGTTGATTAGAGAAATAATAGAATCAATTCTTTAATTCAATATTAATAAAGAATGAAATACTTGAGAAATACCTTTATAATAATATTTTATATTTTAACAAAAATTTACCTGTTTAAATGTCTAATATGATTGGAAGTATAATTTGTTCTTGGCGAAAACGGTGGTTTGAAGGCTCTTTTTATGTGGCAAGAGCAGCTCTCATGAATAATTCTGGATTTAGAGGGTGTTATATGGTCAAAGCAAAAACCACACTTAAAAATGAGGTTCTTAGCTTAAGGTAACTTATTTTTAATTCCAATTTAAAGTTATGAGTTTTAATCTTAACTCCAAGTAGCTTTAATCCTCTTTTTGATTTTTTATTTTGAGCTTAAATATAAAATAAGTTTATTTATGGTCCATCTCTGTCAGCCTGTGACTCAAAGCCAGAGCACAAGAATGACAGCCAAAATACAATAAACCAATGGTACAGCCAAGATACCACCAAAACATGAAGCTGAGCCAAATAAGCTCAAAAGGTATCAAACAAAAGAGAAAAATCACCTCTTTCTGAAAATATAAGTCCTATCACCATAGGACAAAGAATAACAAAGTTATTGCTGAGCATAAACCTTAATTTTCACCTCTCATATAAAATCCAGAAGGAGAGGCTTAACCCCATCAAGTTGGTACTCAACACAAAGCCCTGAGCGAGGGCTATCCAATGGTACAAGCCAAACTGAGCTAGCACCAATATTACTGGAGTTATGGTCAATTTCAGGCCAAATAAGGGTGAACAAAACATTCACCTCTCATCTAACCTCTACAGTTTTAGTGTGAGATACTTGAAGTGGGGTCTTTTTGGAAAGAGCACAATCAGGGCTATCTGATGCTGCCATCTACTTCCCCATACATCAACTACAGCAGAAGTTATGGGGCAAACAAGCTCAATACAGCTTTTTGCCTAAATCATGCATATGTACAAAAATTTTGTACATGGCATAACTTTGCCATATTTAATTATAACGATATCAAATAAGGTACCATTGTGTAGAACACATACAGGGATACACACTGGTTCAGTTTTGAGGTTTATATCTCAAGAACTGACAAAGATATAGCTGTTTTAAGGTCAAAATCCCACATTCTGACCAATACAGCCTTACCATGGGATAATATCCCATAACCCTGAATATGAGGTGTCAAATAGATGAAGAAGCATGTTTTTACTTAGATACCTCATATTTCAGTCAATACTGGGGTCCCATACAGCTTCTGTACAGCATTCTACGGGTCATACACATCAGAATCAGGCTGTGAGGTCCCCAGGTGAAAATTTTCACCCTGTATTGGTGAAAACTGCCCAGATGTGGTTTCAAAACCACATCTGAGCCCAATACAGGTTATACAGGCTGTTTCCAAACCACAAGCCAGTACTAGAGAGTGAAAAATCTTCACTTCCTCTACGTGGAAAGGCCTAGCACCCTTTCCACCCCATTTCAGGATAAAAAGGAGGCTTTTCACAGCCAGAATTGTCTCCTCATCCTGCTCTTGAATTACCTACATAGTAAACTTTTATAAACAGTTTTAGTCTTGGTTAATAATCAGTTATAATTATAAATCTTAATCATTGTAGTCTTTTATTATTGTAACCCAACAGGTAAAGCTGCACCCAGTGCTTTCAACAGCGCTCACCACCACTATATTATATATAGTAAAGCCCTTTTTATCTTAAATTAAATTATCCTTAAACCCTCATAAATCTTTTTCAACCATTTTTACCGTGTCAAAAACATAGTTAAAGCTGTAATTAGTCTATTTACACCTTTATCATAGTTTCATCCTGACATTTTGGGGGCCTGGCTGTGTTTTAAACTTGTTTTGGACCTTATAAGTAAGTTTTTTCTCTTATTTTTTCTTTTCTGACAATTGTTTTATATTTTTAGGCTTATTTTCTTTTAAAAAATATATTTTATATATATTTTTACTTTAATACTCATATTATAAGAGTACTTACCACGTGGTTAATACCCACTGAAACCTTTATTTTTGGCGTGTTTACATCTAAAAAACATAAGCCATCAATAAGTCCTGTATTCTTGATTGAATAAGGACACCTCTGACTGAAAAACCATCAGTTGAGGTGTGGTTAAGTGTATTGTTAACTCAATTACACTTAGACAGAGTCACTTATTCAGATTACACTTGAAAACCACAAGTGTATCTGTGGGATACTGGCACACAAACAGTGTGTCAGGGTACCAAAAGCTGTAATTTTGACATGGAATAGTTGATTCAATTACACTGTCATTATACAGGGCATATTGTAGTAACATACAAGCCCAGAGGCCAATCTCAGACGTGCAAAACCAGCATTTTTGAGGAGTCTTAACTGACATAAGCCCTATTTTTCCTACCTTGATTCAGTGGAAGATAATTACACCCCACTTGAGACCCAGTCACAGGCCAACACACCAGTGAGACCCTCAGAACCAGAGGGCAGCAAGGGCAAAGGAAAGAGGCACAGTGAAGGTCTCATCACAGCCAAGAAGTGGACTCCAATAGCCACTCAGAGGAGTAGAAAACCACGAAACTCTGCATCAATACAAGGTAAACCAACCTTAACCACTTGTACAGGAAAAATTACAATTATTAACCCAGTTGTAACCTCCAAAGGCAAACTTCCCAAATCAGCAGATAACAAATTTGTACAAGGCACAGTCAAAGGTAAATACCCTAACAACATAAAGTTTTTGACTGCTGGCAAACACTGACATGTCCCCTGTATACCTCAGAGACCTTGGCTTCCAAAGGAACCAGACAGAAGACAGAGAAGCCCTGTCCAGAACCAGAAGACCTGGAAGAGGACACCTTGGACACAGTGGTGGATGGCAAAACAATGAGGGAGATAATATCTACCCTGCCATTCACACTCTAATTCAACAGGAACCTCAAACCAGAGGACTGGAAGGATATGGATCAAGTTCTTCAGCTCCACCAACTCCTCAAAGATTTATTTCAATGGAGCATAGACAACAAAAGGTTCAACCTGGCAAGTCACTGGGCATAACTTGGAGCAAGTTTCCAGAAGATCTGTCTCAAAGAGATAGACTTCAAAGAACTTATGGTAATAACCAAAGGTTGGAATCCTACCAGGCAGTTCAGACTCCTGGAGGCAATGGAACAGAGGATAAGGGAGAATCAAGCCACTATCCAAGCTATAGAAGAACAGTTGACCCAGACAGGGCCTACTCAGATTCCTTCAGGCTCACAAGGAGTAGACCAAATCAGCTCTCCAGTGGCTTCACACCATTCAGAAACCAACAGATCAATGGCCAAGAGTCACCATTCTTCACAATCCCAGGAAGTTTCCAGGATAAGACAAGGAAACAAGGGCAAGAACAAAACCTCCTTCAACCAGAGGGGGAAAGAGTCAGACGCCATTATCCAGAAGCTGTTAGATTTGGTGAAAGAAGTACACAAGAACCAGAAGTAGTTGTAAACCACTCTAGAATCAGTAGTCCTAGTAATAGAAACATTACCCCCACTCAGATTGAACACAACATTGTCACACCTGAGAGTAACTTAAACAGTGATGCACTGTGGTTACAACTGTCTCAATATGCTGAACAATCTGCAAAGCAGTTTGAAGAACTTGAAGCCAGCCATGAGAGGATGAAAAAATTACAAGCCTCCATGGAAAAAATAGTTAAAAACCTTCAAGAAGGACATGCTCAATTGAGCAAAGCCTCTGAAGAAACTAACAAAATACTGAATCTAGTCTTTGCAGAACAACACCACAGCAAAAGGGACAGGGATTGTCTAGATCAAGACATAAACAAACTGTTTCATGTCTACCATAGCTTAAAGCCCCACCCACAAGGCCAAGTTATGGATAATCCATATCAACCAGATGGCATCAAACCAGATGCCATGCTGGTGAATAAGGCAAGATCTCCATTAAAATACCAGGATGGAGATGGCATTTCTTCTTCACAGAAGGAAGCCTTGAAACAGCTTCCTGAGGCCTCAAGTTGGCCCAAATTCTCTGGATCAGGAGGAAATGATCATATGTAACTCATAGATTATATTGATGGACTCTTCATTGATGTACCAAGCATACCAGACTACTGGATGACTGCTAGATTGAATACTGCATTTAAAGGTCATTCTAGTATATGGTACACAGAAATGAAAGAAGTCCATGGCAGGAGAAACTGGCCATGGTGGAAGAGTCAAATAATGCAAAAGTACAGTAGTGGAACTTGGGTATGGCAGAAGACAATGTCATTTGAAAATGACAAATACTCAGTGGAAAAAGATCCATATGAGTGGTTTCTTAGACAGTCTAAAAGACTTAAAGCCATTGACCCTCAGATGAACATTCAAATGAGGAATCACAAGCTTCTGACATAACTGCCAGGAGAACTAGAGCATGCAGTAAAATGTAGATGCAACCAAAATCGCACTCTAGATGACATTGCCAACACCTTACAAGACATAAGGAAAAGGACTAATATAGGGAAAATCACTACATATAAGAGCAGTGGTTTCAAAGAGAAACAACCTTTCAGGGTAGAGGTTAAAGACAAACCCAAAGAAAAAGTGGCAGAAGTGGCAAAGAAGAGAAATTCTTGTCACAATTGTGGTTCAACAGACCACTATGCCAACAACCGTCCACAGGCAAAGAAAAAAGGCTATGCCATTGAGAAAGTCCCAGAGGAAGAATCCCCAACAGAGGATTCTGAATCAGACTCTATGGGTGATGCCATCAGAGAACAATCTGATGATGCACAGGACCCAAGAGAAGAATTTCTAGTGGAGTACCAAGGGGAAACCCCATTGCAAATTCCGAACATACAGTTGGAAGTAGGCATTCCACAAGACACTGCCAACAAAAACTTGTGCAAACATACACAAGATGCCCAAACATTCCTGGTTACACCAACTAAAGGAATGGCATATATACATGGAACAGCCACAAAGATGACTGTCTGTATTGACAATGCTCAACATCCATTGATCATTAATAGTGGAGCACACTGCTCCATAGTGGCCAGAAACTATCTGGATAACAACTTCCCAAACTGGGAAAAACAGCTCTTTCCCACTAAGGAAAAGAACTTTAAAAGTGCATCAGGGAAGATGACTTCCATTGGGACAATTATCAAAGAGGTAATTATACCCCACAGGAAGGGTAATATCAGACTCAACCCAGAGTTTGTAGTACTTTATGATTCCGACATTCAAGGGTTTTTACTGGGAACAGACTACCAGAGGATGTATGGCATAGACATTTACAACAGTAAAAATAGGCACAGCACCATTGGTACTAACAAGGAAAAGAAATTTTCACTTGATATATACCAGATATCTTCTCAAGATCCACTAGAAGAACTTCTGAAGGAATTCAAAGAGGGACAGTTTAGCACTACCCTCACCAGTAAACAAAAACTAAGTTTACTGAAGATGCTGAGAAAGAACGGACCAGAATTTGCCATTGGTGAAGAACCACTAGTCAAGATCCAAGGCCATGATATAGAACTATATCTGGATGTGGAAAGGCCTTATCCACCCATGCTTAGGAAACCTCCTTACCCAGCAAGTCTGGAAACCAGGAAAGAAATTGAAAAACATATCAATGAACTCCTGGACATGGAAGTCATCAGGAAGATTGGAAACAATGAAATAGTGGAAATAACCACTCCTGTCCTAATCACCTGGCATGATGGAAATTCTAGATTGTGTGGAGACTTCAGAGCTCTGAATAACTACACAAAAGCAGACAGGTACCATATACCAAGGATACCTCATTCCTTGGATAAACTGGCAAAATCCAAATACATAACCAAAATGGACTGTATGAAAGGCTTCCACCAGAATGGAGTTAAACCAAGCTCCAAGAAACTACTCAGAATAATATGCCATATGGGCATATATGAGTATACCATGATGCCATTTGGCATTAAAAATGCACCAGCCCACTTCCAAAGGATGATGGACACAATATTTCAAGAAGAAATATTGGAAGGCTGGATGGGAGTATATATTGATGATATCATCATATACTCAGAAAAATCGGAAGACCATGTACAATATATAGATAGAGTGCTAAGTAAATGTACACCCATCAATCTGAAAATTTCACCAAAAAAGTGTAATTTTGGCCAGCAAGAGCTACTAGCTCTAGGACATAAAGTCTCAGGTCTTAGTCTGGAAATTGACCAGAATAAAGTAGCAGCAGTACTGCAAAAGTCAGTACCAAAAAGCATCAAAGAGATGCAATCCTTCCTTGGGTTTGCTAGATACTATAGAAACCACATCAAAAACGTTGCACACATAACTAGTATTTTATACAAGTTATGTTCAAAAGATGTAGTTTTTGAAATAACCAAGGAAAGGAGGGATGCATGTGAGAGGATCAAACATGAACTCACAAATGCACCTGTGCTCATCTTGCCTGATTTTGAACTACCATTAAAGTTATACATAGATGCAGCATGTAGCCAAGGCTTAGGAGCAGCCCTTCACCAAAGACAAATTGTGGATGGTGAACCAAGAGAGGGTGTAATATGTTACATCTCTAGGCAACTGAAAGATTCAGAAGCCAGGTATGGTGTAAGGTTTGACTATGAAACAATAAGTAAAAATTACTAATATTTTACTTATTGTACTATGAATGTCCTTATGAATGAAAGAAATAAGATAAAGTAATTATAATAATAAAGAATTATTATAATTGCGACGTAAAATGGTTATATTATTAAATAAATATAATAATATAATTTATATAATAAAATATAATATAATAAAGATAAATATATAAAATAATTAATATATTTAATGGCTCTTTATTATTTTTACAAACAAATAACAAAGGCGTAAAAAATTGTTTTTTATTAATAAAAAATAATTAATAACAATAATATTACCAATATTAAAGCTATAAATTAATATAAATACTATTTATATTAATTAAAGAATTATTAAAATAATAATAAAGAGAAAATTATTATAATAAGAGAAAATAACCTACTTTTAACACTTAATATAATAATTTTGAAATATTTTACGCCAAAAAATATAAATACAACCTTTTCAAATTGTATTTACAACAAAAATAAAGAAAAATTACTAATATTCTTTATTTTTACGTGGAAATGAGTTTTTAGAGAGATTTTTAACAAAAACAATTAAATAAATGATTCAATCACGTAAAAATACATGATTATAACAAAGTGGTCTTTGGTCTCTAATAATATAATAGTTTTATATATAAAGAATAAAGAAATTACCTTTGGTTTAATTGATTTAACGTTTTTGATGCCTCTGTGGGGAAAACAGAGTAAAAAGAGCTCTATTTATAGTAAATACCTCCCTCCTAGAGTCCAACAGGCTTCTAGTAGACGTGTACTGATCATATCCACTGGAATTGATCAATATTTTAAGGTTTGAGGATGATTACATCATGATCAAACCATATTACATCATTATTACACCATTATTTAGATTTATCACAATAACTCTAAGTTTGATAACATCAGAGGCTTGGCAGAACCCCAAATTTCGTGGATTTTATTAGTTTTAATCATAAACTAATAGTATTAACCAGCTTTATCACTCATATGACTGTTAAACTTAATTTAAGGTTACAGTAGGTGATCATAACTGCTTGATTTAAGCTCAAACTTTGAGCTTTAATAACTTTTAAGTTTTACACAATAAAGCAATTCAGAGAGTGAATTCTAATATCCTGACATAACCGTATTATGCTTCCAAGAGCCTTTCATTACATCATCAAAACTCTAATTTTGATGATTTTCCTTGTAACTCATCTTTTCTGTCAAAATTCAATATTTTAAATTTCAAACCATGATTTCAAGGGGTTGTACCCTGAATTTAATAATAAAAATTACATCATTCTTCACAAATGAACTAGTAGAATCCAACTGTGTATTTTTTTTTAAGTTTGGACCACTTTCACAACAAAGTGGTCAACAACTCTGTTGATTTTTATCAATATTTCAGCATAGGTTTCAACCTTGATTATAATTTGTAAAATAAAGTTTATATCTTTTTTTTTACAGTAATTAGGTGGTAACTTTATTTTTGGTTCATCACTCTATCTTGTATAGTTTAAGAGATATTAGCTATGATCCTTGAATATATGCGTTGACCAAAAAAGTGCATATATTCAGGCTAATTCCTTAAGTATTAGCTTTGGAAATTAGCTCATTAATTGTTTTATGTGTGCATTTTCATGGGGAATTCAATGGTACAATTTTCTCTACATGTTGTTTCATTGGCTCTTGAAATAAATAAGGATTTATGGTTTTTATAAGGTTTTATTCCTTATAACTCATTAAATATTGACTTTACAGATATGCCATAAAAATGGTATATGGGTATTTTACCATAGGTAATCCAATGGTATAATTTATTTCACATGTTGATTCATTGGTTTTTAAGTTAAACCAATTTTTATACCAATTTATGGTATTTTTGTATTTTTAAAGTAATTATTTTTAATGTATAATTATTCTAAGTAATTTTATTATAATTATCTTAAAGGTATAATTATTCTGAGCCTTTTTTGTGACCTTATTGGGTATGTGGTCATATCTCAAAGGCTCACATTCCCTACCACCAAAAAATATTGTACCACAATCTGATATGTGTAATTAGGGTATCATCCACTATCCTACCTCTTCAATAGAATTTGTTAGTCTTGAAGCTCAATAATGATTAACTTTGCCATTTTTCAGGCTTTCTTTCATGTCTGAACCTTCTTAGTAGCTTATCAGCATTTGTTATATCTTTCTCAAGTAGCCATTCATCTTCTTGAATTGAATTTCTATACCTTACAAGGTATTCCCTTTCTTTTTTGTTTCTTGTCCTTCTTTCTTTAAGGACTTTTACTATTTTCTTTTCTTCTCCTTCTTCCAAGGGGGGGATTTCAAGTGGGGGTTTATTTCTTAGTGGAAATAACTCCTTGTCACTTGAGCTGTAAGGTTTTATCCGACTTACAGGGAAAGCTGGGTGTTTGTTCATTAGTTCACCTGTGAGTTCCAATTGCACAGCATTGGTTCCATGAAGTGCTTTTATCATAAATGGTCCTGCAAAGGAATCTTTCAGTTTCTTTGGGCCTTTTATGTTATTGAAATTAAGGGTTGATACTAGGACCAATTCTCCTATTTTGAAATCAGGTGGCTTATGACTTTTATCCCATCTTTCTTTTGCATATTTGAAAGAATCTTGCATACATCTGTTTTCATGGTGTCTTGCCTTGTCAAGCCTTATTTTAAAGCTGCTTTCTGTTGGATGTATATCCACTAAGTCCTTTTTTAGGGTGTCATAAGGAAGTCTTGGATTCCAACCTTTTTTTATCATTGCTGGTGTTTTGCCAGTAGAAGAATGGATTGATGTCTTATATGCTAGTTCAAGAGCTGGTATTAGTGTACACCAATAATGGGTAAAACCATCAGAGTCTTTGAATTCTAGCCCATAAGCACAGAATCTTCTGATCATGTCCTCTAAGGTCTGTATCATTCTTTCTGCTAAACCATCAGTTTGGGGATGGTAAGCTGTTGAGAATGATAGCTTTGTCCCAAATAAGTTATGGAAATTTGTCCATAATGCTGAAGTGAACTTTGGGTCTCTGTCACTTATGATATTCTGGAATAAGCCTGTATGGCTAATAACTTTATTCCATATCATTATGGCTGTGTCCATAGCTGTGTCATCTTTATGACATGGTAAGAACATGGGAGTTTTACTGTATCTGTCAACTAATACTAGGCATGCATTATAGCTCCTGTCTCCTCCTGGAGGTAAAGCTGTTACCCAATCCATATGAACTATTTCCCATGGGGATTTGGGTTCTTGGATTTGGATCATCATTCCAAATTTCTTTCCTGTGGCTCTGTTGGCTTTTTGACATCTGTCACAGGTTTGGCAGTATTCTGTAACATCTTTCTTCCAATTTGGCCACCAAGAGCAGGTTTTCACCCTCTCTAGTGTTCTATCTTCTGAAAGGTGTCCAGCTGCAACACTGTCATGACATTCATGTAAAATAGTGTTTATCAGGGATCTATCTGTTAAGGTCATAACACATGTGTGTTTTGTTCTATGGTAGAGGATTCCATCAAGGAGGTGGAATCTTCCTTCATCATATGCTTTTTTCCATGTTTCATCTAGTTTTGATGAAAGTGATGGGTATTTGCAGTCTTTCATTAGAAGTTGTCTTAAGATATGGCAATTTTTGTCTATCTTATAGCTTTCTTTAACTTGGTTAAAGAATTCTGTGCCAATATCTGTAACACATATTCCTTCTATATGGTGTTCTTCATGTGGTACCCATGCTGGATTGTCAGGGGTATTTTCTAGAGCCCATCTGGTAAGACCATCTGCATTTTTATTGATATTACCAGATTTATGAACAATAGTCATATTTCCTCTGTATTCTTGGATAGCAATTTGCCATCTCAGCATATGTCTATTTGGAGTCTTCATATTTAATAGTGATTTCACAGCATTACAGTCTGTGATTAGGTCAAATACTGTGCCATCCAAATAATAATGCAGTTTTTCTAAAGCCCACACTAAGCATAAGCATTCCATTTGGCTGGCTCCATACCTTGCTTCTGTTGGCTTTATCTGCCTTGAAATGAAACAAATTGGTCCTTCCACTGGTTTATCATTGATAATTTGTGTTTGGTGAAGTGCAGCACCTAGTCCTTCTCCACAAGCATCAATGTAAAGTTTGAAGGGTAGTTTCCAATCTGGCATTAGAATAAATGGGGCATTTGTTAGTGAATTTTTCAATTCTTCATTTGCCTCGACCCTTTCTTCAGTCATTTCATAAACTGTTTGTTGGTCACATAATTTATATAAGGATTTGGCAATTTTTGCAAAGTCCTTTATATGCTGTCTATGGTAACCAGCAAATCCTAAAAATGATTGCATTTCTTTTTTGGTTTGAGGCATTGGTTTAAGAAGTACTGCTGCTACTTTATTTTTGTCTATGCCTAGACTAAGTCCAGATACAACATGTCCTAGTGCTTTTAATTCACTATATGCAAAATGAAACTTTTTCAAGGAGATTTTCATATTCACTTGGACTATTTTCTGTAGTACCCTTTCTAGTCTTGTAAGGTGATTTTCCCAAGTTTCCGAGCAAACTATGATATCATCAATATAGATAATTAACCATCCTTCTGATAATTCTTCAGGAAATATGGTATTCATCATTCTTTGGTAATGGGAAGGTGCATTTTTTATCCCAAATGGCATTCTTAAGTATTCAAAAATTTCACAGTGGACTATTATCCTCGGTAGTTTTTTGGCATTATCTGTTAAGACATTTTGATGAAAGCCCTTTAAGGCATTCATTAGTAATGAACTTAGCTTGTGACAATTGTGTCAATGTCTGATGGATCCTGGGTATTGGATATCTATCTGGAATGGTATAGGTGTTCAGGGCTCTGAAGTCTCCTACCATCCTTGATTTTACATTATGCCAAGTTATAATGACAGGAGTAGTAACTTCTACTTGTTCATTATGTCCAACTTTTCTTAATACTCCAAGGTCCATTAATTCTTTAATGTGTACCTCTAAGGCTTCTCTAGCCCTTGGACTATCTGGGTAAGCTGGTCTTCTTAGTAAGGGTGGGTAAGGCTTTTCCACATTAAGAATTATGTCTACTTCATGCCCAATTATAGCACCTAGTGGCTCTTTGTCAGTTGCAAAGGCATCTTTGTACTTAAATAAGAGGTTAATCAATTTTTCTTTCATTTTTTCTGTTAATTCTTGATTGAATTCTGCCTCTTTAAGTTGTTCAGATATAAAAAGTTCCTTCTCTTGAATGTTTTCTTCCTTTTTAATAACTGCAATTTGTTTTTTATTATTTAAGAAGCCAAACTTTTGTCTCTTATTGTCTCCTATAGTAAAATATCTATCCTTCTGGTTAGAGATATCTATACCATAGATTGATAAGTAGTCATTTCCCAGGATAAAGTGATTACTGGTACAGTTGTCCATTACCACAAATTCCACTTTAATTCTGACACATTGTGAAGGGTGAGGGAAAATAAGTGTTAAGTCAATTATTCCAAGGGGCATCATGCTTTCACTTGCACTACTAAATTTGACACCTTGGATTGGTATAAGTTTTCTTGCCAGTCTGGAACAATTGTACTTAAATAGCATTTACCAACACAGGTGCAATATGCTCCTGTATCTAAGTTAACCTTTGTTTCTTGTTTATTAACCATGACAATACTTATACTTGATTTTCCAGCTGTATACCCCATTCCTCTTGCAGGTTTGGTTTTGTACATTTTGGCATCTTGCACATTTGTCAGGTTTGTGTCAGATGTTCCAACTTGCGGTAAATTTGAGTTGAAATCTAGTACTTCATAAATTATATCAATATTATTAATTTCTGCATTAATTATATTGATTTCATCACTTTCAGAAGTTTCTGATTCTTCTGTTTGTTTTTCAGAGTCAGCTTCCTCCTCTTTGTCATTGTGGTTTTCTGTTTCCACAATTTCATTGATTTTTGCCTTTTTTAGGCAATTATTGGCTAAGTGTCCAATACCTCCACATTTATGGCATTTTCTTTGCTCATTATTATTGGATGTACTGGGCTTGAAGGATTCTTTTAATTTATCTTTTTTGATAAGTGGTTTATTTGGGCTTTTAATGTCCAATTTCTTCCAAGTCCTGCCAATTTTTGTTCTTGTAACTATGTCTTCCAGTGCATTAATGTACTCTTCTGTGGAGCATGGTTCTATACACCTGCTTCTTAGGGCATGTTCTAGCTCTCCTCCACATTTCTTGAGTATTTTCATATGCACCATTTTTTGTGACATTTCTGGGTACAATGCATTAAGTCTTTCAACTTGTTTTAAGAACCAGGTTAAAGGTTTATCTTTGTCTGGGTCAAAGAAAGAATTTTCAAATGCATTTTCTATTTTGTACCTCCAGGCATCATTTTCCCACTGGGTGATTATTTCTTGTTTCCACCAAGACCAGGTATTTTTGCCATTTGTTTGTCTTATGCCATAATACCATCTTTTCCAGATTTTTCAAACAATGAATGTAATCTTGCAGTGATTAGCTCATCTGGTATTGCATAGTCTTCTTGTAACATGTCAATTGTTTTAATAAATGACATGTGGTCATATTCACCTTCTCCTGTGAATGTTGGCCATTCTTTCAGCTGAGGTGCTTCCCTCATTAAGACTTGGTTATTTTCTTGGTGACTCAAGTCTGTTATGAAAGGATTTGTCAATTCCTCTTTTGTTTTGACAGGGCTTCTTATATGGGAGAATGGAGTTGATAACTTTGGCATATTTAAATTAGCCTCATTCATTTTATTCATTTTGTCAGTAATAAGCCTTATTTCACTTTGAATATCATCTTTTAGATGCATTCTTGCTTCATCACTTTTTTCCACATGGTCCAAAAGTAATTTTTGGTGTGATGAAGTCTTTTCTTCAAATTTTTCTACAGAAATACTTAATTTGTTTAATTTTTCTGTAAGATTGTCAATACTCACATCATAATTGATTGTCAAAGTTTTCTCTTTGATATCACTTATGTATTTGTACAATTCTTGTTGTCCTTGTATTAATTTTTGAGTATTGTCAATCAATACTTTTGGTTTATTATTTTCAATCATAAATTTTATGTTGTCAATCTCTTTCTTGTTTTGTACAGCAATTTTTGTTAAAGAAGATAAATTATTATTTATTTCTTGTAATGATAATAAGCTATTTTTAATTTCTTTTAGAGGTACAATACTATCTTTAATTTCTGTTAAAGTATTTACAACATCAGGAGACAAGGTTATTTCTTTGGGAAATGGGGCTGTCTCATTCTTTGTTCCTCTTTGTCTTTGAATTCCATCAAAGTTCTGGCCATATTGAAGACATTGTCCATAGCATCTTTTTGGATTTTGGAAATACTGTAGCTTGGGGAATATGGTTTCCTCCAATTCTTTTTCTTGTTCTTCTTCCCTTCTTGGGGAAGTGGGTTGGCTTGGGGCTTGCTGGTAGAAGCTACTGGGGCTTCTTCCTTGGTTGCCTCCCTCTTTTTGGCGTGGTAATCCTTGATCTTTTTGATTTGAGGTTTGGATGATAGTGGATTCCATCCATTGGAGTATTTCAGTATCTCCTCCTCTTTGAGGAATTTTTCCAGGATGTGCCAGGAGTTCATTACTCCTTGGTATATTTGGGGCAGCATTTCCCAATCTTTATCCTTGTACACTGTGTAATACTGCTTGTACTGGCTCATGTAGATGTCTATTTGAGCCTTCTGAATGTGATTTGTACCTATTGGAGTTACTCATACTTAGTTCCAATTCAGGTTCAGATATCATGGGCATTTCTGGGACTTGCCTTTGGGATATAGCACTTCCTTGTGTGGATTCTGTTCCACTGGGGATATTTCCCTTTCTTTTCCCTTTTGAGGGATCAGTTCTACCTCTGAGTCCAGCTCCATCTGATTGGATGGAGTATTGGGAACCTCTTCTGGTAGTCATAGTTTAAGGAATAAGAAAAATAAAAGTATTTTAGAATAAAAATTCTTTTTATGGCAATTATAAAAGAGGTGCTCACCTTCAGAGTCTTGAATGGTGGGTCCTGGAAAGTCTAATTTCTTAGCTTTCTTTTTTTTAGTGATAACTGGTGCTGGAGAACTTTGACAAGTTTCTTCCACCAATCTCTCAACAGGAGTTTGGTTGTCTTCTGTTGGGTTATCTTCAAACACTAAAAAAGACAAATAAATGTAAGTCTTTTTATAAGAAGTGTTATTTTTTTGGCAAGATATGGCAATTTTCCATGTAGAAATTGCTTTTATATCTTTAAAAAATTGAAATGAGTAAAGAAATGAATAAAATGAATAAAAATAACTTTTTTTATTGGTTTTTAATATTTTTTAATATTTTTTATATTTTTATTTTTAAAGAATAAAAAAAATGAATATGATTCTTTTTATAAAATTCAATTATAAAAAAATTATTTTTAATTTATAAAATATCTTTTTTTAATCACTAGAGTCACTCAAAGAAAGTTCTTGCAAGTCTAAGGATGTGAAAAACCACGTGTAAGACAGTACAATTGCTTTCCAAATGCCTCAATAGCTTTTAAAATCAATAAAATATAAAATTATTATATCATTTTATGATTATAAATATAATTTATTATTGGATAAGCCCAATCAGAATTCTTTTAAAAGGTCTTTTTAAGTAAATATCACGGCAAGGCCCCCAAATGTAAGGTTTGACTATGAAACAATAAGTAAAAATTACTAATATTTTACTTATTGTACTATGAATGTCCTTATGAATGAAATAAATAAGATAAAATAATTATAATAATAAATAATTATTATAATTGTGACGTAAAATGGTTATATTATTAAATAAATGTAATAATATAATTTATATAATAAAATATAATATAATAAAGATAAATATATAAAATAATTAATATATTTAATGGCTCTTTTTTATTGTTACAAACAAATAATAAAGGCGTAAAAAGTTGTTTTTTATTAATAAAAAACAATTAATAACAATAATATTACCAATATTAAAGTTATAAATTAATATAAATACTATTTATATTAATTAAAGAATTATTAAAATAATAAGAAAGAGAAAATCATTATAATAAGAGAAAATAACCTACTTTTAACACTTAATATGATAATTTTGAAATATTTTACGCCAAAAAATATAAATACAACCTTTTCAAATTGTATTTACAAAAAAAATAAAGAAAAATTACTAATATTCTTGATTTTTATGTGAATATGAGTTTTTAGAGAGATTTTTAACAAAAACAATTAAATAAATGATTCAATCACGTCAATATAGATGCCTATAGCAAAGTGGTCTTTGGTCTTTAATAATATAATAGTTTTATATATAAAGAATAAAGAAATTACCTTTGGCTTAATTGATTTAATGTTTTTGATGCATCTGTGGGGAAAACTGAGTAAAAAGAGCTCTATTTATAGTAAATACCTCCCTCCTAGAGTCCAACAGGCTTCTAGTAGACGTGTACTGATCATATCCACTGGAATTGATCAATATTTTAAGGTTTGAGGATGATTACATCATGATCAAACCATATTACATCATTATTACACCATTATTTAGAGTTATCACAATAACTCTAAGTTTGATGACATCAGAGGCTTGGCAGAACCCCAAATTTCGTGGATTTTATTAGTTTTAATCATAAACTAATAGTATTAACCAATTTTATCAGTCATATGACTGTTAAACTTAATTTAAGGTTACAGTAGGTGATCATAACTGCTCAATTTGAGCTCAAACTTTGATCTTTAATAACTTTTAAGTTTTACACGCTACAGCAATTCAGAGAGTTAATTCTGATATCCTGACATAACCAAATTATGCTGCCAAGAGCTTTTCATTACATCATCAAAACTCTAATTTTGATGATTTTCCTTGTAACGCATCTTTTCTGTCAAAATTCAATATTTTAAATTTCAAACTATGATTTCAAGGGGTTGTACCCTGAATTTAATAATAAAAATTACATCAATCTTCACGAATGAACTAGCAGAATCCAACTGTTTACTTTTTTTTAAGTTTGGACCACTTTCACAACAAAGTGGTCAACAGCTCTGTTGATTTTCATCAATATTTCATCATAGGTTTTAACCTTGATTATAATTTGTAAAATAAAGTTTATATCTGTGTTTTTACAGTAATTACGTGGTAACTTTATTTTTGGTTCATCACTCTATCTTGTATATTTTAAGAGATATTAGCTATGATCCTTGAATATATGCATTGACCAAAAAAGTGCATATATTCAGGTTAATTCCTTAAGTATTAGCTTTGGAAATTAGCTCATTAATTGTTTTATGTGTGCATTTTCATGGGAAGTTCAATGGTATAATTTATTTTACATGTTGTTTCATTGTTTCTTGAAATAAATGAGGACTTATGGTTTTTATAAGGTATTATTCCTTATAACTCATCAAATATTGATTTTACAGATATGCCATAAAAATGGTATATGGGTATTTTACCATAGGGAATCCAATGGTATAATTTATTTCACATGTTGATTCATTGGTTTTTAAGTTAAACCAATTTTTGTACCAATTTATGGTATTTTTGTATTTTTAAAGTAATTATTTTTAATGTATAATTATTCTAAGTAATTTTATTATAATTATCTTAAAGTTATAATTATTCTGAGTCTTTTTTGTGACCTTATTGGGTATGTGGTCATATCTCAAAGGCTCACATATGGGGCCACCCAGCCTGAATGCCTATGTCTAGTCTGGGCTCTAAAGAAACTCCATTATTATTTGGAGGGTGCAGTCTTTGAAGTATACACAGACTGCACAGCCTTGAAGTCTCTACTAAACATGAAGACTACAAATAGACACATGCTGAGATGGAAAATAGCTATCCAGGAGTATAGAGGTAACATGACCATCATATACAAAGAAGGTAAAAGCCATACCAATGCAGATGGCCTCAGAAGATGGCCACAGGACAATGTCAAAAGCAATCCAGCTTATGACCCTGAAGTTGCAGCCAAGCTCCCTATCAATTTCATGGAAATAGATAGAAGGAAGCACTTCAGATTTTTTGAATGGGCACCAGAACATGGTACCCTTGAAAGTGAGAACATTTCTTCAGAAGGAACAGAAACTCCCATACTGGCGATAAGCTCCTCAGAACTGCAAAATGAATTTTTCAATGCAGTACTGAAGTCTTATGCCAAACACAGACATTGTGGCGTATTACTACAACTCCTTCAACAAAAGTACAGGAGTCCAGAACTGGAATGCCAGCTGGAAGAACCCTGGTTGAGGGCCTATAAGGATAACAAGTTCTTCCTTATAGATGGCCTGCTCTACCACAGAGAAAAACACACAAGTGCACTCACAGTGGTAGACAGAGACCACATCTCTCTGATTCTACAGGAATGTCATGACTGCCCCTATATGGGACACATGAGTGAAGACAGGACCAAAGAGAGGGTAGCCAGCACAGCTTTGTGGTCCAAGTGGGAACAAGAGTTGGGAGAATACATCAACACTTGTGAAAGATGCCAAAAGGCAAATAGGAAACATGGGAAGAAGTATGGGTTACTTCAACATATAGAAGAACCCAAACACCCATGGGAAACCATCAACATGGACTGGGTTACAGGACTTGTCCCAGGAGGCAAAGAAAACTACAATGCCTGATTGATCATAGTTGATAGTTTCAGCAAGAGCATGAGGTGTCTACCATGCCACAAAGAGGACACAGCTATGGATACTGCCCTGCTATTTTGGAATAACATCATATCTACCTGTGGAGTACCTAAAATCATCATTAGTGATAGGGACCCAAAATTCACATCTGAATTTTGGACCAACTTGTATGACATGCTTGGCACCAAGCTTTCTTTTTCCACAGCTTACCACCCCCAAACAGATAGCCTATCTGAGAGGATGATCCAGACTATTGAAAACATCCTTAGAAGGTTCTGTGCCTATGGCATGGAATACAAGGACCATGAATGATACACCCATGCCTGGGTTACCCTTCTACCACCTGTCCAAATGGCTTATAATACAAGTCAGAACTCTACCAAAGGAAAACCACCCGCAGTGGTAGAGAAAGGGTGGAATCCCCTGTTTCCTGTGGATCACTTGAAGAAAAATCTTCTGACCATCCACCCCACAGCCAAAGACTTCCATGATATGTGGAAGAGGGCTTGTGACACAGCTGCCAAATGCATAGCTGAGGCAAAAGAATATAATAAACAGAGGTGGGACAAGAAACACATGGAACCTGACTCCAAGGAAGGGGACCAGGTGCTAGTGTCTACACTGAACTTTAATAATGTTAAAGGACCCAAGAAGATGAGGGACTCATTTGTAGGGCCTTTCACTATCATTAAGTTGATAGGAAAGAATGTAGTGGAAGTCAAACTTACAGAGGAATTTTCCAGGAAGCACCCAGTCTTCCCAGTAAGTTTGGGCAAACCATACTTCCAAACAGAGGAGGATAAATTCCCCTCCAGGAAGAAGAACCCCACACCACCTGATATAGTGGAAGTGGAGGACTCCCCAGGACCTGTGAGTAAGATCATCAGGGCCAGGGAGATCAGACTTAATGGAAGGGATCAAAGACAATACTTAGTCAGATTCAAGCACCAAACAGCTGATAAAGACAAATGGTTGGCAGAAGATGCCATACCAGATGGGAACCTTCATTTAAGGAGATTCAGGGCCTCTAGGAGGACTGAACATTCTAATCAATGATGAGCCTTTTTTAAAGGGAGGGTATGTCAGCCTGTGACTCAAAACCAGAGCACAAGCTTGACAGCCAAAATACCATAAACCAATAGTACAGCCAAGATACCACCAGAACATGGAGCTGAGCCAAGTCACCTCAAAAGGTATCAAAAGGAAGAGAAAACTCACCCCTTTCTGAAAATATAAGTCCCATCACCATAGGACAAAGAATAACAAAGTTACTCCTGCTCAAAGTTATTGCTGAGCATAAACCTGACTTTTCACCTCTCATCTAAAATCTAGAAGGAGAAGCTTAACCCCATCAAATGGGTACTCAAAATGAAGCTCTAAGCCAGGGCTATCCAATGGTACCAGCCAAACTTAGCTAGCACCAATATTACTGGAGTTATGGTCAATTTCAGGCCAAATAAGGGTGAACAAAACATTCACCCCTCATCTAACTTCTACAGCTTTAGTGTGAGATACTTTAAGTGGGGTCTTTTTGGAAAGAGCACAATCAGGTCTATCTGATGGTTCCATCCACTTCCCCATATCTAAACTACAGCAGAAGGTATGGGGCAAACAAGCTCAATACAGCTTTTTACCTAAATCACACATATGTACAAAAATCTTGTACATGGTACAACTTCGCCATATTTAATGATAACCATATCAAATAAGGTACCATTGTGTAGAAAACATACAGGGCTACACACTGGTTCAGGTTTGATCTTTTTATCTCAAGAACTGACAAAGCTATAGCTGTTTTAAGGTCACAATCCCACATTCTGACCAATACAGCCTTACCATGGGATAACATCCCGTAACCATGAATATGAGGTGTCAAATAGACAAAGAAGCTTGTTTTTACTTCAATACCTCATATGTCAGTCAATACTGGGGTCCCATACAGCTTCTGTACAGCATTCTACGCGTCATACACATCAGAATCAGGCTGTGAGGTCCCCAGATGAAATTTTTCACCCTGGATTGGTGAAAACTGCCCAGATGTGGTTTTGAAACCACATCTGAGCCCAATACAGGTTATACAGGCTGTTTGCAAACCACAAGCCAGTACTAGAGAGTGAAAAAATCTTCCCTTCCTCTACGTGGAAAGGCCTAGCACCCTTTCCACCCCATTTCAGGATAAAAAGGAGGCTTTTCACAGCCAGAATTGTCTCCTCATCCTGCTCTTGAATAACCTACGTAGTAAACTGTCAAAAACAGCTTTACTCTTGGTTAATAATCAGGTATAACTATAAATCTTTATTATTGTAAGCCAACAGGTAAAGCCGCACCCAGGGCTTTCAACAGTGCTCACCACCACCATATTATATATAGCAAAGCCCTTTTTATCTTAAATTAAATTATCTTTAGACCCTTATAAATCTTTTTCAACCATTTTTACTGTGTCATAAACATAGTTAAAGTTGTAATTAGTCTATTTACACCTTTATCATAGTTTCATCCTGACAATTTCATCACATGAGAAACTTCAAAATAGAGTTTCAGGTAGAAATCTCTCAAACTGAATTTTTGATTAATTTTTGAAGAAATCCTAATTTTCTTCAAGAATAATGAAGAAAGGTAATTTCAATGCGAATTGCCAGTTAAACTTATTGAAATATATAGTTGAAATTTAACTTATAAATTGAGAACATTAAATTGTACACTGTGTGAAGTTTTAAAGAAAATCCATCAATAATTTGATTTTGAACAAATTTTTTGAAATTATTGCTATTTTTGCATGTAAAATAGCAATGCACACCAAAACTTAGCTTGTGATAAGGTTTTAACACTTATAAATTTAAAGGTTTGAGACTATTTAGCCTTTTTCAGCTCATTTAAGCTTGGAAAGTTCTTAAAACCTTGATTACAATCTTGAAAATTGGGATTTACACTTTGGCAGCTTGAAATTCTTGTCCAAATTGGGATAAAGCTAGCTTGAACTTTAAGTTTGTATCACAGTTTAATATAAACTTTTAAATGAGGTTTAAAATCCTGCAATACAGGTGGGAAACCTTCATTGATTCCTTGCAGATCCCAAAAGCTGGGTAACCCACCTCTATTTGGTCTTTTTCCTTTGTCCCACCTTTCTGCATGGTTTTCCCTTTTATGTATTTAAGTACATACTATGGCTTTAAACCACTTTAAAGTGAGCTCACAAAGGATTCACATTCTGTATTGCAAAGACTTAGCGAATTCAGTAAATATACACAACACCTTAATTTTAATGCAACTTTTGGTAAGTTTTCATAAACCTTATGAAACCTCAAGTTTAAGCTTATTTAAGCTCAAATTTAACAATTTTAAAAAATTTTAAAAAAATTTCAATTGTACTGTTAGATTCTTAAATATTCTAATACCATAATAAATATCAATTTTTGGGTATAGCACCCTATGGGTCTACCTTAGTTTCTTTTTGGTTTGGAATCCAAAAATGACACAATATTTATGACTTTGTTTATCCAGAATAAAGTTCTGTTTTTCTTTGTTTTTTTTGCTTTAAACTCAATTGATAAGTCTGTTTGAGACCAAAGAAACTTTATAAAAAGTTATCTGTTTCCTGATTGGTATGTCATACATGTCTCACAGGCTCACATCCATAAGCATGCAGAACACCAACCATAGGGTACAGGTAACATAGGATTTCTCAAAATACAATTATTTTGTGGCGAGAATGCAAAAAAATCTTTCCAAAATTCTTTTAGGTGCTATTGATGATGAGGTGTTAAATTATTTACCATATGAGAACCCCACAAAGTTAATTAATACTCATTCACTCCATGCAGTTACCCCAAGTTAAATTCCAGTGTAGAAACCAAATCTTGCCTTCAATCCATGGATTTACTTATTAACAACAAGGCTATTCATATTTTTATATTTTAAAATATTAGATCCTGGATATATATATGACTTATGTGTTCTGTATATTCCAGAATTAATTTTGTTGTAATCTGTGGCCATTTGGGTATTCAAGATATATATCAAGGCTCAAAGGTCCATACAAGATGCAAGAACCTACCAAAACATGTTGATTACTTCAAAAAATGCTATTCAATCATAAATTCAAAAAGGTAGTGGAAATTAAGGTTTTTGCTAGTTATTCTAAGCTAGTCACCAAAATGGAGTCACTCACATAACAATACTGAAACTTTCTCAACTTATTTTTTGAATTAGTCTGCCACTTTGAAAACTGAGTTTTGTAAAAAAAGAGATGATTTATGGGAGAATGAAACCCCTAATAAAAATCTGTTCAAATGGGTAAAAATCATGAAAGGAATTTTAAATTCAAGCTTTCTGAAACCCATACCCCTTTTTGGAAGGGATTTTTCTATTGGTCTCACTATTAATGGGTCTCAGTAGACTTCTGGACACAAGATACACTAAAACCATAAAAGAAAAATTTCTCATTTCAAAAAAAATAGAAAAAGGCATGATAAATTTTATTTCAATTACACAACAAACAAAACTTGAGAATTAAAAAAACAAAGAGTATCTCAATACCGGAAAAGCAATTTTCATCCATGAGGAAAGTTTCATTTTATTCAGCAAAAAGTACTTTTATAAGAATACAAATGATCACTAAGATTATCAGCCTCTTTTGTTGAGAAATGGAAACCTAAAACTGGCGGAAGGGGAGCTTGAATCTCAGTTTAATTTGTGTTGGCTTATTCAAGGTCTTCTAATTAAATATTTCCTCTGATTTGAGAATTGAAGTTTCCCTGTGATGATGTTTATGTAGTTGGTTTGGAAATTGAGAAATGGACATCCAATTGTGTTGAGTTGGAATTCCAATCTCTTCCTAAAATAAACTTACTTCTTCCAGAGATATTCTTCAGCTTCTACTGATAAATAGTAATTTGTAGTCACATTGAGGTTTGAAAGTGTCTAATTATACTCCCAACAGTTATTCATTGTGGCTGGAGTAATATTATCCCAAGCCATTTAGAATAAACACAGTGCATTGATTTTATCAATGCTGTATATTCTCCTTACAGCTATATCTTTCTTGTAGTATTGGATTCCCAATGAGATGAAGAATGGATGGTACTGAGCCCAATGCTCTAAATATCTCTGAATTAAATGGCTTCAAATTTGAAGTAATAATTGGAAAAAAGGATTATCTAAATTTTTGATAATCCTTCTGGCTTTTTTTGCCTCTTGAAATTATCTAATAGAAGATTTATGTTTCAGGTTTTATGGTGGAGGTCACTATTCCACCCAATTATCTTGTTTTAAATATCTTAGTCCTAATCCATTTATTGGTATTGAAGAAGTATCCGTAATTTAGCTGGAAAATATATTTCTTATTGAAGCATTATGGTCTCTTTTTTTGCCAATAAACACGGGTGCTATGTGCTACCTACCTGTTGCATTACAAGTGAATGCAACAGTAATTTTAGTCTTGTTCAGTTTGGCACCATGAGCAAAACACTATGCTAGACCTTTATCTGGTGTCATTTTAATAAGGAAACTAATTAGAAAGTCAATTGAAAAAATTTACCCATAAAATAGTCAAGTTTTTTCCATGTTGAAGATTTCTTAAGGTGGAAATGGTGCGAGAAGTGGAGAAAGATAGCTTATATAATCATGAGCTTATGATATTCCTCTTGATGCTAATCCACAATTTTGTTTTCAATTTTTCAGGTTATTGAATTTTTTACAGATATCAAGCCACTCATATGATTACTGAAACCATTTACTGCTTGGAACATTGCAGAGTCATGCAAATTCTATGTATTGATGTCATATAATATCACTTGTTATAAAGTGTGGTTTTATGGCTTGGTATACCCACAATTCAAGATTTTGTTAAATTTTTACATGCTTGACAGCTCCTAGCCATTTCACATGTATGAAGCCTGCAATTTGATTTTCTTTGGGCATTCTGGTTTCATGCTTGAGCCATGCAGGTATTTATGGTTGCTTGATGAATAAATGAATGTTTTGTAATTAAGGAATGCACTTCAACCCCCTTATCTTTGCCTTGTAAATTTTTAATAATCATGAAAAAATTCATTGAATTTCCCTGCTTAGTTAGATATCTTTTTTGGGTATCGCCAGGCTGGTCTAAAACTTCAGATACCAAAAATGCGTTGTTTTAGGCGCAAAGGAACCTACACTGTAACCAAAAGTGACCAAGCAGAAGCCCAGAAAACCACAGCATGTAGTTTCCCATCAAACTACCACTTTTGTACATGGTGGGCTACTACGAAAAAAGGTGAAACTCTCAATTTTTGTGTATAGGCTCATTGGTTCAACCCGTCAGCCCTGCTTGTTTCCACTTGGTTAATCTCAGACCGCAAGCTTTCAACATCTGAGGGGTAGTGTCTCATCCTTTCATGATAAGGAGCTTCCACAATCAAAAAATACAAAAGACCGTATACAGTGCATCAATTGGGTGCTTATTTTCATTTTCAAAGCATTTGAAAAGAAAAACAGGCTTCATGCCTGGTTCATTGATTTCCGCACTCACCTTGCAGCCCCTCTAAAGCTGGAAAAGAGCTTGAACGACGTTTGCCTTGAGAAAGGGGGTTTTCAGCTTTCCTACTCCGACTAAATGAGCTACCTGTTCGTCCGCTCAGGGTCAGTAATACTTGAAGCATCTAACTTCTACAAAGTGGAAACCTTTGATGCTTGCTAGAGATAAGGTGGTTGAAGTTTCAATTTGAGCAAAGAACACTTACTGAAAGACCTACTTAGCGCCTTGCCAGTCTGCGCAAGTTCAGGTCTGGGATCAATTCTTTCTCCCCATTCGCTTATGTATTGATCGGCATCTGATTGCTCAGTAGCAAGGCTTTCATTGGCGACTTCATCCGTCTTGAATTGCTTCGTTCCCCTGAGTGTAATATGCTAGAATGAGCACTCCTATCATTGTCTATTATTCACCGATTAGCTTCAAAGATTTACCCAGCTCTTCGCAACCAGCTGCATGCGCTAGATTCGGTATAGAAAACTAAGAAACAAAGAGCAACTGCTGATTTCATGATAGAAACAAAAAAGGGAAATATTAGGTTGGGGGTGATAAGAGAATCAGGGAACGTTAGCCCAACTAAGAGTAGAAAGTGTCTCCTCCCTTTATATGGTGAGCTCATTTCGGAATCATCCTCTCAGCTGAAACTCGGGACCTACAACAAAGGGGGCCGTGGTACAGTAGTGTAGCTTGATTAAAAGAGAGACCACCCCGAGTCTTGGCCTTGCACTCCGTTATGCGAGGTGTGTCTTTCTCTACCACCGCTCTCCGCAGTATGACGCAAAAGCATCAGAAGAAGGGGTCCAATTAGAAAATTCTTTTTTCAATGATATCTCAGCAAATTTCGAGTTGTTTCGTGTTAATCATAGAAGCATATAAAACATTGAAGCTTCTGTTTCTCGTCAGGGATTTCCAAACGAAACAGTGCACACTAGGCAAACGGCGTAGCGTCACCCTACTGGGATCAAAGATTACCACGATCCAGGCCGATCACGCCAGCCTGTCGTGATCTAATGTCAAACTCAAGAGCTGGATATCTACGGTGTTTCACAGATGAAAATCTCTGTCTTACCCAAGAAGCAGCCGGAACCGAAGAAACATCGCTAATCAGTTTTAATTTAACGTACTCTATTTGCAATCTTTGGGGTTATTGAGCTAGACTGTCGGGCTGACTCGGGTCGAGACTTAACTAGTGCTGTTGTATTTTAGTCCACCATCAGCTGTTGCACTACTACAAGAACAGTAGTGTGGTCCATCTTCAAGACAAGCCTCCGTACTACACTGTCACTTAAAATGTTTTTCAGTATGCAATTTGATAGAAGTATTCCACAGAACTCGCTTCCCATAATACTAAAACTCAGGCCACTCTGCGAAGGGGCAGCTAAAGGACAAATTACGCACGTCGACGCCAGAAAGGGTCTGATCATGACGAGTAGCTAAGCATCTGGCTCCAAAACTTAGAATAGCCCACCTGTCTCAGATATATGATAACTGTTGAGAATTTTGACATTTGTGGAATGGCTAGCTGCAAGAACGCTACAGGTTATAATTACAGTATTCTACCTAAGGCTTACAAAAGCTATGAAATTGCAACATATTTCCTCTGATTCTAATTTGAGTTTTCCAAACGCGAATTAATATGAGAACAGGCAGATCAACTTCGAGGGTTATATTCCTAAAAAGGATGTGGGAAAGTAATTATTAAGAAAGATAATTTTAGAAAACAATTTTCTTGGAGGCAAGACAGATGTCTTATCCAATTGTTTTTTTAGAGAGGGAAGAATTGCAATATGAACCTTCAAAAGGAAAGAAAAAGATATTAGCTCATTTTTTTGGTTAAGGGAGGGGAGAAATTTAATACAATCCTAAAGGAAATATAGAATGGAATAAAATATAAGATGGGGAAAAAAATACGTACATTCATATCTTTTATATATAGTATAGCTAATTTTTTAGAGTGGTCAAGAGGGCTACAATAGTACTTATGTAAGTAAAACAACATAAGCAAAATATTTTCATGCGTTATAATTTTTCTTCTCATATGCCCCTGTAATTGAAAGCTCTTCATAATAAAGATGATTGCAAAGTGATGAAATATTTTTTGCGGAGATTATTGTTTTTAAGACAGTTTGCTAGCATGTCATTGGTCAATAGGTATTTAACCTTAATTTTACCTTCCTCCAGTAGGTCTTAAACAGATTTTGGTCAGAAGTTGATGTGTAATTTTGAGTGGTTATAGATTATGTTAGAAGAAATTTATATTGCACTCTTATTGTTCATGAAAATTTCTGGTTGGTGAATGTTTTTGGTAATTTTGGATTGTATATTTTTAGTCCATAGGGAGTCTTGAGTGGTTTCTGGAAGTGCATTGTATTTTTTTCAGCCAACAATAATACTACCACTTGATGTTTGTGAGTGTGCAAACCCACCATCTCATGGAAATAGATGATTGAGGCTGATAACAACTTAATTTGCTTTGATTTTCCTACATGTGAGTCAATTTTGCAAAAAGAATTTGTTGTCATTTCGAGGTTGCTCTTTTCTAGGATGGATGTACATTCTTTTATTGTGGAAATATATTTCAAGATGTGACAAACAGAACTTAAGTTTAAATATTTTTTATCTTCCAGGATTTAGGATAAGGAGAAGGTTGCAACTGCCATGGAAGGCTCTGTGCATTATACAAGATATTGGAGGAGTCCTAGGTCCCTTCTGTATCCCTTTTTGATTGATTTTCCTTCTAGTGGGTTTTTGTGATTTCTGGGGCTGGATAAATTGAATTAATTGAGCTTTGAGGGTTTTTCTAGGAGCTAATCTTGAATTATTTTAATTTCATTTTCAGTTTGTTTAATTTGGATTCCTCGGGAATATTTTACTTTCCTTAGGTCATTCAATTTGGAATAAGTTTTTGTCTTAGATCTAATGAATTCATTCCATGTCCCTCCTCAAAATACATTATCTACATTTATCAATACCCATAGCCAATTGAGGCGGAAATTGGAGTGTACTAGCCAAGGGTCAATTTTCATTGACTCGCGAAAATGAATATTTGGGCTTCTTTCAGAGACTTGTTCTATGATATCCAGATCTGTTTGAGGGAATAGAAACATTTTTCTAAGATAAATAAGTTGAAGTTTGAATGTTTTGTGTACCTTTCATGTAAGGTGTGGATATGAAACTTTGATTAAAAATCAAGTACTTTTCCTGTCCTCAAAATTTGTATAAGGTAAAATTCAGTTAAAAATAGTATGAAATATTATTTTTAACAGAAAACACGCCAAATTTATTGTTTATAACTTTATTAGTATAAAACAATAATATTATAAAAATTTATTGTTTTACCAACAATAAAAATTTATCCAAAAAATACTCTACAAGAGATATTTTAAGGCTACAAAAGAAATTTCTTCAAGAGCAATTTCAATTGGAATTAATTGAGCAAAGAACTGCAAGCAATTAATTAAAGAACAAAGTCTTTAAAAAGAATATTACAGAGAAAACACGCCCAAAAGTGACCAGAGTGAATTTGGAAACAAAGTGACAAAGTTAACAGTGATGAAAGATGCTTTAATTCACTTTTGGGGTGGTTCAGGGGTAAAAATGATTATAAGAGTTACAAACAATGATTATAATGATTTTTTCACGTGGTTAAAAGGATTAAAATGATTTAAAATTGGTGGTTGGAATCTTTGATTGATTGGTTTAACAGTTTTAAACTAATTAATAAAAGGAAAAGATTCTAACATGAAGAGAAAAGTGGGGCAAAGAAGACATTCTTTTATAGCCATCAATTCTCTTGCTCCAAAAGTAAAATTTACTCTTGTCAGTCGTGAAAAACAGTCTGACAACAGAAAAGCCAATTATGGCATCATTGAACCCTGGTTTAGACCAAAAAGGGCTGGTTTAAGCCATTTTTAGCCATTTTTAGCCATTTTAGACCCTTAAATCAGCCATTACTATAGCAATACCAGGCCTAGAGCCTTCAAAACACGTCAGAATGTGTGTCAGAGGCGTAGAAACCAGTTAAAACTGTTTTTATTATGATTGTTTTATCTTAAGGGTAGTTTTACCCTCTTGGCAACAGCTAAAACTACCCCAGTTGGTATCAAAACCTCATCATCAATTGAGTCCACAGACCCTGTAACTCAATTCCAGGCCAAAAGTGATGAACTTTTGCGTGAATTTTGACATCCCACGCCTGTCAGCAAGGATTTTGGGGGTCTAGCTCCCCCTTAGAGCTGGAGTTCCTTTTCCCCCCCAAATTTAATCTTTCCAATTTATTTTTCCTTTAATTCCTCATCATGTATTATACTTATAATTTACATATGTAATTCAATTCAATTGTACAGTACAATACAGTAATAATTGACACCTCATATGTAAACCAAAGTTCACTTATGTAATACACGCGCACATTTTGACATTTCAATTGAATTCAATTGAAAATACTTCAATTCCTCATAACTTCTAAACTAAACACAACACCTCAATTTTAACACAAAAATTGATGGTTAACACCACATGTGGTGTGAATTAAATTGAAGTTTTGAGGATTTTCAACTTTTGTATTGAAAATACTAAAAACTTAATTTAAGCTTATTTAGAGTTGAGTTACAAGAATTTCACTCAGAGGTGACCCCACCTGATTTTTTATGAGGAATCCAATGGTGAAATAAATTTTATATGTTTATTTATTGGATAAAAAGTTATAATAAATTTTATTTAACTTTTTTCCAAATTTATTTATTTTTTCACAATTTTGTTAAAATTTCATTTTTACTTAAATTTTTCAAGTATAAATGTAATTTTATATTTACAAAATTTAATGTATTTTTATTTTTAAATTATAATTAATTTTTTATTTTTTAATATAATTTTATATTTATATTTTGATTTTTATTTTAATAATATAAATAAATTTATTTTATTTATATTAATATGTTATTTTTTATATTTGTGGTCTTTTGGGTATATGAAATTACCTCTAAGGCTCACATTCCCTCCCCCTAACAAAGAATATTACTTTGTAATATTGGAGTTTCTAGTGTGTCTGAATCTTCTGAGGAGTTTGGTAGCTTCTGGTATATCTTTTTCTTCTAACCATTCATCTTCACAAGTTGGGTCACTGTACCTAACAAGGTATTCCCTTACTTTCTTGGTTCTTAATTTCCTTTCTTTAAGAACTTTGGTAATTTTCTTAGCACCAGATGTCTCAATAGGAGGTATAACTTGGGGAATCTTATTCCTCAAGGGAAATTTCTCAGCATCACTAGATTTATATGGCTTTATCAAGCTCACTGGAAATGTAGGGTGCTTATTGCTAAGTTCTTCAGATAACTCTACTTCAACAGCATTTTCTCCATGGAGGGCCTTAATCACAAAAGGTCCTGCAAAGGAGTCTTTCAACTTTTTACATCCTTTGATGTTATTGAAGTTAGTGGTGGATACAAGAACTAGGTCCCCTACTTTGAAATCTGGAGTTGCATGAGATTTATCCCATTTGTCTTTAGCATATGCAAAAGAGTCCTCCATGCACCTTACTGCATGCTTTCTAGCTTTGTCTAGCATTCCTTTGAAGCTAGCAGCTGTGGGATGTATTTCAATTAAGTCTTTCCTCAAGGAGTCTTGGGGTAACTTGGGGTTCCATCCTTTTTCTAGAACAGCAGGAGTCTGATTGGTACTAGCATGGATTGATGTTTTATATGCTAATTCCAGTGCTGGTAACAGAGTACACCAATCATGGGTAAATCCATCACAATCTTTAAATTCAAGGCCATATGCACAAAATCTTCTCACCATGTCCTCTAAGGTTTGGATCATTCTTTCAGCCAGGCCATCAGTTTGTGGGTGGTAGGCTGTAGAGAAAGACAGTTTAGTGCCAAATAATTGGTGAAGATTTGTCCATAGTGCTGAAGTGAATTTGGGATCTCTATCACTGATGATATTTGTAAATATCCCAGTCCATGACACTACTCTATTCCATATCAGAAGAGCTGTATCCATGGCTGTATCATCTTTGTGACATGGTAAAAAGATTGGAGTTTTACTGAATCTGTCCACAATTACTAGGCAAGCATTATAGCTCCTGTCACCTCCTGGTGGTAGGCCAGTTACCCAATCCATATGGACAATTTCCCAAGGTCTGTTTGGTTCTTGGATTTTCATCATATTTCCAAGTCTTTTGCCAGTGGATTTATTTGCCTTTTGGCATCTGTCACAGGTTTTGCAATACTCTGCAACATCTTTTTGCCACATTGGCCACCATATGCAGGTCTTGACTTTCTCTCTTGTTCTGTCTTCAGAAAGATGTCCTGAAAAGGGACTATCATGGCATTCTTTCAGTACAAGATTGATTAATGACCTGTCTACAACTGTCATGACACATGTGTGCTTGGTTCTGTGGTAAATTATACCATCCAGTAGGTGAAATCTTCCTTCATTATAAGATTTTCTCCATACTTCATCCAAGGCATGTATTAGAGAGTTGTCTTTACAGTCTTTGTTAAGTAATTGGCATAAGATGCTACAATTCTTATCTTGAGTGTAACTATTTCTGACTTCTTCAAAGAAGGTGGTGTTCAAGTCTGTAACACTTATTCCTTCTATTGGAATTTGTGGTGAAGCTTCTTCTGGAACATAAGCAGGATTATCAATGTTATTTGGTAATGGCCATCTGCTTAGTCCATCTGCATTCTTATGAATATTCCCATCCTTATGAACAATAGTCATATTGCCTCTGTATTCTTGTATGGCTATTTGCCATCTGAGCATGTGTCTGTTAGGTGTTTTCATGTTCAAAAGTGATTTCACAGCTGTACAATCTGTTATTACTTCAAAAACACATCCCTCTAAGAAATAGTTCAATTTCTCCAAGGCCCAGACAAGGCATAGACATTCCATTTGACTTGCTCCATATCTGGCTTCAGTTGGTTTGATTTGCCTGGATATGAAACATATTGGTCCTTCTACAGGTTTGTCATTTATGATCTGAACTTGGTGAAGTGCAGCACCTAGTCCATCTCCTGATGCATCAATATACAGTTTGAAAGGTAATTTAAAGTCTGGCATCAGTAAGAGTGGAGCAGTGGTCAATGCTTCTCTTAGAGACTCAAAAGCTTTGACTCTGTCAACAGTCATCTCAAATACTGTGTCTTTGTCACACAACTTATAAAGTGGTCTTGCTATGGATGCAAAGTCTTTAATGTGTTGCCTGTAATATCCTGCAAAACCTAAGAATGACTGAATTTCTTTCTTATTCTGAGGCATGGGTTTTAACAATACTGCTGCAACTTTGTTTTTATCAATTCCAAGGGACTAACCAGATACAACATGTCCTAGTGCCTTAAGTTCTTTAAATCCAAAATGACATTTCTTCAAGGAGATTTTCATGTTTACTGATTGGATTTTTGTCAAAACTCTTGATAATCTGTACATGTGCTCCTCCCAAGTCTTTGAACAGATAATAATGTCATCAATGTAAATGATTAACCATCCTTCTGAGAGTTCTTCAGGGAAGATTTCATTCATCATTCTTTGGAAGTGTGAAGGTGCATTTTTGATACCAAAGGGCATCCTTAAGTATTCATACACTCCACAATGAACAATAATTCTCAAGTATTTTCTTGCTCTTGGTGTTACTACATTTTGATGGAATCCTTTATGGGCATCCATAGTGGTTATATACACTGCTTGAGATATTTGAGTAAGGGCAATTTGGATTTTTGGTATTGGGTATCTGTCTGGAACAGTGTAAGTGTTCAGAGCTCTAAAGTCCCCAACCATTCTGGATTTTCCATTATGCCACGCCACTATGACTGGTGTAGTTATTTCTACTTCCTCATTGTGGCCTACTTTTCTTATTACACCAAGGTCTAGAAGTTCTTTGATATGAATTTCTAGAGCTTCTCTTGATTTTGGACTTGCTGGATAAGCAGGTCTTCTTAAGAGTGGTGGATAAGGTCTCTCAATGTTAAGAATGATGTCAACTTCATGACCAATAATTGCTCCCAGAGGTTCTTTGTCTGTAGCAAATGCTCCTTTGTGGTCATACAAAAGGGAAGAAATTTCATTTTCTTGTTTATCAGTCAGATGAAGGCTTATCTCAGCCTCATTTAACTGTTCAGACTTGAATTTTTCTAACTCTAAGTTGACTGGTGATACTTTGTTTACTGTAATTTGTCTTTTAAATGGTAAAAAGGCAAATTTCTGGCACTTATTGTCCCCAATTGTAAAGTATCTGTCTTTGTTATTATGTAAATCTATCCCATACATGATCAAATAGTCATTTCCCAATATAAAATGGGTACTAGAGCAATTTTCCATAACAACAAATTCAACTGTGATCCTTAAATTCCCATTTATGTGTGGGAATATGACATTGGTCTCAAAGATTCCTAATGCTTTCATTGGGTTACTTGCACTGTTGAATTTTATACCATCAATTGGTAACAATTGGTCTTCAAAATTTGGTACACAAGTCTTAAGAAAAGATTTTCCAACACAAGAGCAGAAGGCTCCTGGGTCAAGCAAAAGTTTGGTGGGTTTGTTGTCAATCACCACTTCTGTTATACAGGAGTTACCAGCTGTATAACCTTTTCCTCTGTTTGGTTTTGTCTTCATAAGTTGTGCATCTTGAACTTTTGATAAATCAACTTGACCATTGCTCAATTGTGGTAAGTGGGAATAAGATTCCATGATGTCAAAAGTGGCATTGATATTTTCTATATCTTTTGAAGATTCAGAGAATATGGATGACTTATCATCTGAATTGTCTTCAATTATGTCTTCTTTTTCAACATCTGGTTCCTTTTCAATGTCAATTTCATTGATTTTCCCCCTTTTTGGACATGTATGGGCTAAATGGGTGGTGCTTTGGCAAATATGGCATTTTCTGACTGTATCTGCAGATTTATATTTAATATTACTAGAATTTTCTTTGGGGTTTTTGTCCACAGAATCTTTCCAAGGTGTATTAAACCTTGTTTTAAGATTCACCCTACTAGAACCAATTTTGGTTCTGGTGGTTACTTCTTCCAGTATATTGATAATATCCTCTGCTGAAGATTGTTCAGTAGTCCTGCTTTTGACAGCATGCTCTAAGTCACCTCCACATTGTCTCAGAATTTTTCTATGGATCATAAATTCTGACATGTCAGGATATAATGCTGTTAATCTGTCCTTTTGTTGGCAAAACCATGGTAAAGCTTTGTCTTTATCAGCATTAAATTTGGCAGATTCAAAGGCTGTTTCAACTTTAAACCTCCAAGCATCATTTGCCCATTTGTTGATGATTTGGGTTTTCCACCAAGTCCAACTCTGGTGTCCATGTGCTTGTCTTATTTTGATGTACCATCTGTGAGCTGATCTGGTAAACAAGGTGTTAAACCTGGCTGTTACCAATCTGTCTGGTAATTCAAAATCCTCTTTGATCATGTCAATACCTCTAATGAATTCCATATGGTCATACTCTCCTTCACCACTGAAGTGAGGCCATTCTTTAAGTTTTGGAACTTCTTTCAAGAGTGCTTGGCCCATTGATGGTTCCAAGTTATGAAAAGAAGTAGATAATTCATTTTTTAATTGTGAATTATCAGGATCCAATACTTGTGGATTTGAAATTCTTGTGCCCTCATTTTGATTTAGAGGTGTAGACATTCTTGGTAGGGTGTTCAGTAATTGTTCAATGTCATTCATTTTACTGTTGCTACACCTTTGGGAATTTCTGTATTCATGTTGGAAGCTTTGTATTAAATTTATTACTTCAATTTTATACATGTCTTCTTTATGTGTAAGTTCTTGCCATAACTCTGTCTGTCTTGTATTATCAGCAGTGACTTGATTCAATTTCATTGATAATTTTGATACTTCTTCTTGTGAAGCATCAAAACACTTTTTCAAGGCAATGGTATATGTCTTTACTTCAGTAAATGAATTTGAAATGTCATCAAGGACTTTCTTGTTATCTGTCTTGATAATATTTATGGCTTGTTTAATTCTTGTTTCAATTATGTCATCAATATTGAATTTAGAATATTTATCTGTTAATTCTTTAATAATGGCAGATTGTTCATTTATTTTATTGTTAGAAGAATTATCATTATTGGAATTTTTAATTGTTCTCAAAACTTTTTCAAAACACATAAGTGTTTCATTAATTTGGCACAGACTCAGGTTGTTTGTTTTAATGTTGTTACAAATGGTGTCATTTTTATCAGAAAGATGTTTTTTCACGTCATTTATAGCATTATACAACTCTGGGATGGAATCAAATATGTCAGAAATCATTTCTGGAACCTTAATCTGGCTTCCTCCTTCTTCTGTAATTCCATCATGGTTCTGGCCATCTGAAATACATTTTCCATGGCATCCTGCTGAATCTTTGGGATTCTGTAGCCCTGGCTGTAAGGTTTTGGGGCTGGTGCCTTCCCTTTGCCCTTGTTTGGAGTTTGTGGCTGCTTTTTCACGTTGGAATTGCTGCTGCTGGCCACTGGGGCTGTTTTTGGCACTGGTTTGGCTGGTGGAGGGTTGTTTTTCCTCCATTCTAGTGTCAAAAGCATCATGTTTTTCTTCTCCATCAATGGATGCCATCCATTGAGCAATTTGCAAGTGTTGGGATGGCCCAAGAATTTTCTTACTGTCAGGTAAGAATTCATGCAATTCTTCCACAGGTCTGCAAGGATCTGGTACTCCTTGAATTGGAGTGCATTGTTGTATGCACTGTGGCTGGCTTTGTATATGTCCACAGAGGCTTGTTGTGGCGGTGTCAGCTCTTTTTGAAGGTAAAATGGTATTATCAGCTTCAGAATGACCCATTTTAGTTGTTTGGAAGTCATCAACTGACCCTTTTCCTTCTGTACCTGGTTGGCCTCTGCCATAATCACGTCTATTACCTTTTTGGGAGCTGCTTGAGGGGTTGTAGCTGGCTCCTGACCTGGTTGAAGGCATAATTATGGTTAAAAAAGGCTTAAAATAGTATTTTTACGTCAAAAACTTACTATTGGCCAAATTTTTGGCTTTCTGAAGTGTATTACTTATATCCAAGTTAATTAATTCAGAAGATATTGGTTCAGGTTGATTATTTTGAGTCACAATAACAGTACTATTATGATCAGAATTAACAGTACTGGCAGGGATAATGCTGGTTACTGTTGAGGCTGTTTCAATGTTTTCTTGTCTTACCACGTTGTCAGACACTAAAATTAATGAAAAAGCCAATTAATTAAGTAAAAAAAAGGTTATTTCAAAAAAGAAATAAAAATATAAGCCTCACTTATAATATGAAAAAAATTATTTTTTAAGGATTTTTTTGGATTATAAGTATTTTTTATATGTTTTTAAATTTTTCAATATAAGAAAAAAAGATTTAAAAAGAGTAAAAAATATGTCACAGGTAAAATATCACGGCTGGGCCCCCAAATGTAAGGTGTGGATATGAAACTTTGATTAAAAATCAAGTACTTTTCCTGTCCTCAAAATTTGTATAAGGTAAAATTCAGTTAAAAATAGTATGAAATATTATTTTTAACAGAAAACACGCCAAATTTATTGTTTATAACTTTATTAGTATAAAACAATAATATTATAAAAATTTATTGTTTTACCAACAATAAAAATTTATCCAAAAAATACTCTACAAGAGATATTTTAAGGCTACAAAAGAAATTTCTTCAAGAGCAATTTCAATTGGAATTAATTGAGCAAAGAACTGCAAGCAATTAATTAAAGAACAAAGTCTTTAAAAAGAATATTAAAGAGAAAACACGCCCAAAAGTGACCAGAGTGAATTTGGAAACAAAGTGACAAAGTTAACAGTGATGAAAGATGCTTTAATTCACTTTTGGGGTGGTTCAGGGGTAAAAATGATTATAAGAGTTACAAACAATGATTATAATGATTTTTTCACGTGGTTAAAAGGATTAAAATGATTTAAAATTGGTGGTTGGAATCTTTGATTGATTGGTTTAACAGTTTTAAACTAATTAATAAAAGGAAAAGATTCTAACATGAAGAGAAAAGTGGGGCAAAGAAGACATTCTTTTATAGCCATCAATTCTCTTGCTCCAAAAGTAAAATTTACTCTTGTCAGTCGTGAAAAACAGTCTGACAACAGAAAAGCCAATTATGGCATCATTGAACCCTGGTTTAGACCAAAAAGGGCTGGTTTAAGCCATTTTTAGCCATTTTTAGCCATTTTAGACCCTTAAATCAGCCATTACTATAGCAATACCAGGCCTAGAGCCTTCAAAACACGTCAGAATGTGTGTCAGAGGCGTAGAAACCAGTTAAAACTGTTTTTATTATGATTGTTTTATCTTAAGGGTAGTTTTACCCTCTTGGCAACAGCTAAAACTACCCCAGTTGGTATCAAAACCTCATCATCAATTGAGTCCACAGACCCTGTAACTCAATTCCAGGCCAAAAGTGATGAACTTTTGCGTGAATTTTGACATCCCACGCCTGTCAGCAAGGATTTTGGGGGTCTAGCTCCCCCTTAGAGCTGGAGTTCCTTTTCCCCCCCAAATTTAATCTTTCCAATTTATTTTTCCTTTAATTCCTCATCATGTATTATACTTATAATTTACATATGTAATTCAATTCAATTGTACAGTACAATACAGTAATAATTGACACCTCATATGTAAACCAAAGTTCACTTATGTAATACACGCGCACATTTTGACATTTCAATTGAATTCAATTGAAAATACTTCAATTCCTCATAACTTCTAAACTAAACACAACACCTCAATTTTAACACAAAAATTGATGGTTAACACCACATGTGGTGTGAATTAAATTAAAGTTTTGAGGATTTTCAACTTTTGTATTGAAAATACTAAAAACTTAATTTAAGCTTATTTAGAGTTGAGTTACAAGAATTTCACTCAGAGGTGACCCCACCTGATTTTTTATGAGGAATCCAATGGTGAAATAAATTTTATATGTTTATTTATTGGATAAAAAGTTATAATAAATTTTATTTAACTTTTTTCCAAATTTATTTATTTTTTCACAATTTTGTTAAAATTTCATTTTTACTTAAATTTTTCAAGTATAAATGTAATTTTATATTTACAAAATTTAATGTATTTTTATTTTTAAATTATAATTAATTTTTTATTTTTTAATATAATTTTATATTTATATTTTGATTTTTATTTTAATAATATAAATAAATTTATTTTATTTATATTAATATGTTATTTTTTATATTTGTGGTCTTTTGGGTATATGAAATTACCTCTAAGGCTCACATTTCAGATCATTTGATTTGGATAAAGACGTCTTGTTTTCCATTTACTAAGAAAAATTTGATGCCCATATGCTCCACTCTGTGTTGGTGGATGGATAATAAAGAGGAAAAATCCTAAGTTCTTTGAGGCATAAAGCTTGGGAGAACTATTCTGAATAGTCTTATCACAGCCATTATCAGGGGTAAATGCTATTCAGCCTTATCCCCAATCAAACTCACTAAACCAGAAGTTCACTTATGTGTATGAATATCAATTTTCAGAATTGAAACACTCATACAGCTGGTATTCAACAATACAGCCTTTAATTCCTCGTACAGGATGAATTAACCATTCTGGAATTTTATAATCACCCAGCTTTACCACACCTCCTGTAAAAACCGTTGACAAATGTAAAGGGCCTGTATTATCCAAATCAATCAATCTCCTCAAGAATTTCACTCTTTGGACTTGGGCTGGTAGTTTCTCACATATACCAGCCCCTTTTCCTCCCTCTGGGAACTTTTCCCCAGTTAATTAACATATTGGACTTATTATTATTAAATATTTACTCTCACTCATTGGAAGATTATATCTATAAATATTGAGTGAGGCTTTCAATCAATTCCTCACATGTTGAGTAGATTTTGGTGGCTGTATCCTTATCAACTGCTCTCTTTCCTTCTGACAGGTTGAAAAAGTGGACTTGAACTTGTGTAAGCCTTTGGGATATGTCTACATATCCAAACAAATGTTACAAAAAAACTATGAACATTATGTTGGGTAGAATAATTAAAGCTTTATTATCAAAAAAACCATTTAAATAAGTATATATTCCATAAACAGAAATAATTTCTTGATTATTTCACATACTAATATATAAGGATGTTGAATAACTTGAAACATTGGATTCTGAATCCAAAAAGTTATTTATTAATATTTTATGGCATGTCCTTAAGCCCAATATTTATGGAGATACCTGGATATATGTACTTTTTCAATTGATGCATATATTCATGTATTTTAGCTTATATCTTTTGAAATACATATGATAATGATATTATCCCAAATCAAGGCTATCACAAAATATCTGTAGGAATAAGACTGAAAGATTCATTTGTAATGTAAGAAACAAAGTTATGAATAAAAAAGAGGAATTGAACAAAAATAGAAACACCGGTTGACCACTTGAAAGGAAAAGGGGTCAAAACTGAAGAAAAGTAGATATTCAGATTCTATTATTTAATATGTGAAGAGGGACATATCTTTTGTCATGATATTCAAGGTTTAAAATAGCCAATTTTGAGAGAAAAGAGGTCTTACAAGGAAAATCATCATAAATAGAGTATTTTCATTTGATGAAATGCTCTTGAGAAATTAGTAAGGAAGTTTCAAACTATCATAAGTCACTTTTTGAATTACAATACCATGAGAATCTTAAACGTTACTAAAGATAAAGCTCAAGATTAATTGAGTCGTTTTTTATCTGTACCTCTAATACTAAAATTGAGTTTAACAGTCAAAAATTATTAATAAATTTTTATTTTGGTATTCAATGATTGAAAATATGTTCAAAAATGAAAACAGCTCATATTTCAAGCTTATGAGCTCACCAGAATTAGAGCTATAGTGATGACTTCAAAAAATTGTGCAATAATTATGTCATAAGGTTTGATAATAATGTAATCTTTACTTAACCTCAATAAAATGTTAAGCTCCAGTGGATAACCTTACTGAGAGGGTACTTTGAAGCTTCTAGTCACTAGGTGGAAGGATCTGTACTATAAAAAGACATTTTCTTCCTCTTTTCCCCTCTCAGATGCATCAAATCCACTAAAATGTCAAAAACTGTAATACAACATGTTCTTCTTCAAATACGACTCTTAATTGTAAAAAAATGAAGCTTTAAATTATTTTAATAACTTAATATTTATTGATATTATTAACATTTTAATTAAAAGTGTTCAATTCTCTTAAATCCTCAATACCACATAAGAAATATTAAAAGTTCTATTTTTTGATATTTATAATTGTAACTACTAGCAAAAATAGTGTTAATCACATCTTGAGGCATAAAATTCCTCACAATTATTATATTTAGTGTTAATTTCATCTTATTCTACTATCTTCCTCTATTGATCTTCATCAAAAATTCTTTTCTTAATATAAATAGTATTTATATTAATATATAGCTTTAATATTTGTAATATCATTGTTATAAGTATTTTCTATTAATCATCAAAAGGTTTTTGCACAATTGTTTTTATTAAAAATAATGATTTTCCATAATATATTAATATATTTATTCTATCATATTATTTATTCCTTATAGATAATATAATATATTTTAATACAAAATTACAATAATAACTTATTGTTATAATAGTTATCATTATTATTACACATCATTATTATAACAGTAAGGGTACAATGAGTAAGCTATTGGTAATTTTTATTTATTTTTTATAGTCATACCTTACATTTGGGGTACAGGCCATAATATCTACTTAAAGACCTTATAACAAGATTCAAGTTGTATTTATAAAATACAAGATTATATTCAGTGTTAAAATTGATATAATAAATCTATATCTTTGAATTTAATAGCTATTGAGGAATTTGAAAAGCAATTGTACTTTTGTGGATGTGGTTTTACACATTCTTAGACTCATAAGAGCTTTCTTTGATTTTTCTAGTGATTGAAAAACTTTTTTATGAGTGCAAAATATAAATTTACATTATGATTTACTCACAAAGTATCATATCATTTTATAAAATAAAACAAGTAAAAAACTTATTTTATTTGTTTTTTTTCTTGTTTTCTCTTATTGCATAGATGAAAGAAATTTCTTAAATGGAAAATTCCCATATCTTTTCAAAAAGAACACTTTCAGAAAAAAGACCTATAGTTATTTGTTTTTTCTATTTTTTCAAGATACCCAACAGAGAATAACCAAGCCAATTTTGAAGTATTGGGGACAAAACTTGTGAAATCTCTCCAATGCCCAAGCCAATCAAGGAAAGAAAATAAAAAAAATGGGTTTTGAAGAATCCACTATTCAGTATTCTGAAGGTGAGTAACTTTATTAAGCTCATAAGAAGAAAAGTTTATCATTTTTTAATCCTTTTATTTATTTTTTAATATGACTACCAGAAGAGGTTCCCAATACTTCATGAAATCAGATGGAGATAGACTAAGAAGTGGAAATTATTACACAAAAAGTAAAAGAAAGATCCAAGTCCCCTGTGGAACAGAATCCACCCAAGGAAGTACCCTATACCAAAAGCAAGTCCTTGAAACAACTATTACTTATGAACCTTAATTGAAAGTAAGTATTAGTGATTAAACCAGAAATAAATCAAATTCAGAGGTATCAAATAGGCATATACATGAGCCAGTACAAGCAGTACTACACAGTGTACAAAGAAAAAGACTGGGAAATGTTTCCCCAAATCCACCAAAGAGTGATGAACTCCTGACAAATCCTAAAGAAATTCGTCAAATTCAAGTAAATAGGAAAATACTGCCATGAATGGAATCAACTATCATCTAAACCTCAAATAAAAAATATAAAGAAATGAAAAAACAAAAAGAGGGAGGAAAGCAAGGAAGAAGCCCCAGGAGCTTCTACCACAAAGCCTCAAGCCAACCAACCTTCCAAGGAGGGAAAAATGAAAAATAAGAAGAATTGAAGGAAGCCCTATTCCCCCAGTCAAAGGATTGCAAGAATAAAAAATCATGTCATGAAAAAAAAATTCAAAATGGCCAGAACCTTGATGGAATTCAAGGAAAAACAAGAACAAAGTATGAGACAACCATATTTTCCAAACAAATAAATGTTTCTCCTGATTTTGTATGTACTCTATCAGAAATCAAAAATACTATCTTGCCCTCAAAAAACATTAAAGATACCTTATTATCATTTAAAGAAGCAAAAAAAAATATTATATTTATCTCAAATTGTTGTACAAAATAAGAAAAAAATAGATAATATGAGATTTATGGCTGAAAATAATAAACCAAAAATTTTGATTGAAAATATTCAAAATTGATACAAGAAAAACAGGAATCATATAGCTACATGAATTATATCAAATAAAATACTTTTAAAATTACTTATGACCAAATTATTGATAATTTAACAGAAAAATCAAATGAATTGTCCATTTCTGTTGAAAGGTTTTAAGAAAAGACTTCATCAAACCAAAAATTTGTTTTTTACCATGTAGAAAATAATGATGAAGCAAGAATCAATCTCAAATATGAAGTTCAGAGTGAAATTATAATCATTACTGTAGAATGTAGAAAAATAAATGAGGCCAACTGAGATATTGCAAAGTTATAAATATCATTTCTCCATATAAGCAGCCCTGTTAAGCCAATAAAGAAAATAATTAATACCTTTATAATGGATTTAAGTCATTAAGGAAATAATCAAATTTTAATGAAAGAACCACCTCAACTAAAAGAATGGCCAAAATTCACAGGCAAAGGTGAATATGACCATTTCATTTAATAAAAAATTGATATTCTGAAAGAAGATTATCCCATAACAGATGAATCAATCATCACAAGATTCCATTGATTATATGAAACATTTGCAAAAAGATTGTATTATAGAATAAGCCAGAAAAATGGAAAAAATACCTGCTCTTGGTGGAAAAATTAAATACTAACCCAGCGTGAAAATTATTCCTGGAGGTATAAATAAAAGATAAAATTGAAAATTTATTCATTTACCCAGCCCAAAACCACAATTATAGCTATATTGACATCATGAATGATGGTTTGGAACCACAATTCAACCTCTAGAGTGAAATCTGTCACTATGCAGACATTTGAAGAGCTTAATAGCCCTTCACAGTCCCCAGAAGATATAAAATCAGGTCCTTTCTCACTTTAAATGGCCCATTTTATTATCTTATTGGCATTCTTACATAGCAAAACTGTTATCAATCAGTAGTGTCCTGGAAATCAAATAGATATAGTGAAATCTTAATTACTGCACTAATCTTTACATTCAGAGATATTAGTTTAGTGAAATCAAGGTCCTCAGTAGAATAATCACCATTGTTACCATGTAACAGTAGGAACGTTTTACTTTAGATTATTAAATTTAACCATGTCATGGTCACAATGATAGCTTCTACTTACATTTTATAGCTAATATATAGACTCACCCTGACATTCCTATTGATTCCTTACTGGAAACTTCCTTTAAAGCTATATATTAATGCATGTGGTGGGGTTCAGGTACAGCTCTTCATCAAGTCCAAATTGTTGATTACAATCCTTATGAATCTCTGGTTTTTTTATCTCAATATAAATAAAGCCTACTGAGGCTAGATATGGAGAAAGCCAAATGGGGTCTCTTTAACATTTATGGGCTCTTGAAAAATGCCATTATTATCCTGATGGTAGTGTGTTTGAGGTAATAACTGATTGGAATTCATGATATCACTTCTTAACATGAAAACTCCAAACAGATGCATCTTAAGATGGAAGATTTCTATACAGGAGTATAGAGGCAATATGACAATAGTAAATAAAGTTGGAAATATTGACAGAAACGCTGATGGCTTTAGTAGATAGGAATTACCCAATAAAGCTGAGGAATTAACATCACAGATGTGGGAACAGATTTTCTTGAGGAAGTTAGAGAATGCTAAAAGAAGAAGAATAATTGTCATATTCTTACTCCTCTACTTGACAAATATTGAAAATATGCAGTTTTAGATAATTCTTTGGATGATGTGTGGAAAACCTCATATGAAAATGGAATATTCCAATTATTTGATGTATCTCATATCATAGGTCTAAATAAACATGTGTAATGATGGTCTTATATAGGAGGATGTTAGCTAACACAATATTAATAGAGTGCCATGAAAACATTTTCTCTGAAAATCTGTATTAATATAGAGCAATGAAAAGAATTAAGATGTGTTCTTGGTAGCCATATTGGAGAAAAGATGTCACTGAATACTGTCATAGGTTTAATAGGCATCAAAAGGCCAATAAAGCTACTGGTAAAGGATTTGGTTTCATGATTCATCTGAAATAACCAAGTACATCATTGGAAGTGTTTCATATGAATTAAGTAGCTTAATTACCACCTGATGGTGAAAAAAGCTACAATGCATGTCTGGTTATTGTAAACAGAAAGAGAAAGACTCCAATCTTTTTACCATTTCATAAAGATGACACAGCTATGGAAACAGCTCTTCTAATTTGGAATAGAGCCATATCTCTTGCTTGTCTCTTTAAAAATATCATTAGTGATAGAGACCCAATATTTACATCAGCCTTATGGACAAACGTATATAGGCTTTTGGGTACAAAACTATCATTCTAAACAGCTTATCATCCAAAAACTGATGGACTAGCAAAAAGAATCATTCATTCCCTTGAGGATATTATCAGAAGGTTTTACTCTTATGGCCTAGAGACTAAAGATTCTGATGGCTTTACCCATGATTGGTGTATAATTATACCAGCATTGGAATTAGACTACAAGAATTCCATCCATGATTAAACTGGAAAAACTCCTGCAATTCTTGAAAAAGAATGGAACCTCAACCTGCCAGTTGATACTTTGAAAGAAGACTTGGTTTTATTCATCCAGCTGCTTCAAGCTTTAAGCTATTTCTTGATAAAGTGAGACAGCATGCCAATCAAATCATGAATTATTCCTTTGAATATTATATTTAAAGATGGGGTAAAAGTCATAAGACCCCAGGATTCAAAGTAGGGGATTTAATATTAGCTTCAAATCTTACACTTGATGATATTTGAGGCCCAAAGAAATTGAAAAATTCCATTTCAGGATCACTTATTATTAAATCCCTTCATGGGACAAATTAATTACAAGTAGAACTGACAGGGGAATTGGAGAATGAATATCCAGCCTTCCCTATTTGTGTAGTAAAGAATTATACTTCAAGTGATAAGGAATTATTTCCTTTGAGAAATTAAACACCATTAAAAGTACCACCACTTGATCAAAGTGAGGACGAAAAGGTATTGAAAATCGTAAAAGAAGGAAGACTTAGGTGGGAAATAAAATAGAATACTTAGGCAGTTATAGAAACCTAAATATGGAGATGAGTGGATTTCAGAAAGCAAAATATCTTATTCCTAAAGGTTTATCAGGAGATTCAGACATGATAGAATACCAATTCCTCAATAAGCATCTTTTACTGCATGTGTTGCATCATTGAAAATTATAGGGAGAGAGGTTGGGAAGTGTAATATACCCCCCAATTCAATTGAGGCCATCCTAATTAACAAATAATTCCAGTACAATTCTTTTTGGTGGTAGGGACATGAGCCTGTGAGGTATGAATGAAATGCCCATAAGGACAGAAATACCTTTTATACAGTTTATTTAGTCTTAAGCAGACTTTGAAAATCAATTCCAAACAAAATGTAACAAAAAATATGTATAGCTTTATTTTTTATGAACAAAGTTATGAATATTACACCATTTTTGAATGCCACACCAAAAAGAACCTAAGAAAGACACAGAGAGCTTTATGCCTACAAAAAGCTATTTCTTATGTTATTGGGAGGTCTAAGTGTCACACAATTCAAATATAAATTTTGACAATTCTCATTAAAATTTTCAAATTGTTAATTTTAAGCTTAAATTCAAATTTTCATAAGGTTTATGAAAAATTACAAATATTCAGTTAAAATAAGGTGTAGTGTAAATTTATTTAATTGTCTAAGAATGTTCCATACCAGATATAAACCCTATTTGAGCTCAATTTAAATTGGTTTAAATTCATTGTATGGCTTTGTATAAATAAAAGGGCAAAATTCATGAAAGAAGGTGGGTCAAAGGAAAAATCCAAATAGACTCAGGGTATGCAACCTTTGGGATCTGGAAAAGCTCAATCAAGGTTGGTAACCTGTATCGGAGGATTTTCAATCTTATTCAAATTTAATATTAAAGTATAAACTGATTTATCTCCATTTGGACAGGATGTAAAAGCTGCCAAAGGATAAATCTGTCACAGAGGCTCTTGGACAGAAAAACAAGAGCAGCCTGGCACTCAGCAATCAGGGAACTCACTTGGAAGACTCCAAAAGAATAAAGAAAATAAAAATAAAGAATTGAATTTCTCTAAGAAGAATGCAAGTACACAAATGAGATGCAATAAGAGAAATAGGAAGCCAAATGGCCAAAAAGCCAACCACATAAGTCTTTAATCAATGTTTTAACCTGCCAAAATGAACAATGGAATTAGTAAGGATATGACCACCAAATATCCATTGACAGGTGAAGAAAGAAACAAGAAAGGGTGCTAAATGACTGACTTGATAATATCAGTATTGACTTAACAAAAATGGTAAGATAAATAAAGATAAAATAAAATCAAAATATATTAATTAACTGGGGGAAAACCCCCCAGGGTCAAACAAGGCTGGTATATGTGGAATGTTGAGAGCTTGACTCCTTCAGGCTAGCATTGGTCCTGTATTTCCAGATTGGGAAATGAACTGTGTTGAATAATTTTCCCATGATGTATGATTGAAATACAGGTCTTGATGAATCCAGACTGTATTGAAATGAATGTGGTTGCAAATTTGGATTTATGGAGCATTGACACTTGACAACTTTTTTTGGAACTGCCTCTTGAATATCCCTTGAGAATGAACAGCCAGTATTACCTTGAAGGAATACTGTGAGTGAGAATAACCATTGATTGCTTGATGGTGTCATTGGTATTTGAGCTTATGACACTTGCCCTTGAGCTTTGATGAATCCTCTGGAAGGTGTGCCTTGATGACCTGTTGAAAAGTTGAAATAACCATTTGAAATTGATGCCATTGGATTGCTGCTGAATAAAGATGCATAATAGTGTACAACACCATATATGGCACTTTTGGTTAATGAAGATTAAATGTGGCCAAAGGTCTTTTGGAATGATTCCAGGAGGATAAGAGTGAAACTTGGGTTTTGGAGGCTTCAGAGGTGATGAAGTGTCTTTTGGGGTATTTGGCCATTTTTGGGTTTTTGGCTAAATACAGCTAATTGTCACAACCATGGCAATTCACTTCCTTGGATCCCCATATGGCATATCAAGCCACAGTCTTTTTATGGCCAATTGGCCATATCCATCACCAGTGGCCAATATGGCCACGTCATTATCTTCTGGACCATTTATGGCCATTTGTGTTTTGGGGCCTTCATGGCCCTTCACCTCAATCCAGAACCCATAGTGGCAATTTATGCCCAAATGGGTATTTCTGGTCATTTCCCTCAAAACCAGGGAAAATGGCCCAAATGGCTGTTTTTGGCCATTTGGGCTCATAATGCGCATTTGCGCATTTTTGCGCATTTTGCGTATTTTGCGCACTTTTGCGCATTTGCGCACTTTTTGCGCATTTTGCGCACTTTGCGCATTTGCGCATATTTGCGCACTTTTGCGCATTTTGCGCATTTTTGCGCACTTTGCACATTTGCGCACTTTTGCACATTTTGCGCATTTTTGCGCACTTTGACGCAAAGTGTCCAAAAGACACTTTCCCGCCTTTTGGGCCAGTTTTTGGCTCAGAACCCAAAAGTGGCCAAAAACCCCAAAAGGCCCAGAAACACCATTCCAAGCTCTGAAGCCATTACATCCATCCTTTTCCCTCTGCCTTTCCACCTCAAGACCTTTGGACGTAATCTTCTTGTCAATCAACCAATATGCCATAAATGATGTTATATATCATTGTACATCATTTTTCAACAGTAATTCAATGGTGGCAATATCAAATGCTCATTTCAACATTCCAACATCTCATCACGTCATCAAGGCACCCAATCATTCAGAGGAATCATCAAGGCTCAAGAGCAAGTGTTTCAGCGTCAAAGACCAATGACGCCATCAAGCAGTCATTGGTTATTCTCATTCCAAGTATTCCTTCCAAGGGAATACTTTCAATTCATTCTCAAGTGTATTCAAGAGGCAGTGCCAAAAAGAAGTTGTCAAGTGTCAAAGCTCCACTCAATCCATCTTGGCAACCATATTCATTTCAAATACAGTCTGGATCCATCAAGACCTGTATTTCATTTTCAATCATGGGAAATTCATTCAACCCAATTCAATTTCAATATTAGCCAGCTGTATCAATTCCCAAAAGAATCAATACAGCCTCAAGGATCAATACAGATCAGTTTTCAGCCTGAAGAACTCCAGCTCCCAACTTTTCACATATACCGGCTACCCTTTCCACCCTGGGGGGTTTTCCCCAGTTAATTAATATATTTTGATTTTATTTTATCTCTATTTTCTTTTCACTTTAGTTAAGCAAATACTGATATTATTAAGTCAGTCATTTAGCACCTTTCTCTTTTCTCTTTCTTCGCCTGTCAATGGATATTTGGTGGTCATATCCTTACTAATTCCATTATTCATTTTTGGCAGGTTGAAACAGTGATTAAGGACTTACTTGGTTGGCTCTTTGGCCATTTGGCTTCCCTTTCCTCTTTTGCATCTCATCTTGTACCTGCATATCTTTAGAGGAATTCATTCTTGTTACTTTTATTTCTTTATCCTTTTGGAGTCTTCCAAGTGAGTTCCCTGATTGCTGAGTGCCAGGCCACTCTTGTATTTCTGTCCAAGAGCCCCTGTGACATTATATTAATTAACTCATAATTTCTTTTTCATTCTGTTCATTCTTTCTTTATAATTTCATTCACTCATTTCATCGAAATTATGATTCTTTTACGCTTATGAACTTAATGATTCATCGTCACCTCTCAATTTTCTTTCACTCATTCTTCATTTTGAAAATTGAAAGCTGACCCATTTTTATTTTTGTTATTCTTTTAAAAATCTTTTCAAATCATCAAATTTTCATTCTCATTCATAATTCAGGCGTCATCTTTATTTTCTTTGATTTTCAAATTTTTCATCAAGATATTCAGACACGTTATTCACATCAAGATTCATAATTGATTCATTCTTCAAGAATTTTGGTTTTTAAAGAATAATTCACTTGATTTTGATTGATTGATTGATTTGACATATTTGATTTTTGACCTCAAGAAAATTGATTGGCCTGAAGATTTCATTGATTTTGCTGATTTTTCACATCAAGAATTTTGACATAAATTGACTTTTCTTCAAGATTTTCATTTGATTGATTGATTTTTGCAAGATTTTTGATTTTGATTGATTTGATTGATTGATTTATTGACTTGAAGATCTCATTTGACTTTGATTCATTGATTTACTTCAAGACATTGATTTGATTTGACTTCAAGACTTCATTTGATTTTGATTTATTGACGTACTTGAAGATTTTCACTTTTATTCATTGATTTTCCTCAAGATTTGATTGTTGACTCTTTTCACTTCAAGCAAATTTTGATTTTTAATTCATTTATTTCATTTTGTTCCTGATATCATGCCTGTTCAACACTCACCTCCGGCAAGACAGACAAGATCTCAGGCCAGAGCTCAAGCTGTTCTCACTCCAACTCCAAGAGCTCCTCTAGATGGCACCCCAGCAGTTCCTCAACTGAGGGCCCAATTAGATAGAGGACCCCGCATGGAAGGAGCAGCACCATCCAGGAAGGAAGGAAGAGGGCCAAGAAGATCATGTTCATTCTCAGGAGTAGTTGGCGGATTTCAAGGAACTTCAAGGACTATTTTCAAAGGTCCAGGTGAAGATGGTGAAGAGGAGGAGGAGAATTCTGTGGAAGAGGAAGAGTCTGATGGTACTGAAGGTGTCCCTGCTCCGGTGGAGGCATCCCAAGGTACTGGAGGACCAACTCTAGCCCAGTCTAATCAGCCTGTCTCTCATCAGTCTGAACCATCCCTATTGGCCATCATGCAGCAAATGACTCAGATTATGGCCAATCTTCAAGCAGCTTCATCCTCTGAAGCATCAAGACCACCAGCCTTCAAGACTCCATCTATGAAGGCACCGGAATGCTTTGATGGGACTCAGCCCTTCAAAGTTAGAAGCTTTATTCAGTCTTGTCAATTGATTTTTCACAATGATCCGGCAAACTTCGCTCAAGACAGAAAGAAGGTCCTTTATGCCACTTCATTTCTCATTGGTAGGGCTGCAAAATGGATTGAGCCTTATCTTTCCAATCTCACCAATCAAGATTCAAATTACCTTCTCAATTCTTGGCGTTTGTTTGAATCTCAACTCTTCACTCTATTTGGTGACCCAAATGAAGTCAGAAAAGCAGAAGCTGAGTTGGATTCTTTAAGAATGAAAGAAGGTGGGCATGTATCATTATACATTGCTGATTTCAGAAGCTTAGTCTCAAGAATCGGGGATTGGGGTGAAAGAGCTCTCATCCATCATTTCAGGAAGGGATTGCCATCCAGGATTTTGGATCAATTGGCCTCCCATCCTTCAAGAATTGACTCTCTTCAAGACTTAATGGACGTTACCCTGGAACTTGATACCAGGTACCATGAGAGGCAAAATGAAAAGAGTCATCATCAAGAGAAGAAGCCAGAAGCCTCAAAGTCAAGTTCTTCTCATCCTCAAAATTCTTCAAGTTCAAGTCATAAGAAGAAGAAGAATTTTCAGAAGAGGGACAAGCCCCATTCTTCTTTGTTGAATAAAGATTTCAAGCTCATGAACTCTGAAAAAGAAAGAAGAATCAAGGAGGGTCTTTGTACCTATTGTGGTGGGAAGCATAGTCTTGAGTCCTGTTTCAAAAGGCCTCAAAACAAGCTTACCCAACCGTCAGGCAAATTTCCCAGCCAGGGAAAAGCCTGAGTGAAGATCATGTTGTGTTCAATGGTCTTCACAGTTTTCCATCCAGAGCACAATTGTGCATTCTGAATACTGGTGTCAAAAATTCTCTTAAATTTTTTGTTTTTTCTTCTCTCTCTGATATGTTTTACAGTATTCTCATTGATTCTGGTGCTACCAACTCATTTATTGCAAAGCAGTTTGTTCACAAGTATTCTTTGACCATGTCAGAACTCCCGGAGAAGATTCCCCTTATTATTCTTGACTCCTCTGAGTCTCCTTCTTTATTTGTGACTCACCATACTAAATATATGGTTGAGCTCCCTTCCTTCCCAAGCTTTGAATGGGACTTTTTAGTCATTGATACTCCCAAGGGAGAAGACCTCATATTGGGCTTTGACTTTCTTAATCATTTTAATCCGTTTATTGATTGGAGGCAAGGATTGATCACCTTTAATTCTGATCATAAGGACTATAATGATCCTTCAATTTCTTTCAGTAATGACTTTTCTTCTGCCAAATCATGTGCAGCTCTGGTTGGTGATTCTAGAACACCATCTTTTCCGTCTTCTGTCCATATTCCTTCCATTAATTCCCATCAGTCATTACTATCATCTAGAGATGAAGTCTTCAAAGAGATTCAAGATGTTGGAGAAGATAATTCTGTATCTTCACTTCATCTCTTCTTTGGGAATATGGACCTTCCTCCTTCATCTTATCATGACTCCCTGGAGGAGTTGTGGGATGAAGAGGAAGAGCCAGAAGAAATAGAAACCGTGATGAAGGTTGTTCCTTCTGTTTATCACCAATATTTGGATGTATTTTCCAAGGTGAAAGCAGAGAAACTTCCTCCTCACCGCGCCTGTGATCATCATATCGAGCTGGAGGGGTCTCTACCTCCAGTTGGGGTGATCTAATCTTTATCAAACCAAGAGTCAGATACACTCAGGGCCTACATTTCAGAGAATGTAGAGAAAGGTTTCATCCGGCCAAGCTCCTCTTCTACAGGGGCACCTGTTCTTTTTGTCAAAAAGAAAGACGGTGGCCTCCGTTTGTGTGTTGATTACCGCAAGCTCAATGCTGTTACTAGGAAGAACAAGTATCCTGTTCCTCCTATGAATCAGCTTCTCACTGTTTTCAATGGTTCTTCTATCTTCTCCAAGATTGATTTGCGTGGTGCATATAACCTGCTCAGAATCAAGGAAGGTGATGAACATTTGACTTGTTTTAGAACCAAATATGGTAGTTATGAGTACTTGGTTATGCCATTTGGGCTTACCAATGCTCCTGCTTCTTTTCAAAATCTCGTCAATGATATTTTTTATGATCTTCTTGATGTTTATGTTGTGGTTTATTTGGATGACATTATGGTCTTTTCCAAATCTGAGGAAGAACATGTCACTCATGTGTCCACTGTTCTTTCCAGACTCAGAGCCAATAACCTCTTTGCTAAGGCGTCCAAATGCCTATTTCATGTTTCAAGTGTGGAATATCTTGGTTATGTAGTTTCTTCTGAAGGCCTCAAGATGGACCAAGCAAAAGTCCAGCAAATTCTCAATTGGCCACCTCCAAGAAACCTCAAGGCTCTTCAATCATTCCTTGGCTTTGCCAATTTTTACCGCCGTTTCATCAAGAATTATTCAAAGAAAATTAGTTCACTCACAAGTTTCCTCAAGAAAGATTCCCGTTTTCCCCTCAATGAGGAAGCTCTTAGACAGTTTCATCAACTCAAAGAGGCATTCACCACTGCTCCAATCCTTTCTCATTTCAATCCTTCTCTACCCACCATTGTAGAGACCGATGCATCAGATTATGCCTTGGGTGCTGTACTGAGTCAGGTCTCTGACTCAGGAAAACATCCCATTGCATTTGATAGCCGCAAGCTTCTCCCAGCTGAGCTCAATTATGAGATTCATGACAAGGAACTCCTTGGCATAGTCTGGGCTCTCAAGCGCTGGAGAGCTTTCCTTCTTTCCATTTCTTCCCCTTTTGAAGTTCTCACCGATCATTCATCGCTTCAATATTTCATGTCTTCCAAGATTCTCACTCGCCGTCAAGCCCGCTGGGCTGAATTTTTATCTGAATTTCATTTCTCAATCACTTACCGCCCTGGCCGCTTGGCCACCCTTCCAGATGCCTTGTCACGTCGGGACGACGTTTACCCGGAGAGGGGGGACGATTTCATCAGCAAGAATCCAATGAACTATCAGAAGATAATCAAGCAAGATGAAATTCAAGCCTCAAAGTTTTTTGCAGTCAAGGTGGATTCATTTTCAAATTTGATTGATTCAATTCAGAAGGCAGTGTGGCAAGATTCTCAATATAGAAGTGTCCTTGAAGATTTGGGTAAAGGTAAATCTGTCCAAGATTATTCTCTTGATTCCTCTTCCAAACTTCTCCTTTTCAAAGATTGGGTGGTGGTCCCAAATGACCCCACAATTCAACTCAATATACTTCAAAAGCGGCATGACTCTCCTCTAGCTGGACACCCTGGCCAAGAGAAGACTCTCAAACTTGTCAAGCGGGATTTCCACTGGCCCGGCATGACTCAATTTATCAAGGATTATGTCTCATCCTGTCAACAGTGTTCAAGAAACAAAAATATTCATCACAAGAAGTTTGGACTCCTCAAGCCTCTTCCAATTCCAAGTGGTCCTTGGATTTGTCTTTCAATGGATTTCATCACTCAACTGCCACTGTCCAATTCCTTTGATTCAATTTTAGTCATAGTGGACAGATTCTCAAAAATGGCGGTTTTTATTCCAACAATAGCTTCAATCACTTCATTAGATTTGGCCCATTTATTCATCAAGAATATTTTCTCAAAGCATGGCCTTCCTTCAAGCATTGTTAGTGATCGAGGTTCACTTTTTGTTTCTTCCTTTTGGACCAACCTTTGTCAGCAGCTCAAGATTTCAAGAGACTTGTCAACTGCTTATCATCCAGAAACTGATGGACAGACAGAGAGGGTAAATCAGATACTAGAACAGTACCTTCGGATGTATGTCAGTTATCATCAAGATGATTGGAACACCTGGCTCCCTCTGGCTGAATTTGCCTACAATAACTCTGACCACTCTTCAACAAAACAATCACCGTTTTTCACTGTTTATGGAAGAGATCCTCAATTTGACTCAGTTCACATCACTCAAGATACTCCTGCTGGAAAGTTATCAACAAAAATCCAATCAGTACAGCAAGATGTCAAGAGAGAACTTGAAGTTGCCATAAACAGGTTTAAGAGGTATGCAGATAAAAGTAGAGCAAGTCCACCTGTTTTCAATCCCGGTGACATGGTATGGCTCTCTTCCAAGAACATCAAATCAACCAGACCCACAAAAAAGCTGTCTGAAAGATGGCTGGGTCCTTTTCCAATCTTGAAGAAAGTCAGCACTCATGCCTACCACCTCAAGCTTCCATCTCAATGGAAATCCATCCACCCAGTTTTCCATATTTCCCTTTTGGAACCAGTCAAGATGTCAACAATCCCAAATAGGCATCAAGAGCCTCCTCCTCCAATCACCATTGAAGAAGAAGAGGAATGGGAAGTCTCTCAAATACTGGACTCAAAGCTCAAGAGAGGAAAATTATGGTATCTGGTGGAATGGAAAGGTTTCAGTCAAGACCCAGAAAGATCCACTTGGGAACCAACCAAAAACCTCAAGAATTGTCCTGAACTTGTCAAAGATTTTCATTCTTTATATCCTGACAAGCCTGGGCCCAACTCTTCAAAAGCTTGATTCATTATGGTGCTTGGTGGGGAGAGGAATTACCAAAAGTAAGTCCCACTCCTGGTATGCACCTTTAGGGGTATTCTACTCTGTTTTTGTTGTAAGCATCACCTTGGCCACTCTGTGAGCACTTTGCAATTTTGGACACAGATCTTTGGCATGGCTTTCAACTTCATTTCCAATCCTATGGCCATTTTCACTTGGGACAAATGGGCCATTCACTTTTCAATTCATTTCCAAGATTCCAAATTCAAATTCATTCCTTCAACAGTTTTGTTTTATTTTGATGGCACTGGCGGGAGTGGTAATTACCAAAAGTAAGTTCCTCTCCTGGTGTGCACTTCCCTGAGGGGTCTACAATCTTGTCAAAACATCACCTTGGCCACTTTGTGAGCACCTGGCATCAAATTTATCTTTCCAGATCCTTGGCCAATTTCAAAATCAGTTATCAACCTCCGTGATGAAGATTGAAACCTCCTCAAGATTCAATTCATTTCTCTTTTCTTTTTCCTTTTCTTTTCTTAATTTCATTTTCATTCTTTATTATTATTTTATTTTCATTTTTAAATTTTCTTTTATCACGTCAATTATCACGTCAAAAATTTTCATTCATTTTAAAATTCAATTCCAATCATGAAGCCAATGTCAAAAGAAGATCAAGCAAGTCCCGCGTCAAATGTCAATTTTTAATATCAGTCTTCAAATTTTTATCTTAATCAATCCTCTTGAATCACTCTCTCAAAATCTTTCCAATAGCCTCAACAGGCTTCACCTTGTATTGGTGCTCAGGAGCTCACCATTTCAAGGTGGGGGGTACTGTCACAACCATGGCAATTCACTTCCTTGGATCCCCATATGGCATATCAAGCCACAGTCTTTTTATGGCCAATTGGCCATATCCATCACCAGTGGCCAATATGGCCACGTCATTATCTTATGGACCATTTATGGCCATTTGTGTTTTGGGGCCTTCATGGCCCTTCACCTCAATCCAGAACCCATAGCGGCAATTTATGCCCAAATGGGTATTTCTGGTCATTTCCCTCAAAACCAGGGAAAATGGCCCAAATGGCTGTTTTTGGCCATTTGGGCTCATAATGCGCATTTGCGCATTTTTGCGCATTTTGCGCACTTTTTGCGCATTTGCGCACTTTTTGCGCACTTTGCGCATTTGCGCATATTTGCGCACTTTTGCGCATTTTGCGCATTTTTGCGCACTTTGCGCATTTGCGCACTTTTGCGCATTTTGCGCATTTTTGCGCACTTTGACGCAAAGTGTCCAAAAGACACTTTCCCGCCTTTTGGGCCAGTTTTTGGCTCAGAACCCAAAAGTGGCCAAAAACCCCAAAAGGCCCAGAAACACCATTCCAAGCTCTGAAGCCATTACATCCATCCTTTTCCCTCTGCCTTTCCACCTCAAGACCTTTGGACGTAATCTTCTTGTCAATCAACCAATATGCCATAAATGATGTTATATATCATTTTACATCATTTTTCAACAGTAATTCAATGGTGGCAATATCAAATGCTCATTTCAACATTCCAACATCTCATCACGTCATCAAGGCACCCAATCATTCAGAGGCAAGAGCAAGTGTTTCAGCGTCAAAGACCAATGACGCCATCAAGCAGTCATTGGTTATTCTCATTCCAAGTATTCCTTCCAAGGGAATACTTTCAATTCATTCTCAAGTGTATTCAAGAGGCAGTGCCAAAAAGAAGTTGTCAAGTGTCAAAGCTCCACTCAATCCATCTTGGCAACCATATTCATTTCAAATACAGTCTGGATCCATCAAGACCTGTATTTCATTTTCAATCATGGGAAATTCATTCAACCCAATTCAATTTCAATATTAGCCAGCTGTATCAATTCCCAAAAGAATCAATACAGCCTCAAGGATCAATACAGATCAGTTTTCAGCCTGAAGAACTCCAGCTCCCAACTTTTCACATATACCGGCTACCCTTTCCACCCTGGGGGGTTTTCCCCAGTTAATTAATATATTTTGATTTTATTTTATCTCTATTTTCTTTTCACTTTAGTTAAGCAAATACTGATATTATTAAGTCAGTCATTTAGCACCTTTCTCTTTTCTCTTTCTTCGCCTGTCAATGGATATTTGGTGGTCATATCCTTACTAATTCCATTATTCATTTTTGGCAGGTTGAAACAGTGATTAAGGACTTACTTGGTTGGCTCTTTGGCCATTTGGCTTCCCTTTCCTCTTTTGCATCTCATCTTGTACCTGCATATCTTTAGAGGAATTCATTCTTGTTACTTTTATTTCTTTATCCTTTTGGAGTCTTCCAAGTGAGTTCCCTGATTGCTGAGTGCCAGGCCACTCTTGTATTTCTGTCCAAGAGCCCCTGTGACACTAATACAGCTTAAAACTATATTTGCACAAAGTGCAAAAAATGCACAAAACTGGCAATTAAGCCAAAAAAGGTCTGATATAGCCTTTTAGGCATATTTCACACAATACATGAAAAATATGGCCTAAATGGCTTAATACAGCCAAATGCGCAAAAGTGCACAAAATGCGCAAAATGTGCTCAAAAAGTGCAAAAAGTGCAAAAACTGTATTTAAAGCTTAAAACTCCCAATACAGGCTTTTGGGCTGTATTTTCCCTGTTGTATGGAAGATACTCAAGATGCGTAAAAGCAAGGAGACAGCCTAGAATGGCTTGATGATGGTGAAGCGGCGAGGTTGGCCCCATATGATAAAATGACCATTAAGGCCATAAAACCTGAAAATGGCCAATTTGGCCAATGATTATGGATATGGCCAGACTGCCATATATTGGATATGGCATGGATATGCCATATTGAGGTCCAAGAGGGTGTATTTCCATGGTTGTAACAAAATCCCCATATGCAGACTTGTAATCAAGTGTCAGGGTGAGTCTATGTAGTAGCTTAAAAATAGTAAATACAAGCTAGCACTATGACTGTGACACACAAAAAATAAATAATAAATGAAATCTTCAGGTCCTACTGCTATGTGGTAACAGTGGTGATGAGTCTATTGAGGACCTGGGTTGCAATGCTCTAATATCTTTGACTGTAAAGAAACACTACAATAATTAATTATTTTAATTATATCAATATAATCCTAAGAGTACTACTGGTATAAGACAGTTTTACTACGTAAGGATGTTAATTCATGATAAGATGAGTCTTTTCCAGTGAGGAAAGACCTGCTTTTATCTCCTCTGAGGACTGTGAAAGACTGGTAGGCTCTTCACACGTCTACAGAGTGAAAATTTTCACTCTGGAGGCTGGGTTGTGGTTCTGTACCATCAATTATGACGTCAGCACAGTCAGAATTGTGGTTTTTGGACCACAAATGATCATTCTGGATCAATACAGGGTGAAAAAACTCTTCACAGGCCACGTCAGCACCATTGTGACGTGTCCAGAGTGTCTGGATGACTAATATTAGTCATTCTGGGCGGGTTTAAGCTTTAAACAACCATTATTTTAAGTATCAAGCCAGTACTGGTTGGTACAGGTTTGGTACAGACCAGTATTGGTCAAAATACTTCCAACCAAGATATCTTAGTCAGTTTTTGAGATATCAAGAATCCAAGAGCACAGAATTGAAGGGCTTAATGAGCTCTTCAATTTGGTATGCTTCATGTTTACCCTTCTTTTAAATAGAAAAAGTTATAAGGGTTTTAAGCTTTTGGATGTAATTTTGTACATCAGTATGAGGCTTCAAAAACTTCCATGCCAGATATCTTCTCCAATTTGGAAGATATCTGTATTCTGATGATACAGTTTTGTAGGGCTTGATTAGCTCTACAGTTTGGTATATTACACTGTACAGTTGTATGAGTGTATGCCAAAGATACAGGGGTTTCTTTATATGGTTAGTTTCAGAAATCCTGTATTTTGAGATGTAAACCTTTAAACCAAGATCCCTCTGTCAATTTTGAAGATAGAGGGGTCTAAGGTATCTCAAATTAAAGCTCTCACTCAGACCTTCAATTTGGCTGTACTTTTGTACAGTTTTGTACAAGCCCTCCTACACCTTTGAGGGGTTGTTGGTGGAAAAAAGGTGGTATAATGGTATCTCCTGATTTAGGAGTGCTACAGATGAATAGATGATACCATTGGATAGCTCTACCTTAGAGCTTCAAGAAAAAAACCATTCTGGTTGGGGTTTCATGAAATATGTATAAGTTAGATTAGAGGCTAGAATAAGAGTTTTTGCTTATTTGGTCTTATCTTTGATAGGGCATATTTTTGTCCTTTCTTATTATATTTGAGGAGGTTTCCTCTTTATAATTTACTTGTATTGGCTATATTTGTCCAATACTCCTCATACCATTACTTATGGTATGTTGGATGTCATGCTGGTGCTCTGTTTTGAGTCGCAGGCTGACATACCCTCCCTCCAAAAAAGGCTCATCATTGATGAGACTCTTTTGTCCTTATGGAGGCTCTTGATCCTTTCAAAAAAGAATCTTTATCTGAAACATCATCCAGATTTACCCATTGGTCTTTTTCTGGTGGTTTATTCCTTCTTTCTGTTAAATAATCCCTATTGGAATATCTTTTTATTTGATTGGGGTTGTCAGTTTCAAAGTAGAACTTTCTTTGTTTGTCTTGCCCAATTATCAAGTAACTCTCTAGGGAATTATGTATGCTTATTCCATAGATTTTATGGTACTCTGCACCCATTAAAAATCCATCAAACGTAGCATTTTCAAGTACCACAAATTCAATGTGTAGTCTGAGGTTTCCCATTTTGTGTGGTATTATAATTATTTTTTGGATTATTCCAAGTGACTTCACTTTGCCTGCAGCACTTTTAAAGCTTCTTGCTTTTGTTAAAAGCATCTCTGCATTCCACATTGGAAAGTGTCTGTCCAAGTATTCTTTGGCTACCACTGAGCAATTTGCTCCTGTGTCAAAAATCAAAGGATGCTTTTTATTTTCAATGTATACATCAAGCTTTGATTTTGCTCCATGAATAAAGGCCATACCAGTTTTGGGTACTTCCAAATACTCTTTAGCATCAATGGTTCTGCCACTTCTGTCTTCACCATTTTTGGGTTGAATGAGTTCTGGTTTCAAAGAGTTTCCTAGGACTGATTCTGTTTTCTCATCCTCATACTCTAATAAATATTGTTCAATAGGCTCTGATCCACTGTCTGAATCCTGTCTTAGCCCATTTCCCATGCTGTCAGAGTCAGATTTGTACTCCATGTGTTCTTCTACTGACTCTTCCTCTATTGCAAATATTTTCTTTTTTCCCTTGGGACAATTATTTGCATAGTGGTCAGGTGATCCACAGTTATGGCATGTGTTCCTTCTCCTTGGTGCTTCTTCACCATTAGTAGGTTTGAGGTCTTTTTCCATGAGTATCTTTGGTTTTTCTCTGCTATCATGTGACCTATAGGGTGAACTACTGCCAATTGATGTCTTTTTTCTGACATCTTGTATGACATTTGCTATGTCATCAATGCTGCTTATTTTGCTGCATCTGCACTTTACTGCATGTTCTAAGTCTCCTGGAAGTTTTGTCAGAATCTTATGATTTCTCATCTCTATTGTCATGTTTGGATCAATAGATTTGAGTCTTTTTGTTTGTTTAAGACACCATTCATAAGGGTCTTTTTCTGTAGAGTATCTGTCACTCTCAAAAGAGATGGTTTTTTGCCAAATCCAAGTACCATTGCTGTACTTTTGTATTATTTGGTTTCTCCACCATGGCCAGCTTTTCCTACCATGTATCTCTTTCATTTCAGTGTACCATATATTTGCATGGCCTCTGAATGCAGTGTTGAGTCTTGTGGTGATCCAGTAGTCTGGTATCTTTGGTACATCAACAAAAAGTCCATTAATATAATCAATAAGCTCCATATGATTATATTCTCCAATTCCTGAGAATTTGGGCCAGTTTACCACGTCAGGTAATTGCTTTAATGCTTGTTTCTCAGAGTAACTGAGGTTCTCACCATCTTGGTAAATTGACTCAGACCTTAACTTTGGATCCTGGGATTCAGGAGCTTGGTTTTCTGATTCTTCCTCTTTTACTTTGGTTATTGGTTTATCATCTTGAGTTGTTTGAGGGAAGAAATTATCTTCTTTTTCCTCCTTTTTATAGAGAAAATCCACTTCTTTTTCCAGGATTTCCTGTTGATATTGGATATTTCTTAAATCTCTTCTCACAGCTTGTTGTTCCTCTAGTATTGAGTTCAACTGTTTGTTTTTAGTTTCAAATTCTGCCCAAATTCTGGATAGATTTGTGTTCAAGTCTTCTATGACTGTTGCTTGGAAGGAATTTTCTTCCTTGAGTGTTTTCATTTCTGAAGTCACTTCTTGAACATGATCATATGTCCAATCCATGAATTTACCCATGTTGGACCATATGAAACTACTACCTCTGGAATCTGTGGTTTCAAATTTTTGAGGCGGTATTTTATCATCAATAGACTTAAGCTGAGGATCAATTGATTCTGAGCTAACACTATTGGTAGGTACAGTGTCTTTTAGGATTTGTGTTCCTCTTGGACTAATTTTATTCATTGTTTCATCAAAGGATCTGATTCTATCTTCTCCTTCCTGAAAGAATTCTTGTTCTCTACTAGGGCTCCATTTCCTCTGCTGGAAACCACCAGGGATGACTGGAGAGTCCTGGAAATATTGTCCTTTAGATTTAAAGTCCTGTAGCTGTTGGACTGGTGTGGGAAAGATGGCATTTCTTCTTCCATGCCTTGGTGTTCCTGAATCAGATTGGGCTCTTCCATATGCCAAGAATTCTCTATGGCTTGGATTTCTGTTTGATTCCCTCTGATTCAAGTCTCTTCTGAGAGTATGAAATGGCTGTTGAGATTCCAACTTTTCATTTCTTCCAGAATCTTTTGGCAAGTAATAAGATTTACTTATACTTTTTGCCTCATTATTCCAATTTCCTCCCATGATACTCCCATGGTTAAGGTTTTGCTGTCCATACTCCATGTGAAAAAGTCTTTTAGGAGTACATGAATATGAGTTATTTTCCCTGCATCTGTCCAATTTTTTTGTTGGACTGGGCTGAATTTGGTTTGGGGTGGGACTTTGAGCAGGAGTTTCCTGATAATAAGTCCTTTGTTGGTTATTTGATCCAGAAGGGGGTGGCCCTCTCCCTCTGTTTCTTCTTTGCCAGATTTCTGGCTGATTTCTTGGGTATCCAAGATTTCTGAGAAATGGAGTTGTCATGTTAAAAAATGACAAAAGACAAAAATTCTGTATTTTCCAAGGTTTCTTTACCTTTAAAAGGCCCTTGGACTGATTTTTGCTTTATACTCCTTGGCAATTTGCTTGGGAGTTAGTACTGCCTCCTTGTCTTTGAGGCTGGTACAGATGAATTTCACTGTGATTTTGTCTCAAATGGAATGTATTTTTTCCACTTTGAAAGAAAATGGAGAAGGTTTGTAATTCAATTTGAATAAACAAAATTTCCAATTCCTTACTGTTATTTCTTCTGAGTTTGGTTTTATATTTGAGTTTTAATTATTTATTATTATTATTATTTTATTTTTTATTTTTTGAAGAAATAACAGTTTTGTTTCACTTATTTTTATAAGTAAAGTAGTTAATATTAAAAGTTTATATTATTAAACTTGAATATTATTGATAAGTTATTTACTTATTTTTATTTATTTATTTTTTTATTTTTTAAAAAAAATTGATGAATTTTTCCTTAACTTGAGTAGAAAGGATTCTTCTTCAATAATATTCAATTTGAATATTAAAGAATTGAAATAATAATAAAATTATTATTTAAATATTTATTGTTGGTTTACAATAAATATTATGATTTAACTTAATTTTACACAATTTGGTAAAAATTAATTATGCTTTCTATTTAAATATACTATTTGTATATAAAAATAAGTTTGGGAAGTTAATAATAATTACTTATTATTATTAAAATTGATGAATTTTTCCTCAACTTGAGTAGAAAGATTCTTCTTCAATAATATTCAATTTGAATATTAAAGAATTTAAATAATAATAAAATTATTATCTAAATATTTATTGTTGGTTTACAATAAATATTATGATTTAAATTAATTTTACACAATTTGGTAAAAATTAATTATACTTTCTATTTAAATATACTATTTGTATATAAAAATAAGTTTGAGAAGTTAATAATAGTTACTTATTATTATCAATTTTCGTGGTAAATTGATAACAATGACTTATTATTATTAAGATATTTTTTTTTGATTATTTATCAAAAAAAGAAAATTTTAATCAATTTTTCCTCAACTTGAGTAAAAAAAGATCTTCTTCAATAATATTCAATTTGAATATTAAAGAATTGAAATAATAAAATTATTATTTCAATATTTATTGTTGATTTACAATAAATATTATGATTTAAATTAATTTTTACACAATTTGGGAAAAAATAATTTTTTTTTATTTAAATATACTGTTTGTATATAAAAATAAATTTGAAAAATTAATAATAATTATTTATTATTATTAATTTTCGTGAAAATTGCAATATAAAGCTTTGAAGAGTATAAATACTCAAAAATAAAATAAAATATATTATTTAATATATTTTGATAAAATACAATATATAAAAAATATATATTATATTTTTATAATATAAGAGATGAAAATTAGTTAAAAAATGAAAAAAACTCGAAATTGTACTTACTTTTATAGTAAAAAACCTTCAAAAATAGTGAAGATGATCCAAAAATCGCCAAAATAGGTCCAGGATAGGTTAAAACAACGGCCAGGCCCCCAAAATGTCAGGGTGAGTCTATGTAGTAGCTTAAAAATAGTAAATACAAGCTAGCACTATGACTGTGACACACAAAAAATAAATAATAAATGAAATCTTCAGGTCCTACTGCTATGTGGTAACAGTGGTGATGAGTCTATTGAGGACCTGGGTTGCAATGCTCTAATATCTTTGACTGTAAAGAAACACTACAATAATTAATTATTTTAATTATATCAATATAATCCTAAGAGTACTACTGGTATAAGACAGTTTTACTACGTAAGGATGTTAATTCATGATAAGATGAGTCTTTTCCAGTGAGGAAAGACCTGCTTTTATCTCCTCTGAGGACTGTGAAAGACTGGTAGGCTCTTCACACGTCTACAGAGTGAAAATTTTCACTCTGGAGGCTGGGTTGTGGTTCTGTACCATCAATTATGACGTCAGCACAGTCAGAATTGTGGTTTTTGGACCACAAATGATCATTCTGGATCAATACAGGGTGAAAAAACTCTTCACAGGCCACGTCAGCACCATTGTGACGTGTCCAGAGTGTCTGGATGACTAATATTAGTCATTCTGGGTGGGTTTAAGCTTTAAACAACCATTATTTTAAGTATCAAGCCAGTACTGGTTGGTACAGGTTTGGTACAGACCAGTATTGGTCAAAATACTTCCAACCAAGATATCTTAGTCAGTTTTTGAGATATCAAGAATCCAAGAGCACAGAATTGAAGGGCTTAATGAGCTCTTCAATTTGGTATGCTTCATGTTTACCCTTCTTTTAAATAGCAAAAGTTATAAGGGTTTTAAGTTTTTGGATGTAATTTTGTACATCAGTATGAGGCTTCAAAAACTTCCATGCCAGATATCTTCTCCAATTTGGAAGATATCTGTATTCTGATGATACAGTTTTGTAGGGCCTGATTAGCTCTACAGTTTGGTATATTACACTGTACAGTTGTATGAGTGTATGCCAAAGATACAGGGGTTTCTTTATATGGTTAGTTTCTGAAATCCTGTATTTTGAGATGTAAACCTTTAAACCAAGATCCCTCTGTCAATTTTGAAGATAGAGGGGTCTAAGGTATCTCAAATTAAAGCTCTCACTCAGACCTTCAATTTGGCTGTACTTTTGTACAGTTTTGTACAAGCCCTCCTACACCTTTGAGGGGTTGTTGGTGGAAAAAAGGTGGTATAATGGTATCTCCTGATTTAGGAGTGCTACAGATGAATAGATGATACCATTGGATAGCTCTACCTTAGAGCTTCAAGAAAAAAACCATTCTGGTTGGGGTTTCATGAAATATGTATAAGTTAGATTAGAGGCTAGAATAAGAGTTTTTGCTTATTTGGTCTTATCTTTGATAGGGCATATTTTTGTCCTTTCTTATTATATTTGAGGAGGTTTCCTCTTTATAATTTACTTGTATTGGCTATATTTGTCCAATACTCCTCATACCATTACTTATGGTATGTTGGATGTCATGCTGGTGCTCTGTTTTGAGTCGCAGGCTGACATCAAGGTTTTAAGAACTCCAGAACCTTCAAAAACCTTGAATAAGATTAAATTTTGACTCTATAAGTATTCAAACATTATCAAAAGGTAAATGCTGGTGTGTATTGCTACTTTATGTGGAAAAATAGCAATAACTTAAAATTTCATCAAAAATACAATTCTCAATAGATTTGCTTGAAATTTAACACATATTAAAGTTCAATGAGATGTGTGTAAGTTGAACTGTAAGTATATTTCTTTAACAGGATTCTTTGGTACTTTGCCTTTAAATTAGCAGTTTTAATTATTCTCTAAGGAAATTGATATTTCTTTCAAACTTGATTAAAAATCCAGTTTAGGATATTTTGACTTGAGATTTTATTTGTAAGTTGTTCAATTGATGAAAGTTGATAAAAGTAAACGTATTTTATATTTCAATCAAAAAAATCAACCAAAAAAAGGACTAATCTCACTTGGAGTTAAGAATAACAATGGTAGCTTTGAATTGAAATGAAACGTAACTTACCTTAAGGTAAGAGCCTTATTTTTAAGTATGGTTTTTTACTTTTGATCTGGAAAAGCCCTTTAGATCCCTTATGAATCATGAGAGCGTCTCTCAAGGCATAAAAGAGCCTTCACACCACATTTTTTGTCCAGAACAATGATCATTCATTCAAGAAGGCATTCTAAACAGGTAATATTTTATTCCATATACAATCTTATATTATCAAAATAATTCTTAAGCAGTTCTAATCATATAATTTGGATTAAATTTTGAATATCACCAAAAATATATTCTATTATATGAAGCTGTTCTCTTAAATTACCTTTTGAATACACAAATTTCTTCTAAAAATTCTCAAAATAATAGCATATTTCTTCAGAATATTGTTTTTGCAATGTTTTTAGCTTATAAATATTATTTAATACTATAAATGTCATTTTACTCATTTTATTGAATAAATATTATAAGTATATTTTCGCTGAATTTTTATATCTTTTTTATCTAGTATTTGTTTTTATATAGAATTTCTCTAAATAATTATCTCCCCACAGCGTGTGTGATAGTTTCTTCTATAAGTAATATTCTTATTATTTGTAGGTGGTTAATATCATTATTCTCCACATAGAATTGTCTCATTAAGAGTATTCAAATATCTTATTATTATAACTGTCACTGACTATAATAATGATAGAATAGCTATAGTTTACTATATGAATTTTATACAATTGCTTTTGATAATTATATTAATTTGTGGCTATAATATTTAGCTATATTATATTTTATACTGAGGAAAGTCATAGTCCTCTTGATATTTGTTACTATTATCAAATCTTTCATAGGAAAGCCTTAGATGAAAGGATACATCTGAAAGTACTCCAAGCCTCTTTGAGGAAAGAAGAGTGTAATGAATTTCTATTCTTCTTTAAAGAGAGGTTATGTCAACCTGAGAATCAAGACCATATTAAATTCATGACATTCAAAAGTACCATAAACACGGTATATAGGAAGTAATGAAATACACACTTTTAAGCTTCATTGAGCCAAATAAAGGTACAATGAGTCCACAAACACAAATTCTGTATCCTAAAAATGTTGTTTTGTACATCAAAGCATCTGAAATAGTAAGCCCCCTTTCAAGAAATATTGTTCTTATTCACAAACAATTAGAATTAAGAAGGTTATCAAAGCTGTGAGCACTTGATGATTATAAAGCTCAATCTTCACCTCTTGTCTAAAATATGGATTTCGGATCCCAGACACATCAGGTGGGGCCTATTATTAGATTTCTCAATGAGGCTTATCCAATGATACTCTTTCCAAGACTATAGCACCACTTTATCAAAGCCTAATACACAAATATTATTTGAGAAACCTGGAAAAAATAGCTTTTTTCACCTCCCATCCATCTTCCACAGTTTTGATGAGATACCTATCTATCAAAGTATTTTCTTTAAAATCTACAGTAGGGATACATAAAAATTTTACCTTTCTTTCTTTATATTACAAAGATAAATACTTATTGGTACATCTCTTTTAAAACAAGAGAAAAACTCTTTTACAGAAAATTCAAAGTACTTTGGACATATATACCTTTCACAGACTTTATTCAAATTGGGCCATAGGTAAACCATTCTTCAAAATCTTACATGTGGATACATTTTGAGCTAATTCCGAGCTTTTTATCTTGAGAAATGATACATTTCTGGAGTATTTAAGATTATAATCCCATAGCAAGTGGTATTTTGGGAGACTATCCCAGAAAATTGAGCTATAAGGTGCCAAATCTTCCAAAATGCTTTTGATCAGTTGATTACTCATTTTTTTGATAATATATTATTTCACCTTCCTGTAAAGGGTGTTACTGTGGGATACTCTCTCATATAATTAGATCATTAGTAATAAAAGCTATTGAAATTATGATTAAGCTTTGATTACTCATGAACTTTCTAATTGGAGTCTCTCAGACATTTAATAGACAGCTTGTTGTATTTCACAAGAATAAGAAAAGTCTTGAAGTTCTGTAGAAAATGCATTTCACCCTTTTTTGGGTAAAATGGAAAAATTTGGTCCTAAACCTACATTTCAGCTCATTTAAAGACTATATTGAATATGTGGGACTACAAGTTAGCTTTGTGAAAAGGTGGCTAGCTTCCCACTACCCTGGAGTAAGATAAAAAGAGTTATTCTCCACAGAAAATTAATAAATTATCTTTCCTTCCATTGGAATTCTTATGTAGTAAAGCTATCACATTGTCACATGGTGGAATGTGATCTACAACTTGCCAGTATTAATTGGTCTTTCAACCGGTTCAATAGCCTTTTTGGAAAGAGTTCCCTTTGTTGAAGTCTGGCAGACAGAATTGTGACAATAAACTGGTTACAAATGTCATGGGCTCAATTCTGGTTGGAGACAAGAGGAGGTCTAAATCAAACAACCAGAAATCGCTGGGTTTTCCACTCCATTGGCATACAAGGGTTTGGACCCTTGGGGGTTCCTTGTAGGCTCTTGTTGTGACTAATGTAGCTCCATGAGGGTGACATGGGTAATACCATCAGATACATGCACTTCAGGATGCAGTGCTCTAAACCCAGGGGTACTGTCACATGGTGGAATGTGATCTACAACTTGCCAGTATTAATCAGTCTTTCAACCAGTTTAATAGCCTTTTTGGCAAGAGTTCCCTTTGTTGAGGTCTGGCAGACAGCATTTTTTACACACAAGGAAACATACTCTGAAAATAAATTATATATAATTATAATATTAGCTATTTTTTCAATAATTATTGTAAACCAACAGATAATTAGGACAGCCAGGGATTTCAGTAGACTCATCACCATCATATTGGTACAGTAGACGCCTTTTAGCTTATTATGTAATATTAATTTTGTGTCACACGCATAGTTATAGCTTTTTTATTACTATATCATGGATCAATCCTGAAAAGGACCAATTAAGAGCTTGAATATAGAATTTTAACACTTGTTTGTTCATATGAAAAAAAATCTGAAGCCATCTTAGCCTCACAATCCCCCTTATATTTACCAGGCATGCGATTTGAGAAGCTTCTCATAAGCAAAAACTTATACAATTATTTCAAGCATCATATTACAGCTTTCAAGATTTGGTGATCCTTATAATTAATGATGCATTATTTGAAAATAAATTTAAGGCCAAAATATTTTATATTGAAATTCAAATGACCATAGCACATTTCCATTTATGTTGTAGGTTGTGTCTATTAAACCATTGATAATATTCCTATTAATCCACATTACTATTACTGTTCTTATGAAATATAATAAATAGACTTATTAGAACTCCAATTGAAGAATCACTTACTTAATTATTTCTTCTACTTGCTATACACTACTAGTGATTTTAACAGTAAGCAGTAATTCTCTACCAGGATCAATTACAAGAAGTATTTAATAATTAAATTGTTTTAATTTATAATTATCTTTTTCAAGAATAATTATAATAATTATTCTTGAAGAAAAATATTAATAGAGAAAAACTGCAAGAAGAAATTCAAAAACACTCACTAATATTTTAATAATACCTTGTAACAAACTGGTAGAATGATTGGAAAGATTAATTGTGGATTTACAGGATCAAGAATTGATATATAGCAGTAATGAAACAATTTATAGTTAAAAACTATTGAGAATAGTTTCTTTCTGGCATTCAAAATTCTTCTTATTGATTTTGACATATTCAAAATTCCTAAGAAAAGAATTGACTAATGGTTACTTGTTGGTACTAAACATATGATTGGATAAGAACAGGATTTGGAAAAAAAGCAAGAGGAGGCCTCTTTTAAGTCAATGAAAGTTCACAGAGGTTTGAAATTTATCAAACTGAAAAAAAAGTTAACAAGAAACTAATTATCCTCTTTGGATTATTTATTGCATCATCTGTTGTCACATCAAATTATCATAATTAGTTAATTAAGTCATTTTATGTTACTACCAACCCAATTTTGGTAGAGAAATAAAGGAGTAGCAACTTCAAATAATCTTTTATTTCAAAATCAACATCAATTTCTCAAAGTTATCAATTTTATTGCAAATTTCATCATAGGTTTTATGTTCTGTGAATTTTTGAAGATTTGGTGTTTCATGTGGAATCATCAACAATGGACTTTGAGTAAAAACTTTAATTTAAATTATGAAGTCATAATTCTTTTTGGTTTTTATATGAATAATACCTTTTTTTACTTAAATTTTTAGAAGGATCCATTCATAATTTTTTTTTTAATGAATTTTTGAAGTTTTTACCTTATTGCTATGTAGAATTGCAAATAGCATAGTAATAGCTGGTTTCCGTGAGGTAAATGCATGAATAATAGTACAAAAAAGGGTTTTAATTAATCTTTTAAGGTTTATAAATGAAAAATAATTAATAATTGACATGTCTACCACAGTCGGAAGTGCTCTTTACCTCCTTGTCACATCAAAATAGCAGCTTATTTGTTATTTTCTTATGGTTTAAGGTGATTTTAACTTGGTAAGCAAGTTCCAAGAGGTTTTAGTATATTAATTGGGCCATAATCTGCAATATATACAAACTCTAGCAATATCCACACCTCAGAGGCCTCAGAAGTTGGGTACCCTGGCTCTCTTTGATGTCTTTTGTCCCCTTTAGCTTTTTTCATGTCAAAAATAGTAATTCAGGCTTCAATACTGATATCCACTATTTCTTTATCAAAATTGTATGGAAGAATACAGTAGTATTAGGTTCCATAAGCATGAATAACACTATTGTTAGTGTATACATAACATGGGCCTTCTCAAATTCCTATCATTTTGGCATGAAATTGTGAAAAACAAAAAATTCATAATTCTTTTATGTTTTATTGATGATGTGGTGTTGAGATATTTTACATATTACCACCTCATAGATTTGATTTAAGCTCATTCACTCTATTTAGCTACCCTAGATGAATTTTTGTGTAGAGTCCCAATATGGAATTACATTCATGGATCTATCTACTCACAAAAAAGCTTTTCATCCTTTCTTAAATAAAAAATGATGAGTTTTGTATATATGCATGACTTATGGTCTATGAATTTTGTAAAAGTGGATTTTTATGTTCATTGTGGCCTATTTGATTATGAAAAGTATACCTCAAGGATTAAATAGGTAGTAATGTAGCAGGCTCTTCAGCTGGTTGTGTGGGTTTATTTTTGGCATTGGCCAAGGAGCTGTTATACTCCATACAACATGTATTATATCAGCACTTACAGAGATCAAATCAAGTTATCTTATATGGATATATCACAATTAATGGGTAGAGATGTCACAGGTAAAATAGACTGAGTGATTTCCATGTTGAATTGTATTTTTTGATGGAATACTTATTCTATTATCTCAAAAGCCTCCCAATTATCCCAAGGTTTGTTTTGATCAGAATAAAAATAATTCAAGGCCCATTTGTATCTTGATTAATGAAGAGCTCATACTTTGGCTTGTTTTTAGTAACTCAATGTCAGTTCAGCTTGCATGTGATGTGAGAAAATGTTTTTGAGAATTACATATAGGCCTTCCATGGTCAGTATGACCCAAGAGTTTATCAAAATATGAATACTTTCCAAATACCTCAGAAATTCTTCTCAGAAAATCAAACAAATATTTCGCATTCAGAATACTGAATCTCCAAGTTTTACATTCATTAATATAAAGATAATTTTACACAGGAATTGAATGATATATAAATGTTTTAGTACTGGCTGGCCCAGTCCTGGGTGTATATATATTATGAAATAGGAATACTCAAAGGTTGCTGCTAATTGTTTCAAGAAGTTCAATTTTAAATTATCAATGTAGAATATGCTAGAAAGCTTCCTTATTGGCTGATACAATCTGTAATATTGCATAATCGTTTAGCCAAAATTGGTCATAAATGGATTGCATTATATACTGATAATGCCCGCCAAGCGGCAAGTGATAGCAGAACGACTTGATAACTGTACTGTAAAAAAGGTTTATAAACAATTGAAGGGAATTACCTTAAATAGGTATAATCCTTTTTTTGATATTTTTGATCATGAAAACAAATTTAGGTCAAAAAACCTACAATACAGAAAAATAATCCTTTATTTCTTTTAACAAGAATTATTCAGCTGGAAATTGTCATTTTGAAATTTTAATTATCAATCTTCTTTTTTCAAAAATAAATCATGTTTTTGCTAATTTCAAAAAGAAGTGGGAAAGATTTAATTTGGTTGGTAACTTGATTTCAACTCTATATAAATCCAGGTGATTGTATTGGATTTATTTGTGATTTCTCATGATCTTTCATAATTTTGAAGAGTAAAAATAAGTATGAGAAATTCTTTCAAAAAATTCATTTCACAAGATTTTTTGAAAACCTTTTTTTAGCAATTTGTCAAAAAAGAAAATAAGACTCAGAAAATTTGAGAATATTCTATTTTTATAAAAAAAAGGCTTTCCCACTATTGAAATTAACATTTTTTGAGACTTTAATACATTTTATTTTGCAAGAATAATAAGTTCATAAAGCCTTTTTGAACTTTCTATTTTTTTTCATAAATTGAAAATCAAAACAGACCAAAAATTAAAATAAAATATCACCAAACTCAAAAGGAAACAAAAATTAAGGGAATTAGGAAAACAAAAATAGATATTTTTTCATTGTAAAGGTTTTGGTCAGTGAGTAGGCTAAGAATTTTGTTGGTTATTTTGTTCTATCTGAAAAAATAATGGCAAACAAATTTCTAAAGATGTTTTTGAGAAATTCTAATCTTTTTTCAAAACAATTTTCAGTAAAATAGAAAAATTCAATTAAATAAAGTTTTTGCAAAAAAAAAATGATCATTTGCTTTTTCAAAGAGTTAAATACTTGATAGAACAGATTAGGAAAAAAATCGGATCTACTCTTTTCATGTTAAAACAGTGATATTTTCAGACTAATCATTATTAAAAATAGTACTAATGCTCTCATTTCTTATTTTAATTTCAACTATCATCTTCCTTGGATAATCTTTCTAAATTAAGTGATTGTTCAATTTTTTCAAATCTTCAGATTTCATTTCAAAACACCTTATCTCAGTGAGCAAGCTTATCAGACTACTCCCTATTCAAAAGAACTAGTTTCTTCATTTTTACATTTTGTTATCAATCTTTCAAGATTTCCTTTTCTTTTAATATAAATTCAAAAAATATAAAATTGAGTAATCCTTTTAGATTACTTTCTATTGAATGAATGGGGTTCTATTAGATTTTTATTTCAACTTATACCTTTTACTTTTAACTTTTGTTTTCTTCAAAAAATCAATGATTTCAGACATTTTGATTTGAATCTTGTCTTTTTTTTTGTTATAAAAATTAGGGTGTTGGTAAACACATGTAAGCTTTTAGTAAAAACACATAAGTGACCTTATTTTTCAAAAGAAATCCTCAGGCTCAGTTTTGAGAATTTTTTTTATTTTTTTTGCCATATTTTTCCTGACTTGGAAGGTCAATATGCACAAATTTTTTCAAAATTCTTTATTTTTCCAAATTTTACAAATTTGGCCAATATGCCAAAATGGCATATTTTTTTCCAAAATTCATTGAAAAAATTTCCACTTATTAATTTCCTTAATTTTATTTTTGAAATGAAGGGTTCAATATGAAGAATAAAGAACCAGAAGCCCATAATTGTGGGAATTTCATTTGGTGGGACAAGTGAAGGCGCAAAAAGGGTTTTTTTGGCAAATGTTTTTTACCGTTATTGTAATCTGTGTCAGGCTGAGTCTATGTTGCAGCAGTAATTAGGCTATTTACAACTAGAACTTTGACTGTGACACATATAAAATGGTTTAAGATAAGAGTGTTTTGAGTAAAATATATATATATAATATAATGAAAGGGTTCTACTATTAAAGAATAGTCGTGGTGAGCGCTATTGAGAACCCTGCGTGTGGTCTTACCAGTTGGATTACTATAATAAGAGCTACAATAATTAAAACTATAATTATACCTGATTATTACCCAAGAGTAAAACTGTTTTGGACAGTTTACTATGTAGGGTATTCAAGAGTAGGATGAGGAAACAATTCTGGCTGTGAAAAGCCCCCTTTTTATCCAGAAATGGGGTGGAAGGGGTGCTAGACCTTTCCACATAGAGGAAGTGAAGATTTTTCACTCTCTGGGACAGGCTTGTGGTTTGCAAAGACCTGTATTAGCCTGTATTGGGCTCAGATGTGGTTTTTTTCACCAATACAGGGTGAAAATTTTCATCTGGGGACCTCACAGCCTGATTCTGACATGTATGACGCGTAGAATGCTGTACAGAAACTGTATGGGACCCCAGTACTGACTGACATATGAGGTATTGAAGTAAAAACAAGCTTCTTTGTCTATTTGACACCTCATATTAATGATTATGGGATATTATCCCATGGTAATGCTGTATATGACAGCAGGTGGGAATCTGACTTTAAAACAGCCATACCTTTGCCAATTCTTGAGATATCAACCACAGAATTGGTTTGGTGTGTAGCCCTGTCTGTGCTCTACACAATGGTACCTCATTTGATATAGGTATCATCAAATATGGCAAAGTTATCCCATGTACAAGATTTTTGTACATTTGTGTGGTTTAGGCAAAAAGCTGTATTGAGCTTATTTGCCCCATAACTTTTGTTCTAGTGAGCTATGGGTAAATGGATGACACCATCAGATAGCCCTGATTGTTCTCTTTCCAAAAAAAACCCACTTTAGGTATCTCACGCTAAAACTGCAAAAGTTAGATGAGAGGTGAATGTTTTGTTCACCCTTATTTGGCCTGAATTTGGCCATAACTCAAGTAATACTGGCGCTAGCTCAGCTTGGCTAGTACCATTGGATAGCCCTGGCTTAGAGCTCCATTTTGAATACCCATTTGGGGGAGGTTAAGCCTCTCCTTCTGGATTTTAGATGAGAGGTGAAAATTAAGGTTTATGCTCAGAAATAATTTTGAGCAGGAAGAACTTTGTTATTCTTTGTCCTATGGTTATGGGACTTATATTCTCAGAAAGGAGTGAGTTTCCTCCTTCTTTTGATACTTTTTGAGGTGATTTGGCTCAGCTCCATGCTTTGGTGGTATCTTGGCTATACCATTGGTTTTATGGTATTTTGGCTTCCATGCTTGTGCTTGGGGTTTGAGTCACAGGCTGACATACCCTCCCTCTAAAAAAGGCTCATCATTGATGAGACTGTTCAGTCCTCCTAGAGGCCCTGAATCTCCTTAAATGAAGGTTCCAATCTGGTATGGAATCTTCTGCCAACCATTGGTCTTTATCAGCTGTTTGGTTCTTGAATCTGACTAAATATTGTCTTTGATCCTTCCCATTAAGTCTGATCTTCCTGGCCCTGATGATCTTACTCACAGGTCCTGGGGAGTCCTCTACTTTCACTATTTCTGGTGGTGTGAGGTTCTTCTTCCTGGAGGGGAATTTACCCTCTTCAGTTTGGAAGTATGGCTTGACCAAACTCACTGGCAAGACTGGGTGTTTCCTGGAAAACTCCTCTGTGATCTTGACTTCCACTGCATTCTTGCCTATCAACTTAATGATAGTGATGGGCCCTACAAATGAGTCTCTCATCTTCTTGGGTCCTTTAAGATTGTTGAAGTTCAGTGTAGGCACTAACAACTGGTCCCCTTCCTTCAAGGCAGGTTCCATGTGTGTCTTGTCCCACCTCTTCTTATTATAATCTTTTGCCTCAGCTATGCATTTAGCAGCTGTGTCACAAGCTCTCTTCCACATATTATGGAAGTCTTTGGCTGTGGGGTGGATGGTCAGAAGATTCTTCTTCAAGTGATCCACAGGCAACAAGGGATTCCACCCTTTCTCTACCATTGCAGGTGTTTTCCCTATGGTAGAGTGCTGACTTGTATTATAAGCCAGTTGGACAGCTGGTAGAAGGTAACCCAGTCATGGGTATATCCCTCATGGTCCTTATATTCAATGCCATAGGCACAGAACCTCATAAGGATGTCCTCCATTGTTTGGATCATCCTCTCTGCTAGGCCATCTGTTTGCAGATGGTAAGCTGTGGAAAAAGAAAGCTTGGTGCCAAGCATGTCATACAAGTTGGTCCAAAATTCAGATGTGAATTTTGGGTCCCTATCATTCATGATGATCTTAGGGAATCCACAGGTAGATATTATGTTATTCCAAAATAACAGAGCAGTATCCATGGCTGTGTCCTCCTTGTGGCATGGTAGACACCTCATGCTCTTGCTGAACCTATCAGCTATGATCAAGAAGGCATTTTGGCTTTCTTTGCCTCCTGGGACAAGTCCTGTAACCCAGTCCATGTTGATGGTTTCCCATGGGTGTTTGGGTTCTTCTATATGTTGAAGTAACCCATACTTCTACCCCTGTTTCCTATTGGCCTTTTGGCATCTTTCACAAGTGTTTATTTATTCACTCAAATCTTCACTCATGTGTCCCATATAGGGGTAGTCATGGCATTCTTGCAGGATCAGAGATGTGGTCTCTGTCTACCCCTGTGAGCGCAGTTGTGTGTTTTTCTCTGTGGTAGAGCAGGCCATCTATAAGGAAGACCTTTTTATCCTTAAAGGCCCTCAAACAGGGTTCTTCCAGCTGGGATTCCAGTTCTGGACTCCTGTACTTTTGTTGAAGGAAATGTAGTAATATGCCACACTATCTGTGTTGGCATAAGACTTTAGTACTGCACTAAAAAATTTATTGTGCAGTTCTGGAGAGCTTATTCCCAATATGGGAGTTTCTGTTTCCTCTGAATCAGTGTTTCCACTGTGCAGGGTGCCACTTCCTGGTGCCCATTCAGAGAATCTGAAGTTCCTCCTCCTATCTCTTTCCATGAAATGGATAGGGATCATGGCTGCAACTTCAGGGTCATAAGCTGGAATGCTCTTGACATTAGCCAGTGGCCATCTGCTGAGGCCATCTGCATTGGTATGGCTTTTGCGTTCTTTGTATATGATGGTCATGTTACCTCTATACTCCTGGATAGCTATTTGTCATCTCAACATGTGTCTATTTGTAGTCTTCATGTTCAGTAAAGACTTCAAGGCTGTGCAATATGTGTAGATTTCAAAAACTGCACCCTCCAGATAATAATGGAGTTTCTCCAGAGACCAGACTAAGCATAGACATGCAGTCTGGGTGGCCCCACACCTGGCCTCTGAATCTTTCAGTTTCCCAGAGATGTATTTACCATCCACAATTTGTATTTGGTGAAGGGCTGCTCCTAGGCCTTGACTACATGCTGCATCTATGTATAACTTGAATGGTATTTCAAAGTCAGGTAAGATGAGCACAGGTGCATTTGTGAGTCCATATTTGATCCTCTCATATGCATCCCTCCTTTCCTTGGTGATTTCAAAAACTATATCTTTTGAACACAACTTGTATAAACTACTAGTTATGTGGGCAAAATTCTTGATGGGGCTTCTATAGTAGCTAGCAAACCCAAGGAAAGATTGCATCTCTTTGATGCTCTTTGGTACTGGCTTTTGCAGTACTGCTGATACTTTATTCTGGTCAATTGCCAGACCCAGACCTGAGACTTTATGTCCTAGAGCCAGTAGCTCTTGTTGCCCAAAATTACACTTTTTCAGTGAAATTTTCAGATTGATGGGTGTACATTTGCTTAGCACTATATCTATGTAATGTACATTGTCTTTCCATGTCTCTGAGTATATAATGATATCATCAATATATACCACCATCCAGCCTTTCAATATTTCTTCTTGAACTATTGTGTCCATCCTCCTTTGGAAGTGGGCTGGTGCATTTTTTATGCCAAATGGCATCCTGGTATACTCATATATGCCCATATGGAATATTATTCTGAGCAATTTCATGGAGTTTGGTTTAACTCCATTCTGGTGGAAGCCTTTCATACAGTCTATTTTGGTTATGCATTTGGCTTTTGCCAGTTTATCCAAGGCATGAGGTTTCCTGGGTATAGGGTACCTGTCTGCTTTTGTGTAGTTATTCAGAGCTCTGAAGTCTCCACACAGTCTAGACTTGCCATCATTCCAGGTGATTGGGACAGGGGTGGTGATTTCCACTATTTCATTATGTCCAATGTTCCTGATGACATCCATCTCCAAGAGTTCATTGATATGTTTCTCAATTTCTTTCCTGGCTTCCAGGCTTGCTGGATAAGGAGGTCTCCTAAGCATGGGTGCATAAGGTCTTTCCACATCCAGATATATTTTTATATCATTGCCTTTGATCTTGCCTGATGGTTCTTCACCAATGGAAAATGCTGGTCTGTTCTTTCTCAGCATCTTCAGTAAACTTAGTTTTTGTTTACTGGTGAGGGTAGTGCTAAACTGTCCCTCCCTGAATTCCTTCATAAGTTCTTCTAGTGGATCTTGAGAAGATATATGGTATATATCAAGCAAAAATTTCTTTTCCTTGTTGGTACCAATGGTAATGTGCCTATTTTTACTGTTATAAATATATATTCCATACATCCTCTGGTAGTCTGTTCCCAGTAAAAACCCTTGGATGTGGGCATCATTAAGCACTACAAACTCTGGGTTGAGTCTGATATTACCCTTCCTGTGGGGTATAATTATCTCTTTGATAATTGTACCAATGGAAGTCATCTTCCCTGAGGCACTTTTAAAGTTCTTTTCCTTGGTGGGCAAGAGCTTTTTTTCCCAATTTGGTGAGTGGTTATCCAGATAATTTCTGGCCACTATGGAGCAGTGTGCCCCACTATCAATGATCAATGGAGGTTGGCATTGTCAATACAGACAGTCATTTTAGTGGCTGTTCCATGTATATATGCCATCCCTTTGGTTGGTGTAACCAGGGATGTTTGTGCATTTTATGTGTGTTTGCAAAAGTTTTTATTGATATCCTGTGGCATTCCTGCTTCCAAGTGTATTTCCTTAATTTCTAGTGGGGTTTCCTCTTGGTATTCTACTAGAAATTCTTCCTTTGGGTCTTGGTCATCTTCAGATAGGTGTCTAATGGCATCACCCATCCAGTCTGATTCAGAATCCTCTGCAGGGGGTTCCTGCTCTGGGACTTTCTCAATGACATAGACTTTTTTGTTTGCCTTTGGACAGTTGTTGGCATAGTGATCTGTTGAACCACGATTGTGACAAGAATTTCTCTTCTTTGCCACTTCTGCCACTCTTTCTTTGGGTTTGTCTTTAAACTCTACCCTGAAAGGTTGTTTCTCTTTGAAACCACTGCTTTTATATGGGGTGAATTTCCCTATATTAGTTTTTCTCCTTATGTCTTGTAAGGTGTTGGCAATGTCATCTAGAGTGCAATTTTGGTTGCATCTGCATTTTACTGCATGCTCTAGTTCTCCTGGCAGTTGTGTCAGTAGTTTGTGATTCCTCATTAGAAGTTTCATCTGAGGATTAATGGCTTTAAGTCTCTTGGACTGTCTAAGACACCACTCATATGGATTTTTATCCACAGAGTATTTGTAATTTTCAAATGCCATGATCTTCTGCCATATTCAAGTTCCATTACTTTAATTTTGGATTATTTGACTCTTCCACCATGGCCAGTTTCTCCTGCCATGGATTTCTTTCATTTCTGTGTACCATATAATAGCATGTCCTTTAAATGCTGTATTTAGTCTAGCAGTAATCCAGTAATCTGGTATGCTTGGTACATCAATGAAGAGTCCATAATTGTAATCTACAAGTTCCATATGATCATATTCTCCTGATCCAGGGAATTTGGGGCAGCTTGAGGCCTCAGGAAGCTGTTTCAAGGCTTCCTTCTCTGAATAAGACATGCCATCTCCATCCTGGTATTGTGATGGAGATCTTGCCTTATTCATCAACATGGCATCTGGTTGATATGGATTTTCCATAACTTGGCCTTGTGTTTGGGGCTTCAAGCTATGGTAGACATTAAACAATTTGTTTATGTCTTAGTCTGGACAATCCCTGTCCCTTTTGATGTGGTGTTGTTCTTCAAAGACTAGATTCAGTATTTTGTTAGTTTCTTCAGAGGCTTTGCTCAATTGAGCATGTCCTTCTTGAAGGTTTTTAACTATTTTTTCCATGGAGGCTTGTAATTTTTTCATCCTCTCATGGCTGGCTTCAAGTTCTGCAAACTGGTTTGCAGATTGCTCAGCATATTGGGACATTTGTAAACACAGTGTGGCACTGTTCATATTACTCCCAGATATGACAATGTTATGTTCAGTCTGAGTGGGGGTAATGTTTCTATTACTAGGACTACTGATTCAAGAGTGGTTTACAACTACTTCTGGTTCTTGTGCACTTCTTTAACCAAATCCAACAGCTTCTGAAACATAGAATCTGACTCCTTCCTCCTCTGGTTGAAGGAGGCTTTGTTCTTGCCCTTGTTTCCTTGTCTTCTCCTGGAAACTTCCTGGAATTGTGAAGAATAGTGACTCTTGGCCACTGATCTGCTGGTTTCTGGATGGTGTGAAGCCACTGAAGAGCTGATTTGGCCTGCTCCTTGTGAGCCTGAAGGAATCTGAGTAGGCCCTGTCTGGGTTAACTGTTCTTCTATAGCTTGGATAGTGGCTTGATTCTCCCTTATCCTCTATGCCCTTGCCTCCAGGAGTCTGAACTGCCTGGTAGGATTCCAACCTTTGGTGATTACCATAAGCTCTTTGAAGTCTATCTCTTTGAGACAGATCTTCTGGAAACTTGCTCCAAGTTCTGCCCAGTGAGATTCCAGGTTGAACCTCTTGTTGTCCATGCTCCATTGGAATAAGTCCTTGAGGAGTTGGTGGAGCTGAAGAACTTGATCCATGTCTTTCCAGTCCTCTGGTTTGAGGTCTCCATTGAATTGGAGTGTGAATTTCAAGGTTGATATTATCTCCCTCATTGTTTTGCCATCCACTACTGTGTCCAAGGTGTCCTCTTTCAGGTCTTCTGGTTCTGGACAAACCTTCTCTGTCCTCTGGTTGGTTCCTTTTGAAGCCAAGATCTCTGAGGTGCACAGGTGACATGTTAGTGCTTGCAAGCAGTCAAAAACTTTATCTTCTTAGGGTATTTACCTTTGACTGTGCCTTGTAAAAATTTGTTGTCTGCTGATTTGGGCAATTTACCTTTAGAGGTTACAACTGGGTTAATTATAGTAATTTTCCCTGTACAAGATATCAAGGTTGGTTTACCTTGTATTGAAGCAGAATTTCATGGTTTTCTACTCTTCTGTGTGGCAATGGTCATCCACGTTTTTGCTGTTATCAGGCCTTCACTGTGCCTCTTTCCCTTGCCTTTGCTTCCCTCTAGTTCTGAGAGTTTCACTGGTGTGTTTGCCTGTGACTGGCTTTCAAGTGGTATGAAGTTATCTTCCGCTGAATCAAAACAGGAAAAAGAGGGCTTAATGTCAGTTAAGACTTCTTAAAATGCTGTTTGCACATCTAAGAATGGCCTATGGGCTTGTATATTACTACAATATGCCCTTGTACAATGACAGTGTAATTGAATCAACAATTCCACATCAGAAATACAGCTTACTGATATTTGGTATACTGTTTGTATATCAATATCCCACATATTACTTGTAATTAGCAAGTATAATCTGTCAAAAGTGGTGTATAACAGGGCAGTTGAGTTAACAATATGTCCAACCATGCCTCAACTGTTGGCCTATCAGTATGAGGTGTCTTAATTTAATTAAAAAAGAAGACTGTATTAATGGCTCAAGTGTTTTTATATGTAAAACACGGCGAAAAAAGGGTCTTTGTGGTTATTAGCCACATGACAGATACTCTTAAAATATGAATATAAAGTGGTTTATATACCCAAAAAAGGGAAATATATATATAATATATATTTTGAAAGAAAAATTACGCCTCAAAAGAGTGAAAAAATTGTCAGAATGAGGAAATTCAGAGAAAAAAACTCACTTGATAAGGTCCAAATAAGCTTAAAACATGGCCAGGCCCCCAAAATGTGAAGCTAAGTCTATGTTGAAGCAGTAATTAGGCTATTTACAACTAGAACTTTGACTGTGACATGTATAAAATGATTTAAGATAAGAGTGTTTTGAGTAAAATAAAGATTTATAATATAACTAAAGGGTAATACTATTAAAGAATAGTGGTGGTGAGCGCTATTGAGAACCCTTGGTGCAGTCTTACCAGTTGGATACTATAATAGGAGCTACAATAATTAGAATTATGATTATACCTGATTATTACCCAAGAGTGAAACTGTTTTCGACAGTTTACTATGTAGGGTATTCAAGAGCAGGATGAGGAAACTATTCTGGCTGTGAAAAGCCTCCTTTTTATCCTGAAATGGGGTGGAAAGGGTGCTAGACCTTTCCACGTAGAGGAAGTGAAGATTTTCCACTCTCTGAGACAGGCTTGTGGTTTGCAAAGACCTGTATTAGCCTGTATTGGGCTCAGATGTGGTTTTGAAACCACATATGGGCAGGTTTCACCAATACAGGGTGAAAACTTTCATCTGGGGAACTCACAGCCTGATTCTGACATGTATGACGCGTAGAATGCGGTACAGAAACTGTATGGGACCCCAGTATTGACTGACATATGAGGTATTGAATTAAAAACAAGCTTCTTTGTCTATTTGACACCTCATATTCATGATTATGGGACATTATCCCATGGTAAGGCTGTATATGACATCAGGTGGGAATATGACCTTAAAACAGCCATACCATTGTCAATTCTTGAGATATCAACCTCAAAATTGGTTCAGTGTGTAGCCCTGTCTGTGCTCTACACTATGGTACCTCATTTGATATGGGTAGCATTAAATATACAAAGTTATGCCATGTACAAGAATTTTGTACATTTTCATAGTTTAGGCAAAAGGCTGCATTGAGCGTATTTGCCCCACAACTTTGGTTCTAGTTGAGCTATGGGGAAATCGATGACACCATCAGATAGCCCTGATTATTCTCTTTCCAAAAAGACCCCACTTTAGGTATCTCACGCTAAAACTGCAAAAGCTAGGTGAAAGGTGAATGTTTTGTTCACCCTTATTTGGCCTGAATTTGGCCATAACTCAAGTAATACTGGGACTAGCTCATTTTGGCTAGTACCATTGGATAGCCCTGGCTTAGAGCTTCATTTTGAATACCCATTTGATGGTGTTAAGTCTCTCCTGCTGGATGTTAGATGAGAGGTGAAAATTAAGGTTTATGCTCAGCAATAGCTTTGTTATTCTTTGTCCTATGGTGATGGGACTTATATTCTCAGAAAGGGGTGAGTTTCATCTTTCTTTCGATACCTTTTGAGCTTATTTGGCTCAGCTCCATGTTTCAGTGGTATCTTGGCTATACCATTGGTTTTATGGTATTTTGGCTGTCATGCTTGTGCTCTGGTTTTGAGTCACAGGCTGACAATCTGCCTATTTTTAAAAGTTAATTTAATAAATTCCAACTTATGAATTTCCTTATTTTTTTTCAATTGAAGGTTTCAATCTGGACAATAAAGAACCAGAAGCCCATGATTTTGGGGAATTGTTTTGGTGGGACAGCAAGTGCAGGGGCAATAAGTGTATTTTTTCAGATTTTTTTCCTGATTTGTAATATGGCTATTTATAAGTACAGTAGCTCCACATGTTTGATAAAAAAAGGAGACTGAGGTGGGATTTAAGCAATAAATATGACTGAGGAGGGGGATAATTGGCATAACATGTATATACAAAAATCAATCAATCAGAATCAACCTCCAAAATAGTGGATTTTTCTGAGAGGGGGAGGAAGATTGGACAAATACAACATTATGTGTTTCTTAAATTTATCAGCCCACCCCAGGGCTTGTGGTTGGGCATGAATCTCCCAATTCACAATAATGGGGGGACTGGATAAACTTTAGAAATGATTATGTCTAAAGGAACAAAATGATAACAGCTATCCAAGAAGCAGATGAAAATGGGTGGGTTATCATTTGGAGGACAGAAATAAGGGAAAAAAGAAAAAGATTGGACTGTGGAATAAAAGAAAACTGGTCTTTCATACTTATTTGCAATTGGATCCCCCATGTCAGGCATGGACATCCACTTGCTTTTTGGAGCCTGGGAAACATCTTCATACCATTCAGTTCTATCCAAATAAGAAGATACTGAGGGAATTAAGGTGTACATGGCTTCATAAAGGTCTTGATTTTGTTGAATCTCTTCAGAAAAGTCACCTCTGACATCAGCCCATTGATCTTGAGTCTTTCAAATGAAGTGGGATACTGTTCTGTAGCCACAGTTTCCATCACCCTGGACATTGATGGCCTTGAAGGTGTATTTCAATATAAACTTGGGCAAGTCTTCTGAGCCAGTTACCTGATAAAATAAGTTCAAAAAATTAATAAATATCAAAATAAACAACATAAAATTACATTAAAAAGAATCAGAAACTCACAAACAGCTTGGAGCATTCATCACTTGTGTGATAATTGCTTTGACAATGCTCACAGGTCAAGTCAATTGTGTCATAGATATTCAAACTGGTGGCAGGCTTGTGTGATTTTCTTTGTGAGTTTTTGCTTCCAATTGCCAATCTTCTGGACCTTCTGAGGGTTAATTCTGATTTATTTAATTCAGTTGCTGAGGGTAGTGAATCTGATGAACTGATGGATTTAGATAATGAGTCCTCAGAATCTTCAGAATCAACCTCCAAAATAGTGGGTTTTTTCTGAGAGGGGGGAGGAAGATTGGAAAAATACAATATTCTGTGTTTCTTAAATTTATCAGCCCACCCCGGGGCTTGTTTTTGGGCATGAATCTCCCAGTTCACAGTAATGGGGGGGACTGGATAAACTTTAGAAATGATGATGTTCAAAGGAACAAAATGAGCACAACTATTCAAGAAGCAGATGAAAATGGGGGTATTATCATTTGGAGGACAGAAATAAGGGAAAAAAGAAAAAGATTGGGCTGTGGAATAAAAGAAAACTGGTCTTTTATACTTATTTGCAATTGGTTCCCCATGTCAGGCATGCACATCCACTTGCTTTTTGGAGCCTGTCCAACATCTTCATACCATTCAATTCTTTCCAAATGAGAGGATACTGAGGGAATTAAGGTGTTCATGGATTAATAAAGGTCTTGATTTTGGTGAATTTCTTCAGCCAAGTCACCTCTAACATCAGCCCATTGATCTTGAGTCTTGTAAATGTAGTGGGATACTTTTCTGTAGCCAGAGTTTCCATCACCCTGGACATTGATGGCCTTCAAGTTGTATTTCAATATGAACTTAGGAAAGTCTTCTGAGCCAGTTATCTGATAAAATAAGGTCAAAAAATGAATAAATATTAAAATAAACAAAAGAAATTTACATCCAAAAGAATCAGAAACTCACAAACAGCTTGCAGCATTCATCACTTGTGTGATAATTGCTTTGATAATGCTCACAGGTCAAGTCAATTGTATCATACATCTTCAAACTGGTGGCAGGCTTTTGTGATTTTCTTTCTGAGGTTTCGATTCCAATTTCCAATCTTCTGGACCTTCTAAGGGTTACTTCTGATTTATTTAATTCAGTTGCTGATGGTAGTGAATCTGCTGAGCTGATGGATTTAGATAATGATTCCTCACAATCTTCAGAATCTTTAGATGAGTCCACTTCCAGAATTGGAGAGGGGACATTTGACTGTGATCTTGATGTTGTTGTACTGGTCACTTTTGAGATGTGTCTTCCTCTTCTCTTGGATTTACTTTCAATAATTTCAAATCTTGAAGGTTCTCTTTTGTTTTTATTCTGGGCTCCTTGAGGTATTCCACCAATATTTTTGCATTCTAGAGGGTCTTCATAATATTTATCATCCTCTTGACTCTTGGGAATTTGATCAAATGGGACTTTTCCACTCAAAACATCTTCAAAATGCTGAATAATTGGGGTGATTTCTTTGATTGGTCTTTGAAAAAGGCCTTCCCCAATAGCTTCAAATATTTTCTGGGCTTCATTCTTTGTTTCTTTTTCAACACTTTTATCATCACCTTGAAAACCAGCCAGAGAAGAATATGACAAATAAAATCAGTTAATAAGAAAAAAAATAAGAATAAGAAATTAAAAAAACCCTCACAGGCAAATTCAAATGCCATTGAGGATGGAAGTCTGATATTTCAAGCCTTTGGTGCTTGGAAAATGCCTTTTGGGTCTTATGTTTGCAAGGAATGCCTTGATAATTGTTGTCTTTGTTGGTGCATTTTTTATTGGGAGCAAATTTGGTTTTGAAATTCTCAAAGGCCATCTGAAGAGCATAATAAGACACCTTGCCATTGAGGGCACAGATGTGTGGAGGAAAATTCTTGACATGGACAATCATTTCTTTGGAGATTCTGTGGATAATTTCAATAAATTGTTTTTTGAATGCCATGTGGAGAGCCCTCACTACCTCCAGGAGAGTACCAGTGGACTTTTGGAGACAAAGCTTCACCATGGCATTGGAACCTTCAACTCTGGAGGTGGAGCCCACACCCAGGTGGAAATGGTGGTTGGTCCAGGCTGGCACATAATACTCCTTTAGAGGAAGCCAGGTATTTTCCAAATACTGCAAGACTTCAGGATTTTTGACTTGCTTTTGAAGCTTCTTCCAGTTGTCTTTGAAAGAATTTTCAGTGGATCAATACATGACCTGAGAAAAGAATCCCAAAGTCATTAATAAAAACAAAAATAAGAAACAAAGTGAAATAAAGTGAACTAAAGTGCAATATAAAAGTATATTACTTGATTCCAAAGGCCCATAAAATTTTCAAAATCAGTTCCATGACCAATTTTCTTCATGCAATGAGCAGAGACATCTTTATTGACGTTCCAAATGCATAGCATGAATTTGCAGTCTGGGAAGAGCTTCTTAAGAGAGTTTTTCAAGGCCAGATCCCTGTAAATAACAATAACTGTGGGGGGAACAAGATTGGTGTTTTTGAGGACCTTTTCTATGTATTGATTTAATGCCCAAGTATATGAGGGTTCAGTTTAATTCTTCATCAAACAAAAAGCCCCAGAAAAGGTCTTTTTGATTGAGCTGAATCCAACAATATGAAAAAGAGGCATTTTGTACTTATTGGCTTTATAAGTACAATCCATAATAATGACATGAGGAAAGCCGTGAAGCAGTTTTATGGCCAGGGGGTGAGTGAAAAACAAGGAGGTAATGTGTCCCTCAGAATCCCTTGCAGAGGACCAAACAAAATTTTCTTGTTTGAGAGTGTCAATAAGAGCATCAATGGGCCTTCTGCCTTGGAGTTTGTCTTTCTTGATTTTCTTGACTTTGTTGTAAATGTCTTGAAGGATACCAGGCCTTTCACACTCCCCTTGCTGCATAATTGGGCCTGAATTTGCTTTGGCATGAGCAGTGATTCAGACATTTGAGCAATTTGGGATGTTTCTTGCTCATTGAATTTCCTGAAAGCAAGATGTGCCATGATATTCTCAGTGGAATCAGGGCTATGATCAGGATTTTTGACTTTAAGACTCCAAGTGGTACTCCTGGCATATTTTCTGGCATAAAGTCTAAAAGGACAGTCAAGCTTTCTTGAGTTGACTGTTTTGGAGGGGCTTTTGTTGGAATTTGGGGTCCAAGACCTGTCACAACCTATTTCAATTTGGTTGTGGGTCATATTGGACCTCAAGGTGGACACAGCATACCCCTGAGCCCTGGAAACATTATGCACATGTTTCCAAAGTGGCTCAAGGGTCTGAAATTCACCTTCAGTGAGGGGTTGAAGCATTTTTGAGTGAAAAAGATGTATAAAAGTGAAAAAGATGTATAAAAGTGAAAAAGGGGGAATTTGGGGATTTGGAATGGGGTAAGAACCTTTCAAAATGTGAAAAAGAAGTGAAAAGAGGTGTGGAAAATGAACAGAAGTGGTTAAGAGTGAAAAAACAGTGGTCTAAATGTGGGATTAATGGATGAGGGAAGGTAAAAAATTGAAAATTTAGAGGCTTGAAAGCAGCTTGTTGTGGTGGAAAATGCAGTCTTTGGTGGAAAAAAAGAAAAAAAGTGTGAAAAGCTTTGCAAAATGGCTTTGGTAGTGCTGTTTGTCCAAAAAAAATTGGTTTGGGGTGGGGATAATGTGGATTATTTGGGTGTTTGGCCTTTTTTTTGGGGGGGCTGGGCAAAAAAATCTGAAACAATTAGTAGTTAGAGAGGTTTTGTGGGGAAAAAGCCTCTTTTGTGCATGTTTTGGCCCAATACAGGTGTGGTTTTGTTTCATTTTGAATTAAAAAATGGGCCCAGGGCACCCCTTATGTGTTTTTACCAATTTGCTTACGTGTTTTTACCAACACCCAAAAATTAATTCTTCAATTATTTTGAAATTTTGAATAGTTTCAAATGAAATCAAGAAAAAATTTCAAACAAGGGATTAATCCTTTTAGATTACTCACTATTCATCACAAAATGAGTATACATATTCTTTATTTTATTTGTACCTTGTTCATATTAATTTCTTTTTTTTGCTGAAAAAATTGATTGTTAATTTTTTTAACAAATTCCTTTTGTTTTGAATATAAATTAGAATAAAGTTTTGGACAGTTAGAAATCCTTCCCAATTACTCTCTTTCAAAAATTGATGATTTATTACATTCTTATATTAATATTAATATTTTTTTTTGATCCATTTTTTTGTGAAAAATATTGATCATTCAATTTTTCTGATAATTTTGAATTATTCTACATGAAAATGAAAAAGCTTACACCCAGTGATTGATCATTTAAGATTACCTACTATTCATCACAGAAGTTATTTTTTTATCTTTGATTTCATTGGTACCTCTTTTATATTAATGTTGTTGTTGTTTTTTATAAAATCTATTTTCTTTTAATATAAGCTTAAAAGAATTCCACTTGTGAGTAAACATTTTAGATTACCCATTATCAAAAACAATTTCATCTCTTAACTTTTTGGGGCTTTAGTAAAAGCACATGATAATTTTGATAAAAACACTTAAAGGATGTCCTGGACCCATTTTCAATTAAAAAAAAACTGCCAAAACTGCCCAAAAACTAACCCCTCACACATTTTTTCACATCCCCCCAAACAAATTTTTTTATTTCAAAAACACAATTACTAACCCAATTTTTCACAGTTTTTGAAACTCATTTTCTTCTTTTCCCAAATAGCTCATTTTACTCCAAAATCCCTGCCGTCAAACCCCTAAAATTTCCTTGTTTTCCCTTCCCTCTTCTATTAATCATAAATTTCAGCCAATTCATTTGAATTTTCACACCTCTTATGCCCTCTTTTTCCTACTTCAAAAGGTTCTTTCCTCCTTCCAAATACCCAAATTCCCCCTTTTTTTACTTTTTCTTGAATTTATACATCCTTTCACCCTTAAAATGCTTCATCCCCTCCACTGAAGGTAAAATTCAGACCCTTGAGCTTCTTTGGCATAATTTTCATAATGGTATGAGAGCACAGGGGTATTCTGTGTCAACCTTGAGGTCTAATATGACCCACAACCAAATTTAAGGAGTTTTTGATAGATATGGGGCCCCAAATTCCCACAAGAGCTCCTCCAAAAAAGTCACTTCAAGAAACCTTCACTTCCCATTAAGGCTTTTTGCAAGAAAATTTTCCAAGGGTACCACTGAGACTCTTGGAATCAAAAATCCTGAATATAGTGATAATTTCACTGAGAGTATCATGACACATCATCCTTTCAGAAAATAATGAGCAATAAACATCTTAAATTTCTGAGATCTCTGAATCACTGCTCATGCAGAGACAAATTCAGGCCCAATTATGCATCTGGAGGGATCCTGAAAGGCCTGTAATACTTTAAGATATTTACAACCAAGTCAAGAAAATTGAGAAAGATGAACTGCAAAGCAAAAGGTCCTTTGATTCTCTTGTCGGAATACTCAAAGAAGAAAGTTTTGTGTGGTCCTCTGCAAGGGTTACACAGGGACACATTTCCTCATTATCTCTCACTCACCCTCTTGCAATAAAAATCATTCATGTCTTTCCTCATGTTATTCATATGGACTTTACTTATTAAACAAATAAGTACCAAATTCCCCCATTCATATAGCTGGATTGATTTCACCAAATGATACCTTTTGGGGGCTTTCTGTTTCATGAAGGATGAATCTGATCCCTCATATACTTTGTCATTGAATCAAAACATACAGTCAACAACAATATGAATATTCTTACCCTCTCTTTATTTTTATTTAGAGGGATTTGTCCTGGAAAAATTCTCTTCATAAACTCCTCCCAGACTCAAAAGATATTTTATGCATTCAGATCACTACTAAAATTTATCCTCCTATTTCATGAAGAAAATTGGCCATTGTACTGATTTTTAATGCTTTGTGGGACTTTGGAATAAATTAAATCACTGCTTAATTTTCATTTTTATCCAAATTGCTGTGTTTAGTAATGACTTTCGGATTAATCTCTCAGGTTACATATTCATCAACTGAAAATTCTTGAAAGGATAAGTGGAAGAAGCTGAAAAATAAAGTCAAGAATCCTGAAATATTGCAATATTTGGAAAAAACTGACTTCTTCGAAAGGATTCTTATATTATGTCCTGTAACAACAGCTATTGTCACCTGGGTGTGTGATTCATCTCAAGATATTAAGGTTCCCATGCCATGGTTGAATGATGGCTCAAAATTTCCACTGGTACTCTATGTGAGGTCATTAGATCCCTTCACATGGCTTTCAAGAAACATTTCATTGAAATAATCAACAGAATCTCCAAAGAGATTCATCTCCATTTCAAGAATTTCCTTTCACACATCTCTGCTCTCAATGGCAAGGTGTTTCATTATGCCTTTCAGATGGTCTTTGAAAATTTGAGAACAAAATTTTCCCCCAAGTAAAAATGCACCAATAAATACAGAAATTATCAAGTAATATATTTGAATAATAATACCCAACAGTCATTTTTAGAGACCCAAAGGTTCTAGTTATCAGAATTCCATCCACAGTTGCATTTGAGATTTCCTGTGAGTGTTTTTTTATTTTAAATTCCTTAGTTTGTTTCAAATTAACTGCTTTAATTCAAAATAATATTTTTAGACTGGCTATCAAGTAGATGATCAAAGTGTTGAGAAATAATGAATGAATCAATGAAGCCAAAGAGATATGTCAAGATATTGGGGAAGACCATTTCCAAAGACTAATGGCAGAAATCATTCCAATCCGTCAGCCTCTTCAGAATTCTTTGACTGGAAAGGTACCTTTTGATGAAATTCCCAAGATTAAAGAGGATCAATAGTATTATGAAGACCCACTTGAATACAAAAAGGCCTGTGGAAGACCTCAAGGAGAAAAAATGAAAAATGAAAAAAAACCCTCAAGAATTGAAAGTCAATTCAAGAGGAGAGAGAGACACCAATCAAAAGTCATCAGCACAACAGATTAAATATTACAGTCAATTTCCCCCCTGAAAGTATGGAATTGGATCCATCTGAACATTCTGAAGATTCTGAGGCCTCACTAGCCAAATCAATTACCTTATCAGATTCACTACCCTCAGAACCTGAGTTTTATGAATTTGGAGAGTCGGGAGTCACCCTCAGAAGCTCAAGAAGATTTTCCAAGAGAAGAATAACCTCACAAAGAAGGTCTCACAATAATGCAATCACTCTGAAGAATTAGGATGCAATTGAACCCCCCTGTGAGCATCTTCATGGGAATTATCACACAAGTGATGAATGCACCAATCTCCTTGTGTGTTGTTGATTCATTATGATGCAAAAGGTTTCTGTTTATTTTAATATTTATTTATTGTGTCCCATTTTTATAAGGTAAATGGTGCAGAAGATTTGACAAAATTTGTTTTGAAATACTCCTTCAAGCCCATCAATGTCCAGGGTGATGGAAATTGTGGCTATAGAACAGTTTCCCATTACATTTACAAGAAACAAGATCAATGGGCTGATTTCAGGAGCTACTTGGCTGGATAAATTCAGAAAATAAAGACCTTTATAAAGCCATGCATACTTTGGTACCCTCAATATCCTCTTATTTGGGCAGAATTCAGTGGTATGAAGATTTTGGCCAGGCTCCAAAGAGAAAGTGGATGTCCATTCCTTATATGAGGGATCCAATTCTGAATAAGTATAAAATACAAGGTTTCCTTCCACAGTCCAATATTTCACTTTTTTTCTTATTTCTGTCCTCCAAATGACAATCCACCCATTTTCATCTGTTCTTTGGATAGAATTTCTCATTTTATTCCCTTTAATGTCATCATTTTCAAAGTTTACCCTGTCCTCCCCATTACTGTGAATTTTGAATTTCATGCCCAACCAGAATCCCTGGGTTGGGAAGATAAATTTATAAAGCGCAAAGTGTTAAATTCTTCCAATCTTACTTCCCCCTTTCAGAGGCTTATTCAGATTGATTTCTCTTGTTTATAAAATTTATCCCAATTATCCCCCTCCACAGTCATATTTATTACTTGAATTCCACCTTGGTAAATGTTTTTTATCAAAAACATTGCACTTTTGTACTTACAAATAGTTGTATTAAAAACATGAGAAAATATTTGAAAAAACACAACTTTTTTGGCCTTCTCTTGTCCCACCAAAAAGAGTTCCAAAAATTATGGGCTTCTGATTTTTTATTCTCAAGATTAACTCCTTCATTTTAAAAAAGGAAATTAATAAGATGGAAGAAATTTGATCAATTTTTGAAATAAATTGGCCAATTTGGAGAAATTTGGCAAAAAATCAAAACAATTTGGGGATCTTGATATCCCATGTCAGGAAAATATGGCAAAAAAATTAAAAACTTCCTCAAAACTAAGCTCAAGAAGCTTTTTTAACCGAATTGGGTGACTTAAATGCTTTTTCCCTATATTTGTAACAGCAGGTAAAGGCTTATGTGCTTTTACCAGTACCCATTTTCATTTTAATCTTTATCTTTTTTAATTTTACCTTTTTTCATTAAAAAATATGATAATTAAATTTTTTAAGACAAATTGGAAAGATAGTTTCATTTTAAAATTCTTTTTAAGTATTCCTTACAGATTACTTAATCTTTCCAATTGAAATACCACTTGTCTTTATTTATTATGACTGTGTGCTTTTCTGAAAAAGATAATGCTTTTACAAATATTATTGTTTGAAACTTCTCTCATTGTTGCCTGTAACTTTTTGTTTCTTTATTTCTTTCCTTGTTTCTTTATTAATTGGTTGGAGTCTTTGAAATGGATATTTTCATAATTCAATCAAATAATTGGGAGGAGGAAGAGCCAATTCCATGGAAAGAAGATCTTTTACTTTTTTTAATAATGCAATAGATATTAAATGTTCTTTTCTCCGTCTTTTTATGAATTTCTTTTGTGAAATCCTCTGACCTGGTCATTACTGTGAGTTAATTTCTAAGCTAACTCTTTCCATCGGGATGTCATTTCTTGTTCAGATATAAAGCAAACTCATTCTTCATGAATGATAGCAGATAGAACTAAAAACCAAACAAAAGATATCCATTCATATATCCAAAAATATTTGAATATATTTTTCAATCAAATGAAGAGGTGTTTTTCAATTGTATTCCAGAAAATGAGGCTGACCATGAATAGTTCTGCTAAGCTTGTATTCTCAAAGCACCAAAGCTTCATCATGTTGTTGAGGAATACTGTAAACTAATTATGTATGACTTTACTATTCTCCACAATACTATTATTCAAATATCATCAAATCAAGTTTTATCTGAAATAAAATTATAAACCTTTGAATCCATGAATGACTACAAAAAATTCAATTTTTGCATTTTATCATCTTATCTTATTGAAATGGCTTCTTTCCTTTTCAAGGAGAAAAATGTGGCAAGAATATTCATGGGTCAATTTATGCAGTTTTTTTTGTCCTCCTTCTCTTGGTGATTATAATTTACGAGAATATGTCTCTACAAATTAAATTTCTGAAAATATTGAAGAATATTAACAAGTCACATGTATTAAACTAAATATATCAAAAATTTCTCAAACTCTTCTCAGAAATACTTCATCTTGCAATCAATAGGAAAACACACAGAACAAGAAAGACCTTGGAATACCTTGTTTTAAAAAGTATTTTTTCCTTTCAAGAACTCAAATGGCTTCACTTCTGGAAGCCATATTATATATATATTAAATGAGTATAAAGATCCTTCATATTGTGAGAATTACTATTTATTTATTTCTTTTTTCTCTTCCATTCCTATTAAAATGAGCTTGTCTGCAATCACTGGTCCAAATCATGGTTTATTCAATGAATTTTCTTCTTTCCCTCATCAGGAAATAAGTATTCATCTTTCTGGTAAAAGCCTTGGAATTTTCTATATGGTATTGCATTTCGTGCTTTAAGCATATGGAAGCACAAGTGGTATATTCACGACACTCTTGATTTCAATACAGATTTCAAAAAAAAGCCTCAAATGTTTTTCTAACTCTCTCAAAGATGAAAGAATACCATATTTTACCTATGATTATCATCAATAAATTTCTTATTAAATTACTCCATCCTCAAAACAATAGATATTTTCTTGATATCTTGTTTTATAACTCCCCACTCATGCTTATAGTAATCAATTAATATTGTAAATGAAAATTTCTATCAATATAATTAAGTTGAAAATACCCCCTCTTTCTAAGAAGTATGTTTCAATTATCATATCAAGTTAAGAATTTTAGAATCCAAATACATGGGCCTGGACCACTATACTATCAATCACTGTGTGTATACCCTGATAGTTACTTTAGTGTTATATTGAAAATTCACATACCATTTTGGTATCAATCTGAAAAAAACAAAAATAACATGCTATTTGTTTTCAATTATGTTGATAATAGTTTCTAGCTTTTTTTTCTGAACCATTTCATTATAACATTGCAATAGTTGAGTTCATTCTATTTTGTGCTGAAGGTCAATCTGAAGTTTGGATTTTCTGCATACAAAATAGCTTTGTGTATTGAGCTTTTTCTCTTCATATTCAGGCTCTTATCATTTTGATTCAATTAAGAATTAATTTCAATTTGCTTTATTATTTCACCCTGTTTGATATGTTTGCTTTAAGTCTATTCTTTTCTTTCCAATTTCTTTTTTCCCACTCCAATTTTTCACAATTATTGATACTACATGGTAATATGAGAGAATCTTAAGACTCAAATATAAGATAGCTAAAATTAGTTGTCATTATTACCTTCTTGTATTCAAATAAATGATGAAGAATATTAGGGTACATCATTTTATTCCAAGTTTTTTGACCCATGTTGTGAGCCTGTGAGGTATGTATGACATACCAATAAGGCCACAAATAGCTTTATACACAGTTGTTTTAGTCTTGAACAGACTTATCAAATGGATCTAAAAGAAAAAATAACAAAAAGTAAGTATAACCTTTTTTGGATAAACAAGGTTATAATTATTATGTCATTTTTGGATTCCACACTAAAAATAACCTAAGGTACACCCATAAGGTGTTATACCAAAAAATAATTATTTCTTATGTTATCAGAAGATTTAAGAATCTCACAGTATAATTGCAATTTCTTTTAACATTTTTTAATATCATTAAGTCCAAGCGTAAATAATCTTAAATTTAAATTTGCATAAGGTTTATGCAAACTCACCAAAATTTTAGTCAAAATTGAGGTGTCATGTATATTTACTGAATAGGCTAAGTATTTGCCATACAGAATGAAAATCCTGCATGAGCTCAATTTAAAAGTGTTTAAGGCCATACTATGGCTTTAAACAAATAAAAGGGCAATAATCACACAGAAAGTTGGGACAAAGGAAAAATACCAAACAGAGCTGGGGTAACCAGCTTTTTGGATCTGCAAAGTTTCAATTAAGGCTTTCCACCTGTATTGGAAGATTTTCAGACTTATTTGAAGTTTGAGATTAGAATTTGATCCAACTTTAAAGCTTCAACTGGTTTTATCCCAATTTGGACAGGAATTTCAAGCTTCCAAAGGATAAATCCCAATATTCAAGCTTGAAAGTAAGCCTCTAAGAACTTTCAGAGCTTAATTAAGCTAAAGACTTTAACACTACATGTATCAAAACGTTATCAAAAGTTAAAGTTTAGTGTTTATTGCTATTTTACCTGGAAAAATAGCAATAACTTCAAGAATTTATTAAAAATCCCTTTCTTAATGGATTTTCTTGAACTTTGTACACAGCTTACAAATAGATGTGAACTGTTCATACATTAAGTTTTAATTGTATTTTAGAAACAGGTTTTATTGTTAATTTTCCTGGAAAACTACCATTTTAATTTTACTTAGAGAAAATGTAGATTTCTTTAAAAAAATAAGTACAAATTAAGTTGAAAGGACTTTTGCTTGAAGCTCTATTTTTAAGCTGTTCATATGATGAAATTTAATTTATATAAACTTTATCAATATTAAAACTTAACATAATTAATCCAAAAGATGATTAAAGTTACTTGGAGTTAAGAGGAGCGCTGGTAACTTTAAATTGGAATTGAAAATAAATTCCCTTATTTTTAAGCCTGGTTTTTCAGTTTTTACCTGAGAATTCCCTCTATATCCCTTATGAATCATGGTAGCTGCTCTTCAGGCATAAAGGGGCCTAAACATCACTCATCAATCATTCCAATTATATGAGACATTTGAACAGGTAATGTTTTATTACATATAAGATCGTCTTATTAAAGTCATTCTTAAATTATTTCATTCTTTATTAATTTTAAATTATAGGATTGAGATCATAGAATTTAGATTATTGTTGTAATAACCAATAATAATCTTTATTATATAAGATCATTACCTTTAATATCCTTTAAAATCCACAAATGCCTCTTGAAAACTCTTCAGTCATATTTTTATCCTGAAAGTTGTTTTATCTTTCAAAATATAGATTCTTGGCATGTTTTAAACTTATAATAATTATTTGATATAATAAATGTTGTTGTTTGACTTTTTATATCAAATGAATATTATAAGTAAGTTTTTCCCTAAAGTTCTATATTTTTTTATCTAATATTAGTTTTCTTATAGAATTTTTCTTTAAGACTTATCTCTCCACATTGTGTGAAATAATTTCTTTCATAAATAATATTGATATTATTTCTAAGTGGATAATGATGATTATTTTCCATGTGTAATTGTATCAATAAGAGATTTTACTTCTTATTTTTATAATTGTCAGTGACTATAACGATAATAGAATAATCATAATTCATTATAATTATTTAGATTTTTTATTATTAAATTATTCAATAATAATTAAATTTCTTTTTTTATATAAATAATTATTTTAATAATCATATAAATTTGTGGTTGAAATATTTAATTATATTATATTTTCTACTGAGGACAGCAATAGTACTCTTGATATTTGCCAATATTATCAAGAGTTTTATAGAAAAACCTTACATTTGGGGCCTGGAAATTATTTTAATGAACGTTTGGGCATTAATAATATTCTGGACCTTAGTTTACTGATTTTTGACGTAAAATTGTCATATTTACCTTAATATTGGCTTCTTTGGTACTTATCCCTTATCAATAATCTCTATAATATTAATAAGAATATTCTTATCAGGAAAATTATTTGAAAAAATATACTATTGAGTGATTTGGAATAAATCTCTAATGTCTAACTAGTCACCTTTCACATCACTGACTTGAAATCTATTCTTTTAGTTCTTCTGGTATAAAATGAATGATCATACAACTTTGATTAACAACTTATTAATTTCATAATTATTATTTCTTTAAACAAAATAAAAAACTTTAAAAGCTCAAAATCTTTCCTTGAAACCTTTTCTCTTTAATCTTGAGACATTTTTCTTTATTTGTGATATAATTTTCCATAAATTACATTAAAAAAACTTTATCCAATAAGTGGAGCTAATAAGTTACTTCGTATTCTTCAAAAAAAATAACTTATTTTTCCTTCATTTACCTTAGGTCATCCATCAGAGAAAGCTCATCTGAATTTAGAACCTCAGAGTCAAATATTGAAAGTCAAACCAGCCCAACACCAAGGGGTTTAATTACCAAAGAGCCCTTTAGAGGCTTAGCAGGTGAATTAAATCCATTTCTTATTCTAATCCAATTTGCATTTATTTGAAATGACACCTACTAGAAGTGGAGGAAATTTGTAAGTTTGTCTATGAAACTCTTGATAATAGTAACAACATCAAGAGTACTATGACTGTCCTCAGTAGAAAAATATAATTTAAAAAAATATTATAACCACTAAACTAAATATAATTATTCGAGTAATTATACTTGTAAAATAAATTTAATTATTATTATATAATGTAATAATAGTAAAAAATATTAATAATTATAATAAGCTATAATTATTCTATTATTGTTATAGTCACTGACAGTTGTAACAATAAGAAGTGTAAAGCTGTTAATGAGACAATTACACATGGAAAATATAGATATTCAACCACTTATAAATAATAAGAATATTCCTTATGAAAAGAAATTATAACACACATTTTGCAGACATAATTCTTATAGAAAATTCTATATAAAAAACTAATAATAGATAAAAGAATTATAGAATCTTAGAGAAAAACCTACTTATAATATATATTTAATACAACAAGTCAAATACAACAGTTATTATATTAAATAATTAACATAAGTTGAAAACACACCAAAAATAAATATTTTAAAAGAGAAAACAACTTTTTGTAATAAAAACATTATTAAAAGAGTTTTCAAGAGGAATTTGTGGATTTTGAAAGAGATTTTAAAACAATAATTTTATAAAATAAAATATATTATTGGTGATTACAGCAATAAGCTAATTTCTATGATTTCAATTCTTTAATTTAAGATTCATAAAGAACAAAATAATTAAGAAATACTTTAATAATAATATTTTATATATAGTAAGACTTTACCTGCTTAAATGTCTAATATAATTGGATTGGATTGAATTGATTGACAAAAATAGTGATGAATAGACTCTTTTTATGTCTGCAGAACAGCTCTCATGATTCATAATGGATATAGAGGGCGTGCTCAGCTCCAAACTGAAAGCCATGCTTAAAAATAAGGTTCTTAACTTAAGGTAGCTTATTTTTAATTTCAATTTAAAGTTATTGGTGTTATTCCTAGCTCCAAGTAACTTTAATCCTCATTTCAGTTAATCATTTTAAGCTTTAATATGATATAATTTTCTTTATATTAGATTTCATCACATGAAAAACTTAAAAATAGAGTTTCAAGTAAAAATATCTTAAACTCAATTTTTAATTAATTTTTGAAGAGATCTTAATTTTCTTTGAATATAATTAAAAGAGTAATTTTTCAGGCTAACTACCAATAAAACCTGTTTATAAAAGATACTTAAAATTCAATTTATACACAGATAGGATTTAATCATAAGCTGTGTGAATTTTCAAGCAAATCCATTAATAGGTGTATTTTTAATAAAGTTTTGAAGTAATTGCTATTTTTCCACTTCAAAAAGAATTACACCATAAACCTTAATCTTTGATAAGGTTTTGATTCTTGTAAATTTAAATTTTTAAGCTTATTTAATCCTTTTTATGATTAATTAAGCTTTGACAGCTCTCAAAACTTTGATTGCAAGCTTGCATATTAGGATTACCCTTTGGCAGCTTGAAATTCCTGTCCAAATCAAGATAAAACCAGTTTAAACTTTAAGTTTGGATCAGAGTCTAATCTTAAAGTTTAAATAAGGTTAGAAATACTCCAATACAGGTGGACAACCTTCATTGAATCCTTGCAGATCCAAAAAGTTGGGTACCCCAGCTCTATTTGGTCTTTTTACTTTGTCCCACCCTTTTGCGTGGATCTTGCCCTTTTATTCATTTACAGCCATACTATGGCCTTAAACACTTTTAAGTTGAGCTCAGGTAGGATTTAAATTCTGTATGGCAAATCCTTAGTGAATTCAGTAAATATACACAACACCTCAATTTTAACTAAAATTTTGGTAAGTTTGCATAAAACTTATGCAACTTTAAATTTAAGCTTATTCAAGCTTAACTTTAACAATTTTAAAAAAAATGTTAAAAAAGTTACATTAGTACTGTGAGATCCTTAAATCTTCCAATAACTTAAGAAATAAGCATTTTTGGGTATAACACCCTATGGGTGTACCCTAGGTTATTTTTGGTGTAGAATCCAAAAATGAAATAATGATTATAACTTTGTTTATCCAAACAAAGTTTATACTTATTTTTTGTTATTTTTCATTTTAATTTCAACTGAATAGTCTGTTCAAGACTAAATCAGCTGTATATAAAGTTATTTGTGGCCTTATGGGTATGTCATATATACCTCACAGGCTCACACAATTACTCCATCCAATAAAATGGATCTGGACCAGGACATTCAAGTCATAAATCAAAAAGACAAGAATTTAAGCCAAGGGTAGAGGCACAAATGGAAGATTACAGAACTTTCACCAGTTCCCAAAGGTCAACTAGCACCTTTTACACTCTTTTTGAAAGTCCAGAAGCTGACATAACTGCTATTACTGTTGTCAGACCTGAGACATTTTCAACAGGCAACAATAGAGATATACCAGTCTCACTACAAGAACTGGTTTATGGTGGCAAAACAGCAGGAGTGGGAACTTCTACCAAGTCTTTGAATAGGCACAATAAACTCTTACCTTCAAGTGAAAGAGTTCATGGGCCCAGAAAAGACGGAGGAACTTCTGAGGGGTTGAAAACCCATGTCTTGCAAAGGACAAGTCCAAAAGATAAAAGCTTGGTTAAAAAACCAAAGCATGTTGTCAGATGACCAGAAGAAGAAGTTGGTTCAAGGAAAGGACAAAAGCCCAGTGGAAGCTCCTCAAGCCTCAACAAGTTCCAAACAAGGACAATCCAGCCCCAAAGAGAAATCAGAAGGTCAAGCAAAATGAAAAGGGAATTGCAAAGTCCAAGTGGAACAATCCTGACCCACAGAATTACAGAATCCCAAAGAGAGAGAAAGCAGCCATTGTGTGAACGTTTGAGATATGACCACATACCCAAAAAGGTCACAAGAAATATTTAATATAATTATACATTAAAAATAAGTACCTTAAAACTACAAAAATACCATAAATTGGTATAAAACTTGGTTTAACTTAAAAACCAATGTATAAACATGTGAAATAAATTATACCATTGGATTCCACATGGTAAAATACACATATACCATTTTTATGGAATATCTGTAAAGTCAATATTTAATAAGTTATAATAATACCTTATAAAAAACACAAATCCTTATTTATTTCAAAAACCAATGAAAAAACATGTGAAATAGATGGTACCATTGGATTCCCCATCAATTCACATATAAAACAATTAAGAAGCTAAGCTTCAAAATCAATACTTAAGGAATGAACCTGAATATATGCACTTTTTTGGTCAATGCATATATTCAAGGAATTTAGCTAATATCTCTTGAATTAGGCATGATAGAGTGATGAACCAAAAATAAAGTCATCACGTAATTACTGTAGAAATACAGAAATGAAGTTTATTTCCCAAGCTATAAACAAGGTTAAAACCTGTAAGGAATTATTGATTAAAATCAACAGAGCTGTTGACCACTTTGTTGTGAAAGTGGTCCAAACTTAAAAAAAAGTAGACAGTTGGATTCTACTACTTCATTGGTGAAGAATGATGTATTTCCTATTATAATATTCAAGGTATAACCCCTCGAAATCATAGTTTGAAGTTTAAAATATTAAATTTCAACAGAAAAGATGAGTTACAAGAAAAATCATCAAAAATAGAGTTTTCATGATGTAATAAAATTCTCTTGGCAGAATAATAAGGTTATTCCAAGCTATTAGAACTCACTCTCTGAATTGCTGTAGCGTGTAAATCTTAAAAGTTATTAAAGATCAAAGTTTGAGCTTAATTTGATCATTTATGTTCACTCACTGTAATCTTAAATTAAGTTTGGCAGTTTTATGAGTGATAAAATTGGTGAATACTATTACTTTATGATTAAAACTAATAAAATCCACGAATTTTGGGGTTCTTCCAAGCCTTTGACGTCATCAAACCTACAGTTATAGTGATAACTCTAAATAATGGCGTAATAATGATGTAATATGGTTTGATCATGATTTAATCATCACCAAAACTTGAAATATTGATCAATTACAGTGGATATGATCTTTAAACGTCTACTAGAAGCCTTTTGGACTCTAGGAGGGAGGTATTTACTATAAATAGAGCTCTTTTTATTCTGTTTTCCCCTCAGACGCATCAAAAACATTAAATCAATACAATTAAAAAGGTAATATCTTTATTCTTTACATATAAAACTTTTATATTATTAAAGACCAAAGATCATATTATTATAATCATCAATTTTGACGTGATGAAATCATTTATTTCATTTTTTTGTTAAAAATCACTCTAAAAAACTCATTTCCACATAAAAATCAAGAATATTTGTAATTTTCTCTATTTTTGATTGTAAATACAATTTGGATAAGTTGTATTTACATTATTTGGCGTAAACTATTCCAAAATTAATATATTAAGTATTAAAAGTAGGTTATTTTCTCTATATTATTCTCTTAATAATTCTTTAATTAATATAAATAGTATTTCTATTCATTTATATCTTTAATATTGGTAATATTCTTGTTATTAATTGTTTTTTATTAATAAAAAACAATTTTTTATGCCTTTATTATTTGTTTGTAACAATAATAAAGTGCCATTAAATCTATCAATTATTTCATATTAATATATTTATTTTATTATATTATATTTTATAATATAAGCTATATTATCATATTTTATTGATAATATAATTATTTTTTCCACCATAATGATAATAATTATTTATTATTATAATTATTTTTATCTTATTTATTTCATTTATAAGGACATTCATAGTACAATAAGTAAAATATTAGTAATTTTTACTTATTGTTTCATAGTCAAACCTTACATTTGGGGGCCTGGCCATGATATTTACTCTAAAAGACCTTTAAAAAGATTCTAATTGGGCTTATCCAATAATAAATTATACTTATAATCATAAAACTATATAATAATTTTATATTTATTGATTTTAAAAGCTATTGAGGCATTTGGAAAGCAATTGTACTTTCTTACACGTGGTTTTTAACATCCTTAGACTTGCAAAAACTTTATTTGAGTTACTCTAGTTATTAAAAAAGATATTTTATAAATTAAAAATAATTTTATAAAAAGAATCATATTCATTTTTATTTTATTCTTTAAAAATAAAAACATAAAAAATAATGAAAATATCAAAAACCAATAAAAAAGTTATTTTATTCATTTTAATTTCATTTCTTTACTTATGTTCATTTTCTTTCTATAAAAAAAAAGATATAAAAGCAATTTTTACGTGGAAAATTGACATATCTTACTAAAAATAACACTTTTATATAAAAGACTTATATTTATTTTTCTTTTTTAGTGTTTGAAGACAACCCAACAGAGGACAACCAAACCACTGTTGAAAGATTGGTGGAAGAAACTCATCAAAGTTCTCCAACACCAATTATTACGAAAATAAAGAAAGCCAAGAAATTGGACTTTCCAGGACCCACCATTCAGGACTCTGAAGGTGAGTACCTCATTTATAAATTGCCATAAGAAAATTCCTGTTCTGAAATCCTCTTATTTCTTATTTTTCTTATAATATGACTACCAGAAGAGGCTCCCAATACTCCATCCAATCAGATGGAGCTGGACTCAGAGGTAGAATTGATTCCTCAAAAGGGAAAAGGAAGGGGAATATCCCCAGTGGAACAGAATCCACACAAGGAAGTGCCTTATCCCAAAGGCAAGTCCCAGAAATGCCCATGATATCTGAAGCTGAATTGGAACTAAGTATGAGTAACTCAAACAGGTACAAATCACATTCAGAGGGCTCAAATAGACATTTACATGAGCCAATACAAACAGTACTACACAGTGTACAAGGACAAAGATTGGGAAATGTTGCCTCAAATACACCAAGGAGTGATGAACTCCTGGCACATCCTGAAAAAGTTCCTCAAAGAGGAGGAAATAGTGAGATACTCCAATGGATGGAATACACTATCATCCAAACCTCAAATCAAAAAGATCAAGGAGTATCATGCCAAAAAGAAGGAGGCAACCAAGGAAGAAGCCCCAGTAGCTTCTACCAGCAAGCCCCAAGTCAACCCACTTCCCCAAGAAGGGAAGAAGAACAAGAAAAAGAATTGGAGAAAACCATATTCCCCAAGTTACAGGATTCCCAAAATCCAAAAAGATGCCATGGACAATGTCTTCAACATGGCCAGAACGTTGATGGAATTCAAAGACAAAGAGGAACAAAGAATGAGACACCCCCATTTCCCAAAGAAATAACCTTGTCTCCTGATGTTGTAAATACCTTAACAGAGCTTAAAAATAGTATTTTACCTCTTAAAGACATTAAAAATAGTTGATTATCTTTCCAAGAAATAAAGAATAGCTTATCATCTTTAACAAAACTTGTTGCACAAAATAAGAAAGAAATTGATAACATAAAATTTATGATTGAAAATAATAAACCAAAAGTATTAATTGACAATACTCAGAAATTAATACAAGGACAACAAGAGTTGTACAAATACATAAGTGATATCAAAGAAAAAACTTTGAGAATCAATTATGATGTGAGTATTGACAATCTTACAGAAAAATTAAACCAATTAAGTATTTCTGTAGAAAAATTTGAAGAAAAGACTTCATCACACCAAAAATTACTTTTGGACCATGTGGAAAAGAGTGATGAAGCAAGAATGCATCTGAAAGATGACATTCAAAGTGAAATAAGGCTTATTACTGAAAAAATGGATAAAATTAATGAGGCTAACTTAAATATGCCAAAGTTATCAACACCATTTTCTCACATAAGAAGGCCTGTTAAACCAAAAGAGGAATGAACAAATCCATTCATAACAGACTTGAGTCACCAAGATAAGAACCAAGTCTTAATGAAGGAAGCACCTCAATTGAAAGAATGGCCAACATTCACAGGAGAAGGTGAATATGACCACATGTCATTTATCAAAGCAATTGACATGCTACAGGAATATTATGCTATACCAGATGAATTAATCACTGAAAGATTACATTCATTATTTGAGAAATCTGCAAAAAGATGGTATTATGGCATAAGGCAAACAAATGGCAAAAATACCTGGTCTTGGTGGAAACAAGAAATAATCACCAAGTGGGCCAATGATGCCTGGAGGTACAAAATAGAAAATTCTTTTGAAAACTCTTTCTTTGACCCAGACAAAGACAACCTTTAACTTTGATCTTGAAACAAGTTGAAAGACTTAATGCATTGTACCTAGAAATGTCACAAAAAATGGTGCATATGAAAATACTCAAGAAATGTGGAGGAGAGCTAGAACATGCCCTAAGGAGCAGGTGTATAGAACCATGCTCCACAGAAGAGTATATTAATGCACTAGAAGACATAGTGACAAGAACAAAAATTGGAAGGACTTGGAATAAATTGGACATTAAAAGCACAAATAAACCATTTATCAAAAAAGATAAATCAAAAGAATCCTTCAAGCCCAATACATCCAACAATAATGAGCAAAGGAGATGCCATGAATGTGGAGGTATTGGACACTTAGCCAATAATTGCCTTAAAAAAACAAAGATTAATGAAATTGTGGAAACAGAAAACCACAATGACAAAGAGGAGGAATCTGACTCTGAAAAAGAGACAGAAGAGTCAGAAAGTTCTGAAAGTGATGAAATCAATATAATTAATGCACAAATTAATAATATTGAGATAATCTATGAAGTACTGGATCTTAACTCAAACTTACCACAAGTTGGGACATCTGACACAAACCTGACAAACATACAACATTCCAAAATGTATAGCACCAGACCTGCAAGAGGAATGGGATATACAGCTGGAAAATCAAGTATAAGTATTGTTATTGTTGATAACCAAGCAGGAAAAGTTAACTTAGATACAGGAGCATATTGCACCTGTGTTGGTAAAGGTTATTTAAAAACCATTGTCCCAGACTGGCAAGAAAAACTTATGCCAATACAAGGTGTCAGATTTAGTAGTGCAAGTGAGAGCATGAAGCCCCGTGGAATAATTGATTTAACACTAATTTTTCCTCAGCCCTCACAATGTGTCGGATCAAAGTAGAGTTTTTAGTGATGGACAACTGTACTAGTAATCACTTCATACTTAGGAATTACTACTTATCAATTTATGGTATAGATATCTCTAACCAAAAGGGTAGATATTTTACCATAGGAGACAACAAAAGACAAAATTTTGGCTTCTTAAATAACAAAAAACAAATCACAGTTATTAAGAATGAAGAAAAATTCCAGATAAGGAACTTTTTATATCTGAACAGCTTAAAGAGGCAGAATTCAATCAAGAATTAACAGAAATAATGAAAAAAAATTTATGGACCTCTTATTTAAGTACAAAAATGTCTTTGCAACTGACAAAGAGCCACTAGGTGCCATAATTGGACATGAAGTGGATATAATTCTTAATGTGGAAAAACCTTACCCACCTCTACTAAGGAGACCTGCTTACCCAGCTAGTCCAAGGGCTAGAGAATCCTTGGAGGTACACATGAAAGAATTAATGGACCTTGGAGTATTAAGAAAGGTAGGACATAATGAACAGGTAGAAGTCACTAAACCTGTCATTATAACTTGGAATAATGGAAAATCAAGGATGGTAGGAGACTTCAGAGCCCTGAACACCTATACCATTCCAGACAGATATCCAATACCCAGGATCCATCAGACATTGACACAATTGTCACAAGGTAAGTTCATCACAGCCATGGATGCCTTAAAGGGTGTTCATCAAAATTTCTTAACAGACAATGCCAAAAAACTACTGAGGATAATAGTCCACTGTGGAATTTTTGAATACTTAAGAATGCCATTTGGCATAAAAAATGCACCTTCCCATTATAAAAGAATGATGAATACCATATTCCCTGAAGAATTATCAGAAGGATGGTTAATTATCTATATTGATGATATCATAGTTTGCTCAGAAACTTGGGAAAATCACCTTACAAGACTAGAAAGGGTACTACAAAAAATAGTCCAAGTGAATATGAAAATTTCCTTGCAAAAGTGTCATTTTGCATACAGTGAATTAAAAGAACTAGGACATGTTGTATCTGGACTTAGTCTAGGCATAGACAAGAATAAAGTAGCAGCAGTACTACTGAAGCCAATACCTCAAACCAAAAAAGATATGCAATCATTTCTAGGATTTTCTGGTTACTATAGACAGCATATAAAGGAATTTGCAAAAATTGCCAAATCCTTGTATAAGCTATGTGACCAACAAACAGTCTATGAAATTACGGAAGAAAGAGTCAAGGCATATGAAGAATTTAAAATTTCCTTAACAAATGCCCCATTTCTTCTAATGCCAGATTGGAAACTACCGTTCAAACTTTACATTGATGCTTGTGGAGAAGGACTGGGTGCTGCACTACACCAGACACAAATTATCAGTGATAAACCAGTGGAAGGACCAATTTGTTTTATTTCAAGACAGATAAAGCCAACAGAAGCAAGATATGGAGCAAGCAAAATGTAATGCCTCTGCTTAGTGTGGGCTTTAGAAAAATTACATTACTATTTGGATGGAACAGTATTTGATGTGATTACAGACTTTAATGCTGTAAAATCTCTATTAAATATGAAAACTCTAAATAGACATATGCTGAGATGGAAAATTTTTATCCAAGAATATAGAGGAAATATGACTATTGTTCATAAATCTGGTAATATTCATAAAAATGCAGATGGTCTTAGCAGATGGGCTCTAGCAAATACCCCTGACAATCCAGCATGGGTACCACAAGAAGAACACCATATAGAAGGAATATGTGTCACAGACATTAGCACAGAATTCTTTAACCAAGTTAAAGAAAGCTATAATATAGACAAAAATTGCCATATCTTAAACCAACTTCTAATGAAAGACTGTAAAGACCCATCACTTTCATCAAAACTAGATGAAACATGGAAAAAGGCATATGATGAAGGAAAATTCCACCTCCTAGACGGAATCCTTTACCATAGAACAAAACACACATGTGTTATGGCCTTAACAGATAGAACCCTGATAAACACTATTTTACATGAGTGTGATGATAGTGTTGCAGCTGGACACCTTTCAGAAGACAGAACACTAGAGAGGGTGAAAACCTGCTCTTGGTGGCCAAATTGGAAGAAAGATGTTATAGAATACTGCCAAACCTGTGACAGATGTCAAAAAGCCAACAGATCCACAGGAAAGAAATTTGGAATGATGATCCAAATCCAAGAACCAAAATCCCCTTGGGAAATAGTTCATATGGATTGGGCAACAGCATTACTGCCAGGAGACAGAAGCTATAATGCATGCCTAGTATTGGTTGACAGGTATAGCAAAACTCCCATGTTTCTACCATGTCATAAAGATGACACAGCTATGGACACAGCCATAATGATATGGAATAAAGTTATTAGCCATACAGGCTTATTCCAGAATATTATAAGTGACAGAGACCCAAAGTTCACTTCAGCATTATGGACAAATCTCCATCACTTGTTTGGGACAAAGTTATCATTCTCAACAGCTTACCATCCTCAAACTGATGGTTTAGCAGAAAGAAAGATACAGACCTTAGAGGACATGATCAGAAGATCCTGTGCTTATGGGCTAGAATTCAAAGATTCTGATTGTTTTACCCATGATTGGTGTACACTAATACCAGCTCTTGAACTGGCATATAAAACATCAATCCATTCTTCTACTGGAAAAACACCACAATGCTAGAAAAAGGTTGGAATCCAAGACTTCCTTATGATACCCTCAAAAAGGAGTTAGTGGATATATATCTCCAACAGAAAGCAGCTTTAAGATAATACCTTACAAAGCAAGACACCATGCAAACAGATGTATGCAAGACTCTTTCAGATATGCAAAAGAAAGATGAGATACAAGTCATAAGCCACCTAATTTTGAAATAGGAGACTTGGTCCTAGTATCAACCCTCAATTTCAATAACATAAAAGGCCCAAAGAAATTAAAAGATTCCTTTGCAGGACCATTTATGATAAAAGCACTTCATGGACCCAATGCTGTTCAATTGGAACTCACAGGTGAACCAATCAACAAACACCCAACTTTTCCTGTAAGTCTGATAAAACCTTACAGTTCAAATGACAAGGAGTTATTTCCACTAAGAAATAAACCCCCACTTGAAATTCCCCCCTTGGAAGAAGGAGAGGAAAAGAAAATAGTAAAAGTCCTTAAAGAAAGAAGGACAAGAAACAAAAAAGAAAGGGAATACCTTGTAAGGTATAGAAATTCAACTCAAGAAGATGAATGGCTACTTGAGAAAGATAAAAAAAATGCTGATAAGCTACTAAGAAGGTTCAGACATGAAAGAAAGCCTGAAAAATAGAAACGTTAAGCATTATTGAGCTTCAAGACTAACAAAGTCTATTGAAGAGGTAGGACAGTGGATGATACCCTGATTACACATATCAGATTGTGGTACAATATTTTTTGGTGGTAGGGAATGTGAACCTTTGAGATATGACCACATACCCAAAAAGGTCACAAGAAATATTTAATATAATTATACATTGAAAATAAGTACCTTAATACTACAAAAATACCATAAATTGGTATAAAACTTGGTTTAATTTAAAAACCAGTGTATAAACATGTGAAATGAATTATACCATTTGATTCCCCATGGTAAAATACACATATACAATTTTTATGGCATATCTGTAAAGTCAATATTTAATAAGTTATAAATAATAATACCTTATAAAAAACACAAATCCTTATTTATTTCAAAAAATAATCAAACAACATGTGAAATAAATGGTACCATTGGATTCTCCATAAAAATCCACATATAAAACAATTAAGAGGCTAAGATTCAAAATCAATACTTAAGGAATTAACCTGAATATATGCACTTTTTTGGTCAACGCATATATTCAAGGATTTTAGCTAATATCTCTTGAATTAGGCATGATAGAGTGATGAACCAAAAATAAAGTCATCACGTAATTACTGTAGAGATACAGAAATGAAGTTTATTTCCCAAGCTATAAACAAGGTTAAAACCTGTAAGGAATTATTGATTAAAATCAACAGAGCTGTTGACCACTTTGTTGTGAAAGTGGTCCAAACTTGACAAAAAGTAGACAGTTGGATTCTACTAGCTCATTCGTCAAGAATGTTGTATTTTTCATTAGAATATTCAAGCTATAACCCCTTGAAATCATAGTTTGAAGTTTGAAATATTAAATCTCAACAGAAAAGATGAGTTACAAGAAAAATCATCAAAAATAGAGTTTTGATGATGTAATTAAATGCTCTTGGAAGAATAATAAGGTCTGCCAAGCTATTAGAACTCACTCTTTGAATTGCTGTAGCATTTAAATCTTAAAAGTTATTAAAGATCAAAGTTTGAGCTTAATTTGATCATTTATGATCACTCACTGTAATCTTAAATTAAGTTTAACAGTCATATGAGTAATAAAATTGGTGAATACTATTAGTTTATGATTAAAACTAAGAAAATCCACGAAATTTGGGGTTCTTCCAAGCCTTTGACATCATCAAACTTAGAGTTATAGTAATAACTCTAAATAATGGTGTAATAATGATGTAATATGGTTTGATCATGATGTAATCATCACCAAACCTTGAAATTTTCATCAATCCCAGTGGATATGATCAGTACACGTCTACTAGAAGCCTGTTGGACTCTAGGAGGGAGGTATTTACTATAAATAGAGCTCTTTTTACTCTGTTTTCCCCTCAGACACATCAAAAACATTAAATCAATACAATTAAAAAGGTAATATCTTTATTCTTTATATATAAAACTTTTATATTATTAAAGACCAAAGATCATCTTACTATAATCATCAATTTTGATGTGATTAAATCATTTATTTAATTTTTTTGTTAAAAATCTCTCTAAAAAACTCATTTCCACATAAAAATCAAGAATATTTGTAATTTTCTCTATTTTTGATTGTAAATACAATTTGGATAAGTTGTATTTATATTATTTGACATAAAATATCTCAAAATTATTATATTAAGTATTAAAAGTAGGTTATTTTCTCTTATTATAATAATTTTCTCTATATTATTCTTTTAATAATTCTTTAATTAATATAAATAGTATTTATATTAATTTATAGCTTTAATGTTGTGAATATTATTGTTATTAGTTGGTTTTTATTAATAAAAACCAATTTTTTACGCCTTTGTTATTTGTTTGTTACAATAATAAAGTGCCATTAAATATATTATTTATTTTATTATATTATGTTTTATAATAGAAGTTATATTATCATATTTTATTGATAATATAATTATTTTTATGCCTAATTATAATAATTATTTATTATTATAATTATTTTTATCTTATTTATTTCATTTATAAGGAAATTCATAGTACAATAAGTAAAATATTAGTAATTTTTACTTATTGTTTCATAGCCAAACCTTACACATTGACAATGTGTTCATCATGGCAAGAATTCTGATTTAATTAAAAACATAAAGGAGGAAAGAATAAAACAATCCTTTCCAAAGAAATAGACCTTGTAAATCTTGTAGGCTACCTAGAAATTTCTTTTATTACTAAACAATTAAAATATTTAAGAATAAAAGTTCAAGATTTGGAAAATTGAACTGGTCACAATGCAGCTATTGTGCAAGAAAAATTTGAAAAAGTGATAAAGCAAGACTTGAATTGAAAGAATATATTCAATAAAGTATTAATAATATATCACTGAAAATGAATCACCAAGACAGTACAATCAAATTGTTGACAGAAATGTCTTGAACTTTAATAATGACTTACATCATACAATTTCAAGCAATGCAGAATTGTAAACTTCCTGCAATTTCAAGGACATTCCCATACTAGAGGAATGGTCAACCTTCAGTGGTGAAGGAGAATATAATAATATGGAATTTATGGAGAAAGTTGATATGTTCAAAGAGGACTTTAGCATACCAGATGAATAAATAAGTGCCAGATTACACCACTTATTTACCAAATCAGCAAAGAAATGGTATTATAAAATGAGACAAGACCATGGTAAACACTCCTAGCCTTGGTGGAAAGAACAAATTATGTCCAAATGGGAAAATGATTTCTGGAGATTTGAAATGGAAAACTCTTTTGAAGAAGCCATTTTTAATATTGAGAGGGATACACCCATGTCCTGGTTTCTTAAACAGAAAGACAGATTAACTGCCCTTCATCCTGATATGTCTGAAACAATGGTACATAAAAGGATATTAAGAAAGTGTTTTGGTGACCTTGAGCATTCTATAAGAAGCAGATTCATTGAGCCTTGCTCTAAAGAAGATTTTGTCAGTGCCATGGAAGACATCATCTCCATAACAAAAATTGGTATAAACCCCAAATAGACAATAATACTGGTGAGAAACCAGTTTTAATACCAAATAAACCACAACACAAATCTCCTTTTAAATGTACAAAATGTGGAAGTATATCACATTTGGACTATAATTTTCCAAAAAGGACAAGAATGTATGAGATGTAAAATTGAAAATGTGAAGACAGAAAAGAACTAGATGATGTATCCTTAAATGAAAGTGATTCTGAACCCTCAAAAGAAGAAGAACTGCTAGATCAACTTGGTGTAGAAAACATCAATGTATCTTTCAAAGTCACAGATGTGAATACTCCCCTACCACACTACAGTTATGAGCATATGGGTCTCATACATGTGCAAGATGCTAAAATGCAGAAAACCAAGCCTGCCAGAGGTAAAGGTCATACAGCTGGATCATTTTTTATCACTAATATTGTGATAAAAAACATTCAGGTGCCTTCTGAACATGTGTTGAAAAAGATTATCTTGAAGCAATTTATACAAATTGGAAGAAAAAATTAATTCCAATTCAAGCGATAAAATTCAGCAGTGCTAGCCAAGATATGCACCCTTTTGGTATTTTTGAAGTACCAATGATATTTCCTCACCCTGAAGGAAGTATCAGACTGAAAGTTGAATTTATCATTATTAATAACTGCACTTAACAACATTTTATACTTGGAAATAATTATCTCAATATTTATGGTATTCATATTAATAATCATAATAACAGATATTTTACTATAGGGGAAAATAAAAGACAAAAATTTGCTTTACCTCCAGAGAAGAAAGGAATAACTGTCATAAGACAAGTAAGAAATGTCCATAAGGAAGAATTTGTGTCAGATAAACTAATTTAAGTACAAATTATTCCTGAATTAGCATCACAAATGAAGGAAGACCTCATTTAAGTTTTATTTCAATGTAAGGAAGCCTTTGCTTCTGATAATGAACCACTAGGGGTAACTAAAGTTCATGATGTGGAAATTATGCTTAATGTGGAAAGACCTTACCATCCACTATTAAGAAGATCAACTTACCCAGCTAGCCCCAGGCCTAGAGAAGCATTGGAATCTCATATCAATGAGCTGATTAAACTGGGATTTCTTATAAAAGTTGGAAATAATGGGGAAGTAGAAGTCAAAGACTGTGTAATAATTACTTGGCATAATGATAAATCATGGAGGGTTTGGAATTTCAAGGAATTGAACAACTATACTATTCCAGACAGGTACCCAATTCCCAGAATCCATGAGACTTTGACTCAATTATCCAAAGCAAGATTTATCACTTCTATGGATGCCCTTAAAGGTTTACATCATAATGTTTTGAAATTTCATGCTAGAAAATGATTGAGAATAATTTCTCATTGTGGTATTTATGAATACTTGAGGCTTCCTTTTGGTACTATGATGCACCCTCTCATTATCAAAGAATGATTAATACCATTTTCCAACATAAGCTATCAGAGGGATGGCTAATCATCTATATTGATTACATTATTATTTGTTCCAAAACCTGGCAATAGCACTTAGATAGACTTTCATTAGTACTAAAGAAAATTCTTTAATTGAACATGAAAATACCCTTAAAAAATGTAATTTTGGGTTTCATGAATTAAAATATCTAGGACATGTAGTTTCAAGATTAAGCCTTGGTGTTGATAAAAGCAAAATGGGTGCAGTCTTACTGAAAAAAACTCCTTATAAAAAGAAATAAATGATGTCTTTCTTGGGTTTTCCAGTTATTACAGGCAACACCTTAAGAATTTTGAAATTCATTCCAGATCATTGTACAGAATTTGGGATCAACAAACTGTCTTTGAAAAAAAACATGAAAGGACTCAAGAATATGATAAGATAAAGCATGCCTTAACCAATGCACCATTATTATCAATCCAGACTGGAAACCTTGTTTCAAGCTGTATATTGATGCATGTGGTGAAGATTTAGGTGCAGCTCCTCATCAAGTTCAAATTGACAATGACAAACCTTATGAAGAACCAATCCATTTTTATTTCAAGACACACTAAACTTACAGAGACTAGGTATGGAGCAAGCCAAATGGAATGCCTTTGCCTTGTTTGGACTTTGGAAAAACCTCATTATTATCTTGATGGTAGTTTTCTTGAAGTCATTACTTATTGTAATGCAGTGAAATCACTTCTTAACATGAAAAATCCAAACAGACGCATGTTAATATGGCAGATGTCTATACAGGAGTATGGAGGCAATATGACCATAGTACATAAAGCTGGAAATATTCACAAGAATTCTTATGGCTTGAGTAGATGAATATTACCTAATACACCTGATAATACTTCTTATGTTCCTACAAATGCAGAACCTCAAATTACAATTGAAGAAATCAATATTGGAGATTTAGGGACAGAATTCTTTGAAGAGGTTAGAGAAATCTATAAGCAAGAGAAAAATTGTCATAGTCCTACTTTGCTACTTGAACAATATTTCAAAGAGACATATTTGGCTAATTCTTTTGATGATGTATGGCAAACATTATATGACAATTGCAGATTTGATTTATTTGATGGTATCTTATATCATAGGTCTAAACACACATGTGTAATTGTCTTATGTAGTAGAATGTTATTTAGCACAATATTACTAGAGTTCCATGACAAAATTTATTCTGGAAATTTTTCTAAAGAACAATGGAAAGAATTAAGACATGTGCTTGGTGGCCATCTTGGAGAAAATATTTCATTGAGTACTGTCTCAGTTGTGACACATGCCAGAAGGCCAATAAAGCTACTGGTAAAGGATTTGGTTCAATTATTCATATCCAAGAAACAAGCACCCCTTAGGAAGTGGTTCATGTGGATTGTGTAGCTGCCTTACCACCTGGTGGTGACAAATGTTACAATGCATGTCTTGTTATTGTATACATGTAAGGTGTGAATATGAAACTTTGCTTAAAAATCAAGTACTTTTCCTGTCCTCAACATTTGTATAAGGTAAAATTGATTAAAAATACTATGAAATAAGATTTTTAAAGGAAAACACACCAATTTGATTGTTTTTAACTTTATTAGTATAAAACAATAATATTATGAAGATTTATTGTTTTACCAACAATAGAAACTTATCCAAAACAAATACTCTACAAGAGATATTCAAGGCTACAAAAGAAATTTCTTCAAGAGAAATTTCAATTGGAATTAATTGAGCAAAGGACTGCAGGCAATTAATATATGAAAAGTCTTCAAAAGGAATTTTAAAGAGAAAATATGCCCAAATGTGACCAGAGTGAATTTGGAAACAAAGTGACAAAGTTAAGAGTGATGAAAGATGCTTTAATTCACTTATGGGATGGTTCAAGGGTTGAAAATGATTATAAGAGTTACAAAAAATGATTAGAATGATTTTTTCACATGGTAAAAGTTTAAAATGATTTAAAAAGGGTGGTCTGAATCTCTTATTGATTTTTTTAACAGTGTTCAAACTAATTATAAATGGAAAAGATTCTAACATGAAGAGGAAAGTGGGGCAAAGAAGACATTCTTTTATAGCCATAAATTGTCTTACTCCAAAAGTAAAATTTGCTCCTTTCAGTCGTGGAAAACACTCTGACAACATAAAAGCCAATTATGGAATCATTGAACCCTAGTTTAGACCAAAGAAGGGCTGGTTTTAGCCATTTTGGACCCTTAAATCAGCCATTGCTATAGTAATACCTGGTTTTAAGCCTTCAGAACACGTCAGAATGTGTGGAAGAGATGTCAAAGCTATTTGAAACTGTTTTTACAATGTTTTTTTGTCTTAAAGGTAGTTTTACCCTCTTGGCAACAGTTAAAATTGCCTTGGTTGGTATCGAAACCTCATCATCAATTGAGACACAGACCCTGTTCCTCAATTCCGAGCCAGAAGTGATTAAAATTGGTGTGGATTTTGACATCTAATTCCTGTCAGCAAGGAATTTGAGTGTCTGGCTCTCCCTTGGAGCCAAGATTTCTTTTCCCCCCAGAATCCATCTTTCCAATTTATTTTTTCTTTCTTTCCTCATCATGTATTACACTTATAATTTCCATATGTAGTTAAATTGAGTTTTTACAGTACACAACTGTAATAATTGACAGCTCATATGTACATTAAAGTTCACTTGCCTAATACACGCACACATTTTGACATTTCAATTGAAAATACTGCAATTCCTCATAACTTCTAACCTTCACACAACACCTCAATTTTAACACAAAAATTGATGGTTAACACTACATGTGATGTGAATTGCACTAAGGTTTTGAGTATTTCTTACTTTTGTACAGAAAATACTAAAAACGTAATTTAAGCTCATTTAGAGTTGAGTTACAGAAGTTTTACCCAGAGGTGACCCCACCTTATTTTTTATGAGTCCAATGGTGAAATAATCTTCATATTTTTATTTAACTTTTTTCTAAAAATATTTTAATTTTGGTGTTTTTGTTGAAAATTCATCTTTACTTCATTTTTTCAAGTAAAAATTTGTTTTCACAAATTTAAATTTCAATGTAATTTTATTTTTAAAGTATAGTTGAATTTTCATTTTTTTTATAAATTTATGTTTATATTTTAATTTTTGTTTTGATAATATAAATCAGTTTATTCTATTTATGATTGTATCTTGTTTTATTATTTGTGGTCTTTTGGGTATCTGAAAATGCCTCTAAGTTGCACATGCCCTCCCCCTAAAAAAATAATATTACTTTGTAATATTGTTATTTCTAGTTTTTCTGAACCTTCTGAGAGGCTTAGTAGCTTCAGGTATGTCCTTTTCTGAAAACCATTCATCTTCACAAGCTGGGTCACTGTACCTAACAAGGTATTCCCATACTTTCTTGGTTCTTAACTTCCTTTCTTTGAGAACTTTGGTTATTATCCTAGTACCAGAATATTCAATAGGAGGTATATGCTGGGGAGCTTTTATTCTCAAAGGAAACTTCTCAGAATCACTAGATTTATATGGCTTTAACAAGCTTACTGTAGATTTAGGATGCTTATTGCTAAGCTCCTCAGATAATTCTACTTCAATTGCATTTTCCCCATGGAGGGCCTTAATAATAAAAGGTCCTGCAAAGGAGTCTTTTATATTTTAAAATCCCTTGATTTTATTGAAGTTAGTGGTGGATACAAGTACTAAATCTCCCACTTTGAAATCTGGAGTGGCAAGTGTTTAGCCCCATTTGTCTTTGGCATATGAAAATGAGTCCTCCGTGAACCTTATTGCATTCTTTCTAGCTTTTTCTAGCATTCCTTTGAAGCTACCAGCTGTGGGATGTATCTCAACCAAATCCTTCCTTAATGAATCTTGGGGTAATTTGGGATTCCATGCCTTCTCTAGAATATCAGGAGTTTGATTGGTACTGGTGTGAATGTATGTTTTATATGCAAATTCCAGTGCTGGTTAGAGGGTACACCAATCGTGGGTGAATCCATCACAATCTCTAAATTCAAGGCCATATGCACAAAATCTTCTGACCATATCTTCCAAGGTTTGGATCATCCTTTCAGCCAGTCCATCAGTTTGCGGGTGGTAGGCTATAGAGAAGGACAACTTTGTTCCAAATAATTGGTGAAGATTCATCCATAGTGCTGAGGTTAATTTGTGATCTCTGTCACTAATGATATTTGTGAATATTCCAGTCCATGATATTGCTCTATTCCATATTTGAAGAGCTGTATCAATGGCTGTATCATCCTTGTGACATGGTAGAAAGATTTGATTTTTACTCAATCTGTCAAAAATTACTAGTAATTAATTATAGCTTCTATCACCCCCTGGTGGTAGGCCAGCTACCCAATCCATATGGACAATTTCCCAAGATTTGCTTGGTTCATGGATTTTGATCATATTTCCATGTCCTTTTCCAGTGGATTTATTTGCATTTTGACATCTGTCACAGGTTTTGCAATACTCTGCCACATGGGCCATAATATACAGGTCTTTAACTTCTCTCTTGTCCTGTCCTCATACAGATGTCCTGAGAAGGGACTGTCATGGCATTCTTTCAGTACAAGATTTATTAAGGACCCATCCACAACTGTCATTATGCATGTATGCTTAGTTCTGTGGTAAATTATATCATACAGTAAGTGGAATCTTCCTTCATCATATTATATTCTCCATATCTCATCTAAGGCATGTATCAAATAGTTATATTTACAGTATTTAGTAAGAAATTGGCATAGGATGCTACAATTCTTATCTTGAGTATGGCTGTTTCTTACTTCCTCAAAGAATGTTGTGTTCAGATCTGCAAAACTGATTCCTCCTATCGGGATTTGTGGGGATGCTTCTTCTGGCACATAAGTAGGATTATTGATATTTTTTGGTAATGGCCATCTGCTCAGTACATCTGCATTTTTGTGAATATTTCAATCTTTGTGAAAAATAGTCATATTACCTCCATATTCCTGTATGGCTAATTGCCATATGAGCATATGCCTGTTGGGTGTTTTCATGTTTAAAAGTGATTTAACAGCAGTAAAATCTGTTATCACTTCAAAAACACATCCTTCTAGGAAGTAATTGAGTTTTTCTAAGTCCCAGACAAGGCATAAACACTCAATCTGAATTGCCACATATCTAGCTTCAGTTGGTTTGATTTGTCTGGATATGAAACATATGGGTCCTTCCATAGGTTTATCATTTATAATCTGGACTTGATGAAGTGAAGAACCTAGTCCATCCCATGGTGCATCCATATAAAGCTTAAAGGGCAGCTTCAAGTCTGGAATAAGTAAGAGTGGAGCAGTGGTCAAGGCTTTGACTCTGTCAACAGTCATTTCAAATACTGTGTCCTTGTCACATAATTGATAACAATGTCTTGCTATGGATGCAAAATATTTGATATTCTGCCTGTAATATCCTGAAAACCACAAAAATTACTGAATTTCCTTTTTGGCCTGAGGCATAGGGTTCAGTAGCACTTCTGCAACTTTGTTTTTGTCAAGCCCAAGGGATAAACCAGATACTACATGTCCCAGTGCTTTGAGTTCTTTAAATCAAAAATGACATTTTTCTAAAGAAATTATCATGTTTACAGATTTAATTTTGTTCAAACCTCTGGATAATCTGTATATATGTTCTTCCCAGGTCTTGGAACAGAAAATAATATCATTAATTCAAATGATCAACCATCCTTCTGAAAGTTCTTCAGGGAAGATTTTATTCATCATTCTTTGGAAGTGTTAAGGTGCATTCTTGATACCAAAAGGCATCCTTAAATCTGCAAACACTCCACAATGAACATTAATCCTCAAGTATTTTCTTGCTCTTGGTGTCACCACATTTTGATAAAATCATTTAAGGGCATCCATGGTGCTTATATACACTTCTTGAGATATTTGGGTAAGGGAAATTTGGATTTTTCGCATTGGGTACCTGTCTGGAACAGTGTAAGTATTCAGAGCTCTAAATTCCCCAACCATTCTATATTTTCCATTATGCCATTCCACTATGACTGGTGTAGTTATTTCTACCTCCTCATTGTGGCCAAGCTTTCTTATTACCCTAAGTTCTAGAAGTTCTTTGATATGGATTTCCAGAGATTCCCTTGATTGAGGACTTGCTGGATATGCAGGTTTCTCCAACAGTGGTGGGTAAGGTCTTTCAATATTAAGGATAATGTCAACCTCATCACCAACAATTGGTTCCAGTGGTTCTTCATCTGATGAAAAGGCTTCTTTGTGGTCATATAAAAGGGCATAAAGTTCACTTTCCTGTTTATCAGTTAGATGAAGACTGATTTCAGCTTGATTTAGCTGTTCATACTTGAACTTTTCTAGCTCTAAGCTAACTGGTGATACCTTTCTACTGTAATTTGTCATTTAAATTGTACAAAGGCAAATTTTTGACACTTATTGTTTCCAATTGTGAAGTATCTGTCTTTATTGTTATGTGGATCAATACAATACTTGATGAGGTAATTATTTCGCAATATAAAATGGGTGCTAGAGCAGTTTTTCATAACAAAAAATTCAACAGTTATTCTTAAATGTCTATTGATATGTGGAAATATTACAGTAGTTTCAAATCTTCCCGATGCTTTCATGGGATTACTTACACTCTTGAATTTTATGCCATCAATTGGAAACAATTAATCTTCAAAATTTGCTACACAATTCTTATGAAAGGGTTGGAAAACACAAGAGAAGAAGGCTCCTGGGTCAACTAAAAGCTTAGTGGGTGTCAGCCTGTGACTCAAAACCAGAGCACAAGCATGACAGCCAAATACCATAAATCAATGGTACAGGCAAGATACCACCAAAACATGTATCTGAAAAAAATCAGCTCAAAAGGTATTGAAAAAAGGGAAAACTCACCCCTTTCCAAATATTAAAGTCCCATAATAATAGGACAAAAAATAACAAAGTTATTCCTGCTCAGGGTTGTTGCTGAGCATAAACCTTAATTTTCACCTCTCATCTATAGTACAGAGGAGAAGGCTTAACCCCATCCAATGTGTATTAAAAATGGAGCTCTAAGTCAGGGGTATCCAATGGTACTGGCCAAACTGAGCTAGAACCAGAATTACAGAAGTGATGACCAAAACAAGGTCAAATAAGGGTGATTAAAATATTCACCTCTCATCTAACATTTGCAGTATTAGTGTGAGATACCTAAAGTGGGGTCTTTTTGGAAATGGCACAATCAGGGCTATCTTATGGTTCTATCCATTCCCCCATATCTCATCTAAGACAAATGATTTGGAGGAAACAAAGCTCCATACAGTTTTTGGGCAAATCAAGAATGTGTATAAGAAAGCTTGTACATGGCATGACTTTGCCATATTTAATTATAACCATGACAAATGAGGTACCATTGTTTAGAGCACATCCAGGGTTACTCAATGAATCAACTTTGAGCTTGATATCTCAAAAACGGACAATCGTATGACAGTTTTAAGCTCAAAATACCACAATTAGCCCAATACAGCCTTACTTTGGGATATTCTCCCATAAGTATGATTGTGAGGTGTCAAACAGACAAAGGATCCTTTTTATACTTTAATACCTTACCAGGGAGAATCTCGCATCAATCGTCGGCGATTGACTTCACGTTGCACCACGGTCAGTATAAAATCTTGCTTCAGTCGCATTAGTGTAACTTTATAGTCACTGGATTTAGTGGGTCACGTCACCTCAGCGTCAAGACAACGTCAATCGTCACATGTGTCACATGAGAATGTCACTCACAGCCCAAACCCATTTCAACACTATTTTCAACGTTTGGGTAATTTCACCTCATTGGCTTCCGCCTCCCCGATGCTTAGCATGCTTACACGCCTGCACGGCCTTCCAGATGAGACTCCGACACTGCCCCCCATCTCCTTACGCTTTCACACACCCTCCCTTACCATCCTTACGCTTGTGTAGTGCCCTCCCAACATGCCTCCAACACAGCTTACCATCCTTACACTCATGGAGTGCCCTCCCGACACTGCTTACCATCCTTATGCTTGCGGAGTGCCGTCCCAACATGCTCCCTACGCTTGCGGAGTGCCCTCCTGACATGCTCCGGACACCACTTATCCTTATGCTTGTGTAGTGCCCTCCCAACGTGCTCCCGACACCACTTATCCTTATGATTATGTAGTGCCCTCCCGACATGCTCCAGACACCACTTATCCTTATGCTTGTGTAGTGCCCTCCCAACATGCTCCTGACACCACTTATCCTTACGCTTGTGTAGTGCCCTCCCAACATGCCTCCGACACAGCTTACCATCCTTATGCTCACGGACTGCCCTCCCAACATTGTCCCGACACTGCTTTCCATACTTACGCTCGCAGAGTGCCCTCCCAACACCACTTATCCTTACGCTTCCGTATTACATCCATAGTGTATGGTGGCTTGTTGGCGTACACAATGAACGCAATTGCTGAAATATGCTGAGTGGCCTTCTCTGCCAACCGGACCTAAGGGGAAATTGGTCAGTATATTCACAATGTTGTGGTTAGGGTTTATATCATGAGACTCACAAATTAGAACCTAATAACTGGACTATTTAAGACAATAATTGTGTCTCCTGTTTCCCCAACAGAACCATTTTATTTCATATCATTCAAATGGACCACTTTGCTTAGTCCTTACCTCATGAGCATTGAATAGTTCAAAAGTTGACTTTAGTAGGTTTCTCACTAGTCAGCTTTATTCAATGTCTCACAGGGAAGTGATTTCATTTGAATGAGATGAAATAATTTGCAACACATTGCCTCCTTCAATTTCCCGATAAATTGTATTTTGCAAATGCACAATTTCAATAGAAGATACCAAGTCTGTTGATGCACAGGTTTATTTGGGTCAGCTTGTGGTTCTAAAATGTATTTTTTCTAGAATATTCAATAACTTTTAAACTGCTTTAAATTGATATTTAACTTCTTTCAAACTTGCCAAAATTCTCCAATATTACCTCAAAAAGAATCAATTATTTTAAACTTATTTTACTTCCACCTTTTTTCTTTGAATTTGATCTTTTTATTCAAAAATTTTAAAACAAGTTATCAATCAACTTGTCACCATCTACTTGCTTAGTAAACTACCTCTGCTATGGCCCAAACCCCAGGAAATTCAACTGCATTCAATGAATGACCAACTTCAGCCCCAGAGAGTGGAAGGGAAATCTCTGATATGGCTAGTAGTCGTGAATTAGGCATTGAAGTAGAGAGCCAGTCACATGAAGATAATCAAGATCCACCAGCTCTTCCAGAATATGAGTATGCATCCATCTTGAATATTTCAAATCTCTCAAAACCTGATATTGTGTCATAGCCTTATTTTCAGGTCAACCTCCAAGCTCTCAGAAACTGAATTTTAAAAGCTATGAGAAGGAAAAGACTGTTGAACCTTGTGCACTGACAGGAGATGATGGGCAAGATGAAGTAATTTTCAGTGGGGAGGTGGAAATTATATCCAAGGAACGATTTGTCTCCAACATTGCTCAAACAATCCCAATGCTCCAAAAAATTCCACATGATAGTAAAATTCCTGATTATGTGCGTCAAAAGATTGCTGAAGCCATGAGCCTCCTCAAAATGGATTTGAACCGTAAGTCCATTACTAATTCAAAACAAAATTGATAAAAATATCTGCTTACAGTATATGGGCAGGTGTGGAGGAGGGAGAATCTCTACCTGAAGGATCTGGAGTCATAATTGGATTTCCAGGCAAAGGATTAGGAAAAATACCAAATATACATGCAAACAAAAAAACAAACAAAAAATTCTGTACCTTTGAAGCTGCAAAGGATTCTTGGGATCAAGGTGATAAAATGATCAATGTTGCAGTGGACCATATTGATAATGAACCTCCGCATACTGAACCCCCCCATACTCAATGAAACAATCTATGATGAAGCTCCACATACTGAAAGCCCCCCGATACTCAATGAAACAATCCATGATGAAACCCCTCCCGCCTCTCCTCAAAATATTCAGGCCTTTCAAGAAAGGGAGACAATTAAACATGATACAATGGGACAAGATATGACTGATATAATTCCTGACCCTGAGCCCGAAATGTCATCCTCTGCTAATTTTCAAGGAATATTTTTATCCCACATGGAAGAGTTTTCAGGCATTTTGAATTATCATTCCAATATTACTCAACAATCATGGAAAAGGGGGCTTGATAATATCAATAGTATTTACAAAAATCGATGGGACAATTTACCAACAAAGGATGCTCATACATTCCTGCCCGTTGGTATTAAGGTGATCGGTAACTGGGAGCTTAAAATGTTGGCCTGGCTGGAGGACCTTGAGATGGCAGGTGAGTTTTATCTTTGTGCATGATACATGGTTATTGGCTGTTGACTGGTGATATAAATTGCAATATACAGGGTTAGATTTTTTTAAGCCAACAGAAACAGAAGCGTTTTTTGATAACAACATTTGGAATCTCAAATTGATGAAAGGATCAGCTAAACCTCCAGATAATCTCCCAAAATCTGAACACTCCTATTGGGAGAACATTTTTGGCTGATAATGGTATTAGACTTGAACACTCACAGACTCAGCATGAAATTTTAAGTTTCAGAGAATTTTATGGAAGGAGATTATGCATACCTATATGCTCACCAGAAAGCAAAGGATGGCATGCACAACCACCAAAGGGAATCAAGTTGTTTAATATGGCAAAAGTGGAGGAAATTGAAGTACCAGATAATAATGAAGAATCAAGGTTTGAAGAAATAAACTCAGAAGAAGTGCAATACATGGAAGAAGAACAGGAACATTCTGGACTATATGAAGAAAATATTTTGGAAGTTCAAGAGAAGCATAACAAGAAAGAGGTTAAGCTTGGAAGCATACCCAATATGGAAGAATACCCTAGCATAGAAAAAGGTCTGGAACAGCAAAAGGACTCAAATCCTAATAGTTTATTCAAAAAGATCTCTCAGAAAGATGGCAAACAGGGTACCATTTGGGAGAAGAAACAAAAATATACTATTTCAAAAGAAGATCATCCCAGTGTTCCAAAAATGAAGAAGTCACCAAGAATTAAAGTATTTACTTCTTAAATTGTCAGTAAGATAAAAAGGAATGGTCAAGATTCAGTTAAAAGGTATTTTTAAACAGTATTACACCTGGAGAAGTAGCAAGGCAGAAAGAATCAGAAATAAAATTGTCAGAGGGATTACCAAGTGAAACCCAATCTGAAGCCAACATAAATAATGAACATATGGAATTGAATAATATGGGTTTATCAGAAGAAATTATTGAAGAAAAAATAAAGAGAAATAAGAAAAGATAAGACATGAATTTTAAGCTCAATATATATAACTTAGAAGGGAAAGAGCCCAGTTAAGAGGCTTCAATTGAAAATATAATTGCAGAAAATCATCATGTTGGAATTGATCATAGCTTGAGAAGCTTTTCAACGACTTATATATGGCTGGGCTATGAGACAAAACCAATTATGGAAATTTTGGATGAAACTTCACGTTTAAATATTATACCTATAAAAATGGCAACATAAATGGGTATAGGACTCAAGAGTACTCAAATGCATGTATGGAAGGATCATATTTTAAGGAATAAAACAGCCGGAAAGGTTTTGGTAACACTCACAGCTGGAGAAAATACTTCTTTGAAATTTTCAGCAGCAAGAATTGATTATGTTGTCTTGGGACAACAATTCTGTGATTGGATCAAAATGGAAATAATATTAAGTAGTTCACCTCAAGAAAAGGGTCAGAATAAGGAATTAAGAGCATCAAGATCAGGAATTGAAGAATACAAGGGTAATAACTTAGAAAAGGAAGAGAAGGAATATGGGGATTTGGATTTGGAGGAATATGAAAAATTACTAAAAAGACAGTATAATATGGGATACCACTATGATCAGCAAAGAGAGGCAGAAAGTGCTTCAAGAGAAAAATTGGACTATTTTAATCATTAAATTAAGAAAAATTATGGCATAAATGGATCAATGGAAGAAAGATACTCACAATTTACATAAAATAAAATCCATAAAGATGAAGAAGCTACAGAAAGCTATCAAGAATTCAATTTGGCCTTATCAGACTATAATGAAGAATGAAATATGGAAATTAATGATTGATCTTTGTTCAATAAGCGAATACCTGAAAGAGAAGTTGACTGGGAAGAATTAATTTTGGAATAAACTTTGAAGATAAAGAAAAAAGTGTTACTAGAGATTCAAGTCCAGCTCTGAAGGAAGATTTATGTGAAGAAATGAAAACAAAGAATTCACTCAATCATCAAAATCAAGTTAATGAAAATATTCTTTCAGATGATGAAATATTAAGGCAAATAACCGAATTCTTAAAGGAAACCACCAATAAAGATCATGAAGAAATACCTCAAATACCTCAAGTTACAGAACTTCCCATATGTGACAATAAAAAGAAGTTGTACACGAGGAAATTCAAGCATAAGGAACAAAATGATAATTCAAAATTGATCAAAAATATTAAAATGTATATACATTTCAGTTTTTAAATGAACCATAAAAGTAAAAAAAAAGATATCTTTCAATAAAAGAAGTTTTAGGGAGGAAATATTTTCCTTTATAAATAGTTTTTTCTTTATTGTTAAAGATAAGATTGAAAATAACATAAATAAACAGAAGAAAGGAAGATTTAAGGGTAAAAGGAAGGGTAAATCCTTCCAAGAGGCCGAAAAAAGTTCTCGATTTTATCATAAATTTCCATTTCTTTGTATTATTAAGTTTCTTTATATATATATATATATAAAAAGCAAAAAAAATAAAAATAAAAATAAAAAATCATTAAAAAAATAATATAATAAGTAATACATAAAGGATAATAAAAAAAATAAAAAAATAAAAAATCAAAGGAAAAAATTGTATTTTTTATGGGATTGGGAAATTAAGGTTTTTTTACCTTATACATGCAGCTTATTCAATAAATTTGTACTTGATTTATTATTTTTATTTCTTTATTCCTTTTTATTCATTGCTTTAGAAAAAGAATAATCAATAAGATGAATATATATGCATAAAAAAAAACTAATGCTAATAAGAAATGTTTTTTTATATTTCACTCACTGAAAAGTCTTATATTATAATAATTTTTTTATATTCTTTTTACAAGGTTTTTTTTATTATTTTATTTTTTATGTATTTATTTTGACTTTTTTATTTCTTTTCAAGCTTAATCATTATAAAATAAGTAGATGATAGATAATTTTTCAATCAATTATATAAAAAATGAATAAATTAAATAAATAGATAAATGCAACAGAATATATGAAAAAAAATAATTAATAAAATAAAATAAAATATTATTAATAGCAGTTTAATGTCCTTAGTAAGACATTAAACTGCTTGAATCTTTTCTATTTATCTCAATACTTAAAATTTCACCTAAAATAAAAAAAAGAAGAAAAAAACTTATAAACTATTGTTTCTTAGGGTGCAATGGTATCTACAGCCTAAAGGCTGTTTTTCTTGAAGGTGGGGAAAGTTTATTGTTCCACTAAGACAGTCACATATAGATTCCAGAAGCCGAAAATCAAACAAACTACAATCAAAAATATAATTTATAACATAAAATTAAAATCTTAATAAAAAGAAGAAAATAAAATAAGAATATAATGATAATGAGTATAATAGTAGTACAAAGAAGAAGAAAAAGAGAGAACCACATTTAACCTTTATCTTATCATAATACAGGTTTAACATTGTTTATTTTATTTTATTTATTTTTTATCATTTTCTTTAAGTTATCTTATATAATTTTTTTTAAGAAGCAGCTAGATGAAATGAGATAATAATAATAAATAAAGAAATAATGTTAAAACTGGGGGCCAAGGCATAAAGTGATGAGCTAAGAGCTGCCCGCATGGAAAATTTCTTCATACAGTCCATTCGTTGGGTAATATGTTGGTTCCAATGGAGGTTGTTGTTCTGCAATCAGGATCAAAATCCTTCATATAAGAAAAATATAAGTAATTAATAAATAACTAATAAATAAAAAAAGTATATAAAATTAAAAAGAAAAAAAGACTTACTCTTCTAAGTGAGTATACCATAGAACAATAGAATGAACCAATGCCATAATGATATTGTGAGTGTCACAGAAGGTGTTGTAAGCAGCAGGGGTTGTACCAAAAAATAGGTGCATGTTAGCACCAAGCTTATTCATCTCAGCGCCAAAAATAAAGAAATAATAACCAAAGTCAAGTTTCAACTGGGCGATCAAAGGAGGAAAAGGTGGTGTTGGGATTTTGGATTGAATCCAAGAGGGTGTAGCAGGAGAAGTTGCTGGTATTTCAGGTGTAATCAAATGAGGGGAAGAGACATTCAAATCAGAGAAATAGGGGTTACAGGATCAGAATTTAAAGCTGGTTTGATAGGGAAATTAGGAACAGTTGAAGCAGTGGAGCACAAATCATCATGGGAGTTTGTACTAATAACCAGAAAGCTATTTGGCTCTTTGTTGTTATTGGGAAGGGGATTGGGTGAACTAGGATTTGCAAGAGAATTATAAGATGATGGGTGGAGGAAATTGTTTGACACTGTATATAAATTAAAAAAAGAACCACTCAGAAGTGGTAAATTGAAGCTATATTGGATGTTGTTAAAATGAATGACAATGTTCTGCTCACCAGAAATATTAGGATGAACCTCTGAGGAAATCAACATAGCAATGTAATGTTGATTAAGTGAGGAATAAAAGTTGAATTATTAAAGAAAAAAGAGTGTGGAACAGCGACGGATATTTATAAAAAAAACAAAAAAAAATGAGATAATGAGTAAAAAAGAATCAAGAAACAGAGCAAATAATAAAAAATAAAAAAAAACAGTCAGTAAGTATAAAGTGAAAGATCAGCAAAAAAAAGTGGGTAATAAGGAATGACTTACATAAAAGTTGGCCAATTCTTTCCGATGTTCCGGATGTAAGCTGGTGGATCTAAGAAACATAAATCAAATAAAAAAGTATTATCATTATTATTAGACATAAAAAAATGAAAAAAGAGAGACGATCACAAAGAAATCCATCAACAAGATTCAGATCGGCAAGTTTTAGCTTGATTGATTACAAACGTCAGGTAAAAGAAAAATAAAAGAAACAAATAAAAATAATGAAACATTATTAATGGAACAAACAAAAAAAATAAAATGGTAAAAGGAAGAACTTACGTAGAAATGTGATGACACGATATGACATCGGGAAGTTCTTTTACCAATCAATAGTGGACAAAAAGAAAAAATGGAGCCAAACAAACTCAAAAACGTAAAAAAAAAGGAGAATAGATAAAATAAATAAATTAATAAATGAAACCATGACGACAATCAAAAAAAAAATAGGGCCACAAACAAGGAGTTATAGTTGGAAGAGGGACAGTAATGTAAAAAACAAGACAAACAAAATTAATAATAAAAAAGAGAAAAGAGAAAAATTAAGAATAAAAGAAAAAGAGAGTGTGGGTTTTTGGAAACGAGCGTGTCCAAACACTTTCGACAAGTAATAGGACAAACAAGATTACCCAGCTGCTGCATAGCAGCCGCGCGACCTGTTACCGGGGTTTTTTTTTACATGTGCAACGTTGCATATGTAAATGAATTTTTTATTCTTTTATCATTATATTTATTATATTCTCAATACTTTATTTTATATATAAAATAAAAAGAAGTAATTATAATTAAAAATACATTTATAATAAAATTATAAAAAATATATACAAAAAAACTGATGTAATAATTATAAAATATGTATATATATAATGAAATCATTATATTAAAATAAAATAAAATTAAATATTAAATAAACATAATTAAAACTAAAATTAATGAAATAAAAAATATAGAAATATATGAAGATTAAATTAAATATATATATAATTTAATTTAAATTTTATTTTATTAAATTTAATTCTTTTATATTTCACTAACTTTAATATATAAAATAGATTATTATAAGAAATTGAGAAAAAAAATAGATATAAAGATAATAAAAAATAAAAAAATAAGAATAAGAATAAAAATAAAAATAAAGAATAATATTAATAATAAAACAAAATAAATAAATAAGTAATATATATGAAATAAATATATATTTAAATATGAATTTATTTTATTTTAAATAATATTATCATGAAAAGAAATATCAAAATGGCAAAGCTACATTAAATGTAGCATTTACATATAAAATCAATTAATAAAAGTTATACAAAATACATAAATAAAATAGAAAGTCCTTAGTAAGACTTTAAAAGGCCAAATTTATATGAATTTATATAAAAATGATTATTTAAGTAGCATTCTCCACTTGTTTATTATTTCAAAAAAATGCAGAGGGGAATTTTCCCCTCAACCTTATCAATTTATAGTTATTATATAAAAAATAATCATAAATATTAAAGTCACATTTGGCTTGTGTTATATTATTATTTTATTTTGTTGTGGAAGAATGGAATTATTTCTTATCTTATGGTAGTTTCACAGAAAAAGAAATAAATAACAATCAAAATTTGTAAAAAAATGGAGACAGGTTGAACCCTCAGCCATATAATCAATACTTAATTAAAATGGTTTTATTTTAGTTTCATTGCATATATATGCAATATGAATTTACAATTTATTTCGTTTTTTTATCTAATGTGGTTTGAAAATTTGGTTTGTGTATTGAATTATTGGTCATTTTATAATTATAGTGCCAGGACTAAAACAGAGGTCCTGGACAAGACCTTAAACTGTACTAAACTCTTTCATTTATTTTTATGAAAAATTATGGTGGAATTACTTAATCAGAAGGAATTTATCAAATGGAGAGGGAAATTGCCCTCAATAAGGAATCATGGTATTGGAACAAAAAAATCTTATAAAAATGAGGGGTGGTACTTATTCCTCCTAATCACTCCTTATGATGTTAAGGTTTGGGGGAGTAGTGGGAAATAATCAGTTATTCAATAGTTTCATTAGCATTTATCTCATTTTTCTATTATATAAAACAAGAAGAATAAAAAATAAAGCACTGTTACATCAGGTATAAAGGCAGGGAGATTCAAAACCAATATAAAAAAACATCAACAGACAATCTCAACATAATTAAGCTGTGAACATAAGAACTCGAATATTTGCCATAATTGGAAGGAAAATTAAGGAAAATTCAATTAAGCTTCAGTGGATAATGAATGCTGGGGACAGAATTAAATGAGAAGGGGGATGTGGTATGCCATACCATATGCACTTAATAAAAATGTTTTTTGAGGGGAGTGAAAAGTAGAGGTACCCCTATGGGTAGCTTCTGTTGGAAACAAAACAAAAGGATATTTGTTGTAAGGTGTGGATATGAAGCTTTGATTAGAAATGAAGTACTTTTCCTGTCCTCAAAAGGAGTATAAGGTAAAAAATCAATTAAAAATACTAAAGATATTATTTTTAAGAGAAAACACGCCAATTTTATTGTTTATAACTTTATTAGTATAAAACAATAATATCATAAAAACTTATTGTTTTACCAACAATAAAAATTTATCCAAAAAATACTCTACAAGAGATATTTTAAGGCTACAAAAGAAATTTCTTCAAGAGAAATTTCAATTGGAATTAATTGAGCAAAGAACTGCAAGCAATTAATTAAAGGACAAAGTATTTAAAAAGAATATTAAAGAGAAAACACGCCCAAAAGTGAGCAGAGTGAATTTGGAAACAAAGTGACAAAGCTTACAGTGATGAAAGATGCTTTAATTCACTTTTGGGGTGGTTCAGGGGTAAAAATGATTATAAGAGTTACAAACAATGATTATAATGATTTTTTCACGTGGTTAAAAGTATTAAAATGATTTAAAAATGGTGGTTGGAATCGTTGATTGATTGGTTTAACAGTGTTTAAACTAATTAATAAAAGGAAAAGATTCTAACATGAAGAGAAAAGTGGGGCAAAGAAGACATTCTTTTATAGCCATCAATTCTCTTACTCCAAAAGTAAAATTTACTCTTGTCAGACGTGAAAAACAGTCTGACAACAGAAAAGCCAATTATGGCATCATTGAACCCTGGTTTAGAACAAAAAGGGCTGGTTTAAGCCATTTTTAGCCATTTTAGACCCTTAAATCAGCCATTACTATAGCAACACCAGGCCTAGATCCTTCAAAACACGTCAGAATGTGTGTCAGTGGTGTAGAAACCAGTTAAAACTGTTTTTACTAGGATTGTTTTATCTTAAGGGTAGTTTTACCCTCTTGGCAACAGCTAAAAGTACCCCAGTTGGTATCAAAACCTCATCATCAATTGAGTCCACAGACCCTGTAACTCAATTCCAGGCAAAAATTGATGAACTTTTGCATGAATTTTGACATCCCGCGCCTGTCAGCAAGGAATTTGGGGGTCTAGCTCCCCCTTAGAGCTGGAGTTCCTTTTCCCTCCCAAATTTAATCTTTCCAATTTATTTTTCCTTTAATTCCTCATCATGTATTATACTTATAATTTACATATGTAATTCAATTCAATAGTACAGTACAATACAGTAATAATTGACACCTCATATGTAAATCAAAGTTCACTTATGTAATACACGCGCACATTTTGACATTTCAATTGAATTCAATTGAAAATACTTCAATTCCTCATAACTTCTAAACTAAACACAACACCTCAGTTTTAACACAAAAATTGATGGTTAACACCACATGTGGTGTGAATTAAATTGAGGTTTTGAGGATATTAAACTTTTGTATTGAAAATACTAAAAACTTAATTTAAGCTGATTTAGAGTTGAGTTACAAGAATTTCACTCAGAGGTGACCCCACCTGATTTTTTATGAGGAATCCAATGGTGAAAGAATTTTTATGTGTTTATTTTCTGGATGAGCAGTTATAATAATTTTTATTTAACTTTTTTCCAAATTTATTTATTTTTTCACAATTTTGTTAAAATTTCATTTTTACTTAATTTTTTCAAGTATAAATGTAATTTTATACTTACAAAATTTAATGTATTTTTATTTTCAAATTGTAATTAATTTTTTCTTTTTAATATAATTTTATATTAATATTTTGATTTTTATCTTACTAATATAAATGAATTTTTTTTATTTATATTAATATGTTATTTTTGTATTTGTGGTCTTTTGGGTATATGAAATTACCTCTAAGGCTCACATTCCCTCCCCCTAAAAAAGAATATTACTTTGTAATATTGGTGTTTCTAGTGTGTCTGAATCTCCTGAGGAGTTTGGTAGCTTCTGGTATATCCTTTTCTTCTAACCATTCATCTTCACAAGTTGGGTAACTGTACCTAACAAGGTATTCCCTCAGTTTCTTGGTTCTTAATTTCCTTTCTTTAAGAACTTTGGTAAGTTTCTTAGTACCAGATGTCTCAATAGGAAAGTATCTGTCTTTGTTATGATGTAAATCTATCCCATACATGATTAAATAGTCATTTCCCAATAAAAATGGGTACTAGAGCAATTTTCCATAACAACAAATTCGACTGTGATTCTCAAATTCCCATTTATGTGTGGGAATATGACATTGGTCTCAAAGATTCCTAATGATTTCATTGGGTTACTTGTACTGTTGAATTTTATACCATCAAGTAAATGGAATCTTCCTTTATCACATGATCCTTTCCATACTTCATCCAAGGCATGTATTAGAGAGTTGTCTTTACAGTCTTTGTTCACTAATTGGTATAAGATGCTACAATTGTTATCTTGAATGTAACTATTTCTGACCTCTTCAAAGGAGGTGGTGTTCAAGTCTGTAACACTTATTCATTCTATTGGGATTTGGTTTTCATAAGTTGTGCCCCTTGAGCTTTTGATAAATTAAGTTGACTATTGCTCAATTGTGGTAAGTGGGAATAAGATTCCATGATGTCAAAAGTGGCAGTGATATTTTCTATATCTTTTGAAGATTCAGAAAATATGGATGACTGATCATCTGAATTGTCTTCCATTATGTCTTCTTTTTCAACATCTGGTCCCTTTTCAATGTCAATTTCATTGATTTTCCCCCTTTTTGGACATGTATTGGCTAAATGGGTGGTGCTTTGGCAAATATGCCATTTTCTGACTGTATCTGCAGATTTATATTTAATATTACTAGAATTTTCTTTGGGGATTCTGTCCACAGAATCTTTCCAAGGTGTATTAAAGCTTGTTTTGAGATTCAACCTACTAGAACCAATTTTTGTTCTGGTGGTTACTTCTTCTAATATATTGATAATATCCTCTGCTGAAGATTGTTCAGTAGTCCTGCTTTTGACAGCATGCTCTAAGTCACCTCCACATTGTCTCAGAATTTTTCTATGGATCATAAATTCTGACATATCTGGATATAATGCTGTTAATCTGTCTTTTTGTTGGCAAAACCATGGTAAAGATTTGTCTTTATCAGCATTAAATTTGGCAGATTCAAAGGCTGTTTCAACTTTAAACCTCCAAGAATCATTTTCCCATTTGTTTATGATTTGGCTTTTCCACCAAGTCCAACTCTGGTGTCCATGTGCTTGTCTTATTTTGATGTACCATCTGTGAGCTGATCTGGTAAACAAGGTGTTAAACCTGGCTGTTACCAATCTGTCTGGTAATTCAAAATCCTCTTTGATAATGTCAATACCTCTAATGAATTCCATATGGTCATACTCTCCTTCACCACTGAAGTGAGGCCATTCTTTAATTTTTGGAACTTCTTTCAAGAGTGCTTGGCCCATTGATGGTTCCAAGTTATGAAAAGAAATGGATAATTCATTCTTTAATTGTGAATTATCAGGATCCAATACTTGTGGATTTGGAATTCTTGTGCCCTCATTTTGATTTAGAGGTGTAGACATTCTTGGTAAGGTGTTCAGTATTTGTTCAATGTCATTCATTTTACTGTTGTTACACCTTTGGGAATTTCTGTATTCATGTTGGAAGCTTTGTATTAAATTTATTACTTCAATTTTATACATGTCTTCCTTATGTGTCAGTTCTTGCCATAACTATGTCTGTCTTGTATTATCAGCAGTGACTTGATTCAATTTCATTGATAATTTTGATATTTCTTCTTGTGAAGCATCAAAACACTTTTTCAAGGCAATGGTATATGTCTTTACTTCAGTAAATGAATTTGAAATGTCATCAAGGACTTTCTTGTTGTCTGTTTTGATAATATTTATGGCTTGTTTAATTCTTGTTTCAATTATGTCATCAATATTGAATTTAGAATATTTATCTGTTAATTCTTTAATAATGGCAGATTGTTCATTTATTTTATTGTTAGAAGAATTATCATTATTGGAATTTTTAATTGTTCTTAAAACTTTTTCAAAACACATAAGTGTTTCATTAATTTGGCACAGACTCAGGTTGTTTGTTTTAATGTTGTTACAAATGGTTTCATTTTTATCAGAAAGATGTTTTTTCACGTCATTTATAGCATTATACAACTCTGGGATGGAATAAAATATATCAGAAATCTTTTCTGGAATCTTAATCTGGCTTCCTCCTTCTTCTGTAATTCCATCATGGTTCTGGCCATCTGGAATACATTTTCCATAGCATCCTGCTGAATCTTTGGGATTCTGTAGCCCTGGCTGTAAGGTTTTGGGGCTGGTGCCTTCCCTTTGCCCTTGTTTGGAGCTTGTGGCTGCTTTTTCACGTTGGAATTGCTGCTGCTGGCCACTGGGGCTGTTTTTGGCACTGGTTTGGGTGGTGGAGGGTTGTTTTGCCTCCATTCTAGTGTCAAAAGCCTCATGTTTTTCTTCTCCATCAATGGATGCCATCCATTGAGCAATTTGCAAGTGTTGGAATGGCCCAGGAATTTTCTTACTGTCAGGTAAGAATTCATGCAATTATTCCACAGGTCTGCAAGGATCTGGTACTCCTTGAATTGAAGTGCATTGTTGTATGCACTGTGGCTGGCTTTGTATATGTCCACAGAGGCTTGTTGTGGCGGTGTCAGCTCTTTTTGAAGGTAAAATAGTATTATCAGCTTCAGAATGACCCATTTTAGATGTTTGGAAGTCATCAACTGACCCTTTTCCTTCTGTACCTGATTGGCCTCTGCCATAATCACGTCTATTACCTTTTTGGGAGCTGCTTGAGCGGTTGTAGCTGCCTCCTGACCTGGTTGAAGGCATAATTATGGTTTAAAAAGGCTTAAAATAGTATTTTTATGTCAAAAAACTTACTATTGGCCAAATTCTTAGCTTTCTGAAGAGTATTACTTATGTCCAAGTTAATCAATTCAGAAGATATTGGTTCAGGTTGATTATTTTGAGTCACAATGACAGTACTATTATGGTCGGAATTAATAGTGCTTGCAGGAACAATGCTGGTGACCGTTGAGGCTGTTTCAATGTTTTCTTGTCTTACCACGTTGTCAGACACTAAAATTAATGAAAAAGCCAATTAATTAAGTAAAAAAAAAGGTTATTTCAAAAAGGAAATAAAAATATAAGCCTCACTTATAATATGAAAAAAATTATTTTTTATGGATTTTTTTAATTATAAGTATTTTTTATATGTTTTTAAATTTTTCAATATAAGAAAAAATATTTAAAAAGAGTAAAAAAAAATTTCACAGGTAAAATATCACGGCTGGGCCCCCAAATGTAAGGTGTGGATATGAAACTTTGATTAAAAATCAAGTACTTTTCCTGTCCTCAAAATTTGTATAAGGTAAAAAATCAATTAAAAATAGTAAAGATATTATTTTTAAGAGAAAACACACCAATTTTATTGTTTATAACTTTATTAGTATAAAACAATAATATTTTAAAAATTTATCCAAAAAATACTCTACAAGAAATATTTTAAGGCTACAAAAGAAATTTCTTCAAGAGAAATTTCAATTGGAATTAATTGAGCAAAGAACTGCAAGCAATTAGTTAAAGAACAAAGTCTTTAAAAAGAATATTAAAGAGAAAACATGCCCAAAAGTGAGCAGAGTGAATTTGGAAACAAAGTGACAAAGTTTACAGTGATGAAAGATGCTTTAATTCACTTTTGGGGTGGTTCAGGGGTAAAAATGATTATAAGAGTTACAAACAATGATTATAGTGATTTTTTCACGTGGTTAAAAGTATTAAAATGATTTAAAAATGGTGGTTGGAATCGTTGATTGATTGGTTTAACAGTGTTTAAACTAATTAATAAAAGGAAAAGATTCTAACATGAAGAGAAAAGTGGGGCAAAGAAGACATTCTTTTATAGCCATCAATTCTCTTACTCCAAAAGTAAAATTTACTCTTGTCAGTCGTGAAAAACAGTCTGACAACAGAAAAGCCAGTTATGGCATCATTGAACCCTGGTTTAGACCAAAAAGGGCTGGTTTAAGCCATTTTTAGCCATTTTAGACCCTTAAGTCAGCCATTACTATAGCAACACCAGGCCTAGATCCTTCAAAACACCTCAGAATGTGTGTCAGTGGCGTAGAAACCAGTTAAAACTGTTTTTACTAGGATTGTTTTATCTTAAGGCTAGTTTTACCCTCTTGGCAACAGCTAAAAGTACCCCAGTTGGTATCAAAACGTCATCATCAATTGAGTCCACAGACCCTGTAACTCAATTCCAGGCCAAAAGTGATGACGTTTTGCATGAATTTTGACATCCCGTGCCTGTCAGCAAGGAATTTGGGGGTCTAGCTCCCCCTTAGAGCTGGAGTTCCTTTTCCCTCCCAAATTTAATCTTTCCAATTTATTTTTCCTTTAATTCCTCATCATGTATTATACTTATAATTTACATATGTAATTCAATTCAATAATACAGTAGAATACAGTAATAATTGACACCTCATATGTAAATCAAAGTTCACTTATGTAATACACGCGCACATTTTGACATTTCAATTGAATTCAATTGAAAATACTTCAATTCCTCATAACTTCCAAACTAAACACAACACCTCAATTTTAACACAAAAATTGATGGTTAACACCACATGTGGTGTGAATTAAATTAAGGTTTTGAGGATTTTAAACTTTTGTATTGAAAATACTAAAAACTTAATTTAAGCTTATTTAGAGTTGAGTTACAAGAATTTCACTCAGAGGTGACCCCACCTGATTTTTTATGAGGAATCCAATGGTGAAATAATTTTTATGCGTTTATTTATTGGATAAAAATTTATAATAATTTTTATTTAACTTTTTTCCAAATTTATTTATATTTTCACAATTTTGTTAAAATTTCATTTTTACTTAATTTTTTCAAGTATAAATGTAATTTTATACTTACAAAATTTAATGTATTTTTATTTTTAAATTGTAATTAATTTTTTATTTTTAATATAATTTTATATTTATATTTTGATTTTTATTTTAATAATATAAATAAATTTATTTTATTTATATTAATATGTTATTTTTGTATTTGTGGTCTTTTGGGTATATGAAATTACCTCTACGGCTCACACTTGTCCTAGTTGGTAAGGTGATGCCTTTTGTCAATAAAAATTTCCATGTCACACTACATGCATATGCATGAAAATCCTTCCCCTATTGTCAACTGGGGGATTTTTGCCACTCACACGGCCCCAGGCAAGTGGAAGTCCCAACGACATCATACATCCTGTTGTTGTCATCTCACCACTCTCCAATTTCCTTTCTTGGCAATACTTTTTCTATTTGTGACCTCCTCATTTTTCTTGCTCTTTGGCTTTTTTCCTGTGAAAGCCATCTCAGCACAAAATTTTACTTACATCAAAGCAATGGAGCTTTGAAGTTGTCGCAAATGTTCTACTCATACCAAGATTCATTCAAGTGGGACTGCCCAGAAAGGCCAACTTTTATCAAGCCATAACAAGCGGAAACATCAACACAATGATTATTTCCAATCAACTGCCTCCATTATCCATCAAAAACACAAGCAAGAATCTGATTTACTTATTGCTCAGAAGCTGAGGAGTCAAATGATGATATGTTCATCCATTAGGATTTGAAGGTTCAAAATGATTTAACAGGTAAGTACTTTCCTGTTAACTAATTGTGTTGCAAAACTCACTCATGTTTTGTAATTGCAGTTATTGTAAGATGTGTCTATGAAACTGATGATAATATTACTATTAATCAACAGTACTATGACTGTTCTTATGAAATATAATAACAAAATGTTCTTATAACCATAATTAAATAATTAAAGAATTATTTATTTCACGTGTTAAACACTACCAGTGATTTTAACAGTGAGCAAGTAATTGTCTACAAGAATCAATTACAAGAAGATTTTAATAATAAAACTTCTTTTATTAAAATAATAAAATTATTTTAATATATAATTGTCTTTTGCAAGAATAATTATAATAATAATTCTTGAAGAAAACTAATTTTAGAGAAAAACTTTAAGAATTAAAAATAAATCACCCACTAATATTCCAAAGAACTTATTGAAAGATAAGATGGAGAGATTTGACGTAGAATTGTGGATTTTAAGGATCAAAATGGATTTATAACATTATTACAACAATATATAGTTGGATTCTATGATTTTACGTCTTTCTGATTGATTTTGAAAGATTTAAAACACTTAAGAATAGCTATAACTAATACTTAATTGTTGGTAATAATGATTTAAATTATAATAAGATGATGATGATGTGGAAAAAATGGCAAGAGGAGGCCTCTTTTAAGTCAACAACAGCTCACAGAGGCGTTCCATGGAGAAAACTGAAAAATCAATGAGTGAGAAAACAATAAAACCTTTTGCATGATTGATTGCATCATTTGTTGTCATGTAAGATTATCATAATTACTTAATTGATGCTTTTACGTGACTACCAACCCCAATATGGTTAAGAATAAAAGGAGTAACATCTGTAAATCTTCTTTTATTCCAAAATAATCATTTATTTCTCAAAGTTATCAATGTTATTGCCAATTTTATCACAGGTTGTAATTACTGTAAATTTTTGAGGATTCAGTGTTTCACATAGAATAGTCAAAAATGGACTGTAGGTGAAACTTTTAATTTTACTAGTAAAACTGGAATTATTTTTGGTTGTATCATAGATAACACAGTTCTCTATTAGTACTGAAAGTTTCAGGAAGATTCATTAAGAATTGTATTTTTAATGAATTTTTGAAGTTTTTACCTCATTTCTACATAGAATTGCAAATATCAGTGTTTCACTGGTTGCTATGAGGTAAATCAATGGATACAAGTCCAAAAAGGGTTTTAATTACTCTTTTGGGGTTTATCCATGGAAAATCATTAAGAATTGACATGGTTACAGGAGTCTAAGTAGCTTTTTACCTCCTTGGCACATCAAAATAGCAGGTTATTTGCTATTTTCTTAAGATTTACAGTAGTTCCAACATGGTAACCAAGTTCCCAAAAGGTTTTAGTTTACTAATTAGGCCAAGATCAGCCATGGATCCAAGTTTTGGAGCTGTCCACGCCTCTGAGGCCTCACAAGCTGGGTACCCTGGCTCTCTTTGATGTCTTTTGTCCCCCTTGCTCATTTTTTACGTCAAAATAGAAATTTAAGCTTCAAGTGAGATATCCACTATGGGTGTACCAAAACTCCATGTAAGAATACCATGATATAAAGTGCTCAACACATGCATAACACTATTCTTAGTGTATATGTAACATGGGATTTCTCACATTCCCATTATTTTGGCGTGAAATTAAGAAAAACAAAAATTTTCACGGATCTTTTATGTGGTATTGAAGTATTTTCCATTTTACCACCTCAAAGAGTTAATTTGAGCTTATTCACTCTATGGAGCTACCCTAGGTGAATTTTTGTGTAGAATCCAAATCTGGCCTTAAATCCATGGATTTACTTACTCAATAAAAAGTTATTCATCTTTTCTGAAATCAAAAATTATGAATTTTGGATATATGAATGACTTATGAGTTATGCATAATTCAAAATTTCTTTTTAAGATAATTGTGGCCTATTTGGGTATGTAAAATATACCTCAAGGCTCACAATCCCTCCCACCAAAAAATAAAATTGTACTACAATTTTATCAATTGTATAAAGAGTAAAAGGCCCCAAAGGGGGGTTAATGTACACTGTCCAACCTCTTTACATTACTTAGATCAAGTAATTTAAAGCACATTTATAGACATATTCAGGCTTGTGGCCTTCTTTCATGTCTAAATCTTCTCAAGAGTTTATCTGAGTCAGGTATATCTGATTCTTCCAGCCATTCATCTTCATGTACTGGATTTCTATATCTGACAAGATATTCTCTCTGATTTTTCCCCCTAAGTCTCCTTTCTTTAATGACTTTCTTTATCTTTCTGTCTTCATTCTGTTCCACTGGTGGAACAGTTAAAGGAGTTGGGTTCCTTAAAGGAAACAATTCTTTATCAGCTGGTTGATAAGGCTTTATCAAGCTGACTGGAAAAGTGGGGTGTTTATTTTCCAATTCACCACTCAATTCCACTTGAACAGCATTGGTTCCATGTAAGGCAACAATAACAAAAGTTCCTACATAAGAATCTTTGAGTTTCTTTTTGGCCTTTGATATTATTAAAATTCAAGGTTGAAACTAGAATTAAGTCCCCTACTTTGAAGTCTGGTACTTTATGACTCTTGTACCACTTCTTTTTTGCATAATCAAAAGCATCATCCATACTTTGTTTTGCATGATGTTTTACTTTATCAAGCATTATCTTGAAGTTGGAAGCTGTAGGATGAATGTCAATCAAGTCTTTCCTCAGTGTGTCTGCTGGGAGTCTTGAAATCCATCCTTTTTCTAACATAGCAGGAGTTTGTCCTGTGGAAGAATGGACTGATGTCTTGCCATCCAATTCTAGTGCAGGTATCAGAGTGCACCAGTCATGGGTAAAGCCATCTGAGTCTTTGAATTCTAACCCATAAGCACAAAATGTTCTGATCATGTCTTCTAAAGTTTGAATCATCCTCTCTGCTAGCCCATCTGTTTGAGGGTGATATGCTGTAGAGAATGATAACTTAGTCCCAAAAAATCTATGAAGATTGGTCCAAAGTGCAGATGTGAGCTTGGGATCTCTGTCACTTATGATATTTGTAAATAATCCTGTATGAGAAATAACTCTACTCCATAGAAGAAGAGCTGTATCCATAGCAGTGTCATATTTATGACATGGTAAGAATATGGGAGTCTTGCTATATCTGTCTACAATGACTAAACAAGCATTATAGCGTTTGTCACCACTTGGAGGAAGTGCTGTGACCCAATCCATGTGAACAACTTCCCAAGGGGATTTTGGTTCTTGAATATGGATCATAAGTCCAAATTTCTTACCTGTACTCCTGTTTGCTTTTTGACATCTGTCACAGGTATGGCAATATTCAATGGTTTCTTTTCTCCAAGATGGCCACCATGCACAGTTCTTTACTTTTTCAAGTGTTCTGTCTTCTGACAGGTGTCCAGAGTAGATGCTATCATGGCATTTTTGAAGAGTGGTATTAATATGAAATCTGCTACATAATGTCATTACACAAGAATGTTTGGTCCTGTGGTGAATAATCCCATCAAACAAGTGAAATCTTTCTTCAGAATAGAAATTTCTCCAAACTTCATGTATTGCATTGACCAAAGATGTATCTTTGCAGTCTTTATCTAATAAAAAAGTCAAGATATGGCAGTTCTTGTCCTGTTTATAAGATTCTCTGACATGTTCAAAGAATTCAGTCACAATGTCAGTTATGTTAATCCCTTCAATTGGAATCTGTGGTTCAGCCTCCAAGGGTACATAAGCTGGGTTATCAGGAGTGTTGGCTAATGCCCACCTGCTAAGTCCATCATAATTATTGTGAATGTTTCCTGTTTTGTGGACTATAGTCATGTTTCCTCTATATTCCTGAATGGCTATTTTCCATCTCAACATATGTCTGTTGGGAGTTTTCATGTTAAGAAGTGATTTTACTGCATTACAGTCAGTTATCACTTCAAAAGCACTGCCATCATGATAATAGTGTAATTTCTCAAGTGCCCATACCAAGCATAAGCACTCCATTTGGCTTGCACCATATCTGGCTTCTGTTGGTTTGATTTGTCTTGAGATAAAACAAACTGGTCCTTCTGTAGGTTTTTCATCAATAATTTGCACTTGATGTAGGGCAGCTCTTAATCCATCTCCACGTGCATCAATGTACAATTTATGAGGAATATTCCAGTCAGGCATGAGGAGTAAAGGTTCTTCTGTAAGAGCTCTCCTTATCTTCTCATAAGCTTCAATTCTCTCTTGTGTCATCTCAAATACAGTCTGTTGATCACAGATTCTATAAAGTGACCTGGCTAGAATTGCAAAGTCTTTTAGGTGTTGCCTATAATAACTGGCAAACCCAAGAAAAGAAATCATTTCTTTTTTATTCTGGGGTATTGGCTTAAATAACACTGCTGCTAATTTGTTTTTGTCAATACCCAAGCTTAAACCAGAAAAAATATGTCCTAATGCTTTGAGTTCTTCAAAACCAAAATTGCATTTCTTAAGTGAAATTTTCATATTCACTTCTGCAACCTTGTGAAGTACCCTTGCAAGTCTTTCAAGGTGTAAGGACCAAGAATCAGAACATATGATAATATCATCAATATAAATGATAATCCATCCTTCAGACAATTCTGTGGGAAAGATGGTATTCATCATTCTTTGATAATGGGATGGAGCATTTTTAATGCCAAATGGCATTCTAAGATACTCATAAATACCACAGTGAGTGATAATTCTAAGTAATTTCTTAGCTTTAGGCTTCAAAACATTTTGATGAAAGCCTTTCAATGCATCCATTGATGTTATATACTTGGCTTTATACAATTGAGTCAAAGTTTCTTGAATTCTAAGGATTGGATACCTATCTGAAACTGTGTAGGTATTCAAAGCTCTGAAATCTCCAACCATTCTTGACTTGTCATTATGCCAGGCAATAATAACAGGTGTTGTTACTTCAACTTCCTCATTATGGCCTACTTTCCTTAGTACACCAAGCTGGATTAGCTCTTGTATATGTTTTTCTAAGGCTTCTCTAGCTCTGGGACTGGCTGGATAAGCAGGTCTTCTAAGTACTGGAGGATATGGTCTGTCAATATTAAGAGTAATATCAACTTCATGTCCCCTTATAGCACCTAATGGTTCATTATCAGAGGCAAATGCATTATTGTATGTGTATAAGACATCAATAAGTTCATTCCTCATTTTTCGTGATAATGATGGATTAATTTGTGCTTCAACAAGTTGATTAGACACAAATTCATCTTTATAAGTATTCTTGGCAGAAGATACCACAGATATTTGTTTTGGCATATTGGAAAAATCAAATTTTTGTCTTTTGTTATCCCCGATTGTGAAATATCTGTCTTTATGGTTATTGATGTCAATACCATAAATATTCAAGTAATCATTTCCAAGAATGATGTGCTGAGATGTGCAATTATCCATTACTAAAATCTCAGTTTTCATCCTTACACTTCCTGCTGGGTGTGTAAATACAAGATTAGTGTCTAATATACCCAAGGGGTACATATTGTTACTGGCACTACTAAACTGCACACCTTCTATTGGTGATAGATGGTTTTTCCATTCAGGAAGTATAACTTGGAGATAATCGTTGCCCACACAAGTGCAAAACGCCCCTGTATCCAAATTTACTTTGGCTTCAATATCACTCATCAAAACTGATGTGATACAGGATTCTCCAGCAGTGTAACACTTTCCTATAGCAGGTTTTGCTTTACACATTCTGGCATCTTGGATATTGATCAGGTTGCATCAATCCTTACTGTACTGTGGCAAGTGGGTATGGACTTCTGTGACCTCAAAGAAAGCTGTAATTTTTTCAATGGGATAGTCCTCCACTGGTGTATCCTCAGAGACTGCAGAATCTTGATCAGACTCCTCTTTCTCTTCAGTACACTGAATTTCTTCAATTACTTGAACCTCATTGATTTTTGTCTTTTTGGTGCAAGTGTTTGCTAAATTTGAAGTACTTCCACATTTATGACACTTCAAGACAGGTCTTTCTGGTCTTCTATCCTCTCTGGAAATCTTTGGGACCATCTTGGATTCCATAGGGATTCTAGTCCAAGTTTTACCAATTCTTGTTCTGGTAATGATATCCTCCATTGCATTAATGTAGTCCTCTGTTGAACAGGGTTCTACACATCTGCTTTTGATAGCATGTTCCAGTTCTCCTCCACATTTTCTTAATATCTTCATACCAATCATAGTGTCAGACATATCTGGGTGTAAGGCAGATAATCTGTCCGTTTGTTTGAAGAACCAAGTAAGTGGTTTATCTTTCTCTGAGTTAAACGTGGCATTTTCAAAAGCATTTTCCATTTTAGACTTCCAAGAATTGTTGGCCCATTTGGTAATCACTTCAGATTTCCACCAAGACCAATCATGTTTTCCATGATCCATTCTCATTTTGTAATACCATTTCTTTGCAGTTCTGGTAAACAGAGAGTGTAATTTACCTACTATGATTTCATCAGGTACATTAAAGTCTTCCTGAAACATATCAATAGTCCTGATGAACTCAATATGGTTATATTCTCCTTCATCAGAGAATGTTGGCCATTCTTCTAATTTGGGAATATCTTTAACAGAGACAACATTTCCTCCTAAAAGTGGGGTAAAAATTCCTTTAACAGAAGGTTTTTCTTCAGTCAAGGGTGTAGAATGTCTTGGCATATGTGGTTCATAATTCTTATGAATTTGTTCCACATTTGCAATGATTTCATTCTTTAACTTGTGTCTTTCACTGTCACTTTCTGCCAAATGTGTAGCAAATTGATTGGTACTCTCAACTATCTTTAAGACATGGTCTTGTAGAGTCTTAAATTTATCATTCATTTTAAAAATAGAAAGATCTTCCATTTCATCATTCTGAATCTGACATGTACTCTCAATTCTGCTACAAGCATTGATAATTGAATCAAATTTGGCATTTGTTATTTCATACCATTCAGTATATTTCTTGTCATGTTTTTTCAAGTCATTAATGTCCAATGTTATTTGAGTTAACTTTGAATCAAGTTTACCTATTTCTACATTAATAGCTCTTTGTACATGATTTATTTTCGTGGAAAAGTCCTGTTCATCCTTTCCTGCTCCTTGGCTGTGAATTCCATGAGAGCTCTGGCCATGTTGAACACACTGTCCACGGCTGAAGGCTCCAATTTGGGGATCCTGTACCCTTGTTGGTAAGGTCTGTTCCAATTGGCTTTGGCTTTGCCCTTGCCTTGATGGTTCTTGGGACTTCTCTGCTTCTTCTGAGGTCCTTTGGGCTTGTCTTTGGATCCTTCTAGAGATAGTTTGGAGCTGGTAGACGCCACTGGGGCTTCTGTCTCCAAAGCTGGAGTCATTTCCAGTTCCTTCTTCTGGTCTATGGATAAAAGACTTTGGTTCTTCAACAAATTCTTTATCTTTTTGACCTTGTCTTTGGAAGACAGGGGGCTCCATCCTCCTAAGAGTTCTATGGTCTTTGCCTGAGCCAGAAAGCTCTTGATGTGAGCCTGTGAGGTATGTATAACATACCCATAAGGCCGCAAATGATTTTATAAACAGCTAATTTTGTCTTAAACAGACTTTTTAATTGAAATTAAAATAAAAAATAACAAAAAATAAGTATAACTTTATTTTGGATAAACAAAGTTATAAATATTATGTCATTTTTGGATTCTACACCAAAAATAACCTAGGGTACATCCATAAGGTGTTATACCCAAAAACACTTATTTCTTGTGTTATTAGAAGATTTAAGAATCTCACAGTACTAATGTAACTTTTTTAACATTTTTTTAAAATTGTTAAATTTAAGCTTAAATAAGCTTAAATTTAAAGTTGCATAAGGTTAATGCAAACTTACAAAAATTTTAGTTAAAATTGAGGTGTGGTGTATATTTACTGAATTGGCTAAGGATTTGCCATACAGAATTTAAATCCTGCGTGAGCTCAATTTAAAAGGGTTTAAAGCCATGGTATGGCTTTAAATAAATAAAAGGGCAAAATCCACGCAAAAAGGTGGGACAAAGGACAAAGACCAAATAGAGCTGGGGTACACAACTTTTTGGATCTGAAATGATTCAATTAAGGTTGTCCACCTGTATTGGAGGATTTTCAACCTTATTTAAACTTTAAGATTAGACTTTGATCCAACCTTAAGATTTAAACTGGTTTTATCCCAATTTGGACAGGAATTTCAAGCTTCCAAAGGGTAAATCCCAGTATGCAGGCTTGAAATCAAGGTTTCAAGAACTGTCAAAACTTAATAAAGCTTAAAAACCTTAAATAAGCTTAAAACTTTAAAGTTACAAGCATCAAAACCTTGTCAAAAGCTAAGGTTTGGTGTGTATTGCTATTTGACGTGGAAAAATAGCAATAACTTCAAAAATTCATTAAAAATCCAAATCTTAATGGATTTGCTTGAAAATTTCACACAGCTTAGAATTTAATATTATCAATATATAAATTTCATTTTAAGTATCTTTTCTAAATAATTTTCCTGGGTAATTAGCCTGGAAATTTACTCTTTTAATTAAGCTCAAAGAAAATTATGATTTCTTTAAAAATTGATTAAAAAGCGAGTTTAAGAGATTTCTGCTTGAAACTCTATTTTTAAGTCTTTCATGTGATGAACTTTAATACAAATCAGTTTATTTATATTAAAAACTTAAAATAATTAGTTTAAATGAGGATTAAAGTTTCATGGAGTTAAGAATAACACTGGTAACTTTAAATTGCAATTAAAAACAAGTTGCCTTAAGTTAAGAACTTTGTTTTTAAGTATGGTTTTTCAGTTTTGACCTGAGAACGCCCTCTATATTCATTATGAATCATGAGAGTTGCTCTTAAGACATAAAAAGAGTCTTTTCATTGTTTTTTTTGTCCATCATTCATTATCAATCCAATCATATTAGACATTTAAACAGGTAAAGTTTTATTATTTATAAAATCTTATTATTAAAGTAATTCTCAAGCTATTTTATTCTTTATTAATTGTAAGTTAAAGAATTGAAGTCATAGAATTTGGATTATTGTTGTAATCATCAATAATATATTTTATGTTATAAAATTATCATCTTAAATATCTTTTAAAATCCACAAATTCCTCTTAAAAACTCTTTAATCTTAAATTTTATCATAAAAAGTTGTTTTATCTTTAAAATTATTGATTTTAGGCGTGTCTTTAACTTATAATCATTATTTAATACAATAACTGTTGTTGTTTAACTTGTTGTATTAAATAAATATTATAAGTAAGTTTTCTCTAAAGTTCTATGTTTTTTATCTAGTATTAGTTTTTTTATATAGAATTTTATTCTAAAAGAATTATTTCTGCACAGTGTGTGTTATAATTCTTTTATAAATAATATTTATATTATTTATAAGTGGTTAATATTCATATTTCCACGTGTAATTGTCTCATTAAGAGCTTTACAAGTCTTATTGTCATAACTGTCAGTGACTATAAAAATAATAGAATAATTATAATTTATTATAATTATTATTATATTTTTATAATAATAATTAAATTTAAATTTGTGGTTAATATATTATTATATTATATATTTCTATTGAGGACAGTCATAGTACTCTTGATTTTGCTACTATTATCAGGAGTTTCATAGACAAACCTTACATTTGGGGGCCTGGCCATGATTTTAAACCAATTTTTGGGACATAAATCATATTCTAGACCTTATTTTACTGTTTTTTGACGTAAAATTGCCATATTTATCTTAATATTGGCTTTTTTGGGACTTATCCCTTATAAATAATTGTTATAACATTAATAAATTTATTTTCTTCTTAAGAATATTCTTTGAAACAATATACTATTGAGTGACTTGGAATAAATTTCTTTTGTCTAACTAGTGGCTTTTTCACATCACAGACTTGAAATTTATTCTTTGAGTTATTCTAGTATAAAGTGAATAATAATACAATTTTGATTAATTAACTTGTTAATTGCATAATTATTATTTCTTTAAAGAAAATAATAAATCAAATAAAAAATCTTTAAAAATAAAAATCTTTACTAAAAAACATTTTTTTTTCTTCTATCTTAGACATTTTTCTTTATTTTTGATGTAATTTGCCATAAATTACATTAAAACAACTTTATTTAATAAGTTGAGCTTATAAGTTATTTTTATTATTTGATAGAATAGCTTATATTTTTAATTTCTCCAGTGTCTTCCATAAGAGAAAATTCTTCAGACTCTGAAACCTCAGAGTCCAGTATTGAAATTCAAACCAGTCCAGCACCAAGGGGTTTGATAACCAAAGAGCCCTTTAAAGGTCCTTCACGTGAATTGAATTCAATTTTACTCTATTTTTTATTAAAATTGACGTGAAATGAATCCTACTAGAAGTGGAAGCAACTACTCCATCCAATCAAATGGATCTGGACCAGGACATTCCAGCCACAAATCCAAAAGGCAAGAATGTCTTCCCAGAGGAGAGGCACAAATGGAGGATGCCAGAGCTTCCACCAGTTCCCAAAGGTTAGCCAGCACCTTTGAACCTCTTATTGAGAGTCCAGAAACTTACATAACTGCTATTGCTGTTAGACCTGAACCATTTCCAACACGCAGCCGTGGAGATTTATCAATCTCAATGGAAGAACTGGCTCTTGGCGTCAAAACAACAAGAGTGGGAACTTCTCCCAAGTCTTTGGATAGGCACCATGAACTCTTATCTTCAAGTGAAGAAGTTCATGGGACCAGAAAAGACAGAAGACCTTCTGATGGGTTGGAAACCCATGTCTGTCAAAGGACAAGTCCAACAGATAAAAGCTTGGTTGAAAAACCAAAGCATGTTATCAGAGGATCAGAAGAAGAAGTTGGCCCAAGGTAAGGAAACCAGCCCAGTGGAAGCTCCTCAAGCATCCACCAGAAAAAATCCGCCTCAAAAAGTGCCAAACTAGCCCAAGCAAGCCCCCAAAACCAACCAGAAGGGCAAGCAAAAGGCAAAGGGAAAGGCAAAGCCCAAGTGGAACAAACCTTACCCTCAGAATTACAGAATCCCAAAGAAGGAAAAGACAGCCATGGACAATGTGTTCAATATGGCAAGAACCTTGATGGAATTCAAAAACAAGGAGGAGGAAAGATTGAATCAATCTTTCCCAAAGAAATAGATCTTGTAAAACTTGTAACTCACTTTGAATCTTGTAATAAAGAAATTATGGCAAAATTTAAAGCATTTGATTATGTCCAACAGAAGTTGGGTAATGAGATATTAAAAGTGAAAGAACAACAAAAGACTATTATTGGCCTTGAAAATGTTAATAAAGACAATATTGTGTCTTAGACGCAAATTTGTGAAAGACTTGAGTCTAAAGTTACCTTACTCAATCAACCAGATGAGAACTCAATTTTGTTTATAACTGGACAGTTAAGAGAATTGAAAATACAAGTTCAAAACTTGGAAAATTTTACTGCTCACAATGCAGCTCTTTTTCAAGAACAATTGGAAAAAAGTGATAAAGCAAGACTTGAATTGAAAGAATACATTCAATCAAGTATTAACAATATATCACTAAGAAATGAATTGCCAATGCAATCCACACCAATTCTTGACAGAAATGTTCTTAACTTGAATAATGATTTAAATCATACAATTTCAAGTCATGATGTGGAAACTGCTTGCAATTTTAAGGACATTCCAAGATTAGAGGAATTGCCAACCTTCAGTGGTGAAGGAGAATATAATCATATGGAATTTATGAAAACAATTGATATGTTCAAAGAAGACTTTAACATACCAGATGAATACATAAGTTCCAGATTACACTCATTATTTATTAAATCAGCAAAGAAATGGTATTATAAAATGAGACAAGACCATGGTAAACATTCATGGCCTTGGTGGAAAGAACAAATTATTTCCAAATGGGCAAATGATTCCTGGAGATTTAGAATGGAAAATTCTTTTGAAGAAGCCATTTTTAATATTGAGAGGGACAGGCCCATGACTTGGTTTCTTAAACAGAAGGACAGGTTAACTGCCCTTCATCCTGATATGTCTGAAACAATGGTACATAAAAGGATATTAAGAAAATGTGGTGGTGACCTTGAGCATGCTATAAGAAGCAGATGTATTGAGCCTTGCTCTACAGAAGATTATATCAATGCTATGGAGGACATCACTACTAGAACAAAAATTGGAAGAAATTGGTCCAAAACCCCAATAGACAACAAGACTAGTGGGAAACCAATTTCAAAACCAAATAAGCCACATGACAGACCTCCTTTGAAATGTCATAAATGTGGAAGCACATCTCATTTGGCAAACACTTTTCCAAAAAAGAAAAGAGTCAATGAGACAAATGTTGAAAAAGTGGAAGACACAAAAGAAACTGATGTATCTTTACATGAAAGTGATTCTGAGCCTTCAGAAGAAGAAGAAGTATCAGAGGAACTTAGTATAGAGAACATTAATGTCTCTTTTGAGGTCACTGAGGTACATACTCACTTACCACAGTATAGTGATGAATGTATGGATCTCATACATGTACAAGATGCCAAGATGCAAAAACCAGACCTGCCAGAGGTAAAGGTTATACAGCTGGGTCATCTTGTATCACTAATATTGTGATAAATAACACAGAAGCCAAGATACATCTTGACTCAGGCGCTTTTTGCACTTGTGTTGGAAAAGATTATCTTGACAAAATTTATACCAACTGGCAAGACAAATTAATACCAATTGAAGGTATAACATTCAGCAGTGCTAGCCAAAATATGCACCCCTTGGGTATATTTGAAGCAGCAATCATATTTCCTCATCCTGCAGGAAGTATAAGACTGAAAGTTGAAATTGTTGTTATGAATAATTGTACTTCACAACACTTTATACTTGGGAATGATTATCTCAATATTTATGGTATTGATATTAATAATCATAAAGACAGGTATTTCACTATACGGGAAAATAAAAGACAAAAATTTGCTTTTCCTCTAGAAAAAAGAGAAATTACTGTCATTAAACAAGTAAAAAATGTTACTAAGGAAAAATTTATATCAAGTCAATTAATTGAAGCACAAATTAGTCCTGAGTTAACACTGGAAATGAAGGAAGATCTTATTGAAATTTTATTTCAATACAGGGAAGCCTTTGCTTCAGATAATGAACCACTTGGGGCTATAAAAGGCCATGAGGTGGAAATTATGCTTAATGTGGAAAGGCCTTATCCACAACTATTAAGAAGACCAGCTTACCCAGCTAGCCCTAGGGCTAGAGAAGCATTAGAAAATCATATTAATGAACTAATGAAACTGGGAGTTCTTAGAAAAGTTGGACACAATGAGGAGGTAGAAGTCACAACCCAGTAATCATTACTTGGCATAATGATAAGTCAAGGATGGTTGGTGATTTTAGAGCACTGAATACCTATACTATCCCATACAGGTATCCAATCCCTAGAATTCATGAGACTTTGACTCAATTATCCAAAGCAAGATTCATTACTTCCATGGATGCTCTAAAAGGCTTTCACCAGAATTTTTTGACCCCTCATGCTAGGAAATTATTGAGAATAATTGCTCATTGTGGTATTTATGAATACTTGAGGATGCCTTTTGGTATTAAAAATGCACCCTCTCATTACCAAAGAATGATGAATACTATCTTCCCACATGAATTATCAGAGGGATGGTTAATCATTTATATTGATGACATTATCATCTGTTCAGAAAACTGGCAATTACATTTAGAGAGACTTTCATTAGTAATTAAGAAAATTCTACAAGTGAACATGAAAATTTCTCTTAAAAAATGTAATTTTGGGTTTCATGAGTTAAAAGCTCTAGGACATGTAGTCTCAGGACTAAGCCTTGGTGTTGATAAGAACAAAGTGGCTGCAGTTTTACTGAAACAGATGCCCCAGAACAAAAAAGAAATGATTTCTTTCTTAGGTTTTGCCAGTTATTACAGGCAACACCTTAAACATTTTGCAATCCATGCCAGATCATTATACAGAATTTGTGATCAACAAACTGTTTTTGAAATGACTCAGGAAAGAATTCAAGCATATGATAAAATCAAGTATGCCTTGACCAATGCACCATTATTACTGATGCCAGACTGGAAACTTCCTTTCAAGATGTATATTGATGCATGTGGTGAAGGTCTAGGAGCTGCTCTTCATCAAGTTCAAATTCTCAATGACAAGCCTTATGAAGGTCCAGTTTGTTTTATTTCAAGACAAATTAAACCTACTGAGGCCAGATATGGAGCTAGCCAAATGGAGTGCCTTTGCCTTGTTTGGGCTCTGGAAAAGCTTCATTACTATCTTGATGTTAGTGTGTTTGAAGTAATTACTGATTTTAATGCAGTAAAGTCACTTCTTAACATGAAAACTCCAAACAGACACATGTTAAGATGGCAGGTTGCTATACAGGAGTATAGAGGCAATATGAACGTAGTACATAAAGCTGGAAATATTCACAGGAATGCTGATGGCTTAAGTAGATGGGCATTACCCAATACACCTGAAAATCCTGCCTATGTTCCTACAAGTGCAGAACCTCAAATCCCAATTGAAGGAATTAACATCACAGATGTAGGAACAGAATTATTTGAGGAAGTTAGAGAAAGCTATAAGCAAGATAAAAATTGCCATATACTTACAGCTCTACTTGACAAAGATTGCAAAGATGCATCATTGGCTAATTCTCTGGATGATATTTGGAAAACATCTTATGATAATGAAAGATTCCATTTGTTTGATGGTATACTATATCATAGATATAAACACACATGTGTCATGGTCCTATGTAGTAGAATGTTGATTAACACAATACTACTAGAATGCCATGATAACATTTATTCTGGACATCTGTCTGAAGACAGAACAATGGAAAGAATTAAGACATGTGCCTGGTGGCCATCTTGGAGAAAAGATGTCATTGAGTACTGTCATAGTTGTGATAGATTCCAGAAAGCCAATAAAGCTACTGGTAAAGGATTTGGTCTGATGATCCATATCCAAGAACCAAGTACCCCATGGGAAGTGGCTCACATGGATTGGGTAACTGCACTACCACCTGGAGGTGATAAAAGCTACAATGGTTGTCTTGTTATTGTAGACAGATATAGCAAAACACAAATCTTTTTACCATGTCACAAAGATTACACAGCTATGGATACAGCTCTTTTGATCTGGAATAGAGTAATATCCCATACTGGTCTCTTTAAAAATATCATTAGTGACAGAGACCCAAAATTTACATTGGCCTTATGGACTAATTTACATAAACTTTGGGGTACAAAATTATCATTCTCAACAGCATACCATCCACAAACAGATGGGTTAACAGAAAGAATGATTCAAACCCTTGGGGACATGATCAGAAGATTTTGTGCTTATGGCCTGGAGTTTAAAGATTCTGATGGCTTTACCCATGATTGATGTACTCTTATACCAGCATTGGACTTAGCCTACAAGACCTCCATCCATCCTTCAACAGGCAAGACCCCTGCAGTGTTGGAAAAAGGACGGAACCCCAAACTTCAAATTGATACTTTGAAGAAATATCTCATTGACATTCATCCAACTACTTCAAGCTTTAAGCTATTGCTTGATAAAGTGAGACATCATGCAAATCAAAGCATGAATGATGCCTTTGAGTATGCTAAGCAGAAATGGGATAAAAGTCATAAAACCCCAGAATTCAAAGTAGGGAACTTAATACTAGTTTCAACCTTGAACTTTAATAATATTAAAGGCCCAAATAAATGGAAAGATTAATTTGCAGGACCATTTATTATTAAAGCCCTTCATGACACAAATGCAGTACAAGTAGAACTGTCAGGAGAACTGGAAAATTAACATCCAACATTCCCTTTCAGTCTAGTAAAGCATTACACTTCAAGTGACAAGGAATTATTTCCTTTAAGAAATCAAACACCCTTAGAAGTACCCCCACTAGATCTAAGTGAGGAGAAGAAGGTACTAAAAGTCTTGAAAGAAAGAAGACTTAGGGGGAAAAATGAAATAGAATACTTAGTCATGTATAAAAATCCACAACATGAAGATGAGTGGATTGTAGAAAGCAAAATACCTGATTCCCAAAAGCTTCTCAGAAGATTCAGACATGAGAGAAGACCAATTGCTCAATAAAAAGTTTGAATTGTGTGCTTTACATACTTAAAAGTAGAAGTAGAGAGGTTTGACAGTGGATTATACCCCCCCCAAATAACTTGGGGGTAAACTACAAAAGAAAAACTGTGGTACAATTTTTTTTTTGGTGATAGGGAATGTGAGCCTGTGGGGTATGTATAACATACCCATAAGGCCACAAATGATTTTATAAAAAGCTAATTTTGTCTTAAACAGACTTTTTAGTTGAAATCAAAATAAAAAATAACAAAAAATAAGTATAACTTTTTTTGGATAAACAAAGTTATAAATATTATGTCATTTTTGGATTCTACACCAAAAATAACCTAGGGTACATCCATAAGGTGTTATACCCAAAAACACTTATTTCTTGTGTTATTAGAAGATTTAAGAATCTCACAGTGCTGATGTAACTTTCTTAACATTTTTTTAAAATTGTTAAATTTAAGCTTAAATAAGCTTAAACTTAAAGTTGCATAAGGTTAATGCAAACTTACCAAAATTTTAGTTAAAATTGAGGTGTGGTGTATATTTACTGAATTGGCTAAGGATCTGCCATACAGAATGTAAATCCTGCGTGAGCTCAATTTAAGAGGGTTTAAAGCCATGGTATGGCTTTAAATAAATAAAAGGGCAAAATCCACGCAAAAGGTGGGACAAAGGAAAAAGACCAAATAGAGCTGGGGTACCCAACTTTTTGGATCTGCAATGATTCAATTAAGGTTGTCCGCCTCTATTGGAGGATTTCCAACCTTATTTAAACCTTAAGATTATACTTTCATCCAACCTTAAGGTTTAAACTGGTTTTATCCCAATTTGGACAGGAATTTCAAGCTTCCAAAGGGTAAATCCCAATATGCAGGCTTGAAATCAAGGTTTTAAGAACTTTCAAAACTTAATAAAGCTTAAAAACCTTAAATAAGCTTAAAACTTTAAAGTTACAAGCATCAAAACCTTATCAAAAGCTAAGGTTTGGTGTGTATTGCTATTTTACATGGAAAAATAGCAATAACTTCAAAAATTCATTAAAAATCCAAATCTTAATGGATTTGCTTGAAAATTTCACACAGCTTAGAATTTAATATTATCTATATATAAATTAAATTTCAAGTATCTTTTATAAATAAATTTTCTGGGTAATTAGCCTGGAAATTTACTCTTTTAATTAAGCTCAAAGAAAATTATGATTTCTTTAAAAATTAAATAAAAATTGAGCTTAAGAGATTTCTGCTTGAAACTCTATTTTTAAGTCTTTCATGTGATGAACTTTAATATAAATAAGTTTATTTATATCAAAAACTTAAAATAATTAGTTTAAATGAGGATTAAAGTTACATGGAGTTAAGAATAACACTGGTAACTTTAAATTGGAATTAAAAACAAGTTTCCTTAAGTTAAGAACTTTGTTTTTAAGTATGGTTTTTCAGTTTTGACCTGAGCACGCCCTCTATATTCATTATGAATCATGAGAGCTTCTCTGAAGATTTAAAAAGAGTCTTTTCATCACTGTTTTTGTCCATAATTCATTATCAATCCAATCATATTAGACATTTAAACAGGTAAAGTGTTATTATGTATGAAATCTTATTATTAAAGTAATTCTTAAGTTAGTTTATTCTTTATTAATTGTAAATTAAAGAATGGAAGTCATAGAATTCAGATTATTGTTGTAATCATCAATAATATATTCTATATTATAAAATTATCATGTTAAATATCTTTTAAAATCCACAAATTCCTCTTAAAAACTCTTTAATCTTAAATTTTATCATAAAAAGTTGTTTTATCTTTAAAATTATTGATTTTAGGCGTGTTTTTAACTTATAATCATTATTTAATATAATAACTGTTGTTGTTTAACTTGTTGTATTAAATAAATATTATAAGTAAGTTTTCTCTAAAGTTCTATATTTTTTTGTCTAGTATTAGTTTTTTTATATAGAATTTTGTTCTAAAAGAATTATTTCTGCACAGTGTGTGTTATAATTTGTTTATAAATAATATTTATATTATTCATAAGTGGTTAATATTCATATTTCCACATGTAATTGTCTCATTAAGAGCTTTACAAGTCTTATTGTTATAACTGTCAGTGACTATAACAATAATAGAATAATTATAATTTATTATAATTATTATTATTTTATTATTATTATATTTTTATAATAATAATTAAATTTATTTTTTTATATAATTATTTTGAATAATTATATTTAAATTTGTCGTTATAATATTTTATTATATTATATATTTCTATTGAGGACAGTCATAGTACTCTTGATTTTTCTACTATTATGAAGAGTTTCATAGACAAACCTTACACTTGATGTGTAAGTAGGAGTTCATGTCCCCCTGCCAAAGGCTTGGGCATAGTTTCCACTCCTCTTCTTTGGCTTCTCTGAACCAATTTTTGTACTGGCATTGATATATTTCTATTGCTTCCCGTTGAAAATGGTTCAGCCCTGGAAATATGGTCATGAATCAGTTCAGGCTCAGAATTCATGTCAAAATCTGTGGGTACAGACCTTGGGGAATAGGGGGCAACTCTGGAATCCTCCAAATGTGTCTTTCTTGTGGAAGACTTGGCACTTCTGGGTTTGGTCTTGCCTCTTCCTTGTCCACATCCATCTGGTTGGACTGAATAGTTGCTTCCATTTCTGGTATGCACCATTTTCACGTCAATTTAAAGATAAAAGGTGAAATATAAGATAAAATACACACCTTTTGGTGGTAATTTAGCCTTTTCTGAGTTAAATAAGGTGCCTCTTTTAGCAATTTGCACCTCAATACTGTCTTCAGATTCTGCTTCTGAAGATTCTGGACTAGTGATGTATCTTTTACTGAGTCTGTTGCCAGCTGCACAGTATTTGATTAAAGACACTAAAAATTATAAAAGAGGAAAAATTATTTTTATACTTTCTTAAAATATTTTTAAAGATTTTTTATATGTTTGATATTTTTTCATATTAAAATAATTATTCTTTTTAAAGAAAAAAAATTAAAATTCAAGATTTTGAATGAAAATTAATTCAGAGTAACTCAAAGAATAATTTTATAAGTTTTTGGATGTGAAAAAGCCACGTGTAAAAACAATATAAAATTAAACCAAATTCCTCAATGAAAAAGATTTCCAAAACAATTTTGAAAATAAGAATTATTTTAACTTCAAAATGAGAGAAAAAATCATTAAATTAATATATCTTAGAACTTAAAAGTATATTAATTAAGGGTACAACGTTCAAAAAACATGGCCAGGCCCCCAAATGTAAGATGTGTCTATGAAACTGATGATAATATTACTATTAATCAACAGTACTATGACTGTTCTTATGAAATATAATAACAAAATATTATTATAACCACAATGAAGTAATTAAAGAATTATTTCTTTCACGTGTTAAACACTACTAGTGATTTTAACAGTGAGCAAGTAATTGTCTACAAGAATCAATTACAAGAAGATTTTAATAATAAAACTTCTTTTATTAAAATAATAAAATTATTTTAATATATAATTGTCTTTTGCAAGAATAATTATAATAATAATTCTTGAAGAAAACTAATTTTAGAGAAAAACTTTAAGAATTAAAAATAAATCACCCACTAATATTCCAAAGAACTTATTGAAAGATAAGATGGAGAGATTTGACGTAGAATTGTGGATTTTAAGGATCAAAATGGATTTATAACATTATTACAACAATATATAGTTGGATTCTATGATTTTACGTCTTTCTGATTGATTTTGAAAGATTTAAAACACTTAAGAATAGCTATAACTAATACTTAATTGTTGGTAATAATGATTTAAATTATAATAAGATGATGATGATGTGGAAAAAATGGCAAGAGGAGGCCTCTTTTAAGTCAACAACAGCTCACAGAGGCGTTCCATGGAGAAAACTGAAAAACCAATGAGTGAGAAAACAATAAAACCTTTTGCATGATTGATTGCATCATTTGTTGTCACATAAGATTATCATAATTACTTAATTGATGCTTTTACGTGACTACCAACCCCAATATGGTTAAGAATAAAAGGAGTAACATCTGTAAATCTTCTTTTATTCCAAAATAATCATTTATTTCTCAAAGGTATCAATGTTATTGCCAATTTTATCACAGGTTGTAATTACTGTAAATTTTTGAGGATTCAGTGTTTCACATAGAATAGTCAAAAATGGACTGTAGGTGAAACTTTTAATTTTACTAGTAAAACTGGAATTATTTTTGGTTGTATCATAGATAACACAGTTCTCTATTAGTCCTGAAAGTTTCAGGAAGATTCATTAAGAATTGTATTTTTAATGAATTTTTGAAGTTTTTACCTCATTTCTACATAGAATTGCAAATATCAGTGTTTCACTGGTTGCTATGAGGTAAATCAATGGATACAAGTTCAAAAAGGGTTTTAATTACTCTTTTGGGGTTTATCCATGGAAAATCATTAAGAATTGACATGGTTACAGGAGTCTAAGTAGCTTTTTACCTCCTTGGCACATCAAAATAGCAGGTTATTTGCTATTTTCTTAAGATTTACAGTAGTTCCGACATGGTAACCAAGTTCCCAAAAGGTTTTAGTTTACTAATTAGGCCAAGATCAGCCATGGATCCAAGTTTTGGAGCTGTCCACGCCTCTGAGGCCTCACAAGCTGGGTACCCTGGCTCTCTTTGATGTCTTTTGTCCCCCTTGCTCATTTTTTACGTCAAAATAGAAATTTAAGCTTCAAGTGAGATATCCACTATGGGTGTACCAAAAGTCCATGTAAGAATACCATGATATAAAGTGCTCAACACATGCATAGACTATTCTTAGTGTATATGTAACATGGAATTTCGCAAATTCCCATTATTTTGGCGTGAAATTAAGAAAAACAAAACTTTTCACGGATCTTTTATGTGGTATTGATGATGTGGTATTGAAGTATTTTCCATTTTACCACCTCAAAGAGTTAATTTGAGCTTATTCACTCTATGGAGCTACCCCAGGTGAATTTCTGTGTAGAATCCAAATCTGGCCTTAAATCCATGGATTTACTTACTAAATAAAAAGTGATTCATCTTTTCTCAAATCAAGAATGATGAATTTTGGATATATGCATGACTTATGAGTTATGAATAATTCAAAATTTCTCTTTAAGAGAATTGTGGCCTATTTGGGTATGTAAAATATACCTCAAGCCTCACAGTTATTGTTTCAAGTTTCATCTGCTGGCTTCATCTTATATGTTCCTGCAGCCTTGAGACATGTCATATTGTACACCAGTTTATAATTGCAATTGTTGCAGCTTCTCAAAGAGACAATTGTACAGACTCTCAATTGCCCAAGGATTTTCAAACGATGTCAAAGATCTTATGTATTCAACCCCAACAAAAGGAGCTAGTATGTTGTGAGACATGCTACAGTTTATATGAAGGTGCAAACACCCCAATGTATTGTACCTACCAACCTTTTCCAAAAACCTCTATTTGCAACACACCATTATTTTGAGTAAAAACACCCTTCAGCACAATAAAGACCAAAGGACCCAGCCAAAGTAGCTCATCAAGATATAAGAATAACAACCCCCAATAATTTATCTTCCAAGGACAATTTACTACACCCAAGACATAATTGATGGGTGAAATGGCTTTTAGGGCTACCAAAAAATGAAGCCAAAATTATTAAATTGCAGAATGAAGTTTCAAAAATGCCCTATGTGAATGACATTCAACAAGGACAGGAATGGAAAAAAATTCAATGGACAAACCATGAATAAGGTCAATCAAGCAGACTTTGCCTGACATTTGCACTCTTTATCGACTGGTTTAATCCAAGAGGAAACAAGCAAGCAGGTAAGAAGAATGGATGGGCCACCTTCTACTTACTTGCCTCAATCTACCTCCAAAGCTCCAAAACAAGGCAGCCTATTCTTTTGTTTTTTGAATAATACCTGGTCCAAACTCTCCCAACACTGTGACAATCTCAAACATACTCAGACCCCTCATTAATCAACTATTGGTGCTTAAGGATGGTGTGCGAATTCTAACTTTTTTGAACCCTCAAGGTAAGTAAATTTACCTACAACTTCTACCATTGATTGGGGATTTGGTTGCAATTCACAATACTTCATGGGTTGCATCCCATTCGGCCAATTACTTCTGCCCTTGTTGCACTGCCCAACTTCCCAATTTACAACTAATGAAACTTGGAGAAACAAGGAATGGGCTGGAAATTTTAAGAGCAGCTGAAGATTGGAAGAACTCAAAAACACTGAGCGAGCAAAATGATATTCAGAAGAAGACAGGGGTACAATGGTCTGAGTTGAATCGTTTACCATACTGCAATCCTAACATGCATCTTGCATTGGGGATCCTTCATAACTGGCTGGAAGGGGTTCTCTCTGAACATTTTAAGATTTGCTGGGGATTCCAAGATGAGACACAAGAGAAGAAGAGGGCACTTAAAGAAGATGCTTAAACAATCACCAAGAAGACAAGTTGGATCAAGAGAGCAATGAGTCAGAACATGAAGATGATTGGGAGCTCGGACAGGGGATTTTTGGGGGGCTCTTTACAACTGAAGACATCAAGATGTTTCATTATATTTTGGAAGATGTAATCCTGCCGACAGGGGTAGGAAAGTTACCCAAAATGTGTGGGCTGTCAAAAAATGGAAGACTTAAAGCTTCTGACTGGCTGACCATATTTGAACTTGTCATTCCCTTGATAGTTTTAGAGATTTTTTTTCATGGGAAAGAACCAATCTCACCCAAATCAAAACGTGGCCAATTCCTCCAAAACACAGGTGGCTTGGTGCAGTGCACAAGAATTGCGTGCACTAGGGTGGTGAGTGATGGTCACGCAGGACGGTTTGCAAGTGCATATGAAAGATACACTCAATCATCAAATATTTTGTTCAACAATCCGATTGTGAAGCCTAATCATCATTATGCACTCACCAGGGCGAATCTCGCGTCAATCGTCGGCAATTGACTTCACGTCGCACCGCGGTCAGTATAAAATCTTGCTTCAGTCGCGTTAGTGTCACTTTATAATCACTGGATTTAGTGGGTCACGTCACGTCAGCGTCAAGACAATGTCAATCGTCACATGTGTCACATGAGAATGTCACTCAAAACCCAAACCCATTTCAACACTATGCGCAACGTTTGTGTAATTTCACCTCATTGGCTTCCGCCTCCCCGACGCTTAGCATGCTTACGCACCCGCACCGCCCTCCATCCGGATGAGACTCCAACACTGCCCGCCCCTCTCCGTCCTCACCACTCCTTACGCTTTCACACCCCCGCCCCTACCATCCTTACGCTTGTGTAGTACCCTCCCGACATGCCTCCGACAATGCTTACCATCCTTACGCTCATTTAGTGCCCTCCCGAGATGCCTCCGACACCACTTATGACCCTTACGCTTGTGTAGTGCCCTCCCGACATGCCTCCGACAACGCTTACCCTCCTCACGCTTCCGTATTACATCCATAGTGTACAGTACGGTGGCTTGTTGGCGTACACGATGAACGCAATTGCCGAAATATGCTGAGTGGCCTTCTCTGCCAACAGCACCTAAGGGGATATTGGTCAGTATATTCACCATGTTGTGGTTAGGGTTTAAATCATGAGACTCACAAATTAAAACCTAATAAGTGGACTATTTAAGACAAGAATTGTGTCTCCTGTTTCGCCGACAAAACCATTTTATTTCATATCAATCAAATGAACACTTTGCTTAGTCCTTACCTCATGAGCGTTGAATAGTTCAAAAGTTGACTTTAGTAGGTTTCTCACTAGTCAACTTTATTCAATGTCTCACAGGGAAGTGATTTCATTTGAATGAGATGAAATAATTTGCAAAACATCGCCGCCTTCAATTTCCTGACAAATCGCATTTTGCAAATGCGATTATTTTACTTGCACCTTTTTTCTTGAATTTGGATCTTTTTATTCAAACATTTTCAAACAAGTTATCAATCAACTCGTCACCATCTATTTGCTAAATAAACTACCTCCGCTATGGCCCAAACCCCGGGAAATTCAACTGAATTCAATGAACGACCAACTTCAGCCCCAGAGAGTGGAAGTGAAATCTCTGATATCGCCAGTAGTCGTGAATTAGGCATTGAAGTAGAGAGCCAGTCACATGAAGATAATCAAGATCCCCCAGTTCTTCCAGAATGTGAGTATGCATCCATCTTGAATATTTCTAATCTCCCAAAACCTGATATTGTGTCATAGCCTTTATTTCAGGGCAGCCTCCAAGCTCTCAGAAACTGAATTTTAAAAGTTATGAGAAGGAAAAGGTTGTTGAACCTTGTGCACTGACAGGAGATGATGGGCAAGATGAAGTAATTTTCAGTGGGGAGGTGGAAATTATATCCAAGGAACGATTTGTCTCCAACATTGCTCAAACAATCCCAATGCTCCAAAAAATTCCACATGATAGTAAAATTCCTGATTATGTGCGTCAAAAGATTGCTGAAGCCATGAGCCTCCTCAAAATGGATTTGAACCGTAAGTCCATTACTAATTCAAAACAAAATTGATAAAAATATCTGCTTACAGTATATGGGCAGGTGTGGAGGAGGGAGAATCTCTACCTGAAGGATCTGGAGTCATAATTGGATTTCCAGGCAAAGGATTAGGAAAAATACCAAATATACATGCAAACAAAAAAACAAACAAAAAATTCTGTACCTTTGAAGCTGCAAAGGATTCTTGGGATCAAGGTGATAAAATGATCAATGTTGCAGTGGACCATATTGATAATGAACCTCCGCATATTGAACCCCCCCATACTCAATGAAACAATCTATGATGAAGCTCCACATACTGAAAGCCCCCCGATACTCAATGAAACAATCCATGATGAAACCCCTCCCGCCTCTCCTCAAAATATTCAGGCCTTTCAAGAAAGGGAGACAATTAAACATGATACAATGGGACAAGATATGACTGATATAATTCCTGACCCTGAGCCCGAAATGTCATCCTCTGCTAATTTTCAAGGAATATTTTTATCCCACATGGAAGAGTTTGCAGGCATTTTGAATTATCATTCCAATATTACTCAACAATCATGGAAAAGGGGGCTTGATAATATCAATAGTATTTACAAAAATCAATGGGACAATTTACCAACAAAGGATGCTCATACATTCCTGCCCGTTGGTATTAAGGTGATCAGTAACTGGGAGCTTAAAATGTTGGCCTGGCTGGAGGACCTTGAGATGGCAGGTGAGTTTTATCTTTGTGCATGATACATGATTATTGGCTGTTGAATGGTGATATAAATTGCAATATACAGGGTTAGATTTTTTTAAGCCAACCGAAACAGAAGCGTTTTTTGATCACAACATTTGGAATCTCAAATTGATGAAGGAATCAGCTAAACCTCCAGATAATGTCCCAAAATCTGAACACTCCTTCTTCAAAATGGTTCAGAGCCTTCTTTACCCCGCCAATCCAGTTGAACATTTTTGGGCAAATGTTATGTTTGAATCCATTACTTTAGTCTCATACGATGTGATTGCACCCAAACCATATGTTGCACCAACATCAAATTTGACCGATCCTCTTGGACTCAAACGGGGAGCAGTTGAATACCTTGCCTCCTGCTTGAGTAAATCGAAGCAACGTGCAACCCAACTCAGCATTGAAGGTGGCGGGGCTGACAATGAGATATCCACAAAGCCACACAAGAACCTGGAGGATCTAATGGATACAGTTATCCATTTGATGATTGCGTACAACATGGTACGTGCACATACAAAGGTCGAAGTTAATGGCATCAAAGGCAAACTCACAAACTCAAAAAAAAATGAGGCCATCAAAGATCTTTTGACGTGTCACAAGAATCTCGGAATAAATCGAATTTGCTATGGTATATTAGCAGCATTCTGTGCGGCGGGGGTTTGTGGTTTGATGGTATGCTCAGATGACTGGAGAACAAGCTCAGTTAAAGGGGCTTTATCACTAATTGACATTTCCGCAACACTTTCAGAGGGTAAAAATCTAGTGGAGCCAGTGTGGCTACGTACTAATAAGTATATATGTGATTTACTGAATAAAAGTTTCTTCCCATCAGAGTCTTTTAACCCCGCTGTACCTCTTAGATTTGAATTTGCATGATGCTTAGTATTAGACTTTGGTGATGCCTGGGTGGCGAAACGCGATCTTGGTTCAAGTGATGAGGTCACCTTGACGGTACCCAGGTCAGCTAAACTCACAACCAGGATTGACCCGTTTTAGATTAGCTTTGTACTAGATAGATTGTAATTTAATTTTGCAAAGTGATTTATGAGCTTAATAATCATGACTTCCTATCCTACTACTGCCCGGATGCCACAGTCTGAGTACCAATAGTAATTGTACGGCGGCATGCCTCCGTACATCATTGCAAAGACTCCGACAAGACGCAAGCTGAGTCAGGCGTTGTGCCCGCGAGTAGCACACGCGGGGCATTGCGGGAAGTCGCGTTTATCACTTCCCGCCAGCCCATAATAGGCCAAATGTTCCTGTGTCTTTCAAGAGGACTAGGATAGCTAGGGATCCGCAGCACGATGCAAATTGCATTTGCGTGTGCTTGCAAGATTCCAAATGGTTGGATTGGAAAGTGATTTCATGGGAACATCAATGTGTAAAATTGAATAATGCACTATCCACTGCAATTTTTAGGTTCAGGTATTTGACATCGTGAATTTGCCAAGGTCAGGCGTGAGCTTTCTTTTTAGCCGCAATCAAAAAAGATTCATCCACCGCAATCCAATTTAGGTGGTATTAATAAATCAGTAATCATTTGGTTTCATTTCATTTTCTGCTGAAAGCATGCCATTCACGAAAAAAGGAAAAGAGCATAAAAGGGAACTCGCGAGAAAGTGTCGGGCTGAGGAAGGAAAGTGTGAGTTACTCGCTTAATCTCAGTGTATATATATAGATATATATATATGCTTCCACATTTATGTGGCACCCTCATTGGGCCCCACTGAAGAACATTGGCTTTAGTCGGTTCAGATTGTGCCAATGTCATGTGGGCTCCAACAGGGAAGTCAAAGGATGTGTGCCAAAGAAAGCTCCTTGGCAGTATCTGATATCTTGTGTGCTTCAACACATAGTGATCCCTCAACCATTCGGGAATAGTAGCAGATCCCAAAAGACAAATGAGCGCAAAACAACCCGAATGAATAGGTTGTTTTCCTCCTCTCGCCCAACAGCACAAATATCAATGCCAGTATCAGCAAATATCACCCCAAGTGAAATTCGGAGGGTTGTGGATGTCAATCAGATCAAACGCATTCACTTTGGGCGTGTGGCAATTTTCTCTTCAACCGGATTACTCATTGCCCTTGTCAAATTCCGACCATTCACAACAATGAGTGAAGTCGAGGTCAATCAATGGGATGAATTATCACAATTCCTATTTTGCGAAAAGAGATTCACCGACCCGATTCCAACCAATGGAGCATTACTGGAGGGATTTATGTTCGCGATTGGGTGGCGCAAATGCAGCACCAAGAATGAACAATTTGGTCTGTATGGAAGTGTTGGGAAAATTGAAAATGCAAAAGATGAATGGCAGAACCGAGGTCCCAATCTTAGCTCGGTGGGTTGCATTCTAGGTCAATCCTTATGATATGTTGGGGATAATTTATTTGAGAGGATTCAAAATTGCTACAATTCATTGGGGGTTCCGTCTTTTGATCAAGTCAACTATGAAGGCAATATTCCGGCAAATCAGGGTGCATTCGAGTTCACTTCCGCACTCACTTTCACCATGAATGGATTCAAAAACGCACCTCATGTTGATAAGGATGCATCGCTGTATGCTTCGGGATGGTGGTTTCAAGCTGATAAGCGGACCGGCCAAATTCAAAGAGATGCGTCAAAGCGGTGTACAGGTGGAAAATTGATTTTCCCAAATGAGCATTTTTGGATTGATCTATCCGCATGTCATGGGCTCATTCAGGTAGTGTGGGCCAGTAGTACATTTGTTCATTATACTGATCCAGCACAGGACAACGAAAGCATGACACTAGTGGGTATGTCCGCACAATGCTCAAGCAGGTTAGCAAAAACAATGCGGCAAAAAAGCCATGGCTATTATGAGATTGCCAAGAGAGCGGGCTATCAAATCAGGGATGGTAATACAATCTCATGCCGATTCAAAGAATGAGGAGATTTGCATGTGTGTTGGGTAAGTAATGGTGGGGTAAGGCAGAGGACAATATACACGAGGATTGGATGGATTCTAGTGCGGGAGATGGGGTGTCTGACATGAAAAAGGGGTGAAGTGGATTATGTACGGTGGCATGCCATTGTACATCTGTCCTGGTTTGTTGCTATTGTCCAGGATGCCAATGCTTCACACGTGAATCCTCATGCTTGTGCAGGTTCTGACAATGCTAAAAGTTCCTTACGCCTATGCGGGGTGACAACGCTACACACGCCAATCCTTGGGCCTGTGCAGGCTCCCGAAAATTTACACGCCAATCCTTACGCCTTTACAGGCTTTCGACGATTCACACGCCAATTCTTACGCTTGTGAAGCTTCCCCACAATGCTGAAATTTTCTTGGCCTGTGCAGGATCCCAAGAATTCACACGCCAATTCTTACGCCTGTGCAGGCTCCCAACAATTCACACGCCAATCCTTATGCTTGTGAAGGGTCCCAAAAGTGCTAAAATTCCTTACTCCTGTACAGGCTTCCGACGATTCACACGCCAATCCTTACGCATGGGAGGGTTGCCAACAATGCTGACAAATTCTTATGCCTGTGCAGGCTCCCAACAATTCACACGCCAATCCTTATGCCTGTGCAGGCTCCCAACAATTCACACGCCAATCCTTACGCCTGTGCAGCCTCCCAATAAGTCACACGCCAATCCTTACGCTTGTGAAGGTTCCAGACAATTTAAACAATTCAATACATGAGTAAGATTAATAGCGTGTGACCATAGGAAAGGCCATGTTTCACGAATCTGGACTGGATTGCTCACATACGGGAACCTCCCGCTTTTTTACAGTTAAGAATGGGTATGGCTCTAAACCATGGAAGAAGAAAATATAGGAGAGGATAACGGCAACTATTGGCGCATTTTGAGAAAAAGAGGTTCACGAAAACAAATACTCACTCAAACTCTTGGTGGGGCACTTACAAAAATAATTCTCACGCAATCAGGGTTTTTCTCTAAGGAGGAAATAAGTAATTTTTACGTGAACAAAGAATGTAATAGAATTTGAACATAATAATAATTGATTACAAATGATAATTTATTTAAAAGAAAGTATTACAAATGATAAAAAGTGGAAATAATGGGATTTTTTTTAAAATTTTTATTTTTCGAGGAATTTGGAGACTATCCCGGTTATGTCCTCCTTTGGATAAGCCTCCAGTGCCTGGGCAAGGAGGCAGTTTAGTTCGTCCCGGAATTCCCGGTGCATCTCATTGCAATGAGTTGCATCCACGAAAGGAATCATGTGGAGCAAGCGACGATGCTCCAACAAGATTCGGTTGATCGAATCGTGTACGATGGCTCGAGGAATAATTAGGGTCGGTCGCAGGTTGGTGAATTCCTGGCGAGCGTCATCGTGGGAATGAGAGGAGCTTGGCACCGGGGGGGAGGAGGCGTTGGGGTTCTCGGGGGCACTGGGGAGGGAACCAGGGTTGGAGTGGAGGGGGGGGGGAATGGAAGGGGAAGGTGGGCGAGTCGGGTAAGAAGAAGGGGGATGGAGAATTGGGGATCCCACGGGCGTATCGTCAATGATGATTATTGAGCGAGGAGTGGCGGGACGATCTGGAGACGGTCAAAGAAAAAATGAGGAAAAGTGGATGTGGATCGAAGAGAAAGGAGGGGTGACTTACCATAAGCTTCCTCCGTGGATTGCGTAGGAGCCACCTCAGGTTCTGGCTCACGAGTCGTATCGTCTTCAGGTTGTTGGGATGTTGGACTTGGGCCAGGAATAGGTGGCTCTTTGGTTCGGGAGGGTTCTAAAAAAGGAGGAAGAGTCAGTTCACTCGACTCGAAAGTGAAAGTGAAAATGAAATGAAACTTTGGCTGCTTACCGCGGAATAATTCCTCAGACCATCGGGTGCCACTCGGGCCTGGAGTGGGTTGCCGGGGGGTTTGCTCGCGAGGCAAACTAGGAACGGGAGAGTCTTGTCGGGGGGATTCGGGGGGTTTTGTTCTATGGGTAATGGAAAAAAGTCAGTATTATTGCGTGAAGAGAAATGAGATAAGGAGGAGAAAGAAAACTTACTTTCGCGTTTGAATCCCATCGGTGACAAGACATGGTGATGATCAGCCCAAGCTCGAATGTCCTCTTGCCATCGCCATCCTTCATCGGCCGGATAATCACTTCGCTCCGGTCGAGGAGTGAAGTGACCATCGGATGGTGGCCTAGGAGGGGTAGTGGACAAATCGATACTGGAGGGGACAGGGCTAATCGTCCGGAATCGTTCCCGTTGGCCTGTTTGGGGGCCCGGTGTCCATTCACGCTCGGAAATGGTTTCATCATTGTCGACCACAAAGGAGTCCTCGCGAGGGCGTCTTGGGCGAGAACTCCTCTGGCCTCGTGGTCGGAAGGGGCGGACAACAAACGAACATTTCTTGTGTGCTTGTAGGCAAGCATCACAAGCGTTGTTCGTCGTCGAGGAACGAATGCAGGGGATACCCCGCTTGGTGCATAAAGTGCACAACATCTAAAAACAAAAAAATTGGGGTTAGTAACTGAATAGAAAGTAAGCAATCAAGAAAGAAAAGGATGACGTACAATGAATTATATAAATTTAAAACGGAATCAAATTAAAAACGCTCTAGTCGGAAGTTTTTAAAAGTCTGGAAGGAAGTCGTGAAGAAAGAAAAATATTAATATCGGTACATAATGTTGACAAACGTTAAAAAAAGAGGTAACGCACGAGGTGGATAGAAGGGAGGTTCTGAACGGATCAGAAGAATGAACAAACAGGTAAAAGGAAGGGAAGTGGGTTTAGTGGAGTGCGAAAGACAAAAATAGAAAGGCAGGAAGATGAAGGGGAATACGCACAAGAAGGACAAACGCGGGTGAGGTTGAACGAAGTGGAGCGGGTGAGAAAGAAAGTGAAGTGCGTGTTGTGTGAAGATGGTCTTTTATACCATGGTGAAGCTGAGACAATCTCAGCAGTTGCAGCACCCGCAAAAGTCTCAGCTTCAAGGCGTGTGGGCAAAATTGAAGCTGAGTCTCAGCGAATGCTGCAACTGAGAAGTGAAATGCTCGCGTGAGGCAGAAGAACAATGGGGGTCTGGCTGAGTATTGCAATTTATTGAATTGTCAAGCTGAGTCAAATCCCCTTTGTTTCCTTAAATTGCCACCCAATCACCCAGGAGGGTGGTCGTGAGGCCCTTATTGATTGTGCATTGTGGGTGCAATGCACAAGTGACCGCGGCAAGATCACTGGCCTTATGGCCTGGTGATAGTCTTTGAACAAAGGGGGGGGCTGTAAGACAAGTGAATACAGCGTGAGCTTGCCTCGACCCATTGCTCAGGTTTGCTTTCGGGTCATAATTGAAATGCTCAGTGGCTGAACATTTTAATTGCACAGTAATTGAACAATTGATATAACAATATCAAATGCACCGCTGAGTATTGCAATTTATTAAATTGTCAAGCTGAGTCAAATCCCCTTTCTTTCCTTAAATAGCCACCCGATCACCCGGGAGGGTGGTCGTGAGGCCCTTGTTGAATGTGCATTGTGGGTGGAATGCAAAAGTGACCCATGCAGAAATGCACCCGGTGCATTTGGTCACAAGTGACCGCGGCAATATTACCAGCCGTATGGCCTGGTAATAGTATGTGAACAAAGGGGGGGGCTGTAACACAAGTGAATACAGCGTGAGCTTGCCTCGACCCATTGCTCAGGTTTGCTTTCGGGTCATAATTGAAATGCTCAGTGGCTGAACATTTTAATGGCACAGTGATTGAACTATTGATATAAAAATATCAAATGCACCATGCTGAGCCATTGCTCAGTTGTTTTTGTATGCCCACAATCTGAGCATTTGGCACAGCATCGGGTGACATTTCAGCCAGCTGCAGCATTTCACACGCTTTGGTGAAGTGCTCCAAACTGAGCCTTCCAATGAACTATTGCAAAAATAGTTCATTCCATGGCTTTACTGAGCACTTTCACACGGTGCTTTTGACCATGATATGCTCAGCTTGCGTGTGCAAATCGGGTGAAACGCAATGCTGAGCATGTGGCACATGAGCTACGTATATGCAAACGATCGGAAGGTGCATGCACATTCGCTATATGCATGCAGGCTCAAGTAGTATAACACCTTCCTGATCTGTACAGCCAACACTGTAGTACGCAGTACACCTGTGTAAATGTATGCTGCGGGGCAGAGCAAAAGCTGTTCAGAAATGTAACATGAAAATTACGTCAAGCCATTGAGTCATATATCTCAACTGCATCCCTTTGGTGCACCTTTTTGCAGAGCTCTGCCTAACAATGGCATAGATGCGCATGTAATCCGAGTTAATGAAAGTGGGTCATAATGGGATGACTTATTATTTGGGTAATACACAAACAGTGGATTCACTCCGGTGCCATTGTTGGGGCCAACAATGACTGGCCCTGCTTGTTCATTGCGCGTGCTCATTGTCGGGCAGCCACACGCTTTCATACGCACCCCCCAACGGGTCATACACAGGCAACTTTCACACGCCTGGAAGACATTTTACTGCCAGTGTTCCAACCGGCTAGTTTCTTGGTCGGGTGGTCAGCTTGACTGCAGACGCTCACCTGCTTGCGCGTGGAAACCTGAGACCAATCAGTGTGGATTTGCTTCAGCCTCATCCACATCAGAATAATCCCAGCCTATGATTGCTGAGGCTGGTTATGTTTGCGTGGGTATCTCCCACCGCGGGTAATTTTCTTCACGTTCTCACACGCCCCGCGCAAGTTGTGGCACCTGGCTTGCAGCCCAAAATTCCCTTGGGTGGGTGGCCTCTTTCTCCGGAGTTTTGTACACGCGTGAGGCAAAGACCGTGATCCCAATCTCTGGGGAATAGTAGCCTCCTCAAACGCAATAGGGGTGAATGTAGATGTGGATCATGCCACACTTCCCCCCCTGAAGCCTAGTTGGAATCAGTCATCAAAAACCTTCACGCAAAACCAAAGTAATGTTCGGTGGCACGCCACCGAACATATCTCACCCGCCCACACACAAACATCCCCACAGTGAGATTTCCCTCTGAAACGGCCAACATTGCCCAGTAGGTCCCTGTGCTACAATTAACCTGGGAAGATATATATGCATCCATGTTCGCTGTCACACCAGCGAACATGACTGCATGCCTCTGATATGCCCTCCACAATAAGTTGCTACAACCCACCCAATTTCGGATATGCTAATGTCAACCTTGTTTCACCAAGGGTTTTGTACCTTGCTGCAGATCAAGAAGTCCAATCGGTGCACCCACATTTTGGCCACCTTGCCTTGATATATGCCCCAAATCGGATATGAAAATTATGAGCCCAAGACGCCCATCCCCATCAAGACCATGCACGTAACCACAGGCCATCCCCCCTTGACCCCATTGCTGCCTCTCATATAAGTTCCCCATCTGCGCCTATTTGTCTTCATTCCGTTTAGCTAACCCTTCCCGATCATATAGTTTCCGACTATCCCCAAATAATTTAAAATAGCCATCATGTCAACCCCTTCACAACCACTTTGCATTGGGATGATTAATATTTGTATTCCAATAAATAGTGATATAGCCTTAAATCCTGAGAATTCCCACTTAGCTTCTTGGATTATCATATGGCACAATCAACACAACATATTTGTTTATCTCCCCAATCACCAGCGTGCTATTTTCTCTCTACCTGCAACCCTTTCCAAAACGTTGATACCATTCCTTGGGGCACCAAAAGCTTTCATGCACTGTGGTCCTGGTGGGGCATGGATTGAAAATTGCCATTCCAATCCTACTCAAATATTATTCGTTGAGGGAGTATTTATGACTGATGCAAATGATCCCTCCTCATCTCAGAAACCCAATCTAGCATTGATGTTCTTCACATGGTATCCAAACCTTTTATTCATAATGGAAAGCTTTCAAACACAAGATTTCAAGCTTAAAATGCCCAAAGAATATGACTGTAATACTCATAGTCAATGTCAACTTTTTACTCCATCATTTCCCGCTTCAAACTCAACGCAAGCTTCATATGCTGCTGTTTCATCATTGATTTCCAAGCAAAAACTGATACAATTACCCAGTGGATCAGACCTCCCCATGATGACCCCGCCCCATGCCATTATTCAAACCCCCCTCCTCCCTCATCAAAAGACCGGACTAGCTTTTCTCTGGGATCGAGAAATCCCCAATGGCCAATCAGCCCGTAACCTTTGGGCCACCTCACCCCCAGGATCCACTTTCAATGCCAGGCACATCATTACAAACAAGGTCATTAGCTCATTTGAATCCCTTTTGACCAATACCCCTCTTGGAGGACTGCTTGCGGATGATATGGGATTAGGTAAAACCATTCAGGCCATTGCTCTAATTGGTACCTCCAAGGAGCGGATGATTGCAAACCCCCATCGCTCCACGCCCACCATGATCATCTGCCCCCCTCGCTTAATTACCAACTGGCAATCAGAAATATCCAAGCATGCTCAGGCTGGAGCGCTGCATTCCAAAATCTACCATGGTCCCACTCGTCACTCATTATCCAAAGACGACATCTTAAAATATGATATCATCATCACTTCTTACAATACTGTCACCCAAGAATTTAAGCAAACCAATACCTCTACATCATTCATTTTTCAAATCAATTGGCATCGTGTAATTTTGGATGAAGCACAGTGAGTGTCTGATCTTAAATGATTCAAATTACCTTTTATATCCAATAACCCTTGCCCCATCTTATAGCTATATTCGCTCTCAATACACTGCCACTCACCGTGCCATCAATAGGCTCCTTGATCCCGCCGAATATGTTTAACGGGCACACCTATTCACAACACCATTTATGACCTTTTGGGCATAATATCATTCATCACTCAACCCCAGAGCGCCGATCAAGATAACTGGTCACCATTCATCCTTAGTAGTCTTTCCAAAGGTTGCAATGATATCTTGCATTTGGCATTGCGGCATTTAAGCTTGCGCCGCACCCAAACCACACATCTCGAATCCCTCCCCACTATTAGCCATCATTATGAGCTGCTCCCACTCAACCCAACCATGCAGCAAGAATATTCCATATTATATGAAGAATTCCTATCATCCAAAAGCAAAGGACCAGGAGAATTTTTCAGAAATATTAATAAGCTGCGAATATGTTGTAACCATCACATAATGCTTAACACAATTGCGGAGGCGGATTTGGAAGACCCCGAGGGCAGGAGCACTCAGGATAACTTGCCAACAATCACACGAACTATTGTGGATGTGGAAACATGCATGATGAGTAGTAAAATTGCACACCTCCTACAAAGCTTAATGAAGAACAAACAAACAAGGTGTGGTCCAACCAAATCGGTGGTTTACTCCCAATGGACCCAATTTCTAGATTTGTGCGTTAATTCTAATATGCATCCATTACCAATTGAATCCATCTGACTTTTTCATATTGTAGAATTGGTATTGAACTTCCCCATCACTCTATCCTTTCATCACAAATTGATGGAACAATTACAGCACGAGCACAGGAGAAGGCACTGGAGAATTTCTTCAATAATCCTGAGTGTGAAGTACTGATTGCATCCATTGCCGCAGCTGCAACTGGCCTCAATATAACTTGTGCTAATATGGTCTATTTAATGGTGAGGGGACCCCCAAAATTCTGCCCTGATTTGCGGCCCCTGACATCCACATTTCCAGGAGCCCAATTGGAACCCAGCCATTGAGGCTCAGGCTGTTGATCGACTCCATCGTATTGGCCAACCACAACCTGTAAAGGTCATCCACTATATCACTCCTCATTCAGTTGAGGTCAACATGCGGAAGGTACCTTTCAAGATCATCTTTGACCCTAAATGTATTGCTATTCCAAAATCCTTCCTTATGGAAATGCCATTTTCCAAACACCAATAGGTCCAAGAAAAGAAAAAATCATTAACTGCGTGAGCCTTACTGATATCATATAATTTTTGTTTGACCAAGTTGATAACTCTTGTTTACCCTGGCATAGGTCCACAATTATGAACACCATGAGTTGGATCGAACTCCTTCAATATTTTCTCAATGAAAATGAGCAATAGAGTATTATTTCTAAGGGAGACGGTGAAACAGTCCAACTCATATTGTCTATATTCTGACATATTTAGCAAGTTGCATCTTTAAGGATTAATACTCAGATTGTATTACACCTGCACAAATAATTCACAAAATGTTAATTTGTAACGGTGCTATACATTTATATTACTAAGTTATTTCAGAGCATCACCATTTGGCCTAATAACTGGCATGTCAAGTATCTTGAGGGCGCTAGTCTGCATCTTACTACAGCCTTTGAGCCAATCTTGATCAAATACCTGAAATGATAAGCCTTCCGGAATATCACCATCATCTGTCGATTGTAATTCTGGCAATCTATCAATAGTTTTTTTACCCTTTTTTTTAATGCGATTACAAAACTCTATGTCTCGATCCATTTTTAATACCAATTCATTAAATAACTGGGAGCGCCAGCGTAATCCCACTTTGCGGTAAACTTGACGGCCATTTTCCAGTACCTCCTCAGTATCTGAACATACTCGAGGGTCATTGAATTGTGATGCTAGAATGGGAAATTTAGCCGTATCACACCATTCACGACGGCACTCACAGGTCAGCACATAATGAAGTAGATCATCATCAGTCTTTGCTCCCAATGAAAAAGAGATACATTAACTAACCCTTTGACGAATCTTAGCGAGCTTTTGATTCTCCTTCTTTTTAACCAAATACTCGGCATCCTTTTGAATAGACTTCCATTCTCTTTTCAAATAAGTGAAATATTGCTCCATTAAAGCCGCCACGACCCCATAGTTATTATGATCCTTGTTCCAACAGTAATGATGATACTCGGTGCTGACCAGTGCAAGACGGAATGTATGGTAAAACACCATAGACATCAGCTCATTGAACGGATGTTGCCATGAGCTCTCCCAGTCCCAAGTGAATCGCTTTAGTCCTAGTTTGTGGAGCTGATTTTTGCAGTAGCTTTGGAAACCCTGAGACTGAACCTGTGTTGATGGCTCATTGAAAACATCCTCGGGGACATATCTGAGATGACCAGCCACTTGAATTGCAATTTCACGCTCTTCTGTGCTTGGTGGTGCTGGTAGTGAGGAAAAATCCTTATCCCTAACTTTGAGTAGGAACAGGCAATGTGCATGTACTGCTGATCTCATTCCATGGACATTCTCTGGAAGTTCTGCTTTCAGCCATTTTTGTTGCTCCTTCTGGCTTGCACGTTTCGCCACATTGTGAGCTTTACCAGCCTGGTTCCTTTGCTGTCTGACCTTGGATTGTTCAAGCATACTCTGGGCAAGGCCCATTTGAGGATGGGTGAACTCATTATTTGACTGAGTGCCATGATCATGCGCCGTGAAATTGTCACTCCTTGCTTCATCATTTGTTTCCATTTGAGTCGGAGACATGTTCTCATCCTCATCATCCACCATTTTTTCTCTTGATGAACTGGCATGAGCTGTTCTTGGTTTGGAGGAATATGGATGATGACGTCCAGTGACTTTCTCTTTATGGACCAGAGGTGAAGATGCATAAAGTTCATCACCTGCCATGCACATCATCAGTTAACACATCAAAAAATGAATGAAGACTGGTCATACTCACAATCTTCAATTGGCTCCTGAGATCGGACTGACTTGCCTTTAGGTGCCATATCTAAACCATGAAACAAACATATCAAATTGTGAAAAAGGTTATACTCCGAAATTAAAATGACTTACTTTGATGAAGCGTCAATCCTGGATTTCCCTCCAACAGACCACTCCAAGTTACATTCTCCAATGGTCTTTTTCGTCGCCCCCCATCCACGCGCCTTTCATCACCCACATGAACCTGAGATCCTGATGGAATATTGAGGGTTGGCTGTTTACTTTGGCCAAAGGGATCCTGGGATGCGACTGGATTCTGACCGGGATTAAGGAGGAACTCACGTGGAAATTTTGATTGGGGATTAGCATGTGATGAGATTTGAGGTGTGCCTTCTGGCCCCTGAGACACATGCGTTTGTGTATTAGTGGGATTTGGGGGAATTGGAGTGACGGAAATATTTGGTATCGACCAAGTGCTTGAAGTTGGAGCCTTTGGATTGCCCACATCAATGTTAAGACCTGATACATTCATTGAGGATGCGATAGGGGTTGTGAGAGGAATGTTGGGGCTCAGTGGTGACTGTGTTTGAACATATTCTATGCTAGATTCACTATTTGAGTCATGAACAGAACCTGAACGGGATTTATGTGACTTGAAAGATGACATAAGGGCCGAAAAAGTACAGTAATATTTTTAACTAGATAAAACACCTCAGTATTATGATAAAATAGAGTGATATGAGATGAAATCTTTTCAAATTTAGAATAGAGAAATTCTATGAATAGTTGGAACTAAGTGTTGCGTGAAAGTCCAATAAGCCTCTTTTTAGGAGAATCCTCCCTGCCTCCTCTTGAGCTCCTCCGCTTTTATCGGAAACCACCCGGCACAGCCTACCACCATATAATGTAATATTTCCTTGATCTCAAAGGGGACCCATCATTCATAAGTAATCATATTTGGTAACATTTCTGCCTCCCCATTGTCACATTTTGTGAATTATCCAAACTGCCAATATATGCATTGAAATTCCACAGCATTGTACATCTGTAAAGGGGTATATTCATGAAGGATTTACCCACAAAAGAGACATCACCTTTACAAGAAAGTCAAAACAATCCAAATCACACTCCAACCGATTAAAAGCCTGCTGCACTCAAACCAAATACCAAGACTTTAGGTGCACTCCAACCTTTTATGTAATAGAGCTATATCGTTATGTCTGTAATAAGGTTTAAGCCATGTACGATGGCGTGCCAGCGTACATGGTTTGAATGTCAATCCCCTCAAATCAATGTTGACACATCCCTATTGGAACACCCCTCAAGGGTAAAAACCGCAGTATCGCCATGTGTAAATAAAATAGTATATGTATGAGCATTGAGCAGCATGGCATTTTACCCAATGAAACTCCTAACCAATTCCGCCATCCAGATGAGACATGTTACACTCCATCAGCTGCAGCTCACGCACCATTACAAATGGGATAAAATTCTCAGATGGCTCAAATCATCTCCCCCTTCATAAATACTCACTCAATTTTTTTGCCAATTAATAACACTCCTAAACACTTTCACATCAGCCATAGATATTTATACACAAACCAACCGTACTCCCAATTCCTGCAACAATGACAACCCGCCGCTATTCCTCAATGCGTATATGCATGTGTCAACACTGCTCAACTCAAACACACTCTTCCCCTGAGGGTGATAGGCCTGGAGTTGCCTTCACACCTTTCCAATATAAACAGCACATTAAAAAGCTCAAATCAACCATTGCACCCAAATCTCTTCCAAACATCCCTACTTCTGCATCAGGATCTGAGTGCCCACAACTTCTATTGGATCAAACATTCCCAGCTGATTATTCACCACCATGGGCCCAAAGCATCTTCTCCACAGCACCGGGGCTCAATTCAATTGCACAGAAACCATACAGCAGCAGTCAAACCCTTCCTCCACAAGACCTTGGAATGATAATATCTGCCATTCTATCATTAAGGTATAATATACCCCGCAGGGCTTTGCGCATTCTCCACCCCGCCCGAAACCTGCTGATCAAGTCCAGCATCTCAAGCTCCGGTGGTCCCCCCATTCCTGCATTCCATATACCTCAAGATCTGAGTACCATATTTGAACATCTCCAATTGGAGCCAGTGATTCAAAACTATATATGTTGTCCTCAATGTTTCTCTCTTAATGGCCTTACTGAATCAGTCACAACTGACCAACCCCACTGTCAACGCCATAATGACCCAAATGATCATGATCCCCCTTGCACACAATCATTAGGCAAATTCATCTATTCATTTGAAGCCCACACCCAAAACACCACCAACATGAAGCAAAAATTTATACCAACAAAACATTTCATTTATCAACCATTCAAAAATTGGCTTGCCAGATTTCTCCAGCGGGCTGGAATTATGGAAATTCTGCATCAACATCAACAATCCCAAACTCCCGAAGATTCCCCAAAATGTGACGTCTGGGATGGATTGGTCTGGAGACGCTTCACTGGCACTAGAAATATCCATGACTCCCCATTCATGTCCATTCCTGGTGCATTGGCCTTCTCCATTTATGTCGACTGGTTGAATGCACATGGAAAGTCCACCCGGTTGGCCAGCATTGGACCTATCATGCTTATTTGTCTTAATCTCCCCCCAAGTGAAAGATTGAAGCCAGAGAATGTCTATGTTTCAGGAATAATCCCTGGTCCGAAGGAGCCAACTTCCCTTCAATTGAATTATTTATTAATGCCACTCATCAAGGAGCTCAGAGAGCTATGGCAAGGTTACCATTTTTCACCCACCTCAACAGGTCCTTCAGGATACTTTATCCGTGTTGCCATTCTCACAGCCATTGCGGATGTGGTTGCCATGCACAAGCTTACTGGATTTATTTCCCATTCAGGCAACCACTTTTGTAATTTTTGCACCATTCACAAAGCTCAAATTGATGAAATTGGTCCTCAATTTCACTACACACGCTCATATCAAAATCATAAATCAACCATTGCCAAATGGCTTCGGGCAACCCCACAACAAAGACAAGCAATTTTCTCTGAGTATGGAGTGTGATATTCAATTTTAGAAGACCTTCCGTATTGGGATGCCACCAGAATGGTTAATCTTGACATAATGCATAATTTAATACTTGGAATTTTGAAGGATCATGCAACTTTCAAATTGTGCATTCCAGAGTCCAAATCAAAAATTTACCTCAGGTCCCGCAGGAAATCTAATGACACCAACAGTTCAGACTCAGATTCCATGACCTCCGACAGCTCTCTTGATAAAATCATATTGAGAGAGGCCCGCTCCCTGAGAAGAGACACAGCAAAAATAATAAATGAGCCACTCCCCACTACTTCCACCCAGAAAAACTACTTCCCAATGCCCACCCCTAACACAGAACATCCATCTAGTGGTTCTGCGGAGATTCCTTCATTTGATGCCGATTACATCCCCACTTCTGAAATCCCCTCTGAATTGGATATCACTGCACTGAGTGATCACCAGATCAGGGGTGAGGCTCTGGAGCATCTCCGACAAATCATATCTGAGACAATAATTCCCTCATCATGGACAAGAGTACCTCGCAACATGGGTTCCCCCTCTCATGGTAGCTTAAAAGCCGCTGAATGGGCTCTCTTATATAAGGTCTATATTCCATTTTTAATGCTCAGTCAACAGATGTCATTAGATGTACACCAATCCGCCAACATTCAAAGGCAAATGGGTCAGTCAGAAGAACTTGGAAATGAACTAACCAAGAATACATTCCATTTGATTAGTGCTATCAACATTGCCACAAGTTGGACTGTTTCAATAGGAGATGCGACTGCATTTGCTGAACATTGGCAAAAATTCTGCCTTTCCAATCAACTCCTGTTCCCAAAACAGAAAAGTAAACCAAATCATCATTTTGCTGACCATATTCCCGAACTCTTCCAACGTTGGGGCCCAGCACAAGCATCAGCCACATGGGGTTATGAGCGCTTGATTGGAGTATTTGAAAAAATGCCAACAAATAACAAAATATGTACGTCAATTAATAAGATCAATATATTCACATTGATTAAACACCTGAACTGAATAAGATTAACTTCTTGCAACTCTAAATAGATGATATAGATAAAACCTTACTTCAACATATCTGTCGATGTTCCAACCTTTCCGTTCTCCTGAAATCCCCATCCGTGCCATGTGAAATGAAACAGCTTTTCGAATCACAGCCACCTTCCCTGTTCAATGACCATAAATATAACAAACCATCCCGCCATGACCAAGAAAATTATGATTGCCTGGTTGAGTACTTACAGAATTTTCATGCAACAAGGGAAATAGTTGATTGGATCAGCTTAGACACTACCATGCAATCCACAAGTCATCTCACTTCAAGGATTGTCTCACCTTGGTATTTTCCAGTTTCAAACATTAATATTGGGAACAATATATTTTCAACTGAATCCAAAAACGTCAGCAACAGTGTGATATGTTTTCTGAGGGGCAACTCACGACGCTTTGGTATTATTAATAGCATTTTTAAAGTCTCTGAGCCATCTAGCATACTGAACAATAACTTTCTGATCTTAAAAACTTTGAAGATTGATGTGAATTTCTTACCAGATTGGCCGCATCTGAATATTTATAAAGCTGTTGGTTTTGATGATGGACACTTGATTATATCTGAAGAAGAAAAATAGAAGGTAACTGTGGATTGTATGATAACAAACTTCTGTCATGTGGACTGCTTGTAATGATAAAGCCGTTATTTCATGAAACTTAGTCTACAGAAATGCAAATATCTCAGATTCATTAGCAATTTTGCTAGTGAAATAACTGCCTCAAAATTTAGTGACAGAGACATGCCATTGTGACAAGCAAAGCCCATTATTTCACATTGCCACAAAGAACTTACTATTTTGACATTGGGTACAGTGTGAATAAGCCAAGTTCAATGATAAAATGACCCACACACTCACCTTTCACAGCATCCAAAATTTCTAACTGCGCCATCATCATGTTGGAAGGGGAAGCGGCCCTTGCGCACATGCCAATGCACACGCAAGCGCACCCGCACACGCCAATGCACATGCAAGCGCACCCGCACCCACACACGCGGTATTGTGCGGCGCGCTCTACCAGTGTCACCTGCAAAACGACAATCCCGCTCAGGCGGAGTCCTTTCATGGGAGACCTGGTGAAGTCAAACCCCCCTCCAAAATTTCTAACGGCACCATCATCATGTAGGAAGGGGAAGCGACCCTTGCACACCCGCACCCACAAGCGCAAGCGCACCCGCACACGCCAATGCACACGCAAGCGCACCCGCACACGCACACGCGGTATTGTGCGGCGGGCCCTACCAGTGTCACCTGCAAAACGACAATCCCACTCAGGCGGAGTCCTTTTATGGATGACCTGGTGAAGTCAAACCCCCCGCCTACATCAAGACTGGCTGAAGGACATCTTTGATGTGTGTGTGTGCAAACAGGCGGGTCTGGTGTAATTTTTACCAATCATCGGACGGTTGCGGGATGATCAGGTGGTGAGGAATCTGAGTTGAAGGCACAGGGGAACCAATATTATTGGATGTCACAGGATTTGGTGTAAGACCAGAGTGTGACGTGTGCTTGACGTTTGCTTGATTTTCGCTTGACGTGAGCTCGACTTTTATCCTGCTTGACGTTTGCTTGACGTGAAGTCAATCGCCGACAATTGACACGAGATTCGCCCCGGTGACTCCACATTCCTCAACAGCTCAAACTTTGGGGGCCATTATTTGGGGTTGCAGAGCTTGCCGGTGAGAGACTTATTGGTATATTACAGAAAAACATAACAAATAATTGGATAAGTAAGTTTTGATAATTTGAATAAATTTCCTTTCATTAATGTTGGCCAAAATAAATTTTTTGTGTTTTGTGCAGGGGAAATACATGGCGCACTTATGAGAAGAGTTAATGGACTTCAGAAGCTTATAGCTGGTAATCTCCAGGTTAATGAGGTTTTGAAAGGCCAAACTGAAGAAAAGGAGGAGGGTAACTATAATGTCATGGAGATGGAGCAATGCGTTTATTTAGCAATGATGCAAATGCTCACAAAGGAGGGGGTGAAAGTTTGGCTCTGGAACGACTTCCCTCATCCACCTGGTGCATTTATCCTCTCATGTTATGCTAGGTAGATTCTGTTCACCAAATACCAGGACAGGAGGATTTCAACCATGGCTCCAAATAATGTCATTTTTTAAAAACGCCATGGTCACATTGAGTATGCAATGGTGAAGGGTATATTTCAATTTCAAGCAATCAGTGCAAAAAAAGAGGTGGGAGTCCACGTTGATTGAATTGATCCTATTTTCACCCATAAAAGATTTAAACCTGGTGAATTTGGCTATTATACCCAAATTCTTGGTGTGGTCCCTGGTTGATTCAGCACCCTAAACAATGACTACATGATCCGCCCATCTCAGATCCTTGGGAATGCTGCCTATTTCTACCTACCTCCTGAATCATTCGGAATCATTTCAAATGGGATCCCGGTCTTCCCTCACACCCATTACATCTGAGCCTAATTTTTCACTCTTTCCCCTACTTCATCTTGTACATATGCTTGTCAATCACTCTCATTAATGTCTGTTTTTCCTACATTGTGCAACAAGATATCGATTGCACTTTTTTCTATTTGCAATCTCTTCAAACTTCCCTCTTTGCTTCCCATAATCCATTCTGAATGACTATTCACACTTCAATACCTTCCATTCCCTCAGCCTCTTCACGCTCACTTTCTCCACTATTTTCATCATCACTGACACCGCTCTCCCCCTTGTGTATGAATTCATCATCTTCATATGAGTATTCTCCTGGTTTATACAGCCCATCATCTTCCTCTTCTGAACAGTCTGGGCTGGGACCTTCAAGATCAATACCTTTTCCCTTGCTTTCTTCCTTTGCGCTCTCATCACTTCCAAACTCTTGTAGCTCATATGGCTCAACAACTATATCCCTATACTTTTTTGAAACATTTTTATCTGATATTTTCTCATCTGGGTGGCATTTAGGCTTTAAGAATTTCTGTGGGGTAAGCAAGAATGCAACATTTTTACAATCAGCCATAGCCTCCTTCTGAGAATGTTCCAACTTTTTAAACCACTTGATGCTGTAAAAGTCAACTGGAAGGCCCTTTGGTGGCTTAACTATAGTTGATTCAATTGGTATCTTTGGTAAGAAATGGGTCTGTTTGCAGGTAATGTTCCCTTCATTTCTTTCTGCTTGGACCATAGCTTCATCAAGTCTTCAGAAAAAGATATTGGCCTTCTGAGAACAAAACTGTAATGTCTTGATGACATAGACCTTTTTTTTCTCATAATATTCATCATCACTGTGAGCTCCAATTTCCTCAATGATTCTCTTATATCATTCTGGGCACCTTTTTGACAATAGTATAATCTGGCCTAGAATCACAAATCTAACAATAAAATTACATCATTAAGTTCCCATCCTCTGACAATACATTTGTACTCATATGTGACCTGTTTTTGATCCACAGCTTCCTTTGTGCATGCAATTTCAAGCTTCCCTAGGCCCTTTGTTCCCAACCAAATTTAGTTTTCATAAGGTAGTGGACAAAGTGGTCATATGCCTTTTTTAAGAGCAATGAGTGCATCAGGTATGAATGATTCAATGACTTGTAATCATTTGCCCCTGCCATGGAAATCTTTTGAAAGGTAGTTACAGCAACAATCCAACAAGCAACTTTGTACAGTTAATCACCATTCTGGGCCAAATTAGGATACCGAATTATGATACCTAGCCTTGCAAGTGCTCCATGAATAAACCCAACATAGGTTTCACTGAGATTGGCAATTCCTTGTCCAAGCTTGCGTTTTTGGAGCTTCTGACAGGCCAAGGTTAGTATTTCCTTTTCATCAATGAGGTTGGGTGCTGACAAATCCTTCATAATGTTTTCAATATCACCCTCACTTAAAAACTTCCGATAAAGCTGCGCCAATGTCTCTTCTGCAGGTGCTGTTGGAATAGTGTTCTGATCTACCACACCCCAAAGGGCTTTAATATGAACATACAAGGCCTCTTGAAAATAAATGAGGCAGGTAGAGTATGTCAGAGTATGAAGAAGAGTTCTTTCTTACTTTAACGCCTCGGAAATCAGCAGGGAAGTCAGCTGTTTGCATTTGGAATGGGTTTTGTTTCGCAGGTGATTTTGTTGTGGTGGGCTTTGTTGAGGATGTGGGGGCTGCTATAGACTTTCCTCTCCATGGAGAACTGGTGGATGGTGGTGGCTCAGATATGGCACATTGGGAATTCTTGTGTTTTGTGGATGGTTTTGGTGAGGTTTTTTTTTTGGTGTCAAATGTAACCTTAGACTGATGGTAAACAGAGCTGACTTTCATTCTATCAACGTAATCCTTAAAATTGCTTATCTGAGATGCAAGTGACTGTTGTAATTGAATGAGGCTAGCTAGCATATTTGGAACATTAGGGGTTGTAGTCAACATCATTGTTGGGTTGGAGTTGTCATTAGATTGGATGGGTTCCATTGTGGAAATAAGAAATTTTTGATGATAACAATTTTAAATGAGTGAAGTGAGATTCTTAACAGACAAACATTTGCTGTATTTATACAAAAGCTTAACAAAACAAACACAGAGGCAAAATAAATCATTGTAACCTGTTGGCTTCACTAATTGTGAACTGTCATCATCAAAAAGGTAACAACTTGTCAGGTAACTCATCGTAATGGAAATGTAGCACAGGCCCAGCTTACAACCTGAAACAAGTGTCAATGCAACAATGGCAGGCTAACTGTATTGACACTTGGAAAGCATGTAGTGACGGTTGCAGTGACGTGTATTTTATAATTACATGTAAACAGTGTATCGTCAGGGTGACGATGGACACTACATCTTCATGCATATGCATGTAGTGTCATTGGTTCAAGCCACATTGAAGAAATGAAGAAAAAAAAATTAAAATGTCAAAATCTCGGAAAATCCTTTTAAAGTTTGGAAAATACCTGAAACTTAACCCTAAAAAAAATTAGGTTTCAACCCACAAATTGGCCTGAAAATCAAAATTCTACAGTCAGGGAAGCAGAAGGAAGATACATATACAGATTACATAAGCAGGAAGGAGTTAATGAAGTATTAGTGATTAGATTACTTGATTAGTAATAAATATAGACTTAAGGGATACAGGTACCATGGAGAATTAGTCAGCAAGTCTAAGGATTAGTAATCAAGTTTAAATAAGCACCCGCAAAAATACATCAAATTAGTAAGCAACCCAACAAATGACATCATCAACCAATCAAATGATGCAAGATTTACATGAATGAAATCATTTAGGTGGGACCACCAGGAAATAATTTTCCCAGCCAAAAGAAAGTTGAAAAAATTCTAAGTCCCTCTTTTTGAAAACCTCCCATGGAGAGCCCAAAAATTATAGATAGAGGGCCTCTCTCCCAGATTTTTCCTCATTCCCTCATGTTTTTTATCCCCCCAAAATGGGAAAGTGGATTTAAATTCATCCCTGACCATCAGGTCAACTAGTCTACAAATATATAATTCTATTATATAAAGGATAAAAAGGCCTTATATAATAGTCTTATAGTAAAAAAAGTCTTCAAATAAAGATTCAGTCTTATGAACAAAAAGTGTTTTTAAAAAAAGAAAACCTTATAAAATAGTTTTTATTATATAAAGGATAAAAAGGCCTTATTCAATAGTCTTATTATAATAAAAAAAGGGGAAAGAAGTCTTAAAAAAAGTAGTCTTATAATATAATTTTATTGTATAAAGGATAAAAAGGCCTTATATAATAGTCTTATTAACTTAAAGTAAATAAAATAGTATTATAAAAAGAATTTTACCTTATTAAAAGCACTCAAAGCTTTGAACAAAGGAAAGAAGGGTCATTTAGTTATTTTATTAAGAAATTATCATTATTATTTATTTAATAAAGTCATATTTGAGCTACTACAAGGACATTTTATTAATTATAGATAAAAATACCTATTATAGGAATGAATCAGTGCTATCCTATTGAAAAGAAAGAATTATTATCAAATTAAAATATCAAAGAGTTGCTATTACTTAGTCTGGTCATATCAGAATTCCCTTACAAAAAAATCATAAATCATAAACAAAAGTGTTTGATTGTTTGTTTTGGTATCATTATTGACTTAGTTTCTCCAGATTATATTCAATTATTGTAGTAGTAGTATTTTGTGGGATTTGTGCTAGTTTTGATTTTGTTTTTTTTTGGTTGATTAAATAGTGTTATATTTAAAAGGTTGAATATATATTTTGAGATCAAGAAAAGTCTGACACAGTCTGTTTAATACACTTTTCTGAACTAGCCACTATCAATAAATAGATTGATTATGAACTCAAGTTAAGATAACTCAGTATTTTTCAGGAAGGGCAGTTCAGATTATTCTGACACACAAGCAGAACAAGAATTACAGGCTTAACAGCAATTCAAAACTGTTTTCTTGTGATTTCCCCTTCCAGGTACTGCCTCATTTTATCCCACACAAGAGGAGTTCCCACAACATGTATTACACATAGAATGCTGTACAGCACCTGTATGGGACCCAGTTTTTAATTCAATATGAGGTATTGAAGTATAAACATGCTTCTTTGTCTGTTTGACACCTCATAATCATACGTATGGGAGAATATCCCACAGTAAGACTGTATTGGTCTAATTGTGGGATTTTGTACTTAAAGCACACATACCTTTGTCAGTTTTTGGGATATCAAGCTCAAAGTTGGTTCATTGAGTAGTACTGGATGTTTTCTACACAATGGTACCTCATTTAGAATGGCTATCATTAAATATGGAAATGTTATGCCATGTACAAGATTTCCTATACACATTTATGATTTGCCCAAAAACGGTATGGAGCTTTGTCTGCTTAATATATTTTTTTCTACATGAGATATGGGGAATTGGTTGGCACCATCAGATAGCCCTGATTGTACCCGTTCCATAAAGACCCCACTTTAGGTATCTCACACTAAAACTGTAGAAATTAGATGAGAGGTGAATATTCTAATCACCCTTATTTGCCCTTATTTTGGTCATAGCTTCTGTGATCCTGGTGCTAGCTCATTTTGGCTAGTACCATTGGATAGCCTTTACTTAGAGCTCCACGTTGAATACCCATGTGATGGCATTAAGCCTCTTCCTCTGTATTTCGGATGGGAGGTAAAAATTAAGTGTGAGCCTTTGACGTATGATCACATATCCAAAAAGGTCACAACAAAATTTCTGTAATAATTATCTCAAAGATTGGTGAAAATACAAAAAACAAGTACAAAATCTGAATGAACTCAGAATCTAATCAGTAGAAATTTGAAATAAATCACATCATTAGATTCCTCATGGTAAAATACACATATTCTATTTTTATGGCATTTCTGAAAAGTCAATAATTACTGAAGTATAAGTAATAATACCTTAAAAAAGGTATAAAACATTATTTAGCTCAGACCCCAATGAAGGGACATGTAAAATAAGTTGTACCATTGGATTTTCCATCCAAAGCCACACATAAAAGAATTATAAAGATATCCTCAAAAGTCAATACTTAAGGAATTAAGCTGAATATATGCACTTTTTTGGTCAACACATATATTGATGGTTCTTAGCTGATATCTTCTGAAATATACAAGATAGAGAGATAAACCAAAAACCAAGGCACCACGTAATTACTGTAATAGCACAGATATGATCTTTATTTTACAAGCTATAAACAAGGTTAAAACTTGTAATGGATTATTGATTAAAATCAATGGAGCAGTTGACCACTTTGTTGTGAAAGTGGTCCAAACTTAAAAAAAAGTAGACAGTCAGATTCTACTAGTTCATATGTGAATAGCAACGTAGTTTTATTAGAATATTCAAGGTATAACCCCTTGAAATCATGGTTTGAAGCTTAAAATATTAAATTTCAACAGAAAAGATGAGTTACAAGGAAAATCATCAAAAATGGAGTTTTGATTATTTAATGGAATTCTGTTGGAAGCTTAATAAGGACACTCCAAGCTATCAGAACCCACTCTCAGAATAGCTGTAGCGTCTATAGCTTAAAAGTGCTTAAGGATAAAAGCTTATGCTTAAATTTGATCATTTATGATCACTCACTGGAATCTTACTTTAATTTAAACAGTTATATAAGTGATAAAACTGGTGAATACTATTATATTATGATTAATACTAATCAAATTCACAAAGGTTAGGCTTCTACAAATCCTATGAGGTCATTGAATTTATAGTTATAGTGATAACTCCAAAGGATGGCGTAATAATGAGATAAGATGGTTTGATCATGATATAATCCTCACTAAAACTCTAAATTGCTGATCATTTCTAGTAGATACCATCAGTAAACATCTACTAGAAGCCTACTGGACTCTATAAGGGAGGTATCTACTATAAATAGAGCTCTTTTTACTCTATTTTCCCCTCAGACGCATCAAAACATTAAAACAAGTAAATCAAAAGGTAAAATATTTATTCTTTATATATAAATATTTTATATTATCAAAAATCAAAGTTAATCTTTTTTATAATCATCCTTTTAGACGTGATTACTTCAATTGTTCTGCTGTTTTGCTATAAATCTCTTAAAAATCTCATCTCCATGTAAAATCAAGAAAATTTGTGATTTCTCTTATTTTTATTTGTAAATACAATTTAAATGAGTTGTATTCACATTATGAGGCATAAAATATATCCAAAGTTATTATATTAAGTGTCAAAAGTAGGTTATCTTCTCTTATTATAATAATTTCTCTCTATTATTACTATTAATAATTCTTCAATAAATATAAATAGTATTTATATTAATAGATAACTTTAATATTGGTAATATTATTTTTATTAACCGTTTTTTTAATGAAAAAACAATTGTTTCCGCCTTTATTATTTGTTGGTAAAAATAACAAAGTGCTGTTAAATATATTAATTATAGGGTGTTGGTAAACACACGTAAGCCCTTACATGTTTTTACCAAATTATGGCCAAAACACGTAATTTTATGGTAAAAACACGTAAGTAACCTAATTTTTTTATAAAAATTCCTCAGGCTCATTTTTGAGAATTTCTAACATTTTTTTTTGCCATATTTTTTCCGACATGGGATGTGAAGGTCCCCAAATTTTTTGAATTTTTTTTTTGCCCAATTTTTCTATTTTGGGCAAATTGGTAAAATGGCCCATTTTTTGAAAAATTCATTAAAAATGTTCCCACTTATGAATTTCAATATTTTTTTTAAAATGAAGGTGAGAGTGTTGAGAATAATAAACCAGAAGCCCAACATTTTGGTATTTTTTTTGCAAGAACATTTGTAGGCCCAAAAAGTCCATGTTTTTTTATGTTTTTTTGTTCATGTTTGTAATTAAATTGAAAATGCCATTTATGACAGAAATTGAATTCAAAATTTAATTTATGATGATTGGAAGTTAAAATTTGATTTTTGACATTAAAAGTGCCATAAATGGCATCACTAATGACATAATAATGCCATGAATGGCTTCAAGAATGACATACATATGCCATTTATGGCCAGAAAATTGGCATAAATGGCATTACAGCAATGCCATATATTGAATTTAATGGCCTTGACAGTGCCATTTATGCATTTAAAAATGCCATAAATGGCCTTAAAAATGGCATGAATGGCCTTAACATTGGCCTTAAAAATGAAATTAATGGCCTTAACTATAACATAAATGGCATCAAAAATGCCATTTATGGAATCAAAAATTCCATTTGTGGCATTACATAAATGGAATTAACAATGCCATTTATGGTGTTACATAAATGGCATTATGCCATTTATTGCATTGATCATGCCATTCATGGTATTAGTAATGCCATTAATGGCATTGTTAATGTGGCATTCTTAATGCCATTTATGGCATTGATGGCATCAGAAATGTTGCATTTTTGATGCCACAAATGGCATTGTTGATGCCATAAATGGCATTAATGGCATCAATAATATTCCATTGATAATGCCATTCATGATACTGTTAATGCCATTTATGGCATTTTTAATGCCATTAATGGCACTGTTAATGCCATTCATGATACTGTTAATACCATTTATGGCATTGTTAATTCCATTTATGGCATTGTTAATGCCATTTATGGCATTGTTAATGCCATTTATGGCATTGTTAATGCCATTTATGGCATTGTTAATGCCATTTATGGCATTGTTAATGCCATTTATGGCATTGTTAATGCCATTTATGGCATTGTTAATGCCATTTATGGCATTGTTAATGCCATTTATGGCATTGTTAATGCCATTTATGGCATTGTTAATGCCATTTATGGCATTGTTAATGCCATTTATGGCATTGTTAATGCCATTTATGGCATTGTTAATGCCATTTATGGCATTGTTAATGCCATTTATGGCATTGTTAATGCCATTTATGGCATTGTTAATGCCATTTATGGCATTGTTAATGCCATTTATGGCATTGTTAATGCCATTTATGGCATTGTTAATGCCATTTATGGCATTGTTAATGCCATTTATGGCATTGTTAATGCCATTTATGGCATTGTTAATGCCATTTATGGCATTGTTAACGCCATTTATGGCATTGTTAATGCCATTTATGGCATTGTTAATGCCATTTATGGCATTGTTAATGCCATTTATGGCACTTCCAATGCCATTTATGGCACTTCCAATGCCATTTATGGCACTTCCAATGCCATTTATGGCATTGTTAATGCCATTTATGGAACTGTTAATGCCATTTATGGCACCTTCAATGCCATTTATGGCACTGTCAATGCCATTTATGGCACTGTTAATGCCATTAATGGCACTGTTAATGCGTTTTATGGCACTGTTAATGCCATTTATGGCATTTTTAATGCAATTTATGGCATTGTTAATGCCATTTATGGAACTGTTAATGCCATTTATGGCATTGTTAATGCCATTTATGGAACTGTTAATGCCATTTATGGCACTGTCAATGCCATTTACGTGTTTTTACCAATTGATGGTAAAAACACATACCCTCTTACTTGTTTTGACCAATACCCTAATTATATTATATTAATTTATTGATTTATTATATTATTATATTGATTTAATAATATACTTCGTTTTACGCCATAATTATCATAATTATTTTTTATCTTATTTATTTTATTTATAAGGACATTAATTGTCAGGGTGAATCTATGATAAAGGTGTATATAAGTATGTACAAGCTTTAACTATGACTGTGACATGGTAAAAATAGTTTTAAAAGATGATAAGGTTGATGATAAATGATTTAAATTAAGATATTAAGGGCTTTACTATAGAGATATAGTGGTGGTGAGTGCTGTTGAAAGCCCTGGGTGCAACTTTTACCTGTTGGGTTACAATAATAAAAGCGAGAATACTTGAATTTAAAGTATACCTGATTATTTTCCAAGAGTATAACTGTTTTTGAGAGTTGTACTACATAGGAATTCAACAGCAGGATTAGGAGACAATTTCTGGCTGTGAAAAGCCTCCTTTTTATCCTGAAATGGGGTGGAAAGGGTGCTAGACCTTTCCACGTAGAGGAAGTGAAGATATTTTCACTTTCTAGTACTGGCTTGTGGTTTGCAAACAGCCTGTATAGCCTGTATTGGGCTCAGATTTGGCTTTGAAACCACATCTGGGCGGTTTTCACCAATACAGCGTGAAAAGTTTCATCTGGGGACCTCGCAGCCTGATTCTGACATGTATGACGCATAGAATGCTGTACAGAAACTGTATGGGACCCCAGTATTGACTGACATATGAGGTATTGAAGTAGAAACATGCTTCTTTGTCTATTTGACACCTCATATTCATGATTATGGGATTTTACCCATGGTAAGGCTGTATATGACAGCAGGTAGGATTTTAATCTTAAAACAGCCATAGCTTTGTCAATTCTTGAGATATCAACCTCAAAATTGGTTCGGTGTGTAGCCCTGTATGTGCGCTACACAATGGTACCTCATTTGATATGGGTATCATTAAATGTGGCAAAGTTATCCCATGTACAAGAGTTTTGTACATTTGCGTGTTTTAGGCAAAAAGCTGTATTGAGCTTGTTTGCCCCATAACTTCTGCAGTAGTTGAGATATGGGGAAATGGATGACACCATCAGATAGCCCTGATTGTGCTCTTTCCAAAAAGACCCCACTTCAGGTATCCCACACTAAAACTGTAGAAGTTAGATGAGAGGTGAATGTTTTGTTCACCCTTATTTGGCCTGAAATTGACCATAACTCCAGTAATATTGGTGCTAGCTCAGTTTGGCTGGTACCATTGGATAGCCCTGGCTTAGAGCTTCATTTTGAGTACCCATTTAATGGGGTTAAGCCTCTCCTTCTAGATTTTAGATGAGAGGTGAAAATTAAGGTTTATGCTCAGCAATAACTTTGAGCAGGAATAACTTTGTTATTCCTAGTCCTATTGTTATGGGACTTATAATTTCAGGAAAAGGTGAGTTTCCTCTTTCTTTTGATACCTTTTGAGCTGATTTGGCTCAACTCCATGTTTTGGTGGTATCTTGGCTATACCATTGGTTTATGGTATTTTGGCTGTCATGCTTGTGCTCTGGTTTTGAGTCACAGGCTGACATTAATAGTAAAATAAGTAAAATATTAGTAACTTTTACTTAAGGTTTCATAGTAAAACCTTACATTTGGGTTCCTGTGCCTGATATTTACTTTGAAAGACCTTTAAAAAGATTCCAATTGGGTTTATTCAACAATAAATTATCATCATAATCATAAAATTATATAATAATTTTATATTTATTAATTTTAAAAGGTTTTGAGGCATTTGGAAAGCAATTGTACTGTCTTAAATGTGGTTTTTCACATCCTGACACTTGCAAGAACTTTCTTTGAGTGACTCTAATGATTAAAAGAGATATTTTATATTTTAAATTAATTTCAGAAAAAAATCATCTTCATTTTTATTTTATTCTTTAAAAATAAAAACATAAAAAATATTCAAAAATATTAAAAACCAATAAAAAAGTTATTTTTAATCATTTTTTTCATTTTTTTGTTTCATTTCATTTATTCAAAGATATAAAAGCAATTGTTACATGGAACATTGTCATATCTTACTAAAAAATAGCACTTCTTATATAAAATACTTGCATTTATTTGTCTTTTTTAGTGTTTGAAGATAATTCAACAGAAGACAATCAAACCACTGTTGAATGATTGGTGGAAGAAACTTTCCCAATTTCTCCAACACTAACTTTAGTTAAGAGAAATAAAGCTAAGAAATTAGACTTTCCAGGACTCTGAAGGTGAGTACCTCCTTTATAAATTTCCAAAAGAAGAATTCTTGTCCTTAAATCTTCTTATTTCTTATTCCTTAAATTATGACTACCAGAAGAGGTGTCACAACCATGAGTCTGACCCTTCTCCTTGATGGTTGCGGCAATCCAACCTGGAGCCAAGTTGGGGCCAATTGGTCACGTCATATCTTTTATGGCCAATTGGCCCCCTTGGGTGTTCCATGGCACCCACGCCATAACACCTTCCAATGGCCATATCCTGCCGCCATTGGCCTTTTTGGCCAATTCCTACTTCACCAACCCCCAGGCCTTCATCTTTGATTTTGGGCCTGGGGGTCATTTTGTCTTCTAGGGGCCTCCAGGCCCCCTAGCCCTCATCCTTGGATTCCCTACGGCTCCTATGGCCCGTGGGCCGTAGGCCATTTAGGCCCCTTTGGCCTAATCCAATGAGGCCAAAAGGGGCCAGCCACCTAGGCCCCAAACCACAATTGGGCCCACCTGAGCCATTTTTGACCACCACCTCCTTGGACCCAAAAATGACCAAAAACCTCATGGACACCCTTTTGGCCATAAAACCCATAGGACCCAATTTCGGCCATGGACCACCATGGACCAATAGTTCAGCCATTGCCTCTGGCAACCACCAGAGGCCACCAGATCAGCTCAGCCCGTCTTTCCCCTCAAATCCAAGGGATTCCTTCCTTTCCTTCATACCATCCGTACTCAAGGTTGCAGGCATGGTGCATATATGGTATTATATACCATTATGCACCATTTTTGCTCAGCAATCCAATGGTGACGTTTTCAGGATCCAATTCCACCTTCCCAACTCAAGGTCTCAAGTCCCAATGCCCATTTCGAAGGAGGATTAATCAGCTCATCAGTCTGACAAGTTATGGCGGCAATCAGAAGACTCTTCAAGGATCCCAACCACCTGTATCTGCAGGAGTTGGGTTGGCACAATTCATTCAGGATTATTCAAGGGCAATTCTCAAGAGGTATTACATTATTTCAATCAGTTGTCAAGGCATCAAGTATTCAATACTCCTTTGGACAACTCAATTCATCCGTACAGGCCTCATTCAATCAACCTGTATGGCCTTGGCCCAATTGGGTCATTTCATATTCCACTGTCGGAATTCCATCACACAGTTCAAAATTCAAGATGGCCAGAACTGTATTTCCCAATCCGGACAATACAGCCATTGATCCACCTTCCAGGATCAATCTTTCAGTTTTCACATATACCGGCTACCTTTCATCACCTGGGGACTTTTTTCCCCAGTTAATTAATATATTGGATTTATTTTTATCCTTATTTTCTTTTACATTATTAAAGTTAATACTGATAATCTTAAGTCAGTCATTAGCACCCTTTCTCTTTTCTTTCTTCGCCTGTCAGTGGATATTGGTGGTCATATCCTTTGCTAATTCCATTGTTCTTTCTGGCAGGTTGAAACAGTGAATTGAGGATTCACTTGGTTGGCTTCTTGGCTTTTGGCTTTTCTTTATATTTGGCCTCTGGCTTCATTCTTATTATTCTTTGTTATCTTTGGCATATTTGTCCTTTCTCTTATTCCTGCTTAAGAAATATATTCTGTAGTATTTCTTATCATCTTTTGGAGCCCTCCAAGTGAGTTCTTGATTCCTGAGTGCCAGGCCCTCTTGCTTCCGTAAGAGCCCCTGTGACATTATATTAATTAACTCATAATTTCTTTTCATTCTATTCATTCATTCTTCATCAATTTCATTCATTCTTTCATCAAAATTATGACTCTTTAACGCTTATGAATTTAATGATTCTTTGTCACCTCTCAATTTTCTCTCATTCATATCTTCATTCTGAAAATTGAAAGCTGACCCAAATTTTATTTTCTGTTTATCTTTTCAATCTTAATCTCAATCATCAATCCCATTTTTATCCTTCATTTCAGGCGTCTTATGATTTGGTTTGTCAGATTATTCATCAAATTATTCAGACATGTTCTTCATATCAGGATTCAATTTGATTTTCTCTTCAAGAATTTTGATTTCAGGAAGAATTCACTTGATAATTGATTTGATTGACCAATTTGACATAATTATTATTGACTTCAAGAGAATTGAATGACCTGAAGATTCTCCATTGATTTTGCTGAATTTCACATCACGAGTTTGACATAAATTGATTTTGACTCAAGAATTCATTTGACTGATTGATTTTCACTGAAAGATTTGATTTATTGATTGATTGATTGATTTTATTGACTTCAAGATTTTTTGTTGATATTGAATTTGACTTCAAGACTCATTTGATTTGATTGATTGACGTACTTGAAGATTCTCATTTGATTCATTGATTTTTCCCCTCAAGATTTGATTTGATTTGATCCTCAAGACTATTTTGGTTTTGCCTCAAGTTTTTATTCAAGTTTTGATTCCTTTTATTTAAATTTTATTCTTATTCAATCATGCCACTCCAACATTCACCTCCTTCCAGACAGACCAGATCTCAGGCTCAAACTCAAGCTGTTCTTACTCCTACTCCAAGAGTTCCTCTTGATGGTACCCCAGCAGTTCCTCAACTGAGGGCCCAATTAGATAGAGGACCCCGCATGGAAGGAGCAGAACCATCCAGGAAGGAAGGAAGAGTGCCAAGAAGATCAAATTCTTTCTCAGGAGTAGTTGGCGGTTTTCCAGGCATGTCAAGGACAAGTTTCAAAGGTCCAGGTGAAGACGGTGAAGAGGAGGAGGAGAATTCTGTGGAAGAGGGAGAGTCTGAAGGTACTGAAGGTGTCCCTGCTCTAGTGGAGGCACCCCAAGGTACTGGAAGACCAACTCTAGCCCAGTCTGATCAGCCTGTCTCTCACCAATCTGAACCATCTTTATTGGCCATTATGCAGCAAATGACTCAGATTATGGCCAATCTTCAAGCAGCTTCTTCTTCTGATTCATCAAGATCACCAGCCTTCAAGACTCCATCTATGAAGGCACCAGAATGCTTTGATGGGACTCAGCCCTTCAAAGTCAGAAGCTTTATTCAGTCATGCCAGCTTATCTTTCATAATGACCCGGCAAACTTCTCTCAAGACAGGAAGAAGGTTCTTTATGCCACTTCATTTCTTATTGGCAGGGCTGCAAAATGGATTGAGCCTTATCTTTCTAACCTCACCAATCAAGACTCAAGCTATCTTCTCAATTCTTGGCCATTGTTTGAATCCCAACTCTTCACTTTATTTGGGGACCCGAATGAAGTTAGAAAGGCTGAAGCAGAGTTGGATGGCCTTAGAATGAAAGAAGGTGGCCATTTTTCATTATACATAGCCAATTTCAGGAGTTTGGTTTCAAGAATCGGGAATTGGGGAGAAAGAGCTCTCATCCATCATTTCAGGAAGGGATTGCCATCCAGGATTCTGGACCAATTGGCCTCCCATCCTTCAAATATTGATTCTCTTCAAGACTTAATGGACGTTACCTTGGAACTTGATACCAGGTACCATTAAAGGCAAAAGGAGAACAGTCACTATCAAGAGAAGAAACTTGAAACCCCAAGATCAAGTACTTCTCATCCTCAAAATTCTTCAAGCTCAAGTCAAAAGAAGAAGAATTTTCATGCTCAAAAGCGGGACAAGCCCCACTCTTCCTTGTTGAATAAGGAATTCAAGCTGAAAGGTTCTGAAAAAGAAAGAAGAATCAAGGAGGGCTTGTGTACCTATTGTGGTGGGAATCATAGTCTTGAGTCTTGTTTCAAGAGACCTCAAAACAAGCTTGCCCAACGGTCAGGCCAATTTCCCAGCCAGGGAAAAGCCTGAGTGGAGACCATGTTGTGTTCAATGGTCTTCCCCGTTTTCCTTCCAGAGCACAATTGTGCATTCTGAATACTGGTGTCAAAAATTCTCTTAATTTTTTTGTTTTTTCTTCTCTTTCTGATGTCTTTAACAGTATTGTCATTGATTCTGGTGCTACACACTCATTTATTGCAAAGCAGTTTGTTCACAAGTACTCATTGACTACGTCAGAACTTCCAGAGAAGATTCCCCTTATCATTCTTGACTCCTCTGAGTCTCCTTCCTAATTTTTGACTCACCATACTAGATATATGGTTGAGCTCCCTTCTTTCCCAAGCTTTGAATGGGACTTTTTAGTCATTGATACTCCCAAGGGAGAAGACCTCATATTGGGCTTTGACTTTCTCAATCACTATAGTCCTTCTATTGATTGGAGGCAAGGGCTGATCACCTTTAATCCTGATCATTTGAACTATTCTGATCCTTCTAATTCTTTCTGTGATGACTTTTCCTCTGCCAAATCATGTGCAGCTCTGGTTGGTGATTCTAGAACACCATCATTTCCGTCTTCTGTCCATATTCCTTCCCTTAATTCCCCACAGTCATTACTATCTCCTAGATCTGAAGTCTTCAAAGAGATTCAAGATGTTGGAGAAGATAATTCTGTATCTTCACTTCACCTCTTACTTGGGAATATTGACCTTCCTCCTTCATCTTATCATGACTCCCTGGAGGAGTTGTGAAATGGAGAGGAAGAGCCATAAGAAGTAGAAACCGTGATGAAGGTTGTTCCTTCTGTCTATCACCAATACTTGGATGTATTCTCCAAGGTGGAAGCAGAAAGACTTCCTCCTCACGGCGCCTGTGATCATCATATTGGACTGGAGGGGTCTCTACCTCCAGTTGGGGTGATCTACTCTTTATCCAAACAAGAATTTCAGATAATGTAGAGAAAGGTTTCATCCGGCCAAGCTCCTCTTCAACAGGAGCACCTGTTATTTTTGTCAAAAAGAAAGATGGGGCCTCCGTTTGTGTGTTGATTACCGCAAACTCAATTCGGTTACTAGGAAGAACAAGTATCCTGTTCCTCCTATGAATAAGCTCCTCAATGTCTTTAATTGTTTTTCTATCTTCTCCAAGATTGATTTGGGTGGTGCATATAACCTGCTCAGAATCAAGGAGGGTGATGAACATCTGACTTGCTTTAGAACTAAATATGGCAGTTATGAGTACTTGGTTATGCCATTTGGGCGCACCAATGCTCCTGCTTCTTTTCAAAATCTTGTCAATGATATCTTTCAAGATCTTCTCGATGTTTATGCTGTGGTTTATTTGGATGACATTATGGTCTTTTCCAAATCTGAGGAAGAACATGTCACTCATGTTTCCACTGTTCTTTCCAGACTAAGAGCCAATAACCTTTTTACTAAGGCATCCAAATGCCTGTTTCATGTTTCAAGCGTGGAATAACTTGGTTATGTAGTTTCTTCTGAAGGCCTCAAGATGGACCAAGCAAAAGTCCAGCAGATTCTCAATTGGCTGCCTCCAAGAAACCTCAAGGCTTTTCAATCCTTCCTTGGCTTTGCCAACTTCTACCGCCGTTTCATCAAGAATTATTCAAAGAAGATCAGTTCACTCACCAGTTTCCTCAAGAAAGATTTTTGTTTTCCCCTCAATGAGGAAGCTTTCAGTCAGTTTCACCAACTCAAAGAGGCTTTCACCACCACTCCAATCCTTCTCTACCCACCATTGTAGAGACCGATACATCAGATTATGCCTTGGGTGCTGTACTGAGTCAGGTCTCTGATTCAGGAAAACATCCCATTGCATTCGACAGCCGCAAGCTTATCCCAGCAGAACTCAATTACAAAATTCATGACAAGGAACTCCTTGGTATCGTCTGGGCTCTCAAGCGCTGGAGGGCTTTTCTTCTTTCGCTGTCTTCCCCTTTTGAAGTTCTCACCGATCACTCTTCCCTTCAATACTTCATTTCTTCAAAAGTACTCACTTTCCGTCAAGCCCGTTGGGCTGAATTCCTTTCTGAATTTCATTTCTCAATCACTTACCGCCCTGGCCGCCTAGATACTCTTCCAGATGCCTTATCACGTCGGGACGACGTTTATCCGGAGAGGGGGGAGGATTTCATCAGCAAGAATCCAATGAATCTTCAGCAAATCATTAAGCAAGATGAAGTTCAACCCTCAAAGTTTTTTGCAGTCAAGGTGGAATCTTTTTCAAATTTGATTGATTCAATCCAGAAGAAATTATGGCAAGATCCTCAGTACAGAAGTATCCTTGAATATTTGGGTAAAGGTAAATCTGTCCAAGATTATTCTCTTGATTCCTCTTCCAAACTTCTTCTCTTCAAAGATCGGGTGGTAGTCCCAAATTACTCCAAAATTCAACTGAGTATTCTTCAAAAGTATCACGATTCTCCTCTAGCTGTCCACCCTGACCAAGAGAATACTCTAAAACTTGTCAAGCGGGATTTCCACTGGTCCAGCATGACTCAATTTATCAAGGACTATGTTTCATCCTGTCAACAGTGCTCAAGAAACAAGAATATGAACCACAAGAAGTTTGGATTCCTCAAACCTCTCCCAATTCCACATGGTTCTTGGATTTGTCTTTCAATGGACTTCATCACTCAACTGCCACTGTCCAATTCCTTTGATTCAATCCTGGTCATAGTGGACAGATTCTCAAAAATGGTGGTTTTTATTCCAACAATGTCTTCAATCACTTCCCTGGATTTGGCCCATTTATTCATCAAGAATATCTTTTCAAAGCATGGCCTTCCATTAAGCACTGTCAGTGATAGAGGTTCACTCTCTGTTTCTTCCTTTTGGACCAACCTTGGTCAGCAGCTCAAGATTTCAAGAGACTTGTCAACTGCTTACCATCCAGAAACTGATGGACAGACAGAGAGGGTAAATCAGATACTAGAACAGTATCTTTGGATGTATGTCAGTTATCATCAAGATGATTGGAACACCTGGCTCCCTCTGGCTGAATTTGCCTACAATAATTCTGATCACTCTTCAACCAAGCAATCCCCGTTTCTCACTGCTTATGGAAGAGATCCACAATTTGATTCAGTTCACATCACTCAAGATACTCCTGCTGGAAAGTTATCAACAAAAATCCAATCAGTACAGAAAGATGTCAAGAGAGAGCTTGAAGCTTCCATAAACCGGTTTAAGAGGTATGCAGATAAAGGTAGAGCAAGTCCACCTGTTTTCAATCCCGGTGACATGGTATGGCTTTCTTCAAAGAATATCAAATCAAACAGACCCACCAAAAAACTATCCGAAAGATGGTTGGGTCCCTTCCCAATCTTGAAGTAAGTCAGTTCTCATGCTTACCACCTCAAGCTTCCATCTCAATGGAAATCCATCCACCCAGTCTTCCATATCTCCCTTCTGGAACCAGTCAAGACATCAACAATCCCAAATCGGCATCAAGAGCCTCCTCCTCCAATTACAATTGAAGAAGAAGAGGAATGGGAAGTCTCCCAAGTACTGGATTCAAAGCTCAAGAGGAGAAAGTTATGGTATCTGGTGGAATGGAAAGGTTTCAGTCAAGACCCAGAAAGATCCACCTGGGAACCAGCCAAAAACCTCAAGAATTGTCCTGATCTTGTCAAAGATTTCCATTCTTTGTACCCTGACAAGCCAGGGCCCAATTCTTCAAAAGCTTGATTTTTTATGGTGCTTGGTGGGGAGAGGAATTACCAAAAGTAAGTCCCACTCCTGGTATGCACCTTTAGGGGTATTCTACTCTTCTTTGTTGTAAGAATCACCTTGGCCACTCTGTGAGCACTTTGAAATTTGGACACAGATTTGTTGGTCTGGCTTTCAACATCAATTCCAAAATTATGGCCATTTTTCACTTGGGAAAATGGACCATTCACTTTCATTTTCCTTTCCAAGTCTTCCAATTCAAGACATTCCTTCATCAAATTTATATTCTTATTTATGGCACTGGCGGGATTGGCAACTTCTAAAAGTAAGTTCCTCTCCTGGTGTGAACTTCCCTGAGGGGTCTACAATATTTACAAAACATCACCTTGGCCACTCGGTGAGCACCTGGCATCAAATTCTTTTATTCCAGGTCCTCGGAAACTTTCAAAATCAACCGTCAAAATCCGTGATGAAGATTTGGATCCCCCTTCAAAATTTTTCTTTTTTTTATTTTATTTTCCTTTTCTGGTTTCTTTATCTTTACTTTTCTTTAAATTTTTTTTATTCTAATTTTTATGCCAAAAATTCTACGTCAAATTCAATCCTTCAACATTTTCAAGCCAAATGTCAAGAGAAGACTACGTCAACCTCAATTCATATGCCAGCATTACTATCAGTTCAAAAGTTTCTTTTCAAGATCAAAATACCTCTGGAACCCCTCTGTCCAACCCATCTCAACAGCCTCAACAGGTTTCTACCTTTTCTTGGTGCTCAGGAGCTCACCATTCAAGGTAGGGGGGTACTGTCACAACCACGAGTCTGACCCTCCTCCTTGATGGTTGCGGCAATCCAACCTGGAGCCAAGTTGGGGCCAATTGGTCACGTCATATCTTTTATGGCCAATTGGCCCCCTTGGGTGTTCCATGGCACCCACGCCATAACACCTTCCAATGGCCACAGGCCATATCCTACCGCCATTGGCCTTTTTGGCCAATTCTACTTCACCAACCCCCAGGCCTTCATCTTTGATTTTGGGCCTGGGGGGTCATTTTGTCTGCTAGGGGCCTCCAGGCCCCCTAGCCCTCATCCTTGGATTCACGGCCACCCCTTTCATTATTGGGGCTTTGGCCTAAATGGCCTTTTGGGGCCATTTAGGCCCCCTACGGCTCCTACGGCCCGTGGGCCGTGATTCACGGTCCGCGGTCGGTGGGCCATTTAGGCCCCTTTTGGCCTAATCCAATGAGGCCAAAAGGGCCAGCCAGGTGGGTCCAAAAACACAATTGGGCCCACCTGAGCCATTTTTGGCCACCACCTCCTTGGACCCAAAAATGACCAAAAACCTCATGGACACCCTTTTGGGCATAAAACCCGTAGGACCCAATTTTGGCCATGGACCACCACGGACCAATAGTTCAGCCATGGCCTCTGGCACCCACCAGAGGCCACCAGATCAGCTCAGCCCATCTTTCCCCTCAAATCCAAGGGATTTTTCCGTTTCCTTCATACCATCCGTACTCAAGGTTGCAGGCATGGTGCATATATGGTATTATATACCATTTTGCACCATTTTTGCTCAGCAATCCAATGGTGACGTTTTCATGATCCAATTCCACCTTCCCAATGCCCATTTTGAAGGAGGATTAATCAGCTCATCAGTCTGACAAGTTATGGCGGCAATGGGAAGACTCTTCAAGGCTCCCAACCACCTGTATCTGCAGGAGTTGGGTTGGCACAATTCATTCAGGATTATTCAAGGGCAATTCTCAAGAGGTATTAAATCATTTCAATCAGTTGTCAAGGCATCAAGTATTCAATACTCCTTTGGACAACTTAATTCATCCGTACAGGCCTCATTCAATCAACCTGTATGGTCTTGGCCCAATTGGGTCATTTCATATTCCACTGTGGGAATTCCATCACACAGTTCAAATTTCAAGATGGCCAGAACTGTATTTCCCGATCCGGACAATACAGCCATTGATCCACCTTCCAGGATCAATCTTTCAGTTTTCACATATACCGGCTACCTTTCATCACCTGGGGACTTTTTTCCCCAGTTAATTAATATGTTGGATTTATTTTTATCCTTATTTTCTTTTACATTATTAAAGTTAATACTGATAATCTTAAGTCAGTCATTAGCACCCTTTCTCTTTTCTTTCTTTGCCTGTCAGTGGATATTGGTGGTCATATCCTTTACTAATTCCATTGTTCTTTCTGGAAGGTTGAAACAGTGAATTGAGGATTCACTTGGTTTGCTTCTTGGCTTTTGGCTTTTCTTTATCTTTGGCCTCTGGCTTCAATCTTATTATTCTTTGTTATCTTTGGCATATTTGTCCTTTCTCTTATTCCTGCTTAAGAAATATATTCTTTAGTATGTCTTATCATCTTTTGGAGCCCTCCAAGTGAGTTCTTGATTCCTGAGTGCCAGGCCCTCTTGCTTCCATAAGAGCCCCTGTTACAAGAGGCTCCCAATACTCCATCCAATCAGATGGAGCTGGACTCAGAGGTAGAATTGATCTCTCAAAAGGGACAAGAAAGGGAAACATCCCCAGTGGAACAGAATCCACACAAGGAAGTGCCTTATCCCAAAGGCAAGTCCCTGAAATGCCCATGATATCTGAACCAGAGTTAGAGCTAAGTATGAGTAACTCAAACAGGTACAAATCACATTCAGAGGGCTCAGATAGACATTCTCATTAGTCAGTACACAGTGTACAAGGCCAAGGACTGGGAAATGTTGCCACAAATACACCAAGGAGTGATGAACTCCATGCACATCCTCAAAATGTTCCTCAAAGAGGAGGAAATAGTGAGATACTCCAATGGGTGGAATCCACCATCATCTGAACCTCAAATCAAAAAGATCAAGGAGTACCATCCCAAAAAGAGGGGGGCAACCAAGGAAGAAGCCCCAGTAGCTTCTACCAACAAGCCCCAAGCCAACCCACTTTCCCAAGAAGGTAAAACGAACAAGAAAGAGCTGGAGAAAACTGTATTCTTCAATTTACAGGATTCCGAAAATCCAAAAAGATGGCATGGAAAATGTCTTCAACATGGCCAGAACATTGATGGAATTTAAGGACAAAAAGGAGCAAAGAATAAGACAACCTCATTTCCCAAAGAAATAACCCTGTCCCCAGATGTTGTAAATACTTTAACAGAAATTAAAAATAGTATATTACCTCTAAAAGAAATTAAAAATAGTTTATTATCATTACAAGAAATAAATAATAATTTATCTTCTTTGACAAAAACTGTTGTACAGAATAAAAAAGAAATTGAAAACATTAAATTTATTGTTGAAAATAACAAACCAAAATTTTGAATTGACAGTACCCAAAAATTAATACAAGGACAACAAGAATTGTATAAATACATAAAAGATATCAAAGATAAAACCTTGACAATCAATTATGACGTGAGTATTGGCAATCCTCCAGGAAGATTGAACACATTAAGTGTTTTTGTAGAAAAACTTGAAGAAAAGAGTTCATCACACCAAAAATTACTTTTAGACCATGTGGAAAAAAGTGATGAAGCAAGAATGCATCTGAAATGTGATATTCAAAATGCAATAAGGCTTATTACTGAAAAAATGGATAAATTTAATGAGGCTAACTTAAATATGCCAAAATTATTAACCCCATTTTCTCACATAAGAAGCCCTGTTAAACCAAAAGAGGAACTAACAAATCAATTCATAACATAATTTAGTCATCAAGACAATATCCAAGTCTTAATGAAGGAAGCACCTCAATTGAAATAATGGCCAACATTCACAGGCGAAGGTGAATATGACCATATGTCATTTATTAGAAAAATTGAAATGTTACAAGAAGATTATGCCATAAAAGATGAATTTATCACTGCCAGATTACACTCACTGTTTGAGAAATCTGCAAAAAGATGGTATTATGGCTTAAGGAAGACAAATGGCGAAAATCCCTGGTCTTGGTGGAAACAAGAAATAATCACGAAGCGCACTAATGATGCCTGGAGGTACAAAATAGAAAGTGCATTTTAAAAGTGCTCCTTTGACGCAGACAATGATAAACCTTTGACTTGGTTCTTGAAAAAGGTTGAAATATTAAATGCAATTTACCCACAAATTTCACAAAAAATTGTGCACATGAAAATACTCAAGAAATGTGGAGGAGAATTGGAGCATGCCCTGAGAAGCAGGTGTATAGAGCTTTGCTCCACTGAAGAGTATATCAATGCACTAGAAGACATAGTTACAAGGACAAAAATGGGCAGAAATTGGACATTAAAAGTCCAAACAAGCCATTTATCAAGAAAGATAAACCAAAGGAAACTTTCAAGCCCAATACATCCAACAATAATGAGCCAAGAAAGTGCCACAAATGTGGAGGTGTGGGACACTTAGCCAATAATTGCCTTAAAAAAAGCAAAAATCAATGAAATTGTGGAAATAAAAGACCACAATGATAAAGAGGAAGAATATGACTCTGAAAAAGGAAACTGAAGAATCAGAAACTTCTAAAAGTGATGAAATCAATATAATTAATGCAAAAATTAATAATATTAATTTAATATATGAAGTACTGGATGTCAATTCAAACTCACCAGAAGTTGGAACATCTGATACAAGCCTCACAAACATACAAGATTCTAAATTGTATGGAGCCATACCAGCAAAAGGGATGGGATAGAGAGCTGGCAAATCAAGTATAAGTATTGTCATGGTGGGAAACCAAGAGGAAAAATGAACTTAGATACAGGAGCATATTGTACCTATGTTAGTAAAGGTTATTTGAAAATAATTGTACCAGATTGGGAAGAAAAGCTTATACCAATACAAGGAGTCAAATTTAGTAGTGCAAGTGAAAGCAGTAAGCCCCTTGGAATAATTTACTTAACACTCATTTTTCTTCATCCTTCACAATTTATCAGATTTAAAGGAGAATTTGTAGTAATTGACAACTGCACTAGTAACCATTTTATACTTGGAAATAACTACTCGTCAATTTATGGCATAGATATTGATAACCAAAAAGATAGATATTTTACCAAAGGAGACAATAAAAGACAAAAATTTGGCTTTTTCAATAACAAAAGACAAATTACAGTTATCAAGAATGAAGAGAAAGCCCAGAAATGCATTTTTCATAACTGAACATCTAAAAGAGGCAGAATTCAATCATGAATTAATAGTGATAATGAAAGAAAAATTTATTGAACTCTTATTTAAATATAAAAATGCCTTTGCAACTGACAAGGAACCACTAGGTGCGATAATTGGACATGAGGTAGACATACTCCTTAATGTAGAAAGACCTTATCCACCTCTATTAAGAAGACCAGCTCATCCAGCCAGCCCAAGAGCTAGAGAAGATTTAGAGGTACACATTAAAGAATTAATGAACCTTGGAGTATTGAGGGAAGTAGGACATTATGAACAGGTAGAGGTCACTACACCTGTCATTATAATTTGGCATAATGGAAAATCAAGGATGGTAGGGGACGTTAGAGCTCTAAACACCTATACTATCCCTGACAGATACCCAATACCCAGAATTCATGAGACATTAACACAATTATCTCAGGCTAAGCTCATCACAGTCATGGATGCTCTAAAAGGCTTTCATCAAAATTTCTTAACAGACAATGCCAAGAAGCTACTAAGGATAATAGTCCACTGTGGAATTTTTGAATATCTCAGAATGCCATTTGGTATAAAACATGCACCATCCCATTACCAAAGGATGATCAATACCATATTTCCTGAAGAATCATCAGAAGGATGGCAGATTATTTATATCAATGATATCATAATTTGCTCAGAGACTTGGGACAGTCACTTATCAAGACTAGAAAGAGTCTTTAAAAAAATAGTACAAGTAAACATGAAAATGTCTGTGAAAAGTGTCATTTTGCATAAAGTGAACTGAAAGCACTAGGACATGTTGTATCTGGACTAAGCTTGGGCATAGACAAGAACAAAGTAGCAGCAGTACTACTGAAACCAATGCCCCAAACTAAGAGAGAAATGCAATAATTTCTAGATTTTGCGTATTATCACAGACAACATATAAAAAATTTTGCAATAATTTCTAAGGCATTGTATAAGCTCTGTGACCAAGAGACAGTCTATTAAATAACTGAAGAGAGAGTTAAGGAATATGAAGAATTGAAAAAATTCCTTAACAAATGCCCCATTTCTTCCAATGACAGATTGGAAGCTACACTTAAACTATACATTGATTCTTGTGGAGAATGACTAGGTGCTTCACTACACCAGACACAAATCATCAATGACAAACCTGTTGAAGGACCAATTTGCTTCATTTCAAGATAAATAAAGCCAGCAGAAGCAAGGTATGGAGCAAGCCAAATGGAATGCCTCTGCTTAGTTTGGGCTTTGGAAAAATTAAGCTATTATTTAGATGGAACAGTGTTCAATGTAATTACAGACTGCAATGCTATAAAATCTTTATTAAACATGAAAACCCCAAGAATACATATGTTAAGATGGAAAATTTCCATCCAAGAATATAGAGGAAATATGACTATAATTCATAAATCTGGTAATATTCATAAAAATCCATATGGTCTTAGCAGATGGGCTCTGGAAAATACACCTGAAAATCCAGAATGGGTACCACAGGAAGAGCACCATATAGAAGGCATATGTGTAACAGATATAGGCACAAAATTCTTTAACAAAGCTAAAGAAAGCTATAAAATGGATAAAAACTGCCATATCTTATGTCAAATTATAATGAAAGACTGTAAAGACCCATCACTTTCATAAAAACTAGATTAAAAATGGAAAAAAGAATATGATGAAGGAAGATTCCACCTCCTTGATGGAATCCTTTACCACAGAACTAAACATACATGTGTTATGGCTTTAACAGATAGAACTCTAATAAACACTATACTACATGAATGTCATTATAGTGTTGCAGCTGGACATCTCTCAGAAGACAGAACACTAGAGAGGGTAAAAACCTGCTCTTGGTGGCGAAATCGGAAGAAAGAAGTTGCAGAATACTTCCAAGCCTGTGACAGATGCCAAAAATCAAACAGAGCCACACGTAAAAAATTTGGAATTATGATCCAAATCCAAGAACCAAAATCCCCTTGAGAAATAGTTCATATGGATTGGGTAGCAGCATTACCTCCAGGAGGAGGCAGAAGTTACAATCCATGCGTAGTATTAGTTGACAGATACAGAAAAACCCCAATGTTTTTACCATTTCACAATGATGATACATCTATGGATACAGCCATGATGATATGGAATCAATATATCAGACACACAGGCTTATTCCAAAACATCATAAGTGATAGAGACCCAAAATTCACTTCAGTATTATGGACAAACCTCCATAACCTGTTTGGAACAAAACTATCATTCCCAACAGGTTACCACCCCCAAGCTGATGGTCTAGCAGAAAGAATGATACAGACATTAGACAAGATCATCAGAAGATTCTGTGCTTATGGCCTATAATTCAAGGATTCTGATAGTTTTACCCATTATTGGTGTACATTAATACCAGCTCTTGAGCTGGCATATAAAACATCAATCCATTCTTCAACTGGCAAGACACCTGCAATGCTAGAAAAAGGCTGGAATCCACGACTCCCTTATGATACCCTAAAAAAGGACTTAGTGGATATACACCCAACAGCAAGTAGCTTCAAGTTAATGCTTGACAAAGCAAGACACCATGAAAATAGATGTATGCAAGATTCTTTCAAGTATGCAAAAGAAAGATGGGATAAAAGTCATAAACCACCTGACTTCAAAATAGGAGACTTGGTCCTAGTATCAACTTTAAATTTCAATAATATAAAAGGCCCAAAGAAATTGAAAGATTCCTTTTCAGGACCATTTATGATAAAAACACTACATGGACCTAATGCTGTGCAATTAGAGCTCACAGGTGAACTAATGAACAAACACCCAGCTTTCCCTGTAAGTCTGATAAGACCTTACAGATCAAGTGACAAGGAATTATTTAAACTAAAAAATAAATCCCCACTTGAAATACTCCCTTTAAAAGGAGGAGAAGGAAAGAAAATTGTGAAAGTCATTAAAGAAAGAAGGACAAGAAACAAAAAAGAAAGAGAATACCTTGTAAGGTATATAGATCCACCTCAAGAAGATGAATGGCTACTTGAGAAGGATATAACAAATGCTGATAAACTATTAAGAAGGCTCAGATATGAAAGAAAGCCTAAAGAATAGAAAAATTAAACATTATTGAGCTTCAAGACTAACAAAGTCTATTGAAGAGGTAGGACAGTGAATGATACCCTAATTAACTATATCAGATGTGGTAAAATCTTTTTTTGTGGTGGGAATGTGAGCCTTTCAGATATGACCACATATCCAAAGAGGTCACAACAAAATGTCTGTAATAATTATATTTATAATAATTATCTCAAAGACTAGTAAAAATACCATAAATAAATACAAAATCTGAATTAAATCAGAATCTAATGAGTCAACATGTGAAATGAATTACACCATTAGATTCCCCATGGTAAAATACACATATGTCATTTTTATGGCATATCTGAAAAGTCAATAATTACTAAAGTATAAGTAATAATACCTTAAAAAAGGTATAAAACCTTATTTAACTCAGAAACCAACGGAGCAACATGTCAAATAAATTGTACCATTGGATTCTCCATAAAGTCCCACAAATAAAGCAATTATAAAGCTATTCTCTCAAGTCAATACTTAAGGAATTAAGCTGAATATATGCACTTTTTTGGTCAATGCATACATTCATGGTTTTTAGCTAGTATCTCTTGAAATATACAAGATAGAGAGATAAACCAAAAATAAAGTCAGCTCCTATTTACTGTAGAAACACATATCCTAACGTTATTTTACACATTATGAAAAAGGTTAAAACTTGTAATGGATTATTGATTAAAATCAATGGAGCTGTTGACCACTTTGTTGTGAAAGTGGTCCAAACTTAAAAAAAGGTAGACAGTCAGATTCAACTAGTTCATGCGTTAAGAATTATGTAATTTGTATTATAATATTCAAGGTATAACCCCTTGAAATCATGGTTTGAAGTTTAAAATATTAAATTTTGACAGAAAAGAGGAGTTACAAGAAAAATCATCAAAAAAAAGAGTTTTGGTGATGTAATTGAATCCTCTTGGCAGTCTAGTAAGGACATTCCAAGATATCAGAATACACTCTCAGAATAGCTGTAGCGTGTATAACCTAAAAGTTATTAATGATCAAACTTTAAGCTTAAATTTGATCATTTATTATCACTCACTGTAATCTTATTTTAGGTTTAACAGTTATATAAGCCATAAAACTTGTGAACACTATTACATTATGAGTGATACTAATGAAATACACAAAGCTTAGGCTTCTGCCAATCCTATGATGTCATCAAATCTAGGATTATAGTGATAACTCTAAATAATGGTGTAATAATGAGATAAGATGGTTTGATCATGATGGAATCATCACTAAACCCTTAAGCTACTGATCATTTCTAGTAGATACCATCAGTAAACGTCTACTAGAAGCCTACTCGACTCTAGAAGGGAGGTATTTACTATAAATAGAGCTCTTTTTACTCTATTTTCCCCTCAGATGCATCAAAACATTAAAACAATTAAATCAAAAGGTAAAATCTTTATTCTTTATATACAAATCTTTTTTATTATCAAAGAAAAAAGGTAATATTTATTATAATCATCATTTTAGACGTGATTACTTCAATTGTTCTGCTGTTTTTCTATCAATCTCTTAAAAATCTCATTTCCATGTAAAATCAGAAAATTTGTGAGTTCTCTTATTTTTATTAGTAAATACAATTTAAATAAGTTTTATTTACATTTTTATGCGTAAAATGCATCCAAAATTATTATATTAAGTGTAAAAAGTAGGTTATTTTCTCTTATTATAATAATTTCTCTCTATTATTACTATTAATAATTCTTCAATTAATATAAATAGTATTTATATTACTATATAACCTTAATATTGGTAATATTATTGTTATTTATTGTTTTTGGGTAATAACAAAACCATTTGTACAAACTCATTATTTCTTCATAACAATAATAAAGTGCTTACAAATATATTAATTATCTTATTTTGATATATTTATTTGTCATATTACTTTTTATAATATGGTTTTTATAATTATATTTATTTAATAATATAATTATTTTTCTGCCATAATTATAATAATTTCTTTACTATTATATTTATTTTGTATCTTATTTATTTTGTTTATAAGGAAATTCACAGTACAACAAGTAAAATATTATTAACTTTTATTTATTTCTTCATAGTCAAACCTTACATTAAGGTTTATTGTCACCAACGACTTTGAGCAGGAATGACTTTGTTATTCTTTTCCCTATGATTATGGGACTTGTATATTTGGAAGGGGGTGAGTTTGCTCTTTCTTATGATACCTTTGGATCTGATTTGGCTCAGCTCCATGTTTTGGCGGTATCTTGGCTATACCATTGATTTGAGGTTTCTGGATGCATGCTTGTGCTCTGGTTTTAAGTCACAGGCTGACATACCCTCCCTCTAAGAATGGCTCATCACTCATGAGACTGGTCAGTTCTCCTAGAGGCCCTGAATCTCCTTAGATGAAGGTTCCCCTCTGGTATGGCATCTTCTGCCAACCACTCAGCTGTGTGGTTCTTGAATTTGACTAGGTACTGTATTTGATTCTTACCATTAAGTCTTCTCTTCCTGGTCTTGATGATTTTCTTCACAGGTCCAGGGGAATCCTCCACTTCCACTATTTCTGGTGGGATGGGGTTCTTCTTCCTTCAGGGGAATTTTTTGTGCTATGTCTAGAAGTATGGCTTGACTAAAGTCACTGGAAAGACTGGGTGATTTCCCAGGCTCAATTCCTACCCAGGCCCCCATAATGTCGGGTTGAGTCTATGATAAGGGTTTATAATGGTATCTAAAAATGTTAACTATTAATTTGACACAGTTAAAATGATATAAAATGTTTTTGATAATGATAATAGATTGTTTAAAATAAGATATTAAGGGCTTTACTATAATAATATAGTGGTGGTGAGCACTGCTGAAAGCCCAGGTGGTAGTCTTTCCAGTTGGGTTACTATATAAAGAGCTACAATACTTAAGCTTAAAGTATAACCTGTTTGTTTTCCAAGAGTATAGCTTTTTTGACAGTTTTACTATGCAGGAATTCAAGAGCAGGATGAGGAAGCCTTTTCTGGCTGTGAGAAGGCCCCTTTTTATCCTAAATAGGGTTAAAAAGCTTCTAGACCTTTTCACGTAGAGAAAATGAAGATTTTTCACTCCCAAGTACTGCCTTGTGGTTTTCACAAAGCTATTTTAGCCTGTATTGGTCTCAGATGTGGTTTTGGAACCACATCTTGGCAGCTTTCACCAATACACGGTGAAAACCTTCATCTGGGGCCCACATAGCCTGATTCTGACATGTATTACATGTAGAATGCTGTACAGAACCTGAACGGGACCCAGTATTGAAGTATAAACATGCTTCTTTGTCTTTTTAACACATCACAATAATAATTATGGGAGAATATCCCACAGTAAGACTGTATTGGTCTAATTGTGTGATTTTGAGCTTGAATCTACCATACCTTTGTCAGTGTTTGAGATATCAAGCTCAAGGTTGGTTCAATTAGTAGCCCAGGATGCTTTCTCCACAATTGTACCTCATTTGGAATGGGTATCATTAAATATGGAAATGTTATGCCATGTACAAGTTTTCTTATACACATTTATCATTTGCCCAAAAACTTTATGGAGCTTTGTTTGCTCCATATTGTTTGTGCTAGATTAGATATGGGTAAATGAATGGCACCATCAGATAGCTCTGATTGTGCTTGCTCCAAAAAGACCCCACTTTAGGTATCTCACACTAAAACTGTAGAAGCTAGATAAGAGGTGAATATTTGAATCACCCTTATTTGACCTTATTTTGGTCATAGCTTCTGTAATTCTGGTGCTAGCTCTGTTTAGCTATTACCATTGGATAGCCCTGACCCAGAGCTCCATTCTGAATACCCATGTGATGGCATTAAGCCTCCTCCTCTGTATTTTAGATGAGAGGTAAAAATTAAGGTTTATGATCAGCAATAGCTTTAAGAAGGAATAACTTTGTTATTATTTGTCCTATGATGATGGGACTTGTATATTTGCAAAGGGAGAGCTTCCTCTTTCTGTTGATACCTTTTGAGCTGATTTGGCTCAGCTACATGTTTTGGTGGTATCTCCGCTATACCGTTGATTTATAGTATTTGGCTGTCATCCTTGTGCTCTGAGTTTGAGTGACAGGCTGACATACCCTCCCTCTAAAAAAGGCTCAACAATGATGAGACTGGTCAGTTCTCCTAGAGCCTTTGAATATCCTTAGATGAAGGTTCCCATCTGGTATGGCATCTTCTGCCAACCACTCAGCTGTCTGGTTCTTGACTCTGACTAAGTACTGTCTTTGATCCTCACCATTATGTCTGATCTTCCTGGCCTTGATAATTTTCTTCACAGATCCAGGGGAATCCTCCACTTCCACTATTTCTGGTTGGTCCTCCTCTGTCTGGAAGTATGGCTTGACTAAACTCACTCGAAAGACTGGGTGAGGTCCCAGGTGTCACAGGGGGTCTTCTAGGTGAAGAGGGCCAGGCACTCAGTAAGCTGGGACTTACTTATGGATGGCTCAGGATATGGTAAGAAAAGAGTACACTGAAGAGTGTTGAGAGATGAGTTACTAAATGAAAGGATATAAGAAAAGCAGCAACAAATAATGAGAGTAAGGATGGAGCCAACCAAAAACAAGTCCAAGTCCACTGTTTCAACCTGTCAGAATGGAAAGAGAAGGGTTAATAAGGATATGGCCACCCAACTCATACTGTACAGGCAAAGAAAGAAAAAAGGGTAAGACTAACTCAAAATCAAATAATTATAATACCAAAAAATAAAGATAAGAATAATTATAAAATAATAAATATACTAAATTGATTAACTGGGGAAAAGGCCCCAGGGGGAGAAATAGGGGCTGGTATATGTGAGAATCATCAGTGCTGATCCAGACAGAGAATCTTCATGAGAAGATTTGATGATTGAATTGAGTCTGGCCAATACAGTTCCTGCACAGATGTACAGGATCTGTACAAGGGGAGTGGTGGTATGGAGTGATCATATATTTTGGAAATGGTGTATCCAAATTGTATTGTGTAATTCCAACCTTTACAAGCATTGACAGGCTGTATTTATTAACCAGACTGTATGCATGTTTCAGCAAGGAAGATTGCTGAAACTGAATGCAGATACACACAGTGGGTTTTCTGGTTTGAGGTGTTTGAGTGGGTGTAAGTACGAATACCCTCACCCCTGGTTAGTAGTTGTTACACCGGGTTCAATTCCCGCCCAGGCCCCCAAAACTTCCGTTTGAGTCTATGATAAAGGTGTATAATGGTATCTACAAACTTTAAATTTGAATGTGACATGGTGAAAATGATATAAAGGCTTTTTGATAATGATAATAGATGGTTTAAAATAAGATATTACAGGCTTTACTGTAATAATATAGTGGTGGTGAGGGCTGGTGAAAGCCCAGGGTGCAGTCTTACCAGTTGGGTTACTATAATATAAACTAAAATACCTAAGCTTAAAGTATAACCTCTGTCTTTTCAAAGAGTATAATGTTTTTTGACAGTTGTACTACATAGGAATTCAAGAGCAGGATGAGGAAACCTTTTCTGGATGTGAGAAGGCCCCTTTTTATCCTAAATAGGATGAAAAGGCTTCTAGACCTTTCGACATAGATAAAGTGCAGATTTTTCACTCCCAAGTACTGCCTTGTGGTTTTCACAAAGCCTTTATAGCCTGTATTGGGCTCAGATGTGGCTTTGGAACCACATCTGGGCAGTTTTCACCAATACAGGGTGAAAACCTTCATCTGGGGACCACATAGCCTGATTCTGATGTGTATTACGCGTAGAATGCTGTACAGAACCTGTATGGGACCCCAGTATTAAATGTGCTATGGGGTATTGAAGTATAAAAATGCTTCTTTGTCTGTTTGGCACCTCATAATCATACTTATGGGAGAATATCCCACAGTAAGTCTGTATTAGTCTAATTGTGCGATTTTGAGCTTAAAACTGCCATATGTTGTCAGATTTTGAGATATAAAACTCAAAGGTGGTTCATTTAGTAGCCCAAGATGTTTTCTACACAATGGTACCTTATTTGTCCTGGTTATCATTAAATGTGGCAAACTTATGCCATGTAAACGTTCTCTTATATACATTTATTATTTTCCCAAAAACTCTATGGAGCTTTGTTTTCTCCATATCTTTTGTTCTAGATGAGATATGGGGAAATGGATGGCACCATCAGATAGCCCTGATTATGATCAGTCCAAAAGGAACCCCCTTTAGTTATCTCACACTGAAACTGTAGAAGTTAGACGGCAGGTGAATCTTTTAATCACCCTTATTTGACCTTATTTTGGTCATAACTTCTGTAATTCTGGTGATAGCTCAGTTTGGCTAGTACCATTGGATAGCCCTGACGTATAGCTCCATTTTGAATATTGATTTGATGGCGTTAAGCCTCTTCCTCTGTATTTCAGATGAGAGGTGAAAATTGACGTTTATGCTCAGCAACAAATTTGAGCACAAATAACTTTGTTATTCTTTGTGTTATGATTATGGGACTTGTATATTTGGAAAGGGGTGAGTTCCTTCTTTCTTTTGATACTTTTTGAGCTTATTTGGCCCAGCTCCATGTTTTGGTGGTATCTTGGCTATACCATTGATTTATGGAATTTTGCTGTCATGCTTGTGCTCTGGTTTTGAGTCACAGGCTGAAATATCCTCCCTCTAAAAAAGGCTCATCACTGATGAGAGTTTTCAGGCCTGCTAGAGTCGCTTAATCTCCTTAGATGAAGGTTCCTATCTGGTATGGCATCTTCTGCCAACCACTTGTCCTTGTCAGCTGTCTGTGTCTTGAATCTGACTAAGTACTGTCCTTGATCCTTACCATTAAGTCTTATCTTCCTGGCCTTGATGATTTTCTTTACAAGTCCAGGGGAATCCTCCACTTCCACTATATCTGCTGGTGTGGGGTTCTTCTTCCTGGATGGTAATATTTCCTCCCCTATCTGGAGGTATGGCTTGACTAAACTCACTGAAAGGACTGGGTGAGGTCCCAGGTTCAATTCCTGCCCAGGCCCCCAAAATGTCAGGTTAAGTCTATGATAAAGGTGTATAATGGTATCTAAAAACGTTTACTATGACTGTGACACTGTGAAAATGATAAAAAAGCTTTTTGATAATGATAATAGATGGTTTAAAATAAGATATTAAGGGCTTTACTGTAATAATATAGTGGTGGAGAGCACTGCTGAAAGCCCAGGGTGCGGTCTTACCAGTTGGGTTACTATAATAAGAGCTAAAATACTTAAGTTTAAATTATAACCTGTTTCTTTTCCAAGAGTATAACCTTTTTTGACCGTTGTACTACAAGAGAATTCAAGAGCAGGATGAGGAAGACTTTTCTGGCTGTGAGAAGGCCCCTTTTTATCCTAAATAGGGTGGAAGGGCTTCTAGGCCTTTCCACGTAGAGGAAGTGAGGCTTTTTTTTTCCCAAGTACTGGCTTGTGGTTTTCACACAGGCTGTATAGCCTGTATTGAGCTCAGATGTGGGTTTGGGACCAGATCTGGGCAGTTATCACCAATACAGGGTGAAAGGTACATCTGGGGACCACTTAGCCTGATTCTTACGTGTATTACATGTAGAATGCTGTAAAGAACCAGTATGTGACCCCATTATTGAATTAATTATGAGGTATTGAAGTATAAGCAAGCTCTTTTGTCTGTTTGACACCTCATGATTATACTTATGGGAGAATATCCCACACTAAGACTTTTTTGGTCTAATTGGGAGATTTTGAGCTTAAAACTGGTTCATTGAGTAGCCCAGGATGTGTTCTACACAATCATACCTCATTTGGCATGGTTATCATTAAATGTGGCAAAGTTATGCCATGTACAAGTTTTCTTATACACATTTATTATTTTCCCAAAAACTGTATGAAGCTTTGTTTGCTCTATATCCTTTTTTCTGGATGAGATATGGGGAAAGGGATGGCACCATCAGATAGCCCTGGCTATTCTTGTTCCAAGAAAAACCCACTTTAGGTATCTTACGCTAAAACTGTAGAAGTTAGATGAGAGGTGAAGATTTTAATCACCCTTATTTCACCTTATCTTGGTCATAACTTCTGTAATTCTGGTACTAGCTTGGTTGGCTAGTACCATTGGATAGCTCTGACTTAGAGATCCATTTTGAATACCCATTTTATGGCGTTAAGCCTCCTCCTCTGTATTTCAGATGAGAGGTGAAAATTAAGGTTTATGCTCAGCAACAATTTTGAGCAGGAATAACTTTGTTATTCTTTGTCCTATGATGATGGGACTTGTATATTCGGAAAGGGGTGATTTTTGTCTTTCCTTTGATACCCTTTGAGCTGATTTGGCTCAGATCCATGTTTTGGTGGTATCTTGGCTATACCATTGATTTATGGTATTTGGCTGTCATGCTTGTGCTCTGGTTTTGAATCACAAGCTGACACACCCTCCCTCTAAAAAGGCTCTTCATTTATGAGACTGTTCAGTCCTCCCAGAGGCCCTGCATCTCCTTAGATGACAGTCCCCATCTTCTATGGTATCTTCATCCAACCACTTGTCTGAATCTGCTGTCTGGTTTTTAAATCTGACCAAGTACTGCCTCTGGTATTTACCATTCAATCTGATCTTCGTGGCCTTGATGATTTTCTTCACAGGTCCAGGGGAATCCTCCACTTCCACTATTTCTGGTGGGGTGGGGTTCTTCTTCCTCCAGGGGAATTTGTCCTCCTCTTTCTAAAACTCTTTCTTGAATGAACTCACTGGAAAGACTGGGTGAGGTCCCAGGTTCAATTCCTGCCCAGGCCCCCAAAATTTCAGGTTGAGTCTATGATAAAGGTTTATAATGGTATCTACAAATGTTAACTATTACTGTGACACAGTGAAAATGATATAAAAGGTTTTTGATAATGATAATAGATGGTTTAAAATAAAATATTAAGGGCTTTACTATAATATTATAGTGGTCGTGAGTGCTTCTGAAAGCCCAGGGTTCAGTCTTACTAGTTGGGTTACTATAATAAGAGCTACAATACTTAAGCTTAAAGTATAACCTGTTTATTTTCCAAGAGTTTAGCTGCTTTTGACAGTTTTACTACGTCAGAATTCAAGAGCAGGATGAGGAAACCTTTTCTGGCTGTGAGAAGGCCCCTTTTTATCTTAAAATAGGGTGAAAAGGCCTCTAGACCTTTCCACGTAGAGGAAGTGATGATTTTTCATTCCCATGTACTGGCTTGTGGTTTCACAAAGCCTGTATAGCCTGAATTGGGCTCAGATGTTGTTTTGAAACCACATCTGGGCAGTTCTCACCAATACAGGGTGAAAATCTTCATCTGGGGACCACATAGCCTGATTGTGACGTGTATTACGCATAGAATGCTGTACAGAACCTGTATGAGACCCCAGTATTGAATGCAATATGAGGCAAAGAAGTATGAACATACTTCTTTGTCTTTTTGATACCTCACAATCATACCTATGGGAGAATATCCCACAGTAAGACAGTATTGGTCTAATTGTTGGATTTTGAGCTTAAAGCTGCCAAACCTTTTCAGTTTTTGACATATTAAGCTCAAAGTTGGTTCATTGAGTAGCCCTGGATGTGCTCTACACAATGGTACCTCATTTGGCATTGTTATTATTAAATATGGCAAAGTTATGCCATGTACAAGTTTTCTTATACACATTTATGATTTGCCCCAAAACTGTATGGAGCTTTGTTTGCTCCATATCCTTTGTTCTAGATGAGATATGGGCAAATGGATGGCACCATCAGATAGGCCTGATTGTGCTCTTTCCAAAAAGACCCCACTTTAGGTATCTCACACTAAAACTGTAGAAGTTAGATGAGAGGTGAATATTTTAGGGGAGTGATATTTCCATGCCTCAACCTACAATTTATACCTACGCCTACGCATAGAATTGTGGATTCAGATACGCCTTCATGCCTTTCATGCATGTAATTTGCTAAATCCACACATCCAACTGATTACTAAATCCATGCCAAATAAGATGTTGATCAGATTTTTATCTCAGAAATCTGACAAAAAACTCTAAAATGAAAAAATGCTATATACAAGTGATCTGTGTACATTTGCGGAATAATTTTATTGATGAGGAATATACTCTTCTCCAATTTGATGCTGATTGATGTGAATGTGCCCTGGGCCACTGTGGTGGCAATTCAAGAAGAGGTAATTTGCCTATCTCATGTTCATTGAAAATAATGAGTATCCAATGATTACCATTTATGTGACCTAGGGAGATTGGATTCATAATTGAAACTCCACATGGACTGCATAGGGCTGGAAGGAATGTCTGTGGTGGGAATTTCTGGCAATCTGGATGGAAAAATACAAATGGACGCTAATATGTATTTGTCAATATTGGTCCATGATCCCATTTACTTAACCAGTTATCCATTCTTGTAATAGCTGTATCCATCAGATTATCTCTTATCTTATCCATTTCCACTGCTCCTCCAAATATTTGGTTGTAATAATTGCAATTCCTATCAAATCTTGTGTCACTTCTCTCCAGCTCTTTTCCTTTTGTGAGCTTGAAAGTGACAATCCCTTGATCACTGCATGGAATCCACAATTCTCATCTGCAGGAGGATTAACAATTTTCTCAATGAACTGGTGCATGAAAGGTGGCTGTATCTGATCAATATAGAGAGTCTTTGAAAAGGAGGTTATTTTCCAGTGATTCATTTTAATTTGAATTATTTCGGGGTCTCAAGTTTATTTCCAATTTTCCTATATCATTTAATAACTTTGTTTTTCTTTTTGTGGTAGTTTCATCATATTTGCTTTCCTCTTTTTGCATCAAATAGAACTTTTCCCCCTTCATAAATTGAGCTTTGGGACCAATAGTAGCTCTGTGCATCTTTTTAAGAAATCTTTTGTGACGATTCAGGATATCCTGCTGGATTTCAAACTTGTATGGAAGCCTTTTGGTAGACTTTACCCTCTTCCTTTTTAGTGATGGCCTACTACATGAAATTAAAGCCTTTTTGGGGTGACAAAGCTTAATGGTTGTGTATTGAAAGCTAAGTAGCTCCTGAATTTGCTCGATCAATTTTTTTTGTAATGGTATTTTGTGTCCATCAACTTCCTTTTCAATCTTTTCCATTTTTTTCAAATTGCATTGTGAATTAGAATCAATGTCCTGTTAAACATGATTTTAGCATGACTACCATCACACATATCAGAAATAAGATGCCACCTACTTCAAGAGGATTATAAAGTACATTCCATTGTGGATGCAAGTCTTCACTTCCAATGTAGCCTTTAGTATTAAGAAGTTTCTCAATTTCATGTGAGCAAGGAATCCCCATGCCATGAGTTAGTGTTTTGGAGCATGGCTGAAGATTTGGTTGGTGTTTGAGCTTTTGAAATTGGTCTTCAATAATTTTTATTTCTTTGATTGATATAGTGCCAAGTAGCTGGTTGAAAGGTGAGGAAACATCAGTCAATTTGCAAACTCTCTATTTTCCCATAGTATGGTGGATATGTTTCAATTGAATATCAATTTCTGTTTTGAAACTTTGGAATACTTTAGAAAGCTCTCCATTAGAATTATTAATAAACAATCTTATGTAGGAGTGTGCAGATTCAACATGGGAGCTGGATTGATTTCCTAGGGGAAGATTCTGGCTTGCCCAAGCAGTTACAAATTCTTCCTTGAATGGGAGTAGACTGTTTGAGATATATGCCCATGCTCCTGAGTAATCGTTTGACTTCTCATTGATTATTTCAAGATTGTTCTTGTATTCCTCAATTGACTTGGAACTGACCAGTAGGTTCCAGGATTTCTGATAATCCTTCCAATCATCCTCTTGAAAATATTTGCGCCAATTTTGGATAAGGTTTTTGTTTATGTGCCGCATGCAATAATTATGGATTGAGCTAGGAAAGACAAATTCAATGGCCATCTTCAGAGCTGGCTCACGATCCGTGACAATAACCTTGGGAATTCTGGGTGGCTGAAATAACATTTTGAGTTCTTGAAGGGCCCATATGTATCCATTGTCATTTTCCTGTTCCATGTAGCAAAAGGCTCATGAGAAGGTGTGTCCATTTGCAGTTTGGCCAGCAATTTGGAAAAGTGGCAAATTTTACTTTCATGTCCTCTAAGTGGCATCAATCAATATCACATGGTGTTTTATATGACCCAATTTAATGAATTCTGGGTGTGCAAAGAATAGGTTGGTAATCTTTCCATTTATATTAATTTTATTACTATGAATCCAATTGCTCTCTTTCAGAAGACATATTAGATATTCCAGTTGAGATTGACCATTTCTTTCCTTTATTGATAGATGTCCTTTGTAGTTATACAGAGTTCTGCTAGTGGTACAGGTATTTCCTTGGGAATAAAGCTGGCTTAAAATCTGATTAGGGAGGACATTTGCCTTCATCAATCCTTCAGCTTGCACAAGTTCTTTTTCATTAAGCGGACAATGAATGGGATGTACTGATGGGGTTGTAGAGGGTGGATCATTTTTCAGAATTTCTAGTGGGACTAAAACCCAATAGCCAGATCTGGTGATGTGAATTTTGTGAACTGCCTCAGAATTGATATCACCTAAATGGTAAGAACATAGTAAATACGTACAGTATATTTGATGACTTACTCAGAGCAGGAATAGAGCCTCTGAGCCTAAACTTGCATCCACATTTTTTTGTTGTTGACTGCCTCTGGGTAGGTCCTTTAAGGTTTATATATTCACCATATTGGTCACATGCCAAGTAAACATTCTTCCCTTTGTAAGAATTTTTCTTTGTTAATGCATAGCCATGACTTTTAGCCCACCTTTGGGCAAACTGGATGAGGGTATCTACATGATTGAACCTTTCAAGTGGAGGTGGTTCTAATTTCACTATATAGTTATTCAAATCAGTAAAATTGTAGTGGATGAATGGAAATATATGTAAGCTTAAATTTAGTGGAGTAATCATATTTATCTGGGTTGGTAATGAGAGTGAATTGTTCATTAGGGCCCAAAAAAGCAGGTGTGCAATGAGTAGTGGCCTGTATAGATGATTTTTTTCCTCAATATCACCTTTGAACTGAATTGTCCCATATTCATGTAGATTCAGAGCCTCAATGGGTTGTAATGATTCCATTCTAGAGGTCAAGCATTCAGGTGGTGGAAGGTTTTGGGGATTCAAGGTTTTCCCAGGTGTTAATAAAGTATTTTGAGAGGGATATGGGCACTCTGATTTATTATAATGGACTGGATGAGTATCAAATCGGGAGTAATCAGGCTCAAAGTGAAAGATAGGGGACATAAGGGGGTAGATGAGGATACTATTTGAAATAATTGACATGTTTGAGAAACAGAGGTCTAACACTCATTTTTGGTGGAATATATATTGATATGAATAGCTTAAAAGTCTTTTAATAATGATGGAATTTATATATTTTGTAAAAGATGAACACCTTTTCAATTCTTTCACACTGATATTGGCAACTTGTGGTTAGAGTGAGAATGATTTTGCAATAGAATTTTTGAGAAAATTATGATTATTCATGATTTGAATTAAGAGTTATTTAGTATTTTCAATTGAATCAACCAACATCTGGATATCAAAATAGAATCATACTAGAATGGATGGTGGGATGAAGCTCTATTCAAAGGGAGCTTTTGTTTAAGTTTTTCCAGGAACAATCCAAGAGAGATTTCTGAACACATCAAAATACACTTGGAACATTTTGGAAGTATTCAAATAGCTGTGTATATTTCTCAAATGGATCCTTGATCAATGTGGCAACTCCGAACAGGAAGATGAATTTGGTGACAGGTTTACAATTGCAGTCTAATCTCATCTCTCATTAGGTTCAAGTCTCTGACGGGAACAAATAAAAATTTCCCCTCAGGTCTTGTTATGTGTGGCACTATTTTTCATTCTGTATTCTCATATTAATTAGAAGCTTATAGACCAAAAAATTCAATAACCACATCCTGGCCCTCTTTTTCTCTTCATTGATTTTATAAAAAGGATTCTCATTTTACTTTGTAGGTTAGAACTACAACCCTTTCTTATAGTTTCATAAAAATACTTCCCTTCCAAGCACATATATCATCTTTATCTACAATTAGTTGTGTTTGTCTCTATGGACACCAATAGTAACACCTCTGATATGGGTCCTCAAAAGCAATTCAATTCTCCCAAATCTTCTGATATGGAGTGCCCATAAAGTGAAAGTATCATTGCCATTAGTACAGTCATCCCAAATCCACCTCCAGGATTTCCGGAATGTATGGTTTTTGGATAGAACTTACTTCTGGAAAAATAAGTCTTATCAGTATCTCAATTAATCAGAAATAATGCACGAAAGCAAAATAGAGGCACCCCATGCTCATTGGGCTTCTTCCACTGAAATATCTACTGAGGTGCTTTTTTGGTGCTGAAAGAGAAGTGATTACAAAGGAACAGTTCTTGAACAATTCATCACAAATAGCCCCAAGATTAGAAGGAATGTCCAAAGATGCACGTATTCCTCAATGTCAGCCTGTGACTCAAAACCAGAGCACAAGTATGACAGCCAAAATACCATCAACCAATGGTATAGCCAAGATACCACCAAAACATGGACCTGAGCCAAATCAGCTCAAAAAATATCAAAGAAAGAGGAAACTCACCTCTTTCTGAAAATATAAGTCCCATCACCATAGGACAAGAAATAACAAAGTTATTCCTGCTCAAAGTTATTGCTGAGCATAAACCTTAATTTTCACCTCTCATCTAAAATCTAGAAAGAGAGGCTTAACCCCATCAAATGGGTATTCAAAATTAATCTCCAAGCCAGGGCTATCCAATGGTACCAGCCAAACTGAGCTAGCACAAATATTACTGGAGTTATGGTCAATTTCAGGCCAAATAAGGGTGAACAAAACATTCACCTCTCATCTAACTTCTACAGTTTTAGTGTGGGATACCTGAAGTGGGATATTTTTGGAAAGGGCACAATCAGGGCTATCTTATTGTGTCATCCACTTCCCCATATCTCAACTACTGCAGAGGTTATGGGGAAAACAAGCTCAATACAGCTTTTTGCCTAAAACACGCAAATTTACAAAAATCTTGTACATGGGATAACTTTGCCATATTTAATGATACCCATATCAAATGAGGTACCATTGTGTATAGCAAAGACAAGGCTACACACCGAACCAATTTTGAGGTTGATATCTCAAGAATTGACAAAGTTATGGCTGTTTTAAGGTCAAAATGCCACCTGCTGTCATATACAGCCTTACCATGGGATAATATCCCATAACCATGAATATGAGGTGTCAAATAGACAAAGAAGCATGTTTTTACTTCAATACCTAATATGTAAATCAATACTGGGGTCCCATACAGTTTCTGTACAGCATTCTACGCGTCATACATGTCAGAATCAGGCTGTGAGGTCCCCAGATGAAAATTTTCACCCTGTATTAGTGAAAACCGCCCAGATGTGGTTTCAAAACCACATCTGAGCCCAATACAGGTTATACATGCTGTTTGCAAACCACAAGCCAGTACTAGAAAGTGAAAAAATCTTCACTTCCTCTATGTGGAAAAGTCTAGCACCCTTTCCACCCCATTTCAGGATAAAAAGGAGGCTTTTCACAGCCAGAATAGCTTTCCTCATCCTGCTCTTGAATTCCTACGTATTACAGCTGTCCAAAGCAGTTATACCCTTGGAAAATAATCAGGTATACTTCAAATTTAAGTATTGTAGCTTTTATTATTGTAACCCAACAGGTAAAAGTTGCACCCAGGGCTTTCAACAGTGCTCACCACCACTATATCTCTATAGTAAAGCCCTTAAATCTTAAATTAATCATCTATTATCAAATTTATCATCTTTTAAAATAATTTTTACCATGTCACAGTCATAGTTAAAGCTTGCAAATACTTATATACACCTTTATCATAGACTCACCCTGACATTTGGAGGGCCTGGCCGTGTTTTTTACTTATTCTTGGACCTTAAAAGTAAGTTTTTCTCCTTTTTATCATTTATTGACACCTGTTTTACCTTTTTTAGGCGTCATTTTCTCTATAAATGTATATTATATATATATATTTTTTTAATTTTTAAATAAATACTCATATATTATAGAGTATCTGTCATATGGCTAATAACCACAAGACCAGTATTTTTGGCGTGTTTTGTATATAAAAACACTTTTAAGCCACTAATACAGTCTTAATTCTTAATTAAATCAAGACAGCTCATACTGATAAACCAACAGTTGAGGCGTGTTTGGGCACATTGTTAACTCAATTGCCCTGTAATACACCATCTTTTGACAGATTATACTTGCTAATTACAAGTATTCTGTGAGATATTGGTATACAAACAGTATACCACATATCAGTAAGCTGAATTTTTGACGTGGAATTGTTAATTCAATTACATTGTCATAATACAATGGCATATTGTAATGATAACCACTCTAGAATCAGTAGTCCTAGTAATAGAAACATTACCCCCACTCAGAATGAAAATAACATTGTCACATCTGAGAGTAACATCAACAGTGATACACTGTGGTTACAAATGTCCCAATATGCTGAACAATCTGCAAAGCAGTTTGCAGAAATTAAAGCTAGCCAAGAGAGGATGAGACAAATTCAAGCCTCCTTGGAACAAATAGTTAAGAATCTTCAAGAAGGATATGCTCAACTGAGCAAAGCCTCTGAAGAAACCAACAAAAGACTGAATATAGTCTTTGAAGAACAACACCACAGCACAAGGGACAGGGAGTGTCTGGATCAAGACATTAACAAGTTTTTTAATGCCTACCATGGCTTGAAGCCCCAACCACAAGGCCAAGCTATGGAGAATCCATATCAACCAGATGACATCAAACCAGATGCCATGTTGATGAATAAGGCAAGATCTCCATCACAATACCAAGATGGAGATGGCATGTCTTATTTAGAGAAGGAAGCCTTGAAACAGCTTCCTGAGGCCTCAAACTGGCCCAAATTCTCTGGATCAGGAGAATATTATCATATGGAACTCATAGATTATATTTATGGACTCTTCATTGATGTACAAAGCATACCAGACTACTGGATCACTGCTAGATTGAATACTGCATGTAAAGGTCATGCAAGTATATGGTACACAGAAATGAAAGAAATCTATGGCAGAAGAAACTGGTCATGGTGGAAGAGTCAAATTATCCAAAAGTACAGTAATGGAACTTGGATATGGCAAAAGACCATGTCATTTGAAAATGACAAATACTCTGTGGACAAAGATCCATATGAGTGGTGTCTTAGACAGTCTAAAAGACTCAAAGCCATTGATCCTCAGATGAACATCCCAATGAGGAATCACAAACTCCTGACACAACTGCCAGGAGAACTAGAGCATGCAGTGAAATGCAGATGCAACCAAAATTGCACTTTAGATGACATAGCCAACACCTTACAAGACATAAGGAAAAGGACTAATATAGGGAAATTCACCCCATACACCAGGGAGAATCTCGCATCAATTGTTGGTGATTGACTTCACGTCGCACCGCTTTCAGTATAAAATCTTGCTTCAGTCGCGTTAGTGTCACTTTATAGTCACTGGATTTAGTGGGTCACGTCACGTCAGCGTCAAGACAACGTCAATTGTCACCTGTGTCACATGAGAATGTCACTCAAAGCCCAAACCCATTTCAACACTATTCACAATGTTTGGGTAATTTCACCTCATTGGCTTCCGCATCCCCACCGAATCCGCCCCAATGCTTCGCATGCTTACGAGCCCGCACCTCCCTCCAGATGAGACTCCGACACTGCCCCCCCATCTCCGTCCTCACCACTCCTTACGCTTTCACACCCCCGCTGTGGAACTCCTTTTGGTGTGGGATTGGATAAGGCAGTCCTTGAGGGGGAAATCACAGGTAAACAGTTTTGAATTGCTGAAATAATCCTGTAACCAAGGGTGCTAATGGTGTTTTAGCTGCCCCTGTGAATATACTAAACAATCTTGCTACAGAGCTCACAAATCAATATTTAAGATTGTGGCTTTACAACTAGAGAAGACTTTTCAGCAGTCTCTATCAGACCTATTCAATAATCAGACTAATGATAAAATAATAATAATTTTAAATAATAAATTTGTAGGTGATTTCAAGATGATAAGATAATAATTGAGTAGATAAATAATAGATAAAATAGTACTGAGTGGTGATTTTAAGGTGTTTTCTTTGTTGAAGGTATTTTGTTTAATGGATAATAGTTTAATATGAGAAAATTTAGTAATAGTGATAATATAATAATATTGTTTGGTAGTTTTAAATAGTTGTTGTTGGTAAATAATTTTGATAATATGTAAAATATATTTTGTGATAATAATAATAGTGATAAAGATTTTCTTCTAGTGAGAAGAGTATAATATAAATATTTTGTTGAATATGAATATTTCACTAATAGATGAATTTATAATATAGGCAGACCTACTGTTAACTACAGCTATTTATAAACCACTATTTAGTGTAATTTAATAACAATAATTTCTAGATTAACCTACTAGTAAGGGATGAATAATTATTCTCCTTCTTGGTATATAATTATTTGCATGAGGAAAGAGGAGAAAAATGAGAGAGAGAGGCCTCCTTTTATGTTGTGAGAAGTACCCATGGGCTCTCCATGTAAAGTGTTATTCTTGCCCTTGAGGTAATTTTGCTGGTGTAGATTTTTTGTAACAAAAGTCAGATGACCTATCTGCTACACTGTATTAGTAATCTTGCACAGCCTTGAGAGATTAATGCTAGTGTGTAAAATTGAGAATGGTGTCATATGACTGAGATATTTTTTCCATTTGTTTGGTCAAAATGAAGGTTGAGATGTTTTCCTTGGTGGGGATTTTGATAAAAATATCAGGTGACTTCTATTTTGCACTGCTTTAGTCAGCTTGCATAGCCTCGAGGAATTAATGCTGGTGAGCTAAGGATGAAGGTGGTGTCATGTGAATAAGCCCCTGTATAATTTGTTTGTAAGATTAATTTAGTTCCAGGTGATCATGCTGTGTAATGTGGGGATATCTTCTTGAGTTTTAATTCTTGATTACTGTAATTGCTGTGTGGTTTACAGTTTTAGTGTATTCCCCTTTCATGCAGCTATTTGAAATTGAATTGAGTTGTATTTGATGACCCTGAGGCTGTGTACTGTACAGATCATATGCATGTGGACTGCATAAGTCTTATTTGGGCTCCTGTATTGTTGTGTAATTTTTAAGTTTTCTTCTTTTTTTTTTAGTGGATTTTCCTGTATTGAATTGAATTGGATACTGTCATATGATCCTTGTGTCACATGAACTGTATTTGGTTACTATAATTGTTGGTAATATAGTCTTCTTGAGGGATTTAGAGTGGATATAATGTTACAATGTTACTTTTCCCATGTAATTTTGAGTTTCTGTATGTATTAAGCCTATTGTTGATCATGTAAGCCTTATATATAAGTTTTATTTTGTAACTCCATAAGATTGGACTCCTCTATTATTCATTTAATTATAGAAGTATATTGAATATTTCAATTCTGACTACCACATCTTCCATTCCTCCCTACTGTTGATGTTATTCCCGGGTTTTTTGTGATTTAAGCATGTCCTTTGAGTGGTGACTTCCTGAATTAGTCATTGGGATCTTGATTTTTCAACTTTTAAATTTCCAAAAAATTTCTTGAAACTGGTAAAAAGGTATGGAATACCACATCCCCCTCTCCATTTAATGCTGTCCCCAGCATTCCAGTTTCAAGTACAGAACCCTGGGTTCATAAATGAGAATTTTCTTTCTTCAAATTTTTATTTCAATAAATTCAGTTGATAATTTCCATTAATGGCTTGTTATATTGATTTTTAATCTCCATTTCTTCATATTTGATTTGTACCCTGTTGTTTCTTCTTTTTTGTTTGTTTATCCATGTTAATGTTGTCCCATATCATGTATACTGATTTAGGGTGATTTCCCTCTCCATTTGATAAAAATCTTTCCAGCTATTAATGACTCCTTTTAATCAATTATTTCCACCAGTATTGCCATAAAATAAAATAAATAAATAATATTAATAATAAATTGGTACAGTTTAAGGTCTTATCCAGGACCACAGCTTAAATTCTTGAAGTTTGTTTGATAAAAAAGATGATTTAGACAGTTTGAGGTCTTATCAAGGACCTTTTCTTGATGTAATTTTGTTTGATGATGGACAAAAATAAGGAAAGTTGTGATATTTAGACAGTTTAAGGTCATATCAAGGACCATTTATTGAGTTAAGTTGTTGATGATAAATAAATAAAAAAAATAGGAAATTTAGACAGTTTAAGGTCACATCAAGGACCTTTTCTTCAATTGTTTTTTTTTGTTGAATTGTCTTGATGAAAGATAAAATAATAATTAAGACAGTGCAAGGTCTTATCTAGGACCTTTTCTGAAATTGTTTTTTTTCGTTGATAAGATATATAAAATATTTGGACAGTTTAAGGTCTTATCTAGGACCTCTACTTGAGCAGATTCTTGTTGAATTTGTCTTGATGAAAGATAGAATGATGATTTAGACAGTTTAAGGTTTTTTCTAGGACCTTTTCTTGCAGTAATTTGGTTGGTATTATTGTTTTACTAATTTGATTGATTTTGGTGAGTTTTGTTTTGTTGTCTTTCCTCTTATTGTATTTAACAATGTTGAGACCCCATATGTTCTTGAGTAAAATTAATACCCATGTCATCCTCTTCATGACAGCTCTACACTATAACCCATTGATGATTATTAAATGGGTGGGCACCCCCCTCTCCATTTAATAATTGTGACCTACTTTTCATCTTTTATAATAAAGATGTGTTGTTTTGTTTTGTTTTTTTTTTTTTTTTTTAAATAATGATAATAAATTTAATTTTAATAAATTTACTTTTAATTTTTTTTTAATAATAATAATAAATTTAATTTAATTTTACCAGTAATAATAATTTTAATGTTAATAATAAATAAGAATAATATTTTGAATGTAATATAAATAATAGTAATAAATTAAATTTAATATAAAGAAACAATGATATTTATTTATTTTATTATTTTTTTTATTATTATTTATTTATTTATTTATTTATTTTTTTTAATAATAATAATAATTTTAATTTTAATAAATTTAATTTAATTTTAATAATATAATTTAATTTTAGTAATAATAATTTTTCTAATTTTTAATAAATTTTAATTTTAATAATTTTTTTTTTTTCTCTAATTTGAAGTAGCTGGGTGTGAATACTTCAAATTTGAAATGTTTGGTTTTGTTTTCTCGCCGCGGGTGTCTCTTCTTCTGCCCGCTCAATCTGATTTTCTTTTTATCATTTTTTTTTGTTTGTTTTATTATTAGTTTATTTTTTATTTATTTATTTCTATTTATTTTGCAACGTTTCTTTTCTTTTGTTATTATCATTTCTTCTTTTCGTGGCTTCTTCCTCCATCTTTTGACGCCACGTCTGGTATTTCTATGTTGCGGTTGGTTTCTATCAATGCCAATCCTTATTGTTGGCCGTAGTTACTTTGGTACGTTATTTTGTTTTTCTTTTATATATAGATTTTTTTTTCTTTCTTTTGATAAGGTATTGGCGGGTTTTAGGGTGTAACGCCATGGCATGCATAAGTTTTGGGGCATATGCTCAGCGAGGTACGTCCTGCTTTGTTTCTTTTCTTTTCTTATTTTTTTTTATTTTATTCATTCTTTGATCATAATGCCCAACTTAGTGTTTTTTATGAATTCATCCGATGATGGTCAAGAGTCCATTATTGTATTTTATAGGGGGATCCGTTATTTGATCAATTGCGTTCGACACAATGATCCACAATCAACGATGGCTACTATTATTCCCCCCGCTTCCTCTATTCCGATTACGAGTTTGCCTGAAACTAACCTCGTTCAATCGACCTTGGCTTTTTGTAACGAATCGATCGGTCCAAATAATCCTTCTCCCGTTTGCACCAACGGTATTCATGGGCCAACTTCATCCGAAATCGCATCCATCTTTGGCGATTCGATTCCCCCTTTTGTTGATAGTTCCCGCATTTCCTCACCTATTCTCAATCCTCCACCTCCTTATGAACCCCGCGCTATTTCTCCTTTGGCTCCTACCTTACCATCACGTCGCGACAATCACTTCAACCAAATTTACGAGGCGTTCGATCGTCTATTCCGGCGTTACGTTCAGGACTTCCACGAAAATTACCATGAAACAGCGGCATCATCGTCTAATCCTACCGGTTTTCATTGCTTACGTTCGTCTTTGCGTATGGTTATGGAGTTGTATAACCAAATGTCCGAGTACGTTTTTTTTTTTTTTTTTTTTTTTTTTTACTAATTTGATTCTTTACGATGTAGGATCCTCGATGAAGAAACTGAATCGTCGTCATAGAAGCTGGATGACCCTAAAAAAATCGCTTCCTTTTTTTTATTTTTAATTTTTGAAAAAAAAAATACAATTAAATCCCAAAAAAATACATTTCATTTACTTTATTATTTTTTATTATTTTATATATATATATATATATTTATATATATACTACTTTTATTTTGTTTTATTAGGTGGTTGGGGTAAAAGGGTTTGAAATAAAAAAAAACAATACATGGTCCTTTTGATTCTCATGCCAAGCCCCCATTAGCTGTAAGATAAGAAGAGAAAAAAAATACTAAAAATAAAATTAAAAAAAAATAAACAATAAAAAATAACAATAAAGCAATAAAAAATAAATAATATTAAAACTTAAATAACCATAAAAAACAAAAATAATAATAAATAAGATAACAAAAAGATAAAATAAGAAAAAAAATGAAATAATAATAAAATAAACAAAAATAAGTAAAAGTAAATAAATAAATGAATAAAACTAAGAAAAATAAAATTAAAAAAAAAGTATTATTTTACATCTATATATATATATTTTTTTTTTTTTTTATTTTATTTTTTTTTTATTTTTATTTTTTTTTATTTTTGAATTTAAATAATAAATGGGGTTAAATGGTTGATAAGATGAATAGTTAGTGTCTTACCTAGCCTTTGATATATGAAGGGTTTAAGGGCTAATCTGTGGGTAAAAGAAAATTGTCCATCTTTAATATAAAAGGAGGTGTTTTCTCCCAATTCCCCAAATCAATAATAATAATAATAATAATAATCTTTGTGTCTTTACTAATAAGACATTTTGAATATCCAAAGTGAATTAATAAGAAAAAAGAATTAATTGTATAAGAAAACATTTTCATTTGGGTTCAACCTGGCCAGTTATCCTTTTGATTATGTATTGATTATTTGACTTCATTAATTTCTTCACATATATATTCTTGATTTGTTTGTGTGATTCTTCCTTTGGGTTAAATTCTTGAATGTGGTGATATTATTGACTATGATATTTAATATTGATGAGGGTAAATTATAGAGTAAAAAATTGAAATTTCCCAGAATTTCATCCCAAAAACTTAAATCATAAAGGATGGATTTAAGAAATAGACACCCACCCTAATTTTTTTAGTTGAGTTATTTTTTTTTATTTTTATTTTTATTTTTTTTTACTAATACATAAGATAACATGGAATAATGATACTGATTCACTTGAGACTCTTTTTTTTTATATATTTTTTTGATATTTGATTTATTTATTTATTTTTTTTTTTATATTTTTATATATATTTTTTTTTATGGATATTTGATACTAGAATAAGACTAAAATTTATGAAATAATAAAGAAAAATGTTTAATTATAATAAAAAAAGTCACTGATAATATGAAAATTTGTTGTCAAGACCTTTCTTGAATTTGGCCTTCTTAGCTGTAAGCTCATTTCTTCTTTCTTCATTGATATATTGATCTTGAAAGTCTTCATTATCATTACTGTAATCCTGGATAAGTTTTCCATTTATATCATTATTTTCCGTCCAATCCTCTTTTTGTGTTGAAATTTGATATTGCCTTGCCAAATGGGCTTGCAAACTTGGGCATATCTTTTTATTCTGAGTGATCCAAAAATATTCCTTTTCTTCCTTGGTCTTCTTCTTCTTTTTACTACTTTTATCTTTTATTTTCTTTGATTCATTCTTCTTTCCTTCTAGCCACTTTATATGCTGAACTGAGCATTGATGATCTTGTTCAGTAATTTTGTAAAGTTCCAAGCTGCAGTTTTCATTCCTCAAAGGCTGCCAATTGGTATAGCCTTCCCAGGGAAATTGGTCTTCTGTAAGTAAAATTCCCTCTGCTTCAAGTTCTTCAATATTTGTTTGTTCTAAGAAAGTTTCTTGATCCTGTTTCTGTTGTCTGTTACTGATTTCTTCATTTATTTCTTCATTTTTGTTCATTTGGCTTTCCTTGGCTTTGCCCAAAGAAAAGTGATTTGTTTCCAGATTCAAATTGGTATTTTCTTTATCAGAGTGATGGTGTGGGGTAGGTGAGTCCTCCTCTTTGTCATTTGCTGAATGATTTGTAGAATGAGAACTACACATATCATTTGGCTGTGGTTTCTTTTCCATAAAATATGGTTCTATAGGATTTCTGATGTTGGTAAAATCTTGAGGTTTTGGGTTAAATGGAACTTCATTTTTGGTAATTTCACTTCCTTTTTCTACAGTTACCACTTTCTTGATAGCTTTATTTTCAGGTTGGATTTCCTTATTCAACTCTCTGCTTGGGTTGAAATTTTTAAGGTGTTCAGAATATTCTGGGAATGTTGGATCCTTATTGGATGTATGGATATGACACAGGTTATTTTCTATCGGAAGATAAGTTTCTGATTCTTCTTTTGGGTCCTGAATTAGCTCTTTGGACAACTCTTGTTCTGATTTTCTTATTCCAATTTTTGAATTTTGTAGGTTTTGTTGAGTAACATCTTTATTTTGCATAATAAGCCTTGGGTCAATGTTTGCCATATTTGAGGGGAAAAGTTGAAGTTTCTGAATTTCATCATTTTCTTTTTTTAGTGATTCTTCTGGTTGGAGTATCCTTGAAAATAAAATTGGTGGAATGGTTACTTCTTGTGGTAAGAGTGATTTATCTTTATCCCCATTATTTTTTATGTTGGGTTTTCTGGATGCTTTCTTAAAAGTGGCTTGACCATAATAATTTCCATTTGTTGATTGATTTTCCATGATATATTCCAGTTTTTTGTTTAATTCTTCAGATTCTTTAGGCTTTGAAGTTGAGCTATCACTTTCTTCCTGAACTAAAGAGTGGTCTTGATGTTTGAGATCCTTATTTATGGTAATTTTATGTTTGAGAGAAATTTCTTTTAAGGAATTTAATGCTGTTGTATTAGAATTAGAGTGAAAATTCCTTTCTCCCACTGTGACATTAATTATTGACATAACTGGTTTTACACTTGATTTCCATTTATTTTTGAATATTCCTCTTGAAAGGGACTTCAATGCTTTGATAGGTGAGAAGAGTTTGGTGAGTGGTTTTCTTCTGATTTCTTCAGGATTTTTGAGATTATAACTGTTGATGGCTTGAGATATTTGGTGACAACTATTTCCATTTTCTCTTCTTAGAATTGTAATTCCGGTAAGATTTATTCCTTTAGGCTTTGGCTTGATATTTTCTGTATTAACTGGGGCTAATTCCATTTTTACATCCCTTTTACCTTCAGATTTCATTATTTCTTTTTCCTTAAATACTTGGTGAGGATGTTCTTCTGAAATTTCCTGATTATTGGAACTTGGTCCTTTCTCTACTGGTAATTCTTTCCAATCTTCCAATTTAGAAACTGCACATGTTTCCATTCCTGCTGGTGGGTTTTCTCTCCATCCTACCTTCTGTGATGAACAAATTGGTAAGCAAAGCCTTCTTCCATCTGGCTCTATATAACTGAATATTTCCCCCTTTTGTTGAGAAAAGTCTAATCTGATGTTATTATCTGCAAGGAAGGGCCTTCCCAATACTGTGTGTACTACTCCCCTTGCTACAAAAAGGTGTATATTTCTTTCTTCCCCAGTGACTAAAGTAATTGGGGTAAATTCTGCTAATCCAACAATTGAAGTACAGTGACCACCAATCCCCCTTAAATTCATGTTGAGACATCTTGTGGTGAGTCCTGCTTTTATTGCTGAATCTTCTGGTATTATGTTCAATTCTGATCCTGTATCTACTAATGCCATTATTTCATGTCCTTCTTCACCTAGGTAAACTTGCATAAATCCCAATGGACAGGCATAATGTAGTTTGGGCTGTTCATAATCTCCTAAATGGTGGTTTATGAGTTTGGTTTGAATTTCATTTGTGTCAAGTGAGTTGATTGAGTTTCTATCTTCTGCTGTCAAATTTTTAAGCTGGTTGATAACTTTGGGTGACATGATAAGAACTTGTTCTAAGGTGAGATTTATCTTCTGATCCAAAACCTTTTTGATAATTTGACTCATGACCTCTTGAAATTCTGTGTGTTCTTGCTTGATATTCTTGTTTTTAATAGTACTTTGAGTCAATTCAAACTTCTTTCCAGAATTCTGTTTTTCTTTGACTTCTGCGATAACTTCTTCCTCTTTGAACTCTTGAGGTTTCTTGAATTTAGTGGGAATGATTGTTTTTTCCACTGTACTCTGTTCATCTTCAATATAGGCTCCAGGTATGTTTGGTTTTTTTTCAGTGGTGTTTCCATTGTTTTTGGTAATGATTTTGTTGGTTCTTTACTTGGCTGCTCATTTCTTGAGGATCTTTGTTTGGTGTTTCTCAATCCATAGTTATTGAGAAATGGATCATTGGCTGATGATATGGTTGGTGGCTGCCAGCTTCCCCAATCTTCAATTTTGGCTATAGCTGTTGCAATGTCATTTTTCTTTACTTGTATTATGTTTACTTCTTTTGGTTGGTGTGTTGGTTCTTTAGCTTCATTTTCTTTCCTTTTCTTGGTAAGTTCTTCTTGTTCTTTTGCAAAGTCTTCCACTAACTTCTTTGGTGATATTTTCCCATCAGTTGGTACTCTTTGCCAATTGGGAAATAAAAATCCACCTCCTTGTCTGCTGACCCATTTTCTATTTTGATCTTCAAAGAGGTAGTTGCATCTATTCACTGAATGTCCTTCCTCCAAACAGTAATAACATTTGACATAGGGTTTTGGTATGTTTTGTGCTGGTGTATAAGGAATATGCCTTTGTGAGAATGGTGATAAGCTATCTTTTGGGTACCTTGCTTGATTTTCCTGCTTGAATACCTGTCCTGTTTTATTTTGAGGTAGTACTGCTTCTGTCAATTCCTTAATTTGCTTAATGAAGTCCTTTATTTCTTTCTTTTCTTCTTGATCCTGAATCCTGGGTCTTTGTTGTTCTTTAATTTTATTATTAAGCTCCTTTAGTTGATTTAGGGCATTTTCCATTGTTTCATCTTCAAATTGTACTTTCTTTGCTTTTGCCTTATTTATATGTGGTTGATTTAATTCATAATGGGAGTTTGTGTCTTCAGCTCTGTCCCTTGATATGATCACAGTTTCTAGTTCTTGCTCTATATAGCTCTTCAATACTTTCATTTCTGGTACAATATATCCACCATCCCTTGCTTGGATCATGACCTTATCTCTTCTCATCTCCTTAATTATGGAAGTCCTAATTTCAGGTGAAAGACTTGCATAGAGCTCTTCATTGTGCTCAACTTCCCTTCTAAAATATCCATATTTGTACAGATAATTTGTGATCTTTTCATATTCTCCAATAAATCTCTTGTATTCAGCTAGGTTTCTAATTCCTCCTGCTTGTTTGGTATTATTGAAAATCTTCTCCAAAGATTCTGGTCTATATCTTCTGTCTGGCTCTACTCTTCCCCATTCTGTAGTAAAGTCTTCTTTGAGTTTTGTCCAGTTCTTCTCTTCATAACCTTGCATTGCTTCAATTTTCTCCTTAACTTCTTCAGATGCTGACATAAAAATAACTAGTCTTGCTATATCTTCTCCACTAGCTCCTTCAATTTCAGCTGCTGCTTCCACTCTTTTTATGAATTTTTCTACTTCATTACCATCAAAAACAAGATTATAATCTTTAGCTCTTATCTTAACAATAGGAGATGTTACCTTAGAAATTTCCTTTTGTAATGGGCTTGGATGGTTTGGTGTAGTTAAAAATACCTTCTTTGGGATACTCTGTGATCTTTGTTCTGTTTTGGGTGTGGATGTTGCTCTAGGGCCAGGTGTAGGTGATATTGGTGAGTCTTCAGGCCTAACATGCCTTTGTAATGTTTGTTCACTTGGACTGGCTCCGGGTGTGTAAGATGTTTGTTCCCTTCTTTTTCCTTTCTTTTTACTTTGTGTTAATAATAAATCTTGCGTTTGCTTCATAAGACTTTGTATCTGTACTGTTTGATCCTCCTCTTCACTTTCTTCTGCATACTGTCCTTCTACAGTATCTTCAGGTAGTGGTGGTAAGTCAGATGTTGATTGTTGATTCATTTCTACTTGGTAAACTGATCCTTTAAATTCTTTTGTACTTTGTTTGTTTTTCTTTGCTTCTTGAATTAACTTGAAGAAAAATCTCCTTAATTCTTCTTTTTCCTTCTGTTCTGTTCTTGGTGTTGCAATAAGTAAATCAATATCCTTGGGTGTTTGATTTTCTGGTGTTCCTTCTTTTAATGGATAATAAAAATGGTATGATTGATTTGAGGATTGTGATGCTGATGATGATTTGGAATGTGATTTGTTTCCAGGTTCCAGATTGTATGAGAGTGTTGATGGTCAATTCTTGATAATGATAATTACTTTTGTGAGTTATGTTGATTTGATTATCTTCTTTCTTGATTATTGACTGATTGTTGAATGTTGAAGTTGAACTGGCCACTGTTGGGACACCAGATGTGGAACTCCTTTTGGTGTGGGATTGGATAAGGAAGTCCTTGAGGGGGAGTTCACAGGTAAACAGTTTTGAATTGCTGAAATAATCCTGTAACCAAGGGTGCTAATGGTGCTTTAGCTGCCCCTCTGAATATACTAAACAATCTCCCTACAGAGCTCACAAATCAATATTTAAGATTGTGGCTTTACAACTAGAGAAGACTTTTCAGCAGTCTCTATCAGACCTATTCAATAATCAGACTAATTATAAAATAATAATAATCTTAAATAATAAATTTGTAGGTGATTTCAAGATGATAAGATAATAATTGAGTAGATAAATAATAGATAAAATAGTACTGAGTGGTGATTTTAAGTTGTTTTCTTTGTTGAAGGTATTTTGTTTAATGGATAATAGTTTAATATGAGAAAATTTAGTAATAGTGATAATATAATAATATTGTTTGGTAGTTTTAAATAGTTGTTGTTGGTAAATAATTTTGATAATATGTAAAATATATTTTGTGATAATAATAATAGTGATAAAGATTTTCTTCTAGTGAGAAGAGTATAATATAAATATTTTGTTGAATATGAATATTTCACTAATAGATGAATTTATAATATAGGCAGACCTACTGTTAACTACAGCTATTTATAAACCACTATTTAGTGTAATTTAATAACAATAATTTCTAGATTAACCTACTCGTAAGGGATGAATAATTATTCTCCTTCTTGGTATATAATTATTTGCATGAGGAAAGAGGAGAAAAATGAGAGAGAGAGGCCTCCTTTTATGTTGTGAGAAGTACCCATGGGCTCTCCATGTAAAGTGTTATTCTTGCCCTTGAGGTAATTTTGCTGGTGTAGATTTTTTGTAACAAAAGTCAGATGACCTATCTGCTACACTGTATTAGTAATCTTGCACAGCCTTGAGAGATTAATGCTAGTGTGTAAAATTGAGAATGGTGTCATATGACTGAGATATTTTTTCCATTTGTTTGGTCAAAATGAAGGTTGAGATGTTTTCCTTGGTGGGGATTTTGATAAAAATATCAGGTGACTTCTATTTTGCACTGCTTTAGTCAGCTTGCATAGCCTCGAGGAATTAATGCTGGTGAGTTAAGGATGAAGGTGGTGTCATGTGAATAAGCCCCTGTATAATTTGTTTGTAAGATTCATTTAGTTCCAGGTGATCATGCTGTGTAATGTGGGGATATCTTCTTGAGTTTTAATTCTTTATTACTGTAATTGCTGTGTGGTTTACAGTTTGAGTGTATTCCCCTTTCATGCAGCTATTTGAAATTGAATTGAGTTGTATTTGATGACCCTGAGGCTGTGTACTGTACAGATCATATGCATGTGGACTGCATAAGTCTTATTTGGGCTCCTGTATTGTTGTGTAATTTTTAAGTTTTCTTCTTTTTTTTTAGTGGATTTTCCTGTATTGAATTGAATTGGATACTTTCATATGATCCTTGTGTCACATGAAGTGTATTTGGTTACTGTAATTGTTGGTAATATAGTCTTCTTGAGGGATTTAGAGTGGATATGATGTTACAATGTTACTTTTCCCATGTAATTTTGAGTTTCTGTATGTATTAAGCCTATTGTTGATCATGTAAGCCTTATATATAAGTTTTATTGTGTAACTCCATAAGATCGGACTCCTCTATTATTCATTTAATTATAGAAGTATATTGAATATTTCAATTCTGACTACCAAATCTTCCATTCCTCCCTACTGTTGATGTTATTCCTGGGTTTTTGTGATTTAAGCATGTCTTTTGAGTGGTGACTTCCTGAAATAGTAATTGGGATCTTGATTTTTCAACTTTTAAATTTCCAAAAAATTTCTTGAAACTGGTAAAAAGGTATGGAATACCACACCGCCCTTACCATCTTTATGCTCACATGGTGCACTCCGGACATCACTTATCCTTATGCTCGCTAAAGTTCCCTCCCGATATGCTCCCGACACTGCTTACCATCCTTATGCTTGCGGAGTGCACTCCCGACATGCTCCCGACACCACTGATCCTTACACTTGTGTAGTGCCCTCCCAACATGCTCCCGACACTCCTTATCCTTACGCTTGTGTAGTGCCCTCCCGACATCCTCCTGACACTGCTTACCATCCTTACGCTCGCAGAGTGCCCTCCTGACATGCTCCCGACACCACTTATCCTTACACTTGTGTAGTGCCCTCCTGACACCAATTATCCTTATGCTTGTGTGGTGCCCTCCCAACACCACTTATCCTTATGCTTGTGTAGTGCCCTCCCAACATCCTCCCGACCCTGCTTATCATCCTTACGCTTCCGTACTACATCCATAGTGTACGGTGGCTTGTTGGCGTACACAATGGACGCCATCGCCAAAATATGCTGAGTGGCCTTCTCTGCCAACAGGACCTAAGGGGAAATTGGTCAGTATATTCACAATGCTGTGGTTAGGGCTTAAATCATGAGACTCACAAATTAAAACCTAATAAGTGGACTATTTAAGACAAGAATTGTGTCTCCTGTTTCGCCGACAAAACCATTTTATTTCATATCATTCAAATGGAACACTTTGCTTAGTCCTTACCTCATGAGTGTTGAATAGTTCAAAAGTTGACTTTAGTAGGTTTCTCACTATTCAACTTTATTCAATGTCTCACAGGGAAGTGATTTCATTTGCATGATATGAAATAATTTGCAAAACATCGCCTCCTTCAATTTCCCGACAAATCGCATTTTGCAAATGCAATTATTTTACTTCCACCTTTTTTCTTCAATTTGGATATTTTTATTCAAAAATTTTCAAAAAAGTTATCAATCAACTCGTCACCATCTATTTGCTTGATATACGACCTCCGCTATGGCCCTAACCCCGGGAAATTCAACTGAATGCAATTAACGACCAACTTCAGCCCCAGAGAGTGGAAGGGAAATCTCTGATACCGTCAGTAGTCGTGAATTAGGCATTGAAGTAGAGAGCCAGTCACATGAAGATAATCAAGATCCACCAGTTCTTCCAGAATGTGAGTATGCATCCATCCTGAATATTTCTAATCTCCCAAAACCTGATATTGTGTCATAGCCTTTATTTCAGGTCAGCCTCCAAGCTCTCAGAAACCGAATTTTAAAAGTTATGAGAAGGAAAAGACTGTTGAACCTTGTGCACCGACAGAAGATGATGGGCAAGATGATGTAATTTTCAGTGGGGAGGTGGAAATTATATCCAAGGAACAATTTGTCTCCAACATTGCTCAAACAATCCCAAGGCTTGAAAAAATTCAAAATGATAGTAAAATTCCTGATTATGTGCGTCAAAAGATTGCTGAAGCCATGAGCCTGCTCAAAATGGATTTGAACCGTAAGTCCATTACTAATTCAAAACAAAAGTGATAAAAATAGCTGCTTACAATATATGGGCAGGTGTGGAGGTGGGAGGATCTCGAGTCGTAATTGGATTTCCAGGCAAAGGATTAGGCAAAAGACCAAATATACATGCGACCAAAAAAAACAAACAAAAAACGCCGTACCTTTGAAGCCGCAAACGATTCTCGGGATCAAGGTCATGAAATTATCAATGTTGAAGGGGACCATATTGATAATGAACCTCCGCATACTGAACCCCCCCCCAATACTCAATGAAACAATCCATGAGGAAGCTCCACATACTGAAAGCCCCCCAATACCCAATGAAACAATGCATGATGCAACTCCTCCCGCCTCTCCTCGGAATATTCAAGCCTTTCAAGAAAGGGAAACAATTAAACATGATACAATGGGACAAGATATGACTGATATAGTTCCTGAACCTGAGCCCAAAGTGTCATTGTCTGCTAATTTTCAAGGAATATTTTTATCCCGCATGGAAGAGTTTGCAGGCATTTTGAATTATCATTTCAATATTACTCAACAATCATGGAAAAGGGGGCTTGATAATATCAATAGTATTTACAAAAATTGATGGGACAATTTACCAACAAAAGATGCTCATACATTCCTGCCCGTTGGTATTAAGGTGATCAGTAACCAAGAACTTAAAATGTCGGCCTGGCTGGAGGACCTTGAGATGGCAGGTGAGTTTTATCTTTGTGCATGATACATGATTATTGGCTGTTGACTGGTGATATAAATTGCAATATACAGGGTTAGATTTTTTTAAGCCAACAGAAACAGAAAACTTTTTTGATCACAACATTTGGAATCTCAAATTGATGAAGGAATCAGCTAAACCTCCAGAGGATCTCCCAAAATCTGAATACTCCTTCTTCAAAATGGTTCAGATCCTTCTTTACCCCTCCAATCCAGTTAAACATTTTTGGGCAAATCTTCTGTTTGAATCCATTAGTTTAGTCTCATACGATGTGATTGCACCCAAACCATATGTTGCACCAACATCAAATTCAACCGATCCTCTTGGACTCGAACGGGGGGCAGTTGAATACCTTGCCTCCTGCTTGAATAAATCGAAGCAACGTGCAACACAACTGAGCATTGAAGGTGGCGGGGGTGACAATGAGATATTCACAAAGCCGCACAAGAACCTGGAGGATCTAATGGATACATTTATCCATTTCATGATTGCGTACAACATGGTACGTGCACATACAAAGGTCGAAGTTAATGGCATCAAAGGCAAACTCAAAAAAAAATGAGACCATCAAAGATCTTTTGGCATGTCACAAGAATCTCAGAATAAATTGAATTTGCTATGGTATATTAGCGGCATTCTGTGCAGTGGGGGTTCGTGGTTTGATGGTATGCTCAGATGACTGGAGAACAAGCTCAGTTAAAGGGGCTTTATCACTAATTGACATTTCCGAAAAACTTTCAGAGGGTAAAAATTTAGTGGAGCCAGTGTGGCTACGTACTAATAAGTATATATGTAATTTACTGAATAAAAGTTTCTTCTCAGCAGAGTCTTTTAACCCCACTGTACCTCTTAGATTTGAATTTGCACGATGCTTAGTATTAGACTTTGGTGATGCCTGGGTGTCGAAACGCGGTCTTGGTTCAAGTGATGAGGTCACCTTGACTGTACCCAGGTCAGCTAAACTCACAACCAGGATTGACCCGTTTTAGATTAGCTTTGTACTAGATAGATTGTAATTGAATTTTGCAAAGTGATTTATAAATTTAATAATCATGACTTCCAATCCTACTACTGCCCGGATGCCACAGTCTGAGTACCAATAGTAATTGTATGGCGGCATGCCTCCGTACATCATTGCAAAGACTCCGACAAGACGCAAGCTGAGTCAGGCGTTGTGCGTGCGAGTAGCACACACGGGGGCATTGCGGGAAGTCGCGTTTATCACTTCCTGCCAGCCCATAATAGGCCAAATGTTCCTGTGTCTTTCAAGAGGACTAGGATAGCTAGGGATCCGCAGCAGGATGCATATTGCATTTGCGTGTGCTTGCAATATTCCAAATGGTTGGATTGGAAAGTGATTTCATGGGAACATCAATATATAAAAGTGAATAATGCACTATCCACTGCAATTTTCAGGTTCAGGTATTTGAGATCGCAAATTCGCAAAGGTCAGGTGTGATCTTTCTTTTTAGCCGCAATTAAAAAAGATTCATCAACCGCAATTCAATTTAGGTGATATTAATAAATCAGTAATCATTGGGCTTCATTTCATTTTCTGCTGAAAGCATGCCATTCACGAAAAAAGGAAAAGAGCGTAAAAGGGAACTCACGAGAAAGCGTCGGGCTGAGAAAGGAAAGTGTGAGTTGCTCACTTAATCTCAGTGTATATATAGAGATATATATATATGCTTCCAGATTTATGTGGCACCCTCATTGGGCCCCACGGAAGAACATTGGCTTCAGTCTGTTCAGATTGTGCCAATGTCATGTGGGCTCCCACAGGGAAGTCAAAGGATGTGTGCCAAAGAAAGCTCCTTGGCAGTATCAGATATCTTGTGTGCTTCAACACATAGTGATCCCTCACCCACTTGGGAATAGTGGGAGATCCCAAAAGAAAAATGAGCACAAAACGACCCGAATGAATAGGTTGTTTTCCTCCTCTCGCCCAACAGCACAAATATCAATGCCAGTATCAGCAAATATCACCCCAAGTGAAATTCGGAGGGTTGTGGATGTCAATCAGATCAAACGCATTCACTTTGTCCGTGTGGACATTTTCTCTTCAACCGGATTACTCATTGGCCTTGCCAAATTCCGACCATTCACAACAATGAGTGAAGTCGAGGTCAATCAATGGGATGAATTATCACAATTCTTATTTCGCGAAAAGAGATTCACCAACCCAATTGCAACCAATGGAGCATTACTTGGGGGATTTATGTTCGCGATTGGGTGGCGCAAATGCAGCACGAAGAATGAACAATTTGGTCTGTATGGAAGTGTTGGGAAAATTGAAAACGCAAAAGATGAATGGCGGAAACAAGGTGCCAATCTTAGCTTGGTGGGTTGCATTCTAGGTCAATCCTTACAATATGTTGGGGATGATTTATTTGAGAAGATTCAAAATTTCTACAATTCATTGGGGGTTCCATCTTTTGATCAAGTTAACTATGAAGCCAATATGCCCGCAAATAAGGGTGCATTCGAGTTTGCTTCTGCACTCACTTTCACCATGAATGGATTCAAAAACGCACCTCATGTTGATAAGGATGCATTGCTGTATGCTTCGGGATGGTGGTTTCAAGCTGATAAGTGGACCGGCCAAATTCAAAGAGATGGGTCAAAGCGGTGTATGGGGGGAAAATTGATTTTCCCAAATGAGCATTTTTGGATTGATCTCTCCGCATGTCATGGGCTCATTAAGGTAGTGTGGGCCAGTAGTACATTTGCTCATTATACTGATCCAGCACAGGACAACAAAAGAACGACACTAGTGGGTATGTCCGCACAATGCTCAAGCAGGTTAGCAAAAACAATGTGGCAAAAAAGCCATGGCTATTATGAGATTGGCGAGAGAGCGGGCTATCAAATCAGGGATGGTAATACAATCTCATGCCGATTCAAAGAATGAGGAGATTTGCATGTGTGTTGGGTAAATAATGGTGGGGTAAGGCAGAGGACAATATACACCAGGATTGGATGGTTTCGAGTGCGGGAGATGGGGTGTCTCACATGAAAAAGGGGTGAAGTGGATTATGTACGGTGGCATGCCACCGTACATCTGTCCTGGTTTCTTGCTATTGTCCAGGATGCCGATGCTTCACACACAAATCCTTATGCTTGTGCAGGTTCCAACAATGCTAAAAGCTCCTTATGCCTATATGGGGTGCCGACGCTTCACACGCCAATCCTTACGCCTGTGCAGGCTCCCGAAAATTTACATGCCAATCCTTACGCTTGTGAAGGTTCCCAAAAATGCTAAAAATTCCTTATGCCTGTACAGGCTTCTGACGATTCACATGCCAATTCTTATGCTTGTGAAGGTTTCCCACAATGCTGAAAATTTCTCGGCCTGTGCAGGATCCCGAGAATTCACACGCCAATTCTTACGCCTGTGCAGGCTCCCAACAATTCATACGCCAATCCTTACACCTGTGCAGGCTCCCGACAAGTCACACGCCAATCCTTACGCTTGTGAAGGTTCCAGAAAATTTAAACAATTCAATACATGAGTAAGATTAATAGCGTGTGACCATAGGAAAGGCCATGTTTCACGAATCTGGACTGGATTGCTCACATGTGGGAACCTCCCGCTTTTTTACAGTTAAGAATGGATATGGCTCTAAACCATGGAAGAAGAAAATATAGGAGATGGTAATGGCAACTATTGGCGCATTTTTGGAAAAAGAGGTTCATGCAAACAAATACTCACTCAAACCTTTGGTGGGGCACTTACAAAAATAATTCTCACACAATCAGGGTTTTTCTCTAAGGAGGAAATAAATAAATTTTACATGAACAAAGAATGTAATAGAAATTGAACATAATAATAATTGAATGCAAATAATTTATTTAAAAGAAAGTATTACAAATTATAAAAAGTGGAAATAATGAGATTATTTGTTTGGAATTTTTATTTTTCTAGGAATTTGGAGACTATCCCGGTTATGTCCTCCTTTGCATAAGCCTCCAGTGCCTGGGCAAGGAGGGAGTATAGTTCCTCCCGGAATTCCCGGTGAATCTCATTGCAATGAGTTGCATCCACGAAAGGAATCATGTAGAGCAAGCGGCGATGCCCCAACAAGATTCGGTTGATTGATTCGTGGACGATGGCTCAAGGAATCATTAGGGTCGGTCGCAGGTCGGTGAATTCCTGGCAAGCGTCATTGTGGGAATGAGAGGAGCTTGGCACCGAGGGGGAGGAGGAGGTTGGGTTCTTGGGGGCGATGGGAGGGAGCTCTGGGGAAGGAACCGGGGTAGGAGTGGAGGGAGGGGGAACAGGAGGGGAAGATGGCGGAGTCAGTGAAGAAGAAGGGGGATGGGGGGATCCGACGGGCGTATCGTCGATGATGATTATGGAGCGAGGAGTGGCGGACGAGCTGGAGACGGTCGAAGAAAAAATGAGGAAAAGTGGATATGGATCGAAGAGAAAGAAGGGGTGACTTACCATAAGGTTCCTCCGTGGATTGCGTAGGAGCCACCTCAGGTTCTGGCTCACGAGTTGTATTGTCCTCAGGTGGTTGGGACGATGGACTCGGGCCAGGAATAGGTGGCTCTTTGCTTTGGGAGGGTTCTAAAAAAGGAGTAAGATTCAGTTCACTCAACTCGAAAGTGAAAGTGAAAATGAAATGAAACTTTGGCTGCTTACTGCGGTATAATTCCTCAGACCATCGGGTGCCACTCGGGCCTGGAGTGGGTTGCCGCGGGGTTTGCTCGCGAGGCAAACTAGGAACGGGAGAGTCTTGTCGGGGGGGATTTGGGGGGTTTTGTTCTATGAGTAATGGAAAAAAGTCAGTATTATTGCGTGAAGAGAAATGAGATAAGGAGGAGAAAGAAAACTTACTTTGGCATTTGAATCCCATCGGTGACAAGACATGGTGACCATCAGCCCAAGCTCGAATGTCCTCTTGCCATCGCCATCCTTCATTGGCCGGATAATCACTTCGCTCCGGTCAAGGAGTGAAGTGACCATTGGATGGTGGCCTAGGAGGGGGAGGGGACAGGGCTAATCATCCGGAATCGTTCCCGTTGGCCTGTTTGGGGGCCTGGCGTCCATTAATGCTCAGAAATGGTTTCATCATCGTCGACCACAAAGGAGTCCTCGCGAGGGCGTCTTGGACGGGAACTCCTCTGGCCTCGTGGTCGGAGGGGGCGGACAACAAACGAAAATTTCTTGTGTGCTTGTCGGCAAGCATCACAAGCGTCGTTCGTCATCAAGGAACAAATGCAGGGCATACCCCACTTGGTGCATAAAGTGCACAACATCTAAAAACAAAACAATTGAGGTTAGTAACTGCATACAAAGTAAACAATCAAGAAAATGAAGGCGTACGATGAATTATAAATTTAAAAAATTAACAAAATAAAGACACTCTACTCGGAAGGTTTTAAAAGTCTGGAAGAGAGTCGTGAAGAAAAATAAGTATTAATATTGGTATGTAATGTCGACAAAAGTTGAAAAAAGAGGTAACGCACGAGGTGGATAGAAGTGAGGTTCTGAACAGATCAGAAGAATAAACAAACAGGCAAAAGGCAGGGGAGTGGGGTTAGTGGAGTGCGAAAGACAAAAGTAGAAAGGCAGGAAGACCAAGGGGAATACGCACAAGAAGGACAAATGCGGGTAAGGTTGAACAAAGTGGAGCGGGTGAGAAAGAAAGTGAAGGGCGTGTCGTGTGAAGATGGTCTTTTATACCATGGTGAAGCTGAGACGATCTCAGAAGTTGCAGCACCCGCAAAAGGCTCAGCTTCAAGGCGTGTGGGCAAAATTGAAGCTCAGTCGCAGCGAATACTGCGACTGAGAAGGGAAATGCTGGCGTGAGGCACAAGAACAATGGGGTTCTGGCTGAGTATTGCTATTGATTGAATTGTCAAGCTCAGTCAAAGCCCCTTTGTTTCCTTAAATAGCCACCCGATCACCCAGGAGGGTGGTCGTGAGGCCCTCATTGAATGTGCATTGTGGGTGCAATTCACAAGTGCCCCATGCAGAAATGCACCTGATGCATTTGGTCACAAGTGACCGCGGCGAGATTACCGGCCGTATGGCCTGGTAATAGTATGTGAACAAAGGGGGGGCTGTAACACAAGTGAATACAGCGTGAGCTTACCTCGACCCATTGCTCAGGTTTGCTTTTGGGTCATAATTGAAATGCTCAGTGGCTGAAAATTTTAATTGCACATTAATTGAACCATTGATATAACAATATCAAATGCACCATCCTGAGCCATTGCTCAGTCGATTTTGTATGCACACAATCTGAGCATTTGGCACTGCATCGGATGACATTTCAGCCAGGTGCAGCATTTCACATGCTTTGGCGAAGTGCTCCAAACTGAGCCTTCCAATGAACTATTGCAAAAATAGTTCATTCAATGGCTTTACTGAGCACTTCCTCATGGTGCTTTTGACCATGACATTCTCAGCTTGCATGTGCAAATTGGGTGAAATGCAATGCTGAGCATGTGGCACATGAGCTACGTATATGCAAACAATCGGAAGGTGCATGCACATTTGCTATATACATGCAGGCTCAAGTAGTATTACACCTTCCTAATCTGTACAGCCAACACTTTAGTACGCAGTACACCCTTGTAAAAGTATGCTGCAGGGCAGAGCAAAAGCTGTTCAACAATGTAACGTGCAATCACCTCAAGCCATCAAGTCATATATCTCAACTGCATCCCTTTGATGCACCTTGCTGGACAGCTCTGCCTAACTACGGCACAGATGCGCATGTAACGCAAGTTAATGTAAGTGGGTCATAATGGGATGACTTATTATTTGGGTCATACACAAACAGTGGATTCACTCCGGTGCCATTGTCGGGGCAAACTTTGACTGGCCGCACTTGTTCATCCCGCGTTCCCATTGTCGGGCAGCCACATGCTTTCATATGCACCCCCAACGGGTCATACACAGGTAACTTTCACATGCCTGGAAGACATTTTACTGCCAGTCTTCCAACTGCTTATTTTCTTGGTCGGGTTGTCAGCTTGACTGCAGACGCTCACCCGCTTGCGCGTGCAAACCTGAGGCCAATCAGTGTGGATTTGCTTCAGCCTCATCCACATTAGAATAATCGCGGCCTATTATTGCTGAGGCTGGTTATGTTTGCATGGGGATCTCCCACAGCGGGTCATTTTCTGCACGTTCTCACGCGCCCTGCACAAGCTGTGGGGCCTGGCTTGCAGCCAAAAATTGCCTTGGGCGTGTGGCCTCTTTCTCCGGAGTTTTGTACACGCGTGAGGCAAAGATCGTGATCCCAATCTTGGTGGATTAGTAGCCGCCTCAAACGCAATAGGGGTGAATGTATATGTGGATCACGCCTCACGGTCGGTGCCCCGTTGGATCATGCCACACATCCCCCCCTGAAGCCTAGTTGGCATTAGTCATCAAAAAACTTCACGCAAAATCAAACTCATGTTTGGTGGCACGCCACCAAACATATCTCACCCGCCCACACACAAACCTCCCCACAGTGAGATTGCCCTTTGAAACCGCCAACATTGCCTAGTAGGTCCCTACGCAACAATTAAGCTGGGGATGATATGCTCATTGTTTGCTGTCACACCAGCGAACATGGACGCATGCCTCTAATATGCCCCTCCACAATAAGTTGCTACAACCCACCCAATCTTGGATATACTAATTTAAACCTTGTTCCACCAAAGGTTTCGTAACTTGCTGCAGATCCAGCAGTCATATCGGTGCACCCACATTTTGGCCACCTTGCCTTGATATATGCCCCAAATTGGATATGAAAATTATCAGCCCAAGAGGCCCACCCCCATCAAGACCATGCACGTAACCACAGGCCATCCCCCCTTGACCCCATTGCTGCCTCTCATATAAGTTCCCCACCTGCGCTTATCCGTCTTCATTCCGTTTAGCTAACCCTTCCCGATCATATAATTTACGATTATCCCCAAATAATTTAAAATAGCCATCATGTCAACCCCTTCACAACCACTTTGCATTGGGATGATTAATATTCGTATTCAAATAAATAGTGATATAACCTTAAATCCAGAGAATTCCCACTTAGCTTCTTGGATTATCATATGGCACAATCAACACAACATATTCGTTTATCTCCCCAATCACCAGCGTGCTACTGGCTCTCTACCTGCAACCCTTTCCAAAACGTTGATACCATTCCTTGGGGCACCAAAAACTTTCATGCACTGTGGTCCTGGTGGGGCATGTATTGAAAATTGCCAATCCAATCCTACTCAAATATTATTTGTTGAGGGAGTATTTATGACTGATGCAAATGATCCCTCCTCATCTCAGAAACCCAATCTAGCATTGATGTTCTTCACATGGTATCCAAACATTTTATTCATAATGGAAAGCTTTCGAACACAAGATTTCAAGCTTAAAATTCCCAAAGAATATGACTGTAATACTCATAGTCAATGTCAACTCTTTCCTCCGACATTTCCCGCTTCAAACTCGATGCCAGCTTCATATCCTGCTGTTTCATCATTGATTTCCAAGCAAAAACTGATACAATTACCCAGTGGATCAGACCTCCCAATGCCATTATTCAAACCCCCCTCCTCCCTCATCAAAAGACCGGACTAGCTTTTCTCTGGGATCGAGAAATCCCCAATGGCCAATCAGCCCGTAACCTTTGGGCCACCTCACCCCCAGGATCCACTTTCAATGCCAGGCACATCATTACAAACAAGGTCGTTAGCTCATTTGAATCCCTTTCGACCAATACCCCTCTTGGAGGACTGCTCGCGGATGATATGGGATTAGGTAAAACCATTCAGGACATTGCTCTAATTGGTACCTCCAAGGAGCGGATGATTGCAAACCCCCATCGCTCCACGCCCACCATGATCATCTGCCCCCCTTGCTTATTTACCAACTGGCAATCAGAAATATCCAAGCATGCTCAGGCTGGAGCACTGCATTCCAAAATCTACCATGGTCCCACTTGTCACTCATTATCCAAAGCCGACATCTTAAAATATGATATCATCATCACTTCTTACAATACTATCACCCAATAATTTAAGCAAACCAATACCTCTACATCATTCATTTTTCAAATCAATTGGCATTGTATAATTTTGGATGAAGCACAGTGAGTGTCTGATCTTAAATGATTCAAATTACCTTTTATATCCAATAACCCTTGCCCCATCTTATAGCTATATTCGCTCTCAATACACTGCCACTCACCATGCCATTAATAGCCTCCTTTCATCCCGTTGAATATGTTTAACGGGCACACCTATTCACAACACCATTTATGACCTTTTGGGCATAATATCATTCATCACTCAACCCCAGAACACCAATCAAGATAACTGGTCACCATTCATCCTGAGTAGTCTTTCCAAAGTTTGCAACAATATTTTGCATTTGGCATTGCGGCATTTAAGTTTGCACCGCACCAAAACCACACATCTTGAATCCCTCCCCACTATTAGCCATCATTATGAGCTGCTCCCACTCAACCCAACCATGCAGCAAGAATATTCCATATTATATGAAGAATTCCTATCATCCAAAAGCAAAGGACCAGGAGAATTTTTCAGAAATATTAATAAGCTGCGAATATGTTGTAACCATCACATCATGCTTAACACAATTGCGGAGGCAGATTTGGAAGACCCCAAGGGCAGGAGCACTCAGGATAACTCCCCAACAATCACACGAACTATTGTGGATGTGGAAACATGCATGATGAGTAGTAAAATTTCACACCTCCTAGAAAGCTTAATGAAGAACAAACAAACAAGGTGTGGTCCAACCAAATCGGTGGTTTATACCCAATGGACCCAATTTCTTGATTTGTGCGTTAATTCTAATATGCATCCATTACCAATTAAATCCATCTGACTTTTTCATATTGTAGAATTGGTATTGAACTTCCCCATCACTCTATCCTTTCAGCACAAATTGATGGAACAATTACAGCACGAGCACAGGAGAAGGCACTGGAGAATTTCTTCAATAATCCTGAATGTGAAGTACTGATTGCATCCATTGCCGCAGCTGGAACTGGCCTCAATATAACTTGTGCTAATATGGTCTATTTAATGGTGAGGGGACCCCCAAAATTCAGCCCTGATTTGTGGCCCCTGACATCCACATTTCCAGGAGCCCAATTGGAACCCAGCCATTGAGGCTCAGGCTGTTGAGCGACTCCATCGTATTGGCCAACAACAACCTGTAAAGGTCATCCACTATATCACTCCTCATTAAGTTGAGGTCAACATGCAGAAGGTACCCTTCAAGCTCTTCTTTGACCCTAATTGTCTTGCTATTCTGAAATGCTTCCTTATGGAAATGCCATTTTCCAAACACTAATAGGTCCAAGAAAAGAAAAAATCATTAACTGCGTGAGCCTTACTGATATTATATAATATGCGTTTGAACAAGTTGATCACACCTGAGCACCCTGGCACAGGTCCACAATTATGAACACCATGAGCTGGATCAAACTCCTTCAATATTTTCTCAATGAAAATGAGCAATATAGTATTATTTCTAAGGGAGACGGTGATACAGTCCAACTCATATTGTCTATCTTCTGACATATTTAGCAAGTTGCATCTTTAAGAAAGAATAATCAGATTGTATTACACCTGCACAAATAATTCACAAAATGTGAGTTTGTAACGGTCCTATACATTTATATCACTAAGTTATTGCAGAGCATCACCATTCGGCCTAATAACTGGCATGTAAAGTATTTTAAGGGCGCTAGTCTGCATCTTACTACAGCTTTTGAGCCAATCTTGATCAAATACCTGAAATGATAAGCCTTCCGGAATATCACCATCATCTGTCAATTGTAATTCTGGCAATCTATCAATAGTTTTTTTACCCTTTTTTTAATGCAATTGTAAAACTCTATGTCTCGATCCATTTTTAATACCAATTCATTAAATAACTGGGAGCGCCAGCGTAATCCCACTTTGCGGTAAACTTGACGGCCATTTTCCAGTACCTCCTCAATATCTGAGCATACTCAAGGGTCATTGAATTGTGATGCTAGAATGGGAAATTTAGCCGTATCACACCATTCAGGAAGGCGCTCACAGGTCTGCACATAATCAAGTAGATCATCATCAGTCTTTGCTCACAATGAAGAAGAGATACATTAACTAACCCTTTGACAAATCTTTGCGAGCTTTTGATTATCCTTCTTTTTAACCAAATACTCCGCATCCTTTTGAATAGACTTCCATTCTCTTTTCAAATAAGTGAAATATTGCTCCATTAAAGCCGCCACGACCCCATAGTTATTATGATCCTTGTTCCAACAGTAATGATGATACTCGGTGCTGACCAGTGCAAGACGGAATGTACGGTAAAACACCATAGACATCAGCTCATTGAACGGATGTTGCCATGAGCTCTCTCAGTCCCAAGTGAATCGCTTTAGTCCTAGCTTGTGGAGTTCATTTTTGCAGTAGCTTTGGAAACCCTGAGACTGAACCTGTGTTGATGGCCCATTGAAAACATCCTCGGGGACATAACCGAGATGACCAGCCACTTGAATTGCAATTTGACGCTCTTCTGTGCTTGGTGGTGCTGGTAGTGAGGAAAAATCCTTATCCCTAATTTTGAGTAGGAACAGGCAATGTGCATGTACTTCTGATCTGATTCCATGGACATTCTCTGGAAGTTCTGCTTTCAGCCATTTTTGTTGCTCCTTCTGGCTTGCACGTTTTGCCACATTGTGAGCTTTACGAGCCTGGTTCCTTTGCTGTCTGACCTCGGATTGCTCAAGCATACTCTGGGCAAGGGGCATTTGAGGATGTGTGAACTCATTATTTGACTGAGTGCCATGCTCATGCTCCGTGAAATTGTCCCTCTTTGATTCATCATTTGTTTCCATTTGAGTCGGAGACATGTTCTCATCCTCATCATCCACCATTTTTTCTCTTGATGAACTGGCATGAGCTGTTCTTGGTTTGGAGGCATATGGATGATGAAGTCCAGTGACTTTCTCTTTATGGACCAGAGGTGAAGATGCATAAAGTTCATCACCTTCCATGCACATCATCAGTTAACACATCAAAAAATTAATGAAGACTGGTCATACTCACAATCTTCAATTGGCTCCTGAGATCGGACTGACTTGCCTTTAGGTGCCATATCTAACCCATGAAACAAAAATATCAAATTGTGAAAAAGGTTATACTCCGAAATTAAAATGACTTACTTTGATGAAGTGTCAATCCTCGATTTCCCTCCGACAGACCACTCCAGGTTACATTCTCCAATGGTCTTTTTCGTCGCCCCCCATCCACGCGCCTTTCATCACCCACATGAACCTGAGATCCTGATGGAATATTGAGGGTTGCCTGTTTACTTTTCCCAAAGGGATCCTGGGATGCGACTGGATTCCGACCGGGATTAAGGAGGAACTCACGTGGAAATTTTGATTGGGGATTAGCATGTGATGAGATTTGAGGTGTGCCTTCTGGCCCCTGAGACACATGCGTTTGTGTATTAGTGGGATTCGGGGGAATTGGAGTGACGGAAATATTTGGGATCGACCAAGTGCTTGAAGTTGGAGCCTTTGGATTGCCCACATCAATGTTAAGACCTGATACATTCATTGAGGATGCAATAGGGGCTGTGAGAGGAATGTTGGGACTCAATGGTGACTGTGTTTGAACATATTTTATGCTAGATTAACTATCTGAGTCATGAACAGAACCTGAACGGGATTTATATGACTTGGAAGATGACATAAGGGCCGAAAAAGTACAGTAATATTTTTAACTAGATAAAACACCTCAGTATTATGATAAAATAGAGTGATATGAGATGAAATCTTTTCAAATTTAGAATAGAGAAATTCTATGAATAGTTGGAATTAAGTGTTGCGTAGAAGTCCAATAAGACTCTTTTTAGGAGAATCCTCCCTGCCTCCTCTTGAGCTCCTCTGCTTTTGTCGGAAACCACCCGGCACGGCCTACCACCATATAATGTAATATTCCCTTGATCTCAAAGGGGACCCATCATCTATAAGTAATCATATTTGGTAACATTTCTGCCTCCCCATTGTCACATTTTGTGAATTATCCAAACTGCCAATATATGCATTGAAATTCCACAGCATTGTACATCTGTAAAGGGGTATATTCATGAAGGATTTACCCACAAAAGAGACATCACCTTTTCAAGAAAGGAGAGACAATCCAAATCACATTCCAACCGATTAAAAGCCTGCTGCACTCAAACCAAATACCAAGACGTTAGCTGCACTCCAACCCCTTATGTAATAGAGTTATATTGTTATGTCTGTAATAAGGTTTAAGCCATGTACAATGGCGTGCCAGCATACATGGTTTGAATGTCAATCCCCTCAGATCAATGTTGACACATCCCTATTGGAACACCCCTCAAGGGTCAAAACCGCAGTATCGCCATGTGTAAATAAAATAGAATATGTATGAGCATTGAGCAGCATGGCATTCTACCCAATTAAGCTCCTAACCAATTCCGCCATCCAGATGAGACATGTTACACTCCATCAGCTGCAGCTCACACACCATTACAAATGGCATAAAATTCTCAGCTGGCTCAAATCATCTCCCCCTTCATAAATAATCACTCAATTTTTTTGCCAATTAATAAAACTCCTAAACACTTTCACATCAGCCATAGATATTTATACACAAAGCAACCATACTCCCAATTCCTGCAACAATGACAACCCGCCACTATTCCTCAATGCATATATGCATGTGTCAACACTGCTCAACTCAAACACACTCTTCCCCTGAGGGTGATAGGCCTGGAGTTGCCTTCACACCTTTCCAATATAAACAGCACATTAAAAAGTTCAAATCAACCATTGCACCCAAATCTCTTCCAAACATCCCTACTTCTGCATCAGGATCTGAGTGCCCACAACTTCTATTGGATCAAATATTACCAGCTGATTATTCACCATGGGCCCAAAGCACCTTCTCCACAGCACCGGGGCTCAATTCAACTGCACAGAAACCATACAGCAGCAGTCAACCCCTTCCCCCACAAGACCTTGGAAAGATAATATCTGCCATTCTATCATTAAGGTATAATATACCCCGCAGGGCTTCACGCATTCTCAACCCTGCCCTAAACCTGCTGATCAAGTCCAGCATCTCAAGCCCCAGTGGTCCCCCCATTCCTGCATTCCATATACCTCAAGATCTGAGTACCATATTTGAACATCTCCAATTGGAGCCAGTGATTCAAAACTATATATGTTGTCCTCAATGTTTCTCTCTTAATGGCCTTACTGAATCAGTCAAAACTGACCAACCCCACTGTCAATGCCATAATGATCCCCCTTGCACACAATCATTAGGCAAATTCATCTATTCATTTGAGCCCCACACCCAAAACACAACCAACATGAAGCAAACATTTATACCAACAAAACATTTCATTTATCAACCATTCAAAAATTGGCTTGCCAGATTTCTCCAGCGGGCTGGAATTATGGAAATTCTGCATCAACATCAACAATCCCAAACTCCCGAAGATTCCCGCAAATGTGACGTCTGGGATGGATTGGTCTGGAGACGCTTCACTGGCACTAGAAATATCCATGACCCCCCATTCATTTTCATTCCTGGTGCATTGGCCTTCTCCATTTATGTCGACTGGTTGAATGCACATGGAAAGTCCACCCGGTTGGCCAGCATTGGACCTATCATGCTTATTTGTCTTAATCTCCCCCCAAGTCAAAGATTGAAGCCAGAGAATGTCTATGTTGCAGGAATCATCCCTGGTCCGAAGGAGCCAACTTCCCTTCAATTCAATTCTTTATTAATGCCACTCATCAACAAGCTCAAAGAGCTATGGCAAGGTTACCATTTTTCACCCACCTCAACAGGTCCTTCAGGATCTTTTATCCGTGTTGCCATTCTCACAGCCATTGCGGATGTGGTTGCCATGCGCAAGCTTACTGGATTTATTTCCCATTCAGGCAACCACTTTTGTAATTTTTGCACCATTCAGAAAGCTCAAATTGGAGAAATTGGTCCTCAATTTCACTACACACGCTCATATCAAAATCATAAATCAACCATTGCCAAATGGCTTTGGGCAACCCCACAACAAAGACAAGCAATTTTCTCTGAGTATGGCGCGCGATATTCAATTTTAGAAGACCTTCCCTATTGGGATGCAACCAGAATGGTTAATCTTGACATAATTCATAATTTAATACTTGGAATTTTGAAGGATCATGCAACTTTGAAATTGTGCATTCCAGAGTCCAAATCAAAAATTTACCTCAGGTCCCGCAGGAAATCCAATGACACCAACAGTTAAGACTCAGATTCCATGACCTCCAACAGCTTTCTTGATAAAATCACATTGAGAGAGGCCCACTCCCTGAGAAGAGATGCAGCAAAAATAATAAATGAGCCACTCCGCACTACTTCCCAATGCCCACCCCTCACACGGAACATCCATCTAGTGGTTCTGGGGAGATTCCTTCATTTGATGCGGATTACATCCCCACTTCTGAAATCCCCTCTGAATTGGATATCACTGCACTGAGTGATCACCAGATCAAGGGTGAGGCTCTGGAGCATCTCCGAAAAATCATATCTGAGACGATAATTTCCTCATCATGGACAAGAGTACCTCGCAACATGGGTACCCCTCTCATGGTAGCTTAAAAGCCGCTGAATGGGCTCTCTTATATAAGGTCTATATTCCATTTTTAATGCTCAGTCAAAAGATGTCATTAGATGTACACCAATCCGCGAACATTCAAAGAAAAATGGGTCAGTCAGAAGAACTTGCAAATGAACTAACCAAGAATACATTCCATTTGATTAGTGCTATCAACATTGCCACAAGCTGGACTGTTTCAATAGATGATGCGACTGCATTTGCTGAACATTGGAAAAAATTCTGCCTTTCCAATCAACTCCTGTTCCCAAAACAGAGAAGTAAACCAAATCATCATTTTGCTGATCATATTCCGGAACTCTTCCAACGTTGGGGCCCAGCACAAGCCTCAGCCACATGGGGTTATGAGCACTTGATTGGAGTATTTGCAAAAATGCCAACAAATAACAAAATATGTATGCCAATTAATAAGATCAATATATTCACATTAATTAAACACCTGAACTGAATAAGCCTAACTTCTTGCAACTCTGAATAGATGATATAGATAAAACCTTACTTCAACATATCTGTCGATTTTCCAACCTTTCCGTTCTCCTGAAATCCCCATCCGTGCCATGTGAAATAAAACAGCTTTTTGAATCACAGCCACCTGCCCTGTTCAATCACCATACATATAACAAACCATCCCGCCATGACCAAGAAAATTATGATTGCCTGGTTGAGTACTTACAGCATTTTCATGCAACAAGGGAAATAGTTGATTGGATCAGCTTAGACACTACTGTGCAATCCACAAGTCCTCCCACTTCAAGGATTGTCTCACCTTGGTATTTTCCAGTTTCAAACATTAATATTGGGAACAATATATTTTCAACTGAATCCAAAAATGTCAGCAACAGTGTGATATGTTCTCTGAGGGGCAACTCACGACAATTTGGTATTATTAATAGCACTTTTAAAGTCTCTGAGCCATCTAGCATACTGAACAATAACTTTCTGATCTTAAAAACTTTGAAGATTGATGTGAATTTCTTACCAGATTGGCCGCATGTGAATATTTATAAAGCTGTTGGTTTTGATGATGGACACTTGATTATATCTGAAGAAGAAATAGAAGGTAACTGTGGATTGTATGATAACAAAGCTCTGTCATGTGGACTGCTTGTAATGATAAAGGCGTCATTTCATGATATTTAGTCTACTAAAATGCAAATCTCTCAGATTCATTAGCGATTTTGCTAGTGAAATAACTGCCTCAAAAATTTAGTGACAGAGACATGCCATTGTGACAAGCAAAGCCCATTATTTCACATTGCCACAAAGAACATACTATTTTGACACTGGGTACAGTGTGAATAAGCCAAGTTCAATGATCAAATGACCCACACACTCACCTTTCACAGCATCCTAATTTCTAACTGCGCCATCATCATGTTGGAAGGGGAAGAGGCCCTTGCATACCCACACGCGCACAGGCCAATGCACACGCAAGCGCACCCGCACCCGCGGTATTGTGCGGTGGGCTCTACCAGTGTCACCTGCAAAACGACAATCCCGCTCAGGGGGAGTCCTTTCATGGATGACCTGGTGAAGTCAAACCCCCGCCTACATCAAGACTGGCTGAAGGACCTCTTTGATGTGTGTTTGTGAAAACAGGCAGGTCTTGTGTAATCTTTACCAACCATTGGACGGTTGCGGGATGATCAGGTGGTGAGGAATCTGAGCTGAAGGCACAGGGGAACCAATATTGGTGGATGTCACAGGATTTGGTGTAAGACAAGAGTAGGACGTGTGCTTGACGTGAGCTCGACTTTTATCCTGCTTGACGTTTTCTTGACGTGAAGTCAATCGCCGACGATTGACACAAGATTCGCCCTGGTGATATAGAAGCAGCAGTTTCAAAGAGAAACAACCACTCAGGGTAGAGTTTAAAGACAAACCCAGAGAAAGAGTGGCAGAAGTGGCTAAGAAGAAGAATTCTTGTCACAATTGTGGTTCAACAGACCACTATGCCAACAACTGTCCAAAGGCAAAGAAAAAAGTCTATGCCGTAGAGAAAGTCCCTGAGGAAGAACCTCCAACAGAGGATTCTGAATCAGACTCCATGGGTGATGCCATCAGAGAACCATCTGAGCATGATCCACACCCAAGAGAGGAATTTCTAGTGGAATACCAAGAGGAAACCCCACTGGAAATCCAGGACATACAGTTGGAAGCAGGGATGCCACAGGACACTGCTAACAAGAACTTGTGCAAACACACACAAGATGCACAAACATTCCTGGTTACACCAACCAAAGGAATGGCATATATACATGGGACAGCCACAAAAATGACTGTTTTTATTGACAATGCTCAGCACCCCCTGATCATTGATAGTGGAGCACACTGCTCCATAGTGGCCAGAAATTATCTGGATACCCACTTCCCAAATTGGGAAAAACAGCTCTTGCCCACTAAGGCAGAGAACTTTAAAAGTGCATCAGGGAAGATGACTTCCATTGGGACAATTATCAAAGAGATAATTATACCCCACAGGAAGGGTAATATCATACTCAACCCAGAGTTTGTAGTGCTTAATGATGCCCACATCCAAGGGTTTTTACTGGGAACAGATTACCAGAGGATGTATGGCATAGACATTTACAACAGTAAAAATAGGCACGTCACCATTGGTACTAACAAGGAAAAAATATTTTCACTTGACATATACCAGATATCTTCTCAAGATCCACTAGAAGAACTTCTGAAGGAATTCAGAGAGGGACATTTTAGCACTACCCTCACCAGTTAACAAAAACTAACTTTACTGAAGATGCTGAGAAAGAACAGACCAGCATTTGCCATTGGTGAAGAACCATTAGGCAAGATCAAAGGCCATGATATAGAACTATATCTGTAAGATGTGACTATGAAACTGATGATAATATTACTATTAATCAACAGTACTATGTCTGTTCTTATGAAATATAATAATAAAGTATTATTATAACCACAATTAAATAATTAAAAAAAATTATTTCTTTCACGTGTTAAACACTACTAGTGATTTTAACAGTGAGCAAGTAATTGTCTACTAGAATCAATTACAAGAAGAATTTAATAATAAAAACTTCTTTATTAAAATAATAAAATTATTTTAATATATAATTATCTTTTGCAAGAATAATTATAAAGATAATTCTTGAAGAAAACTATTACTAGAGAAAAACTTTAAGAATTAAGAATAAATGACTCACTAATACTCCAAAGAACTTGTTGATAGATAAGAGTAGAGAAATTTGACGTAGAATTGTGGATTTAAGGGATCAAAAGGATTTATAACAGTATTACAACAATATATAGTTGGATTCTAGGATTTCACGTCTTTCTGGATGATTTGGAAAGATTTAAAACACTTAAGAATAGCTTTAACTAATACTTACTTGTTGGTAATAATGATTTAATAAATTGATAAGATGATGATATGGAAAAAACAGCAAGAATAGGCTTCTTTTAAGTCAACAACAGCTCACAGAGGCTTGCCATGGAGCAAACTGAAAAACCAGTGAGTGAGAAAACAATAAACCCTTTTGGATTATTGATTGCATCATCTGTTGTCACGTAAGATTATCATAATTACTTAATTGATGCTTTTACGTGACTACCAACCCCAATATGGTTAAGAATAAAAGGAGTAACATCTGTAAATCTTCTTTTATTCTAAAATAATCATTTATTTCTCAAAGTCATCAATGTTATTGCCAATTTCATCACAGGATGTAATTACTGTGAATTTTTGAAGATTCAGTGTTTCACGTAGAATAGTCAAAAATGGACTGTAAGTAAAACTTTTAATTTTACTAGTAAAACCATAATTCTTTTTGGTGGTACCATAGATAATACAGTTCTTCATTGGTCCTGAAAGTTTCAGGAAGATTCATTAAGAATTGTATTTTGAATGAATTTTTGAAGTTTTTACCTCATTTCTACGTAGAATTGCAAATAGCAGTATTTTGCTGGTTGCTATGAGGTAAATCAATGAATATGGATCCCAAAAGGGTTTAATTACTCTTTTAGGGTCTAGTCATGGAAAGTCATCAAGAATTGACGTGGTTACAGGAGTCTAAGTAGCTCATTACCTCCTTGGCACGTCAAGATAGCAGGTTATTTGCTATTTTTCTTATAATTACAGTAGGTGTAACTTGGTAACCAAGTTCCCAAAGAGTTTTAGTTTACCAATTGGGCCAAGATGAGCCATGGATCCATTCTCTGGAGCTATCCACGCCTCTGAGGCCTCAGAAGTTGGGTACCCTGGCTCTCTTTGATGTCTTTTGTCCCCCTTGCTTAATTTTTACGTCAAAATAGTAATTTAAGCTTCAAGTGAGATATCCACTATGGGTGTACCAAAAGTCCATGTAAAAATACCATAATATTAAGTGCTCAAAACATGCATAACACTATTCTTAGTGTATATGTAACATGGGATTTCTCACTTTCCCATTATTTTGGCTAAAAATCAAGAAAAACAAAAATTTTCACGGATCTTTTATGTGGTATTAATGATGTGGTATTGAAGTATTTTCCATTTTACCACCTCAAATGCTTAAATTGAGCTTATTCACTCTATGGAGCTACCCTAGGTGAATTTTTGTGTAGAATCCAAATCTGGTCTTAAATCCATGGATTTACTTACTCAATAAAAAGTTATTCATCTTTTCTGAAATTGAAAATGATGAATTTTGGATATATGCATGACTTATGAGTTTTGCATAATTCAAAATTTCTTTTTAAGATAATTGTGGCCTATTTGGGTATGTAAAATATACCTCAAGGCTCACAATATCTGGATGTGGAAAGGCCTTATCCACCTATGCTGAGGAGACCTCCTTATCCAGCAATCCTGGAAACCAGGAAAGAAATTGAGAAACATATCAATGAACTCCTGGATATGGATGTCATCAGGAAGATTGGACATAATGAAATAGTGGAAATCACCACCCCTGTCCTAATCACCTGGCATGATGGCAAGTCTAGATTGTGTGGAGATTTCAGAGCCCTGAATAACTACACAAAAGCAGACAGGTACCCTATACCAAGGATACCCCATGCCTTAGATAAACTGGCCAAGGCCAGATACATAACCAAAATGGATTGTATGAAATGCTTCCACCAAAATGGAGCTAAACCAAACTCCATGAAGTTACTCAGGATAATATGCCATATGGGTATATATGAGTACACCAGGATGCCATTTGGAATCAAGAATGCACCAGCCCACTTCCAAAGGATGATGGACACCATATTTCAAGAAGAAATAATGGAAGGCTGGATGGTAGTATATATTGATGATATCATTATATACTCAGAGACATGGGAAGACCATGTACAATACATAGAAAGAGTTCAAAGTAAATGTATACCCATTAATCTGAAAATTTCACTCAAAAAGTGTAATTTTGGCCAACAAGAGCTACTAGCTCTAGGACATAAAGTCTCAGGTCTTAGTCTGGCAATTGACCAGAAAAAAGTAGCAGCAGTACTGCAAAAGCCAGTACCAAAGAACATCAAAGAGATGCAATATTTCCTTGGGTTTGCTAGCTACTATAGAAACCACATCAGGAATTTTGCCCACATAACTAGTAGTTTATACAAGTTATGTTCAAAGGATGTAGTTTTTGAAATAACCAAGGAAAGGAGGGATGCATATGAGAGGATCAAATATGAGCTCACTAATGCACCTGTGATCATCTTACCTGACTTTGAACTACCATTCAAGCTATATATAGATGCAGCATGCAGTCAAGGCCTAGGAGCAGCCCTTCACCAAAGACAAATTGTGGATGGTGAACCAAGAGAAGGAGTAATTTGCTACATCTCAAGGCAGCTGAAAGATTCAGAAGCCAGGTATGGGGCCACCCAGACTGAATGTCTATGTCTAGTCTGGGCTCTAGAAAAACTCCATTATTATTTGGAGGGTGCAGTCTTTGAAGTCTACACAGACTGCACAGCCTTGAAGTCTTTACTAAACATGAAGACTACAAATAGACATATGCTGAGATGGAAAATAGCCATCCAGGAGTATAGAGGGAACATGACCATCATATACAAAGAAGGGAAAAAGCCATACTAATGCAGATGGCCTCAGCAGATGGCCACTGGACAATGTCAAAAGCAATCCATCTTATGACCCAGAAGGTGGAGCAAAAATCCCTATCCATTTCATGGAAATAGATAGGAGGAAGAACTTCAGAATATCTGAATGGGCACCAGAAAGTGGTACCCTTGACAGTGGAGACACTGACTCAGAAGGGACAGAAACTCCCATACTGGGAATAAGTTCCTCATAACTGCACAATGAATTCTTCAGTGCAGTACAGAAGTCTTATGCCAAACACAAACAGTGTAGCATACTACTCCAACTCCTTCAACAAAAGTACAGGAGTCCAGAACTGGAAACCCAGCTGGAAGAACCCTGGTTGAGGGCCTATAAGGACAATAAGTTTTTTCTTATAGATGGCCTGCTCTACCACAGAGAAAAGCACACAAGTGCACTCACAGTGGTATACAGAGACCACATCTCATTGATCCTACAAGAATGCCATGACTGCCCCTATATGGGACACATGAGTGAGGACAGGACCAAAGAGAGGGTAGCAAGCACAGCTTGGTGGCCCAAGTGGGAACACGAGTTAAGTGAATACATCAACACTTGTGAAAGATGCCAAAAGGCAAATAGGAAACATGGGAAGAAGTATGGGTTGCTTCAACACATAGAAGAACCCAAACACCCATGGGAAACCATCAACATGGACTGGGTAACAGGACTTGTCCTAGGGGGCAAAGAAAACTATAATGCCTGTTTGATCATAGTTGATAGGTTCATCAAGAGCATGAGGTGTCTACCATGCCATAAAGAAGACACAGCCATGGATACTGCTCTGTTATTTTGGAATAACATCATATCTACCTGTGGATTCCCTAAGATCATCATTAGTGATAGGGACCCAAAATTCACATCTGAATTTTGGACTAACTTATATGACATGCTTGGTACCAAACTTTCTTTTTCCACAGCTTACCATCCACAAACAGATGGCCTAGCTGAAAGGATGATCCAAACAATGGAGGACATCCTCAGAAGATTCTGTGCCTATGGCATGGAATACAAGGACCATGAGGGATACACCCATGATTGGGTTACCCTCTTACCAGCAGTCCAACTGGCTTATAATACAAGCCAGAACTCCACCACAGGTAAAACACCTGCACTGGTGGAGAAAGGGTGGAACCCCCTGTTGCCTGTGGATCACTTGAAGAAAAATCTCCTGACTATCCACCCCACAGCCAAAGACTTCCATGAAATGTGGAAGAGGGCCTGTGAAACAGCTGCCAAATGCATAGCTGAGGCAAAAGAATACAATAAGCAGAGGTGGGACAAATCACATATGGTACCTGACTTCAAGGAAGGGGACCAGGTGTTAGTGTCTACACTGAACTTCAACAATCTCAAAGGACCTAAAACAATGAGAGACTCATTTGTAGGACCTTTTACTATCATTAAGTTGATAGGAAAAAATGCAGTGGAAGTCAAACTCACTGAGGAGTTTTCAAGGAAACATCCAGTCTTTCCAGTGAGTTTGGCCAAACCATACTTCCAGACAGAGGAGGATAAATTCCCCTCCAGGAGAAAGAACCCCACACCACAAGAGATAGTGGAAGTGGAAGACTCCCCTGGACCTGTGAGTAAGATAATCAGGGCCAGGAAGATCAGACTGAATGGGAAGGATCAAAGACAATACCTAGTCAGATTCAAGAACCAGACAGCAGATAAAGACAAATGGTTGGCAGAGGATGCCATACCAGATGGGAACCTTCATTTAAGGAGATTCAGAGCCTCTAGGAGGACTGAACAGTCTCATCAATGATGAGCCTTTTTTAGAGGAAGGGTATGTCAGCTTGTGACTCAAAACCAGAGCACAAGCATGACAGCCAAAATACCATAAACCAATGGTATAGCCAAGATACCACCAAAACATGGAACTGGGCAAAATCAGCTCAAAATGTATCAAAAGAAAGAGGAAACTCACCCCTTTCTGAAAATATAAGTCCCATCACCATAGGACAAGAAATCACAAAGTTATTCCTGCTCAAAGTTATTGCTGAGCATAAACCTTAATTTTCACCTCTCATCTAAAATATAGAAGGAGAGGCTTAACCCCATCTAATGGGTATTCAAAATGAAGCTCTAAGCCAGGGCTATCCAATGGTACCAGCCAAACTGAGCTATCACCAATATTACTGGAGTTATGGTCAATTTGAGGCCAAATAAGGGTGAACAAAACATTCACCTCTCATCTAACTTCTACAGTTTTAGTGTGGGATACCTGAAGTGGGGTATTTTTGGAAAGAGCACAATCAGGGCTATCTGATGGTGTCATCCACTTCCCCATATCTCAACTACTGTAGAAGGTATGGGGCAAACAAGCTCAATACAGCTTTTTGCCTAAAACACACAAATGTACAAAAATATTGTACACGGGATAACTATGCCATATTTAATGATACCCATATCAAATGAGGTACCATTGTGTAGAGCACATACAGGGCTACATACTGAACCAATTTTGAGGTTGATATCTCAAGAATTGACAAAGGTATGGCTGTTTTAAGGTCAAAATCCCACCTGCTGTCATATACAGCCTTACCATGGATAATATCCCATAACCATGAATATGAGGTGTCAAATAGATGAAGAAGCATATTTTTACTTCAATACCTCATATTTCAGTCAATACTGGGGTCCCATACAGTTTCTATACAGCATTCTACGCGTCATACACGTCAGAATCAGGCTGTGAGGTCCCCAGATGAAAATTTTCACCCTGTATTAGTGAAAACCGCCCAGATGTGGTCTCAAAACCACATCTGAGCCCAATACAGGTTATATAGGCTGTTTGCAAACCACAAGCCAGTACTAGAAAGTGAACAAATCTTCACTTCCTCTACGTGGAAAGGTCTAGCACCCTTTCCACCCCATTTCAGGATAAAAAGGAGGCTTTTCACAGCCAGAATAGCTTTCCTCATCCTGCTCTTGAATTCCTACGTAGTACAACTGTCGAAAACAGTTATACTCTTGGAAAATAATCAGTTATACTTTAAATTTAAGTATTGTAGCTTTTATTATTGTAAACAACAGGTAAAAGTTGCACCCAGGGCTTTCAACAGCGCTCACCACCACTATATCTCTATAGTAAAGCCCTTAAATCTTAAATTAATCTTCTATTATCAAATTTATCATCTTTTAAAATAATCTTTACCATGTCACAGTCATAGTTAAAGCTTGTAAATACTTATATACACCTTTATCATAGACTCACCCTGACACTCAATATGTATGAGAGAAGCTCCAGGAGGCTAGAGAACTGCTGGTTGCTGATATTGATTGTATGTATAATAAAATTGTTATCTCATATATTTCAAATTCCACCCTAATTTCTTGGAATTATAATCTTAGGGGTCAGATTGGGTAATACACTACCTCCCGAATCACATGTTAAAATAGGTACAATGAAAAACATTTCTTAAAAAAGAAAGTTCAAACCTTCAAAGAATCAAGCAAAAAAGAAAATTCACCAAACCTTTCAATTGGCCCCTGAAGTTAATGAGGGGGAATCAGGGGCTCTTTGTCCTTCTGCTAATGAAAGTAATAATGGAAATACAATAAACACCACAAATGATCACCCTGTTGAAATTCCTGAGATTGGAGGCGTAACCAATCATCATGAAAACATTGTTCCAAGTCCAAATTTGGACACTCAGGAAGCAACTACCGTTCCCAATGAAAATATTAGTATAGCAACTCAAAGAACAGTGGCTGAGGATGAAATTGTATTGACCCATCAATGGATTCAGCTGCTTTTTCACTAACTCTAACTCCAAGTAATTTATGCATGAAAACTATATTGGAAAATGGAAACAAATTTGATTACATTCTAATTTCATATCATGTATTCAAAAGGAAGGATTGGATCAAATTTAATTCACTCATTCAAATGACCTTCATGAAGCGCAAATCTCCTGTTCCAAACAATGAATTTCCGACCAAGCTCCAACGTGGGATATGCTACAATAGTGGTAGGGACATTAGAATGAAAGAGTGGCTTGAAGAGCTCCATGCAGCTGGTAAAAAGGCTTTCAGAAATATCTATATTGGTTATCTCACTAATCTCATTTTTCTCATAGGCTTCGATCTGTTTTCACCAATATCTGAGGAGCCGTTAATCTACAAGACAATTTGGAATATGTCATTATTTCAAAGTGACATGTCCATACTGGCAGGTTTACCCAAGAGGCTCCATGCACTGTATCTATTGGTGCACAATCTTGTTCAGCCAAGTTAACATCAAAAGCAGCAAGTTTCCAAAATTTTATTTGAAGCCATTTCACTTTATATGAATGATCAGAACCCTCTGGTTACATTCAATATTTCTTATTCAGCTTCCAGTGATTCTTTGTCTGTGTAAATTAGTGCTATGCAATATTTGGGCTCATGTTTGAGTGTCAACAAGGTTCAACTTTCTCCCCAAAGCAATGAAAGTCAAGAAGGTACTAGTATCACATCAAAAGGAGTTTTAACACCAACTTTGACTGGCTTGGTCAATAATATCCTCCAGCTAATGATTGCATTTAATTGGGTGCTAGTGCATACTAAGGTTGATTCCAAAACTACTCAGAAAATTGGAAATCAATTGGTCAAGAGAGGAGTGGCTCCTTTGCAAGTGTTGGTGACCATTCAAGATCAGACGGAGGCTGGGAGGCCATGCAACAATATAATTGCAGCATTCCTTACAGGGGGTGTATGTGGACTTCTGGTGTTCTTAGCTGATTATCACATTAGTTCAGCCAAAGGGACCCTTCAGCTTCTGGAAATTACATAAATGCTCAAGAGAAAAGAATCCTTGCCAGATGAAGATATTTGGAAGCGCACAAACAAGTATATATGTGAAATCCTTAATGAAAGCTTTTTCTTGAATCATTCATCTTTGCCAATTTGCCCAAGCAAATACCGCCTTGCAGAATATTTAGCATTGGATTTTAGTGAAGCATGGCAAAAAACACCCTTTGGAGTCTAATTTGATCATGAGCTTACCTAAAAAGGTTGGTATTGACAAAGAAATTCAAAAGGTGTAAAAGAGTGTGTGTGTGTCATATTACTTATTATTACCTGTTACCTGTAATTCATAACTATTGAGTGCAAAATATGTTTACTGTGCGGAGTCATGACTTCAAACAGCTTTGTGCCAAGCTTCTTATAAGATTATCCAGTGTGCGTTTGTCACCTGAGTGCAAAGGAATTCATGGGAAACAACTTGATTCCACAGGTATCACAATAGAGAATAATTGTGCTTATGGGAATTTAGCACAGAAAAAGGAAAATATGAGAGAAGTGATGCCAGGGACTTTCTGAGGGGCTTGAACCCACAGAGCCTACCTGTTCCACCAAGGAAGAATGAGTTGGATTTGGTTTTCCAAAGCTATTTTCACCAACCACCCAGATTCACAACCCAGGTGCCCCTGGGTGAGTCTGGCCAGCGTCCACTATCAAACATGCCACCTCTCAACCAGTTTGGGAGGCAGCTGCTCTAACCATTGGGTCATTCACATCACATTGATACTAGTTGATCCTATGAGAGCAAAATACCTTGTAACCAGATGTTTTTTCATTATTAATATCATCACACAAAGCTAATTTTTCCCAAATCAATCATATATCTTCCTTCAATACAAAATAGTCCTCTCAACCAAAAACTTGTAATCAACACATACTGAAGTAAGTTGTTTTTTATTTATTTATTTTCATTTTAATTTGATCATTTTCTTACTTCTGATTCAATTTCATTTAATTAATTTTAGTTATTAAATCCAAAAAAACCGATTAATTGTCATCATTTTTTTTTATTTTTTTTTTGGGGTTTTCATTTTTTAATGATTTATTTTCCTTTTCATTTATTTTTTTATTTGAATTTATCACTAGGGCTGTCAGAGCCCCAGCGACCTGTTTTTTTTTAAAAAAATGATTTTTTTATTATTATTGATATGTATTTTTATTTATTTATTTTTAATTTTGTTTGATCGCTAGGGCTGTAAGAGCCCTAGCAACTTTTTTTTACTTTTTATTTAATTGAATTTTTTTTTTTTTTTTTTTTCTTTCCCATTGATCACTGGGGCTGTAAGAGCCCCAGCAACAATTTTTTATTTTTTTATTCTTTTTAAGCACTTGCATTGCTGGGGCTCTTACAGCAACAGGAACCTTTTTTTAATTTGTTTTGTTAATTCCCATTGATCCCTTGGGCTGTAAGAGCCCCAGCAACATTTTTTTTTGTATTTTTCAATTTTTTATTTTTTTATTTTTTTAAGCACTTGCATCACTGGGGCTCTTACAGCCCCAGCAACAATTTTTTTTTTCATTTTTTTAGTTTTTTTAATGCACTTGCATCGCTGGGGCTCTTACAGCCCCAGCAACTTTTTTTTTAATTTAATTTTTTTCAAATTCCCATTGATTGCTGGGGCTGTAAGAGCCCCAGCAACAATTTTTTTTCTTTTTTTATTTTTATTTAATTTTTTTAATGCACTTGCATTTCTGGGGCTGTAAGAGCCCCAGAGACTTTTTTTCTTTTTTAATTTCCATTGTTTGCTTGGGCTCTTACAGCCCCAGTGACCATTTTTTTCAAATTGATTTCCTATTTTTGTTTTTTTAGTTTTTTGTGAATTTTTTTTTGTAAATTCACTTGTATTGCTGGGACTCTTACAGCCCCAGCAACCTTTCCTTTTTTGAAAATTTTTATTTACTTTGATGACTGGGGCTGTAAGAGCCCCAGCAGCCATTTTTTATGATTTTTTTTAATTTATTATTTTTTTATTTACTTTGATCACCCAACAACCATTTGTTTACATTTTTTTTCTTTAATTTATTATTTCTTTATTTTCTTTGATCACTTGGGCTGTAAGAGCCCCAGCCACCTTTTTTTAATTTATTATTATTTTTATTTACTTTGATCACTGTGGCTGTAAGAGCTTCAGTGTCCATTTTTTTTCATTTTTTGCTCAATTTTTATTTTTTATTTAATTTCTTTTAATTATTTTTTCAATTTGCTTTCATCGCTGGGGCTCTTACAGCCCCAGAAACCATTTTTTTATTTTTTGTTAATTTTTATTTTATTTTTTTAATTTTGCTTTTGTTAATTCACATCCATTGCTGGGGCTGTAAGAGTCCCAGCAATCCTTTTTTTCAATAATTTTTTTAATTTTATATTTTTTTTCTTTGATTGCTGGGGAAAACAATTTGTTTGTTTTTTTTTGATTTAATTTTATCAAATTTCTTTTTTAATTCACATTCATCACTCAGGCTCTTCCTATTTGTTTTAAGATATTTTAATTTTTTATTTACTTTTGTTGCTGGGGCTGTAAGATCCCCAGCAACCTTTTTTTAATTTTAATTTAAATTTGTTGCTGTAGCAATTATTTTTTTTAAAAATTTTGTTTTTTCATAAATTTTTGGATTTTTCTTTGAAAATTGTTTTCTTTTAGTTTTTTTTCTTTTCATTCACTGCTTTTCTTTTGTTTTATTCTTATTTGTAAGAGGCCCAAAAACTATTTTTTTTTATTTTTAAATTTTTGTTCAAATTGATATTAAATTTTTTCATTTAAGTTGCTCATTGGGGCAACTTTGTCTTTTTAAAAAAAATATTTTTTATTTTTTAATTATTGACTTATTTATTTTAAATAATTTCATGTTTTTAATTTCAATTTGAATTCTAAAAAGTTACTCATTTATTTTCTTTGCTTTTTAATCAAAATTATTCTAGGGGAAAGCCTCAAGCTTCAGTTCTTGTGATTTCACCCATCATGAGTCAACCTTCACCATCTCAACTCATCAAACTCCCAACATGTATGGAGTCACTTAATGATGAAGAAAAACATTTCATGGGAAGGACTATTTCACCAGTTTTAAATGATTTTTCTTCATCAATTAGTGACTCAATTCATCCAATAATTCTTGGTAAATCAAGCTTATACAACACAAACGGAAAGGATGAGTTGTTTTTGAATTCTGAGGATCATTCCATGGGAAGAACTATTTCACCAGCTGTGAATTATTCCCCCTTATCCAAAAATGACTCATCTTCAAATAAGAAATCTAATCATTCACATAGAAGATTTCAGATTGCATGAAAATTACTCACCCAAATTTTGGACCATGCATCAAGAAGCAGAGGTGAATTCAGTACAGTTCCAGTTAAGCCCAAGCCAAATATAATAAATAAACTTTTATTACCTTCAATAGTTCTCAATTCAAAAAAACAAAAGCCCCTCTTCATTTATCACTTACATCCATTTCATAATCCTTCTCCAACTTTTACTTCATTAAATCAATTCATAATATCACTTTACAAATTAGCCCAAAATTTTCCTGATATTAAATCCAATAGTGATCTTATTGATGGTCATATGAAAGGAGTTATATTTTGCTGTGGAAGCAATAGTGGTAAATCCTTGGGTGAGTCTTCAGAAAATTATATTCAAGTTTTTTTGTTAATTTTATTCTCCTTGTACTAGATGTTTATGCCAGGAAGACCACAATGAATCCAGAAGTATTACAGGAAGATAATGAAGAATGGATGACCCTTTCTTGATTTGAAAATTTTTTTCCTCCCACATCAAGATTCCTTCTATGTCTGCTGCCCGTGAGAATAATGAAATCATGCAAGAAGCCCAGCTACCTGAATGGCATGAAGGTGAAGGGAATCCAATGTTCCACCAAAAATTATTGTCTTTCCCCAATGTAATCATGACAACAAATGGTTTTGATAATTGTGTTCATAGAGATGAGAAGGACATGAATACTTGGACTTATGGTTTGTTCACATTCTTTGATAAATAAGCCATAAAACCAATTCCATCTCCCATCTGCTCCTGTGTCTATGGCCTCTCATTTCCTGAATACTCAACACTTGTGGAATTTTCTCACAAACAAGGTATTATTTAGCTTCTCTGGAAAACTTCAACCACTTTTCACCAGACCACTCAGCTACCTCCTATTTTTGATGAACTTCCCAGCATAACTCACTTTGGCTGTTCTTTCCAAATCAACTCCATGCTATATTCAAGAGCAAAAAGCCTTATATGTATGGATCCAATAACATAAGAAGAGAAGACATATGGGCATCAAGAAAGGATTCAAAATGAAAAGAAAAGACATAAACAGAAAAAAATGAAGCTTTCAAACATATATATTTCTTGTGATTTTCCATTTCTTTTGATGTAGCTTTTCAATCTTAGACTAGGATACTTATGCATCAAATGGGATGTCTGATGCAAACTTGAGTACAAATTTTCCTTTGGTGACTTTCTTGTAATGTATGTCCTTAAGTATCCTTAGGAATTTCCTTCATGTATTCTGTTTGAAGTAAGGACTTCAAATAGAAACATTCGTCTCATTCAGAGCTTGATACAATTATATTGACATATCCAAGAATAAATTTACTTGCCTCTCTAAATTGAGCTGTTTTTTTCTACTTCAGCCTAATATAAAATGATGATTACATTAAGAAACCACCCACTTGGTCAAAAATATGCAAAGATAAGCATTCATCCCCATAAGTGATAAAATGTATGGCAAAGAAATGCAGAATTGATCTCATGATATTATGATTAAGATTCTGATTGTCAAATAATATCATCATCTTCCATTCACTCAAGCTATGAATCATGAATAACAATTGAAGCCTCATGCATCACTCAAACAATATTTTATTGAACCTCATGAATATTTTATTGAACCTCATGTGTTTCTATTTATAATACAAATAGTAACTGCAAACCACAAGCTGGCCTTATTAGTATCACAACTACTTTATTATATATTCTTTCTCTCTAGTTAATTGCATATACCATTCATTTCTGTCAAGATCAAACTGAATCTTTTTTTGAAATATGGATTCTTCCAAGCCATATTGCCTTGGTATATTGAAAACCCATGTATGCCTCACTAATCCCATTCAGAAACCTTTTCCACAGGATGGTTGTATTTTCTTATGTCATACAAGTCAAAATTTATTCTTGTATACACAACATCAAAGAGAAGCTTGGGGTAGCCTTCCTCTGGATGTCACCTCTGTACTGGTACCATTATTGGGTGACCCCAATTTATTTATATCCTGTGGTCCTTCTGGCATGTGGCACACCAATCTAGAGGAAAACCCCAACCAGAAATTATTCATTGAAAGCTCTCTCAAGTTTAACCTTTACAGCAAGATAAACATCACTACTCCAATAGTAATGTTTATTTTTTCGTTTTCCTCAGCAAGAATTGATATATTTGACCTCATTAGGCAGAATTCAATATTAATTCACCAACCAGCCACATACAACAGCTCTGAACATTGTGGGTGTTCACTTATCTCACACCTGGAGCCCCAGCCTGTTATCTCTTCTCAAAACGTATTGTTGTCACCTGAGCTGCACTCACAGCTCCTGAATATTCCAAGTGGGAATGTCCTTCCACAAATCCAATCCCTAATACCATTCCTAAAATCATCACTCAAGCCTCATCGAAAGCAAGGATTAGCATTTCTCCTGGATCGAGAAGCCCCAAATGGAAAATCGGCAAATTCTCTGTGGTTAAATAAACCATTATCCTCATCTACAAGAATAAATTTTATACATAGCATCACAAAGAAGCAAGTAAAGAACCTCCAAGACTCCTTCAGCCATACTCCCTTGGGCTGTCTGCTTGCAGATGACATGGGACTAGGCAAATTAATTCAGTGCATATCACTCATATGTATGACTCTTGAAGATTCCAAAAGAGATATTCCACCATCCATTCACTTTCTTAATAAAAAAACAAAAACACTCCACACTCATAATATGCTTACCTCATTTGATAAAGAATTGGGAAGATGAATCAAAATTACATACAGACATATCCTGACTAAAGATTGTCACCTATCATGGGAAGAAAAGAAAGGAGATTGGACTGAAAAAATGGTCTTAATCTGATATCCTCATATCCAGGTATCATGTTTTAAAACATGAGTTTGGTAATCCTAATAATATAGAAAACTATGGATTTACCATAGTGAATGGTACCGATTTGTCTTAGATGAGGCCCAGTGAGTTTTTCAATGTATTATTTATAAATTGTGGAGTTCTGATGAAAGATATATAAAGTAAATTGACATACCTAGTCAGATAAGAAGTCAGGAGTCAACTTTCCTCAAAGCAATTGGGGCAATACAAACAGCCAGATGCATTTGCCTGACAGGAACCCCTATTCAAAACAGTATAAATGACTTAATGAGCCTAATCACCTTCATTACAGCACCTCAAAGTGAAAAACAAGATAATTGGGTACCAACCAATTTGGAAGAGCTCAAAAAAGGAAATTATAGGCCCCTTCAGTTATGCCTGAGGCATCTTTGTCTGAAAAGAAAAAAGGACTGCATTTTAAATGATCTACCTGAAATTAATCATGATTATATCCATGAACCTCTCTCAGATTGGAAGTTATATAGATATAATGATATTTACAAAGAGTTCATATCATCATCTCATCAAGTCCCAGAAATGTTATTCAAGTATATAAACAAGCTTTTCCTTTGTTGCAATCATCACTTGCTTAGTGAAAGTATATATGACATTTAAGGTATGATCTCACCATATGGGACACAGATAGCAGGGAGCTTTTTTAATAGTACCATAACAAAACATGTTGATTTGAAAACATGTCTACAAAGCACTAAAACTCAGAGGCTACCGAAAATTCTTTTATCACGCCAAAACATTAAAAATTCAACCCAAAAATCAGTGATTTTTTCACAGTTTACAACATTTCTTAATTTTTAAGCTTGGTTATTTCCCTTATTTTTTCTATTAAACTTCTGTTTTGTACCTCTCCTTTGATAATTATGAAGCTTTTGATTGACAATTATTTGTGATAAACTGGTAGGATTGGAATTGTCTTAGAAAAAAACAAGATTCTTTTTACACATGTTGATGGAACAATAGGCCAAGCTACACAGGAGGCAGAACTTCAGAAATTCAAGGAAAACAGAAATGTAGAAGTACTTGTGGCTTCAATAGGGGCTGCAGGGGTTGGCCTAAATATAACTTGTGCAGACGTGGTATTTATAATGGTATTAATTATGATTATATGACCATGAGGGGATATTTTAATATAATCTATATATCTAATATATGTCTAGGAGCCTCATTGGAGTCCAGCTGCTGAATATAAAGCTATTGATTGTCTACATCGTATTGGACAAAGGAAAAATGTGATGGTATACCATTTTATATCACCTGATACAGTTAAGATAAACATGCAAAGGGTATGTTAATTCATAAGAAGTTTTATTTAATGAAAAATTTAGAACCACTTATTTTATATTTATGAATTACAGGTACAACAGAGGAAGCGTACTTTGGTAAGGTGTGTACATTTTTAATCATTCAAATCACTGATTGGATTTTATTTTCCTGTCCTTATGGTGGTTATTTTATTCATGTAAGAACAACTTTAGCAAGTACTTCAACATATTCTGAGCTATCAAACGTTTTCTTAGAGACTCATATGAACATCAAAATTGAAAGTGGGTAATTGTGAAATTATAGTTCTTTTGGATTAAAAAAATTGGTGCATGGATTTAGCGAACTACATCCATGAAAGGCGTGAAGGCATATCTGAATCCACAATCATATGTGTAGGCATAGGCGTAAATTTTAGGTTGAGGCGTGGAAATATCACTCCCCATATTTTATTCACCCTTATTTGACCTTATTTTTCTCATAACTTCTGTAATTCTGGTGCTAGCTCAGTTTTGCTAGTACCATTGGATATCCCTGACTTAGAGCTCAATCTTGAATACCCATTTGATGGGGTTAAGCCTCTTCCTCTGTACTTTAGATTAGAGCTGAAAATTAAGGTTTATGTGCAGCAACAACTTTGAGCAGGAATAACTTTGTTATTCTTTGTCCTGTGATTATGGAACTTGTATATTGGGAAAGGGGTGAGTTTCCCCTTTCCTTTGATATGTTTTGAGCTGATTTGGCTCAGCTCCATGTTTTAGTGGTATCTTGGCTATACCATTGATTTGTGGTATTTGGCTGTCATGCTTGTGCTCTGGCTTTGAGTCACAGGCTCACACTTAGTCTGGCCATAGACCAGAGCAAAGTAGCAGTAGTGTTGCTAAAACCAGTACCAAAGAAGAGTAAATAGATGCAATCTTTCCTTGGGTTTGCTAGCTATTACAGAAACCACATCAGAAATTTTGCCCACATAACCAGTATTCTGTACAAGTTATGTTCAAAAGATGTAGTTTTTTAAATTACCAAGGAAAGGAGGGATTCATATGAGATAAACAAAAATGGACTCACAAATTCACCTGTGCTCATATCACCTGACTTTGAACTACGATTCAAGCTATACATAGATGCAGCATGTAGCCAAGGCTTAGGGGCAGCCCTTCACCAGAGACAAATTGTTGATGGTGAACCAAGAGAGGGAGTAATATGCTACATCTATAGGCAACTGAAAGATTCAGGAGCCATCTATGGGGCCACCCAGACTGAATGTCCATGCTTAGTCTGGGCTCTAGAGAAACTCCACTTTTTTTTGGAGGGTGCATTCTTTGAAGTATACAAAGACTGCACAGTCTTGAAGACTTTATTGAACATGAAGACTACCAATAGACACATGTTGAGGTGGCAAGTAGCCATCCAAGAGTATAGGGGAAATATTACCATCATATATAAAGAGGGTAAAAGTCATATCAATGCAGATGGCCTCAGAAGATGGCCACTGGATAATGTCAAAAGCACCCCAGCTTATGACCCTGAAGTAGCAGCCAAGATCCCTATCCATTTCATGGAAATAGATAGGAGGAAAAACTTTAGATTTTCTGAATGGGCACCAGAACATGGTACCCCAAAACAGTGGAGACACTGAGTCAGAAGGAACAGAAACTCCCATACTGGGAATAAGCTCCTTGGAGCTGTATAATTAATTATTCAATGAAGTGATGAAGACATATTTGAAACACAAACAATGTGACATATTGTTTCAACTCCTTCAACAAAAACACAGGAGCCCAGATCTGCAATCCCAGTTAGAGTAACTCTGGTTCAGGGACTATAAGGATAACAAGTTTTTCCTTATATATGGCCTGCTCTACCATAGAGAAAATCACACTAGTGCACTGACCATAGGAGAAAGGGACCATATATCCTTGATCCTATAGGAATGCCATGACTGCCCCTATATGGGACACATGAGTGGGGACAGAACCAAGGAGAGTGTAGCAAGCACAGCTTGGTGGCCAAAATGGGAACAAGAGTTGAGTGAATACATCAACACTTGTTAAATATTCCAAAAGTAAAATGGAAAAAATTGGAAGAAGTATGGGTTACTTCAACACATAGAAGAACCCAAGCACCCATGGGAAACCATCAACATGGACTGGATTGCAGGACCTGTACCAGGAGGAAAAGAGAACTTCAATTCCTGCTTGATCATAGTTGATAGGTTCAGTACGAGTGTAAGGCGCATACCATGTCACAAAGAGGATACAGCCATGGATATTGCACTGTTATTTTGGAATAAAATAATATCCACCTGTGGAGTGCCTAATATTATAATTAGTGATAGGGACTCAAAATTCACATCAGAATTTTGAACCAACCTCTATGACATGCTGGGTTCTAAACTTTCTTTTTTCTACGGCTTACCATCCACAAACAGATGGATTAGCTGAAAAGATGATCCAAACAATGGAAGACATCCTTAGAAGATTCTGTGCCTATGGCATGGAATATAAGGACCATGAAGGTTACACCCATGACTGGGTTACCCTTCTACCACCAGTCCAGCTGGTTTATAACACAAGCCAGCACTCTACCACAGGAAAAACACCTTCACTGGTAGAGAGAGGGTGGAATCCCCTATTGCCTGTAGATCACTTGAAGAAAAATCTTCTGACCATCCACCCCACAGCCAAAGACCTCGATGATATGTGGAACAGGGCTTGTGACACAGCTGCCAAATGCATAGCTGAGGCAAAGGAATATAATAAGCAGAGGTGGGACAAATCACATATAGAGCCTGACTTTAAAGAAGGGGACCAAGTGTTAGTGTCTACACTGAACTTTAAGAATCTCAAAGGACGTAAGAAAATGGAACACTCATTTTTAGGGCCCTTCACTATCATTGAATTGATAGGAAAAAATGCAGTGCAAGTCAAACTCACAGAAAAGCTTTCTATGAAACACCCAGTCTTTCCAGTGGGTTTAGTCAAGCCATACTTCCAGACAGATGGGGATAAATTCCCCTCCAGGAAGAGAAAACCCATTTCACCAGAAATAGCAGAATTGGAATACTCCCCTGGGCCTGTGAAGAAAATCATCAAGGCCACTGAGATTAGACTGAATGGTAAAGGCCAGAGGCAGTACTTGTTCGGATTTAAAACCTAGACAGCAGATACAGACAAATGGTTGGCTGGAGATTCCATACCAGATGGGAACCTTCATCTAAGGAGATTCAGGGCCTCTAGGCGGACTGAACAGTCCCATCAATTATGAACCTTTTTTAAAGGGAGGGTGTGTCAGCCTGTGATTCAAAACCAGAGCACAAGCATGACAGCCAAATACCATAAATCAATGGTATAGCCAAGATACCACCAAAACATGGAGCTGGGCAAATCAGCTCAAAAGGTATCAAAGGAAAGGGGAAACTCATTCCTTTCCAAATATTCAAGTCCCATAATCATAGGACAAAAAATAACAAAGTTATTCCTGCTCAGAGTTGTTGCTGAGCATAAACCTTAATTTTCACCTCTCATCTAAAATACAGAGGAGGAGGCTTAACCCCATCCAATGTGTATTAAAAATGGATATCTAAGTTAGGGCTATCCAATGGCACTAGCCATACTGAGCTAGCACCAGAATTACCCAAGTTATGACCAAAATAAGGTCAAATAAGGGTGATTAAAATATTCACCTCTCATCTAACTTCTACAGTTTTAGTGTGAGATACCTAAAGTTGGGGCTTTTTGGAAAGAGAAAAATCAGGGTTATCTTATGGTTCCATCCATTTTCCCATATCCCATCTAGAACAAAAGATATGGAGCAAACAAGCTTCATGCCATTTTTGGGACAATCATAAATGTGTATAAGAAAACTTGTACATGGCATGACTTTGCCATATTTAATGATAACCATGCCAAATGAGGTACCATTGTGTAGAGCACATCCGGGGCTACTCAATGAGCCAACATTTAGCTTTATATCTCAACAACCTACAAATTAATGGCAGCTTTAAGCTCAAAATCCCACAATTAGACCAATACAGTCTTACTGTGGGATATTCTCCCATAAGTATGATTATGAGGTGTCAAACAAATAAAAGATCTTGCTTATACTTCAATACCACATAATTCATTCAAGACTGGGGTCAAATACAGGTTCTGTACAGCATTCTATGTGTCATACACGTTAGAAGAGGGCTATGTGGTCCCCAGGTGAAAGTTTTCACCCTGTATTGGTGAAAACTTCCCAGATGTGGTTTCAAAACCACATATGAGCCCAATACAGAGAATAAAGGCACTATGAAAGCCACAATCCAGTACTTTGAAGTGAAAAACTCTTCACTTCCTCTATGTGAATGGTCTAGTGGGCCATTCCACCCCAATTTATTATAAAAGGTGGCCTTTCCTCCACCAGAAAAGGTTTCCTCATCCTGCTCTTTGATTCCTATGTAGTACAGCTGTCAAAAACAGTTATAATATTGGAAAATAATCAGGTATACTTCTAATTTTAAGGATTTTGGTCTTTATTATAATAATCCAATTGGTAAAGCTGCACCCAGGGCTTTCAACAGCGCTCACCACCACTAAAATTCTTTTAGTAAAGCCCTTATATTTTAAGTAAAACCTTTCTTTATACTTATTATCCATGTCACAGTCATAGTTTAGGTTTTAAATACTATCATTATCACCTCTTCATAGACTTGGCCTGAAAGTGGGTTTATTGTCAATCACCACTTCTGTTATACAGGATTTATCAACTGTATAACCTTTTTCTCTGTTTGGTTTGATTTCCATTAGTTGTGCATCTTGAATTCTTGATAAATTAAGTTGACCATTGCTTAATTTTGGCAAGTGGGAATAAGATTCCATTATATCAAAAGTGGAATTGATATTTTTTATATCTTCTGAAGATTCAGAAAATATTGATGATTTATCATCTCAATTATTTTCATTTACCTCATCCTTTTCAACATCAGCTTCTTTTTCAATTTCAATTTCATTTATTTTCCCCTTCTTGGGACATGTATTAGCTAAATGTGTGGTGCTTTGGAAAATATGGCACTTACTCATTACATATTCAGATTTATACTTAATATTATTAGATTTTTCTTTAGTTTTTCATCCACAGAATCTTTCCAAGGTGTATTAAACCTTGGAAAGATGTTCACCCTACCAGAATCAATTCTGGTTCTGGTGGTTACTTATTCCAATATATTGATGATATCTTCTTCTGAAGAATTTTCAGTAGTCCTGCTTTTTACAGCATGCTCTAAGTCACCTCCACATTGTCTTAGAATTTTTCTGTGAATCATAAATTCTGACATGTCAGGATTCAATGCCGTTAATCTATCTTTTTGTTGGCAAAACCATGGTAAATATTTGCCTTTGTCAGAATTGAATTTGGCAGATCCAAAGGCTGTTTCAACTTTAAATATTCAAGAATCATTGGCCCATTTGTTGATAATTTGGGTTTTCCACCAAGTCCCACTTTGGTGTCCATGTGCCTGTCTCAATTTTATATACCATCTTTGGGCTGATCTGGTAAACAAGGTGTTAAATCTTGCTGTTACCAATCTATCAGGTAATTCAATATCTTCTTTAAACATTTCAATTCCTCTGATTAATTCCATATGGTCATATTCTCCTTCCCCACTGAAGTGAGGCCACTATTTAAGTTTTGGTACTTCTTTCAAGAGTGCTTGGCCCATTGATGGTTCCAAGTTATGAAAAGAAGTGGAAAATTTGTTTTTGAACTGTGGATCTTCAACATCCCATACTTATGGATTGTGAATTCTCGCACCCTAATTTTGATTCAGAGGTGTAGAAATTCTAGGTCAGGTGTGCAGTAATTGTTTGATATCATTCATTTTACTGTTGCTACACCTTTGAGAATTTATGAACTCATGTTGGAAGCTCTGTATTAAATTTATTACGTCAATTTTATACATATCTTCCTTATGTGTTAATTCTTGCCATAATTATGTCTGTCTAGTATTATCAGAAGTGACTTGATTCAATTTCATTGTTAATTTTGATACTTCCTATTGTGAGGTGTCAAAACACTTTTTCAAGGCAATTGTATATGTCTTTTCTTCAGTAAATTAACTTGCAATATCATCAAGGACTTTCTTATTATCTTCTTTGAAGATATTTATGGCTTGTTTTATTCTTTTTTCAATTGTGTCAACAATATTGAACTTAGAATATTTGTCTTTTAATTCTTTCATTATGGAATATTTCTCATTTAGCTTACTTCCAAATGAATTGTAATTATTGGAAGTTTTGATTGTTTTTAAACCTTTTTCAAAACACATAAGTGTCTCAGTTATTTTGCTCAGACTTAAATTATTTGTCCTAAGATTGTTACAAATTGATGAATTTTTATCAGAAATATGACTTTTCACATCATTTATAGCTATATAAAAGTTTGGAATGCCCTCTAGAATATGAGAATTGTAAGGTGTGGATATGAAACTTTGATTAAAAATCAAGTACTTTTCCTGTCCTCAAAATTTGTATAAGGTAAAATTCAGTTAAAAATAGTATGAAATATTATTTTTAAGAGAAAACACGCCAATTTTATTGTTTATAACTTTATTAGTATAAAAAAATAATATAAAAGTTTATTGTTTTACCAACAATAAAGATTTATCCAAAAAATACTCTACAAGAGATATTTTAAGGCTACAAAAGAAATTTCTTCAAGAGCAATTTCAATTGGAATTAATTGAGCAAAGAACTGCAAGCAATTAATTAAAGAACAAAGTCTTTAAAAAGAATATTAAAGAGAAAACACGCCCAAAAGTGACCAGAGTGAATTTGGAAACAAAGTGACAAGGTTTACAGTGATGAAAGATGCTTTAATTCACTTTTGGGGTGGTTCAGGGGTAAAAATGATTATAAGAGTTACAAACAATGATTATAATGATTTTTTCACGTGGTTAAAATGATTAAAATGATTAAAAAGTGGTGGTTGGAATCTTTGATTGATTGGTTTAACAGTTGTAAACTAATTAATAAAAGGAAAAGATTCTAACATGAAGACAAAAGTGGGGCAAAGAAGACATTCTTTTATAGCCATCAATTCTCTTACTCCAAAAGGAAAATTTACTCTTGTCAGTCGTGAAAAACAGTCTGACAACAGAAAAGCCAATTATGGCATCATTGAACCCTGGTTTAGGCCAAAAAAGGGCTGGTTTAAGCCATTTTTAGCCATTTTTAGCCATTTTAGACCCTTAAATCAGCCATTACTATAGCAATACCAGGCCTAGAGCCTTCAAAACACGTCAGAATGTGTGTTAGAGGCGTAGAAACCAGTTAAAACTGTTTTTATTATGATTGTTTTATCTTAAGGGTAGTTTTACCCTCTTGGCAACAGCTAAAACTACCCCAGTTGGTATCAAAACCTCATCATCAATTGAGTCCACAGACCCTGTAACTCAATTCCAGGCCGAAAGTGATGAACTTTTGCGTGAATTTTGACATCCCACGCCTGTCAGCAAGGAGTTTGGGGGTCTAGCTCCCCCTTAGAGCTGGAGTTCCTTTTCCCCCCCAAATTTAATCTTTCCAATTTATTTTTCCTTTAATTCCTCATCATGTATTATACTTATACTTTACATATGTAATTCAATTCAATTGTACAGTACAATACAGTAATAATTGACACCTCATATGTAAATCAAAGTTCACTTATGTAATACACGCGCACATTTTGACATTTCAATTGAATTCAATTGAAAATACTTCAATTCCTCATAACTTCTAAACTAAACACAACACCTCAATTTTAACACAAAATTTGATGGTTAACACCACATGTGGTGTGAGTTAAATTAAGGTTTTGAGGATTTTCAACTTTTGTATTGAAAATACTAAAAACTTAATTTAAGCTTATTTAGAGTTGAGTTACAAGAATTTCACTCAGAGGTGACCCCACCTGATTTTTTATGAGGAATCCAATGGTGAAATAAATTTTATATGTTTATTTATTGGATAAAAAGTTATAATAATTTTTAGTTAACTTTTTTCCAATTTTATTTATTTTTTCACAATTTTGTTAAAATTTCATTTTTACTTAATTTTTTCAAGTATAAATGTAATTTTATACTTACAAAATTTAATGTTTTTTCTATTTTTAAATTGTAATTAATTTTTTATTTTTAATATAATTTTATATTTATATTTTGATTTTTATCTTAATAATATAAATAAATTTATTTTATTTATATTAATATGTTAATTTTGTATTTGTGGTCTTTTGGGTATATGAAATTACCTCTAAGGCTCACATTCCCTCCCCCTAAAAAAGAATATTATTTTGTAATATTGTTGTTTCTAGTGTGTCTGAATCTTCTGAGGAGTTTGGTAGCTTCTGGTATATCTTTTTCTTCTAACCATTCATCTTCACAAGTTGGGTCACTGTACCTAACAAGGTATTCCCTTACTTTCTTGGTTCTTAATTTCCTTTCTTTAAGAACTTTGGTTATTTTCTTAGTACCAGATGTCTCAATAGGAGGTATAACTTGGGGAATCTTATTCCTCAAGGGAAATTTCTCAGCATCACTAGATTTATATGGCTTTATCAAGCTCACTGGAAATGTAGGGTGCTTATTGCTAAGTTCTTCAGATAACTCTACTTGAACAGCATGTTCTCCATGGAGGGCCTTAATCACAAAAGGTCCTGCAAAGGAGTATTTCAGCTTTTTACATCCTTCAATGTTATTGAAGTTAGTGGTGGATACAAGAACTAGGTCCCCCACTTTGAAATCTGGAGTTGCATGAGATTTATCCCATTTGTCTTTAGCATATGCAAAAGAGTCCTCCATGCATCTTACTGCGTGCTTTCTAGCTTTGTCTAGCATTCCTTTGAAGCTAGCAGCTGTGGGATGTATTTCAATTAAGTCTTTCCTCAAGGAGTCTTGGGGTAACTTGGGGTTCCATCCTTTTTCTAGAATAGCAGGATTCTGATTGGTACTAGCATGGATTGATGTTTTATATGCTAATTCCAGTGCTGGTAACAGAGTACACCAATCATGGGTAAATCCATCACAATATTTGAATTCAAGGCCATATGCACAAAATCTTCTCACCATGTCCTCTAAGGTTTGGATCATTCTTTCAGCCAGGCCATCAGTTTGTGGGTGGTAGGCTGTAGAGAAAGATAGTTTAGTGCCAAATAATTGGTGAAGATTTGTCCATAGTGCTGAAGTGAATTTGGGATCTCTATCACTGATGATATTTGTAAATATCCCAGTCCATGACACTACTCTATTCCATATCAGAAGAGCTGTATCCATGGCTGTATCATCTTTGTGACATGGTAAAAAGATTGGAGTTTTACTGAATCTGTCCACAATTACTAGGCAAGCATTATAGCTCCTGTCACCTCCTGGTGGTAGGCCAGTTACCCAATCCATATGGACAATTTCCCAAGGTCTGTTTGGTTCTTGGATTTTCATCATATTTCCAAGTCTTTTGCCAGTGGATTTATTTGCCTTTTGGCATCTGTAACAGGTTTTGCAATACTCTGCAACATCTTTTTGCCACATTGGCCACCATATGCAGGTCTTCACTTTCTCTCTTGTTCTGTCTTCAGAAAGATGTCCTGAAAAGGGACTATCATGGCATTCTTTCAGTACAAGATTGATTAATGATCTGTCTACAACTGTCATGACACATGTGTGCTTGGTTCTGTGGTAAATTATACCATCCAGTAGGTGAAATCTTCCTTCATTATAAGATTTTCTCCATACTTCATCCAAGGCATGTATTAGAGAGTTGTCTTTACAGTCTTTGTTAAGTAATTGGCATAAGATGCTACAATTCTTATCTTGAGTGTAACTATTTCTGACTTCTTCAAAGAAGGTGGTGTTCAAGTCTGTAACACTTATTCCTTCTATTGGAATTTGTGGTGAAGCTTCTTCTGGAACATAAGCAGGATTATCAATGTTATTTGGTAATGGCCATCTACTTAGGCCATCTGCATTCTTATGAATATTCCCATCCTTATGAACAATAGTCTTATTGCCTCTGTATTCTTGTATGGCTATTTGCCATCTGAGCATGTGTCTGTTAGGTGTTTTCATGTTCAAAAGTGATTTCACAGCTGTACAATCTGTTATTACTTCAAAAACACATCCCTCTAAGAAATAGTTCAATTTCTCCAAGGCCCAGACAAGGCATAGACATTCCATTTGACTTGCTCCATATCTGGCTTCAGTTGGTTTGATTTGCCTGGATATGAAACATATTGGTCCTTCTACAGGTTTGTCATTTATGATCTGAACTTGGTGAAGTGCAGCACCTAGCCCATCCCCTGATGCATCAATATACAGTTTGAAAGGCAATTTAAAGTCTGGCATCAGTAAGAGTGGAGCAGTGGTCAATGCTTCTCTTAGAGATTCAAAAGCTTTGACTCTGTCAACAGTCATCTCAAATACTGTGTCTTTGTCACACAACTTATAAAGTGGTCTTGCTATGGATGCAAAGTCTTTAATGTGTTGCCTGTAATATCCCGCAAAACCTAAGAATGACTGAATTTCCTTCTTATTCTGAGGCATGGGTTTTAACAATACTGCTGCAACTTTGTTTTTATCAATTCCAAGTGACAAACCAGATACAACATGTCCTAGTGCCTTAAGTTCTTTAAATCCAAAATGACATTTCTTCAAGGAGATTTTCATGTTTACTGATTGGATTTTTGTGAAAACTCTTGATAATCTGTACATGTGCTCCTCCCAATTCTTTGAACAGATAATAATGTCATCAATGTAAATGATTAACCATCCCTCTGAGAGTTCTTCAGGGAAGATTTCATTCATCATTCTTTGGAAGTGTGAAGGTGCATTTTTGATACCAAAGGGCATCCTTAAGTATTCATACACCCCACAATGAACAATAATTCTCAAGTATTTTCTTGCTCTTGGTGTTACCACATTTTGATGGAATCCTTTAAGGGCATCCATAGTGGTTATATACACTGCTTGAGATATTTGAGTAAGGGCAATTTGGATTTTTGGTATTGGGTATCTGTCTGGAACAGTGTAAGTGTTGAGAGCTCTAAAGTCCCCAACCATTCTGGATTTTCCATTATGCCACGCCACTATAACTGGTGTAGTTATTTCTACTTCCTCATTGTGGCCTACTTTTCTTATTACACCAAGGTCTAGAAGTTCTTTGATATGAATTTCTAGAGCTTCTCTTGATTTTGGACTTGCTGGATAAGCAGGTCTTCTTAAGAGTGGTGGATAAGGTCTCTCAATGTTAAGAATGATGTCAACCTCATGACCAATAATTGCTCCCAGAGGTTCTTTGTCTGTAGCAAATGCTCCTTTGTGGTCATACAAAAGGGAAGAAAGTTCATTTTCTTGTTTATCAGTCAGATGAAGGCTTATCTCAGCCTCATTTAACTGTTCAGACTTGAATTTTTTTAACTCTAAGTTGACTGGTGATACTTTGTATACTGTAATTTGTCTTTTAAATGGTAAAAAGGCAAATTTCTGGCGCTTATTGTCCCCAATTGTAAAGTATCTGTCTTTGTTATTATGTAAATCTATCCCATACATGATCAAATAGTCATTTCCCAATATAAAATGGGTACTAGAGCAATTTTCCATAACAACAAATTCAACTGTGATCCTTAAATTCCCATTTATGTGTGGGAATATGACATTGGTCTCAAAGATTCCCAATGCTTTCATTGGGTTACTTGCACTGTTGAATTTTATACCATCAATTGGTAACAATTGGTCTTCAAAATTTGGTACACAAGTCTTAAGAAAAGATTTTCCAACACAAGAGCAGAAGGCTCCTGGGTCAAGCAAAAGTTTAGTGGGCTTGTTGTCAATCACCACTTCTGTTATACAGGAGTTACCAGCTGTATAACCTTTTCCTCTGTTTGGTTTTGTCTTCATGAGTTGTGCATCTTGAACTTTTGATAAATCAACTTGACCATTGCTCAATTGTGGTAAGTGGGGATAAGATTCCATGATGTCAAAAGTGGCATTGATATTTTCTATATCTTTTGAGGATTCAGAAAATATGGATGACTTATCATCTGAATTGTCTTCAATTATGTCTTCTTTTTCAACATCTGGTCCCTTTTCAATGTCAATTTCATTGATTTTCCCCCTTTTTGGACATGTATTGGCTAAATGGGTGGTGCTTTGGCAAATATGGCATTTTCTGACTGTATCTGCAGATTTATATTTAATATTACTAGAATTTTCTTTGGGGTTTTTGTCCACAGAATCTTTCCAAGGTGTATTAAACCTTGTTTTAAGATTCACCCTACTAGAACCAATTTTGGTTCTGGTGGTTACTTCTTCTAGTATATTTATAATATCCTCTGCTGAAGATTGTTCAGTAGTCCTGCTTTTGACAGCATGCTCTAAGTCACCCCCACATTGTCTCAGAATTTTTCTATGGATCATAAATTCTGACATGTCAGGATATAATGCTGTTAATCTGTCCTTCTGTTGGCAAAACCATGGTAAAGCTTTGTCTTTATCAGCATTAAATTTGGCAGATTCAAAGGCTGTTTCAACTTTAAACCTCCAAGCATCATTTGCCCATTTGTTGATGATTTGGGTTTTCCACCAAGTCCAACTCTGGTGTCCATGTGCTTGTCTTATTTTGATGTACCATCTGTGAGCTGATCTGGTAAACAAGGTGTTAAACCTGGCTGTTACCAATCTGTCTGGTAATTCAAAATCCTCTTTGATCATGTCAATACCTCTAATGAATTCCATATGGTCATACTCTCCTTCACCACTGAAGTGAGGCCATTCTTTAAGTTTTGGAACTTCTTTCAAGAGTGCTTGGCCCATTGATGGTTCCAAGTTATGAAAAGAAGTGGATAATTCATTTTTTAATTGTGAATTATCAGGATCCAATACTTGTGGATTTGGAATTCTTGTGCCCTCATTTTGATTTAGAGGTGTAGACATTCTTGGTAAGGTGTTCAGTATTTGTTCAATGTCATTCATTTTACTGTTGCTACACCTTTGGGAATTTCTGTATTCATGTTGGAAGCTTTGTATTAAATTTATTACTTCAATTTTATACATGTCTTCCTTATGTGTCAGTTCTTGCCATAACTCTGTCTGTCTTGTATTATCAGCAGTGACTTGATTCAATTTCATTGATAATTTTGATACTTCTTCTTGTGAAGCATCAAAACACTTTTTCAAGGCAATGGTATATGTCTTTACTTCAGTAAATGAATTTGAAATGTCATCAAGGACTTTCTTGTTATCTGTTTTGATAATATTTATGGCTTGTTTAATTCTTGTTTCAATCATGTCATCAATATTTAATTTAGAATATTTATCTGTTAATTATTTAATAATGGCAGATTGTTCATTTATTTTAATGTTAGAAGAATTGTCATTATTAGAATTTTTAATTGTTCTTAAAACTTTTTCAAAACACATAAGTGTTTCATTAATTTGGCACAGACTCAGGTTGTTTGTTTTAATGTTGTTACAAATGGTGTCATTTTTATCAGAAAGATGTTTTTTCACGTCATTTATAGCATTATACAACTCTGGGATGGAATCAAATATGTCAGAAATCATTTCTGGAACCTTAATCTGGCTTCCTCCTTCTTCTGTAATTCCATCATGGTTCTGGCCATCTGAAATACATTTTCCATGGCATCTTGCTGAATCTTTGGGATTCTGTAGCCCTGGCTGTAAGGTTTTGGGGCTGGTGCCTTCCCTTTGCCCTTGTTTGGAGTTTGTGGCTGCTTTTTCACGTTGGAATTGCTGCTGCTGGCCACTGGGGCTGTTTTTGGCACTGGTTTGGGTGGTGGAGGGTTGTTTTTCCTCCATTCTAGTGTCAAAAGCATCATGTTTTTCTTCTCCATCAATGGATGCCATCCATTGAGCAATTTGCAAGTGTTGGGATGGCCCAAGAATTTTCTTACTGTCAGGTAAGAATTCATGCAATTCTTCCACAGGTCTGCAAGGATCTGGTACTCCTTGAATTGAAGTGCATTGTTGTATGCACTGTGGCTGGCTTTGTATATGTCCACAGAGGCTTGTTGTGGCGGTGTCAGCTCTTTTTGAAGGTAAAATGGTATTATCAGCTTCAGAATGACCCATTTTAGTTGTTTGGAAGTCATCAACTGACCCTTTTCCTTCTGTACCTGGTTGGCCTCTGCCATAATCACGTCTATTACCTTTTTGGGAGCTGCTTGAGGGGTTGTAGCTGGCTCCTGACCTGGTTGAAGGCATAATTATGGTTAAAAAGGCTTAAAATAGTATTTTTACGTCAAAAAACTTACTATTGGCCAAATTTTTAGCTTTCTGAAGGGTATTACTTATGTCCAAGTTAATCAATTCAGAAGATATTGGTTCAGGCTGGTTATTTTGAGTCACAATAACAGTACTATTATGATCAGAATTAACAGTACTGGCAGGGATAATGCTGGTTACTGTTGAGGCTGTTTCAATGTTTTCTTGTCTTACCATGTTGTCAGACACTAAAATTAATGAAAAAGCCAATTAATTAAGTAAAAAAACAAGGTTATTTCAAAAAAGAAATAAAAATATAAGCCTCACTTATAATATGAAAAAAAGTTATTTTTTATGGATTTTTTGAATTATAAGTATTTTTTATATGTTTTTAAATTTTTCAATATAAGAAAAAGGATTTAAAAAGAGTAAAAAAATATGTCACAGGTAAAATATCACGGCTGGGCCCCCAAATGTAAGGTGTGGATATGAAACTTTGATTAAAAATCAAGTACTTTTCCTGTCCTCAAAATTTGTATAAGGTAAAATTCAGTTAAAAATAGTATGAAATATTATTTTTAAGAGAAAACACGCCAATTTTATTGTTTATAACTTTATTAGTATAAAACAATAATATAAAAATTTATTGTTTTACCAACAATAAAGATTTATCCAAAAAATACTCTACAAGAGATATTTTAAGGCTACAAAAGAAATTTCTTCAAGAGCAATTTCAATTGGAATTAATTGAGCAAAGAACTGCAAGCAATTAATTAAAGAACAAAGTCTTTAAAAAGAATATTAAAGAGAAAACACGCCCAAAAGTGACCAGAGTGAATTTGGAAACAAAGTGACAAGGTTTACAGTGATGAAAGATGCTTTAATTCACTTTTGGGGTGGTTCAGGGGTAAAAATGATTATAAGAGTTACAAACAATGATTATAATGATTTTTTCACGTGGTTAAAATGATTAAAATGATTAAAAAGTGGTGGTTGGAATCTTTGATTGATTGGTTTAACAGTTGTAAACTAATTAATAAAAGGAAAAGATTCTAACATGAAGACAAAAGTGGGGCAAAGAAGACATTCTTTTATAGCCATCAATTCTCTTACTCCAAAAGGAAAATTTACTCTTGTCAGTCGTGAAAAACAGTCTGACAACAGAAAAGCCAATTATGGCATCATTGAACCCTGGTTTAGGCCAAAAAAGGGCTGGTTTAAGCCATTTTTAGCCATTTTAGACCCTTAAATCAGCCATTACTATAGCAATACCAGGCCTAGAGCCTTCAAAACACGTCAGAATGTGTGTTAGAGGCGTAGAAACCAGTTAAAACTGTTTTTATTATTATTGTTTTATCTTAAGGGTAGTTTTACCCTCTTGGCAACAGCTAAAACTACCCCAGTTGGTATCAAAACCTCATCATCAATTGAGTCCACAGACCCTGTAACTCAATTCCAGGCCAAAAGTGATGAACTTTTGCGTGAATTTTGACATCCCACGCCTGTCAGCAAGGAGTTTGGGGGTCTAGCTCCCCCTTAGAGCTGGAGTTCCTTTTCCCCCCCAAATTTAATCTTTCCAATTTATTTTTCCTTTAATTCCTCATCATGTATTATACTTATACTTTACATATGTAATTCAATTCAATTGTACAGTACAATACAGTAATAATTGACACCTCATATGTAAATCAAAGTTCACTTATGTAATACACGCGCACATTTTGACATTTCAATTGAATTCAATTGAAAATACTTCAATTCCTCATAACTTCTAAACTAAACACAACACCTCAATTTTAACACAGAATTTGATGGTTAACACCACATGTGGTGTGAGTTATATTAAGGTTTTGAGGATTTTCAACTTTTGTATTGAAAATACTAAAAACTTAATTTAAGCTTATTTAGAGTTGAGTTACAAGAATTTCACTCAGAGGTGACCCCACCTGATTTTTTATGAGGAATCCAATGGTGAAATAAATTTTATATGTTTATTTATTGGATGAAAAGTTATAATAATTTTTATTTAACTTTTTTCCAATTTTATTTATTTTTTCACAATTTTGTTAAAATTTCATTTTTACTTAATTTTTTCAAGTATAAATGTAATTTTATACTTACAAAATTTAATGTATTTTTTATTTTTAAATTGTAATTAATTTTTTATTTTTAATATAATTTTATATTTATATTTTGATTTTTATCTTAATAATATAAATAAATTTATTTTATTTATATTAATATGTTAATTTTGTATTTGTGGTCTTTTGGGTATATGAAATTACCTCTAAGGCTCACAAGAATCAATTTTTTATATTTTAATCTGACTATCTCCTTTTTCTGCAATTCCATCATTGTTCTGGCCATCTGAAATACATTTTCCATGGCATCTTGCTGAATCTTAGGTATTTTGTAGCCCTGGCTGTAAGGGTTTGTGGCTGGTGCTTTTCTTTTTCCCTTTTTCTGAGCTTGTGGCTGCTTTCTCATGTTGAAATTGCTGATTTTGACTACTGGGGTGTTTTTTGGAACTTGCTTGCGTGGTGGAGGGTTTTTTTTCTCCATTCTGCTGTTAAAAGCATCATGATTTTCTTTTCCATCAATGGATTCCATCCATTGAGTAACTTGCAAGTGTTGGGATGGCCCAAGTATTTTCTCACAGTCAGGTAAGAATTCATGCAGCTTTTTGACAGATCTGAAAGGAGCTGGTACTCTTTGTGATGCAATGTGTTTCTGTAGGCCTTCTGGCTGGCTTTGTATATGTCCACTAAGGCTTCTTGTGGAAGTTTCAGCTCTGTTTGAAGGTAAAAAAGTATTATCAGCTTCAGAATGGCATAATTTGTCAGTTTGGTATCCATTTACTGACCCTTGTCCTTCTGTAACCGATTGGATTCTACCATAATCATGTCTATAACCTTTTTGGGAGTTGCTTGAGGGGTTATATCTGGCTCCTGATCTGGTTGAAGGCATTATTATGATTAAAAAGCTTAAAGATAGTAACTTTACATCAAAAGCTTACTCCTTGCCAAATTCTTTGCCTTCTTAAGGGTTTTGAGTATGTCCAAATTAATCAATTCAGAATAAATTGGCTCTGGTTGGTTGTTCTGAGCTATACGAACTGTGATATTATATTCAGAATTGGCAGTACTGGCAGGAATGATGCTAGTAGCTGTTGATGCAGTTTCAATATTTTCTTGTCTTACCACATTTTCAGACACTAAAATTAATCAAAAAAGCAATCATTTAAGTAAAAAAAAAAGGTTTTTCTAAATGAAAAATGAATAATGAAGCCTCACTTATAATATGCAAAAGTTTTATTTTTTATGAAATTTTCTAATTATAAGTATTTCTTATGGGTTTTTTAAATTTTCAATATAAGGAAAGGGATTTAAAAAGAGTAAAAATATGTGTCACAGGTGAAATATCATGGCTGGCCACAAATGTAAGGTTTGGATATGAAGCCTTGATTAAAAATCAGGTACTTTTCCTGTCCTCAAAATTTGTATAAGGTAAAATTGATTAGAAATAGTATGAAATATGAATTTTAAGAGAAAACATGCCAATTTTATTGTTTTTATCTTTATTAGTATAAAAAAACAATATTATAAATATTTATTGTTTTACCAACAATAACAATTTATCCAAAAATACTCTACAATAGATATTTAAGGCTACAAAAGAGATTTCTTCAAGAGAAATTTCAATTGGAATTAATTGAGCAAAGGACTGCACACAATTAATATAAGAGAAAAGTCTTTAAAAGGAATATCAAAGAGAAAACACACCCAAAAGTGACCAGAGTGAATTTGGAAAGAAAGTGACAAAGCTAACAGTGATGAAAAATGTTTTAATTCACTTATGGGGTGGTTCAAGGGTTAAAAATGATTATAAGAGTTAGAAAAAATCATTATAATGATTTTCTCACATGGTTAAAAGGTTAAAATTATTTAAACAGGGTGGTTGAAATTTTTTATTGATTGGTTTAACAGTGTTTAAGCTAATTACAAAAGGAAAAGATTCTAACATGAAGAGGAAAGTGGGACAACAAAGACATTCTTTTATAGCCATTGATTTTCTTACTCCGAAAGAAAAATCTTCTCTTTTCAGTCTCAGAAGACACTCTGACAACAGAAAAGCCGATTATGGAATCATTGAACCCTGGTTTAGACCAAAAAAGGGCTGGTTTAGCCATTTTGGACCCTTAAATCAGCCATTTCTAAATTGATACCTGATTTTAAGCCTTCAAAACACATCAGAATGTGTTCAAGAAACTTCAAAACTAGTTGAAACTTTTTTGACAATGTTTGTTTTATCTTAAGGGTAGTTTTACCCTCTTGGCAACAGTTAAAACTACCCTGGTTGGTATCAAAACCTCGTCATTAATTGAGACATAGACCCTGTGACTCAATTCCAGGCCAAAAGTGATGAAATTTTGCATTAATTTTGACATCTCATGCCTGTAAGAAAGGAACTTGGGGGTCTGACTCCCCCCCCCCCAGAATCAATCTTTCCAAGTTATTTTTTCTTTAATTCCTCATCATGTATTATACTTATAATTTACATATGTAATTCAAATTAGTTTTTACAGTACACAACTGTAATAATTGACACCTCATATGTAAATTAAAGCTCACTTATGTAATATAAATGCACATTTTGACATTTCAATTGAAAATACTTCAATTCCTCATAACTTCTAAACTACACACAACACCTCAATTTTAGCACAAAAATTGATGGTTGATACCACATGTGATGTGAATTTAAACAAGCTTTTGAGGATTTTCAACTTTTCTACATAAAATACCAAAAAACCTAATTTAAGCTTATTTTGAGTTGTGTTATAGAAATTTTATCCAGAGGTGACCCCACCTTATTTTTTATGAGTAGTCCAATGGTGAAATAATTTTCATATGTTTATTTTTAGGATGTAAAGTTATAATAATTTTTATTTAAATTTTTTCCAAGAATATTTTAATTTTGGTTTTTTTGTTGAAAATTCATTTTTACTCAAGTTTTACAAGTGAAAATGTGTTTTCACAAATTTAAATTTCAATGTAATTTGATTTTTATATTATAATTAAATTTTCATTTTTGTGTATAAATTTATATTTCTATTTTAATTTTTGTTTTGATAATATAAATAAATTTATTTCATTTATTATTGTATCTTGTTTTATGATTGGGGTCTTTTGGGTATCTGAAAATACCTCTAAGGCTCACAAGACAGGTACAGCAAGACCCTTATGTTTTTTCCATGTCATAAATATGAAACATCTATGTATACATCTCTTTTAATTTGGAACAGAGTAATATCTCATACTGGTCTATTTAAAAATGTCATTAGTGATAGAGACCCAAATTTAACATCAGCCTTATGGACAAATTTACATAAGCTTTTGGGTACAAAACTATCATTCTCAACAGCTTATCATCCACAAACAGATTTTTAGCAGAAAGAATGATTATGACCCTTGAGGACATGATCAGAAGGTTTTGTGCTCATGGCCTGGAGCTTAAAGATTCTGATGTCTTTACCCATTATTGGTGTACACTTATACCATCATTGGAATTAGCCTACAAGACTTCTATCTATTCTTCAGAAGGCAATACTCCTGAAATTTTGGAAAAGGGATGGAACCCTAAACTTCCAGTTCATAATTTGAATAAAGATTTAGTTGATATTCATCCAGCTACTTCAATATTCAAACTATTTCTTGATAAAGTGAGGCATCATAAAAATTGAAGCATGACTGATGCCTTTGAGTATGCTAAACAAATGTGAGATAAAAGTCATAAAAACCCATAATTAAAAGTAGAGTACTTGATACTAGTTCCAACCTTGAACTTTAATCATATTAAAGGTCCAAAGAAACTGAAAGATTCCTTTGCAGGACCATTTATTATCAAAGCACTTCATGGGACAAGTGCAGTACAAGTAGAACTTTCAGCAGAATTGGAAAACAAACATCCAGCTTTTCCTGTTATTCTAGTAAATCATTACACTTCAAGTGATAAGGAATTATTTCCTTTGAGAAATGAAACACCCTTAAAATTACCTCCACTTGATCAAAGTGAAGAAAAACAGGTGCTAAAAGTCTTTAAAGAAAGAAGACTTAAGGTAAAAAATGAAAGAGAATACTTAGTTAGGTACAGAAATCCACAACATGAGGATGAATGAATTTCAGAAAGTAAAATACCTGATTCCCAAAAGTTTCTCAGAAAATTCAGGCATGAGTGAAAGCCAATTCCTCAATGAAAAGTTTGAAATTTGTGCTTTACATACTTAAAAGTATAATAGAGAGAGCTGAAAGTGGATTATACCCTCCCAGTTAAATTAGGGGTAAATTCCTAAGGAAAAATGGTGGTACAATTTTCTTGGTGGTAGGGAATGTGAGCCTGTAAGGTATGTATTACATACCCATAAGGCCACAAATAACTCTATACACAGTTTATTTGGTCTTGAACAGACTTATTTTTTTGGATTTAAAATAAAAAAATAAGTATAACTTTTTTTGGATAAAAAAAGTTATAATTATTATGTCATTTTTGGATTTTATAATAAAAATACCCTAGGGTAGACCCATAGGTTGTTATACCCAAAAGTGATTATTTCTTATGTTATTAGAAGATTGAAGAATCTCACAGTACAATTGCAGCTTTTCTAACATTTTCAAAAATTGTTAAATTTAGACTTAAAGAAGCTTAAATTTAAAGTTGCATAAGGTTTATGCAAACTCACCAAAATTTTAATTTAAATTGAGGTGTCATGTATATTTACTGAATAGGCTAAGGATTTGCCATACAGAATGAAAATAGTGAATGAGCTCAATTTAAAACGGTTCAAGGCCATATTATGTCTTTAAATATATAAAAGGGCAAAAATCACACAAAGAGGTGGGACAAAGGAAAAAGACCAAACAGAGCTGGGGTACCAAACTTTTTTAGATCTGCAATGATTCAATTCAGGTTTTCCACCTGTATTGGAGTATTTTCAACCTTATTTAAACTCCAAGAGTAGACTTTGATCCAACTTTAAAGTTTAAACTTGTTTTATCCCAATTTGGACAGGAATTTCAAGCTTACAAAGGGTAAATCCCAATATGAAAGTGTGAAATCAAAGTTTCAAGAACTTTCAGAGAGCCTAATTAAGCTTAAAACGTTAAAGCTAAAAGCATTAAAACCTTATCAAAAGTTCACTTTTGGCATTCATTGTTATTTCACGTGAAAAAATAGCAATAAATTCAAAAATTTATTCAAAATCCAATTCTCAATGGATTTTCTTCAAATTCTCACACGGCTTAGAAATTAATGTTAACTGTTTATACAAAAAATTTTAAGTATCTTTTATAAACATTTTTTATCAGTAATCAGCCTGGAAAATTACTCTTTTAATTATATTTAAAGAAAATTAAGATTTCTTTAAAAAATAATTAAAAATTGAGTTTAAAAGATTTTTCCTTGAAACTCTATTTTTAAGTTTCTCATATGATGAACTTTAATTCAAATAAACTTAATTAATATTAAAACTTGAATAAATTAAGCCAAAAGAGGATTGGAGTTTTATGGATTTAAGAATAACACTGGTAACTTTAAATTGGAATTAAAGGTAAGTTATCTTAATTTGAGAACCTTATTTTTAAGCATGGCTTCTCATTTTTCACCTGAGAACTCCCTCTATATCCATTATGAATTATTAGAGCTTCTTTTCAGGCATAAAAGAGCCTACACATCACCGTTTTTTTCCATCACTCATCAATCATTCCAATCATATTAGATGTTTAAACAGGTGAAGTTTTATGTCAGCCTGTGACTCAAAACCAGAGCACAAGCATGACAGCCAAAATACCATAAACCAATAGTATAGCCAAGATACCACCAAAACATGGAGCTGAGCCAAATCAGCTCAAAAATTATCAAAAGAAAGAGGAAACTCACCTGTTTCTGAAAATATAAGTCCCATCACCATAGGACAAAGAATATCAAAGTTATTGCTGAGCATAAACCTTAATTTTAATCTCTCATCTAAAATCTAGAAGGAGGGGCTTAACCCCATCAAATGGGAACTCGAAATGAAGCTCTAAGCCAGGGCTATTCAATGGTACCAGCCAAACTGAGCTAGCACCAATATTATTGGAGTTATGGTCAATTTCAGGCCAAATAAGGGTGAACAAAACATTCACCTCTCATCTAACTTCTACAGTTTTAGTGTGAGATACTTGAAGTGGGGTCTTTTTGGAAAGATAACAATCAGGTCTATCTGATGGTGTCATCCACTTCCCCATATCTCAACTACAGCAGAGGTTATGGGGCAAACAACCTCAATACAGCTTTTTGCCTAAAACACGCATATGTACAAAAATCTTGTACATAGCATAACTTTGCCATATTTAATGATGACCATATCAAATAAGGTACCATTGCGTAGAAAGCATACAGGGCTACACACAGGTTCAGTTTTGAGGCTGGTATCTCAAGAACTGACAAATTTATAGCTGTTTTAAGGTAAAAATCCCACATTCTGACCAATACAGCCTTACCATGGGATAATATCCCATAACCATGAATATGAGGTGTCAAATAGACAAAGAAGCTTGTTTTTACTTCAATACCTCATATGTCAGTTAATACTGGGGTCCCATAAAGCTTCTGTACAACATTCTACGCGTCATACACGTCAGAATCAGGCTGTGAGGTCCCCAGATGAAAATGTTCACCCTGTATTGGTGAAAACTGCCCAGATGTGGTTTCAAAACCACATCTGAGCCCAATACAGGTTGTACAGGCTGTTTGCAAACCACAAGCCAGTAGAGAGTGAAAAATCTTCACTTCCTCTACATGGAAAGGTCTAGCACCCTTTCCACCTCATTTCAGGATAAAAAGGAGGCTTTTCACAGCCAGAATTGTCTCCTCATCCTTCTCTTGAATAACCTACATAGTAAACTGTCAAAAACAGTTTTACTCTTGGTTAATAATCAGGTATAATTATAAATCTTAATTATTGTAGTCTTTTATTATTGTAACCCAACAGATAAAGCTGCACCCAGGCCTTTCAACAGCGCTCACCACCACTATATTATATATAGTAAAGCCCTTTTTAATCTTAAATCAAATCATCTTCAACTCTTATAACACTTCTTTAACCATTTCTACCATGTCACAAACATAGTTAAAGTTGTAACTAGCCTATTTACATCTTTATCATAGTTTCATCCTGACATTTTATTACATATAAAATCTCATTATCAAAGTAATTCTTAAATTATTTCATTCTTTATTGATTTTAAATTAAAGAATTAAAATCACGGAATTCAGATTATTGTTTTAATAACCAATAATACGTTTTATTATACAAAATCATTATCTTAAATATCTTCCAAAATCTCCAAATTCCTCTTAAAAACTCTTTAATAATATATTTTATCATAAAAATTTGTTTTATCTTTCAAAATATTTATTTTGGTGTGTTTTTAACTTATAATCATTATTTATTATAATAAATGTTGTTGTTTTACTTGTTGTATTAAATAAATATTATAAGTAAGTTTTTCTCTAAAGTTCTATATTTTTTTATCTATTATTGGTTTTTTTATGGAACTTTTCTTTTAGAATTATCTCTGCATAGTGTGTGTGATAATTTCTTTCATAAATAATATTTATATTATTTATAAGTGGATAAATATTATTATTCTCCACATGTAATTGTCTCCTTAAGAGCTTTTACTTCTTATTGTTATAATTCTCAGCCACTATAACAATAATAGAATAAATATAATTCATTGTAATGATTAAGATTCATTTTATTATTAAATTATTTAATGATAGTTAAATTTTTTTATATATATAATTGTTTTAATAATCATATAAATTTGTGGTTGTGATATTTAATTATATTATGTTTTCTACTGAGGACAGTCATATTACTCTTGATATTTGCCACTATTATCAAGAGTTTCATAGACAAACCTTACACACATTGTGAACTCACGCTCTTTACTTATTCATATCTAATAATAGCTAGTAATTGTGTTTAAATATTTTCTTTTTGTACTGAAGATGTTCTCCTTCCTACAATAGCTTCCTCATTAATATTCAAGGTGATACTTGGACCAACTTAATATGACCTTCGTAGTGCATGAATTTTTCCCTTATTTGGTAATACAGTACAGAATTAGAAATTAATCAGGATTTTATTGAATGGGAAACTCTTCATTTGTTAAAATGAGCTTTCTCCATTTTAACACAGTCCTCATTAGGACTTATGGCTGAATTTTTTTCATGCTCACTTATTTTCAAAAAAAACTTTTTGTTGAATGGCCCTTTGAAGATCTATGAAGTTTATAATAACAACAATTTTTCAAATCCGTTTTTCAAAAAATATAATACATACCTCACTGTATATAAATCATTCCTCTTCTTCATTATTCTCATTTATTTCTAACTTGAGGATATTTCATTTCTCAATTTGTTTTATATTTAGTCTATCACCAAAGAGCTCATACATTTTTGAATAGAATCAAAAAGGTTCTTCCATATTTTTAATCATTGTGTGAAGCAATTAATTTATTCCTTACACAGTAGTAATACCTGACCCTCTTGTTTTTATCATGATTTCTTGCATATGTAGGCATTTTTTGTAGTTTTTCCATCAATCTCTCATATTTCTAGAGGTCAGCTTCAAAAAACTTGTCAATGTTTTGTTTGCCTCATTAGCCAATAATTTTAATTGAATTTGTTTGGATAAAGGGTTCCTTCCAATTGCCATATTTCCAGAAGAGCCAAAACAAGCCTCACAATCTGTCTGAATTTTGGGTCAATTTACTATAGCTAGCTATTCAGCTGTTTTAAGATTTCCTAAATCTTTCAGATAATAAGTAGAGTCCTAATTTTTTGAAGCTGATAACCATTTTTAGGGGAATTATCTAAGTAGTGAGAGTTAATATGGCTGTAAGTGAGGATTTAACTTGATGAATTTTTTTAATTAACAAAAGCGGGATATTTTTTTAATCCAAAACTAACATAATTATTCCACAAAAGGCCCACTTTGAATTTTTGAGAAAAAACAGCATTAAAAGTTCACTCATATGTGGGATTTTGATCCAACAAATGCAGGTTTTTTGATGTTATGGTTGGGGAAAAATACCCAATCAAAGAAAGTTGTTTTGTTTCAAGTCTAAGTGGGCCTTTTATGTATATATTGTTTTTTTATGCTTTAATTCTTTGGAAAACATGTTTTTCTGGAAGGGATATATGTTTAAAGGAACTTTTTTCTCGCTTTCATCAACTTTTGAAAATGAAATAATGAGATATCAGTTAGTACACCTTTAGATTCAATCAGAAAATGGGTGTAAATACTTTATATTATCTGATTTCAATATATCTCTCAATTCTTAGACTTACCACTTTGACTTTTGCTTATTCCACGGACATTATTTCAAAAGAACAACATCAAAAGATTTTTTTAGGATTTGAATTTTAAAAATGAAAAATTCTGATATGAATTTATTATTCAAAAATGCTTATAAAAGTTGAAAAAACAAACATTTACTCATACAAACTTTTCAAAAAAATAAAAAATATTAAACTGATCTAATCTGTATAGCTTCATCTATCTCACTAAATTACATTTTTTCATGAATCAAACATTTTCAACCCTAGAAAAAAAATGAGGTATTCTTTCAAACCGGCCAAAACTGATTTTGAAATATCTTTTGGAGAATAAATTATATTCTTTTTATTTTGTATTATTGAATCCATTATTTATTGGAAGATCCGTTCTACAAGCTCTTACTATGTGTTAAAGATAAAATATTCAAAAAAAATAATTCATTATAAACTTTTTCATTTTATCTAAAGCTTTTTCAATATTTTTTACTGCATATATTCAGTTTTTTCGAAACATAGAACAAACTCAATATTTCCACTAATCATTTTCAAATATCAATTTATGTAAAATTAGAGAGCAAAAAAAATATATTGAAGATACACCTCTGATGCGCTTGAAATTTTTTTTTCAATAAATAATTCAAATCACCACAAGGATGAAACACAGGTACCATTGAATTTGATCCATTAGTTTTCAAAACTCCACGAGAGAAATAAAGAAATTACAAAAGAATTTTGAGCTATGGAAAACCTTCTCAGAAATAATAATTTAAATAAAAAAATCAATATTTCATTGTAATTTTAATTAAAAAGGTATATTTTCTTAAAAGAATTATATGCATCATTTAAAAATATCAAAATATTAGAAAAGACTTAGGAAAATCCGGATAGATAATTATATGAGCAAAAAAAATTACATATAAATTTCTTATGGAAGTGTTAATGGTTTTTTGGATTAGTTTTAGAAAGAAATAAACTTGAGTAAAAAATATTCTTTTCAAAAATATGTTATAAGGATATTTCTTTCAACTTTATTTTCCAAAAACATTTAATAATTATTTTTTGCATGTTTAAAATTTCCATTTGAATGTTTTGGAAAAAAATCATATTTTGTCTATATATATATAAATTTCTTCAATAAATTGGAAGTATTTTAATGTTGAAGTAAAATTCCTTTTATTCAATGATCTTGAAGATTAAAACAAGAAAAACAAATTTATTATGAAAATAATAAATTGAAATTTTTCAGATGGTGGAATAATACAGTTTTCTTTTTCATTATTTAAAATAAAATAAAATCTTGAAGCTCAAAGCAAATTACAATTTACCTTATTCAAATTCTAAATTATCAAATCTGTGACTTTTAGTACATGGGAAAGCATGTTACAGCTGAGAGGAAGGTTGGATTAATTTTGGATCTGGGTTGGATCTAGGTCAAACCTGGCCTACCTGCTGAAAATTCCGGATTTCCCTCACAGTGAATATTCCATATTTTTTACCAAATCATTCTTATGTACTTTAATGTAACAAATAAATCAGATAGTATCAATGTCTTTAATGGTTTTTTAGCTACAATTTTTGTATTAATGTGTTTGTACCTATATTCAATTCTTCCAAATCCACAAATAATATGTCAAATAACCCTTCCAAATTATTTCAAAGTCTTTTTGGGGTATTATTCAGCTTTTGTTTTACTTTATAAAGTTATTTCTCCAAATTCCTTAGTTTTATTGAAATATTAATAATAATTACTTTTGCAAAAGATAACTATTTATCAAAATAATAAAATATCAATTTAATGAGTTTTATTATTAAAGCTTCTTGTAATTTACTCTAGTTACTCTCAAAGCCTGATATCTTTGTCATTTTTGAAGATGATGAACTCAAATTTGGCTCAGAGTGTATCTTTGACTGAAATCTATAGAATTTCTACCCATTTTAGCTATATTTTCTTAATTATTCCAAATATTTACATTTTCAAAGTATTTTTTAACTTTTTAAAATAGGAACTTCATTTTTCCAAGAGAAACCCCTGAATATCTTTTGATCTGTATATGATAAATGGCTTTTGGAGGTATCATTTTATAGCCCTCCTGTAGCCCTTCTGTAAAATACTTTATTTGGTTTGTCTTAAATAAGAAAATTAGATGTTTGATGGGGATGAATCAACGCTCTTTCCTTTTACTATTTTTAGTGGGAGTAGTCTGGGCGCATTTTTTCTATTGATGCTAAAGCCTTGAAAATGGCACAATTGTACAGCGCTCTTTCAGCTGTTTGATGTAAGACCCCAGATTTTTCGTCTGTGATCCAAAATAATATTTTGAGATGAGAGTATAAAACAAAGCTTAATGCTCATTAAGATCTTAAATCCTTATTAAGCTTTATAACCCTTATTTTCTTTTGAAAAGAATAGTATTTTATTTACTGAGTTTTCCTCTTCCAGATGGTGTCATCTATAGTATTTATTAGTAAAGCTCTTTTTTGGTGTTTATGACCTCATCGCTCCTTTATTTAGCTTAATAAAGGCAAAAGATGTGTGTTCCACTCCTTTTATTAGATGCCACATTTTATCGTGTCTTTGGTCTCATTACTGTGCTCCGTAGTTGAGTCAAAGGCTGACGCAGTAGCTAGAGAAAGTATTTCTTAGAACATATCCATACTCCATTTCTAATACCTTATTGAGAAATTGTATATTTTCCCTATTTTAATGTACAAAATTAGACAAATTTTTTTTTCTGGTATGCTGGATTGAATTCTCCATATTTTAATCATGAATATTTTTTTATTTAAAAAAATATTGATGCTAACGTAAATGCACTTCATCAATTTTCTTTTTAGTAAATATTCAGGATTATTGTAAGGAATTCTTTTGAATTTTTCTATATTCCATAGCTTATTGATGATGTTTAGCCTTTCGAGAGAAACTTAATTGTGCCTTTATATTTTAATACTATATATCAGTATAATATACAATAGAAAATTCTTAGAAAAGTGATTGAATTAGTTAGATAATTTCAAAATTACCAAAATGAAACTCCCTACCTAAGACACATATACTTTGTAGCTCAATGTAAGAAACAACATTAGGGTAGTACAGCTTTACTCTTTACGTAGGATTTGACTATGAAAATGAAAATTGAATTAATATCAATTTACTTTATGTACTATTTCTGTCCTTATTTCACAGAAAAACCACTTTAATAACTTTATAACAATAGAACTATGAAATAAACGTATATAAATTCAATAATGATCACATTACCAATATTGATAATTATGAGTTAATATTATTTTTTATCTCAAATAGAACAATAATAATAGTAAAATTATCTCACCATAATCAATATAATATTCAAATAACTTCTTTATAAGTAAATAATAATAATATTCTAGGAATATATAAATCAATAAGATAAGAGTTGATATCAAAAAAAATATAACTACTGGTTTATACAAGAAATATTATTATAAAATACATCAAAATTAGCAGTTAATTATTTATTTATAAGTGAAACTTTCAGAAATACAGATAAGAGTGGGTTGAACTAAGAGAAAAACATATTTTCTTAAGATAAAAAAATTTATTAATTTATACTGGAATATTTTTATTAAAGATGAGAATATGTAATACTTTTATATTCAACTTTAAAATAAAAAATGACCCATTACAATTATTATTACATTTCTTTATTTAGCTCATTATATTATAGTAAGGCTGGTTGGAATTGGGAGGATTTTTACACATTTTTAGGGGTTTTATATACCAAATTAATTCTTTCAATATTAACAAGAGTACCACTTTTGATTCACATGTCCATAATACTCCCAATAACTTGAATTTAGAGCTTTAAACTTGAATTAAACTAAATTTAGTCCTATAACAATCTTTGATAACTATTCCCAATAATGATAAAGCCAAGAGAAGTTCCATGATTAAATAAGCTGATGAATCATTTTCATTATTGATTATTACAGCTTATTTATACTTATATCAGCTAAATAAGCTTATTATGCGTAAATCTATAGCACTATTCTTCAATATTTAGTGTCATTTTGAAATTTTCCGCATTTTTCACAACAAGAAATCTTCTTTTATTCATTCCAAAACTTGCACAACTTTGGTAAAGCTATCTTTCTATAAAAAATCATAGTTTTTTAATGCTTCAGGGATTTTCATAATTAAATAAAACTTTTTTATGAGATGATTTCAATCTTTTTCATTTTAACAGGAAAAGAGATTATTTTCACTTTAATTTGAGCTTCTTTTATTTTAAGCTCCTATAATAAATAATTGGGGAGGATAAGCTTCAGCAGGTAACCTTATATATCTCCAATTTTTATTAGAGTAAACAAATCGAAAAAAATGTTTTACTTATGGAAAACATTTGAGTTTTAATTTGAAGTTTCACTTTGGTGGGTTTTTTAAGCTTAAATCGTAATAGAACCTTAATAATATTGAATAAACTTCAAGTTTAGCTTTTCTATGACTTTTTAGCTTCAGATATAATTTAGAAACTCATCTTCAAATTTTTTGGATTCAGAACCTTCATTAAGTTTGGCCAAATCCAAAAACCACTCTATGCATATCCAAAAATTTGGCTAGCCTGGAACCTTTTGAAATAATCCCTTTTTCACACCTTTTTATTTATTTTCATTTAAATCCATATTATGTAAATTTTCGCTTATTTATAAAAAGGGCTTGCAAGATTTACCACCTGTTTGGTAAATTCAAGGCTAACTTTAAAACTACACCCCACACCTTAATTTTACAGATTTCTTGTAAGTAAATAGTGCAAATTAAATTTTATATTACTTTGTTAAACTATAAGTAAAGCAAAAAGAAATTCTCAAAATTATTAATTTTACATCAAAATACTGTTTTAGCCTTTGTGGGCCAAAATATTTAATTTGTGGCAAGATACCCTGTGGTATGAAACTTGGTAACTTTGGCCATGGATGAAGAATCCATGAATTCAATAAAACCACTATGTTTAACTATTAAATAAATATTTACTTAAAAATTTTCATATTTGAATAAAATTCAGCTTAATTATTTTTGATTCCAAGTTCAAATAGCTTCTAGTGAGGAATGTTGTGAGTTCTTGGGTAATTTAAGAAATTCCTCATGGCTCACACTTTACATTTCTTCTGAAGCTGAAGTACTGATCTTAAAGTATTTAATTCTATTCACAAATATTATTTTAAAAATACCTTTTGTTTTTTTTAACAAATTACAAAGAAGAGAATCAAATCTGGAAAAGATTCATTTGTATTGAAATATAATTAGAAATATTTATATAAGCAGAAAGTTTTCATTTCAATCTGACAAAACTTATTGAAAATTAATACCCCTTTTTCAATTGAAAAATTGTAACTTCATCCAAATTCAAAGACTTTTCCAAATCCTTTAATTTTAATTAAATAAAAATCAAAGTGTTATAGAACCTTTTTCAATCAAAAATAATTCCAATCTGTATTTTGAGGCACCTTTTAAATTTAACATTTTTTGTTCAAAAATTATTTTAAGGTGTGGATATGAAACTTTGATTAAAAATCAAGTACTTTTCCTGTCCTCAAAATCTGTATAAGGTAAAAATCAATTAAAAATAGTAAGAAATATGATTTTTAAGAGAAAACACGCCAATTTTATTTTTTATAACTTTATTAGTATAAGACAATAATATTATAAAGATTTATTTTTTTACCAACAATAAAACTTTATCCAAAAATACTCTACAAGAGATATTTAAGGCTACAAAAGAAATTTCTTCAAGAGCAATTTCAATTGGAATTAATTGAGCAATGAACTGCAAGCAATTAATTAAAGAATAAAGTCTTTAAAAAGAATATTAAAGAGAAAAAATTCCCAAAAGTGACCAGAGTGAATTTGGAAACAAAGTGACAAAGTTAACAGTGATGAAAGATGCTTTAATTCACTTTTGGGGTGGTTCAGGGGTAAAAATGATTATAAAAGTTACAAACAATGATTATAATGATTTTTTCATGTGGTTAAAAGGTTTAAAATGATTTAAGAAAGGGGTTGGAATCTTTTATTGATTGGTTTAACAATGTTTCAACTAATTATAAAAGGAAAAGATTCTAACATGAAGAGAAAAGTGGGGCAAAGAAGACATTCTTTTATAGCCATCAATTTTCTTCCTCCAAAATTAAAATTTACTCTTGTCAGTCGTGAAAAACAGTCTGACAACAGAAAATCCAATTATGGCATCATTGAACCCTGGTTTAGACCAAAAAGGGCTGGTTTAAGCCCTTTTTAGCCATTTTAGACCCTTAAATCAGCCATTACTATAGCAATACCTGGTATAGAGCCTTCAAAACAAGTCAGAATGTGTTTAAGAGACGTAGAAACCAGTTAAAACTGTTTTTACTATGTTTTTTTTATTTTAAGGGTAGTTTTACCCTCTTGGCAACAGCTAAAACTACCCCAGTTGGTATCAAAACCTCATCATCAATTGAGTCCACAGACCCTGTAACTCAATTCCAGGCCAAAGGTGATGAACTTTTGCGTGAATTTTGACACCACACACCTGTAAGCAAGGAGTTTGGGGGTCTAGCTCCCCCTTAGAGCTGGAGTTCCTTTTCCCCCCCAAATTTAATCTTTCCAATTTATTTTTCCTTTAATTCCTCATCATGTATTATACTTATAATTTACATATGTAATTCAATTGAGTTGTACAGTTCAATACAGTAATAATTGATACCTCACATGTAAATCAAAGTTCACTTATGTAATACATGCGCACATTTTGACATTTCAATTTAATTCAATTGAAAATACTTTAATTCCTCATAACTTCTAAAATAAACACAACACCTCAATTTTAACACAAATTTTGGTGATTAACACTACATGTGATGTGAAATAAGTAAAAGTTTTGAGGATTTTTAATTTTCATACAGAAAATACTAAAAACTTAATTTAAGCTTATTTAGAGTTGAGTTACAAAGTTTTCACTCACAGGTGACCCCACCTGATTTTTTATGAGGAATCCAATTGTGAAATACTTTCTATATGTTTATTTATTGGATAAAAAGCTATAATAATTTTTATTTAACTTTTTTCCAAATTTATTTATTTTTTTACAATTTTGTTAAAAATTCATTTTTACTTAATTTTTTCAAGTATAAATGTAATTTTATAATTTCAAAATTTAAAGTAATTTTATTTTTAAATTGTAATCAAATCTTTAATTTTGAATATAATTTTATATTTATATTTTGATTTTGATTTTAATAATATAAATAAATTTATTTTATTTATATTTATATGTTAATTTTGTATTTGTGGCCTTTTGGTTATATGAAATTACCTCTAAGGCTTACATTCCCTCACCCTAAAAAAAGAATATTATTTATTTAATACAATAAGTCAAACAACAACAGTTATTATATTAAATAATAATTATAAGTTAAAAACACGCCTAAAATCAATAATTTTAAAGATAAAACAGCTTTTTATAATAAAAGTTAAGATTAAAGAGTTTTTAAGGGGAATTTGTGGATTTTTAAAAGATATTTCAGATGATAATTTTATAATATAAGATATATTATTGATGATTACAACAATAATCTGAATTCTATGATTTCAATTCTTTAATTTACAATTAATAAAGAATAAAATAACTTAAGAATTACTTTGATAACGAGATTTTATAAATAATGAAACTTGACCTGTTTAAATTTCTAATATGATTGGATTTATGAATGATGATGGACAAAAACAGTGATAAAAAGACTTTTTTTATGTCTTCAGAGCAGCTCTCATGATTCAGAATGAATATAGAGGGCGTTCTCAGGTCAAAACTGAAAAACCATACTTAAAAACAAAGCTCTTAACTTAAGGCAACTTGTTTTTAATTCCAATTTAAAGTTACCAGTGTTATTCTTAACTCCATGTAACTTTAATCCTCATTTAAACTAATTATTTTAAGTTTTTAATATAGATATACTTATTTATATTAAATTTCATCACATGAACAACTTAAAAATAGATTTTCAAGCAGAAATCTCTTAAACTCAATTTTTGATTAATTTTTAAAGAAATCATAATTTTCTTTGAGCTTAATTAAAAGAGTATATTTCCAGGCTGATTACCCAGGAATTTTATTTTTAAAAGATACTTAAAATTTAATTTATATATAGATAATATTAAATTCTAAACTTTGTGAGCGTTTCAAGCAAATCCATTGAGATTTGGATTTTTAATGAATTTTTGAAGTTATTGCTATTTTTCCACATAAAATAGCAATACACACCAAACCTTAGCTTTTGATAAGGTTTTGATGCTTGTAGCTTTAAAGTTTTAAGCTTATTTAAGGCTTTGAAGCTTGATTAAGCTTTGACAGTTCTTAAAACCTTGATTTCAAGCCTGCATATTGGGATTTACCCTTTGGCAGCTTGAAATTCCTGTCCAAATTGGGATAAAACCAGTTTAAACCTTAAGGTTGGATCAAAGTCTAATCTTAAATTTTAAATAAGGTTGAAAATCCTCCAATACAGGTGGACAACCTTAATTGAGTCCTTGCAGATCCAAAAAGTTGGGTACCCCAGCTCTATTTGGTCTTTTTCCTTTGTCCCACCTTTTTGCATGGATTTTGCCCTTTTATTTATTTAAAGCTATACCATGGCTTTAAACCCTTTTAAATTGAGCTCACGCAGGATTTACATTCTGTATGGCAAATACTTAGCCAATTCAGTAAATATACACCCCACCTCAATTTTAACTAAAATTTTGGTAAGTTTGCATTAACCTTATGCAACTTTAAATTTAAGCTTATTTAAGCTTAAATTTAACAATTTTAAAAAAATGTTAAAAAAGTTACATTAGTACTGTGAGATTCTTAAATCTTCTAATAACACAATATATAAGTGTTTTTGGGTATAACACCTTATGGATATACCCTAGGTCATTTTTAGTGTAGAATCCAAAAATGACATAATATTTATAGCTTTGTTTATCCAAAAAAGGTTATACTTATTTTTTGTTATTTTTTATTTTAATTTCAACTAAAAAGTCTGTTTAAGACAAAATTAACTGTTTATAAAATCATTTGTGGCCTTATGGGTATGTTATACATACCTCACAGGCTCACATTCCCTACCACCAAAAGAAAATTGTACCACAATTTTTCTTTTGTAGTTTACCCCCAAGTTATTTGGGGGGGTATAATCCACTGTCCAACCTCTCTACTTATACTTTTAAGTATGTAAAGCACACAATTCAAACTTTTTATTGAGCAATTGGTCTTCTCTCATGTCTGAATCTTCTGAGAAACTTTTGGGAATCAGGTATTTTGCTTTCTACAATCCACTCATCTTCATGTTGTGGATTTTTATACCTGACTAAGTATTCTCTTTCATTTTTTCCCCTAAGTCTTCTTTCTTTCAAGACTTTTAGTACCTTTTTCTCCTCACTTAGATCTAGTGGGGGTACTTCTAAGGGTGTTTCATTTCTGAAAGGAAATAATTCCTTGTCACTTGAAGTGTAATGCTTTACTAGACTGACAGGGAATTTTGGATTTTTATTTTCTAGTTCTCCTGACAGTTCTACTTGTACTGCATTTGTCCCATGAAGGGCTTTAATAATAAATGGTCCTGCAAAGGAATCTTTCAATTTCTTTGGACCTTTAATATTATTAAAGTTCAAGGTTGAAACTAGTATTAAGTCCCCTACTTTGAATTCTGGAGCTTTATGACTTTTATTCCATTTCTGCTTAGCATATTCAAAGGCATCATTCATGCTTTGATTATCATGATGTCTCACTTTATTAAGCAATAGCTTAAAGCTTGAAGCAGTTGGATGAATGTCAACCAGATCTTTTTTCAAAGTATCAATTGGAAGTTTGGGGTTCCATCCTTTTTCCAATATTGCGAAGGTCTTGCCTGTTGAAGCCTGGATGGAGGTATTGTAGGCTAATTCCAATGCTGGTATAAGAGTACACCAATCATGGGTAAAGCCATCAGAATCTTTAAACTCCAGGCCATAAGAACAAAATCTTCTGATCATGTCCTCAAGGGTTTGAATCATTCTTTCTGCTAACCCATCTGTCTGTGGATGGTTACTGTTGAGAATGATAATTTTGTACCCAAAAGCGTATGTAAATTAGTCCATAAGGCTGATGTAAATTTTGGGTCTCTGTCACTAATGATGTTTTTAGAGAGACCAGTATGGGATATTACTCTATTCCAGATCAAAAGAGCTGTATCCATAGCTGTGTCATCTTTGTGACATGGTAAAAAGATTGGTGTTTTGCTATATCTGTCTACAATAACAAGACATGCATTTTAACTTTTATCACCTCCAGGTGGTAATGCAGTTACCCAATCCATGTGAACCACTTCCCATGGGGTACTTGGCTCTTGGATATGGATCATCAGACCAAATCTTTTACCAGTAGCTTTATTGGCTTTCTGGCATCTTCCACAACTATGATAGTACTCAATGACATCTTTTCTCCAAGATGGCCACCAGGCACATGTCTTAATTCTTTCCATTGTTCTGTCTTCAGACAGATTTCCAGAATAAATGTTATCATGGCATTCTAGTAGTATTGTGTTAATCAACATTCTACTACATAGGACCATGACACATGTGTGTTTAGGTCTATGATATGGTATACCATCAAACAAATGGAATCTTCCATTATCATAAGATGTTTTCCAAACATCATCCAGAGAATTAGCCAATGCTTCATCTTTGCAATCTTTGTCAAGTAGAGCAGTAAGCATATGGCAATTTTTATCTTGCTTATAGCTTTCTCTAACTTCCTCAAAGAATTCTGTTCCCACATCTGTGATGTTAATTCCTTCAATTTGGATTTGAGGTTCTGCACTTGTAGGAACATAGGCAGGATTTTCAGGTGTATTGGGTAATGCCCATCTACTTAAGCCATCAGCATTCTTGCTAATGTTTCCAGCTTTATGTACTATGGTCATATTGCCTCTATACTCCTGTATAGCAATCTGCCATCTTAACATGTGTCTGTTTGGAGTTTTCATGTTAAGAAGTGATTTTACTTCATTACACTCAGTAATTACTTCAAACACACTACCATCAAGATAGTAATGAAGTTTTTCCAGAGCCCAAACAAGGCAAATGCACTCCATTTGGCTAGCTCCATATCTAGCCTCAGTAGGTTTAATTTGTCTTGAAATAAAACAAATTGGACCTTCATAAGGCTTGTCATTGACAATTTGAACTTGATGAAGAGCAGCTCCTAGACATTCACCACATGCATCAATATACAGCTTGAAAGGAAGTTTCCAGTCTGGCATCAGTAATAATGGTGCATTGGTCAAGGCATACTTGATTTTATCATATGCTTGAATTCTCTCCTGAGTCATTTCAAAAACATTTTGTTGATCACAAATTCTGTATAATGATCTGGCATGGATTGCAAAATCTTTAAGGTGTTGCCTGTAATAACTGGCAAACCCTAAGAAAAACATCATTTCTTTTTTGTTCTGGGGCATTTGTTTCAGTAAAACTGCAGCCACTTTGTTCTTATCAACACCAAGGCTTAGTCCTGAGACTACATGTCCTAGAGCTTTTAGCTCATAAAACCAAAATTACATTTTTTAAGAGAAATTTTCATGTTCACTTGTAGAATTTTCTTAAGTACTAATGAAAGTCTCTCTAAATGTAATTGCCAGGTTTCTGAACAGATGATGATGTCATCAATATAAATGATTAACCATCCCTCTGATAATTCATGTGGGAAGATAGTATTCATCATTCTTTGGTAATGAGAAGGTGCATTTTTAATACCAAAAGGCATCCTCAAATATTCATTAATACCACAATGAGCAATTATTCTCAATAATTTTCTAGCATGAGGTGTCAAAACATTCTGGTGAAAGCCTTTTAGAGCATCCATGGAAGTAATGAATCTTTCTTTGGATAATTGAGTCAAAGTCTCATGAATTCTAGGGATTGGATACCTGTCTGTGATAGTATAGGTATTAAGTGCTCTAAAATCACCAACCATCCTTGACTTTTCATTATGCCAAGTAATGATTACTGGAGTTGTGACTTCTACTTCCTCATTGTGTCCAACTTTTCTAAGAACTCCCAGTTTCATTAGTTCATTAATATGATTTTCTAATTCTTCTCTAGCCCTAGGGCTAGCTGGGTAAGCTGGTCTTCTTAATAGTTGCGGATAAGGCCTCTCCACATTAACCATAATGTCCACCTCATGGCCTTTTATAGCCCCAAGTGGTTCATTATCTGAAGCAAAGGCTTCCCTGTATTGAAATAAAATTTCAATAAGCTCTTCCTTCATTTCCAGTGTTAACTCAGGACTAATTTGTGCTTCAATTAATTGACTTGACACAAATTTTTTCTTATTAACATTTTTTACTTGTTTAATGACAGTAATTTCTCTTTTTTCTGGAGGAAAAGCAAATTTTTCTCTTTTATGTTCCCCTATAGTGAAATACCTGTCTTTATGATTATTAATATCAATACCATAAATATTGAGATAATCATTCCCAAGTATGAAGTGTTTTGAAGTACAATTATTCATAACAAAAATTTCAACTTTCAGCCTTATACTTCCTGCAGGATGAGGAAATATGATTGCTTCCTTAAATATACCCAAGGGGTGCATATTTTGGCTAGCACTGCTGAATGTTATACCTTCAATTGGCATTAATTTGTCTTGCCAATTGGTATAAATTTTTTCAAGATAATCTTTGCCAACACAAGTGCAAAAAGCACCTGAGTCAAGATGTATCTTGGCTTCTGTGTTATTTATCACAATATTAGTGATACAAGATGACCCAGCTGTATAACCTTTACCTCTGGCAGGTTTGGGTTTTTGCATTTTGGCATCTTGCACATGTATGAGATCCATACATTCATCACTGTACTGTGATAAGTGAGTATGTACCTCAGTGACTTCAAAAGAAACATTAATATTTTCTATACCAAGTTCTTCTGATACTTCTTCTTCTTCTGAAGGCTCGGAATCACTTTTATGTAAATATACATCAGTTTCTTTTGTGTCTTCCACTTTTTCAACATTTATCTCATTGACTCTTGTCTTTTTTGGACAAGTGTTTTCCAAATGAGATGTGCTTCCACATTTATGACATTTCAAAGGAGGTCTGTCATGTGGTTTATTTGGTTTTGAAATTGGTTTCCTACTAGTCTTGTTGTCTATTGGGGTTTTGGACCAATTTCTTCCAATTTTTGTTCTAGTAGTGATGTCCTCCATAGCATTGATATAATCTTCTGTAGAGCAAGGCTCAATACACCTGCTTCTTATAGCATTCTCAAGGTCACCACCACATTTTCTTAATATCCTTTTATGTACCATTGTTTCAGACATATCAGGATGAAGGGCAGTTAACCTGTCCTTCTGTTTAAGAAACCAAGTCATGGGCCTGTCCCTTTCAATATTAAAAATGGCTTCTTCAAAAGAATTTTCCATTCTAAATCTCCAGGAATCATTTGCCCATTTGGGAATAATTTGTTCTTTCCACCAAGGCCAAGAATGTTTACCATGGTCTTGTCTCATCTTATAATACCATTTCTTTGCTGATTTGGTAAATAATGAGTGTAATCTAGCACTTATGTATTCATCTGGTATGTTAAAGTCTTCTTTGAACATATCAATTGTTTTCATAAATTCCATATGATTATATTCTCCTTCACCACTGAAGGTTGGCCATTCCTCTAATCTTGGAATGTCCTTAAAATTGCAAGCAGTTTCCACATCATGACTTGAAATTGTATGATGTAAATCATTATTCAAGTTAAGAACATTTCTGTCAAGAATTGGTGTGGATTGCCTTGGCAATTCATTTTTTAGTGATATATTATTAATACTTGATTGAATGTCTTCTTTCAATTCAAGTCTTGCTTTATCACTTTTTTCCAATTGTTCTTGAAAAAGAGCTGCATTGTGACCAGTAGAATTTTCCAAGTTTTGACCTTGTATTTTCAATTCTCTTAACTGTCCAGTTATAAAAGAAATTGAGTTCTCATCTGGCTGATTGAGTAAGGTAACTTTAGACTCAAGTCTTTCACAAATTTGTGTCAAAGATACAATATTGTCTTTATTAACATTTTCAAGGCCAATAATAGTCTTTTGTTGTTCTTTCACTTTTAATATCTCATTACCCAACTTCTGTTGGACATAATCAAATGTTTTAAATTTTTCCATAATTTCTTTATTACAAGATTCAAAGTGAGGTACAAGTTTTACTAGATCTATTTCTTTGGGAAAGATTGGTTCAATCTTTCCTCCCCCTTGTTTTTGAATTCCATCAAGGTTCTTGCCATATTGAACACATTGTCCATGGCTGTCTTTTCCTTCTTTGGGATTCTGTAATTCTGGGGGTAAGGTTTGTTCCACTTGGGATTTGCCTTTCCCTTTGCCTTTTGCTTGCCCTTCTGGTTGGTTTTTGGGGCTTTCTTGGGCTTGTTTGGCACTTGTTGAGGCGGATGTTTGCTGGTGGATGCTTGAGGAGCTTCCACTGGGCTTTTTTCCTTGCCTTGGGCCAACTCCTTCTTCTGATCCTCTGATAACATGCTTTGGTTTTTCAACCAAGCTTTTATCTGTTGGACTTGGCCTTTGACAGACATGGGTGTCCAACCCATCAGAAGGTCTTCTGTCTTTTCTGGTCCCATGAGCTTCTTCACTTGAAGATAGGAGTTCATGGTGCCTATCCAAAGACTTGGGAGAAGTTCCCACTCTTGTTGTTTTGACGCCAAGAACCAATTCTTCCATTGAGATTGATAAATTTCCACAGCTGCCTGTTGGAAATGGTTCAGGTCTAACAGCAATAGCAGTTATGTCAGCTTCTGGACTCTCAATAAGAGGTTCAAAGGTGCTGGCTAACCTTTGGGAACTGGTGGAAGTTCTGGCATCCTCCATTTGTGCCTCTCCTCTGGGAAGACATTCTTGCCTTTTGGATTTGTGGCTGGAATGTCCTGGTCCAGATCCATTTTATTGGATGGAGTAGTTACTTCCACTTCTAGTAGGAGTCATTTCACGTCAATTTTAATAAAAAATAGATTAAAATTGAATTGAATTCACCTGCAGGACCTTTAAAGGGCTCTTTGGTTATCAAACCCCTTGGTGGTGGGTTGGTTTGAATTTCAATACTGGACTCTGAGGTTTCAGAGTCTGAAGAGTTCTCTCTGATGGAAGACACTATAGAAAATTAAAAAATAAGTTATTTTATCAAATAATAAAAATAACTTATAAACTCAACTTATTAAATAAAGTTGTTTTAATGTAATTTTATGTCAAATTACATCAAAAATAAAGAAAAATGTCTAAGATAAAAGAAAAATGTTTTTAGTAAAGGTTTTTAATTTTTTAATTTGTTTTTTATTTGATTTATTATTTTCTTTGAAGAAATAATAATTATGCAATTAACAATTTAATTAATCAAAATTGTATTATTATTCACTTTATACTAGAATAACTCAAAGAATAAATTTCAAGTCTGTGATGTGAAAAAGCCACTAGTTAGACAAAAGAAATTTATTCCAAGTCACTCAATAGTATATTGTTTCAAACAATATTCTTAAGAAAAAAATAACTTTATTAATATTATAAAGATTATTTACAAGGGATAAGTCCCAAAAAAGCCAATATTAAGACAAATATGGCAATTTTACGTCAAAAAATAGTAAAATAAGGTCTAGAATATGATTTATGTCCCAAAAATTGGTTCAAAATCACGTCCAGGCCCCCAAATGTAAGGTTTGTCTATGAAACTCTTGATAATAGTAGCAAAATCAAGAGTACTATGACTGTCCTCAGTAGAAATATAGAATATAACAAAATATTATAACCACAAATTTAAATATTATTATTATAAAAATATAATAATTATAATAGATTATAATTATTCTATTATTGTTATAGTCACTGACAGTTACAACAATAAGACTTGTAAAGCTCTTAATGAGACAATTACACGTGGAAATATGAATGTTAGCCACTTATAAATAATATAAATACTATTTATAAAAGAACTATAACACACACTGTGCAGAAATAATTCTTATAGAATGAAAATCCTATATAAAAAAACTAATACTAGATAAAAAAAGATATAGAACTTTAGAGAAAACTTACTTATAATATTTATTTAATACAATAAGTCAAACAACAACAGTTATTATATTAAATAATAATTATAAGTTAAAAACACGCCTAAAAGCAATAATTTTATAGATAAAACAGCTTTTTATAATAAAATTTAAGATTAAAGAGTTTTTAAGAGGAATTTGTGGATTTTTAAAAGATATTTAAGATGATAATTTTATAATATAAAATATATTATTGATGATTACAACAATAATCTGAATTCTATGATTTCAATTCTTTAATTTACAATTAATAAAGAATAAAATAACTTAAGAATTACTTTAATAATAAGATTCTATAAATAATAAAACTTTACCTGTTTAAATTTCTAATATGATTGGATTGATGAATGATGATGGACAAAAACAGTGATGAAAAGACTCTTTTTATGTCTTCAGAGCAGCTGTCATGATTCATAATGAATATAGAGGGCGTTCTCAGGTCAAAACTGAAAAACCATACTTAAAAACAAAGTTCTTAACTTAAGGCAACTTGTTTTTAATTCCAATTTAAAGTTACCAGTGTCATTCTTAACTCCATGTAGCTTTAATCCTCATTTAAACTAATTATTTTAAGTTTTTAATATAAATATACTTATTTATATTAAAGTTCATCACATGAACAACTTAAAAATAGAGTTTCAAGCAGAAATCTCTTAAACTCAATTTTTAATTAATTTTTAAAGAAATCATAATTTTCTTTGAGCTTAATTAAAAGAGTAAATTTCCAGGCTACTTACCCAGGAACTTTCTTTATAAAAGATACTTAAAATTTAATTTATATATAGATAATATTCAATTCTAAACTGTGTGAAATTTTCAAGCAAATCCATTAATATTTGGATTTTTAATGAATTTTTGAAGTTATTGCTATTTTTCCATGTAAAATAGCAATACACACCAAACCTTAGCTTTTGATAAGGTTTTGATGCTTGTAACTTTGAAGTTTTGAGCTTGATTAAGCTTAGACAGTTCTTAAAACCTTGATTTCAAGCCTGCATATTGGGATTTACCCTTTGGCAGCTTGAAATTCCTGTCCAAATTGGGATAAAACCAGTTTAAACCTTAAGGTTGGATCAAAGTCTAATCTTAAGGTTTAAATAAGGTTGAAAATCCTCCAATACAGGTGGACAACCTTAATTGAATCATTGCAGCTCCAAAAAGTTAGGTACCCCAGCTCTATTTGGTCTCTTTCCTTTGTCCCACCTTTTTGCGTGGATTTTGCCCTTTTATTTATTTAAAGCCATACCATGGCTTTAAACCCTTTTAAAGTGAGCTCACGCAGGATTTACATTATGTATGGCAAATACTTAGCCAATTCAGTAAATATACACCACACCTCAATTTTAACTAAAATTTTGGTAAGTTTGCATTAACGTCATGCAACTTTAAATTTAAGCTTATTTAAGCTTAAATTTAACAATTTTAAAAAAAAATTAAAAAAGTTACATTAGTACTGTGAGATTCTTAAATCTTCTAATAACACAAGAAATAAGTGTTTTTGGGTATAACACCTTATGGATGTACCCTAGGTCATTTTTGGTGTAGAATCCAAAAATGACATAATATTTATAACTTTGTTTATCCAAAAAAAAGTTATACTTATTTTTTGTTATTTTTTATTTTGATTTCAACTAAAAAGTCTGTTTAAGACAAAATGAACTGTTTATAAAATCATTTGTGGCCTTATGGGTATGTTATACATACCTCACAGGCTCACAAGCACCCAGTCCATCCCCTGATGCATCAATATACAATTTGAAAGGCAATTTAAAGTCTGGCATCAGTAAGAGTGGAGCAGTTGTCAAGGCTTCTCTTAGAGACTCAAAAGTTTTGACTCTGTCAACAGTCATTTCAAATACTGTGTCTTTGTCACACAATTTATAGAGTGGTCTTTCTATGGATGCAAAATATTTAATGTGTTGCCTGTAATATCCTGAAAAACCTAAGAATGACTGAATTTCCTTCTTGTTCTGAGGCATGGGTTTTAGCAATACTGCTGCAACTTTGTTTTTGTCAATTCCAAGTGACAAACCAGATACAACATGTCCCAGTGCCTTAAGTTCTTTAAATCAAAAATGGCATTTCTTCAAGGATATTTTCATGTTTACTAATTGAATTTTTGTCAAAACTCTGGACAATCTGTACATGTGCTCCTCTCAAGTCTTGGAACAGACAAAAATGTCATCAATGTAAATGATTAACCATCCCTCTGAGAGTTCTTCAGGGAAGATTTCATTCATCATTCTTTGGAAGTGTGAAGGTGCATTTTTGATACCAAAGGGCATCCTCAAGTATTCATACACTCCACAATGAACAATAATTCTCAAGTATTTTCTTGCTCTTGGTGTCACCACATTTCGATGGAATCCTTTAAGGGCATCCATAGTGGTTATATACACTGCTTGAGATATTTGAGTAAGGGCAATTTGGATTTTTGGTATTGGGTATCTATCTGGAACAGTGTAAGTGTTCAGAGCTCTAAAGTCCCCAACCGTTCTGGATTTTCCATTATGCCATGCCACTATGACTGGTGTAGTTATTTCTACTTCCTCATTGTGGCCTACTTTTCTTATTACACCAAGGTCCAGAAGTTGTTTGATATGAATTTCTAGAGCTTCTCTTGATTTTGGACTTGCTGGATAAGCAGGTCTTCTTAAGAGTGGTGGATAAGGTCTCTCAATGTTAAGAATGATGTCAACTTCATGGCCAATAATTTCTCCTAGAGGTTCTTTGTCTGAAGCAAATGCTCCTCTGTGGTCATACAAAAGGGAAGAAAGTTCATTTTCTTGTTTATCAGTCAGATGAAGGCTTATTTAAGCCTCATTTAACTGTTCAGACTTGAATTTCTCTAGCTCTAAGCTGACTGGTGATACTTTTTTTACTGTAATTTGTCTTTTAAATGGTAAAAAGGCAAATTTTTGGTGCTTATTGTCTCCAATAGTAAAGTATCTCTCTTTGTTGTTATGCAAATCTATCCCATACATGATTTAATAGTCATTTCCCAATATAAAATGGGTACTAGAGCAATTTTCCATAACAAATTCAACTGTGATTCTCAAATTCCCATTTAGGTGTGGGAATATTACATTGGTCTCAAAAACTCCTAATGCTTTCATTGAATTACTTGCACTGTTGAATTTTATACCATCAATTGGTAACAATTGGTCTTCAAATTTTGGTACACAAGTCTTAAGAAAAGATTTTCCAACACAAGAGCAGAAGGCTCCTGGGTCAAGCAAAAGCTTGGTGGGCTTGTTGTCAATCACCACTTCTGCTATACAGGAGTTACCAGCTGTATAACCTTTTCCCCTGTTTGGATTTGCTTTCATAATTTGTGCATCTTGAACTTTTGATAATTTAAGTTGACCATTGCTCAATTGTGGCAAGTGGGAATAAGATTCCATGATGTCAAAATTGGCATTGATATTTTCTATATCTTTTGAAGATTCATGAAATATTGATGACTTATCATCTGAATTTTCTTCAATTATGTCATCTTTTTCAACATCAGGTTCTTTTTCAATATCAATTTCATTTATTTTTCCCTTCTTAGGACATGTATTGGCTAAATGGGTGGTGCTTTGGCAAATATGGCACTTTCTGACTGTATCTGCAGATTTATACTTAATATTATTAGAATTTTCTTTGGGTTTTTTGTCCACAGAATCTTTCCAAGGTGTATTAAACCTTGTTTAGAGATTCACCCTACTAGAACCAATTTTGGTTCTGGTGGTTACTTCTTCTAATATATTGATAATATCCTCTGCTGAAGATTGCTCAGTAGTCCTGCTTTTGACAGCATGCTCTAAGTCACCTCCACATTGTCTCAGAATCCTCCTATGGATCATAAATTCTGACATGTCAGGATATAATGCTGTTAATCTGTCTTTTTGTTGGCAAAACCATGGTAAAGCTTTGCCTTCATCAACATCAAATTTGGAAGATTCAAAGGCTGTCTCAACTTTAAACCTCCAAGCATCATTTGCCCAGTTGTTGATGATTTGGGTTTTCCACCAAGTCCAACTCTGGTGTCCATGTGCTTGTCTTATTTTGATGTACCATCTGTGAGCTGATTTGGTAAACAAGGTGTTAAATCTGGCTTTTACCAATCTTTCTGGTAATTCAAAATCCTCTTTGATCATGTCAATACCTCTAATGAATTCCATATGGTCATACTCTCCTTCACCACTGAAGTGAGGCCATTCCTTAAGTTTTGGAACTTCTTTCAAGAGTGCTTGGCCCATTGATGGTTCTAAGTTATGAAAAGAAGTAGAAAGTTCATTTTTTAGCTGTGAATCTTCAATATCCAATACTTGTGGATTGGGAATCCTTGCATCTTCATTTTGATTCAGAGGCGTAGACATTCTTGGTAAAGTGTTTAGCGGTTGTTCAATATCATTCATTTTACTGTTGTTACACCTTTGTGAATTTCTTAATTCATGTTGCAAGTTTTTTATAGAGTTTATGAAATTCTTTTTATGATCATCCTCTTTATATGTAAGCTCATTCCATAATTCTGTTTGTTTAGTATTATCAGATATAATTTCATTTAACTTTATTGTCAATTTTGATAATTCCTCTCTTGAGGTATCAAAATGCTTTTTCAGGGCAACTATATTTGTCTTTACTTCAGCAAATGATTTTGAAATATCATCAAGAGCTTTTTTATTATCTTCTTTGATAATGCTTATGGCTTGTTTTATTCTTGTTTCAATTATTTCATCAATATTGAATTTGGAATATTTGTCTGTTAATTCTTTAATAATGGCAGATTGTTCATTTATCTTAATGCCAAAAGAATTATCATTATTTGAAGTTTTGATTTTTCTTAAAACTCTTTCAAAGCATTTAAGCTTATTATTTATTTGGCTCAGACTCAAGTTATTTGTCTTAAGATTGTCACAAATTGATGTATTGTTATCACAAAGATGACCTTTTACGTCAGAAATAGCTTTATACAACTCTGGAATGCAATCAAAAGTATCAGAAATTATTTTTGATATTTTAATCTGGCTTCCTCCTTCTTTTGTAATTCCATCATGGTTCTGGCAATCTGAAATACATTTTCCATGGCATCTTGTTGAATCTTTGGGATTCTGTAGCCCTGTCTGTAAGGTTTTGGGGCTGGTGCCTTCCCTTTGCCCTTGTTTGGAGCTTGTGGCTGCTTTTTCACGTTGAAATTGCTGCTGCTTGCCACTGGGGCTGTTTTTGGCACTGGTTTGGGTGGTGGAGGGTTGTTTTTCCTCCATTCTAGTGTCAAAAGCATCATTTTTTCCTTCTCCATCAATGGATGCCATCCATTGAGTAATTTGCAAGTATTGGGATGGCCCAGGAACTTTCTCACAGTCAGGTAAGAATTCATGCAATTCTTCCACAGGTCTGCAAGGATCTGGTACTCCTTTAACTGAAGTGCATTGTTGTATGCACTGTGGCTGGCTTTATATATGTCCACTGAGGCTTGTTGTGGCGGTGTCAGCTCTTTTTGGAGGTAAAATGGTATTATCAGCTTCAGAATGACCCATTTTAGTTGTTTGGAGGTCATCAACTGACCCCTTTCCTTCTGTACCTGATTGGCCTCTGCCATAATCACGTCTATTACTTTTCTGGGAGCTGCTTGAGGGGTTATAGCTGGCTCCTGATCTGGTTGAAGGCATAATTATGGTTAAAAGGGCTTAAAATAGTAATTTTACGTCAAAAAACTTACTATTGGCCAAATCTTTGGCTTTCTGAAGAGTGTTACTTATTTCCAAGCTGACTAATTCAGAAGAAATTGGTTCTGGTTGAATATTCTGAGTCACAATAATAGTACTATTATGATCAGAATTAACAGTACTGGCAGGAATGATGCTGGTTACTGTTGAGGCTGTTTCAATGTTTTCTTGTCTTACCACGTTGTCAGACACTAAAATTAATTAAAAAGCCAATTAATTAAGTAAAAAAAAGGTTATTCCAAAAAATAAATAAAAATATAAGCCTCACTTATAATATGAAAAAAAAATATTTTTTATGCATTTTTTGGATTATAAGTATTTTTTATATGTTTTCAAATTTTTTCAATATGAATAAAAGGTTTAAAAAGAGTAAAAAAACTATTTCACAGGTAAAATATCACTGCTGGGCCCCCAAATGTAAGGTGTGGATATGAAACTTTGATTTAAAATCAAGTACTTTTCCTGTCCTCAAGATTTGTATAAGGTAAAAATCAATTAAAAATAGTAAGAAATATTATTTTTAAGAGAAAACATGCCAACTTTCTTTTTTATAACTTTATTCGTATAAAACAATAATATTATAAAGATTTATTGTTTTACCAACAATAAAAATTTATCCAAAAATACTCTACAAGAGATATTTAAGGCTACAAAAGAATTTTCTTCAAGAGCAATTTTGATTGGAATTAATTGAGCAATGAACTGCAAGCAATTAATTAAAAAACAAAGTCTTTAAGAATAATATTAAAGAGAAAAAATTTCCAAAAGTGACCAGAGTGAATTTGGAAACAAAGTGACAAAGTTAACAGTGATGAAAGATGCTTTAATTCACTTTTGGGGTGGTTCAGGGGTAAAAATGATTATAAAAGTTACAAACAATAATTATAATGATTTTTTCACGTGGTTAAAAGGTTTAAAATGATTGAAGAAATTTGGTTGGAATCTTCTATTGATTGGTTTAACAATGTTTAAACTAATTATAAAAAGAAAAGATTCTAACATGAAGAGAAAAGTGGGGCAAAGAAGACATTCTTTTATAGCTATCAATTTTCTTACTCCAAAATTAATGTTTACTCTCATCAGTCGTGAAAAACAGTCTGACAACAGAAAAGCCAATCATGGCATCATTGAACCCTGTTTTAAGCCATTTTTAGCCATTTTAGACCCTTAAATCAGCCATTACTATATCAATACCTGGTATAGAGCCTTCAAAACACGTCAGAATGTGTGTAAGAGAAGTAGAAACCAGTGAAAACTGTTTTTACTATGATTGTTTTATCTTAAGGGTAGCTTTACCCTCTTGGCAACAGCTAAAACTACCCCAGTTGATATCAAAACCTCATCATCAATTGAGTCCACAGACCCTGTAGCTCAATTCCAGGCCAAAAGTGATAGACTTTTGCGTTAATTTTGACACCACACACCTGTCAGAAAGGATTTTGGGGGTCTATCTCCCCCTTAGAGCTGGAGTTCCTTTTCCCCCTAAATCTAATCTTTCCATTTTATTTTTCCTTTAATTCCTCATCACGTATTATACTTATAATTTACATATGTAATTCAATTGAGTTGTACAGTTCAATACAGTAATAATTGATACCTCATATGTAAATCAAAGTTCACTTATGTAATACACGTGCACATTTTGACATTTCAATTGAATTCAATTGAAAATACTTTAATTCCTCATAACTTCTAAAATAAACACAACACCTCAATTTTAACACAAATTTTGGTTATTAACACTACATGTGATGAGAATTAAATTAAAGTTTTGAGTATTTTTAATTTTCATACAGAAAATACTAAAAACTTAATTTAAGTTTATTTAGAGTTGAGCTACAAAGTTTTCACTCAGAGGTGACCCCACCTGATTTTTTATGAGGAATCCAATGTTGAAATAATTTTTATATGTTTATTTATTGGCTAAAAATCTATAATAATTTTTATTTAACTTTTTTACAATTTTGTTAAAAATTCATTTTTACTTAATTTTTTCAAGTATAAATGTAATTTTATAATTTCAAAATTTAATGTAATTTTATTTTCAAATTGTAATGAAATTTTCAATTTTGAGTATAGTTTTATATTTATATTTTGATTTTTATTTTAATAATATGAATGGATTTATTTTATTTATATTTATATGTTAATTTTGTATTTGTGGTCTTTTGAGTATATGAAATTACCTCTAAGGCTCACAATTATGAAATATCCATCATTATTTATAGCTTCAATTTGTCCCAGCTTCTTAATCTCTCATACAGAGTCAATTAATTTCTTTCATATAAGTTATGTGGCTATCTTTTTCTATTATTGTGGCTGAGACTATCTAATAGTATGTACCAAAAGAACAGTCCATATTCGGAAAAAAAATTAAAAAGTCTTTTGGGACAGCTTAAGCTTGCATTCAATCTGTTCCAATTCTTCATAACCCACCAGACGGTTCTATTTTTTTTCTTTTTTTGACTGCCTCTGCATCCAAGATTGTCTCCCAACTCATCTTTACATTTAATTCAGGAAAGGGATCTGCATTTGCCTTATTCATTCCTTTATTTCAAGGACACTATAGTTGAGCTTTCTGCAGCAATATTATCAATTCTATTTAAGTTTCCACTTTTGTTAATTTTTAATCCAATTCAATTCACTGACCTATTTTATTTCATATATTTGGTCTTATATTAATCAAAGTTTTTCTCAGTTTCTTACCATCAAGAGTTTTCTTTTACTTTGAATATTCATTCAATTACCTTCCCCAAATTCATAATACATTAATCTTACTTCCTTTGGGTAATTAAATATTCATGGAGCTATCTTCGCCAGTAAATGCATCACGGTAAAAAGCTTTCTAGAGCCAAGTGGTAATTTTATTATATCTACATTTGAAGTTAGGGGTGGGAGGTGGTTTGATAAAATTTTCAATATTGGCATTTTTTCAAAAACATTAGTCACCAGCGCATTTTTTGTGGTACTTGCTGAAAATTCATACCTTATTCCTTAAAAACACCTCAAATGGTTCTTGTTAGCTCTGAGGGTGTGACATAAACTTCCATTAGGTTCCTGTAATATAACTATTCTATAAAAAAATAAATGTTTTTGTAAGTCCATGATAGTGATTTTGACACTAATACTCATTTTATTATATTAAAATTTTTGAGATTTGTAGAATGGAATTTATTTTCAAATGAAACAATTGTAGCTTTTGAAATTCTTTGATTAAATTTTTGTCTTGAATTCTTTATCCCTGTACTTTCTGGAATTATCTTAAGTCTTTTGGGAATGAGATTATTTTTCGGAAGTCTTACTGGAGGTGCATAGTTTAGTTTAATAAAAAACATAAAAAAAATCCACAATTATTAATTATATAAAAAGGGATCTATTGTTATCACTATTAAGGAGAATCCTCCACCTAAGAGCCTTGAATATTCAGTACTGAAAAATATATTCATATCACAAAGAAAAAAGGATTGAATGTTTCAATAATGTAATATTTGAGTAGTACATTACAGCCTCTACCACACTTAAGCTAAATGAAGTAACATTTCTTGGTTTATAAAATTGGGTTTTAGCGATTAACTGAAAGCCAAATGGCCAAACATCTTCAATGATTTGCAGAATATCTTTATCAAATGAGTCGTTTTTGATCAATCATTTACCTATAGAAATTTCAAAAGAAATATTTCATAAATTACTTCAGAAATCATTCTGTATTTTACCACTATTTAGACCTAAAACCCCAAACAAATTTAGCCATTTCACAGGGTTTTCACTGTTGTGTGTATTAGATTCCCCTACTAGACATCTAACATGGGATCAAGGGTTACTTTTGGACTGATTGTATCAAAAAATAAGCCAAAATTATTAGAGAATACCAGGGAGTGTCCTGGGGTCCAAAGTAGCTATTTTTTACAGTTTTGAGTGGTTTTTCTCAATTGGGAATATTAGACTCCCAAAAAGATTTCCCATTTTGTAGAATAAATATTCTATACACTAGCATAAAAATTATTGTGAAGTTGAAAGGCTTTTAGATTCTCAAAACTCACTATCCAGCTCAATTTTAGCCATTTCTCAGGTTTCCCGCCAAGTTTTCCATCATGAAGCCCCCTATATAGCATCTCCCATGGGTCTGAGGGTTTTTTGAAATTATCTGGAGCAAACAATCCTCCAAACCAGTGGTATAACATACCAGGGGGTGTCCCAGGGTCCACAAAACGCCATATTTGACAGTTTCTTGGTGTTCTTACTCATTCAGCCATAGGAACCCCCAAAGTAAAATATCCATTTTTTTGGAATAATTATTCCATAGGATACTGTAAGAATTATTCTGTATTTGACAGCCATTTAGACACCCAAAACCCATTTTACAGCACAAAGCTGGAAATTCAACAGGGATTTCATTGAGGTTTTATTAGTAAATACTGCCAAAATATTTCTCACATGAATCTGGAGAATTTGTTTTCACTAGCTGGAGCAAATAAGCCCTCAAATCTATGGTATAATGGACCAGGGGGATGTTCCAGAGTTTAGAAAAGTTATCTTTGACACTTTCGGGGTTTTTTAATTGATTGGTCATGGTTCAACCCAAGGAAAATGTTCCATTGTCTGGAATAAATATTCCATGAAAAACTGTGAAATATATTCTGTATTTTGACAGCTATTTAGACCCCCAAAACCCATTTTTTTGGCATAAATTTGGCCATTTTACATGGTTTTCACTGATTTTTCAAAAGGCCTGGGGTCGCAAATACATATTTCTGAAAATCTTTTGGGTTTTTCATTCAATTGAAAATATCCAAGCCCCCAAGATAAATTTTACATACAATTCTGTCAAGATGATGCCTATATTTGAAAAATATTTAAAACCCCAAAATCCATTTTACAGCACACATTTCGCCATTTCATGGAGTTTTTACTGAGTTTTTCATAGTAAATCCTCAAGCAGAAGTATCTTCTCTGTATATTTTGATTTTATTCCTTTTTCCATGTTTTAATATTATTATTATTATTATTATACACCAAACATTCGCAAGGGATTTTTATTTTTGAGTAATCTTAAAATGTAGGCACTTCTATTCTTTAAACCAATTTGTTGATCTTATCAAAGAAAAGACTTTTCACATTCAAATAAACTATAGTTTCAAAGTATTCTGACTGAAAAATATATTTCTATTGTATTTACTCAAATATTTTATACTAAAAATCTATAGGAACTATCTTCAAAGTTAAGCTAACAAAATAAAGAGCTATTTTTGCATATTTATGGAGTATTTTAATGATTAAAAAAATTCAGGATTAAGTCACAGCTTCAAGTTTTTCCATATTTTTTTACATTCATTTCTTTTGAAGTCATCTAAGGTATACTTTTTGAATCATCACAATGTGTGTCATTATATAGCCTCATGCACTTTACCTTTTCTGGTGAGCTATACAAATATTTTTTAACCTATTTCAGATAAATCAATAATATGGTTATATTTCCAAAATTTGAAAAGAAATTTCTTACTATTATATTAGAGCATTCAGATAACTACTAAAGTATATTATAGGATCAATTCAAGCAACAAGATATTTCTGGCTGGTGAGTAGCGCAAGAAATTTCCTGGTGAGTATTCGAGATTTTAAGTAGAAAAAACAATTGGAGTGTCAAATGAGAGAAGTAAAATTTGTTTTAGTATTAATTCAGAACAGAGTTCAAGGATATTGAGTGGTTTAATATAAAAAATATAAGAGACAATAATTAATTTTTTTTGCCTTTTAGTTTTGATTTTTCTTTTTCCGAATAACTTTATTTTTTTGAACCAAAAAGATTTTTTTTTATAAAACATAGATTTTATCAAATCAACATATTTCTTGAAAAGGCTTATTTGAAAAGGTTTACTACCCCTTTATTAAATGAAAAAAAAAATGAAACTAGATTAGATTCTTGATCAAACAAGGCACTTCTTTTGGCCATTCAACCTTTTCCATCAAAAAAATTATTGAGATTATTAGAATCAATTGTATATGATCTTTTATATATCATCATTATTGTCATGAGCACACTTATTGTAAAAAAAAATTCTTCTCCTAATGGAAACGTTTAGTAATAATCCTCTCTTAAAATTTAACTAAATTAACCCTTTTGCCCATTCCTTCTTTGTCCAGAAAAAGGAAAGGAAATTTAATGGGATCACAAAGAATCTAAATATCTTATCTTGGGGAAAAAGAGTAAGATAGAATTTTCTGAAAAACAACTAAGTCTCCCTTCACATGTCCTCACCAAAATTTGCAGATTTAGGGGATCTCATCATAAAACATCAACTTTTATGTGCCCTTACCAAAACCCGTATGAAATTTTAGCAATACCCCATGTTCATGCATAGGATTCAGAGTGAAATTAGCCTCCAGATTTTTCCAATCAAGCTCCATTCTTCATGTAAGTGACACACTGAGACAGACAAGGCTTCAGAATTCATCATGCTGTGTCACTAATCAATTCTTATCCTTATTGGTAATGAGTAGTTTTAAAAAAAATCATCAAAGTTTTAAAAGAATATTAAAAAAAGTCAGCAGCAACAAACTGCTTCAATAAAAAAATTATTTATCAAAATTTCAGAAAATATCGCCTCATTTGGGCATAAATGGGAATGCAACATTTAAGCGAGACAAATTGCCATTCACTACCAGTATTTATATACTTCTCAAAAGCCAAAAAGAAAAGACTAATGGAAAATAATTTTAATTTTTCTTAAAATAACAATAATAGTGAGCAATATTTCAAAGCCCAAATAGATACACTGTTCCAAAAAAATCTATCAAATCACAAGTGGGAATGATGTAAAAAACGAAAAATGAAAAAAACTGATATATATATATATATATATATATCAAAATAGGTGATAGCCAAATGAATCCTTCAAAAAATAAAGCAATCACTTTTATATTAATTTAAAAAAGCTCGCTAATCTTTTAAGTTATTGATAAAAGCATAAGTGGCTAAACTCAATAAAGCAACTCCACTTGCTGCTGAAATATAATGAAAGTAAGGAAACACCTATGTGAAAAACATTGGAAACATTTTTTTCGGTTAGAAAGTTCTCAAGGTTTTGACCATTTGACATAAGAAATCAATTGGGATAATCAATAAAATTCAAAAATTCAATCGTTAAGCCAAATTGCATGGTTTTGAGTGGGTTGTGGTGTATGATTTTGTTGACGTAATTTTCATCGTAAGCAAATTTTTTTACAAAAAGAAAGCAAGATGTCAGTTGTGGGCCCCTTGATTAATTCTTCAATGATACATAGAGAATAAATTGAAAAAGCGATGATTTGTAGCAATAAATGCAGACGTAAGTTGAATATTGAAATAGTCAGAAAAATAGTCGAAATGCCCAAAAAACGACGGAGAAAAAGTAATGTATTTTGGCATTTTATTGAGATGAAAAGTAAATAAAGCTCAAAGTATTAATAAGCAAAAAATAAAAAATAAATAAATCAAGAAGTGAATAAATCGAGGTGATAGATGTAGTAGCAATCCCGCGCTAGCAAGAAAGAGAACCTCTCCACGCAGCAACGAAGATTGCTTTCCTTGTCAATGAAAACTTAGTTTATGCTTTAACAGATTTCTCGAGCTTAAATCCTTCATTTTTGTAAAAAAAGGCCATCTTTTTTGTGGAGGAATGCCTAAAGTTATAATTGAGAAAAAAGTGAAAAAGCGATGTTTTCTGTAACGTACAAATGATTTCCGATTCCTCTCGATTTCCTTTTCGTTACTAGTAACTGAATTATGTGTAGAGCCGTACCCATCGTCATCTAATTTCTTTTCATTTTCGGCTTCATGATGTGTTGCTAGTTGTGTAACTTGAGATTTTCCTTTTCTCAATGTTGAATCAGATGAGTCTGAATGATTTCCTTCTAGCAATCTATTAATTTGTTCAGGTTGTTGACGTGCTCGAGGCGCGCTCGTAGTGTGGGTAGGGTGAAGTGAATTGGTGGAAGAGGCTGGTCGAACATGATTGATAGGCTGAGTAGATGATTTTGATGGACTGGTTTGAAATGACGTCGTAGTGGTCACAAAATCTGACAAATTGCCAGACTTCTTTTTTTTATTTTTTTTCGACTTTGAAGGTGATGAGTTTGGAGTAGTATTACCAGCAGACGTAGTGGAGGAAGGCGAGTCAAGTGACTGCACATCTATTCTTTTTGAAGTATTTTCTCGCTCCATTACTTTCTCTTCCAGATCCTTAATCATTTTCAATAAATCAGAACGTTCGCCTTGCCAGTTTTCATGCTGTTTCTTGAGATCCCTTTCCGATTGTTCTTTCCAAATCAACCATTGTCTCTCGAGCTTCTGACTAACGCTCTCTTCCAAGGTTTGCAACTTTTTTGAGATATCTTGCTGATGAAGATGCTGCTGTTTGAGTCCCTTAATCTCTTGTTGCAATTCCTCAATAAGCTCTTTTGACTGATTGTATTGGTCTGTTAAGCATTGGCCTACTTTCATAGAATCTTGTAAATTAGCAGAGACCAACTCAATCTTTTCGGTTAGAAATTGATTTTGTTCAGTCAATGACTCTAACTGCTTTGAGTCAACCGATGAGGAAGGTGAATGCTGGGGACTAAATCCATTAATTTGGTTCTGGGGTTTGACAGAAGATGGTTTCCATGTTACTGTATCCGAGCTGATTATGCTCATGCTGTCTGTATCAATTTCTGAATCGGTTCCAACTGATGGCTGCAACGTCTGCTGTTCTTGTAATTCCAACAATGCCGGAACAGGAGAGGCCCGCCCTTGCATATCTTTATCCTCTGCCTCTCTTGAGTTTTGTAAATCATCGGAGCGTTGTCTAGTAGATTCCATCTGCTCTCGCAGCTCGCTTACCTCTCTTTTCAATTGATCATGCTCAGCTAAGATTGCTTCTAGAGCATTCATCTTCTCAGCATAAGTAGCTAATGAGGCTTGAGTTTCTGCTAGTTGAGATTGAAGGAGATGCTGTTGTTGACGATGAGGTTGTTGGGCGAGAGGTGGGATTCGGCCGCCATAAGGCGGCGGCAAGGGAGGCGGTGGACCCGTCCCGCCGCCCAAGGTGTCATGAATCTCATTTATGGTCGAGTTGAGTGAATTGAGCTCCTGACCGGTTGCCCTGGATTTTTCTAGTTCAGTCTAGGAAATAACAAATCAACATTGTGGGATAAGTACAGGATGGAAAAAAGAATAGGTTATACTGATTGACGGACTTGTAACCGATTGAGTACATGATCAAAGCCGCCTCCACCAAATACGCCTGGCCGATTTGTTCTACGATTAAGTGAAATATCGGGGCCATTAGATCGATAAAAGCTAAAATGAAGATTTTGAAAAAGAAAACGAATTCAAGGAGATAAACAAATTGGCCGAAATGGACGATTAAATGAAATGAGTGAAACAGGTATTCTCGAGTGGGCACTACTGACTTTGAGGCGGCAGCAGCATCTTCAGCGTTTAATACGAGAAAGACTTTGGTTGCAACCTTGTGATGCACGATTGACTTATTGTCATCAGCAATGATATCGATACCGAATTCTACTAAGTCCTCAGTGTGAAGCTCGAATGCCTCTGATTCGTGACCCTCTGGAGACAACCTTTCACCATTGATGAAGGTACCATTAGAAGATTTTACGTCCTTAATTAATACCTGAACGAACAAGCGACAAGCAAAAATAACCAACGAATCCGGTTTAACATGCTTCAAAATTTTGAAGATAAATCACTAACTTTTCCGTTTTCGGTCCAAACCTCAGCATGCATTCTACTGAGAACCTTCGAATCAAAGTAGCCATTCGTGCTGTTTGGGACAGTTTTCTGACTAGTTTGACGACCGATCTTGACCCTGGAGCCATTTGGATTTAATAAGATTTGCTTTGGGACGAAGGTATCATTGACGGGATGAAGATGAAGAGCAGGAAATCCAGGATGATGAGATTGAATTTGATGCTGATTAGCTTGGAAATTGGTCTGATTGATGGGAAACATTGAAGAAATCGATTTCTATGAAAAATTTAAGAAATTTTAGAGTCAAACACTCTCAAGGACATTCCACTCGAAACAAGGATCAATGTTAATCTCAAATTTTTCAAAAGCTATCCTCACCTTTAAGAAAATCAAAGCTTAAGCAAGTACGAACCAATTCAAAATCACTCAAACTTCCTTCTAATTCTAGAAAATAATCAGTCAAGTTCATGTTTTAGTCAAACTTAATCAGATAAAACCTTTTGAATGGAAAAAATTGGATTATATCAAACCCTTTTTTGCTGGATTCAATTAGTCATTAATATAAAAAGTATTATCAATGAGTTAGTATTTATTTCAATGGAAACTTGATTGGTCCCATGAAGAATTGGCTTTATCAATAGCCATTCTTGTGTTTTGACCTCTAAATCAAGCTTCAAGCATTCAAAATAAAACTTTTGATATGCTGTTGCATTCATTTATTTTTGAATGAAATTATTTTAATCAAAGCAAACAAGCCTCTTATGATAGTATGGAAATAAAATTCAATATAGAAATTTAGCTATTTGAAAGAGTCTAATGGTTTTTGAGCTCCATACTTTTCAATAATTTTGAGTATTTTGAAAGTGGTTGAATCTATTGCATTCTTAAATAATAACCAAGCTAAATTACTGTTATGATTTTTCTCAAAAGCTTTCATGACATAATTTGTTTTTGCCCTCATCTGTTGTCCTGTCATAAACCAGGATTGTAATTTCGATTTTTTAAATGTTTCTACAGCCCTGAGTGAGAAACAAATTCAAAGACTCACAAATAAAATATACAAATATGACCTCAGAAGTAAACTACTGTAAATTACACTAGCTCGTGCACTGTACAAGTTCAATTTCATAAAATACCTTTTGACCTTTTCAAGGCTTGGTAATATATAGTATGTATGTTAAAATTATGCTTTTTATGTCAGAAATTCTGGGAAAGGTCATTTGAATCTACATACTTTATCAATTCAAGGGGGAAATTAAGAAAAAAGATAACTTAAATCTTTTTTCAAATTATATATCTCCGTTCACTTGTGGAAGGAATTTTTCCCATGTGCAGTTAATTAACCTTTTGGAACCTATAGAGAAACTGATGTATTTTCAGGATCCCTTCATTTTGCAAATTCATATTAAAATATCTGCACTTAAAAATAAGCTCAATATTATTAATATTAATTCTTTTTTTTGTCTTACTTATCAATCTTGCCTGATACCTTTTTAGAATAAAACACCAAATATTCCAAATCCAAATTTACTCAAGCCTTTTAATCAGCTCATTTGGGCTGCAAAATAAGTTTCAAAAACTCAATTTGCATCTTTAAAGGAAGCTGGTAATTTCTAAAGTAATTTTGGAATCTGATATTTATAAGGAAAAGTAGGATATCTCACGAGCTGAGTACATGTGTAACATTAGAAATTTTATCTCCTCAAGTAGCCAATAAATTGTCCTAGTTATATAAAGAAAAAACTTTCTTGATTTACAAATTTTCTTGAAAATATTGATTTTAATATAAGCTAGAATATTTGGAATAGGGTATGGCAGTAAAAGTAGCATGTACCAAAAATTAATGATCAGTTTCGTAAAAGTTTTTTTACTCAGCTAAAAAGACATTTGTTCACTTGTTTTTTTAGAAGAAATAAAGGGTGTCTGTAAGCTTGTTTCTTTGAAAGTCCTTGTGATCTTTTTTGGTTTCTTTCTTGTGTCAAAATGCTCTGGAATTAAATATTTATGGAATTGAATTCTGAAAGTTCTCCCAGACCTCACTTATTTTTCATTTTGTAAACAAAATTTCTTTCAAAAATGTCAACTTCATTATCTTAAATCAGTTCCAGGGGTGACAATGGTGTTTTATTAACCGCTTAGGAGATTTTCCAAAGAATGTTAATTAGTACTTCTCTTATTAAAAAAACCAATCTAAACTTGGGCTTTGGAAAATGAACTGTATTTCCAGATTTTTTGAGAATATCTGGAAGAGGACACAAGTTTTTACTCTTATCAAAAAATTCCCTAAGTCCGAGCGTTAGTATTTTTTGTATTAATATGGGTGTTATTTTGAACATAATTATGAGTTATCATGAAATTTTGAGTAATTTTGAAGTAATCTCTAATATTGGAAATGCATTCTGCTTCAAATAAATTTAGTAATTGACATTAATACATGCTCTTTTAATTATCTTAGATGATTTATTTCTCGAAAAAATTCCACATTATTGAGAAAAGAAACTCATAAAATTCTTAAAGCTTGGCCAATTCATACTTTCTTCCTGAATATTATTTCATAAAAAATCCTTTTTCCTTTCATAAACATTCGAAAAAAATTGATACAAATTGAATTAAATAGAAGTACAAAGGGGTGCAACACATTAATCACTTATCAGAAAACCATTCAAAATAACACTCATTCCAAGCTCCCACATCTCTCATTACCACTTCAAAAATCACTTTATTTTTAGTACTATTTTGTCTATTTTAGCTAATTTATTTCAAGATATGCGAGTGGTTTTGAAGATGAAATAATTTGTCACTTTTATTTTGAATTGAATTTTTTTCACATATTAAGATAGGTAAGTATACATTCAAATCCTACTTCATAATATAATATTTCTTGCAAAATCTCTCTTATCTCAAGTCATATTAGTCATGATGCATCTGTTTCTAGATTAAAAAATAACGCTAAAAAATTGCATTTTTTCCTTGATGAGTGAAATATTGAGAGAATTTTGAATTTAATATTAAACTATTGCTTTTTTCAATTTATAATTTTAATTATTATTGGAATTATTTTATTGAATCCCAACGATCAAAAATTTAAAATCATCTGAAAAGGACCTTTGTAAAAATTAAATCATTCAGAGTTAGAGGAAAAGATGATTATGTATTATATAACAGTCAAATTGAAATTCAGCACCAGGAAATTTTCAGAAAACAAATCAATATCAAAGAGATGTTAACATTAAGCTTAATTGATCATAGAAATTATTATGTGCCAGATAATTATAAAAATGTATTTTTCATGAGAAATATTATCATTAAGGGTGATATGTGTTGATTTGATTAATATTATTCATTAAGAATAAATTTTGAATCAATAAACCAGCGATTTAGCATAAAAATGATCGTAAATAATTCTGAAATATATTAAAACCCATTTTACTAATAAATATTGAATTTCAATTATGAATAATTCGCAGCTTATTGTGAAAGAATTTTCTTGTATGAGTACTGAGATAAGTGGATGATATAAATGTACTGGGAAGTGTTGATGTTGGCTGGAGGCTTTCAGGAGAGGATGGGAAAGAGACGTAAATTAAGAATTGAAGTACCAAATCTTCGAAACACATTATTGTATAATATTATCTTTCATTTTTTTTAATAAATTCATGTTCATTGGCAGTTTTAGTGTTCCTAAAAGGGATTCTGTATGAATCTGTGAATGATCTAAGAAAAGACACTACCCATATTTGTTTGAGGATTATTGAATTATTTAAAAAAGAAATGGTGTGACAATAGTGCAATTAGAATAATGAAAAGTTAAAAATCAAGCTTGAGTTTTAGTTTTTTAAACATATACAACTGAAAAAAGTAAGGAAGATATGAAATAAAGTCAGATTTTATCAAAAAACACAGGAGAATTTTACAAAAAGTGATTCATTAATTTAGTTTTTCACTTATTTTAAAATGAAATTCTCAAATTAAATCTTATTTAACCCGGCAAAAAATTGAATTATATTTATGAAAAGAAATTAAACTGAATAAAATTTGAAATCTTAATTTCTGTGAGCCTTGAAGGTATTTTCATATACCCAAAAGACCAAAAGTTGAATTATAATTAATAAATAAGAATGAAAAAATTATTTTTAATTATAAAAATTAACCTTATCATCAAATGAAAAATTAAATGTGAACTTTTACAAAATTCATAAAGATTATTAAAATTGTAAAAATACTGCTTTTCTTGGAAGATTTAATTAAAAAGGAAAATTCAACAAAAATTTCAAAAATAAAACATTTTAAAAAAAAAATGTTAATAAAAACAAAAGAAAATGCCAGAATTCATAAAAAAAAAGTATGGATAAGAAAGAAAATATAGCCCATGTTTTTGTTTATGCATTACTTTTGAAAAAAATTCTTTACAAAAGAGAAGTTTTTAATTCCTCTTTATGTTATGCATAATGTAAATAATATTAAATGTGTTAAAAATGCGAATCTAAATTGATATTCTACCAAAGGTGAGGGCTTCAGCGTAATTAAGCCATGATTTTGAGTGAGATAGGCTCCAATGATCTTAAGTCTTATAGCTGACTAATCAGGAAGAAAAGAACTATTCTAATTATTTATAAAAAATTTTTTTACTTATGAAGTCTTCTAAAGATATAAAATATTTTTTAAATTGACACTATTTATTCAAGCTCAGAATCTCATAATAAATAAATCTTTGATTAACATGATAAAATAAATGGGAATAGTCTCTTATTTATCACAAGATGATTTAGCCAAAAAAAGTAATAAGAGCACTTGAATTTACCATGATCTTTCAGTTCTTATAAGAGATTGGAGTTTATAAAAAATATTCAATCTGTGTGTTTAGAATATTTTCAAGAAAGCTTCTAAGCTTAGTTTAATCTGGGTCCATGCTAAGTTCCTTACACAACAACTTCTGTCAGGTGTATCCACCTTGCTCATGGTGAATAGAAATTTATGAGAATTACACATTTTGTTATATTAATTTTTTTCTTTGAGTAACTTCTGTGAAAAAAATGGAATGAGTGGATTCAGAATATGATATAAAATATATTTTCACTCTCTCAAATACTTTAAAACCAATAACTTCTAAGATAACTAGGTATATGCATGATTTACTATTTTCTATATATAAATGGTTTTTTTACGAGATATATCATGATTTGGGTGATAGGTCTCTAATTTATATTTCATTAATTCCTTAAAATACAATATAGTAAATTAATAAATCCTAATTTACAAATTATTAATTAATATCTAGAGCTAAGAGCCCAGAAATCATTAAAACTTGCTATTGTTAATGATCCTGTTGACAAATTTATTTTTTAAATTAGGAATAGCTTTATATGAGCTGCAAAAGTAGAATCTATTAATAAACTTCTGAGAAAGGTTTAAGTTTATTTTTCATGAAGATCTTGGCATAACTATGTATAATTCATTTTCAAATCTCAAAATTACAAATTTTGACATAAATTAGCTTTTAAAAGATAAATAATAATAAAAAGAGTCTTATTAGAGAATAAAATTATCTTTGTTTTGTTTTGATAAAATTGAAAATCTTAGAATGAACTATGATATTAGTCTCAAACTCAAAGCTATGGTAGCTACAGTGGTCCAAAGCTGAAGTATAAAATACCTGATTTGGCTACAATTTACAGTCACAATAGATTATTTCCATAATAGTCTCAATAAATGATTGACTAATGATTTTTCCAAGCTCAGAAAAATAATAAATATGTAGATATAGATATTCTAATAATATTATGTCATCAAAGTAGGGTTATAGCTGTAAATTTCAATAAATGGTGCAATAATATGTAAAAACAATTGAATAATGATTGAATCATAATTAAAATTTGTATTTCACTTTGTATGAAAATATTTTTAACCTCTGTAAATATAAGTGTGGTAACCAGGAAGAAGGCTTTTAGCATAAAAAAGCCTCCTCCATCATATTTTACCCAGGCTTATAAAAATATTTTTAGGTAATTGAATTTAATCTATATTGGAGCATCTACCTTATCCAATATTCAGTTATCATTTTTCTAAATAAGTATATCATTTTATATAATCTTGTAACTTGAATTATATTAGAAAAAAATTCTGTCTAAAAATTATTTCTATATAGCTTTTTTAATATGGTTATATTATAAAACCTCTGACAGTATAAATATTACTATTTCTTCATGAAATACCATTGAAAACTTAAAATTATCAAATATTATCCTTTATGATTCTGGAGTTAGGCTATTTATTCAAATAATATGATTTCCCTCATTGCTATGATATGAAAAATAATGTAATTTTTTCAAATGGTTTATTTTTGATATTAATATCATTGAAATTATTATTGTATGGATAGATTTCTATAAGTAATGAGTTTTAAAAAGAAGATTTTTTCTTGGGAGAAAAGATTATTGTTTAGAAAGATTTATTTCTTCACATTGAAATGTTTTACAAATATTATTATTACTATTTATTAATTAGAATATTTTATTGGATTTATTATTTGTTTTATATGAAATATGATTCTTTAAATAAAATGTTTTTTTAGGAAAACTCATCATATTAGGGTTTCTCAAAGGTCTTAAATATTACCCCAAAATGATATGGGAGCTTTCGATTCAACCCCAAATAAAAAATTCAATGTTTTCACTCATAGATTGACTACGTTTTGAATTGATAGCTCCATTATCTATTGAAAAATACCAGGTCACTGTAGTTTCCATTGAAAGCCAAACCAAAACTATCTTCATTCAGTTTGTAAGCTTGATTTGTAATTTCATTATTGATTCTTCTTTCTTTATTTAAATTTTTCTCAATATATTTCCAAGCTGTGAGATAAATTTTTTTACTTTTATGGTAAAACCTTTCTCAAAAACACATCAAAGAAGAATGAAGAGAAATTTTTTCTTTTAATAAAAATGTTATATTTGTAGAAAAACTGGTCAGAACAATCTTCTTCAGATGCCTCAGCCCTTATAGAAAGGATTGGGCTCATTATCAATGGAAAAACTTGCACTAACATTTTTTATGGAAGTTTTGGAATCAATATCAGTTATAGAATTTTGAGTCCCATAACAGATTCAGGTCACCTTCCATTATAATTTGAGTCCACTTTTGGGAGGTTTCTTTTTTTTCCTTATCCATATAGGTTCTTCCTATTGCCTCTAGGGGCTTTGGGCACTAGGGGTCTTCAAAAAATACAAAAAATACAAAAAATACAAAAAATACAAAAAATGCCCCGGAAACAAAGTTGGCCAAAAATCTTATAATACCAAAGAATTACCAAATGGTATAGAAATCCAGAAGATCTGAACAAAGCTCCTAAGGACCATCAGAGCCCATAACCCAGTTTTGAGCTATGGCTCACCCATTCCCTCAAAATAATAAGAATACCAAATTTGATCATTTTCCTGAATTATTCCAGCTCTGGACACCACACTCACCCAATTTTGTTGTGATATAGTTGAGCATCATTTTTTTCTGGTGAAGTGATCTCCGAAACTCATTCCTCCTAAATACCAGCTATGGTGTATCCCTTCTTTCCAAGAGTCAATTATTAAAGGTAGAAAGTGTATTACTCAACAAGTGTACCCATCCAGAACAGCCTTACTATTTCTTCAACCAATCGGTACTCACATAAGGGAATGCTTCCCAGGTACATTTAAGGATTATGAAAATAATTTCTGAGATTAGTTTCCAAAGTCTCAAAACTCAATACATGGAGGACAATCCTAGTTCAGCTTATAAAGCTTGTATTCACAGAAACTTGTATTTAATTGAACCTTTCAATCAATTAATCTCAATAACGTGGGTAGTTAGATACACCCACTTAACTGTTTAATATGGCCAAGGTTATTTTATCCAAGATAGTAATAAAGATTCCTCAAAAAATAATACAGCTGGGATTCAAATTTGAAAATAGAAAGCTCCCAAATTTTCACATATACTGGCCACTTTTTCAACCCCTGGGGGATTTTCCCCCAGTTGATTAATCTACTGGATTTATTTATATTCTTGAATTTAGTTTATCTTTTGATAGTTAATACCAATAATTTTAATTTAATCATTTGAACTTCTACTTTCCTCTTCATTGGATATTGGTGTTCATAACTTTACTAACTACGTTATTCCTTCTGAACAGGTTGAAACAGTGACACAAGGATTGAATTGGTTGAATCTTTGGCCATGGGCTTCTTTTTTGTTTAATTATTTCGTAATAAATTATTCTTGGAGAACTATATATCATTCTCTTCATTTATTTGGAGTTCTTACAAGTAGTATCTTATTCACTGAGTTTCAGGCCACTCTTACTTTCACAAGAGCTCGTATGACAATATTCTAGCTACAAGTGGATGATTGATAAATTAAATTATAGGTGTGAGTAGTTTAAATTCAATTATAAAGCTTCAAAAGGGCTCTATAAATTTTAAATAATGGTGATGAGTATCTTGAAAGACCTTTTTTCACCTATAATCAACTTTCTAACTATAATAATTGGTACAATAATTATAATTATAGCTATATGACTCATCCTAAGGGCTACGTAGTGTGGAATACAATGTTACCATTCAATAAAAAAATGATAATATTATAGTCTGGGGAATTTCCCCTTTAATCTCAAATGGGGGTGGAAATAGGTGTATTACCTCTATTTTTCATTATGATGGTTGAATTGTGGCTTAAAGCAGTTAATAACCCTTTATTGGCTCTCAGATTTGGCCCGAAAACCATATCTTACCATTTTTCACCCATACAGTGTGAATATTATCACCAATAGAAGATTTGTGCATGTTGTAAAAGCAAAGGAATATCTTATGATTTACAAAGGAAATATGGATGGCTTTTACTGGAAAGGCTCTGAGGAAAGTATAAACATTATTTGAATTTCTTTTAAACCTCTGAATTCAATTATATGGGAGCATCTCCCACAATACCACCATTTCCCAAAAATTGTGAGATTATAGCTTTAAAACTCTGAGTAATCAATGGATAAACATAATTTTGACATCTTTAAAGCCTCAGAATTAAATTATCTAGTAAGATATCCCACGATACCACTTTATGTGGGATTTTGAAGTAAAACAATAAAGCCCTTATCAATTTTTAAGATAGGGGGCTCAAGCATGGCTCATATTGTCGCCAAAAGTAGCAAAGGTATATAGGCTCAAGGTATCTATTACGTTTTTTAAAATAGTATATACTTTTTTTGGCAAGGAAGTAGCAATATAGTTCAACCTGTATGGAATAAAATTTTACAAGTATGTTATTGTTTTGCCCTAATGTGGCCCTTTCATAGTATATGATACTTGATGGTTATCTCATCGAAACTGAAGAAGATAGATGAAAAGCAAATAAATAGCATATTTTTATGTATAAATTTAAGGGGTCTTGGTATGGTATTTTTTGCTAAAGTGAAGCTAAATATTTTATGCTAGCAAAATTTAATATCTATTTTTCAATATTTCATGAAGTATTACACACTATTACTCTTTCATTCAAACTCAAGTTTCTATATGAGAAGTGAAAATTAAGGCTCATTCTGAAAATAGCTTACAGTGTTAATACCCAAGCTAATTTTAATTGGTTGATGATAAGGCTAATATTTTCCGAAGGGGTAATATATCCTCCTTAAGACTATCACATAAACAGGATGCCTTCTTTAATTAATTTTTTTGGTGTTTTATTTCATGCTGTACCTTTATTTAGATGAGTATATGTTCAATATGTGTATTTTATTATTTCCTTTGATGCTATATTTTATGTTATTTTGAGTTTCATTCTTGTTCTCTATCCTTGAGAAACAGTATTACACAGAATTTGACATCCGTCCGGTAATTTTATGTATGAAAATTATTTAGTACTAATCAATTGGCTTCCAACAAGCTCAATATTTGAGGCTTTTTTGGTACTAGTGATTACACTTCTGTGGGGAGACCACCATCCTCGAAGAAGCATTGTTTCATCTTAAAAAAATATCTCAATAAGAGATTAAAGCATATAGTAAGTCTTAGCTTTAAAAATTTGTGAGATTTATGGAGTACATATAGCAAACTTACAGCAGCACAGAAATTTGAGAGCTCAACTTGAGCAGAAAGTACTGAGGAAGATAAATTTAAAGGTATTCATTAAATTTCTGAAATTATTGAAATCATCTATCCTTGTTTTCAAAAAGTGAATTTTTCTTTGGTAAGAAACAAAGTATAATTTTCATTTCAAATTATGATCCTCAATCAATAGAAAATCTCAATTTGGATTAGGGGAAAAACATTGAAACCATGAGGGTAGCTTCTCAGTATTCATATCAGTATTTATCAGAAAATAATTTATCCAGATACTGAGATATCTCACCCTCTTTATTTAGGAAAATTGGGTACACATTCATCATAAAAGTAGGATCAAGATTTTTTGGCCAGTGTGAATGAGAAAATTGGTTCATGAAAAAAGAAGATTGATGTGTTTTCACCACCATAAAAAAATCTCTTGAAGGATTTTTGAAAAGAGTTGAGTAATATATGAATGATTCTTATATTTATCTATTAATAATTTGATAACTATATATCAATTGAGATTCTTATTTGGGGTGGTATAAAGAAACATTTCTTATAGTGAAGGCAGACAGTATAGAGACTAGGAGATCCAAAGAGATTGAATTACAAATTAAAATTTATTTTGATGAGAAAAAAAAAAGATTTATTCCATGATTTGAAAAGGGAAAATAGAACAAGGAATTTATGCTGAAAGAAGATCAATTTCAATTCTATATCACTATATTTTCTTTCAGCTCAAGCAATACAATGTATGAGCTGAATTGTATACTTGCTCTGATAAATCAAGATTTAATAATCTTCTAGGTAAATATTCCATGAAACTTCTTTTTAATTTTGAATTCTATTCAATCAATTGAAAAATAGGGCCATTTTCTGAGCTGAGATTTGTTAAAACTAATATTTAGTGTAAGGTGTGGATATGAAACTCTGAGTATAAATAAAGTAATTTCCCTGTCCTCAAAATTCTCATAAGCTGAAATCATGTAAAATAAGTAATATTAATAGTTTTGAAAGGCAGACACACCAGTTTTCTTTATTTTTTGTTTATTATTATAAAACAAACATATTATAAAGATTTATTGCTTTACCAACAATAAATATTTATTTCAAAATACTCTAAAAGAGATATTCATGGCTACCAAAGAAGTTTCTTTAACAACCATTTAAAATGAAATTAATTAAGCAAGGAAATTCAGGAAATTTAAATTAGGAAAGGGTCTTAAAAAATGATATTTCAAGAAAAAACATACCCAAAATTTGACAGAATTAATTTTGAAACAAAGTATAAATCTTAAAAGTGATGAATTAGGATTTAATTCCCTTTGGAGCGGTTCAAGGGTAAGAATGAATATAAAAGGTTAAAAAAAGGGATTTTAATGATTTTTTCATGTGGTGAGAAGGTTTAAGATTATTGAAGAATCTTGTTTCAAATTTTTTACTTATTGTTTCAACATTTTCTGAGCTAATTATGAAAGGAAAATATTCTAACATCAAAAAAAAAGATGCGGAAAAAATACATTCTTTTATAGCCTCTATCTTTCTTCTTGCAAATGTAAAATTTTTCCTACTAGCTGTGAGAAACATATTGGAAAAAGAAAATTCAGTTATGGCATCAATGAGCTGTGGTTTATACCAAAGAGGGCTTGTTTTAGCCATTTTGGTCCTATAAACCAGCCATTACTATATTCAAAGCTTGTTGAGATCCTTCCAGAAATGTCAGAATGTGTTCAAGGAACCTCTTAATCAGTTAGAAATGCTTTTTGAAAGTTTGCTTTAGCCCCTTGAGAACAGTTAAATCTGGCTTGATTGGTATCAAAACCTCATCATAAATTAAGTCACAGACCCTATGACTCAGTTACAAAAAAAGAGGTATGAGCTTTTGAATGGAGTTTGACATCCCACTTGAATAAGAAATTAATTTGAGGTAGTATGGAGCCATTGAATCCAAGATCCCCACTTCCCCAAAAATTTGATCTTTCAAATTCATTTTTATCTAAATAATTGAGTTTTTACACATGTAGTTCAATTGGAAAGTCAAAGTAAAAAAATTTAATGCTTACTTCCTAATCTTTCAATTTGAGCTCACTTATGTGGTAAAAAATCAAATTTTTCTATTTGAAATGGAAATACCTCAATTACTCATAACTTCTATGCTATACACCTCACCCCATTTTTAGCACAAAGAATTATGGTAAATACCACATGTGATGGGAATTGAATAAGAGCTTGAGTTTTTTAAGTTTTTCATACTTCATATAATTTGAAGCTTTATTTAAGTATATTTGGTGTTGAATTACAGTAATTAAATATGGGGTGACCCAGCCAGTAATTTCATGGTAAATCCAATGGTAAAATAAGATTAATAAGCTGATTCATTGGAAAAAATTGAAATAAATTTCATGAAATTTTTCCAATTTTATTTTCATTTCTCAATTTTTAATTGAAATTGTATTCTTACTTAAAGCTGTTACACAAAATAGTCATTTTAAAATTTTGTGGATTTTTATAGTTCTTGTAAAGATTATCATTTTAAATTTCATTTGGCTCATATACCTGATTATAACGGTTGAAAATAATTATTGTATCTTTATATACAAATTTCATCTAAATTTGTGGTCTTTTGCACATTTGAATATACCTCAAAGGCTCACATTCCTCATTTTTTAATATTTCTATCTTTTGTGTATCTTGATCTTCTGAGAATTTTAGGTATCTTGAGCTATATTATTTTCTTCTGACCATTTATCTTCAAACGTTGGACCATTATATATTACAAGAAGATCTCTTACTTTTTGGTTTGCAAATTTCTTTCTTCAAGAACCTTGGTGACCTTTTTGGTAACAGATATTTCAAAAGGAGATACATTTTCTGAAAATTTGTTTCTCAAGGTAAATTTATTGGAATAAACCAATTTTCATATCCTATTAAGCTCACTGTAAACTGTGAATTCTTATTTCTAAGCTCCTCAGAAGATTCTAATTAGACAGAATTCTCTACATGCAGAGCTTTGATCACAAAAATTCCTGAAAATCATTATTTGAGCTTTTTTTATCTTTTGATTTTATTCAATTTCTTAATGGACACAAGGAATAGGACCCTAATTAGAATTATGGAGTATAATGTTACTTGTACCACTTATTTTGGCATATGAAAATGAATATTCTCTGAATCTTACTGCATGTTTCTTAGCTTTGCCAATGATTAATTTGAATATAGCGGCTGAGGGATCAATTTAAACCAAATATTTACTGAAAGAATCATGTGGCAATCTGGAATTCCATAATATATCAAGAATAGAAGGACTTTATTTAGTTCTGGAATGAACAAATTTTTTATATTAAAATTTTAGTAAAGAGCTTCCAATGCAATTTGTTAATACATCTTCCTAATCCATCAGAATTTTTTTCAATATTTCCCTCTTTGTGGAAAATCTTCATACTGCCTCTATATTTTTGTATGGCTATATATCACCTAATCATATTTTTTCTTGTGTCTTCATTTTCATCACTTACTTCACAGATATAAAATCTGTTATGACTTCAAAGCCACACCCTTATTGAGAATATGTCAAATTTTCTAAGCTCCAAGCAAAGAGTAGAAATTCCATATTAATTGCTTCATATCTTGCTTCATATGGCTTAATTTGATAGATACTAATAATATGGGTCCTTCCACAGGTTTCACTTTAAATATGTGAGCTTTGTTAAGTGCAGCTTCCAGCCCATCTCCTATTTCATCAATAAGATTATAGAGGTTTAGTTTAAGCTCTGGAATGAGGAGTAGTGGGGTAGTGGTCAATTATTTCCTCAGGGCTTCAAAGGCCTTGAATATTTTGCTAGTAATATTTAATACTGTATCTTTGTCACACAGATTGTAAATAGTTCTTTCAATAAATTAGAAAACCTCTAATATGTTTTTTGTAGTAGCCAGAAAGTCCTAAAAATTATTGAATATAATTATATCTCTGAGGAATAGGTTTAATCAAGGCTGCTGCAAGTATTTTTTATACTTCAAGGGATAGACCAGATCCCACCTATCCCAAGACTCCAAGCTTTTTGGAACCAAAGTGAACATTTTTTAAATAAATTTGTATGTTCCCTGAGTGAATTTTATCTAAAGCTCTTGAAAGTCTTTTTATTTGATCCTCCCAGGTTATGAAGCAAAAAATGATGTCATTATTATAGATTATAATCCATCCTCTTGAAACTTCCTCAGGGAAAATAACACTAATCATCCTTTGAAAATGTGAGGAGGCATTCTTCTTACCAAAGGGAGTTCTTAGATATTCATAAACCCCATATTGATAAATAATTCTCAATTTCTTACTTTATATAGGCATTAAAAAATTTTGCAGGAGTAATTTCAAGGAATATATAGTGATAATGCAAACTGCTTTTATTTATTCAAAGTTCCCAATGATTATGTATTTTACATAATCTCATTCCATTATGAATGGTGTGGTTATTTCAGCTTATTCATTGTGGCCAAAGTTTATTATCACACATAGCTCTAAGAATTCCTTGATGTTCATTTCAGGGGCTTTCTTGGTATGCAGTCCTCCTCAAAAGTGGCAGGTAAGGCATTTCAATATGAAAACTAACTTCATCTTCATGGCCACAAATAGAACCTAGTCTTTCCTTATCTCAGTAAAAGGCCTTTCTGTGGCTGTATAGAATAGCAGAGTTCTTTTTCTTTTAAATCAGTAAGGTCAATAATCACTTCAGCTTCATTAATATTCCATAATTTGAAGTTCCCCATGCCTAAGTTTCCTTGTGATAATCTTTTTACTGTTATTTGTATTATAAGGTGTAGGAAATATATTTTTTAAGCTCATTTTTTCCAAAAAGTGAATTATATATAGTTCTATGCCATACATGATTATGTGATTATTTCCCAGTATAAAATGGGTATTAAATCAATTTTCTATTATAAAAATTTTAACAGTGATTCTTGAATTTCCATTAATATGAATTGATATTACTATAGGCACAAATATACTCAATGGTTTCATAGGATTACTAGAAACATTGAATTTAATTCTATGAATTAATAATTAATATTCAAAATTGGGATCCACACTTTTGAGGAAGCTTTTACCAACACAAGGGCAGAAGTCTCCTGGGTATAGTGTCACAGGGGATCTTGGGAATAAAAAGAGTGCCCTGGCACTCAGGAATTAAGAACTCACTTCAAGGGTTTCAAAATAATAAAGAGATAAATGAAGAATAAGTGCAAGTACAAAATATGCAGAAGATAAGAAAGGAAGCCAAAGGTCAAAGAGCCAACAAAATTAATCCTCAATTCACTTTTTCAAAATTCGAGAAAGAAAAATGTAAATAGTAAAGGAAATGACCACCAATATCCACTCACAGGCAAATGACTGACTTATGAATATCAGTATTTACTTCCAAGAATGAAAAGAAAATATTGATAAAAATAAATCCAATAGATTAATTAACTTGGGAAAGAGTCGACAGGAGTGAAAAGAGTGGCAAGTATATGCTAAAAGATGAAAGACTGGTTTTGGAGGGTTAGAAGCCCAGCTGTATGATTGGTATAAAGCTATATTGACTCTTTTGGGAAAATACAGCTTGGCCATCTTGAGAGATGAAATTGTGTGCGTGAATTTCTAAAGAGGATAAATGAATTGACCCAAAAGGTTCAATACCATACAGGTTGCTTGAATACACCCTGTATAAATGATTTGAGTTGTCTAAGAAGTGTGAAAGCTCTTGATGCCTTGAAAACTGATTTTGAAGTAACAACATCTTGAATCTTCCCTTAAAGAATCCTTGGCCAGTATACCCTTGGAGGAATACTTTTAGCTTTAAAATGATCAGTACTTGAAGGGCCAGGTGATTGGTGTCCTTGAATGGTCTTGAGTGTCCCCATTAATCACAAAATTGAGTCTTTGGAAGCCTTCCTTTGAAAATGGGTTGGTGGGCCAATGACTTGACTTCAGGTGTAAGAATTTAGCCTTGAAAAGATAACCATTGAATTGCTGAGGAAAAATGGTGCATAATTGAATATAATACCATATATTCCCCTTTGAAGTTCCAGCAGGCTTTGGGTACAAGATTTGGGAAGGCCTTCCCCTGTCTTGAGGTGAATACCCTGAAAGAGTTGGCTTGGAGCCTCTTGTGACTTCCAGAGGCCATGACTTAATTTTGGGGGTCCCAGGGTTCCATATGACCATTTCCCCCCTTGGGAAAAGGTAGGTCAAAGGTCTGGCCCATTGGATTTAGGCCAAAAGGAACCTAAGGGGTTCCTATGGTCCATGGGCTGTAGAGGCCATAGGGGGCCTAAATGGCCCCAAAAGGCCATTTAGAACCAGGACCCCCTAGTCAAAGGGGGTGGGCCAGGAGGCCTGGTATAGGTTGATGGGGACATAGGTCCCTGGAAAGCTGAGAAGCCCCCAGGCCCAAATTCAGTGGGATCTCCTAGGGGGAAGAGGTGATGGAATTGGCCCAAAGGCTTTAGAGCTAGGATATGGCCTGGAGGCCATAAATGGCAAAGAATAGTGGGTGGGGCCTAGAGGAAATCAAAACCCATAATGGGGGCCAATTGGCCATAGAATAGATATTATGGTCAATTTGCCATCAATGGGTTAAGGTAAGAATTGACATAAACACCAATTGGAGGGGTATTTCCCATGGGTGTGAAATATAGTAAGGCTTTGGTGAATTTTTGTTTAACAATCACTTATTTAGTAAAAGAATTTCCAGCTTTCTATACTTTTTACCTGTTTGAGTTTGGTATAAATGAGTTCAGCTTTGATTTTTGACAAATAAAGTTGATTATTGCTCACCTGTAATAAGTGGGAGTAATATCTACTGATGTTAAATGTGGAATTGAATTATTTACTCCCTTGGAAGACTCAGAAAAAATTTATTATTCCTCATCTGAGCTTTATCCAGTGGAATTATCCTTATCTTTCTCTGGCTCCTTATCAATGTTGATTTCATATATTTTCCCTCTTTTTGGATATGTATTGGCTGAATGTGTGATACTTAGGCAAAAATGGCACTTTCTGACTGAACACTTAGAGTTATCTTTCATATTAATATAAGTTTCTTAGTAACGTGTATTCACATAATCTTGCCAAGGTGTTGTAAACCTTGTTTTAAGATTCATCCTCCTAGAACAAGCCTTTGATCTAGTGCCTACTTATTCTAATACATTAATAATATCCCCTTCTGATGATTTTTCAGCTGTTCTTTGCTTCACAGAATCCTCTAAGCCTTATCCACATTTTCTTAGAATATCTATATGAATCATATATTCTGACATGTCAGTTCATAATCCTGAAATTCTTTATTTTTGTTGATGAAACCATGGTAAGTCTCTGTCTCTTTCATAATTGAATTTTAAAGATTAAAAGGCTTTTTTAAATTTCAGCCCCCTATCATAATTGGCCCATTTGTTAATAATTTGAGTTTTATACCAAGTCTAGCTTTTATTTACATCTGCTTGCCACACTTAAATTTACCATTAATGAGCTCATTTAGTAAAAAAGGTATCAAATATCTCTGTTAAAAATATTTATGGTAATTCAAATTCCTATTTAATCATGTCAATAGCTCTAGTGAGTATTTATGGTCATATTCTCCTTCACCACTGAAATGAGGCCATTCTTTCAGTAGTTCCTAAATCATTGATGGAAATAGATTATGAAAAGAGGCTTGAAATTTATCTTTTAGTAATTAATTTCCAACATCTAAACCATGTGGATTGGAATTTACTCATTCTTTGTTCTTTGTTACAAGGTGTACAGTTAATGTTCAATGTAACATAGCTTACTGTTGTTGCAAATTTTAGAAGTTCTGGTTTTTTTGCTGAAGACATTGTATCAATTGGAGTGGCTCCATTCTGTGCATTGATTCTTTAATTACAATTTCTTTCTAGAAATATTTTTGTCTGGTATTATTAGACATTAACTTGTCTAAATTCATTGTAAGCTTTCATAGCTCTTTTTATGAAGTATCAAATCACTTTTAAAAGGAAATAATATTTTTCTTCACTCCAGAAAATAATTATGTGATTTCATAAAAGATATTTTTATTATCTTTGATAATTTATACAGCTTTGTGTATTACCTTTTTAATAATGTGATCAATCTTCAGTTTATAATATATATTTCTCAAGTCCTTAATTGTGACACATTCTTAGTTCGCTATGTTTAAAATATTATCAGTGGAGAATGTTTTGAGTTATCTTAAAGATCTTTCAAAACATATCAATTTTAAATTTATTTGAAACATACTCAGGTTATTGGTCTTAACATTGCTACAAATATTTAAACTTTCATCAGAAATATGACTATTAAAATAATTCATGACTATTTATAAAGCTTAGAAACCATTAAAAATATCAGAAATTATTTTTGGTATTTTTTTCTGGCCTCCTCCCTTTTCTGCCTTTCCATAATGGTTCTACCTATCTGAAATACCTTTCCCATAGTGTCTTGTTAAGTCTTTGCTATTTGGTAGCATTTGCTGTACAAATTTTTGGCTAGTTCCTTGCCTTTGCTTCTTTCTTCTGGGCCTGTGGATTTATTTTCACATTGGAATTTTTTTTTCCAGTCACTGGAGCTGGTTTGGGTGGCTGTGTATCTTTCTTCAATCTTAAATAAGAACAATAATATTCTTTTCTTGATTTAATATATTTTATCCCTTCAGAAACTGCAGGTTTTTGGATGACCAATAGGCTTTCTCACAGTTAGGTAATAATTCATGAAATTCTTTCAAAGATCCCCTATTATCTGGTACTTTTTGTGTCAAGGTGCAATGTCTTAATCCTTCTGCCCGGTTTTTTGAATTTTTACTGGGGCATTTTTTGGGGGTTAAGCTCTAATTGAAGGAAAAACAGTCTCATCAGATTAAGAATCGAATAATTTGTAAGTAATTTGTCAATCTACTGGCCCTTATAGTTTTATCACTGATTAGATTCTGCCTTAATAATGTCTTTAGCCTTTTTTTGGGGTTACTTAAAGCATCTGCACCAGCATTTCTATATCCTCGGTGGCTAAAAGACAAGATATCTCCTGCATTCTTCAGAATACCTACTCAAAGCGCTGTGGAGTTTTTCAGAGTAGCTATACTTAAAGCTTCAAAAGCTCTTCATTTTATTTATTTCTTCATTTTTTTGTTAATATTTTTTGACAATTTCTCTTTTGTCTGTGAGATATCAACTGGATGGATCCTACACTGCTAGTGAAAGCTGTCTCAATCACAGCTGCTAAAATACTCCTGACCAATGTCTTGATTTTGAATCCAGAAAAAAAGCTCATGTAAAAAGCTGCAAGATGATGGTGGCTCATTCCCAGAAAAGAGGGTTGGATCTATGTTGAGATCCATTTTTTGAAGAAGATTGATGAGAGAGATGCAAGATGAAAAAAAATAAAAAACAGAAAGAGATGGGGAGGATTTCACATGGATGTTGATAATTTTGGGGAGCTAGAGGGTTTCCAGATTTGACAACCCAGGGGGTGCTTTTAGAAAAATTGTTTAGTTAATTTTTTGCTTAACAACACTGGTGGGGATTGGTTTGGGGACCCCAAAAGATAATTTGTGAAATTTCACTATTTGAAAATGCTGGTGGGGATGCGTTTAGGGCCTATATCTGGCTTATCATTGGGTTGGCACTGTTTATATTACTTAAAAGGCCTAAAAATAGTAATTTCTTATCAAAAACACACTATTTAACATATCATAAGCTTTGTGAAGGGTATTATTTATGTTTGAATTGAGTAATTTAGAGGAAGTTTGTTCTGGTTCATTTCTCTGGGTTATTATCACTGTGCTTCTATGTTAAGAATAAACATTATTTGAAGAAATAATTCTGGCTTCTGTTCAAGCTGTTTGAATATTTTCTTGTCTTACCAGGGTGTCAGAAACTAAAATCAAACAAGAAGAAAAAAAATTAAGCAAGAACTAGAGACATTGTAAAAGTCAAAAAAGGAAGCAAAAGCCTCAATCAAAATGTGAAGCATATATATTTCAGGTCAAATAACTTAAGAATAGTAGTTTCAAGATTTTTGAAAGGAATAATGTAAGCTGTGGATATGAAACTTTGATCAAAAACTGAGTTCTTTTCCCATACTCAAAATTTGTTTAAGGTAAAATTCTGTAAGAATAGTGATTTTAAGAGTTTTTAAAGAAAAGAATTCCAAAATTATTTCTTATAGATTCTTCAGCATAAAAGAATAATATTATAAAAATTTATTTTTTTACCAAAAATAAAAGTTTATCCAAAAATACACTACAAGGGATATTTATGCCTACAAGAGCAATTTCTTTAAAAGAAATTTCAATTAGACTTAATTGAGAAAAGAAATTCAGCAATATAATATGAGAGAACAGTCTCTAATATAAATATTCAAGAGAAACCCCACCCAGAAGTGACCAGAGTACACTTGGAAACAAAGTGACAAAGCTAACAGTGATGAAAAATGCTTTAATTTACTTTTGGGATGGCTCCAGGGTAAAATAATAATAAAGAGTCACAAAAATGATTAGAATGGTTTTTTAACACTTTTAAGAGGTCTATAATAGTTTGAAACTTGTGGTTGAAATTTTTATTGATTGGTTTAGCAATGTTTAAGATAATTATAAAAGGAACATCTTTTAGCATGAAGAGAAAAGAGGGGCAAAGAAGTCATTCTTTTAGACCCATCAATTCTTTCCCTCCAAAGCAAAGTTACTATAATTGGTTGTTAGAAACACACCAACATCAGAAAATCCTATCATGGGATTATTGAACCCTGGCTTGGCCAAAAAGGGCCAGGTTTAGCCATTTTAGCCCCCTAAACCAGCCATTGCTATAGTAATAGTTGGTTTTAAGCCTCCAAAACACCTCATAATGTGTGCAAGAGACCTTGTAAGAGGATAAAGCTATTTTTTAAGTTTGTTTTACCCTTTTAGAAACAGTTAAAACTTCCCTGGTTGGTATAAAAACCTCATAATAAATTAAGTCACAGATTCCAGGCCAAACATGATGAGCTTTTTCATGAATTTTGACATCCCACACCTGTCAGCAAGAAGTTTGGGGGATTCTGGCACCCTTGGAGTAAATATTCCTTTCCTCCCCCCATAACAATATTTTGAATTTATTTTTTCTTTAATTTATAATCATGTACTATACTTGAGCTTTTACATATGTGATCAAATTGAAAAATTACAGTGCACAACTGTAATCTTTGATTCCACTTATGTAATACACATGCACATCTTGACATTTCAATTGAAAATACTAAAATTCCTCCCAACTTCTAAGCCACAGACAACAACTCAGATTTAAAATAAAAATTAATTCTCAAAACCACATGTGATGTGCACTATAATACTATTTTGAGGATTTTTAGATTATCATACAGAAAATACTAAAAAATCAATTAAAGATCATTTAGAGTTCAGTTACAGAATTTTCACTCAGAGGTGACCCCACAGAAACCTTTATGAGGAATCAAGTATTATAATAATCCTTGTATGTCTTTCTATTGGAAAAAAAGCTATAATAAATTTTATAAAATTTTTTCCAAAAAATATTTTATTTTTAATATTTTTGTGAAAAATTTATTTTCACCCCATTATTTCAAGTAAAAATACTTTTTTACATCTTTTGTTAAGATTAATATTTCACATAGATTTTTTATTTGAATTTAATTCTAAATTTGATGTTCATAGTCAATTCTTGTTTTTATATTCAAAAATAAATGAATTGCTTTTTAATTATAGCTCATTTTATTTTTTTGTTGTCTTTTGGGTATATAAAAATACCTCTAAGGCTCACAAATAAACATCAAATCAATTGCTTTTTAGCACTATTAGTATAAAAAAATAACATTATAAATATGATTGTTTTACCAGAAATAAAAATTTATCTGAAAATACTCTACAAGAGATATTTATTGCTACAAAAGAAATTTATTCAATGAAAACTTCAATTGTAATTAATTGATTAAAGAGCTTCAGACCACTAATATGAGAAAGTAGTCTCCAAATAATATTTTAATAAATAATACACCTGAAATTGGCCATAATGAATTTGGAAACAAAGTGAAAATATCAAAATATACTTTAATTTCCTTTGAGGTGTCTCCACAGTAAAAATAACTATAAAGAGCTCCAAACAGTGAGTAGAATTATTTCTTAATGTTTTGAGAAAGTTGAAAGGTATTCAATAATGTTGAACTAAATCTTTTACTTATTGGTTCAACAGTGTTCAAGCTAATTATAAATGGAAAAGATTCTATCATTGAAACAAAAGATGTTGCAAGAAAGCCAGTCTGTTGTAGCCTTCATTTTTATTTTTCCAAGTTTAAAATTTTCTCTTACCAGCTGTGATAAGCATATTGAAAACATAAAGTCTAGTCATGACATCATTGAGCCATTGTTAAGACCAAAGAGGCTAGGATTTATGAATTTTGATCCTATAAATCAGCCATTACCATATTCATAGTTGGTTTAGAGCCTTTGAAATGTATAATACTTAGTTTAAAGACCATTTGAAACAGTGAAATCTGCTTTGGTGAGTTTTGTTTCAATTTAAGGGCTGTGTTACCTCCTTTTCAACATTTAAAGCTTCTTTTTTTGGTTTCAGAAGCTCATTATCAATTGAGTCACAGACCCTCTGACTCAATTAAAGTAAAATAAATTGAACTTTTGCATGGAGTTTGAAATTACCCCTGTCAGGAAGGAATTTGGGGGAGGCTGTCACCCTTGGAGGCAAGCTTCCTTTACCCACAAAATTCAATCTTTTCAATTTATTTTTCTTGAATTCCTCCACATGTATTATACTTATATCTTTAAATATCTAGTTCAATCAAAAAACTTAAGTACCCAAATTTACTTTTTAACTCCTCATATGTAAGTTCAATCTCACTTATGTAGTACACATGCTCACATTCTGAAATTTCAATTAAAAACTACTTTATTTGTTCATATCTTTTAAATGGCACACCACAACTCATTTTTAACACAGAAAGTATGGTCAACAACAAAGGTGATTTTGATTAAATCAGAACTCAATTATTTTCATATTTTCATACTGGAAGTAATTTCAAGCTCAAGTAAAGCTTATTTCGAATTTAATTACAGAAATTCCAACCCCAGATAACCTAACCTGGATTTTAATGGAAAATCCAATAGTAAAGGAAGATTTATAGGTGCATTTATTGGAAAGGACATATAATAAGTTATATTTACTCTTTCCAAAAAATATTTCATTCTTAAGTTTGTGGGTGAAATTTTTCAAGTAAAATGGTAATTTTACAATTTTTCCAATCTTTATAATACTTGTAAAAATTATCATTTTTAATTTTATTTTGATTGTAAAATTTCTTTTGGTAATTGAAGATAATTATTTCATTTTCATTACTTAGCTGTATTCTGATTTGTGGTCTTTGGAGTGTCTGAAATTACCTCTAAGGGTCACATTTCGTCACATATAATAGTATTTATGTGCTAAAATCTATTTTCAACTGTTTTTCATTAGCTGATGTACTATATGAAGGCTCCCAAGTAACTTCTGAGCTGAAAAAAACATATTTGATTCTCTTGAGAAAATATTTTTTTCCAAATTAATAGTTTTGTACAATCTTATTCCAGGTTGAATTTATCATTATTTTTTGTGAATTTTTCTCATTTTAAAATTATTTTTCTGATTCTAACTCATTTTTTCCAGAAAAAAAGCTTTCATACCACTATTTAAGGTCAACCACAAATTTTAATGTTTAATTATTTTTTTGGAATGAAATTTTAGGAATTTTTATCAACCTTGTGACTTGGTACTAACCTTTTTTTTGAGAAAACGTTTTTTTTAAGTTGAATATTATTTTCGTTTTTTGGATTCCTAATTGATCTTATTTCTTCAATATGATATTAATCATTATTCAAGTTCCATCTCACCTTTCATATCCATTTTCATTCTACTTCCAAACTACTCAATTATAAGAAAAACTCATAGAATTTGGATCAATAATTTCTGAATGTTTTATCAATATCACTGTTTACTTTTTTGTTTTCTTTTTGTAAAGCTATTTATTTTTGGGAGAAATCCTCAACAGTGAGTACTTATTTTTTTTTCAAAATTTCTCAATCTTAATCACCATTGGTTCCCCCATAATCTTCCTACCTTAATTATTCAATCAATCAGAAATCCATTTAAAATTTTGAATTCATTTCTGAAGGAATATTCAATCAAGCTTCAAATTTATTGCCAAATCCAACTTCAATATTTTTAAAGATAAATTTTGAGTTTATTTTTGTTTAATAACTAATCAATTTGAAGCCTCTTTTTAGCATGACTCATAATTTTCTTATTTTTGAGTCTTTTTGAATCTTCATTTGGTCATTGATGATAATAATAATTAATTTATTATTCTTCTTCAAAGCCCTTCCTGTTTTCAATCATTCTAATTATTAATAAATTCTTTAAAACTCCCTCCCTACTATTGAGAAAGCTCTTTTTTGAAATTTTTTAATATTGAAAAGCCTTCTCATCATGAATAGTGCTGATGATTAACTATTTTTTTGATCTTTCTAATATTTTTTTTGAGGGTGCTAGTACCATGAGCGATTGGTAGTTTAAATCTCAAAACTTCTTTCCTTCGAAATTGATTTCTATAAAAATTGAATCTAGAAAACATTCTCAAAATCAAACTGGTAATTCCATGGCTATGACTTGTCACTAACATTGATATGGACAGCTAAGTTCATGTGTTCTAACCCTTACAGAATAACTATAAATCATCATAAAAGTCAATGCTTGTCAGAAACCTCTTTACAGCACTCTTTGGTCATAATCAGGTTTCATGGACACTGCGGTATCACCCCAAATTTTAGAATTTTCAGCCCAGAACTAATTAGGCTAGTATTAATTAATTTTTTCTTAAAAAATTTCCTATTTCCTCAATGGTCCGCATGAGGGTTCAAACACCCATGAATGGCTAAAATGGTAAATTCCTCCAAAATCCCTAAAAATGGCCATATTATCAAAATGAATAATTCTACAGAATTCTTTAATTTCTGGAATTCATTCCCTCTCAGTATTAATTATGGAAAATATTTCTTCAAGAATTCGATTTTCAAGGACAGCCACTCGATGGGACATATACAAGGTAACCAATAGTTTTACGCTTCTTTGATCAAAAGATTCCTTCCATAAGGCTGTTTGATTAAACAAATAAGTGCTTACCAAAGCTAATACTGTCCAGGTATATTAAAGTCATTGTGAAAAGGATGTTTCGACCTTTTCTGATAGTGTAATATATAAATAAGCTAATGAAAACACTAATTAAGTGAAAGAAACCTATAGGTAAATCACCCTTTGGAGTAATTAAATACACCCAGTTCACTTTTCAATGTTGCCACGTATATCTTCCTCAGGCTCCAAGTGCAATTGGGATTCCAACCTTCAAGAATGAAACTCTCAATTTTTCACATAGACTAGCCACTCTTCCAACCCCTGTGCAGCTTTTTCACAGCTATAATTAATCTACTGGATTTGTTTTTATTCTTTATTTTCTCTAATTTTTTGATATTTAATATTGATATTATTAATTAAGAAATTCTCATTCTTTCCTTGTCTGTTAAGAGGATCTCAGTGGTCATATCCTTACTAATTCCTTCATTTTTCCTGAAAAGGTTGAAACAGTGATTTAATTTTCTACTTGGTGGGATTTTTGGGAATTTTATTCCTTTATTCATTGGTTTTTTACTGTATCTTTTTCAAAAAGAATAATATTCATATTTATTCAATCCTTTTGAGTTATTTTAAGTAAGCTCTTATCCACCGAGTGTCAGGACACTATTACTTCCCAATAGCCCCTGTAATAGGACTAAACAAATATAAGTTAATAATCAAAATCAATCGGAAGATTAGCTTAATCTTATGAGCTTTGAGTTCTATCAATTTAATACTTCTTTTGATTTCATGACTGTTACTAAACCAAACTTGAAACATTGTTTAGATTATAAAAAGATTAATTAGAAAAGATATTTTCCTTAAAAGAGATCAAATGATACCTATCAATGATAGAAGGAAAGATTTCTTAACACTTTCATGATCAAAGAGATTATTAAAGCTTATTTGATATATACCATTGATTGAAGAAATACTGTGCCAAATGGTTAATGCTTCCACTAATAAAGTCTCTCAATAAACCTTATGTGCTTATTGATAATACCAAGTATTCATAGTAAAAAGTATTTGTTTATTTATAAAACCTGTCTTGAATTTTCTACTTCTAAGCTTTATACACTCAACAATCCAATTACTAAATAGCAGAAAAGAAAGAAAGGATCATTTAGGTTTATTAGTTGTTATAATGAAATTTATTGGCTTCCATAAGGGATCTACTTCTGGTAGAGTTTAATTATGTTTCCATATTTCCAATTTCACATTTCTCAATTATTGGTCATTATTTTATTCAGTATATGCGTTTATTCACGAAATCCTGGCTTAAAATTGAATGAAATTGACTTTATTTCTAAACCTTTCTTTTTAAAGATTCTACTCCTAAATTTTATACACTCCATTATTCAATTACTAGATAACAGACAATGAATACAGGAGAGTTTAAGTTTATTAGGTGTTATAATGAAATTGATTGGTTTCCATAAGGGATATTATTCTGGTAGATTATATTTATGTGTTGAGATTTTCAATTTAGCATTTTAAAGTTATGAGTCATTATCTTCTTGAGTATGTGCGCTTATTTATGAGATTATGGATTGAAATTGAATGAATTTGACTTTAATTATAAAACCTTTCTTTTTGAATATTATACTCCTAGGCTTCATACATTCAATTATCCAATTACTAAATAACAGACAATAAATACAGGATAATTTAAGTTTATCAGGTTGTATAGTGAAAGTAATTGGTTTCCATAAGGGACCTGATTATAGTAGAGCTTAATTATGTGTTCAGATTTCCAATTTAACAACTTTTCAATTATGAGTCATTATTTTCTTGAATATATGTGTTTATTCATGAAATTCTGGCTTTAAATTTAATGAAGCTAATGAGGATAGCTATAAATTAAGGAAATTTATCAATTTTTATAATTCAATTCATTAAAGAGATTTTCAGCTTTGAAAATCTTCTGCAATATACAATAAAGAATCCATGGAAAATTTTCAACTTCAAAATTTAGGTCAACTGGAATGTTTCAAGTAAGACTCCTACACAAAAATGGTCTTAGAATTTAATAATAAATAAAGAGGTGTCTCTCAAAAGGCCACATCAATATCCAAATGTTATAAATTAATAGAGTTATTGAATCCTTTCTTTTATTTAAGGATTTAATTATCAACAAATACCAGATATTGTTCTCCTTTGGGCCATGGCTTACACCTCCCTAAATTAAAAATTGATATTCAAATTTTGAAGAGCCTTGAGTCCATGAAGACACTGTAACAGATAACAGCATCCATCAATCACACATCAAAAACTCAAACTTATCCCCTCAACCATGATAACATTACCCATTTTCTGATCCCAATTTTGAATTAACAAAAAGATTTTTAATTAAGATCAAAAAATTGGAATATTAACTCTGAAAAACTCAAATTTAATGCCTATGGTCAGTTGAATTGAAATTGTCTGTGAGCATGTGAGGTATTTATGACATAGCCATAAGGCCACTGTCAGCCTGCGACTCAAAACCATAGAACAAGCACAAAAGCAGAATACTCTAAACAAATGGTATGGCCAAATACCCCCCAAAAACAAACTAATCCAAAATAGCTCATACAATATATCAAAAGGAAGAGGAAAGCTATCTCTTTACAAATGCATGACTCCCATAATAGTAAGACAAAGAATGACAAAGTTATTCAGGCTCAAATCAAGAACTGAGACTAAAACTTAATTTTCACCTCTCATCTAAAATCCAGAGAAAGATCAGAACCCAATCAAATGGGTGTTCAAATTGAATCTCTAAGTCAGGTTTATCCAATGGTACTAGCCAAATGAAGCTAGAATCAAAACTATAGAGGTTATGTCCAAATGAAAGCCAGATAAGGGTGAATAGAATATTCTCCTCTCAACAAGCTTCTACATCTTTAGTGTTAGAGAACAAATTTGAGTTCTTTTTGGAAATAGTAAGATCAGAGCTTTGTGATGGTGTCCTTCATTTCCCCACATCTCACCTAGACCAAATGTTATTGAGAAAGCAAACTGAATACAAGATTCATAATGAATCCATAAGTCAACAATGGAATTTAAATTTGGTATGTCTTTTCCATATTGAATTTTAGCCATACCAAATGGGTAACAGTTGTATAGAAATCATCAGGGGCTACAAAATGAGCCTCTTTTGAGCTCTCTAGCTTAAAAATGACAAAGGTATGGCAGTTTCAAGTTCAAAATACAACAATATTGGATAAAATCCAATACTTTGAGATAGTATCCTACACTTATGGATATGAGGTGTAAAAAACACATAATTTTTTTCATACTTCAATACATTATAGTATGACTAATACAGGATCCACTGATGCGTGCTGTACAGAATTCTAGCATCTGGCCTGTCAAAACACACCTGTGAGGACCCCAGATGAAAATTTTCACCCTGTATTGGGGAAACATGACCAGATGTGGTTTCAAAACCATATCTGAGTGAAATAAAGGATTTAAAGGGATGTGTAGACAACAAGCCTGCCTTTGGAAGCAAAAATGCTTCACTTGTTCTCCATGGACAGGACCTGAGGTCCTATCCACCCATTTTCAGGATAAAAAAGGGACCTTTCTCTTCCCAAATGAGAAATTCCTATTTAGTTAAGCTATTTAAAAGCATTTATACTCTTGTAGAATAACCAGGTATAACTTAACTTTAGTATTTTAGTACCTATTATAGCTAATCAACTGATAATTACTGCACCCAGGGATTTCAGCAATGCTCACCACCACTATTTCTTCATAGTACAGCCTTGAATACTTTAACAAAACCATTTTTTATACTTTTTATCTGTGTAGAAGATGTATTTAAAGCTGTAAGTACCTTTATTATTGCTTTATCATAGACTCAGCCTGAGAGCCACAAATAATATTTTGTAAATTGGATTTAGTCAAGAATTGACCTTTCAAATGGTTTTGAACAAAAAAGACTATAGCTTTATTTTGGATAAGAAAATATATAGCTATTATGTCATTTTTGAATTCTAAACCAAGAATGACCTAGGGTCAACCCATAGGGTGTTATACCCAAAATTAGTTATTTTGGCTTCTATTGGAATACCTAAGAATCTCACTGAGACTTATAAAATTTGCTATAATTTTGTGAAAATTTTTAAACTGTTAGTTTTGACTATAATTAAAGGTTAGAAAGGTTTATGTAAGCTTATGAAAATTACTTAAAAATTAACTTGTGTTTATTTACTGAATCAGCTAAGGATTTGCCATACAGGCTTTAAATAATGTGTTGTGGGAATTCCTTTTGGTGTGAGATGAAATGTGGCAGTACCTTGAGGAGGAGATTATTGGTAAGTCTGTTTTTAATTTCAGAATTGTCCAATAAAAATGGGTTCTAAGATGTATTAGCCACCCCTTTAAGTAATAATCAATAGTCAGCACACAGAGAATCACAGAATAAAATAATATTTGTGGCTTTAACACATAGAGAATACTTATTAGTAGTCTCTAAATCAGACCTATCAATAACACTAAAGTCAAACCTCTGATTTAAAATAATAATTGTTGATGAAATAAAGAGTAATATTCTGTTTCATTTTCATAATACTAATAAAAAAATATTTTGTGGCTTTATGTTGATTATAGTAGTTTCTTTAATATTAACACTAATAATATTTCTTCAATGAATATTTTAATAATACGCTTATATTAACATCTCTTTTTTTAATTATAATAAGCTTCAACTATGGTTATACTACTATTTTCGAATAATAAGTAAGATTATGAGAAAGGCTACTAAGATTGAACTATCATTATGATACTCTTTTTTAATAAAACTAAGCTACTGAGCAAGGCTACTAAGCTTTAACTGCCACTATACTATCTTTTTTCAATGAAATAAAGCTACTGGGAAAGGCTACTGACATTTCCACAACTAAAACACTAATACTACTGTAGATATTCTTCTAGTTCAGAGATGGATGTGATCCTGGGATGTGGTAGCTTGCTTCATGATTCTGGAACAACTGAGGGGGAGAAGACCTCTGTTTATACCTTTTGAGTGTCCATTGAGCTTTCCAAAACAAGGGACTTAGAAGATTCAGTGGTGATAACCTGTACTTAGTTGTTATTATATTTGGTGTATCACTGTGTTTCTTGAGATAATTTTGCTAATGGTGGATTTAATATTAGAATCAGATGATGTCATTGAGATAACTTGGCTGGTGAGAGATCATTTTTCCAAGAAATTAGAGAGAACAAAGCTTCTGAAAATTGGAATTTCTTCTAGTCATAGGATACCCTTGAAAGAGTTTAGCTGGTAACATTTTTTTAAAATTTGTTATATATTTTTGTGAGAGAATTTTGCTATTGGTGGTTTTTGGCAGAAGAAGCTTTTTATGAATCTTATAATTGCTATGTATAATAATTTAACCAGTAGTTAATAATACTAAAACAAAAAGTAAGTAATTTGATCATTATTCACCTGTCTATATGATTAATAATTTAACTAATGGGGAATAAATATTTATAGCTGAAAGTAAATAAGCAAAACCCAAAATAGAACTGTACATAGTACTCTATAAAGAATAATAAACAGCTAGTTTTCATATTTAAATTAAGAGATAATAAACAGTATACCTATACTCCTCCTGAACAGTGTGTACAAGTACTAGTAGATTGTTAATATAAAAGTATGTTTAAGTAAGGGAGACAATTCAATAATTCCTTTTGGAATATGCCTTGTTGCCCTTTAACCTGGAAGTCTATTTATCTCATTGACAGACTCAAAAAGTACTCTTCTCAAACACTTAATATGTAGCAATTAGACTCTTAAGCTAGTTTTATAGGGGTATTTAATAAGAGAAATGGTTTTTTATAATAGATAGTGCATAAGTGCTGAGATGATTGTTATTTTATGAGATAACCATCTCATCTCATAAAAGTTTTCATATTAGAATCATATGATGTCATTGATATAATTTGGCTTGTGGGAGTTTCTTTTTGCCAAGAAAGTGGAGAAAATGCATCTTCTGAAAAATGAAATTTTTCTAGTCATATGATATCTCTGAGAGAATTTAGCTGGTGAAAATATCCTTGGAAGTGGAGAAAGTGTAGAAAATACATAATTTGTTATTTAGCTCACTTCCATTAGATTTAAAAACATGTGGGGAAGGTATTTTTTTCAACATTGATATGAAATCTTGAGGGAATTTGGCTTGTGGTTGAATTTTCTTATTCCATCATTACATGATTGCTATCAAATTTGATGTGTGTTATCATTACTAAGAAAACACTTGTTCTTGTAAGTATTTCTTTCAATTGAATTGAGGGGGATAAAATACAGTTCTTTTCCGTTCTCAATATGAATTTAAAGAGCTGTATTGATTTTATCTCCATTGAATTGTGTAATTTTGCTATGGATGATGCAATAAGGTTGAGAAATTGTGCAATAATTTGTTATTTGGGAATTTTCTCATATATAAGGCACATGATTGTGCAGTTTATTTGTAAAAAATTCTATGCATGAATTCTGTGCTCGAAAGATGTTGTATACTCATGTGTTTGATAATGTGATAATGTGGAGAAATTTGTATATGTGTTTTAATTGATATTCTTCTGGTTGAAACTTGTATCTCCTAGACTTCAAAACTTCTTGATTATTCCCTAGGTACCTAGCTTCAGAGTTATAAATTTTTGTTTCCTTCTCCAGAGTTATTCTGCAATCATGTCTTCATATTCAGAGTTATTGCACACCTCCTCTGCAATTCCACAGTCCTATTTCTATATTTGACATTATTCTGAAATTTTATTTCCATCTCTGCAGTTGTTCAACAATCCTATTTCTATATCTGGATTTATTCTGAAATTTTATCTCCTTCTCCAGAGTTATTCCAGGATTTTTCTATAATTCCAAATTTTTTTGTTGGATTTTTAATCTCTTTTCTTCTCTTTCTTTCTATTTTTTATGTTTTTTTGAGCTTAAGCCTGGTATAATTGCTATGGAATACTCAAGCATGAGCTGAGCTTAAAGTTATTTAAAACCATGGTATAGCTTTAAATAAATAAATTGTCAAAATTCATGCAAAAAGGTGGGAAAAATGGAAAAGTGGAAAAAGGTGCCAAGATACCCAAAGAAGGTTTTTCTCCTTTATTGAATAGTTTAAAACCTGTTAGAAATTTAAGATTAGACTTTGATTGAATATTAAGATTTATCAGGGTTTATCCTTCTTTTGGACAGGATTTACAATCTTCCAAAGGTAAAATCCCTATATGCATGTGCGTAATCAATGTTTTATAAGCTTTGAAAGCTTAATAAGGCTTAAATATGGCTTTTATCAAAGCTAATAACATTAAAATACTATCAGAAGCTAAGGTTTAGGGCTTATTTAAATTTTTCCATGGAAAAAGGAAATAACTTCAAAAATTCATATAAAATTCTTGTCTTAATGGATTTGCTTGAGAATTTAACAAAGCTTAAAATTGGATACCCATTGTGAATAAAACAGCTTCAACTATATTTTATAATGGTTTTTTTATTTAGCCTTGGAAATACTTCTTTTAATTATTCTTGAAAGAAATTAATATTCCTTTGAAAACTAATAAAAAATCTTATTTTAAAGACATTCATATCATGAGCTTCAAGAGAAATGAATTAGTTCTATATTGAGTCTGAAAATACTAAGAATAATTGAATTTCAAAGTTACTTGCAGTTACCAATAACACCTATAGCTTTCATGGTAAAAACAGAGAGTTTTCAAGCTAAAACTTAATTTTTTTAATTTTTTTTATCAGTTTTTATGGGTGAAGGATCTCTTACAGAATCTATGATCTCAGAGGAGCTGTCTTAAGGCATAAGAAGCGCCTTTTAATTACTTTTGTTCCCATCAATAATTACAATCAATTTTCCAAAGCATAAGATTTTATCAAATAAATTCTCATGTTGTTATAAGTAATTCTTCTGTATTTTAATTTTTACAATTGCTATAAATAAAGAATTGAAACCTTAAAATTTTATTTTATTTCTATAATCCTTAATAATAATAATTCTGACCTGTTTTGAGATGTTTTCATTGAATAATAACTTATTGTAGGAACTCCTCTGCATGTGTGATAAAATGAGGCAGTCCCTGGAAGAGAAAATAACAAGTAAACATTTTTTAATTTCTTTTTGGGACTTGTAACCCTTGATCTGCTCATGTTCTAGAGTAATCTATACTTACCATCCTGATATTCTAAGTTATCTCTACTGAGTTCACCAAATCAATTTTATTATTGATAGTGACTTTATCATAGAATATTGTAATCAAAAATCTCTAATTAGACTTTGCTCTATCTAAATATTTTTTATTTGAAGCCTTTCCAAATAAGCTCTTCTTAAAATTTTAAGCAGGCTGAGTGGATTCCAGCAAATAGTTTCACAGCAATATTCAGAAATCATATAACAAATAATAAGAATAGTAATAACAGACAATAAGATTTATAATACCTAAACTAAAAAATCTTTCCTTCTCTTGATGACTTCTCAGTAAATATAATAAATAAAAAACAATAATATTAAATTTGATATAAGAGCAGACTTAAATGGATAGAAATTTATCCAATGCCCTTTTGGTTCTGTGAATATGCTAATACTCTAATAACTGCTAATAATAAGGTCTAATACAGGTAACTCAATTTTATTTTTGGTATTTTTTTATAATAGCAATATTATATAGTTTTTTCTGGGCTGTTGATAATAATAATACTAGCTATGTGCTATAAATTATATCCTAATCTAAAATAAATTTTGAATTCTTTAATTTTATTTTGTTCTTTTCTTTTCCTTGATAATACTTTATTAGGTATTAGATAATAAATAAAGAGCCACTTCTCTTCTAAAAGTAGTAAAATTACTCTGGTTGTGCAGTTTTGTGTTTAAAACAGGGAGATATACTCTCTTTGAGGAAGTCCAGAACAAAAACTAACTCAAAAATAATTTTAAATGCTTATGTTTTATTTTAAAACCTACAAAATCACTTTTGGGTGATGGTTTTCCTTTAAAACTCCCTAAAAATTACTATTAAGGCTTAAACACTAAACCCCAGAGACACCCTGCTCATGAGCTTCAATCCTTAAGATCCTAATTAATTGAGAAAATCACTAGTTTCCCTGCTAGTGATGTATGGATCATGGTCTTTTCACATTTTTGATTCTCTTAATCTCTGTCAACAATGAACCACAGTTACTGGGCTTAATTTATCAAAATGAGTTTTTAGTATAACCTTTCTAGAGGAGTGATCAGGAAAAATAAATTCACAATTTCTAGATGGGGAAAATGGAAAACATGGGAGAGAGAGCCTCTATTTATATCAGAAGGGCCCTCCATAGGAGTGCAAAAAACAGGTCACTTTAGAAATTTTCAGCCTCTGGTGGCTGCACAATGCAGTACAAATGTGAATTTTGGATTTTCAGGGGAAACATGTTGTGACATGACACAAATCTAGATTCCTGATAAATCATATTGCTTCACTTCACTTTTCATATTGACATGAAATATTTCTGAACAATCAGATAAATTCATTTTCATCTCACTTGTTCATGTGGCAGGTGGCTGTGAAATACATTCCAACCTTAATCTTTGTCCTGGAGCCCTTATCTCCACTTATTACTAAATTGATTATTTATCAGTCAGGTGATTTTACTGAATTATAGTTTCCTGGCCTTTGAGGGATTACTTGCGCATTAGCTATCACATTTTTTTGAAAATAAATTTAGGACTGATTACCTGTATTCTTCCTGAAAGCTTCCAAATAATCCTTAAATTACTCAAAACTTCCAGGAATTCCATTCTCCCCAAACCCTCAATTTTGAGTGTGTCCTTCATGTGGATTGAACCAATGTCATTCCTACTTCCAGTCTTCAAAGACAGAGGTCCTCTTTACCAACTCTCACATCAGGAAAAATGCTGATGTTTCAGCCACAATTTTGTGCCAGTGTTGCAGTCATGTTGCATGAAAATGGTGTTCATATGACACAAAATATTGTTTGTGTTAATATTTGATTGAAATAAATTAAATTTTTTATCAGCTTGTTGAATTGTGTCATAATCAAGGGAGGATTTGAAACAATTAGCTATCTTGTGAGGAATCATGAACTATGCAAAGAAACAGAAACAACTTAGCAAATATACTTGAATATTTTATTTGGAAAAGGTATTTCTTTATTCTTCAGAATCTATTCCAAATTTCTAAATTATGCTTCTGCTTCTATATTGTACTTTTGATTGACACATAGAAAATACTTATAAGTTTGAAGGTTTTTGTAAAAAACCAAAATACACCAGCTCATTAAACAAACAACATCCATGCATGAGCCAGGTTCCAAAAATGAAATTTTCAGCTCAAAAGTATACTAGAAATAACAATGAATTAATAAAAACCAACCTGGCTTTGAATGAAAATCAAACTGGGAAAATAAGAGTAGCAGAAAGAGAGTTTCATACTGTGCATGCACAATACAAACTCAGGGTGCTCAAAGGGGCTCATCCAAAAACAACTTCACCGTTTAACCAATTTTCATTTCTCCCTCAAATCAGAAATTATATCTTTCCTTTATCACTCATTCTTAATTTCAATACTTTATCTTATTGTCCTCACAAACTCAAATATAATTCTATGCAATCTCAACTCATCTTGTAAGCTTGGACTTTGAGCATGGTTTGTGATCAATTAGCCAGACTCTTCATAAAATGTTAAGCTTAGTTTACTTTATTAATTGATTATATTGTTTTATTTTTTTAACTTAATTTTCTCTTATCATTTGATAAATTATGAAATCTTTAACTCATGTAGCTTTTATTATTATTATTTTATTCGGGAATGTTATAAAATTATGTTACTGTGTATGTAAGGTGTGGATATGAAACTTTGATTGAAAATCAAGTACTTTTCCTGTCCTCGGAATTTGTATAAGTAACAAATCAATTAAAAATAGTAAGAAAAATTATTTTTAAGAGAAAAAACGCCAATTTTTTTTTATAACTTTATTAGTATAAAACAATAATACTATAAAGGTTTATTGTTTTACCAACAATAAAAATTTATCCAAAAAATACTCTACAAGAGATATTTCTTCAAGAGCAATTTCAATTGGAATTAATTGAGCAATGAACTGCAAGAAATTAATTAAAGAACAAAGTCTTTAAAAAGAATATTAAAGAGAAAACATGCCCAAAAGTGACCAGAGTGAATTTGGAAACAACGTGACAAAGCTAACAGTGATGAAAGATGCTTTAATTCACTTTTGGGGTGGCTCAGGGGTAAAAATGATTATAAGAGTTACAAACAATGATTATAATGAATTTTTAACATGGTTAAAAGGTTTAACATGATTTGAGAAAAGGTGGTTGGAATCTTTTATTGATTGGTTTAACAGTGTTTTAAACTAATTATAAAAGGAAAAGATTCTAACATGAAGAGAAAAGTGGGGCAAAGAAGAAATTCTTTTATAGCCATCAATTTTCTTACTCCAAAAGTAAAATTTACTCTTCAGTCGTAAAAAAACAGTCTGACAACAGAAAGGCCAATTATGGCATCATTGAACCCTGGTTTAAGCTATTTTTAGCCATTTTGTCCCCTCAAATCAGCCATTACTATAGCAATACCTGGTCTAGAGCCTTCAAAGGACGTCAGAATGTGTGTATGAGGCGTAGAAACTAGCTAAAACTGTTTTTACTAACAATGTTTTAACTTAAGGGTAGTTTTACCCTCTTGGCAGCAGTTAAAACCACCCTGGTTGGTATCAAAACCTCATCATCAATTGAGTCACAGACCCTGTGACTCAATTCCAGGCCAAAAGTGATGAACTTTTGCATGGATTTTGACATCCCACACCAGTCAGCAAGGAATTTGGGGGTCTTCCTCCCCCTTAGAGCTAGAATTCCTTTCCCCCCCAATTTTAATCTTTCCAATTTATTTTTTCCTTTAATTCCTCATCATGTATTATACTTGTAATTTAAATATGTAATTAAATTGAATTGTACAGTACAATACAGTAATAATTAATACCTCATATGTAAATTAAAGTTCACTTATGTAATACACATGCACATTTTGACATTTCAATTGAATTCAATTGAAAATACTTCAATTCCTCATAGCTTCTAAAATAAACACAACACCTCAATTTTAACACAAAAATTGATGGTTAACACCCCATGTGGTGTGAATTAAATTGAAGTTTTGAGGATTTTTAATTTTTGTATCGAAAACACTAAAAACTTAATTTAAGCTTATTTAGAGTTGAGTTACAAAAATTTCGCTCAGAGGTGACCCCACCTAATTTTTTATGAGGAATCAAATGGTGAAATAATTTTTACATGTTTATTTATTGGATAAAAAGTTATAATGTATTTTATATAACTTTTTACCAAATATATTTTAATTTCACAATTTTTATTAAAAATTCATTTTAACTTAATTTTTACAAGTAAAGATATAATTTCATAATTTTAAATTTTATTTTAATTTTATTTTTTAAATTATAATTAAATTTTCTTTTTTAAATATAAATTTGTATTTATATTTCAATTTTTATTTTGAGAATATAAATAAATTTATTTTATTTATATTTGTGTCTTAATTTATCTTTTGTGGTCTTTTGGGTATATGAAAATACCTCTAAGGCTCAAATTCCCTCCCATAAAAGAAGAATATTACTTTGTAATATTGTTATTTCTAGTGTGTCTGAACCTTCTGAGAAGTTTAGTAGCTTCAGGTTTGTCTTTTTCCGGAAACCATTCATCTTCACAAGTTGGGTCACTGTACCTAACAAGGTATTCCCTAGCTTTGTTGGTTCTCAACTTTCTTTCTTTGAGAACTTTGCTAATTTTCTTAGTGCCAGATGGCTCAACAGGAGGTATAGCTTGGGGAATTTTATTCCTCAAGGGAAATGTTTCAGCATCACTAGACTCATATGGCTTTATCAAGCTCACTGGAATTGTATGATGCTTATTGCTAAGTTCTTCAGATAAATCTATTTCAACAGCATTTTCTCCATGAATGGCCTTGATAACAAAAGGTCATGCAAAGGAGTATTTCAGCTTTTTACATCCTTTAATGTTATTGAAGTTAGTGGTGGATACAAGAACTAAGTCCCCCACTTTGAAATCTGCAGTTGCATGTGATTTATCCCATTTGTCCTTAGCATATGCAAAAGAGTCCTCCATGCACCTTACTGCATGATTTCTAGCTTTTTCTAGCATTCCTTTGAAGCTAGCAGGTGTGGGATGTATTTCAATTAAATCTTTCCTCAAGGAATCTTGGGGTAATTTGGGGTTTCATCCTTTTTCTAGAATAGCAGGAGTTTGATTGGTACTGGCATGAATTGATGTTTTATATGCTAATTCCAGTGCTGGCAACAGAGTACACCAATCATTGGTAAATCCATCACAATATTTGAATTCAAGGCCATATGCACAAAATCTTCTTACCATGTCCTCTAAGGTTTGGATCATCCTTTCAGCCAGTCCATCAGCTTGTGGGTGGTAGGCTGTGGAAAAAGACAGCTTAGTGCCAAATAATTGGTGAAGATTTGTCCATAGTGCTGAAGTGAATTTGGGATCCCTATCACCAATGATATTTGTAAATATTCCAGTCCATGACACTACTCTATTCCATATCAGAAGAGCTGTTTCCATGACTGTATCATCCTTGTGACATGGTAAAAAGATTGGAGTTTTACTGAATCTGTCCACAATTACTAGGAAAAAATCATAACTTCTGTCACCTCCTGGTGGTAGTCCAGTTACCCAATCCATATGGACAATTTCCCAAGGTCTGCTTGGTTCTTGGATTTTTATCATATTTCCAAGTCTATTTCCAGTGTATTTATTTGCCTTTGGCCATCTGTCACAGGTTTTGAAATACTCTGCAACATCTTTCTGCCACATTGGCCACCATATGCAGGTCTTTACTTTCTCTCTTGTTCTGTCTTCAGACAGATTTCCTGAAAAGGGGCTATCATGGCATTCTTTTAGTACAAGATTGATTAATGACCTGTCCACAACTGTCATGACACATGTGTGCTTGGTCCTGTGGTAAATTATACCATCCAGTAGGTGAAATCTTCCTTCATAATAAGATTTTTTCCATACTTCATCCAAGGAATGTATTAGAGAGTTGTCTTTACAGTCTTTGTTAAGTAATTGGCATAAGATGCTACAATTCTTATCTTGAGTGTAACTACTTCTGACTTCTTCAAAGAAGGTGGTGTTCAAGTCTGTAACACTTATTCCTTCTATTGGGATTTGTGGTGAAGCTTCTTCTGGCACATAAGCAGGATTATCAATATCATTTGGTAATGGCATCTTCTTAGTCCATATGCATTCTTATTAATATTCCCATCCTTATGAACAATAGTCATAGTGCCTCTGTATTCTTGTATGGCTATTTGCCATCTGAGCATATGTCTGTTGGGTGTTTTCATGTTTAAAAGCGATTTGACAGCTGTACAATATGTTCTCACCTCAAACCCACATCCCTCCAAGAAGTAGTTTAATTTTTCCAAGGCCCAGACAAGGCATAGACATTCCATTTGACTTTCTCCATATCTGGCTTCAGTTGGTTTGATTTTCCTGGATATGAAACATATGGGTCCTTCTACAGGTTTATCATTTATGATCTGAACTTGGTGAAGTGCAGCACCCAGCCCATCCCCTGATTCATCAATATACAATTTAAAAGGTAATTTAAAGTCTGGCATAAGTAAGAGTGGAGCAGTGGTCAAGGCTTCTCTTAGAGACTCAAAAGCCTTGACTCTGTCAACAGTTATTTGAAACACTGTGTCTTTGTCACACAATTTATAAAGTGGTCTTGCTATGGATGCAAAATCTTTAATGTGTTTCCTGTAATATCCTGCAAAACCTAAGAATGACTGAATTTCTTTCTTGTTCTGAGGCATGGGTTTTGGAAATACTGCTGCAACTTTTTTTTTGTCAATTCCAAGGGACAAACCAAATACAACATGTCCTAGTGCCTTAAGTTCTTTAAATCCAAAATGGCATTTCTTCAAGGAGATTTTCATGCTTACTGATTGAATTTTTGTCAAAATTCTGGACAATCTGTACATGTGCTCCTCCCAAGTCTTGAAACAGACAATAATGTCATGAATGTAAATTATTAACCATTCCTCTAAGAGTTCTTCAGGGAAGATTTCATTCATCATTCTTTGGAAGTGTGAAGGAACATTTTTGATACCAAAGGGCATCCTCAAGTATTCATACACTCCACAATGAACAATAATTCTCAAGTATTTTCTTGCTCTTGGTGTCACCACATTTTGATGGAATCCTTTAAGGGAATCCATAGTGGTTATATACACTGCTTGAGATATTTGAGTAAGGGCAATTTGGATTTTTCGTATTGGGTATCTGTTCGGAACAGTGTAAGTGTTCAGAGCTCTAAAGTCCCCGACAATTCTGGATCTTCCATTATTCCATGCCACTATGACTGGTGTAGTCATTTCTACTTCTTCATTATGGCCAACTTTTCTTATTACACCAAGGTCTAGAAGTTCTTTGATATGAGCTTCCAGAGTTTCTCTTGACTTGAAACTTGCTGGGTATGCAGGTCTTCTCAAGAGTGGTGGATGAAGTATTTCAATATTAAGAATGATATCAACTTCCTGACCAATAATTGCTCCTAGAGGTTCTTTGTATGAATTAAATGTTCCTCTGTGGTCATACAAAAGGGAATAAAGCTCATATTCCTGTTTATCAGTCAGATGAAGGCTTATTTCAGCCTCATTTAACTGTTCAGATTTGAATTTCTCCAATTGTAAGCTGACTTGAGATACTTTATTTACTGCAATTTGTCTTTTAAATTGTAAAAAGGAAAATTTCTGACGCTTATTGTCTCCAATAGTAAAGTATCTGTCTTTGTTGTTATGTAAATCTATTCCATACATTATTAAATAGTCATTTCCAAATATAAAATGGGTACTTGTCAGCCTGTGACTCAAAACAGAGCACTAGCATGACATCCAACATACCATAAATAATGGTATGACAAGTATTGAACAAACATAGTCAATACAGGTAATAATTAAGAGAAAACAATCCTCTTACATTAAACACCAACCTTATCCAAACAGAATAAGGAAACCTAGAGGAGAATAAACAAGTCAAAACCCTTATTTTCACCTCTCATCTAACTTATGCATACTTAAGTTATCCTATACCAAAATGGTATTTTTCTTAAAGCTCACATAGAGAGCTACACAATGATATCATCCATGTTGTTGTAACACCACTACAACTGGAGATACCATATAACCTCATTTTCAAAACCAAGTCCCCCTGAAAGTCAAAGAGGGCTTGTACAAAACTGTACAAAAGTATAACCAAATTAAAGATCTCAGCAAGAGCTTTAATTTGAGATACCTTAGACCTCTGTATCTCTTAAATTGACTGAGGGATCTTGGTTCAAAGGTTTAATAACCAAAATACAGATATTCTGAAAATAAGAAAATAAACAAACCCCTGTATCTTTGGCATACACTCCTACAACTGTACAGTGTCATATACCAAACTGCAGGGCTAATCAAGCCCTACAAAACTGTATCATCAGAATACAGATATCTTCCAAACTGAAGAAGATATCTGGTATGGAAGTTTTTGAAGCCTCATACTGATGTACAAAAATACATCCAAAAACTTAAAACCCTTATAACTTTTGCTATTTTAAAGAAGGGTAAACATGAAGCATACCAAATTGAAGAGCTCATTAAGCCCTTCAATTCTGTGCTCTTAGTTTCTTGATATCTCAAAAACTGACCAAGATATCTTGGTTGGAAGTATTTTGGTCAATACTGGCCTGTACCAAACCTGTACCAACCAGTACAGTCTTAATACTCAAAATAATGGTTGTTCAAAGCTTAACCCCGCCCAGAATGACTAGTATTGGTCATACAAACACCAGAACAACGTCATCCAAGTGCTGACGTGGCAGGTGAAAAGTTTTTTCATCCTGTATTGATCCAGAATGATCATTTGTGGTTCCAAAACCACAATTCTGCCTCTACTGACGTCAGAATTGAGGATCCAGAACCACAGACTGACCAATGGAGTGAAAATTTTCACTCCTCTGACGTGTGAAGAGTAAATAACTCTTGACAGTCTGAAAGATATAAAAAGAAGGGTTTTTGCCTTCAAAAATCCTCATCTTATCTTTTTATTATATATTCTTACGTGACAAGACTGTTATCCATCAGTAGTGTCCTTAGAATACTTAAAGATATAATTAAATCTAATTATTGTAGTGTTTCTTTACAGTCAAAGATATTAGAACATTGCAACCCAGGTCCTCAATAGACTCATCACCACTGTTACCACGTAGCAGTAGGACCTGAAGAATTATTTTATTACTTATTTGACGTGTCACAGTCATAGTACTAGCTTGTATTTACTGTTTTTAAGCTTCTACATAGACTCACCCTGACAGTACTAGACCAATTTTCCATAACAACAAATTCAACCATGATTCTCAAATTCCCATTAATGTGTGGGAATATGACATTGGTCTCAAAAATTCCTAATTCTTTCATTGGATTACTTGCACTATTGAATTCTATACCATCAATTGGCAAAAATTGGTCTTCAAAATTTGGTACACAAGTCTTAAGAAAAGATTTTCCAACACAAGAGCAGAAGGTTCCTGGGTCAAGCAAACGTTTGGTGGGTGTGTTGTCAATCACCACTTCTGTTATACAGGAGTTACCAGCTTTATAACCTTTCCCTCTGTTTGGTTTGGTTTTCATAAGTTGTGCATCTTGAACTTTTGATGAATCAAGTCAACCATTGCTCAATTGTGGAAAGTGGGAATAAGATTCCATGATGTCAAAAGTGGCATTGATATTTTCTATATCTTTTGATGATTCAGAAAATATGGATGACTTATCATCTGAATTGTCTTCAATTATGTCATCTTTTTCAACATCAGGTTCCTTTTCAATGTAAATTTCATTGATTTTCCCCCTTTTTGGACATGTATTGGCTAAATGGGTGGTGCTTTGGCAAATATGGCACTTTCTGACTGTATCTGCAGATTTATACTTAACATTATTAGAATTTTCTTTGGGGTTTTTGTCCACAGAATCTTTCCAAGGTGTATTAAACCTTGTTTTGAGATTCACCCTACTAGAACCGATTTGGGTTCTGGTGGTTACTTCTTCTAGTATATTGATAATATCCTCTGCTGAAGATTTTTCAGTAGTCCTGCTTTTGACAGCATGCTCTAAGTCACCTCCACATTGTCTCAGACTTTTTCTATGGATCATAGATTCTGACATGTCAGGATATAATGCTGTTAATCTGTTTTTTTGTTGGCAAAACGATGGTAAATATTTGTCTTTATCGGCATTAAATATGGCAGATTCAAAGGCTGTTTCCACTTTAAATCTCCAAGCATCATTGGCCCATTTGTTGATAATTTGGGTTTTCCACCAAGTCCAACTTTGGTGTCCATGTGCTTGTCTCAATTTGATATACCATCTGTGAGCTGATTTGGCAAATAAGGTGTTAAACCTGGCTGTTACCAATCTGTCTGGTAATTCAAAGTCTTCTTTGATAATGTCAATTCCTCTGATGAATTCCATATGGTCATACTATCCTTCACCACTGAAGTGAGGCCATTCCTTAAGTTTTGGAACTTCTTTCAAGAGTGCTTGGCCCATTGTAGGTTCCAAGTTATGAAAAGAAGTAGAAAATTCATTTTCTAATTGAGAATTTTCAATATCCAATACCTGTGGATTGGGAATCCGTGTACCGTCATTTTGATTCAGAGGTGTAGACATTCTTGGTAAGCTGTTTAGTAGTTGTTCAATATCATTCATTTTACTATTGTTACACCTTTGCGAATTTCTTAATTCATGTTGTAAGCTTTGTATGGAGGTTATTACATTCTTTTTATGATAATCCTCTTTATATGTCAGCTCATGCCATAATTCTGTTTGTTTAGTATTATCAGATATAACCTCATTTAACTTTATCGTTAATTTTGATATTTCCTCTTTTGAGGTATCCAAACACTTTTTGAAGGAAATTATATGTGTCTTTACTTCAGTAAATGATTTTGAAATATCATCAAGAGCTTTCTTATTATCCTCTTTGATATTATTTATGGCTTGTTTTATTCATGTTTCAATCATGTCATCAATATTGAATTTGGAATATTTGTCTGCCAATTCCTTAATAATGGCAGATTTTTCATTTATCTTATTGCCAAAAGAATTATCATTATTAGAAGTTTTAATTGTTCTTAAAGCTTTTTCAAAACATTTAAGTGTTTCATTGATTTGGCTCAGACTCAAGTTATGTGTTTTAAGATTGTCACAAATTGATGCATTTTTATCAGAAAGATGACATTTTACGTCAGTTATAGCTTCATACAACTCTGGAATAGAATCAAAAATATAAGAAATCATTTCTGATATTTTAATCTGGCCTCCTCTTTCTTTTGTAATTCCATCATTGTTCTGGCCATCTGGAACCCATTTTCCATGGCATCCTGTTGAGCGTTTGGAATTCTGTAGCCCTGGCTGTATGGTTTGGTGGCTTGTGCCTTTCCTTTGCCCTTGTTTGGAGCTTGTGGCTGCTTTTTCACGTTGAAGTTTCTGCTGCTGGCCACTGGGGCTGTTTTTGGCACTTGCTTGGGTGGTGGAGGGTTGTTTTTCCTCCATTCTACTGTCAAGAGCATCATGTTTTTCTTCTCCATCAATGTATGCAATCCATTGAGCAATTTGCAAGTATTGGGATGGCCCAGGAGCTTTCTCACAGTCAGGTAAGAATTCATGCAGTTTTTCCACAGATATGCAAGGATCTGGTACTCCTTGTACTGCAGGACATTGGTGTATGCTTGTGGCTGGCTTTGTACATGTCCACTGAGGCTTCTTGTGGTGGTTTCAGCTCTTTGTGAAGGTGAAATGGTGTTATCAGCATCAGAATGACCTATTTTAGTTGTTTGGAAGTCATCAACTGACCCTTTTCCTTCTGTACCTGGTTGGCTTCTGCCATAATCACATCTATTACCTTTCTGGGAGCTGCTTGAGGGGTTATAGCTGGCTCCTGATCTAGTTGAGGGCATATTGTATGATTAAAAGGGCTTAAAGTAGTGTTTTACGTAAAAAAAATTACTATTGGCCAAATTCTTAGCTTTCTGAAAGGTATTACTTATATCCAAGTTAATAAATTCAGAAGATATTGGTTCTGGTTGGTTTTTTTGAGTCACAATAACAGTACTATTATGGTCTGAATTAACAGTACTGGCAGGAATAATGCTGGTGACTGTTGAAGCTGTTTCAATGTTTTCTTGTCTTATCACATTGTCAGACACTAAAATTAATGAAAAAGCCAATTAATTAAGTAAAAAAAAGGTTATTTCAAAAAAGAAATCAAAACATAAGCCTCTTTTATAATATGAAAAAAATTATTTTTTGGTGATTTTTTGGATTATAAGTATTTTTTATATATTTTTAAATTTTTTCAATATAAGAAAAAGGTTTAAAAATAGTAAAAAAAATATGTCACAGGTAAAATATCATGGCTGGGCCCCCAAATGTAAGGTGTGGATATGAAACTTTGATTAAAAATCAAGTACTTTTCCTGTCCTCAAAATTTGTAGAAGGAAAAAATCAATTAAAAATAGTAAGAAATATGATTTTTAAGAGAAAACACACCAATTTTCTTGTTTATAACTTTATTAGTATAAAACAATAATATTTTAAAGGTTTATTGTTTTACCAACAATAAACATATCCAAAAAATACTCTACAAGAGATATTTTAAGGCTACAAAAGAAATTTCTTCAAGAGCAATTTGAATTGGAATTAATTGAGCAATGAACCGCAAGCAATTAATTAAAGACAAAATTAATTAAAAAGAATATTGAAAAAAAACATGCCCAAAAGTGACCAGAGTGAATTGGGAAACAAAGTGACAAAGTTAACAGTGATGAAAGATGCTTTAATTCACTTTTGGGGTGGTTCAGGGGTAAAAATGATTATAAGAGTTACAAACAATTATTATAATGATTTTTTCACATGGTTATAAGGTTTAAAATGATTTAAAAAAAGGTGGTTGGAATCTTTTATTGATTGGTTTAACAGTGTTTTAAACTAATTATAAAAGGAAAAGATTCTAACATGAAGAGAAAAGTGGGGCAAAGAAGACATTCTTTTATAGCCATCAATTTTCTTACTCCAAAAGTAAAATTGACTCTTGTCAGTCGTGAAAAACAGTCTGACAACAGAAAAGCCAATTATGGCATCATTGAACCCTGGTTTAGACCAAAAAAGGGCTGGTTTAAGCCATTTTAGACCCTCAAATCAGCCATTACTATAGCAATACCTGGTCTAGAGCCTTCAAAACACGTCAGAATGTGTGTAAGAGGCGTAGAAACCAGTTAAAACTGTTTTTACTAACATTGTCTTGACTTAAGGGTAGTCTTACCCTCTTGGCAGCAGTTAAAACCACCCTGGTTGGTATCAAAACCTCATCATCAATTGAGTCACAGACCCTGTGACTTAATTCCAGGCCAAAAGTGATGAACTTTTGCGTGGATTTTGACATCCCACACCAGTCAGCAAGGAATTTGGGGGTCTGGCTCCCCCTTAGAGCTAGAATTCCTTTCCCCCCAAATTTTAATCTTTCCGATTTATTTTTTCCTTTAATTCCTCATCATGTATTATACTTGTAATTTACACATGTAATTCAATTGAATTGTACAGTACAATACAGTAATAATTGATACCTCATATGTAAATTAAATTTCACTTATGTAATACACACACACATTTTGACATTTCAATTGAATTCAATTGAAAATACTTCAATTCCTCATAACTTCTAAACTAAACACAACACCTCAATTTTAACACAAAAATTGATGGTTAACACCATATGTGGTGTGAATTAAATTAAAGTTTTGAGGATTTTCAATTTTTGTATTGAAAATATTAAAAACTTAATTTAAGCTTATTTAGAGTTGAGCTACAAAAATTTCAATCAGAGGTGACCCCACCTAATTTTTTATGAGGAATCAAATGGTGAAATAATTTTTATATGTTTACTTATTGGATAAAAAGTTATAATGTATTCTATATAAATTCTTACCAAATATATTTCAATTTCACAATTTTTATTAAAAATTCATTTTTACTTGATTTTTACAAGTAAAAATATAATTTCATAATTTTAAATTTTATTGTAATTTCATTTTTTAAACTATAATTAAATTTTGTTTTTTAAATATAAATTTGTATTTTTATAATATAAATAAATTTATTTCATTTATATTTGTGTCTTAATTTATCTTTTGTGGTCTTTTGGGTATATAAAAATACCTCTAAGGCTCACAGTGTACATCTTATTTCCTTTTATATTATGTATAATACATGCAACATTTCTTACTCTAATTCAAGCACAGTATGTAATTCCAAATTGCTATGAGGTAGCAACAAAGAAAAATGATGAGTAATTCTTTTAATGTGCTTCATGAGAATTACCACATTGGAGATTATTATCCAGCAGACCTCTCAGTATAGAATTCATGTTTTGGAAATTCAAATCATATTATGCTGCATAATAAGGCTGGTGACAATTCAATACCAGATTTAATGCAATGTCAGAGCAATGTGGCAAATTCAACTTTAGGAATTTTTCTGATTTGTCTGGCAGTTGGCCGTTTCTGATACTTCAAAGATTTTGCCTACACTCACATTTCCCATTACTTTTCTCTTCCCAAAATATTTTGCAAACCTACTTTCCTTTCAGAGCTTCCTAAAAATAGAATGACTATGCAATAATAGTAGATCAAAACAAAGCCTACAAAATAATACACACCATATCCCTTCCAAAATCCAGTCCCAATATTCATTTTCTTCAGCTCCAATGAGAAATTTGGAGGTCACATCAATAGACAAGTTGATTTAATATGGCCTTTCCCATTCAAAAGAAAATCATTCATATTATTTTAAAAAAATCATTGATGATTATCCCCTTGTTGGGTGATCTATGACAGAAAAAATACATTAAAGTTCCCAAAAGTAATACTTCAAAAGGTGTTTTGTTCCTCACCTTGAAACTTCTATGTCCCCTATGATTCCTAAAAATCTTCTCTTTATTAATTGGAATCCTCATTGTGAATTTGATTATAATTAGGGGAGTGATATTTCCACTCCCTTACTTAAAATGTACCTCTACACCTAGTAATAAAAGTGTGGATTAAGATACGCCTTCAAGCCTTTAATGGATTTAGTTTGCTAAATCCACTCCAAAGAAGATTTTTATCTCATAAATTTGACAAAAAACTCTATAATTAAAAAAGTTTTGCTATATACAAGTCATCTTCTACATTTGAGGGATAATTTTATTGATGAGGAATATACTCTTCAATTTGATGGTGATTGATGTGAATCTTTGGTGACAATCAAAGATCAGATGAAGGCTGGAAGGCCATGCTACAATCTGATTTCAGCATTCCTTACAGGGGATGTATGTGGAATTATGGTATGCCGATCTGATTACCACATTAGTCCAGCCAAAGGGACCCTTCAGCTTCTGGAAATTACATCAATCCTCAAGAGAAAAGAATCCTTGCCAGTTGAGAATATTTTGGAAGCGCACAAACAAGTATATATGTGAAATCCTTCATTAAAGCCTTTTCTCAAATCATTCATCTTTGCCAATTTGTCCAATGAAATACCACCTTGAAGAATATTTAGCTTTGATTTTAGTGAAGCATGGCAAAAAAACACCCTTTGGAGTATAATTTAATAATGAACTTACCAAAAAAGGTTGGTATTGACAAATCCATTCAAGGGGTGTGTAAAAGCCTTTGTATCATATTACTTATTATTACCTGTTTCCTGAAATTCATAACTATTGAGTGCAAAATATGTTTACTTTGGGGAGTCATGACTTCAAACAGCTTTGTACCAAGCTTCTTATAAGATTAACCAGTGTTTTTTTTGTAACTTGAGTGCAACAAGAGGGACAGGAAAAAACTTGATTCCAAAAGTCTCAAAATAGAAAATAGTTGTGCTTATGTCATTTAGCACAAAAATAGAAATATATGAGAGAAGTGATGCCAGGGACTTTGAGTGGGGCTTGAACCCACAGAGCCTATCTGTTCCACCAAGAAAGAATGAGTTGGATTTGGTTTTCCAAAGCTATTGTTACCAACCACCCAGATTCACAACCCAGGTGGCCCCAGGTGAGTCTGGAAAGCACCCAGGCTCAAACATACAACCTCGCAAAAGGTTTGGGAGGCAGAAGCTCTAACCATTAGTTCATTCACACCACATTGGATGCAAAGTACCCTTTTGCAGAAAACCCATGTCCCCTCTTGAATTCCTTTCATTATTAATATACTAAATCAAACCTAATTGTTTTCAAATTAACAAGATATTATTTTTCAATGTAAAATATTCCTCTTAACTTAAACCTTGTAATAAAAACATACTGAAGTAAGTCCTTTTTTTAAGTTTAATTGAATCATTTTATTACTTTTTATTCATTTCAAATTAATAATTTTATTTATTAAATTGAAAAAAAATATTTTAATTTTAATAATTTCAAATTTAATTTATTTTTAATTTTTCTTTTTTCAAATTATTTTTTCTTCAAATTTAAATCATCTTGCTAGGGCTCTTACAGCCCCATAAACCAACAAAAAAGGAATATCTTCAATATTTTTCTAATTTTTCTAATTTATTTTTTATTTAATTTATTTTGATTTTAAATAATTTTATTTTTTTAATTAAATTAGGTCACTGGGGCTCTTACAGTCCCAGCAACATACTTATTTTTGAAAATTAATTTTCCATTTTTTATTTTTTATTTAATTAGCTTGCTGGGGGGGACATTTATTTTTGAAAAATAAATTTTTTAGTTTATTTTTTTCTTTTTAAATTATTTTGTTTTTTATTTAATTAGCTCACTGGGGCTGTAAGAGCCCCAGAAAGAGATTTATTTTTTTCTTTTTGCATTATTTTATTTTATTTAATTAGCTTTCTGGGGCTATAAGAGCCCCAGTGACTTTTTTACTTTTAAAAAATTAATGTTTTATTTTTTTTTCTTTTTGAATTATTTTATCTTTTAATTTAATTAGCTCGCTGGGGCTCTTACAGTCTCAGAGACATCTTTATTTTTGAAAAATTCATTTTTTATTTTTCATTTTAAAAAATTTATTTATTTATTTTTTTTATTTTAGTTGGATTAGCTTGCTGGAGCTGTGAGCCCCAGCGACTTATTCTTTTTTAAAAAAATATTTTTTTTTCTTTAATTAGCTCTCTGGGGCTGTAAGAGCCCCAGAAACTTATTTTTTTAATTTTTTTTTAATTTTAAATAATTATTTATCTATTTTTCTCGAAATAGCTCTCTGGGGCTCTTACAGCCCCAGCAACATATTTATTTTTAAAAAATTAATTTTTTATTTATTTATTTTTTCATTTAAAATTATTTTAAAATTATTTCTTTTTTTATATGAATTAGGTTGCTTATTTTTAAAAAATCAATCTTTAACTCATTTTTTTTCATTTTAAATCAAGTTTTTATTTTTTTTATTTTTTTTTAAAAAATTCGATTCTTTATTTATTTTGTTATTTATTTTAAATAATTTATTTTTTTTATTTGAAATAACTTATTCTTTGTTTATTTAACTTAGCTTTCTGGGGCTCTTACAGCCCCAGAAACTGATGTAAAATAATTAGTTTTAAAAATTTATTTTTTTATTTAGTTTTTATTAATTCTAAATGATTTAACTTATTTTTTTTATTTTGAACTTTGAATAATTTGGTTTGTTAAATTTAAATTAGTTCACTGGGTCTCTAACAGCCCCAGTGTGCTATTTAACATAAATATTTTTAATATGTTCATTTTATTTTAAATGATTTATATTTTTTTAATATCAATATTTTTAATGTTTCTGATTTTTGAAATTTTTTATTTTTTATTTTTGAAATTTTCTTTAATCAAATCAAATTTTTTAATAAGTTATATTATTTTTTTGGAATTCTATTTTCTTTTTAATAAGAATTATTCTAGGGGAAAGCCTCAAACTTTGCTTCTGGCTGTTTCACCCATCATGAGTCAAAATTCACCATACCAACTCATCAAAATCCCAACATGTATTGAGTCACTTAATTATTAAGAAAAGGGTTTCATGGGAAGGACTATTTAACCAGTTGTAAATGATTTTTATTCATCAATTAGTGACTCAATGCATCCAATAACTCCTCAAACCTCAAGCTTACACAACACAAACAAAAAGGATGAGTCATTTTTGAGTTCTGAGGATCATTTCATGGGAAGGACCATTTTGCCAGTTGCAAATGACTCCCCCTTATCCAAAAATGGCTCATCTTCAAATAAGAAATCTAATAATTCAAATAGAAGATTTCAAATTTCACAAAAATTACTCACCCAAATTTTTGACCATTCATCAAGAAGCAGAGGTGAATTCAGTACAGTTCCAGTGAAGCCCAAGCCAAATAGAATAAATGAACTCTTATTACCCTCTATAAATGAAACACCAAATCCTTCAATAGTTTTTGATTAAAGAAATCATGGGCCCCTCTTCATTTATCACTTGCATTCATTTCATAATCCTTCTTCAGCTCTTACCTCATTAAATTAATTAAAAATATTGCTTTACAAATTATCCCAAAATCATCCTCATATCAAATCCAACAGTGATCTTATTGATGGACATATGAAAGGATTTGGATTTTGCTGTGGAAGTGATAATTGTGAGCCTTAGAGGTAATTTCATATACCCAAAAGACCACAAATATAAAAAATAACATATTAATATAAATAAAAGAAATTTATTTATATTATCAAAATAAAAATCAAAATATAAATATAAAATTATATTAAAAATAAAAAATTAATTACAATTTAAAAATAAAAATACATTAAATTTTATAAGTATAAAATTACATTTATACTTGAAAAAATTAGGTAAAAATGAAATTTTAACAAAACTGTGAAAAAATAAATAAATTTGGAAAAAAGTTAAATAAATATTATTATAACTTTTTATCCAATAAATAAATACATAAAAATTATTTCACCATTGGATTCCTCATAAAAAATCAGGTGGGGTCACCTCTGAGTGAAATTCTTGTAACTCAACTCTAAATAAGCTTAAATTAAGTTTTAAGTATTTTCAATACAAAAGTTGAAAATCCTCAAAACCTTAATTTAATTCACACCACATGTGGTGTTAACCATCAAATTTTGGGTTAAAATTGAGGTGTTGTGTTTAGTTTAGAAGTTATGAGGAATTGAAGTATTTTCAATTGAATTCAATTGAAATGTCAAAATGTGCGCCTGTATTACATAAGTGAACTTTGACTTACATATGAGGTGTCAATTATTACTGTATTGTACTGTACAATTGAATTGAATTACATATGTAAATTATAAGTATAATACATGATGAGGAATTAAAGGAAAAATAAATTGGAAAGACTAAATTTGGGGGGGAAAAGGAACTCCAGCTCTAAGGGGGAGCTAGACCCCCAAAATCCTTGCTGACAGGCGTGGGATGTCAAAATTCACGCAAAAGTTCATCACTTTTGGCCTGGAATTGAGTCACAGGGTCTGTGGACTCAATTGATGATGAGGTTTTGATACCAACTGGGGTAGTTTTAGCTGTTGCCAAGAGGGTAAAACTACCCTTAAGATAAAACAATCATAATAAAAACAGTTTTAACTGGTTTCTACGCCCCTGACACACATTATGACGTGTTTTGAAGGCTCTAGGCCTGGTATTGCTATAGTAATGGCTGATTTAAGGGTCTAAAATGGCTAAAAATGGCTTAAACCAGCCCCTTTTGGTCTAAACCAGGGTTCAATGATGCCATAATTGGCTTTTCTGTTGTAAGACTGTTTTTCACGACTGACAAGAGTAAAATTTACTTTTGGAGTAAGAGAATTGATGGCTATAAAAGAATGTCTTCTTTGCCCCACTTTTCTCTTCATGTTAGAATCTTTTCCTTTTATTAATTTGTTTAAACACTGTTAAACCAATCAATCAAAGAGTCCAAACACCATTTTTAAATCAATTTAATCCTTTCAACCACGTGAAAAAATCATTATAATCATTGTTTGTAACTCTTATAATCATTTTTACCCCTGAACCACCCCAAAAGTGAATTAAAGCATCTTTCATCACTGTAAACTTTGTCACTTTGTTTCCAAATTCACTCTGGTCACTTTTGGGCGTGTTTTCTCTTTAATATTCTTTTTGGACACTTTTCTCTTTAATTAATTGCTTGTAGTTCTTTGCTCAATTAATTCCAATTGAAATTGCTCTTGAAGAAATTTCTTTTGTAGCCTTAAAATATCTCTTGTAGAGTATTTTTGGGATAAATTTTTATTGTTGGTAAAACAATAAATTTTTATAATATTATTGTTTTATACTAATAAAGTTATAAACAATAAATTTGGCGTGTTTTCTCTTAAAAATAATATTTCATACTATTTTTAATTGAATTTTACCTTATACAAATTTTGAGGACAGGAAAAGTACTTGATTTTTAATCAAAGTTTCGTATCCACACCTTACATTTGGGGGCCCAGCCGTGATATTTTACCTGTGACATATTTTTTTTTACTCTTTTTAAATCTTTTTTCTTATATTGGAAAATTTAAAAACATATAAAAAATACTTATAATTCAAAAAATCCATAAAAAATAACTTTTTTTCATATTATAAGTGAGGCTTATATTTTTATTTCTTTCTTTGAAATAACCTTTTTTTCACTTAATTAATTGGTTTTTTTCATTAATTTTAGTGTCTGACAACGTGGTAAGACAAGAAAACATTGAAACAGCCTCAACAGTAACCAGCATTATCCCTGCCAGTACTGTTAATTCTGATCATAATAGTACTGTTATTGTGACTCAAAATAACCAGCCTGAACCAATATCTTCTGAATTGATTAACTTGGACATAAGTAATACCCTTCAGAAAGCTAAAAATTTGGCCAATAGTAAGTTTTTGACGTAAAAATACTATTTTAAGCCTTTTTTAACCATAATTATGCCTTCAACCAGGTCAGGAGCCAGCTACAACCCCTCAAGCAGCTCCCAAAAAGGTAATAGACGTGATTATGGCAGAAGCCAACCAGGTACAGAAGGAAAAGGGTCAGTTGATGACTTCCAAACAACTAAATTGGGTCATTCTGAAGCTGATAATACTATTTTACCTTAAAAAAGAGCTGACACCGCCACAACAAGCCTCTGTGGACATATACAAAGCCAACCACAGTGCATACAACAATGCACTTCAATTCAAGGAGTACCAGATCCTTGCAGACCTGTGGAAGAATTTCATGAATTCTTACCTGACAGTAAGAAAATTCTTGGGCCATCCCAACACTGGCAAATTGCTCAATGGATGGCATCCATTGATGGAGAAGAAAAAAATGATGCTTTTGACACTAGAATGGAGGAAAAACAACCCTCCACCACCCAAACCAGTGCCAAAAACAGCCCCAGTGGCCAGCAGCACCAATTCCAACGTGAAAAAGCAGCCACAAACTCCAAACAAGGGCAAAGGGAAGGCACCAGCCCCAAAACCTTACAGCCAGGGCTAAAGAATCCCAAAGATTCATCAGGATGCCATGGAAAATGTATTTCAGATGGCCAGAACCATGATGGAATTACAGAAGAAGGAGGAAGCCAGATTAAGGTTCCAGAAATTATTTCTGACATATTTGATTCCATCCCAGAGTTGTATAATGCTATAAATGACGTGAAAAAACATCTTTCTGATAAAAATGAAACCATTTGTAACAACATTAAAACAAACAACCTGAGTCTGTGCCAAATTAATGAAACACTTATGTGTTTTGAAAAAGTTTTAAGAACAATTAAAAATTCCAATAATGATAATTCTTCTAACAATAAAATAAATGAACAATCTGCCATTATTAAAGAATTAACAGATAAATATTCTAAATTCAATATTGATGACATAATTGAAACAAGAATTAAACAAGCCATAAATATTATCAAGACAGATAACAAGAAAGTCCTTGATGACATTTCAAATTCATTTACTGAAGTAAAGACATATACCATTGCCTTGAAAAAGTGTTTTGATGCTTCACAAGAAGAAGTATCAAAATTATCAATGAAATTGAATCAAGTCACTGCTGATAATACAAGACAGACAGAGTTATGGCAAGAACTGACACATAAGGAAGACATGTATAAAATTGAAGTAATAAATTTAATACAAAGCTTCCAACATGAATACAGAAATTCCCAAAGGTGTAGCAACAGTAAAATGAATGACATTGAACAAATACTGAACACCTTACCAAGAATGTCTACACCTCTAAATCAAAAGGAGGGCACAAGAATTCCAAATCCACAAGTATTGGATCCTGATAATTCACAATTAAAAAATGAATTATCCACTTCTTTTCATAACTTGGAACCATAAATGGACCAAGCACTCTTGAAAGAAGTTCCAAAACTTCAAGAATGGCCTCACTTCAGTGGTGAAGGAGAGTATGACCATATGGAATTCATTAGAGGTATTGACATGATCAAAGAGGATTTTGAATTACCAGACAGATTGGTAACAGCCAGGTTTAACACCTTGTTTACCAGATCAGCTCACAGATGGTACATCAAAATAAGACAAGCACATGGACACCAGAGTTGGACTTGGTGGAAAACCCAAATCATCAACAAATGGGAAAATGATGCTTGGAGGTTTAAAGTTGAAACAGCCTTTGAATCTGCCAAATTTAATGCTGAGAAAGACAAAGCTTTACCATGGTTTTCCCAACAAAAGGACAGATTAACAGCATTATATCCTGACATGTCAGAATTTATGATCCATAGAAAAATTCTGAGACAATGTGGAGGTGACTTACAGCATGCTGTCAAAAGCAGGACTACTGAACAATCTTCAGCAGAGGATATTATCAATATACTAGAAGAAGTAACCACCAGAACCAAAATTGGTTCTAGTAGTGTGAATCTCAAAACAAGGTTTAATACACCTTGGAAAGATTCTGTGGACAAAAGCCCCAAAGAAAATTCTAGTAATATTAAATATAAATCTGCAGATACAGTCAGAAAGTGCCATATTTGCCAAAGCACCACCCATTTAGCCAATACATGTCCAAAAAGGGGGAAAATCAATGAAATTGACATTGAAAAGGGACCAGATGTTGAAAAAGAAGACATAATGGAAGACAATTCAGATGATAAGTCATCCATATTTTCTGAATCTTCAAAAGATATAGAAAATATCAATGCCACCTTTGACATCATGGAATCTTATTCCCACTTACCACAATTGAGCAATGGTCAAGTTGATTTATCAAAAGTTCAAGATGCACAACTTATGAAGACAAAACCAAACAGAGGAAAAGGTTATACAGCTGGTAACTCCTGTATAACAGAAGTGGTGATTGACAACACGCCCACAAATCTTTTGCTTGACCCAGGAGCCTTCTGCTCTTGTGTTGGAAAATCTTCTCTTAAGACTTGTGTACCAAATTTTGAAGACCAATTGTTACCAATTGATGGTATAAAATTCAACAGTGCAAGTAACCCAATGAAAGCATTAGGAATCTTTGAGACCAATGTCATATTCCCACACATAAATGGGAATTTAAGGATCACAGTTGAATTTGTTGTTATGGAAAATTGCTCTAGTACCCATTTTATATTGGGAAATGACTATTTAATCATGTATGGGATAGATTTACATAATAACAACGACAAATACTTTACAATTGGGGACAATAAGCGCCAGAAATTTGCATTTTTACCATTTAAAAGACAAATTACAGTAAAGAAAGTATCACCAGTCAACTTAGAGTTAGAAAAATTCAAGTATGAACAGTTAAATGAGGCTGAGATAAGCCTTCATCTGACTGATAAACAAGAAAATGAACTTTCTTCCCTTTTGTATGACCACAGAGGAGCATTTGCTACAGACAAAGAACCTCTGGGAGCAATTATTGGCCATGAAGTTGACATCATTCTTAACATTGAGAGACCTTATCCACCACTCTTAAGAAGACCTGCTTATCCAGCAAGTCCAAAATCAAGAGAAGATCTAGAAATTCATATCAAAGAACTTCTGGACCTTGGTGTAATAAGAAAAGTAGGCCACAATGAGGAAGTAGAAATAACTACACCAGTTATAGTGGCGTGGAATAATGGAAAATACAGAATGGTTGGGGACTTTAGAGCTCTGAACACTTACACTGTCCCAGACAGATACCCAATACGAAAAATCCAAATTGCCCTTACTCAAATATCTCAAGCAGTGTATATAACCACTATGGATGCCCTTAAAGGATTCCATCAAAATGTGGTAACACCAAGAGCAAGAAAATACTTGAGAATTATTGTTCATTGTGGAGTGTATGAATACTTAAGGATGCCCTTTGGTATCAAAAATGCACCTTCACACTTCCAAAGAATGATGAATGAAATCTTCCCCGAAGAACTCTCAGAGGGATGGTTAATCATTTACATTGATGACATTATTATCTGTTCAAAGACTTGGGAGGAGCACATGTACAGATTATGAAGAGTTTTGACAAAAATCCAATCAGTAAACATGAAAATCTCCTTGAAGAAATGTCATTTTGGATTTAAAGAACTTAAAGCACTAGGACATGTTGTATCTGGTTTGTCCCTTGGAATTGACAAAAACAAAGTTGCAGCAGTATTGTTAAAACCCATGCCTCAGAATAAGAAGGGAATTCAGTCATTCTTAGGTTTTGCAGGATATTACAGGCAGCACATTAAAGATTTTGCATCCATAGCAAGACCACTTTATAAGTTGTGTGACAAAGACACAGTGTTTGAGATGACTGTTGACAGAGTCAAAGATTTTGAGTCTCTAAGAGAAGCATTGACCACTGCTCCACTCTTACTGATGCCAGACTTTAAATTGCCTTTCAAACTGTATATTGATGCATCAGGAGATGGACTGGGTGCTGCACTTCACCAAGTTCAGATCATAAATCATAAGCCTGTAGAAGGACCCATATGTTTCATATTCAGGCAGATCAAACCAACTGAAGCCAGATATGGAGCAAGTCAAATGGAATGTCTATGCCTTGTCTGGGCCTTGGAGAAATTGAACTACTTCTTAGAGGGATGTGTTTTTGAAGTGATAACAGATTGTACAGCTGTCAAATCACTTTTGAACATGAAAACACCCAACAGACACATGCTCAGATGGCAAATAGCCATTTAAGAATACAGAGGCAATATGACTATTGTTCATAAGGATGGGAATATTCATAAGAATGCAGATGGACTAAGCAGATGGCTATTACCAAATAATATTGATAATCCTGCTTATGTGCCAGAAGAAGCTTCACCAAAAATTCCAATAGAAGGAATAAGTGTTACAGACTTGAACACCACCTTCTTTGAAGAAGTCAGAAGCAGCTACACTCAAGATAAGAATTGTAGCATCTTATGCCAATTACTTAACAAAGACTGTAAAGACAGCTCTCTAATACATGCCTTGGATGAAGTATGGAGAAAATCTTATGATGAAGGAAGATTTCACCTACTGGATGGTATAATTTACCACAGAACCAAGCACACATGTGTAATGACAGTTGTAGACAGGTCATTAATCAATCTTGTACTGAAAGAATGCCATGATAGTCCCTTTTCAGGACATCTGTCTGAAGACAGAACAAGAGAGAAAGTAAAGACCTGCATATGGTGGCCAATGTTGTAGAAAGATGTTGCAGAGTTTTGCAAAACCTGTGACAGATGCCAAAAGGCAAATAAATCCACTGGCAAAAGACTTGGAAATATGATAAAAATCCAAGAACCAAACAGACCTTGGGAAATTGTCCATATGGATTGGGTAACTGGCCTACCACCACGAGGTGACAGGAGCTATAATGCTTGCCTAGTAATTGTGGACAGATTCAGTAAAACTCCAATCTTTTTACCATGTCACAAAGATGATACAGCCATGGATACAGCTCTTCTGATATGGAATAGAGTAGTGTCATGGACTGGGATATTTACAAATATCATCAGTGATAGAGATCCCAAATTCACTTCAGCACTATGGACAAATCTTCACCAATTATTTGGCACTAAACTGTCTTTCTCTACAGCCTACCACCCACAAACTGATGGCCTGGCTGAAAGGATGATCCAAACCTTAGAGGAAATGGTGAGAAGATTTTGTGCATATGGCCTTGAATTCAAAGATTGTTATGGATTTACCCATGATTGGTGTACTCTGTTGCCAGAACTGGAATTAGCATATAAAACATCAATCCATGCCAGTACCAATCAGACTCCTGCTATTCTAGAAAAAGGATGGAACCCCAAGTTACCCCAAGATTCCTTGAGGAAAGACTTAATTGAAATACATCCCACTGCTGCTAGCTTCAAAGGAATGCTAGACAAAGCTAGAAAGCATGCAGTAAGATGCATGGAGGACTCTTTTGCATATGCTAAAGATAAATGGGATAAATCACATGCAACTCCAGATTTCAAAGTGGGGGACCCAGTACTTGTATCCACCACTAACTTCAATAACATCAAAGGATGTAAAAAGTTAAAAGACTCCTTTGCAGGACCTTTTGTGATTAAGGCCCTCCATGGAGAAAATGCTGTTGAAGTAGAGTTATCTGAAGAACTTAGCAATAAGCACCCTACATTTCCAGTGAGCTTGATAAAGCCATATAAATCTAGTGATGCTGAGAAATTTCCCTTGAGGAATAAGATTTCCCAAGTTATACCTCCTATTGAGACATCTGGTGCTAAGAAAATTACCAAAGTTCTTACAGAAAGGAAATTAAGAGCAAAGAAAGTAAGGGAATACCTTGTTAGGTACAGTGACCCAACTTGTGAAGATGAATGGTTAGAAGAGAAAGATATACCAGAAGCTACCAAACTCCTCAGAAGATTCAGACACACTAGAAACACCAATATTACAAAGTAATATTCTTTTTTAGGGGGAGGGAATGTGAGCCTTAGAGGTAATTTCATATACCCAAAAGACCACAAATATAAAAAATAACATATTAATATAAATAAAAGAAATTTATTTATATTATTAAAATAAAAATCAAAATATAAATATAAAATTATATTAAAAATAAAAAATTAATCACAATTTAAAAATAAAAATTCATTAAATTTTATAAGTATAAAATTACATTTATACTTGAAAAAATTAGGTAAAAATGAAATTTTAACAAAACTGTGAAAAAATAAATAAATTTGGAAATAAGTTAAATAAAAATTATTATAACTTTTTATCCAATAAATAAATACATAAAAATTATTTCACCATTGGATTCCTCATAAAAAATCAGGCAGGGTCACCTCTGAGTGAAATTCTTGTAACTCAACTCTAAATAAGCTTAAATTAAGTTTTAAGTATTTTCAATACAAAAGTTGAAAATCCTCAAAACCTTAATTTAATTCACACCACATGTGGTGTTAACCATCAAATTTTGGGTTAAAATTGAGGTGTTGTGTTTAGTTTAGAAGTTATGAGGAATTGAAGTATTTTCAATTGAATTCAATTGAAATGTCAAAATGTGCGCCTGTATTACATAAGTGAACTTTGACTTACATATGAGGTGTCAATTATTACTGTATTGTACTGTACAATTGAATTGAATTACATATGTAAATTATAAGTATAATACATGATGAGGAATTAAAGGAAAAATAAATTGGAAAGACTAAATTTGGGGGGGAAAAGGAACTCCAGCTCTAAGGGGGAGCTAGACCCCCAAAATCCTTGCTGACAGGCGTGGGATGTCAAAATTCACGCAGAAGTTCATCACTTTTGGCCTGGAATTGAGTCACAGGGTCTGTGGACTCAATTGATGATGAGGTTTTGATACCAACTGGGGTAGTTTTAGCTGTTGCCAAGAGGGTAAAACTACCCTTAAGATAAAACAATCATAATAAAAACAGTTTTAACTGGCTTCTACGCCTCTGACACACATTCTGACGTGTTTTGAAGGCTCTAGGCCTGGTATTGCTATAGTAATGGCTGATTTAAGGGTCTAAAATGGCTAAAAATGGCTAAAAATGGCTTAAACCAGCCCTTTTTGGTCTAAACCAGGGTTCAATGATGCCATAATTGGCTTTTCTGTTGTCAGACTGTTTTTCACGACTGACAAGAGTAAATTTTACTTTTGGAGTAAGAGAATTGATGGCTATAAAAGAATGTCTTCTTTGCCCCACTTTTCTCTTCATGTTAGAATCTTTTCCTTTTATTAATTAGTTTAAACACTGTTAAACCAATCAATCAGAGATTCCAACCACCAATTTTAAATCAATTTAATCCTTTTAACCATGTGAAAAAATCATTATAATCATTGTTTGTAACTCTTATAATCATTTTTACCCCTGAACCACCCCAAAAGTGAATTAAAGCATCTTTCATCACTGTAAACTTTGTCACTTTGTTTCCAAATTCACTCTGGTCACTTTTGGGCGTGTTTTCTCTTTAATATTCTTTTTAAAGACTTTGTTCTTTAATTAATTGCTTGCAGTTCTTTGCTCAATTAATTCCAATTGAAATTGCTCTTGAAGAAATTTCTTTTGTAGCCTTAAAATATCTCTTGTAGAGTATTTTTGGGATAAATTTTTATTGTTGGTAAAACAATAAATTTTTATAATATTATAGTTTTATACTAATAAAGTTATAAACAATAAATTTGGCGTGTTTTCTCTTAAAAATAATATTTCATACTATTTTTAATTGAATTTTACCTTATACAAATTTTGAGGACAGGAAAAGTACTTGATTTTTAATCAAAGTTTCATATCCACACCTTACAATAATGGTAAGTACTTAGGAGAGTCTTTAGCAAATTTCATTTGAGTTTTTTTGTTAATTTTCTTCTCCTTTTACTAGGTGTTTATTCCAGGAAGATCAAAATGGATCCAGAAATATTAGAGGAAGATAATGAAGGATGGATTACCCTTTCTAGGTTTGAAAGTTTTATTTCCTCCCGCATCAACATTCTTTCTATGTCTTCTACCTGTGAGAATAATGACATAATGCAAGAAACCCAGGTACCTGAATGGCCTCAAGGTGAATGGAATCCAATGTTCCACCAAAAATTAAGGTCTTTCACCAATGTAATCATAAAAACCAATGGTTTTCATAATTGTGTTCATAGAGATGAGAAGGACATGAATAAATGGACTTATGGTTTGCTCACATTTCTTGAAAAATCAGGAATACAACCAATAGCATCTCCCATCCGCTCCTGTGGCTATGGCCCCTCATTTCCTGAATACTCCACACTTTTGGATTTTTCTCACAAACAAGGTATCATTGAGATTCTCTGGAAACCGTCAACTACTTTTCCCCAGACCACTGAGCCACCTCCTATTTTTGATGAACTTCCCACCATACCTACCTTTGGCTGTTCTTTCCAAATCAACTCCAAGCTATATTTAAGAGCTAAAAGCCTTATTTGTATGGATCCAATAACCCAAGAAGAGAAGACATATGGGCATCAAGAAAGGATTCAAAATGAAAATAAAAGACATAAAAAGAAAAAAATGAAGCTTTACAACATATAGATTTCTTGTTATTTTCCATTTCTTTTGATGTAGCTTTTCAACCTTAGACTAGGAAACTTATGCATGAAATGGGATGTCTGATGCAAACTTGAGTAAAAATTTGCATTTGGTTACCTTTTTGAAAGATATGTTGTTAAGTATCTTTGTGAATGTACTCCATGCATTCTGTTTGAATTCAGGACTTCAAATAGAAAGATTCTTCTCATGCAGAAATTGATACAATTATATTGACATATCCAAGAGTAAATTTTCTTGCCTCTCTAAATTGACCTGCTTTTTTTCTACTCCAGCTTAGTATAAAATGATGATTAAATTAAGAAACCACCCACTTGATCAAAAATATGTGAAGATAAGCATCCATCCCCATAAGTGATAAAATGTGTGGCAAAGAATCACAGAATTGATCTCATGATATTATGATTAAGATTCTGATTATTGAATAATATAATCATGTTCCATGCAGTCAAGCTATGAATCAGAAATAACAATTTAAACCTCATGTGCCACTCAAACAATATTTTATTGAACCTCATTTGACATTCTTTATAATACAAATAGATCCTACAAACCACAAGCCAGCCTGATTAGTATAAAAATTACTTTAGTATAAATTCTTTCTCTCCAGTTCATTGCATTTACCACTTGTTCCTGTCAATATCAAACTGAATCTTTTTTCAAAAGATGGATTCTTTCAAGCCACGTTGCCTTGGTATATTGAAGACCCATGTATTCCTCACCAATCCCATCCAGAAACCTTTTTCACAGGATGATTGGATTTTCTTATGTCCTACAAGTCAAAATTTATTCTTTTATACACAAAATCAAAGAGAAGCTTGTGGTAGCCATTCTCTGGATGTAACCTCTGCACTGGCACCATTATTTGGTGACCCCAATTTATTTATATCCTGTGGCCCTGCTGGCATGTGGCACACTAACCTAGAGAATAACCCCAACCAGAAAGTCTTAATTGAAATCTTTCTCAAGTTTAGCCTTTAAAGCAAGATGAAAATAAGTATTCCAAGGGTAATGTTTATTTTCTCATTTTCCTCACCAAGGATTGATATATTTGACCTCATTAGGCAGAATTCAATATTAATTCACCAATCAGCCAGATAAAACAGCTCTGAAAATTTTGGGTGTTCACTTTTCTCACACATGGAGCCCAAGCTGTTTATCTCTTCTCAGAGTGTATTTTTGTCACCTGAGCTGCATTCACAGCTCCTGAAGATTCCAAATGGGAATAATCTTCCACAAATCCAATCCCTAATACCATTTTTAAAAACATCACTCAAGCCTCATAAAAAGAAAGGATTAGAATTTCTCCTGGATAGAGAAGCCCCAAATGGAAAATCAGTGAATCCTCTGTGGTTAAATAAACCATTAACCTCAAATAGAATAATGAACTTAATACATAGCATCACAAAGAAGCAAGTAAAAAACATCCAAGAATCCTTCAGCCATACTCCCTTGAGCTGTCTGCTTGCAGATGACATGGGACTAGGCAAATCAATTCAGTGCATATCACTCATATGTATGACTCTTGAATATTCCAAAATTGATATTCCACCATCCATCTAGTTTCTTGATAGAAAAAAACATTCCACACTCATAATATGCTTACCTCATTTGATAAAGAACTGGAAAGATGAATTCAAATTACACACAGACATATCCTGACTAAAGATTTTCACCTATCATGGGGAGAAAGGAAGGATATTGGACTTCAAAAATTGTCTAAATCTGATATTGTAATATCCAGCTATCATTTGTTAGCCCATGAGTTTGGTCAGCCTAATAATATAGAAATCTCTTGGATTTACCATAGTGGATGGCACCGAGTTGTCTTAGATGAGGCCCAGTGAGTTTTTATACTTATTTATAAATTGTGGACTTCTGATGAAAGATATATGAATTAAATTGACATACCTTGTCAGATAAAAAGTTAGGAGTAAACATTATTCAAAGAAATTGGGACGATCCAAACATCCAGATGCATTTTCCTGATAGGAACCCCTATTCAAAACAGTATAAATGACTGGATGAGCCTAATAAACTTCATTACAGAACCCCAGAATGCAAGATAAGGGAATTGGGCACCAAATATATTGGACAAGCTTGAAAAGGAAAGGATTGCCCCCTTCAGTTATGCCTGAGGCATCTTTCTCTACAAAGAAAAAAGGACAGAATTTTGAATGATCTACCTGAAATTAATCATTATTATATCCATTAACATCTCTCATATTGGAAATTGGATATATATAATGAGATTTACAAATAGTTCTTAGAATTATATCATCAAGGCCCAGAAATGTTCTTCAAGTACATCCATGAAAGGAATGAAGGCGTATCTGAATCCACAATTTTATACATAGGCATAGGCATAAATTTTAGGTGGAGGTGTCAAAATATCACTGCCCTTTAATAATCAACCAATTGCTTATATCTAAGCATATTAGAAAATATACATGAAAAAATCATTTACCAAGAAAATCGAAACAAATTCTTTGATTTGAGTACTATCCATCACAATTATGTGTTGTATAGTGAAGAGGGGTGACACTGGAAGAGCAAACCTGTGGTCAATTTTCCTTGATAAATATATCATTTGTGTTTTTCCATACTTACTTTACTGTTATTTTCCCTTAAAGGTGATTTAATACTTTCAGTAACTTCTTTTATATAGATAATTACCAAAGAATGAAAAATATATTCAGCTGAACTGTCATGGTAAGCCACAACCCCTCTCCATTTAATTCTGTCTGCAGAATCAAAAGTGAAGCTGAATAAATTATATCATGACACACACACAACATAGTCCTTTGAGGTTCTACTACTAGTTTATTTCTATCCATCATCAAATATATACAAGGGCTAAAAAAAGGAATAATCACCTCAAGTAACTACCACTGATTCCCCAAAACTTAACGTCATAAGGTGTGATGGAAAGAAAGAACCCCCCTTCACCGGGGCGAATCTCGTGTCAATCGTCGGCGATTGACTTCACGTCAAGCAAACGTCAAGCAGGATAAAAGTCGAGCTCACGTCAAGCGAAAATCAAGCGAACGTCGAGCACACGTCACACTCTGGTCTTACACCAAATCCTGTGACATCCAATAATATTGGTTCCCCTGTGCCTTCAACTCAGATTCCTCACCACCTGATCATCCCACAACCGTCCGATGATTGGTAAAAATTACACCAGACCCGCCTGTTTGCACACACACATCAAAGATGTCCTTCAGCCAGTTTTGATGTAGGCAGGGGGTTTGACTTCACCAGGTCATCCATGAAGTGTGCGTGTGCATGCGCGGGGGCGGGTGCGTTTGCGTGTGCATTGGCGTGTGCGGGTGGGTGTGCGTGTGCATTGGCGTGTGCATTGGCGCGTGCGGGTGCACATGCGGGTGTGGGTACGCAAAAGCCGATTCCGCTTCCAACATGATGATGGCGCAGTTAGAAATTTTGGATGCTGTGAAAGGTGAGTGTGTGGGTCATTTGATCATTGGACTTGGCTTATTCACACTGTACCCAATGTCAAAATAGTAACTTCTTTGTGGCAATGTGAAATAATGGGCTTTGCTTGTCACAATGGCATGTCTCTGTCACTAAATTTTGAGGCAATTATTTCACTAGCAAAATTGCTAATGAATCTGAGAGATTTGCATTTTTGTAGACTAAATATCATGAAATAACGGCTTTATCATTACAAGCAGTCCACATGACAGAGCTTTGTTATCATACAATCCACAGTTACCTTATATTTCTTCTTCTGATATAATCAAGTGTCCATCATCAAAACCAACAGCTTTATAAATATTGAGATACGGCCAATCTGGTAGGAAATTCACATCAATCTTCAAAGTTTTTAAAATCAGAAAGTTATTGTTCAGTATGCTAGATGGCTCAGAGACTTTGAAAATGCTATCAATAATACCAAATTGTCGTGAGTTGCCCCTCAGAAAACATATCACACTGTTGCTGATATTTTTGGATTCAGTTGAAAATATATTGTTCCCAATATTAATGTTTGAAACTGGAAAATACGAAGGTGAGACAATCCTTGAAGTGGGAGGACTTGTGGATTGCACGGTAGTGTCTAAGCTGATCCAATCAACTATTTCCCTTGTTGCATGAAAAGTCTGTAAGTACTCAACCAGGCAATCATAATTTTGTTGGTCATGGCGGGATGGCTTGTTATATTTATGGTGATTGAACACAGCAGGTGGCTGTGATTCAAAAAGCTGTTTTATTTCACATGGCACAGATGGGGATTTCAGCAGAACGGAAAGGTTGGAACATCGACAGATATGTTGAAGTAAGGTTTTATCTATATCATCTATTCAGAGTTGCAAAAAGTTAGTCTTATTCAGTTCAGGTGTTTAATCAATGTGAATATATTGATCTTATCAATTGACGTACATATCTTGTTATTTGTTGGCATCTTTGCAAATACTCCAATCAAGCGCTCATAACCCCATGTGGCTGAGGCTTGTGCTGGGCCCCAACGTTGGAAGAGTTCGGGAATATGATCAGCAAAATGATGATTTGGTTTAATTTTCTGTTTTGGGAACAGGTGTTGATTGGAAAGGCGGAATTTTTTCCAATGTTCAGCAAATGCAGTCGCATCATCTATTGAAACAGTCCAGATTGTGGCAATGTTGATAGCACTAATCAAATGGAATGTATTCTTGGCTAGTTCATTTGCAAGTTCTTCTGACTGACCCATTTTTCTTTGAGTGTTGGCAGATTGGTGTGCATCTAATGACATCTGTTGACTGAGCATTAGAAATGGAATATAGACCTTATATAAGAGAGCCCATTCAGCGGCTTTTAAGCTACCATGAGAGGGGGAACCCATTTTGCGGGGAACTCTTGTCCAAGATGAGGGAATTATGGTCTCAGATATGATTTGTCGGAGATGCTCAAGAGCCTCACCCTTGATCTGGTGATCACTCAGTGCAGTGATATCCAATTCAGAGGGTATTTCAGAAGTGGGGATGTAATCGGCATCAAATGAAGGAATCTCCGCAGAACCACTAGATGGATGTTCTGTGTTAGGGGTGGGCATTGGGAAGTAGTGGGGAGTGGCTCATTTATTATTTTTGCTGCGTCTCTTCTCAGGGAGCGGGCCTCTCTCAATGTGATTTTATCAAGAGAGCTGTTGGAGGTCTTGGAATCTGAGTCTGAACTGTTGGTGTCATTGGATTTCCTGCGGGACCTGAAGTAAATTTTTGATTTCGCCTCTGGAATACACAATTTGAAAGTTGCATGATCCTTCAAAATTCCAAGTATTAAATTATGCATTATGTCAAGATTAACCATTCTGGTTGCATCCCAATACGGAAGGTCTTCCAAAATTGAATATCGCACTCCATACTCAGAGAAAATTGCTTGTCTTTGTTGTGGGGTTGCCCAAAGCCATTTGGCAATGGTTGATTTATGACTTTGGTATGAGCCTGTGTAGTGAAATTGAGGACCAATTTCTTCAATTTGAGCTTTGTGAATGGTGCAAAAATTACAAAAGTGGTTTCCTGAATGGGAAATAAATCCAGTAAACTTGCGCATGGCAACCACATCCGCAATGGCTGTGAGGATGGCAACACGGATAAAGGATCCTGATGGACCTGTTGAGGTGGGTGCAAAATGGTAACCTTGCCATAGCTCTTTGAGTTCGTTGATGAGTGGCATTAATAGATAATTCAATTGAAGCGCAGTTGGCTCCTTCGGACCAGGGATGATTCCTGCAACATAGACATTCTCGGGCTTCAATCTTTCACTTGGGGGGAGATTAAGACAAATAAGCATGATAGGTCCAATGCTAGCCAACCAGGTTGACTTTCCATGTGCATTAAACCAGTCCACATATATGGAGAAGTCCAATGCACCAGGAATGGACATGAATGGGGGGTCATGGATATTTCTAGTGCCAGTGAAGCGTCTCCAGACCAATCCATCCCAGACGTCACGTTTTGGGGAATCTTCGGGAGTTTGGGATTGTTGATGTTGATGCAGAATGTCCATAATTCCAGCCCGCTGGAGAAATCTGGCAAGCCAATTTTTGAATGGTTGATAAATGAAATGTTTTGTTGGTATAAATTTTTGCTTCATGTTGGTTGTGTTTTGGGTGTGGGGTTCAGATGAATAGATGAATTTGCCTAATGATTGTGTGCAAGGGGGATCATGATCATTTGGGTCATTATGGCGTTGACAGTGGGGTTGGTCAGTTGTGACTGATTCAGTAAGGCCATTAAGAGAGAAACATTTAGGACAACATATATAGTTTTGAATCACTGGCTCCAATTGGAGATGTTCAAATATGGTACTCAGATCTTGAGGTATATGGAATGCAGGAGCGGGGGGACCAGCTGAGCTTGAGATACTGGACTTGATCAGCAGGTTCAGGGCGGGGTTGAGTATGCATGAAGCCCTGCGGGGTAAATTATACCTTAATGATAGAATGGAAGATATTATCATTCCTAGGTCTTGTGGGGGAAGGGTTTGACTGCCACTATATGGTTTCTGTGCAGTTGAATTGAGACCCGCTGGAGTTGAGAAAGTGCTTTGGGTCAAACGTGAATAATCAGCTGGGAAGATTTGATCCAATAGAATTTGTGGGCACCCAGATCCTGATGCAGAAGTAGGGATGTTTGGAAGAGATTTGGGTGCAATGGTTGATTTGAGCTTTTTAATGTGCTTTTTATATTGGAAAGGTGTGAAGGCAACTCCTTGCCTATCACCCTCAGGGGAAGAGTGTGTTTGAGTTGAGCAGTGTTGACACATGCATATACACATTGAGGAATAGGGCCGGGTCGTCATTGTTGCAGGAATTGGGAGTACGGTTGGTTTGTGTATAAATATCTATGGTTGATGTGAAAGTGTTTAGGAGTGTTATTAATTGGAAATAAAATTCAGTGATTATTTATGAAGGGGGAGATGATTTGAGCCAGCTGAGGATTTTATCCCATTTGTAATGGAGGATGAGCTGCAGTGGATAAAGTTTAACATGTCTCATCTGGATGGCAGAATTGGTTAGGCGTTTAATTGGGTAAAATGCCATGCTGCTCAATGCTCATACATATTCTAGTTTATTTACACATTGTGATAGTGCGGGTTTGACCATTGAGGGGGTTCCATTAGTGAAGTGTTACCATTGAATTGAGGGGATTAACATTTAATCCATGTACGCTGGCACGCCATTGTACATGGTTTAAACCTTAATACAGACATAACTATATAACTCTATTACATAAGGGGTTGGAGTGCAGATAAAGTCTTGGTATTTGGTTTGAGTGCGGCGGGCTTTGAATCAGTTGGAATGTGATTTGGATTGTCTTGCCTTTCGTGAAGAGGTGATGTCTCTTTTGTGGGTAAATCCTTCATGAATATACCCCTTTACAGATGTACAATGTTGTGGAATTTCAATGCATATATTGGCAGTTTGGATAATTCACAAAATGTGACAATGGGGAGGCGGAAATGTTACCAAATATGATTACTTATGGATGATGGGTCCCCTTTCAGATCAAGGAAATATCACATTATATGCTGGTAGGCCGTGCACCGTTGTTTCCGACAAAAGCGGAGGAGCTCAAGAGGAGGCAGGGAGGATTCTCCTCAAAAGAGTCTTATCCGACTTCCACACAACACTTAGTTCCAACTATTCATAGAATTTCTCTATTCTAAATTTGAAAAGATTTCATCTCATATCACTCTATTTTATCATAATACTGAGGTGTTTTATCTAGTTAAAAATATTAGTGTACTTTTTCGGCCCTTATGTCATCTTTCAAGTCACATAAATCCCGTTCAGGTTCTGTTCATGACTCAAATAGTGAATCTAGCATAGAATATGTTCAAACACAGTCACCATTGAGTCCCAACATTCCTCTCACAACCCCTATCGCATCCTCAATGAATGTATCAGGTCTTAACATTGATGTGGGCAATCCAAAGGCTCCAACTTCAAGCACTTGGTTGATCCCAAATATTTCCGTCACTCCAATTCCCCCGAATCCCACTAATACACAAATTCATGTGTCTCAGGGGCCAGAAGGCACACCTCAAATCTCCTCACACGCTAATCCCCAATCAAAATTTCCACGTGAGTTCCTCCTTAATCCCGGTCGGAATCCAGTCGCATCCCAGGATCCCTTTGGCCAAAGTAAACAGCCAACCCTCAATATTCCATCAGGATCTCAGGTTCATGTGGGTGATGAAAGGCGCGTGGAAGGGGGGCGACGAAAAAGACATTTGGAAAATGCATCTTGGAGCGGTCTGTCGGAGGGAAATCCAGTATTGACGCTTCATCAAAGTAAGTCATTTGAATTTTGGAGTAGAAACTTATTCACAATTTGATATGTTTGTTTCATGGGTTAGATATGGCACCTGAAGGCAAGTCAGTCCGATCTCAGGAGCCAATTGAAGATCGTGAGGATGACCAGTCTTCATTAATGTTTTGATGTGTTAACTGATGATTTGCATGGCAGGGGATGAACTTTATGCGTCTTCACCTCTGGTCCATAAAGAGAAAGTCACTGGACGTCATCATCCATATGCCTCCAAACCAAGAACGGGTCATGCCAGTACATCAAGAGAAAGAATTGTGGATGATGAGGATGAGAACATGTCTCCGACTCAAAGTGAAAGAAATGATGAACCAAGGAGGGACAATTTCACAGCGCATGAGCAAGGCACTCAATCAAATAGTGAGTTCACCCATCCTCAGCTGGGCCTTGCCCAGAGTATGCTTGAACAATCGGAGGTCAGACAGCAAAGGAACCAGGCCCGCAAAGCTCACAATGTGGCTAAACGTGCAAGCCATGTAAGGTTTGACTATGAAACAATAAGTAAAAATTACTAATTTATTACTTATTGTACTCTGAATGTCCTTATAAATTGAGTAAATAAGATTAAAAATATAATAATAATAAATAATTATTATTATTGTGGCGTAAAATAATTATATTATTAAATAAATATAATAATATAATTTATATTATGAAAATATAATATAATAAATAAATATATTAATATAAAATAATTAATATATTAAAAAGCTCTTTATTATTGTTACCAACAAATAATAAAGGCGTAAAAAATTGTTTTTTATTAATAAAAAACAATTAATAACAATAATATTACTAATATTAAAGTTATGAATTAATATAAATACTATTTATATTAATTAAAGAGTTATTAAGAGAGTAATAATAGAGAAATTATTATAATAAGAGAGAATAACCTACTTTTAACACTTAATATAATAATTTTGAAGTATTTTACGCCAAAAAATATAAATACAACTTTTTCAAATTGTATTTACAATAAAAATAAAGAAAATTACAAATTATTCTGGATTTTTACGTGGAAATGAGTTTTAGAGAGATTTTTAACAAAAACAATTAAATAAATGATTTAATCACGTCAAAATAGATGATTATAGCAAGGTGGTCTTTGGTCTTTAATAATATAATGCTTTTATATATAAAGAATAAAGAAAATTACCTTTTGATTTAATTGATTTAATGTTTTTGATGCGTCTGAGGGGAAAATAGAGTAAAAAGAGCACTATTTATAGTAAATACCTCCCTCCTAGAGTCCAACAGGCTTCTAGTAGACGTGTACTGATCATATCCACTGGAATTGATCAATATTTTAAGGTTTGAGGGTGATTACATCAAGATCAAACCATCTTACATCATTATTGCACCATTATTTAAAGTTATCACTGTAACTTTAAGTTTGATGACATCAGAGGCTTGGCAGAACCCCAAATTTCGTGGATTTTATTAGTTTTAATCATAAACTAATAGTATTCACCAATTTTATCACTCTTGTGACTGTTAAACTTAATTTAAGGTTACAGTAGGTGATCATAACTGCTCAATTTAAGCTCAAACTTTGATCTTCAATAACTTTTAAGATTTACACGCTACAGCAATTCAGAGAGTGAATTCTGATAGCCTGGCATAACCTTATTATGCTGCCAAGAGTTTATCATTACATCATCAAAACTCTAATTTTGATGATTTTTCTTGTAACTCACCTTTTCTGTCAAAATTCAATATTTTAAACTTCAAACCTTGATTTCAGGGGGTTATACCCTGAATTTAATAATACAAATTACATCATTCTTCACGAATGAACTAGTAGAATCCAACTGTATACTTTTTTTTAAGTTTGGACCACTTTCACAACAAAGTGGTCAACAGCTCTGTTGATTTTTATCAATATTTCATCATAGGTTTTAACCTTGTATATAATTTGTAAAATAAAGTTCATTTCTGTGTTCTTACAGTAATTACGTGGTAACTTTATTTTTGGTTCATCATTCTATCATGTATAGTTTAGAAGATATTAGCTATGATCCTTGAATATATGTGTTGACCAAAAAAGTGCATATATTCAGGATAATTCCTTAAGTATTGACTTTGAGAATTAGCTTATTAATTGTTTTATGTGTGGGTTTCTATGGGGAATCCACTGGTACAATTTATTTCACATGTTGTTTCATTGGTTTCTGAGATAAATAGGATTTTCTGGTTTTTGTAAGGTATTATACCTTATAATTCATTAAATATTGACTTCACAGATGCCATAAAAATGGTATATGTGTATTTTTCCATGAGGAATCCAATGGTATAATTTATTTTACATGTTTATTCATTGGTTTTTAAGTTAAACCAATTTTTGTGTTAATTTATGGTATTTTTTGTATATTTAAGTAATTAATTTTAATGTATAATTATTCTAAGTAATTTTATTATAATTATATTAAAGGTATAATTATTCTTAATCTTTTTGTGACCTTGTTGGGTATGTGGTCATATCTCAAAGGCTCACAAGCCAGAAGGAGCAACAAAAATGGCTGAAGGCAGAACTTCCAGAGAATGTCCATGGAATGAGATCAGCAGTACACGCACATTGCCTGTTCCTACTCAAAGTTAGGGATAAGGATTTTTCCTCACTACCAGCACCACCCAGCACAGAAGAGCGTGAAATTGCAATTCAAGTGGCTGGTCATCTCGGTTATGTCCCCAAGGATGTTTTCAATGAGCCATCAACACAGGTTCATTCTCAGGGTTTCCAAAGCTACTGCGAGAATGAGCTCCACAAGCTAGGACTAAAGCGATTCACTTGGGACTGGGAGAGCTCATGGCAACATCCGTTCAACGAGCTGATGTCTATGGTGTTTTACCGTACATTCCGTCTTGCACTTGTTAGCACTGAGTATCATCACTACTGTTGGAACAAGGATCATAAAAACTATGGGGTCGTGGCGGCTTTAATGGAGCGATATTTCACTTATTTGAAAAGAGAATGGAAGTCTATTCAAAAGGATGCGGAGTATTTGGTAAAAAAGAAAGAGAATCAAAAGCTCGCAAAGATTCGTCAAAGAGTTAGTTACTGTATCTCTTCTTCATTGTGGACCAAGTCTGATGATGATCTACTTGATTATGTGCAGACCTGTGAGCGCCGTCGTGAATGGTGTGATACGGCTAAATTTCCCATTCTAGCATCACAATTCAATGACCCTCGAGTATGCTCAGATACTGAGGAGGTACTGGAAAATGGCCGTCAAGTTTACCGCAAAGTGGGATTACGCTGGCGCTCCCAGTTATTTAATGATTTGGTATTGAAAATGGATAGAGACATAGAGTTTTGTAATCGGATTAAAAAAAAGGGTAAAAAAACTATTGATAGGTTGCCAGAATTACGATCGACAGATGATGGTGATATTCCGGAAGGCGTATCATTTCAGGTATTTGATCAAGATTGGCTCAAAGGCTGTAGTAAGATGCAGACTAGCGCCCTCAAGATACTTGACATGCCAGTTATTAGGCCTAATGGTGATGCTCTGCAATAACTTAGTAATTTGTCACGGTATAGCACTGTGACAAATTAAGATTTTGTGAATTATTTGTGCAGGTGTAATAAAATCTGATTATTATCTCTTAAGGATGCAACAACTTGCTAAATATGTTAGAATATAGACAATATGAATTGAAATGTATCACCGTCTCCCTTAGCAATAATACTCTATTCCTCATTTTCATTGAGGAAATATTGAAGAAGTTCGATCCAGCTCATGGTGTTCATAATTGTGGACCTGTGCCAGAGTCAACAGGAGTTATCAACTTTGTCAATCACAAATTATATAATATCAGTAAGGCTCACGCAGTTAATGATTTTTTCTTTTCTTGGACCTATTGGTGATTGGAATATGGCATTCCCATAAGGAAGGATTTCAGAATAGTAATACAATCAAGTGAAAGATGAGCTTGAAAGGTACCTTCCGCATGTTGACCTCAACTGAATGACCTGTACAGGTCGTTGTTGGCCAATACGATGTAGACGATCAACAGCCTGAGCCTCAATGGCTGGGTTCCAATTGGGCTCCTGGAAATGTGGATGTCAGGGTCCGAAAATCAGGGGAGATTTTTGGGGGGCCCCTCACCACTAAATAGACTATATTAGCACAAGTTATATTGAGGCCAGCTCCAGCCGCAGCAATGGATGCAATGAGGACTTCACATTCAGGATTATTGAAGAAATTCTCAAGCGCCTTGTCCTGTGCTTGTGGTGTAATTGTTCCATCAATTCGTGCTGAAAGGATAGAGTGATGGGCAAGAGCAATACCAATTCTACAATATAAAAAAGTCAGATGGAGTCAATTGGTAATGGATGCATATTAGAATTAACGCACAAATCTAGAAATTGGGTCCATTGGGTATAAACCACTGATTTGGTTGGACCACACCTTGTTTGTTTGTTCTTCATTAAGCTTTGTAGGAGGTGTGCAATTTTACTACTCATCATGCATGTTTCCACATCCACAATAGTTCGTGTGATTCTTGGGGAGTTATCCTGAGTGCTCCTGCCCTCGGGGTCTTCCAACTCCACCTCCGCAATTTTGTTAAGCATGATGTGATGGTTACAACATATTCGCAGCTTATTAATATTTCTGAAAAACTCTCCTGGTCCTTTGCTTTTGGATGATAGGAATTCTTCATATAATGTGGAATATTCTTGCTGCATGGTCGGGTTGAGTGGGAGCAGCTCATAATGATGGCTAATAGTGGGGAGGGATTTGAGATGTGTGGTTTTGGTGCGGCGCAAACTTAAATGCCGCAATGCCAAATGCAAAATATCATTGCAACCTTTTGAAAGACTACTCAGGATGAATGGTGACCAGTTATCTTGATCGGCGCTCTGGGGTTGAGTGATGAATGATATTATGCCCAAAAGGTCATAAATGGTGTTGTGAATAGGTGTGCCCGTTAAACATATTCGACGGGATGAAAGGAGGCTATTAATGGCACGGTGAGTGGCAGTGTATTGAGAGCGAATATAGCTATAAGAGGGGGCAAGGGTTATTGGATATAAAAGGTAATTTGAATCATTTAAGCTCAGCCACTCACTGTGCTTCATCCAAGATTATACAATGCCAATTGATTTGAAAAATGAATGATGTAGATGGATTGGTTTGCTTAAATTCTTGGGTGATAGTATTGTAAGAAGTAATGATGATATCATATTTTAAAATGTCGGCTTGGGATAATGAGTGACGAGTGGGACCATGGTAGATTTTGGAATGCAGCGCGCCAGCCTGAGCATGCTTGGATATTTCTGATTGCCAGTTGGTAATTAAGCGAGGGGGGCAGATGATCATGGTGGGCGTGGAGCGATGGGGGCTTGCAATCATCCGCTCCTTGGAGGTACCAATTAGAGCAATGGCCTGAATGGTTTTACCTAATCCCATATCATCCGCAAGCAGTCCTCCAAGAGGGGTATTGGTCAAAATGGATTCAAATGAGCTAACGACCTTGTTTGTAATGATGTGCCTGGCATTAAAAGTGGATCCTGGGGGTGAGGTTGCCCAAAGGTTACGGGCTGATTAGCCATTGGGGATTTCTCGATCCCAGAGAAAAGCTAGTCCGGTCTTTTGATGAGGGAGGAGGGGGGTTTGAATAATGGAATGGGGCGGGGTCATCATGGGGAGGTCTGATCCACTGGGTAATTGTATCAGTTTTTGCTTGGAAATCAATGATGAAACAGCAGGATATGAAGCAGGCGTCGAGTTTGAAGCGGGAAATGTCGGAGTAAAGAGTTGACATTGACAATGAGTAGTACAGTCATATTCTTTGGGCATTTTAAGCTGGAAATCTTGTGTTCGAAAGCTTTCCATTATGAATAGAATGTTTGGATACCATGTGAAGAACATCAATGCTAGATTGGGTTTCTGAGATGAGGAGGGATCATTGGCATCAGTCATAAATACTCCCTCAACAAATAATATTTGAGTAGGATTGGATTGGCAATTTTCAATCCATGCCCCGCCAGGACCACAGTGCATGAACGTTTTTGGTGCCCCAAGGAATGGTATCAACGTTTGGGAAAGGGTTCCCGGGAGAGAGCCAATAGCATGCTGGTGATTGGGGAGATATACGAATATGTTGTGTTGATTGTGCCATAGGATAATCCAAGAACCTAAGTGGGAATTCTCAGGCTTTAAGGTTATATCACTATTTATTTGAATACAAATATTAATCATCCCAATGCAAAGTGGTTGTGAAGGGGTTGACATGATGGCTATTTTAAATTATTTGGGGACAGTTGCAAATTATATGATTGGGAAGGGTTAGCTAAAGGGAATGAAGAGGAATAAGCGCAGGTGGGGAACTTATATGAGTGGCAGCAACAGGCCAAAAGGGGGATGGCCTGTGGTTACGTGCATGGTCTTGATGGAGGTGGGCCTCTTGGGCTCATAATTTTCATATCCGATTTGGGGCATATATCAAGGCAAGGTGGCCAAAATGTGGGTGCACCATTATGACTGCTGGATCTGCAGCGAGTTACAAAACCTTTGGTGGAACAAGGTTGACATTAGCACATCCAAAATTGGGTGGGTTGTAGCAACTTATTGTGGAGGGCATATTAGAGGCATGCAGTCATGTTTGCTGGTGTGACAGCGAACAATGAGCGTATCCTCCCCAGGTTAATTGTTCACATGGACCTACTGGGCAATGTTGGCAGTTTCAAAGGGCAATCTCACTGTGGGGATGTTTGTGTGTGGGCGGGTGAGATATGTTCAGTGGCATGCCACCGAACATGACTTTGGTTTTGCCTGAAGTTTTTTGCTGACTGATGCATACTGGGCTTTCAGGGGGGAATGTGTGGGATGATCAAAGGGGGCGCCAGCCGTGAGCCGTGATCCACATATACATTCACCCCTATGGTGTTTGAGGCGAGTACTAATCCACTGAGATTGGCATCCGGGTCTTTGCCTCACGCGCGTACAGAACTCCAGAGAAAGAGGCCACATGCCCAAGGGATTTTTTGGCTGCAAGCCAGGTGCCACAACTTGCGCGGGGCGTGTGAGAACGTGAAGAAAATGACCCTTGGTGGGAGATACCCACGCAAACATGACCAGCCTCAGCAATCATAGGCTGGGATTGTTATTCTAATGTGGATGAGGCTGAAGCAAATCCACACTGATTGGCCTCAGGTTTCCACGTGCAAGCGGGTGAGCGTCTGCAGTCAAGCTGACAACCCGACCAAGAAAATAGGCAGCTGGAAGACTGGCAGTAAAATGTCTTCCAGGCGTGTGCAAGTTGCCTGCGTATGACCCATCGGGGGTGCGTATGAAAGCGTGTGGCTGCCCGACAATGAACAAGCGGGCCAGTCATTGTTTGCCCCAAAAATGGCACCGGAGTGAATCAACTCTTTGTGTATGACCCAAATATTAAGTCATCCCATTATGACCCACTTACATTAACTTGGATTACATGCGCATCTGTGCCGTAGTTAGGCAGAGCTGTCCAACAAGTTGCATCAAAGGGATGCAGGTGAGAGATATGACTCGATGGCTTGACGTGATAGCATGTTACATTGTTGAACAGCTTTTTGCTCTGCCCCGCAGTACACATTTACAAAGGTGTACTGCGTACTACAGTGTCGACTGTCCTGTACAGATCAGGAAGGTGTAATACTACTTGAGCCTGCATGCATATAGCAAATGTGCATGCACCTTCCGATCGTTTGCATTTACGTAGCTCATGTGCCACATGCTCAGCATTGCGTTTCACCCAATTTGCACACGCAAGCTGAGCATGTCATGGTCAAAAGCACCGTGTGAAAGTGCTCAGTAAAGCCATGGAATGAACTAATTCTGCAATAGCTCACTGGAAGGCTCAGTTTGGGGCACTTCACCAAAGCGTGTGAAATGCTGCACCTGGCTGAAATGTCATCCGATGCTGTGCCAAATGCTCAGAGTGCGCGCATACAAAAACGACTGAGCAATGGCTCAGCATGATGCATTTGATATTGTTATATCTATAGTTCAATCACTGTGAAATTAAAATGTTCAGCCACTGAGCATTTCAATTATGACCCAAAAGCAAACCTGAGCAATGGGTCGAGGCAAGCTCACGCTGTATTCACTTGTCTTACAGCCCCCCCCTTTGTTCACATACTATTACCAGGCCATATGGCCGGTAATTTCGCCGCGGTCACTTGTGACCAAATGCACCGGGTGCTTTTCTGCATGGGTCACTTGTGCATTGCACCCAAAATGCACATTCAACATGGGCCTCACGACCACCCTCCTGGGTAATCAGGTGGCTATTTAAGGAAACAAAGGGGATTTGACTCAGCTTGACAATTCAATAAATTGCAATACTCAGCGGTGCATTTGATCTTGTTATATCAATTGTTCAATTACTGTGCAATTAAAATGTTCAGCCACTGAGCATTTCAATTATGACCCAAAAGCAAACCTGAGCAATGGGTCGAGGCAAGCTCACGCTGTATTCACTTGTCTTACAGCCCCCCCCTTTGTTCAAATACTATCACCAGGCCATAAGGCCGGTGATCTTGCCGCGGTCACTTGTGACCAAATGCACCGGGTGCATATCTGCATGGGTCACTTGTGCATTGCACCCACAATGCACATTCAACAAGGGCCTCACGACCACCCTCCTGGGTGATCGGGTGGCAATTTAAGGAAACAAAGGGGATTTGACTCAGCTTGAAAATTCAATAAATTGCAATAATCAGCCAGACCCCCATTGTTCTTCTGCCTCACGTGAGCATTTCACTTCTCAGTTGCAGCATTCGCTGAGACTCAGCTTCAATTTTGCCCACACGCCTTGAAGCTGAGACTTTTGCGGCTTCTGAAACTGCTGAGATCGTCTCAGCTTCACCATGGTATAAAAGACCATCTTCACACGACACGCACTTCACTTTCTCTCTCACCCGCTCCACTTTGTTCAACCTCACCCGCGTTTGTCCTTCTTGTGCGTATTCCCCCTCGTTTTCCTGCCTTTCCAGTCTTTTCTTTCGCACTCGACTAACCCCACTCCCCTTCCTGCTCGCTTTTTGTTTTTCCTGCTAATACTTTCAGAACCCCACTTCTATCTACTTTGTACGTTTTCTCCAATTAAGCTTTTGTCAACATTATGATCCGATATTAATGATTCCCTTTCTTCACGACGCTCTTCTAGACTTTTAAAAACCTCCTACTAGCGCTTTTTTAATTTGAATTCCGTTTTAAAATTATAAATCATCGTATGTCTTCCTTTTCTTCCTTGATTGCTTACTTTCTATTCAGTTACTAACCTGTTTTGATTTGTTTTTAGATGTCGTGCACGTTATGCACCAAGCGGGGTATCCTCTGCATTCGTTCCTCGACGACGACCGACGCTTGTGATGCTTGCCGACAAGCACACAAGAAATGTTCGTTCGTCGTCCGCCCCTTCCAACCCCGCGGCCAGAGGAGTTCCCGCCCAAGACGCCCTTGCCAGGACTCCTTTGTGGCCGATGATGATGAAACCATTTCCGAGCGTGAGTGGACCCCGGGACCCCAAACAGGCCAGCGGGAACGATTCAGGACGATTAGCCCAGTCCCCTCAAGCATCGATTTGTCCACCCCCCGTCCTAGGCCACCATCCGATGGTCACTTCACTCCTTGACCTGAGCGAAGTGATTATCCGGCCGATGAAGGATGGCGATGGAAAGAGGACATTCGAGCTTGGGCTGATTGTCACCATGTCTTGTCACCGATGGGATTCAAACACCAAAGTAAGTTTTCTTTCTCCTCCTTATCTCATTCATCTTCACGCAATAATACTAACTTTTTTCCATTACTCATAGAACCAAACCCCCCGAATCCCCCCCGACAAGACTCTCCCATTCCTACTTTGCCTCGCAAGCAAACCCCGCGGCAACCCACTCCAGGGCCGAGTGGCACCCGATGGTCTGAGGACTTATTCCGCGGTAAGCAGCCAACTTTCTCTTTTCTCATTTTCACTTTCGCATCAAGTTAACTGACTATTCCTCCTTTTGTAGAAGCCTCCCAGCACGATGAGCCACCTATTCCTGGCCCGAGTCCATCCTCCCAACCACCTGAGGACAATACGACTTGTGAGCCAGAACCTGAGGTGGCTCCTACGCAAACCACGGAGGAACCTTTTGGTAATTCACCACTTCTCTTTCTTCACTCTTCTCAACTTTTCCTCACCCCTCCTTCGACCATCTCCAGCTCGTCCCGCAACTCCCCGCTCGATTATCATCATCGACGATACGCCAGTCGGATCCCCCCCTCCACCTTCTTCTTCACCCACTCCCCCACCTTCCCCTCCTGTTCCCCCTCCCACCACTCCTACCCCGGTTCCCTCCCCGGATATCCCTCCCATTGACGCCAAGAACCCAACCGCCTCCTCCCCCCCGGTGCCAAGCTCCTCTCATTCCTACGATGACGCTCGCCAGGAATTCACCAACCTGCGCCCGATACTAATCATTCCTCGAGCCATCGTCCACGAATCGATCACCCGAATCTTGTTGGAGCATCGTCGGTTGCTCCACATGATTCCTTTCGTGGATGCAACTCATCGAATTGAGATGCACCGGGAATTCCGGGAGGAACTAAACTCCCTCCTTGGCGAGGCGATGGAGGCTTATCCAATGGAGGACATCACCAGGATAGTCTCTAAATTCTTAGAAAAATAAAATCCACAAAAAAAATCGTATTCTTTCCTCTTTTTACCTTTTGTAATACACTCCTTTAGATAAATTATTTGTATTCAATGAAAGATATTTTCAATTTCTCTTACGTTCTTTGTTCACGTGAATTTATTATAATTCCTCAATGATTCATATTTACTGTTGTGTGAGAATAATTTTCGTAAGTGCCCCACCAAAAGTTTGAGTTAGTATTTGTATGTGTGAAAATCGTTTGCCAAAAATGCGCCAATAGTCACCATTCCTGCCTCCATTGTTTAGAGCCATATCAAATCTTAACTGTAAAAAAGCGGGAGCCTGCACAGGCGTAAGAAATTGTCAGCATTGTTGGCAACCTTCACAAGCCTAAGGATTGGCATGTGAAGCGTCGGTAGCCCGCATAGGCGTAAGGAACTTTTAGCATTGTCGGAACCTGCACAAGCATAAGCATTCGCGTGTGAAGCGTTGGGATCCTGGACAAGAGAAACAAACCTGGCATATGTACGATGGCATGCCTCCGTACATAATCCACTTCACCCCTTTTTCATGTGAGACACCCCATCTCCCGCACTCGAAACCATCCAATCCTGGTGTATATTGTCCTCTGCCTTACCCCACCATTATCTACCAATCACGCTGCTATTCCGACTGCCTCACTCTTTGAATTGGGCTGAGATTGTATTACCATCCCTGATTTGATAGGCCGCTCCCTTGCCAATCTCATAATAGCTGTGGCTTTCTCGGCACATTGTTTTTGCCAACCTCCTTGAGCATTGTGCGGACATACCCACTAGTGTCGTGCTTTCATTGTCCTGTGCTGGATCAGTATAATGAACAAATGTACTGCTGGCCCATACTACCTGAATGAGCCCATGACAATCGGATAGATCAATCCAAAAATGCTCATTTGGGAAAATCAATTTCCCCCCTGTACACCGCTTTGATGCATCTCTTTGAATTTGGCCGGTCTCCTTATCAGCTTGAAACCACCATCCCGAAGCATACAGCGATGCATCCTTATCAACATGAGGTGCGTTTTTGAATCCATTCATGGTGAAAGTGAGTGCAGAAGCAAACTCGAATGCACCCTGATTTGCCGGAATATTGCCTTCATAGTTGACTTGATCAAAAGACGGAACCCCCAATGAATTGTAGAAATTTTGAATCTTCTCAAATAAATTATCCCCAACATATTGTAAGGATTGACCTAGAATGCAACCCACCGAGCTAAGATTGGCACCTCGGTCCCGCCATTCGTCTTTTGCATTTTCAATTTTGCCAGCACTTCCATACAGACCAAATTGTTCATTCTTCGTGGTGCATTTGCGCCACCCAATCGCAAACATAAATCCCTCCAGCAATGCTCCATTTGTTGCAATAGGGTCAGTGAACCTCTTTTCGCGAAATAAGAATTGTGATAATTCATCCCATTGATTGACCTCGACTTCACTCATTGTTGTGAATGGTCGGAATTCAACAAGGGCAATGAGTAATCCGGTTGAAGAGAAAATTGCCACACGGCCAAAGTGAATGCGTTTGATCTGATTGACATCCACAACCCTCCGAATTTCACTTGGGATCATATTTGCTGATACTGGCATTGATATTTGTGCTGTTGGTCTAGAGGAGGAAAAAAAGCTCTGCTTTTGGGTGGTTTTGCCCTCATTTATCTTTTGGGATGTCCGACTATTCCCGAGTGGTTGAGGGATCACTTTGTGTTGAAGCAGACAAGATATCAGATACTGCTTCCTGCCATTTGAAGCTAAGGAGTTTTGAGTCCAGAATGGTGCCCAATGCCCAAGGAGCTTTCTTCGGCACACATCCTTTGACTTCCCTGTTGGAGCCCACATGACATTGGCACAATCTGAACCAACTAAAGCCAATGTTCTTCCGTGGGGCTCAATGAGGGTGCCACATAAATGTGGAAGCATATATATATATCTATATATATACACTGAGATTAAGCGAGAAACTCACACTTTCCTTCCTCAGCCTGTCGCTTTCTCGCGAGTTCCCTTTTACGCTTTTTTCCTTTTTTCGTGAATGGCATGCTTTCAGCAGAAAATGAAATGAAACCGAATGATTACTGATTTATTAATATCACCTAAATTGAATTGCGGTTGATGAATCTTTTTTGATTGCGGCTAAAAAGAAAGATCACACCTGACCTTCGCGAATTCGCGATCTCAAATACCTGAACCTGAAAACTGCAGTGGATAGTGCATTATTCAATTTGACATATTGATGTTCCCATGCAATCACTTTCCAATCCAACCATTTGGAATATTGCAAGCACACGCAAATGCAATATGCATCCTGCTGCGGATCCCTAGTTATCCCACTCCTCTTGAAAGACACAGGAACCTTTTGCCTATTATGGGCTGGCGGGAAGTGATAAACGCGACTTCCTGCAATGCCCCCGCGTGTGCTACTCGCGGGCACAACGCCTGACTCAGCTTGCGTCTTGTCGGAGTCTTTGCAATGATGTACGGAGGCATGCCGCCGTACAATTACTATTGGGACTCAGACTGTGGCATCCGGGCAGTAGTAGGATAGGAAGTCATGATTATTAAATTCATAAATAACTTTGCAAAAATAAATTACAATCTATCTAGTACAAAGCTAATCTAAAACGGGTCAATCCTGGTTGTGAGTTTAGCTGACCTGGGTACCGTCAAGGTGACCTCATCACTTGAACCAAGACCGCGTTTCGCCACCCAGGCATCACCAAAGTCTAATACTAAGCATAGTGCAAATTCAAATCTAAGAGGTACAGTGGGGTTATAAGACTCTGATGAGAAGAAACTTTTATTCAGTAAATTACATATATACTTATTAGTACGTAGCCACACTGGCTCCACTAGATTTTTACCCTCTGAAAGTTTTGCGGAAATGTCAATTAGTGCTAAAGCCCCTTTAACTGAGCTTGTTCTCCAGTCATCTGAGCATACCATCAAACCACGAACCCCCGCTGCACAGAATGCCGCTAATATACCATAGCAAATTCGATTTATTCCAAGATTCTTGTGACACGCCAAAAGATCTTTGATGGCCTCATTTTTTTTTGAGTTCGTGAGTTTGCCTTTGATGCCATTAACTTTGACCTTTGTATGTGCACGTACCATGTTGTACGCAATCATCAAATGGATAACTGTATCCATTAGATCCTCCAGGTTCTTGTGCGGCTTTGTGGATATCTCATTGTCAGCCCCGCCACCTTCAATGCTGAGTTGGGTTGCACGTTGCTTCAATTTACTCAAGCAGGAGGCAAGGTATTCAACTGCTCCGTGTTCGAGTCCAAGAGGATCGGTCGAATTTGATGTTGGTGCAACATATGGTTTGGGTGCAATCACATCGTATGAGACTAAACTAATGGATTCAAACATAACATTTGCCCAAAAATGTTTAACTGGATTCGCGGGGTAAAGAAGGCTCTGAACCATTTTGAAGAAGGAGTGTTCAGATTTTGGGAGATTATCTGGAGGTTTAGCTGATTCCTTCATCAATTTGAGATTCCAAATGTTGTGATCAAAAAACGCTTCTGTTTCGGTTGGCTTAAAAAAATATAACCCTGTATATTGCAATTTATATCACCAGTCAACAGCCAATAATCAAGTATCATGCACAAAGATAAAAAAAACTCACCTGCCATCTCAAGGTCCTGCAGCCAAGCCAACATTTTAAGATCTCGGTTACTGATCACCTTAATACCAACGGGCAGGAATGTATGAGCATCCTTTGTTGGTAAATTGTCCCATCTATTTTTGTAAATCCTATTGATATTATCAAGCCCCCTTTTCCATGATTGTTGAGAAATATTGGAATGATAATTCAAAATGCCTGCAAACTCTTCCATGCGGGATAAAAATATTCCTTGAAAATTCGCAGCGGATGACACTTCGGGCTCAGCGTCGGGAATTATATCAGTCATATCTCGTCCCATTGTATCATGTTTAATTGTTTCCCTTTCTTGAAAGGCTTGAATATTCCGAGGAGAGGCGGGAGGGGTTGCATCATGCATTGTTTCATTGGGTATCGGGGGGCTTTCAGTATGTGGAGCTTCATCATGGATTGTTTCATTGAGTATTGGGGGGGGGTTCAGTATGCGGAGGTTGATTATCAATATGGTCCCCTTCAACATTGATAATTTCATGACCTTGATCGCGAGAATCGTTTGCGGCTTCAAAAGTACGGCGTTTTTTGTTTATTTTTTTGGTCGCATGTATATTTGGTCTTTTTCCTAATCCTTTGCCTGGAAATCCAATTACGACTCGAGATCCTTCAGGTAGAGATTCTCCCACCTCCACACCTGCCCATATATTGTAAGCAGCTATTTTTATCAATTTTGTTTTGAATTATTAATGGACTTACGGTTCAAATCCATTTTGAGGAGGCTCATGGCTTCAGCAATCTTTTGACGCACATAATCAGGAATTTTACTATCATTTTGAATTTTTTTGAGCCTTGGGATTGTTTGAGCAATGTTGGAGACAAATTGTTCCTTGGATATAATTTCCACCTCCCCACTGAAAATTACATCATCTTGCCCATCATCTTCTGTCGGTGCACAAGGTTCAACAGTCTTTTCCTTCTCATAAGTTTTAAAATTCGGTTTCTGAGAGCTTGGAGGTTGACCTGAAATAAAGGCTATGACACAATATCAGGTTTTGAGAGATTAGAAATACTCAAGATGGATGTATACTCACATTCTGGAAGAACTGGTGGATCTTGATTATCTTCATGTGACTGGCTCTCTACTTCAATGCCTAATTCACGACTACTGGCCATATCAGAGATTTCACTTCCACTCTCTGGGGCTGAAGTTGGTCGTTCATTGAATTCAGTTGAATTTCCCGGGGTTCGGGCCATAGCGGAGGTAGTTTATTAAGCAAATAGATGGTGACGAGTTGATTGATAACTTGTTTGAAAATTCTTGAATAAAAAGATCCAAATTGAAGAAAAAAGGTGCAAGTAAAATAATCGCATTTGCAAAATGCGATTTGGCGGGAAATTGAAGGAGGCGATGTTTTGCAACTTATTTCATATCATGCAAATGAAATCACTTCCCTGTGAGACATTGAATAAAGTTGACTAGTGAGAAACCTACTAAAGTCAACTTTTGAACTATTCAACGCTCATGAGGTAAGGACTAAGCAAAGTGTTCCATTTGAATGATATGAAATAAAATGGTTTTGTCGCCGAAAAAGGAGACACAATTCTTGTCTTAAATAGTCCACTTATTAGGTTTCAATTTGTGAGTCTCATGATTTAAACCCTAACCACAACATTGTGAATATACTGACCAATTTCCCCTGAGGTCCTGTTGGCAGAGAAGGCCACTCAGCATATTTCGGCGATGGCGTCCATTGTGTACGCCAACAAGCCACTGTACACTATGGATGTAGTACGGAAGCGTAAGGATAAGTCGTGTCGGGAGCATGTTGAGAGGCACTCCGCGAGCATAAGGATAGGTGGTTTCGGGAGCATGTCGGGAGGGCAGCACACAAGCGTAAGAATAAGTGGTGTCGGGAGGGCACTACACAAGCGTAAGGATAAGTGGTGTCGGAGCATGTCGGGAGTGCACTCCGCGAGCGTAAGGATGGTAAGCAGTGTCGGGAGGGCACTACACAAGCGTAAGGATAAGCAGTGTCGGGAGCATGTCGGGAGGGCACTACACAAGCGTAAGGATAAGCAGTGTTGGGAGCATGTCAGGAGGGCACTAAACAAGCGTAAGGATAAGCAGTGTCGGGAGCATGTCGGGAGGGCACTTGAGCGAGCGTAAGGATAAGTGATGTCGGGAGTGCACTCCGCGAGCGTAATGATCGTAAGCAGTGTCGGGAGCATATTGGGAGGGCACTTGAGCGAGCATAAGGATAAGTGATGTCGGGAGCATGTCGGGAGTGCACTACACAAGCGTAGGGATAAGCAGTGTCGGGAGCATGTCGGGAGGGCACTTGAGCGAGTGTAAGGATAAGTGATGTCGGGAGCATGTTGGGAGTGCACTACACAAGCGTAGGGATAAGCAGTGTCGGGAGGGCACTTGAGCGAGCGTAAGGATAAGTGATGTCGGGAGTGCACTCCGCGAGCGTAATAATCGTAAGCAGTGTCGGGAGCATATCGGGAGGGCACTTGAGCGAGCGTAAGGATAAGTGATGTCGGGAGTGCACCACGTGAGCATAAAGATGGTATGGGCGGGGGTGTGAAAGCGTAAGGAGTGGTGAGGACGGAGATGGGGGGGCAGTGTTGGAGTCTCATCTGGAGGGCGGTGCGGGCTCGTAAGCATGCAAAGCATCGGGGCGGATTAGGTGGGGATGCGGAAGCCAATGAGGTGAAATTACCCGAACATTGTGAATAGTGTTGAAATGGGTTTGGGCTTTGAGTGACATTCGCATGTGACACATGTGACGATTGACGTTGTCTTGACGCTGACGTGACGTGACCCACTAAATCCAGTGACTATAAAGTGACACTAACGCGACTGAAGCAAGATTTTATACTGACAGCGGTGCGACGTGAAGTCAATCGCCGACGATTGACGCGAGATTCGCCCTGGTGCTTATTTGTTATATTTTATTTTTCATCACAAATACAAAATAAATCATGACAATCATTTCCAAAAGAGCAGAAACTTCCAGCAGGTAGGTTAAGTTGAACCTAGATCCAACCCAAATTGAACTTGAATAAAGCCTGTTCCTCAAATGTAACATCTTCTCCATGTAGTACAGGTCAATTCTTTGGTCATTTAGAATTTGAATCTACTGGAATTTTGAAGATTTAAACAACTTGTCCTAAATTATTAATATGTAAGCCTTATTACTGAATATTCTGTTTAAATCTCAATTTTTCTTTCACATTCTTAATTGAATTATTTTTTCATATCTGCAGCTGGGAAAACAATTTATGTAATTTATACATTCAGTTTCTTTAAAGATAGTAAAAAAAAGTTCAAATATTCAAATAAAATATGACTTTAGTTTTTCCACAAAATCAAAACAAAAAACTTCAAATATTGAATAAATAGGTACTCAATGTGTTTTGAAAACAAATTGAAGAGCAATATATTCATACCCTTCTTTTTGAAAGGATATTACTTGTTCAAATTCTTATGTTTTTGTATTTCTGAAATTATTCCCAAAAGGCATTAATACTTACATAAAAGATTTCAATAAGAAATTTCTTTTACATTCATCCAGTTTTATTTTACAATTTCCTGAATTGTTTTTTAATTCATTGAGATGAATTTAGAGCTCAAACTGTGTGTTTTTTGTAAAAGGATAGATTTAATTGATATCTCAATTTTCTTTGGGCTTAGTTTGAGCTAAAAGGATTTCATATGGGTCAAATCTTTTTTAAGTTGTATGTTTACTGAATGAAGTTTTGAAAACTGATTGATAATATTAAATGGGATTAGTGTTTTTTTCTTATTTGTTTCAATTATCTATCAAAAATAAATTCTAAATAGATAAAATTTTGGTATCTTGAATAAATTAATTTTTTGTCTATCATTTCAATCAAAGGCAATTTTTGGATGAATATGGAAAATATTCATTTTTATCAAAGTTCTAAAGAGTTAAAATATACTGAGTAAACAAACTTTAAAAATTTTCTAGATAAAAATTTATAGTTTCCAATTTTCTGAAAGAGTTACTAAAAGTTCTCTTTATTTGATAGTAGAGAGACTTCAAGAAAAATATTCAAATAAGTCATGAAAACAATGATACCTAATGGACAAAACTTACCTTCTCATTAAAAAGGACATTCCCAATTTTTTTCTTCCATTATGAAAATTTTTCTTCTTTGGTTTTCTAAAATGAAAAAATAAGTCTCTTAAATGATAAAAAATAATCCCATTAATCAAAATTAAAAGGTAAAAACTATATAATTTCAAGCTTTGTGACTGTTTTTGAAAGCTCACATAAAAAATTGTTTGTCTTTCTCAGTGTTGTAGTCATTTTTTAGTAATGAAATAATATCATAATATTTCAATCTTTCAACTTGTATTGGAAATCAAACTCTTCTGATTTTTTTCCCTTGAAATACTTTTTTGTGAAAAAAAGCCAAGTCAAACTATTAAATATGGTAGTGGAAATCTACAATAAAGGGGATCATATAAGAAAGGCTTTTTGTTATTTGGAAGTTAAATCTAAATATCAATTACCTGGTATTTCAAACTTTCATTAAAAAAGACCTAAGAATATTGGAAAAATAAATTTTAATATCATTTTCCCTTTCAGGAAAATCTGACTAGATAGCATATTTATATTCTTTGAGAAAAATACATAAAATATAATAATTTATATGGATAAGGTATGAAGTAAAAAACCATAATCCTTTCCAAAAATAAGAAAGAAAGACACCTCATTGGGACAATTCATTTATGAAAAGGTTTAATTTTCCATACAAACCCAATTTAAAGCTGGATTATTTCATTCATCCTCAAATGAAAAAAGATCATTTATCTAGTAATTGAAGAAAAAGAAAAAAATACTCATTTACATTTTAAACAATTCTTGCTATCAATTTCTTTTTCAAAATGAAATTCTTTTTTAGCTTTTAAAAAAAATTATTTATATAAAAGAGTGGTGACAATTAAGTGTAATTTTTTTTTCTAAAAATAGTTTAAATTATAATATTTCTACAGGTAAAGCTTTAAAGTGGATTTCAAATCCAAAATGAAATTGGGAATAAATCAAATAAGAGGATGGTTTTGAATTGAAAAAAGCTAAATAAAATGTGTATTTGGAAAGAAGAGACCAATTTCAAATTTGAAATATAGAGATATTCAGCTTATTCATTACTAAAAGGGAAATTATTAAGAATAATAATTCAGAAGTTATTAATATCTAATGATTAATTTGAGGTAGCTAGAAAAAATACACTTCTATGACAGGAAGAAAAGTGGTTCTGAAGCAGTATTCAAATTTGACTATGAAAAAAGTTGTGAGCCCTTGAGATATGATCACAAATCCAAAAAGGTCACAAAAAAACTTTACAAACCTTATTTTATCCATAAGAATTGAGATTATAATCTTAAAATAGGTGAAAATGCCATGAAAAAGCAGAAATTTTTGATTATGTCAGGAAATGGATAAACATCTGAAACTGATTACAAAATTGGATTTTACATTAAGAACTAAATATATGAAATCTTTATACCATATATTTCAAACCAATAATTACTGAGATAACCTGTGAGCCTGTGAGGTATGTATAACATACCCATAAGGCCACAAATGATTTTATAAACAGCTAATTTTGTCTTAAACAGACTTTTTAGTTGAAATTAAAATAAAAAATAACAAAAAATAAGTATAACTTTATTTTGGATAAACAAAGTTATAAATATTATGTCATTTTTGGATTCTACACCAAAAATAACCTAGGGTACATCCATAAGGTGTTATACCCAAAAACACTTATTTCTTGTGTTATTAGAAGATTTAAGAATCTCACAGTACTAATGTAACTTTTTTAACATTTTTTTAAAAATTGTTACATTTAAGCTTAAATAAGCTTAAATTTAAAGTTGCATAAGGTTAATGCAAACTTACCAAAATTTTAGTTAAAATTGAGGTGTGGTGTATATTTACTGAATTGGCTAAGGATTTTCCATACAGAATGTAAATCCTGCGTGAGCTCAATTTAAAAGGATATAAAGCCATGGTATGGCTTCAAATAAATAAAAGGTCAAAATCCACGCAAAAAGGTGGGACAAAGGAAAAAGACCAAATAGAGCTGGGGTACCCAACTTTTTGGATCTGCAATGATTCAATTACGGTTTTCCACCTGTATTGGAAGATTTTCAATCTTATTTAAACTTTAAGATTAGACTTTGATCCAACCTTAAGGTTTAAACTGGTTTTATCCCAATTTGGACAGGAATTTCAAGCTTCCAAAGGGTAAATCCCAATATGCAGGCTTGAAATCAAGGTTTTAAGAACTGTCAAAGCTTAATCTGGCTTAAAAACCTTAAATAAGTTTAAAACTTTAAAGTTACAAGCATCAAAACCTTATCAAAAGCTAAGGTTTGGTGTGTATTGCTATTTTACGTGGAAAAATAGTAATAACTTTAAAAATTCATGAAAAATCCAAATCTTAATGGATTTTCTTGAAACTTTCACACAGGTTAGAATTTAATACTATCTATATATATATCAAATTTTAAGTATCTTTTAAAAATAAAATTCCTGGGTAATTAGCTTGGAAATTTACTCTTTAAATTAAGCTCAAAGAAAATTATGATTTCTTTAAAAATTAATTAAAAATTGAGTTTAAGAGATTTCTGCTTGAAACTCTATTTTTAAGTTGTTCATGTGATGAACTTTAATATAAATAAGCTCATTTATATTAAAAACTTAACATAATTAGTTTAAATGAGGATTAAAGCTACATGGAGTTAAGAATAACACTGGGGACTTTAAATTGGAATTAAAAACAAGTTGCCTTAAGTTAAGAACTTTGGTTTTAAGTATGGTTTTTCAGTTTTAACCTGAGCACGCCCTCTATATTCATTATGAATCATGAGAGCTGCTCTGAAGACATAAAAGGAGTCTTTTCATCACTGTTTTTGTCAATAATTCAATTACCAATCCAATCATATTAGAAATTCAAACAGGTAAAGTTTTATTATTCATAAAATCTTATTATTAAAGTAATTCTTAAGTTATTTTATTCTTTATTAATTGTAAATTAAAGAATTGAAGTCATAGAATTCAGATTATTGTTGTAATCATCAATAATATATTTTATATTATAAAATTTTCATCTTAAATATCTTTTAAAATCCACAAATTCCTCTTAAAAACTCTTTAATCTTAAATTTTATCATAAAAAGTTGTTTTATCCTTAAAATTATTGATTTCAGACGTGTTTTTGACTTATAATCATTATTTAATATAATAACTGTTGTTGTTTAACTTGCTGTATTAAATAAATATTATAAGTAAGTTTTTCTCTAAAGTTCTATATTTTTTTTATCTAGTATTAGTTTTTTTATATAGAATTTTATTCTATAAGAATCATTTCTGCACAGTGTGTGTTATAATTCTTTTATAAGTAATATTTATATTATTTATAAGTGGTTAATATTTATATTTCCACGTGTAATTGTCTCATTAAGAGCTTTACAATTCTTATTGTTATAACTGTCAGTGACTATAACATTAATAGAATAATTATAATTTTATTATAATTATTACATTTTTTACTATTATTATATTTTTATAATAGTAATTAAATTTATATTTTTATATATAATTATTTTTAATAATTATATTTAAATTTGTGGTTATAATATTTTATTATATTATATATTTCTATTGAGGACAGTCATAGTACTCAAATTCAATTTTAAATATCTTTTATCAATAAAATTCCTGGGTAATTAGCCTGGAAATTTACTCTTTTAATTAAGCTCAAAGAAAATTATGATTTCTTTAAAAATTAATTAAAAATTGATTTTAAGATATTTCTGCTTGAAACTCTATTTTTAAGTTGTTCATGTGATGAACTTTAATATAAATAAGTTTATTTATATTAAAAACTTAATATAATTAGTTTAAATGAGGATTAAAGCTACATGGAGTTAAGAATAACACTGGTAACTTTAAATTGGAATTAAAAACAAGTTGCCTTAAGTTAAGAACTTTGTTTTCAAGTATGGTTTTTCACTTTTGACCTGAGCACGCCCTCTATATTCATTATGAATCATGAGAGCTGCTCTGAAGACATGAAAGGAGTCTTTTCATCACTGTTTTTGTCAATAATTCAATTATCAATCCAATCATATTAGAAATTCAAACAGGTAAAGTTCTATTATTCATAAAATCCTATTATTCAAGTAATTCTTAAGTTATTTTATTCTTTATTAATTGTAAATTAAAGAATTGAAGTCATAGAATTCAGATTATTGTTGTAATCATCAATAATATATTTTATATTATAAAATTTTCATCTTAAATATCTTTTAAAATCCACAAATTCCTCTTAAAAACTCTTTAATCTTAAATTTTATCATAAAAAGTTGTTTTATCCTTAAAATTATTGATTTCAGACGTGTTTTTAACCTATAATCATTATTTAATATAATAACTGTTGTTGTTTAACTTGTTGTATTAAATAAATATTATAAGTAAGTTTTTCTCTAAAGTTCTATATTTTTTTTTATCTAGTATTAGTTTTTTTATATAGAATTTTATTCTATAAGAATTATTCCTACACAGTGTGTGTTATAGTTCTTTTATAAATAATATTTATATTATTTATAAGTGGTTAATATTTATATTTCCACATGTAATTTTCTCATTAAGAGCTTTACAATTCTTATTGTTATAACTGTCAGTGACTATAACATTAATAGAATAATTATAATTTTATTATAATTATTATATTTTCTTTTATTATTATATTTTTGTAATAGTAATTAAATTTATATTTTTATATATAGTTATTTTTAATAATTATATTTAAATTTGTGGTTATAATATTTTATTGTATTATATATTTCTATTGAGGACAGTCATAGTACTCTTGATTTTGCTACTATTATCAAGAGTTTCATAGAAAAACCTTACATTTGGGGGCCTGGCCATGATTTTAAACCAATTTTTGGGACATAAATCATATTCTAGACCTTATTTTACTATTTTTTGATGTAAAATTGCCATATTTGTCTTAATATTGGCTTTTTTGGGACTTATCCCTTATAAATAATCTTTATAATATTAATAAAGTTAATTTCTTCTTAAGAATATTGTTTGAAACAATATACTATTGAGTGATTTGGAATAAAATTCTTTTGTCTAACTAGTGGGTTTTTCACATCACAGACTTGAAATTTATTCTTTGAGTTATTCTAGTATAAAGTGAATAATAATACAATTTTGATTAATTAAATTGGTAATTGCAAAATTATTATTTCTTTAAAGAAAATAATAAATCAAATAAAAAATCTTTAAAAATAAATCTTTACTAAAAACATTTTGTTCTTTCATCTTAGACATTTTTCTTTATTTTTGACGTAATTTGCCATAAAATTACATTAAAACAACTTTATTTAATAACTTGAGTTTATAAGTTATTTTCATTATTTGATAAAATAACTTATATTTTTAATTCTCTCTAGTGTCTTCCATCAGAGAAAATTCTTCAGACTCTGAAACCTCAGAGTCCAGTATTGAAATTCAAACCAGTCCAGCACCAAGGGGTTTGATAACCAAAGAGCCCTTTAAAGGTCCTGCAGGTGAACTCAATTCAATTTTACTCTCTTTTTTATTAAAATTGACGTGAAATGATTTCTAATAGAAGTGGAAGTAACTATCCCATCCAATCAAATGGATCTGGACCAGGACATTCCAGCCACAAATCCGAAAGGCAAGAATGTCCTCCCAGAGGAGAGGCACAAATGGAGGATGCCAGAATTTCCACCAGTTCCCAAAGGTTAGCCAGAACCTTTGAACCTCTTCTTGAGAGTCCAGAAGCTGACATAACTGCTATTGCTGTTAGACCTGAACCATTTCCAACGGGCAGCTGTGGAAATTTATCAATCCCAATGGAAAAACTGGTTCCTGGCATCAAAACAACAAGAGTGGGAACTCCTTCCAAGTCTTTGGATAGGCACCATGAACTCTTATCTTCAAGTGAAGAATTTCATGGGGCCAGAAAAGACAGAAGATCTTCTGTTGGGTTGGACACCCATGTCTGTCAAAGGACAAGTCCAACAGATAAAAGCTTGGTTGAAAAACCAAAGCATGTTATCAGAGGACCAGAAGAAGAAATTGGCTCAAGGCAAGGACAACAGCCCAGTGGAAGCTCCTCAAGCATCCACCAGCAAAAATCCGCCTCAACCAGTGCCAAACAAGCCCAATGAAGCCCCAAAAACCAACCAGAAGGGCAAGCAGAAGGCAAAGGGAAAGGCAAAGCCCAAGTGGAACAAGCCTTACCCGCAGAATTACAGAATTCCAAAGAAGGAAAAAACAGGCATGGACAATGTGTTCAATATGGCAAGAACTTTGATGGAATTCAAAAACAAGGAGGAGGAAATATTGAACCAATCCTTTCCAAAGAAGTAGATCTTGTAAAGCTTGTAACTTACTTTGAATCTTGTAATAAAGAAATTATGGCAAAATTTAAAGCATTTGATCATGTCCAACAGAAGTTGGGTAATGAAATATTACAAGTAAAAGACCAACAAAAGAGCATAATTGGCCTTGAAAATGTTAATAAGGCAAATATTTTGTCTTTGACGCAAATTTGTGAAAGACTTGAGTTTAAAGTTACCTTACTCAATCAACCAGATGAACATTCAATTTCTTTTATAACTGGACAGTTAAAAGAATTGAAAATACAAGTGCAAGACTTGGAAAACTCAACTGGTCACAATGAAGCTCTTTTTCAAGAACAATTGGAAAAAAGTGATAAAGCAAGACTTGAATTGAAAGAAGATATTCAATCAAGTATTAACAATATATCACTAAAAAATAAATTGCCAAGGCAATCCACACCAATTCTTGAAAGAAATGTACTTAACTTTAATAATGAATTACACCATACAATTTCAAGTCATGACGTGGAAACTGCTTGCAATTATAAGGACATTCCAAGATTAGAGGAATGGCCAACCTTCAGTGGTGAAGGGGAATATAATCATATGGAATTTATGAAAAAAAATTGATATGTTTAAAGAAGACTTTAACATACCAGATGAATACATAAGTGCCAGATTACACTCATTATTTACCAAATCAGCAAAGCAATGGTATTATAAAATGAGACAAGACCATGGTAAACATTCTTGGCGTGGGTGGAAAGAACAAGTTATTTCTAAATGGGAAAATGATTCCTGGAGATTTAGAATGGAAAATTCTTTTGAAGAAGCCATTTTTAATATTGAGAAGGACAGGCCCATGACTTGGTTTCTTAAGCAGAAGGACAGGTTAACTGCCCTCCATCCTGATATGTCTGAAACAATGGTACATAAAAGGATATTAAGAAAATGTGGTGGTGACCTTGAGCATGCTATAAGAAGCAGATGTATTGAGCCTTGCTCTACAGGAGATTATGTCAATGCTATGGAGGACATCACTACTAGAACAAAAATTGGAAGAAATTGTTCCAAAACCCCAATAGACAATAAGACTAGTGGTAAACCAATTTCAAGACCAAACAAACCAAATGACAGACCTCCTTTGAAAGGTCATAAATGTGAAAGTACATCTAATTTGGCAAACACTTGTCCAAAAAAGACAAGAGTCAATGAGATAAATGTTGAAAAAGTGGAAGACACAAAAGAAACTGATGTATCTTTACATGACAGTGATTCTGAACCTTCAGAAGAAGAAGAAATATCAGAAGAACTGGGTATAGAGAACATTAATGTCTCTTTTGAGGTCACTGAGGTACATACTCACTTACCAAAGTATAGTGATGAATGCATGGATCTCATACATGTGCAAGATGCCAGGATGCAAAAAACCAAACCTGCCAGAGGTAAAGGTTATACAGCTGGGTCATCTTGTATCACTAATATTGTGATAAATAACATAGAAGCCAAGATACATCTTGACTCATGTGCCTTTTGCACTTGTGTTGGAAAAGATTATCTTGACAAAATTTATACCAATTGACAAGACAAATTAATGCCAATTGAAGGTATAACATTCAGCAGTGCTAGCCAAGATATGCACCCATTGGGTATATTTGAAGCAGCAATCATATTTCCTCATCCTGCAGGAAGTATAAGACTGAAAGTTGAAATTGTTTTTATGAATAATTGTACTTCACAACACTTTATACTTGGGAATGATTATATCAATATTTATGGTATTGATATTAATAATCATAAAGACAGGTATTTCACTATAGGGGAAAATAAAAGACAAAAATTTGCTTTTCCTCTAGAAAAAAGAGAAATTACTGTCATTAAACAAGTAAAAAATGTTAATAAGGAAAAATTTGTATTAAATCAATTAATTGAAGCACAAATAAGTCCTGATTTAACACTGGAAATGAAGTAAGAGCTTATTGAAATTTTATTTCAATACAGGGAAGCCTTTGCTTCAGATAATGAACCACTTGGGGCTATAAAAGGCCATGAGGTGGACATTATGCTTAATGTAGAAAGGCCTTATCCGCCACTATTAAGAAGACCAGCTTACCCAGCTAGCCCTAGGGCTAGGGAAGCATTAGAAAATCATATTAATGAACTGATGAAACTGGGAGTTCTTAGAAAAGTTGGACACAATGAGGAAGTGGAAGTCACAACCCCAGTAATCATTACTTGGCATAATGATAAATCAAGGATGGTTGGTGATTTTAGAGCACTGAATACCTACACTATCCCAGACAGGTATCCAATCCCTAGAATTCATGAGACTTTGACTCAATTATCCAAAGCAAGATTCATCACTTATATGGATGCTCTAAAAGGCTTTCACCAGAATGATTTGACACCTCATGCTAGGAAATTATTGAGAATAATTTCTCATTGTGGTATTTATGAATATTTGAGGATGCCTTTTGGTATTAAAAATGCACCCTCTCATTACCAAAGAATGATGAATACTATCTTCCCACATGAACTATCAGAGGGATGGTTAATCATTTATATTGATGACATTATCATTTGTTCAGAAACCTGGCAATTACATTTAGAGAGACTTTCATTAGTACTTAAGAAAATTCTACAAGTGAACATGAAAGTTTCTCTTAAAAAATGTAATTTTGGGTTTCATGAGTTAAAGGCTCTAGGACATGTGGTCTCAGGACTAAGCCTTGGTGTTGATAAGAACAAAGTGGCTGCAGTTTTACTGAAACAGATGCCCCAGAACAAAAAAGAAATGATGTCTTTCTTAGGTTTTGCCAGTTATTACAGGAAACACCTCAAAGATTTTGCAATCCATGCCAGATCATTATACAGAATTTGTGATCAACAAACTGTTTTTGAAATGACTCAGGAGAGAATTCAAGCATATGATAAAATCAAGTATGCCTTAACCAATGCACCATTATTACTGATGCCACACTGGAAACTTCCTTTCAAGCTGTATATTGATGCATGTGGTGAAGGTCTAGGAGCTGCTCTTCATCAAGTTCAAATTGTCAATGACAAGCCTTATGAAGGTCCAATTTGTTTTATTTCAAGACAAATTAAACCTACTGAGGCCAGATATGGAGCTAGCCAAATGGAGTGCCTTTGCCTTGTTTGGGCTCTGGAAAAACTTCATTACTATCTTGATGGCAGTGTGTTTGAAGTAATTACTGATTGTAATGCAGTAAAGTCACTTCTTAACATGAAAACTCCAAACAGACACATGTTAAGATGGCAGATTTCTATACAGGAGTATAGAGGCAATATGACCATAGTACATAAAGCTGGAAATATTCACAGGAATGCTGATGGCTTAAGTAGATGGGCATTACCCAAGACACCTGAAAATCCTGCCTATGTTCCTACAAGTGCAGAACCTCAAATTCCAATTGAAGGAATTAACATCACAGATGTGGGAACAGAATTCTTTGAGGAAGTTAGAGAAAGCTATAAGCAAGATAAAAATTTCCATATACTTACTGCTCTACTTGACAAAGATTGCAAAGATGCAGAATTGGCTAATTCTCTGGATGATATTTGGAAAACATCTTATAATGATGGAAGATTCCATTTTTTTTGATGGTATACTATATCATAGATCTAAACACACATGTGTCATGGTCCTATGTAGTAGAATGTTGATTAACACAATACTACTAGAATGCCATGATAACATTTATTCTGGACATCTGTCTGAAGACAGAACAATGGAAAGAATTAAGACATGTGCCTGGTGGCCATCTTGGAGAAAAGATGTCATTGAGTACTGTCATAGTTGTGATAGATGCCAGAAAGCCAATAAAGCTACTGGTTAAGGATTTGGTCTGATGATCCATATCCAAGAACCAAGTACCCCATGGGAAGTGGTTCACATGGATTGGGTAACCGCATTACCACCTGGAGGTGATAAAAGTTACAATGCATTTCTTGTTATTGTAGACAGATATAGCAAAACACCAATCTTTTTACCATGTCATAAAGATGACACAGCTATGGATAGAGCTCTTTTGATCTGGAATAGAGTAATATCCCATACTGTTCTCTTTAAAAATATCATTAGTGACAGAGACCCAAAATTTACATCAGCATTATGGACTAATTTACATAAGCTTTTGGGTACAAAATTATCATTCTCAACAGCATACCATCCACAAACAGATGGGTTAGCAGAAAGAATGATTCAAACCCTTGAGGACATGATCAGAAGATTTTGTGCTTATGGCCTGGAGTTTAAAGATTCTGATGGCTTTACCCATGATTTGTGTACTCTTATACCAGCATTGGAATTAGCCTATAAGACCTCCATCCATGCTTCAACAGGCAAGACCCTGCAATGTTGGAAAAAGGATGGAACCCCAAACTTCCAATTGATACTTTGAAGAAAGATCTGGTTGACATTCATCCAACTGCTTCAAGCTTTAAGCTATTGCTTGATAAAGTGAGACATCATGCAAATCAAAGCATGAATGATGCCTTTGAATATTCTAAGCAGAAATGGGATAAAAGTCATAAAACCCCAGGATTCAAAGTAGGGGACTTAATACTAGTTTCAACCTTGAACTTTAATAATATTAAAGGCCCAAAGAAATTGAAAGATTCCTTTGCAGGACCATTTATTATTAAAGCCCTTCATGGGACAAATGCAGTACAAGTAGAACTGTCAGGAGAACTGGAAAATAAACATCCAACATTCCCTGTCAGTCTAGTAAAGCATTACACTTCAAGTGACAAGGAATTATTTCCTTTAAGAAATGAAACACCCTTAGAAGTACCCCCATTAGATCTAAGTGAGGAAAAAAAGGTACTAAAAGTCTTGAAAGAAAGAAGACTTAGGGGAAACAATGAAAGAGAATACTTAGTCAGGTATAAAAATCCACAACATGAAGATGAGTGGATTGTAGAAAGAAAAATACCTGATTCCCAAAGGTTTCTCAGAAAATTCAGACATGAGAGAAGCCCAATTGCTCAATAAAAAGCTTGAATTGTGTGCTTTACATACTTAAAAGTAAAAGTAGAGAGGTTGGACAGTGGATTATACCCCCCAAATAACCTGGGGGTAAACTACAACAGAAAAATTGTGGTACAATTTTTTTGGTGGTAGGGAATGTGAGCCTGTGAGGTATGTATAACATACCCATGAGGCCACGAATGATTTTATAAACAACTAATTTTGTCTTAAACAGACTTTTTAGCTGAAATTGAAATAAAAAATAACAAAAAATAAGTATAACTTTATTTTGGATAAACAAAGCTATAAATATTATGTCATTTTTGGATTCTACACCAAAAATAACCTAGGGTACATCCATAAGGTGTTATACCCAAAAACACTTATTTCTTGTGTTATTAGAATATTTAAGAATCTCACAGTACTAATGTAACTTTTTTAACATTTTTTTAAAAATTGTTAAATTTAAGCTTAAATAAGCTTAATGCAAACTTACCAAAATTTTAGTTAAAATTGAGGTGTGGTGTATATTTACTGAATTGGCTAAGGATTTGCCATACAGAATGTAAATCCTGCGTGAGCTCAATTTAAAAGGATATAAAGCCATGGTATGGCTTCAAATAAATAAAAGGTCAAAATCCACGCAAAAAGGTGGGACAAAGGAAAAAGACCAAATAGAGCTGGGGTACCCAACTTTTTGGATCTGCAATGATTCAATTACGGTTGTCCACCTGTATTGGAAGATTTTCAATCTTATTTAAACTTTAAGATTAGACTTTGATCCAACCTTAAGGTTTAAACTGGTTTTATCCCAATTTGGACAGGAATTTCAAGCTTCCAAAGGGTAAATCCCAATATGCAGGCTTGAAATCAAGGTTTTAAGAACTGTCAAAGCTTAATCTGGCTTAAAAACCTTAAATAAGTTTAAAACTTTAAAGTTACAAGCATCAAAACCTTATCAAAAGCTAAGGTTTGGTGTGTATTGCTATTTTACGTGGAAAAATAGTAATAACTTCAAAAATTCATGAAAAATCCAAATCTTAATGGATTTGCTTGAAACTTTCACACAGGTTAGAATTTAATACTATCTATATATATATCAAATTTTAAGTATCTTTTAAAAATAAAATTCCTGGGTAATTAGCCTGGAAATTTACTCTTTAAATTAAGCTCAAAGAAAATTATGATTTCTTTAAAAATTAATTAAAAATTGAGTTTAAGAGATTTCTGCTTGAAACTCTATTTTTAAGTTGTTCATGTGATGAACTTTAATATAAATAAGCTCATTTATATTAAAAACTTAACATAATTAGTTTAAATGAGGATTAAAGCTACATGGAGTTAAGAATAACACTGGGGACTTTAAATTGGAATTAAAAACAAGTTGCCTTAAGTTAAGAACTTTGGTTTTAAGTATGGTTTTTCAGTTTTGACCTGAGCACGCCCTCTATATTCATTATGAATCATGAGAGCTGCTCTGAAGACATAAATGGAGTCTTTTCATCACTGTTTTTGTCAATAATTCAATTACCAATCCAATCATATTAGAAATTCAAACAGGTAAAGTTTTATTATTCATAAAATCTTATTATTAAAGTAATTCTTAAGTTATTTTATTCTTTATTAATTGTAAATTAAAGAATTGAAGTCATAGAATTCAGATTATTGTTGTAATCATCAATAATATATTTTATATTATAAAATTTTCATCTTAAATATCTTTTAAAATCCACAAATTCCTCTTAAAAACTCTTTAATCTTAAATTTTATCATAAAAAGTTGTTTTATCCTTAAAATTATTGATTTCAGACGTGTTTTTGACTTATAATCATTATTTAATATAATAACTGTTGTTGTTTAACTTGCTGTATTAAATAAATATTATAAGTAAGTTTTTCTCTAAAGTTCTATATTTTTTTTATCTAGTATTAGTTTTTTTATATAGAATTTTATTCTATAAGAATCATTTCTGCACAGTGTGTGTTATAATTCTTTTATAAGTAATATTTATATTATTTATAAGTGGTTAATATTTATATTTCCACGTGTAATTGTCTCATTAAGAGCTTTACAATTCTTATTGTTATAACTGTCAGTGACTATAACATTAATAGAATAATTATAATTTTATTATAATTATTACATTTTTTTCTATTATTATATTTTTATAATAGTAATTAAATTTATATTTTTATATATAATTATTTTTAATAATTATATTTAAATTTGTGGTTATAATATTTTATTATATTATATATTTCTATTGAGGACAGTCATAGTACTCTTGATTTTGCTACTATTATCAAGAGTTTCATAGACAAACCTTACATAACCTGGGTATATGCACTTTTAGGATAAGTGCATATATTCATGGCTTTTAGCTCATGAAATTTGATTTAAAAATGACAGGAAGTTGATTCAAAATTAAAATCACCACCAAATATCTGTAAGAATAAATATATAAGCATTATTTGGCAAGCTATAAACAAGGTTAAAACTTATAAGGGGATATTGGGCAAAATAGCAATAGCTGTTGACCACTTTGAATTGAAAGTGGTCCAAACTTAAAAAAATGAATGCTCAGACTCTCGCAGCTAATACGTGAATAATGACATGATTTTATCATGATATTCAAGGTACAACCCTATGAAATCATGGTTTGAACTCCAAAATAGTAAATTTTGACAGAAATGATGAGTTACAAGGAAAATCATGAAAAAAATATGTTTGATGATGTAATGAAGTACTCTTGAAAGCTTTGCAAGGACATGCAAAGCTATCAGAATTAAATCTCTGAATTTTTTTAGCATGAATAACCCAAAATTCATTAAGGATCAAAGCTTAGGTTTCAAAATGATCATTTATTATTTTTAAATCTAATTTTATTTTATGTTTGACAGTGTAATGAGGCATAAAACTAGTTTATATTAGTACTTTATGATTAAAAATACTATGATTTACTAAAATAAAATATTTTCAAAGCTTATGATGTCATAAGATTAGAGTTATGGTTCTAACTCTAATAAATGGGCTAAAATGAGATAAAAAGGTTCCGTAATGATGTATCCATCACCAAACCTTAAAATACTGTTCAATTAAAGTGGATACCATCATTAAAGGTCTAATAGAAGGTGTCTGGTAAGCAGGAGGAAGAATCTTTACTATAAAAGGATGTCTTCTTCCTCTGTTTCCCCCTCAGACACTACAGATACAACAAAAACATTGAATAAAAGGTAAATCTCTCAATTCTTGAATATGATACTCTTATATTTTTAAAGAAAGACATTTTATCTAATATTAATCACTATTTTCTATTTGATTACATCAATATCTTATTTTCATTTGTTAAATTCTCTCAAAACTCTCCAATTCCACATAAAAATAGTGGAATCTTCAATTCTCTCTATTTTTCATTTTGGTACAGTTTGAATAAATTTTCTTTACATTTTTAGGTGCAAATTTATCCAAAATTATCATATCAAGTGTTAAAAGTAGTTTATTTCACTTATCATAATATTTTTTTCTCTGTATTGTTATTTTCAATAATTCTTTCATTAATATAAATAGTATTTATATTAGTACATAACTATGATATTAGTAGTATTTTTGTTATGAATTGTTTTTTTATTAAATAAGACTTTTTTAAGCATTAATTATTTGTTTTTAACAATAATAAATTGCCATAAATATATTAAATACTAAATATCAATATATTTATCTTATTATATTATTCCTTATAACAGAATTTATATTCTTTCATTTATTCAAATAATATTAATAATTTTACACCAACATTGGAATATATTTTCATTATTATAATTCTTTTTGATCTTATTATTCATTAAATTAGGAAATTCAGAGTACAATAAGTAAAATATTAGTATTTTTCACTTATTCTTTAATATTCAAACCTCACATTTGGGGTCCTGGTCATGATATCTACTTAAAAGACGTCAAAATAAATTCAAATTGGGCTTATCCAATAATGAATTAAATATTTAATAATTTTCAAAGATATCGAGGCATTTGGAAAGCAATTTCATTGTCTTACATGTGGTTTTTCACATCCTTAGGCTTGCAAGAACTTTCTTTGAGTTACTCTAGTGATTAAAAAGGAAATTTATAAATCAAAAATATATTTATATTATAATTTTATTTTAATAATCATATTACTTTTTATTTTAATCTTTAAATATAATAATAATAATAGATAATTTTCCTCATTTTTATTCATTTCTTTGATTCATTCCTCTTATATAAAAGATATAAAAGCAATTTTTACATTTAAATTGCAATATCTTTCCAAAAATAACCCTTTTATAAAAAGACTTATATTTCTTTTTATTTCTTAGTTTTTGAAGACAACCCAACAGAGAACAATCAGACCACTGTCAAAATATTGGTAGAAGAAACTTGACAAAGCTCTTCAAAATCAGTTTTTAATAAGAAAAGAAAGGCTGAAAAATTATTTCTTCCAGGACCAACCATTCAGGACTATGATGGTAAGCACCTTTCTTTAAACTCCATAAGAAGAATAAATTTTTCTAAAGTCTTTTTCTTATTATTTTTTTTAATTATGACTACTAAAAGAGGTTCCCAATACTCCATCCAATGAGATGGAGGTAGACTCAGAAGTTGAAATGATCCCACAAAAGCAAAAAGAAATTTCAAAATCCCCAGTGGAAATGAATCCACACAAGGAATTTCAATATCTCAAAGGAAGGTCCCAGAAATGCCCAGAAACTCTGAACCAGAATTGGAACTAAGTATGAGTAATTCCAAAAAAGAAAAATTGCATTCAGAGGGCTTAAATAGAAATCTAAATGAGTCAGTACAAGGAGTATTACATTGTTTTCAGGGACAAAGATTGGGAAATGTTTCCACAAACCCACCAAGGAGTGATGAACTCCTGGAACATTCTCGAAATTTTCCTCAAAGAGGAGAAAATAGTGAAATAATCTAATTGATGTCCTATCATCAAAACTTCAAATAAAAAAGATAAAGGACTGGAACAACAAAAGGAGGGAGGAAAGCAAGAGAAAGCACCAGTATCTTGTTGCAGTTGGCCACAAGCCAGCCAATCTCCCCAAGAGGGGAAGAAAATAAAGAAAAAGAACTGGAGTAAACAATATTCCCCAAATTACAGGATGCCATGGACAATTTCTTCAACATTTCCAGAATATTGATGGAATTCAAGGACAAAGAGGAGCAAATAATGAGAAAACCACATTTCCCAAACAAATACCTTTGTCTTGTGATGTTGTAAATACTTCAAAAGATATTAAAAATGGTATATTAATGCTAAAAAACAAAGAAAGTCTATTATAATTAAAAGAAATAAGCAGTAATATATTATCTTTAAGTCAAATGGCTGTACAAAACAAAACAGAAATAGAAAATATTACATTTATGGATTAAAATACTAAGCCCAAAATCTTAATCAAAAATACTCAGAAATTAATACAAGGAGGAGAAGAGTTGTATTAATACATAAAATATATCAAAGAAAAAACTTTGACAATCAATTATTACCAGATTATTGGTGATTTCACTAAAGAATTAAACAAATTATATATTTCTGTTGAAAAATTCAAAGAAAAACCTTCTTCACATAAAAAGCTACCTCTGGACCAGGCAGAAAAGATCAATAGAGCAAGAATAAATCTTAGATATGATATCCAAAGTGAAATCACACTTATATCAGAGAAAATGCCTAAAATACATGAGGCTAACTTGAATATGCCAGAGTTATCAAACCCATCTTTCCACATAAGAATTCCTGTTGAACCAAAGGAGAAAATGACAAATACCTTCATAAAAGACTTAAGTCATCAAGACAATAATAAAGTCTTAATGAAAGAAGAACCTCAACTTAAAAAATGGGAAGAATTTACAGGTGAAGGTGAATATGAACATATGCCATTCATTAAGACAATTGACATTTTTCAAGAGGAGTATTCCATACCAGATGTATTAATCACTGAAAGATCACATTCATCATTAGAAAAATCTGAAAAAAGATGGTATTATGGCATAAGACAAACAAATGGCAAACATTCCTGGTCTTGGTGGAAAAATGAAATAATAACCAAGTGAGCCAATTATTCCTGGAGCTATAAAGTAGAAAATTAATTTGAAAACTCATTCTTTGTCCCAGAGAAAGACAAAAATTTAAGTTGGCTCTTAAAACAAGTTGAAAGATCAAATTCATTATATCCAGAAATTTCACAAACAATGGTGCATATGAAACTACTTAAAACATGGGGAGGCGAATTGGAAAATTCCCTGAGAAGAAGATTCATAGAGCAATGTTCCACAGAATAATACATCAATGCACTGGAGGAAATTGTAACAAGAATCAAAATCGGCAGAACATGGAAAAAATTGGACATAAAAAGCCCAAGTAAACCATTTATCAAGAAGGTAAAACTAAAAGAACCCTTCAAGATCAATAATACCAATGAACAAGGAAGATTCCATAAATGTGTTAGTACTGGGCACTTAGCCAATGATTCTCCTAAAAAAGGCAAAGATCAATGAAATTGTGGAAAGAGAAGACCACAATGACAAAGAAGAAGAATCTTATTCTGAAAAAGACACTGAAGAATCAGAGACCTCTGAAAGTGATTAAATAAATATAATTAATGCTCAAATCAACAATATTTCCTTAATCTATGAAGTTCTAGATTTAAATCAAAATTTACCGCAAACTGGAACATCTGAAACATACCTTATAAATATACAGGATGCCAAATTGTCTAGAAACAAACCTGCAAAAGGAATGGGATATACTTCTGGAAAATCAAGTATAAGTATTGTTATGTTAAACAATCATGAGGCAAGAGTAAATCTGGAAATAGGAGAATACTGCACATGTGCTGGAAACAATTATCTACAAACACTTGTACCAGATTGGAAAAATTCACTTATACCAATACAATGAGTCAAGTTTAGTAATGCAAGTGAAATCATGAAACCCCTTGGAATCATTTACTTAACAGTGATTTTCCCAAATCCATTTCAATTTATAAGTATTAAAGTGGATGTTTTAGTGATAGACAATTATACTAGTAACCATTTCATACTTGGAAATGATTACTTATAAATTTATGGCATAGATATCTATAACAAAAAAAGATAGATATTTTATCATAGGAGATAATAAAAGAAAAAAGTCTGGATTCTTGATTCATAAGAATCAAATTACTTGTATACAACAAGAGGAAAAAACCCCAGAGAAACACTTATTCATAAGTGAAAATCTAAAAGAGGCAGAATTAAACAATTCATTAATAGAAAAACTAAAGAAGAATTGATTGACCTCTCATATAGATACAAAAGTGCCTTTCCAACTGATAAAGAGCCACTAGGTGCCATCATTGGACATGTGTTTGATATTATTCTAAATTTAGATAAACCTTATCTACCCCTGCTAAGCAGACAAGCTTATCCCACCAGCCCAAGAACTAGAGAAGCCTTAGAGGTACACATTAAGGAATTAACGAACCTAGGGTTTTTAAAGAAAGTAGGCCATAATGAGCAAGTAGAAGTAGCTAAACCAGTAATTATAGCCTGGCACAATGGTAAATCAAGGATTTTAGGGTACTTTAGAGCTTTAAATACCTACACTATCTCTGACAGATATCCAACACCTAGAATCCATCAGACACTAACACAACTGTCACAGGCTAAGCTAATTAAAGATATGGATTCACTTAAAGGTTTCACCAAAATTTCTTAGCAGATAATGCCAGAAAACTACTGAGGATAATAGTCCACTGTGGAATATATGAATATTTAAGAATGCCATTTGGTATAAATAATTCTCCTTCCCATTATCAAAGAATGATGAATACTATATTTCCTGAAGAATTATCAGAGGGATGGCTAATCAATTATATTTATAATATTTCCTTTTCAGAAACTTGGAAAAATTACCTGGCAAGGTAGTCCAAGTAAATATGAAAATATCATTAAAGAAATGTCATTTTGCATACAGTGATCTGAAGGAACTAGAACATATAGTGTCTGGATTAAGTTTGGGAATAGGTAAAGCTAAGGTAGCAGAAGTATTAATTAAATCAATTCCAAAAACTAAGAAATAAATGTAATCATTCTTAGGATGTTCTGGATATTACAGGAAGCATATCAAAGACTTTGCAAGAATTTCAAAATCCTTGTTTAAACTGTGTGATTAGCAGACAGTCTATGAAGTGACAGAAGAAAGAGCTAAGACATATGAAGAGATGAATAAAAACCCTCACATATTCTCCTTTTCTCTTGAAGCAATATGGAAAGTGTAACATGTGGATATGAAAATTTGATTAGAAATCAAGTACTCTTCCTGTCCTCAAAATTTGTATAAGGTAAAATCAAATTAAAAGTAGTAAATTTCAAGAGTTTTCAAAGAAAACACACCAAATTCTTGTTTTGGAATCTGTTAGTATCAAAAAATAATATTATAAAGATTTATTGTTTTACCAACAATAAACATTTATCCAAAATGACTCCACAAGAGATATTTGAGGCTACAAAAGAAATTTCTTCAAGAGCATTTTCAATTGTAATTAATTTCAAAAAGGACTGAAAGAAGTTAATATTGGAACATATTCTTTAAGAAGAATTTTAAATAGGAAACACACTCAAAAGTGACCAGAGTTAATTTGGAAATAAAGTGATAAAGTTCACAGTGATGAAAGATGCTTTAATTCACTTTGGGGGGTTCAAGGTTAAAAATGATTATAAGGTTTACAAACACTGATTATAATGCTTTTTTGATGTGGCTAAAGGTTTTGATAGGATTTGTGAAAGGTGGTTGGAATCTTTTATTGATTGGTTTAACATTTTTTAAACTATTTGTAAAAGGAAAAGATTCTAACACAAAGACAAAAGGGGGGCAACAAAGACATTCTTTTATAGCCACCAATTTTCTTACTCCAAAAGTAAAATTTACTTGAAACAATTGTGATGAAAACTCTGATAACAGAAGATCCAATTATGGAATAATTGAAACCTGGTTTAGACCAAAAAGGGGCTTCTTTTAGCCATTTTTTGCTATTTTCAGCCATTTTAGTCCCTTATATCAAAACTTCAAAACATGTCAGAATGTGTGTAAGAGACCTCAAAGCCAGTTAAAACAGTTTTTACTAAGATTGATTTAACTTAAGGGCAGTTTTACCCTCTTGAAAATAGTTCAAACTTTCCTGGTTGGTATCAAAAGCCTCATCATCAATTGAGTCACAGACCCTGTGACTCAATTACAGGCCAGCAGTGATTAATGTTTTCATGAATTTTGACATCCCACACCTGTCAGCACAGAATTGGGGAAGTCTGGAAACCTTGGAGCCAAGCTTCCTTTCCCCCCAAAAATTAATCTTTCAAATTTATTTTTTCTATCATTCCCCATCATGTACTATACTAGAATTTTACAAATGTAATTGAATTGAAAATTTACAGTACACAACTGTAATTATTTATTCCGCATATGTAAATCCAAGCTCACTTATGTAATACACATGCACATTTTGACATTTCAATTCCTCATAACTTCTAAACTATACACTACACCTCAATTTTAACATAAAAATTGCTGGTTAACACCATATGTGGTGTAAATTAAAACCAGTTTTTGAGTATTTTCCTATTTTCATAGAGAAAATACAAAAACTTAATTTAAGCTTATTTAGAGTTGAGTTACAGAAATTTCACTCAGAGGTGACCCCACCTTCTTTTTTATGAGGAATCCAATGGTGAAATAATTTTCATAAGTTTCTTTGTTGGAAAAAAGTTACAAAAACTTTTATTAACCTTTTTCAAAAAATGTTTTGATTATAATATTTTTGTTGGAAATTTATTTTTAGTTAATTTTTTCAAGTAAAAGTGTATTTTCACAATTATAATTTCACTTTTTTATATAAATCTTCTATTTATATTTCAATTTTTGTTTGTATAATACAAAGAAATCTATTTATTTATGATTATAACATAATTTTCTTATTTGTGGTCTTTTGGGTATGTAAAAATACCTCTAAGGCTCACATTCCCCTCCCCCTAAAAAAAGAATATTAATTTGTAATATTGTTATTTCTAGTGTTTCTGAAACTTTTGATAAGCTTTGTAGCTTGAGGCTTGTTTTTTTCTGATAATTAGCCATCTTCACAAGTTGGGTAACTGTACCTGACAAGGTATTACCTTGCTTTTTTAATTCTTAATTTCCTTTCTTTGAGAACTTTGTTAATTTTCTTTGTACAAGATGCTTCAACAGGAGGTATATACTGGGGAACTTTATATCTCAAGGGGAATTTTGAAGCATAACCAGATTTTTAAGGCTTTATCAAGCTTACTGGAAATGTAAGATGCTTATTGCTAAGCTCTTCATATAATTCTCCCCATGAAGGGCCTTGATAAAAAAAGCTCTTTTAAGGGAGTCTTTGAGATTTTTTGAATCCTTTGAGGTTATTGAAGTTAGTGGTTGATAAAAGTAAAAAATACCCTACCTTAAAGTCTGGAGTAGCATGTTATTTATCCCATTTTTCTTTGGCATATGCAAATGAGTATTCCATGCATCTTACTGCATTATTTCTAGATATTTCTAGAACTCCTTTGAAGCTAGAAGCTGTGGGATGTATTTCTACCAACTCCTTCCTCAAGGAATCTTGGGGTAGTCTGGGATTCCATCCCTTTTCTAGAATAGCAGGAGTCTGATTGGTACTGGCATGAATAGATGCTTCATATGCAAGTTTTAGTGCATGCATAAGGGTAGACCATTTACAATTCAATCCATTGCAATTTTTGAGCTCTCAGACATATGCACAAACTCTTATGAGCATTTCTTCCAAAGTTTGGATCATTCTTTCAGTTAGACCATCAGTTTGTGGGTCCTGGTGGTAGGCCAGTCAGCCAATCCATATGAACAATATCCCAAGGTCTACTGGGTTCTTGGATTTTGATAATATTTCCAAGTACTTTTCCTATTGACACTGTTTCAAGTTTTGCAAGATTCTCCTACATCCTTTTTCCATATTGGCCACCATATGAAGGTCTTGACTTTCTGTGAGCCTTGAGGTATTCTTTACATACCCAAATAAGCCACAATTAATATTAAAATAAATTCTGGAGTATGCATAACCTACAAGTCATGCAACCATCCAAAATTAATCATTTTTGACTTAAGAAAAGATAACTAAATTTTTTGTGAGTAAGTAAATACATGGATTTAAGGCCAGATTTGGATTCTACACAAATATTCAACTAGAGTATCTCCACAGAGTGAATAAGCTTAAATAAACTCTATGAGGTGGTAATATGGAAAATACTTCAATACCACATAAAAGAATTTTGAAAATCTTTGTTTTTCTCAATTTCACACCAAAAGAATGAGAATTCGAGAAATCCCATGTTACATATACACTAAGATTAGTCTTATGCATGTTTGGGGCACTTGCAATTTTGGTATTCTTACATACAGCTTTGTTACACCCATAGTGGATATCAGTCTTTGAGCCTGAATTACTATTTTTGATGTGAAAATAGCTAAGGGGGAAAAAAGACATCAAAGAGAGCCAGGGTACCCACCTTCTGAGGTCTCTGAGGTGTGGAAAGCTCTAAATCTTGGATCCATTGCTTATAATGGCCCAATTAATATACTAAAACCTTTTGAGAACTCTGTTACCCAGCTAAACTCTCAGTAAATCATAAGAAAATTTCAAATAAGCTGCTATTTTGATGTGACAAGAAGGTAAAGAGCAGCTTAGACTCCTGTAACCATGTCAATTATTAATGATTTTCCATGGATAAACCTCAAAAGATTAATTAAAACCCTTTTTGGACTAGTATTCATTCATTTACCTCATAGCAACCTGCTATACTGTGCTATTTGCAATTCTACATAGAAATAAGGTAAAAACTTCAGAAATTCATTAAAAACACAATTCTTAATGAATCTTCCTGAAACTTTAAGGAAAAATTGGGAATAGTACTATCAATAACACAACAAAAAAATAATTATTTCATAATAAAAATTTAAAGTGTTACTTACAGTCCATTTTTGATGATTCCATGTGAAACACTTAATCTTCAAAAATTCACAGGAAATATAACCTATAATTAAATTTCCAATAACATTGATACCTTTGAGAAATTGATTTTCATTTTGAAATAAAATACTATTTACAATTGTTACTCCTTTTATTCTTAACCATAAATGGGTTGGTAGTCACCCAAAATCCTTCATTAAGTAATTATAGTAATCTTACATGACAACAGATGATGCAATCAATTATTAAAAAAGGATAACTGCTTTCTCACTAACTTTTTTTTAGTTTTTTCAATGGAATTCCTCTGTGATCTGTTGTTGAGTTGAAAGAGGCCCCCTCTTTCTGTTTTTCCAAATCATCTTATTATTCAGTTATACGTTAATTACTACTAACTAGTAAGTATTAGCTAAAGTATTTTATTAAGTGTTTTTATCTTTCAGAATAAATTAGAAAGGCATAAAATCATGGGAAAAACTATAAACTGCTTTAATACTGTTATAAATCAATTTTGATCCTTTAAATCCACAATTTATCTGTCAAATCTCTCTACCAATTCTTTTCAAGGCTTTATTGGAGTGTTAGTGAGTGGTTTTTATTAAATCTTAAAGTTTTTTATTTAGTATTAGATTTCTTCAAGTATTATATCTATCATTATTCTTTCAAAATATAATGATATATTAGGATAACCTTATTATCTTAATAAAGAGGTTTTTATTATTAAATACTTCTTTTAGACAATTACTGCTTACTATTATAATCACTAGTAGTGTATAAAAAGTAAAATGAATAATTAATTAATTAATTACTTATGGTTATGATAAATTTATGTATTATATTTCATAATAACAGTCATAGTACTGCTGATTAATAGTAATATTATCAGCAGTTTCATAGAAACACCTTACATTTTCTCTCTTGTTTTGTGCTCAGATAGGTGTCCTGAGAAGGGACTTTAATGGCATTCTTTCAATACAAGATTTATTAAGGACCTGTGTGCAACTGTCATTGAATATGTGTGTTTAGTCTTATGGTAGATTATGCCATCAAGTAAATTGAATATTCCTTCATCATATGTCTTTTTCCATATTTCATCCAAGGAATTTATCAAAGAGTTATCTTTAGCATCCTTAGCAAGTAATTGGCATAGGATGATACAATTCTTATCAAAATTATATATTTTCCTTACCTCCTCAAATAAGGTAATGTTTAGGTCTGTAACACTTATTATTTCTATTGGGATTTGTGGAAATGAATGGCTATTTGCCATCTGATCATATGTCTGTTTGGTGTTTTCATGTTCAGAAAAGACTTTACAGCAGTACAATCTGTTATAACTTCAAAAACACATCCTTCAAGAAAATAATTAAGTTTTTCAAAGACTTAGACAAGACACAAACATCCTATTTGATTTGCCTCATATCTGACTTCAGTAGGTTTGATTTTCCTAGATATGAAACATAGGGGTCCTTCCCCAGGTTTATCATTAATAATTCAGACTTGATGAAGTGCAGCTCCTAGCCCATATCCTGATGCATCAATTTAAAGATTAAAGGGAAGTTTAAAATCAGGCATTATTAGATGTGGAGAAGTGGTCAATTCTTTTCTCAGGGTTTCAAAAGCTTTGACTTGGTCAAAAGTGATTTAAAATACTGTTTCTTTGTCACATAATTTATAAAGAGGTCCTGCTATGGATACAAAGTCTTCAATGTGCTGCCTGTAGTATCCTGAAAATCTTAAAGATTAGTGGATTCCCTTTTTGTTCTATGGAATGGGTTTTAGTAGTACTTCTGAAACTTTGTTTTTTCCAATTCCAAGGGACAGGCCAGATACTACATGTCCTGGGGCTTTGAGTTCCTTGAATCCAAAATTACATTTCTTTCAAGAAACTTTCATGTTTACAGATTGTATTTTCCCCAAAACTCTAGATAATATGTACATATTCTCTTCCCAAGTCTTAGAACAGACACTAGTGTCATCAATGTAAATTATCAACCATCCTTCTGAAAGCTCTTCAGGAAATATTTCATTCATCATTATTTTAAAATGTGAAGGTGCATATTTGATACCAAAAGGCATACTCAAATATTCATACATTCCACAATGAACAATAATTCTCAAATATTTTCTAGACGTTGGTGTCACTTGAATTTGGTAGAATCCATAGTGCTTATGTATACCACTCAAGATATTTGAGTGAGGGAAATCTGGATTTTTGGTATCGGATACCTATCTGGGAAAGTGTAAGCTCTCAGAGGTCCAAAGTCTCCAACAATTGTAGATTGTCCATTATGCCATGCCAATATGACAGGTGTAGTTATTTATACTTCTTCAATGTGGCCAACCTTTCTTATTACACCAAGATCTAGGAGTTCTTTAATGTGAATATCAAGGGATTCTCTTGATTTTGGGCTTTCTGGGGATGTAGGCCTCCTCAAGAGTGGTGGATAAGGTCTCTCAATGTTCAAAATGATGTCAATTTAATGACTGATAATTTCCCCCATTGGCTCTTTATATGTTTCAAAGGCTTCTTTGTTTTCATATAAAGGGGAAAAAGTTCATTTTTCTGTATGTTAGTAAGATGGAGACTTACTTCAGCTTCATTCATTTGCTCTGACCTAACTGTTTCTAACTCAAAGCTGACTGGTGATACTTTTTTTACTGTAATTGTTCTTTTAAAAGATAAAAAGGAAAGTTTTTGATGCTTGGTTTCACCAATAGTAAATTATCTGTCTTTGTTTTTATGTAAATCTATGTCATACATGATTAAATAATTGCTTCCCAATGTGAAATGGGTACTAGAGAAGTTTTCCATAACAAAAAAATTCAATAGCAATCCTCAAATTTCCATTGATGTGTGGTAATATTACAGTGGTTCCAAATATTCCCAATGCTTTCATTGGATTGCTTTCACTGTGGAATTTTATGGCATCGATTGGTAATAATTGTTCTTCAAAATTCAGTACACAGTTCTTGAGAAAAGATTTTCCAACACAAGAGCAGAAGGCTCCTGGGTCAAGTAACAGCTTAGTGAGTTTTCTGTCTATTACCACCTCTGTTATACAGGAATTTTTAGCTGTATAGCCTTTTCCCCTGTTTGTTTTGGTCTTCATAAGTTGTGCATCTTGAATTTTTGATAAGTCAATTTGGCTATTGCTCAATTGTGGCAAGTGGGGGTAAAGTTCCATGGTGTCAAATGTGACATTGATATTTTCTATATCTTTTGAAGATTCAGGAAATACTAATGATTTATAATTTGAATTTTCCTCAATTAAATCATCTTTTTCAACATTAGGCTGTTTCTCAATTTCAATTTCATTTATTTTTCCTCTTTTCGGAAATTCATTAGCTAAATTTGAAGTACTCTCAAAAATATGGCACTTACTGATTGTATCTGCAGTTTTATACTTAATATTATTAAGATTTCCTTTGGGTTGTTTTCCACAGAATCTTTCCAAGGTGTATTAAACCTTGTATCAAGATTCATCCTACTAGAACCAATTCTGGTTCTCGTGGTTACTCCTTCTAATATATTTATAATATCTTATGCTGAAGATTTTTCAGTATTCCTGCTTTTGAAATCATGCTCCAATTCTCCTCCACATTGTCTCAGAATTTTTCTGTGGATCACAAATTCTGACATGTCAGGATATAATGCTTTTAGCCTGTAATTCTGTTGGCAAAACCATGGTAAAGCTCTGTCTTTGTCAGAATCAAGCTTAGCGGATTGAAAGGCTGTTTCCACTTTAAACCTCCAAGAATCATTGGCTAACTTATCAATGATTTAAGATTTCCACCAAGTCTAACTTTGGTGTCCATGTTCTTGTCTTAACTTTCTATACCATCTGTGAGCTGATTTGGTAAGCAAGGTTTTCAATCTTGCTATTACCAATCTTTCTTGCAGTTAAAAGTCTTCTTTGCCCATGTCAATACCTCTGTTGAATTCCATATGGTCATATTCTCCTTCACCACTGAAGTGAGGCCATTCTTTAAGTTTTGGTACTTCTTTCAAAAATGCTTGGCCCATTGATGGTTTCAAGTTATGAAAATAAGTGGAAAATTCATTCTTCATTTGTAAGTTTTCTACATCCAATACTTGTGGGTTGGAATTTCTTATACCCTAACTTTGATTCAGAGGTGTAGAAAACCTTGGTAAGGTGTGCAGTAATTTCTCAGTGTCATTTGTTTTACTGGTATTACACTTTGTGGAATTTCCTAATTCATGTTGAAAACCTTTTATTGAAATGATTAACTCAATGTTATAAATGTTTTCTTTAATTGTCATTTCCTGCCATCATTCTGTTTGTCTTGTATTATGAAGAATAATTTGATGAAATTTAATTGTTAATTTTGCAGCTTCTTCTAGTGAGGTATCAAAACACTTTTTAAAGTAAATTGTATTTGTTTTTAATTCAGTAAAAAAATTTGTAATATCATCAAGAATTTTCTTATAATCTGCTTTGATAATACTTATGACTGGATTAATTCTTGTTTCAATTATGTCATCAATATTTAATTTAGAATATTTATCTGTTGATTCTTTTATAATGACAGATTGTTCACCTATTTTTCTTTCAAATAAATTTTCATTATTTGATTTTTCAATTGTTCTTAAAACCTTCTCATAACACATAAGTGTTTCATTTATTTGGCTTACACTCAGTTTATTTGTCTTAATATTGTTAAAAATAGTTTGATTTATATCAGAAATATGAAATTCTATTTCATTTATATTTCAGAAATCATTTCTGATATTTTAATCTGGCTTTCTCCTTTTTCTGAATTTCCATAATGGTTCTGGCCATCTGAAACACATTTTCCATGGCATCCTGTTGAATCTTTGGGATTCTGTAGCCTTGGCTGTATGGGTTTGTGGCTGGTGCTTTTCCATTGCCCTTTTTCTGGGCTTGTGGTTCTTTTCTCACATTGGAATTGCTGCTGCTGGCCACTGAGGCTGCTTTTGACACCTGCTTGGGTGGTGGAGGGTTGATTTTCCTCAATTCTCCTGTTCAAATAATTATATTCTTCTTTTCAATCACTACATGCCATCCATTTAGTAACTTGCACGTATTGAGATGGCCCAGAAACTTTCTCACAGTCAGGTAAGAGTTCATGAAATTTTTCCACAGGTCTGCTAGTATTTGATACTCTTTGTGCTGAAGTGCATTGTTGTATGCCTTCTGGTTGGCTTTTTATGTCCACTGGGGCTTTTTTTGGTGGTTTAAGCTCTTTTTGAAGGCAAAATAGTGTTATCAGCTTCATAATGGCATAATTCTTCAGTTTGGGCCTCATTTACTGACCCTTGTCCTTCTGCATCTGATTGGATTCTGGCATAATCACATCTATAGCCTTTTTAGGAGCTTCTTGAGGGGTTATAGATTGCTCCTGATCTGGTTGAAGGCATAATTATAGGTAAAAAGAGCTCAAAAATAGTATTTTTACGTCAAAACCTTACTATTGGCCAAATTCTTTGCTTTTTGAAGTGTATTACTAATATCCAAATTGAAATATTCAGAAGAAATGGAGTCTGCATGATTATTCTGAGATATAGGAACAGTGCTATTATGTTCAGAATTAACGGTACTTGCAGGAATAATGCTAGTGGCTGTTGATATTGTTTCAATATTTTCTTGACTTATCATGTTGTAAGACACTAAAATAAATGAAAAAGGCAATTATTTATGTGAAAAAGGTTTTATAAATGAGAAAAAAACATAAAGCTTCACTTATAATATGTAAAGTTTGAATTTTTGTGCTTTTTTATGGATTTTTAAATTTTTCACTATAAGAAAAAAGATTAAAAAAAGGTAAAAGGATATGTCACAGGTAAAATATAATGTCTGGGCCCCCAAATGTAATGTGTGAATATGAAGATTTGATTGGAAATCAAGTACTCCTTTTGTCAAAATTTGGATGAGGTAAAATTTAATTAAAAATGGTAATATTCAAAATTTTTAGAAGACAACACACCAAATTTATTGTTTTTAACTTTTTATAGAAAGCAAAAATATTATAAAGATTTATTTTTTTACCAACAAAAAAAATTTATCCAAAAATACTGTAAAAGAGATATTTGCGGCTAAAAAAGAAATTTCTTCAAGAGAAATTTCAATTGGAATTAATTGAGCAAAAGAATGCAAGAAACTAATATAAGAGCAGAGTCTTCAAAAAGAATATTAAAGATAAAGCATGCCGAAAATTGACCATAGTGAATCTGGAAATAAAGTGACCAAGTAAACAGTGATGAACAGTGATTTAATTCACTCTTGGGGTGCTTCAAGGGTAAAAATGATTTGAAAAGGGGGGTGGAGATCTTTTTTTGATTCTTTTAAAAATTTTCAAGCTAATTATAAAAGAAAAAGATTATAACATGAAGAGAAAAGTGGGGCAAACAAGACATTCTTTTCTAGCCACCAATTTTCTTACTCAAAAAGGAAATTTTACTTCAATTGGTAGTGAGAGAGACTCTGACAAAATCAAATATAATTATGGCATCATTTAAGCCTGGTTTAGACCAAAAAGGGGCTGGTTTAGCCATTCTTTTCTCTTAAATCAACCATTTCTATAGTAATACCTGGTTTCAAACCTTCAAAACACATAAGAATGTGTGTAAGAGACCTAAAAGCAGTTAAACCTTCTTTTAATAATATTGCTTTAGCTTAAGAGTAGTTTTACCCTCTTTGCAACAGTTAAAACTGCCCTGGTTGGTATCAAAGCCTCATCATCGATTGAGTCACAGACCCTGTGACTAAATTCAAGGTCAAAATTAATAAGCTTTTGCATGAATTTGACATCTCATGCCTTTCAGCAAGGAATTTGGGAGAGTCTGAATCCCTTGGAGTCAAGATTCCTTTTCCTCCCCAAAATTAATCTTTCCAATTTATTTTTTCTTTAATTCCTCATAATTCACTATACTAGAGTCTTACATATTTAATTCAATTGAAACTTTACAGTACACAGATGTAATAATTGATACCCCATATGTAAATCCAAGCTCACTGGTGTAATACACATGCAGATTTTGACATTTCAATTGAAAATACTTTAATTCCTCATAAATTCTAAACTACACACAACACCTCAGCTTTAACACAAAAATTGATGGTTAACACCACATGTGGTGTGAATTAAATCAATGTTTCTATGATTTTCATATTTTCATACAGAAAATAGTAAAACCTTAATACAAGCTTATTTAGAGTTGAGCCTAAGAGATTTCACTCAGAAGTGACCCCACCTGGCTTTGTATTAGGAATCCAATGTTGAAATAATTTTCATAAGCTTATTTATTGGAAAAAATATGTAAATATTTTATTAAATTTTTTCCAAAAATGTTTTAATTTGAATATTTTTCTTGAGAATTTATTTTTACTTAATTTTTTTTAAGTAAAAGTGTATTTTCACAATTTTGAATTTCAATTTGAATTTCAAATTATAATTAAAATTATAATTTTGTATAGAAATTTTATATTTATATTTTAATTTATGTTTATATAATACAAAGAAATTTATTTATGTATAATTATAACATAATTTTGTTATTTGTGGTCTTTTGAATATGTAAAAATACCTCTAAGGCTTTCAGGAAGCTACCATTTAAGCTATACATAGATGCTTGTTGAGAAGGACTAGGTGCTAAACTACATCAGACACAAATAATCAGTGATAAGCCTGTTGAAGGACCAATTTGCTTCATTTCTAGACAAATTAAGTCAAAAGAACCAAGGTATTGAGCAAGCCAAATGGAAGGCCTTTTCTTAATGTGGTATTTACGCAATTTACACTATCATTTGGATGAGACAGACTTTGATGTGATTAACGACTGTAATGCTGTAAAGTCTTCATTCAACATGAAGGCACCAAATAGACACATGCTGAGATGGAAAATTGCTATCTAATAATATAGAGGAAATATGACTATAGTCAAAAAGAATATGAAAATATTCATAAGAATTATGACTGTCTTAGCAGATAATCTTTAGCAAATACACCTGAAAACCCAGAATGGGTACTGCAGGAAGAAAATCACATCAAAGGAATATATTCTGCAGACATTGGCACAGAATTATTTAATAAAGTTAAATAGAGCTATAAAATGGCCAATAATTGTCATATCTTAAACCAACTATTAATGAAAGATTTCAAAGACCCATAATTATCTTCTGAACTAGATGAATTATGGAAAAAAGCATATGATGAAGGAAGATTACACCTCCTTGATGGAATTATTTATCATAGGACCAAAAACACATGTTTTATTACCTTGAAAGGTAGAGCTTTAATAAATACTATACTACATGAATGCCATGAAGATGTTGTATGTATACATCTCTCAGAATATAGGACACTAGAAAGAGTAAAAATGTGGTCTTGGTGGCCAAATTGGAGAAACAATGTTGCAGAATACTTCCAAACTTGTGACAGGTCCCAAAAATAAAGTTGATCCGCAGGTAAAAGGATTTGGCTTGATGATCCAAATCCAAGAATCATAATCCATATGGTAAATAGCTCATATGGATTGGGTAACAGCTCTACCCCCAGGAGGAGACAGAAACTTCAATGAATGCCTATTCTTAGGTGATAGGTACAGAAAGACCCCAATGTTCTTAAAATTTCACAAATATGACACAGCTATGGACACAGCCATACAGGCTTATTCAAATATATCATAATGATAGAGATCCCAAATTCAAATAAGCCTTATGGACAAACCTCCATAACTTGTTTTTCACAAAGTTGTTGTTCTCAACAGCAAATCACCCTCAAACATATGGACTATCAGAGAGAATGATAAAAACTCCATAAGAAATGATCAGAAGATTCTGTGCTTATGGCTTAGAGCTGAATGACCCTCATGGCTTTACCCATTCTTGATGTGCTCTAATACAAGCTCTAGAGCTGGCATATTAGACATCAATTCATTCTTCAACTGGTAAATCACCTGCAATGTTGGAAAAAGGTTTTAGCCCAATACTAACTTATAACACCCTTCAAAAGGACTTGGTTTATATACATCCAACAGGAAGAAGTTTAAAATAATTCTTGAAAAAGCAAGAAATAATGAAAATAGATTTATGCAAGATTATTTCAAATATGCAAAATAAAGATGGGACAAAAGTCACAAGCCACCTTATTTTAAAATAGGAGACTTAGTATTATTATCAAATTTAAAATTTATCAATATGAAAGAACCAAAGAGACTAAAAGATTCCTTTGCAGGACCTTTTATGATAAATTCCTTGCATGGCCCTAATTCTGTACAGCTAGAGTTAACAGGTGGATTAATGAACAAACACCCAAATTTCCCTATAAGTCTGATAAAACCTTACAGTTCAGGTTATAAGGAATGTTTTCCCCTAAAAAAGAATCCACCAATTTAAAGTTCCCCTATATAAGAAGTAGAAGAAAAGAAGATTTTTAAAGTCCTTAAAGAAAGAACAACAAGAAACAAGAAAGAAAGGGAATAGCTTGCGAGGTACAGAAACCCAGCTCAATAAGATGAATGGTTACTTTAGAGAGATATAACTAATGTTTATAAGATATAAAGGAGGTTCAGTCATAAAGGAAGACCCAAAGAATAATAAAATTCAGCATTATTGAGCTTCAAGACTAAAACAAATGTCTATTGAAGAGGTAGGACAGTGGATGATACCTTAATTTACTATATCAGACTGTAGTACAATCTTTTTTTGGTGGTTATAATTGATATCCTTTTCCACATTAAGAAATATACAAAAAATGTCACAAAACAACTTTACAAAACTTATTTTGACAATAAGAATTGAAATTATAATCTTAAAATAAGTAAAAATGCCATAAGAATGCATAAATTATTTGCTATCTCAGCCACCAATTAGTAAACATGTGAAATAAATAACACCATTGGATTCCTCATAAAACACTACATATATGACATATTTATGCCATATCTTTCAAACAAATACTTACTGAGATAACCTGGGTATATGCACTCTTATGATCAGTGCATATATTCATGGTTTTTAGCTCATAGCATTTGAATTACATATAAGGAGCTTATTCATAATACATTTACCACAGTATAGCTGTAATGATAAAGAAATAAGTGTTATTTGGAATTTTATAAACAAGGTTAAAACTTATAAGGGGATATTGGGCAAAATAGCAATAGCTGTTGAACACTTTAAATTAAAAGTGGTCTGAACTTAAACAAATCATATATTAATCTTCTATAATTTTATACATGAAGAATGATGTAATTTTTATTATGATATCCAAGGTACAACCCTATGAAGTCATGGTTTAAAGTTCAATATAGTAAATTTTGGCAGAAAAGCTCAGTTACAAGGAAAATCATCAAAAATATAGTTTTGATCATGTAATAAAATCCTCTTGATACATTGGTAAAAACATGCCAAGCTATCAGAATTCACTCCATGAATTTCTTTAGCATGAATAAATTAAAAGCTATCAATTATCAAAGTTTAGGCTCAATAATAATCATTTGTGATCAGTAACTCAAATCTTATATTCAGTTTGACAGTTGAAAAAAAGATAAAACTGGTGTATATTAGTATTTTATGATTGAAACTGCTATAATTCACAAAAACGAATTATTTTCCAAGCTTATGATGTCATCAAATTAGAGCTACAGTGATAACTCTAAAAATGGCATAATAATGAGATAGAAAGGTTCAATAATGATTTAATCATCACCAAACCTTAAAAAACTGATCAATTCCAGTGGATACCATCAGCAACCGTCTATTCACAGGAAGAATACTTACTATAAAAGGACCTCTTCTTCCTCTGTTTCCCCCTCAGATGCTACAAATACAATAAAACATTGAATAAAAGGTAAGTTTCTTTATTCTTGAATGTAAAACTCTTAGATTATTAAAGACCAAAGCTATATCTCATTTTAAGCACTATTTTATATTTGACTACATCAATATTTTATTTTCATCTGTTAAATACTCTCAAAAATCTCCAATTCCACATAAAAATAGTTAAATTTTTAATTCTGTCTATTTTCATTTTAGTACAATTTGAATACATTGTATTTACATTCTTATGTGTAAATTTATCCAAAATCATTATATTAAATGCTAAAAGAAGTTTATTTCTCTAATTATTGCTTTTTTTTCTCTTTCTCATCATTTTTAATAATTCTTTTATTAATATAAATAGTATTTAAATTAATATATAACTTTAATATTAGTAATATTACTGTTAAAAATTGTTTTTTATTACTAAATAACAATTTTTCACGCATTTATTATTTGTTGGTAACAATAATACATTGCCATAAAGATATTAATTATTTAATATTAATATTTATTTATTCAAATGATAAAAATAATTTTGCATCAAAATTATAACATATTTTCATTATTATAATTATTTTTGAACTTATTATTCATTAAATTAGGACATTCAAAGTGAAATCAGTAAAATATTAGTAATTTTTGTTCATTGTTTCATAGTCAAACCTTACAAAAGTAGATATATCTTGAGAATTCAGGAATACTTTTTTCATTCAATTCTGCTCAATAATATTTTTACAAGTAGATTGATGCATAAATGTTGTATAAAAACATTTATATTTGAATGACTGACGCGAAATTTGATTTTTAGATTCATAGATGATTGAATTGTATCAAGAAGAGATCAAGATAAAATCTTTATGTAGTTCAATTCTATGTAGTGTAGAGAACGGAAGGATAAAAATTTATATATTTTGGCAAATTATTAAGTGAAACTTTGAAGAAAACAAAAAATTAGATACAATTATATTCTAATCTCAGTCTTACTTTGCCTTAACTTGACCCTGGGGCCATGCTTGGGCACAGTTGAACTTGGATTTTACTTGGGTTGAACTTACGCGATTGTATATAAAATTTTGTAAAAAAATATTGTTTTATTAAAGTATAAATTATTAATGGAACATTTTTCTTGTGGGTATAAAATTTGTGATTTACTCACACCCAACATTCTTATATTATCCAATAAAATTTACTCTAAATAAATTTGGTATAGTCATAATTATGCAAAATGTCTTTTGAAGATCTTTTTTAACACTTTTCAACTCATTTAATTCCATTTTAAACAAAACACTTTCTTTAAGGGAATTTATTTTTTCAAAAAATCAATAAAAAAATAAGCCATCTATCATTTGCATAAATTTCTGTATGATTTGAGTCTTACCAAATGTTAAAGAAAATCTGATTTACATTTGTGGGAAAATTTACATATGAAATAAGTGATAAATTGTAAAGGATAAATGAATATGGATTCTCAATATCAGAAAATATAATTTAATTTCATTAAATCAGGAATTTTGAAGATATTTTTCTATGTAGAAATTTCTAAGATAACTTCCTTTATCCATCTAAAAGGTTGAATACCAAATTGATTAACAATTTGGCTCAAATGAAACAAAGAATTCATATTAATTTTAAGTTATTTTATATCACTGGCCATTCTCGCCCTAATTTCATGCATAATTATTGAATTGTGAATTATTAATACACAATTTGGAATGAATCTGTTTATTTTTATCAATTTTTTTTCTTTTTTCCAAACAAGGTAATAGATTCACAATCACCATATCTTACTGTATTTGCTTTTGAAAAGTTAAATCAATCTTGATAAATTTCAAATAGAATGGAAAATAACCAAACATCTCAATCCTAAAATTCCTTTTTTGATTTGGTTTTGTTTCATTTCCTTCCTTGAAGCTATTTCTGCCTTTTTTGAGATATTTACATTCCCTTTGAGGTTTTGGACCATTCTGTGATTATTTTTGCCTCACTCATAAATATATCCTTTGCAAATACATCAGTGACCTATCAATTATGCTATAGGTAATGTAATTATTATTCACAAATTACCAAATTTCAATAAGGAAATATGAGTATTTTTTATAATTAAAAACAAATAAAATAAACATCATAATAAATTTTCTTCAATTTTCATTTTTTATAGACTCTTTTAATCAGAAAGGGAGCTAAAAGGGAAAAAACTAAGCTTATGAGAAACTATAAATTTACATATTAATCTAATTTTTCTAATAACATGATACTGGTAATAACAATAATACTATGATAATCACAATCATATAATAATAATCATAATAATAATCATAATCCTATCATTATTATTATTAGTAGTAGTAGTATTATTTAAAAAATCATGATAAATTAGGGGGGAGAAAGTTAAGAAAATGTAGTAATCTATTTAATTCATATGAAAAAAGCCTTTCTGTTAACACAGAAAAAATAATAACAAGATTTATTATTTTAATTCTTTTTTTGGAATCTATGATCAATATACACCAAAAAAATCAAAATCAAAAAAAGAAAAGAAATTGATAAGCTCAATAATCATTAAAATGTTTATTTTGTGTTTTACTTATTCAAAGTTATTTCAGGTGGTGTAAATGCCCCTCAACCCCCAGGGTACCCCCACCGAGAGTCTCTGATTACCCATAAACACTTCTGGGTGATCGGAGATCCCCTATGGAACCTCTTGGGGGTTTGGGGGGTTTCACACCCTCTGGAACACATTTTGGGTCAAAACACTTTCAAAACACACAAAAAATACAACATTCCAAAATTTTGTTTAATGTTGCATAATTTTGTTTTATTTCTTTTTTTGTGTTTTTTTGGCCTGTTTCTATTACAAATGGGCCAAAAAAAAATCAATCATAACAAGAATTTTCCTCAATTTATTTAATTGATGTTCGTCCAAAACGAATTTCTACATTTCTTATTTTTTTACTTTTTTCCCAATTTTGATCACAAGTGGCCAAAAAATATTGTAAAATTTTTAGCTTAAAAATATCATTTTCTTTTTTTACAAAAAAAAAAACAAAGTGAAACACCATCACCTTGGAGTTTTTTTTAATGCACTCACGGAAATATGTGTAAGCTCCATCAAAGCCACTGCTCTTGATTCTTAAGAATTTTGATTAGTAATTCATAAGCATGAATTCTTGGAAATACCTGTACAGGTTCAATTCAAAGGGTTTAAATGTATATTTCGTAGTATGTAAGCAAGCGTGTGTTACAAGTAAATTTGAATAAAAATAAAGAATGAAATTGGTTTTTTTTGAAATTTTTAGACTTCACTGATGAAAGAGAACCACAAATAATTTTATTCACAAGGATTAGAATACTGAAGAATATTGGAAGCCAAACATTTTTATTGCATGCTTCTGTATTAAATTATAACTTAGTTGGTCTAACTGTATGAAATTGTGGCATGGAATATGACCAAATATTTTTGCTGTTAAGGCGAGGTTATACTATGTTATCAAGCAGGCTTGAAGCAGGTTGTTTCTAGTTTTGACCTAGGTTAAACCTATTTCACCTGCCAGCAGGTTCTTTTTTTTTATAGTCAATAATAATAATACATACAAAGATTATTAAGTAGAACATAAGAAAACATCAATCTCTTAAAATATCCTTATATCAATTGAGGGGTTGAGACCCCTCTCCATTGAAAAAAGTACATATAGCCTCCTCCAAAATACACTGAATCAGACTTCAATCCAGAACAAATACAAGGTTATGACTCCATATCCACTTCAATTTTTTTAATGAAAGAAATAAAGAAAGAAAAATCATGAAAAAAAATCGATTAAAAAATAAAGATGCAGTTTTATGTTTTTCTCAGAATCCTTATCTTTATGGAGGGGATACCAAACCCCTCTCCATTTGATAAAAAAATCCTTATTCAGCCCCAAAAACATAAAACAACATCTGACCCCTCTTACTTGCTACCTCAAGTCATTATTGTCCCTTTCACGACCCTTGGTGTCACATAATCCTCCTTTTATATATCCTCATTGATCATACTCAATAGAATTTTCAACTTCAAATAGCGGCCTGAAACTATATAGTGGTCATCACCAAGTGTATAGCTTTAATCAACTCAAAGTTATGACCCCTCATCAGACTATGTCTTACCTTGGCTGTTTAGAGTATGTGCTCATCAATATTAATTTACATGTAGTCTGCCAGTCCAAGTACCACCTAATGCAGGGAGGCCATTTATGATTATCACTTTATTAATCAATAATGTCTACAAAATGCAAAGTTATAAATTAATCAAACCTTATGAAAAGACACTTGGAAGGCTCATTGTATTAATATAAGTAGAGCTCTCTTATAAAATAATTAAAACAAAAAATAAATAAATTTTTCATCTAAGAGACACTTCAATATTTCCCTCTCAAAGTTATAGGTATGAATAAAATGAGTATAGTATATATATATATGGAAATAAAAAATAAAAGGTGAAAAGTCAAATAAATTAATTAATTTAGTCATGGAGAATAAATGGAAGGAAAAATTGAAATCACAGTTCAAGATCTTTTTTAGGATTAAAGTGAGGGCATAGAGCACCCTCCATTCATAATATTTTTCCAGTCTCTTAGGTCCACCTTCATTCCATTCCATTTGAATAGACAAACAAAATCTGACCAATCACCAAGAATCCACAAATCTGACCAATAAAAAGGCATAACTGGACCTTGACCAATCAGAAATCATCAGATTGAGATTCAATTCCAACCAATCACAGTTAGACTAAATTGGATTGCAAATTCAAACCCTAAATTCAGAAAACCGCTATCAAATTTATTAACAATGCATTATTCATTTCTAGTATTTTTTTATTCTAAAAAGAAACAGAAAAAAAAAAGAAGAAACTAACGTAAATAATGAAATGAAAAAACAATCAAATAATAATGATAATAAAGCCCATAAAACAATCCACAAAAGAAATTACACTAAATTGAATTTAATTAACATATAGCTTAAAGCAACCATCAAAGTAATTTATAAATTTCAGTTATAGCTACAAAGTTTGGGAAGAATTTTGAGTTTTATATTTTAACTCTTCTATAGTTTCAGCTTTCATATTTAACTAATAATATATACATTTTGTTTTAAAATTTTAAAATTTTTCTTTTTCTTTTCATTTTTTTACTATTTCTTTTTTTGATAATAGTAATAAAAATAAGATCATTTTATTATTCTTTCAAAAAGATTATGTTAGTATTTTATTATTTGATTATGATTTTTATTTTGATTGAACTAAATTTAAATTTTGAATATATTTAGATTGATATATATATTTTTTTAATTAAGTCTTGATTACATTAAACTTGGGGCTTTGGTAAGCCCATGTAAGCAATTTGGTAAAGACACATAAATAGTTCCTTGGGCCCATTGCAAATCAAAATTCAACAAAAAAACCTGTATTGGTCAAAAAACTTCCAAAGCCCTTCAAAAAGCCCCCACCCATTTTTTTCACATTTCCCTCTCAAAAAAATAAAAAAAGACCAAAATTCCTAATAACTCACATTATCCCCCCCAAAAAAGACCAAACACCCAAATAATCCATATTATCACCCCAAAAAACAAGTTTTTTTTAAAAAAAATATTACAAGCCAAATTTTATAAATCTTTCATCACTCTTTTTCTTTTTTGCCCAAAGACTGCATTTTCCTCCAAAAAAACCTGCTTCCAAGCCTCTCAAGCTCCTATTTTTTACCTCCCCTCATGTATTAATCCCAGATTTCAACCAATGTGTTTCACTTGTACCCACTTTTTTTGACTTTTCACACCTTTTATCCCCTCTTTTTCATATCTCAAAAGGTTCTTTCCTCCTTCCAAATCCCCAAATTCCCCCTTTTTAAAAAATTCATACACCTTTTTTACTAAATAATTCTTCAACCCCCACTGAAGGTAAATTTCAGACCCTTGATCTTCTTTAGAAGGATGTGCATAATGCTTCCAGGGCACAGGGGAATACTGTGTCAACTTTGAGGTCCAATATGACCCAAACCAAATTGAAATAGGTTGTGACAGGTCTGGGACCCCGAATCCCCACAAGAGCTCCTTCAAAACAGTAATTTAAAGAAATATTTACTGTCCATTTAGACTTTATGCAAGAAAATATGCCAATAGTACCACTTGGGCTCTTAAAGTCAAAAGTCCTGAGCACAGCCATTATGCCTCTGAAAATATCATGGCACATCCTGCTTTCATAAAGCTCAATGAGAAAGAAGAATCCCAAATTTCTCAGATGTCTGAATCACTTCTCATTCCAGGGCAAATTTGGGACCAATTATGCAGCCAGGGGGATTCTGACAGGCCTGTAATCCTTAAAGACATTTAAAACCAAGTCAATAGAATCAAAAAAGACAAACTGCAAGGCAGAAGGCCAATTTATTCCTGTGTTGATACCCTAAAAGAAGAAACTTTTGTGTAGTCCTCTCCAAGGGATACTGAGGGATGCATTACCTCCTTGTTTTTCACTCACCCCCTTACCATAAAACTCCTTCATGGCTTTTCTCATGTGATTCTTATGGATTTTACTTATAAAACCAATAAGTACAAAATTCCCCTTTTTAATATTTTTGGATTGAGCTCAACAAACAAGACCTTTTATTGTGCTTTTTGTTTGAAAGAAGATGAAATTGAACCCTCCTATATTAATATATAGAAAAAGTTCTCAAAAAACTAATATTTTTCCCCCTCCAGCTATTGTCATTGACAGTTATTTGGCCTTGAAAAATTCTCTTGAGAAGCTCTTCCCAAACTCAAAAGTCATGTTATGCAGTTGGCACATCAATAAAGATGTATCTGCCCATTGCATGAAGAAAATTTGTCATGGCACTGATTTTGAAGATTTTGTTGGCCTTTGGAGTCAAGTAATTTATGCTTATCTTTCACTTTTATATCTATTATTGTGTTTATTAATGACTTTGGGATTCATTTCTCAGGCTATCTATTCATCCAGAGAAGATTCTTTCAAATATAACTGGAAGAAGCTTTAAAATCAAGTCAAAAATTGTGAGCCTGTGAGGTATGTATGACATACTCATAAGGCCACAAATAGCTTTTTATACAGTTGATTTAGTCTTCAACAGACTTATCAAGTTATTTTAAAGAAAAAAGCATAGCTTTCCTTCTGATGAACAAAGTTATGATCATTATGTCATTTTTGGACTCTACACCAAAAATAACCTAGGGTACCCATAGGGTGTTATATCCAAAAATGTCTATTTCTTAAATTATTAGAATATTCAAGAATCTCACAGTACAGTTGAACCATCCAAATATATTGAAATTTTTAAATTTAAAAGTGCATGAGCTTTATGAAAACTCACCAAGAATTTAGTTCGAATTGAGGTGTGGTGTCTCTTTAGCAAATTGGCTAAGAACCTTCCATACAGGCTTTAAATCCTGAGTGAACTCAATTTGAATAAACAAATGGACAAAATATACACATAAAGGTGGTAAAAAGGAAAAAAGCCAAATAGAGCCAGGGTACCCTACTTTTGGGCTCTGAAAGGACTCAATTAATGTTTTCAACCTGGTTTAAGCTTTAATATCAGACTTTGATTAAACATTAACGTTTGACCTGGTGTATCCCCAATTTGGACAGGAATTACAATCATCCAAGAGGTAAATCCCCATATGCAGGCTTGTAATCAAGGTTCAAGAACCTTTAAATCTAAAATAAGCATGAAATTTGAAGCTATAAGTGTTAAAACCTTATCAAAAGTTAAGATTTGGTTTGTATTGCTATTTTATGTGGAAAAATAGCAATAACTTTGAGAATTTCTTTAAGATCAAATTCTCAATGTATTTGCTTGAAAATTTCTCACAGCTTACAATTAAATGTTATCTGTGTATACATTAAATTTTGAGTATCTTTTTTAAACAGGATTGATTTATAATTTGCCTTGAAATAAGCTTTTTTTTAATTATTCTCAAAGAAAATTAAGATTGCTTTAAAAATTAATAAAAAATCCAGTTTAAGAGATTTGAACTTGATACTTCATTTTTAAGCTTTCATGTGATGAACTTTAATATAAATAACCTTATTTCCTATTTGTGCTTAAAGTAATTAACCAAAAAGAGGATTAAAGTAAATTGAAGTTAATAATAACACTGGGACCTTTGAATTGGAATGAAAAATAAGTTAACTTCAGTTAAGAACCTTACTTTTAAGCATGGGGTTTCAGTTTTGACCTGAGCACGCCCTTTATATCCATTATGAATCATGAGAGCTTCTCTCAAGGCATAAGAAGAGCCTTTATATTACTGTTTTTTTCCATCATCATCATCCAATCAATCAAATTATACATTTAAACACATAAAGTCTTATCAAATAAAAAATCTCATTATTGAAATGAATTCCTAAGTATTTTATTTGTCATAAATTTTGAATCAAAGAATTGGAATCATAGAATTCAGATTATATTGTTATAATCACCAATAATACATTTTGTCTTAAATATATTTTAGAATCCACAAATTCCTCTAAAAACTGTAAAAATCTTATTTTATCATATAAAGCTATTATATTGGTTTGAAATATGGGTTTCTGGCATGTTTTCAGCTTATATACATTATTCAATATGATAAATGTTGTTTTTTGACATATTGTATTGAATAAGTATTATAATTAAGCCTTCTCTGAATTTCTATATATTTTTTACCTAATATTAGTTTTTTTATATGGAATTTTTCTATAAGATTTATTTCTTCACAGTTTGTGTAATATTTTTTAAAAATAATGCTTATATCATTTATAAGTGGCTAAATATTCTTTTTTTCACCTATAGTTATCTCATTTAGAGGTTTTATATTTCTTATTATTATAACTGTCATTTACTATAATAATAATAATGAAATAATAATTTATTACAATTATTAAGATTTTATTATTATTAAATCGTTTGATGTCAATTAATTCTTTTTTTATAAAATTATTTTTGATAATTATATTAATTTTGGTTATAATGCTTAATTATATTATATTTTCTTCCGAGAAAAGTCATAGCACTCTCCATATTTGTTACTATCATCAAGAGTTTCATAGATAACCTTATAAAAATCCTTAAGTGTTGCAATATTTGGAAAAAAACTGGCTTCCTCTAAAGAAGTATTATATGTCACCCTGGACCAACTACTATTGTCACCTGGGTGTGAGCTCCACCTCAAGAGTTGAAGGTGCCCATGCCATGGCTAACATTTGGTTTCAAAGGTCCACTGAAACTCTCCTGGAGGCTGTTAGGGCCCTTAAAATGTATTTCAAGAAACAATTTATTGAAATAATCTACAAAATATCCAAAGAAATGATTGTCCATCTCAATAATTTCCCTCCACACATCTGTGCTCTCAATAGCAAGGTGTCTCATTGCACCCTTCAGGTGGCCTCTGAAATTTCCCCCACAATGAAAACACACCAGCAAATACAACAATTATCAAGGCACATCTTACAAAAACAGGAGCCAACAAGCATTTCCCAAGTGCTAAAGGCTCCAGATATCAAACTTCTATCCTCTTGGGAATTTGAATTTACTCGTGAGGATTTTTTGATCTTCAATTTCTTAGCTTTATTTTCCCATTGGCTGATTTTCTTTGTCATATTCTTCTCAGACTGGCTATCAAGGTGATTATAAAATTGTTTAGAAAGAAATAAATAATGAATCCAAAAGAATCTCTTAAGATATTGGTGAAGACCAATTGCAGAAATCACCCAAATATTTGGCATTTTCAAGATTTTTTGATTGTAAAAGTCCCTTTTGATCAAATCCCTAAGAATCAAGAGGATCAAGAATGCTACAAAGACCCACTATAATGCCAAAATATCATTAGAGGACCTCAAAATCCCAAAAATGAAAATAAAAATAAAACAGATCCCTCAAGATTTGAAATTTTCAAAATTCAATCCAAGAGAAGAGAAAGACCCCGTCAGAAGTGACTAGCACAACAATTTCAAGATCACATTCAATTTCCACCCTCAAATTATGGAGGTTTATTAATCTTAATATTCTGAGGACTCATTATCCAAATCAATAACTTCATCATATTCACTTCCTTCAGGAACTGAACTGAATGAATAAGTAAAATCAGAAGTCACACTCATAAGGTCCAGAAGATTGGCCAAGAGTAGCAGTACCTCACGAATAAAGTCCCACAAGCCTGCAGCAACTTTTAAGATTTATGATTCAATTTACTTAACCTGTGAGCATTGTCAAAGAAATTATCACACAAGTGATTAATGCTCCAAGCTCTTTTTGAGTTTTTGATTCATTTTAATGTGGAATAATTATTAATTTTTTGACCCATTTTTATTAGGTACCTTTCTCATAATACTTGCAAAAATTTATATTTAAATACACCTGCAAGGCCATCAATTTCCAGGGTGATGCAAACTGCAGCTACTGGAGAATATCCCATTACATTTACAAGACTCAAGATCAATGGGCTGATATCATAGGTGAATTGGTTGAATAAATTAAAAATAATCAAGACCTTTATAAATCCATGAACACTTTGGTACTCTCAGTATCCTCTTATTTGGACAGAATAAAGTGGTATGAAGATTTTTGCTGGGCTCCAAAGAGAAAGTGGATGTCCATGCCTTATGTGGGGGATCCAATTGCAAATAAGTATCAAAGTCCAATATTTCTCTATTCTTCCTTATTTCTGTCCTCCAAATGACAATTCACCCATTTCCATCTGTTTTTTGGATAGATGTTCTCATTTTTTTCCATCACATATCATCATTTCTAAAGCTTACCCTGTGTTCCATATTACTGTGAATTGGCAATTTTATTCCTAACCACAAGCCCTGGGTTGGGCAGAGAAACTTAAGAAACACAGGATGTTATATTTTTCTAATCTTTCTCCCCCCCTCAGAAAATCCCCACTAGTTTGGTGGTTGATTCAGATTGATTTTTTTGGCATATACAATTTATGCCAATTATCCCCCTCCTTAGTCCTATTTATTGCTTAAATCCCACCTCAGTCTCTTTTTTTATCAAAAATGTGGCACTTTTCTACTTAAGAATAGTCATATTACAAACATGAAAAGAGATCTTTCAAAAAACACAGCTTTTTGGGCCTTCACCTGTTCCAGTAGAAAAAATCCAAGAATTGTGGCCTTCTGAGTTTTGATTCTCAAGATTCTCCCCTTCATTTTATAAAGGAATTGAAAATTCATAAGTGGGAAATTTCTAATTATTTTTGAGAACATAGGCCATCTTTGCAAATTGGGCAAATTAGATAAATTTTCAAAAAAAATTGAAAAAAAATTGGGATCCTGACATTCCATTTTGGGAAAAATATGGAAAAAAATAAAAAAATTCCTCAAAACTAAGATTGAGGAATTTTAAAAAAAACAGGACCCTTACATGTTTTGGCCATAAATTGGTAAAAAATATAAGTTCATGCTAAAAAGATGTAAGGGCTTACATGTTTTTACCAACACCCTAAGTTTAAAGTTAAATTTGTTTATATCAATATATAATTCTTCATATATTATTCAAAAATTGTAATTAAATTGATAAAGGAAAATATTATATCTTTTTAATTTAATAACTGAACTACTATGCTTTATAGTTAAGCAATTACCCAGCCTGGATGCTTCACTACTGTGGTTGCACCCTCTTTTTATCCCTCAACAATTGTGCTTATGCCATCTCTTCTTTTCTTCCTTATCTATATATTTTCTCTTTTCATTTCATTTCTTCTCAGTGTATATTCTCTCACCTTAATTTATTTATTCTTGGTTTTTTATTTTAATATGTTTTAGTAGGGTGTTGGTAAAAACACATAACCCCTTATGTGATTTCTCCATAAATTGGTAAAAGCACATAGGTTTTTAGTAAAAACACATAAGGGGTGTTTTTTAATTAAAGTGTAGCTGAAAGACACCTGTATTGGGAAAAACACCATTTATGGCATAAATGCCATGATTAATTATATAAATGGAACTTCTATGTCATTTTTGATGCCTTTTATGTCACCGTTGATTCCATAAATGGTACTGTTAAAACAATTTATAGAATTACCATGTCATTGTTTTCTGCTGTTGCTGATGCCATTTATGGCACTGTTAATGCGATAAATTCAATTGTTATGTCCTTTTTTATTCCATTTATGGCAATTTCATTCTGTTTTTCATGCCATTGTGGCACTGTAAGCAATTATATACATGCAATACATGTCACTGTTAATGCCATTATTGGCATTGTTATGGCATTTTCAATTCCACTAATGCCATAAACTACATCTTTAATTCCATTGATCTCATAAATGGAATTTGTGTGAGCCTGTGATGTAAGGTGTGGATATGAAACTTTGATTAAAAATCAAGTACTTTTCCTGTCCTCAAAATTTGTATAAGGTAAAAATCAATTAAAAATAGTATGAAATATTATTTTTAAGAGAAAACACACCAATTTTATTGTTTATAACTTTATTAGTATAAAACAATAATATTATAAAAATTTATTGTTTTACCAACAATAAAAATTTATCTAAAAAATACTCTACAAGAGATATTTTAAGGCTACAAAAGAAATTTCTTCAAGAGCAATTTCAATTGGAATTAATTGAGAAAAGAACTGAAAGCAATTAATTAAAGAAAAAAGTCTTTAAAAAGAATATTAAAGAGAAAACACGCCCAAAAGTGACCAGAGTGAATTTGGAAACAAAGTGACAAAGTTAACAGTGATGAAAGATGCTTTAATTCACTTTTGGGGTGGTTCAGGGGTAAAAATGATTATAAGAGTTACAAACAATGATTATAATGATTTTTTCACGTGGTTAAAAGGATTAAAATGATTTTATAAAGGTGGTTGGAATCTTTTATTGATTGGTTTAACAATGTTTAAACTAATTATAAAAGGAAAAGATTCTAACATGAAGAGAAAAGTGGGACAAAGAAGACATTCTTTTATAGCCATCAATTTTCTTACTCCAAAAGTAAAATTTACTCTTTTCAGTCGTGAAAAACAGTCTGACAACAGAAAAGCCAATTATGACATCATTGTACCCTGGTTTAGACCAAAAAAGGGCTGGTTTAAGCCATTTTTAGCCATTTTAGACCCTTAAATCAGCCATTACTATAGCAATACCAGGCCTAGAGCCTTCAAAACACGTCATAATGTGTGTCAGAGGCGTAGAAGCCAGTTAAAACTGTTTTTACTATGATTTTTTTATCTTAAGGGTAGTTTTACCCTCTTGGCAACAGCTAAAACTACCCCAGTTGGTATCAAAACCTCATCATCAATTGAGTCCACAGACCCTGTAACTCAATTCCAGGCCAAAAGTGATGAACTTTTGCATGAATTCTGACATCCCACGCCTGTCAGAAAGGACTTTGGGGGTCTAGCTCCCCCTTAGAGCTGGAGTTCCTTTCCCCCCCCCCAAATTTAATCTTTCCAATTTATTTTTCCTTTAATTCCTCATCATGTATTATACTTATAATTTACATATGTAATTCAATTCAATTGTAGAGTAAAATACAGTCATAATTGACACCTCATATGTAAATTGAAGTTCACTTATGTAATACACGCACACATTTTGACATTTCAATTGAATTCAATTGAAAATACTTCAATTCCTCATGACTTCTAAGCTAAACACAACACCTCAATTTTAACACAAAAATTGATGGTTAACACCACATGTGGTGTGAATTAAATTAAGTTTTTGAGGATTTTCAACTTTTGTATTGAAAATACTAAAAACTTAATTTAAGCTTATTTAGAGTTGAGTTACAAGAATTTCACTCAGAGGTGACCCCACCTAATTTTTTATGAGGAATCCAATGGTGAAACAATTTTTATATGTTTATTTAATGGATAAAAAGTTATAATAATTTTTATTTAACTTTTTTCCAAAAAAGAATTATTTTTTCACAATTTTGTTAAAATTTCATTGTTACTTAATTTTTTCAAGTATAAATTTAATTTCATACTTACAAAATTTAATGTATTTTTATTTTTAAATTTTAATTAATTTTTTATTTTTAATATAATTTTATATTTATATTTTGATTTTTATTTTAATAATATAAATTTTATTTATATTAATATGTTATTTTTGTATTTGTGGTCTTTTGGGTATATGAAATTACCTCTAAGGCTCACATTCCCTCCCCCTAAAAAGGAATATTACTTTGTAATATTTGTGTTTCTAGTGTGTCTGAATTTCCTGAGGAGTTTGGTAGCTTCTGGTATATCTTTTTCTTCTAACCATTCATCTTCACAAGTTGGGTCACTGTACCTAACAAGGTATTCCCTTACTTTCTTGGTTCTTAATTTCCTTTCTTTAAGCACTTTGGTAATTTTCTTAGTACCAGATGTCTCAATAGGAGGTATAACTTGGGGAATCTTATTCCTCAAGGGAAATTTCTCAGCATCACTAGATTTATATGGCTTTATCAAGCTCACTGGAAATGTAGGGTGCTTATTGCTAGGTTCTTCAGATAAGTCTACTTCAACAGCATTTTCTCCATGGAGGGACTTAATCACAAAAGGTCCTGCAAAGGAGTCTTTCAACTTTTTACATCCTTTGATTTTATTGAAGTTAGTGGTGGATACAAGAACTAGGTCCCCCACTTTGAAATCTGGAGTTGCATGTGATTCATCCCATTCATCTTGAGCATATGCAAAAGAGTCCTCCATGCATCTTACTGCATGCTTTCTAGCTTTGTCTAGCATTCCTTTGAAGCTAGCAGCTGTGGGATGTATTTCAATTAAGTCTTTCCTCAAGTAATCTTGGGGTAACTTGGTGTTCCATCCTTTTTCTAGAATAGCAGGAGTCTGATTGGTACTGGCATGGATTGATGTTTTATATGCTAATTCCAGTGCTGGCAACAGAGTACACCAATCATGGGTAAATCCATCACAATATTTGAATTCAAGGCCATATGCACAAAATCTTCTCACCATGTCCTCTAAAGTTTGGATCATCCTTCCAGCCAGGCCATCAGTTTTTGGGTGGTAGGCTGTAGAGAAAGACAGTTTAGTGCCAAATAATTGGTGAAGATTTGTCCATAGTGCTGAAGTGAATTTGGGATCTCTTTCACTGATGATATTTGTAAATATCCCAGTCCATGACACAACTCTATTCCATATCAGAAGAGCTGTATCCATGGCTGTATCATCTTTGTGACATGGTAAAAAGATTGGGGTTTTACTGAATCTGTCCACAATTACTAGGCAAGCATTATAGCTTCTGTCACCTCCTTGTGGTAGGCCAGTTACCCAATCCATATGGACAACTTCCCAAGGTCTGTTTGGTTCTTGGATTTTTATCATATTTCCAAGTCTCTGGCCAGTGGATTTATTTTCCTTTTGGCATCTTTCACAGGTTTTGCAATACTCTGCAACATCTTTCTGCCACATTGGCCACCATATTCAGGTTTTTACTTTTTCTCTTGTTCTGTCTTCAGAGAGATGTCCTGAAAAGGGACTATCATGGCATTCTTTCAGTACAAGATTGATTAATGACCTGTCTAAAACTGTCATGACACATGTGTGTTTGGTCCTGTGGTAAATTATACCATCCAGTAGGTGAAATCTTCCTTCATCATAAGATTTTCTCCATACTTCATCCAAGGCATGTATTAGAGAGTTGTCTTTACAGTCTTTGTTAAGTAATTGGCATAAGATGCTACAATTCTTATCTTGAGTATCACTGTTCCTGACTTCTTCAAAGAAGGTGGTGTTTAAGTCTGTAACACTTATTCCTTCTATTGGAATTTGTGGTGAAGCTTCTTCTGACACATAAGCAGGATTATCAATATTATTTGGTAATGGCCATCTGCTTAGTCCATCTGCATTCTTATGAATATTCCCATCCTTATGAACAATAGTCATATTGCCTCTGTATTCTTGTATGGCTATTTGCCATCTGAGCATATGTCTGTTGGGTGTTTTCATGTTCAAAAGTGATTTGACAGCTGTACAATCTGTTATCACTTCAAAAACACATCCCTCTAAGAAGTAGTTCAATTTCTCTAAGGCCCAGACAAGGCATAGACATTCCATCTGACTTGCTCCATATCTGGCTTCAGTTGGTTTGATTTGCCTGGGTATGAAACATATGGGTCCTTCTACAGGTTTATCATTTATGATCTGAACTTGGTGAAGTGCAGCACCTAGTCCATCCCCTGATGCATCAATATACAGTTTGAAAGGCAATTTAAAGTCTGGCATCAGTAAGAGTGGAGCAGTGGTCAATGCTTCTCTTAGAGACTCAAAAGCTTTGACTCTGTCAACAGTCATTTCAAATATTGTGTCTTTGTCACACAACTTATAAAGTGGTCTTGCTATGGATGCAAAATCCTTAATTTGTTGCCTGTAATATCCTGCAAAACCTAAGAATGACTGAATTTCCTTCTTATTCTGAGGCATGGGTTTTAACAATACTTCTGCAACTTTGTTTTTGTCAATTCAAAGGGACAAACCAGATACAACATGTCCTAGTGCTTTAAGTTCTTTAAATCCAAAATGACATTTCTTCAAGGAGATTTTCATGTTGACTGATTGAATTTTTGTCAAAACCCTGGACAATCTGTACATGTGCTCCTCCCAAGTCTTGGAACAGACAATAATGTCATGAATGTAAATGATTAACCATCCTTCTGAGAGTTCTTCAGGGAAGATTTCATTCATCATTCTTTGGAAGTGTGAAGGTGCATTTTTGATACCAAAGGGCATCCTCAAGTATTCATACACTCCACAATGAACAATAATTCTCAAGTATTTTCTTGCTCTTGGTGTTACCACATTTCAATGGAATCCTTTAAGGGCATCCATAGTGGTTATATACACTGCTTGAGATATTTGAGTAAGGGCAATTTGGATTTTTGGTATTGGGTATCTGTCTGGAACAGTGTAAGTGTTCAGAGCTCTAAAGCCCCCAACCATTATGGATTTTCCATTATGCCACGCCACTATGACTGAGGTAGTTATTTCTACTTATTCATTGTGGCCTACTTTTCTTATTACACCAAGGTCCAGGAGTTCTTTGATATGAATTTCTAGAGCTTCTCTTGATTTTGGACTTGCTGGGTAAGCAGGCCTTCTTAAGAGTGGTGGATAAGGTCTCTCAATGTTAAGAATTATGTCAACTTCATGACCAATAATTGCTCCTAGAGGTTCTTTGTCTGTAGCAAATGCTCCTCTGTGGTCATACAAAAGGGAAGAAAGTTCATTTTCTTGTTTATCAGTCAGATGAAGGCTTATTTCAGCCTCATTTAACTGTTCAGACTTGAATTTCTCTAACTCTAAGTTGAGTGGTGATCCTTTGTTTACTGTAATTTGTCTTTTAAATGGTAAAAAGGCAAATTTTTGGCGCTTATTGTCTCCAATAGTAAAGTATCTGTCTTTGTTATTATGCAAATTTATCCCATACATGATTAAATAGTCATTTCCCAATATAAAATGGGTACTAGAGAAATTTTCCATAACAACAGATTCAACTGTGATTCTTAAATTCCCATTTATGTGTGGGAATATGACATTGGTCTCAAAGATTCCTAATGCTTTCATTGGGTTACTTGCACTGTTGAATTTTATACCATCAATTGGTAACAATTGGTCTTCAAAATTTGGTACACAAGTCTTAAGAAAAGATTTTCCAACACAAGAGCAGAAGGCTCCTGGGTCAAGCAAAAGTTTGGTGGGCTTGTTGTCAATTACCACTTTTGCTATACAGGAGTTACCAGCTGTATAACCTTTTCCTCTGTTTGGTTTTATCTTCACAAGTTGTGCATCTTGAATTTTTAATAAATCAAGTTGACCATTGCTCAATTGTGGCAAGTGGGAATAAGATTCCATGATGTCAAAAGTGGCATTGATATTTTCTATATCTTTTGAAGATTCAGAAAATATGTATGACTTATCATCTGAATTGTCTTCAATTATTTCTTCTTTTTCAACATCTGGTTCTTTTTCAATGTCAATTTCATTGATTTTCCCCCTTTTTGGACATGTATTGGCTAAATGGGTGGTGCTTTGGCAAATATGGCACTTTCTGACTGTATCTGCAGATTTATACTTAATATTACTAGAATTTTCTTTGGGGTTTTTGTCCACAGAATCTTTCCAAGGTGTATTAAACCTTGTTTTGGGATTCACCCTACTAGAACCAACTTTGGTTCTTGTGGTTACTTCTTCTAGTATATTGATAATATCCTCTTCTGAAGATTGTTCAGTAGTCCTGCTTTTGATAGCATGCTCTAAGTCACCTCCACATTGTCTCAGAATTTTTCTATGGATCATAAATTCTGACATGTCAGGATATAATTCTGTTGATCTGTCCTTTTGTTGGAAAAACCATGGTAAAGCTCTGTCTTTATCAGCATTAAGTGTGGCAGATTCAAAGGGTGTTTCAACTTTAAACCTCCAAGCATCATTTGCCCATTTGTTGATGATTTGGGCTTTCCACCAAGTCCAACTCTGGTGTCCATGTGCTTGTCTTATTTTGATGTACCATCTGTGAGCTGATCTGGTAAACAAGGTGTTAAACCTGGCTGTTACCAATCTGTCTGGTAATTCAAAATCCTCTTTGATCATTTCAATACCTCTAATGAATTCCATATGGTCATACCCTCCTTCACCACTGAAGTAAGGCCATTCTTTAAGTTTTGGAACTTCTTTCAAGAGTGCTTGGCCCATTGATGGTTCCAAGTTATGAAAAGAAGTGGATAATTCATTTTTTAATTGTGAATTATCAGGATCCAATACTTGTGGATTTGGAATTCTTGTGCCCTCATTTTGATTTAGAGGTGTAGACATTCTTGGTAAGGTGTTCAGTATTTGTTCAATGTCATTCATTTTACTGTTGCTACACCTTTGGGAATTTCTGTATTCATATTGGAAGCTTTGTATTAAATTTATTAATTCAATTTTATACATGTCTTCCTTATGTGTCAGTTCTTGCCATAACTCTGTCTGTCTTGTATTATCAGAAGTGACTTGATTCAATTTCATTGATAATTTTGATACTTCTTCTTGTGAAGCATCAAAACACTTTTTCAAGGCAATGGTATATGTCTTTACTTCAGTAAATGAGTTTGAAATGTCATCAAGGACTTTCTTGTTATCTGTCTTGATAATATTTATGGCTTGTTTAATTCTTGTTTCAATTATGTCATCAATATTGAATTTAGAATATTTATCTGTTAATTCTTTAATAATGGCAGATTGTTCATTTATTTTATTGCTAGAAGAATTATCATTATTGGAATTTTTAATTGTTCTTAAAATCTTTTCAAAACACATAAGTGTTTCGTTAATTTGGCACAGACTCAGGTTGTTTGTTTTAATGTTGTTACAAATGGTTTCATTTTTATCAGAAAGATGTTTTTTCACGTCATTTATAGCATCATACAACTCTGGGATGGAATCAAATATATCAGAAATCATTTCTGGAATCTTAATCTGGCTTCCTCCTTCTTCTGTAATTCCATCATGGTTCTGGCCATCTGAAATACATTTTCCATGGCATCCTGTTGAATCTTTGGGATTCTGTAGCCCTTGCTGTCAGGTCTTGGGGCTGGTGCCTTCCCTTTGCCCTTGTTTGGAGTTTGTGGCTGTTTTTGAACGTTGGAATTGCTGGTGCTGGCCACTGGGGCTGTTTTTGGCACTGGTTTGGGTGGTGGAGGGTTGTTTTTCCTCCATTCTAGTGTCAAAAGCATCATGTTTTTCTTCTCCATCAATGGATGCCATCCATTGAGACATTTGCAAGTGTTGGGATGGCCCAGGAATTTTCTTACAGTCAGGTAAGAATCCATGCAGTTCTTCCACAGGTCTGCAAGGATCTGGTACTCTTTGAACTGAAGTGCATTGTTGTATGCACTGTGGCTGGCTTTGTATATGTCCACAGAGGCTTGTTGTGGCGGTGGCAGCTCTTTTTGAAGGTAAAATGGTATTATCAGCTTCAGAATGACCCATTTTAGTTGTTTGGAAGTCATGAACTGACCCTTTTCCTTCTGTACCTGATTGGCCTCTGCCATAATCACGTCTATTACCTTTTTGGGAGCTGCTTGAGGGGTTGTAGCTGGCTCCTGACCTGGTTGAAGGCATAATTATGGTTTAAAAAGGCTTAAAATAGTATTTTTACGTAAAAAAACTTACTATTGGCCAAATTCTTAGTTTTCTGAAGAGTATTACTTATGTCCAAGTTAATTAATTCAGAAGATATTGGTTCAGGTTGATTATTTTGAGTCACAATGACAGTACTATTATGGTCTGAATTAATAGTGCTTGCAAGAACAATGCTGGTGACTGTTGAGGCTGTTTCAATGTTTTCTTGTCTTACCACATTTTCAGACACTAAAATTAATGAAAAAGCCAATTAATTAAGTAAAAAAAAGGATATTTCAAAAAAGAAATAAAAATATAAGCCTCACTTATAATATGAAAAAAATTATTTTTTATGGGTTTTTTGGGTTATAAGTCTTTTTTTATATGTTTTTAAATTTTTCAATATAAGAAAAAAGATTTAAAAAGAGTAAAAAAAATATGTCACAGGTAAAATATCATGGCTGGGCCCCCAATTGTAAGGTGTGGATATGAAACTTTGATTAAAAATCAAGTACTTTTCCTGTCCTCAAAATTTGTATAAGGTAAAAATCAATTAAAAATAGTATGAAATATTATTTTTAAGAGAAAACACACCAATTTTATTGTTTATAACTTTATTAGTATAAAACAATAATATTATAAAAATTTATTGTTTTACCAACAATAAAAATTTATCCAAAAAATACTCTACAAGAGATATTTTAAGGCTACAAAAGAAATTTCTTCAAGAGCAATTTCAATTGGAATTAATTGAGAAAAGAACTGCAAGCAATTAATTAAAGAACAGAGTATTTAAAAATAATATTAAAGAGAAAACACACCCAAAAGTGACCAGAGTGAATTTGGAAACAAAGTGACAAAGTTAACAGTGATGAAAGATGCTTTAATTCACTTTTGGGGTGGTTCAGGGGTAAAAATGATTATAAGAGTTACAAACAATGATTATAATGATTTTTTGACGTGTTTAAAAGTATTAAAATGATTTTATAAAGGTGGTTGGAATCTTTTATTGATCGGTTTAACAACGTTTAAACTAATTATAAAAGGAAAAGAGTCTAACATGAAGAGAAAAGTGGGACAAAGAAGACATTCTTTTATAGCCATCAATTTTCTTACTCCAAAAGTAAACTTTACTCTTGTCACTCGTGAAAAACAGTCTGACAACAGAAAATCCAATTGTGACATCATTGTACCCTGGTTTAGACCAAAAAAGGGCTGGTTTAAGCCATTTTTAGCCATTTTAGACCCTTAAATCAGCCATTACTATAGCAATACCAGGCCTAGAGGCTTCAAACCACGTCAGAATGTGTGTCAGAGGCGTAGAAACCAGTTAAAACTGTTTTTACTATGATTGTTTTATCTTAAGGGTAGTTTTACCCTCTTGGCAACAGCTAAAACTACCCCAGTTGGTATCAAAACCTCATCATCAATTGAGTCCACAGACCCTGTAACTCAATTCCAGGCCAAAAGTGATGAAATTTTGCATGAATTTTTACATCCCACGCCTGTCAGCAAGGATTTTGGGGGTCTAGCTCCCCCTTAGAGCTGGAGTTCCTTTTCCCCCCCAAATTTAATCTTTCAGATTTATTTTTCCTTTAATTCCTCATCATGTATTATACTTATAATTTACATATGTAATTCAATTCAATTGTACAGTCAAATACAGTAATAATTGACACCTCATATGTAAATCAAAGTTCACTTATGTAATACACACACACATTTTGACATTTCAATTGAATTCAATTGAAAATACTTCAATTCCTCATGACTTCTAAACTAAACACAACACCTCAATTTCAACACAAAAATTGATTGTTAACACCACATGTGGTGTGAATTAAATTAAGGTTTTGAGGATTTTCAACTTTTGTATTGAAAATACTAAAAACTTAATTTAAGCTTATTTAGAGTTGAGTTACAAGAATTTCACTCAGAGGTGACCCCACCTAATTTTTTATGAGGAATCCAATGGTGAAACAATTTTTGTATGTTTATTTAATGGATAAAAAGTTATAATAATTTTTATTCAACTTTTTTCCAATTTTTTTTTATTTTTTCACAATTTTGTTAAAATTCCATTTTTGCTTAATTTTTTCAAGTATAAATGTAATTTCATACTTACAAAATTTAATGTATTTTTATTTTTAAATTTTAATTAATTTTTTATCTTTAATATAATTTTATATTTATATTTTGATTTTTATTTTAATAATATAAATTTTATTTATATTAATATGTTATTTTTGTATTTGTGGTCTTTTGGGTATATGAAATTACCTCTAAGGCTCACATGTGAGGTATGTATAACATACCCATAAGGCCACAAATAACTTTATACACAGTTAAAATTGTCTTCAACAGACTTTTTAATTGAATTTAAAATAAAACATAACAAAAAAAAAGTATAACTTTTTTTGGATAAACAAAGCTATGAATATCATGTCATTTTTGGATTCTACACCAAAAATAACCTAGGGTACATCCATAAGGTGTTATACCCAAAAACACTTATTTCTTATGTTATTAGAAGATTTAAGAATCTCACAGTACTAATGTAACATTTTTAACATTTTTTTAAAATTGTTAAATTTAAGCTTAAAGAAGGTTAAATTTAAGGTTGCATAAGGTTTATGCAAACTTACCAAAATTTTAGTTAAAATTGAGGTGTGGTGTATATTTACTGAATTGGCTAAGTATTTGCCATACAGAATGTAAATCCTGTGTGAGCTCAATTTAAAAGGGTTTAAGGCCATAGTGTGGCTTTAAATAAATAAAAAGGCAAAATCCACACAAAAAGGTGGGACAAAGGAAAAAGACCAAATAGAGCTGGGGTACCCAGCTTTTTGGATCTGCAAGGATTCAATTAAGGTTGTCCACCTGTATTGGAGGATTTTCAACCTTATTTAAACTTTAAGATTAGACTTTGATCCAACATCAAAGTTTAAACTGGTTTTATCCCAAATTAGACAGGAATTTCAAGCTTCCAGAGGGTGAATCCCAATATGCAGGCTTGAATTCAAGGTTTTAAGAACTGTCAAAGCTTAATTAAGCTTAAAAATCTTAAATAAGCTTAAAGGGTTAAGTTTACAAGCATCAAAACCTTATCAAAACTTAAGTTTTGGTGTGTATTGCTATTTTACATGGAAAAATAGCAATAACTTCAAAAATTCATTCAAAATCCAATTTTTAATGGATTTGCTTGAAATTTTCACACAGCTTACAATTTAATATTATCTACATATAAATCAAATTTTAAGTATCTTTTATAAATAAATTTTCTGGGTAATTACCCTGGAAATTTACTCTTTTAATTAAAGCTCAAAGAAAATTATAATTTCTTTAGAAATTAATTAAAAATTGAGTTTAAGATATTTCTGCTTGAAACTCTATTTTTAAGTTGTTAATGAGATGAACTTTAATATAAATAAGTTTATTTATATTCAAAACTTAAAGCAATTAGTTTAAATGAGGATTAAAGTTACATGGAGTTAAGAATAACCCTGTTGACTTTGAATTGGAATTAAGATTGAGCTACCTTAAGTTAAGAACTTTATTTTTAAGCATGGTTTTTCAGTTTTGACCTGAGCACTCCCTCTATATCCATTATGAGTCATGAGAGCTGCTCTGAAGACATAAAAAGAGTCTTTTCATCACTGTTTTTGTCCATCATTCATCATCAATCCAATCATATTAGAAATTTAAACAGGTAAAGTTTTATTAAATATAAAATATTTTTATTAAAGTAATTCTTAAGTTTTTTTATTCTTTATTGATTAAAATTAAAGAATTGAAATCATAGAATTTAGATTATTGTTGTAATCATCAATAATATATTTTATTATATAAAATTAAATCATCTTAAATATCTTTTAAAAATCCACAAATTCCTCTTAAAAACTCTTTAAGATTAATTTTTATTATAAAAAGCTGTTTTATCTTTAAAATTATTGATTTTTGGCATGTTTTTAACTTATAATTATTATTTAATATAATAACTGTTGTTGTTTGACTTGTTGTATTAAATAAATATTATAAGTAAGTTTTCTCTAAAGTTCTATATTTTTTTATCTAGTATTAGTTTTTTTATATAGAGTTTTTATTCTATAAGAATTCTTTCTGCACAGTGTGTGTTTAATTCTTTTATAAATAATAATTATATTATTTATAAGTGGTTAATATTCATATTTTCCACATGTAATTGTCTCATTAAGAGCTTTACACTTCTTATTATTATAACTGTCAGTGACTATAACAATAATAGAATAATTATAATTTATTATAATTATTATATTTTTTTTATTATTATATGTTTATAATAATAATTAAATTTATTCTTTTATATAATTATTTTTAATAATTATATTTAAATTTGTGGTTATAATATTTTGTTATATTATATATTTCTACTGAGGATAGTCATAGTACTCTTGATTTTGCTACTATTATCAAGAGTTTCATAGAAAAACCTTACAATTTGCAATTTACTTAAAAACATGAGCAAAACATATAAAAAGAGAACTTTTTTGGACCTACAATCTTTCCACCAAAATAATCCCAAAATTTTGGGTTTCTGGGTTTTAATTCTCAAAACTCTTCTATTTCATTTTGAAAAGGAAGGATGAAAATTGATAAGTAGAAACATTCTTAATAAATATTTTTGAAAAAATAAGTCATTTTGACAAATTGGACAATTTGGACAAATTTGGAAAAAAATGAAAAAATTTGGGGATCTTGATATTGCATGTTGTAAAAAATGTAAGGTTTTGCTTTGAAGCAGTAATAAGTATTACAAATATTTCACTTATTGTACTATTAATGACCTTATTAAATGGATAAAATAAATAATAATTATAATAATAAAGAATTATTACAATTATGGCATCAGATTATTATATTATTAAATAAATATAATAATATAATTTGGGTGTTGGTAAACACATGTAAGCTTTTAGTAAAAACACGTAAGCCCTTACGTGTTTTTACTAAAAATGTTAAGGCCAAAAATGACAATAACAATGCCATTTATGGAATTTTTAAGGCTATAAATTCCATTTATGGAATTGGTAAGGCTATAAATGACATTAATAATTCCATAAATGGCATTAATGGCCTTAAAAATGCCATTCATGGCATTGTTAATGTCATTTATAGCCTTAAAATTTCCATAAATGGCATTTTTAATGTCATTTGTGGCCTTAACAATGCCATAAATGGCATTAATGGCCTTAAAAATACCATAAATGGCATTAACAATTCCATTGATGGAATTAATAATGCCCTTTATTGCATTTATAATGCCATTAATGGCCACAAAAATTCCATAAATAGGCATATTTCATTTAAAAACCACCCCTTATGTCTTTTTAACATATAATTACGTGTTTTCACCATAAATTGGTAAAAACACGTAAGGTATTACGTGTGTTTACCAACACCCTATAATTTATATAGTAAAAATAAATATATTAATATATTTAAATCTCTTTATTATTGTTACCAACAAATAATAAATCTTAAAAAATTGTTTTTTAATAATGAAAAATAGTTAATAACAATAATATTACCAATATCAATGTTATATATTAATATAAATACTATTTATACTAATAAAAGAATTATTAAGAGTAATAATAGATATAACTTATTATAAAAGGGAAAATAACCTACTTTTTGCACTTAATATAATAATTCTGAAACTATTTACACCAAAAGTTTTAAATACAACTTATCAAAATTGTATTTACAAAATAAAATAAGAGAAATTACAAATATTCTTAATTTTACATGGAAAATAAGATTTATAGAGAAATATAGCAAAAACTATTAAACAAATTGAGTAATCACATCAAGATTTATGATTATAATAAAGATTACGTTTTATCTTTGATAATATAAATTATTGATATATAAAGAACAAAGATTTTACCTTTTTATTTAATATTTTATTGTTTTTGATGTGTCTAAGGGGGAAATATAGTAAAAAGGGCTCTATTTATAGTAAATTTCTCACTTCTAGAGTCCATAAGGCCTTTATTAGACGTGTACTGATGGTATCCACTGTAAATGATTAGTATTTTAAGGCTTAGTGATGATTACATCATGATCAAACCATCTTATCTCATTATTATGCCATTATTTAGAGTTATCACTATAACTCTAAGTTTGATGACATCATAGGCTTTGCAGAAACCTAAGCTTTGTGGATCTTATTATTATTAATCATAATCTCATAGTATTCACCAGCTTGATCACTCATATAACCTCAAAACCTAAAATAAGATTACAATAAGTGATCATAAATGATCAATTTTAATCCTAAAATTTGATCATTGTGAACTTTTAAGTTATACACACTACAGCCATTCAGAGAGTGAATTCTGATAGCTTTAAATGTAGTTATTAAATTTCCAAGATCATTGCATTACATCATTAAAGCTCTATTTTTGATCATTTTTCTTTTATCTCATCTTTTCTGTTGAAATTCAATATTTTACACTTCAAACCTTGCTTTCAGGGGGTTTTACCTTGAATATTATGATAAAAAGGGACATCATTCTTCACATATGAGCTAGTAGATCCTGAATATCCACTTCATTTTCAGTTTGGACCACTTTCACAACAAAGTAGTCAACAGCTCTAGCAATTTTGTTCAATAAACCCTTACAAGTTATAGCTTTATTTATAACTTTTCAAATAACATTAATATCTGTTTTTTACAGTAATTACATGTTACCTTTTTTGGTTTGACTCTCTATCATGTATTCTTTGAGAGATATTAGCTAAAAATCATCAATGTATGCACTGACCAAAAATGTGCATATATTCAGCTTAATTCCCTAAGTATTAGCTTTAGAGAAATGAAACAAAAAAAATTATGTGTATGCTTTCATGGGTAATCCAATTATGCAATTTATTTCACATGTTGGTTCATTAGTTTCTGAGATAAATAAGAATTTATGTCCTTCTATGGCATTTTTAGCTTATTACTCATTAGTTATTGACTTTACAGATATGCTATAAAATTAAATATGCGTCTTGTATCATGGGGAATCTAATGGTGTAATTTATTTAACATTTTCTTCATAATATTCTAAGTTAATTCATAATTTATTCTTTTTTATGGTGTTTTTACTTATATTAAGATAATTATTTGGAGGAATAATTATTGTAAAGTTTTTCTTGTGACCTTCTTGGATATGTGGTCATATCTCAAAGGCTCAAATTCCCTACCACCAAAAAAGATTGTACTACAATATGATATAGTTAATTAGGGTATCGTCCACTGTCCTACCTCTTCATTAGATGCTTTCAGTCTTGAAGCTCAATAATTCTTAACTCTTTTATCCTTTAGGTCTTCTTTCATGTCTTAACCCTCTTAGTAGCTTCTCAGAATTAGTTATATCTTTCTCAAGTATCCATTCATCTTCTTGAGCTTGGTTTCTATACCTTGTAAGGTATTCCCTTTCTTTTTTTTCTCTTGTCCTTCTTTCTTTAATGACTTTTACAATTTTCTTTTCTTCTCCTTCTTCTAGGGGGGTATTTCAAGTGTGGGTTTATTTCTTAGTGTAAATAAATCTTTGTCACTTGAGCTGTAAGGTTTTATCAGACTTACAGGGAAATTTTGGTGTTTGTTCATAAGCTCACCTGTTAGTTCTAATTGCAAAGCATTAGTTTCATTTAGTGCTTTTATCATAAATGGTCCTGCAAAGAAATCTTTCAATTTCTTTGGGCCTTTGATATTATTAAAATTCAGAGTTGATACCAAACCCAAGTCTCTTACTTTAAAGTCAGGTGGTTTATGAATTTTATCCCATCTCTCTTTTGCATATTTAAAACAGTCTTGCATACATCTATTTGCATGATGTCTTGCTTTGTCAAGCTATATTTTAAAACTCCTTGCTGTTAGATGTATATCCACTAAGTCCTTTTTGAGGGTATCATGAGGAAGTCTTGGATTCCAACCTTTCTTTAACATTTCTGGTGTTTCTCCAATTGAAGAATGGAATGATTCTTTATATGCCAGTTCAAGAGCTGGTATTGGGGTACACCAATCATGGATAAAGCCATCAGAGTCTTTGAATTTTAGTCCATAAGCACAGAATCTTCTGATCATGTCTTCTAAGGTCTGTATCATTATTTCTGCTAGACCATCAGTTTGAGGGTTGTAAGCTGTTGAGAATTATAAATTTGTTCCAAACAGGTTATGGAGGTTTGTCCATAATGCTGAAGTGATTTTTGGGTCTCTGTCACTTATGATATGTTGGAATAAGCCTGTGTAGCTGATAAATCTATTCCATATCATTATTTCTGTGTCCATAGCTGTGTCATCTTTATGAAATGGTAAGAACATTTTAAGTTTTTCTGTATCTATCAGCCAGTACTAGGCATGCATTATAACCCCTGTCTCCTCCTGGGGGTAACGCTGTTACCCAATCCATATGAACTATTTCCCATGGGGATTTTGGTTCTTATATTTGGATCATCATTCCAAATTTCTTTCCTGTGTCTCTGTTTTCTTTTTGACATTTGTCGCAGGTTTGTCAGTATTCTGCAGCATCTTTTCTCCAGTTTGGCCACCAAGCGCAGGTTTGAACCCTTTCCAGTGTCCTATCTTCTGAGAGATGTCCAGATGAAACACTATCATTACATTCATGTAATATAGTATTTATCAAGGTTCTATCTTTTAAGGTCATAACACATGTGTGTTCTGTACTATGATACAGTATTCCATCAAGGATGTGGAATCTTCTTTCATCATATGCTTTTTTCCTTATTTCATCTAATTTGGATGAGAGTGATCAGTCTTTGCATTCTTTCATCAGAAGTTGGCATAGGATATGACAGTTCTTATCCATCTAATAGCTTTCTTTAACTTGATTCAAGAATTCTGTGCCAATGTCTGTGATACATATGCCTTCTATATGGTGCTCTTCCTGTGGTACCCTTGCTGGGTTTTCAGGTTTATTTGCTAAATACCAACTACTAAGACCATCTGCATTTTTATAAATATTTCCAGATTTATGAGCTATAGTGATATTGCCTCTATATTCTTGGATAGCAATTTTCCATCTTATCATATGTCTATTTGGTGTCTTCAGGTTTAACAAATATTTTACAGCATTACAGTCTGTAATTACATCAAACACTGTACCATCCAAATAATAATGTAATTTTTCTAAAGCCCACACTAAGCAAAAAAAATTCCATTTGGCTTGCTCCATACCTTGCTTCTGTTGGCTTAATTTGACTTGAAATGAAGCAAATTGGTCCTTTAACAGGTTTATCATTGATGATTTGTGTCTGGTGTAGTGCAGCACCTCATCCTTTTTCACAAGCATCAATGTATAGTTTGAAAGGTAGTTTTCAATCTGGAATTGGGATAAATGGGGCATTTTTGAGTGCATTTTTCAATTCCTCATATGCTTTGACTCTTTGTTCAGTCATTTCATAAACTGTCTGTTGGTAACACATTTTATATAAGTATTTTGCAATTCTTGAAAGCTTTTTAATATGCTGTCTGTAGTAACTAGCAGATCCTAGAAATGATTGCATTTCTTTTTTGGTTTGGGGAATTGGTTTCAGTAGTCCTTCTGCTACCTTGTTTTTATCTATGCCCAAGCTTAGTCCAGATACAACATGTTTTAGTGCTTTAAGCTCACTATATTCAAAACTACACTTTTTGAGGGAAATTTTCATATTCACTTGGACTATCTTTTGTAGTACTCTTTCTAGTCTTGTTAAGTGAATTTCCCAAGTTTCTGAGAAAATTATGATATCATCAATATATATGATTAACCATCCTTCTGATAGCTCTTTGGGAAATATGGTGTTCATCATCCTTTGATAATGGGAAGGTGCATTTTTTATACCAAATTGCATCCTTAAATATTCATATATCCCACAGTGGACTATTATCCTCAGTAGTTTCTTAGCATTTTCTGTCAAGACATCTTGATGAAATCCTTTCAGAGCATCCATGCCTCTACCTGTTCATTATGTCCTACTTTCCTTAATACCCCAAGGTCCATTAATTATTTAATGTGTATCTCTAAGGCTTCTCTAGCTCTTGGGCTAGCTGGGTAAGCTGGTGTCCTTAACAGAGGTGCATAAGGCTTTTCTACATTGAGGATAATTTCTACTTCATGTCCAATAATGGCACCTAGTGGCTCTTTGTCAGTTGCAAAGGCATCTTTTTATTTGAATAAGAGGTCAATCAATTTTTCTTTCATTTTTTCTGTTAATTCTGGATTGAATTCTGCCTCTTTAAGTTGGTTCCTTATGAAAAAGTCTTTTTATGGGCTTTTCTCTTCTTTTTTTATGACTTTGATTTGTTTCTTGTTATTTAAAAACCCAAACATTTTCCTCTAATTGTCTCCTATGGTAAGATTTTGGTCTTTTTTATTTGAGATATCTATGCCATAAATTGACAAGTAATCATTTCCAAGTATAAAGTGGTTTCTAGTACAGTTGTCCATTACTACGGACTCCACTTTCACTCTTATAAATTGTGAAGGGTGAAGAAAAATTAGTGTTAAGTCAATTATTTAAAGGGGATTCATGCTTTCACTTTCACTACTAAATTTTACTCCTTGGATTGGTATAATTTTTCTTCCCAATGTGGTACAATTTATTTCAAATGATTTTTACCAACACTTGTATGGTATGCTCCTGTATCCAAGTTCACTTTTGCCTCTTGGTTTCCAACTATGACAATTCTTATACTTGACTTTCCAGCTGTATATCCCATTCCTTTTGCTGGTTTGGTTCTATACAGTTTGGCATCCTGTATGTTTGTAAGGATTGTATCAGATGTTCCAACTTGTGGTAAGTTTGATTTAAAATCTAATACTTCATATATTAAAGTAATATTATTAATTTGTGCATTAATTATATTGATTCCATCACTTTCAGAAGTTTCTGACTCTTCAGTGTCTTTTTCAAACTCTGATTCTTCTTCTTTGTCATTGTGGTCATCTGTTTCCACAATTTCATTGATCTTTGCTTTTTTGAGGCAATTATTGGCTAAGTGTCCAATACCTCCACATTTTTGGAATTTTCTTTCCTCATTACTTTTAGGTGTATTGGCTTTAAAAGGTTCTCTTCATTTATCTTTCTTGATAAATAGTTTATTTGGCCTTTTGATGTCCACTTTTTTCCAAGCTCTACCAATTTTAGTTCTTGTCACTATATCTTCCAGTGCATTGATATATTCCTCTTTGGAGCATGGTTCTATGCACCTGCTTCTCAGGGCATTTCCCAATTCCCCTCCACATTTCTTAAGTATCTTCATATGCACCATTGTTTGTGACATTTCTTGGTACAGTGCATTCAATCTTTCAACTTTTTTTAAGAACCAAGTCAAAGGTTTATCCTTATCTGGATCAAAGAAGGAATTTTCAAATGCATTTTCTATTTAGTAACTCCAGGCCTCATTTGCCAATTTGGTCATTATTTTATTTTGGTACCAAGACTAGGTATTTTTACCATTGGTTTGTCTTATGCCATAATAACATCTTTTTGCATATTTTTCAAATAATGAATGTAATCTTGCAGTGATTAATTCATCTGGTATGGCATAATCTTCTTGTAACATATCAATTGTTTTAATGAACAACACATGGTCATATTCACCTTCACCTGTGAATGTTGGCCATTCTTTTAATTGAGATGCTTCTTTCATTAAGACTTGGTTATTGTCTTGATGACTCAAGTCTGTCATGAATGGCTTTGTTATTTCTTCTTTTGGTTTAACATGACTTCTTATGTGAGAAAATGGGGTTGATAACTTTGGAATATTTAAGTTAGCCTCATTTATTTTATCCATTTTCTCAGTAATAAGTCTTATTTAACTTTGAATGTCATCTTTAAGATTCATTCTTGCTTCATCACTTTATTCTACATGGTCTAGAAGTAATTTTATATTTGATGAAGTTTTTTCTTCAAATTTTCAACAGAAATACTTAATTTGTTTAATTTTTCTGTTGAATTGTCAATTCTCACATCATAATTGATTGTTAAAGTTTTTTCTTTAATATATTTTATGTATTTATACAGTTCTTGTTGTCCTTGTATTGAATCTTGAGTATTGTCAATGAGAATTTTTGGTTTGTTATTTTCAACCATAAATTTAATGTTATCAATTTCTTTTTTGTTTTGTATAAAAAATTTTGTTAAAGATGATAAGCTTTTATTTATTTCTTGTATGGATAAGATACTATTTTTGATTTCTTTAAGAGGTAAGATACTATTTTTAATTTCAGTTAAAGTATTTACAACATCAGGAGACAAAGTTATTTCCTTGGGGAATGAGGTTGTCTCATTCTTTGTTCCTCTTTGTAAGGTTTGTCTATGAAACTCTTGATAATAGTAGCAATATCAAGAGTACTATGACTGTCCTCAGTAGAAAAATATAATATAATAAAATATTATAACCACAAATTTAAATATAATTATTAAAAATAATTATATATATAAATTTAATTATTAATATAATAATATAATAATAAAAAAAAATAATAATTATAATAAATTATAATTATTCTATTATTGTTATAGTCACTGACAGTTATAACAATAAGAAGTGTAAAGCTCTTAATGAGACAATTACACGTGGAAAATATGAATATTAACCACTTATAAATAATATAGATATTATTCATAAAAAGAATTAAACACACACTGTGCAGAAATAATTCTTTTAGAATAAAAATTCTATATAAAAAAAACTAATACTAGATAAAAAAATATAGAGTTCTAGAGAAAACTTACTTATAAGATTTATTTAATATAATAAGTCAAAATACAACAGTTATAATATTCAATAATAATTATAAGTTAAAAACACGTCAAAAATCAATAAATTTAAAGATAAAACAACTTTTAATAATATAAATTATGATTTAAGAGTTTTAGAGAGGAATTTGTGGATTTTAAAAGATATTTAAAATGATAATTTTATATAATAAAATATATTATTGGTGATTACAACAATAATCTAAATTCTATGACTTCAATTCTTCAATTTCAATAAATAAAGAATAAAAATAACTTAAGAATTACTTTTAATAATAAGATTTTATATTTAATAAAACTTTACCTGTTTAAATTTCTAATATGATTGTATTTGATAATGAATGATGGACAAAAACAGTGATGAAAAGACTCTTTTTATGTCTTCAGGGCAGCTCTCATGATTCATAATGATTGTAGAGGGCGTGCTCAGGTCAAAACTGAAAAACCATGCTTAAAAATAGAGTTCTTAACTTAAGGCAACTTATTTTTACTTCCAATTTACAGTTACCAGTGTTATTCTTAACTCCAAGTAACTTTAATCCTCATTTAGTTTAATTATTTTAAGTTTCAATATAAAATAAGTTTATTTATATTAAAGTTCATTACATGAACAACTTGAAATTAGAGTTTCAAGCAGAAATCTTTTAAACTCAATTTTTAATTAATTTTTAAAGAAATCATAATTTTTTTTAAGCTTAATTAAAAGAGTAAATTTCCAGGCTAATTACCCAGGAAATTTATTTATAAAAGATACTTAAAATTGAATTTATATATTGATAATATGCAATTCTAAGTTGTGTGAAATTTTCAAGCAAATCCATTAAGAATTGGATTTTTAATGAATTTTTGAAGTTATTGCTATTTTTCCACGTAAAATAGCAATACACACCAAACCTTAAGTTTTGATAAGGTTTTAATGCTTGAAACTTTAAAGTTTTAAGCTTAATTAAGCTCTGACAGTTCTTAAAACCTTGATTTCAAGCCTGCATATTGGGATTTACCCTTTGGCAGCTTGAAATTCCTGTCCAAATTGGGATAAAACCAGTTTAAACCTTAAGGTTGGATCAAAGTCTAATCTTAAAGTTTAAATAAGGTTGAAAATCCTCCAATACAGGTGGACAACCTTAATTGAGTCCTTGCAGATCCAAAAAGTTGGGTACCCCAACTCTATTTGGTCTTTTTCCTTTGTCCCACCTTTTTGCGTGTATTTTGCCCTTTTATTTATTTAAAGCCATACCATTGCTTTAAACCCTTTTAAATTGAGCTCACACAGGATTTACATTCTGTATGGCAAATCCTTAGCCAATTCAGTAAATATACACCACACCTCAATTTTAACTAAAATTTTGGTAAAGTTGCATAAACCTTATGTAACTTTAAATTTAAGCTTAATTAAGCTTAAATTTAACAATTTTAAAAAATGTTAAAAAAGCTACATTGGTACTGTGAGATTCTTAAATCTTCCAATAACACAAGAAATAAGTGTTTTTGGGTATAACACCCTATGGGTGTACCCTAGGTTATTTTTGGTGTAGAATCCAGAAATGACATAATAATTATAACTTTGTTTATTCAAAAAAAGTTATACTTATTTTTTGTTATTTTTTATTTTAAATTCAACTAAAAAGTCTGTTTAAGACAAAATTAACTGTCTGTAAAATCATTTGTGGCCTTATGGGTATGTTATACATACCTCACAGGCTCACATTCCCTACCACCAAAAAAAAATTGTACCACAATTTTTCTTTGTAGTATACCCCCAAGTTATTGGGGGGGGTATAATCCACTGTCCAACCTCTTCACTTATACTTTTCAAGTATGTAAAGCACACAATTCAAACTTTTTACTGAGAAATTGGTCTTCTCTCATGTCTGAATCTTCTGAGAAACTTTTGGGAATCAGGTATTTTACTTTCTTCAATCCACTCATCTTCATGTTGTGGATTTCTGTACCTGACTAAGTATTCTCTTTCATTTTTGCCCCTAAGTCTTCTTTCTTTTAAGACTTTCAGTACTTTCTTTTCCTCACTTGGTTCAAGTGGGGGTACCTCTAAGGGTGTTTCATTTGTTAAAGGAAATAATTCCTTATCACTTGAAGTGTAATGCTTTACAAGACTGACAGGAAAAGCTGGATGTTTATTTCCTAACTCTCCTGACAGTTCCACTTGTACTGCATTTGTCCCATGAAGGGCTTTGATAATAAATGGTCCTGCAAAGGAATCTTTCAATTTCTTTGGACCTTTAATATTATTAAAGTTCAAGGTTGAAACTAGTATTAAGTCCCCTACTTTGAATTCTGGGGTTTTATGACTTTTATCCCATTTCTGTTTAGCATATTCAAAGGCATCATTCATGCTTTGATTTGCATGGTGCCTCACTTTAACAAGCAACAATTTAAAGCTTGAAGCAGTTGGATGAATATCAACTAGATCTTTCTTCAAAGTATCAACTGTAAGTTTGGGGTTCCATCCTTTTTCCAACATTGCAGGAGTCTTGCCTGTGGAAGCATGGATGGAGGTCTTATAGGCTAATTCCAATGCTGGTATAAGAGTACACCAATCATGGGTAAAGCCGTCAGAATCTTTAAACTCCAGGCCATAAGCACAAAATCTTCTGATCATGTCCTCAAGGGTTTGAATCATTCTTTCTGCTAACCCATCTGTTTGTGGATGGTATGCTGTTGAGAATGATAATTTTGTACCCAAAAGCTTATGTAAATTATTCCATAAGGCTGATGTAAATTTTGGGTCTCTACCACTAATGATGTTTTTAAAGAGACCAGTATGGGATATTACTCTATTCCAGATTAAAAGAGCTGTATCCATAGCTGTGTCATCTTTGTGACATGGTAAAAAGATTGGTGTTTTTCTATATCTGTCTACAATAACAAGACATGCATTGTAACTTTTATCACCTCCAGGTGGTAAGGCAGTTACCCAATCCATGTGAACCACTTCCCATGGGGTACTTGGTTCTTGAATATGGATCATTAAGCCAAATCTTTTACCAGTAGCTTTATTGGCTTTCTGGCATCTATCACAACTGTGACAGTACTCAATGACATCTTTTCTCCAAGATGGCCACCAGGCACATGTCTTAATTCTTTCCATTGTTCTGTCTTCAGACAGATGTCCAGAATAAATGTTATCATGGCATTCTAGTAGTATTGTGCTAATCAACATCCTACTAGATAGGACCATGACATATGTGTGTTTAGACCTATGGTATAATATACCATCAAATAAATGGAATCTTCCGTTGTCATAAGATGTTTTCCAACTATCATCCAGAGAATTAGCCAATGCTGCATCTTTGCAATCTTTGTCAAGTAGAGAAGTAAGTATATGGCAATTTTTATCTTGCTTATAGCTTTCTCTAACTTCATCAAAGAATTCTGTTCCAACATCTGTGATATTAATTTCTTCAATTGGAATTTGAGGTTCTGCACTTGTAGGAACATAGGCAGGATTGTCAGATGTATTGGGTAATGCCCATCTACTCAAGCCATCAGCATTCTTGTGAATATTTCCAGCTTTATGTACTATGGTCATATTTCCTCTGTACTCCTGTATAGCAATTTGCCATCTTAACATGTGTCTGTTTCGAGTTTTCATGTTAAGAAGTGATTTAACTGCATTACAATCAGTAATTACTTCAAACACACTACCATCAAGATAGTAATGAAGTTTCTCCAGAGCCCAAACAAGGCAAAGGCACTCCATTTGGCTAGCTCCATATCTGGCCTCAGTAGGTTTAATTTGTCTTGAAATAAAACAAATTGGACCCTCATAAGGCTTGTCATTGACAATTTGAACTTGATGAAGAGCAGCTCCTAAACCATCACCACATGCATCAATATACAGCTTGAAAGGAAGTTTCCAATCTGGCATTAATAATAATGGTGCATTGGTCAAGGCATACTTGATTTTATCATATGCTTGAATTCTCTCCTGTGTCATTTCAAAAACAGTTTGTTGATCACAAATTCTGTATAATGATTTGGCATGGATTGCAAAATCTTTAAGGTGTTGCCTGTAATAACTGGCAAACCCTAAGAAAGACATCATTTCTTTTTTGTTCTGGGGCATTTGTTTCAGTAAAGCTGCAGCCACTTTGTTTTTATCAACACCAAGGCTCAGTCCTGAGACTACATGTCCTAGAGCGTTTAACTCATGAAATCCAAAATTACACTTTTTAAGAGAAATTTTCATGTTCACTTGCAAGATTTTCTTAAGTACTAATGAAAGTCTCTCTAAATGTAATTGCCAGGTTTCTGAACAAATTATAATGTCATCAATATAAATGATTAACCATCCCTCTGATAATTCATGTGGGAAGATAGTGTTCATCATTCTCTGGTAATGAGAGGGTGCATTTTTAATTCCAAAAGGCATCCTCAAATATTCATAAATACCACAATGAGCAATTATTCTCAATAATTTCCTAGCATGAGGTGTCAAAACATTCTGGTGAAAGCCTTTTAGAGCATCCATAGAAGTGATGAATCTTGCTTTGGATAATTGAGTCAAAGTCTCATGAATTCTAGGGATTGGATACCTGTCTGGAATAGTGTAGGTATTCAGTGCTCTAAAATCACCAGCCATCCTTGACTTATCATTATGCCAAGTAATGATTACTGGAGCTGTGACTTCAACTTCCTCATTGTGCCCAGCTTTTCTAAGAACTCCCAGTTTCATTAGTTCATTAATATGATTTTCTAATGCTTCTCTAGCCCTAGGGCTAGCTGGGTAAGCTGGTCTCCTTAATAGTGGCAGATAAGGCCTTTCCACATTAAGCATAATGTCCACCTCATGGCCTTTGATAGCCTCAAGTGGTTCATTATCAGAAGCAAAGGCTTCTCTATATTGAAATAAAATTTCAATAAGTTCTTCCTTCATTTCTGGTGTTAATTCAGGACTAATTTGTGCTTCACTTAACTGATCTGACACAAATTTGTCTTTGTTAACATTTTTCACTTGTTTAATGACAGTGATTTCTCTTCTTTCTGGAGAAAAAGCAAATTTTTGCCTTTTATTTTCCCCTATAGTGAAATATCTGTCTTTATGATTATTAATATCAATACCATGAATATTGAGATAATCATTTCCAAGTATAAAGTGTTGTGAAGTACAATTATTCATAACAACAAATTCAGCTTTCAATCTTATACTTCCTGCAGGATGAGGAAATATTATTGCTGCTTCAAATATACCCAAAGGGTGCATGTTTTGGCTAGCACTGCTGAATCTTATACCTTCAATTGGCATCAACTTGTCTTGCCAATTAGTATAAATCTTGTCAAGATAATCTTTTCCAACACAAGTGCAAAAAGCACCTGATTCAAGATGTATCTTGGCTTCTATGTTATTTATCACAATATTAGTGATACAAGATGACCCAGCTGTATAACCTTTACCTCTGGCAGGTTTGGTTTTTTGCATTTTGGCATCTTGCACATGTATGAGATCCATGCATTCATCACTGTACTGTGGTAAGTGAGTATGTAACTCAGTGACTTCAAAAGAAACATTAATATTTTCTATACTAAGTTCTTCTAATACTTCTTCTTCTGAAGGTTCAGAATCACTTTCATGTAAGGATACACCAGTTTCTTTTGTGTCTTCCACTTTTTCAATATTTATCTCATTTACTCTTGTCTTTTTGGGACAAGTGTTTTCCAAATGAGCTGTACTTCCACATTTATGACATTTCAAAGGAGGTCTGTCATTTGGTTTATTTGGTTTTGAAATTGGTTTCCCACTAGTCTTGTTGTCTATTGGGGGTTTATACCAATTTCTTCCAATTTTTGTTCTAGTAGTGATATCCTCCATAGCATTCATATAATCCTCTGTAGAGCAAGGCTCAATACATCTGCTTCTTATAGCATGCTCAAGGTCACCACCACATTTTCTTAATATCCTTTTATGTACCATTGTTTCAGACATATCAGGATGAAGGGCAGTTAATCTGTCCTTCTGTTTAAGAAACCAAGACATGGGCCTGTCCCTCTCAATATTGAAAATGGCTTCTTCAGAAGAATTTTCCATTCTAAATCTCCAGGAATCATTTGCCCATTTGGAAATAATTTGTTCTTTCCACCAAGGCCAAGAATGTTTACCATGGTCTTGTCTCATCTTATAATACCATTTCTTTGCTGATTTGGTAAATAATGAGTGTAATCTGGCACTTATGTATTCATCTGGTAGGTTAAAGTCTTCTTTGAACATATCAATTGTTTTCATAAATTCCATATGATTATATTCTCCTTCACCACTGAAGGTTGGCCATTCCTCTAATCTTGCAATGTCTTTAAAATTGCAAGCAGTTTCCACATCATTACTTGAAATTGTGTGATGTAAATCATTATTCAAGTTAAGAACATTCCTGTCAAGAAATGGTGTGGATTGAATATCTTCTTTCAATTCAAGTCTTGCTTTATCACTTTTTTCCAATTGTTCTTGAAAAAGAGCTGCATTGTGACCAGTTGAATTTTCCAAGTTTTGCACTTGTATTTTCAATTCTTTCAACTGTCCAGTTATAAAAGAAATTGAATGTTCATCTGGTTGATTGAGTAAGGTAACTTTAAACTCAAGTCTTTCACAAATTTGCGTCAAAGACAAAATATTTGCCTTATTAACATTTTCAAGGCCAATTATGGTCTTTTGTTGGCCTTTTACTTGTAATATTTCATTACCCAACTTCTGTTGGACATGATCAAATGCTTTAAATTTTGCCATAATTTCTTTATTACAAGATTCAAAGTAGGTTACAAGCTTTACAAGGTCCATTTCTTTGGAAAGGATTGGTTCAATCTTTCCTCCTCCTTGTTTTTGAATTCCATCAAAGTTCTTGCCATATTGAACACATTGTCCATGGCTGTTTTCTCTTTCTTGGAATTCTGTAATTCTGTGGGTAAGGCTTGTTCCACTTGGGCTTTGCCTTTCCCTTTGCCTTCTGCTTGCCCTTTTGGTTGGTTTTTGGGGCTTGCTTGGGCTTGTTTGGCACTGGTTGAGGCGGATTTTTGCTGGTGGATGCTTGAGGAGCTTCCACTGGGCTGTTGTCCTTGCCTTGAGCCAATTTCTTCTTCTGATCTTCTGACAACATGCTTTGGTTTTTCAACCAAGCTTTTATCTGTTGGACTTGTCCTTTGACAGACATTGGTGTCCAACCCAGTAGAAGATCTTCTGTCTTTTCTGGCCCCATGAAATTCTTCACTTGAAGATAAGAGTTCATGGTGCCTATCCAAAGACTTGGAAGGAGTTCCCACTCTTGTTTTTTTGATGCCAGGAACCAGTTTTTCCATTGGGATTGATAAATTTCCACAGCTGCCTGTTGGAAATGGTTCAGGTCTAACAGCAATAGCAGTTATTTCAGCTTCTGGACTCTCAAGAAGAGGTTCAAAGGTGTTGGCTAACCTTTGGGAACTGGTGGAAGTTCTGGCATCCTCCATTTGTGCCTCTCCTCTGGGAGGACATTCTTGCCTTTTGGATTTGTGGCTGGAATGTCCTGGTCCAGATCCATTTGATTGGATGGAGTAGTTGCTTCCACTTCTAGTAGGAGTCATTTTACGTCAATTTTAATAAAAAATAGAGTAAAAATTGAATTGAATTCACCTGCAGGACCTTTAAAGGGTTCTTTGGTTATTAAACCCCTTGGTGCTGGACTGGTTTGAATTTCAATACTGGACTCTGAGGCTTCAGAGTCTGAAGAACTTTCTCTGATGGAAGACACTAGAGAAAAATTAAAAATATAAGTTATTTTATCAAATAATAAAAATAACTTATAAACTCAACTTATTTAATAAAGTTGTTTTTATGTAATTTATGGCAAATTACGTCAAAAATAAAGAAAAATGTCTAAGATAAAAAGAAAAAATGTTTTTAACAAAGATTTTTATTTTTAAAGATTTTTTATTTGATTTATTATTTTCTTTAAAGAAATAATAATTATGCAATTAACAAGTTAATTAATCAAAATTATATTATTATTCACTTTATACTAGAATAACTCAAAGAATAAATTTCAAGTCTGTGATGTGAAAAAGCCACTAGTTAGACAAAAGAAATTTATTCCAAGTCACTCAATAGTATATTGTTTCAAACAATATTTTTAAGAAAAAATAACTTTATTAATATTATAAAGATTATTTATAAGGGATAAGTCCCAAAAAAGCCAATATTAAGACAAATATGGCAATTTTAAGTCAAAAAACAGTAAAATAAGGTCTAGAATATGATTTATGTCCCAAAAATTGGTTTAAAATCACGGCCAGGCCCCCAAATGTAAGGTTTGTCTATGAAACTCTTGATAATAGTAGCAATATCAAGAGTACTATGACTGTCCTCAGTAGAAAAATATAATATAATAAAATATTATAACCACAAATTTAAATATAATTATTAAAAATAATTATATATATAAATTTAATTATTATTATAATAATATAATAATAAAAAAAAAATAATAATTATAATAAATTATAATTATTCTATTATTGTTATAGTCACTGACAGTTATAACAATAAGAAGTGTAAAGCTCTTAATGAGACAATTACACGTGGAAAATATGAATATTAACCACTTATAAATAATATAGATATTATTTATAAAAAGAATTAAACACACACTGTGCAGAAATAATTCTTTTAGAATAAAAATTCTATATAAAAAAAACTAATACTAGATAAAAAAATATAGAGTTCTAGAGAAAACTTACTTATAAGATTTATTTAATATAATAAGTCAAAATACAACAGTTATAATATTAAATAATAATTATAAGTTAAAAACACGTCAAAAATCAATAAATTTAAAGATAAAACAACTTTTAATAATATAAATTATGATTTAAGAGTTTTAGAGAGGAATTTGTGGATTTTAAAAGATATTTAAAATGATAATTTTATATAATAAAATATATTATTGGTGATTACAACAATAATCTAAATTCTATGACTTCAATTCTTCAATTTCAATAAATAAAGAATAAAAATAACTTAAGAATTACTTTTAATAATAAGATTTTATATTTAATAAAACTTTACCTGTTTAAATTTCTAATATGATTGTATTTGATAATGAATGATGGACAAAAACAGTGATGAAAAGACTCTTTTTATGTCTTCAGGGCAGCTCTCATGATTCATAATGATTGTAGAGGGCGTGCTCAGGTCAAAACTGAAAAACCATGCTTAAAAATAGAGTTCTTAACTTAAGGCAACTTATTTTTACTTCCAATTTAAAGTTACCAGTGTTATTCTTAACTCCAAGTAACTTTAATCCTCATTTAGTTTAATTATTTTAAGTTTCAATATAAAATAAGTTTATTTCTATTAAAGTTCATTACATGAACAACTTAAAATTAGAGTTTCAAGCAGAAATTTTTTAAACTCAATTTTTAATTAATTTTTAAAGAAATCATATTTTTCTTTAAGCTTAATTAAAAGAGTAAATTTCCAGGCTAATTACCCAGGAATTTTATTTATAAAAGATACTTAAAATTTGATTTATATATTGGTAATATTAAATTCTAAGTTGTGTGAAATTTTCAAGCAAATCCATTAAGAATTGGATTTTTAATGAATTTTTGAAGTTATTGCTATTTTCCCACGTAAAATAGCAATACACACCAAACCTTAAGTTTTGATAAGGTTTTAATGCTTGAAACTTTAAAGTTTTAAGCTTAATTAAGCTCTGACAGTTCTTAAAACCTTGATTTCAAGCCTGCATATTGGGATTTACCCTTTGGCAGCTTGAAATTCCTGTCCAAATTGGGATAAAACCAGTTTAAACCTTAAGGTTGGATCAAAGTCTAATCTTAAAGTTTAAATAAGGTTGAAAATCCTCCAATACAGGTGGACAACCTTAATTGAGTCCTTGCAGATCCAAAAAGTTGGGTACCCCAGCTCTATTTGGTCTTTTTCCTTTGTCCCACCTTTTTGCGTGGATTTTGCCCTTTTATTTATTTAAAGCCATACCATGGCTTTAAACCCTTTTAAATTGAGCTCACGCAGGATTTACATTCTGTATGGCAAATCCTTAGCCAATTCAGTAAATATACACAACACCTCAATTTTAACTAAAATTTTGGTAAAGTTGCATAAACCTTATGTAACTTTAAATTTAAGCTTAATTAAGCTTAAATTTAACAATTTTAAAAAATGTTAAAAAAGCTACATTGGTACTGTGAGATTCTTAAATCTTCCAATAACACAAGAAATAAGTGTTTTTGGGTATAACACCCTATGGGTGTACCCTAGGTTATTTTTGGTGTAGAATCCAAAAATGACATAATAATTATAACTTTGTTTATCCAAAAAAAAGTTATACTTATTTTTTGTTATTTTTTATTTTAAATTCAACTAAAAAGTCTGTTTAAGACAAGATTAACTGTCTGTAAAATCATTTGTGGCCTTATGGGTATGTTATACATACCTCACAGGCTCACACTCTTTGTCCTTGAATTCCATCAAGGTTCTGGCAATGTTGAAGACATTGTCCATGGCATCTTTTTGGATTTTTGTGATCCTGTAACTTAGGGAATATGGTTTCCTCCAATTCTTTTTCTTTCTCTTCTTCCCTTCTTGGGGAAGGTGGTTGGCTTGAGTCTTGCTGGTAGAAGCTACAGGGGCTTCTTCCTTGCTTGCCTCTTTCTTTTTGGCATGGTATTCCTTTATCTTCTTGATTTGAGGCTTGGATCATAGTGGATTCCATCCATTGGATTATCTCACTATTCACTCCTCTTTGAGGAATTTTTTCAGGATATTCCAGGAGTTCATCACTCCTTGGTGGATTTGTGGCAACATTTTGCAATCTTTGTTCTTGTATACTGTGTAATACTGCTTGTACTGGCTCATATAAATGTCTATTTGAGCCCTCTGAATGTGATTTGTCTCTGTGGGAATTACTCATACTTAGTTCCAATTCTGTTTCAGAAATCATGGGTATATCTGGGACTTGCCTTTTGGATATGGTACTTCCTTGTGTGTATTCTGTTACACTGGGGATTTTTCTCTTTCTTTTACCCTTTTTAGGGAGAAATTCTACTTCTGAGTCCACCTTCAACTGATTGGATGGAGTATTGGGATCCTCTTCTAGTAGTCAGAGTAAAAATTTAAGGAAACAAAAGATTTCAGAACACAAAAAAAAATCTTTAATGGCACTTAAAAAGGAGGTACTTGAAATACTAATTTCTTAGCTTTCTTTCTCTTATTGACAATTGGAGTTGGAGAACTTGGACAAGTTTCCTCCACCAATCTCTCAACAGTGGTTTGATTATCCTCTTCTGGGTTGTCTGCAAGCACTAAAAATACAAATATATATAAGTCTTTTTCTTAAAAGTGTTATTTTTGATAAGATATGGCAATCTCCATGTAAGAATTGCTTGAATATCTTTTGAATGAATAAAATGAAGATAAAAATAACTTTTTGATTGGTCATTTTTTTTTATTATTTTTATATTTTTATTTTTAAAGAATAAAATAAAAATAAAATTATTCTTTTTAAAATTAATTTATAAATATCTTTTTTAATCACTAGAGTCTCTCAAAGAAAGTTGTTGCAAGTATAAGGATGTGAAGAACCACGTGTAAGACAGTACAATTGCTGTCCAAATGCCTCAATAGCTCTTAAAAAAAATAAATATAGAATTATTATATAATTATATAATTATAAATATAGTTTATTATTGGATAAATGCAAAATGAATCTTTTTGAAAATTTTTCAAGTAAAAATCACTGCCAGGCCCCTAAATGTAAGGTTTGACTATGAAACAATAAGTAAATATTACAAATATTTCACTTATTGTACTATGAATGTCCTTATTAAATGAATAAAAGAAATATTAATTATAATAGGAAATAATTATTACAATTATGGTGTAAGATTATTATATTATCAAATAAATATAATAATATAATATAATAAAAATAAATATATCATTATATAATAATTAATATATTTAAAGCACTTTATTATTGTTACCAACAAGTAATAAGGCGTAGAAATTGTTTCCTAATAATAAGAAACAGTTAATAACAATAATATTACCAATATTAATGTTATATATTAATATAAATAATATTTATATTAATAAAAGAATTATTAAGAGTAATAATAGAGAGAAATTATTATAAAAGAGAGAATCACCTACTTTTAGCACTTGATATAATAATTCTGAAGGAATTTGCACCAAAAAATTTAAATAAAACTTATTTAACCTGTATTTACAAAATAAAATGAGAGAAATACAAATTTTCTTAATTTTATGTGGAAAACAAGATTTATAGAGAAATATAACAATAGCAATTATGAAAATTGAGTAATCACATCAATATTGATGATTATAATAAAGATTAACTTTGGTCTTTGATAATATAAATTATTTATATTTGAAGAATCATTTTTTGACCTTTTTATTCAATTTTTGATTGTTTTTGATGTGTCTGAGGGGGAAATAGAGTAAAAAGGGCTCTATTTATAGTATATTCCTCCCTTATAGAGTCCAGCAGGCTTCTAGTAGACATGTGCTGATGGTATCCACTGGAAATTATGATTATTCTAAGTTTTAGTGATGATTACATCACAATCAAACCAGCTTATCTCATTATTACACCATTATTTAGGGTTATCACTATATGTCAGGCTAAGTCTATTATAAAAGTGTATGATAGTATTCACAAACCTTAACTATGACTATGAAATGTTAATAATATTTTGAAAAAGAATTTGATTTATGATAATAAGGGGTTAAAATAATGATGAAAGGGCTTTACTATTGTATAATAGTGGTGGTGAGCACTGCTGAAAGCCCTGGGTGCAGTATTACCAGTTGGGTTACCATAATAAGAACTACAATACTGAAGTTTAAAGTATAACCTGTTTATTTTCCAAGAGTATAGCTGTTTTTGAAAGTTGTACTATGTAGGAATTCAAGAGCAGGATGGGAATTCCTTTTCTAAAAGTGAAAAGGCCTCCTTTTATCCTGAAATGGGGTGAAAAGGCTGCTAGACCTTTTCATGTAGAGGAATTGAAGATTTTTCACTCTCAAGGACAGGCTTGTAGTTTTCAAAAAGCCTGTATAGCCTGTATTGGGCTCAGATGTGGTTTTGAAACCACATCTGGGCAGTTTTCACCAATACAAGGTGAAAATTTTCATCTGGGGGCAACACAGCCTGATTCTGACATGTATGACATATAGAATGCTTTACAGAATCTGTATGGGACCCCAGTATTGAATGAACTATGAGGTATCAAAGTAAAAACAAGATTCTTTGTCTGTTTGACACCTCATAATCAGGGTTATGGGATATTATCCCATGGTAAGGCTGTGTTGGCCAAACTGTGGGATTTTGACCTTGAATCAGCCATAGCTTTGTCAGTTTTTGATATATCAACCTCAAAATTAGTTCAGTGTGTAGCCCTGGATGTGCTCTACACAATGGTTTCTCATTTGATATGTTTATCATTGAATATGGCAAAGTTATTCCATGTACAAGATTTTTGTACATATGCGTGTTTTAGGCAAAAAGCTGTATTGGGCTTGTTTGCCTTATAGCTTTTGTTCTAGATGTGTTATGGGGAAACTAATAGTACCCTCCGATAGCCCTGATTGTTAACTTTCCAAAAAGACCCCACTTTAGGTATCTCACACTAAAACTGTAGAAGTTAGATGAGAGGTGAATATTTTATTCACCCTTATTTGGCCTGAATTTGGCCATAACTTCTGTAATACTTGTGCTAGCTCAATTTGGCTGGTACCATTGGATAGCCCTGACTTGGAGCTTTATTCTTAATACCAATTTTATGGGGTTAGGCCTCTTACTCTTTATTTAAGATGAGAGGTGAAAATTAAGGTTTATGCTCAGCAACAACTTTGAGCAGGAATAACTTTGTTATTCTTTTTACTATGGTGATGGGACTTGTATATTTGAAAAGGGGTTACTTTATTCTTTCCTTTGATACCTCTTGAGCTTATTTGGATCAGCTCCATGTTTTGATGGTATCTTGGCTATACCATTTATTTATGGTATTTGGCTGTCATGCTTGTGCTCTGGATTTTAGTCACAGGCTGACATACCCTCCCTCTAAAAAAGGCTCATCATTGATGAGACTGTTCAGTCCTCCTAGAGGCTCTTAATCTCCTTAAATTAAGGTTCCCATCTGGTATGGCATCTTCTTCAAACCATTTGTCTTTATCAGCTCTTTGGTTCTTGAATCTGACTAAGTATTGTCTCTGATCCTTACCATTAAGTCTGATCTTCCTGGCCTTGATCATTTTCTTCACAGGTTGAGGGGAGTCCCCCACTTCCACTATTTCTGGTGGTTTGGGGTTCTTCTTCCTGGAGGTGAATTTATCCTCCTCTGTCTGGAAGTATGGCTTGACTAAACTCACTGGAAAGACAGGGTTTTTCCTGGAAAATATGTCTGTGAGTTTGACTTCCACTGCATTTTCCCCTATCAATTTAATGATAGTGAATGGCCCTACAAATGAGTCTCTCATTTTCTTGGGTCCTTTGAAATTATTAAAGTTAAGTGTAGACACTAACACTTGGTCCCCTTCCTTAAAGTCAGGTTCCATGTGATTTTTCCCACCTCTGCTTATTTTATTCTTTTGCCTCAGATATGCATTTGGCAGCTGGCAGCTGTGTCACAAGCTCTCTTCCACATTTCATGGAAATCTTTGGCTGTGGGGTGGATGGTGAGAAGATGTTTCCTCAGGTGATTCACTGGCAATAGGGGATTCCACCCTTTTTCTACCACTGCAGGTGTTTTTCCTGTGGTAGAGTGCTGACTTGTGTTATCAGCCAGTTGGACTGCTGGTAGAAGAGTAACCCATTCATGGGTGTAACCTTCATGGTCCTTGTATTCCATGCCATAGACACAGAATCTTCTAAGGATGTCCTCCATTGTCTGGATCATCCTTTAAGCTAATTCATCTGTTTGTGGATGGTAAGCTGTAGAAAAAGCAAGTTTAGTACCCAACATGTCATATAGGTTGGTCCAAAGTTCAGATGTAAAATTTGGGTCCCTATCACTGATGATGATCTTAGGAACTCCACAGGTGGATATGATGTTGTTCCAGAATAACAGAGCAGTATCTATGGCTGTTTCCTCCTTGTGACATGGTAGGCACCTCATACTCTTGCTGAACCTATCAACTATTATTAAGCAGGAATGGAATTTTTGTTTGCCTCCTGGGACAAGTCCTGTAACCCAGTCCATGTTGATGGTTTCCCATGGGTGTTTTGGTTCTTCTATGTTCTGAATTGATCCATACTTCTTCCCATGTTTTCTATTTGCCTTTTGGCATCTTTCACAAGTGTTGATGTATTCACTCAACTCTTGTTCCCATCTGGGCCACCAAGCAGTGCTTGCTACCCTTTTTTTGGTGCTGTCTTCACTCATGTTTCCCATATAGGGGAAATCATGGCATTCCTTCAGGATCAAAGATATATGTTCTCTGTCTATTATTGTGAGTGCACTAGTGTGCTTCTCTTTATGGTAGATCAGGCCATCTATAAGGAAAAATTTATTGTCCTTATAGTCCCTCAACCAGGGTTCCTCTAACTGATATTCCAGTTCTGGGCTCCTGTATTTTTGTTGAAGGAGTTGTAACAATATGCCACACTGTTTGTGTTTGGCATATGTCTTCATCACTGAATTGAATAATTCAGTGTGCAAATCTGAGGAAGTTATTCCCAGTATAGGAGTTTCTGTTCTTTCTGAGTTAGTGTTTCCACTGTCTGAGGTACCACTTTCTGGTGCCCACTTGGAAAATCTGAGGTTTTTTTTCCTGTAAATTTCCATGAAATGGATAGGAATTTTAGCTGCTACTTTGGGGTCATAAGCTGGGTTTCTTTTGACATTATCCAGTGGCCATCTGCATTGGTATTACCTTTACCCTCTTTGTATATGATGGTCATATTCCCTCTATACTCCTGGATGGCTATTTGCCACCTCAGCATGTGTCTATTGGTGGTCTCCATGTTCAGTCAAGACTTCAAGGCTGTGCAGTCTGTATATACTTCAAAGACTGCACCCTCCAAATAATAATGGAGTTTTTCTAGAGCCCAGACTAACATAGACATTCTGTCTGGGTGGCCCCATAGCTAGCTTCTGAATCTTTCATCTGCCTAGAGATGTAACATATTACTCCCTCTCTTGGTTCACCATCCACAATTTGTCTCTGGTGAAGTGCTGCTCCTAAGCCTTGGGTACATTCTGCATCTATGTATAACTTGAATGGTAGTTCAAAGTCAAGCAAGATGAGCACAGGTGCATATGGTAGTTCATATTTGATCCTCTCATATGCATCCCTTCTTTCCTTGGTAATTTTAGAAACTAAATCTTTTGAACATAACTTGTATAAACTACTAGTTATGTGTGCAAAACCTTTGATGTGGCTTCTATTGTAGGTAGCAAACCCAAGGAAAGATTTCATCTCTTTGATGTTTTTTGGTACTGGCTTTTGCAGTACTGCTGCTACTTTGTTCTGGTCAATTTCCAGACTAAGACCTGAGACTTTGTGTCCTAGAGCTAGTAGCTCTTGTTGGCCAAAATTGCACTTCTTGAGTGAAACCTTCAGATTTATGGGTATGCATTCACTTAGGACTCTGTCTATTTATTGCACAAGGTCTTCCCATTTCTCTGAGTATATAATGATGTCATCAATATATACTACCATCCAGCCTTCCAATATTTCTTCTTGGAATATTGTTTCCATCATCCTTTGGAAATGGGCTGGTGCATTTTTGATGCCAAATGGAATACTGGTGTACTCATATATGCCTATATGACATATGATTCTGAGTAATTTCATGGAGTTTGGTTTTACTCCATTGTGGTGGAAGCCTTTCATGCAATCCATTTCGTTTATGTATTTGGCTTTTGCCAGTTTGTCTAATGCATGAGGTATCCTTGGTATATGGTACCTGTCAGCTTTGGTGTAGTTATTCAGGGCTCTTAAATCTCCACACACCCTGGACTTGCCATCATTCCATGTGATCAGGACAGGAGTGGTAATTTCCACTATTTCATTATGTCCAATCTTTCTGATGACATCCATGTCCAGGAGCTCATTGATATGTTTTTCAATTTCCCCTCTGGGTTTCCAGACTTTCTGGGTAAGGAGGTCTCCTGAGCATGGGTGGATAAGGTCTTTCCACATCCAGATATAGCTCTATATCATGGCCTTTAATGTTGCGTAATGGCTCTTCACCAATGGCAAATGCTGATCTATTCTTTCTCAGAATTTTCAGTAAACTTAGTTTTTGTTTACTGGTGAGGGTAGTACTAAACTTTCCCTCTCTGAATTCATTCAGTAGTTCTTCCAGAGGGTCTTGGGCAGATATTTGGTATATATCAAGTGAAAGTTGCTTTTCCTTATTGGTACCAATGGGAATGTGCCTGTTTTTACTATTTTAAATATCTATGCCATACATCCTCTGGTAATCTGTTCCCAGTGAAAAGCCTTGGATGTGGGCATCATCAAGCACAACAAACTCTGGGTCAAGTTTGATGTTACCTTTCCTATGGGGTATAATTATCTCTTTGATAATTCTCCCAATGGAATTAATCTTCCCTGATGCACTCTTGAAGTTCTTTGCCTTGGTGGGCAAGAGCTGGTTTTCCCAGTTTGGGAAGTGGTTGTCCAGATAATATCTGGCCACTATAGAGCAGTGTGCTCCACTGTCAATGATCAATGGATGTTGAGCATTGTCAATACAAACAGTCATTTTTGTGGCTGTTCCATGTATGTATTCCATTCCTTTGGTTGATGTAACCAGGAATGTTTGTGCATCTTGTGTGTGTTTGCACAAGTTTTTGTTGGCAGTGTCTTGTGGCATTCCTTCCTCTAACTGTATGTCCTGAATTTCTAGTGGGGTTTCCTCTTGGTATTCCACTAGAAAGTCTTCTCTTGGGTCTTGTTCTTCATCAGATTTTTCTCTGATTGCATCTCCCATACATTCTGAGTCAGATTCCTCTGTTGGGGATTCCTCCTCTGTGACTTTCTCAATGGCACAGACCTTTTTCTTTGCCTTTGGACAGTTGTTGGCATAGTGGTCTGTTGAACCACAGGTCTGACAAGAATGTTTCTTCTTTGCTACCTCTTCCACTCTTTCTCTGGGTTTGTCTCTAAGCTTTATCCTGAAAGGTTGTTTCTCTTTGAAACCAATGCTTTTATATGGGGTGTATTTCCCTATATTAGTTCTCTTCCTTACATCTTGTAAGGTATTTGCAATGTCATCTAGAGTGCAATTGTGGTTGCATCTGCATTTCACTGCATGCTCTAGTTCTCCTGGCATTTGTTTCAGGAGTTTGTGATTCCTCATCTGAATGTTCATTTGAGGATTGATGGCTTTAAGTCTTTTAGAATGTCTGAGACACCACTCATATGGATCTTTGTCCACAGAGTATTTGTCATTTTCAAATGACATGGTCTTCTGCCGTATCCAAGTACCATTGCTGTACTTTTGGATTATTTGACTCTTACACCATGGCCAGCTTCTTCTGCCATGGATTTCTTTCATTTCTGTGTACCATATACTAGCATGTCCTTTGAATTCTGTATTGATTCTAGCAGTAATCCAGTAGTCTGGTATGCTTGGTACATCAATGAAGAGTCCATCAATAGAATCTATTAGTTCCATATTATCATATTCTCCAGTTCCAGAGAATTTGGGCCAGCTTGAGGCCTAAGGGAGCTGTTTCAGGGCTCCCTTCTCTTAATAAGACATATTATCTCCATCCTGGTATTGTGATGGAGATCTTGCCTTATTCATCAACATGGCATCTGGTTTTATGTCATCTTGATTATATGGATTATCCATAACATGGCCTTGTGGTTGAGGCTTCATGTTATGGTAGACATTAAACAGTTTTTTTATGTCTTTATCCAGACAATCCCTGTCCCTTTTTCTGTGGTAGTGTTCTTCAAAAACTAGATTCAGTCTTTTGTTGGTTTCTTCAGAGGCTTTGCTCAACTGAGCATGTCCCTCTTGAAGAGTTTTGACAATTTTGTCCATAGAGGCTGTTAATGTTTTCATCCTCTCATGGTTTTCTTGGAGTTCTGCAAACTGCTTTTGAGTTTTCTCAGAAAGTTGGGACATTTTTAACCACAGTGCATCACTGTTCAGGTTACTCTCAGGTGTGACAACATTATGTTCAATCTGAGTGGGGGTAATATTTCTATTAATAGTACTACTGATTCTAGAGTTATTTACAGCTACTTCTGGTTCTTGTGCACCTCTTTTACCAAATCCAACAGCTTCTGGATCATTGGGTCTGACTCTTTCTTCCTCTGGCTGAAGGTGGTCTTGTTTTTGCCCTTGTATCCTTGTCTTCTCCTGGAAACATCTTGGGATTGCGAAGAATGGTGAATCTTGGCAACTGATCTGTTGGTTTCTGAATGGTGTGAAGCCACTGGAGAGCTCATTTGGCCTGCTCCTTGTGAGCCTGAAGGAATCTGGGTCAGCTGTTCTTCTATAGCTTGGATAGTGGCTTTATTCTCCCTTATCCTGTTTGCCCTCACCTCCAGGAGTCTGAACTGCCTGGTAGGATTCCAACTTTTGGTGATTACCATAAGGTCTCTGAAGTCTATCTATTTGAGACAAACCTTGGGCAACTTTCTCCAAGTTCTTCCCAGTGAGATGCCAGGTTGAACCTCTTGTTGTCCATGCTCCATTGAAATAAATCTTTGAGTAGTTGGTGGAGCTTAAGAACTTAATCCATGTCTTTCCAGTCCTCTGGTTTGAGGTTCCTGTTGAATTGGAAAGCTAATGGCAGAGTGGGTATGATTTCCCTTGGTGTCTTGCCATCCATCACTGTGTCCAAGGTATCCTCTTCCAGGTCTTGTGGTTTTGGACAAGCCTTCTCTGTCCTCTGGTTGGTTCCTTTGGAAGCCAAGGTTTCTGAGGTGTACAGGTGACATATCAGTGTTTGCAAGCAGTCAAAAACTTTATGTTCTTAGGGTATTTACCTTTGACTGTGCCTTGTACAAATTTGTTGTCTGCTGATTTTGGCAATTTACCTTTAGAGGTTACAACTGGGTTAATTATGGTAATTTTCCCTGTACAAGTGGCTAAGGTTGGTTTACCTTGTATTGGAGCATAGTTTCATCGTTTTCTATTCCTCTGAGTGGCAATGGGTGTCCACTTCTTTGCTGTAATCAGGCATTCACTGTGCCTCTTTCCTTTGCCCTTGCTGCCCTCTGGTTCTGAGGGTGTCCCTGGTGTGTTGGCCTGTGACTGAGTCTCAAGTGGTATGTAGTTTTCTTCCACTTAATCAAACAGGAAAAGAGGGCTTGATGTCAGTTAAGACTTCTTAATGTGCTGTTTGCATGTCTAAGAATGGCCTCTGTGGTTGTATGTTACTACAATATGCCCTTGTATAATGACAGTGTAATTGAATTAACAATTTCACGTCAGAAATACAGCTTACAGATATCTGGTACACTGTTTGTATGCCAGTATCTCACAGAATAACTTGTAATTAGAAATTAGAATCTGATAAAAGTGGTATTTAAGAGGTGAATTGAATTAACAATACACCCAACCACACCTCAACTGTTGGTTTTACAGTAAGATTTGTCCTTATTTAATTGAAAAAAGGACTTCATTAATGGCTTAAAGTGTTTCTATATGTAAAAAAACAAAAGTGGAGGTCTTGTGGTTATTAATTCATAATCAACCACGCAACAATATGATTAAAAAAGATGAAGAATAATGGTATGTAACATATACCACTTAAAAGTATATAAAGGATATGTGTTTTATATCTTTTTAAAAAATAATTATGCCTAAAAAGATAAAAAAACTGTGAGAATAGAGAAAATAAGAGAAAAACCTTACTTGTAAGGTCCAAAAAAGGTTAAAAAAACATGGCCAGGCCCCCAAAGTGTCAGGTTGAGTCTATGATAAAGGTGTATGATAGTATTTACAAACTTCAACTATGACTGTGACATGGTAAAAATATTTTTAAAAAGAATTTGATTTATGATAATAAGGGGTTAAAATTATGATAAAGGGGCTTTACTATTGTATAATAGTGGTGGTGAGCACTGCTGAAAGCCCTGGGTGCAGTCTGACCCATTGTGTTACTATAATAAGAACTAAAATGCTTAAGCTTAAATTATAACCTGTTTATTTCTCAAGAGTATAGCTGTTTTTGACAGTTGTACTATGTAGGAATTCAAGAGCAGGATGGGGATTCCTTTTCTAGAAGTGAAAAGGCCTCCTTTTCTCCTGAAATGGGGTGAAAAGGCTGCTAGACCTTTTCACGTGGAGGAATTGAAGATTTTTCACTCTCAAGGACAGGCTTGTGGTTGACAAAAAGCCTTTATAGCCTGTATTGGGCTCAGATGTGGTTATGAAACCACATCTGGGAAGCTTTCACCAATACAAGGTGAAAACTTTCATCTGGGGGCAACACAGCCTGATTGTGACATGTATGACACATAGAATGCTGTACAGAATCTGTATGGGACCCCAGTATTGAATGAAATATGAGGTGTTGAAGTAAAAACAAGCTTCTTTGTCTGTTTGAGACCTCATAATCATGGTTATGGGATATTATCCCATGGTAAGGCTGTATTGGCCAAACTGTGGGATTTTGACCTTAAAACAGCCATATCTTTGTTGGTTTTTGAGATATCAACCTCAAAATTGGTTCAGTGTGTATCTTTGTATGTGCTCTACACAATGGTACCTCATTTTATATGGTTATCATTAAATATGGAAAAGTTATTCCACATACAAGATTTTTGTACATATGCGTGTGTTAGGCAAAAAGCTGTATTGGGCTTGTTTGCCTTATAGCTTTTGTTCTAGATGGGCTATGGGGAAATTAATAGTACCACAAGATAGCCCTGATTGCTATCTTTTTAAAAAGACCCCACTTTAGGTACCTCACACTAAAACTGTAGAAGCTAGATGAGAGGTGAATATTTTGTTCACCCTTATTTGGCCTGAATTTGGCCATACCTTCTGTAATACTTGTTCTATCTCAATTTGGCTGGTACCATCGGATAGCCCTGATGTAGAGATTCAGTTTGAATACCAATTTGATGGGGTTAAGATTCTTACTCTGTATTTCAGATGGGAGGTGAAAATTAAGGTTTATGCTCAGCAACAACTTTGAGCAGGAATAACTTTGTTATTCTTTGTCCTATGGTGATGGGACTTGCATATTTGGAAAGGAGTTATTTCCCTCTTTCCTTCAATACTGTAAGGTGTGGATATGAAACTTTGATTGAAAATCAAGTACTTTTCCTGTCCTCAAAATTTGTATAAGGTAAAATTCAGTTAAAAAAAGTATGAAATATTATTTTTAAGAGAAAACACTCCAATTTTATTGTTTATAATTTTATTAGTATAAAACAATAATATTATAAAAATTTATTGTTTTACCAACAATAAAAATTTATCCAAAAAAATACTCTACAAGAGATATTTTAAGGCTACAAAAGAAATTTCTTCAAGAGCAATTTCAATTGGAATTAATTGAGCAAAGAACTGCAAGCAATTAATTAAAGAAAAAAGTCTTTAAAAAGAATATCAAAGAGAAAGCATGCCCAAAAGTGACCAGAGTGAATTTGGAAACAAAGTGACAAAGTTTACAGTGATGAAAGATGCTTTAATTCACTTTTGGGGTGGTTCAGGGGTAAAAATGATTATAAGAGTTACAAACAATGATTATAATGATTTTTTCACGTGGTTAAAAGGATTAAAATGATTTGAAAATGGTGGTTGGAATCTTTGATTGATTGGTTTAACAGTGTTTAAACTAATTAATAAAAGGAAAAGATTCTAACATCAAGAGAAAAGTGGGGCAAAGAAGACATTCTTTTATAGCCATCAATTCTCTTACTCCAAAAGTAAATTTTACTCTTGTCAGTCGTGAAAAACAGTCTGACAACAGAAAAGCCAATTATGGCATCATTGAACCCTGGTTTAGACCGAAAAGGGCTGGTTTAAGCCATTTTTAGCCATTTTAGACCCTTAAATCAGCCATTACTATAGCAATACCAGGCCTAGAGCCTTCAAAACACGTCAGAATGTGTGTCAGAGGCGTAGAAACCAGTTAAAGCTGTTTTTATTATGATTGTTTTATCTTAAGGGTAGTCTTACCCTCTTGGCAACAGCTAAAACTACCCCAGTTGGTATCAAAACCTCATCATCAATTGAGTCCACAGACCCTGTAACTCAATTCCAGGCCAAAAGTGATGAACTTTTGCGTGAATTTTGACATCCCACGCCTGTCAGCAAGGACTTTGGGGGTCTAGCTCCCCCTTAGAGCTGGAGTTCCTTTTCCCCCCCAAATTTAATCTTTCCAATTTCTTTTTCCTTTAATTCCTCATCATGTATTATATATATAATTTACATATGTAATTCAATTCAATTGTACAGTACAATACAGTAATAATTGACACCTCATATGTAAATCAAAGTTCACTTATGTAATACACGCGCACATTTTGACATTTCAATTGAATTCAATTGAAAATACTTCAATTCCTCATAACTTCTAAACTAAACACAACACCCCAATTTTAACACAAAAATTGATGGTTAACACCACTTGTGGTGTGAATTAAATTAAGGTTTTGAGGATTTTCAACTTTTGAATTGAAAATACTAAAAACTTAATTTAAGCTTATTTAGAGTTGAGTTACAAGAATTTCACTCAGAGGTGACCCCACCTGATTTTTTATGAGGAATCCAATGGTGAAATAATTTTTATGTATTTATTTATTGGATAAAAAGTTGTAATAAATTTTATTTAACTTTTTTCCAAATTTATTTATTTTTTTCACAATTTTGTTAAAATTTCATTTTTACTTAATTTTTTCAAGTATAAATGTAATTTTATACTTACAAAATTTTAATTTATTTTTATTTTTAAATTGTAATTAATTTTTTAATTTTAATATAATTTTATATTTATATTTTGATTCTTTTTTTAATAATATAAATAAATTTATTTTATTTATATTAATATGTTATTTTTTTATTTGTGGTCTTTTGGGTATATGAAATCACCTCTAAGGCTCACATTCCCTCCCCCTAAAAAAGAATATTACTTTGTAATATTGGTGTTTCTAGTGTTTCTGAATCTCCTGAGGAGTTTGGTAGCTTCTGGTATATCTTTTTCTTCTAACCATTCATCTTCACAAGTTGGGTCACTGTACCTAACAAGGTATTCCCTTACTTTTTTGGTTCTTGATTTTCTTTCTTTAAGAACTTTGCTAATTTTCTTGGTACCAGATGTCTCAATAGGAGGTATAACTTGGGGAATCATATTCCTCAAGGGAAATTTCTCAGCATCACTAGATTTGTATGGCTTTATCAAGCTTACTGGAAATGTAGGGTGCTTATTGCTAAGATCTTCAGATAATTCTACTTCAATAGCATTTTCTCCATGGAGGGCTTTAATCACAAAAGGTCCTGCAAAGGAGTCTTTCAACTTTTTACATCCTTTGATGTTATTGAAGTTAGTGGTGGATACAAGAACTAGGTCCCCCACTTTGAAACCTGGAGTTGCATGTGATTTATCCCATTTATCTTTACCATATGCAAAAGAGTCCTCCATGCATCTTACTGCATGCTTTCTAGCTTTGTCTAGCATTCCTTTGAAGCTAGCAGCTGTGGGATGTATTTCAATTAAGTCTTTCCTCAAGGAATCTTGGGGTAACTTGGGGTTCCATCCTTTTTCTAGAATAGCAGGAGTCTGATTGGTACTGGCATGGATTGATGTTTTATATGCTAATTCCAGTGCTGGTAACAGAGTACACCAATCATGGGTAAATCCATCACAATCTTTGAATTCAAGGCCATATGCACAAAATCTTCTCACCATGTCCTCTAAGGTTTGGATCATCCTTTCAGCCAGGCCATCAGTTTGTGGGTGGTAGGCTGTAGAGAAAGACAGTTTAGTGCCAAATAATTGGTGAAGATTTGTCCATAGTGCTGAAGTGAATTTGGGATCTCTATCACTGATGATATTTGTAAATATCCCAGTCCATGACACTACTCTATTCCATATCAGAAGAGCTGTATCCATGGCTGTATCATCTTTGTGACATGGTAAAAAGATTGGAGTTTTACTGAATCTGTCCACAATTACTAGGCAAGCATCATAGCTCCTGTCACCTCCTGGTGGTAGGCCAGTTACCCAATCCATATGGACAATTTCCCAAGGTCTGTTTGGTTCTTGGATTTTTATCATATTTCCAAGTCTTTTGCCAGTGGGTTTATTTGCCTTTTGGCATCTGTCACAGGTTTTGCAATACTCTGCAACATCTTTCTGCCACATTGGCCACCATATGCAGGTCTTTACTTTCTCTCTTGTTCTGTCTTCAGACATATGTCCTGAAAAGGGACTATCATGGCATTCTTTCACTACAAGATTGATTAATGAACTGTCTACAACTGTCATGACACATGTGTGCTTGGTTCTGTGGTAAATTATACCATCCAGTAGGTGAAATCTTCCTTCATCATAAGATTTTCGCCATACTTCATCCAAGGCATGTATTAGAGAGTTGTCTTTACAGTCTTTGTTAAGTAATTGGCATAAGATGCTACAATTCTTATCTTGAGTGTAGCTGCTTCTGACTTCTTCAAAGAAGGTGGTGTTCAAGTCTGTAACACTTATTCCTTCTATTGGAATTTGTGGTGAAGCTTCTTCTGGCACATAAGCAGGATTATCAATATTATTTGGTAATGGCCATCTGCTTAGTCCATCTGCATTCTTATGAATATTCCCATCCTTATGAACAATAGTCATATTGCCTCTGTATTCTTGTATGGCTATTTGCCATCTGAGCATGTGTCTGTTGGGTGTTTTCATGTTCAAAAGTGATTTGACAGCTGTACAATCTGTTATCACTTCAAAAATACATCCCTCTAAGAAGTAGTTCAATTTTTCCAAGGCCCAGACAAGGCATAGACATTCCATTTGACTTGCTCCATATCTGGCTTCAGTTGGTTTGATTTGCCTGGATATGAAACATATGGGTCCTTCTACAGGTTTATCATTTATGATCTGAACTTGGTGAAGTGCAGCACCCAGGCCCTCCCCTGATGCATCAATATACAGTTTGAAAGGCAATTTAAAGTCTGGAATCAGTAAGAGTGGAGCAGTGGTCAATGCTTCTCTTAGAGACTCAAAAGCTTTGACTCTGTCAACAGTCATCTCAAACACTGTGTCTTTGTCACACAACTTATAAAGTGGTCTTGCTATGGATGCAAAATCTTTAATGTGTTGCCTGTAATATCCTGCAAAACCTAAGAATGACTGAATTTCCTTCTTATTCTGAGGCATGGGTTTTAACAATACTGCTGCAACTTTGTTTTTGTCAATTCCAAGGGAAAAACCAGATACAACATGTCCTAGTGCTTTAAGTTCTTTAAATCCAAAATGACATTTCTTCAAGGAGATTTTCATGTTTACGGATTGGATTTTTGTCAAAACTCTTGATAATCTGTACATGTGCTCCTCCCAAGTCTTTGAACAGATAATAATGTCATCAATGTAAATTATTAACCATCCCTCTGACAGTTCTTCAGGGAAGATTTCATTCATCATTCTTTGGAAGTGTGAAGGTGCATTTTTGATACCAAAGGGCATCCTTAAGTATTCATACACTCCACAATGAACAATAATTCTCAAGTATTTTCTTGCTCTTGGTGTTACCACATTTTGATGGAATCCTTTAAGGGCATCCATAGTGGTTATATACACTGCTTGAGATATTTGAGTAAGGGAAATTTGGATTTTTGGTATTGGGTATCTGTCTGGGACAGTGTAAGTGTTCAGAGCTCTAAAGTCCCCAACCATTCTGGATTTTCCATTATGCCACGCCACTATGACTGGTGTAGTTATTTCTACTTCCTCATTGTGGCCTACCTTTCTTATTAAACCAAGGTCCAGAAGCTCTTTGATATGAATTTCTAGCGCTTCTCTTGATTTTGGACTTGCTGGATAAGCAGGTCTTCTTAAGAGTGGTGGATAAGGTCTCTCAATGTTAAGAATTATGTCAACTTCATGACCAATAATTGCTCCCAGAGGTTCTTTGTCTGTAGCAAATGCTCCTCTGTCATCATACAAAAGGGAAGAAAGTTCATTTTCTTGTTTATCAGTCAGATGAAGGCTTATCTCAGCCTCATTTAACTGTTCAGACTTGAATTTCTCTAGCTCTAAGTTGACTGGTGATACTTTGTTTACTGTAATTTGTCTTGTAAATGGTAAAAAGGCAAATTTCTGGCGCTTATTGTCCCCAATTGTAAAGTATCTGTCTTTGTTATTATGTAAATCTATCCCATACATGATTAAATAGTCATTTCCCAATATAAAATGGGTACTAGAGCAATTTTCCATAACAACAAATTCAACTGTGATTCTCAAATTACCATTTATGTGTGGGAATATGACATTGGTCTCAAAGATTCATAATGCTTTCATTGGGTTACTTGCACTGTTGAATTTTATACCATCAATTGGTAACAATTGGTCTTCAAAATTTGGTACACAAGTCTTAAGAAAAGATTTTCCAACACAAGAGCAGAAGGCTCCTGGGTCAAGCAAAAGCTTGGTGGGCTTTTTGTCAATCACCACTTCTGTTATACAGGAATTACCAGCTGTATAACCTTTTCCTCTGTTTGGTTTTGTCTTCATAAGTTGTGCATCTTGAACTTTTGATAAATCAACTTGACCATTGCTCAATTGTGGTAAGTGGGAATAAGATTCCATGATGTCAAAAGTGGCATTGATATTTTCTATATCTTTTGAAGATTCAGAAAATATGGATGACTTATCATCTGAATTGTCTTCAATTATGTCTTCTTTTTCAACATCTGGTCCCTTTTCAATGTCAATTTCATTGATTTTCCCCCTTTTTGGACATGTATTGGCTAAATAGGTGGTGCTTTGAAAAATATGGCATTTTCTGACTGTATCTGCTGATTTATATTTAATATTACTAGAATTTTCTTTGGGGTTTTTGTCCACAGAATCTTTCCAAGGTGTATTAAACCTTGTTTTGAGATTCACCCTACTAGAACCAATTTTGGTTCTGGTGGTTACTTCTTCTAGTATATTGATAATATTCTCTGCTGAAGATTGTTCAGTAGTCCTGCTTTTGACAGCATGCTCTAAGTCACCTCCACATTGTCTCAGAATTTTTCTATGGATCATAAATTCTGACATGTCAGGATATAATGCTGTTAGTCTGTCCTTTTGTTGGCAAAACCATGGTAAATCTTTGTCTTTATCAGCATTAAATTTGGCAGATTCAAAGGCTGTTTCAACTTTAAACCTCCAAGCATCATTTGCCCATTTGTTGATGATTTGGGTCTTCCACCAAGTCCAACTCTGGTGTCTATGTGCTTGTCTTATTTTGATGTACCATCTGTGAGCTGATCTGGTAAACAAGGTGTTAAACCTGGCTGTTACCAATCTGTCTGGTAATTCAAAATCCTCTTTGATCATGTCAATACCTCTAATGAATTCCATATGGTCATATTCTCCTTCACCATTGAAGTGAGGCCATTCTTTAAGTTTTGGAACTTCTTTCAAGAGTGCTTGGCCCATTGATGGTTCCAAGTTATGAAAAGAAGTAGATAATTCATTTTTTAATTGTGAATTATCAGGATCCAATACTTGTGCATTTGAAATTCTTGTGCCCTCATTTTGATTTAGAGGTGTAGACATTCTTGGTAAGGTATTCAGTATTTGTTCAATGTCATTCATTTTACTGTTGCTACACCTTTGGGAATTTCTGTATTCATGTTGGAAGCTTTGTATTAAAGCTATTACTTCAATTTTATACATGTCTTCCTTATGTGTCAGTTCTTGCCATAACTCTGTCTGTCTTGTATTATCAGCAGTGACTTGATTCAATTTCATTGATAATTTTGATACTTCTTCTTGTGAAGCATCAAAACACTTTTTCAAGGAAATGGTATATGTCTTTACTTCAGTAAATGAATTTGAAATGTCATCAAGGACTTTCTTGTTATCTGTCTTGATAATATTTATGGCTTGTTTAATTCTTGTTTCAATTATGTCATCAATATTGAATTTAGAATATTTATCTGTTAATTCTTTAATAATGGCAGATTGTTCATATATTTTATTAGAAGAATTATCATTATTGGAATTTGTAATTGTCCTTAAAACTTTTTCAAAACACATAAGTGTTTCATTAATTTGGCGCAGACTCAGGTTGTTTGTTTTAATGTTGTTACAAATGGTTTCATTTTTATCAGAAAGATGAGTTCACGTCATTTATAGCATTATACAACTCTGGGATGGAATCAAATATGTCAGAAATCATTTCTGAAACCTTAATCTGGCTTCCTCCTTCTTCTGTAATTCCATCATGGTTCTGGCCATCTGAAATACATTTTCCATGGCATCCTGTTGAATCTTTGGGATTCTGTAGCCCTGGCTGTAAGGTTTTGGGGCTGGTGCCTTCCCTTTGCCCTTGTTTGGAGTTTGTGGCTGCTTTTTCACGTTGGGATTGCTGCTGCTGGCCACTGGGGCTGTTTTTGGCACTGGTTTGGGTGGTGGAGGGTTGTTTTTCCTCCATTCTAGTGTCAAAAGCATCATGTTTTTCTTCTCCATCAATGGATGCCGTCCATTGAGCTATTTGCAAGTGTTGGGATGGCCCAAGAATTTCCTTACTGTCAGGTAAGAATTCATGCAATTCTTCCACAGGTCTGCAAGGATCTGGTACTCCTTGAATTGAAGTGCATTGTTGTATGCACTGTGGCTGGCTTTGTATATGTCCACAGAGGCTTGTTGTGGCAGTGTCAGCTTTTTTTGAAGGTAAAATAGTATTATCAGCTTCAGAATGACCTAATTTAGTTGTTTGGAAGTCATCAACTGACCCTTTTACTTCTGTACCTGATTGGCCTCTGCCATAATCACCTCTATTACCTTTTTGGGAGCTGCTTGAGGGGTTGTAGCTGGCTCCTGACCTGTTTGAAGGCATAATTATGGTTTAAAAAGGCTTAAAATAGTATTTGTACGTCAAAAAACTTACTATTGGCCAAATTCTTAGCTTTCTGAAGAGTATTACTTATGTCCAAGTTAATTAATTCAGAAGATATTGGTTCAGGTTGATTATTTTGAGTCACAATTACAGTACTATTATGGTCTGAATTAATAGTGCTTGCAGGAACAATGCTGGTGACTGTTGAGGCTGTTTCAATGTTTTCTTGTCTTACCACGTTGTCAGACACTAAAATTAATGAAAAAGCCAATTAATTAAGTAAAAAAAATGTTATTTCAAAAAAAGAAATAAAAATATAAGCCTCACTTATAATATGAAAAAAAGTTATTTTTTATGGATTTTTTGAATTATAAGTATTTTTTATATGTTTTTGAATTTTTCAATATAAGAAAAAAATATTTACAAAGAGTAAAAAAAATATGTCACAGGTAAAATATCACGGCTGGGCCCCCAAATGTAAGGTGTGGATATGAAACTTTGATTGAAAATCAAGTACTTTTCCTGTCCTAAAAATTTGTATAAGGTAAAATTCAGTTAAAAATAGTATGAAATATTATTTTTAAGAGAAAACACGCCAATTTTATTGTTTATAACTTTATTAGTATAAAACAATAACATTATAAAAATTTATTGTTTTACCAACAATAAAAATTTATCCAAAAAAATACTCTACAAGAGATATTTTAAGGCTACAAAAGAAATTTCTTCAAGAGCAATTTCAATTGGAATTAATTGAGCAAAGAACTGAAAGCAATTAATTAAAGAACAAAGTCTTTAAAAAGAATATTAAAGAGAAAACATTCCCAAAAGTGACCAGAGTGAATTTGGAAACAAAGTGACAAAGTTTACAGTGATGAAAGATGCTTTAATTCACTTTTGGGGTGGTTCAGGGGTAAAAATGATTATAAGAGTTACAAACAATTATTATAATGATTTTTTCACGTGGTTAAAAGGATTAAAATGATTTTAAAATGGTGGTTGGAATCTTTGATTGATTGGTTTAACAGTGTTTAAACTAATTAATAAAAGGAAAAGATTCTAACATCAAGAGAAAAGTGGGGCAAAGAAGACATTCTTTTATAGCCATCAATTCTCTTACTCCAAAAGTGAATTTTACTCTTGTCAGTCGTGAAAAACAGTCTGACAACAGAAAAGCCAATCATGGCATCATTGAACCCTGGTTTAGACGAAAAAGGGCTGGTTTGAGCCATTTTTAGCCATTTTAGACCCTTAAATCAGCCACTACTATAGCAATACCAGGCCTAGAGCCTTCAAAACACGTCAGAATGTGTGTCAGAGGCGTAGAAACCAGTTAAAACTGTTTTCATTATTATTTTTTTATCTTAAGGGTAGTTTTACCCTCTTGGCAACAGCTAAAACTACCCCAGTTGGTATCAAAACCTCATCATCAATTGAGTCCACAGACCCTGTAACTCAATTCCAGGCCAAAAGTGATGAACTTTTGCGTGAATTTTGACATCCCACGCCTGTCAGCAAGGACTTTGGGGGTCTAGCTCCCCCTTAGAGCTGGAATTCCTTTTCCCCCCCAAATTTAATCTTTCCAATTTATTTTTCCTTTAATTCCTCATCATGTATTATACTTATAATTTACATATGTAATTCAATTCAATTGTACAGTACAATACAGTCATAATTGACACCTCATATTCAAATCAAAGTTCACTTATGTAATACACGCGCACATTTTGACATTTCAATTGAATTCAATTGAAAATACTTCAATTCCTCATAACTTCTAAGCTAAACACAACACCTCAATTTTAACACAAAAATTGATGGTTAACACCACATGTGGTGTGAATTAAATTAAGGTTTTGAGGATTTTCAACTTTTGTATTGAAAATACTAAAAACTTAATTTAAGCTTATTTAGAGTTGAGTTACAGGAATTTCACTCAGAGGTGACCCCACCTGATTTTTTATGTGGAATCCAATGGTGAAATAATTTTTATGTATTTATTTATTGGATAAAAAGTTATAATAAATTTTATTTAACTTTTGTCCAAATTTATTTATTTTTTTCACAATTTTGTTAAAATTTCATTTTTACTTAATTTTTTCAAGTATAAATGTAATTTTATACTTACAAAATTTTAATGTATTTTTATTTTTAAATTGTAATTAATTTTTTAATTTTAATATAATTTTATATTTATATTTTGATTCTTATTTTAATAATATAAATAAATTTATTTTATTTATATTAATATGTTATTTTTTTATTTGTGGTCTTTTGGGTATATGAAATTACCTCCAAGGCTCACAAATACCTTTTGAGCTGATTTGGCTCAGCTCCATGTTTTGGTGGTATCTTGGCTATACCATTGATTTATGGTATTTGACTGTCATGCTTGTGCTCTGGTTTAGAGTCACAGGCTGACACTATAAGTCTAAGTTTGATGAAATCATAGGCTTGTCATAAACCTCAACTTTGTGTATTTTATTATTATTAATAATAATATAATAGTATTAGCCAGTTTTATCACCTATATAACTCTTAAACTTAAAAGTAAGATTGCAGTGAGTGATCATAAATGATAAATTTTAAGCTTAAACTTTGATCATTAATAACTTTCAAGTTATACATGCTACAGCAATTCAGAGAGTGAGTCTTGATAGCTTGGCATGTAGTTATTAATCTTTCAAGAGAATTTTATTAAATCATCAAAACTCTATTTTTGATGATTCTTCTTGTATCTCAGCTTTTCTGTCAAAATTCAATATTTTAAACTTCAAACCTTAATTTTGGGGGGTTTACCTTGAATATTACAATAAAGAATACATAACTCTTTATGTATGAGCTAGTAGAGCCTGAATATTCACTTTATTTTAAGTTCTGACCACTTTCACAACAAAGTGGTCAACATCTCTAGCAATTTTGTTCAATAAACCTTTACAAGTTATAGATTTTGCTATAAATTGTCAAATAAAGTGCATATCTGTGCTTTTAAAGTAATTATTTGTTGAATTTTTTTTCTTAACTCTCTATCATGTATATTTCAAGAGATATTAGTTAAAAACCATGAATGTATGCACTGACCAAAAAAGTACATATATTCAGCTTAATTCCTTAAGTATTAGCTTTAGAGAAATGAAATAAGATTTTTTTATGTGTAGTTCTACATGGGGAATCCAGTGGTTCAATTTATTCAACATGTTGTTTCATTTGTTTATGAGATTAATAAGATTTTATGTCTTCTTATGGCATTTTTAGCTTATTACTCATTAGTTATTGACCTTACAAATATGCCATAAAAGTGACATATGTGTGTTGTATCATGGGGAATGTAATGGTTTAGTTTATTTCACATGTTTCTTCATCAGATCCTAAGTTAATTCAGAATTTATTCTTTTTATTATATTTTTAATTATTTGGAGGAATAATTATTGTAAAGTTTTTCTTGTGAGCTTTATGGATATTTGGTCATATCTCAAAGGCTCAAAAAAATATGGAAAAAAATTGATAGAATCCTCAAAATTAAGCCTGAGGAATTTTTTCAAAAAAATAGGCCATTTATGTGTCTTGGCCATAAATTGGTAAAAGCACATAAGTTTATGGTAAATCCACATAAGGGATTACATTTGTTTACCAACACCATTTTTGTTATCTGAAATCTTATCACATTAAACATCCAATCTGATCCTGTCACCTGTACAGCTTCAATGTTTGCTCCTGCTTCCTTCAAGTCATTGTCATGGGTTTCTTTATGAGTTCATTGGTTAACATCATGGTGAGTTTTTTCTCTTATTCTTTTATATTTCTTATTTTTTTTATTTTCTGATTTTTGATTGTTTTTTTTATATTGAAAGTCAATGTTGTATATTGTATTCTTCTTTTCATATGCAGTTTGTGGGTATTCTCCTTTTTTTGTATGCTACCACTAGCATTTGGTTATGTCTCATAATCCATGATTTGAGGAACTTACCAAGAAAGTTGGTCTCCTTACCTTATTATTATTATTATTTTATTTCCTTTTTTTCTTAAAGAAAAAATGTCATTTAGTGTTGAGATTCAGCCAGCCAGATGTAAAGGATATTATTCCATATTTCACCTCAATGAGAAATTTTATTATTTTAAGTTTTCTTCTGAAAATACTCCTATAGTAACTTTAAGTACCACTTCCCATTTTCAATCCTTGGAATCTTCAATTTTTCCTTATGAAAATATCTTGATAAATTAGCCCCATCATACCATGAAATAAGATTTAGATTCTTTTTTTGATCCTCACCTACTATTGTCCTCTACCTTCAACCCCCTCGCCAATGGGTTTATTCCCACCAGTGCCTATTTTTACAACAATCCTCCTAGTTCTCTTGCCACTACTCTTCCTGCTTATTTGCCTCCACTAAGCCCAATCTCTGAATACAATGAAATTATGCCTCATTGTGCCAATTGTAGCCTCTGGGCTGAATTCCTTTACTTTTTTGAATTACTTTTCAAAAATAGGGAAAACTTAACAAAGCTCATCAAATATTTCTTCAGCAAGGTCACCCAAAACATTACTGACAATCACTCACACAAAGCAGTTGTCATATCTGTTTGTACTATACTCCCCTGGTATGACTAGATGGAGTGGTAAGTTTTTTTAATTTATTATTGATTAATCACTATATGTTCCTTTACTTTTATTATTTAGTATCTTCACTGAGTTACACAAGTTCAAAACACTTTAAAAAATTACTGTTTTCAAATTCAACATAGAGTAATAAACAAACTTTTATTATTATATTTTTTAGTTTATATCCTATCCATCTGCATCTTCAGATTTTTTTATATTTTTTTGATGGCTTATAAGCCTTTTAATTTATTCTTATTATTATTTTGTTTCTTTCTTAATGCATTAAGTTGTGATAAATCATTTTTTTAGTTTAAGTTTACCCTGTGATGATGTCAGTCTGAGGATTTTCTTTGATCTCAACTATGAATTCCAGTTATGGGGGTTTAATATTTCTAAGATTTGCAAGCTCATTGAAGCTCTTAGCCCTGTTTAATTTATTGACGTCTCTTGTCTTGAAAGCTCATTTCAGCTTTTTGATTCTGTTCCCAAAATTGTCTCCTTTTTTTGATTTCTGATTTTTTAGTTGATGATAAAAAATACACCTATAATCACTCTAAGTACCACTTCCCATATTCATTCCTTGGAACATTCTATTTTCTTTCTGATGATCATAGCTTAATAACTTAGTCACATCATACCATAATTGAAGATTTAGATTCCATTGTTGTTCCTTCTATACTATTGTCTTCTTCCTTGAACCCCCTTGCCAATGGGTTTATCCCCACCAACCCCTATTTTGACAACCATTCTCCTACTTCTCCTGCCACTAACATTCCTGCTTATTTTCCTCCACTAAGCCCAATTATATGAAATTTTACCAAAAATAGCCTCTGGGCTGAATTCCTTTACTTTTTTGAATTATTTTGCAACAATAAGGCAAACTTAAAAGGTCTCATTTAAGGTTTCTTCAACAAGGTCACACAAATTAGTTGTCATATCTTTTTTTACTATACTCCATTGGTATGACCAGATGGAGTGGTAAGTTTTTTCTATTTGAATATTCATTAAATACTATATATTACGTTTACTATTATTATTTAATCTCTCCACTGAGCTACTCTGATTCAAACCTTGTTAAAATATTACTGATGCCCAATTTGACACCAAATGATAAAAAAACTATGATTATTATATTTTTTAGTTTCCATCCTAACTGTCTGTGCCTTCAGGTTCTTTTGATATTCGGTTTTATGGCTTACAATCCTTTTTTTGGATTTTTTTTGCTTAATGTTTTAAGTTGTGATCAATCAATTTCTTTTATTTTTAGTTAAAGTTTAGTCTGGGATGATGTCGGTCTGAGGATTTTCTTTGATCTCAACTATTAATTCAAGTTCTGGATTGTTTTTATTTCTTTTATTTATAAGCTCACTGAAGCTCTTAGCATTTCTTAATCACTTTAATTCTCTTTTCTTGCAAGCTCATTTGAGCTGTTTAGTTCTGTTTCCACAATTTTCTCCTTTTTTTAATTTCTGAGTTTTGATTTGATGATAAAAGGACATTAAAGAAAAGAAACCTTTCCCAAATCTTAATCGTGCCCCCCATTAAAAAGAAACGAGCTAATTTCTCAATTAGGATCTCTTAACAAATGGAATGATAAACCCCAATATCTCAATATTCCTATATAAAAAAGACTACATAGATATACATGAGAATAAATGTAGATATATTTTATTTTAAGTGATAACAATAGTCCATAAACACAAACTGGAAAAAGAATAATACAAATAAATATCTGAATTATAGACTTCTTTACACTTTGAAGACTAAATACTCTTCTGGGGGCTTAAAGTTTGATCCCTGTTTGTGCTCATTTTTTTCAAATATGAGTTATATTTAACTTTTAAACTTATGATTAAAGAAATTAAATAACTGGTTTCAAATTTTATTCTTAAGAACTCTAAGAGGAAGAGAATTTTTCTCTTTATGATTCTAGGTAAGGGTCAATTTAACTCCAATTATATTTTTTGATCAAAACTCATTTTCTTTACTTCTCATAGTGAATTTTCTGGTTTTTTATTTCTAGTAAATTTTCTTTTTCTATAAATATGGTTTCATTGATTTGGAAGCTTAATTTTCAGAATTCCAGGAATTCAGCCTCAAGGAATTGTATTGTCTTGGAAAGGCTGCGGATTATTCAAGTCCAATCTTTGAGCTAAATTTATTTTCTCTACCTGATGGTTACCCGTATTAAAAAATGCATCATATAATGAGAAAATTTCTTTTTCTTCAGAGGTTAACTGGGTTTGGAATGCTTTCTTAGAAATATTAAAAAGTTGGTTTTCATTATATTCTTGCTTTAATATTCCCTCAAATGGCTTTTTGGACATTTCTGTTGAGGAATTTTCTTCAGGGTTTGAGGTTTTATCAGCCTTCACTTGAAAGTGGGTAACTTGAGGACTTATATTCCAAATTTGATTGAATTCTTGAAAAAGGGTAGGAAAAACCTCCTGAGGTTGTAATAACACTTCATTTCCTCCAAAATATCTTGTATTTCTTTTTCTGGTTTAGGAAAGGTGAACTAGTTTCTTATATTATTCCCTTGGTTGAACAGTACAGATAATGGGTCCAAAGTCTTATTTATTAATAATCCACTTTCAGAGGCTAATTTCTCTTGAATTGGTTTATTTTCCTTCTCCAATAAATTGAATTCATTTGATTGTCTAATATCAAATAATTCTTGATTTTCTTCTAATAGCTCCTTATTAGCTGTATGAGTGAGTTCCATTTCATAAATTCATCCTGAATGGAAGGTTTTTACTTTGAAGGTATCAAGCTCCTTTCCCCCCTCCTTTTCTCCATCTGAGTGGAAGAATTATCTTTTTTTCTCAATCTCTTCTTCTTTTTGTTATCCCAATCAGACTTATTTTTTGTTTATATTTCTGTCTCCTTTGAAAAACTGAATCTCATCCCTTAATTGGCCTACTAGTACTATTCTTGCATTACTTTGATTCTCCTTGGCATTCAAAATCTCATTTAACTTGATATTTATGATTATTTTGCATTTAAGAAATTATTTTTGAAAAATATCTTCTTATTTTAAAAGATACTTTTACTTTTGAATCATTATAGTATGCTTCATTAGAAATTTAATACTTTTTCTTTTTCTAATGGGTACCATTCTTGCCATACATATTTTAAGAACTTATAACCATCTGTTTTTGCTTTGAGCATTTTTTTGTACGGGTTCCACTTTGATAGTGAAAGCTTCTATGTAAAAGCTATAATTTTTTCAATTTTTGGATTGATAAGAGGGCCATTATTTTCTAGGTTTCTAATTCTCTGTGACGATACTAAAAATGGTTCAGCTTTTATAGGTTCATCTTCTTTCAAAAAAATTTATTAATTCCTTAATTTTACTGCTACTATGATTAATTTTTTCTCCAGTATCAAATTTGAATTTCTTGAGTGGGAATTTTGATTTTTTTATTTGTCTTTCAATTCTGTTTTTATGGTCATGTTACACATTTCCATTTCTCTGGGTTGTCCTGTGTGCCATCCATTTAATTCTGGTTTACATATTGGTATACCCAATATTCTTCCATCAAATTCTTTATAAATGAGAATATTTCTCTTTTGTTGAGAGTTTTAAAGTCTGATACCATTTTTAGCAAGGTAAGTTCTTCCAATAATTTTGTGTACAGCCCCTCTATCAATAAAGAAATTGATCCTTCTTCAATATCCAGATTGTAATACTAGCAAGGTATTTTTAGATAATCTAACAATAGCCGTGCTATGTCCTCCAATTTATTCAAGTCTCAGATTCAAAGCTCTCATTGATAAGCCTGCCTTAATTTACTCGTTTTCTGGTATAATACTTGATTCAGCTCCATTATCTACTAGGGAATTAACTTTATTATCTTTTTCCCCAATTGTCCCTTCCATAATCCCAAGGGGACAAGTGTAATGCATTTTGTCTTCCATAGTTAGCTCTTTGATAGGTATTTTATCTTGAATATTGGGTTACTTGAGAGAAATTAAATGATTCTTTTCCTATTCAGAAAACTTCAATTCTTGAATAAATTCAGGTGATATGTTCAAAATTCCTTCCAGGGTGAGATTAATATTCTGGTCCAATACTTTTTTCATAACCTTCTCAATAATATATTCATCTTGTTCTTCTTTCCTTTGGGACTTCTTGACTTTTTTCTCATATTTTAGTGGCTTGAAAACAGCCTTAGCTTCTTTAGATTCCTCCTTTGCATGTGTATTTTCCTCTTATAGGATTTGTTCTGGATATTAACAGGCTCAAGAAGATTCTTGGACTGATGGTTTTTTGGTATTATAACCCTTACTTCATCTACTTCCTCATTCTGTATGAATTTACCAGGAATACTTGTTTTTCTCTTCACAAATCTTCCCTCTTCAGGGGACTCCATTGGCTTGGGAATTTCCTTCACTGAAAAACTATCCGTTTATTCTTTTTTGTTTTATTCATTGTCAATTCTCTGCTTTGTCTACCTTAATCCATAATTATATCCTAATTTCTCTAATCCTGTTTGAATGCTTGGTGGTTTCCAATCACCCCAGTCACCCATTAATACAAAGGCTGTTTAGTTTTCTTCTTTAATTTCATCTTTCTTCTCTTCTGTATTTTCTTCTTTCTTTGTCTATTCAGGATTTTGTTTGACTTAATCTCTATCTTCCAAGAATTTCCTGGTAATTACTTGTTGTTCTGCTTAAAACTCTCTTAATAAATCCTGAGGGCTTTTTGTTCCTTCTGTAGTTACTTTTTGGAAATTTTGAAAGTAATACAGATTACTTGTTTTCCTTGAAAATATTTTCTCAAGATCCTCTGCTAAGTAGCTACACCTGGCTACAGAATTCCCTTCTTTCAAGAAATAAAAACATTGGTTGGTATTTAGGGTGTGAATTTTTCTTGGGGGCTGATTCTTGATTATTTGTTTGAGACTTTTCCAAAACTTAATTCTGTGGTGTTACAGTACTGGTTAGCTCATAAAGTTTATCCATGAGCTTCCTGAAATCTAATTTCTCACTTTGAATTTCCTTTTTAATTGGTTTCTTTTGATCTTTTCTTACTTTATTAAGTTCCTTCATTTTATTTAAAGCCTCTTCCATTCCTGGAAATGTTCCCTATTTGAATTTAACTTTTCTTTCTCTAACTACTGACTCTTACTTTTCTCTTTTCCTTGGGGAGGAAATATTTTTTGTCACTATTATTCTAGCTTCCAACTCCTGTTCAATGTATTTCTTGGATACTCTCATAGGTGGTATGAGATATCCTCCATATTCTGCTCTATCCATAGGATTATCTTTGATTATTTCTTTACTTATAGCTCCTTTTATATCAGATGAGAGACAATAAGAGATATTCTCATCAAACATGCTATCTTGAGGAATATATTTATATCTTAAAAGGTGTGTAATAATTGTCTCATATTTTCCAATAATTCTCTGATACTTCAAGAGAGTACTGACTCCTCCATAATCCTGTGTATCATTGAAAAGCTGTACAAGGGAATATCTTCTATATCTTCTTTCAGGTTAAACTCTTCCCCATTTGGTGATAAGGTCCATTTTAATCTGGGTCTAATTTCCTTCTTCATATCTTGGAATAGCTTCTATTTAATCATTAATTTTGTAATCTTTTGTCCAAAATACCATCTGCATTTTCAAATCCTCTTCTTTTTTCACCTTCAATTTGGGCTATTCTTTCAATCTTCTTGATAAATTTCTCAAATTCCTCACCATTGTAATTGAGTTTGTGATTCTTTAATTCAATTTTGACTACTGATCTTTGTTTCCTTGGGATCTGTTTATGTAATGGATTTGGATGTTTTGGTGTTTAAACGAAAACTCCTCTTGGGATATTTGATTATATTGGCTCTGTTTCTGGAGTAGATTTTGCTCTAGTTACAGGTGTTGTTGATATTGGAGATTATTCAGGCTTAAATGTTTAGGTAAATTAGGCTCACTAGTACTAGCTCCTGGTGTATATGATGTTGATTCTCTTCTCTTCCCCTTATTTTTACTGACATTGTTGATGGTGTCCCATAATTTCTGTGCTATTTTCTCTTGTGACTCCTTGGAAAGCCTCATAATATTTTCACTCTGATCTTCTTCATACGTTTCTACAGTATCTTCAGGGAATGGTTGTAGTTTTGATTTTTACTGATCCATATTCTCTACTTTATTAATAATTTCTCCTGGCTCTAAAATTTCTTTTTTAATATTCTTGTATTGTTTTGTGAGATTTAAATAGAATCTTGAAGCTCTTTTATTTTTCTTTTCTTTTGATCTTGTTGTAGGAATTAACTTACTGTACTCCCTTTTAAGCTCTTTTTCTGGGGGTGTTAATCCTTCCCTTGGGTAATAATATATGTGAGATCCAGATGAGTATTTTGATGATGACTGAGGAGATAATGATAATTATTTCTGATTATTATATTCTAGTCTTCAAAAGGATATTTATTAAATTAAATTTATTGTTTTAATATCAAGCTGACTGAATGCTAAAGATATTTCTATCTGACATTTCACTGTTGGGAAACCAGATGTGGGACCTCCTGTGCATGTGGAATAAAATCAGGCAGTACCTGGGAGGTTAAATTACAAGTAAAGAATTTTGAATTTCTGTTTGGCACTTGTAACCCTTGCTCTGCTTGTGTGCAAAAATAAACTAGAATTCCCTTCCATGTATTCCAAATTACTCTTACTGAGCTCACCAAATCAATTTCATTATTTATCATGGCCTTATCAGGAAATATTGTACTCAAAAATCTCTAATAAGACTTTGCTCTGCTTCAAAACAATGGTTACTTGAAACATTAACAAATGATTTTTTCTTAAAACTTTCAGAAGGCTGAGTTGCATTGATTCCACCAAATAATTTTACCACAACATCCACAAACAATATAAGAAATAATAAAAATAATAATAACAGACAACACTATTCATAATACCCAAACTACAAAATCTATTCTTCTCTTGATTACTGTTCAGTAAATATAACAAATAAAACAACAATGATTTTCAATTTTTTATAAGAACAGACTTGGATTGATAGAAGTATATTCAGCTCCCTTTTAGTGTTGTGCATAGGCTAATACTCTAATAATTTTCAATAATAAGGTATAATATGGGTAATTAAATGTTATTTTTGGTTTTTTTAATAACAGTATTATATAATTTCTTCAGGGTTGTTGATAATAATACTATCTATGTGCTATAAATAATATACTAATATCAACTAAATACTGAATTCTTCAATTTTGTTTTGTTGTTGATAATTTATTAGGTATCAGCTAATGAATACAGATCCACATTTCTTCTAAAAGTAGTAAAATTACTCCAGTTGTGCTGTTTTCTTTTAAAAAAGGCAAAATCACTCTCTTTGATAAACTTTACAGAAAAACTAGCTCAATACTAATTTAAAATGATGAGGTTTTATTTCAAAGCCTAAAAATTGACTTTTGGGTGATCGTTTTCTTTTAAACCTCTCTAAAAATTACTCTTAAGGCTTAAACACTAAACTCCAGAGACACCTTGATCATGAGCTTCAATCTTTCAGATCATAATTAACTGAATCAATTACTAGTCTACCTGCCAGTGAGGGATGAATCAAGCTCTTTTCACACTCTTGGTTCTTATAATCTCTGTTAACAACAAACCACAGCTACTGGACTTAATTTATCTAAACAAATTTTTAGTATAACCTTTCTAGAGGAGTGATCAGAAAAGAGGAATTCAACTTAAAATTTCTATATGGGGAAAAGGTAGAAATTGGGAGAGAGAGCCTCTATTTATATCCGTGGGGCCCTCCATAGGAGTTCAAAAAACAGGGTACCTACAAATTTTCAGCCTCTGGTAGCTGCACAAAGCAGTGAAAACTTTAATTTTGGATTTTCAGGGGAACTGTGTTGTGACGTGACATGAGTCTATTTTTCTTACCAATTAGATTTCTTCACTTCACTTTTCATATTGACATGAAATATTTCTGACCAATCAGATCAATTCATTTTTATCTCACTTGTTCATGTGAAATGTGGCTGTGAAATACATTCCAGCCTTAATTTTGGTCCTGGAGCGCTTATCTCCATTTATTACTAAGTTGATTACTCATCAGTCAGGTGATTTTACTGTTTTATAGTTTTATAGCCTTTGAGGGCTGACTTGTGGGTTAGGTTTCACATTTTTCTGAAAACACATGTAGGACTGATTACCTGTATTACCTGTATTCTTCCTGAACATTCCTAAATCTTTTTAAATCATTCTAAAACTACTCACAAATTCGAGAAATTTTATTCTCCCAAAAACCTTAATTTTTAATGTGTCCTTCATGTGGCCTTAGCCTGTGACATGCCTACTTTCAGTCTCCAAAGACAGAGAGGTCCTTCTTACCAACTCTCACATTGGTAAAGATGATGAAATTTTATCCGCAACACAGAATTGATGTTGGAGCTCAATGCAATGTCATGCTGATGTTGGAGCTCAATTCAATATCATTCTGATGTTGGAAAGCAATGAAATGTCATTCTGGTGGTGCATTTCATCTCAATGAAATGTCAGTTCATACTGACAAAGCTTCTATATATTATCAATTTCTATTCTAATTTTTTAATTTTTATTGTTTCTTGCTGTCTAATATGATTATTGATAGTTTTACAAGATACAAGTCTTCTTTCTAACATTTCTTGAGCAGTAAAATCAGAAAGATAATTTCATCAATTAAGTCTTGTCAAACTTTTGGGCCACACCTCTTTGAACCTCTCACCATGAGCAAAATGGCTACACCTGAAAGCAGGTGTAGCATTCCAAATTTGATATGGGAGATAGGTTGGATTAAGGTTGGAGATAGCACAGAAATTGAATTTAAAAACAGAAGTTTTGGAAGAAATTCAAGCCACAAAGTATCAATATCAGTGCCTGTTTGGGCTTGTTAAAGTTTAATAGTTCAACAGTACATGGTTAACAAAGGTACTTCAATATACTCTTCTTTTTGATATTTTACATAAGTTCTTATCATTTAATTTACAGAAATCTCAACCTTTGGGGTCTTTCTTATTTATTTTTACATATATACCTCAGTTTGAGTATCATTTATGTTTCAAGCTCACTTATTGGAACCCATAGTTGAATAGTAGTTGGATTGGAACTCTTCAAGCTTTGCAGAAGGCACTAATATTTAATAAAATGTTTTGGGGAATTTGGGACTCTCTTCACATTTACATATTATAAAAAGTATACCCGACAATTGAACCATTTTGTCTCATGAAAAGATGTAGTTGGTGAGGTAATATTCATTATTTTCACTCTATTTTTTCAACGTAATATTTTCACCAAACTGAAATAACCTGTCAATATTTATGGAACATATTCATTTTGAGGGGAGGCCACCAGAACTTTGGTATATAATGAAAGGCCATAGCCCCTATTTGGCCCATAAAACTCTTTGAAAGAGGTTTTCACACTTATAGATGTAGAATATGTATATTCAAAGTGGATAATTGAGCTTTAGTTCCAAGATTTGGAACCTTTTTATTATACACTTTCATGGTGTAGACTAAGATTTATTTCAAAGCTCAAATAAGAAACATTTGTAATAAGAAAATTTTAATAAATTTACAACCATGAAAAAAATTTCTTTCTATATATTTTTGAATAATTCAATGTTTTCTTAGTTAAGACCAACTTAGAATCACTTTGTATACTATTGTGAGAAAACTATCAATTTGGCTTTCATCATCTTTGTCTAGGGGATCACTTGAAGATGTGAGAATCCAAGATAATTTGACTTGATATTTGAAGGAAATGAGGGTAGGGCTGTATCATGAAATGCAATAAAGTACAAAAAAGGCAACTGTTCATGTAAGATTTGAAGAAATTCAATTTTGAGGTATCAATATGGCTAAAAATTAATTTCATCAATTATTTGATCATTTCAAAACACTTTATTAAGATAACTTCCCATGCAATGTGGTTTTGAACATGTTTTCTGTATTCTATTGGTGCTCTAAATTTTAATTTCAATTTTCTCAGTATTAAGCCCATTTTGTAATTTTTAGCATGTATGGAGACTTTTCCATAAACTGCAAAGCTTAAAACTGTATCTGACATTTGTGGCTTAATAAATTTAAGTATTTAAAAATTAATTTTTGACTTTATCAATACTACAAAGTAAAAAAATTAAGATCATCAAGACTAATGCATGAAAAAAAATTCCAGTTTCTCTACAAGAGGATTTCCTTGAATGTATGGATGAAATCTTCATATAATTCTATTAATAATTGAATTCAATGTTATATAAAGTTCCATCAGATATTCAAGATAGCTCAAATCTTTATAGAAATGAGAAAGTGAAACAATTTACTTAGTTCTTTTTAAATAATGGGAATGCTATATAATATCAGGGTAGAATAGCTGGTATAAATTGGTTCTTTTCATAACTTTATTTCTCAAAGTATATCTATAAAGCTTTTAGGATGTTTGAGAATTTGGAAGTACTTTAATAAGCTTATTCAGCCTAAAAAATGATAGATTGAGGTTAACCATCCATTTATAAAGTTGAGTTAAACAAATTCTGTATTAAGCTCTTTGAAGTATTTTTACAAGATAATATGAGAATATTTCTTGTTTTTATTTGGTATTTTTTCTTAATAAAAGGTTTAAGGTACTTATTGAAGTGGAATTGAATAAAGGGAGGCTACAAAAATAAGCTAGGCCCTTTTGGGAATTAAGCTTGAATTGGGAAAAATATCATTTCAGAGCCATGTTCATTCAGAATCAAAACATGGTCTGAATAATATTCCAATTATTCAATATTAATAAAGATGAATTTACTGAGGAATCTACACTATCAATATCTTTTTTGATGGAAATCTGTGAAAATGTTTTATTCAGAAATTTTGAAATGCATGAATTAATCATCTTTACAAAGAATGGCTTCATCATTCAAAGAAAGCATTAATTATATGCTTTTATCAATGATACTATGATAGAACCTTGCAAATATATCTATTTAAAAAATAAATAAAGTTATTTTGAAGCTTGAAGAAGTGGAAAAATATAATTTATCTGAATATTGAAAATATTTGAACAGGATTGAAGAGAATCCAACTTTTTTGTGATTTGTTTTAAATAATATCATGCTTTATACGCAGATAAAAGTGAAGTATCACATGAACTGGTCCTTATTTATTTTAATCAAGAGAAATATTTTTATTTTTGATCAGCATTATTGTGATGATACTAAGCTTATATATGTCAGGATGAGTCTATGAAGAGGTGATAATAAAGAGTATTTACAACCTAAACTATGACTTTAACATGGATAAAAATGTTAAAAATAGGTTTCTAATAAAATTAAAGGGCTTTACTAATGATTATTAGTGGTGGTGAGCACTGTTGAAAGCCCTGGGTGCAGCTTTACCTGTTGGGTTACAATGATAAAGTCTACAATACTAAAGTCTATAGTATAACCTGATCATTTTCCAAGAGTATAACTGTTTTTGACAGTTGTACTACATAGGAATTTAAGAGCAGGATGGGGAAACCTTTTCTGGTGGAGAAAAGGCCTCCTTTGATCCTAAAATGCGGTGGAATGGCCCTCTAGACCATCCAGGTAGGGGAAGTGAAGAGTTTTTCACTTCAGAATACTGGCTTGTGGCTTTCCTAGTGTCTGTATGAACTTTATTGGGCTCAGATGTGGTTTTGAAACCACATCTGGGCAGTTTTCACCAATACAGCATGAAAATTTTTATCTGGGGCCATGAAGCCCTCTTCTGACATGTATGAGGTGTAGAATGCTGTACAGAACCTGTATGGGACCCCAATTTTTAATTCTAAATATGCTTCTTTATCTATTTGACACCTCATAATCATACTTATGGGAGAATATCCCACAGTAAGACTTTCTTGGTCTAACTGTGGGATTTTGAGCTTAAAGCTGCCATACCTTTGTCAGTTTTTGAAATATCAAGCTCAAAGTTGGTTCATTGTGTAGCCCTGGATGTGTTCTACACAATTGTACCTCATTTTATATGGTTATCATTAAGTATGGAAAAGTTATGCCATGTACAAGACTTTTTGTACATATATATGTTTTGCTTAAAAACTGTATGGAGCTTGATTTCCCCATAACTTTTGCTCTAGATGATATATGAGTGAATGGATGGCACCATCAGATAGATCTGATTGTGCAATTTCCAAAAATACCCCACTTTAGGTATCTCACACTAAAACTGTAGAGGTTAGATGGGAGGTGAATATTTTATTCCCCCTTATTTGACCTTATTTTGATCATAACTTCTGTAATTCTGGTGCTAGCTCAGTTTGGCTAGTACCATTGGATATCCCTTACTTAGAGGTTCATTTTAATACCCATTCTATGGGGTTAAGCCTCTCCCTCTGTATTTCAGATGAGAGGTGAAAATCAAGGTTTATGCTCAGCAACAACTTTGAGAAGGAATAACTTTGTTATTCTTTGTCCTATGATTATGGGACTTGTATTTTTGGAAAGGGGTGAGTTTCCTCTTTCTTTTGATACTTTTTGAGCTTATTTGGCTCATCTCAACGTTTTGGTGGTATCTTGCCTATACCATTGATTTATGGTATTTGGCTGTCATGCTTGTGCTCTGGTTTTGAGTCACAGGCTGACAATATACTCCTATTGGTCTCTCCCACTTTTTTTTAAACATTAATACTTTTTTGTTCTCTTGTGGAAAGAGAAAACAGAAACAAAAAAGACACAAAAGATATCTTAAAAAATGTTTTTTGTAATAAATAATTCATGCAAAACATATATCTACCTCAAACAAATGAAGGATAAAATAATTTATTAGAGGTGGACTGAGATTATTTTTTCTATTACAATAAAGAATTTTCTATATTGGTTTTAGAAGGGCAGTAGCCAAAAATTCCTTTCTTCTAATCTAATATTTTTTGTTTTATTGTTTTTATTTGAGTTTTTGAGTTTTTTAATCCATGTCTGAGGGTAATATGTCATTTTTACTTTTGAATTGCTTTTTGCTTTTTTTTTGTGAAATTATACTGAGTATTTTTATATCAGTAGATTTATTATGATTTAGTTTTGTTTTTTTAAATTAAAATTACAGTAGAAGGCGTTTACAAGGCCTGCTACTGTAAAATTATAGAAGTGTGTAAAGCCTGTCCAGTACAGGGCCTACAGGCCCTGTAATGCTGTCAACAATCGTCGACAATTTTACGGTGGCTTCCATTCCAGATGCTGTACTGTAATTTTTGTTCAAATCTTCATTTTCTACAGTAGCAGGGGCTGTGAGCCTTGAGATATATTTTACATACCCAAATAGGCCACAATTATCTTAAAAAGAAATTTTGAATTATGCATAACTCATAAGTCATGCATATATCCAAAATTCATCATTTTCAATTTCAGAAAAGATGAATAACTTTTTATTGAGTAAGTAAATCCATGGATTTAAGACCAGATTTGGATTCTACACAAAAATTCACCTAGGGTAGCCCCATAGAGTGAATAAGCTCAATTTAAGTATTTGAGGTGGTAAAATGGAAAATACTTCAATACCACATCATTAATACCACATAAAAGATCTGTGAAAATTTTTGTTTGTTACATATACACTAAGAATAGTGTTATGCATGTTTTGAGCACTTAATATCATGGTATTCTTACATGGACCTTTGGTACACCCATAGTGGATATCTCACTTGAAGCTTAAATTTCTATTTTTACGTGAAAAATAAGCAAGGGGGACAAAAGACATCAAAGAGAGCCAGGGTACCCAACTTCTGAGGCCTCAGAGGCGTGGATAGCTCCAGAGCATGGATCCATGGCTCATCTTGGCCCAATTGGTAAACTAAAACTCTTTGGGAACTTGGTTACCAAGTTACACCTACTGTAATCATAAGAAAATAGCAAATAACCTGCTATTTTGACGTGCCAAGGAGGTAATGAGCTACTTAGACTCCTGTAACCACGTCAATTCTTGATGACTTTCCATGAATAGACCCTAAAAGAGTAATTAAAACCCTTTTGGGACCCATATTCATTGATTTACCTCATAGCAACCAGCAAAATACTGCTATTTGCAATTCTACATAGAAATGAGGTAAAAACTTCAAAAATTCATTAAAAATACAATTCTTAATGAATCTTTCTGAAACTTTCAGGACCAATAGAGAACTGTATTATCTATGGTACAACCAAAAAGAATTACAGTTTTACTAGTAAAATTAAAAGTTTTACTTATAGTCCATTTTTGACCATTCTACGTGAAACACTGAATCTTCAAAAATTCACAGTAATTAAAACCTGTGATGAAATTGGCAATAACATTGATAACTTTGAGAAATAAATGATTATTTTGGAATAAAAGAAGATTTACAGATGTTACTCCTTTTATTCTTAACCATATTGGGGTTGGTAGTCACGTAAAAGCATCAATTAAGTAATTATGATAATCTTACGTGACAACAGATGATGCAATCATTAATCCAAAAAGGTTTATTGTTTTCTCACTCACTGGTTTTTCAGTTTGCTCCATGGAACGCCTCTGTGAGCTGTTGTTGACTTAAAAGAAGCCTCTTCTTGCTGTTTTTTCCGCATCATCATCTTATCAATTTATTAAATCATTATTACCAACAAGTAAGTATTAGTTATAAGCTATTCTTAAGTGTTTTAAATCTTTCAAGATCAACCTGAAAGACGTGAAATCATATAATCCAACTATATATTGTTGTAATACTGTTATAAATCCTTTTGATCCCTTAAATCCACCATTCCACGTCAAATTTCTCTACTTTTATCTATCAATAAGTTCATTGGAGTATTAGTGAGTCATTTATCTTTAATTCTTAAAGTTTTTCTCTAGTAATAGTTTTATTCAAGAATTATCTTTATAATTATTCTTGTAAAAGATAATTATATATTAAAATAATTTTATTATTTTAATAAAAGAAGTTTTTATTATTAAATTCTTCTTGTAATTGATTCTTGTAGACAATTACTGCTCACTGTTATAATCACTAGTAGTGTATAACACGTGAAAGAAATAATTTTATAATTATTTAATTGTGGTTATAATAATTTTTTATTATTATATTTCATAAGAACAGACATAGTACTGTTGATTAATAGTAATATTATCATCAGTTTCATAGTCACATCTTACAGGGGCCTTCTTGAATAGCTTACACTACTTCTCTTTTGAATTGAGAAATAAAGCCTTCAAGAAAGCCAGAAGAAGAGATTTTATGTTTAGAAATGATTGTTGGTGTTAATAATAAAAATGCATGAAGTTCATTAATAATACAAATAAATAATAAAATGCAAATAATAAAAATAATAGTTAAGACCTAGGAACTATAATCAATAAGTAAATAATAACATATACATTTTTTGTGTTTTTAGGGAAATAATTATATTTCAAAACATTTAAAATCCTTGATCTATTCTTTAGGGGGTTGTATCAATTTAAACCTTTAAGAAAAAGATTTTTTTATAAATTCAGTTTCATGAGAAGATTCCTGAAATTAGAGGAACTGAATTTTCTTTTTGTGAGCCAGCTTTTGAAGAAAATAAGAAGCATCAATATTTCTACAAATTAATAATAAGTCAAAGATCAAGACATAGAAAGGCTTTATTTTTTGGAAGCTGGGATTGACTGTTTTTGGAATTTAAAAACTAAAATTTTTCGAATTGAAAATGAATTTTCAGATTCAATTTCTATTATCAAAGACTATTATTTTGAAGAGAAGAATTTAAATGAAAAATATTTTCATATACTATATTAGCTAATTACTCAATCCAGTTAAAGAAGGAATAAAATCTTGGAAATTCTTTAATATTCCAGTGGCTTGGAAGAGCTGGGAATGATAAAAAACATTTTAATTCTTATTCCAACCTATTTCACAGAAAGGGACCAAGCTCATTCTAAGCTGAGTCCAAGCTAATTTCCAAATGGAGCACCTTCTTTCAGGTGTAGCCAATGTGCTCATGGTGTCTGGTACAAAAGCTGTGTAGTTAAGGATGTTAGTTAATTCTTTTATATGAGAAAATAAGATTAGTGACATGAAAAATAATTCATAAAATTTCACGAAATAAAACCATATTTGTGATCAGAGTGTTTTTTTATATCCATCTTTAAAAAGTCTGAAATTTGTGCCTGCTTAATTATTTAAATTAATTGGGGTTATAATGGCTAAAATAGTAAGATGGTAGAAAATACTTGCCAAAGTTAGCTCAAGCTCTTTTATTATTTAAGCCTAGAGTTTCCTGAGCTCTTTTTCTTTAGTAGACATTATTTGGGCTTTTTGAACCTTATTTTTTTATGGCTTTTCTCTCACATTCTTGGTTCAATGGGGTTTAGGTTCTGCTTCCAAGACTTTAAATAATTTTTCGTAACTTGTTTTTTTGATGAATATATCTTAGTAACTGATTTAAATAAATTCAAAAAGATATTCAATTATTTTAAATTAAAATATATAGGAATAGAATCAAATTACAAGTAAGAAATATTGAATAAAAAGAATGAAATATCAATCCAAAAATTAGAAGATATATATATGTAGAAATATAATGAGGTGGTGAATAGAGATTAGGAAATTCATAGGAAAGAATGATATAGAGTATATTCAGGGGGATAATCATTTGACTATAACGTAGATTAAAGGAATGGAATTGTTTTAGGGAAGTAGTTGAGAATTTAAAAATGAAATATCTATTTTTTAAGAAGGAAATCTGTATATGGAATAAATATGACAAAAATTCCAAAAAGTATGTTACTTTATGTATCAAATTATGTTGGTATCCATAATATACTATTTATTTTATTTCCAATGGAAATAGGTGGCTTGATCATCATAATTAAATCAAGGCACCTATCACATTTGAAGCCTGAGTTAAGTGCTTTACACTTTGAATATTAGAATTGAAAGAATCTTGATGTTTACTTTTTATTAATTTGACGCTTTTTTCCAGAAATATATACATAGTTCTGATTATTAGGTGATATCAATTGATCTTTAGAGAGATAAAAGAAAAAAGAATGATTTTACTTTTCTATTTTTTGGCAGTTTTTAAGGAATCTGAGGAAAGGATATTTTTTGTGAATTGAAGAAGCTGTATTCATGAGCTTGAAAAAAAGAAATAAAATAAATTGGAATAAAATGAGAAAATACTGCACTACAAAAGTACTTTGGCCAGTTGAATTTCTTAGTGATTCTGAGGCTGAGAAGCTTAGCTCCAGTGTTTTTTTATGATTAGAAAAACTCTTTTAAGACCATTTCAGTTTTTTTCCTCTTAAAAAAAGATCATTTATCCTTTCTTTGGCTTAATATTCCAAAATCTTTTATGTTCATGAATTGATTGGCTGTATGGTTTAACAACACTTAGTCCGACCATAATAGCTAAGTAATTGATGAAATCCTTTTTACTGCTGAAGTCTCACTAATTTGGCTTATCAACTTATCATTTATGCTGCTTATTTTTTGAATTATCTCTTATTTACTGATTTTTGAACCTACTAAGCAGTTCATCAATTTTGAATCAGCTAAATTTGTTCATTTCACCTTAGATATTCCTCAGAAGCTTTCATCTGCACTTTACCGTTCACATCAGACTATGAATTAACTTAAATATTCGACTCTTTTCATGTTTTGTGTATTAGTTCATTTTCCTCTTATCTCTCATTTCCAAAGAATTTTCTTCTTGAGCTTCCTCATTGTTGAAAAATAATTGAAGTTGTTTCCTATATCTAATTCTTCAATTATAGATATGATCCAGTCTAATTCACCTTTTTCTATTTCTATTAACATGTATAATGGTTTCCCCCAGAATCAAGAGATTTAAGACCTTCAACACACGATTTCTGAAAGGGATGAGCTTATTTCGACACTTCTGAGAAAAGTTGAAGCTTTGGAGCTTAAATTGGGGTCAAAGAAGTCACAAAAGCAAAAAGAAAATTTGCACAGTAGCAATTCAAAATCAAATATGAAAAAAAATAATAAGAAATTGGGTAATAGATAAAATAAAAAAAGAACAGGGTAACAAAAACAAGAAAATAAAAATTCCTGCTAAATGTCACCCTCTCCAAATGCTTACATGTGAAGTTACAGAAATTTTTGAGTTTACAAAAGTGAATGTAATAACATCATCCTAGTTTTTTTTTATTCTTACCTTTGGTTTATTTGAGAATGAAATCTTATTAAATATCAGAATATTATGGTGTGTGATATAGGAATGATCCATTCCACCTTCACCCAATAAATTCCTCCTCAAAGAGTTTAATTTGCATTTTTCCAACAATGAGGAAATTAAAAATGTGACCAAAAGCAATAGAAAATCTCATAAGGTAGAAAGAGGTTCAAAAACTACATGATTCTTGTGCAGGATGGTGTAAGATTGGAAGTAACATAGTCAATCTTAGAAATTTTTACCTTTGATACATTCATTCCCTCCTTTCAAAATTTGGAATCCAATTTTGGGCACCAGATCTTGAAGATGCACCAGAATCTTTATACAATGAGGAGTGTCAAACTGTCTCCCTCATGACCTTTTTCCAGGTTACTTTTAGTGGAGCTTATCGATATATGAGATCCAATCTCTCATACTTGAACAACATTTATCTACTCCAGAAGGCTTATGATCATTTTTTCCGCTATTTTATTGCTGAAAAGTTCAAGAAAGATCATAAAGTCACAGGAAAGGTCTTAATGGATGATATTAAGGGAGTTACTCAAAGGAGACATCAAAGGGTACTTAATTAAATCCTTTCATTTATTTCTTATCTCTGTAATGACTTACAATTCATTTATTAGAAGACATTATAGATTTTCTGTTGCTAATATTTACACCAACCAATATTAAAAGTTATTCTCAGACGTTAATTCCAATAGTGATGATGAATTTATCCCTAGTCACAATGTGTATGCTATTAATACATTACCTTATTTCTCATAAATTGCAAATTAATGGCTTTGAAAACTCGGCCACAATATTAATCAAAGTGACAAGCTTATTTGAGAACTGGCCCCATTTTGTCCCTATGCCTTCAACCTTCACAAAAGCACCAGAGAAAATTCCTTTGGACTTTGACCCACCAGACTGGTTTAACCAACTTGATTATGCTCAACTCTTTTCATTACCAAACACAATTAAAGTTGCATCAATACCAAAAAATGACATTAAAATTATAAAACAAATCAATTCCAACAAAAACTTCCATGATAAGGCCTTCAATCAAAAATATTGGTCGTTGGTTACAGAACCATATGTTTTATCTCACAGGATAGTCCAAAGTGGTGAATAAGAAGATTAATAAGCTGATAGTGAAGTTAATGAGCTCTCCAATGGAGATATAATTTATATAGACAAGGATGATAGTTATTATAGTTATTATGGGTATGTGGAAGGGACTGAGGCAAATCAAGATCAGCAAGTTCAATCAACTTTCAATTTTGATTATGAAATGGTAGATGCTTTTCATCAGGTACCACGGAATGTCTAAGAAAATTTCTTTGAGGAAGACCCTAGTCCTTCTGCATGGTAGTAGATATTGGCCTCATTGGTCTTTGATAGTGACTTATGCTGTATTGATACAATTTTCTCATTATAAGTACTTCCCATATGGTAGTGTATCTTTTTGTTAGATATTATTATCCATCTAATAGTAATGTCTTTGCAGAGATTTGAGTGGCTTCATTATATGTAATTGGTGTTTCTCAAATTTATTTTTCAAGGGAATTTACAGTTTGACACAATAACACTGAATTGGTGGTAAAAAATAATTGTAAATTAATTTGAATCATTGTTTATTTATATTTGGGACTTCATTACATAATAATTTCAAAGTTATTTGAAAAATATAATGAAGCTTGTGCCTTTAAGCTTGGGAACACAAAGGGCCTTTGTGAGCCTAGGCTTGCACAAGGGGCAGAGAAAATTCCAGCTTATTTAGTTTACCAAAGTTAGATTCCGAGGTATATGCCTTTTTTCCCAAAACAAATCTCTAATCTCTAACTCTACAAACACCTCAATTATGCCTTACTCCTCATATTTCATTCCAGGTTGTCTTCACAAAATTGAAATTCCGAAAAGCGTTGTTCATGTCTCAAAAACTACTCCACATGATACAAAGCCCCTATTTTGTGATTTTCATGATCCGAAATTTTTGGTAATGGGAGTAGCTCAGGAAAAAGGCATTTACCCGCATTTCCCCTGCCAAGACCCTAGAAATGGTCGGTCAAGTGGTTGCAATTTTTTTGGTCAGTTTATTTCCCAAACTAATCTAAACTCACTATAATATCACTAAATTGTTTTTATTTTTTAGCATTGGTGGACGATTACGCATTAAAGCATAAGCTTTACAAAACCACAATCTTGGTTTCAGTGCGCACAACATTTTGGGAGAACGTCAAAGTGCAAATTTTGGATTATGTGGTGATTTCAATTAAAGAAGCCATTGGAGACTAGAAAGAGGGGGTTCATTATTAATGCTGAACTATTATATCAAAAATTTTATTTAATTCTAATTTGTGTTTCAATTGGGGTCATCATAAAAAGAATTTGTATTTAATGGGGCGTCAAAAGTGGAGAAATCAAAAGACCTTCGTGGAATCATCGACCTTATGGATCAAACTCTGAAGATTCCTGACAAAGATTTGTAGCTTTTTATGATAATGGGAATAATGAAACTAATAAAAATAGTCTTACTTATCCTAGCTTAATATTCAGATATGGCCATATTGACTCACAGAATGTTTTAAATTTCAATTTTTGGTTCCTCTCGTGACTCAATTTTGAGCTTATGGTTTGCTTTTTCTTCCTTTTACTGTGAAGGTTTGGCTTATTTTCTCTAAGAATTTTATATAGTGAGAAAAAAAATTCATTGTTTGAGGGCTCTAAAGCATATTTCTAGAGAAATACTCGCGATATTCAAAGAGACCTACAAAGGTCAAATGATTCAATTAAAAAGTTTTTGCCCATCAAGTCAAAGTGAGTATGTTAAAAGTAACAATGATAATTAGAAAAGACAAGTTTTATTATTGAAATAATAAGAAAATTAGACATTTCTTAGAAAACTTGAATCATTTTGAATAATAAAGATATGTTTTTAGTAAGGGCAATTTTCCTTTTCAAATTATAATAAAATGAATATTTTAAAATCAAATTGTTCAAAAGTTGAAAATGGCCCATTAGAATATAAAAAAAGGGATACATGAGATGTTTTTAAAAAATAACAACTTGCTATTTGATTATCATAATACATACCTCTGAATTTAATTGAATTTTTTATTATTAAGATTATATCTTTATTATTGAGAATCCAAGAGATATATTATGATCAGGTTAAGTACTATACTTTGTTTGATTCTTTTCCTTCATTATTTTCAATGAGAACGTTAACATATTTTCAATTAACAATAAATTATCCAATTAATAAACATATTTTCATTATGAATATGGTAAATTTAGTATTAACATAATTCCAAGTTTTAACTATATTTTAAAAATAGAAGCTGTATTGTTACAATCAGTACAAGTTAGTTTTTTCAAACAGTGAAATGTTATTTATTGTTCATAAATAAATTCTTACTACATAATAGATCAGGCTATCATTTCAAAAATGCAAGGTCAAGATTTGTATGATAAAGAGCGTATAATTTCACCAAAATCTCAATAAATAATTTTATAAATATAATACTATTGATATTATTACTTATATAATTGAAAAATGTTTTTATTGGTTATAAAAATAAATGATTTATCAATTTAGATATTGATTTTTTTGCTTTGAATAATTGAATTATTCCCAATGAATATATATTTTGTAATTAATCTTATTTTTCAACAATCAAAAATCTGAAATTTTAGAAGTACCAACTCCACTATCTATATAATTAAATATTAATTGTGGTGAAATTATTCAAATTTAGGCATCATTATTATGAGAAAAAATATATATCCAAATAGTCACACTATTCTCAACAGAATAAAAACCATATTATTATTGAAATAATAACTTCATATCACTAATATGATGACCTTATCATTATTTTCCAGATGATATCTATTCTTATTAAAATAAACACATTTAATATCACTATAAACCCATTGTGTTATTTTTATGATAGCAGATAAATTTATTGAATTCAAACAAGCCTATTATTTTTAGCTTAATTTCCTAATTTTAATAATACTAAATTTAATATTCAATATTTCCATATAAATGCAATTTTTATCATTTGAATGATAAGAAAGGTATTATATTAATAATATTGAGGTGATTATGTTATAAAACAGCCATTATAACAATAATAATGGATTTTTTATTGAAAAAATAATGTATCTTTCATTTTGATAATGATATTATGTTTTAAATTTAGATAAATAATTATTCCCATAGTTAAAAAAGTTATGATTCCAAGAACAGAAGATTTATTACTAAAATGATAAAATAGGTAATGTTATAAGAATTATTAGCTTCATAATAATACAAAGTGAAAATTTTGATAAGAATATATTAGCAATTTTATAATTTTGGTCATTGAAAAGACCAATTTATTTTTTCAATAACAAAAAAGGTATTACTTCAAAAATCCCAATGATTCTCACTATTTTAGCTTCAAAAATATCAGTTTTACCATACAAAATTTTAGTGCTATAATGAAAATAATATTACATCAATAATAACCTAATTCTTCTAATAAAAGGAACTTTTAGTTTATTCATTGAGAACACATTTTTTATTTAAATATTGATACAGTCATTATTACAATCATTTCAATACATATAGTTTTGAAAAAATAAGTTACACTTATGGAATTTGTAAATTATTTGTCTCCACAATCATTTCACCCTCTCTAATCAAGAATACAAGTATTCTTTGCTCCTTCATTCCTTGATTCCATTCTGGTAGCCTTTAATATGCACAAACACCCAAGATATTGAATTACTGCACTACTTCTAATTTATCACCTCTTTGAAAGTGACTTACTGAAATAATTTTGAGAACTTATGAATGTTGTTGTGTTGTTTTATACTTGCGTTCAGTCATTTTTCCACAATGACAAGTGCTTTTATGTTTTTCTCAAGAATAACTTTGATAATATATAAAACCAAGCCAAAATTTGAGGTACTGTCCCCTTCTTTATATCGGTCAATATTGTTGGGTGGCCTTTTCCCAATCTTGAAGCTATTAGATTCACTCCCACATTGTAGAGCCAATATTTCTTTTGCATAATTCGACAACACTGTTGATTCATAAGGATGATGTATATGTGTGTGATTTTGAAGTTTAGGTTCAGTGATTTTCAGTAATTAAAGAATTTCGCAGTAAACTCCTGGATTCAGTTCAAAGTCAACCTCAAGTTTATTCATATATTTTGGAAAATTCAGGTAAAAAATCTGTTTCCACTGAAAAAATTTTGTCATAAGGGTTATACAAAATTTTGCTAAGAATAAAAGACAGTAAGGTAATCCATAATAAGATAAATAAATTAAAAGAATAATGATTAAGAAGCCTCACCAGCATTCCCATTGCTTTTTTAGCTCTGTAGAAAACCATTTTACTCTTTCACCTGGGTTTTTGGATATTTCATTCAATGGACCCCACCATTCAAGTTGACTTTTTACATGCAATGTGTAATGAGAGTTGGGTGTTACTTTATAATTCATAAACAGCTTTTGCAATTACTTACAGTAAAGTTTGTATCGCTCTGAAAAAAATCTAGAATGTTCTTTTGTAATTGAGCAAGAAATTGAAATTCTCGTGCAGCTTATCAATGCACAAAGATTTTTGAGTAGAATGAAATTTGAAAAAGAATTTTATTCTTATAATTCCAAATCCCCAAGAAATAAATCCAGGATGATTAAAGGTTAATAAATCGAAAATAGTCATCGTCACTCAGTGGCTTTCAAAGTTCCGACTTCTTTTGAGACTCTATTTATTCCAAATGATACAAAAACCTCTCTGAAAAAAGCCTTCAGCTTGGTGACTTGCTTGGTGTAAAGGCCTGAAATTTTGTGTTTGTTCCTATCTATTTCCATGTAAGCTTCATTTATTTAGTTTTTTTGGATTTTTTCTCACTTTTATCTCTTTCTTCTGGTTCTGAAACAGTCCATTTTCATTTCTTAATAAAAACTTTTTGAATAATCACTTTAATCCACATAGGTAAGATACCTAAATATGTAAGCTGAACAGGGTCCCAGTATTGAAGTAACTTGAGCTCAGATCATCGCATACCTAATTTTTTTACCAGAAAATCATCCTAAGTTTGATTTTCTGCATTATTTAATTCCTTCTAATAATTGTGTACAATATGGCATTTATGAAGGTTACCAATCTTTAAGTGGGGAATTTGAGCTTTTGTACACTTGCACCAGGTACAAAAAGAAGTAGTGGAATGAGAAGAAAATCCAGAAACTTTTTGTGTTTCAGCCAAATCACCTATCAAATAACCAAGCTTAACAACAACATTCCTTCCATTTTGTGGGTTTGGGGTGTTAATAGTTATTCCAGACTTAAGTTTAATCCGATCAATAACCAAATGAATAAGTATATTGTTGATAGTAATGATACTTAGCTCATTTGGAGCAGGAATTGGGCCAGCAATAAAGGTGTTTTGCATTTTAAATTGAGTAGTTTGTGGGAGTTTCATGCAGTTGAGATCAACAATACCCAGTGAAGCTTTTTTTCCTGCTATTTTTTTTGTGAGGGGTTTAAGCTAATAAACAAACAAGCTAAATTATAGAAGCATTGATGTAAAATTTTACTTTTGTGAGTTTGGTTAAACGTTTTTCCAAGATGGTGATTATTGGTAATCAGATATTAAGATTTATTCCTTATTTTGAATATGGTACTTCCAAGAATCAATCAGGTCTTTAACCTGAAGAATAGACCTTGAGTAAGGTTTCCAAAGAGCTGAAACATTTCAAGCTTTTGAAAGAAATTGAGATTCTTTTCAAATATTCGGGAAATGTTGGATTAAAGGGAAAATGAAAATGAATTCACCACAGTTAGAAGATTGAGAGAAGTTTTAATATTGAAATTCTTCTGGTGAAGAATAAATATCATAAATACAATAAAATTCGGGGCAGAAAATTTGCTTTTAAAATTGAGGGTTTATTTTGAGTCTTTTTCAAGTTTTTCATATATCTATAGAAATTTCTTTGAATTTATATTCTTATTTTGTCAGATTTAAAATCTTGAATCAATTTTACCAAGTATTACCATGAAATAAAACATTTTTACAACTGACTACACAAGAGAGGTGTAACCATGCCATGCAAGATAATGTGAGTTCTGAAAAAAAGCCAATAAGTAAGCTATGTGAAATCAAAAATTACTAGTTAATTCAAAAGGATTATTTTGATGAACAGAAGATGTGTTTGAGCTTTCAGAATCATCACTTGACACTTTAGTGTTACTAATTGATCTACCTTCTGAAAATAAAAGCCTATAGGTGAATCAAATATGGAATGATCTGTTTGAGATAAACTTACCCATCTTTTCTTCCAAGTTCTTGACAAAACAAGAACCCCTTGCATCTTTCAACCATATTTATCAGTACACTGAAAGGTTTTGCACTTTTTACAAGTGCATACCCTCATTAATCAAACACTGTAATAGCTAAAGATAAAAAGGGGAAGCTTCCAAGAAGTTGAAACCAATAATTCACTAAGGAAAAATAAATTTCACACAAAAAGGGAGATAAATTTAATTGATGAATGGGATTTGTGGTGAAAGGTTCTTGAAGTAAAAGTTTTTTTATCTTCATGAATTCAAGATGTTCAGGGTCTAGATAAAACATCACAGAAGCATTGTTGTGACATTGAATATGAAAAGTCAGGCTTGTTCCTGATTTGTCTTCCAGTTGGCCTTTTTGGAGACTCCAAAGATGGTGACTACACTCACATGTCCCACTCCTTTTCTCTTCCTAAAATATTTTTAAAACGTACTGGCCTTGCAGATTTTCCTTTAAATTGAACAACCATGCAAGACTAATAGATCAAATTAGAATAATACAACCCATATCCCTTCCAACATCCAGTCCCACTCTTCATTTCTACAGCTCCAATGAGAAATTTGGAGTTCACATTAATAGAAAAGCTGATTTAATATGGCCTTTCCCATTCAAAAATAAATTATTTAACTATTCAAAATTAATCATTTTAATTATTTAAAGGAACTAAATGATTATTATTCCCTGCTTGGGTGGTTCATAACAGAAAAAGTACATGAAAGTTACCAAAATTTATACTTGAAAAGGTTTTTTGTTCCACACCTTGAGCCTTTTATGTCCCCTATGATGCCTAAAACTCTTATCTTTATTAATTGGAATCCTCATTTTTACTCTTATCATAATAACCAACTCATTGCTTATATTTAAGCATTTTAAAAAAATTACTTACAGAGATAATTGAAAAAATGTATTTGATTTGGGTACTATCCATGACAATTATGTGTTGGATATTGCAGTAGGGTTACACTTGCAGAATAAACCTGTGGTAAATTTTCCTTAGTAAATATATCATTTGTGTTGTTACATGCTTATTTTACTTTCATTTTCCCTTAAAGGTGATTTCATACTATTGGTACTTTATTTCATATATATAATTACCAAAAAATGAAAATTTTCTTTAGCTGGGCTGTCATGATATACCACACTAAAAGTAAGTTTTTTTTCAATATTCTATTTTCTGAATTTTTATTTTATTTTTTGAGTGAACTAATTTCTTAATTATTATTCTGAAGTTGTGTATAATTATTTATTTATGAACAATATATTATACCATTTATTATTTGGTTTCATTATTATAAACCAAATATAATTTTCTCTGTTAAAGCTTAGAAATTCTTATTATTATAATTTTAAGCTACTTATAATAATAATAAAATATATACATTATTCTTATATATAATTATTATAATTTTTATTACTGAAAGTTTTGTATACTATTAATTTTTTATTTAATTCTTCTATTTATAATAAAGCTATAAATATTAAGAATATTTATATTTATATTTGTGGTTATAATATTGAATGATAAGATATTTTCATTTGAGGACAGTAATATTAATCTTAGTAATAAGTAATATTATTAAGAGTTTCATGGAAAAAACTTACATTAATAGTATTAAAATAAAACTAAAAGGAGAAAATTTAATTGTTATGTGTTTTGAAGTCCACTTTCAACCATTGCGACTTGTGTATGAATAAATCTATGGAGTAGTGAAATTTACTTATTTGTTACATTTTGAAATGCATTTGAAGCCATTTTTGAATACTCTGCTATATGAAATATAGTTTTGATAAATCTGTTAAGAGCTTGTCAGCCTGTGACTCAAACCCAGAGCACAATCCTGACAGCCAAACACCATAAACCAATTGTAGAGCAAAATACCACCAAAACATAGAGCTGATCCAAACCAGCTCAAAAGGTATCAAACAAAAGATGAAACTTGCATGTTTCCAAATATACAGTTCTCATCACCATAGGACAAAGAATAACAAAGTTATTCCTGCTCAAAGAAGTTGCTGAGCATAAACCTTAATTTTCACCTCTCATCTGAAATGCAGAGGAAGAGGCTTAACCCCAGAAAAATAGATATTCAAATTAAAGCTCTAATTCAGGGCTATCCAATTGTACTAGCCAAACTGAGCTAGCACCAAAACTACAGAAGTTATGGCCAAAATAAGGTCAAATAAGGGTGAAAAAAATATTCACCTCTCATCTAGCTTCTACAGTTTTAGTGTGAGATGCTTATAGTGGGTTTTTTGAAAAGAGAAAAATCAGGGCTATCTGGTGGTGTGATCCATCTTCCCATATCTCATCTAGAACAAAAGTTATGGGACAAATCAGTTCCATACAGATTTTGAGAAAAATCATATATCTGAATAACAAAAATTGAACATGTCATAAATTTTCCCTATTTAATTTTAGCAATACCAAATGAGGCTACATTGTGTAGATATCATTCAGGGCTACAAAATTAACCAACTTTGAGCTCAATATTGTGAAAACTGGCAAATCTATAGCAGTTTTAAGGCTAAAATCCCACAGTTTGGCCAATACACTGTTACTGTGGGATACTTTCCCATAACTATGATTATGAGGTGCCAAACAGACAAAGAAGCTTGTTTATACTTCAATACCTTATAGTTTATTCAATACTGGGGTCCCATAAAGGTTCTGTACAGCATTCTACATGTCATACACGTCAGAAGAGGGCTGTGTGGTCCCCAGATGAAAATTTTCACCCTGTATTGGGGAAAACTGCCCAGATGTGGTTTCAAAGCCACATATAAGCCCAATATGGAGTATAGAGGCCTTGTGAAAACAACAAGGCAGTACTCTGAAGTGGAAATATTTACTTCCTCCATGTGAAGTGGTCCAGAGGATCTTTCCACCCAATTTCAGGATCAAAAAGACTCTTTCTCTGCCCAAAAGGGGAATCCCCATCCTTCTCTTGAATTCTTACGTAGTACAACTGTCAAAAAAGCTTTACTCTTTGAAAATAATCAGGTATACTTCTCATCTTAAGTATTGTAGTAGTTATTATTGTAACACAACAGATAATTATTGCACCCAGGGCTTTCAACAGTGCTCACCACCACTAAAACCCTTAAGTAAAGCCCTTTAAATACCCTTTAAACTCTTTTTATCAATTTTTTCTACTTAACAGTCACAGTTATAGTTGTATATACTATTTTTATTACTATATTCTAGACTCAACCTGACAGAGCTGTTATTGCAGTCATCATAAATAAAGTAACTGTGATATCCGCTAAAATAATTCCTTTTCTGATTATATGAAGTTAATTTTGATAGCGCCAAGATTTTTTGAATATTTTTTCCATGTTAAAATTCAATATAAGCTGATTTCTCTTCCTTTTCCTGAATAAACTTCAATTTCTAACTTTCAAGCATCCCTGAATGTAGTATAAAATTTTAACACATGAAATAATTATAATTTAAATCTTTTCCAACCCCTTGTAGTCAGAACTATCCACTTCATCATTTGTTTTACTTATATTTGGGTAATAGAATATTATAGGTATACAAAAGGTTTCTTTTTTACACAATAAACAGTGAAAACATTTTCATTACCACCAAAAGTGATTTAAGCGCTTATGAGATCTTTCAAGGAGGCTAATATTTTTCTCGTTACTAATATTTATCCTTTAATTACACTTTAATTGTTCTCCTCACAGCGTATGGCTGCTTTGAGGTACCTATGACCTCAGAAAATGTCTTTCACCCCAATACAGGCTCTGAAAGATCTTGAAATCCCACAATGGGTGAGTGATTTTTTAATATACATCATTAATCTTCTCAAAAGCTGATATCTTAGTTCTGTGCACTAAAGACCCTTTAGAACTCATGGTTCAAAATCAATAAGGCTCTGGAAGACTACAGAGTTCTTGCATCCAAAAGGGAAGGAAATATTCCATAGAGTTTCTCAGAAAGTTTTTGAGATAAAAAGATAAAACCAGCCTATTGATGTTCTCCTTGGTTATATTTTTATTATTCCTACAAATGAGTATGTTTTAAGTACAGGTATTGCAATAATACATAGTTTTAAGAGTTTTTGAGAAAACTGTCTGATATTCCAAAAGTTCCATCTGGGATAATTTTCACATTTTAAGGGATGAAAGTCTCAAAAATCACTCAATCTTTTAACCTAATAGATATTTGAGATATTGGTCCTCATAATATTAACCTTGGCTAAATATATCAAAAATAAATGTCTTTTTTTATTTAAGGCCTGTTGTTATTGCAAGTGGAAAAACTTTAGCTGGAATACCACACCCAGTTTTTGAGATGAAGCTCTCATGTAGGCATAAAATTTTGGACTTAAGAGAGCCCCTTGACTTAATACACCCCTTAAGTGTTACTGTGCTCTTTATCTTTTAGTTCTCCGGATATTTTCTCCATTTACAGCTAGATGTCACATTTTAAAACTCCATCCTTAGAGCTGGGGATTCTAAAGAAGTATTGTTAGCAGAATTGTATAGCTCTCCTTGGTATATTTAATAATTATAAAATATCTATTTTTGACCTTTATTAATGTTCCTGTTATGAAAAATTTTAAATAATTTATTCCTTGGTAGTTTTTCTTTATAAAACTTATCGTTGGAAATATAATTGCAATTTTTTGTCCTATCTTGATGAGAGTAGTTAATTCTGATATACAGAAGCTTAATCTCCTTATCTGCACACTTGAAGAGCTTTATTTTCTGCAGTAACATTTTTGGTATATATTTACTTTCACTAATTTTAACTTGGCTTTGGTATTGATGAAATTTTTATGCATTTCTTTAAGTCACAGGCTGACAGAATTTGACTTATAAGACCATCAAATTTTCCTAAAAAATAAATAAATAACCTTAAATAAATTATTATCCTTCCAAAAAAATTTATTTTATCTTTCCTTTCACACATATTCACAGTTTTGTTCATTTTTTTGGCTCATATTATCCTTTCAAATCCACTGGATCATTATCTTCATACACATCAATCCTTTAGGCCTTAGAGGTATCTGCCTATACCAAAGACCACAAAAAGAAAGAATTAAAACAAAATATTCATTATTGCTTGAAATGAAAACTTATATTTTAATAAATAAATGAATAATTATCAACAAAATTCATGAAATAAATCAAAAATAAAAATCCACATTTTTCTTCTAAAAGTTTGAGGAAAATAAAATATTATCATGAATTGTCGATAAACTTATCTTTTTAAGCTGAAGTTGTACAAAAATTCTTCTATATTTTTTTATTATTGAAAATTCCATTTTCTTTTTACCACTTTATTCTTAATGAAAGCTTACCTTTGGTCACCTTTGGGTAGAATATCTGTAGCTCAACTCTAAATAATCTTAAGTTATGTTTTGAGGGCTTATAGTATGAAAATATGAAAATCATCAAGATTTAATCTAACTCACATTTATATTTAACCATTACTTTTTTTTTACAAATGGGGTGTAGTGTGTAATACAAATCTTATGAGGAATTAAAATATTTTCATGAATTCTGTCACAATGTGAATCAGTATCACATTAGTGAGCTTAAGCTTAAAGATGAAAAATTGAGAATTACTGTTGTGTAATTGAAGAAAAATAATTGGAAAAAATAATATTTTGGGGGGGAAGGGAATCTTGGCTCAAAGGTTTCTTTAATCCCACAACATCTTTTACTTGGTGTATTTAATGTCAAAGTCCACAGAGAATCTCACTTCTATTAGCCTGTGTATGATTAACAGGGTGTGTAACTTAATTTATGATAATGTTTTGATATAAACAAGGTCTGTTTTAGCTTTTTCAAAGTGTGTGAAACTATCCTTAAGTTAAAAAAAATTGAAAAATCAATATATCAAATTATTTTAAGGGTCTTAACATCCATTTTGATGGATTCTTATGTCTCAAAACCAGCTAATGCTATATTAATTGCTGGTTTATGGGGTTAAAATGGCCAAAAATAGAAAAAAATTAAACCCAGACCTTTCCTTGTCCAAAACAGGGTTCAATAATTCCATAATTGATTTCTCTGATTTAATTTTTTTTCTTATTACTGGTGAGAACATTTTCTTAATTTTTGGGAACTTTAGTTTATAAAATAATGTATTTTTTTACCATGTTTTCTGTTCATGTCAGAATCTTATTAATTTTATTATTATTTTGATTACACTTGAATAAATTTGAAAGATTTTAAAGGGCACTTTTCACCCAGGTTTTCAAAATTTTAATTTCATAAAAAACTGATTTTAGTCATATTTTCCCTTGAATCACCCCACAAGTTTACTAAAGAATCTTTTATCACTACAGAGATTGTCACTCAGCTTATATATTCACTCTGATAATTTTTGTGAATTTTTTCTCTTTCAAAGCCTTTTTATATACTCTTTCCCAAGATAATCTTCTTGATTTTCTTTTCACAATGAATTAAAATTAATCATTTTTTAGCCTTCAATATCTCTTTTAGAGTATTTTTGGACAACTTTTTTTCTAAAAAAACAATTAATCTACATCATATAAATTCTTTACAATATTCGAGTGAAAGAAAATTATTTTGGAATGGTCTTTTGAAGATCCAAAAATTACTGTTTATCAATAATGTTACTTTATGAAAGTTTTTAGGATAGTAAAAGGACTTTATTTTGAATAAATGTTTTATATCCATGTCCTAAAAACTCATTAGTCTCAATTTTTTCCCAAAATCTTAATTTAATTCCCATTTAAAATACACTTAAATAATTAGATAGTTCATTTCATGACCATACCTCATTTTATTTCACATTTACCTCAAAGGAAACAATCAAAATTTTGAAATGAATATTAAATTCTAAAATATAACCTATAATTTTTCTATAAATTCATTGAAGAGCCTTTTATCATAATTAATTCTAATATTTATCTCTCTTATAATATGAAAAGATCACTATTGAGTTTTCATAAGCTGAATTCACTATAAATTACTGATATTTTTCGTAAAGCCTCTGTGTTGTTTTTTCCATCCTCATATGTTGATATAAATTCAAAGAATGAATTAAGCCGTTAAATCCAAAATATAGGTATATAAATTGTTTGTCCATCTTGAAAGGTGGCAATATGAAAGTAGAATAATAAGAATTTACATATTTAGCCAAAATTCACAGATTTTTAACATGCACTAAAATATTAATATCCCTTATATCTTCTTAAAATTAAAATATTCCTCACCATCTCTGGAGGACATTGATATTGTTGTATATGACTCCAATAAATACATTCTATTCACCCAGGAAAGCTTTAATTATGCATAGATTCCAAAATTTCCGTCTTTCCACCAATTTTTGGCAAAAGAGAATTATGCTTCTATTTTCCTCTGTTGATAAGAAAAATACTCCTTTGAGTTTATGATACAACTTCACCATTGCCAACTACATAAAAAACCCAATTCTACCCAAAGAATCCTCATTTTCATTTTATAAAACTCTTAGAATTTTTGGAATTTAATTGTATTTTAGGATCCCTTTGTTGTTCTTGGCTAATGGTTAGATTTCTCAACATATTTCATAAAAATGGCCAATATTCAAAGCTTATTATGTGTTTTACAGAAACTTTTTTTTACAAATGTTCAGATAATAGGATGCTCAATCCATTTGGTAATCTATTTATTTTGAAGGATTCTTTTTTTTCTGGGATTGATTTTAATTTTCATATACATCATATTTTTGATCCTTGAAGGTATTCTTATATACCCAAAAGACCACAAATTGAAATTAAATAATTTTTTGAATATAAAGATAAGCTCTACATTGAAAATCATTTCAAATTTCAAATTTCAAATTTTTACAAAAACCAAAAAATTAGCAATATTGTAAAAATTTTATTTTACAAAAAAAAATTAGCATTAAGAAATAAAATTTCAAAAAAAATTCAAAAATAAAATATTTTTTGGAAAAAAATTGATGAAATTTATTATAGCCTTTTTTTCATTTAATAAACCTATGAGTTTTGTTTTACCATTGAATTCAAAATCATAATCAAGTTTGTGTAACTTTTTTATCAAACTCTTGTAACTCACATCTGAATAATATTAACTATTTTATGTATGAAAATCTGAAAATCTTCAAAACATTAATTAAATTCACACCACATGAGGTGCTAACAATGAATTTTTTTTGCTTGAATTTATGTGTGATGTGTAGCTTAGGAGCTATTATTATTTGAATTATTTTGAAATGAAATTTCAAAATTTCTGAATTTATTAAGTAAGTGAACATAAATTTACAGACAAGAAATTGTAATGTGATTTTCAAATTGAAGTAAATATGTAAATTTTAAGTATGATCAATATGGAGGATTCAGATAAAAAATAAATTGGAAGGATTAAATCCTTTGGGGAAAATAAATCTTGCCTCCAAGGATTCTGGAATCCCCCAGATTCTTTTCTGATATGTGTTGGATGTCCAAATCCATGAAAAGGTACAGAACTTTTGGCCTTGAATTGATTCAAAGGGTCTGTGACTCAGTTGATGATGAGTTTTTGATACCAACAAGGGAAGCTTTAACTGTTTCAAAGGGTCATCACACACATTGTGATTTGTTTTGAATACTCTTAATTAACTAGTTATATACTAATGGCTGTTTTATGGGATTTAAATGGCTAAAGCCAGCTCTTTTTTGTCCTCAACCACAGTTAAATGATTCCATAATTGGGTTTCCTGTTTTCAATATTTTTCTCATTACTGGTGATAAGTTTTTGTAATTTTTTAAGGAAGAAAACTGGTGGCTATAAAATAATGTCTTCTCTTCCCCCTCTGTTTTTTCTGGTGGGAATATTTTCCTTTAATAATTAGTTTAAACATTGTCAAGCCAAGAAATAGAATATCCTAACCACCATCATTAGATAATCTTTAAACTTTCAAAAACTTTAAAATTAATTATAATCATTTTTGACTTTGATCCACCCCAAAAGTGAATCAAAGCATTTTTTATCAATGTAAGATTTGTCACTTTGTTTTCCAAATTCACTCTGGTAGCTTTTGAGAATATTGTCTATTAAAAATTGATTTTAGAGACTCTGTTTCAAAATTAATTTCCTTCATTTAATTTCTCAATTGATTTCAACTGAAATTTCTCTTGAAGAATTGTTTTTTCAGCCAAACATATCTCTTATAGACTCTTTTTGTATAAATATTCATTGTTGGTAAAGCAATGAATCTTTGTTATTGCCTTTTTTCATACTAATAAGTTTAAAGGAAAATGAACTAGGATCTTTTTATTCTGAAAATCTGAAAATTACTATTCTTACTTGATCTTAACTTATACAAATTCTGATGACAGGAAAAGTACTTAGTTCTTTAATCAAAGTTTTCATCCACACCATATGATATTGAATATGACTATGTACAACCCAATATCCAAGATTTTATGGGATTTTATTTAATCTAAAAGTCAAAATCATCTTGAATTATTAAGAAAAGGTAATATTGCTGACCAGTTTGGCATTTTAGTTGTAGAAAAGTGTTAAGATGATGAAAATATGTAAAAATCCTTTATGTTTCTCCTAATGATTTCAGAAGTATTAAGTTTAAAGAAATTATAGTGAAATTTTATATGTGCTGATTGAGGTATTCCTCAAAAATATTACTTTTACAAGTCTGAAGGTGAGATTTACACTCCTTAAAATAGGTTATTTAGCTCTAAAATCCCTATTTTTTTATATTTGAAAAAAAACCTCTTGAGGTGTGGAATTCTAATATTTCAAAGATTCAATTTGGTATTTGGAGATAATTTCTTGACTTTGGGCTATGTTATTATGGAAAAATTTTCACTCTTTGGCAATGAAACATCTGTAAGATTAGGAAGAATTAATTTCAATATCAAGGATACTTAATTTCTGAATTCTAAAAAAAACTGGCACATATTGACTTACCTGGCCATTTTACTGACCACAAATCCTGTAAAAGCACCAATTCCGTTCCCCTTACCCTTTCTCTTCTACTGGAAAAAAGTTCCATGGCCAACATCAACTTCTCTCACTGTTGGTGGAAGCCAATAACCTAATAATATTTTTTGAAAGAAGTTTTATTTCCAAAGAACTGCTCTGATAGACTTAATGAGCACCAAATCAAATTATTATTGAAACAATCAGACCACATATACAATTATTTAACCCAAAATGGCAAAAAACAAAATGAAAAATCAGATGCAACAACTAAATCAATATTGGTATTTATATTTAGATGTTTAGCTTGATTTTATTGGCAAACTTTAGCTAAGAAATCTCAAAAAATACCAGTATTAACCGCAAGAACTTGGAATACAGTTTTAGGAAAAAACAGAAAGAAGAACAAACTAGGAGGAATACTGAAAAAGCTAATTAAAAAAATTCCAGTGCTGAAAACCCAAATTTCAAATTAATTTAAACCAGACACTCTACTGATCTGAACTTGACCAGTATTCACCACTCTACATTCTCTTCCTGTGAGTTATATTAACACCGCCATAAACAAAATTTTGTAAAACCTGGGGGCCTCAGTTAACTCCAAATTGCAGAAAATCTCTTAATTTAAGCAACTACAATCAAGGGACTTAAAATTTTATACCTTTAATTACTCTGAAGCTTGATATCAATTTTTAAAAAGAACCATTGGACAGCACACTTGAAAAAAATGAAAAACTTACCCTACTTGATTTCCTGTTTTCTTAAATGGCATACCAAAGAGCTTCAACCCAGAAGACCACTCCCACAAACTTCAACTTGGACTCCAAAATGGAATATATCCCACAATTTTCAATCTAATAGATGCCTTGGGCTCTCAAACAAAGTAGGAAAACAAGATGGCCCAATCATACATCACTTATTGAACAAGGAAATTTCCTTTAATATTGAATATTCAGGACTTTTCGTCAGAAATGGATTTCACTGTGTATCACATTACTTATGGAAAATCCCTCAGTTTTACAGATGTTGTAAAATGGGACACACATAATCCTGGTGTAGAAACCAGCCCCTATGCAGGAAGTGTGGAAATTCTCACGATACTACCACTTGCATAACTACCAAGCTAGCTTTAGAAAAACTACCTTTTATCATGTGTGTGACTAAATCCAAAAACAATATTTAAATGAATTATAAACACATTACACAAAAAACTCATACATTCACCACTATTGGAAGACTCCTGTCCACTTTCACAATTTGCTCTCCAATTAGGTGTAAAAACCCAATGGAAATTATGAAAACCATTTGTTCATTCCTTTTAATTTTCAGTCCTTAATCTGATTAGCTTAAACAAAATTAAATTCTGATATTACTGGGAAGTACAGCTACTGGATTTTTTAAGGAAAATAACATCCCTTTTTTTTACATACTTTAGATATACACATTGAGTGTGGTATGTGAAATCAATAGCACTTTAAACAAAATCTGAAGTATGTAATGGGACCCTGCTTGGCTTTTTGAACAACCTCACCTTATTTTTTCTGCTTAGATCATTTGATATGCATTGTACACTTTAATGAATTAAATTGTGCAAGGGAGGGTACCTAAGGCTGTTCCCCGTGGGAATCCCTGACTGTTGGAGCTATACCGTACCCCACCCAGCTCGGATAGCATGTTTTTTTTATATTTCAATCAGACCGACACCTCCCCAGCGGAGATCTCAGGGACTATAAAAACCTGTTCTCCTGAATTTCAGGAGCCAATGTCTGCCCTCACTGTTGTTTCTTTTTATCTTTGTTTTTTTTGTCACCATCTCTGAGATGATTTTTTTACTTCTCAATTGATTTCAAGGCTTGTTCTTTTTTACTAAAATGTCATCAGTAGCACCTTCTCAACAAACTACTGCAAGTGAAGCAGATGCTACAACTCAACCATCTATCAGTGAAGCAACAACTCACCAAAAACGTTCCTGGGTATGGGTTTTTTTTACAAAGTACAATGATTCTTACATTGAATGCCAAGTCACAAATCAATCAGGAGTCCCTTGCAAAAAATAACTCAAATGCGATTGAACAGGGAGCACCAAGTCCATGACCAATCATCTCAATGCTCTTCACAATCTGCGTAACCCAAAGAAACAATGTGTCAGCAGTGGTACTCTTGACAAGTTTGTGCAAAGTCCACATCCAAAAAAGGTGAGTATTTTATGATAACTGTTCCATTGTATCAATCATCATACTTCTCTATTTAAACAGCCTTTGTCCGTAGAATCCTTAAAAACTGCCCTCTTGTACTTCATTTCCAAGTGTGATCTACCTTTATTGGTGGTTGAATCTCCAGCATTTCATACTCTCCTGGATTTTTGCCATTCATCAATCTTGGATATTCTTGTGTGTTGGGCTGCTCTCACTTCACATCTATCAAAGATGTATTTTTTCCATCAAGAACACCTTTGCAACATACTTTCCGACAACAACACTTTTGTATCATTCACAACCAACACTTGGACAAGTCCAAACGTGAGGGCTTTTATGGCTGTCACAGCTCACTTCCTCAATAAAGACTTCAACTTAAAATCTGTAATTTTGGGCCTAATCAAACTCAATTGTAATCAATATCACCAATATTTACATAATGTTGGCCTTACATTCTCATTGGTTTTCTTAGGGGATCATTCAGGAGCATCACTGGCCCAACACTTCATGGAGATCCTCAGGAAATATAACTTGTAAGATCAAATTATCTCAATTACCTCTGATAATGCCTCAGTCAACACATGAATGGCCAACATCATCCAAACTATGACACTGGCCTTCTTTGCTGACACCCAAGCCATTGGGTGTATGGCTCATACTCTCCATCTGGCTGCCCGAGATGGATTGAATACTTTGGCCCAGCCTCTTCCTTCTTCAGGTTTGCATCAGAATGACGAATTGGACCTTCCTGGCCCAATGTCAATCACCAGCATTGTTGACCAACCAGATGGAACGGACTTGAATTATGGTTCAATAATTTCCCAAATTGCACGACTGGGCTCTGATTTACCCCAGAGCCCCCAACGACATGAACAATTTGTCACCACCGTGAAGCTTTTCCACAATCCAACATGTTGTTGACGAATGTTTGCACACGATGGAATTCCACATACATAATGATTGAGCATGCCTTATCACTGAAAGAGGCATATAATCAGTTCTGTGCCCAGCTAATATGGAACAATATTGCCTCACCTTGCTCAAATGGGACAAAGTCCAGTTTATGATTAACTTCCTTCAGCCACTTGATGAAGCTACAGGAATAATTTGTGGGTCGAAATACCCCACAATTAATTATGCTTTACCCCTTTACATCTCATTGACCAGACGCATTCATCAGGTGAGTTTTCTCATGTCCCCCAGCTATATCAAATCTCACTAAGCCCATGATTATGCGCATAGGCTTGTGGAAATTACGATGTTCAGCAAATAGAGCCTGCAGCAGTGGTAATGACTACAAAGCTCAACAAATATCTTCAAATTTTGCTTTGCAAGAAGCCTGTAATCTATGATTCAATTCTGGACCCTCAGTTCAAGATGAAATTTTTTGAGAAGCATGACCTCACTCTGGCTTGGTTTGGAACATCAGAAAGCCAACTATCAACCATCTTTGAAGAAGAGGCTAAGCAACACTTAAATGGTTCCATGAATCCACTTCCATGGAATACAGAGAAGGAGGCAACTGGGCTTTTTGATGAAATGTACCCCCCACACCACAGGAGGGAAATACATTAGAAGGTGAACTGTTACACTTTTTTGCTGAACCTGCTGAGCCCAAGACAACCGATGTATTGCTTTTCTGGAAGTCGCGAGGATCAATCTTCCCCACCCTTGCACAGATGGCATGTAAGTATTTGGCCATATCTGCTACCAGTGCTCCTTCCAAAAGGGTTTTTTCAGGAGGTAGGAAGATAATCACTTATCAGAGGGCTTCCTTATCAGCCACTCATGTAGAGCAATTGGCCTGTGTAAAAAATTGGGGGCATGTGTTTGGGCATGTCTATTGCAATGATTGATTGAATTGCTTTTGGCTTATTTTATTCTTTCTATTCTTTTTTTATGTCTATTTGATAGGCTTATATTGCCGTAATACTACATCTTATATTGCCATAATACTACACCGAAACAATCGGAGACCTGATTGTTATGTTCCTTATACCAATCCTCATCCCCTGACAACCCCACATTGAGTTTGCTCAAAAAGAGTGGCCCCTGGCTCCGCTTCTGACGGGTTCTCCGGAGGGGAATCCTCCATTAGCCTCCTCCGGGGGACACCCTTAAGGGTACCTGTAGAGTGCTGTCTAAAATGGCGCGCCATCACCGTCCGGCGCAACTCACAATTAACGCCACTGGCACGCCATCCAAAATGTGTCGCCAATCGCCCTGTGCGACCGACGGCACTTTGATGGTTTTTTTTGATTTGGCTTGCCCCTCACCGCCGCGTCACCGGGGCCTTGGGCCCGATTTGTCCGACAAGCCCGAAAATTCGGCCTCGCGCCTTGAACTCCACGTTCCAGCCTCTCTGTCCGTCCCGAAAATCTGTCAACTCCCTCGCTCCAAAATTTTAATCGCTACTCGTTGCATCTCATTTTCCCTCGTCTTTTTGCTCTGTTTTAAAATTTTTATATCCGATGACCTCTTCAGGACGTAGAATTTACGTCGGTTGGTCCTCATCACAAGCTCGGCTGTCTTTTGTCTGCTTCTTTGACAGCCCATTGACTCAAATTGTAAACCCCTAGGTCGGATACCGCCCGAGGCCACTCGGAGTGATATCGAGAAATACTTTGGCCGCTATGGAACATTGCTGGATGTTCGTATCATGGCTGGTTTTGGATTCCTCGAGTATGACTCAGTCCGCGATGCCGAGGATGCCGTTCACGATTTGAACGGTAGAGACCTTATGGGTGAACGGTAAGCTTTCTTTTTGTTTTTAATCCAATACTTCTCAAGATTTATTTGAGTTAGCTGACATTTTGATTCCATTTGTCAGGCTGATCGTAGAGTTTGCTAAAGCTCCTCGAGGTCGTGAAGTTTACGGTGGCGGGGGCGGTTTTGGAGGCCCTCGTCGTGGTGGATTTCGACTGATTGTCAAAGGGATATCGCACGAAACCAGTTGGCAGGTACGACTCTAATCTTGAATGGCCCTTCTTATCAATCTTTCGCCTTCTTCGACTTGGTTGAGGCCGTTTTGGAACCTACTCCCTCGTCTCTGTCGTCTCTTCATATCTTGAGTGGATCCACTTCGGTCCTTATTATTATGCTACTGCTGTCCCCCTTTGAGCATCGTTTGTCTTGGTCTCGTCTCTCTCCCACATTCTACTTTCCCCCTTTCGTTCATCAACTCTTGCTACGTCCCTAGTCCATCGCAGAGGTCTACCCATGGTGGTGAAATTTCTTTTCGTATTTTTTCGTATTCTGGCTTTTGCCACCATCATGGTTGTGGCGTTGGGCACCATTAAAGCGTTGATCTATGATTGGCCGTTTTCGTATCTAACAATGAGGGTGGCGTTAGAGTTGAACTCAATTGATGCAATAGAAGGTACGTTGGATGCGATCTTCAGTCAAAGGCAAACGTGTCTCTATGGCAAGAACGAGCAGCTCTAAGACGTTGGACCCCGTCTAAGGCGTACCTTCTATTGCATCAATCTACTTTAATTGAAGTCAAGCTTACTTCTCTGAGATGGGTTCGAGGAAGAGAGTTGGCTCGTTTATAGACATGGGATTCTTGGCCAAGCGTCAATAAGCGAGAGTTTCAGGCTAGGCTTGTTTTCCCTTGAGGTGGTCCTATTCGTTGGCTGGACGACTAGGCCGAAGGCACATGAACCAACAGTCATTGGCTTCGACTGATCGGCTAACTGTTCACAACGGCCCACTGCGTCTTTACCAGTTTTCTTCGCACTCTAACCCCTCCCATGTTGGAATTATGGCTTTTGGTTTGCGTACAACAGGACTTGAAAGATTTCGCTCGACAAGCTGGTAACGTCACACGTGCGGATGTTGATCGGAATATGCCTGGCGAGGGGTGGGTTTTTATTTTTTTTGTTTTTTCAACTAATAGTTACACTATTTGCGTGCTTAACTCCATGTCTGCACTTTTGCTAGTCTCATCGAATACGCAACCCAAGACGACGCCGACAACGCCATTCGCAAGCTTGATGGCACTGACCTGAAAGGCATGGTCGTCACCGTGTTTGAAGATGTAGGTTGCTATCTTTATCTTACTTGATTTGAGTGATATTGACATGCTCTGCAGCGTCCTGGTGGTGGCGGCCGACGAGACCGCTCACGTTCGCCCGGCTATCGTGAAACCCGTGATCGAGACCGGGACCGCAGTCCTCGTGACCGTAGTAGGGACCGGGACCGTGATCGTGATCGTAGCCCACGGGAACGTCGTGGAGGTTATGATCGCGAGCGACGACGGAGCCCGCCTCCACGAGAGGACAGGGAGCGCGATCGAGATCGTGGATTTGAACGGAAGGAACGAGAAAGGTCTCCCCGTCGTGAACCTGTGTAGACTGGACTTTCCTTTTATTTCTGTTCATGGTCTCCGAAGTGTGGTTTGTTTTACTCTCCCGATCCCCGGCGCAACTTGACCAAGGGGTTTTGCGAACCAATGTTTGCTGTCATATCTGGTCTTGAGTATGTAACTACTCAAGGACTGTGAGGCAACGAAATGTGGAGCTTGTTATTGAATGCTTTTTAGAACAAAATGTCTATATGTTTTTTAAAAGTAAACTAAAATACAATTATTTCTCTTAGGATTCGAGATTTCTCAGCCCGTTTGATCATGGTTATCTTGATTTACAGTAATGACGGTAAAATTGAAATGGCTATTGTCAATGTGGTATTATTGGTTGTGGTGAAACAGCGCTATTCATGGTCCCAAGCGACGTTTGAAATTCCAAGCTCGTAAAGGCTGTACGTAACTCTGGGACTATAGGATCTGAGAAGTGGCTTACCCCTTCAATGCCCTCTTTCAAGGGTGGTCAAGGTGATCGCAGATAGCCTTTCATTTAATTCTCATTACAGAATTGAATAAATTGACGTGCCACCAAAAATTTAGATGTTTTTTGATTGGAAGTAATCAAAAAGTTGATTCCAAGAGAGGCACGAAATAGCCCCAAATAAGAATTGATCGGATCTAGTACTTGGACCGCACATCGATACTACTTATTATGCTGCAATAAATAGTGCAATGTTCAAGCCTATATACTTCTTTATTGAGTGATGCTAATTATGTGGACTAACTAAATGATCTTGTTAAAACTACGACCTTGTAATCTGTTTATTGCTTCATCTACCCCTAAACACATTTCAAATCAAGAAATGTCTTCACAATTCACAATCAGCAATGCAACAGGACAAACAATGCACATATGATATGCACTGGTTTTGTTGTAATTATTGGCTTGTATCCATCAACATTTTTCACACATTTCCCATAGAAAAGTTTTTCAGTCAGGCTAGCTGACAAAAGTCATTATTTTTCTACATTTCTTATCAAAAAGGAATTCCAATGCTTGTGCTTAATCCAAAAACCTCTTAATGGGACCATTATCCAGCATGAGGCATTCTTTGGAAAAGGTAATATGAGTGCTTGAGCAATACACAATGCTCCAACTGAAGTGATGAGTTTTAACTTGGAAGAAACATTTTATTTTAGACTGATTTGAAAAACAAACTTTTGGATTTGTAATGTTCACAGAAATTTTGAAGAATTATAAACATAGTCAAGAGACTATGATTTTATAATAATATTCTAGGATTTGGTCAGCTTCCTTTGTTCCAAAGAAAGCTTAAAATATCATATGATGGATGGAAAGTAGCCTTATAATTGCTCTGAATATGCAATTAATCTAATTATGAGGGGAAAATGAATGTCTAATGTCTTCAAAGCAGCCTATCATTAACAATATATTTCTTGATAAAAATAAGCTTATATACTTGATTCCCAAGGCAGACTCCTTCTTCATAAAATTAAGTTTGTTCAGAAAGTGTTGAAAATAAAAGCCCACTAGTTCTAAAATGATATTCATATGAAAAAGCAAAAAAAAAAAACATTTTCTAGAGTTCAAATTCAGTTAATTGATTGAGATCTCACCAATCAAGGGGGGCTATCAATTAATAGCAAGCTGTTTGGATTTTAAAGACTATAAATTAAACAATTTTTTGAATTTTTTCCTTGAAGATGATAGAAAATTTAATACATCTAAGTTTTGTGATTTTGTGGTTTTATGAGGTTAATTTGGGTTAATTGATCAATTTTGGATTTTCTTTGAATTTATTTCAAAAGAGACTATCATTACTATATTTATAATATCTTTAAACTTTTTATATAAACTAAAAGATGGTTCTATTGATAGTTAAATATGAAATAATGATAATAATATCAAAAGTTGAAAAGAGTTTAACAATTGATATGATAAATTTGGATTAATAATTCCCACTTCATTTTTCAGGAAACATTTTTTTATTCAATTTATTCACTTTGGGTCTGTTTTTTTTTTAATTTGAGTAAACCTCAAAAGTCATAATTGAAACCAAAAACTTGTTAAAGTCTTATATTAATTATATATATCATATATATTATATGATATTAATAGTATTATTTGAATAATCAAGAACATTCTTTCTTATATATTTTTTAAGATTACAGATTTAAAATATCAATCTTTTGAATCATTATCAAAAATTATTTAAGCCAATCTATTCTTAACTAATACTTTTTCTTAATTTTTGAAAAGGTGAATTTTCTGCTCCCTTTCACAAGTTTTAATTCTATATCATCTTTCTATCAAAAAAATATATAAAAATGAATTAATAGGATTAGTATGAGATTGGTTTGATTTTATGAACATAACCACAATGGAAACAATCTGAAAAACAATTAGATGATATTTTTAGTTATTTGAATCATTTTTTTGTTTGAAATTCTCATCATAATGATACACCAATAATGGAAATATTAATTAAATTTAATAAATTAGAAGATTGAAAAAATATTATAATTTTTACAATCAATAATGACAACTTTTCTCCCTTTAGGGGATAATTTGAAAAACTTATGAGATTTGTATTTTATTCCATGATTTTCATTAATTGATCTGTTTTTAATAGGAAATAGATAAACTAATCAAGCATTAGAATTAATCTCAAAGTTTTTCTTTTTCAAAATAACTACAAAATTAAAGAAAATAAGTAATTCAGATATTGATATTAACATTATTGAATATAAATAACAATGACTAAGATAATTTTTCAATTGAGGAATATATTTTTTCTTCAATTTTTGAGTTTAAAAATGATGAAATTTCTAAATTAAAAAGGCAAAATATTAAAATAGGAAAAATGAATTAAGTTGAGTGTATTAAAAAGAAATCTGAGGAAGAAAAAGAATATTAGAGATATTTTTTTATAATTTTTGGTGTATTTGAGCTTAAACTAAACCTTAAAATAGAAAATTTAAGGGAATAAATTCATCAGTGAGAGAATATATCAGAATGATTTGAAGAAAATTACAACTATGAGCTCAGCCAATTCCTTTTTTTATTCAATTCCAAAAAATGTTTGAATGGGAAATCATGAGTCATTTTTTTATCAAGGGAGGATGTCCTTTTGTGAAAAAATTCTTTGGAATATTAATATACAAAAAAGTTTAATTCAGCCAAAGAAAATTTCATTTTGACTCCAATTTATACTATGGAACTGAGATTTTTTTTCCAAAAATTCAGAATAATGAGACAAAAACTCTTCGAAGTTATTTTTATATAATAATATATTTAGTAATTTCTATTAAAAATAAAATCATCAGAATTCAAATCAAGATTGTGTAAAATTTGAAAGTTCCAAAGTATAAAATTAAATAGATTCAAAGTCTAATCTTTTATATTTCATTCAAAGTGAAAAAAGTGGAATGCTTAATTTAAATTATTATAGACTTAATGTTGATAGTTAATTAATAAACACAATCATTTTATGAAACTATTATCTCTTTTTTTAAGGAAATAACTTTTAGTAGCTTCTTCCTTCACTCTTTTGAAGACCTGAATTTACATCAATATTACAGTGAAAAGCATAAATCAATTTTAAATCACTCCTAGAGAATTTGGAAATTGTAGCTTTCAATCCATTTCACTATTAAAACTTTCTTTTTTCATGAAATAATTTTGTAAAAAATTTTCTTATAAGCTATTTCGAGTGTTTTTAGGTCATTTTTTGGTGCCTTTTTTCAAAATATGAAAAAGGACTTAATATAAAGATGTGAGTAAAGAAATTTGAAATTTTGAGATCACACAAAAAAAAATTCTTAAAATTCATATTTCCCAAATAAAAATCATTTTCTATATTTTTTATATTATTGAGTAAAATAATGGGAAATTATTTTTGTTGAAAGTTTTTGGATTGATAAAATATGGAAAATTCTTTTTTGGTAATTATTTTTTTAACCCAGAAAATTGTGACACAACATATTTGTTGAGCTCTGGCATTGAGATAGAAAGACACTAGTGTTCTTCTGATGTAATGATGAGCTCCTCTATATTCAAAAATGTATTAGAGATTTCTTACAGATTAAATGAAATTATATAAATGCATTATTTTAGAATACAAATCCTTTCAAATTTATTAACTATGAAGGGAGGGATAATCTTACCTAAGAATTTGAAAAAAATAGAACAGAACCTTATGTCTTTGTAAAACTCATTGGACTTCAATTTACCTAATTTTAACAAAATTTATTTTGAGTGCTTTGCAGAAAAACAAAGATTTTAATTATTGCCAAAGTCTTTCTTAATGGTAATTTATTTATTTAAGGTTTTGATTTTAAAATTGAATTACTATCAGAAAAGGCCCCCACAAAGTGATGAAGAAAATATACTTTATTTTTACAATTTAAAACAATTGAAAAGTTTTTTTCCCTTTTTTCTATTTTCCAACAGCCCAAAAATATTTTGAATTATTCAGCCTTACACTAAAAAGGGTTTGATTGGTCATATCAGGCTGAGTCTATGATGAAGGTGTAATAAGGCTATTTTAAACCTTAACTATGACTGTGACATGGTAAAATTAATTGAAAAGTGGTTGGATTATAGATACTAAAAGTATAAAATGGAGTAATAAGGGCTTTACTATTATAAAATAGTGGGGGTGAGCCCTGTTGAAAGCCCTGGGTGCAGTCTTACCAGTTGGGTTACTATAATAGGAACTAAAATACTAAAATTTAAAGTATAAACTGATTCTTTTCCAAGAGTATAACTGTTTTTGACAGTTGTACTATGTAGAAATTCAAGAGCAGGGTGAGGAAACCTTTTCTGTTGGAGAAAAAGTCCCTTTTTATCCTAAAACTGGGTGAAAAAGGCTACTAGACCTTTCCACGTAGAGAAAGTGAAGATTTTTTACTTCCAAGGACTGGCTTGTGGTTTTCACAAGGCCTGTATAGCCTGTATTGGGTTCAGATGTGGTTTTGAAACCACATATGGGCAGTTTTCACTAATACAGGGTGAAAAGTTTCATCTGGGGACCACATAGCCCTCTTCTGATGTGTATGACATGTAGAATTCTGTACATAACCTGTACAGGACCCCAGTACTGAAAAAACTATGTGGTATTGAAGTATAAACAGGATTCTTTGTCTGTTTGACACCTCATAATCATAGTTATGAGAGAATGTCCCACAGTAAGGCTGTAGTGGTCTAACTGTGGGATTTTGACCTTAAAACTGCCATAACTTTGTCAGTTTTTGAGATATCAAGATCAGAGTTGGTTCATTGTGTATCCCTGGATGTATTGTACACAATGGTACCTCATTTAATATGGCAAAGTTATGCCATGTACAAGATTTTTTGTACATATGTATGATTTTCTTAAAATATGTATGGAACTTGTTTTCCCATAGCTGTTGTTCTAGATGAGATATGGACAAATTAATTTCACCATCAGATATACCTGAATGTTCTCTTTCCAAAAAGACCCCACTTTAAGTATCTCACACTAAAACTGTAGAAGTTAGATCAGAGGTGAATATTTCATTCCCCCTTATTTGACCTTATTTTGGTCATAGCTTCAGTAATTCTTATGCTAGCACAATTTGGTTAGTACCATTGGATAGCCCTAACTTAGAGATTTATTTTGAACACCCATTTGATGGGGTTAAGCCTCTTCCTCTGGATTTCAGATGAGAGGTGAAAAATAAGGTTTATGCTCAGCAACAACTTTGAGCAGGAATAACTTTGTTATTCCCTATCCTATGATGGTGGGACTTTTATATTTGGAAAGAAATGAATTTCCTCTTTATTTTGATAATTTTCCAGCTGGTTTGGCTCAGTTCCATGTTTTGGTGGTATCTTTGCTCTACCATTGGTTTATGGTATTTGGCTATCAAGCTTGTGCTCTGGTTTTGAGTCATAGGCTGATAGGTCATAAAGAAGGTTTTTGACCATACAATATCCTATTGCAATTGGAAAAATGATTTTGTATGTCATTTTCATAAAATTATATATTAATTAGCCATCTAGGTATGGGAAAAGGAGAGATGGCACATGTCATTCAAGAGGAAGGATAGTGAAGAAAACTTTTGAATGAAGCTTAAGGAAAGTGAATTATAATCCCATGTACATGGAAATAATGAGTAGATGTAAATTCAAAGCAAGAAAATGAAATATTAACTGAAATTTGTATAAGAATAGAGGAAAATAAATAAGGAGCTCATTTATCAGAATAAATTACTTAATAAACTGATGGAACTCTTTTAGTTAAATAAGCCAGTTTCAGAAATAAAAATAATAATAATTTCAATCCATAATAAAGGGTAATAGTTGTAACAGACATTTTGGTGAATTTTATAGTGCTTCATATGATAAGCTGTATCTTTGTCGTTTTACCCCTCAGTTTGAATCACTTCATATAAATCTTTGCTCCCAAAAATCAATATTTCAATACTTTTTAAGGAAAAATCAATTAATATTTAGTTATTTGAAAATGAATAGTAGAATATTATTATCTCTTCAATGGGGAAAATATAATTTAAACTTCCCCTAAGTTTTTGTAAATGATTGAATATTATAAGAATTGAGATGAATAGATAGTCAAAATTCATTTTAAAGACAGTTAGGACATGTATGAAAAATAAAATCAGATATATTAGACTTCATTATGGTATTTTTCCTCATTTTTTTACTAGTTAGTTGAAGTGGAAATTAATTCAAAAAAATACTTATCCACCAGCAAGAGCATCAATTTTTAAGTAATTTCCACTTAACAAATGAATAATATTTCTTTCATTATTTGATTAAGTCCAATATTTATTTGGGATATATTTTATTAGGATTTTAGAGCTTGAAGCTTGGCTATCAATTTAAATAAACAAGAAAAACATTTTTTTGAATATTTCTATGATAATATTTATTATGAAAGAGATTAATCAGAAATGAATATTTTTCTATCACTACCATAAGGATCTTAAAGATTTATCAGCTTCAATTCATTTAATTAAAAAATTAAATTATCAAAGGTTTTTGTAAATATAAACTCCCTTTCCTATGGATCTTTGAAACTATTGTATTAACAAAATCTGTTTGTTAAAATCTTTTCTTACATTTTTCCTCTAATTTTTTTATTTAATTGAGGACACCTAAAAATTGTTTATTCTTTTTTTTCAAATTAGGGGGTGTAAAAACTATGAAAAACCAAATTTTAAATATTGAAATTGTTTTCCTAAAATCCCAAATTCAATTTCCAAGATTTTTCAAATACCACATCTCCTTCCCCATATTATTTTAAGCATATAAAACCCCCTTTTTTTGGCTGTAAAGACTGTGCTTGCGCACTTGAAATACCAGCCTCTCATTCCCAAATCACTACAAATGGTGCATGAAGACCTTTTTATGGGATTTTGATTTTGAATAATAAATTTAACCATGCATAAGGCTCTTTAGATAAGCCATGTCAAAAATAATCTTGATAATAAAATATATAAACCTCTATAAATTACAAAAACACAAGCAAGGATCTCATTAAAATGTTGGCAAAGCTCCTTGAAGTATTTCCTTGTCATTTAATTAGATATTTATTTTGACCTAGAAGAAGATGCAGAAATAATACACCAAATAAGTACACAAAAGCTTCAGAGACCATGCATAAACAATTGTTTTGCATATAGATATTTACCTCAGGTTATTTGTTCAATTAATCAATTCATAAATACAAACAGACTTTCGGGAATACTCATCAATTTTTCAAATTATTGGTTTCCTTGATTGGAGATGATTACAACTTTCAGAATTCATCAAGATTTAAACAGAGAGATCCAGCTATAAAATTTGCTGTAGAATTATCAAAATTAGAAAAAAATGGTGATGGGGCCTCATTGGGGAGACTAGGGATTCTCTTTCAAGCTAGTGATGGAGCCATTGTATGTTATATGTGTAATAGAATAAAATACTCAATCAATTAACAAAAAAATTGGAGACTTCCAAAGTAAGTGAATATGAAGGATCCCCTGGATGTGTTGGATTTATAGATGGTAGTATTACATCTTTGTTACAATTTCCATCAAGAGATGGTGAGAAATAATTTGATTGCAAGAAGAGGTATTTATGCTTTTGAATTAAGATGAAAAATTTCTTTATCTGATAATACATGTTACTTAGGTATTCAATTTAAATTCATTTATTTTTCAATTTAAACAATAAATTTATTGCACTAAATGTTGGCTGTTCAGGGTCTCTTCATTATTGAGATTTGTAACAACATAGGAAACTCTCCAAATATATTGATAAATTTTGTAGAAAAAATCAATATCTTCTATCTGATTCAGCTTATGAAAGCTCTGTATTGTGCCAAAAAATACAAAGGTGCAACATACCACTCCAAAGAAAATCAAAAATTCAATCTATGTTTGAAAAGATTTTGAGTATGGAGTGAACATTCCATTGGTGTTTTGAAAGGGAGATAGTCATCTTTGTGTGAGATGAGAAATAAAATGTGTAATTTTAAAGAGGTTCAATAGTTTTTTAACTGGGTAGTGACTTTTGTTATATTGAGTAATCTATTAGAAAAATTTGGAGACCAATTTAGTGATTTATATGAGGATAATTATCCCCCTGAACTCCAGAATATCAGAGAAGATGATGATGTAAATTTGTATTTCAATATGAGTGAAGGAGTCAAGCACTACACTTTAGATTTCATCAATAATAGATGATATTAGAATCAACAAGTATTGATGAGTAAGAATAGAAAAATAAGAAGTGAACTGTTTATTAAGAAGTAAATTAGGATTATGTAGGATGTTTTTAGGAGGAAGTTTTAACCAGGTGGAATTTACATTTTTATCTTTTTCTTGTATGAGAATGGGGAAATAGGTATGAAAAATAACAATATTGGATTCTGTTTGTTTCATACAACCAGGGATCTTTCTTTGTTGTCTGTTTTTTTGGTACAAGGATTTGGTGAATGCACATCTGTAATATAAACATGATTGTGTGGTTGAGTCCCAACAGTCAAAAATTTTTGAGAAATTACAGAGACCTCAGGCTTTTTAAGCTCATTATCAATAATATATTCATTTTGTTGAGTCCTAAAAAGTCAATTGAAGAGATAATTTATGAGGAAGGGAAATGTAAGGTGGGAGGTTATTGTGAGTTTTTGATTACATGGATGATGAATAATTAATAAATTCTGAAGCCCCAATAAACAATTTCAACCCCTAAATGATAAATCCAAAAAATACAAACATAAAAATTCCATTTCTTAGTGGTTTCTGAATAAATGATAAATTATATATGTTTTATAACAAAAGAAAAGGAAATATTTGGAAAAAAATGAAAAAAATAATGAGTGGGCCTTGGTGCGGTAGGTGCAAGTATTGATTTAAAATGTATTTTCTGATTTTTGTAATTTAATGAAATGTAAGGAATTTTTGTTGTGGTATCAGAAGTGTTTGACTATGTTATTGTTGCTACTGGTGGTGATGGGTACTTTATCAAGAAATCATACTTTTTTGAAAATAAAAAAGCCTTAGAATTTGAAATAAAATATGTAAGAATGATGATCTCCTCTATTGAAACTTAAATTAATGATCTCCTATATTGGTAATGAAATTAATGAAAGGGAATCCTGGTTAAAAACAATAAATTTCAGAGATTTATGAGATGGTTAATTTAAGGAAATTACCATTGTTGTAATTTCTTTTTGAAGATATGTTGGGATGTAATTTTTTTGGGGTTTTGAAGAAGAATTAATGAATGCGCTTTTGGATTGGATTGGTATTACAGTGAACTAGAAAAGTCAGTTTTAAATCCAAATAAATCAAAAAAACTAAACATGATATTTCCACTTTAATTTTTTCTGAATTTGAAAATATTATTATTTGTTTGTTTTATTAAATAACATTACTGATCTCAAAACTAAGTTTTAAATAAGTCAGGAGCTAAATAGGTACTGACCATAATAAATGCCTTCCTATGGTCAAAATTTTACTGTAAGGTTTGTCTATGAAACTCTTGATAATAGTAACAAATATAAAGAGTACTATGACTGTTCTCAGTAGAGACTATAAGATAATTAAATATTATAACCTCAAATTAATATACTAATTGAGAATAATTATATAAAAAAAGAAGAATTAATCCTTGAAAAATAATTTAATAATAAAAAATGCTTAATAAGTATAATAAATTATAATTATTATATTTTTATTATAGTAACTGACAGTTATAATATTAAGAAATATAAAAGCTCTTGATGAGAAAATTGAATGTGGAAAATAATCATATTTAAAAACTTATAAATAACAAGAATATTATTTGGAAAATAATTTATCACACACACTTTGAAGAGATAAATCTTTTAGAGAAATTATACATAAAAGAACCAATAATTGATAAAAAAGATATAGAAATTCAGATAAAAATTACTTAGAAGATTCATTTGATACAAAAAGTAAAAAAGATATATAGTATTAAATAATGTTAATAAGATAAAAACACAAAAAATATCAATATTTTACAGAAATAAAATAGTTTTATATGATAAAATCTTATTTCAAGGATTTTTAGAGGAAATTTGTGTATTTAAAAGATATTTTAAGAGAACAACTTTATATAATAAAATATATTATTGGTTATTACAACAATATAATTCAGATGCTTTGATTCGAATTATTTATTTATAATTTATAAAGAGTAAAATCATTTAATAATTACTTGAATAATAGAAGAGTCTCTGTTGAATAAAATATTCCCTTTTAAAAAGGTCTAATTGATTGAATGATTATCTCTATGGACAAAAAAATGATGTAAAGGCTTCTTTGATTCTTTCAGAGAATTTCTCATGATAAAAAAATCAATATAGAGGGCATTCCAGGTAAAATATGAAAAACCATACTTGAAAATGAGGTTCTTAATTTAAGGTAACTTATTTTAAATGTAAATTTAGAGTTATCAGTGTTATTCTTAACTCCAATTAAATTTAATCCTCTTTAGGGTTAATTATTTTAAGCTTACATCTAAAATAGAATCATCTATGTCAAATTTAATTATAAGATTAAATTAAAAAACATTTTCAAGTTCAAATCTCTACAACTGAAATTTCAATGAATTTTTGAAGAAATCTGAGTTTTCTTCAAGAATAATTAAAAGTGCTATCTTCAAGGCTGATTAACAAACATTCCTGTTTAACTGAGATACTTAAATTTTAACTTATACACATATAACACTGAGGTTTGAGATGTTTAAAATCTTCAAGCAAATCCATTAATGTTTGGATTCTTAAAAAATTATTGAAAATAGAAATACACACCAAACCTTAACATTTTATAGGGTTTCAATACTTATAAATTTAAAATTTAAGCCTAAATAAGCTTTGGAGGTTCTGAAAACATTGACTACTAGTCTGTATATGGGGATTTACCCTTTGGCAGCTGTTAATCTCTGTCCAAATGGGGATAGACCAGTTCAAACTCTAATGTTTAGTAAAATTTCAATATAAAATATTAAATGAGGTTTATAATCCTCCAATAAAGGTGGGAAGCTTTATTTGGGATCTTGAAGATCACAAAAGTTGGGTACTGTGGCACCTTTTGCCAGTTTCCCTTTTTACCACCTTTTTAAATGGATTTTGCACTTTTATTTTTTTGAATTGAGCTCACAGCAGATTTACAGCCTGTAAGGAACATCCTTAGCCAATTTGATAAATATACACTACACCTCAATATCAAGTTAATTTTTGTAAGTTAACATAAATGTCAGGCTGAGTCTATGATGAAGTTATAATAAGGCTAAATACAGCTTTAAATATGACTGTGACATGGTAAAGATTGATAAAAAAAAGTTTGGTATGATTTATAAAGGTTAAAATAGAGTAATAAGGGCTTTACTATTAAGAAATAATGGTGGTGAGCGCTATTGAAAGCCCTGGTTACAGTCTTACCAGCTGGATTACTATAATAAGAACTACAATACTTAAATTTAAAGTATACTTGACTTTTTTTCCGAGAGTATAGCTGTCTTTAACAGTTTCACTTCATAGGAATTTAAGAAAAGGATGAGGAAAACTTTCCTGTTGGAGAAAAGGCCCCTTTTTATCCTAAACTTGGGTGAAGAAGTTTTCTAGACCTTTCCACATAAAGGAAGTGAAGATTTTTCACTTCTGAGGACTGGCTTGTGGTTTTCTCAAGGCCTGTATAGCCTTTATTGGGCTCAGAAGTGGTTTTGAAACCACATCTGGGGAGTTTTAACCAATACAGGGTCAAAATCTTCATCTGGGGACCACATAGCCCTCTTCTGACATGTATGACGCATAGAATGCTGTACAGAACCTGTATGGAACCCCAGTATTGAATGAATTATGGGGTATTGAAGTATAAAAAAGCCTATTTGTCTGTTTGACACCTCAGAATAATAGCTATGGGACATTATCTCACAGTAAGGCTGTAAGGTGTGGATATGCAACTTTTATTAAAAATCAAGTACTTTTCCTGTCCTCAAAATTTATATAAGGTAAAATATAATTAAAAATAGTAGGAAATAGTGTTTTTAAGAGAAAAAACACCAAGTTTATTGCTTTTAACTTTATAAGTGTAAAAAAATAATATTATAAAGATTTATTGTTTTCCCAACAATGATATTATGGTGATTTATTGTTTTACCAACAATAATATTATAAAGAGTTATTGTTTTACCAACAATAATATTATAAAGATGTATTTTTTTACCAAAAATGATATTATAAAGATTTATTGTTTTACAAACACTAAAAATTTATCCAAAAATACTCTGCAAGAGATATTTAAGGCTACAAAAGAACTTTCTTCAAGAGCAATTTCAATTGGAATTAATTGAGAAAAGAACTGCAAGCAATTAATTAAAGAAAAAAGTCTTTGAAAAAGATATTTAAAGAGAAAACACACCCAAAAGTGACCATAGTGAATTTGGAAACAAAGTGACAAAGTTAACAGTGATGAAAGATGCTTTAATTCACTTATGGGGTGGTTCAAGGTGTAAAAATGATTATAAGAGTTACAAACAATGATTATAATGAGTTTTTAATGTGGTTAAAAGGTTTAAAATGATTTAAAAAGGGTGGTTGGAATCTTTTATTGATTGGTTTAACAGTGATAAACTAATTATAAAAGGAAAAGTTTCTAACATGAAGAGAAAAGTGGGGAAAAGAAGAAATTCCTTGATAGCAATCAATTTTCTTACTCCAAAAGTGAAATTTACTCTTGTCAGTCGTGGAAAACACTCTGACAATAGAAAAGCCAATTCTGGCAACATTGAACCCTGGTTTAGACCAAAAAAGGGCTGGTTTAGCCATTTTAGAACCTCAAATCAGCCATTACTATAGTAATACCTGGTCTAGAGCCTTAAAAACATGTCAGAATGTGTGTAAGACACTTAGAAACCATTTAAAACTGTTTTTACTAAGATTGCTTTAACTTAAGGGTAGTTTTACCCTCTTGGTAACAATTAAAACTGCCCTGGGCTGTATCAAAACCTCATCATCAATTGAGTCACAGACACTGTGACTCAATTCCAGGCCAAAAGTGATGATCATTTGCATGGATTCTGACATCCCACACCTGTCAGCAAGGATTCTGGGGGTCTGGCTGCCCCTTGGAGCTAGAGTACCTTCCCCCCCAGAATTCATCTTTGTAAGTTATTTTTTTCTTTAATTCCTCATCATGTAATATAGCTGTAATATCCACATACAATTCAATTGAGTTTTACAGTACACAACTGTAATAATTGATAACTCATATGTAAATTACAGTTCACTTATGTAATATACATGCCCATTTTGACATTTCAATTGAAAATACTTCAATTCCTCATAAATTCTAAACTACAGACAACACCTCAATTTCGACACAAAAATTTATGGTTAACACCACATGTGGTGTGAAGTAAATCAAGGTTTTGAGGATTTTCAACTTTTGTACAGAAAATACTCAAAACTTAATTTAAGCTTATTTAGAGTTGAGTTACAGAAATTTTACCCAGGGGTGACCCCACCTTATTTTTTATGAGGAATCCAATGGTGAGGTAGTTTTCTTAAGTTTATTTATTGGATAAAAAGTTATAATATATTTAATGTAGCTTTTTACCAAAAATATTCTAATTTAATTAATTTTATTAAAAATTCATTTTTACTTAATTTTTTCAAGTAAAAATGAAATTTCACAATTTTAAAATTTAATGTAATTTTTATTTTAAATTATAATTAAATTTTCATTTTTGTATATAAATTTGTATTTATATTTTAATTTTTCTTTTGATAATATAAATAAATTTATTTTATTTATATTTATATCTTATTTTGTTGTTTGTGGTCTTTTGGGTATGTGAAAATACCTCTAAGGCCCACATTCCCTCCCCCTAAAAAAGAATATTACTTTATAATATTGTTATTTCTAGTGTGTCTGAATGTTTTGGGAAGTCTAGTAGCTTCAGGTACGTCCTTTTCTGCTAACCATTCATCTTCACAAGTTGAGTCACTGTACCTAACAAGCTATTCCCTTACTTTATTGGTTCTAATCTTCCTTTCTTTGAGAACTTTGGTAATCTTCTTAATACCAGATGATTCAATAGGAGGTATAGCTTGGGGAACTTTATTCCCCAAAGGAAATTTTTCAGCATCACTAGACTTATATGGCTTTATCAAGCTCACTGGAAATGTAGGATGCTTATTGCTAAGTTCTTCAGATAATTCTACTTCAACAGCATTTTTTCCCTGGAGGGCCTTAATAACAAAAGGTCCTGCAAAGGAATCTTTGAGTTTTTTACATCCTTTGATGTTATTGAAGTTAGTGGTGGATACAAGTACCAAATACCACACTTTGAAATCTGGAGTGGCATGTGACTTGTCCCATTTGTCCTTAGCATATGCAAAAGAGTCTTCCACGCACCTCACTGCATGCTTCCTATCTTTGTCTAGCATTCCTTTGAAACTAGCAGCTGTAGGATTTATTTCAATCAATTCTTTCCTCAAGGAATCTTGAGGTAGTCTGGGATCCCATCCCTTTTCTAGAATAGCAGGAGTTTGGTTGGTACTAGCATAAATGGATGTCTTATATGCCAATTCTAGTGCATATCTTCCAAGGTTTGGATCATCCTTTCAGCCAAACCATGAGTTTGTGGGTGGTAGGCTGTAGAGAAGGATAATTTTGTCCCAAATAGTTGGTAAAGATTTGTCCATAGTGCTGAGGTGAATTTGCGATCTCTGTCACTAATTATGTTTGTGAATATGCCAGTCCATGATATTACTCTATTTCATATCAGAAGAGCTGTATCCATGGATGCATCACCCTTGTGACATGGTAGAAAGATTGGAGTCTTACTAAATCTGTCAAAACTCACTAGGCAAGGATTATAACTTCTGTCACCCCCTGGTGGCAGACCAGTTACCCAATCCATATGGACACTTTCCCGAGGTATGCTGGGTTCTTGGATCTTGATCATATTTCCAAGCCTTTTGCCAGTTGATTTCTTTGCTTTTTGACATCTGTCACACGTTTTGCAATATTCTGCAACATATTTCTGCCACATTGGCCACCATATGCAGGTTTTCATTTTTTCTCTTGTTCTGTCCTCAGACAGATGTCCTGAAAAGGGGCTGTCATGGCATTATTTGAGTACAAGATTGATTAAGGACCTGTCCACAACTATCATAACACATGTTGTGGTATTCCATACCATTTTTTTCACCAGGCTCAAGCTCATAGTACCCTATAACAGCAAGAAATCCAGCCTACAGGCAGACTTACACTCAAATTTTACATCAAAAGGTCAATTTTACAGCAAGAAGCTGGATTTAACTCATAAAACCATGGCACAGGCACCAAAGGGAAGTGTATGTGCTTAAATAACTTATTCAATTTCACTATGCATATGTAAAAAATCAATTTACATATAGCAAACTAGTTACAACAAATGAGGTACCACCCTTTAAATTACACACCCCACCCAGCTTTACACCCCCTTACAGCCACAGGACTCATGCAGCAAGAAAAAGACACATGCATCAGTTATACAGCCAACTTGCATTCAAAATCACATGATGCAAAGCTCAACTCCATGGAATTCCTGAAATTCATTTACAACACAGCCCCAGGAGTACCTTATCTTATATCCACAGTAACCCCACTTAAAACCTTAAAACATATTTATTTACACCACTCATCACCTCATGCAAACCAAAGCAAGTTACAACAGGTTGCATGCAGTACACAATTTTAATTAAATCTCAACCACATGACTATGCACAGCATGTGTCAAACTCAAAAATCACATCATCTCATACATAACAGTAAATTCATCAGTGCAAGAAATTATCACCTGACTTCATTTTAAAGTTCAACAAGAAGAAAAACAACCATGACACCTGCATAAATTACACAGCCACTTCTACCAAGCCTAAAATATGACATATGCAAAGGAAATACAAATTCATCATGTGATACTGAACCCACCAACAGCATATCATGTGACAGAAAAAAGGCTGTGCACAAGAAAAATCCTCAGCCAAAATGAAATCACCTCATGCATGCAAGGAAAATCCAAGAAAATCACATCATAATTAGCTCACCAAAAGACCATCATGTGATGAAAGAAGGCTGTGCAGAGAAAAATTATCACCAAACCTTAAATCACCTGACCCATGCAAGAAAGGGCCTCACCAAAAATGGAGTCACATGATGAAATCAAGAGGAATTAAAGTGGAAGAAGACAGCTCCCATGGAGGGCCCTCTGGGCTCCCAAAAGGTATAAATAGAGGGGCTCTCTCCCCCCAAGATGAAAATTATATCCCATGCCAATTATATCCCCTGCAAATTGCAAGCACAGGAATAATTCATCCCTCACCTGGGAGGTAGTCCAGCAAATTATAGTGAATTTACTTACCCAGTAGCTAAGCTCAGTGGAAGTATAGTGTTGAAGATTACCCAGTAGCCAAGCTCAGTGGAATCTTATTATTATTAAAATAAGAAAATAAAAATTATCCAGTACCCAATATTAGGGTTACTACTCTATTAAAATACTTTATCCAGTAAAATTAACACCATTATCAAGACTTAAAAAAAAAATAACTTACCCCTTTAAAAATTCAATATCAAAGAACCTTACCTCTTAAATTCAACAAATAAAATTTTTATCTTATTATTAAACACTCTTAAAAAAATAACAAACCTTTCGAAAATTATTTTACTCTATTATAACTATACCTTAACAAAATTACCTTTATCAACACCAATCAAATTTTCCAGAAAACCTTAAATAACCCATCCTAACAAGGAATTATAACCAAGAAGAAACAACTCACCTCAATTTCACCAAAAACTATTAAAATTAAAACAGACAAGTATTTCATTAAATCTAAAAAATTAACCAAATTACTGACATTATTTTTCATATTATTTATTGAATAGGTCTGATCTGAGACTGCTGAATTTTGTCTTCTGCAGTTGTAAAGCCACTTACTAATTTTATTTTGGTTTGTGAGCTCCAAGGAAGATTTTGTTCAGTATTTTAGGAGGGGCAGGCAATACACCCTTGCCACCCTTGGTTACAGGAGTTATTAGCAATTCAAAACTAGTTACCTGTGATTTCCCCCTCCAGGTACTGCCTCATTTTAATCACACACAAGAGGAGTTCCCACAATGTATGATTATTTCTGTGGTAGATTATACCATCCAGTAAGTGGAATCTTCCCTCCTCATATGATTTTTTCCATGTATCATCTAAGGCATGTATCAAAGAATTGTCTTTAAAGTACTTAGTAAGTAATTGGCATAAAATGCTACAATTTTTATCCTGAGCATAACTGTTTCTTACCTCCTGAACAAAAGTGGTGTTCAGGTCTGTGACACTGATTCCTTCTATGGGGATTTGTGGGGAAGCTTCTTCTGGAACATAAACAGGATTATAAGTATTATTTGGTAATGGCCATCTGCTCAGTCCATCTGCATTTTTATGAATATTCCCATCTTTATGAACAATGGTCATATTGCCCCTATACTCTTGTATGGCTATTTGCCATCTGAGAATATGCCTGTTGGGAGTCTTCATGCTTGAAAGTGACTTAACAGCAGTAAAATCTGTTATTACTTCAAAAACACATCCTTCCAGAAAGTAATCTAGCTTTTCTAAGGCCCAGAAAAGGAATAAGCACTCCATTTAACTGGCTCCATATCTAGTGTCAGTTGGTTTGATTTGCCTGGATATGAAGCATATGGGTCCTTCCACAGGTTTATCATTGATAATATGGACTTGATGAAGTGCAGCACCAAGCCCATCCCCTAATGCAGCAATATAAAGCTTAAAAGTAAGCTTAAAGTCTGGCATCATTAAGAGTGGAGCAGTGGTCAAGGCTTGTATCAAAGATTCAAAGGCTTTTACTCTGTCAACAGTCATTTCAAATACTGTGTCTTTGTAACTTAATTTATAAAGAGGTCTTTCTATGGATAAAAAATCTTTAATATGTTTCCTGTAATATCCTGCAAAACCCAAAAATGATTGAATTTATTTTTTGTTCTGAGGCATGAGTTTCAGAAATACTGCTGCAACCTTGTTTTTGTCATTTCCAAGGGATAAACCAGATACTACATGTCCCAAAGCTTTATGCTCTTTAAATCCAAAATGGAATTTCTTCAAAGAAATTTTCATGTTTACAGAATGGATTTTTGTCAAAACTCTGGATAATCTGTACATATGTTCTTCCCAAATTTTGGAACAGACAATAAAGTCCTAAATGTAAATGATTAACCATCCTTCTTAAAGTTCTTCCGGGAAGGTTGCATTCATCAGTCTTTGGAAGTTTGAAGATGCATTCTTGATACCAAAAGGCATCCTCAAATATTCATATACTCCACAATGAACAATAATTCTCAAGTATTTTCTTGCCCTTGGTTTCACTAAATTCTGTTTCAATCCTTTAAGGGCATCCATAGTGGTTATATACACTGCTTGAGAGATCTGGTTAAGGGAAATTGAGATTTTTGGTATTGGGTACCTGTCTGGAACAGTGTAAGTTTTCAGAGCTCTAAAGTCCCCAACCATTCTAGATTTTCCATTATGCCATGCCACTATGACTGGTGTAGTTATTTCTACTTCCTCATTATGGCCAACCTTTCTTATTAAACCAAGGCCTAGAAGTTCTTTAATATTAGTTTCCATAGCTTCTCTTGATTTAGGACTGGCTGGGTATGCAGGTCTTCCTAAGAGTGGTGGATAAGGTCTCTCAATATTAAGGATTATGTCAACTTCATGACCAATAACTGCCCCCAAAGGTTCTTTGTCTGATGCAAATGCTTCTCTGTGGTCATATAAAAGGGCAGAAAGTTCATTTTCCTTACTATCAGTCAGATGAAGGCTTATTTCAGCTTCAGTTAACTGTTCAGCTTTGAATCTTTCCAACTCTAAGTTGACTGATGCTACTTTACTCACTGTAATTTGTCTTTCAAATGGTAAAAATGCAAATTTTTGAAGCTTGTTGTCTCCAATAGTAAAGTATCTGTCCTTGTTGTTATGTAAGTCTATTCCCTACATGATAAAATAGTCATTTCCTAATATAAAATGGTTACTAAAGAAATTTTCCATAGAAAAAAATGCAACAGTGATTCTTAAATTTCCATTAATATGTGGAAATATGACATTGGTCTCAAAGATTTCCAATTCTTTCATTGGATTACTTGCACTATTGAATTTTATGCCATCAATTGTTAACAATTGGTCTTCAAAATTTGGTACAAAAGTCTTAAGAAAAGATTTGCCAACACAAGAGCAGAAGGCTCCTGGGTCAAGTAAAAGCTTAGTGGGCTTGTTGTCAATTACCACTTCTGTTATACAGGATTTACCAGCTGTATGACCTTTTCCCCTGTTTGGTTTGGTTTTAGTAAGTTGTGCATCTTGAATTTTTGACAAATCAAGTTGACCATTGCTTAATTGTGGCAAGTGGGAATAAGATTCCATGATTTCAAAAGTGGAATCAATATTTTTTATATCTTTTGAAGATTCAGAAAATATTGATGACTTATCATCTGAATTTTCTTCAATTATATTATCCTCTTTTTCAACATCAGGTTCTTTTTCAATGTCAATTTCATTTATTTTCCCCCTCTTTGGACATGTATTGGCCAAGTGGGTGGTCCTTTGGAAAATATGGCACTTTCTGATTATATCTGCAGATTGATATTTAACATTATTAGAATTTTCTTTCAAATTGTTGTCCACAGAATCATTCCAAGGTGTATTAAACCTTGTTTTGAGATTCAACCTACTAGAACCAACTCTGGTTCTGGTGGTTACTTCTTCTAATATATTAATAATATCTTCTACTGAAGATTGTTCAGTAGTCCTGCTTTTGACAGCATGCTCTAAGTCACCTTCAAATTGTCTCAGAATCTCTCTGTGGATCATAAATTCTGACATTTCAGTATACAATGCTGTTAATCTGTCTTTTTGTTGGCAAACCCATGGTAAAGCTTTGTCTTTATAAGCATTAAATTTGGCAGATTCAAAGGCTTTTTCCACTTCAAACATCCAAGCATCATTGGCTCATTTGTTGATAATTTGGGTTTTCCACCAAGTCCAACTCTGGTGTCCCTGTGCTTATCTTAATTTGATATACCATCTGTGAGCTGATCTGGTAAACAAGGTGTTAAATCTTGCTGTTACCAATATGTCTGGGAATTAAAAATCTTATTTAATTATTTAAATACCTCTGATGAATTCCATATGGTCATATTCTCTTTTTAAGTTTTGGTACTTCTTTCAGGAGTGCTTGTCCCATTTATGGTTCCAAGTTATGAAAAGAAGTGGAAAATTCTTTTTAACTGTGAGTTTTCAACCTCCAATACTTGTGGATTTGGAATTCTTGTGCCCTTATTCTGATTCAAAGGTGTAGAAATTCTTGGTAAGGTGTGAAGTAATTGTTCAATATCATTCATTTTACTATTGTTACATCTTTGGGAGTTTCTGAATTCATGTTGTAAAATTTGTATTGAATCTATTACATTAGTTTTATGATTATCCTCTGTTTGTGTTAATTCTTGCCATAGCTCTGTTTGTCTAGTATTATCAGAGGTGATCTGATTCAACTTCATTGTTAATTTTGATATTTCCTCTTATGAGGTGTCAAAACACTTTTTCAAGGCAATTGTATATGTCTTTACTTAAGAAACTGATTTTGCAATATTCTCAAAAACACTTTTATTATCCTCTTTGATGGTACTTATGGCTTGTTTTATTGTTGTTTCAATTATGTCATCAATCTTGAATTTAGAGTATTTGTCTGTTAATTATTTAATAATAGAAGATTGCTCATTTATCTTTGTTCCAAAGGAATTTTCATTATTAGAAGTCTTAATTGTTCTTAAAACTTTCTCAAAACACAGAAGTGTTTAATTTATTTGGCTCAGACTTAAGTTGTTTGTTTCAAGATTGTTACAAATGGATGAATTTTTATCAGAAACATGAGTTTTTATGTCATTTATAGCTTCATACAACTCTGGGATAGAATCAAAAATGTCAGAAATCATTTTTGATATTTTAATCTGGCTTCCTCCTTTTTCTGGAATTCCATCATTGTTATGGCAATCTGAATAACATTTTCCATGGCATCCTGCTGAATCTTTGGGATTCTTTAGCACTGGCTGTAAGGTTTTGTGGCTGGTGCCTTGCTTTTTAAATGTCCACTGAGGCTTCTTGTGGCAGTGTCAGCTCTGTTTGAAGGTAAAACAGTATTATCAGCTTCAGAATGACATAATTTATTAATTTGGAAGTCATCAACTGACCTTTGTCCTTCTGTAACTGATTGGCTTCTGCCACAATCATGTCTATGACCTTTTTGGGAGCTGCTTGAGGGACTATAGCTGGCTCCTGGTATGGTTGAAGGCATATTTTATGATTAAAAAGCTTAAAATAGTAATTTTATGTCAAAAAACTTACTATTTGCCAAATTACTAGCCTTCTGAAGGGTATTACTTATATCCAAGTTTATTAATTCTGAAGAAATTGGTTCTGGTTGATTATTCTGAGTTATAATAACTGTACTATTATGGTCAGAACTCACAGTGCTTGCCTCAATAATGCTTGTTACTGTTGAGGCTGTTTCAATATTTTCTTGTCTTACCACATTGTCAGACACTAATATTAATGAAAAAGCCAGTTGATTGAGTAAAAAAGATTTTTTAAAGAGAGAAATAAAAAAATAAAGCCTCAATTATAAAATGAAAAGAAATCATTTTTTATGGATTTTTTAAATTATAAGTATTGTTTATATGTTTTTAAATTTGTCAATATAAGAAAAAAAGCTTTAAAAAGCGTACAAAATTATGTCACAGGTAAAATATCACAGCTTAGCCCCCAAATGTAAGGTGTGGATATGAAACTTTGATTAAAACTCAATTACTTTTTCTGTCCTCAAAATTTGTATAAGGTAAAATATAATTGAAAATGAGATTTTTAAGAGAAAACACACCAATTTCATTGTTTTTAACTTTATAAGTAGAAAACAATAATATTATAAATATTTATTGTTTTACCAACAATGATATTATGAAGATTTATTGTTTTACCAACAATAATATTCTAAAGATTTATTGTTTCACCAACAATAATATTATAAAGAATCATTGTTTTACCAAAAACAATATTATAAAGATTTATTGTTTTAACAACAATAAAAATTTATCCAAAAATACTCTGCAAGAGATATTTAAGGCTACAAAAGAAATTTCTTCAAGAGAAATTTCAATTGGAATTAATTGAGAAAAGAGCTGCAAGCAATTAATTAAAGAAAAAAGTCTTTGTAAAAGATATTTAAAGAGAAAACACTCCCAAAAGTGACCAGAGTGAATTTGGAAACAAAGTGACAAAGTTAACAGTGATGAAAGATACTTTAATTCACTTATGGGGTGGTTCAAGGGGTAAAAATGATTATAAGAGTTACAAACAATGATTATAATGATTTTCTGATGTGGTTACAAGCTGTAAAATGACTTAAAAAGGGTGGTTGGAATCTTTGCTTGATTGGTTTAACAGTTTTTCAACTAATTATAAAAGGAAAAGATTCTAACATGAAGAGAAAAGTGGGGCAAAGAAGACATTCTTTTATAGCCATCAATTTTCTTACTCCAAAAGTAAAATTTACTCTTTTCAGTTGTGGAAAACACTCTGACAACGGAAATGCCAATTATGGCATCATTGAACCCTAGTTTAGACCAAAAAAGGGCTGGTTTTAGCCATTTTAGACCCTTAAATCAGCCATTACTATAGTAATACCTGGTCTAGAGCCTTCAAAACACGTCAGAATGTGTTTAAGAGACAGAGAAACCAGCTAAAACAGTTTCTACTGGTATTTTTTTAACTTAAGGGTAGTTTTATCCTCTTGGTAACAGTTAAAACCACCCTGGTTGGTATCAAAACCTCATCATCAATTGAGTCACAGACCCTGTGACTCAATTCCAGGCCAAAAGTGATGAAACTTTGTGTGGATTTTGACATCTCACACCTTTCAGCAAGGATTTTGTGGTCTGGCTCCCCCTTGGAGCTAGAGTACCTTTCCCCCCCAGAATTAATCTTTCCAATTTATTTTTTTCTTTAATTCCTCATCATGTAATATACTTGTAATTTACACATACAGCTAAATTGAGGCTTACAGTACACAACCTTAATGATTGATACCTGATATTTAAATTACAGTTCACTTATGTAATACACATTCACATTTTGCATTTCAATGGAAAATACTTCAATTCCTCATAACTTCTAAACTACACACAACACCCCATTCATGACACAAAAATTGATGGTTAAAACCACCTGTGGTGTGAATTAAATTAAGGTTTTGAGGATTTTCAACTTTTGTACAGAAAATACTAAAACCTAATTTAAGCTTATTTAGAGTTGAGTTACAGAAATTTTACCCAGAGGTGACCCCACCTTATTTTTTATGAGGAATCCAATGGTGAAGTAATTTTCTTAAGTTTATTTATTGGATAAAAAGTTATAATATTTTTTATCTAACGTTTTACCAAAAATATTTTAATTTCATTAATTTTATTAAAAATTCATTTTTACTTAATTTTTCAAGTAAAAATGCAATTTCACAATTTTAAAATTTAATGTCATTTTTATTTTAAATTATAATTAAATTTTTATTGTTGTATATAAATTCGTATTTATATTTTAATTTTCCTTTTGATAATATAAAGAAATTTCTTTTATTTATATTTATATCTTATTTTGTTATTTGTGGTCTTTTGGGTATATGAAAATACCTCTAAGGCTCACAAATGCTGTAGTGGTCTAACTGTGGGAGTCTGACCATAAAACTGCCATACCTTTGTCAGTTTTTGAGATATCAAGCTCAATATTGGTTCATTGTGTATTCCCAAATGTGTTCTACACAATGATTCCTCATTTTATATGGCTATCATTAAATATGGAAAAGTTATGCCATATACAAGATCTTTTGTTTATATGTGTGATTTTCTTAAAATCTGTATGGAGCTTGTTTTCCCGATAAAATTTTTTCTAGATAGGTTATGGGGAAATAAAAGGCACAATCAGATAGCCCTGATTTTTCCCTTTTCAAAAAGACCCCACTTTAGCACTCTCACACTAAAACTGTAGAAGTTTGATGAGAGGTGAATATTTTATTCACCCTTATTTGACCTTATTTGGGACCTACCTCCTGAAGTTCTGGTTCTAGCTCAATTTGGCCAGTACCATTGGATAGCCTTGACTTAGAGCTTCAATTTGACTACCCAATTCATGGGGTTAAGCCTCTTCCTCTGGATTTCAGATGAGAGGTGAAAAATAAGGTTTATGCTCAGCAGCAACTTTGAGCAGGAATAAGTTTGTTATTCCTTGTCCTATGATGATATGACTCTTATATTTGGGGAGTGGGTGGTTTCATCTTTCTTTTGATAATTTTTGAGTGGATTTGGCTCAGTTACATGTTTGGGTGGTATCTTGGCTTTACCATTGGTTTATGGTATTTGGATGTCATGCTTGTGCTCTGGTTTTGAGTCACAGGCTGACATACCCTCCCTCTAAAAAAGGCTCATCATTGATGAGACTGTTATGGACTCCTAGAGGCCCCAAATCTCCTTAGATAAAGGTTCCCATCTGGTCTGGCATCCTCTGCCAACCATTTGTCTTTATCTGCTGTCTGGTTTTTAAACCTGACCAAGTACTGTCTCTGGTCTTTAACATTCAGCCTTATCTTCCTGGCCTTGATGATTTTCTTCACAGGGACAGGGGATTATTCCACCTCCACTATTTCTGGTGGAGTGGGATCTTTCTTCCTGGGTCTGAAAGTATGCCTTAACCAAACTCACTGGGAATAATGGGTGTTTCCTAGAAAATTCCTCTGTGAGTTTGACCTCCACTTCATTTTTCCCTAGCAGCTTAATGATAGTGAAGGGCCCTACAAATGAGTCTCTCATCTTCTTTGGTCCCTTGAGATTGTTGAAGTTGAGTGTGGACACCAATACCTGGTCCCCTTCTTTGAAGTCAGTTTCCATGTGAAATTTGTCCCACCTCTGTTTAATTTATTCTTTTGCCTCAGCTATGCATCTAGCAGCTGTATCACAAGCACTCTTCCACATATCATGGAAGTCTTTAGCTGTTGGGTGGATAGTAAGAAGATTTTTGTTCAGGTGCTCCACATGAAATAGGGGGTTCCACCCATTTTCTACCAGTGAGGGTGATTTCCCTGTGGTGGAGTGCTGGCTTGTGTTGTAAGCCAGTTGGAATTCTGGTAAAAGGGTAACCCAATCATGGGGGGGGGAGAATGCAAGTTTAGTACCAAGCATGCCATAAAAGTTGGTCCAAAATTCTGATGTGAATTTTGGGTCCCTATCACTAATGATAATTTTAGGGACTCCACTGGTGGATATTATGTTATGCCAAAATAACAAGGCAGTATCCACTGCTGTGTCATCCTTGTGACATGGTAGGCACCTGTCAGCCTGTGACTCAAAACCAGAGCACAAGCATGACAGCCAAAATACCATAAACCAATGGTATGGCCAAGATACCACCAAAACATGGAGCTAAGCCAAATGAGCTCAAAAGGTATCAAAGGAAAGGGGAAACTCACCCCTTTTCAAATATGCAAGTCCCATCCTCATAGGACAAAGAATAACAAAGCTATTCCTGCTCAAAGTTGTTGCTGAGCATAAACCTTATTTTTCACCTCTCATCTGAAATACAGAGGAAGAGGCTTAACCCCATGAATTGGGTAGTCAAATTGAAGCTCTAAGTAAAGGCTATCCAATGGTACTGGCCACATTGAGCTAGAGCCAGAACTCCAGGAGGTAGGTCCAAAATAAGGTCAAATAAGGGTGAATAAAATATTCACCTCTCATCTAGCTTCTACAGCTTTAGTGTGAGAGTGCTAAAGTGGGGTCTTTTTGGAAATAGCACAATGAGGGCTATCTGATGGTGTCATCCATTTGCTTATATCTCAAATAGAACAAAAGGTATGGGGCAAACAAGCCCAATACAGCTTTTGCCTAAAACACGCATATGTACAAAATATCTTGTACTTGGGATAACTTTGTCATATTTAATGATAACCATATGAAATAAGGTACAATTGTGTATACCACATACAGGGCTACACACTGAACAAATGTTGAGGTTGATATCTCAAGAACTGACAAAGGTATGGCTTTTCTAAGGTTAAAATCCCACATTCTGGCCAATACAGCCTTACCATGGGATAATATCCCATAACCAGGATTATGAGGTATAAAACAGAAAAAGAAGCATGTTTATACTTTAATACCTCATAAGTCAGTCAATAATGGGGTCCCATACAGTTTCTGTACAGCATTCTATGCATCATACACGTCAGAAGAAGGCTATGTGGTCCCCAGATGAAAATCTTCACCCTGTATTGGTGAAAACTGCCCAGATGTGGTTTCAAAACCACATCTGAGCCCAATACAGGCTATACAGGCCTTTGCAAACCACAAGCATATCTCAGAGAGTGAAAAAATCTTAACTCCCTCTACGTGGAAAGGTCTAGCAGTATTTCCACCCCATTTCAGGATAGAAGGAGGGCTTTTCACAGCCAGAAAAGCTTTCCACATCCCGTTCTTAAAGTCCTACATAGTACAACTGTCCAAAATAGTTATACCCTTTGCAAATAAACAGGTATATCTTTAATATTAATTATTTAAGTCTTTATTATTGTCATCCAACAGGTAAAGCTGCACCTAGGGCTTTCAACAATGCTCACCACCACTATTTTTAATAGTAAAGCCCTTTGAATCTCATTATAAATCAATACCTTTATTTTGAATCTTTTATCACGTGTCACAGTCACAGTTAAAGTTGTAAATAGCCTAATTACTACTTCCACATAGATGCAACCTGACAGAACCTCACACTCTTTCTAAACCTATCAACTATGATCAGGAAAGCATTGAAGTTTTCTTGGCATCCTGCGACAAGTCCTGTAAACAAGTCCATGTTGATGGTTTCCCATGGGGGTTTGGATTCTTCTATGTGTTGAAGTAGCGCAAAATTCTTCCCATGTTTTATATTTGCCCCCTGGAATCTTTCACAAGTGTTGATATATTCACTCAGCTCTTGTTCCCATCTGGGCCACCCAGCTGTGCTTGCTACCCTTTCCTTGGTCCTGTCTTCATTCCAGTGTCCCATATATGGGAATTCATGGAATTTCTGAAGGATCAGGAATATATGGTTGCTGTCTACTACTGTGAGTGCACTTGTGTGCTTATCTCCATGGTAGAGCAGGCCATATATAAGGAAAAACGTTTTGTCCTTATAGTCCCTCAACTGGGGTTCCTCTAGCTGGAATTCCAGTTCTGGGCTCCTGTACTTCTGTTTAAGGAGTTGCAACAATATGGAACACTATTTGTGTTTGGAATATGTCTTCATTAATGCACTAAAGAATTCATTATGCAGTTCTGAGGAGCTTATTACCAATATGGGAGTTTCTGTACCTTCTGATTCAGTGTCTCCACTGTCTGGGGTACCACCTCTTGGTGCCCATTCATAAAATCTGAAGTTTCTCCTCCTATATATTTCCATGAAGTGGATAGGAATATTGGCTTCTACTTAAGGGTCATAGGCTGAGTTTCTTTTGACATTGTCTAGTGGCCATCTGCTGAGGCCATCTGCATTGGTGTGGCTTTTTCCCTCCTTGTATATGATGGTCATATTGCCTCTATACTCTTGGATGGCTATTTGCCACCTCAACATGTGCCTGTTGGTAGTCTTCATGTTCAGTAAAGACTTCAAGGCTGTGCAGTCTGTGTAGACTTCAAAGACTGCACCCTCCAAATAATAGTGGAGTTCCTCTAGAGACCAGACTAAGCATAGGAATTCAGTCTGGGTGGCCCCATACCTGGCTTCTCAATCTTTCAGCTGCCTAAAGATGTAGCATATTACTCCCTCTCCTGGTTCACCATCTACAATTTGTCTCTGGTGAAGGGCTACTACTAAGTCTTGGCTACATGCTGCATCTATTTATTGCTTGAACAGTAGTTCAAAGTCTGGTAAGATGAGCATAGGTGCATTTGTGAGTTCATGTTTGATTCTCTCATATGCATCCCTTCTTTCCTTTGTAATTCCAAAAGCTACATCTTTTGAACATAACTTGTATAGACTACTAGTTATGTGGGAAATGTTTTTGATGTGGTTTCTGTAGTTGCTAGAAAACCCAAGGAAAGTTTGCATCTATTTTATGTTCTTCCGTACTGGCTTCTGCAGTACCACTGCCACTTTTTTCTGGTCTATGGGCAGACTAAGACCTGAAAATTTGTGTCCCAGCTCCAGTAATTCTTTTTTGCCAAAATTTCACTTTTTAAGTTAAATCTTCAGATTAATGTGTGTGCACTTACTTAGTACTCTGTCTATGTACTGCACATGGTATTCCCATGTCTCTGAGTATATAAAGACGTAATCGACATATACTACCATCCAGCCTTCCAATATTTCTTCTTTAAGTATTGTGTTCATCATCCTTTGGAAGTGAGCTGGTGCATTTTTGATGCCAAATGGCATCCTGGTGTGATTATATATTCCCATATGGAATATGATTAGGAGTAAGTTGATGGAATTTTGTTTAACTGCATTCTGGTGAAAGCCTTTCATACAATCCATCTTGGTTATGTATTTGGCTTTTGCCAGTTTGTCTAGGGCATGAGGCATCCTGGGTATAGGGTACCTGTCAGCTTTTGTGTAGTTGTTCAGGGCTCTGAAATCCCCACATAGCCTAGATTTGTCATCATGCCAGGGGATAAGGTCAGGAGTGGTGATTTCCGCTATTTAATTGTGTCCTATATTCCTGATGACATCCATGTCTAGGAGTTCATTGACATGTTTCTAAACTTTCCTCCTAGTTTCCAGACTTGCTGGGCAGGGAGGTCTTCTCAGCATGGGTGGATAGGGCCTTTCCACATCCAGATATAATTCTATATCATGGCCTCTTATTTTTCCCAATGGTTCTTCACCAATGGCAAATGCTGGTCTAGTTTTCCTCAGCATCTTCAGTAAACTAAGTTTTTGTTTGCTGGTGAGGGTAGTGCTGAATTGGTACTCCTTGAATTCATTCAGTAATTCTTCTAGAGGGTTATTGGTAGATATTTAGTATATGTCAAGTGAAAATTTCTTTTCCTTGCTTGTGCCAATAGTAATATGCCTGTTTTTACTATTGTAAATATCAATTCCATACATCCTCTGGTAGTCTGTTCCCAGTAAAAACCCTGGGATGTGGGCATCTTCAAGAACAACAAACTCTGTGTTGAGTCTGATATTAGCTTTCCTATGGGGTATAATTATCTCTTTTATAATTGTCCCAATGGATTTCATCTTCCCTGATGAACTTTTTAAGCTCTTTTTTTGGTTGGAAAGAGCTGCTTTTCACAATTTGGGAAGTGGTGATCCAGATAATTCCTTGCCACTATTGAGCAGTGCTCCCCACTGTCAAAGATCAATGGGTGTTGAGCATTGTAAATACAAAAAGTCATCCTTGTGGCTGTCCCATGTATATATGCCATTCCTTTAGTTGGTGTAACTAGGAATGTCGGTGCATCTTGTGTGTGTTTACACAAGTTTTTTTTTTGCAGTGTCTTGTGGCATGCCTGCTTCTAACTGTACATCCTGAATTTCTAGTGGTGTTTCCTCTTGGTACTACACTATATATTCCTCTCTTGGGTCTTGGTCTTCATCAGATTGTTCTCTGCTGGCATCACCCATAGAGTCTGATTCAGAATCCTCTGTGGGGGATTCCTCCTCTGGGACTTGCTCAATGGCATAGACTTTCTTCTTTGCCTTTGGACAGTTATTGGCCTAATGGTATGTTGAACCAAAACTGTGACAAGAATTCTTCTTCTTAGTCACTTCTGCCACTCCTTCTCTGGGTTTGTCTTTGAGCTCCACCCTGAAAGGTTGTTTTGCTCTGAAACCATTGCTTTTATATGGGGAATATTTCCCTCTACTTGTTCTTTTCCTTACATCTTTTAAGGTGTTTGCAATTTCATCTAGAGTGAAACTTTGGTTGCATCTGAATTTTACTGCATGCTCTAGCTCTCCAGGAATTTGTGTCAAGATCTTGTGATTACTCATCTGAATATTCATTTGAGGATCAATGGCCTTCAGTCTTTTAGACTGTCTAAGACACCACTAATACGGATCTTTGTACACAGAGTACTTGTCACTTTCAAATGACATGGTCTTCTGCCATATCCAAGTACCAATGCTGTACTTTTGGATGATTTGATTCTTAAGCCATGGCCTGTTTCTTCTTCCATGGATTTCTTTCAGCTCTGTGTACCAAATACTAGCATGTCCTTTAAATGCTGTATTCAGTATAGCAGTAATCCAGTAGTCTGGTATGCTTGGTACATCAATGAAGAGTCCATCAATATAATAAATGAGTTCCATATGAACAGATTCTCCTGTGCCAGAGAATTTGGGCCAGCTTGAGGCCTCTGGAAGCTTTTTCAATTCTTCATTCTCAGAATAAGACATGTTATCTCCATCTTGGTATTGAGATGGAGACTTTGCTTTATTCTCCATAAAGACATCTGGTTTGATGTCTTCTGGGTGGTATGGAATATTCAAAACATGGCCTTGTGGTTGGGGCTTCATGTTTTGGTAGACATTAAACAATTTGTTTAAGTCTTGATCAAGAAACTCCCGTTCCCTTTTGCAGTAGTTCTGTTCTTCAAAGACTTGATTCAGTCTTTTATTGGTTTCTTCAGAAGATTTGCTCAATTGAGCATGGCCTTCTTGAAGGGTTTCAACAATTTTGTCCATGGAGGCTGCTAATGTTTTCATCCTCTCATGGCTTTCTTGCAGTTCTGCAAACTGCTTTTGAGTTTGCTCTGCATAATGGGACATTTTTAACCACAGTGCATCACTGTTTAAGATACTCTCAGGTGCAACAACACTGTGTTAATTCTGAGTGGGGGTAATATTTCTATTTTTGTGGCTACTGATTCTAGAAGTATGTACACCTATTTCTGGCTCTTGTGTACTTCTTTCACCAATTCCAATAGCTTCTGGATCATTGAGTATAACTCTCTCTGCCTTTGGCTGAAAGAGGTTGTGTTTTTGCCCTTTTATCCTTGTCTTCTCCTGGAAACTACCTGGGATTGTGAAGAATGGTGACTCTTGGCCACTGATCTGTGGGTTCCTGAATGGTGTGAATCCACTGGAGAGCTGGTTTGGCCTACTCCCTGTGAGCCTGAAGGAATCTGAGTATGTCCTGTCTGGGTCAGCTGTTCTTCTATAGCTTGGATAGTGGCTTAATTCTCCCTTATCCTGGTTGCCCTCTCCTCCAGGAGTCTGAACTGCCTAGTGGGATGCCAACCTTTGGTGATTACCATAAGGTCTTTGAAATCTATCTCTTTGAGACATATCTTCTGGCGGCTTGCTCCAAGTTCTGCCCAGTGTGAGGCTAGGTTGAACCTTTTGTTCTCCATGCTCCATTGAAAAAGGTCTTTGAGGGGTTGGTGGAGCTGAAGAACTTGATCCATCTCCTTCCAGTACTCTGGTTTGAGGCTTATGTTGAATTGGAAAGTGAATTGCAGAGTGGGTATGATTTCCCTCAATGTCTTGCCATCTACCACTGTGTCCAAGGTGTCTTCTTCCAGGTATTCTGGTTCTGGACAAGCCCTCTCTGTCCTCTGGCTGGTTCCTTGGGATGCCAAGATTTCTGAGGTGTACAGGTGACATATCAATGTTTTCAAGCAGTCAGAAACTTAATGCTCTTAGGGTATTTAGCTTTAACTATGCCTTGTACAAATTTATTTTCTACTGCTTTGGGCAATTTTCCCTTAGAGGTTACAACTGGGTTAATTATTGTAATCTTCCCTGTACAAGTGATTAAGGTTGGTTTAACTTGTATTGATGCAGAGCTTCGTGGTTTTCTACCTCTCTGGGTGGCAATTGGTGTTGACTTATTTGCTGTAATGAGGCCTTCACTATGCCTCTTTCCTTTGCCATTTCTTCCCTCTGGTTCTGAGGGTGTCACTGGTATGTTGGCCTGTGACTGGGTTTCAAGTGGTATGAAATCTTCTTACACTGAATCAAACAGGAAAAAGAGGGCTTATTTCCAGTCAAAACTTCTTAAAATGCTGTTTGAACTTCTAAGAATGGCCTCTGGGCAATATATTTCTATATTATACCCTTCTATTGTGACAGTGCAATTGAAATTATTAATTACACGTCAAAAATATAGCTTGTGAATTTCTGGTACACTATTTGTATACCAGTATCTCACAGAGTAACTTGTGATTAACAAGTTTAATCTAAAAGTGGTTATGTAAAGGGCAATTGAAATTATCAATATACCCAACCACGCCTCTAATACTGTTGGTTTACAGTAAGAGAGGTGTCCTTTTTGATTTAAAAAGGACATTATTGATGGCTTAAAGTGTTTTGATATTTAAAAAAATACCAAAAATGAAGGTTTTGTGGTGATTAAATCATAATAAACCATGCAACAAGGCAATAAAAAACTGGAAAAACACAGTGGCCACTCAAAAAATAAAGATAAGATATGTATTATATTATTTTTTAAGAAAATTTACGCCTAAAAGAGAGAAAATAGTGTCAGAATTTAATCTGATAAAATGAAATACTAACTTTTGGCATAAAAAAGGTCCAGAATTCTAAAAAAACAAGGCCAGGCCCCCAAAATGTCAGGCTGTGTCTATGATGAAGTTATAATAAGCGTATATACAACTTTAACTATGACTGTGACATGGTAAAAATAGATAAAAAAAGGTTTGGTATGATTGATAAGGGTTAAAATAAAGTAATAAGGGCTTTACTATTAATAAATAGTGGTGGTGAGCACTGTTGAAAGCCCTGATTGCAGTCTTACCAGTTGGATTACTATAATAATAACTACAATACCTAAATTTAAAGTATACCTGACTTGTTTTCCAAGAGTATAACTGTCTTTAACAGTTGTACTTCATAGGAATTTAAGAATAGGCTGAGGAAACCTTCTCTGGTGGACAAAAGGCCCCTTTTGATCCTAAACTTGGGTGAAGAAGTCTTCTGGACCTTTCCACATAGAGGAAGTGAGGATTTTTCACTTCCTAGGACTTGCTTGTGGTTTTTACAAGGCTTGTATAGCCTGTATTGGGCTCAGATGTGGGTTTGAAACCACATCTGGGCAGTTTTCACCAATACAGGGTGAACCTCTTCTGGTGTGTATTACACCTAGAAATCTGTACAGAGCCTGTACAGGACCCCAGTATTGGCCAAACTATTAGTTATTGAAGTATAAACAAGATTCTGTGTCTGTTTGAAATCTCATAATCATAGTTATGGGAGATTATCTCACAGTAAGGCTGTAGTGGTCTAACTGTGGGATTTTGATCATAAAACTGCCATACGTTTGTCAGCTTTTGAGATATCAAGCTGAAAATTGGTTCTTTTTGTATCTCTGAATGTGTTCTACACAATGGTACCTCATTTGATATGGCTATCATTAGATATGGCAAAGTTATGCCATGTACAATATTTTTTGTTTATATGTGTGATTTGCTTAAAATCTGTATGGAGCTTGTTTTCCCCATAGCCTTTGTTCTAGATGGGATATGGGTAAATGAAAGGCACCATCAGATAGCCCTGATTTTTCCCTTTCCAAAAAGACCCTACTTTAGCTATCTCACACTAAAACTGTAGAAGTTAGATGAGAGGTGAATATTTTATTCCCCCTTATTTGACCTTATTTTGGCCATAGCTCCTGTAGTTCCAGTGCTAGCTCAATTTGGCCAGTACCATTAGATAGCCCTAACTTAGAGATTAAATTTGAATACCCATTTGATGGGGTTAAGCCTCTTTGTATGGATTTCAGATGAGAGGTGAAAAATAAGGTTTATGCTCAGCAACAACTTTGTTATTTCTTGTCCTATAATGATGGGACTTGTATACTTGAGAATTGGTGGGTTTCCTCTTCTTTTTGATACATTTTGAGCTGATTTGGCTTGGATCCATGAGTTGGTGGTATATTGGCTTTACCATTGGTTTATGGTATTTGGATGTCATGCTTTTTCTCTGGTTTTGAGTCACAGGCTGACAATAAAGCTGATTAAACTTTCAATTTAACCTGTAATATAACAATTCATAAGTTTAGTGAAAATGCTTAGATGGTGAAATTTTACTGTGAGATCCTTTAATATTCCAATAACTTATAAAATAGCCATTTTTGGTATAAGGACATATGAGTACACTATAGGTTATTTTTGGTCTAGAATCCAAAAATTAAGTCATGTTTACAGCTTTGTTTATCAAAAATAAATTTATACTTATTTTTTGTTATTTTTCATTTAAATTTCATTTGACATGTAGGTTTATGACTAAATCAAATGTCTAAAATTTTATTTGGGGCATTATGGGTATGTCATACATGGTAGGATCACATTCCCTACAGCTAAAAGGAAATTGTACAGCAATTTTTCATTGAATAGTATAGCCCCAATTGAAATGGGGGGGTATAATCCACTATCCAACCTCTCTAATGATATTTTACAAGTATTTAAATCATAAAATTCAGATTTTCTATTGATGAATTGGTCTTCTCTCATGTCTGAATCTTCTGAGAAACCTTTGGAAATAAGGTATTTTATTCTCATAAATCCACTAAGCTTCATGTTTTGGGTTTCTGTACCTAACTAAGTATTCTCTTTCATTTTTCCCTCAAGCATTTCTTCTTCCAAGACTTTTGGTACCTTCTTTTTTTCAATTTGATCAAGTGGTGCTACTTGTAAGGGTGTTTCAGTTCTCAAAGAAAATAATTCTTTATCACTTGAGGTATAATTACTTACTAGACTAAAAGGTAAGGCTGTACGTTTTTTTTCTAATTTTTTTGTTAGTTCTAATTATAATGAAATTGTCCCAGTAAGGGCTATAATAATAAAGGGTCCTGAAAAAGGATCTTTCAATTTGTTTGGTCCTTTAATATTATCAAAAAGCAAGGTTGAAGCTAATATTAAGTCCCCTACTTAGAATCATAGAGTTTTATGACTTTTATCCCATTTATGCTTAGCATATTGCAAAGCATCATTCATGATTTAATTAGAATTTGTCTTTCTTTTCCAAGCAGAAGCTTAAAAATTAGAGAAGTTGGATGAATATCAAATAGGTCCTTCTACAAACTATCAACTGGAAGGTTAGGGTTTCATATTTTTTCTGAAATTGAATCAGTTTTTCCTGTTTAAGCATTAATGGAAGTTTTGTAGGCTAATTACCATGCTGGTAAAAGTGTCCACCAATAATGGGTAAAGCCATCAGAATACTTATAATCTAGTTCATAAGCACAAAGTATTCTGATAATTTTCTGAAGGGTTTGAATCATTCTTTTAGCCAATCAATCAGTTTGTGGATGATAAGCTGTTTAAAATGATATTTTATTGCCAAAAAGCTTCTGTAAATTTGTCCATCAGGCTGAAATTAAATTTTGTGCCTCTATAGCTAATAATATTTTTAAAGAGACCAGTATGATATATATCTCTATTTCAAATCAAAAGAGCTGTATCCATGGTGTGGTATACCTATACCAGTTTAGCTTAATGGACCAATAAAAATAAATAAATATCATAATCAAAAGAACCTGATTGTGTAACCTTAAATACTCATATTCTATAAAAAACACAAAAAAAAAAAAACAAGTCAGTATTTTACTGATTTAATGAATATTTGAATTCAAGAAAAGAAAAACCCTGTTATTTCATTTTTGAATTGTAATTTTGTGTAAATTTTTAATAAATAATAATAATAATATAAATTATGAGAGCTGTATTATTGTAGTATTACATGGGAATTATTTTCTCTTATTGGTGGAAGTTGTGCAGTTGTGGTTGATTTTCATTCAAAATATTTTGTGGAAGCCTTATTTAGTTGCTTTTGTTAAGAAGAGTAGTGAGATGAGGTCCATTTGAATTAAAAACTTCTTATTATTCTGAGTTAATGAAGTTATATTTATTTTATTTTTATTTCATTCAATTTTTTGATATAGAATAGGAGTAGTGTGGATTATTTGAGGTATTCCATTGAGCTGATGATAGTGGAATGGAATTGCTTTAAATTTTACTGGTGTGAATTATTGAGTTCATAGTAGTCTTTATTATTATTAAGAAAATATAATAAAGGATGTATAGTGTAAAGGGTGACAAGAGTGAGGAGTGGTGTGAATGTACAAAACCTTATCTTGGTGGTAGTCAATTAACTATGGGTTTATAGAAAGCTTAGTAATCCAAGGGAAATTAAAAAGGAGCTAGTATTCATATGCATATGCATTGAGCAGTTTGTGAAAACCCTAAACCCTAACCCTATTCCCCCTAAAGAATATAAATAGTCAACCGTTTTTCCTCTCCAGACTTTTTCCTATCTGGAAATTGTAACTTCTACTTATTTTTTCCAAATCCCTTACCTAAGAGGTTAAATTAGAAATTTGTTTGATAAATTAAGCTTAGTAATTGAGGTTTGTTGTTGACATAGATCAAGAGAACCAATAGTGTGAAAAGAATTTGATTCATCCTTCACTAGCAGGCAGACTAGTAATCATAATAATTAGGATCTTAACACTTGAAGCTCAAGAGTAAGGAATCTCTGGAGTTTGATGATTAAACCTTAAAAGTAATTTTAGATAGTTTTAAAATTAAACCATCACTTTAAAGTAATTTTCTCAGATTTTAAAATAAAACCTGAATTTTTTGAAGTAATTTTACTACTTTTAAGCTAAAGTAGAACCCCTTAAATCAATTCAATTTCATCAAGATACATATAAAACTAAAATAAAACCCATAAACAACCTCAACTAAATTGTTTAACATAATCAACAATATTTTCACATCCCTATTCACATTAATCACCTGTCCATTCAGAAGCTATAAGGAAGAATCTTCATACTATACTGCAAATATATTTCTTTCAGTCATAAACTATCACCAAATTAATAACTTTACATTAAATCAATACTAATCCTAATCTACAATCAATATTCAAAACAACAGCTTACCACTGTATAAGACCAAAGAGTTTGTTAAAATAATAAGCTATAATTTTTTTCATGACCTCACAAAACATCTCACATATTATACTATATTAGTTGGATTTTTTTAGGTTATAAATATAGCTCAGCATCCAGTCAATTTACCTCATTTTACCTGAATATATTTCAAATTATTTTTTCCCTTAATAATGATATACTGTTATAAGTGATATCAAGTGCTATTTATGTCTCTCTCATAATGTAACTGTCTATGATATTTCACTTAAAAAAACATAAAGTATATATATATAAGAGTTTTGTTTGGATTGTTTAATAGTAAGAAGTGTGTTCTTCTTTCTTTTTCTATTTCATTTATCATCTTTTGTAAAATTATTTTGGTGTAATCCAACCAGATTTTCTGGAAGTTTTAAAAAGAATTTATTTGTTAAGGTTTTAAATAACCATTGTTTTGAGTAGAGCAAAGTCTGATTAGAGATTTTTTAGTCTAATATTTTCTGATCAAGCCACTCTCAATAATAAAATTGATTTGGTGAACTCAGTAAAGATAGCTTAGCATATCAGGAAGGGCAGTCTAGCTTATTCTAGCACACAAGAAGAGCAAGGGTTACAAGTCTCAAAAACCAATTCAAAACTGTTTTCTTGTGATTTCCACTTCCAGGTACTGCCTCATTTTATCACACACACAGAGGAGTTCCCACAATGGCTGTGTCATATTTGTAAAAGGGTAAAAAGATTTGAGTCTTTCTATAACTGTCTACAATAGCAAGACATGTGTTGTAGCTTCGTTCACCCCCAGGTGGTAAGGCAGTCACCCAATCCATATGAAATACTTCCCATGGTGTATGTCAGCCTGTGACTAAAAACCAGAGCACAAGCATGACAGGCAAAATACCATAAACCAATGGTATAGCCAAGATACCACCAAAAATTGGAGCTGAGCCAAATTAGCTCAAAAGTTATCAAACGAAGGGGGAAAATCACCCCTTTCCAAATATACAAGACCCATCATCATAGGACAAAGAATAACAAAGTTATTCCTGCTCAAAGCTGTTGCGGAGCATAAACCTTAATTTTCACCACTCATCTGAAATACAGAGTAAGAGGCTTAACCCCATCAAATGGGTATGCAAAATGAAGCTCTAAGTCAGGCCTATCTAATGGTACCAGCCAAACTGAGCTAGCACCAGTATTACAGAAGTGATGGTCAAATTCAGGCCAAATAAGAGTGAACAAAATATTCACCTCTCATCTAACTTCTACAGTTTTAGTGTGAGATACCTAAAGTGGGGTCTTTTTGGAAATAGCACAATAAGGGCTATCTGATTTTGTCATCCATTTCCTCATATCTCAACTATAACAAAGGTTATGAGGCAAACAAGCCCAATACAGCTTTTGCCTAAAACACACATATGTACAAAATATCTTGTACATGGGATAACTTTGCCATATTTAATGATAACCATATCAAATAAGGTACCATTGTGTAGAACACATACAGGGATACACACTGAACCAATTTCGAGGCTGATATCTCAAAAAATGACAAAGCTATGGCTGTTTTAAGGTCAAAATCCCACATTCTGGCCAATACAGCCTTACCATGGGATAATATCCCATAACCATGATTATGAGGTGTAAAACAGACAAAGAAGCATGTTTATACTTCAATACCTGGGTCCCATTCAGTTTCTGTTCAGCATTCTACGCATCATACACGTCAGAAGAAGGCTATGTGGTCCCCAGATGAAAATTTTCACCCTGTATTAGTGAAAACTGCCCAGATGTGGTTTCAAAACCACATCTGAGCCCAATAAAGGCTATAAAGGTCTTTGCAAGCCACAAGCCTGTCTCGGAGAGTGAAAAAATCTTCACTTCCTCTATGTGGAAAGGTCTAGCAGCCTTTCCACCCCATTTCACGATGAAAGGAGGGCTTTTCACAGCAAGAAAAGCTTTCCACATCCTGCTCTTAAATTCCTACATAGTACAACTGTCAAAAACAGTTATACCCTTGGAAAATAAACTGGTATAATTATAATATTAATTATTGTAGTCTTTATTATTGTCATCCAACAGGTAAAGCTGCACCCAGGGCTTCCAACAGCGCTCACCACCACTATTTTATAATAGCAAAGCCCTTTCAATCTTATTATCAACCAATACCTTTATTTTTAATCTTTTCTCACGTGTCACAGTCACATTTAAAGCTGTAAATAGCCTAATTACCACTTCTACATAGACTCAACCTGACAGTGTACTAGGCTATTGGATATGAATAATAAAGCCAAATATTTTACTATTAGCTTTAGTGGCCTTTTGACACATGTCAAAAATATTAAAGTACTCAATGGAATCTTTCCTCCAAAATGGCCACCAAGGACATGTCATAATTCTTTCCATTGTTATGTCTTCAGACAGATTTACAGAATAAGTTTTCTCTTGGAACTCTAGTAATATTGTGGCAATTATATTTCTAGTAAATAAGACCATAACACGTGTGTGTTTAGGCCTGTGATATAAGATACCATCAACTAAATGTAATCTTCCATTATTGTATGATTTTTTCCATATATCATACAAACAATTAGCTAAAGCTGAATTTTTCAATCTTTTTCAAGGAGAGAAATAAGAATATGGAAATTCTTATCATTTTCTCAACAAAGAATTTTGTTCCGACATCTGTGATGTTAATTCCTTCAAACGGGATCTGTGGTTCTGCATTTGCAGGAACATAGGCAGGGTTATAAGGTGTATTGGGTAATTCCAATCTATCCAAGCCATCAAAATTCTTATGAATATTCCAAGATTTATGTAATATAGTCATATTGCCTTTATACTCCTGTATAGAAATATTCCATATTAACATGTGTCTGTTAGGATTTCTCATGTTAAGGAGTTATTATACTGAATTTAAATCAGTAATCAATTCAAAAAATCTACAAAAAAGATAATAATGAAGCTTCTCCAGGGCCCATACAAGGAAAAGGCACTCCAATTGGCTTGCTCCATATCTGGCCTCAGTAGTATTTATTTAGCTTGAGATAAAGCAGATTGGAACTTCATAAGGCTTTTCATTGACAATTTGGATTTGATGAAGAGCAGAACCTAAAAATTCACCACATGAAGCAATATACAGCTTAAAAGGAGTTTTCCAGTATGTAATGAATAATAATGGTGCATTTGTTGAGGAATGCTTGATTTTTTCATATTCCTGAATTCTTTCCTGTGTAATTTCAAATACATTTTGCTGATAAAATATCCTGTACAATGATCTCAAATGTATTGAAAGACTCCTCAGGTTTTTCCTGTAATAGCTGGAAGATCTCAGGAAAGGCATATTTTCTTTTTTATTATGGATAATTTGTTTCAATAAGACTGCAGCCACTTTGTTTTATAGACACCAAGGCTTAGTCCTGAAACAGCATGTCCCAGAGCTTTCAACTCATGGAACCCAAAATTGCATTTACTAAGAGATATTTTCATGTTAACTTGAAGAATTTTTCTAAGTACTAATGAAATTCTTTCTAAATAAAATTTCCTCGTTTCTGAAAAAATGATAATTTCATCAATATAAATGATTACCCATACCTCTTATAATTCATGTGGGAAAATGGTGTTCATAATTATTTGATAATGAGAGGGTGCATTTTTAATTACAAAATTAAAGCTAAAATATTAATAAATTTAACAATGAGGAATTATTCTTAATAATTTCCTAGCATGAGATGTCAAAAATGATGATGGAAGCCTTTGAGTGCCTCCATAGATGTGATGAATATTTCTTTGAATAATTGAGTCAAAGTTTCATGAATTATAAGAATTTAAAACCTGTCAGGAAGGGTAAAGTTATTCAATGATCCAAAATATTCAACCATCCTTGATTTATCATTATTGAAAGTAATGATTACAGAGGTTGTAACTTCTACTTCCTCATTATATCCAAAATTTCTAAGAACTCCCAGTTTCATTAGTTCATTAATATGATTTTAAGATGTCTCTATAGCTCTAGGGCTAGCTGGGTAAGCTGATTGTTATAAATAGTGAAGGATAAGGCCTTTCCACATTGAGAATGGTGTTCACTTCTTGGCCTTTAATAGACCCTAGTGGTTCATCATAAGAAGAAAAGGCTTCTATATATTGAAATAAAATCTCAATAAGGTCTTCATTCATTTCTGATGTTAACTCAGGACTGATTTGTGCTTCAATAAGCTGATCATTAGCAAATATATATCTTTTTCAAATTTCTTTGATTTTTTAATGACAGCTATTCCTTTTCTCTCTAAAGGAAAGGAAAACAGTTTTCTTTTATTTTCCCCCATAGTTAAATATCTGTATTTATGATTATTAATATCAATACCATAGATATTAAGATAATAATTTCCAAGTATAAAATTCTGTGAGGTACAATTGTCTATAACAACAAATTCAACCTTCAGTCTCATAATTCCTGCAGGATGAGGAAATATTATTTCTGATTTAAAAATGTAAAAAGAATGGATATCTTGGCTAGCACTACTGAATTTTATAACTTCAATTGGCATCAATATTTATTTCCAATTTTTATGAATTTTATCAAGATAAATTTTACCAAAGCAAGTGCAGAAATAACCTGAGTCAAGATGTATCTTTGCATCCTTGTTGTTTATTACAGTATTAGTTACACAAGATGATACATCTGTATAAGCTTTACCTCTGGAAGCTTTGGGTTTCTGAGTTTTGGCCTGTTGTAAATGTATGAGATCTAGACATTGATCACTATATTGTGGTAAATGAGTATGTACTTCTGTGACCTCAAAGGAAACATTAATTTTTTCTATACTAAAAGCTTCTGGTAGCTCTTATTCTTAAGAATTCTCAGAATCACTTTCATGTACAGACACATCATGTGTTTCTTTAGTGCTTCAGATTTTCTCAAGTTATATTAAATAAATTCTTTCCTTTTTTAGGAGAAGTAGTGGCTAAATGAGATTCACTTACACAATTATGACATTTAAATGAAGCTTTGTCTTGTGGCTCATTGGATTTGTCTTTTGGAATTGGTGTTCCATTAGTCTTGCTGTGTATTGGAGGTTTATACAAATTCATACCAATTTTTGTTCTAGTCATGGTTTTCTCCATGGAATTGATATAATAGATGGCAGAGAAAGGCGCAATAAATCTGCTTCTTATAGCATTCTCAAGGTCACTACCACATTTTCTTAATATCCTTTTATGTACCATTGTTTCAGGAACATCAGGATGAAGAGAATTTAATCTGTCCTTCAGATTAAGAAAACATAAAATGAGCCTGTCTTCCTAAATTTTAAAAATGGCTTTTTCAAAATAATTCTGAATTTTAAGCCTCCCAAAGTAATAATCCCATTTTTAAATAATAGCTTCTTTCCACAAAGACCAGGAGTATCTACCATGGTCTTGTCTCAACTTATGATACAATTTCTGAGCTTATTTGGTAAGAAATGAGTATAATATGGCACTTTTGTATTAATATGGTATGTTAAAGTCCTCTGTGAACATATCAATTATTTTCATAAACTCCATATGATTGCATTCTCCTTCACCACTGAAGGTAGGCTATTCCTTTAATATGGGAATGTCTTTGAAGTTGAAAACAGTTTCTCTTTCTGCATTATTACTTTGAATTCTATGTTAATGTAATTAATTATTATTCAAGCTAAACAAATTGCTGTATGGAATTGGCGTAGACTTTCTTGATAACTAATTTTTTGAAGAGATATTGTTATTAATTGACTTAATGTCTTTCTTAAGCTCAAGTATTGCTTTGTCAATCTTTCAACATTGTTTTTGGAAAAGAAATTCAATATTTCCAGTTAAGCTCTCCAAGTGTTGAACTTGTATTCTTAATTCTCATAATTTTTTAGTAATAAAAGAAATAGAATTATAATTTGTCTGATTAGGCAAAGTAAATTTTAACTCAAATCTTTCAAAAATATGTGTTAAAGATAATATATTCCATTTATTGATATTCTCAAGACCTATAATGTTATTTTGTTAATATTTTAATTTGGAAATCTCTCTATCCAATTCTTATTGGATATACTCAAAAGTGTTAAGTTTTATTAAAATTCCTTTATTAAAAGTTTCAATTTGAGATAAAAGCTTTACAAGGTCTATTTCTTTGGGAAGGATTGATTAATTATTTCCTCCGCATTTTTTTGTATTCAATCAGAGTTCTTTCCATATTGAACACATTGTCCATGGCTGTCTTTCCCTTCTTTGGCAATCTGTAGCACTGAGGGTAGGTCTTGTTCCATTTGGCTTTTCCCTTTCCCCTTTCTGTTTTCTTGCTTTACTGTATGTGGAGCTTGTGGAGGATTGGAGATCTTCCAAAGTGCTGTTGTCCTTCTTTTGGGACTTTTTTCTTCTGATCCTCTGAAAAATTCTTTGGAGTTTGAACCAAGCTTTTATCTTTTGGATCTGTCCCTTTTAAGAAATTGGTGTTAAGCTTTTCAGAAGTTCTTGTGTCTTTTCTGGGCCCAAGGACTTCTTCACTTGAAGGTAGTAGTTTATTGTCCCTATCCACAAGCTGGGAAGAAGTTCCCACTCCTGCTTCTTTGATTCCATAAACCAGTTCTTGTACTGAGACTGGTATATCTCTACTTCTGATTGTTGGAGTTTGTTCAGATCTAACAATAGGAATAGCAGTTTTTTCAGCTTCTGGAGTCTCAATAAGAGCGTAAAAGGTTCTGGCTAACCTTTGGGAACTTTTGGAAGCTCTGTAATCCTCCTTTGGGATGACACTTTTGTCTTTTGGATTGATGAATTGAATGTCCTGGTCCAGATCCATTCGAGTGGATGGATTAGTTTCTTCTACTTCTGGTAGTGGTCATTTCATGTAAAATTAAAGTAAGTTTTAATACTAAATAGGTTAAATTCACCTACTGGTCCTTTAAAGGGTCCTTTTGTAAGTAAACCCTTTGGTATTGGGCTGGTTTGAATTTCCACACTTTCCCCTGAAATGTTAGAGTCAGAAAGGCTTTTTCTTATATATGGTACTAGAATAGATATATAAGTAAACTTTTATTAACAAGTATTAATTAAAAAGACTTATTTACTAAACTTATAGAATAAAGCTGTTATTAGGAAGTAATTTTTGGCAAATTATGTCAAGAATAAAGAAAATTTCTAAAGGGTAAAAAAATGTCTTCAAGTAAAGATTTTTTAATTTTCTATTTTTTATCAATATTCTTCAAAGTGACAATAATTATCAAATCAATAAGGTTATTATTCAAAGCTGTATTATTCTCCACTTTAAACTAAAGTAACTCAAGGAATGAATTTAAAGTCTATGATATGAAAATGCCATGAGTTAGACAATAGGAATTTATTCCAAATCACTCAATATTATATTTTTTCAAACAATATTCTGAAGAAAAAGAACTTTCCTTATATTATGAAGATTATTTATTAGGGATAAGTCCCAAAAAATCCAAATATAAGTAAATATGGAAATTTTACATCAAAAAGAAGTAAAATAAGGTGTAGAAAATGATTTATGTCCCAAAAATTGGTTAAAATAATGGCCAGGAACCCAAACATATATTTTGTCTATGAAACTATTGATAATTGTAACAAATCTCAAGAGTACTATGACTTTCCTCAGTAGAAAATATAATATAATTAAATATTATAGAAACAAATTAATATACTTATTAAAAATAATTATATAAAAAAAAGAATTAGTTATTATGAGATAATTTAATAATGAAAAGATTCTTAGTAATTATAATAGATTATAATTATTCTATTATTATTATAGTCACTGACAGTTATAATAACAAGAAATATAAAATCTCTTAATATGTGGAGAATCATAATATTTAATCAATTATAAATAATAATAATATCATTTGAAAAGGAATTTATCACACACACTGTGAAAAAATAAATCTTATGGAGAAATTGTATAAAAAAATAATACTAGGCAAAAAAGATATTGAAATTAAGAGAAAGCTTACTTACAATATTTATTTGACACAATAAGTCAAGAAGCAACAGTTATAGTATTGAATAAAGCTTATAGGCTGAAACCATGAAGAAAATTTATATTATTAATAAATAAAATAGTTGTATATGATAAAATATGATTTTGAGGATTTTTACAGGAACTTTGTTGATTTAAAGGATCTTTCAAGTGAGCAATTTAATATGATAAAATCTATTATTAGTGTTTAAAACAATAGAATCTCAATTCTATGATTAAAATGCTTTATTTAAGATGGCTAAAGATTAAAATAACTCAATAATTACGTTAATAATATAAGATTTCATGTTGAAGTAAATATTACCTGTTAGAAATGTCTAATTTATTAAATTCTGATTGTTATGGACAAAAACAGCGATCTAAAGGATTCTTTTATGCCTTCAGAGCAGTTTTAATAATTAATAATCAATATAGAGGGAATGATAAGATATAAACTTAAAGATCATACTTACAAATAAGGCTCTTTACTTAAGATAACTTATTATTCATTTAAATTTAGAGTTACCAGTTTTATTTTTAACTCCAAATAAGTTTAATCCTCTTTTGGGTTAATTATTTTAATCTTGAATATAAGATATATTTCTTTATATTAAAGTTAATCACATGAAAAACTTAAGAATACAGATTCAAGATAAACTCTCTTGAGCTGGATACTTAATGAGTTTTGAAAGAAATCTTAATTCTCCTCAAGAATAATTAAAAGTGTTAGCTTCAATACTATTTCCCAAGAAATCATTTTGAGAAAAGAGACTTAGAACTCTAATTTATAAACAGATAACAATTTATTGTAAGCTGTGTGAAATATTAAAGCAAATAAATTAAAAATTGGATTTTTAATGAAGTTTTGAAGTTATTGCTATTTTTCCATGTAAAATATAAATACACACAAAACCATAACTTTTGATAAGTTTGAAATAACTATAGCTTTCAGATTTAAGCTTATGTAAGATTTTTTAAACTTAAATAAGCTTTGTTACTAGTCTGCATATGGGGATTTACCCTTTTTCAGAATGTAATTTGTGTCCATATTCATAGAAACAAGCTTAAACCTTAATATTAAATCGGAGTCAAATATTAAAGTTCAAATAAGGTTGAAAATACTCCAATACAGGCAGACAATGTTATTTGGGATCTTGCAGATCCCAAAAGCTGGGTACCCTCACACCTTTTTCCCACCTTTTTTTGTAGATTTTTCCCTTTTATTTATTTAAATTGATATCATGCAGAATTTACATCCTGTATGAAAAATCCTTAGCCAATTGGGTAAATATACACCACACCTCAATTTTAACTTAATTTTTGTAAGTTAACATAAACCTTATGCAAATTCAAATTTAACCTTAAATTTAATAATTTGAAATTTTTAGTAAAAATGTTAAAATGGTGAAATTTTACAGTGAGATCCTTTAATCTTACAATAGCTTATAAAACAGCCATTTTTGGGTATAAGACCCTATGAGTCTACCCTAGGTCATTTTTGCTTTAGAATCCAAAAATAACTTAAGATTTATAGCTTTGCTTATCAAAAATAAAGCTATATTTATTTTTTGCTATTTTTCATTTTAATTTCATTTGAACAGTCATTTTATGATGAAATCAAATATCTAAAATGTTATTTGTGGCCTTATTGGTATTTCATACATACCTCACAGGCTCACACTTACTCACTGGCTAATAAAATTTAAGTAAAGAGAGAAAAGTAAAAAAAAGGTAATAGAACTGGAAAATAAGAACAATAATAAAATGATCATCACTTAATCAAGTCTATATTCACTATCCCAAATGACTGCTCCAGAGTTTTATTGACTTTAAATGTATATATTCCAATGTTTTTGTATTAACCCAGTCTCCCATATACAAATAGAAACAGTAAAATGAAGTCAAAAAGGTTTTTTGAAAGATGGTAGTGAAATTCTTGAGGAAGATCACCTGAGCTCACTTTTTAGACTATTGTTTTCCTAGTTTAAGGATGATCCCAAAGTATAATCAAGCCATTGGTTTTGAGCTAGAATATTAGACTCTGGAAAGCTACTAGGCCTCATTTTAGATCACCTGCTTGCTGAACCACATTGAGTTTCTGGTACATCAATTTATGTAGGTAATTTTTCATTTCAAATTGAATTGGAGCTGGTGAAGAACCTCCTTTCAGAATGGAATCATTGGGGATAGAGAAGATGGGATAATTATTAATGTATCCCTGATTTGGCTTTCCAATTGAAGAAAAAACAATGTCAGTATGACCTAAAAGATAACCCACTTGAACCAAGTTGATAGCTAGATCATTATAATATTCTAAGAAATGATATTTAATATAAACGTGAATGTGGATTCCATCAATGATAAAATTATTGAATTAATCTTAATTAAAAATATTAACTCTTTCAAATATTTTTGATCAATTTTTTAAATAATAAAACATTTACAAATAGGAAAACTTTTCCTTTTAAATATTATTAAAGTTAAGTTACCAAACAATCATTTAAAATATGATATATTTTTTTCAACCTTTTTATTAATAAGGTTAAATATTGATTATTGGGGATAGAGAAGATGGGATAATTATTAATGTATCCCTGATTTGGCTTTCCAATTGAAGAAAAAAACAATGTCACTATGACCTAAAAGATAACCCACTTGAAACAATTTGATAGCTAGATCATGATAATATTCTAAGAAATGATATTTAATATAAACGTGAATGCTGATTCCATCAATGATAAAATTATTGAATTAATCTTAATTAAAAATATTAACTCTTTCAAATTAATTTGTTAGCTTTCTTAAAGAATAAAACATTTACAAGTAGGAAAATTTTTTTCTTTTAAATATTATTAAATTGAAGTTACCAAACAATCATTTAACATATGATATATTTTTTTCAACCTTCTTATTAATAAGGTTAAATGTTGATTATTTTTAAACCCCATTCATTTTCATAAAAAAGAAAGCTGTAAATTGAAAACAATTGTCACATAAACCATTTTTCAATAATAATATTGATTTCTATTTGAAATCAAAACCCAAATTATTTCAATTGAAAATAAATAGTGGGTATTTCAAATTACATGTATTAAAAAATAATCTTTACAGAAAAACTATTCAAAAAAAAACCAAAACATTCTTCAGAATTTGAGAATAAAATATTTTCAACTTTTAATAAAAATTCTGGTCTCATGGGAGAATATATATAATTTGTTAAATTTCACTTTAAAAAAAATGGAAAATATAATTATCAATTTACCCAGAAAATCTCAATTGTTTCTGTATATATTAAAAACAAGTTATTTCATCAAATATCACAGATCATATTTCAGGAAAAATAATCATCAAACAGAACTTACCTCATTTAATTTTATTGAATAAATTCAGAATAATCACCAAATCTTCAATTGGATGTGAGAAATTAGATTCTTATATTTTAAATTAAATGTTTTTTTTGCTTTCATTAATCTATACCTCTTTTTAAATTTATATTTTTTTGAAATCATGTTTTTTTCCTCTTTGGAAATCTCAAAATAAATTTTCAATAAAATTTTTAACTGTTAAAGATTTCTTCCTTAAATATTTTTCCCTTTCAAATTTTATTTGAATCTTATTAAACAAACTTTCTTTTTAGGTTTGTATAATATTTTTACTACTTGATTCATTAAAATTCTGTTTATCTCATTTTAAGTGGGCCTCATCATAAGCATTTGATTTTTTAAAAAATAATGTATTATTATGCATAAAACTTAGAATAAATAAATCACATACCAACCTTTTTTATAATCAATTCTGATTTTTGAGTAACTTGGAGACAAAATATAATATCAATTATTCTGTGAGAAACTGGTATCATTAAGATTGAATATAGAAAACTTTTTTCTCTGTTGAAATGAACCATATATATTATTATATATCTTCAGAAAAAATAAATCTTAGATAATTAAAATATATTGGGTTTTTTTAAAATCAGACTCAATTCAGGAACTTCAAAATCCTCAATCATGTTGTTTTCAGAAATATCTATATTTGGTTGAATAGTGATTTTTCCCTCATTTGTTATTAAAGAATCATGAAGTTAAATAAGATATTAGTATTTAGAACAAATAATTAAATTTTGTATCTTATATTAATTAATGGTTAATTGGTTCTTCCACTTCCACATTTGTAATAATTTGAACTTCTTGAGAATCATTACATGTTATTGGAGTCAAATTTATATTATGAAAAAAGAGTGAATAAATTTCTGAAAAACATGGACAAATAACTTCTTTCTTATCAGAAATAATATTAACCCCTTTTTTCTCATACTCTTTTATTCCTTCTCAAGTTAAGTTCTTGAAATTTTCTGTTGTGATTTTTGTTTTAAATTTACACCATTAGTCACAAATTCTTTTTGAAATAAGATTGAACCTGTGTAGTGGTTTGTTATTGAACTTAATGGCCATAAGATAAAATCCATTCTTTTTAATTGAGGGTGGCCTTCAAACAGATTTTGAGCCACTGGTTCCAAATAATTTATTGAATTTTGATTTATTGGTCAACCAAATGATAATACATAAATAATCTGACCAAGCTAAGTGACCTGAAGGTTGGGCAAGGCCACAAGAATTTTTGGGAGTTTATTTATTTGGCTAAATAGGGTTATGTGGAACTTTAGGGATAGTTATTATGGGTGATAAATAATTAATTTACTGATCTTAGAAAATGGAGGATTGAAAGTAATGATAAATTTATTTGTGGAACCTGGGGTTGGGTGAAAATTTTTTTTTGGAAGAGGGAAGGAGTTAAGTTTAAATTTGAAATTTTGATATCAAATAATTTCGGTTAAGTTAAAATAAAAATAAGAACAACTGGAGTATTTTGAAAAATCCCTGGGGGACTTAGTTAAAAAATTCTGGTTTTGTGAGATGAAATTAACTATTTTTGAAAATGTGCAATTTCTGAGGTTTGACAACCCCTATTATTAACATTTAACTTTAGTTAGTATTGGATTAAAAGTTGAGGAATTTCAAATAACTTATTTATTAGAATAAATTATTGATTTCATTATGTTTGATTAATTTTAAATTATTTTTTTTTAAAAAAAACATTTTTTGGATTTTGGAAAAATAAAATATTAATATCACTATATATTAAAAGGAAATTTTTTCTAGTTTCTTAACCATTGAATTGAATCGTTTTATTATTATTCTTATCTTCAGCTATACTTCATCCAGTTAGATTTCTGTATTTAATTTTGAGTATACATATATATATATATATCGAAATCTATAGGTCATTTAGATCATCAAAGATAGTCATTGGATTAAGCTTGAAATGATTATTTTGTGATTTTATCTTTAAAGAATTTAATTTGAAAAATCTTTAATGATTATATTTAATAAAGCATATATTTCTTAACATTTTTTTTTTGAAAAGTTATCAAGTATTCCAAAATACCTTTTTTTTTTTGAATTAAAATTGAAATAAATAAACAATAAATTGAATTTTTTAAAAAAGTTGAAATATTAATTTTAATGATAATTTTATTCTTTTTATTTTTAACTTGAATGTTATTTTTATAATAAAAGGATTATTACTATATTTTTTTTGATAACTATCCCTCCCTTTTTTTTTCTTTTTGAAATTAACTATAATATAATTTATAAAGTTTATTTGGCTACTTATCAAGCCAAAAATTTTAATTAAACAAGTAAAATACTGAAAAAAAAATAAGAATTTAAAAAAAAACAGCCAATAAAGAGGCTTATAATAGTGAAACATCAAATTGAGAAATAGATTTCAATTAATCTTAGATAAACATTGATGAGGAATGAGCTCTTCAGATAACTTCAAAATTTAAACCAAAAAATAGTTGAAACAGAAAAAGAAAAGTTTGAAACAGCACAATAATACTAGAAAAATAACTAAATAAGGTTATTGAAGAGTTGAATTAAAAGCAACAAAAAACCAATTCTGTTGTGAGTCGTTATATGAAAATCTTTGCGAGGGAAAAAGTTATGAATGAGGGAATTTATCAAAAGGAATCAGATAAGGCATTCAAGCTATACTTGTGGCAAGTTTATTGTATTATACAAGAAGATCTGGACAAAAATAAAACTTAAAAGAAAAGGAAGGGAAAAATGAATTAAGAAAAGAGAGCCAAACTTCTCTATTTAATTGAAAATGAATCCACTATTACCTTTAAGTAAATGAAACAGTTCTTGGAGGGAAAATTTATAATAAAAATCTCATATCAATAAATAAGAAACTTACTCTGTGATATCGAAATTACATGGAATCAAGTTGGAAATATTTTTTTAGAATGCAATAAGCCTGATCTATTAGACCAAAATTCTAAGTTTGTGAACTGTAAAGGGCTTTAATTGGATTGGAAGGTGATCTTTTTAGATGAATCTAGATTTGCCCTACATTAAGAAATATGATTTGGTTACTTCCCCATAGTAATTTTTGTCTTTATCATTTCTTTAATGATTTTGTTTTTTATTTTTCTCAAATTCTCTTTTAGGTGAACCTGCAATTCTTAACTTGATCCCAAAATTCAAAAAAAATAAGACTCATCACAGAAATCTCAGATAAGGGTTTTATGTATTAAAAAAAATACTCAATGTCAATTTTCATATGACAAAAGATGTTGGATGTTATGGATTTTTACTATTCTTACTTTCTCTTAAAGTTTAACTTAAATTTTTTTCAATAATAGCTATGGACAATGCACAGTTCTTTCAAGGAAGGCAATTTGATGATGTGAAATAAATGCTTGATTCCCTTCAAGTAATCAATTTGGAGTTTCTCTCACCCCATTCCCAATTTCTCAGTACTATTGAGCTCAGCTCTCACTCAATTAAGAGCTATTGAGCTAATCAAAGGAATTCAAAATGGTATTATAGAGGCCATTAAAACAGAAAAAAGTAGCAATTTTATTCTTAAATTGTTATAAATTATATAAAAGAGTTTTTTAGAAATGCAGCCTATTACTGGTAAACTTTTGGCTTCAATTTGATATTTAATTAAAAAAAGCAATTAGAAATAATTTTTCAAGAAATTTACAAAGCTTAGGTTAGGTTGTTTAAATTTTAAATATTAGAATTGAAGATTAGTAAGATTATCAAAACAAAATAAGATTACAATTATTAGAATTGAAAAATAGTGACAAAGCATTTTTTTATAAATTAAAAATCTATTTTTATCTGCATAGCTTGAATTTTTGAAACCAGTCAAGCAAGACTTGAAGAATTACTGTTTTACATTTTCCGTCAGAAAGACTTGGTTTTGTAAGTTGTCAAGGCTGCTTTGTGAGTAGACAGAGACAATTTAAGCATTTTGGGTTGATTTGATGACTTGCCTAGCACAAGCTGATAGACCATAAATTGAGTAATTCAGATAAAACAGGTTAAATAATAATTTAAAGTAATTGAATAATAAAACTTTTTCAATTTTTAACAAATTTTCATTTTGACAATTAAAAATCTAAAATTTTTGACTAGAGTAGCTTCTATCAAAGTTTGACAGTCAAGTTGTCAAAACTGAATTTCTTAATTTAATTTTATTTTTTAATTTTTATTTTAAAAAATGTCCAAAAGATTGATTCAAGCTAAAGCTTCTACTCAATTTAGCGTAAATAAGGCTAATACAAGAAATTATTTTAATCCTAAAATTAGATTAGCTGCTAGGTGAGCTGATTTGACTGATGAGAATAGGCTAGCTAATTAGCAAGGCTCGTAGGCTAATTTAATCATTAAAAGTTTAATTTTAATCCAACCTTTAGAAAATTTTACTTTGGATGGTTTCAATTATCAAACGCTCTTATTAAAAAGAAGTCATAATCTTTCTAATTTTCCTTCTGCTCATGTTTTCCCAGGTGAGTAAATTAAAATTTAACAAGAAAAATTATAAATTAACAAAGATTGATCTTATTTTTTATTTTTTATTTTTTATTTTTTATTTTTTATTTTTTATTTTTTATTTTTAGGAGGTCAATTAGATCAACAAGATCAAAATTATCAAGAAATTCATCAGGGAAATCAGGAAATTCACCAGGGAAATCAGGAAATTCATCGAGAAAATCAGGAAAATGCTCTAAAAATTTGTGCTATACGTGAAACTTTCGAGGAATCAGGAATACTCGTAGGATTAGATTCACTTTCCAATAAATTTCAAAAGAAAAACAACCATCTTCCTGAAATTTTGCAAGATTTTCGTCAAAAGGTCAAAATTTTACTTAATTCTTACTTTTATTTCTTAATCGCTGACCTTTTATTTTTTGTTTTCTAGCTGCTAAAAAATCAAATTGGCTTTAATTCGATTAATAAAATCCTAACTTCATCCTCAAATCATCAACTTACAATATCCTTCAATAAATTATTTCATTTGGCTAATTTTATCTCACCCAAAAATCTATCAAAAGTAAGTAAATCATCTCAAATCTTTCAGTCATTTCGAAATCTTGATCAAAGCTAATCAATTCAATCAATTCTTTCGCAATTAAAGAGATGGGATACACATTTTTATATAACCGTCTTACCCGATCCAATTCATCAAAATCATCATCATCCACTTTCTACTCCAGACGGTCTAGAGGCTATCTCTTCACATTGGTTAACCCCAAATCAGGCTTTAAATCGTTCAAATCCTAATAATCTTTCATCAAATCAGATCTTACAATTAGCCCCCCCTCAATTTTATTTATTATCACATTTAAATCAATTCAAAGATTATCATCAACTCTTTTCTTTCGGTTTACCTAAATCCGTTCCCAAATTTTTACCTGAAATCATCAAATCTTCAAATAAAACTTGCTTTCAAAACTCCCTTCATAACCCTCAATCTCAATCTCAATCTCAAAATCATCAATCAAATCAACCCCAATCTCAAACTCAAAATCAAAATCATAACCTTCTTCTGGTCTTACCAGGTGATCCTCTACATTCTTCTTCTAATCAACAACATCATTCCTCAAAAGCTCGTCATCGAATCATCATTCATGATTTAGAATTAAATCTAACCAATTCAGATCATGATCCACTCAATCCAAAAACTTTCTTTTGTCCAATCAAACTCGAACGTCATGGCTTAAAATCAATCTTAGGATCAGGTTGGGAAGATGTATAAAATCTCCTTTTGGTCAAAATTCACCTTATTCTCATTTCAAGCAGATCTTATTCAAAAAACAAAAACTTATAAAAAAAATTCGGCTTGGTATTTTTCTTGGATAACATTTAACTAAATTTAAATTGCTCAGAATATACTACGTTTTCTCTCCAAACTCCAAAAAATTTATCTTGTTTGACTTCTATATATCAATCATCTTGATTGGTCACCAATTAATGATTCTCCTATTGAGCAAACTTATGAGTCTTGGTAATCCAAATCAAAACTTTCTTTTCATCTTTTTTGAAATTATCACACCAAGTGGAAAATCGTCCCCAGATCCTTGTTTCAGAATAAATCAAAACTTGGAAAATAAGAAAAAAGTCCAAAATTGTTTTCAAAATAACTATCCTAAATGAACTTGATCAATAAAAAAAAATATTAATACAATTTATAATTGACTAAAACAAATGATAATAATTTATAATAGAATATTATTATTATTTTAATCAAATTTGTTTTTTTTTGTGTTTTTGGCGGGAAGAGTTTTAATTTTTTCATAAGGAAAGACAAAAAATTATAAAAATTAAAACGATCGAAATTTTTTTAAAGAATTGAAGAAATTATTACTAGAAAATAATTCATTAAATTATTACAAAAATTAATAGAAAAATCATTAAAAATTGTTTAAAAAGATAATTAAAAATTTATAAATAATTGAAACTATTACTGAAAAAGTAAATCAAAAAATTGTTTGAAGAATTCTTTTGGAAGATTTTATTATTTTTGAATAAATAATAAAAAAAATAATTACAAACATTTTTATCAAAATCATTATTAAAAACTTATGAGCAAATTAAGCACGATTTATGGTTGGGTTTTGAGCAGATTCTTTTTTTTTTAAAAATTATTTTGAAATTATGAAAACACATAAGGCCTTAAGTGTTTTTTACCATATTATGGTCGAAAAATGAAAACTTTTTTTTTTTTAGATTTGTGTATTCACTGGTTTGTTAAGAACACAATTTTTTTTTGAGAATTTTATTGATAATAAATTGATCAATTTAACAAAAAAAATGAATAATTTTTTTTTTGAAATATCTATATCTATATATATTGAAAAAATAAAGTTTTTAAACTTAAAAAATTTATCTAAATCTTTTTTTTGCTTTTTTTTTTTTTTTTGAAAGAAATAAAGGTTAAAAGAATTCTTGTTAAAAAATAAAAAAAAAGTAAAGAATTTCAATTTTGTTTTTTTTGGAAAGGGATAATTAAATTTTTTTTAAAAAAAGAGGTTTTCATTTTTTTAAAAAGTATTTTTATTTTTAAGGTGTTGTTGGTAAATATATGTAAGCCCTCATGTGTTTTTACCAATTTATGGCCAAAAACACATAAGTGGCTTATTTTCTCAAAAAAAAAAAAAAAAAAATCCTCAGACTTAATTTTAAAAGATTTTTTTAAATTTTTTTTTTTCCCAAATTTTTTCCAACATGAAATTTCAAGATCCCCAAATTTTTTTAATTTTTTTTTTTTTTGACAAATTTTTCCAATTTGACTAATATGACTATTTGTGAGTACAAAAAGTGCCACATGATTTATAAAAATAAGAGACAGAGTTGGGATTTAAGCAATAAATAGAACTGAGGAGGGGGATAATTGGCATAAATTGTAAATAAAAAAAATAAATTTGAATCAACCTCCAAAATAGTGAGGTTTTTCTGGGGAGGGGGAGGGGAGGAAGATTGGACAAATATAACATCCTGTGTTTCTTAAATTTATCTTCCCACCCCAGTGCTTGTGGTTGGGCATGAAATTCCCAATTCAAAGTAATGGGGGGGGGACAGGGTAAACTTTAGAAATGATGATATCCAATAGAACAAAATGAGAACAGCTATCCAAAAAACAGATGAAAATGGATGGATTGTCATTTGGAGGACAGAAATAAGGGAAAAAAAGAGAATTATTGGACTTTGGAATAAAAGAAAACTGGTCTTTGATACTTATTTGGAATTAGATCCCCCATATCAGGAATGGACATCCAATTTCTATTTGGAGCCTGGCCAACATCTTCATACCACTCAATTCTGTCCAAATAAGAGGATACTGAGGGTATCAAAGTGTTCATGGCTTCATAAAGGTATTGATTTTTTTGCATTTCTTCAGCCAAGTAACCTCTGTAATCAGCCCATTGGTCTTGAGTATTTTGAATGTAAGGGCATACTATTCTATACCCACATTTTATGGACATTGATAGGCTTGAAGGTGTATTTAAATATAAATTTGAGCAAGTCTTCTGAGCCAGGTACCTAATTAAAATGGGTCAAAAAATGAATATATATTAAAAGAAACAAAAAATATTCCATATTAAAATGAATCAAAAACTCACAAAGAGTTTGGAGCATTAATCAATTATGTGATGATTGCTTTGGGAATGCTCACAGGTTAAGTCAATTGCATCATAAATATTCAAAGTTTTTTCAGGCTTGTGGGAATTTCTTTGTGAGGTTCTGCTACTCTTGGCCAATTTTCTGGACCATCTCAGGGTGAATCCTGATTTGCCTTATTTATTCAATTTGATTTCTGAAGATAGTGAATCTGATGAAGTTATTGATTTTGATAATGAGACCTCAGAATCTTCAGATGAATCCACTTCCATAATTTGAGGGGGTGAAATTGACTGTGACCTTGATCTTGTTGCTCTGGTCACTTTTATTGGGGGTCATCCTCTTCTCTCAGATTGAATTTAAATTATTTAACATCTTTAGGGATCTACTTTCTTTCAATTTTTAGCTCCTTGAGGTCTTCCATAGATATTTCTGCATTCTAGTGGGTATTCATAATATTCTTTGGAATTTTATCAAAAGGGACTTTTCCAGTCAAAAAATCTTGAAAATCTTGAAGAATTGGGGTGATTTCTGCTATTGATCTTTCAAAATTGTCTTCCCAAATATCTTAAAAGATTCTTTTGGCTTCATTATTTCTTTCTAAACACTTTGATCATCAAATTGATAGCCACTATGAAAATAATATGACAAAGGAAATCATTTAATTTGAAAAAAGCTAAGAAACTGAAGATCAAAAAATACTCATAGTTAAATTCAAACTCCATTGAGGATGGAAGTATGATAACTGAAGCCTTTGGTGCTTGCAAAATGTCTGTTGAGTCTTGTGATTGCAAGGTATGCCTTGATAACTGTTGTATTTTTTGGTGCATTCTTCATTGGGGGGAATTTTTTTTACAAAATTTTCAAAGGCCATCTGAAGGGAATAATGAGACACCTTTCAATTGAGAGCATAGATGTGGGAAGAGAAATTATTGAATTAGACAATCATTTTTTTTGGATATTTTGTTGATTATTTAAATAAATTGTTTCTTGAAAGCCATGTGAAGGACCCTGACAGCCTTCAGAAGAGTACCAGTAGATTTTTGGAGCCAAAGTTTAACCATGGAATGGGAACCTTTAACTTTTGAGGTGGAGCCCACACCCAAGTGAAAATGGTAGTTGTTCATGGCTGGCATATAATAATACTTTAGAGGAAGCCAGGTGTTTTCCAAATATTGCAAAAAATTCAGGATTTTTGACTTGCTTTTGAGGTTTCTTCCAGAAATATTTAAAAGACTTTTCACTTGATGAATACATAAGCTGAGAAATGACTCCCAAAGTCATTAATAGGCATAATAATAATGATAAAAGTGAAAGATAAAAGCAAATTGCTTTATTCCAAAGTAACATAAAAGTTTTAAAATTATTGACATGACCAATTTTATTCATGAAAGGGGAAGATACATATTTATTGATGGTCCAACTGCATAACATGAATTTCAAGTCTGGGAAGAGCCTCTTAAGAGAGCTTTTCAAAGCCAAATTCCTGTCAATAACAATATTGGTGCTTTTGAGAAACTTTTCTATGTATTGATTCAATTACCAAGTATATGAGGGTTTAGTTTCATCCTTTGTCAAAGGAAAAGCCCCAGAAAAGGTCTTATTTGTTGAGCTGAACCCAAAAATATAAAAAAGGGGCATTTTTTACTTATTGGTTTTATAAGTACAATCCATAGGAATGACATGAGGGAAGCCATGAAGAAGTCTTATGGAAAGGAGGTGAGTGAAAAAAAGGAGGTAATGTGTCCCTCAGTATCCCTTGCAGAGGACCACACAAAAGTTTCCTCTTTGAGGGTTTCAATGAGAGCATAAATTGGCCTTCTGGCTTGCAGTTTGTCTTTCTTGATTTTCTTGACTTGGTTTCAAATTCCTTGAAGGATTACAGGCCTTTCAGACTCCCTCTGGCTTCATAATTGGGGCTCAATTTGCCTTGGAATGAGAATTGATTCAAACATCTACGCAATTTGGGATGTTTCTTGCTCATTGAGCTTTCTGAAAGCAGGATGTGCCATGATATTTTCAGTGGCATCATGGATGTATTCAGTATTTTTGACTTTATAAGTCCAAGTGGTATTCTTGGCATACTTTATGGCATAGATTATTAATGAACAGTCATGCTTTCTTGAAGTGACTTTTTTAGGGGAGATTTTGTGTAAATTTGGGTTCCTACACCTATCACAACCTATTTAAATTTGGTTGTGGGTCATATTGGACCTCAAGGTGGACAGAGAATACTACTCTGTCCTAACAACATTATGCACATGCTGCCAAAGAAACTCAAGGGTCTGAAATTCACCTTCAGTGGGGGGGTTGAAGAATTATATAGCAAAAAATATGTATCAGTTCTAAAATGAAGGGGGTTTTGGAATAAGGAAAGAAACTGTTTAAATGTTAAAAAGAAGGGATAAAAGGTGTGAAAAGTAAAACAAAGTGGGCAAAGGTGAAATTAAGAGGTTTAAATTTTAGAGGCTTGGTGGTAAGTTGATTTGGAGGAAAATGCAGTCTTTGGGGAAAAAAAGAAACAAAAGTGTGAAAATCTTTGGAAAATTTGGTTTGTAATTCTGTTTTTCAAAAAAAAACTACTTTTTTTTTGGGGGGGGTTTGGAAGATTTTTTGTTTCATTTTTATATAACCCAAGCCCAGGGCACCCCTTATGTGCTTTTACCAAATTTCTTATGTGGATCTACCAATACCCTATTTCTGGTTTTAAATTTCAATTTCAATTTTTTTTATTTTTATTTCACTCATGTTTTAGAATATTACTTACAAAATATATAAAGTTGAAAAAGAAATTCATATTTTAAGGGTTAAAAATATCATTATAAAATAAATTAAAATTCAAATAATAATAATACTAATAAAAAAAAGACTTATTGAGAATTTGAATTTTGAAAATTTTATAAAAAAAAATACAAAAAAAAAATTGAATTTTTTTCTTGAATTTTTCTTAGCTCAACTATAAGGATTTTTTTTTGATTTAGTATAGATATTTCTGATTTAAATTAATGAATGAGATATTAAAAAAACTTTAAAAATTATTATAAATTTGAAAGGAATAAACTTAAATAACCATATCCAAAAAAAAAGAAACAGATTAATATAGGTGAATTATTTTTTGAGAGGAAAGAAACAAGGAAAAAAAGGAGGATTATTGAATATGGTGTTTTTCATTTATTTGAAATCAACTCCCCTACATTAGGAATGGAAATTGAATTTCTCTTTGAAGATTGAACAAAATCTTCATACCACTAATGTCTTTCTAAATAAAATCCTAATAAAGGTAAAAAGGAATTAATTTACTCATAAAAGTCTTAAGTTTTTTGAAGTTAGTATTAAATCAAGTCACAATTGAAATCAACTAATTGGTCTTATTTCTTCTAAATTCAATGAAATACTGTTCTATTAACAAAATTTCTATCAGACCTGTACATTAATTACCTTGAAAATTATATTTTATGAAGACAAATGTTTTTGGTAAGTTTTATTAGAGAATTACTCAAAAAAAGAAAAATTAAGTAGAGAATAAACAAAAAAATATTTTATCAAAAGGAATTAAAAAAGTTCTTTATAAGAATCTATTACTTTTATGATAATTTTCTTTGGAGCTTCTAATAGATTAAATAAATTTTATGATATATCTTCAAAATGGTTCAAGGACTATGGGCATTTTTTTAGGTTCTTCTGCTTTTGACAAAAATTATGAATCTTCTTTGTCTAAATCCTGAATTTACATAGTAATTCAAGTTTTTTTACTAAGGGTAGTGATTCTGATGAAACTAAAAATTTTGATAATGAGTACTCACAATCTTCAAACCCTTCAGATGAATTTATTTCCATAAAATGAAGGGGTGAAACTGATTGATATTAAAGCCATTGTGCTAGTGTTTTCAAATTTTAATATTATCATTATCTTTGTTTGTATTTCAATTATTTGAAGATTAAATTGATCTCCTTTATTTTTGATTCTTCTGAATCTTGAAGTCTTCTTTCATTATTTTCAAATTTAAGATGATTATAATCCTAGTTTCAATCCCCTTAATGTTTTTTTATAGATTTTATCAAATGGGAATCTTTAAATCATATAATATTAAAAAAATCTTTAAAGAATTTATATTAATTTCTTCCCTAAATTATTTCAAATTTTTTTCTTTAGAGTAATTCTGAATTTGTTTTTGGGAAATTTTATAATATGTTTGATTTAAATTTTGGAAAATTAATTCCAAAAGATATTGTGAAATTTGAAAAATGAGTTATGAAAGTGAGAATTAAAAAGGATTAAAGGAAAATTTCAATTCAAATTTCAATGTGAGTCTATAAAGTTAAGAATTTGAAACCTGGTAAATCTGGGGTTTTTTTGTTCTAAAAAATTTATACTTTGAAAATTGCTTTATAAGTTAATGAATTTTTTATTGAATATGAATTTTGTTTTGAAATTTTTAAATCCCATATGAAAGTATTAATGAGAGTACTTACCTGTGAAAATTGAGGTATATTTTACATGCCTAAATAGGCAAAAATGTATTCTGAAAGTAAATATCTAAATATTAAAGATTCAAAAATAATAGAAATACCAGAAAATAATAAATCTTTAAAAAGAAAAAAAATCAAAACCTTTTATTAACAAAGTAAATATGTTAATTTAATAATAGATTTAGGATTTTAATCAAGCTTTAACCTATTATTTATTTGTAAGGGAAATAAACAAAGCATAATCCTATGAGGCTTTAAATTAGAAAATATTCAAAACTTTCATCACTTATATCACATAAAAAAATTCATAATTGTTTTTCTAGAGGTTTTATGCCAAAATAATGAATTTTTGAAGAATATCACATTAAACATTAATTAAGGATAGTGAAATACATTCTATTACGACCTATAAGAAATTCAGTGGTACATAAAGGTTTATTTTACCTATTTCAGATTTCTCTCAGGGCTCATATTAGATATTTTACTTGAAAAATAGCTAGAGGGGACAAAGACCAAGAAAGAGAGCCAGGATACCTCACTTTTTAAGACCTCTAAGTTTACAAAAGCTTCAAAGATCAGATTAAAGGGCTATAACAAATAACTTAAGGAATATTCAAGATTCTGGTTCATAGTTACTAAGAGAATCCCCACAAGTGTTGCTAAATAGTGATATTTCACAGTTTAGCCCCTCCCCCATCCAAAATACAGCCTCACCAGTGTTGCTAAAGGAGAATTTATTTAGCTCCATAGCTAAAAAAAGGCGTTGCTTTTTCAGATATGGAAACTCTCTAGCTCCAAAAATACACATCAATGTATGTGAAAATTGTTTTTGGAACATCCAAAACATCACTAAACAAATCCTACTCAATTAGAAAAAAAAACCCTTTCTGTGAAAGTGACAATTTTCCTCCCCATATACCTATGCTGAAAAATGCCACAGTCCTTTGAGTAGGTATTCTGCAGCTTTAAGGAGGTATCTTGTACTTCAGCTCCCCAGAATATAGCAACACTGGTGGAGATGCTCTAAGGCTAAACCTAATTAAGTCATGAGAAAATAGCATAGAATTACTATTTTCAATGTACCAAGGAGGTAATGACCTCCTTAGACACCTGTAATCCTGTCAAATCTTCAGATATTTTCATTGAAAGAATTCAAAAGCTTATTTGAGACTATCTTAGGACTAGTAAAAAAGTTATTAGTCTTTGGTAAACAGTCAGTAACTCTCTATAAGCTTATATTTCAAATAAATGGATGAAATCATGATGAATTCATTCAAAAGTCAAATTTTCATATATAGAACTTGAAACCTAACAGAAAATAAAAAATTGATTATCTTTTTTAATATGGAAAAATAATTATAATATCATGAGATCAATTAAAAGCTTTACTTAAGAGTCCATTTTTGATGCTTTTATGTGTAACACTGTGAATCTTTGAGATATGACCACATACCCAAAAACGTCACAAGAAATATTTAATATAATTATAAATTAAAAATAAGTACCTTAAAACTACAAAAATACCATAAATTGGTATAAAACTTGGTTTAACTTAAAAACCAATGAGTAAACCTGTGAGATAAATTATAACATTGGATTCCCCATGGTAAAATACACATATACCATTTTTATGGCATATCTGTAAAGTCAATATTTAATAAGTTATAAGTAATAATACCTTATAAAAAACACAAATCCTTATTTATTTCAAAAAGCAATGAAACAACATGTAAAATAAATGGTACCATTGGATTCTCAATAAAACTCCACATATAAAACAATTAAGAAGCTAAGCTTCAAAATCAATACTTAAGGAATTAACCTGAATATATGCACTTTTTTGGTCAACACATATATTCAAGGATTTTAGCCAATATCTCTTGAAATATGCATGATAGAGTGATGAACCAAAAAGAAAGTCATCACTTAATTACTGTAGGAATACAGAAATGAAGTTTATTTAACAAGTTATAAACAAGGTTGAAACCTGTAAGGAATTATTGATTAAAATCAACAGAGCTGTTGACCACTTTGTTGTGAAAGTGGTCCAAACTTAAAAAAAAGTAGACAGTTGGATTCTACTAGTTCATTCGTGAATAATGATGTATTTTTTATTATAATATTCAAGGTATAACCCCTTGAAATCATAGTTTGAAGTTTAAAATATTAAATTTCGACAGAAAAGATGAGTTACAAGAAAAATCATCAAAAATAGAGTTTTGATGATGTAATGAAATGCTCTTGGAAGCATAATACGGTTATGACAAGCTATTAGAATTCACTCTCTGAATTGCTGTAGCGTGTAAATCTTAAAGTTTATTAAGGATCAAAGGTTGAGCTTAATTTGATCATTTATGATCACTCACTGTAACCCTAAATTAAGTTTAACAGTCATATGAGTGATAGAATTGGTAAATACTATTAGTTTAAGATTAAAAATAATAAAATACACGAATTTTGGGGTTCTGCCAAGCCTTTGATGTCATCAAACGTAGAGTTATAGTGATAACTCTAAATAATGCCGTAATAATGATGTAATATGGTTTGATCATGATGTAATCATCACCAAACCTTAAACTATTGATCAATTCCAGTGGATATGATCAGTACACGTCTACTAGAAGCATGTTGGACTCTAGGAGGGAGGTATTTAATATAAATAGAGCTCTTTTTACTCTGTTTTCCCCTCAGACGCATCAAAAACATTAAATCAATACAAATAAAAAGGTAACATCTTTATTCTTTATATATAAAACTTTTATATTATCAAAGACAAAAGATCATCTTATTATAATCATCAATTTAGATGTGATTAAATCATTTATTTAATTGTTTTTGTTAAAAATCTCTCTAAAATCTCATTTCCACGTAAAATCAAGAATATTTGTAATTTTCTCTATTTTTTATTGTAAATACAATTTGGATAAGTTGTATTTACATTATTTGGCATAAAATATCTCAAAATTATTCTATTAAGTATTAAAAGTAGGTTATTTTCTGTTATTCTGATAATTTTCTCCTTATTATTGTTTTAAGAATACTTTAATTAATATGAATAGTATTTATATTAATTTATAACATTAATATTGGTAATATTATTGTTATTAATTGTTTTTTATTAATAAAAAACAATTTTTTACGCCTTTATTATTTGTTTTTAGCAATAATAAAGTGCCATTAAATATATTAATTATTTTATATTAATATATTATATTTTATAATATAAATTATATTATCATATTTAATTGATAATATAATTATTTTTACGCCATAATTATAATACTTCTTTATTATTATAATTATTTTTATCTTATTTATTTCAATCATAAGGACATTCATAGTACAATAAGTAAAATATTAGTAGCTTTTACTTATTGTTTCATAGTCAAACCTTACAAACACTGAACCTTCAAAAATTTACAAAAATTGAAATTTGTGTGTACTTAATATTCTTATTCTGAAAGAATTTTGTCCAGTTTTTCTGAAGCTCATAAAATGAATTCTTTTGAAATGAAAACTCAAATTGCGGTATTATTGACTGTGGTAAAGAAATATTACTCTTAACTTCATATTCTTGGTAGCAAATTTGGGTGATAGAATAATACTTTTTTATACTTATAAAATTATTTCATTTTCATCTGATATAAGTAGTTATATTATATAAGTAATATTCTTTTCACTATGAAATTTCAAATAATTGAAATTTTCTATCTTGTGGTTATGATAAAGTTTCTTTCATCATATTAATTTTGCGGATATGAATATTACACTAGCTTAGCTTTTATAATTTGTTTCATAGAAAAGCCTTAAATTTCCATTGAGATCATAGCTGTGAGGAGCAAATTATTGACATAAATTATCAGTTATTTGGAGATTATATTAATAATTTCAATGAATTGTGTCTTGAAGAAAACTTTAGGCACTGTGAAAATATAGAGAACAGTGAAAGTGAATGTCCAAAGCCAAATCTCAAGAATAACATGGGAAGATTAAACTCTTGAGGTAGAACCAGTAATCATATGAAAATGGTAGTTGGTCCAGGATAGAATGAGATGATAAATCAGAGGAATCATTTTTTCCCCAGATATTTTACTGATATATCTTTCTTAATTTGTTTTAATTTTTCTTCCAGTTTTCTTCAAGATATTCTTAATTGAAGAAATAACACACCTGAGAAGAAAAGGCAAAAGTGATTGATAAAAAAATCATTTGGAATACAAATGAAGAATAAAACCGATTTAATTTATGACAAAGTATTATAAGCTTTCCAAATAACTTCCATGCCTAATTATCTTCATTAAATGGTGTGGTACATTTTTATTTATTTTCAAAAAGTAGATAATGAGTTTTGAGATTGGGGAAAGTTTCTGAAGAGAATTCTTGAAGGCCAAAATCCTTTCAATAATTCTAGCTGAAGGAGAAGAAATATTTGTCTTGTTTAAAGCTCTTTGTAAATATTGATTCAATTCTCATATCAGGGAGGATTTGGTTCAATATTTAATAAAATGAAATTCTTCAGAAAATTTCCTCTTGGTGGATATGAATTCAAAGATATGGAAAAGGGGAATTTTTTACTTTTTTTTTCTAGGTAAAATTTATGAGAAGAAAATTAGAACAGCCTTGAAGGAGTTTTATGGAAATCAGGTGCAAAAAACAACCAGTTAACAAGTCCCCCTGTATTCCTTGAAGAGGACAACAAAAAATCTTCTTTTTTTGGGGTGTCAATAAGAGCATCAAGAAACTTTCTGCCTTGAAGTTTCTCTTTCTTCATTTTATTGAATTAGCTATAAATCTCTTGGGGTATTAAAGACCTTTCAGGATCCCTCTTACTGCATAATTAGACCTCAATTTTTATTTCAATGAGAAGTGATTCAAACATGTGAGAAATATGGGATATTTTTTTCTTATTGAGTTTTTCAAAATCAGAATTAGCCCTGATATTTTTAATGTAACAGTGACTATGTTAAGTATCTTTGAGGTTTGAGATTCCAAGTGGTACTCTTTGTATATTTTCAAACATAAATTCTAAAAGGAAAATATAGGTCTCTGGAAATCACTGTCTTGTATGAGAGTTTTTTTGGAATTAAGGGTTCCAGACCTATCAAAACCTATTTCAACTTGACCTGAAGTTAGACACAAAATATTTCTCTTCCCTGGAAGAATTATGAAAATTCTGCAAAGGAGCTAAAATTACTGAAATTAAATGTAAGTGGAGGGTTGGAGAATAAATAGAGGACTCTTAAAAAAAGGAAAAAGGGGCAAAATAAATTTCACGGAAAACAAAGGGAGGCTTGAAAAAGAGGAAGAAATTGAAAATAAGAAAGGAGAGCTATAATGAAATCAGTTCCAGGAAAGAAAAATGATAAAGATAATCTTTCAGCAATGAAGGAAAAAAATCATGGTTATTATAGCAATCGGTGAAGTAAAAGAAAAAAGGGGAAAATGTTTTGGAAAAAGGTTTCTTTCAAAAAAGCATGTTTTTTTAGGCAGGGGGATAATAAGAAGGAAAAATATTATGGAAGAAGGTTTTTTTTGGAAATAAATATTTTTGGTAACTTCTTGTATGTGTTTTATGCAGTACACTTTTTTTTGTTTTTTTTTTCATTGAAAAGGGTCCTACGGGATTTCCTACATTTTTTTACTAGCTTATGGAAAAAATGTATGGGGGATAATGTTCTTTTAACAAGATATTTATGTGCTTCTACCAGTTCCCCATCCAAATAATGAATAATTATTTTAATATTCCTTTTTTATAATTCTAATAATCATAATAGTTGAATATTTTATCATGAATTTCAGGATTACTGTATAATATGGTAATACACAGAATATAGCTATTAGTGTGACAAAAAATATTCATAATCCCAATAGGCCTCAGCAGGCTCTAATATAATAATAAAATGGTAATGATAATTCTGAAATAATAACCAATTTGATTATTATAATTGCTACTGAAAGAATCAATAATATAGATATATATGGTAACTTCTAAGAGTACTACTATTTGTGACAGATTTGCTTTATAATAATTACCATAAAAACAAGATTATTATTAATTCTTATTAGGAGACATATCTTTATCTTATTCCAAGGTAGTTGGAGGCTATTCACATTTGAATACTACCACGGAGTGAAGTTTTTTCTTTTATGGGGCTCACTTGTACTGTAAAGAGCTCTATAAATTTCTGGATTCAGATAAAATGTGATTTTGAAACCACAAGCTGTCATTTCGACCCCATACAGGGTGATAGTTTTGTTCTCCAGACCCTCCAGACATGTTCTTGTGCCACTTATGTTCCATAAAATGTACACAAAGCTTCTAGGGGCCGTTCAGATTTGAGCTTATGGATAATTGAAGCATCAAAAATGTTTGGGCCAGATTGAAACTTCATAATTCCATTATATTTCCAAATAAACTAAATGATTCACATATACAGACCTATGTCGGATTATAATATTAAATACTTGATAGATGTATGAGAATTCAAGATGAAGATATAAAATCTGGCTCATAAAATAGCCCTTACTGATTCCTAGAGGATAGTTACACCTTAGACCCACTTCGTATTGATTATGGCAAAGCTGTACATGCTCAAATTTTTGTTTTCTCTGGGTAAAGTAGTAACTATCTTGATTTATGAGAATTAAATTGAGAGATTTTGATCTTTATGTGAGGAATGGATTTGGATAGTATAATTACATATATTTCTCTTAAAACCTCCATAAAATAAATTATTTGGTCGTTGTATCATAAGAACACTATAATATAGAGTAGGGGTTAAAAAAACATGCTTTATTATGTATTATTTTGAGTGGGAGTGGACTGCGAATGTTTTTTTGGTAATTATAAAACCTTAAGAATATTATTATTGTGTATTCCTCTTAGAATTAAATAGTAAGACATCCCAAACCATGGGGTTGTGATACAAACCAAGAGTTTTAGATGATAGGTTACAATTAAGGTTCATTACAGTAAGAGGTTGAACCATTAATAAATTCCTTATTTATCATTTGTTTGTAGTAAAAGTAATATTTTATGGTTGATGAAGCTTTCCTCCTTATTAATTTCAAATGAACAGGATTTATTCTTATAGCCCTAGTTTTGATTTCTATGACCTCATTAATCATTTATTTAGCTCAATAAGGGAAATAGATGTGTGTTCCAATATCTTGATTAGATTAAATATTTTATAGCATTATGGGTTTTGAGAATATGCACTGGTTTTGAGTCACTGACTGACAATAAGAGCTGATAAATATATATATAATCAGATAATTAATGATGAGAATTATTTGCATATGAAGTTACAAAAAATACATCTTTTTGATAATTTGATGTCTTAATATATTGCATGAATATGAATCTTTACCATTATAATTATGATAGAAAAATGGAAAAGGTCTTAGTATATCTAATACTCTCTCATGATGATCGTAATAGACATTAGGTTTTTGGGTAAATTTTGATTTTATTGAACAAAAAATTGCATTAAATTTCTTCAATACTCCCAAAATTTAATTTTAAAATTTGAATTTTTGATTATAAAGTATGATATTATGAAATAAGAAAAGAATTCTCGAATTTATAAAATATTTTAAACTTTTGATATTAAAAAAAATCATGTTCCTTGAACAAATTCAATGATGAATGATTAACTTTGAAAGTTTTTATCAAAATTCACCAAAAATAAAGAATGGCTTATTTTCACTGGTCAATAAATTCTAAAATAATATATATGATTTTATTTTCAGATAATTGGAACTAAAAATTATAAGTCATCGTATTTTTTCTGACTTTCAACATTAATTAAAGAAATTCCTGTTTTTGAAAGAAAGAAGAATTCTCAAAATTTATTTAAAAAGAAAACTAAATAAAATAGAATAAAATTATAGTTATTTTTTTATGAAAAAAGATAATGAATATATTTGAAGCATATGAAACAACACCAGATTTGGAATAGATATTCACAAAGACAAAAAATCATGGAGAGTTTCAATTGGTGTGAAAAACCTAATATTGGTTATATTCTTTTATTTTTTTATATTCCTTATCTACTTTTATTTCTTGATTTTATGGTTCTTGTAGAATTATGCAAGCCCTGATGGGTGTTTTACCAATTTATGGCCCAAATATTTGAGGGGAATATTCTGTGAAGATAAATCTCACAGGCCAATATTTGAGGAATTTCCTTTTTTTGGCTGTATTTCTTCATCTTTGGGATATTGAGATCATCAAATTTTTTCAAAATACTTTTTTCCAAGTTTCTCTGAGCCAGCTGATTTGGAAAAATGGTAAAATTTTTTCAAAAATAATTAACAACCTTCCCACTGAGGAATTTTCCTTTGCTTCTCTTAAACCAAAGGGGTAAATGGTAATAATTGCAAACCAGAAGCCCATAATCTGGGGAATTCATTTGGGTGGGAGAATTATAGTCTCAAAAAGGAATTTTTATCATTTTTGGAATATGACAGCTTGTAAGTACAAAAGTGCCATATTTTTGGAAAAAAAACTGACTGAGGGGGATTGAAGAAATAAATAAGGCTGAGAAAGGGGATAACTGGAATAACATGTATATGCATAAAAAACTAAGGATGATTTCAATATTAATGAACCTCTAAAATAACAGGTGTCTTAAGGAAAGGGGAAGGAAAATTGGAAAAACATAAAATTATGTGCTTCTCAAATTCATCTACCCATCCCAGGGCTTGTAGTTGAGAATGAAATCCCCAATTCACAGTAATGAGGGGGACAGGGAAAAGTTTGGAAACAATAACATTCAAGGGAAAAAATGAGAACAGCTATCCGAAAAGAATATGAAAATGGGTAGTTTGTATTTTGGAGGACAGAAATAAGGTAAAAAGGAGGAATATTTGACTGTGGAATAAAAAGGAAAGTGATTCTTGATACATATCTGCATTTGGATCCCCAATCTTAGGCATGGGCATCCAATTTGGTTTTTGAGCCTGGCCAAAATCTTCATATCACTTAATCATTTACAAATAAGCTCTTGCTGAGGGTACCAAGGGATTAAGGGCTTTATAAATGTCATAATAACTCTATTTAGAAGCTAATTACAGCTAATAATTGTAGAATTACTAATATAATTAAACATGAAATTATATCTTGTTCTTTTGTGTGAGATTTTTCTATGAAACCCTTGATAATATTACTATTAATTGGGAGTACTACAGCTTCTCTTACAAAATATAATGAATAAAGGGCTCTGGTAAACCCATGTAAGCAATTTGGTATAAAAATGTAAGACTTACATGTTTTTTCCATAAATTGGTAAAAACTGATAGGCTTTTAGTAAAAAAAATAAGGAGGGATTTTTGACCAAAGTTTAGCTAAAAAACACCTGTATTGGGTAACAGTTCCATAAATGGCATCAATGCCATTTTTAATGCCATACATTTCATAAATGACATTGTTAATGCACTAAATTACATAAATGACATTGTTAATTCCAAAAATGAAATAAATGCTATTGTTAATGCTATAAATGGAATAAATGCCATTTTCAATTCCATAAATGGAATAAATGAAATTTTTAATTCCATAAATGGCATGAATGCAATTGTTAATGACATAAATGCCATTTTTAATGACATAAATGCCATTTTTAATGACATAAATGCCATTTTTAATGACATAAATGCCATTTTTAATGACATAAATGCCATTTTTAATGACATAAATGCCATTTTTAATGACATAAATGCCATTTTTAATGACATAAATGCCATTTTTAATGACATAAATGCCATTTTTAATGACATAAATGCCATTTTTAATGACATAAATGCCATTTTTAATGACATAAATGCCATTTTTAATGACATAAATGCCATTTTTAATGACATAAATGCCATTTTTAATGACATAAATGCCATTTTTAATGACATAAATGCCATTTTTAATGACATAAATGCCATTTTTAATGACATAAATGCCATTTTTAATGACATAAATGCCATTTTTAATGACATAAATGCCATTTTTAATGACATAAATGCCATTTTTAATGACATAAATGCCATTTTTAATGACATAAATGCCATTTTTAATGACATAAATGCCATTTTTAATTACATAAATGCCATTTTTAATGACATAAATGCCATTGTTAATGACATAAATGCCATTGTTAATGACATAAATGCCATTGTTAATGACATAAATGCCATTGTCAATGACATAAATGCCATTGTCAATGACATAAATGCCATTGTCAATGACATAAATGCCATTGTCAATGACATAAATGCCATTGTCAATGACATAAATGCCATTGTCAATGACATAAATGCCATTGTCAATGACATAAATGCCATTGTTACTGACATAAATGGCATAAATGCCATTGTTAATGACATAAATGCCATTGTTAATGACATAAATGGCATAGATGCCATTGTTAACGACATAAATGCCATTCTTAATGACATAAATAGCATAAATGCTATTGTTAATGACATAAATGGCATAAATGCCATTGTTAATTACATAAATGGCATCAATGCCACTGTTAATGACATAAATGGCATAAATGCCATTGTTAATGACATAAAAGGCATGAATGCTATTCTTGATGACATTTATGGCATCCTTAGTTATATGAATGGAATAAATGCCATTGTTGATGCCATTCATGCAATTGTTGATTCCATTCATGGCATTTCTATGTCACGTTTTATGCCATTTATGGCACTTTTAATGCTATAAATGGCACTGTTATGTTACTTTTGATGCCATATATGGAAGTGTTAATATAATTTATGGAAATACCATTTTATTGGTGATTCTATTGATGAAATTGTTAAGCTGTTGTTAATGCCATTTATGGCATTTTTATACTGTTGTTGATGACATTCATGGCACTTTTAATTCTATAAATATCATTGTTATGGCACTGTGTATTCCACTTATAGCAACATTGTGCCATTATGAGTTCATTGTTGACTCCATTTATGGAACTGTGTATGCCACTTATGACATTACTGTGTCATTATGATTTCAGTAATCATTCCATTTATGGCACTCTTAATACCATAAATGATACTCTTCATGCCATGAACAGCACTGTTAATGCCATAAATTGAATTTTAAATTCCACTAATGCCATAACTTGAATTATTAACTCTATTGATGTCATAAATGGAATTTTCAATTTACTTACAAACATTCACAAAACAGCACGTTTTTGGACCTGCAATTGTCCCACCCAAAAAAAATCCCAAAATTCTGGGTTTCTGGGCTTTGATTCTTAGGATTCTACCCTTCATTTCAAAAACACAATTATGGAAATTTGTAACTGGGAAAATTTTCAATGAATGTTTTAAAAAAATAGGACATTTTGCCAAATTGGAGAAACTTGTCAAAAAAGAATATTTTGAAAGAATTTGGGAATATTCACATCCCATGTGAGGAAAAATATGGCAAAAAGATATTAAAAAAATCCTCCAAACCAAGACTGAGGAATTTTTTTAAAAAAATATGCTGCTTACATGTTTTGGACATAAATTGGTCAAAACAAATCAGGGCTTATGTGTTTTTAATAAGATATTACATGTGTTTACAAACAACCTATATAAATTTATTATAATCACAAATAAATAACTAGTAACTTAATTATTTCTTTTACTTGCTATTACCTACTAGTGATTATAACAGTAAGCAGTAATTGTCTACTAGAAGAAATTAACAAAAGTATTAATAATAAAGCTTCTTATCAAAATAATATAAAATGATTTCTATGTATAATTATCTTTTGCCACAACAATTATCAGGATAATTCTTGAAGAAAACCATTACTAGAGAAAAGATTTAATAATTAAGTGAAAACACTCACCAATACTCCAATAATACCTTGGAAATAATTGCTAGAGTGATTTGACAGATTAATTATGGATTTAAAGGATCAAAATTGAGGTATAGCAGTAATAAAAAATATTTGAAATAATTTCTTTACATTATTTTATGTCTCTCTTGATTTATTTCAAAGATTTAAAACACTTAAGAAAATTTTCAGCTAATATTTACTTGTTGGTACTCATGATATGGAAAACACAGAAAGAGGAGGCCTCTTTTAAGTCAAAAACAGCTCACAGAGGCATACAATATAGCAAACCAAAAAACCAGTTATTCTCTATGGATTATTGATTACATCACTTGTTGTCACATACAAGCATAATAATTACGTAATTAAGTCATTTTACATGACTATAAGCCCATTTATGGTCAAGAAATAAAGGATTAAAAACCTTCAATATTCTTTTATTTAAAAAAAGTATTAATTTCTCAAATTTAGAAATATTATTGGAAATTTAATCAAAGATTGTATTTTCTGTGAATTTTTGAAGAATAAGTGTTTCATGTGAAATCATGAAAGTGGACTGTAGGTAAGACTTTAAATTTGAATTATGAAGTCATTATTATTTTTTGTTTTTATATGTATTATACCTTTCTCCATTGATCCTAAAATCTGCATAGATATTAATTAAGAATTTCATTTTTAAGGAATATTTGAGGTTTTTACCTTATTTCTATGTACAAAAGCAAATAGCACAGTAATAGCTGGTTGCCCAGAGGTAAATGCATTGATACTAGTACCAAAATAATTAAAATTACTCTTTTAGGGCTTATTAATGGAAAATAATTAATAATTAAAATTGTTGCAGGAGTCAGAGCTGCTCATTACCTCCTTATGAGGTCAAAGTAGCAGCTTATTTGATATTTTCTCATTATTCAATGGAACTTTAGCTTGGTATCCAAGTTCCCAAAAGGTTTTTATAGACTAATTGGGCCATGATCAGCCATGTATCCAAGGTTTGAAACTATCCATGCCTCAGAGGCCTCAGAATTTTGGTACCCTAGCTCTTGTCAATGTCTTTTGTCCCCCTCAGCTATTTTCATGTCAAAAATAGTAATACAGGCTTCAAGACTGATATCCACTATCGGTTTACCAAACCTCTATGTAAGAATAATGTATTTTTAAGTTCCAAAAACATGCATAACACTAATATTTGTGTATATGTAGCATGGGATTTCTCACATTCCCATTATTTTGGTGTGAAATTGAGAAAAACAAAAATTTTCACAATTCTTTTATGTGGTATTGAAGTATTTTCCATGTTACTACCTCATAGGGTTATTTTAAGCTTATTCACTTTATAGAGCTCCCCTAGGTGAAATTTGGTGTAGAATCCAAATCTGGCCTTAAATCTATTGATTTACTTACTCACAAAAATGCTATCCGTGTTTTTTACAGTAAAAATGATTCATTTTGAATATATGCATGAGTTATGGGTTATGAATAGTTGAGAATCCACTTTAATATTAATTTTGGCCTATTTGTGTATTTAAAACGAACCTAAAGGCTCACATTCCCTCCCACCAAAAAATAAAATTGTACTACAATTTTATCAAGGCTATCAAGAAAAAAAGGCTCCAAATGGGGTTAATGTCCACTGTCCAAACTATTTCTATTATTCAGATAAAGTAATTAAAGAACATTTTCAGGTATATTCAGGCTTGTGGCCTTCTTTAATTCCTAAATCTTCTCAAAATGTTATCTCAGCCAGGTATGTCTGATTCTGCAAGCAATTAATCTTCATGTACTGGATCTCTTTATCTTAAAAGATATTATGTTTGATTTTTAGCCCCAAGTCTCTTTTTTTGTTGTTTTGTCTTCACTCTTTTCCACTTGTGGTACAGCTAAAGGAGCTGTGTTCCTTAAAGGAAAAAATTCTTTATCAGGCTGTTGATAAGTTTTAATCAGGATGACTGGAAAGGTGAAGTGTTTGTTTTCTAATTAACCACTCAATTTCACTTGAACTGCATTGATTCCATGTAAGGAAACAATAAAATATGGTTCTACATAAGAATATTTAAGTTTCATTGGGCCTCTGATATTATTAAAATTCAAGGTTGAAGCTAGACCCAAGTCCCCTACTTTTAAGTCTGGTACCTTATGACTCTTATCCCACTTTTAATTTGCATATTAAAAAGCATCTGTCATAATTTGTTTTGCATGATGTTTCACTTTATCAAGCATAATCTTGAATCTTGAAGGTGTAGGATGAATGTAATTATTTCATCCCATGAACCCACTGAAGCTGTTCCTTTAAGATCTTCATTGTGAGCCTTAGAGGTAATTTCATATACCCAAAAGACCACAAATATAAAAAATAACATATTAATATAAATAAAAAAAATTTATTTATATTATTAAAATAAAAATCAAAATATAAATATGAAATTATATTAAAAATAAAAAATTAATTATAATTTAAAAATAAAAAAATACATTAAATTTTGTAAATATAAAATTACATTTATACTTGAAAAAATTAAGTAAAAATGAAACTTTAACAAAATTGTGAAAAAATAAATAAATTTGGAAAAAAAGTTAAATAAAATTTATTATAACTTTTTATCCAATAAATAAACATATAAAATTTATTTCACCATTGGATTCCTCATAAAAAATCAGGTGGGGTCACCTCTGAGTGAAATTCTTGTAACTCAACTCTAAATAAGCTTAAATTAAGTTTTTTCGTATTTTCAATACAAAAGTTGAAAATCCTCAAAACCTTAATTTAATTCACACCACATGTGGTGTTAACCATCAATTTTTGTGTTAAAATTGAGGTGTTGTGTTTAGTTTAGAAGTTATGAGGAATTGAAGTATTTTCAATTGAATTCAATTGAAATGTCAAAATGTGCGCGTGTATTACATAAGTAAACTTTAATTTACATATGAGGTGTCAATCATTACTGTATTGTACTGTACAATTGAATTGAATTACATATGTAAATTATAAGTATAATACATGATGAGGAATTAAAGGAAAATTAAATTGGAAAGATTAAATTTGGGGGGGAAAAGGAACTCCAGCTCTAAGGGGGAGCTAGACCCCCCAAAATCCTTGCTGACAGGCATGGGATGTCAAAATTCACGCAAAAGTTCATCACTTTTGGCCTGGAATTGAGTTACAGGGTCTGTGGACTCAATTGATGATGAGGTTTTGATACCAACTGGGATAGTTTTAGCTGTTGCCAAGAGGGTAAAACTACCCTTAAGATAAAACAACCATAGTAAAAACAGTTTTAACTGGTTTCTACGCCTCTTACACACATTCTGACGTGTTTTGAGGGCTCTAGGCCTGGTATTGCTATAGTAATGGCTGATTTAAGGGTCTAAAATGGCTAAAAATGGCTAAAAATGGCTTAAACCAGCCCTTTTTGGTCTAAACCAGGGTTCAATGATGCCATAATTGGCTTTTCTGTTGTCAGACTGTTTTTCACGACTGACAAGAGTAAATTTTACTTTTGGAGTAAGAGAATTGATGGCTATAAAAGAATGTCTTCTTTGCCCCACTTTTCTCTTCATGTTAGAATCTTTTCCTTTTATTAATTAGTTTAAACACTGTTAAACCAATCAATCAAAGATTCCAACCACCACTTTTAAATCATTTTAATCCTTTTAACCACGTGAAAAAATCATTATAATCATTGTTTGTAACTCTTATAATCATTTTTACCCCTGAACCACCCCAAAAGTGAATTAAAGCATCCCTCATCACTGTTAACTTTGTCACTTTGTTTCCAAATTCACTCTGGTCACTTTTGGGCGTGTTTTCTCTTTAATATTCTTTTTAAAGACTTTTTTCTTTAATTAATTGCTTGCAGTTCTTTGCTCAATTAATTCCAATTGAAATTGCTCTTGAAGAAATTTCTTTTGTAGCCTTAAAATATCTCTTGTAGAGTATTTTTTGGATAAATTTTTATTGTTGGTAAAACAATAAATTTTTATAATATTATTGTTTTATACTAATAAAGCTATAAACAATAAATTTGGCGTGTTTTCTCTTAAAAATAATATTTCTTACTATTTTTAATTGAATTTTACCTTATACAAATTTTGAGGACAGGAAAAGTACTTGATTTTTAATCAAATTTTCATATCCACACCTTACATTCATCCAGCAAGAATGTCAAAATATGGAAATTATTGTCTTGTTTAGATGACTCTCTGAATTCTTCAAAGAATTTAGTCCCAATTTCAGTTATTTCAATTCCTTCAATTGGGATCTGTGTTTCTGCTTCTCAAGGTACATAAGATTGGTTATAAGGGGTATTGGCTAATGTTCACATTCTAAGTCCATCAGAATTCTTATGTATATTTTATGCCTTATGAGCTATAGTCATATTTGCTCTATATTAATTGATTGATATTTGTAATTTCAACATGTGTCTGTTCAGTGTTTTAATGTTGAGGAGTGATTTTACTGCACTGAAGTCAGTTATCACTTCCCAAACACTTCCATAAAGATAATAGTGTAATTTATCAAGTGCCAATACCAAAAAATAAGAATTCCATTTGGCCTGCACAATTTCTGGCTTTTGTTGGTTTTTTTTGTCTTGAGATATAAAAAACCAGTACTTTTTCTGGTTTGTCATAAAGAATTTGGAATTAATGTAGGGCTACCCCTAATCCATTTCCACATTCATCAATGTACAGCTTGAAAAGTATGTTCCAGCCAGGCATGAGAAGCTAAGGTGCTTCTGTGAGGGCTTTCTTTATCTTCTCATATTCTATAATCCTTTCTTCTGTCATCTAAAATACCTCCTGTTGATCACAGATTATGTAGAGTTACCTGGCTAGAATTTAAAAATATCTTCAATTTTTGCTATATTAACTGGAAAATCCAATAAAAGAAACCATTTAGTCATTATACTGGAGTATATGCTTGAATAAAACTTCTTCTAATTTATTTATGTATATACCCAAGATTAATCCTAAAGCTACATGTCCAAGTACTTTGAGTTATTTAAAGACAAAATTTCATTTCTTAAGTAAAGTTTTCATAGTAACTTCTGCAGATTTTCCTAGTACTCTTTCAAGGTGCAAAGAGCACAAGTCTGAAAATATAATTATATAATCATTATAAATAATGAGCCATCCTTCAGAAAAATATGTGGGGAAGATGGTATTAATCATTTGCTTATAATGGGATTGAGAATTATTAATACCAAAGGGCCCTCTCAGATACTCATAAATACCACAGTGAGTGATAATTATAAATATTTTCATGGTTTTAGGTGTCAACAAATTTTGATTAAAGCCTTTGAGTTCATCAATTGGGGTTATGTACTTGGCTTTGGATAACTGGGTCAAGGTCTATTGGATTCTAGGAATTGGATACCTATCTGGAACTGTGTAGGTATTCAATGCTCTTAAATCTCCAACCATCCTGGATTTATCATTATTACAATAAATAATGACAGGAGTTGTAACTTAAACTTCTTCATCATTGCCTACTTTCCTCAGTACACCAAGTTGTTTTAACCATTGGATATGTCTTACAAAGGCTTCTATAGCTCTGGGGATCTCTGGGTAATCTGGTATTCTAAGTACTAAAGGGTATGGTTTGTCAATATTAAGATTGATATCAACTTCATGCCCTCTAATATGCCTAATGGCTCATTATCTGAAGCAAAAGCATTCTTCTATGTGTATAACACATTAATAATCTCTTTCCTCATTTTAATGGTAATTATAGATTAATTTGTGCTTCATTAAGTTGATTTGGCACAAATTGACTGTTATACGTATCTTTATTTAAATATACTACTGATATTTGTTTGGGTATATTGGAAAAAGAAATTTTTTGTTTTTTATTCTCTCCAATTGTAAAATATCTGCTTTTATGGTTACTGATAGCAATAAAATAAATGTTCAAGTAGTCATTTCTAAGAATGATATGTTGAAAAGAACAATTTTGCATTACTACTATCTCTTTTTTCATTCTCACACTTTCTAAAGGGTGTGGAAATATCAGTCTAGTGTCTCATATTCCCAAAGGGTACATATTATTACTGGAACTACTGGATAGCACACCTTCTATTTGTAATAGATGGTTTTTCCATTGGGGAAGTATGACTTGAAGGTAGTCTTTTCTTACAAAAGTGCAAAATGCTCCTGTGTCCAAAGTGACTTTGGCTTCAACATAATCCATAAATATTTTTGTGATACAAGATGCTCCAGCAATGTAAACTTTGCCTCTAGCAGGTTTAGTCTTAGATATTTTGGCCTCCTGCATATTGATCAGGTTACAGAAATATTCACTATGTTGTGGCAAGTGAGTATGGACTTCAGTGACTTCAAAAAAAACTGTGAATTTCTCAATGGGATAGTCCTCTGCTGGTGTGGCCTCAGAGATTGCAGAATATTGATCAGATTCTTCTTTTTTTTCAGCACATTGAGCCTCTTTAATGACTTGAAATTAATTGATTTTAGTCTTTTTGGTACAAGTGATTTATAAATGTGAGGTTCTCCCACACTTATGGAAGCTTAATACAGGTCTTTCAGGTCTTCTATCCTCTCTAAAAGTCTTTGGGATAATTTTGGACTCTATAGGGTTTCTAGTACAGGTTTCACCAATTCTTGTCCTAGTAATGATATCTTCCATTGCATTAATATAGTCTGCCTTTGAGTAGGTTTCTACACATCTGCATTTGATAGAATGTTACAGTTCTCCTCCAAATTTTCTTAATACTTTGATATTAATTGTTGAGTCAGACATATCTGGACGTAAAGCAGAGAATATGTCTTTTTTTGGGGGAACCAAGTAAGTGGTTAATCTTTGTATGAGTTAAAATTTGCACTTCAAAAGTAATTTTCCATTTCAAATCTCCAGGAATTGTTGGACCACTTGGTGATTATCTGAGATTTCTACCAAAGCCAATCACATTTTTCATGTTCTTGTCTCATCTTGTAATATAACTTATTTGCAGTTCTGGTAAACAATGAGTGAAATTGGGCCACTATTATTTCATAAGTTATTTGAAAATCTTTCTGCAACATATAAATTGTTCTGATGAGTTAAATATGGTTATATTCTACTTCACCAGAAACCTTTGGCCATTCTTCCAGTCTGAGAATATCCTTTGAAGAAACTGCATTTTCTTCTAGAAAAGGGGTCAGAATTTCTTTCACAGCAAGTGTTTCTTCTGTTAAAGGTGTTGATTTGCTAGGCGTATGTGAATTAGGCTCATAATTTTGATGAATTTGATCAACATGTGCAATTATTTCACCTTTTAATTTCTGCCTTTCAATTTTAATTATTGCCACATTTTTGGCAAAAAGATCTGTGTTATAAACTATTCATAAAAAATGATCATTAATCTTATCAATGGAAAGATGATCAAATTCATAATTTTTCACCACACATTTACTCCCTATTCTGTCACATGTATTGGAAATTGACTCAAGCCATTTGGTTGTTACTTTTCACCATTCAGTGAGAGTTCTGTCATTATTTATTGAGCCATTGACATTTGATGTTAGATTCTTCAATTCTTTGTCAAAATTATTAATTTTTACATCCATAATGTACTTAATATGTCCAATTTCATCCATAATTAGCAGGGACAGGTCCTGTTCATTTTATTCTTGCTCCTTGGCTGTGCAATAAATTAGAGCTCTGGCCATATTGAATACACTGTCCTTTTCTGAAGCCTTCAATTTGGGAATCTTGTACCCTTGTGGGTAAGGTCTGTGCCAATTTCCTTTGCCTTTGCCCTTGCCTTAATTGCTCTTGTGAACTCTCTGTTCATGCTGAAGTCCTTTGGGCTTGTCATTTGACTTTTCTGGAGCTGGTTGATGCTACTGGCACTTCTTTCTCCAGAGGTGGGGTAATTTCCAGTTCCTTCTTTTGGTCTATGGATAAAGGATTTTGGGCTTTCAACCAATTATTTATCTTTTTGACCTTGTCTTTGTAAGGAAATGGACTCCAACCTGCTAATAGCTCTGTAGTCTTCTCCTGACACAGAAAGATTTGGATGTGTAAGTAGGAGTTCATAGCCCCCTTTCAAAGGCTTGGAAATATTTTTCACTCTTCCTCCTTGGCTAATCTATACCAGTTTTGTACTGGGACTGATATATTTATATTTCCGCCACTTGGAAATGGTTCAACCCTTAAAACATTACCTTCAATCTGTTCAGGCTCAGAGTAAATTTCAAAGGTTTTGGTACAGACCTTGGGTAATGGGGGGAAACTCTGAAATCCTCAAAATGTGTATTTCTTGGGGAAGGTCTGCCAGGTCTGTCCCTGGTCTTGCCTCTTCCATTTACAGATGAATCTGGTTTGACTGAACAATTGCTTTCATTTCTGGTATGCACCATTTTCACATAAATTTAAGAGAAAATAAAGAATAAAGACAAAGAACACACAAATGTTTGTGGTTGTTTGGATAACTCTGATTTGAATAAAGTGCCTCTGTTTGATATTTGCACTTCAATATTCTTTTAATATTCTGCCTCCAAACATTCTGGACTGGTAATATATCTCTTACTGAGCTTATCTCAAGCTGAAATATGTTTTATTAAAGAAACTAGAGAAAATTATAAAAGAAAATTTATTTTATATACTTTTTCTAAAATATTTTTGATATTTGTTATAAGTTTTATAGTTTTTTATAATAAAAAATTAAAACTTAAGATTTTAAATAAAAAATTAATTAAGAATAACTCAAAAAAGAAATTTATAAGTTTTTGGATGTGAAAAAGCCACACATAAAAAATATAAAATTAATCCAAATTCCTCAATGAAAATATTTTCAAGACAATGTTGAAATTAAAAACAATTTTTAATTAAAAATGAAGGGAAAAAATCATTGAATTAATATATTTTAAAGCTTAAAAATATATCAATTAAGGGTTCAAGGCTCAAAAGACATGGCCAGTACCACAAATGTAAGATGTGTCTATGAAAATCTTGATAATATCACTATTAATAAAGAGTACTATGACTGTTCTTATGAAATATGATAAATAAATTTGATATAACCACAAATAAATGAATAAGTACTTAATTATTCCTTTTACTTGCTATACACTACTAATGTTTATAAAATTAAGATGGAATTGTCTACTAGAATCAATCATAAGAATTATTCATAATAGGGTGTTGGTAAACACACATAAGCCCTTGTGTGTTTTTACCACACGCTTATGTGGTTTTACCAAGTTATGGCCAGAACACATAAGTGGCCTATTTTCTCAAAAAATCCTCAGGCTTAGTTTTGAGGATTTTTTTGAATGCTTTTGCCATATTTCTTCCAACATGGGATGTGAAGATCCCCAAATTTATCCCATTTCTTTTCTGCCCAATTTCTCAAACTTGGACAAATGGGGTATTTTTTTTGAAATATTCATAAAAAATGTTCCCAATAATAGATTGCCTTCATTTTTATAAAATAAAGGGTTAAATATTTACAATCAAAAACCAGAAGCACATAACTTGGGGATTTCATTGGGGGACAAGTGAAGGCCCAAAAAGGTGTCTTTTGTTCCAAGATTTTTGTTTCATGTTTGTAATATGACTATTTGTAAGTAAATAAGTGCCAAATGTTTGATTAAAAGTGAGACTGAGGTGAGATTTATGCAATAAATAGGACTGAGGAGGGGGATAATTGGCATGAATTGTAAAAACAATCAATCCGAATCCACCTCCAAAATAGTGGGCTTTTCTGAGGGGGGAGGAAGATTGGAAAAATATAACCTCCTGTGTTTCTTGAATTTATCTTCTCACCCCAGGGCTTGTGGTTGGGTATGAAAGTCTCAATTCACAGTAATGGGGGGGGGACAGGGTAAGCTTTAGAAATGATTATATCCAACAGAACAAAATGAGAACAGCTATCCAAGAAACAGAGGAAAATGGGTGGATTGTCATTTGGAGGACCGAAATAAGGTAAAAAAGAGAAATATTTTCCTGTGGAACAAAAGAAAACTGGTCTTGGATACTTATTTTCAATTAGTTCCCCCATATCAAGATTGGAGATTCACTTTTTTTTAGAGTGTGGTTAACATCTTCACACCACTAAATTCTGTCCAAATAAGAGGATACTGAGGGTAAAAAAGTGTTAATGGCTTCATATAGGCTTTCATATTGAATTTCTTTGGCCAAGCAACCTCTGACCTCAGCCCATTGATCTTGAGTCTTGTAAATATAATGGGATACTGTTCTTTAGCCAAAGTTTTCATCAACCTGGACATTTATGGGCTTGAAGTTGTATTTCCATATAAGATTTGGAAAGTCTCCTGAGACAGGTACCTGATAAAAGAAAATAGGTCAAAAATATCAATAAATATTAAAGGAACCAAAAGAACTGCCTTGAAATGAATCAAAAGCTCACAAAGAGGTTTGAGAATTGATCACTGGTGTGATAATTGCTTTGAGAATGATCACAGGTCAAGTAAATTGCATCATATATCTTAATAGTTTCAGGCTTGGGGGACTTTCTTTGTGAGGTTTTGCTACCCATTACCAATCTTCAGGACCTTCTAAGGGTAACTCCTGATTTTCCATATCCATTCAATTCATTTGCTGAGGCTAGTGAATCTGATCAAGTTATGGATTTGGATAATGAGGCCACAGAATATTGAGAATCTTCAGAATCTTAAGATGAATCCACTTCCATAATTTGAGAGGGTGAAACTGACTGTGATATTTATGTTGTTGTGTGGTCAATTTTGATGAGGGCCTTCCACTTCTCTGGGACTTACTTTCAGTGATTTCAAATCTTGAGGGATCTCTTTTATTTTTATTTTTATTTTTATTTTTATTTTTATTTTTTTATTTTTTTATTCATTTTTCTTTTCATTTTAATCTTAATTTTAATTTTCATTTTTTCATTTTGGCTCCTTGAGGTCTTCCATGGATATATTTGCATTCTCGTGGGTCTTCATGATATTGATTATTCTCCTGACTCTTTGTAAGATGTGTCTATGAAACTTGTTGATAATATTACTATTAATCAACAGTACTATGACTGTTCTTATGAAGTATAATAATCAGAATTATGATAACCACAATTAAATAATTAAAAATGATTTCTTTTACATGTTATACACTACTGGTAATTATAACAGTAAGCAGTAATTGTCTACAAGAATCAATTACAAGAAGAAAAAAACTTTATTAAAATAATAAAATTATATTAATATATAATTATCTTTTGCAAGAATAATTATAAAGATAATTCTTGAAGAAAGCTATTATTAGACAAAAACTTTAAGAATTTAAGATAAATTACTCACTATTACTCCAAAGAGCTTGTTGAAAGATAATAGTAGAGGAATTTGATGGGTAATTGTGTATTTAGAAGATCAAAAATGGATATATAACAGTATTACAACAATATATAGTTGATTTCTATGATTTCATGTCTTTCTGATTGATTTTGAAAGAATAAAACACTTAAGAAATAGCTTTAACTAATACCTACTTGGTAATAATGGTATAATGCAATAATGTGATGATTTTGAAAAAACAGCAAGAGAAGGCCTCTTTTAAGTCCAAGAAAGCTCACAGAGGTGTGCCATGGAGCAAACCAAAAACCCTGTGAGTGGGAAAACAATAAAACTTTTTGGATTATTGATTGCATCATCTTTTGTCACGTAAGATTATCATAATTACTTAATTGAGGCTTTTATGTGACTACCAACCCATTTATGGTTAAGAATAAAAGGAGTAACAATTGTAAATCTTCTTTTATTCCAAAATAATCATTGATTTCTCAAAGTAATCAATGCGATTTGATATTTAATCACAGAATGTATTTTCTGTAAATTTTTAAAGATTCTGTGTTTCATGTAGAATCATCAAAAATGGATTGTAATTAACACTTTTAATTTTACTTACAAGTGTAGAATTCTTTTTGGTTTTTATATGAATTATACAGTTCTAAATTGGTCCTGAAGGTTTCAGAAATATTCGTTAAGAATTGTATTTTTAATGAATTTTTGAAGTTTTTACCTCATTTCTACATAGAATTGCAAATAGCAGTATATGGCTGGTTGCTATGAGGTAAACCAATGGATACTAGTCCAAAAAGGGTTTTCATTACTCTTTTGGGGTTTATCCATGGAAATTCATTAATAATTGACATGGTTACAGGCGTCTAAGCTGCTTTTTACCTCCTTGGAACATCAAAATAGCAGCTTATTTGCTATTTTCCTCTGATCTACTGAAGCTCTGACTTGGTAACCAAGTTCCCAAAAGGTTTTAGCTTACTAATTGGGCCAAGATCAGCCATGGATCCAAGCTTTAGAGCTTTCCACGCCTCAGAGGCCTCAGAAGTTGGGTACCCTGGCTCTCTTTGATGTCTTTTGCCCCCCTTGACTATTTTTCATGTCAAAATAGCAATTCAGGCTTCAAGTGAGATATCCACTATGTGTGTACCACAACTGTATGTAAGAATAACATAATATAAAGTGCCAAAAACATGCATAGCACTACTCTTAGTGTGTATGTCACATGGGATTTCTCACATTACCATTATTTTGGCATGAAATCACAAAAAACAAACTTTTCACGGATCTTTTATGTGGTATTGAAGTATTTTCCATATTACCACTTTAAAGAGTTAATTTGAGCTTATTTACTCTATGGAGCTACCCTAGGTAAAGGTTTGTTTAGAATCTAAATCTGGCCTTAAATCCATGGATTTAATTACTCAATAAAAAGCTATTCATCTTTTCTGAAATCAAAAATGATAAATTTTGAATATATGCATGACTTATGGGCCATTCATAGTTACGAACTTTTTTTTGAGATATTTTTGGACTATTTGGGTATGTAAAGTGTACCTCAAGGCTCACATTCCCTCCTGCCAAAAAATAAAACTGTACTACAATTTTATCAATCATATAAATTACTAAGATTGTCAGCCTGTGACTCAAACCCAGAGCACAAGCATGACAGCCAAAATATCATAAAAACCAATGGTATAGCCAAGATACCACCAGAACATGGAGCTGAGCCAAATCAGCTCAGAAGGTAAGCAAAAGAAAGAGGAAACTCACCTCTTTCTGAAAATATAAGTCCCATCACCATAGGACAAGGAATAACAAAGTTATTGCTGAGCATAAACCTTAATTTTCACCTCTCATCTAAAATCCAGAAGGAGAGGCTTAACCCCATCAAATGGGTATTCAAAATGAATCTTTAAGCCTGGATATCCATTGGTACCAGCTAAACTGAGCTAGCACCAATATTACTGGAGTTATGGTCAATTTAAGGCCAAATAAGGGTGAGCAAAACAATCACCTCTCATCTAACTTCTACAGTTTTAGTGTGAGATACTTAAAGTGGGGTCTTTTTGGAAAGAGCACAATCAGGGCTATCTGATGGTGTCATCCATTTTCTCATATCTCAACTATAACTGAAGTTATGGGGCAAATAAGCTCAATACAGATTTTTGCCTATACCACACAAATGTACAAAAATCTTGTACATGGGATAACTTTGCCATATTTAATGATACCCATATCAAATGAGGTACCTTTGTGTAGCGCACATACAGGGCTATACACTGAACCAATGTTGGGGTTGATATCTCAAGAATTGACAAAGTTATGGCTGTTTTAAAGTCAGATTCCCACCTGCCGTCATATACAGCCTTACCATGGGATAATATCCCATAATCATGAATATGAGGTGTCAAATAGATGAAAGAGCTTGTTTTTACTTCAATACCTCATATGTCAGTAAGTTCTGGGGTCCCATACAGCTTCTGTACAGCATTCTACGTGTCATACATGTCAGAATCAGGCTGTGAGGTCCCCAGATGAAAATTTTCACCCTGTATTGGTGAAAACTGCCCAGATGTGGTTTCAAAACCACATCTGAGCCCAATACAGGCTATACAGGCTGTTTGCAAACCACAAGGCAGTCCTAGAGAGTGAAAAATTTTCACTTCCTTCATGTGGAAAGTTCTAGCACCCTTTCCACCCCATTTCAGGATAAAAAGGAGGCTTTTCACAGCCAGAATTGTTTCCTCATCCTGCTCTTGAATACCCTACGTAGTAAAATGTCCAAAACAGTTTTACTCTTGGGGAATAAATCAGGTATAATTATAATTTTAATTATTGTAGCTCTTATTATAGTAATCCAACTGGTAAGACTGCACCCAGGGTTCTCAATAGCGCTCAACAACACTATTTTTTAATAGTAGAAGCCTTTAATTATATTATAAATCATTATTTTACTCAAACACCCTTATTTTAAATCATTTTTCACGTGTCACAGTCAAAGTTCTAGTTGTAAATAGCCTAATTACTACTTCAACATAGACTCTATCTAGCATTTTTGGGGCCTGGCCATGTTTTAAACCTTTTTTGGACCCTTATAAGTGAGTTTTTTCTCTTATTTCTCACTTTCTGACAATTGTTTTATTCTTTTTAGGCGTAAATGTTTCTTAAAAATATATATTTCATATATATACCAATTTATACTCATATTTTAAGAGTATCTGTCATGTGGCTAATAACCCCAAGACCCTTATTTTTGGCGTGTTTTACATATAAAAACACTTGAGCCATTAATACAGTATTATTTTTGAATTAAAATAAGACACCTCATACCGATAAACCAACAGTTGAGGTGTGGTTGGACATATTGTTGACTCAATTGCCCTGTTATACACCACTTTTTGACAGACTATACTTGCTAATTACAAGTAATCTGTGAGATATTGGTATACAAATAGTATACCAAATATCAGTAAGCTGTATTTCTGAAGTGTAATTATTAATTCAATTACACTGTCATTGTACAAGGGCACATTGTAGTAATATACAAGCCCAGAGGCCATTCTTATATGTGGAAACAGCATTTTAAGAAGTCTTAACTGAAATTAACCCCTCTTTTTCCTGTTTTGATTCAGTGGAAGATAACTTCATACCACTTGAAAGCCAGTCACAGGCCAACACACCAGTGACACCCTCAGAACCAGAGGGCAGCAAAGGCAAAGGAAAGAGGCACAGTGAAGGCCTGATAGCAGAAAAAATGTGGACACCCATTGCCACACAGAAGAGTAGAAAACCACGAAATTCTGCTTCAATACAAGGTAAACCAACCTTGATAACTTGTACAGGAAAAATTACTATAATTAACCCAGTTGTAACCTATAAAGGTAAATTGCCCAAATCAGAAGACAAAAAATTTGTACAAGGCACATTCAAAGGTCAATACCCTAAGAACATAAAGTTTTTGACTGCTTGCAAACACTAACATGTCACCTGTACACCTCAGAGATCTTGGCTTCCAAAGGAACCAACCAGAGGACAGAGAAGGTTTGTCCAGAACCAGAAGACCTGAAAGAGGACACCTTGGACACAGTAGTGGATGGCAAAACAATGAGGGAGATAATATCAACCCTGCCATTCACACTCCAATTCAATGGAGACCTCAAACCAGAGGACTGGAAAGACAGGGATCCAGTTCTTCAGCTCCACCAACTCCTCAAGGACTTATTCCAATGGAGCATGGACAACAAGAGGTTCAGCCTGGCATCTCACTGGGCAGAACTTGGAGCAAGTTTCCAGAAGATCTGTCTCAAAGAGATAGACTTCAAAGACCTGATGGTAATCACCAAAGGTTGGAATTCTACCAGGCAGTTCAGACTCCTGGAGGCAAGGGCATGGAGGATAAGGGAGAATCAAGCCACTATCCAAGCTATAGAAGAACAGTTAACCCAGACAGGGCCTACTCATATTCCTTCAGGCTCACAAGGAGCAGGCCAAATCAGCTCTCCAGTGGCTTCACACCATTCAGAAACCAGCAGATCAGTGGCCAAGAGTCACCATTCTTCACAATTCCAGGAAGTTTCCAGGAGAAGACAAGGAAACAAGGCAAGAAAAAAGCCTACTTCAACAAGAGGAGGAAAGAGTCAGACCCTATGATTCAGAAGCTGTTGGATTTGGTAAAAGAAGTACACAAGAACCAGAAGTAGCTGTAAACCACTCTAGAATCAGTAGTCCTAGTAATAGAAACATTACCCCCACTCAGACTGAACATAACATTGTCACATCTGAGAGTAACATTAACAGTGATACACTGTGGTTACAAATGTCCCAATATGCTGAGCAATCTGCAAAGCAGTTTGCAGAACTTGAAGCAAGCCATGAGAGGATGAAAACATTACAAGCCTCCATGGAAAAAATAGTTAAAAATCTTCAAGAAGGACATGCTCAATTGAGCAAAGCCTCTGAAGAGACTAAAAAAAGACTTAATCTAGTCTTTGAAGAACAACACCACAGCAAAATGTACAGGGATTGTCTGGACCAAGACATAAACAAATTGTTTGATGTCTACCATAACTTGAAGCCCCAACCACAAGGCCAAGTTATGGAGAATCCATATCAACCAGATGCAATGTTGATGAATAAGGCAAGATCTCCATCACAATACCAGGATGGAGATGGAATGTCTTATTCAGAGAAGGAAGCCTTGAAACAGCTTCCTGAGGCCGCAAGCTGGCCCAAATTCTCTGGATCAGGAGAATATGATCATATGGAACTCATAGATTATATTGATGGACTCTTCATTGATGTACCAAGAATACCAGACTACTGGATTACTGATAGATTGAATACTGCATTTAAAGGTCATGCTAGTATATGGTACACAGAAATGAAAGAAATACATGGCAGAAGAAACTGGCCATGGTGGAAGAGTCAAATCATCCAAAAGTACAGTAATGGAACTTGGATATGGCAGAAGACCATGTCATTTGAAAATGACAGATACTCTGTGGACAAGGCTCCATATGAGTGGTGTCTTAGACAGTCCAAGAGACTTAAAGCCATTGATCCTCAGATGAACATTCAAATGAGGAATCACAAACTCCTAACACAACTGCCAGGAGAACTAGAGCATACAGTAAAATGCAGATTCAACCAAAATTGCACTTTAGATGAAATTGCCAACACCTTACAAGACATAAGGAAAAGGACTAATATAGGGAAATTCACCCCATATAAGAGCAGTGGTTTCAAAGAGAAACAACCTTTCAGGGTAGAGTTTAAAGACAAACCCAAAGAAAGAGTGGCAGAAGTGGCAAAGAAGAGAAATTCTTGTCACAATTGTGGTTCAACAGACCACTATGCCAACAACTGTCCAAAGGCAAAGAAAAAAGCCTATGCCATTGAGAAAGTCCCAGAGGAGGAATCCCCAACAGAGGATTCTGAATCAGACTCTATGGGTGATGCCATCAGAGACCTATCTGATGATGACCAAGACCCAAAGGAAGAATTTCTAGTAGAATACCAAGAGGAAACCCCACTAGAAATTCAGGACATACAGTTGGAAGAAGGCATGCCACAGGATACTGCCAAAAGAAACTTGTGCAAACACACACAAGATGCACAAACAATCCTGGTTACACCAACCAAAGGGATGGCATATATACATGGAACAGCCACAAAGATGACTGTCTGTATTGACAATGCTCAGCATCCACTGATCATTGACAGTGGAGCACACTGCTCCATAGTGGCCAGAAAATATCTGGACAACCACTTCCCACACTGGGAAAGAAAGCTCTTGCCCACCAAGGCAAAGAGCTTTAAAAGTGCCTCAGGGAAGATGACTTCCATTGGTACAATCATCAAAGAGATAATTATACCCCACAGGAAGGGTAATATCAGACTCAACCCAGAGTTTGTAGTGCTTAATGATGCCCACATCCAAGGGTACTTACTGGGAACAGACTACCAGAGGATGTATGGCATAGATATTTATAACAGTAAAAACAGGCACATTACCATTGGTACCAACAAGGAAAAGAAATTTTCACTTGATAAATACCATATATCTTCTCAAGATCCACTAGAAGAACTTCTGAATGAATTCAGAGAGGGGAAGTTTAGCACTACCCTCACCAGTAAAAAAAACTAAGTTTACTGAAGATGCTGAGAAAGAACAGACCAGCATTTGCCATTGGTGAAGAACCATTGGGCAAGATCAAAGGCCATAATATAGAACTATATCTGGATGTGGAAAGACCTTATCCACCCATGCTTAGGAGACCTCCTTATCCAGCAAGCCTGGAAACCAGGAAAGAAATTGAGAAACATATCAATGAACTCTTGGACATGATGAAATAGTGGAAATCACCACCCCAGTTCTAATCACCTGGCATGATGGCAAGTCTAGACTGTGTGGAGACTTCAGAGCTCTGAATAACTACACAAAAGCAGACAGGTACCCTATACCCAGGATACCTCATGCCTTGGATAAACTGGAAAAAGCCAAATACATAACCAAAATGTATTGTATGAAAGGCTTCCACCAAAATGGAGTTAAACCAAACTCCATGAAATTCCTCAGAATAATATTCCATATGGGTATAGATGAGTATACCAGGATGCCATTTGGCATCAAAGCTGCACCAGACCACTTCCAAAGGATGATGGACACAATATTGGAAGGCTGGATGGTGGTATATATTGATGATATCATTATATACTCAGAGACATGGAAGACCATGTAAATTAAATAGACAAAGTGCTAAGAAAATGTACACCCATCAATCAGAAAATTTCACTGAAAAAGTGTAACTTTGGCCAAAAAGAGTTACTGGCTCTAGGAAATAAAGTATCAGGTCTTAGTCTGGCAATTGACCAGAATAAAGTAGCAGCAGTACTGCAAAAGCCAGTACCAAAGAGAATCAAATAGATGCAATCTTTCCTTGGGTTTTCTAGCTACTATAGAAACCACATCAAGAATTTTTCCCACATAACTAGTAGTTTATAAAAGTTGTGTTCAAAAGATGTAGTTTTTGAAATCACCAAGGAAAGAAGGGATGCATATGAGAGGATTAAACATGAACTCACAAATGCACCTGTGCTCATCTTACCTGACTTTGAACTACCATTCAAGTTATACATAGATGCAGCATGTAGTCAAGGCCTAGGAGCAGCCCTTCACCAAAGACAAATTGTGGATGGTGAACCAAGAGAAGGAGTAATCTGCTAAATCTCAAGGCAACTGAAAGATTCAGAAGCCAGGTATGGGGCCATCCAGACTGAGTGCCTATGTCTAGTCTGGGCTCTAGAAAAACTCCATTATTATCTGGAGGGTGCAGTCTTTGAAGTCTACACAGACTGCACAGCCTTGAAGTCTTTACTGAACATGAAGACTACAAATAGACACATGCTGAGATGACAAATAGCCATTCAGGAGTATAGAGGAAACATGACCATCATATACAAAGAAGGTAAAAGTCATACCAATGCAGATGGCCTTAGAAGATGGCCACTGGATAATGTCAAGAGCAATCCAGCTTATGACCCTGAAGTTGCAGCCAAAATCCCTATCCATTTCATGGAAATAGATAAGAGGAAGACCTTCAGATTTTCTGAATGGGCACCAGAAAGTGGTACCCTTGACAGTGGAAACACTTATTCAGAGGGGACAGAAACTCCCATATTGGGAATAAGTTCCTCTGAACTGCACAATGAATTTTTTAGCACAGTACTGAAGTCTTATTCCAAACACAAACAGTGTGGAATACTACTACAACTCCTTCAGCAAAGGTACAGGAGTCCAGAACTGGAATCCCAGCTGGAAGAGCCCTGGTTGAGGGCCTATAAAGATAACAAGTTCTTCCTTATGGATGGCCTGCTTGACCATAGAGAAAAAGGCACAAGTGCACTCACAGTGGTAGACAGAGACCACATCTCCCTGATCCTGCAGGAATGCCATGAATGCCCCTATATGGGACATATGAGTGAAGAAAGGACCAAGGAGAGGGTAGCAAGCACAGATTGGTGGCCCAAGTGGGAACAAGAGTTGAGTGAATACATTAACACTTGTGAAAGATGCCAAAAGGCAAATAGGAAACATGAGAAGAAGTATGGGTAACTTCAACATATAGAAGAACCCAAACACCCATGGGAAACCATGAATATGGACTGGGTTACAGGACTTGTCCCAGGAGGCAAATAAAACTACAATGCCTGCTTGATCATAGCTGATAGGTTCCGCAAGAGCATGAGGTGTATACCATGCCACAGGGAGGATAAAGCCATGGATACTGCTCTGTTCTTTTGGAATAACATCATATCCACCTGTGGAGTCCCTAAGATCATCATTAGTGCTAGGGACCCAAAATTCACATCTGAATTTTGGACCAACTTGTATGATATGCTTGGCACCAAGCTTGCTTTTTCAACAGCTTACCATGCACAAACAGATGGCCTAGCAGAGAAGATGATCCAAACAATGGAGGACATCCTTAGGAGGTTCTGTGCCTATGGCATGGAATATAAGGACCATGAGGGATATACCCATGACCGGGTTACCCTCCTACCAGCTGTCCAACCGGCTTATAATACAAGTCAGCACTCTACCACAGGAAAAACACCTGCACTGGTAGAGAAAGGTTGGAATCCCTTGTTGCCTGTGGATCACTTGAAGAAGAATCTTCTGACCATCCACCCCAAAGCCAAAGACTTCAATGATATGTGGAAGAGAGCTTGTGACACAGCTTCTAAATGCATAGCTGAGGCAAAAGATTATAATAAGCAGAGGTGGGACAAGACACACATGGAACCTGACTTTAAGGAAGGGGACCAGGTGTTAGTGTCTACACTAAACTTCTACAATATTAAAGGACCCAAGAAGATGAGAGACTAATTTGTAGGGCCCTTCACTATCATTAAGTTGGTAGGCAAGAATGCAGTGGAAGTTAAGCTCACTGAGGAGTTTTCCAGGAAACACCCAGTCTTTCCAGTGAGTCTGGTCAAGCCATACTTCCAAACTGAGGAGGGCAAATTGCCCTCCAGGAAGAAGATCCTCACACCACCAGAGATAGTGGAAATGGAGGACTCCCCAGGACCTGTGAGTAAACGTATCAGGGCCAGAAAGATCAGACTTAATGGGAAGGATCAAAGACAGTACTTAGTCAGATTCAAGAACCAGACAGCTGATAAGGACAAATGGTTGGCAGAAGATTCCATACCAGATTAGAACCTTCATTTAAGGACATTCAGAGCCTCTAGGAGGACTGAAAAGTCTCATCAATGATGAGTCTTTTTGGAGGGAGGGTTTGTCATCCTGTGACTCAAAACCAGAGCACAAGCATGATAGCCAAAATACCATAAACCAATGGTATAGCCAAGATACCACCAAAAAATTGAGCTGACCCAAATCAGCTCAAAAGGTATCAAAAGATAGAGGAAACTCACTTCTTTCTGAAAATATAAGTCCCATCACCATAGGACAAGGAATAACAAAGTTATTCCTGCTCAAAGTTATTGCTGAGCATAAACCTTAATTTTCACCTCTCATCTAAAACCCAGAAGGAGAGGCTTAAACCCATCAAATGGGTATTCAAAATGAATCTCTAAGCCAGGGATATCCAATGGTACTAGCCAAACTGATCTAGCACCAATATTACTGGAGTTATGGTCAATTTAAGGCCAAATAAGGGTGAGCAAAACATTCACCTCTCATCTAACTTCTACAGTTTTAGTGTGAGATACCTAAAGTGGGGTCTTTTTGAAAAACACACAATCAGGGCTATCTGATGGTGTCATTCATTTTCTCATATATCAACTATAACAGAAGTTATGGGGGAAATTAGCTCAATACAGCTTTTTGCCTATACCACGCAAATGTACAAAAATCTTGTACATGGGATCACTTTGCCATATTTAATGATACCCATATAAAATGAGGTACCTTTGTGTAGAGCACATACAGGGCTACACACTGAACCAATTTGAGGTTGATATCACAAGAATGACAAAGGTATGGCTGTTTTAAGGTCAGATTCCCACCTGCTGTCATATACAGCCTTACCATGGGATAATATCCCATAATCATGAATATGAGGTGTCAAAAAGACAAAGGAGCTTGTTTTTACTTAGCTAACTCATATGTCAGTCAATACTGGGGTCCCATACAGCTTCTGTACAGCATTCTACGCGTCATACATGTCAGAATCAGGCTGTGAGGTCCCCAGATGAAAATCTTAACCCTGTATTGGTGAAATCTGCCCAGCTGTGGTTTCAAAACCACATCTGAGCCCAATAAAGGCTATACAGGCTGTTTGCAAACCACAAGGCAGTCCTAGAGAGTGAAAAATTTTCACTTCCTCTACATGGAAAGGTCTAGCACCCTTTCCACCCCATTTCAGGATAAAAAGGAGGCTTTTCCCAGCCAGAATTGTTTTGTCATCCTGCTCTTGAATATCCTACGTAGTAAACTGTCCAAAACAGTTTTACTCTTGGGTAATAAATCAGGTATAATTATAATTTTAATTATTGTAGCTCTTATTATAGTAATCCAACTGGTAAGACTGCACCCAGCGTTCTCAACAGCACTCACCACCACTATTTTTTGATAGTAGAACCCTTTAATTATCTTATAAATCATTATTTTACTCAAACACCCTTATTTTAAATCATTTTTCACGTGTCACAGTCAAAGTTCTAGTTTTAAATAGCCTAATTACTACTTCAACATAGACTCTATCTGACAAAGATCAAGTAATTTAAAACACATTCATAGACATATTCAGGCACATTGCCTTCTTAAATGTCTAAATCTTCTTAAGAGTTTATATGAGTAAGGTATTTCTGATTCTGCCAGCTGTTCATCTTTATGTACTGGATTTCTATATCTGAAAATATATTATCTTTGATTTTTACCCCTAAGTCTCCTTTCTTTAATGACTTTCTTTATTTTTTTGTATCCATTCTGTTCCACTGGTGGTACAGTTAAAGGAGTTGGGTTCCTTAAGGGAAAAAATCTTTATTAGATGGCTGATAAGGCTTTATCAAGCTGACTGGAGAAGTGGGGTGTTTATTTTCCAATTCACAACTAAATTCCACTTGAACTGCATTAGTTCCATGTAAGGCAGAAATAAAAAAAGGTCCCACATAAGAATCTTTAAGTTTCTTTGGGCCTTTGATATTATTAAAATTCAAGGTTGAAACTAGAACTAAGTCCCCTACTTTGAAGTCTGGTACTTTGTGACTCTTGTCCCACTTCTGCTTGGAATAGTCAAAAGCATCATTCATACTCTGTTTTGCATGATGTTTCACTTCATCAAGCATTATCTTGAAGCCAGAAGCTGTAGGATGAATTTCAATCAAGTCTTGCCTCAGTGTGTCTGCTGGGTGTTTTGGATTCCATCCTTTTTCTAACATCACAGGAGTTTGACCTGTGGAAGAATGGACTGATGTCTTATATTCCAATTGTAATGCAGGTATTAGAGTGCACCAGTCATGGGTAAAGCCATATGAGTCTTTGAATTCTAATCCATAAGCACAAAATCTCCTATTCATGTCTTCTAAAGTTTGAATCATTCTCTCTGCTAGCCCATCTGTTTGAGGGTGATATGCTGTAGAAAATGATAACTTAGTCCCAAACAATCTATGAAGATTGGTCCAAAGTTCAGATGTGAACTTGGGATCTCTGTCACTTATGATATTATTAAATAATCCTGTATGAGAAATAACTCTACTCCATAGAAGAAGAGCTGTATCCATAGCTGTGTCATCTTTATGACATGGCAATAATATGGGAGTCCTGCTATATCTGTCTACAATGACTAAAAAAGCATTATAACTTTTGTCACCACTTGAAGGAAGTATTGTGACACAATCCATGTGAACAGCTTCCAAAGGGGATTTTGGTTCTTGAATATGAATCATTAGTCCAAATTTCTTGCCTGTACTCCTGTTTGCCTTTTGGCATCTATCACAGGCGTGGCAATATTCAATGGTTTATTTTCTCAAAGATGGCCACCATGCACAGTTCTTTACTTTTTCAAGTGTTCTGTCTTCTGAAAGGTGTCCAGAGTAGATGCTATCATGGCATTCATGAAGAATGGTATTGATAAGCAATCTGCTACACAATGTCATTACACAAGAGTTTTTGGTTCTGTGGTAAATTATACCATCAAAAAAGTGAAATCTTCCTTCAGAATAGGAATTCTTCCAAAATTCATCCAGTTCATTGACTAAAGATGTATCTTTGCAGTCTTTATCCAATAATGAAGTCAAGATATGGCAATTCTTGTCTTGCTTATAAGATTCTCTGACTTCTTCAAAGAATTCAGTCCCAATATCAGTTATGTTAATTCCTTCAATTGGAATCTGTGGTCCTGCTTCTAAAGGTACATAAGCTGGGTTATCAGGAGTATTGGCTAATGCCCACCTGCTAGGTCCATCAGCCTTCTTGTGAAGGCTTCCTGCTTTATGAACTATAGTCATGTTTCCTCTATATTCTTGAATGGCTATTTGCCTTCTAAACATATGTCTGTTGGGAGTTTTCATGTTAAGAAGTTACTTCAGGGTATTACAGTCAGTTATAACTTCAAAAACAATTCCATCAAGGTAATAGTGTAATTTCTCAAGTGCCCATACCAAACATAAACACTCAATTTGGCTTGCATCAGATCTGGCTTCTGTTGGTTTGATCTGTCTTGAGATATAACAAACTGGTCCTTCTGTAGGTTCGTCATCAATAATTTGGACTTGATGTAGGGCTGCCCCTAATCCATCTCCACATGCATCAATGTACAATGTAAAAGGTATATTCAATTCAGGCATGAGGAGTAAAGGTGGTTCTGTAAGAGCTTTCCTTACCTTCTCATAAGCTTCAATTCTTTCCTGTGTAATCTCAAATACTGTCTGTTGATCACAGATTCTATAGAGTGACTTGGCTAGAATTTCAATGTCTTTCAGGTGCTGCCTGTAATAACTGGCAAAGAAAAGAAAAGACATCATTTCTTTCTTATTCTGGGGGATTGGATTAAGTAACACTGCTTCCAGTTTCTTTTTTGTCAATACCCAAGCTTAAACCAGAAACAATATGTCCTAAAGCTTTAAGTTCTTCAAAGCCAAAATTACATTTCTTCAGTGAAATATTCATATTCACTCCTGTAGCTTTGTCAAGTATTCTTGCAAGTCTTTCAAGGTGCAAAGACCATGAGTCAGAGCAGGTAATAATATCATCAATATAAATAATAACCCATCCTTCAGATAATTCTGTGGGGAAGATGGTATTCATCCTTCTTTGATAATGAGAGGGTGCATTCTTAATACCAAATGGCATTCTAAGATACTCATAAATACCACAGTGAGGAATAATTCTAAGTAATTTCTCAGTTATTGGCGTCAAAACATTCTGATGACAGCCTTTTAGTGCATCCATTTATGTTATATATTTGGATTTAGATAGTTAGGTTAAGGCTTCTTGAATTCTAGGAATTGGATACCTATCTGGAACTGTGTAGGTATTCAAAGCTCTAAAATCTCCAACCATCCTTAATTTATCATTATGCCAAGCAATAATAACAGGTGTTGTCACTTCAACCTCTTCATTATGGCCTACGTTCCTTAGTACACCAAGTTGGATCAACTCTTGGATATGTTTTTCCAAGGCTTCTTTAGCTCTAGGACTTGCTGGATAAGCTGGTCTTCTAAGTACTGGAGGGTATGGTCTTCCAATATTAAGAGTAATATCAACTTCATGCCCTTTGAAAACACCTAATGGTTCATTATCAGAAGAAAAGGAATCATTATATGTGTATAACACATCAATATGATCATGCCTCATTTTTGCTGATAATGATGTATTAATTTTTGCTTCAACAAGTTGATTAGCCACAAATTCTTCCTTATAAGTACCTTCAACAGAAGATATTATAGATATTTGTTTCAGCTTATTGGAAAAAGCAAATTTTTGTCTTTTATTTTCTCCAGTTGTGAAATATCTGTCTTTATGGTTATTGATGTCAATACCATAAATATTCAAGTAATCATTTCCAAGAATAATGTGCTGATATGTGCAATTGTCCCTTACTACTATCTCAGTTTTCATTCTTATACTTCCTGATGGATGTGGAAATACAAGATTAGTGTCCAATATGCCCAAAGGGTACATATTATTACTGGTACTACTAAATTGTATGCCTTCTATTGGTAATTGATAATTTTTCTATCCAGGGAAGATGGCTTAAAGATACTCTTTGCTTACACAAGTACAAAATGCCCCTGTATCCAAATTTACTTTTGCTTCAATATCATTCATCAGGATTGATGTGATACAAGATGTTCCAGAAGTGTATCCTTTACCTCTAGCAGGTTTGGTTTTACACATTATGGCATCCTCGATATTGATCAGGTTATGACAATCCTCACTGTACTGTGGCAAGTGAGTATGGACTTCTGTGACCTCAAAGAAAGCTGTAATGTTTTCAATGGGATAGTCTTCTACTGGTGTGTCTTCAGATATTGCAGAATCTAAGTCAGATTCTTCTTTCTCTTCAGTACACTGAACTTCTTCAAAGACTTGAACTTCATTAATCTTTGTATTTTTGGTGCAAGTGATGGCTAAATGTGAAGTACTTCCACATTTATGACACTTCAAGACAGGTTTCTCAGGTCTTCTGTCCTCTCTGGAAATCTTTGGGACCATTTTTGACTCCATAGGGATTTGAGTCCAAGTTTTACCAATTCTTGTTCTAGTAATGATATCTTCCATTGCATTAATGTACTCCTCTGTTGAACAGGGTTCTACACATCTGCACTTGATAGCATGTTCCAGTTCTCCTCGACATTTTCTTAATATTTTCATATTAATCATAATGTCAGACATATCTTGGTGTCAAGTAGGTAATCAGTCTTTTTGCTTGAAGAACCAAGTGAGTTGTCTATCTTTTTCTGAGTTAAAAATGGCACTTTCAAAGCATTTTCCATTTTAAACCTCCCAGAATTATTGGCCCATTTGGTAATGACTTCAGATTTCAACCAAGACTAATCATGTTTTCCATGATCTTGTCTCATCTTGGAATACCATTTCTTTGCAGTTCTGGTAGACAGAGAGTGTAATTTGCCCACTATAATTTCATCAGGTATATAAAAATCTTCGTGCAACATATCAATAGTTCTGATGAACTCAATATCATTGTATTCACCTTCACCAGAGAATGTTGGCCATTCTTTCAATCTGGGAATATCTTTTGCAGAGATAACATTTTATCCTAGAAAAGGGGTCAGAATTTCTTTTACAGAAAGCTTTTCTTCAGTAAAAGGTGTGGAATGTCTTGGCATCTGTGGATTTGATTCATAATTCTTAAGAATTTGCTCCACTTGTGCAAGTATTTCCTCTTTTAATTTTTTCCTTTCACTGTCACTTCTTGCCAAATGTGTGGCAAATTGACTTGTATTTTAAGCCACTGCCACAACATAGTATTTCAGAGCTCTAAGTTGATCATTGATGTTTCTCGTGGAAAAATATTCCATTTCATCAACTTGGAAATGATATTTACTCTCAATTATGTCACATGTATTTGTAAGTAATTCCAGTTTGGCAATTACAGACTTATGCATTTCAGCAGAATGTTTGTCATTCTTTTTCAAGTCATTGATGTCCAAAGTTATTTTAGTTAACTATGCATCAATTTTACCAATTTATACATTAATACTAGCTTTAAAAAAATGTATTTCCTGTATTATTTCCGTGGAAAGGTTCTGTCTATACTTTCCTGCTCCTTGGCTGTGAATTCCATAAGAGTCCTGGCCATATTGAAGACACTGTCCATGGCTGAAGGCTCCAATTTGGGGATCCTGTACCCTTGTGGGTAAGGTCTGTGCCAATTGGCTCTGCCTTTGCCCTTACCTTGATGGCTCTTGGGACCTCTCTGCTTCTTCTGAGATCCTTTGGGCTTGTCCTTGGACACTTCTGGAGCTGGTTTGGCGCTGGTAGATGCCACTGGGCCTTCTGTCTCCAAAGCTGGAGTCATTTTTAACTCCTTCTTCTGGTCTATGGATAAAATACTCTGGTTCTTCAACCAATTATTTATCTTTTTGACTTTGTCTTTGCAAGACAATGGGCTCCAACCTCCTAAGAGTTCTATGGTCTTCTCCTGACCCAGAAAGCTCTTGATGTGTAAGTAGGAGTTCATGGCCCCCTGCCAAAGGCTTGGGAATATTTCCCACTCCTATTCTTTGGCTGCTCTGAACCAATTTTTGTATTGGAATTGATAAATTTCTATTGCGGCCACTTGAAAGTGGTTCAGCCCTTGAAATATTATCATGTATTTGTCCAGATTTAGAATTCATGTCAAAATTTGTGGGTACAGACCTTGGGGAATGGGGGGCAACTCTGGCATCCTCCAGATGTGTCTTTCTTGAGAAAGATTTGACACTTCTGGATTGGGTCTTGCCTCTTCCTTGCCCACATCCATCTGGTTGGACTGGATAGTTGCTTCCATTTCTGGTATGCACCATTTTCATGTCAATTAAAGAGAAAAAGTGAAATAAAAGGACAGAACAACACACCTTTTGGTGGTAATTTAGCTTGTTCCGTTATGAATAAAGTGCCTCTTTTAGCAATTTGAACTTCAATGATCTCTTCAGATTCTGCTTCTGTCTGGACTAATAATATATCTCTTACTGCGCTTATTACCAGCTGAACTGTATTTTATTAAAGACACTAGAGACAAATTTATAAAAGAGGAAAAAATTTTGTTATGCTTTTTAAAATATTTTTAAAGATTTTTATAAGTTTTATTATTTTTTAACAAAGCATAGCTATTCAAAATTTTCAATTTTCATTATTCAAAAAATTCGTCTTCGAATTCGAATTTTTGCACAACAAAATGAAAACCCAAAAATTCGAATAAAAAATCATGACAAAATGATCCATTCAAATTTCTCAACCTCCAAATTGAAATTCAAAACAAAAATCTTGAATTTTGGTTGAAAAAATGATTTATGAATATAATTCATTAATTAAAAGAAGTGGAAAATGCTATTTATGGCATCAACCACATAATAACCATGCCATAAATGGTATTAAAATTATATTTATGGCATCAAAAATGGCACACATAATTCCATTGATGCCATTTATGGAAGCAACAATGCCATAAATTGGACTTTTACCAACCTAGGTATTTTTTAGCCAAACTTTAATTAAAAAAGACACCTTATTCTTTTTACTAAATAATTACATAATTTTACCAGTTTATGGCAAATCCACATATGGGCATACATGCTTTGGCCAAATTACTTCCATGAGTGTACGAATAACCCAGATTAATTATGAGTATTTATAGCTCATTGTAGTTAATTGAAATGAATTTAAATAAATTGAAGGTAATTGAAATTGATTGAAATACATGAAATTAATAACCATTATTTTAAGCTGATACAAACCAAAAAAATTGATGAGCATTAGTTGAAACTAGTAAAAATTAATTAAAATGGCTTAAACTTAAAATGAATGACAATAAGTTCAAAGAACTTCAAATAAATAGAACTTGAGAGAAATTATTACAAGCTAATTGAAAGTAATAAAAAGGATGACCATTACTGAAATTGGTTAAAATGAAATAGAACTGCCAAAGATTAATGAAAATTAATTAAAATTAATTGAAATTAATGAAAATTGATTAAAAATAGTAAAAATTAATTAAAATTAATTAGAATTTCTGAAAATTAATTATAATAAATTGAAATGAATTCAAATTTATTACAATTAATCTAAATCAATTAAAATTAATTAAAATTGATTACAATTGATTAAAATTAATTAAAGTTAATTAAAATAAATTCACATTAATTCAAATTAATTAAAATTAAGTGAACTTAATCAAAATTAATTCAAATTAATTCAAATTAATTGAAATTAATTAAAATTAATTCAAATTAATTAAAATTAACTAGAATTAATTAAAATTAATTAAAATTAACTAAAATGAATTAAACATAATTAAAATTAATTAAAATGAACTAAAATTAATTAAAATGAATTAAAATTAATTAAAATGAATTAAAATGAATTTAAATTAATTAAAATGAACCAAAATGAATTAAAATTAATTAAAATGAATTAAAATTAATTAAAATGAATTAAAATTAATTAAAATTAATTAAAATTAATTAAAATGAATTAAAATTAATTAAAATTAATTAAAATTAATTAAAATTAATTAAAATTAATTAAAATTAATTAAAATTAATTAAAATTAATTAAAATTAATTAAAATTAATTAAAATTAATTAAAATTAATTAAAATTAATTAAAATTAATTAAAATTAATTAAAATTAATTAAAATTAATTAAAATTAATTAAAATTAATTAAAATTAATTAAAATTAATTAAAATTAATTAAAATTAATTAAAATTAATTAAAATTAATTAAAATTAATTAAAATTAATTAAAATTAATTAAAATTAATTAAAATTAATTAAAATTAATTAAAATTAATTAAAATTAATTAAAATTAATTAAAATTAATTAAAATTAATTAAAATTAATTAAAATTAATTAAAATTAATTAAAATTAATTAAAATTAATTAAAATTAATTAAAATTAATTAAAATTAATTAAAATTAATTAAAATTAATTAAAATTAATTAAAATTAATTAAAATTAATTAAAATTAATTAAAATTAATTAAAATTAATTAAAATTAATTAAAATTAATTAAAATTAATTAAAATTAATTAAAATTAATTAAAATTAATTAAAATTAATTAAAATTAATTAAAATTAATTAAAATTAATTAAAATTAATTAAAATTAATTAAAATTAATTAAAATTAATTAAAATTAATTAAAATTAATTAAAATTAATTAAAATTAATTAAAATTAATTAAAATTAATTAAAATTAATTAAAATTAATTAAAATTAATTAAAATTAATTAAAATTAATTAAAATTAATTAAAATTAATTAAAATTAATTAAAATTAATTAAAATTAATTAAAATTAATTAAAATTAATTAAAATTAATTAAAATTAATTAAAATTAATTAAAATTAATTAAAATTAATTAAAATTAATTAAAATTAATTAAAATTAATTAAAATTAATTAAAATTAATTAAAATTAATTAAAATTAATTAAAATTAATTAAAATTAATTAAAATTAATTAAATTAATTAAAATTAATTAAAATTAATTAAAATTAATTAAAATTAATTAAAATTAATTAAAATTAATTAAAATTAATTAAAATTAATTAAAATTAATTAAAATTAATTAAAATTAATTAAAATTAATTAAAATTAATTAAAATTAATTAAAATTAATTAAAATTAATTAAAATTAATTAAAATTAATTAAAATTAATTAAAATTAATTAAAATTAATTAAAATTAATTAAAATTAATTAAAATTAATTAAAATTAATTAAAATTAATTAAAATTAATTAAAATTAATTAAAATTAATTAAAATTAATTAAAATTAATTAAAATTAATTAAAATTAATTAAAATTAATTAAAATTAATTAAAATTAATTAAAATTAATTAAAATTAATTAAAATTAATTAAAATTAATTAAAATTAATTAAAATTAATTAAAATTAATTAAAATTAATTAAAATTAATTAAAATTAATTAAAATTAATTAAAATTAATTAAAATTAATTAAAATTAATTAAAATTAATTAAAATTAATTAAAATTAATTAAAATTAATTAAAATTAATTAAAATTAATTAAAATTAATTAAAATTAATTAAAATTAATTAAAATTAATTAAAATTAATTAAAATTAATTAAAATTAATTAAAATTAATTAAAATTAATTAAAATTAATTAAAATTAATTAAAATTAATTAAAATTAATTAAAATTAATTAAAATTAATTAAAATTAATTAAAATTAATTAAAATTAATTAAAATTAATTAAAATTAATTAAAATTAATTAAAATTAATTAAAATTAATTAAAATTAATTAAAATTAATTAAAATTAATTAAAATTAATTAAAATTAATTAAAATTAATTAAAATTAATTAAAATTAATTAAAATTAATTAAAATTAATTAAAATTAATTAAAATTAATTAAAATTAATTAAAATTAATTAAAATTAATTAAAATTAATTAAAATTAATTAAAATTAATTAAAATTAATTAAAATTAATTAAAATTAATTAAAATTAATTAAAATTAATTAAAATTAATTAAAATTAATTAAAATTAATTAAAATTAATTAAAATTAATTAAAATTAATTAAAATTAATTAAAATTAGTTAAAATTAATTAAAATTAATTAAAATTAATTAAAATTAATTAAAATTAATTAAAATTAATTAAAATTAATTAAAATTAATTAAAATTAATTAAAATTAATTAAAATTAATTAAAATTAATTAAAATTAGTTAAAATTAATTAAAATTAATTAAAATTAATTAAAATTAATTAAAATTAATTAAAAAGTAACATGAATGAAATAGTATTAAATTTAATTCAGATCTAGTAAAAAATACTTGTACATTAGTGAGTTTTATTAGAAATCCAATTGAGGTATCTTTAAATTGATCAAATTTAATAAGAAACAATTCAAATTGAATTTTTATTAATGATGAATAGTTATAATTAATTTTTAATTCTTAAAATCAATTTTATACAATGATAATCAATAACAATTTCTTATAAATGATTCAAATAAAGGTTAATTGATTATAATCAGGATTAACTAATTAAAATCAATAGAAATGGAATAAATTCAAAATCCATTAGTTAATATCACTATTAATGCATTATATTTAGACTTAATTAATAGAACTAAATAGTGATCTCTCATATACAATATTAATTAATTAAAATCAATAGTAATTGATTATAATCAAGCTGAATTAATTATAATGAAGATTACTTAAATAAATTGAAATTGATGGAAATTCATTTGATTGATATTATTCCTCAAAATTGATTCAAATTAACTGAAATAAGTAATTTAATGTTGAATTTGGTTATTTTATTATTTTGCTTATTTTGAATATTTTGATTATTTTTATTATTGCTTTTGTGTTTCTTTTTTATTTTTTAATGTTGATTATTGATCATTGATTCATTATTCATTTAACCATTGATTTCTATTATTTATGATAATGTTTTTTATGATTTATTTATTTATTTCTTTATGAGCCTTTCTTTTTCATTAGTCATTTTTGAATATTTATATTTGATTAATTGGGATTTTATAAATTAATTCATAATTTTTATGAGTGACAAGTTATTTTCTTATTATTGTTTTATTGTTTTATTGCCTTTTGTTTTCTTTTTTTAATTTTTTAATTTATTCATTGTTAATTTACCTTTGTATTTCAATCATTTAGGATCCATTTGATATGATTTATACCTTATGAATGCCTATTTCCTTGTATTTAATTGTTTATTATTCATTTTTTATGAGTCATATTTGATTGTTTATGGTTTTGTAATTTTATGATTCATTTTTGTTATTTATTTTCAGCTTTCATTATTTAATATTCTTTTTTAATTTTTTAAATCATATGATCTGTCTACTATTCTTGTATTTATGAGGTTTAATTGTTAATTACTCCTTTGTTTCATTTAATTATCACAATCTATTCTTCATTGAATCTGTCATTTTTTATGAATTGCTTGTTATTTATTTTTTATGACTTATCCATTAATAATTGAATTTTGCATTTTGTATATTTAATTTATTATTTATTTAATATTTAAATGATGTTTATTTTTAATATTTACTTTTTTATCTAAAATCATCAATTCATTATTTGTTTAATATTTAATATTTAATTATTAATTTTTATTCTTTATTAATGTAGTGTTCTTTTATTATACATTATTCTGCTTCTGTGTTACGCATATGCGCTATTCTTTATCACCACATTAGGGTATGTAGCTTTTTATAACCTCTGCCTCCCACATCATGGGCCATTTCTTGTTTTTCGTCTTTGCTTTTTGTTTTTTTTTTTTTTTTTTTAAATTTAAATAATCAATCTAATAAAAAATTGCAATCAATCATTATATCAAATCCAAAATTCACTTTACATCTTTCACCCTTCTCTACACTTTGCTTACCAATCTTAACAGGTTTGATCAAAATTAAGTCGCTCAATCAATCCAATGATGCCTTTGACAATCATTTCAATCAATTATTAGATCTGTGAGTCCAATGACTTGCTTTTCTTGACTTCGTCTTATTATCATCATGAATTGAAATCTAATCTATTTTCTTTTGTATCATCTTAGCGCAGATTCGACAACTGTATTTTCTTCACTACTTTCATTAGCTTCTCCATTCTCTTTTCAAAATCAAAAGCCAAATAAATTTCATCATCAAATTTGTCCAATATGCCCTTTTTATGCTCTAGCAAGGAGTTGGGCATCAGGATGCGTTTGATTTCCTGGATCAGGTGTTGGAAACTTGGAGCAATATGATCTCAATGTTTCAAGCCTTTCAAAGTATTTGGACTTGCCTATTAGGCCTGTGTCTTCTGTCGTGGAAATTGCAAATTGTAAATTGGTAGGATTATCATCATCTGTGACGGTGTGATTCAAAACAACCTAGTTTTAAATATTAATAATCTCAAAAAATTCACCATCGTGGCCCATCTTTAAGGCTCTCTGACATTGTTCCATTTAAAAAAGACCCATTGGATTTTATTCAAACTTCAAACTCACAAAGGACCACATCCAGTGCTTTCATTGATGCTTCTCAATCTCTCTGGAATATAATGAATTATACCCCTTTTGATTGATACTTTCAGCACTTAACAGATTCTATCCAAGAAGAAATTCCTTCCAATCATCATCAACTTCATACTTCAGCTACTCTCAACCGTCTCAGCTCTATTTATCACTTACTATCTCATCCACCTTCTCATTTGTCAACTCAAGCATATTGGATTCCAATCTCCAAGAGTTTAATAAAAAAAGGTAGATTCCTACCTTTTCTAATCTAGATCAGCCTCATGATTGACTTGCTAAACCAAATTCCTTGAGGAGAGCTGCTTGCTACATCCTTGGTCAAACTATTATACAGCAGCGGGACGTTTACAAATAATTCTTATCACCCATCATTCATCTTGCCTTTCAACCCTCTTTCTCATCTGATGAACCTGTTTATTCAATAATAATCTCATCATCACAAATATTATACACCATTCAACTTCTAAACCAACTCATTCTCAACTCACATCCATCCCATACTCTTGCATCACGAAGGGGATTATTCAAGCAACACCTTGGTTTACTTTCGCCCCAATCAAGCTTTCTTCAACCAAATGAGCCAAAAAGATTGATGTTGCCAGTGAATGTCCCACAAAAGGATGAAACCTGAATGGAGGAAGATCAATTGAGACCAACTCAACACCCCTCTGCCAAAGCCACCAAAACCCCATAAGCACCACCATAGATCCGTTAACATTGAATTACCTAGAGTATGCGGTGCAATTTTATTTTTCTTTTTCTTTAGGCTATAACAGCCAACTCGCTTAATACTTTTTTTATCTTTGGATTTTAGGTTTTTGCGTTCACTCTTGTCCTCAAATGTCAACTGCTGCAAAACATATTCTGGAAGCCCTCAATGGACTTGGTCAAAGCAGGGTGTTGCTTAAGGCTTCGCCTCTCTATGTGGGTGCACATGCATAGAGATTGCTTGAGGCTGTAACACCATGTGGCGACTGATCAATTGGGGGCTTGGTTCAATGGATCCACAAAAGAGGAGCTGTCCAGGCCAATAGGGCCGGTGCCTCTTTTGAAAGTGCCTGCCACAATAAAGAGTGAAACACCACTATAACATTAGATGAAGTCAACATCTTAAACAAAGACATTTTCTCCTTTATTTCAATAAAAATCTTACTTTTAATCTTTGTCCAGTCATGGTGGGGGCCCACACCATGACTTGTTTTTGTATTTATTTATAATTGTTAGCTTTGGGGGAATTGCTGCCCAATTTTTGTAAAGTGCTGCTTAAAATTGATTGATCAATAAATAAACAATTCAAAAAAATAGTCTCATTTGTTGATTATAAGACATAAATAAAAAAAGAAACCACGAATAATGAGAATTTGGCCATTAAATAAATAATAAGAAATGATAAAAGCTAAAAGCTACATTGTCATTGAGTTTATCCAGTTCCAATGAGTTACAATTACTTTTCATCATTCTTGATTTAATTAAACTTGAATTAATGTTTATTTTTTTATTTGTTAATTTTTCTTTTTTTTTCATTTTATTGGAATGCACTTATATAAATATATAATATGTGACAAATTAATAAGAGAATTGATTAAAAAAAGATAATCAATACATTAAGAATGAAGGTATAATCAATTAATGGGTAATAACAAAGAGTTTGAAATACAAATAAATCATATATTTTAAAGAATAAATAAGTATGGAAAGCCAAAAACAGCCAATTAACCAATAAAGATTAAAAATAAACAAATAATAAAAAATACAAAAGTAAGTAATAAAGAAATGATCAAAGCTAAAAACTACATTTTCATTGAGTTTAACCAGTTCTAATTAGTTATAATTAGTTTTCATCATTCTTGATTTGATTAAATTCAAATTAATGTTGATTTTTTTATTTTTTTATTTTGTTTGATTGAACTGTATGCATTTCTATTAAATGTAATCTTAAGTAGGATTGATCGATTTTTAGAAAATGCTTAATGAAAATCCATTTTTAATTAAGCTTAACAAATTTTAATTAACTAATTTTAATACATCTTAATTTTGTTTTGTAGTTGAAACTATAATAATAAGTGCATAAATAAAAATTAACTAAATAAATCAAATTGGCTATATAGTATATTCAAATCTATGATTTACTTATATGCCTTAGCTTCAATAAAGCAGTAATTATAAAAATATAAATCAGAAATTAAATGGCATAAAAAATATTTAATCCAAAGAGGATATATAATAAATACAAATGAAAACACATAATTAATAAAGGAATAAATCACAAAACATTACTATAAAGTTAAAAACAATCAATCCAGATATAAATAAATAATAAAATGAGATAACTAATTAATCCATAAATCTAAAAAATAAATAATATAAAATATAAAATTAAATATAAAAAACCAAAAAAAGGGAGGAACTAATAATCAAATGAATAAATAATAAATAAGCAATAAATAAATGAAATATAATTCATAAACTAACAATTAATCATTATTAAATTATTCAATCATAATAGTGCTTCATCAATGAGCCATATTCTAACTCATCCATCATTTGAAATTGATAAGTGCAATGAATAAGTCATCATAGAAATATGAATAAGCTATATACCCTTCAATAATAATAAATAAAGAGATAAAAAATTAAAAATAAAAACCATAATAAACATAATAAACATAATGGAAATAATACAACAATTCATTACTGTATTATGAAAATATTTCTTCTTATAATTGGGTATTGATTGGATTTCTGTTGTTTGAATCATAAGCTGTGTTGAGTATATCTTGAATTGATTGTTTTAGTACTTGATATTTAAGTCCTTTTTTGGTGGTATGATTTTTAATTTAATTTGGATTCTATATTATTTTGAAAATTTATGATATATCTATCTCATATTTTTTTAATTTTCTTTTTCTTTTGCATATATTTTTGTTGTAAATTCAATTAATTATATTTTCAAATATTTATTCTTTTATTTTTATTTCCATTATATTATTTATTTTATTTCTATTTAGGATCTGATTATGTCTTTTATTTTGATTTAAAATTAATTCCATTGTACAGTGATCTTATTGGTATTTTATTCTGAATTAATTTTTTCATTGATTCCTATTTTTATTTTCATTATATTATATTTTTTGAATTTGAATATTTATCTTTATATATATGTCAAAGCTCTCTGATCAAATTCACTATTATTGTAAGGGAAATTTAATAATCAAACAAATTATTAATATTATGCTTATTTTGGAATTAAACCTATTATTATTCTATATTTATGTTCTTTTATTTGAGTTTTATGCTTTCTTTCTGGAATTTCTGCTTTATTTATAACAATGAAAAAGTAATTAATAAGTAATCAAACAATCAATAATAACAAATCAATGAATTATTATTATATTATTCAATTGTAATAGTAATTTGTCAATCAGTTATATTAAATTTCATGCAAATTGGTGTGTAATTAATAAATTTTTAGATTTAATTTCATCATTATTTTTAAAAAATAAATTCAATCTTAAGAATCAAAGACAAGAAGCCTGTAATTTTTTGAAACTTATTGGGTTGAATGATTGTTAAAATGCCATAAATCACATGAATTTCATGAAAAATGCCATAAATGGTATGAATAGCATCAACAATTCCATAAGTAACATGAATAGCATCAGCAATTTCATAAGTAATATTCATGGTATCATCAATAATATAAATGAAATTAATGGAATCAACAATGCATACATAAAATTAATGGCTTTAAGGGAATTAACAATACCATAAATTGGATTCACAGAACCATTTATGGAATAAGAATTCCATTTATTTCATAAACAAGGAGCCCAGAGTGGTTTTTATGTGTATTTAATAATTTATTGCAAAAAAACCTAAGGGCTAATGGGTTTTTATGGTTTTACCAAAGTCCCAAAAGGTTTAATTATATATTAATGAAGGTGTTCATGAAAATTGAAAATTCGCTTTCGAATATTCGATTTCAAATATTCAAAGGTAGGTGAAATTTGATTCTGAATATTCAGTCATGATGGAAATTCGATATTGAATATTTGATGACCCTTAAAATTTGACAAATTTTTGAAAATCTTTTTAAAGAAAAAAAATTTAAAATCCAAGATTTTGATTCAAAACTAATTCGGAGTAACTCAAAGAATAATCTTATAAGTTTTGCAATGTGAAAAAGCCACATGTAAAACAATATAAAATTAAACCAAATTCTTCAATGAAAAATATTTTCAAAACAATTTCAAAAATCAAAATTATTTTAACTTCAAATTGAAAAAAAAATTATTATTAAATTAATATATTTTACAACTTAAAAATATATTAATTAAGGGTACAAGGTTCAAAAAACATGGCCAGGCTCCCAAATGTAAGATGTGTCTATTAAACCTGTTGATAATATTACTATTAATCAACAGTACTATTATTGCTCTTATGAAATATAATAATCAAAATTATTATAGCCACAATTAGATAATTAAAAATTAATTCTTTTACGTGTTATACACTACTAGTGACAATAACAGTATGCAGTAATTGTCTACAAGAATCAATTAGAAGAAGAAAAAAACTTCTTTATTAAAATAATAAAATTAGATTAATATATAATTATCTTTTACAAGAATAATTATAAAGATAATTCTTGCAGAGAACTATTATTAGAGAAAAACTTCAAAAATTTAAGATAAATTACTAACTATTACTCCAAAGAACTTGTTGAAAGATAATAGTAGGGGAATTTGACAGGTAATTGGGATTTAAAAGATTAAAAATGGATATATAGCAGTATTACAACTATATATAGGATATTTCTATGATTTCACGTCTTTCTGATTGATTCTGAAAAAATAAAACACTTAAGAAATAGCTTCAATTAATACTTACTTGTTGGTAATAATGGTATAATGGAATAATGTGATGATTTTGAAAAAACAGCAAGAGGAGGCCTCTTTTAAGCCCAAGACAGCTCACAGAGGCATTCCATGGAGCAAAAAAAACCAGTGAGTGGGAAAACAATAAAACGTCTTGGATTATTGATTGCCTCATCTGTTGTCATATAAGATTATCATAATTACTTAATTGAGGCTTTTACGTGACTACCAACCCATTTATGGTTAAGAATAACAGGAGTAACAACTGTAAATATTATTTTTTTCCAAAATAATCATTGATTTCTCAAAGCAATCAATTTTATTGAAAATTTCATCAGAGAATGTATTTTCTGTAAATTTTCAAAGATTCTGTGTTTCCAGTGGAATCATCAAAAATGGACTGTAAGTAAACATTTGAATTTTACTTATAACAGTATATTTTTTTGGTTTTTACATGAGTTATACAGTTCTAAATTGGTCCTGAAAGTTTCAAAAATATTCATTAAGAATTGTATTTTTAATGAATTTTTGAAGTTTTTACCTCATTTCTACGTAGAATTGCAAATAGCAGTATATGGCTGGTTGCTATGAGGTAAATCAATGGATACTAGTCCAAAAGGGGCTTTACTTACTCTTTTGGGGTTTATCCATCGAAAGTCATTAATAATTGACATGGTTACAGGAGTCTAAGCTGCTTTTTACCTCCTTGGTACATCAAAATAGCAGCTTATTTGCAATTTTCCTCTGATATACTGAAGTTCTGACTTGGTTACCAAGTTCCCAAAAGGTTTTGGTTTACAAATTTGGCCAATAGAAGCCATGGATCCAAGTATTAGCGCTGTCCATGCCTCAGAGGCCTCAGAAGCTGGGTACCCTGGCTCTCTTTGATGTCTTTTGTCCCCCTTGACTATTTCTCACATCAAAATAGCAATTCAGGCTTAAAGTAAAATATCCACTATGGATGTATCAAACGTGTATGTAAAAATACCATAATATTAAGTGCCAAAAACATGAATCACACTATTCTTAGCGTGCATGTAACAGGGGATTTCTCATATTCCCATTATTTTGGCATGAAATTGAGAAAAACAAAATGTTTCACAGATATTTTATGTGGTATTGAAATATTTTCCATATTACCACTTTAAAGAGTTAATTTGAGCTTATGTACTCTATGGAGCTACCCTAGGTAAAAATTTGTGTAGAATCCAAATCTGGCCTTAAATCCATGGATTTACTTACTCAATGAAGAGTTATTCATCTTTTCTGAAATTCAAAACGATGAATTTTGAATATATGCATGACTTATGGGTTATGCATAGTTCAGAATTCATTTTTAAGATAATTGTGGCCTATTTGGGTATGTAAAATATACCTCAAGGCTTACACTCTTGGTAATTTGATCAAAAGGGACTTTTCCTGTTAAAAAATCTTGAAAATGCTGAATAATTGGGGTGATTTCAGCCATTGGCCTTTGAAAAAGGTCTTCCCCGATATCTTCAAATACTCTTTTGGCTTTATTCTTTCTTTTTAACTCAACACCTTTACCATAACCTTGATAAACAGTCTGAGAAGAATATTACAAATAAAATCAGCTAATATGAAAAAAACTAAGAATTTGAAGATCAAAAAACCTCAAATGTAAATTAAGATGCCACTGAGGATAGAAGTCTGATATCTGGAGCCTTTGGCACTTTGAAAATGCCTTTTGGGTCTTTTGCTTTCATGGTATGCTTTGATAATTGCTGTATTTGTTGGTGCATCTTTAATCTGGGGGAAGGTTTGTTTTGAAATTTTGAAAGGCCATCTGAAGGGAATAATGAGACACCTTTCCATTGAGCGCACAGATGTGTGGAGGGAAATTCATGACATGTACAAGCAGTTCTTTAGTGATTCTGCTTATGATTCCAATAAATTGTTTCTTGAAAGGCATGTGAAGAGGCCTAACCACCTCAAGGAGAGTACCAGTGGACTTCCGCAGCCAAATTTTAACCATGGCATGGGCACCTTCAGCTCTTGGGGTGGAGCCCACACCCAGTTAGAAAAGGTAGTTTTTCCAGGCTGGCACATAATACTATTTTAGAGGAAGTCAGGCTTTTTTCAAATACTGCAATACTTAAGGATTATTGACTTACTTTTTAATCTTCTTCCAGTTATCTTTGAAGGACTTTTCAGTGGATGTATAAGTTACCTGAGAAATGAATCCCAAAGTCATTAATAAAAACAATAATAAGAATAAAAGTGAAAGATAAAAGTATATTAATTTATTCCAAGGGCCCATAAAAGTTTCAAAATCAGTGCCATGAAAAATTTTCTTCAAGCAATAGACAGATATGCATTCATTGATGTCACAAATGCATAACATAAATTTTGAGTCTGGAAAGAGCTTCTTCAAGGTGCTTTTCAGGGTCAAATGAATGTAAATAACAATGAATGGAGGGTGAAAAATATTGGTTTTTTTTAGAACTTTTTTCATGTATTTATTCAATTACCAAGTATATGAGGGTCGGGTTTCATTCTTCATCAAACAAAAAACCCCAGAAAAGGTCTTGTTTGTTGAGCTGAATTCAACAATATGACAAATGGGCATTTTGTAAGTATTGGTTTCATAAGTACAATAAATAAGAATCACATGAGGAAAGCCATGAAAGAGTTTTATGGCAATGGGGTGAGTGAAAAACAAGGAGGTAATCTGTCCCTCAGTATCCCTTGCAGAGGACCAAGCAATAGTTCCTTCTTTGAGGGTGTCAATAAGAGAATTAATGGGCCTTCTTGCTTGCACTTTGTATTTCTTGATTTTCTTGACTTGGTTGTAAATGTCTTGAAGGATTAAAGGCCTTTCAGTCTCCCTCTGGTGGCATAATTGGGCCTGAGTTTACCTTGGAATGAGCAGGGATTCAGAAATTTAAGCTATTTGAGATATTTCTTGCTCATTGAATTTTATGAAAGCAGAATGTGACATGATATTTTAAGTGGCATCATGGATGTGTTCAGGATCTTTAACCTTAAGAGTCCAAGTGGTACTATTAGCATATTTTTTGGAATAAAACCTAAATGGACAGTCAAGCTTTCTTGAAGTGACTTTTTTGGATATATTTTTGTGGGAATTTGGGCTCCCAGACCTGTTACAACGTGTTTCAGTTTGGTTGTGGGTCATATTGGACCTCAAGGTGGACACCAAATACCCCGGTGTGCTGGAAACATTATGCACATGCCTCCAAAGAAGCTCAAGGGTCTGAAATTAAACCTCATTGGGGGGTCGGAGCATTATTTAGTGAAGTGGATGTATAAATTTTTAGAAAGAAGGGAATTTGGGGATTTTGAATGAGAAAAGAACCTTTTGAAATTTGAAAAACAAGGGATAATAGGTGTGAAAAGTCAAAAAAAGTGGGAAAAGGTGAAATGCAGAGGTTTGAATTTAAGAATAAAATAAGAGGGAAGGTAAAAAAAGAAGTTTTAGAGGCTTGGAAGCAGGTTGTTTTGAAGTAAAATGCAGTCTTTGGGGGAAAAAAAGAAAAAGGGTGGAAAGATTTGCAAAAAAGTTTTTTTAATGCTGCTTTTCAAAAAAAATTCTTTTTGGGGGGCATGCTAAAAAACTAAGACAAATGGGTTTGGGGGCTTTTTTTGGGGGGGTTTGGGAGGTTTTGGACCAGTATATAATGGTGCCAGGGCACCCCTACCTCTTTTTCCTCAAAAGTTACACTTTTTCACCAATTTATTGAAAAAACACATAAGGGCTTACATGTTTTTATCAAATTGCTTATGTGGGTTTACCAACAACCTAATAATAAAGCTTTTTATTAAAATAATGTATAATTATCTTTTGAAAAGTGATTTTCAAGATAGTTATTGAAGAAAACTATTACTAGAGAAAAGCTTTAAGAATTAAGTGAAAAGACTCACTTCTACTTCAAGAATACCTTTAAAATAATTGGTAGAGTGATTTGAAAGATTATTTGTGGATTTAAAGGATCAAAATTTAGTTATAGAAGTAATACCAAGATATAACAGTTAAAAAATATTTGGAATAGCTTATTTCTATGATTTAACATCTTTATTGATTGATTTGAAAGATTCAAAACTCTTGATAAAAGCTTCAACTAATATTTCCTTGTTGGTACTAGTGATATGATTGAATTATAAGATGATCTGGAAAAAACAGAAAGAGACAGCCTCTTTTAAGTCAGAAACAGCTCACAGTGGCATTCCACGGAAGAAACTGAAAACAATGAGTGAGAAACTAGCTATCCTCTTTGAATTATTGATTACATCACTTGTTGTTACCTAAGATTATCATAATTACTGAATTAAGTCATTTTACATGACTACCAACACATTTATGGTTAAGAAATAAAAGAGTAAACAACTTAAATATTCCTTTATTTCAAAGGAAACTTAATTTCTCAAAATTATCAATTTAATCTGAAATTTAATAGAAGATTGTATTTTCTGTAAATTTTTGAAGATTCAGTGTTTCATGTGAAATCATCAACAATTGACTGTAAGTAAAACCTTGAATTTGAATTATTAAGTCATGATTACTTTTGGTTTCAATATTTATTATTATTTTCTTTATTGATCTTGAAATATTCAGAAATATTCATTGAGAATTGTATTTTTAATGCATTTTTGAATTTTTTACCTTATTTCTGCATACAAAAGCAAATAACACAGCAATAGCTGGTTTCCATGAGGTAAATGCATGAATACTAGTACCAAAAGAATTTTGACTAATCTTTGAAAATTTATTCATTAAAAGTAATGAATAATTGACATGGTTACAGGAGTCAACACTTCTAATTACCTCCTTGTGAGGTCAAAATAGAAGCTTATTTGATATTTTCTCATTATTTAAGGGGACTTTAACTTGGTAACCAAATTCCCAAAAGCTTTGGATGGACTAATTTGGACATTATTAGCCATTAATCCAGGATTTACAACTATCCACACCTCAGAGGCCTCAGAAGTTGAGTACCCTGGCTCTCTTTAATGTCTTTTGTCCCCCTTGGCTATTTTCATGTCAAAATAGTAATTCAGGCTTCAAGACTGATATCCACTATTGGTGTATCAAAGCTGTATGTAAGAATAAAGTGATATTAAGTGCCAAAAAACTAAATAAAGCTATTATTAGTGTGTTTGTATCATGGTATTTCTCACATTCCCATTATTTTGGTGTGAAATTGAGCAAAACAAAAACTTTCACAGTTATTTTATGTGGTGTTGAAATATTTTCCATATTACCACCTAATAGAGTTAGCTTAAGCTTATTCACTTTATAGGGCTACCATAGGTGAACTTGTATCATTAGATAGTCTCATTGAAAGATTCAATGTGAACCCCCACATGATGAGATAATGCCTTGATTTTTAGGTTTGAGATGAGAGCTGAAAATTAAGGTTTATGCTAAGTTCTAATTTTGAGCTTAAGTAAATTTGCTATTATTTTTCTTAATATTATGAGAGGTGTATATTCTGGATTTGGTAGATTTCCTCTTACCTTTGGAGGAATTTATGAACAGGTTTTTTATCAGGTCATTTTCTGGTGGGTATCTTGTTTTACCATTGGTTTATGTTATTTTGATGCCATGCTTGTACTCTGGATTTGAGTCGCAGGCTGAAAATAAAGGTCTTGATTTTTTGGAATTTCCTCAGCTGGGTAAACCTTGAGATGTTCCCATCAATCTTTTGTATTATAAATCTAATGGGACACCATCCTATGGCCACAGTTCCAATAATCCTTTACATTTATGGGCTTGAAATTCTATTTCAAAATGAATTTCAGAAAGTTTTCTGAGCAAGTTAACTAATAAAACTGTTTTAAACAAATTAATAAAGATTAAAATAACCAGAAGGCCCTGCATTAAAATCAATTAACAACTAAAAGAAATGTTAGGGAATTAATGACTTAAATTCTCATTTCTTTGGCAATTAAAACAGGTTAAATCAATTGCATAAAAAAATTTCAAACCGGTCAAAGGTTTATGTGACTTTATTTATTAGTTTTTTCTGCTCTTAGCCAATCTTTTTGACCTTCTGAGGGTGACTCCTGAATTTCCATATTAATTCAAGTTATTTTTTGATATTAGTGAATCTGATTAAGTGATTTATCTGAATAATAAGGCCTCAGAATCTTCAAGCTCTTCAGATTAATACACTTCCATAATTTGAGGGGGAAATCAACTGTGATCTTGAAGCTGTTGGGCTTGTGAATTTTAATGGAGGTCTGCCTCTTGTCTTGGATTTAATTTTGATTATTCAAAACCTTGAGGGATCCTTTTGCTTTTACTTTTTTCTGCTTGAGGCCTTCAATGGGTAATTTTTAATTCAAGTGGGTATTCATAATATTCTTGGACCTCTCAAATATTGGAAATTGGATCAAAAAGTACCTTTAAAGCTGAAAAATATTGAAAATGCGGAATAATTGGGTTCATTTATGCCATTTGTCTTTGTAGAAGATTTTACCTAATATCATCAATTTTTTTTTCACCTCATTCACTCATTTTTTCAGAAATTTGATCATATTCTTGATAGCCATTCTGAGAGAAATATTTCAAAGAACATAAGTGAATGTAAAATTTAAGAAATTGAAGATGAAAAGTCTTACAGGTAAGTTAAATTTTAACTGCTGATGGAACTATGATCACTGGAGCCTTTGGGTCTTAGAAAATTACTTTTGGGTCTTGTTCTTTGAAGGTATCCATCAAAAATTACTGTATCTATTGATGCATTGTTCATTGGAGGGAAAGTTTGCTCTGAAATTTTCAAAGGCCATCTGAAGTGCAAAAAGGAGAAACCTTTCCATTGAGAGCACAGATGTGATAAGGGAAATTTTTGACATGAAAAAGATTATTTGGAAATTCTGGTGATTATTTCATGAAATTTCTTCCAGAAAGCCATATTAAGGGATTTAATAATATCCAGGGAACTACCAGTGTGGCTTTGGAGCCATATTTTAACTATTGCATGGGCAGATTTAACTTTTGAGGTGAAACCCACCCGCAGGTGACAATGGTTCTGGTCCAATCAGGAATTTAATGATTGCTTAGAGGAATTACGGTTTGTTACAAATATTGCACTACTTCAGGATTTTTGATTTGATTTTGGAGTTTCTTCCAGCTTTCTGTGAAAGATTCTTCATCAAAAAACTACCTAAGATGAGTAATAAATCCTAAAAACATTAATAATCACATTAATATGAATAAAAGTGAAAATTAAAAGTGAGTTATTTTATTTAAAGTGCTCATAAGAGTTTCAAAATCAGTTCTATGGCCAATTTTCCACATGAAATGGGAAGATACCTTCTGGTTGATGTGCCAAATGCATAGCATTAATTTAGAGTCTTGGAAGAGGTTCTGAAAAGATAATTTCAAGGCCAAATCCCTATCAATACAACTAACTGGAGGGAACACAAAATTTTCATTTCTGAGGACTTTATGTATATATAAATAAAATTTGCAAGTATAGGAGGATTAAGTTTCATCCTTCATTAAAAAAAGCCCCAGAAAAGGTTTTATTTTATTAATCTGAATCCAAAAATATGAAAAAAGTGGCATTTTTGTAGTTGTTTGTTTTATAGGTACATTGCATAAGAGTTACAGGAGGAAAACCTTTAATGCGTTTTATGGAAAGGGGCTGAGTGAAAAAGTGAGGTAATGTGTTCCTCTGTATCCCTTGAAGAGGAGAACACAAAATTTACTTTTTTAGGATGTCAAGAAGAGAATTTATAGGCCATCTTTGGTGAAATTTGTGTTTCTTGAATTTTTTAAATTTGCTGTAGGTATCTTGGAGTATTCAGGGCCTTCCAGGATCCCTCTGGCTGCACAATTGGGCCTGAACTTTCTTTTTCATGAGCAGTAATTCAGAAATCTGAGGAATCTGGGATGTATCTTTCTCATTGAATTTCTGGCAGGATTTGCTATGATAATCTCAGTGGAATCATGACTTTTTTCAGGCTTTTTTACTTTTGAGAGTCTAAGTACTACTATTGGAATATTCCCTTGCATAAATCCTAAAAAATCCAATATTCCTTAAAGTACCTATTTTGGAGGAGGTTTTGTGGTGATTTGGGGTCTCAGAAGTTTCACAACCTATTTCAATTTGATTGTTGGTCATATTGGATCTCAAGGTAGACAAATCATGCCCTTATTCCCTGGAAAAATTATGAAAATTATTCAAAATAGGCTCAAGGGTCTGGAATTCCCCTTCAGTGGGGGGGAGGACCATTTTTGAGGGAAAAAGTTTAAGAAATTAAGGAAATGAAAAAGGGGGGATTTTGGGGTTTATGGAATGGGGGAAGAGCCTTTCCAAATACAAGAAAAAGGGGGAAAATCTATGCAAAGTGAAAAAATGGTTAATTGAAAAGGGAAGGGAAGAAAAGGTAATTTGGGTTATTGGTGAAGTCAAAAGAGGTGTAAAATGTTTTGGTGGAAGGCATTTAAGAAAAAATGGGGGTGTTGGGAAAAAAATCAAAATGGTTTTGAAAGATTTGCTGAATTTGTCCTGTAATGATGTTTTGGAAAAAGAAAAGTTTTTTGGCGGGTGGGAGATATTGTGGAATCTTTGTGTCTGTGTTTGTATGTTTTGATTTTTGGAGGGGACCTGGGAAAACAGATCAAGGATTTTTTGAGGGGAGTTTTGGCAGGTTCCTTCCCAATGATGTTTTTTGTTTTGTTTTTTTAATTGAAAATATATTGAAAAAGGTAATATATTATGTGATTTTACACACACCCTTAGCTTTATTTTTTTTAGTTTTTTTATTCATGTGTCTTTCTCCAAGTTTTGAGATCTTTTGGCTCAAGAATTATCATTACTTTCCTTAGACAAATGAAGATATATATAGATTATTGAATTGATCAATTTTCTAATTCACAATTGAAAATTCTTTTACAAGAAAACAATCGTGGAAAATTGTTATCAAAAAACAATTCAGAGATTTCATAAAAAAATGATAATTTTTATCTTTTTTCGCAAAGAAAGAGTCCACTTCAAAAACTATTGCCATCTTTTAAAGAGATCATTAAGAACAAAATACTCATTCAAAATCATCAAAAAATAATTGAAAAGTTATTAAAATCAATTAGTGGAAAAATTCTCGAAAGTATCTCATTTCCGGATTGTAAAAAATGTAAACATTCAGAATAGAAATAATTGGGGTCAAGTACAGTAAGAATATATTGGAATTCAATTGAAAATAAATCTAAAAACCATAGCCAAATTCATTATGAAATATCTCTCTATTTCCCAGAAGACTAAAATATAGCCTCAGGGGGCCAAATCATATATCAATGCTAACCTGTAAAATTGTTCCTGTGGACAGAAAAAAATGAGTACAGGACTTCACTTTTCAGGTTCATGGATGAGAAATTAATCACTGTAATAATACCTGCAATCGCAAAAGGGGGTGGAGAAGACAGGAAGGTTCTATGCACATTCATTACCGAAGAATTAATCCTTATGGTAAGAGTGTGAAAAGGGAACAAAAAATAGATTCCAAACCAAAAGGAATAACCCAGATTTGAAAAATATATTAGGTTCTGAAAAGACAAAGTTTGAGAAGGACATGAATATTTACTAATTGAGTAGGTGGAGCTCATAAGTATTTAATTTTCAACATGAAGGATAGGGGTTTTAATCTCACTTGCACGAGATAAAGACTGTGAGATTATTGGGTTGTTTTGGCCATATAGGGATCAGTAAGGCTACCTGTAAGAGGGGATATGAAGATTTGAATAAAAACAAAGTTCTTTTCCTTTCATAGGAATTTGTATAAGATGAATAATTCAAAAAAAATAATCTCAAACGTTTTTAAAAACCATGTTGAAATAATTCTTTTTGAACTGCCTAGTATAAAATAAGTAATATTATGAAGATTTATTCTTTTAACAATAATTAAAATTCATCAAAAAATACTCTAAAAGAGATATTTAATGCTAAAAAAAGAATTTCTACACATATAAATCTTTTAGGAAAATTATGCAAAAGGCTGAAAGAAATTAATTATAGAAAGAATTATCTAACAAGATCTTCAAAGGGAAAAGCTTTCAATAAATGATAAGAGTGAGCTTATAAAATGAGTGACAAGGTTTATCACAATTGAAGATTTCTGAATTAACTTATGGGGTGGTTAAAGTGTTCAAATTATTATAAGAATTACAAAAATATTTTATATTTATTTTTCATTATTTTGAAAAGGACTAATAGTCATTAAAGATAGGTGGCTATAATATCTTTTTTCTTTCTGGAAGGGAATGAAACTAACCATAAAGTAAAACAGTCATAACATGAAAAGAAAAGATGGGGAAAAAAGAAATTTATTGATAGCCTAAAATACTCTTACTGAAAATGTAAGGGGTGATTAAAAACATCTTGTAAGGCATTTTTGGAAATATAATAGCCAATTACAGAAATATTTAGCCCTTTTTTGGCAAAAAAGTGGCTGGTTCTGGGTATCATTTGATTTTAGCCCTATAGGCCAGCCATTAATGTACATAGTGGGATGTGAGTCTTCAAGGCCCATAAGAGAGTGTGTGTAAACAACTCTTAAAAATTACAGAGGTGATTCTGTGAGGCTCACTTGAGCTTAAGGGTAGATTTACCCTCTTCAAAATAGCTAAAGCTTCCTTTCTTGCTTTCAAAGCCACATTATCAATTGAGTAAATGACCCTGTGAATAATACAAAAGCCAAAAATTGGTGAAGCTTTGTATGTATTTTGAGTTAAACACACATATTGAAGAAGTTTTAGGGAGTCTGCAGCTATTTGGGTCAAGATTCCGTTCCCCCCTGGAAAGTGAATCTTTCAAACTATATTTATTCATTTCCTCCAACATGTATTATGCTAGAAATTTAAAAATATAATTAAATTGGAATTTTACAGTGAAAAAAGTAATTCTCAGTTCCTAAACTGAAAATTGAAGCCTTCTTATTTAATAACTCTGCAATTTCTTAAGGTTTTCATCAAAATACTTCAATTATACATAAACTCTAAGATACACACAAAATCTCCTTTTAAACACAAAAAATAATGGCTAACATCACATGTGATGTGCACTATATTAAAATTTTGATAATTTTACTATTTTAAGACTGTAACTTTTCCAAAATGCATATAATATGATTTAGAGTTCAGCTACAAATCCTTTACCAAGAGGTTGTTGAGAAGTAAGGAGTAAGGATGTGATTCTCTACGTGTAGATAGTAGATGAAGTACTGTCTACTTTCTACCTCATCTACTATCGCTAAAGGCCCCTCCTATTATGGAAATTGAATATGTCACATCATCATCGTTATAATCCTTTTCTGAGAAAAATGTCTTGTGGTATAAAAGAGACCATTTTCCTTCACCGATTACTGATGGAGGAAAACACCACTGTTCTTTCTTTCTCAAAACTACGACGACTCAAGTTCTACTTACTCAGGAGGAGACTGAAGGTAAAGTTCTTCCCGAGTGATCAGTCAACTTAGTATTTATTGTTAGTATTTGTATGTTTTTAGTGTTAAGTACATAGTACTTTTGGTTCATTGGCTGTTGTTACTGTGAACGAGTTTTTAGCCCGCTAGCCAGGTAGCTCTATTTATCTAAGATTACTATGCTATGTCTAATTGCTTATCAGTATTTCTGGTTGTGATCCCAGACCCATTATTGTGTCAGGAATACGTAGTGGCTCATTATATAGATATATATAATTTAACGACCAGGTATCTAGTTTAGTTTTTTTTGACTTACTTAACCATCATTTTAGTTTACTTATTATTATTGAATTTTATTTTATATTACTACTACTGGTTTTGTTGAGTTGAAACGCAATCAAAGTCTTATAACTAAATTCTCTGCAGAGGTGACCTTGAATAAAGCTTTACAGGGAATTCAATGGTAGACAAAATTAATATTTTTCAATAAGAAAATTTACAATAAAGTTTATACACCTTTTTTCAAAAAACTGATTCTTCTTATTTCTATTTTTTCTTTTTTCTTTTAAGATTGATCTGAAAAATGTTTATTTTAATCTTTTCTTAATCTTATTTATTTTTTGTATAATTATGTTTATGGTTCTTTTCCTAATTTTAAACTTTCTTCTGAAGGAAAAATAAATCTTGAATCCTTTTTTGGTCTTTTGGGTGAATAAAAATACCTTTCCTGCTGAAATACTGAATTCTATCAAATAGATTTCATAAATATAGCTCGGAGGATTAGAAAGATTGATACTTATCAAGTTGAAGCTCAAAACAGGAACATGCATTTGAATTTGAATGATTGGAGTCGAGGGAATAAAAGATGAATGATTTTTTTTTAACTTTGATTTGAAAGCTTGTTAGAAATTCATCAAAAAGGTGAACTTGACTGTTTACAATTTTTGATATAAAGCTCTTATCTCCTGTATTTTGATATGTCACAGCTTTTGAAATTATTTATAATTAAAAATTAGCATGGGCTCACAAAAAATGGGTGAGAGAAATTTCCACACATGCGACTAAGCTTCACCAAGATAGGTCAATAAAGGAAATGGATCTAGAAATTGATTGTGAGAAGAAAAAAGAAGTCGAAATTTTTGAAGAGAATGAATCACAACACCAAATGGAATTTTTTGAGAAAAAACATATTATACCAACTGTTTTTCATAAAGAGAAATGGAAAAAATGAGATACAGATTAAAGGAAAACATCAGCAGACGGACTTTAACCAGAGATTTATCAGACCTCCAACAATATTCACTCTCATAAAAGATAGTTGATTTTAATTGAATTGAAATAAAGAATAATTTTCTGGAAAATCTTCGTGGGTAATCCAATCCCATTGGCTTTTTTACCAAAAAGGAATTGGTGAAAACATGTATTATTGTGAAGCTGGTAGAATCGGAAATAAGTGAGTCATTTCTTTTTAATTTAAATTGTTTTTATAAGCTACAAATAAGGATGAATAGAGATATTTTGAGTAAATATTTGATCCAAGCATGAATTCATTCGGAGTGGCATTGAGCTTTATTGGAATTGATTTTTGGATATTCCAATCATCAAAACTGTTTAATAAAGAAATCAATTGTTTCAAGAAATTTTTTTGAAGAAAATAAATCCAAATTCAAATTTCAAAAAAATGTTAGCTCACAACAACAATCAAAAAAATGTATTTCTCAAAACTTGAAAAAAACTGAAAACTTCAATACAATCTAAAATATTACAAATATTGGTTAAGCACAAAGATAGTCAACCCAAAAAACAGATAAAAAAAGAAATTGTAATCGCAAAAAAAGAAAAATAAATAAATCTTATTCTAAAAATCTAAAAAAAGGTAATTCCATCAAAATGAGTTTTTTAAAAAAACCAAAGAGATAATCAATTCATAGATAAAAATCCCTTAATTTTGTCAAATTTATTGTTTTCTTTTCATAAAATATTTCCTGATTTAGATTCTGAAAATTTAGGAATATAACTCATAATTTCTAAAGATATCAATCAGCTTCCTCAGAGATTTAATTTTAGTTATATTTTTTTAGGGTAAAGCTTCATTGATTCTATCTTTGGAAGAAACTAATTTATTAATTTTGATATAGAAAATTCTTTTTTCATAAGAGATTGCTTATGAAAACTTCAAAATCAATTCTAAGTCAATTCTGAAGTGATTTCAAATATTTTTCTTTACTTTTATTGTAGATAAAATTATTTTCTCTATTTCTATTTTCTCAATAATATCAGTAATATTTTCTCTTCTTTATTCATATTTTTTTTTGAAAAATCAATAAATAGGAATATTTAATTTTATATTAAAAAACAGCTATCTGTTGTTGCTTCATCCGTTGTTTCTTCAAATAATTGAATATGGCAGGAAAATGGGCTGGGCTATTGAGTTTTTTATCATGTTATTTTCATTTCGTTCTCTCAAACATGTATTAAGTTAAAAAAGCTATCCTTATAATCCTCACAATAAAAATACTCTTTCCCCAATTCATTAAACCTGAAATAATTCATTCTGTTGTGGGAATGGCTATGACCATTCCAATCTCAACCAATCCACTGAATTGTTGGATCAGTGTTCGATCAAAGGATGTATCCCTATCCTATGATGGTGGACCTTTGAAAATACAGCAGAATCTCAATCACATTTACCATAGCGAAAAGAAGTATTATTAAAATAACAAAAGAAATATTTCATAATTCAGAAATATACTCTAAAATACCTGAAGCTTACCAAGTAATTCTATTAGGGTCCAAAACAGATATTAAATTCTATATTAATTTCCCCTCAGAAAATCCTCATCAATATTCAAATTTCCTAATTTATCAAAAAATTGATTTCAATTGGAAATAAAAATTTCTTGAACCCATTCAGCTAATATTCCATCTCCAATATTATCAAAGATTGTAAAGCTTATTATATCTTGAGAAAAATGAGTTGAAAATAGACAGAATATCAACACTAATAAGAGTCTCTTAGCACAAATAATCATGAGAATGATATTTAGAAAAGAATTTTCTATGGGAAATTCAGAAGGCTTTTATTCCAGAAAGTAAGTCTTGAAGATTTATTCAATTAACCTATATATAACGATGAATTCATTTATACAAGAGTCATGTATTGATCCAAGAAAGCTATGAGGGAAAATCAAATAGTTGTTAATTAAGGCAATATTCCAGCATTTTGTCAAACTGAATGGTTCAAGAATAAAATTAAAATTGTCAATACTTTTACCAATTTTGTCATTAGCAATGATAGAGCTCATAATAAAGTACATAAAGAGGAGTATTATGGAAATACATGGAATCCTGAGCTTTTCCCTTTTTTTAAAAAATATACATGTAAGCCACTTAGTACTCACTGCACAGAAAGGGACCGTGGACTTAGTTTTTGGGACTCAAAAGCTCTTTTGGATTTTTGAAATAAGCCTGGAATCAGGGATGTACTTCAGAAGACTGAAATAACATCAAATAAAAGTACAAATCCATCAAATGAGATTAGCAATAATAGATTCATAACCAATCTTGGAGATAGCTTTCAAATAAGAAAGAAGACCTTCAATAGGGAAGAAATTTCTAGATCTATCACCAAAAAATATTAGAAAAATAGTACAGCTGAGAAGGAGGGAAAACACAGGAAAAGAGGAATTCATTTATATATACTTTTTTATATTATGAGAACTCTTGATCGCTTTTAATTTATTGTTATATTTTCAAAAAAAATCACATGAATATTTTCCTTTACAAAAAACCTACAGAACTATTCAAATAAATTATTTCTAAGCAAATATATGACAAAATTAAGGTTTAGTTCGTATGGTACCCTTTCCTCTATGTTTGAAGTAATATCAAAAATTGATTTTTTTTGAATATGTCGTAATTTTTGGGGGGTCTTCATCTTAAAGAATATCCAGAAATTTATCTTCAAATTTTTGAAGAAAATTGATTAATATAAAACAGCTGAAAAACAAATTAGAAAAACTCAGGATTCCTTGTGGATTCCACATTTCACTCAATGATAACCAATATCCTTACAAAAGACAAAATCCATGTATTAAAGAGACTTGTAATCTTTTGAGACAATTTTTAAGGCTATTGTTATCTACTTGTTGAGGTTTAATTACTTGATATGCTGGAGAAATGTATGAATAAACTACATATGCCAGGTTGGAAAGTAATGTTTTATTTTTTGAATAAAATCCTCATGGAATTTAGGAACTCTGAGATCTCCGGTGAGAATTCAAATCATGAAATGAGACCATGACATTCATATTAAACGTAATAATATTGTTTTAACTGAAAAAGATTTGAATGTACATTGAGTATCTATGTGTAGTAATATAGAAAAGTATCAAAGTGTATTAGAAAAATTGAACTCTTGAATAAATACGATTAATACCTATTCTCATGGTAAAAGTACTTCTCTAAATATTTTTCTGGCTTTTGTAATCTAAATATTAAGAGCTCATAAATAGATTCGATAAATTAAATCCTCTTCTTTATTAAAATTTCTTCACAATATCATTATGCAAGAGGTTTAGATCATGTAGAATCCCTTTTCAGTGAGGATATAAATGACTGAATACTTTCCTTAGAAAATATTTCTTGTTTTTATCCTCAATAGGCTCATTCAGCTCTCCTGTTGGGTTTCCTTCTTATGAGGAATATTTACACCTTATCTATGGTTTTGAAGAATTTCGCACTGGTGAATGAGGAGGACATCTGGATAATTTTGGAGTTGAACCCTCTCTTGTTCCTATTACCTGGTCTTCGTTCTGAAGGCTCTTTGCGTCATTTCTTTGAGGATTAAATGTGTCAGATAGCTTCTTTATTTAATACAGTACATATCTCATATCCTATTTTGCCTTTTTATTTCACGATTAGGTTTTTTATGTTATTTAATTTTCCTAGTTAGCTCCTTTTGTTTATACAAGAGATTATACGTGGTCTCCTATTCGAATCTAGCTTTCTTCACTTGAGTTTCCTTCAGACATGGCTGGTTGAATTTTTTTTTTATTTTTTCACGACTTTACTCTTATGTTATTACAGCTTTCAGTTTATTTCTATATAAATCTTCATGGTATTCATTTTAGGTACAATATAATTGACACCCCTTGTTTGAACCATGAATTTGTAACTTGTAATTTATTTTAGGTTTTAATTCCGTGTATCTGATGAGATAGTAACATTAAGATATTCATCATTCCATACCTCCAGTCCGAAATATCCATATTTTTAGAGGTGATTAGAAAACTTTTTATATTTTCAAATGAATGTTTAAAATCAACCGAAATTTCAAATCTCTTCTGGTTTTCTAGTAATTATGAAATATTTATACAAGGAATCTGGATTATATTTCTTCTGGGGCTTAAATATTCTCCACTATGTGGTTAATTCTTCCTTGAGCTTGGTTGAGTTTCTTTCTTCATATCCCTTCATTGCTTCAATTTTACCTATTACCTCTTTATAATATGACTTGAATAGGACCTGTCTTCCTATATTTTCTCCAATGGCACCTTCAATTTAAAAAGCTTATTCTACTCTCGTTATTGAATTTCCTGCTTTATTTCCATAAAGAGCAAAAATGAAATTTTTATCCTTATTATTACTACAAAATTATTAATAATTTTAAAAATAATATTATTGGTATATATTAGATTCTATATGCTGTTAGCTGGGTAGAGGTGACTCCAGGTCCAGGTTTAAATTCTGATTCTTACTCTTTAGATATAAAATTTCTTCGTATTTTTGGCTTACAGAGTCTGAATCTTGGTGTAAATGATTTTAATTGTCTTCTCTTTCCTTTCTCCTTAATTTGAGATAACTAAAGGGCTTCAATTTTTTTATGAGACCTTGAATTGTTTCAGTTGAATAATAATATTCACGTTATTCAGAATACTTCTCTTGAAAAGAGCTTTAAGGTAGTGGTAGGAAATTTGATATTAATTTCTCATACATTTCTTCTATTATATTGTTATTTAATTTGAATTACCTTTCTTGGTAGTAAATTAATATAACAAATAGCATATTGCAATTAATGTCCTGTAGGTGTTAATGATCTATGAGGGTAATAATAATGATATTTTGCAGATGTTGATTATTAAAACGTTTAAGATGGAGATAAATTTTTTGATTTCTTGTTCGATTACAGGTTTATTTGAAGTTTAAGGTCGAGTTGGTGACTTAGGATCAATCTGAAAAGCTCCTAACAGGAAAGAATCCGAATTCCAATTTTCGCACACAAGATGCAAGATAATCCTCTTTTTGGGATAAAAGAAGCAGCATCTGGAAGGGGAAATTGGAAAAAATTCTTTTGACATACTATTTTGAATCTTGAAAATTGATTGAATTTGGTTCTAGCATAATATATAATTCCCTTTGTAAGAGTTTTGGAATAACTTGACAAAATCTCAAGAATCTATTTAGCTCATTTGATGGTGGCTAGATCAGAAATTTTCATTCAACTTCCTTTTATCATAGCTTGATAGGTAATTAAGAATGGTTAAACATAACCTTGAAGGAAAAACCAGGATGAGAATTAAGAAATGTAGGTGAATTTCACCAATAAAAACTGCCCATACATGAGGATGTGATAGGCCACAAATAGAAAACAAACTGAGAGAACTATTATAAAAACAAATCCAAAAAAGACAAATGATATTTTTTGAATTTATTTTGATATTGACAAATTTCTTGTATGTTAATAATCAATTTCAAAATTAAATTGCTTTGGTTAAGTATAACTAAGATAAAAGTTTATAATTTTGGGATAAATATTGTGTCTTGACGATTATAATAAGAATAAAATAATATGGGGTGAAGATTATTGATAGAATATTTCTTTCAGTAAAGCAAATATTGATAAAATTTTATAATACTAAGAATAGATATTCTATTTAAGGGCTTTTAGCTACTCTTGCTATAGAAAACCTCATGTTTAGTTAATAATAATTTGATATATTCATAATAATATTTAGACTAGGCTAGCTGCTATTTTTTATAAATTGGCAAAAAAACTAGAATAAGTTTTGATAGATAAGGGGGTTTCCTCAGAGAAATATCAATAAGCCATGTTTTTTGATTGAAGTATATTTAAAAGATGAGGTAAAATTCCAAAAATGGGGAGAGAGGTCCTCTGTTTAGCTTATGAGCCATCCATAGGAGTGTCACAAAAGGGGTCAGGTCTCCATTATCTGGTTTTATCATGGAACCTGTTTCATGAGATAAGGGTTCAAAGTATTGAATAAGGTGACCTGTGTCCTTATTAAAATATTGAATATTTTAGAAAACCTTAATTTATCAACAGGGTGATTTTTAAAATTGAATGTGAAATTATCTTGACTCAATTGAGTTTCTTGATCCTTTATCCCCTGATTGATACTGATCCATTCAATTGTTTACTAATAAAACTAAGTCTATTGAAACCTTTTTATCCCTACCCTAGCTATTTAATATTAAATGTAAATATTCATGAAATTTTTTCTTTTGTCTCTCCTTTCCACTTTTAATTAGTCATTCCAATTCCTTCGATATATCTATATAAGTATTGACTTGATGTCTCAAAAAAAGATAATGATATCTCTCCTTTTAATTATAGATTTCATACTTAATATTGAATTCACCCATCCCGAATGAATAAAAAAAGGCCATAACCAATAATACAAAGATCAATGTTGACAGAAATGGGTCATACATACTCTATAAAGTATTTTTAATGTCATTTTTATTCCTTAGTTTTCTACTTTTATTTAACCATGATGAAGTGTTAATAAAATATCTCTCCTTTTACTTTGTAAATCAAGCCGCATTTCAATTCATTCATGAATAATTTCCTTTTTCTTTTACCCCTATTGAAATATAGCTCTTAAATAGAATTATCACTTCCTGAATTATTGCATAAAAAATACCTACGTGATATCAAGTCACATTAACCTGGATTTTTTCAGATCAGCCTAGCTATTCTCATGTGCTGAAATATTTATCCAGAAAAAAATGGGGCTTTATTTATAGAATACTTTGATCTAAAATAAACTCTGGGTTGATTCAGAATCAACCCTGTGATAACTTAACCTAAAAAATAAATTTATTTCAAATAAAACGTGGGATAATTTAATTACGCATTGATTTTTATTTATTTATTATCATTTGAAATGAACTACTCATTATTTGGAATGAGATTCCACATCATGTGGAATCAATTACTCATTATGTAAAATTACTTCTCCATACTTTTGATATCAAATAGACCTGCTTCTAATATTCAATGAAAATATTTTTTATGTTTAATAAACATAGCCCCGAGTTTGAATCAAGCTATTGTATCAAGATTCTTCCAGTTTATTATAGATAAAAATTGCAATAGATAAGAGAAACGAGTTTATTTTAAACTAAAGCAGGTGAGTGTTACTTGATATTACATAGAAAATAGTGACTCAATAATGCAGGAGGTGAATATTTTATAAGTCACTATAATAGCTCAGACCTTTTCTTCTCCAAGATTATTTTCCTACCAACATAGAATTCTTTTTCTGAAGAGAACCAAGATTACGAGAAATACAAAGAAGTTGGGAATGATCCTCATTTTGAGAAAGTAAATACTTAAAGCGTTGTAGTGCTTAATTTTAAAGTTCTGTTTCAAATCGTAAGAATTGGGTTTTCCCATCTGTAAGGATTCATAGTCTCAAATCCAGGTGAAATATAGCTATACACCCTCAGGTTAGCGTAGAATAATACCTGAACTCACACAAAAAATTGTTTCAAAATGGAAAAAACATCATTTTTAGTCCATTAAGCCAATATTGTATTGGAACTCCATAATAAGGAAAGGGAATTCATCAGGAAGCAGTTTCAATTTTTTGAGTGTATTTGAAGCATTTTTACGCTGATGTGCCATAGGAAGATATCCTTCCCTTCCTAATTTGACAAGGTATATTTAAATTAGTTTCAAAATAAAGCTTTATTAATAATATGGATGTCCAAAAATGTAGTTATGAACAATATCCAATAGGATTGATCTTTTCTTTATTTAAAACTGAAAAAATGAATTTTTTTGGAACATTGAAAAAACTGATTTTTCTAAAATTGAGGAATATAAAAAATGTTCCAAAGAATTGAAATTACATTCAATAAATAGAAGAAAATGGAGAACCAATTTTTCATATAAAGCCCTAAAATTCGTATTTGTTTTTAATAAGTATTACCGCAGTTTATTTAAAGAAAGAAAATTAAATTTCATATGGAATAAGAGGAAAAATATTCACATTGATAATATAAGGAGTAGAGCCACTTGAAATTTAATCATGACACACTCTATAGAACCTATCAGTATTCCCAATAGATTTGGGGCTTAAAATGATTTGGTGTTGGATAAATATGTTAGCACATTTAAGGCCCTGAGGAATATTTTACATTCTCATCAGAACATATATATTTCCCCACTGTAAGTTAGTTTTAAATAGGATAAAGGCTTAACAGAATGATATTAATTTGAATAATATTTTGAAAAATACTTTAAATTATAGATACTGTAGAACCATTGAATTCTACACCCAATTATTTAAGATAGGGTCTCTTTAATATCTATGAAGCAGTAATTACAAGCTAGAACTATCACTGTTACTATATGATTTTTCTATGAGAAATTTCATAATATTAATTAAAATCAAGATTACTATTACTTTCCTCAGACAAAAAGTAAGTATAATAGCCACAAATTAATCTAATTATCAAAAGAATTATATAACAAAAGAAGAATTAATTATTATGAAATAATTGAATGATGAAAATTTTCTTAATAATTATAATGAATTAGAATTATTATATCATCACTAAAGTCACTGAAAGCTATAATAATAGGAAATATGAAAACTGTTAATGAGACCATTTTATGTGGAAAATAATAATACTTTTTGTAAAAGAAATTATCACACATACTGTGTAGAGATAATTCTTATAGATAAATCATATAAAAAATAATACTAGTAAAAAAATATAGAATATTTAGAGAAAAACTTACTTATAATATTTATTCAATGAAATAAGCCAAACAGAAAAAGTTACAGTATTAAATAATGTTTATAAGTGAAAGCAACACCAAACATAAATATTTCAAAGGAATAAAGCATATTTTTTTATGATAAAATAAGATTTAGGAGATCTTATAGGAGTCTTTGGATTTTAAAAGATATTTAAAACAACAATTGTATAAGATAAAATGAATCATTGGTGATTACATAGATATAATCCAAATTCTATGATTTCTATTCTTTATTTAGAATTATAAGAAATAAAATAAATTGAGAATTACTTTAATAATATGATTTGATATTTCATAAAACTCATCCAGTTTAAATGTCTAATTTGATTTCTTGATGATGATGATGATTTAAAAAAACAGTGACACAAAGACTCTCTTTATGCTTTCAGAGAAGCTCTCATTATCAATAATAGATATATAGGGTGTTCCCAGATCAAAACTGAAAAACCATGCTTTAAAATAAGGCTCTTAAGGTAAGGTAACTTATTTTCTATTTCAATTTAAAGCTACCAGTGTTATTCTTAACTCAAAGTAACTTTAATCCTCATTTAAGCTTATTGGTTTTAATATAAGATTAACTTATTTATGTAAAATTTTATTACATAAAAACTTTAAAGCAAAAATCATCTGAAAAAGGATTTCAATTAATTTTTAAATAAATGTTAATTTTCTGTAAGAATAATTAGAAGTGATATTTTTAAGGATAAATAGCAAAGAATCTCACTGATAAGAGATATTCAAAATTTAATTCATTCACAGATACCATTAATTCCTAAGCTGTGTGAAACTTTCAAGTAAATACATTGAGAATTGGCTTTTCTATTAATCTTGAAGTTATTGCTATTTTTCCATGTAAAATTAGCAATACACACTAAAATTGAGCTTTTGATAAGGTTTCAATTATTTAAACTTCAATTTTAGGCACATTTAAACCTTATTAGGCTTAATTAAGCTCTGATGGTTCTTAAAACCTTGATGACAAGCCTGAATATAGGTATTCACCTTTTCACAGCTTGCAATTGGGGTCCAAAAGAGGAATGAACCAGTTTAAACCTGAATATTCAATCAAAGTCTAATCTTGAAGTTGAGATAAGGTTGAAACTCTTTCAAAACAGGAGTAAAACCTTATTTGTGTTCTTGCAGATCCCAAAAGCTTCAAACCCTGCTTCTCTTTGCATTTTTTCATTTTTCCCACCTCTTTGTTTGGATTTTCCCTTTTATTTACTTAGATCCATATAATGGCTTTAAAGCAGTTTAAATTGAGCTTGAGAAGCATTCACAGCCTCTATGGCAAATACTTATCTCATTCAGTAAGTATACAAAACACCTTAATTTCAACTTAATCTTTGTAAGTTTGCATAAACATTATGCAACTTTAAAATTAAGCTTAAAATTAACAATTCAAAAATTTTCATAAAAAATTTCAAATTGTGTAGTTGTAATTTTATATTCCCAATTCTCTTGATACAGGTGTACCCTAGGTTATTTTTGGTGTATAATAAAAAAATGACATATCATTTAACATGTTGTTCATAAAAAATAAAGCTAGAGTCATCTTTTGTTTTTTGAGTTCATTGGATAGGTCTGTTCATTGCTAAATAAAATATATGAAAAGTTATTTGTGGCCTTATGGGTATGTCATACATACCTTACAGGATCACAGTCACAGGGTAAAATAGCATAAATCTATATCAAAAGGGATATACTGTTGGAAAATAGTTTTCATGAGTATAATTAAGGCCTTTGTTGCTTTAATTACCAAATGGGTTACTATAATAATCAAAAATAATTTGATCCAAATATCTTAAGGGTTACAATTTTTGAGAAAGTAAATCCATGAAAGAATAAGCTTGTAATATGATAGGGTTTTTTCCCTAAGGGGATAGCCCCCTTTCACCTAAAATTATGTTGGAAAGAGAGGTATAAACTCTTTCCATGATTAAAAATTGAAATTTCTTACTCTAGTGGATGGATTGTGGCTTAAAACAGCCAATAATTCAAGTAATGATCTTCAGATGTGGATTTCAAAACACATCCTACCCATTTTCGCCCATACAGGGTGATACTTTAACCAACGGCAGGTTTAGGATCCTTTCAAAAGCTGGGAGGAATTATATTCCGTCTTAAAACATTCATATGACTCTTATTTGTCATTTTATGAGTAATAAAAGTATAAGTATCATCTTAATGGATTTGATTCCTCATAATATAATTATATGTGAGGGTATCCCACATTACTACCACTTACAGGAGGTTATGGAATTTTGTCTTCAATATTATGAGTAATTATGGAAAGAAACTCTTTTTAAAGCTTTGAAAACTCATGATTAAACTTCATGGGAAGCTATCCAGAAAAACCATTTGTTGTGGGATTTTAATATCAAATAATCTACATAATTTCCAATTATCAAGGTAAAGGAATAAAGAGTGGCTTCAATTGTAGCCAAAGCTGCGCTATAAAAGTTAATTACACCCTTTACATACTTTAGCCCGAATAAATGAAAGCTATACATCATCAGCAAAATATTTTTTCTCTCTAAAGATTGAAATTCTCTTCTCTTGAGTGAAACGTTCTGTTAACTTTTTGATCTTTGAGAGATGTGGGGCTAAGGGTGATAGTATTTTATATATTTGTATATATTAGCCATTTGAAATAAAATGCTACTTGATAGGTATCTCATCAAAACTTTAGAATCTAGATGAAGAGTGAAAATTAGTAGGATTCTTTCTATTCCTTTAAGGAGTAGTGGTAAGGTATATATTGGTCAAGTGAGAATCTTATATTGAAGCTAGTACCATAGCATATCCTTCCTTTAAAGAATTAATAATCTCCGCATTATTGGTATGTGATTCAAATTAAAGATTTTTGATGAGGTGAGAGTTAAGGTTTATTCTCAGGAAGATTTTAAAATTTCAAGATAATAGTTATTTACTATTTCTTAGTGGTAACTATGATAATATCTTAAAATAAAATGCTTACTATTTTAGATAACTACCTGTAAAGACTGCCTTTTTCAAGTATTGTGTTTGGTATTTGTGGCCATGTTTCACTTTGATTGTTTTAATTGAGGATTAAGTTGTGTATTTCACTCATTTAATTGGATACCATATTTTGTGGTATTTTGTTTTTCATGATTTTTCTCCGGTTTTGAGTCACAGGCTCAAAATTTCTATTTGAGGTAATATAATAGGCTTTTTGCCCCTAGAGGTCAAATAATAATTATCAGGTAAAATTGAGAAATTTTCAGAAGGTTTCAGTTTTAGCTAAAAATTGATAATAATGAATGAAATTAATGCTATGCCATGTGTAGCTCAAATTGAAAGAATTTGGAGATACTTGAGGTGTGGTGTGTAAGCTCAAGCTATCTTTGGATTCAACCTACAGGTGGTAAATCCTCCAGACCCTTTTCCCAAAAAAAAAAGAAATTTACATATTAGTCCTTAAAATAAGCTAATGGAGAAGCAATAATTTATCCAAAGGACGAAATGGGATCCAAAGAAATTGCTACAGGCTACCCAGAATGGCTTTCATATGAATAAAGTGGGTTTATATCTCATCAACCCTAACAAAGAATTTGTGGCCAACTTAAACTTCTGATTGTCATTTGAATTTAAGATTGACTCTGTTAGATAATATTGAAAATACTAAATCTTTATAGTGAAATAGTATGATAGTTAAAATGAAGATATTAAGCCTCTACTACTGGATATTTGTAAATTTCAAAGATGTTTAAAAGTGTAAGCTCATTAAGAATAAATTAAAATTCTATAATTGTAAGATGTGGATATGAAACTTTGATTAAAATGAAATTTTTTCCTGTCCTCAAAGTTTTTATAGGGTAAAATAAAGTAAAAAGAGTAATTTTAACAGTTTTAAACATACAACAAACTATAAGGTGTGGATATGAAACTTTGATTTTTAATCAAGTACTTTTCCTGTCCTCAAACTTTTTGAAAGGTAAAATTTGATTGAAAAGGGTAAATTTTAAGAGTTTGAAGAGAAAACACACTAAATTAATTCTTTTAACTTTTTTAGTAAGAAATGAATATTAGAAAGATTTATTGTTTTGACAACAGTAAAAATTTATCCAAAAATACTCTACAAGAAATATTTATGGCTACAAAAGAAATTTCTTCAAGAGAAATGTCAATTGGAACTAGTTGAGAAAAGGACTGCAAGAAATTAATATGAGAACAGAGTCTCTAAAAAGAATATCAAAGAGAAAACATTCCTAAAAGAAACCAGAATAAATTTGGAAACAAAGTAACAATGCTAACAGTGATGAAATATGCTTTAGCTCATTTTTGTGGTGGCTCAAGGGTAAAAGTAATTATAAGAGTTACAAAAAAATTATTCTAATGATTTTTTCAAGTGGTAAAAAGTCTTTAAATGATCAAAAAACACTTGTTGTCATATTTTATTTATATTTTTGACAGTTTTTAAACTAATTGTAAAAGAAAAAGATTCCAACATGAAGAGAAAAGAGGGGGAAAGGAGATATTCTTTTATATCCAGAAATTTTCTTACTCCAAAAGTAAAATTTACTCTAATAAGTCGTGAGAAACACACTGATGACAGAAAAGCCAATTATGGCATCATTGAACCCTGTTTTATAGCAAAAAAGGGCTTGTTTTAGCAATTTTTTGCTATTTCTAGCCATTTTAGTCAATTAAATAAGCCATTCCTATAGTAATACCCATTTTCAAACATCAAAAACACCTCATGATTTGTTTAAGAGGCCTCAAATCCAGTTAAAGCTGCTTTAACCCAAAGGTAGTTTTACCCTTTTGGCAACACTTAAAACTGGCCTGGTTGGTATCAAAACCTAATCCCCAATTGAATCACAGACCCTGCAGCTCAATTCCAGGCCAAAGGTGATGTACATTTGCATTGATTTTGAGATCTCATCCCTGTAAGCATAAAATTTGAAGGAGTCTAACACCCTTGGAGCCAAGATTCCTTTCCCCCAAAATTAATCTTTCCAATTTTATTTTTCTTTAATTCCACATCATGTATTATACTAGAAATTTTACACATGTAATTCAATTAAAATTTACAGTGCAAAACGTTAGTTAATGATTGAAAATATGTAGATCCAAGTTCACTTATGTAATACACATACACATTTTGACATCTCAATTCAAAATACTTGAGTTCCTTATAGCTTCTAAATTAAACATCACACCTCAATTTGAACACAAACATTTATGGTTAACACCACATGTGGTGAGATTCATATTAAAGCTTTGGATATTTTCATATTTTCATACATGAAATAATAAAAACTTAATTCAAGCTTATTTAGAGGTGAGTTTCAGAATCTTCACTCAGAGGTCACCCCACATTAGTTTTTATAAAGAATTTGATGGTGATATAATTCTCATAGGCTTTTTTATTGGGAAAAAATTTATAATAATTTTTATTAATTTTTTTTCAAAAATATTTCAATTTTAATATTTTTGGTGAAATTTTTTTTTTGCTTAATATTTCCAAGTAAAAGTGTATTTTCACAATTTTAGATTTTAATGTAATCTTAATTTTGAATAATAATTGCTTTGTATTTAATATTCATTTTTATAACTGAATTTTATTCTAATATTTTAAATTAAATTTATTATTTATGGTCTTTTGGTTTTATCAGAATACCTCTAAGGCTTGGATTCCCTCCACCTAAAAAAAGAATATTACTTTGTAATATTGTTATTTATAGTCTATCTGAACCTTCTGAGAAGCTTGGTAGCTTCAGGTATGTCTTTCTCTGCTAACCATTAATCTTCCCAAGTTGGGTCACCATACCCAACAAGGTATTTCTTTTCTTTGAGAACTTTGGTCATGTTCTTAGTACCAGTTACTTCAACAGGAGGTATATGCTGGGGAGATTTAATCCTTAAGGGGAATTTTTCAGAATCACCAGATTTGTAAGGCTTTATTGAGCTTACTGGAAATGTATGGTTCTTACCACTAAGTTCCTCAGATAATGTTACTTCAACAAGCTTTTTTCCCATGAAGGGCTTTGATAACAAAAGGGCCTGCAAAGGAGTCTTCAAGCTTTTTGCATCCTTTGATGTCATTGTAGTCAGTGATGGAAACAAGTACCAGATCTCCTACTTTGAATTCTGGAGTAGCATGTTATTTATCCCATTTGTCTTTTCCATATGCGAATGAGTCCTCCATGAATCTTAATTCATGCTTTCTAGCTTTTTATAGTACTCCTTTGAAGCTAGTAGATGTGGGATGTATTCAAACCAAGTCTTTACTAAAAGAACTCTGGGGTAGTCTGGGATTCCATCCTTTCTCTAGAATCACAGGAGTTTTTGTCAGCCTGTGACTCAAAGCCAGAGCACAAGCATGACAGCCAAAATACCATAAACCAATGGTATAGCCAAAATACCACCAAAACATGGAACTGAGCCAAATTAGCTCAGAAGGTATCAAAAGAAAGAGGAAACTCACCTCTTCCTGAAAATATAAGTCCCATCACCATAAGACAAGAAATAACAAAGTTATTCCTGCTCAAAGTTATTGCTGAGCATAAACCTTAATTTTCACCTCTCATCTAAAATCTAGAAGGAGAGGCTTAACCCCATCAAATGGGTATTCAAAATGAAGCTCTAAGCCAGGGCTATCTAATGGTGCCAGCCAAACTGAGCTAGCACCAGTATTACTTGAGTTATGGTCAAATTCAGACCAAATAAGGGTGAACAAAACATTCACCTCTCATCTAACTTTTACAGTTTTAGTGTGAGATACTTAAAGTGGGGTCTTTTTGGAAAGAGCACAATCAGGGCTATCTGATGGTGCCATCCATTTCCTCATAACTCAACTACAACAGAAGTTATTGGCCAAACAAGCTTAATACAGCTTTTGACCAGACCACGCCAATGTACAAACATACTTGTACATGGGATAACTTTGTCATATTTAATTATAACCATGTCAAGTTGGGTACCATTGTGTAGAGCCCATACAAAGCTATTCAATGAACCAACTTTGAGCTTGATATCTCAAAACCTGACAGAGTTATGACCATTTTAAGGTCAAAATCCACCTGCTGTCAGATACAGCCTTACCATGGGATAATATCCCATAACCATGAACCTGAGGTGTCAAATAGACGAAGAAGCATGTTTTTACTTCAATACCTCATATGTCAGTCAATACTGGGGTCCCATACAGTTTCTGTACAGCATTCTACGCGTCATACACGTCAGAATCAGGCTGTGAGGTCCCCAGATGAGAATTTTCACCCTGTATTGGTGAAAACTGCCCAGATGTGGTTTCAAAACCACATCTGAGCCCAATACAGGGTATACAGGCTGTTTGCAAACCACAAGCCTGTCATAGAGAGTGAAAAATCTTCACTTCCTCTACGTGGAAAGGTCTAGCAGCCTTTCCACCTCAATTTCAGGATAAAAGGAGGGCTTTTCACAGCCAAAAACCTTTCCTCATCCTGCTCTTGAATAACCTACGTAGTAAACTGTCAAAAACAGCTTTACTCTTGGTTAAATAATCAGGTATACTCTTAATTTAAAGTATTGTAGTCTTTATTATTGTAATCCAACAGGTAAAGCTGCACCCAGGGCTTTCAACAGCGCTCACCACCACTATATCTCTATAGTAAAGCCCTTTAAATCTTAAATTAAATCATTTATTATCAATCTTATCATCCTTTAAAACCATTTTTACCGTGTCACAGTCATAGTTAAAGTTTGTAAATACTCATATACACCTCTATCATAGACTCAGCCTGACATTTTGGGGGCCTGGCCGTGTTTTTTTTGACTTTTTTGGACCTTACAAGTAAGTCTTTTATCTTTTTTATGACTTATTAACACCGTGTTTTATCTTTTTTAGGCGTAAATTCCATTTAAATATATATATTTTATATATTTTTATCTTTTTTTTATATACTCATATTATAAAAGAGTATTTTTCACGTGGCTAATACCCACTGAAAATAATTATTTTTGGCGTGTTTTGTATATAAAAACACATAAGCCATCAATAAGTCCTGTATTCTTGACTGAATAAGGACACCTCTGACTGAAAAACCATCAGTTGAGGCGTGGATTAAGTGTATGGTTGACTCAATAACACTTATACAAAACCACTTGTACAGAATACACTTGAAAACCACAAGTGTATCTGTGGGATACTGGCACACAAACAGTGTGACAGGGTACCAAAAAGCTGTAATTCTGACGTGGAATTGTTAATTCAATTACATTGTCATTATACAAGGGCATACTGTAATAATATACAAGCCCAGAGGCCATTCTTAGACGTGCAAAACCAGCCACTTAAGAAGTCTTAACTGACATAAGCCCTCTTTTTCCTGTTTTGATTCAGTGGAAGAAAACTACATCCCACTTGAAACCCAGTCACAGGCCAACACACCAGTGACACCCTCAGAACCAGAGGGCAGCAAGGGTAAAGGAAAAAGGCTTAGTGAAGGCCTCATTACAGCCAAGAAGTGGACACCAATAGCCACTCAGAGGAGTAGAAAACCACGAAACTCTGCTTCAATACAAGGTAAACCAACCTTAACCACTTGTACAGGGAAGATTACAATTATTAACCCAGTTGTATCCTCCAAAGGCAAACTGCCCAAATCAGCAGATAATAAATTTGTACAAGGCACAGTCAAAGGTAAATACCCCAAGAACATAAAGTTTTTGACTGCTTGCAAACACTGATATGTCCCTTGCATACCTCAGAGACCTTGGCTTCCAAAGGAACCAGCCAGAGGATAGAGCAGGAATGTCTAGAACCAGAAGACCTGAAAGAAGACACATTGGACACAGTGGTGGATGGAAAAACAATGAGGGAGATAATATCAACCTTGCCATTCACACTCCAATTCAACAGAAACCTCAAACCAGAGGACTGGAAGGATATGGATCAAGTTCTTCAAATCCAGCAACTCCTCAAAGATTTGTTTCAATGGAGCATGGACAACAAGAGGTTCAACCTAGCAACTCACTGGGCAGAGCTGGGATCAAGTTGCCAGAAGATCTGTCCCAAAGAGATAGACTTCAAAGACCTTATGGTAATCACCAAGGGTTGGAATCCTACCAGGCAGCACAGACTCCTGGAGGCAAGGGCACAGAGGATAAGGGAGAATCAAGCCACTATCCAAGCTATAGAAGAACAGTTAACCCAGACAGGGCCTACTCAGATTCCTTCAGGTTCACAAGGAGCATGCCAAATAAGCTCTCCAGTGGCTTCACACCATTCAGAAACCAGCAGATCAGTGGCCAAGAGTCACCATTCTTCACAATTCCAGGAAGTTTCCAGGAGAAGACAAGGCAACAAGGGCAAGAACAAAGCCTCCTTCAACCAGAGGAGGAAAGAGTCAGACCCCATGATCCAGAAGCTGTTAGATTTGGTAAAAGAAGTACACAAGAACCAGAAGTAGTTGTAAACCACTCTAGAATCAGTAGTCCTAGTAATAGAAACATTACCCCCACTCAGACTGAAAATAACATTATCACATCTGAGAGTAACATCAACAGTGACACACTGTGGTTACAAATGTCCCAATATGCTGAGCAATCTGCAAAGCAGGCTACAGAATTTGCAGCTGCCCAAGAGAGGATGAGAAAAACTCAAGCCTCATTGGAACAGATAGTTAAAAACCTTCAGGAAGGATATGCTCAACTGAGCAAAGCCTCTGAAGAAACCAACAAGAGACTGAATCAAGTCTCTGAAGAACAACACCATAGTAGCAGGGACAGGGAGTGTCTGAACCAAGACATCAACAAATTGTTTGATGCCTACCATAGCTTAAAGCCCCAACCACAAGGCCAAGCTATGGAGAATCCATATCAACCAGATGACATCAAAGCAGATGCCATGTTGTTGAATAAGGCAAGATCTCCATCACAATACCAGGATGGAGATGGCATGTCTTATTCAGAGAAGGAAGCCTTGAAACAGCTTCCTGAGGCCTCAAACTGGCCCAAATTCTCTGGATCAGGAGAATATGATCATATGGAACTCATAGATTATATTGATGGACTCTTCATTGATGTACCAAGCATACCAGATTACTGGATTACTGCTAGACTGAATGCTGCATTTAAAGGTCATGCAAGTATATGGTACACTGAAATGAAAGAAATCCATGGCAGAAGAAATTGGCCATGGTGGAAGAGTCAAATGATCCAAAAGTACAGTAATGGAACTTGGATATGGCAAAAGACCATTTCATTTGAAAATGACAAATACTCTGTGGACAAAGATCCATATGAGTGGTGTCTTAGACAGTCTAAAAGACTTAAAGCCATTGATCCTCAAATGAACATTCAAATGAGGAATCATAAACTTCTGACACAACTGCCAGGAGAACTAGAGCATGCAGTAAAGTGCACATGCAACCAAAATTGCACTCTAGATGATATAGCCAATACCTTACAAGACATAAGGAAAAGGACTAATATAGGGAAATTCACCCCATATAGAAGCAATAGTTTCAAAGAAAAACAACCTTTCAGGGTAGAGTTTAAAGACAAAACCAGAGAAAGAGTGGCAGAAGTGGCAAAGAAGAAGAATTCTTGTCACAATTGTGGTTCAACAGACCACTATGCCAACAACTGTCCAAAAGCAAAGAAGAAAGTCTATGCTATAGAAAAAGTCCCTGAAGAAGAACCTCCAACAGAGGATTCTGAATCAGACTCTATGGGAGATGCCATCAGAGAGCTATCTGATGATGATAAAGACCCAAGAGAGGAACTTCTAGTGGAATACCAAGAGGAAACCCCGTTGGAAATCCAGGATATACAGTTGGAAGCAGGCATGCCACAAGACACTGCCAACAAGAACTTGTGTAAACATACACAGGATGGACAAACATTCCTGGTTACACCAACCAAAGGAATGGCATATATACATGGAACAGCCACAAAAATGACTGTATGTATTGACAATGCTCAGCACCCACTGATCATTGACAGTGGAGCACACTGCTCCATAGTGGCCAGAAAGTATCTGGATAACCACTTCCCAAACTGGGAAAAAGAACTCTTGCCCACCAGGGCAAAGAACTTTAAGAGTGCATCTGGAAAGATGACCTCTATTGGGACAATTATCAAAGAGATAATTATACCCCACAGAAAAGGTAATATCAGACTCAACCCAGAGTTTGTAGTGCTTGAAGATGCCCACATCCAAGGGTTTTTACTGGGAACAGATTACCAGAGGATGTATGGCATAGATATTTACAACAGTAAAAATAGGCATATTACCATTGGTACTAATAAGGAAAAGAAATTTTCTCTTGATATATACCAGATATCTTCTCAGGACCCACTGGAAGAACTTCTGAAAGAATTCAGAGAGGGACAGTTTAGCACTACCCTCACCAGTAAACAAAAGCTAAGTTTACTGAAGATGCTGAGGAAGAATAGACCAGCATTTGCCATTGGTGAAGAACCATTAGGCAAGATCAAAGGCCATGATATAGAACTATATCTGGATGTAGAAAGGCCTTATCCACCCATGTTAAGGAGACCTCCTTACCCAGAAAGTCTGGAGACCAGGAAAGAGATTGAGAAACATATCAATGAACTCCTGGACATTGATGTCATTAAGAAGATTGGACATAATGAAATAGTGGAAATCACCACTCCTGTCCTGATCACCTGGCATGATGGCAAGTCTAGATTGTGTAGAGACTTCAGAGCCCTGAACAACTACACAAAAGCAGACAGGTATCCTATACCAAGGATACCTCATGCCTTGGATAAATTGGCCAAAGCCAAATACATAACCAAAATGGATTGTATGAAGGGCTTCCACCAAAATGGAGTTAAACCAAACTCCATGAAATTACTCAGAATTATATGCCATATGGGCATATATGAGTACACCAGGATGCCATTTGGCATCAAGAATGCACCAGCCCACTTCCAAAGGATGATGGACACCATATTTCAAGAAGAAATAATGGAAGGCTGGATGGTAGTGTATATTGATGATATCATTATATACTCAGAGACATGGGAAGACCATGTACAATACATAGACAGAGTGCTAAGTAAATGTACACCCATCAATCTGAAAATTTCACTTAAAAAGTGTAATTTTGGCCAACAAGAGCTACTAGCTCTAGGACACAAAGTCTCAGGCCTTAGTCTGGCAATTGACCAGAACAAAGTAGCAGCTGTAATGCAAAAGCCAGTACCAAAGAACATCAAAGAGATGCAATCTTTCCTTGGATTTGCTAGCTACTACAGAAACCACATCAAAAACTTTGCTCACATAACTAGTAGCCTATGCAAGTTATGCTCAAAAGATGTAGTTTTTGAAATAACCAAGGAAAGGAGGGATGCATATGAGAGGATCAAATATGAACTCACAAATGCACCTGTGCTCATCTTGCCTGACTTTGAACTACCATTCAAGTTATATATAGATGCAGCATGCAGCCAAGGCTTGGGAGCAGCCCTTCACCAAAGACAAATTGTGGATGGTGAACCAAGAGATGGTGTAATATGTTACATCTCCAGGCAGCTGAAGGATTCAGAAGCCAGGTATGGGGCCACCCAGACAGAATGTCTATGTCTAGTCTGGGCTCTAGAAAAACTCCATTATTATTTGGAGGGTGAAGTCTTTGAAGTCTACACAGACTGCACAGCCTTGAAGTCTTTACTAAACATGAAGACTACTAATAGACACATGCTGAGATGGCAAATAGCCATCCAGGAATATAGAGGGAACATGACCATCATATACAAAGAAGGTAAAATCCATACCAATGCAGATGGCCTTAGCAGATGGCCACTGGACAATGTCAAAAACAATCCAGCTTATGACCCTGAAGTTGCTGCAAAAATTCCTATCCATTTTATGGAAATAAATAGGAAAAAGAACTTCAGATTCTCTGAATGGGCACCAGGGAGTGGTACCCTTGACAGTGGAAACACTGATTCAGAAGGGACAGAAACCCCCATACTGGGAATAAGTTCCTCAGAAGTGCACAATGAATTTTTCAATGCAGTGCTGAAATCATATGCTAAACACAAACAGTGTAGCATACTACTCCAACTCCTTCAACAAAAATACAGGAGCCCAGAACTGGAAACCCAGCTGGAGGAACCCTGGTTGAGGGCCTATAAGGACAATAAATTCTTCCTTATAGATGGCCTGATTTATCACAGAGAAAAGCACACCAGTGCACTCACAGTGATAGACAGAGACCACATCTCTTTAATCCTGCAGGAATGCCATGACTGCCCCTACATGGGACACATGAGTGAGGACAGGACTAAAGAGAGGGTAGCAAGCACAGCTTGGTGGCCCAAGTGGGAGCAAGAGTTGAGTGAATACATCAACACTTGTGAAAGATGCCAAAAGGCAAATAGAAAACATGGGAAGAAATATGGGCTACTTCAACACATAGAAGAACCCAAACACCCATGGGAAACCATCAACATGGACTGGGTCACAGGACTTGTCCCAGGAGGCAAAGAAAACTACAATGCCTGCCTAATCATAGTTGATAGGTTCAGCAAGAGCATGAGATGTCTACCATGCCATAAAGAAGACACAGCAATGGACACTGCTCTGTTATTTTGGAATAACATCATATCCACCTGTGGAGTCCCTAAGATCATAATTAGTGACAGGGACCCAAAATTCACATCTGAATTTTGGACCAATTTGTATGACATGCTAGGCACCAAGCTTGCTTTTTCCACAGCTTACCATCCACAAACAGATGGCCTAGCTGAGAGGATGATCCAAACAATGGAGGACATCCTCAGGAGGTTCTGTGCCTATGGCATGGAATACAAGGACCATGAGGGATATACCCATGATTGGGTCACCCTCTTACCAGCAGTCCAACTGGCTTATAATACAAGCCAGCATTCTACCACAGGAAAAACACCTGCACTGGTAGAGAAAGGGTGGAATCCCCTTTTACCTGTGGATCACTTGAAGAAAAATCTTCTGACCATCCACCCCACAGCCAAAGACTTCCATGATATGTGGAAGAAAGCCTGTGATACTGCTGCCAAATGCATAGCTGAGGCCAAAGAGTATAATAAGCAGAGGTGGGACAAATCACATATGGAACCTGACTTCAAGGAAGGGGACCAGGTGCTAGTGTCTACACTAAACTTTAACAATCTCAAAGGACCCAAGAAAATGAGAGACTCATTTGTAGGGCCCTTCACTATCATTAAGTTGATAGGGAAGAATGCAGTAGAGGTCAAGCTCACTGAGGAGTGTTCTAGGAAACACCCAGTCTTTCCAGTAAGCCTGGTCAAACCATACTTCCAAACAGAAGAGGATAAATTCCCCTCCAGGAAGAAAAAAATCACTCCACCAGAAATAGTGGAAGTAGAAGACTCTCCTGGACCTGTGAGTAAAATCATCAGGGCCAGAAAAATCAGACTCAATGGGAAGGATCAGAGACAATATCTAGTCAGATTCAAGAACCAGACAGCTGACAAAGACAAATGGTTGGCAGAGGATGCCATACCAGATGGGAACCTCCACTTAAGGAGATTCAGAGCCTCTAGGAGGACTGAACAGTCTCATCAATGACGAGCCTTTTTTAGAGGGAGGGTATGTCAGCCTGTGACTCAAAACCAGAGCACAAGCATGACAGCCAAAATACCATAAACCAATGGTATAGCCAAAATACCACCAAAACATGGAGCTGAGCCAAATGAGCTCAGAAGGTATCAAAAGAAAGAGGAAACTCACCTCTTCCTGAAAATATAAGTCCCATCACCATAGGACAAGAAATAACAAAGTTATTCCTGCTCAAAGTTATTGCTGAGCATAAACCTTAATTTTCACCTCTCATCTAAAATCTAGAAGGAGAGGCTTAACCCCATCAAATGGGTATTCAAAATGAAGCTCTAAGCCAGGGCTATCTAATGGTGCCAGCCAAACTGAGCTAGCACCAGTATTACTTGAGTTATGGTCAAATTCAGACCAAATAAGGGTGAACAAAACATTCACCTCTCATCTAACTTTTACAGTTTTAGTGTGAGATACTTAAAGTGGGGTCTTTTTGGAAAGAGCACAATCAGGGCTATCTGATGGTGCCATCCATTTCCTCATAACTCAACTACAACAGAAGTTATTGGCCAAACAAGCTTAATACAGCTTTTGACCAGACCACGCCAATGTACAAAAATACTTGTACATGGGATAACTTTGTCATATTTAATTTTAACCATGTCAAGCTGGGTACCATTGTGTAGCGCTCATACAGAGCTATTCAATGAACCAACTTTGAGCTTGATATCTCAAAAACCGACAGAGTTATGACCATTTTAAGGTCAAAATCCCACCTGCTGTCAGATACAGCCTTACCATGGGATAATATCCCATAACCATGAACCTGAGGTGTCGAATAGACGAAGAAGCATGTTTTTACTTCAATACCTCATATGTCAGTCAATACTGGGGTCCCATACAGTTTCTGTACAGCATTCTACGCGTCATACACGTCAGAATTAGGCTGTGAGGTCCCCAGATGAAAATTTTCACCCTGTATTGGTGAAAACTGCCCAGATGTGGTTTCAAAACCACATCTGAGCCCAATACAGGGTATACAGGCTGTTTGAAAACCACAAGCCTGTCATAGAGAGTGAAAAATCTTCACTTCCTCTACGTGGAAAGGTCTAGCAGCCTTTCCACCTCAATTTCAGGATAAAAGGAGGGCTTTTCACAGCCAAAAACCTTTCCTCATCCTGCTCTTGAATAACCTACGTAGTAAACTGTCAAAAACAGTTTTACTCTTGGTTAAATAATCAGGTATACTCTTAATTTAAAGTATTGTAGTCTTTATTATTGGAATCCAACAGGTAAAGCTGCACCCAGGGCTTTCAACAGCGCTCACCACCACTATATCTCTATAGTAAAGCCCTTTAAATCTTAAATTAAATCATTTATTATCAATCTTATCATCCTTTATAACCATTTTTACCGTGTCACAGTCATAGTTAAAGCTTGTAAATACTCATATACACCTTCATCATAGACTCAGCCTGACAGTTTTATTGGTACTGGAATGAACAGATGTTTTATATACTAGTTCCAGTGCAGGTAGAAGGGTACAGCAATCATGGGTGAAACCATCAAAAACTCTGAGCTCTAAGCCATATTCACAGAATTGTCTGACCATATCCTCCATGGTTTGGATCATTCTTTCAGCTAGGCTATCAGTTTGTAGGTGGTAAGCTTTAGAGAAGGATAATTTGGTTCCAAATAATTGGTGAAGATTTTTCCCTAGTGCTGAGGTAAATTTGAGATCTCTGTCACTAATAATGTGGGTTAATATTATAGTCCATGATGTTACTCTATTTCATATTAGAATAGCTGTATCCATTGCTGTATTGTCTTGGTGAAATGGTAAAAATATTGCAGTCTTACTAAACCTGTCAAAATTAACTAGTTAGGATTTATAGCTTCTATCACCTCCTAGTGGTAAGCAAGTTACCCAAGGTCCACTGGGTCTTTTATTTTTATAAATGCCATAGTCTTTTTCCCATTGATTTATCTGCTTTTTGACATCTGTCACAGGTTTTGCAATATTATGCAACATACTTTTGACACATTGGTCACCATATGCAGGTCTTAATTTTCTCTCTTGTTCTGTGCTCAGATATGTGTCCTGAGAAGGGGCTGTCATGGAATTATTGCAACACAAGATTGATTAAGGACCTTTTCACAACTGTCATGAAACATGTGTAGTTAGTCCTATGGTAAATAATGCCATCATGTAAATAAAATCTCCCTTCATAATATGACTTCTTCCCTATTTCATCCAAAGATATTATTGAGGAGTTATCTTTAGAGTATTTAATAACTAATTGGTTGTTATTCTTAAATCATTATCTTGAGTATAGCTGTTACTTACTTCCTCAAATAATGTAGTGTTCAGGTCTGTAACACTTATTCCTTCTATTGGCATTTATGGAGACGCTTCTTCTGGTACATAAGCAGTATTTGAAATGTCATTTGGTAATGGCTATCTGAAATTTTGTGAATATTCCCATTTTTGTGCACAATGGTCATATTACCTCTATATTCTTGTATGGCTATTTTCCATCTGAGCATATGTCTGGGGGTGTTTTCATGTTCAGAAGTGATTTAACAGTGTTACAATCAAGTATGACTTCAAAAACACATCCTTCCAGAAAAGAATTCAGTTTTCCTAAGGCCCAGAAAAGACATAAAAATTACATTTGAATTGCTCCATATCTGGCTTCAATTTGTTCTATTTGCTTAGATATAAAGCATATGGGTCCCTCCACAGGCTTATCATTAATAATTTGGACTTGATGAAGTGCAGCTCCTACACCATCTGCTAATGAATTGATATATAACTTAAAGGGTAGCTTAAAATCTGACATCAGTAGAAGTTGAGCAGTGGTTAAATCTTGTCTCAGGGGCTCAAAGGCTTTAACTCTATCAAAAGTCTTTTCAAATACTGTATCTTTTTCACATAGCTTATAAAGTGATATTGCTACTGTTGCAAATTCTTTGATATGTTGCCTTGAGTGTTCTGAAAATCATAGAAAGGATTGGATTTCCTTTTTTTTCTGAGGCATAGGCTTCAATAGTACTTCTGAAAATTTATTTTTTTCAATTCCAAGGGATAAACCAGATACAACATGTCATAGGGATTTAAGTTCTTTTCATATAAAATAAAATTTCTTTCAAGAAATTTTGACATTTATAGAGTCAATTTTTTCCAAAACTCTAGATATCCAATACATATGTTCTTCCAAAGTCTTAGAACAGAAAATAATGTCATCAATGTAAATGATCAACTATCTTTCTTAAAGCTCATCAGGAAATATTGAATTAATCATTCTTTGTAAGTGTGAAGGTTCATCTCTGATACCAAAAGGAATCCTCAAGTATTCATACACTCCACAATTGACAATAATTCTCAGGTATTTTCTTGCTCTTGGTGTCACTAAATTTTGGTTGAATCCCTTCTGGTAATCCATTGTTCTTATTTATACTGCTTGAGATATTTGAGTGAGGGAAATTTGGATTTTTGGTATGGGATACTGGTCTGGGAAAGTGTTAGTGTTTAGAGCTGTAAAGTACCCAACCATCCTGGATTTTACATTATGCCATGCCACTATGACAAGTGTGGTTATTTCTACATCATTGTGGCCAACTTATTGTATTACACCAAGATCCAAGAGTTCTTCAATGTGAAGCTCAAGGGCTTCTCTTTATCTTGGGATTTCTGGTTATGCAGGCTTTCTCAATAGTGGTGGATAATGTCTCTCAATGTTAACATTAATTAATTTCAGCCTCATGAAAAAAAATGTCCCCAATGGTTCTTTATCTGATTTAAATGCTTCTTTGTTGTCATATAAAAAGGCAGAGAGTTCATTTTCCTTTATGTCAGTAAGGTTAAGCCTGACTTCAGCTTCATTCATCTGTTCTAGTTTAAACCTCTCTAACACCAAGTTGGTTGGTGATAATTTATTCACTGAAAGTTGTCTTTCAAAAAGCAAAAAGGAAAATTTCTGATGCTTATCATAAACTATAGGAAAGTATCTGTCTTTTTTGTTATGTAAATCTATGTCATACATTAATAAATAATCATTTTCAAATATTAAATTGGTACCAGAGAAGTCTTCTATAACAAACAAATTCAACAGTAATTCTCAAATTTTCATTGTTATGTGGAAATATCAAACTGGTTTCAAATATTCCCACTGATTTATAGTGGATTGCTTTCACTGTTGAATTTTATGCCATCCATTGGTAATAATTGATCTTCAAAATTTGATACACAGTTTTTAAGGAAAGAATTTCCAATACAAGAGCAGAAGGATCCTGGGTGAAGTAAGATCTTGGTTGGTTTTTTATCAATCACCACTTCTTCTATACAGGAATTTCCTGCTGTATAGCCTTTCCCCCTGTTTGGTTTGGTTTTCATAAGTTGTGCATCTTGAATTTTTGATAAGTTAAATTGACTATTAATCAACTTTGGTATGTGGGAGTAAGATTCCATGATGTAAAATGTGACATTGATTTTTTTATATATCTTTTTTAGATTCAGAAAATATGGATAATTCATCATCTGAATTATCCTCATTCACATCATTTTTTCAACATCAGGTTCCTTTTCAACGTCAATTTCATTGGTTTTCCTCTTTTTGGACATGTATTAGATAAATGTGTGGTTCTTTGAAAAATATGGAATTTAAACCTTGTTTTAAGATTAATTCTACTAGAACCAATTTTCATTATAGTGGCTACTTCTTCTGATATACTTATAATATCCTCTTCTGAACATTGTTCAGCTGTTTGGCTTTTTACAGAATGTTCAAAATAACCTCCACATTGTCTCAGAATATTCATGTGTATCATATATTCTGACATGTTGGGATATAATGTTGTTAGCCTGTACTTTTTTTGGCAAAACCATGGTAAAGCTCAGTATTTTTCAGAATTGAACTTTGTAGATTCAAAGGCTTTCTTGACTTCAAATCTCCAAGGATCATTGGACCACTTGTTTATTATTTGGGGTTTCCACCAAATTCAACTTTGGTGTCCATGTGATTATCTTAACTTGATATACCATCTATGAGCTGACTTGGTAAACAAGGTGTTAAATATTTCTGTTACCAATCTTTTTAGTAATTAAAAGTCTTCTTTCATCATTTCAATAACTCTGATCAATTGCATATGGTCATATTCTCCTTCACCACTGAAGTGAGGCCATTCCTTAATTTTTGGTACCTCTTTCAAACATTTATGGCCCATTGATGGTTCTAGCTAAGGGAAAGAAGTGGAAAATTCATTTTTCATTTGTGAATTTCCTACATCCAATACTTATTGGTTTGAATTTCTTATACCCTTCCTTTTATTTAGAGGTGTAAAATCTATTGGTAAGGTGTGCAGTAATTTTTTAATTTCATTCATTTTACTGGTATTACAATTTGTTCAATTTCTGAATTCATGTTGAAAAGTTTGTATTAAATTTATTTACTCAATTCTATACATTTCTTATTTAATTGTCATTTCCTGCCAAAATTCTGTTTTGGTAGTATTGGCAGAGATAATTTGATTCAATTTCATTGTTAATTTTCATACTTCTTATTGTGGGGTATCAAAGCACTTTTTTCAAGGCAATGATATTTGTCTTCTCTTCATTAAATTAATTTGTAATAGAATAAATAATTCTCTTATTATCTTTTTTAAAATACTTATGGCTTTATTTATTCTTGCTTCAATTATTTAACCAATATTCAATTTAGAATATTTATTTTATAATTCTTTCAAAATGACAGGTTGTTCACTTATTTTATTTGAAAATGAAGTGTCATTGTTTTATGTTTTAATCCTTCTTAAAACTTTCTCAACACACATAAGTGTTTCATTTTTTTGGCTTAAACTCAAATTTCTTCATGAATATTGTTACAAATATTTGAATTTTTATCAGAAATATGACTTTTCACAACATTTATGGCTATTTAAAAATCTGGGATTCCATACAAATTCTCAGAAATCATTTCTGATATTTTAATCTGGCCTCCTCTCTCTTCTGCATTTATATCATGTTTTTGTCCATTTGAAACAAATATTCCATGGAATCTTGTTGAATATTTGGGATTCTGTATCCTTGGCTGTATTATTTTGTAGCTGGTGCTTTTCCCTTTCCCTTTTTCTGATCTTGTGGATGCTTTTTCACATAAGAATTTCTGCTGCTGGCCACTGGGATTAGTTTTGGCACTTTTTTTTGGTGGTGAATGGTTTTTTTCTCTCCATCCTTCCGTCAAAATAATCATGTTCTTCTTTTGCATCAATGGATTCCAACCATTCAGTAACTTGAAAGTATTGGGATGGCCCAGAAACTTTCTTAAAGTCAGGTAAGAGTTTATGCAGCTTTTCCAAAGGTCTTCCAGCATTTGATACTCTTTGTGTTGAAGTGCATTGTTTTATGCCTTCTGGTTGGCTTTTTATATGTCCACTGAGGCTTCTTGTGGTGTTACCAGATCTTTTTGAAGGTAAAATAGTGTTATAAGCTTCAGAATGGAATAATTATTCAGTTTGGGATTCATTTACTGACTGTTTTCCTTGTTCTTCAACTGATTGTCTTCTGCCATAATCACTTCTATAACCTTTTTGGGAACTGCTTGAGGGCTTATAGCTTGCTACTGATCTTGTTGAAGGCATAATTATGAGTAAAAAATCTTAAAAGTAGTAATTTTATGTCAGAAAGCTTACTATTGGCCAAATTTCTTGCTTTTTGAAGAGTATTTCTAATATCAAAATTGATTAATTCAGAAGAAATTGTCTCTTCTTTATTATTCTTAATTATAACAATGCTTCTATTATGGTCAGAATTAACAGTACTGGCTGGGATAATGCTAGTGGCTGTCAATTCTTTTTCAATTTATTCTTCTCTTACCACACTTTAAGACACTAAAATAAACGAAAAAAAGCAATCATTTAAGTGAAAAAACAAATTTTTCTAAAGAGAAATGAAAAATAAAGCCTCACTTATAACATGAAAAAAGATTATTTTTATGAGTTTTTTGAAATTCTAAGTATTTTTATGAATTTTTAAGTTTTCCAATATAAGAAGAAAGATTAGAAAGATTAAACAAATATCTCTCAAGTAAAATATCACAGCTGGGCCCCCAAATGTGAGGTGTGGATATGAAACTTTGATTAAAAATCAAGTACTTTTCCTTTCCTCAAAATTTGTATGAGGTAGGATTTAATTGAAAATAGTAAATTCTAAGGCTTTTAAGACTAAACATTCCAAATTTATTGTTTTTAACTTTTTTAGTATAAAAAAATAATACTCTAAAGATTTTTTGTTTTACCAACCATAAAAAGTTATCCCAAAATACTCTACAAGATATATTTATGGCAACAAAAGAAATTTCTTCAACAGAAATTTCAATTTGAATTAATTGAGAAAAGGACTGAAAGAAATTAATATGAAAATAGAGTCTCTAAAAATAATATTAAATAGAAAACACACTCAAAAGTGACCATAGTTAATTTGGAAACAAAGTGACAAAGTTAACTGTGATGAAAGATTCTTTAATCAGCTTTGGGGTGGTTCAAGGGTAAAAATGATTATGAGAGTCACAAAAAAATGATTATAATTATTATTTCAAGATTCTTAAATGTTTAAAATTATTAAAACAGGTTTGTTGGAATCTTTTATTTATTGTTTTAACAGCATTTAAGCTAATTATAAAAGGAGAACATTCTAACATTAAGAGAAAAGTGGGGAAATGAAGACATTATTTTATAGCAAGAGAGTTTCTTATTCAAAAGTAAAATTTACTCTAATAAATTTTGAAAAAAATATTGACAGCAGAAATCCCTATTATTGCATGATTGGACTCTGGTTTAGACCAAAAAGGGGCTGGTTTTAGCCATTTTAGTCACTTAAATTGGCCATTGCTATAGTAATAGCTGTTTTCAAGCCTCCAAAACATGTCAGAATGTGTGGAAGAAACCTCAAAGTCATCTAAAACTGCTTTTGCTAGGTTAGTTTTAACCTCTTGGAAAAAATTAAGAATTCTCTGGTTGGTATCAAAAACTCATCATCAATTGAGTAACAGGCCCTGAAACTCAATTCCAGACCAGAAGGCATGAACCTTTGCTTGGATTTTGACATCTCACGCCTGTCAGAAAGAAATTTAGTGGAATCCTGAACCCTTTAAGCCAATATTCCTTTCCCCTGAAATAAATCCTTCCAATTTCATTTTTATCTAATTCCTCATGATTTATTATACTAGAGATTTTACATATGTAATTAAATTAAAACTTACAGTACACAACTGTAATTAATGATTCCACATATGTAAATCCAAGTTCACTAATCTAATACACTTGCAAATCTTGACATTTCAATTGAGAATATATCAATCCCTCATAGCTTCTAAATCACACAAAAAAACTCCGTTTTAACACAAATATTGATGGTTAACACCACATCTTGTGTGATTTAAAGTGAAGTTCTGGAAGATTTTTTATTTTCATACAGAAAATACTAGAAACTTAAGTTAAGCTTATTTAGAGTTGAGTTACAGAATTTTCACTAAGAAATGACCCCACCTGATGTTTTATGAGGAATTCAATGGTGAAATAATTTTCATAAGCTTATTTATTGGGTAAAAGCTAATAGTAATTTTTATTAAATTTTTTTCCAAAAATTTTCCAATTTCAATATTTTTGGTGAAAATGTATTTTTGCTTAATTTTTCCAAGCAAAAATGTATCTTCACCATTGTAAATTTTAAATTGTGGTTATTTTTTTACTCACTTTTTTCTTTTTATAATTCAATTTTGCTTTAATATTTTAAAATTGAATGTATTATTTCTAATTATAACATAATTTTATCATTTGTGGTCTTTTGGGTATATAAAAATATCTCTAAGGCTTACACAAAAAAAACTTCTTGTTTTCAACTATATTAGTATAGAAAAATAAGGTTATAAAAATTTATTTTTTTACCAACAATAGAAATTTATCCAGAAATACTCAACAAAAAATATTTATGGCTATCAAATGTGTTTCTTCATGCAAAATTTCAATTGGAATTAGTTGAGAAAAGAACTTCAGGAGATTAATTTCAGGAGAAAGTGTCTAAAATGAGTATTAAAGAGAAAAAAAACCAAAAGTTATCAGAGTAAATTGACAAACAAATTTACAAAGCTTGTAGTGATGCAAAATTATTTAAGTCAATCTCGGAGTGGCTCAAAGCTAAAATGACTATAAAGAGTTACAAAAAAGTGATCATAATAATTTTTCATGTGGCTAACAGGCTTTAAATGATTTATAACAGGTGGTTGAAATCTTTTTTGTCTTAAAATCACTTAAAATAACTAAAAAAGGAAAAGATGGGGGAAAGAAGACATTCTTTTACAGCCACCAATTTTCTTCAAAATTAAGATATATGATAATCAGTTGTGAAAAACAAAATTCAAGCAGAAAGCACAATTATGAAGTAACTGAACCCTTTTTTGAAAAAAAAGGGATTATTTTAGCCATTTTATTCTTTGAAACCAGCCATTGCTATAGCAATAGTTGGTTCTAAGCCTCCAACACATGTAATAATGTGTGTAAGAGACCTTCAAAAGAGTTAAAACTTGTTCTCTAAATGTTTTTCACTTAAAGATAGTTTTAACCTCTTGGAAACAGTCAAATCCTCCCTGGTTGATATTAAAACCCCATCATAAATTGAGTCACAGATCCTGTGATTAAATTCCAGGCCAAAAGTAATGAGCTTTTGTGTGAAGTTTGTGGAGTCTGGCACCCTTGGAGCTAATCTTCCTTTCCCTGCCAAAATTTAATCTTTCCAATTTATTTTTTATTTAAACACTCACCATGTATTATGTTCAAAGCTTTACAAATTTAAGTCCATTGAAAAATAACAGTTCAAAACTGAAATTATCAATTACTCATCTGTAAATTTAGTCTCACTTATGTAATACATTCACACATTTTCAAATTTCAATTGAAAATACTTGAGTTCCTCATAACTTCTCAACTACACATCAAACCTCAATTTTATCACAAAACATGGTTGGTAGCACCAAATATGGTGTGAATTCATTTAAGCTTATTTAGGGTTGAGTTACTAAGATTTTATTCAGAAATTACCCAACTTCAAGATTTATGAGACATGAAATGGGGAAATAATCTTAATATGTTTATTTATTGAAAAACAAATTGGAATAATTTTTATTACAATTTGTTTCAAAAAATACCTTATTTCCAATATTTTTGATGAAAAATTGGTTTTACTTAATCATTTCAAGTCAAAAATTTATCTTTGTTTTCCCTGCTCAAGTTTTATATTTATATAAATTCATCATTAAAAATTTTATTACCAGTTTTATTTTTATATTAAAAAATAATTATTTAATTTTTAATTAAAACTTATTTTGAGCTTTGTTGTCTTTTAGGTATATAGAGATACCTCTAAGGCTCACAATAATAAGTATTTAAATAATTAATATTATCATTAAGAGCCACAAAATTCTCAGGGAAGAACTTTTTCCAAAAGCTTTACCATGTAAGTATTGACTGAGAAATAGGACGAGGGATCCCTCCAGTTAGGAAGATGTCCATTTTTATTCCTTATGGAAGAGGGGTGGCCTAGGCCCTTGGTGCCTCCAATGGTGAATAATGTCACTCAAGAAGTACCACCTATTGTCCTGAAGCATGTAGAAATCCATTATTGGGACTGGTTTGTGTTTTTGGAACCATTAACACACCAATTATGGTAAAAAGGAGTGAAGAACTCTAACAGAGGCCAAATCAGAAGTCTTGAGACCATGATGACCTGCCAGATATATCAAGAAGCTCTCCTATAGGTTATTTGTAAATATATTAGATTCTCTTTGGCTCGTATGGTCCTCTGATAGAGATTTAAAGGGTGTAAGAGTTGGTACAGATTCAGTAACCCTGTTTTGGGCTTGTAAACATTTGAACACACATATGTCAGCTATTTTCTGAAACAAAGGGTGAGAAAGCCGAAAGAATAAAAGGGCTCAAGAAGATTGTTAATTACCTATACTTTATGTCTTCCCCTATCTCTATACATAAAATATGGGGGTGGAAGGCTTTCACATTTTCAGTAGCCCTGTATTGGAGCTGAAGAAACTTTAAACCAAGATAACTTTTCCATTTCAAAGAAATAGGACTTTAAATAAGAAAAATTGAATTTAATAATGGGCTCTCCAATTTCTAATTATGGAAAGCTTAGAGGGGGTTTTAGCTGTGTTAAGCCTATAGTTTAGGCTCAAGATTCAAATCAAGATATCTCCATCAGCTGTTGAGTTTCAGTTCTTTTGAGTGGCTATAATTGAAGTGACAATTGAGATATTCAAAAATGTTTTAGTTATGATGGATTATGTACAACCCCTCCCTTACCTTTGAAGGGTTTATTTCAAAGTAAAAGTTAAAATACTCACTTCTGAAGGAAGGGTGTGACCACAAAATGGACAAATACATTTCAAAGCTCTTCCTGAAATCTTTAAGAGTCACACACTTCTCATAGCTTGTTATTAAATATGAAAACCTATATGGGAGGGGAAGTTATCTTTTTGGCTTAGTGGTGAATTAGTCAAAGGTAAAGTATTTTATAAATTGGCGGATTATCATCTGATTGGGATTCAAATTTCTTATTATTAAACGGGATAATTCCCTCCTTGGAAGAGCTTCTATTGCAAAGTACCAGGATTGAGGATTTGTGCCATTATCCATGGTGTCTTTGGTCTAATTCTTTTGCTCTATTCAGAGTCACAGGCTTACACTAGCTTTTATTTGAGGTTAGTAAATTATTTCAATATTAAGCCCAATTTTATTTCAATATTTTTTAACTTTGATTAAAGATAAAAGTAGAAACAACCTCAGGGTAGTAATATTTTGAGTAAAACAATAAATTCCCCCCTTAGATGAGATAATTTTGCCTAATTATAGAGCTTTATTAATATATGTGAGTTTAATTATTACCTGATTAAGACTAACATATCAAAGTCTTTGCCTCATAAAAGTATAATTAACTTTCTTTTTAACCCCATAATAAATAGCATTTTGTGATGTCTGGAGCAAAGATGGAAAGATTATCTTAGCGAAAATTTCTCAAGAAATTCCTAAAATTAAGATCAAACCCAAAATAGCTTATTATAAGTGAGTTTAAATTACTATAAAAGTATTTCTATGAATATTGAATACTCTAATAGTTCAAGTTAAAACATTAGAAGAAGTAAGCTTCAAGTATTAGTAGGGTAAACAAAGTCTTGAAGTAGTAATTTTACGCTTTCCATAGCTTTGAAATTGATGCTCTTATCGTCTGGAGCTATAATTTTAAGCTTTTTGAGATGATATTGATTATATATATCAAAATTGGTTCTCGTGTACACCTTTGAGGAATATTCTAAAAATGCAAAGACCCTCTCAAAACCACAATATCCAAAATTCAGCCACTCAATATAATATACTTTAATTTAGGCAATAAATACTTTAAGCATGAACTTTACACTTTTTTTTACCTTTGAAATGAATACATAATGTGTTTTTGATATTATCTTTCTAGTTATATTATTATTATGAACTGTTAGATTTAAGTATATCATGATACTGTATATTTTATTTTATTTTCACTTTAACTTTTTATTTCCTAAGGTTTCAATTTTAAGTTTTTCTAAAAATGCTATTCTTGAAAACTTTCATGTCAGTGATGAAATCATTTTTCAATTAGTACATAGCTTTATTATTATGATTCTCATGTTTCTCACAAAAATAAATCATATTTATAAAATAGATTAGAAATTTATTTTATTATTTATCTTAATTATAATAATACTTGGACTCTTTTATTATTCTATTTTTAAGAATTAATGACGTTATTCATGATCTTTAATGTTTTTCTTATGAAATATGAATAGGTTTATTGTTATTAATCTCATTATTTCATCAAATTGGTTATACCTATCCTTACATCAAAATAAAATTACTACAATTATAGCTCTTGAATTATTAATACTTAGGGTGAATATTGATACAAAAAACAAAACCGATGAAAAAAATTAATAACTCAATTCAATTTATATGAATTTAATCATAGGCTCTGTAGTAAAGTCTTATAGATACAACGAAATGGCTAATAATTCAATAAGTACTTATTTTATGAGTGTGATAATAGTATAAATCTATAATATATATAAAAAATATAAATACAGAGTGACTTGATCTTTTTTCTATGGGTTCTGCTTCCACTTTTCTTAAAACAAAGAAAATATTGTTTATGGAAGTAATTAAGGCTTTCAATGCAGCTTGGCCACAGGTACAAGGTGCGTGCTACAATTTCAAGAAATATATGCACCTGGGCTTCAGGATCAGGTGGGCCTTGTGGACCTAGTAAAATATTAATATCAGATTAATGGGTTATTCATTTCCCCCTCAATAATAGCTTATTAACTATTAGCTAATAAATAATGTAATTTTCTTATTTCAAAAAAAAGAGATTATCTCAGCCGTAAAGTTTTTTTAATACAGGAAAAATTTCTTCTTTGGGTTTTTTCATACTAAAACTAGCTGAGAGTCAGGTGAAAATTATTATTTTTACTTTTAAAGCCAGAGAAATAGATTTCGGTTGTTTTTTCTTGTAAAATGAAAAAAATTCCTTCAAGAATTAAACACTGCTCTCCCCATGCGCGTCGCAGATGACCTTCAAGCTTTGTTATGGAAATCAACACTGGTTTTATGGCTATTGAGGGATGAATTAAAGTTGTTTCACAATTTTATTTCTCTCTATGTCTTTAAGGAATGAACCTGAAGTACTGAGATAAATCTTTTGAAAAAGAATCAGTGGGATAACTACTTAAATAGCCTTTTGGATGTGCAATTGGAAAGAAAAACATTCAATTTATAGTTTTTGAATAAAATGGTATACCAGTATAATCTTTTGGTGAGGGATTAGAAATAATTAATTTCTTTCCAAATTTTCAAAATTTGTACCCTTTTCACTTATTTTTTCCCTATTGAATCCTTCGACATGTGAATCTAAAATTAAGGTGGTGTCACAGGGGCTCTTATTGTGAGCCTTAGAGGTAATTTCATATACCCAAAAGACCACAAATATAAAAAATAACATATTAATATAAATAAAATAAATTTATTTATATTATTAAAATAAAAATCAAAATATAAATATAAAATTATATTAAAAATAAAAAATTAATTATAATTTAAAAATAAAAATACATTAAATTTTGTAAATATAAAATTACATTTATACTTGAAAAAATTAAGTAAAAATGAAATTTTAACAAAATTGTGAAAAAATAAATAAATTTGGAAAAAAGTTGAATAAAATTTATTATAACTTTTTATCCAATAAATAAACATATAAAATTTATTTCACCATTGGATTCCTCATAAAAAATCAGGTGGGGTTACCTCTGAGTGAAATTCTTGTAACTCAACTCTAAATAAGCTTAAATTAAGTTTTTAAGTATTTTCAATACAAAAGTTGAAAATCCTCAAAACCTTAATTTAATTCACACCACATGTGGTGTTAACCATCAATTTTTGTGTTAAAATTGAGGTGTTGTGTTTAGTTTAGAAGTTATGAGGAATTGAAGTATTTTCAATTGAATTCAATTGAAATGTCAAAATGTGCGCGTGTATTACATAAGTGAACTTTGATTTACATATGAGGTGTCAATTATTACTGTATTGTACTGTACCATTGAATTGAATTACATATGTAAATTATAAGTATAATACATGATGAGGAATTAAAGGAAAAATAAATTGGAAAGATTAAATTTGGGGGGGAAAAGGAACTCCAGTTCTAAGGGGGAGCTAGACCCCCAAAATCCTTGCTGACAGGCGTGGGATGTCAAAATTCACGCAAAAGTTCATCACTTTTGGCCTGGAATTGAGTTACAGGGTCTGTGGACTCAATTGATGATGAGGTTTTGATACCAACTGGGGTAGTTTTAGCTGTTGCCAAGAGGGTAAAACTACCCTTAAGATAAAACAATCATAATAAAAACAGTTTTAACTGGTTTCTACGCCTCTGACACACATTCTGACGTGTTTTGAAGGCTCTAGGCCTGGTATTGCTATAGTAATGGCTGATTTAAGGGTCTAAAATGGCTAAAAATGGCTAAAAATGGCTTAAACCAGCCCTTTTTGGTCTAAACCAGGGTTCAATGATGCCATAGTTGGCTTTTATGTTGTCAGACTGTTTTTCACGACTGACAAGAGTAAATTTTACTTTTGGAGTAAGAAAATTGATGGCTATAAAAGAATGTCTTCTTTGCCCCACTTTTCTCTTCATGTTAGAATCTTTTCCTTTTATTAATTAGCTTAAAACTGTTAAACCAATCAATCAAAGATTCCAACCACCACTTTTAAATCATTTTAATCCTTTTAACCACGTGAAAAAATCATTATAATCATTGTTTGTAACTCTTATAATCATTTTTACCCCTGAACCACCCCAAAAGTGAATTAAAGCATCTTTCATCACTGTAAACTTTGTCACTTTGTTTCCAAATTCACTCTGGTCACTTTTGGGCGTGTTTTCTCTTTAATATTCTTTTTAAAGACTTTGTTCTTTAATTAATTTCTTGCAGTTCTTTGCTCAATTAATTCCAATTGAAATTGCTCTTGAAGAAATTTCTTTTGTAGCCTTAAAATATCTCTTGTAGAGTATTTTTTTGGATAAATTTTTATTGTTGGTAAAACAATAAATTTTCATAATATTATTGTTTTATACTAATAAAGTTATAAACAATAAAATTGGCGTGTTTTCTCTTAAAAATAATATTTCATACTATTTTTAATTGATTTTTTACCTTATACAAATTTTGAGGACAGGAAAAGTACTTGATTTTTAATCAAAGTTTCATATCCACACCTTACACTTATGGAAGCAAGAGGGCCTGGCACTCAGGAATCAAGAGCTCATTTGGAGGGCTCCAAAGATGATAAGAAATACTATGGAATATTTTTCTTAAACAGGAATAAGAGAAAGGACAAATATGCCAAAGATAACAAGGAATAGTAAGAGTGAAGCCAGAGGCCAAAGATAAAAGAAAGCCAAAGGCCAAGAAGCCAACCAAGTGAATCCTCAATTCACTGTTTCAACCTGCCAGAAAGAACAATGGAATTTGTAAAAGGATATGACCACCAATATCCACTGACAGGCGAGCAAAGAAAAGAGAAAGGGTGCTAATGACTGACTTAAGATTATCAGTATTCACTTTTAATAAGATAAAAGAAAATAAGGATAATAATAAATCCAATATATTAATTAACTGGGGAAAAAAGTCCCCAGGTGATGAAAGGTAGCCGGTATATGTGAAAACTGAAAGATTGATCCTGGAAGGTGGATCAATGGCTCTATTGTCCGGATTGGGAAATACAGTTCTGGCCATCTTGAATTTTGAACTGTGCGATGGAATGACCCAATTGGGCCAAGACCATATAGGTTGATTGAATGAGGCCTGTACGGATGAATTGGGTTGTCCAAAGGAGTATTGAATACTTGATGCCTTGACAGCTGATTGAACTGATGTAATACCTCTTGAGAATTGCCCTTGAATAATCCAGAATGAAATGTGCCAACCCAACTCCTGCAGATACAGGTGGTTGGGATCCTTGAAGAGTCTTCTGATTGCCGCCATAACTTGTCAGACTGATGAGCCAGTTGATCCTCCTTCAAAATAGGCGTTGGGATTTGAGACCTTGAGTTGGGAAGGTGGAGTTGGATCCTGAAAACGTCACCATTGGATTGCTGAGCAAAAATGGTGCATAATGGTACATAATACCATATATGCACCATGCCTGCAACCTTGAGTACGGATGGTATGAAGCAAAAGAGGAAATCCCCTGGAGTTGAGGGGAAAGACGGGCTGAGCTGACCTGGTGGCCTCTGGTGGTTGCCAGAGGCCATGGCCAAAAAGGTGTCCATGAGGTTCTTGGTCATTTTTGGGTCCAAGGAGGTGATGGCCAAAATTGGCTCAGGTGGGCCCAATTGTGGTTTTGGGACCCACCTGGCTGGCCCCTTTTGGCCTCATTGGATTAGGCCAAAGGGGGCCTAAATAGCCTACGGACTGTGGACTGTGGACCGTGAATCACGGCCCACGGGCCGTAGGAGCCGTAGGGGGCCTAAATGGCCCAAAAAGGCCATTTAGGCCAAAACCCCATTAATGAAAGGGGTGGTCCTGAATCCAAAAATGATGGCTAGGGGGCCTGGAGGCCCCTAGAAGACACAATGATCCCCCAGGCTCAAAATCAAAGTTGAAGGCCTGGGGGTTGGTGAAGTGGGAATTGGCCAAGAAGGCCAATGACGGCAGGATATGGCCTGAGGTCATAAAAGATGGTTGAGGCCATAAAATGGCCATGGGAAGGTGTTATGGCGTGGATGCAATAGAACCCCCAAGGGGGCCAATTGGCCATAAAAGATATGACGTGGCCAATTGGCCCCAACTTGGCTCCAGGTTGATTTGCCGCAACCATCAAGGAGGAGGGTCAAACTCGTGGTTGTGACAGTATCCCCCTACCTTGAATGGTGAGCTCCTGAGCACCAAGATAAGGTAGAAGCCTGTTGAGGCTGTTGAGACGGATTGGACAGAGGGGTTCCAGGGGTATTCTGATTTTGAAAAGAAAATTTTGTACTGATAATAATGTTGGCATATGAATTGAGGTCAACATAGTCTTCTCTTGACATTTGGCTTGAAAATGTTGAAGGATTGAATTTGACGTAGAATTTTGGCATAAAGATTAAAACAAAAGAAATTTTAAAGAAAAGTAAAGATAAAGAAACAGAAAAGGAAAATAAAAAGAAAAAATTTTGAAGGGGGATCCAAATCTTCATCGCAGATTTTGACGGTGTGGTATTCCATACCAGTTCTTCCAAGGTTCAAATCCACAATTTCAAAGCTAAAAATTTGATCAATAATAATAATAATATATATATATATAAAGAAAATAAAGATAAAAAGTGAAAGATAAAATTAAAAAAAAAAATGCAAGAAAAAGCAAGAGAATTGTATTAAAATAACAAAAACAAGTATTCCACTGGAATCTACATCAAATTTTACCTATAGTCACATATTGCCTCAACCCCATACTGTCAATAATTTTCTAGATATCATGGATTAAAGAAGAGAAATGATACTATACACTCTATACTAGGTACAAGAATATGCTTAAAGATAATGCAGGTTGTCTAAATATTCAATATGAATGAACATGTGTAATATTACATAAGTGACACCATTACTCTTACAGGATCATGTGTTACATGTCTTGACATAAAAAAAAACACTTATATATAAGCTAACATAGTGTTACATTACTCAATCCCCACTTAAACTCCCATAACCAAACATTAAAGGTATTATTTACAAATTCAATTTTACATAGAGAAATACTCAACTGAATACAGATCAAGGCTGTGAAGAAGAAAAATAAAGTCAGTAGAGATAAGAATACAGTTTTAAAAAAATGGTGCAATCAACCAAACATATGGTGCAATATCTGTATCAAATGACACCATTCCAAATTTAACCACCAGCAAAAATGTCTCAAGGCTGTGAAGAAGAAAAATAAGGTTAGTAGAGATAAGAATACAGTTTTAAAAAAAATGGTGCAATCAACCAAACATATGGTGCAATATCTGTATCAAATGACACCATTCCAAATTTAACCACCAGCAAAAATGTCTCAAGGCTGTGAAGAGGAAAAATAAGGTTAGTAGAGATAAGAATACAGTTTTTTAAAATGGTGCAATCAACCAAACATATGGTGCAATATCTGTATCAAATGACACCATTCCAAATTTAACCACTAGCAAAAATGTCTCAAGGCTGTGCATAATAAGAATAGAGTTTAGTTAAAATAAGAGTATAATTCAAAAAGTATGGTGCAATCAACCAAACATATGGTGCAATATCCTGAACAAATGACACCATTCCAAATTTAACCACTAGCAAAAATATCTCAAGGCTGTGCACTGACAATAATAAGGTTCAGAATGGTGCAATCAACCAAACATATGGTGCAATATCTTGATCAAATGACACCATCTTTAATTTACCCACCAGCAAAAATGTCTCAAGGTGGAATTTTTTCTAAGTCCCTTGTTTTTGGAAGGCTCTATGGAGGGCCCAAAAGGTATAAATAAAGGGCCTCTCTCCCTGTTTTTCCCCCCATGCTTCTGATTCAGACAATACTCTTGAGGATCAATCCATCCCTTCTCTAGTAGGATAATCTAGTATTTATATGGAAAAAGATCAGTAGCAAGGCTCAGAATCTTATAGTATTATTTATGATTAATTAATGAAAGATATTTATAATATTAATGAAAGAGTTTAATATTATTTAATAGTCTTACCATTATAGTAGTAGTGTTGAAGTAGTGTTTGAAGATATTATCATTGGTGATCTTATCTAATTTATCAATAACCCTTATTTATAGATGGGATATCATCTTACCTTTATACCTTATATTATAAGCCTTTTAGGTATATTGGATTATATTTATATTGATCCTAATAGTATTATATTACTATTATATCATTTATATCTTACCCTTATATTAAACAAAACCACCCTTGTAGAATTATCTTACCCTTAAATTAATATAGCTATATTGATAGTATTATTGAATCACCTTTAAAAGTGTTAGCTAGCTATCAACATTATTATTAATATTAATAGTGATCTTAAACAATATTATTTAAAATATCTCAGGTATTGAAAGAAGGAATACTAGAAGAATTCATAAAAAAGAATTATAATCAATAACAAGAAAGTTAAGCAAACCTAAATTATTAAAAAAAATATTAACTATTACCAGTATTATCATAGTGATCTTTTATTGACAGACTGATAGAGACTGCTGAAGAAAATTCTCTAATTGAAAAGCCACAAAACTAAATAATTGATTTGTGATCTCATCAAAAAGGGTATCTTTTTCAGTATAATTAGAGGGGCAGCTAATACACCTTAGCACCCATGGTTATTGGCTCATTCTGAAATTCAAAACAGACTCACCAATAATTTCCCCCTCAAGGTACTGCCTATTATTTATCCCACAACAAAAGGAGTTCCCACATCTGGTGTCCCAACAGTGGCCTTCAAATCTCAAGTATCATTAATAAGATCACATTATCAATCTTAAAAATCATAAAAAAAATCAATCAAAAAAAATAATTAAAAATTAAATCATTGTTTAGATCACAACTATAATGGAGGAATCATCATCCTCAAAGAAGGCTCTAACCTTGGAGGAAGAATTGGAAAAAGAGCAGTCCAGAATTGAGGAATTATGTCAGGAAGAAAGTGAAGAAGAGGAATTTTCTTATTTAGAAAATGATGAAGAATTTCAGAAGAAAATGTTAGAATTACAGAAGGCTATGGAAAGAGCTGCAAGAAGACATGGAAAGAAGACAAAATAAAGTCAATTCTCACCTGAAACTACTGGGGATGCAACTATTGAAAGAATGCTCAGACCCCAGCAACCATCACCATCACCAACCCCAAAGACATTTGCAACATCCACACCAGGAACATTGCCAAGAGCTGCAAGATTTGCAAAAAGGGTACATATTACAACACCAACTCAGCAACCTGAAAGAGTTACAATACCTACAAGAAAGATTGTTAAAATAAAGGCAAAAGATTATAACCTCAACTTTGATCGAAGTGATGTTGAGGATTTTATCAAGAGAGCTGAAAGGATAGCATCAATTGAAGGAGCCAATGAAAGGGATTTGGCCATGCAAATAGCATTCTGGAGTGAAGATAAGGATATCAGATATGAAATTGAAGGAATGCCAGGATATGAAATGGAGGATTGGGATCAATTGAAAAAGGAAATGATCAGTAAATGGGGAAAGGTGGAACCAGAAAGAACACACAGGAAAGATTCCTTAACAAGACTATTTAATCAAACTCAGCAGGAGGGAGGAGTCAAAAGTTTGTCCCAATACAGAAAGTTCATTGGGGAATATGACATAATTTCAAAATATCTGCTGAAGTATGGGTATATCAAAAAGGAAAATGATTATCATGAAGATGTCTTTGATTCCTTATCACCAGAAATTAGAAGTAGTGTTACTAAAGAAATGATCAAAGACAGGACCATGGTTCAAGCAAGAGATGGAGGATATATCTTACCTGAGATGGATATCCTCAGAAATTATATTGAGGCAGAATTGGAGGCAGCAGTAGTTATTAAAGGGAAATCACAATTATCAAAGTCAGATGAAATCAAAAACAAAAAGAAAACCAGATTTGAAGATGAAAGCTGGGAGGAGGTTATCAAGCAAATGAAAGATATTACAAAGAAAATAAAGAATCCACCAGCTCAAGAGGCTCATGTTAATGAAGCACCAAAAGAAGTCAACCCAATGAAGGATGTGTTGGACCAGCTGAAAGAACTATCAGAGGCTGTTAATCCACCAAAGAAGGTCTGGAAGGATAAACCAAATACACAAGGATCAGGCTTAGCACCAAATGCACAACCATTCAGACCAAGAAATACTCAGGCACCTTTACCTGCAAATTATCAACCTTATGTTCCAGAACAACTATATCCAAGACCACCCTTAAAGTGCTATTACTGTTTTGAAAATGGTCATTCATTGACAAGATGCAGCTACCTGGCAGAAGATATGGAAAAAAGAATTGTTAGTAGGCAAGGATTAAATTTCCTTTACCCTAATTTCCAAAGAGTACCTTCAGAGGGAACCAAATCTCCAAAGGACTTAGTCAGGGAATTTGATAAGGAACAAAAAGAAATTTCAAATAGGATAATTGAAAAGGAAAAGCCTCTATCAAGATCAGAAGATCAAAAGATAGTTGAGCTGAAAAAGGAAGAAAAAGAAGTTTCAATTGCTCAAGTAGAAGACTGGGGTAATTGGGAACCACCAACAGTATCTTCACCCACTGAGATTTTGGAAACACATGCAACTCTCAGACAGACAAAGCAAAGATTAGCTAAGCAAGAAAGCCAAAATAGAGAAGATTCTCAAAGTAAAAAACCTATACTACCAGGAACCTATCATGAGGATGAGGCTGAAGAAGAGATGAAGATTATTGTTCCAACCAAATATAAAGATAAACATACAAAAAGAGATGAAACATTTGAAGGAACTGAAAGTAAAGAAAAAGAGAATTTTGAGGAGGAAGGTGACAAGTTAAACAAAAGGATGGTTCACCACAAAACTGAAAAGAAAGAATTCATAAAGGATAAGAAAGAATTCAAACCAAAATTATCAATTGAAAATGTGATAAAGAAAATCTTGGAACAGAAAATTAACTTAACCTTGGAAGAAATATTATCAGTTTCACCAACCTTCATTCACAGGCTTCAAGGGATTTCTCTTGAAGAAAAGGAAGCTATCAAATCAGTTAACACTTTGGACATTAAAAAAGATGTTATTTCTTTAAAAATTAAAGACTTTGAAAAACCAAGACTTCATTATGCCTGTCCACTTGGGTTTATGCAAGTATTTGTTGGAAAAGAAGAATATCCAGTAATGGCACTGGTAGATACAGGATCAGAGCTCAACATAATCACTGAAGATGCAGCAATAAAAGCCTCTCTTCCAAACAGAAAGCTCAACATGAATTTAAGAGGAATTGGAGGACATACAACATCATTAATTGGATTGGCTGAATTCACACAAGTACTTTTGCCTTCTGGAGAAGAAAAAGAAATTCATTTCTTCATTGCCAAGGGAGCAGTACATACAGTCCTTGGAAGGCCCTTCTTGGCAGACAACAACATTAGATTGGACTTTTCACAGAAACAAGGTGAAATATTTAGCTATCAAGAAGCAGATGGTAGAAGATTATGTATGCCAATATGCAAACCCCATATGTTAGGATGGCAAACAGGACCACCAAGAGGAATGGAGCTTTGTTCAATGGGAAAAATAAAGGATTGGTTTAGCAAAGTAAAATTAAAAGAAGCTGAAGATAAATCTAAAGCAAAAATGAAAAGTATTTTCAAATCAACAAAAAACAAAGATTATCAAAAGATAAAGTCTATGGAATGTAATTTAGATGAAAGATTATCCATAATGGATAGGGGAATAGAGAGGGAACCTCAGGAGGAAGTGGAAGGAGACCAACAGGTAGAAACACAAGAGCCAGAACAGGGACCATCAACAGAAGCACTATCAAGCCAAATAAAATCAGAAGAACCAAAGTCATTAGCCTGGTATTTAGACAAGGCAATAAAAGAAAACAAGGAATGGGCTACATTTGATCCCAAAAAGTGGGAGGAATGGATTAACAGAAATCTACCACCTTCAAGTGAATATGAAGATTATGTTAAAAATAAAAACCCTCAAGTAAACAACTTAAAACCATGCCCTGACTTCTGGAAAATTGATGATGAACCTGAAAACAACAAAAGTTATATATGGAAACAAGATGAAAAATCAAATTGGTATATGGAAGAAGTTAATGAAGCAGAGAAAAAGGAAAATAAAATTAGCTATAGACCAATTGACACCAATGGTATGTTATATCAGGTTATGGTTAATGGCTCAGAAATCATAGAAGGACCACCAATACATAGCAGAAAGAATCTGTTTGACATATTTTCCAAGCAAAAATACCCACAAGATATGGAAATTGAAATGAAGCCAGAAATGAACAGTGATCAATACTGTGAAGACTCATTGGAAGATCTTAGAAATAAAATTAATGACTGTTTCAAAGATGAAGAATTTATAAAGGAATACAATAAAGAGGAATATAATCAAACTGATGAATTCCAAATACATGAAATTTCTCAAGATCCTCCAAAGAAGAAAATAAAGCACTCCCATGCTTATGAAAATCTTTGGGAGACCTACAACAATCATGACTCTTTAAAAGAAATTAAACCAAGATTATCTTCACATTCAAATCCAGAAGCAAATTTGATAGAAGTTGAAGTCTCACCATTGCAAAAAGATCTCATGAACACTATTCTGTCATGTGATTTAAACCCAAGAAGCCCATGGAGAATTGATAAAGACAAGGAAATGGACTTGGATAAAGAAATTTTCTTGAAGTATTATGATGAAATGTCATACTGGCAACTTCCAACACCTGAAGAAGAGCCAGATTTCATAATTCTTCCCTACATTGAATTCAAAGATATATACTTTGAGGGTCCATCAAGAATAAAAGGAGGAAAATGGTTGAAGAATATTCCAGGATATGACCTGTCAAAATTAGACTTCATGGAACTGTTGAATGAGGAAGGAATTAAGGGTAATTTGGAAAACCAGTATTGGGAGGAAGTATTTTCCTTTGATGAACAAACAAGGAAGGCTCTTTGTGATGGTAGAATTTGGCCACAAGAAGACTTCAATTTGCATAATATGGAGCTTCTTGGTGGAAATCTTTTCTGGGAAGAGTATGGATACCTCTTTATACACAAAGAAGAAGGATTCATCAGAAATTGGAAAGGTAATACCCTAGAAGAAAGGAAGAAAGGAAGGAAAATACTGGGAGAAATAGCCAAGGATATATGTGTGAATAGAATTCTTCAACAAAAAGAAAAAGGGAAATTGGTTTCATGAATTGAATACATTTTTCTGGACATGTAAAAAAAAGAAAAAAAAAGAAAAAAAAAAACTTAAAAAAAAAAAAAAACTTAAAAAAAAAATATCAAAATTAAAATTAAAAAAGATATAAACTCAAAAAAAAAAAAAAAAAAAAATTAAAAAAAAAAAAATATATATGAATGATGATTTGGGTATGCAAGAGTTTTAGCTGTAAAAGTATTATAAGGCTATGTTTCAATTAAAAAAAATAGGGGGTGGGTGTCTGTTTCTTATTCCACCTCTAATGGTTTAAGTTTTTGGGATGAAATCCTTGGGAATTTCAATATCAATATCATTAATTTCAAGACCTTTTAAAAAAAACAGAAAAAAATTGATAAGATCATAATCTTTAAAAAAAATTAACAAACAGTCAAGATGCCAAAGCTTGGATGTTATGGGGATGAATTGTTGGAGGATGAAGAAATTTTGGATCAAAGGCAATTGAAGAAGCAATATGAAGAATTCATTTTTGAGTATGAAGATGAATTTCAAGAATGTCAGTCATCAAGTCACCAATCAAGAGAAGAAAAGGAAAAATTGGAAGAAATAAGGTTGTTATTGGAGGAACTTAGAGTTTTGAATGAAAAATTAGCTTATTATAGAAATTACTTACCATCAATGAGTAAAGTACAGCTGAAGCCAATTCTGAAGACCTCCAGCTTACATAGTTCCAAAACAAAGAAGAGAAGAAAATCAGTAAGATTCAATTTAAATAATCAAGTCCAATATTTTTGGAAGTGACTTCCTGCCTTATAAAAGAGGAACCAAATATTTCTTACCTTATTACTTAAAACTTCAATTGATTCATGTTTTTGGCAGTGACTTCCTGCCTTATCAAAGAGGATTAATTCTTTAAGAAATATTTTACTTAGATTATGTATTTCATTCACCTTTACCAAGAAGCTATTATAATTATTCATATTTTTTTTAACATCAAGAAACCATTAGCAATTTTTTTTATTATATTTTATATTTTATAATCATCATGTCTGCAACTAATGAAGCAGACAATACCATCTGGATCTATTGGCCACACTCAGAAAGAAATGAAGAAAGCCAAGACCTCTGGATTAATCATCATTTTCAAGGACTTAACAATGAAGACCAAAGATGGGGCTTACCAATTATTGAATCCTTCAAGATACCAATTATTCAAACTATCCCCTTTATTGAATTTGAAGATTTATTTGGAAATGAAGATATTACTCAAGAAACCCCTGCAGAAGCCTATTTAAGCCAGCTTCCTGGATCAAACCTTTCAAAACTAGAATTTATGGATAAGCTCAATTATGATGGAATTAAAGGAAATATCAATAATGACTATTGGAATGAAATTTTTTATATGGATTCAGATATAAGGAGTAGTATTTACTGGGGAACAACACAAGCTCAAAGATGGTTTTGTCTTGAAGAATATCAAATTGAGGGTAAAATTATTAAATGGAGAGGGGATTGTTATATTATTGAAAAAGAGTTGGATTTTGATTTAGAGGATAAAGTCTTACAGTTAATAATTATAATTAAGAATCACAAGTTTTGTTTGAAGGAAGAAGAATGGAATAAGTTATGGAAAGAAATTGTCAGCAGCAAGATTGAAATGAAAATGAAGAAGAATCAAGATTATCATAAGGAAATTATTCTGCAGAAAATTCAAGGCCCAGCATGGCCTTAAACTGCAATTCAACTATTTAGTTATTGTTTCTCTTACTCTATTTTAAATCAAGATACCAAAAAAAAAAAAAAAAGAATATATTAACACATGCAAGTACCAATCATACATGATGGCCCAGCATGGCCTTAAACTGCAAATTTAATTTATGACTTTTCTGTAATAGTATCAAAAAGAAAATCTAGTAATAATCAATAAATCAATCAAAAAAAATCTATATATAACTAATAAAACAATAAAAATTAATAATTGATATGGAGATCAGAAGTGATAGTTGTGGTAAAGATCTTTCAATTAGTATTAAAAAAAAAAGGAGCTGGCTATAAAATTCATCTAGGAAGAATGTTTTATTTTTTTTATTCTGTAATAGTATCAGTAGTTTTTCATACTTAAAAAAAATAGGGGTGGTTAACTATTTCTTATACCACCCAAAGCACAAGTGGCTATAAGTTTTGGGGAAAGTGAGACTTTAATAATGAAACATCAGTTTATAGCTCTAATCAATGAAAATCAATTTCAGTTATTTTACCTTAATAAAGAATTATTAATTTAATATTAAATAATAGCTTATTTTCCATTAATGAAGTACTTAGATATCTCTTGAATTATAAATTTCATAAATAATTACCTTTCATAAGGTCAAAAAATCACTTATCATTGCACTTCTTCAAAAGAAGATCATTTTTTGTTAAAAAAAAAAAGTTTCAATTTCAAAAGAAAATAATTTCAAAATATAATTCAACAAAATAATCTGAAAACAAGGAAGGATTAATCAGTATTATGTTGAAATTGAAAAAAATGAAAAGAAGTTTCATTAACTTACCAATACAAGAGTAGAGCTCAAATTAATATTGAAGATCTCAAATATACAGCACAGAATTTCTTCATTTTCCACAAAAAAAAGGAAATGTTGAATAAAAAAAAAAAACTTCAAGATTTTTTTCACTACAAGAAGACAATATATTTTACAAGAAAGAAAAAAGCCACTCATCAGTTATGTATAGTATCAATCCTCAAGAGAAATTATAAAGAAACTTATCTTAAAATTCTAGAACTGAATCAATCAGGAAGCCAAAATGGAAATTATTGAGCTGAACTACTCAATACACATACATGCTACACACATACACACAGCATGCATACACACATAGCACATACAAAGAATCCAACTCACAAGGAGGAGTGACCAGATTTTTTAATTTAATTTTTCTCTTTTTTCAATTTTTAATTTTTTTAATTTTTTTTTATTTTTTTTAATTTTTTTTTTTTTTAAAAAAAAAAAAATTAATAAAAAAAACTGGCCACCCCCCCTTTCTTTAAAAAGAAATTAGCAGAAATAAACAAAAAGAAAACCAATTCATGAGGAAGGAGGAATAAATATAGCACATCACTTTAAAGCTATATTGAATAAGATAATATTATAATAATATAAGTATCATAATATTATAATATTGAAAATAAAATAATATTAAAATAAGAATAATATCATAATACTATAATATTCTAAGGGATGATATATAATCCCAATAACATATTATATTTAAGAAACAACTATTGTTTTAATTTAGTAACATTATTATTTAATAAAAAAAATAATGTTATATGGATATCCTTAAGTGATTTTGTGAAAATAATATAATTTTAAATTCAATAAAAGAAAAAAAACAGCTATATTGAAAGAGATATGTCCCTGAATGATGAATAAATATAAATAATCTTATTGATTTAACATGATAACATTTAGAATATAATTTTAACCTTAAAATATATGTAATGATAGATATTATCAAGGTTATTCAAAAGATAAATATACAGAGGCAACTGGCCAGGTTGACCCTGCATAATTTATTTTTTAACCTCACTTGGTTCAAAGCATAAAAAAAAATTTTTAGAATATTTTTCTCTAAATATATAAATAAAGAATTACTTTGAAAAGAATAATTATAAAAAGCATGGGAGAGTAGCTTGAAAATGTAGCTGCTTTTATATTGAAGAGAAGACCTTTTTTTCACCCACAACTTGATCATCATAACACTAGAAATAAAATAAACTTGTGGTTTCTTTGCAAATTTTTAGTTTAATTTATTTAATTTTTTAATTAATTTTAACATTTAATTTATCTTTAATTAAATTTTTCAAAATGAATATATATAAATATATACAAATACATATAAATATAAATAAATATAAATAAATATAAAGAAATATTCAATTAAACAAATAAATGTTTATACATATAAATAAATCTAAATAAATCTAAATATAAATAAATATAAATCTAAATAGATATAAATATAAATAAATATAAATATAAATTAATATAAATTAATATATATAAAAACAAATAAATATATACAAATATAAATATAGATAAGTATAAATTAAATAAGTATAAACAGGTTTTAATTAAATACAAATAAATAAAATTAAATAAAATTAAGATTAATTAATACAAACAAATAAATTTAAATACAAATATAATTAAATATAAATTTATATAAATAAATATATATAAATACAAATCAATAAATATTAATAAATATAAATAAATATATACAAATATGATTAAATAAATATACATAAATACAAATAACAACTATATACAAACATAAAAAAATTTAATTAAGTAAAGCTAAATACAAATAAATACAAATTAAAAACAAATAAAGATAGTTAAATGTTAATTAATATAAGTTAATATAAATAGATATAAATAAATCCAAATAAATATAATTAAGTTTCAATTAAATATAAATCAATATGAAGAAATATAAATAAATATATAGAAAGAGATATATACAAATAAATAAAAATTAAATTAAATAAATAAATAAATATAAAATAAATTAAAACAACCATCAATAAATTGAATTAGAATAATTAAACAATAAAAAAAACTCTTTGCGATTAAACTGGAGTACAGAAATATATCAACATAAAACAAGTATTTATTATATACAAAAAAATAGTTACAAAAAAAAAACAGAAAGCGATAACAATAGAATTTATTATCATTATCTTTTAAAAAAAAGAAGAGTTGCGATCAAATGAAAAGACAGTGCAGATCAGCACTGTACTATACTACAAATTCAGTCTACTCTACTGTACCAAACTAAATTAAATACAAAAAAAATTCTTATTCATAGATTATAAAAAAAAAAAAACTAGTTGCGATCAAAAAAAAAAAAAAAAAAAAAAAAAAAAAAAAAAGAAAATATAGTAGAAATAAAAAAAAAAAAGATCATAGTTAAAATTTTATATATATATAAAAACCCTCCATGCGATTCATCTTAAAATAAAAGCAAAAATAATAATAAAAAAAAACAGTAACGATTGAAAATAGAACATACATATAGATAAAAAAAAAAGTTATGATTACAAACTTCAATCAAACAACAAAAAAAAATACTGTTGGACACATGTATTGTACAGTACTCTAATAGTAATAAAAAAAAGAAGAAAGATCGCTCATGCAATCAAATAAAAAAAATATAATATTATTATAAAAGAAAATCAATAAATAATTAAATAAATAAACGATTATTAAAAAATTATTAAAAAAAACCAAAATGCGACTCAAAGTAGTAATTATTAAAGTGTTTTCTTTAAAAAAAAGAAAAAAGTGATAAAATGAATAATGATAAAAAAAAGAACAATAACGTTCATGATTAAAAAAAAGTACAGTACATTACAGTGCACTAGTGCAGTACTATACTGTACACTGTACTGTACAGTACAGTAAAATTATCCTACTGTTGTACTGTACAGTACACTCTACTATAAAAAAAAGAGATAATAAAAAAAACCATGAGCAATTAAAAAGAAAAATAAGTTATCATTATAATTATATAACTAAAAAAAAAAAAAAAAAAAATGAAATTATTTATATATTACAAAAAAGAAGCACTCATGCAATCAAAATCTAACATGAAACTAAATTAATACAATCAAGGTTAATTCTTAAAAAAAAAAAAAAAAAGTATAAAATCATCAGTATTGATAAAAAGAGCTTGAAGCGAATCACATTGAGCTCACCTATATTGCAGTTTAGATGAATGATTAGCTAATAGGATTTTTGTCAACAAAAAAAAAGAGAAATAATTCATTATTATCTATAAAACAACTTCAAGCGAAGTGATTTTAAAACACCTAAACTATATCTGAGACCTATGATTAACTGTTAAGATAATTTAAATCAAAAAAAAAGAAAGAAAGTAATAAATGATTAGTATTGATAAAAAGAGCTTGAAGCGAATTAATTTGAGCTCACCTATACCACAGTTGAGATTAATTATTAACTAAAAAAAATATTTGTCAATAAAAAAATATTATTAAATTAAAAAATTGATTACTTTTTAAAAAGAACTTGGAGCGACCTGATTTGAAAACATCTATACTAAATTTGAGACCTATGATCAATTATTATAATAATTTAAATTAAAACTATTTTTTTAAAAAAAAGTAATAAAATATTAGTATTAAAAAGAAAAAGAACCTCTAGCGAATTGATTTGAACTAACCTATACTTTTGTTTAGATTAACAATAAACTACTAGAATTTTTATCAAACAAAATGTTTGAAATTTAAATTATTGATTAGTCTTCATAAGGAGAGTTTGAAGAGAATGGATTTTAGCTCACTAATACTGTACTTTTGATTCATAATGAAATACTAAACTATTGAAAGATCCCACATAAAAACATTCAAAAGGATTTAATTATTGGATTAGTGTTGATAAGAGAACCTTGAAGCGAACTGAATTTAACCAAAATAGTGGGAATACAAGGTCACTTCATTGACTTAACAGCAAGTCTTGCAGTAGTGCTTTTGTTTAAACCTAAATCTATAAAATATTAATTAGTAAATCAATCAAAACATGATTTAGTTATATAAAAATTCAAATAAACATACCTGTGACTTTCAAAAGTTGAAAATGATAAGAGAACCTTCAAGCGAATTGAATCTAACACAAATATTGAAATCATCTGCTACTCAGTTTACATAAACAAAATTGAACAAAGAAATAAAATCAAACTCACCTTTATGCATCTTGGGTGAAAATGAAATTTGAATTGTTCCTAGGAGGCTTAAACAAAAGAGCTATATATATTTATTTTGAATAATAGGAAATAAGAAATTATTATTAAGTTTATTTTGAAGATCTTGAAGCAAAGCTAAATCACAAAAATAAATATAAAAAATATTTCTATTATCATTTCAGCTTTAATAGAATCAAAAAATTTGCTAGAATAAATAATATGGGATAAAATGAATAAAAAATATCATACTAATTTTACCATAATTAAAAATTAATCTTTGATTTAAAAATAAATAAATAAAAATAAATAAATAAGTCCTCTATGACTCTAAACTGAAAATTATTTAAATTATTAAACTTATCTTTGATCTTTTATTTTTTATATTTTTTTTAATTCATTTTTTTTATTTATAAAAAAGTCATTAATTTCAATTTGGCCCCCCATGACCTAAAACTGGAAAATCATTCCTCTACTTATTATCTATTTTAATTGATACTTAATTTCTAATCAAAATAATATGATACTATATAGAAATATTCATTACCACATAAGCTATAAGATTGATTATAGTAGGACCTTAAAAAAAAGAAGAAAGTCCTCCATGACTTTAAACTGGAAAATTATTGAAATAATTAAATTTATCTTTTATTTTTTCTAATTCATTTTTTATTTTTATTTTTTATTTTTTTTAAAAAAAAAAAATTCATTAGTGTCAATTGGGTCCTCTATGACCTTAAACTGGAATTATTTCTTAACTTGGATTACAATTAATGACTCTATTGCTTATTTCATAACCATGTTAATAAATATCTTCATTACAATATCTTTTTCAATATTTACTTTAATAATTAATTTAACAATAGCTTGATAATCAGTATGGTATTCAAGTATTTATTTTTAAATTCATTCAAAAAAAAATTTGAGTCCTCCATGACTTTAAACTGGAAATTTTCTTTATTTTATAATAGTATATATTATCTACATAGAATATATAGCAAAAAAAATTAAAGAGTATTGGAATACTCATTTTCAATATCTATTTTAATTTAAAAATATCTTGATAATTCATCTAATATTGAATTATTTATTTTAAAATCCAATTTTTTAAAAAAATAAAGTCCACCAAGACTATAAACTGGAATTTCTTTTATTATTATTTTTTTTTACTCAATAAATATTCAAAGTCCATAAAGACTATAAACTGAAGCTTTTAATTTATCATTTTTGAATAAATGAATGTTCAATTAAATAGGTCCACCATGACCTTAAACTTTAAATATTAAAATCTCAATATTATATAAGATTATATATGGAAAATTCAAGTATATACATATATATAAATATAAATATTTATATACTTAAAAAAAAAAAAAAAGAAAAGAAAAGAAAAGAAGAAACAATAAAAATTATCAATCACTTGAAGATTAGAAATATGATGTTTATTATTAGTATTATTATTGAAAAATCTCATTCAGAAAAGAAAGGCTTTAATGGTCCTCCTGCTCTAGGTGGCACTTGGACAACTGGTCTGTATGTACTTAAAAAATACATATACACTGAGCAGCCAAGGTCAGACCTGGTCTGATGAGGGGAAATAGCTCTGAGTTGATTAGAGCTATAGCCTTGTAGACTGCCACTATATAGTGTCTGGCCACCACAAAAAATTAAAACCCTCTTCTTAGCATGAATAAGACTCAAAATAATAATAATAATTAAGCTAAAAAAAATTCAAAACTTGGCAAGAAAATATTACAAGAATCAAAGACAAAATAAATTAGAGAAACCAACTACAGAAATTTAAATGGAGAGGGGGTCTTATCCCAAACCTGAAGATTAATGTTACAGAAAGAAAGAAGAAAGAAGAAAAAAAAAGAGATATCTTAATAGTATCTTGAAAGCTCAATCATGATATGATGAATTTTTGGAAGATGATAAATATAGACTGGTTTTCTTTTAAATTCATCATCAAAAAAAAATCCTGAAGGCATATTAAACTCTAAGATTATGAGAATTTCTTTCAATATATAAAATTGGCAATTTAATGAATCCATGAAGGGAGTAGTGGAATGTTAAGTCCTTGTATGACTTAAAACTACAGGGGTGGCACACCTGAGGGCTTATAATCTATTTCTTTATTTTAGTCCATGAAAGGAGTAGTGGTATCAAAGAAATAATGTGAAGAAAGAAGAGGTCAGATTTGAAATGGTTCAAATAAAATCCTCAAATATATGTGATAAATTGGCCAAAGAATAAAATATTGAAGAAAGAAGGACAAAGATGAAGAATTGAAATATGCAAGGAGATTGGTAATGACTGAAAAGAAGCAAGAAATATCTATCAAACTCAACATTTTATGAATTATTAAGCCTCAAGGTAGCTTAAGTTGATATTAGTATAAGGAATCTTTCAACTTAACACAAGAAATAAAAATAAAAATAAAAAAAATAAACTGCCCTTGGATCAAGTCAAATTGAAGACCAGGAGGTCCTCAGCATGACATGAAACTGCTCCCTTGTGAAGAAATGGACAAGGGGTCTTATTGTCCTTGTATGACATAAAAAGGCAGGATTTTGTATACCTAATATACAGGGTCTGCACACCTGAGTTGTAGGGTCCTGTATGACCTTAAACTGCAAACTCAAATATATGGACAGAAAAAAGATGAAAGAAGTGAAGATTTATTCAATTTAATAAATTATTAAAATAAGGAGAAGAAATAGAGAAAATAGAAGAAGTGATATTATATTAATTTTGACATAACCAGTTTTTTTTTCAAAGAAAATAAAAAATAAATAATAAATAATAATAAAAAAAAAAATTAAAAAATAATAAAGAAAAAAACAGAAGCAATTCAGTGATATATAAAATGGATTACCAAAATAGTGCAGCAAAATATAAATCAGTACTCAAGAAGGTTAAACCAGTTAATGAGCCTATGCCACAAGACATAAATCCTCCTTTGGGAAGGCCACCATTATCAAGAGACCCTTATAATACACCACTATCACCAAAACCACCTAAGTTTATGGTCACATCAAAAATAACACAAGAAAGATTTGAATCGATAAATTTTGGACCACCTGGATGGCTTTCAGAAGAAGAAAGGAGTCTTCTTATGAGTGTCATAGTTTTAAGAGAAAAAGCAATTGCATTCAGTGCAGAGGAAAGGGGTTTACTAAAACATTCATATGGAAAACCCTACAAAATACCAGTAATACCACATACACCTTGGCAGAAGAAGCCAATACCAATACCAAAGCCTATAATACCCCAATTTATTGAATTGGTAAGGGAAAGGATTAGAACAGGCTTGTATGAGCAGTTTACCTCCAGCTATACAAGTCCAGTATTTTGTGTTGCAAAGTCAAATGGAAAACTTAGAGTTGTCCATGAGTAACAGGATCTTAATAAGGTAACAATTAAAGATGCAGGATTACCACCACATATTGAAGAATTTGTAGATGCCTTTTCAGGGAGAGCTTGTTATGGACTTGGTGACATAATGGGAGGGTATGATGAAAGAGAATTAGACATTTCTACAAGACCCTTAACTACATTTGAAACACCACTTGGAAGGCTACAACTCACAAGATTACCACAAGGAGCAACCAATTCTGTTGCAGTTTATCAAGCTCAAATGACTTGGATACTTCAAGAAGAAATACCAGAGAATGTAGGAATTTTTATTGATGATGGAGGGATAAAAGGTCCAAGATCAACATATAATAATGAAACTTTACAAGAAAATAATTTGATAAGAAGATTCATTTGGGAATATGCAGTTACATTAGAGAGAATATTATTCAGAATTGAAGAGGCAGGACTTACCATATCAGGTATCAAATTCGCATGTTGTGTGCCAGCATTGGACATAGTAGGGCATGTAGTTTCTTTGAATGGAAGAAAAATCTCAAAGCAGAAGATTAATAAAATACAAAGTTGGCCAAAGCCCCTCAATAAAAAGGAAGTAAGAGGCTTTTTGGGACTTTGTGCATATGTTAGAATGTTCATTCAAAATTTCTCTCAGATTGTATCACCACTAAGAAGATTAACAAGAGATGATGAAGAATAGGAATGGAATACTAAATGTGATGAAGCATTTGAAAAGTTAAGAAAAATTGTAGGGGAGGAAATAACATTAAAAAATTTGGATTATGAAAAGGGAGCAGGGAAGATTAACTTAGCAGTAGACTCAAGCTATATAGCTGCAGGAGCAGTACTTACTCAAGAAGACAAAGAAGGAAAGGACAGACCAGTTCTTTATGAATCAATAACATTCTCAAGATTGGAATCAAAATACTCACAGCCAAAGCTGGAGCTATGTGGAGTGGCCAAAATACTCAAGAAACTCCAAACAGTAATTTGGGGACAGCATTTTGAGCTACAAGTAGATGCAAAAGCCTTAATTGAAATGATAAACTCACCCTGTTTGCCAAATGCCCCAATGACAAGATGGGTTGCATTTATTCAATTGTTTTCTTTTGACTTAGTTCATAAGCCAGGGAAGACCTTCACAATGCCAGATGGGCTGTCAAGAAGACCTCAGTCAGAAGATGAAGAAAAAGAAAAATCTGATTTTGATGAAGAAGAAGAATGGATAAAACCACACCCAGGGTTTGGAATAAAACATAATAATAAAATAAAATTGGCAGGAATAAAGCTACCATCAAAGCAAGAAGGATTTTGGAAAAGAATGGTGGAATACTTAAATACATTGAAAAGGCCCTTTGGTAGTAAAGAGGATGACTTCAAAAAAATTAAAAGGAAGTCATCAAATTTCTTTCTGGAGGAAGGCCAACTCAAAAGAAGAAATACACCAAATCCACAAGTAGTTGTGTCAAGTCAAAGTTCTCAAAGAAGAATATTAAAATCATTACATGAAGAAATGGGACACAGAGGAGAAAATGAAACATACAGAAGAGTTAAAGAAAGATTTAGGTGGGAAGGAATGAAGAAAATAGTCAAAAAATGGGTCAAATCTTGTAAAGCTTGTCAAAAGAGAAGTCATTATCACCAAAAAGAGGAAGGAAGAATCTCATTCACCTCAACATTATTTGAAAGAGTCAGTATAGATGCAGTACATGTAAAAGCAGGAAGATGGAAGTATTTAGTAGTGGCCAGGGATGATTTCTCAGGATGGCCAGAGACAATTGGTTTAGTAAAGCTTACAGCAAAGTCAGTATCAGAATGGTTCACTTCTGAATGGATTTGCAGGTATGGAGCCCCAAAAGAGGTCACAGTAGATGGAGGGCCTGAGTTTGGAAAGGAATTACAAGATGCAGTAAAAAAAGCAGGCTCAAAGATAAGGGTAACAACACCCTACTGCCCTGAGTCACAAGGAATGGTAGAAAGGGGGCATAAACAATTGAAGGATGCATTGGTGAAGATGTGTGGTGAAAATGGTTGAAAATGGAAAGAATACTTACCTTTGGTTACATTAGCTGACAGAATATCAACCAAAAGAACAACAGGTTACTCCCCATTTGAGCTTCAATTTGGTCAAAAGGCAGTACTACCAATAGACATTGAAGCAAAAACATACTTATCAATTGAATGGCACAAAGTCAAATCAACAGAAGATTTATTGGAAGCAAGAGCTGAACAGCTATCAGGAAAAGAAGAAATAAGAAAAAGGGCAAAAGAGAAATTAAAAAAGGCCAGGGAGGATTCAGTAAAATATTGGGACAGGAAATTAGCACATCAAATAAGAAAGCCAATTCATCCAGGTGAGATTGTTCTTGTATACAATAAAGAATTGGAGTCACAATGGGGATTATTGTTCAAGATAAGATGGGATGGAACCTATAGAGTTGTGAGACAAATAAACAATGGTCCATATGAGCTGGAAGAATTAAATGGTACAAAGCTAGCAAGAAGGTTTGCAGCAAGTCAAATAAAAAAGTTCTATCCAAGAGGAAAAGAGTTGGACTCAGAGGAAGAAGAGGAAGAAGGAGAAGAGGAAGTTGAAGTTGAATCTCAATTTGAAGATGAAGAGGACTTTGATGAATAAAAATCCTTTTATTCAAAAAAAAGGGGGGAAATGTTTGATTGTTTTTTTTTAAAAAAAAAAGTAAGTGGATTATCACCTTGAATGCTGGGGACAGCATTAAATGGAGAGGGGGATGTGGTATTCCATACCAGTTCTTCCAAGGTTCAAATCCACAATTTCAAAGCTAAAAATTTGATCAATAATAATAATAATATATATATATATAAAGAAAATAAAGATAAAAAGTGAAAGATAAAATTAAAAAAAAAATGCAAGAAAAAGCAAGAGAATTGTATTAAAATAACAAAAACAAGTATTCCACTGGAATCTACATCAAATTTTACCTATAGTCACATATTGCCTCAACCCCATAATGTCAATAATTTTCTAGATATCATGGATTAAAGAAGAGAAATGATACTATACACTCTATACTAGGTACAAGAATATGCTTAAAGATAATGCAGGTTGTCTAAATATTCAATATGAATGAACATGTGTAATATTACATAAGTGACACCATTATTCTTACAGGATCATGTGTTACATGTCTTGACATAAAAAAAAACACTTATATATAAGCTAACATAGTGTTACATTACTCAATCCCCACTTAAACTCCCATAACCAAACATTACAGGTATTATTTACAAATTCAATTTTACATAGAGAAATACTCAACTGAATACAGATCAAGGCTGTGAAGAAGAAAAATAAAGTCAGTAGAGATAAGAATACAGTTTTAAAAAAATGGTGCAATCAACCAAACATATGGTGCAATATCTGTATCAAATGACACCATTCCAAATTTAACCACCAGCAAAAATGTCTCAAGGCTGTGAAGAAGAAAAATAAGGTTAGTAGAGATAAGAATACAGTTTTAAAAAAAATGGTGCAATCAACCAAACATATGGTGCAATATCTGTATCAAATGACACCATTCCAAATTTAACCACCAGCAACAATGTCTCAAGGCTGTGAAGAGGAAAAATAAGGTTAGTAGAGATAAGAATACAGTTTTTTAAAATGGTGCAATCAACCAAACATATGGTGCAATATCTGTATCAAATGACACCATTCCAAATTTAACCACTAGCAAAAATGTCTCAAGGCTGTGCATAATAAGAATAGAGTTTAGTTAAAATAAGAGTATAATTCAAAAAGTATGGTGCAATCAACCAAACATATGGTGCAATATCCTGAACAAATGACACCATTCCAAATTTAACCACTAGCAAAAATATCTCAAGGCTGTGCACTGACAATAATAAGGTTCAGAATGGTGCAATCAACCAAACATATGGTGCAATATCTTGATCAAATGACACCATTTTTAATTTACCCACCAGCAAAAATGTCTCAAGGTGGAATTTTTTCTAAGTCCCTTGTTTTTGGAAGGCTCTATGGAGGGCCCAAAAGGTATAAATAAAGGGCCTCTCTCCCTGTTTTTCCCCCCATGCTTCTGATTCAGACAATACTCTTGAGGATCAATCCATCCCTTCTCTAGTAGGATAATCTAGTATTTATATTGAAAAAGATCAGTAGCAAGGCTCAGAATCTTATAGTATTATTTATGATTAATTAATGAAAGATATTTATAATATCAATGAAAGAGTCTAATATTATTTAATAGTCTTACCATTATAGTAGTAGTGTTGAAGTAGTGTTTGAAGATCTTATCATTGGTGATCTTATCTAATTTATCAATAACCCTTATTTATAGAAGGGATATCATCTTACCTTTATACCTTATATTATAAGCCTTTTAGGTATATTGGATTATATTTATATTGATTCTAATAGTATTATATTACTATTATATCATTTACATCTTACCCTTATATTAAACAAAACCACCCTTGTAGAATTATCTTACCCTTAAATTAATATAGCTATATTGATAGTATTATTGAATCACCTTTAAAAGTATTACCTAGCTATCAAGATTATTATTAATATTAATAGTGATCTTAAACAATATTATTTAAAATATCTCAGGTATTGAAAGAAGGAATACTAGAAGAATTAATAAAAAAGAATTATAATCAATGACAAGAAAGTTAAGCAAACCTAAATTATTAAAAAAAAATATTAACTATTACCAGTATTATCATAGTGATCTTTTATTGACAGACTGATAGAGACTGCTGAAGAAAATTCTCTAATTGAAAAGCCACAAAACTAAATAATTGATTTGTGATCTCATCAAAAAGGGTATCTTTTTCAGCATAATTAGAGGGGCAGCTAATACACCTTAGCACCCATGGTTATTGGCTCATTCTGAAATTCAAAACAGACTCACCAATAATTTCCCCCTCAAGGTACTGCCTATTATTTATCCCACAAAAAAAGGAGTTCCCACAACGGTTGATTTGAAAGTGGCCAAGGACCTGGAAGAAAAAAATTTGATGCCAGGTGCTCACAGAGTGGCCAAGGTGATGTTTTGAAAAGATTGTAGACCCCTCAGGGAAGTGCACACCAGGAGAGGAACTTACTTTTAGAAGTTGCCAATCCCGCCAGTGCCATAAATAAGAATATAAATTTGATTAAGGAGTGTCTTGAATTGGAAAACTTGGAAAGAGAAATGAAAATGAATGGTCCATTTCCCCAAGTGAAAAATGGCCATAATTTTGGAATTGATGTTGAAAGCCAGGCCAACGAATCTGTGTCCAAATTGCAAAGTGCTTACAGAGTGGCCAAGGTGATGCTTACAACAAAGAGGAGTAGAATACCCCTAAAGGTGCATACCAGGAGTGGGACTTACTTTTGGTAATTCCTCTCCCCACCAAGAACCATAAGAGATCAAGCTTTTGAAGAATTGGGTCCTGGCTTGTCAGGATACAGAGAATGGAAATCTTTGACAAGATCAGGACAATTCTTGAGGTTTTCGGCTGGTTCCCAAGTGGATCTTTCTGGGTCTGGACTGAAACCTTTCCATTCCACCAGATACCATAACTTTCTCCTCTTGAGCTTAGAATCCACCACTTGAGAAACTTCCCATTCCTCTTCTTCTTCAATGGTAATTGGAGGAGGAGGCTCTTGATGCCGATTTGGGATTGTTGATGTCTTGACTGCTTCCAAGAGTGAGATATGGAAGACTGGGTGGATGGATTTCCATTGAGATGGAAGCTTGAGGTGGTAAGCATGGGAACTGACTTTCTTCAAGATTGGAAAAGGACGCAACCATCTTTTGGATAGTTTTTTGGTGGGTCTGGTTGATTTGATATTCTTGGAGGAAAGCCATGCCATGTCACCAGGATTGAAAACAGGTGGACTTGCTCTACCTTTATCTGCATACCTCTTGAACCAGTTTATGGAAGCTTCAAGTTCTCTCTTGACATCTTGCTGTACTGATTGGATTTTTGTTGATAACTTTCCAGAAGGAGTATCTTGAGTGATGTGGACTGAATCAAAATGTGGATCTCTTCCATAAACAGTGAAAAACGGGGATTGCTTGGTTGAAGAGTGATCAGAATTATTGTAGGCAAATTCAGCCAGAGGGAGCCAGGTGTTCCAATCATCTTGATGATAACTGACATACATCCAAAGACACTGTTCTAGTATCTGATTTACCCTCTCTGTCTGTCCATCAGTTTCTGGATGGTAAGCAGTTGACAAGTCTCTTGAAAACTTGAGCTGCTGACAAAGATTGGTCCAAAAAGAAGAAACGAAGAGTGAACCTCTATCACTGACAATGCTTAACGGAAGGCCATGCTTTGAAAAGATATTCTTGATGAATAAATGGGCCAAGTCCAGGGAAGTGATTGAAGACATTGTTGGAATAAAAACCGCCATTTTTGAGAATCTGTCCACTATGACCAGGATTGAATTGAAGGAATTGGACAGCGGCAATTGAGTGATGAAGTCCATTGAAAGAAAAATCCAAGGACCATTTGTAATTGGAAGAGGTTTGAGGAATCCAAACTTCTTGTGGTGAATATTCTTGTTTCTTGAGCACTGTTGACAGGATGAAAAATAAGCCTTGATAAATTGAGTCATGCCGGACCAGTGGAAATCCCGCTTGACAAGTTTGAGAGTCTTCTCTAGGCCAGGGTGGCCAGCTAGAGGAGAATTGTGACGCTTTTGAAGAATACTAAGTTGAATTGTGGAGTCATTTGGGACTACCACCCAATCTTTGAAGAGAAGAAGTTGGGAAGAGGAATCAAGAGAATAATCCTGGACAGATTTACCTTTACCCAAATCTTCAAGGATACTTCTGTACTGGGGATCTTGCCATAATTTCTTCTGGATTGAATCAATCAAATTTGAAAAAGATTCCACCTTGACTGCAAAAAACTTTGAGGGTTGAACTTCATCTTGCTTAATGATTTGCTGAAAATTCATTGGATTCTTGCTGATGAAGTCCTCCCCCCTCTCCGGGTAAATGTCGTCCCAATGTGATAAGGAATCTGGAAGAGTAGCTAGGCGGCCAGGGCGGTAAGTGATTGAGAAATGAAATTCAGAAAGGAATTCAGCCCAATGGGCTTGACGGCAAGTGAGTACTTTGGAGGTCATGAAGTATTGAAGGGAAGAGTGATCGGTAAGAACTTCAAAAGGGGAAGCCAGTGAAAGAAGAAAAGCCCTCCAGCGCTTGAGAGCCCAGACGATACCAAGGAGTTCCTTGTCATGAATTTCGTAATTGAGCTCTGCTGGGATAAGCTTGCGGCTGTTGAATGCAATGGGATGTTTTCCTGAATCAGAGACCTGACTCAGTACAGCACCCAAGGCATAATCTGATGCGTCAGTCTCTACAATGGTGGGTAGAGAAGGATTGGAGCAGTGGTGAAAGCCTCTTTGAGTTGGTGAAACTGACTAAGAGCTTCCTCATTGAGGGGAAAACAGGAATCTTTCTTGAGGAAACTGGTGAGTGAACTGATCTTCTTTGAATAATTCTTGATGAAACGGCGGTAGAAGTTGGCAAAGCCAAGGAAGGATTGAAGAGCCTTGAGGTTTCTTGGAGGCGGCCAATTGAGAATCTGCTGGACTTTTGCTTGGTCCATCTTGAGGCCTTCAGAAGAAGCTACATAACCAAGATATTCCACGCTTGAAACATGAAACAGGCATTTGGACGCCTTAGCAAAAAGGTTATTGGCTCTGAGTCTGGAAAGAACAGTGGACACATGAGTGACATGTTCTTCCTCAGATTTGGAAAAGACCATAATGTCATCCAAATAAACCACAACATAAACATCAAGAAGATCTTGAAAGATATCATTGACAAGATTTTGAAAAGAAGCAGGAGCATTGGTGAGCCCAAATGGCATAACCAAGTACTCATAACTGCCATATTTAGTTCTAAAGCAAGTCAAATGTTCATCACCCTCCTTGATTCTGAGAAGGTTATATGCACCACGCAAATCAATATTGGAGAAGATAGAAGAACCATTAAAGACATTGAGAAGCTGATTCACAGGAGGAACAGGATACTTGTTCTTCCTAGTAACAGCATTGAGTTTGCGGTAATCAACACACAAACGGAGGCCACCATCTTTCTTTTTGACAAAAAGGACAGGTGCCCCTGTTGAAGAGGAGCTTGGCCAGATGAAACCTTTCTCTACATTCTCTGAAATGTAGGCCCTGAGTGTATCTGACTCTTGTTTGGATAAAGAGTAGATCACCCCAACTGGAGGTAGAGACCCCTCCAGCTCAATATGATGATCACAGGCGCGGTGAGGAGGAAGTTTTTCTGCTTTCACCTTGGAGAATACATCCAAATATTGGTTATAGACAGAAGGAACAACCTTCATCACGGTTTCTACTTCTTCTGGCTCTTCCTCTTCATCGCACAACTCCTCCAGGGAGTCATGATAAGATGAAGGAGGAAGGTCCATATTCCCAAGTAAGAGGTGAAGTGAAGATACAGAATTATCTTCTCCAACATCTTGAATCTCTTTGAAGACTTCAGCTCTAGGAGATAGTAATGACTGTGGGGAATGAAGGGATGGAATATGGACAGAAGATGGGAATGATGGTGTTCTAGAATCACCAACCAGAGCTGCACATGATTTGGCAGAAGAAAAGTCATTACAGAAAGAATTAGAAGGATCAGAATGGTCCAAATGATCAGGATTAAAGGTGATCAGCCCTTGCCTCCAATCAATGGAAGGATTAAAATGATTAAGAAAGTCAAACCCCAATATGAGGTCTTCTCCCTTGGGAGTATCAATGACTAAAAAGTCCCATTCAAAGCTTGGGAAGGAAGGGAGCTCAACCATATATCTAGTATGGTGAGTCACAAATAAGGAAGGAGACTCAGAGGAGTCAAGAATGATAAGGGGAATCTTCTCTGGAAGCTCTGACGTAGTCAATGAGTACTTGTGAACAAACTGCTTTGCAATAAATGAGTGTGTAGCACCAGAATCAATGATAATACTGTAAAAAACATCAGAAAGAGAAGAAAAGACAAAAAATTTAAGAGAATTTTTGACACCAGTATTCAGAATGCACAATTGTGCGCTGGAAGGAAAACTGTGAAGACCATTGAACACAACATGATCTTCACTCAGGCTTTTCCCTGGCTGGGAAATTTTCCTGACGGTTGGGTAAGCTTGTTTTGAGGCCTTTTGAAACAGGACTCAAGACTATGCTTCCCACCACAATAGGTACAAAGACCCTCTTTGATTCTTCTCTCTTTTTCAGATTTCATGAGCTTGAAATCTTTATTCAATAACAAAGAATGGGGCTTGTCCCTCTTCTGAAAATTCTTCTTCTTCTTGTGACTTGAACTTGAAGAATTTTGAGGGTGAGAAGTACTTGATCTTGGAGCTTCAGTTTTCTTCTCTTGATAGTGACTCTTCTCCTTTTGCCTTTCATGGTACCTGGTATCAAGCTCCAGGGTAACGTCCATTAAGCTTTGAAGTGAGTCAATATTTGAAGGATGGGAGGCCAATTGATCCAGAATCCTGGATGGAAATCCCTTTCTGAAATGATGGATGAGAGCTCTTTCTCCCCAACCCCCAATTCTTGAAACCAAACTCCTGAAATCGGCTATGTATAATGAAACATGGCCACCTTCTTTCATTCTAAGGCCATCCAACTCTGCTTCAGCTTTTCTAACTTCATTTGGGTCCCCAAATAAAGTGAAGAGTTGGGTTTCAAACAATGGCCAAGAATTGAGAAGATAACTTGAGTCTTTATTGGTGAGATTAGAAAGATAAGGCTCAATCCATTTTTCAGCCCTGCCAATAAGAAATGAAGTGGCATACAGAACCTTCTTCCTGTCTTGAGAGAAGTTTGCCAGATCATTATGAAAGATAAGCTGGCATGACTGAATAAAGCTCCTGACTTTGAAGGGTTGAGTCCCATGAAAGCATTCTGGTGCCTTCATAGATGGAGTCTTGAAGGCTGGTGGTCTTGATGAATCAGAAGAAGAAGCTTCTTGAAGATTGGCCATGATCTGAGTCATTTGCTGCATGATGGCCAATAAAGATGGTTCAGATTGGTGAGAGGCAGGCTGATCAGACTGGGCTAGAGTTGGTCTTCCAGTACCTTGGGATGCCCCCACCGGAGCAGGAACACCTTCAGTACCTTCATACTCTTCCTCTTCCACAGAATTCTCCTCCTCCTCTTCACCATCTTCACCTGGACCTTTGAAACTGGTCCTTGACATGCCTGGAAAACCGCCAACTACTCCTGAAAAAGAATTTGATCTTCTTGGCACTCTTCCTTCCTTCCTGGATGGTGCTTCTCCTTCCATGCAGGGTCCTCTGTCTAATTGGGCCCTCAGTTGAGGAACTGCTGGGGTGCCATCAAGAGGAACTCTTGGAGTAGGAGTAAGAACAGCTTGAGTTCAAGCCTGGGATCTGGTCTGTCTTGCAGGAGGTGAGTGTTGGAGTGGCATGAGTGAATAAGAGTAAAATTTAAATAAAAAGAATCAAAACTTGAATGAAACTTGAGGCAAAACCGAAATAGTCTTGAGGATCAAATCAAATCAAATCTTGAGGGGAACAATCAATGAATCAATTAAAGTCTTCAGGTACATCAATCAATCAAATCAGATGAGTCTTGAAGTCAAAAATCAAAATCAATGAAAGTCTTGAAGTCAATAAAATCAATCAATCAAAATCAATGAAATCAAATCTTGCAGTGAAAATCAATCAGTCAAATGAATTCTTGAGTCAAAAATCAATTTATGTCAAAGTCTTGATGTGAAATTCAGCAAATCAATGGAAAAATCTTCAGGTCAATCAAATATCTTGAAGTCAATATCAGTTATGTCAAATCAGTCAATCAAATCAATTATCAAGTGAATTCTTCCTGAAATGAAAATTCTTGAAGAGAAAATCAAATTGAATCCTGATATGAAGAACGTGTCTGAATAATTTGATGAATAATCTGAAAAATCAAAATAATAAGACGCCTGAAATGAACGATAAAATTGGGATTGATGGTTGAGATTAAGATTGAAAAGATAAACAGAAAATAAAATTTGGGTCAGCTTTCAATTTTCAGAATGAAGAAATGAATGAGAGAAAATTGAGAGGTGACAAAGAATCATTAATTTCCATAAGCATTAAAGAGTCATAATCTCGATGAATGAATGAAGGAAATTGATGAAGAATGAATGAATAAGAATGATGAAGAATGAATGAATAGAATGAAAGAAATTATGAGTTAATTAATATAATGTCACAGGGGCTCTTATGGAAGCAAGAGGGCCTGGCACTCAGGAATCAAGAACTCACTTGGAGGGCTCCAAAGATGATAAGAAATACTACGGAATATATTTCTTAAACAGGAATAAGAGAAAGGACAAATATGCCAAAGATAACAAGGAATGGTAAGAGTGAAGCCAGAGGCCAAAGATAAAAGAAAGCCAAAGGCCAAGAAGCCAACCAAGTCAATCCTCAATTCACTGTTTCAACCTGCCAGAAAGAACAATGGAATTAGTAAAAGGATATGACCACCAATATCCACTGACAGGCAAGGAAAGAAAAGAGAAAGGGTGCTAATGACTGACTTAAGATTATCAGTATTCACTTTTAATAAGATAAAAGAAAATAAGGATAATAATAAATCCAATATATTAATTAACTGGAGAAAAAAGTCCCCAGGTGATGAAAGGTATCCGGTATATGTGAGAACCGAAAGATTGATCCTGGAAGGTGGATCAATGGCTGTATTGTCCGGATCGGGAAATACAGCTCTGGCCATCTTGAATTTTGAACTGTGTGAAGGAATGACCCAATTGGGCCAAGACCATACAGGTTGATTGAATGAGGCCTGTACGGTTGAATTGGGTTGTCCAAAGGAGTATTGAATACTTGATGCCTTGACAACTGATTGAACTGATGTAATACCTCTTGAGAATTGCCCTTGAATAATCCAGAATGAAATGTGCCAACCCAACTCCTGCAGATACAGGTGGTTGGGATCCTTGAAGAGTCTGATTGCCGCCATAGCTTGTCAGACTGATGAGCCGGTTAATTCTCCTTCAAAATAGGCGTTGGGATTTGAGACCTTGAGTTGGGAAGGTGGAGTTGGATCCTGAAAACGTCACCATTGGATTTCTGAGCAAAAATGGTGCATAATGGTATATAATACCATATATGCACCATGCTTGAAACCTTGAGTACGGATGGTATGAAGGAAAAGAGGAAATCCCCTGGAGTTGAGGGGAAAGACGGGCTGAGCTGACCTGGTGGCCTCTGGTGGTTGCCAGAGGCCATGGCTGAACTATTGGTCCATGGCCAAAATTGGGTCCCATGGGATTTATGGCCAAAAGGGTGTCCATGAGGTTCTTGGTCATTTTTGGGTCCAAGGAGGTGATGGCCAAAATTGGCTCAGGTGGGCCCAATTGTGGTTTTGGGACCGAGGTGGCTGGCCCCTTTTGGCCTCATTGGATTAGGCCAAAGGGGGCCTAAATAGCCTATGGACCGCAGACCACGGCCCACTGGACGTAGGAGCCGTAGGGGGCCTAAATGGCCCAAAAAGGCCATTTAGGCCAAAACCCCATTAATGAAAGGGGTGGTCCTGAATCCAAAAATGATGGCTAGGGGGCCTGGAGGCCCCTAGAAGACAAAATGACCCCCAGGCCCAAAATCAAAGATGAAGGCCTGGGGGTTGGTGAAGTGGGAATTGGCCAAGAAGGCCAATGACGGCAGGATATGGCCTGAGGTCATAAAAGATGGTTGAGGCCATAAAATGGCCATGGGAAGGTGTTATGGCGTGGATGCCATAGAACACCCAAGGGGGCCAATTGGCCATAAAAGATATGATGTGGCCAATTGGCCCCAACTTGGCTCCAGGTTGATTTGCCGCAACCATCAAGGAGGAGGGTCAAACTCGTGGTTGTGACAGGTGGTGAAAAATTCAAATTCTTTTATAAAAATTGCACTTGAAGAGGTTTCATTTTCTGACAAATGAAGGTACAAATGTTGGACACCAAATAGGATCTTAGGATTTTAATTATACTATAGCTGTAAGAAGCTTCAAGCATACACCTATTTTAGTTTAGTCATAAATTAAAAGAGAAGAGAAGATTTTTCAACATTAAAGGAACAATTAATAAATCTTTTCTGACTATATGATATAGTGTTAATAATGTGATAAAAGGGACTTTAAAATGCAATACATGACTAAAGCTAAGAAATATAGGGACTAAATAATAAATTAAGTTGTTTTTGATTTTATTTTACAGCCCTAGGTGCAATATTTATTTAGAAAGGTATTATGATAGATACTTTTATTATTAAAAAGACTATAACTTGCCAATTCCAGTAATCATTTTTTTCAAGATATTTTTGCCACATACTCACTCTGATATTTTATACCAATGAGAGAATATAGTGAAGAAAAGTTGATATTTCATCCTCTTCATTTTACCAAGCTTTGACAAAAACTCAAAAGTAGAATTTGTGAGCCCTAAAGGTATTTGAATATACCAAAAATCACACAAATTAAAGGAAAATTGATGAGCTATAATTAAATAATTCTTGTTAGCTATTCGAGAGAGTCTATCATCAAATAAAAACTAAATTCAAATATTTTCAAATTTTCAAAATACAGCTAAGTGTGTAAGAACACTCTATTGGTTTGAATATTACAGTAGGAATAAAATTACAACAAAAGATTTAAAACAACATATATTTTGAAAAAAATTAAACAAAGCTTAATATAAATATCTTTGTAAATATCAGCTTATTAAATTGATTTGGTAATTGGATTCTGAATGAGAATCAGGTCACCCCTGGCTAAACATTCTGTAGCTCAACTTCAAAGAAAACTAAATTAATCATCAAGTATTTTCAGTATGAAAATTCGAAGATAATCAAGTTTTAATTTAATCCACACAACAAGTGGTGTTAATAATTATATATTTCTTTCCCAACTGAGGTGGAGTATTTTGTTTAGAGGTTTTGAGAAATTGAAGTATTTTTGGTTAAATTTTCAAAATGGGACCAATGATTGCATAAGTGATCTTGAGCTTAAAGATGAGGCATTGGGAATTAAAAGTTTTCAATGTCATTTTTTGATTGAATAACATATGTGAGAATATAATTCTAGTACATGTGGAGGAACATAGTAAAATAAAATTGAAAGAATGAATTTTGAGGGGTCAATCAATCATGACTCCAAGAGTGTCAAACTCCTCCAAATTACTTTATGTCAGACTTTTCATTCCAAATTTCACAAAAACTTCGAACAATTCTGTGGATAAAGATACTAAAGGAAGTTATTTTGAAAGTTTCTGTGGATAAATACACCAAAGAAATCTGGTAATGTGAAAACTAATTATTCAGAGATGGTAAGAAAGTTCCATATTTATCAAATTGCCACACATTTAGCTAATGCATTTCTAAAAATAGGGAAACTGAATAAAATTTCTATTTATAAAGAGCCAGAAGAAGATAGAAATGATTCAACTGAAGAGAAATTAATGACAACTAATCAATATTTTCTGCTTCTTCCAGAGGAATAAAAATATCAATTCTAACTTTGATATCCTGGAATATTGCACCCACTGACCACAAATGAGTAATGATCAACTTGATTTATTAAAACTCTAACATTTAGAGCTCATGAAAACCAAACCAAATAAGGGAAAAGGGTATTCAGGTGTAAATACCTGTATCATGGAAGTGAAATTTGAAAGACAACCCCCTAACCTGCTACTGGAACAAGTAATGCTCTTGTGTTGATAAAATTTTACTTAAGGGGTGTGTGACCATTTTGTAATATCACTTATTTCCAATTTATTGACTCAAATCTAATATCGTATTGTTGATATTGGAATTTATAATCATATCTCCCCATATTACATTTTTGCTACTAAAGGTTTCTCTAAAAGACATTTTATACTGAAGAATGATTTTTAGATCACTTATGAAATATATCTTCATACCAAAAAAGGAAGATAATCTAGTTTGGAGGCAAGAAGCTTTAAAAAGCTTCTTTCTTACATTTTAAAATAAATTTAAAATTAAATTAAGTATCACCAGTCAACTTAAAATTAGATAAATTAAAAGGAGAACAAATTAATGAAGCTGAAGTAGGTATTTATCTTACTTAAATAAAGTAAAAAAGCACTGTGTGCTATCTTATATAGCCAAAAGGAGGCCTTTTGGTCAGATAGGTAACAACTAGATCTCAGAATTGGCCATTAAGTTGATATTGTGTTGAATATTAAAAGAGGTTACCCACAAACCCTATTGAATCATGAATACAAAGAAATCCTGAAATAAATAGAAGCACCTGAGTTCAATATGAAATTATCACTGGATCAGGGTTTACTAAGAAAATTCTTCCACAACGAGAAGGTCTAAACAACCAAGAAAGTCATAGTGGCAGGGTATAATGGAAAATTACTAGTTATTGGGGACTTAAGAGCCTGTAATACTTGAAATGTTTCAAAAAAGGACCCAATACCAAAGATACATATTTCCCCTTTTCAAATCTCTCAAGAATCTTCAATTAGTACTAAGGATCCCTTGAAGGATTTCCAACAAAATGTGTTAAAAACTAGAGAAAAGAAATTTCTGAGAATTATTGTTCATTATAGATCTTATGAATATGTGAGAATTTTATTTGATATCAAGTATGCAACTCTGAGCTTTCAAAGGAATATGGATAAAATTCTACCGGAAGAACTATCAGAAGAATGGATAATCATCTACATTGATTTCACTATTGCTTTCTCCAATAATTGGGAGGATAAAATGAAACTACTTCCCAGAGTTTTAGACAATATATATCAAGTAGAAATGAATATCTCTTTAAAAAGATTTCACTTTGTCACTAGGGAAAGGGAAGACTTGGGAGATGTGGTATCTGGTATATGCTTTCAATTAGAAAAAACACAGTTGCAGCAGTTCTGATAAATCCTATTATAAAGATATATAAATAAATTACATAATTTCTAGGATGTTATGGGTACTGAAGACAGAATATTAGAGATTTAGAGTCCATTTAAAGGCCTTTTTGAAGCATGTGGGACAAGGAAACAGTATATAGAATTAGTTTTGAAAGGCTCAGAGCCTTTGAATCCCTGATACAAGCTTTTCCCACTGCCTCACTTCTGCTAATTCCAGATTTCAAGCTATCCTTTAATCTTTACATTGATGAATAAATAGATGCTATTGGAGACTCAATTCATCAAATTTGAATAATTAATGACATACCTGTGTAAGGACTCATTTTTTCCATATCAAAGAAATGATATTCAATGCATGAAAATATTGATAAAGTCAGATGGAATCTCTATTCCTATTTTGGGCATTTTAGAAATTTAATTATCTCCTTGAAGAGTATTTTTTAAAATTAATAACAGATTTTACAGCTTTGAAGTAACTTCTAAGCATAAAGACACAAACAAAACTTTCATAGGTGTAAGATAGCTATACAATAATATGGAGGGAATATGACATTTAAAAAAGATGTAAATAAGGAAAATTATTATAATAGATTCATAAGATGACTAGCTTTCAATTAAATTCATAGTTCTTCATACTTTCCAGAAGAGGTCTCCCTGAAGATACTAATAGAAGGAATTAGGTTTAAACATGTAAACACTACATTCCTTGAAAAAGGAAGGATTAGCTATACCAAATAAAGGAACTGTAGCATCCTATGCGAGTTAATTTCCAAATGTGAGTATTCAAGCATGTACTTTTTTTATCTGCTACACTGTTTCTGACTTCAATTTTTATTTTATTCAATTATGAGGCTCAAACCTTAACTTAAAAATTAAACTTTGTTATGTTAAATCTTGATGATGTCATAAAATCATTATATGAAATAATTTTGTTCTTTTAGATAAAATTATTATTCTTATTTTATTGTGATGATGTCATAAAATTTTATAATGACATCATTTCAATTCTTGTATTTACAATATCTGAGAGGATCATTCTTACCTTTGAATGATACCTCAGAGCTCAATTTTATGCATAATTTTATGGTTTCAATTAAATCATTTATTAATTTAAGAAATATAAGATCTCTCAAGCTTTACAAAGTGATTTATATTACTTAAATTATAAATTATCTTCAATATCATTATTGAAGCTCATTCCACTAATAATCCCATAAATTAGCTACAGTCACATCTCTATTATCTCACTTTAATATTATTTCACTCTAATTAATTTATTAGTTCCTTTTATATAAACTGAAATTCACAAAAAATACCCCAGCTTACACCAAAAATGAAAAAGATACTTTTTTGACACATTTATTAGAGGAGATAGGAAATAGAATTTATGATGAAGGAATATTTAAACTAATTGATGTTATAATTTAAAATAGAAAGAAATAGCTTTGTTATGAAAGCTGTAAACAGATCCATAGTGAACCTTGAACTAAAAGAATTTGACTACAGCCCCTTTCAAAATACCTCCCTTAGGGTGGAGGAGTAGCAATTGTCAAGACCTGCATATGGCTTTACAACTAACAGCACAATGTTTCAGAATACTTTAGAGCCTTTGAAATATGTCAAGAATCAAATAAAATACAGATATTTGGAATTAAACTGTTCTTTTGTACAGCTTACGACCCATATACTGATTGATTTTCTGAAAAGATGATACAGAATGTATAGAAAATGGTGAGAAGAGCTTTTAAATATGGTTTAGAGCTCAAAAATTGTGCGTATTTTACCCATTATTAAAATACTCTTCCTCCTTCTCTATGACTGGAATATAGAGCCCCTTTTCATTCCAGTACTAACCAGATTTCTTTTATTCTTCCACAAGTTTTGGATCCAAAATTACCTCACAATTGTTTGGGGAACTATTTTCTTGAGATATCTTCTACAGCTTAAAGCTTCAAAGGAGCTCTTTGTAATTACAGGAGAAATAAATTTAGCTGTATGAAAGATTTATCTGCATATCCAAAGGATTAATGTGATTAAAAACACAGCTCCATATTACAAGGTAGGGGGAATATATCATGCATATAATGAACACTTGAACAGAATAAAGGGATTTAGAAATATAAAGGATTTCTTTGAAGGAATTTTTCTTATCAAGACCTTTCATATTGAGAATGCTTTAGAAGTGGATTTCTCAGAAGAATTAAGAAATACACACTCAAAATTTCCTGTAAGTCTTAGTAATCCTTACAAGTCTTGTAATTCTGAAACGTTTCTATTAATGAATAATTATCACCATCACATACCTCCTGTTTAAATAAATATTACCAATAAAACTACCGAAAGCCTCCAGTAAACAAAAATTGAGAACCAAAAAAGTAAGAGACTTCCTTGTAAACTATCATGATCCAGCTTCTGAAGATTAATTGTTAACAGAAAAAGATATGAACAAATCCTACAAGCTTCTCAGGAACTCAAAAGTAAAAATAAACAGAAATATTACAAAGTACTATTCTTTTGCAGGAAGTGGAATTTGAGCCTTATATTTTGGTATAGCTTTCCAAATCTAGATTAATGTATAAACTAATAAGTTAATTTCTCAATTGTTTCAGTATTTTTAATTCTAATATTAATTATAAGCTTTATTCCTAAATATATATTAAGAGCTAGTAGAATTGATTATTAAATTAGCATATCTTAGTCCAGAAGTAAGCTTGATTGAAATTATATTACACCCAGTGAACTGCTCCAAATTAAAACAATGTATACTAAGGCATTGGAAGACCTAAAAAATTAATTTATTTCTTTATATTAATTTATTAATATCATTCTTTCTAGTTTCAATGAAGTATTAAAAAATGTGGGTAGTAAGAAAATATCCTACATAACGCAAGGTCTTAGGTAAAATTAACATGCATTAAAGTATATTTCAGGGAAGTATTGTAGTCTAGTAGGGTCATAAGACATTAATTAAACATTCATCTTTACTTAAAGAAGCTATAATTGAGAATTCCAAACAAAATCAGGTTTAAAATTTTTTTGAGATGTGGGAAATTACAATTTATGAGTCAAAAAGCTAGGAAAGGTCTTTAATTTAAGCTGAAGATCGAATTTAAGCAAGAACAGTAGAGGTATATTATATTATCTCATACCCTTTGAGGCAACCTATATTTTATGAATTGAACTAAAAGATTCAGATGTTTATTATCAATTTTTTAGCACTAGGACAACATAGCCATTGAACGTTTTAATGAAAAACCCAAAGATTGAGGGTTTATAAAGATGTTAAATGGTGTAGAATATGGATAGAATAGGATAGAAGGAATATATTCAAAATTTCAAGTGTCACATCAGTATTGAAGAATTCTAACAAGGGCTCAATGTAATAAAATTAAATCTAAAGGAAAATTGGTTCCAGAAAATGCCAGGATAGTCCACGGAAATCATAATATAGTGTCAATGAAGATGGGAATTCAAGAATTTTAAAATCATTACATAATAAATGGAGTCATAAAAAAGTTAGTATCAAGGATCACAGAGCTAGATACTCTAGGGCTCTCAGTTTATTAAATAATCAATAATATAGTTAATGAAGCAATCACCAGAAAATAGTCCATTATTGCTTATCATGTAGATAAGGGTTTTAGGTTCTTCAATTAATTACCTAAACAATAATATTAACACCAAGAAGCTAAATTTATCACATAATAAATAGAATCATCCACTAAACAGCCCCAAGATGTACAAAATAAAGCCTTGAGAAACCTGGAAGACTCAAAAGATATAAATGGAGGTCCCCTTTCCCATGAATTATTTTTTTGTCATGGCCTAAAAAGAAGCTCATTACCAAAATATAAATTCTTAATTTGTCTTTTCCTGTGGGAAATTCCCTCCATCCATCACATTATCCTAGTTTTTAAGAAATACTCAGTAGCTAAGCTCAGAATTATAGCTATTCAATTGCCATTCTTCAATTCCTCTCAGTAGAATAAGCTGAGTAATTTAGGAGTAGTTTTAGCTAGATTTTGGTCTGGTCTCAAAAGGACTGTCTAATTATGGCTCTGAAATTAAAAGTAGATAACAGCTGGGATAAATTAGTTCGTAAATTAATCCCAGTTACAATACCATTATTATTGTTATACCCATTACTATTTTACTCATTATCTGAGTTTGGTATTATTTTGTTGTTTTTTTATAAATAAGGGTAGATGAAATTTTATCTACATTATTCTGTGCTTATGGAATTGACAAAGCTCTTTACTGAGTACTAAATTCTAAATGGAAGCTGAAATATAGCAGTATTTGTTATCCCAAGTTTTTGTCATGAGATTAGTAAGTTATTTAGGAGTAATTCAGAGCTTTTTTGTTGTTATTATCATATCATAATCAGTTTCATTCTTAAAAATGTAGGAACCTAAAGCTGTTAATGGGAGATTTTGAGATGAAACTTTGATTAAACAATGAAGTACTTTTACTGTCCTCAAAATTTGTATAAGGTAAATGAAGGCAAAGATATTCATCTTAAGAGGTTTAAAAGATTTAAATTCTGATTGAATTTCTCTTAAACTTATTTGTAGAAAACAGTGGTATGATAAATATTCATTTCTTTACAAACAATACCAATTTCTCCAAAAATGATCTACCAGAGATATTTGGGAGTACAAAAGAAATTTCAATTGTAATTATTTGAGAAAGGATCTTAAGGAAACAAATATGAAAACCGAATCTCTAAAATTGATACTAAATATAAAATATTCCTAAAAGTAACCATAGTGAATTTGGAAACAAATGACACAGTTTATAGTTATGAAAGGTTATGTGATTCACTTTTGGGACAGCTCAAGGGGAAAATTATTATGATGATTTTGTCAGACTTTTGATAGGCTTAGAGCTGTTGAAAATATTTTTTTGAATTCTTCATTGATTGTTTCAACAACGTTTAAGCTAATTATAAAGGAAAAATATTCTAGAAAGAACACATTTTTTCATAGAAACCAGTTTTATTCCTCAATAAATAAAATCTTTTCTAAAAATTAATGAGAAGAATATTGGAAACAGAAAAGCAAATTATGGAAATCTTGAGCCCCTTTTTTGAGCCAAAATAGGGCTTTTTTCAACCATTGTTTGCTGATTTCTGACATCTTAGTCATATAAAACAGCCATTACTATAGTAATAGTTTGGTAAATAATTCCAGAGAATGTCACATTCTGTTAAAGAGCCCTTTGAGAAGGGAAAACTGTTTTTGATGAAGAATTTTCTGAATTAAGGGTAGCTTTACCCACTTTGAAATGGTTGAAACTTCCCTGGTTGGTATCAAAAACTCATTATCAAATGGGTCACAGACACTGTGACTGAATCCCAGGCCTAAGGTTATCAAATTTTTCATTTATTTTGACATTCCATGCCTTTTAGGAATGAAATTTGGGGATGCTGGCACCCTTGGAGTTAAGATTCCTTTCCCCTCAAGTTTTAATCTTTCCAATTTATATTCTCTATAGTTCCTCCACTTGTATTATAGTTAAAATTAAAATGCTTAATTCAATTGAAAATAAAAGTACAAAGATGGAATTCTTCCCTCCTCACACGTAATTCTCAGTTTACTTATGTGATACACACAAAACCTTTGACATACAATTGAATATAATTCAGTTCCTCACACCTTGTAAGCTACACACAACACCACGATACTGACACATATAGTTATGTTTAAAACAACATGTGGTGTGAATTCAATGAATGTTTTGAGAGATTTCATATTATCATGCAAAAAATGATCAAAACTTGGTTTATGCTTACCCAGAGTTGAGTTACAGAAATTTCATCCAGAGAAGACCCAGACTAAATTTTGATGTGGAAACCAATTGTAAAGTAATATTCAGAAGAATATTTATTTTTTAAAACTCTATAATAACATTCACTAGTGTTTTTGAGAAAATATTTGATTATACAATTTCTGGTTGAAATTTCATTTTTACTTATATTTTTTGAAGAAAATATTACTTTTACCAATTTTAAAGCGCTATAATTCCTGTAAAAGTTCTCATATATATCTTTATGTTAATTTTAAATCTTTTTTTAAAAATTAATTTTTCATTCACTAATTGTATTTCAATTTCTGGTCTTTTGGGTATCAAAAATTCCTCTAAGGCTCACAGTCACCATTATCAGTAAAGGAATGGATTTTTTAGTTTTATGAATTTATTTACATTTTCAAGCTCTACTGAATGATTTATTCCATATAAAACAAATTCTAATAAGTTTTTTTGAATAAAATTTCCTGAACTGGACAAAATCAGGTAATAAATTGATTTTAAACTTAAGTTAGGATGATCCAGAATTGTCAGTAAGGGGGGTTCAGATTATTCTGACACACAAGAAGCAAAAGGTTTGAAAGCTTAAAGCAGGATTAAAAAAAGTTTTCTTGTAATTTCCCCTTCTAGGTAATTCCTCACTTATCCCAGACAAGAGAAATTGCCACAATACATATTTTCATATACCTAAAAGACCATAATTAAAGTTTAATTAATAAATGAAATTACCAAGATTCTTGTCAATTATAAATATTGATTCTAAAATCAAATAAAAATTAGGTGTGATCTCTTAAAAGCTTTCTAAAAATAAAAAAGTGTAAAAATACTACTTTACTTGGAAGATTAAAGTAAAAATAAAAAGCCAACAAGATACTCACAAATAAAATTATTCCTGGAAAAAAGTTCTGGAAATTTCTTATGACTTCTTTCCTGATGAACAATATTATCAATTTAAGTTTACCATTGGATTATTCTTGAAATTTAAGGCTGGGTCACCAATCAAAGAAAATTCTGGAGCTTAAATCAAATTGAATTTTGTGAGCTTTAGAGGTATTTCATATACACAAAAGACCACAAATTTGACTATAATCAGTAAATAAAAATATAATAATTATAATTGATCAACAAAAAGCATTTTTGAAACCAAAACACAAAACCAAATCATAATTTATATAAGAATGATAAAAATTGACAAGACTGTAAAAACACTATTTTATCTAAAAAAATATATAAGTAAAAATAAAATGTTTTTTGAAAAAAAAATTGATAATAGTTTCTATAGACTTTTTCAACATTTGATTCCTCCTCAAAATTTAGGTTGGGTCACCTCTGGATGAAATTTCTGTAACTCAACTCTGAATATGCTCAGATTATGTTTTAAGTATTTTCTGTATGAAAATCTGAAATACCAAAACATCTTGATTTATGTAAGGTTTTTCCATGAAATGGCTAGTTCAACTGGACTAATGAATCATTTCCATCCAAAAAATAAATATAATAAAAAGAAATCAATCTAGCCACCAATTTTGAATTTTGAATTACTTGAAAATTCAAGTTGTAGAATTATGTATTATATGATATTAAAGCTCATATTTACTAAGAAGATAAAACTCTCAACAATGTTTTCATATTTTAGACTACCTTATTCAAACAATGGATAAGAAACTATTCATATAAGTCCAAAAGATATTAAAAAGTCTAAACAGAAAGGAAACCACAAGTAGAAGGTCAACACTGTTATATAGAATTAGAATAAAAATTTGTAACAGTTATTAAGTAAGTTAGGAAAGAGAAATTGTGTATTTATAATCAAAAATTCAAAAAACTCAAGTAATATGAAATTAAGTATTAAGATACTATAAAAATAAACATCAATACTATTTATTTCACCTTCATTTAAGCCTTAAGATACCATTAAAATAAGAATTAATAGTTTTCATTTGATCTCCTTTTGAGAATTTAAACTATTTACAATAAAAAGAAACCTTTAATAAAATTTTACAATAGTATATTATTATACATTGTATAAAACTGAAGTGATGATAGGATGATTCTTGGAAAAATAAGAATTAGTAGAACTCTCTTAAGTCTCAGAAAGCTTTCAGAGGCATGAAAGTGATTTGATTAAGAAAAATATGAGAAAGAATCTTCCCTATTTGGCTTTATGGTTACATCACTTTTTTCATGAAAAATTATCATAATTACTCAATTATGTGATTTTATGTGAATACCAATTCTCTTATGGCTAAAAAATGAGTGATTTACCACTGTAAATATTCTTTTATTTGGAAATAAAAATTCCTTTCTCAAATTTATCAATATTTTTGGAAATTCTCTCACAGGGTGTGATATGTGTCACATTTCAAAGAATTGGTGTTTCACATGAAATCATTAAAAATGGACTGTAAGTAAATCTTTTAATTGGGATTGATAAGAAAAAAGTGTTTTGGTACATTATGTATATTTATATTTTCTCATTTATTATGAAAGGTACAGAGAGACAGATGAAGAATTTGATTTTGAATTGATTTGTCAAGTTTTCCCACATTTTTTACATGGTGCTTGCAAATACTATAGGAATGGCTGATTCTCATAGGGAAACTCCATTAATAATAGCCCAAAAAAGTGGTTCAATGTTTTCTTTTTGTTCATGAATTGTAGATTATAAGTAATAAAAGCAGTTACTGTCAGCCTGTGACTCAAATCCAGAGCACAAGCATGGCACCCAAAATACCATAAACCAATGGTAGTGTAAAATACCACCAAAACATGGAGCTGAGACAAACCAGCTCAAAAGATATCAAAGGAAAGAGGAAACTCACTTATTTCAAAATAAACATACCTCATACCTATAGGACAAAAAATAAAAAAGTTCTTCACACTCAAAGCAGTCACTGAGCATAAACCTTAATTTTCACCTCTCATCTAAAATCCAGAGAAAGAGGCAAAAACCCATCAAATGGGTATTCAAATTGATTCTCTCAGTCAGGGCTATCAAATTGTACTATCCAAGCTTAACTAGAGTCAAAAACTATAGAATTTATGGCCAAATTAAAGCCAAATAAGGGTGAATAAAGTACTCACCTCTCATCTAGCTTCTACAGTTTTAGTTTGAGATACTTAAAGTGGGGTAATTTCAAAAAAGCACAATGAGAGCTATCTGATGGTGCCCTCCATTTCCCATAACTCATCTGGAACAAAAGCTATGAAGCAAACAACTTCCATACAGGATTAAAAAAAATTCATATTGGAATAATGGAAATTGAACTTGGGATAAATATTCCATATTTCATGTTACCCATACCCAATGAGGTACCATTCTGTAGACCTCATTTAGGCTACACAATTAACCAAATTTGAACTCAATGTCTTGAAAACCAATAAAGTTATGGAAGTTTTGAGTTTACAATCCCACTGTTGGGATAATACACCTTTACTGTGGGATACTATCCCATTTGTTTGATTATGAGGTTTGAAATAGATAAAGGAGCCTGTTTATCCTTTAATTCCTCATGGCGTAGTGAATATGGGGTCCCAATACAGGTTCTTTACAGAATTCTATGCATCATACATGTCAGAAGAGGGCTGTGTGGTCCCCAGATGAAAGGTTTTGCCCTTTATTGGTGCAAAAGCCAAGATGTGGTTTCAAAACCACATCTGATCCCTATACAGGCTATACAGGCTTTTTTAAAGCCACAATCAAGTCCTTGGAAGTGAAAACTCTTCACTTCCTCTATGTGAACTGGTATAGAGGACCTTTTCACCCATATTCAGGATAAAAAGAGACCTTCCTCATCCCAAAAGAGAAACCCCATCCCTCTCTTAAATTACTACATAGTACATCTGTCAAAAAGAGTTATACTATTGAAAAATAGACATGTTTACTTATAATTCTAATTATTTTAGTCTTAATTTTAATAACCCAATTTGTAAAGCTGAATCCAGGGCTTTAAATAGAGCTCACCACCACTATTTCCTCCTAGTAAAGCCCTGAAATATTTCTATAAACCTCTTTTATACTTATCTTACTGTGTTTTAGTAACAGTTAGAGTTGTAAATACTGCTCTTATCACTTCATTATAGACTCAGCCTGACAGTTACAGGAGTTAATGGTGCATTTTACCATCTTGTCATGTCAAAATAGAAGCCTATTTTCTATTTTCTCATGACTCAATGGGACTTATTGTTGAGAAATAATCTTACCAAATCTTTTGATAGAATAATTGAGACAATATCAACCACATTTCCCAGCTCTGGATATGGGTATGCCTCAGAGGCCTTAGAGCTTAGGTACCCTGGCTCTCTTTGAAGTCTTTTGTCCCCCATGACTATTTTCTATTCCAAGATAGTATTTCAGATTTTAAGACTCGTATATAATAAGGGTGGAACCTCAATTCATGTAAAAATATAATACTTCAAATTCCAATTAGCATGACTAACACCAATCTTAGTGTATATTCAATATTGCATCTGTCAGAGTTTCATTATTTTTGCTTGAAAATGCAAAAATCAAAACCCTATGCAAACAGTTCATATGGTATTTATGATGAGGTGTTGAGGAAATTTCCATATTACCACCTCATGTATTTGACTCAAGCTCAATAATATTATGGAGCTACTCTGAGTAAATGTTTGTGTAGAGCTCTAATTTGGATTTTAATTAATGGATTTTCTTACTCACAAGAAATCAAATTCATATATCTCTCTATGAAAAAATGATGATTTTTGAATCTGCACATGACTTATGAGTTCAGAATATTCAGCAAGGTATTCAAATTTTCTTGTGGCCTATCTGGGGACAAATACTTACCCCAAGGCACAAGATTTAATTCAAAACACATGTGGTGTTAAGCATTAGTTTTTGTGTTGAAATTGAGGGCTGGTTTGCTGTTTAGAGGCTATCAGGAATTGGGGTATTGCCAATTCAGATGTCAAAATTTGTGTATGCATTACATAATTCAACTTAAAATTACATATGAGTAATTAAGAATTACAGTTTTGTACTGTGATTTTTCAATTTAATTACATGTGTAAAATTTAAGTATAGTAAATGATTAGGAATCAAAGGAAAAACATACTGTAAATATTAAATATTTCTGGGGAAGGAATCTTGGCTTCAAGAATGCCAGACTCCCTTAAATTACTTTCCAACACGTATGGGTTGTAAAGGTCCATGAAAAGATTCATTAATTTTGGGCTTCAATTGAGTCACAGGGGCTGTGACTCAATTGATAATTCTTTTTGATTCTGAACAGAGTAGCTTCAACTCTTTCCAAAAGGGTGAACTTACCCTTAAGTTAGTAAAAACTCAACCAAACTTTTTTAACCATTGGAAAGACTTCCTAAATCCATCCTGGTGTGTTTTGGAGACTACTAATGAGCTATTACCATAGTAATTGCTGGTTTATAGGACTAAAACGGCTGAAAATAGAAGGAAGTGATAAAAACAAGTTATCAATGTTACCATGATTAGGAATTATTTTTACTATATGTTTCTAACAACTGGCAAGAGAGCTATTTACTTTTTCAGGGGCTGAAATTTCTGTCTATCAAAGAATGTTGTAAGATGTGTCTATGAAACTCTTGATGATATTACTATTGATCAAGAGTACTATTACTGTTCTTATGAAATAAACTAAATAAAGAGATCCTTAATTATTCCTTTTACTTGTCATAAACTACTAGTGATTATGACAGTAATCAGTAATTTCCAACCAGAATCAATTACAAGAAGGTTTAATAATAAGACTTCTTATTGAAATAATATAAGATTATTTTAATCAATCATCATTGTTTGCAAGAATAATTATTGTAAATTCTTGAATAAAACAGAAGACTTTGGAGAAAAACTTCAAAAATTTAATAAATCACTCACTATTAATCAAAAGGTACCTTGTAAAGATCTTTTATATTGATTTGACAAATTATTTCTAGATTTAAAGGATTAATAATTGATTTAAAGCAGTAATACAACAATTGATAGCTAAAGATTATTGGAAATAGTATTATTCTTTGATTTAAAGTATTCCTGAGTTCTTTTGAAATATAAAAATTCTTAATAATGATATTTAACTAAGACTTACTTATGGTATCAATGAATAAAGTTAATCATAAGATTATCTCTGGAAAAAATAGCAACCATAGGCTTCTTTCAAGTTTACATCAGCTCTAAGAGGAATTCCATGGAGGAATACAAGAAGAATAGAGTGAGAAACTAGTTACCTGAGCTTTTTTATTTATTACATCACTTGTAGTCACATTAAATTAATATAATTACTCAATTAAGTCATTCTATGTGGCTACTAACCCATTTATTGTTGAGAAATAAAGGAGTTACAACTTTCAATATTCTCCAGTTTCAAAATGAACATTTTCTACTAAACCCAATCAATGTTATTAGAAATTTAATCATAGGTTTTATTTCCTGTGAATTCTTGAAGATTCAGTGTGTCATATGAACTCATCAAAAATGGACTGTAAGTAAAAATTTTAATTTGAATTATTAATGAATATTTCTTTTTTGGCTTTATTGTTATTTATCCCTTTTTACATTGATCCCAAAAGATTCAAAAATATTCATTAAGAAGTCTTTTTACAAATAATTTTTGGAGTTTAATCTCAATTTTGACATGGTATAGGCAAATAGCATAAAGATAGCTGGTTTCCAAGAGATAATTTCTTGGATGATAGTCCCAAAAGGGTTTGAATTTCTCCTTTCCGCTTTATCCATGGAAAATGATGAATATTTAACATGTTTACAGGAGTCAGATCTACTAATTACCTCCTTGACATGTCAAAATAGTAGCTTATTTACTATTTTCTTGTAATTTAATTGGATATCAACTTGATAAAAAGGCTCCCAAAAGGTGTTGATAGACCAATCTAGCCATTATTAACCATTTATAAGAGGTTTGGAGCTGGCCATGCCTCAGAAGCCCCAGAAGTTGGGTAGCATGGCCATCTTTTATGTCTTTTGTCCCCCCTAGCTATTTTGACATAAAAAATGGTAACTCAGGCTTGAAGACTGATATCCAATATGGTTGTATAAAGACTTTATGTAATAATACAGTAATTGTAAGTTCCAAAAACATGAACAGTATTTGTGGTGTATATTTAACATGGTATTTCTCAAAATACCGTTAATTTGGCATTATAATGCAAAAAATAAAAAGTTTCCACAGCTCTTGTATGTGGTATTGATGATGAAGTGTTAAAGTATTTTACATAGTACCATCTCATAGAGTTGATACAATATTATTCACCTTATAGAGTTACCCTAGGTGAATTTTATGTATAATCCATATCTGGACTTAAATCCATGGCTTTACTTACCCATAAAAAAGCTATTTATATTTTTCTAAATAAAAAATGATAAATTTTGGATATATGCATGAATTATGGGTTATGTATATTCCAGAAGTTATTTTGATATCAATTTTGGCCCATTTGAGTATTTAAAATATACCCCAAGGCTCACAAATGTCTTCTTTTCTCAATCTTTCCTTTTCATGTTAAGATCTCTTACTTCTATAATCAGTTTAAAGACTGCCAAACCAATTCAAAAACTATTCCCAAAATTAGGAAAAATTCATAATAATAATTCTTTGTAACTCTGGAGCCACCCTAAAATTGAATTGGAATATCTTTCATCACTCTTGAAATTTGCACTTTTCTTCCAAATTCACTTTGGTAACTTGGAGGAATATTTTCTTTTTAATATTAATTTTATATACTCTGTTCTCATATTAATTTCAATAATTTCTTTTTCTAATTAATTCCAATTCAAATTTCTTTTTGAGGAAATATGTTTTGTAGCCATATATATCTCTTGAAGAGTATTTCTGGGTAAATTTTCATTGTTGGTAAGACAATAAATTCTTGATTTATCATTTTTCTATACTAATGAAGTTTACAAATGTAAAATGGGTGTATTTTTTGTTTAAGAGGATTCAACTTACTTAATTCTACCTTGAACACACTTAAAGGACCAAAAGAGTACTTTGTTTGTTTATTCAAAGGTTTATATTCACACCTTGAAAGGTTCCATTGCTTTTATAGTATTTTAAGTATGGAAGTCTGAGAAAAAAATCATTAATTCAATTTTCATTACATCTGACCATCATGATTTGTGTTGAAAATTAGATTTAGTGTTTAATTTAGAAGCTATGAGAAATGAAAGTTTTCAATTTAATTTTGAAAATATGCATATTTATCATATAAGTCAGCTTGAAATAACAAATGATTAATTAATAATTACATTATTTCTGTGATTTTCAATTAAACTACATATGTGAATCTTGTATTATAGTACACGTGGAGGAATTAAATGTACATAAATGGTAAATATTCAATTCTGAGGGGAAAAGGGAATCATGGTTTCATAGGCTCCATATTACCCTAAATATCTTTCTGATATTTTTGGTCTTTCAAAATAAATTCAAAATTTCATTAATTTTGTCCTGGAGCTGATGATCAGGTTCTGTGACTCAATTGATGCTGAGGGTTTGACATCAACAGGAGCTATTTTCATAGCTTCAAAGAGGGCAAAGCTACCATCCAGCTAAGAGAAACCTCAGAAAATACATTTTAACTATTTTGAAGGGCTCTTAAGAACATCCTAAGGTGTTTTGAAGACTCTATACCAACTATTACTCTAGCAACAACTGCTTTATGGGACTAAAATGGCTAAAACCAGCTCTTTTTTTATAAACCTGGGCTCCATAATTTCATAATTTGATTTTTTCCATTTTGTTTATCAAAAATGTTTCAAATGGCATTGAACTTTGGAGTAATAATCTTTGAGTCTATAAAATAATGTCTTCCTTGCTCCATTTTTTATTTTCAGGTTGGAATATTTTGCTTTCATAATTAGTTTTATTACACTTCACCCAATAAATAAAGGATTTAAAATAATTTTAAAGCCTTTTTACCACTTCAAACAATAATACTAATCAGTCTTTGTAGCTCTTTATAATGGGTTTGCTCTTGGACCACCTCAGATGTGAATTAAAAAAATTGTTTATCACTGTATAATTTGTCACTATCTTTCCAAATTTGATATTATCACTTTTAGGGTCTCTTTGTAAATCTTTTTATTATGTTGATTTCCTCAAGTACTTTTCTAACTTAATTTCAATTGAAATTTCTCTTGAAAAGCTTTATTTTTTAGCCTCTAATATCTGTTTTAGATTTTTTTTTTGTATATCTTTATTGTAGTAAGAAATAAATAGGTCCTTATAGTATTATTGCTTTACACTAAGAAAAATTTAATAATAATTCAGGTATGCTATTCTTTAAATACTCTTAAAATTACTATTTCTCAGAAATTTTACCTTATGAAAATTTTGAGAATGGGAAAAGTACTTGATTTCAAATCAATGTTTTATCTTTACACCTTAAAGAGTATTAATTCTTCTAAAAGTCATTAGCTTTTTAATTATCCAGATCTAAAAAGATTTCTCCTTTTTTATACATAATATACAAGCGCTGGAAGTTTTTATTACATTAAGATAATCTATATTTAGAGTAATTTAATTTTAATGTAAGATATTTTAGTTGATGTCTATAATATCTAAAAATGCAAGGGATTCATAAAATATCTACTTTAGTGCATATCAATTTATGAATTATAACAAGAACCGCAAAATTTCAGGGGTTTTAAAGTTTTGGGTTATGAAATGTTCAACCAAGATATCTCTACTGGATTCTTAAAGACAGACTTGACAAATGCACAAATTTAAAGCACTCACTTGACCCTTCAAGCTTTCTGTATCCATGAGTGGTTAGAGAGAGCCCCATATATGTTCAAAGGGGTTATTATCAGCTCATGGGTGGAAAATAGCTAGCTTTGTTCAAAGGGTGTGGGAAGCAAATAAATTCCACCAATCAAAGGTCCCCACTAAGAGATTTTAGAATAATACCCATTTCATGGGGTTTGATTCAGATTAGAGACATTTACATAAGGGTGAAGTTCACATATGGGTTAGTAACTCCTCATTCAAAACTTAAAATGACTATATCTCAGTTAATTGTTATAAAATATGGATAAAACAATAGACTAGCAAAGAGATTATCATCCTCTTTAATTATGTGAGGCATATGATCTGTGTCTTCTAAGTACCTTTGTTCCTCAAGAGTGGGGATAATACCATTTCTTATTCCATTTGATGTCATGCTAGGATGTCATATTTTTATCTGAAACACTACAAAATCCAACCTACCCAATAGATTTCATCTCCAATCCATCTCCAATCCAATATGTCAACATCTCATCAAATGAGACTGTTTGTGAATTTCATTTCCTTTATATAGCTAAAAGTACTTCTAAATCCCTTTTACTCCAAAAATAAACCTCTTCCTCTTTCAGTAGCTGATTATTTTTCAATGTTTCCGTAATTTTTAAATTCCTTCAAATACATAATTATTTCTTCCTGATTTACACCATTTCATTTCTGTTATCCTAGAAATACTAACCCATTCTTGATCTAATTATTCTTTCTGTTAATCAGTTTTTTTTATATTACCCCCTGTATAGTATCCTGTCACAACCATGGAAATCCACCCTCTTGGACCTCAATATGGCATATCCATGCCATATCCAATATATGGCAATTTGGCCAAATTGACCATTGTCATGTTTTATGGCCTTAATGGTCATTTTATCATCTGGGGCCAACCTGGCCCCTTCACCATCATCAAACCACTCTAGGCTGTCTCTTTGCTTTTGGGCATCTTGGGTATTTTCCATAAAACAGGGAAAATAGAGCCCAAAAGCCTGTATTTGGCTTTTTACGCTTTAAATACAGTTTGCGCACTTTTGTGCATTTGGCTTTATTAAGCCATTTAGGCCATATTTCTCATGTATTATGTGAAATATGCCCAAAAGGCCATATCAGGCCTTTTGGGGCTTGACAGTCAGATTTGTGCATTTTGTGAACTTTTGCGCATTTTGTGCATTTTTGAACACTTTGCGCAAATACAATTTTAAAGCTGTATTAGCTGTATTTAGCCAGAAACCCAAAAATGGCCAAATCACTCAAAAGACACTTTCTCACCTCTGAACCCTCCCAAAACCCAAATTTCATTCATATTCTCCTGATATCACCTCAAAAGACCTTTGGCCCATTTCAACCTTCAATAACCAAAAGTGCCATATATGGTGTTATACACCATTATGCATCTTTTTTCAGAAGCAATCCAATGGCGGAAATTTCAAATGGTTATTTCAAATTTTTGACAGGTCATCAAGGCACACCTTCCAGAGGATTCATCAAGGCTCAAGGGCATGTTTCATAATCTCAAATACCAATGACGCCATCAAGCAATCAATGGTTATTCTCACTCACAGTATTCCTCCAAGGGAATACTTGCTGTTCATTCTCAAGGGATATTCAAGAGGCAGTTCCAAAACAATGTGTCAAGGGTCAATGCTCCACCAATCCACCTTGGCAACCCAATTCATTCAGTACAGTCTTAATTCATCAATACCTGTATTTTTCATTCATACACCATGGGAAGATCATTCAACCCAGTTCATTTCCCAATCTGGCAAGGTATACACTTCATCAAGCTGTCAATACAGCTTCAAGGATTCAATACAGACCAGCTGTCATCCTGAAGGAGTCAAGCTCTCAACCTTTCACATATACCAGCCTCCTTGGACCCTGGGGGGTTTTTCCCCCAGTTAATTGATATATTTTGATTTTATTTTATCTTTATTTATCTTATCATTTTTGTTAAGTGAATACTGATATTATCAAGTCAGTCATTTAGCACCTTTTCTCTTTTCTTTCTTTGCCTGTCAATGGATATTTGGTGGTCATATCCTTACTAACTCCATTGTTCATTTTGGCAGGTTGAAACAGTGATTAAGGACTTACTTGGTTGGCTCTTTGGCCATTTGGCTTCCCATTTCTCTTATTGCATCTCATTTTTGTACTTGCATTCTTCTTAGAGAAATTCAATTATTTATTTTTATTTTCTTTATTCTTTTGGAGTCTTCCAAGTGAGTTCCCTGATTGCTGAGTGCCAGGCCACTCTTTTTTTTCTGTCCAAGAGCCCCTGTGAAATTTTATTAATTAACTCATAATTTCTTTTCATTCTTTTCATTTTTTTCTTTATAATTACATTCACTCATTTCATTGAAATTATGACTCTTTAGTGCTTATGAACCTGATGATTCATTGTCACCTCTCCATTTTCTCTCATTCATTCTTCATTCTGAAAATTGAAAGCTGACCCAATTTTTTTTTGTTTCTCTTTTTAAAATCTTATCTCAAATTATCATTTTTAATTCATTTATAATTCAGGCATAATGTTAATTCTCATTTGATTTTCAAATTTTTCATCAAGTTATTCAGACACATTATTTACATTAAGATTCATATGTGATTCATTCTTCAAGAATTTTGATTTTTTTTAAAGAAGAACTCACTTCATTTTGATTTGATTGATTGATTTGACATAAAATGATATTGACCTCAAGAAAGTTGATTGACCTGAATATTTCATTAATTTTGCTGATTGTTCTTCAAGAATTCATTTTTATTGATCAATTTTCTGCAAGATTTGTATTTTGATTGATTTGACATATTGATTCATTGATTTCAAGATTTCATTTGACATTGATTGATTGAGTTTCCTGAATTTTTCATTTTGACATATTTGATTCATTGACTTCAAGTTTTCATTTGATCTTTAACTGAGTGATTTACCTGAAAGTCTCATTTTGATTTATTTATTTTCTTCAAGATATTTATTTTGACTTTTGACTTCAAGCTTTATTTCAAATTGCCTCAAGTTTCATCTTCAAGTCTTGATTATTATTCCTTTCATTTCATTTTTATCCTTAAATCATGCCCATCCAACACTCACCTCCTGCAAGGCAGACAAGATCTCAGGCCAGAACTCAAGCTGTTCTTACTCCAACTCCAAGGGCTCCTCTTGATGGCACCCCAGCAGTTTCTCAACTGAGGGCCGAATTGGACAGAGGACCCATTTTGGAAGGAGCAGCACCGTTCAGGAAGGAAGGAAGAATGCCAAGAAGATCAAGTTCATTTTCAGGAGTAGTTGGCGGTTTTCCAGGAACTTCAAGGACCATTTTCAGAGGTCCTGGGGAAGATGGTGAAGAGAATGAGGAGAATTCTGTGGAAGAGGAAGAGTCTGATGGTACTGAAGGTGTTCCTGCTCCTGTGGGGGCATCCCAAGGTACTGAAAGACCAACTCTAGCCCAGTCTGATCAGCCTGAACCATCTTTATTGGCCATTATGCAGCAAATGACTCAGACTATGGCCAATCTTAAAGAAGCTTCATCCTCTGAAGCATAAAGACCACCAGCCTTCAAGACTACATCTATGAAGGCACCAGAATGCTTTGATGGGACTCGACCCTTCAAAGTTAGAAGTTTCATTCAGTCTTGTCAATTGATCTTTCATAATGATCCGGAAAATTTCTCTCAAGACAGAAAAAAAGTTCTCTATGCCACTTCATTTCTCATTTGCAGGGCTTCAAAATGGATTGAGCCTTATCTTTCCAATCTCATCAATAAAGATCCAAATTACCTTCTCAATTCATGGAAACTGTTTGAATCTCAACTCTTCACCTTATTTGGGGACCCAAATGAAGTTAGAAAAGTGAAGCAGAGTTGGATTCTTTAAGAATGAAAGAAGGGGTCCATGTTTCTTTATACATAGCCGATTTCAGAATTTTGGTTTCAAGAATTGGAGATTGGGGTGAAAGGGCCCTTATTCATCATTTCAGGAAGGGATTGCCATCCAGAATCTTGGATCAATTGGCCTCCCATCCTTCAAGAATTGACTGTCTTCAAGACTTAATGGACATTACCTTGGAGCTTAATACCAGGTACCATGAGAGGCAAAATGAAAAGTGTCATCATCAAGAGAAGAAGCCAGAAGCCTCAAAGTAAAATTCTTCTCATCCTCAAAGTTCTTCAAGCTCAATTCAAAAGAAGAAGAAGAATTTTCAGAAGAGGGACAAGCCCCATTCTTCTTTATTAAATAAAGATTTCAAGCTGATGAATTCTGAAAAAGAAAGAAGAATCAAGGACAATTTATGTACCTATTGTGGTGGGAAGCATAGTCTTGAGTCCTGTTTCAAAAGGCCTCAAAACAAGCTTACCCAACCGTCAGGCAAATTTCCCAGCCAGGGAAAAGCCTTAGTGAAGATCATGTTGTGTTCAATGGTCTTCAATGTTTTCCATCCAGAGCACAATTGTGCATTCTGAATACTGGTGTCAAAAGTTCTCTTAAATTCTTTGTTTTTTCTTCTCTCTCTGATATGTTTTACAGTATTCTCATTGATTCTGGTGCTACCAACTCATTTATTGCAAAGAAGCTTGTTCAAAAGTATTCTTTGAACATGTCAGAACTCCCAGAGAAGATTCCCCTTATCATTCTTGACTCCTCAGAGTCTCCTTCTTTATTTGTGAATCACCATACTAAATATATGGTTGAGCTCCCTTCTTTCCCAAGCTTTGAATGGGACTTTTTAGTCATTGATACTCCCAAGGGAGAAGACCTCATATTGGGCTTTGACTTTCTCAATCATTTTAGTTCATCTATAGATTGGAGGCAAGGGTGGATCACCTTTAATGCTGATCATTAGGAATATTATGATCCTTCAAAATCTTTCAGTAATGACATTTCTTCTGAAAAATCACGTGCAGCTCTGGTTGGTGATTCTAGAACACCATCATTTCCATCTTCTGTCCATATTCCTTCCCTTAATTCCCATCAGTCATTACTATCATCTAGAGATGAAGTCTTCAAAGAGATTCAAGATGTTGGAGAAGATAATTCGGTATATTCACTTCATCTCTTCTTTGGGAATATGGACCTTCCTCCTTCATCTTATCATGACTCCCTGGAGGAGTTGTGGGATGAAGAGGAAGAGCCAGAAGAAATAGAAACCATGATGAAGGTTGTTCCTTCTGTTTATCACCAGTACTTGGATGTATTCTACAAGGTGGAATCAGAGAAACTTCCTCCTCACTGCACCTGTGATCATCATATTGAGCTTGAGGGGTCTCTACCTCCAGTTGGGGTGATCTACTCTTTATCAAACAAAGAGTCAGATACACTCAGGGCCTACATTTCAGAGAATGTAGAGAAAGGTTTCATCCAGCCAAGCTCCTTTTTAACAGGAGCACCTGTCCTCTTTGTCAAAAAGAAAGACGGTGGCCTCTGTTTGTGTGTTGATTACTGCAAACTCAATGCTGTTACTAGGAAGAACAAGTATCCTGTTCCTCCTATGAATCAGCTCCTTACCGTTTTCAATGTTTCTTCTATATTCTCCAAGATTTTTTGTGTGGTGCATGTAACCTGCTCAGATTCAAAGAGGGTGATGAACATTTGACATGTTTTAGAACTAAAGATGGCAGCTAGGAGTATTTGGTTATGCCATTTGGGCTCACCAATGCTCCTTCCTCTTTTCAAAACCTTTTCAATGATATTTTTTATGATCTTCTTGATATTTATGTTGTGGCTTCTTTGGATTACATTATGGTCTTTTCCAAGTATGAAGAAGAACATGTCACTCATGTGTCCACTGTTCTTGCCAGACTCAGAGCCAATAACCTCTTTGCTAAGGCCTCCAAGTGCCTGTTTCATGTTTCTAGTGTGGAGTATTTGGGTTATGTTGTTTCTTCTGAAGGCCTCAAGATGAACCAAGCAAAAGTCCAGAAAATTCTCAATTGGCCACCTCCAAGAAACCTCAAGGCACTTCAATCCTTCCTTGGCTTTGCCAACTTCTACCGCCGTTTCATCAAGAATTATTCAAAGAAGATTAGTTCACTCACAAGTTTCCTCAAGAAAGATTCCCGTTTTCCGCTCAATGAGGAAGCTCTTAGACAGTTTCATCAACTCACAGAGGCATTCACCATTTCTCCAATCCTTTCTCACTTTGATCCTTCTCTACCCACCATTGTAGAGACTGATGCATCAGATTATGCCTTGGTTTCTGTACTGAATCAGATTTCTGACTCAGGAAAACATCCCACTGCATTTGATAGCCGCAGGATTCTCCCAGCTGAGCTCAATTATGAGATTCATGACAAGGACCTCCTTGGCGTAGTCTGGGCTCTCAAGCGCTGGAGAGCTTTTCTCCTTCAACTTTCTTCCTCTTTTGAAGTACTCACCGATCATTCCTCACTTCAATATTCTATGTCATCAAAGATTCTCACTTGCCATCAAGCCCACTGGGATGAATTTCTCTCTGAGCTTCACTTTTCAATCACCTACCACCCTGGCCACTTGGCTACCCTTCCAGATGCATTGTCACATCAGGACGACGTTTACCCAGAGAGGGGGGAAGATTTCATCAGCAAGAATCTAATGAATTATCAAAAAATAATCAAGCAAGATGCAATTTAACCCTCAAAATTCTTTGCAGTCAAGGTGGAAGAATTTTTAAATTTGATTGAATCAATTCAGAAGGAATTATGGCAAAATTCTCAATATAGAAGTATTCTTCAACATTTGGGTAAAGGTAAATGTGTCCAAGATTATGCTCTTGATTCCTCTTCCCAACTTCTCCTGTTCAAAGATTGGGTGGTGGTCCCAAATGACCCCACAATTCAACTCAGCATACTTCAAAAGAGGCATGACTCTCCTCTAGCTGGACACCCTGGCCAAGAGAAGACTCTCAAAATTGTCAAGCGGGATTTTCACTCGCCTGGCATGACTCAAATTATCAAGGATTATGTATCATCCTGTCAACAGTGTTCAAGAAACAAAAATATTCACCACAAGAAGTTTGGACACCTCAAACCTCTTACAATTCCAAATTTCCCTTGGATTTGTCTTTCAATGGATTTCATCACTCAATTGCCACTGTCCGATTCCTTTGACTCAATCCTTGTCATAGGGGAGGTATTCTCAAAAATGGCATTTTTATTCCAACAATGTCCCCAATAACTTCACTGTATTTGGCTCATTTGTTCATCAAGAATATTTTCTCAAAGCATGGCCTTCCTTCAAGCATTATTAGTGATAGAGGTTCTCTTTTTGTTTCCTCCTTTTAGACCAATCTTTTTCATCAGCTCAAGAGTTCAAGAGATCTGTCAACTGCTTACCATCCAGAAACTGATGGACAGACAGAGAGGGTAAATCAGATACTAGAACAGTACCTTTGGATGTATGTCAGTTATCATCAAGATGATTGGAACACCTGGTTCCCTCTGGCTGAATTTGCCTACAATACCTCTGACAACTCTTCAACAAAACAATCACCATTTTTCACTGTTTATGGAAGAGACCCACAATTTGACTCAGTTCACATTACTCAAGATACTCCTGTTGGAAAGTTATCAACAAAAGTCCAATCAGTACAGCAAGATGTCAAGAGAGAACTTGAAGTTGCCATAAACAGGTTTAAGAGGTATGCAGATAAAAGTAGAGCCAGTCCACCTGTTTTAAATCCTGGTGACATGGTATGGCTTTCTTCCAAGAGCATCAAATCAACTATACCCACCAAAAAAACTGTCTGAAACATGTTTGGGTGCTTTTCCAATCTTGAAGAAGGTCAGCACTCATGCCTACCACCTCAAGCTCCCATCTGAATGGAAGTCCATCCACCCAGTCTTCCATATTTCACTCTTAGAACCAGTCAAGACATCAACAATCCCAAATAGGCATCAAGAGCCTCCTCCTCCAATCATCATTGAAGAAGAAGAGGAATGGGAAGTCTCTCAAATACTGGACTCAAAGCTTGGAGAGGAAAATTATGGTATTTGGTGGAATGGAAAGTTTTCAGTCAAGACTCAGAAAGATCCACTTGTGAACCAACTGAAAACGTCAATAATTGTCCTGAACTGGTTAAGGATTTTCATTCTTTATATCCTGACAAGCCAGGACCCAACTCTTCAAGAGCTTTATTTTTTATGGTGCTTGGTGGGGAGAGGAATTACCAAAAGTAAGTCCCACTCCTGGTATGCACCTTTAGGGGTATTCTACCTTTTCGTGTTGTAAGCATCACTTTGGCCACTCTGTGAACACTCTTCAATTTTTGGACACAGATCTTTGGCCTGGCTTTAAACATCAATTCTAAAAATTATGGCCATTTTCACTTGGGCAAATGGACCATTCCCTTTATTAATTTCTTTCCAAGTCTTTCCAATTACAAGTCATTCCTTCAAAAACTATATTTTCTTTTTATGGCACTGGTGGGAGTGGTAATTACCAAAAGTAAGTTACTCTCCTGGTGTTCACTTCCCTGAGGGGCCTACAATATTTCAAAGCATTACCTTAGCCACTTTGTGAGCACCTGGCATCAAATTTCTCTTTCCATGTCCTTGGCCAATTTCAAAATCAATTACCAACCTCTGTGATGAATCTTGGAGCCTCCTCAAGATTCATTTCTCTTTTATTTTTTCTTTTCTTATTTTCATTCCATTCTTTTATTTGATTTTTATTTTTATTTTTATTTTCATGTTAAATTTTCTCTTATCATGTCAAATTTCATGTCAAGATTATCATTCATTTCATTCATTATCAAATCTTGAAGCCCATGTCAAAAGAAGATCAAGCAAGTCCCATGTCATATGCCAACATTTTAATATCAGTATCAAATTCATTTTTCTGAAAAGAACTCCTCATTATACCTCTCTCAAAACCCTTTCCAATAGCCTCAACAGTCTTCACCTTGTATTGGTGCTCAGGAGCTCACCATTTCAAGGTGCGGGGTACTGTCACAACCATGGAAATCCACCCTCTTGGACCTCAATATGGCATATCCATGCCATATCCAATATATGGCAGTTTGACCATATCCATAATCATTGGCCAAATTGGCCATTGTCATGTTTTATGGCCTGAATGGTCATTTTATCATCTGGGGCCAATCTGGCCCCTTCACCATCATCAAGCCATTCTAGGCTGTCTCTTTTCTTTTGGGCATCTTGGGTATTTTCCATACAACAGGAAAAATACAGCTCAAAAGCCTGTATTTGGCTTTTTAAGCTTTAAATACAGTTTGCACACTTTTGTGCATTTTGTGCATTTTTGCGCATTTGGCTGTATTAAGCCATTTAGGCCATATTTCTCATGAATTATGTGAAATATGCCCAAAAGGCCATATCAGGCCTTTTGGGGCTTAACTTCCAGATTTGTGCATTTTGCACACTTTCGCACATTTTTGCGCACTTTGCCCAAATACAGTTTTGAAGCTGTATTATCTGTATTTAGCCAAAAACCCAAAAATGGCCAAATCACTCAAAATACACTTTCTCACCTCTGAAGCCTTCCAAAACCCAAATTTCATTCATATCCTCCTGATATCACCTCAAAAGACCTTTGGCCCATTTCAACCTTCAATAACCAAAAGTGCCATATATGGTGTTATACACCATTATGCATCTTTTTTCAGCAGCAATCCAATGGCGGAAATTTCAAATGGTTATTTCAACTTTTCAACAGGTCATCAAGGCACATCTTCCAGAGGATTCATCAAGGCTCAAGGGAAAGTGTCATAATCTCAAATCCCAATGACGCCATCAAGCAATCAATGGTTATTCTCACTCACAGTATTCCCCCAAAGGAATACTGGCTGTTCATTCTCAAGGGATATTCAAGAGGCAGTTCCAAAACAATGTGTCAAGGGTCAATGCTCCACCAATCCACCTTGGCAACCCAATTCATTCAGTACAGTCTTAATTCATCAAGACTTGTATTTTTCATTCATACACCATGGGAAGATCATTCAATTCAGTTCATTTCCCAATCTGGCAAGGTATACACTTCATCAAGCTGTCAATACAGCTTCAGGGATTCAATACAGACCAGCTGTCAGCCTGAAGGAGTCAAGCTCTCAACTTTTCACATATACCAGCCTCCTTGGACCCTGGGGGGTTTTTCCCCCAGTTAATTAATATATTTTGATTTTATTTTATCTTTATTTATCTTATCATTTTTGTGAAGTTAATACTGATATTATCAAGTCAGTCATTTAGCACCTTTTCTATTTTCTTTCTTTGCCTGTCAATGGATATTTGGTGGTCATATCCTTACTAATTCCATTGTTCATTTTGGCAGGTTGAAACAGTGATTAAGGACTTACTTGGTTGGCTCTTTGGCCATTTGGCTTCCCATTTCTCTTATTGCATCTCATTTTTGTACTTGCATTCTTCTTAGAGAAATTAAATTCTTTATTTTTATTTTCTTTATTCTTTTGGAGTCTTCCAAGTGAGTTCCCTGATTGCTGAGTGCCAAGCCACTCTTGTTTTTCTGTCCAAGCGCCCCTGTGACACATCCTAGCTTTTCATAGTAAATCCGCACAATGTGTCATTGGAAAATGAAAAAGAATTTGCAGCTTTGCACATTTGATCTTTACCATGACAAACAAATTAATAACCGGGAAATTATTGCTTTTACACCAGTACATCTCCAGTAATTTATAACCAAAAGATCATAACAGAATATCAATGTCAAACCATACAATGACCTCATTCTAACCAGGGGAATCATCATTTGTTGCCATCGCCATCCATTGTTTACATACCCAAACAATCATCCCATGGGGGTTAATATTGTTAAAAATGCATAAACACAAAAATGTGCATAGACTGCAGCACAGTAGTAGATAATCATATAAACCCAAGTTTTCCCTCGAAGAACATCTTTTCTTCGGGGGAGTTTTTGTTTTTACTTTTATTGAATATTTTATATTTTTATCTACAGGTGTGTTGCTGATGAAATAAATATGACTTCACTTTGGAGGAGGTTTTGTTTTTACTTTTATTGAATATTTTATATTTCTATCTACAAATATGGTAGGTTTTGCAGATTGAAACCAGTGAATGACAAATGAACTCTGCTCGGGGGAAAGTAACTTGGGGGCTCTGTTTAGAAGCTTAATCCAACTCTCCCGAGTTTTTCTTCCTTGCATGATACCTGTCACGTACAGTTCTACCATGAATTGAATGGAGAGACCGCGAAGAAAAAAATTCCAAATATCTGTAGAATTGAGCCGCAGTTCCTTTTGCAACCTAGGTGGCTGTTGTCGTAAAAGTATCATTGAACGATCGTTCGCAAAATTTTTCTCTTTGCGTTCCTCATTTAGAAGTATTTTGATTCTCTCCTCAAACTTCCCTCTGAAGTGTTTCATGATGAAAGCGCGCTCAGGCGATATATACCAAGGCAGAATGGTGAAGGTGTTGTGAACGCACGTTCCTTCTAGCAACGCAAGGGTTCTTAATGCATCTGCTCCTTTTTCAGAGAATTCATCTGAAGAAACGTCAAATGATAGAGTTTCTCCTATCCGAATAACGTCCCATAGATTGAGCCCGTTACCTATGTGTCGTTCCATGTAGTCCGTTTCCGTCCACCAATTTTTAACTTCGGACTTTTGCTGCAAGTATATAAATGTTTCAATTCTTGCTTCCGCCTCTGTCGGACCCATTATTTTTTCCAACATAGATGTTATTTTGTCATTATTTTCTGTAAATAGCTGTTCAAGGCCGTTGTTTTTATGAATAAAGTCAGTCGGTTTCGTCATGTCCGGAAATCGTGTGGAAAGTCGAAACATTGTTTCAATTTTTTTTACATCACTTTCCGAAAGCTCCTGCGTTTTGGCCAAGAAACTCTTCATCGTTTGCCAGTTTTCGACAATTTTGTGCTGAAGGATTTGTCGAGAGAGTGTATATAGCCTTCTATGGAATTCATTGATATCATCAAAATCATTTTGCATCGCTTCAAGGTTTGTCCTGAAGCTTCTTCGATCCAGAGCCCAGAGTTCTTGTAGCATTTTGAAAAGTTCTTCGTCCATATCGCCCAATGTAAGATTCTGACTTTTATCTGATACTTTTAAATGTTGTTCAAGTTTTTTATTGAATTCCTGTATAGAGAGATCATTTTTTTGTAATTTCTCACCTGCATCTCACTCAGCTCAACAATACTTAAATCAAGACGAAGATTAAAAGACTAACCCGACTGAAAATGAGCAGACGATTTGAGTGGCCCTGAGTAGATTTTATCTGTCACTCGTCTTGCTTTCCATGACAAAAATGCTTCCGCAAAGAGCTCATTCTCGATTTTTTGCCACTTCATTTCAAGTTCAGATTCGGCTTTTTGCCTTAGAGAGCCAGAAAGAGCTCTGATATTTACAGGTGATACTTGAAGTTGACTCTCCCACAAATCCGACTACCATGAGATTTTATGTTTTCGGAAACAGCCAATTGGTCAGTAAGGTAATTTCAAAACAACGCCAAACAAAACCAAAAGAAGTGGTTTATATCAAGCTCAACTCTTTTAGTTTTGGAATTAATAACATAAAGTGGTTCTGGTAATGGCTGTTGTATGTTGTGCTCCTGATTGACCGGTGAATTGCGATTCCTGAAAAAGTGGATAGAAGAGTAATAATTTAATGTCTATTGCGTAATCACAGATTAAATTTCAATGAAAACGTGTATCTCACAGATTGGAAGGATGAGCCACAGGGCTTGATGACATTTCGCTTGTTGGATAGATTCAAAAAATCAAATTTGGATCAGCGAAAAGAAAACAGCTCGCTTGTAAAAAGTGCAAAGAGCAAACACATTCAACTCCGAAAGATCGGATTCCTTGTGACTAGAAGTGTGCGCGTTATCTTGACGTTGAAAATTTGTAGCTGAGCCTTTTTTCTTTGGCTTTTTCTTTGACTTTTTCTTTGTAGTCTTTCGACCTGCTTCTGTTGGTAGTTTGTTTATTTCTTCTGGACTTTGATTGGACTTCGGATCAGTAAGATGATATTTCTTTCTTTCCAATATTGGAGCGGCTTTCTTACTTTTCAGAGTCAATTTCTCTTTGTGCATTATCCAAACCCAATACTTCAGATTCCCCTTCCGGAAAGCTATTATCAAATGTAAATTATGTGAGTTTAATATTAATGGAAGTTGAATTCTCTCCTAAATATGGAAGTGCTCACTCAGAGGAACGTGGTGGAGATGCATTTTCATTCTTAGCTGAGCTCATTTCAGATGTGTCTTGAGATTTGTCAGTAAATATGTTATCGGAAGTCTTTTTATTCTCTTGTTTCTCGAGGATTTTGAAGCTCAAAGGGAGAACATTTTCTTCATCTTCATTCAAGTCATTCTTTTTTTTCGAAAATAAGAACGTTGGGGATCCTTTAGGGCTTAGAAGTTCTTTCTTGTTAGGTTGAGATTGGGCACGAACCCCCGCTTTATCAAGCTCAGATTGGTCAGGAATTTTGGTTTTATCCAACTGAATTGGGGAAGAAAGTGAAATTTGATGAAGATCGACTTGTTCAGGTTTTTGATCTTTACTGAATTGTGTTGTCTGCTGGAAGCCTTTTCTTCCTCGTTTACTTTCAACCGTAATCCAGGGGGATTCCTCTTTGTTAATAGCATTTTTATTTGATTGAACGAACAAGGTTTTCCGTTGATTCGATGGCTTTTTTGGAGATTCCAAACCCGTTTTTTGACTGACCACGGTCTTATCATCTGCGGAAACATGACTAAGAACTTTTTGCGCTTCTGAAAATGCCTTTTCAACAGGTTTCACAAGTTTTTGGCGATCAAAGTGTTCATTGATTGTGTTTTTTGTGGTGTCTGCTCTTTTTGATTCTGTTTTTCGAAAAGTCACTTCTGGTTCTAATTTTAGCTTGACATTGTCCTCAAAGTTTGACTCTTGAGCGGATTTTTGAGCTGAATGGTGAGTTTTGCTATGTTGCGAGGGAATATTCGAGTCTGATTTAGGTTGTACTATGTGGCCTACCAATTCTACTTTCTTTGATTTGTCTTCCTGAAGATTTGTTTCCACTCTTGCTCGTGTCAAAGATACATCAGGAGGGTTACTTACTGAATCTTGGCCTACGATAGTGTGAATGGAATTTCTATCCATCTTGGACTTAGCCCTAAGGGTAGATTTTTTTATGTAAAGTTGAAAAGACCAAAGTAAGAGAAGAGAAAATTCAGCACGATAATTTCAACAAAAGCCAACAAGCAATTTCCATGGGTTTTTGATTCAAGAGATTCAAATATCTTTACAAAATCTCCAACACACCAATAGGCCTACACAATTAGGTGTGATACTTGAAATTTGAGAATCAAGGTAGAAAGGAAAAACTCACACAGGAATTTTTGAAGCCCTTTCACTAGTCTCAAGTGAGCTTGATAAGTCATCAGGCTTTCTGACCTCATCACTTTGTGTCGCCTTGTCGAGCGGCCATGATTCATGAGATGAATCTTATCAGTTTTCTTGTATCAAGAGAGTCAGAGTGAAAATCTCCTCTGAGAAATACTTACTTGTGAGATATTTTCCGATCGAGGTGAATAGGTTTCCTTTGAGCCCTTGGGTTGGTCGAAGCTTTTCGTTGCAGTGCCCGACGGTATTTTTTTCTCAATTCCTGCCTGAAAGGATGATACCTCGCGGGATTGTCTTGCGTGGTTTGCTTGGCTGGGAATAATTGGGCTTGCTCTTCCTGTCGCTTGATTCCGGTGCATAGGTGGGCGTTGCGGAACAGTATGAGGTGCATAATGATCCAAAAACAAGGCCGGTTCATAGCTTACTACAGGAGTTATGACCGGTTCATACCTTACTACAGGAGTCATGACTGGTGCAAAGGTGACGCGAGAAATCCAGGTCGGTCTATAAACAGGTTCCAAGTGTATAGGGGGCGCATGGGGAGTGTCTACAGAAGCAGGTCCTCTGAAGTTGCTAGTTTGCGGTACAGGTGAATGGTGAAAAGTCGAGCCTTCAGCCTGATGAAGGTTATCAAAATACTTTGTGCCTTTTGGATAATGTATTGATTGTTCGACAGCTCCTTGCTCTAGTGGCCTGGGTTGAAAAGGCCTTCCTAGTTGCATGGGGGCTTTCTGTCGGTTATCGATGTCAGAGCCATCTTCTTTTACGCAAGATTCAGAAATTTGTAGATTTTTGAGCTTTTGCTTGGATTGCCCTTCGCAGGGAGTACCCGGCCTACTTGAAGTCAGCAAAGCAGGTTCGGCCTCACACTTCAGGCCTTGGCTTCCCGTTTCATTCAAATCAGCCACTGGTTTAAGGTGTGAGAGACTGCTAGTTTCTGCCAGTGAGCTATTGACTTCGTATAGGTGACATAAAAATATAAAGAGCCAGATCCTTCGAAACATCGACAGTAAGAATATGTATAGCGAAACTCCTATTTAAAATTGGTCGGACTGAGTTATCTTCAGAGATCTTGGTTGCGCCACACTTTGCTGTTTTGAAGGGGAGTAGTATCTTTTCTGCCTGGAGAAACTGCTCTCAGCTTCACTGAACCTCCTCAGCCTGTGTTTCATTGCCTCGGTTTGTGAATAACGCTCTCTGGCTATTTCATGAGAGTAGCGCAGGTGCACCGCCAAGCATGGTGACGATGTTTCGGCTTGACAATGGAGACAAGCATTATTACGATGTTATCACTTGCTCCAACTGCGCCGAGTCACTCCCAGGTCCCTAATCAGCAGCGCCATAGCCGATGGCAAATTGATAACGTTAGAAAATTTTTACATTTTGAATGATTGACTGATTTTGTGGCAGGTTTTAGGCTCAGATTCCCGAACTGCTGCCATCCTGGGTTTGGATGGGGCTGTTTCGGTAGCTGAATCTTTTTGCCTCGTCCAACTGCATTATTCTCAACGCTCCCCCTGATGAGGCTGAAACAAACCAGCCGCTAACCCCACCCACAACATACAACTTCGCCTCACGCCCCCGTCATGACACATGGACCCCTATGAAGATTGCCCATTTGTAACTAAATAAAAGTCTCTCAAAAACCAAGGCACAGACAAGAAAGGTGTCTTTCTAATGATAGGAAAGTTTATCAAAACTTTTGGTTGTAAATACTACTCTTATTAAGATCATTGTTGTATACTCGCCATGAAAAAAGTGGCTACACATCACAATAGGTATTGCATTTGGAAAATAACTTGAGAAATAAATTGCAAGTAAATTGTAACCCAAATTGGAAATGAAATTCTATAAGAAAATTTTGGTAGGAATCCAAGCCACACTATTTCAATTCAAAAACCTGATTATTGTTTGACTATCATTTGGAATATATGATATTAGGAAGTAATAAGCTTAAATCTTGGTAGGGCAAGACAAGTACGTCTTAGCCACGTAGTAGGGTGAGGAGAGAGCAGGCATGACGAACCTAAAGGGAACGAAGAAAAAGAACAGAACAGGTAGAACGGAACACAGTTGGTAAGGAATAGCTACAATACATAATGGTAGGGTTTATATAGTCTAGTTACATGGTTATTACGTCATCTGATTATGTCATTAGGTAGGTGTGTTCCATTCCTGTGATTATTCTTTTACTCCCCCTTACTTGATAAGTCTTGATTCCCAAATATTAGTCTAAGGTGGTTGATGCTTTTAAGATAGTTGTTGTTTTTTGTCAGTGAATCAGCTATCATCTTGTTGGTGTCAAGGTATTCTATTTTCAGCTTTTCTTCTTCGATTAGGTTTCTGATGAAGTGTAGTCTAAAATTTACATGTCTTGTCCTGTGGTGGTAGATGTGGTTTGAGGCTATTGATATGGCGCTTTGGTTGTCGGTGTATAATATCTGTTGTTTTCTTTTGTTGGTTATTTCAAAAATTAGGTTAGATATCCATTGTAGGTCTTGAGTACCTTCGGTCATTGTGTTGTATTCGGCTTTGGCTGACGATAGGGAGACCACTTTTTGTTTGTGGCTTCTCCATCCAATTACACCATGGTAGTAGATAATTGATGCTGAGAATGATTTGAATCCTTCACTGCCACCCCAGTCACTGTCAGTGAAGGCTATTATTGATTTGTCGGATTGTCGGAGGATGTTCTGGCCTAGTTGGAGTTCATAATGTTTGGTGCTGTTAAGATATGCTAGTACGTGTTTAACTGCATTATAGTGTAAGTCTTTTGGATTTTCGAGGTATTGGGATAGAAAGGATGTTGCAAATGCCAGGTCTGGTCTTTTGCACTGTACTAGATACTGTAGTAGGCCTATTGCTCTTCGATAATTGAATGGTGGACTGATTTCTTTGGTTGGAAGTATTCTGAAAGATTTTATGTTACTTGGGAGAGGGCAGTTAGTGTGTCAAGAGTTGGTTAGTTGGAATTCTTGTAGGATGTTGTTAATAAATTTGTCTTGAATTAGGCTGATGTATTTGTCTTTTTGCAAAATTTGTATTCCCAGGGCATATTTTATTCTTCCTAATTCGTCCATGTTGGAATGAGTCTTGATTGTGGTTTTAAATTCATTGTTCCAGGATCCTCCAAAGATGAGATCATCTACATGTACGCAAAGGAGCATTTGTTTGTTGGAGTTGGGGGAATAGAAAAGGCATGGGTTGGTCTGAGAGGGGCATAGGCCCATTTTTGAGAGAGCGTTTTTTAACTCTTTGTGCCAGCACCAAGGACTTTGTTTGAGTCCATAGAGAGATCGATTTAGTTTAAAATATTCTGTTGGTTTGTATTTGTTGTAGCCATCGGGTCTTTTGATGTATAATTCCTTGTCCGGTTTGCCATTGAGGAAGGCGCATTTTACATCCATTTGTTCTATAGGAAAGTTATTGGTGTGGCACAGTGTGAGAAGTAATCTGAGGGATGTCAACCTCCCCATAGGGGAAAAAACGTCTCCGTAGTCGAGTCCCTCTCTTTGGTGAAACCCTTGAACACACAGACGGGCTTTGAATTTGTTGAGGTTTCCGTTTTCGTCAGTTTTTCGCTTAAAGACCCAGGTGGTCAAGAGTGGTTTCTCAACTTTACTTGATGTTGTTGTTGGGGACCATACACAGTGTCGTTCCATGTTGTTTAGTTCGGTTTGAATTGCTTTTGACCATTCGTCACTGAGATTGCAATTCATAGCCTGTTGATATGTTTTTGGATCTTCTTCTAGTGAGTGCATTGCGTAATTGGCTGAGTGTTTTTGTCTTCTACTTGATTAAATTATGTTTCTGGGATTGCTGACTTCTCCATGGATCTCTTTTGGTGGTGGGCAGTTTTCAGGTATCCATTCATAATGTTTCTTTGTTCTTGTATTCTGCAATGTTGTAGTTGGTAAAATCTCTTCTTCGTTTGTTAATTCATTTTCAGGTGGTTCAGGGATTCTTGTTTCTGCTTCACATGGGATTGCTTTTGGAGAAGTTATAACGGGGGAACTTGGTTCTACATCTGCGAGAGAGGAGTGATTAGTCTCTACTACGGGATCTAGTTTGTGAGGAAAAATATCAGGGAAGAATTGAACATGGTGGCTAATTTTAACTTTACCTGTACCCCCTTCCAGGATTTGGTATGCTCGATGCCCCTCCTTGTACCCTAAGAATATACCTTCTGAGCCTCGTTCAGTGAATTTGCCTTGTTGGATGTTACTTAAGAAAACACATTTACATCCAAATGGCTGTAAATGTTTGTATGATGGTGTTCTATTGTGCCATTGTCAATAAGGAGTGGAAAGGTTAATAACCTTCTTGGGAGTGAGGTTTTCTAGGTAGGCCGCTGTTCGAACAGCTTCTGCCCAGAAGGTTTGGTTCAGTCCAGAGTCAATCAATAGGCATCGGCCTTTGGTAGTAGTGGTTCAATTACCCCTTTCAGCAAATGGGTTTTGTTGGGGGGTGTAAGGGGCAGTGGTAAGGCGTGTTATGTCTTTGGCTTCATAGAGTTGATTTAGTTTTTGGTTTTTAAATTCGGTACCATTGTCAGATATAAAGTTGGCAATTTTTAGGTTGCTTTGGCATTCAATTCAGTTGAAAAGTTTCTGAAGATGGAATCCTACGTCTGACTTGGATCTGAGGAATACGACCCACACATATCTGCTATATCCGTCCATTGTTCTGAGGCAGTATTTGTATCCTGAATTTGACGGGGTTTCAATTGGTCCAAACAGATTGGCATGAACGAATTGTAGTTTTCGTTCAGGAATGGGGAAGTGTCCCTTGAAGGGTGTCTTAGTTATTTTTGCTAGTGAGCAGGCTTTGCAGGTTAGATTGTCAAAGTTGTTATTGGGAAACATCGTTTTTAGGTATTCTTGGGAGGGGTGGCCAGCTGATTGATGGAGTATTTTGGCTAGTTGGTTAGTTGTTTTAACTGCCAAGGCTGCATTTTGGTTAACTGAAAGCTCAAAATTACCAGAGTTGTAAGATCCATTCAATATAAGGTCATTGTTTTGGTCTTGTAAGTTGAAGGTTTTGTTTTCGTTGGTGGTAATTTTGAAGTTTGGTTTCATGATGGCTCCAAGACTGATGAGATTGTAGGCTAAGGATTTTACTAATAGGCAGTTTTTGAGTTCGAGAAAACAGTGAGGTAGTTCTATTTTGACAGTGCCTGTGCCGGCTGAGTGAATGGTTGACCCGTCGGCAAGTTCGATTGTTTGGGTGTTTGGTGTGAAGTTAGTAAATAGGTCTGAGTTATTGAACATTGAGGTGGTGGCTCCTGAATCTAGGATAATTTGATATGTGGGTGTTCTTGAGGTTGACACGACTAGGGATTTAACAGGTTTAGAGTTTGTATTCTTGTCTTTGAGAAAGTTGCACTCGCTTTCGTCATGTTTGGTTAGGGGGTTATGCCATCCAGGTGCGCATTTGGGGTAATCTCCGTCCTGTCTTCTTTTGTTTTGGTTTCGTAGGTTATTATTCTCTTGTTTTTGATTTTTCAAGGTGGCTAGGGCTTGGTTATTTTGATCAGTTCCATTTTCATTGCGCTGGAGGAACTTTCTTACTACTTCCCATGTATCGTCGAGGGATGGAGATTTCTTCTCGACTTCGCACTTTCCCAGCCATACTTCCATGGTGGTTTTGAACCTCTCAGGGATGTTGATGATCACCCACATCGCTATAATGGAGTCTATTAGGTCTTTGGGAGAAATTGTAAGTCCGCAGAAAAGGGTTTGGAGGTGAAGAGTGTTTTCAAGGATGGTAGACATGTTCTCCCGAATATGTTCATCATTTAGTTGAGTTGAGAAAATTTTGTTGAGATAGGTTGTTTGGTTTTGGATGGTTTTAGGCTGAAAGAATTCTTGTGTCAGTCTCCAGAATTCAGCTGGGTCCTTTTTTGAGTCGACATAGAATTTGTTGCCTAGTCTTACTATGCAGTTTATTTTTAGTAGAGCGGCTGCCCTCTGCCTTCTTCTTGGTTCTAGTTTATTGTTATCAGAAGCTTCTTTGGGAGTTTCTGAGTTAGTTACTAGTCCATAGTAATTTTTAAGGGTCAGGATGCTTTCCATCCGAGATACCCAATCTAGATAATTTGAGTCATTTAATTTATCATTCTCATTGAGTTCTAGCGTAAATTCCCCCATTTTGTATTGGGTAGTTTCTGGTTGATCTAGTTTGTTGAAGCTTCCGGTCTCATAATCTAATGAGCTTAAATCTTGGTAGGGCAAGACAAGTACGTCTTAGCCACATAGTAGGGTGAGGGGAGAGCAGGCACAACAAACCTTGGTAGGGCAAGACAAGTACATCTTAGCCACGTAGTAGGGTGAGGAGAGAGTAGGCACGAAAAACCTAAAGGGAACGAAGAAAAAGAACAGAACAGGTAGAACGGAACACAGTCAGTAAGGAATAGCTACGATACATAATGGTATGGTTTATATAGTCTAGTTACATGGTTATTACGTCATCTGATTACGTCATTAGGTAGGTGTGTTCCGTTCCTGTGATTATTCTTTTAGGAAGCATGACTACCAACAAAAAGAAGAGGTATAAATTTTAGGTGTTTTTTCTGTATCTAACATGAATATATCAAAGTGATAAGATATGTTACTATAAAAATCTTCAGCTTTAAATAGTACTTATACTTTCTTGAATAGTAACATGGGATTATCTAATAGATATCATCTAAAGTCTTTATCATTCTCAATTAAAAGCATATAAAATACCAAGGAAAAGACATAGCTTTCAGAAACAATACTAATGATACTAAGATATCCTTGAGATTTTGTTCCTACCTTGTTACAACTTATCAATATCTCTAAGGAAATTGAATATTTAAGTTTTTTAAATGGCTTATAGTATGATTCTTTATAAACTTATATTTCTAAAACTTGCATAAAAGGAATATATTGAATTTTTTCAAAGGGAAAATCTCTTAATTCCTGTATAAAAAGCCTCTTTCAAGAAGCCGTGGTGTTATAAAAGGGAATGTTTCATTTGAATATGAATGATACAGGGCTTCAAAGCTACCAAGTCCCACATTGAAGAATGTGGGACTTAAAACCCAAATCTCACAGTTACAGATCTATAATTTGCAATCATAGATAGTTAATAGTAAAAGTTAGTCCCTTGATAATTTACCACAAGTCAATTTTATGGGTTTTTTGATTTCATACGTATAGACATTCAAATCAACCCAAGCTAAGAAAAGAATCTTAGCACCATCCCCACCTGAATTTTTCATTTTCAACCTCAGCTCTACCCAGCAAGTCTCCATTCATCTAAAGCTATCAACAAAATAATTAGTCCTTACTGAAAGCTATTCCTCATCTCTTTCAGCATATATTACTCAAGCACAAATCTTTACAGGGCCTTCCACACCATGGAGGAAAAGAATTAAAACTTTAAGGCATCATCAGGTTTTGCCTATCCTTCAGGGAACCTACCTTGACCTTACTATTTATGTATCATCATTTGGATTAAAAATAAAACAAACTTCAATTCATATTTTAGGATTAGCTGATTAACATATTTTGAGGGCTACCTTCAAGTAGCAAAACATAGATTTCACCTCATGTCTATCAAGTTAAATAAGAAATCCTTAAATCAATTAAATCTTAGTAAAAATGGTATTCATGACAGATGGAATACATATATTAAATTACACAAAAGTCAATGCACTCAGAAGCTTGACTGAAGAAGGTATAGCTGTATGGAATGTGTAAAAAGGAATGCATTCTATTGTAGGAAATTGAGAAAGAATATGTTCATGTTTTTTTTGGAAATAGATGCACTCCTTGCTCAAAAACCAAATTTAACTCCACTAGAAAGCAGTGATTCACAAGAGGTGTTGGATAAAGATTTTCATGAGGAGAATACTGTAATAATGTAAGATAGAACTAATTAATAGATACAAAAACATTAATTTTTTTACATCAGTGATAAGTAATGAAATGTTAATTAAATACCTAAGGTTCTATAACATAATATTAGCATTAATATCTTAGGGTGACTTAGGCAGCAGTCTTATAGGTGAATATTGACACAAGCCTACATTGAAATTATGTTTATGGTTAATTTATTATTATTCTTGAGTAAGCAGGATTATTTTATATTAACATCCACTTGTTTAATACATAACTAATTCTGCATCTTGGTAAATAATATGTCACTAATAAATTCTTCTAATTGAATAATTGAGCATACATGAGCTACTGATCTGTTAATAATGATTTTGCTAAATTATTTATGGATTTTTATTGACCAATGCTTCCTTTGACATAAAGAATTAAATTCTTTAAGATTATTGATTTCAAATAGATGCATATGGTTTTGATAGATAGAGACACAGAATCAATGATTAAGCTACAATTTAAAGAACAAAAAATTGTAAAAAGGGGATTTATCACAAGTGGCACAGTCTATTTAGATGGAACTGATATGAAATGCACACCAATCATTATTCCAGTGTTATATCATAGCTTATGTCAGAAATGATGTAATTTTTCATCCCTCCTTAATATTTCCATAGTCAACTTGTAAGGTTTGTCTATGAAACTCTTGATAATAGTTGTAAGGTGTGGTTATGAAACTTTGATAAAATATCAAGTACTTTTCCTGTCCTCAAAATTTGTATAAGGTAAAATTATTTAAAAATAGTAAGAAATAGTATTTTTAAAGGAAAACATGCCAGCTTTATTGTTTTTAACTTTATAAGTATAAGACAATAATATAATAAAAATTTATCCAAAAATACTCTACAAGAGATATTTAAGGCTACAAAAGGAATTTCTTCAAGAGCAATTTCAATTGGAATTAATTGAGCAAAGAACTTCAAGCAATTAGTTAAGGTAAAAAGTCTTTAAAAAGATATTTCAAGAGAAAACATGTTCAATAGTGACCAGAGTGAATTTGGAAACAAAGTGACAAAGTTAACAGTGATGAAAGATGCTTTAATTTACTTTTGGGGTGGTTCAGGGGTAAAAATGATTATAAGAGTTACAAACAATGATTATAATGATTTTTCATGTGGTGAAAGGTTCAAAATTTTTAAAAAGGGTGGCTGGAATCTTTTATTGATTGGTTTAACAGTGTTTAAACTAATTATAAAAGGAAAAGATTCTAACATGAAGAGAAAAGTGGGGCAAAGAAGATATTCCATTATAGACATCAATTTTGTTACTACAAAAGTGAAATTTACTATTTTCAGTCGTGAAAAACAGCCTGACAACAGAAAATCCAATTATGGCATCATTGAACCCTGGTTTAGACCAAAAAAGGGCTGGTTTAAGCCATTTTTTGCTATTTTTAGCAATTTTAGACCCTTAAATCAGCCATTACTATAGCAATACCTGGTATAGAGCCTTCAAAACACGTCAGAGTGTGTGTAAGAGGCATAGAAACCAGATAAAACTGTTTTTACTAACATTGTTTTAACTTAAGGGTAGTTTTACCCTCTTGGCAGCAGTTAAAACTACCCTGGGTGGTATCAAAACCTCATCATCAATTGAGTCACAGACCGTGAGTCAATTCCAGGCCAAAAGTAATGAACTTCTGCATGGATTTTGACAGCTCATGCCAGTCAGAAAGGATTTTGGGAGTCTAGCTCCCTGTCAGCCTGTGACTCAAAACCAGAGCACAAGCATGACAGCCAAAATACCATAAACCAATGGTATAGCCAAGATACCACCAAACATGGAGCTGAGCCAAATTAGCTCAAAAGGTATCAAAAGAAAGAGGAAACTCACCTCTTTCTGAATATATAAGTCCCATCACCATAGGACAAGAAATAACAAAGTTATTCCTGCTCAAAGTTATTGCTGAGCATAAACCTTAATTTTCACCTCTCATCTAAAATGTAGAAGGAGAGGCTTAACCCCATCAAATGGGTATTCAAAATGAAGCTCTAAGCCAGGGCTATCTAATGGTGCTAGCCAAACTGAGCTAGCACCAGTATTACTTGAGTTATGGTCAAATTCAGACCAAATAAGGGTGAACAAAACATTCACCTCTCATCTAACTTTTACAGTTTTAGTGTGAGATACTTAAAAAGGGGTCTTTTTGGAAAGAGCACAATCAGGGCTATCTGATGGTGCCATCCATTTCCTCATAGCTCAGCTACAACAGAAGTTATTGGCCAAACAAGCATAATACAGCTTTTGCCCAGACCACGCCAATGTACAAAAATACTTGTACATAGGATAACTTTGTCATATTTAATGATAACCATGGTAAGTTGGGTACCAATGTGTAGAGATCATACAGAGATATTCAATGAACCAATTTTGAGCTTGATATCTCAAAAACTGACAGAGTTATGACCATTTTAAGGTCAAAATCCCACCTGCTGTCATATACAGCCTTACCATGGGATAATATCCCATAACCATCAATATGAGGTGTCAAATAGACGAAGAAGCATGTTTTTAATTCAATACCTCATATGTCAGTCAATACTGGGGTGCCATACAGTTTCTGTACAGCATTCTACGCGTCATACACGTCAGAATCAGGCTGTGAGGTCCCCAGATGAAAGTTTTCACCCTGTATTGGTGAAAACCGCCCAGATGTGGTTTCAAAACCACATCTGAGCCCAATACAGGGTATACAGGTTGTTTGCAAACCACAAGCCTGTCATAGAGAGTGAAAAATCTTCACTTCCTCTATGTGGAAAGGTCTAGTAGCCTTTCCACCTCAATTTCAGGATAAAAGGAGGGCTTTTCACAGTCAAAAGCCTTTCCTCATCCTGCTCTTGAATAACCTACGTAGTAAACTGTCAAAAACAGTTTTACTCTTGGTTAATAATCAGGTATAATCATAAGTTTTAATTATTGTAGTCTTTTATTATTGTAACCCAACAGATAAAGCTGCACCCAGGGCTTTCAACAGCGCTCACCACCACTATAACCACTATAGTAAAGCCCTTTAAATTTATTCTTAATCATCTCAAAACCTTCTTAAAGCATTTTTACCGTGTCACAAACATAGTTTGAGTTGTAAATAGCCTACATTACCACTCTTTCATAGTTTTATCCTGACATTTTGGGGGCCTGGCCATGTTTTTTACCTTTTTGGACCTTATAAAGGAAGTCTTTTCTCTTTTTATGACTTATTGATAAGTGTTTTATCTTTTTTAGGCGTGATTTCTCTATTTAAATATATTTTATATATATTCATCCTTTTTTATATATATACTCATATTATAAGAGTATTATTCACGTGGTTAATACCCACTGAATATAACTATTTTTGGCGTGTTTTATATATAAAGACACATAAGTCATCAATAAGTACTGTATTCTTGACTGAATAAGGACACCTCTGACTGAGAAACCATCAGTTGAGGCATGGTTAAGTGTATTGTTAACTTAATAACACTTATACAAAGCCACTTGTACAGAATACACTTGAAAACCACAAGTGTATCTGTGGGATACTGGCACACAAACAGTGTGACAGGGTACCAAAAGCTGTAATTCTGACATGGAGTTGTTTATTCAATTACACTGTCATTATACAGGGCACATTGTAGTAACATACAAGCCCAGAGGCCAATCTTAGACGTGCAAAACCAGCATTTTTTAAGAAGTCTTAACTGACATAAGCCCTCCTTTTCCTGCCTTGATTTCAGTGGAAGAAAATTACATCCCACTTGAGACCCAGTCACAGGCCAACAAACCAGTGACACCCTCAGAACCAGAGGGCAGCAAGGGAAAAGGAAAGAGGCACAGTGAAGGTCTCATCACAGCCAAGAAGTGGACACCAATAGCCACTCAGAGAAGTAGAAAACCACGAAACTCTGCATCAATACAAGGTAAACCAACCTTAACCACTTGTACAAGAAAGATTACAATTATTAACCCAGTTGTAACTTCCAAAGGCAAACTGTCCAAGTCAGCAGACAATAAATTTGTACAAGGCACAGTCAAAGGTAAATACCCTAAGAACATAAAGTTTTTGACTGCTTGCAAACACTGATATGTCCCCTGCATACCTCAGAGACCTTGGTTTCCAAAGGAACCAGCCAGAGGATAGAGGAGGATTGTCCAGAACCAGAAGACCTGAAAGAGGACACCCTGGACACAGTGGTGGATGGCAAAACAATGAGCGAGATAATATCAACCTTGCCATTCACACTCCAATTAAACAGAAACCTCAAACCAGAGGACTGGAAGGATATGGATCAAGTTCTTCAGATCCACCAACTCCTCAAAGATTTATTTCAATGGAGCATGGACAACAAGAGGTTCAACCTAGCAACTCACTGGGCAGAACTGGGATCAAGTTGCCAGAAGATCTGTCTCAAAGAGATAGATTTCAAAGACCTTATGCTAATCACCAAGGGTTGGAATCCTACCAGGCAGCACAGACTCCTGGAGGCAAGGGCACAGAGGATAAGGGAGAATCAAGCCACTATCCAAGCTATAGAAGAACAGTTAAAACAGACAGGGCCTACTCAGATTCCTTCAGGTTCACAAGGAGCAGGCCAAATCAGCTCTCCAGTGGCTTCACACCATTCAGAAACCAGCAGATCAGTGGCCAAGAGTCACCATTCTTCACAATTCCAGGAAGTTTCCAGGAGAAGACAAGGGAACAAGGGCAAGAACAAAACCTCCTTCAACCAGAGGAGGAAAGAGTCAGACCCCATGATCCAGAAGCTGTTAGATTTGGTAAAAGAAGTACACAAGAACCAGAAGTAGTTGTAAACCACTCTAGAATCAGTAGTCCTAGTAATAGAAACATTACCCCCACTCAGACTGAAAATAACATTGTCACATCTGAGAGTAACATCAACAGTGATACACTGTCCTTACAAGTGTCCCAATATGCTGAACAATCTGCAAAGCAATTTGCAGAAATTAAAGCTAGCAAAGAGAGGATGAGACAAACTCAAGCCTCCTTGGAACAAATAGTTAAGAATCTTCAAGAAGGATATGCTCAACTGAGCAAAGCCTCTGAAGAATCCAACAAAAGACTGAACCAAGTCTTTGAAGAACAACACCACAGCACAAGGGACAGGGAGTGTCTGGATCAAGACATTAACAAATTGTTTAATGCCTATCATAGCTTGAAGCCCCAACCACAAGGCCAAGCTATGGAGAATCCATATCAACCAGATGACATCAAACCAGATGCCATGTTGTTGAATAAGGCAAGATCTCCATCACAATACCAGGATGGAGATGGCATGTCTTATTCAGAGAAGGAAGCCTTGAAACAGCTTCCTGAGGCCTCAAACTGGCCCAAATTCTCTGGATCAGGAGAATATGATCATATGGAACTCATAGATTATATTGATGGACTATTCATTGATGTACCAAGCATACCAGACTACTGGATTACTGCTAGATTGAATACTGCATTTAAAGGTCATGCAAGTATATGGTACACAGAAATGAAAGAAATCCATGGCAGAAGAAACTGGCCATGGTGGAAGAGTCAAATCATCCAAAAGTACAGTAATGGAACTTGGATATGGCAAAAGACCATGTAATTTGAAAATGACAAATACTCTGTGGACAAAGATCCATATGAGTGGTGTCTTAGACAGTCTAAGAGACTCAAAGCCATTGATCCTCAGATGAACATCCAAATGAGGAATCACAAACTCCTGACACAACTGCCAGGAGAACTAGAGCATGCAGTAAAATGCAGATGCAACCAAAATTGCACTCTAGATGATATAGCCAACACCTTACAAGACATAAGGAAGAGGACAAATATAGGGAAATTCACCCCATATAAGAGCAGTGGTTTCAAAGAGAAACAACCTTTCAGGGTAGAGTATAAAGACAAACCCAGAGAGAGAGTGGCAGAAGTGGCAAAGAAAAGGAATTCTTGTCACAATTGAGGTTCAACAGACCACTATGCCAACAACTGTCCAAAAGCAAAGAAAAAAGTCTATGCTATAGAAAAAGTCCCTGAGGAAGAACCTCCAACAGAGGATTCTGAATCAGACTCTATAGGAGATGCCATCAGAGAACCATCTGATGATGATCAAGACCCAAGAGAGGAATTTCTAGTGGAATACCAAGAGGAAACCCCATTGGAAATCCAAGATATACAGTTGGAAGCAGGCATGCCACAGGACACTGACAACAAGAACTTGTGCAAACACACACAAGATGCACAAACATTCCTGGTTACACCAACCAAAGGAATGGCATATATACATGGAACAGCCACAAAAATGACTGTACGTATTGACAATGCTCAGCACCCACTGATCATTGACAGTGGAGCACATTGCTCCATAGTGGCCAGAAATTATCTGGATAACCACTTCCCACTCTGGGAAAAACAGCTCTTGCCCACTAAGGCAAAGAACTTCAAAAGTGCATCAGGGAAGATGACTTCCATTGGGACAATTATCAAAGAGATAATTATACCCCACAGGAAGGGTATTATCAGACTCAACCCAGAGTTTGTAGTGCTTGAAGATGCCCACATCCAAGGGTTTTTACTGGGAACAGATTACCAGAGGATGTATGGCATAGATATTTACAACAGTAAAAACAGGCACATTACCATTGGTACCAACAAGGAAAAGAAATTTTCACTTGATATATACCACATATCTTCACAGGATCCACTAGAAGAACTCTTGAAGGAATTCAAGGAGGGACAGTTTAGCACTACCCTCACCAGTAAACAAAAACTAAGTTTACTGAAGATGCTGAGGAAGAACAGAGCAGCATTTGACATTGGGGAAGAGCCACTAGGCAAGATTAAAGGCCATGATATAGAACTATATCTGGATGTGGAAAGACCTTATCCTCCCATGCTGAGGAGACCTCCTTATCCAGCAAGTCTGGAAACCAGGAAAGAAATTGAAAAACACATCAATGAACTCCTGGACATGGATGTAATCAGGAAGATTGGACATAATGAAATAGTGGAAATCACCACTCCTGTCCTGATCACCTGGCATGATGGAAAGTCTAGATTGTGTGGAGACTTCAGAGCCCTGAATAACTACACAAAAGCAGACAGGTACCCTATACCAAGGATACCTCATGCCTTGGATAAGCTGGCCAAAGCCAAATACATAACCAAGATGGATTGTATGAAAGGCTTCCACCAAAATGGAGTTGAACAAAACTCCATGAAGCTGCTCAGAATAATATGCCATATGGGCATGTATGAGTACACCAGGATGCCATTTGGCATCAAGAATGCACCAGCCCACTTCCAAAGGATGATGGACACCATATTTCAAGAAGAAATAATGGAAGGCTGGATGGTAGTATATATTGATGATATCATTATATACTCAGAGACATGGGAAGACCATGTACAATACATAGACAGAGTGCTAAGTAAATGTACACCCATCAATCTGAAAATTTCACTTAAAAAGTGTAATTTTGGCCAACAAGAGCTACTAGCTCTAGGACACAAAGTCTCAGGCCTTAGTCTGGCAATTGACCAGAACAAAGTAGCAGCAGTACTGCAAAAGCCAGTACCAAAGAACATCAAAGAGATGCAATCTTTCCTTGGATTGGCTAGCTACTATAGAAACCACATCAAAAACTTTGCCCACATAACTAGTAGTTTATACAAGTTATGCTCAAAAGATGTAGTTTTTGAAATAACCAAGGAAAGGAGGGATGCATATGAGAAGATCAAATATGAACTCACAAATGAACCTGTGCTCATCTTGCCTGACTTTGAACTACCATTCAAGTTATATACAGATGCAGCATGCAGCCAAGGCTTGGGAGCAGCCCTTCACCAAAGACAAATTGTGGATGGTGAACCAAGAGAAGGTGTAATATGTTACATCTCCAGGCAGCTGAAAGATTCAGAAGCCAGGAATGGGGCCACCCAGACAGAATTTATATGTCTAGTCTGGGCTCTAGAGAAACTCCATTATTATTTGGAGGGTGCAGTCTTTGAAGTCTACACAGACTGCACAGCCTTGAAGTCTTTACTAAACATGAAGACTACTAATAGACACAGGCTGAGATGGCAAATAGCCATCCAGGAGTATAGAGGGAACATGACCATCATATAAAAGGAAGGTAAAAGCCATACCAATGCAGATGGCCTTAGCAGATGGCCACTGGACAATGTCAAAAGCAATCTAGCTTATGACCCTGAAGTTGCTGCAAAAATTCCTATCCATTTTATGGAAATAAATAGGAAGAAGAACTTCAGATTCTCTGAATGGGCACCAAGGAGTGGTACCCTTGACAGTGGAAACACTGATTCAGAAGGGACAGAAACCCCCATACTGGGAATAAGTTCCTCAGAACTGCACAATGAATTTTTCAATGCAGTACTGAAATCTTATGCTAAACACAAACAATGTAGCATACTACTCCAACTCCTTCAACAAAAATACAGGAGCCCTGAACTGGAAACCCAGCTGGAGGAACCCTGGTTGAGGGCCTATAAGGACAATAAATTCTTCCTTATAGATGGCCTGATTTATCACAGAGAAAAGCACACCAGTGCACTCACAGTGATAGACAGAGACCACATCTCTTTAATCCTGCAGGAATGCAATGACTGCCCCTATATGGGACACATGAGTGAGGACAGGACTAAAGAGAGGGTAGCAAGCACAGCTTGGTGGCCCAAGTGGGAGCAAGAGTTGAGTGAATACATCAACACTTGTGAAAGATGCCAAAAGGCAAATAGAAAACATGGGAAAAAATATGGGTTGCTTCAACATATAGAAGAACCCAAACACCCATGGGAAACCATCAACATGGACTGGGTCACAGGACTTGTCCCAGGAGGCAAAGAAAAGTACAATGCCTGCTTAATCATATTTGATAGGTTCAGCAAGAGCATGAGATGTCTACCATGCCATAAAGAGGACACAGCCATGGACACTGCTCTGTTATTTTGGAATAACATCATATCCACCTGTGGAGTCCCTAAGATCATAATCAGTGACAGGGACCCAAAATTCACATCTGAATTTTGGACCAATTTATATGACATGCTTGGCACCAAGCTTGCTTTTTCCACAGCTTACCATCCACAAACAGATGGCCTAGCTGAGAGGATGATCCAAACAATGGAGGACATCCTCAGGAGGTTCTGTGCCTATGGCATGGAATACAAGGACCATGAGGGATACACCCATGATTGGGTCACCCTCTTACCAGCAGTCCAACTGGCTTATAATACAAGCCAGCACTCTACCACAGGAAAAACACCTGCACTGGTAGAGAAAGGGTGGAATCCCCTGTTACCTGTGGATCACTTGAAGAAAAATCTTCTGACCATCCACCCCACAGCCAAAGACTTCCATGATATGTGGAAGAAAGCCTGTGATACTGCTGCCAAATGCATAGCTGAGGCCAAAGAGTATAACAAGCAAAGGTGGGACAAATCACATATGGAACCTGACTTCAAGGAAGGGGACCAGGTGTTAGTGTCTACACTGAACTTTAACAATCTCAAAGGACCCAAGAAAATGAGAGACTCATTTGTAGGGCCCTTCACTATCATTAAGTTGATAGGGAAGAATGCAGTAGAGGTCAAGCTCACTGAGGAGTTTTCTAGGAAACACCCAGTCTTTCCAGTGAGCCTGGTCAAGCCATACTTCCAAACAGAGGAGGGTAAATTCCCCTCCAGGAAGAAAAACATCACTCCACCAGAAATAGTGGAAGTAGAAGACTCTCCTGGACCTGTGAGTAAAAACATCAGGGCCAGAAAAATCAGACTTAATGGGAAGGATCAGAGACAATATCTAGTCAGATTCAAGAACCAGACAGCAGATAAAGACAAATGGTTGGCAGAAGATGCCATACCAGATGGGAACCTCCATTTAAGGAGATTCAGAGCCTCTAGGAGGACTGAACAGTCTCATCAATGATGAGCCTTTTTTAGAGGGAGGGTATGTCAGCCTGTGACTCAAAACCAGAGCACAAGCATGACAGCCAAAATACCATAAACCAATGGTATAGCCAAGATACCACCAAAACATGGAGCTGAGCCAAATTAGCTCAAAAGGTATCAAAAGAAAGAGGAAACTCACCTCTTTCCGAAAATATAAGTCCCATCACCATAGGACAAGAAATAACAAAGTTATTCCTGCTCAAAGTTCTTGCTGAGCATAAACCTTAATTTTCACCTCTCATCTAAAATCTAGAAGGAGAGGCTTAACCCCATCAAATGGGTATTCAAAATGAAGCTCTAAGCCAGGGCTATCTAATGGTGCTAGCCAAACTGAGCTAGAACCAGTATTACTTGAGTTATGGTCAAATTCAGACCAAATAAGGGTGAACAAAACATTCACCTCTCATCTAACTTTTACAGTTTTAGTGTGAGATACTTAAAGTGGGGTCTCTTTGGAAAGAGCACAATCAGGGCTATCTGATGGTGCCATCCATTTCCTCATAGCTCAGCTACAACAGAAGTTATTGGCCAAACAAGCATAATACAGCTTTTGCCCAGACCATGCCAATGTACAAAAATACTTGTACATAGGATAACTTTGTCATATTTAATGATAGCCATGTCAAGTTGGGTACCATTGTGTAGAGCTCATACAGAGATATTCAATGAACCAATTTTGAGCTTGATATCTCAAAAACTGACAGAGTTATGACCATTTTAAGGTCAAAATCCCACCTGCTGTCATATACAGCCTTACCATGGGATAATATCCCATAACCATGAATATGAGGTGTCAAATAGACAAAGAAGCATGTTTTTACTTCAATACCTCATATGTCAGTCAATACTGGGGTGCCATACAGTTTCTGTACAGCATTCTACGCGTCATACACGTCAGAATCAGGCTGTGAGGTCCCCAGATGAAAATTTTCACCCTGTATTGGTGAAAACCGCCCAGATGTGGTTTCAAAACCACATCTGAGCCTAATACAGGGTATACAGGTTGTTTGCAAACCACAAGCCTGTCATAGAGAGTGAAAAATCTTCACTTCCTCTATGTGGAAAGGTCTAGTAGCCTTTCCACCTCAATTTCAGGATAAAAGGAGGGCTTTTCACAGTCAAAAGCCTTTCCTCATCCTGCTCTTGAATAACCTACGTAGTAAACTGTCAAAAACAGTTTTACTCTTGGTTAATAATCAGGTATAATTATAAGTTTTAATTATTGTAACCCAACAGATAAAGCTGCACCCAGGGCTTTCAACAGCGCTCACCACCACTATAACCACTATGGTAAAGCCCTTTAAATTTATTCTTAATCATATCAAAACCTTCTTAAAGCATTTTTACCGTGTCAAAAACATACTTTGAGTTGTAAATAGCCTACATTACCACTCTTTCATAGTTTCATCCTGACACTCCCCCTTAGAGCTAGGGTGTCTTTCCCCCCCGAATTAATCTTTCCAATTTATTTTTTCTTTAATTCCTCATCATGTAATAGAATTATAGTTTACATATGTAATCCAATTGAGTTTTGAATTACACATCTGTAATAATTGATACCTCATATGTAAATCAAATTTCACTTATGTAATACATGCGCACATTTTGACATTTCAATTGAAAATACTTCAGTTCCTCATAACTTCTAAACTAAACACAACACCTCAATTTCAACACAAAAATTGATGGTTTCGCATTAAATTAAGGTTTTGAGGATTTTCATACTTTTGTACAAAAGATACTAAAAACCTAATTTAATTGTATTTAGAGTTGAGTTACAGGAATTCCATCCAGAGGTGACCCCACTTTATTTTTTATGAGGAATCCAAAGGTGTGATAATTTCTTTATGTTTATTTAGCGGATAAAAGGTTATAATATATTCTATATAACTTTTTACCAAAAATATTTTAATTTCATAATTTTTATTAAAAATTCATTTTTACTTAATTTTTACAAGTAAAAATGTATTTTCATAATTTTAAATTTTATTGTAATTTTATTTTTGAATTCTAATTAAATTTTGATTTATATTTCAATTTTTATTTTTATGATATAAATAAATTTATTTTATTTATATTTGTATCTTAATTTATCATTTGTGGTCTTTTGGGTATATGAAAATACCTCTAAGGCTCACAATAGTAGCAATATCAAGAGTACTATGACTTTCCTCCACAGAAAAATATAATATAATAAAATATTATAAATTATTATTAAAAAATTTAATAATAAAAAAATTAATAATTATAATAAATTATAATTGATCTATTATTGTTATAGTCACTAACAATTATAACAATAATTAGTGTAAAGCTCTTAATGAGACAATCACACATGGAAAATATAAATATTTAACTACTTATAAATAATATCAATATTACTTATAAAAGAATTATCACACACTGTGCAAAAATAATTCTTATAGAAAAATTCTATATAAAAAAACTAACAAAAGATAAAAAAAATATAGAACTTCAGAGAAAAACTTATTTATAATATATATCTAATACAACAAAGTAAATACAACAGTTATTATATTAAATGATTATTATAAGTCAAAAACACACCAAAAATAAATATTTTCAAAGATAAAACAATTTTTTATAATGAAAAATATGATTAAAGAGTTTCTAAGAGGAATTTCTGGACTTTAAAAGATATTTAAGATGATAATTTTATAAAATAAAATGTACTATTTGTGATTAAAACAATAATCTGAGTTCTATGGTTTCAATTATATAATTTAAAATTAATAAAGAATAAAATAACTTAAGAATTACTTTAATAATAAGATTTTCTATTTAATAAAACTTTACCTGTTTAAATGTCTAATATGATTGGATGAACCAATGATTATGGACAAAAACAGTGATGAATAGACTATATTTATGTCTACAGAGCAGCTCTCATATTTAATAATGGATATAAAGGGTGTTCTCAGGTCAAAACTTAAGAACCATGCTTGAAAATAAGGTTCTTAACTTGAGGTAACTTATTTTTAATTCCAATTTAAAGTTACCAGTGTTATTCTTAACTCCAAGTAGCTTTCATCCTTGTTTAGCTTAATTATTTTAAGCTTCAATATAATACAAATTTCTTCACATTAAAGTTCATAACATGCAAAACTTAAAAATAGAGTTTCAAGCAAAAATCTCTTAAGCTCAATTTTTAATTAATCTTTAAAGAAATCTTGATTTTCTTTAAGTATAATGCAAAGACTAAATTTCCAGGCTAATTACCAATAAAACCTGCTTATAAAATATACTTAAATTTGATTAATACACAGATAAAATTAAATTGTAAGTTGTGTGAAATTTTCAAGCAAATCCGTTAAGAATTGGATTGTTAATGAATTTTTTAAGTTACTACTGTTTTTCTAAGTAAAATAGAAATACACACTAAACCTTAACTTTTGATAAGGTTTTAATGCTTGTGAATTTAAAGGTTTAAGATTATTTAAGTTTTTTAAGCTTAAATAAGCTTTTACAGTTTTTAAAACCTTAATTTCAAGCTTGAATATTGGGATTTACCCTTTGGCAGCTTGAAATTCCTGTCCAAATTGGGATAAAACCAGTTTAAACCTTAAAGTTGTATCAAAGTTTAATCTTAAGGTTTAAATAATGTTGAAAATACTCCAATACAGGTGGAAAACCCTAATTGAATCCTTGCAGCTCCAAAAAGTTGGGTACTCCAGCTCTGTTTGGTCTTTTTCCTTTGTCCCACTTTTTTGTGTGGATTTTGCTCTTTTATTTATTTAAAGCCATACTATGGCCTTAAAACCTTTGAAATTGAGCCCACACAGGATTTAAATCCTGTTTGGAAAATCCTTAGCCAATGCAGTTAATATACGCAACACCTTAATTTTAACTAAAAATTTGGTCTGTTTGCATAAACCTTATGAAACTTGAAATTTAAGCTTATTGAAGCTTGAATTTAACAATTTTAAAAAAATGTTAAAAAAAGTTGCAATTGTACTATGAGATTCTTAAATCTTCTAATAACATAAGAAATAATCATTTTTGGGTATAACACCCTGTGGGTGTACCCTAGGTTATTTATAGAGTAGAATCCAAAAGTGACATAATAATTATAGCTTTGTTTATCCAAAAAAAGTTATACTTATATTTTGTTATTTTTTACTTTAAATTCAGTTGATAAGTCTGTTTAAGACTACATCTACTGTGTATAATGTTATTTGTGGCCTTATGGGTATGTCATACATATCTCACAGGCTCGCACAACTAGTTTGAAAATCTCTTTTGCAAAAATTATCTTTACTTCCCCAAGGAAATTGATTAGTCAATTTGATGTTGATTGCAATCTTTTAGCAATTTGTTTATTTCTTCAAATTCAGCTTCTGTTGTAGATTGGGCTAAAATGGGTTTCTTTTTTTGACAAGGTTTTTGGATTTCTGTATAGCCTAACTAATAAGCCAGAAATTGATTGCTTTATTAGGGTTGAGGTGCCATAATCAGAAGCTCCTCAGCCAATCAGCTTGTGTTCAGTCAATTGCAGAGACTTGGTGAAATGTAGACCAGTGGCACTGGTCCCATTGAGATACTTGGGAAAATGTTTGACAAGTGCCCAGTGAGCTTTTTTGGGTTATTTTGATGTTGGGAGAGCATGGTTTTTGTCAAGGTAGTTTGTTGACTAGTATGAAATGAAAGGTAGTTTAGCATTTCCATTCCCTTCTGAATTATTTTATATCAAATGTTTCTTCAGGTTCAACCAGTTGATGAGGGATGTTTTGAGGGGATGGAGTTCTTATACTATTGAAGTTGGACATATTTAATTGTTATAGCATCTTTTTGAAGAAGTCCTTCTACTGAAAGCATATGGACTTATCATTATTTCACACAATTGTAAGCCTTAGAGGTATTTTCATATAACCAAAAGACCACAAATAATAAAATCAAGTTATAATTAAAAATAATAAATTTAATTTTGATAAAACATTTTATTATATAGATAAAAATTGAATGAAAAATAATTATAATTAAACTATAAAATCACATTAAAATTTAAAATTGTGAAAATACATTTTTACTTTAAAAAATGAATCAAAAATAAATTTTCACCAAAAATATTAAAAAGAAAAATATTTTTGGAAAAAAGTTAATGAAAATTATTAGAGCTTTTTTCCAATAAATAAACTTATGAAAATTATTTCACCATTTAATTTCTCATGAAAAATCAGGTGGGGTCACCTCTGTGTGAAAACTTTGTAACTGAACTCTAAATAAATAAGCCTGAATTATATTTTGGGTATTTCCTGTATGAGAATCTGAAAATCCTCAAAACTTCAACTCAAATCACACCACATATGGTGGTGTCACCATCAATTTCTGTGTTAAAATGGAGGTTTGGTGTTTAGTTTAGAGTTTATGAGGAATTAAAGTATTTTAAATTGAAATGTCAAAATGTGAATGTGTATTACATAAGTGAACTTGGATTTACATATATGGAATTAAGAATTACAGTTTTGTACTTCAAATTTAAATTGAATTACATATGTATCATTTTTTGTATAATAAATGATCAGGAATTAAAGAAAATATAAATAACAAAGATTAATTTTTTTGGGGAAACAAATATTGGCTCCAAGGGTGCCATATTCCCACAAATTACTTGCAGATAGGCATGAGATGTAAAGCTACATGCAAATGTTCATCAACTTTGGCTTGGAACTGAGTCACAGTGTCTGACTCAATTGATGATAATACCAACCAAGGCGGTTTTAACTGTTGCCAAGAGGGTAAAACTACCCTTAAGCTAAAACAATACTAGTAAAAACAGTTGCAACTGGTCTTGAGGTCTCCTACACACATTCTGAAATGTTTTTGAGGCTTGAAACCAGGTATTATCATAGAAATGGCTGATTTGAGGAACTGAAATGGCCAAAACCAGGGTTCAATGATTCCATAATTGGATTTTCTGTTTTGAGTGTATTCCTCATGGCTACTCAGATCAAATTGTACTTTTGAGTAAGACAATTGGTGGCTATAAAGGGATTTCTTGTTTGCTCCACTTTTCTTTTCATGTTAAAATCTTTTCCTTGTACAATTAGCTTAAATACTGTTAAACCAATCAATAAAAAAATCCAACCAGCCTTTTTTAATCATTTCAAAATTTTTGACCACATGGAAAAATAATTAAAATATTAGTTTGTAGCTCTTATAATCATCTTTACCCTTGAACCACCCCAAAAGTGAATTAAAGCATCTTTAATCACTGTTAACTTTATCACTTTGTTTCCAAATTAACTCTGGTCAATCTTGGGCTTTTTTCTCTTCAATATTATTTTTAGAGACTTTTTCTCATATTAATTGTCTGCTGTCCTTTTCTCAATTAATTTCAATTGAAATTTCTCTTGAAGAAATTTCTTTTGTAGGCTGAAATACATCTTTTACAGTATTTTTGGATAAATTTTTCTTGTTGGTCAAACAAAAAATCTTTATAATATTCTTTTTGCATACTAAAAAATTGGAAAACATAAGAAAGCTCTCAAAATTTACTATTTTCAATTAAATTTTCCCTTATAAAAATCTTGAGGACAGGAAATGTACTTGACTTTTAATCAAAGTTTCATATTTACACCTTACATTTGGGGGCCTGTAAGATTTGACTTTAAAACAATAAGTAGATATTATCAATATTTTACTTATTTTACTCTGAATTTCTTTATCAAAATGGTTAATAGGATTAAAAATAATTATAAAAATAAAGAAATATTATAATTATGGTGTAAAATATTTATATTATTTAAATAAATAAGATAATATAATAAAAATGAATATATTAGCATTTGATAATTAATATATTTATGGAGATTTATCATTTTTACCAACAAATAATAAATGTGTAAGAAATTGTTATTTAATAATAATAAGAAATTCGTAATAAAAATATAGCTAATATCAAAGCTATATATTAAGATAGATACTATTTATATTAATAAAAGAATTATTGAAAATGACAATAAAGAGAATTTTATTATAAGAAGAGAAGATAACCTAAATTTAACACTTGATATAATAACTTTGGATTATTTTACACCAAATTATTTAAATAAAACTTATTTAAATTGTATCTACAAATAAAAATAAGAGAAATTACAAATATTCTTAATTTTACATGGAATTAAAAATTTCAAAGAGAATTTAACAAAAACAACCACAATATTGAGTGAATCAAATTAGATTTTATTATTATAAGAAGGATTATCTTTTTTCTTCAATAATGTAATAGATTTATATATAAATGATAAAGAAATTAACTTTTGATTAATGTTTTTCTCATTTTTGTGTGTCTGAAGGGGAAATAGAGAAAAAAGAGCTCTATTCATAGTAAAATCCTCCCTTATAAAGTCCAGAGGGTTTTAAGTAGATGTTCAATGATGATATCCACTGGAATTGATTAGTATCTCAAGGTTTAGTGATGATTAAATCATCATTAAAACTTCTTATCTCAATATTATGCTATTATTTAGAGTTATCATTGTAACTCTAGGTTTGCTGATATCATAGGCTTGGGAAAAGGCTAAGATCTGGGGATTTTATTAGTATTAATCATAATATACTAGTATCCACTAGCTTTATCACCTATATAACTGATAAACTTAAAATAAGATTACAGTGTGTGATCATAAATGATTATTTTTAAGTGTTAGCTTTGATCATTAATGGAATTTGAGCTATTAATGCTAAAGCCATTAAGAGACTTAATTATTATATCTTGGAATGTCCTTAATAAGCTTTCAAGAGAATTTCATTACATCATAAAACACTATTTTTGATGATTTCTCTTGTAACTCGCCTATTTCTGTCAAAATTTACTATTTAAAACTTCAAACCATGATTTCATGGGGTTATAACTTTAATAGAATGATAGAGAGAACATAATCATTCACATATATGATAGGTCAATATTAACACAAGCTTATGTAGAGATTATTTGTATGGTTAATCACTTATCATTACTTAGTAAACAGGATTATTCTTTATTCACCTTCACTTCTTTGATACCTCACCAATTCTGCATCTTAGTCAATAATATTTCACTACTAGATTCTCCTAATTGACTACTTGAATATAAATGAGTTACTGATCTTTTAATCATTAATTTTCTAAATTATTTATTGATTTATTACTGAACTGTTCTGCATTTGACCTAGAAAATGAAATTGTTTGAGATGATCTGTTGCAACCTAATTCCTACAGCTTTGATTGGTATAGACATGGAAAAAATGGATTTACTACAATATAAAGAGGGTATTGAGTCTGAGTGGCATGGTCTATTTAAATAAACATTATTTGCAATGTGCACTGATCATTAGTCTAGTTTGATGTCATACCTTATGTCATAAATGATGTAATGCATCAAACAACATGGTTTCATATATCATGAATGCTTATAAAAACCCATTTGAGCTCCCTACAAAAGAAACAGGGAATTGCTTGGAAGTTCCTTACAGTATCTCTTTTTTAGACTTGTATTATATCAGTCACATTTCAAAATAAATATTTTTGATAAAAATTATTGTGTCAACATAAGAAATTTGCAAAATTGATTGTCTCATATCCAGCTTCAAATCAATTATCATTCAGCCATAGGTATTTAAATAGAGCTAATTATTGCCTTATATTCACCAAAGGCTAACCAAATATCCCCAAAATTACTTCAAATTTTAACTAAAATTTGGATTACTCACTTTAATTACTATTACAATCCAATAAGTAATACCTTTTCATAAAGAGCAGAAAACATTTGATATTTAGGATTAAATTTGTATTTAATGAGGATTTTATTTTTTTCTATTCTAACAACAAAATCAAAAAATTAAAAGGATTGATGAAATTGTGTTGATGACGCTTTGTTCATGTCACAGGGTCTCTTGGGAAAACAAGAGTGGCCTGGAGCTCAGAAATCAGGGAACTCACTTGGGGAACTTCAAAGAATAAAGAAGATAAAAATAAAAGCAATAAATTTCTCTAAGAAATATGCAGGTACAAATATGAGGTGCAATAAGAGAAATATGAAGAAAAATGGCCAAAGAGACAACCAAGTAAGTCCTTAATTACTGTTTGCACCTTCCAGAAGGAACAATGGAATTAGTAAGGGATATGACCACCAATATCCACTGACAGGCAAAGAAAGACAAGAGAAAGGGTGCTAAATGACTGACTTGATAAGAGCAGTCTTCACTTAACAAAAAAGATAAGAGAAATAAAGATAATCTAAAATAAAAATATATTAATCAACTGGGAGAAAGCCCTACAGTGTCAAAGGAGGCTGGTATTGGTAAAAAGCTGAGAGCTTGACTCCTTCAGACTGGCATCTGGTGTGTATTTATTGGCTGATGGAATGTATACCTTGCCAAATTGAGAAATTAACTTGGTTTAATGATCTCCCCATTGTGTATTATTTAAATAAACGTCTTGATGAATCCAGACTGTATTGAATTAATTCAGTTGCAAAGGTGGATTGATGGAGAATCAACACTTGACAGATTCTTTTGGAACTACCTCTTGAATATCCCTTGAGAATGAACTGCCAGTATTCCCTTGGAGGAATAGTGTGAGTGAGAATATGAAATGATGGCTCGATGGAATCATTGATATTCGAGAGTAGCACTTGTCCTTGATCCTAGATGAATGCTCTGGATGACATCATGCCTTGATGACCTTATGCAATGCTGAAATAACCTTATGAAATTTGTGCCATTGAGTTTCTGTCAAAAAAAGATGCATAATGGTGTATAACACCATTTATGGAACTTTTGGTTATTGGAGGGTGAATGTGGCCAAAGGTCTTTTTGAATGATTCCAGGAGTATATGAGTGAAAAATGGGTTTTGGGTGGCTTCAGAGGTGACAAAGTGTTTTTGGGTTTTTGGCCAGGTACGGCTTATACAGCTTTAAAACTGGATTTTCACAAAGTGCACAGAACTGGAAATTAAGCCCAAATCGCCCAATATTGCTATTTGGGAATATTTCCCATATTACATGGGAAAATGGCATAACATGGGTGAATACCACAAAATGTGCAAATCTGTATTTAAAGCTTAAAATTCCAAATGCAGGATTTTGGGCTGTATTTTCCTGGTTGACTGGAAAATACCTAAGAGTGCCCAAAAGCAAAGACTGGATTGGAAAGGCCTGATGATGATGAAGGGGCCAAGCTTGTAAGATTTGACTATGAAACCAATGATAATATTACTATTAATCAACAGTACTATGTCTGTTCTTATGAAAGATGATAATGAAATATTATTGCAACCAAAATTAAATAATTAAAGAATTATTTCTTTCATGTGATAAAAACTACTAATGATTTTAACAGTGAGTAGTAATTGTCTACAAGAATCAATTACAAGAAGAATTTAATAATAAAAACTTCTTTTATTAAAATAATAAAATTATTTTAATATTTAATTATCTTTTGCAAGAATAATTATAAATATAATTCTTGAAGAAAACTAATTTTGGAGAAAAACCTTAAGAATTAAAGATAAATGAAGCACCTATACTTCAAAGAACTTATTGGAAGAGATAAGTATAGAAATTTGACATAGAATTGTGGATTTAAAGGATCAAAATGATTTATAGTAGGATTACAACAATATATAGTTGGATTCTATGATTTCACGTCTTTCTGATTGACTCTGAAAGAACTAAAACATATAAGAATAGCTTTAACTAATACTTACTTGTTGGTTACAATGATATAAATGGATAATAAGATGTTTCTTTGGAAAAAGCAGCAAGAGGAGGCCTCTTTTAAGTGAACAACAGCTCAGAGAGGCATGCCATGGAGCAAACTGAAAAACCAGGGAGTGTGAAAACAATAAACCTTTTTGGATTTTTGATTGCATCATCTGTTGTCATGTAAGATTATCATAGTTACTTAATTGATGCTTTTATGTGACTACCAACCCTAATATGGTTAAGAATAAAAGGAGTAACATCAGTAAATATTCTTTTAATTCAAAATAATCATTTATTTCTCAAAGTTATCAATGGTTTTGGCAATTTCTTCACAGGTTGTAATTACTGTGAATTTTTGAAGATTCAGTGTTTCACATAGAATAGTCAAAAATAGACTGGAAGTAGGACTTTTAATTTTACTAGTAAAACTATAATTCTTTTTTGTTGTACCATAGATAAAACAGTTCTCCATTTTTCCTGAAGGTTTCAGAGAGATTCATTAAGAATTTTATTTTTAATGAATTTTTGAAGTTTTTACCTCATTTCTACGTAGAATTGCAAATATCAGTGTTTAGCTGGTTGCTATGAGGTAAATCAATGGATACAAGTCCAAAAAGGGGTTTAATTACTCTTTTAGGGTCTAACCATGGAAATTCATTAAGAGTTGACATGTTTACAGGAGTACAAGTAGCTCTTTACCTCCTTGGCACGTCAAAATAGGAGGTTATTTGCTATTTTCTTATGATTTACTGTAGTTGTAACATGGTAACCAAGTTCCCAAAGTGTTTTAGCTGACTAATTGGGCAAAGATCAGCCATGGATCCAAGATTTGGAGCTGTCCATGCCTCTGAGGCCTCAGAAGCTGGGTACCCTGGCTCTCTTTGATGTCTTTTGTCCCCCTTGCCTATTTCTCATGTCAAAATAGAAATTTAAGCTCAAAGTGAGATATCCACTATGGATGTACCAAACATCAATGTAGAAATACCATGATATTAAGTGACCAAAAAATGCATAACACTATTCTTAGTGTATATGTAACATGGGATTTCTCACATTTCCATTATTTTGGTGCGAAATTAAGAAAAACAAATATTTTCATGGATCTTTTATGTGGTATTGATGATGTGGTATTGAAGTATTTTCCATATTACCACCTCAAAGGGTTAATTTGAGCTTATTCACTCTATGGAGCTACCCTAGGTGAAATTTTGTGTAGAGTCCAAGTGTGGCCTTAAATCCATGAACTTACCTACTCAATAAAAAGTTATTCATCTTTTCTTAAATCAAAAATGATGAATTTTGGATATATGCATGACTTATGAGTTATGCATAATTCAGAATTTATTTTTAAGATAATTGTAGCCTATTTAGGTATGTAAAATATAGCCCAAGGCTCACATTCACTCCCACCAAAAAATAAAATTGTACTACAATTTTATCAATGGTATAAGGAAGAAAAGCCCCAAAGGGGGGTTAATGACACTGTCCAACCTCTTTACATTACTCAGATTAAGTTATTTCAAGCACATTTATAGACATATTCAGGCTTGTGGCCTTCTTTCATGTCCAAATCTTCTTAAGAGTTTATCTGAGTCAGGTATTTCTGATTCTGCCAACAATTCATCTTCATTTACTGGATTTCTATATCTGAAAAGATACTTTCTTTGATTTTTACCCCTAAGTCTCCTTTCTTTAATGACTTTCTTTATCTTTCTGTCTTCATTCTGTTCCACTGGTGGTACAGTTAAAGGAGTTGGGTTCCTCAAAGGAAACAATTCTTTATCAGCTAGTTGATAAGGTTTTATCAAGCTGACTGGAAAGGTGGGGTGTTTATTCTCCAATTCACCACTCAATCCCACTTGAACTGCATTGGTTACATGTAAGGCAACAATAACAAAAGGTCCTACATAAGAATCTTTAAGTTTCTTTGGGCCTTTGATATTATTAAAATTCAAGGTTGAAACTAGAACTAAGTCCCCTACTTTGAAGTCTGGTACTTTGTGACTCTTGTCCCACTTCTATTTTGCATAATCGGAAGCGTCATCCATGCTTTGTTTTGCATGATGTTTCACTTTATCAAGCATTATCTTGAAGCTGGAAGCTGTAGGATGAATGTAACTAAAGTCTTTCCTCAGTGAGTCTTCTGGGAGTCTTGGATTCCATCCTTTTTCTATTATAGCCGGAGTTTGACCTGTGGATGAATGGACTGATGTCTTATATGCCAATTCTAATGCAGGTATCAGAGTGCACCAGTCATGGGTAAAGACATCTGAGTCTTTGAATTCTAACGCATAAGCACAAAATCTCCTGATCATTTCTTCTAAAGTTTGAATCATCCTCTCTGCTAGCCCATCTGTTTGAAGGTGATATGCTGTAGAGAATGATAACTTAGTCCCAAACAATCTATGAAGATTGGTCCAAAGTCCAGATGTGAACTTGGGATATCTGTCACTTATGATATTATTAAAAGATCCTGTATGAGAAATAACTCTACTCCATAGAAGAAGAGCTGTATCCATAGCAGTGTCGTCTTTATCACATGGTAAGGTAATGGGAGTTTTGCTATATCTGTCTACAATGACTAAACAAGCATTATAACCTTTGTCACCACTTGGAGGAAGTGCTGTGACACAATCCATCTGAACAACTTCCCAAGGGGATTTTGGTTCTTGAATATGGATCATAAGTCCAAATTTCTTGCCTGTACTCCTGTTTGCTTTTTGACATCTGTCACAGGTATGGCAGTATTCAATGGTTTCTTTTCTCCAAGATGACCACCATGCACAGTTCTTCACTTTTTCAAGTGTTCTATCCTCTGACAGGTATCCAGAGTAAATGCTATCATGGCATTAATGAAGAATGGTATTGATAAGCAATCTGCTGCATAATGTCATTACACAAGAATGTTTGGTTCTGTGGTAAATAATCCCATCAAACAAGTGAAATCTTCCTTCAGCATAGGAATTTTTCCAGACTTCATCCAGTACATTGACTAAAGATGTATCTTTGCAGTCTTTATCTAATAAAGAAGTCAAGATATGGCAATCCTTCTCTTGCTTATAAGATTCTCTGACTTCTTCAAAGAATTCAGTCCCAATATCAGTTATGTTAATTCCTTCAATTGGAATGTGAGGTTCAGCTTTCAAAGGTACATAAGCTGGGTTATCAGGCGTGTTGGCTAGTGCCCACCTACTAAGTCAATCAGAATTCTTGTGAAGGTTTCCTGCTTTATGATATATAGTCATTTTTCCTCTATATTCTTGAATGGCTATTTGTCATCTCAACATATGTCTGTTGGGAGTTTTCATGTTAAGAAGTGATTTTACTACATTACGGTCAGTTATCACTTCAAAAACACTGCAATCAAGATAATAGTGTAATTTGTTAAGTGCCCATACCAAACATAAGCACTCCATTTGGCTTGCGCTATATCTAGCTTCTGTTGGTTTTATTTGTCTTGAGATGTAACAAACTGGTCTTTCTGTAGGTTTGTCATCAATAATTTGGACTTGAGGTAAGGCTGCCCCTAATCCAACTGCACATGTATCAATGTACAGTTTAAAAGGAATATTCCAGTCAGGCATGAGGAGTAAAGGTGCTTCTGTAAGAGATTTCTTTATCTTCTCATAAGCTTTAATTCTCTCTTGTGTCATCTCAAATACAGTCTTTTGATCACAGATTCTATATAGTGACTTGGCCAGAATTACAAAGTCTTTAAAGTGTTGCCTATAATAACTGGAAAATCCAAGAAAAGACATCATTTATTTTTTATTCTGGGGTATTGGCTTAAGTAAAACTGCTGCTACTTTGTTTTTGCCAATACCCAAGCTTAAACCAGAAACAACATGTCCTAATGCTTTGAGTTCTTCAAAACCAAAATTGCATTTCTTGAGTGAAATTTTCATATTCACTTCTGCAACTTTGTGAAGTACTCTTACAAGTCTTTCAAGGTGCAAAGACCATGAATCAGAACATATGATAATATCATCAATATAAATGATAAGCCATCCTTCAGATAAGTATGTGAGAAAGATGGTATTCATCATTCTTTGATGATGGGATGGAGCATTTTTAATGCCAAATGGCATTCTAAGATACTCATAGAAACCACAGTGAGTGATAATTCTAAGTAATTTCTTAGCTTTAGTCATCAGAAGTTTTGATGAAAGCCTTTCAATTCATCCATTGATGTTATATACTTTGCTTTAGACAATTGAGTCAAGGTTTCTTGAATTCTAGGGATTGGATACCTATCCGGAACTGTGTAGGTATTCAATGCTCTGAAATCTCCAACCATTCTTGACTTATCATTATGCCAAACAATAATAACAGGTGTTGTCACTTCAACTTCCTCATTATGGCCTACTTTCCCTAGTACACCAAGCTGTATTAACTCCTGGATATGTTTTTCCAAGGCTTCTCTAGCTCTGGGACTGGCTGGATAAACTGGTACTCTAAGTACTGGAGGATATGGTCTGTCAATATTAAGGGTAATATAAACCTCATGTCCTTTTATAGCACCTAATGGTTCATTATCAGAGGTAAATGAATTATTGTATGTGTATAACACATCAATAAGTTCATTCCTCATCTTTGGTGACAATGATGGATTAATTTGTGCTTCAACAAGTTGATTAGACACAAATTTATCTCTGCAAGTATCTTTAACAGAAGATACTACAGATATTTGTTTTGGCATATTGGAAAAAGCAAATTTTTGTCTCCTGTTATCCCCAATTGTGAAACATCTGTCTTTATGGCTATTGATGTCAATACCATAAATATTCAAGTAATCATTTCCAAGAATGATGTGCTGAGATGTGCAATTATCCATTACTACTATCTCTGTATTTATTCTTATGCTTCCTGTAGGGTGTGGAAACACAATATTAGTGTCCAATATGCCCAAAAGGTACATATTGTTACTGGCACTACTAAAATGCACACCTTCTATTGGTAATAGATGGTTTTCCCATTCAGGAAGTATAACTTGGAGATAATCTGTGCCCACACAAGTGCAAAATGCCCCTGTATCCAAATTTACTTTGGCTTTAATACCATTCATCAGAATTGATGTGATACAAGATGCTCCAGCAGTATAAACGTTTTCCTCTAGCAGGTTTGGTCTTACACATTCTGGAATCTTGGATATTGATCAGGTTATGACAGTCCTCACTGTACTGCGGCAAGTGAGTATGGACCTCTGTGACCTCAAAGAAAGCTGTAATGTTTTCAATGGTATAGTACTCCACTGGTGTATCCTCAGAGACTTCAGAGTCTTGATCAGATTCTTCTTTCTCTGAAGTACACTGAATTTCTTCAATGATTTGAACTTCATTGATTTTTGTCTTTTTGGTGCAAGTGTTGGCCAAATGTGAAGTGCTTCCACATTTATGACACTTCAACACAGTATTTTCTGGTCTTCTCTCCTCTCTGGGAATCTTTGAGACCATCTTGGATTCCATAGGGTTGTTTGTCCAAGTTTTACCAATTCCTGTTCTGATAATGATATCTTCCATTGCATTAATGTAGTCCTCTTTTGAACAGGGTTCCACACATCTGCTTTTGATAGCATGTTCCAGTTCTCCTCCACACTTCCTTAATATTTTCATATTAATTATAGTGTCAGACATATCTGGGTGTAAAGCAGATAATCTGTCTTTTTGCTTGAAGAACTGAGTAAGTAGTTTATCTTCTTCTGGGTTAAAAATGGAATTTTCAAATGCATTTTCCATTTTAAACCTCCAAGAATTATTGGCCCATTTGGTAATCACTTCAGATTTCCACCAAGACCAGTCATGTTTTCCATGATCTATTCTCATTTTGTAACACCTTTTCTTTGCAGTTCTGGTAAAACAACAGTGTAATCTTGCCACTATAACTTCATCAGGTATATTAAAGTCTTCCTGAAACATATCAATAGTTATGATGAACTCAATATGGTTGTATTCACCTTCACCAGAGAATGTTGGCTATTCTTCCAATTTGGGAATATCTTTTGCAGAGGTAACATTTTCTCCTAAGAGTGGGGTCAAACTTCCTTTAAAAGAAGGTTTTTCTTCAATCAAAGGTGTAGACTGTCTTGGCATATTTGGTTCATAGTTCTTATGATTTTGTTCCACATTTGCAATGATTTCATCCTTTAACTTCTGCCTTTCACTGTCACTTTTTGCTAAATGTGTAGCAAATTGATTGGTATTCTCAGATATTTCTAAGGTATGATCTTTGAGAATTTTAAGTTGGTCATTAATGTTAAAAATGGAAAGATATTCCATTTCATAATTTTGGACTTGACATTTACTCTCAATTCTGTCACATGTATTGATAATGGAATCAAGTCTAACATTTGGAAATTGATACCATTCAGTATGCTTCTTGTCATTTCTTTTCAATTCACTGATATCTGATGTAATTTTATTTATCTTTGCATCAAATTTACCAAGTTCTACATCAATACTACTTTTTACAAAATGTATTTGTCATATTATTTGCGTGGAAAGGTTCTGTTCATCCTTTCCTGCTCCTTGGCTGTGAATTCCATCAGAGTTCTGGCCATGTTGAATACACTGTCCACGGCTGAAGGCTCCAACTTGGGGATCCTGTACCCTTGTGGGTAAGGTCTGTGCCAGTTGCCTTTGCCTTGATGGTTCCTGGGACCTCTATGCTTCTTCTTAGGTCTCTTGGGCTTATCCTTGGACACCTCTGGAGCTGGTTTGGAGCTGGTAGACACCACTGGGACCTCTGTCTCCAAAGCTGGAGTCATTTACAACTCTTTCTTCTGGTCTATGGATAATTGACTTTGGTTCTTCAACCAATTCTTTATCTTTTTGACCTTGTCTTTGCAAGAAAATGGGCTCCAACCTCCTAAGAGTTCTATGGTATTCTCCTGACCCAGAAAGCTCTTGATGTGTAAGCAAGTGTTCATGGCCCCCTGCCAAAGGCTGGGGCATATTTACCACTATTCTTCTTTGGCTTCTCTGAACCAAAATTTGTACTGGAATGATATATTTCTATTGCTGCCACCTGAAAGTGGTACAGCCCTGGAAATATTGCCATGAATAAGTTCAGACTCAGAATTCACGTCAAAATCTGTGGGTACAGACCTTGGGGAATGGAGGGAAACTCTGGCATCCTCCAGATGTGTCTTTCTTGAGGAAGACTTGGCACTTCTGAATTTGGTCTTGCCTCTTCCTTGTCCAAATCCATCTGGCTGGACTGAATAGTTTCCTTTATTTCTGGTATGCACCATTTTCATGTAAATTTAAAGATAAAAGGTGAAAATATAAGATAAAACACAAACCTTTTGGTGGTAATTTATTCTTTTCTGAGTTAAATAAGGTGCCTATTTTAGCAATTTTCACCTCGATACTGTCTTCAGATTCTGGACTAGTGATATATCTTTTACTTAGTCTGTTGCTAGCTGCACAGTATTTGATTAAAGACACTAGAAAAAAATTATAAAAGAGAAAAATTGATTTTTATACTTTTTTAAAATATTTTTAAAGATTTTTTATAAGTTGTATATTTTTTGATATTAAAAGAATTATTCTTTTTAAAGAAAAAAAAAATTAAAATTTAAGAATTTGAATCAAAATTAATTCAGAGTAACTCAAAGATTACTTTTATAAGTTTTTGGATTTGAAAAAGCCACATGTAAAAACAGTATAAAATTGAACCAAATTCCTCAATGAAAAAGATTTTAAAACAATTTCAAAAATAAAAATTTATTTCAACTTCAAATTGAAAGAAAAAATTATTAAGCTTATATATTTTAGAGCTTAAAAATATATTCATTAATTGAAAAAGGTTCAAAAACATGGCCAAGCCTCCAAATACCAGATATGCATACGTATGGTAGTTTTCCAGAAAAAAAAAATAAAGTCTAGAATATGATTAAAGCCAAGTCTCTGGATAAAATAATGCTCAGGCCCCCAAATGTAAGATTTGACTATGAAACCAATGATAACATTACTATTAATCAACAGTACTATGTCTGTTCTTATGAAATATAATGATAAAATATTATTATAACCACAATTAAATAACTAAAGAATTATTTCTTTCATGTGTTAAACACTACTATGGATTTTAAAAGTGAGAAGTAATTGACTACAAGAATCAATTACAAGAAGAATTTAATAATAAAAACTTCTTTTATTATAATAATAAAATTATTTTAATATTTAATTATCTTTTGCAAGAATAATTATAAAGATAATTCTTGAAGAAAACTAATTTTAGAGAAAAACTTTAAGAATTAAAGATAAATGAAGCACTTATACTCCAAAGAACTTGTTGAAAGATATAAGTAGAGAAATTTGACATAGAATTGTGGATTTAAAGGATCAAAATGATTTATAGTAGGATTACAACAACATATAGTTGGATTATATGATTTCACGTCTTTCTGATTGATTCTGAAAGAATTAAAACACTTAAGAATAGCTTTAACTAATACTTACTTGTTGTTAACAATGATATAAATGGATAATAAGATGATTCTTTGGAAAAATCAGCAAGAGGAGGCCTCTTTTAAGTCAAAAACAGCTCACAGAGGTGTTTCATGGAGCAAACTGATAAACAAGTGAGTGAGAAAACAGGAAAACTTTTTGAATTATTGATTTCATCATCTGTTGTCACGTAAGATTATCATAATTACTTAATTGATACTTTTACATGACTATCAACCCTAATATGGTTAGGAATAAAAGGAGTAACATCAGTAAATCTTTTTTTATTTCAAAATATTCATTGATTTCTCAAAGTTATCAATGTTATTGGCAATTTAATCACAGGTTGTAATTAATGTGAATTTTTGAAGATTCAGTGTTTCACGTAGAATAGTCAAAAATGGACTGTAAGTAAACTTTTGAATTTTACTAGTAAAACTATAATTCTTTGTGGTTATACAATAGATAATATGGTTCTCCATTGGTCCTGAAAGCTTCAGAGAGATTAATCAAGAATTGTATTTTTAATGAATTTGTGAAGTTTTTACCTCATTTCTATGTAAAGTTGCAAATATCAGTGTTTAGCTGGTTGCTATGAGGTAAATCAATGGATACAAGTCCAAAAAGGGGTTTAATTACTCTTTTAGGATCTATCCATGGAAATTCATTAAGAGTTGACATGTTTACAGGAGTACAAGTAGCTCTTTACCTCCTTGGCACGTCAAAATAGGAGGTTATTTGCTATTTTCTTATGATTTACTGTAGTTGTAACATGGTAACCAAGTTCCCAAAGTGTTTTAGTTTACTAATTGAGCAAAGATCAGCCATGGATCCAAGCTTGGAGCTGTCCATGCCTCTCAGGCCTCAGAAGCTGGGTACCCTGGCTTTCTTTGATGTCTTTTGTCCCCCTTGCCTATTTTTCATGTCAAAATAGAAATTTAAGCTTCAAGTGAGATATCCACCATGGATGTACCAAAAGTCCATGTACAAATAACATGATATTAAGTTCCCAAATGATGAATAACACTATTCTTAGTGTATATGTAGCATGGGATTTCTGACATTCCCATTATTTTGGCATGAAATTAAGAAAAACAAAGATTTTCACGGATCTTTTATGTGGTATTGAAGTATTTTCCATATTACCACCTCAAAGAGTTAATTTGAGCTTATTCACTCTATGGAGCTACCCTAGGTGAGTTGTTGTGTAGAGTCCAAATCTGGCCTTAAATCCATGAATTTACTTACTCAATAAAACGTTATTCATCTTTTCTGAAATCAAAAATGATTAATTTTGGATATATGCATGACTTATGAGTTATGCATAATTCACAATTTATTTTTAAGATAATTGTGGCATATTTGGGTATGTAAAATATACCTCAAGCCTCATAAAGCTGGCCCCATATAGTGAAATGGCCATAAAAGGCCAGGAAACTTAAAATGGCCAATTTGGCCAATGATTATGGATCTGACATGGATATGCCATATGGAGGTCCAAGAGGGTGAATTTCCATGGTTGTGACAATTCCTTAATCAAACAGTTTTTCCAAAGCATACAAAGGTCAATTGTGTTTATCATCTGAGGCAAATTTTAAGAACTTTTAGTGTACCCCTACTGATAATTTTTTGTATTAATTACCAAAAGTCAAACTCCTGCTCAAAATATTAAGGTTTAAAAACACAGATCTTTTTATTATTTTTTTCAAATTTAAAGTTGAATATCTATTTCCTCAATGAAAGATTGTTATAGCTTTGATTTTTCAATATAAACATGTTAATATAATAAAGATAAACAAGATAATTTTTGCACTCCTCTCAGAACCATGAAATAAAATATCTGCGGTCATATTTCTTTCTGTATATAAGACATTCTTTATTTATAGACATTTATGTTCTTGTAAAAATTACAGAAAATAATCTGCAATTCTATTTGTCTCAGTACTTCGAGAGTCCCAGAAGCACAAAGTTCAATGTGTATAGAAGAGAAAAAATTAACAATATTAATAAAAACTGAAATACTTCCTTTTAATTGCTATTTTGACATGTCTGGTGTGATGAACCTTGGCCTTACCAAGGATAAATGAGGAAATATAATGAATTCATTAATTTTGATAACCACAAGAATAGTGCTTTTAAAATAAATCGTTCTTTTGACTTCTAAAAGCACACAAGCTCGTCATAATATTATCAAGTAGGATCAATAAAGTTAAGCACCATTATTTCATTAAACAGAAGGAATTGGAAAGAAACATAATGTAATTCCTGGACAATTCACACTTGGAAATATCTGGAACAATGGTATATGTGTTTGAATTAAGGACTATTACTAATAATATATAAGGTTTCTTCGTTAAAATATACCCCAAACCCTGAAGAATGAATATTCTCATGATATATGGATTAATGAATAAATATAGCCATTCTTCCTTTGGAAAGTGGATTTCAATTGAGAAGGTGAAGATGTCCATTTCATATTTCAAAATGGCTTTTGAAAGCTTAATTATTTCCTCAACACCAAGTAAATCAAACAAAGGGAAGAAGCTACATTCAAAAAAAAAGGGAGTTCCTGTTCAGTAATTGCTACAAAGTTTGCAAGGATAGATATAATTTGTGTATGTATTCAATTCAAAATACTTCTTTTGGGGAAAATAATTAATTTAAAAATACAATAGGGACTTATCAACTCAGTGAAAGTGATCCTTTCTTCCCCTCAGCTTTGAAGCTGTGCTGGGGTGCCATTATTTATACGTATACATAATTTGAAAGTTTCTAAACACCAAATTATGAGTGTCTTTATCTTTTGCAAGCAAATTTTCTTAGAATGGAAGTATCACACAAAAGTATTTTTGCATTATATTCCACACACTTTGTATTTATTTTTGTTCTATTTTGATTATAGAATACATTTTGGTGATTAAAGGATTCAATTTTTCTTTTCATTTCTAGCTCTTCAATAGCTATGATTCAACCTGTGAAGGACAAAGTACTTCTTAATGGATAAAAATTCTCCTTCAAAGGGTGAATTATTTGTTTTTACATAATTTCTCATCCTGTATACACAAGAGAGAATAGGGTGTATATTTGAGATAATAAAAGCTCCTTTGTGCGAAAATACGCAAAGAAACATTATTTTAGCAAATAAAAGCATCATAACCCAATGTTTTTAGTGGATATTTCAGAGCAAACTTTCATGAAATAATTTGTTAAAACACTTAATTGCACAATTAATGGGGGCTTGTGCAATTGAAATTTGCCTTTACAATCTTTTGGATTTTATGACATGGGTCACTCATATAGAGGATTAAATTTTAAGTATAAACTGATATCTAGACCTGGTTAATGGGGCTTTTCAACAGCAAGAATTGTTGATCCATATAGGAGATTTTGAAGTACCTATTAATTATTTTGATATCCCAGGCTGTGGGCCTTTTATTTATTACCAAATATCTAAAATGGTCATGAAAAATATTATATAGCTTATTTCAATAATAAGAACAAAAATCATAATCTTAAAACACAATTAAAAAAATTCAAAATGCCATTAATAACCATAAATTCTTGATTATGTCATAAAAAAAGATTTGAAATGTGAAAATAATTCAACAAATCAAGTCCCCATGGGGATATACACATATGACTCATTTATGTCATATCTATAAACCCAATACTTACTGAGATACCTGAATATATTCACTTCTATGATTGGTGGACATATACATGGTTGTTTTAGATCATATCTTTTGAAATGATCATGGTAAAGACTTGATCTAAAATTGATTTTACCACTATAAAGCTGTAAGAGTTAAGATATAAGATCTGCTTGGAAAGTTATAGACAGGTTTAAGAATAATAAAGGGAGATTTTTCAAAATAGAAATACCAGTTTACCACATAAACTCAAAAGTGGTCCAAACTTAAAAATAAAAAAATATTTAGATTATATCAGCTCATATGTGAAGAATTATGTAATTTTTATGTTGTAATTCAAGGAATAACCAAATGAAGTTATGGTTCAAAGTATAGGATAGAAAATTTTGACAGAAAAAGTGAAGTACAAAAAAATCATCAGGAATGGAGTTTTGATTACATAATGAGATCCTCTGGAAACCTTCATAAGTAAAATCCAGGCTATCAGAGTTAACCTTCTGAATTACAGTTTCATGAAAAACTTGAAATTGGTTGAAGATACAAGTTAAATCTTGAAAATTATCATTTTTTATCTTTGACTGTAATCTTCCTTTAAGTTTAACAGGTGAATCTTGGTATTTTATGATTTAAGCTACCTTAATTGATAAAATCAAGTAATACCTCAATCTTATGAGGTGAAAATTGGATTGACAATGTATGGTGTGTGTAAAGTGTAGATATGAAACTTTGATTCAAAATCAAGTAATTTTCCTATCCTCAAAATTTGTTTAAGGTAAAATTTGATTGAAAACAGTTCAATTTTAGATTTTCAAGAGAAAACAGGGAAAATTCATCGTTTTTAACATTTTTAGTATAAAATAATAATACCTTGAATATTCATTGTTTTACCAGGAATAAGAATTTATCCAGAAATACTCTACAAGAGATATTAATGGCTACAAAAGAAATTTCTTCAAGAGAAATTTCAATTCCAATTAATTTAGCAAAAAAACTGCAGGAAATTGATATGAGAACAGAGTCTCTAAAAATAATATTAAGGAGGAAACATGCTCAAAAGTTACCAGAGATAATTTGAAAACAAATTGACAAAGTTAAAAGTGATGAAATATGCTTTCATTTACTTTTGGGGTGGTTCAAGGGTAAAAATGGTTATAAGAGTTAAAACAAATGATTATACTTTTTTCTAATGTGGTTGGAAGGTTTAAAATCGTTTGAAATGGGCTTTAAAGTGCTTAAACTAATTATAAAAGAAAAAGATTCTAACATGAAGAGGAAAGTGGGGCAAAGAAGATATTCTTTTATGGCCACCAAGTTCCTTACTCCAAAAGTAAAATTCAATCTAATAAGTAATTAGAAACACACTGAAAGCAGAAAAGCCAATCATGGACTCATTGAACCCTGGTTTGGACCAAAAAGGGCTGGCTTTAACCATTTTAGCTCCTTAAGTCCACCATTTTTATGAGAATACTTTGTTTAAAACATTCAAAAACTTCAGACTGTGTGTAAGGAACCCAAAAGAAACTTAAAGCTGTTTTTCCTGAGATTATTTCGATTTAAGGGTAGTTTTATCCTCTTGGAAACAATCAAAAGTGCCTTTGTTTATATTCAAAACTTGTAATCAATTGAGTCACAGACCTTGTGACTCAATTACAGGCTAAACGTAATGAGCTTTTTCATGAAGTTTGACATCTCATGCCTGTCAGAAAGTAATTTGGGATAATCTGACACCATTGGAGTCAAGATTCCTTCCCCCCCCAAAATTAATCTTTCCAATTTTGTTTTTCTTTAATTCCACATCATATAATATACTTAAGTTTTACACATGTAATTAAATTCAAAAATTAAAGTACACAGATGTAATTATTGATTAATCCTATGTAAACTTAAGATCACGTATGTAATACTTGCACCCATTTTGACATTTCAATTGAAAATACTGCAATTTCTTAAAACTGCTTAATTACACACCACACCCAGATTTTAACAGAAAAATTGATAGTAAACACTACATTTGGTGTGAATTAGATTGAATGTTTGAGGATTTGCAGATTTTGATACATAAAATACTAAAAACTTAATTTAAGCTTATTTAGCATTTAGTTACTGAATTTTCACTCAGAGGTGACCCACCAGATCTTTCAGAGGAATCCAATGGGAGAAATATTTTAATAAGTTTATTTATTTTAAAAACATTTATAATAAATTTTATTAAAATTTTACCAAAAAATATTCCAATTTTAATATTTTTGATGAAAATTTATTTTCACTTCAATTTTTCATGTAAAAATGTATTTTCAGATTTTCAAATTTTAAATTAATGTAAATGTGATATTATCATTATAGATCTCTTATTTATATGAAAACACTTCTAAAGCTCACATACAGTGATGAGTCTAAAATGGGCATAATAATGAGATAAAAAGGTTCAATGATGTAATAATCACCAAACCTTTTTATATTAATCCAGTAAAGTGGCTACCATCACTACATTTCTACCCAAAGGAAGGACCTTCACTATGAAAGGGCCATTTACTCCTTTGTTTCCCCCTCAGACACATCAAATTTAACAAAAAATTGAACAAAAGGTAATATTATGTATTATTTATATACAAAGCTCTTATGCTATAAAGAGGAAAAATTCACATCTTATATCAATCACTATATCTTACATTTATTACATCAATATTTTACTGTTATTTGTCAAATTCTCTTAAAAAACTCTAAATTTACATAAAAATAGTCAAAATTGTATTTATATATATATATATATTATTGTAAATACAATCCAAATAAGCTGTGTTTACATTCTTAGGCATAAAATTAATCAAAAATATCATATTAAGTGCTAAAAGTACGTTATTCTCTGTTGTTATAATATTTTTTCTCCATTATTATTTATTAATGATTATTTTATTAATATAAGTGGTATTTATACTCATAAATAGCTTTAATACAGGTAAAATTAGTGTTATAGATTTCTGCTTATAAGTAAATAGAAATTTATCATTTACTTATTCTTTGTTGGTAGCAATAATGAATTTACATAAATATTAATATATTTTTTCCATTCTGTGATTTTTATAATATAATTTATGATATTTTATTCTTTTTTTAATATGAAGGCTTACGCCATAATGACAATAATACCTTATTATCATAATCATCTTTAATTTTCTCATTCAACTCTATTTGGAAACTCAGAGTACAATAAGTAAAATATTACTAATTTTTACTTATTGTTGCATAGTCAAAATCTAGGTTTGGGGGCCTGGCTGTCATATTTACTTTAAAGAAATTATAAAGAGATCCAATTTTAGCTTATCTAATAATAGATCTTGATTATAATCATAGAATTTTATGATAACTTTCTATTTATTGAGTTTGAAAGATATTGAGGCATTTTGAAAGTAGTGGTATGGTATTCCACATGGAGTTTCACATCCTTAGACGTTCCAGAAATTTGTTTGAGTGAATCTAGTAATTAAATAAGATATTTGTAAATCAAAAATATAAATTAATATTATAATTTGATTGAAGAATCATATTATTGTTTGTTTATTCAAAAACATAAAAGATAAAAAAATAAATTCTTGGTTTTTAGTTATTTCTCTAATACAAAAAGATAAAAAACAATTTTTTATGTGAGAATTTCCATATATTTTGCAAAAGACACACTTATTAAAACTGGACTTATACTTATTTGTATTTTCTCAGTGTTTGAATATAAGCCAACAGAGGATAACCATACCACTGTTGAAATATTGGTGGAAAAGGCTTGGAAAATGTCTACAACACCAATAATGAACAAGAAAAGCAAACCCAAGAAATTTGTTTTTCCAGGACACACTATTCAGGACTTTGAAGGTGAGGAACTTTCTTAAAAATTCAATACTAAGAATGATTTTATATTCTCTAATTTAATTCTTCTCTTTAGTTCTCAAACATGACTACTAGAAGAGGTTTCCAATACTCCATCCAATCAGATGGAGGTAGACTTGGAAGTGGAAAGGATCCCACAAAAAGGAAAAGAAATAGCACAGTCCCAGTGGAACAGAATCCCCACAAGGAAGTGGCATATTCCAAAGGCAAGTCCTTGAAATTGGCATTATTTCTGGACCACAATTAGAACTAAGCATTAGTCATTCAAACAGAAATAAATCATATTAGAAGGGCTCAAATAGACATAAACATGAGCCAGTTTGAAAAAAAAACACAGTATACATAGAAAAGGAATGGAAAATGCTTTCATAAATCCACAAAGGAGTGATGAACTCCTGGAACATCCTCATCAAATTTTTCAGGAGGAGGAAATAGTAAAATACTCCAATGGATGGAATCCACTATCATCAAAACCTAAAATCACAAAGATAAAGGCATGGCAAAAAAAAAGAGGAAGGAAAACAAAGAAGAAACCCCAATAGCATCTACCAGAAAGCTTCAAGCAAACCAAACTCCCCAGAAAGTAAAAAGAAGAATAAAAAAATTTGGAGGAAAACATATTCCCCAAGCTACAGGATCCCAATAATTCAACAAGATTCCATGAAACATGATTTCAACATGGCCAGAACCTTGATATGATTCAAGGACCAAGAGGAACAAAGAATGAGAAAACCATCCTTCCCAAAGAAATAACTTTGTCTCCTGATGTTGTAAGTACTTTATTATAAATTACAAATAGTATCTAACCTTTAAGAGACATTGAAAAAATCTTATTATACTTAAAATAAATAAGCAGCAGTATATTATATTTATCCCAAACTGTTTTAAAAAATAAAGAAGAAATGGATAATATCAAATTTATGGTTGAAAATAATAAACCAAAATCTCTAGTTTAAAATACTCAAAAATTGATACTATGACCACAATATTTCTATAAGTACATAAGACATATGAAAGAAAAGACTTTGATAATCAATCATGAACACATTATTGACATTTCAACATAAAAATTAAACAAATCTGGCATTTCCATTGAGAAATTGGAAGAAAAGACTTCATCAAACCAAAAACAGCTTTTGGACCAAGTAGAGAAGAGTGATGAAGCAAAAATGTATCTGAATGATGACATTTGAAGTGAAATGGTACTTATTACTCAAAAAATGAATAAAATAAATAAGGATAGCTTAAATATGCCCAGGTTATCAACCCAAATTTCTCACTGGAGAAGCCCTTGTTAGCCAAAAGATAAAATAAGAAATCTGGTTATAACAGACTGGAGTCATAAAGACAAAATCCAATTCCTAAAAAATAAGTACCTGAGCTTAAATACTGGCCAACATTGACAGGTGAAGGTGAATAGTACCACATTTCACTTATTAAAACAATTGAAACATTGTGAGAGTATTCTTCCATACCAGAATAATTAATCACTGCAAGCTTAAATTCATTATTTGAAAAATCTGCAAAGAGATGCTATTATGGCATAAAACAGGTAAATCACAAAAATACCTGGTCTTTGTGGAAAAATAAAATAATAACCAAGTGGGAGAATGATTACCAGAGCAAAGAGATAGAAAATGAATTTGAAGACTTATTCTTTGAAAAAGAGAAAGACCAAAATTTCACTTTGTTTTTAAAACAAGTTGAGAGATTAAATTCATTATATCCAGAAATGTCACAAAAATTTTATACATGAAAATGCTCAAAGGTGTGGAGGAGAACTAGCAGATTCTCTGAGAAGCAGGTGCATGGAACCATGTTCCACAGAAGAATACATTAATGCACTAGAAGAGATTGTGACGAGAACCATGATTGGAAGAACATGGAAGAAGTTTGACATAAAAAGTGCAAAGAAGCCACTCACTAAGAAAGAGAAACAAAAAGAGCCTTCCAAGCTCAATAACACTAATGAGAAAAGAAAATGCCATAAATGTGGTGGTATTGCCCACTTAGTCAACAATTTCCTTAAGAAGGCAAAAATAAATTAAATTGTGGAAACACAAGACCACAATGACAAGGAAAAATAATCTCATTCCAAAATATATAATGAAGAATCAGAAGCTTCTCAAAGTGATGAAATCAATGTAATTAATGCTCAAATGAATAATAGTGATCTAATCTATGATGTATTAGATTTAAACTCACATTTTACACAGCTTGGAACATCTGATAAATGCCTTAAAAATATACAAGATGACAGATTGCATAGACCCAAACCTGAAAAAGGAAAGGACAAAACAGATTTAGAATCAATCATGAGTATTTTCATGATGAAAAATCAAGTGGAAAAGATGAAGCTGGACACAGTACCATACTTCACCTGTGTTGGAAAAAAATATTTACAAACACTTTTACTAGATTGGGAAAACAAACCTATACCAATAAAAGGGGTCAAATTTAGTAGTGCAAGTGAAAGCATGAAGCCACTTTTGATAATTGATTCTCTATCAATTCTGCCAGCCAAATCTCAATTCATAATACTTAAAGTGGAGTTTGTAGTAATAGAAAACTCTACCAGTCACCATTTCATACTTGGGAATGATTACTTATCAAGTTATGGAATAGATATTTTGAGGAAAAAAGATAGGTATTTTAACATAGGTGTGAGACTTTGGGATATGACCACAAATAAAAAAAAGTCACAAAACAAGTCTTCAATACTTATTTTAATAATATGAATCGAAATTATTATCTTAAAATAAGTAAAAATTCCATATCAAGGCATAAAATCTTTAATATCTCAGAAAAAATATCAATAAGAATGTGACAGAAACTAATTCATTGGATTCCCCATCAAAAATTACACATATAACATATTTATATCATATCTTTAAAGTCAATACTTACATAGATAACCTGAATATATGCACTTTTATGATCAGGGCATATATTTAGGGCTTTGAGTTCATATCTCTTGAATTATTCATAGTAAAGAGTTTATCCAAAAGTATATTTACCATGTAATACCTGTAAGAATACAGAGATATACTTTATTTAACAAGCTATAAACAAGGTTATAAATTACAAGGGTTTATTGAGAAAAAAAAGCTATAGCTGTTGACCACTTTAATTTAAAAGTGGTCCAAGCTTAGAAAAGTGTATAGTCAAATTCTACTAGCTCATACGTGAATAATGATTTAATCTTCATCATGATATTCAAGGTATAACCACCTGAAATTATGGGTTGAAGTTTAAAGTAGTAAATTTCAACAGAAAAGATGAGTTACAAGGAAAATCATCAAAAATAGAGTTTTGTGGATGTATTTAAATGCTCATTGCAGCTTATTAATGACACTCAAAGCTATTATAAATTACTATCTGAATGGCTTTAGCGTGTGTAACTCAAAAGGTATCAATGGTCAAAGCTTAAGCTTAAAATTGATCATTTATGATCACTTAGTGTAATCTTGATTTACGTTCTACAGTCATATAGGTGATAAAAGTGGTTAATACTAGCTTATTATGATACAAAATAATACACTACACAAACTTTAGTCTTATTCCAAGCCTATGATGTCAGCAGACTGAAAGTTACATTGACAACTCTAAATAACAGTGTAATAATGAGATAAGATGGTTTAATTATGTGGTAATCATCACTAAATCTTAAAATATTGCTCAACTCCAGTGGATGACATCAGTTCACTTCCACTAGAAGGCTTATGGACTCTATTAGGGAGGACTTTACTATATACAGAGCTCTTTTTACCTCTATTTCCCCCTCAGAGGCTACAAAAACATTAAATTTGTAAAACCAAAGGTAAAAGCTTTATTATTTTTATGTAAAAATATTATATATTTAAAGAATAAAGCTCATCTTTATTTCAATCATCAGTCTTGACATTATTAAATCAATTTTCAATTCTATTTGTTAAATTTCTCTCTGAAATCTCTGATTCAACATGAAAACAATATTTTTAATATCTTTCATTTTTTTATTTTAAATAAAATTTAAATAAGTTTTATTTACATTTTTAGGAGTAAATGTATCCAAAACTATTATATTAATTGTCAAAACTAGGTTATTTTCATCTTTTGTAATAATTTTCTCTTTATCATTGTTCAAAAATTCTTTTATCAATATAAATATTATTTATATTAATATGGAACTTAATATCAGTAATATTATAATTGTAAATTGTTTTTTATTATTAAAAAACTCATTATACACCTTTATTATTTGTTTGTAAATATAATAATGCACCATAAATATATTGATTATTATATATTCATATTTTTTCATTATATTGATTTATTTAATAGAATTTATATTATTTTATTTCCTTAACAACATGGATATTTTTACACCTTCATTATGATAATTCATTTGATAAGGAAATTAATAGTACAATAAGTAAAATATTGGTAATATTTACTTATTGTTTCATAGTCAAACCTTGAATTTGGCGTCCTGGTTGTGATATTTACTTAAAAGACCATTTTTAAAAAAAGAGATTCAAATTGGGTTTATCCAATAAAAATTCAATTTATAATAATAAAGCTATGTAATAATCTTATATTTATTTATTTTAAGAGCTATTGAGGCATTTGGAAAGAAATTGTACTGTCTTACATGTGGTTTTTCACATCCTTCAACTTGCAATAACTTTCTTTGAGTGAATCTGGTAGTTAAAAAGGACATTTAGAGATTAAAAATAAGTTTATATTACAATTTAATTTCAAAAAAGAATAATCCTAATTCTTATTTTACTCTTTGAAAATAAAAATAATAAAAAAACACAATGAAAAATAATTTGTATGCCTTTTTATTAATTTATCTTATTTTAAAAGATGTAAAAGAAATTTTTAGGTGGAAATTGCCATATATTCTCCAAAATAATGCTTCCTACAAGAACTTATATTTATTTGTCTTTTTGGGTGTTTGAAGACAACCCAACAGAAGACAATCCGACCACTGTTGAGAGATTGGTGCAAGAAACTTGGAAAAGTTCTCCAGCACCTTTTGCCAATAAGAAAATAAAGGCCAAGAAATTAGGCTTTCCAGGACTTTGAAGGTGATTACCTCTCTTAAAATTGCCATAAAAATATTTTTTAGTGTTCTGAATTTTTTTTGTTTCTTATTCCTTAATTATGACTACTAAAAGAGGATCCCAATACCCCATCCAATCAGATGGAGCGGTACTCAGAAGTAGAATTGATCCCTCAAAAGGGAAAAGACAGGTTGAAATCCTCAGTGCAACAGAATCCAAACAAGGAAGTGCCATATCCCGAAGGCAAGTCCCAGAAATGCCCATAACATCTGAGCCAGAGTTTGAACTAAGTATGAGTAACTCCAAAATGTACTAATCACATTCAGAGAGGTCAAATAGACATATACATGAGCCAGTATAAGAAATACTACATGGTGTACAATGACAAGGATTGGAAAATGTTTGCACAAATCCACCAAGGAGTGATGAACTCCTGGAATATCCTGAAAAAGTTCCTCAAAGAGGAGGAAATAGCGACATACTCAAATGGATGAAATCCACTATAATCCAAACCTCAAATCAAAAATATAAAGGAGTACCATGCCAAAAAGAGGGATACAAGCAAGGAAGAAGCCCCAAGTCAACAAATCTCCAAAAGAAGGGAAGAAGAACAAGAACAAGAATTGAAGGTAATCATATTCCCCAAGCTACACGATCCTAAAAAACCAAAAAGATGCCATGGACAGTGTTGTCAACATGGCCAGAACCTTTATGGAATGCAAGGACAAAGAGGAACAATAATGAGACAAACCCATTTCCGAAAGAAATAACTTTTTACCCTGATGTTGTGAATGCTTTAACAGAAATGAAAAATAGTATTTTACCTTGAAAAGACATGAAAAATAGTTTATTATCTTTACAAGAAATAAATAAAAGCTGATTATCTTTAACACAAATTTTTATATAAAAATGAAACAGAAATACACAGCATTAAATTTATGGTTGAAAATAATAAACCAAAAGTTTTGATTGAAAATACTCAGAAATTGATAAAAGGACAACAAGAATTGTATAAATACATAAAAGATTTAAAAGAAAACACTTTGAAAATCAATTATGAGGTGAGTGTTGATAATATGAAAGAACAATTAAACAAATCAAGAATTTATGTTGAGATATTTGAAGAAAAGACTTCATCAAATCAAAAATTAATTCTATATCATGTAGAAGAAAGTGATGAAGCAAGAATGAATCTTAAAGATGACATTCAAAGTGAAATAAGACTTATTACTGAAAAAATGGATAAAATAAATGAGGCTAACTTAGATATGCTAAAGTTTGAAACCCCATTTTTTCATGTAAGATGTGCTGTTAAGCCAAAAGAGGAAATAAAAAATCCATTCATATCAGACTTGAGCCATCAAGACATTAATCAAGTCTTAATGAGGAAGAACCTTGATCAAAAAAATTTCCAACATTCACAGGTGAAGGTGAATATGACCGCATGTAAATTATCAAAGCAATTGACATGTTACAAGAGGATTATGCCCTACCAGACTAGATTCATTATTTTCAAAATCTGAAGAAGTGTGTTTCTATGGCATAACAAAAAGAAATGGAAAAAATATCTGGTCTCAGTGGAGAAATAAAATAATCACAAAGTGGGAAAATGATTCCTGGAGGTACAAAAAAGAAAACAAATTTGAAAATTCCTTCTTTGACCCAGATAAGGATAGGCCTTTCACTTGGTTCTTAGAACAAGCTGAAAGATTAAGTTCACTGTACTTAGAAATGTCACAGAAAATGCTGCATATTGAGATACTCAAAAATGTGGAGAACTCAAACATGACCTGAGAAGCAGGTGCATAGAGCCATGTTCCACAGAAGAGTACTTTAATGCACTTGTAAGGTGTGGATATGAAACTTTGATGAAAAATCAAGTACTTTTCCTGTCCTCAAAATTTGTATAAGGTAAAAAATCAATTAAAAATAGTATGAAATATTATTTTTAAGAGAAAACACGCCAATTTTTTTGTTTATAACTTTCTTAGTATAAAACAATAATATTATAAGAATTTATTGTTTTACCAACAATAAAAATTCATCCAAAAAATACTCTACAAGAGATATTTTAAGGCTACAAAAGAAATTTCTTCAAAAGCAATTTCAATTGGAATTAATTGAGCAAAGAACTGCAAGCAATTAATTAAAGAACAAAGTCTTTAAAAATAATATTAAAGAGAAAACACGCCCAAAAGTGACCAGAGTGAATTTGGAAACAAAGTGACAAAGTTTACAGTGATGAAAGATGCTTTAATTCACTTTTGGGGTGGTTCAGGTGTAAAAATGATTATAAAAGTTACAAACAATGATTATAATGATCTTTTCACATGGTGAAGAGGATTGAAATGATTTAAAAATGGGGGTTGGGATCTTTTATTGGTTGGTTTAACAGTGTTTAAACTAATTAATAAAAGGAGAAGATTCTAACATGAAGAGAAAAGTGGGGCAAAGAAGACATTCTTTTATAGCCATCGATTCTCTTACTCCAAAAGTAAAATTTACTATTGTCAGTCGTGAAAAAAAGTCTGACAATAGAAAAGGCAATTATGGCCTCATTGAACGCTGATTTAGACCAAAAAGGGCTGGTTTAAGCCATTTTTAGCCATTTTAGACCCTTAAATCAGCCATTACTATAGCAATACCAGGCCTAGAGCCTTCAAAACACGTCAGAATGTGTGTCAGAGGCATAGAAGCCAGTTAAAACTGTTTTTACTATGATTTTTTTATCTTAAGAGTAGTTTTACCCTCTTGGCAACAGCTAAAACTACCCCAGTTGGTATCAAAACCTCATCATCAATTGAGTCCACAGACCCTTTAACTCAATTCCAGGCCAAAAGTGATGAACTTTTGCGTGAATTTTGACATCCCATGCCTGTCAGCAAGGATTTTGGGGGTCTAGCTCCCCCTTAGAGCTGGAGTTCCTTTTCCCCCCCAAATTTAATCTTTCCAATTTATTTTTCCTTTAATTCCTCATCATGTATTATACTTATACTTTACATATGTAATTCAATTCAATTGTACAGCACAATACAGTAATAATTGACACCTCATATGTAAATCAAAGTTCACTTATGTAATACATGCGCAAATTTTGACATTTCAATTGAATTCAATTGAAAATACTTCAATTCCTCATAACTTCTAAAGTAAACACAACACCTCAATTTTAACACAAAAATTGATGGTTAACACCACATGTGGTGTGAATTAAATTAAAGTTTTGAGGATTTTCAACTTTTGTATTGAAAATACCAAAAACTTAATTTAAGCTTATTTAGAGTTGAGTTACAAGAGTTTCACTCAGAGGTTACCCCACCTGATTTTTTATGAGGAATCCAATGGTGAAATAATTTTTATATGTTTATTTATTGGATAAAAAGTTATAATAATTTTTATTTAACTTTTTTTCCAAATTTATTTATTTTTTCACAATTTTGTTAAAATTTCATTTTTACTTAATTTTTTCAAGTATAAATGTAATTTTACACTTACAAAAGTTTAATGTATTTTTATTTTTAAATTTTAATTAATTCTTTTATTTTTAATTTAATTTTATATTTATATTTTTATTTTTATTTTAATAATATAAATAAATTTATTTTATTTATATTAATATGTTATTTTTGTATCTGTGGTCTTTTGAGTATATGAAATTACCTCTAAGGCTCACATTCCCTCCCCCTAAAAAAGAATATTACTTTGTAATATTGATATTTCTAGTGTGTCTGAATCTCCTGAGGAGTTTGGTAGCTTCTGGTATATCTTTTTGTTCTAACCATTCATCTTCACAAGTTGGGTCACTGTACCTAACAAGGTATTCCCTTACTTTCTTGGTTCTTAATCTCCTTTCTTTAAGAACTTTGGTAATTTTCTTAGTACCAGATGTAGGTATAACTTGGGGAATCTTATGCCTCAAGGGAAATTTCTCAGCATCACTAGATTTATATGGCTTTATCAAGCTTACTGGAAATGTAGGATGCTTATTGCTAAGTTCTTCAGATAACTCTACTTCAACAGCATTTTCTCCATGGAGGGCCTTAATCACAAAAGGTCCTGCAAAGGAGTCTTTCACCTTTTTACATCCTTTTATCTTATTGAAGTTAGTGGTGGATACAAGAACTAGGTCCCCCACTCTGAAATCTGGAGTTGCATGTGATTTATCCCATTTGTCTTTAGCATATGCAAAAGAGTCCTCCATGCACCTTACTGCATGCTTTCTAGCTTTGTCTAGCATTCCTTTGAAGCTAGCAGCTGTGGGATGTATTTCAATTAAGTCTTTCCTCAAGGAATCTGGGAGTTACTTGGGGTTCCATTCTTTTTCTAGAATAGCAGGAGTCTGATTGGTACTGGCATGGATTGATGTTTTATATGCTAATTCCAGTGCTGGCAACAGAGTAAACCAATCATGGGTAAATCCATCACAATCTTTTAATTCAAGGCCATATGCACAAAATCTTCTCACCTTGTCCTCTAAGGTTTGGATCATCCTTTCAGCCAGGCCATCAGTTTGTGGGTGGTAGGCTGTAGAGAAAGACAGTTTAGTGCCAAATAATTGGTGAAGATTTGTCCATAGTGCTGAAGTGAATTTAGGATCCCTATCACTAATGATATTTGTAAACATCCCAGTCCATGACACTACTCTATTCCATATCAGAAGAGCTGTATCCATGGCTATATCATCTTTGTGACATGGTAAAAAGATTGGAGTTTTACTGAATCTGTCCACAATTACTAGGCAAGCATTATAGCTTCTGTCACCTCCTGGTGGTAGGCCAGTTACCCAATCCATATGGACAATTTCCCAAGGTCTGCTTGGTTCTTGGATTTTTATCATATTTCCAAGTCTCTTGCCAGTGGATTTATTTGCTTTTTAGCATCTGTCACAGGTTTTGCAATACTCTGCAACATCTTTCTACTACATTGCCCAACATATGCAGGTCTTTACTTTCTCTCTTGTTCTATCTTCAGAAAGATGTCCTGAAAAGGGAATATCATGGCATTCTTTCAGTACAAGATTGATTAATTACCTGTCTACAACTGTCATGACACATGTGTGCTTGGTTCTGTGGTAAATTATACCATCCAGTAGGTGAAATCTTCCTTCATCATAAGATTTTCTCCATACTTCATCCAAGGCATGTATTAGAGAGTTGTCTGTACAGTCTTTGTTAAGTAATCGGCATAAGATGCTACAATTCTTATCCTGAGTGTAACTACTTCTGACTTCTTCAAAGAAGGTGGTGTTCAAGTCTGTAACACTTATTCCTTCTATTGGAATTTTTGGTGAAGCTTCTTCTGGCACATAAGCAGGATTATCAATATTATTTGGTAATGGCCATCTGCTTAGTCCATCTGCATTCTGATGAATATTCCCATTCTTATGAACAATAGTCATATTGCCTCTGTATTCTTGTATGGCTATTTGCCATCTGAGCATATGTCTGTTGGGTGTTTTCATGTTCAAAAGTGATTTGACAGCTGTACAATCTGTTATCACCTCAAAACACATCCCTATAAGAAGTAGTTCAATTTCTCCAAGGCCCAGACAAGGCATAGACATTCCATCTGACTTGCTCCATATCTGGCTTCAGTTGGTTTGATTTGCCTGGATATGAAACATATGGGTCCTTCTACAGGTTTATCTTTTATGATCTGAACTTGGTGAAGTGCAGCACCTAGCCCATCTCCTGATGCATCAATATACAGTTTGAAAGGTAATTTAAAGTCTGGCATCAGTAAGAGTGGGGAAGTGGTCAACGCTTCTCTTAGAGATTTAAAAGCTTTGACTCTGTCAACAGTCATTTCAAATACTGTGTCTTTGTCACACAATTTATAAAGTGGTCTTGCTATGGATGCAAAATCTTTAATGTGTTGCCTGTAATATCCTGCAAAACCTAAGAATGACTGAATTTCCTTCTTATTCTGAGGCATGGGTTTTAGCAATACTGCTGCAACTTTGTTTTTGTCAATTCCAAGGGACAAACCAGATACAACATGTCCTAGTGCTTTAAGTTCTTTAAATCCAAAATGACATTTTTTCAAGGAGATTTTCATGTTTACTGATTGAATTTTTGTCAAAACTCTGGATAATCTGTACATGTGCTCCTCCAAAGTCTTGGAACAGAAAATAATGTCATCAATGTAAATGATTAACCATCCCTCTGAGAGTTCTTCAGGGAAGATTTCATTCATCATTCTTTGGAAGTGTGAAGGTGCATTTTTGATACCAAAGGGCATCCTCAAGTATTCATAAACTCCACAAAGAACAATAATTCTCAAGTATTTTCTTGCTCTTGGTGTCACCACATTTTGATGGAACCCTTTAAGGGCATCCATAGTGGTTATATACACTTCTTGAGATATTTGAGTAAGGGCAATTTGGATCTTTGGTATTGGGTATCTGTCTGGAACAGTGTAAGTGTTTAGAGCTCTAAAGTCCCCAACCATTATGAATTTTCCATTATGCCACGCCACTATGACTGGTGTAGTTATTTCTACCTCTTCATTGTGGCCTACTTTTCTTATTACACCAAGGTCCAGAAGTTCTTTGATATGAATTTATAGAGCTTCTCTTGATTTTGGACTTGCTGGATATGCAGGTCTTCTTAAGAGTGGTGGATAAGGTCTCTCAATGTTAAGAATGATGTCAACTTCATGACCAATAATTGCTCCTAGAGGTTCTTTGTCTGTAGCAAATGCTCCTCTGTGGTCATACAAAAGGGAATAAAGTTCATTTTCTTGTTTATCAGTCAGATGAAGGCTTATTTCAGCCTCATTTAACTGTTCAGACTTGAATTTCTCTAACTCTAAGTTGACTGGTGATACTTTGTTTACTGTAATTTGTCTTTTAAATGGTAAAAAGGCAAATTTTTGAGGCTTATTGTCTCCAATAGTAAAGTATCTGTCGTTGTTATTATGTAAATATATCCCATACATGATTAAATAGTCATTTCCCAATATAAAATGGGTACTAGAGCAATTTTCCATAACAACAAATTCAACTGTGATTCTTAAAGTCCCATTTATGTGTGGGAATATGACATTGGTCTCAAAGATTCCTAATGCTTTCATTGGGTTACTTGCACTGTTGAATTTTATACCATCAATTGGTAACAATTGGTCCTCAAAATTTGGTACACAAGTCTTAAGAAAAGATTTTCCAACACAAGAGCAGAAGGCTCCTGGGTCAAGCAAAAGTTTGGTGGGCTTGTTTTCAATCACCCCTCTGTTATACAGGAGCTACCAGCTTTATAACCTTTTCCTCTGTTTGGTTTTGTTTTCATAAGTTGTGCATCTTGAACCTTTGATAAATCAAGTTGACCATTGCTCAATTGTGGTAAGTGGGAATAAGATTCCATGATGTCAAAAGTGGCATTGATATTTTCTATATCTTTTGAAGATTCAGAAAATATGGATGACTTATCATCTGAATTGTCTTCAATTATGTCCTCTTTTTCAACATCTGGTTCCTTTTCAATGTCAATTTACTTGATTTTCCCCCTTTTTGGACATGTATTGGCTAAATGGGTGGTGCTTTGGCAAATATGACATTTTCTGACTGTATCTTCAGATTTATACTTAATATTACTAGAATTTTCTTTGGGGTTTTTTTCCACAGAATCTTTCCAAGGTGTATCAAGCCTTGTTTTGAGATTCACCCTACTAGAACCAATTTTGGTTCTGGTGGTTACTTCCTCTGGTATATTGATAATATCCTCTGCTGAAGATTGTTCAGTAGTCCTGCTCTTGACAGCATGCTCTAAGTCACCTCCACATTGTCTCAGAATTTTCCTATGGATTATAAATTCTGACATGTCGGGATATAATGCTGTTAATCTGTCCTTTTGTTGGCAAAACCATGGTAAAGCTTTGTCTTTATAAGCATTAAATTTGGCAGATTAAAAGGCTGTTTCAACTTTAAACCTCCAAGCATCATTTGCCCATTTGCTTATGATTTGGGTTTTCCACCAAGTCCAACACTGGTGTCCATGTGCTTGTCTTATTTTGATGTACCATCTGTGAGCTGATCTGGTAAACAAGGTGTTAAACCTGGCTGTTACCAATCTGTCTGGTAATTCAAAATCCTCTTTGATCATTTCAATACCTCTAATGAATTCCATATGGTCATACTCTCCTTCACCACTGAAGTGAGGCCATTCTTTAAGTTTTGGAACTTCTTTCAAGAGTGCTTGGCCCATTGATGGTTCCAAGTTATGAAAAGGAGTGGATAATTAATTTTTTAATTGTGAATTATCAACTCTTTTGCCCTCATTTTGATTTAGAGGTGTAGACATTCTTGGTAAGGTGTTCAGTATTTGTTCGATGTCATTCATTTTACTGTTGCTACATCTTTGGGAATTTCTGTATTCATGTTGGAAGCTTTGTATTAAATTTATTACTTCAATTTTATAGATGTCTTCTTTATGTGTCAGTTCTTTCCATAACTCTGTCTGTCTTGTATTATCAGCAGTGACTTGATTCAATTCCATTGATAAGTTGAATACTTCTTCTTGTGAAGCATCAAAACACTTTTTCAAGGCAATGGTATATGTCTTTACTTCAGTAAATGAATTTGAAATGTCATCAAGGACTTTCTTGTTATATGTTTTGATAATATTTATGGCTTGTTTAATTCTTGTTTCAATTATGTCATCAATATTCAATTTAGAATATTTGTCTGTTAATTCTTTAATAATGGCAGATTGCTCATTTATTTTATTGTCAAAAGAATTATCATTATTGGAAATTTTAATTGTTCTTAAAACTTTTTCAAAACACATAAGTGTTTCATTAATTTGGCGAAGACTCAGGTTGTTTGTTTTAATGTTGTTACAAATGGTTTCATTTTTATAAGAAAGATGTTTTTTCACGTCACTTATAGCATCATACAACTCTGGGATGGAATCAAATATATCAGAAATCATTTCTAGAATCTTAATCTGGCTTCCTCCTTCTTCTGTAATTCTATCATGGTTCTGGCCATCTGAAATACATTTTCCATGGAAGCCTGCTGAATCTTTGGAATTCTGTATCCTTGGCTGTAAGGATTTGGGGCGGGTGCCTTCCCTTTGCCCTTGTTTGGAACTTGTGGCTGTTTTTTCACGTTGGAATTGCTGGTGCTGGCCACTGGGGCTGTTTTTGGCACTGGTTTGGGTGGTGGAGGGTTGTTTTTCCTCCATTCTAGTGTCAACAGCATCATGTTTTTCTTCTCCATCAATGGATGCCATCCATTGAGCAATTTGCAAGTGTTGGGAGGGCCCAGGAATTTTCTCACAGTTAGTTAAGAATTCATGCAATTCTTCCACAGGTCTGCAAGGATCTGGTACTCCTTGAATTGAAGTGCATTGTTGTATGCACTGTGGCTGGCTTTGTATATGTCCACAGAGGCTTGTTGTGGCGGTGTCAGCTCTTTTTGAAGGTAAAATGGTATTATCAGCTTCAGAATGACCCATTTTAGTTGTTTGGAAGTCATCAACTGACCCTTTTCCTTCTGTACCTGATTGGCCTCTGCCATAATCACGTCTATTACCTTTATGGGAGCTGCTTGAGGGGTTATAGCTGGCTCCTGACCTGGTTGAAGGCATAATTATGGTTAAAAAGGCTTAAAATAGTAATTTTACGTCAAAAAACTTACTATTGGCCAAATCTTTGGCTTTCTGAAGAGTATTACTTATGTCCAAGTCAATCAATTCAGAAGATATTGGTTCAGGTTGGTTATTATGAGTCACAATAACAGTACTATTATTGTCTGAATTAATAGTACTAGCAGGAATAATGCTGGTGACTGTTGAGGCTGTTTCAATGTTTTCTTGTCTTACCACGTTGTCAGAAACTAAAATTAATGAAAAAACCAATTATTTAAGTAAAAAAAGGGATATTTCAAAAAAGAAATAAAAATTTAAGCCTCACTTATAACATGAAATAAATTATTTTTTATTGGTTTTTTTGAGTTATAAGTATTTTTTATATGTTTTTAAATTTTTCAATATAAGAAAAAAGATTTAAAAAGAGTAAAAAAATATGTCACAGGTAAAATATCACGGCTGGGCCGCCAAATGTAAGGTGTGGATATGAAACTTTGATTAAAAATCAAGTACTTTTCCTGTCCTCAAAATTGGTATAAGGTAAAAAATCAATTAAAAATAGTATGAAATATTATTTTTAGGAGAAAACACGCCAATTTCATTGTTTATAACTTTATTAGTATAAAACAATAATATTATAAAAATTTATTGTTTTACCAACAATAAAAATGTATCCAAAAAATACTCTACAAGAGATATTTTAAGGCTACAAAAGCAATTTCTTCAAGAGCAATTTCAATTGGAATTAATTGAGCAAAGAACTGCAAGCAATTAATTGAAGAACAGAGTCCTTGAAAAGAATATTAAAGAGAAAACATGCCCAAAAGTTACCAGAGTGAATTTGGAAACAAAGTGACAAACTTTACAGTGATGAAAGATGCTTTAATTCACTTTTGGGGTGGTTCAGGGGTAAAAAGGATTATAAAAGTTACAAACAATGATTATAATGATTTTTTCACGTGGTTAAAAGGATTAAAATGATTTAAAAATGGGGGTTGGAATCTTTTATTGGTTGGTTTAACAGTGTTTAAACTAATTAATAAAAGGAAAAGATTCTAACATGAAGAGAAAAGTGGGGCAAAGAAGACATTCTTTTATAGCCATAAATTCTCTTACTCCAAAAGTAAAATTTACTCTTGTCAGTTGTGAAAAACAGTCTGACATCAGAAAAGCCAATTATGGCATCATTGAACCCTGATTTAGACCAAAAAGGGCTGGTTTACGCCATTTTTAGCCATTTTTAGCCATTTTAGACCCTTAAATCAGCCATTATTATAGCAATACCAAGCCTAGAGCCTTCAAAACACGTCAGAATGTGTGCCAGAGGCGTAGAAAGCAGTTGAAACTGTTTTTACTCTGATTGTTTTATCTTAAGGGTAGTTTTACCCTCTTGGCAACAGCTAAAACACCCCAGTTGGTATCAAAACCTCATCATCAATTGAGTCCACAGACCCTGTAACTCAGTTCCAGGCCAAAAGTGATGAACTTTTGCGTGAACTTTCACATCCCACGCCTGTCAGCAAGGATTTTGGGGGTCTAGCTCCCCCTTAGAGCTGGAGTTCCTTTTCCCCCCAAATTTAATCTTTCCAATTTATTTTTCCTTTAATTCCTCATCATGTATTATACTTAGAATTTACATATGTAATTCAATTCAATTGTACAGCACAATACAGTAATAATTGACACCTCATATGTAAATCAAAGTTCACTTATGTAAGGTGTGGATATGAAACTTTGATTAAAAATCAAGTACTTTTCCTGTCCTCAAAATTTGTATAAGGTAAAATTCAGTTAAAAATAGTATGAAATATTATTTTTAAGAGAAAACACGCCAATTTTATTGTTTATAACTTTATTAGTATAAAACAATAATATTATAAAAATTTATTGTTTTACCAACAATAAAAATTTATCCAAAAAATACTCTACAAGAGATATTTTAAGGCTACAAAAGAAATTTCTTCAAGAGCAATTTCAATTGGAATTAATTGAGCAAAGAACTGCAAGCAATTAATTAAAGAACAAAGTCTTTAAAAAGAATATTAAAGAGAAAACACGCCCAAAAGTGACCAGAGTGAATTTGGAAACAAAGTGACAAAGTTTACAGTGATGAAAGATGCTTTAATTCACTTTTGGGGTGGTTCAGAGGTAAAAATGATTATAAGAGTTACAAACAATGATTATAATGATTTTTTCACGTGGTTAAAAGGTTCAAAATGATTTAAAAAGGGTGGTTAAAATCTTTTATTGATTGGTTTAACAGTTTTAAACTAATTAATAAAAGGAAAAGATTCTAACATGAAGAGAAAAGTGGGGCAAAGAAGACATTCTTTTATAGCCATCAATTCTCTTACTCCAAAAGTAAAATTTACTCTTGTCAGTCGTGAAAACAGTCTGACAACAGAAAAGCCAATTATGGCATCATTGAACCCTGGTTTAGACCAAAAAGGGCTGGTTTAAGCCATTTTTAGCCATTTTTAGCCATTTTAGACCCTTAAATCAGCCATTACTATAGCAATACCAGGCCTAGAGCCTTCAAAACACGTCAGAATGTGTGTCAGAGGCGTAGAAACCAGTTAAAACTGTTTTTATTATGATTGTTTTATCTTAAGGGTAGTTTTACCTTCTTGGCAACAGCTAAAACTACCCCAGTTGGTATCAAAACCTCATCATCAATTGAGTCCACAGACCCTGTAACTCAATTCCAGGCCAAAAGTGATGAACTTTTGCGTGAATTTTGACATCCCACGCCTGTCAGCAAGGACTTTGGGGGTCTAGCTCCCCCTTAGAGCTGGAGTTCCTTTCCCCCCCCCAAATTTAATCTTTCCAATTTATTTTTCCTTTAATTCCTCATCATGTATTATACTTATAATTTACACATGTAATTCAATTCAATTGTTCAGTACAATACAGTAATAATTGACACCTCATATGTAAATCAAAGTTCACTTATGTAATACACGCGCACATTTTGACATTTCAATTGAATTCAATTGAAAATACTTTAATTCCTCATAACTTCTAAACTAAACACAACACCTCAATTTTAACACAAAAATTGATGGTTAACACCACATGTGGTGTGAATTAAATTAAGGTTTTGAGGATTTTCAACTTTTGTATTGAAAATACTAAAAACTTAATTTAAGCTTATTTAGAGTTGAGTTACAAAAATTTCACTCAGAGGTGACCCCACCTGATTTTTTATGAGGAATCCAATGGTGAAATAAAATTTATATGTTTATTTATTGGATAAAAAGTTATAATAAATTTTATTTAACTTTTTTCCAAATTTATTTATTTTTTTCACAATTTTGTTAAAATTTCATTTTTACTTAAATTTTTCAAGTATAAATGTAATTTTATATTTACAAAATTTAAAGTAATTTTATTTTTAAATTATAATTAATTTTTTATTTTTAATATAATTTTATATTTATATTTTTTATTTTTATTTTAATAATATAAATAAATTTATTTTATTTATATTAATATGTTATTTTTTATATTTGTGGTCTTTTGGGTATATGAAATTACCTCTAAGGCTCACATTCCCTCCCCCTAAAAAAGAATATTACTTTGTAATATTGGTGTTTCTAGTGTGTCTGAATCTCCTCAGGAGTTTGGTGGCTTCTGGTATATCTTTCTCTTCTAACCATTCATCTTCACAAGTTGGGTCACTGTACCTAACAAGGTATTCCCTTACTTTCTTGGTTCTTAATTTCCTTTCTTTAAGAACTTTGGTTATTTTCTTAGTACCAGATGTCTCAATAGGAGGTATAACTTGGGGAATCTTATTCCTCAAGGGAAATTTCTCAGCATCACTAGATTTGTATGGCTTTATCAAGCTTACTGGAAATGTAGGGTGCTTATTGCTAAGTTCTTCAGATAACTCTACTTCAACAGCATTTTCTCCATGGAGGGCCTTAATCACAAAAGGTCCTGCAAAGGAGTCTTTTAACTTTTTACATCCTTTGATGTTATTGAAGTTAGTGGTGGATACAAGAACTAGGTCCCCCACTTTGAAATCTGGAGTTGCATGAGATTTATCCCATTTGTCTTTAGCATATGCAAAAGAGTCCTCCATGCATCTCACTGCATGCTTTCTAGCTTTGTCTAGCATTCCTTTGAAGCTAGCAGCTGTGGGATGTATTTCAATTAAGTCTTTCCTCAAGGAATCTTGGGGTAACTTGGGGTTCCATCCTTTTTCTAGAATAGCAGGAGTCTGATTGGTACTGGAATGGATTGATGTTTTATATGCTAATTCCAGTGCTGGTAACAGAGTACACCAATCATGGGTAAATACATCACAATCTTTGAATTCAAGGCCATATGCACAAAATCTTCTTACCATGTCCTCTAAGGTTTGGATCATTCTTTCAGCCAGACCATCAGTTTGTGGGTGGTAGGCTGTAGAGAAAGACAGTTTTGTGCCAAATAATTGGTGAAGATTTGTCCATAGAGCTGAAGTGAATTTGGGATCTCTATCACTGATGATATTTGTAAATATCCCAGTCCATGACACTACTCTATTCCATATCAGAAGAGCTGTATCCATGGCTGTATCATCTTTGTGACATGGTAAAAAGATTGGAGTTTTACTGAATCTGTCCACAATTACTAGGCAAGCATTATAGCTCCTGTCACCTCCTGGTGGTAGGCCAGTTACCCAATCCATATGGACAATTTCCCAAGGTCTGTTTGGTTCTTGGATTTTCATCATATTTCCAAGTCTTTTGCCAGTGGATTTATTTGCCTTTTGGCATCTGTCACAGGTTTTGCAATATTCTGCAACATCCTTTTGCCACATTGGCCACCATATGCAGGTCTTTACTTTCTCTCTTGTTCTGTCCTCAGAAAGATGTCCTGAAAAGGGACTATCATGGCATTCTTTCAGTACAAGATTGATTAATGACCTGTCTACAACTGTCATGACACATGTGTGCTTGGTTCTGTGGTAAATTATACCATCCAGTAGGTGAAATCTCCCTTCATTATAAGATTTTCTCCATACTTCATCCAAGGCATGTATTAGAGAGTTGTCTTTACAGTCTTTGTTAAGTAATTGGCATAAGATGCTACAATTCTTATCTTGAGTGTAACTATTTCTGACTTCTTCAAAGAAGGTGGTGTTCAAGTCTGTAACACTTATTCCTTCTATTGGAATTTGTGAAGCTTCTTCTGGAACATAAGCAGGATTATCAATGTTATTTGGTAATGGCCATCTGCTTAGTCCATCTGCATTCTTATGAATATTCCCATCCTTATGAACAATAGTCATATTGCCTCTGTATTCTTGTATGGCTATTTGCCATCTGAGCATGTGTCTGTTAGGTGTTTTCATGTTCAAAAGTGATTTCACAGCTGTACAATCTGTTATTACTTCAAAAACACATCCCTCTAAGAAATAGTTCAATTTCTCTAAGGCCCAGACAAGGCATAGACATTCCATTTGACTTGCTCCATATCTGGCTTCAGTTGGTTTGATTTGCCTGGATATGAAACATATTGGTCCTTCTACAGGTTTGTCATTTATGATCTGAACTTGGTGAAGTGCAGCACCTAGTCCATCCCCTGATGCATCAATATACAGTTTGAAAGGCAATTTAAAGTCTGGCATCAGTAAGAGTGGAGCAGTGGTCAATGCTTCTCTTAGAGACTTAAAAGCTTTGACTCTGTCAACAGTCATCTCAAATACTGTGTCTTTGTCACACAACTTATAAAGTGGTCTTGCTATGGATGCAAAGTCTTTAATGTGTTGCCTGTAATATCCTGCAAAACCTAAGAATGACTGAATTTCCTTCTTATTCTGAGGCATGGGTTTTAACAATACTGCTGCAACTTTGTTTTTATCAATTCCAAGGGACAAACCAGATACAACATGTCCTAGTGCCTTAAGTTCTTTAAATCCAAAATGACATTTCTTCAAGGAGATTTTCATGTTTACTGATTGGATTTTTGTCAAAACTCTTGATAATCTGTACATGTGCTCCTCCCAAGTCTTTGAACAGATAATAATGTCATCAATGTAAATGATTAACCATCCCTCTGAGAGTTCTTCAGGGAAGATTTCATTCATCATTCTTTGGAAGTGTGAAGGTGCATTTTTGATACCAAAGGGCATCCTTAAGTATTCATACACTCCACAATGAACAATAATTCTCAAGTATTTTCTTGCTCTTGGTGTTACTACATTTTGATGGAATCCTTTAAGGGCATCCATAGTGGTTATATACACTGCTTGAGATATTTGAGTAAGGGCAATTTGGATTTTTGGTATTGGGTATCTGTCTGGAACAGTGTAAGTGTTCAGAGCTCTAAAGTCCCCAACCATTCTGGATTTTCCATTATGCCACGCCACTATGACTGGTGTAGTTATTTCTACTTCCTCATTGTGGCCTACTTTTCTTATTACACCAAGGTCTAGAAGTTCTTTGATATGAATTTCTAGAGCTTCTCTTGATTTTGGACTTGCTGGATAAGCAGGTCTTCTTAAGAGTGGTGGATAAGGTCTCTCAATGTTAAGAATGATGTCAACTTCATGACCAATAATTGCTCCCAGGGGTTCTTTGTCTGTAGCAAATGCTCCTCTGTGGTCATACAAAAGGGAAGAAAGTTCATTTTCTTGCTTATCAGTCAGATGAAGGCTTATTTCAGCCTCATTTAACTGTTCAGACTTGAATTTCTCTAACTCTAAGTTGACTGGTGATACTTTGTTTACTGTAATTTGTCTTTTAAAGGGTAAAAAGGCAAATTTCTGGCGCTTATTGTCTCCAATTGTAAAGTATCTGTCTTTGTTATTATGTAAATCTATCCCATACATGATTAAATAGTCATTTCCCAATATAAAATGGGTACTAGAGCAATTTTCCATAACAACAAATTCAACTGTGATCCTTAAATTCCCATTTATGTGTGGGAATATGACATTGGTCTCAAAGATTCCTAATGCTTTCATTGGGTTACTTGCACTGTTGAATTTTATACCATCAATTGGTAACAATTGGTCTTCAAAATTTGGTACACAAGTCTTAAGAAAAGATTTTCCAACACAAGAGCAGAAGGCTCCTGGGTCAAGCAAAAGTTTGGTGGGTTTGTTGTCAATCACCACTTCTGTTATACAGGAGTTACCAGCTGTATAACCTTTTCCTCTGTTTGGTTTTGTCTTCATAAGTTGTGCATCTTGAACTTTTGATAAATCAACTTGACCATTGCTCAATTGTGGTAAGTGGGAATAAGATTCCATGATGTCAAAAGTGGCATTGATATTTTCTATATCTTTTGAAGATTCAGAAAATATGGATGACTTATCATCTGAATTGTCTTCAATTATGTCTTCTTTTTCAACATCTGGTTCCTTTTCAATGTCAATTTCATTGATTTTCCCCCTCTTTGGACATGTATTGGCTAAATGGGTGGTGCTTTGGCAAATATGGCATTTTCTGACTGTATCTGCAGATTTATATTTAATATTACCAGAATTTTCTTTGGGGTTTTTGTCCACAGAATCTTTCCAAGGTGTATTAAACCTTGTTTTGAGATTCACCCTACTAGAACCAATTTTGGTTCTGGTGGTTACTTCTTCTAGTATATTGATAATATCCTCTGCTGAAGATTGTTCAGTAGTCCTGCTTTTGACAGCATGCTCTAAGTCACCTCCACATTGTCTCAGAATTTTTCTATGGATCATAAACTCTGACATGTCAGGATATAATGCTGTTAATCTGTCCTTTTGTTGGCAAAACCATGGTAAAGCTCTGTCTTTATCAGCATTAAATTTGGCAGATTCAAAGGCTGTTTCAACTTTAAACCTCCAAGCATCATTTGCCCATTTGTTGATGATTTGGGTTTTCCACCAAGTCCAACTCTGGTGTCCATGTGCTTGTCTTATTTTGATGTACCATCTGTGAGCTGATCTGGTAAACAAGGTGTTAAACCTGGCTGTTACCAATCTGTCTGGTAATTCAAAATCTTCTTTGATCATGTCAATACCTCTAATGAATTCCATATGGTCATACTCTCCTTCACCACTGAAGTGAGGCCATTCTTTAAGTTTTGGAACTTCTTTCAAGAGTGCTTGGCCCATTGATGGTTCCAAGTTATGAAAAGAAGTGGATAATTCATTTTTTAATTGTGAATTATCAGGATCCAATACTTGTGGATTTGGAATTCTTGTGCCCTCATTTTGATTTAGAGGTGTAGACATTCTTGGTAAGGTGTTCAGTATTTGTTCAATGTCATTCATTTTACTGTTGCTACACCTTTGGGAATTTCTGTATTCATGTTGGAAGCTTTGTATTAAATTTATTACTTCAATTTTATACATGTCTTCCTTATGTGTCAGTTCTTGCCATAACTCTGTCTGTCTTGTATTATAAGCAGTGACTTGATTCAATTTCATTGATAATTTTGATACTTCTTCTTGTGAAGCATCAAAACACTTTTTCAAGGCAATGGTATATGTCTTTACTTCAGTAAATGAATTTGAAATGTCATCAAGGACTTTCTTGTTATCTGTTTTGATAATATTTATGGCTTGTTTAATTCTTGTTTCAATCATGTCATCAATATTGAATTTAGAATATTTATCTGTTAATTCTTTAATAATGGCAGATTGTTCATTTATTTTAATTTTAGAAGAATTGTCATTATTAGAATTTTTAATTGTTCTTAAAACTTTTTCAAAACACATAAGTGTTTCATTAATTTGGCACAGACTCAGGTTGTTTGTTTTAATGTTGTTACAAATGGTGTCATTTTTATCAGAAAGATGTTTTTTCACGTCATTTATAGCATTATACAACTCTGGGATGGAATCAAATATGTCAGAAATCATTTCTGGAACCTTAATCTGGCTTCCTCCTTCTTCTGTAATTCCATCATGGTTCTGGCCATCTGAAATACATTTTCCATGGCATCCTGCTGAATCTTTGGGATTCTGTAGCCCTGGCTGTAAGGTTTTGGGGCTGGTGCCTTCCCTTTGCCCTTGTTTGGAGTTTGTGGCTGCTTTTTCACGTTGGAATTGCTGCTGCTGGCCACTGGGGCTGTTTTTGGCACTGGTTTGGCTGGTGGAGGGTTGTTTTTCCTCCATTCTAGTGTCAACAGCATCATGTTTTTCTTCTCCATCAATGGATGCCATCCATTGAGCAATTTGCAAGTGTTGGGATGGCCCAAGAATTTTCTTACTGTCAGGTAAGAATTCATGCAATTCTTCCACAGGTCTGCAAGGATCTGGTACTCCTTGAATTGAAGTGCATTGTTGTATGCACTGTGGCTGGCTTTGTATATGTCCACAGAGGCTTGTTGTGGCGGTGTCAGCTCTTTTTGAAGGTAAAATGGTATTATCAGCTTCAGAATGACCCATTTTAGTTGTTTGGAAGTCATCAACTGACCCTTTTCCTTCTGTACCTGGTTGGCCTCTGCCATAATCACGTCTATTACCTTTTTGGGAGCTGCTTGAGGGGTTGTAGCTGGCTCCTGACCTGGTTGAAGGCATAATTATGGTTAAAAAAGGCTTAAAATAGTATTTTTACGTCAAAAACTTACTATTGGCCAAATTTTTGGCTTTCTGAAGTGTATTACTTATATCCAAGTTAATTAATTCAGAAGATATTGGTTCAGGTTGATTATTTTGAGTCACAATAACAGTACTATTATGATCAGAATTAACAGTACTGGCAGGGATAATGCTGGTTACTGTTGAGGCTGTTTCAATGTTTTCTTGTCTTACCACGTTGTCAGACACTAAAATTAATGAAAAAGCCAATTAATTAAGTAAAAAAAAGGTTATTTCAAAAAAGAAATAAAAATATAAGCCTCACTTATAATATGAAAAAAATTATTTTTTATGGGTTTTTTTGGATTATAAGTATTTTTTATATGTTTTTAAATTTTTCAATATAAGAAAAAAGATTTAAAAAGAGTAAAAAAAAATATGTCACAGGTAAAATATCACGGCTGGGCCCCCAAATGTAAGGTGTGGATATGAAACTTTGATTAAAAATCAAGTACTTTTCCTGTCCTCAAAATTTGTATAAGGTAAAATTCAGTTAAAAATAGTATGAAATATTATTTTTAAGAGAAAACACGCCAATTTTATTGTTTATAACTTTATTAGTATAAAACAATAATATTATAAAAATTTATTGTTTTACCAACAATAAAAATTTATCCAAAAAATACTCTACAAGAGATATTTTAAGGCTACAAAAGAAATTTCTTCAAGTGCAATTTCAATTGGAATTAATTGAGCAAAGAACTGCAAGCAATTAATTAAAGAACAAAGTCTTTAAAAAGAATATTAAAGAGAAAACACGCCCAAAAGTGACCAGAGTGAATTTGGAAACAAAGTGACAAAGTTTACAGTGATGAAAGATGCTTTAATTCACTTTTGGGGTGGTTCAGAGGTAAAAATGATTATAAGAGTTACAAACAATGATTATAATGATTTTTTCACGTGGTTAAAAGGTTCAAAATGATTTAAAAAGGGTGGTTAAAATCTTTTATTGATTGGTTTAACAGTTTTAAACTAATTAATAAAAGGAAAAGATTCTAACATGAAGAGAAAAGTGGGGCAAAGAAGACATTCTTTTATAGCCATCAATTCTCTTACTCCAAAAGTAAAATTTACTCTTGTCAGTCGTGAAAACAGTCTGACAACAGAAAAGCCAATTATGGCATCATTGAACCCTGGTTTAGACCAAAAAGGGCTGGTTTAAGCCATTTTTAGCCATTTTTAGCCATTTTAGACCCTTAAATCAGCCATTACTATAGCAATACCAGGCCTAGAGCCTTCAAAACACGTCAGAATGTGTGTCAGAGGCGTAGAAACCAGTTAAAACTGTTTTTATTATGATTGTTTTATCTTAAGGGTAGTTTTACCTTCTTGGCAACAGCTAAAACTACCCCAGTTGGTATCAAAACCTCATCATCAATTGAGTCCACAGACCCTGTAACTCAATTCCAGGCCAAAAGTGATGAACTTTTGCGTGAATTTTGACATCCCACGCCTGTCAGCAAGGACTTTGGGGGTCTAGCTCCCCCTTAGAGCTGGAGTTCCTTTCCCCCCCCCAAATTTAATCTTTCCAATTTATTTTTCCTTTAATTCCTCATCATGTATTATACTTATAATTTACACATGTAATTCAATTCAATTGTTCAGTACAATACAGTAATAATTGACACCTCATATGTAAATCAAAGTTCACTTATGTAATACACGCGCACATTTTGACATTTCAATTGAATTCAATTGAAAATACTTTAATTCCTCATAACTTCTAAACTAAACACAACACCTCAATTTTAACACAAAAATTGATGGTTAACACCACATGTGGTGTGAATTAAATTAAGGTTTTGAGGATTTTCAACTTTTGTATTGAAAATACTAAAAACTTAATTTAAGCTTATTTAGAGTTGAGTTACAAAAATTTCACTCAGAGGTGACCCCACCTGATTTTTTATGAGGAATCCAATGGTGAAATAAAATTTATATGTTTATTTATTGGATAAAAAGTTATAATAAATTTTATTTAACTTTTTTCCAAATTTATTTATTTTTTTCACAATTTTGTTAAAATTTCATTTTTACTTAAATTTTTCAAGTATAAATGTAATTTTATATTTACAAAATTTAAAGTAATTTTATTTTTAAATTATAATTAATTTTTTATTTTTAATATAATTTTATATTTATATTTTTTATTTTTATTTTAATAATATAAATAAATTTATTTTATTTATATTAATATGTTATTTTTTATATTTGTGGTCTTTTGGGTATATGAAATTACCTCTAAGGCTCACAACTTATGTAATACACGCACACATTTTGACATTTCAATTGAATTCAATTGAAAATACTTCAATTCCTCATAACTTGTAAACTAAACACAACACCTCAATTTTAACACAAAAATTGATGGTTAACACCACATGTGGTGTGAATTAAATTAAAGTTTTGAGGATTTTCAACTTTTGTATTGACAATACTAAAAACTTAATTTAAGCTTATTTAGAGTTGAGTTACAAGAATTTCACTCAGAGGTGACCCCACCTGATTTTTTATGAGGAATCCAATGGTGAAAGAATTTTTATATGTTTATTTATTGGATAAAAAGTTATAATAATTTTTATTCAACTTTTTTCCAAATTTATTTATTTTTTCACAATTTTGTTAAAATTTCATTTTTACTTAATTTTTTCAAGTATAAATGTAATTTTACACTTACAAAATTTTAATGTATTTTTATTTTTAAATTGTAATTATTTTTTTATCTTTAATATAATTTTATAGGGTATTGGTAAAAACACGTAAGCAAATTGGTAAAAACACGTAAGAGCTTACGTGTTTTTACTAAAAACTTACGTGTTTTGGCCATAATTTGGTAAAAACACGTAAGGGGTGGCCTGGGCCTATTTTCAATTAAAAATGAAACACCATTGGGCCTGTATTGGGCCAAAACATGCCCAAAAGAGGTTTTTTCCCCACAAAACCTCTCTAACTCCAAATTGTTTCAGATTTTTTTGCCCAGCCCCCCCCCAAAAAAAACAAACAAGCTCAAACACCCCAATAATCCACATTATCCCCACCCCAAACCATTGTTTTTTTTTTGGAAAAACAGCATTATCAACGCCATTTTGCAAAGCTTTTCACACTTTTTTTTCTTTTTTTCCCCCAAAGACTGCATTTTCCACCACAACAACCTGCTTTCAAGCCTCTCAATTTTCAATTTTTTACCATCCCTCATCAATTAATCCCACATTTAAACCACTTTCTGTCACTCTTAACCACTTCTGTTCACTTTTCACACCTTTTTTCACCTCTTTTTCACATTTCGAAAGGTTCTTACCCCATTCCAAATCCCCCAATTCCCCCTTTTTTTACTTTTATACATAATTTTCATTAAAAAAATGCTTCAACCCCCCACTGAAGGTGAATTTCAGACCCTTGAGCTTCTTTGGCAACATGTGCATAATGTTGCCAGGGCTCAGGGGTATGCTGTGTCCACCTTGAGGTCCAATATGACCCACAACCAAATTGAAATATGTTGTGACAGGTCTGGCACCCCAAATCCCAACAAAGGCCCCTCCAAAACAGTCACCTCAAGAAAGCTTGACTGTCCTTTTAGACTTTATGCCAGGAAATATGCCAAGAGTACCACTTGGACTCTTAAAGTCAAAAATCCTGAACATAGCCATGATGCCACTGAAAATATCATGGCACATCCTGCTTTCAGGAAATTCAATGAGCAAGAAACATCCCAAATTGCTCAAATGTCTGAATCACTGCTCATGCCAAGGCAAATTCAGGCCCAATTATGCAGCCAGAGGGAGTCTGACAGGCCTGTAATCCTTCAAGACATTTATAACCAAGTCAAGAAAATCAAGAAAGACAAACTGCAAGGCAGAAGGCCCATTGATGCTCTTATTGACACTCTCAAAGAAGAAAATTTTGTTTGGTCCTCTGCAAGGGATTCTGAGGGACACATTACCTCCTTGTTTTTTACTCACCCCCTGGCCATAAAACTTCTTCATGGCTTTCCTCATGTCATTCTTATGGATTGTACTTATAAAACCAATAAGTACAAAATGCCCCTTTTTCATATTTTTGGATTCAGCTCAACAAATAAGACCTTTTCTGGGGCTTTTTGTTTGATGAAGAATGAAAAGGAAACTTCATATACTTGGGCATTAAATCAATACATTGAAAAGGTCCTCAACAACACCAATCTTGTTCCCCCTCCAGTTATTGCTATTGACAGGGATCTGGCCTTGAAAAACTCTATTAAGAAGCTCTTCCCAGACTCCAAAGTCATGCTATGCATTTGGCACATCAACAAGGATGTATCTGCTCATTGCATGAAGAAAATTGGTCATGGAACTGATTTTGAAACTTTTATGGGCCTTTGGAATCAAGTAATATACTTCTTCACTTTATTTCATTTTATTTCACTTTTTTTCTTATTATTGTCTTTATTAATGACTTTGGGATTCTTTTCTCAGCTTATGTATTCACCCACTGAAAAGTCTTTCAAAGACAACTGGAAGAAGCTTCAAAAGCAAGTTAAAAATGCTGAGGTCTTGCAGTATTTGGAAAATACCTGGCTTACTCTAAAGGAGTATTATGTGCCAGCCTGGACCAACCACCATTGCCACCTGGGTGTGGGATCCACCTCCAGAGTTGAAGGTGCCCATGCCATGGTTAAACTTTGGCTACAAAAGTCCACTGGTACTCTCCTGGAGGTAGTCAGGGCACTCCACATGGCATTCAGAAAACAATTTATTGAAATTATCAACAGAATCTCCAAAGAAATGATTGTCCATGTCAAGAATTTTCCTTCACAGATCTGTGCCCTCAATGGCAAGGTGTCTCATTATGCTCTTCAGATTGCCTTTGAAAATTTCAAAACAAAATTTCCTCCAAATGAAAAATGCACCAACAAATACAAAAATTATAAAGGCATTCCTTGCAAGCATAAGACCCAAAAGGCATTTGCCAAGCGCCAAAGGCTTGAATTATCAGACTTCCATCCTCAATGGCATTTGAATTTGCCTGTGAGGGTTTTTGAATTTCTTCTTATTATTTTTTTTCTTATTAACTGATTTTATTTGTCATATTCTTCTCAGACTGGTTTTCAAGGTGATGATCAAAGTGTTGAAAAAGAAAGAAAGAATGAAGCCAAGAAAATATTTGAAGACATTGGGGAAGACCTGTTCCAAAGACCAATGGCAGAAATCACTCCAATACTCCAACATTTTCAAGATTTTGTGACTGGAAAAGTCCCATTTGATCAAATTCCCAAGAGTCAAGAGGATGATCAATATTATGAAGACCCTCTAGAATGCAAGAATATCCGTGGAAGACCCCAAGGAGCCAAGAATAAAAACAAAAGAGAACCTTCAAGATTTGAAATTATTGAAAGTCAATCCAAGAGAAGAGGAAGACCCCCATCAAAAGTGACCAGCACAACAACTTCAAGATCCCAGTCAAATGTCCCCTCTCCAATTATGGAAGTGGACTCATCTGAAGATTCTGAAGATTCTGAGGACTCATTATCTAAATCCATCTGTTCATCAGATTCACTACCCTCAGCAACTGAATTAAATAAATCAGAAGTAACCCTTAGAAGGTCAAGAAGATTGGCAATTGGAAGCAAAACATCACAAAGAAAATCACACAAGCCTGCCACCAGTTTGAATATCTATGATGCAATTGACTTGACCTGTGAGCATTGTCAAAGCAACTATCACACAAGTGATGAATGCTCCAAGCTGTTTGTGAGTTTATGATTCTTTTTAATGTAATTTTATGTTTTTTATTTTGATATTTATTCATTTTTTGGACTTATTTTATCAGATAACTGGCTCAGAAGACTTGCCCAAGTTTATATTGAAATACACCTTCAAGGCTACCAATGTCCAGGGTGATGGAAACTGTGGCTACAGAACAGTATCCCACTTCATTTACAAGACTCAAGATCAATGGACTGATGTCAGAGGTGACTTGGCTGAAGAAATTCAACAAAATCAAGACCTTTATGAAGCCATGAACACCTTAATTCCCTCAGTATCCTCTTATTTGGGAAGAATTGAATGGTATGAAGATGTTGGCCAGGCTCCAAAAAGCAAGTGGATGTCCATGCCTGACATGGGGGATCCAATTGCAAATAAGTATAAGAGAGCAGTTTTCTTTTATTCCACAGCCCAATATTTTTCTTTTTTCCCTTATTTCTGTCCTCCAAATGATAATCCCCCAATTTTCATCTGCTTCTTGAATAGTTGTGCTCATTTTGTACCTTTGGACATCATCATTTCTAAAGTTTATCCTGTCCCCCCCATTACTGTGAACTGGGAGATTCAGGCCCAACCACAAGCCCTGGGGTGGGCTGATAAATTTAAGAAACACAGAATGTTGTATTTGTCCAATCTTCCTCCCCCCTCTCAGAAAAAACCCACTATTTTGGAGGTTGATTCTGATTGAATGATTTTTGTATATACAATTTATGCCAATTATCCCCCTCCTCAGTCATATTTATTGCTTAAATCCCACCTCAGTCTCATTTTTTTATCAAACTTGTGGAACTTTTGTACTTGAAAATATTCATATTACACACAAGAGAAAAAACAGTTTAAAAAAAACACTCATTGCGCCTTCACTTGTTGTCCCACCCAAAAAAATTTCCCAATTCATGAGCTTCTGGTTCTTTATTGTCCAGATTGAACCCTTTAATTTTTAAAAAAAATGAAGGAAATTCATAAGTGGGAAGTTATTAAATTCACCTTTTAAAAATAGGCATATCACAATGACGGGAAAAAACATTTGAAAAAAAACCCTTTTTGCGCCTTGACTTGTCCCAACCAAAAAAGTTCCCAAAATTATGGGATTCTGGTGCTTTATTCTTCACATTGAACCCTTCATTTGAAAAAAAATTAAGTAAATTCATAAGTGGGAAGATTTTAAATGAATTTATGAAAAAAATATGCCATTTTGGCATATTGGCCAAATTTGTGAAATTTGGCAAAAAAAAAAATTTTGAAAAAATTTGTGCTTATTGACATGCCAAGTCGGGAAAAATATGGCAAAAAAAATTAAAAAAATCCTCAAAACTGAGCCTGAGGAATTTTTTTTGAAAATTAAGGTCACTTACGTGTTTTTACCATAAATTGGTAAAAACATGTAAGTTTTTAGTAAAAACACGTAAGGGCTTACGTGTTTTTACTAAAATCTTACGTGTGTTTACCAACACCCATTTTATATTTATATTTTGATTTTTCTTTTAATAATATAAATAAATTTATTTTATTTATATTAATATGTTATTTTTGTATTTGTGGTCTTTTGGGTATATGAAATTACCTCTAAGACTCACAGCACTAGAGGAAATAATGACAAGAACCAAAATTGGCAGAACATGGAAAAAATTGAATATTAAAAGTCCCAATAAGCCAGTTGTTAAGAAAGATAAACCAAGCAAACATTTCAAACCCAATACACCCAACAATAATGAGCAAAGCAAATGCCATAAATGTGGTGGTACTGGATACTTAGCCAATAATTGCCTCAAAAAGGAAAAAATCAATGAAATTGTGGAACTGGAAGAATACAATGATAAAGAAGATCAACCTGATTCAGAAAAAGACACTTAAGAGTCAGAAACAGTTGAAAGTGATGAAATTAATATAATCAATGTACAAATTAATAGTATTTATTTAATATATGAAGCACTAGATTTAAACTTTAGCTCATCACAACCTTGAATATGTGATACAAGCCTGACAAACATACAAGATGCCAAACTGCATAGAACCAAATCTGCCAAAGGAATGGGATATACAGCTGGAAAGTCAAGTATAAGTATTATCATGGTTGAAAACCAAGAGGAAAAAGTAAACCTGGACACAGGAGCATACTGCACATGTGTTTGAAATAGTTATTTGAAAACCAATATACCAAATTGGGAAGAAAAACTTATACCAATACAAGGGGTTAAACTTAGTAGTGCAAGTAAAAGCATGAAGCCCCTTGGAATAATTGGCTTAACATATATTTTGCCTCATCCTTCCCAATGTATAAGAATCAAAGTAGAGTTTTTAGTAATGGAAAGCTGTACTAGTAACCCTTTTATACTAGGAAATGATTACTTTTCAATCTACGGCATAGATATCTTTAGCCAGAAAGACAGATATTTTGCCATAGGAGGCAATAAAAGACAAAAATTTGGTTTTTCAAACAATAAGAAAAAAATTACTGTTACAAAAAATGAAGAGCCAAACCAAGATAAGCATCAATTCATAATAAAACAGCTCACAGAGGCAGAATTCAATCAATAATTAACAGAAGAAATGAATTAAAGATCTATTGACCTCTTATTTAAATACAAAAGTGCCTTTGCGACTGACAAAGAACCACTAGGATCAATCATTGGAAATGGGACAGACATTATTCTTAATGTGTAAAAAACTTATCCAACTCTTCTAAGAAGACCAGCTTACCCAGCTAGCCCAAGATCTAGAGAAGCCTTAGAGGTACACATTAAGGAACTAATAGACCTTGGAGTATGGAGGAAAGTAGGACATAATGAACAGGTGGAAGTCACTACAACTGTCATTATAACTTGGAAAAATGGAAAATCAAGAATGGTAGGGGACTTTAAAGACTTAAATAACTATACACCCCTGACAGATATCCAATACCCAGAATCCATGGGACATTAACCAAGTTGTAACAGGCTAAGCGCATCACAGCCATGGATTCTCTAAAGGATTTTTAACAAAATTTATTAACAGAAAATGAAAAGAAAATATTGAGGACAATAGTCCACTTTGGAATATATGAATATTTAAGGATGCCATTTGGTATGAAAAATGCACTTTCCCACTTTCAAAGAATGATGATTACCATATTTCCTGAAGAATTATCAGAAAGATGGTTAATAATCTATATTGAGGATATCATAGTTTGCTGAGAAACTTGGTAAAATTACTTAAAAAGACTAGAAAGAGTCTTAAAAAAGTTAGTTTAGGTAAATATGAAAATTTCCTTGAAAAAATGTCACTCTTTATATAGTGAACTCAAAGCATTGGGACATATTGTATCTGGATGAAGCTTGGGATCAGACAAAATCAAAGCAAGGGCAGTACTACTGAAGCCAATGCCCAAAACCAATAAGGAAATGAAATAATTTCTAGGATTTGATGGATATTACAGACAGAATATGAAAGACTTTGCAAGAATTTCCGAATCCTTGTATAAGCTCTTTAACCAACAGACAGTCTATGAAATGACTTATGAAAGGGTGAAAGAATATGAGTAATTGAAACATTCCCTCACAAATTCCCCATTTCTTCTAACTCCAGATTGGAAACTACCTCTCAAACTGTACAGTGATTCTTGTGGAGAAAGACTAGGTGCTGCACTATGCCAGACACAAATAATTAATGATGAACCTGTAGAAGGGAAAATTTACTTCATTTCCGGACAAATTAAGCCAACAGAAGAAAGATTTGGAAAAAGAAAAAATGAAATTTTTTTGCTTAGTGTGGGCTCTAGAAAAATTGCACTAGTATTTGGACCAAACAGTGTTTGATGTCATCACAGAATGAAATCATTTAAAAAATTCATCAAACATGAAGACACCAAATAGACACATGCTGAGATGACAGATTTCTATCCAAGAATATAGAGGAAATATGACTAAAGCTCATAAATCTGGAAATATTCACAAGAATGCAGATGGTTTTAGAAGATGCACTTTAGCAAAAACACCCAAAAACCCAACATGGGTACCACAGGAAGAAGATCATATAGAAGGCATATGACTTACAGATATTGGCATAAAATTCTTTAATAAAGTTAAAGAAAGCTACAAGATGGACAAAAACTGTCATATCTTATGCCAACCTTTAATGAAAGATTGCAAAAAACCATCATTATCCTCCAAACTAGCTTAAGTATGGAAAAGAGAATATGATGGAGGAAGATTCTACTTCCTTGGTGGAATTCTTTATCATAGAACCAAACAAACATGTTTTATGAAATTGACAGAAAGAACTCTGATAAACACTATACTACATTAATTCCATGACAGTGTTTTATCTGGACATCTCTCAGAAGAAACGCCACTATAGAGAGTGAAAACTAGCTCTTGGTGGCCAAATTGGAGAAACAATGTTGCAGAGTATTCCCAAACCTTGAAAGCTATGAAAAACAAACAGGGCCACAGGAAAGAAGTTTGGAATGATGATCCAAATCTGGGAACCATAATACCCATGGGAAGTAGTTCACATGCATTGGGTAACAGACTTACCTTTAGGAGGAGACAGGAGTTTCAATGCATGCTTGGTACTAGTTGACAGGTATGCAAAAACCCCAATGTTCTTACCATGTCATAATGATGAAAGAGCTATGGAAGCAGCCATGATGATATGGAATAGAGTTATTAGTCATACAGGCTGATTCCAAAACATCATAATTGAGAGAGATTCAAAATTCACTTCAGCATTATAAACATATCTACATAACTTTTTTGGGACAAAGCTATCATTTAAAACAGCTAACCACTCTCAAACAGATGGTTTAGTAGAAAAGATGATTCAAACCTTAGAAGAGATGATCAGAAGTTTCTGTGCTTATGGCCTAGAGATCAAAGACTTTTCTGGTTTTACCCATGATTGGGGTACCTTAATACTAGCTCTTGAACTTGAATATAAGACATCAATCCATTCTTCAACTGGAAAAACACCAGCAATTCTAGAAATAGGTTGGAATACAAGGATTACTTATGATACTATCAAAAAGTACCTATTGGATATACATCCAACAGAAATAAGTTTCAAAATAATGCTTGAAAAATCAAAACATCATGCCCACAGATTTATGCAAGATTCTTTCAAATATGCAAAAGAAAGATGGGACAAAAGTCATAAGCCACCTGACTTTAAAGTAGGAGACTTGGTCTTAGTATCAACGTCAAACTTTAATAATATTAAAGGCCTCAAAAAATTCAAAGATATATTTTCAAGACCTCTTATGATAAGAGCACATGGCGCTAATGCTGTGCAACTAGAACTCACAGGTAAATTAGTGAATAAACACCCAGCTTTCCCTGTGAGTCTGATAAAACCTTACAGCTCAAATGATGAAGAGTTATTTCCCCTTATAAATCACTTATTATTTGAAATTCCCCCTCTAGAAGAAGGAGAAGAAAAGAAAATTGTGGGAGTCCTTAAAGAAAGGAAGACAAGAAACAAGAAAGAAAGGGAATACCTTGTGAGGTATAGAAAACCAACTCAAGAAGATTAATGGCTACTTCAAAAAGATATAAATAATGCTTATATGATACTAAGAAGGTTCAGAAGTGAAAGAAGACCTCAAGAATAAAAACTTGGCAATTATTGAGCTTCAAGACTAATAAAGTCTAATGAAGAGGTAGGATAGTTGTTGGTACCCTAATTAACTATATAAGTTTGTGGCACAGTCTTTTATGGTGGTAGGGAATGTGTGTCTTTGAGATATGACCACATCTCCCAAAAAGTCACAAAATAACTGTACAATAATTGTGGGAATAATAAGAATTGAAAAGTTTATTTTAAAATAAGCAAAAATGCCATAAATAAGCATAAATTCTTTATTACCTCAGAATCCAATAACTATACATTTGAAATATATTTTACAATTAGCTTTCCAATTGCAAAATACACATATAACATTTTTATGTCATATCTGTAGAGATAATACTTATTGTGTAATAAGTAAAAATGCCATAAAAAGGTATAAATTCATGTTTATCTCAATCTCAGAATCCAATAAAACAACATGTTAAATGAATTACACCATTGAATTCCCCATGAAGAGCTACACATACCATTTTATTTCATATCTGTAAAGTAAATAATTAAGGAAATAGCCTGAATGTATGCACCTTGATTATGACGGCATATATTAATGGTTTTTAGCTCATGTCTCTTGAACTATACATGATATATAGCTGAGCCAAAAGAAATTGTTACCATGTAATTGATTGAAGAATACAGATATAAACTTAATTTGAGAAGCTGTAAACAAGGTAATAACCTGTAGGGGTTTATTAAACAAACTTTTTATAGTGGCTGACCACTTTATTGTGAAAGTGGTCGAAATTCAAAAAAATATATATTCATATTTTAATGGTTCATTAATGAGGAATGATGTAATTCTTATTATTATATTCAAGTTATAACCCCTTGAAATCATGGCTTGAAGTTCAAAATAGTGAATTTTAACAGAAAAGCTGAGTTACAAGAAAAATAATGAAAAATAGGGTTTTGATGATGTAATGAAATTATTTTGGAATTTGTTTGATGAAATGCCAAAATATCATAATTTACTCTGTAAATGGATGTAGAATGTATAACTCAAAAGGTATTAATGTTCAAAGCTTAAGCTTAAAATTTATCACTTATGATCACTCACTGTAATCTTAATTTCAGTTTAATGGTCATATAAGTGATAAAAATGGTGAATACTAGTTTACCATTTTCAAAACTAGTAGAATCTACAAATTTTAGTCTTCTTTCAAGCCTATGATGTCAGCAAACTTAGAGTTACATGTATGACTCTAAATCATGGTATAATAATGAGAGAAGATGGTTTAATTATGATGTAATCATCACTAAACCTTAAGCAACTGATCAATTCAAGTGGATATCATCAGTAAGCGTCTACTAGAAGCCTTCTGGACTGTAGGAAGGAGGTTTTTACTATTCATACAGCTCTTTTTGCCTCTATTTACCCATCAGATGAAACAAAAGCATTAAATTAGTAAACCCAAGGTAAAGGCTTTATTTTTTAATATAAAGATATTCCATATTTAAAGAATGAAGCTCATCTTTATTTTAATCATCAATTTTGATGTTATTAAATTAATTATTAGTTGTTTTTGTTAAATTTCCCTCTAAAATCTCCAGTTACACCCAAAAATAAGAATATTTGTAATTTCTTCTATTTTTTATTGTAAATACAATCTAAACAGGTTTTCTTTACATTTTTAGGCATATATTTGTCCGAAATTTGTATATTAAGTGTCAAAAGTAGGTTATTTTCATCCTTTACAATAACATTCTTTTTATTATTATTCAATAATTCTTTTATTAATATAAATAGTATTTATATTGATATATAGCTTAATATTAGTAATATTATAGCTATAAGTTGTTTTTTTATTATTAAAAAACAATTTTCTGCACCTTTATTATTTGTTTGTAGCAATAATAAAGTGCCATAAATATATGAATATATTTCCTTTTATTATATTCATCTTTTCAATATAACTCTTATGATCATATTTAATTAATAATATGAATATTTTTATGCCATAATTATAGTAATTCTCTTTTATTATGATTTTTTTATCTTATTCTTTAATTTTAAAAAGGACATTGATAGTACAAAGATTAAAATATTGGTAATATCTACTTATTGTTTCATAGTAAAGCCTTACAGTAATGACATGCCCAGCTATCAGAATTCACTTTTTCAATGGCTGTACCCTAAATAACTCAATATTTATAGATGTTCAAAGCTAAAGGTTAAAAATGATCATTTATGATCACACATTGTAATCTTAATTTAACCTTAACAGTCATATAGGTGATGAAGCTGGTTGGTATTAGTATATTATGGTTAATACTAATAAGATCCACAAAGTTTAACCATTCTCCAAGTCTATTATGTCAGAAGAATTAAAGTTACAGTGATAACTTTAAATAATGGCATAATATTGAGTCAATAAGGTTTGATGATGATGTAATCATCACTAAAGCTTGAAATACTGATCAATTACAGTGGATGTCTACTAGCAGCCTTCTGGACTCTAGGAGGGAGAAACTTACTATAAATAGAGGTATTTTCCCTCTATTTCCCTTCCAGATGCATCAAAAACACTGAAAATATTCAATCAGAATGTAAAAGGCTTCTTTTATAATTCTGTTATATTATTAAAGACCAAAGTTCATCTTTGTAATAATCACCACTTGTGAAATGATTGAATTACTATTTAGTTGCTTTTGTTAATTTCTCTCTAAAATCTTTAATTCCACGTAAAATCAAGAATATTTGTAATTTCTTTGATTTATCATTGTAAATACAATATTTATAAGTTTTATTTACATTCTTGCGCATAACATTAGTCAAAGTTATTATATCAAGTCTTAAAAGTAGGTTATTCCTCTTTTTATTTCTCTTTTCATTATTATTTTTGATAATTAATTTATTAATATAAAGCTATAGTATTAGTAATATTATTGTTAAAAATTGTTTCATATTGATAAATAACAATTTCTTACACATTCATTATTTTTTGGTAAAAATAATGAATTGCCATGAATATATTAATTATCCAATGTTAATATACTTATCTTTGTCATATTATTTTATTTATTTAAATAATATGAACCCTTTTTATTCCCTTTTTATTCCCTAATTATAATAATTCTTTATTATAATTATTTTAAATCTTATTGTTTGCTTTCTCAAGGAAATTTTGAGTACAATAAGTAAATTGTTAGTAAGATTTACTTAATTTTTCATGGTCCAACCTGACAATAGGAGAAAATGAAAGAAACTAATTTGGCTTCTCTCATAATAAGAAACAAATTAATGTCATAATATAAGAGAAAATCCCAGGAAACTTCTTATTCATAAGTGAAAACTGAGATAGGCAGAATTCAAAAAATAATTAACAGAAAAAATGAAAGAAGAGATAATGTATGTCTTATGTAAATACAAGAATGATTATGCAACTGAAAAAGAATCACTAGGTGCTACTATTGGACATTAAATAGATATTATTTTAAATGTGAAGAAGCTGTATCCAGCAAGCCCAAGTGTGTTAGAAGGCTTAGAGATCCACATTGAGAATTAATAAACCTAGGGGTATTAAGGAAGGTAGGACATAATTTAAAGGTAGAGTTAGCTAAACTTGTTGTTATATATTGGAACAATGGTAAATAGAGGATTGTAGGGGATTTTAGAGCTTTGAATATCTATTCCATCCCTGAAAGAGATCCAGTACCTAGTTTAAGGTTTGTCTATGAAGCTATTGATAATGGTAAAAAATATCAAGAGTACTATGACTATCCTCAGTACAAAAAATAAGAAAAAATTAAATATTATTACTAGAAATAATTATAGAAAAAAAAAGAATAAATTAATATGAAATAATTATAGAAAACTTTAATTATTTTATCATTATTATAGTCACTAACACCTATAATAATAAGAGCTATAAGAGCTCTTCATTAGAAAGTTATATGTTGAAAATAATAATATTTGACCACTTACAAATAATATAGATATCACACACTGTGCAGAGATAAGTTTATAATATTTAGTAAATATAAGAAGTCAAAAATCAATGGCTATAGTATTAAATAATTTTTATAAGCTAAAAACATTCCAAAAAATCAATATTTCAAAGAAATGAAATACTTCTACAGTATAAAATATGAATTGAAGAGTCTTAGAGCAAATTTGTGAATTTAAAAGATATTTTAACAGCACATTTTATATAATAAAATGTATTTTGGGTTATTACAACACTCTAATCTAAATTCTTTAATTTAAACTATTTTTTATATCTTATAAGGAGTAAATTAACTTAAGAATTACTTTAATAATGTAATATTGTAGTTTGAATAGGATGTTACCGGCTTAAATTGTTTGATTGATTGAATGATGATTGTAATTGACAAAAACAGTGATGTAAAGGCTTCTTTATTCCTTCAGAGCAGCTCTAATTATCAAGATGAATATATAGTGAATGCTCAGATTAAAACTGAAGAACCATCCTTAAAAGTAAGCTTCTTGACTTCAGGTAAAATATTTCTCATTTCAATTTAAAGTTACCAATGTTATTTTTAACTCCAAGTCCCTTTAGTCCTATTTTGGGTTAGTTAATCTATGTTTAAATAGAAAATTGATTTATTTATATTTAATCTTTTCACATTAACAACTTAAGAATGAAGCTTCAAGTTAAAATCTCTTAAAATTAATTTTCAAAGGAATCTTTATTTTCTTTAAGAATAATTAAAATGGCTAATTTCAAGGCTAATTACCAAATATTCATGTTTACAAATCATACTTGAGATTCAATTTATACACAAATAAAATTGAATTATAAGTTGTGTTGAATCTTCAAGAGAACCCATCAAGCTTTTGATTGTTAATGAATTTTTGAGGTCATTGCTATTTTCCACATAAATTAGCAATATACACTAAAGCCTAACTTTTGAAAAGGTTTTCAATACTTATAGCTTTAAAATTAAAGCTTATCCAAGTTTTTTCAAGCTAAATTAAGTTTTCAAGTTCTTAAAACCTTTATTAAAAGTCTGCATAAGGGTATTTACCCTTTGGAAGCTTGTAATTCCTGTAAATATTCGGATAAACCTGTTGAGACTTTAATATTAAATCAAAGTATCATCTTGAATCTCAACCAAAGTTTAAAGTCCTCCAATACAGGTTACAAGCCTTATTTGTTCTCCTTCAGATCCCAATGGTTTGTTACCCTGGCACCTTTTTTGTGTTTTCCTTTCTTGCACCTTTTTGTGTTGATTTTTTGCTTTTAATTACTTAAAGAAATACCATGGCTTGAAACCAATGCAAATTGAGATTGTGAAAGTCTCAAATTCTGTGTGAAATATACGTAGTCAATTCAGTAACTATACACCACATGCTAATTTTAACTTAATTTTTGTATGATAAATTGAATCTCATGCAGCTTTGAATTCATGGTTAAATTAAAAAATTTAAAATTTTAAGAGAAATTTTTAAATAGTGCAATTGTATTGTGAGGATCTTGAATCTTCCAATTACTTCTAAAGTAGCCATTTTTGTGTATAAAAACCTATGGGTCTACCCTATGACAGCTTTGAGGTTGAATCAAAAAAAATAATAATGTTATAGTAATTGTGAGCCTGTGAGGTATGAATAACATACCCATAAGGCCACAAATGACTTTATATACAGTTGATTTAGTCTTAAACAGACCTTTCAATTGAACTTAAAAGAAAAAATAATAAAAAATAAGTATAAATTTTTTTGGGATAAGCAAAGTTATAAATATTATGTCTTTTTTGGATCCTACACCCAAAATGACCCAGGGTACACCCATAGGGTGTTACACCCAAAAAGGCTTATTTCTTATGTTATTGGAAGATTTAAGAATCTCACAGTACTAATGTAACTTTTTTAACATTTTTTTAAAATTGTTAAATTTAAGCTTAAATAAGCTTAAGTTGAAAGTTGCATAAGGTTTATGAAAACTTACCAAAAATTTAGTTAAAATGGAGGTGTTGTGTATGTTTACTGAATTGGCTGAGGATCTGCCATACAGAATGTAAATCCTGTATGAGCTCAATTTGAAAGGGTTTAAGGCCATACTATGGCTTTAAATAATTAAAAGGGCAAAATTCATGCAAAAAGGTGGGACAAAGGAAAAAGACCAAACAGAGCTGGGGTACCCAGCTTTTTGGATCTGCAATGATTCAATTAGGGCTTTCCACCTTTATTGGAGGATTTTCAACCTTATTTAAACTTTAAGATTAGACTTTGATCCAACCTCAAAGTTTAAACTGGCTTTAACCAAATTTGGACAAGAATTTCAAGCTGCCAAAGGGTAAATCCCAACATGCAGGTTTGAAATTAAAGTTTTGAGACCTGTCACAGCTTAAAAACTCTTAAAACCTTAAGGTTACAAGCATTAAAACCTTATCAAAAGTTTAGGTTTAGTGTGTATTGCTATTTTATGTGGAAAAATAGCAATAAATTCAAAAATTCATCAAAAATACAATTCTTAATGAATTTGCTTGAAGATTTCACACAGCTTACAATTGAATATTATCTATATATAAATTAAATTTTATGTATCTTTTAAAAACAGATTTCCTGAGTAATTAGCCTAGAAATTGACTCTTTTAATTATACCTAAACAAAATTAAGATTTCTTTAAAAAATCATTAAAAATTCAATTTAAGAAATTTCTGCTTTAAACTCTATTTTTAAGTTGTTCATGTGATTAGATTTAATATAAATAAGCTTATTATATATTAAAACTTGAAATGATTAACTTAAATGAGTATCAAAGTTACTTGGAGTTAGGAATAACACTGGGAACTACAAATTGGAATTGAAAATAAGTTACCTCCAGTTAGGAACCTTATATTTAAACATAGTTTTTCAGTTTTTACCTGAGCATGCCCTCTACATCAACTATGAATCATGAGAGCTGCTCTGTAGACATAAAAAGAGTCTTTTCATCACTGTTTTTGTCCAGAATAAATTATCAATCCAAATATATTAGACATTTAAATAGGTAAAGTTTTATTATATATAAAATCTTATTATTAAAGTATTTCTTAGAAATTTTATTCTTTATAGATCTTAAATTAAAGAATTGAAATCATAGAAATTAGATTATTGTTGTAATCACCTATAATATATTTTATTTCATAAAATCATTGTCTTTAAAATATCTTTTAAATCCACAAATTCCTGTCAAAAACTCTTTAATCATGTTTTTTATAATGAAAGGCTGTTTTATAATTTAGAATATTGATTTTTGGCGTGTTTTTAACTTATAATAATTACTTAATATAATAAATGTTCTATTTGACTTGTTGTATTAAACTTATATTATAAGTAGGTTTTATCTAAAATTCTGTATCTTTTTTATCTATTATCAGTTTTTTATATATAGAGTTTTTCTATAAGAATTATTTCTGCACAGGGTGTGTTTTAATTCTTTTATGCAGAATATGTTTATATAATTTATAAGTGGTTAAATATTTATATTTTCCACATATAATTGTCTCATCAAGAGCTTTACACTTCTTATTGTTATAATTGTCAGTGACTATAGCAATAATAAAATAATTATAGTTTATTATAATTATTATACTTTTTTATTATCATTTTATATAATAATAATTAAATTTTTCTTTTTTAATATTATTATTTTTAATAATTATATTTAAATTTTTGGTTATAATATTTTTTATATTATATTTTGCTACTGAGGACAGTCATAGTACTCTTGACATGGTTACTATTATCAAGAGTTTCATAGAAAAACCTTACATTTGGGGGCCTGGCCATGATTTTAAGCAATTTTTGGGAAATAAATCATATTATAGACCTTATTTTACTGTTTTTTGACGTAAGATTTCCACTTATCCCTTATGAATAATCTTTATAATATTAATAAAGTTATTTTTTCTTAAGAATATTGTTTGAAAAAATATACTATTGAGTGACTTGGAATAAATTTCTTTTGTCTAACTAGTGGCTTCTCCAAATCACAGACTTGAAATGTCTTCTTTGAGTTATTCTAGTATAAAGTGAATCATGATATAATTTTGATTAATAAATTATTAATTGCATAATTATCATTTCTTTCAAGAAAATATTAAATCAAATAAAGAATTTCAAAAATTAAAAATCTTTACTAAAAACATTTTTTCTTTAATCTTAGACATTTTTTTCTTTATTTTTGATTTATTTGCCATAAATTACATTAAAACAGCTTTATTCAATAAGTTGAGTTTATAAGTTATTTTTATTGTCTGATAAAATAGCTTATAATATATTTTTTTCTCTAGTGTCATCCACCAAAGAAAGTTCCTCAGACTCTGAAGCCTCAGAGTCTAGTATCAAAATTCAAACTAGCCCAGCACCAAGAGGTTTAATTACCAAAGAACCCTTTAAAGGTCTAGCAGGTGAATTCAATCCATTTCTTAGTCTTAATTGCTTTATATTGATGTGAAATGACTCCTACTACAAATGGAAGTAACTACTCCATCCAATCAAATGGACCTGGACCAGGACATTCAAGTCATAAATGAAAAACACAAAAATGTCAGCCCAGAGGAGAGGCACAAATGGAGGATGCCAGAGCTTCCACCAGTTCCCAAAGGTTAGCCAGCACCTTTGACACTCTTATTAAAGTCCAGAAGCTGACATAACTGCTATTGCTGTTAGACCTGAATCACTTTCAATAGGCAACAATAGCAATATACGAGTCTCAGTACATGAACTGGTTTATGGCAGCAAAACAGCAAGAGTGGGAACTTCTCCCAAGTCTTTGGATAGGCAACATGAACTCATATCTTCAAGTGAAGAAATTCATGGGGCCAGAAAAGAGAGAGGAACTTCTGAAGGGTTTAAAACCAATGTCTTTCAAAGGAAACGTCCAACAGATAAAAGCTTGGTTGAAAAACCAAAGCATGTTATCAGAGGAACAGAAGAAGAAGTTGGCCCAAGGCAAGGAAAACAGCCCAGTGGAAGCTCCCCAAGCCTCCACAAGCAAACCTCCGCCTAAACAAGTGCCCAACAAGCCCAAGAAAACCCCAAACACCAACCAGAAGGGCAAGCAAAAGGCAAAGGCAAAGGCAAAGCCCAAATGGAACAAGACTTACCCGCAGAATTACAGGATTCCCAAGGAAGAGAAAACAGCCTTGGACAATGTGTTCAATATGGCAAGAGCTCTGATGGAATTCAAAAACAAGGAAGAGGAAAGATTGAGCAAATCCTTTCCAAAGAACTAGACCTTCTAAAGCTTGTAAACCAAATTGAAACCTGTAATAAAGAAATTATAAAAAAGCTTAAAACATTTGAGTATATCCAACAAAAGTTGGGTAATGAGATACTACATGTAAAAGAGTCACAAAAGACCATGATTGGCCTTGAAAATATTAATAAAGACAATATTTTGTCTTTAACACAAATTTGTGCAAGAATTGAGTCTAAAGTTCCCTTACTCAATCAACCAGATGACAATTCTATTTCTTTTGAAACTAGACAGTTAAAACAATTAAGAATACAAGTTCAAAACTTGGAAAACTCAACTGGGCACAATGAAGATCTTTTCCAAGAACAATTGGAAAAAAGTGATAAAGAAAGACTTGAATTGAAAGAAGATATTCAATCAAGTATTAACATTCTATCACTGAAAAATGAATTGCCAAGACAGTCTACACCAATTCTTGACAGAAATGTTCTAAAATTGAATAATGACTTACATCATACAATTTCAAGTAATGTAGAAGTAGAAACTGCTTGCAATTTTGAAGACATTCCAAGATTAGAGGAATGGACAACCTTCAGTGGTGAAGGAGAATATAATCATATGGAATTTATGAAAACAATTGATATGCTTAAAGAAGACTCTAACATACAAGATGAATTTATAAGTTCCAGATTACACTCATTATTTACCAAATCAGAAAAGAAATGATATTACAAAATGAGACAGGACCATGGTAGACATTCTTGGCCTTGGTGGAAAGAACTCATTATTTCCAAATGGGCAAATGATTCCTGGAGATTTAAAATGGAGAATTCTTTTGAAGAAGCCATCTTTAATATTGAGAGGGACAGGCCCATGTCTTAATTTCTTAAACAAAATGACAGATTAACTGCCCTCAATCCTGATATGTCTGAAACAATGGTACATAAAAGGATATTAAGAAATTGTGGTGGTGACCTTGAGCATGATATAAGAAGCAGATGTATTGAGCCTTGCTCTACAGAAGATTATATCAATGCTATGGAGGACATCACTACTAGAACAAAATTGGTAGAAATTGGTATAAACCCCCAATGGACAACAAGAAAAGTGGGAAAACAATGCCAAAACCCAATAAACCACATGAAAAAGCTACCTTGAAATGTAATAAGTGTGGAAGTAAATATCATCTGGCTAACACTTTTTCTAAAAAGACAAGAATCAATGAGATATAAATTGAAAAAGATGACAAAAAAGAAACCAAAGATGTCTCTGTACATGAAAATGATTCCGAGCCTTCTGAAGAAGAGGAATTACCAGATGAACTTAGTATAGGAAGTATTAGTGTTTCCTTGGAAGTCATAGAAGTACATACTTACTTACCACAGTACAGTGATGAATGTATGGATCTCATACATGTGCAAGATGCCAAAATGCAGAAAGCCAAGCCAGCCAAAGGTAAAGGTTATACAGCTGGATCATCTTATATCACTAATATTATGATAAACAACAGAGAAGCCAGGATACATCTTGACTCAGGTGCTTTTTGTACTTGTGTTGGAAAGGATTATATTGAGAAGACTTATACCATTTGGCAAGACAAGTTAATGCCAATTGAAGGTATAAACTTCAGCAGTGCCAGCCAAAATATGCACCCCTTGCGTATATTTGAAGAAGCAATGATATTCCCTCATCCTACAGGAAGTATCAGATTAAAATTTGAATTTGTTGTTATGAATAATTGTACTTCACAACACTTTATACTTTGAAATGATTATTTCAATATTTATGGTATTAATATTAATAATAATAAAGACAGGTATTTCACTATAGGGGAAAATAAAAGGCAAACATTTTCTTTTTCTCCAGAAAAAGAGAAATAACTGTCATTAGACAAGTAGAAAATGTTAATAAAGAGAAATTTGTGTCAGATCAGTTAATTGAAGCACAAATTAGTCCTAAATTAACACTAGAAATGAAAGAAGAACTTATTGAAATTTTATTTCAATACAGGGAAGCCTTTGCTTCTGATAATGAACCACTTGGGGCTATCAAAGGCCATGAAGTGGACATTATGCTTAATGTGGAAAGACCTAACCCTCCACTTTTAAGAACACCAGCTTACCCAGCTAGCCCTAGGGCCAGAGAAGCATTAAAAATCATATTAATGAACTGATGAAACTGGGAGTTCTTAGAAACGTTGGACACAATAAAGAAGTAGAAGTCACAACTCCTGGAATCATTACTTGGCATAATGTTAAGTCAAGGATGGTTGGTGATTTTAGAGCATTGAATACTCACACTATTCCAGATAGGTATCCATTTCCTAGAATCCATGAGACTTTGACTCAATCATCCAAAGCAAAGTTTATCACTTCTATGGATTCTCTCAAAGGTTTCCATCATAATGTCTTAACACCTCATGCTAGGAAATTATTGAGGATTATTTCTCATTGTGGTATTTATGAATACTTGGAGATGCCTTTTGGTATTAAAAATGCACCCTCTCACTATCAAAGTATGATGAACACCATATTCCCACATGAATTATGAGAGGGATGGTTAATCATTTATATTGATGACATTATCATTTTTTGAGAAAATTGGCAATTGCATTTAGAGAGACTTTCATTAGTACTTAAGAAAATTCTTCAAGTGACAATGAAAATATCTCTTAAAAAATGTAATTTTGGGTTCCATGAGCTGAAAGCTCTAGGACATGTAGTCTCAGGACTGAGTCTTGGTGTTGATAAAAACAAAGTGGCTGCAGTGTTACTGGAACAAATTCCCCAGAACAAAAGAGAAATGATGTGTTTCTTAGGGTTCGGAAGTTATTACAGGCAGCACCTCAAAGAGTTTTCAATCCATGCCAGATAATTGTACAGAATTTGTGATCAACAAACTGTCCTTGAAATGACACAGGAGAGGATACAAGCATATAAAAAAGTCAGATATGCCTTGACCAATGCACCATTATTACTTATTCCAGACTGGAAAATTCCTTTCAAGCTGTATATTGATGCATGTGGTGAGGGCCTAGTTTCAGCTCTTCATCAAGTTCAAATTGTCAATGAAAAACCTTATGAAGGTCCAATTTGTTTCATTTCAAGATAAATAAAACCTACTGAGGCCAGATATGAATACATCCTATTGGAGTGTCTCTGCCTTGTATGGGCTCTGTAAAAACTTCCTTATTATCTTGATGGTAGTGTGTTCGAAGTAATTACTGATTTTAACGCAGTAAAATCACTTCTTAACATGAAAACTACAAACAGGCACATGTTAAGATGGAAGATTGCTATACAGGAGTATAGAGGAAATAGGAACATAGTACATAAAGCTGGAAATATTCACAAGAATGCTGATGGCTTGAGTAGATGCACATTACTCAATACACCTGACAATCCTGCCTATGTTCCCACAGGTGCAGAGCCTAAAATTACAATAGAAGGAATTAACATCACAGATGTTGGGAAAGAGTTCTTTGAAGAAGCTAGAGAAAGCTACAAGCTGGATAAAAGTTGTCATATTCTTACTTCTATACTTGAAAAAGATTGCAAAAATGCAGCTTTTGCTAATTCTCTGGATGATAATTGGAAAACACCTTATGACAATGGGAGATTCCATTTATTTGATGGTATTTTATATCATAGATCTAAATACACTAGTGTCATGGTCCTGTGTAGTAGAATGTTAACTAACAAAATACTGCTAGAATGCCATCATAAAATTCATTCTGGACATCTTTCAGAAGACACAACAATGGAAAGAATTAAGAAATGTTCCTGGTGGCAATCTTGGAGGAAAGATGTCATTGAGTACTGTCATAGTTGTGATAGATGCCAGAAAGCCAATAAAGCTTCTGGTAAAAGATTTGGTTTTATGATTCATATCCAAGAACCAAGTACCCCATGGGAAGTGGTTCATATGGATTGGGTAACTTCCTTACCACCTGGAGGTGATAAGAGTTACAATGCATGTCTTGTCATTGTAGACAGATATATCAATAAAACAATCTTTTCACCATGTCATAAAGATGACACAGCTTTGGATACAGCTCTTCAAATTGGAACAGAGTTATATCTCATACTGGTGTCTTTAAAAATATCATTAGTGATTGAGACCCAAAATTCACATCAGCCTTATGGACCAATTTACATAAGCTTTTTCAGTACAAAACTATCATTCTCAACAGCATACCATCCACAAACAGATGGGTTAGCAGAAAGAATGATACAAACCCTTGAGGAAATGATCAGATGATTTTGTGCTTATGGCCTGGAGTTTAAATATTTTGATGGCTTTACCCATGATTGGTGTAGTCTAATACCAGCATTAGAATCAGCCTACAAGACCTCCATCCATGCTTCAACAGGCAACATTCCTGCAATGTTGGAAAAAGGATGGAACCCTAAGCTTACAGACAATACTTTGAAGAAAGATTTGGTTGATATTCATTGAACTGCTTCAAGCTTCAAGTTATTTCTTGATAAAGTAAGGCATTATGCAAATCAAAGCATGAATGATGCCTTTGGATATGCTAAACAGAAATGGGACAAAAGTCATAAAACCCCACAATTCAAAGCAGGGGACTTAATATTAGTTTCAACCTTGAACTTTAATAATATTAAAGGCCCAAAAAAATTGAAAGATTCCTTTTCAGGCCCATTTATTATTGAAGCCCTTAATGGGACAAATGCAGTACAGGTAGAACCTTCAGAAGAATTGCAAAACAAAAATCCAACTTTTCCTGTTAGTCTGGTAAAGAATTACACTTCAAGTGATAAGGAATTATTTCTTTTGAGAAATGAAACACCCTTAGAAGTATCTCCACTTGATCAAAGTGAAGAGAAAAAAGTATTAAAATTCTTGAAAGAAAGAAGACTCAGGGGGAAAAATGAAAGAGAATACATGGTCAGGTACAGAAATACACAACATGAAGATGAATGGAGTGTAGCAGAGAAGATATCTGATTTCCCAAAGTTTCCCAGAAGATTCAGACATGAGAGAAGAACAATTCCTCAAGAAATATCTGAATTTTGTGCTTTACATACTTGAAAGTATAATTAAAGAGATTGGACAGTGGATGATACCCCCCCAATTAACCTGGGGGTATAATACTAAAAGAAAATTGTGGTACAATGCTTTTTGGTGGTAGGGAATGTGAGCCTGTGAGGTATGTATAACATACACATAAGGCCACACATGACTTTATATACAGTTGATTTAGTCTTCAACAAACTTTTAAATTGAATTTGAAATAAAAGTTAAAAAAAATAAGTATAACTTTTTTTGGATAAACAAAGTTATAAGTATTATGTCATTTTTGGATTCTACACCAAAAATGACCTAGGGTACACCCATAGGGTTTTATACCCAAAAAGGCCTCATTCTTATGTTATTGGAAGATTTAAGAATCTCACAGTAATAATGTAACTTTTCTAACATTTTTCTGAAATTGTTAAATTTAAGCTTAAATAAGCTTAAATTGAAAGTTGCATAAGGTTTATGCAAACCTACCAAAATTTTAGTTAAAATTGAGGTGTTGTGTATGTTTACTGAATTTGCTGAGGATCTGCCATACAGAATGTAAATCCTGTATGAGCTCAATTTGAAAGGGTTTAAGGCCATAGTATGGCTTTAAATGATTAAAAGGGGAAAATCCACGCAAAAAGGTGGGAAAAAGGAAAAAGACCAAACAGAGCTGGGGTACCCAACTTTTTGGATCTGCAATGATTCAATTAAGGTTGTCCACCTGTATTGGAGGATTTTCAACCTGATTTAAACTTTAAGATTAGACTGTGATTCAACCTTAAAGTTTAAACTGGTTTTAACCCAATTTGGACAGGAATTTCAAGCTGCCAAAGGGTAAATCCCAATATGCAGGTTTGAAATTAAAGTTTTGAGACCTGTCAAAGCTTAAAAAAGCTTTAAGCTTTAAGGTTAAAAGCATTCAAACCTTATCAAAAGCTAAGGTTTAGTGTGTATTGCTATTTTACATGGGAAAATAGCAATAACTTCAAAAATTCATTAAAAATCCAGTTCTTAATGAATTTGCTTGAAATTTCCACACAGCTGACAATTTAATATTATCTATGTATAAATAAAATTTCAAGTTTCTTTTGAAAATAGATTTCCTGAGTAATTAGCCTGGAAATTTACTCTTTTAATTATACTCAAAGAAAATTAAGATTTCTTTAAAAATTAATTAAAAATTGAGTTTAAGAGATTCCTGCTTGAAATTATATTTTTAAGTTGTTCATGTAATGAGTTTTGATATCAATACACTTATTTAATATTAAAACTTCAAAAAATTGACCCAAATGAGGATTAAAGTTACTTGGAGTTAAGAATAACACTGGGAACTCTAAATTGGAATTAAAAATAAGTTACCTTAAGTTAAGAACCTTGTTTTTAAGCATGTTTTTTCAGTTTTGACCTGAGAAAGCCCTCTATATACATTATGAATCATGAGAGCTTCTCTGTAGACATAAAAAGAGTCTTTTCATCACTGGGTTTATCCAGAATTAATTATAAATCCAATTATATTAGACATTCAAACAGGTAAAGTTTTATTATATATAAAATCTTATTATTAAAGTATTTCTTAATCACTTTATTCTTTATAAATATTGAATTAAAGAATTGAAATCATAGAAATGTGATTATTGTTGTAATCACCTATAATATATTTTATTTTATAAAATTATTGCTTTTAGAATTTCTTTTAAATCCACAAATTCCTCTTAAGAACTCTTTAATCATATTTCTTTATCAAAAAAGCTGATTTATCATTTAGAATATTGAGTTTTGGTGTGTCTTTAACTTATAATAATTATTTAATATAATAAATGTTTTATTTGACTTGTTGTATTAAGCTTATATTATAAATAAGTTTTCTCTAAAATTCTATAACTTTTTTATCTATTGATAGTTTTTTTATATAGAGTTTTTCTATAAGAATTATTTCTGCACAGTGTGTGTTTTAATTCTTTTATAAATAATGTGTATATATTATTCATAAGTGGTTAAATATTTATATTTTCCACGTGTAATTGTCTCATTAAGAGCTTTTCACTTTTTATTGTTATAATTGTCAGTTACTATAACAAGAATAGAATAATTATAATTTATTATAATTATTATATTTTTTATTATTATTTTATATAATAATAACTAAATTTCTATTTTTTATTATTATTTTATATAATAATAATTAAATTTATATTTTTTGTATAATTATTTTTAATAATTATATTTCAATTTGTGGTTATAATATTTTATTATATTATATTTTTCTACTGAGGACAGTCATAGTACTCTTGATATTGTTACTTTTATCAAGAGTTTCATAGACAAACCTTACATTTATATTCTGTTTTTTTGTTTTAAACTCATTTGAAAGTTCATTTTATGACTCAATCAAATTTATAAATTACTATTTGTGGCCCTATAGGTATATATTACATACCTCACAGGCTCACACCTAGAGTCCATGAGATACTAACACCACTGTCACAGCCTAATTTAACTACATCCATGGATTGTCTTAAAGGTTTCCACCTAAATATTTTAACAGAAAACTCCAAAAAACTACCAAGTATAATAGTCTACTTTGGCATATATGAATATCTAAGAATGCCATTTGTTACAAAAAATGGCCCTTCCCATTAAAAAAGAATTATGAATACCAAATTACCTGAAGAACTGTCAAAGGGATGGCTGATCATCTACATTGATGACATTGCAGCTTTCTCAGAAACTTGGTAAGAGCACCTAAGAAGACATGAATGAGCATTATTAAAGACAGTTCAAGTAAATATGAAAACAGACTTGAAGAAATCTAATTTTGTCTATGGTTAGCTAAAAGCACGATTGTCAGCATGTGACTCAAAGCCAGAGCACAAGTATAACTACCAGAATACCATAACCCAATGGTAGAGCCCAGATACCACAAAAACATGAAACTGAGCCAAACCAGCTCAAAAGGTATTGAAAGAAAGAGGAAACTAACCTTTTTCCAAATATGCAAGTGCAATAATCATAGGACAAAGAATAACAAAGTTATTAAATCTCAAAGCAGCTGCTCAGAATAAAACTCAATTTTCACCTCTAATCTAAAGCCCAGAGAAAGAGGCTGAACCCCATCAAATGGGAATTAAAATTGAAGCTCCCAATGAAGAATATTCAATGGTACTAGCCAAATTGAGCTAGCACCAAAACCATAGAAGGTATGGCCAAAATGAGGTCAAGTAAAGGTGAATAAAATATTCACCTCTTATCCAACTTCTACTCTTTTAGTGTGAGATACCCAAAGTGAGGTCTTTTGGAAAGAGGACAATCAGAACTATGTTATGGTGACATCCGTTTTGCCACATCTCATCTAGAACAAAATTTGTGGGGCAAATAAGCTCCATATAGATTTTGAGATAATTATATATTTGGATAGCTAAAATTGAACATGGCATAACTTTGCCATATTTGATGTTAACCATGCCAAGTGAGGTACCATTATGTAGATCCCATTCAGGGATACACAATGAACCAACATTGAGCTCAATACCTCAAAAACTGACAAAGTTATAGCAGTTTCAAGGTCCAAATCCCACATTTAGACCAATACAGCTTTACTGTGGGATACTAACCCATAAGTATGATTATGAGGTATCAAATAGAAAAATAAGCTTTTTTATACTTCAATACCTCATAGTTCAGTCAAATACAGGGGTCCATGCAGGTTCTGTACAGCTTCTGATGCGTCAGAAGCACCAGAACACACCTGGAAACTTCATTGGTGAAGGTCTTCACCCTGTATAGGGTAAAAATGATAACCTGTGGCTCTAAACCCACATTTCCGCCCAACAAAAGTCTGTATTGAATGTTTAAAACCATAAACCAGCCCACAGGAGTGAGAATTTTCACTCTGTGGTTGTGTGCAGAGGTAAACAACCTCCCACTACCCCAGAACAAGATAAAAGTAGGCCTTTCCTCACCAGAAGGACAATCCATAATCATGCTCTTAGTATTCTTATGTAGTATAGCTTCTTGAAGAAGAGGCATCTTTAGAATTAAACAGGTATAACTATGGTTTTAATTACTGTAGGGTTTATTATTGTAAACCAACAGGTAAACACTGCACCCAGGGCTATCAATAGAACTCCCCATCACTAAGTTCTTTTAGTATAGCCCTTTTTAACCATCTCATCCTTAATTAATAATTGATATTTTTGTGTCACACTCAGAGTTATAGCTTCTATTATCATTTTGAAGCTATATCATAGAGTACCCTGACAGCTATGTAATCTTGTATGTGAACCAATTTTGGGCATATATAGAAACAAAGTGGAAGCAGTGGTACTGAAACAAATTCCCCAAAGTAATAAATAAATGCAGTCACTCTTAAAATTTGCCAGATATTACAGAAAGAATATAATTGACATTCCAGAAATCTCAAAATCTCTGTATAAGCTCTGGGATCAACAAGAAAGCCATGAGATTACTGAAGAAAGAGTCAAAGCATATGAGTAACTGGAAAAATACCTCAAAAATTCCCCTTTCCTCTTAGTCTTAGATTGGAGATTAACTTTCAACTTATACGTTGATTCTTGTGGAGAAGGATTAGGTGCTGCACTACAAAAAACACAAATCATCAATGATAGGGCTTTTGAGGGACCAATATGCTTTATTTTGAGACAAATTAAGCCAAAAGAAGCAAGGTAGGAAGCAAGTCAGATATAGTGCCTTTTCTTAGTGTAGGCTCTAGTGAAATTACAATATTACTTGGATTAAAAGTCTTTAATGTCATTACAGACTGTTGTTCTGTAAAATATTAATAAACATGAAGATACCATATAGACATATGTTGAGATGGAAAATGGATATCCAATAGTATAGGGGAGATATGACTGTATTCCAAATATATGGGAATATTCATAAGAATGAAAATGGCCTTAGAAGATAGGCTCTAGCAAATACAGCTGAGAACCCATCATGGGTACCACAGGAAGAAAACCATATAGAAGAAATATGTGTCACAGAAATTGACACAGAATTCTTTAAACAGGTTAAAGATTTCTATAAAATGGACAAGAATTTTCATATTTCATTTAAACTCTTTATGAAAGACTTTAGAAACCCATAATAATTTTTCAAACAAGATGAATCATGGGAAAAGCTTATGATTAAGGAAGATTATACCTCCTTGATGGAATTCTTTATAATATAACCAAACACACATGTGTTATGACTCTAACAGATAGAGGTTTAATAAAAATACTACTACATGAATTGCATCATAGTGTTGCTTCTAGAAATATCACAGAAGACAGGACACTAGAAAGAGTGAAATCCTGTTCTTGGTGGCCAAACTGGAGAAACAATGTTTCAGAATATTGCCAAACTTGTGACAGATTCCAAAAGGCAAAAACAGCCACAGGGAAGAGATTTGCAATGATTATATAAATCCAAGAACAAAAGAACCATGGTAAATAGTCCATATAGATTGGGTAACAGCTCTACCCCCATGAGGATATAGGAGTTTTAAGGCATTCCTATTGTTAGTTGATAGGTACATAAAAACCCCAATGTTCCTACCATGTCATGAAGGAAACACAGCTATGGATACAGCAATGATGAAATGGAATAGAGCAATTAGACATACAGACTTATTCCAAAATATCATAAGTGATAGAGATCCGAAATTCACTTCAGCTTTATGGGAAAATCTCCATAAATAGTTTGGCACAAAATTATCATTCTAAACAGCCTATCATCCTTGGACTGATGGAATAGCAGAAAGAATGATTCAGACATTAGTGGGCATGATCAGATAATTCTATGCTTATAGCCTATAATTCAAAGATCCTAATTGTTTTACACATTATTGGTGTACCTTGCTACCAGATCTTCAACTGGAATATAACCCATCAATTAATTCATCAACTGGTAAAACACCTGAAATTTTGGAAAAAGGTTAGAAACCAAGATTACCTTATGAAACCCTTGAAAAGGATTTAATTGAGATACACCCAATAGAAAGCAGATTTAAGTTAATGCTTGATAAAACAAGAAATTATTCAAATAATTGTATGCATAAATGTATGCAAGATTCTTCCAAATATTTGAAGGAAATATAGGACAAAAGTCATAAACTACCTTATTTTACAAGAGGAGACCTAGTCCTAGTATCAACACTAAATTTCCATAACATCAAAGGACCAAATAAATTGAAATATTCCTCTGCAGGAATTTTTATGATAAAAGCCCTACATGGACCTAATGCTGTGCAGCTATAGTCAACATGTGAATTAATGAAAAAATACTCAAAATTCCCTGTAAGCTTCATAAAACCTTGTATTACAAGTGATAAGGAAGTATTTGACCTCAAGAAATATACAACCACTTGAAATTCCTCCTATAGAAGAAGGAGAAAAAAATAACATTGTGAAATCCATTAAATAAGTGAGGACAAGAAACAAAAAAGAAAAATAATACCTCATCAGCTATAGAAAACCAAGTAAAGAAGATGAATGGCTACTTGGGATAGATATGAAGAATGCTGAAAAATTGCTAAGAATTTTCAGAAATGAAATAGGACCTAACAAATAGAAAGAAATCTGAGAATTCTTGAGCTTCAAGACTCAAAAAGTCTATTGAAGAGGTAGGACAGTGGATTTACCCTACTTAATATCTCAGATTGTGGTACAATCATTTTTGGTAGTATGAAATGTGAGTCTTTGAGATATGACCACATATTCAAAAAGGTCACAAGTAATATATCAGAACCTCTTACAATAATAAGAATCAAAATCCTGATCTTCAAAACACAATGAAAATAGGTAAACATTCCATAAAAAGTCATAATTTCTTGATTATCTCAGACACCAATGAATAAACATGTGAGGTCAACTATTCCAATGGATTCCTCATCCAAAACACATGTATGAATTTTTTATGTCATATCGTTGAACCCAATACTTACTGAAATACCTGTATATATGCACTTTTATGATCCGTGCATTTATTCATGGTTTTTAGCTCATACTGTTGGAAATACTCATGATAAAGATTTTTTCAAAACTCCAAGTAACCACAAAGTAACCGTGGGAATAAAGATATAAGCTTTTTGCATTTTATAGACAAGGTAGAGAATAATAAAGGGAAATTGGTCAAAATAGAAATACCACTTAACTACTCAGGACAAAAAGTGGATATTTAGATTTTCCCAGCTCAAATGTGAAAAAGTATTTGATTTGTAACATGATATTCAAGATATGACCTGATGAAATCATGTTTCAAAGTCCAAAATACCAAATTTTTACAGAAAATATTAATTACAAAGGAAAATCATGAAAATATAGCCTTGATTATGTAATGAAATCTTCTTGGCACCTTAGTAAGGAAATTCAAATCTATTTGAATTGAATCCCTGAATTACATTTTTGTGGAAAAATTAAAAGATATTAAGCATTACATTTAAGGCTTAGAAATGATCATTTTTGATATCTAACTTTAATCTTATCTTAACTTTACCAGTTGAGCAAGAGATCAAACTGGTGTATTTTGGTATTTTATGATTAAAACTAACTTAATTCACAAAAGAAAGTCATATTTCAACCTTATGATGTCATAAAATTAAAGTTACAGTGATAACCGTAACAAATGGCATAATAATGAAATCCAAAGGTTTAATAATCATTTTATCATTTCCAAACCTTCTTATATTGATCAATTACAATGAATAAAGTAATCAAATTTCTACTAGAACAAAGGATTTTTATTAAAAAATGACCCCTTTTCCCCTGCTTCTGTAACAACCACTAGTCAGGGGTAAGGGTATTTAATCTTACACCCACTCAAACATCTCAAATCAGCAACTCACTGTGTGTATCAGTAATCAGTTCAGCAATCTTCCTTGCTAAAACATGCATAAAGTCTGTTTCATCAATAAAGCCTGTCAACTTCTGTACATATTGGAATTTCCCAATAAAGCTTGGATACAGCATCTTGAAGCTGTATGATCACTCAAAACAGCCACACCTCTTGTACAGATCCTGTAAAAGCTGTACAGGACCTGTACTGGCCAGATTCAATTCCATCATCAATTCCTCTCATTAAAACTGTCTGTCTGGGTCAGGACTGGTGATTCTCACATATACCAGCCCCTCTTTCTCCCCCTGGGGATTTTCCCCAGTCAATTATTTAGTTGATTTATTATTTTATTAATATTCTTATCCTTGTATTTGAGTATTATATTTTTCAATTTTAAGTTTGTCTTTGCATGTCTTTCTTTGACTGTACAGTATGAGCTGGGTGGTGATATGCTTATTAAGCCTTCTCTTTTCATTCTGACCGGTTGAAGCAGTGGAATTTGACTTTTTTGTGGTTGGCTCTTTTATTATTACTCTTATTATTTGTTGCTGCTTTTATCATATTTATTTTATTAAAAATCTCATCTTGTTACACTCTTAAGTGTATTCCCATTTTACCATATCTTGAGCCCTCCATAAGTAAGTACCAGTTTACTGAGTTCCAGTCCCTCTTCACTTAGAAGAGCCCCTGTGAAATTAAATTAATTAACTCATATTTGCTTCTTTCTTTTCCTTCATTTATATTCATTTCTCTCATTCTTCAATTATGACTTTTTTATCATTTTATGATTCTTCATGATTGTCATTTCTCTCATCAATTTTCATCTCATTCATTTTATTCAAATGAAAGTTGATTCTTCTCATTTCTTAATAATTTCTGACCATCTCAATTTCATTCTCGATTTTATATCAAATCCAAATTTACTTTTGTTTGCTTATGCAGGTCTTATTAGGATTTTTATTTATTAGTTGATTGATTGGGACACATTTTGTTTATTGATTCATCAATTCAGGATTCTGTTGGGATTTGGTTGTATTACTGGATTTCAATTCCTCAATATAACTGATTTATCCTCAATAATTGACTTGAATGTTGATTGATTTTATTCATGAAGATATTGAACGAATTCCTGAAGATATTGATTAACTGATTGATTGCTCAACAAATTGATCTTATATTGAAGACATTGATTGATTATTGATAATTGATTATTGAATTCTTCAAGATTTTGTTGATATTTGATTTGAATTGACTTTTGATATTTCCTGAATTGATTGATTGATTGATTGAATTTGATTTCACCTCAAGACTGTTGATTGATTCCTTAATATTACTCAAGAATCTTATCTATATTGATTTGGCCAAGCTTTGATTCTCTATTTTTAAGTACTATGAAGTTATCTTCTTATTCTTTCATAATGCCAGTTCAGCATAGCCCCCCCAGCAAATAATACAAGATCCCAAAGACATCAAGCTTCTCTCACTCCTACAGCAAGAGCTCCTCTTGACCACACACCATTAATTCATCAACTGAGTGAAAATTTGGACAGAGGACCACCAATGGAAGGTGCAGCACACTCCAGAAAAGGAGGTTTGAAGTCAAGAATATCAAGCTCATTCTCTGTATTTTTGGGTGGTTATACAAGCATTTCTCAAGGGCCTAGAAGTAGATTGGGGGAATCTGAAGAGGAAGAGGGGGAGGATTCTGAAGAAACTGAAGTGGAAGCTGCCTTGTCAGGCACTGCTGAGGCTTCTGAAGCTCAAAATCTAGCCCATTCTGATCAATAGCTTGTCTCTCAAGCTGAACCAAATTTTCTCAAGATGATGGGGCAAATGACTCAAGTAATGGGGCAACTCACTCAAGCAGTTGACCCCAGGGACAATTCCAAAGCCCCCACATTCAAGAATCCATCAATAAAGGCACCTGAGCCTTTTTATGGTACTCAAGCCCATAAATTGAAAGGATTCATCCAATCCTGTCAATTGATATTTCATAATGATCCAGCAAATCTCTTCTCTGACAGGAAGAAAATTCTTTACTCAACTTCTTTTCTCACTTGTAGATCTGGAAAATGGATTGAACCCTATCTTTCAAATATATCCAATGAAGATCCTTCCTATCTCCTCAATGATTGGCAATTTTTTAAAACCCAATTATGCACTCTGTTTGGGGACCCCAATGAAGTCAGGAAAGATGAACAAGAGTTAGACAATTTGAAGATGAAGGAAAGTGGTCATGTTGAATTGGACATTGCTGATTTCAGAAACTTAATGTCAAGAATTGGAGATTGGGGAGAAAGGGCATATATTCATGTTTACAGAAAAGGATTGGCATCATGATTATTGGATCAGTTGGGTTCTCACCCCAGAACCTTTGATACTTTCCAAGAGCTCATGGATATCACCTTGGAATCAGATACCTGATACCATGAGAGGCAGAAAGAAAAGGGTGGCAATCAAGAAAAGAAGCCTCCTGTTACAGGAGCCACTTTCTCAGGGCCTCACCATAAGAAGAAGAAGAAGGGCAAGCAATCTCAAGCTTCAAAGGAAAAGCCTCATTCTGCACTCCTCAATAAGGACAATAAATTAATTGTTTCTGGAAAGGAGAGGAGGATTAAAAAAGGCTTATGTACTTATTTTGGTGGAAAACACCCAATTGACAAATGCTTCAAGAGACCTCAGAACAAGCCTGGATCATCAAGAGGCTTCCCTAGCAAGCAGGGAAAGGCCTGAGTGGGAATCATGATGTGTTCAATGGCTCTCACTTATTTCCTTCAAGAACTCAATTGTGAACTCTGAATACTAGTTTCAAGAAATCTTTAAAATTTCTCATTTTTTCTTCTGTCTCTGTTCTTTTTGATAGTATTCTCATTGATTCTGGTGCTACAAACTCCTTTATTGAAAAGGATTTTGTTCTCAAGTACTAATTGACTATGTCAGAGCTCCCTGAAAAGATTCCTCATTTCATTCTGGATTCAGATGAATCCCCTTCTTTGTTAATCACCCAGTATAGCAAGGGTGTAGTTGACTTGCCTTCCTTCCCAAGCTTTTAATGGGACTTCTTTAACATAGATTCACCCAAGGGAGAAGACCTGATATTGGGTTATGCTTTTCTTTACCATTTTAATCCCATTATTGGGTGCAAAAATGAATTTATCAGTTATGATTCTAGTCATAAGGACTCTAGTGGCACTAATTCTTCCACTAGTAATTACTTGGCCACTGCCTTCAACATTGTTTCTCTGGCTGGTGTGCTTAAGACACCTTCCCTTCCTTCTTCTGTCCATATCCTTTCCATCATGCCCTCTCAGTCATTACTTATATCAAGGGATGAAGTCTTCAAAGAGATAAAGGATTTTGGAGAAGATGTTGCTATATATTTACTTCATATCTTTAAAGGCGATATGGACCCTCCTCCGTTATCCTTTCATGCCTCCCTGGAGGAGCAGTGGTATGAGGAGGAAGAGCAAGAAGAAGTTGAGACTGTGTTGAAGGTAGTCCCTCCTGCTTATCAGTAATATTTGGATGTATTATCCAAGGTAAAAGCAGAGAAAATTCCTCCACACCACACCTGTGATCATCACATTGAATTGGAGGCTCTTCTATGTCCAGTTGGTTTTATCTACGCATTATCAAATCAAGAGTCAGAAACACTATGGGCCTACATTTCATAGAATGTAGAGAAATTTTTCATGAGGCCAAGCTCCTCTTCAACAGGAGCACCTGTCCTTTTTGTTAAGAAAAAGGATGGTGGCCTTTGTTTGTGTGTTGACTACCATAAACTCAATTCTTTCACTAGGAAAAACAGGTATCCTGTTCCTCCTATGAACCAGCTTCTTACCATATTCAACAGTTCCACTATCTCCTCCAAGATAGATCTGCATGGTTCACATAAACTTCTTAGAATAAAAGAGTAGGATGAGCACTCAACTGACTTTAGAGCCCAATATGGTAGCTATGAGTATTTGGTTATGCCATTTGACCTTAACAATACTCCTGCTTCTTTCCAAAATCTTTTAGATGACATATTTGCAGATTTCTTGGATATTTTTTTTGTAGTTTATCTAGATGACATTATGGTATTTTCTAGTTCTGAAGAGGAACATTTTAAATATGTGGCATCTGTTCCCCAAAGACTGAGAGACAATAATCTGTTTGCTAAATCCTCAAAGTGTGTATTCCATGCCTCAAGTGTGGAATACTTGGGCTATGTTGTTTCAAGTGATGGCCTCAAGATTAAGTTATCAATTGTCAGGCTGAGTCTATGATGAAGATTTTGATAACTAGCTACATTCTTTAAATATGACTGTGACACAGTAAAATAGTAATAAAAAGGTTTATTTGTGATAATAAGGGTTGACAAAAGAATATTCAGGGCTTTACTATTGAGAAATAGTGGTGGTCAGCACTTTTGAAATCCCTGGGTGCAGCTTTACCTGTTGGGTTACCGTAATAAAGACTACAATAAGTAAAATTATAATTATACCTGATTAATTTCCAAGAGTATAGCTGTTTTTGTGAGCCTTAGAGGTATTTTCATATACCCAAAAGACCACAAATAACAAAATACAATACAAATATAAATAAAATAAAATTATTTATGATATCAAATCAAAAATGGAAATATAAATTCAAAATTTATATACAAAAATAAAAATTTAATTATAATTTAAAATAAAAATTACATTAAATTTTAAAATTATGAAAATGCATTTTTACTTGAAAAAATTTAGTAAAAATGAATTTTTAATGAAATTAATGAAATTAAAATATTTTTAGTAAAAGGATACATAGAATATATTATAGCTTTATATCCAATAAATAAACATAATAAAATTATCTCATCATTGGATTCCTCATAAAAAATAAGGTGCGGTCACCTCTGGGTAAAATTTCTGTAGCTCAACTCTAAATCAGCTTAAATGAAGTTTTTTGTATTTTCTGTACAAAATTCAAAAATCCTCAAAAGGTTACTTTAATTTACATCACATGAGGTGGTAACCATCAATTTTTGTGTTAAAATTGAGTTCTTGTCTGTAGTGTAGAAGGTATGAGGAATTGAAGTATTTTCAATTGAAATGTCAAAATGTGCACATGTATTACAGAAGTGAACTTCAATTTACGTATTATGTGTCAATTATTACAGTAAGTGTATTGTAAAACTTAAGTGAATTACATATGTAAATTACAAGTATAATAGATGATGAGGAATCAAAGGACAAATAAATTGGAAAGAGTAATTTGGGGGGAAAGGAACTCTAGCTCTAAGGGGAAGCCAGACCCCCAAAATCCTTGCTGAAAGGCATGAGATGTCGAAATCCACACAAAGGTGTATCACTTTTGGACTGGAATTTAGTAACAGGGTCTGTGACTCAATTGATGATGAGGTTTTGATACCAACCAGGGCAGTTTAAACTGTTTCCAAGAGGGTAAAACTACCCTTAAGTTAGAACAATCCTAGTAAAAACGGTTTTAACTGATTTCCACGCCTCTTAAACACATCCTGACATGCTTTAAAGGCCCCAGACCAGGTATTACTATAGTAATGGCTGATTAAAGGGTCTAAAACAGCTAAAAATTGCCAAAATGGCTAAAACCAGCCCTTTTTGATCTAAACCAGGGTTCAATGATGCCATAATTGGGTTTTCTGTTTTCAGAATCTTTTACGCGACCGACAAGAGGAAACTTTACTTTTGGAGTAGGAAAATTGATGGCTACAAAAGAATGTCTCCTTTGCCCCACTTTTCTCTTCATGTTAGAATCTTTTCCTTGTATAATTGGTTTAAAAACTGTTAAACCAATCAATAAAAGATTCCAACAACATATTTTTTTACTCATTTGAAATGTTTTAACCACATGAAAAAATGATTATAATCATTGTTTGTAACTCTTATAATCATTTTTACCCTTTGAACCACCCCATGAGTGAATTAAAGCATCTTTCATCACTGTTAAATTTGTCAATTTGTTTCCAAATTCACTCTGGTCACTTTTGGGAATGTTTTCTCTTTAAATATATTTTAAGAACTTTTCTTCAACTGAAAGTTCTCTTTAAGAAGTTTCTTTTGTAACCTTAAATATATCTTGTAGAATATTTTTGGATGACTTCTTATTGTCGGTAAAACAATAAATCTTTATAATATTGTTTTTTATACTTATAAAGTTAAAAAAACTGAAATGGGCATTTTTTCTCTTGAAAATACTATTTCATACTATCTTTAATGATTTTTTACCTCATACAAATTGCGAGGACAGGAAAATTACTTCATTTTTAATCAAAGTTTCATATCCACACCTTACATTTGGGGGCCCAGCCATGATATTTTACCTGTGAATTTTTTTTTCTCTTTTTAAATCTTTTTTTCTTATATTTAAAAATTTAAAAACATATAAAAAATACTTATAATTCAAAAAATCCATAAAAAATATTTTTTTTGCATATCATAAGTGAGGCCTTATTTTTCATTTCTCCTTTAAAAACATTTTTTTTAATTGATTAGTGTCTAAAGACGTGGTAAGACAAGAAAATACTGAAACAGCTTCAACAGTAACAAGCATTATTCCCGCAAGTACTGTGAATTCTGACCATAATAGTATAATTATTATAACTCAGAATAATTGACCAGAACCAATTCCTTCTGAATTAATTAACTTGGATATACGTAATACCCTTCAGAAGGCAAATAATTCTGCCAAGAGTAAGTTTTTTGACGTAAAATTACCATTTTAAGCTTTTTAATGATAAAATATGCCTTCAACCAGATCAGAAGCCAGCTATAACCCCTCAAGCAGCTCCCAAAAAGGTCATAGACATGATTATGGCAGAAGCCAATCCAATACAGAAGGACAATGGTCAGTTGATGACTTCCCAATTGATAAATTATGTCATTCTGAAGCTGATAATACTGTTTTAACTTCAAACAGAGCTGACACTGCCACAAGAAGCCTCAGTGGACGTATACAAAGCCAGCCAGAAGGCCCATAACAATGAATTTCAGAACAAACAGTACCAGATCCTTACAGATGTGTGGAAAAACTGCAAGAATTCTTACCTGACTGTGAGAAAATTTCTGGGCCATCCCAACAATTGCAAGTTACTCAATGGATGGCATCCATTGATGGAAAAGAAGAACATGATGCCTCTAACAGAAGAATGGAGGAAAAACAACCCTCCACCCCCCAAGCAAGTGCTAAAAACAGCCCCAGTATCCAGCTGAAGCAATTCCAATGTAAAAAAGCAGCCACAAGCTCAGAACAAGGGCAAAGGCAAGGCACCAGCCACAAATCCTTACAGAAAGGGTTAAAGAATCCCAAAGATTCATCAGGATGCCATGGAAAATGTATTTCAGATTTCCAGAACCATGATGGGATTACAGAGAAAGGAGGAAGCCAGATTAAGATATCAGAAATGTTTTATGAGTTTTTGACGCTATCCCAAAGTTTTCTGAAGATATAAATGACATGAAAAGTCATAGTTATGATACAAATTCATCAATTTGTAACAATCATAAGACAAATAGCTTAAGGCTGAGCCAAATAAATGAGACACCTATGTGTTTTGAGAAATTTTCAAGAACAATTAAAACTTCTAATAATGAAAATTATTTTGGAAATAAGATAATTGAAAAATATGCCATTATCAAAGAATTAACAGACAAATATTTTAAATTCAATATTTATGACATAATTGAAACAAGAATCAATCAAGCCATGAATATTATCAAGACAGATAACAAGAAAGTCCTTCATGACATTTCAAGTTCATTTACTGAAGTAAAGGAATATACAATTGACTTGAAAAAGTGTTTTGATGTTTAAAAAGAAGAAGTATCAAAATTCAAAATTGAATTGAATAAAGTCACTGCTGACAATAAAAGAAAAACAGATTTCTGGCAAGAACTGACACATAATGAAGACATGTAGAAAATTGAAGCAATAAATTTGATACAAGCCTTCCAACATGAATTCAGAAATTCCCAAAGCTGTAGCAACAGTAAAATGAATGATATTGAACAGATAATGAACACCTTACCAAGAAGGTCTACACCTCTGAATCAAAATGAGGGTACAGTAATTATCAATCCACAAGTATTGGATGCTGAAAATTCATAGTTAAAAAATTAATTTTCCACTTCTTTTCATAATGTAGAACCATCAATGGGCCAAGCACTTTTGAAAGAAGTACCAAAACTTACAGAATGGGCTCACTTCAGTGGTGAAGGAGAATATGACCATATGAAATTCAGCTGAGGTATTGACATGATTAAAGAAGATTTTGAATTACCAGACAGATTGGTAACAGAAAGATTTGACACCTTGTTTACCAGATCAGCCCACAGATGGTATATCAAATTGAGACAAGCACATCGGCACCAAATTTGGACTTGGTGGAAAACCCAAATTATCAAAAAATGGGCCAATGATGCTTGGAGATTTAAAGTTGAAACAGCCTTTGAATCTGCCAAACTTAATGCTGATAAAGACAAAGCTTTACCATGGTTTTGCCAACAAAAGGAAAGATTAACAGCATTGTATCCTGACATGTCATAATTTATGATCCACAGAAAAATTCTGACACAATGTGGAGGTGACTTAGATCATTCTGTCAAAAGCAGGACTACTGAACAATCTTCAGAAGAAGATAGTATTAATATATTCGAAGAAGTAACCACCAGAACCAGAATTGGTTATAGTAGGGTGAATCTAAAAACAAGGTGTAATACACCTTGGAAAGATTCTGTGGACAGACATCCCAAAGAAAATTCTATTAATATTAAGTATAAATCTTCAGATATAATCAGAGAGTGCCATATTTTCCAAAGCACCACCCACTCAGCCAATAAATGGTCAAAAAGGGGGAAAATGAATTACATTGACATTGAAAAAGAACCTGATGTTGAAAAAGATGATAATATCATTGAAGAAAATTCAGATCATAAGTCATCAATATTCTCTGAATATTCAAAAGATATAGAAAATATCAATTCCATTTTTGACATCATGGAATCTTATTCCCACTTTCCAGAATTAAGCCATGGGAAACTTGATTTGTCAAAAATTCAAGATGCACAACTTATGAAGACCAAACCAAACAGGGGAAAACGCTATACAGCTTGTAACTCCTGTACAACAGAAGAGGTAATTGACAAAAAACACACTAAAATTTTACTTGCCCTGGGAGCCTTCCGCTCTTGTTTTGTCAAATCTCTTCTTAAAACATGTGCACCAAATTTTGCATACCAATTGTTACCAATTGATGTCACAAAATTCAATGGTGCAAGTAATCCAACGAAAGCATTGAGAATATTTGAGACCACTGTCATTTTCCCCCATATTAATGGAAATTTAAGAATCACTGTTGAATTTGTTATTATGGAAAACTGCTCAAGTACCCATTTTATATTGGTAAATGACTATTTGATCATGTATGGCATAGACTTACATATCAACAAGGACAGATAGTTTACTATTGGAGAAAATAAGAATCAGAAATTTGCCTTTTTATCATTTAAAAGACAAATTACAGTAAGTAAATTAGCACAAATAAACTTGGAGTTGAAACAATTCAAATCCGAACAATTAAATGAAGCCAAAATAAGCCTTCATCTGACTGAAAAACAGGAAAACTAACTTTCTTCCCTTTTATATGACCATAGAGAAGCATTTGCATCAGACAAAGAACCTTTGGGGGCAATCATTGGTCAGCAAGTTGAAATCATCCTTAATATTGAGAGACCTTATCCACCACTCTTAAGCAGAACTGCATATCCAGAAGGTCCTAAATAAAGAGAAGCTCTGTAAATTAATTTTAAAGAGCTTCTAGACATTGGTGTAATAAGAAAGGTTAACCATAATGGGTAAGTAGAAATAACTACATCAGTGATAGTGGCATGGAATAATGGAAAATCTAGAATGGTTGGGGACTTTAGAGATCTGAACACTTACACTGTTCCAGACAGATACCCAATACCAAAAATCCAAAGTGCCCTTACCCAGATACATCAAGCAGTGTATATAACCACTATGGATTCCCTTGAAGGATCTCATCAGAATGTGGTGACACCAAGGGCAAGAGAATACTTGAGAATTATTTTTTATTGTGGAGTATATGAATATTTGACGATGCCTTTTGGTATCAAGAATGCACCTTCACACTTCCAAAGAATGGTGAATGAAATCTTCCCTGAAGAAGTTCTGGAAGGATGGTTAATAACTTACATTGATGACATTATTGTCTGTTCCAATACTTGGGAAGAACATATAGACAGATTATCCAGATTTTTGACAAAAATCCAATCCGTGAAAATAAAAATTTCTTTGAGGGAATTCCATTTTTTATTTAAAGAACTTAAAGCACTGTGACATGTATTATCTGGTTTGTCCCTTGGAATTGACAAAAACAAAATTTCAGCAGGATTGCTGAAACCCATGCCTCATAACAAAAAATAAATTATGTCCTTTTTGGGGTTTTCAGGATACTACAGGCAATATATTGAAGATTTTTCATCCATAGCAAGACCTCTTTATAAATTATGTGACAAAGAAATAGTATTTGAAATGACTGTTGACAGAGTCAAAGCCTTTGAGTCTTTGAGACAATCCTTGACCACTGCTCCACTATTACTGATGCCAGACTTTAAACTGCCTTTAAACTGTATATTGATGCTTCAGGGGATGGGCTGGGTGCTGAACTTCATAAAGTCCAGATTATAAATGATAAACCTGTGGAAGGACCATATTTTTTGTATCCAGGCAAATCAAACCAACTGAAGCCAGATATGGAGTAAGTCAAATGGAGTGTTTATACCTTGTCTGGGCCTTAAAAAAATTGAATTACTTCCTGGAGGGATGTGTTTTTGAAGTGATAACAGATTTTGCTGCTGTTAAGTCACGTTTAAACATGAAGACACCTAACAGACATATGCTCAGATGGAAAATAGCTATACAACACTATTGGGGAAATATAACTATTGTTCACAAGGATGGAAACATTCATAAAAATGCAGATAGACTGAGCAGATGGCCACTACCAAATAATCTTGATAATCCTGCTTATGTGCCAGAAGAAGCTTCCCCATGAATCCCCATAGAAGGAATCAGTGTTACAGACCTGAACACCACTTTCTTTGAAGAGGTAAGAAACAGCTATACCCAGCATAAGAATTGTAGCATTTTATGCCAATTACTTGCTAAGGACTGTAAAGACAATTGTTTGATACATGCCTTAGATGAGATATGGAAAAAATCATATGATGAAAGAAGATTCCACTTACTGGATGGTATAATTTACCACAGAACTAAGCATAAATGTGTCATGGAAGTTGTGGGCAGGCCTTTAATCAATCTTTTACTTAAAGAATGCCATTACAGCTCTTTCTCAGGACATCTTTCTGAAGACAGAACAAGAGAAAAAGTAAAAACCTGCATATGGTTCCTAATGTGGCAGAAAGATGTTGGAGAGTATTGCAAAACCTGTGACAGATGTCAAAAAGCAAATAAATCCACTGGAAAAAACCTTGGAAATATGAGCAAGATGCAAGAACCCAGAAGACCTTGGGAAAGTGTCCATATGGATTGGGTAAGTGGCCTGCCACCAGGGGGTGATAGAGGTCATAATGCTTGCCTAGTGATTGTTGACAGATTTAGTTAGACTCCAATCCTTCTACTATGTCACAAGGATGATACAGCCATGGATACAGCTCTTCTTATATGGAATAGAGTATTATTATGGACTGGCATCCTCACAAACATCATTAGTGACAGAGATCCCAAATTAACCTTAGAACTATGGACAAATCTTCACCAACTATTTGGGACAAAATTATCCTTCTCTACAGCCTATCACCCACAAACTGATGGTCTTGCTGGAAGGATGATCCAAACCTTGGAATACATGGTAAGAAGATTTTATGCATATGGCCTTGAGCTTAAATATTGAAATGTATTTACCCACAATTGGTGTACTCTTTTACCAGAACTGGCATTGGAATATAAGACATCAATTCATGCCAGTACCAATTAGACTCCTGCTATTCTAGCATCATTTCCAGTGAGCTTGATAAAACCATATAAATCTAGTGATGCTGAAAGATTTCCCTTGAGAAATAAGGTCCCCCAGGTTATACCTCCTATTGTATTATCTGGTATTAAGAAAATTACCAAAGTCCTCAAGGAAAGAAAGTTGAGAACCAATAAAATGAGGGAATACCTTGTTAGGTACAGTGACCCAGCTTATGAAGATGAATGGTGAGCGGAAAAGGACATACCAGAAGCTACCAAGCTTCTCAGAAGGTTCAGGGAAACTAGAAACAACAATATTACGAGGTAATATTCTTTTTTAGGGGGAGGGAATGTGAGCCTTAGAGGTATTTTTATATACCCAAAGGACCACAAAACCCAAAATAAGATACAAATATAAATAAAATGAAATTATTTATATTATCAAAATAAAAACAAAAATATAAATACAAATTTATATACAAAATTAAAAATTTAATTATAATTTAAAACAAAAATTATATGAAATTTTAAAATTTTGAAAATGGATTTTTACTTGAAAAAATTAAGTAAAAATGAATTTCTAATGAAATTAATGAAATTAAAATATTTTTAGTAAAAAGATACATAGAATATATTATAGCTTTTTATCCAATAAATAAACATAAGAAAATTATCCCATCATTGGATTCCTCATAAAGAATAAGGTGGGGTCACCTCTGGGTAAAATTTCTGTAACTCAACTCTAAATATACTTAAATCAAGTTTTTTGTATTTTCTGTGCAAAAGTTAAAAATCTCAAAATGTTGCTTCAATTTAAATCAAATAAGGCTTTAATCTTCAATTTGTGTGTTAAAATTGAGGTGTTGTGTGTAGCTTAGAAGTTATGAGGAATTGAAGTATTTTCAATTGAAATGTCAAAATGTGTGCATGTATTACATAAGTGAACTTTAATTTACATATGAGATGTCAATTATTACAGTAAGTGTATTGTAAAGCTCAATTGAATTATATATGTAATTTAAAGTATAATACATGATAAGGAATTAAAGGAAAAATAAATTGGAGAGATTAATTTGGGGGGGAAGGAACTCTAGCTCTATAGGGGAGCCAGACCCCCAAACGCCTTGCTGACAGGCATGAGATGTCAAAATCCACGCAAAAGTTCATGACTTTTGGCCTGGAATTTAGTAACAGGGTCTGTGACTCAATTTATGATGACCTTTTGATACCAACCAGGGCAGTTTTAACTGTTGCCAAGAGGGTAAAACTACCCTTAAGTTAAAACAATCCTAGTAAAAGCAATTTTGACTGATTTCTACGCCTCTTACACACATCATGCCGTGTTTTTCAGGCTGTAGACCAGGTATTACTATAGTAATAGCTTATTAAAGTGTCTAAAATGGCTAAAACCAGCCCTTTTTTGGTCTAAACCAGGGTTCAAGGATGCCATAATTTGATTTTCTGTTGTCAGAGTGTTTTCCCCAACTGAAAAGAGTAGCTTTTTCTATTTCAGTAAGAAAATTGGTGGCCACAAAAGAATGGCTTCTTTGCCCCTCATTTCTCTTCATGTTAGAATCTTCTCCTTTTATAATTAGTTTAAACACTGTTGAACCATTCAATAAAAGCTTCCAAAAACCTTTTTTATATCATTTTAAATCTTTCAACAAAGTGAAAAATGATGATAATCATTTTTTTTAACTCTTATAATCATTTTTACCCCTTCAACCACCCCATAAGTGAATTGAAGCATCTTTCATCACTGTTAACCTTGTCACTTTGTTTCCAAATTCACTATGGTCACTTTTGGGTGTTTTTTCTCTTTAAATATCTTTTTGAATAATTTGTTCTTCAATTAGTTTCTTGCAGTTCTTTGCTCAATCAACTCCAATTGAAATTGGTCTTGAAGAAATTTCTTTTGTAGCCTTAAATATCTCTAGTAGAGTATTTCTGGATAAGCTTTTATTGTTGGTAAAACAATTAATCTTTATAATATTATTGTTTTATACTTATAAAGTGTGAGCCTTGAGGTATATTTTACATACTCAAATGGGCTAAAATTATCTTAAAGAAAAACTCTGAACTATGCATAACCCATAAGTTGTGCATATATTCAAAATTCATCATTTTTGATTTCAGAAAGGATGAATAACTTCTTATTGAGTAAGTAAAGCCATGAATTTAGGACCAGATTTGGATTCTACACAGAAATTCACCTAGGCTAGCTCCATTGAGTGAATAAGCTCAAGTTAAATCTTTGAGGTGGTAATATGGAAAATAATTCAATACCACAACATCAATACCACATAAAAGATCCGTGAACATTTTTGTTTTTCTCCATTTCAAGCCAAAATAATGGGAATGTGAGAAATCCCATGTTACATATACACTAAGAATAGTGTTATGCATGTTTTGCGCACTTAATATTATGGTATTCTTACATGAAATTTTGTTACACTCATAGTGGATATCTCACTTGAAGCTTAAATTTCTATTTTTACGTGAAAAATAGGCAAGGGGGACAAAAGGCATCAAAGAGAGCCAGGGTACCCAACTTTTGAGGCCTCTGAGACGTGGACAGCTCCAAAGCTTGGATCCATGGCTGATCTTGGCCTAATTGGTAAGCTAAAACCTTTTGGGAACTTGGTTACCACGTTACAACTACAGTAAATCATAAGAAAATAGCAAATGACCTGCTTTTTGGACATGCCAAGGAGGTAAAAAGCTACTTATACTCTTGTAACCATGTCAATTCTTAATTAATTTTCATGGATAAACCCCAAGAGAGTAATTGAAACCCTTTTTGGACTAGTATCCATTGTTTTACCTCATAGCAACCAGTCATAGACTGATATTTGCAATTCTACGTAGAAATGAGGTAAAAACTTCAAAAATTCATGAAAAATACGATTCTCAATGGATCTTTCTGACACTTTCAGGACCAATTGCAAATTGGATATTCATTATAAAAAAACTAAATAATTCTATGTTTATATGTAAAATTAAAAGTTTTACTTGGAGTCCATTTCTGTGGCTCCCATGTGAAACACAGAATCTTTTAAACTTTACAGAAAAAAAATTTTGTGATGAAATTTCCAGTAACATTGATAACTTTGAGAAATCAAGAAATATTTTGGGATAAAAGAAGATTCCCAGATTTTAATCCTTTTTTTCTTAATCATAAATGGGTTGGTAGTCACGTAGAAACCTCAATTAAGTAATCTTATGTGACAACAGATGATGCAATCAATAATCCAAAAAGGTTTATTTTTTTCTCACTCACTGGATTTTCAGTTTGCTCCATGGCACGCCTCTGTGAGCTTTCTTAACCTTAAAAGAGGCCTCCTCTTGCTGTTTTTTCCAATCATCATCACATTATTCATTTATATCATTGCTACCAACAAGTAAGTATTAGTTAAAACTTTTCTTAAATGTTTTATTCTTTGAGAATCAGTCAGAAAGACGTGAACTAATAGAAATCAACTATATATTGTTTGAGTATTTCTATAAAATCATTTTGATCCATTAAATCCACAATTCTACATCAAATCTCTCTACTTTTATCTTTAATAAGTTCTTTGGAGCATTAGTGAGTGATTTATCTTTAATTCTTAAGGTTTTTCTCTAAAATTGGTTTTCTTCAAGATTTATCTTTATAGTTATTCTTGCAAATGATAATGATATATTAAATGAATTTCATTATTTTAATAAAAGAAGTTTTTATTATTAAATTCTTCTTGTAATTGATTCTTGTAGACAATTACTTCTCACTGTTATAATTGCTAGTAGTGTATAACACCTGAAAGAAATAATTCTTTATTATTATATTTCATAAGACCAGTCATATTACTGTTGATTAAAGTAATATTATCAACAGTGCCATAGACACATCTTACATTTGGGGGCCTGGCCATGTTTTTTGAACCTTGTACCCTTAATTAATATATTTTTAAGTTCTAAAATATATTAATTTAATAATATATTTCTTTTCTCTCAATTTGAAGTTAAAATAATTTTATTTTTGAAATTGTCTTAAAATCCTTTTTATTGAGGAATTTGGTTTAATTTTATACTTTTTTTACACATGGCTTTTTCACATCCAAAAACTTATAAAATTATTCTTTGAGTTACTCTGAAGTAATTTTGATTCACAATCTTGAATTTTATTTTTTTCTTTGAAAAGAATAATTTTTTTAATATTAAAAAATAAAAATTTATAAAAAATCTGAAAAATATTTTAAAGTATAAAAAATAATTTTTTCTTTTATAATTTTTCTAGTGTCTTTAATCAAATAGTGTGCAGCTGGTAACAGACTCAGTAAGAGATATATTACCAGTCCAGAATCTGAGGACAGTATGGAAGTGCAAATTGCTAAAAGAGGCACCTTATTCAACTCTGAGAAGACTAAATTACCACCAAAAGTTGTGTTTTATCTTTATATTTTTCACTTTTTATCTTAAAATTGATGTGAAAATGGTTCATACCAGAAATAGAAGAAACTATTTAGTCCAAAAGATGGATTTGGACAAGGAAAAGGAAAGACCGAATCCAGAAGTGTCAAATCTTCCTCAAGAAAGTCACATATGGAGGATGCCAGAGTTGTCCCCCATTCCCCAAGGTCTGTACCCACACACTTTGATGCAAATTCTGAATCTGAACTGATTCATGATAATATTTTAAGGGCTGAACCACTTTAAAGTGGCAGAAATAGAAATTTATTAATGCCAATACAAAATATGGTTCAGAGAAGCCAAAGAAGGGGAGTGGGGAATATGCCCAAGCCTTTGGCAGGGGGCCATGAACTCCTACTTACACATCAAGAGCATTCTGGATCAGGAGAAGACCATAGAACTCTTAGGAGGTTGGAGCCCATTGTCTTGCACAGACAAAGTCAAAAAGATAAAGAATTGGTTGAAGAACAAAAGTCTTTTATCCATAGACCAGAAGAAGGAACTGGAAATAATTCCAGCTTTGGAGACAGAAGGCCCAGTGGCGTCTACCAGCTTCCAACCAGCTAAGAAGTGTCCAAAGAGAAGCCCAAAGGTCCTCAGAAGAAACAGAGAGGTCCCAAGAACCATCAAGGAAAGGGCAAAGCCAAAGCCAATTGGCACAGACCTTACCCACAAGGGTACAGGATTCCCAAATTGGAGCCTTCAGCTGTGGATAGTGTGTTCAATATGGCCAGTACTCTTATGGAATTTACAGCCAAAGAGCAGGAAGGATGAACAGAACATTTCCACACAAATAAAAGATGAAATACATTTTGTTCAATCCAATATTGATGCAAATATTGGTAAATGTTATGCAAAGTTAACTAAAATAACATTGGACATCAATGACTTAACAAAGAATGACAAAAAGTCTGCTGAAATGCATAATTCTGTAATTAACACACTGGAAATACTTACGAATACATGTGACAGAATTGAGAGTAAATATCAAGCTCAAATTGATTAAATGCAAGATCTTTCCATTTTAAACATTAATGATCAACTTAAAATTCTGAAAGACCATGTCTTAGAAATAGCTGAAAATACCAATCAGTTTGCTACACATATAGCAAAAAGTGACAGTGAAAGGCAGAAATTAAAGAATGAAATCATTGCAAATGTGGAAAAAATTCATGAAAGTTATGAACCACATATGCCAAGGCATTCTAAACCATTGACTGAAGAAAAACATTTTGTTAAAGGAAGTTTGACCCCACTCTTAGGAGAAAATGTTATCCCTGCAAAAGATATTCCCAAATTGGAAGAATGGACAACATTCTCTGGTGAAGGTGAATACAACCATATTGAGTTCATCATAGCTATTGATATGTTGCAGGAAGACTTTAATATACCTGATGAAATTATAGTGGGAAATGTACACTGTCTGTTTACCAAAACTGCAAAGAAATGGTACTACAAGATGAGAATAGATCATGGAAAACATGACTGGTCTTGGTGGAAATCTGAAGTGATTACCAAATGGGCCAATAATTCTTGGAGGTTTAAAATGGAAAATGTGTTTGAAAATTCCATTTTTAACCCAGAAGAAGATAAACCAATTACTTGGTTCTTCAAGCAAAAAGACAGATTATCTGCTTTACAGCCAGATATGTCTGACACTATAGTTAATATGAAAATATTATGAAAGTGTGGAGGAGAACTGGAACATTCTATCAAAAGCAGATCTGTAGAACCCTGTTCAACAGAAGACTACATTGATGCAATGGAAGATATCATTACCAGAAAAAGAATTGGTAAAACTTGGACTAAAATCCCTATAGAATCCAAGATAATCTTCAAGTTTCCCAACGAGGACAGAAAACCTGAGAAACCTCTCTTGAAGTGTCATAAATGTGGGAGCACTTCACATTTGGCCAACACTTGCATCAAAAAGACAAAAATAAATGAAGTTCAAGTCATTGAAGAAGCTCAGTGTACTGAAGGAAAAGAAGAGTCTGACCTAGATTCTGCAGTCTCTGAGGATACACCAGTAGAGGACTATACCATTGGAAACATTACAGCTTTCTTCAAGGTCACAGAAGTCCATACTCACTTACCACAGTACAGTGAGGACTGTCATAACCTGATCAATATTCAAGATGCTCAAATGTGTAAGACCAAACATGCCAGAGGAAAGGTTTATACTGCTGGAGCATCTTGTATCACATCAATTCTGATGAATGGTATTGAAGCCAAAGTAAATTTGGATACAGGGGCATTTTGCACTGGTGTGGGCAAGGATTATCTCCAAGTTATACTTCCTGAATGGTAAAACCATCTTTTACCAATAGAAGGTGTACAATTCAGTAGTGCCAGTAACAATATGTACCCTTTGGGCATATTGGAAATTAATATTGTGTTCCCACACCCTGCAGGAAGCATACGAATGAAGACAGAGATAATAATAATGGACAATTGCACATCTCAACATATCATACTTGGAAATGATTACCTGAAAATTTATGTTTTTGACATCAATAACTATAAAGACAGATATTTTACAATTGGAGAAAAGAACAGACAAAAATTTGCTTTTTCCAATATGACAAAACAAATATCAAATATATCTTCTAAGAAAGATACTTATAAAGAGGAATTTGTGTCTAATCAGCTTGTTGAAGCACAAGTTAATCCATCATTGTCACCAAAGATGAGGAATGAACTTATTGATGTGTTATACACATACAATAATTCATTTTCCTCTGATAATGAACCATTAGGTGCTATAAAAGGACATGGAGTTGATATTACTCTTAATATTAACAGACCATATCCTCCAGTACTTAGAAGACCAGCTTATCCAGCCAGTCCCTGAGCTAGAGAAGCCTTGGAAAAACATATCCAGGAGTTAATCCAACTTGCTGTACTAAGGAAAGTAGGCCATAATGAGGAAGTTGAAGTGACAACACCTGTTATTCTTCCTTGGCATAATGATAAATAAAGAATGGTTGGAGATTTTAGAGCATTGAATACCTACACAGCTCCAGATAGGTATCCAATTTCTATAATTCAAGAAACCTTGACCCAATTGTTCAGAGCCAAGTATATAACATCAATGGATGCATTGAAAGGCTTTCACCAAAATGTTTTGACTCCTAAACCCACTGTGGTATTTATGAGTATCTTAGAATGCCATTTGGTATTAAAAATGCACCATCTCATTATCAAAGAATGATGAATACCATCTTCCCCACAGAGTTATTTGAAATATGGCTTATCATTTATATTGATGATATCATCATATGTTCTGATTCATGGTCTTTGCACCTTGAAAGACTTGCAAGAGTACTTCACAAAGTTTCAGAAGTGAACATGAGAATTTCACCCAAGAAATGCAATTTTGGTTTTGAAGAGCTCAAAGCATTAGGACATATTGTTTCTGGGTTAAGCTTGGGTATTGACAAAAATAAAGTAGCAGCAGTGTTACTTAAGCCAATACCCCATAATAGGAAAGAAATGATGTCTTTTCTAAATTTTGCTAGTTATTATAGACAGCACTTGAAAGACTTTGAAATTCTATCCAAGTCACTGTACAGAATCTGTGATCAACAGATAGTATTTGAGATGACGCAGGAGAGAATTAAAGCTTATGAGAAGATAAGGAAAGCCCTTACAGAAGCACCTTTACTCCTCATGCCTGACTGGAATATACCTTTTAAATTGTACATTGATGCATGTGGAGATGGATTAGGGGCAGCCCTTCATCAAGTCCAAATTATTGATGACAAACCTACAGAAGGACCAGTTTGTTACATCTCAAGACAAATCAAACCAACAGAAGTCAGATATGGTGCAAGCCAAATGGAGTGCTTATTTTTGGTATGGGCACTTGAGAAATTACACTATTATCTTTATGGCAGTGTTTTTGAAGTGATAAATGACTGTAATGCCGTGAAATCACTTCTTAACATGAAAAATCCCAATAGACATATGCTAAGATGGCAAATAGCCATTCAGGAATATAGAGGAAACATGACTATATTTAATAAAGCAGGAAACATTCACAGGAATGCTGATGGACTTAGCAGGTGGGAATTAGCCAACACTCCTGATAACCCACCTTATGTACCTTTGGAAGCTGAACCACAGATTCCAATTGAAGGAATTAAAATAACTGATCTTGGGACTGAAATCTTTGAAGAAGTCAGAGAATCATATAAGAAAGACAGGAATTGCCATATCTTGACTTCTTAATTAGATGAAGACTGCAAAAATACATCCTTAGTCAATGCACTGGATGAAGTTTGGAAAAATTCCTATTCTGAAGGAAGATTTCACTTGTTTGATGGGATTATTTACCATATAACCAAACATTCCTGTATTATGACATTATGTAGCAGATAGCTTATCAATACCATTCTTCATTAATGCCATGATAGCATATATTCTGGACACCTGTCAGAGGACAGAACACTTGAAAAAGTGAAGAACTGTGCATGGTGTCCAACTTGGAGAAAAGAAACCATTGAATATTGCCATACCTGTGACAGATGTCAAAAAGAAAACAGGAGTACAGGCAAGAAATTTGGACTTATGATCCATATTCAAGAACCAAAATCCCCTTGGGAGGTTTCTCACATTGATTGGGTCACAGCACTTCCTCCAAGTGGTGAAAAACGTTATAATGCTTGTTTAGTCATTGCAGACAGATATAGCAAAACTCCCATATTTGTACCATGTAATAAAGATGACACTGCTATGGATACAGCTCTTCTTCTATGAAGTAGAGTTGTTTCTCATACAGGATTATTTAAGAATATCATGAGTGACAGAGATCCCAAGTTCACATCTGCACTTTGGACCAATCTTCATAGATTGTTTGGGACTAAGTTATCATTCTCTACAGCATATCACCCTCAAACAGAGGGGCTAGCAGAGATAATGATTTAAACTTTAGAGGACATGATCAGGAGATTTTGTGCTTATGGGTTAGAATTCAAAGACTCAGATGGCTTTACCCATAACTGGTGCACTCTTATACCTGCATTAGAATTGGCATATAAGAAATCAATCCATTTTTCCACAGGTCAAACTCCTGCTATGTTAGAAAAAGGATGGAATCCAAGACTCACAGCAGACATACTGAGGAAATACTTGATTGTCATTCATCCTACAGCTTCCAGCTTCAAGTTAATGCTTGATAAAGTGAAACATAATGCAGAACAAAGTATGAATGAATCTTTTGACTATGCGAAACAGAAGTGGGAAAAGAGTCACAAAGTACCAGACTTCAAAGTAGGGGACTTAGTTCTAGTTTCAACCTCGAATTTTAATAATATCAAAGGCCCAAAGAAACTTCAAGATTCTTATGTAGGACCTTTTTTTATTGTAGCCTTACATGGAACCAATGCAGTTCAAGTGGAATTGAGTGGTGAATTGGAAAATAAACACCCCACTTGTCCAGTCAGCTTGATAAAGCCTTATTAACCAGCTGACAAAGAATTGTTTCCTTTGAGGAACCCAACTCCTTTAACTGTACCACCAGTGGAACAAAATGAAGACAAAAAGATAAAGAAAGTCATTAAAGAAAGGAGGCTTAGATGTAAAAATCAGAGAGAGTATCTTGTCAGATATAGAAATCCAGTACATGAAGATGAATGGCTGGCAGAATCAGAAATACCTGACTCAGATAAACTCTTAAGAAGATTTAGACATTACAGAAGGACACAAGCCTGAATATGTCTATAAATATGCTTGAAATAACTCGATATGAGTAATGTAAAGAGGTTGGACAGTGGCATTAACCCCCCTTTGGGGATTTTCTTCCTTATACTATTGATGAAATTTTAGTACAATTTTATTTTTTGGTGGGAGGGAATGTGAGCCTTGAGGTATATTTTACATACCCAAATAGGCCACAATTATCCTAAAAATAAATTCTGAACTATTCACAACCCATAAGTCATGCATATATTCAAAATTCATCACTTTTGATTTCAGAAAAGATTAAGAACCTTTTATTGAGTAAGTAAACCCATGGATTTAAGGCCAGATTTGGTTTCTACACAGAAATTCACCTAGGGTAGCTCCATAGAGTGAATAAGCTCAAATTAACTCTTTGAGGTGGTAATATGGAAAATACTTCAATACGACATCATCAATACCACATAAAAGATCCGTGAACATTTTTGTTTTTCTCAATTTCACGCCAAAATAATGGGAATGTGAGAAATCCCATGTTACATATACACTAAGAATAGTGTTATGCATGTTTTGGGAACTTAATTGTATGGTATTCTTACATGATAATTTGGTACACACAGAGTGGATATCTCACTTGAAGCTTAAATTTATATTTTTACCTGAAAAATAGGCAAGGGGGACAAAAGGCAGCAAAGAGAGCCAGGGTACCCAACTTCCAAGGCCTCTGAGATGTGGAAAGCTCCAAAGCTTGAATCCATGGCTGATCTTGGCCTAATTGGTAAACTGTAACCTTTTGGGAACTTGGTTACCATGTTACAACTACAGTAAATCATAAGAAAATAGCAAATAACCTGGTATTTTGATGTGCCAAGGAGGTAAAAAGCTACTTAGACTCCTGTAACCATGTCCATTCTTAATGACTTTCCATGGATAAACCCCAAAAAAGTAATTAAATCCCTTTTTGGACTAGTATCCATTGTTTTACCTCATAGCAACCAGTCTTAGACTGATATTTGCAATTCTACATAGAAATGAGGTAAAAAGTTCAAAAATTCATGAAAAATACAATTCTTGATGGATCTTTCTGAGACTTTCACCACCAATTACAAACTGGATAATAAATATAAAAACTAAAAAGAAGTATAATTTTATATGTAAAATTCAAAGTTTTACTTACAGTCCATTTTTGAGGATTCCTCATGAAACACAGAATATTTTAAAATTTACAGAAAAAACATTCTGTGATGAAATTTCCAATAACATTGATAGCTTTGAGATATCAATGATTATTCTGAAATAAAAGAAGATTTACAGATTTTACTCCTTTTATTCTTAACCATAAATGGGTTGGTAGTCATGTAGAAACCTCAATTAAGTAATCTTATGTGACAACAGATGATGCAATAAATAATCCAAAAAGGTTTATTGTTTTCTCACTCACTAGTTTCTCAGTTTGCTCCATGGCATGCCTCTGTGAGCTGCCTTAGACTTAAAAGAGGCCTCCTATTGCTGTTTTTTCCAACCATCATCACATTATTCATTTATATCATTGTTACCAACAAGTAAGTATTAGTTAAAACTTTTCTTCGGTGTTTTATTCTTTGAGAATCAATCAGAAAGACGTTAAATAATAGAAATCGGCTCTATATTGTTGTAATATTGCTATAAAATCATTTTGATCCATTAAATCCACAATTCTACATCAAATCTCTCTACTTTTATCTTTAATAAGTTCTTTGGAGTATTAGTAAGTGATTTATCTTTAAATCTTAAAGTTTTTCTATAAAACTAGTTTTCTTCAAGAGTTATCTTTATAATTATTCTTTCAAAATATAATTATATATTGAATTAATTTTATTATTTTAATAAAAGAAGTTTTTATTACTAAATTCTTCTTGTAATTGATTCTTGTAGACAATTACTTCTCACTGTTATAAGCACTAGTAGTGTATAAAACATGAAAGAAATAATTCTTTAATTATTTAATTGTGGTTATAATAATTCTTTATTATTATATTTCATAATAACAGTCATAGTACTGTTGATTAATAGTAATATTATCAACAGTTTTATAGACACATCTTACATAAAGTTAGCAAGAATAGAACTGGCGTGTTTTCTCTTAAAAATACTATTTCATACTATTTTTAATCATTTTTTACCTTATACAAATTTTGAGGACAAGAAAAGTACTTGATTTTTAATCAAAGTTTCATATCCACACCTTACAGCTTTTGACAGTTTTACTATGTAGGAACTCAAGAGCAGCATGAGGAAGCCTTTTCTGGTGGAGAAAAGGTCCCTTTTTATCTTACATTGCGTGAAAAAGCCCTCTAGACCTTGCCACATAAAGGAAGTAAAGATTTTCACTTCCAAGGACTGGCTTGTGGTTTTCACAAGGCCTTTATAGCCCTTATTGGGCTCAGATGTGGCTTTGAAACCACATCTGGGAAGTTTTGACCAATACAGGGTGAAGATTTTCATCTGGGGACCACATAGCACTCTTCCGGTGTGTATGAGACATAGAATGTTGTACAGAGCCTGTACAGGACCCCATTATTGACCAAACTATGAGGTATTGAAGTATAAACAGGATTTATGTCTGTTTGACACCTCATAATCATAGTTATGGGAGAATATCCCACAGCAAGGCTGTATTGGTCTAAGTGTGCAATTTGGACCTTAAAACTGCCATAACTTTGTTGGTTTTTGGGATATCAAGGTCAAAGCTGGTTCATTGTGTAGCCCTGGAGCAGACCTACACATTGGTACCTCATTTGGCATGGCTATCATTAAATATGGAAAAGCTATGCTATATACAAGATTTTTTGTACATATGTATGATTTACTTGAAATCTGTATGGGACTTGTTTGCCCCATAGCTTTTGTTCTAGATGAGATATGTTGAAATGGAGGGAACCATCAGATAGCCTTGATTGTGCCCTTTGCAAACAGACCCCACTTCAGGTATCTCACACTAAAACTGTAGAAATTAGATTTGTCAGGGTGAGTCTATATAGTAGCTATAAAATGTAGTTACAAGCTAGTATTATGACTGTGAAATGTCAAAAACAAATAAAATTAAATCTTCAGGTCCTACTACTACGTGGTAACAGTGGTGATGAGTCTATTGAGGACCTGGGTTGCAATACTCTAATATCTTTGACTGTAAAGAAGTACTACAATAATTACATTCTAATTATATTTTTAATAATAATTCTAAGGACACTACTGATTGATAACAGTTTTGTCACGTAAGAATATGGATAATAAGATAAGATGATGGGTTTTCAAGGAAAAAACCCTTCCTTTTATATCTTTCAAGACTGTCAAGAGTTATTAACTCTTCACACGTCAGAGGAGTGAAAATATTCACTCCAATGATCAATCTGTGGTTCTGGATCATCAATTCTGACGTCAATAGAGGCAGAATTGTTGTTTTGGAACCACAAATGATCATTCTGGATCAATACAGGGTGGAAAAACTTTTCACCTGCCACGTCAGCACTTGGATGACATTGTTCTGGTGTCTGTATGATCAATAATGATGATTTTAGAGAGGTTATATCTTCATAAGTATATTATTTTAAGTATGAGAGCAATACTGTTTGATACAAGTTTGATACAGTCATGTATTGCTAGAAAAACTTTCCAATCAAGATATCTCAGTCACTTCTTAAGATATCAGGAAACAAAGAGCACAGAATTGAAGGGCTTAATGAGCTCTTCAATTTGGTATGCTTTATGTTTACCCTTCTTTAAAATAGCAAAAGCTATAAGGGTTTTAAGTTTTTGGATGTATTTTTGTACATCAGTATGAGGCTTCAAAAACTTCCATACCAGATAACTTCTTCAATTTGGAAGATATCTGTATTCTGATGAGACAGTCTTGTAGGGCTTGATTAGCTCTACAGTTTGGTATATTACACTGTACAGTTGTATGAGTGTATGCCAAAGATACAGGGGTTTGTTTACATTGTTGTTTTCAGAATATCTGTATTTTGGTTGTTAAACCTTTGAACCAAGATCCCTCAGTCAATTTAGGAGATACAGAGGTCTAAGGTGTCTCCAATTAAAGCTCTTGCTTAGATATTTAATTTGGTTATACCTTTGTACAGTTTTGTAGAAGCCCTCTTTGACTTTCAGGGGGGTCTTTGTTTTAAAATGAAGGTCATATGGTATCTCCAGTTGTAGTGGTGTTACAGCAACATGGATGATACCTTTGTGTAGCTTTCTATGTGAGCTTTAAGAAAAATACCATTCTGGTATATAATAACCTAAATATGCATAAGTTAGATGAGAGGTGAAAATAAGGGTTTTGACTTGTTTATTCTCCTCTAGGTTTCCTTATTCTGTTTGGATAAGGTTGGTGTTTAATTTAAGAGGAGTTTTTTCCTCTTCTTTATGTTCTGTATTGACTATTTTTGTTCAATACTTATCCTACCATTATCTATGGTATGTTGGATGTCATGCTAGTGCTCTGTTTTGAGTCACAGGCTGACAAGATTAGAGGTGAATGTTTTATTCACCCTTATTTGACCTTATTTTGGCCATAACCTCTGCAATTCTGGTGCTAGCTCAATTTGACTATTACAATTGGATAGAGCTGACTTATATCTTTGACCTGAATACCCATTTGATGTGGTTAAGCCTCTTCCTCTGGATTTCAGATGAGAGGTGAAAAACAAGGTTTATGCTCAGCAACAACATTGAACAGGAATAACTTTGATATTCCTTGTGCTATGATGGTAGGGCTTGTATCTTTGGAAAGAGGTGAGTTTCCTCTTTGCTTTGATACTTTTTGAGCTGGTTTGGCTCAGCTCCATGTTTTGGTGGTATCTTGGCTCTACCATTGGTTTATGGTATTTGGCTGTCATGCTTGTTCTCTGGTTTTGAGTCATAGGCTGACATACCCTCCCTCTAAAAAAGGCTCATCATTGATGAGACTTTTCAGTCCTCTGAGAGGCCCTGGATCTCCTTAGATGAAGGTTCCCATTGGGTATGGAATCTTCCGCCAACATTTTTCTGTATCTGCTTACTGGCCTTTAAATCTGACCAAGTATTGTCTCTGGTCTTTACCATTCAGTCTAATCTTCCTGGCCTTTGTGATTTGCTTCACAGGGAAAGGGGAGTCTTCCACTTCCACTATTTTTGGTGGAGTGCAATTTCTCTTCCTGGAGGGGAACTTGTCCTCCTCTGTCTGGAAGTATGGCTTAACCAAACTCACTGGGATTACTGGGTGTTTCCTAGGAATTTCCTCTGTTAGTTTGACCTCCACTGAATTTTTCCCTATCAGCTTAATGATAGTTAATGTCCCTACAAATGAGTCTCTAAATTTCTTTTGTCCCTTCAGATTGTTGAAGTTAAGTGTGGACATTAGCACTTGGTCCCCTTCTTTAAAGTCAGGTTCCATGTGCGATTTGTCCCACCTGTGTTTGTTGTGTTCTTTTTCTGCAGCTATGCATTTGACAACCGCCTCACCAGCCTTCTTCAATATATCATGGAGGTCATTGGCTGTTGGGTGGATGGTTAGAAGATTCTTCTTCAAGTGATCCACAGGCGATAGGGGATTCCACCCTTTTTCTACCAGTGAAGGTGATTTCCCTGTGGTAGATGCTGACTAGTGTTATAAGGCAGTTGGAATGCTGGTAGAAGAGTAACCCAGTCATGGTTTTATTCTTCATGGTCCTTGTATTCCATGCCATATGCACAGAACCTCCTAAGGATATCCTCCATGGTATGGATCATCCTTTCAGCTAGGCCATCTTTTTGTGGATGTTAAGCTGTAGAAAATTCAAGCTTTTTATTTAGCATTTCATAGAGGTTGGTCCAAAATTCTGCTGTGAATTTTGGGTCCCTGTCACTGATGATGATTTTTGGGACTCCACATATTGATATGATGTTATTCCATGATAACAATGCTGTGTCCATTGCTGTGTCTTCCTTATGACATGGTAGGCACCTCACAGGTTTGCTATACCTATCAACTATGACTAGGCTGGCATTGAAATTTTCTTTGTCTCCTAGGCCAGGTCCTGTCACCCAGTCCATGTTGATGATTTCCCATGGGTGTTTAAGTTCTTCTATGTGTTGAAGTAGCCCATACTTTTTCCCATGTTTCCCATTTGCCTTCTGGAATCTTTCACAAGTATTTATATATTCACTTAACTCTTGTTCCCATTGGGGCCACCAAGCTGGGCTTGCTTCCCTTTCCTTGGTCCTTTTTTCACTCATGTGTTCCATATAAGGGAATTCATGGCATTCCTTCTAGATCAGGGATATATGGTCCCTGTCTACTACTGTCAGTGCACTTGTGTTTTTCTCTCTATGGTAGAGCAGGCGATCTATAAGGGAAAACTTGTTGTCCTTATAGTCCTTCAACCAGGGATCCTCTAAATGGGATTCCGGTTATGGGCTCCTGTACTTCTGTTGAAGGAGTTGCAACTGTATTCCACACTGTTGGTGTTTGGAATATGTCTTTATTATGCAGCTGTGGGGAGCATATTCCCAATATGGGAGTTTCTGTTACTACTGAATCAGTGTCTCCACTGTCTGGGGTACCAATTTCTGGTGCCCATTCAGAAAATCTGAAGTTTTTCCTCCTATCTATTTCCATTAAATGGATAAGTATCTTGGCTGCCACTTCAGGATCATGAGCTAGATTGCTTTGACATTGTCCAGTGGCCATCTGCTTTGGTGAGGCTTTTGCCTTATTTTTACATAATGGTCATATTGCTGTTATACTCTTGGATGGCTATTTGCCACCTCAGCATGTGTCTATTGGTAGTCTTCATGTTTGGTAAAGACTTCAAGGCTGTGAAGTCTGTGCAGACTCCAAAGACTTCACCCTCCAAATAATAGTGGAGTTTCTCCAGAGCCCAGACTAGGCATAGGCATTCAGTCTGTGTGGCCCCATACCTGGCTTCTGAATCTTTCAGTTTCCTAGAGATGTAGCACCTCACACCCTCTCTTAGTTCACCTTCTACAATTTGTCTCTGGTGAAGGGATGCCTCTAAGCCTTGGCTACATGCTGAATCTATGCATAACTTGAATGGTAGTTCAAAATCAGGTAAGATGAGCACAGGTGCATTAATGAGCTCATGTTTTATCCTCTCATATGCATCCCACCTTTCCTTGGTAATTTCAAAAACTACATCTTTGAACATAACGTGTATAGACTACTAGCTATGTGGGAAATATTTTTGATGTTGTTTCTGTAGTAGCTGTCAAACCCAAGGAAAGATTGCATCTCTTTGATGTTTGTTGGTACTGGCTTTAGCAGTACTTCTGCTACTTTGTTCTGGTCTATTACCAGACTAAGACCTGAGACTATGTGTCCCAGGGCCAGTAATTCTTGTTGGCCAAAATTTCACTTTTTAAGTGAAATTTTTGATTGGTATGCACTTACTTAGTACTCTGTCAATGTATCCAAAAATTCAATAATTACTGAAGTATAAGTAATAATATCTTAAAAAAGGTACAAAACCTCATTTATCTCAGAAACAAATGAAACAACATGTGAAATAAATTGTACCATTGGATTTGCCATAAAAATATACACATAAAACAACTAAGAAGATGATCTCTCAAGTAAATACTTAAGGAATTAAGCTGAATATATGCACTTTTTGGTCAACACATATATTCATGGTTTTTAGCTAATATCTCTTGAAATATACAAGATAGAGGTATACGCCGACAATAAAGTCACCATGTAATTACTTTAGAAGGACAGATATGAACTTTATTTCACAGGTTATAAACAAGGTTAAAACTTGTAATGGATTATGGAATAAAATCAATAGAGCTGTTGACCACTTTGTTGTGAAAGTGGTCCAAACTTAAAAAAAAGTAGACAGTCAGATTCTACTAGCTCTTACATGGAGAATGACGTAATTGTTATTATAATATTTGAGGTATAACCCCTTGAAATCATGGTTTGAAGTTCGAAATACTAAATTTCGACAGAAAAGATGAGTTACAAGGAAAATCACCAAAAATAGAGTTTGGATGATGTAATGAAATTCTCTTAGCAGTTTAATAATAACATGCCAAGCTATCAGAATCCACTCTCATAATAGCTGTAATGTGTATAACTTAAAAGTTATCAATGATTAAAGTTTAAGCTTAAATTTGATGATTTATGATCACTCACTGTAATCATATTTTAAGTTTAACAGTCATATAAGTGATAAAACTGATTAATACTATTAGATTATGATTAATACTAATAAAATCCACGAAGCTTAGTCTTCTGCCAAGCCTATGATGTCATTAAACTTAGAGTTATAGTGATAACTCTAAATAATGGCGTAATGGTGATATAAGATGGTTTGATCATGATGTAATCATCACCAAAACTTAAAATATTATTCATTTCAAGTAGAAAGCATCAGTACACGTCTACTAGAAGCCTTCTGGACTCTATAAGGGAGGTATTTGCTATAAATAGAGCTCTTTTTACTCTATTTTCCCCTCAAACGCATCAAAATATTAAAACAATTGAATTAAAAGTTAAAGTATTTATTCTTTATATATAAATATATTATATTATCAAAGGAAAAAGGTAATCTTATTATAATCATCATCTTTGATGTGATTACTTTAAATTGTTCCATTGTTTTGTTAAATTTCACTTAAAAATCTCAAATCCACGTAAAATCAAGATAATTGGTAATTTCCCTTAATTTGTATTGTAAATACAGTTTAAATAAGCTGTATTTATATTATTTGGCGTAAAATAGCTCAAAATTATCATATTAAGTGTTAAAAGTAGGTTATTTCCTCTTATTATAATAATATTCTCTCTATTATTACTTTAATAATTCTTTAATTAATATAAATAGTATTTATATTAATTGATAACTTTAATATTAGTAATACTAATGTTATCAATTGGTTTTTGTTAATAAAAAACAATTTTTTTATGCCTTTATTATTTGTTGGTCACAATAATAAAGTGCTTTTGAATATATTAATTACTATATATTAAGATATTCTTTTATTATATTTTTCAATAATATAATTATCTTTACACCTTAATTAGAATAATTCTTTAATATTAAAATATTTTTTATCTTATTTACATCATTTATAAGGACATTCAGAGTACAATAAGTAAAATATTAGTAATCTTTACTTATTGTGTCATAGTCAAACCTTACATTTGGGGGCCTGACCATGATATTTACTTGCAAAGACCTTTAAAAGGAAGATTCTAATTGGGTTTATCCAATAATAAATTATAACTATGATCATAAAATTATATAATAATTTTATATTTATTGATTTTAAAAGCTATTGAGGCTTTTGGAACGCAATTTTACTGTCTTACACATGGTTTTTCACATCCTTAGACTTACAAGAACTTTCTTTGAGTGAATTTAGTGATTAAAAAAGATATTGATAGATTCAAAATAATTTTATATTATAAATTAAATTCATAAAAGAATCATATTCATTCTTATTTTATTCTTTAAAAAACATAAAAAATAGTAAAAAATATTGCTAACCAATAAATAGAAGTTATTTTATTCATTTCATTTTTTCAAAGATATAAAAGCAATTTTTCCATGGAAAATTGCCATATCTTACCAAAAAATAACACTTGGTATATAAAAGACTTACATTTATTTGTCTTTTTCAGTGTTTTAAGACAATCCAACAGAAAACAACCAAGCCACTGTTGTCAGATTGGTGGAAAAAGCTTTCCCAGGTTCTCCAATACAAATTGTCATTAAGAAAAAGAAAGCTAACAAATTACACTTTCCAGGACCCACTATTCAGGACTCTGAAGGTGAGTACCTCATTTATAAATTTCCATAAGAAGAATTCTTGTCCTGAAATCCTCTTATTTCTTATTCCTTAAATCATGACTACCAGAAGAGGCTCCCAATACTCCATCCAATCAGATGGAGCTGGACTCAGAGGTAGAATTGATTCCTAAAATGGGGAAAGAAAGGGCAATATCCCCAGTGGAATGGAATCCACACAAGGAAAGTGCCTTATACCAAAGGCAAGTACCAGAAATGCCCATGATATGTGAACCAGCATTAGAACTAAGTATGAGTAACTAAAACAGGTACAGATCACATTCAGAGGTCTCAGATAGACATTTACCTGAGCCAGTAAAAGCAGTACTACACAGTGTACAAAGACAAGTACTGGGAAATGTTGCCTCAAATACACCAAGGAGTGATGAACTCCTGGCACATCCTCAAAAGGTTCCTCAAAGAAGAGGAAATAGTGAGATACTCCAATGGATGGAATCCACTATCATCCAAACCTCAAATCAAAAATATCAAGGAGTACCATGCCAAAAAGAAGGAGGCATCCCAGGAAGAAGCGCCTGTAGCTTCTACCAGCAAGCCCCAAGCCAACCCACTTCCCCAAGAAGGGAAGAAGAAAAAGAAAAAGAATTTGAGAAGAGCATATCCCCCAAGCTACAGGATTCCAAAAATCCAAAAGGATGCCATGGACAATGTCTTCAACATTGCCAGAACCTTGATGGAATTCAAGGACAAGGAGGAACAAAGAATGAGACAACCTCATTCCTAAAGAAATAACCCTGTCCCCAGATGTTGTAAATACTTTTACAGAAATTAAGAATAGTATATTACCTCTAAAATAAATTCAGAATAGTTTATTATCATTAAAAGAAATAAACAATAATTCAGCTTCTTTAACAAAAATTGTTGTACAAAACAAAAAAGAAATTGACAACATTAAATTCATTGTTTAAAATAACAAACCAAAGGTTTTAATTGACAATACTGAAAAATTAATACAAGGACAACAAGAATCGTATAAATACATAAAAGATATCAAAGATAAAACTTTAACAATCAATTATGATGTGAGTATTGACAATCTTACAGAAAAATTAATCCAATTAAGTATTTCTGTAGGAAAATTTGAAGAAAAGACTTAATCACACCAGAAATTACTTTTAGACCATGTGGAAGATGTGATGAAGCAAGAATGCATCTGAAAGATGATATTCAAAGTGAAATGAGGCTTATCACTGAAAAAATGGTTAAAATTAATGAGGCTAACTCAAATATGCCGAAGTTATCAACTCCATTTTCTCAAATAAGAAGCCCTGTTGAACCAAAAGAGGAATTAACAAATCCATTTATAACAGACTTGAGTCACCACGACAATAACCAAGTCTTAATGAAGGAAGCACCTCAATTAAAAGAATGGCCACCACTCACAGGACAAGGTGAATATAACCATTTGTCATTTATTAAAACTATTGAAATCTTACAAGAAGATTATGCCATACCAGATTAATTGATCACTGCAAGATTACACTCACTGTTTGAGAAATCTGCAAAAAGTTGGTATTATGGCAAAAGACAAACAAATGGCAAAAATACCTGGTCTTGGTGGAAACAAGAAATAATCACCAAGTGGGATAATGATGCCTGGAGGTACAAAATAGAAAATGCATTTGAAAACTCCTTCTTTGACCCAGACAAAGATAAACTTTGGCTTGGTTCTTAAAACAAGTTGAATGATTTAATGCACTGTACCCACAAATGTCACAAAAAATGGTACACATGAAAATACTTAAGAAATTTGGAGGAGAATTGGAACATGCCCTGAGAAGCAGGTTTATAGAACCATGCTCCACAGAAGAGTATATCAATGGAGTAGAAAACATAGTGGTAAGAACAAAAACTGGCCAAACTTGGAAAGAATTGGACATCAAAAGTCCAAATAAGCCATTTATCAAAAAAGATAAATCAAAAGAAGCTTTCAAAACCAATACATCCATTATTAATGAGCAAATAAAATGCCACAAATTTGGAGATATTGGACACTTAGCCAATAATTGCCTTAAAAAAGCAAAATTCAATGAAATTGTGCAAACAGAGGACCACAATGATAAAGAAGAAGAATCTGATTCTGAAAAAGACACTGAAGAATCAGAAGCTTATGAAAGTGATAAAATTAATATAATTAATGCACCAATTAATAATATTGAGTTAATATATGAAGTACTAGATGTCAATTCAAACTTACCACAAGTTGGAACATCTGATACAAACCTCACAAATATACAAGATGCTAAATTGTATAGAACCAAATCAGCAAAAGGGATGGGATATACAGCTGGAAAATAAATTATAAGTATTTCCATGGTGGGAAACCAAGAGGCAAAAGTGAACCTAGATACAGGAGCATATTTTACCTGTGTTGGTAAAAGTTATTTAAGAACAATTGTACCAGATTGGGAAGAAAAACTTATACCAATACAAGGATTCAAATTTAGTAGTGCAAGTGAAAGAATGAAGCCCCTTGGTATAATTGACTTAACACTCATTTTTCCTCATCCTTCACAATGTATCAGATTGAAAGTAGAATTTGTAGTAATGGATAACTGCACTAGTAACCATTTTATACTTGGAAATGACTACTTGTCAATTTATGTAATAGATATCTTTAACCAAAAAGATATATATTTTATCATATGTGACAATAAAAGCCAAACATTTGGCTTTATTAATAATAAAAGACAAATAAAAGTTGTCAAGAATGAAGAAAAAGGCCCAGAAATGGATTCTTTCATAACTGAACAGCTAAAAGAGGCAGAATTTAATCATGAATTAACAGTAAAAATGAAAGAAAAATTGATTCACCTCTTATTTAAATATAAAAATTCCTTTTCAACTGACAAAGAACCACTAGGTGCCATAATTGGACATGAGGTAAACATAATTCTTAATGTAGAAAAGCCTTATCCACGTCAATTGAGAAGACCAGCTTATCCAGCCAGCCCAAGAGCCAGAGAAACTTTAGAGGTGCACATTAAAGAACTAATGCACCTTGGAGTACTGTCAAAGGGGCTCTTTGAAGTGAAGAGGGCCTGGCACTCAGTAAACTGGGACTCACTTATGGAGGGCTCAGGATATGGTAAGAAAGAAATACACTTAAGAGTGTTAAAAGATGAATTACTAATGAAAGAAATATGAGAAAGCAGCAACAAAAGAAATAAGAGTAAAGAATAAAAGAGCCAACCACAAAAAAGTCCAAGTCCACTGTTTCAACCTGTCAGAATGAAGAGAGAAGGGTTGATAAGGATATGGCCACAAAACTCATACTCTACAGGTGAAGAAAGAAAATGCCAAGCCTAACTCAACATTAAATAAATATAATACCCAAAAGGAGGATAATAATATTCATCAGATTATAAATAAACTAAATTAATTAACTGGGGAAAGGTTCCCAGGGGGGAGAAAGAGGGGCTGGTATATGTGAGAATCACCAGCCCTGATCCAGAGAGAGAATTTTCATGAGAGGATTGAATGATTGAATTGAGTCTGGCCAATACAGGTACTGTACAGTTGTACAGAACCTGTACAAGAGGTGTGGTGGAGTTGAGTGATCATACAGTTTCATAATGGTGTATCCAAACTGTATTGGGTGAATCCAACCTGTACAGATGTTGACAGGCTGTATTTAAGTACCAAGCTGTATGCATGTTTCAGCAAGGAAGATTGCTGAAACTGAATGCTCATGAAAATAGTGGATCTGCTGATTTGAGGTGTTTGAGTGGGTGTATTAATGAACACCCTTACCCCTGATGAGTGGTTGTTACAGTATCTTCCTCTTGAAACTGGTGGGCTCCTAAACACCATAATACCCTGCCACTGTTGAGTGGCATCTCAATATCCCCACATTTTTTTCAAAAAAATTCCTTTTAATTTTCATTTCCTCTTGACCATTATCCTGAAAATTGTTTTCCAATTCTTCCCTGTCAAATTAACTTGATTCCCCCTTCTTTCAATTTTTGAGTAAGTATTCCACTTTGAAATATGCTTCTTTTCTTCCGATTCAATAAATATTTTGTCCTTGGGGTGTATCCCAAAAGGATGGCCATTGAGCTCTTTTTCTCAAAAAATGATTCCAAATGAGTATATGAATGTATACTCATTTGTAAAGGCCCTATTGAAAATGTCTTGAAATAAGGTTTCTGGTCCCCATTGGCCTTGGAAAGGCCTCCATTTGCCTTCCCATAGTATTTTGAGCCTTGGCCCTTCCTATGGTGATTCTTAATGAATTTTGGTTTTATGGCCCTTTTGCCCTTTTTTGGGTCTTGGGTGATTTTATTGAAATTTTTGATATATGGTCATTTCTGGCCATTTTGGTCTTTTGGGGTCCTACAGTCCGCGGGCCGTGGGGGCTATTGGAGGCCCCCTGGGCCCAATTTTTCTGGGGACCCAGGGATTCCATCAGACCAAAAAATGGCCCATGGTCCAAATTCTCATTTACATGGCCTGGACCCATTGAGGGGGTCCAGGACCATCAAGATCATGGCCTCCCCAAAGTTGCAGGGGAGGCCCTGGGTGATGAATTCAGCCCCAAAGGGGCCTTGAATCCTCACCTTAGAGGCTTTGAGGGGGGCATAAATGAGCTATGGCCCCATTTCCTTGAGGTAAATTTTTTTGATTTGGAGTGGACTGATTCTGACATCTTGAATCTTCTGCTTGCATGTTCTTCAGTTATGAGTTCCAAACTGACTGAACTCACTGAATCTTCTCCTTATGCACTGCCACCATCTGCTCTTTGTGGTTCTGGCGTCTTCAGTCAATTTTCTTCACCCTCCATGGCTTCTTCTGGTCACTTTGATCCCTCCCAAATCTATGACGTATACAGAGCAGTTGAAATTCTTGATCCTGCCTGTACTTAATGTTTGGCCAAGGTTAAGGATTGTTTTCAACACTACAATCCCCGATCTTCAAAGTGCCATTATTGCCTCATTGAAAAGAAACCATGTCGTTGTACTGTGGTGCCGTCTTCTAACATCAGGAGGCATTTATGGAGTAGAAAGGATGGGCCTTTTGGGCAAGAATTTCCCATCTCTGAGGAACCTACTCCTGATGCAACTTCAGGATTTTCTCAATGTGAGTGATTTGCATATCTTGATTGAGATTGGTACTGATATTTTGATGTAGTGACTGGTTCCATGCAGAGGGATGTGGCAAGGTGGACTAATGTTGGAGGGCCAATTCCAGTTGGTGGTAGGCCAATATATTCCAACTCAGAAGTCCTAATTCCCAGGATAAATACTGAAGGGGTAGTGAAAAGAATACAAAGGATTTCTGATTCCCCAACTGATCCAGATGCTGAAGGTAGTGATGAGCTGGATGGTGAAGAAGTTGAAGTTGTTCCTCATTTGGTTGGCCATACATCCAGCAATTCCTCTTCTCAGCTTCTTGACAACAGATTCCAAAGCCAAGTGATTCCCAGTACTCCCAGAACCTTCCAACCAGTGCTTGCTTCCATTCCTACTACAATTCCTCCTTCTCCACCAGGTACTTCCCATGCCAGGCCTGCCTTGAATCCAGCAGTAAGACCATCACCAAGCCAGCAACCCAGGAACTCACCCATAACCACCTCCCAACAACTCCAACCTGTGGCCAGTTCCAGTAGAAGATGGGATGGTTTGTCTCCTTTTCCGTTTCCTGCCGCTCAAGTTTTTCAAAGAAGAGATTTTTGGCCTATCCAAATTACTAGACAAGATCCTAATGTGGCAAGGGAGGACCAAGAAGCTGTGGCCAGATTATTCAGGAGGGTTGATAGGAATAGCAGGGAGGTGATGATGTATGCAAATGACAGAACTATTCTGGGTACTGCTTCAGAAGAGATGGCTGAAAAATTTTCCTGGTATGAAGATGAATTGATAAATGATTTTCAGAGAACCTTTGATCATTTAGGTAGAGATAACTAGTTTGCTTATCCTTGTTTGTGTTTGGTTTGACTCTTATCCCCACTCTTATAAATACTAAAAAATGAAAAAATAAATGGAACCTCCCAATACATGACTTGGAAGGGGAGGCTGCTGCTTTAAAGAAATAAAAGAAAACAAAATTATACAATTCATGGAAAGAAAGAAAATGAGAGAAAAAGAGAGTAGAGAAAAAGAGATAAAAGAAATTCCTGATGGTTTGTCCTTCTTGTAGTGAGTTGCTTGATATTTGGCCAAGAATGTCTTAAAAATGAAAACCAAGCATTTGATGCTCACATAGTGGCTAAGGTAATGTTTTACAAGAAGTAGAACCCCCAGGGATGCATACCAGGAGATGGAACTTACTTTCATAACTCCCACTCCCCACCAAGCACCATAAAACTGAAATAAATTGCCATAATTGACTTGAAGTAATGATTGTCTTGAGTTCTGATGATTGGCATAAATTGAAACAATAATAAAGACAAAGAAAAGAAAAATAAAGAAATAAACATTTGGCCAAATCTCGATAAGGTCTAAATTGGAGGGTATTGATGTTGTAAGGCCATCTGAATCTGTCCAAAAAGTTTACAAGTGCTCACAAAGTGGCCAAGGTGATTTTTACAACAACATATGGGTAGAATACCCCCTTAAAGGTGCATGCCAGGAGAGGAATTTACTTTCATAACTTCTTCTCCCCACCAAGCACCATAAAATCAAACTCTTGAGGTATTTGGGCCAGACTTTTCTGGATACAATGAATGTAAATCCTTGACAAGGTCTTGTGAGTTGGTAAGGTTGGAAGCTGGTTCCCAAGTGGTTCTATCTGGGTCTTCACTGAATCGTTTCCACTGTACATGTGAGCCTTAGAGGTATTTTTATATACCCAAACGGCCACAAATGATAAATTAAAATACAAATGTAAATAAAATAGATTTATCTATATTATAAAAATAAAATTTAAATATAAATACAAATTTATATTTAAAAATCAAAATTTAATTATAATTCAAAAATAAAATTACAATAAAATTTAAAATTATGAAAATTCATTTTTACTTGTAAAAATTAAGTAAGAATGAATTTTTAATGAAAATTATGAAATTAAAATATTTTTGGTGAAAATTTATATAAAATATATTATGACTTTTTATCAAATAAATAAACATATAAAATTTATTTCAAAATTTGATTCCTTATAAAAAATTAGGTGGGGTCACCCCCAAGTGAAATTTTTGTAACTCAACTCTAAATAAGCTTAAATTAAGTTTTCAGTATTCTCAATACAAAAATTGAAAATACTCAAAACTTTAATTTAATTCACACCACATCTGGTGTTAACCATCAACTTTTGTGTTAAAATTGAGGTGTTGTGTTTAGTTCAGAAGTTATGAGGAATTGAAGTATTTTCAATTGAATTCAATTGAAATGTCAAAATGTGCGCGTGTATTACATAAGTGAACTTTGATTTACATATGAGGTATCAATTATCACTGTATTTTAATGTACAATTCAATTGAATTACATATGTAAATTACAAGTATAATACAAGATGAGGAATTAAAGGAAAAAATAAATTGGAAAGATTAAAATTGGGGGGGAAAGGAACTCTAGCTCTGTGGGGGAGCCAGACCCCCAAATTCCTTCCTGACAGGCGTGGGATGTCAAAATTCACGCAAAAGTTCATCACTTTTGGCCTGGAATTGAGTTACAGGGTCTGTGGACTCAATTGATGATGAGGTTAGAATACCAACTGGGGTAGTTTTAGCTGTTGCCAAGAGGGTAAAACTACCCTTAAGATAAACCATCATAGTAAAAACAGTTTTAACTGGTTTCAACGTCTCTTACACACATTCTGACGTGTTTTGAAGGCTCTAGACCAGGTATTGCTATAGTAATGGCTGATTTAAGGGTCTAAAATGGCTAAAAATGGGAAAAAATGGCTTAAAACAGCCCTTTTTTGGTCTAAACCAGGGTCCAATGATTCCATAATTGGTTTTTTTGTTGTAAGAGTGATTTTCACGACTGAAAAGAGCAAATTTTATTTTTGGAGTAAGAAAATTGATGGCTATAAAGGAATTTCTTCTTTTCCCCACTTTTCTCTTCATGTTAGAATCTTTTCTTTTATAATTAGTTTAAACACTGTTAAACCAATCAATAAAAGATTCTAACCACCTTTTTTAAATCATTTCAAACCTTTTAATCACGTGAAAAAATCATAATAATCATTTTTTGTAACTCTTATAATCTTTTTTACCCCTGAAGCACCCCAAAAGTGAATTAAAGCATCTTTCATCACTGATTAACTTTGTCACTTTGTTTCCAAATTCACTCTGGTAACCTTTGGGTGTTTTTTCTTTTTAATATTTTTATTAAAGACTTTGTTCTTTAATTAAGGGTGTTGGTAAACCCACGTAAGCCCTTACGTGTTTTTACTAAAAATGTTAAGGCCAAAAATGAAAATAACAATGCCATTTATGGAATTTTTGAGGCTATAAATGCCATTAAAAATGCCATTTATGGAATTGATAGGGCTATAAATGACATTAATAATGCCATAAATGGCATTAATGGCCTTAAAAATGCCATTAATGGCATTGTTAATGTCATTTATAGCCTTAAAATTTCCATAAATGGCATTGTTAATGTCATTTGCGGCCTCAACAATGCCATAAATGGCATTAATGGCCTTCAAAATACCATAAATGGCATTAACAATTCCCTTTATGGAATTAATAATTCCCTTTATTGAATTTATAATGCCATTAATGGCCTTAAAAATGCCATAAATAGCCATATTTCATTTAAAAACCACCCCTTATGTCTTTTTAACATACAATTACGTGTCTTTACCAATTGATGCCAAAAACACGTAAGGGCTTACGTGTTTTTACTAAAAGCTTACGTGGGTTTACCAACACCCTTAATCAATTGCTTTCAGTTCTTTGCTCAATTAATTCCAATTGAAATTTCTTTTGTAGCCTTAAATATCTCTTGTAGAGTATTTTTGGATAAATTTTATTGTTGGTAAAACAATAAATCTTTGAGATATTATTGTTTTCTACTAATAAAGTTATAAACAATAAAATTGGTGTGTATCCTCTTAAGAATGATATTTATTTCTATTTTTAATTGATTTTTACCTTATAAAAATTTTGAGGACAGGAAAAGTACTTGATTTTTAATCAAAGCTTCGTATCCACACCTTACACTACAAGATACCATAATTTACCTCTCTTGAGCTTTGAGTCCAGAGCCTGAGCCAATTCCCCTTCCTCTTTCTCCTCCACTAAGACTGGTGGTGGTGGCAATTTATTTTGATTTGGGATAGTTGAATTCTTCACTGGTTCTAATAAGGACACATGGAATACAGGGTGAACTGACTTCCATTGCTGAGGCAACTTGCGGTGATATGCATGGCTGCCAATCTTCTTCAGAAATTCAAAAGGTCCCAACCATCTTTATGATAATCTCTTGGTGGGTCTTGTTGTCTTTATAGTCTTGGAAGCTAGCCATACTTTGTCCCCAGGTTGGAAATCAGGTGGGATTTGCTCTATTTCTATCTGCATACTTCTTGAATCTCCTTATTGCTGACTCTAATTCTTTGACAACTTGCTGTACTGATTGGAGTTTTTTTGATAACTTTCAAGCAGGTGAGTCTTGAGGAATATGGATTGAGTCAAAGCTGGGATTTCTTCCATAAATGGTGATGAAAGGTGATTGCTGTGTTGATGAATGTTCTGCATTACTATAGGCAGATTCAGCCAGAGGGAGCCAGGTGTACCAGTCATCTTGATGATAGCTGACATAAATCCAAAGATACTGTTCTAGAGTCTGATTTACCCTCTCTGTCTGTCCATCTGTTTCAGGATTGAAAGTAGTTGAATGATCTGTTGATATCTTGAGCTGCTGTGTGAGCCTTAGAGGTAATTTCATATACCCAAAAGACCACAAATACAAAAATAACATATCAATATAAATAAAATAAATTTATTTCTATTATTAAAATATAAATATAAAATTATATTAAAAATAAAAAATTAATTACAATTTAAAAATAAAATTACATTAAATTTTGTAATTACAAAATTACATTTATACTTGAAAAAATTAAGTAAAAATGAAATTTTAAAAAAATTGTAAAAAAATAAATAAATTTTGAAAAAAGTTGAATAAAAATTACTATAACTTTTTATCCAATAAATAAACATATAAAAGTTATTTCACCATTGGATTCCTCATAAAAAATTAGGTGGGGTCACCTCTGAGTGAAATTCTTGTAGCTCAACTCTAAATAAGCTTAAATTAAGTTTTTAGTATTTTCAATACAAAAGTTGAAAATCCTCAAAACTTTAATTTAATTCAAACCACATGTGGTGTTAACCATCAATTTTTGTGTTAAAATTGAGGTGTTGTGTTTAGTTTAGAAGTTATGAGGAATTGAAGTATTTTCAATTGAATTCAATTGAAATGTCAAAATGTGCGCGTGTATTACATAAGTAAACTTTGATTTACATATGAGGTATCAATTATTACTGTATTGTACTGTACAATTCAATTGAATTACATATGTAAATTATAAGTATAATACATGATGAGGAATCAAAGGAAAAATAAATTGGAAAGATTAAATTTGGGGGGGGAAAGGAACTCCAGCTCTAAGGGGGAGCTAGACCCCCAAATTCCTTGCTGACAGGCGTGGGATGTCAAAATTCACGCAAAAGTTCATCACTTTTGGCCTGGAATTGAGTTACAGGGTCTGTGGACTCAATTGATGATGAGGTTTTGATACCAACTGGGGTAGTTTTAGCTGTTGCCAAGAGGGTAAAACTACCCTTAAGATAAAACCATCATGATAAAAACAGTTTTAACTGGTCTCTACGTCTCTTACACACATTCTGACGTGTTTTGAAGGCTCTAGACCAGGTATTGCTATAGTAATGGCTGATTTAAGGGTCTAAAATGGCTAAAAATGGCTTAAACCAGCCCTTTTTGGTCTAAATCAGGGTTCAATGATGCCATAATTGGCTTTTCTGTTGTCAGACTGTTTTTCACGACTGAAAAGAGTAAATTTTACTTTTGGAGTAAGAAAATTGATGGCTATAAAAGAATGTCTTCTTTGCCCCACTTTTCTCTTCATGTTAGAATCTTTTCCTTTTATAATTAGTTTAAACATTGTTAAACCAATCAATAAGAGATTCCAACCACCTTTATTAAGCTATTTCAAACCTTTCAACCACGTGAAAAAATCATTATAATCGTTGTTTGTAACTTTTATAATCATTTTTACCCCTGAACCACCCCAAAAGTGAATTAAAGCATCTTTCATCACTGTAAACTTTGTCACTTTGTTTCCAAATTCACTCTGGTCACTTTTGGGCGTGTTTTCTCTTTAATATTCTTTTTAAAGACTTTTTTCTTTAATTAATTGCTTGCAGTTCTTTGCTCAATTAATTCCAATTGAAATTGCTCTTGAAGAAATTTCTTTTGTAGCCTTAAATATCTCTTGTAGAGTATTTTTGGATAAATTTTTATTGTTTGTAAAACAATAAATCTTTATAATATTATTTTTTTATACTAATAAAGTTATAAACAATAAAATTGGCGTGTTTTCTCTTAAAAATATTTTTTTTACTATTTTTAATTGATTTTACCTTATACAAATTTTGAGGACAAGAAAAGTACTTGATTTTTAATCAAAGTTTCATATCCACACATTACATGCTGACACAATTGATTTCAAAATGATGAAACAAATAAAGATCCTCTATCTCTGACAATACTGAATGGAATGCCATGCTTGGAAAATACATGAATGATGAAGATTTGAGCTAAGTCCAGAGGAGTGATTGTTCCATAAGTTGGAATGAAGATTGCCATTTTTCAGAACCTGTCCACAACTACTAGGATTGAGTAAAAGCTGTTTGACAAGGGCAATTGAGTGATAAAATCCATTGATAAGGAATTCCACGGACCAGATGGAATTTGAAGAGGTTTGAGTAATCCAAACTTCTTGTGATGAATGTTCTTGTTTCTTGAACATTTCTGACATGAGGTCACATAGTCCTTGATGAATTGATTCATGCCAGCCCAATAAAAATACCTCTTTATGAGCTTGAGGGTCTTCTCCTGGCCAGGATGGCCAGCCAATGGTGAGTCATGACGCTTTTGACAAATATTGAGTTGAAGTTCTTCATTGCTTCGGATAACCACTCTATCTTTGATTAATAAAAACTTGGCTTGAGGCTCAAGAGAATAATCTGGAACTAATTCACCTCTTTCTAGTTGCTTGAGTATTTCTTTATAGTCTTTTTCCTGCCATACTTATTTTTGAATCTTGTCAACTAAATCTGAAAATATTTCCACTTTGATTGAGAAGAATCTTGACTCTTGAATTCTATCTTGCTTTATTATTTTATGAAACTTTTAAGGATTCTTGCTGATGAAGTCCACCCCCCTCTCTGGGTACACGTTGTCCCAGCGTGAAAAGGCATCTGGTAAAGTGGCCAGCCTGCCTGGGCGGTAAGTGATAGTGAAGTGAAATTCAGAAAAAAACTCAGCCCAAGGGGCCTGAGGATGAGTAAGAACTTTGTAAGATATAAAATACTGCAGGGAAGAGTGGTCTATCAAGACCTCAAAAGAATTGGAAAGAGAGAGAAGAAATGCCCTCCAGCTGTTGAGAGCCCAAACTCTGCCAAGACGTTCCTTGTAATTAATTTCATAGTTCAGCTCAACTGGGAGAAGCTTGCGACTATCAAATGCAATGGGATGCTTTCCTGAGTCATTCACCTGGCTCAGTACAGCACCCAAGTAATAATCAGAAGCATCAGTCTCTACAATAGTGGGTAGAGAATGATTGAAATGAGATAAGATAGGAGCAGTAGTGAAAGCTTGTTTGAGTACTTGAAACTGGCTAAGAGCTTCCTCATTGAAGATAAAGGGAGAATATTTTTTGAGAAGGGAAGTGAGAGCAGTGATTTTTTTAGAATAATTTTTTATGAAACAACAATAAAAATTGGCAAATCCAAGAAAAGATTGAAGAGCCTTGATGTTTTTGGGCTGAGGCCAATTAAGGATTTGCTGAACGTTTGTAGAATCCATTTTGAGGCCATCACTTGAAACAACATAGCCCAACTATTCCACACTGGAGGCATGGAATACACACTTGGAGGCTTTGGCAAACAGAATATTGTACCTCAGTCTTTGGAGGACAGAGGCCACATGTTTGACATGTTCCTCCTCAGAACTGGAAAATACAATAATATCATCTAAATAAACTACAACAAACACATCCAAACAAATCTGCAAATATATCATTCACAAGATTCTGGAAAGAAGCTGTAGCATTGGTAAGTCCAAATGGCATAACCAAATACTCATAACTACCATATTTGGTTCTAAAGGAAGTTAAGTGCTCATCCCCCTCTTTGATTCTCAGGAGATTATACGCACCACGCAGATCTATCTTGGAGAAGATATTGAAACCGTTGAATATGGTAATGAGCTGGTTCATAGGAGGAACAGGATACCTGTTCTTCCTAGTGACAGCATTGAGTTTCCATTAGTCAACACACAAACAAAGATCTCCATCCTTTTTCTTAACAAAAAGGACATATGCTCCTGTTGAAGAGGAGCTTGGCCTTATGAAACCTTTCTCTACATTCTCTGAAATGTAGGCCCGTAGTGTTTCCAACTCTTGGTTTGATAATGAGTAGATAACACCAATTGGAGGTAGAAGACCCTCCAATTCAATATGATGATCACAGGCGTGGTGTGGAGGAAGTTTCTCTGCTTTCACCTTGGAGAATACATCCAACTATTGGTGATAAACAGGAGGGACTACCTTCAACACAGTTGCAATTTCTTCTGGCTCTTCCTCCTCATCCCACTGCTCCTCCAGGGAGGCATGAAAAGATAAAGGAGGAAGGTCCATATCCCCTTGAAAGAGATGAAGTGAAGATATAGCAATATCTTCTCCAACATTTTTTATCTCTTTGAAGACTTCATCTCTTAATGGAAGTAATGACTGAGAGGTAATGATGGAAGGGATATGGACAGAAGAAGGAAGGGAAGGTGTCTTAAGTTCACCAACCAGAGCAACACTGTTGACAGCAGTGGCTAAGTCATTACTAGTAGAAGGAGTAATACCACTAGAATCATAGGTGATCAATCCATTTTTCCAATCAATAATGTGATTAAAATGGTAAAGGAAATCATAGTTCAATATCAGGTCTTCTCCCTTGGGTGAATCTATGATAAATAAGTCCCATTCAAAGCTTGGGAAGGAAGGAAAGTCAGCTAGCCACTTGGTATAATGGGTGATTAACAAGGCAGGGGATTCATTAGAATCCAGAATGAAAAGAGGAATCTTTTCAGGGAGCTGTGACATAGTCAATGAGTACTTGAGAACAAAATTCTTTGCAATGAAAGAGTTTGTAGCACCAGAATCACTGAGAATACTATAACAAATATCAGAGAAAGAAGAAAAAATAAGAAACTTTAGAGATTCCTTGACACTAGTATTCAGAGTGCACAATTGTTCTCTTGAAGGAAATAAGTGAGAACCTTTGAACACATCACCATCCCCACTCAGGCTTTTCCCTGCTTGCTAGGGAAGCCTCTTGATGATGACCCAGCCTTGTTCTGAGGTCTCTTGAAGCATTTTTCAATTGGGTGCTTTCCACCACAATAAGTACACAACCCCTCTTGAATCCTCCTCTCCTTTGCAGAACCAATTAATTTATTGTCCTTATTGAGGAGAGAAGAATGGTTCTTGTTCTTTGAAGATTGAAATTTCTTGCCCTTCTTATTCTTCTTTCGGTGAGGTCTCTTTGAAGATGAGTTCTGAGGAGGCCTAGATTGATTGGATCCAGTAGCAGGAGGCTTCTTCTCTTGATTGCCACCCTTTTCTTTTTGCCTCTCATGACTTCTTGTGTCTAATTCTAAAGTTACACCCATAAGTTCTTGAAGAGTGTCAAGAGTTCCAGGGTGAGAAGCCAACTGATCCAATAACCTTGATTCCAATCCTCTTCTGTAAACATTGATATAAGCTCTTTCCCCCCAATCTCAAATTCTTTACATTAAGCTTCTGAAATCAGCAATGTACAAGGATACATGACCACTTTCCTTCATCCTCAAATTTTCCAACTCTTGTTCAGCTTTCCCGACTTCATTGGGATCACCAAACAGAGTGAATAGTTGAGATTCAAATAATGGCCAATTATTGAGGAGATAAGAAGGGTCTTCATTGGAAATATTTGAGAGATATGGTTCAATCCACTTTCCAGCTCTACCAGTGAGAAAAGAAGTTGAGTAAAGAGCTTTCTTCCTGTCAGAGAAGAAATTTGCTGGATCATTATGGAAGATTAATTGACAGGATTGGATAAATCCTCTCAATTTATGAGCTTGAGTACCATCAAAATAATCAGGTGCCTTCATGGATGGAGTCTTGAAATCAGGGGCTTTGGAATTGTCCCTGGGGCAACTGCTTGAGTGAGTTGCCCCATGAATTGGGTCATTTGCTCCATCATCTTGAGGAGAGTTGGTTCAGTTTGAGAGACAAGAGTTTGACTAGAAAGGGCTATATTACAACCCTGAGGCACCTCTGGAGCATTTGCCAAGGCATCTGCCACTTCAGCCTCCCCAGAATCTTCCTCTTCCACAGACTCTTCCCCCTCTTCATCTTCAACTTCCCCTAACCTTGCTCTTGCACCTTCTGACATGCCAGGGTAGCCACCCAAAAGTCCAGAGAAGAATCTTGATCTTCTAGATTTCATTCCACCTCTTCTTGAGGGTGCTGCTCCTTCCATTGGGGGTCCTCTGTCTAAGTTTGCACTCAGTTGATTAATTGATGGTGTGCGGTCAAGAGGAGCCCTTGCTGTAGGAGTGAGAATAGCTGGAATTCTTTGGGATCTAGTGTTCTTGACTGGGGGACTATGCTAAATGGGCATTATGAACAGAAGTAGAATACAAGATTGATGGTATTGAGAACAGAAATCAAAGCTTTGCCAAATCAATCACAATAAAAATTTTGATGAGTCTTGAGGAATCAATTCAATTCTTGAGGTGAAAACAACTTCAATCAATAATCAATAAATTCAATCAATAATCATAAATAAATTCAAACTCAATATCAATAATATTGAAGAATTCAATAATAAATCAATCAAGCAATCAATTTCTTCAAGGTCAATTCAAAGTCTTGAGAAATCAATAAGTCAATCAATATCTTCAGGAATCAAAATCAATCAATAATCAATAATCAATTCTTGAGTATAAATAAGTTATCTTGAGGAAATCAAAATTCAATCAAATCAATCCAAATAAAGTCCTGAATCGCTGAATAAATAACCCAAATGAATCCCAATCAATCCACCAATCAATAACTCCTAGTAAGACCTGAATAGGCAAACAAAGAGAAATTTGATTGAAATAAAATGAAGTAAAATGAAATGGTAAGAAATGATTAAGAAAGATAGAAAGAGTCAATTTTCATATGAATGAAATGAATGAGATGAAAATTGATGAGAGAGAAAAATCATAATCATGAAAAATCATAAGATCATTAAAGAGTCATAATTGATGAATGAGAGAAATGAATATAAATGAATGAAAAAGAAAGAATCAAATATTAGTTAATTAATTTAATGTCACAGGGGCTCTTCAAAGTGAAGAGGGCCTGGCACTTAGTAAACTGGGACTCACTTATGGAGGGCTCAGGATATGGTAAGAAAGAAATTCACTTAAGAGTGTTAAAAGATGAATTACTAATAAAAGAAATATGAGAAATCAGCAACAAAAGAAATAAGAGTAAATAATAAAAGAGCCAACCACAAACAAGTCCAAGTCCATTGTTTCAACCTGTCAGAATGAAAAGGGAAGGGTTAATAAGGATATGGCCACCCAACTCATACTGTACAGGTGAAGAAAGAAAATTCAAAGACTAACTTAATATTAGATAAATATAATACCCAAAATAAGGATAATAATATTCATTAAATGATAAATAAACTAAATTAATTAACTGGGGAAAAGTCCCCAGGGGGGAGAAAGAGGGGCTGGTATATGTGAGAATCACCAGCCCTGATCCAGAGAGAGAATTTTCATGAGAGGATTGAATGATTGAATTGAGTCTGGCCAATACAGGTACTGTACAGTTGTACAGAACCTGTGCAAGAGGTGTGTGGAGTTGAGTGATCATACAGTTTCATAATGGTGTATCCAAACTGTATTCGGTGAATCCAACCTGTACAGATGTTGAAAGGCTGTATTGGAGTACCAAGCTGTATGCATATTTCAGCAAGGAAGATTGCTGAAACCAAATGCTGATGCAAATAGTGGATCTGCTGATTTGAGGTGTTTCAGTGGGTGTATTAATGAATACCCTTACCCCTGGTGAGTGGTTGTTACAAGTACTAAGGAAAGTAAGACATAATGAACAGGTAGAGGTAACTACACCTGTCATTATAACCTGGCATAATGGAAAATCAAGGATGGTAGGAGACTTTCGAGCTCTGAACACCTATACTATCCCTGACAGATATCCAATACCCAGAATCCATGAGACATTAACAAAATTATCTCAGGCTCTGTTCATAACAGTGATGGATGCTCTAAACGGTTTTCATCAAAATTTCTTAACAGACAATGCCAAGAAACTACTAAGGATAATAGTCTACTGTGGAATCTTTGAATATCTCAGGATGACATTTGGTATAAAAAATGCACCATCCCACTACCAGAGGATGATGAATACCATATTTCCTGAAGAATTATCAGAAGGATGCTTGATTATTTATATTGATGATATCATAATTTTGTCAGAGACTTGGGACAATCACCCATCAAGACTAGAAAGAGTCTTGCAAAAAATAGTCCAAGTAAACATGAAAATCTCTCTGAAAAAGTGTCATTTTGCATAAAGTGAACTGAAAGCACTAGGAAATGTTGTATCTGGACTAATTTTGGGCATAGACAAAAACAAAGTAGCAGCAGTAATATTGAAACTGATTCCCCAAACAAAGAAAGAAATTCAATCATTTTTAGGATTTGCTGGTTATTACAGACAACATATAAAAGATTTTGCAAGAATTGCTAAGTCATTGTATAATCTCTGTGACCAACAAACAGTCTATGAAATGACTGAAGAAAGAATTAAGGCATATGAAAAATTGAAAAATTCCTTCAAAAATGCCCCATTTCATCTAATTCCAGATTGGAAGCTAGCCTTCAAGTTATACATTGATGCTTGTGGAGAAGAACTAGGTGCTGCACTACACCAGACACAAATCATCAATGATAAACCTGTTGAAGGACCAATTTGCTTCATTTCCAGACAAATAAAGCCAACAGAAGCAAGATATGGAGCAAGCCAAATGGAATGCCTCTGCTTAGTATGGGCTTTGCAAAAATTACACTATTATTGAGATGGGACAGTGTTTGATGTAATTACAGATTGCAGTGCTGTAAAATCTTTACTTAACATGAAAACCCCAAATACACATATGTTAAGATGGCAAATTGCCATCCAAGAATATAGAGGAAATATGACTATAGCTCATAAATCTGGTAATATTCATAAAAATGCAGATGGTCTTAGCAGATGAGCTTTAGCAAATACACCTGAAAATCCAGCATGGGTACCACAGGAAGAGCACCATATAGAAGGCATATGTGTAACAGACATAGGCACAGAATATTTATGGCATTTATGATGCCATTAATGCCATTTGTGGCATTAAAAATTCCATTTATGGCATTGATAATGCCATTAATGGCATTATCAATGCAATATTTCTGATGCCATTAATGCCATTCATGGAATCAACAATGCCATAAATGGCATTAACAGTGCCATAAATGGCTTTAACAGTGCCATAAATGGCATTAACAGTGCCATAAATTACATTAACAGTGCCATAAATGGCATTAACAGTGCCATAAATGGCATTAACAGTGCCATAAATGGCATTAACAGTGCCATAAATGGCATTAACAGTGCCATAAATGGCATTAACAGTGCCATAAATGGCATTAACAGTGCCATAAATGGCATTAACAGTGCCATAAATGGCATTAACAGTGCCATAAATGGCATTAACAGTGCCATAAATGGCATTAACAGTGCCATAAATGGCATTAACAGTGCCATAAATGGCATTAACAGTGCCATAAATGGCATTAACAGTGCCATAAATGGAATTAACAGTGCCATAAATGACATTCACAGTGCCATAAATAACATTAAAAATTGCATTTATGGAATCAACAATGCCATAAATGGCATTAACAGTGCCATAAATGGCATCAGAAATGTTGCATTTTTAATGCCACAAATGGCATTATTGATGCCATTAATGCCATTTATGGCATCAACAATGCCATTTGTGGCATTAAAAATGCAACATTTCTGATGCAATTAATGCCATAAATGGCATTAATAATGCCACATTAACAATGCCATTAATGGCATTACTAATACCATGAATGGCATTATCAATGCAATAAATGGCATAATGCCATTTATGTAACACCATAAATGGCATGTTTAATTCCATTTATGTAATGCCACAAATGGAATTTTTTGATTCCATAAATGGCATTTTTGATGCCATTTATGTTATAGTTAAGGCCATTAATTCCATTTTTAAGGCCAATGTTGAGGCCATTCATGCCATTTTTAAGGCCAATGTTAAGGCCATTTATGGCATTGTTAAATGCATAAATGGCATTTTCAAGGCCATTAAATTCAATTTATGGCATTTCTGTAATGCCATTTATGCCAATTTTCTGGCCATAAATGGCATCTGTATGTCATTCTTGATGCCATTTATGGCATTATTATGTCATTAGTGATGCCATTTATGGCACTTTTGATGTGATAAATGGCACTGTTAATGCCAAAAATCAAATTTTAACTTCCACTCATCATAAATTACATTTTGAATTCAATTTATATCATAAATGGAATTTTCAATTTAATTACAAACATGAACAAAAAACATAAAACAACATGGACTTTTTGGGCCTACAAATGTTCTTGCAAAAAAAATACCAAAATGTTGGGATTCTGGTTTATTATTCTCAACATTCTCACCCTCATTTTAAAAAAAATATTGAAATTCATAAGTGGGAACATTTTTAATGAATTTTCTCAAAAAAATGGGCCATTTTACCAAATTGCCCAAAATGGAAAAATTGGGCAAAAAAAATTGAAAAAATTTGGGGAACTTTACATCCCATGTCAAAAAAAATATGGCAAAAAAAATGTTAAAAGATCTCAAAACTGAGCCTGAGGAATTTTTATAAAAAAATTAGGTCACTTACATGTTTTTACCATAAAATTACGTGTTTTGTCCATAATTTGGTAAAAACACATAAGGGCTTACATGTTTTTACTAAAAGCTTACGTGATCTTACCAACACCCTAAATTTAAATTGAAATTGAAAAATGTAAAAATATGTTTTTACATGAGAAGAGAAAGTAAAAATAAATTCTCATCAAAGATATTAAAATGAAAATATCTTCTGGAAAAACGTTGATGAGAATTATTGTGACTTTTTTCCTATAAATTAATCTATAAAAATTATTTCACCATTGGATTCCTCATAAAAATTCATGTGGGGCACCTAGGAGTGAAATTTCTATAACTCAACTCTAGATAAGCTTGAATTAATTTTTTAATACTTTCTTTATTAAATCTGAAAATACTCAAAACATTATTTTGACTCACACTCAATGTGGTGTCAACCATCAATTTCTGTATCAAACTTATCATTTGGTGTGTAGTACAAAAGCAATGAGGAATGGAAGAATTTTCAATTGAAATGTTAAAATGTGCATGTTCATTACATAAAAGGAATTGAATTGAAATATGAGGAATTAATGATTATGGTTCTGTACTGTTATTTTTTCAATTGAATTACATGTGTAAAATTTGACTATAGTATATGAGGAGGAATTATAGAAAAAATAAATTGGAAAGATAAATATTTGGGGGAAAGGAATCTTGGCTCCAGGGGTCCTAGACTCCCCTAAATTAAATCCTTACAGGTATGGGATGTTTAAATTCACACAATGGTTCATCACTTTTGGCCTGGGATTGAGTCATGAGGTCTGTGTCTCAAAGGGAAGCTTTAAGGTTGGCAAGAGGGTAAAACTAGCTTTAATTTAAGAAAAACCTATTAAAAACAGTTTCAACTGGTGTAGAGGTCTGTTAGACACATTCTGAGGTGTTTTGAAGGCTTTAAAATAAGTATTTTTATATCAAAGGCTGATTTAAGAGACTAAAGGGGCTAAAAATAGCAAAAGATGGCTAAATCCAGCCCTTTTTGTCCCAACCGGGGTTCAATGATTCCATAATTTTCTTTTTGATTTAAATATGTTTCTCAAGAATAATTAGAGTAAATTGTATGTTTGGAGTAAAAAAATTGGTTTCAATAAAAGAATGTCTTTTCCCCCCACTTTTTCTCTTAATGTTAGATTATTTTCCTTTTATAATTAGTTTAAACACTCTTAACCCAATCAAAAAAGGATTTAATAAGCCATTTTTGAATTATTTTAAACTTCATAACCATTTGAAGTGAAAGAATTATCATAATCATTTTTACCCTTGAACCACCCTAAAAGTAAATTAAAGCATCTTTCATCACTGTTAGCTTTTTCACTTTGTTTCCAAACTCACTCTGGTCACTTTTGGGAATTATTTCTCTTCAATATTATTCTATAGACTCTTTCCTCATATGAATTTTTTGAATTTCTTTGCTCACTCAATTCCAATTGATATTTCTCTTGAAGAAATTCCTTTTTTAGCCATGAATATCTCTGTTATGGTATTTTTTGATACATTCTTATCACTTGTAAAAAGATAAATCTTTAAAATATAATATTGCATACTAACCAAGTTATGAAAAATGATTTTGGTGTGTTTCCTATTCAAATTCTTAAAATCTACTATCTCCAATTAAATTCTACCTCATACAAATTTTTAGGACAGGAAGATTAATTTATTTTTAATTGAAGTTTCACGTCCACACCTTCCATTTGGGGGCCCACCCATGATATTTTACCTTTTTCAGATGATTTTCTTATATTGTGAAACTCAAAAATCCATTAAAACTACTTATAATTAAAAACAAATTCTAAAAAATATTATTTTTCATATCATAAATGAGGCACTATCTTTCATTTTTATTCTGATAAATTCTAATTTTTACCTTAATGAATTCTTACTCCATTAATTTGAGCTCCTCAAATCATGGTAAGACAAGAAAAGATTGAAACATAATCAACAGTCACTAGCATTATTTCAGCAAATACTTTAATTCTAACCATGATAGCATAGTTATTATAAATCAGAATAATAAACCAGAACTGACTTCTTCTTAATTAATAAGTTTTCATATTAGTTATTTTCTTCAAAAAGCAAAGTATTTGGCCAATAGTAGGTTTTTGACCTAAAATTAATATTTGTAATCCTTTCAATAATAATTTTTCCTTCAACCAGATCAGGAGACAGCTATTAACGTTCAGGAAGCTCCCAAAAGGGTTATGGACATGATTCTGGCAGAAGCCTGTCAGTCACAGAAGGATAAGGGTAAGTAAATTAAACTCAAACTCACAAAATATACCATTATGAAGGTGATAACACAGTTTTTCCTTCTAAAAGAGTTGATAGAGCCACAAAAAGCCTCAGTGGACATTTACAAAGCCAGCCAGAACCCATACAACAATGAACTTCCAGACAAGGAGTATCAAATCCTAGCAGACCTTTGGAAAAACTGCATGAGCTCTTAACTGACTGTGAGAAAGTTTCTGGGCCATCCCAATACTCTCAAGTTACTGAATGGATGGTAGCCACTGATGGAAAAAAAGAAAGGGATGATTTAAACAAAAGAATGGAGGAACAGAAACCTTCCATCACCCAAACAATTCCCAAAAGCAAAGCCAGTGGCCATCAGCAGCAATGTCAACATGAGAAAGCAGCAACAAGCTCAGGACAAGGGAAAAGGAAAATTACAAGCAACAAAAGCATACAGCCAGGCCTACAGAATCCCGAATATTTAACAAGATGCCATGTAACATGTGTTTCAGAGGTCCAGAACTATGATGGAAATTCAGAATAGAGACAAAGCCAGATTGAAATATCAGAAATTATTTCTGAGATTTTTGATGTAATTCCAGATTTTTATATAGCCATAAATACTGTAAAAATTCATACTTCTGCTAAGAATTAAAACTTTTGTAACAATATTAAGACCAATAATCTGACTTTAAGCCATATAAGTGAAACACTCATGTGTTTTGAGAAATCTCTTGGAACAATTGAAACATCAAATACTGAAACATCATTTTAAAATGAAATGAGTGAAAAATCTGCCATTATCAAAAAATTACCAAAAAATTATTCTCAATTAAATATTCATTACATAATTGGAACAAGAATAAACAAATGCAAATTTATTGTAAAAGCAAATAATAAGAAGATTCTTGATGATATTACAAACTCACTTACTAAGGTAAATACAAAAACAATTACCTCTAAAAAGTGTATTGATAGCTCACCTGAAGAAGTATCAAGCTTAACAATGAGATTGAATCAAGTTATTTTTTATAATACTATACAAGCAGAATTATGAAAAGAACTTGAAATCAAAGAAGACATTCATAAAATTGAGTCCATCAATTTGACACAAGGTTTCCAACATGAATTCAGGAAGTCCACAAGGTGTACTACCAGTAAAATGCATCAAATTGAACAATTACTGCATAACTTGTCAAGAATTTCTACACCTCAAAATCAAAATGAGGGCATAATGAGTTTCAATCCACAATTATTGTATAAAGAAAATTAACAAATAAAAATGAATTTTCTACTTCTTTCCATAACTTGGAACCATCAATGAGCCAAAAACCTTTGAAAGAAGTGCCAAAAGTTAGAGAATGGCATTGCATTAGTGATGAAGGAGAATATAGCCCTATGGAATTAATCAGAGATATATAAATAATTAAAGAAGACTTTTAATTACCAAAAAGATTGGTAACAGAAATACTTAACATGCTGGTTACGAAATAAGCTCATAGATGGTATAGCAACTCAAGTTAAGATAATCACATGGACAGCAATGTGGCACTTGGTGGGAACCCCAAATCATCAACAAATGAGCCAATGATTCTTGGATGTTTGAAGTTGAGACAGCCTTTTTACTTTATAAGATTGAATTTTGACAAAGACAAAAATTTACCTTGGTTTTTCCAAAAGAATACAGGCTAACAGAATTATATCCAGACCTGTCAGAATTAATGATTCATAGAAACATTTTGACACAATGTGGAGGAGATTTGGTACATTCTGTGAAGAGCAGAACTTTTGAACAATATTCAGCAGAATGTATTATAAATATATTAACCACCAGAAAGAAAAATTGGTTCAATGATAATGAATCTCAAAACAAGGTTAAATCAAACTTGGAAATGTTTTGTGAACAAAATCCCCAAAGAAAATTCTATTAATATGAAAGATAAATCTTCAGAAACAAGAATAAAGTGCCATAATGGGCAAAGTACCACAAATTTAGCCAATACATTTCCAAAAAGAGGGACAACCAATGAAATTAAGATTTGAAATGAACCTTTTGAGAAAAAAAGATGATGTGAAGGAAGAAAATTCAGATGATAAATCATCAATTTTTTCTGAATCTTCAAAGATATAGATAATATCAATATCATAATTGAAATCATGGAAGCCTACTCCCACTTACCACAGTTGAGTAATAGTAAGCTTCATTTATAAAAAATTCAAGATGCACAAATTATGAAACCAAACCAAACAGGGGGAAATTTTATACAGCTGGAAATTCCTGTATAAAAGAAGTGGTGATTGATAAAAAACCCAAAAATCTGCTAATTAACCCAGGAGCTTTCTGCTCTTTTGTTGGAAAATATTTTCTTGAGAATTGTGTGCCATATTTTGAATATCACTTATTAACAATTGATGGAATAAAATCCAAAAGTGTAAGAAATCAAGTAGGACAATTGGGAATATTTGTGGCCACTGTAATATTTACACAAATCAATTGCAATTTGAGAATAATTGTTTAATTTTTTGTTATCAAAAATTTCTCTAGTACCCATTTTATATTGGGAAATTATTATTTAATCAGGTATGGAATATATTTAAATAACAACAAAGACAGTTACTTTACTATTGGTGACAACAAGCATCATAAATTTTCCATTTTACCTTTTAAAAGACAAATTATGGTAAATAAGGTATGACCAGTCAGCTTGCAGTTAGAAAATTATAAATCAGATCAAATGAATCAAGCTGAAGTTGGTCTTCATATTGCTGATATACACAAAAGTGAACCCTCTTCCCTTTCATATGACCAAAAGGAAAGACGTTTCATCAGATAAAGATCTATTTGGGGAAGTTACTTTTCATTAATTTGACATTATTTTAAACATTTAGAGACCTTAGCAGCCACTCATAAGAAGGCCTGCATACCTATCAAGCCCAAAATCAAGAGAATCCCTAGAGCTTCAAATTAAATAACTCTTGAACCTTGGGGAAATAAGAAAGTTTGGCCACAATGAAGAAGTGGAAATAACTACATCTTTCATAGTGGCATTGCATAATGGAAAATTTAGAATGGATGGGTAGTTTAGAACTTTGAATACCTACACTGTCCCAGACAGGTATCCCATAACAAAAATCCAAATTTCCCTTACTAAAGTATCTAAGCAGTATAAATCAGCACTATGGATGCCCTGAAGGGATTCCACCAGAATTTCATAAAGCTAAGAGCAAGGAGATATTTGAGAATTATTTTCCATTTTGGAGTATATGAAGACTTGAGGATTCCTATCAGTATCAAAAATGCACCTTCACACTTGCAAAGAATGATTTATGAAATATTCCCTGAAGAACTTTCAGAAGGATGGTTCATAATTAATATTGATTAAATGATTTTTGCTCAAATACTTGAAAGGAACATATAGATAGAGTAGCCAGAGCTTTGGGGGAAATCCAATCGGTAAATATAAAAATCTCTCTGAATAAACATCATTTTTGTTTCAAAGAACTCAAAGGCCTAGGAAATTTTGGATCCAGTCTATCCCTTGAGTTGACAAAAATAAATTTGAAGCAGTGCTATCAGATCCTATGCCTCAGAACAAAAGGTAAAGGAATTTATTTCTACAATTTTCAGGATACTACAGGAAGCATATTTAGTATTTTGAATCAATAGCAAGACCTCTTTATAAGCTATGTGATAAGGATACAGTATTTGGAATTCCTTTTGATAGAGTAAATTCCCTTGAATCCCTGAGAAAAGCCTTAACTGCTTCTCCACTTCTACTTATGCTATATTTTGAATTTCTCTTTAAGCTTTAGATTGATTCATTAGGAGATGGGCTAGGAGCTGCACTTCATCAAGTCCAAATTATTAATGACAAACCTGTGTAAGGACCTACATGCTTTATATCTAGGAAAATCAAAACAACTGAAGCCAGATATGGAGAAAGTCAAATTACTATTAGAAAATTGGCTACACCTGACAGCAGGTGTTGCATTTGGAATTTGAAATTTGAGCTAGACTGGAGGCAGGTTGAACATAGATTGAAATTTCAATTTAGAAATGGAAGTTTTTGTAAGAAATATAAGCCACAAATTCTTAATTCAGTTTTATCAATATGAACTTTTGGTCCAGCTTGTCAAAGCTCATAATTAAACAATAGATTATGAACATAATGATCTTAATTTTCCCTTTTTTCTAATCTTATTTGTTCTTCTTTATCATTTAATTTACAAAAATTGAAACCTTTGGGCTATTTCTTATGTAATTTTACATATATAATACAGCTTCAATATGAGCTGACTATCAATATCACTTATGGGAACCCATAGAAGAGTAATATTGGAATTGGAACCCTTTGATTTTGAATGAAATTTCTCATTAATGACAAAATGTATTAAAGAATTTCTGAAAGATACATAGTTATACCCTACAATTAAAATTCTTGCTGTTATGAAGTCTGTATTTTGTGAGAAATTATATGCCTTATTTTTGCTCTATTTGTTTAGTTGGGTTATGATTAAAATTGAGAAAATCTGTACATATTTTTGCAAAACTGTGATTTTAAGGAGAGGCCCACACAAATTTGGTTTGTATTGAAACAATATCATCCCTATTTCAGCACATAAACTGATTTATAGGAGGCACTTACACTTGTAATCATATAATATAAATATTGAGATTGAAATATCAGCTTTACTCTTCAAATAGGGGAACTTTTCATTATGAAATTCCATGGTGTAAGATAAATATTTTTGTGATCTTCATATAAAAAAATGAATTAACAATAGAGTTCTCAGCATAAATAATCATCAAAAACATAAGATTATTCAATTTTTTGGGGAATTCAATTTTTTTCTTTCTTTATACTAATTTAGCTCCAATTTTCATATTATTGTGGTTAAATTACTAACTCTGATTTAATCATGTTGATCTAGTGGATTCCTTGAATATGTGAAGCAAGATCATTCAAGTTCTTATTTCAAGTAAAGAAGCATAGGAGCTGTATCAAGAGATAAAATAAAGCTGAAATAATGCAAACCTTTGTGTAAAATTTCTGGAAAGGTAATCTTCATCTATCAATGTGGCTAGCTATTATTTTCAACAAGTATCTCATCATTTTAACACATTTTATTAAGAGGTCTCTCTATGTAATTCATTTATTTGATTATTTTTGCTGTATTCTATGGAAGTTTTACATTTTAGCTTTAGACTTCTTACTCTTGAATGTAATTTTTAAATTTTTGGATATATTGAAAGCTCTCTATGAACTAAAGAATTAAAGATTGTATCTGAAATTAATGGGTTGATAACATTAATTATCTCAAAATATCTTTCTGTATTTATTTTTGATACAAAATAAGAAAATCAGCTTTTGGAAACCATTTGGAATATAATTTTCCAGTTTCTCTAAATTAAATTTTGCTCATAGCTATAGGGTTCCTTTTTACAAAGTCTTATTAACATTTTTATTTGAGCTCAATTAAAGACTCAATATCCATTGACAAAAATTAAAAACTGCATAGCTATAAGTAAATTGAATAATCAATTGAGTTGTTTTGTAATAATGGGAAGATAATAACAAGGAAAGTTAACTAGTATAAATTGGTTCTTTCAACAAATTTCTTTCTCATAAGTTATTTATAAAGCTTTTGAAAGTTTTGAGAAGTTTAAATTAGTTTGATATATCTATGCAACATAAAATAATAAGATATTCTCAATTATCAGTGGTTTCTAAATCTTAGTTGAAAATGCTATATATGAAGTTCTTTCAAATTCTTTTACCAGAAAATAGGAGAATATTTCTTTTGTTCTTTGGTCTTTTTTCTTGATTGAATGCTTAAAGTATTTATCAAAGTAAAATTTTGTATAGGCAAGCCTCAGAGGTAGGCTGGAAAGTTTTGGAAGTAAGCTTTAACTGGAACAAATATCACTTCAGAGCCATGTCCAATTAAAATCAAAGGATGGTCTGAATCATGTTTCAAGGATTTACTTGTTATTATCAAAGGGTTCCCAAGGTATTGAATTATTTTATAATAATTTCTATGGATATTTGTGGAAAGTGTTTTTTAAGAGATCTTTAATACCACAGAGACATTTATTTTGAAAAGCAATGGATCAAGTATTTAAGTAAAGCATTAATAATCTGCTTTCATCCATGGAAATATTATGAACGCTTTCAAAAATATTTTTTTTAGAATTAAAGAAACTTCTCTTGGATTTTTTGAAATAAATAAATATTTTTAATTATAATATTGACAATATTTGGGCAATATTACATGGAAATAAAGCTTTTTGAGGCTTTTTTTATAAAATCTTCTTCTCTGTAGAAAGATATTACTTAAAGCTTCAGCTAACCAATCCTTCTTGATTTAAATGAAGAAGAATTTTTTAATATTTGATTTGTTTTATAAAAATTATATTGAGCTCATATACTCCTATTGGTTTTTCCTACATTTTTTTTGTAACATATATATCCTTTAACTTTAATGTTGGATATGCAAATAGAAACACAAAAACTGAAAACAAATATCTCAAGAATCTTTTTGAACAAATAATTTGAATGAAATTATGTAGATCATTCAAGAAAATAAGGGATTGAATAATTAAATGAAAATGTGCTATACTTCTTTTTACTATTAAAATGAAGAGTTTATTTGTATTTTTTAATGAAAATAAGTAGCAGAAACTTTCTTTCTGATACTCAAGAACCTTTTTCTTTAATTCTTATTTTCATTTTTTGAGTTCTGTCAGTCCCTTTATGGTAATGTGTTATTTTGAGTACTTTATTACTTTTTATTGTGTTTTTGTTTATTTTTTCCTAAGTTTTATTTTATGTTATTAATTGGCTCCAACTTAGTTTTATTTTTTTTTGTAATTAGATCACAGTGATAGGCCTTGTAAAGCCCACAACTGTCAATTCATTCACACATGTCAAATGTGTTTTAGTACAAGACCTGTAATATCCACTACTGTAAACTTGTCGACCATTGTTGACAAGCTTAAAGTAGCGGCCATCAGAGGGCCTTCACTGTAATATCCGATTGAAATCGCAAATTTTTTCCAGTGGCAAACGATGTGATATATAAATCCCAATACTTCTCTTCCTCACTAATTAATAATACTCTAAAACAAAAAAAAGTAAGGACTTTCCTTTTGAAAAATAAGAAAAAATTTCAGCCTTAAGAAAAAAAATTGATGAAATTTATTCATTAGCCAATGTGATCAGAAAATGGAAAAAGTAAAAACAATCAATGACCTTCAGAAGCTTTAATAAATGAATAAGAAAATAATAAAAGCCTTTTGGGAAAAAAACTATTGAAATGAATTTTAAAGAACTCATTTTTTCCTTCTGAGGTTACAGGAGTGTAACCAGTTAAAATGAATAATATCCACAATCCAGTCTCTTCAGAAAAGGATTTAGTGGTAAACAGCTGAATCTGATATTTGGAAACATTTTTTGCAGACAAAATAAGAAATAATATTGCTATGAAGTAATAATAAGTAAAAAGTCAAGAAAGATATTAGGCTTTGTTCATTTTTAATATTGTATTTATTTTTTTGACCATCAAAAGGATAGAATTTTCTGAATTTGAAATACATTTGTAAATTCCAATTTTTTTATCATGAAGAAAATTCTTTCTAAGATTCAAATCTAAATGGAAAGTACTTTCATATAGGATACTATATATTTACTATATTCAAATAACAAAGGAAAGAAAATCTTGGGAATTCTGTAATATTCCAGTGGCTTAGAATAGCTTGGAATAATAACAAACATTGAAAATCTGGGTCTAGCCCAATTCACAGAAAGGTTCCAAGCTCAATCTAGGATGGTTCCAAGCCGATTTGCAAATGCAACACCTTCTTTCAGGTATAGCAATTTTGCTCATGGTGAATGGAATGTTTATTTCTTGTTTGGGAATTGGAAAAAATGAATTCTTTTCTTGAAGGATGTATTTTTAAAGTTTTGACAGATTTTACTTCTGTGAAATCACTTCTCAGCATTAAAACACTCAAAATACATATGCTCAGATGGCAAATAGCCATACAGGTATATAGAGGAAATATTACCACTTTATACAAAGATGGAAGTATTCACAAAATTCATATGGAATGAACAGATTTCCATTACCAAATTAGATTAAAAATCTTTCTTATGTGCCAGAAGAAGCTTCTCCACAAATCCCAATAGAAGTAATTGGCTTTACAGACATAAAAAGTACCTTCTTTGAATAAGTAAGGAACAGCTATAATTGGGTTAGGAATTATAGAATTTTATGCCAATGAATTTCCAAATATTTTGAATATATCTCCTTTATAAATTCCTTGGATGAAATATTGAAAAAGTCATATGATGAAGGAAGGTTTCATTTACTTGATGGCATGGTCTACCATAGGAAACAACACACATGTGTCGTGAAAGTTGTGGACAGGTCCTTCATAAACTCTTGTATCAAAAGAATGCCCTGAAAGCCCCGTCTCAGGAAACCTATCCAAGAATCAAACAAGAGATAAAATTAATACCTGCATATGGTGGCCAATATGGAAAAAGGAAGTTGTGCAATACTGAAAAACCTGTGGCATATGTCAAAAGCCAATTAAATCCATTGAAAAAAGACTTGGAATTATGATAAATCTCCAAGAACCCAGTAGACCTTGGTAAATTGTCCATATGGATGGGGTAGCTGGTCTAACACCAGGAGGTGATAGAAGATATCATGCCTTCCTAGTGTCTTTTTATAGGCTAAGTAATATTCCAATATTTTTACCGTGTCACAAAGATGATACAGCCATGCATTAAGCTCTTCTGATATGGAATAGAGCTGTATCATGGACTGGAATATTCACAAAAGCTATTAGTTACAGAGATCCCAAGCTTACCTCATCACTATGGAAAACTCTTCACCAATTAGTTGGGACCAAATTATCCTTCTCAACATCTTACCACCCACAAACTAATCTAATGATTGAAAGAATGATCTAGACCTTTGAAGACATGGTCAGAATATTTGGTGCATTTGGCTTAGTGATCAAAGATTGTGATGGATTCACCCATGATTTGTGGATTGTTCTACCTGCACTGGAACTATCATATAAAATATCTATTCTTGACAGTACCAATCAAACTCCTGCTATTCTAGAGAAAAGATTAAATCCCCAACTACCCCAATATTTTTTGAGGGAATATCTGGTTGAGATACATACCACAGCTTCTAGCTTCAAAGGCATGCTAGAAAAAGCTATGAAGTGGCAGTAAGAGTTGTGGAGGACTCATTTGCATATTCCAAAGACAACTGGGATAATTCACATGCTACTCCATACTTCAAGGTAGGAGAGTTGGTACTTGTATATGTTACCAACCTCAATGTCATCAAAGGATGCAAAAATCTTGAAGACCCCTTTTCAGGAGGTTTTCTCATTAAGTCCCTTTATGGCAAACAATCTGTTGTAGTATAATTATCTGAAGATATTAGTAAGAAGCATCCTACATTTCCAGTAAGCTTGATAAGGCCTTAAAAACCTGGTGATTATGAAAAGTCTCCCTTAAGAAATAAAGCTACCCAGAATATAGCTCCTGTTGAAACCTTTTGTAATAAAAAAACTATTAAAGCTCTCAAAGGAAATTTGAGGATTAAGAAAGGAAGGGAATACTTTGTCATATAGAGTGATCCAACTTGTGAACATTAATAATTAGCAGAAAAAGACATACCTGAAGCCACCAAACCTTTAAGAAGCTTCAGAAACACTAGAAATAGCAATATTTTAAATTATAATTCTTCTTTCAAGGGGAGGAAATGTGCACCTTAGGTGTAATTTTATATACCCAAGGGACCACAAATAATTTAAGTGATTTCTAATTGAAAAGAATAAATTCATTTTTAATATAAAAAAAATCAAATATAAATATCAAATTTGAAATACAAAAATACAATCTATAATGAAAACTTAACAATAAATTTAAATTGAAGTTTAAAGATGTAAGGATATATTTCTACATGAAAAATCAAATTAAGAATAAATTTTCATCAAAAATACTAAGATTAGAATATTTTTTTGTAAAAAAGTTAATAAAATCTATTATAACTTTTTTTCCAATAAAGAACATTTAAAAATAATTTTAACTTCGGATTCCTCATAACAAATTATGTGGGTCACCTCTGAGTGAAGCTTCTGTAACTCAAATCTAAATAATCTTAAATTGAGTTTTTACTATTTTCTGTATGAAAATCTGAGAATCCTAAAAGCCTTAATTTAATTAAGACCCCATGAGGTGTTAATAATCAATTTTGGTGTTAAAATTGAGGTGTGGAATGAAGTTTAAAATCTATGAGGAATTGAAGTATTTTCAATTGGAATGTCAAAATGTGTGCATATATTACATAAGTGAGCTTAAACTGAAATATGAGAAGATAATACTTCCACCTGTGTACTGCAATTTTTCAATTGAATTACATGTGTAAAATTTAAGTATAGTACATTATGAGGAATTAAAGAAAGAATAAACTGTAAAGATTAATTTTGGGGTTAAAAGGAATCTTGGCTTCAATGGTGCCAGACCCTCCCAAATTCCTTGCTGACAGGCATGGTTTGTCATAATTCATGCAAATTTTCATTACTTTTGGCCTGGAATTAAGTCATAGGGTCTGTGACTCAATTGATGACAAGGTTTTGACAAAAACAAGGGAATATTTAACTGCTTCCAAAATGGTGAAACTTAGCTTCTACAGTCTTTACTGGTCTTGAAATCAGTTACACACATTTTGACATTTTTTGAAGGTTTTAAAATAAGTATTACTATAGCAATGGCTGACTTAAGGGACCAAAATGGCTAAAACCAACCCTTTTATGGTCCAAGCCAGTGTTCAATGATGCAATAATTGTCTTGTCTTACTTAAGTTTGTTTCCCATGACTGATTAGAGTAAATGGCTCCTTTTGAGTAGGAGAATTGGTGGCTATCAAACAATTTCTTCTTTTTTCCACTATTTCTCTTAATGTTAAAATCTTTTCCTTGCATAATTGGTTTAAAAACTGATCAACTAATAAATGAGAGATTACAATACCCCATTTTAAATTATTTTAAACTATTAAGCACATGAAAAAATCATTATAGTCATTTTTTGTTCCTCTTATAATGAATTTTACCCTTGAACCACCCCAGAAGTGAATGAAAGCATCTTTCATCACTTTTAATTTTGTCACTTGCTTTCCAAAATGACTCTGGTCAATTTTGGGCTTGTTTTCCCTTCAATATCAATTTTAGAGACTCTGATCTTATATTGATTTCCTGCATTTCTTTTCTTACATAATTCTAATTAAAATGGCTCTTGAAGAAATTTCTTTTGTGAACATAGATATCTCTTTTAGACTATTTTTAGATATATTCTTATTGTTGGTAAAACAATAACTCCTTATAATATCATGTTTTTATACTAAAAAAGTTAAAAAGAAACATTCTGTAATTTTCCCTCTGGAAAGTTCTAAGATTTCCTATTTTCAGTTAAATTTTACCTTATAAAACGTTTGAGGACAGGAAAAGTACTTGATTTTTAATTCAAGTTTCATATCCAAACCTTAAAAATATCTTCAATGATTGTTGTGGAAACTTATTAGAAGGTTGATATTGAAAATTATCAAACTTAACTCTTTCATATCCAATTCAATTAATATTCAATTGGAATGAAAAACTCAATATGAAAGGAAACTTTTTTCTATTTTTTTGTTTGAATTTTTATAGGAATTGGTTCCTCATTTTGAACCTTTGAGATATGACCACATACCCAAAAAGGTCACAAGAAACATTTAATATAATTATACATTAAAAATAATTACCTTAAAACTACAAAAATACCATAAATTGGCATAAAACTTTGTTTAACTTAAAGACCAATGAATAAACATGTGAAATAAATTATACCATTGGATTCCCCATGGTAAAATACACATATACCATTTTTATGGCATATCTGTAAAGTCAATATTTAATAAGTTATAAGTAATAATACCTTATAAAAAACACAAATTCTTTTTTATTTCAAAGACCAATGGAACAACATGTGAAATAAATGGTACCATTGGATTCTCCATAAAATTCCACATATAAAAAAATTGAGAAGCTAAGCTTCAAAATCAATACTTAAGGAATTAACCTGAATATATGCACTTTTTTGGTCAACGCATATATTCAAGGATTTTAGCTAATATCTCTTGAAATATGCATGATAGAGTGATGAACCAAAGATAAAGTCATCACGCAATTACTGTAGGAATACATAAATAAAGTTTATTTCACAAGCTATAAACAAGGTTGAAACCTGTAAGGAATTATTGATTAAAATCAACAAAGCTGTTGACCACTTTGTTGTGAAAGTGGTCTAAACTTAAAAAAAAGTAGACAGTTGGATTCTACTAGTTCATTTGTGAAGAATGATGTTTTTTTATTATAATATTCAAGGTATAACCCCTTGAAATCATAGTTTGAAGTTTAAAATATTAAATTTTGACAGAAAAGATGAGTTACAAGAAAAATCATCAAAAATAGAGTTTTGATGATGTAATGAAATGCTCTTGGCAGCACAATAATGTATGCCAAGCTATTAGAATTCACTCTCTGAATTGCTGTAGCGTGTAAATCTTAAAAGTTATTAAGGATCAAAGTTTGAGCTTAATTTGATCATTTATGATCACTCACTGTAACCTTAAATTAAGTTTAACAGTCATATGAGTGATAAAATTGGTGAATACTATTAGTTTATGAATAGAACTAATAAAATCCACGAAATTTGGGGTTCTGCCAAGCCTTTGACGTCATCAAACTTAGAGTTATAGTGATAACTCTAAATATTGGCGCAATAATGATGTAATATGGTTTGATCATGATGTAATCATCACCAAACCTTAAAATATTGATCAATTCCAGTGGATATGATCAGTACACGTCAACTAGAAGCCTGTTGGACTCTAGGAGGGTGGTATTTGCTATAAATAGAGCTCTTTTTACTCTGTTTTCCCCTCAGATGCATCAAAAACATTAAATCAATTAAATTAAAAGGTAATATCTTTATTCTTTATATATAAATCTTTTATATTATTAAAGACCAAAGATCATCTTATTATAATCATCAATTTTGAAGTGATTAAATCATTTATTTAATTGTTTTGCTAAAAATCTCTCTAAAACCTCATTTCCACGTAAAAATCAAGAATATTTGTAATTTTCTCTATTTTTATTGTAAATACAATTTGGATAAGTTTTATTTACATTATTTGGCGTAAAATATCTAAAAATTATTATATTAAGTATTAAAAGTAGGTTATTTTCTCTTATTATAATAATTTTCTCTTTATTATTACTTTAATAATTCTTTAATTAATATAAATAGTATTTATATTAATTTATAACTTTAATATTGGTAATATTATTGTTATTAATTGTTTTTTATTAATAAAGAACAATTTCTTACGCCTTTATTATTTGTTTGTAACAATAATGAAGTGCCATTAAATATATTAATTATCTCATATTAATATATTTATTTTATTATATTATATTTTATAATATAATTATTTTTATCTTATTTATTTCATTTATAAGGACATTCATAGTACAATAAGTAAAATATTAGTAATTCTTACTTATTGTTTCATAGTCAAACATTACATTTGGGGGCCTTGCCATGATATTTACTCTAAAAGACCTTTAAAAAGATTCTAATTGGGTTTATCCAATAATAAATTATAATTATAATCATAAAACTATATAATAATTTTTATATTTATTGATTTGAAAAGCTATTGAGGCATTTGGAAAGCAATTGTACTGTCTTACATGTGGTTTTTCACATCCTTAGACTAGCAAAAACTTTCTTTGAGTGACTCTAGTGATTAAAAACCATATTCTATAAATTAAAAAGAATTTTATATTATAAATTATCTTTATAAAAGAATCATATTCTTTTTTATTTTATTCTTTAAAAATAAAAACATAAAAAATAATAAAAATATTAAAAACCAATAAAAAAGTTATTTTATTCATTTTAATTTCATTTCTTTAATTATTTTCACTTTTTAAAAAAGATATCAAAGCAATTTTTACATGGAAAATTGCCATATCTTACCAAAAATAACACTTTTATATAAAAGACTTATATTTATTTGTCTTTTTTAGTGTTTGAAGACAACCCAACAGAGGACAACCAAACCACTGTTGAAAGATTGGTGGAAGAAACTTGTCAAAGTTCTTCAACACCAATAATTACCAAGAGAAAGAAAGCCAAGAAATTGGACTTTCCAGCACCCACCATTCAGGACTCTGAAGGTGAGTACCTCATTCATAAATTGCCATAAGAAAATTCCTGTTCTGAAATCCTCTTATTTCTTATTTTTCTTATAATATGACTACCAGAAGAGGCTCCCAATACTCCATCCAATCAGATGGAGCTGGACTCAGAGGTAGAATTTATTCCTCAAAAGGGAAAAGGAAGGGCAATATCCCCAGTGGAACAGAATCCACACAAGGAAGTGCCTTATCCCAAAGGCAAGTCCCAGAAATGCCCATGATATCTGAACCTGAATTGGAACTAAGTATGAGTAACTCAAACAGGTACAAATCACATTCAGAGGGCTCAAATAGACATTTACATGAGCCAATACAAACAGTACTACACAGTGTACAAGGACAAAGATTGGGAAATGCTGCTCCAAATACACCAAGGAGTGATGAACTCCTGGCACATCCTGAAAAAGTTCCTCAAAGAGGAGGAAATAGTGAGATACTCCAATGGATGGAATCCACTATCATCCAAACTTCAAATCAAAAAAGATCAAGGAGTATCATGCCAAAAAGAAGGAGGCAACCAAGGAAGAAGCCCCAGTAGCTTCTACCAGCAAACCCCAAGCCCACCCATTTCCCCAAGAAGGGAAGAAGAACAAGAAAAAGAATTGGAGAAAACCATATTCCCCAAGCTACAGGATCCCCAAAATCCAAAAAGATGCCATGGACAATGTCTTCAACATGGCCAGAACTTTGATGGAATTCAAAGGCAAGGAGGAACAAAGAATGAGACAACCCTATTTCCCAAAGAAATAACTTTGTCTCCTGATGTTGTAAATACTTTAACAGAGCTTAAAAATAGTATTTTACCTCTTAAAGACATTGAAAATAGTTTATTATCTTTCCAAGAAATAAATAATAGCTTATCATCTTTAACAAAACTTGTTGCACAAAATAAGAAAGAGATTGATAACATAAAATTTATGATTGAAAATAATAAAACAAAAGTATTAATTGACAACACTAAGAAATTAATACAAGGACAACAAGAGTTGTACAAATACATAAGTGATATCAAAGAAAAGACTTTGACAATCAATTATGATGTGAGTATTGATAATCTTACAGAAAAATTAAACAAATTAAGTATTTCTGTAGAAAACTTTGAAGAAAAGACTTCATCACACCAAAAATTACTTTTGGACCATGTGGAAAAGAGTGATGAAGCAAGAATGCATCTGAAAGATGACATTCAAAGTGAAATAAGGCTTATTACTGAAAAAATGGATAAAATTAATGAGGCTAACTTAAATATGCCAAAGTTATCAACACCGTATTCTCACATAAGAAGCCCTGTTAAACAAAAAGAGGAATTAACAAATCCATTCATAACAGACTTGAGTCACCAAGACAATAACCAAGTCTTAATGAAGGAAGCACCTCAATTAAAAGAATGGCCAACATTCACAGGAGAAGGTGAATATGACCACATGTCATTTATCAAAGCAATTGACATGCTACAAGAATATTATGCCATACCAGATGAATTAATCACTTCAAGATTACATTCATTGTTTGAGAAATCTGCAAAAAGATGGTATTATGGCATAAGGCAAACAAATGGCAAAAATACCTGGTCTTGGTGGAAACAAGAAATAATCACCAAGTGGGCTAATGATGACTGGAGGTGCAAAATAGAAAATGCATTTGAAAATTCTTGCTTTAACCCAAACAAAGACAAACCTTTAACTTTGTTCTTGAAACAAGCTGAAAGACTTAATGCATTGTACCCAGAAATGTCACAAAAAATGGTGCATATGAAAATACTCAAGAAATGTGGAGGAGAGCTAGAACATGCCCTAAGAAGCAGGTGTATAGAACCATGCTCCACAGAAGAGTATATTAATGCACTAGAAGACATAGTGACAAGAACAAAAATTTGCAGGACTTGGAAGAAATTGGACATTAAAAGCCCAAATAAACCATATATCAAAAAAGATAAATCAAAAGAATCCTTCAAGCCCAATACATCCAACAATAATGAGCAAAGAAAATGCCATAAATGTGGAGGTATTGGACACTTAGCCAATAATTCCCTTAAAAAGGCAAAGATTAATGAAATTGTGGAAACAGAAAACCAAAATGACAAAGAAGAGGAATCTGACTCTGAAAAAAAGACACAAGAATCAGAAAGTTCTGAAAGTGATGAAATCAATATAATTAATGCACAAATTAATAATATTGATATAATTTATGAAGTACTGGATGTTAATTCAAACTTACCACGAGCTGGGACATCTGACACAAACCTGACAAACATACAAGATGCCAAAATGTATAGAACCAAACCTGCAAGAGGAATGGGATATACAGCTGGAAAATCAAGTATAAGTATTGTTATGGTTGATAACCAAGAAGGAAAAGTTAACTTAGATACAGGAGCATATTGCACCTGTGTTGGTAAAAGTTATTTAAAAACCATTGTTGCAGACTGGAAAGAAAAACTTATGCCAATACAAGGTGTGAAATTTAGTAGTGCAAGTGAGAGCATGAAGCCCCTTGGAATAATTGATTTAACACTAATTTTTCCTCATCCCTCACAATGGGTCAGAACCAAAGTAGAGTTTGTAGTAATGGACAACTGTACTAGTAATCACTTCATACTTGGGAATGACTACTTATCAATTTATGGTATAGATATCTCTAACCAAAAGGATAGATATTTTATCATAGGAGACAACAAAAGACAAAAGTTTGGCTTCTTAAATAACAAAAAACAAATCACAGTTATTAAGAATGAAGGAAAAATTCCAGAAAACAATCTTTTTATATCTGAAAAACTTAAAGAGCCGTAATTCAATCAAGAATTAGCAGAAAAAATGAAAGAAAAATTGATTGACCTCTTATTTAAGTACAAAAATGGCTTTGCAACTGACAAAGAGCCACTAGGTGCCATAATTGGACATGAAGTGGGTATAATTCTTCATGTGGAAAAACCTTACCCACCTTTACTAAGGAGACCTGCTTACCCAGCTAGTCCAAGGGCTAGAGAAGCCTTAGAGGTACACATGAAAGAATTAATGGACCATGGAGTATTAAGAAAAGTAGGACATAATGAACAGGTAGAAGTCACTACACCTGTCATTATAGCTTGGTATAATGGAAAATCAAGGATGGTAGGATACTTCAGAGCCCTGAACACCTATACCATTCCAGACAGGTATCCAATACCCAGGATCCATGAGACATTGACACAACTGTCACAAGCTAAGTTCATCACAGCCATGGATGCTTTAAAGGGTTTTCATCAAAATGTCTTAACAGACAATGCCAAAAAACTACTGAGGATAATAGTCCACTGTGAAATTTTTGAATACTTAAGAATGCCATTTGGCATAAAAAATGCACCTTCCCATTATCAAAGAATGATGAATACCATATTTCCTAAATAATTATCAGAAGGATGGTTAAATATCTATATTGATGATATCATAGTTTGCTCAGAAACTTGGGAAAATCACCTTACAAGACTAGAAAGGGTACTACAAAAAATAGTCAAAGTGAATATGAAAATTTCCTTGAAAAAGTGTCATTTTGCATAAAGTGAATTAAAAGCACTAGGACATGTTGTATCTGGACTTAGTCTAGTCATAGACAAGAATAAAGTAGCCGCAGTACTACTTAAGCCAATGCCTCAAACCAAAAAAGAAACGCAATCATTTCTAGGATTTTCTGGTTACTATAGACAGCATATAAAGGACTTTGCAAAAATTGCTAAATCCTTGTATAAGCTATGTGACCAACAAACTGTCTATGAAATGACAGAAGAAAGAGTCAAGGCATATGAAGGATTGAAAAATTCCTTAACAAATGCCCCATTTCTTCTAATGCCAGATTGGAAACTACCCTTCAAACTTTACATTGATGCTTGTGGAGAAGGACTGGGTGCTGCACTACACCAGACACAAATTATGAATGATAAACCAGTGGAAGGACCAATTTTTTTTATTTCAAGACAGATAAAGCCAACAGAAACAAGATATGGAGAAAGCCAAATGGAATTCCTCTGCTTAGTGTGGGTTTTAGAAAAATTACATTACTACTTGGATGGAACAGTATTTGATGTGATTACAGACTGTAATGCTGTAAAATCTTTATTAAATATGAAAACTCCAAACAGACATATGCTGAGATGGCAAATTGCTATCCAAGAATATAGAGGAAATATGACTATTGTTCATAAATCTGGTAATATTCATAAAAATGCAGATGGTCTTAGCAGATGGGCTCTAGCAAATACCCCTCACAATCCAGCATGGGTACCACAAGAAGAACACCATATAGAAGGAATATGTGTTACAGACATTGGCACAGAATTCTTTAACCAAGTTAAAGAAAGCTATAAGATAGACAAAAATTGCCATATCTTAAGCCAACTTCTAATGAAAGACTGCAAAGACCCATTACTTTCATCAAAACTAGATGAAACATGGAAAAAGGCATATGATGAAGGAAGATTCCACCTCCTAGATGGAATCCTTTACCATAGAACAAAACACACATGTGTTATGGCCTTAACAGATAGAGCCCTGATAAACACTATTTTACATTAGTTTCATGAGAGTGTTGCAGCTGGACACCTTTCAGAAGACAGAACACTAGAGAGGGTGAAAACCTGCTCTTGGTGGCCAAATTGGAAGAAAGATGTTATAGAATACTTCCAAACCTGTGACAGATGTCAAAAAGCCAACAGAGCCACAGGAAAGAAATTTGTAATGATGATCCAAATCCAAGAACCAAAATCCCCTTGGGAAATAGTTCATATGGATTGGGTAACAGCATTACCTCCAGGAGGAGACAGAAGCTATAATGCATGCCTATTATTGGTTGACAGGTATAGCAAAACCACATGTTCCTACCATGTCATAAAGATAACACAGCTATGGACACAGCCATAATGATATGGAATAAAGTTATTAGCCATACAGGCTTATTCCAGAATATTATAAGTGACAGAGACCCAAAGTTCACTTCAGCATTATGGACAAATCTCCATAACTTGTTTGGTACAAAGTTATCATTCTCAACAGCTTACCATCCTCAAACTGATGGTTTAGCAGAAATATTGATACAGACCTTAGAGGACATGAGTAGAAGATTCTGTGCTTATGGGCTAGAATTCAAAGATTCTGATGGTTTTACCAATGATTGGTGTACACTAATACCAGCTCTTGAACTGGCATATAAAACATCAATCCATTCTTCTACTGGCAAAATACCAGCAATGCTAGAAAAAGGTTGGAATCCAAGACTTCCTTATGATACCCTCAAAAAGGACTTAGTGGATATACATCCAACAGCAAGCAGCTTTAAGATAATGCTTGACAAAGCAAGACACCATGCAAACAGATGTATGCAAGACTCTTTCAAATATGCAAAAGAAAGATGGGATAAAAGTCATAAGCCACCTGATTCCAAAATAGGAGACTTGGTCCTAGTATCAACCTTTAATTTTAATAACATAAAAGGCCCAAAGAAATTAAAAGATTCCTTTGCAGGACCATTTATGATAAAAGCACTTCATGGACCCAATGCTGTGCAATTGGAACTCACAGGTGAACTAATGAACAAAAACCCAACTTTCCCTGTAAGTCTGATAAAACCTTACAGCTCAAGTGACAAGAAGTTATTTCCACTAAGAAATAAAGCCCCACTTGAAGTTCCCCCCTTGGAAGAAGGAGAGGAAAAGAAAATAGTAAAAGTCCTTAAAGAAAGAAGGACAAGAAACAAAAAAGAAAGAGAATACCTTGTAAGGTATAGAAATTCAACTCAAGAATATGAATGGCTACTTGAGAAAGATATAAAAAATTCTGATAAACTACTAAGAAGGTTCAGACATGAAAGAAAGCCTGAAAAATAGAAAAGTTAAGCATTATTGAGCTTCAAGACTAACAAAGTCTATTGAAGAGGTAGGACAGTGGATGATACCCTAATTACACATATCAGATTGTGGTACAATATTTTTTGGTGGTAGGGAATGTGAACCTTTGAGATATGACCACATACCCAAAAAAGTCACAAGAAATATTTAATATAATTATACATTAAAAATAATTACCTTAAAACTGCAAAAATACCATAAATTGGCATAAAACTTGGCTTAACTTAAAAACCAATGAATAAACATGTGAGATAAATTATACCATTGGATTCCCCATGGTAAAATACACATATACCATTTTATGGCATATCTGTAAAGTCAATATTTAATAGGTTATAAGTAATAATACCTTATAAAAAACACAAATCCTTATTTATTTCAAAGACCAATGGAGCAACCTGTGAAGCAAATGGTACCATTGGATTCTCCATAAAAATCCACATATAAAACAATTAAGAAGTTAAGCTTCAAAATCAATACTTAAGGAATTAACCTGAATATATGAACTTTTTTGGTCAATGCATATATTCAAGGATTTTAGCTAATATCTCTTGCAATATGCATGATAGAGTGATTAACCAAAAAAAGGTCATCACGTAATTACTGTAGGAATACAGAAAGAAAGTTTATTTCACAAGTTATAAACAAGGTTGAAACCTGTAAGGAATTATTGATTAAAATCAATGGAGCTGTTGACCACTTTGTTGTGAAAGTGGTCCAAACTTGAAAAAAAGTAGACAGTTGAATTCTACTAGCTCATTCGTGAAGAATGATGTATTTTTCATTATAATATTCAAGGTATAACCCCTTGAAATCATAGTTTGAAGTTTAAAATATTAAATTTTGACAGAAAAGATGAGTTACAAGAAAAATCATCAAAAATAGAGTTTTGATGATGTAATGAAATGCTCTTGGCAGCACAATAATGTATGCCAAGCTATTAGAATTCACTCTCTGAACTGCTGTAGCGTGTAAATCTTAAAAGTTATTAAGGATCAAAGTTTGAGCTTAATTTGATCATTTATGATCACTCACTGTAACCTTAAATTAAGTTTAACAGTCATATGAGTGATAAAATTGGTGAATACTATTAGTTTATGAATAGAACTAATAAAATCCACGAATTTTGGGGTTCTGCCAAGCCTTTGACGTCATCAAACTTAGAGTTATAGTGATAACTCTAAATAATGGTATAAGAAAGATGTAATATGGTTTGATCATGATGTAATCATCACCAAACCTTAAAGTATTGATCAATTCCAGTGGATATGATCAGTACACGTCAACTAGAAGCCTGTTGGACTCTAGGAGGGAGGTATTTGCTATAAATAGAGCTCTTTTTACTCTGTTTTCCCCTCAGATGCATCAAAAACATTAAATCAATTAAATTAAAAGGTACTATCTTTATTCTTTATATATAAATCTTTTATATTATTAAAGACCAAAGATCATCTTATTATAATCATCAATTTTGACATGAGTAAATCATTTATTTAATTGTCTTTGCTAAAAATCTCTTTAAAACCTCATTTCCACATAAAAATCAAGAATATTTGTAATTTTCTCTATTTTTATTGTAAATACAATTTGGATAAGTTGTATTTACATTATTTGGAATAAATTATTTCAAAATTATTATATTAAGTATTAAAAGTAGTTTATTTTCTCTTTATTATTACTTTGATAATTCTTCAATTAATATAAATAGTATTTATATTAATTTATAACTTTAATATTGGTAATATTATTGTTATTAATTGTTTTTTATTAATAAAAAACAATTTTTTACGCCTTTATTATTTGTTTGTAAGAATGATAAAGTGCCATTAAATATATTAATTATTTTATATTAATATATTTCTTTTATTATATTAATATATTTATTTTATTATATTATCATATTTAATTGATAATATGATTATTTTTACGCCAAAATTATAATAATTCTTTATTATTATAATTATTTTTATCTTATTTATTTCATTTATAAGGACATTCATAGTACAATAAGTAAAATATTAGTAATTTTTACTTATTGTTTCATAGTCAAACCTTACACTCATGAACTGTTGTGTTTTAATGGAACTTTCATTGAGGAGAATTTTTTAAAAATTCAAATTATCTAATTTTTTTATCAGAATTTGTGGAATAATTTTTGAAAAAATATTTCAAATATGAGATCACATTTTGATTCATGGCTCTGGTTTTTTTCTATATCCCATAAAGATATAACAATCATATTAATACAGTTTGGTGAATAAATGTTTCTATTTATCTTTAATATTTGTTTTATGTAATTCTTCATTCAAATTTCTTTTTTCCTGATTATTACAGGTTATCTCATTTTTTTATATAATTTCACATTAATCTGTGAGAAATCAATTTTTGATACACAACAGCAACCAAATCCCAAGGCTTGGTAAATAGAAATTATATTTTATTTTTCCCTAGATTTTGAGAAATGATAGGATATTGTTGGGCTTCCTTTTTGATCCTCTTTTAGTCTTTTTGATGGTTAAAATTTGTGAAAACATCCCAAATATTGAAGATGCATTTTGAATGATTTCATTTCCTTCAAATATTTGTTTGGAATACCAAAAATTTGAATTATCCTAATTATTTCAAGATTATTAATATCTTATTTAAAATTGTTGAAGAAGGTAGACAAGTTTGAATTAATTTTTAGAATTAATTTGTCATTATTTGGCTTAATTTATACACATGTCTGATACTATTTGCTCCATAAATATCATTAATTGAATATCAAATATAAAATATAGATAATGAAAATATCTTATCAATTTATATCTGATAAAAATTCAATCTACATAAATATAAAAGTCAAATTAGCTCAAATTAGTTTTTTGCCAAATTCAATAGTCCAATGAAAATGTTTTATGTATCATCTTTAAAATCTCAAACCATATTATTTAAAAATGAGCTTATTTTAAAAAAAATTGTTTCTGTTGTTATTTATCCTGTGAATTTGAATCTGAAAAAATGTTTTTTAAAAATCTTGATCATGAAAAATTATATTTTTTATTTTAAGATTCTTTTTTCATTTTTTAAGCATGAGATATTCATCTTATACAGATTTGAATCATTATATAATCTCATAATTTCCCTTTGATTACAAAGAAGAATTATACATTCAAAAATTCTATTAATCAAAAATATATTCAATTTCAAAAGTCGATCACTTTAGCATTGTGCTTGGATATGTTCAAACCACTCCAAAGCCCTTCAAGAAATTTTACATAAGATATATCCTTAAAATTCTTTAAGAAGTTTGTTTATATATTGTAAAATTTACTATGTATGATTTTTCTTGAAAATCTTGGAGAATTGAATTTTTTAACTTGGAACTGAATGCTTTAATATCAAAAAGCAATTTTTTAAGCTTGTACATTCTTAAATTTAATCTTTTGAGCTTACTTCTGAGGAAAAATATGATCAATTTATACCTAAATTTAGTTTCAACATTCATTAAATTGAAAAAAACTTTTTGAAGAAATTATTACCAAATATTAAGATTCCTCAGGTATATATTGGATCTCAATTACTTCCAAAAACACTATTAATTCTCATTTGAGATCTCAAAATACTCTCAAAGAATTATTTCTCAATATTTTTCTTAAAATTATTCTACCTAAGTGGAAATTAATAAAAGGATAAATCAAAAAATTCAAATGATAAAAGTACTAAAAATTGTCTTGAAAGATTAGAAACTCTATTAGGAAAGTATGTCCTCTGAAATTAAAGATGGAAAATTTATGTCAACAAAAGTTTTTTGATGTCTTATTTTTCAATATAAATTTAAAAATTTTAGGATAATAATTTAAGGTTCCAAATATAAGTCAGGATTTAAACATTTAAAAGTTTCATTTTAACTTATTTTAATTAATTTTAAACAAATGGAATGTGTGTTCCAATTTTTTCTTTGAGGAATAATAATCATGAATAAAAACTAACCAAATCATTTAAGCAAACTTTTAAGATTAAAATTCATATTATTTTCTCTTTTTAAGTTAATATTAGTTTAATTTTGAAATAAATTAATATAAAGGATCTCCATTTAAGAATCAATCTGCCTCTTATTTATATTCTCTTGGAAATATTTCATTTCTTAGTTTTCATTTCTGATAAAATGGGCCAGGTGTTTTGTTATTGGAGGTTTTGTAAGCTTTATTTGGGCTAGGAAATATTATGTGTTGGGAAATTACTTTGTTTGTGAGCCGAAAGATATAGGTTCTTCCACAAATAAACTTGAATAATCTATGATTATCAGGAGAACTGGAGCCATTAATACTGAATGCTTAATTCATAATACAGGAGTTTTTGATGTTAAAAATGAGCAATTTGCATTTGTCAAAACATAAATCTAAAAGCTTCTTATAAGTTCCTATTTAATTGAGTAACTTTTGAAGAGTTTAGAATGTGAGCCAAATATGGATCTACATGAATCATTCCATTTTGGGAGTCATTTTCAAATAATTTTCATCCCATGTTGAAGCCCTGTTTGACCTACAGCTCCTGACCCCAGGTTCTGCCTCTTTTTCATGGTATCTCTGATCTTAGAAGATAAAGAAGTGATAAATTATTGGATAGTGAGTCAAGATTTGATTTGTCGGATTCACAACTTAGCTCACAAATTCTCAATTTTCAAGGCACATCCAAAGTAGCCACTTCTCATTCCTTGATACAATCACTTTGAAGTATTTGGACATTTCAGCGTCCTCATCTTTGGTGGAGAGAATCTTTTCTTAAAGTGGTCATGTAACTTGCCCAGTGAGGGGTGCTTTGAGCTGCCAAACCATTGGGCATTTGACCTGCTTAAGTGAATGGATACAAAATGATGATATTCCATTCCTTAAAGGTTTCAAATAGTTACTAACCTTCTATTATTGTGTCATTTGGGTTCAGTTATTTTGTTAGTCTCCTTATAGCCTGTGTGCTCATGTGTGATTACGTATGCTTGGCTATAGTTCAATGAACCATTGTAGAGATGAATTTTTAGTCTTTATCTTTATTTAAAATTGTTGTATTTTTATATTACAATTTTAAAATTTGAAATAAATCATTATGATGATGGCCATTGGTTATCCTTTCCTCATACAAAATTTGAGCACAGAATGTGAGTTATGATGCCTGTTTAGTAACATAGGTATGGAGAATTTTTACTTTCAGTATTGGAGTTGGATACTGAAACATGAGTCATTTACTCATGCTTGCAAATCGCCTGAACTTTTCATTCAAGTCAATTTGCAAAATTCAGTATTTGGCATGGCAGTATGACACCTTGTCATTCTGACTGACTGGCAGTTCGACCCTTGTACAGTTTTGGACTGAGAAGCCAACCCTGATGTGGCATATCAAATCACGCAGGCGTTTGGTAAAAAGTAGCTTGTAGTTCTAATGAGGTAGGTGAGAGTGAACGAAACAAAACCCCACACAAACCAAAGTATGACAGGACTGATAGAATATCACTTTTAAACCTGTGACAAATTCAGTCAGTCCTCCAGAAATGAACGGTTTTCAAATTTCATCAAAGCTATAAGTTCTACTGCGTAATCGATCAGGGACCTGAACCAGACCAGACAATGTTTGAGCGAGTAGTAAAGGTGCAATAATGGTTTTGTCTCAAATATACAGGCGAGATGTCGACAGGATGCCTGGGTGGGGCACCTATACCAACTTGACAAGGTGGGGACCATTCTTACCGAACGAACAAAAGCAGAGACATACTGAGGAGGTATTGTGAAGCTGAGGGCATTTTATCTTGGTAGGAAAGATAGTAGGATCCCCTTTCCTCGAAGCAGAGAAGTGTCGGGCACCCAAGATCCCTTCATAGATGATTCGGTCTTCTAACCACATTGAAGGATAATTTCACATAAAATGTTTTTACTGTCAATGCTCCGGATGATCTGGCTCTTTATATTTTTATGTTACCTATACGAAGTCAATAGCTCACTGGCAGAAACTAGCAGTCTCTCACACCTTAAACCAGTGGCTGATTTGAATGAAACGGGAAGCCAAGGCCTGAAGTGTGAGGCCGAACCTGCTTTGGTGACTTCAAGTAGGCCGGGTACTCCCTGCGAAGGGCAATCCAAGCAAAAGCTCAAAAATCTACAAATTTCTGAATCTTGCGTAAAAGAAGATGGCTCTGACATCGATAACCGACAGAAAGCCCCCATGCAACTAGGAAGGCCTTTTCAACCCAGGCCACTAGAGCAAGGAGCTGTCGAACAATCAGTACATTCTCCAAAAGGCACAAAGCATTTTGATAACCTTCATCAGGCTGAAGGCTCGAATGCTTACCATTCACCTGTACCACAAACTAGCAACTTGAGAGGACCTGCTTCTGTAGACACTCCCCATGCGCCCCCTATACACTTGGAACCTGTTTATAGACCGACCTGGATTTCTCACGTCACCTTTGCACCGGTCATGACTCCTGTAGTAAGGTATGAACCGGTCATAACTCCTGTAGTAAGGTATGAACCGGTCATAACTCCTGTAGTAAGCTATGAACCGGCCTTGTTTTTGGATAATTATGCACCTCATACTGTTCCGCAACGCCCACCTATGCACCGGAATCAAGCGACAGGAAGAGCAAGCCCAATTATTCCCAGCCAAACAAACCACGCAAGACAATCCCGCGAGGTATCATCCTTTCAGGCAGGAATTGAGAAAAAAATACCGTCGGGCACTGTAACGAAAAGCTTCGACCAACCCAAGGGCTCAAAGGAAACCTATTCACCTCAATCGGAAAATATCTCACAAGTAAGTATTTCTCAGCGGAGATTTTCACTCTGACTCTCTTGATACAAGAAAACTGATAAGATTCATCTCATGAATCATGGCCGCTCGACAAGGCGACACAAAGTGATGAGGTCAGAAAGCCTGATGACTTATCAAGCTCACTTGAGACTAGTGAAAGGGCTTCAAAAATTCCTGTGTGAGTATTTCCTTTCTACCTTGATTCTCAAGTTTCAAGTATCACACCTAATTGTGTAGGCCTATTGGTGTGTTGGAGATTTTGTAAAGATATTTGAATCTCTTGAATCAAAAACCCATGGAAATTGCTTGTTGGCTTTTGTTGAAATTATCGTGCTGAATTTTCTCTTCTCTTACTTTGGTCTCTTCAACTTTACATAAAAAAATCTACCCTTAGGGCTAAGTCCGAGATGGATAGAAATTCCATTCACACTATCGTAGGCCAAGATTCAGTAAGTAACCCTCCTGATGTATCTTTGACACGAGCAAGAGTGGAAACAAATCTTCAGGAAGACAAATCAAAGAAAGTAGAATTGGTAGGCCACATAGTACAACCTAAATCAGACTCGAATATTCCCTCGCAACATAGCAAAACTCATCATTCAGCTCAAAAATCCGCTCAAGAGTCAAACTTTGAGGACAATGTCAAGCTAAAATTAGAACCAGAAGTGACTTTTCGAAAAACAGAATCAAAAAGAGCAGACACCACAAAAAACACAATCAATGAACACTTTGATCGCCAAAAACTTGTGAAACCTGTTAAAAAGGCATTTTCAGAAGCGCAAAAAGTTCCTAGTCATGTTTCCGCAGATGATAAGACAGTGGTCAGTCAAAAAATGGGTTTGGAATCTCCAAAAAGGCCATCGAATCAATGGAAAACCTTGTTCGTTCAATCAAACAAAAATGCTATTGATAAAGAGGGATCCCCCTGGATTATGGTTGAAAGTAAACGAGGCAGAAAAGGCTTCCAGCAGACAACACAATTTAGTAAAGATCAAAAACCTGAACAAGTCGATCTTCATCAAATTTCACTTTCTTCCCCAATTCAGTTGGATAAAACCAAAATTCCTGACCAATATGAGCTTGATATAGCGGGGGTTCGTTCCCAATCTCAACCTAACGAGGAGGAACTTCTAAGCCCTAAAGGATCCCCAACGTTCTTATTTTCGAAAAAAAATAATGACTTGAATGAAGATGAAGAAAATATTCCCCCTTTGAGCTTCAAAAACCTCGAGACACAGGAGAATAAAAAGACTTCCGATAACATATTTACTGACAAATTTCAAGACACATCTGAAATGAGCTCAGCTAAGAATGAAAATGCATCTCCACCACGTTCCTCTGAGTGAGTACTTACATATTTAGGAGAGAATTCAACTTCCATTAATATTAAACTCACATAATTTACATTTGATAATAGCTTTCCGGCAGGGAAATCTGAAGTATTGGGTTTGGATGATGCACAAAGAGAAATTGACTCTGAAAAGTAAGAAAGCCGCTCCAATATTGGAAAGAAAGAAATATCATCTTACTGATCCAAAGACCAATCAAAGTCCAGAAGAAATAAACAAATTACCCACAGCAGCAGGTCGAAAGACTAAAAAGAAAAAGTCAAAGAAAAAAGGCTCACATCCAATTTTGGAACGCCAGCATGACACGGAATTATCCATTCTTCAAAAACCGTTCCCTCATGAGGAAATCAACTCCGCCTTTGAGGCCTCAAGTCTGAAAGTGTTGGTTTTTTGCGCTTTTTAGTATTAATCTTCCTTTTCCTCATGCTAGTTTGAGTTTTCAAATCCTCCAGAATTGGCGAAGCGGCATCAAGGCCTCCTGGAGATCCGTAAGAGACAATTTTTTCATCACGTTTCTATGAAACATTGTGTAGTAGAAACTCGGTGATTCATTTGCTAGTCATCTTCCAGGAAGCGAAATTCACCTGTCAATCGAAAACACAAGATACACGGGCCTTTACCAGAACCAGCTTATGTTATTACTTCCGAAGTAAATATGTTTGAGCTTCATATAAATCGATCCCCTTGATTTTTGGCATGATTTTGAATGTACTCTGATGACCAATTGGTTGTTTCCATCAACATAATTTCTCATGGTAGACGGATTTGTGGGAGAGTCAACTCTACGCATCACCTGTAAAGCTCAGCGATCTTTCTGGTCCTCTGAGGCAAAAGGCCGAATCCGTTCTCAATGAAAAATGGGAAAAGATAAAAGACATGATGTTTACGGAAGCCTTTTCACCTTATACAAAAGGACTTGTAACAAATGAAATTTACCCAGGACTAACCAGACCGCGACTGGATTTTCAAGCGAGTTAGTCGTCCAAATTTCTCTTGACTTGAGTCTTGTTGAACTGAATGAGATTGAGGGGGTAAATTAGCAAAAAATGAAAATTTTGAGACTGGACTCAGTCAGAGTCTTGCAAAACATTTAAAACTATCGTATGAAAGCCAGCATCTCACACTAGAGGACCTGAATGAAGACGTTTTCAAAATGTTACAAGAAAGCTGGTTTTTGGACCCAAAAGCCTTGTTCGCAAAGCTTCGAGCAACACTCAAAGATTTTGAAGATATCAGTGAGCTTCACAGAAGGCTGCATACACTTTCACGACAAGTACTTCAGTACACAATTGTCGAAAATTGGAAAACCGTTAAGGGTTGGCTGATCGAAAACATGACGTTCTCTGAAAGCATGCTCGAAAATGTTGAAGCAATGTTTCAGCTTTCCACGCGATTTCCCGACATGACAAAGCCGCTAAAGCCATTGGATCAGAACACACATCTGATGGACCTATTCATAGAAAATGAAAAAGAGGTAATTTACCTTTTGGGAAACGTACTGGGTATTGTAAGAGATTTAGTTTGTAATCTTTATTGCGCTGATACTAGATAAAAACAGTAGCAGTAATAGAAACTATCAACAGTGAAAGTTAGCATAATTATTTAAGTGGATACAAGGCTAGGTCATGTACCTATGAGTGTGTATATATATATGTAAGTATATATTAAAACTGTGTCCTCAGCACAGTCACGACACGTCTGAAATGGTCATTATGTAAAACAATGATGAGCGAAAACTTTAGCAGAAATGAAGCAAATATTAGAGCTACCTGCTGAATCAGCCTTTCACACAAATTTATTCACTATCGTAAACACTACTGAGCTACTTAAAATAACTATGATAAAAGAACTACATTAACGTCAACGGTCCTCGGCGGCGTTGAAGAAAGATAAGATAATTACCTCAGATACTCCTCCTGAGTATATAAGATATAAGAAAGCAATAAGCTTGAGCACGAATGGAATTGGAGATGATGGGTCAATCACGGGAGAGTGTGCTCGAGCAGTTTTTATCCTCAACCTCTTATCCCTGGATATGATCATGTCCTGGAGCGCTTGAGACATGTCATCCAGGGTTCATTCTACATGATGGCTAAGTAGAAGAGCAGTTATAACAATTTCTATCCGTAGAGAATCATGCCTCCATCCCTTACTTCATAACACTCCTCCTTGATTTTCGAGGTGTAATTGCTTTGTCACAGTTGTCATTTTTTGAATTCCCATTGGCTTTGTTAATACATCTGCGATCATGTCATTCGTTCCTACTTGCCTAACATCCATAAGCTTCTTCAAGACCACATCTCGTACATACTGATATCTGATCTCAATGTGCTTGGTGTTAGCATTTAGACTGGCCTGGCTTGAGATAGTTGTGGCCCCAGAGTTGTCATTACATATGACTGGTCTTTCAATGTCTTGTCCCAAATCATGTAGTAAGTAAGTGAGCCATCGAAGTTGCTTGGCACAGATATTCATCGATATGAATTCAGCTTCGGTAGTGGACTGTGCCACCACGGATTGCTTCTTACTTGTCCACGAGATAGGATTTCTGCAGTAAGTGATCAGGTTCCCTGAGATCGATTTACGGTCAAACCGGTCATTTGCATAGTCAGCGTCTGCCCAGCCTATCAAGGAGGACTCTTTCTTTTCTTTAGGCCTGGAGTAACACAGGCTGAGATCGCAGCTTGCTTGTAAATAACGTAGCAAGTGCTTGAGTGCCACCCAGTGTTTGGCCGTAGGATGGGTCGAATGTCGAGAGAGGATATTAACTGTGAAGAGGATGTCTGGTCGGGTATGCTGGGCAATGTAGTTAAGAGTACCAATGGCTTGTTGAAAGTGAGTAATCATGACTGGTTCTCCAAGGTCTTCGAGTTCCTTTAACAAATTGGCATTGCAGGGCGTTTTAACGCCACGACATCTTTCCATGTCGTGGCTCTTTAGTAGTTGTAGAATTAGATCTTTCTGACTAAGAGAAACACTTCCATCGTACTTCCAGTCAAGCTGATACCCTAGGTGTTGAGTGGGTTTCTTCTGATACTTCAGTTTTAGCCTTTTATTCAGCTTTTCAAGGAAGTTAAGAATGTCGTTCTCAGATTTTGCAATGAGGAATCCGTCGTCCACGTGAACATGCAGAAAAAGGCTTTTCTTCTCATCCAGATACAAAGAGTCCTCGGATCGTGAGCTCTTCATACCAAATTCTCCAAGAGTTTCAGCAAGCTTGGTCTGCCACATCCTTGGCGCTTGCTTAGTACCATATAACGACTTGTTTAATCTCCATACCCATCCTTCCTTCCCTGGGACTTCAAATCCCTTAACTTGTTTGACATATACATTGGCATCCATCCTTCCATGTAAGAAGGCGGTCTCAATGTCAAATTGATAGGGAATGTACCCTTGAGTGACCGTAAGGACTAGTAGTGTTTTGAAGGTCTCGTTTCTTCCTACCGAAGCCCAAGTATCATAATAATGGACCATGTGCTCTTGATGGTTTCCTAGAACAACCCATCTAGCCTTACGACGATAAACCTTGCCAAACTCATTTCGTTTGCGAGTCAATCGCCACATGCCCCCAATGACCTTGGTTCCATCGGTTGGATAGGGTACCAAATCACCAGTGTGATGACTGGTAAGTGATTCAAATTCTTGCTTCATGGCCTCGTACCACTCTTTTTCCTCGGAGGGGTTAGAGATGGCTTGTTTATATGTAACCACGTCCGCAAGCATTAGTCTATCTGGGGGTTGTCGACATTGCCTTGTGCTTGGTAAGATGTTCTTAGGGTTCACAGTACTCGTTATGTCCTGTGGGGAAGTTTCATAATATGGTACATAGGCGTAACTTCTCGATCCCTTTGAGTGATCCTGGATAACTGGGGCTGGTGGATCATCATCACTACCCACTTCTTCATTTGGGGTTTGGTGTACAGGAGCGAGATCCCTGCCCAGAACTGGAAGACTTGTTTCATTCGAATAGCCTTTTTTAATGAGCTGAGGCAGTGATTCCTGAGGCTTTCTTAGAAGTATTGCTGTCTCTGATTTTAACTGAGTATAATCACGGGTTATTCTAATCCTATTAGTTTCAGGATCGTATATTCTTAGTGCATCGGAGTAAGGTTCAAAAGTGAGTGCCTTCATAGCTTGTCCTGTACAACTGATCTTACTAATTGGCTTTTCGTTTTTTACCACGACTTTTATCCCAAACGGCAGGAGTCTGTGATATGAGATTGTAGGTTGTATTAATGAAGATAATTCAGACAGTACTTCATTTGGCGACTTCATCTTTAGATACTGATGTGGAAGAAGGTTCAGAAGCAGCGATGCGTGTTTAGATGCTTCATCCCAGTAGGTGATTGGGATATTTGATTGAGCCAGAAGACATCTTACTTTGTTGAGCAGAGTCTGATTAAATCTCTCGGCAACACCGTTAGTTTGTGGAGAGTGAGGTGGACCACGCTCCAGACTAATGCCTCTGGTATCCAACTGCTGTCGAAACGAGTTAGAGTTGAACTCACCACCCCTATCAGTGTGAATGTAGCCTGGGGTGATATTGAGTTTGTTTTTTAACTCATTTAAGAATGAGATGATAAACTCCTCTGCATTACCTTTTTCGGCCATGAGATAGATTTGGTTAAAACGACTGAAATCATCTATAATGACTAGTATGTAGCGAAACCCCTGGTGACTGGGTGGTGAAATTTCCAGGGTATCCATATGAATCTTCATAAATGGAGAACGAGCAGATGGTAAGTGGTGTACATGAGGCTGTCTTTTGAGCTTGGCATGGAGACATACCGGACAGCTGCTGCTCGATGTGAAGTTGCCTGAGATAACTTTACTTTGAATTAACCTTTTTACATATTTGTCACTTGGATGACCAAGTACTGTATGCCAATCGTTTGATGGATTTTGATGGTGCACAGTAAATACAGAATGAGTATGGATTTTGGATGAGAAAAGGTTTCCCGAACGAGAGAATGTGGCAATAATTCGTCCTTCTCTCATTATTAAAAAACAACCTCCCTTAAAGACTGGCTTGAGTCCATGGTCTATTAATTGCGAAACTGAGAGGAGGTTTACCTTTCCTTTAGGTGCAAAGTAGACAGGAGAAATATGTATCCCACGAAACACTAGGGTACCTTGGTGAGTGATTTTCACTGGTTCGGAGTAGGTGTTTATTGATTTTTTAACCTTAATGATGTTGGTGAGAGAGCTAAGGTTATTAACAACCGATCTTCCTGCTCCTGAATCAAGGTATATTTCGTCTGGGGCTCCTGATCCTAATGTCAGTACTTCATCTTCCATGACATAGGCATCGGAGTCAGATTGTTGGTGATCTCCCATGGACTCCTTGCTGGATTCGGCTACAACATTGACGTTGTGGTCCCTTGTCTTCATTTCTAACCTTTCATACAGCTTTTCCAGTTTTTCTAGAATTCCTGAAGAGTTGTCTTCTCTTCTTGGTTGAGGAGTTGATTTCCCTTTGCCTCGGCCCCTAGACGTACCTCTACCCCGTGTCCGATGATTTCCACGTGAGGCAGGCTTTGAGTCATTGGATTTATCTTGCTTATCTAGAGCCAAGGCTTCTTCTTGGTGTGTTCCACGACGACAGTGCTCGATTGCCACCCGGTTCATTACAAGGCTTAATTCAAACGGTTTGATGTCGTAGAGCATTTGAGATAGCCCAGACAGTTCCCGGTCGTGGCTTAGACTGCGAATAAAGAATGCAGCAGCAATGGTTGATGAGATAACCATCTTGTCATCTGAGCCAAGTGTGATGGATTCGTAACTGGCATAGGTCTTCTGAAATGTATCAATGTGCTTTTCTAGGGAGGAGCCAGGGGTGTACTGCAATGAGACTAGTTTAAAAAGAGTATCACACATTACAACGATAGAGTTTTTTCCGCATGTCTTTCCAAGAGCATTCCAAGAGTCGAAAAAAGAGTTTTTGTTAACCAGAAGTATTCCGTGCAGTTCTGGACTAACACAGTTCCATAACAGAGCTAATGCACTGCTGTTTTGCCTTCTAAAATTCGGGGAGGCTTTTTCGGACTCAGATGGAGGAGATAGGAGGGATTCATGACCCTTTCCCGTGAGAAAGTTTTCAAACTGACAACTCCACTGGACCCAATTTTCTCGAGTTAGGGTAATGATCTTGGTTCGATATCCTTCATCATCGGGAAAGCTTTGTTCAGCTGGTGGATTTATTGACATGATTCGTATCTGTTCTGTCTCTGTTTTTATCTAGTGCAATTACAACTAACTCTCGCTACCATGTAAGAGATTTAGTTTGTAATCTTTATTGCGCTGATACTAGATAAAAACAGTAGCAGTAATAGAAACTATCAACAGTGAAAGTTAGCATAATTATTTAAGTGGATACAAGGCTAGGTCATGTACCTATGAGTGTGTATATATATATGTAAGTATATATTAAAACTGTGTCCTCAGCACAGTCACGACACGTCTGAAATGGTCATTATGTAAAACAATGATGAGCGAAAACTTTAGCAGAAATGAAGCAAATATTAGAGCTACCTGCTGAATCAGCCTTTCACACAAATTTATTCACTATCGTAAACACTACTGAGCTACTTAAAATAACTATGATAAAAGAACTACATTAACGTCAACGGTCCTCGGCGGCGTTGAAGAAAGATAAGATAATTACCTCAGATACTCCTCCTGAGTATATAAGATATAAGAAAGCAATAAGCTTGAGCACGAATGGAATTGGAGATGATGGGTCAATCACGGGAGAGTGTGCTCGAGCAGTTTTTATCCTCAACCTCTTATCCCTGGATATGATCATGTCCTGGAGCGCTTGAGACATGTCATCCAGGGTTCATTCTACATGATGGCTAAGTAGAAGAGCAGTTATAACAATTTCTATCCGTAGAGAATCATGCCTCCATCCCTTACTTCATAACAGGTATTAGAGAGACACGCACGAGAATCGCAGTGTTTCAAGATCAGCTGCGAGCGTCAAGTACTCCAGCTTGGTGGAAGCAAACAAACTACATGGAGCAATACAAAGGAAACGCGCTCAACATTCGGGAGGTTGTTGCGATTGGAACAGCGCTTTCTTTTGACTTTCCTAATTTTGAGGTTGAAAACGGAAAAGCGGCGGATCTCCTTTACAGTATACAAGCAATACAAATAGTGAAAGAGCGTCATGTTTTACCTTGGTTCACTTCTGCGGAGTATGCCTTCATAATGAAAACCTTCAAAGCAAAATACGAAACCAGAATGAAACAGCTTCTGGATATAGAACGCCAGCAAAGGGGTGAAACGCACAAACTACAGGGGACGGTGCTCGTACATAAAACCAACCGTCATCTGGAAAGGCTCGTCGCAATGGAGCATGAAGATATGTGGAGCTTTCTGCACAGAGGCCTCTCGCCTCAATTCATGATAGAAATGTATGTAGCGGGTGAATCACGGGCAAAAAAATCAGCAGGCCGGTGGAGGGAATTTCTCGACAGAGCTCCTGGCTTACTTACCGAGGAGCAAATACACTTTGCCGTAGGTTGGCTTAAATCTGGACAGTGTGCCATAAAAGTAGCAATTTAATGGTGGCATAAGGGAACTTTCTAAGATTTGAATATAGTGATTCTGTTATCACAAATAGATTTTATAATTTGACGTTAATGATAGAAATCAGACTGAAAGTTTCATTTCGTCAATATTTTTTTAACTATGATTTGAATATATATGATATGATAAGATATAACTGAAAACAATAACACGAATGCCTAAGGTACATAGTCTTCGCGATACAATCTACTTTGTAAGATGTGCATTGATAAGGAGAACAACCTGATGAGTTTTTTATGAGGAAAGCATTTACCCAACTCAACCTGCATTGTCACAAGATTGAAAGAACTCACGACGAATTGAAAGTATTTCTGCGAGAACAAAAACAACACAAATTAACAATAGTGAATTTAATAAAAAATAAGGAAAATTTGAATGAGAGTTATCCAGAGAAAAAGCAGACCAAGTAGTGTAGTAAGGGTTTCTTCTTTTTTTATTGTGACTTCGGATGCTGAAGTTAGTCTTAGTTATGACGCAATGACATCATCGTAGTTGGACTGTTACAGTGTCATCTTAACCTTATTGAAAATCTCTTCTCTAAGTGATGACGTCATAGCTGTTGAACAGTTATGATGTCATTGAAATTTCACGCTCTTTGACCAAGATCACTGTTATCTCAATGGCTCTCATCTTGGGAGTGGTTAATTTCAACAGTCGAATGCAGACGTATTCTTTGCGCCTTTTGTGCCAAGTTGAGAGATCTTCAAAAATATGGAGTTGCTCAAGAATTTCTAATGAAAAAATTATGAAGATGGATATTTGGAGATTTTTATTCTAAGCTTAGAATCAGCTCCATTGTATTTACAAGAGAATCACGTTGGAATGTTTATTTCGTTGAGAAATTTGATAAAAATAGTAGCAGTTATCATTAGACTGCAATTCAGAAAGTATAAAAGAGATAAATCTCTTCATAGATTAAGATAAATTCTCAGAATACATATAATATGAAAAAAATTAACTTATTAGATAGAACTATAAGAAAATCCTCTGATCACCTATTGTAGATATAGGTTAATCATCCCGGACAGATTCAACTCCTGTGGGCCATACAGTATGCAAACTCCTATAAAAAATCACATCTTAACAACACTTAGGCTTACATTTTCAATTACAGGAGATAAGGTTTTGAATATGACTCTATTATGTCTTGCAATAATGAATGTCACTTTTTTGGAAGGTCTCTGCAAAACAGTTGATATCAAATGTTGGTAAGGCTGTTCCCTGTGGGAATCCCTGGGCCATCTAGAAACACTATACCTCACGCGGGCCAGAGAGCAGAGTTTGTGCGAGCCTTCAAGGTATGTATGACATACCCATAAGTCCACAAATAATACTTTACAAAATTAATTTATTCATTAACTGACTTTTTTCAATTTTTTGAAAACAAAAAATAAGGAAATTTGAATATAACTTTATGTTTAAGAAACAAAATTAAGAATGTTATGTCATATTGGGATTCTACATCAAAAAAAATCTAGGGTAACTTCATAAGTCAATAAACCCTAAAGCACTTTGCTTAAGGGTTATGGAAGAAGTAAGATTCTTTAGAAGAGTTAAAAAGACAAAACATTGTTTAAATTTTAACATATTTCAAAGTTACATCATGTATAGGTTAACTTATCAAAAAGTGTGAAAATTAGAATGTGGTTTTTAGTCACTTAATTGGCCAAGTATTTTGCATAAAGGTGGTAAATCAAGAAAGATCTCAATTGAAAGGGATTCAAGTCCATTACTATAGCTTTAAATAAATAACAAAGGGAAAACTCTGAGTTCAAGTTTGGGGAAAAAAGATCAAGGGTGCCCAACATTTTGTATCTTAAATCATGAAATCAAGGTTTCCCTCCGTATGGAAGGATTTTCAACTATATATAAACCTCAAGTACAATCTTATTTAACCTCAATAAGATGGGAACTTCAAGCTTCCAAGAGGGTAAATCCCTCTTGAATTACTTGTAATTAAAGTTTTGACAGCTTTCAAAACTCAAATAAACTTGAAAATCCACCTTAAAACTAATTGAAACCTTATAAAAGGTGAAGTTTTTGTGTAAACTACTATATTTTTTGGAAAAGTGCAATATATTCAAAATTTCAAAATGAATCCAAATCTTGATGAATTTGTTTGAGAATTTCACACAAATAAGAATATATTCTAATATCTATATAAAGCAAAAATCAAGCTTATCTAATGGATAAAATTCCCTGTAAATCACCCCTAGAACTGACCCCTTTAACTCTAATGAAATATCTAATAAGAAATTTGAAAAAATTAATTAAAAATAAAAATATTAATATTTTTGCTTGAACCTTTATTTTGATATTCCTAAAATAAAGGAATTCAATAAAAATGTTCATCAAGAAAGATTAAAACTATAATATTTATGAGTAAATGCAAATTAAGGTTTCATGCAGTAAAGAATAGAACTGGTAACTGTAAAAAAAGGTTAAAAGTATGTTTCTTTAAGTTAAGGACTCTATTTTAGAGTATTTATTTATTTTTTTGGGCCTGAGAAATCCAATTTTTCTTTATTTTGAATTATCATGAGATTTGTTTTTTTTGGAATAAAAAATAACTTCACAACTTTTTTCATTTATAATAATAAATAAATCAATTCATCAGCTATCTTAAATACTTAATATTTTCTTAAATTTAAAATCTTATATTATCAAAAATAATTTTTCAGTTATTTCAAACTTTAGAAATTGTAAATAAATAAGTGTAATCTTAGAATTTATATTATATTGTTTTTTAATAACCAATAATTACTTTTATTATATAAAATTTTTGTCTTGAAATTTCTTTAAAAATTCCTTAATAATATTTTATCATAAAACAATTCTTTTATAACTTAAAATATTTATTTTTATGTTTGTTTTTAACTTATAAAAATTACTTAAGTATTATAACTTTTGTTTCTTAATTAATTATTTTAAATAAATATTATAAGTAAGTTTTTCTCTAATTACTTACACTTTTTTAATCTTGGAAATAGTTTTTTTAAAATATAATTTCTCTTTAAGGTCTATTTCTGAACAGTGTTGTAAGATGTGACTATGAAACTGATGATAATATTACTATTAATCAACAGTACTATGTCTGTTCTTATGAAATATAATAATAAAATATTATTATAACCACAATTAAATAATTAAAAGTTATTTCTTTCACGTGTTAAGCACTACTAGTAATTTTAACAGTGAGCAAGTAATTGTCTACAAGAATCAATTACAAGAAGAATTTAATAATAAAAACTTCTTTATTAAAATAATAAAATTATTTTAATATATAATTATCTTTTGCAAGAATAATTATAATGGTAATTCTTGAAGAAAACTGAATTTTTGGAGAAAAACTTTAAGAATTAAAGATAAATCACTCACTCATGCTCCAAAGAACTTATTAAAGATAAAAGTAGAGAGATTTGATGTAGAATTGTGGATTTAATGGATCAAAATAATTTTATAGAAATACTACAACAATATATGGTTGATTTCTATGATTTGACATCTTTCTGATTTATTCTCAAAGAATAAAACATTTAAGAAAGGTTTTAACTAATACTTACTTGTTGGTAACAATGATATGAATGAATAATGTGATGATGGTTGGAAAAAACAGCAAGAGAAGGCCCCTTTTAAGGCTAAGACAGCTCACAGAGACGTGCCATGGAGCAAACTGAAAAGCCAGTGAGTGAGAAAACAATAAACGTTTTTGGATTATTGATTGCATCATCTGTTGTCACATAAGATTACTTAATTGAGGTTTCTGCGTGACTACCAACCCATTTATGGTTAAGAATAAAAGGAGTAACATCTGTAAATCTTCTTTTATTCCAAAATAATCATTGATTTCTCAAATCTATCAATGTTATTGGAAATTTCATCACAGAATGTTTTTTCTGTAAAGCTTAAAAGATTCTGTGTTTCACATGGAATCCTCAAAAATGGACTGTAAGTAAAACTTTTAATTTCACATATAAAAATAGAATTATTCCTGTTTTTTTATATTTATTATCCAGTTCGTAATTGGTCCTGAAAGGATCAGAAAGATCCATTGATAATTGTATTTTTCATGAACTTTTGAAGTTTTTACCCCATTTCTACGTAGATTTGCAAATATCAGTCTATGACTGGTTGCTATGAGGTAAAACAATGCATACTAGTCCAAAAAGGGCTTTAATTACCCTTTTGGGGTTTTTCCATGGAAAGTCATTTAGAATGGACATGGTTACAGGAGTCTAAGTAGCTTTTTACCTCCTTGGCATGTCAAAATACCAGGTTATTTGCTATTTTCTTATGATTTACTGTAGTTGTAACATGGTAAACAAGTTCCCAAAAGGTTTTAGCTTACCAATTAGGCCAATATCAGCCATGGATCCAAGCTTTGGAGCTGTCCACGTCTCAGAGGCCTCAGAAGTTGGGTACCCTGGCTGTTTTTGATGCCTTTTGTCCCCCTTGCCTATTTTTCACATAAAAATAGAAATTTAAGCTTCAAGTGAGATATCCACTATGGGTGTACCAAAATTTCATGTACGAATAACATAATACTAACTGCCCAAAAAATGCATAGCACTATTATTGGTGTATATGTAACATGGGATTTCTCACATTCCCATTATTTTGGCATGAAATGGAGAAAAACAAAAATGTTCACAGATCTTTTATGTGGTATTGAAACATAAGAATCTTTAAGTTTCTTTGGGCCTTTGATATTATTAAAATTCAAGGTTGAAACTAAAACTAAGTCCCCTACTTTGAAGTCTGGTACTTTATGACTCTTGTCCCACTTCTGTTTTGCATAATCAAAAGCATCATCCATACTTTTTTTTGCGTGGTGTTTCACTTTATCAAGCATTATCTTGAAGCTGGAAGCTGTAGGATGAATGTCAATCAAGTCTTTCCTCAGTGTGTCTGCTGGGAGTCTTGGATTCCATCCTTTTTCTAACATAGCAGGAGTTTGTCCTGTGGAAGAATGGACTGATGTCTTGTATGCCAATTCTAGTGCAGGTATCAGAGTGCACCAGTCATGGGTAAAGCCATCTGAGTCTTTGAATTCTAATCCATAAGCACAGAATCTCCTGATCATGTCTTCCAAAGTCTGAATCATCCTCTCTGCTAGCCCATCTGTTTGAGGGTGATATGCTGTAGAGAATGATAACTTAGTCCCAAACAATCTATGAAGATTGGTCCAAAGTGCAGATGTGAACTTGGGATCTCTGTCACTTATGATATTCTTAAATAATCCTGTATGGGAAATAACTCTACTCCATAAAAGAAGAGCTGTATCCATAGCAGTGTCATCTTTATGACATGGTAAGAATATGGGAGTTTTGCTATATCTGTCTACAATGACTAAACAAGCATTATAACTTCTGTCACCACTTGGAGGAAGTGCTGTGACCCAATCCATGTGAACAACTTCCCAAGGGGATTTTGGTTCTTGAATATGGATCATTAATCCAAATTTCTTGCCTGTACTCCTGTTTGCTTTTTGGCATCTGTCACAGGTATGGCAATATTTAATGGTTTCTCTTCTCCAAGATGGCCACCATGCACAGTTCTTCACTTTTTCAAGTGTTCTGTCTTCTGAAAGGTGTCCAGAGTAGATACTATCATGACATTCATGAAGAATGGTATTGATAAGTAATCTACTGCACAATGTAATAACACAAGAATGTTTTGTTCTGTGGTAAATGATTCCATCAAAAAAGTGAAATCTTCCTTCAGAATAGGAATTTTTCCAAACTTCATCAAGTGCATTAACTAAAGATGTATCTTTGCGGTCTTTATCTAATAAAGAAGTCAAGATATGGCAATTCTTGTCTTGTTTATAAGATTCTCTGACCTCCTCAAAGAATTCAGTTCCAATATCAGTTATTTTAATTCCTTCAATTGGAATCTGTGGTTCAGCTTCCAAGGGTACATAAGCTGGGTTATAAGGAGTGTTGGCTAAAGCCCATCTACCAAGTCCATCAGCATTCTTGTGAATTTTTCCTGCTTTATGAACTATAGTCATGTTTCCTCTATATTCTTGAATAGCTATTTGCCATCTCAACATATGTCTGTTGGGAGTTTTCATGTTAAGAAGTGATTTTACTGCATTACAGTCAGTTATCACTTCAAAAACACTGCCATAAAGGTAATAGTGTAATTTATCAAGTGCCCATACCAAACATAAGCACTCCATTTGGCTTGCACCATATCTGGCTTCTGTTGGTTTGATTTGCCTTGAGATATAACAAACTGGTCCTTCTGTAGGTTTGTCATCAATAATTTGGACTTGATGTAGGGCTGCCCCTAATCCATCTCCACATGCATCAATGTACAACTTAAAAGGAATATTCCAGTCAGGCATGAGGAGTAAAGGTGCTTCTGTAAGGGCTTTCTTCATCTTCTCATAAGCTTTAATTCTTTCCTGTGTCATCTCAAATACAGTCTGTTGATCACAGATTCTATAGAGTGATTTGGCTAGAATTGCAAATTCTTTGAAATGTTGCATATAGTAACTAGCAAATCCAAGGAAAGACATCATTTCTTTTTTATTCTGGGGTATTGGCTTAAGTAGTACTGCTGCCACTTTATTTTTGTCAATTCCCAAGCTTAAACCAGAAACAACATGTCCTAATGCTTTAAGTTCTTCAAAACCAAAGTTGCATTTCTTAAGTGAAATTTTCATATTCACTTCTGCAACTTTGTGAATTACTTTTGAAAGTCTTTCAAGGTGCAAAGACCATGAGTCAGAACATATGATAATATCATCAATATAAATGATAAGCCATCCTTCAGACAATTCTGTGGGGAAGATGGTATTCATCATTCTTTGATAATGAGATGGAGCATTTTTAATGCCAAATGGCATTCTAAGATACTCAAAAATACCACAGTGAGTGATGATTCTAAGTAATTTCTTAGCTTTAGGCATCAAAACATTCTGATGGAAGCCTTTTAATGCATCCATTGATGTTATATACTTGGCTTTAGACAATTGAGTCAAGGTTTCTTGGATTCTAGGGATTGGATACCTATCTGGAACTGTGTAGGTATTCAAAGCTCTAAGATCTCCAACCATTCTTGACTTATCATTATTCCAAGCAATGATAACAGGTGTTGTCACGTCAACCTCTTCATTATGGCCTACTTTCCTTAGTACACCAAGTCGAATTAACTCTTGGATATGTTTCTCCAAGGCTTCTCTAGCTCTGGGACTGGCTGGATAAGCTGGTCTTCTAAGTACTGGGGGATATGGTCTGTCAATATTAAGAGTAATATCAACTTCATGTCCTCTTATAACACCTAATGGTCCATTATCAGAGGCAAATGCAGTATTGTATGTGTATAACACGTCAATAAGTTCATTCTTCATTTTTGGTGATAATGATGGATTAATTTGTGCTTCAACAAGTTGTGTGGACACAAATTCTTCCTTATAAGTATCTATCTCAGAAGATACTACTGATATTTGCTTTGGCATATTGGAGAAAGCAAATTTTTTTCTGTTGTTCTCTCCAATTGTGAAATATCTGTCTTTATGTCCATTACTACAACCTCAGCTTTCATTCTTATACTTCCTGTTGGATGGGGAAATACAAGAATAGTGTCCAATATACCCAAGGGGTACATATTGGTACTGGCACTACTAAATTGTACACCTTCTATTGGTAACAGATGGTTTTTACATTCAGGAAGTATAGTTTGGAGATAATCTTTGCCTACACAAGTGCAAAATGCTCCTGTATCCAAATTGACTTTGGCTTCAACATTATTCATCAGAATTGATGTGATACAAGATGCCCCAGCAGTATAGCCTTTTCCTTTAGCAGGTTTGGTTTTACACATTCTGGCATCTTGAACATTAATAAGGTTTTGGCAATCTTCACTATACTGTGGCAAGTGGGTATGGACTTCAGTGACTTCAAAGAAAGCTGTGATGTTTTCAATGGGATAGTCCTCCACTGGTGTATCTTCAGAGATTGCAGAATCTTGATCAGATTCTTCCTTCTCTTCAGTACACTGAATCTCTTCAATGACTTGAACTTCATTGATTTTTGTCTTTTTTGTGCAAGTGTTGGCTAAATGTGAAGTGCTTCCACATTTATGACACTTTAAGACAGGTTTTTCTGGTCTCTTATCCTCTCTGGGAATCTTAGAGGTCATCTTGGATTCTGTTGGGATTTTAGACCAAGTTTTACCAATTCTTGTTCTGGCAATGATATCTTCCATAGCATTAATGTAGTCTTCTGTTGAATAGGGTTCTACACATCTGCTTTTGATGGCATGTTCCAATTCTCCTCCACACTTTCTTAATATTTTCATATTAATCATTGTGAGCCTTTGAGATATGACCACATACCCAATAAGGTCACAAAAAAGACTCAGAATAATTATACCTTTAATATAATTATATTAAAATTAATTAGAATAATTATACACTAAAAATAATTACTCAAATATACAAAAAATACCATAAATTGGTACTAAAATTGGTTTAACTTAAAAACCAATGAATCAACATGTAAAACAAATTATACCATTGGATTCCCCATGGAAAATACACATATACCATTTTTATGGCATATCTGTAAAGTCAATATTTAAGGAATTATAAGGCATAATACCTTATAAAAACCATAAAAACTTATTTATCTCAGAAACTAATGAAACAACATGTGAAATAAATTGTACCAGTGGATTCCCCACAAAAATCCACATATAAAACAATTAATAAGCTAATTCCCAAAATCAATACTTAAGGAATTATCCTGAATATATGCACTTTTTTGGTCAACGCATATATTCAGTGATCATAGCTAATATCTTCTAAACTATACATGCTAGAATGATGAACCAAAAATAAAGTTACCACGTAATTACTGTAAGAACACAGATATGAACTTTATTTTGCAAATTATAAACAAGGTTAAGACTTATGAGGAAATATTGATAAAAATCAACAGAGCTGTTGACCACTTTGTTGTGAAAGTAGTCCAAACTTAAAAAAAAGTATACAGTTGGATTCTACTAGTTCATTCGTGAAGAATGATGTAATTTTTATTATTAAATTCAGGGTATAACCCCCTGAAATCAAGGTTTGAAGTTTAAAATATTGAATTTCGACAGAAAAGATGAGTTACAAGAAAAATCATCAAAATTAGAGTTTTGATGATGTAATAAAAAGCTCTTGGCAGCATAATAAGGTTATGTCAGGCTATCAGAATTCACTCTCTGAATTGCTGTAGCGTGAAAACCTTAAAAGGTATTGAGGATCAAAGTTTGAGCTTAAATTGAGCTGTTATGATCACATACTGTAACCTTAAATTAAGTTTAACAGTCTTAAGAGTGATAAAATTGGTGAATACTATTAGTTTATGATTAAAACTAATAAAATCCACGAAATTTGGGGTTCTGCCAAGCCTCTGATGTCATCACATTTAGAGTTATAGTGATAACTCTAAATAATGGTGTAATAATAATGTAATATGGTTTGATCATGATGTAATCACCCTCAAACCTTAAAATATTGATCAATTCCAGTGGATATGATCAGTACACGTCTACTAGAAGCCTGTTGGACTCTAGGAGGGAGGTATTTACTATAAATAGAGCTCTTTTTACTCTATTTACCCCTCAGACGCATCAAAAACATTAAATCAATTAAATAAAAGGTAATTTCTTTATTCTTTAAATATAAAACTCTTATATTCTTAAAGACCAAAGACCATCTTGTTATTAATCACCATTTTTACGTGATTAAATCAATTCTTTAATTGTTTTTGTTATAAATCTCTCTAAAAAGCTCATTTCCACGTAAAATCAAGAAATTTAGTAAATTCTCTTTATTTTTATTGTAAATACAATTTGAAAAGGTTGTATTATATTCTTTTGGCGTAAAATAACTCAAAATTATTATCTTAAGTGTTAAAAGTAGGTTATTTCATCTTATTATAATAATTTCTCTCTTATTATTACTCATAATAATTCTTATTTAATATAAATAGTATTTATATTAATTTATAACTTTAATATTAGTAATATTATTGTTATTAATTGTTTTTTATTTATAAAAAACAATTTTTTACGCCTTTATTATTTGTTGGTAACAATAATAAAGAGCTTTATAATATATTAATTATTTTATATTAATATATTATTTATAATATTATATTTTTATATAATATTAATTATATTATTCTATTTATTTAATAATATAATAATTTTACGCCATAATAATAATATTTCTTTATTATTATTATTATTTTAATCTTATTTATTCATTTTATAAGGACATTCAGAGTACAATAAGTAATAAATTAGTAATTTTTACTTATTGTTTCATAGTCAAACCTTACATTTGGGGGCCTGGCCGTGATATTTACTTGAAGACCTTTAAAAAGATTCTATTTGGGTTTATCCATAATAAATTATATTTATAATCATAAAATTATATAATAATTTTATATTTTATTGATTTTAAAAGCTATTGAGGCATTTGGAAAGCAATTGTACTGTCTTACACGTGGTTTTTCACATCCTTAGACTTGCAAGAACTTTCTTTGAGTGACTCTAGTGATTAAAAAAGATAATTTATAAATTAAAAATAATTTTTATTATAATTTAATTTTATAAGAATCATATTCATTTTTTATTTTATTCTTTAAAAATAAAAATATACATAAAAAATATTAAAAAATATTAAAAACCAATAAAAAAAGTTATTTTTATTCATTTTTATCCATTTCTTTATTTATTTCAATTTTTCAAAGATATAAAAGCAATTTCTACGTGGAAAATTGCCATATCTTGCCAAAAATAACACTTATTATAAAAAGACTTATATTTATTTGTCTTTTTTAGTGTTTGAAGATAACCCAACAGAAGACAACCAAACTACTGTTGAGAGATTGGTGGAAGAAACTTGCCAAAGTTCTCCTACACCAGTTATCACCAAAAGAAAGAAAGCTAAGAAATTAGACTTTCCAGGGCCCACCATTCAAGACTCTGAAGGTGAGCACCTCTTTTTAAATTGCCATAAAAGAATTTTATTCTAAAATACTTTTATTTTTTTCTTATTATTTAATTATGACTACCAGAAGAGGTTCCCAATACTCCATCCAATCAGATGGAGCTGGACTCAGAAGTAGAATTGATCCCTCAAAAGGGAAAAGAAAGGGCAATATCCCCAGTGGAACAGAATCCACACAAGGAAGTGCCTTATCCCAAAGGCAAGTCCCAGAAATGCCCATGATATCTGAGCCTGAATTGGAACTAAGTATGAGTAACTCAAACAGGTACAAATCACATTCAGAGGGCTCAGATAGACATCTACATGAGCCAGTACAAGCAGTATTACACAGTATACAAGGACAAAGACTGGGAAATGCTGCCTCAAATACACCAAGGAGTGATGAACTCCTGGCACATCCTGAAAAAGTTCCTCAAAGAGGAGGAGATAGTGAAATACTCCAATGGATGGAATCCACTGTCATCCAAACCTCAAATCAAAAAAATCAAGGATTATCATGCCAAAAAGAGGGAGGCAACCAAGGAAGAAGCCCCAGTAGCTTCTACCAGCAAGCCTCAAGTCAACCCACTTCCCCAAGAAGGGAAGAAGAACAAGAAAAAGCATTGGAGGAAACCATATTCCCCAAGCTACAGAATCCCAAGAATCCAAAAGGATGCCATGGACAATGTCTTCAACATGGCCAGAACCTTGATGGAATTCAAGGACAAGGAAGAGCAAAGAATGAGACAACCTCATTTCCCAAAGAAATAACCTTGTCCAAAGATGTTGTAAATACTTTAACAGAAATTAAAAATAGTATATTACCTCTAAAAGAAATTAAAAACAGTTTATTATCACTACAAGAAATAAATAACAATTTATCTTCTTTAACAAAAATTGTTGTGCAAAACAAAAAAGAAATTGACAACATTAAGTTTATTGTTGAAAATAATAAACCAAAGAATTTAATTGACAATACTCAAAAATTAATACAAGGACAACAAGAATTGTATAAATACATAAAAGATATCAAAGACAAGACTTTGACAATCAATTATGATGTGAGTATTGACAATCTTACAGAAAAATTAAATAAATTAAGTATTTCTGTAGAAAAATTTGAAGAAAAAACTTCATCACACCAAAAATTACTTTTGGACCATGTGGAAAAAAGTGATGAAGCAAGAATGCATCTGAAAGATGATATTCAAAGTGAAATAAGGCTTATTACAGAAAAAATGGATAAGATTAATGAGGCTAACTTAAATATGCCAAAGTTATCAACACCATTTTCCCATATAAGAAGCCCTATTAAAACAAAAGAGGAATTGTCAAATCCTTTCATAACAGACTTGAGTCATCAAGACAACAACCAAGTCTTAATGAAAGAAGCACCTCAATTGAAGGAATGGCCAACATTCACAGGAGAAGGTGAATATGACCACATGTCATTTATTAAAACAATTGACATGTTACAAGAAGACTATGCCATACCAGATGAATTAATCACTGCAAGATTACATTCATTATTTGAGAAATCTGCAAAAAGATGGTATTATGGCATAAGACAGACAAATGGTAAAAATACCTGGTCTTGGTGGAAACAAGAAATAATCACCAAGTGGGCAAATGATGCCTGGAGGTATAAGATAGAAAATGCATTTGAAAACTCTTTCTTTGACCCAGAGAAAGATAAACCTTTAACTTGGTTCTTAAAACAAGTTGAAAGGCTTAATGCACTGTACCCAGAAATGTCACAGAAGATGGTGCACATGAAAATACTTAAAAAATGTGGAGGGGAACTAGAACATGCCCTAAGAAGCAGGTGTATAGAACCATGCTCCACAGAAGAGTATATAAATGCACTAGAAGATATAGTGACAAGAACAAAAATTGGCAGGACTTGGAAAAGATTGGACATTCAAAGCCCAAATAAACCATTTATCAAGAAAGATAAATCAAAAGAATCCTTTAAACCAAATACATCCAACAATAATGAGCAAAGAAAATGCCATAAATGTGGAGGTATTGGACACTTAGCCAATAATTGCCTTAAAAAAGCAAAGATTAATGAAATTGTGGAAACAGAAAACCACAATGACAAAGAAGAAGAATCTGACTCTGAAAAAGAGACAGAAGAATCAGAAAGCTCTGAAAGTGATGAAATCAATATAATTAATGCACAAATTAATAATATTGATATAATTTATGAAGTACTGGATGTTAACTCAAACCTGCCACAAGTTGGAACATCTGACACAAATCTGACAAACATACAAGATGCCAAAATGTATAGAACCAAACCTGCAAGAGGAATGGGATATACAGCTGGAAAATCAAGTATTAGTATTGTTATGGTTGATAACCAAGAAGGAAAGGTTAACTTGGATACAGGAGCATATTGCACCTGTGTTGGCAAAAGTTATTTAAAAACCATTGTCCCAGACTGGCAAGAAAAACTTATGCCAATACAAGGTGTCAAATTTAGTAGTGCAAGTGAGAGCATGAAGCCCCTTGGAATAATTGATTTAACACTAATTTTTCCTCATCCATCACAATGTGTCAGAATCAAAGTAGAGTTTGTAGTAATGGACAACTGTACTAGTAATCATTTCATACTTGGAAATGACTACTTATCAATCTATGGTATAGATATCTCCAACCAAAAGGATAGATATTTTACCATAGGAGATAATAAAAGACAAAAGTTTGGATTCTTAAATAACAAAAAACAAATCACAGTTATTAAGAATGAGGAAAAAATTCCAGAAAAAGAACTTTTTATATCTGAACAACTCAAAGAGGCAGAATTCAATCGAGAATTAACAGAAAAAATGAAAGAAAAATTGATTGACCTCTTATTTAAGTATAAAAATGCCTTTGCAACTGACAAAGAGCCACTAGGTGCCATAATTGGACATGAAGTGGATATAATTCTTAATGTAGAAAAACCTTACCCACCTTTATTAAGAAGACCTGCTTATCCAGCCAGTCCAAGAGCTAGAGAAGCCCTAGAGGTGCACATTAAAGAATTAATGGACCTTGGAGTATTAAGAAAGGTTGGACATAATGAGCAAGTAGAAGTTACTACACCTGTCATTATAACTTGGCATAATGGAAAATCAAGGATGGTAGGAGACTTCAGAGCCCTGAATACCTATACCATTCCAGACAGATATCCAATACCCAGAATCCATGAGACATTGACCCAATTGTCACAAGCTAAGTTCATCACAGCTATGGATGCTCTTAAAGGTTTTCATCAAAATGTCTTAACAGACAATGCCAAGAAACTACTAAGAATAATAGTCCATTGTGGAATTTTTGAATACTTAAGAATGCCATTTGGGATAAAAAATGCACCTTCCCATTATCAAAGAATGATGAATACCATATTTCCTGAAGAATTATCAGAAGGATGGTTAATAATCTACATTGATGATATCATAGTTTGCTCAGAAACTTGGGAAAATCACCTGACAAGACTAGAAAGGGTACTACAGAAAATAGTCCAAGTAAATATGAAAATTTCATTGAAAAAGTGTCATTTTGCATATAGTGAATTCAAAGCCCTAGGACCTGTAGTATCTGGACTTAGTCTAGGCATAGACAAAAATAAAGTAGCAGCAGTACTACTTAAACCAATGCCTCAAACTAAAAAATAAATGCAATCATTTCTAGGATTTGCTGGTTACTATAGAAAGCATATAAAAGACTTTGCAAAGATTGCTAAATCCTTGTATAAGCTATGTGACCAACAAACAGTCTATGAGATGACAGAAGAAAGAGTCAAGGCATATGAAGAATTGAAAAATTCCTTAACAAATGCCCCATTTCTTCTAATGCCAGATTGGAAACTACCTTTCAAACTGTACATTGATGCTTGTGGAGAAGGACTAGGTGCTGCACTTCACCAAACACAAATTATCAATGATAAACCAGTGGAAGGACCAATTTGTTTCATTTCAAGGCAGATAAAGCCAACAGAAGCAAGGTATGGAGCAAGCCAAATGGAATGCTTATGCCTAGTGTGGGCTTTAGAAAAGCTGCATTATTATTTGGATGGCACAGTATTTGATGTAATCACAGACTGTAATGCTGTGAAATCACTATTAAATATGAAGACTCCAAATAGACATATGCTAAGATGGCAAATTGCTATCCAAGAATATAGAGGAAATATGACTATTGTTCATAAATCTGGAAATATTCATAAAAATGCAGATGGTCTTAGCAGATGGGCTCTAGCAAATACCCCTGACAATCCAGCATGGGTACCACAAGAAGAGCACCATATAGAAGGAATATGTGTTACAGACATTGGCACAGAATTCTTTAACCAAGTTAAAGAAAGCTATAAGACAGACAAAAATTGCCATATCTTAAGCCAACTTCTAATGAAAGACTGCAAAGATCCATCACTTTCATCAAAACTAGATGAAATATGGAAAAAAGCATATGATGAAGGAAGATTCCACCTCCTTGATGGAATCCTTTACCATAGAACAAAACACACATGTGTTATGGCCTTAACAGACAGAACACTAATAAACACTATTTTACATGAGTGTCATGATAGTGTTGCATCTGGACATCTCTCAGAAGATAGGACACTAGAGAGGGTGAAAACCTGCTCTTGGTGGCCAAATTGGAAAAAAGATGTTGCAGAGTACTGCCAAACCTGTGACAGATGCCAAAAAGCCAACAGAGCCACAGGAAAGAAATTTGGAATGATGATCCAAATCCAAGAACCAAAATCCCCATGGGAAATAGTTCATATGGATTGGGTAACAGCTTTACCTCCAGGAGGAGACAGGAGTTATAATGCATTTCTAGTGTTAGTTGACAGGTACAGTAAAACTCCCATGTTCTTACCATGTCATAAAGATGACACAGCTATGGATACAGCCATAATGATATGGAATAAAGTCATTAGCCACACAGGCTTATTCCAAAATATTATAAGTGACAGAGACCCAAAGTTCACTTCAGCATTATGGACAAACCTCCATAACTTGTTTGGGACAAAGTTATCATTCTCAACAGCTTATCATCCTCAAACTGATGGTCTAGCAGAAAGAATGATACAAACCCTAGAGGATATGATCAGAAGATTCTGTGCTTATGGGCTAGAATTCAAAGATTCTGATGGTTTTACCCATGATTGGTGTACACTAATACCAGCACTTGAACTGGCATATAAGACATCAACCCATTCTTCTACTGGCAAAACACCAGCAATGCTAGAGAAAGGTTGGAATCCAAGACTTCCTTATGATACCCTCAAAAAGGACTTAGTGGATATACATCCAACAGCAAGCAGTTTCAAGATAATGCTTGACAAAGCAAGACACCATGCAAACAGATGCATGCAAGATTCTTTTAAATATGCAAAAGAAAGATGGGATAAAAGTCATAAGCCACCTGACTTCAAAATAGGGGACTTGGTTTTAGTATCAACCCTTAATTTCAATAACATAAAAGGCCCAAAGAAATTGAAAGATTCCTTTGCAGGACCATTTATGATAAAAGCACTTCATGGACCCAATGCTGTGCAATTAGAACTCACAGGTGAACTAATGAACAAACACCCAACTTTCCCTGTAAGTCTGATAAAACCTTACAGTTCAAGTGACAAGGAATTATTTCCACTAAGAAATAAACCCCCACTTGAAATTCCCCCCTTGGAGGAAGAAGAGGAAAAGAGAATAGTAAAAGTCCTTAAAGAAAGAAGGACAAGAAACAAAAAAGAAAGGGAATACCTTGTAAGGTATAGAAATTCAACTCAAGAAGATGAATGGCTACTTGAGAAAGATATAACAAATGCTGATAAATTACTAAGAAGGTTCAGACATGAAAGAAAACCTGAAAAATAAAAAGTTAAGCATTATTGAGCTTCAAGACTAACAAAAGTCTATTGAAGAGGTAGGACAGTGGATGATACCCTAATCACATATATCAGATTGTGGTACAATCTTTTTTGGTGGTAGGGAATGTGAGCCTTTGAGATATGACCACATACCCAATAAGGTCACAAAAAAGACTCAGAATAATTATACCTTTAATATAATTATATTAAAATTAATTAGAATAATTATACACTAAAAATAATTACTCAAATATACAAAAAATACCATAAATTGGTACTAAAATTGGTTTAACTTAAAAACCAATGAATCAACATGTAAAACAAATTATACCATTGGATTCCCCATGGAAAAATACACATATACCATTTTTATGGCATATCTGTAAAGTCAATATTTAAGGAATTATAAAGCATAATACCTTATAAAAACCATAAAAACTTATTTATCTCAGAAACTAATGAAACAACATGTGAAATAAATTGTACCAGTGGATTCCCCACAAAAATCCACATATAAAACAATTAATAAGCTAATTCCCAAAATCAATACTTAAGGAATTATCCTGAATATATGCACTTTTTTGGTCAACGCATATATTCAGTGATCATAGCTAATATCTTCTAAACTATACATGCTAGAATGATGAACCAAAAATAAAGTTACCACGTAATTACTGTAAGAACACAGATATGAACTTTCTTTTGCAAATTATAAACAAGGTTAAGACTTAGGAGGAAATATTGATAAAAATCAACAGAGCTGTTGACCACTTTGTTGTGAAAGTAGTCCAAACTTAAAAAAAAGTATACAGTTGGATTCTACTAGCTCATTCGTGAAGAATGATGTAATTTTTATTATTAAATTCAGGGTATAACCCCCTGAAATCAAGGTTTGAAGTTTAAAATATTGAATTTCGACAGAAAAGATGAGTTACAAGAAAAATCATCAAAATTAGAGTTTTGATGATGTAATGAAAGGCTCTTGGCAGCATAATAAGGTTATGTCAGGCTATCAGAATTAACTCTCTGAATTGCTGTAGCGTGAAAAACTTAAAAGGTATTGAGGATCAAAGTTTGAGCTTAAATTGAGCTGTTATGATCACATACTGTAACCTTAAATTAAGTTTAACAGTCTTAAGAGTGATAAAATTGGTGAATACTATTAGTTTATGATTAAAACTAATAAAATCCACGAAATTTGGGGTTCTGCCAAGCCTCTGATGTCATCACATTTAGAGTTATAGTGATAACTCTAAATACTGGTGTAATAATGATGTAATATGGTTTGATCATGATGTAATCACCCTCAAACCTTAAAATATTGATCAATTCCAGTGGATATGATCAGTACACGTCTACTAGAAGCCTGTTGGACTCTAGGAGGGAGGTATTTACTATAAATAGAGCTCTTTTTACTCTATTTACCCCTCAGACGCATCAAAAACATTAAATCAATTAAATAAAAGTAATTTCTTTATTCTTTAAATATAAAACTCTTATATTCTTAAAGACCAAAGACCATCTTGTTATTAATCACCATTTTTACGTGATTAAATCAATTCTTTAATTGTTTTTGTTATAAATCTCTCTAAAAAGCTCATTTCCACGTAAAATCAAGAAATTTAGTAAATTCTCTTTATTTTTATTGTAAATACAATTTGAAAAGGTTGTATTATATTCTTTTGGCGTAAAATAACTCAAAATTATTATCTTAAGTGTTAAAAGTAGGTTATTTCATCTTATTATAATAATTTCTCTCTTATTATTACTCATAATAATTCTTATTTAATATAAATAGTATTTATATTAATTTATAACTTTAATATTAGTAATATTATTGTTATTAATTGTTTTTTATTTATAAAAAACAATTTTTTACGCCTTTATTATTTGTTGGTAACAATAATAAAGAGCTTTATAATATATTAATTATTTTATATTAATATATTATTTATAATATTATATTTTTATATAATATTAATTATATTATTATATTTATTTAATAATATAATAATTTTACGCCATAATAATAATATTTCTTTATTATTATTATTATTTTAATCTTATTTATTCATTTTATAAGGACATTCAGAGTACAATAAGTAATAAATTAGTAATTTTTACTTATTGTTTCATAGTCAAACCTTACAATCATAGTGTCAGACATATTTGGTTGTAAAGCAGATAATCTGCCTTTTTGTTTGAAGAACCAAGTAAGTGGTTTATCTTTCTCTGAGTTAAAAATGGCATTTACAAAGGCATTTTCTATTTTAAACCTCCAAGAATTATTGGCCCATTTTGTAATCATTTCAGATTTCCACCAAGACCAATCATGTTTACCATTATCAATCCTCATTTTGTAATACTATTTCTTTGCAGTTCTGGTAAACAGACAGTGTAACTTTCCCACTATGATTTCATCAGGTATATTAAAGTCTTCTTGCAACATATCAATAGTCCTGATGAATTCAATATTGTTGTATTCTCCTTCACCAGAGAATGTTGGCCATTCTTCTATTTTGGGAATATCTCTTGCAGAGTAGGCATTTTCTCCCAAGAATGGGGTGAGACTTTCTTTAACAGAAAGTGTTTCTTCAGTCAAAGGTGTAGAATGTCTTGGCATATGTGGTTCATGATTCTTATGAATTTGTTCCACACTTGCAATTATTTCATTCTTCAACTTCTGCCTTTCACTGTCACTTTTTGCTAAGTGTATAGCAAATTGGCTGGTATTCTCAACTATTTCTAAGACTTGGTCTTGTAAAATTGTAAGTTGATTATTCACCTTAAAAATGGAAAGTTCTTCCATCTCATCATGCTGAGCTTGGCACATGTTTTCAATTCTTTTTCAAGAATTGGTAATTGAGTCAAGTCTGGCATGTGTCACTTGGTGCAATTCAATGTATGTCTTGTCATTTTTCTTTAATTCAACTATATCTGATGAAATTTTAGTTAACTTTCTATCAAGTTTACCAATTTCTACATTAACATTAGTCTGTACACCAATTATTTGCATGGAAAGTTTCTGTTCATCCTTTCCTGCTCCTTGGCTGTGAATTCCATCAGAGTCCTGGCCATATTGAAGACACTGTCCACGGCTGAAGGCTCTAATTTGGGGATCCTGTACCCTTGTGGGTAAGGTCTGTGCCAATTGGCTTTGCCTTTATGGTTCTTGGGACCTTTCTGCTTCTTCTGAGGTCCCTTGGGCTTGTCCTTGGACACTTCTGGAGCTGGTTTGGAGCTGGTAGACGCCACTGGTGCCTCTGTCTCCAAAGCTGGAGTCATTTCCAACTCTTTCTTCTGGTCTATGGATAAAAGACTTTGGTTCTTCAACCAATTCTTTATCGTTTCTGCCTTGTCTTTGCAAGACAGGGGGCTCCATCCTCCTAAGAGTTCTATGGTCTTCTCCTGACGCAGAAAGCTCTTGATGTGTAAGTAGGAGTTCATGGCCCCCTGCCAAAGGCTTGGGCATATTTCCCACTCTTCTTCCTTGGCTGCTCTGAACCAATTTTTGTACTGGCATTTATATATTACTATTGCTGCCACTTGAAAATGGTTCAGCCCTGGAGATAATATCATGAATTAGTTCAGGCTCAGAATTCACATCAAAATCTGTTGGTACAGACCTTGGGGAATGGGGGGCAACTATGGCATCCTCCAGATGTGTCTTTCTTGTGGAAGATTTGGCACTTCTGGATTTGGTCTTGCCTCTCCCTTGTCCACATCCATCTGGTTGGACTGAATAGTTGCTTCCATTTCTGGTATGCACCATTTTCACGTCAATTTAAAGATAAAAAGTGAAAATATAAGATAAAATACACACCTTTTGGTGGTAATTTAGCCTTTTCTGAGTTAAATAAGGTTCCTCTTTTAGCAATTTGCACCTCAATACTTTCTTCAGATTCTGCTTCTGAAGATTCAGGACTATTGATGTATCTTTTACTGAGTCTGTTGCCAGCTGCACAGTATTTGATCAAAGACACTTAAAGAGAAAATATGATAAAAGAAATTATTTTTATGATTGAAGATATTTTAAAAGATTTTTTATAAGTTTTATTATTTTTTTAAAAAAAAATATTCTTTTCAAAGAAAAAGTATTTAAAATTTAATAATTTGAATAAAAAAATTAAGTCAGAGTAACTCAAAGAATAATTTTATAAGTTTTTGGATGTGAAAAAGCCACGTGTAAAAACAATACAGAATTAAACCAAATTCCTCAATGAAATAAGATTTTAAGACAATTTCAAAAATAAAAATAATTTTCTCTTTAAATTGAAGAAAAAAATATATTAAATTAATATATTTTAGAACTTAAAAAAATATTAATTAAGGGTACAAGGTTCAAAGAAAACACGGCCAGGCCCCCAAATGTAAGATGAGGTAGGTATGGTGGTTTTTTAGAACACAATAATGAAGTCTAGAATATGATTAAAGCCAAGTCTATGGATAAGATCACGGCCAGGCCCCCAAATGTAAGATATGACTATGAAACTGATGATAATATTACTATTAATCAACAGTACTATGTCTGTTCTTATGAAATATAATAATAAAATATTATTATAACCACAATTAAATAATTAAAAATTATTTCTTTCACATGTTAAGCACTACTAGTGATTTTAACAGTGAGCAAGTAATTGTCTACAAGAAGAATTTAATAATAAAAACCTCTTTATTAAAATAATAAAATTATTTTAATATATAATTATCTTTTGCAAGAATAATTATAATGGTAATTCTTGAAGAAAACTAAATTTTTAGAGAAAAACTTCAAGAATTAAAGATAAATCACTCACTAATATTCCAAAGAGCTTTTTGAAAGATAAGATAGAGAGATTTGGCGTAGAATTGTGGATTTAGAGGATCAAAATGAATTTATAAATGTATTACAACAATATATAGTTGATTTCTATGATTTCACGTCTTTCTGATTGATTCTGAAAGAATAAAACACTCAAGAAAAGTTTTAACTAATACTTACTTGTTGGTAATACTGATATAAATGATTAATAAGATGCTGATGATGATACGGAAAAAACAGCAAGAGAAGGCCTCTTTTAAGTAAACAACAGCTCACAGAGGCGTGCCATGGAGCAAACTGAAAAACCAGTGAGTGAGAAAGTATTAAACCCTTTTGGATTAGTACTTACATCATCTGTTGTCACATGAAATTATCATAATTGCTTAATTGATGCTTTTATGTGACTACCAACACCAATATGGTTAAGAATAAAAGGAGTAACATTTGTAAATCTTCTTTTATTCCAAAGTAATTATTTATTTCCCAAAGGTATCAATGTTATTGACACTTTCATCACAGGTTGTATTTACTGTGAATTTTTGAAGATTCAGTGTTTCACGTAAAATAACCAAAAATGGACTGTAAGTAAAACTTTTAATTTTACTAGTAAAACTGTATATATTTTTGGTTTTACCATAGATGATACAGTGCTCAATTAGTCCTGAAAGTTTCAGAAAGATTCATTAAGAATTGTATTCTTAATGAATTTTGGAAGTTTTTACCTCATTTCTACGTAGAATTGCAAATATAAGTGTTTGACTGGTTGCTATGAGGTAAATAAATGGATACAAGTCCAAAAAGGGTTTTAATTACTCTTTTGGGGTTTATCCATGGAAAGTCATTAAGAATTGACGTGGTTACAGGAGTCTAAGTAGCTTTTTACCTCCTTGGCACATCAAAATACCAGGTTATTTGCTATTTTCTTAAGATTTACAGTAGTTGTGACATGGTAACCAAGTTACCAAAAGGTTATGGTTTACCAATTAGTCTAAGATCAGCCATGTATCCAAGCTTTAGAGCTGTCCATGCCTCTGAGGCCTCAGAAGTTGGGTACTCGGGCTCTCTTTGATGTCTTTTGTCCCCCTTACTTATTTTTCACGTCAAAATAGAAATTTAAGCTTCAAGTGAGATATCCACTATGGGTGTACCAAAAGTGCATGTAAGAATACCATAATATTAAGTGCTCAAAACATGTATAACACTATTCTTAGTGTATATGTAACATGGGATTTCTCACTTTCCCATTATTTTGGTGTAAAATCAAGAAAAACAAAACTTTTCACGGATCTTGTATGTGGTATTAATGATGTGGTATTGAAGTATTTTCCATATTACCACCTCAAAGAGTTAATTTGAGCTTATTAACTCTATGGATCTACCCTAGGTGAATTTCTGTGTAGAATCCAACTCTGGCCTTAAATCCATGGATTTACTTACTCAATAAAAAGTTATTCATCTTTTCTGAAATCAAAAAATGATGAATTTTGAATATATGCATGATTTATGAGTTATGTATAATTCAAAATTTCTTTTTAAGATAATTGTGGCCTATTTGGGTATGTAAAATATACCTCAAGGCTCACAAGTGTGCATTATAAATTAATTTTATAAATAATATTTTCATTTTTTTAAAAGTCAAAAAATATTAGCGTTTTTTTGAATATAATGATTCTTTCAAATATATTAATTTTTGTTATAGTAATTAACTTTAATATATTTTTACTAAAAAAAGTCATAATACTCTTGATTAATATAAATATTATCAAGGGTTTCATTGAAAAACCTTAAAATTTATTTTTTAAAAAGAACAACACACTCCAATTAAGGGGGCAAAAGCAGTCAGGAAGGGCTTTGGGATTAAAAAGAAATTTCCTCTTTTCAGTTCCCATTTCAATTACCACTTTTTGATATTTTCAACCTTTTTTATTTTGATTCAATTCCTATCTCAACTGCTTTATCATTCCTTATTTCTTATCTTTTTACCTTCTTGCAATATTCCTTCCAATTTTTGAATGCTATTTCCATTTATATGTCATATTATTCATCATAGATGTTTCAATATTTTTACTTTCTTTCTCATCTATATTGTTTTGTAATCTTCCTTTAATCTAATTTCCATTTCAACAAATTCATTATATAATTGTGTGAAAATTATATGCATTTTGTTTCTTTGATCTTGTTTTAGCTTCTTGTAGTTGTTTTTTTAATTTTTTTATGAAGAATACTAACAGAAAAATACTCCAAGTGAAAAATACATCAAAATACAACCATATATCAGTGAAACCTCAATTAAAAACATTTTCTGGGTATCACTCTTCTTTGTGTTGCTTGATTATGCTTCCTTTGAATTTAAAATAACAAATTCATCAGATGTCCCTTTCAAAAAAGAAACCCAAATATTATTGAACAGGGAGCACCAATCCAATGAGAAATCACCTTGATATTATTCAAAATTTGTTTAACCTCAATAAACAATGCTTCAGTTGTGGAGCTCTTCAAAATTTTTGCCAAAAAGCTGTATCCAAAACAGATCAGTCTTTGTAAAAAAACTTCCTATTTAATGAATAATAATACTTATTTTTTCTAAAGGCTTTGTAATTAGTAGCTTTGAAGAGAGTCTTTCTGTATTTCTTCACTGAGTGCAATCTACCATGATTTTGGGTAGAATCTCCAGCCTTTAAGACCCTTCTGCAATTGTGCAATTGCCAGCCTTTGACTCCAAACAGATCACCAGCATGACAGCCAACATACCATTAGTAATTGTGAGGTGTGGATATGAAACTTTGATCACAAATCAAGTACTTTTCCTGTCCTCAAAATTTGTATAAGGTACAATATGATTGAAAATATTAAGATTTCAGACTTTCAAGAGAAAACACACCAAATTTATTGGTTTAAACTTCATAAGTATTAAAAAATATTAATAAAAAGATTTATTGTTTTACCATTAATAAAAATGTATCCAAAAATATTCTACAAGAGATATTTAAGGTTACAAAAGAAATTTTCTCAAAAGTAATTTCAATTGAAATTAATTGAAAAAAGAACTGAAGGAAATTAATATAAGAAAAAAGTCTTTAAAAATGAAATTGAAGAGAAAACACACCCAAAAGTGACCAGAGTAAATTTGGAAAGAAAGTGACAAATTTAGCAGTGATGGAAGATTCTTTAATTCACTTATGGGGTGGTTGAAGGGTAAAAATGATTATAAGAGTTACAAACAATTCTGATAATGATTTTTTAATGCTTTTAAAAGATTTAAAATGATATGAAAAATGATGGTTGGAATCTTTTATTAATTGGTTTAACAGTGTTTAAAGAAATTATAAAAGGAAAAGATTCTTACATAAAGAGAAAACTGGGGCAAAGAAGAAATTCTTGCATAGCCACCAGTTTCCTTACTCAAAAAGTGAAATTTACACTTTTTAGCTGTGGAAAACACTCTGACAATAGAAAAGACAATTATGGAATAATTGAACCCTAGCTTAGAACAGAAAAAGGGCAGGTTTTAGCTATTTTAGACCCTTAAAGGAGCCATTGTTATAGTAATACCTGGTTTCAAGCCTTCAAAAAAAGTAAGAATGTGTGTAATAGATGTCAAAACAAGTTAAAGCTGTTTCTAATGAGATCTTTTTAACTTAAGAGTAGTTTTACCCTCTTGGAAACAGTTAAAACTGCACTGGTTGGTATCAAAACCTCATCATCAACGGAGTCACAGACCCTGTGACTCAATTACAGGCCAAAATTGATGAGCTTTTTCATAAAATTTGACATCCCATGCCTTTCACCAAGCAATTTGGGGGAGTCTGGCACACTTCGAGCCAAGATTCCTTTCTCCCCCAGACTTCATCTTACCAATTTATTTTGCTTCAATTCCTCATGATTTACTATACTTGTAATTGAAATATGTAATTAAATTGAGATTTTACAGTACACAAATGTAATAATTTATAACTCATATGTAAATTAAAGTACACTTATGTAATACTTACACACATTTTGACATTTAAATTGCAATTACTTCATTTCCTCATCAATTGTAAACTACACACCACACCTCAATTTTAACACAACAATTGATGGCTAACACCATATGTGGTGTGAGTTAAATTAAGGTTTTTAGGATTTTCAATTTCTATACAGAATATGCTAAAAACTCAATATAAGCTTATTTAAAGTTGAGTTACAGAAACTTTACCCAGAGGTTACACCACCTTATTTTTTATGGGGAATCCAATGGTGAAAATTTATTCATATGTTCATTTATTCAATAAAAATTTATAATAAGTTTTATTTGACTATTTTCCAAAAATATTTTAAGTTAAAAATTTTTGTTGAAAATTCATTTTCACTTAATTTTTTCAAGTAAAAAGGTGTTTTCATAATTTCAAATACCAAAGTAATTTCATATTTTTTATTCTTTATAATACAAATAAATTTATTTTATCAATAATTATATCATTTTTTATTCTTTGTGGCTTTTTGGGTAAGTAAAAATACCTCTAGAGCTCACATTCCCTCCCCCTAAAAAGAGAATATTACTTTGTAATATTTTTATTTCTAGCATTTCTGAACCTTCTGAGAGGTTTGGTAGGCTAAGGTATGTCTTTTTTCTGACAACCATTTATCTTCACAAGTTTGGTCACTGTACCTGACAAGGTATTTGCTTACTTTCTTAGTTCTCAGCTTTCTTTGTTTGAGAACTTTGGTAATTTTCTTTGTACCAGATTAGGCAACAGGATGTATATGCAGGGGAAATGTATTCCTAAAGGGAAATATTTCAGCATTAACACATTTACAAGGCTTTATTAAGCTTACTGGAAATGTAGGAGTCTTATTACTAAGTTCTTCAAATAAGTCCACTGCAACAGAACTTTATCCATGGAGGGCCATAATGTCAAAAGGTTCTGCAAAGGAGTCTTGGAGCTTTCTACATCCTTTGTTTTTATAGAAGTTAGTGGTAGATAAAGGTACTAAATCTCCCACTTTGAAGGCCAGAGTGGCATGTGATTTGTCCCATTTGTCTTTGGCATATGCAAATGAGTCCTCCATACATCTTACTGCATGCTTTCTAGCATTTTCTATAATTTCTTTGAAGCTAGAAGCTGTGTGATGTATCTCAACTAAATCCTTCCGCAAGGAATCTTGGGGTAGTTTGGGATTCCATCCCTTTTCTAGAATAGCAAGAGTTTGTTTTTTACTGGCATGAATGGATGTCTTATATGCCAATTCCAGTTTGTGTAAAAGAGTACACCAATTGTGGGTAAATCCATCACAATCTTTAAGTTCAAGGCCATATGCATAAAATCTTCTTACCATGTCTTCCAAGGTTTGGATCATCCTTCCAGCCAGACCATCAGTTTGTGGGTGGTAGACTGTAGAGAAGCACACCTTTGTCTCAAATAATTGTTGGAAATTTGTCCATAGTGCTGAGGTGAACTTGGGATCTCTGTCACTAATGATATCTGTAAATATGCCAGTCCATGAAATTACTCTATTCCATATCAGAAGAGCTGTATCCATGGCTGTATCATTTTTGTGACATGAAAAGAAGATTGGAGACTTACTTAACCTGTCAAAAATCACTAGGAATGCATTATAGCTTCTATCACACCCTGGTGGCAGGCCAGTTACCCAATAAATATGGAAAGTTTCCCAAGGTCTTCCAATTTCTTGGGTTTTTCCTCATATGTCACAACCATGGCAATTACCATCATGGACTCCATATGGCACATCAGTGCCATATAAATCTTATATCAATTTGACCATATCCATAATCACTGGCCAAATTGGCTCTCTCATCTTTTCTGGCCTTTTATGGTCATTTCACCCCTGGGGCCAACCTGGCACCTTCACTATCATCAGGCCTTTCCAGGCCATTCTCTTCTTTTGGGCACTTTCAGGTATTTTCCAGTCAACAGGGAAAATACAGCCCAAAATCCTGTATTTGAATTTTTAAGCTTTAAATGAAGTTTTTCACATTTTGCCCATTTTTGCTGTATTCAGCTGTATATGCCATTTTCCCATGTATTATGGGAAATATTTCCAAAAATCCATATCAGGCTTTTTGGGGCTTGATTGCCAGTTTTGTGAATTTTGTGCACTTTTGCACATTTTGCACATTTGTCCACACTTTGCGCAAATACATTTTTCCAGCTTTATAAGCTGTATTTGGCCAGAAAACCAAAATTGGCCAATACACCCAGAAACACCTTGTCACCTCTGAAGTCACCCAAAACCCAATTTTCACTCTTATCCTCCTGATTTCACTCACAAAGACCTTTGGCCACTTTCACCCTTTAGAAACTCAAATTGTCATATATGGTGTTATACACCATTCTGAACCTTTTTTCACCAGAAATCCAATGGTGTCAATATAAGAGGGGTAATTCAACACTCCATGAGTCACCAAAGTGTCATGACATCCAGAGGACCCATCAAGGCTCAAGTGCAGGTGTAATTTCTTGAAGACCAATGACACCATCAGGAAGTCATTGGTTATTCTCACTTCACGTATTCCCTCCAAGGGAATACGGTCAATTCATTCCCATGGGGTATTCAAGAGGCAGTTCCAAACAAGTTTTCAAGTGCCAATGCTCCATCAATCCAACTTGGCAACCACATTCATTTCAATTCAGTCCTGATTCATCAAGACCTGTATTTAAATCATACATCATGGGAAAATCATTCAACACAGTTTATTTCCCAATCTGGAAAGGTATACACTTCATCAAGCTGTCAATACAGCTTTAAGGATTCAATACAGACCAGCTGTCAGCCTGAAGGAGTCAAGCTCTCAATGTTTCACATATACCAGCCTCCTTTGACCCTGGGGCGCTTTTCCCCCAGTTAATTAATATATTTTGATTTTCTTTTATCTTTATTTATCTCACCATTTTTGCCAAGTGTCACAGGGGCTCTTATGGAAGCAAGAGGGCCTGGCACTCAGGAATCAAGAACTCACTTGGAGGGCTCCAAAAGATGATAAGAAATACTATGGAATATATTTCTTAAGCAGGAAATAGAGAAAGGACAAATATGCCAGAGATAACAAAGGGTAAGAAGAATGAAGCCAGAGGCCAAAAATAAAAGAAGCCAAAAGCCAAGAAGCCAACCAAGTGAATCCTCAATTCACTGTCCCAACCTGCCAGAAAGAACAATGGAGTTAGTAAAGGATATGACCACCAATATCCACTGACAGGCGAAGGAAGAAAAGAGAAAAAAGGTGCTAATGACTGACTTAAGATTATCAGTATTAACTTTAATAATTTAAAAGAAAATAAGGATAAAAATAAATCCAATATATTAATTAACTGGGGAAAAAGTCCCCAGGTGATGAAAGGTGGCCGGTATATGTGAAAAGCTGGAAGATTGATCCTGGAAGGTGGATCAATTACTGTATTGTCTGAATGTGGAAATACAGTTCTGGCCATCTTGAAATTTGAACTGTGTGATGGAATTCACACAGTGGAATAAGAAATGGCCCAATTGGGCCAAGGCCATACAGGTTGATTGAATAAGGCCTGTACGGATGAATTGGGTTGTCCAAGGAGTATTGAATACTTGATGTCTTGACAACTGATTCAAATGATGTAATACCTCTTGAGAATTGACCTTAGAATAATCCTGAATGAATTGTACCAACCCAACTCCTGCAGATACAGGTGGTTGGGATCCTTGAATGATCATCTGAATTGCCGCCATGGATTGCCAGACTGATGAGCTGAAAAGTCCTCCTTCGAAATGGGCTTTGGAATTATGGACCTTGAAATGGAAAGGTGGAATTGGGTCCTGAAAACGTCACCATTGGATTGCTGAGCAAAAATGGTGCATAATGGTATATAATACCATATATGCACCACACTTGCAATCTTGGGTACGGAGTGCATGAAGGAAAGGAAGGAATTCCCGTTAAGTTGAGGGGAAGGCTTTGCTGAGCTGATCTGGTGGCCTCTGGTGGTCCATGGCCAAAATTGGGTCCTACGGGATTTATGGCCAAAATAGTGTCCAAGAGGGATTTGGTCATTTTTGGGTCCAAGGAAGTCATGGCCAAAATTGGCTCAGGTGGGCCCAATTGTGGTTTGGGGCCTAATTGGCCTACGGACCGCGGACCGCGGCCCACGGTCCGTACAGACTGTAGAAGCCGTAGGGGGCCTAAATGGCCCAAAAAGGCCATTTAGGCCAAAACCCCCATAATGAAAGGGGTTAGCCAGGGGCCAATGATGATGGCTAGGGGGGTCAGAACCCCCTGGAAGATAAAAGGACCCCCCAGGCCCAAGATAAAAGATGAAGGCCTGGGGGTTGGTGAGGTGGAAATTGGCCAAGAAGGCCAATGATGGCAGGATATGGCCTGAGGCCATAAATGATGGTTGAGAGGGGCTATGGCGTAAAAACCATAAAACACCCAAGGGGGCCAATTTGCCATAAAGGACATGACGTGACCAATTGGCCCCATCTGGGCTCCAGGTTGGATTGCCGCAGCCATCAAGGAGGAGGGCCAAAACTCGTGGTTGTGACAGTACCCCCCTACCTTGAATGGTGAGCTCCTGAGCACCAAGATAAGGTAGAAGCCTGTTGAGGCTATTAAGATGGATTGGACGGAGGGATTCCAGAGGTATTTGATCTTTGAAAAGAAAAATATTGAACTGATAATAGTGTTGGAATATGAATTGAAGTTGACGTAGTCTTCTCTTGACATTTGGGGTTGAAAATGTTGAAGGATTGAATTGACGTAGAATTTTGGCATAAAGATTATAATAAAAGAAAATTGAAATGATAAAGAAAGAAAATAAAAGAAAATGAAACAAAACAGAAAAAGAAAATAAAAAGAAAAATTTTGAGGGGGAGTCCAATCTTCATCACGGATTTTGAGAATTGACTTGAGAGTGGCCAGGGTACCTGGAAAAGAGATTTGGTGCCAGGTGCTCACAAAGTGGCCAAGGCAATGTTTTGGACAGATTGTAGACCCCTCAGGGAAGTGCACACCGGGAGAGGAACTTACTTTTGGTAGTTGCCAATCCCGCCAGTGCCATGAAAGGAAAACAAACTTGTTAAGGATTGGATTGAATTGGGAAACTTGGAAAAGAAGTAAAAGGGTGAATGGTCCATTTGTCCAAGTGAAAATGGCCATAATTTTGGAATTGAATGTTGAAAAGCCAGGCCAAGATCTGTGTCCAAAATTGCAAAGTGCTCACAGAGTGGCCAAGGTGATGTTTTCAACAGATAAGGGTAGAATACCCCAAAAGGTGCATACCAGGAGTGGGACTTACTTTTGGTAATTCCTCTCCCCACCAAGCACCATAAGTGAATCAAGCTTTTGAAGAATTGGGACCCGGCTTGTCAGGATATAAGGAATGAAAATCTTTGACAAGTTCAGGACAATTCTTGAGGTTTTCGGCTGGTTCCCAAGTGGATCTTTCTGGGTCTTGACTGAAACCCTTCCATTCCACCAGATACCATAATTTTCTTCTCTTGAGCTTTGAGTCCAGTATTTGAGAGACTTCCCATTCCTCTTCTTCTTCAATGATGATTGGAGGAGGAGGCTCTTGATGCCGCTCTGGGATTGTTGATGTCTTGACTGGTTCCAAAAGTGAGATATGGAAGACTGGGTGGATGGATTTCCATTAAGATGGAAGCTTGAGGTGGTAAGCATGAGAACTGACTTTCTTCAAGATTGGGAAAGGACCCAACCATCTTTTGGATAGTTTTTTGGTGGGTCTGGTTGATTTGATGTTCTTGGAAGAAAGCCATACCATGTCACCAGGATTGAAAACAGGTGGACTTGCTCTACCTTTATCTGCATACCTCTTAAACCGGTTTATGGCGATTTCAAGTTCTCTCTTGACATCTTGCTGTACTGATTGGATTTTTGTTGATAACTTTCCAGCAGGAGTATCTTGAGTGATGTGAACTGAATCAAATTGTGGATCTCTTCCATAAACAGTGAAAAACGGTGATTGCTTGGTTGAAGAGTGATCAGAATTATTGTAGGCAAATTCAGCCAGAGGGAGCCAGGTGTTCCAATCATCTTGATGATAACTGACATACATCCAAAGATACTGTTCTAGTATCTGATTTACCCTCTCTGTCTGTCCATCAGTTTCTGGGTGATAAGCAGTTGACAAGTCTCTTGAAATCTTGAGCTGCTGACAAAGATTGGTCCAGAAGGAAGAAACGAAGAGTGAACCTCTATCACTGACAATGCTTGATGGAAGGCCATGCTTTGAGAAAATATTCTTGATGAATAAATGGGCCAAATCCAGTGAAGTGATTGAAGACATTGTTGGAATAAAAACTGCCATTTTTGAGAATCTGTCCACTATGACAAGGATTGAGTCAAAGGAATTGGACAGTGGCAGTTGAGTGATGAAATCCATTGAGAGACAAATCCAAGGACCATTTGGAATTGGAAGAGGCTTGAGGAATCCAAACTTCTTATGATGAATATTCTTGTTTCTTGAACACTGTTGACAGGATGAAACATAATCCTTGATGAATTGAGTCATGCCGGACCAGTGGAAATCCCGCTTGACAAGTTTGAGAGTCTTCTCTTGGCCAGGATGTCCAGCTAGAGGAGAATCGTGACGCTTTTTGAAGAATGCTGAGTTGAATTGTGGAGTCATTTGGGCCTACCACCCGATCTTTGAAGAGAAGAAGTTGGGAGGAGGAATCAAGAGAATAATCTTGGACAGATTTACCTTTACCCAAATCTTCAAGGATACTTCTGTACTGAGGATCTTGCCATACTGCCTTCTGAATTGAGTCAATCAGATTTGAAAATGACTCCACCTTGACTGCAAAGAACTTTGAGGGTTGAAATTCATCTTGCTTAATGAGTTGCTGAAAATTCATTGGATTCTTGCTGATGAAATCCTCCCCCCTCTCCAGATAAACGTCATCCCGACGTGATAAAGCATCCGGAAGAGTAGCCAGGCGGCCAGGGCGGTAAGTGATTGAGAAATGAAATTCAGAAAGGAATTCAGCCCAACGGGCTTGACGGCGAGTACGGATCTTTGATGACATAAAGTACTGAAGAGAAGAATGATTGGTGAGAACTTCAAAAGGGGAAGACAGAGAAAGAAGAAAACCCCTCCAGCACTTGAGAGCCCAGACTATGCCAAGGAGTTCCTTGGCATGAATCTCATAGATAAGCTCCGCTGGAATAAGCTTGCGGCTGTCGAATGCAATGGGATGTTTTCCTGAGTCAGAGACCCGACTCAGTACAGCACCCAAGGCATAATCGGATGCATCGGTCTCTACAATGGTGGGTAGAGAAGAATTGAAGTGGGAAAGGATTGGAGCGGTGGTGAAAGCCTCTTTGAGTTGATGAAACTGACTAAGAGCTTCCTCATTAAGGGGGAAACAGGAATCTTTCTTGAGGAATCTGGTGAGTGAACTGATCTTCTTTGAATAATTCTTGATGAAACGGCCGTAAAAATTGGCAAAGCCAAGAAAGGATTGAAGTGCCTTGAGGTTTCTTGGAGGAGGCCAATTGAGAATCTGCTGGACCTTTGCTTGGTACATCTTGCGGCCTTCAGCAGAAACAACATAACCAAGGTATTCAACACTAGAAACATGAAAAAGGCATTTGGATGCCTTAGCAAAAAGATTATTGGCCCTAAGTCTGGAAAGAACAGTGGACACATGAGTGACATGCTCTTCCTCAGACTTGAAAAAGACCATAATATCGTCTAAATAAACCACAACATAAACATCAAGCAAATCTTGGAAGATATCATTGACAAGATTTTGAAAAGAAGCAGGAGCATTGGTGAGCCCAAACGGCATAACCAAGTACTCATAACTGCCATATTTAGTTCTAAAACAAGTCAAATGTTCATCACCCTCCTTGATTCTGAGCAGGCTATATGCACCACGCAAATCAATCTTGGAGAAGATAGAAGAACCATTAAAGACATTGAGAAGCTGATTCATAGGCGGAACAGGATACTTGTTCTTCCTAGTAACAGCATTGAGTTTGCGGTAATCAACACACAAACGGAGGCCACCATCTTTCTTTTTGACGAAAAGAACAGGTGCTCCTGTTGAAGAGGAGCTTGGCCGGATGAAACCTTTCTCTACATTCTCTGAAATGTAGGCCCTGAGTGTATCTGACTCTTGTTTGGATAAAGAGTAGATCACCCCAACTGGAGGTAGAGACCCCTCCAGCTCGATATGATGATCACAGGCACGGTGAGGAGGAAGTTTTTCTGCTTTCACCTTGGAGAATACATCCAGATATTGGTGATAGACAGAAGGAACAACCTTCATCACGGTTTCTACTTCTTCTGGCTCTTCCTCTTCATCCCACAACTCCTCCAGGGAGTCATGATAGGATGAAGGAGGAAGGTCCATATTCCCAAATAAGAGGTGAAGTGAAGATACAGAATTATCTTCTCCAACATCTTGAATCTCTTTGAAAACTTCAGCTCTAGGAGATAGTAATGAATGTGGGGAATTAAGGGAAGGAATATGGACAGAAGATGGAAATGATGGTGTTCTAGAATCACCAACCAGAGCTGCACAAGACTTGGCAGAAGAAAAGTCATTACGGACAGAATTAGAAGGATTAGAATAGTCCAAATGATCAGGATTAAAGGTGATCAGCCCTTGCCTCCAATCAATAGAAGGATTAAAATGATTGAGAAAGTCAAAGCCCAATATGAGGTCTTCTCCCTTGGGAGTATCAATGACTAAAAAGTCCCATTCAAAGCTTGGGAAGGAAGGGAGCTCAACCATATATTCAGTATGGTGAGTCACAAATAAGGAAGGGGACTCAGAGGAGTCCAAAATGATAAGAGGAATCTTCTCTGGAAGTTCTGACGTAGTCAATGAGTACTTGTGAACAAACTGCTTTGCAATAAATGAGTGTGTAGCACCAGAATCAATTAGAATACTGTAAAAAACATCAGAAAGAGAAGAAAAAACAAAAAATTTAAGAGAATCTCTGACACCAGTATTCAGAATGCACAATTGTGCTCCGGAAGGAAAACTGTGAAGACCATTGAACACAACATGATCTTCACTCAGGCTTTTCCCTGGCTGGGAGATTTGCCTGACGGTTGGGTAAGCTTGTTTTGAGGCCTTTTGAAACAGGACTCAAGACTATGCTTCCCACCACAATAGGTACAAAGACCCTCTTTGATTCTTCTTTCTTTTTCAGAGTTCATGAGCTTGAAATCTTTATTCAACAAAGAAGAATGGGGCTTGTCCCGCTTTTGAGAATGAAATTTCTTCTTATGCCTTGAGCTTGAAGAAACTTGATGATGAGAAGAGTGAGACTTCGAGGCTTCAGGCTTTTTCTCTTGATTATGATTCTTCTCCTTTTGCCTCTAATGGTACCTGGTATCCAGTTCCAGGCTGACGTCCATTAAGTCTTGAAGAGAATCAATATTTGAAGGATGGGAGGCTAATTGATCCAGAACTCTGGAGGCCAAGCCCTTCCTGAAATGATGAATGAGAGCCCTTTCACCCCAATCCCCGATTCTTGAAACCAAACTCCTGAAATCGGCAATATATAAAGCAACATGCCCACCTTCTTTCATCCTAAGGCCATCCAATTCTGCTTCAGCTTTTCTAACTTCATTTGGGTCTCCAAATAAAGTGAACAATTGGGATTCAAACAGTGGCCAGGAATTGAGAAGGTAGCTTCAGTCTTGATTATTGAGATTGGAAAGATAAGGCTCAATCCATTTTGCAGCCCTGCCAACTAAGAATGAAGTGGCATAAAGAACCTTCTTTCTATCTTGAGAGAAGTTTGCCGGATCATTATGAAAGATGAGTTGACAAGATTGAATGAAGCTTCTGACTTTGAAGGGTTGAGTCCCATCAAAGCATTCTGGAGCCTTCATAGAGGGAGTCTTGAAGGCTGGTGGTCTTGATGACTCAGAGGAAGAAGCTGCTTGAAGATTGGCCATAATTTGAGTCATCTGCTGCATGATGGCCAATAAAGATGGTTCGGACTGAGGAGAGACAGGCTGATCAGACTGGGCTAGAGTTGGTCCTCTGGTGCCTTCAGATGCTCCCACAGGAGCAGGAGCAGCCTCAGTGCCATTAGACTGTTCCTCTTCCACAGAATTCTCCTCCTCCTCTTCATCATCTTCACCTTGAACCTTGGGACTGGTTCTTGAAAGTCCTGGGAATCCGCCAACCACTCCTGATAATGAGATTGATCTCCTTGGCCCTCTTCCTTCCTTCCTGGATGGTGCTGCTCCTTCCAAAGTGGGTCCTCTGTCCAATCTGGCCCTCAGTTGAGAAACTGCTGGGGTACCGTCAAGAGGAGCCCTTGGAGTTGGAGTCAGAACAGCTTGAGTTCTGGCCTGAGATCTGGTCTGTCTTGCAGGAGGTGAATGTTCAACTGGCATGATTCAGGAATAATAAATAAAATAAATGAAAAGAAATTCAAAATTATCTTGAAGTAAAGAATCAACAATCAAATCTTGAGGAAATAAAGGAATCAAGTGAAAATCTTCAAGTACGTCAATAAATCAAAATCAAATGAAGTCTTGAAGTCAAACATAAGATCAATGTCTTGAAGTAAATCAATGAATCAAAACAATCACAATCAAATCAAATCAGAATCTTGCAGAAAGTCAATCAATCAAAATGAATTCTTGATGTGAATAATCAGCAAATCAATAAAATCTTCAGGTCAATCAATTATCTTGATGTCAATTTCAATTATGTCAAATTGGTCAATCAAATAAATTCCAAGTGAATTCTTCCAAAATCAAAATTCTTGAGGAATAAATCAAAATGAATCCTGATATGAAGAACGTGTCTGAATAATCTGATGAATAATTTGAGGATCAAAGATAAAAACGCCTGAATTACGGATAAGAGTAAGATTTATGATAATGAAAAATGAGATTAAGATTGAAAAGAGGAACAGAAAATAAAATTTGGGTCAGCTTTCAATTTTCAGAATGAAGAAATGAGTGAGAGAAAATTGAGAGATGACGAAGAATCATAAATTTTCATAAGCGTTAAAGAGTCATAATCTCGATGAATTAATGAATGAAATTGATGAAGAATGAATGAATAGAATGAAAAGAAATTATGAGTTAATTAATATAATGTCACAGGGGCTCTTATGGAAGCAAGAGGGCCTGGCACTCAGGAATCAAGAACTCACTTGGAGGGCTCCAAAAGATGATAAGAAATACTATGGAATATATTTCTTAAGCAGGAAATAGAGAAAGGACAAATATGCCAAAGATAACAAAGGGTAAGAATAATGAAGCCAGAGGCCAAAAATAAAAGAAGCCAACCAAGTGAATCCTCAATTCACTGTCCCAACCTGCCAGAAAGAACAATGGAGTTAGTAAAGGATATGACCACCAATATCCACTGACAGGCAAAGGAAGAAAAGAGAAAAAAGGTGCTAATGACTGACTTAAGATTATCAGTATTAACTTTAATAATGTAAAAGAAAATAAGGATAAAAATAAATCCAATATATTAATTAACTGGGGAAAAAGTCCCCAGGTGATGAAAGGTGGCCGGTATATGTGAAAAGCTGGAAGATTGCTCCTGGAAGGTGGATCAATGACTGTATTGTCCGAATCGGGAAATACAGTTCTGGCCATCTTGAAATTTGAACTGTGTGATGGAATTCACACAGTGGAATAAGAAATGGCCCGATTGGGCCAAGGCCATACAGGTTGACTGAATAAGGCCTGTACGGATGAATTGGGTTGTCCAAGGAGTATTGAATACTTGATGTCTTGACAACTGATTTAAATTATGTAATACCTCTTGAGAATTGACCTTAGAGTAATCCTGAATGAATTGTACCAACCCAACTCCTGCAGATACAGGTGGTTGGGATCCTTGAATGATCTTCTGAATTGCCGCCATGGATTGCCAGACTGATGAGCTGAAAAGTCCTCCTTCAAAATGGGCGTTGGAATTATGGACCTTGAAATGGAAAGGTGGAATTGGGTCCTGAAAACGTCACCATTGGATTGCTGAGCAAAAATTGTGCATAATGGTATATAATACCATATATGCACCACACTTGCAATCTTGGGTACGGAGTGCATGAAGGAAAGGAAGGAATTCCCCTTAAGTTGAGGGGAAGGCTTTGCTGAGCTGATCTGGTGGCCTCTGGTGGTTGCCAGAGGCCATGGTGGTCCATGGCCAAAATTTGGTCCTACGGGATTTATGGCCAAAATAGTGTCCAAGGAAGTCATGGCCAAAATTGGCTCAGGTGGGCCCAATTGTGGTTTGGGGCCTAGGTGTATGGCCCCTTTTGGCCTCATTGGATTAGGCCAAAAGGGGCCTAATTGGCCTACGGACCGCGGCCCACGGTCCGTACGGACACCAGAAGCTGCAGGGGGCCTAAATGGCCCAAAAAGGCCATTTAGGCCAACACCCCCATAATGAAAGGGGTTGGCCAGGGGACAATGATGATGGCTAGGGGGTCCAGAACCCCCTGGAAGATAAAAGGACCCCCCAGGCCCAAGATAAAAGATGAAGGCCTGGGGGTTGGTGAGGTGGAAATTGGCCAAGAAGGCCAATGATGGCAGGATATGTCCTGAGGCCATAAATGATGGTTGAGAGGGGCTGTGGCGTAAAAACCATAAAACACCCAAGGGGGCCAATTTGCCATACAGGACATGACGTGACCGATTGGCCCCATCTGGGCTCCAGGTTGGATTGCCGCAGCCATCAAGGAGGAGGGCCAAAACTCGTGGTTGTGACATCAAGTTAATACTGATATTATAAAGTCAGTCATTTAACACCTTTTGCCTTTTCTTTCATTGCCTATCATTGGATATTTGGTGGTCATATCCTTACTTATTCCATTGTTCATTTTGGCAGGTTGAAACAGTGATTAAGGACTTACTTGGTTGGCTCTTTGGCCATTTGGCTTCTCATTTCTCTTATTACATATCATATTTGTACTTGCATTCTTCTTAGAGAAATTCAATTCTTTATTTTTATTTTCTTTATTATTTTAAAGTCTTCCAAGTGAGTTCCCTGATTGGTGAGTGCTAGGCCACTCTTGATTTTCTGTCCAAGAGCCCCTGTGACATTATATTAATTAACTCATGATTTCTTTCCATTCTGTTAATTCTTTCTCTATTATTTCATTCACTCATTTCATTGAAATTATGATTCTTTAATGCTTATGAACTTTATGATTTGTTTTCACCTCTCAATTTTTTCTCATTCATTCTTCATTCTGAAAATTGAAAGCTGACCTATTCTTATTTCTCATTTGTCTCTTAAATTTTTTATTCAAATCATCAAATATTTCAATTGAATTTAGGCTCATTTTCATTTTGATTTCAAATTTCTCATCAAATTATTCAGACACATTCTTCCCATCAACATTCATATTGATTCATTCTTAAGGAAATTTTTACTTAAAGAATAACTCACTTGATTTATTTTGATTGATTGATTTGACATAAATTGATATTGACCTCAAGAAAATTGATTGACCTGAAGATTTCATTGATTTTGCTGATTTTTCACATCAAGAATTTTGAAATAAATTGATTTTGCCTCAAGAATTCATTTAATTTATTGATTGATTGATTTTGCAAGATTTTGATTTTTATTGATTTGACATAAATTGATATTGACCTCAAGAAAATTGATTGACCTGAAGATTTAATTGATTTTGCTGATTTTTCACATGAAGAATTTTGACATAAATTGATTTTGCTTCAAGAATTCATTTTGATTGATTGATTTTCTGCAAGATTTTGATTTTGATTGATTTGACATATTGATTCATTGACTTCAAGATTTCTTTTGACATTAATTGATTGATTTTCCTGAAGTTTTTCATTTTGACTTATTTGATTCATTGACTTCAAGTTTTCATTTGATATTTAATTGATTTATTTACCTGAAGATCTCATTTTGAGTTATTGATTTTCTTCAAGATTTTAATTTTGACTTTTTATTTCAAGCTTTTTTTTTCAAATTGCCTCAATTTTTTGTCTTAAAATCTTGATTATTGTTCATTCTATTTCATTTTTATGCTAAAGTCATTCCATCCAACACTCACATCCTGCAAGGCAGACAGGATCTCAGGCCAGAACTCAAGCTGTTCTTACTCAAAATCCAAGAGCTCCTCTTGATGGCACCCCAGCAGTGCCTCAACTGAGGGACCATTTAGACAGAGGACCAAATGTGGAAGGAACAGCACCATCCCAGAAGGAAGGAAGAGTGCCAAGAAGATCAACCTCATTCTCAGGTGTAGTTGGTGCATTCCCAGGACATTCAAAGACCACTCTCAAAGGTCCAGGTGAAGATGGTGAAGAGAAGGAGGAGAATTCTGTGGAAGAGGAAGAGTGTGATGGTACTGAAGGTGTCCCTGTTCCTGTGGGGGCATCCCAAGGTACTGGAGGGCCAACTCTATCCCAGTCTAATCAGCCTGGCTCTCATAAGTCTGAACCATCTTTATTGGCCATCATGCAGCAAAGGACTCAAATTATTGCCAACCTTCAAGCAGCTTCATCCTCTGAAGCATCAAGACCACCAGCTTTCAAGACTCCATGTATGAAGGCACCAGAAAGCTTTGATGGGACCCAGCCCTTCAAAGCTAGAAGTTTCATTCAGTCTTGTAAATTGATTTTTCATAATGATCCAGAAAATTTCTCTCAAGACAGAAAGAAAGTTCTCTATGCCACTTCATTTCTCATTTGCAGGGCTGCAAAATGGATTGAGCCTTATCTTTCTAATCTCACCAATCAAGACTCAAATTACCTTAATTCCTTGGAACTTATTTGAATCTCAACTCTTTACTTTATTTGGGGACCCAAATGAAGTCAGAAAAGCTGAAGTAGAATTGGATTCTTGAAGATTGAAAGAAGTTGGGAATGTGTTTTTATACATTGCTGATTTCAGAAGTCTGGTCTAAACAACTGGGGATTGGGGTGAAAAAGCTCTCATCCATCATTTCAGGAAGGGATTGCCATCCAGGATTTTGGATAAATTGGCCTCCAATGCTTCAAGAATTGACTCTCTTCAAGACTTAATGGATATTACCCTGGAGCTTGATACCAGGTACCATGAGAGGCAAAATGCAAAGAGTAATCATCAAGAGAAAAATCCAGAAGCCTCAAAGACAAATTCTTCTCATCCTCAAAATTCTTCAAGCTCAAGTCAAAAGAAGAAGAAGAATTTTCAGAAGAGGGACAAGCCCTATTCTTTATTGAATAAAGATTTCAAGCTGATGAATTCTGAAAAAGAAAGAAGAATCAAGGAGGGTTTATGTACCTATTGTGGTGGGAAGCATAGTCTTGAGTCCTGTTTCAAATAACCTCAAAACAAGCTTACCCAACCATCAGGAAAATTTCCAAGCCACGGAAAAGCCTGAGTGAAGATCATGTTGTGTTCAATGGTCTTCACTGTTTTCAACCCAGAGAACATTTGTGCATTCTGAATAATGTTGTCAAGAACTCTATTAAATTCTTTGTTTTTTCTTCTCTTTCTGATGTTTTTTTACAGTATTCTCATTGATTCTGGTGCTACCAACTAATTTATTGCAAAGAAGTTTGTTCACAAGTATTATTTGACTATGTCAGAACTCCCAGAGAAGATTCTCCTTATCATTCTGGACTCCTCTGAGTACCCTTCTTTATTTGTGACTCACCATACAAAATATATGGTTGAGCTTCCTTCATTCCCAAGCTTTTAATGGGACTCTTTAGTTATTGATACTCCCTACGGAGAAGACCTCATTTTGGGCTTTGACTTTCTTAACCATTTTAATCCATCTATTGATTGGAGGGAAGGGCTGATCACTTTTAATTCTGATCATAAGTACTATCATGATCCTTCTAAATATTTCAGTAATGACCTTTCCTCTGCCAAATCATGTGCAGCTCTGGTTGGTGCTTCTAGAACACCATCATTTCCATCTTCTGTCCATATTCCTTCCCTTAATTCCCATCAGTCATTACTATCCTCTAGAGATGAAGTATTCAAAGAGATTCAAGATGTTGGAGAAGATAATTCTGTATCTACACTTCATCTCTTTCTTGGGAATATGGACCTTCCTCCTTCATCTTATTATGACTCCCTGGAGGAGCTGTGGGATGAAGAGGAAGAGCCAGAAGAAATAGTAACCGTGATGAAGGTTTTCCCTGCTCTTTATCACCAGTATTTAGATTTATTCTCCAAGGTGAAAGCAGAGAAACTTCCTCCTCACCACGCCTGTGATCATCATATTGAGCTGGAGGGGTCTCTACCTCCAGTTGGGGTGATCTACTCTTTATCCAAACAAGAGTCAGATACACTCAGGGCCTACATTTCAGAGAATGTAGATAAAGTTTTCATCCGGCCAGGCTCCTCTTCAACAGGAGCACCCGTCCTCTTTGTCAAAAAGAAAAATGGTGGCCTCTGTTTATGTGTTTATTACCACAAACTCAATGCTGTTACTAGGAAGAACAAGTATCCTGTTCCTCCTATGAATCAGCTTCTTACTGTATTTAATGGTTCTTCTATCTTCTCCAAGATTGATTTGTGTGGTGCATATAACCTTCTCAGAACCAAGGAAGGTGATGAACATTTGAAATGTTTTAGAGCTAAATATTGCAGATATGAGTAAGTGGTTATGCCATTTGGGTTCACCAATGCCCCTGCCTCTTTCCAAAGTCTTGTAAACGATATTTTCCATGATCTTCTTGATGTTTTTGTTGTGGTTTATTTGGATGAAACTATGGTCCTTTCCAAATCTGAGGAAGAACATGTCACTCATGTGTCCACTGTTCTTACCAGACTCAGAGCTAATAACCTCTTTGCTAAGGCTTCAAAGTGCCTATTTCATGTTACTAGTGTTGAGTATCTAGGTTATGTTGTTTCTTCTGAAGGCATCAAGATGGACCAAGCAAAAGTCCAGCAAGCTCTTAATTGGCCACCTCCAAGAAACCTCAAGGATCTTCATCATTCCTTGGCTTTGGCAATTTTTACCACCGTTTCATCAAGAATTATTCAAAGAAAATTAGTTCACTCACAAGTTTCCTCAAGAACGATTGCTGTTTCCCCTCAATGAGGAAGCTCTTAGACAGTTTGATCAACTCAAAGAGGAATTTACCATTGCTCCAATCCTTTCTCACTTTGATCCCTCTCTACCCACAATTGTAGAGACTGATGCTTCTGATTATGCCTTGGGTGCTGTACTGAGTCAGGTTTCTAACTCAGGAAAACATCCCATTGCATTTGATAGTCACAAGCTCCTTCCAGCAGAGATCAACTATGAGATTCATGACAAGGAACTCCTTTGCATAGTCTAGGCTCTCAAGCGCTGGAGAGCTTTTCTCCTTTCTCTTTCTTCCTCCTTTGAAGTACTCACCAATAATTCTTCACTTCAATACTTCATGTTATCAAAGATTCTCACTGCTTCAAGACCGCTGGGCTGAATTTCTCTCTGAATTTCATTTTTCAATCACTTACCGCCCTGGCCTCCTGGCCACCCTTCCAGATGCATTGTCACATTGGGACAACATTTACCCAGAGAGGGGGGAAGATTTCATCAGCAAGAATCCAATGAATTTTCAAAAAATAATCAAGAAAGATGAAATTAAAGCATCAACGTTCTTTACAGTCAAGGTGGAATCATTTTCCAGCTTGACTGACTCAATTCAGAAAGCATTATGGCAACATTCTCAATAAATAAGTATTCTTCAAGATTTGGGTAAAGGTAAATCTGTTCAAGATTATTCTCTTGATTCCTCTTTCAAACTTCTTCTGTTCAAAGATTGGGTGGTGGTCCCAAATGACCCCACAATTCAACTCAGAATACTTTAAAAGAGGCATGACTCTCCTCTAGCTGGACACTCTGGCCAAGAGAAGACTGTGAAACTTGTCAAGTGGGATTTTCACTTCTCTGGCATTACTCAATTTATCAAGGATTATGTCTCATCCTGTCAACAGTGCTCAAGAAACAAAAATATTCATCACAAGAAGTTTGGACTCCTCAAACATCTTCCAATTGCAAATGGTCCTTGGATTTGTCTTTCAATTGATTTCATCACTCAATTTCCACTGAACAATTCTTTTGACTCAATCCTTGTCATAGTGGACAGATTCTCAAAAATGGAAGTTTTAATTCCAACAATGTCTTCAATAACTTTACTGGATTTGGCCCATTTGTTTATCAAGAATATCTTCTCAAAGCATGGCCTTCCTTCAAGCATTGTTAGTGATAGAGGTTTTCTTTTTTTTCTTCCTTTTGGACCAATCTTTGTCAGCAGCTCAAGATTTCAAGAGATCTGTCAACTGCTTACCATCCAGAAACTGATGTACAGACAGAGAGGGTAAATCAGATACTAGAACAGTACCTTCGGATTTATTTCAGTTATCATCAAGATCATTGAAACACCTGGCTCCCTCTGGCTGAATTTGCCTACAATGACTCTAACCACTCTTCAACAAAACAATCACTGTTTTTCACAGTTTATGGAAGAGATCCTCATTTTGACTCAGTTCAAATTACTCAAGATACTCCTGCTGGAAAGTAATCAAAAAAAAAAACAATCAGTATAGCAAGATGTCAAGAGAGACCTTGAAGTTGCCATAAACAGGCTTAAAAGGTATGCAGATAAGAGTAGAGAAAGTCCATCTGTTTTCAATCCTGGTGACATGGTCTGGCTTTCTTCCAAGAACATCAAATCAACTAGACCAACCAAAAAACTGTCTGAAAGATGGTTAGGTCCTTTTCTAATATTGAAGAACATCAGCACTCATTCCTACCACCTCAATGGAATTCCATCCACCCACTCCCCCATATTTCACTCTTAGAACCAGTCAAGACATCAACAATCCCAAATAGGCATCAAGAGCCTCCTCCTCCAATAATCATTGAAGAAGAATAGGAATGGGAAGTCTCTCAAATACTGGACTCAAATCTTAAGAGAGGCAAATTATGGTATTTGGCGGAATGGAAAGGTTTCAGTCAATAATCAGAAAAATCCACTTTGGAACCAACTGAAGACCTGAAAAATTGTCCTGAACTGGTCAAGGATTTTCATTCTTTATATCCTGACAAGCCAGGACCCAATCCTTCAAGAGCTTGATTTTTTATGGTGCTTGGTGGGCAGAGGAATTACCAAACTTAAGTCCCACTCCTGGTATGCAACTTTAGAGGTATTCTACCCTTTCTTGTTGTAAGCATCACCTTGGCCACTCTGTGAGCACCCTTCAATTTTTGGACACAGATCTCTGGCCTGGCTTTCAACCTCAATTCCAAAAATCATGGGAATTTTCCCTGGGGAAAATGGACCATTCCTTTTATTAATTTCTTTCCAATTCTTTCCAGTTACAAGTCATTCCTTCAGCAAATTTATTTTCTTTTTATGGCACTGGCGGGAGTGGTAATTACCAAAAGTAAGTTCCTCTCCTGGTGTGCAATTCCCTGAGGGGTCTAAAATCTTTTGAAGTATCACCTTGGCCACTTTGTGAGCACCTGGCATCAAATTTTCCTTTCCAGATCCTTGGCCAATCTCAAAATCAATTATAAACCTCTGTGATGAAGATTGGAACCTGCTCAAGATTCATTTCTTTCTTTTCTTTTCTTATTTTTATTTTCATTTTACTTTCATTTTACTTTCATTTTAAATTTTTCTTTATTTACGTCAAAATAAATTCATGAACTAATGTCATTCATTTTCAATTTACATAAATTCTGATGGAAATATCAAAAGAAGATCAAGCAAGTCCTGAATCACATGCCAACTTTTCAATATCAGTATCAAATTATTTTTCTCTTAATCACTACTCTTGAAATCCTGTCTCAAATCCTTTCCAGTTACCTCAACAGGCTTTGCCTTGTGTTGGTGCTCAGGAGCTCACCATTCCAAGGTGGGGGTACTGTCACAACCATGGAAATTACCCTCCTGGACTCCATATGGCACATCAGTGCCATATCAATATTATGGCAATTTGGCCGTATCCATAATCACTGGCCAAATTGGCCCTCTCATCTTTTCTGGCCTTTTATGGCCATTTCACTCCTGGGGCCAACCTGGCCCCTTCACTATCATCAGGACTTTCCAGGCCATTCTCTGCTTTTGGGCACTTTCAGGTATTCTCCAGTCAACAGGGAAAATACAGCCAAAAAGCCTGTATTTGGCGTTTCAAGCTTCAAAAAATGTTTTGCACATTTCGCGCATTTTTGCTGTATTCAGCTGTATATGCCATTTTCCCATGTATTATGGGAAATATGTCCAAAAGGCCATATCAGGTCTTTTGGGGCTTAATTTCAAGTTTTGTGCCTTTTGTGCACTTTTGCACACTTTGCGCAAATACAGTTTCAAAGGTGTATAAGCTGTATTTGGCCAGAAAACCAAAATTGGCCAATACACCCAGAAACACCTTGTCACCTCTGAAGTCACCCAAAATCCAATTTTCACTCTCATCCTTCTGACTTCACTCACAAAAATCTTTGGCCACTTTCACCCTTCAACAACTCAAATTGTCATATATGGTGTTATACACCATTCTGCACCTTTTTTCACCAGAAATTCTATGGTGTCAATATCAGAGGGGTACTTCAACATTCCATAAGTCACCAAAGTGTCATGACATCTAGAGGACCCATCAAGGCTCAAGTGCAGGTGTAATTTCTCAAAGACCAATGACACCATCAGGAATTTATTGGTTATTCTCACTTCAAGTATTCCCTCAAAGGGGTATTAAAGAGGCAGTTCCAAACACGTTTTCAAGTGTCAATGCTCCATCAATCCAACTTGGCAACCACATTCATTTAAATACAGTCCGGATTCATCAAGACCTATATTTCAATTATACATCATGGAAAATCATTCAACACAGTTCATTTCCCAATCTGGACAGGTATACACTTCATCAAGCTGTAAACGCAGCTTCCAGGATTCAATACAGAGTAGCTGTCAGCCTGAAGGAGTCAAGCTCTCAACCGTTCACATATACCAGCCTCCTTTGACCCTGGGGGGCTTTTCCCCCGTTAATTAATATATTTTGATTTTATTTTTTCTTTATTTATCTTACCATTCTGGTTCAGTGAATACTTATATTATCAAGTCAGTCATTTAACACCTTTTCACTTTTCTTTCATCGCCTGTCATTGGATATTTGATGGTAGTATCTTTACTAATTCCATTGTTCACTTTGGCAGGTTGAAACAGTGATCAAGGAATTACTTGATTGGCTCTTTGGCCATTTGGCTTCTCATTTCTCTTATTGTGTCTCATCTTTGTACTTGCATTCTGCTGAGAGAAATTGAATTATTTATTTTTATTTTCTTTATTCTTTTGGAGTCTTCCAAGTGAGTGCCAGGCCACTCTTGTTTTTCTGTCCAAGAGCCCCTGTGACATCATATTTCCAAGTCTTTTGCCAGTGGATTTATTTGCCTTTTGAAATCTGTCACAGGTTTTGCAATACTCTGAAACAACCTTCTGCCACATTGGTCACCAAATACAGGTCTTTATCTTTTCTCTTGTTCTTTCTTCAGAAAGATGTCCTGAGAAAGGGCTGTCAACACATTCTTCAAGTACAAGATTGATTAAGGACCTATCCACAGTTGTCATGACACATGTATGCTTAGTTCTGTGGTAAATTAAACCATCCAGTAAGTGGAATCTTCCTTCATCATATGGGCTTTCCCACATATCATCTGAGGAATGTATCAAAGAGTTGTCTTTACAGTCTTTAATAAGAAATTGGCATAAAATGCTACAATTCCTATCCTGAGTATAACCGTTTCTTACTTCTTCATAGAAAGTGGTGTTCAGGCCTGTAATATAGATTCCTTCTATTGGGATCTGTGGGGAAGCTTCTTTTGGAACATAATCAGGATTATCAATATTGTTTTGTAATGGCCCTCTTCTCGGTCCATCTGGATTCCTATGAATATTCCCATCTTCATGAACAATAGTCATATTGCCCCTATACTCTTGTATGGCTATTTTCCATCTGATAATATGTCTGTTAAGTGTATTTGTGTTTAAAAGTGACTTAACAGCAGTAAAATCTGTTATTAATTCAAAAACATATCCTTCCAGGAAGTAATTCAGCTTTTCCAATTCCCAGACAAGGCATAAGCATTCCATTTGACTTGCCCCATATATGGCTTCAGTGGGTTTGATCTTCCTGTATAAAAAACATATAAGTCCTTCCATAGGCTTGTCATTTATAATATGAAATTTATGAAATTAAGAACCTAGGCCATCCCCTGATGCATCAATATAAAGCTGAAAGGGTAGCTTAAAGTCTGGAATCAGTAAGAGTGGAGAAGTGGTTAAGGCTTGTCTCAAAGATTCAAAGGACTTGACTCTGTCAACAGTCATCTCAAATACTGTGTCTTTGTCACACAATTTATAAAGAAGTCTTGCTCTAGATGAAAAGTTTTCAATGTGCTTCCTGTAGTATCCTGCAAATCCCCAAAAGGACTGAATTTACTTTTTGCTTTGAGGAATAGGTTTCAGTAGTGCTTCTGAAACCTTGCTTTTGTCAATTCCAAGGGATAGACCAGATACTACATGTCCCAGGTCTTTGAGTTCTTTAAATCCAAAGTGGCATTTCTTCAAAGAAATTTCCATGTCCACAAATTGAATTTTTCTCAAAACTCTGGAAAATTCATATATACAATCCTTCAAAGTCTTGGAACAGAAAATAATGGCATCAATGGAAATGATTACCACCCTTCAGAAATTTCTTCAGGGAAGATTTTATTCATCATCCTTTGGAAGTGTAAAGGTGCATTTTTGATACCAAAAGGTATCCTTAAATATTCATACACCCCATAATGAGCAATGATTCTGAAATATTTTCTTGCTCTTGGTTTTACTTAATTTTGGTGGAATCCCCTCAGGGCATTCATAGTGCTTATGTATACTGCTTGAGATATTTGATTATGGAAAATTTGGATTTTGGTATGGCATACCTGTCCGGGAAAGTGTTAATTTTTAGAGCTCTAGCTCCCCCAACAATGCTGGATTTTCCATTATTTCATGCCACTTTGACAGGTGTAGGTATTTCTACTTCTTCATTGTGGCCAACCTTTCTTATCACACCAAGGCCCAGAAATTCTTTAATATGGAGCTCCAGGGCTTCTCTTCATTTTGGGCTTGCTGGATATGCAGAACTTCTCAAGGGTTGTGGATAGGGTCTCTCAATATTCAGAATGATGTCCACTTAATGACCAATAATTGCCTCCAAGGGCTCTATATCTGATGCAAAGGCTTCTTTGTGGTCATATAGAAGGGTAGGCAGTTCATTTTACTGTTTATCACTAAGATTAACACTTACTTCAGCTTCATTTAACTGTTCAGACTTGAATTTATTGAACTCTAAGCTGACTGGTAATACTTTATTTACTGTAATTTGTCTTTTAAAAGGTAAAAAGCCAAATTTTTGATGCTTATTGTCCCCAATGGTAAAGTATCTATCCTTATTGTTATGTAAATCTATGCCATACATGATTAAGTAATAATTTCCCAATATAGAATGGGTACTACAGAGGTTTCTCATAACAACCAATTGAACAGTTATTCTTAGATTTCCATTTATGTGTGGAAATATGGCAGTAGTCTCAAATATGCCTAATGATTTCATTGGACTACTTGCACTATTAGATTTTATGCCATCAATTGGAAACAATTGATCTTCAAAATTTGGTACACAAGTCTTAAGAAAGGATTTTCCAACACAAGAGCAGAAGGCTCCTGGGTCAAGTAAAGGTTTAGTGGGTTTGTTATCAATTACCACTTCTGTTATACAGGAATTAACAGATGTATAACCTTTTCCCCTGTTTGGTTTGGTTTTCATGAGTTGTGCCTCTTGAATTTTTGACATATCAATTTGACCATTGCTGACATGTGGCAAGTGGGAATATGATCCCATGATGTACAATGTGACATTGATTTTTTCTATATCTTTTGAAGATTCAGAAAATATTGATGATTTATCATCTGAATTTCCTTCATTTACATAATCTCTTTCAACATCAGGTTCCTTCTCAGTGAGAATTTAATTTATTTTTCACTTTTTGGGAGATGTATTAGCTGAATGTGTGGTCCTCTGGCAAAGATGGAGCATTCTGTTTACATCTTCAGATTTATACTTCATATTATTAAAATTTTCTTTGGGATTTTTGTTCACAGAATCTTTCCAAGGTGTATTAAACCTTGTTTTGAGATTCACCCTACTAGAACAAATTCTAGTTCTGGTGGTTATTCCTCCAATATATATATAATATATTCTGCTGAATATTGTTCAGTAGTCCTGCTTTTGATAGTATGCTCTAAGTCACCTCCACATTGTCCCCAATCTTTTCTGTGAATAATAAACTCTGAAATGACAGGATATAATGCTGCTAATCTGTCTTTCTGTAGGAAAACCCATGGTAAAGCTTTGTCTTTGTCAGAATTAAGCTTGGAATATTCAAATTCCATTTTAACATTAAGCCTACAAGCATCATTGGCCCATTTATTAATAATTTGGGTTTTCCACAAAGTCCAACTTTGGTGTCCATGTGCTTGTCTCAATTTGATATGCCATCTATGAGCTGATTTGGTAAGAAAGGTGTTAAATTTTGCTGTTACCAATCTGTCTGGTAATTCAAAGTCTTCTTTGATCATTTTAATACCTCTGATGAGCTCCATATGGTCATATTCTCATCCACCACTGAAGTGAGGCCATTATTTAATTTTTGGTACTTTTTTAAACAGTGCTTGGCTCATTTATGGTTCCAAGTTATGGAAAGAATTGAAAAATCCATTCTTTAATTGTGAATTTGCTAAATCCAATATTTGTGGGTTGGAATTTCTTGTACCCTACTTTTGATTCAGAGGTGTAGACATTCTTGGTAAGGTGTGTAGTAATTTTGCAATATCATTCATTTTACTAATACTTCACCTTTTGAAATTTCTGAATTAATGTTGGAATCTTCCATATTCACATCTTTAACCTTTTTGTGAGCTCATTGAGGGGCTATAGCTTTCTTCTGACGTGATTGCAGGATTAATTATGATTGAAAAAAAGCTTAAAATAGTAATTTGATCACAAAATCCTAATATTGGGAAAATTCTTAGCTTTTCGGAGGGTAGTACTAATGTCCAAATAAATTAATTCTGGAGAAATTTGATCTGGTAGATTATTATGAGCTATGCTAACAGTACTATTATTCTCAGAATTGACAGTACTTGCAGGGAGAATTCCAGTTACTATTGATGCAGTTTCAATATTTTCTTGTCTTACCATGTTGCCAGACACCAAAATTAATGAAAAAAGCAATTAATTAAGGAAAGAATGTTTTTTCAAAAGAGAAATGAAAAAATGAAACCTTATTTATAATACAAAGAAGTTTTTATTTTTTATGAGTTTTTTGAATTATAAGTGATTTTAATAGATTTTTTAAATTTTTCAATATAAGAAAAAGGATTAAAAAGGAAAAAAATTATGTCACAGGTAAAATATCATGGCTAGGACCCACATGTAAGGTGTGGATATGAAACTTTGATCAAAAATCAATTACTTTTCCTGTGCTCAAAATTTGCATAAGGTACAATATGATTAAAAATATTATGATTTAAAGTTTTCAAGATAAAACACGCCAAATTTATTGTTCTTAAATTTCTAAGTATAAAAAAATAATAATATAAAGATTATCTTCTTACCAATGATAAAAATTCAGCCAAAAATACTCTACAAGAGATATTTAAGGCTAAAAAAGAAATTTCTTCAAGAGCAATTTAAATTGGAATTAATTGAGCAAAAAGCTTCAGGAAGCTGATATAAGAACAAAGTATTCAAAAAGAATATTAAATATAAAAGACGCTCAAAAGTGACCAGCGTGAATTTGGGAAAAAAGTGACAAGGCTAACAGTGATGGAAGATGCTTTCATTCACTTATGGGGTGGTGGATGGGTAAAAATGACTATAGTGATTTTTTCATGTGTTTAAATATTTAAAAGGATATAAAAAAAGGTGGCTGGAAGGTTTTAACAATATTTTCAAAAGTGTTTAAACAAATTATAAAAGAAAAAGATTTCAACATGAAGAGAAATGTGGGGTAAAGAAGCCATTCTTTTGTAGCCACCAATTTTCTTACTGCAATAGTGAAATTTACTCTTGTCAGTTGGGGAAAACACTCTGAAAACATAAAGTTAATTATGGCCTAATTCAACCCTGGTTTAGACCAAAAAGGGAATGTTTTAGCCATTTTAGACACTTGAATGAGCCATTCCCATAGTAATACCTTCCTTCAAGCCTTAAAAACATGTAAGAATGTGTGTAATAGACTTCAAAACCATTTAAAACTGTTTTTACTACGATTTCCTTATCTTAAGGGTAGTTTTACACTCTTGGTAACAGTTAAAACTGCACTGGTTGGTATCAAAACCTCATCATCAACTGAGTCACAGACCCAGTGACTAAATTCTATGCCAAAAGTGATGATCTTTTCCATCAAGTTTTAAATCCCATGACTTTCAGCAAGGATTTGGGGAATTCTGGAACCCTTACTGTGAGCCTGTCAGCCTGTGACTCAAAGCCAGAGCACAAGCATGACAGCCAAATACCATAAATCAATGGTAAAGCCAAGATACCACCAAAATATGGAACTGATCCAAATCAGCTCAAAAGGAATCAAACGGAGGAGGAAACCCACCACTTTCCAAACACAAAAGTCCCACAATCATAGGAAAAGGAATAACAAAGTTATGCCTGCTCAAAGTTGTTATATGGGACACATGAGTGGAGACAGGACCAAAGAAAGGGTAGCAAGCACAGCTTGGTGGCCCAAATGGGAACAAGAGTTGAGTGAATAAATCAGCAATTTTGAAATATTTCAAACGGCAAACAGAAAGAATGGGAATAAATATGGGCTACTTCAGCACATAGAAGAACCCAAACACCCATGGGAAACCATAAATATGGACTGGGTCACAGCACTTGTCCCAAGAGGCAAAGAAAATTTAAATTCCTTCCTAGTCATAGCTGATAGATATAGAAAAAGTGTGAGGTGCCTACCACGTAACAAGGAAGACAAATCAATGGATACAGCCTTGTTATTTTGGAATAACCTCATATCCACATGTGGGGTCTCAAAGATCATCATTAGTGACAGGTACCCAAAATTCACATTGGAATTTCGTACCATCTTCTATGACATGCTAGGTACAAAGCTTGAATTTTCTACAGCTTATCATCCACAGACAAATGGCCTAGCTGAAATGATGATCCAAACCATGGAGGATATCCTTAGAAGGTTCTATGCATATGGCATGGAATACAAGGACCATGAAGGATACACCCATGACTGGGTTACCCTTCTACCAGCATTCCAACTGCCTTATAACACCAGTCAGCATCTACCAAAGGGAAATCACCTTCACTGGTAGAAAAAGGGTGGAATCCCCTATTGCTTGTGGATAACTTGAAGAAGAATCTTCTAACCATCCACCAAAAAGCCAAGGATCTCCATGATATATGGAAGAAGGCTGGTGAGACAGTTGTCAAATGCATAGCTGCGGAAAAAGATTACAACAAACAGAGGTGGGACAAATCACACATGGAACCTGACTTTAAAGAAGGGGACCAAGTGCTGAGGCTTAACCCCATTAAATGGGTATTCAAGTTGAAGCTCTCAGTCAGGTCTATCTAATGGTACTAGCCAAATTGAGCTAGCACCAGAACTACAGCAGTTATGGCCAAAATAAGATCAAATAAGGGGGAATAAAATATTCACCTCCCATCTAACTTCTATGTTTTAGTGTGAGATGCCTAAAGTGCCACCTTTTTGGAAAGAGAGCAATCAGTGCTATCCGATGGTGCCATACATTTCCCCATATCTCACCTAGAATAAAGGTTATGGGGCAAACAAGATCCCTACAGACTTTAAGCAAATCATACATATGTACAAAAAATGTTGTACATGGCATAACTTTGCCATATTTGAAGAAAGCCCTGTCAAATGAGGTACCATTTTGTAGAAAACATTCAGGGCTACACAATGAACCAAATTTGAGCTTCATATCTCAAAAACAGGCAAAGGTATGGCACTTTTAAGGTCAAAATCCCACAGTTAGACAAATACAGACATACCATGGATGTAAGGTGTGGATATGAAACTTTGATTAAAACTCAAGTGATTTTCCTATCCTCAAATTTGTATAAGGTAAGAAATTATTAAAAATAGTACAAAATAGTATTTTTAAGAGAAAACATGCCAATTTTATTGTATTTAACTTTATAAGTATAAAACAATAATATCAAAAGATTTATTGTTTTACCAACAATGAAAATTCATTTTATTTATATTTGCATATTATTTTGTTATTTGTGGTCTTTTGGGTATATGAAAATACCTCTAAGGCTCACAATAGGATAATATCCCATAAATATGATTATGAGGTTTCAAAAAGACAAATAAGGTTGTATATACTTCAATACCTCATAGTATGATCAATACTGGGGTCCCATACAGGTTGTTTACAGAATTCTACATGTCATAATTGTCAGAAGAGGGCTATGTGGTCCCTATATGAAAGTCTTCAACCTGTATTGGTGAAAACTGCCCAGATGTGGTTTCAAAACCACATCTGAGCCCAATACAGGCTATAACGGCCTTGTGAAAACCACAAGCCAGTCCTCCGAAGTGAAAAATATTCATTCCACTATGTGGAAAGGTCTAGAAGATTTTTTCACCCAAGTTGAGGATAAAAAGGGTCCTTTTCTCCACCAGAAACAGTTTCCTCATCCTGCTCTTGAATTCCTACATAGTACAACTGTCAAAAACAGTTATACCCTTGGAAATAATCAGGTTGTACTTTAAACCTTTAGTATTGTAGGTCTAATTATAGTAACCCAATGGGTAAGACTGAACCCAGAGCTTTCAACAGCTCTCACCAACACTAATTCTTAATAGTAAAGCCCTAAATACATTAATTTTAACCCATTATCATCATCTTCAAACGTTTTTTGAATGAATTTCACTGTGTAACAGTCATAGTTAAATCTATAAATAGTATTATTATAACTTCATCATAGACTCAGCCTGACATAGCCTGAGAGGTATTTTCAGATACCCAAAAGACCACAAATAGTAAAAAAAAGATAGATTTATAAATAAAACAAATTTATTTATATTATCAAGACAAAACTTAAAATATAAATATAAATTTTTACACAAAAATGAAAGCTTAATTGAAATTCATAAATAAAACTACATTGAAATTTTAAATTGTGAAAACAAATTTTTTCTTGAAAAATCAAATAAAAATGAGTTTTTACCAAAAATACCACAATGGAATATTTTTGGAAAAATGTCAAATCAAAATTATCATAATTTTTATCCAAAAAATAAAAATATGATAATTATTTCACTATTGAATTCCTCATAAAAAATAAGGTGGCGTCACCTCTGCTAAAATTTCTGTAACTCAACTCTAGATAAGCTGAAATTAGGTTTTTAGTATTTTCTTTAAAAATTTTGAAAATCCTCAAAAATTTAATCTGATTCACATCACATGTGGTGTTAACCATCAATTTTTGTATTAAAATTGAGGTGTTGTGTGTAGCTTAGAAGTTATGAAGAATTGAAGAATTTCCATTGAAATGTCAAAATGTGCACATGTATTACATAAGTGAACTCCAATTTACATATGATGTATCAATTATTGCAGTTGTGTACTGTAAAAACTCAAGGGAATTACATATGTAAGTTATAAGTATGATACATGATGAGGAATTAAAGAAAAAATAAACTGGAAAGAATGATTCTGGGGGGAAAAGGAATCTTGGTTTCAAGGGGGAGCCAGACCCCCAAATTCCTTGATTACAGGCCTGAGATGTCAGAATTCATGAAAAACTTCATCAATTTTGTCCTGGAATTGAGTCACAGGGTCTGTGTCTCAATTGATGATGAGGTTTTGATACCAACCAGGGCAATTTTAACTGTTGCCAAGAGGGCAAAAATTCCCTTAAGATAAAACAAACATTGTAAAAACAATTTTTACTAATTTTTAAATCTCTTACACACAGTCTGACAGTTTCTGAAGACTTAAAATCAGGTATCATTATACCAATGGCTGATTTAAGGGTCCAAACTGGCTGAAAATAGCAAAAAATGGCTAAAACCAGCCCTTTTTTGGTCTAAAACAGGGTTCAATGATGCCATAATTGGCTTTTCTGTTGTCAGAGTGACTTTCACGACTGAAAAGAGTGAATTGTCTTTCTTAAGTAAGAAAACTGGTGGCTATAAAAGAATGTCTTCTTTGCCCCACTTTTCTCTTCATGTTAGAATCTTTCACTCTTATAATTAGTTTAAACACTGCTAAACCAATCAATGAAATATTCCAAAAAGCCCTTTAAAATTATTTTAAACATTTTAGCCACGCAAAAAATCATTATAATCATTTTTTTTAACTCTTATAATCATTTTTACCCTTGAACCACCACATAAGTGAACTGAAGCATCTTTCATCACTGTAAAATTTCTCACTTTGTTCCCAAATTAGCTCTGGTCACTTTTTGGTGTTTTTTCTCTTAAATATTCTTTTGAAAAGACTGTGCTCTTGAATTAATTTCTTACAGTCCTTTGCTCAATTCACTCCAATTGAAATTGCATTTGAAGAAATCTCTTTTGTAGCCTTAATTATCTCTTGTAGAGTATTTTTGGATAAATTTTTAATGTTGGTAAAACAATAGATCTTTATAATATTATTATTTTATAATTATAAATTTAAAAGAATAAAATTGCTGTTTTTTCTATTAAAAATATTATTTCATACTGTTTTGAATCAATTTTTACCTTATAAAAACTGTGAGGACAGGAAAAATACTTGATTTGAATCAAAGTTTCATATCCACACCTTACACTTGGAGCCAAGATTCCCCCCAGAATTCATCTTTCCAATTTTTTGTGTTTAATTCCTCATCATTTACTATACTTTTAATTTACATAATTCAATTTAGTTCTTGAAGTACACAATTGTAATAATTTATAACTCATATGTAAATTAAAGTTCACTTATGTAATACATGCACACATTTTTACATTTCAATTGAAATTACTTCCATTCAGCATGACTTCTAAGCTACACACCACACCTCAATTTTGATACAAAAGCTGATGGTTAACAACAAATGTGGTGTGAATTAAATTAAGGTTTTAAGGATTCTCAATTTTTATACAGAAAATAGTAAAAACTTAATTTAAGCTTATTCAGAGTTGAGTTACAGAAATTTTACCCAGAGATGACCCCGGTTTATTTTGTATGAGGAATCCAATGGTGAAAGAATTTTCATATTTTTATCAATTGAACAAAACGCTAAAATAATTTTAGCTTGATTTTTTCCAAAAAAATTTAGATTTTAATATTTTTGTTGAAAATTCATTTTTACTTAATTTTTTCAAGTAAAAAGGTGTTTTCATAATTTTAAATTTTGAAGTAATTTGATTTTGAAATTATAATTAAATTTGAATTTTATATATAAATTTCCTGTCTATATTTATTTCAATTTTTATTTTTTATAATATGAATAAATTAATTTTATTTATAATTGTATCATTTTTTATTCTTTGTGGTCTGTTGGCTATATAGAAATACCTCTAAGGCTCACAGTAATGGTCTTCAGAGTATTAGAAGAGCAGAGACAATAAAGGTATTACATAAAGAGGCAATATTTTCAAATATAAATATATCAACCCTATGAAAATAAGATAAGAAAAGACAAAGCTATGCCCTGTCAAAAGATAAGACCAAAGAAGCAAAACCCTTATCTTAACCTCACATCTAGCTTATGAATATTTAATGCAAACCCCACCAAAAACTGTATTTATCTTAAGTATCTCAAGGAGATCTATCCAATGGTAAAATCTATTCCTCTGTAGCATTCCTACTTCAGGAGATACCATCATACCACCTTTATTCACTAAGAGCCCCTCAACAGTCCAAGAGGGCTTGAAACAAACTGTACAAAAGTACAACCAAATTGAATATGTCAGTGAGAGCTTCAATTTGAAATACTTCTTATGCCTGTACCTCCAAAATTGGAAGAGGGATCTTGGATCAAAGGCTTAACCAACCAAGTTCAGGCTTTCTAAAAATAACAATATCAAGGACCCCCCTTTATTTTTCCCATAAATTCATAAAGCTGTACACTGAATTATACCAAATTTTAAAACTCAGCGGGAGCTAAAACTCAGTATCATTCAAACTCTGATATATTCTAAATTAACAGAGATATCTGGCTTGGAAGTTCATCAAGCCCTACACTAATGTACAAAAATACATCAAAAAACTAGAAACCCTTACAGCTTTTGCAGTTTTTGAGAAAGGTAAAGATGAAGTATACCAAATTGAAATTCTCACCATGAAATTCAATCCTATGCTCTTGAATTCCTGATATCTCAACAATTGACTGAGATATCTGGGTTGGATGTTTTTTTACCAATACTGTTTGGTACCAACAAGTACTGGCTTAATACTTAAAATGATGGTTTTTTGAAGCTTAAAGCCTCCTTTAATGACAGATATTAGTCACTTAAGCACTCTGGACAAATAATAATAGTTCTGACATGGCCTGTGAAGAGCTCTTTCACCCAGCATTGATACAGAATGCACATTTGTGGTCCCAAACCCATAATTTTGACTATGATGATGTCAGAACTGATGGTACAGAACCACAATCCAGCCTTAAGAGTGAAAATTCCCACTTTTAAAACCTGTGAAGAGGTGAAAAGCCCCTCACAGTCCCCAAAAGTGATAAAAGAAGGCCTTTTCTCACTGGAAAAGGACCTCATCACCATGAATTAGTATCCTTACCTAGTAAAACTGTCTTATACCAGTAGTACTCTTAGTTTTAAATTGATATAATCTACTTAATTCATTATTTTAGTAATTTTTAAATTCAATATCACCATTGTTATCAGATAACAGTAGAACCTTTTAGTATTTTTAAAACTATTATTATGTCTCACAGTGATAGTTCTATCTTGTATTTACTAATTTGAGCTACTGCATAGACTCACCATAGAATATTAGGGGCCTATCTGTTTTTTAACCTCTTCTAAAACTATTTTGGCAGTTTTTGGACTATTTTTACTATTTTTGAAGGTTTTTTACTATAAAAGTAAGTAAAATTTAGAGTTTTTTTCATTTTTAATCTAATTTTTAAATTTTTTATTTTAAAAATATAAGATATATTGAATAATATATTTTTGAATATTTCAGCTTTTATACACTTTAAGCCTTTAAAATTACAATTTTTCCAGAAATCAATATTAATTCATTATTATCAATTATTCAAAGGTTTTTCATATAAAAATAGTATATTTAATGGAAAAAGTGCTATTTTTTTCCAAATTGTGTAAAAATTGATTGAAATGATAATATTTATTGTAAGTAAAAAAGAAATATTTGTATAATAATTTTATTAGTATTTGAATTCTTTAATATTCAAATTCAATTTTATTGAATAAAAATCTTTTTTTACTCAAGTTGAGAAAACATTGATTCAATTTACTTTTTTGATACATGAAACTTAATAATAATAAGTAGTTATTATTGATAATTCAAATCAAGCTTTATACAGAAATATTGTATTCAAATAAAAAGTATATTAATGTTCACCAAATTGTGTGAAAATTCATTGAAATTATGATATTTATTGAGAAACCAACAATCAATATTCCACTCATAATTTGTTATTACTCTAATTATTTAATATTTAAGTTATTATTACCGAATAGAATATTTTCTTACTCAAATGGAGGATAAAATTGGTTGATTTCTCTTTATTTTAAAAATAATCAAATAAGAACAAAAATAGAAAACCAATTTAATTATACAACAAAATTATTGTAAAGTTAGGATATTGAACTTATATTTCTTTCAAAGAAAAAGAGAACTGTAAATTGAGTTCTTGAAAGCTTAGTTTTTCAATTTTCAATAAGTGAATAACTTATTTTTGAAATAAAAAGCTTAATAAAGCAAAATAAACCCTTTATTTTAGATATTTTAATTATGAAAATAAGTAAAAAAATCCTTGAAACTGCTGTTTCTTCAGAAGATCAATCATTAAAATATTTCAAAAAATCAAAATAAAAGAGAATCAAATCCAGAAGAAAGAACAGTAGAAGATTGAAAATTTTGTTTATTCAAGTTGAAATGAAAATGTTTCTATATTTTCTCTCAAGTGGAAAAAGAAAAATTCCACTTGAGACAGAATCACAGAAAAATCAATCTGTCAACCAACAGGTTGACAATAAAGTAAAGGTGTTTAACACAATTTTAAACTACAAAGAAAAATTGCTAAAAAGTACAAATCAAAAATACATCCAAGGGCCTTTAAATGGTTAATAAACCTTGGAAAATACAGTGATTTTTGTCTTTTGTCATTTTTTAAAATGGCACCTACATTTCTCAGAGATCTTGGTTACCCAAGAAATCAGCCAGAAATTAGGCCAGGGATAAATATAAGAGAAAGAAGACAACCAAACTCTGAATCAAATGACCAGCACAAGACTTACCATCAGGAAACTCCTTCTCAAAGTCCCACAACAATACAAATTCAACCAAGCTAAACCAAAAAATTGGACAGATGCAGGGAAAACCACTCATATGCATTTCCTACTGAAAGAATTGTTCACATGAGGTATGGAAAAAACAATTCTCACCCTGACAGACTCATGGGAAGAAACTGGAATAATGGGTCAGGAAATCTTACTCAATCTAATCACTTGCCAAAGGCATCTGAAAGAGATGAAAATTTGGAATCCCAACAGATATTTCATAATTTTAGAAGAGAGAGAAACCTGAATCAAAGAAATAAAGCAGAAATCAAAGCCATGGAGGCTTCTTAGCATATGGAAGAGGGAAATCTGATTCAGAGACACCAAGGCATGTAGAAAGAAATTATATATTCTCTACAAAAATCAAAAATTTACAGGACTTGAAAGCCTGTAAGGTTTGACTATGAAACAATAAGTAAAAATTACTAATTATTTACTTATTGCACTCTGAATGTCCTTATAATTGAAATAAATAAGATTAAAATAATAATAATAATAATAAAGAAATATTATTATTATGGCGTAAAAATATTATATTATTAAATAAATATAATAATATAATTAATATTATATGAAATTATAATATTATAAATAATATATTAATATAAAATAATTAATATATTAAAAAGCTCTTTATTATTGTTACCAACAAATAATAAAGGCGTAAAAAATTGTTTTTTATTAATAAAAAACAATTAATAACTATAATATTACTAATATTAAAGTTATGAATTAATATAAATACTATTTATATTAATTAAAGAATTATTAAGAGAGTAATAATAGAGAAATTATTATAATAAGAGAAAATAACCTACTTTTAACACTTAATGTAATAATTTTGAAGTATTTTACGCCAAAAAATATAAATACAACTTTTCCAAATTGTATTTACAATAAAAATAAAGAAAATTACAAATTAATCTGGATTTTTACGTGGAAATGAGTTATTAGAGAGATTTTTAACAAAAACAATTAAATAAATGATTTAATCACGTCAAAATAGATGATTATAGCAAGGTGGTCTTTGGTCTTTAATAATATAACAGTTTTATATATAAAGAATAAAGAAATTACCTTTGATTTAATTGATCTAATGTTTTTGATGCGTCTTAGGGGAAAACAGAGTAAAAAGAGCTCTATTTATAGTAAATACCTCCCTCCTAGAGTCCAACAGGCTTCTAGTAGACGTGTACTGATCATATCCACTGGAATTGATCAATATTTTAAGGTTTGAGGGTGATTACATCATGATCAAACCATATTACATCATTATTACACCATTATTTAGAGTTATCACTATAACTCTAAGTGTGATGACATCAGAGGCTTGGCAGAACCCCAAATTTCGTGGATTTTATTAGTTTTAATCATAAACTAATAGTATTCACCAATTTTATCACTATTAAGACTGTTAAACTTAATTTAAGGTTACAGTATGTGATCATAACAGCTCAATTTAAGCTCAAACTTTGATCCTCAATAACTTTTAAGGTTTTCACGCTACAGCAATTCAGAGATTGAATTCTGATAGCCTGACATAACCTTATTATTCTGCCAAGAGCTTTTCATTACATCATCAAAACTCTAATTTTGATGATTTTTCTTGTAACTCATCTTTTCTGTCGAAATTCAATATTTTAAACTTCAAACCTTGATTTCAGGGGGTTATACCCTGAATTTAACAATAAGAATTACGTCATTCTTCTCGAATAAACTAGTAGAATCCAACTGTATACTTTTTTTTAAGTTTGGACTACTTTCACAACAAAGTGGTCAACAGCTCTGTTGATTTTTATCAATATTTCCTCATAAGTCTTAACCTTGTTTATAATTTGCAAAATAAAGTTCATATCTGTGTTCTTACAGTAATTACGTGGTAACTTTATTTTTGGTTAATCATTCTAGCATGTATAGTTTAGAAGATATTAGCTATGATCACTGAATATATGCGTTGACCAAAAAAGTGCATATATTCAGGATAATTCCTTAAGTATTGATTTTGGGAACTAGCTTATTAATTGTTTTATATGTGGATTTTTGTGGGGAATCCACTGATACAATTTATTTCACATGTTGTTTCATTAATTTCTGAGATAAATAAGGTTTTATGGTTTTTATAAGGTATTATACCTTATAATTCCTTAAATATTGGCTTTACAGATATGCCATAAAAGTGGTATATGTGTATTTTTCCATGGGGAATCCAATGGTATAATTTAATTTACATGTTGATTCATTGGTTTTTAAGTTAAACCAATTTTTATACCAATTTATGGTATTTTTTGTATATTTAAGTAATTATTTTTATTCTAAGTAATTTTAATATAATTATATTAAAGTTATATTTATTCAGAGTCTTTTTTGTGACCTTATTGGGTATGTGGTCATATCTCAAAGGCTCACATTCCCTACCACCAAAAAGATTGTACCACAATCTGATATGTGTGATTAGGGTATCATCCACTGTCCTACCTCTTCAATAGACTTTGTTAGTCTTGAAGCTCAATAATGCTTAAATTTTTTTATTTTTCAGGTTTTCTTTCATGTCTGAATCTTCTCAGTAATTTATCAGCATTTGTTATATCTTTCTCAAGTAGCCATTCATCTTCCTGAGTTGAATTTCTATACCTTACAAGGTATTCCCTTTCTTTTTTGTTTCTTGTCCTTCTTTCTTTAAGGACTTTTACTATTTTCTTTTCCTCTCCTTCCTCCAAGGGGGGAATCTCAAGTGGGGGTTTATTTCTTAGTGGAAATAACTCCTTGTCACTTGAACTGTAAGGTTTTATCAGACTTACAGGGAAAGTTGGGTGTTTGTTCATTAGTTCACCTGTGAGTTCTAATTGCACAGCATTGGGTCCATGGAGTGCTTTTATCATAAATGGTCCTGCAAAGGAATCTTTCAATTTCTTTGGGCCTTTTATGCTATTGAAATTAAGGGTTGATACTAAAACCAAGTCCCCTATTTTGAAGTCAGGTGGCTTATGACTTTTATCCCATCTTTCTTTTGCATATTTAAAAGAATCTTGCATGCATCTGTTTGCATGGTGTCTTGCTTTGTCAAGCATTATCTTGAAACTGCTTGCTGTTGGATGTATATCCACTAAGTCCTTTTTGAGGGTATCATAAGGAAGTCTTGGATTCCAACCTTTCTCTAGCATTGCTGGTGTTTTGCCAGTAGAAGAATGGATTGATGTCTTATATGCCAGTTCAAGTGCTGGTATTAGTGTACACCAATCATGGGTAAAACCATCAGAATCTTTGAATTCTAGCCCATAAGCACAGAATCTTCTGATCATATCCTCTAGGGTTTGTATCATTCTTTCTGCTAGACCATCAGTTTGAGGATGATAAGCTGTTGAGAATGATAACTTTGTCCCAAACAAGTTATGGAGGTTTGTCCATAATGCTGAAGTGAACTTTGGGTCTCTGTCACTTATAATATTTTGGAATAAGCCTGTGTGGCTAATGACTTTATTCCATATCATTATGGCTGTATCCATAACTGTGTCATCTTTATGACATGGTAAGAACATGGGAGTTTTACTGTACCTGTCAACTAACACTAGACATGCATTATAACTCCTGTCTCCTCCTGGAGGTAAGGCTGTTACCCAATCCATATGAACTATTTCCCATGGGGATTTTGGTTCTTGGATTTGGATCATCATTCCAAATTTCTTTCCTGTGGCTCTGTTGGCTTTTTGGCATCTGTCACAGGTTTGGCAGTACTCTGCAACATCTTTTTTCCAATTTGGCCACCAAGAGCAGGTTTTCACCCTCTCTAGTGTCCTATCTTCTGAGAGATGTCCAGATGCAACACTATCATGACACTCATGTAAAATAGTGTTTATTAGTGTTCTGTCTGTTAAGGCCATAACACATGTGTGTTTTGTTCTATGGTAAAGGATTCCATCAAGGAGGTGGAATCTTCCTTCATCATATGCCTTTTTCCATATTTCATCTAGTTTTGATGAAAGTGATGGATCTTTGCAGTCTTTCATTAGAAGTTGGCTTAAGATATGGCAATTTTTGTCTGTCTTATAGCTTTCTTTAACTTGGTTAAAGAATTCTGTGCCAATTTCTGTAACACATATTCCTTCTATATGGTGCTCTTCTTGTGGTACCCATGCTGGATTGTCAGGGGTATTTGCTAGAGCCCATCTGCTAAGACCATCTGCATTTTTATGTATATTTCCAGATTTATGAACAATAGTCATATTTCCTCTATATTCTTGGATAGCAATTTGCCATCTCAGCATATGTCTATTTGGAGTCTTCATATTTAATAGTGATTTCACAGCATTACAGTCTGTGATTACATCAAATACTGTGCCATCTAAATAATAGTGAAGTTTTTCTAAAGCCCATACTAGGCATAAGCATTCCATTTGGCTTGCTCCATACCTTGCTTCTGTTGGCTTTATCTGCCTTGAAATGAAACAAATTGGTCCTTCCACTGGTTTATCATTGATAATTTGTGTTTGGTGAAGTGCAGCACCTAGTCCTTCTCCACAAGCATCAATGTACAGTTTGAAGGGTAGTTTCCAATCTGGCATCAGAAGAAATTGGGCATTTGTTAAGGAATTTTTCAATTCTTCATATGCCTTGACTCTTTCTTCTGTCATCTCATAGACTGTTTGTTGGTCACATAGCTTATACAAGGATTTAGCAATCTTTGCAAAGTCCTTTATATGCTGTCTATAGTAACCAACAAATGATTGCATTTCTTTTTTGGTTTGAGGCATTGGTTTAAGTAGTACTGCTGCTACTTTATTTTTGTCTATGCCTAGACTAAGGCCAGATACTACATGTCCTAGGGCTTTTAATTCACTATATGCAAAATGACACTTTTTCAATGAAATTTTCATATTTACTTGGACTATTTTCTGTAGTACCCTTTCTAGTCTTGTCAGGTGATTTTCCCAAGTTTCTGAGCAAACTATGATATCATCAATGTAGATTATTAACCATCCTTCTGATAATTCTTCAGGAAATATGGTATTCATCATTCTTTGATAATGGGAAGGTGCATTTTTTATCCCAAATGGCATTCTTAAGTATTCAAAAATTCCACAATGGACTATTATTCTTAGTAGTTTCTTGGCATTGTCTGTTAAGACATTTTGATGAAAACCCTTAAGAGCATCCATAGCTGTGATGAACTTAGCTTGTGACAATTGGGTTAATGTCTCATGGATTCTGAGTATTGGATATCTGTCTGGAATGGTATAGGTATTCAGGGCTCTGAAGTCTCCTACCATCCTTGATTTTCCATTATGCCAAGTTATAATGACAGGTGTAGTAACTTCTACTTGTTCATTATGTCCAACCTTTCTTAATACTCCAAGGTCCATTAATTCTTTAATGTGCACCTCTAGGGCTTCTCTAGCTCTTGGACTGGCTGGATAAGCAGGTCTTCTTAATAAAGGTGGGTAAGGTTTTTCTACATTAAGAATTATATCCACTTCATGTCCAATTATGGCACCTAGTGGCTCTTTGTCAGTTGCAAAGGCATTTTGATACTTAAATAAGAGGTCAATCAATTTTTCTTTCATTTTTTCTGTTAATTCTTGATTGAATTCTGCCTCTTTGAGTTGTTCAGATATAAAAAGTTCTTTTTCTGGAATTTTTTCCTCATTCTTAATAACTGTGATTTGTTTTTTGTTATTTAAGAATCCAAACTTTTGTCTTTTATTATCTCCTATGGTAAAATATCTATCCTTTTGGTTGGAGATATCTATACCATAGATTGATAAGTAGTCATTCCCAAGTATGAAATGATTACTAGTACAGTTGTCCATTACTACAAACTCTACTTTAATTCTGACACATTGTGAGGGATGAGGAAAAATTAGTGTTAAATCAATTATTCCAAGGGGCTTCATGCTCTCACTTGCACTACTAAATTTGACACCTTGTATTGGCATAAGTTTTTCTTGCCAGTCTGGGACAATGGTTTTTAAATAACTTTTGCCAACACAAGTGCAATATGCTCCTGTATCCAAGTTAACCTTTCCTTCTTGGTTATCAACCATAACAATACTTATACTTGATTTTCCAGCTGTATATCCCATTCCTCTTGCAGGTTTGGTTCTATACATTTTGGCATCTTGTATGTTTGTCAGGTTTGTGTCAGATGTTCCAACTTGTGGCAAGTTTGAATTAACATCCAGTACTTCATAAATTATATCAATATTATTAATTTGTGCATTAATTATATTGATTTCATCACTTTCAGAGCTCTCTGACTCTTCTGTCTCTTTTTCAGAGTCAGATTCCTCTTCTTTGTCATTGTGGTTTTCTATTTCCACAATTTCATTGATCTTTGCTTTTTTAAGGCAATTATTGGCTAAGTGTCCAATACCTCCATATTTATGGCATTTTCTTTGCTCATTATTGTTGGATGTATTGGGTTTAAAGGATTCTTTTGATTTATCTTTCTTGATAAATGGTTTATTTGGGCTTTTAATGTCCAATCTTTTCCAAGTTCTGCCAATTTTTGTTCTTGTCACTATATCTTCTAGTGCATTTATATACTCTTCTGTGGAGCATGGTTCTATACACCTGCTTCTTAGGGCATGTTCTAGTTCCCCTCCACATTTTTTAAGTATTTTCATATGCACCATCTTCTGTGACATTTCTGGTACATTGCATTAAGCCTTTCAACTTGTTTTAAGAACCAAGTTAAAGGTTTATCTTTCTCAGGGTCAAAGAAAGAGTTTTCAAATGCATTTTCTATCTTATACCTCCAGGCATCATTTGCCCACTTGGTGATTATTTCTTGTTTCCACCAAGACCAGGTATTTTTACCATTTGTTTGTCTTATGCCATAATACCATCTTTTTGCAGATTTCTCAAACAATGAATGTAATCTTGCAGTGATTAATTCATCTGGTATGGCATTGTCTTCTTGTAACATGTCAATTGTTTTAATAAATGACATGTGGTCATATTCACCTTCTCCTGTGAATGTTGGCCATTCCTTCAATTGAGGTGCTTCCTTCATTAAGACTTGGTTATTGTCTTGGTGACTCAAGTCTGTTATAAAAGGATTTGACAATTCCTCTTTTGTTTTAACAGGGCTTCTTATATGAGAAAATGGTGTTGATAACTTTGGCATATTTAAGTTAGCCTCATTAATTTTATCCATTTTTTCTGTAATAAGCCTTATTTCACTTTGAATATCATCTTTCAGATGCATTCTTGCTTCATCACTTTTTTCCACATGGTCTAAAAGTAATTTTTGGTGTGATGAAGTCTTTTCTTCAAATTTTTCTACAGAAATACTTAATTTATTTAATTTTTCTGTAAGATTGTCAATACTCACATCATAATTGATTGTCAAAGTCTTGTCTTTGATATCTTTTATGTATTTATACAATTCTTGTTGTCCTTGTATTAATTTTTGAGTATTGTCAATTAAATTCTTTGGTTTATTATTTTCAACAATAAACTTAATGTTGTCAATTTCTTTCTTGTTTTGCACAACAATTTTTGTTAAAGAAGATAAATTGTTATTTATTTCTTGTAGTGATAATAAACTGTCTTTAATTTCTTTTAGAGGTAATATGCTATTTTTAATTTCTGTTAAAGTATTTACAACATCTTTGGACAAGGTTATTTCTTTGGGAAATGAGGTTGTCTCATTCTTTGCTCTTCCTTGTCCTTGAATTCCATCAAGGTTCTGGCCATGTTGAAAACATTGTCCATGGCATCCTTTTGGATTCTTGGGATTCTGTAGCTTGGGGAATATGGTTTCCTCCAATGCTTTTTCTTGTTCTTCTTCCCTTCTTGGGGAAGTGGGTTGGCTTGAGGCTTGCTGGTAGAAGCTACTGGGGCTTCTTCCTTGGTTGCCTCCCTCTTTTTGGCATGATAATCCTTGATTTTTTTGATTTGAGGTTTGGATGACAGTGGATTCCATCCATTGGAGTATTTCACTATTATATATTTTTATTTTTATTTTTGAAGAATAAAATAAAAAATGAATATGATTCTTATAAAATTAAATTATAATAAAAATTATTTTTAATTTATAAAATATCTCTTTTAATCACTAGAGTCACTCAAAGAAAGTTTTTGCAAGTCTAAGGATGTGAAAAACCACGTGTAAGACAGTACAATTGCTTTCCAAATGCCTCAATAGCTTTTAAAATCAATAAAATATAAAATTATTATATAATTTTATGATTATAAATATAATTTATTATTGGATAAACCCAATTAGAATCTTTTTAAAGGTCTTTTAAGTAAATATCACGGCCAGGCCCCCAAATGTAAGGTTTGACTATGAAACAATAAGTAAAAATTACTAATTATTTACTTATTGCACTCTGAATGTCCTTATAATTGAAATAAATAAGATTAAAATAATAATAATAATAAAGAAATATTATTATTATGGCGTAAAAATATTATATTATTAAATAAATATAATAATATAATTAATATTATATGAAATTATAATATTATAAATAATATATTAATATAAAATAATTAATATATTAAAAAGCTCTTTATTATTGTTACCAACAAATAATAAAGGCGTAAAAAATTGTTTTTTATTAATAAAAAACAATTAATAACTATAATATTACTAATATTAAAGTTATGAATTAATATAAATACTATTTATATTAATTAAAGAATTATTAAGAGAGTAATAATAGAGAAATTATTATAATAAGAGAAAATAACCTACTTTTAACACTTAATATAATAATTTTGAAGTATTTTACGCCAAAAAATATAAATACAACTTTTCCAAATTGTATTTACAATAAAAATAAAGAAAATTACAAATTAATCTGGATTTTTACGTGGAAATGAGTTATTAGAGAGATTTTTAACAAAAACAATTAAATAAATGATTTAATCACGTCAAAATAGATGATTATAGCAAGGTGGTCTTTGGTCTTTAATAATATAACAGTTTTATATATAAAGAATAAAGAAATTACCTTTGATTTAATTGATTTAATGTTTTTGATGCGTCTGAGGGGAAAACAGAGTAAAAAGAGCTCTATTTATAGTAAATACCTCCCTCCTAGAGTCCAACAGGCTTCTAGTAGACGTGTACTGATCATATCCACTGGAATTGATCAATATTTCAAGGTTTGAGGGTGATTACATCATGATCAAACCATATTACCTCATTATTACACCATTATTTAGAGTTATCACTATAACTCTAAGTGTGATGACATCAGAGGCTTGGCAGAACCCCAAATTTCGTGGATTTTATTAGTTTTAATCATAAACTAATAGTATTCACCAATTTTATCACTATTAAGACTGTTAAACTTAATTTAAGGTTACAGTATGTGATCATAACAGCTCAATTTAAGCTCAAACTTTGATCCTCAATAACTTTTAAGGTTTTCACGCTACAGCAATTCAGAGAGTGAATTCTGATAGCCTGACATAACCTTATTATGCTGCCAAGAGCTTTTCATTACATCATCAAAACTCTAATTTTGATGATTTTTCTTGTAACTCATCTTTTCTGTCGAAATTCAATATTTTAAACTTCAAACCTTGATTTCAGGGGGTTATACCCTGAATTTAACAATAAAAATTACGTCATTCTTCTCGAATAAACTAGTAGAATCCAACTGTATACTTTTTTTTAAGTTTGGACTACTTTCACAACAAAGTGGTCAACAGCTCTGTTGATTTTTATCAATATTTCCTCATACGTCTTAACCTTGTTTATAATTTGCAAAATAAAGTTCATATCTGTGCTCTTACAGTAATTACGTGGTAACTTTATTTTTGGTTCATCATTCTAGCATGTATAGTTTAGAAGATATTAGCTATGATCACTGAATATATGCGTTGACCAAAAAAGTGCATATATTCAGGATAATTCCTTAAGTATTGATTTTGGGAACTAGCTTATTAATTGTTTTATATGTGGATTTTTGTGGGGAATCCACTGATACAATTTATTTCACATGTTGTTTCATTAATTTCTGAGATAAATAAGGTTTTATGGTTTTTATAAGGTATTATACCTTATAATTCCTTAAATATTGGCTTTACAGATATGCCATAAAAGTGGTATATGTGTATTTTTCCATGGGTAATCCAATGGTATAATTTAATTTACATGTTGATTCATTGGTTTTTAAGTTAAACCAATTTTTATACCAATTTATGGTATTTTTTGTATATTTAAGTAATTATTTTTATTCTAAGTAATTTTAATATAATTATATTAAAGTTATATTTATTCAGAGTCTTTTTTGTGACCTTATTGGGTATGTGGTCATATCTCAAAGGCTCACAAAGCCAGTGGAAAATTCTTCCAGGACTTTTCAGTAATCCTTGGTAGATTCCAGAAGAGGACATAAAGACCAAATGGAAGACATGAATTTTTAAAGAAAGGAGAAGAAATAATAAGATCTTTAAACAAAATCGGTCCAAGAGGTACCAAAAACAAAAAAGTTAACATACCCACCATTGGTGTTGTTGGCTTAGAATCAATTGATCCTAAGCTTATGCCTATTTATGATAACATACCCCCACAAAATTTTGAAACCAATGATCCCAGAGGTAGTAGTTTCATTTGGTCCAGCATGGGAAAATTTATGGAATGGACATATGATCATGTACAAGAAAAAAAGTTTAAAAATAAAAACACTAAAGGAGAAAATTTCCTTCCAAGCTACAGTCATAAAAGACTTAAACACAAATTTAGCCAAAATTTGGGAAGAACTTGAAAAACCCAATAGACAGTTGAAGTAAATACTAGAGAAACAACAGAATATGAGGAGTGAATTAAGGAATTTCCAGCAGCAGAAGGAGTACCTTGGAAAAGAAGTTGATCACCTCTATGAAAGAGAGGAACAAAAAGATAATTTATTCCCTCAAACAAATCAATGTGATAGACCCATCACCAAATCCAAAAAAGTAAAAGAGAAAGAAGAATCAGAAGACCAAGCTCCCGCATACCAGGATCCAAGGTTAAGGTCTGAGTCTACTTACCAAGATAGATGAAACATCAGTTAATCTGAGAAAAAAGAAAAGAAGCAATTACCTGATGTGGTAAATTGGCCTCAATTCTAAAGAACTGGAGAGTATAATCACATGGAGCACATTCATCATATTGATGGACTTTTGTTGATGTCCCAAAGATACCAGATGGCTGGATCACCACAAGAATCAACACTGAATTCAGAGGACATACAAACATATGGTACACTGAAATGAAAGAGATATATAGAAGGGAAATATGGCCGTGGTGGAGAAACCAAATAATACAAAAGTAGAGAAACAGTACTTGGATTTGAAAGAAATAATCTCTTTTGAGAGTGACAGATACTCTACAGAGAAAGACCTTCATGAATGGTGTCTTAAAAAAACCAAAAGACTTGAATCCATTGATCCAAAAATGACAATACAGATGAGAAATCACAAGCTTCTGACAAGAATCCTAGAGACTTAGAAAATTAAGTAAAGTGAATGTGCAGAAAAATAAGCAGTATTGATGACATAGCAAATGTCATAAAAGATGTCAGAAAAAAAGACCTCAATTGGAAGTAGTTCATTCTATAGGTCACATGATAACAGACAAAACAAAAGCTACACATGGAAAAAGACACCAAACCTACCACTGATGCAGAAGCATCAAGGTTGATAAACATATTTCATAATTGTGGATCACCTGACCATTATGAAAATAATTGACCCAAGGGAGAACAGAACATATTTGCAATGGAGGAAGGGTCAGTAAAAAAGCACATTCAGTACAAATCTGACTCTCAAAGTATTGGGAATGGGCTAAGAAAAGATTCAGAAAGCTAATCAGAGCCTATTGAACAAGATTTTTTGGAGTTTTAACATAAGAAGCCAGAATAAGCTTTAAAAAAATCTTCAAAACCTGAATTCATTAAACCCAAAAATGGTGAAGATCTTAGTCAGAGTACCACTGATTCCAAAAGATTTTTGAAAAATCCCAAAAATGGGTAGGGCCTTTATTAATGGAGAAAGGTCAAAGATTGATGTGTGCATTGAAAATAAAAAGCATCCTTTAATGGTTGACACAGGAGCAACTTGCTTAGTAGTAGTCAAGAAATACTTGGATATACACATCCCAATGTGGCATGCAAAAATACTTTTAACAAAAGAAAAAGGATATGAATGTGCTTCAGGAAAAATGAATTCACTTGTAAGAATCCAAAAAGTGATTTTAATTCCACACAAAATGGGAAACCTCAGATTACACAGTGAATTTGTGGTACTTGAGAATGCTAAGATGGCTTTATTCTTAATAGGTACAGAGCACCACAGAATCTATGGAGTAAAAGAAATTCCACAGAGAGTTACTTGAAAATTGGGGAAGAGAAAGAAAGAAAGATCTACTTCACAACTGATAACCCCAATCAAATAAGAAGATATTTTAATAAAGAGTATCTGATAGAAGAAAATGATAAACCACCAGAAAAAAACAAGTGATCCGAACTGGAGAGTATGATAGATTTAAATATTTGTTTGAAATTTTTTAGAGTCTCATCAATGATGAGTATTTTTTGGAGGGAGGGTATGTCAGCCTATGACTCCAAACAGAGCACCAGCAGAACATCCAACATATCATAAGTAATGGTATGAAGAGTATTGGACAAACATAGCCAATACAGATATGATATAAAGAGGGAAAATTATCAAATATAAATATAACAACCTTACCCAAATAAGAAAAGAAAGGACAAAGATAAGCCCTGTCAAAGATAGGACCAAATAAGCAAAACACTTATTTTTAACTCTCATATAACCTATGCATATTTAATGAAAAACATACTAAAATTATATTTTTCTGGAAGCCCCAAAGGCAAGCTATGAAATGGTATTGTCCATTTTTCTGTATCATTAATACTTGAGGAGATACCGTCATACCACCTTATTCAATGAGAGCCCTCAAACGCTCAAGAGGGCTTGTACAAAACTGTACAAAACTACAACCAGATTAAATATCTCAGTGAGAGATTAAATTTGAGATACCCTTTGCCCCTGTAAATTCAAAACTGGAAGAGGGATCTTGGATCAAAGCTTTGACAAAGCAAATAAAGGTTTTCTGAAAACAACAATATAAAGAACATCCTTTACCTTTCCCATATATTCCTACAGCTGTACAGTGAGGTATTCCCAATTGTAGAGCTCATCAGGACCTACAATTATGTATCATTCAAATTCTGATAGCCTGTAAGTTGACAGAGATAAGTGGATTGGATGTTTATCAGGCCATATACTGATGTACAAAAGTACATCAAAAAACTAGAAACCCTTATAGCTTTGAAATTTTTTGATAAGGGCCAATATGAAGCATACAGAATTGAAAGGATAATCATGCTCTTCAATCCTGTGCTCTTTTATTCTTGATATCTCAAAAGATGACTAAGATATCTGGCTTGGAAGTTCTTTGACCAATTGTAAGGTGTGGATATGAAACTTTTTTTGAAAATCAAGTAGTCTTCCTGTCCTCAAAATTTGTATAAGTTAAAGATTTGATTAAAGATAGTATGAAATAGTATTTAAAAGAGAAAACACACCAAATTGATTTTTTTAACTTTATAAGTATGAAACAATAATATTATAAAGATTTATGGTTTTACCAACAATAAAAATTAATCCAAAAACACTCTACAAGAGATATTGAAGGCTACAAAAGAAATTTCTTCAAGAGCAATTTCAATTGGAATTAATTGAGCGAAAAACTGCAAGAAATTGATTAAAGAAAAAAATATTTAAAAAAATTATTAAAGAAAAAAAATGCCCAAAAGTGACCAGAGTAAATTTGGAAACAAAGTGACAAAGTATACAGTGATGAAAGATGCTTTAATTCACTTATGGGGTGGTTCAGGGGTAAAAAAAAATTATAAGAGTTACAAACAATGATTATAATGATTTTTTCATGTAGTTAAAAGGTTTAAAATTATTTGAAAAGTATGTTTGGAATCTTTTATTGATTGGTTTAACAGTGTTTAAACTAATTCTAAATGGAAAAGATTTAAACATGAATAGAACGGTGGGGCAAAGACATTCTTTTATAGCCATCAACTTTCTTACTAAAAAGTAAGGTTTACTCTTGTCAGTCGTGGGAAAGGCTCTGACAACAGAAACACCAATTATGGCATCATTGAACCCTGGTTTAGACCAAAAAATGGCTGGTTTTAGCCATTTTACACCCTTAAATCAGCCATTAATATAGTAATACCTGGTCTAGAGCCTTCCAAACATGTCAGAATGTGGGTAGGAGACATAGAAACGAATTAAAACTGGTATTAATAATATTGTTTTAACTTAAGGGTAGTTTTACCCTCTTGGCAACAGTTAAAACTGCCCTGTGTGGTATCAAAATCTCATGATCAAGTGGGTCAAAGACCCTGTGACTCAATTCCAGGCTGAAAGTGATGAGACTTTGCATGGAGTTTGACATCTCACGCCTTTCAGCAAGGATTTTGGGTTTTTGGCTCCCCCTTAGAGCTAGAGTTCCTTTCCCCCCAAATTAATCTTTCCAATTTTTTTTCCTTTAATTCCTCATCATGTATTATACTTGTAATTTACATATGAAGTTCAATTAGGGTTTAAAATCCACTTAATGTAATAATCAAAACCTCATATTAAAATTAAAGTTCACTGATGTAATACATGCACACATTTTGATATTTCAATTGAAAATATTTCAATTCCTCATAACTTCCAAACTACAGAAAACACCTCAATTTTAACACAAAAATTGGGGGTTAGCACCACATGTGATGTGAATTAGATTAAGTTTTTGAGGATTTGCAACTTCTGTACAGAAAATACTAAAAACTTAATTTAAGCTTCTTTAGAGTTGAATTACAGAAATTTTACCCAGAGGTGACCCCCCTTATTTTGTATGAGGAATCCAATGGTGAAATAATTTTCATATGTTTATTTATTGATCAAAAAGCTATAATTATTTGAGTTAAATTTTTGGCAAAAATATTTTGATTTGAATATTTTTGTTTAAAGTTCATTTTTACTTAATTTTTTCAAGTAAAAAGATGTTTTCACAAATTTAAAATTCAAAGTAATTTTCTTTTCAAATTATTATTCAATTTTGATTTTTATATATAAATTTTTATTTATATTTTATTTTTATTTTGATAATATAAATAAACGTATTTTATTTATATTTATATCTTATTTTATTATTTTTTGTCTTTTGGGTATCTGAAAATACCTCTGAGGCTCACATTCCCTCCCCCTAAAAAAGATTATTACTTTGCAATACTGTTATTTCTAGTGTTTCTGAACCTTCTGAGAAGCTTGGTAACTTCAGGTATGTCTTTTTCTGTTAACCATTCATCTTCACAGGCTGGGTCACTGTACCTAACAAGGTATTCCCTCACTTTATTGGCTCTCAACTTTCTTTTTCTGAGAAATTTGTCAATTTTCTTAATACCAGATGATTCACCAGGAGGTATAACTTGAGTAACTTTATTCCTCAAAGGAAATTACTCAGCATCACTAAATTTATATGGATTTATCAAGCTCACTGGAAATGTAGGATGCTTGTTGGTAAGGTCCTCAGATAATTCTACTTCAACAGCATTTTATCCATGGAGGACCTTAATAACAAAAGGTCATGCAAAGGAGTCTTTGAGTTGTTATTGAGTTTAGTGGTAGATACAAGTACTAAACATCCGACTTCAAAGTCTGGGGTTGCATGTTACTTGTCACACTTGTCTTTTGCATATTCAAATGAGTCCTCCATGAGCTTTACTGCATGTTTGCTAGCTTTGTCTAACATTAATTTGAAGGTAGCAGCTGTGGGATGTAGCTCAACCAAATATTTCCTCAGGGAATCCTGAGGTAATTTGGGATTCCATCCTTTTTCTAGAATAGCAGGAGTTTGATTGGTACTGGAATGAATGGATGTCTTATATGCCAATTCCTGTGCTGGTAAAAGAGTGCACCAATCATGGGTGAATCCATCACACTCCTTAAACTCAAGGCAATGTGCACAAAATCTTCTTACCATGTCCTCCAAGGCTTGGATCATTCTTTCAGCCAGACCATCAGTTTGGGGGTGGTAGGCTGTAGAGAAGGTTAACTTTGTTCCAAATATTTGGTGAAGATTTTTTCACAGTGCTGAGGTGAATGTGGGATCTCTGTCACTCATGATGTTTGTTAATATGCCAGTCTATGATAATACTCTATTCCATATCAGAAGAGCTGTATTCATGGCTGTATCATCTTTGTGACATGGTAGAAAGATTGGAGTCTTACTAGATCTTTCAACAATCACTAGGCAAGCATCATAACTTCTATCACGCCCTGGTGGTAGGCCAGTGACCCCATGCATATGGACAATTTCCCAAGGTTTGCTGTGCTCTTGGATCTTGATTGTATTTCCAAGTTTTTTGCCAGTGGATTTATTTTCCTTTTGAAATCTGTCACAGGTTTTGAAATACTCTGCAACATCTTTCTGTCACATTGGCAACAATATAAAGGTCTATATCTTTTCTCTTGTTCTATCTTCAGACAGATGTCTTGAGAAGGGGATGTCATGAAATTCTTTCAGTACAAAATTGATTAAGGACCTGTCCACAACTGTCATGATGCATATATGCTTAGTTCTGTGGTAAATTATACCATCTAGTGAGTGTAATATTCCTTCATAATACGATTCTTTCCATATTTCATCTAAGGCATGTATCAAAGAGGTGTCTTCAGAGTCTTTAGCAAGTAATTGGCATAAAATTCTACAATTCTTATCCTAAGTATAAATGTTTCTCACTTCTTCAAAGAAAGTGGTGTTCAGATCTGTAACACTGATTCCTTCTATTGGGATCTGTGGGGAAGCTTCTTCTGGAAAATAAGCAGGATTATCAATATTATTTGGTAATGGCCATCCGCTCAGTTCATCTTCATTTTGATGAATATTCCCATCTTTGTGAACAATGGTCATATTGCCCCTATGCTCTTGTATGGCTATTTTCCATCTGAGCATATGTCTGTTAGGTGTCTTCATTTTTAAAAGTGACTCAACAGTGATAAAATCTGTTATTACTTCAAAAACACATCCTTTGGGGAAGTAATTTGCCTTTCCAAGGACCAGAAAAGTCATAAACAATCCATTGGACTTGCTCCATATCTGGCTTCAGTTGGTTTGGTTTTCCTTAATATGAAGCATATGGGTCCTTCCACAGGTTTATCATTGATAATCTGGACTTGATGAAGTGCAGAACCAATCCCATCTCCTGATGCATCAATATGAAGCTTAAAAAGCATCTTAAAGTCTGGAATAAATAAGAGTGGAGCAGTGGTTATTGACTGTCTTAAATATTCAAAGGCTTTGACTCTGTCAACAGTCACTTCAAACACTGTGTCGTTGTCACACATTTCATACAGAGGTCTTCCTATGGATGCAAAATCTTTAATATGTTGTCTGTAACATCCTGCCAACCCCCAAAATGATTGAATTTATTTTTTGTTCTAAGACATAGGTTTCAGTAGCACTTCTGCAACCTTGTTTTTGTTAATTCCAAGGGATAAACCAGATACTACATGTCCCAGTACTTTGAGTTCTTTGAATCAAAAATGACATTTTTACAAAGAAAATTTCATGTTTACTGATTGGATTTTGGTCAAAACTCTGGATAATCTGTATATATGTTCTTCCCAAGTCTTGGAACAGACACAAATTTCATCAATGTAAATGATTAACCATCCTTCTGAAGGTTCTTCAGAGAATATTTCATTCATCATTCTTTGGAAGTGTGAAGGTGCATTCTTTATACCAAAGGGCATCCTCAAGTATTCCTATACTCCACAATGAACAATAATTCTCAAGTATTTTCTTGCTCTTGGTGTCACCACATTTGGGTGAAATCCTTTACAGAAATCCATAGTGCTTATATACACTGCTTGAGATATCTGGGTAAGGGAAATTTGGATTTTTGGTATTGGGTATCTGTCTGGAACAGTGTAAGTGCTCAGAGCTCAAAGGTCCCCAACCATTCTAGATTTTTTATTATTCCATGCCACTATGACTGGTGTAGTTATTCCTCCTTGCTCATTATGCCCAACCTTTCTTATTACACCAAGATCTGAAGGTTATTTAATATGAATTTCCTGAGCTTCTCTTGATTTAGGACTTGCTGGATATGCAGGTCTTCTTAAGAGTGGTGGATAAGGTATTTCAATATTAAGGATGATGTCAACTTCATGACCAATAATTTCCCTAAAGGTTCTTTTTCTGATGTGGATTCTTTTTTGTGGTCATATAAAAGGGCAGAAAGTTCACTTAACTGTTTATCAGTCAGATAAATGGTTATTACAGCTTCATTCAACTGTTCAGATTTGAATTTCTCCATCTGTAAGCTGACTGCTGATACTTTTCTCACTGTAATTTGCCTTTTAAATGGTAAAAAGGCAAATTTTTGACGCTTATTTTCTCCAATAGTAAAGTAACTGTCCTTGTTGTTATGTAAGTCTATGCCATACATGATTAAATAGTAATTACCCAATATAAAATGGGTACTAGAGTAATTTTCCATAACAACAAATTTAACAGTGATTCTTAGATTTCCATTTATGTGTGGAGATATGACAGTAGTCTCATATATGCCTAATGCTTTCATTGGACTACTTGCACTAATACATTTTATGCCACCCATTGGAAATAATTAATCTTCAAAATTTTGTACACAAGTCTTAAGAAAATATTTTCCAGCACAAGAGCAGAAGGCTCCTGGGTCAAGTAAAAGCTTAGTGGGGTTGTTGTCAATTACCACTTCTTTTATACAGGAATTACCAGCTGTATAATATTTTACCCTATTTTGTTTGGTCTTCAAAAGTTGTGCATCTTGATTTTTTGACAAATCCAGTTGACCATTGCTTGATTGTGGAAAGTGGGAATAAGATTTCATTATGTCAAAAGTGGCATTGATATTTTCTATATCTTTTGAAGATTGAGAAAATATTGATGATTTATCATCTGGGTTTTCTTCATTTACATCATCTTTTTCAAAATCAGGTTCCTTCTCAATTACAATTTTATTTATTTTTCACTTTTTGGGACATGCATCAGCTAAATGTGTGGTTCTTTGGAAAATATGGAACTCCCTGAATATATCTGCAGATTTATACTTCATATTATTAAAATTTGTTTGGGATTTTTGTCCACAGAATCTTTCCAAGGTGAATTAAACCGTGTTTTGAGATTCACCCTACTAGAACCAATTCTGGCTCTGGTGGTTACTTCTAATATATTAATGATATCTTCTGCTCAAGATTTTTCAGTAGTACTGCTCTTGACAGCATGCTCTAAGTAACCTCCACATTGTCTTGGAATGTTTCTGTGAATCATAAAGTCTGACATGTCAGGATATAATGCTGTTAATCTGTCTTTTTGTTGAAAAACCATGGTAAATCTTTGTCTTTATTAGCATTAAATTTGAAAGATTCAAAGGCTGTTTCAACTTCAAATTTCCAATAATTATTGGCCCATTTGTTGATAATTTGGGTTTTCCACCAAGTCCAACTTTGGTGTCCATGTGATTGTCTCAATTGGATATACAATCTGTGGGCTGATCTGGTAAACAAGGTGTTAAATCTTGCTGTTACCAATCTGTCTGGTAATTAGAAATCTTCTTTGATGATTTCAATACCTCTGATGAATTGCATATGGTCTTATTCCCCCTCACCACTGAAATGGGGCTATTCTTTAAGTTTTGGTACTTCTTTCAAGAGTGCTTGGCCCATTGATGGTTCCAAATTATGAGAAGAGGTAGAAATTTCACTTTTTAATTGTGAATTTTCAACCTTCAATACTTGGGGATTTGGAATTCTTGGGCCCTCATTCTGATTCAAAGGTGTAGACATTCTTGGTAAGGTGTGAAGTAATTATTCAATATCATTCATTTTACTGTTGCTACACCTTTGGGAATTTCTGAATTCATGTTGTAAACGTTGTATTGAATTAATTAAATTAGCTTTATGATTTTCCTCTGTTTGTGTTAATTCTTGCAATAGTTCTTTTTGTCTAGTATTATCAGAATTTTCTCGATCCAACTTCATTGTAAACTTGGATATTTCTTTTTGTGAGGTGTCAAAACACTTTTTCAAGGCAATTGTATATGTCTTTACTTCAGTGAATGATTTTGAAATATTCTCAAGAAACTTTTTATTCTCCTCTTTGATAGTACTTATGGCCTTTTTTATTCTTGTTTTGGTTATGTAATTGATATTTAATTTAGAATATTTTTCTGTAAATTCTTTAATAATGGCAGAATGTTCATTTAGCTTATTTCCAAATGAATTGTCATTATTGGAAGTTTTAATTGTTCTTAAATTTTTTTTAAAACACATAAGTGTCTCTTTTATTTGGCTCAGACTTAAGTTATTTGTCTTAAGATTGTTACAAATTGATATATTTTTGTCAGAAATATGACTTCTTACCTCATTTATAGCTTCATACAAATCTAGGATAGCATCAAAAATGTCAGAAATTATTTCTGATATTTTAATCTGGCTTCCTCCTTTTTCTGTATTTCCATCATTGCTCTGGCCATTTGAAATACATTTTCCATGGCATCCTGCTGAAAATTTGGGGCTGGTTCCTTGCCTTTTCCCTTGTTCTAAGCTTGTGGCTGCTTTTTCACATTGAAACTTCTGCTGCTGGCTACTGGGGCTGTTTTTGGCACTTGATTGGGTGGTGGAGGGTTGTTTTTCCTCCATTCTTCTGTTAAAAGCATCATGTTTTTCTTTCCCATCAATGGATACCATCCATTGAGTAACTTGAAAGTGTTGGGATGTCCCAGGAATTTTCTCACAGTCAGGTAAGAATTCATGCAGTTTTTCCACAGATCTGAAAGGATCTGGTACTCTTTGTGCTGCAATGCATTTTTTTAGTCCTTCTGGATGGCTTTGTGTATGTCCACTGAGGCTTCTTGTGGCAGTGTCAGCTCTATTTGAAGGTAAAACAGTATTATCAGCTTCATAATGAGCTATCTCATTACTCTAGGAGCCGTTAACTGACCCTTGACCTTCTGTAATTGATTGGCTTCTGCCATAATCACATCTATGACCTTTTTGGGAGCTGCGTGAGGGGTTATAGCTGCCTCCTGATCTGGTTGAAGGCATATTTATGATCAAAAAAGCTTAATAATAGTAATTTCATTTCAAAAACTTACTATTGACCAAATTATTTGCTTTCTGAAGAGTATTACTTATATTTAAGTTAATTGATTCAGTAAAATTGGATCTGGTTGAGTATTCTGAGCTATAATAATTGTAATATTATGGTCAGAATTAACAGTACTTGCAGAAATAATGCTGGTTACTGTTGAAGCTGTTTCAATATTTTATTGTCTTACCATGTTTTCAGACACTAAAACCAGTTAAAAAGCCAATTTATTAAGTAAAAAAAAGGTATTTTTAAAAAAGAAATGAAAAATAAAGCCCCACTTATAATATGAAAATTCTTTGTTTTTTATGGATTTTTTGAATTATAAGTATTTTTTATATGTTTTTAAATTTTTCAATATAAGAAAAAGCTTCAGAAAAGAGTAAAAATTATGTCACAGGTAAAATATTCCCAACAGGGCCCCCAAATGTCAGGTGTGAATTTGAAAATTTGATTGAAAATCAAGTACTTTTCCTGTCCTCAAAATTTGTATAAGGTAAAGATTTGATTAGAAATAGTCTGAAATAGTGTTTTTAAGAGAAAACACACCAAATTTATTGTTTTTAACTTTATAAGTATAAAACAATAATATTATAAAGATTTATGGTTTTACCAACAATAAAAATTAATCCAAAAACACTCTACAAGAGATATTGAAGGCTACAAAAGAAGGTTCTTCAAGAGCAATTTCAATTGAAATTAATTGGAAAAAAAACTGAAAGAAATTAATGAAAGAAAAAAGTCTTCAAAAAAATTATTCAAGAGAAAACACACCCAGAAGTGACCAGAGTGAATTTGAAACAAAGTGACAAAGTTTACAGTAATGAAAAATGCTTTAATTCACTTATGGGGCGGTTCAGGGTTAAAAGTTATTATAATTATTTTTCATGTGGTTAAAAGGTTTAAGAATATTTGAATAGGGTGATTGGAATGTTTCATTGATTTGTTTAATGGTGTTTAAAATAATTATAAAAGGAAAAAATTTTAACATGAAGAGAAAAGTGGGGCAAAGAAGACATTCTTCTATAGCCATCAATTTTCTTACTCCAAAAGTAAAATTTACTCTTGTCAGTTGTGGAAAAAACTATGACAACAGAAAAGCCAATTATGGAATAATTGAACCATGGTTTAGACTAAAAAAGGGCTGTTTTTAGCCCCTTTGGCTATTTTTAGCCATTTTAGACCCTTAAATCTGCAATTACTATAGTAATACCTGGTCTAGAGCTTCAAAACATGTCAGAATGTGTGTAAGAGACGTAGAAACCATTGAAAAATGCTTTAACTTAAGGATAGTTTTACCCTCTTGGCAACAGTGAAAACTGCCCTGGTTGGTATCATAACCTCATAATCAATTGAGTCACAGACCTGGTGACTTTATTCCAAGCCAAAAGTGATGAACCTTTGCATGGATTTTGACATCTTACGCCTTTCAGCAAGGATTTTGGGGCTCTGGCTCCCCCTTGGAGCTAGAGGACCTTCCCCCTTCAAATTAATGTTTCCAATTTATTTTTCCTTTAATTCCTCATCATTTATTATACTTGTAATTTACATATGTAATTAAATTGAGTTTTAAAATACACTTACTGTACTAATTTGCCCCTCATATGTAAATTAAAGCTCACTTATGTAATACATGTGCACATTTTGATATTTTGATTGAAAATACTTCAATTCCTCATAACTTCTAAACTACACACAACACCTAAATTTTAACACACAAATTGATGGTTAACACCACATTTGATGTGAATTAAATGAAGGTTTTTATTATCTTCAACTTCTTTACAGAAAACACTAAAAAAATTAATTCAAGCTTATTTAGAGTTGAGTTACAGAAATTTTACCCAGCGGTGACCCCACCTTTTTTTTATGAGCAGTCCAATGGTAAAACAATTTTCATAAGTTGATTTGTAGGACAAAAAGCTATGATAATTTTTATTTAAATGTTTTCAAAAAATATTTTAATTTTGGTGTGTGTGTTGAAAATTCATTTTTACTTAATTTTTTCAAGTAAAAATGTGCTTTCACAAATTTAAAATTCAAAGGAATTTTATTTTTAAATTCTAATTTAATTTTTATTTTGATATATAAGTTGATATTTATATTTTATTTTGATTTTTATAATATAAATAAACCTATTTTATTGATACTTATATCTTTTTTTATTATTTGTGAGCATTTGGGTATCTGAAAATACCTCTAAGGCTCACACCAATGCTGTTCTGTACCAAACCTGTACCAACCAGTACTGGATTAATAGTTATAATAATGGTTTGCTAAAGCTCAAAGCCACCCAGAATGACTAATATTAGTTATCCAAACACTCTGGCAACATCATAATGCTGCTGATATGGCCTGGGAAGAGTTTCTTCATCCTGTATTGATCCAGAATGATTATTTATGGTCCCAAAACCACAATTCTGACTATGATTATGTCAGAGTTGATTGTACAGAACCACAATCCAGCCTCCATCATGGAATTTCTCACTCTGAAGAGCTTTGGAGAACTTAAAAGCCTCTCACAGTCCCCAAAAGGCATAAACTAATTACTTTTCTCACTGGAAAAGTACCTTATCATCATAAATTAGTATCCTTACATAGTATAACTGTCTTCTACCATAGTACTCTTACAAAAATATTTATTTATTTGAATTAATTAATTATTTTGGTTACTTTCACAATGAATTTTTATTAAATCATTGCAATCAAGGTTTTCAGTAGATTCATCACCACTTTTATCATATAACAGCAGAACCTTTTAATATTTTTAAAACCATTTTTATTTTGTCAGAGTCATAGTGTTCTGATATTAATTCAAATCCATCACAATAGCCTTTATAGCATACTCTCCAACAATGAAACCTTTACCCCATTAAAAACCTACTTTTCGACCATTCCAAACACAAGGGTTTTAATCGATTTCACATATCACTTTCTCAATAAAGATCTTAATTTAAGAAGTGATTCTGCCTCTCATAGAGATAGATGCTAATATTCTCCAAGTTTTTGACTTCTTTATTTTGAATGACAATACAGTACCTTTATGAGGTGATTATTTGGGTGCCTAACTGGAACAAAGACTCATTGGAATTATCTGGAAATAAAACTCAGAAAATAGAATTATCTCAATCGCCAGATATAATTCATCTTTAAATATTAAAGTGGATCACAAAATTGCATCTTTGATGTCAGACTCCTTTCCTGAAACCAAAGAAATTGGGTTTATGGATAATACTCTCTATCTTGCTACCCAAGGTGGATGGAGTGCTTTGGACACTAGGTTTACTTCTTCAGGCTCACATGAAAGTGAAAAATTGTGTCTGCCTGGTCGTATGATAATTTCCAGTATTACTGACCAACCAGATAGTATTGATAAAAGTTACAATCAAATAGTCTCTTGAATTTCCCAACTGGGCTCTCATTCATACCAGAGCCCTCAAATGATGGGAATTATTTGTCAACAAAGTGAAGCTTTCCAAAAATGATATAGGATCTAGAATTCTTATTACTAATCTCTTCATAAAATGGAATTTCACATAAATAATTCTTGAACAAGCCATAGTACCCAAAAGGCTTATAATAAGCTCTGTGCCACAGAAAATATGGAGGATGTATAACTCACTTAACTTGAACACAAAAAAGCTGAAATGATAATAAGCTTCCTTCAGCTCCTAGATGATGAGACAGGAATAATCATTTGCTTAATATACCCCACAGTTACCTGTTATTTACCCCTTTATATCTCATTGATTAAATGTCCTCATCAGGTGAGTTTTATCATTTACCCCAGCTTTATGAATTCTACTGATAGTTTGATTTTCATGTTTGTGGTAATGATAATTTTTAGAAAAAAGAGCTTTAAGCAGTTTAAATGAATAAAACTCTCAATCTATGTCAGCCTGTGACTCAAAACCAGAGCACAAGCATGATAGCCAAACACCTAAATCAAAAGTATAGCCAAGATACCACCAAAACATGGATCTGAGCCAAATCATCTCAAAAGGTATCAAAAAAAAAGAGGAAACTTGCACCTTTCCAAATATACAAGTCCCATCATCATAGAACAAAGAATAACAAAGTTATTCCTACTCAAAGTTGTTGCTGAGCATAAACCTTAATTTTCACCTCTCATCTGAAATACAGAGGAAGAGGCTTAACCCCATCAAAAGGGTATTCAAGATGAGGCTCTAGGTCAGGGCTATCCAATGGTACTAGCCAAACTGAGCTAGCAAAATAATTACATAGGTTATGACCAAAATAACATAAAATAAGGGTGAATAAAATATTCACCTCTCATCTAACTTCTACAGTTTCAGTGTGAGATACCGAAAGTGGGGTCTTTTTGGGAAGAGCAAAATCAGGGCTTTCTGATTATGCCATCAATTTCCCCATATCTCATCTAGAACAAAAGGTATGGGACAAATAAGCTCTATACAGTTTTTAAGCAAAACATATATATGTACAAAAAATCTTGTACATGGCATAACTTTGCCATACTTAATGATAACCATGTCAAATGAGGTAAAATTGTGTAGAGAACATCCAGGGCTTATCAATGAACCAACGTTGAGCTTGATATCTCAAAAACTGACAAGGTTATGGAAGTTTTAAGCTCAAAATCCCACAGTTAGACCAATACAGTCTTACTGTGGGATATTCTCCCAAATGTTTGATTATGAGGTGTAAAAAGGACAAAAGAGCTTGTTTATGCTTCAATACCTCATCTTTTGGTCAATACTCGGGCTCTGTACAGGTTATGTATTGCATTTTACGCATCATACATGTCAGAAGAGGGCTATGTGGTCCCCAGATGGAACCTTTCACCCTGTTTTGGTGAAAACTGCCCAGATGTGGTTTCAAAGCCACATCTGAACCCAATACAGAGAATACAGGCACTATAAAAGCCCTAAGCCACTGTTTGGAAGTGAAAAATCTTCACTTCCTCTGTGTGGAAAGGTCTACAAGCCTTTTTCACCAAATGTTAGAATAAAAAGGGACCTTTTCTCCACCAGAAAAGGATTCCTCATCCTTCCCTTGTATTCCTATGTAGTAAAACTGTCAAAAACAGTTATACTATTGAAAAATAATCAGGATATCCTATAAACTTTAGTATGGCAGACTTTATTATTGTGACCCAACAGGTAAAGATGCACCCATGGCTCTTGACAGCGCCCACCAGCACTAATAATCATTAGTAAAGCCCTTTTATTTTATAAAAACCCTATTTTTAATATTATGATCCATGTCACAGTCATATTTTAGGTTGTAAATACTCTTTATTATAACCTATTTGTAGACTCAGCCTGACATTTTGGGGGCCTGGACGTGTTTTTAAGCTTTTTTGGACCTTATTAGTGAGTTTTTTCCCTTATTTTCTTCATTCTGACCCTTTTTTTTCTTTTTTAGGCATAAATTTTATCAAAAATAAATATAATATATATCTTATATTGATTTTTTGATTGGTATATGTTATATACCACTGTGTTTTCTTTTATTTTACTTGCCTTGTTGCATGACTGATTATAATTTAATCACCACAAAACCCTTATTTTTGACGTGTTTTACATATTTAAACACTTCAACACATTAATATAGTCCTTTTTTGTAATTAATTAAGGAAACCTCTTACTTTAAAACCAACAGTTGAGGTGTGGTTGGGTCCATTGTTAATTTCAATTACCCTCTTACATAACCACTTTTTCAGATTATACTTCCTAATCACAAGTTAATCTGTGAGATACTGGTATACAGACAGTGTGCCAGATATCTGTAAGCTGTATTTCTGTTGTGGAATTGTTAATTCAATTACACTATCATAATACAAGGGCATAATATAGAAATATATTTCCCAGAGGCCATTATTAGATGTGCAAAAAGCAGTTTGAGAAGTCTTAACTGGAAATAAGCCCTCTTTTTCCTGTCTGATTCAGTGGAAGGAAACTCAATCCCACTAGAGACCCAGTCACAGGCCAACATACCAGTGCCACCCTCAGAACCAGAGGGAAGCAAGGGCAAAGGAAAGAGGCACAGTGAAGGCCTTATCACAGCTAAAAGGTGGACACCCATTGCCACCCAGAGGAATAGAAAACCACAAACCTATGCGTCAATACAAGGTAAACCAACCTTAACAACTTGTACAGGGAACATTACAGTCATTAACCCAGTTGTAACCTCTAAAGGTAAATTGCCAAAAGCAGCAAACAAATTTGTACAAGGCACAGTCAAAGGTAAATACCCTAAGAAAATAAAGTTTTTTTCTGCTTGCAAACACTGATATGTCACCTGAACACCTCAGAGACCTTTGTTTCCAAATGCACCAGCCAGAGGACAGAGAAGGCTTGTCCAGAACCAGAAGACCTGGAAGAGGAAACCTTGGGCACAGTGGTGGATGGCAAGACATTGAGGGAAATCATACCCACTCTTCCATTCACATTCCAATTCAACAGAAACCTCAAACAAGAGTACTGGAAGGATATGGATCAAGTTCTTCAGCTCCACCAAATCCTTGGAAACCTTTTTCAATGGAGCATGGACAACAAGAGGTTCAACCTGGAATCCCACTGGGCAGAACTTGGAGCAAGTTTCCAGAAGATCTGTCTCAAAGAGATAGACTTCAGAGAACTTATGGTAATCACCAAAGGTTGGAATCCCACCAGGAAGTTCAGACTCCTGGAGGTGAGGGAAAAAAGGATAAGGGATAATCAAGCCACTATCCAACCTATAGAAAAACAACTGACCCAGAAAGGGAATACTCAGATTCCTTCAGGCTCACAAGGAGTAGACCAAACCATCTCTCCAGTGGCTTCACACCATTCAGGAACCAACAGATAAGTGGCCAAGAGTCACCATTCTTCACAATCCCAAAGGTTTCCAGGGGAAGAAAAGGATACAAGGGCAAAATCAAGACCACCTTCAACCAAAGGAAGAGAGATTCATACCCAACGATCCAGAAGCTGTTGGATTTGGTGAAAGAAGTGCACAAGAGCCAGAAGAAGCTGTACATAACTCTAAAACCAGTAGCCCTATTAATAGAAATATTACCCCCACTAAGATTGAACAAGATGCTGTCACACCTGAGAGTAACTTAAGCTGTGATTCACTGTGGTTACAAATGTCCCAATATGCTGAGCAAACACAAAAGAAGTTTTCAGAACTTGAAGTAAGCCATGACAGGATGAAAACATTAACAGCCTCCATGGACAAAATTGTTAAACCTCTTCAAGAAGGACATGCTCAATTGAGAAAAGCCTCTGAAGAAACCAAAAAAAGACTTAATATAGTCTTTGAAGAACACCACAGCAAAAGGTAGAAGGATTGTCTGGATCAAGACATAAACAAACTGTTTAACTTCTACCATAACATGAAGCCCCAACCACAAGGCCATGGTAAGGATAATCCATATCACCAAGGGTAGATCAAACCAGATGCCATTTTGGTGAATAAGGTAAGATCTCCATCTCAATACCAGGATGGAGACAATATGTCTTATCCTGAGAAGGAAGCATTGAAACAGGTTCCAGAAGCCTCAATCTGGACCAAATTCCCTTGAACAGGAGAATTTGATCATATGGACCTCATAGATTATATTGATGGATTTTTCATTGATGTACCAAGCATACCAGACTACTGCATTACTGCTAGACTTAATACAGCATTTAAAGGACATTATAGCATTTGGTACACAGAAATGAAAGAAATCCATGGCAGGAGAAACTGGCCATGGTTGAAGAGTCAAATAATCCAAAAGTAGAGCAATGGTACTTCGATATGGAAAAAGACCATGTCATTTGAAAATGACAAGTATTCAGTGGACAACAATCCATATGAATGGTGTCTCAGATAGGCTAAAAGAGTTAAAGGAATTGATCCTCAAATGAAAATTCAGATGAGGAATCACAAACTACTGACACAAGGGCCAGGAGAACTAGAGCATGAAGTGAAATGCAGATGCAACCATAATTGCACTCTAGATGACATTGAAAATACCTTACAAGACATAAGGAAAATAACAAATATAGGGAAATATTGCCCATATAAAAGCAGTGGTTTCAAAGGGAAGCAACCTTTCAACATAGAGGTTAAAGAAAAACCCAGAGAAAGAGTGGCATAAGTGACTAAGAAGAAAAGTTCTTGTCACAATTGTGGTTCAAAAGACCATTATGCTAATAGCTGTCCAAAGTCAAAGAAAAAAGTCTATGTCATTGAGAAAGTCTCAGAGGAGTAATCCCCCACAAAGGATTCTGAATCAGACTCTATGGGAGATGCCATTAGAGAAAAATCTGATGAAGAGAAATACCCAAGAGAGGAATTTCTAGTGGAATACCCAGAGGCAACCCCACCAGGAATCCAGGACATACAGTTGGAAGCAGGCATGCCACAAGACACTTCCAATAAAACCTTTTGCAAACATACAGAGGATTCACAGACTTTCCTGGTCACACCGACCAAAGGAATGGCATACATACATGGGACAGTCATAAAAATGACTGTTTGAATTGGGAATGCTCAACACCAATTGATCATTGACAGTGGGGCACACTTCACCATAGTGGCCAGAAACTATCTGGGCAACCACTTCTCAAATTGGGAAAAACAGCTCTTGCGAACCAGGGCAAAGGACTTCAAAAATGCTTCAGGGAAGATGACTTCCATTGGGACAATTAGAAAAGAGATAACTATAACCCACAGGAAGGGTAATATCAGACTCAACCCAGAGTTTGTATAGCTTGATAATTCACACATGCAAAGGTTTTTACTGGGAACAAATTACCAGAGGATATATGGAATTGATATTTACAATAGTAAAAAAAGGCACATTACCATTGGCACCAACAAGGAAAAGAAATTTTCACTTGATATATACAAAATATCTTCCCAGAATTCACTGGAAGAACTACTGGATCAATTCAGAGAGGGCCAGTTTAGCACTACCCTCACCAGTAAACAGAAACTAAGTTTGCTGAAGATTCTGAGAAGGAATAGACCAGCATTTGCTATTGGCAAGGAACCATTGGGCAAAATTAGAGGCCATGATATAGAATTATATCTGAATGTGGAAAGACCCTATCAACCCATGCTGAGAAGACCTCCATACCCAGAAAGTCTGGAAACTAGGAAGGACATTAAATGCACACCGATCAATCTGAAAATTTCAGTTAAAAAGTGCAATTTTGGCCAACAAGAGCTAGTAGCTCTAGGACATAAAGTCTCAGGTCTTATTGTGGCAATAGACCAGAACAAAGTAGAAGCAGTAGGGCAAAAGCCAGTACCAAAAAAACATCAAGTAGATGCAATCTTTCCTTGGGTTTGCTAGCTACTATAGGAACCACATCAAAAGCTTTGCCCACATAACTAGTAGTCTATACAAGTTATGCTCAAAAGATGTAGTTTTTGAAATTACCAAGGAAAGAAGGGATGCATATGAGAGGATCAAACATGAACTCACTAATGCACCTGTGCTAATCTTGTCTTAATTTGAACTACTATTCAAGTTATAAATAGATGCAGAATGTATCCAATCCATAGGAGCAGCCCTTCACCAGAGACAAATTGTAGATGATGAACCAAGAGAAGGAGTAATATTCTACATGTCTAGGAAACTGAAAGATTAAGAAGCCAGGTATGGGGCCACCCAGACTGATTGTCTTTGCTTTTTCTGACCTCTAGAGAAGCTCCACTATTTTTTGGAGGGTGTAGTCTTTGACGTCTACACAGACTGCACAGCCTTGAAGTCTTTACCAAACATGAAGACTACCAACAGACACATGTTGAGGTGGCAAATGGCCATTCAATAGTATAGGGGCAATATGACCATAATATACAAGGAAGGTAAAGGTCATACCAATGCAGATGGCCACTGGATAATGTCAAACGCAACCCAGCTTATGACCCTGAAGTAGCAGCGAGGATAGCTATCCATTTCATGGAAATAGATAGGAGGAACAACTTCAGATTGTCTGAATGGGCACCAGAAGGTGGTACCCCAAACAGTGGAGAAACTGATTCAGAAGGAACAGAAACTCCCATATTGGGAACAAGCTCCTCAGAACTGCATAATCAGTTCTTCAATGCCATCATGAAGACATATGCCAAGCACAAACCATCTGGCATATTGTTGCAACTCCTTCAACAAAAATACAGGAGCCCAGAACTGGAATCCCAGTTAGAGGAACCCTGGTTGAGGGACTACAAGGATAACAAGTGTTTCCTTGTATATGGCCTGCTCTACCATGGAGAAAAGCACACTAGTGCACTCACCATAGTAGAAAGGGACCATATATCCTTGATCCTAAAAGAACTCCAAGACTGCCCCTATATGGGACACATGAGTGAGGACAAAACCAAGAAAGGGTAGCAAGCACAGCTTGGTGGCCCAAATGGGAACAAGAGTTGAGTGAATACATCATCACTTGTGAAAGATGCAAAAAGGTAAATATAAAAAATGGGAAGAAGTATGGGTTGCTTCAACATATACAAGAACACAAGCACCCATGGGAAACCATCAACATGTACTGGGTTACAGGACTTGTACCAGGAGGAAAGGAGAACTTCAATGCTTTCTTGATCATAGTTGATAGACTCAGCAAGAGTGTGAGATGCCTTCCATGTCAGAAAGAGGCTACGTCCATGGATAATGCACTGTTATTTTGGAATAACATCATATCTACCTGTTGAGTCCCTAAGATTATCATTAGTGACAGGGACCCAAAATTCACATCAGGATTTTGGCCCAACTTCTATGACATGATGGGTACTAAAATTTATTTTTTTATAGATTAAAATCCACAAACAGATGGATTAGCTGAAAGGATGATCCAAACAATGGAAGACATCCTTAGAAGATTCTGTGCCTACGGCATGGAATATAAGGACTATGAAGGTTACACCCATGATTGGGATACCCTCCTACCAGAAGTCCAGCAGGTTCATAACACAAGCCAGCACTCTACCACTGGAAAAACACCTTCACTGGTAGAGAAAGGGTGGATCACTTGAAGAAAAATCCCCTGACTATCCACCCCACAGCCAAGGACTTCCATGATATGTGGAAGAAGGGTTGTGAAAGAGCTGCCAAATGCATAGGTGAGGCAAAAGATACAACAAACAGAGGTGGGACAAATCACTCATGGAACCTGACTTCAAATAAGGGGACAAAGTGTTAGTGTCTAAACTGAACTTTAATAATCTCAAAGGACCTACGAAAATGAGAGGTTCATTTGTAGGGCCCTTCACTATCATTAAATTGATAGGGAAAAATGCAGGGGAAGTCAAACTCACAAAAGCATTTTCTAGGAAACACCCAGTCTTCCCAGTGAGTTTAGTCAAGCCATACTTCCAGAGAGAGGAGGATAAATTCTCCTCCAGGAAGAAAGTGTCAGCCTGTGACTCAAAACCCGAGCACAAGCATGACAGCCAAAATACCGTAAACCAATGGTATAGTCAAGATACCATAGAACCATGGAGCTGAGCCAAATAAGCTCAAAAGGTATCAAAAGAAAGAGGAAAATCACCTCTTTCTGAAAACATAAGTCCCATCACCATAGGACAAGAAATAACAAAGTTATTCCTGCTCAAACTTATTGCTGAGCATAAACCTTAATTTTCACCTCTCATCTAAAATCTAGAAGGAGAGGCTTAACCCCATGGAATGGGTATGAAAAATGAAGCTCTAAGTCAGGGCTATCCAATGGTACCAGCAAAACTGAGCTAGCACCAGTATTACTTGAGTTATGGTCAAATTCAGGCCAAATAAGGTGAACAAAACATTCACCTCTCATCTAACTTCTACAGTTTTAGTGTGGGATACTTGAAGTGGGGTCTTTTTGGAAAGAGAACAATCAGGGCTATCTGATGGTGCCATCCACCTCTTCATATCTCACCTATAACAGAAGTTATGAGGCAAACAAGCTCAATACAGCTTTTTGCCCAAACCACCCCTATGTACAAAAACCTTGTACATGGGATAACTTTGTCAGATCAATGATAACCATACCAAATTGGGTATCATTGTGTAGAGAGTATACAGGGCTATTCAATGAACCCACTTTGAGAATAATATCTCAAAAACCGACAGACGTATGGCCATTTGAAGGTTACAATCCCACAATATGACCAATACAACTGTATTATGACAGGATACAGTTGTACTCTGATTATGAGGTGTCAAATAGACAAAGAAGCATGTTAATACTTCAATACCTCATAAGTCAGTCAATACTGGGGTTCCAGACAGTTTCTGTACATCATTCTACGCGTCATACACGTCAGAATCAGGCTGTGAGGTCCCCAGAGGAAAATCTTCACCCTGTATTGGTGAAAACTGCCCAGATGTGGTTTCAAAACCACATCTGAGCCCAATACAGGGCATACAGGCTGTTTGCAAGCCACAAGTAAGTCCTAGAGAGTGAAAAATCTTCACTTCCTCTACTTGGAAAGGTCTAGCACCCTTTCCACCCCATTTCAGGATAAAAAGGAAGCTTTTCACAGCCATAATTGTCTCCTCATCCTGCTCTCAAATACCCTACGTAGTAAACTGTCAAAAATAGTTTCACTCTTGGGTAATAATCAGGTATACTCTTAATTTAAAGTATTTTAGTCTTTATTATTCTAACCCAACAGGTAAAGCTGCACCCAGGGCTTTCAACAGCGCTCACCACCACTATATTCCGTATAGTAAATGTAAGGTTTGTCTATGAAACTCTTGATAATAGTAACAATATCAAGAGTACTATGACTGTCCTCAGTAAAAAAATATAATATAATGAAATATTATAACCACAAATTTAAATATAATTATTAAAAAATAATTATATAAAAAAATAAATTTAATTATTATTATAATAATATAATAATAAAAAAAAATATAATAATTATAATAAATTATAATTATTCTAATATTGTTATAGTCACTGACAGTTATAACAATAAGAAGTGTAAAGCTCTTAATGAGACAATTACACGTGGAAAATAAGAATATTAACCACTTATAAATAATATAAATATTATTTATAAAAAGAATTAATCACACACTGTGCAGAAATAATTCTTTATAGAATAAAATTCTATATAAAAAAACTAATAATAGATAAAAAAAATATAGAACTTTTAAAGAAAACTTACTTATAATATTTATTTAATACAACAAGTTATAAAACAACAGTTATTATATTAAATAATGATTATAAGTTAAAAACACGCCAAAAATCAATAAAATCAAAGATAAAACAACTTTTTATACTAAAATTTATGATTAAAGAGTTTTTGAGAGGAATTTGTGGATTTTAAAAGATATTTAAGATGAAAATTTTATATAATAAAAGTTATTATAGATGATTACAACAATAATCTGAATTCTATGACTTCAATTCTTTAATTTAATAAATAAAGAATAAAAATAACTTAAGAATTACTTTTAATAATAAGATTTTATATTTAATAAAACTTTACCTGTTTAAATGTCTAATATGATTGGATTGATTATGAATGATGGACAAAAACAGTGATGAAAAGACTCTTTTTATGTCTACAGAGCAGCTCTCATGATTCATAATGGATGTAGAGGGCGTGCTCAGATCAAAACTGAAAAACCATGCTTAAAAATTAAGTTCTTAATTTAAGGCAACTTATTTTTACTTCCAATTTAAAGTTACCAGTGTTATTCTTAACTCCAAGTAACTTTAATCCTCATTTAGTTTAATTATTTTAAGTTTTAATATAAAATAAGTTTATTTATATTAAAGTTCATCACATGAACAACATAAAATCAGAGTTTCAAGCAGAAATCTCTTAAACTGAATTTTTAATTAATTTTTAAAGAAATCATAATTTTCTTTAAGCTTAATTAAAAAAGTAATTTTCCAGGCTAATTACCCAGGAAACCTATTAATAAAAGATACTTAAAATTTAATTTATATATTGATAATATTAAATTCTAAGCTGTGTGAAATTTTCAAGCAAATCCATTAAGATTTGGATTTTTAATGAATTTTTGAAGTTATTACTATTTTTCCACGTAAAATAGCAATACACACAAAACCTTAAGTTTTGATAAGGTTTTGATGATTGAAACCTTAAAGTTTTAAGCTTATTTAAGCTTTTTAAGCTTGATTAAGCTTTGACAGTTCTTAAAACCTTGATTCCAAGCCTGCTTATTGGGATTTACCCTCTTGGCAGCTTGAAATTCCTGTCCAATTTAGGATAAAACCAGTTTAAACCTTAAGGTTGGATCAAAGTCTAATCTTAAAGTTTAAATAAGGTTGAAAATCCTCCAATACAGGTGGACAACCTTAATTGAATCCTTGCAGATCCAAAAAGCTGGGTACCCCAGCTCTATTTGGTCTTTTTCCTTTGTCCCACCTTTTTGCGTGGATTTTGCCCTTTTATTTATTTAAAGCCATACTATGGCCTTAAACCCTTTTAAATTGAGCTCACGCAGGATTTACATTCTGTATGGCAAATCCTTAGCCAATTCAGTAAATATACACCACACCTCAATTTTAACTAAAATTTTGGTAAAGTTGCATAAACCTTATGTAACTTTAAATTTAAGCTTAATTAAGCTTAAATTTAACAATTTAAAAAAAATGTTAAAAAAGTTACATTAGTACTGTGAGATTCTTAAATCTTCTAATAACACAAGAAATAAGTGTTTTTGGGTATAACACCCTATGGGTGTACCCTAGGTTATTTTTGGTGTAGAATCCAAAAATGACATAATAATTATAACTTTGTTTATCCAAAAAAAAGTTATACTTATTTTTTATTATTTTTTATTTTAAATTCAACTAAAAAGTCTGTTTAAGACAAATTTAATTGTTTATAAAATCATTTGTGGCCTTATGGGTATGTTAAACATACCTCACAGGCTCACAGTAAAGCCCTTTTATTATTAAATTAATCCATCTTTAACCCTTATAAAATCATTTTAAACTATTTTCCACGTGTCACAGTCATAGGTTTAGTTGTAAATAGCTTTATTACCACTTCAACATAGACTCATCCTGACATTTTGGGGGCCTGGCTGTGTTTTAAAACCTTTTGGACTTATTACAAGTAAGGTTTTCTCTTTTTTATCATTTTATTGAGACTTGTTTTAGCTTTTTAGGCGTCATTTTGTCTAAAAAATATATATTTTTATATATTTCTATTTATTTTTTAAGAAATACTCATATCTTAAAGAGTATCTGTCACGTGGCTAATAACCACAAGACCAGTATTTTTGGCGTGTCTTGTATATAAAAACACCTTTAAGCCACTAATACAGTCTTAATTCTTAATTGAATCAAGACAGCTCATACTGACAAACCAACAGCTGAGGCGTGTTTGGGCACATTGTTAACTCAATTGCCCTGTAATAAACCATCTTTGACAGATTATACTTGCTAATTACAAGTATTCTGTACGATATTGGTATACAAACAGTATACCACATATCATTAAGCTGTATTTTTGACGTGGAATTGTTGATTCAATTACACTGTCATAATACAAGGGCATATTGTAATAATATACAAGCCCAGAGGCCACTCTTAGACGTGCAAAACCAGCCTTTTAAGAAGTCTTAACTGAAATAATCCCTCTTTTTCCTGTTTGATTCAGTGGAAGAAAATTTCATACCACTTGAGACCCAGTCACCGGCCAACACACCAATGACACCCTCAGAACCAGAGGGCAGCAAGGGCAAAGGAAAAAGACTTAGTGAAGACCTCATTACAGCCAAAAAGTGGACACCAATAGCCACTCAGAGGAGTAGAAAACCACAAAACTCTGCTTCAATACAAGGTAAACCAACCTTAACCACTTGTACAGGGAAGATTACAATTATTAACCCAGTTGTAACCTCCAAAGGCAAACTTCCCAAAGCAGCAGATAGCAAATTTGTACAAGGCACAGTCAAAGGTAAATACCCTAAGAAAATAAAGTTTTTGACTGCTTGCAAACACTGATATGTCCCCTGCATACCTCAGAGACCTTGGCTTCCAAAGGAGCCAACCAGAGGACAGAGAAGGCTTGTCCAGAGCCAGAGGACCTGGAACAAGACACCTTGGCCACAGTGGTGGATGGCAAAGCAATGAGGGAGATAATATCAACCTTGCTATTCACACTCCAATTCAACAGGAACCTCAAAACCAGAGGACTGGAAGGATATGGATCAAGTTCTTCAGCTCCACCAACTCCTCAAAGACTTATTCCAATGGAGCATGGACAACAAGAGGTTCAACCTGGAAAGTCACTGGGCAGAACTTGGAGCAAGTTTTCAGAAGATCTGTCTCAAGGAGATAGACTTCAAAGACCTGATGGTAATCACCAAAGGTTGGAATCCTACCAGGCAGTTCAGACTCCTGGAGGCAAGGGCACAGAGGATAAGGGAGAATCAAGCCACTATCCAAGCTATAGAAGAACAGTTAACCCAGACAGGGCCTACTGATATTCCTTCAGGCTCACCAGGGGCAGGCCAAATCAGCTCTCCAGTGGCTTCACACCATTCAGAAACCAGCAGATCAGTGGCCAAGAGTCCCCATTCTTCACAATTCCAGGAAGTTTCCAGGAGAAGACAAGGAAACAAGGGCAAGAACAAAGCCTCCTTCAACCAGAGAAGGAAAGAGTCAGACCCCATGATCCAGAAGCTGTTAGATTTGGTAAAAGAAGTACACAAGAACCAGAAGTAGGTGTACACCACTCTAGAATCAGTAGTCCTAGTAATAGAAACATTACCCCCACTGAGACTGAAAATAATATTTTCACATATGAGAGTAACATCAACAGTGATACACTGTGGTTAAAAATGTCCCAATATGCTGAAAAATCTGGAAAGCAGTTTTCAGAAATTAAAGCTGGCCAAGAGAGGATGAGACAAACTCAAGCCTCCTTGGAATAGATAGTTAAAAATCTTCAAGAAGGATATGCTCAACTGAGCAAAGCCTCTGAAGAAACCAACAAAAGACTGAACATAGTCTTTGAAGAACAACACCACAGCACAAGGGACAGGGCGTGTCTGGATCAAGACATTAACAAGTTGTTTAATGCCTACCATAGCTTGAAACCCCAACCACAAGGCCAAGCTTTGGATATTCCATATCAACCAGATGAAATCAAACCAGATGCCATGTTGATGAATAAGGCAAGATCCCCATCACAATACCAGGATGGAGATGGCATGTCTTATTCATAGAAGGAAGCCTTGAAACAGCTTCCTGAGCCCTCAAGTTGGCCCAAATTCTCTGGATCAGGAGAATATGATCATGTGGAACTCATAGATTATATTGATGGACTCTTTATTGATGTACAAAGCATACCAAACTAGTGGATCACTGCTAGATTGAATACTGCATTTAAAGGTCATGCTAGTATATGGTACACAGAAATGAAAGAAATCCATGGCAGGAGAAACTGGCCATGGTGGAAGAGTCAAATCATCCAAAAGTACAGTAATGGAACTTGGATATGGCAAAAGACCATGTCACTTGAAAATGACAAATACTCTGTGGACAAAGATCCATATGAGTGGTGTCTTAGACAGTCTAAAAGACTTAAAGCCATTGATCCTCAGATGAACATCCAAATGAGGAATCACAAACTTCTGACACAATTGCCAGGAGAACTAGAGCATGCAGTAAACTGCAGATGCAACCAAAATTGCACTCTAGATGACATTGCTAATACCTTACAAGACATAAGGAAAAGAACTAATATAGGGAGATTCACCCCATATAAGAGCAGTGGTTTCAAAGAGAAACAACCTTTAACGGTGGAGTTTAAAGACAAACCCAAAGAAAGGGTGGCAGAATTGAAAAAGAAGAAGAAATCTTGTCACAATTGTGGCTCAAGAGACCACCATGCCAACAACTGTCCAAAGGCAAAGAAAAAAGTCTATGCCATAGAGAAAGTCCCTGAGGAGGAACCTCCAACAGAAGATTCTGAATCAGACTCCATGGGTGATGCCATCAGAGAACCATCCGATGATGATCAAGACACAAGAGAGAAATTTCTAGTGGAATACCAAGAGGAAACCCCACTGGAAATCCAGGAAATACAGTTAAAAGAAGGCAAGCCACAGGACACTGCTAACAAGAACTTGTGCAAACACACACAAGATGCACAAACATTCCTGGTTACACCAACCAAAGGAATAGCATATATCTATGGGACAGCCACAAAAATGACTGTTTGTATTGACAATGCTCAGCACCCACTGATCATTGATAGTGGAGCACACTGCTCCATAGTGGTCAGAAACTATCTGGATACCCACTTCCCAAACTGGGAAAAACAGCTCTTGCCCACTAAGGCAAAGAACTTTAAAAGTGCATCAGGGAAGATGACTTCCATTGGGACAATTATCAAAGAGATAATTATACCCCACAGGAAGGGTAATATCAGACTCAACCCAGAGTTTGTAGTGCTTTATGATGCCCACATCCAAGGGTTTTTACTGGGAACAGATTACCAGAGGATGTATGGCATAGACATTTACAACAGTAAAAATAGGCACATCACCATTGGTACTAACAAGGAAAAGAAACTTTCACTTGATATATACCAGATATCTTCTCAAGACCCACTAGAAGAACTTCTGAAGGAATTCAGAGAGGGACAGTTTAGAACTACCCTCACCAGTAAACAAAAACTGAGTTTACTAAAGATGCTGAGAAAGAACAGGCCAGCATTTGCCATTGTTGAAGAACCATTAGGCAAGATCAAAGGCCATGATATAGAAATATATCTGGATGTGGAGAGGCCTTATCCACCCATGCTGAGGAGACCTCCTTATCCAGCAAGCCTGGAAACCAGGAAAGATATTGAGAAACATATCAATGAACTCCTGGATATGAATGTCATTAGGAAGATTGGACATAATGAAATAGTGGAAGTCACCACCCCTGCCCTAATCACTTGACATGATGGCAAGTCTAGACTGTGTGGAGATTTCAGAGCCCTGAATAACTACACAAAAGCAGACAGGTACCCTATACCCAGGATACCCCATGCCTTGGATAAACTGGCTAAAGCCAAATACATAACCAAAATGGATTGTATGAAAGGTTTCCACAAGAATGGAGTTAAACCAAACTCCATGAAACTACTCAGAATAATATGCCATATGGGCATATATGAGTACACTAGAATGCAATTTGGCATCAAGAATGCACCAGCCCACTTCCAAAGGATGATGGACACAATATTTCAAGGTGAAATATTGGAAGGCTGGATGGTAGTATACATTGATGATATCATTATATACTCAGAAACATGGGAGGACCATGTGCAATACATAGACAGAGTACTAAGTAAATGCACACCCATAAATCTCAAAATCTCACTTAAAAAATGCAATTTTGGCCAACAAGAGTTACTGGCTCTAGTACATAAAGTCTCTGGTCTTAGTCTGGCAATTGACAAGAACAAAGTAGCAGCAGTACTGCAAAAGCCAGTACCAAAAAGCATCAAATAGATGCAATCCTTTCTTGGGTTTGCTAGCTACTATAGAAACCACATCAAAAACTTTGCACACATAACTAGTAGTTTATACAAGTTATGTTCAAAAGATGTAGTTTTTGAAATAACCAACGAAAGGAGGTATGCATATGAGAGGATCAAATATGAACTCACTAATGCACCTGTGCTCATCTTACCTGACTTTGAACTACCATTCAAGTTATATATAGATGCAGCATGCAGCCAAGGCTTGGGAGCAGCCCTTCACCAAAGCCAAATTGTGGATGGCGAACCAAGAGAAGGAGTAATTTGCTACATCTCAAGGAAGCTGAAAGATTCAGAAGCCAGGTATGGGGACACCCAGAGTGAATGTCTATGTCTAGTCTGGGCTCTAGAAAAACTCCATTATTATCTGAAGGGTGCAGTCTTTGAAGTTTACACAGACTGCAAAGCCTTAAAGTCTTTACTAAACATGAAGACCACAAATAGACACATGCTGAGATGGCAAATAGCCATCCAGGACTATAGAGAGAACATGACAATCATATACAAAGAAGGAAAAAGTCATACCAATGCAGATGGCCACTGGATAATGTCAAGAGCAACCCAGCTTATGACTCTGAAGTTGCAGCCAAAATCCCTATCCATTTCATGGAAATAGATAGGAGGAAGAACTTCAGATTTTCTGAATGGGCACCAGAATGTGGTACCTTTGACAGTGGAAACACTGATTCAGAAGGCACAGAAACTCCCATACTGGGAATAAGTTCCTCTGAACTGCACAATGAATTTTTTAGTGCAGTACTAAAGTCTTATTCCAAACAAAAACAGTGTGGCATACTACTACAACTCCTTCAGCAAAAATACAGGAGTCCAGAACTGGAAGCCCAACTGGAAGACCCCTGGTTGAGGGCCTATAAGGATAATACATTTCCCTTGTAGATCGCCTGCTCTACCACAGAGAGAAACACACAAGTGCACCCACAGTGGTAGACAGCGACCACATCTCATTGATCCTGCAGGAATGGCATGACTGCCCCTATATGGGACACATGAGTGAAGACAGGACTAAGGAGAGGGAAGCAAGCACAGCTTGGTGGCCCAAGTGGGAACAGGAGTTGAGTGAATAAATCAACACCTGTGAAAGATTCCAAAAGGCAAACAGGAAACATCGGAAGAAGTATGGGTTACTTCAGCACATAGAGGAACCCAAGCACCCATGGGAAACCATCAACATGGACTGGGTCACAGGACTTGTCCCAGGAGGCAAAGAAAACTACAATGCCTGCCTCATCATAGTTGATAGGTTCAGCAAGAGCATGAGGTGTCTACCATGCCACAAAGAGGACACAGCCATGGATACTGCCCTGTTATTTTGGAATAACATCATATCTACCTGTGGAGTCCCTAAAATCATCATTAGTGATAGGGACCCAAAATTCACATCTGAATTTTGGACCAACTTGTATGAAATGCTTGACACCAAGCTTGCTTTTTCCACAGGCTACCATCCCCAAACAGATGGCCTAGCTGAGAGGATGATCCAGACTATGGAAGACATCCTTAAAAGGTTCTGTGCCTATGGCATGGAATACAAGGACCATGAAGGATACACCCATGACTTGGTTACCCTTCTACCAGCTGTCCAGCTGGCTTATAATACAAGTCAGCACTCTACAACAGGAAAAACACCTGCAGTGGTAGAGAAAGGGTGGAATCTCCTGTTGCCTGTGGATCACCTAAAGAAGAATCTTCTGACCATCCACCCCAAAGCCAAATACTTCAATGATATGTGGAAAAGGGCTTGTGACACAGCTGCCAAATGCATAGCTGAGGCAAAAGAATATAACAAGCAGAGGTGGGACAAGACACACATGGAACCTGACTTTAAGGAAGGGGACCAGGTGCTAGTGTCTACACTGAACTTCAATAATCTTAAAGGACCCAAGAAGATGAGGGACTAATTTTTAGGGCCTTTTACTATCATTAGGTTGATAGGAAAGAATGAAGTGGAAGTCAAACTTACAGAGGAATTTTCCAGGAAGCACCCAGTCTGCCCAGTAAGTTTGGTGAAGCCATACTTCCAAACAGAGGAGGATGAATTCCCCTCCAGGAAGAAAAACCCCAGGACCTGTGAGTAAGATCATCAGGGCCAGGATGATCAGACTTAATGGGGGGGATCAAAGACAATACTTAGTCAGATTCAAACACCAGACAGCTGATAAAGACAAATGGTTATCAGAAGATGCCATACCAGATGAGAACCTTCATATAAGGAGATTCAGAGCCTCTAGGAGGACTGAACAGTCTCATCAATGATGAGCCTTTTTTAGAGGGAGGGTATGTCAGCCTGTGACTCAAAACCAGAGCACAAGCATGACAGCCAAAATACCATAAACCAATGGTATAATCAAGATACCACCAAAGCATGGAGCTGAGCCAAATCAGCGCAAAAGGTATCAAAAGAAAGAGGAAACTCACCTCTTTGTGAAAAAATAAGTCCCATCACCATAGGAAAAGAAGTAACAAAGTTATTCCTGCTCAAAGTTATTGCTGAGCATAAACCTTAATTTTCACCTCTCATCTAAAATCTAGAAGGAGAGGCTTAACCCCATCAAATACGTATTCAAAATGAAGCTCTAAGTCAGGGCTATCCAATGGTACTAGCCAAACTGAGCTAGCACCAGTATTACTTGAGTTATGGTCAAATTCAGGCCAAATAAGGGTAAACAAAACATTCACCTCTCATCTAACTTCTACAGTTTTAGTGTGGGATACTTGAAGTGGGGTCTTTTTGGAAAGAGCACAATCAGGGCTATCTTATGGTTCCATCCACTTCTTCATATCTCACCTATAACCAAAGCTATGAGGCAAACAAGCTCAATACATCTTTTTGCCCAAACCACGCCTATGTACAAAAACGTGTACATGGGATAACTTTGTCATATTTAATGATAACCATACCAGATTGGGTATAATTGTGTAGAGCACATGCAGGGCTATTCAATTAACCAACTTTGAGCATGATATCTCAAAAACTGACAGAGGTATGGCCATTTGAAGGTTATAATCCCACAATATGACCAATACAACTGTATTATGACAGGATACAGTTTTACTCTGATTATGAGGTGTCAAATAGATGAAGAAGCATGTTAATACTTCAATACCTCATAAGTCAGTCAATACTGCGGTCCCATACAGTTTCTGTACATCATTCTACGTGTCATACACGTCAGAATCAGGCTGTGAGGTCCCCAGAGGAAAATTTTCACCCTGTATTGGTGAAAACTGCCCAGATGTGGTTTCAAAACCACATCTGAGCCCAATACAGGGCATACAGGCTGTTTGCAAACCACAAGTCAGTCCTAGAGAGTGAAAAATATTCACTTCCTCTACGTGGAAAGGTCTAGCACCCTTTCTGCCCCATTTCAGGATAAAAAGGAGGCTTTTAACAGCCAGAATTGTCTCCTCATCCTGCTCTTGAATACCCTACATAGTAAAATGTCAAAAACAGTTTTACTCTTGGGTAATAATCAGGTATACTCTTAATTTAAAGTATTGTAGTCTTTATTTTTGTAACCCAACAGGTAAAGCTGCACCCAGGGCTTTCAACAGTGCTCACCACCACTATATTCCGTATAGTAAAGCCCTTTTATTATTAAATTAATCCATCTTTAACCCTTATAAAAGCATTTTAAACTATTTTCCACGTGTCACAGTCATAGTTTTAGCTTTAAATAGCTTTATTACCACTTCAACATAGACTCATCCTGACAGAAAGACCCCACCCAACCAAAAAAAGTGGAAGTGGAAGACTCCCCTGGGCCAGTGAGGAAGATAATCAAGGCCAGGAAGATCAGACTTAATGGTAAAGACCAAAGGCAATACTTGGTCACATTCAAGAACCAGACAGCTGACAAAGACAAATTGTTGGGGGAAGATGCCATACCAGATGGGACCCTTCACTTTAGAAGTCTCAGAGCCTCTGTGAGAACTGAAAAGTTTCATAAATGATGGGCCTTTTTTAAAGGGAGGGTATGTCAGCCTGTGACTCAAAACCAGAGCACAAGCATGACAGCCAAACACCTAAATCAAAAGTATAGCCAAGATACAACCAAAATATGGATCTGAGCCAAATCAGCTCAAAAGGTATCAAATGAAAGAAGAAACTCACCCCTTTCCAAATTTACAAGTCCCATCATCATAGGACAAAGAATAACAAAGTTATTCCTTCTCAAGGTTGTTGCTGAGCATAAACCTTAATTTTAACCTCTCATCTAACTCCTACCGTTTTAGTGTGAGATACCTAAAGTGGGGTCCTTTTGCAAAGGGCATAATCAGGGCTATCTGATGCTTACATCCACTTTCCCATATCTAATCTAGAACAAAAGTTATGGGAAAAACAAATTCCATACAGTTTTTAAGCAAAAACCATATATGTACAAAAAATCTTGTACATGGAATAACTTTGCCATACTTAATGATAACAATATCAAATGAGGTACGATTGTGTAAAGAACATCCAGGTCTACACAATGAACCAATGTTGATCTTGATATATGAAAAACCAAAAAAGCTATGGCAGCTTTAAGCTCAAAATCCCACAGTTAGACCAATAGAGTCTTACTGTGGGATATTCTCCCATAAGTATGATTATGAGGTGTCAAACAGACAAAAGAGCTTTTTTATACTTCAATACCTCCCATTTTGGTTAATACTGGCGCCCTGTACAGGTTCTGTACAAAATTCTACCCATCATACAGGTCAGACAAGGGCTATGTGGTCCCCAGATGAAAATTTTCACCTTGTATTGGTGAAACCTGCCCAGATTTGGTTTCAAAACCATATCTGAGCCCAATATAGAGAATACAGGCACTATGAAAGCCACAATCCAGTGTCTGGAAGTGAAAAATCTTCACTTCCTCTACATGGAAAGGTTGACCAGCCTTTTTCACCAAATCTTAGGATAAAAAGGGACCTTTTCTCCACCAGAAAGGTTTTCCTCATCCTGCTCTTGAATTCCTATGTAGTAAGACTGTCAAAAAAACTTATACTCTTGGAAAATAATTAGGCTATACTATAAACTTTAGTATTGTAGACTTTATTATTGTAACCCAACAGGTAACGCTATACCCAGGGCTTTCAACAGCACTCACCACCACTAATAATTATTAGTAAAGCCCTTTTATTTTATAAAAAAAAACTATTTTTAGTATTCTTATCTGTGTTACAGTCATAGCTTAGGTTGTAAATACTCTTTATCATAACCTCTTCATATACTCAGCCTGACAATCTATACCTTCAGATATTACTTGAAAAGAAAAAAACAATATTTCATTCAGCTCTGAACCCTTGTATCAAACTGAAATTTTCCAAAAAGCATGAAATGAATAATTCTTTGTTTCAAATTTAAGTGAGAAAAATATCAACCTTCTTGAAGAAGAGGCCAAGAAATACTTCAAAGTGGTGATGAATTCACCTCCACCAGATTAATAGAAGGAGGAAACAGTGTTCTTTGACAAAATTTACTCCCCACAGGGAAGAAAGAAAATAGTCTAGAATCCAAACTCCTCACATTTTTTCTCACCTGCACAGTCCAAGATAGCCAATTTATTGCTTTGTTGGAATTCGAAATAATTAATATTCCCCATCCTTGTACAGATGAAGCATAGCTATCTGGCCATACCTGCTACTGGTGTACCATCTGATTACATCTTTTCATGAGGTAGGAATATAATTACTTATAAGTGTGCTTCCTCACCTGCCACATGTTTGGAGGAATTTGCCTTCTTAAAAAACTGTATGTGTTTGGGAATGTGTATTTTAATTATCCAATTTTTTTAAATTATTTTTGTGTTTGTTATATTGTTACTTTTCTGTCATTTTATGCAAAAACCTTCTGCAACCCAATTGCTTTTTTACCTCATACCTATTCCAATACCCTAGGGACTTTCCATCAATTTTGCTTCAAAAAGGTGGCCATGCACATATTCTGGGTTCTCAAGCTTGGTATGTATGCTTATACCATGTTAGGGAATACTCTTAAATTTCTTGTACAATCAATATTAGTGATGATAAAATTTTGAAATAAAGATTATATGGATTTTCACAATTTTTCAGGATATTAAAAAAAACTTCCATCCAATTCATACAATCTTTCAATCAACACTTCTATGTGTTTTATTAAGTTTTTGATATTATTCATCACTCACATTTGGGAACTATTAAAATTGGTGATAAACCCTTCAAATGCGATCAATTTGTTACAAATTAACTTTCCCCAGACCATTAGTTAGTTAAAAGACAATCAAATGAGATATTCAAAATAAGAAATTTCGAATACAATTACAGCTCAGGGTCCTTAAGCCATATTTTAATAACAATGAACAACAGCCATATTCCCAAATCTGCAAAGATTCATCAAAAGGCATTTTATCTAAAGTGCAAATTCATTATCATATGAGATAACCTGGTAGTGACTGACTTTTGTTTAATTGATGTAGCCTGTAATTATTGGTTTGTTATGTGCCTTAATCCATTAAATTACCTCCATGTAATTGGCAAAATTTCATTCAATGAAACCAATACTTCTCCAAAAGGAATGAAGCTTATGGTGAAAAACTCAAGTCACTCTGATGCACAGATCTCTAAGAATATTGTGAAGTTTTTTCCTGAAGATATTTAAATCCTTCTCCAAGTTAGAAAGAACCCATAAATCAAAAAAAATTGTGTTTTGAAAACTTTTTGAAGACTTTTTGTAAGCCTGTGAGGTATATATGACATACCCACAAGGCCACAGATAACTTTATAAACAGATGATTTAGTCTTGAACAGAATTTTCAGTTGAAATTAAAATGAAAAATAACAAAAAATAAGTATAACGTTTGTTTGGATAAACAAAGCTATGATTATTCTGTCATATTTGGATTCTATACCAAAAATATCCTAGGGTACACCCATAGGGTGTTATACCCAAAAATGCTTATTTCTTAATTTATTAGAAGATTTAATATTCTCACAGTTGTAGTGTAACTGTTTTAAAAATTTTTTTGAAATTGTTAAATTTAAACTTAAATAATCTTAAATTTAAAGTTGCATAAGGTTAATGCAAACTTACCAAAATTTTAGTTAAAATTGAGGTGTTGTGTATATTTACTGAATTGGCTAAGGATTTTCCATACAGGATGTAAATCCTGCGTGAGCTCAATTTAAAAGCATTCAAGGCCATAGTAGGGCTTTAAATAAATAAAAAGGCAAAATACACACAAAAAGGTGGGACAAAAAAAAAAGACCAAAGAGAGCTGGGGTACCCAACTTTTTGGATCTGCAAGGATTGAATTAAGGTTGTCCACCTTTATTGCAGGATTTTCAACCTTATTTAAACTTTAAGATTAGACTTTGATCCAACATTAAGGTTTAAACTGTTTTTATCCCAATGTGGACAGGAATTTCAAGCTGCAAAAGGGTAAATCCCAATATGAAAGCTTAAAATTAAAGTTCTAAGAGCTGTCAAAGCTTAATTAAGCTTAAAACTTTAAAATTTCAAGTATCAAAAACTTATCAAAAGTTAAGGTTTAGTGTGTATTGCTATTTTACATGGAAAAACAGCAATAACTTCAAAAACTCATTAAACATACAAATCTTAATGGATTTTCTTGAAACTTTCACATACTCAAAGAAAATGAAGATTTCTTTAAAAATTAATTAAAAATTGAGTTTAAGAGATTTTTACTTGAAGCTTTATTTTTAAGTTGTTAATGTGATGAACCTTAATATAAATGAACTTATTTTATATCAAAAATTCAAATAATTAACTCAAATGAGGATTAAAGCTACTTGGAGTTAAGAATAACAACACTAAATTTAAATTCGAATTAAAAATAAGTTACCTTAAGTTAAGAACTTTATTTTGAAGCATAGTTTTTCATTTTTGACCTGAGCACTCCCTCTATATCCATTATGAATAATGAGGGATGCTCTGCAGACATAAAAAGAGTCTATCCATCACTGTTTTTGTCCATCAATTCAATCCAATCCAGTTATATTAGACATTTAAACGGGTAATGTTTCATTACATATAAAATCTTATTTATAAAAGAGCTCTTAAGCTATTCTATTCTTTATTAATTCAAAATTACAGAATTGAAATAATAGAATTCAGATTATTGTTGTAATCAACAATAATATATTTTATTTTATAAAATTATTGTCTTCAAAATATCTTTTAAATCCACAAATTCCTCTTAAAAACTCTTTAACCATATTCTTTATTCTAAAAAGTTGTTTTTTCTTTTAAAATATTGAGTTTTGGCGTGTTTTTGACTTATCATAATTATTTCATATGATAACTGTTGTATTTGACTTGTTGTATTAAATATATATTATAAGGAAGTTTTTGTTTAAAATTCTATATTTTTTTATCTGTTATTAGTTTTTTCATAAGAATTATATCTGCACATTGTGTGTTATAATTTCTTGTTATAAATAATACTCATATTTTTTATAAGTGGTTAAATATTTATATTTTCCATGTGTAATTGTCTCGTTAAGAGCTTTACACTTCTGATTGTTATAACTGTCAGTGACTATAACAATAATAGAATAACTATAATTTATTATAATTATTAATATTTTTATTTTTATTATATTATATAATAATAATGAAATGTATTTTTTTAACATAATTATTTTAATATTTAGATTTAATTTTTGGTCATAATATTTTTTTATATTATATTTTTCTCCTGATGACAGTAATAGTACTCTTGATATTGTTACTATTATCAACAGTTTCATAGAAAAACCTTACACTTTTCTCCCAAGCCAAATTCAATTAAGCACAATTTGTGATATCTCAAATTCACCTATTTAATTGAAAGATTTTGATCAATGAGGGCTAGCGAATGTGTGAATACTGTACACAAATATTTCTAAGATTTCTGAATGAAGCCGTTATGTGGGAAGGAACTGAGAATTTGTTAAGTTCTTGTATAAAACAGAAAAATTCTAACAGGGAGAGCTCCCATAAAGGGTTTTGAATATTCAAATGTGGAACAAATTCAAAAAAAATGAGAGAAATATTCTAAATGTACTATTGTAACATTTTGGATTATATTTGGACTGATTTATGTCATTAAGAATTAAATATCAGGGGAACAAAAACCTGTGGGTGTTATAGCTATTTAATGCATCTCACTTATCCTGAGTGAATGATACCATCTGAAAAACCTCTTGTTGGTTAGAATCAAACTTAGACCAACAGAGCCTACGGTTATTCAAATCAATAACAATGTTGGACTACTAATTTCTGAAAGAAATTAATTATGGCAGACTGGTATACTTACACCCACTAACAATATTCAAAAATCTTGGTAAATCAATTTTGAATTTATGGCAGTGGTGCATGACCTTCTTGATTCTTGGAAATTAATAGCATACAAAAGTAATAATGCGAAGCTTGCTTTCTCCTTTTATTATGTCCCCAAATTGAGAATTCATCCAATAAAATAACTGTTGGAAATCTCAAATTTTTAAGGGCCATCAAGAGAAGTACAACTATTGGAAGAAATCCAAAAAGCATAATTAATGGAAGGCCCTCTTTGATTCAAGTGTGTTTCAATAATCAGTTCTTAATCACTTTTCTTATTGAGATACAACCTATATGACTGTCATGGAGCCTATGTACTCAATCAAAGACATGTTGAAATGGAATTAGAGGAACAAGTATACAGTGAATTGAACTTTGAATAACAAAGAAACTCTTGTAGATATGGAAGTAATTTACACTGAATATTTTTGCAATGATGAGAAATATGGGATAGAAAACTTGATTTTAGGTCAAAACAACAAATTTATGGACCTCTTAGACTTAAAAGCACTTAAAAAGGTATTAATTAGAGTATCAATTAATAACCTTCAATCTTGGAACTTTAAGAAAATTAATGGGATCTTACACAGATTTATAAACAACCACAAAATAGCAAGCTCATCAGATTTCCTGTTTTTTAAAAAGAAATGAAACCTTTGAATTATATATATCTAAACTTATTGGAGCTTGAAACAGTCAGACAAATGGGTAAGGCTTTGAATCCGGGTATAATTTTGGATCAAAAGAATATGCCCAAAATTCTTAAGAAAATGATGTCACTAATGGATAAACAAAAGAAGTTTGATTACTTGTGGGAGAATTTATGGAAGAAGAGATGAACACAGCACGTGAGTACTTCATCCAGGGACAAAAGAGAAAACTAGGAAGCTCCTTTTCATTTGTATTACTTATTGCTTGTACTCTCAAATTTGAAGAATAAGAAGGGCATAAAATATAATGTGAATGAGAGAAAGGCTTGTTTTCATGAAACTGAAGTACCTGAGGGAATTTTTGTTGAGTATGTGTCAAGAATGAAGTCCAGAAATATTTTTTTCATATATCTAATGGACAAAGTGGACACATTGAGTGATTTAAAAGAGATGCAAATAAGAAATGTGGTATAATTAAATCCATGTATAAAAATTTTAAACCTTAAGACAAAAATGATAATACAAATACCTATCTTTCTGATTATTTTTCAGCTTGTGACTCAAAAACAGAGCACAAGCATGAAATAAAATTACCATAAGCCAATAGTAGAGCAAAATAACCACTAAAGGTAGCCTGAGCCACACTATATTACAATTGCATGAAAAAGAAAGAGGAAAGTCACCTCATTACAAATACACAACCCTCATAACCATAGTACAAGGAATAACAAAGCTATTCCAGCTGAAATAAAGAACTGAGCATAAACCTTAATTTTCACCTCAATCTAGGATCTAGAGTAACAGGAATAACCCCATCAAACACTTGATAAAATTGAATTTCTGAATTAGGGTTGTCTAATGAAACTAGCAAAATTGGGCTAGCATCAAAAATACGGAAGTTGGAGCCAATCACAGGTAAAATAATGGTGAATGAAATATTCCTCTCTCATCTAAACTCTAATTTTTCTGTGTGAGATACCCAAAATGTAGAATTTTTAGATAAAAAAGGATCTTAGACTTCTAGTGGTACACTCCATAACACTATATCACCTGTAGAGCCAAACTTATCAAGTATAATAACTTAATAAAGGTTTCATGAAAGAACCAAATTGAACCTTTATAAATCTGCCAAGCTTAATTTTATGAATACCAAATGAGTGAGAATTGTGTATGAACATCAAGCACTAAAAAATGTGCCACTTTTCAGCTCTCTATCTTTCAAATAACCCAAGGTATGGCAGTATTAAGCTTGAAGTACCACCTTATTAGACAAACTCCAATACTGTGTGATAGTTTTACATATCCTTAAATATAAGGGGTCAAAACAATTTAATGTCTTTTTTAGCCTTCACTAAATCATAGTATTACCAATATGGGGTCCACTGGAATTTTCATAAGGTGTCAAAAAAATTTAATGTCTTTTTTAGCCTTCACTAAATCATAGTATTACCAATATGGGGTCCACTGGCATTTTCTGTACAGAATTAGATGCATATGATCTTTCAGAAAACGTCTATGAGTTCCCTGGATAAATGTTTTCACCCTGTATTGATGAAATGTGACCAGATTTGCTTTGAAAAACCCTTTTTTGTCTAATAAAGTCTATAAAGGGATGTGTAAGCCACAATTCTACCCTTGAGAATGAAATTTCCTCACTCATTGTATGTTGTAAGGACCCAAGACTATTTCATCCCCTTTTTAGGATAAAAAGGGTCCTCCCTCTTCCCAAAACATGAATCCTCATCTTTCTCTTGAATTCCTATTTATTACTATCTTCAAGAACAATATGAATCTTCAAAAATCACCAGTTTATTATTAAAAAAGTAATTATTGTAGCTCTTATTACAATTAATAAACTGGTAAATACTGCACCAGGGGTTTTCACAAGAATTAACTATCACGAGAAAGAGTAAAGCCCCTTAATTAAATGCTTTTTAACCCTTTCATTACATGTCGAATTCAGGACTATAGTCCTGTACATACTATATTATAGAGTCATCCTGATATTTTCGGGCCTGGACATGTTTTTTGGACAAATTAGGACCTTTAAGGTGTAAAAGGGAGTATGTGCTTCTTTTTTCTCTATATATTCATGGTATGATTATTTTTTATTACGACTAACATAATCACAAAAATAATATATTAAAAATCATTTATCATTTTTTTAGGTGATTTTTCCCCTCTTCTGACATTTTGAAGTGTAATAATTAAAACTTAATTACCACAGACATATTTTGAGTGTATTTTGATGCAAAATACCATACCCATAACTAATATTTTCTTTAGTCACATGGAATACCTTTATAATGTAGATTCAAGCTTCAGATTAAATGCCTGAATATATTGATAATTTCAATTGTCAATACAAATACTGCTCCTTAAAAGATAATCTGTGAGATAGTGAGCTACAATAGTACCTCATACATCTACCAACACTTATTATTTGATATGTAAATTAATAAATTTAATTTAAATTCATAATACAGAGAAACAATACAGGCCTTTGTTGTATCAGAACCATTATAGGAGTCATAACTGACATTCAGCTCTTGTATTGAGTACTCCAGTGGGAGGAAATTTAATTCCACTTGAAGGAAAATCACAGGTGAGCCCCTCAGTTGCACCATCTGACAAATAAAACATGAAACAAGGCAAAGGTAAAAGGAAAAGTGAGATCCTTGTATAAGGAAATAAGTGGAAACCCATAGCCACCCAAAAAACTAGAAAACCATGAATTTCTGCTTCAATCCAACATGAACCAACTTTGAAAACGTGCGAAGGGAAGAAGAAAAGCCTTAACCCTGCTGTCACTGCTAAAGGAAAATTTACAAAAGCGGTACAACACAAGTTTGTAAATATCACAGTAAAATGTTAATACCCTAGAGACTGAAAGTTTTTTACTTCTTTTACATACTGATATAATGTCACCTGTACACCTCAGAGACCTTGGATTGCTAAGGAACCAGAAATAGGAGAGACAGAACCAGAAGGCCATGGTTTGGAAACTATTTTGAATGGAAATATACTAAGGAAAATCATCCCCAAAATTTCATTAACCTTAAAATTGAACAGAAACCTCACACTCAAGGACTGGAAATAAATGCACCAAGTTTTTCAGCTCCACCAGCTCCTCAAAGACCTGTACAAATGCAGAATGGAACACAAGATATTTAAACTATCATCAGACTGGAAAAAGCTTGGAGAAATTGGCCAGAAGATATTTATTAAAGAGACACCTTCAAAAACCCCATGGAAATCACCAAATAGTGGAATACCGACAAGAATCTCAAGCTACTGGAGCAAATGGAAGCGAGGGTAATGGAGAATCAAGCCACTATCCAAGCTATAGAGTAAAAAATCATCCATAAAGATAATACTGTGTTTCCTTCAGGCTCACATGCAGTATTAAGCCAGCTCAACTTGCTGGTGGCTTCACACCACTCATAATCCAACAAAGCAGTGATTAAGAGTTTCCATTCTTCCCAATCCCAGGTAGTTTCAAGGAGCAGCAAAGAAGAAGACTTCTTTTGAAGTAGAGGAAGAAAGAGTAAGACTCCATGATATAGAAGCTTGTGGCCTTAGTAAAATAAGGGCACAAGAGAAAGAGATAGCTATAAACAATCCTGATAAAATCATTAGTACCATTATTAGGAATGAAATTCCCCCCATAATGAACATTGTGTTGTAACCCCTGAGATATCCATAAGTAGCAATGCCTTATGGTCACAAACTTCCGAACTTGAAAAACATAATTACAGAGAGTTTGACAGACTGGAAACATATATATACAGGTTAAAAAATGTAAACACTTTACAAACCAAAACCATCCATAATATCCAAGCTTACTATACTAAATTAATTAAAGCCTCAGAAGAGACCAATAAGAGACTAAAAAAAGTATTAGAAGAGCCAAATAGCTCTAAAAGGTAAATAGAACTTATATACAAACAGGTGGAATATCTGAGTTAAGACATGAAGAAGCTGCCAATGGTATTCCAAAAAATATAAAAACAACCATGGGGTAATTTTCCAGATAACATACCTAAAGAAATTCCAAAGTAGGACATTAAACCAAATTTCCAACTGGAAAGTAAGAAAAAAGTATCATCACAATACCAGGATGGGGATAATAGCAATTACTCAGAGAAGTAAGCACTGTAAAAGCTTTCAGATGCCACAAGCTGCCAAAAGTGCACAGGTGTAGGGAAATATGATCACATAAAACTCACTGATTATAGTTATGAACCTTTTATTGATGTCCCAAGTATACCAGACTACTGGATCACAGACAGACTTGATCAAGCTTTCAGATGAAATAATACCACATAGTACTTTGAAATGAAAGAAATACATTTCAGAAGAAACCGGACATGGTGGATAAGTAAAATAATCACAAAGTACAGTAATGGTACATGGATATGGCAAATGACTATTTCATTTTCAAATGAAAAGTACACAGTGGACAAGGATCCTTATTAGTGGTGTCTTAAACAGTTTTAAAAGACTTAAAATCATTGATACGCACATGGATCCCCAAATGAAGAATCGCAAACTCTTGGTACAATGAACATGAGAAATGTAGCATGCGTTATAGTGCAGATGCAACAAGGACTGTACTCTTGATCAAATTTCTAATACCCTACATGTGAGCCTTGAGGTATATTTTACATACCCAAATAGGCCACAATTATCTTAAAAAGAGATTTTGAATTATGCACAACTCATAAGTCATGCATATATCCAAAATTCATCATTTTCAATTTCAGAAAAGATGAATAACTTTTTATTGAGTAAGTAAATCCATGGATTTAAGACCAGATTTGGATTCTACACAAAAATTCACCTAGGGTAGCTCCATAGAGTGAATAAGCTCAATTTAAGTATTTGAGGTGGTAAAATGGAAAATACTTCAATACCACATCATTAATACCACATAAAAGATCCGTGAAAATTTTTGTTTTTCTTGATTTTTAGCCAAAATAATGGGAAAGTGAGAAATCCCATGTTACATATACACTAAGAATAGTGTTATGCATGTTTTGAGCACTTAATATCATGGTATTCTTACATGGACTTTTGGTACACCCATAGTGGATATCTCACTTTAAGCTTAAATTACTATTTTGACGTAAAAAATAGGCAAGGGGGACAAAAGACATCAAAGAGAGCCAGGGTACCCAACTTCTGAGGCCTCAGAGGCGTGGATAGCTCCAGAGCATGGATCCATGGCTCATCTTGGCCCAATTGGTAAACTAAAACTCTTTGGGAACTTGGTTACCAAGTTACAACTACTGTAAAACATCGGAAAATAGCAAATAACTTGCTATTTTGACGTGCCAAGGAGGTAATGAGCTACTTACACTCCTGTAACCATGTCAATTACTAATGACTTTCCATGGATAAACCCCAAAAGAGTAATTAAAACCCTTTTGGGACCCATATTCATTGATTTACCTCATAGCAACCAGCAAAACACTGCTATTTGCAATTCTACGTAGAAATGAGGTAAAACCTTCAAAAATTCATTAAAAATACAATTCTTAATGAATCTTTCTGAAACTTTCAGGACTAAAGGAGAACTGTATTATCTATGGTACAACCAAAAGGAATTACAGTTTTACTAGTAAAATTAAAAGTTTTACTTACAGTCCATTTTTGGATATTCTACGTGAAACACTGAATCTTCAAAAATTCACAGTAATTACAACCTGTGATGAAATTGGCAATAACATTGATAACTTTGAGAAATCAATGATTATTTTAGAATAAAAGAAGATTTACAAGTGTTACTCCTTTTATTCTTAACCATATTGGGGTTGGTAGTCACGTAAAAGCATCAATTAAGTAATTATGATAATCTTACATGACAACAGATGATGCAATCAATAATCCAAAAAGGTTTATTGTTTTCTCACTCACTGGTTTTTCAGTTTGCTCCATGGCACGCCTCTGTGAGCTGTTATTGACTTAAAAGAAGCCTCTTCTTGCTGTTTTTTCCGTATCATCATCTTATCAATTTATTAAATCTTTATTACCAACAAGTAAGTATTAGTTCAACTATTCTTAAGTGTTTTAATTCTTTCAGAATCAATCAGAAAGACGTGAAATCATAGAATCCAACTATATATTGTTGTAATACTGTTATAAATCCTTTTGATCCCTTAAATCCACAATTCCACGTCAAATTTCTCTACTTTTATTATCAATAAGTTCTTTGGAGTATTAGTGAGTCTTTTATCTTTAATTCTTAAAGTTTTTCTCTAGTAATAGTTTTCTTCAAGAATTATCTTTATAATTATTCTTGTAAAAGATAATTATATATTAAAATAATTTTATTATTTTAATAAAAGAAGTTTTTATTATTAAATTCTTCTTGTAATTGATTCTTGTAGACAATTACTGCTCACTGTTATAATCACTAGTAGTGTATAACACGTGAAAGAAATAATTTTATAATTATTTAATTGTGGCTATAATAATTTTTATTATTATATTTCATAAGAACAGACATAGTACTGTTGATTAATAGTAATATTATCATCAGTTTCATAGTCACATCTTACATTTGGGGGCCTGGCCGTGATTTTATCCATAGACTTGGCTTTAATCATATTCTAGACTTCATTTTTTGTGTTCAAAAAACCACCATACCTACCACATCTTACATTTGGGGGCCTGGCCGTGTTTTTTGAACCTTGTACCCTTAATTAATATATTTTTAAGCTCTAAAATATATTAATTTAATTTTTTTTTTTCTTTCAATTTGGAGTTAAAAATATTTTTATTTTTGAAATTGTTTTAAAATCTTTTTCATTGAGGAATTTGGTTTAATTTTATATTGTTTTTACACGTGGCTTTTTCACATCCAAAAACTTATAAAATTATTCTTTGAGTTACTTTGAATTAATTTTCATTCAAAATCTTAAATTTTAATTTTTTTTCTTTAAAAAGAATAATTTTTTAATATTAAAAAATATAAAACTTATGAAAAATCTTTAAAAAATATTTTAAAAAGTATAAAAAATAATTTTTTCTCTTTTATAATTTCTTTTAGTGTCTTTAATCAAATACTGTGCAGCTGGCAACAGACTCAGTAAAAGATATATCACTAGTCCAGAATCTTCAGAAGCATAATCTGAAGGCAGTATTGAGGTGCAGATTGCTAAAAGAGGCACCTTATTCAACTCAGAAAAAGCTAAATTACCACCAAAAGGTGTGTATTTTATCTTATATTTTCACCTTTTATCTTTAAATTGACGTGAAAATGGTGCATACCAGAAATGGAAGCAACTATTCAGTCCAACCAGATGGATGTGGACAAGGAAGAGGCAAGACCAAATCCAGAAGTGCCAAATCTTCCACAAGAAAGGCACATCTGGAGGATGCCAGAGTTGCCCCCCATTCCCCAAGGTCTGTACCAACAGATTTTGACGTGAATTCTGAGCCTGAACTAATTTATGATAATATTTCCAGGGCTGAACCATTTTCAAGTGGCAGCAATAGAAATATATCAGAGCCAGTACAAAAATTGGTTCAGAGCAGCCAAAGAAGAGGAGTGGGAAATCTGCCCAAGCCTTTGGCAGGGGGCCATGAACTCCTACTTACACATCAAGAGCTTTCTGGGTCAGGAGAAGACCATAGAACTCTTAGGAGGTTGGAGCCCCCTGTCTTGCAAAGACAAGGTCAAAAAGATAAAGAATTGGTTGAAGAACCAGAGTCTTTTATCCATAGACCAGAAGAAAGAATTGGAAATGACTCCAACTTTGGAGACAGAGGCACCAGTGGCATCTACCAGCTCCAAATCAGCTCCAGAAGCATCCAAGGACAAGCCCAAAGGACCTCAAAAGAAACAGAGAGGTCCCAAGAACCATCAAGGCAAGGGCAAAGACAAAGCCAATTGGCACAGACCTTACCCACAAGGGTACAGGATCCCCAGATTGGAGCCTTCAGCCGTGGACAGTGTCTTCAATATGGCCAGAACTCTTATGGAATTCACAGCCAAAGAGCAGGAAAGGATGAACAGGACTTTTCCACGCAAATAAATGATGTACATAGAAGTATTAGTGTAGAAATTGGCAAACTTGAGTCAAAGTTAAAGCAAATTACATTAGACATCAATGATTTAAAGAAAAATGACAAGCAACATTCTGATTGGCATAAATTGACAACTGTCACCCTTGAGTCAATTAGCAATGCTTGTGAAAGAATTGAGAACCAATGTCAAAATAATGACACAGAGGATCTTTCCATCTTTAAAGTAAATGATAGACTTAAAACTCTTGAAGACCATGTCTTACAAATAGTTAAGAACACCAATCAATTTGCTATACATTTAGCAAAAAGTGACAGTGAAAGGCAGAAATTGAAGAATGAAATAATTGCAAGTGTGGAGCAAATTCATAAGAATCATGAACCACATATGCCAAGACATTCTACACCTTTGACTGAAGAAAAACTTTCTGTCAAAGAAAGTTTGACTCCATTCTTAGGAGAGAATGTTATTTCTGCAAAGGATATTCCCAAATTAGAAGAATGGCCAACATTCTCTGGTGAAGGAGAATACAACCATATTGAATTCATCAGGACTATTGATATGTTGCAAGAAGACTTTAATATACCTGATGAAATCATAGTAGGAAAATTACATTGTTTGTTTACCAAGACTGCAAAGAAATGGTATTACAAGATGAGAATGGATCATGGAAGACATGACTGGTCTTGGTGGAAATCTGAAGTGATTACCAAATGGGCCAATAATTCTTGGAGGTTTAAAATGGAGAATGCTTTTGAAAGTGCCATTTTTAACTCAGAAAAAGACAAACCACTTACTTGGTTCTTCAAACAAAAAGACAGATTATCTGCTTTACACCCAGATATGTCTGACACTATGATTAATATGAAAATATTAAGAAAGTGTGGAGGAGAACTGGAACATGCTATCAAAAGCAGATGTGTGGAACCCTGTTCAACAGAGGACTACATTAATGCTATGGAAGATATCATTACCAGAACAAGAATTGGTAAAACTTGGGTTAGAAACCCAATAGAATCCAAAATAGTCTCAAAGATTCCTAGAGAGGAAAGAAGACCAGAAAGACCTGTCTTGAAATGTCATAAATGTGGAAGTACTTCACATTTAGCCAACACTTGCCCTAAGAAGACAAAGATCAATGAAGTTCAAATCATTGAAGACATTCAGTGTACTGAAGAGAAAGAAGAGTCTGATCAAGATTCTGCAGTCTCTGAAGATACACCAGTAGAGGACTATCCCATTGAAAACATTTCAGCTTTCTTTGAGGTCACAGAAGTCCATACCCACTTGCCACAGTACAGTGAGGATTGCTACAACCTGATCAATATCCAAGATGCCAGAATGTGTAAAACAAAACCTGCTAGAGGAAAGGGTTATACTGCTGGAGCATCCTGTATCACATCAGTTCTAATGGGTGATATTGAAGCCAAAGTAAATCTGGATACAGGGGCATTTTGCACTTGTATTGGAAAGGATTATCTCCAAATTATACTTCCTGAATGGAAAAACCATCTATTACCAATAGAAGGTGTACAGTTCAGTAGGGCCAGTAACAATATGTACCCCTTGGGCATATTGGATACTAATATTGTATTCCCACATCCAGCAGGAAGTGTAAGAATGAAAACTGAGATTGTAGTAATGGATAATTGTACATCTCAGCATATCATTCTTGGAAATGATTACTTGAATATTTATGGTATTGATATAAATAACCATAAAGACAGATATTTCACAATTGGAGATAACAAAAGGCAAAAATTTGCTTTCTCCAATATGCCAAAACAGATATCTGTAGTATCTTCTGTCAAAGATACTCACAAAGATGAATTTGTGTCTAAACAACTTGTTGAAGCACAAATTAATCCATCATTGTCACCAAAGATGAGGAATGAACTTATTGATGTATTATATACATACAATAATGCATTTGCATCTGATAATGAACCATTAGGCGCTATAAGGGGACATGAAATTGATATTACTCTTAATATTGATAGACCATATCCTCCAGTACTTAGAAGACCAGCTTATCCAGCCAGTCCCAGAGCTAGAGAGGCCTTGGAAAAACATATCCAAGAGTTGATCCAACTTGGTGTGCTAAGGAAAGTAGGCCATAATGAGGAAGTTGAAGTGACAACACCTGTTATTATTGCATGGCATAATGATAAGTCAAGAATGGTTGGAGATTTTAGAGCTTTGAATACCTACACAGTTCCAGATAGGTATCCAATCCCTAGGATCCAAGAAACCTTGACTCAATTGTCTAAAGCCAAGTATATAACATCAATGGATGCATTAAAAGGCTTCCATCAAAATGTTTTGACGCCTAAAGCTAGGAAATTACTTAGAATTATCACTCACTGTGGTATTTATGAGTATCTTAGAATGCCATTTGGCATTAAAAATGCTCCATCTCATTATCAAAGAATGATGAATACCATCTTCCCCACAGAATTGTCTGAAGGATGGCTTATCATTTATATTGATGATATTATTATATGTTCTGACTCATGGTCTTTGCACCTTGAAAGACTTGCAAGAGTACTTCATAAAGTTGCAGAAGTGAACATGAAAATTTCACTTAAGAAATGCAATTTTGGTTTTGAAGAACTCAAAGCATTAGGACATGTTGTTTCTGGTTTGAGCTTGGGTATTGACAAGAATAAAGTAGCAGCAGTGTTACTTAAGCCAATACCCCAGAATAAAAAAGAAATGATGTCTTTTCTTGGATTTGCTAGTTACTATAGGCAACACTTGAAAGATTTTGCAATTCTAGCCAAATCACTTTATAGAATCTGTGATCAACAGACTGTATTTGAAATGACACAGGAAAGAATTAAAGCTTATGAGAAGATAAAGAAAGCCCTTACAGAAGCACCTTTACTCCTCATGCCTGACTGGAATATTCCTTTTAAATTGTACATTGATGCATGTGGGGATGGATTAGGGGCAGCCCTACACCAAGTCCAAATTATTGATGACAAACCTACAGAAGGACCAGTTTGTTATATCTCAAGACAAATCAAACCAACAGAAGCCAGATATGGTGCAAGCCAAATGGAGTGCTTATGTTTGGTATGGGCACTTGAGAAATTACACTATTACCTTGATGGCAGTGTTTTTGAAGTGATAACTGACTGTAATGCCGTGAAATCACTTCTTAACATGAAAACTCCCAACAGACATATGTTGAGATGGCAAATAGCCATTCAAGAATATAGAGGAAACATGACTATAGTTCATAAAGCAGGAAACATTCACAAAAATGCTGATGGACTTAGTAGATGGGCTTTAGCCAACACTCCTGATAACCCAGCTTATGTACCTTTGGAAGCTGAACCACAGATTCCAATTGAAGGGATTAACATAACTGATATTGGGACTGAATTCTTTGAAGAGGTCAGAGAGTCTTATAAACAAGACAAGAATTGCCATATCTTGACTTCTTTATTGGATAAAGACTGCAAAGACACATCTTTGGTTAATACACTAGATGAAGTTTTGAAAAATTCCTATTCTGAAGGAAGATTTCACTTGTTTGATGGGATTATTTACCATAGAACAAAACATTCTTGTGTGATGACATTGTGTAGTAGATTGCTCATCAATACCATTCTTCATGAATGCCATGATAGCATTTACTCTGGACACCTATCAGAAGACAGAACACTTGAAAAGGTGAAGAACTGTGCATGGTGGCCATCTTGGAGAAAAGAAACCATTGAATATTGCCATACCTGTGATAGATGCCAAAAAGCAAACAGGAGTACAGGCAAGAAATTTGGATTAATGATCCATATTCAAGAACCAAAATCCCCTTGGGAAGTTGTTCACATGGATTGGGTCACAGCACTTCCTCCAAGTGGTGACAAAAGTTATAATGCTTGTTTAGTCATTGTAGACAGATATAGCAAAACTCCCATATTCTTACCATGTCATAAAGATGACACTGCTATGGATACAGCTCTTCTTTTATGGAGTAGAGTTATTTCTCATACAGGGTTATTTAAGAATATCATAAGTGACAGAGACCCCAAGTTCACATCTGCACTTTGGACCAATCTTCATAGATTGTTTGGGACTAAGTTATCATTCTCTACAGCATATCACCCTCAAACAGATGGGCTAGCAGAGAGGATGATTCAAACTTTAGAAGACATGATCAGGAGATTTTGTGCTTATGGATTAGAATTCAGAGACTCAGATGGCTTTACCCATGACTGGTGCACTCTGATACCTGCATTAGAAATGGCATACAAGACATCAGTCCATTCTTCCACAGGACAAACTCCTGCTATGTTAGAAAAAGGATGGAATCCAAGACTCCCAGCAGACACACTGAGGAAAGACTTGATTGACATTCATCCTACAGCTTCCAGCTTCAAATTAATGATTGATAAAGTAAAACACCATGCAAAACAAAGTATGGATGATGCTTTTGATTATGCAAAACAGAAGTGGGACAAGAGTCATAAAGTACCAGACTTCAAAGTAGGGGACTTAGTTTTAGTTTCAACCTTGAATTTTAATAATATCAAAGGCCCAAAGAAACTTAAAGATTCTTATGTAGGACCTTTTGTTATTGTTGCTTTACATGGAACCAATGCAGTTCAAGTGGAATTGAGTGGTGAATTGGAAAATAAACACCCCACATTTCCAGTCAGCTTGATAAAACCTTATCAACCAGCTGATAAAGAATTGTTTCCTTTAAGAAACCCAACTCCTTTAACTGTACCACCTGTGGAACAGAATGAAGACAAAAAGATTAAGAAAGTCATCAAAGAAAGGAGAATTAGGGGTAAAAATCAAAGAGAATATCTTGTCAGATATAGAAACCCAGTACATGAAGATGAATGGATGGCAGAATCAGAAATACCTGACTCAGATAAACTCTTAAGAAGATTTAGACATGAAAGAAGGCCACAAGCCTGAATATGTCTATGAATGTGCTTTAAATTACTTGATCTGAGTAATAAAAAGAGGTTGGACAGTGGACATTACCCCTTTTTGGGGCCTTATTCTTTTATCACTAATAAAATTGTAATACAATTTTATTTTTTGGTGGGAGGGAATGTGAGCCTTGAGGTATATTTTACATACCCAAATAGGCCACAATTATCTTAAAAAGAGATTTTGAATTATGCACAACTCATAAGTCATGCATATATCCAAAATTCATCATTTTCAATTTCAGAAAAGATGAATAACTTTTTATTGAGTAAGTAAATCCATGGATTTAAGACCAGATTTGGATTCTACACAAAAATTCACCTAGGGTAGCTCCATAGAGTGAATAAGCTCAATTTAAGTATTTGAGGTGGTAAAATGGAAAATACTTCAATACCACATCATTAATACCACACAAAAGATCCGTGAAAATTTTTGTTTTTCTTGATTTTTAGCCAAAATAATGGGAAAGTGAGAAATCCCATGTTACATATACACTAAGAATAGTGTTATGCATGTTTTGAGCACTTAATATCATGGTATTCTTACATGGACTTTTGGTACACCCATAGTGGATATCTCACTTTAAGCTTAAATTACTATTTTGACGTAAAAAATAGGCAAGGGGGACAAAAGACATCAAAGAGAGCCAGGGTACCCAACTTCTGAGGCCTCAGAGGCGTGGATAGCTCCAGAGCATGGATCCATGGCTCATCTTGGCCCAATTGGTAAACTAAAACTCTTTGGGAACTTGGTTACCAAGTTACAACTACTGTAAAACATCAGAAAATAGCAAATAACTTGCTATTTTGACGTGCCAAGGAGGTAATGAGCTACTTACACTCCTGTAACCATGTCAATTACTAATGACTTTCCATGGATAAACCCCAAAAGAGTAATTAAAACCCTTTTGGGACCCATATTCATTGATTTACCTCATAGCAACCAGCAAAACACTGCTATTTGCAATTCTACGTAGAAATGAGGTAAAACCTTCAAAAATTCATTAAAAATACAATTCTTAATGAATCTTTCTGAAACTTTCAGGACTAAAGGAGAACTGTATTATCTATGGTACAACCAAAAGGAATTACAGTTTTACTAGTAAAATTAAAAGTTTTACTTACAGTCCATTTTTGGATATTCTACGTGAAACACTGAATCTTCAAAAATTCACAGTAATTACAACCTGTGATGAAATTGGCAATAACATTGATAACTTTGAGAAATCAATGATTATTTTAGAATAAAAGAAGATTTACAAGTGTTACTCCTTTTATTCTTAACCATATTGGGGTTGGTAGTCACGTAAAAGCATCAATTAAGTAATTATGATAATCTTACATGACAACAGATGATGCAATCAATAATCCAAAAAGGTTTATTGTTTTCTCACTCACTGGTTTTTCAGTTTGCTCCATGGCACGCCTCTGTGAGCTGTTATTGACTTAAAAGAAGCCTCTTCTTGCTGTTTTTTCCGTATCATCATCTTATCAATTTATTAAATCTTTATTACCAACAAGTAAGTATTAGTTCAACTATTCTTAAGTGTTTTAATTCTTTCAGAATCAATCAGAAAGACGTGAAATCATAGAATCCAACTATATATTGTTGTAATACTGTTATAAATCCTTTTGATCCCTTAAATCCACAATTCCACGTCAAATTTCTCTACTTTTATTATCAATAAGTTCTTTGGAGTATTAGTGAGTCTTTTATCTTTAATTCTTAAAGTTTTTCTCTAGTAATAGTTTTCTTCAAGAATTATCTTTATAATTATTCTTGTAAAAGATAATTATATATTAAAATAATTTTATTATTTTAATAAAAGAAGTTTTTATTATTAAGTTCTTCTTGTAATTGATTCTTGTAGACAATTACTGCTCACTGTTATAATCACTAGTAGTGTATAACACGTGAAAGAAATAATTTTATAATTATTTAATTGTGGTTATAATAATTTTTATTATTATATTTCATAAGAACAGACATAGTACTGTTGATTAATAGTAATATTATCATCAGTTTCATAGTCACATCTTACACTACAGGATGTGAGAAAAAGGAAAACATTGCAAAATAATCCTCTTACAGGGGCAGTAGCTTCAAAGAAAAACAATATTTGAGACCTGAAGACAAGGACAAACAAAAAGAGAGAGAGCTGTAGAAGTACCCAAGAAAAAGACCTCCTGTCACAATTGTGGATCTCCAGACTACTATGATAATAAATTCTCAAAGTCAAAGAAAAATATCTACCTCATTAAAGACCTTTTAGGGGAATAACCTCAAAAAGAGAATTTTGACTCTGATTTTATGTGAAATGACCTTAGAAAAGATGCTGAGGAAGAACAAGATGCAATAGAGGAACATATGGTGGAATACTGAGAATAAAAACAGATATAAATCCAAGAAATATAACTAGAATAAGTTCTACCACAAGGGACCACTAACAAGAACTTGTGCAAACACAGTCAGGCTGCACAGACATTCCTAGTAACACCCAACAAAGGCATGGGATATATTCATGCTAAAGCTACAAAGATCACAGTGAGTCTTCATTATTCTAAACAGCCTTTGATAATTGATAGTGGAGCACACTGTTTCCCAGTGGGGAAAACCAAATCTTTCCAACCAAGGAAAATAATTTAAAGAGTGAAACAGGTAATATGAGCTCTATCTGGACTATTATAAAAGAGATAATAATATCCCACAGAAAAGGGAAATTAATACTGAACCCAGAGTTTGTAGTGCTTGAAAATGCCAAAATTCAAGGATTTTTTCTGGCAACAGAATACCGGAGGATTTATGGAATAGGAATTTACAATAGTAAAAACAAGTACAAACAAGGAGAAGAGATTTTTGCTTGACATATATCAGACATCCAATCAAGACCCTCTAGAGGAATTCCTTAATAAGCTTAAAATGAATAAATATGGCTAAAATCTCGCAGGTAAACATAAGCTCAGTATACCAAAAATGTGGAGAAATAACCTACCAGAATTTGCCATAGGGGAAGAACACTTAGGATAGATTAGAGGCCAGGATATTGAATTATATCTGGATTTGAAGAGACCTTATCACCTATGCTAAGGAGACATTCATATCCACCTAGCCTGGGAGCTAGGACAAATTTGAAAAACATCCCAATGAGCTCCTGTAAATGGGGGTGATCAGGAAAATTGGACATAATGAATTTAAGGAAGTTACCACACCAGTCCTGATCACCTGGAATGATTGCAAATGTATGTTTTGTGGATATTTCTGGGAATCAATTAAAAAAATAAAACAGACAGGTACCCCATACCCAGGATATGTCAAGCTTCAGATAAAGTGGAAAAAGAAAAATACATTACCAAAATGGATTGTATGACAGGCTCTTACCAAAATGGAGTTGGGCCGAACTCTATTAAAGTACTCAGAATTACATGCTACATGGGTATGTATGACAAAACGAGGATCCTAATTAGAATCAAGAACTCAAAAGCTCACTACCAAAGGACTACAGACACCATATTTCAAGAAGAAATATTGGAAGTCAGGATAGTAGTATAAATAGATGATATGATAGTTTACTGAGAGAAATTGGAAGAACATGTGCAATAAATAGACGGAGGACTAAGTAAATACACACCTATCAGCTTGAAGACCCCACTTGAGAATTCAAAAATTTTCCAAAAAAAATCACTAGCACTTGTACACAAAGTCTCAGGCCTAATATTGGAAATAGAGTAGAGTAAAGTAGAATAATTACTGCAAAAGCAAGTACCAAAGAGCCTCAAAGAGATGCAATACTTCTTATTATTTCTCAGATACTAATCACATCAAAACGTTTTGACAAATAACTAGTAGTTTCTAAACAGTATGTAAAAAGGTTGTATTTTTTGAAATAACCAAGGAAAGAAGGGCTGCATATGAGAGGATCAACCATGAACTTACCAATGCACCTATACTGAGGTTACCTAGCTTTGAATTTTCATTCAAGCTGTACATAGATGCAGCCTCCATTCAAGTACTAGGAAGATCCCTAAACCACAAACAGATTGGAGATGGTGAACCAAGAGAAGGCGTCATCCATTATATATGTAGGAAGCTGAAAGATTCAGACACCAGATATGCAGAAACCAAACAGAACTCCTATTTCTGGTATGTTGTTTGAATAAACTTCAAAATTATCCGGAGGGCTTAGTCTTTGAAGTCTACAAAGACTGCACAGCCCTTAAATACTTACTCAAAATGAAAAATTCAATAGGAACATGCTTAGATGGCAAAATAGCCATCCAAGACACCATAGAATTTTTGATTTCACTGGCTGGCCAGTGATAAAACATCACTCAAATTATGTTTCCAGAAAAAAACATTATTATCATGAGATCACTCATATATCTTCATGGCATCAACAGGATATCATTATTGTATAGATAACCACCCATGTTATATCACTAGTATATGATCCTTGAATAATGAAGATATTATTGGTACAACACTAGAATATTCTAATTTAATAACTGAAATATCCCGAGGCTATCACCAGAAGATCCCCATGTCACACATCTCTATACTCAAGATATCACAAGGATATTGTGGATGAATATCTTCATCTGTGTTGTAAGGTTAAATTCTTATATTAAGTATTACCAAAAGAAACACTTTGAGATAAAAAAAGGGAGTTTATAGTACCTTGGGCCAAATATTGAAAACATCAAATCAATAATCATTTTCAGAACCTTTCCCCCTCAATTAAACAAAATTGCTCTCAAAATAACTTTAGAATTGAACTTCAGTTAGCTCCTCATTATACCACAATTCCAATGTTTATTTGAGCCATGAAGACTTAAAAATTATAGTCTTCTGAGGTTTTAAAAGTATCATGATATATGAATTCCATAAATAAAATTCATGATTCACATATATTTGCAAATAATGAAATGTGTAAAGCAATAAAATTGGGGGAATATGAAGCATTAATTAGATACATTTTTCACATTTAATGCAAAAAATACAGGTTTTTGCACATTTCCTCCAACTTAATAATTCAAGAAAACATAAGAATACTACTAGAAAGGAAATTCCCCCTTTTCAACACTATTTTTCAGCATTTGTGTGGATATAATTCATTTAATTTTAGTTAGAAAGATAAATAATTGATAAAAGGTAACCAGATGTGTCTTTAAAGCCCCATGTGAGACCAATACAGTTTATACAGCGATGTTTAAGCCACAATCCCAAAATTAAGAGTGAAGAACCTTCAATATGTATATGTGGTAAGGAAAAGAGGCGCTTCCACCCCCTCTTCAGAATAAGACGGGATTTTCCTCTTCCCAAAAGAGGAATCCCCATCATTCTCTTTAATTCTACATAGTAATATTGTGAAGAGAAATATTCATCTCTGAAAATAACCAGGTTTTAATAAAAAACTAACTTATTGAATGGTTCTAATAATTAATCAATTGATAACTACTGAACCAAATGTTTTTAAAACCATCCACAATTACTATAGATAGTAAACATCATTAGCTACACTCTTATGAAAGTTTTATTATGCTTCACACTCAGAACTATAATCTTGTACATACTAAATGAAGGAGTCATCCTGAAATTATTAGTTTCTTCACCTCGATGAAAAAAATTTCCTGAGGGTTCCATATGATCAATTAAGGCCTGATTTAGGCATGAAAAGGTTTTACCAGAAATCAATTCTGAGAAAAGACATAAATATTAAATTTGGTAGCTCAGTAATTCTAGATCAAATTATATGTTATTAAGCATCATATGCACAAAGCTCACAGACATTTTGGCACACCATAATATGGTAGCTGTCATATTATTGGCCAGGATCCCTTCTTTAACCCAAAGGTAGTTCATATTTTCAATAACTTTTGGATGAATTTATCCCTGCGAGTTTATCTTAGATATTGCTGATTTCAATTTAAAATTTGGTTCATTGTAAGAAAATTGAGGAACAAAATCCACACAAAACTTTGGGATAATTTTCAATAATATGGGATATTTGAATTCAACTAAAGAAAACTTATTTTTACAAGAGTAAAATGTACAATACCTTGTTCGACTATATCCTTTTGAGATAGTACCAAACAGAGGTTTACAGTGCAGGAAATTAAATTGAATTATTTTTTTGAATACGGTTGATTTTTAGCTTTATATAAAAATCCTCTTTTGACTGATTGATTCCTTCTTTTTCCCCACTTGCAAATTATTCATTATTAATTTCTCCCTATTTTAAACAAAAACTCCTTCAAATACTGACAGCGATTGACCATTTAAGTCAGAAAGCAATAATCCAAATTTTGAAAACTAACTGAAGTATATTTAATCTGAAAACAAGTGATTGAATGATGAAATTTTTCAACTTATTCCAAATAATACATCTAATAAAGAAAATTGTATCAATCCCAACACAATGGTGAGCTCAAATAGAATTTAATCAATGAACAAGACCTCTCTCAGAAATGAAAAGGGATGCCAAAGATCTATTAGGCCTCACAATCAACAATGACCCTCAATTCCTGAAGATCTTTCCCGTGAGAATATGCAAGCTTGTCATATTAGCAAGAAATTATGACTAGGAAAATGTTTTTCATTGATTTCTCATCTTTTGAGTGGTATTATTTCCTTACCCCTTGGAAGTTTTGTGAACTCCTTGCTCAGGCTCTTATGATCTGCAAGGATTTGAAAGCCCATGTACTCCATCATTAAGGCTTTTCTATGAGGCTCATTATAACATCAACATTAATTAATAGTAATATGACTTTCCTCAGTACTGAATATAATAGACCTACTTATTGTAACCACATACTAATATAACTTTTAGAAATAATTATAAAAAAAGAGGTATAAATCATTCTCAGATGATTGAATAACAAGAAAGTCTTAATACCAATACTAAGCTCTAATTATTTTATTATTATTTTAGTCACTGAGAGCTATAAATTAAGAGGAATAATAACTCTTGATGAGGAAATTATATGAGGAACATAATATGACCTATCTGCTCATAAATAATAGAGTAATTTCTCAGACACAGCCTGAAGAAATCAAACCTATACAGAAATTATATATAAAACCAATACTAGACAAAAATATATAGAAATTAAGAGAAAAAAACTTATATTATTTATTTAACACAATATTTAAAACAATGACAGTTATTGTATTAAAAAATGAATATAAGTCAAAAAAATTCCAGAAATTCAATATTTCCCGGAAATAAAACAATCTTTTATCATGAAATATGATTTGGGAATTTTTGGAGGAAATTTGTGTATTTTTAAGAAATTTTAAGCCAAAAACCTATAGGATAAAATCCCTTAGTGGTAATAACAACAAAAGAATCTAAGCTGTAAGATTTTAGCTCTTTTTTTACAGCTTATTAATAATGAAATGATGTCATGATTATTTAGTAATATAAGATCTCATATTTAAAAGCATATGACCTTATTTGAAAAGTGTAATTGCTTGAGTATGGTGATGATGGACAAGAAAAGCCATGGAAATTATTCTATTATGCCTTCTGAGAAGCTCTCTCACTCAAAAATGGATATAGAGGGTGTTCTAAGATCAAAACTGAAAGACAATTCTTAAAGATAAGTTTCTTAGCATAATGTCAGTTATTTTCAATCTTATTTTAAAGTTACCAGTGTCATTATTAACTCCAAGAAGCTTCACTTCTCATTTATGAATATTAATTATCAATTTGCTCCTCATAGATTGATATTTTCATTGAAGTTCTTGATATGAAGATTACTGAAATAAAGCTACAAGCATAACTATTTCACAAAAGATTTTTAATTCATTTTTAAAGAAGTCTTAATTTTATTTAACAACAATTGAACAGGTTATTTTCAAGTCTAAATTCCAAAGGATCGTAATCATAAATGATATTTGAGATTTAATTTAGAAACAGATAACACTAAATTTTGACCTTTGTGAAATTTTCAAGAAAATAAATAGAGAAATGAGTTTGTTATGTAATTTTGAAGGTGTTTCTAATTTTCATGGAAAATAGAAATACATGCTAAGCCTTAGCTTTTGATAGGCTTTTGTCAGCCTGTGACTCAAAACCAGAACACAAGCATGACAGCCAAATACTATAAGCCAATGGTAGAGAAAAATACCAACAAAAAATGGAGCTGAGCCAAAACAGCTCAAAAGGTATCAAAAGGAAGATTAAGCTCTCCTGTTTCCAAATATACAGTTCTCATCAACATAGGAAAAAGAATAACACAGTTATTCCTTCTCAAAGAAGTTGCCGAGAGAAAAACTTTACTTTTCACCTCTGATCTGAAATCCAGAGAAAGAGGCTTAACCATAGAAAATGGGTAGTAAAATTGAAGCTCCAAGTCAGGGCTATTGAATGGTGCTATCCAAATTGAGCTAGAATCTAAACTACAAAGGTTATGGCTAAAGTAAGGTCAAATAAGGGTGAGTAGAATATCCACCTTCCATCTAACTTCTACAGTTTTAGTGTGAGATACCTAAAGTAGGATCATTTTGGAAAGAGCACAATCAGGGATATCTGATGGTGATAACTATTCTCCCGTATCTCATTTAGAACAAATGTTATGGGGCAAACAAGTTCCATAAAGATTTTATTAAAATCATATATCTGGATAACAAAAGTTGAACATGGCATAACTTTGCCATATTTGATGTTAACCGTATCAAATGAGGTACCATTGTGTAGATCCCATCCAGGGATTCACAATTAACCAACTTTGAGCTATATATTTTAAAAAATGAGAATTTTATAGCAGCGTTAAGGTTAAAGTCCCACAGATTCGCCAATGCACCTTTACTGTGGGATTCTATCCCATAACTATGATTATGAGGTGTCAAAAAGAGGAAGAAGCTTGTTTATACTTCAATACGTGATGGTTAATCTGATACTGGGGCTTAATACAGGTTATGTACAGCCTTCTACACATCATAAACGTCAGAAGAGGGCTGTGTGGCCCCCAGATTAAAGTTTTAACCCTATATTGGGGAAGCCTCCCCAGATGTGGTTTCAAAGCAACATATGAGCCCAATACAAAGTATATAGGCCTTGTCCAACCCACAAGACAGCACTCAGAAGTGAAAAATCTTCACTTCCTCTACGTGGATGGTCTAGAGGACCCTTCCACCCCATTTCAGGATAAAAGGAGGCCTTTTATCTTCCAGAAAAGGACTCACCATCCTGCTCTTGAATTCCTACATAGTGAAACTGTCAAAAACAGTTATACTTTTGTAAAATAATCAGTTTACCTTAAATATTAGTGTATGATAGCTCTTATTATAGTAACCCGACTGGTAAGACTGCACCCAGGGCTATCAACAGTGCTCACCACCACTATTCAATAATAGTAAAGCCCTTATATCTCTATTTGAAACCTTTTTAACCACAATTATCCATGTCACAGTCATATTTAAAGTTATACATATTGATATTACCACCTAATAATAGACTCAGCCTGATGGCTTTTAACAATTTTAACTTTAAATTATATATAATTTAAGATTTCTTAAACTTGATTAAGCTATGATGATTCTGAAAAACTTTATTACAAGCCTGAATATGGGGATTTACCCTGTTGAAGCTTGTAATTCCTGTCTGAATTGGAGATAAACCTCCTTAAGCTTTAATTTTCAATTAGAGTCTAATGTTAAAGCTCAAATGAGGTTAAAGATCCCTTTATAAAGGAGTACAGCTATTTTTTGGCTCTTTCAGATCCAAAAAATTGGTTAACCTGGCACCTTTTGCCATTTTTTGCTTTGTCTAAACTTTTTCTGTATTTTTCCCATTTATTTTTTTGAAGACATGCCATGGAATTAAATAAGTTTCACTTGAGCTCATGAATGGCTTACAGCCTGTAAAACAAATCCTTAGCCAATTGATTAAATATACATAACACCTTAATTATAACATAATTTTTGTAAGTTTGTGTAAGTCTTATGAAGCTTCAAAATTTAGTTTAAAGAAAACAACTCAAACATTTCAAAAAAAACATGTTAAATGGAATAGGTTTACTGTCAGATTGTTAAATATTCCAGAAAAACTTAAAATAGACGTTTTTGGATCCATCCCAGGCTATTTTTAGTTTAGAATACACAAATTACATAGTAATTATAATTTTTTTATCAAAAACAAAGTTAATGTATTACATATTTTTTGTTGAAAAATAATCTGGCCATTTGATGTTTATGACTGATTGAAATTCATACAATACTATTTGTGGAGTTATGGGTATGTCATACATACCTGAAAGGCACACATCAGCTGAGAAAATTGTTGTTCAATGATTTTTCAATATGTATTCTGAGCCCCAATATTATTCAGAAACCAATATAATTAAGATCTCCTCTAGGTTAAACAATTATGACCATGTCTTCATCAATGACACAAGGAAATTATGGGGAATCCCTAGATTAATAATGGAATGGGATAGCCACTGAGACAACCACTTCAACTGAATAATGACCCAATTTTTTCTTCAAGTCTGGAGAATTTTACTTGACTGAAATTGCTTTAACCAGATTATTTTTTATGTGACTGGCTAGTCAATACCTTATTCCTCATAAAAACATCAAATGTTACTGATTATTACCATATTAGTGGAAGATAAATGACTATTATATCAGCTCCATATACCTATAATGTGATATAAAACAGAGTTCTTAATTAAACTGTAATAGGATTCACACTTATTTTAATGACAGTGGATGAACCATTCTTGAATTTCTGGAAATGAAATCATGCTCAAAGATAAATATGATAATTTGAAGGAATTATACTTAAAAGAAAATTCTTATTTGCTTTGATTACTTAAGAATATTATCAGGCTTTCTGGCAATGCTTCAAGTCCTTTTAAGCTTGTTTAAGCTTCATAATATTCTTTAAACACAGAATATTGAAATGACACCAATTTATTACATCCATAAAACAGAAATCCATTTAGGGAACTGTTGTATAAGATTTTTCATGAAATGAGAATCAATTATTGTTAGAAAAGATTAATCATGATCAAAAAATGAAGCAATTCATGAAATTTATTGTGTAATTGCTCAGTAATACATCAAAAGCTTTTTGATATTTAGTATCCAAGCCCAGATAATTGGATTTTTTTTGGATAAAATAGATTTTGAAATTCAAATTAAGGTGGAAGACCTCAGCACTTGAAATTTGAGAAAATTATATTTATAAAATGAATTGACTTTAAGAATTATATATTTGACCATTTTATTAATCCTCCATCACCCATTTTGGAAACTCAATCAACAACATGCTATAATTTCCTTCAGTGTCTGTTCAGAAAAAAAGATATTTGCTCTTGTGTGCGAATTAAAAACCTTTATTCACCTTCAAAAGTAATTTTGTTGCAGTTAGAAAAAAGAAAATCACAGAAATTCCATTTAAATTATCTTATAGGCTCAGGGATATCTTAGAGTTATACTATTGAAAAGAAGCACTATGAGATTTTCAAATACATTTTTTCAATGAAAATTTCTATAGTTAATTTGCCAAAAAAGCAAACAACTAACACCAGTATCTTGAAAGACTATTTAAAATCAAGTTTTCATTAATAGCTTTCTAGAAAATTAAAACAAATTTGGATGAAACATTTCAAAACTTTGAAGAGGGTGAGAGGATTTGACACACTAAGACCCCCAAAAGAGATCAAGACATCATGGGGCCACAAGATAGAAAAATTTATCTTATTTTGTTTTTTTTATATTAAATTTTCCAAGATTCTGGACAGGCATTTGACCTAGTTATTAATAATTGTCAGCCTGTGACTCAAACCCAGAGCACAAGCATGACAGCCAAATACCATTAACCAATGGTAAATCCAAGATACCACCAAAACATCAAACCAAGCCAAATCAGCTCAAAATGTATCAAAATAAAGAGGAAACTAACCTCTTTTCAAATATACAAGTCCAATTATCAAAGGACAAATAAGATAACAAAGTTATGCCCTCTAAAAGTTGTTGCTGAGAATAAACCTTAATTTTCACCACTCATCTGAAATACAGAGGAAGAGGCTTAACCCCAGAAAATGGGTAGTCAAATTAAAAGCTCTATATCAGGGCTATGTAATGGTACTATCCAAATTGAGCTAGCACCAGAGCTACAGAAGTTATGGCTCCAATAAGGTGAAATAAAGGTGAATAAAATAATCACCTTTCATAGAGCTTCTACAATTTTAGTGTGAGATACCCAAAGTAGGGTCATTTTGGAAAGAGAACAATCAGGGATATCTGATGGTTCCATCTATTCCCCCATATCTCATCTAGAACAAATGTTATGGGGCAAACAAGTTCCATACTGTAAGATTTGACTATGAAACTGATGATAATATTACTATTAATCAACAGTACTATGTCTGTTCTTATGAAATATGGTAATAAAATATTATTATAGCCACAATTAAATAATTCAAGAATTATTTCTTTCACGTGTTATACACTACTGGTGATTATAACAGTGAGCAGTAATTGTCTACAAGAATCAATTACAAGAAGAATTTAATAATAAAAACTTCTTTTATTAAAATAATCAAATTATTTTAATATATAATTATCTTTTGCAAGAATAATTATAAAGATAATTCTTGAAGAAAATTTAATTTTAGAGAAAAACTTTAAGAATTAAAGATAAATGACTCACTTATACTCCAAAGAACTTATTGAGAGATATAAGTAGAGAAATTTGACATAGAATTGTGGATTTAGAGGATCAAAATGATTTATAGCAGGATTACAACAATATATAGTTGGCTTCTATGATTTCACGTCTTTCTGATTGGTTGGAACATTTCAAACACTTAAGAATAGTTTAACTAATACTTACTTGTTGGTAACAATGATATAAATTGATAATAAGATGATTTGATTTGGAAAAAACAGCAAGAAGAGGCCTCTTTTAAGTCAAAAACAGCTCACAGAGGCGTGCCATGGAGAAAACTGAAAACCCAGTGAGTTAGAAAACAATAAACCCTTTTGGATTATTTATTGCATCATCTGTTGTCATGTAAGATTATCATAATTACTTAATTGATGCTTTTAGGTGACTACCAACCCCAATATGGTTAAGAATAAAAGTAGTAACATCTGTAAATCTTTTTTTATTCCAAAATAATCATTTATTTCTCAAAGCTATCAATTTTATTGGAAATTTCATCACAGGTTGTAATTACTGTGAATTTTTGAAGATTCAGTGTTTCACGTAGAATAGTCAAGAATGGACTGTAAGTAAAACTTTGAGTTTTACTAGTAGAACTGTAAGTCTTTCTGGTTATACCATAGCTAATACAGCTCTTCATTGTTTCTCAAAATTTCAGAGAGATTAATTAAGAATTGTTTTTTTAATGAATTTTTAACGTTTTTACCTCATTTCTACATAGAATAGCAAATATCATTGTTTAGCTGGTTTCTATGAGGTAAATCAATGGATACAAGTCCAAAAAGGGTTTTAATTACTCTTTTAGGGTCTATCCATTGAAATTAATTAAGAATTGACATGGTTACAGGAGTCTAAGTAGCTCTTTACGTCCTTGGCACGTCAAAATAGCAGGTTATTTGCTATTTTCTTATGATTCACTGTATTTGTAACATGGTAACAAAGTTCCCAAAGTGTTTTAGCTTACTAATTGGGCCAAGATCAGCCATGGAACCAAGCTTTGGAGCTGTCCACGCCTCTGAGGCCTCAGAAGTTGGGTACCCTGGCTCTCTTTGATGTCTTTTGCTCCCCTTGCCTATTTTTCACATCAAAATAGGAAATTAAGCTTAAAGTGAGATATCCACTATAGGTGTACCAAACATCCATGTAAGAATACGATGATATTAAGTTCCCAAAACATGCATAACACTATTCTTAGTGTATAGGTAACATGGGATTTCTCACATTCCCATTATTTTGGCATGAAATTAAGAGAAACCAAAATTTTCACAGATCTTTTATGTGGTATTGAAGTATTTTCCATATTACCACCTCAAAGAGTTAAGTTGAGATTATTCACTCTATGGAGCTACCCTAGGTAGACCTTTGTGCAGAATCCAAACCTGGCCTTAAATACATGGATTTACTTACTCAATAAAAAGTTATTCATCTTTTCTGAAATCAAAAATGATGAATTTTGGATATATGAATCCCTTATGAGTTATGCATAATTCAGAATTTATTTTTAAGATAATTGTGGCCTATTTGGGTATGTAAAATATACCTCAAGGCTCACATTCCCTCCACCAAAAAAGAAAATTGTACTTAAATTTTATCAAAGGTATGAAAAATAAAAGCCCCAAATGGGGTTAATGTCCACTGTCCAACCTCTTGACATCACTCAGATCAAGTAATTTAAAGCAAATTTATAGACATATTCAGGCTTGTGGCCTTCTTTCATGTCTAAATCTTCTTAAGAGTTTATCTGAGTCAGGTATTTCTGATTCTGCCAGCCATTCATCTTCATGGACTGGATTTCTATATCTGAAAGATATTCTCTTTGATTTTTACCCCTAAGTCTCCTTTCTTTAATGACTTTCTTTATCTTTTTGTCTTCATTCTGTTCCACTGGTGGTATAGTTAAAGGAGTTGGGTTCCTTAAAGGAAAAAATTCTATGTCAGCTGGTTTATAAGGCTTTATCAAGCTGACTGGAAAGGTGGGGTGTTTATGTTCCAATTCACCACTCAATTCCACTTGAACTGCATTGGTTCCATGTAAGGCAACAATAACAAAAGGTCCTACATAAGAATCTTTAAGTTTCCTTGGGCCTTTGATATTATTAAAATTCAAGCTTGAAACTAGAACTAAGTCCCCTACTTTGAAGTCTGGTACCTTGTGACTCTTGTCCCACTTCTGTTTTGCATAATCAAAAGCTTCATTCATACTTTCTTTTGCATGATGTTTCACTTTGTCAAGCATTAACCCAAAGCTGGAAGCTGTATGATGAATGTCAATCAAGTCTTTCCTCAGTGTGTCTGCTGGGTGTCTAGGATTCCATCCTTTTTCTAACATAGCAGGAGTTTGACCTGTAGAAGAATGGACTGATGTCTTATATGCCAATTCTAATTCAGGTATAAGAGTGCACCAGTTATGGGTAAAGCCATCTGAATCTTTGAGCTCTAACCCATAAGCACAAAATCTCCTGATCATGTCTTTTAAATTTTGAATCATCTTCTCTGCTAGCCCATCTGTTTGAGGGTGATATGCTGTAGAGAATGATAACTTAGTCCCCAACAATCTATGAAGATTGAGCCAAAGTGCAGATGTGAACTTGGAATCTCTGTCACTGATGATATTCATAAATAATCCTGTATGAGAAATAACTCTACTCCATAGAAGAAGAGCTGTATCCATAGCAGTGTCATCCTTATGACATGGTAAGAATATGGGAGTCTTGCTATATCTGTCTACAATGACTAAACAAGCATTATAGCTTTTGTCACCACTTGGAGGAAGTGCTGTGACCCAATCCATGTGAACAACTTCCCAAGGGGATTTTGTTTCTTGAATATGGATCATAAGTCCAAATTTCTTGCCTGTACTCCTGTTTGCGTTTTGACATCTGTCACAGGTATGGCAATATTCAATGGTCTCTTTTCTCCAAGATGGCCACCATGCACAGTTTTTCACTTTTTCAAGTGTTCTGTCCTCTGAAAGGTGTCCAGAGTAGATGCTATCATGGCATTCATGAAGAATGGTATTGATAAGCAATCTCCTGCATAATGTCATTACACAAGAATGTTTGGTTCTGTGGTAAATAATCCCATCAAACAATTGAAATCTTCTTTCAGAATAGGAATGTTTCCAAACTTCATCCAGTGCATTAACTAAAGATGTATATTTACAGTCTTTATCTAATAAAGAAGTCAAGATATGGAAATCCTTGTCTTGCTTATAAGATTCTCTGACCTCTCCAAAGAATTCAGTCCCAATATCAGTTATGCTAATCCCTTCAATTGGAATCTGTGTTTCAGCTTCCAAAGGTACATAAGCTGGGTTATCAGGAGTGTTGGCTAATGCCCACCTGCTAAGTCCATCAGCATTATTGTGAATGTTTCCTGCTTTGTGAACTATACTCATGTTTCCTCTATATTCTTGAATGGCTATTTGCCATCTCAACATATGTCTGTTGGGAGTTTTCATGTTAAGAAGTGATTTCATGGAATTACAGTCATTTATTACTTCAAAACCACTGCTATCAAGATAATAGTGTAAGTTCGCAAGTTCCCAAACCAAACACAAGCACTCCATTTGGCTTGCACCATATCTGGCCTCTGTTGGTTTGATTTGTCTTGATATATAACAAACTGGTCCTTCTGTAGATTTGTCATCAATGATTTGGACTTGATGTAGGGCTGCCCCTAATCCATCTCCACATGCATCAATGTACAATTTAAAAGGAATATTCCAGTCAGGAATGAGGAGTAAAGGTGCTTCTGTAAGAGCTTTCTTTATCTTCTCATAAGCTTTAATTCTCTCCTGTGTCATCTCAAATACAGTCTGGTTATCACAGATTCTATATAGTGACTTGGCTAGATTTCAAAGTCTTTCAAGTGTTGCCTATAATAGCTGGCAAGTCCAAGAAAAGACATCATTTCTTTCTTATTCTGGGGTATTGGCTTGAGTAACACTGCTTCTACTTTGTTTTTGTCAATACCCAAGCTGAAACCAGAAACAACATGTCCTAGTTCTTTAAGTTCTTCAAACCAAAATTGCATTTATTGAGTGAAATCTTCATATTCACTTCTGCAACTTTGTGAAGTACTCTTGCAAGTCTTTCAAGGTGCAAAGACCATGAATTAGAAAATATGATGATATAATCAATAGAAATGATAAGCCATTCTTCAGATAATTCTGTAGGAATGATGTTATTCATCATTCTTTGATAATGGGATGGAGCATTTTTAATTCCAAATGGCATTCTAAGATACTCATAAATACCACAGTGAGTGATAATTCTAAGTAATTTTATAGCTTTAAGCGTCAAAACATTTTGATGAAAGCCTTTCAATGCATCCATTGATGTTATATACTTGGATTTCAACAATTGAGTCAAGGTTTCTTGAATTCTAGGAATTGGATACCTATCTGGAACTGTGTAGGTATTCAATGCTCTGAAATCTCCAACCATTCTTGACTTATCATTATTCCAGGCAGTAATAACAGGTGTTGTCACTTCAACTTCCTCATTATGGCCTACTTCCCTTAGTACACCAAGTTGGATTAACTCTTGGATATGTTTCTCCAAGGATTCTCTAGCTCTGGGAATGGCTGGACAAGCTGGTCTTCTAAGTACTTGAGGATATAGTCTGTCAATATTAAGAGTAATATCAACTTCATGTCCCCTTATAGAACCTAATGGTTCATTATCAGAGGCAAATGCATTATTGTATGTGTATAACACATTATTAAGTTCATTCCTCATTTTTGATGACGATGATGGATTAATTTGTGCTTCAATAAGCTCATTAGACACAAATTCCTCCTTATAAGTTTCATTATATTTAGAAGATACCATTGATATTTGTTTTGGAATATTGGAAAAAGCAAATTTTTGTCTTTTGTTCTCTCCAATTGTGAAATATCTGTATTTATGGTTATTGATGTCAATACCATAAATATTCAAGTAATCATTTCCAAAAATGATATGCTGAGATGTGCAATTGTCCTTCACCACAATCTCAGTTTTCACTCTTATGCTTCCTGCTGGGTGTGGAAATACAAGATCAGTGTCTAATATACCCAAGGGGTACATATTGTTAATGGAACTACTACACCACACACCTTATATGGGTAATAGATGGTTTTTCCATTCAGGAAGTATAACTTGCAGATACTCTTTGCCCACACAAGTGCAAAATGCACCTGTATCTAAATTGACTTTGGCTTCAATATCATTCATCAAAACTGATGTGATACAGGATGCTCCAGCAGTATAACCTTTTCCTCTAGCAGGTTTGGTCTTACACATTCTGGCATCCTGCATATTGATCAGGGTATAGCAATCTTCACTGTGCTGTGGTAAGTTGGTATGGACCTTTGTGACCTCAAAGAAAGCTGTGATGCTTTCAATGGGATAGTCCTCCACTGGTTTGTCCTCAGAGATTGCAGAATATTGATCAGATTTTTCTTTCTCTTCAGTACAATGAAATTCTTCAATGACTTGAACTTCATTTCTTTTTGTCTTCTTGGTGCAAGTGTTGGCTAAATTTGAAGTACTTCCACATTTATGACACTTCAAGACAGGTCTTTCTGTTCTTCTATCCTCCCTGGGAATCTTTGAAACTATCTTGAATTAGATAGGGATTTCAGTCCAAGTTTTACCAATTCTTGTCCTGGTAATGATATCTTCCATTGCATTAATGTAGTCCTCTTTTGAACAGGGTTCCACACATCTTCTTTTGATAGCATGTTCCAGTTCTGCTCCACACTATCTTAATATTTTCATCTTAATCATAGTGTCAGACATATCTGTGTGTAAAGCAGATAATCTGTCTTTCTGCTTGAAGAACCAAGTAAGTGGCTTATCTTTCTCTGAGTTAAAAATGGCATTTTCAAAAGCATTTTCAATTTTAAACCTTCAAGAATTGTTGGCCCATTTGGTAATCACTTCAGACTTCCACCAAGACCAATCATGTTTCCCATGATCCATTCTCATCTTGTAATACCATTTCTTTGGATTTCTGGTAAACAGAGAGTGTAATTTTCCCACTATGATTTCATCAGGTATATGAAAGTCTTCGTGCAACATATCAATAGTTCTGATGAGCTCAATATGGTTATATTCTCATTCACCAGAGAATGTTGGTCATTCTTCCAATTTGGGAATATCTTTTTCATAGATAACATTTTCTCCTAAGAATGGGGTCAAACTTCCTTTAACAGAAAGATTTTCTTCAGTCAAAGGTGTAGAATGTCTTGGCATATGTGGTAAATAATTCTTATGAATTTGTTCTACATTTGCAATTATTTCGTTCTTTAGCTTCTGCCTTTCATTGTCACTTTTTACTAAATGTGTAGTAAACTGATTGGTATTATTAACTATTTCTAAGACATGATATTTTAGAATTTTAAGTTGATCATTCATTTCAAAAATGGAAAGATCTTCAATTTCATCATTCTGAACCTGACATATAATTTCAATTCTGTTACATGTATTGATAATTGAATTAATTCTGGAATTTGCCAATTTATACCATTCAGTATGTCTTTTGTCATTTCTTTTTAATTCACTTATGTCTGATTTAAGCTTATTTATCTTTGCATCAAATTTTCCAAGGGCTACATAAATATCAGATTGAACAAAATGTGTCTGATCTATTTTTCTTTGAAAGGTTATGTTCATCCTTTCCTGCTCTTTGGCTGTGAATTCCATCAAAGTCCTGGCCATTTTGAATACACTGTCCACAGCTGAAGGCTCCAATTTGGGGATCCTGTACCCTTGTGGGTAAGGTCTGTGCCAATTGGCTTTGACTTTGCCCTTGCTTTGATGTTTCTTGGGACCTCTCTGCTTCTTCTGATGTCCTTTGGGCTTGTCCTTGGACACTTCTGGAGCTGGTTTGGAGCTGGTAGACGCCACTGGGGCCTCTGTCTTTAAAGCTGGAGTCATTTCCAACTCTTTCTTCTGGTCTATGGATAAAAGACTTTGGTTCTTCAACCAATTCTTTATCTTTTTGACCTTGTCTTTGCAAGACAATGGGCTCCAACCTCCTAAGAGTTCTATGGTCTTCTCCTGACCCAGAAAGCTCTTGATGTGTAAGTAAGAGTTCATGGCCCCCTTCCCAAGGCTTGAACATATTGCCCACTCCTCTTCTCTGGCTGCTCTGAACCAATTTTTGTATTGGCATTGATATATTTCTATTGCTGCCACTTGAAAATGGTTCAGCCCTGGAAATATTATCATGAATCACTTCAGGCTCAGAATTCATGTCAAAATCTGTGGGTACAGACCTTGGGGAATGGGGAGCAACTCTGGCATCCTCCAAATGTGCCTTTCTTGAGGAAGACTTGGCACTTCTGGATTTGGTCTTGCCTCTTCCTTATACACATCCATCTGGTTGGACTGAATAGTTGGTTCCATTTCTGGTATGCACTGTTTTCATGTCAATTTAAAGATAAAAAGTGAAAAATATAAGATAAAAGACACACCTTTTGGTGGTAATTTATTCTTTTTTGAGTTAAATAAGGTGCCTCTTTTAGCAATTTGCACCTCAATACTGTCTTCAGATTATGCTTCTGAACATTCTGGACTAGTGATATATCTTTTACTGAGTCTGTTTCCAGCTGCACAGTATTTGATTAAAGACACTAGAAAAATTATAAAAGAGAAAAATTATTTTTTATACTTTTTAAAATATTTTTAAAGATTTTTTATAAGTTTTATATTTTTTAATATGAAAAAAATATTCTTTTTAAAGAAAAAAATTAAAATTTAATATTTTGAATGAAACTTAATTCAGAATAACTCAAAGAATAATTTTATAAATTTTTTGATGCGATAAAGCCACGTGTAAAAACAGTATAAAATTAAACCAAATTCCTCAATGAAAATGATTTCCAAAACAATTTCAAAAAAAAAAATTATTTTAAATTCAAAATGAAAGAAAAAATTATTAAATTAATATATTTTAGAACTTAAAAATATATTATTGAAGTCAAGAATATGATTAAAGCCAAGTCTATGGATAAAATCACGGCCAGGCCCCCAAATGTAAGATTTGGTAGGTATGGTGGTTTTTTAGAACACAAAAATGAAGTCTAGAATATGATTATATTCAAAATTCTGGTTACAATCATGGCCAGGCCCCCAAATGTAAGATTTGACTATGAACCTGATGATAATATTACTATTAATCAACAGTACTATGTCTGTTCTTATGAAATATAATAATAAAATATTATTGTAACCACAATTAAATAATTAAAGAATTATTTCTTTCACATGTTATACACTACTGGTGATTATAACAGTGAGCAGTAATTGTCTACAAGGATCAATAACAAGAAAAATTTAATAATAAAAACTTCTTTTATTAAAATAATAAGATTATTTTAATATATAATTATCTTTTGCAAGAATAATTATAAAGATAATTCTTGAAGAAAATTAATTTTAGAGAAAAACTTTAAGAATTAAAGATAAATGACTCACTTATACTCCAAAGAACTTATTGAAAGATATAAGTAGAGAAATTTGACATAGAATTGTGGATTTAGAGGATCAAAATGACTTATAGCAGGATTACAGCAATATATAGTTGGATTCAATGATTTCACGTCTTTCTTGTTGGTTGAAATATTTAAAACACTTAAGAATAGTTTAGCTAATACTTACTTGTTGGTAACAATGATATAAATTGATAATTAGATGATTTGATTTAGAAAAAAGAGCAAGAAGAGGCCTCTTTTAAGTCAACAACAGCTCACAGAGGTGTGCCATGGAGCAAACTGAAAACCCAGTGAGTGAGAAAACAATAAACCCTTTTGGATTATTGATTGCATCATCTGTTGTCATGTAAGATTATCATAATTACTTAATGGATGCTTTTACATGACTACCAACCCCAGTATGGTTAAGAATAAAAGGAGTAACATCTGTAAATCTTCTTTTATTCCATAATAATCATTGATTTCTCAAAGGTATCAATGTTATTGGCAATTTCATCACAGGTTGTAATAACTGTGAATTTTTGAAGATTCAGTGATTCACGTAGAATAGTCAAAAATGGACTGTAAGTAAAACTTTGAATTTTACCAGTAGAACTATAATTATTTTTGGTTGTACCATAGATAATACAGTTCTTCATTGGCCCTGAAGGTTTAAGAGAGATTCATTAAGAATTGTATTTTTAATGAATTTTTGAAGTTTATACCTCATTTCTACATAGAATTGCAAATATCAGTGTTGAACTGGTTGCTATGAGGTAAATCAATGGATACAAGTCCAAAAAAGGGTTTAATTACTCTTTTGGGTTTATTCATGGAAAATAATTAAGAATTGACATGGTTAATTTTTACCTCCTTAGCATATCAAAATAGCAGGTTATTTGCTATTTTCTTAAGATTTACAGTAGTTGTGACATGGTAAACAAGTTCCCAAAAGGTTTTAGTTTACCAATTACGCCAAGATAAGCCAAGGATCCAAGCTTTGGAGCTTTCTACATCTCAGAGGCCTCAGAAGTTGGGTACCCTGGCTCTCTTTGATGTCTTTTGTCCCCCTTGCCTGTTTTTCACGTAAAAATAGGAAATTAAGCTTAAAGTGAGATATTCACTATGGGTGTACCAGAGGTCCATGTAGGAATACCATGATATTAAGTGCTTCAAACATGCATAACACCATTCTTAGGGTATATGTAACTTGGGATTTCTCACATTCCCGTTATTTTGGCATGAAATTAAGAAAAACAAAATTTTTCACGGATCTTTTATGTGGTATTGATGATGTGGTATTGAAGTATTTTCCATATTACCACCTCAAAGAGTTAATTTGAGCTTATTCACTATATGGAGCTACCCTTGGTGAAGTTTTGTGTAGAATCCAAATCTGGCCTTAAATCCGTGGATTTACTTACTCAATAAAAAGCTATTCATCTTTTCTGAAATCAAAAATGATGAATTTTGGATATATGCATCACTTATGAGTTATGCATAATTCAGAATTTATTTTTAATATAATTGTGGCCTATTTGGGTATGTAAAATATACCTCAAGGCTCACACATCCAGACTTTGCGAAAATTGTATATCTGGATAACAAAAGTTGAACATGGCACACCTTTGACATATTGAATGTTAGCCATACCAAATGAGGTTCCATTTTTGTAGATTGTATCCAGGGATCCACAATTAAACAAAGTTGGGATCAATATCTCAAAAATGACAGATTTATTGCATTCTCAAGGTTAAAATCCCACAATTTGGCCAATAAACCTTTACTGTGGGATACGATTGCACAAGCATGATTATGAGGTGTCAAACAGACAAATAAGCATGTTTCAAATTCAATACTGGGGTCTCATACAGGTTCTGTACAGCATTCTACACGTAATACACGTTAGAAGAGGGATGTGTGGTCCACAGATTAAAATCCTCACCCTGTATTGGTGATATCTTCCCAGATGTGGTTTCAAATCCATATCTGAGACCCATACGGTGTATACAGGCATTGTGGAAACCACAATATAGTACCCAGAAGTGCAAAACTCTTCACTTCCTCTACATGGATGCTCTAGAGGGCCATTCCACCCCACTTTAGGATAAAAGGAGGCTTTTTCTCCACCAGAAAAGGTTTCCTCATCCTGTTCTTAAATTCCTACATAGTACAACTGTCAAAAACAGTTATACTCTTGGAAAACAAGTTGGTTATACTTTAACTCTTAGTATTGTAGTTCGCATTATAGTAACCCAACTGGTAAGACTGCATCCAGGGCTTTCATCAGTGCTCACCACCACTATTTCTTAATAGTAAATCCCTTTTTGCTTCACTTTCAAGCCATTATTATCATACTCAACCATTTTTGAAAGTAACTTCATGTGTCACAGTCATATTTAATCTGTAAATAGTATTATTATAACTTCATCATAGACTCAGCCTGACATTTTGCATGCCTGGCTGTGTTTTTTGACCTTTTTCATGCAAAAAGTGAGTTTTTTCTCTCATATTCATATTTTATGACATTATTGTTTCTCTTTTTCAGCATTAAATTATTAAAAAAATAATATAATACATATGTCATTATTAATTTTTTGAGGGGTATATCATTATATACCACTGTGTATTTTTCTTTTATTGCTTATTTCACATGGTTGATTATAATTCAATCACCATTATACTTATTTTTGGCATGTTTTACATATTAAAACACTCAAGGGCCAGAAATACAGTTTTTTTTTATTTCAAAATAACACCTCTTTTGCTGTCATTAACAGCATTAGAGGCATGTTTGGTAATATTGATAATTTCCATTGCCCATTACATATCCACTTCTGAGATTACACTTGTTAATCACAAGTTAATCTTTGAGATACTGGCATAAAAAAAGTATACCAGAAATCCACAAAGCTTTTTTTTGATGTGTAATTGATAATTCCAATACCACCATCATAATACAAGTGTATAATATAAAAATATATTGCCCAGAGGCCATTATCAAACATGAAAATACCATTTTCAGAAGTCTTAACTGACATAAGACCTCTTTTTTGTCTCTGATTCAGTGGAAGAGAACTTCATGCCAATTGAAACCCAGTCACAGGGCAGTACACCTGTGATATCTGCAGAAACAGAAAGCAGTTAGGGCAAAGGAAAGGGGAAAAGTGAAAGTCTCATAACAGCAAATAAGTGGACACCAATTGCCACCCAGAGGAGTAGAAAGCCATGAAGCTTTGCATCGATACAAGTTAAACTCATCTTGAAAACTTGAACAGCAAAAAATACCATAATTAACCCAGTTGTAACCTCTAAAGGCAAATTGCCAAAAGCAGTAGATATTGAATTTTTACAAAGCACAGTCAAATGTAAATACCCTAAGAACATTAAGTTGTTGACTGCTTTCATACACTGATATGTCACTTGTACACCTCAGGAACCTTGGAATCCCAAGGAAGCAGCCAGAGGACAGAGAAGCTTTGTCCAGAGCCAGAAGACCAGAAAGAAGACACCTTGGACCCAGTGGTGGATGGCAAGAAACTGAGGGAAATCATACCCACTTGGCCATTCACCTTTAAATTCAACAGAAACCTCAAACCATAGGACTGGAAGGATATGGATCAACTTCTTCAGCTCCACCAACTCCTCAAATATCTTTTCCAATGGAGCATGCACAACAATAAGTTCAACCTAGCATCACACTGGGCAGAACTTGGAGCAATTTTCCAGAAGATATGTCTCAGAGAGATCTTATTCAAAGACCTTATTCAAATCACCAAAGGATGGAATCCCACCAGGCAGTTCAGAATCCTGGAGAAGAGGGCAACCAGGATGAGGGAGAATTGATCCACTATCCAAGCTATAGAACAACAGCTCAACCAGACAGAGGCTACTCTGATTCCTTTAGGCTTACAAGGAGTAGACCAACCCAGCTCTCCAGTGGCTTCACACCATTCCAGAACCAGCAGATCAGTGGCCAAGAGTCACCATTCTTCACAATCCCAGGTAGTTTCCATGAGAAGACAAGGATACAAGGGAAAAAACAAGACATCTTTCAGCCAAAGGCAGAAAGAGTCAGACCCAATGATTCAGAAGCTGTTGAACTTGGCGAAAGAAGTACACAAGAGCCAGAAGTAGTTGTAAATACTTCTAGAATCAGTAGCCCAAATAATAGAAATATTAACCCCACTTGGAATGAACACAGTGTTGTTACACCTGAGAGTAACTTAAACAGTGATGCACTGTGGTTGCAAATGTCCCAATTTGCACAGCAAACTCAAAAGCAGTTTTCAAAACTCCAAGGAATCCATTAGAGGATGAAAAGATTAGGAGCCTCCATGGACAAAATTGTCAAAACTCTCCAAGAAAGCCATGCTAAAATGAGAAAAGCTTCTAAAGAAACCAAGAAAAGACTGAATAAAGTCTTTGAAGAACAGCACCACTACAAAAGGGACAGGGATTTTCTGGATCAAGATATAATCAAACTGTTCAATGTCTACCAAAATATGAAGCCCCAACCACAAGGCCATATTCTGGATGATCCATACCACCAACAAGAACTCAAACCAGATCCCTTATTGTTCAATAAGGCAAGGTCTCCATCTCAATACCAGGATGGAGACAATAGGTCTTATTCTGAGAAGGAAGCCTCATAAAGCTTACGGAGGCCACAAGCTGGCCCAAATTCTCTGCAACAGGAGAATATGATCACATGGAACTCATTGATGAAATTGATGGACTCTTGATAGATGTACCAAGCCTACCAGATTACTGGATCACTGGTAGATTAAATACAGTATTTAAATGGAATGCTAGTATTTGGTACATAGAAGTAAAAGAACTCCATGGTGGAAGAGTCAGATAATCCAAAAGTACAGAAATGGTACTTGGATATGACAAAAGACCATTTCATTTGAAAATGACAAGTACTCTGTGGAAAAGGATCCATATGAGTGGTGTCTTAGACAGTCTAAAATACTTAAAGCCATTGATCCCAAATGAATATTCAGATGAGGAACCACAAACTCCTTAAACAAATTCCAGGGGAACTATATCATGCAGTAAAATGCAGATTCAACCAAAGTTGCACTCTAGATGACATTGCAAACATCTTACAAGATGTAAGGAAAAGAACAAATATAGGGAAATATTCACAATTTAGAAGAAGTAGTTTCAAAGAGAAATGAGCTTTCATGGTGGACTTCAAAGACAAACCCAAATAAAGAATGGCAGAAGTGACCAAGAAGAAAAATAGCTGTCACAATTGTGGTTCAACAGACCACTATGCCAATAACTGTCCAAAGGAAAATAAAAAAGTGTATGCAATTGAGCAAGTCCCAGAGGAGGAATCCCCAACAGAGCATTCTGAATCAGACTCTATGGGTGATGCCATCAGAGAAAAAAATGATTATGATCAATACCTTAGAGAAGAATTTCTAGTGGAGTACCAAGAGGAAACACAAGTAGACATTTGGACATACAGTTAGAGGAGGGAATGGCACAGGATACTGAAAATGGAAACTTTTGTAAACACACACAAGATGAAAAAACATTCCTAGTCACACCAACTAAAGGAATGGCATATATGCATGGGACAGCCACAAAGATGACCATTTTTATTTACAATGCTCAACACCCATTGATCATTGAAAGTGGTTCACACTTCTCAATAATGGCCAAATATTATCTGAATAACCACTTTACAACCAAGGAAAAATGAATTAACAGTGCATCAGGGAAGATGAAATACATTGGGACAATTATCAAAGAGATAATTATACCCCACAGGAAAGGTAATATCAGACTCAACCCAGAGTTTGTCATGCTTGATGAAGCCCATATACAAGGATTCTTACTGGGAACAGACTAAAAAAGTATGTATGGCATTGATATTTGAAACAGTAAGAACAGGAACATTACCATAGGTTTAATTAGTTCAGAGAGGGCCAATTCAGCACCAGCCTCACCAGTAAAAAAACTTCATTTACTGAGAATTCCGAGGAAAAATAGACAAGCATTTGTCATTGATGAAGGAGCATTGGGAAAAATAAGAGGCCATGATATAGAATTAAATCTAGATGTTGAAAGACCTTATCCACCCATGCTGAGAAGACCTCCATATCCAGCAAGCCTGGAAACTAAGAAAGAAATTGAGAAACACATCAATGAGCTACTAGACATGGATGTCATCAAGAAGATAGGACACAATGAAATAGTAGAAAGCACCACTCTTGTCCTTATCACTTGGAATGATGGCAAATCTATGATGTTTGGAAATTTCAGAGCCCTAAATAACTACACAAAAGCTGATAAGTACCCTATACCAAGGATACCTCATTAAAAAGATAAAATGGCAAAAGACAGATATATAACAAAGATGGATTGTATGAAAGGCTTCCACCAGAATGAATTTAAACTAAACTCGATGAAGATACTCAGAATTATATGCCATGTGGGTATATATGAGTATACAAGGATGCCATTTTGCACCAAGAATGCACCATCCCACTTCCAGAGGATGATGGACACCATATTTCAAGAAGAAATATTAGAAGGCTGTATGATAGTATAAATTGATGACATTATTATATACTCAGAGACATGGGAAGACAACGTGGAGTACATAGACAGAGTACTAAGTAAATGCACACCAATCAATCTGAAAATTTCACTTAAGAATTGAAATTTTGGCCAACAAGAATTACTGGCACTAGGACATAAAGTCTCAGGCCTTAGTCTGGCCATAGACCAAAATAAAGTAGCAGCAGTACTGCAAAAGCCAGTACCAAAGAAAATCAAAGAAATGCAATCTTTCCTTGGGTTTGCTAGCTACTACAGAAACCACATCAAACATTTTTCTCACATAACTAGTAGTCTATACAAGTTATGCTCAAAAGATGTAGTTTTTGAAATTACCAAGGAAAGGAGAGATGCATAAGAGAGGATCAAACATGAGCTCACTAATACACCTGTCCTGATACTTCCTGACTTTGAATTACCATTAAAGATGTACACAGATGCAGCCTGTAGTCAAGGATTAGGAGAAGCCCTACACCAAAGACAAATTGTGGATGGTGAACCAAGGGAAGGGGTGATATGCTACATTTGCAGGCAGCTGAAATATTCAGAAGCTAGGTATGGAGCAACCAAGACTGAATGTCTTTGCTTAGTCTGGGCTCTAGAGAAACTCCACTATTATTTGGAGGGTGCAGTCTTTGAAGTCTACACAGACTGCACCGCCTTGAAGTCTTTACTGAACAAGAAGACTACCAATAGACACATGTTGAGGTGGCAAATAGCCATTCAAGAGTATAGGGGCAATATGACCATCATATACAAGGAAGGTAAAATTCATACCAATGCAGATGGCCTTGGCAGATGGCCACTGGATCATGTCAAAAGCAACTCCACTTATGACCCTGAAGTAGTGGCCAAGATCCCTATCTATTTCATAGAAATAGACAAGAGGGAAAACTTAAGATCTTCTGAATGAGCACCAGGAAGTGGTACCCCAGACAGTGAAGATAGTGAATCAGAAGAAACAGAAACTCTCATATTAGGGATAAGTTCCTCAGAGCTACACAATGAGTTCTTCAGTGAAGTAATGAAATCTTATGCCAAATACAAACAGTGTGGCATACTGTTGCAACTCCTTCAGCAGAAATACAGGAGCCCAGAACTGGAATCCCAGCTAGAGGAGCCCTGGTTGAGTGACTATAAGGATAACAAATTTTTCCTTATAGATGGACTACTCCATCACAGAGAGAAGCACACAAGTGCCCTCACAGTGGTGGGCAGGGACCACATATCCCTGATCATTCAGGAATTTCATGACTGCCCCTATATGTGACACATTAGTGAATACAGAACCAAAGAAAGGGTGGCAAGCACAGCTTGGTTCCCAAATGGGAGCAAGAGTTCCGAAAATATATTAAAACTTGTGAAAGATGCCAAAAGGCAAACAGAAAAAATGGAAAGAAATATGGGCTACTTTAACACATAGAAGAACCCAAACGCTCATGGGAAACTGTCAATATGGTCTAGGCCACAGGACTTGTGCCAGGAGGAAAATAAAATCTTAATGCCTGCCTAGTCATAGTTGATAGGTATAGCAAAAGTATGAGGTCCTTGCCATGTAATAAGGAGGACACAGCAATTGATACAGCTTTTTTACTTTGGAACAAAAACATAGCCACATGTGGAGTCCCAAAAATTATCATTGGTGATAGGAACCCACAATTCACTTCACAATTTTGGACCAACCTTTATGACATGCTAGGCACAAAAATGACATTTTCCATATCTTACCATCCCCAGACAGATGGCTCAGGTGAAAGGATTATCCAAAAAATGAAGAACATCATTAGAAGATTCTGTGCATATGACATGGAATATAAGGACCATGAAATGTATACTCATGACTGGGTTACACTTCTCCCAGCAGTCCAGCTAGCCTACAACACAATCCAGCACTCTACCACATGGGAGTCACCCTCACTGGTAGAAAGAGGGTGGAACCCCTTATTGCCTGTGGATCACCTGAAGAAAATCTTCTGACCATCCACCCCACAGCCAAGGACTTCCATTACATGAAGAAGAGAGCTCGCAACACAGCTGGTAAGTGCATAGCTGAAGCTAAAGAATACAACAAGCAGATGTATGACAAGACACATATGGAACCAGACTTCAAAGAAGGGGACCAAGTGTTAATGTCTACATTCACCTTGAACAATCACAAGTGACCAAAGAGAATGAGGGAGTAATTTGTGGGACCCTTTAATATCATTAAACTGATAGGAAAGAATGCAGTGGAGGCTACACTCACAGAGGAATTCTCCAGGAAAAACCCAGTATTCCCAGTGAGTCTGGTCAAACCATACTTCCAGACAGGTGAGGACAAGCTCCCATCCAGAAAGAAGATGACCAACCCACCATGAATAGAGGAAATGGAAGATTCCCCTGGACCTGTGAAGAAGATCATCAAGGCCAGGAAGATTAGACTGAATGGTAAAGACCAAAGACAGTATTTGGTCAGATTTAAAACCCAGACAGCAGAAAAAGACACATGGTTGGCAGAGGCTTCCAGACCAGATGGGAACCTTCATCTAAGGCGATTCAGGGCCTCTAGGAGGACTGAACAGTCTCATCAATGATGAGCCTTTTTTGGATGGAGGGTATGTCAGCCTATGACTCAGAACCAGATCACACGCATGACAGCCAAATACCATAAACCAATGGTAAAGCCAAGATACCACCAGAAATGGAAATGAGCCAAATCAGCTCAAAAGGTATTGAAAGAAAGAGGAAACTCACCTCCTTCCAAATATACAAGTCCGATTATCATAGGACAAATAATAACAAAATTATTCCTGCCTCAAGCTGTTGCTTAGCATAAACCTTAATTTTCACCTCTCATCTGAAGTAAAGAGGAAGAGGCTTAAACCCAGAGAATTGGTATTCAAATCAAATCTCTGAGTCAGGGCTATCCAATGGTACTATAAATTATGATCTAGCACCAAAACTACAGACGTTATGGCTAAAATAAGGTCAAATAAGGGTGAACAAAATATTCACCTCCAATCCAACTTCTACAGTTTCAGTGTGAGATGCCTAAAGTAGGGTCATTTTGGAAAGAGCACAATCAGGGATATCTGATGGTGCCATCTATTCCCCCATATCTCATCTAGAACAAACTTTAAGGGGCAAACCAGTTCCATACAGATTTTGTGAAAATGATATATCTGGATAATGGAAGTTGAACATGGCACAACATTTCTGTATTTAATTTTAACCATACCAAATGAGGAACCATGCTGTGATATTATCTAGGGCTACAAGATGAAAAATCTTTGAGCTCAAAATCCCAAAAACCTACAAGGTTATATTAGTTTTAAGGTTAAAGTGCCACAATTGGGCTGATACACCTTTCTTGTGAGATAATATCCCACAACCATTATTATGAGGTGTCAAACAGACAAAGAAGCATGTTTATACTCCAATACCTAATAGTTCATTCAATACTGGGGTCCCATACAGGTTCTGTACAGAATTTTACATGTCATACACATCAGAAGAGGACTGTGTGGTCCCCAGATGAAAATTTTCACCCTGTATTGGTGAGAACTGGCCATATGTGGTTTCAAAACTACATCTGAGCCCAATACAGTGTATACAGGCATTGTAGAAACCACAAGCCAGCACCCAGAAGTGGAAAACTCTTCACTTCCTCTATGTGGATGGTCTAGAGGGCCATTCCACCCAATTTTAGATAAAAGGAGGCCTTTTCTCCACCAGAAAAGGTTTCCTCATCCTGTTCTTAAATTCCTACATATTACAGCTGTTGGAAACAGTTATACTCTTGAAAAACAAGTCAGGTATACTTTAATTCTTAGTATTGTAGTTCTTATTATAGTAACCCAACTGGTAAGACTGCACCCAGAGCTTTCAAAAGCACTCACCACCACTATTTCTTAATAGCAAATCCCTTATGACTTTACTTTTAAACATTATCATCATCCTCAAAACTTTTCAAAGTAATTTTACCATGTCACAGTCATATTTAAAGCTGTAAATAGTATTATTATAACTTAATCATAGACTCAGCCTGACAATGATTTTACTTTAAAGGTGGGGCTGTATTTGACAGCCATAAACACCGCCAAAACCTATAAAACAGAACAAATTGTTCAATTACACCCAATTTGACCTAAATATTGGATAGAAAGGCCCCCTAAAGAAACAATTCTATCATAATTCCATAACCATCACCTATTTGATATAAAATCATACTAAACTGGTTGATGTTAGATAAACCTCATTATGCCCATGTATTGAGATGTTTATATAACATCAACTGTAAAGTTTTGGCAGAAAAGCATTATTTGACATAAAACATTGGCTTATTAAAGATCAAGATGATTAATATTCAATTTTGAATATAGAATAGAAATTTACAAAAATAAAAGAAATGCTTCATTCATGGCTTTTACACATTGCTTCACATTCTAAACATTTGTTCATGAAGTACTTGCAGCTATATTATCTGAAGAAGAATATTAATTAAGACTATACAGCCATGTGGACTTAATATTTCCTAGGGAGGTATACAACTATTATAAAATGGAATGTAAAAAACAAAAAAGAAATACATATCAAGGATATCTTAAAAAAATTGTCTGACTATTTTATGAGAAACCTTATAGAAAAAAAATCCATTGAAAGTTGAGCCCACAAAACAATATATCACTGGCTGGCCAGTCATACAAAAGCTTCTCTTCCTTTTGGAGAAAATGATTCTGAAATTCAAAGAGCCATCAACATGGATAATTTCAGGGTGAGTCTAAAAAGAAGGTATGAAAGAGTACTTACACACTTTAACCATTATGGTGAGATGTAGAGATAGGCTTAAGATATAGATTATAGTCATATTGGGGATTTACTATAGTGGATATACTTCTGGTGAGTGCTGTTGAAAGCCCAGGGTGCAAGTATTACCAGTTGGGTTACTATATTAATAGCTACAATAGTCAATACTATGTTTATACCCAGCTATTATTTCCAAGAGCAGAATTGGGGTTTCCAAGTTTTACCATGTATTGAATATAAGAGCAGAATGGAAATTTCGATTTTGGGCAGAGAAAGGGCCCTTTTTATCCGAAAGAAGGCTGGTAAGGCCTCTGGGCCTTTCCACATAGAAGGAGTGAATTTTTCCACTCCAGTGGTTTTGTTGTGGCTTATAAAGCTCTTTATGACCCTTATGAGGCCCAGATGTAGCTTTGAAACCATATCTGATCACCTTTCCCAAATACAGGGTGAAAGTTTACCTGGGATCCTCACAGACGTGTTGTAACCAGTCAGATGTGTAGAAAGCTGTACAGAATGCCTCAGTGGACCCTGTATTGGTCACACTGTGAGTTACTGAAGTAAAAACACAATCTTTGTGACTTTTAAACCTGATATTCATAGTTATAGGATAATATCCCACAGTATTGGGTTTCTTTCAATATTAAGAGATATTGAACTTAAAGCTGCCATAGCGTTGTCAGTTTTGAAGATAGATGGGTGAAAAGTGGTTCATTTTTTAGCCCTGAACAAGCTTAACACAGTGAGTAATAATGGAGGATACATTTAGCGCAATATAGAAAATTTATACATGTTTAAAATTGTATTCTTGGACTTAGGATTCCTGATACAACCTGTATTAAGTTATTATGCTTAATAACTCTTTTCTGGAAGTGGTACAATTTTATGGATGGTACTATTAATAATCTAAGGATTTGCTTTGTCTAATGAGGTCCCACTTGGGGTTTCTCACACTAAATATCACACTAAGGCTGTAGACCTTGAATGAGAGGTGAATATTATTTAAGATCTCTGACTGAGGGCTTCAGCTTTAAGACCCATTTGATGGGGTTCTGCCTCTTTCTCTAGATTTTACATGACAGGTGAAAATTAAGTTTTATGCTCAGTTCTTACTTTGATCTGGAATAATTTTGTTATTTTGTCTCTTATGTTTATGGGAGCTATATATTTGAAAAGAGGTTATTTTCCTCTTTTAATTTCATGCCATTATGCATCATTTTGGCTCAGGTCACATTTCAGTTGCTTTTGCCACTACACATGGTTTTATTGTATTTTCCTATCATAGTTGTGCTCTGTCTTTGAGTCACAGGCTGAAAGATGAATTGGTTTTGATGGTGGTATTATAAAGACATGCAAATGTATTCAAGTGTTATCCTCAATGGGTCCTCAATGCTGAATATTGTTTGTAAAAGTACTCAGAAGCCAAAATCCAAATTTCCATTCTCCTTTGGACAAGTTTCTTGTTTCCAAGAGGAGACCTTCTGTATCTAATCTACTTTGTTTTCTTCATTAGCACTAAAAAAGCTCACAATTATATCCTCAATAACAAGTGGTGGATAAAAGAAATTTTGATATTACATCAGAAGACAGTAAACTCTGATGATAAAGTCAGAATAGGATCCTAAACTACTCTGGTCCACACCAAGACCTGTTTTAGCAGTAATACATGGAAATTGAGTCCATAAATTGCATTGAATTACTTTCAAACTGCAACAGACTTTCCATAGGATAAAATAACTGACTTTTAGCCTGTGGGTCAAAACCAGAGCACAAGGATGACACCAAAATATCATAAACCAATTTTAAAGCAAGATTCCCACAAAAAAATTTTACCTGAGCTAAAATATCTCATACTTGAATCTTAAAGAATGAGGAAAGCCACCTCATTCCTAGTACACAACTTCTACAGCCATACAATAAACAATCACAACATTACTACAGCTCAAAGCCAGAACTGAGACTAAACTTTAATTTTCACCTCTCAACTACAACATAGAGAAAGAGGCAAAAACCCACAAAGCTGGGGCCTAAAATGAGGCTCTTTATGAGGGCTATTCAATGCTACCAGCCAAGATGGACTACTACCAATATTACAGGTCTTGAAGCCAATCAATGGCCCGATGAGGGTCAAAAATAAATTCCCTCTCATAAACCTTATGGAGTTTTAGTGAAAGATACTTTAGTGGGGTCTTTTTAGAAAAAGAAGAATATATCCTCTTCAATTTTTCCCTCCATAAATCTTTATCAATCCCAGAACAAAGAGTATCACAGATAATAGCACAATGAAGTATTCATCAAAAATCCAAACTACAATAATGGAAGAAAAGCCTGTACAATTTTTTCATATTAAATTCTAGTAATATCAAATGAGTATCTAATATTTGTAGAGAAACAAATGGACTCAAATTGAGTCACCTTTGAGCTCTCTGTTTTCAAAGATTACTAGGTCAGCCTGTGACTCCAAACAGAGCACCAGCATGACATCCACATACCATAAATGATTATATAGCAATTAATGAGAAAACAAAGCTTATAAGAATATGATGAAAGCGTAAAATGACCCAGTTAATAATATACAGCTCTTATACAAATAATATGAGAATTATCAAAGATATCATTATTTGCAGTTTGGATGAAAACCAAATAAGAGAAAAACATTATTTTCACCACTCATATAGCTTATGCATATTCAACTCAAAAATATTAAAATATTAACTTTTCCAAATATCTGAATGATAGCTATCTAATGGTTTTGTCCATTTTCCAGTAGCACCTCTACTTCAAAAGATACCATATTCACACCTTGAAACTCAAGAAACCCACTAAAGGTCTAAGAGGCCTTGTAAAAACCTGTACAGAAGTAAACCCTAATTAAAGATCTGAATCAGAAATTTAGTTTTGGATATCTTAGAAATCTCTATTGTCCAAGTTAGATAATACATCTAGGTTAAAAGATTTCTTATCAAAATACAGGTTTTTTTGAAAATAGTATTATAAAAGAAACCCCTGCATCTTTGCCATATAGTCAAAGATCTCTACTCAAAATTAAATCAATATGAAGAGCTAAAAACCCTTTAAAATTCTGTATAATTACAATTTTTATATCTTTCAAGCTGAAATACATATCTAGCTTGGAAGTTTTTGAAGCCACATATTGATGTACAAAAATTCATCAAAAAACTTCAAACCTTTATAGCTTTTTCTATTTTGAGGATGATGAACAGGAAGGATACTAAATCACAGAGTTCAATAAACCCTTTAATTATGTGCTCTTATTTCGCCAGTATCTGTGTGGAAGTTTTTTGTCCAAAAATGGTCTGTACCAAACCTTTGCCAACCAGTGCTGTCTCAATACCTGAGATTATGGTTTTTTACAGATTAAAACTTCCCAGAACGACTAATATTAGGCATCTAAGCACTATAGACACTGTGAGCCTTAAAGGTAATTTCATATACCCAAAAGACCACAAATATAAAAAATAACATATTAATATAAATAACATAAATTTATTTATATTATTAAAATAAAAATATAAATATAAATATAAAATTAAATTAAAAATAAAAAATAAATTACAGTTTAAAAATAAAAATACATTAAATTTTGTAAGTATAAAATTACATTTATACTTGAAAAAATGAAGTAAAAATGAAATTTTAACAAAATTGTGAAAAAATAAATAAATTTGAAAAAAGTTGAATAAAAATAATTATAAATTTTTATCCAAAAAATAAATACATGGAAATTATTTCACCATTGGATTCCTCATAAAAAATCAGGTGGGGTCACCTCTGAGTGAAATTCTTGTAACTCAATTCTAAATAAGCTTAAATTAAGTTTTTAGTATTTTCAATACAAAAGTTGAAAATACTCAAAACCTTAATTTAATTCACACCACATGTGGTGTTAACCATAAATTTTTGTGTTAAAATTGAGGTGTTGTGTTTAGTTTAGAAGTTATGAGGAATTGAAGTATATTCAATTGAATTCAATTGAAATGTCAAAATGTGCACGTGTATTACATAAGTGAACTTTGATTTACATATGAGCTGTCAATTATTACTGTATTGTACTGTACGATTGAATTGACTTACATATGTAAATTATAAGTATAATACATGATGAGGAATTAAAGGAAAAATAAATTGGAAAGATTAAATTTGGGGGGGGAAGTAACTCCAGCTCTAAGGGGGAGCTAGACCCCCAAAATCCTTGCTGACAGGCTTGGGATGTCAAAATTCACGCAAAAGTTCATCACTTTTGGCCTGGAATTGAGTTACAGGGTCTGTGGACTCAATTGATGATGAGGTTTTGATACCAACTGGGGTAGTTTTAGCTGTTGCCAAGAGGGTAAAACTACCCTCAAGATAAAACAACCATAGTAAAAACAGTTTTAACTGGTTTCTACGCCTCTTAAACACATTCTGACGTGTTTTGAAGGCTCTAGGCCTGGTATTGCTATAGGAATGGCTGATTTAAGGGTCTAAAATGGCTGAAAATTGCTGAAAATGGCTTAAACCAGCCCTTTTTGGTCTAAACCAGGGTTCAATGATGCCATAATTGGCTTTTCTGTTTTCAGACTGTTTCTCACGACTGACAAGAGTAAATTTTACTTTTGGAGTAAGAGAAATAATGGCTATAAAAGAATTTCTTCTTTGCCCCACTTTTCTCTTCATGTTAGAATCTTTTCCTTTTATTAATTAGTTTAAACACTGTTAAACCAATCAATCAAAGATTCCAACCAACATTTTTAAATCATTTTAATCCTTTTAACCACGTGAAAAAATCATTATAATCATTGTTTGTAACTCTTATAATCATTTTTACCCCTGAACCACCCCAAAAGTGAATTAAAGCATCTTTCATCACTGTAAACTTTGTCACTTTGTTTCCAAATTCACTCTGGTCACTTTTGGGCGTGTTTTCTCTTTGATATTATTTTTAAAGACTTTGTTCTTTAATTAATTGCTTGCAGTTCTTTGCTCAATTCATTCCAATTGAAATTGCTCTTGAAGAAATTTCTTTTGTAGCCTTAAAATATCTCTTGTGGAGTATTTTTTGGATAAATTTTTATTGTTGGTAAAACAATAAATTTTTATAATATTATTGTTTTATACTAATAAAGTTATAAACAAAAAAATTGGCGTGTTTTCTCTTAAAAATAATATTTCATACTATTTCTAACTGAATTTTACCTTATATGAATTTTGAGGACAGGAAAAGTACTTGATTTTTAATCAAATTTTCATATCCACACCTTACAGACACATCATAGAGATTCTGAGGGCTGAAGTTCTCTGTGACGAGCTTTTCATTCTGTATTGGTTCAGAAGGATCATTTGTGGTCCCAAAACCACAATTCTGATTTTACTGACATCATATAATATGGTGAAGAACCACAATACAGCCTCCAGAGTAGATTTTTCACTCTTCATATTTGTGAAGAGGTTACCAGCCCCTTGAAGTCCCCAAAAGGGATAAAAGAGGGCCTTTTCCTCACTAAAAAATGACATCATCATCAATTAATTAGTATCCTTATGTAGTAAAACTATCTTGTAGAATTTGTACCATTAGAATGATATAATTAAATCAATTAGTTATTGTATGAATTCTACATTCAACTTATATTAAATTATTTCAACCAAGATTCTAAGTCAATTCATTAACATTATTTTTATATGACAATGGAACCTCTTTACTTTATTTTTGATAAATTCATAAGTGTAACAGCCATTTTGCTAGCTTTTATCTACTATTTTTCAGCTACTAAATAGACTCACCCTGAAAGACTAAGTTATATTGGCTTTAAGGCTAAAATCCCACCATATCCAAAAAGCCCCGATATTGTGGGATGATGTCTCATAGTACTGAATTGAAGGTGTCAAAGGCACAAAAAAGCTTATTTTTGTTTAGATAACTCATAGTATGACTGATATGAGGTCTTTGGACATGTGCTATACAGCATTATACATATCTAACCTTTCAGAACATATGTTCAAGGTCCTCTGATGAAATCATTCACCCTGAATTGGAGAAATGTGATAATATGTGCTTTTTAAAACCACATCTGAACCCCACAAAGTCTATACAGGGTTGTGAAATCCACAAGCCCAGCCTCTGAAGCTGAAAATCGTCACTCCTTCCATTTGGCAAGGAGAAGATGTGCCTCCACAACTTCTTCACAATAGAAAGGCACCTTTCTCTTCCTCAAAAGGAAATCCCCATCCTGATATTACATCTTTACATAGTCCAATTGTTTTTAAGCCATAATAATCTTGGAAGATATCCAGGTATGCTATCATCTTAATTATTTTAGTAATTGTGAGAGTTATTTGAATGATAATTATTGCACCCAGGGCTTTCTGAAGTTCTCACCACCACTCTTCAAAAAATAATAAAGTTTTTTATTCTTCTTTTAAATAATTATAAATCTTTTTCTACATGGGACACTCAGAGGTATGTAATTGTATATACTATATCATAGGAACTAAGTAAAAAGACTGGGAAGATATGTTTTGAGCTCTTACGTTCAACCAACTCTTCAAAGACCTTTGATAATGAAGAATGGGATACAACAGATTGAACCTAGGGTTACACTGGGTAGAGCTTGGAGCAAGCTTCCAGAAGATGTGTCTCAAAGACCTCATTGAAATAACAAAAGGGTGGAAGCCCGAAATTCAGCTTAGATTCCTGAAGGAAAGGGCAGAAAACATCAGGGAAAACCAAGCCATTATCCAAGATATAGAAGAGCAAGGGAGCCAGAAAGAGTATCATCTTATTGATTCAGAAGAAAAAAGAGTGATTAATAAACACAACTCCCCAATGACCTCAAACCACTCAGAGTACAAGAGTCACCATTCTTCACAATCACAGGAAATTTCCATGAGAAGACAAGGAGCCAAGGTCAATGAGAAGATTCAGCTCAACCAGAGGCAGAAGGAATCAGACCCAATCATCTAGAAGTTGTGAGCTTAGGGAAGGAAGTAAACAAAAACACAAGATAGGTCTAAATACTTCTCAGAGGGTTAGAAAACCTATAGTTAGAAATGACATCCTAACTCAAAATGAGCATAATGTTTTTACCACTGAGAGTACAATAAGAAGTCATACTCTATGGATAGAAATGTCCCAGTTTTAATAATAGAATCAGAAATAGATTGATAAAATCTAAAGGTATATTAACATATTGCAAGAATTAAATACCTTTCAAACTGAAATTATCAACCCACTCCAAGGTGATTAAAGTAACATAGCTTGAGCCTAAGAAAAAACACAAGACCAGACCAAGTCCAAGTGAGACAAAATTACTCCAACAGAGACATGAGATTTATCAAACAAAATGTTGAGTATCTAGGCCATTATATTAACAAACTCTTCAATTTACTCCCAAATAACACCCACAGGGACAGGGTGACAATCACTACAATATACCTACACAATTGAAGCAGGGAACATGAAACTGAGTTCCAAACTGGAGAATAGTAATAGGTCACCATGAAAGTACCAAGATGGAGGAAACATGACTTATTCATAATAGAAAGCATTCAAAAAACTTCCAGAAGCCACAAGATTGCCAAAATTCTCAGGTGTAGGGGAAAATGATCATATTCAACTCATTTACTATATTGATGAAATATTCATTAATTTCCCACAGATACCAGACTTCTGGCTCAAAGCTAGGCCAAATAAGATATTCAGAGGCTTTGAGCCTTGAGGTATATTTTACAAACCCCAAATAGGTCACAAGTATCTCAAAAATAAATTCTGAACTATGAATAACCCATAAGTCATGCATATATTCAAAATTCATAATTTTTGATTCCATAAAAGATGAATAACTTTTTATGGAGTAAGTAAATCCACGGATTTAAGGCCAGATTTGAATTCTACACAAAACTTCACCTAGGGTAGCTCCATAGAGTGAATAAGCTTAAATCAACTATTTGAGGTGGTAATATGGAAAATATTTCGATACCACATCACCAATACCACATAAAAGATCTGTGAAAATTTTTGTTTTTCTCAACTTTACGCCAAAATAATGGGAATGTGAGAGATACCATGTTACATATACACTAAGAGTAGTGTTAAGCATTTTTGTGGCACTTAACACACCCATAGTGGATATCTCACTTCAAGCCTAAATTTCTATTTTGACGTAAAAAATAGTCAAGGGGGACAAAAGACATCAAAGAGAGCCAGGGTACCCAACTTCTGAGGACTCTGAGGCGTGGAAAGCTCTAAATCTTGGATCGATTGCTGATGTTGGCCCAGTTAGTATTCTAAAACCTTTTGGAAACTTTGTTACCAAGTCAAAACTTCATTATATCATAAGAAAATAGCAAATGAGCAGCTATTTTGCCATCCCAAGGAGATAAAGAGGAACTTAGACACCTGTAACCATGTCAATTCTTAATGACTTGCCATTGATAAACACCAAGAGAGTAGTTAAAACCCTTTTTGGACTATTATCCATTAATTTACCTCATAGAAACCAGCCATATGGTGCTATTTGCAATGCTACGCACCAATGAGGTAAAAACTTCAAAAATTCATTAAAAATACAATTCTTAATGAATATTTCTGAAACCTTCAGGACCAATTGAGAACTTTATAGTTCATATAAAAACCAGAAATATTCATATTGTTATAAGTAAAATTGAAAGCTTTACTTACAGTCCATTTTTTATGAGTCCAGGTGAAACACTGAATCTTTATAAATTCACATAAAAGGCACTCTGTGATGAAATTTCCAATAACATTAATAGCTTTGAGGAATCAATTCTTGATCTATAATAAAATAATACTTACAGTTGTTATGTCTTTTTTTCTTAACCATAAATGGGTTGGTAGTCACGTAAAAGCTTCAATTAGGTAGTTATGATAATCTTATGTGACAACAGATGATGCAATCAATCATCCAAAACATTTTATTGCTTTCAGTTTGCTCCATGGCATGCCTGTGTGAGCTTTTGTTGACTTAAAAGAGGCCTCCTCTTGCTGTTTTTATCCAAATCATCACATTATTCAATTATACATTTATTACCAACAAGTATTAGTTAAATCTTTTCTTGAGTGTTTTAATATTTCAGAATCAATAAGGAAAACGTAAAATAATAGAAATAAACTATATATTGTTGTAATCTTGTTATAAATCAATTTTGATCCTTTAAATCCACAATTTCCCATCAAATTCCTCTGCTATTATCTTTAATAAGTTCTTTGGAGTATTAGTGAGTGTTTTTGTTTTAATTCTTGAAGTTTTTCTCTAGTAATAGTTTTCTTCAAGAGTTATATTTAGAATTATTCTTATAAAAGATAATTATATATTAAAATAATTTTATTATTAAATACTTCTTGTAATTGATTCTTGTAGACAATTACTGCTTACTGTTATAATCACTAGTAGTGTATAAGAAGTAAAAGAAATAACTCAGTAATTAATTATTTCATTTTGGTTATAATAATTTTTATTATTATATTTCATAAGAACAGTCATAGTAATGCTGATTAATAGTAATATTATCAACGGTTTCATAGACACATCTTACATTTGGGGGCCTGGCCGTGTTTTTTGAACCTTGTACCCTTAATTAATATATTTTTAAGCTGTCAAATATATCAATTCACTTATTTTTTTTCTTTCAATTCAAAGTTCAAATTATTTTTATTTTTGAGATTGTCTTAAAATCTTACCCATTGAGGAATTTGGTTTAATTTAATACTGTTTAAACATGTGGCTTTTTCACATCCAAAAACTTATAAAATTATTCTTTGAGTTACTCTGAATTAATCTTGATTCAAAATCTTAAATTTCAATTTTTTTTTCTTTAAAAAGAATAATTTCTTTAATATTAAAAAATAAAAACTTATAAAAAATCTTAAAACATATTTTAAACATATTAAAAATAATTTTCTATTATCAAATTTTTTCTCTAATTTCTTTAATCAAATACTGTGCAGCTGGTAACAGACTAAGTAAAAGATACATTTCCAGTCCACAATCTGAAGACAGTATTGAAGTGAAAGTTGTTAAAAGAGGAACTTTATTTAACACAGAACAAGGCAAACAACCACCAAAAGGTGTGTGTTTTCTGTTTTCAATTCTTATTTTATCTTGAATTGATGTAAAAAATAGACCATACCACAAATCAAAGCAGGTATTCAGTCCAACCAGACAAACCTGGACAAGGAAGAGGTAATACCAGAGCAAGATCTGCAAAATCTTCCTCACAAAAGACACATCTGGAGGATTCCAGAGCTTCCCCCCATTCCCCAAGGTCTGTACCAACAAAGTTTGATGTGAACTCTGAGCCTAAACTAATTGAAGATAATAATTTAAGGGCTGAACCACTTTCAAGTGGCAGCCATACAATTATATCAGTCCCAATACAGAAATTTGTTCAGAGCAGCAAAAGACGAGGAGTGGGAAATATGCCCAAGCCTTTGGCAGGGGGCCATGAACTCCTACTTACACATCAAGAGCTTTCTGGGTCAGGAGAAGACCATAGAGCTCCTAGGAGGGTTGAGCCCATTTTCTTCCAAAGACAAGGTCAAAAAGATAAAGAATTGGTTGAAGAACCAAAGTCTTTTATCTGTAGACCAGAAGAAGGAATTGGAAACTACCCCAGCTTTCACCAGGGCGAATCTTGCGTCAATCGTCGGCAATTGACTTCACGTTGCACCGCTGTCAGTATAAAATCTTGCTTCAGTCGCGTTAGTGTCACTTCATAGTCACTGGATTTAGTGGGTCACGTCACGTCAGCATCAAGACAACGTCAATCGTCACATGTGTCAAATGAGAATGTCACTCAAAGCCCAAACCCATTTCAACACTATTCACAATGTTTGGGTAATTTCACCTCATTGGCTTCCGCATCCCCACTTAATCCGCCCCGACGCTTCGCATGCTTACGCGCCGGCACACCCTCCAGATGAGACTCCAACACTGCCCCCCATCTCCGTCCTCACCACTCCTTACGCTTTCACACCCCCTCCCTTACCATCTTTATGCTCACGTGGTGCACTCCCGACATCACTTATCCTTACGCTCACTAAAGTGCCCTCCCGATATGCTCCCGACACTGCTTACCATCCTTACGCTTGCGCAGTGCACTCCCGACATGCTCCCGACACCACTTATCCTTACGCTTGAGTAGTTCCCTCCCGAAATGCTCCCGACACTGCTTATCCTTACGCTTGTGTAGTGCCCTCCCGACACTGCTTACCATCCTTATGCTCGTGGAGTGCACTCCCGACATGCTCCCGACACCACTTATCCTTACGCTTGTGTAGTGCCCTCCCGACACCACTTATCCTTACGCTTGTGTGGTGCCCTCCCGACATGCTCCCGACACCACTTATCCTTACGCTCGCGGAGTGCCTCTCAACATGCTCCCGACACGACTTATCCTTACGCTTCCGTACTACATACATAGTGTACGGTGGCTTGTTGGCGTACACGATGAAGGCAATCGCCAAAATATGCTGAGTGGCCTTCTCTGCCAACAGGACCTAAGGGGAAATTGGTCAGTATATTCACAATGTTGTGGTTAGGGTTTAAATCATGAGACTCACAAATTAAAACCTAATAAGTGGACTATTTAAGACAAGAGAATTGTGTCTCCTGTTTCGCCGACAAAACCATTTTATATCATATCATTCAAATGGAACACTTTGCTTAGTCCTTACCTCATGAGCATTGAATAGTTCAAAAGTTGACTTTAGTAGGTTTCTCACTAGTCAACTTCATTCAATTTCTCACAGGGAAGTGATTTCATTTGCATGATATGAAATAATTTGCAAAACATCGCCTCCTTCAATTTCCCGACAAATCGCATTTTGCAAATGCGATTATTTTACTTGCACCTTTTTTCTTGAATTTGGATATTTTTATTCAAAAATTTTCAAACAAGTTATCAATCAACTCGTCACCATCTATTTGCTTAATAAACTACCTCCGCTATGGCCCAAACCCCGGGAAATTCAACTGAATTCAATGAACGACCAACTTCAGCCCCAGAGAGTGGAAGTGAAATCTCTGATATCGCCAGTAGGCGTGATTTAGGCATTGAAGTAGAGAGCCAGTCACATGAAGATAATCAAGATCCACCAGTTCTTCCAGAATGTGAGTATGCATCCATCTTGAATATTTCTAATCTCCCAAAACCTGATATTGTGTCATAGCCTTTATTTCAGGTCAGCCTCCAAGCTCTCAGAAACCGAATTTTAAAAGTTATGAGAAGGAAAAGACTTTTGAACCTTGTGCACCGACAGAAGATGATGGGCAAGATGATGTAATTTTCATTGGGGAGGTGGAAATTATATCCAAGGAACAATTTGTCTCCAACATTGCTCAAACAATCCCAAGGCTCGAAAAAATCCAAAATGATAGTAAAATTCCTGATTATGTGCATCAAAGGATTGCTGAAGCCATGAGCCTGCTCAAAATGGATTTGAACCATAAGTCCATTACTAATTCAAAACAAAATTGATATCAATAGCTGCTTACAATATATGGGGAGGTGTGGAGGTGGGAGAATCTCTACCTGAAGGATCTTGTGTCGTAATTGGATTTCCAGGCAAAGGATTAGGAAAAAGACCAAATATACATGCGACCAAAAAAACAAACAAAAAACGCCGTACCTTTGAAGCCGCAAACAATTCTTGCTATCAAGGTCATGAAATTATCAATGTTGAAGGGGACCATATTGATAATCAACCTCCGCATACTGAACCCCCGCCAATACTCAATGAAACAATCCATGATGAAGCTCCACATACTGAAAGCCCCCCCATACCCAATGAAACAATGCATGATGCAACCCCTCCCGCCTCTCCTCGGAATATTCAAGCCTTTCAAGAAAGGGAAACAATTAAAAATGATACAATGGGACGAGATATGACTGATATAGTTCCTGACCCTGAGCCCAAAGTGTCATCGTCTGCTAATTTTCAAGGAATATTTTTATCCCGCATGGAAGAGTTTGCAGGCGTTTTGAATTATCATTCCAATATTACTCTACAATCATGGAAAAGGGGGCTTGATAATATCAATAGTATTTACAAAAATTGATGGGACAATTCACCAACAAAAGATGCTCATACATTCCTGCCTGTTGGTATTAAGGTGATCAGTAACCGAGAGCTTAAAATGTCGGCCTGGCTGGAGGACCTTGAGATGGCAGGTGAGTTTTATCTTTGTGCATGATACATGTTTATTGGCTGTTGACTGGTGATATAAATTGCAATATACAGGGTTAGATTTTTTTAAGCCAACCGAAACAGAAGCGTTTTTTGATCACAACATTTGGAATCTCAAATCGATGAAGGAATCAGCTAAACCTCCAGAGAAGCTCCCAAAATCTGAACACTCCTTCTTCAAAATGGTTCAGAGCCTTCTTTACCCCGCCAATCCAGTTAAACATTTTTGGGCAAATGTTATGTTTGAATCCATCAGTTGAGTCTCATACAATGTGGTTGCACCCAAACCATATGTTGCACCAACATCAAATTTGACCGATCCTCTTGGACTCGAACGGGGAGCAGTTGAATACCTTGCCTCCTGCTTGAGTAAATCGAAGCAACGTGCAACCCAACTCAGCATTGAAGGTGGCGGGGCTGACAATGAGATATCCACAAAGCCGCACAAGAACCTGGAGGATCTAATGGATACAGTTATCCATTTGATGATTGCGTACAACATGGTACGTGCACATACAAAGGTCGAAGTTAATGGCATCAAAGGTAAACTCACGAACTCAAAAAAAAATGAGGCCATCAAAGATCTTTTGGCATGTCACAAGAATCTCGGAATAAATCGAATTTGCTATGGTATATTAGCGGCATTCTGTGCGGCGGGGGTTTGTGGTTTGATGGTATGCTCAGATGACTGGAGAACAAGCTCAGTTAAAGGGGCTTTATCACTAATTGACATTTCCGCAAAACTTTCAGAGGGTAAAAATCTAGTGGAGCCAGTGTGGCTACGTACTAATAAGTATATATGTAATTTACTGAATAAAAGTTTCTTCTCATCAGAGTCTTTTAACCCCACTGTACCTCTTAGATTTGAATTTGCACGATGCTTAGTATTAGACTTTGGTGATGCCTGGGTGGCAAAACGCGGTCTTGGTTCAAGTGATGAGGTCACCTTGACGGTACCCAGGTCAGCTAAACTCACAACCAGGATTGACCCGTTTTAGATTAGCTTTGTACTAGATAGATTGTAATTTAATTTTGCAAAGTGATTTATGAATTTAATAATCATGACTTCCTATCCTACTACTGCCCGGATGCCACAGTCTGAGTACCAATAATAATTGTACGGCGGCATGCCTCCGTACATCATTGCAAAGACTCCGACAAGACACAAGCTGAGTCAGGCGTTGTGCCCGCGAGTAGCACACGCGGGGGCATTGCGGGAAGTCGCGTTTATCACTTCCCGCCAGCCCATAATAGGCCAAAGGTTCCTGTGTCTTTCAAGAGGACTAGGATAGCTAAGGATCTGCAGCAGGATGCATATTGCATTTGCGTGTGCTTGCAATATTCCAAATGATGGATTGGAAAGTGATTGCATGGGAACATCAATATGTAAAATTGAATAATGCACTATCCACTGCAATTTTCAGGTTCAGGTATTTGAGATCGCGAATTTGCCAGGGTCAGGTGTGATCTTTCTCTTTAGCCACAATCAAAAAAGATTCATCAACCGCAATTCAATTTAGGTGATATTAATAAATCAGTAATCATTCGGTTTCATTTCATTTTCTGCTGAAAGCATGCCATTCAGGAAAAAAGGAAAAGAGCGTAAAAGGGAACTCGCGAGAAAGCGTCGGGCTGAGGAAGGAAAGTGTGAGTTGCTCGCTTAATCTCAGTGTATATATATAGATATATATATATGCTTCCACATTTATGTGGCACCCTCATTGGGCCCCACGGAAGAACATTGGCTTTAGTCGGTTCAGATTGTGTCAATGTCATGTGGGCTCCAACAGGGAAGTCAAAGGATGTGTACCAAAGAAAGCTCCTTGGAAGTATCTGATATCTTGTGTGCTTCAACACATAGTGATCCCGCAACCACTTGGGAATAGTAGCAGATCCCAAAAGACAAATGAGCGCAAAACTACCCGAATGAATAGGTTGTTTTCCTCCTCTCGCCCAACAGCACAAATATCAATGCCAGTATCAGCAAATATCACCCCAAGTGAAATTCGGAGGGTTGTAGATGTCAATCAGATCAAACGCATTCACTTTGGCCGTGTGGCAATTTTCTCTTCAACCAGATTACTCATTGCCCTTGTTGAATTCCGACCATTCACAACAATGAGTGAAGTCGAGGTCAATCAATGGGATGAATTATCACAATTCTTATTTTGCAAAAAGAGATTCACCGACCCGGTTGCAACCAATGGAGCATTACTGGAGGGATTTATGTTTGCGATTGGGTGGCGCAAATGCAGCACCAAGAATGAACAATTTGGTCTGTATGGAAGTGTTGGGAAAATTGAAAACACAAAAGATGAATGGCAGAACCGAGGTCCCAATCTTAGCTCGGTGGGTTGCATTCTAGTTCAATCCTTACGATATGTTGGGGATAATTTATTTGAGAAGATTCAAAATTTCTATAATTAATTGGGTGTTCCGTCTTTTGATAAAGTCAACTATGAAGGCAATATTCCGGCAAATCAGGGTGCATTTGAGTTCACTTCCGCACTCACTCTCACCATGAATGGATTCAAAAACACACCTCATGTTGATAAGGATGCATCGCTGTATGCTTCGGGATGGTGGTTTCAAGCTGATAAGCAGACCGGCCAAATTCAAAGAGATGCGTCAAAGCGGTGTACAGGTGGAAAATTGATTTTCCCAAAGGAGCATTTTTGGATTGATCTATCCGCATGTCATGGGCTCATTCAGGTAGTGTGGGCCAGTAGTACATTTGTTCATTATACTGATCCAGCACAGGACAACGAAAGCACAACACTAGTGGGTATGTCCGCACAATGCTCAAGCAGGTTAGCAAAAACAATGCGGCAAAAAAACCATGGCTATTATGAGATTGGCGAGAGAGCGGGCTATCAAATCAGGGATGGTAATACAATCTCATGCCGATTCAAATAATGAGGAGATTTGCATGTGTGTTGGGTAAGTAATGGTGGGGTAAGGCAGAGGACAATATACACCAGGATTGGATGGATTCGAGTGCGGGAGATGGGGTGTCTCACATGAAAAAGGGGTGAAGTGGATTATGTACGGTGGAATGCCATCGTACATCTGTCCTGGTTTGTTGCTATTGTCCAGGATGCCAATGCTTCACACGTGAATCCTTATGCTTGTGCAGGTTCCGACAATGCTAAAAGTTTGTTACGCCTATGCGGGGTGCCGACGCTACACACGCCAATCCTTACGCCTGTGCAGGCTCCCAGAAATTTACACGCCAATCCTGACGCTTGTGAAGGTTCCCAAAAATGCTCAAAATTCCTTACGCCTGTACAGGCTTCCGGCAATTCACATGCCAATCCTTACGCTTGTGAAGGTTCCCCACAATGCTGGAAATTTCTTGGCCTGTGCAGGATCCCAAGAATTCACACACCAATTCTTACGCCTGTGCAGGCTCCCAAAAAATCATACGGCAATCCTTATGCTTGTGAAGGGTCCCAAAAATGCTAAAAATTCTTTAGGCCTGTACAGGCTTGCGACGATTCACACGCCAATCCTTACGCTTGGGAAGGTTGCCAACAATGCTGACAAATTCTTACGCCTGTGCAAGCTCCCAACAATTCACACGCCAATCCTTATGCCTGTGCAGCCTCCCAACAAGTCACACGCCAATCCTTACGCTTGTGAAGGTTCCAGACAATTTAAATAATTCAATAAATGAGTAAGATTAATAGCGTGTGACCATAGGAAAGGCCATGTTTCACAAATCTGGAGTGGATTGCTCACATGCGGGAAGCTCCCGCTTTTTTACAGTTAAGAATGGATATGGCTCTAAACCATGGAAGAAGAGAATATACGAGAGGATAACGGCAACTATTGGCGCATTTTGAGAAAAAGAGGTTCACGAAAACAAATACTCACTCAAACTCTTGGTGGGGAACTTATAAAAATTTTTCTCACACAAAACGATATGTGAACCATTGAGGAAAATATAATTTCACGTGAGCAAAGAATGTAATAGAAATTGAACATAACAATAATTGGAGACAAATAATTTATTTAAAAGAAAGTATTACAAATAATAAAAAGAGGAAATCATCACATTTTTTTTTAAATTTTTATTTTTCTAAGAATTTCGAGACTATCCCGGTGATGTCCTCCTTTGGATAAGCCTCCAGTGCCTGGGCAAGGAGGGAGTTTAGTTCCTCCCGGAATTCCCGGTGCATCTCATTTCGATGAGTGGCATCCACAAAAGGAATCATGTGGAGCAAGCGGCAATGCTTCAACAAGATTCAGTTGATCGATTCGTGGACGATGGCTCGAGGAATCATTAGGGTTGGTTGCAGGTTGGTGAATTCCTGGCGAGCATCATCGTGGGAATGAGAGGAGCTTGGCACCAGGGGGGAGGACGAGTTTGGGTTCTCGGGGGCAATGGGAGGGAGATCCTGGGAAGGAACCGGGGTAGGAGTGGAGGGAGGGGGAAGATGGTGGAGTCGGTGAAGAAGAAGGGGGAGGGAGAGGGGGATGGGGCAATCCGAGGGGCGTATCGTCGATGATGATTATCGAGTGAGGAGTGGCAGGACAATCTGGAGACGGTCGAAGAAAAAATGAGGAAAAGTGGATATGGATCAAAGAGAGAGAAGGGGTGACTTACCATAAGGTTCCTCCGTGGATTGCGTAGGAGCCACCTCAGGTTCTGGCTCACAAGTCGTATTGTCCTCAGGTGGTTGGGACGATGGACTGGGGCCAGGAATAGGTGGCTCTTTGGTTTGGGAGGGTTCTAAAAAAGGAGTAAGAGTCAGTTCACTTGACTCCAAAGTGAAAGTGAAAATGAAATGAAACTTTGGCTGCTTACGGCGGAATAATTCCTCAGACCATCGGGTGCCACTTGGGCCTGGAGTGGGTTGCCGGGGGGTTTGCTTGCGAGGCAAACTAGGAACGGGAGAGTCATGTCGGGGGGGATTTGGGGGGTTTTGTTCTATGAGTAATGGAAAAAAGTCAGTATGATTGCGTGAAGAGAAAGAAAACTTACTTTGGCGTTTGAATCCCATCGGTGACAAGACATGGTGACAATCAGCCCAAGCTCGAATGTCCTCTTGCCATCGCCATCCTTCATCGGCCGGATAATCACTTTGCTCCGGTCGAGGAGTGAAGTGACCATCGGATGGTGGCCTAGGAGGGGGAGTGGACAAATCGATACTGGAGGGGACAGGGCTAATTGTCCGGAATCGTTCCCGTTGGCATGTTTGGGGGCCCGGCGTCCATTCACGCTCGGAAATGGTTTCATCATCGTCGACCACAAAGGAGTCCTCGCGAGGGCATCTTGGGCGGGCACTGCTCTGGCCTCGTGGTCAGAAGGGGCGGACAACGAACAAACATTTCTTGTGTGCTTGTCGGCAAGCATCACAAGCGTCGTTCGTCGTCAAGGAACGAATGCAGGGGATACCCCGCTTGGTGCATAAAGTGCACGACATCTAAAAACAAAACAATTGAGGTTAGTAACTGCATACAAAGTAACCAATCAAGAGAAAAAATGCAGACGTATGATGAATTATAAATTTAAAACGGAAACAAAATAATAACGCTCTAGTCCGAAGTTTTTAAAAGTCTGGAAAAGAGTTGTGAAGAAAAGTAAGTATTAATATTGGTACATAACGTTGACAAAAGTTAAAAAAAGAGGTAACGCACGAGGTGGATAGAAGGGAGGTTCTGAAAGGATCAGAAGAAGAAACAAACAGGCAAAAGGAAGGGGAGTGGGTTTAGTGGAGTGCGAAAGACAAAAGTAGAAAGGCAGGAAGACCAAGGGGAATATGCACAAGAAGGACAAACGCGTGTGAGGTTGAACGAAGTGGAGCGGGTGAGAAAGAAAGTGAAGGGCGTGTCGTGTGAAGATGGTCTTTTATACCATGGTGAAGCTGAGACGATCTCAGCAGTTGCAGCACCCGCAAAAGGCTCAGCTTCAAGGCGTGTGGGCAAAATTGAAGCTGAGTCTCACCAAATGCTGCAACTGAGAAGTGAAATGCTTGCGTGAGGCAGAACAACAATGGGATTCTGGCTGAGTATTGCTTTTAATTGAATTGTCAAGCTCAGTCAAATCCCCTTTGTTTCCTCAAATAGCCACCCGATCACCCAAGAGGGTGGTCGTGAGGCCCTTGTTGAATGTGCATTCAACGTGCAATGCACAAGTGACCCATGCAGAAATGCACCCGGTGCATTTGGTCACAAGTGACCGTGGGGAGATTACCAACCGTATAGCCTGGTCATATTGTTTGAACAAAGGGGGGGCTGTAAGACAAGTGAATACAGCGTGAGCTTGCCTTGACCCATTGCTCAGGTTTGCTTTCAGGTCATAATTGAAATGCTCAGTGGCTGAACATTTTAATTGCACAGTAATTGAACAATTGATATAACAATATCAAATGCACCGCTGAGTATTGCAATTTATTGAATTGTCAAGCTGAGTCAAATCCCCTTTGTTTCTTTAAATAGCCACCCGATCACCCAGGAGGGTGGTCGTGAGGCCCTTGTTGAATGTGCATGGTGGGTGCAATGCACAAGTGACCCATGCAGAAATGCACCCAGTGCATTTGGTCACAAGTGACCACGGCAAGATCACCGGCCGTAGGGCCTGGTGATAGTCTTTGAACAAAGGGGGGCTGTAAGACAAGTGAATACAGCGTGAGCTTGCCTCAACCCATTGCTCAGGTTTGCTTTCGGGTCATAATTGAAATGCTCAGTGGCTGAACATTTTAATTGCACAGTTATTGAACTATTGATATAACAATATGAAATGCACCATGCTGAGCCATTGCTCAGTCGTTTTTGTATGCCCACAATCTGAGCATTTGGCACAGCATCGGGTGACATTTCAGCCAGGTGCAGCATTTCACACGCTTTGGTGAAGTGCTCCAAACTGAGCCTTCCAATGAACTATTGCAAAAAAAGTTCATTCCATGGCTTTACTGAGCACTTTCACACGGTGCTTTTGACCATGACATGCTCAGCTTGCGTGTGCGAATCGGGTGAAATGCAATGCTGAGCATGTGGCACATGAGCTACGTATATGCAAGCGATCGGAAGGTGCATGCACATTTGCTATATGCATGCAGGCTCAAGTAGTATTACACCTTCCTAATCTGTACAGCCAACACTGTAGTACGCAGTACACCTTTGTAAATGTATGCTGCGGGGCAGAGAAAAAGCTGTTCAGCAATGTAACATGCAATCACGTCAAGCCATTGAGTCATATATCTCAACTGCATCCCTTTGGTGCACCTTTTTGGCAAGCTCTGCCTAACAATGGCATAGACGCGGGTGTAATCCGAGTTAATGAAAGTGGGTCATAATGGGATGACTTATTATTTGGGTAATACACAAACAGTGGATTCACTCCAGTGCCATTGTTGGGGCAAACAATGACTGGCCCTGCTTGTTCATTGTGCGTGCTCATTGTCAGGCAGCCACCCGCTTTCATACGCACCCCCCAACGGGTCATACACAGGCAACTTTCACACGCCTGGAAGACATTTTACTGCCAGTGTTCGGACCGGCTAGTTTCTTGGTGGGGTGGTCAGCTTTACTGCAGACGCTCACCTCCTTGCGCGTGGAAACCTGATGCCAATCAGTGTGGATTTGCTTCAGCCTCATCCACATTAGAATAATCCCAGCCTATGATTGCTGAGGCTGGTTATGTTTGCGTGGGTATCTCCCACCGCAGTTAATTTTCTTCACGTTCTCACACGCCCCGCGCAAGTTGTGGCACCTGGCTTGCAGCCAGAAATTCCCTTGGGTGGGTGGCCTCTTTCGCTGGAGTTTTGTACACGCGTGAGGCAAAGACGCTGATGCCAATCTCGGTGGATTAGTACCCGCCTCAAACGCAATAGGGGTGAATGTATATAGGAATCACGGCTCACGGCTGGCGCCCCCTTTGATCATCCCACACATTCCCCCCTGGAAGCCCAGTAGGCATCAGTCAGCAAAAAACTGCAGGCCAAACCAAAGTCATGTTCGGTGGCATGCCACTGAACCTATCTCACCCGCCCACACACAAACATCCCCACAGTGAGCTTGCCCTTTGAAACGGCCAACCTTGCCCAGTAGGTCCCTGTGCAACAATTAACCTGGGGAAGATATATATGCATCCATGTTCGCTGTCACACCAGCGAACATGACTGCATGCCTCTAATATGCCCTCCACAATAAGTTGCTACAACCCACCCAATTTTGGATATTCTAATGTCAACCTTGTTCCACCAAAGGTTTTGTACCTTGCTGCAGATCCAGCAGTCATATCGGTGCACCCACATTTTGGCCACCTTGCCTTGATATATGCCCCAAATCGGATACGAAAATTAAGAGCCCAAGAGGCCCACCCCCATCAAGACCATGCACGTAACCACAGGCCATCCCCCCTTGACCCCATTGCTGCCTCTCATATAAGTTCCCCACCTGCGCCTATTTGTCTTCATTCCGTTTAGCTAACCCCTCCCAATCATATAATTTCCAACTGTTGCCAAATAATTTAAAATAGCCATCATGTCAAGCCCTTCACAACCACTTTGCATTTGGATGATTAATATTCGTATTCAAATAAATAGTGATATAGCCTTAAATCCTGAGGATTCCCACTTAGCTTCTTGGATTATCATATGGCACAATCAACACAACATATTTGTTTATCTCCCCAATCACCAGCATGCTATTGGCTCTCTACCTGGAACCCTTTCCAAAATGTTGATACCATTCCTTGGGGCACCAAAAATGTTCATGCACTGTGGTCCTGGTGGGGCATGGATTGAAAATTGCCAATCCAATCCTTCTCAAATATTATTTGTTGAGGGAGTATTTATGACTGATGCAAATGATCCCTCCTCATCTCAGAAACCCAATCTAGCATTGATGTTCTTCACATGGTATCCAAACATTTTATTCATAATGGAAAGCTTTTGAACACAAGATTTCAAGCTTAAAATGCCCAAAGAATATGACTGTAATACTCATAGTCAATGTCAACTCTTCACTCCGACATTTCCCGCTTCAAGCTTGACACCAGTTTCATATCCTGCTGTTTCATCATTGATTTCCAAGCAAAAACTGATACAATTACCCAGTGGATCAGACCTCCCCATGATGACCCCGCCCCATGCCATTATTCAAACCCCCCTCCTCCCTCATCAAAAGACCGGACTAGCTTTTCTCTGGGATCGAGAAATCCCCAATGGCCAATCAGCCTGTAACCTTTGGGCCACCTCACCCCCAGGATCCACTTTCAATGCCAGGCACATCATTACAAACAGGGTCGTTAGCTCATTTGAATCCCTTTCGACCAATACCCCTCTTGGAGGACTGCTCGCGGATGATATGGGATTAGGTAAAACCATTCAGGCCATTGCTCTAATTGGTACCTCCAAGGAGCCGATGATTGCAAACCCCCATCGCTCCACGCCCACCATGATCATCTGCCCCCCTTGCTTAATTACCAACTGGCAATCAGAAATATCCAAGCATGCTCAGGCTGGAGCGCTGCATTCCAAAATCTACCATGGTCCCACTTGTCACTCATTATCCAAAGCCAACATCTTAAAATATGATATCATCATCACTTCTTACAATACTATCACCCAAGAATTTAAGCAAACCAATACCTCTACATCATTCATTTTTCAAATCAATTGGCATCGTATAATTTTGGATGAAGCACAGTGAGTGTCTGATCTTAAATGATTCAAATTACCTTTTATATCCAATAACCCTTGCTCCATCTTATAGCTATATTTGCTCTCAATACACTGCCACTCACCATGCCATTAATAGCCTCCTTTCATCCCGTTGAATATGCTTAACGGGCACACCTATTGACAACACCATTTATGACCTTTTGGGCATAATATCATTCATCACTCAACCCCAGAGCGCCGATCAAGATAACTGGTCACCATTCATCCTGAGTAGTCTTTCCAAAGGTTGCAATGATATCTTGCATTTGGCATTGCGGCATTTAAGTTTGCGCCACACCAAAACCACACATCTCGAATCCCTCCCCACTATTAGCCATAATTATGAGCTGCTCCCACTCAACCCGACCATGCAGCAAGAATATTCCATATTATATGAAGAATTCCTATCATCCAAAAGCAAAGGACCAGGAGAATTTTTCAGAAATATTAATAAGCTGTGAATATGTTGTAACCATCACATCATGCTTAACACAATTGCGGAGGCGGATTTGGAAGACCCCGAGGGCAGGAGCACTCAGGATAAATCCCCAACAATCACACGAACTATTGTGGATGTGGAAACATGCATGATGAGTAGTAAAATTGCACACCTCCTACAAAGCTTAATGAAGAACAAACAAACAAGGTGTGGTCCAACCAAATCGGTGGTTTATACCCAATGGACCCAATTTCTAGATTTGTGCGTTAATTCTAATATGCATCCATTACCAATTGAATCCATCTGAGTTTTTCATATTGTAGAATTGGTATTGCACTTGCCCATCACTCTATCCTTTCAGCACAAATTGATGGAAGAATTACAGCACAAGCACAGGAGAAGGCACTGGAGAATTTCTTCAATAATCCTGAATGTGAAGTACTGATTGCATCCATTGCCGCAGCTGGAACTGGCCTCAATATAGCTTGTGCTAATATGATCTATTTAATGGTGAGGGGACCCACAAAATTCTGCCCTGATTTGCATCCCCTGACATCCACATTTTGAGGAGCCAAATTGGAACCCAGCCATTGAGGCTCAGGCTGTTGATTGACTCCATCGTATTGGCCAACAACAACCTGTAAAGGTCATCCACTATACCACTCCTCATTCAGTTGAGGTCAACATGCAGAAGCTACCTTTCAAGCTCATCTTTGACCCTGATTGTATTGCTATTCTAAAATCCTTCCTTATGGGAATGCCATATTCCAATCACCAATAGGTCCAAGAAAAGAAAAAATCATTAACTGTGTGAGCCTTACTGATATTATATAATTTGTGTTTGACCAAGTTGATAACACCTTCTCACCCTGGCACAGGTCCACAATTATGAAAACCATGAGTTGGATCGAACTCCTTCAATATTTCCTCAATGAAAATGAGCAATAGAGTCTTATTTCGAAGGGAGACGGTGATACATTCCAATTCATATTGTCTATATTCTGACATATTTAGCAAGTTGTTGCATCTTCAAGAAATAATACTCAGATTGTATTACACCTGCACAAATAATTCACAAAATGTTAATTTGTAACGGTGCTATACATTTATATTACTAAGTTATTGCAGAGCATCACCATTTGGCCTAATAACTGGCATGTCAAGTATCTTGAGGGCGCTAGTCTGCATCTTACTACAGCCTTTCAGCCAATCTTGATCAAATAGCTGAAATGATAAGCCTTCCGGAATATCACCATCATCTGTCGATCGTAATTCTGGCAATCTATCAATAGTTTTTTTACCCTTTTTTTTAATGCGATTAAAAAACTCTATGTCTCGATCCATTTTTAATAACAATTCATTAAATAACTGGGAGCGCCAGCGTAATCCCACTTTGCGGTAAACTTGACGGCCATTTTCCAGTACCTCCTCAGTATCTGAACATACTTGAGGGTCATTGAATTGTGATGCTAGGATGGGAAATTTAGCCGTATCACACCATTCACGACGGCGCTCACAGGTCTGCACATAATGAAGTAGATCATCATCAGTCTTTGCTCACAATGAAGAAGAGATACATTAACTAACCCTTTGACGAATCTTCGCGAGCTTTTGATTCTCCTTCTTTTTAACCAAATACTTGGCATCCTTTTGAATAGACTTCCATTCTCTTTTCAAATAAGTGAAATATCGCTCCATTAAGGCCACCACGACCCCATAGTTATTATGATCCTTGTTCCAACAGTAATGATGATACTCGGTGCTGACCAGTGCGAGACGGAATGTACGGTAAAACACCATAGACATCAGCTCATTGAACGGATGTTGCCATGAGCTCTCCCAGTCCCAAGTGAATCGCTTTAGTCCTAACTTGTGGAGCTCATTTTCGCAGTAGCTTTGGAAACCCTGAGACTGAACCTGTGTTGATGGCTCATTGAAAACATCCTTGGGGACATATCCGAGATGACCAGCCACTTGAATTGCAATTTCATGCTCTTCTGTGCTTGGTGGTGCTGGTAGTGAGGAAAAATCCTTATCCCTAACTTTGAGTAGGAACAGGCAATGTGCATGTACTTCTGATCTCATTCCATGGACATTCTCTGAAGGTCTGCTTTCAGCCATTTTTGTTGCTCCTTCTGGCTTGCACGTTTTGCCATATTGTGAGCTTTACAAGCCTGGTTCCTTTGCTGTCTGACCTCGGATTGTTCAAGCATACTCTGGGCAAGGGGCATTTGAGGATGGGTGAACTCATTATTTGACTGAGTGCCATGCTCATGCGCCGTGAAATTGTCACTCCTTGGTTCCTCATTTGTTTCTATTTGAGTCGGAGACATGTTCTCATCCTCATCATCCACCATTTTTTCTCTTGATGAACTGGCATGAGCTGTTCTTGGTTTGGAGGCATATGGATGATGACGTCCAGTGACTTTCTCTTTATGGACCAGAGGTGAAGATGCATACAGTTCATCACCTGCCATGCACATCATTAGTTAACACATCGAAAAATTAATGAAGACTGGTCATACTCACAATCTTCAATTGGCTCCTGAGATCGGACTTACTTGCCTTTAGGTGCCATATCTAACCCATGAAACAAACATATCAAATGGTGAAAAAGGTTATACTCCGAAATTAAAATGACTTACTTTGATTAAGCGTCAATCCTGGATTTCCCTCCGACATACCACTCCAAGTTACATTCTCCAATGGTCTTTTTTTCCGCCCCCCATCCACGCGCCTTTCATCACCCACATGAAACTAAGATCCTGATGGAATATTGAGGGTTGGCTGTTTACTTTGGCCAAAGGGATCCTGGGATGCGACTGGATTCCCACCGGGATTAAGGAGGAACTCACGTGGAAATTTTGATTGGGGATTAGTGTGTGATTAGATTTGAGGTGTGCCATCTGGCCCCTGAGACACATGCGTTTGTGTATTAGTGGGATTCGGGGGAATTGGAGTTACAGAAATATTTGGGATCGACCAAGTGCTTGAAGTTGGAGCCTTTGGATTGCCCACATCAATGTTAAGACCTGATACATTCATTGAGGATGCGATAGGGGTTGTGAGAGGAATGTTGGGACTCAATGGTGACTGTGTTTGAACATATTCTATGCTAGATTCACTATTTGAGTCATGAACAGAACCTGAACGGGATTTATGTTACTTGAAAGATGACATAAGGGCCGAAAAAGTACACTAATATTTTTAACTAGATAAAACACCTCAGTATTATGATAAAATAGAGTGATATGAGATGAAATATTTTCAAATTTAGAATAGAGAAATTCTATGAATAGTTGGAACTAAGTGTTGCGTGGAAGTCCAATAAGCCTCTTTTTAGGAGAATCCTCCCTGCCTCCTCTTGAGCTCCTCCGCTTTTATTGGAAACCACCCGGCACGGCCTACCACCATATAATGTAATATTTCCTTGATCTCAAAGGGGACCCATCATCCATAAGTAATCATATTTGGTAACATTTCCACCTCCCCATTGTCACATTTTGTGAATTATCCAAACTGCCAATATATGCATTGAAATTCCACAGCATTGTACATCTGAGAAGGGGTATATTCATGAAGGATTTACCCACAAAAGAGACATCACCTTTTCAAGAAAGGCGAGACAATCCAAATAACATTCCAACCGATTAAAAGCCTGCTGCACTCAAACCAAATACCAAGACTTTAGCTGCACTCCAACCCCTTATGTAATAGAGTTATATTGTTCTGTCTGTAATAAGGTTTAAGCCATGTACAATGGCGTGCCAGCGTACATGGTTTGAATGTCAATCCCCTCAAATCAATGTTGACACATCCCTATTGGAACACCCCTCAAGGGTCAAAACCGCAGTATTGCCATGTGTAAATAAAATAGAATATGTATGAGCATTGATCAGCATGGCATTTTACCCAATTAAACACCTAACCAATTCCGCCATCCAGATGAGACATGTTACACTCCATCAGCTGCAGCTCACGCACCATTACAAATGGGATAAAATTCTCAGATGGCTCAAATCATCTCCCCCTTCATAAATAATCACTCAAATCTTTTTCCAATTAATAACACTCCTAAACACTTTCACACCAGCCATAGATATTTATACACAAACCAACCGTACTCCCAATTCCTGCAACAATGACAACCCGCCGCTATTCCTCAATGCGTATATGCATGTGTCAACACTGCTCAACTCAAACACACTCTTCCCCTGAGGGTGATAGGCCTGGAGTCGCCTTCACACCTTTCCAATATAAACAGCACATTAAAAAGCTCAAATCAACCATTGCACCCAAATCTCTTCCAAACATCCCTACTTCTGCATCAGGATCTGAGTGCCCACAACTTCTTTTGGATCAAATATCCCCAGCTTATTATTCACCATTGACCCAAAGCAGCTTCTCCACAGCACCGGGGCTAAATTCAATTGCACAGAAACCATACAGCAGCAGTCAAACCCTTCCTCCACAAGACCTTGGAATGATAATATCTGCCATTCTATCATTAAGGTATAATATACCCCGTCGGGCTTCACGCATTCTCAACCCCGCCCTAAACCTGCTGATCAAGTCCAGCATCTCAAGCTCGGGTGGTCCCCCCATTCCTGCATTCCATATACCTCAAGATCTGAGTACCATATTTGAACATCTCTGATTGGAGCCAGTGATTCAAAACTATATATGTTGTCCTCAATGTTTCTCTCTTAATGGCCTTACTGAATCAGTCACAACTGACCAACCCCACTGTCAACGCCATAATGACCCAAATGATCATTATCCCCCTTGCACACAATCATTAGGCAAATTCATCTATTCATTTGAACGCCACACCCAAAACACAACCAACATGAAGCAAACATTTTTATCAACAAAACATTTCATTTATCAACCATTCAAAAATTGGCTTGCCAGATTTCTCCAGCGGGCTGGAGTTATGGACATTCTGCATCAACATCAACAATCCCAAACTCCCGAAGATTCCCCAAAACGTGACGTCTGGGATGGATTGGTCTGGAGACGCTTCACTGGCACTAGAAATATCCATGACCCCCCATTCATGTCCATTCCTGGTGCATTGGCCTTCTCCATTTATGTGGACTGGTTTAATGCACATGGAAAGTCCACCTGGTTGGCCAGCATTGGACCTATCATGCTTATTTGTCTTAATCTCCCCCCAAGTGAAAGATTGAAGCCAGAGAATGTCTATGTTGCAGGAATCATCCCTGGTCCAAAGGAGCCAACTTCCCTTAAATTGAATTATTTATTAATGCCACTCATCAAGGAGCTCGAAGAGCTATGGCAAGGTTACCATTTTTCACCCACCTCCACAGGTCCTTCAGGATCCTTTATCCGTGTTGCCATTCTCACAGCCATTGTGGATGTGGTTGCCATGCGCAAGCTTACTGGATTTATTTCCCATTCAGGCAACCACTTTTGTAATTTTTGCACCATTCACAAAGCTCAAATTGAAGAAATTGGTCCTCAATTTCACTACACAGGCTCATATCAAAATCATAAATCAACCATTGCCAAATGGCTTCGGGCAACCCCACAACAAAGACAAGCAATTTTCTCTGAGTATGGAGTGCGATATTCAATTTTAGAAGACCTTCCGTATTGGGATGCAACCAGAATGGTTAATCTTGACATAATGCATAATTTAATACTGGGAATTTTGAAGGATCATGCAACTTTCAAATTGTGCATTCCAGAGTCCAAATCAAAAATTTACCTCAGGTCCAACAGGAAATCCAATGACACCAACAGTTCAGACTCAGATTCCATCACCTCCAACAGCTCTCTTGATAAAATCACATTGAGAGAGGCCCGCTCCCTGAGAAGAGACGCAGCAAAAATAATAAATGAGCCACTCCCCACTACTTCCACCCAAAAAACTACTTCCCAATGCCCACCCCTCACACGGAACATCCATCTAGTGGTTCTGCGGAGATTCCTTCATTTGATGCCAATTACATCCCCACTTCTGAAATCGCCTCTGAATTGGATATCACTGCACTGAGTGATCACCAGATCAAGGGTGAGGCTCTGGAGCATCTCCGTCAAATCATATCTGAGATGATAATTCCCTCATCATGGACAAGAGTACCTCACAACATGGGTTCCCCCTCTCATGGTAGCTTAAAAACCGCTGAATGGGCTCTTTTATATAAGGTCTATATTCCATTTTTAATGCTCAGTCAACAGATGTCATTAGATGTACACCAATCCACGAAGATTCAAAGAAAAATGGGTCAGTCAGAAGAACTTGCAAATGAACTAACCAAGAATACATTCCATTTGACTAGTGCTATCAACATTGCCACAAGTTGGACTGTTTCAATAGGAGATGCGACTGCATTTGCTGAACATTGGAAAAAATTCCGCCATTCCAATCAACTCCTGTTCCCAAAACAGAAAAGTAAACCAAATCATCATTTTTCTGATCATATTCCCGAACTCTTCCAACGTTGGGGCCCAGCACAAGCCTCAGCCACATGGGGTTATGAGCGCTTGATTGGAGTATTTGCAAAAATGCCAACAAATAACAAAATATGTACGTCAATTAATAAGATCAATATATTCACATTGATTAAACACCTGAACTGAATAAGATTAACTTCTTGCAACTCTGAATAGATGATATAGATAAAACCTTACTTCAACATATCTGTCGATGTTCCAACCTTTCCGTTCTCCTGAAATCCCCATCCGTGCCATGTGAAATAAAACAGCTTTTCGAATCACAGCCACCTTCCCTGTTCAATGACCATAAACATAACAAACCATCCCGCCATGACCAAGAAAATTATGATTGCCTGGTTGAGTACTTACAGAATTTTCATGCAACAAGGGAAATAGTTGATTGGATCAGCTTAGACACTACCGTGCAATCCACAAGTCCTCCCACTTCAAGGATTGTCTCACCTTGGTATTTTCCAGTTTCAAACATTAATATTGGGAACAATATATTTTCAACTGAATCCAAAAATGTCAGCAACAGTGTGATATGTTTTCTGAGGGGCAACTCACGACGATTTGGTATTATTAATAGCATTTTTAAAGTCTCTGAGCCATCTAGCATACTGAACAATAACTTTCTGATCTCAAAAACTTTGAAGATTTATGTGAATTTCTTACCAGATTGGACGCATCTGAATATTTATAAAGCTGTTGGTTTTGATGATGGACACTTGATTATATCTGAAGAAGAAATAGAAGGTAACTGTGGATTGTATGATAGCAAAGTTCTGTCATGTGGACTGCTTGTAATGATAAAGCCGTTATTTCATGAAATTTAGTCTACAGAAATGCAAATCTCTCAGATTCATTAGCAATTTTGCTAGTGAAATAACTGCCTCAAAATTTAGTGACAGAGACATGCCAATGTGACAAGCAAAGCCCATTATTTCACATTGCCACAAAGAACTTACTATTTTGACATTGGGTACAGTGTGAATAAGCCAAGTTCAATGATCAAATGACCCACACACTCACCTTTAACAGCATCCAAAATTTCTAACTGCGCCATCATCATGTTGGAAGGGGAAGCGGCCCTTGCGCACCCGCATGCGCACACGCAAGCGCACCCGCACACGCACACGCGGTATTGTGCGGCGGGCTCTACCAGTGTCACCTGCAAAACGACAATCCCGCTCAGGCGGAGTCCTTCTATGGATGACCTGGTGAAGTCAAACCCCCCCCCTACATAAAGACTGGCTGAAGGACCTCTTTGATGTGTGTTTGTGCAAACAGGCGGGGCTTGTGTAATTTTTACCAACCATTGGACAGTTGCGGGATGATCAGGTGGTGAGGAATCTGAGTTGAAGGCACAGGGGAACCAATATTGGTGGATGTCACAGGATTTGGTGTAAGACAAGAGTAGGACGTGTGCTCGACATTCGCTTGATTTTCGCTTGACGTGAGCTCGACTTTTATCCTGCTTGACATTTACTTGACGTGAAGTCAATCGCCGACGATTGACACAAGATTCGCCCTGGTGTTTGGAAGAAGGCCCAGTGGCATCTACAAGTTCCAAACCAGCTCCAGAAGCATCCAAAGGGCCTCAGAAGAAGAAAGAAGGTTCCAGGAACCATCAGGGCAAGGGCAAAGGCAAAGAAAATTTGCACAGACCTTACCAACAAGGGTGCAGGATCCCCAAATTGAAGCCTTCAGCCATGGACAGTGTCTTCAATATGGCCAGGACTCTTATGGAATTCACAGCCAAAGAGCAGGAAAGGATGAACAGGACCTTTCCACACAAATAAAAGATGAAATAAAATTTGTTAAATCTAGTATTGATGTAGAACTTGGTATGTTTGATGCAAAGTTAAATAAAATAACATCAGATATAAGTGAATTAAAAAGAAATTACAAAACCTATACTGAGTGGTATAAGTTGACAAATGTCAAACTTGATTCAATTACTAGTACATGTGACAGAATTGAAAAGAAATGTCAATTACAAAATGATGAGATGGAAGATATTTTCATTTACCACATCATTGAACAACTGGCAATTCTGTGAAGTCATGTTTTGGAAATAATTGATAATACTGTCAGCCTGTGACTCAAAACCAAAGCACAAGCATGACAGCCAGCTACCATAAATCAATGGTAGAGCTAAGATACAACCAAAACATGGATCTGAGCCAAATCAGCTCATAAGGTATCAAATGAAAGAGGAAACTCACCCTTTTCCAGAGATACAAGTCCCATCACCATAGGACAAAGAATAACAGAGTTATTCCTGCTCAAAGTTGTTGCTGGGCATAAACCTTAATTTTCACCTCTCATCTGAAATACAGAGTAAGAGGCTTAACCCCATCAAATGGGTATTCAAAATGAAGCTCTAAGTCAGGGATATCCAATAGTACCAGCCAAACTGAGCTAGCACCATCATTACTCAAGTTATGGCCAAATTCATACTAAATAAGGGTTAATAAAACATTCACCTCTCATCTAGCTTCTACAGTTTTAGTGTGAGATACCTAAAGTGGGGTTGTCTTGGAAAGCCCACAATCAGGGCTATCTGATGGTTTGATTCATTTGCCCATATCTCAAATATAACAAAAGTTATAGGGCAAACAAGCCCAATACAGCTTTTGCCTAAACCCGTGCACATGTACAAAATTCTTGTACATGGGATAACTTTGTCATATTTAATGATAACCATATCAAATAAGGTATCATTGTGTAGAACGCATACAGGGATAAGCAATGAACCAATTGTGAGGTTGATATCTCAAAAACTGACAAAGGTATGGCTGTTTTAAGGTCAAAGTCCCACAGTTTGGTCAATACAGCCCTACCATGGGATAATATCCCATAACCATGACTATGAGGTGTCAAACTGACAAAGAAGCTTGGTTTTACCTCAATACCTCATAGCTCATTCAATACTGGGGTCCCATACAGGTTCTGTACAGCATTCTACAAGTCATACACATCAGAATCAAGCTGTGCGGTCCCCAGATGAAATTCTTCACCCTGTATTAGTGAAAACTGCCCAGATGTGGTTTCAAAACCACATCTGAGACCTATACAGGCTATACAGGCCTTGTGAAACCCACAAGCCAGTTCTTTTCAGTGAAAAATCTTCACTTCCTCTACGTGGAAAAGTCTAGAAGCCTTTTCACCCCATTTTAGGATAAAAAGGGGCCTTTTCACAGCCAGAAAAGGCTTCCTCATCCTTCTCTTGAATTACTACATAGTATAACTGTCAAAAACAGTTATAATCATAGAAATAATCAGGTTATAATTCAAATTTAAGTATTGTAGCTCTTATTATAGTAATCCAACTGGTAAGACTGCACCCAGGGTTTTCAGTAGCGCTCACCACCACTATTCTTCAATAGTAAAACCCTTTTATCTCAATAATAAACCTTCATTATATTTTAATACCCTTATTTTTGTTATTTATAGCTGTGTCACAGTCATATTTACATTGTAATTAGCCTATTTACTGCTTCATCATAGACTCAGCCTGACAAATACCAATCAGTTTGCCACACATTTGGCAAAAAGTGACAGTAAAAGGCATAAGTTAAAGAATTAAATCGTTGCAGATGTGGAGCAAATTCATATAGATTATGAACCACACATGCCAAGACATTCTACACCTTTGACTGAAGCAAAATATTCTGTAAAAGGAAGTTTGACCCCATTTTTAGGAGAAAATCCTATCTGTGTAAAAGATATTCCCAAGCTAGAAGAATGGCTAACATTCTCCAGTGAAGGAGAATACAATAATATTTAGTTCATCAGAATAATTGACATGTTTCAAGAGGATTCTCACATACCTGATGAAATCAAAGTGGGAAAGCTACACTCCTTGTTTACCAGCACTGCAAAGAAATGGTATTACAAAATGAGACAAGATCATGGTAAACATGATTGGCCTTGGTGGAAGTATGAAATAATAACCAAATGGGCTAACAATTCTTGGAGATTTAAAATGGAAAATTCTCTTGAAAGTGCAATTTTAACTCAGAAAAAGATAAACCACTTCTTTGGTTCCTCAAACAGAACAAAAGATTATCTGCCTTACACCCAGATATGTATGACTCTATGATTAATATGAAATTATTAAGAGAATGTGGAAGAGAGCTAGGTCATTCTATCAAGTGCAGATGTGTAGAACCCTGGCCAACAGAAGACTACATCAATTCCATGGAAGATATCCTTACTAGAACAAGAATTTGTAAAACCTGGACTAGAGTCCCTATGGAATCCAAAATGGTCTCTAAAACTTCCAGAGAAGATAAGAGGCCTGAAAGACCTGTCTTGAAGTCTCATAAATGTGGAAGAACTTCAAATTTGGCCAACACTTGCACCAAAAAGACAAATATTAATGAATTTCAAGTTATTGAAGAAGCTCAGTGTACTGAAGAGAAAGAAGAATATGACTTAGATTCTGCAGTCTCTGAGAATACACCAGTAGAGGACTATCCCATTGAAATATTTACGGCTTTCTTTGAGGTCACAGAAGTCCATACTCACTTGCCACAGTACAGTGAGGATTGTCATAACCTGATCAATATCCAGGATTCCAGAATGTGTAAAACCAAACCTGATAGAGGTAAAGGATACACTTCTGGAGTATCTTGTATCACATCAATCCTGATGAATGATATTGAAGCAAAAAGTAAATTTGGATACAGGGGCATTTTGTACTTGTTTAGGGAAAGATTATCTTCAAGCCATACTTCCTGGATGGAAGAACCACTTATTACCAATATAAGGTGTACAGTTTAGTAGTGCCAGTAATAATATGTACCCTATGAGCATATGGGACACTAATTTGTATTTCAACATCCAGCAGGAAGTTTAAGAATGAAAACTGAGATAGTAGTAATGGATGATTTCACATCTCATCACATCATTCTTGGAAATGATTACTCAAAAATTTTTGGTATTGACATCAATAACCATAAAGACAGATACTTCACAATTGGAGAAAATAAAAGACAAAAATTTGCTTTTTCCAATACGCCAAAGCAAATATCTATAATATCTTCTGTTAAATATAATTATAAAAAATAATTTGTGGCTAATCCACTGGTTGAAGCACAAATTAATCCATAATTATCAGCCAAAATGCGCCATGCTCTTATTAATGTATTATACACATATAAGAATTACTTTGCTTCTGATGATGAACCACTAGGCATTATTAAAGGGGATGAAGTTGATATTACTCTTAATATTGACAGACCATAACCTCCAGTACTTAGAAGATCAGCTTATCCAGCCAGTCCCAGAGCTAGAGAAGCATTGGAAAACATATACAAGAGTTGATCCAGCTTGGTGTACTAAGGAATGTAGGCCATAATGAAGAAGTAGAAGTGACAACACCTGTTATTATTTCTTGGCATAATGATGAATCAAGGATGGTTGGAGATTTTAGAGCATTGAATACCTACACATTTCCAGATAGGTATCCAATTCTTAGAATTCAAGAAACTTTGACCCAACTGTCTAAAGCCAAGTATATAACATCAATGGATGCATTAAAAGGCTTTCATCAAAAAATTTTTATGCCCAAAACTAGGAAATAACTTAGAATTATGACTCACTGTGGTATTTATGAGTATCTTAGAATGCCATTTGGTATCAAGAATGCACCATCCCATGATCAAATAATGATTAATACCATCTTCCCCACAGAATTATCTGAAGGATGTCTTATCATTTATATTGATGATATCATCATATGTTCTGACTCATGGTCTTTGCACCTTGAAAGACTTGCAAGAGTACTTGACAAGCTTACAGTAGTGAATATGAAGATTTCACTCAAGAAATGTAGCTTTGCCTTTTAAGAACTTAAAGGTTTAGGAAATATTGTTTCTGGTTTAAGCTTGGGTATTTACAAAAATAAAGTGGCAGCAGTTTTACCTAAGCCAATACCCCAGAATAAGAAGGAAATGATTTCTTTTCTTGAATTTTCCAGCTATTTCAGGCAACACCTGAAAGACTTTTCAATTCTAGCAAAGTCACTCTATCGAATCTGTGATCAACAGACAGAATTTGAAATGCCACAGGAAAGAATGAATGCTTATGAGAAGATAAGGAAAGCTCTTACAGAAACACATTTACTCCTCATGCCTGACTGGAATATACCTTTTAAATTTTACATTGATGCATGTGAAGATGGATTAGGGGAAGCCCTACATCAGGTCCAAATTATTGATGACAAACCTACAGAGGGACAAATTTGATACATCTCAAGAAAAATCAAACTAACAGAAGACAGATAGGCTGAAAGCCAGATGGAGTGCGTATGTTTGGTATAGGCACTTGAGAAACTAAACTATTATCTTGATGGTATTGTTTTTGAAGTGATAACTGACTGTAATGCCATGAAATCACTTCTTTACATGAGAACTCCCAACAGACACATGTTGAGATTGCAAATAGCCATTCAATAATATAGAGGTAACATTACTATAGTTCATAAAGCAGGAAACATTCACAAGAATGCTGATGGACTGAGCAGGTGGGAATTAGTCAATACTCCTGATAACCCAGCTTATGTACCTTTGGAAGCAGAACCACAGATTCCAATTAAAGGAAGTAACATAACTTATATTGGGACTGAATTCTTTGAAGAAGTAAGAGAATCTTATAAGCAGGACAAGAATCACTATATCTTGACTTCCTTGTTAGATAAAGACTACAAAGATCCATCTTTGCTCAATGCACTGGATGAAGCTTGGAAGAATTCCTATTATGAAGGAAGATTTCACTTGTTTGATGGGATAATTTACCATAGAACCAAACATTCTTGTGTAATTAAATTCTGTAGCATAATTCTTATAAATACCATTATTCATGAATGCCATGATATCATCTACTCTGGACACCTGTCAGGAGACAGAACACTTTAAAAATTTATTAACTGTGCATGGTGGCCATCTTGGAAAAAAGAAACCATTTAATATTGCCATACCTGTGATAGATGCCAAAAAGCAACCAGGAGTACAGGCAAGAAATTCGGACTGATGATTCATATTAAAGAACCAAAATTCCTTTGGGAAGTTATTCACATGGATTGGGTCACAGCACGTCCTCCAAGTGGTGACAAAAGTTATAATCCATTTTTAGTCATTTTAGACAGATATAGCAAAACTCCCATATTCTTACCATGTCATAAAGATGACACTGCTATTGATACAGCTCTTCTTCTATGGAGTAGAGTTATTTCCCATACAGGATTATTTGAAAATATCAAAAGTGACAGAGATCCCAAGTTCACATCTGCACTTTGGAACAATCTTCACAGATTGTTTGGGACTAAGTTATCATTCTCAACAGCATATCACCCTCAAACAGATGGACTAGCAGAGAGAATGATTAAAACTTTAGAGGACATTATCAGGAGATTCTGTGCTTATGGATTAGAATTCAAAACCTCAGATGGATTTACCCATGACTGGTGCACTTTAATACCTGCATTAGACTGGCATATAAGACATCAGTCCATTCTTCTACAGGCCAAACTCCTTCTATGTTAGAAAAAGGATGGAATCCAAGACTCCCAGAAGACACACTTAAGAAAGACTTGATTGACATTCATCATACAGCTTTGAGATTCAAGATAATACTTGATAAAGTGAAACATCATGCAAAAGAAAGTATGAATGAAGCTTTTGACTATGCAAAACAGAAGTGGGACAAGAGTCACAAAGTACCAGACTTCAAAGTAGGGGACTTAGTTCTAGCATCAACCTTGAATTTTAATAATAACAAAGGCCCAAAAAAACTTAAAGATTCTTATGTAGGACCTTTTGTTATTGTTTCCTTACATGGAATCAATGCATTTCAAGTGTAATGGAGTGGTTAATTAGAAAATAAACACCTCACCTTTCCAGTCAGCTTAATAAACCCTTATCAACCAGCTGACAAAGAATAGTTTCGTTTAAGGAACCCAACTCCCTTGACTGTACCGCCAGTGGAACATAGTAAAGCCAAAAAGATAAATAAAGTCATTAAAGAACGGAGACTTATGGGTAAAAATCAAAGAGAATCTCTTGTCAGATATAGAAATATAGTACATGAAGATGAATGGCTGGGAGAATCAGAAATACCTGACTCAGCTAAACTCTTAAGAAGATTTAGATATGGAAGAAGGCCAAAAGCCTGAATATGTCTATAAATGTGCTTCAAATTACTTGCTCCAAGTAATGTAAAGAGGTTGGAAAGTGGACATTAACCCCCTTTGTGGCCTTTTTCTTGATACCATTAATAAAATTGTAGTACAATTTTATTTTTTGGTTGGAGGGAATGTGAGCCTTGAGGTATATTTTACATATTCAAATAGGCCACAATTATCTTAAAAATAAATTCTTAACTATGCATAACCCATAAGTCATGCATATATTGAAAATTCATCATTTTTTATTTGAGAAAAGATGGATAACGTTTTATTGAGTAAGTAAATCCATAGATTTAAGGCCAGATTTGGATTCTACACTAAGTTTCACCTAGGGTAGCTACATAGATTGAGTAAGCTTAAATCAAGTATTTGAGGTGGTAATATGGAAAATACTTCAATACCACATAAAATATCTGTGAAAATTTTTGTTTTTCTCAATTTTACACCAAAATAATGGGAATGTGAGAAATCCCATGTTACATATACACTGAGAATAGTATTATTCATGTTTGTGGCACTTAATAATATGGTATTCTTACATACACGTTTGGTACACCCATAGTGGATATCTCACTTGAAGCCTGAATTTCTCTTTTGACGTTAAAAATTAGTCAAGGGGGACAAAAGACATCAAAGAGAGCCAGGGTACCCAACTTCTGAGGACTCTGAGGGGTGGAAAGCTCTAAAGCTTGGTTCAATGGCTGATATTCGCCCATTTAGTATACTAAAACCTTTTGGGAACTTGGTTCCCAAGTCAAAACTTCATTATATCATAAGAAAATAACAAATAAGCAGCTATTTTGACATGCCAAGGAGGTAAAGAGCAACTTAAACTCCTGTAACCATATCAATTATTGATGATTTTCCATGGATAAACCCTAAAAGAGTAATTAAAACCCTTTTTGGACTAGTATCCATTGATTTACCTCACAGGAACCAGCCATATAGTGCTATTTGCAATTCTACATAGAAATGAGGTAAAAACTTCAAAAATTCATTAAAAATCCAATTCTTTATGAATACTTCTGAGACATTCAGGACCAATTGAGAACTGTATAATTTATATAAAAACCAAAAATAATTATACTTTTATAAGTAAAATTAAACATTTTACTCACAGTCCATTTTTGATGATTCCACCTGAAACACTGAATCTTTAAAAATTCACAGAAAATGCACTCTGTGATGAGATTTCCAATAAAATTGATAACTTTGAGTAATCAATGATTAACTTGGAATAAAAAAATACTTACAGTTGTTACTCCTTTTATTCTTAACCCTCAATGGGTTGGTAGTCACATAAAAGCTTCAATTAATTAATCATGATAATCTTATGTGACAACAGATGATGCAATCAATAATCCAAAAAGCTTTGTTGTTTTCTCACTAACTGTTTTTCAGTTTGCTTCATGGAATGCCTCTGTGATCTTTTGTTGACTTAAAAGAGGCCTGTTCTTGCTATTTTTCCAAATCATCACATTATTATATTATACCTTTATTACCAACAAGTAAGTATTAGTTAAATCTTTTCTTAAGTGTTTTAATATTCCAGAATCAATCATAAAGATGTAAAGTCATAGAAATTGACTATATATTGTTGTAATCTTGTTATAAATCAATTTTGATCCTTTAAATCCACAATTACCTGTCAAATTCCTCTACTATTATCTTTCATAAGTTCTTTGGAGTATTGATGAGTGGTTTGTTTTAATTCTTAAAGATTTTCTCTAGTAATAGTTTTCTTCAAGAGTTATATTTATAATTATTCTTATAAAAGATAATTCTATATTAAAATAACTTTATTATTTTAATAAAGAAGTTTGTATTATGAAATTCTTCTTGTATTTGATTATTTTAGACAATTACTGCTTACTGTCATAAGCACTAGTAGTGTATAACAAGCAAAAGAAATAATTAAGCAATTAATTACTTAATTGTGGTTATAATAATTTTTATTATTATATCTCGCAAGAACATTCATAGTACTGTTGATTAATAGTAATATTATCAACAGTTTCATAGACACATCGTTTAGAGGCCATGCTAGTATATGGTACACTGAAATAAAACAAAACCATGGAAGAAGAAATCAGACATGGTGGAAGAGTCACATAGTCCAACGGTAAAGTAATAGTACATGGAAAGGGAAGAAGAAAATATAATTTTAGAATGACTAGGACACAGTGGAAAAACATCCATATCAATGGCTCCTAAAACAGTTTAAAAGACCTGGAGGCATTGATGTTCACATTAATTCTGAAGTGAGAAATAATAAACTACTGACAACACCACCAGGAGAGCTATAGAATGAAGTCAATTACAGATTCACCAAGTACTGTACACTTGATTATATTTCCAGCATCTTGCAATTATTCAAGGAAAAGTAAAAAAACTGTGAAATACTGCTTTTAAAATAGTAGTAGCTTCAAATAAAAGAAGCTGTTTGAACCTGAATATAAGGATAAACCAAAGTAAAAGATTGAATAAGAACAAAAGAAAAAGAGTTAATGTAAAAATTGTGGATCTCCAGAGCACCTTTTCTATATATTTCTCAAGTCCAAGGATATAATCCATTACATTGAAGGAGTCCCAGGGGAAAAACCTCAAAGAAAATATTCTGACTCCAAGAATGAACATTGACAAATATGGGAATATCAAGTTGAGTACCAAGAGGAAATCCAGATAGAAATTCAGGATATACATTAAGAAGCAGGTCTACCACATGAGACCACCACAAAGAACCTGGGCAAGCACACTAAATATGAAGAAACATTTTTAGTGACACCTAGAAAGGTTATAGCTTATATCCATGGCTTATAAACTGATATCACAGTGTGTATTGACCATTCTCAACACAAATTGATTATTGATAGTGGGGAACACTGCTAAATAGTGGCCAAGATATACTAGGAAGACAATTTTCCCAACTGTGAGTATGAGTTCTTACACAACAATGCAAAGGATTTAAGAGTGCCTCAGGTCAGATGAACTAAATAGGGAATCGCATTAAACAGGTGATGATACCCCACAAGCAAGGAAACATTAAGATCATCCCAGAGCCTTGGGTTTTGAAAAATCCCAAATATATGGTGTTGTATTTGGCATAGACTACCAAATAATGTATGGTGTAGACATTAATAATAGTAAGAACAGAAATCTCACCATAGGTACTGATAAGGAAAAAGAATTTTCCCTTAATAAATACCAAATCTCCAATGTAGACCCACTAGAAGAATTACTTAATTGATTCAAAGAGGGAAAATACAGCTTTAGCCTCACCAGTAACATAAACTTGGGTTACTATAAGTTCTGGGGAAGAATAGACCAAAATTTTCCATAGGGGTAAAACCCTTAGGAAAAATTGGGGACCATGATATAAAGCTGTATCTAGATGTGGAAATACCTTAACCACCTATTCTGAGAAGACCATCATGCCCAGACAGACTGGAAAATAGGAACAAAACTGAAAAACATATCAATAAGCTACTGGAGATGTATGTCACAAGGAAAATAGGACATAATGAAATTATAAAAGTCACCAAACAAGTCCCAATAACTTGGAATTATGGAAATTTTAGATTATTGGGATATTTAAGAGACCTTTAAACTACGCTGAATCAGACAGATATCCTGTGTCCAGAATCCTTCATTCCTTGAAAAGTCTGGTAAAAGCTATATACATCACCAAGATTCATTGTATTAAAGTATTTGACCAGAACTTAGCTGAACCAGACTTCATAATACTACTGAGAATTATAATCCGTATTAGAATATATGATTAAACCAGAGTTCAATTCAGAATGAATAACGTACCAGCACATTTCCAGATGATGATGGATACAATATTTCAGCAAACCCTATTGGAAGGCAAATGGTTAGTATAAACGGAGAATATTATTATATACTCAGAAACGTAGGAAGAGAATTTGGAATAGATAGACAGACTCTTAAGTAAGTGCACCTTCATTAATCCAAAGCTATGAATCAGACTTTTTGACTTTGTAAAGCAATTACTATCTTTTGGACATAAAGTCTCAGGCCTGAGCTTGGCCAATAACCAAGAAAAAGTAGCAGATATAACTCAGAAACCATTACCAAAAAGGATCAAAGAGATAAAATCTTTTACAGGGCCTTTAATTTAAGATACTACAGGAACCACATTGGTGACTTTTCACACACAACTAGTACTCTCTACAAATAATTTTCAAAAGATGTAGTTTTTGAGATAACCAAAGAAAGAAGGGACTAATTTGAAAGAAATAAACATGAAATCACAAATGCACCTGTCAGAATATTACCAGATTGTGAAATTCCATTCAATTTTTACATAGATTCAGGCTTCAGTAAGCTCCTGGTGAAATCTCTGCACCAAAGACAAATAGTGAATGGTAAACCCTGGAAAGCATTCATATTTTATATATCCAGGAAATTGAAATATTCATAATCCAGATATGGGGAAAAGCAGAGACAGAACTCCTATTTCTGGTGTGGGCACAGGAGAAACTTAATTACTAACTAGAAGGGTTGGTCTTTGAGGTCTCTAAAAACTGAAAAGCCTCAAAGTCTCTATTAAACATGAAGAAAACTAACAGAAAAATTTTGAGATGGCAAACAGCCATCCAAGAATATATGAGGAATTAAGAAGCCATACCAATGCATATCACCATAGGAAAGTTTCAAAGGAAAACCAGTTTAAGAACTAGAGTTGCCAACTATGATATCCAGCCACTTCATGTAAGTAGACACAAACAGAAAATTCGACTCCTAAAAGTGTTTACCAGAAGGTGACACTCCAGACTATAATTGGAGTGCCCAGATAGACCAGGAAACACTAATATTAGAGATAAGATTTTCAGAATTACACCTTGAATTGTTGAAAAAAATGCAAAATTCATATTCCAAACACAAACAGAATAGCATGTTAATGTCAATGCTACAGAAGAAATATACAATCCAAGAGCTTGAGTGCCTGATGGAAGAACCTCAGGTGAGGGACTATAGGGATAACACATTTTCTATTGTTGATTTACTCTTAAACCATGGAGGAAAGAATAATTTCTCCCTCATAGTTATTAAAAGAGATCCTACAGCACTAGTTCTTCAATAATTCAATTACTTCCTCTAAATTGGACACATGAGTCGAGGAAGAAGGAAAGGGTAGCAAGCACAGTTTTTTGGCCTAAATGGTAAGAATAATTGAGTGAATACATCAGAACTTGTAACAGATCCCAGAAGGAAAATAGAAAATTTGAGAATAATTATGGACTACTCAAACACACAGATGAACCAAGCACCAATGAGAGATAATTAACATGGACTTGGTAACACCAATTTTCCCAGGAGGCAAAGAAAGATTCAGTGCTTTTCTAGTCATCATAAATAGATTGAGCAAGAGTTTTAGATGCCTACCATGCCAAAAAGAAGACCCGGTTATGGAAAATGCTTTCTTATCATGGAATAACATTATTGCTACCTGTGAAGTACCCAATAGAAATTCACATAATAATTCTGGACAAATTTTCATTATATTCTTGTGACTGAGATTTCATTCTCTACATCCTATCCTCCACATCCAGATGGACTATCTGAAAAGATTATTCAAAACATGGAGGGAATAATCAGGAGGTTCTTGGCATATTACATGGAGTACAAAGAGAATGAAGGTTACACTCATGATTGGATTACAATAATGGCATTGATAAATTTTCCCTACGAAACTATCCATTACTCAAACACAGGGAAATTACAATACCTAATAGAGGAAGGGTAGAGCCCCTTTCTACAATTGGATCCCTGGAAGAAGAATCATCTCACCATCCACTCAACAGACAAGGATTTTCATTAAATTTAAACATTTCTCTGAAATGGAAGCAATTTGGATATATAGCTGAGGCAGAGGAGTGTAATAAGGAGAGATATCACAAGAGTCAGAAAGTACCTGACCTTCAGGAAGGTGAGAAAGCACTGTTCTCCATATTGAAGTTCAAAAATCTCAAATGACCAAGATAATGGGATACTTGTTTGTAGAACTTTTTACTATCACTGAACTGATAGGAAGGAATGCAGTGGAGGTAAGAATTACAGAGGAATTCTGTAAAAGGATCAAGTATTTCCAGTAATCCTAGTGAACCCTTACAACCAAACTGTAGATGACAAAGTCCATTCCAGGAAGAAGACCCAGACCTTCAGGAGATAGTGAAAGCAAAGGATTACCCTTTACCAGTGTAACAGATCATTAATTCCAGGAAGAACAGACTGAATGGTAAGTACCATAGACAGTACCATGCCAGGTTCAGAAACCAGACAGCTGATAAAAGATAATGTTGATCCAAAGATGAAATAAAAGATGTGAACCTTTACCTGAGAATATGAAGATCCTCCTGGAGGGCTGGAAAGTCTAATCAATGATGAGAAATTTTTAGAGGGAGGGTATGTCAGCCTGTAACCCCAGCCCAGAGCACAAGGATGACACCAAAATATCATAAAAAATGGTACAGCAAGCTTCCCAAAAAAATATCACCTGAGCTAAAAGATCTCTTGTTTGAGCTCAAAGGGAAGATGAAATCAACTTTGTTCCTAATACAAAACTCCCAGAAACAATAGGATAAACAATAAAAAAGTTATTACAGTGAAAAAACATAAATGAGAATAAATCTTATTTTTTACCCTCATCTAAATTCTATATAATTTGGCAGAACCCCACCAAATTGGGAGTTCAATTTAAACTCCCAATGAGGGCTGTTGAGTTTTACCAGAAAAGCTGAACTAGTATCAATATTATGCAATTCAGATCCAGCTATTGGCCATATAGCTGTCATCAAGATATTCACCTCTCATTCAAAGGCTGAAGTTTTAGTGTGTGGGATACCTTCAGTAGGGTATTTCAAAATATAATAATATTATCATTTGATGGTAGCTTTTATAACCCTGTATAGCTCCTAGAACAACAGTTATTAATTAAAATAACTCAATACAGGATGCATCAAAAATCCAAATGCAAATGATGTAGTTTGGAACCTGTATAGCTTTTCCATATTAAACTCTAAAAATACTAAATAAGTAACAATTGTGTAGGAAACAACAAGGGTTACAGAATGACCCTCTTATGAGCTATCTATCTTCAGAAATGACCAAGTTATAGTGCTTTTAAGGTTAAAATCCCTCATATTGGAAAAACCCCAGTACTGTGGGATAATGTCCCACACTACCAAATTGAAGGTTTGAAAGCCACATAAAGTCCTTTTTTACTTGGATACCTGATATTATGACTAATGGGGGGTCCTCAGACATGTTATGTCCATCATTCTATGCATCTGATATGTCAGAACATGTCTATGAGGTCCTATAATGGAAGTTTTCACCCTGAATTGAAGGAAGGTGATTAGATGTGGCTTCAAAAGAATATCTCAGTGCAATAAAGGCTATAAAGGGACATATAAACCATAATAACAACCTCTGTTGTGAGAAATATTCACTTTTAATATGTTTTAAGGAGAAGATTTCCCTCCACACCTTTTGAGGATAAAAAGGGACCTTTCTCTTCACCCAAGAAGACTCCCCATACCACACTTGCATTCCTATGTAATAAAATTGTTTATGACAAGTTATACTCTTGGAAGATAACCGGGTATACCTAAAGTCTGAATTATTGTATTAATTGTTATATTTAGTAAACCAATAGTTATTGCACATAGGGCTTTCAGTCATTCTCACCACCACTACTCCAAATATTATAAGGCACTTTATTCCTCTTAGTAATCATTATGAATCTATTTCTTTTTGTCACACTCAGATATATAGCCTTGTATAAGCTATATCATAGAGTCATCCTGACACTGACATTAGGTATCTTTGGTCCAGCTGAAACTCCACCTCCTTTGCCAATAGCCCAACCAACAAATTTTTGATATTCTTTGCCAAATAACTATTGGAATTCCTAAGGATTTCTATGATTAGAAGCTCTTATTTGATCTTTCTTGTTCTTGAAAGCTGTAATTGCAACTGAAACCTCCCATTCTCATAAAAATTACTTATCCTAATCAGATATTACCTCAGTATTATTGAACACTAAATTCTTGGTCAGAAAAACCCCACATTATTCAAATTAATAATAAAGGAAAGAGAAAAGCATTCAATATTCATGATAAATTTAATTACCTGGGTGCGAAATAAATGAAAATTAATGTTCCAGCTGATGATAATTAGTTCTTCTAAGATCTATTCTTGTGATCTTTACATACATATCTCTTAGCATTTTATATTCCTTTTCCAGTTAGCTTTCTCTATTTTATCAGTATTTCCTCTCAGTGCTTCTAATGAAGCTTTATTTATGCTCACTTTTTTGGAAAAAGAATTTCCTTTATGAATTGTTAATGGTCTCTGTTTTTGAGAATATTTGATATTATAAAAAACTATAATAGGACAGTAAATTTTGCACCATTTTCTAAACCTTATCTTTCATTTATGAAACAGTGACTGTGTACTTTTGAAGATAGTAAATAACAAAATCAGTAATGCATGACAAAAAAACACAAAAAATTCAACAATTTCAGTTAGAAAAATTAAGATACATTAAATTATTTTCCACCTTCACTGAATTGTTGAGGGTTGGGGGTTCAATTTTAAAGTTTCTTAATGGTATTGGAGATTTTTTTGATACCAAAAAGTGCCCATATTTTATTAATAGTAACATCATTGATCCAAATTTCCAAACTACTCTCAATAGCCTTAACGAAAGGCTTTATACTTGAATAACACTAAATTTAATTTCATAACAAGGTTTAGTTTCTATTTGGAAATCTTATGCATCCAAGAAATAAATTGAGAACAACATAAGTTGATAAATCATGTTTATTATTAATTATTGTATCATATCTAAAGCTATATTATTCATTTAAGCTAATTTTGTTTAGGGTTATAGCACTATTGTCAAAGATTTAGTGCCACTTCAACAGATTTCACAATCCTTCACAATTAGAAAATCCTTTGCAGTTTGATTTCAAATTTCCTCAAATTTGATTTTTCTATAGTTTTGCACTGAAACTATAATCTATTAAGGCTTTAATGATATTTATAAGTAAGATAAAGGTTTACTTGTGACATAATTTCCAAATTAGTTTCACAATATCAGGAAAACAGTTCATTTTGAATATAAGTGAAACTTCTTCAATTTTTCATACTTGGACTAAATAATTGTGTTTAGTAAGGCTTAGCAGGTATACTTTGATATCACCAATTTTTCTGAAAATCTGTCTGTAAAATCTAAAATTTTACACATTAGGAAAAATTGAGTTTTTACTTAAAACATCTTTGGTGGATTTTTTGATTGTGAACCTTAATTGAACCTTAAATCAACTTAGATAAAATTTGATTTTAGTTTTTTACAAGGTTTCAAATTCAAATAAAAGTTAAAACCTAATCTGAAACCTTTTTTTGGCTTTAGAACTCTAATTAATGTTAGCCAAACTCAAAAACCACTGTATTTACATCCAGAAAGCTGGGTACCCTGGAACCTTTTGTCAGAATTCCTTTGTCCCACCCTGCTTTGTGGATTTTTCCATTTGTATTTGACAAAAACCATACTATAGAATTTTCAGCTTAATGTGGAAAAATGTAAGGTGTGGATATGAAACTTTGATTAAGATCAAGTACTTTTCCTGTCCTCAAAATTTGTATAAGGTAAAAATTCAATTAAAAATAGTAAGAAATATTATTTTTAAGAGAAAAAACGCCAATTTTATTGTTTATAACTTTATTAGTATAAAACAATAATATTATAAAAATTTATTTTTTTACCAACAATAAAAATTTATCCAAAAAATACTCTACAAGAGATATTTTAAGGCTACAAAAGAAATTTCTTCAAGAGCAATTTCAATTGGAATTAATTGAGCAAAGAACTGCAAGCAATTAATTAAAGAACAAAGTCTTTAAAAAGAATATTAAAGAGAAAACACGCCCAAAAGTGACCAGAGTGAATTTGGAAACAAAGTGACAAAGTTTACAGTGATGAAAGATGCTTTAATTCACTTTTGGGGTGGTTCAGGGGTAAAAATGATTATAAGAGTTACTAACAATGATTATAATGATTTTTTCACGTGGTTAAAAGGATTAAAATGATTTAAAAATGGTGGTTGGAATCTTTGATTGATTGGTTTAACAGTGTTTAAACTAATTAATAAAAGGAAAAGATTCTAACATGAAGAGAAAAGTGGGGCAAAGAAGACATTCTTTTATAGCCATCAATTCTCTTACTCCAAAAGTAAATTTTACTCTTTTCAGTCGTGAAAAACAGTCTGACAACAGAAAAGCCAATTATGGCATCATTGAACCCTGGTTTAGACCAAAAAGGCCTGGTTTAGGCCATTTTTAGCCATTTTTAGCCATTTTAGACCCTTAAATCAGCCATTACTATAGCAATACCAGGCCTAGAGCCTTCAAACCACGTCAGAATGTGTGTCAGAGGCGTAGAAACCAGTTAAAACTGTTTTTATTATGATTGTTTTATCTTAAGGGTAGTTTTACCCTCTTAGCAACAGCTAAAACTACCCCAGTTGGTATCAAAACCTCATCATCAATTGAGTCCACAGACCCTGTAACTCAATTCCAGGCCAAAAGCGATGAACTTTTGCGTGAATTTTGACATCCCACGCCTGTCAGCAAGGACTTTGGGGGTCTAGCTCCCCCTTAGAGCTGGAGTTCCTTTTCCCCCCCAAATTTAATCTTTCCAATTTCTTTTTCCTTTAATTCCTCATCATGTATTATACTTTTAATTTACATATGTAATTCAATTCAATTGTACAGTACAATACAGTAATAATTGACACCTCATATGTAAATCAAAGTTCACTTATGCAATACACACGCACATTTTGACATTTCAATTGAATTCAATTGAAAATACTTCAATTCCTCATAACTTCTAAACTAAACACAACACCTCAATTTTAACACAAAAATTGATGGTTAACACCACATGTGGTGTGAATTAAATTAAGGTTTTGAGGATTTTCAACTTTTGTATTGAAAATACTAAAAACCTAATTTAAGCTTATTTAGAGTTGAGTTACGAGAATTTCACTCAGAGGTGACCCCACCTGATTTTTTATGAGGAATCCAATGGTGAAATAAATTCTATATGTTTATTTATGGGATAAAGAGTTATAATAAATTTTATTTAACTTTTTTCCAAATTTATTTATTTTTTCACAATTTTGTTAAAATTTCATTTTTACTTAATTTTTTCAAGTATAAATGTAATTTTATAATTTCAAAATTTGATGTAATTTTATTCTTAAATTGTAATTAATTTTTTTTCTTTTGAATATAATTTTATATTAATATTTTGATTTTTATTTTTATAATATAAATAAATTTATTTTATTTATATTACTATGTTAATTTTGTATTTGTGGTCTTTTGGGTATATGAAATTACCTCTAAGGCTCACATTCCCTCCCCCTAAAAAAATATTACTTTGTAATATTGGTGTTTCTAGTGTGTCTGAATCTTCTGAGGAGTTTGGTAGCTTCTGTTATATCTTTTTCTTCTAACCATTCATCTTCACAAGTTGGGTCACTGTACCTAACAAGGTATTCCCTTACTTTCTTGGTTCTTAATTTCCTTTCTTTAAGAACTTTGGTTATTTTCTTAGTACCAGATGTCTCAATAGGAGGTATAACTTGGGGAACCTTATTCCTCAAGGGAAATTTCTCAGCATCACTAGATTTATATGGTTTTATCAAGCTCACTGAAAATGTAGGGTGCTTATTGCTAAGTTCTTCAGATAACTCTACTTCAACAGCATTTTCTCCATGGAGGGCTTTAATCACAAAAGGTCCTGCAAAGGAGTCTTTCAACTTTTTACATCCTTTGATGTTATTGAAGTTAGTGGTGGATACAAGAACTAGGTCCCCCACTTTGAAATCTGGAGTTGCATGTGATTTATCCCATTTGTCTTTAGCATATGCAAAAGCGTCCTCCATGCACCTTACTGCATGCTTTCTAGCTTTGTCTAGCATTCCTTTGAAGCTAGCAGCTGTGGGATGTATTTCAATTCAGTCTTTCTTCAAGGAATCTTGGGGTAACTTGGGGTTCCATCCTTTCTCTAGAATAGCAGGAGTCTGATTGGTACTGGCATGGATTGATGTTTTATATGCTAATTCCAGTGCTGGTAACAGAGTACACCAATCATGGGTAAATCCATCACAATCTTTGAATTCAAGGTCATATGCACAAAATCTTCTCACCATGTCCTCTAAGGTTTGGATCATTCTTTCAGCCAGGCCATCAGTTTGTGGGTGGTAGGCTGTAGAGAAAGACAGTTTAGTGCCAAATAATTGGTGAAGATTTGTCCATAGTGCTGAAGTGAATTTGGGATCTCTATCACTGATGATATTTGTAAATATCCCAGTCCATGACACTACTCTATTCCATATCAGAAGAGCTGTATCCATGGCTGTATCATCTTTGTGACATGGTAAAAAGATTGGGGTTTTACTGAATCTGTCCACAATTACTAGGCAAGCATTATAGCTTCTGTCACCTCCTGGTGGTAGGCCAGTTACCCAATCCATATGGATAATTTCCCAAGGTCTGTTTGGTTCTTGGATTTTTATCATATTTCCAAGTCTTTTGCCCGTGGATTTATTTGCCTTTTGGCATCTGTCACAGGTTTTGCAATACTCTGAAACATCTTTCTGCCACATTGGCCACCATATGCAGGTCTTTACTTTTTCCCTTGTTCTGTCTTCAGACAGATTTCCTGAAAAGGGACTATCATGGCATTCTTTTAGTACAAGATTGATTAATGACCTGTCTACAACTGTCATGACACATGTGTGCTTGGTTCTGTGGTAAATTATACCATCCAGTAGGTGAATCTTCCTTCATCATAAGATTTTCTCCATACTTCATCCAAGGCATGTATTAGAGAGTTGTCTTTACAGTCTTTGTTAAGTAATTGGCATAAGATGCTACAATTCTTATCTTGGGTGTAACTACTTCTGACTTCTTCAAAGAAGGTGGTGTTCAAGTCTGTAACACTTATTCCTTCTATTGGAATTTGTGGTGAAGCGTCTTCTGGCACATAAGCAGGATTATCAATATTATTTGGTAATGGCCATCTGCTTAGTCCATCTGCATTCTTATGAATATTCCCATCCTTATGAACAATAGTCATATTTCCTCTGTATTCTTGTATGGCTATTTGCCATCTGAGCATGTGTCTGTTGGGTGTTTTCATGTTCAAAAGTGATTTGACAGCTGTACAATCTGTTATCACTTCAAAAACACATCCCTCTAAAAAGTAGTTCAATTTTTCCAAGGCCCAGACAAGGCATAGACATTCCATCTGACTTGCTCCATATCTGGCTTCAGTTGGTTTGATTTGCCTGGATATGATACATATGGGTCCTTCTACAGGTTTATCATTTATGATCTGAACTTGGTGAAGTGCAGCACCTAGTCCATCCCCTGATGCATCAATATACAGTTTGAAAGGCAGTTCAAAGTCTGGCATCAGTAAGAGTGGAGCAGTGGTCAATGCTTCTCTTAAAGACTCAAAAGCTTTGACTCTGTCAACAGTCATCTCAAACACTGTGTCTTTGTCACACAACTTATAAAGTGGTCTTGCTATGGATGCAAAATCTTCAATGTGTTGCCTTTAATATCCTGCAAAACCTAAGAATGACTGAATTTCCTTCTTATTCTGAGGCATGGGTTTTAACAATACTGCTGCAACTTTGTTTTTGTCAATTCCAAGGGACAAACCAGATACAACATGTCCTAGTGCTTTAAGGTCTTTAAATCCAAAATGACATTTCTTCAAGGAGATTTTCATGTTTACTGATTTGATTTTTGTCAAAACTCTTGATAATCTGTACATGTGCTCCTCCCACATCTTTGAACAGATAATAATGTCATCAATGTAAATGATTAACCATCCCTCTGAGAGTTCTTCAGGGATGATTTCATTCATCATTCTTTGGAAGTGTGAAGGTGCATTTTTGATACCAAAGGGCATCCTTAAGTATTCATACACTCCACAATGAACAATAATTCTCAAGTATTTTCTTGCTCTTGGTGTTACTATATTTTGATGGAATCCTTTAAGGGCATCCATAGTGGCTATATACACTGCTTGAGATATTTGAGTAAGGGCAATTTGGATTTTGGGTATTGGGTATCTGTCTGGGACAGTGTAAGTGTTCAGAGCTCTAAAGTCCCCAACCATTCTGGATTTTCCATTATGCCACGCCACTATGACTGGTGTAGTTATTTCTACTTCCTCATTGTGGCCTACCTTTCTTATTACACCAAGGTCCAGAAGTTCTTTGATATGAATTTCTAGAGCTTCTCTTGATTTTGGACTTTCTGGATAAGCAGGTCTTCTTAAGAGGGGTGGATAAGGTCTCTCAATGTTAAGAATGATGTCAACTTCATGACCAATAATTGCTCCCAGAGGTTCTTTGTCTGTAGCAAATGCTCCTCTGTGGTCATACAAAAGGAAGAAAGTTCATTTTCTTGTTTATCAGTCAGATGAAGGCTTATCTTAGCCTCATTTAACTGTTCAGACTTGAATTTCTCTAACTCTAAGTTGACTTGTGATACTTTGTTTACTGTAATTTGCCCTTCAAATGGTAAAAAGGCAAATTTCTGGCGCTTATTGTCCCCAATTGTAAAGTATCTGTCTTTGTTATTATGTAAATATATCCCATACATGATTAAATAGTTATTTCCCAATATAAAATGAGTACTAGAGCAATTTTCCATAAAAACAAATTCAACTGTAATCCTTAAATTCCCATTTATGTGTGGGAATATGACATTGGTCTCAAAGATTCATAATGCTTTCATTGGGTTACTTGCACTGTTGAATTTTATACCATCAATTGGTAACAATTGGTCTTCAAAATTTGGTACACAAGCTTTAAGGAAAGATTTTCCAACACAAGAGCAGAAGGCTCCTGGGTCAAGCAAAAGTTTGGTGGGCTTGTTGTCAATCACCACTTCTGTTATACAGGAGTTACCAGCTGTATACCCTTTCCCTCTATTTGGTTTGGTCTTCATAAGCTGTGCATCTTGAACTTTTGATAAATCAACTTGACCATTGCTCAATTGTGGCAAGTGGGAATAAGATTCCATGATGTCAAAAGTGGCATTGATATTTTTATATCTTTTGAAGATTCAGAAAATATGGATGACTTATCATCTGAATTGTCTTCAGTTATGTCTTCTTTTTCAACATCTGGTTCCTTTTCAATGTCAATTTCATTGATTTTCCCCCTTTTTGGAAATGTATTGGCTAAATGGGTAGTGCTTTGGCAAATATGGCACTTTCTGACTGTATCTGCAGATTTATACTTAATATTACTAGAATTTTCTTTGGGGTTTTTGTCCACAGAATCTTTCCAAGGTGTATTAAACCTTGTTTTGAGATTCACCCTACTACAACCAATTTTGGTTCTGGTGGTTACTTCTTCTAGTATATTGATGATATCTTCTGCTGAAGATTGTTCAGTAGTCCTGCTTTTGACAGTATGCTCCAAGTCACCTCCACATTGTCTCAGAATTTTCCTATAGATTATAAGTTCTGACATGTCAGGATATAATGCTGTTAGTCTGTCCTTTTGTTGGCAAAACCATGGTAAAGCTTTGTCTTTATCAGCATTAAATTTCGCAGATTCAAAGGCTGTTTCAACTTTAAACCTCCAAGCATCATTTGCCCATTTGTTGATGATTTGGGTTTTCCACCAAGTCCAACTCTGGTGTCCATGTGCTTGTCTTATTTTGATGTACCATCTGTGAGCTGATCTGGTAAACAAGGTGTTAAAGCTGGCTGTTACCAATCTGTCTGGTAATTTAAAATCCTCTTTGATCATGTCAATACCTCTAATGAATTCCATATGGTCATACTCTCCTTCACCACTGAAGGGAGGCCATTCTTTAAGTTTTGGAACTTCTTTCAAGAGTGCTTGGCCCATTGATGGTTCCAAGTTATGAAAAGAAGTGGATAATTCATTTTTTAATTGTGAATTATCAGGATCCAATACTTGTGTATTTGAAATTCTTGTGCCCTTATTTTGATTTAGAGGTGTAGACATTCTTGGTAAGGTGTTCAGTATCTATTCAATATCATTCATTTTACTGTTGCTACACCTTTGGGAATTTCTGTATTCATGTTGGAAGCTTTGTATTAAATTTATTACTTCAATTTTATACATGTCTTCCTTATGTGTCAGTTCTTGCCATAACTCTGTTTGTCTTGTATTATCAGCAGTGACTTGATTCAATTTCATTGATAATTTTGATACTTCTTCTTGTGAAGCATCAAAACACTTTTTCAAGGCAATGGTATATGTCTTTACTTCAGTAAATGAATTTGAAATGTCATCAAGGACTTTTTGGTTATTTGTTTTGATAATATTTATGGCTTGTTTGATTCTTGTTTCAATTATGTCATCAATATTGAATTTAGAATATTTATCTGTTAATTCTTTAATAATGGCAGATAGTTCATTTATTTTATTGTTAGAAGAATGATCATTATTGGAATTTTTAATTGTCTTTAAAACTTTTTCAAAACACATAAGTGTTTCATTAATTTGGCACAGACTCAGGTTGTTTGTTTTAATGTTGTTACAAATGGTTTCATTTTTATCAGAAAGATGTTTTTTCACGTCATTTATAGCATTATACAACTCTGGGATGAAATCAAATATGTCAGAAATCATTTCTGGAACCTTAATCTGGCTTCCTCCTTCTTCTGTAATTCCATCATGGTTCTGGCCATCTGAAATACATTTTCCATGGCATCCTGCTGAATCTTTGGGATTCTGTAGCCCTGGCTGTAAGGTTTTGGGGCTGGTGCCTTCCCTTTGCCCTTGTTTGGAGTTTGTGGCTGCTTTTTCACGTTGGAATTGCTGCTGCTGGCCACTGGTGCTGTTTTTGGCACTGGTTTGGGTGGTGGAGGGTTGTTTTTCCTCCATTCTAGTGTCAAAAGCATCATGTTTTTCTTCTCCATCAATGGATGCCATCCATTGAGCAATTTGCAAGTGTTGGGATGGCCCAAGAATTTTCTTACTGTCAGGTAAGAATTCATGCAATTCTTCCACAGGTCTGCAAGGATCTGGTACTCCTTGAATTGAAGTGCATTGTTGTATGCACTGTGGCTGGCTTTGTATATGTCCACAGAGGCTTGTTGTGGCGGTGTCAGCTCTTTTTGAAGGTAAAATGGTATTATCAGCTTCAGAATGACCCAATTTAGTTGTTTGGAAGTCATCAACTGACCCTTTTCCTTCTGTACCTGGTTGGCCTCTGCCATAATCACGTCTATTACCTTTTTCAGAGCTGCTTGAGGGGTTGTAGCTGGCTCCTGACCTGGTTTAAGGCATAATTATGGTTTAAAAAGGCTTAAAATAGTATTTTTACGTCAAAAAACTTACTATTGGCCAAATTCTTAGCTTTCTGAAGAGTATTACTTATGTCCAAGTTAATTAATTCAGAAGATATTGGTTCAGGTTGATTATTTTGAGTCACAATTACAGTACTATTATGGTCTGAATTAATAGTGCTTCCAGGAACAATGCTGGTGACTGTTGAGGCTGTTTCAATGTTTTCTTGTCTTACCACATTGTCAGACACTAAAATTAATGAAAAAGCCAATTAATTAAGTAAAAAAAAGGTTATTTCAAAAAAGAAATAAAAATATAAGCCTCACGTATAATATGAAAAAAAGTTATTTTTTATGGATTTTTTGAATTATAAGTATTTTTTATATGTTTTTAAATTTTTCAATATAAGAAAAAAGATTTAAAAAGAGTAAAAAAATATGTCACAGGTAAAATATCACGGTTGGGCCCCCAAATGTAAGGTGTGGATATGAAACTTTGATTAAAATCAAGTACTTTTCCTGTCCTCAAAATTTGTATAAGGTAAAAATTCAATTAAAAATAGTAAGAGATATTATTTTTAAGAGAAAACACCCCAATTTGTATTGTTTATAACTTTATTAGTATAAAACAATAATATTATAAAAATTTATTGTTTTACCAACAATAAAAATTTATCCAAAAAATATTCTACAAGAGATATTTTAAGGCTACAAAAGAAATTTCTTCAAGAACAATTTCAATTGGAATCAATTGAGCAAAGAACTGCAAGCAATTAATCAAAGAACAAAGTCTTTAAAAAGAATATTAAAGAGAAAACACGCCCAAAAGTGACCAGAATTAATTTGGAAACAAAGTGACAAAGTTTACAGTGATGAAAGATGCTTTAATTCACTTTTGGGGTGGTTCAGGGGTAAAAATGATTATAAGAGTTACTAACAATTATTATAATGATTTTTTCACGTGGTTAAAAGGATTAAAATGATTTAAAAATGGTGGTTGGAATCTTTTATTGATTGGTTGAACAGTGTTTAAACTAATTAATAAAAGGAAAAGATTCTAACATGAAGAGAAAAGTGGGGCAAAGAAGACATTCTTTTATAGCCATCAATTCTCTTACTCCAAAAGTAAATTTTACTCTTGTCAGTCGTGAGAAACAGTCTGACAACAGAAAAGCCAATTATGGCATCATTGAACCCTGGTTTAGACCAAAAAGGCCTGGTTTAGGCCATTTTTAGCCAATTTTAGCCATTTTAGACCCTTAAATCAGCCATTACTATAGCAATACCAGGCCTAGAGCCTTCAAAACACGTCAGAATGTGTGTCAGAGGCATAGAAACCAGTTAAAACTGTTTTTATTATGATTGTTTTATCTTAAGGGTAGTTTTACCCTCTTGGCAACAGCTAAAACTACCCCAGTTGGTATCAAAACCTCATCATCAATTGAGTCCACAGACCCTGTAACTCAATTCCAGGCCAAAAGTGATGAACGTTTGCGTGAATTTTGACATCCCACGCCTGTCAGCAAGGATTTTGGGGGTCTAGCTCCCCCTTAGAGCTGGAGTTCCTTTTCCCCCCCAAATTTAATCTTTCCAATTTATTTTTCCTTTAATTCCTCATCATGAATTATACTTATAATTTACATATGTAATTCAATTCAATTGTACAGTACAATACAGTAGTAATTGACACCTCATATGTAAATCAAAGTTCACTTATGCAATACACACGCACATTTTGACATTTCAATTGAATTCAATTGAAAATACTTCAATTCCTCATAACTTCTAAACTAAACACAACACCTCAATTTTAACACAAAAATTGATGGTTAACACCACATGTGGTGCGAATTAAATTAAGGTTTTGAGGATTTTCAACTTTTGTATTGAAAATACTAAAAACTTAATTTAAGCTTATTTAGAGTTGAGTTACGAGAATTTCACTCAGAGGTGACCCCACCTGATTTTTTATGAGGAATCCAATGGTGAAATAAATTTTATATGTTTATTTATGGGATAAAAAGTTATAATAAATTTTATTTAACTTTTTTTCAAATTTATTTATTTTTTCACAATTTTGTTAAAATTTCATTTTTACTTAATTTTTTCAAGTATAAATGTAATTTTATAATTTCAAAATTTGATGTAATTTTATTCTTAAATTGTAATTAATTTTTTTTTATTTTGAATATAATTTTATATTCATATTTTGATTTTTATTTTAATAATATAAATAAATTTATTTTATTTATATTACTATGTTAATTTTGTATTTGTGGTCTTTTGGGTATATGAAATTACCTCTAAGGCTCACAGAAAAGGACCCCCAAAATTTACCACTTGTGTGCTAAATCCAAGGCTAACTTCAAAACCACACACTGCACCTTGATTTTATCACTTTCCAGGAAAGTAAACTTATAATTGTTGTAAAATTAACTGAATTTAATCTTAATATATCTTTGATAAAACAAAAAAAACAACTAAAAATCCTCAATTTCACACTAAAACACTATTTTAGCCTTTGTAGGGAAAAATATTAAGTTTATGGCAAAATACCATGTGGTATGACACTAGGTAAAACTGGATGGAGAACCCAATGGTACGATAAAGTTATCACATCAATTTATCATTTAAAGGGTTATTTATGTAAGTTTTCAATTTCAAGTAAAAATGACTTCCAGTGAGAAATTTTGTGAGTGCTTTGGTAATATAAAATATTGTGTAGGGCTCATAGACATACCTTGGCTTTAACCCAATTTAATTAAGTCCATTACAAATTCTCATGCTGTGTGGCAAATACCTAACCAATAATTTAAAGATACATAACCCCTCAATTTCCACACTTTTTCAGTAAGTTTAAATATGCATGATGTAACTTTCAATCAATTTTAAAGTTAAAAAAAATTCAAATTTGATCATGTGTTATGAGCAGCTCTTAATCCTTTTAATAAAATCAAAAAGAATAAATTTTTGGGTATAACACCTTTTGCAGTTACCCTAGTTTATTTTTTGTGTAGAATCCAAATATGAAATCATAACAATAAATTCATTCATTAAAAATAAATTTATGATGAAACTTCATTATTTTTCGTTTTAAGTTTATTTTACAAGTCAGTTAATGGCTAAACCAAGCTGATAAATCATTATATGAAGGCTTATTGGAATGTTATATATACCTCACAGGATCACACTTCAAAACAGGCCACCCAGAATAATTGAATTGTCATTAGAAAAGGTGTTTTCAAAAATTGATTTTCTGTCTTGCTTAGTTTTAATTTTGTTTAGAATAATACCGAATGGAATAAGATTGGCCCTCAAAGCATGGATGAAATTTTGGATGAAATTTTGGTAGGATAAAAATATCAATCATTCTACACCAATAGTGCAATTTTTTGTATTTTTTGATTAATTTTTTGGAACTTTTAATTGTTTTGGTGATGATGGAACCACTCAAAGCTGCAAGACAAAGGGCGTTCTAATAAGGACAGAAGAAGAATGACAATATGCAAATCCCTTCTCGATCAAGATTAGGGAAGGGTGATTGACTTTGGGTCAGGCGGGACAAAATCTTAACAAGAATATCTGATCACTCCATTCAAGCTCTTGTTCATTCTTAAATTAGTCCAGCACCTTCACTATTGGATTTCCAAACATGAACCAATTTATGGCCAGTGAGCTTTGCTCTTTCGTCAGTAAGTTGTGAGCTCTGCCAATAAAATCTCTCCACTTTTTTTCATTTTTTTTCGCCCGTCCAACACCCGCCAGATACATTTGTGTCATATATTGAGGGGTGAGGCCGTTATGCAAAAAATTCCACACATCTTCGTACTCCAGCATGATGATCCTCTTCTGTCGAGAGTCAGTTTTATGTACGAGCGAGGTTGCATGAAGCAGCCTTCTATTGTTGTGCAGGCGTTCAAGATCCATCAAGCATTTCATTCTAGATTCGTATTCTTTCGGAAAATTTTTGATTAAAAAGGCACGCTCCGGTGAGACATACCAAGGCCAAGCTTTGAGCGCCTTACCGACGTAAATTGCTTGCATGCGGTTGAGAAGATCCGCTGCTTTTTCTTTTGTAAACTGAAACGTAGAATCACCAAAAGAAAGACTTTCTCCGATTTCAAAAACCTCACCAATGTTGAGCCCGTTTCCTTTGTATTGCTCCATGTAGTCCGTTTGCTTCAACCAAGCTGGAATATCTGCGTATTGCTGCAGGTATTGAAAATTTTTAACCCTTATTTCAGTCTCTGTGATACCCATTACTTTTTGCAACATAGATGTTATTTTGTCTTTATTTTTTGTGAATCTTTTTACACGACTTAAGTTTTTATTCAATAAATTTTTCATGTCGGGAAATCGTGTGGAAAGCTGGAATGTTTTTTCCATTTCTTCGACCTCGCTTTTAGAGAACTGTACCTTTTGGATCAGCCAACCCTTGATATTTTTCCAGTTTTCGACAATTGTGTACTGAAGTATTTGTCGGGAAAGTGTATATAGCCTTCTTTGGAACTCACTGATATCGTCGGAATTTCTTTGAGTTTCTCGAAGTTTTGCAATGAAGCCCTTTCGATCCAAAGCCCAGCTTTCTCGTAATATTTTGAAAACTTTTTCATCGAGGTCCTCTAGTGTGAGATGCTTGCTTTCATCCGATAGTTTTAAATGTTTTCGAAGAATCTGACTGATTTCACCCTCAAAATGTTGCTTTGTTTCTGATTTACCGCCCGAATCTTATTCAGTTCAACAACCCTCAAGTCAAGAGAAATTTGTGCGACTAACCCGACTGCGAATGCAGAGGCGATGTAGGAAGCCCTGGGTAAATCTCATTTGTTGCTTGTCCTTCTGTCCATGGTGAAAATGCCTCCGGAAATATCATGTCTTCCATTTTTTCCCATTGTGCACTTAGGACCAATTCGGCCTTTTGCCTTAGAGGACCAGAAATCTCTCTGAGATTTACAGGTGATGCGTAGAGTTGACTCTGCCACAAATCCGGCTATGATAAGGAAAGGTTTTTGGAAACAACCAATTGGTCAGCGGAGTCGTTTTAACTTCATACGAAACCAAATAAAAAGGAGTCATTTATATGAAGCTCAACCGTTTTTGGTGTGCCATCAAGAACAAAAGCTGGTTCAGGTAAAGGCCCTTGCGTGATGCGCTTCGGAACTGGGGCTGAATTGTGATTCCTGAAAGATGAGTAGCAAATTGATAACCGAGTTTTGCCACACGATAATTTATAGAACCTCGATATAAAAAACGTCTCTTACAGATTTAGAGAATGGTTTGCCTGCCTGAAGGACATTTCGCCGTTTTGAAGAATTCAAAAACTCGGATTAGCATTTGAAAAAGGCCAATTGATTCCCAAAAGCGCAAAAAACAAACACATTCGAATCCGAAGGCTCAAAAATTGTTTCAATCTCTTCATAAAGATCTTTTTTTGGGGGGTTGGATATGTTTGCGTTATCGTGACGTTCAAAATTTCGATTTGAGCCCTTTTTCTTCGGCTTTTTTTGTTGTGTTCTTCCGCCTGCTTCCGTGGGTAGTTTATGCCTCTCTCCTAGACTTTGATTGGACTTCGCATCAGTGTAATAATATTTCTTTCTTTGCAATATTAAGTGGCTTTCTCACTTTTTAAATTCGATTTCTCTTTTTAGATAATCCAAAGCTAACACGTCAGAATCCGCTTTATACAAACTGCTATTAAGATGATATGAGCTTGAAGAGTCTTCAAAGTGGAATCTGCTTGTAAATATTGGCGAACTCACTCAACAGAACGTGGTTGAGATGTATTTTTATCCTGGGCTGAGCTCATCTCAGATGCTTCTTGAGCTTTATCATCACTTTTGACAGCACATTTATTTTTATTCTCCTGTTTATCAATACTTTCAAAGCTCAAATGGAGGACCTTTTCTTTATTTTCATCCACGTGATTGTTGGTTTTGGGAAATGAGGACGTTGGGGATCCTTCAGGGCTTAAAAGTTTTGCCTCGTGAAGTTTGGATTGGGCACGAACCCCCAGTTTATCAAGTTCAGATGGGGAAGGCATTTTGATTTCATCCAACGCAAATGGGGAATTAAATGAAAGGTCATGAAGATCGACTTGTTCAGTTTTTTGATCTTTACTGGATTGTGTTCTCTGCTGCAAGTCTTTTCGGTTTCCTTTCCTTTTAACTATGATCCAGCCGGATTCCGCTTTATCAACAGAATTTTCATTTGATTGAACGAATAAGGATTTCCGCTGATTCAACGGAATATTCAGATTTTCCGACCCAAATTTCTCCCTCGGCACTGTCTTAGCATTTGAATGCGCATTATTACGAGATTTTTGCGCTTCTGCAAATGACTTTTCAACAGGTTTCAACATTTTATTGTTATTGAAGTGTTCCTTGGGTGTGTGTTCTTTACTGGCTTCTATTTTTGAAAGCGTCTTTCCATAATTCACTTCTGATTCTAACGGTAGCTTGACATTACCCCCCAATATTGACTCTTGAGCTGATTTTGGAGCTGAATGGTCAGTTTCGCTCCGTGGATAAGGAAAATTCGAGGCAGATTTAGCGTGTAACCTATATGTTCCTAATTCTGATTTCTTTTTTTTGCCTTCCTGAAGAGCGTTTTCCGCTCCTACCGGTGCCAAAGATACGTGAGAATAATTATTTTCTGATTCTTGACGTACGATATTGTGAGTAGGGAATATATTAATCTCAGGATTAGCTCTAATGGCACATTTTCTTGGTCAAAATTGAATAGACGCGAGTAAAAAAAACTCAGAACTGTGTTTTCAACGACAAAAGGCTATTCGGATAGATTTTGATTTGATAGAATAAATTATCTTCAAAAAGGTGCTAATAGACCCACACAATTACGAGTGATACTTGAAATTTAAGAATCAAGGTAGAAAAGAATACTCACAACGGACTGTTTGAATCCTTTTCACCATTCTTAAGTGAGCTTGGTAAGTCTTCACCACTCTTAAGTGAACTCGATGAGTCATCAAGCCCTCTTCTGACTTCCTCACCTTTTGTCGCCTGTTGGAGCGATCAAGATTCATGAGACAAATCATATCTGTTTTAAACATTGAGTGTGAAGATGAAAATCTCTTGTGAGACAAGAATTTCTTACTCTTGAGATACTTTCCAATTGAGGTGAACAGGTTTCCTTCGAGTCCTTGGGTCGATAGAAGCTTTTCGTTACAGTGCCCGACGGTATTTTTTTCTCAATTCCTTCCTGAAAGGATGATACCTCGCGGGATTGTCTTGCGTGGTTTGCTTGGCTGGGAATAATTGGGCTTGCTCTTCCTGTTACTTGATTCCGGTGCATAGGTGGGTGTTGCGGAACAATATGAGGTGTATAATGATCCAAAAACAAGGCCGGTTCATAGTTTACTACAGGAGTTATGACGGGTGCAAGGGTGACGTGAGAAATCCAGGTCTGTCTATAAACAGGTTCCCAGTGTATAAGGGGCGCATGGGGAGTGTCTACAGAAGCAGGTCCTCTCAAGTTGCTAGTTTGTGGTACAGGTGAATGGTGAAAAGTCGAGCCTTCAGCCTGATGAAGGTTATTAAAATACTTTGTGCCTCTTTGAGAATGTTTTGGTTGCTCGACAGCTCCTTGCTTTAGTGGCCTGGGTTGAAAAGGCCTTCCTGGTTGCATGGGGGCTTTCTGTCGGTTATCGATGTCAGAGCCATCTTCTTTTACGCGAGATTCAGAAATTTGTAGATTTTTGAGCTTTTGCTTGGGTTGCCCTTCGCAGGGAGTACCCGGCCTACTTGAAGTCAGCAAAGCAGGTTCGGCCTCACACTTCAAGTTCAAATCAGCCGCTGGTTCAAGGTGTGAGAGACTGCTAGTTTCTGGCAGTGAGCTATTGACTTCGTATAGGTAACATAAAAATATAAAGAGCCAGATCATCCGGAGCATTGACAGTAAAAACATTTTATGTGAAATTATCCTTCAATGTGGTTAGAAGACCGAATCATCTATGAAGGGATCTTGGGTGCCTGACACTTCTCTGCTTCGAGGAAAGGGGATCCTACTATCTTTCCTACCTAGAGAAACTGCTCTCAGCTTCACAAGCCTCCTCAGGATGCATTTTATTTCGTTGGTTCGGGAAGAGCAGGTTCCTAGTTTGTCATATTAGCAAAGGTGTACGACCCAGGCATTGCGACCAGATTTCGCTTTGATATTGGAAACAAAACCGCCTTCACCATATCATAACTTGCTGAAACATGGCAGGCTCTTTCTCAGGCTCCCAATATATTTTGCAACATATGTTGTGGCGTCGACAAAGTTCAAAATCTGGTCATTTCTCAAGGGTTAACTGCAGAAGGTTGAAGACTCAGATTCTATCTTGAATTCCTGCCATAGTTTGGTTGGTGTGGGGCTGTTTCGTTCACGCCCATCCAATTTATTCATCTTAAGGAGTTAATTTCTACTCAACGCATGTCCATTGCAGTCGTTTCAGATTCGGTCCGGCCGCAGACAGTACACTGAAGATTCGTGGAAAAAGATTGACTTCATCAAGCGAATCCGTCACAATACCCACCCAAACACTGAATCAGGAAGCCGAAGTTATTTTCAATGCAACAGGCCTCAGGTGAAGGATCAACTCCAAAATTGATCGGTGTGAAAAGCTTACGAGTGAGCTTCTCTCACCATTCCAAAACCGGAACTACTGGGAAGCAGCGGTAGTAGAGTTGTCCGGAGTGTTTGCGTCGAATTATTGAAAAATTGTTTATTTTTTATTGTTATTTGATTCTTCATCTATCGCATTTTAGAAAAAGCTAGTATATGTAAAATGTTTATTTTATTTCTTTATTTAAAACGTCAATCGTGACCTGTCAAAGGTCAGGGAAACATTCCATCCATCCTCTCACAGGCCACAAGCAACTCTGAATCAAGGACTGATTGCAGGAGTGGTAATTCAAGGTTCTACACTGCAATTAGTAAGGATCCATATTCCTGCAAACGGTGCACCCCTTTCATACAAACTCGGGTTTTCTGTCACGCGAGCTTCCTTTCCCCTTGCGTAGTCAAATTCTACATCATTGAACATTCAAAGAACACCTCACCTAGGGTGGACTAAGCCTGCGGCCCGAATCAAAGAAATCGAAGATTCGACGGCTCCCCTTCTAGGGTTGACGGCACGCCCTCCTGGTGCATGCCCTCTGTGCATGCACGGGGCATGCATAATCAATGAGAAACCCCCTAGTGCATGCACTTTCAGAACTATGTCAGTTTTAAGGCGAAATTTGCATTTGATAAGATGGCCATGATAATTTCAAGAGTTCATGAAAGAGTCTTGCATTCTGCCTTAAACAATACTGGGTAACTAAGGTCTCTTATTTAAATTTTCTTATTGATTCTTGATGCAATTAAAAGATTAGAAAATCAAAACAAAACTTTTGGAAAAATCTGAAAAGAAATTAGAACGATACATTTTAGAACAAAGAAGACATATGATGGCACATGTTAGGAGTTATTCAATAAAACTATGCCATATTTCGTTATTACATTTATTTTGGTGTTTTTTTTTGAGCCCTTCATATTTCTATGTGACTTTATGTATCAAAAAACATCCCATTGAGTATATTTCGATAATTACACTTGAAATATCCAAGGCCTAGGAGCTTACTAGAGCGCGGGCTGTAAGCATCATCCATCAGATTTAATTCCGTTTCAGAAATGAAATACCCTTAAAAGTGGCAAAGGTAGCTAGCAAACTTTACCATGAGTTACATATCTCATCAATAAATGCAACAGTGGCACTGAGACCTGAAATTCACCTTCTTGATGTTGTTCTCTCATTTAGTTGGGGTTGAGGGGAATTCTTTAATAATCCAATTAGTGAGTAAAACAATTAATGGAAGTATTCCAAATACTCTTCATATGGTGATCCAAGTAATGATTAAACTCATTCAAAGCTTCAATAATAATAGACTGAATTTCAAAAAACAGTAAAAACCTTGAATTTTCCCATTCTGACAGAGTATGACTTCATAAACATATGATTCTTTTGTGTCCCCTGATGAGCCATTAGGACTTGAAGCCGAAGAACGTATCTATGAATTTAGTCATGAATCTCAAAGGGTAAATTATGAAGCCTCAATGGATTTATTATTTGATATTGACTTACTAGATCAAACAAATAGGGAAATCCCTCCAGTTGATGTTGAAAACAAAATTCTGGAAATTGAAGTACTTTGGTAAAGCAACCCTGCCTTTCAAGTGTATCATGGTTATTTATCCCAAAAGAAGATATTTTTCATCTTTTTATATTTTACATACACTGAATTTGGAACCAAAGTGCATGCATATGCATGCCCCCTGCAAATTGCATGCCAAAGAATATCCAAAATGCATAGACCAGGAATTCACTTTGGAAAAAAGGCATGCCGTCCACCCTATCCCCTTCTGTAGGAGATTTGTTTTTGAGTGCTTTGCGTAAGGGAGTATGTGGCTCACAAAGGCCATTGCAGTGGTGCAGCGGTGTAGGGTGGATCATTTGATACCCTATGATCTCACACTTGGTATTTTAAATTCTGCACTATCTCTGTATCGCGTGGGTGAGGTTCGTGATTTAGGGTTGCCTCCCGTGGAAAGGATCCCGGACCCCGTCCCGGCCAAAATACCAAACCCCACTTTCCACTGCCCCCTGGCCAGACGCCGGTCACCGATTTTTCTCGGAACCGGGCAGGGCATTCGAGATTGTTAGAACTCCTCAATATTCCCATTCGTCCCCCTTTTCATTTGTCTCATTTTTTTTACATCCAACTAATCATAACGCAATTTAATTTTTCTTTGCGCTTATTTGAACTCAAAATATTTTCTTTCACCCATAAAACATTTGATTTTTTAATTCTTACATTTCCTTTATCCTATTGACTCTTCTTTTTTTTGTCTTACCCTTTTTTTTGCATTTGACTTTTTTTCCTTCTTACTGTTTCTTTTGACATTATTTGTTCTTCATTTTAACTGAATACCTCTCGCCAAAATTCACATCCTTCAACAGCAAACCAAACACACAGGCACCATAATGTGCATCAATCAATTCCATCAAATGATCATGGGTTTGATTATACTGCGCCAACATTTACAAAGGTTCTGTCTTATGGAAGGTGACTAATCAAGAGGGGAAAACTGTGATATGAAGCTCAAACATGATTGCACTGGGAGTAGGAAAGGTAATAGCAATCGTTTCAACATTATCCATGGAATCACCAACCCAAAGAAGAGCATTCCACAAGATCCTAATGAAATGCTTGATACCTTCTTTTGGAATGTGTATAGAAAAAAGTTATGTTTGTATTTTATTATTTCACCCTTTAAAATCTTATGACCATTTGAAATAAAATATTTGCTTGATGTACTCTTTGACTGAATAAACACTCAAAACGGCACTTTTATACTTCATTAGTGAATGCACTTTGGCTCTCACTCACCAAATCCAATTTTTTTCACCAGTTGTTTAATCATGTAACCGAATTCTGGGGAGAATTTTGGTTGGACATACAGCCCTCACTTCTTACTTGTCAACATTATGTGATTTTCATCAGGATCATGTCCAAAAGATCCTTCTTGAAAATAATTGACATGTCTCTTTCACCACTCACCATGAGAGAAATTACTGTACCTGAAAGCAGGTGTTACATTTGGGAAGTGATAGAGGAGATAGATTGGATACAGGCTGGTGGATAAAATGGAAATGAAATGATAGAAGAAACTTGAGCCAAATATTCAAGACACACAGTTTCACTTTAATTAACTCAGTATAAATGTCTGCTCAAGATTCTGAAACCTTCACCTTGAAACAGGTAAAGGAATCCTAAATTACTTATAGAGCTTATTCTTGTATCTTATTACATATTATTTACTGAAAAATGTGAAATTTCACATAGGTCTTACAGCTTAGCACAGAATTTCTATTGATTTTAATTTAAGGAATATAATTAGTAAATAATATTCTCTTGATTTTTTTTGGAAGAAATCTGATTGAAAGGAAAGATCCTCAGTACTAAGAAACTTTTTTAGAAATGTACTATTTATTATTGAATATTTTCCTTTACATGAAAATTTTATCTTTACAAATCTGTATTGAATTTTGAGCTTTATAGCTCCCCTTTGAGATCTCTTGATAGGAATGAATTCCACCAAAAAATAACACCGGAGTTAATTTAATTTTAATAAAGAAATATCACCTTATGTAAATCTTTTGTTGAAAAATTATATATTATGGGTAGATATCACAATAGATCTTGGTTGAAATCCCCTGAAGATTAATTCTGGTTAATTATACCATTTGAATATAAAAACTGGTAAAAAATATCTTATTTGTATTTTTCAATTAAATAATCTGGCTTTGTTACCATTTAGCTGTATAAATGAATTATTATAATTATTTTGAGGGATGAAAAACTTCCGTATACTAGAATAAATCTTCCTCAAGACCATATTTCATGGTTTATTTTCCTTTTTTTTACATAAAGAGAGGATTTCATTACAATTAAAGTTTTATATGCCTCTTGTTACAGTTTTTCTCTTAAAGCTAAGTAATTTCTTCCTAAATTTAAATGTTTGTTCTGTATAGGAATCTTTCATTATTTCATTATTATTATCTTCATTAATTTGGAAATATATAGTTAAATATAAAGACAAAATCAAGGTGATATATGTGGTATAATTTAAAGAGATTTTTTTTATAATTAATTTATAATTTGAGCTGAAAAATGAGTATCTCACCCCAGAATTATGACAAAATGAGCAATCCCAATCAATCGGAAGAATTTAAGAATATAATATAAGAATTTTACTTACATGAGAATTCTTCAAAGTAGTAGGGAGACTTAATTACATACCTGTACAGCTTAAGGGACTCTTAATATTACATACAAATTAGTAAGATATAATGACTACCTCCTTTTTAAAAAATAATATTCACCTTTTACTCTGTTTAATTATCGAATATTTAAGGGGCCTTCAAAAATAGAGGCTAAAAAGGTATGTAATTATACTTTATCTATTTTCTCAAAGTTTATTCAAAGTGCTTATTTGAAGCTTGATTTTTTGTTGAGGTTTCTTAAGCTATACATAATTGAAAAAGGAGAGATTAGCAGAAATAATACACTATTTATAGATTATGCTCTCATAGCTTATATATCCACCTCATTTATCTAATTTTAGAATATGATATAATTGATTTTGACAAAGTAATTTTCAGTATAACTTCCTGAAGAGTTGTGATTTGAATTAGATTTATATAAGATAAAAAGAAGAAGGAGGTTTTGAATGATTTGGTAGCAAGTTCAGAGTGATAGTTATATCAATCCACAGACATTTCCAACTTTTTTGAACATATAATTAACATTATTTTCCAAAGCTTACAGCCTTAATTTTTAAAATAAACAAAAAAATTCAAAAAGTTGTATTCCACTCAAAATGAGATTTGTAGATATCTGTAAAAGAGGCTCTTGGACAGAAAACAAGAGTGGCCTGGCACTCAGGAAGCAAGAACTCACTTGGAAGGCTCCAAAAGAATAAAAGAGATAAAGCAGAATGAATTTCTTTAAGAATAAGAGTAAGAATAAGGACAAGTATGTCAAAGATAAGAAAGAGTAAGTGAAGCCAATGGCGAGAGAAATAAGAAAGCCAAGAGCCAAGAAGCCAACCAAGTGAATCCCCAATTCACTGGTTCAACCTACCAGAAAAGGAAATGGAATTAGCAAAGGATATGACCACCAATATCCACTAGCAGGCAAGGAAGAAAGGTGCAAATTACTGACTTAAGAATATCAGTATTTCCTTTCATAAATGAAAAGAAAAATAAAGATAAAAATAAATCCAGTATATTAATTAACTGGGGAAAAAGTCCCCAGGTGACAAAAGGTGGCCAGTATATGCAAAAAGCTGAGGGGCTGATCCTGGAAGATGAGTCACCGGCTGTATTGTCTTAATTGGGCCAATACAGATCTGTACATCTTGAGAATTTAACTGTGTGATTGAATTCCCACAGTGGAATATAAATTCGCCCAATTGGGCCAGCGACATACAGGTATAATTGATTGCTGCTTGTATAGACCAATTGAGTTGTCCAAGGAGTATTGAAGTACTTGCTGCCTTGACAGATGATTTAATGAAGAATAACCTCTGGGAATGGCCCTTGGAATAATCCTTAAATAATTGCCAACCCAACTCCTGCAGGGCCAGGTGGTTGGGGTCCTTGAATAGTCTTCTGATAGCCGCCATGGATTGCCAGACTGACGAGCTGAAGAGTCCTCCTTCAAAATGGGTGTTGGATTTTGGGACCTTGGTTTGGAATCATGGAGCTTGGTCCTGAAAGCATCACCATTGAATAGCTGAGCAAAAATGGTGCATAATGGTATATAATACTATATATGCACCACTCCTGCAACCTTGAGTATGGGATGCATGGAGGAATGGGAAGAATCCCCCTTGAGTTGAAGGGAAGGATTGAGCTGAGATGATCTGGTGGCCTCTGGTGGTTACCAGAGGACATGGGCTGAAAAGTGGTCCATGGTGGGCCTTGGCCAAAATGGGTCCTGAGGGTCTTTATGGCCAGGAATCGCTCAGGTGGACCCAATTGTGGTTTGGGACCCACCTGGCGTGGAGGGCTAGTGGACTTCCCCCTTTGGCCCCTTTTGGCCTGATTGTACTAGGCCAAACAGGGCCTGATTGGCCCACAGGCCGTAGAGGCTGTAGGGGCCTGAATGGCCCAAAAAGGGCATTTAGGCCCTAGACCCCCTAATGAAAAGGGGTGGCCCCAGGATTATGGTTAGGGCTTGTGGGCCTAGAACCCCCTACAAGACAAAAGGACACCCCCAGGCCTAAAAACAAAGATAGAGACCTGGGGGTTGGAGATATGGAAATTGGCCAGGGAGGCCAATGATGGAAGGATATGGCCTGAGGCCATAAAAGGCAAGGGGAAGGTGATATGGCCAAAGGGCCATGGAAAACCAAAGGGGGCCAATCAGCCACACAAGATATGGTGTGGCCAATTGGCCCCAAATTGGTCCCAGGCTAAATTGCCGCAACCCCCATGGAGGAGGGTCATTACTTGTAGTTGTGACAATATCCTTCTTTCCATAAGTCAAAAACTCCAATTGAAGCTAATTTCTTCAAAATCAACAGTGAGGATGTTTTAAGAAATTTTCATATTCTTGGTTTAGTAAAAAACACTTGGAATTTTGAAGGATATTGTTTTGGAAAAATTGATATGTTCTTTTCACCTGAATGGATTAATTCAAAATTTATGAATATATCTTCATCCTTCCTTTCCCATGATACAAGCCAATTCTTTGGTGCATCTTTTGGGAAAGCCTTTTTGAAATAGGTGAAAAAAACTGTTAGAATGTGAATGATTTAATTTTGAACTCATAGTTTTAAGCACAAGATCAAAACCTACAGCTTCAAAACTGAGTAAAATTCAAAATTTTATTTTCCAATAGCCCTCCCAACAATTCTTATTCTTTGGAAATATATATTCTTAATATTGTTTTTAAAGGATTAGAAGTCAAAAAGCTCACAAAAAAAGACAATAGATTGAAAGATTTTTGTTTTTATCCATGAAATTGAAAATAACAAAGTAAATTACAAAATAAAAATATATGATTTAATCAAAAATTTAAAAAAGGAGATGTATATCTCCTTCTTTGAAGGAATGATTTTTCACACATGACTTTGAATTTAAGATACTTCCTTCAGTGGGTTTTTATTTCTACATAATTTCTGTATTATGTCTTCCAAAATTTCAGATTAAGTAATGGGCCTTTTATGAACCAATTAATCAGTCAGTAATAATAGTTATTTTTTATTCAACCATTATTTGATTCATTTTGTTTATTTTTCCTCCTTTTCCTGATGAGGGTTTTTTTATTTTTTTATTGAAATGAACTTGAAAAAATTCAATTGGACTCAATTTAAATAAGTTTGTTTCATTTTTGTATTTTTTTTAAAAATTTACAGTGGTAGTGCTGTACAGTATACCACTGTAAAATTTTCAATGAGCATCAACAAAACTACATAAGCAGACTGTACAGCACTTCTACCTTAGTATTAAGAGTTAAAAAAAATCAAAAACAAACTAAAATAACTTCATGATATTCATCAATTAAACAATTAAAAATAAAAATACTAAATGTGGAAAATAAATTCGGAATAAAATTAAGAAAAAAACATCAAAATAAGAATAAAACTTCTACCACTCAAAATTTTGGATGATAGTAAGAAACTAAGAATTAAAATTATACCCATTTTAATCCAATAGAAATAATTAAATAATTAGAAAGAGTAATACATTTATGTGTATTTTGAGGTATTTTTGAAACAAAAGAATTATTTACAATTCCACTATCTTTTTTGAATATTATGAAAACTTGTATAAATTTGTAGGACCTTTAAAATAATACATGACTCTATGTGAGAGATTCACTAAAATTATCTTATTTTCATAGGTTTTTTTGTGACTTATACAGCTTTTGAAATACTATTCTTAATTATAAAGGATAAGAAGCTGAGAGAAGGCTCCATTGATATAAAAGAAGGGCTTTGATGAATAAAAGGATTCAACATAAATAAATTATTCCTTGAACTCAAAATATAGTTCAAAAATTGAACATTAATAGAAATCAAATTTTTTGTTAATCTTTAAAGACAAGTTTAATTAATATTTCATTTATCCCAAATATCCAATATAATGTAGATTATATTACATTATATCTAAAAAAACCAAAAAGATAAGAAGAAGTGAAATAATTGTTCTTTAATATTCCAGTGGCTTGGAATCTCTTGGAATATCACCAAAAAATGAAATTCTGGGTGCATCTTGGTTCAAGATACAGGTCCAAGCTCAGAACTAGCTGTTTCAGAGCTATTTTCCAAATTAAACACATTCTTCCAGGTTTTGACAATTTTCTCATGATTATTGATGCATGGACAAGCCCATGATAAGAATGAATTCCTCTATTTAAAAGTCAACTTCATGGAAAACAAATTTGAACATTCTCTGGCAATTTTGGGATTCAAAAAATTGAGGGTGAAAAAATTTCTTATTCTCAAAGCAATTTGATATTATAAAATTATTCTGTCACTTTTTTTAGGTGATAATTTGGGTTTGTAAATTTGATTTGTTTTCTGAAAACAATGAATAAATATGAACTTAAAAGGTTCATGATGTAAATCATGGTTGAAAATGCATCCATGAATAATTGAATAGCAGAAGAGATGTATAAAAAATGCCCTCAATTCATAGACAATCAAAATATGATTGGGTTCTTTGCCCACATAATCCACTTAGTGACACAATATTTTCCTAATGCAATGACCAATAAAAATGACCAAGAAATATCTAATCAAGATACTCACATGAATTGGAATATGAATAGTACTAAGCTAATTAAAAATCCTTATGGAGTTTATTTGAAGTATAATACAATAATTTCACAGATTGGAAAGCTGGGAGCATACATATTTAAAATCCCACAAAGGAAGAATAAGGTTTTTTAAACTGCTGAGCTTTTTTGTTATGGTCCAAAGGCTACCCATTCTTCATTTATTTAAGCTTATGTAAGCATGAGGTGAAATTTGACTTACAACATGTGTGTTCAAGAAGTGACTTTGAAAGAAGCTCACATCAAACTTTATAGCTCAAAGGACATTAATTTATACCTGCTCACCCCCTTATAATAAAATTATGTCAAAATAATAATAGGTTAAATCCTGAAAGTGTGAATCCACTCTCAGTTTTTGTCAAACTTCATATCCAAAAATCATTCAGTCAATACCAAGTTTGTAAGGTGTGGATATGAAACTTTGATGAAATATCAAGTGATTCTCCTGTCCTCAAAATTTGTATAAGGTAAAATTATTTAAAAATAGGGAGAAATAGTATTTTCAAAGAGACAACATGCCAATTTGATTTTTTCAACCTTTTAAGTATAAAAAGATAATATAATAAAAATACAAGAGATATTTAAGGCTACAAAAGAAATTTCTTCAAGAGCAATTACAATTGGAATTAATTGAGCAAAGAGCTGCAAGCAATTAATTAAAGAAAAACGTCTTTCAAAATATATTTAAAGAGAAAACATGCCCAAAGGTGACCAGAGTGAATTTGGAAACAAAGTGACAAAGTTAACAGTGATGAAAGATGCTTTAATTCACTTTTGGGGTGGTTCAGGGGTAAAAATGATTATAAGAGTTACAAACAATGATTATAATAATTTTTTCATGTGGTTAAAAGGTTAAAAATGTTTAAAAAAAGTTGGTTGGAATCTTTTATTGATTGGTTTAACAGTGTTTAAACTAATTATAACAGGAAAAGATTCTAACATGAAGGGAAAAGTGGGGCAAAGAAGACATTCTTTTATAGCCATCAATTTTCTTACTCCAAAAGTAAAATTTACTCTTTTAAGTGGTGAAAAACAGTCTGACAATTGAAAAGCCAATTATGGCATCAATGAACCCTGGGTTAGACAAAAAAGGGCTGGTTGAAGCCATTTTTTGCTATTTTTTAGCCATTTTAGACCCTTAAATCAGCCATTACTATAGCAATACCTTGTCTAGAGCCTTCAAAACACATCGGAATGTGTGTAAGAGGTGTAGAAAAAAGTTAAAACTGTTTTTACTAACATTGTTTTAACTTAAGCATAGTTTTACCCTCTTGGCAGCAGTTAAAACTACCCTGGTTGGTATCAAAACCTCATCACAATTGAGTCACAGACCCTGTGACTCAATTCCAGGCCAAAAGTAATGAACCTTTGCATGAAATTTGACATCTCACGCCAGTCAGCAAGGATTTTGGGGGTCTAGCTCCCTCTTAGAGCTAGAGTATCTTTCCCCCCTGAATTAATCTTTCCAATTTATTTTTAATTACTCATCATGTAATACAATTATAATTTACATATGTAATTAAATTGAGTTTTTAATTACAAATCTGTAATAATTGATACCTCATATGTTAATTAAAGTTCACTTATGTAATACACGTGCAAATTTTGACATTCCACTTGAAAATACTTCAATTCCTCATAACTTCTAAACTAAACACAACACCTCAATTTAACACAAAAATTGATGGTTAACACCACATGTGGTGTGAATTAAAATAAGGTTTTGAGGATTTTCATAATTTTGTACCAAAAATACTAAAAACTTAATTTAAGCTTATTTAGAGTTGAGTTACAGAAATTTCATCCAGAGGTGACCCCACTTTATTTTTTATGAGGAATTCAATGGTGTGATAATTTCTTTATGTTTATTTATTGGATAAAAAGTTATAATATATTTTATATAACCTTTTACCAAAAATATTTTAATGTCATAATTATTATTAAAAATTCATTTTTACTTAATTTTTACAAGTAAAAATGTATTTTCATAATTTCAAATTGTATTGTAATTTCCTTTTTCAATCATAATTAAATTTTGATTTTTAGGTATAAATTTGTATTTATATTTCAATTTTTATTTTTATAATATAAATAAATTTATTTTATTTATATTTCTATCTTAATTTATCATTTGTGGTCTTTTGGGTATATGAAAATACCTCTAAGGCTCACATTCCCTCCCCCTAAAAAAACAATATTTCTTTGTAATATTGTTATTTCTAGTGTGCCTGAACCTTCTGAGATTTTTAGTAGCTGCAGGTATTTCTTTTTCTGGCAACCATTCATCTTCACAAGTTGTGTCACTGTACCTAAGAAGGTATTCCCTTACTTTTTGGTTCTCAACTTTCTTTCTTTGAGAACTTTGGTAATTTTTTTACTACCAGATAAATCCATAGGAGGTATAACTTGGGGAGCTTTATTCCTCAAAGGAAATTATTCAGCATCACTAGACTTATATGGCTTTATCAAGCTCACTGGAAATGTAGGATTCTTATTGCTAAGTTCTTCAGATAACTCTACTTCAACAGCATTTTCCCCATGGAGGGCCTTAATAACAAAAGGTCCTGCAAAGAAGTCTTTCAGCTTTTTACATCCTTTGATGTTATTGAAGTTAGTGGTGGATACAAGAACCAAATCCCCCACTTTGAAATCTGGAGTTGCATGTGATTTATCCCATTTGTCCTTAGCATATGCAAAAGAGTCTTCCATGCACCTTACTGCATGCTTTCTAACTTTGTCTAGAATTCCCTTGATGCTGGAAGCTGTGTGATGTATTATAATCAAATGTTTCCTCAAGGAATATTGAGGTAATTTGGGGTTCCATCCCTTTTCTAGGATAGCAGGAGTTTTATTGGTACTGGCATGGATTGATGTTTTATATGCTAATTCCAGTACTGGCAACAGAGTGCACCAATAATGGGTAAATCCATCACAATCTTTGAATTCAAGGTCATATGCACAAAATCTTCTTACCATATCCTCTAAGGTCTGGATCATTCTTTCAGCCAGGCCATCAGTTTGTGGGTGGTAGGCTGTAGAAAAAGACAGCTTAGTGCCAAATAGTTGGTGAAGATTTTTCCATAGTGCTGAAGTGAATTTGGGATCCCTATCACTAATTATATTTGTAAATATTCCAGTCCATGACAATACTATATTCCATATCAGAAGAGCTGTATCCATGGCTGTATCACCCTTGTGACATGGTAAAAAGATTGGAGTTTTACTGAATCTGTAAACAATCACTATGCAAGCATTATAACTTCTATCACCCCCTGGTGGTAAGCCAGTTACCCAATCTATATGGACCATTTCCCAAGGTCTGCTGGGTTGTATTTTGATCATGTTTCCAAGTCTTTTTCAGTGGATTCATTTGCTTTTTGACATCTGTCACAGGTTTTTCAATACTCTGAAACATCTTTCTGCCACATTGGCCACCATATACCGCTTTTTACTTTTTCTCTTGTTCTGTCTTCAGACAGATGTCCTGAGAAGGGGCTGTCATGGCATTCTTTCAGTACAAGATTGATTAATGAACTGTACACAACTGTCATGACACATGTGTGCTTGGTTCTGTGGTAAATTATACCATCCAGTAGGTGAAATCTTCCTTCATCATAAGATTTCTTCCATACTTCATCCAAGGCATGTATTAGAGATTTGTCTTTACAGTCTTTGTTAAGTAGTTGGCAAAAGATGCTACAATTCTTATCCTGAGTGTAACTGTTTCTTATTTCTTCAAAGAAGGTGGTGTTTAAGTCTGTAACACTTATTCCTTCTATTGGGATCTGTGGTGAAGCTTCTTCTGGCACATCAGCAGGATTATGAATATCATTTGGTAATGGCCATCTGCTTAGTCCATCTGCATTTTTATGAATATTCCCATCTTTATGAACAATAGTCATATTGCCTCTGTATTCTTGTAAGGCTATTTGCCATCTGAGCATATGTCTGTTAGGTATTTTCATGTTTAAAAGTGATTTGACAGCTGTACAATCTGTTATCACTTCAAAAACACATCCCTCTAAGAAGTAGTTTGATTTTTCCAAGGCCCAGATAAGGCATAGACATTCCATTTGACTTGATCCATATTTTGCTTCAGTTGGTTTGATTTGCCTGGATATGAAACATATGGGTCCTTCCACATTTTTATCATTTATGATCTGAACTTGGTGAAGTGCAGCACCCAGCCCATCCCCTGATTCATCAATATACAATTTCAATGGAAACTTAAAGCTTGGCATCAGTAAGAGTGAAGCAGTGGTCAAGGCTTCTCTTAGAGACTCAAAAGCGTTGACTCTGTCAACAGTCATTTCAAATACTGTGTCTTTGTCACAAAATTTATAAAGTGGTCTTGCTATGGATGCAAAATCTTTAATGTGTTGCCTGTAATATCCTGAAAAACCTAAGAATGACTGAATTTCCTTCTTATTCTGAGGCATGGGTTTTAACAATACTGCTGCAACTTTGTTTTTGTCAATTCCAAGGGACAAACCAGATACAACATGTCCTAGTGCTTTAAGGTCTTCAAATCCAAAATGACATTTCTTCAAAGAGATTTTCATGTTAACTGATTGAATTTTTTTCAAAACTCTGGAAAATCTGTATATGTCCTCTTCCCAAGTCTTTGAACGGACAATGATGTCATCAATGTAAATGATTAACCATCCCTCTGAAAGTTCTTCAGGGAATATCTCATTCATCATTCTTTGGAAGTGTGAAGGTGCATTTTTGATACCAAAGGGCATTCTTAAATATTCATACACTCCACAATGAACAATAATTCTCAAATATTTTCTTGCTCTTGGTGTCACCACATTTTGATGGAATCCTTTAAGGGCATCCATAGTGGTTATATTCACTGCTTGAGATATTTGAGTAAGGGCAATTTGGATTTTTGGTATTGGGTACCTATCTGGAACAGTGTAAATGTTCAGAGATATAAAGTCTCAAACCATTCTGGATTTTCCATTATGCCATGCCACTATGACTGGTGTAGTTATTTCTACCTCTTCATTGTGGCCAACTTGTCTTATTGCACCAAGGTCTAGAAGTCCTTTGATATGAGTTTCCAGAGCTTCTCTTGACTTGGGACTTTCTGGGTATGCAGGTCTCCTTAAGAGTGGTGGATAAGGTCTTTCAATATTAAGAATGATTTCAACTTCATGACCAATAATTGCTCCTAAATGTTCTTTTTCTGAAGCAAATGCTCCTTTGTGGTCATACAAAAGGGAAGAAAGTCCATTTTCTTGTTTATCAGTCAGATGAAGGCTTATTTCAGCCTCCCTCAACTGTTCAGATTTGAATTTTTCTAATTCTAAGTTGACTGGTGATACTTTATTTACTGTAATTTGTCTTTTAAATGGTAAAAAGGCAAATTTCTGATGCTTATTGTCTTCAATAGTAAAGTATCTGTCTTTGTTGTTATGCAAATCTATCCCATACATGATTAAATAGTCATTTCCCAATATGAAATGGGTACTAGAGCAGTTTTCCATAACAAAAAATTCAACTGTGATTCTTAAATTCCCATTAATGTGTGGAAATATGACATTGGTCGCAAAAATTCCTAATTCTTTCATTGGATTACTTGCACTATTGAATTTTATACCATCAATTGGTAACAGTTGGTCTTCAAAATTTGCTACACAAGTTTTGAGAAAGATTTACCAACACAAGAGCAGAAGGCTCCTGGGTCAAGCAGAAGTTGAGTGGGCTTATTGTCAATCACCACTTCTGTTATACAGGAGCTACCAGATGTATAACCTTTCCCCCTGTTTGGTTTTGTTTTCATAAGTTGTGCATCTTGAACTTTTGATAAATCAAGTTGACCATTGCTCAACTGTGGCAAGTGGGAATAAGATTCCATGATGTCAAAAGTGGCATTAATATTTTCTATATCTTTTTAAGATTCAGAAAATATTGATGACTTATCATCTGAATTGTCTTCAATTATGTCATCTTTTTCAACATCAGGTTCCTTCTAAATATCAATTTCATTGATTTTCCCCCTTTTTGGACATTTATTGGCTAGATGGGTGGTGCTTTGGCAAATATGGCACTTTCTGACTGTATCTGCAGATTTATACTTATTATGAGAATTTTCTTGGGGGTTTTTGTCCACAGAATCTTTCCAAGGTGTAGTAAACCTTGTTTTGAGATTCACCCTACTAGAACCAATTTTGGTTCTGGTGGTTACTTCTTCTAATATATTGATGATATCCTCTGCTGAAGATTGTTCAGTAGTCTTGCTTTTGACAGAATGCTTCAAGCCACCTCCACATTGTCTCAGAATCTTTCTGTGGATCATAAATTCTGAGATGTCAGGGTACAATGCTGTTAGTCTGTCTTTTTGTTGGCAAAACCGTGGTAAAGCTTTGTCTTTATCAGCATTAAATTTGGCAGATTCAAAGGCTGTCGCAACTTTAAATCTCCAAGCATCATTCGCCCATTGTTGATAATTTGGGTTTTCCACCAAGTCCAACTTGGGTGTCCATGTGCTTGTCTTAATTTAATATACCATCTGTGAGCTGATCTGGTAAACAAGGTGTTAAATCTTGCTGTTACCAATCTTTTGGGTAACTCAAAAGCTTCTTTAAACATGTCAATACCTCTGATGAATTCCATATGGTCATATTCTCCTTCACCACTGAAGTGAGGCCATTCTTTAAGTTTTGGTACTTCTTTCAGAAGTGCTTGGCCATTGATGGTTCCAAGTTATGAAAAGAAGTGGATAATTCATTTTTTAACTGTGAATTATCAGGATCCAATACTTGTGGATTTTCAATCCTTGTGCCCTCATTTTGATTCAGAGGTGTAGACATTCTTGGTAAGGTGTTCAGTATCTATTCAATATCATTCATTTTACTGTTGTTACACCTTTGGGAATTCCTGTATTAATGTTGGAAGGCTTTTATTAAATTTATTAATTAAATTTTATAGATGTCTTCTTTATGTGTCAGTTCTTTCCCTAACTCTGTCTTTCTTGTATTATCAGCAGTGACTTGATTCAATTTCATTGAAAATTTTGATACTTTTTCTTGTGAAGCATCAAAACACTTTTTCAAGGCAATGGTATATGTCTTTACTTCAGTAAATTAATTTGAAATGTCATCAAGGACTTTCTTGTTATCTGTCTTGATAATACTTATGGCTTGTTTAATCCTTGTTTCAATTATGTCATCAATATTGAATTTAGAAGATTTGTATGTTAACTTTTTAATAATGGCAGATTGTTCATTTATTTTATTTCCAAAAGAATTATCATTATTGGAAGTTTTTATTGTTCTTAAAATGTTTTCAAAACACATCAGTGTTTCATTAATTTGGCACAGACTCAAGTTGTTTGTTTTACTGTTGTTACAAATGGTTTCATTTTTATCAGAAAGATGTTTTTTCACCTCATTTGTAGCTTCATACAGCTCTGGGATGGAATCAAATATGTCAGAAATCATTTCTGGAATCTTAATCTGGCTTCCTCCTTCTTCTGTAATTCCATCATGGTTCTGGCCATCTGAAATACATTTTCCATGGCATCCTGCTGAATCTTTAGAATCCTGTATGCCTGGTTGTAAGGCTTTGGGGCTGGTGCCTTCCCTTTGCCCTTGTTTTGAGCTTGTGGCTGCTTTTTCAGGTTGGAATTGCTGCTTCTGGCTACTGGGTCTGGTCTTGGCACTTTCTTTGGTGGTGGTGGGTTTTTTTCCTCCATTCTGCTGTTAAAAGCATCATATTCTTTGTTTCCATCAATGGATGCCATCCATTGACTAACTTGCAAGTCTTGGGATGACCCAGGAATTTTCTTACAGTAAGGTATGAGTTTATGCAGTTTTTTCACAGATCTGCAAGGATCTGGTACTATTTGTGCTGCAGTTCATTGTTGTAAGCCTTCTGGATGGATTTGTAAATGTCCACTGAGGCTTCTTGTGGCAGTGTCAGCTCTTTTTGAAGGTAAAATATTGTCATCAGTTTCAGAATTGGACAATTTATTGTTGTGGAAGTCTTTTACTGACCCTTGTCCTTCTGTATCTGATTGGCTTCTTCCATAATCATGTCTATGACCTTTTTGGGAGCTCCTTGAGGGCTTATAACTGGCTCCTGATCTGGTTGAAGGCATTTTTTATGATTTAAAAGTTTTAAAATAGTAATTTTACTTCAAAAACTTACTATGTGCCAACATTTTAGATTTCTGAAGAGTATTACTGATATCCAAGTTGATCAATTAAGAAGAAATTGGCTCTTGTTGGTTATTCTGATTTATAATAACATTGCTATTATGGTCAGAAATCACAGTGCTTTCAGGAAAAATGCTAGTGACTGTGGAGGCTATTTCAATATTTTATTCTCTTACCACATTTTCAGACACTAAAATCAATGAAAAAAGCCAATTAATTAAGTAAAAAAAGGTTTTTCAAAAGAGAAATAAAAAATAAAGCCTCACTTATAATTATAAAAAGAAATTATTTTTTAAGTATTTTTTGAATTATAAGTATTTTTTATATACTTTTAAATTTTTCAATATAAGAAAAACAATTAAAAAAAAAAAATTATGTCACAGGTAAAATATCACAGCTGGGCCCCCAAATGTAAGGTGTGAATATGAAACTTTGATAAAATATCAAGTATGTTTCCTGTCCTGAAAATTTGTATAAGGTAAAATTATTTAAAAATAGTATGAAATAGTATTTTTAAAGAGAAAACATGCCAATTTTATTGTTTTTAAATTTTTAAGTATAAAACAATAATATAATAAAAATTTATTGTTTTACCAACAATGAAGATTTCTCCAAAAATACTCTATAAGAGATATTTAAGGCTACAAAAGAAATTTCTTCAAGAGCAATTTCAATTGGAATTAATTGAGGAAAGAGCTGCAAGCAATTAGTTGAAGAACAAAGTCTTTAAAAAGATATTTAAAGAGAACACATTCCCAAGAGTGACCAAAGTGAATTTGGAAACAAAGTGACAAAGTTAACAGTGATGAAAGATGCTTTAATTCACTTTTGGGGTGGTTCAGGGGTAAAAATGATTATAAGAGTTACAAACAATGATTATAATGATTTTTTCACATGGTGAAAAGGTTCAAAATGTTTAAAAAAGGGTGGTTGGAATCTTTTATTGATTGGTTTAACAGTGTTTAAACTAATTATAACAGGAAAAGATTCTAACATGAAGGGAAAAGTGGGGCAAAGAAGACATTCTTTTATAGCCATCAATTTTCTTACTCCAAAAGTAAAATTTACTCTTTTCAGTCGTGAAAAACAGTCTGACAATTGAAAAGCCAATTATGGCATCAATGAACCCTGGTTTAGACCAAAAAAGGGCTGGTTTAAGCCATTTTTTGCTATTTTAGCCATTTTAGACCCTTAAATCAGCCATTACTATAGCTATACCTGGTCTAGAGCCTTCAAAACATGTCAGAATGTGTGTAAGAGGCCTAGAAACCAGTTAAATCTGTTTTTACTAAAATTGTTCTAACTGAAGGGTAGTTTTACCTTCTTCGCAGCAGTTGAAACTACCCTGGTTGATATCAAAACCTCATCATCAATTGAGTCACAGACCCTGTGACTCAATCCCAGGCCAAAAGTAATGAACCTTTGCATGGATTTTGACATCTCACGCCAGTCAGCAAAGATTTTGGGGGTCTAGCTCCCCCTTAGGGCTAGAGTGTCTTTCCCCCCCAGAATTAATCTTTCCAATTTATTTTTTCTATAATTCCTCATCATGTAATAAAATTATAATTTACATATGTAATTCAATTGAGGTTTTAATTACACAGCTGTAATAAATGATATCTCATATGTAAATGAAAGTTCACTTATGTAATACACGCACACATTTGGACATTTCAATTGAAAATACTTCAGTTCCTCATAACTTCTAAACTAAACACAACACCTCAATTTTAACACAAAAATTGATGGTTGAAACCACATGTGGTGTGAATTAAATTGAGGTTTTTGAGGATTTGCATACTTTTGTACAAAAAATACTAAAAACTTAATTTAAGCTTATGTAGAGTTGAGTTACAGAAATTTCATCCAGAAGTGACCCCACTATCTTTTTTATGAGGAATCCAATGGTGTGATAATTTCTTTATGTTTATTTATTGGATAAAAAGTTATATTATATTTTATATAACATTTTACCAAAAATATTTTAATGTCATAATTTTTATTAAAAATTCATTTTTACTTAATTTTTACAAGTAAAAATGTATTTTCATAATTTCAAATTTTATTGTAATTTTATTTTTAAATTATAATTAAATTTTGATTTTCAAATATAAATTTGTATTTATATTTCAATTTTTATTTTTATAATATAAATAAATGTATTTTATTTATATTTGTATCTTAATTTATCATTTGTGGTCTTTTGGGTATATCAAAATACCTCTAAGGCTCACAATATTACTCAACCTTGGAAAAGCTTCTAACTCCCTTCTTTTTTTAAGACTCTATGGAGGCCCCAAAAGGTATAAATAGAGGTCCTCTCTCTGAAATTCCCCCATCCTTCTGATTCATATAATAATCTTGAGGCTCAATCCATATCTTCCATAGTAGGATAATCTAGTATTAAATTGCAAATATTCGTAGCAAGGCTCAGTTATTTTGTAGTATTAGTTATGATTAATGAACAAAAAGATATGTGTAATATTGAGGAAAGAGTTTAATGTTATTCAATAATCTTACCATTATAATAGTAGTGTTCAATTAGTGTCTGAACATATTAACATTAGTGATCTTATAGAAATTATTGATAACCTTTATCTAGAGAAACAATATATTATCTTACTGTTATAGCTTGTATCATAAACCTTATAGAGATATTTTATTATATCTATATTCATCCTCATAGTATTAAAAAAAATCTTTTATTTATATCTTACCATTATTTTAACCAGAAACATCCCTATAAAAAACCCTACACTTAAGTTGTTATATTTATATTGATAATATTTTTAAATAAAATTGAAAGTCTAAACTAGCTATCAAGATTATTCATAATGGTAGCTACCTTGGGAGCAATATTGCAAGTATTGAAAGAGAAAATACTAAAGAAAATAATTAAAAAGAATTATATAATAAATAGAAGAAGGTAAGCAAACCCCAATTGTTGAAAAAATATTAACTATTACCATTATTATCATAGTGATATTTGATTGACATACTGATAGAGACTCATGAATACAGTTATGTAATTGAGAATCCACAAAACTAAATAATCTATTTTTGATCTCATAAAGAGGGTATATTTTTCTGCCTGTGACTCAAAACAAGAGCATGGCATGACAGCCAAATACCATGAACCAATGGTAAAGCCAAGATAGCACAAAATCATGTAGCTGAGCCAAATAAGCTCAAAGGGTATCAAACAAAAGAGGAAGCACACCACTCTCCAAATACACAAGTCCCACCATCATAGGACAAGGCATAACAAAGCTATTCCTGCTCAAAGTTGTTTCTGAGCATAAACCTTATTTTTTACCTCCCATCTGAAATCCAGAGGAGGAGACGTAACCCCATCAAATGGGTATTCAAATTGAAGCTCTGAGTCAGGGCTATCTAATGGTACTAGCTAAACCTAGCTAGCATCAAAATTACAGGAGTTATGGCCAAAATAAGGTAAAATAAGGATGAACAAAATATTCACCTCTCATCTACCTTCTACCTTCTACAGTTTTAGTGTGAAATATCTAGAGTGGGGTCTTCTGCGAGATAGAACAATCAGTGCTATCTGATGGTGCCTTTCATTTCTCCATATCTCATCCAGAACAAAAGTTATGGAGCAAATAAGTTCCATACAGATATTAAGAAAATCATATGTAAGAATAACAAAATCTGTACATTGAATAACTTTTCCATATTAAATTTTACCCATACCAAATGAGGTACCATTGTGTAGATCTCATTCAGCGCTAAACAATGAGCCAGCTTTGAGCTCAATATCTCAAAAACTGACAAAGCTATAGCAGTTTTAAGGTCAAAATCCCACAATTGGGCCAATACATCTTTACTGTGAGATAATATCCCATAACCATGATTATGAGGTGTCAAATAGACAAAGAAGCTTTTTTATACTTCAATACCTCATATCTCATTCAATAATGGGGTTTAATACAGGTTCTGTACAGCATTCTATGCATCATACACATTAGTAGAGGGCTGTGTGGTCCCCAAATGAAATCCTTCACCCTGTATTGGTGAAAACTGCCCAGATGTGGTTTCAAAATCACATCTGAGGCCAATAAAGAGTATACAGGCTTGGTGGAAGCCCAAAGCCAGTACTCTGAAGTGAAAAACTCTTCAATTACTCTATGTGGATGGTCTAGAGGACCATTAAACCCCATTTTAGGATAGAAGGAGGCCTTTTCTCCACAACAAAAGGTTTCCTCATCCTGCTCTTGAATCCCTATGTATTACAACTGTCAAGAATACTTATACCCTTGAAAATAACCAGGTATAATTTTTCTCTTAATTATTGTAGACTTTGTTATACTAATTCAATTGGTAAAGCTGCACCCAGGGCTTTCTGTAGCGCTCAACACCACTAAAGTCTTTGAGTAAAGCCCTTAATTATCAATCAAAGCTCTTTTATCACTATTCTATTTTCTTCACAGTAATAGTTAGAGTTTCATATACCATTATTATTAATTTATCATAGACTCAACCTGACAATATTTTTCAGCACATTTAAAGGGGTCACTAATATGGTTTGGGACCCATGGTTGGTGGGTAATTCTGAAGTTCAAAACAGACTCACAAATAATTCCCCCCTCACAGTAATCCCTATTATTTGTGAGCCTTTGAGATATTACCAAATATCCAAAAAGTTCACAAGAAAACTTTACAATAATTACTCTTTTAAATAATTATCTTAAAATAAGTAAAAATACCATACAAAGGCATATATGAAAAATTAGCTTAGAAACTGATGAATAGAAATGTAAGAAAAGCTACAACATGATATTCCTTATGATAAAACACACATATATCATTTTTATGGAATATCTGTAATGTCAATACCTAATGAGTACTAAGTAGAAATGCCATACAAAGACATAAATTATTATTTACTTCAGAACCCAATGAAAGAAAATTTGAACAAATTGCACCATTGGAATCCCAATGAAAAACTACACATAAAACAATTTTATGTCATATCTCTAAAGTTAATACTTAAGGAATTAAGCTGAATATATGCACTTTTATGATTGGTGCATACATTCATGGTTTTTAGGTAATATCCCCTGAAATATACATGATAGAGAGTTAAACCACAAACAAAGTTAACACATAATTACTTTAAGAATACAGATTTGAGCTTTATTTGAGAATTTACAAACAAGGCTATAACCTGTAAGGGTTTATTGAACAAAATTGCCAGAGCTGTTGACCACTTTGTTGTGAAAGTGGTCCAAAATTAAAATAAAGTAGATATTCAGGTTCTAATAGTTCTAACGTGAATAATTATTTAATTTCTATCATAATATCAATGGTAAAACCCTCTTAAATCATGGTTTAAAGCTTAAAATAGTAAATTGCAACAGAAAAGATGAGTTACCAGAAAAATCATCAAAAATACAGTTTTTATGATGTAATAAAATTCACTTGGCAGCTTGATAAGGACATTACCAGACATCAGAATTCACTATTTGAACTTCTGTAACGTGTATGGCTTAAAAGGTATTAATGATCAAAGTGGAAGCTTAAAACTGATCATATATGATCACTCACTGTAATCTTATTTTGAGTTTAAAAATCATATAAGTGATAATACTGGTGAATACAGTTAAATTATGATTAATAATAATAAAATACACAAGGTATAGGTTTCTTCCAAGCCTATGATGTCATCAAACTTAGGATTATAGTGATAACTCTAAATAATGGCATAATAATGAGGTAAGACAGTTTGATTATGATGTAATCAGAACTAAAACTTAAAATACTGATCAATTCCAGTGGATAAGATCAGGAAACATCTACTAGGATCCTTTTGGACTCTAGAAGGGACGAATTTACTATAAATAGAGCTCTTTTTACTCTATTTCCCCCGCAGACACATCAAAAACAATCAAGCATTAAACAAAAAAGGTAAACTCTTTATTCTTTATATATAAATATTTCATATTATCAAGGACCAAAGGAAATTTCGTTATAATAATCAATCTTGATGTGATTACTCCAAGTTATTAATTGTTTTGTTATATTTCTTTAAAAAAATCATTTTTTTAAGTAAAATTAAGAATATTTGTAATTTCTCTTATTTTATTTTTTAAATACAATTTAAATAAGTTAAATTTACATTCTTTGGTTAAAATCTTTCAAAATTATTATATCAAGTGTTAAAAGTAGGTTATTTTCTCTTTTTATAGTAATTTCTCTCTATTATTACTTTTAAGAATTTCATTGGTAATATAAATGGTATTTATATTAATATATAACTTTAATATTGGTAATGATATTGTTATTCATTGTCTTTATTATTAAAAAGAAATTTTTTATGCCTTTATTATTTGTTTGTAACAATAATAAAGAGCTTTAAATATAGTAATTTTTTTATCATAATATATTTATTTTCAATATACTATTTCTTTATAATATAAATTATATTATTAGATTTATTTAATAATATAATTCTTTTACCCCATAATTATAATAATTCTTTGTTTCATTTATAAAATGGATCAGGACATTCATGGTCTAATAAGTGAATTATTTGTAATATCTACCTATTGTTTCATATTCAAACCTCACATTTGGGTGCCTGGCTGTGATATTTACTTAAAAAAACTTTAAAAAAGATTTAAATTGTGTTTATAAAATCAGAAATTCTATTTATTACTATAAAATTATATAATAAATTCATATTTATTGATTTTACAAGCTATTGAGGCATTTGGAAAGGAATTTTACTGTCTTACATGTGATTTTTCACATTCTTAGACTTGCAAGAACTTGCTTTGAGTGACTCTAGTAATTAAAAAAGAAATTTATGGGTTAAAAATAAATTTATATTATTAATTAATCTCAAAAGAATCATCATGATTCTTTTTATTCTTTAAAAATAAAAATATAAAAAAAACCAATGAAAAAAGTTATTTTTATCCATTTTTGTCCATTTCTTATTATTCATTTCATTTACACCGGAAATGTTTAGGTGGAAATTTCCATATCTTATGAAAATAATTCTCTTTATAAAAAGACTTATATTTTTTTCTTTTTCAGTTTTTGCAGACACCCCAACAGAAGACAATTAGACCACTGTTGAGAGATTGGTGGAAGAAACTTGTCCAAGTTCTCCAACACCAATTGTCAATAAGAAAAATAAAGCTAATAAATTAGGCTCTCCAGGACCCAATATTCCAGACTCTGAAGGTGAGGAAATTTTTTTAATTTCCATAATATTTTTTTTGTGTTCTGAAATCTTTTTATTTTCTTAAATTTTCATTATGACTACTAGGAGAAGATCCCAATAATTCATCCAATCATATGGAGGTAGACTCAGAAGTAGATTTGAGCTCTCAAAAGGGAAAAGAAAGGGCAAAATACCCAGTGGAACAGAATCCACACAAGGAAATGCCATATCCAAAAGGCAAGTCCCAGATATGCCCATGATTCCTGAACCAGAGTTGGAACTAAGTATGAGTAACTCCATCAGGGACAAATTAAATTCAGAGGGATCAAATAGACATTTACATGAGCCAGTACAAGCATTATTACATAGTGTACAAGGACAAAGATTTGGAAAAGTTACCACAAATCCACCAAGGAGTGATGAACTCCTGGCATTTCCCAAAAAAATTCCTCAAAGAGTAGGAAATAGTGATATACTCCAAAAGATGGAATGCGCTATCATCCAAGCCTCAAATCAAGCAGATAAAGGGATACCATGCAAAAAAGAGGGAGGAAAGCAAGCAAGAAGCCCCAGTAGCATCTACCAGTAAGCCTCAAGCGAACCAACTTCTCCAAGAAATGAAGAATAATAAGAAAAAGAATTTGAGGAAACCATATTCCCCAAGCTAAAGGATTCCAGAAATTTAAAAAGATTCCATGGACAATTTCTGCAACATGGCCAGAACCTTGATGGAATTCAAGGACAAAGAGGAGCAAAGAATGAGAAAACCTCATTTCCTAAAGAAATAGCTTTGTCTCCTGATGCTGTAAATACTTTAACATAAATTAGAAATAGTATTTTAACTCTTAAAGACATTATAAATTGTTTATTATTCTTACAAGAAATAAATAACAATTTATCATCTTTAACAAAAATCTTTGTACAAAATAAAAAAGAAGTTGATAACATTAAATTTATGGTGTAAAATAATAAACCAAAAATTTCAATTGTCAGTACTCAAAAATAAATACAAGGACAACAAGAATTGTATAAATAAATAAAGGATATCAAAGAAAAACCTTTTACAATCAATTATGACATGAGAATTGACAATTTAACAGAAAAGTTAAACAAATTCAGTATTTCTGTTGAAACATTTGAAGAAAAGACTTTATAACATCAAAAATTGTTTTTAGACCATGTAGAAAAGAGTTGTGAAGCAAGAATGAATCTTAAAGATGACATTCAAAGTGAAATAAGACTTGTTACTGAAAAAATGGATAAATTAAATGAGGCTAACTTAAATATGCCAAAGTTATCAACCCCATTTTCTCACATAAGAAGTCCTGTTGAGCCAAAAGAGGAAATAACAAATCCATTCATAACAGACTTTATTCATCAAGAAAATAATCAAGTCTTGAAAAAGGAAGCCCCTCAATTGAAAGAATGGCCAAAATTTACAGGGGAAGGTGAATATGACCATATGTCATTCATTAAAACAATTGAGTTATTACAAGAATATTATGCCATAGAAGATGAATTAATCACTGCAAGACTACATACATTATCTGAAAAATCTGCAAAAAGATGGTATTATGGCATAAGAAAAACCAATGCTAAGAATACCTGGTCTTGTTGGAAAAATGAAAAAATCACTGAGTTGTCATATGATGCCTGGAGCTACAAAACAGAAAATTCATTTGTAAATTCTTTCTTTTATCCAGATAAGGATGAAACTTTGACTTGGTTCTTAAAACAAGTTGAAATATTAAATTCACTGTACCCAGAAATTTCACAAAAAATGGTGCACATGAAGATACCTAAGAAATGTGGAGGATAATTGGAACATGCCCTGAGAAGCAGGTGTATAGAACCATGTTCCACAGAAGACTATATCAATGCACTATAAGAGATAGTGACAAGAACTAAGATTGGTAGAACTTGGAAGAAATTGGACATCCAAAGTCCAAATAAACCATTTATCAAGAAAGATAAACCAAGGGAACCCTTCACGTCCAATACACCCAACAGTAATGAACAAAGAAAATGCCACAAATGTGGAGGTATTGGAAATTTCGCCAATAACTTCCTTCAAGAGGCAGAAATGAATGAAATTGTGGAAACAGAAGACCACAATGACAAAGAAGAAGAATATTATTCTGAAAAAGACACTGAAGAGTCAGAAACTTCTGAAAGTGATGAAATTAATAATATTGATTTAATATATGAAGTATTAGATGTCAATCAAAACTTAACACAAGATGGAACATCTGATACAAGCCTGAAAAACAAAAAAATTCCAAACTGTATAGAACCAAACCAGAAAAAGGAATGGGATATACAGCTGGAAAGGTAAGTATAAGCATTGTCATGACTGCAAACCAAGAGGCAAAAGTGAACTTGGATACAGGAGCATACTGTACATGTGTTGGTAAAAGGTATTTGAAATCAATAGTACCATATTGGGAAGAAAAACGTATACCAATACAAGGAGTCAAATTTAGTAGTGCAAGCAAAAGCATGAATCCCCTTGGAATAATTGACTTAATATTAATTTTTCCTCACCCTTCACAATTAATAAGAGTGAAATCAGAGTTTTTAGTAATGGAACACTGTACTGGTAACCACTTTATACTTGGAAATGACTACTTGTCAATTTATGGCATACATATCTCAAATCAAAAAGACAGATATTTTCCCATAGGAGACAATAAGAGGCAACAATTTTGTTTTTTAAATAACAAAAAACAAATTAAAGTCATAAAAAATGAAGGGAAATACCCAGAAAAAGATTCTCTCATAAGGGACCAACTTAAAGAGGTAGAATTCAATCAAGAATTAACAGAAAAAATGAAATAAAAATCAATTTACCTCTCATTCAAATATAAAAATCCCTTTGCAACCAAAAAAGAACCACTAGGTGCCATTATTGGACATGAAGTAGACATTATCCCAAAATGTGGAAAAACCTTATCCACCCCTGTTGAGAAGATCAACTTACCCAGCTAGCCCAAGAGCTAGAGAAGCCTTAGAGGTACACATTAAAGAACTAATGGAACTTGGGGTATTAAGGAAAGTAGGATATAATGAGCAGGTAGAGGTCACTACACCTGTTATTATTACTTGGAATAATGGAAAATGAAGGATTGTAGAGGACTTTAGAGCTCTAAATACCTACACTATTGCTGACAGATATCCAATACCCAGAATCCATGAGACATTGACAAAAATTTCACAGGCTCAATTCATTAAATCCATGGATGCTCTCAAGGAATTTCAACAAAATGTCTTTACAGAGAATTCTAATAAACTATTAAGGATAATAGTCCACTGTAGGATATATGAATATTTAAGGATGCCATTTGGTATAAAAAATGCATCTTCCCATTATCAAAGGAGGATGAATACCACATTTCCGTAAGAGTTCTCAGAATTATTGTTAATTATCTATATTGAGGATATCATAGTTTGCTCAGAAACCTGAGAAAGTCATTTAACAAGACTAGAAAGGATACTAAAGAAGATAGTGCAAGTAAATATGAAAATTTCCTTGAAAAAGTGTCATTTTGCATATAGTGAACTAAAATCACTAGGACATGTTGTATCTGGACTACATTTAAGCATAGATAAAAACAATGTAGCAGAAGTACTACTGAAGCCAATTCCCCAAACCAAAAAAGAAATATAATCATTTCTACCATTTCCTGGTTACTACAGACAGCATATAAAGGACTTTGGAAGAACTGCCATATCCTTTTATAAACTCTGTGACCAAGAGACAGTTTATAAAATGACTGAAGAAAGAGTCAAAGGATATGAGCAATTGAAAAATTCCCTCACAAATGCCCCTTTTCTTCTAATGCCAGATTGGAAACTACCTTTAAAACTATTGATTGATGCTTTTGGAGGAGGATTATGTTCTGCACCACACCAGACACAAATCACCAATGATCAACCTGTTGAAGGACCAATTTGCTTCATTTCAAGACAAATTAAGCCAACAGAAGCAAGGTATGGAGCAAGCAAAATGGAATGTCTTTGCTTACTGTGGGCTTTAGAAAAATTACATTATTATTTGGATTGTACAGTGTTTGAGGTGATTACAGACTTTAATGCTGTAAAATATTTGTTAAACATGAAGACACCAAATATACATATGCTAAGACGGAAAATTGCTATCCAAGAATACAGAGTAAGTATTAAGATAGTTCATACATCTGGAAATATTCACAAAAATTAAAATGTTCTTAGTAAATGGGCTTTAGAAAATACACCTGAAACCCAGCATGGGTACCACAGGAAGAGTACCATATAAAAGGCATATGTGTCACAGATATTGGCACAGAATTCTTTAATCAAGTTAAATTGAGATATAAGATGGATACAAACTGTCATATCCTATACCAACTTCTGATGAAAGACTGCAAAGACCCATCACTCTCATCCAACTAGATGAAATTTTGAAAAAAAGCATATAATTAGGGAAGATTCCACCTCCTTGATGGAATACTGTATCATAGGACATAAAACACATGTGTTATGACATTAACAGGTAGAATCTTGATAAATACTATAAGACATTAATGCCATGATAGTGTTGCATCTGGAAATCTCTCAGAAGATAGGACACTGAAAAGGGTTAAAACCTGCTCTTGGTGGCCAAATGGGAGAAAATATGTTGCAGAATACTTCCAAACCTGTGAGAGATGTCAAAAAGCAAAAAGAGAAACAGGAAAGAGATTTGGAATGATGATCCAAATCCAAGAACCAAAATCCCCATGGGAAATAGTTTACATGGATTGGGTAACAGCCTTAACTCTGGGAGGAGACAGGAGTTATAAGGCTTGCCTAGTACTGGTTGACAGATAAAGCAAAACTCCAATGTTCTTACCATGTCATAAAGATGACACAGCTATGGACAAAGCCATAATGATATGGAATAAAGGTATTATACACACAGGCTTATTCCAAAATATCATAAGTGACCAAGACCCAAAATTCACTTCAGCATTATGGAGAAATCTCTATAACTTGTTTGGAACAAATTTATCATTCTCAATAGCTTACTACACTCAAACTGATGTTCTAGAAGCAAGAATGATACAGAACTTAGAGGACATAATCAGGAGATTCTGTGCTTATGGACTACATTTCAAAAACTCTGATGGCTTTACCCAAAATTGGTGTACCTTAATACCAGCTCTTGAACTGGAATATAAAAAATCAATGCAATCTTCAACAGGAAAAACACCAGAAACATTACAAAAAGGTTGGAATCCAAGACTTCCTTATGTTACTCTCACAAAGTACTTAGTGGATATACATCCAACGGCAAGAAGTTTTACAATTATGCTTGAAAAATCAAAACATCATGCCAACAGATTTACGCAGGATTCTTTCAAATATGCAAAAGAGAGATGGGATAAAAGTCATAAACCACCTGAGATTAAAGTAGGAGACTTGCTCTTGGTATCAACTCTGAATTTTAATAATATAAAAGGCCCAAAGAAATTGAAAGATATCTTTGTGGGACCATTCATGATAAAAGCACTACATGGACCTAATGCTGTGCAATTAGACCTAACAGGTGAAATTAAAAAAAAAACATCCAACTTTCCCTGTAATTCTGATAAAACCTTACAGCTCAAGTGACAAGGAATTATTTCCACTAAGAAATAAACCCCGACTTGAAATCCCCCCTCTACAAGAAGGAGAAGCAAAGAATATTGTGAAATTCCTTAAAGAAGGACAAGAAACAAAAAAGAAAGGGAATACCTCATAAGGTATAGAAAACCAACTCAAGAAGATGAATGGCTAATTGATCAAGATATAAATAATTCTGATAAACTACCCAGAAGGTTCAGACATGAAAGAGCACCTAAATAATAGAACAGTGAAACATTATTGAACTTCAAGACTAACAAAGTCTAATGAAGAGGTAGGAAAGTGGATGATACCCTAATTAACTATATCAGATTGTCATACAATCTTTTTTGGTGGTATGTAATTTGAGCATTTGAGATATGACCACATATCCAAAAAGGTGACAAGAAATCTTTACAAAAATTATCTTACCATTAGTAATAATACCATAAAAAGTCATAAATGCTAAATGAACTTATAATCTTATGAATAACATTCTGAAATAAACTACACAATTAGATTCCTCATTATAAAACACACATATATAATTTTTATGGAATATCTGTAAAGTCAATCCCTAATGGGTAATAAGTAAAAATGCCTTAAAAAGAGATAAATTCTTTTTTATCTCAGAAACCAATGAAAAAACATTTGAAATAAATTGGACCATGGAATTACCCATGAAAAACTACAAATAATTTGTTTTTATTTCAGATCTCTAAAGTTAATACTTAAGGAATTAAGCTAAATATATGCACTTTTATGATCAGTTCATACATTCATGGTTTTTACCTATTGTCTCCTGAAGCATACATGATAGAGAGTTAAAACAAAAAGAATGTTAACACGTAATTCCTGTAAGAATCCAGATATGAGCTTTATTTTACAACTTTTAAACAAGGTTATAACCTGTAAGTGTTTATTGAACAAAATCACTGGAGCTGTTGACCACTTTGTTGTGAAAGTGGTCCAGACTTAAAAAAGGAGATATTCAGATTCTACTAGTTCATATGTGAAGAATGATGTAATATTTATCATAATATTCAAGGTATAGCCCCTTGAAATCAAGGTTTGAATTTTAAAATATTGAATTTCAACAGAAAAGATGAGTTACAAGAAAAATCATCAAAAATAGAGTTTTGATGATGTAATGAAATTATCTGGGAGATTTAATAAGGACATTCAAAGATATCAGAATTCACTCTCAGAATAGCTGGAGCTTGTATAAATTAAAAGTTATTCATGATAAAAGATTAAGCGTAAAATTGATCATTTATGATCACTCACTATAATCTTATTTTAAGTTTAACAGTTATAAAATTGATAAAACTGGTGAAGACTATTATATTATGATTAATACTAATAACATTCCCCAAGTTTAGGCTTCTGCCAAGCCTATGATGTCATCAAACTTAGAGCTATAGTGATAACTCTAAATAACGGCGTAATAATGAGATAAGATGGCTTGATCATGACGTAATCATCACTAAACCTTGAAATACTGATCATTTCAAGTGGATACCATTGGTAAACGTCTACTAGAAGCCTACTGGACTCTAGAAAGGAGGTTTTTACTATAAATAGAGATCTTTTTACGCTTTTCCCCCCTCAGATGCATCAAAACAATAAAACAATTAAATCAAAAGGTAAAATCTTTATTCTTTATATGTAAATCTCTTATATTATCAAAGACCAAAGGTTATCTTTATTATAATCATCATTTTTGACATCATTACTTCCATTGCACTTTCTTTTGCTATTAATATCTTAGAAATCTGATTTCCACATAAAATCAAGAAAATTGGGAATTTCTTTTGTTTTTATTTGTAAATACAGTTTCAATAAGTTGAATTTACATTATTTGGCATAAATTCTTCCAAAAGTATTATATTAAGTGTCAAAGGTAGGTTATTTTCTCTTATTAGAAAATTTTCTCTCTATTTTTACTATTAATAATCCTTCAATTAATATAAATAGTATTTATATTAATAGATAACTTTAATATTAGTAATACTTTAGTTATCAATTGTGTTTTATTAATAAAAAACAATTTTTTGCGCCTTTATGATTTGTTTGTAACAATAATAAAGTGCTTTTGAATATATTAATATGTTTATTTATTATATTATTATATTTAGATAATAATATAATTATTTTTAGGCCATAATTATAATAATGCTTTATTATTATAATTATTTTCATCTTATTTATTTTATTTATCAGGACATTCAGAGTACAATAAGTAAAATATTAATAATTTTTACTTATCATTTCATAGTCAAGCCTTACAGACACCATCAAAGAGTTCATTATATTGTAGTTAATTGAAACTGCTACAAAAGTGATATTAAGAGAATTTTCTCTGATAAGGGAGGAGAATTAAGCAGCAAAGAGCTTCAACAACTCTCTGGAAACCATGCCTTCATTAATTCATTTTCACAACCATACAGGCCAGAACATAATGGGTTTGCCAAGGGATCAAATAGAATTATCTTAGATATAGAACATTGGCTATTGCATATTTCCAAAGTTGCAAAACAATATTTGGAAGAAACTATTAATTCCCCCAAATCCTTGACCAAAATGAGTCCCACTGTATCCAGAAGGAAGTTTTCACCACACTATCTCTGGAAAGGCTCACCACCTAAAATTAAGAAATTACAAATGTTTTGGTGTAAATTAATCTTTCTCATGACAAAACAGAATTGAAAATGGAAACTATAACCATGTGATAAATGGGGATTCTTCATGGATAAAATACTAACAACAAATTTTATTATATCTCAAAATTTAGAAATGGAAAGGTCTACATGAGGAGGAATGTTGTTTTCTTTGAAGAAGGGTTTCCAGTACAAGAATAATCTCAGGAATCTGACTAACCGATTTCTTTTCCTAGCAATGATATCTTCTACATAGAACAGAAAGATGAGTTCTTTCATGGGTCTGAAGATACTGAAGAAGAAATTAATCATAGAACTCTGGATTCTTCTTCATAAGAAATCACTGACAATGAAGTTGCTAGTAGTAATGAAGTGACCAATGTACCACCTGTAAAAAGGTTCTGGGTTGTTGGACCTATACACCTACCTTGATAAATTAAGAGATAATTCAAGAAAACATTTTTCCCCACTCACTACAACCTTCAGCTCATTTAACTTAGAAAGTTGCTCCTTTATCATACAGTCAAGAAATAAGTTCAGGAAACAGAGAACTATGGCTCACTGAAATTTGAAAAGAACTAACATCTATGGAAAAATTATCAGTATAGAATGAAGTACCACTCAAAGAGGAGTATAAATTAATCAGCATGAAATGGGTATTTGAAACCAAAAGAAATGATAAAAATGAATTAATAGAGCATAAAGCACAATTTTGTGCACAGGGATTCTATCAAATGAAAGGAATTGATTTCAACAAAAGGTTTTCTCCCACTTGAATGATCAATTAACTGCATATTTTTCTTTTATTTTCAGCATCAAGAAGCTTAAAATTTGAACAATTAGAAATGAAAAGTACCTTCTTAAATGAAACACTGAAAGAAGATGTTTCTTTGACTATATTCAAGGATTGAATCAATCTAAAAAGAAAATATTCTTGAAACTGAACAAAGCAATATATGGGTTAAAACAATCACTTCTTGCTTGGTATCAATGTATTTCATCATGGTGGAACAACCACTAATCAGGGGTACGGGTATTCATACTTACACCCACTCAAACACCTCAAACCAGCAAATCCACTGTGTGTATCTGAATTCAGTTTCAGCAATCTTCTTTTTCTGAAACATGCATACAGTCTGGTTCATCAATACATCCTATCAATACTTGTACAGGCTGGAGTACCCAATACAGTTTGGATACACCATCCCCAAACTGTATGATCACTCAATACCACCAATCCTCTTGTACAGATCCTGTACAGCCATACAGGACCTATATTGGCCATAGTCAATTCAATCATCAAATATTCTCATGAAAATTCTCTGTCTGGATCAGGGCTGGTGATTCTCACATATACTAGTCCCACTTTCTCCCCCTGGGGACTTTTCCCCAGTTAATTAATTTAGTATATTTATTATAATATAATTATTCTTATCCTTATTTTGGGGTATTATGATTATTTGATTTTAAGTTAGTGTTAGCCTTTTTCTTTCTTTTCCTGTGAAATATCAGTTGGGTGGCCATATCCTTATTAACCCTTCTCTTTCCATTCTGACAGGTTGAAGCAGTGGACTTGGAATTGTTTATGGTTGGCTCTTTTATTCTTAGTCTTATTCTTTGTTTCTTCTTTTATTATATTATTTTATTTAGTAATTCATCTCATAACACTCTTAAGTGTATTATTTTGTCAGGATGAAACTATGACAAAGATGTAAGTAGGCTAATTACAACTTTGACTATGTTTGTGACACAGTAAAAATGATTTTAAAAAGATTTATAAAGCTTTAAGATGATTTCAAATGAAATTAAAGGGCTTTACTATACTGGGTATAGTGGTGGTGAGCGCTATTGAAAGCCCTGGGTGCAGCTTTATCTGTTGGGTTACAATAATAAAAGACTACAACAATTAAAGATTATTATTATACCTGATTATTTAACCAAGAGTAAAACTTTTTTTGACAGTTTACTACGTAGGTTATTTAAGAGCAGGATGAGGAGACAATTCTGGCTGTGAAAAAGCCTCCTTTTATCCTGAAATGGGGTGGAAAGGGTGCTAGACCTTTCCACGTAGAGGAAGTGAAGATTTTTCACTCTCTAGGAATGGCTTGTGGTTTTCAAACAGCCTGTATAGCCTGTATTGGGCCCAGATGTCGTTTTGAAACCACATCTGGGCAGTTTTCACCAATACAGGGTGAAAACTTTCATCTGGGGACCTCACAGCCTGATTCTGACGTGTATGGCGTGTAGAATGCTGTGCAGAAACTGTATGGGACCTCAGTATTGACTGACTTATGAGGTATTGAAGTATTAACATGCTTCTTTGTCTGTTTGACACCTCATAATTAGAGTACAACTGTATCCTGTCATAATACAGCTGTATTGGTCATATTGTGGGATTATAACTTTCAAATGGCCATAAATCTGTCGGTTTTTGAGATATCATGCTCACAGTTGATTCATTGGATAGCCCTGTATGTGCTCTACACAATGATACCCAATTTGGTATTGTTATCATTAAATATGACAAAGGTATCCCATGTACAAGGTTTTTTGTAGATAGGCGTGGTTTGGGCAAAAAGCTGTATTGAGTTTGTTTGCCTCATAACTTCTGTTATAGTTGACATACAAAGAAGTGGATGGCACCATCAGACACCCCTGATTATCCTCTTTCCAAAAAGACCCCATTTCAAGTATCCCACACTAAAACTGTAGAAGTTAGATGAGACGTGAATGTTTTGTTCACCCTTATTTGGCCTGAAATTGACCATAACTCCAGTAATATTGGTGCTAGCTCAGTTTGGCTGGTACCATTAGATAGCCCAGGCTTAGAGCTTCATTTGGAGTACCCATTTGATTGGGTTAAGCCTCTCCTTCTAGATTTTAGATGAGAGGTGAAAATTAAGGTTTATGCTCAGCAATAACTTTGAGCAGGATTAACTTTGCTATTTCTTGTCCTATGATGATGGGACTTATATTTTCAGAAAGAGGTGAGTTTCCTCTTTCGTTTGATACCTTTTGAGCTTATTTGGCTCAGCTCCATGCTTTGGTGGTATCTTGGCTATACCATTGGTTTATGGTATTTTGGTTGTCATGCTTGTGCTCTGGTTTTGAGTCACAGGCTGACATACCCTCCCTCTAAAAAAGGCTCATCATTGATGAGACTGTTCAATCCTCCTAGAGGCCCTGAATCTTCTTAGATGAAGGTTACCATCTGGTATGGGATCTTCTGCCAACCATTTGTCTTTATCAGCTGTTTGGTGTTTCAATCTGACTAATGGGTGCTTCCTGGAAAATTCCTCTGTAAGTTTGACTTCTACTGCATTCTTTCCTATCAACCTAATTATAGTGAAAGGCCCTACAAATGAGTCCCTCATCTTCTTGGGTCCTTTAAGATTATTAAAGCTCAGTGTAGACACTAGCACCTGGTCCCCTTCCTTAAAGTCAGGTTCCATGTGGGTCTTGTCCCATCTCTGTTTATTATATTCTTTTGCCTCAGCTATGCATTTGGCAGCTGTGTCACAAGCCCTCTTCCACATATCATGGAAGTCTTTGGCTGTGGGGTGGATGGTCAGAAGATTATTCTTTAAGTGATCCACAGGCAACAGGGGATTCCACCCTTTCTCTACCACTGCAGGTGTTTTTCCTGTGGTAGAGTGCTGACTGGTATTATAGGCCAGTTGGACAGCTGGTAGAAGGGTAATCCAGTCATGGGTGTATCCTTCATGGTCCTTGTATTCCATGCCATAGGCACAGAACCTTCTAAGGATGTCTTCCATAGTCTGGATCATCCTCTCAGCTAGGCCATCTGTTTGGGGATGGTAAGCTGTGGAAAAGGCAAGCTTGGTGCCAAGCATTTCATACAAGTTGGTCCAAAATTCAGATGTGAATTTTGGGTCCCTATCACTAATGATGATTTTAGGGACTCCACAGGTAGATATGATTTTATTCCAAAATAACAGAGCAGTATCCATGGCTGTGTCCCCTTTGTGGCATGGTGGACACCTCATGCTCTTGCTGAACCTATCAACTATGATCAAGCAGGCATTGTAGTTTTCTTTGCCTCCTGGGACAAGTCCTGTAACCCAGTCCATGTTGATGGTCTCCCATGGGTGTTTGGGTTCTTCTATATGCTTAAGTAACCCATACTTCTTCCCATGTTTCCTATTTGCCTTTTGGCATATTTCACAAGTGTTGATGTATTCTCCCAGCTCTTGTTCCCACTTGGGCCACCAAGCTGTGCTTGCTACCCTCTCCTTGGTCCTGTCTTCACTCATGTGTCCCATATAGGGGCAGTCATGGCGTTCCTGCAGGATCAAGGAGATGTGGTCCTGTCTACCATTGTGAGGGCACTTGTGTGTTTCTCTCTGTGGTAGAGCAGGCCATCTATAAGGAAGAACTTGTTATCCTTATAGGCCCTCAACCAGGGTTCTTCAAGCTTGGATTCCAGTTCTGGACTCCTGTACGTTTGTTGAAGGAGTTGTAGTAGTATGACACACTGTTTGTGTTTGGCATAAGACTTCAGTACTGCACTAAAAAATTCATTTTGCAGTTCAGAGGAACTTATTCCCAATATGGGAGTTTCTGTCCCCTCTGAATCAGTGTTTCCACTGTCAAGGGTACCACTTTCTGGTGCCCATTCAGAAAATCTGAAGTTCTTCTTCCTATCTATTTCCATGAAGTGTATAGGGATTTTGGCTGCAACTTCAGGGTCATAAGCTGGATTGCTCTTGACATTATCCAGTGGGCATCTGCTAAGGCCATCTGCATTGGTATGACTTTTACCTTCTTTGTATATGATGGTCATGTTCCCTCTATACTCCTGGATGGCTATTTGCCATCTCAGCATGTGTCTATTTGTAGTCTTCATGTTCATTAAAGACTTCAATGAGGTGAAGTCTGTGTAGACTTCAAAGACTGCACCCTCCAGATAATAATGGAGTTTTTCTAGAGCCCAGACTAGACATAGAAACTCAGTCTGGGTGGCCCCATACCTGGCTTCTGAATCTTTCAGATGCCTTGAGATTTAGCAAATTACTCCTTCTCTTGGTTCACCATCCACAATTTGTCTTTGGTGAAGGGCTGATCCTAGGCCTTGACTGCATGCTGCATCTATGTATAACTTGAATGGTAGTTCAAAGTCAGGTAAGATGAGTACAGGTGCATTTGTGAGTTCATATTTGATCCTCTCATGTGCATCCCTCCTTTCCTTGGTTATTTCAAAAACTACATCTTTTGAACATAACTTGTATAAACTACAAGTTATGTGTGCAAAGCTTTTGATGTGGTTTCTATAGTAGCTAGCAAACCCAAGGAAGGATTGCATCTCTTTGATGCTTTTTGGTACTGGCTTTTGCAGTACTGCTGATACTTTATTCTGGTCAATTGCCAGACTAGGACCTGAGACTTTATGTCCTAGAGCTAGTAGCTCTTGTTGGCCAAAATTACACTTTTTTAGTGAAATTTTCAGATTGATGGGTGTACATTTACTTAGCACTTGGTTTATATATTGTACATGGTCTTCTCATGTCTCTGAGTATATAATGATATCATCAATATATACTACCATCCAGCCTTCTAATATTTCTTCTGGAAATATTGTGTCCATCATCCTTTGGAAGTGGGATGGTGCATTTTTAATGCCAAATGGCATCCTGGTATACTTATATATGCCCATATGGCATATTATTTTGAGTAATTTCATGGAGTTTGGTTTAACCCCATTCTGGTGGAAGCCTTTCATACAGTCCATTTTGGTTATGTATTTGGCTTTTGCCATTTTATCCAAGGCATGAGGTATCCTGGGTATAGGGTACCTGTCTGCGTTTGTGTAGTTATTCAGAGCTCTGAAGTCTCCACACAATCTAGACTTGCCATCATTCCAGGTGATTAGGACAGGAGTGGTGATTTTCACTATTTCATTGTGTCCAATCTTCCTGATGACTTCCATGTCCAGGAGTTCATTGATATGTTTTTCAATTTCTTTCTTGGTTTCCAGACTTGCTGGGTAAGGAGGTCTCCTAAGAATGGGTGGATAAGGCCTTTCCACATCCAGATACAGTTCTATATCATAGCCTTTGATCTTGCCTAATGGTTCTTCATCAATGGCAAATGCTTTTCTGTTCTTTCTCAGCATCTTAAGTAAACTTAGTTTTTGTTAACTGGTGAGGGTAGTGCTAAACTGTCCCTCTCTGAATTCCTTTGAAAGTTCTTCTAGTGGATCTTGAGAAGATACCTGGTGTATATCAAGTGAAAATTTCTTTTCCTTGTTAGTACCAATGGTGATGTGCCTATTTTTACTGTTGTAAATGTCTATGCCATACATCCTCTGGTAGTCTGTCCCCAGTAAAAACCCTTGGATGTGGGCATCATCAAGCACTCCAAACTATGGGTCGAGTCTGATATTACCCTTCCTGTGGGGTATAATTATCTTTTTGATAATTGTCCCAATGGAAGTCATCTTCCCTGATGCACTTTTAAAGTTCTTTGCCTTAGTGGGCAAGAGCTGTTTTCCCAGTTTGGGAAGTGGGTATCCAGATAGTTTCTGGCCACTATGGAGCAGTGTGCTCCACTATCAATGATCAGTGACTTCTGAGAATTGTCAATACAAACAGTCATTTTTGTGGCTGTCCCATGTATATATGCCATTCCTTTGGTTGGTGTAACCAGGAATGTTTGTGCATTTTGTGTGTGTTTGCACAAGTTCTTGTTAGAAGTGTCCTGTGGCATGCCTGCTTCCAACTGTATGTCCTGAATTTCTAGTGGGGTTTCCTCTTGGTATTCCACTAGAAATTCCTCTCTTGGGTCTTGATCATCATTAGATGGTTCTCTGATGGCATCACCCATGGAGTCTGACTCAGAATCCTCTGTTGGAGATTATTCCTCTGAGATTTTGTCAATGGCATAGACTTTTTTCTTTGCCTTTGGACAGTTGTTGGCATAGTGGTCTGTTGAACCACAATTGTGACAAGAATTCCTCTTCTTTGCCACTTCTGCCACTCTTTCTTTGGGTTTGTCTTTAAACTCTACCCTGAAAGGTTGTTTCTCTTTGAAACTACTGCTCTTATATGGGGTGAATTTCCCTATATTAGTCCTTTTCCTTATGTCTGGTAAGGTGTTGGAAATGTCATCTAGAGTGCATTTTTGGTTGCATCTGCATTTAACTGCATTCTCTAGTTCTCCTGGCAGTTGTGTCAGAAGCTTGTGATTCCTCATTTGGATGTTCATCTGAGGATCAATCGCTTCAAGTCTTTTAGACTGTCTAAGACACCACTCATATGGATCTTTTTCCACTGAGTATTTGTCATTTTCAAATGACATTGTCTCACCAGGGCGAATCTCGTGTCAATCATCGGCGATTGACTTCACGTCAAGCAAACGTCAAGCAGGATAAAAGTCGAGCTCACGTCAAGCGAAAATCAAGCAAACGTTGAGCACACGTCACACTCTTGTCTTACACCAAATCCTGTGACATCCACAAATATTGGTTCCCCTGTGCCTTCAACTCAGATTCCTCACCACCTGATCATCCCGCAACTGTCCAATGGTTGGTAAAAATTACACAAGACCCGCCTGTTTGCACAAACACACATCAAAGAGGTCCTTCAGCCAGTCTTGATGTAGGCGGGGGGTTTGACTTCACCAGGTCATCCATAAAAGGACTCCGCCTGAGCGGGATTGTCGTTTTGCAGGTGACACTGGTAGAGCCTGCCGCACATAACCGCGTGTGCATTGGCGTGTGTGGGTGCGGGTGCGGGTGCATTGGCGTGTGCAGGTGCGCTTGCGTGTGCATTGGCATGTGCGCGTGCAGGTGCGCAAGGGCCGCTTCCCCTTCCAACATGATGATGGCGCAGTTAGAAATTTTGGATGCTGTGAAAGGTGAGTGTTTGGGTCATTTGATCATTGAACTTGGCTTATTCACACTGTACCCAATGTCAAAATAGTAAGTTCTTTGTGGAAATGTGAAATAATGGGCTTTGCTTGTCACAATGGCATGTCTCTGTCACTAAATTTTGAGGCAGTTATTTCACTAGCCAAATTGCTAATGAATCTGAGAGATTTGCATTTGTGTAGACTAAATTTCATGAAATAACGGCTTTATCATTACAAGCAGTCCACATGACAGAACTTTGTTATCATACAATCCACAGTTACCTTCTTTTTCTTCTTCAGATATAATCAAGTGTCCATCATCAAAACCAACAGCTTTATAAATATTCAGATGCGGCCAATCTGGTAAGAAATTCACATCAATCTTCAAAGTTTTTAAGATCAGAAAGTTATTCTTCAGTATGCTAGATGGCTCAGAGACTTTCAAAATGCTATTAATAATACCAAATTGTCGTGAGTTGCCCCTCAGAAAACATATCACACTGTTGCTGACATTTTTGGATTCAGTTGAAAATATATTGTTCCCAATATTAATGTTTGAAACTGGAAAATACCAAGGTGAGACAATCCTTGAAGTGGGAGGACTTGTGGGTTGCACGGTAGTGTCTAAGCTGATCCAATCAACTATTTCCCTTGTTGCATGAAAATTCTGTAAGTACTCAACCAGGCAATCATAATTTTCTTGGTCATGGCGGGATGGTTTGTTATATTTATGGTCATTGAACAGGGCAGGTGGCTGTGATTCGAAAAGCTGTTTTATTTCACATGGCACAGATGGGGATTTCAGGAGAACGGAAAGGTTGGAACATCGACAGATATGTTGAAGTAAGGTTTTATCTATATCATCTATTCAGAGTTGCAAGAAGTTAATCTTTTTCAGTTCAGGTGTTTAATCAATGTGAATATATTGATCTTATTAATTGACGTACATATTTTGTTATTTGTTGGCATTTTTGCAAATACTCCAATCAAGCACTCATAACCCCATGTGGCTGAGGCTTGTGCTGGGCCCCAACATTGGAAGAGTTCGGGAATATGATCAGCAAAATGATGATTTGGTTTACTTTTCTGTTTTGGGAACAGGAGTTGATTGGAAAGGCGGAATTTTTTCCAATGCTCAGCAAATGCAGTCGCATCTCCTATTGAAACAGTCCAACTTGTGGCAATGTTGATAGCACTAGTCAAATGGAATGTATTCTTGGTTAGTTCATTTGCAAGTTCTTCTGACTGACCCATTTTTCTTTGAATTTTCGCGGATTGGTGTACATCTAATGACATCTGTTGACTGAGCATTAAAAATGGAATATAGACCTTATATAAGAGAGCCCATTCAGTGGCTTTTAAGCTACCATGAGAGGGGGAACCCATGTTGCGAGGTACTCTTGTCCATGATGAGGGAATTATCGTCTCAGAGATGCTCCAGAGCCTCACCCTTGATCTGGTGATCACTCAGTGCAGTGATATCCAATTCAGAGGGGATTTCAGAAGTGGGGATGTAATCGGCATCAAATGAAGGAATCTCCACAGAACCACTAGATGGATGTTCCGTGTGAGGGGTGCGCATTGGGAAGTAGTTTTTTCGGGTGGAAGTAGTGGGGAGTGGCTCATTTATTATTTTTGCTGCGTCTCTTCTCAGGGAGCGGGCCTCTCTCAATGTGATTTTTTCAAGAGAGCTGTTGGAGGTCATCGAATCTGAGTCTGAACTGTTGGTGTCATTGGATTTCCTGCGGGACCTGAGGTAAATTTTTGATTTGGACTCTGGAATGCACAATTTGAAAGTTGCATGATCCTTCAAAATTCCAAGTATTAAATTATGCATTATGTCAAGATTAACCATTCTGGTTGCATCCCCATACGGAAGGTCTTCTAAAATTGAATATTGCACTCCATACTGAGAGAAAATTGCTTGTCTTTGTTGTGGGGTTGCCCGAAGCCATTTGGCAATGGTTGATTTATGATTTTGATATGAGCGTGTGTAGTGAAATTGAGGACCAATTTCTTCAATTTGAGCTTTGTGAATGGTGCAAAAATTACAAAAGTGGTTGCCTTAATGGGAAATAAATCCAGTAAGCTTGCGCATGGAAAGCACATCCGCAATGGCTGTGAGAATGGCAACACGGATAAAGGATCCTGAAAGACCTGTTGAGGTGGGTGAAAAATGGTAACCTTGCCATAGCTCTTTGAGCTCCTTGATGAGTGGCATTAATAAATAATTCAATTGAAGGGAAGTTGGCTCCTTCGGACCAGGGATGATTCCTGAAACATAGACATTCTCTGGCTTCAATCTTTCACTTGGGGGAGATTAAGACAAATAAGCATGATAGGTCCAATGCTGGCCAACCGGGTTGACTTTCCATGTGCATTAAACCAGTCCACATAAATGGAGAAGGCCAATGCACCAGGAATGGACATGAATGGGGGGTCATGGATATTTCTAGTGCCAGTGAAGCATCTCCAGACCAATCCATCCCAGACGTCACATTTTGGGGAATCTTCGGGAGTTTGGGATTGTTGATGTTGATGCAGAATGTCCATAATTCCAGCCTGCTGGAGAAATCTGGCAAGCCAATTTTTGAATGGTTGATAAATGAAATGTTTTGTTGGTATAAATTTTTTGCTTCATGTTGGTTGTGTTTTGGGTGTGGGGTTCAAATGAATAGATGAATTTTCCTAATGATTGTGTGCAAGGGGGATCATGATCATTTGGGTCATTATGGCGTTGACAGTGGGGTTGGTCAGTTGTGACTGATTCAGTAAGGCCATTAAGAGAGAAACATTGAGGACAACATATATAGTTTTGAATCACTGGCTCCAATTGGAGATGTTCAAATATGGTACTCAGATCTTGAGATATATGGAATGCAGGAATGGGGGGACCACCGGAGCTTGAGATGCTGGACTTGATCAGCAGGTTTGGGGCGGGGTTGAGAATGCGTGAAGCCCGGCGGGGTATATTATACCTTAATGATAGAATGGCAGATATTATCATTCCAAGGTCTTGTGGAGGAAGGGTTTGACTGCTGCTGTATGGTTTCTGTGCAATTGAATTGAGCCCCGGTGCTGTGGAGAAGGTGCTTTGGGTCAATGGTGAATAATCAGCTGGGAATATTTGATCCAAAAGAAGTTGTGGGCACTCAGATCCTGATGCAGAAGTAGGGATGTTTGGAAGAGATTTGGGTGCAATGGTTGATTTGAGCTTTTTAATGTGCTGTTTATATTGGAAAGGTGTGAAGGCAACTCCAGGCCTATCACACTCAGGGGAAGAGTGTGTTTGAGTTGAGCAGTGTTGACACATGCATATACGCATTGAGGAATAGCGGCGGGTTGTCATTGTTGCAGGAATTGGGAGTACGGTTGGTTTGTGTATAAATATCTATGGCTGATGTGAAAGTGTTTCGGAGTGTTATTAATTGGAAAAAAAATTGAGTGATTATTTATGAAGGGGGAGATGATTTGAGCCATCTGAGAATTTTATCCCATTCGTAATGGTGCATGAGCTGCAGCTGATGGAGTGTAACATGTCTCATCTGGATGGCGGAATTGGTTAGGAGTTTAATTGGGTAAAATGCCATGCTGCTCAATTCTCATACATATTCTATTTTATTTACACATGGCAATACTGCGGTTTTGACCCTTGAGGGGTGTTCCAATAGGGATGTGTCAACATTGATTTGAGGGGATTGACATTCGAACCATGTACGCTGGCACGCCATCGTACATGGCTTAAACCTTATTACAGACATAACAATATAACTCTATTACATAAGGGGTTGGAGTGCAGCTAAAGTCTTGGTATTTGGTTTGAGTGCAGAAGGCTTTTAATCGGTTGGAATGTGATTCGGATTGTCTCGCCTTTCTTGAAAAGGTGATGTCTCTTTTGTGGGTAAATCCTTCATGAATATACCCCTTTACAGATGTACAATGCTGTGGAATTTCAATGCATATATTGGCAGTTTGGATAATTCACAAAATGTGACAATGGGGAGGCGGAAATGTTACCAAATATGATTACTTATGGATGATGGGTCCCCTTTGAGATCAAGGAAATATTACATTGTATGGTGGTAGGCCGTGCCGGGTGGTTTCCGATAAAAGCGGAAGAGCTCAAGAGGAGGCAGGGAGGATTCTCCTAAAAAGTGGCTTATTGGACTTTCACGCAACACTTAGTTCCAACTATTCATAGAATTTCTCTATTCTAAATTTGAAAAGATTTCATCTCATATCACTCCATTTTATCATAATACTGAGGTGTTTTATCTAGTTAAAAATATTACTGTACTTTTTCGGCCCTTATGTCATCTTTCAAGTCACATAAATCCCGTTCAGGTTCTGTTCATGACTCAAATAGTGAATCTAGCATAGAATATGTTCAAACACAGTCAATATTGAGTCCCAACATTCCTCTCACAACCCCTATCGCATCCTCAATGAATGTATCAGGTCTTAACATTGATGTGGGCAATCCAAAGGCTCCAACTTCAAGCACTTGGTCGATCCCAAATATTTCCGTCACTCCAATTCCCCCGAATCCCACTAATACACAAACGCATGTGTCTCAGGGGCCAGAAGGCACACCTCAAATCTCATCACACGCTAATCCCCAATCAAAATTTCCACGTGATTTCCTCCTTAATCCCGGTCGGAATCCAGTCGCATCCCAGGATCCCTTTGGCCAAAGTAAACAGCCAACCCTCAATATTCCATCAGGATCTCAGGTTCATGTGGGTGATGAAAGGCGCGTGGATGGGGGGCAATGAAAAAGACCATTGGAGAATGTAACTTGGAGTGGTCTGTTGGAGGGAAATCCAGGATTGACGCTTCATCAAAGTAAGTCATTTTAATTTCGGAGTATAACCTTTTTCACCATTTGATATGTTTGTTTCATGGGTTAGATATGGCACCTAAAGGCAAGTCAGTCCGATCTCAGGAGCCAATTGAAGATTGTGAGTGACCAGTGTTCATTAATTTTTTGATGTGTTAGCTAATGATGTGCATGGCAGGTGATGAACTTTATGCATCTTCACCTCTGGTCCATAAAGAGAAGGTCACTGGACGTCATCATCCATATGCCTCCAAACCAAGAACATCTCATGCCAGTTCATCAAGAGAAAAAATGGTGGATGATGAGGATGAGAACATGTCTCCAACTCAAATGGAAACAAATGAGGAACCAAGGAGTGACAATTTCACGGCGCATGAGCATGGCACTCAGTCAAATAATGAGTTCACCCATCCTCAAATGGGCCTTGCCCAGAGTATGCTTGAACAATCCGAGGTCAGACAGCAAAGGAACCAGGCTCGTAAAGCTCACAATGTGGCGAAACGTGCAAGCCAGAAGGAGCAACAAAAATGGCTGAAAGCAGAACTTCCAGAGAATGTCCATGGAATGAGATCAGCAGTACATGCACATTGCCTGTTCCTACTCAAAGTCAGGGATTAGGATTTTTCCTCACTACCAGCACCACCAAGCACAGAAGAGCGTGAAATTGCAATTCAAGTGGCTGGTCATCTCGGATATGTCCCCAAGGATGTTTTCAATGAGCCATCAACACAGGTTCAGTCTCAGGGTTTCCAAAGCTACTGCGAAAATGAGCTCCACAAGTTAGGAATAAAGCGATTCACTTGGGACTGGGAGAGCTCATGGCAACATCCGTTCAATGAGCTGATGTCTATGGTGTTTTACCGTACATTCCGTCTCGCACTGGTCAGCACCGAGTATCATCATTACTGTTGGAACAAGGATCATAATAACTATGGGGTCGTGGCGGCTTTAATGGAGCGATATTTCACTTATTTGAAAAGAGAATGGAAGTCTATTCAAAAGGATGCTGAGTATTTGGTTAAAAAGAAGGAGAATCAAAAGCTCGCGAAGATTTGTCAAAGGGTTAGTTAATGTATCTCTTCTTCATTGTGAGCAAAGACTGATGATGATCTACTTCATTATGTGCAGACCTGTGAGCGCCGTCGTGAATGGTGTGATAAGGCTAAATTTCCCATCCTAGCATCACAATTCAATGACCCTCGAGTATGTTCAGATACTGAGGAGGTACTGGAAAATGGCCGTCAAGTTTACCGGAAAGTGGGATTACGCTGGCGCTCCCAGTTATTTAATGAATTGGTATTAAAAATGGATTGAGACATAGAGTTTTGTAATCGCATTAAAAAAAAGGGTAAAAAAACTATTGATAGATTGCCAGAATTACGATCGACAGATGATGGTGATATTCCGGAAGGCTTATCATTTCAGGTATTTGATCAAGATTGGCTCAAAGGCTGTAGTAAGATGCAGACTAGCGCCCTCAAGATACTTGACATGCCAGTTATTAGGCCGAATGGTGATGCTCTGCAATAACTTAGTAATATAAATGTATAGCACCATTACAAATTATCATTTTGTGAATTATTTGTGCAGGTGTAATACAATCTGAGTATGATTTCTTAAAGATGCAACAACTTGCTAAATATGTCAGAATATAGACAATATGAATTGGAATGTATCACCGTCTCCCTTAGAAATAAGACTCTATTGCTCATTTTCATTGAGGAAATATTGAAGTAGTTCGATCCAACTCATGGTGTTCATAATTGTGGACCTATTCCAGGGTGAACAAGAGTTATCAACTTGGTCAAACACAAATTATATAATATCAGTAAGGCTCACGCAGTTAATGATTTTTTCTTTTCTTGGACCTATTGGTGTTTGGAAAATGGCATTTCCATAAGGCAGGATTTTAGAATAGCAATACAATTAGGGTCAAAGATGATCTTGGAAGGTACCTTCCGCATGTTGACCTCAACTGAATGAGGAGTGATATAGTGGATGACCTTTACAGGTTGTTGTTGGCCAATACGATGGAGTCGATCAACAGCCTGAGCCTCAATGGCTGGGTTCCAATTGGGCTCCTGGAAATGTGAGCCTTGAGGTATATTTTACATACCCAAATAGGCCACAATTATCTTAAAAAGAAATTTTGAATTATGCAAAACTCATAAGTCATGCATATATCCAAAATTCATCATTTTCAATTTCAGAAAAGATGAATAACTTTTTATTGAGTAAGTAAATCCATGGATTTAAGACCAGATTTGGATTCTACACAAAAATTCACCTAGGGTAGCTCCATAGAGTGAATAAGCTCAATTTAAGTATTTGAGGTGGTAAAATGGAAAATACTTCAATACCACATCATTAATACCACATAAAAGATCCGTGAAAATTTTTGTTTTTCTTGATTTTTAGCCAAAATAATGGGAAAGTGAGAAATCCCATGTTACATATACACTAAGAATAGTGTTATGCATGTTTTGAGCACTTAATATCATGGTATTCTTACATGGACTTTTGGTACACCCATAGTGGATATCTCACTTTAAGCTTAAAATTACTATTTTGATGTAAAAATTAGGCAAGGGGGACAAAAGACATCAAAGAGAGCCAGGGTACCCAACTTCTGAGGCCTCAGAGGCGTGGATAGCTCCAGAGCATGGATCCATGGCTCATCTTGGCCCAATTGGTAAACTAAACCTCTTTGGGAACTTGGTTACCAAGTTACACCTACTGTAATCATAAGAAAAATAGCAAATAACCTGCTATTTTGACGTGCCAAGGAGGTAATGAGCTACTTAGACTCCTGTAACCACGTCAATTCTTGATGACTTTCCATGACTAGACCCTAAAAGAGTAATTAAACCGTTTTGGGATCCATATTCATTGATTTACCTCATAGCAACCAGCAAAATACTGCTATTTGCAATTCTACGTAGAAATGAGGTAAAAACTTCAAAAATTCATTAAAAATACAATTCTTAATGAATCCTTCTGAAGCTTTCAGGACCAATGAAGAACTGTATTATCTATGGTACAACCAAAAAGAATTATGGTTTTACTAGTAAAATTAAAAGTTTTACTTACAGTCCATTTTTGACCATTCTACGTGAAACACTGAATCTTCAAAAATTCACAGTAATTACAACCTGTGATGAAATTGGCAATAAAATTGATAACTTTGAGAAATCAATGATTATTTTAGAATAAAAGAAGATTTACAGATGTTACTCCTTTTATTCTTAACCATATTGGGGTTGGTAGTCACGTAAAAGCATCAATTAAGTAATTATGATAATCTTACGTGACAACAGATGATGCAATCATTAATCCAAAAGGGTTTATTGTTTTCTCACTCACTGGTTTTTCAGTTTGCTCCATGGCACGCCTCTGTGAGCTGTTGTTGACTTAAAAGAAGCCTCTTCTTGCTGTTTTTTCCAATAATCATCTTATCAATTTATTAAATCATTATTATCAACAAGTAAGTATTAGTTAAAGCTATTCTTAAGTGTTTTAAATCTTTCAAAATCATCCAGAAAGACGTGAAATCATAGAATCCAACTATATATTGTTGTAATACTGTTATAAATCCTTTTGATCCCTTAAATCCACAATTCTACGTCAAATTTCTCTACTCTTATCTATCAATAAGTTCTTTGGAGTATTAGTGAGTCATTTATTCTTAATTATTAAAGTTTTTCTCTAGTAATAGTTTTCTTCAAGAATTATCTTTATAATTATTCTTGCAAAAGATAATTATATATTAAAATAATTTTATTATTTTAATAAAGAAGTTTTTATTATTAAATTCTTCTTGTAATTGATTCTTGTAGACAATTACTTGCTCACTGTTAAAATCACTAGTAGTGTTTAACACGTGAAAGAAATAATTTTTTAATTATTTAATTGTGGTTATAATAATATTTTATTATTATATTTCATAAGAACAGACATATTACTGTTGATTAATAGTAATATTATCACCAGTTTCATAGTCACATCTTACATTTGGGGGCCTGGCCGTGTTTTTTGAACCTTGTACCCTTAATTAATATATTTTTAAGCTCTAAAATATATTAATTGAATATTTTTTTTCTTTCATTTTAAAGTCAAAATAATTCTTATTTTTGAAATTGTTTTGGAAATCTTTTTCATTGAGGAATTTGGTTTAATTTTATACTGTTTTACACGTGGCTTTTTCACATCCAAAAACTTATAAAATTATCCTTTGAGTTACTCTGAATTAATTTTCATTCAAAATCTTAAATTTTAATTTTTTTTCTTTAAAAAGAATAATTTTTTTTAATATTAAAAAATAATAAAATTTATAAAAAATCTTTTAAAAATATCTTAAAACACAAAAATAATTTCTTTTATCATATTTTTTTCTCTTTAAGTGTCTTTAATCAAATACTGTGCAGCTGGTAACAGACTCAGTAAAAGATACATCAATAGTCCTGAATCTTCAGAAGCAGAATCTGAAGACAGTATTGAGGTGCAAATTGCTAAAAGAGGCACCTTATTTAATTCTGAAAAGAATAAATTACCACCAAAAGGTGTGTTTTTATCTTTATTTTTACTCTTTATCCTTAAATTGACTTAAAAATGGTGCATACCAGAAATGGAAGCAACTATTCAGTCCAACCAGATGGATGTGGACAAGGAAGAGGCAAGACCAAATCCAGAAGTGCCAAGTCTTCCACAAGAAAGACACATTTGGAGGATGCCAGAGTTGCCCCCCATTCCCCAAGGTCTGTACCAACAGATTTTGACGTGAATTCTGAGCCTGAACTGATTTATGGTAATATTTCCAGGGCTGAACCACTTTCAGGTGGCAGCAATAGAAATATATCAATTCCAGTACAAAAACTGGTTCAGAGCAGCCAAGGAAGAGGAGTGGGAAATCTGCCCAAGCCTTTGGCAGGGGTCCATGAACTCTTACTTACACATCAAGAGCTTTCTGGGTCAGGAGAAGACCATAGAACTCTTAGGAGGATGGAGCCCCCTGTCTTGCAAAGAATTGGTTGAAGAACCAAAGTCTTTTATCCATAGACCAGAAGAAAGAGTTGGAAATGACTCCAGCTTTGGAGACAGAGGCACCAGTGGCATCTACCAGCTCCAAACCAGCTCCAGAAGCATCCAAGGACAAGCCCAAAGGACCTCAAAAGAAACAGAGAGGTCCCAAGAACCATCAAGGCAAGGGCAAACGCAAAGCCAATTGGCACAGACCTTATCCACAAGGGTACAGGATCCCCAAATTGGAGCCTTCAGCCGTGGACAGTGTCTTCAATATGGCCAGAACTCTTATGGAATTCACAGCCAAGGAGCAGGAAAGGATGAACAGGACTTTTCCACGCAAATAAATGATGTACATAGAAGTATTAGTGTAGAAATTGGCAAACTTGAGTCAAAGTTGAAGCAAATTACATTAGACATCAATGATTTAAAGAAAAATGACAAACAACATTCTGATTAGCATCAATTGACAAATGTCACCCTTGAGTCAATTAGCAATGCTTGTGGAAGAATTGAGAACCAATGTCAAAATAATGACACAGAGGACCCTTCCATTTTTAAAGTAAATGATAGACTTAAAACTCTTGAAGACCATGTCTTACAAATAGTTAAGAACACCAATCAATTTGCTATACATTTAGCAAAAAGTGACAGTGAGAGGCAGAAATTAAAGAATGATATAATTGCAAGTGTGGAGCAAATTCATAAGAATCATGAACCACATATGCCAAGACATTCTACACCCTTGACTGAAGAAAAACTTTCTGTCAAAGAAAGTTTGACTCCATTCTTAGGAGAAAATGCCTACTCTGAAAGAGATATTTCCAAAATAGAAGAATGGCCAACATTCTCTGGTGAAGGAGAATACAACCATATTGAATTCATCAGGACTATTGATATGTTGCAAGAAGACTTCAATATACCTGATGAAATCATAGTGGGGAAATTACACTGTTTGTTTACCAGAACTGCAAAGAAATGGTATTACAAAATGAGGATTGATCATGGTAAACATGACTGGTCTTGGTGGAAATCTGAAGTGATTACCAAATGGGCTAATAATTCTTGGAGGTTTAAAATGGAAAATGCTTTTGAAAGTGCCATTTTTAACTCAGAAAAAGACAAACCACTTACTTGGTTCTTCAAACAAAAAGACAGATTATCTGCTTTACACCCAGATATGTCTGACACTATGATTAATATGAAAATATTAAGAAAGTGTGGAGGAGAACTGGAACATGCTATCAAAAGCAGATGTGTGGAACCCTGTTCAACAGAAGACTACATTAATGCTATGGAAGATATCATTACCAGGACAAGAATTGGTAAAACTTGGGTTAAAAACCCAATAGAGTCCAAAATAGTCTCAAAGATTCCTAGGGAAGAAAGAAGACCAGAAAGACCTGTCTTGAAGTGTCATAAATGTGGAAGTACTTCACATTTAGCCAACACTTGCCCTAAGAAGACAAAAATCAATGAAGTTCAAGTCATTGAAGAAATTCAGTGTACTGAGGAGAAAGAAGAGTCTGATCAAGATTCTGCAGTCTCTGAAGATACACCAGTGGAGGACTATCCCATTGAAAACATTTCAGCTTTCTTTGAGGTCACAGAAGTCCATACCCACTTGCCACAGTACAGTGAGGATTGCTGCAACCTGATCAATATCCAAGATGCCAGAATGTGTAAAACAAAACCTGCTAGAGGAAAGGGTTATACTGCTAGAGCATCCTGTATCACATCAGTTCTGATGAGTGATATTGAAGCCAAAGTAAATTTGGATACAGGGGCATTTTGCACTTGTGTTGGCAAAGATTATCTCCAAATTATACTTCCTGAATGGAAAAACCATCTATTACCAATAGAAGGTGTACAATTCAGTAGTGCCAGTAACAATATGTACCCCTTGGGCATATTGGACACTAATATTGTATTCCCACATCCAGCAGGAAGTGTAAGAATGAAGACTGAGATTGTAGTAATGGATAATTGCACATCTCAGCACATCATTCTTGGAAATGATTACTTAAATATTTATGGTATTGATATAAATAACCATAAGGACAGATATTTCACAATTGGAGATAACAAAAGGCAAAAATTTGCTTTCTCCAATATGCCAAAACAGATATCTGTAGTATCTTCTGTCAAAGATACTTACAAAGATGAATTTGTGTCTAAACAACTTGTTGAAGCACAAATTAATTCATCATTGTCACCAAAGATGAGGAATGAACTTATTGATGTATTATATACAAACAATAATGCATTTGCATCTGATAATGAACCATTAGGCGCTATAAGAGGACATGAAATTGATATTACTCTTAATATTGATAGACCATATCCTCCAGTACTTAGAAGACCAGCTTATCCAGCCAGTCCCAGAGCTAGAGAGGCCTTGGAAAAACATATCCAAGAGTTGATCCAACTTGGAGTGCTAAGGAAAGTAGGCCATAATGAGGAAGTTGAAGTGACAACACCTGTTATTATTGCATGGCATAATGATAAGTCAAGAATGGTTGGAGATTTTAGAGCTTTGAATACCTACACAGTTCCAGATAGGTATCCAATCCCTAGAATCCAAGAAACCTTGACTCAATTGTCTAAAGCCAAGTATATAAAATCAATGGATGCATTGAAAGGCTTTCATCAAAATGTTTTGACACCCAAAGCTAAGAAATTACTTAGAATTATCACTCACTGTGGCATTTTTGAGTATCTTAGAATGCCATTTGGCATTAAAAATGCTCCATCTCATTATCAAAGAATGATGAATACCATCTTCCCCACAGAATTGTCTGAAGGATGGCTTATCATTTATATTGATGATATTATTATATGTTCTGACTCATGGTCTTTGCACCTTGAAAGACTTGCAAGAGTACTTCATAAAGTTGCAGAAGTGAACATGAAAATTTCACTTAAGAAATGCAACTTTGGTTTTGAAGAACTCAAAGCATTAGGACATGTTGTTTCTGGTTTGAGCTTGGGTATTGACAAGAATAAAGTAGCAGCAGTGTTACTTAAGCCAATACCCCAGAATAAAAAAGAAATGATGTCTTTTCTTGGATTTGCTAGTTACTATAGGCAACACTTGAAAGATTTTGCAATTCTAGCCAAGTCACTTTATAGAATCTGTGACCAACAGACTGTATTTGAAATGACACAGGAAAGAATTAGAGCTTATGAGAAGATAAAGAAAGCCCTTACAGAAGCACCTTTACTCCTCATGCCTGACTGGAATATTCCTTTTAAATTGTACATTGATGCATGTGGAGATGGATTAGGGGCAGCCCTACACCAAGTCCAAATTATTGATGACAAACCTACAGAAGGACCAGTTTGTTATATCTCAAGACAAATCAAACCAACAGAAGCCAGATATGGTGCAAGCCAAATGGAGTGCTTATGTTTGGTATGGGCACTTGAGAAATTACACTATTACCTTGATGGCAGTGTTTTTGAAGTGATAACTGACTGTAATGCCGTGAAATCACTTCTTAACATGAAAACTCCCAACAGACATATGTTGAGATGGCAAATAGCCATTCAAGAATATAGAGGAAACATGACTATAGTTCATAAAGCAGGAAACATTCACAAAAATGCTGATGGACTTAGTAGATGGGCTTTAGCCAACACTCCTGATAACCCAGCTTATGTACCTTTAGAAGCTGAACCACAGACTCCAATTGAAGGAATTAACATAACTGATATTGGGACTGAATTCTTTGAAGAGGTCAGAGAGTCTTATAAACAAGACAAGAATTGCCATATCTTGACTTCTTTATTGGATAAAGACTGCAAAGATACATCTTTGATTAATGCACTAGATGAAGTTTGGAAAAATTCCTATTCTGAAGGAAGATTTCACTTGTTTGATGGGATTATTTACCATAGAACAAAACATTCTTGTGTAATGACACTGTGTAGTAGATTGCTCATCAATACCATTCTTCATGAATGCCATGATAGCATTTACTCTGGACACCTATCAGAAGACAGAACACTTGAAAAAGTGAAGAACTGTGCATGGTGGCCATCTTGGAGAAAAGAAACCATTGAGTATTGCCATACCTGTGATAGATGCCAAAAAGCAAACAGGAGTACAGGCAAGAAATTTGGATTGATGATCCATATTCAAGAACCAAAATCCCCTTGGGAAGTTGTTCACATGGATTGGGTCACAGCACTTCCTCCAAGTGGTGACAAAAGTTATAATGCTTGTTTAGTCATTGTAGACAGATATAGCAAAACTCCCATATTCTTACCATGTCATAAAGATGACACTGCTATGGATACAGCTCTTCTTTTATGGAGTAGAGTTATTTCTCATACAGGGTTATTTAAGAATATCATAAGTGACAGAGACCCCAAGTTCACATCTGCACTTTGGACCAATCTTCATAGATTGTTTGGGACTAAGTTATCATTCTCTACAGCATATCATCCTCAAACAGATGGGCTAGCAGAGAGGATGATTCAAACTTTAGAAGACATGATCAGGAGATTTTGTGCTTATGGATTAGAATTCAAAGACTCAGATGGCTTTACCCATGACTGGTGCACTCTGATACCTGCATTAGAATTGGCATACAAGACATCAGTCCATTCTTCCACAGGACAAACTCCTGCTATGTTAGAAAAAGGATGGAATCCAAGACTCCCAGCAGACACACTGAGGAAAGACTTGATTGACATTCATCCTACAGCTTCCAGCTTCAAATTAATGCTTGATAAAGTAAAACACCATGCAAAACAAATTATGGATGATGCTTTTGATTATGCAAAACAGAAGTGGGACAAGAGTCATAAAGTACCAGACTTCAAAGTAGGGGACTTAGTTCTAGTTTCAACCTTGAATTTTAATAATATCAAAGGCCCAAAGAAACTTAAAGATTCTTATGTAGGACCTTTTGTTATTGTTGCCTTACATGGAACCAATGCAGTTCAAGTGGAATTGAGTGGTGAATTGGAAAATAAACACCCCACATTTCCAGTCAGCTTGATAAAACCTTATCAACCAGCTGATAAAGAATTGTTTCCTTTAAGAAACCCAACTCCTTTAACTGTACCACCTGTGGAACAGAATGAAGACAGAAAAATAAAGAAAGTCATTAAAGAAAGGAGACTTAGGGGTAAAAATCAAAGAGAATATCTTGTCAGATATAGAAATCCAGTACATGAAGATGAATGGATGGCAGAATCAGAAATACCTGACTCAGATAAACTCTTAAGAAGATTTATAAATGAAAGAAGGCCACAAGCCTGAATATGTCTATAAATGTGCTTTAAATTACTTGATCTGAGTAATGTGAAGAGGTTGGACAGTGGACATTAACCCCCTTTGGGGCCTTATTCTTTTATCACTAATAAAATTGTAGTACAATTTTATTTTTTGGTGGGAGGGAATGTGAGCCTTGAGGTATATTTTACATACCTAAATAGGCCACAATTATCTTAAAAAGAAATTTTGAATTATGCAAAACTCATAAGTCATGCATATATCCAAAATTCATCATTTTCAATTTCAGAAAAGATGAATAACTTTTTATTGAGTAAGTAAATCCATGGATTTAAGACCAGATTTGGATTCTACACAAAAATTCACCTATGGTAGCTCCATAGAGTGAATAAGCTCAATTTAAGTATTTGAGGTGGTAAAATGGAAAATACTTCAATACCACATCATTAATACCACATAAAAGATCCATGAAAATTTTTGTTTTTCTTGATTTTTAGCCAAAATAATGGGAAAGTGAGAAATCCCATGTTACATATACACTAAGAATAGTGTTATGCATGTTTTGAGCACTTAATATAATGGTATTCTTACATGGACTTTTGGTACACCCATAGTGGATATCTCACTTAAAGCTTAAAATTACTATTTTGATGTAAAAATTAGGCAAGGGGGACAAAAGACATCAAAGAGAGCCAGGGTACCCAACTTCTGAGGCCTCAGAGGCGTGGATAGCTCCAGAGCATGGATCCATGGCTCATCTTGGCCCAATTGGTAAACTAAACCTCTTTGGGAACTTGGTTACCAAGTTACACCTACTGTAATCATAAGAAAAATAGCAAATAACCTGCTATTTTGACGTGCCAAGGAGGTAATGAGCTACTTAGACTCCTGTAACCACGTCAATTCTTGATGACTTTCCATGACTAGACCCTAAAAGAGTAATTAAACCCTTTTGGGATCCATATTCATTGATTTACCTCATAGCAACCAGCAAAATACTGCTATTTGCAATTCTACGTAGAAATGAGGTAAAAACTTCAAAAATTCATTAAAAATACAATTCTTAATTAATCCTTCTGAAGCTTTCAGGACCAATGAAGAACTGTATTATCTATGGTACAACCAAAAAGAATTATGGTTTTACTAGTAAAATTAAAAGTTTTACTTACAGTCCATTTTTGACCATTCTACGTGAAACACTGAATCTTCAAAAATTCACAGTAATTACAACCTGTGATGAAATTGGCAATAAAATTGATAACTTTGAGAAATCAATGATTATTTTAGAATAAAAGAAGATTTACAGATGTTACTCCTTTTATTCTTAACCATATTGGGGTTGGTAGTCACGTAAAAGCATCAATTAAGTAATTATGATAATCTTACGTGACAACAGATGATGCAATCATTAATCCAAAAGGGTTTATTGTTTTCTCACTCACTGGTTTTTCAGTTTGCTCCATGGCACGCCTCTGTGAGCTGTTGTTGACTTAAAAGAAGCCTCTTCTTGCTGTTTTTTCCAATAATCATCTTATCAATTTATTAAATCATTATTATCAACAAGTAAGTATTAGTTAAAGCTATTCTTAAGTGTTTTAAATCTTTCAAAATCATCCAGAAAGACGTGAAATCATAGAATCCAACTATATATTGTTGTAATACTGTTATAAATCCTTTTGATCCCTTAAATCCACAATTCTACGTCAAATTTCTCTACTCTTATCTATCAATAAGTTCTTTGGAGCATTAGTGAGTCATTTATTCTTAATTCTTAAAGTTTTTCTCTAGTAATAGTTTTCTTCAAGAATTATCTTTATAATTATTCTTGCAAAAGATAATTATATATTAAAATAATTTTATTATTTTAATAAAGAAGTTTTTATTATTAAATTCTTCTTGTAATTGATTCTTGTAGACAATTACTTGCTCACTGTTAAAATCACTAGTAGTGTTTAACACGTGAAAGAAATAATTTTTTAATTATTTAATTGTGGTTATAATAATATTTTATTATTATATTTCATAAGAACAGACATAGTACTGTTGATTAATAGTAATATTATCACCAGTTTCATAGTCACATCTTACAGGAAATGTGGATGTCAGGGGCCGCAAATCAGGGAAGAATTTTGGGGGTCCCCTCACCATTAAATAGACCGTATTAGCACAAGTTATATTGAGGCCAGTTCCAGCTGCGGAAATGGATGCAATCAGGACTTCACATTCAGGATTATTGAAGAAATTCTCCAGTGCCTTCTCCTGTGCTCGTGCTGTAATTGTTCCATCAATTCGTGCTGAAAGGATAGAGTGATGGGCAAGTGCAATACCAATTCTACAATATGAAAAAGTCAGATGGATTCAATTGGTAATGGATGCATATTAGAATTAACGCACAAATCTAGAAATTGGGTCCATTGGGTATAAACCACTGATTTGGTTGGACCACACCTTGTTTGTTTGTTCTTCATTAAGCTTTGTAGGAGGTGTGCAATCTTACTACTCATCATGCATGTTTCCACATCCACAATAGTTCGTGTGATTCTTGGGGAGTTATCCTGAGTGCTCCTGCCCTCGTGGTCTTCCAAGTCTGCCTCTGCAATTGTGTTAAGCATGATGTGATGGTTACAACATATTCGCAGCTTATTAATATTTCTGAAAAATTCTCCTGGTCCTTTCCTTTTGGATGATAGGAATTCTTCATATAATATGGAATATTCTTGCTGCATGGTCGGGTTGAGTGGGAGCAGCTCATAATGATGGCTAATAGTGGGGAGGGATTCGAGATGTGTGGTTTTGGTGCGGCGCAAACTTAAATGCCGCAATGCCAAATGCAAGATATCATTGCAACCTTTGGAAAGACTACTCAGGATTAATGGTGACCAGTCATCTTGTTCGGCGCTCTGTGGTTGAGTGATGAATGATATTATGCCCAAAAGGTCATAAATGGTGTTGTGAATAGGTGTGCCCGTTAAACATATTCGACGGGATGAAAGGAGGCTATTAATGGCACGGTGAGTGGCAGTGTATTGAGAGCAAATATAGCTATAAGATGGGGCAAGGGTTATTGGATATAAAAGGTAATTTGAATCATTTAAGATCAGACACTCACTGTGCTTCATCCAAAATTATACGATGCCAATTGATTTGAAAAATGAATGATGTAGAGGTATGGGTTTGCTTAAATTCTTGGGTGATAGTATTGTAAGAAGTGATGATGATATCATATTTTAAGATGTCGTCTTTGGATAATGAGTGACGAGTGGGACCATGGTAGATTTTGGAATGCAGCGCTCCAGCCTGAGCATGCTTGGATATTTCTGATTGCCAGTTGGTAATTAAGCGAGGGGGGCAGATGATCATGGTGGGCGTGGAGCGATGGGGGTTTGCAATCATCCGCTCCTTGGAGGTACCAATTAGAGCAATGGCCTGAATGGTTTCACCTAATCCCATATCATCCGCAAGCAGTCCCCCAAGAGGGGTATTGGTCAAAAGGGATTCAAATGAGCTAACGACCCTGTTTGTAATGATGTGCCTGGCATTGAAAGTCAATCCTGGGGGTGAGGTGGCCCAAAGGTTACGGGCTGATTGGCCATTGGGGATTTCTCGATCCCAGAGAAAAGCTAGTCCGGTCTTTTGATGAGGGAGGAGGGGGGTTTGAATAATGGCATGGGGAGGTCTGATCCACTGGGTAATTGTATCAGTTTCTGCTTGGAAACCAATGATGAAACAGCAGGATATGAAACTGGCGTCGAGCTTGAAGCGGGAAATGTCGGAGTGAAGAGTTGACATTGACTATGAGTATTACAGTCATATTCTTTGGGCATTTTAAGCTTTAAATCTTGTGTTCGAAAGCTTTCCATTATGAATAAAATGTTTGGATACCATGTGAAGAACATCAATGCTAGATTGGGTTTCTGAGATGAGGAGGGATCATTTGCATCAGTCATAAATACTCCCTCAACGAATAATATTTGAGAAGGATTGGATTGGCAATTTTCAATCCATGCCCCACCAGGACCACAGTGCATGAACGTTTTTGGTGCCCCAAGGAATGGTATCAACATTTTGGAAAGGGTTCCAGGTAGAGAGCCAATAGCATGCTGGTGATTGGGGAGATAAACAAATATGTTGTGTTGATTGTGCCATATAATAATCCAAGAAGCTAAGTGGGAATTCTCAGGATTTAAGGCTATATCACTATTTATTGGAATACGAATATTAATCATCCCAATGCAAAGTGGTTGTGAAGGGGTTGACATGATGGCTATTTTAAATTATTTAGGGACAGTTGGAAATTATATGATCGGGAGGGGTTAGCTAAACGGAATGAAGACAAATAGGCGCAGATGGGGAACTTATATTAGAGGCAGCAATGGGGTCAAGGGGGGATGGCCTGTGGTTACGTGCATGGTCTTGATGGGGATGGGCCTCTTGGGCTCATAATTTTCATATCCGATTTGGGGCATATATCAAGGCAAGGTGGCCAAAATGTGGGTGCACCGATATGACTGCTGGATCTGCAGCAAGGTACAAAACCCTTGGTGGAACAAGGTTGACATTAGCATATCCGAAATTGGGTGGGTTGTAGCAACTTATTGTGGAGGGCATATCAGAGGCATGCAGTCATGTTCGCTGGTGTGACAGCGAACATGGATGCATATATATCTTCCCCAGGTTAATTGTTGCACAGGGACCTACTGGGCAATGTTGGCCGTTTCAAAGGGCAATCTCACTGTGGGGATGTTTGTGTGTGGGCGGGTGAGATATGTTTGGTGGCGTGCCACTGAACATGACTTTGGTTTTGCGTGAAGTTTTTTGATGACTGATTCCAACTAGGCTTCAGGGGGGGAAGTGTGGCATGATCAAACGGGGCACCGACCGTGAGGCATGATCCACATCTACATTCACCCCTATTGCGTTTGAGGAGGCTACTATTCCCCCGAGACTGGGATCACGGTCTTTGCCTCACGCGTGTACAAAACTCCGGAGAAAGAGGCCACCCACCCAAGGGAATTTCTGGCTGCAAGCCAGGTGCCACAACTTGCGCGGGGCGTGTGAGAACGTGAAGAAAATTACCCGCGGTGGGAGATACCCACGCAAACATAATCAGCCTCAGCAATCATAGGCTGGGATTATTCTAATGTGGATGAGGCTGAAGCAAATCCACACTGATTGGCCTCAGGTTTCCACGCGCGAGCAGGTGAGCGTCTGCAGTCAAGCTGACCACCCGAACAAGAAACTAGCCGGTCGGAACACTGGCAGTAAAATGTCTTCCAGGCGTGTGAAAGTTGCCTGTGTATGACCCGTTGGGGGGTGTGTATGAAAGCGTGTGGCTGCCTGACAATGAGCACGCGCAATGAACAAGCAGGGCCAGTCATTGTTGGCCCCGACAATGGCACCGGAGTGAATCCACTGTTTGTGTATTACCCAAATAATAAGTCATCCCATTATGACCCACTTTCATTAACTCGGATTACACCCGCGTCTATGCCATTGTTAGGCAGAGCTCTCCAAAAAGGTGCACCAAAGGGATGCAGTTGAGATATATGACTCAATGGCTTGACGTGATTTTCATGTTACATTGCTGAACAGCTTTTGCTCTGCCCCGCAGCATACATTTACAAAGGTGTACTACGTACTACAGTGTTGGCTGTACAGATTAGGAAGTTGTAATACTACTTAAGCCTGCATGCATATAGCGAATGTGCAATCACCTTCCGATCGTTTGCATATACATAGCTCATGTGCCACATGCTCAGCATTGCATTTCACCCGATTTGCACACGCAAGCTGAGCATGTCATGGTCAAACGCACCGTGTGAAAGTGCTCAGTAAAGCCATGGAATGAACTTTTTTTGCAATAGTTCATTGGAAGGCTCAGTTTGGAGCACTTCACCAAAGCGTGTGAAATGCTGCACCTGGCTGAAATGTCACCCAATGCCGTGCCAAATGCTCAGATTGTGGGCATACAAAAACGACTGAGCAATGGCTCAGCATGGTGCATTTCATATTGTTATATCACTTGTTCAATTACTGTGCAATTAAAATGTTCAGCCACTGAGCATTTCAATTATGACCCAAAAGCAAACCTGAGCAATGGGTCGAGGCAAGCTCACGCTGTATTCACTTGCCTTACAGCCCCCCCTTTGTTCAAAGAATACAAGGCATAGCTATTCGAAGAATTCGGTTTTCACTATTTGAAAAATTCGTCTTCGAATTTGAATTTTTGAACCAAAAAATGAAAACCCAAAAATTCGAATAAAAAATTTTGAAAAAAAGATTCATTCGAATTTTTCAACCTCCAAATTAAAATTCGAAATGAAAATCTCGAATTTTGGTTGAAAAAATGATTTATGAATATAATCCATTAATTAAAATAAGTGAAAAATGCTATTTATGGTATCAACCACAGAATAACCATGCCATAAATGGTATTAAAAATATATTTATGGCATCAAAAATGGCACAAAAAATTCCATTGATGCCATTTATGGAACCAACAATGCCATAAATTGGGCTTTTACCAACCTAGGTATTTTTTAGCCAAACTTTAATTAGAAAACACACCTTATTCTTTTTACTAAATAATTACATAATTTTACCAACTTATGGCAAATCCACATATGGTCATACATGCTTTTGCCAAATTACTTCCATGAGTGTACCAATAACCCAGATTAATTATGAGTATTTATAGCTCATTGTAATTAATTGAAATGAATTTAAATAAATTGAAGGTAATTGAAATTGATTGAAATACATCAAACTTAATAACCATTATTTGAAGCTGATACAAACCAACAAAATTGATCAGCATTAGTTGAAACTAGTAAAAATTAATTAGAATTGTTTAAAATTCAAAATGAATGACAATAATTTCAAAGAACTTCAAATAAATAGAAATTGACAGAAATTATTGCAAGCTAATTGAGAGTAATAAAAAGGATGACCATTACTTAAATTGGTGAAAATGTAATAGAACTGCCAAAAATTAATGAAAATTAATTAAAATTAATGAAAATTAATTAAAAATAGTAAAAATTAATTAAAATTAATTAGAATTTATGAAAATTAATTATAATAAATTGAAATTAATTAAAATTGATTACAATTAATCCAAATCAATTAAAATTAATTAAAATTGATTAAAATTGATTAAAATTGATTAAAGTTAATTAAAATAAATTCAAATTAATTCAAATTAATAACATAAATGCAAAATAAGCCAAATTAAAAAATAAATAAAGCTAATCAAAATTAATTAAATTAATTTTAAAATTAATCAAAATGAATTACAATTAATTAAATCTCATCAAAACTAATTAAGATTATGTAAAATCAATTAAAATCTATCAGTATTAATTAATATTAATTAAAATTAATTGAAATTAATTAATATCAATCAATATTAATCAAAATAAATCAAAATTAATTAATTCAATTGAAATTGTTCAAAATTAATTAAATTTATTTAAATTTAATTCAAATCAATTGATATTAATTAAACTCAATTAATATTAATTGAAATCAATTGAAATCAATTGAAATTAATTACAATTAATTAATATTAAATAAAATTAATCAAATTTAACCAAAATTAATCAAAATTAATTACAACTAAGTAAAATCAATTAACATTACTTAATTCAATTAAAATTAATAATTTAAATAAAATTGATTGCAATTACTTGCAATTAATTAAAATTAATTTTGAAATTAATCAAAATTCATTAAAATTAATTAAAATCAATCAAAATTAATTTGAAAATGAATGCAAATTCATTACAATTAATTAAAATTCATTAAAATTACTCAAAATTAATTAAAATTAATTAATATTAATTAATATTAATCAGAATTAAATACAATTAATCACAATTACTTAAAATGAATTAAATTTAACCAAAATCCATTACAATTAATCAAAATGCATTAAATTTAATTATAATTAATTAAGATTAAATAAAATTAAATAAACTTAAGAAAAATTAATTATAATTAATTCAAATTAATTAAAAATACTTCATTACTTATTTATTTCCATTAATTATGTTTTATATTTTATTTATTCTTATTATTTATATATTCTCTATTTGTATTATTAATTATTATTCATTGTTATTCAGTATGATTTATATTTTAAATATTAGTTGTTTTTATTAAATTAATCTTATATTATTTATAGTAAAAATAACTGATAGATAAAATATTAAATATATATATTCCATAATTATTTATTTTTATTAATTTTATTTTATATTTTATATTTCAATTAGTGTAATTTAATATTAAATATAAGTATTCACTAAGAAAAATGACTAATAAATATCACATATTAAATATATATATTTCTTATTACTTATTTTGATTAATTATATTTGATATTTTATTTATTATTTATTCTTTTTTGATTAATTATATTTTATATTTTATATATTTATTATTCTTATTATTGATTGTTTTTATATATTTGTTTTATATCTTATTTATTCATTTTTGCATTAATTTTATATATATTTATTAATTATATTTTACATTTTATTTATTCTTTATTCTTTTTTTTATGAATTATATTTTATATTTTATATATTTAATTCTCTTATTATTGATCAGTTTTATTTTGTAGAAAGCCTGCAAATGTTCCAAAACCTAACACCTGAAACCTAACTCAATGATACATAACCGTTCTCAAAGACCTACAAGACATAACTACTCTCAATGAGGAGTCTTTTCCTCAGGGGAAATCCTTCTGCGCTCGATATTTTTTTTTCTTACTAATTTTTTATATTTTAAAGCATATTAGCTGTTACACGTGTTTTCATCGAAGCACCTCCAGTGTCACTCGATTTACTGGCTGGATTGCCTCAGCTCACAACCAACCGAAAGCCTCCACCGAATCTTGACGTTGTTTACATCCTTGCACCAATAGCTAAGATTATTGACCGAATCATAGCCGATTTTTGTCCTCATCGTAGCACTAGCAAAAAGGCCCCACCTGAAGGTTTCAATGAACATGCTGGCGCGCACATGTTTTTTGTTGATGGTAATTGATTCATTTTTAAAGTCAAAGTTTGACATTTCACTTCGATTTATTAATCCGCTAACTCTTTTTGCTATGTATGGAAAAACCTTGGAACATGGATCAAAGCTTTTATCGCTTTGGATGATTAACTTGTCAATAGACTCAACCATTCTCCGGCTGCACCCTACCTTCGGCAATTAATCGAATTGTTTCAAATATTTCGCCAAAGGAACGTCCAACGCATACACTTCCGCCTCCAAATCCTCGTAGTTTTTTGATGCTCAATGCTCCTCCACCCCTTCGATCGGCTGAACACGCGTTTGATATCTCGGATGAAGAAACTTGTCGGACAAGCACATCGGTAAGCAGACACGCTGTTGCTTTTTTTCTTCTCTTATCCATCGTTTTTTTCTATTTGCATTGTTGAGAGCACAAAAATAGCATTCAATCGTTTTTCCCATCTTCATTGTCATTAAAATCGATGCCTTTGGTCCTTTTTTTAATTCTGACCTCATTTCTTATTCCTTTCCCACTCCTATATCGCCTCTTTTCTATTATTCAAACAACCCACTTTTAACAAGAATGAATTAGTTGATTAACCTATTTGCCACTTTAGGAAAAAAGCCGTACATTTGATACCATCAGCCTCCAAGCCCTCCTTTGGGACTAGCTGGACTGGTTAAGGAACATCTCTGCAAAATATTAGCGTCTTGTTTAGCAAGACACTTGCTAAATTATTGTGATTCTAATAAAGAGTTCCCCGTGAGTTGATTGATTGACTTGCTAACTTGGCTGCTCTTATAACCATTTAACCAATCTTCTGCTCAGGTTTACTTATGATGTCCTTGATTGCCTGGTATAACTAATCTCCTCTCTATGTTTCCTAGCCGGTTATTGATCCACCGAGGCCCCGTAGCACAATCTTGATTACTGAACGAGCTATGGATCTCTTTGCACCTTTATTGCATGAGTTTACATATCAAGCCATGTGCAATGACCTTTTGGAAATTGTGAGTGGAAACAAATATGTGTATGTTATCATCAGCCATGCCAACGCGAAAAATCCAGCCGCTGAAACCCCCACCCTCTATGTCTTACTCTGGTATAGCCATTTTTCATACCTTTGACCTTGAACGCGACCGAGAAGTCACCATCAGCAAAGGCCCCTTCAATTCGCATTCAAAGCTTGATCGCCGTAATGAGTTTGCCTCAAATGTCACCAAGCCAACACAAACCATAATAACGATGAAAATAAGGCAGCCCTCAGCGGACTTGGTCAAAGCAGGGTGTTGCTTAAGGCTTCGCCTCTCTATGTGGGTGCACATGCATAGAGGTGGCTTGAGGCTGTAACACCATGTGGCGACTGATAAACTGAGGGCTTGGGTCATCTGATCCACAAAAGAGGAGCTGTCCAGGCCAATAGGGCCGGTGCCTCTTTTGAAAGTGCCCCGCACAATAAATAGTGAAATAACACTATAAAATTAGATGAATTACACATCTTTAAAAAAATATTTTTTTAATCGTTATACTTAGATTAAGGTCTGGTCATGGTGGGGGCCCACACCATGACCAGCATTTGTACTTACTTTTAATAGCCAACACAGGGGAATTGCTGCCCAAAATTCTTAATAAAGTTTATTCAAATTCTGTTATGTTGGATTTTTGTTTAGTAATTAATATTATTTTAAATGAATTGTAATAATAAAGAAATAAATAAAATGGGAATTATTCAAATTGGTGATCCACTTATCCCAAAAGATTATTTCAAGAATAATAATAACCATAACCGCTACAAATATAAATAGTTAATTATAAGTAATGAAAATTAATTATAAATTGATGAAAGTTAAATAAAATTAATTATAATGAAAATTAATTGTAATTGATGAAAATTCATTATAATTGATAAAAATGAATTATAATTAAGGAAAATTAATTATTTCATCAATTATAATTAAGTATAATTGATTTTAATTAATTATAATTAATTCTAATTAATTTTAATTAAATCCAAACAAAAAAAACATACTTAATAAAGGAATAAATCCCAAAAGATTATTTGATGAATAAAAATAACCACTGAAAGTATAAATAAATAATAAAATAAGATAACTAAACATTAACCCATAAATAATAAAAATCAAACAATAAAAACATCAAAAAAAGGAAGGAACTAATCAATGAGATATAAATAATAAAAAAGCCCATGAATTATTTTCTAATTATGAAATTACCATTGTGATTGATATAATATAGAATAAATAAATAAATGAGTTAATCAATCAAAAATATATAAATAATACCTCAAGAATCCAGAGATAATAAATTATGAATGATCATTAAATCATCAAATGAATAAGTTAATGAATCATAAGGAATATTTTTAATACAAAGAAATCATCAATTATGATTACAAAATAAATATAAAAGGCCCAAAACAAAAAAATTAATCAATAAAGATTACAAATCAACCGAAAATCAAAAAAATCAAAAAAGTAAAAATTAAGTACTAAACAAATAATATAAGCTCAAAAATTCATGGTAATCAATTTTAAACAGTTCTGATTAGTTATTATTACTCTCAATTTATTTTAATTTCAATAAATTTAATTAAAAGTGTAGAGTTTTCATTTTATTTTATTGAAGTGTATGCATTTTTATTAAACAAAATCTTAATTAAGAGTGATTGATTTTCTACAATGCTTAATGAATGTCAATTTTTAAAACTAGTTTTAACAGATCTTAGTCAATTTTATTCAAATTCAATGATTTTTGATTTTTGATTTGGAATTTAAATTATTTTTAATCAATTATGATAATAAAAATGTAGAAATAACAAATAAATAAAATGGGTTATATCCAAATTAATGATTTACTTATAATTCTTGGCTTCAATAACTAATTAATTATAAAAATATAAATAAATAATCAAATTTAATAAAAAGCATTTGATCCAAAAAGAATATATAATAAATCCAAGCAAAAAAACACATGGTTAACAAAGGAATAAATCCCAAAAGATTATTTCAAGAATAAAAATAACCACTAAAAATATAAATAATTAATAAAATAAGATAACCAAAAATTAACCCATAAATGATAAAAATCAAACAATAAAAACCACCCAAAAAAAGGAAGGAACTAATCAATAAATGAATAAAGAATAACCAAATACTAAATACATGAAATATAAATCATAAACTAATAATGAGTCATTATTAAATTATTCAATTCTAATAGTCAATCATCAATAAGCTATATTCAAATTCATGTATAATTTGTAATTAATAAGTACCATAAATAAGTCATCATGGAAATATGAATAAACTATCTCTGCTTCAATAATAACAAATAAAGAATTAAAAAATAAAAAATAAAATACCATAATAAACATCATGGAAATAATCCAAATGAATCAATATTGTATTATGAAAAGAATTCAACTTCTAATTGAGTATTTATTGCAATTATGTTGTATAAATTATAAGTTGTTTTGGGTATACCTTGAATTAATTGTCTTGCTACTTCGTATTTAAGTGATCTTTGTGGTGGTATAATTTTCAATTTGATTGATATTATTATTATTATTGTGAATATTTATACTATAGCTTCCTTATCTTCTTTTAATTTGCCTTGAAAAAAGGGAGGAACTAATAATTAAATGAATAAATAATTAATAAGCACTAAATAAATGAAATATAATTCATAAACTAATATTTAATCATTATTAAATTATTCAATTGTAATGGTTCTTCCAATGAGCCATATTCTAACTCATCCATCATTTGAAATTGATAAGTGCAATGAATAAGTCATCATAGAAATATGAATAAGCTATATACCCTTCAATAATAATAAATAAAGAGATAACAAATCAAAAATAAAAAACCATAATGAACATAATGAACATAATGGAAATAATACAACAATTCATTACTGTATTATGAAAAGATTTCTTCTTATAATTGAGTATTGATTGGATTTCTGTTGTTTGATTCATAATCTGTGTTAAGTATATCTTGAATTGATTATTGTAGTACTTGATATTTAAGTCATTTTTTGGTGGTATAATTTTTAATTTAATTTGAATTCTATATTATTTTGAAAATTTATGATATATATATCTCATCTTTTTTTAATTTTCTTTTTCTTTTGCATATATTTTTGTTGTAAATTCAATTAATTATATTTGTAAATATTTATTCTTTTATTTTATTTCCATTATAATATTTATTTTATTTCTATTTAGGATCTGATTATGTCTTTTATTTTGATTTAAAATTAATTACATTGTACAGTGATCTTATTGGTATTTTATTCTGAATTAATTTTTTCATTGTTTTCTATTTTTATTTTTATTATACTATATTTTTTGAATTTGAATATTCAGCTTTATATATATGTCAAAGCTCTCTGATCAAATTCACTATTATTGTAAGGGAAATTTAATAATCAAACAAATTATTAATATTATGCTTATTTTGGAATTAAACCTATTATTATTCTATATTTATGTTCTTTTATATAAGTTTTATTCATTCTTTCTGGAATTTCTTCTTTGTTTATAAAAGAGAAAAAGTAAATAATAAGTAATCAAACATTCCATTTATTTCATAAACAAGGAGCCCATACTGTTTTTTATGTGTATTTAATAATTTATGGCAAAAAAACTTAAGGGCTAATGGGTTTTTATGGTTTTACCAAAGGCCCAAAAGGGTTAATTGGTGTTCATGAAAATGCAAAATTTGCTTTCGAATATTCGAAATTTCGAACATTCGATTTCAAATATTTGAAGGTAGGTGAAATTTGATTCTGAATATTCGGTCATGATGGAAATTCAATATTGAATATTCGATGACCCTTAAAATTTGACGAATTTTCGAAAAGCTATGCTTTGAAAGAATATCACCAGGCCATACGGCTGGTGATCTTGCCAAGGTCACTTGTGACCCAATGCACCGGGTGCATTTCTGCATGGGTCACTTGTGCATTGCACCCACAATGCACATTCAACAAGGGCCTCACGACCACCCTCCCGGGTGATCGGGTGGCTATTTAAGGAAAGAAAGGGGATTTGATTCAGCTTGACAATTTAATAAATTTCAATACTCAGCGGTGCATTTGATATTGTTATATCAATTGTTCAATTACTGTGCAATTAAAATGTTCAGCCACTGAGCATTTCAATTATGACCCGAAAGCAAACCTGAGCAATGGGTCGAGGCAAGCTCACGCTGTATTCACTTGTCTTACAGCCCCCCCCTTTGTTCAAAGACTATCACCAGGCCATAAGGCCGGTGATCTTGCCGCGGTCACTTGTGCATTGCACCCACAATGCACATTCAATAAGGGCCTCACAACCACCCTCCTGGGTGATCGGGTGGCAATTTAAGGAAACAAAGGGGATTTGACTCAGCTTGACAATTCAATAAATTGCAATACTCAGCCAGACCCCCATTGTTCTTCTGCCTCACGCGAGCATTTCACTTCTCAGTTGCAGCATTCGCTGAGACTCAGCTTCAATTTTGCCCACATGCCTTGAAGCTGAGACTTTTGCCGGTGCTGCAACTGCTGAGATCGTCTCAGCTTCACCATGGTATAAAAGACCATCTTCACACGACACGCACTTCACTTTCTTTCTCACCCGTGTTTGTCCTTCTTGTGCGTATTCCCCTTTGTCTTCCTCCCTTTCTATTTTTGTCTTTCGCACTCCACTAAACCCACTTACCTTCCTTTTGCCTGTTTGTTTATTCTTCTGATCCGTTCAGAACCTCACTTCTATCCACCTTGTGCGTTACCTCTTTTTTAAACTTTTGTCGACATTACATACCGATATTAATACTTATTTTTCTTCACAACTCTTTTCCAGACTTTTAAAAACTTCCGACTAGAGCGTTCTTATTTTGTTTTGGTTTTAAATTCATAATTCATCATACGTCTTCATTTTTTCTCTTGATTGTTTACTTTGTATGCAGTTACTAACCTCAATTGTTTTGTTTTTAGATGTCGTGCACTTTATGCACCAAGCGGGGTATCCCCTGCATTCGTTCCTCGACGACAAACAACGCTTGTGATGCTTGCCAACAAGCACACAAGAAATGTTCGTTCGTTGTCCGCCCCTTCCGACCACGAGGCCAGAGGAGTTCCCGCCCAAGACGCCCTCGCGAGGACTCCTTTGTGGTCGACGATGATGAAACCATTTCTGAGCGTGAATGGACGCCGGGCCCCCAAACAGGCCAACAGGAACAATTCCGGACGATCAGCCCTGTCCCCTCCAGTATCGAGTTGTCCACTCCCCCTCCTAGGCCACCATCCGATGGTCACTTCACTCCTTGACCGGAGCGAAGTGATTATCCGGCCAATGAAGGATGGCGATGGCGAGAGGACATTCGAGCTTGGGCTGATCGTCACCATGTCTTGTCACCGATGGGATTCAAATGCCAAAGTAAGTTTTATTTCTCCTCCTTATCTCATTTCTCTTCACGCAATAATACTGACTTTTTTCCATTACTCATAGAACAAAACCCCCCGAATCCCCCCCAACATGACTCTCCCGTTCCTAGTTTGCCTTGCGAGCAAACCCCCTGGCAACCCACTCCAGGCCCAAGTGGCACCCGATGGTCTGAGGAATTATTCCGCGGTAAGCAGCCAAAGTTTCATTTCATTTTCACTTTCACTTTCGAGTCGAGTGAACTGACTCTTACTCCTTTTCTAGAACCCTCCCGAACGGAAGAGCCACCTATTCCTGGCCCGAGTCCATTGTCCCAACCACCTGAGGACGATACGACTCGTGAGCCAGAACCTGAGGTGGCTCCTACACAATCCACGGAGGAACCTTATGGTAAGTCACCCCTTCTTTCTCTTCGATCCATATCCACTTTTCCTCATTTTTTCTTTGACCGTCTCCAGATCGTCCCGCCACTCCTCGCTCAATCATCATCATCGACGATACACCCGTCGGATCACCCCATCCCCCTCCCCCTCCCCCTTCTTCTTCACCGACACCACCATCTTCCCCTCCTCTCCTACCCAGGATCTCCCTCCCATTGCCCCCGAGAACCCAACAACCTCCTCTCCCCCGGTGCCAAGCTCCTCTCATTCCCACAATGACGCTCGCCAGGAATTCACCGACCTGCGACCGACCCTAATGATTCCTCAAGCCATCGTCCACAAATCGATCAACCGGATCTTGTTGGAGCATCGCCGCTTGCTCCACATGATTCCTTTCGTGGATGCAACTCATCGAAATGAGATGCACCGGGAATTCCGGGACAAACTAAACTCCCTCCTCGCCCAGGCACTGGAGGCTTATCCAAAGGAGGACATAACCGGGATAGTCTCCAAATTCCTCGAAAAATAAAAATTTAAAAAAAATAATCCCATTATTTCCACTTTTTATCATTTATAATACTTTCTTTTAAATAAATTATCATTTGTAATCAATTATTATTATGTTCAAATTCTATTACATTCTTTGTTCACGTAAAAATTACTTATTTCCTCCTTAGAGAAAAACCCTGATTGCGTGAGAATTATTTTTGTAAGTGCCCCACCAAGAGTTTGAGTGAGTATTTGTTTTCGTGAACCTCTTTTTCTCAAAATGCGCCAATAGTTGCCGTTATCCTCTCCTATATTTTCTTCTTCCATGGTTTAGAGCCATATCCATTCTTAACTGTAAAAAAGCGGGAGGTTCCCGTATGTGAGCAATCCAGTGCAGATTTGTGAAACATGGCCTTTCCTATGGTCACACGCTATTAATCTTTCTCATGTATTGAATTGTTTAAATTGTCTGGAACCTTCACAAACGTAAGGATTGGCGTGTGACTTGTCTGGAGCCTGCACAGGCGTAAGGATTGGCGTGTCAATTGTTTGGAGCCTGCACAGGCATAAGGATTGGCGTGTGAATTCTTGGGAGCCTGCACAGGCGTAAGAATTGGTGTGTGAATTGTTGGGAGCCTGCACAGGCGTAAGAATTGGCGTGTGAATTCTCAGGATCCTGCACAGGCCAAGAAATTTTCAGCATTGTGGGGAACCCTCACAAGCATAAGGATTGGCGTGTGAATCGTCGAAAGCCTGTACAGGTGTAAGGAATTTTTAGCATTTTTGGGAACCTTCACAAGCATAAGGATTGGCATGTAAATTTTCGGGAGCCTGCACAGGCGTAAGGATTGGCGTGTGTAGCGTCGGCACCCCCCATAGGCGTAAGGAACTTTTAGCATTTGCGGAACCTGCAAAAGCATAAGGATTCACGTGTGAAGCATCGGCATCCTGGACGATAGCAACAAACCAGGACAGATGTACGATGGCATGCCACCGTACATAATCCACTTCACCCCTTTTTCATGTGAGACACCCCATCTCCCGCACTCGAATCCATCCAATCCTGGTGTATATTGTCCTCTGCCTTACCCCACCATTACTTACCCAACCCACATGCAAATCTCCTCATTCTTTGAATCGGCATGAGATTGTATTACCATCCCTGATTTGATAGCCCGCTCTCTTGCCAATCTCATAATAGCCATGGTTTTTTTGCCGCATTGTTTTTGCTAACCTGCTTGAGCATTGTGCGGACATATCCACTAGTGTCGTGCTTTTGTTGTCCTGTGCTGGATCAGTATAATGATCAAATGTACTACTGGCCCACACTACCTGAATGAGCCCATGACATGCGGATAGATCAATCCAAAAATGCTCATTTGGGAAAATCAATTTTCCCCCTGTACACCACTTTGACGCATCTCTTTGAATTTGGCCGGTCCGCTTATCAGCTTGAAACCACCATCCCGAAGCATACAGCGATGCATCCTTATCAACATGAGGTGCGTTTTTGAATCCATTCATGGTGAAAGTGAGTGCGGAAGCGAACTCGAATGCACCCTGATTTGCCGGAATATTGCCTTCAGAGTTGACTTGATCAAAAGACGGAACCCCCAATGAATTGTAGAAATTTTGAATCTTCTCAAATAAATTATCCCCAACATATCGTAAGGATTCACCTAGAATGCAACCCACCAAGCTAAGATTGGCACCTCGGTTCTGCCATTCATCTTTTGCGTTTTCAATTTTCCCGACACTTCCATACAGACCAAATTGTTCATTCTTGGTGCTGCATTTGCGCCACCCAATCGCGAACATAAATCCCTCCAGTAATGCTCTATTGGTTGCAATCGGGTCGGTGAATCTCTTTTTGCGAAATAAGAATTGTGATAATTCATCCCATTGATTGACCTCGACTTCACTCATTGTTGTGAATGGTCGGAATTTGACAAGGGCAATGAGTAATCCGGTTGAAGAGAAAATTGCCACACGGCCAAAGTGAATGCGTTTGATCTGATTGACATCCACAACCCTCCGAATTTCACTTGGCGTCATATTTGCTGATACTGGCATTGATATTTGTGCTGTTGGGCGAGAGGAGGAAAACAACCTATTCATTCGGCTCATTTTGTGCTCATTTGTCTTTTGGGATCTGCTACTATTCCCGAGTGGTTGAGGGATCACTATGTGTTGAAGCACACAAGATATCAGATACTGCCAAGGAGCTTTCTTCGGCACACATCCTTGAACTTCCCTGTTGGAGCCCACATGACATTGGCACAATCTGAACCGACTAAAGCCAATGTTCTTCCGTGGGGCCCAATGAGGGTGCCACATAAATGTGGAAGCATATATACACTGAGATTAAGCGAGCAACTAACACTTTCCTTCCTCAGCCGGACGCTTTCTGGCGAGTTCCCTTTTACGCTCTTTTCCTTTTTTCGTGAATGGCATGCTTTCAGCAGAAAATGAAATGAAACCGAATGATTACTGATTTATTAATATCAGCTAAATTGAATTGCGGTTGATGAATCTTTTTTGATTGCGGCTAAAGAGAAAGATCACACCTGACCTTGGCAAATTCGCGATCTCAAATACCTGAACCTGAAAATTGCAGTGGATAGTGCATTATTCAATTTGACATATTGATGTTCCCATGCAATCACTTTCCAATCCAACCATTTGGAATGCGGATCCCTAGCTATCCTAGTCCTCTTGAAAGACACAGGAACATTTGGACTATTATGGGCTGGCGGGAAGTGATAAACGCGACTTCCTGCAATGCCCCCGCGTGTGCTACTCGCGGGCACAACGCCTGACTCAGCTTGCGTCTTGTTGGAGTCTTTGCAATGATGTACGGAGGCATGCCGCCGTACAATTACTATTGGTACTCAGACTGTGGCATCCGGGGAGTAGTAGGATAGGAAGTCATGATTATTAAATTCATAAATCACTTTGCAAAATTAAATTACAATCTATCTAGTACAAAGCTAATCTAAAACGGGTCAACCCTGGTTGTGAGCTTTGCTGACCTGGGTACCGTCAAGGTGACCTCATCACTTGAACCAAGACCGCGTTTCGCCACCCAGGCATCACCAAAGTCTAATACTAAGCATTGTGCAAATTCAAATCTAAGAGGTACAGTGGGGTTAAAAGACTCTGATGAGAAGAAGCTTTTATTCAGTAAATTACATATATACTTATTAGTACGTAGCCACACTGGCTCCACTAGATTTTTACCCTCTGAAAGCTTTGCGGAAATGTCAATTAGTGATAAAGCCCCTTTAACTGAGCTTGTTCTCCAGTCATCTGAGCATACCATCAAACCACGAACCCCCGCCGCACAGAATGCCGCTAATATACCATAGCAAATTCGATTTATTCCGAGATTCTTGTGACACGCCAAAAGATCTTTGATGGCCTCATTTTTTTTTGAGTTCGTGAGTTTGCCTTTGATGCCATTAACTTCGACCTTTGTATGTGCACGTACCATGTTGTACGCAATCATCAAATGGATAACTGTATCCATTAGATCCTCCAGGTTCTTGTGCGGCTTTGTGGATATCTCATTGTCAGCCCCGCCACCTTCAATGCTGAGTTGGGTTGCACGTTGCTTTGATTTACTCAAGCAGGAGGCCAGGTATTCAACTGCTCCCCGTTCGAGTCCAAGAGGATTGGTCAAATTTGATGTTGGTGCAACATATGGTTTGGGTGCAACCACATCGTATGAGACTAAACTAATGGATTCAAACATAACATTTGCCCAAAAATGTTTAACTGGATTGGCGGGGTAAAGAAGGCTCTAAACCATTTTGAAGAAGGAGTGTTCAGATTTTGGGAGATTCTCTGGAGGTTTAGCTGATTCCTTCATCAATTTGAGATTCCAAATGTTGTGATCAAAAAACGCTTCTGTTTCGGTTGGCTTAAAAAAATCTAACCCTGTATATTGCAATTTATATCAACAGTCAACAGCCAATAATCATGTATCATGCACAAAGATAAAACTCACCTGCCATCTCAAGGTCCTCCAGCCAGGCCGACATTTTAAGCTCTTGGTTACTGATCACCTTAATACCAACAGGCAGGAATGTATGAGCATCTTTTGTTGGTAAATTGTCCCATCGATTTTTGTAAATACTATTGATATTATCAAGCCCCCTTTTCCATGATTGTTGATTAATATTGGAATGATAATTCAAAATGCCTGCAAACTCTTCCATGCGGGATAAAAATATCCCTTGAAAATTAGCAGAGGATGACACTTCGGGCTCAGGGTCAGGAACTATATCAGTCATATCTCGTCCCATTGTATCATGTTTAATTGTTTCCCTTTCTTGAAAGGCTTGAATATTCCGAGGAGAGGTGGGAGGGGTTGCATCATGCATTGTTTCATTGGGTATCGGGGGACTTTCAGTATGTGGAGCTCCATCATGGATTGTTTCATTGAGTATTGGGGGGGGTTCAGTATGCGGAGGTTGATTATCAATATGGTCCCCTTCAACATTGATAATTTCGTGACCTTGATTGTGAGAATCGTTTGCGGCTTCAAAGGTACGGCATTTTTTGTTTGTTTTTTTGGTCGCATGTATATTTGGTCTTTTTCCTAATCCTTTGCCTGGAAATTCAATGACGACTCGAGATCCTTCAGGTAGAGATTCTCCCACCTCCACACCTGCCCATATATTGTAAGCAGCTATTGATATAAATTTTGTTTTGAATTAGTAATGGACTTACGGTTCAAATCCATTTTGAGCAGGCTCATGGCTTCAGCAATCTTTTGACGCACATAATCAGGAATTTTACTATCATTTTGGATTTTTTCAAGCCTTGGGATTGTTTGAGCAATGTTGGAGACAAATTGTTCCTTGGATATAATTTCCACCTCCCCACTGAAAATTACATCATCTTGCCCATCATCTTCTGTCAGTGCACAAGGTTCAACAGTCTTTTCCTTCTCATAACTTTTAAAATTCGGTTTCTGAGAGCTTGGAGGCTGACCTGAAATAAAGGCTATGACACAATATCAGGTTTTGGGAGATTAGAAATATTCAAGATGGATGCATACTCACAATCTGGAAGAACTGGTGGATCTTGATTATCTTCATGTGACTGGCTCTCTACTTCAATTCCTAATTCACGACTACTGGCAATATCAGAGATTTCACTTCCACTCTCTGGGGCTGAAGTTGGTCGTTCATTGAATTCAGTTGAATTTCCCGGGGTTTGGGCCATAGCGGAGGTAGTTTATTAAGCAAATAGATGGTGACGAGGTGATTGATAACTTGTTTGAAAATTTTTGGATAAAAGATCCAAATTCAAGAAAAAAGGTGCAAGTAAAATAATGGCATTTGCAAAATGCGATTTGTTGGGAAATTGAAGGAGGCGATGTTTTGCAAATTATTTCATATCATGCAAATTAAATCACTTCCCTGTGAGACATTGAATAAAGTTGACTAGTGAGAAACCTACTAAAGTCAACTTTTGAACTATTCAACGCTCATGAGGTAAGGACTAAGCAAAGTGTTCCATTTGAATGATATGAAATAAAATGGTTTTGTCAGGGAAACAGGAGACACAATTCTTGTCTTAAATAGTCCCCTTATTAGGTTTTAATTTGTGAGTCTCATGATTTAAACCCTCACCACAACATTGTGAATATACTGACCAATTTCCCCTTAGGTCCTGTTGGCAGAGAAGGCCACTCAGCATATTTCGGCGATTGTGTTCATTGTGTACGCCAACAAGCCACCATACACTATGGATGTAGTACGGAAGCATAAGGATAAGTCGTGTCGGGAGCATGTTGAGAGGCACTCCCTGAGCGTAAGGATAGGTGGTTTCGGGAGCATGTCGGGAGGGCACTACACAAGCGTAAGGATAAGTGGTGTTGGGAGCATGTCGGGAGTGCACTCCGCAAGCGTAAGGATGGTAAGCAGTGTTGGGAGAGCACTACACAAGCGTAAGGATAAGCAGTGTCGGGAGGGCACTACACAAGCGTAAGGATAAGCAGTGTCAGGAGGGAACTTGAGCGAGCGTAAGGATAAGTGATGTCGGGAGCATGTTGGGAGTGCACTCCGCCAGCGTAATGATCGTAAGCAGTGTCGGGAGCATATCGGGAGGGCACTTGAGTGAGCGTAAGGATAAGTGATGTCGGGAGCATGTCGGGAGTGCACCACGTGAGCATAAAGATGGTATGGGCGGGGGTGTGAAAGCGTAAGGAGTGGTGAGGACGGAGATGGGGGGGCAGTGTCGGAGTCTCATCTGGAGGGCGGTGCGGGCTCGTAAGCATGCGAAGCATCGGGGCGGATTAGGTGGGGATGCGGAAGCCAATGAGGTGAAATTACCCAAACATTGTGAATAGTGTTGAAATGGGTTTGGGCTTTGAGTGACATTCACATGTGACACATGTGACGATTGACGTTGTCTTGACGCTGACGTGACGTGACCCACTAAATCCAGTGACTATAAAGTGACACTAACGCGACTGAAGCAAGATTTTATACTGACAGTGGTGTGACGTGAAGTCAATCGCCGACAATTGACGCGAGATTTTCCCTGGTGTCTTATGCCATATCCAAGTTCCATTACTGTACTTTTGGATGATTTGACTCTTCCACCATGACCAGTTTCTTCTGCCATGGATTTCTTTCATTTCCGTGTACCATATACTAGCATGACCTTTAAATGCAGTATTCAATCTAGCAGCAATCCAGTAGTCTGGTACGCTTGGTACATCAATGAAGAGTCCATTAAGATGATCTATGAGTTCCATATGATCATATTCTGCTGATCCAGAGAATTTGGGCCGATTTGAGGCCGCAGGAAGCTGTTTCAAGGCTTCCTTCTCTGAATAACACATGCCATCCCCATCCTGGTATTGTGATGGAGATCTTGCCTTATTCATCAACATGGCATCTGGTTTTATGTCATCTGGTTGATATGGATTCTCCATAGCTTGGCCTTGTGGTTGGGGCTTCAAGTTATGGTAGACATTAAACAATTTGTTTATGTCTTGGTCCAGACAATACCTCTCCCTTTTGCTGTGATGTTGTTCTTCAAAGACTAGATTCAGTCTCTTGTTGGTTTCTTTAGAGGCTTTGCTCAGTTGAGTATATCTTTCTTGAAGATTCTTAACTATTTGTTCCAAGGAGGCTTGTGTTTTTTTCATCCTCTCATGGCCAGCTTCAAGTTCTGTAAACTGCTTTGCAGATTGTTCAGCATATTGGGTCATTTGTAACCACAGTGCATCACTGTTTAAGTTGCTCTCAGGTGTGACAATGTTGTGTTCAATCTGAGTGGGGGTAATGTTTCTATTACTAGGACTACTGATTCTAGAGTGGTTTACAACTACTTCTTGTTCTTGTGTACTTCTTTCCCCAAATTTAACAGCTTCTGGATCATGGGGTCTGACTCTTTCTTCCTCTGGTTGAAGGAGGTTTTGTTCTTGCCCTTGTTTCCTTGTCTTCTCCTGGAAACTTCCTGGAATTTTGAAGAATGGTGACTCTTGGCCACTGATCTGCTGGTTTGTGAATGGTGTGAAGCCACTGGAGAGCTTATTTGGCCTGCTCCTTGTGAGCCTGAAGGAATCTGAGTAGGCCCTGTCTGGGTGAACTGTTCTTCTATAGCTTGGATAGTGGCTTGATTCTCCCTTATCCTCTGTGCCCTTGCCTCCAGGAGTCTGAACTGCCTGGTAGGATTCCAACCTTTGGTGATTACCATAAGGTCTTTGAAGTCTATCTCTTTGAGACAGATCTTCTGGAAACTTGCCCCAAGTTCTGCCCAGTGACTTGCCAGGTTGAACCTTTTGTTGTCCATGCTCCATTGAAATAAATCTTTGAGGAGTTGGTGGAGCTGAAGAACTTGATCCATATCCTTCCAGTCCTCTGGTTTGAGGTTCCTGTTGAATTGGAGTATGAATGGCAGGGTTGATATTATCTCCCTCATTGTTTTGCCATCCAACACTGTGTCCAAGGTGTCCTCTTCCAGGTCTTCTGATTCTGGACAAGCCTTCTCTGTCCTCTGGTTTGTTCCTTTGGAAGCCACGGTCTCTGAGGTATACAGGGGACATATCAGTGTTTGCAAGCAGTCAAAAACTTTATGTTCTTAGGGTATTTACCTTTGACTGTGCCTTGTACAAATTTGTTATCTGCTCATTTGGGCAGTTTGCCTTTGGAGGTTACAACTGGGTTAATAATTGTAATCTTTCCTGTACAAGTTGTTAAGGTTGGTTTACCTTGTATGGATGCAGAGTTTCGTGTTTTTCTACTTCTCTGAGTGGCTATTGGTGTCCACTTCTTGGCTGTGATGAGACCTTCACTGTGCCTCTTTCCTTTGCCCTTGCTGCCCTCTGGTTCTGAGGGTGTCACTGGTGTGTTGGCCTGTGACTGGGTCTCAAGTGGGATGTAATTTTTTTCCACTGAAATCAAGGCAGAAAAGGGAGGACTTATGTCAGTTAAGACTTCTTAAAAATGCTGGTTTTGCACGTCTAAGATTGGCCTCTGGGCTTGTATGTTACTACAATATGCCCTGTATAATGACAGTGTAATTGAATCAACAATTCCATGTCAGAATTACTGCTTTTGGTACCCTGTCACACTGTTCGTGTGCCAGTATCCCACAGATACACTCGTGGTTTTCAAGTGTAATCTGAATAAGTGGCTCTTTATAAGTGTAATTGAATTAACAATACACTTAACCACGCCTCAACTGATGGTTTTTCAGTCAGAGGTGTCCTTATTCAATCAATAATACAGGACTTATTGATGGATTATGTGTTTTTATATGTAAACACGCCAAAAATAAAGGTTCCGGTGGGTATTAACCACATGGTAAGTACTCTTATAATATGAGTAATAAAGTAAAAAGATGTATGAAATATATATTTTTAAAAGAAAATACACCTAAAAATATAAGATAAGAGAAAAAACTTACTTATAAGGTCCAAAAAGAAGTTTAAAACACGGCCAGGCCCCCAAAATGTCAGGATGAAACTATGATAAAGGTGTAAATAGACTAAGTACAATTTTAACTATGTTTGTGACATGGTAAAAATGGTTAAAAAAGATTTAGAATGGTCAAAGATAATTTAATTTAAGATTAAAAGGGCTTTACTATATATAATGTAGTGGTGGTGAGCGCTGTTGAAAGCCCTGGGTGCAGCGTTATCTGTTGGGTTACAATAATAAAGACTACAATAATTAAGATTTATAATTATACCTGATTATTAACAAAGAGTAAAGCTGTTTTTGACAGTTTACTACATAGGTTATTCAAGATCAGGATGAGGAGACAATTCTGGCTGTGGAAAGCCTCCTTTTTATCCTGAAATGGGGTGGAAAGGGTGCTAGACCTTTCCACATAGAGGAAGTGAAGATTTTTTCACTCTCTAGTACTGGCTTGTGGTTTGCAAACAGCCTGTATAACCTGTATTGGGCTCAAATGTGGTTTTGAAACCACATCTGGGCAGTTTTCACCAATACAGGGTGAAAATTTTCATCTGGGGACCTCACAGCCTGATTCTGACATGTATGACGCATAGAATGCTGTACAGAACCTGTATGGGACCCCAGTATTGACTGACATATGAGGTATTGAAGTAAAAACAAGCTTTTTTGTCTATTTGACACCTCATATTCATGGTTATGGGATATTGTCCCATGGCAAGGCTGTATTGGCCAGAATGTGGGATTTTGACCTCAAAGCAGCTATAACTTTATCAGTTCTTGAGATATCAACCTCAAAACTGAACCAGTGTGTAGCCCTGTATGTGTTCTAAAAAAGGTACCTTATTTGATATGGTTATCATTAAGTACGGAAAAGTTATGCCATGTACAAGATTTTTGTACATATGCGTGATTTAGGCAAAAAGCTGTATTGAGCTTGTTTGCCCCATACCTTCTGCTGTAATTGAGATATGATGAAGTGGATGAAACCATCAAATATCCCTGATTGTGCTCTTTCCAAAAAGACCCCACTTCAAGTATCTCACACTAAAACTGTAGAAGTTAGATGGGAGGTGAATGTTTTGTTCACCCTTATTTGGCCTGAAATTGACCATAACTCCAGTAATACTGGTGCTAGCTCAGTTTGGCTGGTACCATTGGATAGCCCTGGCTTAGAGCTTCATTCTGAGTACCCATTTGATGCGGTTAAGCCTCTCCTTATAGATTTTAGATGAGAGGTGAAAATTAAGGTTTATGCTCAGCAATAACTTTGAGCTGGAATAACTTTGTTATTCTTTGTCCAATGGTGATGGGACTTATATTTTCATAAAGAGGTGAGTTTCCTCTTTCTTTTGATACCTTTTGAGCTTATTTGGCTCAGCTCCATGTTTTGGTGGTATCTTGGCTATACCATTGGTTTATGGTATTTTGGCTGTCATGCTTGTGCTCTGGTTTTGAGTCACAGGCTGAAATGAAGACACTCAGAGAGATAATTAAAATTAGAAATAGTAAAATAAAAGATATCTGAGAAGAGGGATAAGAACAACTTCTCAGCTATAATACAAGCTTTATATTATATTTTGAGTTAAGTAAATTGTTTCAATAAATGACTAGATACAATAAAGAAATCCCTGACCCAGGAAAAGCTTAAAAGAGCTTATAGCTGATTCCAATAACTGCTTACAGATGCTTAGTCACAGCTTTCACTCTAATAATGAAGAAAAAATGTAACCCTTTTTGAGAGCAAGTACTGAGAAGAAATTGATTAAAAACTTCCATATCCAAGGAAGTAACCAGGAGTATCTCAAATTAATCCATGAAGTTAGGACTGATATTTGTTTATAAAGTTCAATCAACAAACCACTTGGAGGAGATAAGAATGGAAGAAACTCAACATTCTTGATTATCATTATCTACATCTTATAAACACTCTTGTAAAATATTACATCAGTGTGTGTGTACTTGTATCTAGTATAAATTAGTTTTATTTAGATTTTCTGGGTGTGTGCCAGGTAAGGTTATAAATCATTTCTTCAAAATCTAAGACTCAATATTTACCAAGCTTGTCAGATAGTTGTTATTATTTCTTAGTGTCTTTACATACATGTGTTGTATATTTGATCATTTCTCTTTTTTCACCTTTGAGGTACTTAATCTCTGACTTTATTTTATCTGAGATCACTTTTATTTTAATATAAATCTTTTAGTTTATCAACAACCTTTCAAATAATGTAATATAGATGCATACAATGTCTCATTTTTCATGAACAGTATTTAGGAGGGCAAGAAGACATAAATTTTAAAATCCAACACAAGTCACGGAGAGACAGGGACGAAGAGGACATGGAAACAGGAGATAGGAAATACAAGGAGATGGAGAAAACAAGAGAGAACATCAAGAGATTATTCTATTTCATAGTAAAGATCTTTCAGGCCTAGATACACATAGAAAAACATTGGGGTTCAAGACTTACAGGGTAGTTTCTATGTTAAGATTCTCAAAGGAAATACAATCACAGAAAAAGAATAAGAAGACAGATAATCTGTATGAGAGCACAACTTCTCTGATAAGATATATGATTTACATAGCTAAAAAAATATAATACAAATAGATGAGAGTAGACACAATGAGAAAACAATTTCCTGGTGGAGGAAATAATAAGAAAATAACTTTGGTTACAACTGATTTATTCTAGACACAAAAAGGATCACAAAAGGACCAGTAAAGTATTTACATCTGGTTAGCAACTTGTCTTCAATACCCTCCCAGGCTCAAAGCTTGAAAGTCCCATAGCAGAGAAGTTTTCCTGATTCTTCTTTCTGCAAAGAGATTTTGTGAGTATGATGGCAGGTATTAGAGCTGTGAGATGTATTTGATGTCAATAAAGCCTTCTTCCAATAATTGATGACACCAGTGGAGACACAGCTTGATGTGTCAAGGTCAATGCTGATAGAGGATTTCTGAGAAGGGCAAGAGCTCCCTGGTTGTCACAGAGCATATTGGCTTTAAAAAAGAGGCCAAGATCTGAAACCAGTTCTAGAAGCCAGCATATGTCCTGGAAACAGTTATAAATGAAGCAATACTCCACTTCCGTGGAAGAGAGTTCCTCAACTTCTTTCTTAGTAGTTTTCTAACCTCCCAGTCCATAAAAAAAGACAAAACTCCCAAAAAAGATCTGAATTAATAACTTGAGCCCCAATCAGAGTTTCAATAGGAAACAATGGAGGATTTATCACCCCTCCTCCCTAACCAAAGTTCTCAGGTACCAGTACCCTTCAGATGGAAAAGAACATGTCTGAAGGCTAATTAATGATCATAAGAGGGGGAAAAAGAAACTTAGAGAGACATTAGGAACAGTATGAAATATTGGGCCTATTACAGGCCACTAGGTAATTGAGGAGTCCAACATCCCTTTGGTAATGAGATTTTTCAGGCTTAGATTAAGTGGCTGAAAGTGGAAGGAGCCTTGAGAAAGGTAAGTGAGGAGTCAAGACGTGTTTGCAGGACCCCATGCCAAAATAATTCAACAAATAGTTTACATAGAGCTCTTGGCTGAGAAAGATAACACAGTCTATTCAATTTCTAGTAACCTTCATTCTGAGCACATAGCAGAGTTCACCAAGATCTTTCATTTCAAACACAGAGGAAATCTGTGCCCAAAAGAAATCTGATTAGTGCCACCAACTACCAGATCATCAACATGCATGAAGACAAAGCAAGGGTTGAGGCCTCTTTGAGGAAAGAAACAAGGATCAGCAGCACATGGATGGAGAGCTGCCTTAATAAAGAATAGCACAATGTTGAAATACCAATTTCTAGGACTTTGCTTAGGTCTGTATGGAGATTTCTTTAATTTCAGGCCAAAAGGACCAGACTTCAGGCTTTTATAACCTTCAGGAAGTCAAATAAAAAGGTTTTTGCTGAGGTCCCCATGAAGAAAGGCAGTTTTTACATCCATTTGATGGAGGTCAAAACCATTATTGTCACAGTACCCTAAAAGAAAGAGGAGGGTAGAAAGCCTTCCAGTTTGTGCAAACGTTTTGTTAAAGTCAAGGTCTACAATCTGGAGGAACCCTCAAACACAAAGACAAGGCTTCTCTTCAATAAAATTATTGCTGATTCAGTTTTCTTCCTAAATACCCAAGTAGTTTCAAGAAGTCAAAGACCCTCCCAAAGTTTGAATTCTTAAAGAACCCCATGTCTTTCAATACTGGAGAATTTGTTGGGGATAGAAACCCACCATGAATTGGATTTGGAAGAGTGCATAGCTTCTTTAAAGATACAAGGGGTTTTGTTGATTACTGCCCAAGCAAAAAAACTAGGTGGTTTGCGCAACTGTTCACCAGACACAACATTTCTATCCAAGATGTTGGAATTGACATCATTCAGGGCTTCTACAGTTACAATTCCATAGGTTCACCCTTTTGGAAAATGGTTGATGTTCCCTCTAGGTAAGGGTGATGTCAGCCTTGGAGGTATTTTCATATACCCAAATTTCCACAAATAACAAAATATAATATAAGGATAAATAAAATAAATTTATTTATATCTTTAAAATAAAAAGAATATATAAATATATATTTATATATAAAAATCAAAATTTAATTATAGTTTAAAAATAAAATTACTTTGAATTTTAAATTTTTGAAAACACATTTATACTTCAAAAAAATCAAGTAAAAATGAATTTTCAACAAAAATACCAAAATTAAAATATTTTTGGAAAAAAGTTGAATAAAAATTATCATAAATTTTTATCCTTAAAATAAGATCATGAAACATTTTTTACAATTGGTCTCCTCATAAAGAATAAGGTGGGGTCACCTGTGGGTAACATTGCTGTAACTCAACTCTGAATAAGGTTAAATTAAGTTTTTAGTATTTTATGTAAAAAGGTTGTAAATCTTCAAAACCTTAACTTAATTCACATCACATGAGGTGTTAACCATCAATTTTTGTGTTAAAATTGAGGTTTTTTGAGTAGTTTAGAAGGTATGAGGAACTAGAGTATTTCCAATTGAAATGTTAAAATATGAGCATGTATTACATAAGTGAACTTTAATTTACATATTACATGTCAATTATTACAGCAAGTGTATTGTAAAACTCAATCAAATTTCATATGTAAATTACAAGTATGATACATGATGAGGAATTAAAGGAAAAATAAATTGGAAAGATTAATTTGGGGGGAAAGGAACTCTAGTTCTAAGGGGGAGCCAGACCCCCAACCTCCTTTCTGACAGGTGTAAGATGTCAAACTCCATGCAAAAGGTCATCACTTTTGGCCTGGAATTGAGTCACAGGGTTGGTGACTCAATTGATTATGAGGTTGTGATACCAACCAGGGCAGCTTCAACTGTTTCCAACAGGGTAAAATTACACTCAAGCTAAAACAATCTTAGTCAAAACAGTTTTAAATGGTTTCTTTGCCTCTGGAACGCATGCTGACGTGTTTTGAAGGCTCTAGAGCAGGTATTACTATAGTAATGGCTGCTTTAAGGGTCTAAAATGGCTAAAACCAGCCCTTTTTTGGTTCCAACCAGGGTTCAATGATGCCATAATTGGCCTTTCTGTTGTCAGAGTGCTTTCCAAGACTGAAAAGTTAAAACTGTAATTTTTGAGTAAGAAAACTGATGGCTATAAAAGAATGTCCTCTTTGCCCCACTTTTCTCTTCATGTTAGAATCTTTTACTTTCATAATTAGTTTGAACACTGTTAAACAAATCAATAAAAGATTCCCACCACCTTTTCTCAATAATTTTGAACCTTTTAACCACGTGAAAAAATTATTACAATCACTTTTTATAACTCTTATAATCATTTTTACCCCTTGAACCACCCCATAAGTGAATTAAAGCATCCTTCAGCACTGTAAACTTTGTCACTTTGTTTCCATATTATCTATGGTCACTTTTGGGAATGTTTTCTATTTAATAATTGTTTTAAAGACTTTTTTCTTTAATTAATTTCTTGTTGTTTTTTGCTCAATTAATTCCAATTAAAATTTCTCTTGTAGACTTAAATATCTCTTGTAGAGCATTCTTGGATAAATTTTTATTGTTGGTAAAACAATAAACATCTATAATATTATTTTTTATACCTATAAAGTTAAAAACAATGAGTTCTGCATGTTTTCTCTTAAAAATACTATTTCATAGTATCTTTAATCAAATTTTTGCCTTATACAAATTTTGAGGACGGGAAAAGTACTTGATTTTCAATCAAACTGTCATATCCACACCTTACAGTTGGGGGCACAGCCATGATACTTTACCTGTGACATGATTTTTAGTCTTTTTAAATCTTTTCTTCTTATATTGAAAAATTTCAAAACATATAACAAATACTTATAATTCAAAAAATCCATAAAAAATAGAAATTTTCATATTATAAGTGAGGCTTTATTTTTCATTTCTCTTTTGAAAATTTTTTTTTACTTAACGAATTGGCTTTGTCATAATTTTATTGTCTGGAAATGTGGTAAGACAAGCAAATATTGAAACAGCTTCAACAGTAACCAGCATTATTCTTGCAAGTACTGTTAATTCTGACCATAATAGTACAATTATTATAACTCAGAATAATCAACCAGATCCAATTTGTTCTGACTCAATTTATTTGGCTATAAGTAGCACTCTTTAGAAAGCAAACAGTTTGGCCAATAGTAAGTTTTTGATGTAAAATTACTATTTTTAAGATTTTTGAATCATAAATATGGCTTCAGCGAGATCAGGAGCCAGCTATAACCCCTCAAGCAGCTCTCAAAAAGGTCATAGACATGATTATGACAGAGGCCAATCAGTTACAGAAGGACAAGGGTCAGTTTATGCCTCCCAGAGTAATAAATTAGTTCATTCTGAAGTATATAATACTGTTCTACCTTCAAACAGAGCTGAAACCGCCACAAGAAGCCTCAGTGGACATATAAGAAGCCATCCAGAAGGCCTACAACAATGAATTGCTGCACAAAGAGTACCAGATCCTTGCAGATCTGTGGAAAAACTGCATGAATTCTTACCTGACTGTAAGAAAATTCCTGGGCCATCCCAACACTTGCAAGTTACTCAATGGATGGCATCCATTGATGGAAAAGAAAAACATGATGCTTTCAACAGCAGAATGGAGGAAAAACAACCCTCCACCACCCAAGCAAGTTCCAAAAACAGCCCCAGTAGCCAGCAGCAGCAATTCCAACGTGAAAAAGCAGCCACAAGCTCAGAACAAGGGCAAAGGCAAGGCACCAGCCACAAAGCCTTAAAGCCAGGGTTACAGAATCCCAAAGATTCAGCAGGATGCCATGGAAAATGTATTTCAGATGGCTAGAAAAATAATGGGATTACAGAAAAAGGAGGAAGCCAGATTAAAATATTGGAAATGATTTCTGAAATTTTTTATGCTATCCCAGAGTTATATGAAGCTATAAAGGACGGGAAAAGTAATATTTCTGACAAAAATTCATCAATTTGGAACAATCTTAAGACAAATAGCTTAAGTCTGAGCCAAATAAATGAGAAAGTTATGTGTTTTGAAAAAGCTTTAAGAACAATTAAAACTTCCAATAATGAAAATTCATTTGGAAATAAGTCAAATGAAAAATCTTCTATTATTAAAGAATTTACAGACAATATTCTAAATTCAATATTGATGAAATAATTGAAACATGAATCAAACAGGCCATAAGTACTATCAAAGAGGAGAATAAAAATGTTCTTGATGATATTTCAAAATCATTTACTTAAGTAAAGACATATACAATTGCCTTGAAAAAGTGTTTTGACACCTCACAAGAGGAAATATCAAAATTGACAATGAAGTTGGATCAAATCACTTCTAATAATACTAGGAAAACAGAACTATGGCAATAATTAACACAAACAGAGGACAATCATAAAATTATTGTAAGGAATTCAATACAAAGTTTACAACATGAATTCATAAATTCCCAAAGGTGTAGCAACAGTAAAATTAATGATATTGAACAATTAATTCACACCTTACCAAGAATATCTACACCTCTGAATCAAAATGAGGGCACAAAATTCTAAATCCACAAGTATTGGAGGCTGAAAATTCACAATTGAAATGTGAAATTTCCACTTCTTTTCATAACTGGGAACCATCAATGGGCCAAGCACTCTTGAAAGAAGTAACAAAACTTAAAGAATGGCCTCATTTAAGACTTGAAGAAGAATATGAACATATGGAATTCATAAAAGCTATTGACATAATTAAAGAAGATTTTTAATTACCAGAAAGATTGGTAACAGCAAGATTTAACACCTTGTTTACCAGATCAGCCCACAGATGGTATATCAAATTAAGACAAGCACATGGACACCAAGATTGGACTTGGTGGAAACCCCAAATTATCAACAAATGGGCCAATGATGCTTGGAGATTTAAAGTGGAGACAGCCTTTGAATCTGCCAAATTCAATGCTGATAAAGACAAAGATTTAGCATGGTTTTGCCAACAAAATAACAGACTAAAAGCATTGTACCCTGACATGTCAGAATTTATAATTCACAGAAAAATTCCAAGACAATGTGGAGGTGACTTAGAGCATGCTGTCAAAAGCAGGACTACTGAACAATCTTCAGCACAAGATATTATTAATATATTAGAAGAAGTAACCACCAGAACCAGAATCGTTCCTAGTAGGGTGAATCTCAAAACAAGGTTTAATGAACCTTGAAAGCATTCTGTGAACAAAAATCCCAAAGAAAACTCTAATAATATGACATATAAACCTGCAGATATAATCAGGAAGTGCCATATTTTCCAAAGCACCACAAATTGAGCTAATTCATGTCCCAGGAAGGGAATAATCAATGGAATTGACATTAAAAAAGAACCTGATGTTGAAAAAGACAATGATGTAGAAAATTCAGATGATAAATCATCAATATTTTCTGAATCTTCAAAAGATATAGAAAAAATCAATTCCACTTTTGACATCATGGAATCTTCTTCCCACTTGCCAAAATTAAGCAATGGTCAACTTGATTTGTCAAAAATGCAAGATTCGCAGCTTATGAAGACCAAACCAAATAGGGGAAAGGGTTATACAGCTGGTAACTCCTGTATAACAGAAGTCGTAATCGACAACAAACCCACTTAAACTTGAATTGACCTGGGAGCCTTCTGCTCTTGTGTTGGCATATCTTTTCTTAAGAATTGTGTACCAAATTTTGGAGGTCAATTATTTCCAATTGATGGCATAAAATTTAATAGTGCAAGTAGTCCAATGAAAGCATTAGGTGTATTTGAGACTACTAACATATTTCAACACATAAATGGAAATCTAAGAATCACTTTTGAATTTTTTATTATGGAAAATTGCTCTAGAACCCATTTTAAATTGGGAAAGACTATTTAATCATGTATGGCATAGACTTACATAACAAAAAGCACAGATATTTTACTATTTGAGACAATAAGCGTCAAAAATTTGCCTTTATACCATTTAAAAGACAAATTACAGTAAGCAAAGTATCACCAGTCAGCTTGGAGTTGGAGAAATTCAAATCTGAACAGTTAAATAAAGCTGAAATAAGCCTTCATCTGACTGATAAACAGGAAAGTGAACTTTATTCCCTCTTATATGAACACAAATAAGCATTTGCATCAGACAAAGAACCTTTGGGGGCAATTATTGGTCATTAAGTTGACATCATCCTTGATATTAAAAGACCTTACTACCACTCTTAAGAAGACCTGAATATCCAGGAAGCCGTAAATCAAGAGAAGCTCTGGAAATTCATATTGAGGAAATTCTAGATCTTGGTGTAATAAGGAAGGTTGGGCATAATGAGGAAGTAGAAATAACTACACCAGTCATAGTGGCATGGCATAATGGAAAATCTAGAATGTTTGGGGACTTCAGAGCTCTGAATACTTACACTGTTCCAGACAGGTACCCAGAACCAAACATCCAAATTTCTCTTACCCAGATATCTCAAGAAATGTATATAAGCACTATGGATGCCCTGAAAGGATCTCACCCGAATGTGGTGACACGAAGAGCAATAAAATACTTGAGAATTATTTTTCATTGTGGAGTATATGAATACTTGAGGATGCCTTTTGGTATCAAGAATGCACCTTCACACTTCCAAAGAATGATGAATGAAATCTTCCCTGAAGAACTTTTGGAAGGATGGTTAATAATTTACGTTGACGACATTATGTCTGTTCCAAGACTTTGGAAGAGCATATATACAGATTATCCAGAGTTTTGACCAAAATCCAATCTGTAAACATGAAAATTTCTATGAAAAAATGTCATTTTGGATTCAAAAAACTCAAAGCACTGGGACATGTAGTATCTGGTTTATCCCTTGGAATTGACAAAAACAAAGTTGAAGCAATACTAAAACCTATGCCTCAGAACAAAAAATAAATTTAGTCATTTTTGGGGTTTGCAGGATATTACAGACAGCATATTAAAGATTTTTCATCCATAGCAAGACCTCTATATACATTGTCTGACAAGGACACAGTGTTTGAAATAAATGTTGACAGAGTCAAAGCCTTTGAATCTTTAAGACAAGCCTTAACCACTGCTACACTCTTACTGATGCCATACTTTAAGCTGATTTTCAAGCTTTATATTGATTAATAAGGAGATGGGCTTGGTGCTGCACTTCATCAAGTCCAGATTATCAATGATAAACCTGTGGAAGGACCCATATGTTTCTTTTCCAGGAAAATGAAACCAACTAAAGCCAGATATGGAGAAAGTCAAATGGAGTTTTTATGCCTTTTCTGGGCCTTGGAGAAGCTAAATTACTTCCTGGAAGGATGTATTTTTGAAGTAATAACAGATTGTACCGCTGTTAAGTCACTTTTAAACATGAAGGCACCTGACAGACATATGATCAGATGGAAAATAGCCATAAAAGAGTATAGGGGCAATATGAACATTATTCACAAGGATAGTAATATTCATAAAAATGCAGATGGACTGAGAAGATGGCCATTACCAAATAATATTGATAATTCTGCTTATGTTCCAGAAAAAGCTTCCCCACAGATCCCAAATGAAGAAATCAGTGTTACAGATCTGAACACCACTTTATTTGAAGAGGTGAGAAACAGTTATACTCAGGATAAGAATTGTAGCATTTTATTCCAATTACTTGCTAAAGACTGTAAAGACAACTCTTTGATACATGCCTTAGATGAAATATGGAAAAAATCATATGTTAAAGGAAGATTCCACTTACTGGATGTCATAATTTTTAATTAATCTTGTACTGAAAGAATTCCATGACAGCCCCTTACCAGGACATCTGTCTCAAGACAGAAAAAGAGAAAAGATAAAGACTTGTATATGGTGGCCAATGGGGCAGAAATATCATGCAGAGTATTTCAGAACCTGTGACATATGGCAAAAGGCAAACAAATCCACTTGCAAAAGACTTTAAAATATGATCAAGCTCCAAGCACCCAGCAGACCTTGGGAAACTGTCCGTATTGATTGTGTAACTGGCCTACCACCAGGGGGTGATAGAAGTTATGATGCTTTGCTAGTGATTGTTGACAGATTTAGTAAGACTCCAATCTTTCAACCATGTTACAAAGATGATACAGACATGGATACAGCTCTTCTGATATGGAATAGAGTAATATCATGGACTGGAATATTCACAAACATCATTAGTGATAGAGATCCCATATTCACCTAAGCACTGTGGACAAATCTTCAACAACTACTTTGGACAAAGTTATCCATCGCTACAGCCTACCACCCACAAGCTGATGGTCTGGCTGAAAGAATGATCTAAACCTTGGGGGCCATGGCTAGAAGATTTTGTGCATATGGCCTTGAGTTGAAGGATTGAGATGGACTCACACATGATTGTTGTACTCTTTTACCAGTACTAGAATTGGCATATGAGACATCCAATCATTCCAGCACAAATCACAATCCTGCTCTTCTAGAAAAAGGATGGAATCCCAAATTACCTCAGAATTCCCTGAGGAAAGATTTGGTCAAGTTACATCCCACAGCTGCTAGCTTAAAGGAGTTTTAGACGAAGCTAGGAAACATGAACTAAGGTGCATGGAGGACTCAATTCCATATGCCAAAGACAAGTGGGAGAAGTCACATGCAACCCCAGACTTCAAAGTGGGAGATTTAGGACTTGTATCTAACACTAACTTTAATAACATCAAAGGATGTAAAAAGCTCAAGGACGCCTTTGCAGGATGTTTTGTTCTTAAAGCTCTCCATGGGAAAAATTCTGTTGAAGTAGAATTATCTGAGGAACTTAGCAAAAAGCATCCTACACATCCAGTAAGCTTGATAAAGCCATATAAATCTAGCAATGCTGGAAACTTTCCTTTGAGGAATAAAGCTCCCCAAGTTGTACCTCCTATTGAATCATCTGGTATTAAGAAAATTACCAAAGTTCTCAAAGAAAGAAAATTGAGAACCAATAAAGTGAGGGAATACCATGTTAGCTAAAGTGACCTAGCCTGTGAAGATAAATGGTCAGCAGAAAAAGACATACCTGAAGCTACCAAACTGTGCAGAAGGTTCATAAACACTAGAAATAACACTATTACAAAGTAATATTATTTTTTCAGGGGGAGTGAATGTGAGCCTTAGAGGTATTTTCAGATACCCAAAAGACCACAAATAATAAGATAACATATAAATATAAATAAAAGAAATTTCTTTATATTATCAAAATAAAAATAAGATATAAATAAAGCTTTCTATATCAAAATAAAAATTTAACTATAATCTAAAAATAAAATTACTTTGAATTTTAAATTTGTGAAAACACATTTTTACTTGAAAAAATTGAGTAAGAATGAATTTTCAACAAAAATACCAAAATTAAAATATTTATGGAAAAACGTTGAATAAAAATTATCAAAAATTTTCATCCTACAAATAAAATAATGAAAATTGTTTTATTATTAGACTCCTCATAAAAAATAGGGTGGGGTCACCTCTGAGTAAAATTTCTGTAACTCAACTCTAAATAGGCTGAAATTGGGTTTTTAGTATTTTCTGTACAAAAGTTGGAAATCCTCAAAACCTTAATTTAATTCACATCAAACGTGGTGTGAACCATCAATTTTGGTTGTAAAATTGAGGTGCTGTGTGTAGTTTAGAAGCTATGAGGAACTGAAGTATTTCCATTTGAAATGTTAAAATGTGTGCGTGTATTACATAAGTGAACTTCAATTTAGATATGAGGTGTCAATTATTACAGCAACTGTATTGTAGAAATTAAACGCATTACATATGTAAATTACAAGTATAATACATGAACATGAATTAAAGGAAAAATAAACTGGAAGGATCAATTTGGGGGGGGGGGGAAAAGGAACTCTAACTCTAAGGGGGAGCCAGACCCCCAAAATCCTTGCTGACAGCTGTGGGATGTCAAAATCCATGCAAATTTTCATCACTTTTGGCCTGGAATTGAGTCACAGGGTCTGTTACTCAATTTATGATGAGGGTTTGATACCAACCAGGTCAGTTTTGACTGTTTCTGTAATGTGTGGATATGAAACTTTGATTAAAAATCAAGTACTTTTCCTGTCCTCAAAATTTGTATAAGGTAAAATATAATTAAGAAATAGTATGAAATAGTATTTTCAGAGAAAACACACCAGTCTTATTGTATTTAACTTTATAAGTATAGAACAATAATATTATAAAGATTTATTGTTTTACCAACAATAAAATTTATCCAAAAATACTCTACAAGAGATATTTAAGGCTACAAAAGAAATTTCTTCAAGAGAAATTGCAATTGGAATTAATTGAGCAAAGAACTGAAAGCAATTAATTAAACAAAAAAGTCTTTAAAAAGATATTTTAAAGAGAAAACACGTCCAAAAGTGACCAGAGTGAATTTGGAAACAAAGTGGCAAAGCTAACAGTGATGAAAGATGCTTTAATTCACTTATGTGGTGGTTCAAGGGGTAAAAATGATTATAATGATTTTTTCATGTGGTGAAAAGGTTTCTAGCTATTTAAAGAGTGTGAGCCTTAGAGGTAATTTCATATACCCAAAAGACCACAAATACAAAATTAACATATTAATATAAATAAAATAAATTTATTTATATTATTAAAATAAAAATCAAAATATGAATATAAAATTATATTCAAAATAAAAAATTAAATTACAATTTAAAAATAAAATTACATCAAATTTTGAAATTATAAAATTACATTTATACTTGAAAAAATTAAGTAAAAATGAAATTTCAACAAAATTGTGAAAAAATAAATAAATTTGGAAAAAAGTTAAATAAAATTTATTATAACTTTTTATCCAATAAATAAACATATAAAATTTATTTCACCATTGGATTCCTCGTAAAAAATCAGGTGGGGTCACCTCTGAGTGAAATTCTTGTAGCTCAACTCTAAATAAGCTTAAATTAAGTTTTTAGTATTTTCAATACAAAAGTTGAAAATCCTCAAAACCTTAATTGAATTCACACCACATGTGGTGTTAACCATCAATTTTTGTGTTAAAATTGAGGTGTTGTGTTTAGTTTAGAAGTTATGAGGAATTGAAGTATTTTCAATTGAATTCAATTGAAATGTCAAAATGTGCGCGTGTATTACATAAGTGAACTTTGATTTACATATGAGGTGTCAATTATTACTGTATTGTACTGTACAATTGAATTGAATTACATATGTAAAGCATAAGTATAATACATGATGAGGAATTAAAGGAAAAATAAATTGGAAAGATTAAATTTGGGGGGGAAAAGGAACTCCAGCTCTAAGGGGGAGCTAGCCCCCAAAATCATTGCTGCCAGGCGTGGGATGTCAAAATTCACGCAAAATTTCATCACTTTTGGCCTGGAATTGAGTTACAGGGTCTGTGGACTCAATTGATGATGAGGTTTTGATACCAACTGGGGTAGTTTTAGCTGTTGCCAAGAGGGTAAAACTACCCTTAAGATAAAACAATCATAAGAAAACAGTTTTAACTGGTTTCTACGCCTCTGACACACATTCTGACGTGTTTTGAAGGCTCTAGGCCTGGTATTGCTATAGTAATGGCTGATTTAAGGGTCTAAAATGGCTAAAAATGGCTAAAAAATGGCTTAAACCAGCCCTTTTTGGTCTAAACTAGGGTTCAATGATGCCATAATTGGCTTTTTTTGTTGTCAGACTGTTTTTCACGACTGACAAGAGTAAATTTTACTTTTGGAGTAAGAGAATTGATGGCTATAAAAGAATGTCTTCTTTGCCCCACTTTTCTCTTCATGTTAGAATCTTTTCCTTTTATTAATTAGTTTAAACACTGTTAAACCAATCAATCAAAGATTCCAACCACCACTTTTAAATCATTTTAATCCTTTTAACCACGTGAAAAAATAATTATAATCATTGTTTGTAAGTCTTATAATCATTTTTACCCCTGAACCACCCCAAAAGTGAATTAAAGCATCTTTCATCACTGTTAACTTTGTCACTTTGTTTCCAAATTCACTCTGGTCACTTTTGGGCGTGTTTTCTCTTTAATATTCTTTTTAAAGACTTTGTTCTTTAACTAATTGCTTGCAGTTCTTTGCTCAATTAATTCCAATTGAAATTGCTCTTGAAGAAATTTCTTTTGTAGCCTTAAAATATCTCTTGTAGAGTATTTTTTGGATAAATTTTTATTTTTGGTAAAACAATAAATTTTTATTATATTATTGTTTTATACTAATAAAGTTATAAACAATAAATTTGGCGTGTTTTCTCTTAAAAATAATATTTCTTACTATTTTTAATTGAATTTTACCTCATACAAATTTTGAGGACAGGAAAAGTACTTGATTTTTAATCAAAGTTTCATATCCACACCTTACAAAGAGGGTGGTTGGAATATTTTATTGATTGGTTTAACAGTGTTTACAATAATTATAAAAGGAAAAAGATTTTAACATGAAGAGAAAGGTGGGGCAAAGAAGATATTCTTTTATAGCCATCAATTTTCTTACTCCAAAAGTGAAATTTACTCTTGTCAGGCGTGGAAAACACTCTGACAACAGAAAAGTCAATTATGGCATCATTGAACCCTGGTTTTAGCCATTTTAGACTCTTAAATCAGCCATTACTATAGTAATCCCTGGTCTAGAGCCTTCAAAACATGTAAGAATTTGTGTAAGAGACATAGAAGCCATTCAAAACTGCTTTTACTAATATTGCTTTAACTTAAGGGTAGTTTTACCCTCTTGGCAACAGTTAAAACTTCCCTGGTTGGTATCGAAACCTCATCATCAATTGAGTCACAGACCCTGTGACTCAATTCCAGGCCAAAAGTAAGGAACGTTTGCGTGCATTTTGACATCCCACGCCTGTCAGCAAGGAGTTTGGGTGTCTGGCTCCCCCTTGGAGCTAGAGTACCTTTTCCCCCAGAATTAATCTTTCCAATTTATTTTTTCTTTAATTCATCATCATGTAATACATTTGTAATTTACACATACAATTCAATTGAGTTTTACAGTACACAAATGTAATAATTGATACCTCATATGTAAATTACAGTTCACCTATGTAATACATGCGCACATTTTGACATTTTAATTAAAAATACTTGAATTCCTCGTAGCTTCTAAGCTACACACAACACCTCAATTTTAACACAAAAATTGATGGTTAACACCACATGTGGTGTGAATTGAATTGAATTTTTGGGCATTTTCAAATTTCATACAGAAAATACTAAAAACTTAATTTAAGCTTATTTGAAGTTGAGTTACAGCAATTTTACCCAGAGGTGACCCCACCTTATTTTTGATGAGGAACCCAATGGTGAACTAATTTCCTTAAGTTTATTTATTGGATAAAAATTTATAATCTATTTCATGTAACCTTTTACCAAAACTATTTTAATTTCATTAATTTCAATAAAGCTTCTTTTTTACTTAATTTTTTCAAGTAAAAATGCTTTTTCCTAATATTAAAATGTAATGTAATTTTTATTATAAATTATGATTAAATTTTTATTTATATTTTAATTTTCATTATTATAATATAAGTAAATTTATTGTATTTATATTTCTATCTTATTTTGTTATTTGTGGTCTTTTGGGTATATGAAAATACCTCTAAGGCTCACAGTTTCCAAGAGGGTAAAACTACCCTTCAGTTAAAACAATCTTAGTAAAAACAGTTTTAAATGGTTTCTATGTCTCTTACACACATTCTGATTTTTTTTGAAGGCTCTATACCAGGTATTACTATAGTAATTTCTGATTTGAGGGTCCAAAATTGCTAAAACCAGCCCTTTTTGGTCTAAACAAGGGTTCAATGATGCCATAATTGGCTCTTCTATTTTCAGAGTGTTTTTCCAGGACTGAAAAGATTAAACTATGAGTTTGGAGTAAGAAAACTGATGGCTATAAAAGAATGTCTTCTTTGCCCCACTTTTCTCTTCATGTTAGAATCTTTTCCTTTTATAATTAGTTTAAACACTGTTAAACCAATCAATAAAATATTCCAACCACCCTTTTTAAATCATTCTAAACCTTTTAACCACGTGCAAAAATCATTATAATCTTTTTTTGTAACTCTTATAATCATTTTTACCCCTTGAACCACCATATAAGTGAATTAAAGCATCTTTCATCACTGTCAACTTTGTCACTTTGTTTCCAAATTCACTCTGGTCATATTTGGGTGTGTTTTCTATTGAATATATGTTTTAAAAGACTTTGTTCTTTAATTAATTGCTTGCAGTTCTTTGCTCAATTGAATATCTCTTGTAGAGTATTATTGGATAAATTTTTATTGTTTTCTACTTATAAAGTTGAAAACAATAAATTTGGTGTGTTTTCTCTTAAAAATACTATCTCATACTATCTTCAATTAAATTTTTACCTTATACAAATTTTGAGGGAAGGAAAAGTACTTCATTTTCAATCAAAGTTTCATATCCACACCTTACAGGTGAGGTTACATGTGAGTTATATTTGGGGTTTTCAGGAAAAGGGGGTAAAGATCGAGAAGATTCTGCTTTAAGTGGTATAGAAGGTTGGAAATCGGAGGAAGGTGAGGTAGTATTACAAATAGGAGCATCATGAGGACTTGTTGAGGTATATCCAGGACAGCCCCCCCTGGAACAGAGCAGATATTTTCAGATTTGTTAGCATGATTTCAATTATTATTATAAGAGGAAAAACCAAATGAAGGTATTGAAGGCAGGAGAAGAGGCTCTTGAACTAAGGTAGAAACATATGAAGAATGAGAGGGCTAAGAATCCTCTTTGTCTTTAAAGATGCAGTTTTGTGATATATAAATAGCACTGGTTTTAGGATCAAAGATAGTTTAGCTATGATGTCCTTCTTGAATACCAACAAGCATAAACAAGGTACCTGTAGGATTTATTTTTGATTTATGCCAAGGGTTTGGAGAGTTAATAATAGCTGTTCAACCAAAAGGATGCAAGCCAGCAGGGTGGAAAGACACAGATGAATTCCACTTAATTACTGGAGAAACAAAATTGAAAGTTGATACTGTTGTTGTATTTAGTATAAATGCTTCCATAGGAGATGCCTCTCCCCATCATTTAGATGGAACACTTTTATCATGCATCATAACTTTTATTTGTTCAAGCAGAGATTGATTACCCCTTTCAGAAACTGGGTTTTGTTGTGGGGTGTAGGGTGCTGTTGGAAGATGGCGAATGCCCTTGAATTCAACAAGTTTCTTGAACTTTGAATTGACAAATTTTCCACCATTATCAGATATCACAGCTTTAATGGTTCTACCTATTCAATTTTCAACCAGGTACTTAAACGTAATAAAATACTCAAAAAATTCCAAGTTGTTTATTAGAAGGTAGACCGATTACATATGACTATTCCCATTGCTCATGTGAAAAATATACCAATTTCCTCCATGAGATGCTGGTGAGATAGGGCCAGATAGATCCATATGAATAACATCTAACACATTGAGTGGTGTTGGAAGGGTGCCAGAGAATGATAATCAATGAGGCTTGGAGAGTGAGAAATATTCACATTTCAAGTTGGAAAAATCAACACCAGGCAGCATTCTGGAGGCTACTCATTTATTGGGATGTCCTAAAAATTTATTAAGGAAGAGAGGAAGATTTTCCAAGGATGAAAAGGCAACATTGGAGGTAGGAGTGTTGATGAGCAAAACATTGTTGAAGATTTTAGTGAATTTCATTAGATTCCCATGTTGATCAAAGATATTGGAACCATGTGAGCCTTAGAGGTATTTTTATATACCCAAAAGACAACAAATAATAGAAAATTACACAATTATAAATAAAATAAATTTATTGATGTCATTAATAACAAAAACAAAATATAGATATAAAGTTCATATGAGAAATTAAAACTTTAATTATAATTTAAAATAAAAATTACTTGGGAATTTAAAATTGTGAAAACACATTTTTACTTGAAAAATTGGGTAAAAAGAAATTTTGAACCAAAATACTAAAATTAAAATATTTTGGGAAAAGTTTTAAATAAAAATTATTATAGCTTTTTATCCAACAAATAAACATATGAGAATTCTTTCACCATTGGGCTCCTCATAAAAAATAAGGTGGGGTCACCTCTGTGCAAAATTTCCATAACTCAACTCTAAATAAGCTTAAATTAAGTTTTTAGTATTTTCTGTACAAAAGTTGAAAATCCTCAAAGCCTTAATTTAATTCACATCACATGTGTTGTTAACCATCAAATTTTGTGTTAAAATTGAGGTGTTGTGTGTAGTTTAAAAGCTATGAGGAACTGAAGTATTTCCAATTGAAATGTTAAAATGTGAGCATGTATTACATAAGTGAACTTAAATGTACATATGAGGTATAAATTACTACAGTATTGTACTGTAAAAACTCAATTAATTACATATGTAAATTATAAGTATAATACATGATGAGGACTTAAAGAAAAAATAAATTGGAATGATTGATTCTGGGGGGGAAAGCAATCTTGGCTTGAAGGGAGATCCAGACCCCCAAATTCCTTGCTGACAGGTATGAGATGTCAAGCTCCACACAAATGTTTATCACTTTTGGCCCTGGAATTGAGTCACAGGGCCTGTGTCTCAATTGATGATGAGGTTTTCATACCAACCAGGGCAGTTTTAACTGTTTTTAAGAGGGTGAAACTACCCTTAAGATAAAAAAATAATTTTCAAAACGGTTTGAATTAGTTTTGAAGTCTCTTAAACAGATTCTGACATGTTCTTAAGACTTAGAACCAGGTATTACTATAGCAATGGCTGATATAAGGTCCAAAATGGCTAAAATAGCCCTTTTTAAGTCCAAACCAGGTTTCAATGATTCCATAATTGGCTTTTCTATTGTAAAAGTTTTTCTCAAAACTGACAAGAGTAAATTTTACTTTTGGAGTAAGAAAATTGGTGGCTATAAAAGAATGTCTTCTTTGCCCCACTTTTCTATTCATGTTAGAATCTTTTCCTTTTATAATTAGTTTAAACACTGTTAAGCCAATTAATCAAAGATTCCAAGCAAACTTTATTTATCATCTTGAACATTTTAACCACGTGAAAAAATTACTATAATCATTTGTTGTAGCTTTTATAATCATTTTTACACTTGAACCACCCCATGAGTGAATTAAAGAATCTTTCATCACTGTTAGCTTTGTCACTTTGTTTCCAAATTCACTCTGGTAACTTTTGGGTGTGTTTTCTCTTTAATAATATTTTCAAAGACTCTTTTCTTATATTAATTGCCTGCAGTCATTTTCTCAATTAATCCAAATTTAAATTGCTCTTGAAGAAATTTCTTTTGCAGCCTTAAATATTGCTTGTAGAGTATTTTTGGATAAATTTTTATTGTTGGTAAAAAAATAAATTTGGTCTTTTTTCTTTTACAAATATTAATTCTTAACATTTTGAATCATATCTTTACCTTATAGAAATTTTGAGAACAGGAAAAGTGCTTTATTTTAAATCAAACTTTCATATTCACACCTTAAAAACCACCTTTAAGGCCTTTTAGTGTGGAAACATTTTTGAGGAAAGAGCCTAATGAAACCAATACAGAGGAGGCCAAAGTAACTATCAAGGAATTGGGAATTGAGATTCTCCTAGTGGTTATTTTAAAGTTGAGGGTACCCTCTGAAGTGACCTTCATGTCACTACCATTTGTAGCAAGGAGGTTTGCTCAATGGTGAGATATTGGGGAAGAGATAACAGGTGGAAGCTATAGTGTTGGATCAGCCACTATCCATTACTGGTTGATATATAACACTGTTGATATTATTGCAAACAGCCAGGGTAGAGCTTGTTACTTGTCGATTATTTTCCTTTCTGCTACGATGATAGGCTTCTCTTTTCTCAGGAAATAATTAAAAGCATTCACTTTATGAATGATTGGACAAATTATTGTGCTTTCTTTTGTTTCAAAGCTCGTTTTTTGGTTTGGGACGTAGTTGAAGGACAGAGGAGGCCTGGTCTTTGATACTGGATTGCCAAAGTATTTCAAGTTTTAATTCTTTGAATAGCTCTTCTGCAGTCGGAATTTTGGCAGAGACTTGGATTGAGTGAAAGACTGCAGTAGAGGCATGTCTACAGGCTTTAGGAAGAAGTCTTAGAAAATAAAAGGAAAGAACTTGTACCATGATATCTGTAAGCCTTTAAGATATGACCACATTTCCAAAAAGGTCACAAGAAAACTGTACAATAATTATCTTAAAGTAAATGAAAATGCCATGAATAGGCATAAATTCTCAAATGCCTCAGAATATAATGAGTAAACATGTGAAATGAAATACATCATTCTATTCCTCATGATAAAATACACATATATCATTTTCATGGCATATTTGTAAAGTCCATAATTCATGAATAATAAGTAGGAATACCATAAAAAAAGACCTAAAGTCCTTGTAAAACTATGCCTATAAAATTTTTATTTCATATTTGTAAAGTCAATATTTAAGGAAATAACCTTAATATATGCACTTTAATGATCAGTGCATATATTCATGGTTTTTGGCTCATATCTCCTAAAATGCCCATGATTGAGAGTTAAATCAAAAATAAGATTACCACGTAATGACTGTAGGAATACAGATATCATTTTTATTCAACATGTTACAAACAAGGCTATAACTTGTAAGGGTTTATTGAATAAAATTGCTATAGATGTTGACCAATTTGTTGTGAAAGTGGACCAAACTTAAAGTAAAGTAGATATTCATGTTCTTCTAGTTTTCACGTGAGGAATGATGTATTTTTTATCATTATATTCATGGTTAAACCCTTGAAATCATGGTTTGAAGTTTAAAATAGTTAATTTTGACAGAAAAGATGAGTTACAACAAAAATCATCAAAAATAGAGTTTTGATCATGTAATGAAATTCCATTTCCATTTAAATTAGTACTTTTTTAGCTATCAGAAACCACTCTCCAATTGACTGTAGCGTGTATAACTTCAAAGTTATTAATGATCGAAGTTTTAGCATAAAATTGATCATTTATGATCACTCAATGTAATCTTATTTTAAGTTTAAAAGCTATATAAGTGTTACAACTGTTGAATAATATTAGATTGAGATTAATGCTAATCAAATTCACAAATTTCAGAATTATTCCAAGCCTATGATTTCATCAAACTTAGAGTTATAGTGATAACTCTAAACAAGGGCATAATAATAAGATAAGATTGTTTAATTATGATGTAATCATCACTAAACATTAAAATAATGATTGATTAAAGCATATAACATCAGTAAAATTTCAATATAAGCCTTTTGGACTCTGGAAGGGAAAACTTTACTATGAATAGAGCTCTTTCTGCTCTATTTACCCCTCAGATTAAACAAAACAATAAATTATTAAAACCACAGGTAAAAGCTTTCTTCCGTTTATATAAAACTATTATATATTCAAAGAATGAACTTAATCTTCATTATAATCATGAATTTTGACATTATTAAATCAATTTTCAATTTTTTTTTGTTGAATTTCTCTAAAATCTCCAATTCAATGTAAAAACAAGAAAAATTGTAATTTCTTTCAATTTTTATTGTAAATACGATTTAAATAAGTTGTATTTAACTTTTTTGGAATAAAATCATTCAAATTTATTATATTAAGTGTAAGGGTTAGGTTATTCTCTCTTTTTTATAATAATTTCTATCTATTATTATTTTTTAAATGACTTTTAAATCAATATAAATAGTATTTATATTAATTCATGAATTCAAAATTGGCAATATTATTGTTATAATTGTCTTTTGTTATTAAAAACCAATTTTTCACGCCTTTATTATTTGTGATCCTTTGAGATATGACCACATATCCAAAAAGGTCACAGCAAAATTTCTGTAATAATTATACTTATGATAATTATCTCAAAAATTAGTAAAATACCATAAATAAGCACAAATCTGAATTAACTCAGAATCTAATCAATAAACATTTGAAATAAATTACACCATCAAATTCCTCATGGTAAAATACACATATGACATTTTTATGGCATATCTGAAAAGTCAATAATTACTGAAGTATAAGAAATAATATCTTAAAAAAGGTAACAAACCTCATTTATCTCAGAAACCAATGAACCAACATGTGAAATAAATCTGACCATTTGATTCTCCACAAAACTCTACACATAAAAAAATTATAAAGCTAATCTCTAAAGTTAATACTTAAGGAATTAAGCTGAATATATGCACTTTTTTGGTCAATGCATATATTCACGGATTTTGACTAATATCTCTTGAAATATACAAGATAGAGAGATAAACCAAAAATGAAGTCACCACGTCATTACTGTAGGAAATCAGATATAAACTTAATTTTAAGAGTTATAAACAAGGTTAAAACTTGTAATGGATTATTGAATAAAATGAATAGAGCTGTTGACCACTTTGTTATGAAAGTGGTCCAAACTTAAATCAAAGTAGACAGTCACATTCTACTAGTTCATACGTGAAGAATCGTGTAGCTTTTATTATAATATCCAAGGCATAACCCCTTTAAATCATGGTTTGAAGTTCAAATTATTGAATTTTGACAGAAAAGATGAGTTACAAGAAAAATCATCAAAAAGAGAGTTTTGAGGATGTAAGAAAATTCTCTTGGCAGTTTAATAAGGAAATTCCAATCTATCATAATCCACTCTCAGAATATCTGTAGCGTGTATAAAGTAAAAGTTATTAATGATCAAATTTTAAGCTTAAGTTTGAACATACATGATCACTCACTGTAATCTTATTTTAAGTTTAACAGTCATATAAGTGATAAAACTGATGAATACTATTATATTATGATTAATACTAATAAAATCCACAAGGTTTAGGCTTCTGCCAATTCTATGATGTCATCAAACTTAGAGTTATAGTAATGACTCTAAATAATGGTGTAATAATGAGATAAGATGGTTTGATCATGATTTAATCATTAACAAACCTTAAAATGTTGATCATTTCTAGTAGAACGCATCAGTACACGTCTACCTGAAGCCTGCTGGCCTCTAGAAGGGAGGTATTTACTATAAATAGAGCTGTTTTTACTCTATCTTCCCCTCAGACGCATCAAAAGAGTAAAAAATTAAATAAAAACGTAAAATCTTTATTATGTATATATAAATCTATTATATTATTAAGTGCCAAAGGTAATCTTTATTATAATCATCATCTTTGATGTGATAACACCAATTGTTCCATTGTTTTGTTATATTTCTCTTAAAAACCTCAAATCCACATAAGATCAAGAAAATTTGTAATTCTCTTATTTTTTTATCATAGATACAATTAAAACAAGTTGTATTTATATTATTTGTTGTAAAATTATTCAAAATTATTATAATAAGTGTTAAAAGTAGGTTATTCTCTCTTATCATAATAATTTTCTCTTTATTATTACTTTAATAATCCTTTGATTAATATAAATAGTATTTATATTAATTTATAACCTTAATATTAGCAAAATTATTGCTCATAATTTTTTTTATCAATGAAAAACAATTTTTTATGACTTTATCATTTGTTGGTAACAATAATAGAGTGCTCTTAAATATATTAATTGTCTTATATTAATATAATTATTTTTACGCCATAATTATAATAATTCTTGATTGTTATAATTATTTTTTATCTTATTTAGTTTATTTATAAGGACATTCATAGTACAATAAGTAAAATATCAGTAATTTTTACTTATTGTTTCATAGTCAAACCTTACGTTTGGGGGCCTGGCCATGATATTTACTTTAAAAGACCTTTAAAAAATATTCTAATTGGGTTTATCCAATAATAAATTACAATTATAATCATAAAATTATATAATAATTTTATATTTATTGATTTTAAAAGCTATTGAGGCATTTGGAAAGCAATTGTACTGTCTTACATGTGGTTTTTCACATCCTTAGACTTGAAAGAACTTTCTTTGAGTGACTCTAGTGATTAAAAAAGATATTTTATTAATTAAAAATAATTTTACATTATAAATTAATTTCACAAAGGAATAATATCCATTTTTATTTTTATGCTTTTAAAATAAAAACATAAAAAATGATAAGAAATACTAAAAACAATAAAAAAAGTTATTTTTATTCATTTTTATTCATTTTTATTCATTTCTTTATTAATTTCATTTTTTCAAAGATATAAAAGCAATTTTTTATGTGCAAAATTTCCATATCTTACCAAAAAATAACACTTCTTATATAAAAGACTTATATTTATTTGTCTTTTTTAGTGTTTGGAGACAATCCAACAGAAAGCAACCAAGCCACTGTTGAAAGATTGGTGGAAGAAACTTGTCCAAGTTCCCCAACACCAATCGTCATTAAGAAAAGAAAGATAAGAAATTAGACTTTTCAGGACCCACTATTCAGGACTCTGGAGGTGAGTACCTCATCTATAAATTTCCATAAGAAGAATTCCTATCCTGAAATCCTCTTATTTCTAATTTCTTAAATCATGACTACCAGAAGAGGCTCCCAATACTCCATCCAATCAGATGGAGCTGGACTCAGAGGTAGAATTTATTCCTCAAAAGGGAAAATAAAGGACAATATCGCCAGTGGAACAGAATCCACACAAGGAAGTGCCTTAACCCAAAGGCCAGTCCCAGAAATGCCCATGATATCTGAACCAGAGTTAGAACTAAGTATGAGTAACTCAAACAGGTACAAATCACATTCAGAGGGCTCAGATAGACATTGACATGAGCCAGTACAAGCAGTACTACACAGTGTACAAAGACAAGGACTGGGAAATGTTGCCTCAAATACACCAAGAAGTGATGAACTCCTGGAACATCCTCAAACAGTTCCTCACAGAGGAGGAGATAGTGGTATACTCCAATGGATGGAATCCACTGTCATCCAAGCCTCAAATCAAAAAGATCAAGGAGTACCACTCCAATAAGAGGGAGGAAAGCAAGGAAGAAGCACCAGTAGCTTCTAACAGCAAGCCTCAAGCCAACCAATGTCCCCAGGAAGGGAAGAAGAACAAGAAAAAGAATTGGAGGAAGCCATATTCCCCAAGCTACAGGATTCCAAAAATTCAAAAAGATGCCATGGACAATATCTTCAACATGGCCCGAACTTTGATGGAATTCAAAGACAAAGAGGAGCAAAGGATGAGACATCCCCATTTCCCAAAGAAATAACCTTATCTCCTGATGTTGTAAATACTTTAACAGAGCTTAAAGACAGTATTTTACCTCTTAAAGACATTAAAAATGATTTATTATCTTTACAAGAAATAAATAATAGCTTATCATCTTTGACAAAGATTGCTTTACAAAATAAAAAAGCAATTGATAACATTAAATTTATGGTTGAAAACAACAAACCAAAATTTTTAATTGATAATACTCAAAAATTAATACAAGTACAAGAATTGTATAAATACATGAAAGATAGCAAAGATAAAGCTTTGACAATCAATTATGACGTGAGTATTGATAATCTTACAGAGAAATAAACAAATTAAGTATTTCTGTAGAAAGGTTTGAAGAAAAGACTTCATCACATCAGAAATTACTTTTAGACCATGCGGAAAAAAGTGATGAAGCAAGGATGCATCTAAATGATCATATTCAAAGTGAAATAAGGCTTATCACTGAAAAAATGGATAAAATTAATGAGGCTAACTCAAATATGCCAAAGTTATCAACTCCATTGTTTCACATAAGAAGCCCTGTTAAACCAAAAGAGGAATTAACAAATCCATTCATAACAGACTTAAGTCACCAAGACAATAACCAAGTCTTAATTAAGGAAGCACCTCAATTAAAATAATGGCCAACATTCACAGGAGAGGGTGAATATGACCATATGTCATTTATTAAAACAAGTGACATGTTACAAGAAGATTATGCCATACCAGATGAATTGATCACTGCAAGATTACACTCATTGTTAGAGAAATCTGCAAAAAGATGGTATTATGGCATAAGACAAACAAATGGCAAACATACCTGGTCTTGGTGGAAAAAAGAAATAATCACCAAGTGGGCTAATGATGCCTGGAGGTACAAAATAGAAAATGCATTTGAAAACTCCTTCTTTGACCCAGACAAAGATAAACCTTTGACTTGGTTCTTAAAAAAATTGAAAGACTAAATGCACTGTACCCAAAAATGTCACAAAAGATGGTGCATATGAAAATATTTAAGAAATGTGGAGGAGAGTTAGAAAATGCCCTGAGAAGCAGGTGTATAGAACCATGCTCCACAGAAGAGTATATCAATGCACTAGAAGACATAGTGACAAGAACAAAAATTGGCAGAACTTGGAAAAAATTGGACATCAAAAGTCCAAATAAGCCATTTATCAAAAAGTAATCACTTCATACTTGGAAATGACTACTTGTAAATATATGGTATAGAAATCTCCAACCAGAAAGACAGATATTTTCCAATAGGTGACATCAAGAGACAAAAGTTTGGCTTCTTAACTAACAAAAAACAAATTACAGTTATTAAGAATGAAGAAAAAAGTCTAGAAAAGAAACTTTTTATATCTGAACAGCTCAAAGAGGCAGAATTCAATCAAGATTTAACAGGAAAAATGAAAGAAAAATCAATTAACCTCTCATTTACATATAAAAATGCCTTTGCAACTGACAAAGAGCCACTAGGTTCTATAATTGGGCATGAGGTAGATATAATTCTTAATGTGGAAAACCCTTATCCACCCTTACTGAGGAGACCTGCTTTCCCAGCTAGTCCAAGGGCTAGAGAAACCTTGGAGGTATATATTGAAGAATTAATGGACCTTGGAGTATTAAGGAAAGTATGACATAATGAACAGGTAGAAGTCACTACACCTGTCATTATAACTTGGCATAATGTAGAATCAAGAATGGTAGGGGACTTCAGATCCCTGAACACCTATACCATCCCTGACAGATATCCAATACCGAGAATCCATAAGACATTAACACAATTGTCACAAGCTAAGTTCATCACAGCCATGGATGCTATGAAGGGTTTTCATCAAAATTTCTTAATAGACAATTACAAGAGACTACTAAAAATAATAGTCCACTGTGGAATTTTTGAATACCTAAGAATGCCATTTGGTATAAAGAATGCACCTACCTATTATCAAAGAATGATGAATACAATATTTCCTGAAGAATTATCAGAAGGATGGTTAATCATCTATATTGATGATATCATAGTTTGATCAGAAACTTGGGAAAATCACCTCACAAGACTAGAAAGGGTACTACAAAAAATAGTGCAAGTGAATATGAAAATTTCCTTGAAAAAATGTCATTTTGCATAGAGTGAACTAAAAGCACTAGGACATGTTGTATCTGGACTTAGTCTAGGCATAGACAAGAAGGAAGTAGCAGAAGTACTACTTAAGCCAATGCCTCAAACCAAAAAAGAAATGCAATCATTTCTAGGTTTTTCTGGTTAGTATAGACAGTATATAAAGGACTTTGCAAAAATTGCCAAATCCTTGTATAAACTATGTGACCAACAAACAGTCTATGAAATGACTGAAGAAACAGTCAAAGCATATGGAGAACTGAAAAATTCATTATCAAATGCCCCATTTCTTCTAATGGCAGATTGGCAACTGCCCTTTAAGCTTTACATTGATGCTTTTGGAGAAGGACTAGGTGCTGAACTACACCAGACACAAATCATCAATGATAAACCAGTAGAAGGACCAATTTGTTTTATTTCAAGACAAATAAAGCAAACAGAGGCAAGATATGGAGCAAGCCAAATGGAATTGCTCTGCTTAGTGTGGGCTTTAGAAAAATTGCACTATTACTTGGATGGAACAGTATTTGATGTGATTACAGACTGTAATGCGGTAAAATCTCTATTAAATAGGAAAAAACCAAATAGAAATATGCTGAGATCCCAAATTTCTATTGAAGAATATAGAGGAAAAATGACTATTGTTCATAAATCTGGTAATATTCATAAAAATGCAGATGGTCTTAGCTGATGGGCTCTCACAAATACTCCTGAAAATCGAGCATGGCTACCATAGGAGGAGCACCATATAGAAGGGATATGTGTCACAGACATTGGCACAGAGCTCTTTAACCAAGTTAAAAAAATCTATAAGATAGATAAGAATTGGCATATCTTAAGCCAACTTCCAATTAAATACTGTAAAGACCCATCACTTTCATCAAAATGAGATGAAATATGGGAAAAGGAATATGATGAAGGAAGATTCCACCTCCTTGATGGAATCCTCTATCATAGAACAAAACACACATGTGTTATGGCCTTAACAGATAGAACTCTAATAAACACTATTTTACATGAGTGTCATGATAGTGTTACAGCTGGACATCTCTCAGAAGATAGAACACTAGAGAGGGTGAAAACCTGATCTTGGTGGCCAAATTGGAAGAAACATGTTGCATAATACTGCCAAACCTGTGACAGATGTCAAAAAGCCAACAGAGCCACAGGAAAGAAATTTGGAATTATGATCCAAATCCAAGAACCAAAATCCCCTTGGGAAATAGTTCATATGGGTTGGGTGACAGCACTACCTCCAGGAGGAGACAGAAGTTATAATGCATGCCTAGTGTTATTTAACAGTTATAGCAAAACTCCTATGTTCCCACCATGTCACAAAGATGACACAGCTATGTCCACAGCCATAATAATATTAAATAAAGTCATTAGCCACACAGGCTTTGTCAGGATGAAACTATGAAAGGGTGGTAATGTAGGCTATTTACAACTCAAACTATGTTTGTGACACGGTAAAAATGCTTTAAAAGATAATAAAGTTGATGATAAAGGATTAAATTAAGATATTAAGGGCTTTACTATAGAGATATAGTGGTGGTGAGCACTGTTGAAAGCCCTGGGTGCAGCTTTACCTGTTGGTTTACAATAATAAAGACTACAATACTTTTTGATTTAAGAGTATACCTGATTATTAACCAAGAGTAAAACTGTTTTTGACAGTTTACTACATAGGTTATTCAAGAGCAGGATGAGGAAAGGCTTTTGGCTGTGAAAAGCCCTCCTTTTATCCTGAAATTGAGGTGGAAAGGCTGCTAGACCTTTCCACGTAGAGGAAGTGAAGATTTTTCACTCTCTATGACAGGCTTGTGGTTTGCAAACAGCCTGTATACCCTGTATTGGGCTCAGATGTGGTTTTGAAACCACATCTGGGCGGTTTTCACCAATACAGGGTGAAAATTTTCGTCTGGGGACCTCACAGCCTGATTCTGACGTGTATGACGCGTAGAATGCTGTACAGAACCTGTATGGGACCCCAGTATTGACTGACATATGAGGTATTGAAGTGAAAACATGCTTCTTCGTCTATTTGACACCTCATATTCATGGTTATGGGATATTATCCCATGGTAAGGCTGTATCTGACAGCAGGTGGGATTTTGACCTTAAAATGGTCCTAACTCTGTCAGTTTTTGAGATATCAAGCTCAAAGTTGGTTCATTGAATAGCTCTGTATGGGCTCTACACAACGGTACCCAAATTGACATGGTTATCATTAAATATGACAAAGTTATCCCATGTACAAGTATTTTTGTACATTGGCGTGGTCTGGGCAAAAGCTGTATTAAGCTTGTTTGGCCAATAACTTCTGTTGTAGTTGAGCTATGAGGAAATGGATGGCACCATCAGATATCCCTGATTGTGCTCTTCCCAAAAAGACCCCACTTTAGGTATCTCACACTAAAACTGTAGAAGTTAGATGAGAGGTGAATGTTTTGTTCACCCTTATTTGGTCTGAATTTGACCATAACTCAAGTAATACTGGTGCTAGCTCAGTTTGGCTAGCACCATTGAATAGCCCTGGCTTAGAGCTTCATTTTGAATACCCATTTGATGGGGTTAAGCCTCTCCTTCTAGATTTTAGATGAGAGGTGAAAATTAAGGTTTATGCTCAGCAATAACTTTGAGCAGGAATAACTTTGTTATTTCTTGTCCTATGGTGATGGGACTTCTATTTTCAGAAAGAGGGAAGTTTCCTCTTTCTTTTGATACCTTTTGAGCTTATTTGGCTCAGCTCCATGTTTTGGTGGTATCTTGGCTATACCATTGGTTTATGGTGTTTTGGCTGTCATGCTTGTGCTCTGGTTTTGAGTCACAGGCTGACATACCCTCCCTCTAAAAAAGGCTCATCATGGATGAGACTGCTAAGTACTCCTAGAGGCTCTGAATCTCCTTAAATGAAGGTTTCCATCTGGTATGGCATCCTCTGCCAACCATTTGTCTTTGTCAGCTGTCTGGTTCTTGAATCTGACTAGGTATTGTCTCTGATCCTTCCCATTAAGTCTGATTTTTCTGGCCCTGATGATTTTACTCACAGGTCCAGGAGAGTCTTCTACTTCCACTATTTCTGGTGGAGTGATGTTTTTCTTCCTGGAGGGGAATTTATCCTCCTCTATTTGGAAGTATGGTTTGACCAGGCTTACTGGAAAGACTGGGTGTTTCCTAGAAAACTCCTCAGTGAGCTTGACCTCTACTGCATTCTTCCCTATCAACTTAATGATAGTGAAGGGCCCTACAAATGAGTCTCTCATTTTCTTGGGTCCTTTGAGATTGTTAAAGTTCAGTGTAGATACTAACACATGGTCCCCTTCCTTGAAGTCAGGTTCCATATGTGATTTGTCCCACCTTTGCTTGTTATACTCTTTGGCCTCAGCTATGCATTTGGCAGCAGTATCACAGGCTTTCTTCCACATATCATGGAAGTCTTTGGCTATGTCATCTAGAGTGCAATTTTGGTTGCATCTGCATTTTACTGCATGCTCTAATTCTCCTGGCAGTTGTGTCAGAAGTTTGTGATTCCTCATCTGAATGTTCATCTGAGGATCAATGGCTTTAAGTCTTTTAGACTGTCCGAGACACCACTCATATGGATCTTTGTCCACAGAGTATTTGTCATTTTCAAATGACACGGTCTTTCGCCATATCCAAGTTCCATTACTGTACTTTTGGATTATTTGACTCTTCCACCATGGCCAGTTTCTTCTGCCATGGATTTCTTTCATTTCTGTGTACCATATACTTGCATGACCTTTAAATGCAGTATTCAGTCTAGCAGTAATCCAGTAATCTGGTATGCTGGGTACATCAATGAAGAGTCCATCAATATAATCTATGAGTTCCATATGATCATATTCTCCTGATCCAGAGAATTTGGGCCAGTTTGAGGCCTCAGGAAGCTGTTTCAAGGCTTCCTTCTCTGAATAAGACATGCCATCTCCATCCTGGTATTGTGATGGAGATCTTGCTTTATTCAACATCATGGCATCTGGTTTGATGGCATCTGGTTGATATGGATTCTCCATAGCTTGGCCTTGTGGTTGGGGCTTTAAGCTATGGTAGGCATTAAACAATTTGTTAATGTCTTGATCCAGACACTCCCTGTCCCTTGTTCTGTGGTGTTGTTCTTCAAATACTTGGTTCAGTCTTTTGTTGGATTCTTCAGAGGCTTTGCTCAGTTGAGAATATCCTTCTTGAAGATTCTTAAATATTTGTTCCAAGGAGGCTTGAGTTTGTCTCATCCTCTCTTGGCTAGCTTTAATTTGTGCAAATTGCTTTGCAGATTGTTCAGCATATTGGGACACTTGTAACCACAGTGTGTCACTGTTGATGTTACTCTCAGATGTGACAATGTTATTTTCAGTCTGAGTGGGGGTGATGTTTCTATTACTAGGACTACTGATTCTAGAGTGGTTTACAACTACTTCTCATTATTGTGTACTTCCTTTACCAAATCCAACAGCTTCTGGATCATGGGGTCTGACTCTTCCCCCTCTGGTTGAAGGAGGTTTTGTTCTTGCCCTTGTTTCCTTGTCTTCTCCTGTAAACTTCCTGGAATTGTGAAGAATGGTGACTCTTGGCCACTGATATGCTGGTGTCTGAATGGTGTGAAGCCACTGGAGAGTTGATTTGGCCTGCTCCTTGTGAACCTGAAGGAATCTGAGTAGGCCCTGTCTGGGTAAACTGTTCTTCTATAGCTAGGATAGTGGCTTGATTCTCCCTTATCCTCTGTGCCCTTGCCTCCAGGAGTCTGTGCTGCCTGGTAGGATTCCAACCTTTGGTGATTACCATAAGGTCTTTGAAGTCTATCTCTTTGAGACAGATCTTCTGGCAACTTGATCCCAGTTCTGCCCAGTGAGCTGCTAGGTTGAACCTCTTGTTGTCCATGCTCCATTGAAATAAATCTTTGAGGAGTTGGTGGATCTGAAGAACTTGATCCATATCCTTCCAGTCCTCTGGTTTGAGGTTTCTGTTGAATTGGAGTGTGAATGGCAAGGTTGATATTATCTCCCTCATTGTTTTGCCATCCAACACTGTGTCCAGGGTGTCCTCTTTCAGGTATTCTGGTTCTGGACAATCCTCCTCTATCCTCTGGCTGGTTCCTTTGGAAGCCAAGGTCTCTGAGGTATACAGGGGACATATCAGTGTTTGCAAGCAGTCAAAAACTTTATGTTCTTAGGGTATTTACCTTTGACTGTGCCTTGTACAAATTTACTGTCTGCTGACTTGCACAGTTTGCCTTTGGAAGTTACAACTGGGTTAATAATTGTAATCTTTCCTGTACAAGTGGTTAAGGTTGGTTTACCTTGTATGGATGCAGAGTTTCGTGGTTTTCTAATTCTCTGAGTGGCTATTGGTGTCCACTTCTTGGCTGTGATGAGACCTTCACTGTGCCTCTTTCCTTTGCCCTTGCTGCCCTCTGGTTCTGAGGGTGTCACTGGTGTGTTGGCCTGTGACTGGATCTCAAGTGGGATGTAATTTTCTTCCACTGAAATCAAGGCAGAAAAGGGAGGACTTATGTCAGTTAAGACTTCTTAAAAATGCTGGTTTTGCACGTCTAAGATTGGCCTCTGGGCTTGTATGTTACTACAATGTGCCCTGTATAATGACAGTGTAATTGAATCAACAATTCCACGTCAGAATTACAGCTTTTGGTACCCTGTCACACTGTTTGTGTGCCAGTATCCCACAGATACACTTGTGGTTTTCAAGTGTATTCCGTACAAGTGGTTTTGTATAAGTGTTATTGAGTTAACAATACACTTAATCCACGCCTCAACTGATGGTTTTTCAGTCAGAGGTTTCCTTATTCAGTCAAGAATACAGGACTTATTGATGGCTTATGTGTTTTTATATACAAAACACGCCAAAAATAGTTATATTCAGTGGGTATTAGCCACGTGAAAAATACTCTTATAATATGAGTATATATATAAAAAAGGATAAATATATATAAAATATATATTTAAATAGAGAAATTATGCCTAAAAAAGATAAAACACTGGTTAATAAGTCATAAAGAGAGAAAAGACTTACTTATAAGGTCCAAAAAAAGATTTAAAACACGGCCAGGCCCCCAAAATGTCAGGATGAAACTATGAAAGAGTGGTAATGTAGGCTATTTACAACTCAAACTATGTTTGTGACATGGTAAAAATGCTTTAAAAGATAATAAAGTTGATGATAAAGGATTAAATTAAGATATTAAGGGCTTTACTATAGAGATATAGTGGTGGTGAGCGCTGTTGAAATCCCTGGGTGCAGCTTTACCTGTTGGTTTACAATAATAAAGACTACAATACTTTTTAATTTAAGAGTATACCTGATTATTAACCAAGAGTAAAACTGTTTTTGACAGTTTACTACATAGGTTATTCAAGAGCAGGATGAGGAAAGGCTTTTGGCTGTGAAAAGCCCTCCTTTTATCCTGAAATTGAGGTGGAAAGGCTGCTAGACCTTTCCACGTAGAGGAAGTGAAGATTTTTCACTCTCTATGACAGGCTTGTGGTTTGCAAACAGCCTGTATACCCTGTATTGGGCTCAGATGTGGTTTTGAAACCACATCTGGGCGGTTTTCACCAATACAGGGTGAAAATTTTTGTCTGGGGACCTCACAGCCTGATTCTGACGTGTATGACGCGTAGAATGCTGTACAGAACCTGTATGGGACCCCAGTATTGACTGACATATGAGGTATTGAAGTGAAAACATGCTTCTTCGTCTATTTGACACCTCATATTCATGGTTATGGGATATTATCCCATGGTAAGGCTGTATCTGACAGCAGGTGGGATTTTGACCTTAAAATGGTCCTAACTCTGTCGGTTTTTGAGATATCAAGCTCAAAGTTAGTTCATTGAATAGCTCTGTATGAGCTCTACACAACGGTACCCAAATTGACATGGTTATCATTAAATATGACAAAGTTATCCCATGTACAAGTATTTTTGTACATTGGCGTGGTCTGGGCAAAAGCTGTATTAAGCTTGTTTGGCCAATAACTTCTGTTGTAGTTGAGCTATGAGGAAATGGATGGCACCATCAGATATCCCTGATTGTGCTCTTCCCAAAAAGACCCCACTTTAGGTATCTCACACTAAAACTGTAGAAGTTAGATGAGAGGTGAATGTTTTGTTCACCCTTATTTGGTCTGAATTTGACCATAACTCAAGTAATACTGGTGCTAGCTCAGTTTGACTAGCACCATTGAATAGCCCTGGCTTAGAGCTTCATTTTGAATACCCATTTGATGGGGTTAAGCCTCTCCTTCTAGATTTTAGATGAGAGGTGAAAAGTAAGGTTTATCCTCAGCAATAACTTTGAGCAGGAATAACTTTGTTATTTCTTGTCCTATGGTGATGGGACTTCTATTTTCAGAAAGAGGTGAGTTTCCTCTTTCTTTTGATACCTTTTGAGCTTATTTGGCTCAGCTCCATGTTTTGGTGGTATCTTGGCTATACCATTGGTTTATGGTGTTTTGGCTGTCATGCTTGTGCTCTGGTTTTGAGTCACAGGCTGACATACCCTCCCTCTAAAAAAGGCTCATCATGGATCAGACTGCTCAGTCCTCCTAGAGGCTCTGAATCTCCTTAAATGAAGGTTTCCATCTGGTATGGCATCCTCTGCCAAACATTTGTCTTTGTCAGCTGTCTGGTTCTTGAATCTGACTAGGTATTGTCTCTGATCCTTCCCATTAAGTCTGATTTTTCTGGCCCTGATGATTTTACTCACAGGTCCAGGAGAGTCTTCTACTTCCACTATTTCTGGTGGAGTGATGTTTTTCTTCCTGGAGGGGAATTTATCCTCCTCTATTTGGAAGTATGGTTTGACCAGGCTTACTGGAAAGACTGGGTGTTTCCTAGAAAACTCCTCAGTGAGCTTGACCTCTACTGCATTCTTCCCTATCAACTTAATGATAGTGAAGGGCCCTACAAATGAGTCTCTCATTTTCTTGGGTCCTTTGAGATTGTTAAAGTTCAGTGTAGATACTAACACATGGTCCCCTTCCTTGAAGTCAGGTTCCATATGTGATTTGTCCCACCTTTGCTTGTTATACTCTTTGGCCTCAGCTATGCATTTGGCAGCAGTATCACAGGCTTTCTTCCACATATCATGGAAGTCTTTGGCTATGTCATCTAGAGTGCAATTTTGGTTGCATCTGCATTTTACTTCATGCTCTAATTCTCCTGGCAGTTGTGTCAGAAGTTTGTGATTCCTCATCTGGATGTTCATCTGAGGATCAATGGCTTTAAGTCTTTTAGACTGTCTGAGACACCACTCATATGGATCTTTGTCCACAGAGTATTTGTCATTTTCAAATGACACGGTCGTTTGCCATATCCAAGTTCCATTACTGTAGTTTTGGATTATTTGACTCTTCCACCATGGCCAGTTTCTTCTGCCATGGATTTCTTTCATTTCTGTGTACCATATACTTGCATGACCTTTAAATGCAGTATTCAGTCTAGCAGTAATCCAGTAATCTGGTATGCTGGGTACATCAATGAAGAGTCCATCAATATAATCTATGAGTTCCATATGATCATATTCTCCTGATCCAGAGAATTTGGGCCAGTTTGAGGCCTCAGGAAGCTGTTTCAAGGCTTCCTTCTCTGAATAAGACATGCCATCTCCATCCTGGTATTGTGATGGAGATCTTGCTTTATTCAACATCATGGCATCTGGTTTGATGGCATCTGGTTGATATGGATTCTCCATAGCTTGGCCTTGTGGTTGGGGCTTTAAGCTATGGTAGGCATTAAACAATTTGTTAATGTCTTGATCCAGACACTCCCTGTCCCTTGTTCTGTGGTGTTGTTCTTCAAAGACTTGGTTCAGTCTTTTGTTGGATTCTTCAGAGGCTTTGCTCAGTTGAGCATATCCTTCTTGAAGATTCTTAAATATTTGTTCCAAGGAGGCTTGAGTTTGTCTCATCCTCTCTTGGCTAGCTTTAATTTGTGCAAATTGCTTTGCAGATTGTTCAGCATATTGGGACACTTGTAACCACAGTGTGTCACTGTTGATGTTACTCTCAGATGTGACAATGTTATTTTCAGTCTGAGTGGGGGTGATGTTTCTATTACTAGGACTACTGATTCTAGAGTGGTTTACAACTACTTCTGGTTATTGTGTACTTCCTTTACCAAATCCAACAGCTTCTGGATCATGGGGTCTGACTCTTTCCTCCTCTGGTTGAAGGAGGTTTTGTTCTTGCCCTTGTTTCCTTGTCTTCTCCTGGAAACTTCCTGGAATTGTGAAGAATGGTGACTCTTGGCCACTGATCTGCTGGTGTCTGAATGGTGTGAAGCCACTGGAGAGTTGATTTGGCCTGCTCCTTGTGAACCTGAAGGAATCTGAGTAGGCCCTGTCTGGGTAAACTGTTCTTCTATAGCTAGGATAGTGGCTTGATTCTCCCTTATCCTCTGTGGCCTTGCCTCCAGGAGTCTGTGCTGCCTGGCAGGATTCCAACCTTTGGTGATTACCATAAGGTCTTTGAAGTCTATCTCTTTGAGACAGATCTTCTGGCAACTTGATCCCAGTTCTGCCCAGTGAGCTGCTAGGTTGAACCTCTTGTTGTCCATGCTCCATTGAAATAAATCTTTGAGGAGTTGGTGGATCTGAAGAACTTGATCCATATCCTTCCAGTCCTCTGGTTTGAGGTTTCTGTTGAATTGGAGTGTGAATGGCAAGGTTGATATTATCTCCCTCATTGTTTTGCCATCCACCACTGTGTCCAGGGTGTCCTCTTTCAGGTATTCTGGTTCTGGACAATCCTCCTCTATCCTCTGGCTGGTTCCTTTGGAAGCCAAGGTCTCTGAGGTATACAGGGGACATATCAGTGTTTGCAAGCAGTCAAAAACTTTATGTTCTTAGGGTATTTACCTTTGACTGTGCCTTGTACAAATTTACTGTCTGCTGACTTGTGCAGCTTGCCTTTGGAAGTTACAACTGGGTTAATAATTGTAATCTTTCCTGTACAAGTGGTTAAGGTTGGTTTACCTTGTATGGATGCAGAGTTTCGTGGTTCTCTACTTCTCTGAGTGGCTATTGGTGTCCACTTCTTGGCTGTGATGAGACCTTCACTGTGCCTCTTTCCTTTGCCCTTGCTGCCCTCTGGTTCTGAGGGTGTCACTGGTGTGTTGGCCTGTGACTGGATCTCAAGTGGGATGTAATTTTCTTCCACTGAAATCAAGGCAGAAAAGGGAGGACTTATGTCAGTTAAGACTTCTTAAAAATGCTGGTTTTGCACGTCTAAGATTGGCCTCTGGGCTTGTATGTTACTACAATGTGCCCTGTATAATGACAGTGTAATTGAATCAACAATTCCACGTCAGAATTACAGCTTTTGGTACCCTGTCACACTGTTTGTGTGCCAGTATCCCACAGATACACTTGTGGTTTTCAAGTGTATTCCGTACAAGTGGTTTTGTATAAGTGTTATTGAGTTAACAATACACTTAATCCACGCCTCAACTGATGGTTTTTCAGTCAGAGGTTTCCTTATTCAGTCAAGAATACAGGACTTATTGATGGCTTATGTGTTTTTTTATACAAAACACGCCAAAAATAGTTATATTCAGTGTGTATTAGCCACGTGAAAAATACTCTTATAATATGAGTATATATATAAAAAAGGATAAATATATATAAAATATATATTTAAATAGAGAAATTATGCCTAAAAAAGATAAAACACTGGTTAATAAGTCATAAAGAGAGAAAAGACTTACTTATAAGGTCCAAAAAAAGATTTAAAACACGGCCAGGCCCCCAAAATGTCAGGATGAAACTATGAAAGAGTGGTAATGTAGGCTATTTACAACTCAAATATGTTTTTGACACGGTAAAAAGGCTTTAAAAGATAATAAAGTTGATGATCAAGGATTAAATTAAGATATTAAGGGCTTTACTATAGAGATATAGTGGTGGTGAGCGCTGTTGAAAGCCCTGGGTGCAGCTTTACCTGTTGGTTTACAATAATAAAGACTACAATACTTTTTAATTTAAGAGTATACCTGATTATTAACCAAGAGTAAAACTGTTTTTGACAGTTTACTACATAGGTTATTCAAGAGCAGGATGAGGAAAGGCTTTTGGCTGTGAAAAGCCCTCCTTTTATCCTGAAATTGAGGTGGAAAGGCTGCTAGACCTTTCCACGTAGAGGAAGTGAAGATTTTTCACTCTCTATGACAGGCTTGTGGTTTGCAAACAGCCTGTATACCCTGTATTGGGCTCAGATGTGGTTTTGAAACCACATCTGGGCGGTTTTCACCAATACAGGGTGAAAACTTTCATCTGGGGACCTCCCAGCCTGATTCTGACGTGTATGACGCGTAGAATGCTGTACAGAACCTGTATGGGACCCCAGTATTGACTGACATATGAGGTATTGGAGTTAAAAAATGCTTCTTCGTCTATTTGACACCTCATATTCATGGTTATGGGATATTATCCCATGGTAAGGCTGTATCTGACAGCAGGTGGGATTTTGACCTTAAAATGGTCCTAACTCTGTCAGTTTTTGAGATATCAAGCTCAAAGTTGGTTCTTTGAATAGCTCTGTATGAGCTCTACACAATGGTACCCAACTTGACATGGTTATCATTAAATATGACAAAGCTATCCCATGTACAAGTATTTTTGTACATTGGCGTGGTCTGGGCAAAAGCTGTATTAAGCTTGTTTGGCCAATAACTTCTGTTGTAGTTGAGCTATGAGGAAATGGATGGCACCATCAGATATCCCTGATTGTGCTCTTTCCAAAAAGACCCCACTTTAGGTATCTCACACTAAAACTGTAGAAGTTAGATGAGAGGTGAATGTTTTGTTCACCCTTATTTGGTCTGAATTTGACCATAACTCAAGTAATACTGGTGCTAGCTCAGTTTGGCTAGCACCATTAGATAGCCCTGGCTTAGAGCTTCATTTTGAATACCCATTTGATGGGGTTAAGCCTCTCCTTCTAGATTTTAGATGAGAGGTGAAAATTAAGGTTTATGCTCAGCAATAACTTTGAGCAGGAATAACTTTGTTATTTCTTTTCCTATGGTGATGGGACTTATATTTTCAGAAAGAGGTGAGTTTCCTCTTTCTTTTGATACCTTTTGAGCTTATTTGGCTCAGCTCCATGTTTTGGTGGTATCTTGGCTATACCATTGGTTTATGGTGTTTTTGCTGTCATGCTTGTGCTCTGGTTCTGAGTCACAGGCTGACAGGCTTATTCCAAAATATCATAAGTGACAGAGACCCAAAGTTCACTTCAGAATTTTGTACAAACCTCCATAACATATTGGGACAAAATTGTCATTCTCAACAGCTTACCATCCTCAAGCTGATGGTTTAGCAGAAAGAATGATATAAACCTTGGAGGACATGATCAGAAGATTCTGTGCTTATGGACTAGAATTTCAGGATTCTGATGGTTTTACCCATGATTGGTGTACATTAATACCAGCTCTTGAACTAGCATATAACAGATCAATCCATTATTTTCCTGGCAAAACACCAGCAATGCTAGAAAAAGGTTGGAATACAACACTTCCTTATGATACCCTCAAAAAGGACTTAGTGGATATACATCCAACAGCAAAAAGTTTTAAAATAATTCTTGACAAAGCAAGACACCATGCAAACAGATGTATGCAAGATTCTTTCAAACATGCAAAATAAAGATGGGATGAAAGTAATGAACCACCTGAATTCAAAATAGGAGACTTGGTCCTAGTGTCAACTCTTAATTTCAATAATATAAGGGCACCAAAGAAATTGAAAGACTCCTTTTCAGGACGATTCATGATGAACGCACTACATGGACCTAATGCTGTGCAATTGGACCTCACAGGTGAACTAATGAATAAACACCCAACTTTCCCTGTAAGTCTGATAAAACCTTACAGCTCAAGTGACAAGGAATTATTTCCACGAAGAAATACCCCCTTTGGAAGAAGGAGATGAAAAGGAAATTATGAATGTCCTTAAAGAAAGAAGGACATGAAATAAAAAAGAAAAAGAATACGTTGCAAGGTATAGAAATCCAACTGAAGAAGATGAATGGCTACTTGAGAAGGATATTAAAAATGCTGATAAGCTACTAAGAAGGTTCAGACATGAAAGAAAACCTAAAGAATCAAAAAATCAAGCATTATTGAGCTTCAAGACTAACAAAGTCTATTGAAGAGGTAGGACAGTGGATGATACCATAATTAACCATACCATATTTTTATACAATATTTTTTGGTGGTAGGGAATGTGATCCTTTGAGATATGACCACATATCCAAAAAGTTCACAGCAAAATTTCTGTGATAATTATCTCAAAAATGAGTAAAATACCATAGATGAGTACAAAATATGAATGAACTAAGAATCTAATGAATAAACATGTGCAATAAATTACACCATCAGATTCTTCATGGTAAAATACACATATGTTATTTTTATGGCATATTTGAAAAGTCAATAATTAGTGAAGTATAAGTAATAATATCTTAAAAAAGGTACAAAACCTCATTTATCTCAGAAACCAATGAAACAACATGCAAAATAAATTGCACCATTGTATTCTCCATAAAGTTATACACATAAAACAACTATAAAGCTAATCTCTAAAGTTAATACTTATGGAATTAAGCTGAATATATGCACTTTTTTGGTCAACACATATATTCATGGTTTTTAGCTAACATCTCTTGAAATATACAAGATAGAGAGATGAAAAGAACAAAGTGACCACGGAATTACTGTAGGAATACAGATATGAACTTTTTTTTACAAGCTATAAACAAGGTTAAAACTTGTAATGGATTATTGAATAAAATCAATAGAGCTGTTGACCACTTTGTGGTGAAAGTGGTCCAAACTTAGAAAAAGTAGAGAGTCAGAATTTACTAGCTCATACGTGAAGAATGACTTAACGTTTATTATAATATTCAAGGTATAACCCCTTGAAATCATGGTTTGAAGTTCAAAATATTGAATTTCGACAGAAAAGATGAGTTACAAGAAAAATCATCAAAGTTGATGATGTAAAGAAATTCTTTTGGCAGTTGAATAATGAAATGCCAAGCTATCAGAATGCACTCTCAGAATAGCTTTAGTGTGTATAACTTGGTAGTTATCAATGATAAACGTTTAAGCTCAAATTTGATCATTTATGATCACTCACTGTAATATTATTTTAAGTTTAACAGTCATATAAGTGATTAAACTGATGAATACTATTATATCATGATTGATACTAATAAAATCCACAAAGTTTAGGCTTCTGAAAAGCCTATGATGTCATCAAACCTAGAGTCATAGTGATAACTCTAAATAATTGTGTAATAATGAGATACGCTGGTTTGATCATGATGTAATCATCACCAAACCTTAAAATATTGATCATTTCTAGTAGAAAGAATTATTAAACGTCTACTAGAAGCCTGCTGGAATCTAGAAGGGAGATATTTACTATAAATAGAACTCCTTTTACTCTATTTTCTCCTCAGATGCATCAAAACATTAAAACAATTAAATTAAAAGGGAAAATCTTTATTCTTTATATATAAATCTATTATATTATTAAATACCAAAGGTAATCTCTATTATACTCATCATCTTTGATGTGATTACACCAATTGTTCCATTTTTTTGTTATATTTCTTTCAAAAACCTCAAATCCACATAAAATCAGAAAATATGTAATTCCCTTATTTTTCATCGTAGATAAAATTTAAACAAGTTGTATATATATTATTTGGTGTAAAATTGGTCAAAATTATTATACTAAGTGTTAAAAGTAGGTTATTCTCTCTTATCATAATAATTTTCTCTTTATTATTACTTTAATAATTCTTTAATTAATATAAATAGTATTTATATTAATTTTTAACTTTAATATTAGTAATATTATTGTTATTGATTGGTTTTTATCAATAAAAAACAAATTTTTTACGCCTTTATTATTTTTTGGTAACAATAATAAAGTGCTGTTAAATATATTAATTATCTTATATTAACATATTTATTTATTATATTATTTTTTTATAATATAAATGATATTATCATATTTATTTAATAATATACTTATTTTTAGGCCATAATTATAATATTTCTTTATTATTATAATTATTTTTTATCTTATTTATTTTATTTCCAAGGACATTCATAGTAAAATAAGTAAAATATTAGTAATTTTTACTTATTGTTTCATAGTCAAACCTTACATTATTTGTTTGTAACAATAATAAAGTGCCATAAATATATTAATTATCACACATTGATATATTTATTTTATTATATTAATATTTTAAATATATAGTTTATAATATTCAATTTCTTTAATAATATAGATATTCTACACCATAATTTTGTTATTCTTTATTATTTTAATTACCTTTTATCTTATTCTTTGAAATTTCATAAGGACATTTGAAGTACAATAAGTAATATATTAGGAATTTTTACTTATTTTTTCATGGTCAAAAGCTACAAGAATAGATTGGAGGTGGGAGCTATAGTGTGGAAGCAGCCACTATCCAGTACTGGTTTATTTATAATATTATTGATATTATTGCAAACAGCCAGCAAAGATCTTTTTACTTGTTGATTATTGTCATTTCTTCTACGATGATAGGCTTCTCTTATCTCAGGAAATAATTGGAAGGATTCACTTTATGAATGATTAGACAAAGGATTGTGCCTTCCTTTGTGGCAAAGCTCCTTTTTTGGGTTGGGACATAGTTGAAGAGCCAAAGAGGCCTGGTATTCAATACTGGATTGCCTAAGTATTTCAAGTTTGACTTCTTTTAATAGTTCTTCTACCGTCAGAATTTTGGCAGAGACTTTGATTGAGGGAAAGACTGAAGTAGAGACATGTCTGCAGGTTTTGAGAAGAAGTCAAAGAACATAAAAGGCAAGAAATTGTACCAAAATATCTGCAGCAAAGAAACTAGGAGAGAGTCCTCGCAGTAGCTTAAGAGTTGAGAAAAAGGAGGAAATAGATTAGGATAAGGCATAGGGGGAAGGACAAAATATAATACTGAATAGTTTCCCAAAGTGGGAAGAAATATTTTCACCAGCAGAGGAGGCATAGTGCTCCTTAATGTTGTTCCATAGTTTATAAGGTTCTTCATCTTTATTGGAGACAAATTTGTCATAATTTTCATCATCAAGATTTCCTACAATGATTTGTAGACCATTTCTTTCTTTTTAAGATAGATAGGATCAGTATTTATAGTACTAGGAGGTTCAATTAGCATGTCCCTGGTATTTCTCATGCCAAGAGATCAAGCAATCCATCTCTTCCATGTAAAGAGATTGGGGGAGTTTAATTTTTCTAGTCCTTGTATATCTGAGAGAGAGGAGATGGGTTGATTTGATGATTCATTCATGATGCATTGATTCTTGATAGGTAGTTGATAGATTTTTGATCCGAAATTTTACTTATTATTGAATGTTCTGAGGGCACTGGGTCCATAACCTGAAGATTCTCAGAGAAGGAAATACAATCAGAGAAAAAGAATAAGAAAACAGAGAAGTTTGATTGCAAGGAAGAGCATACCTGAGGATGCTCAGAGAAGGAAACACAATCAGAGAAAAAGAATAAGCAAACAGAGAAACTGGATGAGAGCACAACTTCTCTGCTAAGATGAATGATCTATATAGCTAAGAAATATAATACAAATAGATAAGAGTAGATGCAACGAGCAAACAATTTCCTGGTTTAGGAAATAATAAGAGAATTACTTTAGTTATAAGATTGTGACAGCTGAATGATAAGGTATTAATACCTTTGATTAGAACAAGCAAGGAGGAACAGTGGAGACAACAAGCACACCTAGAGAGGTGTAAGATAAAAAATGGTTAAGAGTCAATGGTATTGCATATCAATAGTTGTGACAGGACCAACCTGAATGATAAGGTATTAATACCTTTGATTAGAACAAGCAAGGAGGAACAGTGGAGACAATGAGCACACCTAGAGAGGTGTAAGATACAAAATGGTTAAGAGTCAATGGGTGAATGGAACAAGTGCCATCAACTCTATTTATGTTGAGAAAAATAACTGACTACATGTTTTAGCTATGCGATAATATTTTTGTATCTATAAGAGGACAATTTTGTATCTACTATCTAAGAGTGCTTTTTGATTTTAGAGGAGGATTTGCCTCTTCTCTTATTGCTTTCTAATATAATATTCAATACCCCCCCTCACTCTTAGGATTCACGAGTCCTAGGTTTGTAACAAATCTGAGATGAGCTGGTTTTGCCAGAGCCTTTGTCAGGCCATCAGCGGGCATTTCTTGAGAAGGTATATAAGACAGTCTTAGTTTGTTTTTCCTTATTTGTTCTTGAGTCCAGTGAAAAATTATGTCAAAATCTTTGTTTTGGTTGGTTATTTGAGAATGACCAGCCAGTGCAATCGCTCCCTGGTTGTCTGCACAAACTTCAAGTGGGTAAACAATATCTATGCCAAGGTCTTTGTGTAAGGTGTGGATATGAAACTTTGATTAAAAATCAAGTACTTTTCCTGTCCTCAAAATTTGTATAAGGTAAAATTCAGTTAAAAATAGTATGAAATATTATTTTTAAGAGAAAACACACAAATTTTATTGTTTATAACTTTATTAGTATAAAACAATAATATTATAAAAATTTATTGTTTTACCAACAATAAAAATTTATCCAAAAAATACTCTACAAGAGATATTTTAAGGCTACAAAAGAAATTTCTTCAAGAGCAATTTCAATTGGAATTAATTGAGCAAAGAACTGCAAGCAATTAATTAAAGAACAAAGTCTTTAAAAAGAATATTAAAGAGAAAACACGCCCAAAAGTGACCAGAGCGAATTTGGAAACAAAGTGACAAAGCTAACAGTGATGAAAGATGCTTTAATTCACTTTTGGGGTGGTTCAGGGGTAAAAATGATTATAAGAGTTACAAAAAATTATTATAATGATTTTTTCACGTGGTTTAAAGGATTAAAATGATTTAAAAATGGTGGTTGGAATCTTTGATTGATTGGTTTAACAGTGTTTAAACTAATTAATAAAAGGAAAAGATTCTAACATGAAGAGAAAAGTGGGGCAAAGAAGACATTCTTTTATAGCCATCAATTCTCTTACTCCAAAAGTAAAATTTACTCTTGTCAGTCGTGAAAAACAGTCTGACAACAGAAAAGCCAATTATGGCATCATTGAACCCTGGTTTAGACCAAAAAGGGCTGGTTTAAGCCATTTTTAGCCATTTTAGACCCTTAAATCAGCCATTACTATAGCAATACCAGGCCTAGAGCCTTCAAAACACGTCAGAATGTGTGTCAGAGACGTAGAAACCAGTTAAAACTGTTTTTACTATGATTGCTTTATCTTAAGGGTAGTTTTACCCTCTTGGCAACAGCTAAAACTACCCCAGTTGGTATCAAAACCTCATCATCAATTGAGTCCACAGACCCTGTAACTCAATTCCAGGCCAAAAGTGATGAACTTTTGCGTGAATTTTGACATCCCACGCCTGTCAGCAAGGATTTTGGGGGTCTAGCTCCCCCTTAGAGCTGGAGTTCCTTTCCCCCCCCAAATTAAATCTTTCCAATTTATTTTTCCTTTAACTCCTCATCATGTATTATACTTATAATTTACATATGTAATTCAATTCAATTGTACAGTACAATACAGTAATAATTGACACCTCATATGTAAATCAAAGTTCACTTATGTAATACACGCGCACATTTTGACATTTCAATTGAATTCAATTGAAAATACTTCAATTCCTCATAACTTCTAAACTAAACACAACACCTCAATCTTAACACAAAAATTGATGGTTAACACCACATGTGGTGTGAATTAAATTAAGGTTTTGAGGATTTTCAACTTTTGTATTGAAAATACTAAAAACTTAATTTAAGCTTATTTAGAGTTGAGTTACAAGAATTTCACTCAGAGGTAACCCCACCTGATTTTTTATGAGGAATCCAATGGTGAAATAATTTTTATGTATTTATTTATTGGATAAGAAGTTATAATAATTTTTATTTAAATTTTTTCCAAATTTATTTATTTTTTCACAATTTTGTTAAAATTTCATTTTTACTTAATTTTTTCAAGTATAAATGTAATTTTATACTCACAAAATTTAATGTATTTTTATTTTTAAATTTTAATTAATTTTTTATTTTTAATATAATTTGATATTTATATTTTGATTCTTATTTTAATAATATAAATAAATTTATTTTATTTATATTAATATGTTATTTTTATATTTGTGGTCTTTTGGGTATATGAAATTACCTCTAAGGCTCACACTTTGAGTAGAATTCCAGTCCAAATTGCTTCCTTCCCCCCTTCATACTAAGCTTTGTACTTTTCTTCACAAGACAAAGTAGACACAGTGGATTGTTTTCTGCTTTTCCAAGTAATGCAAGAATCACCAACTTTCGTCATGAAACCGCTGATCGGTTTTCTGGTGTCCTTACAGTTAGCAAAGTCAGCATCACAGAAAACGGAGAAAGATAATGAGATTCCGCCTAGCCGGAGCATTAGATGCTTTGTTCCCTGTAGATATCGTAGTAGGTGTTTAAATGCCAACCAGTGTTTGATCCCTGGTTTTTCAAGATATTGAGATAATTGAGAGGTAACAAAAGCAAGATCTCCTCTGGTTGCTACCTGGAGATAGCTTATTTTACCCACTGCTTGTCAATAGTTAATGTTCAGTATTTCAAATTCTTTTGTCTCTTCATCAGTCGCCTCTTGTAGCCTTGAGTTTGGTACTATGGGGTGGAAACAGGTTTGCAATTTTTCATGTCATAGCTGTCTAATAAATCAACAATATACAAGTACTGCAATAGGAGATAAAAGTCATCCTTTTTTTGTTACTTTCATTCCTAACAGTGAGGTGGCTGGACCAAGATCTTCCATTTCGAATTGTTTACTTATTAGACTTTTGAATTTACTGATGTTATTTGAAGCCACTGTCAGATCATCCACATGTATGTGGACAAAACAATGCCAATCTTTTAAGTTGGAGATGAATATCCTTGGATCGGCGTTGCTGGGTTTTAGTCCGATCAAAGCAAAAAAGTTGGAAATGTCAAGATACCAGTATCTTGATGATTTTTTTAAGCCATAAAGGGGCCGACGCAATCTCCAGACTTCATTTTTGTCTGTTTGTCTTATAAATGTTGGAATCTTCATGTAGATTTCTTCATTTAAGGAAGGGTTAAGAAAAGCTGCCACAGCATCCATATGATGTACCTCAAGTTTTCTGTTGCTAGCGATGGATAGTAGAACCCTTAAAGAACTAAGCTTTCCTGTGGGTGAGAATGTATTGTTGTTAAAAGCCTCAAGCGCAGATTCCAACCTTGTTTTTTACTATATTATTTTCTGAATCAAATTTGCGCTTGAACTGTACTGAAAAACCAATAGCCCGTTTTCCTGAAGGTAGAAGAACAGTCTCAATAACTCCTCTAGACGTCAAATTGTGAAGTTCGTTGTTCAGAGCATTAACCCAATCCTTTTTATTGGGTTGTCTCATTGCATCATCTCATGATTTGGAATTTTTTGATAGATGATTGATAATCGTAATTTTTGCTCTTCTGTGTTTTCCTTCCCAAATGTTTGCCTGATCGAGATTTGAGGAGATGTTCTTTGGTGCAATGTTTGATGTTAAGAGGATATCCCAGCCGGGTCTCCGAGGAGCTGACTGTGATGATTGTTGTACAGTAGCTTCTTCATTTACAACTGATGGCACAGGGTTGTTCAAATTGGAAGATGTAGCATTCAAGAAATAGTCTTCATTTGCCATAGAGCTGGGGACAATACTCATTTCGGAGGGTGGCGAAGGGAATTTGTCTTCATCAAAGATCACATCATGACTGTAAGTAATCTTTCCGTTTGGCAACATGACTCTGTAGTTGTGTTTGTAATTGTCATAGCCAAGGAAGATGCCCTTTGTTGCTGTGGGGGAAAATTTCCCATGTCGTTTGACTTTTGGGATGTTGACAAAACAAAGACACCCAAAGGATCGAAGTCTTGATAAGTCAAATGGCTTACCATACCAAATTTCAAATGGGGTTTTTGTGAAAGCTGGCAATGATGGTGTGATATTTTCGAGGAAGACGCTAGTGACAATGGCATCTCCCCAAAAAGATGCGGGGAGTTTTCACTTGAACAATAGTGATCAAGCCTTTTCCAATGTCAATCTATTCCCTCTTGCTGATACTGAGTTTTGCTGTGGTGAGTATGGCGCTGTGAATTCCATTCTTATTCCCTCTTTGTCAATAAAATCTTGGACATCTCCTGATAGATATTCTCCACCATTGTCATTTACCATTACTTTAATAGGTTTGTTTTGAATAGTTTTAACCTGATTGACGTAATTTTTGATTGCTCCACAATTTTCTGATTTGTTTTTAAGGATGTACACAGTTTTAAATTTTGAAAAGTCATTTGTAAATTTTAAATAGTATTGGCCTCCTCCAATGGTTGAGGGAGATATTTTTCCTGATAGAACCAAATGTACTGTATGCCCAGCATAAGGCACTTTTCTTAATTTGCCTTTTTATGGCAATTGGTGAGATTTTCCAACAGCACATGCTTCACAAAAAGGTGGATTCTTTGCTTGTGGGAACATATGTTTTAGTACTAAATCGTTGGGATGTCCAGCTCTATTATGCAGGGTACCTTCAGAAAGCTTGGAAACAGGCAATTGATAAACCTTGGTTAATGAGAGATTTAAGTGGAACATATTGTCTTTGACATACCCATCCATAAGGGTAAAATGTCCTTGTTTAATTGAGAATCAATCATTTGGTAATTTCTTGATAAGGAAACCATGTTTCCACAGCTTCCCCATACTAATTAGCTTTTCCTTAATGTTGGGGACATATATGCATTTGAGATTGATGGTTTTCCCTCTGTATATGAAAGATACATCACCACTTCCCAAAGCTGCAGTGTACAATCCATCAGCAGTTTCTACTCTAAACGATTCCCTTTTAAAGTTACAAAACGACTCTAGAGATCCTACCATATGGCAAGAGGCAGCAGAATCAAGATAGATGGAAGTGTCCAATGAATTAATGCTAGCCTTAAAGACTTTGGAGAATTTAACTACATGACTTTCATTATCAGATGAATAACTTTCCTTAAACTGAGTGGTTTCAGTATGTTTGACCTTTTCAGACTTGTCCGATGAGTTCTTTTTTCCTTTTTTCTTAAGCTGACGGCAGTCTTCGGCCAGGTGCTTTGTAAGAGGATTGTGTTCTCCATTTTTACAGACCAGTCTTCTTTTGTTGAAGAAAGCACTTTCGCTTTTGATTTGGGTGCTGGAAGTGTTTGATTGGTTGCCACTGTCTCAGATATAGTCCTTGATTTTTGCTATTATTTTATCAGTGAGTAGGGGTCGCTGCTCATAGATCAGGCATTTTAATCTGTCGTATCCTTGAGATAACTTGCTTACTATGATTTCGGCAAGCAATTTGTCAGAGATGTCTACTACTGATGAAGTAGTGGGGTTGCCAACCCTGATACCGACTGAGTTCAAATACATTAACTGTATTCTTATTTTGCTTATGAAGTCGTTCATTTCATTGTCCTTGCAGTTTATTGAAAGAAGCTTGCAAAATACTCTAGCCTGATTAGTGCTTGTTGAGAATTGGTGATCCTATCGAGGTTAGCTGAGAAATTATTTACCAACGAGACCGTAGTACATTGAAATGAGAACTGTTTTGATTTGATTAATACAAGCATTCCCATCTGCATTATCTAAATCTTTAAGGACTATAAATAGGGGCTATGTTGTACCCATTTTACTCTTCATCTCTATTCGTTCTCACATTACATTATCATTTAATATCTTATCTATTTCTTCTAATCTTTCTTATTGATTAATCACTTGTCTAGGAAGGCAGGTTTAATAATAGAGTACTTTATCATCAAGATATATTAGAAAGAATTTAATTACATTACATTTCAGTTTGGGATTGATTAAGTAAATTATTTGCAGTCTAATTCTATTTCATATGTAACGTATATTAATAATGTTTCTTTTTAGTATTACTATTACTAGTTTTTTGTAATCATAGCAATCTTAAATCGTCGTAACCTTAACTTATTGCATGGTAGCGAGAGTTAGTTACAAAAAGAGCTATTGATTCAAAAAAACTAGAATAGAATATATTCACAGATAATGCCTATTGAATCTGGTATTCCCATACCCATTGAGGAGTCATCTGACGATGAAGTCCATCTGAAGACAAAAATGATTATTCTCAATCAGAACAATTGGGTCCAATGGAGCTGTCAAATGGAAAATTATCTTACTGCTAGACGTTACGATGATTTGCTAATTGCTCCATCAGAAGAAATGAAGAGCACACCAAAATTCAAACAGAAGAATAGCAGTGCACTATCATTACTCTGGGGCTGTGTCAGTAGATAATTGGAAGGAATTCTTCTCGATAATCGAACATCCTTCTATGACACTTGGGAAGCTTTAGGGAAAGTCTGTGGAAAAAACTCTATTGTAGTCATATGTGAATCATTCAGAGAACTGATGACTTTGAGATACGATCCTGAAACATCGCTGCAAGATCACATCTGCAAATTTCAGAAGGTCTTGGCTCGGCACAATTCTATTACTACTGATAAAGAATTGGGTATGTTGGTATCTTCAACAATGGCTGCTGCTGCATTTTTAAGCAGTTTAAATGGTGATAGAGAATTAACAGGTCTAATACAAACACTATACGATCTCAAACCATTTACAATGTCCACTGTTATCCATCGAGTATCAATAGAACACTCATGAAGACAACGGTCCAATGATCAAGCACTATTTGCTGGAGATTTGTCAACTATAACCCAACCAAAGTTTAGACAGAATGAGCCTAGAAACAAGGGAAAGAATCGGAAGTACCCAAAGAAACCTGAAAAGGGTATCATTAACAACAATGAGCTAAACAAGTCAGAGTCTGACAAATGATTTGAAAGTTTAGAGAAAATGATCTCTAGGCTTCAGGCAACTATCAACAAGCAAGCAGTGCATTTAGTTAATGAAGACAAAACAGTCCAAAACAACTTGGACTCGGACACTTTCATGATTCAAGAAGATTTCATTTTCAGTACTGATGAAAACAAAATATACCTGGACTCTGGGGCTGGCAAATCGGTTTTAAATGATTTAAGTTTATTAACAAACGTAATGTAAATAAACCATCATATTAACACCTATGGAAATCCAGTACATATCTCACATCAAGGTTGTCTTAAATTTAAAAACCTATCCATCCATCCAGTATACTATGCTCCAAATGGACCTGTAAATCTTTTATCAGTTTCACAATTATTAGACAATTGAATAAAGCCTATGTTAAAGAACAACAACTTTCACTTAAAAAGGGGTGATACAATTATGGCTACATTCAAAAGAGAAGGAAACCTTTTTGCAAGCAAAATAGCTTCGTTTCAGGCTTTTGTTGCAACAGACAGCAAAGACTGGCACACTCTCTTAAGTCACCCAAGCGATAGCCACTTAAACCAGTTGCTAAAAGAGGGAAAAATCTCTGGCAAACTTCTATTGTCTAAGAAATGTGAAATATGTCAACAAACAAAAATTCAACAACGTCCTCACAACAACAATCTCCCCAAATCACCTTTACCTTTCCATTGATTACATGTCGATACACTAGAAATCACTCCGATCAACCATCAGGGTTATTGCTATGTTCTTGTCATTGTCAATGATTTCAGTAGATTTAATTGCATTTGCTTATTGAAAAAGAAGAGCGAAGCAGAAGGGTATCTGAAGGCGTTTATTAATGAAGTGAGTAATAAGGTAGAAACTGTACCTGCATTTATCCATACCAATAGAGGAGGAGAGTTTGACTCAAACTCTTTTCGGCTTTTTCTACTTGAAAAGGGAATCAGTCTGGAAAGAGGACCAGCCGACTCACCTCAAACCAATGGCATTGCTGAAAGATTCAATCAGACCCTCCTAACCAAGACCCGATGTCTTCTAGCTCAATCAAAGATTCCTATTGAATTATGGAACAAAGCTTCCAAGCACGCCTCTTTGTTGATGAATCATTTGCCCCACAAGGCATTAGGGATGAGAACACCATATGACTTACTAGAAGAATCTGGAAAAACATTGTTGCCAAAGCTGGATTTCAATAAACTAATTCCATTTGGAATCAAGGTCATGGTGCATAAAAAAAACACAGAAAGCAAGTTATCAGTGCAAGGAGTTTCATTAAAAGCACTCACTTTTGAGGATTATTCCGACAGCATGCGTTTCTATGATCCTAACAAAAACATTGTCAGAGTTAGCCGAGACTACCTTATGCCTTGTCCTCACTTTGAAACCAAAGTCAGACAGAATGTTGTGAAGATATTGGTCCCTGTTGTTAAGGATCAAAGAGTACCATTGACGCCAGCAGAATTGCTTGAATTAGAGAGCATGGTAGAGGAAAGAATGGTAACGCCAACAGTACCTCAAAGAGAACAGTTAAGAAATTATGAATATGTTCCGTACTATGATAAGGCACCTAGAGACATTTCAAATAAAATTAGTCGGGAGAATATTATAAATGAAGGAAGAAGACAAACCAAGCGTCCAGAACGACTGATGTTAGCTGACGTAGTTCCTTACAACGAAGCCGTAAACGACAGCATAAGCTCAGAGAAATGGAAGGAAGCCATGAGTCAAGAATTCAACTCATTAATGAGTCATAATACCGGAGTTTTAGTACCCTATCCAACAGGTAACAAAGTAATAGGAGGAATGTGGCGTCTCACAAGAAAACGAAATGAGTATGGAGAAGTTTACAGGTATAAGGCAAGATGGGTAGTACTTGGAAACCATCAAGATCACTTACTTCACTATTTCAATACTTGGGCATCAGTTGGACGAAACAAAAGTTTTAAAATAATGCTTTCGTTAGTTGTAAACTGCTCATTTATACCTTACCAGTTTAATGTTGAAACAGCATTTCTTCATGGTGAGATGGATGCTACTGTGTATGTAAAACAAGTCAAAGGATTTGAAAAGGAAGGGAAGGAATCATGGGTATGGCGTCTTAACAAATCACTATACGGTACAAAGCAAGCACCACGAATGTGGCAGGAAAAACTTGTTGGCATTCTAACAAAGTGCAACATGATGAAGTCAAATTCAGATGATTCAGTTTTTCTCAATCAAGGAAAGACACTCATGCTACATATGCATGTAGACAATGGATTCATAATAGGAAAGCATAATCAAGAAATCATCACTTTCCTCAACAAATTTGGTAGCAGCTTGAATATTAAGTACAAGAAATTTCCTACTCAGCATTTGGGGTATAAATTGGATTGGAAGAAAAACAATATGCTTGAAATAAGTCAGACCGATCTTATAATAAAACTTCTTCATGATCACGATATGAATGACAGTAAAGGTGTTAAGACACCATGCAATGGAAGACTGATTTCTGAGCTAGACAATGAAGGCAAAGTAATTTCTACTAACAACTATCAAAAGGCCATTGGAAGTCTTAATTACTTAGCTCAACACACTAGACCGGACATCATGTTCACAGTGAATCAACTATCCAAATACTCGCTCAAGCCCAATGCCAAACACTGGACAGCAGTCAAACATCTCCTACGATATCTGAAAAATACTATGATGATGACACTACACTACTCTAAGAAAACCAGTGAACCCAACAAGATCCTTGCAGGATGGACTGATGCCAACTATGCGAACAGCAAACAGGACCGAAAATCAATCACAGGGTATGTGACAACTGTGTTTGGAAATCCTATTTCCTGGGTTAGTAAAAAGCAATCTGTCGTAGCTCAATCTACTACAGAGGCCGAATTTATCACTATGAATATATGTGTTAAGCAACTTCGATGGATGTCTTTTTTACTCAATGACCTTGGTATTAATTTGTGTAAACCAACATTGTATAATGATAACTCTGGGGCACTAACAATATCCAAGCAGGCTACATTAAACAACAATATGAAGCACATAGAAGTAAGATATCAATATCTAAGAGAACTTGTACTTAAAAAACAGTTGGATATCGTACAAGTTAGCTCAGAAGATATGATAGCGGATGTACTCACTAAGCCATTAGGTGTGCAAAAGCTGTTAGTAGTCTATCAACAGCTTGGACTCGAGGATCACAGAGGAGTGTTGAGAATTGGTGATCCTATCGAGGTTAGCTGAGAAATTATTTACCAATGAGACCGTAGTACATCGAAATGAGAACTGTTTTGATTTGATTAATACAAGCATTCCCATCTGCAATATCTAAATCTTTAAGGACTATAAATAGGGGCTATGTTGTACCCATTTTACTCTTCATCTCCATTTGTTCTCACATTACATTATCATTTAATATCTTATCTATTTCTTCTAATCTTTCTTATTGATTAATCACTCGTCTAGCAAGGCAGGTTTAATAATAGAGTGCTTTATCATCAAGATATATTAGAAAGAATTTAATTACATTACATTTCAGTTTGGGATTGATTAAGTAAATTATTTGCAGTCTAATTCTATTTCATATGTAACCTATATTAATAATGTTTCTTTTTAGTGTTACTATTACTAGTTTTTTGTAATCATAGCAATTTTAAATCGTCGCAACCTTAACTAATTGCAGTGCTTTGATTAGACTGATAGTAGTTGATTATTACATTATACAACGCAATTGGGTCTTTCTCATTGTTCCTTTTGAGAAACTTTGCATGGTTATTTGTGTTCAGGGACTGACAAATCACACCAGCTGCCTTTTGCCTTTGTTCACAGTATTTAAGATGTAAGTCCCCTCTGTCTTCAGCAGGAGGGGATATATCACTGTCAACATAGTCTAAGAATCCTATGAACAGGAAATAAGCTCGGATGGAGGTATCCCAGTCAGCGTAATTGTTGTCCAAAAGCATGGGAATGCCATTTCTAGCAGCAGCAGATCCGTTTTGCGCTTCTGGGCCCATAACCTATAAGATTGTGACAGCTGAATGATAAGGTATTAGTACCTTTGATTAGAACAAGCAAGGAGGAACAGTGGAGACAACGAGCACACCTAGAGAGGTGTAAGATAAAAAATGGTTAAGAGTCGATGGTATTGCATATCAATAGTTCTGACAGGACCAACCTGAATGATAAGGTATTAATACCTTTGATTAGAACAAGCAAGGAGGAACAGTGGAGATGACGAGCACACCTAGAGAGGTGTAAGATACAAAATGGTTAAGAGTCGATGGGTGAATGGAACAAGTGCCATCGACTCTATTTATGTTGAGAAAAATAACTGACTACATGTTTTAGCTATGCGATAATATTTTTGTATCTACTATCTAAGAGTGCTTTTTGATTTTAGAGGAGGATTCGCCTCTTCTCTTATTGCTTTCTAATATAATATTCAATATTAGTTACGACTGGTTCAGTCTATACACAAAAAGGGTCACAAGAGGACCAGTCAAGTATTTACGACTGGTTAGCAACTTGCCTTCAATACTATATCTGATGGGGCTAAGGTATCTTTGAAAGGAGATAATTAAAGCAATTCGTGCAGTAGCTACTTCTGGAAACGGATAGTCATAATGGCATATACACGGGCTAGTCTGATTGTAGGAAAATCATTTCTTTGACAGTATACCCCCAGCACATAATATTTATCACAGATAATCCGCTCAATTTATTCAAGCTATCTTTCATTCTCAAAATAGTCCATCACCTTCACTCTTGGATTGGCATACATGAACCAATTTATGGTCAGTGAGCTCTGCTCTTCCGTGAGTAAGTTGTGAGCTCTGCCAATAAAATCTCTCCACTTCTTTTCATTCTTTTTGGCTCGTCCAACACCCGCCAGATACATTTCTGTCATATATTGAGGGGTGAGGCCGTTATGCCAGAAAAGAAATATATCTTCGTTCTCCAGCGTGACGACTTGCATCTGTTTACGGTGAGTTTTATGTACGAGTGCGATATCATAAGGTTCCTTTTCCTTGTTGTGCAGGCGTTCAATACGCATAAACGTTTTCATTCTGGAGACGTAATCTTTTTCAAAATATTTGGTTAAAAAGGCACGCTCCGGTGAGACATACCAAGGCAAAACGTGTGGCGCCCGATATAAGTATATTCCTTCTATTTTTTCAAGAAGCTCCAAGGCTTTTTCCTGCGAAACTTCAAGCGTAGGAAGGCCAAAAGAAAGACATTCTCCGATTGAAAAAACCTCGCACAGGTTGAGCCCGTTTCCTTTGTATTGCTCCATATAATCCTTTTTCTCCCACCAACGTCTAATATTTGAGTTTTCATGTAGGTATGCCCATATTTCAATTCTTATGTCAGCTTCTAGGCTACCCATTACTTCTTCCAACACCAATCTTATTTCCTTTTTCTTTTTTTTAATTCTTTTCACCAGTTCCGTGTTCTGATTTGAAGGGTGTAAAGGCTTTGTTATGTCGGGAAATCTCGTGGCAAGGTGAAATATTCTTTCAATGTCTTCTACATCACTTTTCAAGAAATTCGGCGTTTCGAGCAATAAAGCCTTCATTTCTTTCCAATTTTCGACACTTGTGTACTGAAGTATTTGTCGAGAAAGTGTATATAGCCTTTTGTGGGACTCACTGATCTCTTCGAAATCTTTGAGTGTTTCTCTAAGGTTTGTGAATAAGCCTTTTCGGTCCAAAAACCACCTTTCTTTTAACATGTTGAAAAGTTGTACATCGAGGTCGCCTAATGTGAGATTTGGAGTTTCATCCAATACTTTTAAATGTTCTCGAAGTCCCTCCCTGAATTCATCCTCAGAGAATCTATTTATTTCTAATTTAACATCCAAAATTCATTCAGCTCGAAACTAATCAAGACAAGAAAAAAATTGGACTACTCACTCAACTGAAAAGTCGTGGGCAATTTTGGCACGTTTGGATGAATTTGATTTTGTTCTTGCTCACTTGTCCCCGGCTCAAATGCTTCCGCGAAAATATACTTTTCCATGTTCTCCCACTTCAATTCAAGGGCCATTTCGGCCTTTTGCCTTAGAGGTCCAGAAAGTGCTTTCAGATTTACAGGTGACGAATAAAATTGACTCTGCCACAAATCCGGCTGTGGTGAGATTATATAATTTTGAAAAAGACTGATGAGTCAGAAGAGTACTTTTGAAGCCATTAAAAATAAGTCATTGGTATTGGGCTCAACTAATGAGATTTCGGAATCAACAACAAAAGCTGGTTCTGGTAAAGGCCTCATTTTGTTGTGATTCGAATTTACCTGTGAGTAGTGATTCCTGAAAGGTGAATAGAAAATTGAGCACTCGTTTTTTATTACATCATTAGATATTCAAAGTAAGTGAGACCTTGCGTCTTACACATTTCGAGGAGGATCATCAGGGATTAAGGCTGTTTCGCTATGGGAGGATTCCAAAACTCAAATTAGGATCAGCCAACAAGAAAAAAGCAGATTGATTCCGAAAAGCGCAAAGAACAAACACATTCATATCTGAGAGATCAAATTCTTTGGCGCTGGAAGTGTGAGCGTTATCTTGACGTTCCGAATTTCGATTTGTACCTTTTTTCTTGGAGTTTTTCTTTCCCTTTTTTTTTGATGACTTTGGACTTGCTCCTCTGATTACTTCTTGACCTTTTCGCCCTTCCCTTTCAAGGAAATTCGCATCAGTAAGGTGAAAATTAATTCCAATATAATAACGGATTTCTTACTTTTTGGATATGGTGTCTGTTGGTAAATGATCCGAGCCCAATACGTCGGATTCAGACATCGTCAAACCACTATCAAAGTGATTTGAGTTAGATGAATGTTTATGAGTTGAATAAAATTTTGAAGTTCGACGAACTTACTCGGAAGAATTTGGTTCCGATGTAGTTTTATCCTCAGTTGAGCTCATTTCGGATGATTCTTGAGCTTTATTATTACCTTCGATATCAGAAGTCTCTTTATTCGCTTGTTTCATAACGTTTTTTAAACGCAAGGGAAACACCTTCTCTTCAATTTCGTCTACGTTGTTACCTTTACTGGTTTTTGGATTGAATTGAAAGCTTCTTCCTTTTCGTTTCCTTTCAACCTTGGTCCATGTGTATTCCTTTGTAGGCAGAGAATTTTCATTTGATTGAATGGCTGAGGGTTTCCATGGATCTAATTGGCTGTTGAGGCCTCCTGGTAACTTTTCATCTCTCACTCCTCTCTGACCCATCGGATTAAAATGACTCACAGTGTGTTGTGTTTTGGCGATGAAATTTTCATTGGGCTTTAGAAAATTGTTCTGGTGAGGCGATTCCTTGATTTTATTTTTTGCAAGTGTTTGTTTTTTTAATAGCTTCTCTTTCCAGCTAAATGGTTCTGGTGCTATCTTGAGAACGTCATTTAATTCTGTATTTTTAGTAGATTTTGAAGCTGGAATCTGCATGTCACTCTGTTCATGGGGAATATTAAAGTCTAGTTCATCATGTATGAGTTTTGTCGCTGATTTTGCTTTTTTCGGATCCTCTTCCTCATTATACTTTACCGCTTTTCCCTTTTCTAATGGCGATAATTTAAAGTTATCCTTTCCCTCGCCCTTGCCTATGACATCATGAATAGCCAAATTGTCGAGCTCCGAATGAGACCTTGGGTGAAAATATTTCGAAAAGTTGGAAAGGCCGATTCAGCAATATGTTTTCAACTCAAGACTAGGTTTTTTCATTGAACAAATATCTTGACACAGGCACTATTGTTCCTATAAATTTACCAGTGATACTCAAGATTCAAGAATTATATTGCAAAAGTCCACGTACAAGGGAGTTTCCAAAGCATTTGCACTCGTTTTCAGTGGATTTGAAAGGTTGGGAAGATTTTCAGCGCTTTCAGTTCTTTCCCGCTGTGGAACGATTAAGATTGATGAGGTGATGTAAATTAGTTCTTTTGAGAAAGTCAAGGTAAATGTTATATTTTCTTGCGAGTGGAATTTTGCTTACTGATGAGGTACTCCCCAAGTGAAGTGGAGTAATTTCCTTTGTACTTTTGGGTTTCCAGAGCATCTTTTGTCCTAAAGCTGCCTCCGGTTTTGTTTGTTTAATTTGCGTTTCAAAGGATGATACTGGACTGGATTTTCCTGAACGAGTCACTTTGCTGGAATCTATTTCGCTTGTTGTTCTATGGCCTTGGGTCATTCCCAGGGGGTAATATGGCTCAATCATCTTCAATCCAAAAATTTTTAAAAATTGTTCTCCTCTATAGTCGACGAAAGGAATCAAGGGATCTGGATAGATAGGTTTCAAAACCCCAAGAGGAACGTCTGAGAAGGAAGGCTTTCTTGAGGAGCTAGCTGGTGGTACAGGTGAATGGTAAGCATTCGAGCCTTCAGCCTGATGAAGGTTATCAAAATGCTTTGTGCCTTTTGGATAATGTATTGATTGTTCGACAGATCCTTGCTCTAATGGCCTTGAATGAACAGGCCCTGCTGGTGGCAACGGGGCTTTCTGTCGGTTATCGATGTCAGAGCCATCTTCTTTTACGCAAGATTCAGAAATTTGTAGATTTTTGAGCTTTTGCTTGGATTGCCCTTCGCAGGGAGTACCCGGCCTACTTGAAGTCACCAAAGCAGGTTCGGCCTCACACTTCAAGTTCAAATCAGCCGCTGGTTCAAGGTGTGAGAGACTGCAAGTTTCTGGAAGTGAGCTATTGACTTCGTATAGGTAACATAAAAATATAAAGAGCCAGATCGTCGGAAGCATTGCCAGAAACGATACTTGATATCCAAATTAGCCTTTGATGTGGCTTTAGCCGTACTATCTATGAAAGGAGCTTGCTTGGGCCACCTTCCGCTTCCACTTTGAAAACAAGTGAGTCTGGTATTTTTCCCACCTATAAAAACTGCTCTCGGCTTCGCAAGACCTCCTCAGCCAGTACTTTATTTGGTTGGTTCCGACAGAGCGGTCTATGCTTTGTCACGTTGGGAGATGTGCCCCACCCAGGCATCGCTCCGACGTTGTAACTTGAAACTGGAAAGAGGACCACCACCATCATTTTATTGCTCGCTCAAACATCGTCTGTCTTGTTCAGATTCCGAATTGATTTCGCAGGAGCTGTTGTAGCTTTAGTAACAATTAAAAATTGTGGATTCCTGAAGGACTCAGTTATTTTGCCGCAAGTTTTGGACGCAGATTCAATCATCCCTGCCATCTTTTAGTTTGAAATCGATTGTTCCAGTGACTCTCATCCCCCTCATCAAAACTAGCTGCTTACTTTCTATCGAACACTTGCACAATTTCATGCCGCACACTAACTGATGCATTCGCTTCAGATTTTTTGTGATCGCGTCCAATACATCAAAGCTTCGCAGAAAGCCTTTTTACTCCTTCTGAATCTAAAAAGGTTGATAACGTTCAGAAATGAGTAGCTAAAATTTAATTGGTAGCCGTTGAGAAACGAGAAAAAGTAACTGGCAAGTTTGATAATGTGAATACACTTATCACCTTTGAGTACGAAGCAGACAAACACACCTAAGAGTGTAAAAGAGCAGTGAGTACGAAGAATATGAACAGAATGGATGAAGAAGAAAAATACAACTTCTCTAGTGAGAGCTTTCTTATATACATTCTGAACTTGATTATTACATACTTCACTGAGTAGATGAGTTTGCCTTGCTCTTATTGTTAATATAATCATCACTAACAACAATATCACACTCTGATCATGTATCAAAATGTTTTCTTTAATTATAGGTTACTTCATTTTATCATTGCTAAGAGTAATCACAAGTTCTGTTCGTAATAACGCGAACTTTAGATTTGTAACTACTATATATCGAGCAAGGAGACTCGGATAGCTTAGTCTTTATCCAGCTATTCGTTTCTTACTTCTTGAACTCCTTTGTAACTCCCTGTTCCTGACTCACTTACAAATCTATTGAGTCTTTTAGGTTATGGGCCCAGCGCTCTGAAAAGCGTACAAAGACAAACTGGATCAAACAAATAACTCTGAATATTCAAACTCTAAAGAATTTCAATCTCCTCACTCATCCTTCACTTGCAAAATGGAAAATACTTCCACCTCACTCTTCAAAGTTAAAAACATTGAAAAGCTCAATGGTAATAACTTCCTCTCATGGCAAAGGAGCATGATTGCCACTCTAGGCATGAGAAATCTAGAAAGTTTCCTTGAAGAAACAACTATTGAAGATAAAGAAGATGGTGGAATTAAGAGGCAACATCAAACGGTCTATTACTTCATAATTGGCCACTTAGATTCTGAAAACTACAACAAGTTTGTGGTAGATGAAGATAAGCATCCGGGAAGGTTGTGCAAGACCATTAAGGAGCATTATGCATCTACATCGGCTGAAAACGTTGCTACTCATTTTGGAAAGCTGTTCAGAATCAAGTTTCCCTCCTCCTCTTCAGGTCTCTCTGAGGCCATCTCATCCTTTCACTCAACTCTCAAGTTGCTCCATCCCCTATCTCCTCAGCTATTCATGGGGGACATCATGCCCCAAGTTCTAGCCTTTTATGTATTACGCATCCTTCCCAAACCTTGTCGCCATGTATCCACTGCTGTTTTTCATGCGATTAAAAGGAGGTATTCAGAGAGGTTGAACTCGATATTGTTTGTTGTGTTGACAATGGAGATGAATCAAACCTAGCTCTGAAGGTTTCAGCAAAACCCAAGAGACAACTTTGCTCAAAGGGTAAGCACAATCCTTTGGCTCCTCGCTCGGAACAGGAGTGTTTTCAGCTGTATCCAGAAAAATGTGATGCATATCACAGAAGATGCAACAACCATGAAGTAGGGACAGCTCTGAGTGTGTGCAATCTTGCATCAAGTCTTTCCATACTGGATATTGGAACCTCAAATACTATAACTCCTTTTAAGCAACTCTTTCTCCAAACAAGGTCATCTGAAGGAAAGCTTCTAGCTGCAAATGGCTCTGACATAGATGTCTTGGCTGAAGGAACATTTCAGATAGCAACTACTGAGGGCAGTTTAAAAATCTCCAATGCTCTTCTTGTCCCCTCCGCCACCTCCACCCTAATTGCAATGGGACCATTCCTTAATGAAGGTGCTGTTCTAAGGGGTTATACTGGGGGAGCAGACCTATTCAACAAAGAGGGGAAGCTTTTGCTTAAGACTCGGTTCGTAAACAACATCTTAGTCATTGATACTGCAAAGGTAAACTCAACAAACACAGTGTCATAAGAACACCTACTCTTACTACACAAATGACTGGGACATCCAGGGAAAGCAATAGCATCCAAAATGCTTCCCGAGTATGAATTTTTGGGTGAAGACTGAAACTCATGCTTGCGTTAAAAAAGCCATCAATTACCTTTTCCTGGCCAGTTTCCTCTACCATCCAATGTCCTTGAAGTTATCCACATGGATGTCTGTGGACCAATCAATCCAACAACTCAGGGGGTAATCGATACATCTTTCAGATTGTTGATGGGCACAGTCACATGAGATTTACTTATCCAATAAAGTCAAAATCTGACTGTTATCACCATTTTTCTAAATTTTGGAAGATGGCTGAAAATCAAACTGTTCGAAAGATCAAGGCCGTTGTGTCTGATAATGGGGGTGAGTTCATCAACAAAAAATTTTTAAGGCTCTTTGAAAAAAACGGAATAATTCATCTTCCTACAGCACTGTATACCCCCCAACAAAATCTGGTAGCAGAAAGGGCAAATTGGTCTCTGTTGGAAAGAATACGGGTTCTTCTACTAGACCATCAGGTTCCGGAAGAATGGTGGGGTGAGGCATGCTCTATGGCGACTTATCTATTGAATCAAACTCCAGTCTCTTCTCCCAATTTCCAGACCCCCATCAGTAAGTGGGTTACGACTTCTTTACCAAAAGAGAGGCAAACATTGAAGGTCGGTCCAACAGGGGTACTGTGCATGTTTCTAGGGAAAGTTGAGGGGCATCACAACTTTTGGTTATATGATCCTGAGTCAAAAATAATCCTAATCACTCACGATTGCACCTTTAAGGACAGTGAGGCTTTTTGGCCTTTGTACTCCTCATCCTTGCCCTTGCCTTCTCTATATTCTCTCTCTCTCCCATCTGCTCTTTCTCTTCCCGCTGACCTCCCCGTTGAATCCATGTCAGGTGCCTCTGAGCTCATCTCTGATCCGGAGGTAGAAGCACTTCTTGATGAAGGAGAGGGCAAATCTCCTGAGACTGTCATAGTGTGTCCTCCTCAACAAGTCAAAAAGCCCCTACCAAAGGGCTGGACATACAAACTGGTGGCTGAGACTGCTCCCAAAGACATCACCAGTGTGGTATCCATGGAGAATGTTGTCTCTGGGAAATTCTCTAGGCAGCCACAAAATTGGTTTGCTGGGGGGGGGGTAGTTGGCATGGTTCCTTGTTCCTTTGGGGAAGCCATGGCTGCTTTGAAATCAAATGCCTGGCTCAATGCAATTGCGAGGGAGTTTGCCAGCCTTGAACAGAACCAGGTGGTTAAGGAGGTAAGGCAGGAGAAGAATCAACGGTTGTTGGACACCACTTGGGTTTTCCGCGAAAAGATGGATGCTGAAGGAAATGTCACTGAGGAGAAAGCGCATCTCTGTGCAAAGGGGTTTTGTCAGATAGAGGATGTGGACTTTCATGAAACATTTTCTCCTACTGGTTGTTTGGCTACTTTGAGGTTCCTTTTGGGGTAGTGTGCAAGCAACAATTTTGACATTCAGCAGATGGACGTGAAAACTGCCTTCCTTCATGGTGATTTGGATGAGGAAATTTTTATAAAAATTCCTGAGGTGTATACCCCAACAATGGAAGGGGAGGTATGCCTAAAGCTAACCAAATGGCTCTATGGGCTCAAGCAAAGCCCAAGAAACTGGTATTTTTGCATCAAACAATTCTTTACAGAGGCCGGTTTTTGTCCATCAGCTGCTGATCCCTGCTTCTTCATAAAGACAGGTGAGGAACCATGTTTTGTTTTTCTTCACGTCAAAAATGTTGTTATTGGCGGTCAGAACTTACAAAAGTTTAAAAAGGAGATAATATCAACCTTTGAAATGAAGGATTTGGGTGAATTGAAATATGTTTTGGGGATGAAAGTAACCCAAAACAGGTCAATGAGGACTATCTCTCATTCTCAAGAGCTGTACGTTGACAATCTCCTCAAGGACTTTGGCATGCAAGTTTGCAAGCCAGCATCAACTCCTCTTGTTCCCTCCTCAAGGTTGAATCCTATTGGTAATAGAAACGCTGATCCCGCTGGTATCAACTACAGAAGGGCTGTGGGGCTACTAAACTACTTGGTCTTCTGCACTAGGCCCAACATTGCATTCGCAGGATCTTGCTTGGCCCAGTTCCTCAATGCTCCAAGTATTGAACATGAGAACACCTTCAAGCATGTTCTTTGATATTTGAAGGGGACCAAGAGTTGGGGAATCACCTTGGGGAATGTGAGTGATAATTCACTGATTGTGGCATACTGTGATGCAGACTGGGGGTCAAATTACAATTCAATGTTGTTCTCAAGACGCTGTGTGTTCTGTTACAATCTGTTTGTCTGGAAAACGTCAAAACAAGAAGTTGTGGCATCATCATCAATGGAGGCTGAATATCGATCCATATCAAGTTGCTGTCAGGACATCAGCTGGTTGTTGGAGGTAACCAACGGCTTTGGTCTTATGTTGAAAGGCAAGTTACTATGTGACAATCAGGGAGCTCTCTCCCTTCTCAAGAATCCACTGTATCAACATTGAACTCGACATATCAAACTCCGATTGCACTGGTTCAGGGAATCATCTAATGACGGGCGCACCAAGGCCGAGTATGTCAGCACCACCAATATGATGGCTGATATCATGACAAAATCCCTGCCTCATCAAACTCACTCAACTCATTGTGCCTCTCTAGATATTCAAGATGTGCAAGATTGAGCATAAGGGGGTGTTAATATAATCATCACTCACAACAATAGCACACTCTCATCATGTATCAAAATGTTTTCTTTAATTATAGGTTACTTAATTTTGTCATTGCTAAGAGTAATCACAAGTCCCGTTTGTAATAATGCAGACTTTAGATTTGTAACTACTATATCTAGAGCAAGGAGACTTGGATAGCTTAGTCTTTATCCAGCTATTCATTTCTTACTCCTTGAACTCCTTTGTAACTCCCTGTTCCTGACTCACTTAAAAATCAATTGAGTCTTTTAATTATCACCTTCCATGTTGAACTGTAAATTATATGCTCAGCACTGAGTATTAAGTGCTGTTTGACTGAGAACATTGACCAATGTACTCAGCATTGATTTTCGTTGTTGTGAAATTGACCCCCCAATTCAACAGAAGGAGCAGCAGAGGAGCAAACATTCTTTACAAGTGTCAGATGCTTAACACGATGAAGCACTTTACTAAGAAGGTCAGCATGCATTTCTGTGATAGAAACATAAGATAGAGTAAAGACGTTCAAAGCCAATGAAACTTAACATCAATATGCATAATACAAATTGAAAACATTGGATTCTTAGCAAGAGAAATTGATGGTTGATTGTCACCTAAGAGAGAAAATTCAGATGATGAAATAGAAAAGAACATATCAAGTAAAAGTTGTCTAAACCAAACAATTTGTTGTCCGCCTTTGTACCAGTGCTGAATATTTTATTAGATTTATTTTTATAACTAGCAATGAGTAATCACGTGATTTCAATTCGCAATTACAGTGAATGTATAACATTCAATAACAAAATTTAGAAAACTGGGAAGTTGTTGTTGAGCCACTCTTTGAGAAAAGTCAAATGTGTTGAAAATCAAGATCAAAACTAGTTTGATTGACAATCCACCACTCCTACACTAACCAAACGGCACAACACCCAATTGTAAATAGCCCAAACCAAAACCTTTTTGCTGACCAGGAAGATCAAAGCTCAACGCAAATCAATACTTAAGCTCATCCTTCAACCTCAACCAACGACAACACAATTCTTTCTTCTCCATTTTCTTTTCTCTAAAACTTCAACTTCCCTTCTTTATTTTCTCTTTGTTTTCTTTACTTTTGTTTTACTTATACTTTTGGGTTGATTCAGGTACTGTAGAATAGTCAATCTTTGTCAAATATTACTGTGAAAATGGCAGACCTCTCCCAGTCCATGAGCAACTAGAGAGAATCGAGAAATGGTTATTCCCACGCTGCTGCATCAATAACGCAGGGTTAAGATCACACATGAGTTGCAATGGGTATATAATGGGACCACATTTGTCCCCATTATACTAACCAGAATATTATCAGAATTACTCCTCTTTTCTCATTAAATCACCAACAGAACATTTCTTTGTTGCACATGGTTTGTACACAACCGTTGTCACTCGTGGTGGTTGGTTGTCTTGCAAACCTATGAACAAACCTCCAATTTTGCTGACCTTTTATCTTTTCAAATAAGTACTTCCTATCTAGCACCTCTGAGCTGTAAAACAGCACTGTTGTATTGTATAAACCATATTGATAGTAGCTTTATGTAAGGTGTGGATATAAAACTTTGATTAAATATCAAGTACTTTTCCTGTCCTCAAAATTTGTATAAGGTAAAAATCAATTAAAAATAGTAAGAAATATTATTTTTAAGATGAAACACGCTAAACATATTGTTTATAACTTTATTAGTATAAAACAATAATATTATACAGATTTATTGTTTTACCAACAATAAAAATTTATCCAAAAATACTCCACAAGAGATATTTCTTCAAGAGCAATTTCAATTGGAATTAATTGAGCAAAGAACTGCAAGCAATGAATTAAAGAACAAAGTCTTTAAAAAGAATATTAAAGAGAAAACACGCCCAAAAGTGACCAGAGTGAATTTGGAAACAAAGTGACAAAGTTTACAGTGATGAAAGATGCTTTAATTCACTTTTGGGGTGGTTCAGGGGTAAAAATGATTATAAAAGTTACAAACAATGATTATAATGATTTTTTCACGTGGTTAAAGGGTTTAAAATGATTTAATAAAGGTGGTTGGAATCTCTTATTGATTGGTTCAACAATGTTCAAACTAATTATAAAAGGAAAAGATTCTAACATAAGAGAAAAGTGGGGCAAAGAAGACATTCTTTTATAGCCATCAATTTTCTTACTCCAAAAGTGAAATTTACTCTTGTCAGTCGTGAAAAACAGTCTGACAACAGAAAAGCCAATTATGGCATCATTGAACCCTGGTTTAGACCAAAAAAGGCTGGTTTAAGCCATTTTTAGCCATTTTAGACCCTTAAATCAGCCATTACTATAGCAATACCAGGCCTAGAGCCTTCAAAACACGTCAGAATGTGTGTAAGAGGCGTAGAAACCAGTTAAAACTGTTTTTACTATGGTTGTTTTATCTTAAGGGTAGTTTTACCCTCTTGGCAACAGCTAAAACTACCCCAGTTGGTATCAAAACCTCATCATCAATTGAGTCCACAGACCCTGTAACTCAATTCCAGGGGCAAAGTGATGAACTTTTGTGTGGATTTTGACACCACACACCTGTCAGAAAGGATTTTGGGGGTCAAGCTCCCCCTTAGAGTTGGAGTTCCTTTCCCCCCCCAAATTTAATCTTTCCAATTTAATTTTCCTTTAATTCCTCATCATGTATTATACTTATAATTTACATATGTAATTCAATTGAATTGTACAGTACAATACAGTAATAATTGATACCTCATATGTAAATCAAAGTTCACTTATGTAATACACGCGCACCTTTTGACATTTCAATTGAATTCAATTGAAAATACTTCAATTCCTCATAACTTCTAAACTAAACACAACACCTCAATTTTAACACAAATATTGATGGTTAAAGCCACATGTGATTGGAATTAAATTAAAGTTTTGAGGATTTTCAACTTTTGTATTGAAAATACTAAAAACTTAATTTAAGTTTATTTAGAGTTGAGTTACAAGAATTTCACTCAGAGGTGACCCCACCTGATTTTTTATGAGGAATCCAATGGTTAAATAATTTTTATATGCTTATTTATTGGATAGAAAGTTATAATAATTTCTATTTAACTTTTTTCCAAATTTATTTATTTTTTTACAGTTTTGTTAAAATTTCATTTTTACTTAATTTTTTCAAGTATAAATCTAATTTTATAATTCCAAAATTTAATGTAATTTTATTTTTAAATTTTAATTAAATTTTTCATTTTGAATATAATTTTATATTTATATTTTGATTTTTATTTTAATAATATAAATAAATTTATTTTATTGATATTTATATGTTAACTTTGTATTTGTGGTCTTTTGGGTATATGAAATTACCTCTAAGGCTCACACTTTAGGTATGACTAATAACCTAAATCACTCCTTGTTACCTTACTAATGTGATTACTAAAGCGCTGTTTGTTAGTACTATATTTTGTTGAAAGCACAAGTTATTAGCCTCTCATTAGATACACTAGTTGTCCACCTTTAGGTACTTTTTTTTCTCTCCTTTTTTTTATCTACATTATTGATTGCGATGTTAATCCATGTCAGCCTGTGACTCAAAACCAGAGCACAAGCATGACAGCCAAAATACCATAAACCAATGGTATAGCCAAGATACCACCAAAACATGGAACTGAGCCAAATTAGCTCAAAAGGTATCAAAAGAAAGAGGAAACTCACCTCTTTCTGAAAATATAAGTCCCATCACCATAGGACAAGAAATAACAAAGTTATTCCTGCTCAAAGTTATTGCTGAGCATAAACCTTAATTTTCACCTCTCATCTAAAATCTAGAAGGAGAGGCTTAACCCCATCAAATGGGTATTCAAAATGAAGCTCTAAGCCAGGGCTATCTAATGGTGCCAGCCAAACTGAGCTAGCACCAGTATTACTTGAGTTATGGTCAAATTCAGGCCAAATAAGGGTGAACAAAACATTCACCTCTCATCTAACTTTTACAGTTTTAGTGTGAGATACTTAAAGTGGGGTCTTTTTGGAAAGAGCACAATCAGGGCTATCTGGTGGTGCCATCCATTTCCTCATAACTCAACTACAACAGAAGTTATTGGCCAAACAAGCTTAATACAGCTTTTGACCAGACCACGCCAATGTACAAAAATACTTGTACATGGGATAACTTTGTCATATTTAATGATAACAATGTCAAGTTGGGTACCATTGTGTAGAGCCCATACAGGGCTATTCAATGAACCAACTTTGAGCTTGATATCTCAAAAACTGACAGAGTTATGACCATTTTAAGGTCAAAATCCCACCTGCTGTCAGATACAGCCTTACCATGGGATAATATCCCATAACCATGAATATGAGGTGTCAAACAGACGAAGAAGCATGTTTTTACTTCAATACCTCATATGTCAGTCAATACTGGGGTCCCATACAGTTTCTGTACAGCATTCTACACGTCATACACGTCAGAATCAGGCTGTGAGGTCCCCAGATGAAAATTTTCACCCTGTATTGGTGAAAACTGCCCAGATGTGGTTTCAAAACCACATCTGGGCCCAATACAGGGTATACAGGCTGTTTGCAAACCACAAGCCTGTCATAGAGAGTGAAAAATCTTCACTTCCTCTACGTGGAAAGGTCTAGCAGCCTTTCCACCTCAATTTCAGGATAAAAGGAGGGCTTTTCACAGCCAAAACCCTTTCCTCATCCTGCTCTTGAATAACCTACGTAGTAAACTGTCAAAAACAGTTTTACTCTTGGTTAAATAATCAGGTATAATTATAATCTTTAATTATTGTAGACTTTATTATTGTAATCCAACAGATAAAGCCTGCACCCAGGGTTCTCAATAGCGCTCACCACCACTATTTCTTAAATAGTAGAACCCTTTCATTTTATTATAAACCCTTATAAAATCTTTTTAATCATTTTCTGTCGTGTCACATACACAGTTAAAGCTGTAATTAGCCTAGTTATACCTTTATCATAGTATCATCCTGACAATCCAGTTACTTTAGTTTGGTAAAATGTTTAGATTTACAGTGTTGAATAGCTCATGAATCACATCAAGGTGATCAACCATGCCTGAAAAACCATTGACAAGTCAAATATCCCACATTCCAATCCTAGATGGGTGTAACTACAACCTATGGAGCATTACGATGGATGTCGAACTCTCAGCAAGAGGCCTTTGCAAGGTTTGCCATAGAGATGTACCATCAGGCAGTGACCCTTCATCCTTTTCCACATGGAATCAGGCTAATATTGAGGCAGTACAGCTTGTCTTAAGCTGACTACATCAAAAAATTATCACAAGTATTGTAGATGGACTAACAGTAAAAAGCGCTAAAGCACTTTGGTCAAAAATCACAATAGCTTCACAGAACGTGCTAATCGAATGATATTGGACAATGCAAGATGCCTGCTTCTTATGTCAAACCTCCCCAGTGGCTACTGGGAAGAAGCTGTAAGGTTTGACTATGAAACAATAAGTAAAAATTACTAATATTTTGCTTATTGTACTATGAATGTCCTTATAAATGAAATAAATAAGATAAAAATAATTATAATAATAAAGAATCATTATAATTATGGCGTAAAAATAATTATATTATTAATAAAATATAATAATATAATTTATATTATAAAATATAATATAATAAAATAAATATATTAATATAAAATAATTAATATATTTAATAGCACTTTATTATTATTACAAACAAATTATAAAGGCATAAAAAATTGTTTTTTATTAATAAAAAACAATTAATAACAATAATATTACCAATATTCAAGTCATAAATTAATATAAATACTATTTATATTAATTAAAGAATTATTAAAAGAATAATAATAGAGAAAATTATTATAATAAGAGAAAATAACCTACTTTTAATACTTAATATAATAATTTTGAGATAATTTACGCCAAATAATGTAAATACAACTTATACAAATTGTATTTACAAGAAAAAATAGAGAAATTACAAATATTCTTGATTTTTACATGGAAATGAGGTTTTAGAGAGATTTTTAACAAAAACAATTAAATAAATGGTTTAATCACGTCAAATTTGATGATTATGATAAGATGTTCTTTGGTCTTTAATAACATAAAATTTTTATATATAAAGAATAAAGAAATTACCTTTTTTAATTGTATTGATTTAATGTTTTTGATGTGTCTGAGGGGAAAGCAGAGCAGGAAGAGCTCTATTTATAGTAAGTACCTACCACCTAGAGTCCAACAGGCTTCTAGTAGACGTGTACTGATCATATTCACTGGAATTGATCAATATTTTAAGGTTTGGTGATGATTACATCATGATCAAACCTCATTACATCACTATTACGCCATTATTTAGAGTTATCACTATAAATCTAAGTCTGCTGATGTCAAAGGCTTGGAAGAACCCCAAATTTTGTGGATTTTATTAGTGTTTATCATAAACTAATGGTATTCACCAATTTTATCACTTATATGACTGTTAAACTTAATTTAAGGTTACAGTGAGTGATCATAAATGATCAAATTAAGCTTAAACTTTGATCCTTAATAAATTTTAAGATTTACACGCTACAGAAATTCAGAGAGTGAATTCTGATAGCTTGGAATACCCTTATTATTCTGCCAAGAGAATTTCATTACATCATCAAAACTCAATTTTTGATGATTTTTCTTGTAACTCATCTTTTCTGTTGAAATTTAATATTTTAAACTTCAAACTATGATTTCAAGGGGTTATACCTTGAATATTATAATAATAAATACATCATTCTTCACGAATGAACTAGTAGAATCCAATTGTCTACTTATTCTTAAGTTTGGACCACTTTCACAACAAAGTGGTCAACAGCTCTATTGATTTTAATCAATAATTCCTTACAGATTTTAACCTTGTTTATAACATGTGAAATAAACTTCATATCTGTATTCCTACAGTAATTAAGTGATGACTTTTTTTTTGGTTCATCACTCTATCATGCATAATTCAATAGATATTAGCTAAAATCCTTGAATATATGCGTTGACCAAAAAAGTGCATATATTCAGGTTAATTCCTTAAGTATCGGTTTTGAAGCTTAGCTTATTAATTGTTTTATGTGTGGAGTTTTATGGAGAATCCAATGGTACCATTTATTTTACATGTTTTTTCATTGGCGTTTGAAATAAATAAGGATTTGTGTCTTTTATAAGGTATTATTACTTATAACTTATTAAATATTGACTTTACAGATATGCCATAAAAATGGTATATGTGTATTTTACCATGGGAAATTCAATGGTGTAATTTATTTCACATGTTTATTCATTGGCTTTTAATTTAAACCAAGTTTTATACCAATTTGTGGTATTTTTGTAGTTTTAAGGTACTTATTTTTAATGTATAATTATATTAAATATTTCTTGTGACCTTTTTGGGTATGTGGTGATATCTCAAAGGTTCACAGAAGCAGTCAATACCGCCACACACCTTGTCAATATTATTCCAACACCTTCTAGAAATAATCAATCACCGTATTTTCTTTGGACAGGAGATTCCCCAAAGATACAAATGATCAGGACCTTTGGCTGCAAAGTCATATTCCACATTCCCAGACATCAACAAAACTGTAAATTGGCCCCGACTGGTGAAATAGGCATTTTACTTGGATTCACTAATGAATCAGCATATTGTATATTGAAACTTAACGATAAAAAGGTCTATAATAGTAGGCACATCAACTTCTTTGAGAATAGCTTTCCTACTCTAGAAAATTCTGAAGAATCTGATAGCGTGACTTCAAACATTAGCTGGAACAACTTCCTCAAAGAGGAAGGGATTTACTATGACTGCTTGAGGGAAACAGTAGAATCAGAACCCATAAACCAAGATCATTCAGAAGTTGAGTCAGTATTGTCTAACCAAAGCAACATGGAACCAGAGCCACCAGCAAGAAAGAAGAGTAAGATCATAGGCCCAAGACATCCGACTCTAATCAATTCAGATATCAGCAAAACAAACATGCTGCCCTACTCCAGGCGTCCGGCCACTAATCTCACTCATTCTGATCCCTGCACTTACAACGAGGCCTTAAAATCAGAAAATCAGCCACATGGATGGAAGCTGTCAAGAAAGAATTGGAAAATATGAAAAAACTTGATGTATGGGAAGAGGTACCTATCAACGAAGAGTATAAACTCATAGGTACAACCTGGGTTTTCAAAACTAAGCAAAATGAAAAACATGAGATACTTGAGCACAAAGCCAGGTTATGTGCTCAAGGTTTCTCTCAGACACCCAGAAATGATTTCTCCAAGACCTTTGCACCAACTGGTAGACTAAATTCACTTCGAACTCTCATATCCCATGCAGCTTCAACAGGACTAAGGCTTGAACAACTGGACATCAAGAGCATGTTTCTCAATGCCCCCCTAGAAGATAAAGTCTATTTAGCAATCCCACAAGGACTGGATCGCAACAAGAGAAACGTGTGCCTTTGACTGAAAAAAGCCATATACCGATTGCGACAAGCTCCACTAGCATGGTATCGTTGCCCCTCTGACTGGCTGATTGACTGGGGTTTAAAGTTTCCAAAGCCAATTCTTGTGTCTTTCACTACAATGGTGATGAGCCTATATGGCTGTTTATACACATTGATGACATAGGTGTATTCAGGAAGAATCTGACCAAGCTCAAAACGGCAATAGAAACCCAATTCAGTACAAAAATGTTGGTTTTAGCCAATTTGATGTTAGGAATCAAAATCACCCATGAAGCAAATTCAATCACCTTGTCCCAATGTCACTACATTGATGCCCTGCTTGATCTCTGGGGAATGACCAACTGTAAACCAGTGGCAACAGCATTGATTCCAAATACACACTTAGAAGCACCATTGGATCAAGAGAGAGAAGCTTTTCTAGCACTCAATGTCAATTATCAAAGTGCAATAGGTAGTCTCAGCTATCGCAGTACAGCCACAAAGCCCGACCTATCATTCTCCGTCAGTGCTTTGTCCCAATTCTTACAGTCACCGGGTATACAGCACTGGCAAGCCTTTCTACACATACTAAAATATCTTAAAGGTACATGCACCATAGGACTGACTTACTGTAGAGACAATCAAGAACCCCCCACTGCATACTTGGATGCAGATTGGGGAAATTGCAGAGTATCCAGATGCTCAGTCACAGGGTACTTGATCACTATCCACAATAACCTCGTTATTTGGAAAACAAGGAAACAGCCCACTGTCTCATTATCCTCAGCGGAAGCAGAATACAAGGCTTTGACAGACCTTGCATGCAAACGAATGTGGTTCAAACAGTTGTGTAAGGAAATCTCCATCAATACTGAAGACAAGCCAATTGCAGTCCATGAGGATAGCCAAGGCTGAATCGATACAGAAAATTGTTATTGCAATAAAAACTCACAACAAATGAAGCATGTTGATATCCAACTCCATTTTATTAGAGAAGTCATCAGCAGTTCAATAATTCGCCTTATCTACACTCCCACCACTAGCATTTTGGAAGACTTCTTAACAAAAGCTGTCTGTCGACCAGCATTGCAAAAAAAAATTAACTGCCTCAGGTTGTCACGGATGGAAGACAGAGGGGATGTGAAAATGACAGACCTCTCCAAGTCCGTGAGAAACTAGAGAGAATTGAGAAATGGTTATTCCCACGCTGCTGCATCAATAACGCGGGGTTAAGATCACACATGAGTTGCAACAGGTATATAATGGGACCACATTTGTCCCCATTATACTAACCAGAATATTATCAGAATTACTCCTCTTTTCTCATTTAATCACCAACAGAACATTTCTTTGTTGTGCATAGTTTTTACACAACCATTGTCACTCGTGGTGGTTGGTTGTCTTGCAAACCTATGAACAAACCTTCAATTTTGCTGACATTTTATCTTTTCAAATAAGTACTTCCTATCTAGAACCTCTTACCTGTAAAACAGCACTTTTGTATTGTATAAACCATATTGATAGTGACTTTAGGTACAATTAATAACCTAAATCACTCCTTGTTACCTTACTAATGTGATTACTACAGCTCTGGTTTTTAGTACTATATTGTGTTGAAAGCACAAGTGATTAGCCTCTCATTAGATATACTAGTTGTCCACCTTTAGGTACTTTTTTTTCTCTCCTTATTTTTATCTAAATTATTGATTGCAATGTTAATCCAGTTACTTTAGTTTGTTAAAACTTTTAATTACTTCACTTACTAACCTTCCTATTTCGAATCCGGACACCTGTTCTTCTTATTACTGTTGTTGCTGTGCCAATCATCTTAGTCATTAGTTGTCCACCATTTAGGTCTGACTCAGTCATTTTTTTACTCTTATTGTTTACCATAATGTACAGCTTGTTAACATAATAACATCATTGTTTAGTCTTGCATTTTTACAGATTTACAGTCTCAAAGCTCAAGTCCCAAAGTACCTAATGGTGGGCCTCTTCTTAATTACAATAATGGAAAACTCCATCAAAATATCCTCAATTCCCATTCTCAATAACACCAACTATGGAGCATGGAGCGCACAAATTGTTATTATGTTAAGATCGAAGGATCTGCTTCATGTTTGAGAGAACACTCTACCAATAGATGAAACTGTTCCAGTAACTAACAAATAGAACAAAGCAAACTCAGAAGCACACAGCATCATTTCCTCTCAAGTCAACCACCGAGTCTTTATCAAAGTGGTCAAGAAATACTCAAGGGACGCACAGCAACTATGCAATAAATTGGAAGAACAGTACACCTCAAAGAAGGAAATCAACTGGGGTCGGGTTTGGATGCAATGGCTTTGTTTGACATATGATGGGAATCTTCAAAGCTACATCGACAACAGCAGGATGTTGATTATGTCCCTTGAGACTGTAAATATCAACATACCTGCTGAATGTCACTCCTTCACCCTCTAGGGCAAGCTCTCTGGCGATCCCAAAATCCACCAATTCATCAAAGTTCTATCTCTTAATGAAGAACTAATCCAACAGCCTGAATTAGTCTTGGAAAGATTACGAGAATTCCACAAAAATTCTAAAATACAATCATCCAACCATACTTCAACCCCCTTAGCTCTAGTGTCTGAATCAGCACACCTGTACAAAATTACATATTTTTGTACAAACGGCAACCATAACCCCATGTGCACTACTCACACCAAGGAAGTATTCTTTGCTGAAGACCCTCACCTAAGACCTACCCACCATGTCAACAAGAGAAAAAAACACTCCTATCAAAATCCATCTGCTCACCTTTCCACTGCACAAGCCTGGGTTACCGGAGAAATCTTTGATGAAAGACCTGAAGAACTTATTATAGACTGTGGCGCCACACACCACATGTTCAACTCAAGAGGTCTGTTCTCATCTTTTGTCAAGACTCCTCCTATGGCTGTGAGCACTGGCAACTCCACCAGCTCTCTCTTTTCAAAAGGATCAGGAACCATCAGCTTACTGATTAACAACAAAGCATTCATTCTCAAAGAATGCCTTTTTGTTCCAAACCTAAATTGCAATTTAATCAGTCTAATGAGACTATGCAATGGGGACATGAACATCTCTAGATCCAGCTCACACTTCAAGCTCATAATTGGGGAACGAGTTAAGATAAAAGGAAGAATCGCCAATAACCTCATGAGAGTAGAATACTCTCTTCTGGTAGCTCATGTCACCAAAAGCTTGGTTAACCTTTGTCATCAGCATCTTGGTCACCCTGGAAGTCAAGCAATCAAGTCCATGGGACTTCCAGAACATTCAGTAGACTGTTCAATGTGTGATTTGAATAAAATTCATAAAGTGCCTTTTAATCACCATTTTGAACATGTGAACAAGCCACTCGATTGCATTTACATTGACCTAGTTGGACCCGTTTCTCCGCCCTCAGTCTCTGGAAATTGATGCTTCCTTACTATCGTGGATCAAGCCACATCATTCAAGTTAGTTAAGCTTCTCAAGAACAAGTCAGAAGCATTCAAAAAATTCATCATTGCAAAAGCTTACATGGAAAAAATCCAAGACCGAACTCTGAAAAAGCTAGTCTCAGACCAAGGGGGCCAGTTCCTGAATAAGAATTTCAAAGCCTTGGCCGAATTGGAGGGGTTTGTCCATATTTTTTCACCTCCTGAAACTCCTCAACACAATGGGTATGCAGAGTGAGCCAACAGAACCATCCTTGACAAAAAAAGATGCCTCATCAATAGTTCTGGTCTCCCAAACTGTTATTGGGCTGAAGCATTGAATACAGCGGTTTTCTTAAGCAATTTGATTCCCACTCCATCAAGACTCACTCTCAGTCCCTATATTCGATGGAACGCAAATTCTCCTCAAATTATGAAACTCTGTGTTTTTGGAGGTCGTGCCATTGTGTCAATCCCAAGAAGCCATCAAGATTGGAAGCTTGGTCCAGTGGGGGAAACAGGAGTACTTCTCGGTTATGAGAAAAACAATTCCTCTTATTGGGTGTTGCGACTTAGCGATAGAAAAATATCGATCTCAAAGCATGTATGATTTGAGGAGTCTAATCTTCCTTTTGTTCAGCCTTCCTTACCCGCAGACATGTCAAAGGCAACCGGAAATAACAACAATCTTATTGTAGGCGAGATGGATGGAACTCTTCATCCATACTCAGTAGAGGTGGTAGATGAACCCCACCTCACTGAAGTTGTTGAGGCAGAAGCAGTAGATGAATTCTGCTCTGCTGCCCTGATTGCAACTCAAGAAGGGTAGATGAATCCCTGCTTCCTTCAGGGGATCCCAAAACTGCCAGTGAATCTACCACCAATGTGATTTGGTCTCGGGTAAAGGTCATTGGGCCCAGGCATCCAACACTCATCTCAGCAGACATAAGTCAAGAAAATATCTTGACGTACTCTAGGAGACCAAGAACCCTCTTCACTAAAACATTTAGAAGTGCCTTGAAAGGACCTTTGTCTGAGGAATGGTCAAAAGCCATTGAAAAAGAGCTTGGCGCAAAGGTGGATCTCAATGTGTGGGATGTCATAGATCTCAAAGCGGAATTCAAGCTTGTAGGGACAACATGGGTCTTTTGGGTTAAAACTAACCCTCTGAAGGAGGTCATTGAATACAAGGCACAGTTGTGTGCACAAGGGTTTTCTCAGACTCCCAGCATGTACTTTGGCAAAACCTATGCTCCGACAGGGAGGCTTAATTCCCTGAGGTGCCTGATCCCTCATGCAGTTTTGAATGACCCTTCTTTTCATCAAGTAGATGTCAAGTCGGCCTCATTGAATGCCCCCCTCACTAAGATTGTCTACTTATCAATACCTCAGGGCTTAGACGTTGACAAGAGGAAGTATTGCCTTCATTTAAAGAATATTTATGGCTTAAAACAAGCCCCATTTTCCTGGTACAATAGTCTGAAAGCCTGGCTAACTGAAGTGGGGTTCTCTGTCTGTATCTCTGACCCATGTGTGTTCTTTTGAGCTGGGACTCTCCTATATGGCTCTATGTTCATGTTGATGACATAGCCATCTTCAGCAAGGATGTCTCAACCTTCAAAGGTGAGCTGAAAGCCAAGTTTGACATCAAAGATATTGGTGTTTCATATCTAATCCTTGGTATCAAGGTATCTTCTCTCCCTAGTTGCATCTCTCTTGATCAGGGGCGTTTCATAGAGTCTTTCTGGAGCTCTATGGAATGAATGACAGCAAGAAAATGGCTACGCCATTACTGCCTAACACTCATTTTCTGGAAGAATCCGGGGATGAGGTGGTCAAATTTAACGCGCTTGGGGTCAACTATCGAAGCGCGGTAGGAAGCATGAATTATCTCAGTACCAGCACAAGGCCAGACATCTCCCATGCTGTCAGTAGCCTTTCTCAGTTTCTGGAGAGACCTGGATACTCTCATTGGAAAGCTTTTCTTCATGTTCTGCAGTATCTTAAGGGAACATCTGATGTGGGGCTGGTATACTCCAAATCATCCTTGAGCGGCATAGAAGCATACAGTGACGCAGACTGGGGAAACTGTGTAGGTACTCAAAGGTCGGTCACTGGATTTTTGGCCACCTTTAATGGCACTCTTGTGCTCTAGAAACCAGAAAGCAACCCTCAGTTTCCATCTCATCGGCTGAGGTGGAATACAAAGCGGTATGTGACCTGGCTTCAGAATTGCTCTGGCTCAAGCAATGTGGTCTGCTTGGGGAGGCATCCCCCATTCCAATTTATGAAGACAATCAAGGGTGAATAAGAACCATCAATGGTGATTGTAATTTAAACAATAAGCGAATGAAGCATGTTGACATGCAGCTTCATTTTGTTAAGGCAGCTGTACGAAATGGTGTTTTCAGACTTATCTACACCCCAACTAATCATATGCTCACCAATTTCTTGATGAAGTCAGTCATTAATCCTGTGTTGGTTCGTTCTCTTCAATCTTTAGGCGTGCTTAGTCTAGGAGTGAGGGGGAATGTTGAGAATCAAGATCAAAACTAGTTTGATTGACAATCCACCACTCCTACACTAACCAAATGCCACAAAACCTGATTGTAAATAGCCCAAACCAAAAACTTTTTGCCGAACAGAAAGATCAAAGCTGGACTCAAATCAATACTTAAGCTCATCCTTCAACCTCAACCAATGATGACACAATTCTTTCTTCTCCATTTTCTTTTCTCTAAAACTTCAACTTTCCTTCTTTATTTTCTCTTTGTTTTCTTTACTCTTGTTTTACTTATACTGTTGTGTTGATTCAGATGCTGTAGAATAGTCAATCTTTGTCAAATATTACTTCACTTACTAACCTTCCTATTTCAAATCCAGACACCTGTTCTTATTATTACTGTTGTTGCTGTGCCAATCATCTTAGTCATTAGTTGTCCACCATTTAGGTATGACTCAGTCATTGTTTTACTCTTATTGTTTACCATAATGTACAGCTTGTTAACGTAATAACATCATTGTTTAGTCTTGCATTTTTACAAAATGGGAAATAGTCCTTGACCCAAGCAATGCCCTTGTGGGCGATTTAAGATGACCACTGTGCAAAAATACACCTTCCACAGATGCAGATGATAATGGTATTGACAAGTATTTTCATGCAATTCTCCCAAGTTTTGGATAATGGCCATTGAGAATCTGAGGCTTTAATTTCAAGTCAGAATATTTACACTAAATTGAGGAACTTGGATCACTCACTTTCCAATAATCAACTATTTGTTCACCTTTGACCATCGGATTCAAATTTTGTATGTATGTGCCTACTTCATCATATTGTGAATTGATATTATCATAGCTTGCTTCAATGGGAATCGTATGAAGATATTTAAGCAGATCAAAACTTTCAGTATTGCTCATTTTGTTGGATGGTAATTTGGGATCATTATGCCGATCTTCAGTGTTAATGCGTGCATTTAAAGTAGCACACTCATTGCAAAATTTATCAATGATTTGTTTTGATTGGGCCAACAGGATTGCAAGTTGTTTAAATATTGACTCTCGATATTTTGTATTTAGAAACGCAGCAAATAATGAATTGTCATTTTGTAATTTGATTTTGTAATACTTATTTAGCTTTGAATAGGCTGCTTCACATGCCTGTCTCCAAGAGTGCGGGCTGACATTTGCATAATGTTGAAGACAATTCAAAATGACCTGATAAGAAGGAAGAATCAAATGTTTTGTGGGGGCATTTGATCGAAAAATATTAAATGTTTTTTCAAACATAGATAATATTGGCTCCATATATTCCATGGCACACCAAGCTTCTTCAGATAATTGGTATTTGATCATTTGAGGTGAACTGGTATATATTTGAATGGAAAGTTTAAGTTGATGTGCCCTTTGGATCTGCTTGAGAAAATAGTTCCATCTTGTCATTGGAATGTTGATAGGTAATAATTTCGGATCCCTGATTTTATTCCAAGCTTGTATATACTGTTTTGGTTGCTTCACTAAACCTTGTATTTGTGAGAAAAGATCCCTCAGTTGTTGAACAATGGTTCTTTCACCTTTTTAATCACACCAAAAAAATAAATTAATATTGAGAATTCAAAATATATTTTGATCATAAATATATATTTACCTGGTGGCCAGCTTGCGGGACCCAATTCTATTTGATCTTCGATTTGGGAACCCATAAGAACTTGATTATTGATTAACTGTAACTCACTCAATTTATCTTGGGTTTCAAGACTTGCTTGATTCAAACGTTGGGCCCTCTCCTTTCTTGGCACTTCACCCGACTGCTTCTGAACTTGTTTAATGCTCGCTTTTGAGAGGAAACAAATAATATGGATCAGTACTGCAATATGATCTACTAAATATGAATTAACCTTTGAGATTTTTTGTAGTCAGGGTTATTTCATTATTGCTGTCTTCAATTGGAGCCTTATTGATGACCAAATATTCATGAAAAAATTCATAATCCTCATCTGAGAGTTCTCCCATGTAGTTCAAAAAATCTTTCAAAACCAAATTGAGAATGTGACATGCACAACAATGATATTGATCATCTTTGTCCCAGGCTATATTGATGCCTGAAAACTTATTTTGCAATTGGGTCATCATTGCCATGTTATTTGCAGCATTATCACCAGTTGACGAGTATAATTGCTTTATCATACCCCTCTTGCCTAGAGATTCCCAAATGGTCCAGGCCAATGCCATTCCCATGTGCAGACCATTCATGGTCTGAAAAAATTAGGGGAGTTATATATTAAATTATAAAAACAAAGTGTGATACAAATAAGACTCAAAATGACTTGCCTCAAAAGAAACCAATGACCTACAAAGCATAAAATCTAATGGATTAATCCATTGCACTACTATTCCCAAATAGCTTTTGCTTTGATCTTTTGTTGTCCAAAAATCAATGGCGCCACATATTGAAGTATCAACAGTTAATGCTTTCACTTCATTGATTAACTTCTCTTTGCCTTCATAGTATAATTGGGTGGCCATTGTGGCCAGAATGTGTCGTCGAGGTCATTGAAAATTTTGTGCTAATCGCTTCAAAACATTTTGGAACCTTGGAATTTCAAAGATTTAAAAGGAAACCTGTATGGCCACTAAGGCTTTCACCAATTCCTTAAGAATGACTTCTTGTTCTTTGGCTGCTAAACGCAGACCCAAATTCAGATCGATGGAGCCAGGAGCTTTGTTTTCCCAAGTGTTGAATCGTCCACAACATCTGAATTGATGTTTGTTGAGGTTCAACGTGTGAAAACCAATAATAGTTAACTTGACACTAATGTTCAAATAAAGAAAATCGCTTAGTACATAATGAAGTGAATATAAGAGAATTGAAAATAATATTGATAAACTTTCCTACAGTGATGGCACTTATAAGTAAACCAAAAGTTCCCTTTAGACTCCATCCATTCACCTACGGATGAAATTTTTTAATAATTTGGCAGAAAAGTTAAATCAAGCCAAGTTCCTATTAAGTTGAAATATTTTCAAAAAAAAACACCTCAAGATAATCATAAACGTTAGATCTAATGCGATGGCGCTTAGTTGTAGCATTCTTGGGGGCCGATTGTTGATTTAGTCATCTTCAAAGGGTTTGAATGCGTCATATTCTTCATATTCAGGGGTTGTTTCTGGATTGAAATCCATTACAAATAAAAGTTTGACCTTGAAGTTTCTGACAGATTGCAAACGTAGATAAAATGAAGAATCCAGAAGAGTAACCCAATGGGAAAAAAAGGATTTAAGATGATCGATGTGAGAGATTGAAATGAAATTGTTGTAATGTAAACAATCAGTCATGCAAGCCATAATTGATGATTTAAATAGTCGATTCATGGGGATGAGTTTTAAGAAATATGTTTTCATCTTTCTCATAGTAAAGAAATGAGAATTAATAATAAGTTTGAACACAAAAAAAAGAAAAAATATTAAATGTTTGAATGAAATGACATGACACATGAATTAATGATTCTGGGTTGGTTCGCTTGGTACTTGTAATGTGATTGGTCAGTTTCAGTAGGTAGCTAAAGAAAAATAAATCACGTGGTAAATATTAAGTCCAGTGGGAATAAACTGGTAAATCAGTTTATTCAAACTGCACAGAGTAACCAATGGGACAGCCTTGCTTCGTACAACCCTTTGTATTCAGAATTGGTGGAGGAAGACAAGACAGATTATTGCCTTCTTGATTTCCAATGGATGAGATTTCTGCCAAGAAATACTGAAAGTCCTGTATGTGATCGCCTAGTGGAAGGACAGTTAGCATAACTTGCATCGGCATAGGTATGATGAAGGGTAAGTCCAAGCTTTTGAGTGCCAAAAAGATATTGAAGAAGCCACTTGAAAGCCCGCCAATGCTGAATTCCTGACTTTTCAAAGTGCTGTGATAAAAGTGAGACTGGAAATGCAAAATCAGGCCTAGTTGAGATGGCCAAATAGTTGATAAGGCTGACAACAAGCCGATAATTAAAATTAAGAGCCAGAAAAGAGAAATGATCTTCATCATTTGCAGTAGAAAGACAGACACCATGATCCAATGGAGTTGAAACAGAATGTGCATTCTACATTCCAAACTCAACAAGAATTTTTGAATAATATTTGCTTGAGAAAAACGTAAACAGTCTGAGGAATGCACATTCTTGATTACAATAATGTGTTGTAATTCACCCAAGTTTTCCATCTTGTAACGTTGACCAAAAAGCTTCTTGAAGCTCGAAATATTGGGACTAACAATAGTCATTTCATCTACATGAAAATGAACAAGACAAGGCCAGTCCTTGCTTTTTGAAATAAACAGACAAGCATCCACAGCAGAAGGAGTAAAATGTATACTTTTGAAAAATGATACCAGTTCTTGATACCAGAAGTATGGAGATTGTTTTAATCCATAAATGGACTTCTTTGGTCAATAAAAGTTTCTGGGAGGTAACTCTCATCCAGCAGGAGGCCTAAGATCAACGTCTTCAATGAGAGTACTATTTAAAAATGCAGTCTTGGCATCCATATGATGAATTCTCCAATAATTCATAACTCCAAAAGATAGGATTATTCGCAATGTTGCCATTGCGCCAGTTGGAGCATAAGTGTCACCATATTCAAGTCCTGGAATCTGAGAGCAACCTTGAGCACAAAGACAAGCTTTGTGTTTCACCAAATTACTGTCACCATCAAAAACCCTCTTGAAGACCCACACGGTGTTGAGTAGATAAATTTTGGAAGGAGGAGAAACCACCTCCCACACATCCTTTGCCTCCAGCAATTGTTTCTCAGCTTATATTGCCAAAGGCCAGTGTTGAGAGTCAGCCAAATTAAATGCTTGTCAATAGGTTTTGGGAGGAACATCAGGGAGAGCCAAAGAAAACAATTTTGAATAAGGCTGATTGATCACATAAATATTCTGGTTAAGCTTGTCAACAATATGATTCACAAAAGGTGGTTTTGTTTGTTTTTGCTTGTATTCCACAATATTTTCCAAAGAAATGGAAGAAGAAATGTCATTGGTAGCTTTTTTGATGAAGAGGTTGAAGAACTATATCCGACCCAGGTTTCCACACAAGAGGAGAAGACTCTTCAGTCAAAGAAACAACAGTAGAAGGGGAGGAGGGAGGAACAGCCAAAGGTGCTGACATATCCATCTCATTTGGAGTGTTTAAAGAGGGTTCAGCAGGTGCACCAGAGAAGGAATTGCTGGTTAAAGAAGGAACCACAGATGAAGGTCACCAATGAAAGGTGGCAATGAATTAAAGAATGTGTGACCAGGAAATGTAGTTTCATGAAAAATAACATCATGACTATACTTTATTGAAATATTTTGCAAAAGAACCCTCCAGTGTTTCTGCCCAAACTGATACCCAAGAAGAATTCCAGGAGATGAAGTATCTGTAAACTTCCCAGTACACTGTTCATTAGGAATATTGATGAATACTTGACACCCAAAAAATCAAAGACATGCATAGTCAAAAGGATTATGGTGCCACAAGGTGTAAGCAGGAAATTCATTTCATCAAAGAGGTAAAATATTCTCATAGAAAACAGCAGTGACAACAGCCTCTCCCCAAAGAGTATTAGGGAGTTTGACATTCTTAGGAAGAGCTTGTGCTTTATCAGCAGTGGAACAATTCACCCTTTCAGAAACTGGATTCTGCTGAGGAGTATATGTCACAGTATCATGAGGGAGAATGCCATGAGTACAAAAGAAGTTTTGAAACAGTTGGATGTGAATTCATCACCATTATCCATCACAACATTGATGGGATAGGTTTTGAATTTTAAATACACTTGTAAAAAAACTTTGGACATATTTGAAGGCTTCATGTTTCAATTTTAAAAGATAAACCTGTTTATAAGAAGTGAACGTATTGGTGATTTTGGAATAATACTGTGCACCCCCTAATGTTGATGGGGAGATCCTACCACTCAAGTCCATATGAATATACTCCAGAGGTTTAAGTGCTTTTGGAAATATAGCAGAATAAGGATTTCAATGGAATTTAGACAAAGCACAATCTTCACAACTTATTGAGTTGGTTTTAATTTTAAACAGTCGGTAAGGTATCTCAATGCTGGGATGAATGCCTCTAGCATGCAGAAGCTCAGGATCAACAACACATGGAATATATGTGGATATTATTGATTTTTTTTGCTTGATGATAAGTTGTCTATTAACATAAAAGATTTTGTTGAAAACTTTACCTTTTAATTGAAGTCTGCCTTGACGATGAAATTTGAAACAATTTTGATTATTCATTTTAAATTTGAAACCATCATTACATAATTTTCCAACACAGATAAGTGTGACTGTGAGTGAAGGAACATGAAAACAGTGAATATTGGTGTAAATTCCATTTGATAGAATGGAAATCAATACTCTTTCAGCTATCTGAGCTTGTTTTCCATTGGCTACTGTTATTGTAGAATGAAGCACTTCATAATCACAGAAAAGTGATTTTAAAGAGGTCATATGATGAGAACAACCACTAACAGAAATAATTCCATTAACCAAAGAAATAGCATTAAAGGGAAAATGAAAAGTTGGAGAATCTTCTTTGATGGCTTTATTGACTTTGATGTACTTTTTTTTTAATTCGTGACATTCAGAAGTAGAATGCTTTTGGTTTTGGATTATGTTGTCCATTAGTGCATTTAGGATATGTCTTATTCTTTGATTTTTGTTTTTGTTGATTGTTGGAATAATTTTGATTTTGAGTAACAAACGCCTGCTCTTCCTTGATCTCAACAGATTCTGAGAAATTCATTTGACACCTTTCAAGATATTCAACGAGTTTCAGTATATCAAGTGGTCATTGTTATTGTAAAATTTCTTTGGTGTAATTATATGTTGTAATCAGCTTACTAACAATGATTTAAGCCATAAGAGATTCTTTAATGTCTCCAGGAGTTCCAATAACAATACCAATCGAAGCTACTTTTCCAAGAAGTTGAGTGATATTTGTGATAAATTGCTCAATATTGCCTTCTTGTTTGAATGCTTAAGCTTCAAGAAGTACTATCGCTTTATTTTCCACATATTTTCAAGTAAAATGTGTTGATAGCTTGTGCCAAACACAATATGGATTTCCTTCATAGATTATTGAAAGAAATCTTTGAAAATTTAAAATTCCCATACTTCCAATTAAAATACCTTCTGTTTTTTGTCTTTTTCAAAAAAACTCAGCTTGTTTAGCAGTGTCCTGAAGTGGTTCTGGATTTGAAAGAATACATTCTAGAAGATCCAGTTCCATAAGATATGCTTGTATTTGAATCTTCCATTGCATGGAATTTGAGTTTTTCAATTAAGGAATATTTCCTTGTGGCAAAATTTGGTTGGACATTGTTGACTATTTTCTTTTGCGTCCTCTGGGCCCATAACCTGAGAAACGAGACAAACACACCTGGAAAGTGTGATAATGTGAATACACTTATCACCTTTGAGTACTAAGCAGACAAACACACCTAAGAGTGTGAAAGGGCAGTGAGTACAAAGAATATAAACAGAATGGATGAAGAAGAAAAATAAAACTTCTCTAGTGAGCGCTTTCTTATATACATTCTGAACTTGATTATTACATACTTCACTGAGTATATGAGTTTTCCTTGCTCTCATTACCTGCCATGTCAAATTGTAAATTATATTCTCAGCACTGAGTATCAAGTGTGTAAGGTTTGGATATGAAACTTTGATTTAAAATCAAGCACTTTTCCTGTCCTCAAAATTTGTATAAGGTAAGAATAAATTAAAAATAGTAAAGAATATTATTTTTAAGAGAAAACATGCCAAAATTATTGTTTATAACTTTTTTAGTATAAAACAATAATATTATAAAGATTTATTGTTTTACCAACAATAAAAGTTTATCCAAAAATACGCTACAAGAGATATTTAAGGCTACAAAAGAAATTTCTTCAAGAGCAATTTCAATTGGAATTAATTGAAAAAAGAACTGCAAGCAATTAATTAAAGAACAGAGTCTTTAAAAAGAATTTTAAAGAGAAAACACGCCCAAAAGTGACCAGAGTGAATTTGGAAACAAAGTGACAAAGTTTACAGTGATGAAAGATGCTTTAATTCACTTTTGGGGTGGTTCAGGGGTAAAAATGATTATAAAAGTTACAAACAATGATTATAATAATTTTTTCACCTGTTTAAAAGGTTTAAAATGATTTAATAAAGATGGTTGGAATCCTTTATTGATTGGTTTAACAATGTTTAAACTAATTATAAAAGGAAAAGATTCTAAAATGAAGAGAAAAGTGGGGCAAAGAAGACATTCTTTTATAGCCATCAATTTTCTTACTCCAAAAGTAAAATTTACTCTTGTCAGTCGTGAAAAACAGTCTGAAAACGGAAAAGCCAATTATGGCATCATTGAACCATGATTTAGACCAAAAAGCGCCGGTTTAAGCCATTTTTAGCCATTTTAGACCCTTAAATCAGCCATTACTATAGCAATACCTGGTCTAGAGCCTTCAAAACAAGTCAGAATGTGTGTAAGAGGCGTAGAAACCAGTTAAAACTGTTTTTACTATGATTTTTTTATCTTAAGGGTAGTTTTACCCTCTTGGCAACAGCTAAAACTACCCCAGTTGGTATCAAAACCTCATCATCAATTGAGTCCACAGACCCTGTAACTCAATTCCAGGCCAAAAGTGATGAGCTTTTGCGTGAATTTTGACACCACACGCCTGTCAGCAAGGATTTTGGGGGTCTAGCTCCCCCTTAGAGCTGGAGTTCCTTTCCCCCCCCAAATTTATTTTTCCTTTAATTCCTCATCATGTATTATACTTATAATTTACATATGTATTTCAATTGAACTGTACAGTAAAATACAGTAATAATTGATACCTCATATGTAAATCAAAGTTCACCTATGTAATACACGCGCACATTTGGACATTTCAATTGAATTCAATTGAAAATACTTCAATTCCTCATAACTTCTAAACTAAACACAACATCTCAATTTTAACACAAAAATTGATGGTTAACACCACATGTGGTGTGAATCAAATTAAACGTTTGAGGATTTTCAACTTTTGTATTGAAAAATACTAAAAACTTAATTTAAGCTTATTTAGAGTTGAGTTACAAGGATTTCACTCAGAGGTGACCCCACCTGATTTGCTATGGGGAATCCAATGGTGAAATAATTTTTATATGTTTATTTATTGGATAAAAAGTTATAATAATTTTTATTTAACTTTTTTCCAAATTTATTTATTTTTTTACAATTTTGTTAAAATTTCATTTTTACTTAATTTTTTCAAGTATAAATGTAATTTTTTAATTCCAAAATTTAATGTAATTTTATTTTTAAATTGTAATTAATTTTTTCTATTTTGAATATAATTTTATATTTATATTTTAATTTTTATTTTAATAAATAAATTTATTTCATTTATATTTATATGTTAATTTTGTATTTGTGGTCTTCTGGGTATATGAAATTACCTCTAAGGCTCACAAAGTGCTGTTCAACTGAGAAAATTGACCAATGTACTCAGCATTGATTTTTGTTGTTGCACAATTTCCGTGAGAATTTTTTATCTTATTTTTTACTGCCAAATAAATTAAATACACAATGTGGTTCTAATTTTCACTTCAAACTTTGACTTATAAAAGATTATTGAATAATAAGGTATCACTACCTTGAATATAAATGACAGAAACAACCAACAACAGGATTACAGCTGATGGTGTAAGGTGAAGAATGATAAAAGTAGGGGAGGGACAATTGAAAAACTCATTGACTCTATCTAAGATTGTGAAAGAAACTATTTATGTTCAGGAAAATGAATATTCAATTTCTTATTCTTTAATAAAATTGAATTACTTCTACTTGTGTATTTACAACTATTTCAACAAGAACCTCTTTTTATACAAAATACAATACAACGGGGGGAAATTTTCTTTTGTTGGTATCAATAATTTCTTATTGATAATCAGCCAACTTGTTAGCTGAGGGTATTTCCTTTTTCCTTTATATACATAATCCATTTTACTTTTTTGTTTGATTCTCTTTTTATTAACCAAACTAGCTTCTTTACCAATTGTCTTTTTTATTATTTTGTCTATTAGCTTTAAATAGTTCTTCATCTTCTCATTATTCTTATTGATGCATTTGGATATTTCTTCCTTATCAATTGTTCCTTCAACACACCCCCTTGCTTTATAATGGAATATATTTGAGACGGCAATGTTTGCATTTATTTTTTTATAGTGTACTATATCAATTAACACCATCAGCTGATTAAACTCAATGTTTTTAATTTTATCTAGTGCTTTAGTCAAACCATCGGCTATCAATTCACTTGTTGGCAAATATAATAAGCTTATTTCCTTGTTTTCTATTACCACTCATATACTATTATAGTGTGCGTCTATATGTTTTGTTTGGGAGTGATAAATGGAATTTTTGGTTGATCAATTGCTCCTTAGTTGTAATTATAAATTGTTATACATTCAGAGTCTTCATGTAGTATTTCGGACTGGAGTAATGACAAACATTTTGCTTCTTGGAATGCAGATAAGAATTTTTGGAATTGGGCTTCAGTTGATGATACATTGACAGCTCCAAGTTTCTTACTCTTCCAACTAATAATACGTCTGGAAAATAAGAACAAGTATCCTGACCATAATATTCTATTCAAGTCTTCTGACCAACTTGAATCTGAATAACCTGTAATGTAATCTTCTCCATCTCTTGAGTAGCATATTCCTAAGGTTCTTGTTCCTTTTAAATACCGTAAGACCCGCTTAAAAGAAGTCTAATGTAATAAACAAGGCTTTTCTAAAAATTGAGATAGAATTCCAACTGTGTATGCAATATCTGGGTGAGTATATTATGCTAAATAATATAAAGATCCTACTGCTGATAAATAGTCTTATTTTTTATTATTAAATTCTTTGTGTTCTGCGTCTGTTGCTTTTTCTAACTTGATATTACTCTGAAAAGGCTTTGGTGTGATTTTGCAATTTTCCATATTATATTTTTTTAATATGTTATCTATGAAGTGAGTTTGATCCAACACTATTCCATTATTTTTTTGATGATTTATATTCCTACCACATGACTCTCTAGTCCAAGATCTTTGATTTTGTAGTCATTATTTGATTTTTTTTATAGTTTTGTTGGCTTCTTCTCCAACAAGAATGATGTAATCAACCCATGAAAAAAGTATTGTCTTTCTATCTATAAATAACCATGGATCTGCATTGCTAATACAAAAACCATTTTCAAGTAACCAGGATGATAGGCTATTATACCAACTACGAGCTGCTTGTTTCAAGCCATAGAACGACTTCCTTAATTTTAAAACATACTTTTTTGTATTTTATATTAAAGGTATTGTTTTTGGGTGATCAAAAATTAATGGTTTTGTTTCTTTTATACATTCAATAAGTCCATCTGGTATTGTGGTGTAGAATGCTTCATCTTCAGTTAGTCTTAAATTAAGGTAAGCTGTTGAAAAGTAATCTTGTCTTATTTCTTGATTTGATTTAACTGCATGACTGATTAAGAACCTTAGTGTTGACATTCTTCCAGTAGGTGAGAATTTTTCTTGATAATCAATTCCTTCTTTTTTTTAAATCCTCTTGCTACGCATCTGGATTTATATTGACCTATTATCCCTTTCTCATTAAATTTCTTTTTGAATACCCAACGAGAATTAATCAATGTTTTATTTCTAGGTATATCCTTCTTTTCAAAAACTTGGAAGACTTCTTCTTTGGCGATTGCGTCTAATTCAGCAAAGTAAGCTTCTTCCCATTTTAACCAGTCAGATTTTTTTTTGCTTCAATTATATTATTTGGAACTGTTTCTTTAATAGAGTTGACAGTATTAAGAGAAATGTTGTGTATTTTATTATCTAGCTCTTCTTCTACTATACTGAAATGGCCATGCCTTATGGTTTTCTGTTGTAGGATATTTTTCTCTGAAATGGTTGAGTTAATGTTTTTAGTTGGTTGTTCATAGCTACATTCCCATCTTGGTCTTCTCATTATCGCCCCCTCATTACCAAAACCATTTCCAACAATACTTCGTTGTTCATCAACTTTTGAAATCATGATATCATCAGTAATAGCTACTTCATTATTACACTCATCTTCAAGATTTGTCTGTTCCAAGCTTATGAGGCTAATGGCCTCATCGACGACCCATACTGAACTTTCTTCTTTTTGTTCTAATACTTTTTCCTTGTAAGGCATTATTTCTTTGTCAAACCTTACATCCCTGCTTTTAATCACTCTACCATTACCCATCAAGATTCTGTAGACACGCAACTCCTGCTCTTATCCTATCAAAACGCCTTTCTCTTCCCTATTGTCCAACTTCTTTTTATAAGTATTTACAGCAACAAATGCCTGACAACCAAAACACTTGATATGCTTCAGATTTGGTGCTTTCCCTAATAGACTTCTGTAAGCGCTTTTTCCATTCTTATTTATTCTCACATATTTCTCCTCACATATCTTTTGGCAGTCCTGATCCAATTTGCATAGATCAGGCTTTGTTCATTAGGGCTCTATTAAATCTTTCAACAATTCTGTTGTGCTGTGGAGTATATGGAGTAGTAGATATGGGAATTATTCCTTTTTCTGAGCAGAACCTTTTGACTTTTTTACTTAAAAACTCTTTTCCCCCATCACCAATAATTGTTTTTACATTCCTTTCTGTTATATTCTATGTGTTCCGGATTATCTCCATTAGGTGATCAGCTGCATCACCTTTGTTTTCTAACAATCATACCCAAGAGAACCTTGTGCCATTATCAACCACAACCAGTACATAACTATCCCCTCCTCTTGATTTTGGGGATATTGGACCCATTAAATAAACCAATATCTCAACCAAGGGTTCATCTGTGTGATTAATTACTTTTCTGAAAGAATTTTTAATGCCGTTTCCCAGCTTGCATGCTTCAAAATCACCCGATTTCCCATAGCACCCTAATTTATCGCGTTCACTTATAAATGACTCTTTATGGTTGAATTGTAAGTGCAGCAAACCATTCCTAATTTCTCCATCTAATATGACCTTATTATTCTTCTCAATACTGAAAGTGTTGCTGCTTTCCTTCTTCAAGTCTCCTCCTTTTTTCCATATTTTCAACAAAGAAACCAAATTATACGGTAAACTCGGTACTAATAGTACATTAGTAAAAGTTATAATTTTATTATTACCCTTTTTTCTAACAGTCCCTCTTCTTTTGATTGGGGTTTTCAACCCTTCTTGTCCTAATTGTACTCCACCACTTGCATCTTCTAGGTTCATGAAATCACTTTTATCTGTGAAAATGTGGTCATTAGCTCCTGAATCCAGGATGGTTTTATTCATTGCATTAACCATTAATGCTTCTTTTAAAAGTGGAGCGCTACAAAGGCAATGCTTCCTTCTTCTTCATTTTCTTTCTCAGGCAGTTTTGCTTCTACTGTTTTATTATGATTATAATGATTGTTAGTTTTTGTTTTGCTTCTACAATTTCTGGCTAAGTCTCCTATCTTTCCTCAAGAATAGCATGTGAATTGCTTTTTTTCGTTTATTTTGGATTGCATTTCAGTTTCTTCTTTTTAATTGGTTTTTCCAAACTGAGCTTGATCAGATTCTAGGAATGAGATAATTTCTTCTATGCTTGGATAGTTATCGCCATGCGTTATCACTATCGCAAGTGGTTCATATTTATTTGGGAGTGATATAATTGCTATTCTAAACATTAGATTATTGTCAATTGATTCTCCTGCTAACTGTATCTTTCTTGTTGACTTTATGAAGTCTTCTATCCATTGGTCTAGATTTTCAAATTTTAGGTCTAAGAATTGATCCAACCCTGCTCAGTTTTCTTGAATATTACTTCCAATGAATTTTTCTTTAAGAATTGTCCAAAGTACTTTTTTATCCCATTCTTCTTCTGGCCTTAGCTTGTTGCTTATGAATGAGACTATATTTTCATCAATATATCTAATTAATAAACAATAAGATTTTTCAGATTTTTCTTCAATATCTTCCTCATTGAGTAAATTAATGTATTCAAGACATCTAAGATTTCTTAGCTCTGATCTCATAGATAGAATCCAAGCTATGTAATCCTTTTTCTTGAGAATGATTCAACGAAAATTGGTTTTTTCCATTTTAAAAAAATATGATTGGTTTGGTACTGATAATGTGTAAAACAAATTATTTATGTTCGGGAAAATCAATATTCAATTTCTTATTCTTCAATAAAATTTGATTACTCCTACTTTTGTATTTATAGCAATGTCAACAAGAACCTCTTTTTATACGACATACAATACAACGTGGGGAAATTTTCTTTTGTTGGTATCAATAATTTCTTATTGATAATCAGCCAACTTGTTAACTTAGGGTATTTCCTTTTTCATTTATCTACATAATCCATTTTCCTTTTTTTGTTCGATTCTCTTTTTATTAACCAAATAAATTATTTACTAATTGTCTTTTTTATTATTTTGTCTATTAGCTTTAAATTGTTATTCATCTTCTCATTATTATTACTGATGCATTTGGATATTTCTTCATTATCAATTGTTCATTCAACGCACCCCCTCAATTTATAATTGAAAATATTTGAGACGGCAATGTTTGCATTTATTTTTTATAGTGTACTATATCAATTAACGCCATCAGCTGATTAAATTTAATGTTTTTACTTTTACCTAGTGCTTTAGTCAAATAATTGGCTATCAAGTCACTTGTTGGAAAATATAATAAGCTTATTTCCTTGTTTGCTATTAATGCTCATTTACCATTATAGTGTGGATCTATATGTTTTGTTTGGGAGTGATAAATGGGATTTTATGGTTGACTAATTGCTCCTTGGTTGTCATCATAGATATTACTTGCTACAATCATGATTGCTACACACAATGAATTTGCTACAATGGGATAATCATAATCCCTTTCTCTGAAGCATTTTGAGCTACTCTCTTATTAGTGATGAATGTGATTTTGGTTGTAGAGGTGATTCTAAGGTCCTCCCTCACCCTCAGGATTGATGAGCCTTAGATTCTTTATGAAATTCTCATGGGCTGACCCAAGTAGAGATTTGGTCAGACTGTCAGAAGGTAGCTTTTTTCACAGTTCTTCATTTTCTGAATCTCATACAATGGTCATCATTGGTTAGGATTGTGGGATTTTGGTTGGATTTTTCATTTCAAGGGTACAGTTTCAGACTGTCTCTGACGGGGACCCAACTCTCATAGCTTGTACCAGGTTTGTCCATGCAGTCACCATTGAATAAAGCTGTCTCTATTAGTAGAGGTGGCAATTCAAACCCAGTTCTAACCAGCTTTTAACATGAATAATAAACTTGGTCTCAAACTTGAAATGTTGTTTTAGATACTTTGAGAAACACCATTGGTAATTCAAAATCATGACAATGTTAAATAGGGGATCATAGATTTCTCATCATTTTATTTGTTTACTCATTCAGAACACATGAACCTCTAACCAACAAAATATAAGATACATTCTTGAAAAGAAATATTTTTAACATGGAATATGTGAGCCTTTTATATACCCAAAAGACCACAAATAATAAAACAAGATACAATTATAAAGTAAATTTATTTATAAAAAAAAAATTAAAAGATAAATATAGATTTATACACAAAAATCAAAATTTAATTATAATTTAAAAATAAAACTCCATTGAAATTTGAAATTGTGAAAACACATTTTTACTTCAAAAAATTCAGTAAAAATGAATTTTTAACAAAATTACTCACATCAAAATATTTTTGGAAAAACGTTAAATAAAATTTTTATAAATCTTTATCCAATAAACAAACTTAAGTAAATTGGTTCACCACTGGATTCCTCACAAAAACCAAGGTGGGGTCACCTCTGGGTGAAATTTCAGTAACTCAACTCTAAATAAGCTTAAATTAAGCTTTTAGTAGTTTCTGTATAAAAATTGAAGATCCTCAAAACCTTAATTTAATTCACATCAAATGTGGTGTTAAAAATCAATTTTTTTGTTAAAATTGAGGTGTTGTGTGTATTTTATAATTTATGAGGAATTGAAGTATTTAAATTGAAATGTCAAAATGTGCCTGTATATTACATAAGTGAACTTTAATTTACATATGAGGTATCAATTATTAAATTTGTGTCCTGTCGAAACTCAATTGAATCAAACATGTTAATTATAAGTATAATACATGATGAGGAATTAAAGAAAAAATAAATTGGAAAGATTGATTCTGGGGGAAAAGGAATCTTGGCTCTAAGGGGGAGCCAGACCCCCAAATTTGTTGCTGACAGCGATGAGATGTCAAATTACACACAAAGGTTTGTTAATTTTGGCCTGGAATTGTGTTACATAGTCTGTGACTCAAGTGATGATGAGGTTTTGATACCAACCAGGGCAGTTTTGACTGTTGCCAAGAGGGCAAAGCTTCCCTTGAGATAAATGAATCATTTTAAAAACAGTTTTAATGGGTTTTAAGATCTTACACACATTCTGAAATGTTTGGAAGGCTTCAAACCAGGTATTACTATAGCAATGGTTGATTTAAGGGTCTAAAATTGGTAAAAATAGCAAAAAATGGCTAAAACCAGCCCTTTTTTGGTCTAAACCAGGGTTCAATGATGCCATAGTTGGCTTTTCCATTGTCAGATTGTTTTCTAGGACTGACAAGAGTAAATTTTACCTTTAGAGTAAGAAAATTTGTGGCTATAAAAGAATTTCTTCTTTGCCCCACTTTTCTCTCCATGTTAGAATCTTTTCCTTTTATAATTAGTTTAAACGCTGTTCAACCAATCAATAGAAGATTCCAAAAAACCTTTTCTTATAATTTCAAACTATTTAACCACGTGAAAAAATAATGATAATCATTGTTTGTAACTCTTATAATCATTTTTACCCTTGATCCACCCCATATGTGAATTAAAGCATCTTTCATCACTGTCAACTTTGTCACTTTGTTTCCAAATTCACCCTGGTCACTTTTGGGTGTGTTTTTTCTTTGATAACATCTTTAAAGACTTCTTTCTTATATAAATTGCCTGAAGCTCTTTTCTCAATTGACTCCAATTAAAATTGCTCTTGAAGAAATTTCTTTTGTAGCCTTAAATATCTCTGGTAGAGTATTACAGGATAAATATTTTTTGTTGGTAAAACAATAAATAACTATAATATTGTTTTTTATACTTATAAAGTTAAAAGCAATGAAATTGGTGTGTTTTCTCTTGAAAATCTTATTTCATACTACTTTTAATCAACTTTCATGTTATATAAATTTTGCGGACAGGAAAAGTAGTTGTTTTTTAATCAAAGTTTCATATCCACACCTTACATTTGTGGGCCCAGCTGTGATATTTTACCTGTGAAATATTTGTTACTCTTTTTAAATCCTTTTTCATATATTAAAAAGCTTAGAAAAATCCATAAAAATACTTATAAATGAAAAATACATTAAAAATAAAACTTTTTCATATTATAAGTGAGGCTTTATTTTTACATTTCTGTTTTGAAAAATCTGTTTTAATCAATTAATTGCTTTCTTCATTTATTTTAGTTTTGACCAACATGGTAAGAGAAGAAAATATTGAAACTACATCAAACGTTGCTAGCATTATTCCTGCCAGTACTGCCAATTCTGACTATTGTAGCATAGTTATTGTACCTCAGAACAGCCAACCAGAGCCAATTTATTCTGAAGTAACTAACTTGGACATAAGTAATACCCTCCAGAAGGCAAATAATTTGGCCAATAGCAAGTTTTCTGACATAAAAATACTAATTTTAAGCTTTTTAAACATAAATATGCCTCCAACCAGATCAGGAGCTAGCTATAGCCCCTGAAGCAGCTCCAAAATGGTCATAGACATGATTATGGCAGAAGCCAATCATTCATAGAAGAACAAGGGTCAGTAAATTCTGAAACTGATAATACGATTTTACCTTCAAACAGAGCTTACACCGCCACAAGAAGCCTCACTGGACATTTAAAAAGCCAGCCAGACGGCATACAACAATGTATTTCAGCACAAAGAGTACCAGATCCTTTCAGATATGTGGCAAAACCTCATGAATTCTTACCTGACTTTGAGAAAGTTTCTGGGCCATCCCAACACTTACAAGTTACTCAATGGATGGTATCCATTGATGGAAAAGAAAAACATGATTCTTTTAACAGCAGAATGGAGGAAAAACAACCCTTGTCCACCCAATAAAGAGCCAAAAACAGCCCCAGTAGCCAGAAGCAGCAATTCCAACATGAAAACAAAGCCACAAGCTCAAAACAAGGGCAAAGGCAAAGCACCAGCTACAAAGCCTTACAGCCAGGGCTACATAATCCCAAAGATTTAGCAGGATTCCATGGAAAATGTATTTCAGATGGCCATAACAATGATGGAATTACAGAAAAACAAGGAAGCCAGACTAAAATATCAGAAATAATTTCTAATATTCTGGATGGCATTCCAAACTTGTACATGGCTATTAATGATGTGAAAAGTCATATTTATGATAAAAATTAATCCATTTGTAACAATCTTAACACAAATCACTTCGGTTTGAGCCAAATAAATGAGACACTTATGTGTTTTGAAATTTTTTTAAGAACAATCAAAACTTGCAATAATGACAATTCATTTGGCAAGAAATTAAATGAACAATCTACCATTATTAAAGAACTAACAGACAAATACTCTAAATTAAATATTGATGACATAATTGAAACAAGAATAAAACAAGCCATAAATATTATCAAAGAAGATAATAAGAAAGGCCTTGATGATATTTAAAATTGATTTACTAAAGTAAAGACACATACAATTTCCTTGAAAAAGGGTTTTGAAACCTCACAAAAAGAAGTATCAAAATTAACAATGAAGTTGAATCCAGTCACTTCTGATAATACTAGAAAGGCATAATTATTGCAAGAATTGAAACATAAGAAAGATAAGTATAAAATTGAAATAACAAATCTAATACACAGCTTCCAAAATGAGCTTAGATATTCTCAAAGGTGTAGCAACAGTGAAATGAATGATATTGAACAATTACTGCACACCTTACCAAGAATGTCTACACCTCTGAATCAAAATGGGGTACAGGAATTCCTAACCCACAAGTATTGGATGTAGAAAATTCAAAATTAAAGAATGGATTTTCCACTTCTTTCCACAACTTGGACCCATCAATGTTCCAAGCACTGTTGAAAGAAGTACCAAAGCTCAAGGAATGGCCTCACTCCAGTGGTGAAGGAGAACATGACCATATGTAGTTCATCAGGGGTATTATAATGATGAAAGAAGATTTTGAATTACCAGACAGATTTGTAACAGAAAGATTTAAGACCTTTATTACCAGATAAGACCACAGATAGTATATCTAATTAAGACAAGCACATGGACACCAAAGTTGGACATGGTGGAAAACCAAAATCATTAACAAATGGGACAATGATTCTTGGAGATTTAAGGTGGAAACAGCCTTTGAATATTCCAAACTTAATTCTGAAAAAGATAGAGATTTACCATGTTTTTTCCAACAAAAAGACAGATCAATAGCATCATATCCTTACATGTCAGAATTTATAATTCACAGAAAGATTCTAAGAAAATGTGGAGGTGATTTGGAACATGCTGTTGAGAGCAGGACTACTGAAAAATCTTCAGCAGAAGATATTATTACAATATTGGAAGAAGTAAACACCAGAATCAGAATCCATTCTAGTAGGGTGAATCTTGAAACAAGGTTTAATATACCTCAAAAAGATTCTTCACAAAAAACTCCCAAAGAAAATTCTTATAACATGAAATATCAATCTTCAGATATAATCAGGAAGTCCCATATTTTCCAGAGCACCACACATTTAGATAATTCATGTCCAAGAAAGGGGAAAATCAATGAAATTGACATTGAAAAGGAACCTGATGTTGAAAAAGATGGTGAGTTAATTGAGGAAAATTCAGATGATAAATCATCAATATTTTCTCAATCTTCAAAAGATATAGAAAATATGAATGCCACTTTTGAGATAATGGAATCTTATTCCCACTTGCCACAATCAAGAAATGGTCAGCTTGATTTATCAAAGATTCAAGATGCACAACTAATTAAGACCAAGCCAAACAGGGGAAAGGTTTATACATCTGGTAACTACGGTATAACAGAATCTGTAGTTGACAAAAAATCCACTAAGCTTTTAATTGACCCCGGAGCCTCCTGCTCTTGTGTTGGGAAATCTTTTCTTGTAACTCGTGTACCAAACTTAGAAGATCAATTATTTCCAATTGATGGCATAAAATTTAATAGTACATGTAATCCAATGAAAGCATTAGGAATATTTGAGAGTACTATCATATTTCCACATATAACTTGAAATTTAAGAAGAACAGTTGAATTCGTTGTTATGGAAAACTGCTTTAGTACCCATTTTATATTTTGCAATTATTGATTAATCATGTATGGCATATATTTACATAACAATAAAGACAGATACTCCACTATTGGGGACAATAAGCATCAAGAATTTGCCTTTTTACTGTTTAAAAGAAAAATTACAGTAAGAAAATTGTTAGGCTGAGTCTATGATGAAGTTATAATAATACTATTTACGGCTTTAAATATGACTGTGACACAATGAAATTAATTTATAAAAATTTTGAGGAAAATAATAATGGTTTAAGAGTGAAGTAATAAGGGTGTTACTATTAAGAAATAGATATGGTGAGCGCTAGTGAAAGCCCTGGGTGCAGTCTTACCAGTTGGGTTACTATAATAAGAGCTACAATACTAAGAGTTAAAGTATACCTGACTTGTTTTCCAACAGTATAACTGTTTGTGACAGCTGTACTACATAAGAATTTAAGAACAGGATGAGGAAACCTTTTGTGCTGAAGAAAAGGCCTCCTTTTATCCTAAAATGGGGTGGAATGGCCCTTGAGACCATCCACTTAGAGGAAGTGAAGATTTTTTCACTTCTGGGTACTGGCTTGTGGTTTCCACAGAGCCTGTATACTCCGTATTGGGCTCAGATGTGGCTTTGAAACCACATCCAGGAAGTTTTCACCAAGACAGGGTGAAAACCTTTGTCTGGTGACCACATAGCCCTCTTCTGACGTGTATGACATGTAGAATGCTTTACAGAACCTGTATGTGACCCCAGTATTGATTGAACTATGAAGTATTGGGTTATAAAAACTCTTCTTTGTTTGTTTGACACCTCATAATCATGGTTGTGAGATATTATCCCACAGTAAAGGTGTATTGGCCCAAGTGTGGGATTTTAACTGTAAATCTGTTGGTTTTTGAGATATTGAGCTCAAACTTGATTCATTTTGTATCCCTGGGTGGGATCTACACAATGGTACCTCATTCGGTATGGGTAATACTAAATATGGCAATGTTATGCCATGTACAAGTTTTGTTATTCATACATAGGATTTGCTCAATATCTGTATGGAGCTTATTTGCTCCATAAATTTTGTTCTAGATGAGATATGGAGTACTGAAAGGCACCATCAGATAGCACTGATTGTGCTATTCCCAAAAAGACCTCACTTTAAGTAACTCACACTAAAACTGTAGAAGCTAGATTAGAGGTGAAGATTTTGTTTACCCTTATTTGACCCTATTTTGGCCATAACTTCTGTAATTTTTGTGTTGGATCAATTTGGCTAGTACCACTAGATAGTCCTGACCTAGAGCTTCAATTGCAATACCTGTTTGCTTGGGTTAAGCCTCTTCTTCTGAATTTCAGATGGGAGGTGAAAAATAAGGTTTATGCTTGGAAACAAATTTGAGCAGGAACAACTTTGTTATTCTTTGTCCTATGATAATGGGACTTGTATATTTGGAATGAGGTGAGTTTATTCTTTTTTTGATACCTTTTTAGCTGATTTGTCTCAGATCCATGTTTTGGTGGTATCTTGGCTTTACCATTTGTTTATGGTATTTGGTTGTAATGCTTGTGCACTGTCTTTGAGTTGCAGGCTGATAAAAATTATCACCAGTCAACTTAGGGTCAGAAAAATTAAAGTCTGAGAAATCAAATCCAGCTCAAACCAGTCCTTATATCACTGATAAAACTGAAAGTGAAACTTCTTCCCTTTTGCATGACCACAAAGAAGCCTTTGAATCAGATAAAGACCCACTGGGAGCACTGTTTGGTCATGAAGTTGAAATTATTCTTAGTATTAAAAGACTGTAACCACCACTTTTGAGAAGACCTGCATATCCAGAAAATCCCAAATCCAGAGAAGCTCTGGAAATCCATATTAAAGAACTTCTAGACCTTGGTGTAATATGAAAGGTTGGTTACAATGAGGAGGTAGAAATAACTACACCAGTCATAGTGGCATGGCATAATTGAAAATATAGAATTCTTGGGGACTTTAGAGCTCTGCAAACTTACACTGTTCCAGACAGGTACCCAATACCAAAAATCCAAATTGCCCTTACCCAAATATCTCAAGCAGTGTATATAAGCACCATCGATGCCCTTAAGGGATTTCACCAAAATTTGGTGAAACCAAGGGCAAGAAAATACTTGAGAATTATTGTTCATTGTGGAGTTTCTGAATATTTCAGGATGCCTTTTGTTATCAAGAATGCACCTTCAAACTTCCAAAGAATGATGAATGAAATCTTCACCAAAGAACTTTCAGAAGAATGGTTAATAATTTACATTGATGACATTTTTGTCTATTCCAAGACTTGGGAAGAACATAAATACAGATTTTCAGAGCTTTGAGCAAAATTCAATTTGCAAACATGAAGATTTTCTTAAAGAAATGTCATTTTGGGTTTAAAGAACTAAAATCACTGGGACATTTAGTATCTGGTTTATCCCTTGGGATTGACAAAATCAAAGTTGCAGCAGTGCTAATGAGAAATATACCTTATAAAAAGAAAGAAATTAAGTAATTTTTGGGGTTTTCAGGATTTTACAGGCAGCATATTAAAGATTTTGAATCCATAGAGAGACCTCTTTATAAATCATGTGACAAATACACAGTATTTGAAATAATTGTTGACAGAGTCAAAGCCTTTGAATCTTTAAGACAAGCCTTGACTACTGCTTCCCTCTTACTTATGCCAGACTTTAAGCTGCTCTTTAAGCTTTATATTGATGCATTAGGGGATGGGCTAGGTTCTGCACTTCATCAGGTCCAGACTATAAATGATAAACCTGTGGAAGGACCCATATGTTTCATATCCAGGAAGATAAAACCAATGGAAGCTAGATATGGGGCAAGTCATATTGAGTGTTTATGCCTTGTCTGGGCCTTAGAAAAACTCAATTACTTCCTGGAAGGATGGGAATTTTGAGTAATAACAGATTTTACCACTGTTACATCACTTTTGAACATGAAAACACCCAACAGGATTATGCTCAGATGGTGGCCAATGTGGCAGAAAGATGTTGCAGAGTACTGCAAAACCTGTGACAGATTTCAAAAGGAAAATAAATTCACTGGAAAAAGACTTGGAAATATGATCAAAATCCAGGGACCCATCAGACCTTGGAAAATTCTCCATATTGATTGGGTAACTGGCCTCCCACCAGGAGGAGATAGAAGTTATAATTCATGCCTATTGATTGTTTCCAAATTTAGTAAGACTCCAATCTTTTTACCATGTCACAAGAATGATACAGCCATGGATACAGCTCTTCTAATATGGAATAGAGTAATATCATGGACTTGCATATTCACAAATATCATTAGTGACAGAGATCCCAACTTCACCTCAGCAATATGGAAGAATCTTTACCAATTATTTGGAAAAAAGTTGTCCTTCTCTACAGCCTACCACCCACAAACTGATAGTATGGTTGAAAGAATGATCCAAACATTGGAAGATATGGTGAGAAGATTTTGCGCATATCACCTTGACTTTAAAGCTTGTGATGGTTTCACCCATTATTGGTGTACTCTCTTACCAGAACTGGAATTGGAATATCAAACATCCATCATGCCAGTACCAATCACACTCCTTCTATTCTAGAGAAGGGATGGAATCCCAAATTACCCCAAGATTCATTAAGGAAGGATTTGGTTGAAATACATCCCACAGCTAGTAGCTTCAAAGGAATGCTAGACAAAGCTGGAAAGCATGCATTAAGGTTCATTGAGGACTCATTTTCATATTCCAAAGACAAATGGGAAAAATCACATGCGACTCCAGATTTCAAAGTGAGAGATTTAGTGCTTGTATCTACAACTAAGCTCAATAACAATCAAGGATGTAAAAATCTCAAAGAATCCCTTGCAGGACTTTATTTTTCAAGGCCCTCCATTGAGAAAATGCAATTGAATTAGAATTATATGAGGAACTTAGCAATACACATCCTAGATTTCCTGTAAGCTTGGTAAAACCATATAAATCTAGTGATTCTGAAATGTTTCTTTTGAGAAATAAAGTTCCCAGAGTATACCTCCTATTGAATAATTTGGTACTAGGAAAATCACCAAATTTCTCAAAGAAAGGAAGTTAAGAACCAAAAAAGTAAGGAAATACCTTCTTAGGTACAGTGACCCAGCTTGTGAAGATGAATGATTAGCAGAAAAGGACATACATGAAGCTACAAAGCTTCTCAGAAGGCTCAGACACACTAGAAATAACAATATTACAAAGTAATATTTTTTTAGGGGGAGGGAATGTGAGCCTTAAAGGTATTTTCATATACCCAAAAGACCACAAATAATAAAACAAGATACAATTATAGAATAAATTTATTTTTAAACCAAAAATTGAAATATAAATATAAATTTATACAAAAGAATGAAAATTTAATTATAATTCAAAAATAAAATTACATTTAAATTTAAAATTATGAAAACACATTTTTAATTCAAAAAATTAAGTAAAAATGAATTTTTAACAAAATTACTCACATCAAAGTATTTTAAAAAAAGGTTAAGTACAAATTATTATAACTTTTTATCCAAGAAATGAACTTAAGAAAATTGGTTCAGCATTGGATGCCTCATAAAAAATAAGGTGGGGTCACATTGAGGTGAAATTTCTGTACCTCCACTCTAAACAAGCTTATATTAAGGTTTTAGTATCTTATGTATAAAAATTGAAAATCCCCAAGACCTTGATCTAATTCACACCACATGTGGTGTTAAGCATCAACTTTTGTGTTGAAATTGGGGTGTTTTGTGTAGTTTAGAAGTCATGAGGAATTGAAGTATTTTCAATTGAAATTTCAAAATGTGTGCATGTATTACATAAGTGACCTTTAATTGAAATATGAGGTATCAATTATTAAAGTTGTGTATTGTAAGAACTGAATTGAATTGCATATGTAAATTATAAGTATAATACATGATGAGGAATTAAAGAAAAATAAATTGGAAAGATTGATTCTGGGGGGGAAAAGGAATCTTGGCTCTAAGGGGGGGCAGACCTGAAATTCCTTGCTGACAGGCATGAGATTTCAAAATAAACACAAAATTCCATTACTGTTGGCCTGGAATTAAATCACACAGTCTGTATCTCAATTGATGATGAGGTTTTGATACCAACAAGTGCAGGTTTGACTGTTGCCAAGAGGGTAAAACTACCCTTAAGATAAAACAATCATTTTCAAAACAGTTTTAGCTGGTCTTTACATCTCTTAAGCACATTCTGATGTGCTTTCAAGGCTCAAAACCAGGTATTACTATAGCAATGGCTGAGTTAAGGGTCCAAAATGGCTGAAAATAGCACAAAATGGCCAAAACCAGCCGTGTTTTGGTCTAAACCAGGGTTCAATGATTCCATAATTAGATTTTCTGTTGTCAGATTGTTTTCAACGACTGATAAGAGTGAAGTTTACTTTTGGAGTAAGAAAATTGGTGGCTATAAAAGAATGTCTTCTTTGCCCCACGTTTCTCTTCATGTTATAATCTGTTCCTTTTGTAATTAGTTTAAACACTGTTAAACCAATCAACAAAAGACTCCAAAATCCCTTTTCCTATCATTTCAAACCTTTTAGACATGTGAAAAAATATTTATAATCATTTTTAGCCTTGAACCACCTTTGTCACTTTGTTTCCGAGTTCACTCAGGTCACTTTTGGGTGTGTTTTCTCTTTGATAATATCTTTAAAGACTTTTTTCTTATATTAATTTCCTGCATTTCTTTCCTCAATTAATTCCACTTGAAATTGCTTTTGAAGAAATTTCTTTTGTAGCCTTAAATATCTGTTGTAGAGCATGTTGGGATGAATGTTTATGGTTGTTAAAACAATTAATATTTATAATATTGTTGTTTTATACTTATAAAGTTAAAAAAATAAAAATGGTTGTTTTCTCTTAAAAATCTCATTTCATACTCTTTTTAATCAACTTTTACCTTATATAAATTTTGAGGACAGCAAAAGTACTTGATTTTTAATCAAAGTTTCATATCCACATCTTACAGAATAAGAGTTTTTCACAAAAAACTATTAATAATTATCACAGGTTTCAATTTTCTTTTTATATCTGCACAAATCAACTATTTTCATGTGCACACAACTGCAAAAAGCTCATCTTCACATTGTTTTCAAGTAAAAAATGCAATTTGGAAGGAGAAATTCTGAAAGAAGTTCAATATTTTCCAACCCAAAGATTCTTAAAACTTTTCTTTTTGCTTACTGTTATTAACTTTACATGAATTTTCTAAAGGAAATCCTAGGGCTTGAATTTTTAAAAGAGTCATATCAAATAATCCAAACAGTCACCTATTCCCCATATATATTTTTGAGAAATATGGATTGAATTGATCTAATTAAAAACAAGTTTCCCTCTTTCTTTTACAAAACCTTAGCTATTATCCAAATTGATTTTTGCCTTTTTCACAGTTCAAATTTATTGGTCCTTTCAATATCCAATTTTTGGAAATTTATTTCCAAATCCAACCATCATGAACACATCTTTGGGTGGTTGAAATTATGCTACTCATTTACACCTATACCAGACCTCATTTTTGTGTAAAAAACTCATAAAAATATTAAAATAATTCAACATATTCATAATTTTTTTTGAAAGGATAAAGATTGTTATTTTTCAAATGCATTTTGAAATTTTTACTTATTTTGTCTATGAAGGCTCCATATTTTTGCAATAAACCTGAATTATACTCTTGATATTTTTTTTTGCAAACTCTTTTGTGTAATCTTTAGATAATATAAATATTGGCTCACTGTTGCTGCCACATGGTTGATTTTATCTGAAATTATTTCAATTTAACAAAAATTTCACCATCCCAATCCTAAGATTTCTTGATGGGAACTATTTATTGCTCATGTTTTTTCTCAGTAACCTAGTCCTCATTTTTTCAATTCTATTAGAAATGAAAAATAGTTCATTTTTGGAGAAAAAATGAAACATTACTTAAAAAATCAAAAATCATCATTGTAAGAACATCAAGTTAAATATCACAAAGACACATTTTTTGAGTTTGTTTTTACCTTTTTTATTTTCTTTTTACTTTAGGGTGTTGGTGAAAACATGTATGAAATTTGGTCAAAACAGGTAAGCCCTTACATGTTTTTGAATGAAACATAGCTATTTATGGCATTCCTGATGCCATTAATGCCATTTATGGAAGGAATTTTTGAGGCCATTTATGGAATTTTTAAGGCCATTTGTGCCATTGTCAAGGCCATTCACACCTTTGTTAAGGCAATTTATGGAATTTCTGATGCCACTCATGAAATTAGAAATCCCATTTATGGAGCTAAAAATGCCATAAATAGCCTTAAAAATGCCATTAGACGCCATAAATGGCCCTATTAAGGCCATAAATGGAATTTTTAATGCCATAAGTGGCCTTAACAATGGCCATTTTAATTCCATGTGTGGAATTTTTAATGCCATAAATGAAATTTTGAAGGCCATTTATGGCATTGTTAAGGCCATTCATGCCATTGAAGGAATTTTTGTAATGCAATTTATGCCAATGTTATGGCCATAAATGGCATCCATATGTCATTCTTGATTCCCTTTATGGCATTATTATGTCATTTGTGATGTCATTTATGGCACTTTTAATTCCACAACTGGAATTTTGTAAATGTGCTAATGTCATAAATTCTATTTTTAATTAAATTGATGTCAGAAATGATATTTTCAACTTACTTAAAAACATGAACAAAAAAACATAAACAATTCACTTTTTGGGCATACAATTGTCCTGGAAAAAAATCCCAAACTTTTGTGTTTCTCATTTTTTATTCTCAAGGCATTTCCCTTCATTTTAAAAAGAGATCTTGAGAACTTCATAAGTGGGAAAACTTTCAATGAATTTTTTTTAAAAAAATAGGCAATTTTGCCAAATTGGGAAAAAAAATTGAAAACATTTGGGGACCTTCACATCCCATGTTGGAAAAAATTTGGCAAAAAAATATTATGAAAATTGTCAAAACTGAGCCTGAGAAATATTTTTTGAAAATAAGTAATTTACATGTTTTTACCATAAAATTATGTGTTTTGGCCATAAATTTGTAAAAGCACATAAGCCCTTACATGTTCTCACTAAAAGCTTATGTGTGTTTGCCAACACCCTTATTTCATTTTTATCTTATTTTGATTTTTGATTTTTTACCTTTATTTGTATTTTATTGGTATTCTATTTGTATTTTATTTTTGTTTCATTTTTGATTTATTTTTATTTTATGTTTATTTTATTTTTATTTTATTTTTACTTTCTTTGTATTTTATTTTTATTTTTTTTAGGGTGTTGGTAAACATTCATAAGCTTTTAGTAAAAACACATAAGGCCTTTTGTGTTTTTAACAATTTATGGCCAAAACACATAATTTTATGGTAAATGTAAGGTTTGACTATGAAACAATAAGGAAAAATTACTAATATTTTACTTATTGTACTATGAATGTCCTTATAAATAAAATAAATAAGATAAGAAATAATTATAATAATAAATAGTTATTATAATTATGGTGTAAAAATAATTATATTATTAAATAATATAATAATATAATTTATATTATAAAAAAATAATATAATAAATAAATATATGAATATAAGATAATTAATATATTTAAAAGCACTTTATTATTGTTACCAACAAATAATAAAGGCGTAAAAAATTGTTTTTATTCAATAAAAAACAATTAATAACAATAATATTACTGATATTAAAGGTATAAATTAATATACATAATATTTATATTAATTAAAGAATTATTAAAGTAATGATAGAGAGAAAATTATTATAATAAGAAGAAATAAACTACTTTTAATACTTAACATAACAATTTTGAATGATTTTATGCCAAAAAATATAAATACAACTTATTTAAATTGTATTTAAAATAAAAATTAAGAGAAATTACAAATTATCTTGATTTTACGTGGATTTGAGATTTTTAAGAGAAATTTAAACAAAACAGTTAAATAATTGAAGTAATCACGTCAAGATTGATGATTATGATAAAGAGTATCTTTTATCTTCAATAATATGAGAGTTTTATATATAAAGAATAAAGAATTTACCTTTTTGATTTAATTATTTAGTGTTTTTTTAAGCATCTAAGGGTAAAATAGAGTAAAAAGAGCCCTATTTATAGTAAATACCTCCCTTCTAGAGTCCAGAAGGCTTCTGACAGACGTGTACTGATGCGTTCTACTAGAAATGATCAATATTTTAGGGTTTTGTGATGATTGAATCATAATCAAACCATCTGATCTCATTATTATGCCATTATTTAGAGTTATCACTATAACTCTAAGTTTGATGACATAATAGGCTTGGCAGAAGCCTAAAACTTGTAAATTTTATTAGTATTCATCAATATTTAATAGTATTAATCAGTTTTATCACTTATATGACTGTTAAGCTTAAAATAAGATTACAGTGAGTGATCATAAATGATCAAATTTAAGCTTGAACTTTGATCATTAATAAATTTTAAGTTATACACGCTACAGCTATTCTGAGAGGGGATTCTAACAGCTTGGCATATCCTTATTGAACTTCCAAGAGAATTTTATTACATAATCAAAAATCTATTTTTGATGATTTTCCTTGTGAGTCATCATTTCTGTTGAAATTCAATATTTTAAACTTCAAGCCATGATTTCAAGGGGTTATACCTTTAAGATTGTAATGCAAATTACATAATTCTTCATGTATGAACTAGTAAAATGTAACTCTCTACTTATTTTAAGTTTGGACCACTTTCACAACAAAGTGGTCAACAGCTCTATTGATTTTATTCAATAATCCATTACAAGTTTTCACCTTGTTTATAAATTTTGAAAGAAAATTCATATCTCTGTTCTTACTGTAATTACATGGTGACTTTACTTTTGGTTTATCTCTCTATATTCTATACTTCAAGAGGTATTAGCTAAAAGCCATGAACATATGCATTGACCAAAAAAAGTGCATATATTCAGCTTAATTTCTTAAGTATTGACTTTAGGTATTAGCTTTATAATTGTTCTATGTGAAGATTTGTATGGAGAATCGAATGGTACAGCTTCTTTCACATGTTGTTTCATTGGTTTCTGAGATAAATGAGGTTTTTTACCTTTTTTAAGACATTATTACTTATACCTCATGAATTATTGACTTTTCAGATATGCCATGAAAATGACATATGTTTGTTTTACCATGAGGAATCTAATGGTGTAATTTTTTCACATGTTTATTCGTCAGATTCTGAGTTAATTCAGATTTTGTACTTATTTATGGTATTTTACTAACTTTTGAGATAATTATCATAAGTATAATTATTGTGGAAATTTTGCTGTGACCTTTTTGGATATGTGGTCATATCTCAAAGGCTCACATTCCCTACCACCAAAAGAGATTGTACCACAATCTGATATAGTTAATTAGGGTATCATCTACTGTCCTGCCTCTTCAATAGACTTTGTTAGTCTTAGAGCTCAATAATGCTTGATTTTTCTATTATTTAGGTTTTCTTTCAAGTCTGAACCTTCTTAGTAGTTTATCAGCATTTGTTATATCCTTCTCAAGTAGCCATTCATCTTCTTGAGTTGAATTTATATACCTTACAAGGTATTCTCTCTCTTTTTTATTTCTTGTCCTTCTTTCTTTAAGGACCTTCACAATGTTCTTTTCCTCTCCTTCTGCCAAAGGGGGTATTTCCAATGGGGGTTTATTTCTTAGTGGAAATATTTCTTTGTCACTTGAGCCATAAGGCTTTATCAGACTTACAGGGAAAGCTGGGTGTTTATTCATTAGCTCACCTGTGAGCTCCAATTGCACAGAATTAGGTCCACGTAGTCCTTTTATCATGAATGGTCCTGCAAAGGAATCTCTGAATTTCTTTGGTCCCCTTATACTATTGAAATTAAGAGTTGACACTAGGACCAAGTCTCCTATTTTGAAGGCAGGTGGTTTATGACTTTTATCCCATCTTTATTTTGCATATTTGAGAGAATCTTGCATTCATCTGTTTGCATGGTGTCTTGCTTTTTCAAGCATTATTTTAAAACTGCTTGCTTTTGTGTCACCCTGTGACTCAAAACCAGAGCACAAGCATGACAACAAAATACCATAAACCAATGGTATAGCCAAGATACCACCAAAACATGGAGCTGAGCCAAATCAGCTCAAAAGGTATCAAACGAAAGAGGAAACTCACCTCTTTCTGAAAACATAAGTCCCATCACCATAGGACAAGAAATAACGAAGTTATTCCTGCTCAAAGTTATTGCTGAGCCTAAACCTTAATTTTCACCTCTCATCTAAAATCTAGAAGGAGAGGCTTAGCCCCATCAAATGGGTACTCAAAATGAAGCTCTAAGCCAGGGCACTCAAATGGTACCAGGAAAACTGAGCTAGCACCAGTATTACTTGAGTTATGGTCAAATTCAGGCCAAATAGGGGTGAACAAAACATTCATCTCTCATCTAACTTCTACAGTTTTAGTGTGGGATACTTGAGGTTGGGTCTTTTTGGAAAGAGCACAATCAGGGCTATCTGATTGTTCCATCCACTTCTTCATATCTCACCTATAACAGAAGTTATGAGGCAAACAAGCTCAATACAGCTTTTTGCCCAAACCATGCCTATGTACAAAAACCTTGTACATGGGATAACTTTGTCATATTTAAAGATAACCATACGGAACTGGGTATCATTGTGTAGAGCTAATACAGGGCTATCCAATGAACCTACTTTGAGCATGATATCTCAAAAACTGACAGAGTTATGGCCATTTGAAGGTTATAATCCCACAATATGACCAATACAACTGTATTATGACAGGGTACAGTTGTACTCTGATTATGAGGTGTCAAACAGACAAAGAAGCATGTTAATACTTCAATACCTCATAAGTCAGTCAATACTGGGGTCCCATACAGTTTCTGTACAGCATTCTATGCGTCATACACGTCAGAATCAGGCTGTGAGGTCCCCAGATGAAATTTTTCACCCTGTATTGGTGAAAACTACCCAGATGTGGTTTCAAAACAACATCTGAGCCCAATACAGGGCATACAGGCTGTTTGCAAACCACAAGTCAGTCCTAGATAGTGAAAAATCTTCACTTCCTCTACGTGGAAAGGTCTAGCACCCTTTCCACCCCATTTCAGGATAAAAAGGAGGCTTTTCACAGCCAGAATTGTCTCCTCATCCTGCTCTTGAATACCCTACGTAGTAAACTGTCAAAAACAGTTTTACTCTTGGGTAATAATCAGGTATACTCTTAATTTAAAGTGTTGTAGTCTTTATTATTGTAAACCAACAGGTAAAGCTGCACCCAGGGCTTTCAACAGCACTCACCACCACTATATTCCTTATAGTAAAGCCCTCTTATTATTAAATTAAAACATCTTTAACCCTTATAAAACTATTTTAAACTATTTTCTATGTGTCACAGTCATAGTTTCAGTTGTGAATAGCCTTATTACCACTTCAACATAGACTCAGCCTGACATTTTGGGGGCCTGGCCGTATTTTAAAAACCTTTTTGGACTTATTACAAGTAAGTTTTTCTCTTTTTTATCATTTTATTGACACTTGTTTTATCTTTTTAGGTGTCATTCTCTTTTAAAAAAATAAATATTTTTATATATTTTTATTTATTTTTCAAAAAATACTCATATCTTAAAGAGTATTGGTCAAGTGGCTAATAACCACAAGACCAGTATTTTTGGTGTGTTTTGTATATAAAAACACTTTTAAGCCACTTATACAGTCTTAATTCTTAATTGAATCAAGACAGCTCAAACTGATAAACCAACAGTTGAGGCGTGTTTGGGCACATTGTTAACTCAATTGCCCTGTAATACACCATCTTTGACAGATTATACTTTCTAATTACAAGTATTCTGTAATATATTGGTATACAAACAGTATACCACATATCAGTAAGCTGTATTTTTGACGTGGAATTGTTAATTCAATAACACTGTCATAATACAAGGGCACATTGTAATAATATACAAGCCCAGAGGCCATTCTTAGACGTGCAAAACCAGCCTTTTAAGAAGTCTTAACTGACATAAGCCCTCTTTTTCCTGTTTGATTCAGTGGAAGAAAATTTCATACCACTTGAGACCCAGTCACAGGCCAACACACCAGTGACACCCTCAGAACCAGAGGGCAGCAAGGGCAAAGGAAAAAGACTTAGTGAAGGCCTCATTACAGTCAAAAAGTGGACACCAATAGCCACTCAGAGGAGTAGAAAACCACGAAACTCTGCTTCAATACAAGGTAAACCAACCTTAACCACTTGTACAGGGAAGATTACAATTATTAACCCAGTTGTAACCTCCAAAGGAAAACTTCCCAAATCAGCAGATAACAAATTTGTACAAGGCACAGTCAAAGGTAAATACCCTAAGAACCTAAAGTTTTTTACTGCTTGCAAACACTGATATGTCCCTGCATACATCAGAGACCTTGGCTTCCAAAGGAACCAACCAGAGAACAGAGAAGGCTTGTCCAGAACCAGAAGACCTGGAAGAAGAAACCTTGGACACAGTGGTGGATGGCAAAACAATGAGGGAGATAATATCAACCTTGCCATTCACACTCCAATTCAACAGGAACCTCAAACCAGAGGACTGGAAGGATATGGATCAAGTTCTTCAGCTCCACCAACTCCTCAAAGACTTATTTCAATGGAGCATGGACAACAAGAGGTTCAACCTGGCAATTCACTGGGCAGAACTTGGAGCAAGTTGCCAGAAGATCTGTCTCAAAGAGATAGACTTCAAAGACCTGATGGTAATCACCAAAGGTTGGAATCCTACCAGGCAGTTCAGACTCCTGGAGGCAAGGGCACAGAGTATAAGGGAGAACCAAGCCACTATCCAAGCTATAGAAGAACAGTTAACCCAGACAGGGCCTACTCAGATTCCTTCAGGCTCACAAGCAGCAGGCCAAATCAGCTCTCCAGTGGCTTCACACCATTCAGAAACCAGCAGATCAGTGGCCAAGAGTCACCATTCTTCACAATTCCAGGAAGTTTCCAGGAGAAGACAAGGAAACAAGGGCAAGAACAAAGCCTCCTTCAACCAGAGGAGGAAAGAGTCAGACCCCATGATCCAGAAGCTGTTAGATTTGGTGAAAGAAGTACACAACAACGAGAAGTAGTTGTAAACCACTCTAGAATCAGTAGTCCTAGTAATAGAAACATTACCCCCACTCAGACTGAAAATAACATTGTCACATCTGAGAGTAACATCAACAGTGATACACTGTGGTTACAAATGTCCCAATATGCTGAACAATCTGCAAAGCAGTTTTCAGAACTTAAAGCTGGCCAAGAGAGGATGAGACAAGCTCAAGCCTCCTTGGAACAGATAGTTAAAAATCTTCAAAAAGGATATCCTCAACTGAGCAAAGCCTCTGAAGAAACCAACAAAAGACTGAATATAGTCTTTGAAGAACAACACCACAGCACAAGGGACAGGGAGTGTCTGGATCAAGAAATTAACAGTTTGTTTAATTCCTACCATAGCTTGAAGCCCCAACCACAAGGCCAAGTTATGGATATTCCATATTAACAAGATGACATCAAACCAGATGCCATGTTGATGAATAAGGCAAGATCCTCATCACAATCCCAAGATGGAGATGGCATGTCTTATTCAGAGAAGGAAGCCTTGAAACAGCTTCCTGAGGCCTCAAATTGGCCCAAATTCTCTGGATCAGGAGAATATGATCAAATGGAACTCATAGATTATATTGATGGACTCTTCATTGATGTACCAAGCATACCAGACTACTGGATCACTGCTAGGTTGAATACTGCATTTAAAGGTCATGCTAGTATATGGTACACAGAAATGAGAGAAATCCATGGCAGAAGAAACTGGCCATGGTGGCAGAGTCAAATCATCCAAAAGTACAGTAATGGAACTTGGATATGGCAAAAGACCATGTCATTTGAAAATGACAAATACTCTGTGGACAAAGATCCATATGAGTGGTGTCTTACACAATCTAAAAGACTTAAAGCCATTGATCGTCAGATGAACATCCAAATGAGGAATCAGAAATTTCTGACACAATTGCCAGGAGAGCTAGGGCATGCAGTAAAATGCAGATGCAACCAAAATCACACTCTAGATGACATTGCCAACACCTTATAAGACATAAGGGAAAGGACTAATGTAGGGAAATTCACCCCATATAAGAGCAGTGGTTTCAAAGAGAAACAACCTTTCAGGGTAGAGTTTAAAGACAAACTCAAAGAAAGAGTGGCAGAAGTGGCAAAGAAGAGAAATTCTTGTCATAATTGTGGTTCAACAGACCACTATGCTAACAAATGTCCAAAGGCAAAGAAAAAAGTCTATGCCATAGAGAAAGTCCCTGAGGAAGAACCTCCAACAGAGGATTCTGAATCAGACTCCATGGGTGATGCCATCAGAGAACCATCTGATGATTATCAAGACCCGAGAGAGGAATTTCTAGTGGAATACCAAGAGGAAACCCCACTAGAAATCCAGGACATACAGTTGGAAGCAGGCATGCGACAAGACACTTCTGACAAGAACTTGTGCAAACACACACAAGATGCACAAACATTCCTGGTTACACCAACCAAAAGAATGGCATATATACATGGGACAGCCACAAAAATGACTGTTTGTATTGACAATGCTCAGCACCCACTGATCATTGATAGTGGAGCACACTGCTCCATAGTGGCCAGAAACTATCTGGATACCCACTTCCCAAACTGGGAAAAATAGCTCTTGCCCACTAAGGCAAAGAACTTTAAAAGTGCATCAGGGAAGATGACTTCCATTGGAACAATTATCAAAGAGATAATTATACCCCACAGGAAGGGTAATATCAGACTCAACCCAGAGTTTGTAGTGCTTGATGATGCCCACATCCAAGGGTTTTTAATGGGAACAGATTACCAGAGGATCTATTGCATAGACATTTACAACAGTAAAAATAGGCATATCACCATTAGTACTAACAAGGAAAAGAAATTTTCACTTGATATATACCAGATATCTTCTCAAGACCAACTAGAAGAACTTCTGAAGGGATTCAGAGAGGGACAGTTTAGCACTACCCTCACCAGTAAACAAAAACTAAGTTTACTGAAGATGCTGAGAAAGAACAGACCAGCATTTTCCATTGGTGAAGAACCATTAGGCAAGATCAAAGGACATGATGTAGAGCTATATCTCGATGTGGAAAGGCCTTATCCACCCATGGTTAGGAGACCTCCTTATCCAGCAAACCTGGAAACCAGGAAAGAAATTGAGAAACATATCAATGCACTCCTGGATATGGATGTCTTCAGGAAGATTGGTCATAATTAAATAGTGGAAATCACCACCCCTGTCCTAATCACCTGGCATGATGGCAAGTCTAGACTTTGTGGAGATTTCAGACCTCTGAATAACTACACAAAAGCAGACAGGTACCCTATACCAAGGATACCTCATGCCTTGGATAAACTGGCTAGAGCCAAATACATAACCAAAATGCATTGTATGAAAGGTTTCCACCAGAATGCATTTAAACCAAACTCCATTAAATTACTCAGAATAATATGCCATATGGGCATATATGAGTATACCAGAATGCCATTTGGCATCAAGAATGCACCAGCCCACTTCCAAAGGATGATGGACACAATATGTCAAGATGAAATATTGGAAGGCTGGATGGTAGTATATATTGACGATATCATTATATACTCAGAGACATGGGAGGACCATGTGCAATACATAGACAAAGTACTAAGTAAATGCACACCCATAAATCCAAAAATTTCACTTAAAAAATGCAATTTTGGCCAACAAGAGTTACTGGCTCTAGGACATAAAGTTTCAGGTCTTAGTCTGGCAATTGACAAGAATAAAGTAGCAGCAGTACTGCAAAAGCCAGTACCAAAGAGCATCAAAGAGATGCAATCTTTCCTTGGATTTGCTAGCTACTATAGAAACCACATTAAAAGCTTTGCACACATAACTAGTAGTTTATACAAGTTATGTTCAAAAGATGTAGTTTTTGAAATAACCAAGGAAAGGAGGGATGCATATGAGAGGATCAAATATGAACTCACTAATGCACCTGTGCTCATCTTACCTGACTTTGAACTACCATTCAAGTTATATATAGATGCAGCATGCAGTCAAGGCCTAGGAGCAGCCCTTCACCAAAGACAAATTGTGGATGGTGAACCAAGAGAAGGAGTGATTTGCTACATCTCAAGGCAGCTGAAAGATTCAGAAGCCAGGTATGGGGCCACCCAGACTGAATGTCTATGTCTAGTCTGGGCTCTAGAAAAACTCCATTATTAGCTGGAGGGTGCAGTCTTTGAAGTCTACACAGACTGCACAGCCTTGAAGTGTGTACTGAACATGAAGACTACAAATAGACACATGCCAAGATGGCAAAAAGCCATTCATGAGTATAGAGGGAACATGACCATCATATACAAAAAAGGTAAAAGTCATACCAATGCAGATGGCCATAGTAGATGGCCACTGGAAAATGTCAAAAGCAATCCAGCTTATGACCCTGAAGTTGAAGCCAAGATTCCTATCCATTTCGTGGAAGTAGATAGGAAGAAGGACTTCAGATTTTCTGAATGGGCACCAGAAAGTGGCACCCTTGACAGTGGGAACACTGATTCAGAAGGAACAGAAACTCCCATACTGGGAATAAGTTCCTCAGAACTACAAAATGAATCTTTTAGTGCAGTACTGAAGTCTTATTCCAAGCAGAAACAGTGTGGCCTATTACTACAACTCCTTCAACAAAAGTACAGGAGTCCAGAACTGGAATACCAGCTGGAAAAACCCTGGTTGAGGGCCTATAAGGACAACAAGTTTTTCCTTATAGATTGCATGCTCTACCACAGAGAAAAACACACAAGTGCACTCACAGTGGTAGACAGGGAGCACATCTCCCTGATCCTGCAGGAATGCCATGACTGCCCCTATATGGGACACATGAGTGAAGACGGGACCAAGGAGAGGGTAGCAAGCACATCTTTGTGGCCCAAGTGGGAACAAGAGTTGAGTGAATACATAAACACTTGTGAGAGATGCCAGAAGGCAAATAGGAAACATGGGAAGAAGTATGGGCTACTTCAACATATAGAAGAACCCAAGCACCCATGGGAAACCATCAACATGGACTGGGTTACAGGACTTGTCCCAGGAGGCAAAGAAAACTACAATGCCTGTTTGATCATAGTTGATAGGTTCAGCAAGAGTATGAGGTGTCTACCATGCCACAAAGAGGACACAGCAATGGATACTTCCCTGTTATTTTGGAATAACATCATATCCACCTGTGGAGTCCCTAGGATCATCATTAGTGATAGGGACCCAAAATTCATATCTGAATTTTGGACCAACTTCTATGACATGCTTGGTACCAAGCTTGCTTTTTCCACAGCTTACCATCCACAAACAGATGGCCTAGCTGAGAGGATGATCCAAACAATGGAGGACATCCTCAGGAGATTCTGTGCCTATGGTATGGAATACAAGGACCATGAAGGATACACCCATGATTGGGTTACCCTCTTACCAGCAGTTCAACTGGCTTATAATCCAAGCCAGCACTCCACCACAGGTAAAACACCTGCACTGGTGGAGAAAGGGTGGAACCCCCTGTTGCCTGTGGATCACTTGAAGAAAGATCTACTGACTATCCACCCCACAGCCAAAGACTTCCATGATATGTGGAAGAGGGCCTGTGACACAGCTGCCAAATGCATAGCTGAGGCAAAAGAGTACAACAAGCAGGGGTGGGACAAATCACATATGAAACCTGACTTCAAGGAAGGAGACCAGGTTCTAGTGTCAACACTGAACTTTAATAATCTTAAAGGACCCAAGAAGATGAGGGACCCATTTGTAGGTCCTTTTACTATCATTAAGTTGATAGGAAAGAATGCAGTGGAAGTCAAACTTACAGAGGAATTTTCCAGGAAGAACCCAGTCTTCCCAGTAATTTTGGTCAAACCATACTTCCAAACAGAAGAGGAGAAATTCCCCTCCAGGACGAAGAACCCCACACCACCTGATATAGTGGAAGTGGAGGACTCCCCAGGACCTGTGAGTAAAATCATCAGGGCCAGGAAGATCAGACTTAATGGAAAGGATCAAAGACAATACTTAGTCAGATTCAAGCACCAGACAGCTGATAAAGACAAATTGTAGGCAGAAGATGCCATACCAGATGGGAACCTTCATCTAAGGAGATTCAGGGCCTCTAGGAGGACTGAAGAGTCTGATCAATGATGAGCCTTTTTCAGAGGGAGGGTATGTCAGCCTGTGACTCAAAACCAGAGCACAAGCATGACAACCAAAATACCATAAACCAATGGTATAGCCAAGATACCACCAAAACATGGAGCTGAGCCAAATAAGCTCAAAAGGTATCAAAGGAAAGAGGAAACTCACCACTTTCTGAAAACATAAGTCCCATCACCATAGGACAAGAAATAGAAAAGTTATTCCTGCCCAAAGCTATTGCTGAGCATAAACCTTAATTTTCACCTCCCATCTAAAATCTAGAAGGAGAGGCTTAACCCCATCGAATGGGTACTAGAAATGAAGCTCTCAGCCAGGGCTATCCAATGGTACCAGGAAAACTGAGCTAGCACCAGTATTACTTGAGTTATGGTCAAATTCAGGCCAAATAAGGGTGAACAAAACATTCAACTCTCATCTAACTTCTACAGTTTTAGTGTGGGATACTTGAAGTGGGGTCTTTTTGGAAAGAGCACAATAAGGGCTATCTGATGGTGCCAATCACTTCTTCATATCTCACCTATAACAGAAGTTTCGAGGCAAACAAGCTCAATACAGCTTTTTGCCCAAATCATGCCTATGTACAAAAACCTTGTACATGGAATAACTTTGTCATATTTAAAGATAACCATACCAAACTGGGTATCATTGTGTAGAGCTTATACAGGGGTATCCAATGAACCCACTTTGAGCATGATATCTCAAAAACTGACAGAGGTATTGCCAGTTGAAGGTTATAATCCCACAATATGACCAATACAACTGTATTATGACAGGATACAGTTGTACTCTGATTATGAGGTGTCAAAAAGACAAAGAAGCATGTTAATACTTCAATACCACATAGGTCAGTCAATACTGGGGTCCCATACAGTTTCTGTACAGCATTCTACACGTCATACATGTCAGAATCAGGCTGTGAGGTCCCCATATGAAAATATTCACCCTGTATGTGAGCCTGTGAGGTATGTATAACATACCCATAAGGCCACAAATGATTTTACAGACAGTTAATTTTGTCTTAAACAGACTTTTTAGTTGAATTTAAAATCAAAAATAACAAAAAATAAGTATAACTTTTTTTTGGATAAACAAAGTTATAATTATTCTGTCATTTTTGGATTCTACACCAAAAATAACATAGGGTACACCCATAGGGTGTTATACCCAAAAACACTTATTTCTTGTGTTATTGGAAGATTTAAGAATCTCACAGTACTAATGTAGCTTTTTTAACATTTTTTTAAAATTGTTAAATTTAAGCTTAATTAAGCTTAAATTTAAAGTTACATAAGGTTTATGCAACTTTACCAAAATTGTAGTTAAAATTGAGGTGTTGTGTATATTTACTGAATTGGCTAAGGATTTGCAATACAGAATGTAAATCCTGCGTGAGCTCAATTTAAAAGGGTTTGAAGCCATGGTATGGCTTTAAATAAATAAAAGGGCAAAATCCATGCAAAAAGGTGGGACAAAGGAAAAAGACCAAATAGAGCTGGGGTACCCAACTTTTTGGATCTGCAAGGACTCAATTAAGGTTGTCCACCTGTATTGGAGGATTTTCAACCTTATTTAAACTTTAAGATTAGACTTTGATCCAACCTTAAGGTTTAAACTGGTTTTATCCCAATTTGGACAGGAATTTCAAGCTGCCAAAGGGTAAATCCCAATATGCAAGCTTGTAATCAAGGTTTTAAGAACTGTCCAAGCTTAATTAAGCTTAAAAACTTTAAATAAGCTTAAAACTTTAAAGTTTCAAGCATTAAAACCTTATCAAAACTTAAAGTTTGGTGTGTATTGCTATTTTACGTGGAAAAATAGCAATAACTTCAAAAATTCATTAAAAATCCAATTCTTAATGGATTTGCTTTAAAATTTCACACAAGTTAGAATTTAATATTATCAATATATAAATTAAATTTTAAGTATCTTTTATAAATAAATTTCCTGGGTAAATAGCCTGGAAATTTACTTTTTTAATTAAGCTCAAAGAAAATTATGATTTCTTTAAAAATTAATTAAAAATTGAGTTTAAGAGATTTCTGCTTGAAACTCTATTTTTAAGTTGTTCATGTGATGAACTTTAATATAAATAAACTTATTTTATATTAAAACTTAAAATAATTAAACTAAATGAGGATTAAAGTTACTTGGAGTTAAGATTAACACTGGTAACTTTAAATTGGAAGTAAAAATAAGTTGCCTTAAGTTAAGAACTTTATTTTTAAGCATGGTTTTTCAGTTTTGACCTGAGCACGCCCTCTACATTCATTATGAATCATGAGAGCTGCTCTGAAGACATAAAAAGAGTCTTTTCATCACTGTTTTTGTCCATTATTCATTATCAATCCAATCATATTAGAAATTTAAACAGGTAAAGTTTTATTAAATATAAAATCTTATTATTAAAAGTAATTCTTAAGTTATTTTTATTCTTTATTTATTGAAATTAAAGAATTGAAGTCATAGAATTTAGATTATTGTTGTAATCACCAATAATATATTTTATTATATAAAATTATCATTTTAAATATCTTTTAAAATCCACAAATTCCTCTCAAAAACTCTTAAATCATAATTTATATTATTAAAAGTTGTTTTATCTTTAAATTAATTGATTTTTGACGTGTTTTTAACTTATAATTATTATTTAATATTATAACTGTTGTATTTTGACTTATTGTATTAAATAAATCTTATAAGTAAGTTTTCTCTAGAATTCTATATTTTTTTATCTAGTATTAGTTTTTTTTATAGAATTTTTATTCTAAAAGAATTATTTCTGCACAGTGTGTGTTTAATTCTTTTTATAAATAATATTTATATTATTTATAAGTGGTTAATATTCATATTTTCCACGTGTAATTGTCTCATTAAGAGCTTTACACTTCTTATTGTTATAACTGTCAGTGACTATAACACTAATAGAATAATTATAATTTATTATAATTATTATTTTTCTTTTTATTATATTATTATAATAATAATTAAATTTATTTTTTTATATAATTATTTTTAATAATTATATTTAAATTTGTGGTTATAATATTTTATTATATTATATTTTTCTACTGAGGACAGTCATAGTACTCTTGATATTGCTACTATTATCAAGAGTTTCATAGACAAACCTTACATTTGGGGGCCTGGCCGTGATTTTAAACCAATTTTTGGGACATAAATCATATTCTAGACCTTATTTTACTAATTTTTGACGTAAAATTGCCATATTTGTCTTAATATTGGCTTTTTTGGGACTTATCCCTTGTAAATAATCTTTATAATATTAATAAAGTTATTTTTTCTTAAGAATATTGTTTGAAACAATATACTATTGAGTGATTTGGAATAAATTTCTTTTGTCTAACTAGTGGCTTTTTCACATCACAGACTTGAAATTTATTCTTTGAGTTATTCTAGTATAAAGTGAATAATAATATAATTTTGATTAATTAATTTGTTAATTGCATAATTATTATTTCTTTAAAGAAAATAATAAATCAAATAAAAAATCTTTAAAAATAAAAATCTTTACTAAAAACATTTTTTCTTTTTATCTTAGACATTTTTCTTTATTTTTGACGTAATTTGCCATAAATTACATAAAAACAACTTTATTCAATAAGTTGAGTTTATAAGTTATTTTTATTATTTGATAAAATAACTTATATTTTTAATTTTTCTCTAGTGTCTTCCATCAGAGAAAGTTCTTCAGACTCTGAAGCCTCAGAGTCCAGTATTGAAATTCAAACCAGCCCAGCACCAAGGGGTTTGATAACCAAAGAGCCCTTTAAAGGTCCTGCAGGTGAATTTAATTCAATTTTACTCTATTTTTTATTAAAATTGACGTGAAATGACTCCTACTAGAAGTGGAAGCAATTACTCCATCCAATCAAATGGATCTGGACCAGGACATTCCAGCCACAAATCCAAAAGGCAAGAATGTCCTCCCAGAGGAGAGGCACAAATGGAGGATTCCAGAACTTCCACCAGTTCCCAAAGGTTAGCCAGCACCTTTGAACCTCTTCTTGAGAGTCCAGAAGCTGACATAACTGCTATTGCTGTTAGACCTGAACCATTTCCAACAGGCAGCTGTGGAAATTTATCAATCCCAATGGAAAAACTGGTTCCTGGCGTCAAAACAACAAGAGTGGGAACTCCTTCCAAGTCTTTGGATAGGCACCATGAACTCTTATCTTCAAGTGAAGAAGTTCATGGGGCCAGAAAAGACAGAAGATCTTCTACTGGGTTGGACACCAATGTCTGTCAAAGGACAAGTCCAACAGATAAAAGCTTGGTTGAAAAACCAAAGCATGTTGTCAGAAGATCAGAAGAAGAAATTGGCTCAAGGCAAGGACAACAGCCCAGTGGAAGCTCCTCAAGCATCCACCAGCAAAAATCCGCCTCAACAAGTGCCAAACAAGCCCAAGCAAGCCCCAAACCCCAACCAAAAGGGCAAGCAGAAGGCAAAGGGAAAGGCAAAGCCCAAGTGGAACAAGCCTTACCCGCAGAACTACAGAATTCCAAAGAAGGAAAAGACAGCCATGGACAATGTGTTCAATATGGCAAGAACTTTGATGGAATTCAAAAACAAGGAGGAGGAAAGATTGAACCAATCCTTTCCAAAGAAGTAGACCTTGTAAAGCTTGTAACTTACTTTGAATCTTGTAATAAAGAAATTATGGCAAAATTTAAAGCATTTGATCATGTACAAAAGAAGTTGGGTAATGAAATATTACAAGTAAAAGACCAACAAAAGACCATAATTGGCCTTGAAAATGTTAATAAGGCAAATATTTTGTCTTTGACGCAAATTTGTGAAAGACTTGAGTTTAAAGTTACCTTACTCAATCAACCAGATGAGCATTCAATTTCTTTTATAACTGGACAGTTGAAAGAATTGAAAATACAAGTGCAAAACTTGGAAAATTCAACTGGTTACAATGCAGCTCTTTTTCAAGAACAATTGGAAAAAAGTGATAAAGCAAGACTTGAATTGAAAGAAGATATTCAATCAAGTATTAATAATATATCACTGAAAAATGAATTGCCAAGGCAATCCACACCATTTCTTGACAGAAATGTTCTTAACTTGAATAATGATTTACATCATACAATTTCAAGTAATGATGTGGAAACTGCTTGCAATTTTAAAGACATTCCAAGATTAGAGGAATGGCCAACCTTCAGTGGTGAAGGAGAATATAATCACATGGAATTTATGAAAACAATCAATATGTTCAAAGAAGACTTTAACATACCAGATGAATACATAAGTGCCAGATTACACTCATTATTTACCAAATCAGCAAAGAAATGGTATTATAAGATGAGGCAAGACCATGGTAAACATTCTTGGCCTTGGTGGAAAGAACAAGTTATTTCCAAATGGGCAAATGATTCCTGGAGATTTAGAATGGAAAATTCTTTTGAAGAAGCCATTTTTAATATTGAGAGGGACAGGCCCATGTCTTGGTTTCTTAAACAGAAGGACAGATTGACTGCCCTTCATCCTGATATGTCTGAAACAATGTTACATAAAAGGATATTAAGAAAATGTGGTGGTGACCTTGAGCATGCTATAAGAAGCAGATGTATTGAGCCTTGCTCTACAGAGGATTATATCAATGCTATGGAGGATATCACTACTAGAACAAAAATTGTAAGAAATTGGTATAAACCCCCAATAGACAACAAGACTAATGGGAAACCAATTTCAAAACCAAATAAGCCACATGACAGACCTCCTTTGAAATGTCATAAATGTGGAAGTACATCCCATTTGGCAAACACTTGTCCAAAAAAGACAAGAGTCAATGAGATAAATATTGAAAAAGTGGAAGACACAAAAGAAACTGATGTATCTTTACATGAAAGTGATTCTGAACCTTCAGAAGAAGAAGTATTAGAAGAACTTAGTATAGAAAATATTAATGTTTCTTTTGAAGTCACTGAGGTACATACTCACTTACCACAGTACAGTGATGAATTTATGGATCTCATACATGTGCAAGATGCCAAAATGCAAAAAACCAAACCTGCCAGAGGTAAAGGTTATACAGCTGGGTCATCTTGTATCACTAATATTGTGATAAATAACATAGAAGCCAAGATACATCTTGACTCAGGTGCTTTTTGCACTTGTGTTGGAAAAGATTATCTTGACAAGATTTATACCAATTGGCAAGACAAGTTGATGCCAATTGAAGGTATAAGATTCAGCAGTGCTAGCCAAAACATGCACCCTTTGGGTATATCTGAAGCAGCAATAATATTTCCTCATCCTGCAGGAAGTGTAAGATTGAAAGCTGAATTTGTTGTTATGAATAATTGTACTTCGCAACACTTTATACTTGGAAATGATTATCTCAATATCTATGGTATTGATATTAATAATCATAAAGACAGATATTTCACTATAGGGGAAAATAAAAGGCAAAAATTTGCTTTTTCTCCAGAAAGAAGAGAAATCACTGTCATTAAACAAGTGAAAAATGTTAACAAAGACAAATTTGTGTCAGATCAGTTAAGTGAAGCACAAATTAGTCCTGAATTAACACCTGAAATGAAGGAAGATCTTATTGAAATTTTATTTCAATATAGAGAAGCGTTTGCTTCTGATAATGAACCACTTGGGGCTATAAAAGGCCATGAGGTGGACATTATGCTTAATGTGGAAAGGCCTTATCCGCCACTATTAAGAAGACCAGCTTACCCAACTAGCCCTAGGGCTAGAGAAGCATTAGAAAGTCATATTAATGAACTAATGAAACTGGGATTTCTTAGAAAAGTTGGGCACAATGAGGAAGTTGAAGTCACAACTCCAGTGATCATTACTTGGCATAATGACAAATCAAGAATGGTTGGTGATTTTAGAGCACTGAATACCTACACTATTCCAGACAGTTATCCAATCCCTAGAATTCATGAGACTTTGACTCAATTATCCAAAGCAAGATTTATTACTTCTATGGATTCTCTTAAAGGCTTCCATCAGAATGTTTTAACAGCTCATGCTAGGAAATTATTGAGAATAATTGCTCATTGTGGTATTTATGAATATTTGAGGATGCCTTTTGGTATTAAAAATGCACCCTCTCATTATCAGAGAATGATGAATACCATCTTCCCACATGAATTATCAGAGGGATGGTTAATCATTTATATTGATGACATTATCATTTGTTCAGAAACCTGGCAATTACATTTAGAGAGACTTTCATTAGTACTTAAGAAAATCTTACAAGTGAACATGAAAATTTCTCTTAAAAAGTGTAATTTTGGGTTTCATGAGTTAAAAGCTCTAGGACATGTAGTATCAGGACTGAGCCTTGGTGATGATAAAAACAAAGTGGCTGCAGTTTTACTGAAGCAGATGCCCCAGAACAAAAAAGAAATGATGTCTTTCTTAGGGTTTGCCACTTATTACAGGCAACACCTTAAAGATTTTGCAATCCATGCCAGATCATTATACAGAATTTGTGATCAACAAACTGTTTTTGAAATGACACAGGAGAGAATTCAAGCATATGATAAAATCAAGTATGCCTTGACCAATGCACCATTATTATTAATGCCAGATTGGAAACTTCCTTTCAAGCTGTATATTGATGCATGTGGTGATGGTTTAGGAGCTGCTCTTCATCAAGTTCAAATTGTCAATGACAAGCCTTATGAGGGTCCAATTTGTTTTATTTCAAGACAAATTAAACCTACTGAGGCCAGATATGGAGCTAGCCAAATGGAGTGCCTTTGCCTTGTTTGGGCTCTGGAAAAACTTCATTACTATCTTGATGGTAGTGTGTTTGAAGTAATTACTGATTGTAATGCAGTAAAATCACTTCTTAACATGAAAACTCCAAACAGACACATGTTAAGATGGCAGATTGCTATACAGGAGTATAGAGGAAATATGACCCTAGTACATAAAGCTGGAAATATTCACAAGAATGCTGATGGCTTGAGTAGATGGGAATTACCCAATACACCTGACAATCCTTTCTATGTTCCTAAAAGTGCAGAACCTCAAATTCCAATTGAAGGAATTAATATCACAGATGTTGGAACAGAATTCTTTGATGAAGTTAGAGAAAGCTATAAGCAAGATAAGAATTGCCATATACTTACTTCTCTACTTGACAAAGATTGCAAAGATGCAGCATTGGCTAATTCTCTGGATGATATTTGTAAAACATCTTATGACAACGGAAGATTCCATTTATTTGATGGTATATTATACCATAGGTCTAAACACACATGTGTCATGGTCCTATGTAGTAGAATGTTGATTAACACAATACTACTAGAATGCCATGATAACATTTATTCTGGACATCTGTCTGAGGACAGAACAATGGAAAGAATTAAGACATGTGCCTGGTGGCCATCTTGGAGAAAAGATGTCATTGAGTACTGTCACAGTTGTGATAGATGCCAGAAAGCCAATAAAGCTACTGGTAAAAGATTTGGTTTAATGATCCATATTCAAGAACCAAGTACCCCATGGGAAGTGGTTCACATGGATTGGGTAACTGCCTTACCACCTGGCGGTGATAAAAGTTACAATGCATGTCTTGTTATTGTAGACAGATATAGCAAAACACCAATCTTTTTACCATGTCACAAAGATGACACAGCTATGGATACAGCTCTTTTAATCTGGAACAGAGTCATATCCCATACTGGTCTCTTTAAAAACATCATTAGTGATAGAGACCCAAAATTTACATCAGCCTTATGGACTAATTTACATAAGCTTTTGGGTACAAAATTATCATTCTCAACAGCATACCATCCACAAACAGATGGGTTAGCAGAAAGAATGATTCAAACCCTTGAGAATATGATCAGAAGATTTTGTGCTTATGGCCTGGAGTTTAAAGATTCTGACAGCTTTACCCATGATTGGTGTACTCTTATACCAGCATTGGAATTAGCCTATAAGACCTCCATCCATGCTTCCACAGGCAAGACTCCTGCAATGTTGGAAAAAGGATGGAACCCCAAACTTCCAGTTGATACTTTGAAGAAATATCTAGTTGATATTCATCCAACTGCTTCAAGCTTTAAATTGTTGCTTGATAAAGTGAGGCACCATGCAAATCAAAGCATGAATGATGCCTTTGAATATGCTAAACATAAATGGGATAAAAGTCATAAAACCCCAGAATTCAAAGTAGGGGACTTAATACTAGTTTCAACCTTGAACTTTAATAAAATCAAAGGTCCAAAGAAATTGAAAGATTCCTTTGCAGGACCATTTATTATCAAAGCCCTTCATGGGACAAATGCAGTACAAGTGGAACTGTCAGGAGAGTTAGGAAACAAACATCCAACTTTTCCTGTCAGTCTTGTAAAGCATTACACTTCAAGTGATAAGGAATTATTTCCTTTAAGAAATGAAACACCCTTAGAGGTACCCCCACTTGAACCAAGTGAGGAAAAGAAAGTACTAAAAGTCTTAAAAGAAAGAAGACTTAGGGGCAAAAATGAAAGAGAATACTTAGTCAGGTACAGAAATCCACAACATGAGGATGAGTGGATTGAAGAAAGTAAAATACCTGATTCCCAAAAGTTTCTTAGAAGATTCAGACATGAGAGAAGACCACTTCCTCAGTAAAAATTTGAATTGTGTGCTTTACATACTTGAAAAGTATAAGTAGAGAGGTTGGACAGTGGATTATACCCCCCCAAAATAACTTGGGGGTATACTACAAAGAAAAATTGTGGTACAATTTTTGTTGGTGGTAGGGAATGTGAGCCTGTGAGGTATGTATAACATACCCATAAGGCCACAAATGATTTTACAGACAGTTAATTTTGTCTTAAACAGACTTTTTAGTTGAATTTAAAGTCAAAAATAACAAAAAATAAGTATAACTTTTTTTTGGATAAACAAAGTTATAATTATTATGTCATTTTTGGATTCTACACCAAAAATAACATAGGGTAAACCCATAGGGTGTTATACCCAAAAACACTTATTTCTTGTGTTATTGGAAGATTTAAGAATCTCACAGTACTAATGTAGCTTTTTTAACATTTTTTTAAAATTGTTAAATTTAAGCTTAATTAAGCTTAAATTTAAAGTTACATAAGGTTTATGCAACTTTACCAAAATTTTAGTTAAAATTGAGGTGTTGTGTATATTTACTGAATTGGCTAAGGATTTGCAATACAGAATGTAAATCCTGCGTGAGCTCAATTTAAAAAGGTTTAAAGCCATGGTATTGCTTTAAATAAATAAAAGGGCAAAATCCACGCAAAAAGGTGGGACAAAGGAAAAAGACCAAATAGAGCTGGGGTACCCAACTTTTTGGATCTGCAAGGACTCAATTAAGGTTGTCCACCTGTATTGGAGGATTTTCAACCTTATTTAAACTTTAAGATTAGACTTTGATCCAACCTTAAGGTTTAAACTGGTTTTATCCCAATTTGGACAGGAATTTCAAGCTGCCAAAGGGTAAATCCCAATATGCAAGCTTGTAATCAAGGTTTTAAGAACTGTCAAAGCTTAATTAAGCTTAAAAACTTTACATAAGCTTAAAACTTTAAAGTTTCAAGCATTAAAACCTTATCAAAAATTAAAGTTTGGTGTGTATTGCTATTTTACGTGGAAAAATAGCAATAACTTCAAAAATTCATTAAAAATCCAATTCTTAATGGATTTGCTTGAAAATTTCACACAAGTTAGAATTTAATATTATCAATATATAAATTAAATTTTAAGTATCTTTTATAAATAAATTTCCTGGGTAAATAGCCTGGAAATTTACTTTTTTAATTAAGCTCAAAGAAAATTATGATTTCTTTAAATATTAATTAAAAATTGAGTTTAAGAGATTTCTGCTTGAAACTCTATTTTTAAGTTGTTCATGTGATGAACTTTAATATAAATAAACTTATTTTATATTAAAACTTAAAATAATTAAACTAAATGAGGATTAAAGTTACTTGGAGTTAAGAATAACACTGGTAACTTTAAATTGGAAGTAAAAATAAGTTGCCTTAAGTTAAGAACTTTATTTTTAAGCATGGTTTTTCAGTTTTGACCTGAGCACGCCCTCTACATTCATTATGAATCATGAGAGCTGCTCTGAAGACATAAAAAGAGTCTTTTCATCACTGTTTTTGTCCATTATTCATTATCAATCCAATCATATTAGAAATTTAAACAGGTAAAGTTTTATTAAATATAAAATCTTATTATTAAAAGTAATTCTTAAGTTATTTTTATTCTTTATTTATTGAAATTAAAGAATTGAAGTCATAGAATTTAGATTATTGTTGTAATCACCAATAATATATTTTATTATATAAAATTATCATTTTAAATATCTTTTAAAATCCACAAATTCCTCTCAAAAACTCTTAAATCATAATTTATATTATTAAAAGTTGTTTTATCTTTAAATTCATTGTTTTTTGACGTGTTTTTAACTTATAATTATTATTTAATATTATAACTGTTGTATTTTGACTCATTGTATTAAATAAATCTTATAAGTAAGTTTTCTCTAGAATTCTATATTTTTTTATCTAGTATTAGTTTTTTTTTATAGAATTTTTATTCTCAAAGAATTATTTCTGCACAGTGTGTGTTTAATTCTTTTTATAAATAGTATTTATATTATTTATAAGTGGTTAATATTCATATTTTCCACGTGTAATTGTCTCATTAAGAGCTTTACACTTCTTATTGTTATAACTGTCAGTGACTATAACAATAATAGAATAATTATAATTGATTATAATTATTATTTTTTTTTATTATTATATTATTATAATAATAATTAAATTTATTTTTTTATATAATTATTTTTAATAATTATATTTAAATTTGTGGTTATAATATTTTATTATATTATATTTTTCTACTGAGGACAGTCATAGTACTCTTGATATTGCTACTATTATCAAGAGTTTCATAGACAAACCTTACACTGTATTGGTGAAAGCTGCCCAGATGTGGTTTCAAAACCACATCTGAGCCCAATACAGGGCATACCGGCTGTTTTCAAACCACAAGTCAGTCCTAGAGAGTGAAAAATCTTCACTTCCTCTACTTGGAAAGGTCTAGCACCCTTTCCACCCCATTTCAGGATAAAAAGGAGGCTTTTCACAGCCAGAATTGTCTCCTCATCCTGCTGTTGAATACCCTACGTAGTAAACTGTCAAAAACAGTTTTACTCTTGGGTAATAATCAGGTATACTCTTAATTTAAAGTATCTTAGTCTCTATTATTGTAACCCAACAGGTAAAGCTGCACCCAGGGCTTTCATCAGCGCTCACCACCACTATATTCCTTATAGTAAAGCCCTCTTATTATTAAATTAAAACATCTTTGACCCTTATAAAAGTATTTTAAACTATTTTCTACGTGTCACAGTCATAGTTTTAGTTGTAAATAGCCTTATTACCACTTCAACATAGACTCAGCCTGACATTTTGGATGTATATCCACTAAGTCCTTTTTGAGGGTATCATAAGGAAGTCCTGGTGTGAGCCTGCAAGCTTGTATATCTTTACCTTCTATACAGACTCCAATTACTTTCTTCAAATTTTTGTCTCATTTTCTTTTATTATTTTGTATAAATTTATAATACTTCAATTCATATTATTTTAATATGAATTAAATCTTGTTGCTATGACTGATTACTTATTGTGTCATAGTATATCTTCCCACTATGTCATTAATTTTTTTGTTATATTTGCTCCTGTTACCATCACAAATGATTCTCTTTTCAAAAAAAGTTATTTCATATTATTTTGATTTTGAATTTGTAAATACGATATTTCAAGAGGATTAATTCTCTTTGAATTAATCCTCAGAGCTCTTACAAATTATATTTTTACAATTAAAATTACTTACATTTTATTTTAGAAATATGAGCACTCTTGCCTTTAAAAGTGATTAAATTCACTTTTTTACAATTTATTACTACTGTTGAACCCTTAATTCCAACAGTACATAATCTTAAATCAAGTGACCCATCTATTAAACTAAAATTAATAGTATTCCACTTATTCATTAGTTCATTACATTACTAGTATTTTAGTCTGGAAGCCACAAAAGAGGCACCAGCTAACATTTAATATATTAAATTTTATATTAGACTTAATTAATTAATTAATTACATCTAATAAATGAATTAGAAGTTGAAATACCTAATTAAGATATAGTTTTTCTATAACTGACTCTTCCATTGAAAATCAAGAATAAAAGTCAAAACTCTGATTCCTTTTTCTACTATAATATCCTGATCTTTTTTCTAAACATTTTTGAAGAATCAATACCAAAGTTATAAATTTAAAGATTGTATTTTTCTCAAATTTTTTTTTGGGGCCATCAATAATACTCTCCAGCTCCAACAATCAAGTTTTGATGACCATGGCCCCCCTGAAATCAAATCTTTTCAACGCTTGTCTTTGTTCATGAAAGACTTAAGCATTGTTACTGGTCATCTATCCAAAATGATTCCCAGTAACTACTCTTCTAACTATTCTACCTCTTGACGTTGGGGAAAGAAACCTACCACTCGTTTGGAAAGATGGAAGCTTCGCCATTTCTTTAACACTCCAAATTCAGAATGCTTTGTTTTACACCCAACTATGACTGTAAATAATCAGCTTTCTTAAAAGAAACTGAATAAAGGTGAAATTACAATGTCAGAAGTGAAGTGTAAGCCCAATTTGGAAGAAAAAACCATGGAAACAAAGAAAAAACAATACAAATCAAATTTCAAAGACACATTAACTACCAATACAGCCTACAGAACCGTCTCTGTTCCTAAGGCTATTAATAATAGTACTATGCCTAAGGAGATCATCACAAAAGAGGAGTATAATACTAATTTTGATAGTAAAAGTACCAACAAAAACACTATAAGAGCTAATAGCAATCCAAGTATTCAAAAAAGAACAACAACGACAAATAACAAAAGAACCTTGAGTAGTAATCCATTTACTACCAGCTGTACAAGCTCCAATACCAACAAAGTTGAGCTTGCAACAATAAATGCAACTGTTACTGGAAATAAAGAAGAAATGATAGATGTGACTATTACTAAAAATGAAGAAGAAACCATATTGAGTAAAATTGTAAACTACATTGAAAGAAAAATAAAAAATCAACCTATTTCAACAAAAGAAAGAGTATCAACTAAATTGAAAAATATTACCACTTACATCGACAATAAGTAAGATATCTACTACCTCCTAAACTCAGATAATCATATTAGGAGACTAAATACATCAATAATATCTGTACTACAAAAAGAAAAATGCAGTGAGGGTATATTGAATAGAGACAAAATGATAATTTTAGAATCTTTTTATTACTACTCTACAGAAGACAGAAGCAACTTTTATCATGAAAATACAAATATACAGGAAATCATGACATAAATACAACAAACCTATACATATTACTATAACTGAATATTTTTTTTACTATTTTTTTAGTATTACCAAATGTGAGCCTGCAATCTTGTAAATATTTACCCGCTTTACAGACTCCAATTGATTTCTTTAATTTTTGTCTCATTTTCTTTTATTATTTTGTATAAATTTCAAATACTTCAATTCAATTTTTTTTAATATGAATTAAATCTTGTTTCTATGACTTATTACTTATTGTGTCATAGTTTATCTTCCCACTATGTCATTAATTTTGTTGTTATATTTGCTCCTCTTACCATCACAAATCATTCTCTATTCAAAAAAAGTTATTTCATATTATTTTGATTTTGAATTTTTAAATACAATATTTCAAGAGGATTAATTCTCTTTAAATTAATCCTCAGAGCTCTTACAAACTATATTGTTACAATTAAAATTACTTATATTTTCTTTTAGAAATATGAGCACTCTTGCCTTTAAAAGTGATTATGTTCACTTTTTTACAATTTATTACTACTGTTGAAGCCTCAATTCCAACATTACATAATATTAAATTAAGTGATGCATCTATTAAATTAAAATTAATAGTATTCCACTTTTTAATCAGCCTATTAAATTACTAGTATTTTAGTCTGGAATCCACAAAAGAGGCGCCAGCTAACACCTGGATTCCAACCTTTTTCTATCATTGCTGCTGTTTTGCCAGTAGAAGAATGGATTGATGTTCTATATGCCAGCTTAAGATCTGGTATTAATGTACACCAATCATTGGTAAAACCATCATCTCTTTAAATTCCAGTCCATAAGCACAGAATCTTCTGATTATGTCCTCAAAGGTTTGTATCATTCTTTCTTCTCAACCGTCAGTTTGAGGATGGTAAGCTGTTGATCATGATAATTTTGTCCCAAACAAGTTATGGAGGTTTTTCCATACTGCTGAAGTGAACTTTGGGTCTCTGTCACTTATGATATTTTGGAATACGCCTGTGTGGCTAATGACTTTATTCCATATCATTATGGCTGTGTCCATAGCTGTGTCATCTTTGTGACATGGTAGGAACATAGGAGTTTTGCTACACCTGTCAACTAACACTAGGCATGCATTATAACTTCTGTCTCCTCCTGGAGGTAGTGCTGTTACCCGGTCCATATGAACTGTTTCCCAAGGGTATTTTTGTTCTTGTATTCAGATCATCATTCCAAATTTCTTTCCTGTGGCTCTGTTGGCGTTTTGACATCTGTCACAGGTTTTGCAGTATTCTGCAACATTTTTCTTCCAATTTGGCCACCAAGCGCAGGTTTTCACCCTCTCTAGGGTTCTATCTTCTGAGAGATGTCCAGCTGCAACACTATCATCATACTCATGTAAAATAGTGTTTATTAGAGTTCTGTCTGTCAAGGCCATAAAATATGTGTGTTTTGTTCTATGATAGAGGATTTCATCAAGGAGGTGGAATCTTCCTTCATCATAGGCCTTTTTTCCATATTTCATCTAATTTTGATGAAAGTGATGGGTCTTTGCAGTCTTTTATTAGAAGTTGGCTTAAGATATGGCAGTTCTTATCTATTTTATAGCTTTCTTTAAATTGGTTAAGGAACTCTGTGCCAATGTCTGTGACACATAACCCTTCTATATGGTGCTCCTCCTGTGGTACCCATGCTGCATTTGCAGGAGTATGAATAGTACCAGATTTATCAACAATAGTCATATTTCCTCTATATTCTTGCATAGCAATTTGACATCTCAGAATATGTCTATTTAGAGATTTCATATTTAATATAGATTTTACAACATTTCAGTCTGTAATCACATCAAATACTGTTCAATCCAAGTAATAGTGTAATTTTTCTAAAGCCCACACTAAGCATAGGAATTTCATTTGGCTTGCTCCATATCTTGCTTCTGTTGGCTTTATCTGTCTTGAAATAAAACAAATTGGTCTTCCACTGGTTTATCATTGATGATTTGTGTCCGGTGTAGTGCAGCACCTAGTCCTTTTCCACAAGCATCAATGTAAAGCTTAAATGGTAGTTTCCAATGTATAATTAGAAGAAATGGGCAATTTGTTAATTAACTTTTAAATTATTTATATGCTTTAACTATTTCTTCAGCCATTTCATAATGTCAGGCTGACTCTATATTGAAGTGGTAATAAGAGTATTTACAACTAGAATTATGACTGTGACACCTAGAAAATTAATTTAAAATAAGAGTATTGGGTTTTAAAAGATGATTTATAATATAATTAAGGGGTTCTACTATTGAATAATAGTGGTGGTGAGCGCTATTGAGAACCCAGGGTGCAATCTTACCAGTTGGGTTACTATAACAAGAGTTACAATAATTAAATATATAATTATACTTGTTTATTACCCAAGAGTAAAACTGTTTTTGACAGTTTACTACGTAGGATATTCAAGAGCAGGATGAGGAGAAAATTCTGGCTGTGAAAAGCCTCCTTTTTATCCTGAAATGGGGTGGGAAGGGTGCTAGACCTTTCCATGTAGAGGAAGTGAAGATTTTTCACTCTCTAGGACTGACTTGTGGTTTGCAAACAGCCTGTATGCCCTGTATTGGGCTCAGATGTGGTTTTGAAACCACATCTGGGCAGTTTTCACCAATACAGGGTGAAAATTTTCATTTGGGGACCTCACAGCCTGATTCTGACGTGTACAACGCGTAGAATGCTATACAGAAACTGTATGGGACCCCATTATTGACTTACATATGAGGTATTGAAGTAAAAACATGCTTCTTCGTCTATTTGACACCTCATATTCATGGTTATGGGATATTATCCCATGGTAAAGCTGTATATGACAGCAGGTGGGTCTTTGACCTTAAAACAGCCATACCTTTGTCAATTCTTGAGATATCAACCTCAAAATTGGGTCGGTGTGTAGCCCTGTATGTGCTCTACACAATGGTACCTCATTTGATATGGTTATCATTAAATATAGCAAAGTTATCCCATGTACAAGACTTTTGTACATTTGTGTGTTTTGGGCAAAAAGCTCTATTGAGCTTGTTTGCCCCATACCTTTTGTTCTAGTTGAGCTATGGGGAAATGGATGACACCATCAGATAGCCCTGATTGTGCTCTTTCCAAAAATACCCCACTTCAGGTATCCCACACTAAAACTGTAGAAGTTAGATGAGAGGTGAATGTTTTGTTCACCCTTATTTGGCCTGAAATTGACCATAACTCCAGTAATATTGGTGCTAGCTCAGTTTGGCTGGTACCATTGGATAGCCCTGGCTTAGAGCTTCATTTTGAATACCCATTTGATGGGGTTAAGCCTCTCCTTCTAGATTTTAGATGAGAGGTGAAAATTAAGGTTTATGCCCAGCAATAACTTTAAGCAGGAATAACTTTGTTATTTCTTGTCCTATGGTGATGGGACTTATATTTTCAGAAAGAGGTGAGTTTCCTCTTTCGTTTGATACATTTTGAGCTTATTTGGCTCAGTTCCATGTTTTGGTGGTATCTTGGCTATACCATTGGTTTATGGTATTTTGGCTGTCATGCTTGTGCTCTGGTTTTGAGTCACAGGCTGACATACCCTCCATCTAAAAAAGGCTCATCATTGATGAGACTGTTCAGTCCTCCTAGAGGCTCGGAATATCCTTAAATAAAGGTTCCCATCTGGTATGGCATCCTCTACCAACCATTTGTCTTTATCTGCTGTCTGGTACTTGAATCTGACTAGGTATTGTCTTTGATCCTTCCCATTGAGTCTGATCTTCCTGGCCCTGATAATCTTACTCACAGGTTCAGGGAAGTCCTCCACTTCCACTATCTCTTGTGGTGTGGGGTTCTTTCTCCTGGAGGGGAATTTATCCCCCTCTGTCTGGAAGTATGGTTTGACCAAACTCACTGGAAAGACTGGATGTTTCCTGGAAAACTCCTCAGTGAGTTTGACTTCCATTGCATTTCTTCCTATCAACTTAATGATAGTAAAAGGTCCTACAAATGAGTCTCTCATATTTTTAGGCCCTTTGAGATTGTTGAAGTTCAGTGTAGACACTAGCACCTGGTCCCCTTCCTTGAAGTCAGGTTCCATATGTGATTTGTCCCACCTCTGCTTATTGTATTCTTTTGCCTCAGCTATGCATTTGGCAGCTGCATCACAGGCCCTCTTCCACATATCATGGAAGTCTTTGGCTGTGGGGTGGATAGTCAGGAGATTTTTCTTCAAGTGATCCACAGGCAACAGGGGGTTCCACCCTTTCTCCACCAGTGCAGGTGTTTTACCTGTGGTGGAGTGCTGGCTTGTATTATAAGCCAGTTGGACTGCTGGTAAGAGGGTAACCCAATCATGGGTGTATCCCTCATGGTCCTTGTATTCCATGCCATAGGCACAGAATCTTCTGAGGATGTCCTCCATTGTTTGGATCATCCTCTCAGCTAGGCCATCTGTTTGTGGATGGTAAGCTGTGGAAAAAGCAAGTTTGGTACCAAGCATGTCATATAAGTTAGTCCAAAATTCAGATGTCAATTTTTGGTCCCTATCACTAATGATGATCTTAGGGACTCCACAGGTAGATATGATGTTATTCCAAAACAACAGAGAAGTATCCATGGCTGTGTCTTCTTTATGGCATGGTAGACACCTCATGCTCTTGCTAAACCTATCAACTATGATTAAACAGGCATTAAAGTTTTCTTTGCCCCCTGGGACAAGTCCTGTTACCCAGTCCATCTTGATGGTTTCCCATGGGTGTTTGGGTTCTTCTATGTGTTGAAGCAACCCATACTTCTTCCCATGTTTCCTGTTTGCCTTTTGGCATCATTCACAACTGTTGATTTATTCACTCAACTCTTGTTCCCACTTGGGCCACCAAGCTGTGCTTGCTACCCTCTCTTTGGTCCTGTCCTCACTCATGTGTCCCATATAGGGGCAGTCATGGCATTCTTGTAGGGTCAATGAGATGTGGTCTCTGTCTACCACTGTGAGTGCACTTGTGTTCTTTTCTCTGTGGTAGAGCAGGCCATCTGTAAGAACAAACTTATTGTCCTTATAGGCCCTCCGCCAGGGTTCCTCCAGCTGGGTTTCCAGTTCTGGGCTCCTGTACTTTTGTTGAAGGAGTTGGAGTAGTATGCTACACTGTTTGTGTTTGGCATAAGACTTCTGTACTGCACTGAAGAATTCATTGTGCAGTTCTGAGGAACTTATTCCCAGTATGGGAGTTTCTGTCCCTTCTGAGTCAGTGTTTCCACTGTCAAGGGTACCACTTTCTGGTGCCCATTCAGATAATCTGAAGTTTTTCCTCCTATCTATTTCCATGAAATGGATAGGGATTTTTGCTGCAACTTCTGGGTCATAAGCTGGATTGCTTTTGACATTGTCCAGTGGCCATCTGCTGAGGCCATCTGCATTGGTATGGCTTTTACCTTCCTTGTATATGATGGTCATGTTCCCTCTATACTCCTGGATGGCTTTTTGCCATCTGAGCATATGTCTATTTGTAGTATTCATGTTTAGTAAAGACTTCAAGGCTGTGCAGTCTGTGTAGACTTCAAAGACTTCACCCTCCAAATAATAATGGAGTTTTTCTAGATCCCAGACTAGACATAGACATTCAGTCTGGGTGGCCCCATACCTGGCTTCTGAATCTTTCAGTTGCCTAGAGATGTAACATATTACACCCTCTCTTGGTTCACCATCCACAATTTGTCTTTGGTGAAGGGCTGCTCCTAAGCCTTGGCTGCATACTGCATCTATATATAACTTGAATGGTAGTTCAAAGTCAGGTAAGATGAGCACTGGTGCATTGGTGAGTTCATATTTGATTCTCTCATATGCATCCCTCCTTTCCTTGGTTATTTCAAAAACTACATATTTTGAACATAACTTGTATAAACTACTAGTTATGTGTGCAAAATTTTTGATATGGTTTCTATAGTAGCTAGCAAACCCAAGGAAAGATTGCAACTGTTTGATGCTCTTTGGTACTGGTTTTTTCAGTACTGCTGCTACTTAATTCTGGTCAATTTCCAGACCAAGACCTGAGACTTTATGTCCTAGAGCCAGTAACTCTTGTTGGCCAAAATTGCACTTTTTAAGTGAAATTTTCAGATTTATGGGTGTGCATTTACTTAGCACTTTGTCTATGTATTGCACATGGTCTTCCCATCTCTCTGAGTATATAATGATATCATCAATATATACTACCATCCAGCCTTCCAATATTTCATCTTGAAATATTGTGTCCATCATCCTTTGGAAGTGGGCTGGTGCATTCTTGATGCCAAATGGCATTTTGGTGTACTCATATATGCCCATATGGCATATTATTCTGAGTAATTTCCTGGAGTTTGGTTTAACTCCATTTTGGTGGAAGTCTTTCATACAATCCATCTTGGTTATGTATTTGGCTTTGGCCAGCTTATCCAAGGCATGAGGTATCCTTGGTATAGGGTACCTGTCTTCTTTTGTGTAGTTATTCAGGGCTCTGAAGTCCCCACACAATCTAGACTTGCCATCATGCCAGGTGATGAGGACAGGAGTGGTGATTTCCACTATTTCATTATGTCCAATCTTTCTGATAACATCCATGTCCAGGAGTTCATTGATATGTTTCTCAATTTCCTTCCTGGTTTCCAGGCTTGCTGGATAAGGAGGTCTCCTCAGCATAGGTGGATAAGGCCTTTCCACATCCAGATATAGTTCTATATCATGGCCTTTGATCTTGCCTAATGGTTCTTCACCAATGACAAATGCTGGTCTGTTCTTTCTCAGCAACTTCAGTAAACTTAGTTTTTGTTGACTGGTGAGGGTAGTGCTAAACTGTCCCTCTCTGAATTCCTTCAGAAGTTCTTCCAGTGGATCTTGAGAAGATATCTGGTATATGTCAAGTGAAAATTTCTTTTCCTTGTTAGTACCAATGGTGATGTGCCTATTTTTACTGTTGTAAATGTCTATGCCATACATCCTCTGGTAATCTGTTCCCAGTAAAACTCCTTGGATGTGGGCATCATTAAGCACTACAAACTCTGGGTTGAGTCTGATATTACCCTTCCTGTGGCGTATAATTATCTCTTTGATAATTGTCCCAATGGAAGTCATCTTCCCTGATGCACTATTAAAGTTCTTTGCCTTAGTGGGCAAGAGCTGTTTTTCCCAATTTGGGAAGTGGGTATCCAGATAATTTCTGGCTACTATGGAGCAGTGAGCTCCACTATCAAGGATCAGTGGGTGCTGAGCATTGTCAATACAAACAGTCATTTTTGTGGCTGTCCAATGTATATATGCCATTCCTTTGGTTGGTGTAACCAGGAATTTTTGTACATCTTGTGTGTGTTTGCACAAGTTGTTGTTAGCAGTGTCCTGTGGCATTCCTGCTTTCAACTGTATGTCCTGGATTTCCAGTGGGGTTTCCTCTTGGTATTCCACTAGAAATTCCTCTCTTGGGTCTTGCTCATCCTCAGATGGTTCTCTGATGGCATCACCCATGGAGTCTGATTCAGAATTCTCTGTTGGAGGTTCTTCCTCAGGGACTTTCTCTATGGCATAGACTTTCTTCTTTGCCTTCGGAAAGTTGTTGGCATAGTGGTCTGTTGAACCACAATTGTGGCAATAATTATTCTTCTTAGCCACTTCTGCCACTCGTTCTCTGGGTTTGTCTTTAAACTCTACCCTGAAAGGTTGTTTCTCTTTGAAACTAATGCTCTTATATGGGGTGAATTTCCCTATATTTGTCCTTTTCCTTATGTCTTGTAAGGTGTTGGCAATGTCATCTAGAGTGCAATTTTGGTTGCATCTGCATTCTACTGCATGCTCTAGTTCTTCTGGAAGTTGTGTCAGAAGTTTGTGATTCCTCATTTGGATGTTCATCTGAGGATCAATGGCTTTAAGTCTTTTAGACTGTCTGAGACACCACTCATATGGATCTTTGTCCACAGAGTATTTGTCATTCTCAAATGACATGGTCTTTTGCCATATCCAAGTTCCATTACTGTACTTTTGGATGATTTGACTCTTCCACCATTGCCAGTTTCTTCTGCCATGGATTTCTTTCATTTCTGTGTACCATATACTTGCATGACCTTTAAATGCAGTATTCAATCTAGCAGTAATCCAGTAGTCTGGTATGCTTGGTACATCAATGAAGAGTCCATCAATATAATCTATGAGTTCCATATGATCATATTCTCCTGATCCAGAGAATTTGGGCCAGCTTGAGGCCTCAGGAAGCTGTTTCAAGGCTTCCTTCTCTGAATACAACATGCCATCTCCATACTGGTATTGTGATGGAGATCTTGCCTTATTCAACAACATGGCATCTGGTTTGATGTCATCTGGTTGATATAGATTCTCCATAGCTTGGCCTTGTGGTTGGGGCTTCAAGCTATGGTAGGCATTAAACAATTTGTTAATGTCTTGATCCAGACACTCCCTGTCCCTTGGGCTGTGGTGTTGTTCTTCAAAGACTATATTCAGTCTTTTGTTGGTTTCTTCAGAGGCTTTGCTCAGTTGAGCATATCCTTCTTGAAGATTCTTAACTATTTGTTCCAAGGAGGCTTGAGTTTGTCTCATCCTCTCTTGGCTAGCTTTAATTTCTGCAAACTGCTTTGCAGATTGTTCAGCATATTGGGACATTTGGAACCACAGTGTATCACTGTTGATGTTACTCTCAGATGTGACAATGTTATTTTCAGTCTGAGTGGGGGTAATGTTTCTATTACTAGGACTACTGATTCTAGAATGGTTTACAACTACTTCTGGTTCTTGTGTACTTCTTTCACCAAATCTAACAGCTTCTGGATCATGGGGTCTGACTCTTTCCTCCTCTGGTTGAAGGAGGTTTTGTTCTTGCCCTTGTTTCCTTGTCTTCTCCTGGAAACTTCCTGGAATTGTGAAGAATGGTGACTCTTGTCCACTGATCTGCTGGTTTCTGAGTGGTTTGAAGCCACTGGAGAGCTGATTATGCCTGCTCCTTGTGAACCTGAAGGAATCTGAGTAGGCCCTGTCTGGGTTAACTGTTCTTCTATAGCTAGGATAGTGGCTTGATTCTCCCTTATCCTCTGTGCCCTTGCCTCCAGGAGTCTGTGCTGCCTGGTAGGATTCCAACCCTTGATGATTACCATAAGGTCTTTGAAGTCTATCTCTTTGAGACAGATCTTCTGGCAACTTGCTCCAAGTTCTGCCCAGTGAATTGCCAGGTTGAACCTCTTGTTCTCCATGCTCCATTGAAATAAGTCTTTGAGGAGTTGGTGGATCTGAAGAACTTGATCCATATCTTTCTAGTCCTCTGGTTTGAGGTTTCTGTTGGATTGGAGTGTGAATGGCAAGGTTGATATTATCTCCCTCATTGTTTTGCCATCCACCACTGTGTCCAAGGTGTCTTCTTTCAAGTCTTCTGGTTCTGGACAATCCTTCTCTGTCCTCTGGCTGGTTCCTTTGGAAGCCAAGGTCTCTGAGGTATGCAGGGGACATATCATTGTTTGCAAGCAGTCAAAAACTTTATGTTCTTAGGGTATTTACCTTTGACTGTGCCTTGTACAAATTTGTTACCTGCTGATTTGGGCAGTTTGCCTTTGGAGGTTACAACTGGGTTAATAATTGTAATCTTCCCTGTACAAGTGGTGAAGGGGGGTTTACCTTGTATTGAAGCAGAGTTTCATGGTTTTCTACTCCTCTGAGTGGCTATTGGTGTCCCCTTTTTTGCTTTAATGAGGCCTTCACTAAGTCTTTTTCCCTTGCCCTTGCTGCCCTCTGGTTCTGAGGGTGTCACTGGTATGTTGGCCTGTGACTGGGTCTCAAGTGGTATGAAATTTTCTTCCATTAAATCAAACAGGAAAAAGAGGACTTATGTCAGTTAAGACTTCTTAAAAGGCTGGTTTTGCACGTCTAAGAATGGCCTCTGGGCTTGTATATTATTACAATATGCCCTTGTATTATGACAATGTAATTGAATTAACAATTCCGCGTCAGAAAATACAGCTTACTAATATGTGGTATACTGTTTGTATACCAATATCTCACAGAATACTTTTATTTAGCAAGTATAATCTGTCAAAGATGGTGTATTACAGGGTAATTGAGTTAACAATGTACCCAAACACGCCTCAACTGTTGGTTCATCAGTATGAGCTGTCTCAATTCAATTAAGAATCAGGACTGTATTAGTGGCTTAAAGTGTTTTTTTATACAAAACACGCCAAAAATACTGGTCTTGTGGTTATTAGCCACTTGACAAAATACTCTTTAAAATATGAGTATAATAAGAATTAAAAGAAATATATATTTCAAAAGGAAAAAATGACGCCTAAAAAAAGATAAAGCAGGTGTCAATAAATGATAAAAAGAGAAAAAACTTACTTGTAAAGGTCCAAAATAAGTTAAAAACACGGCCAGGCTCCCAAAATGTCAGGCTGAGTCTATATTGAAGTGGTAATAAGAGTATTTACAACTAGAATTATGACTGTGACACGTAGAAAATTAATTTAAAAAAAGAGTATTGGGTTTTAAAAGATGATTTATAATATAATTAAGGGGTTCTACTATTGAATAATAGTGGTGGTGAGCGCTATTGAGAACCCAGGGTGCAATCTTAGCAGTTGGGTTACTATAATAAGAGTTACAATAATTAAATATATAATTATACCTGTTTATTACCCAAGAGTAAAGCTGTTTATGACAGTTTACTATGTAGGGTATTCAAGAGCAGGATGAGGAGACAATTCTGGCTGTGAAAAGCCTCCTTTTTATCCTGAAATGGGGTGGGAAGGGTGCTAGACCTTTCCACATAGAGGAAATGAAGATTTTTCACTCTCTAGGACTTACTTGTGGTTTTCAAACAGCCTGTATGCTCTGTATTGGGCTCAGATGTGGTTTTGAAACCACATCTGGGCGGTTTTCACCAATACAGGGTGAAAATTTTCATTTGGGGACCTCACAGCCTGATTCTGACATGTATGACGCATAGAATGCTGTACAGAAACTGTATGGGACCCCAGTATTGACTGACATATGAGGTATTGAAGTAAAAACATGCTTCTTCGTCTATTTGACACCTCATATTCATGGTTATGGGATATTATCCCATGGTAAAGCTGTATATGACAGCAGGGGGGATTTTGACCTTAAAACAGCCATAGCTTTGTCAATTCTTGAGATATCAACCTCAAAATTGGGTCTGTGTGTAGCCCTGTATGTGCTCTACACATTGGTACCTCATTTGATATGGGTATCATTAGATATGGCAAAGTTATCCCATTTACAAGACCTTTGTACATTTGCGTGTTTTGGGCAAAAAGCTGTATTGAGCTTGTTTGCCCCATAACTTTTGTTGTAGTTGGGCTATGGGGAAATGGATGACACCATCAGATAGCCCTGATTGTGCTCTTTCCAAAAATACCACACTTCAGGTATCCCACACAAAAACTGTAGAAGTTAGATGAGAGGTGAATGTTTTGTTCACCCTTATTTGGCCTGAAATTGACCATAACTCCAGTAATATTGGTGCTAGCTCAGTTTGGCTGGAACCATTGGATAGCCCTGGCATAGAGCTTCATTTTGAATACCCATTTGATGGGGTTAAGCCTCTCCTTCTAGATTTTAGATGAGAGGTGAAAATTAAGGTTTATGCTCAGCAATAACTTTAAGCAGGAATAACTTTGTTATTTCTTGTCCTATGGTGATGGGACTTATATTTTCAGAAAGGGGTGAGTTTCCTCTTTCTTTGGATACGTTTTGAGCTTATTTGGCTCAGTTCCATGTTTTGGTGGTATCTTGGCTATACCATTGGTTTATGGTATTTTGGCTGTCATGCTTGTGCTCTGGTTTTGAGTCACAGGCTGACACATAGACTGTCTGTTGGTCACAGAGTTTATACAATAATTTAGAAATTCTTACAAAATCTTTAATATGTTGTCTGTAATAACCAACAGATCCTAAAAATGATTGCATTTCTTTCTTTATTTGGGGCATTGGTTTCAATAGTACTGCTGCTAGTTTGTTTTTGTCTATGCCAAAACTTAGTCCAGATACAAGATGTCCTAGTCCTTTCAGTTCACTGTATGTAAAATGACATGTTTTCAGAGTGATTTTCATGTTTACTTGGACTATGTTTTGCAAGACTCTTTCTAGTATTGATAGGTTATTGTCACAAGTTTCTGAGAAAACTATGATATCATCAATATAGATAATTAACCATCCTTCTGATAAATCTTCAGGAAATATGGTATTCATCATTCTTTGATAATGGGAAGGTGCATTCTATATACCAAATGGCATTCTTAGGTATTCAAAAATTCCACAGTGGACTATTATTTGTAGTAGTCTCTTGGCATTGTCTGTTAAGACATTTTGAAGAAGACCCTTTAGAGCATCCATGGCTGTGATGAACTTAGCTTGTGACAATTGTGTCAATGTCTCATGAATTCTGGGTATTGGATATCTGTCAGGAATGGTATAGGTGTTCAGGGCTCTGACGTCCCCTAACATTATTAATTTTCCATTATGCCAAGCTATAGAGACAGGTGTAGTGAATTCTACATGCTCATTATGTCCTACTTTCCTTAATACTCCAAGGTCCATTAATTCTTTAATGTGTACCTCCAAGGCTTCTCTAGCCCTTGGGCTAGCTGGGTAAGCAGGTCTCCTTAGTAAGGGTGGGTAAGGCATTTCCACATTAAGAATTATATCTACCCCATTCCCAATTATGGAATCTAGTGGCTCTTTGTCAGTTGCAAAGGCATTTTTATACTTAAATAAGAGTTCAATCAATTTTTCTTTCATTTTTTCTGTTAAATCTTGATTGAGTTCTGCCTCTTTGAGCTGTTCAGATATAAAAAGTTTCTTTTCTGGACTTTTTTTTCATTCTTAATAGCTGTAATTTCTTTTTTGTTAATTAAGAAGTGAAACTTCTGTCTTTTGTTGTCACCTATGGTAAAATATCTGTCTTTTTGGTTAGAGATGTCCATATTATAGATTGACAAGTAGTCATTTGCAAGAATGAAGTGATTACTATTACAGTTTTCCATTACCAAAAACTCTACTTCAATTCTGACACATTGTGAAGGATGAAGAATAATGAGTGTTAAGTCAACTATTCCAAGGGGCTTCATGCTCTCACTTGCACTACTAGATTTGACACCTTGTATTGGTATAAGTTTTTCTTCCCAATATGGAACAATTGTTTTTAAATAACTTTTACCAGCACAGGTGCAATATGCTCCTGTATCCAACTTTACTTTTGCCTCTTGGTTATCAACCATGAAAACTCTTAGACTTGATTTTCCAGGTGTATATCCCATTCCTTTGGCAGGTTTGGTTCTATACAGTTTGGCATCTTGTGCATTTGTCAGGTTTGTGTCACATGTTCCCACTTGTGGCAATTTTGAGTTAACATCTTTTACTTCATAAATTACATCAATATTGTTAATTTGTGCATTAGTTATATTAATTTCATTACTCTCAGAAGTTTCTGACTCTTCTGTGTCCTTTTCAGAATCAGATTCTTCTTCTTTTTCATTGTGGTCTTCTGTTCCACAATTTCATTGATTTTTGCTTTTTGAAGGCAATTATTGGCCAAGTGTCCAATACTTCCACATTTATGGCATTTTCTTTGCTCATTATTGTTGGATGTATTGGGCTTGAAAGCTTCCTTTGATTTATCTTTTTTGATAAATGGCTTATTTGGACTTTTGATGTCCAATTTTTTGCAAGTTCTGCCAATTTTTGTCCTTGTCACTATGTCTTCTAGTGCATTGATATACTCTTCTGTGGAGCATGGTTCTATAATCCTGCTTTTTAGGGCATGTTCTAGCTCTCCTCCACATTTCTTAAGTATTTTCATGTGCACCATCTTTTGTGACATTTCTGTGAACAATTCATTGAGTCTTTCAACTTGTTTTAAGAACCAAGTTAAAGGTTTGTCTTTGTCTGGGTCAAAGAAAGAATTTTCAAATGCATTTTCTATCTTGTACCTCCAGGCATCATTAGCCCACTTGGTGATTATTTCTTGTTTCCACCAAGACCAGGTATTTTGCCATTTGTTTGTCTTATGCCATAATACCATTGTTTTGAAGATTTCTCAAACAGTTAGTGTAATCTTGCCATGATCAATTCATCTGGTATGGCATAATCATCTTGTAACATGTCAATTATTTTAATAAATGACATATGGTCATATTCACCTTCTCCTGTGAATGTTGGCCATTCTTTCAATTGAGGTGCTTCCTACATCACGACTTGGTTATTGTATTGGTGACTCAAGTCTGTTATGAATGGATTTGTTAATTACTCTTTTGGTTTAACAGGGCTTCTTATGTCAGAAAATGGAGTTGATAACTTTGGCATATTTGAGTTAGCCTCATTCATTTTATCCATTTTTTCAGTGATAAGCATTATTTCACTTTGAATATCATCTTTTAGATGCATTCTTGCTTCATCACTTTTTTCCACATGGTCTAAAAGTAATTTCTGGTGTGATGAAGTCTTTTCTTCGAATTTATCTGCAGAAATACTTAATTTGTTTCATCTTTCTGTAAGATTATCAATACTCATGTCATAATTGATTGTCCAAGTTTTTATCTTTGATATCGTTTATGTATTTATACAATTCTTGTTGTCCTTGTATCAATTTTTGAGTATTGTCAATTAAAAACTTTGGTTTATTATTTTCAACCATAAATATAATGTTATCAATTTCTTTTTTATTTTGTACAACAATTTTCATCAAAGATGATAAGCTATTCTTTATTTCTTTTAAAGGTAATAAACTATTTTTGATGTCTTTAAGGGGTAAAATACTGTCTTTAAGCTCTGTTAAAGTATTTACAACATCAGGAGATAAGGTTATTTCATTGGGAAATGGGGTTGTCTCATTCATTTCTCCTCCTTGTCTTTGAATTCCATCAAAGTTCTGGCCATGTTGAAGACATTGTCAATGGAGTCACTTTTTTCCACATGGTCTAAAAGTAATTTCTGGTGTGATGAAGTCTTTTCTTCAAATTTATCTGCAGAAATACTTAATTTGTTTCATTTTTCTGTAAGATTATCAATACTCATGTCATAATTGATTGTCCAAGTTTTATCTTTGATATCGTTTATGTATTTATACAATTCTTGTTGTCCTTGTATCAATTTTTGAGTATTGTCAATTAAAACCTTTGGTTCATTATTTTCAACCATGAATTTAATGTTATCAATTTCTTTTTTATTTTGTACAACAATTTTCATCAAAGATGATAAGCTATTCTTTATTTCTTTTAAAGGTAATAAACTATTTTTGATGTCTTTAAGGGGTAAAATACTGTCTTTAAGCTCTGTTAAAGTATTTACAACATCAGGAGATAAGGTTATTTCATTGGGAAATGGGGTTGTCTCATTCTTTTCTCCTCCTTGTCTTTGAATTCCATCAAAGTTCTGGCCATGTTGAAGACATTGTCAATGGAATCTTGTTGGATTTTTGGAATCCTGAAGCTTGGGGAATATGGTTTCCTCCAATTCTTTTATTTTTCTTCTTCCCTTCTTGAGGAGGTTGGTTGACTTGAGGCTTGCTGGTAGAAGCTACTGGGGCTTCTTCCTTGGTTGCCTTTTTCTTTTTGGAGTGGTAATCCTTTTTTTTTTTGATTTGAGGCTTGGATGACAGTGGATTCCATCCATTGGAGTATACCACTATCTCCTCCTCTGTGAGGAACCTTTTGAGGATGTTCCAGGAGTTCATCACTCCTTGGTGTATTTTAGGCAACATTTCCCAGTCCTTGTCTTTGTACACTGTGTAGTACTGCTTGTACTGGCTCATTTCAATGTCTATCTGAGCCCTCTGAATGTGATTTGTACCTGTTTGAGTTACTCATACTTAGTTCTAACTCTGGTTCAGATATCATGGGAATTTCTGGGACTTGCCTTTGGGATAAGGCACTTCCTTGTGTGTATTCTGTTCCACTGGGGATATTGCCCTTTATTTTCCCTTTTGAGGAATAAATTCTACCTCTGAGTCCAGCTCCATCTGATTGGATGGAGTATTGGGAGCCTCTTCTGGTGGTCCTCATTTAATAAATAAGAAATAAGAGGATTTAAGGACAATAATTCTTCTTATGGAAATCTATAAATGAGGTACTCACCTTCAGAGTCCAGAAAAGTGGGTCCTGGAAAGTCTAATTTCTTAGCTTTCTTTTTCTTAATGACAATTGGTGTTGGAGAACTTGGACAAGTTTCTTCCACAAATGTTTCAACAGTGGCTTGGTTTTTTTCTGTTGGATTTTCTTGAAACACAAAAAAGACAAATAAATATAAGTCTTTCAAATAAGAAGTGTTATTTTTGGTAAGATATGGCAATTTTCCACATAAAATTGCTTTTGTACCTTTGAAAAGATGAAATGAATAAAGAAATGAATCGAATGAATAAAAATAACTTTTTTATTGTTTTTTAATTATTTTTTATTATTTTTTATGTTTCTATTTTTAAAGAATAAAATAAAAATGAATATGATTCTTTTATGAAATTAATTTATAATATAAAATTATTTTTAATTTATAAGTATCTTTTTTAATCACTAGAGTCACTCAAAGGAAGTTCTTGCAAGTCTAAGGATGTGAAAAACCACGTGTCAGACAGTACAATTGCTTTCCAAATGCCTCAAGAGCTTTTAAACTTAATAAATATAAAATTGTTTTATATTTTATGATTATACTTATAATTTATTATTGGATAAACCAAATTAGGATATTTTCAAAGGTCTTTTTAGAGTAAATATCACAGCCAGGCCCCCAAATGTAAGGTTTGACTATGAAACAATAAGTAAAAATTACTTATTTTTTACTTGTTGTACTATGAATGTCCTTATAAATAAAATAAATAAGATAAAAAATAACTATAATAATAAATAGTTATTATAATAATGGCGTAAAAATAATTATATTATTAAATAATATAATAAATAAATATATTTAAAAGCACTTTATTATTGTTACCAACAAATAATAAAGGCATAAAAAATTGTTTTTATTTAGTAAAAGGAATTAATAACAATAATATTACTAATATTGAAGTTACAAATTAATATCAATAATATTTATATTAATTAAAGAATTATTAAAGTAATAATAGAGATAGAATTATTATGATAAGCAGAAATAACCTACTTTTCATACTTAATATAATAGTTTTGAATGATTTTATGCCAAAAAATATAAATACAAGTTATTTAAATTGTATTTACAATGAAAATTAAGAGAAATTACAAATTATCTTGGTTATACGTGGTTCTGAGATTTTGAAGAGAAATTTAAACAAAACAGTTAAATAATTGAAGTGATCACCTCAAGATTGATGATTATGATAAAGATAATCTTTCCTCTTTAATAATATAAGAGTTTTATATATAAATGATAAAGAATTTACCTTTTTGATTTAATTATTTAGTGTTTATTTAAGCATCTGAGGAAAAAATAGAGTAAAAAGAGCTCTATTTATAGTAAATACCTCCCTTATAGAGTCCAGAAGCCTTCCGGTAGATGTGTACTGATGCTTACTACTAGAAATGATCAAACGTTTAAGTTTTGGTGATGATTACATCATGATAAGACCATCTGATCTCATCATTATGCCATTATTTAGAGTTATCACTATAACTCTAAGTTTGATGACATAATAGGCTTGGCAGAAGCCTAAACTTTGTGAATTCTCTTAGTATCAATCCTAATCTCATAGTATTCATCAGCGTTATCACTCATATGACTGTTACACTTGAAATAAGATTACAGTGAGTGATCATAAATGATCAGATTTAAGCTTAAACTTTGATCATAAATAAATTTTAAGATATACATGCTACAGCTATTTTGAGAAGGGATTCTGATGCCTTGGCATGTCCTCATCAGACTTCCAAGAGAATTTTATTACATCATCAAAACTTTATTTTTGATGATTTTCCTTGTGACTCATTTTTTCTGTCAAAATTTAATATTTTAAGCTTCAAACCATGATTTCAAGGGGTTATACCTTGAATATTGCAATACAAATTACATCATTCTTCACAAATGAACTATTAAAATGTAACTGTCTACTTATTTTTAAGTTTGGACTGTTTTCACAACAAAGTGGTCAACAGCTCTATTGATTTTATTCAATAATCCATTACAAGTTTTAACCTTGTTTATAACTTGTGAAATAAAATTCATATCTGTATTCTTAAAGTAATTAAATGGTGACTTTATTTGTGGTTTATCTCTCTTTCTTGTATATTTCAAGAGGTATTAGCTAAAAAGCAATGAACATATGCATTGACCAAAAAAAGTGCATATATTCAGCTTCATTCCTTAAGTATTGACTTTAGAGATTAGCTTAATAATTGTTGTATGTGTAGGAATTTATGGAAATTCTAATGGTACAATTTAATTCACATGTTGTTTCATTGGTTTCTGAGATAAATGAGGTTTTGTACCTATTTTAAGACATTATTACTTATGCTTCAGTAATTTTTGACTTTTCAGATATGCCATAAACATGACATATATTTATTTTACCATGAGGAATCTAATGCTATAATTTATTTCACATGTTTATTCATTAGATTCTGAGCTAATTCAGATTTTTACTTATTTATGGTATTTTACTAATTTTTGAGATAATTATCATAAGTATAATTATTACAGAAATTTTGCTGTGAACCTTTGGGATATGTGGTCATATCTCAAAGGCTCACAGTAAAAACAAGTAAGTAACTTATTTTTCTAATAGAAATTGCTCAGGCTCAGTTTTGAGCATTTGTATAATTCTTTTTGCTATATTTTTTCCGACATGGGATGTGAAGGTCCCCAAATTTTTTCAAGTTTTTTTTTTGCCCAATTTCTCCATTTTGGACAATTTGGCAAAATAGCCTATCTTTTCAAAAAAGTTCATTAAATATGTTCCCACTTATGAATTTCCATAATTTCTTTGAAAGAAAGGGAAACATTTGAGAATAAAAAAATCAGAAGCACAACATTTTGGAATTTTTTTCCAGGACATTTGTAGTCCCAAAAAGTCCTTGTTTCTTTACGTTTTTTTGTTCATGTTTTTATTTAAATTGGAAATTCTATTTATAACATAAATTGAATTCAAAATGTTATTTATGATGAGTGGAAGTTAAAATTTCATTTTTGGCATTAAAAGTCCAATTTATGATATCAAAAGTGCCATAAATGACATCACAAGTGGAATCAAAAATGACATAATAATGCCATAAATGGCATCAAGATTGGCATACAGATGCCATTTATGGCCAGAAATTTGGCCTAAATGGCATTACAACAATGCCATGAATTGTATTTAATGGCATCAACAATTCCATAAATGGCCTTAACATTGGCGTTAAAAATGGCATGAATTGCCTTACCATTGGCCTTAAAAATGGAATTAATGGCCTTAACAATACCATAAATGGAATTAAAAATGCCATTTATGGAATCAATAATGCCATTTGTGGCATTAATAATTCCATTTATAGCATTAATAATGCCATTTATGGCATTACATAAATGGAATTATGCCATTTATTGCATTGATAATGCCATTAATGGCATTGTTAATGTGGAATTATTAATGCCATTTATGCAATAAAATATCAACCTTTTTTACCCACAAGAGGCAGAAACCTTTACCAATGGAAGGTACAGGTTTATTATAAAACAGAGGACACGTCAAATAAGGTAATGATCACACCTCCTTATTACCAGGTTATGAATGGTCAATGTAAAATATAAATTGTGAATTTTTGACACCTTATAATTCAATTGTATGTAAGAAGTTCCCACCGGACCATTACATAAATCTTGGAGTGGAAAATTCAAGTCTTATTAATTATTGAAAAATTGATAAAACCCCTTTTGATTAATTTGAGGCCTCATAATTCAATTATATGGGATAGTATCCCACAGTAACACTTGGTGTGGGATTAAAGCCTTGAATAAGAAATATCTTTGTCAGTTTTTAAGATAAAGAAATAAAAAGTAGCTCAAATTTAGCCATGAGTGCCTTCCAAAAGACAGTCCCACCTTTGACCCACTTTGGATTAAGGATGCCAAATTTATACAGGCTCAAGGGCTTTTTTACATTTTTTGAAAATAATATTTTTGTTATGTTTGAGAGAAAAATTCCAATACAGTCTGAGAGGTGCAAGATACAGGGGAAAGGGTTAGAGTTTTATGTATCCCTGCTATAGACCTCCTAGAAAATATGTAATCTGACAGGTCTCTCATCAAAACTTTGGAAGTCATATGAGAGGGGAAAAAGTAGTATTATCTTTTCAAGTTACCCAGATATTATCTGTATGGTTATTTCTGTTCCATTGGTGCTACAGCCTTGAAGGTGGTACCATTAGATAGCCCTTATTGAGAACTTAAATAAAGGATTGCATTTGGTAGGTCTGCAGAAAAAACTCTGGATTTGAGATGCAAGGTTACTATTAAGTTTTATGCTCAGAAACAGTTTATAAACTTGATAAATTGGTTAGTTTTGGTTGTTTGGTAATAAGAATAGTATTTTATGAAAGAGGAGGACTTCATATTCAACATGGTCCCATTTACAGATTACATTTGTTGGGGTATTTTCTTTGCCTTTGTGGCCTTATTTTGCCTTTATTAGTTTGAGTAAATGTGGAAAGGTGTGTTTTTGACCCTTCCTTGGGTTCCATTTTTGTGGTAATTTTGAATTTCATCCTTGTTTTCTAGGTTTGAGCCACAAGCTGACAGATACCAGCCTATTTAAAGATAAGAAATTATACATTTACCACCATCATTCTTCATTTATTTCAAAATAAACATTGTCTTCTCAAATTAATCAGTTTTATTGTAAATTCTGTCACAGACTGTAGCTTCTGTCAAATTGTGAAGATTTGGTGTTTAAGGCAAAATCAGAAAAAATAAGCTGTAAGTAAAGATTTCAATGGAGAGTAATAAGCCAAAATTATTTTTGGCTTCAGTGTGTAGTTTTACCCTCTTCTTTAGTACCGAAAATTTCAGAGTAATGCTTTAGGAATTTTATTTTAAATGAGTTTTTTCATATATCTATGTGGTAAAGTCAAATGATATAGAAAGATATGTTTACTATTAAGTGTTTAAATGAATACTATTCCAAAAGGGTTTAAATTAGTACTTTTCGGCTTAGTAATTGAAAATCCTTGAGATTTAAGTTGGTTAAAGGAGGAAAAGGTATTCATTAACTTCTTGGCATGTAAAAATAGAAGCCTATATGCTAATTTCTCATTATGAATTTAAGTTAACCTTTTAGAAAATAGTTCAAGAAGAGCTTAACACAATAACTGGGAAACAATCAGCTATGGATAAACCTTTGGAGCTGAATATTCCTTTGGGGCCCAAAATTTTCTTTCCCTGGCTCTCTTTGATTTCTTTTATCCCCTCTGACTATTTTTCACATCAAAAGCGTTATTCAGCCATTAATACTAATATTCACAATAGCTTGAGAAATACAGTAATTTTTCGTGCCAAAAACATTAATAAAGAGTCCTCTAGTGTACGTGCAATATGGGCTTTGGAAGAATCCCATGATCTTTGTTTAAAAGGCTGAAAATATTTATTTAACAATCCATTTTGTTTTGGTATGGATGATGAGGTGTTGATATACTGTAAATCGTTGATATCAAACGTTTATTAAAAATAAAGTAAATTTCCTGTCCTCAAAGTTTTTCAAGGTAAAATTATGTAAAAGTAGTAATTTTCACAGTTTGAAAAGAAAAACACACCACAACTATTTTTTTTAACTTTCAATGTAAGGGTGAGTCTACCCAATAAAAATGTTTTTAAAAATAGCTAAAAGGTTCTACTGTTATATGATAACAGTAGTGATGAATCTACTGAGGACCTTTCTTGCAATGATTTAATATAAATTGACTGTAAAAATCACTACAATAACTAATTGATTGAATTTAATTATATTAATATCGTCCTAAGAGTACTCCCATTATAAGACAGTTTTACTACATAAGGATGCTAATTAATAATCATGAGCTCCTTTTCCAATGAGAAAAGACCTGCTTTTATCCCTTTTGGGGACTGTGAGGGGCTTCTAAGCTTTTCACATGTCTGAAGAGTGAAAATATTTGTTCTGGGGGATGTATTGTGGTTCTGTATCATCAATTCTGACATAGGCCTAGTCGGGATTGTGGATTTTTGACCACAAATGACCATTCCGGATCAATACAGGGTGAAAACCCCTTCAAAGGTCACATAAGAATTGTTATGAAACATCCAGATTGTTTTGTTAGACATCCTAGGTTGGTTTAAGATTTCAACTACCATTAATTAAAGTGTTAAGCCAGTGCTGGTTGGTACAGACCTTTATTGGCCAAAAACCTTCCAATCCACATATCTCATTCAGTTTTTGAGATATCAAGAATCCAAGAGCACAGATTTTAAGAGCTCCATGAGATCTTCAATTTTATATGATTTGTGATTACCCTTCTGATCAATAGAAAACGTTAAAAGGGTTTTCATTTTTTAATGTATTTTTGTATAGTGCCCTCTAACATAGATCCATACAGATTTTTTTGGACTAAAACTTTCTTTTTCCAATTTCAACAATCTTGTGCTTGCTCCTCTTTTCTCATTTTTGAACCTTACCTTTCTCAAGAATCTTATTGTTAATTTTATTTTTCTTCTTTGTGGCAATTTCTTTTTATTAATCAATGTCTTTGATTCCTTCTTTCATGTTGTATTTTTCTTTTCCTTTTCACACACCTTTGGGATCATTCCTATATATATTACCTATAAATTTAATTATTAAGTCTTTTTCATTGTTTATATTAGCTTAACTATAAAAATATATTAATTGTTTTATATTGAGTATGTCACCTTACCACACACTAGTAGATTGTGGGTGACTCATTGGAATGCATGATGCAAGGGCATCAATCCAAAAGATTGCAGATTGTTTGTGTATACCACCAACTAAAGTCCATGATATGATTTGTTTCTAGCAAGAACGATGCAATATAAATAACCTACCTACACCTGCCTAACCAAAAAATTTGAAATGACTTTGATCTGGAAGAACTGGCCCATGTTGGTAGGAAAAACTGCTGTGAGACTCTGGTCTTGATGAAGAATCTGATCACGGTGGATGTTTCAGTAAACACCTTTTTCAAAGTGATTTCTGAACTTGGAAGAAGGTCTTGTATTTATGTTGAAAACCCCCACCTCAGTCCTTGACATATGCAACATTGATTTGAGTTTGCTTTCACTCACCTTCATGTTACAATTGATGATTGGTCTCAAGTAGTTTGGACTGATTAGTACTACTTTGAGGTAGGTGAACCAGTGACTCAAAGGCAAGTATGGAAGACAAAAAATGAAATATATCAACTTGAATCAATGGCCATTAACCATGGATCAGGTTTCCAATCAATGGTGGTATGGGATGCTATCTGTGACCCAATTAAGTTGGAGCTTATCATCATGCCACCTGGACAGCAACAAGAAATTAAATTTATGGAAAATTTCTATGAAAAAGGCTTATTTCCTTTAATGGACAAGCTGGTTGAAAATTGAGAAGGACTTGACTTAATGGAGGATGGACCCACCAGCCATACCGCTATTCTCAGCCAAAAAATGGTGCAATAAGCATCAAATTCTCAAGATAAATTGGCCTCCCAACTCACCATCCCTCAACCCAATAAAAAACCTGTGTTTCAATATGTAGTGTCTTGTCATTCATCTTTTCAACCCAAGAAAATGGGTGAGCTAATAGTTTCTGTTCATGCTGATTGGGAGGATTTGCAATTTGATCACTTGGAGGCCTTATTGAAATCCTTTCCTGGAAGGATGCAAAAAATTGTGGACCAGAATGGTTTTCCTACTCATTTGTAGGAAGATTTTGTTTTATTTTTTAATTATTTCATATTATTTTTGTACTACTAGTTGTCAGCCTGTGACCCAAATCTAGAGCACAAGCCTGACAGAAAAATACAATAAACCAATTGTATAGCCAAATGCCCACTGAAAGGTGGCCTGAGAAAAAATATCTCATAAAATTACTTCAAATGAAGAGGAAAGTAACCTCTTTCCAAAGACACAACTAACATAACCATAGAACAAAGAATGATGCAGTTATTACAGCTCAAAGCAAGAACTGAGGATAAACCTTAGATTTCCCTCCTCATCTAAAATTCACATAAAAAGGCAGAAATCCATCAAATTCGTGTTCAAACTAAAGCCCTCAGTCAGGGATATCCAATGGTATTAGCCAAATTAAGCTAGTATCAAAAATATGGAAGTTATGGAAAAATAAACACCAAATGAGAGAAAATAATATATTCACCTTGAATCTAACGTCTACAGTTTTAGTGTGAGATGCCCAAAGTGGGGTAAATATGTAAAGGACAAAATCATAGATATCTTATGGTACCATTCATTTCCTCATAAGTCATCTATAACAAAATCTATGCAGCCAAAACACTCCATACAGGATATAAGAAAAACTCATATCTGAATAATAGAAATTAAAAGTGGTATACCTTTTCCATATTTAATTTTACCCATATTAAATGAGGGACCGTTGTGCAGACCCCACCTAGGGCTACATAATGAGCCATCTTTGGGCCATCTATCTTGAAAACTGACAAAGGTATGGAATTTTTAACATTAAAATTACACAGCTTGATCAACACACCTTTACTGTGGAATACATTCCCATATACTTGACTATGAGGTTTCAATTATGCAAAGGAGTTTTTTTCTTTGAATAACTCATAGTTTGGCCTGTAGGGGGTCCCCATACAGGGTCTGTACAGAGTTCTATGTGTAATTCACATCAGAAGAAGGCTATGAGGTCCCCAAAAGGAAACGTTGACCCTGTATTGGTGAAAACTGGAAGGTGTGGTTTAAAACCACATCTGAGCCCAATACAAGCTTTGAAGGCTGTTTACAAGCCACAATCTGGTCCTTTGAAGTGAAAATGTTTCACTCTTCCTATGTGAACAGGTCCAGTGGCCCTTGCCTCCCAATTTCAGGATAAAAAGGGGCCTTTTCTCTGCCAAAAGGGAAATTCCCATCCTTATCTTGAACTCCTGCATAGTACAACAGTCCATAACCAGTTATACTCTTGGAAAACATCCAGATTATACTCTAGTCCTACTATGGTACTTCTTATCATAATTAATCAATTAATAATCAGTGCACCCAGGGCTTTCAGAAGCTCTCACCACCACTATTTCTTAATAGTAAAGCCCCAAATACTGTTATTAAACCGTTTAATACTATATTCTACCATGTCAAAGTCAGAGTTAAAGTTGCATATTCTATTATTATAGCTCTATAATAGACTCATCCTGACACTATTCAACATGATACATTAGTTGATACCAAGAAAGAAATATAAAATTTTTTTGATTTTACAATCAGCTGTGAGACAAATCAAGAGTATGAGAAAAAAATATGAAAAAAAGTGAGAAAGTGGAAATGTTTGGATTTATATTTCAGGGAACTTTAAAACAGTATGTGGCTTCCAAAACTGCCAAGAGAGATATCTTTTTCAATTGAGAGGATATCTGTATTCTAATTATACAGAATTGTAGGGCTTGATGCGCTATACAGTCTGGTATACTTTACAGTACTGATATATGACTATATGGAAGAGATAAAGGCTTGTCTTTATATTTCTATTTTCAGAAATCCTGTATTTTGAGCAATAAACCTTTTCACAAAGGTCCCTTTGAAAAGTTTGGAGATAAAAAGGCATAAGGTATCTCATATCAAAGATTTCATTTAGATATTTTATTTTCATGTACTTCTTCACAGGTTCAAAATAGTGCTCTTAGTTTTTAAGGGGCTTCTTTGGTGAAAAAGGGGCTATAATGGTATTTCTTGAAGTAAGGGTGCTACAGGGAAGTGAATAGAGCCACTGAATAGCTTTCATTGAGTGCTCTGACAAAACTATAATTCTCTTGGTGGTTGCATCATATTTTCATATGTTAGATGAGAGGTAAAAATAAGGGGTTTTACTTATTTTGTCTTATGCTTGTTTTTTCTAGTCCTATTTGCATGAGGTTGGTATGTTTATAGTTGGGGATTTTCCATCTTTATATTTATACCTGGATTTTCTATGTTTTTCCAATACTTTATATACAGTTACTTATGGTATTTGGATGTCAAGCTGGTGCTCTGTTTGTAGTCACAGACTGACATACCCTCCTTCCAAAAAAGGCTCACCATTTGTGAAACTATTTTGTCCTCATGGAGGCTATTGATCCTTTCAGTGAAAATCTTGATCTTTAATATTCTCCAGTTTCTCCCACCATTCTTTTTCTGGTGCTTATTCTTTTGTTCCATTAGATAAGCCTTATTGGAATATCTTTTCATTTGAGTAGGTTTGCTACTTTCAAAGTAGAACTTTTTTCTTTTTTTTCCCCAATTTTCAAGTAATTCTTTGTGGAATTATGCATTCTTATGCCATAGATTCTGTGGTAATCTATACCTATCAAGAATCCATTGATTTCAGCATGTTAAAGTACCACAAATTGAGTGTGTAATATGACATTTCAAATTTTGTGTGGCATCTAAATGACTTTTTGGATTGTTCCAAGTGCATTCATTTTTCCCACAGAATTTTGAAAGCCTCTTGCTTTTTTTTACAAGAATTTTCAAATTCCACATTTGAAAATGTCTATCTAAATATTTCTTGACTACTACTGTGCAAGTTGTGCCTGTGTCAAACATTAAAGGATAATTTTTATTTTCAATGCACACATCAGCCTTTGATTTTTCTCCAAGAAAACATACCCATTTTGGGTTTTAACAAATACTTTTTGGCATAAGAAGTGCTCCCACTAAGGTCTTCACCATTTTTGGGTTGACTTAATTCATGTTTCAAGAGTTTTCTGAGAATAACTTTTGTAAGATGTGTCTATGAAACTGTTGATAATATTACTATTAATCAACAGTACTATGAATGTTCTTATGAAATATAATAATAATAATTATTATAACCACAATTAGATAATTAATTATTTAATTATTTGTTTTACTTTTAATACATTACTATTGATTCTAACAGTAAGAAGTAATTGTCTACAAGAATCAATTACAAGAAGAATTTAATAATAAAAACTTCTTTATTAAAATAATTTTATTATTTTAATATATAATAATCTTTTTCAAGAATAATTAGAAAATAATCATTGAAGAACACTATTACTAGCAAAAAAACTTAATAATTAAGACAAAACACTCACTAATACTCCAAAGAACTTATTAAAGATAATAGTAGAGACATTTGACGGATAGTTGTGGATTCAATGGATCAAAATGGATTTGTAACACAATTACAACAATATACAGTTGATTTCTATGATTTCATGTCTTTCTGATTGATTTCAAAAGAATTGAAACACTTAAGAAAAGATTAACTAATACTTACTTGTTGGTAAAAAAGGTATAATTGAATAATGTGATGATTTGGAAAAAACAGCAATAGGAGGCCTATTTTAAGTCTAAGACAGATCGAAGAGGCGCTCCATGAAGCAAACTGAAAAGTCAGTGAGTGAGAAAATAATAAACTTTTTTTGTATTATTGATTGAATCATCTGTTGTCATGTAAGATTGTCATATCTACTTAATTGAAGCTTTTACGTGATTTCCAACCCTAATATGGTTGAGAATAAGAGGGGTAACAACTTTAAATATTCTTTTATTTCAAAATAAACATTAATTTCTCAAAGTTATCAGTTTTATTGGAAATTTCATCACAGAGTGTATTTTCTGTGAATTTTTGAAGATTCAGTGTTTCACATGGAATCATTAAAAATTGACTGTAAGTAAAACAATTAATTTTACCTATAAAAGTATGTTTCTTTTTTGGTTTTTATATGAACTATGCTATTCTTAATTGGTCCTGAAAGTTTCAGAGCAATTAATCAAGAATTGTCTTTTTAATGAGTTTTTGAAGTGTTTACCTTATTTCTATGTAGAATTGCAAATAGCACTATATGGCTGGTTTCTATGAGATAAATTGATGGATACTAAACAAGAAATAGTTTTAATTACTCTTTTAGGGTATATCAATTACAAATAATTGAAAATTGACATGGTTACAGGAGTCTAAGTTGCTCTTTACCTCCTTGGCACGTCAAAATAGCAGCTTATTTGATATTTTCTTATGATATAATGAAGTTTTAACTTGGTAACCAAGTTCCCAAAAGGTTTCATTTTACTAATTGGGCCAAGATCATCCATGGATCCAAGCTTTGAAGCTTTCCATGCCTCAGAGGTGTCAGAAGTTGGGTAAACTGGCTCTCTTTGATGTCTTTTGTCCCCCTTGACTATTTTTTATGTCAAAAATGGAAATTCAGGCTTAAAGGGAGATATCCGCTATGGGTTTACCAAAAGTGCATGTAATAATACAATAATATTAAGTGCCACAAACATTCATAACACTATTCTTAGGTTATATGTAACATGGGATTTCCCACATTCCCATTATTTTGGTGTGAAATTGAGAAAAACAAAAATTTTGATGGATCTTTTATGTGGTATTGATGATTTGGTATTGAAGTATTTTCCATATTACCACCTCAAGCAGTTGATTTGCGTTTATTCACTCTATGGAGCGACCCTAGGTGAATTTTTGTGTAGAATCCAAATATGGCCTTAAATACATGGATTTACTTACTCAATGAAAAGTTATTCATCTTTTCTGAAATCAAAAAATGATGAATTTTGAATATAGTCATGACCTATGGGTTATGCATAGTTCAGAATTTATTTAAAAGATAGTTGTGGCCTATTTGGGTATGTAAAATATACCTCAAGGCTAACACTTTTGGTTTCTCATCATCATACTCCAATTAATATTTTCCAATAAATTCTCATCATCATACTGCAATTAATATTTTCCAATAGGATCTGATTCAATGTTTCAATCCTCTCTTAGCTCATTTCCCATACTTTCAGAGTCATATTTGTACTCTATGTGCTCTTCTGCAGACAGTTCCTCTTGCAAATATTTTCTTTTTTCCTGTGGGAAAATCATTTTCACAATTGTCAGGTAATCCACAGTTTTGAAATCTGATTTTTTTCTTTGGTTCTTCTGCACCAATTGTAGGTTTTATGTGTTTTCCCATTATTGGCTTTGCTTCTCCTCTGCTATCATGTGACCTATATGGTGAACTCCTTGGAATTGATGTCTCTTTTTCTGAAATATTGTAGGACGTTTTCTATGTAATCAATGCTGCTTATTTTGATACATCTGCAAATTAATCCATATTTTAAGTCTCCTGGAAGTTTTTTCAGAAGCTTGTGATTTCTCATCTCTGTTTTCATTCCTGAAGAAATATATTTGAGTCTTTTGGTTTGTTTAAGACACCATCAATAAGGGTATTCCTCTTTATAGTATCTGTCACCCTCAAAAGAGGTGTGTTTTTCCCAAATACAAGAGCCATTTCTGTAATTTTGTATTATTTGGTTTCTCCACCATCAAAAAGTTTTCCTGTCAAGTATCTCTTTTCTCTCAGTGTACCATATGTTTGCATGGCCTCTGCATGCAATGTTGAGTCTTGTGGTGATCCAGTAGTTTGATATCATTCTAAAATCAACAAAGAGTACATAAATATAATGGTTGAGTTACATGTGATCATATTCTCCCATTTTTGAGAATTTGGGCCAATTTACCACTTCAGGTAATTGCATTAATGCTTGCTTCTTGAAGTAACTGAGGTTTTCACCATCTTGATTAATACACCCAGGCCATAACCCTGGATCCTGGTATACAAGAACTTGGTTTGCTGATTTTTCTTCTTTTACTTTTTGAGAGTTGTGGATGATGGGTTCATCATTTTGGTTTGTGTGAGGGAAGAAATTTACTTCTTGTTCCTCTTTATCATAGAGGTAGTCAACCTGTTTTCCAAGTTTTTCCTGCTGCTGATGGACATTTCTTAGGTCCCTAGTCATAGTCTGTTTTTCCTCTAGTATTGCATTCACCTGTCTATTCAATTTTTAAAACTCTGGCAAAATTCTGGCTAAATTTGTGTTCAAGTCACTGATGACTGTAGCTTGGAAGGCATCTTCTTCTTGAGTATATATTTCTGAATTAACTTCTTGTAAATGATCATATTCCCATTCCATTAATTTTCCCATTTCAGACCATATGGACCTACTACATCCGGAATAATTGGTTTCAAATTTCTGAGGGGTATTTTATCATAAATAGGCATAAGCTGAGGATCAAGAAATTCTTATCTAGCAAAAATATTGGTAGCTACAGTAGCCTTTTGTGTTTGGGTACCTCTTGGACTAGTTCCATTAAAGTATCTTCTCCTTTCTTCTCCTTTCTTCTCCTTTCTAAAAAAGTCTCATTTTCCATTTGGGGTCCATGTCCTCTGGTGGAAGTTACCAGGGATTACTGGAGAGTCCTAGAAAGAATGTTCTCTGGATTTCAAGTCCTGTAGCTGTTGGAATGTTTCAGGAAATATAAAGTTTATTCCTCCATGAATTGGTGTTCCTGAATCAGATTGGGATCTACCCTTTGGAAGGAACTCTCTATGGTTTGGAATGCTTCCTGATTTCCTCTTATTTGGGTTTCTCTCTCTTTTGAGAGTATGAAATATCTTTTCAAACTTTTCATGTCTTTCGGAAGCTTTTGGAAAGTCATTAGATTGAGTAAGACTTTCTAATTCATTACTTTAATTTCTTCCCATGATTCTGCCATGGTGGATATTTTTTGTACAAACTCTATGTGAAAAAAGCTTTCAGGAGTAGATACATCTTAGTGAATTTGCCTGCATCTATACAATTTTTTGGTTGGACTTTGTTGACTTTGGAAAGGAGTTTCCTGACGGTAAGTCCCTTGCTTGAAATTTGATCCAGCAGGTGTTTGCTTTCTTCCTCTTCTATTTCTTCCTTGCTATATTTCTGGCTGATTTCTTGGGTAACCACAATCTCTGGGAAATGGAGGTGAATTATATTTTTCAATGTTTATTTAGCTTTAGAAGGCCCTTGGACAGAACTTTCCTTTATAATCTTTAGCAATTTTCCTTTGGAGTTGATAATTGTGTTAAAAACTGTTATTTTATGGTCAACCCTTTTGGTTTATGTCTCCTTGGGCCAAAACAGATAGATTTTTCTGTGATTGTTTCTCAAATAGAGTATTTTCTTTTTTCACTAGAGAGAAAATATAGAAAATATTTGTAATTCAACTTGAATAAACAAAATATTTGGTTTCAATTTTTTTGAATTTTGATTTTTTGAAATACTTTCTTTATTCATTTTTCAAATAAATGATGGTTTTTAAGGATTTTGTTTTATCTTTTCTTATAATTAAAATGTTTAAAATCAAAAGTTTATTTTATTTAATTAAGCTTTGAGATCATTCTTAAAATAGGTTATTCACTTGATTAAAAGGAATAATAGTTCAGTTTCCAGTTTTTCTTTCTCTTTCAAGAAAAGAAAAGTTCAAAATTGAAATTTCACCATAATTTCGTTGTATGATGAACTTTTCTTTTCTTTTGATCTGATTATTTATCAAAAAAAACAAATATTAATCATTTTTTTCCCAATTTTAGCAAAAAAGGATATAATTGAATAATAGTGAGCCTGAATAGAGTTAGTGTAAGATGTGACTATGAAACTGATGATAATATTACTATTAATCAACAGTACTATGTCTGTTCTTATGAAATATAATAACAAAAATTATTATAAACACAATTAAATAATTATAAAATTATTTCTTTCACGTGTTATACACTACTAGTGATTATAACAGTGAGCAGTAATTGTCTACAAGAATCAATTACAAGAAGAATTTAATAATAAAAACTTCTTTTATTAAAATAATAAAATCATTTTAATATATAATTATCTTTTACAAGAATAATTATAAAGATAATTCTTGAAGAAAACTATTACTAGAGAAAAACTTTAAGAATTAAAGATAAATGACTCACTAATACTCCAAAGAACTTATTGATAGATAAGAGTAGAGAAATTTGACGTGGAATTGTGGATTTAAGGGATCAAAAGGATTTATAACAGTATTACAACAATATATAGTTGGATTCTATGATTTCACGTCTTTCTGGTTGATACTGAAAGATTTAAAACACTTAAGAATAGCTTTAACTAATACTTACTTGTTGGTAATAATGGTTTAATAAATTGATAAGATGATTATTGGAAAAAACAGCAAGAAGAGGCTTCTTTTAAGTCAACAACAGCTCACAGAGGCGTGCCATGGAGCAAACTGAAAAACCAGTGAGTGAGAAAACAATAAACCCTTTTGGATTAATGATTGCATCATCTGTTGTCACGTAAGATTATCATAATTACTTAATTGATGCTTTCACGTGACTACCAACCCCAATATGGTTAAGAATAAAAGGAGTAACAACAGTAAATCTTCTTTTATTCCAAAATAATCATTGATTTCTCAAAGTTATCAATGTTATTGCCAATTTCATCACAGGTTTTAATTTCTGTGAATTTTTGAAGATTCAGTGTTTCACGTAGAATGGTCAAAAATGGACTGTAAGTAAAACTTTTAATTTTACTAGTAAAACTGTAATTCTTTTTGGTTGTACCATAGATAATACAGTTCTTCATTGGTCCTGAACGTTTCAGGAAGATTCATTAAGAATTGTAATTTTAATGAATTTTTGAAGTTTTTACCTCATTTCTACGTAGAATTGCAAATAGCAGTATTTTGCTGGTTGCTATGAGGTAAATCAATGAATATGGATCCCAAAAGGGTTTTAATTACTCTTTTAGGGTCTAGTCATGGAAAGTCATCAAGAATTGATGTGGTTACAGGAGTCTAAGTAGCTCATTACCTCCTTGGCACGTCAAAATAGCAGGTTATTTGCTATTTTTCTTATGATTACAGTAGGTGTAACTTGGTAACCAAGTTCCCAAGGAGTTTTAGTTTACCAATTGGGCCAAGATGAGCCATGGATCCATGCTCTGGAGCTATCCACGCCTCTGAGGCCTCAGAAGTTGGGTACCCTGGCTCTCTTTGATGTCTTTTGTCCCCCTTGCTTATTTTTTACGTCAAAATAGTAATTTAAGCTTCAAGTGAGATATCCACTATGGGTGTACCAAAAGTCCATGTAAGAATACCATGATATTAAGTGCTCAAAACATGCATAACACTATTCTTAGTGTATATGTAACATGGGATTTCTCACTTTCCCATTATTTTGGCTAAAAATCAAGAAAAACAAAAATTTTCACGGATCTTTTATGTGGTATTAATGATGTGGTATTGAAGTATTTTCCATTTTACCACCTCAAATACTTAAATTGAGCTTATTCACTCTATGGAGCGACCCTAGGTGAATTTTTGTGTAGAATCCAAATTTGGTCTTAAATCCATGGATTTACTTACTCAATAAAAAGTTATTCATCTTTTCTGAAATTCAAAATGATGAATTTTGGATATATGCATGACTTATGAGTTTTGCATAATTCAAAATTTCTTTTTAAGATAATTGTGGCCTATTTGGGTATGTAAAATATACCTCAAGTCTCACAGTTAGAATTATGATAAATATATTATTCAAATATTTATAGTTAGTTTCTCAATAAATAGTATTATTTGAATCAATTCTTTACAGAATTTGGTAAAAAATAATATTCTTTTAATTTAATTATACTATTTGTATATGAAATGTACAATGAATTATTGATAATAATTACTTATTGATATTCAGTTTTCATTCTTTTTTGGATGATCTATCACAAAAAAATTGATTGTTTTTTCCTCAAATTGAGTAAAAAAAGATTTTTTTTCAATAATATTCAGCTTTAATATTAAAGAATTCAGCCAATAAGAAGATTATTATTCGGATATTTCTTGTTAATTTACACTAAATAAAATGGTTTTAATTAATTTCTACACAAGTTGGTAAAAAATAACGTTTCTTCATTTAAATGTCATACCTCTATATAAAAAAAACTTTTAATAATCAAAAAAAATGAGTTATTATTATTAATTTTCGTAAAAATTGAGAATTGACATGCTTGAAGAGTATCAATACTCAAAGATACAAAAACTTATTATTTAATAAACTTTAAAATATATCATATATAAGAATATATGTATTATATTCTTAGAATAAAAATGAAAAAACTGGCAATTGTACTTAATTTTATAGTGAGAAACCCTCAGAAATGGTGAAAATAGTTATAAAGCGCTGAAATGGGTAAAGAATAGGTTAAAAAAATTTCCAGCCCAAAAAATTTCAGGGTTGGTCTATTGAGTAGCTCAAACACAGTAAATAAAAGCTAGCACTATTACTGTGACACAATAAAAATAGTTTTCAAAATATTCAAAAGGTTCTACTGTAATATGATAAAAGTGGTGAGGAATCTTGACAACCTTGGTTGCAATTATTTGAAGCCAATTGACTATAAAAATAAATAAAATAATTTATCAATTTGATTTAATTCCATCAATATAATCATAAGATTCCTACTGGTATGAGACAGTTCTAATACATAGGGAGGCCAATTAATGATGATGAGGTCTTTTTTCCATGAGAAAAGTCATGCTTTTATCCCTTTTGGGGACTGTGAGGGCTGGTAAGCTTTTAAAATGTCTTCATAGTTAAATTCTTTTTTATGGAGGCTGTATCATCGCTCTTTACCATGGCTTGTGACATTGGCATGGTCAGGATTGTGAGGTTTGGGCAACAAATAATACTTCTGGATCAATAGAGGGTGAATAAACCTTTCATAGGCCACGTCAGTATTTTTATGATGCATACAGAGCTTCCGGATGGCTGATATTAGTCATTCTGGGCAGGTTTGAGCCTTAAAGTATCATTATTTTGAGTATCAAGACAGTACTGGTTGGTTCAGGAATGGTACAGACCACCATTGGCCAAATCCCCAACCAAGATATCTCAGTCAGTTATTGAGAAATCAAGAATCCAAGAGCACAGAATTGAAGGGATTAATAAGAGCCTCAATTTGGTATCCTTTATGTCTTCCCTTCTCAAAAATAGCAAAAGTAATAAGGGCATCGAGGTCTTTGATATATTTTGGTACATCGGTATGTGGCTTCAAGAACCTCCAAGCCAGATAGCTTTTGCAATTTGTAAGATATCTTTATGCTAATGACACAGAATATTTGGTATAGATGAGCTCCACAGTCTTTTATACTTTAAATGAGAGCTGTAGTAATATATGGGAAAGATATAGGGGTTTCTTTTTATTGCTATTTTCAGAAATCTTATATTTTGAGTAATAAGCCTTTAAAAAAAGATAGCTCTTCCAATGTTATAAATAAAGGGGAATAAGTTATCTCAAATTAAAGAGCATCTTTTTATCTTTAATTTGGTTATACTTTTGTAAAGTTTTGTACAAGCAGTCTTACACTTTAAGGTGTTTCTTTGGTGAAAAAGGAGTTATAATGGTATTTATTGAAGTAAGGGTGCTACAGAGAAATGGATAGTACCATTAGATAGCTCATATTTGAATATTTTAGAAAATTACCCTTTTTCTGTAGTTCAAATTAGGTGTGCATAAGCTAGATGAGAGGTGAAAATAAGTGTCTTTATTTATTTTGTCCAATGTTTGTTGTTCCTTATCCTATTTGAATAAGGTTGGTATGCTTATATTTGTGTATTTTCCATCTTTTTATTTATAACTGTATTGGATATGTCTGTCCAATACTTTCTATACTATTTTTTTTCTGATGTCAAGCTGGTGCTCCATTTGGAGTCACAGGCTGACATACATCATGAGAAAAGTTTCTACACCTGACAGCAGGGGCTCCATTTGGAAAATGAATAAGGAGATGTATGGGAAATAGGTCTTAATACAAGTTTGAATTGAAAATAAAAAGATAGAAGATTTTTAAGAATTGAAAGACACACGTGCAAGCCACATTGTTTTAACTGAAAACCCTGATTATAGTTTGATGATAATTAGTAGCTTAACATATCAGGAAATATCACTATAAAAAATGTTTTTTAAAAATCTTGGGTTAAATATTCTATGTCTGACCTCAATCTCTCAAAATGACAACATGATTATGATTAAAATTTTCAATTTCAAGCAACAGTTAATAACTTTTTGAATTATGACATGAGATTGGCCCCTAGTTAGTCTCTCAATTCAGAATTTTCCTGTTGATAATAAGATGACATTAGACCAGAAGCTCAACAATCTCATAATGAACTCCAATTACCTCTAGAAATCCTGGAGGTTCTGTATCTCCTTTCTCAAAATTTGAATTTGGTTGTTTCTGCCTTTTTAATCAAAATTTTATTCTAAATTTCTGTAGCTTATCCAATTGAAACACATATGAAGTGAATAATCTTGTATGTTTGAAATTAGAAATATCCCTAATTTTCTATTTCAAAAGAGTCTACAAAGAATCAATTCTGTTACTTAATGGGATATTTAATCCCAATTGGAAGATAATTCAAAAGAATATTTTAGTAAAGAATTTCATGCGTATTTTTGTTACCAAACATTAAAAAGAATCTTGGTATAACACTTGTTATTCCAGATTTATCACACTGGTAGAATGAAGTTATTAACCTCAAAACATAAGCTTATATAATGATCTGTGAGCCTCCCTGGTAATATATTCATGATATTTCTGAGCTTATATCTTCAAATATTTCTAATAAAACTTATCCTTAATTATTGTATGAGAAAAGGTATCTTATGATGCATTCTGGAGCTATAAGCTCCAGTAATCAATAATAAAGGACTATTACAAAATATTATCTTTTACAAATACCACACCATATGTGATCCTTGAGGTATATTTTATGTACAAAAATAGTCCACAATTAATATTAAAAGAACATCTGAACTATGAATAACCCATAACTCATGCATATATCCAAAATTCATGATTTTTGCTTTAGGAAAAGATGAATAACCATTTGTGAGTAAGTAAATCCATGCATTTATGGCCATATTTAGATTCTACACACAATTTCACCTAGGTTAGCTCCATAGAGTGAATAAACTTAAAATAACTCTATGAGGTGGTAATATGGAAAATACTTAAATACAACATCATCAATACCACATCAAAGAATTGTGAAAATATTTGTTTTCCTCAATTTCACACCAAAATGATGTGAATATGAGAAACCATGTTACATACACACTAAGATTAGTTAAATGCATTTGTGTGACACTTGAAATTAAAGTTTTGGTACATCCATAGTGGATATCAGTCTTTAATTCTGAATTCCTTTTTTTGATGTGAAAATAGCTCAGAGGGATAGAATTAATCAAAGAGAGCCAGGGTACCCAACTTCCGATGGCTCTGAGGCATGGATAGCTCTAAAGCTTGGATACATAGCTGATCATGGCCCAATTAGTATACCAAAACCTTTTGGTAACTTGGTTACCAAGTTGAACTCTCATTAAATCATAAGAAAATTGCAAATAAGCTGCTATTTTGATGTGACATGGAGGTAAAGAGCAGCTTAGACTCTTGTATCCATGTCAATTCTTCATTATTTTCCTTAGAAAAGCCTTGAAGCAGTAATTAAAACACTTTTTGGACTAGTCTACATTCATTTACCTCATAGCAACCAGCTATACTGTGCTATTTGCAATTCCACATAGAAATGAGGTAAAAACTTCAAAAATTCATTAAAAATACAATAATTGATAAATTTTTCGGAAACTTTCAGGAACAATGGAGAATTCTAGGATTCAAAAAAAAAAAAAAATTATTTTTTCATAATTAAAATTAAAAGTTTTACTTACAGTTAATTTTTGATGACTCCATGTGAAACACTGAATCTTCAAAAATTCACAGAAAATACAACATGTAATGAAATTTCCAATAACATTGATCAATTTGAGAAATTAATGGTTATTTTGAAATAAAAGAATATTTACAGTTGTTTTTCCTTTTATTATTAACCATAAATGGGTTGGTAGTCACATAAAAGCTGTAATTAAGCATTTATAATAATCGTATGTGACAACAGATGATGCAATCAATAATCTAAAAAGTATAATGGCTTTCTCACTCAATTTTTCTTCATATTTCTCCATGAAATGCCTTTGGAAGCTGGTTTTTACTTAAAAGAGGCCTTATCTTGCTGTTTTTTCCAAATCATCTTATTATCCAATTATGCCTTCATTACCAACAAGTAATTATTAGTCAAAATCAATTCTTCAGTGTTTTAATCTTTTAGAATCAATCAGAAAGAAGTCAAATCATTAAAATAAGCTATAATGTGTTGTAATACTGCTATAAATAAGGTTTTATTCTTTGAATCCACAATTTATACATCAAATCTCTCTACCAATTCTTCTCAAGTTTTTATTTGAGTATTAGTGAGTGGTTTTGATTAATTGTTAAATTTCTTTCTAGTATTAACTTTGTTCAACAATAATATTTATAATGATTCTTGAAAAATATAATCTTATGTCAAAATAAGTTTTTAATCTTAATAAAGAAGGTTTATTGTTGAATTCTTCTTGTAATTGATTTTTGTAGGCAATTTCTGCTTACTGTTGTAATAACTAGTAGTTTATAACAAGTCAAAAAAGTAATGAATTAATTATTTATTTAATTGTGGTTATGATCTTTTTTATTATTATATTCCATAAGAACAGTCATTTTACTGTTGATAAATAGTAATGTTATCAACAGTTTCATAAAAACATCTCACACCACAGCATCTATTGAGTTCTTCAGATTTTTTGTATAATTTACATAAAGGAAGTGAAATAAATTCTTTTTGGTGATAATTGAAATTAGTATAAAGTTTTTATTTTTGAAATTATATTGAAAGATCAATGCACATTGGTTCAAGAATCATGATATGAAAGATTTAAGGTTGAGCAATCAGCTCAAGTGAGCTATTTGGTTTGTTTACCTAAATTGGGAGTTCCAGCTGTATGATTGTAATTAGCCATATTTTGTATTTTGACAAATACATATTGTCTTCCTAGTCTTTAATAATTAAATGAAAAATGCTTATTAGTGATATGAATTCATTATTTTCAAATAATATGTGTATATCATTCCTAATTATTACTTCAATTATTTCTTGGTAGTTATATTTATTTACTCATAATTTCTTGGAAAATAATCATTAAGATCATAACCCTCGTTCAAACAATTTAATATAAAGATGTGATAAAGATTCTCTGTCAAATTGATAGGGTTAATTAATCAGCTTCATGCTCTTCATAGTGGGAAAAGGGTCCTTGTGAGTTTGAAAAGGTCTTATTTTCACTATTTTTGAAGTTCAGGTTTTTCAATTATTGAAAATTGCACCAATTCTCAGATATTATTTCATTTTCAAAGTCAGAATACTCATCATTTATCTTACCAGAATAATATGATTTGAGTCAATGTCTTTAAGCAAAATCATTTGGGAATTCTATGTTTCAAATTTTTTAACCTTAATATTCTTTTTTCAATATTTTTTAATGAAAGAATGTAAATGGAAAAATCAATGGGATCTCATAATCCAAAGTATTTTTTAAGTGTCAATTTGTCTCATATTTTGGGAATAAAGTTTCATACAGTTTAGAAACAAATGTTATGCTATATTTCAACAAACAATATGCTTTAGTGAAGCTTAATGGTAATTGTAATAATAATTAAATATTTAAATCTTGATTTATTGTGACATAAAAGAGAAATTAATCATCAGAGCCATGGGTCATTAATGATCTCTTTCAGGTTGGTAAATGTCTACACATTTGGTCTAAAGTTATTATGAGAAATCTGTTAGAAGCAGAGAAAGAGAATTTTGTATTCAGAAAACTGAAGCTTTGGTAAGGTTTTTCAAGTCCCTCAGAATCTGAGACTTGGATGAGTATTTGTTCAAAGAAGAAGTTTGTTTTTATGCCTCCTCCCAAGCTCTTTCCTTAAGAATGGCTAATTCCAATAATGATGTATCAGAGTGTTCCATAAACTTAATCTGGGAGTTTCCAAGGTGTGATTATTAAAGGGACATGGTATTCCCCTTACACTTCATGGAGGAACACAGGGTCCACTCACAAGATTAAAATTCAAGTAGATTCTTAATTTTGGATGATTTTCCAAATAGGTTTTTCCAATGATTTAGGGTGGTAAATGTAATTGAATCTTCTTTTGCTGAGAACCTTTTAATTTTACCATATAGTAGTAGATTTGAATCTGGAAAATCTAATGGTGAACTGAAGGAGGTAGAATTTGTGATTCTCTCAGGTAATCCTCCCAAAATCTTTGTTGAACATATTTTTCAGATAAATCATTGGAAAATGGACTTGTCAAGGTGGGCTGGATTTCTATATTAATATTATCATATTTAAAAAATAAACAATATTTCATTATAAAAAAAAACAATCCCACCTGTGTTTTTATTTGTGTTTTCTAGTGTCAAAAGTTGCAATTCCTTCTCCTTCCCAGAAGGAAAAAACAGAGCATGGACCATAACCACAACTCATTTCTTATAAATGTTGAGAAATGTGGATAGTGGGATTTTGATTTCTATTTTTGTCCCAATTCTCAAGACGCTCTGGCAATAGCTAGCTAATAATTGGTCAAAAAAGTTAGTTGATACTTTGAAATAGAGCGAGAAATTGAAATATCAACCAAAGATACTAAATTTTCTTTGTTTGAAAGGAGGATTCCTTTGGAGGGATTTTGAATCTTTTCAAAATTCCATTTTGGGATTGGTAGTAAGATAATGTTTACTTTATATAAAATCATCCAATAAGCTGCTTTTGGGGCTTCACATGAAGGTATTACCATCATTTTGGGTATATGGGTTTTCTGAAATGAAATTATAAGCTTCTGTATACCCTTAATGTATAAAGTCAAGCTCTTATTTGGTTATGTTCTAGTTTTCTGGTGATTCAGTCAAGGGCTTTTGTGATAAAGGTTGTTTATTTGATAATGAGATAGATGAGGAACATCCTGGAAAGGAGCTGCCTTTGGAAATTTATTGGGTGAATGAAGAGAAATTTCTCGGGATATTGATGAATCTGATCTTGGATTGGTTTATTTTTCTTTCCCTTTCCAGATAATTCCTTCAGTAATTCAGGAGTAGAAACTTGTTATTGAATTCTTGATGACCTTCTGAGTGCAGATAGTGATTTAGAGTTCGAGCTTTCTACAGGGTTTTATCCTTATTTTTTGATGGTATCAGATGTGGAGCCTGTCTTGTATATGCCTTTGTATTTCGGACATAGAATTGATCTCTAAATTTGTCTTTATTTCCATTCCTTAATTCTCCCAGTAGCGCTGTGGAATGGCTCTATAGCTGAGCTCTTGGACTGTTTCCTGTTTGATGTCTTGTATTTTTTGGCTGTACCAGGGTTCTAATCTATTTTATCTTCTTTCCTTCTAAGATTTCAGTATTTTGAGCCTGATGTTGGAAGTAATGAATTATGCATGTTTTTTGATCTTTTGATTCCCTTAATGATGAAGGTTTTCCAGTTTTTGGATTTCAAGATAGGCTATAATAGAACCCCTGAGAATACCCAATAGAAAATTATGCATAAAATCAATGGTGAGCATTTTTCAATGGTTCCAGTAAAGCAGATATTCTATTATAATGGAATGATGTGGAGCTCCTTTTGGTGTGGGATTGGGTAGGCAGTCCTTGAGCAGAAATTCACAGGTAAACAGCTTTGAATTACTAAAATAATCCTGTAACCAAGGGTGCTACTGGTGGTTTATCTTCCCCTCTTCATATACTCAAATTCTCCCTGCAGAGCTCACAAATCAATGTTTAATTTTGTGGATTTTACAGCTAGAGAAACATTTTCAGAAGTTTCTATCAGACCTAATCAATAATTGGCCTAATAATGTAAGAATACTAACTTCAAATAATAAATTTGTAAGTGATTTCAAGATAGCACAAGAATTACTGAGTAGATAAATAGTAAATATAATAGTACTGAGTGGTGATTAAAGTTTTTTCTTTTGTTAAAAATGTTTTTTTAATGAATAATAGCTCAATATGAGACTATATAGTGATAGTGATTATATATTAAAATATTTTTACTGGTTAAATAGCTGTAATTGATAAATAATATTGAGAATATGCTAACTATACTTTTGAAATAATAATGATGTTATATGATAAGTAGAAGTAATTATAGATGATAACCCCACTATAATTTTGAAAGAAGTACTTGTAAATTTTGTTAAAAAGAACTACTACTTATGTAAGGTTTGACTATGCAACAATAAGTAAAAACTACTAATATTTTACTTATTGTACTATGAATGTCCTTATAAATGAAATAAATAAGATAAGAATAATTATAATAATAAAGAATTATTATAATTATGGCGTAAAAATAAGTATATTATCAATAAAATATGATAATATAATTTATATTATAAAATATAATATAATAAAATAAATATGTTAATATAAAATAATTAATATATTTAATGGCACTTTATAATTGTTACAAACAAATAATAAAGGTGTAAGAAAATTGTTTTTTATTAATAAAAAACAATTAGTAACAATAATATTACCAATATTAAAGTTATAAATTAATATAAATACTATTTATATTAATTAAAGAATGATTAAGAGAATAATATAGAGAAAATTATTATAATAATGGAAAAAACCCACTTTTAATACTTAATTTAATAATTTTGAGATATTTTACGCCAAATAATGTAAATGCAACTTATCCAAATTGTATTTACAATAAAAAAATAGAGAAAATTACAAATATTCTTGTTTTTTACATGGAAATGAGTTTTTAGAGAGATTTTTAACAAAAACAATTAAATAAATGATTTGATCACGTCAAAATTGATGATTATAATAAGATGATCTTTGGTCTTTAATAATGTAAAGTTTTATATATAAAGAATAAAGATATTACCTTTTTAATTGTATTGATTTAATGTTTTTGATGCATCTGAGGGGAAAACAGAGTAAAAAGAGCTCTATTTATAGTAAATACCTCCCTCCTAGAGTCCAACAGGCTTCTAGTAGATGTGTACTGATCATATCCACTGGAATTGATCAATATTTTAAGGTTTGGAGATGATTACATCATGATCAAACCTCATTACATCATTATTACGCCATTATTTAGAGTTATCACTATAACTCTTAGTCTGATGACGTCAAAGGCTTGGAAGAACCCCAAATTTCGTGGATTTTATTAGTTTTAATCATAAACTAATATTATTCAGCAATTGTATCACTTATATGACTGTTACATTTAATTTAAGGTTACAGTGAGTGATCATAAATGATCAAATTAAGCTCAAACTTTGATCCTTAAGAACGTTTACGATTTACACACTACAGCAATTCAGAGAGTGAATTCTAATAGCTTGGCATAACCTCATTATGCTGCCAAGAGCATTTCATTACATAATCAAAACTCTATTTTTGATGATTTTCCTTGTAACTCATCTTTTCTGTTGAAATTTAATATCTTAAACTTCAAACTATGATTTCAAGGGGTTATACCTTGAATATTATAATACAAAAGACATCATTCTTCACGAATGAACTAGTAGAATCCAACTGTCCATTTTTTTTAAGTTTGGACCACTTTCACAACAAATTTCAACAGCTCTGTTGATTTTAATCAATAATTCCTTACATATTTTAACCTTGTTTATAACTTGTGAAATAAACTTCATTTCTGTATTCCTACAGTAATTACGTGATGACTTTATTTTTGGTTCATCACTCTATAATGCATAGTTCAAGAGATATTAACTAAAATCCTTGAATATATGCGTTGACCAAAAAAGTGCATATATTCAGGTTAATTTCTTAAGTATTGATTTTGAAGCTTAGCTTATTAATGGTTTTATGTGTCCATTTTTATGGAGAAGCCAATGATACCACTTATTTCACATTTTGTTTCATTAGTTTCTGAATCAAATAAGGATTTGTGTTTTTTATAAGGTATTATTACTTATAACTTATTAAATATTGACTTTAGAGATATGCCATAGAAATGGTATATTTGTATTTTACCATGGTGAATCCAATTGTATAATTCATTTCACATGTTTATTCATGGAATCTTAAGTTAAACCAAGTTTTATACCAATTTATGGTATTTTTGTAGTTTTAAGGTACTTATTTTTAATGTATAGTTATATTAAATATTTCTTGTGACCTTTTTGGGTATGTGGTCATATCTCAAAGGTTCACATTCCCTACCACCAAAAAAGATTGTACCACAATCTGATATGTGTAATTAGGGTATCATCCACTTTCCTACCTCTTCAATAGACTTTGTTAGTCTTGAAGCTCAATAATGCTTAACTTTTTTTATTTTTCAGGCTTTCTTTCATGTCTGAACCTTCTTAGTAGTTTATCAGCATTTGTTATATCTTTCTAAAGTAGCCATTCATCTTCTTGAGTTGAATTTCTATACCTTACAAGGTATTCCCTGTCTTTTTTGTTTCTTGTCCTTCTTTCTTTGAGGACTTTTACTATTTTCTTTTCCTCTCCTTCTTCCAAGGGGGGAATTTCAAGTGGGGGTTTATTTCTTAGTGGAAATAACTCCTTGTCACTTGAACTGTAAGGTTTTATCAGACTTACAGGGAAAGTTGGGTGTTTGTTCATTAGTTCACCTGTGAGTTCTAATTGCACAGCATTGGGTCCATGAAGTGCTTTTATCATAAATGGTCCTGCAAAGGAATCTTTTAATTTCTTTGGGCCTTTTATGTTATTAAAATTAAGGGTTGATACTAGGACCAAGTCTCCTATTTTGAAATCAGGTGTCTTATGACTTTTATCCCATCTTTCTTTTGCATATTTGAAAGATTCTTGCATACATCTGTTTGCATGGTGTCTTGCTTTGTCAAGCATTATCTTAAAGCTGCTTGCTGTTGGATGTATATCTACTAAGTCCTTTTTGAGGGTATCATAAGGAAGTCTTGGATTCCAACCTTTTTCTAGCATTGCTGGTGTTTTGCCAGTAGATTAATGGATTGATGTTTGGTATGCCAGTTCAAGAGCTGGTATTAGTGTACACCAATAATGGGTAAAACCATCATAATCTTTGAATTCTGGCCCATAAGCATAGAATCTTCTGATCATGTCCTCTAAGTTCTGTATCATTCTTTCTGCTAAACCATCAGTTTGAGGATGGTAAGCTGTTGAGAATGATAACTTTGTCCCAAACAAGTTATGGAGATTTGTCCATAATGCTGAAGTGAACTTTGGATCTCTGTCACTTATAATATTCTGGAATAAGCCTGTATGGCTAATAACTTTATTCCATATCATTATGGCTGTGTCCATAGCTGTGTCATCTTTATGACATGGTAGGAACATGGGAGTTTTTCTATACCTGTCAACCAATACTAGGCATGCATTATAGCTTCTGTCTCCTCCTGGAGGTAGTGCTGTTACCCAATTCATATGAATTATTTCCCAAGGGGATTTTGGTTCTTGGATTTTGATCATCATTCCAAATTTCTTTCCTGAGGCTCTGTTGGCTTTTTGACATCTGTCACAGGTTTGGCAGTATTCTATAACATCTTTCTTCCAATTTGGCCACCAAGAGCAGGTTTTCACCCTCTCTAGTGTCCTGTCTTCTGAAAGGTGTCCAGCTGCAACACTATCATGACACTCATGTAAAATAGTGTTTATCAGGGTTCTATCTGTTAAGGCCATAACACATGTGTGTTTTGTTCTCTGGTAAAGGATTCCATCAAGGAGGTGGAATCTTCCTTCACCATATGCCTTTTTCCATGTTTCATCTAGTTTTGATGAAAGTGATGGGTCTTTGCAGTCTTTCATTAGAAGTTGGCTTAAGATATGGAAATTTCTGTCTATCTTATAGCTTTCTTTAACTTGGTTAAAGAATTCTGTGCCAATGTCTGTAACACATATTCCTTCTATATGGTGTTCTTCTTGTGGTACCCATGCTGGATTGTCATGGGTATTTGCTAGAGCCCATCTGCTAAGACCATCTGCATTTTTATGAATATTGCCAGATTTATAAACAATAGTCATATTTCCTCTATATTCTTGGATAGCAATTTGCCATCTCAGCATATGTCTATTTGGAGTTTTCATATTTAATAGAGATTTTACAGCATTACAGTCTTTAATCACATCAAATACTGTTCCATCTAAATAGTAATGTAATTTTTCTAAGGCCCACACTAACCAGAGGCATTCCATTTGGCTTTCTCCATATCTTGCTTCTGTTGGCTTTATCTGTCTTGGAATAAAACAAATTGGTCCTTCCACTGGTTTATCATTGATAATTTGTGTCTGGTGTAGTGCAGCACCCAGTCCTTCTCCACAAGAATCAATGTACAGCTTGAAGGGTAGTTTCCAGTCTGGCCTTAGAAGAAATGGGGCATTTGTTAAGGAGTTTCTCAATTCTTCATATGCCCTGACTCTTTCCTCTGTCATTTCATAGACTGTTTGTTTGTCACATAGCTTATACAAGGATTGAGCAATTTTTGCAAAGTCCTTTATATGCTGTCTATAGTAACCAGCAAATCCTAGAAATGATTGCATTTATTTTTTGGCTTGAGGCATTGGTTTAAGTAGTACTGCTGCTACTTTATGCTTGTCTATGCCTAGACTAAGTCCAGATACAACATGTCCTAGTGCTTTTAATTCACTGTGTGCAAAATGACACTTTTTCAAGGAAATTTTCATATTCACTTGGACTATTTTTTTTAGTACCCTTTCTAGTCTTGTAACGTGATTTTCCCAAGTTTCTGAGCAAACTATGATATCATCAATATAGATAATTAACCATCCTTCCAATAATTCTTCAGGAAATATGGTATTCATCATTCTTTGATAATGGGAAGGTTCATTTTTCATGCCAAATGGCATTCTTAAGTATTCAAGAATTCCACAGTGGACTATTATCCTCAGTAGTTTTTTGGCATTGTCTGTTAAGACATTTTGATGAAAACCCTTTAAGGCATCCATGGCTGTGATGTACTTAGCTTGTGACAATTGTGTCAATGTCTCATGGATCCTGGGTATTGGATACCTGTCTGGAATGGTATAGGTATTTAGGGCTCTGAAGTCTCCTATCATCCTTGATTTTCCATTATGCCAAGTTATAATGACAGGTGTAGTGACTTCTACCTGTTCATTATGTCCTACCTTTCTTAATACTCCCAGGTCCATTAATTCTTTAATGTGTACCTCTAAGGCTTCTCTAGCCCTTGGACTAGCTGGGTAAGCAGGTCTCCTTAGTAGAGGTGTGTAAGGTTTTTCCACGTTAAGAATTATATCCACTTCATGTCCAATTATGGCACCTAGTGGCTCTTTGTCAGTTTCAAAGGCATTTTTATACTTAAATAGGAGGTCAATCAATTTTTCTTTCATTTTTTCTGTTAATTCTTGATTGAATTCTGCCTCTTTAAGTTGTTCAGATATAAAAAGTTCTTTTTCTGGAATTTTTTCTTCATTCTTAATAACTGTGATTTGTTTTTTGTTATTTAAGAAGCCAAACTTTTGTCTTTTGTTGTCTCCTATGGTAAAATATCTATCCTTTTGGTTGGAGATATCTATACCATAAATTGATAAGTAGTAATTCCCAAGTATGAAGTGATTACTAGTACAGTTGTCCATTACTACAAACTCTACTTGAATTCTGACACATTGTGAGGGATGAGGAAAAATTAGTGTTAAATCAATTATTCCAAGGGGCTTCATGCTCTCACTTGCACTACTAAATTTGACACCTTGTATTGGCATAAGTTTGTCTTGCCAGTCTGGGATAATGGTTTTTAAATAGCTTTTACCAACACAGGTGCAATATGCTCCTGTATCTAAGTTAACTTTTCCTTCTTGGTTATCAACCATAACAATACTTATACTTGATTTTCCAGCTGTATATCCCATTCCTCTTGCAGGTTTGGTCCTATACATTTTGGCATCTTGTATGTTTGTCAGGTTTGTGTCAGATGTCCCAACTTGTGGTAAGTTTGAGTTAACATCCAGTACTTCATAGATTATATCAACATTATTAATTTGTGCATTAATTATATTGATTTCATGACTTTCAGAGCTTTCTGACTCTTCTGTCTCTTTTTCAGAGTCAGATTCCTCTTCTTTGTCATTGTGGTTTTCTGTTTCCACAATTTCATTAATCTTTGCCTTTTTAAGGCAATTATTGGCTAAGTGTCCAATACCTCCACATTTATGGCATTTTCTTTGCTCATTATTGTTGGATGTATTGGGCTTGAAGGATTCTTTTGATTTATCTTTTTTGATAAATGGTTTATTTGGGCTTTTAATGTCCAATTTCTTCCAAGTCCTGCCAATTTTTGTTCTTGTCACTATGTCTTCTAGTGCATTAATATACTCTTCTGTGGAGCATGGTTCTATAAACCTGCTTCTTAGGGCATGTTCTAGCTCTCCTCCACATTTCTTGAGTATTTTCATATGCACCATTTTTTGTGACATTTCTGGGTACAATGCATTAAGTCTTTCAACTTGTTTCAAGAACCAAGTTAAAGATTTGTCTTTTTCTGGGTCAAAGAAAGAACTTTCAAATGCATTTCCTATTTTGTACCTCCAGGCATCATTAGCCCACTTGGTGATTATTTCTTGTTTCCACCAAGACCAGGTATTTTTGCCATTTGTTTGCCTTATGCCATAATACCATCTTTTTGCAGACTTTTCAAACAATGAATGTAATCTTTCAGTGATTAATTCATCTGGTTTGGCATAATCTTCTTGTAGCATGTCAATTGTTTTTATAAATGACATGTGGTCATATTCACCTTCTCCTGTGAATGTTGGCCATTCTTTCGATTGAGGTGCTTCCTTCATTAAGACTTGGTTATTGTCTTGGTGACTCAAGTCTGTTATGAATGGATTTATTTATTCCGCTTTTGGTTTAACACGGCTTCTTATGTGAAAAATGGTGTTGATAACTTTGGCATATTTAAATTAGCCTCATTAATTTTATCCATTTTTTCAGTAATAAGCCTTATTTAACTTTGAATGTCATCTTTCAGATGCATTCTTGCTTCATCACTCTTTTCCACATGGTCCAAAAGTAATTTTTGGTGTGATGAAGTGTTTTCTTCAAATGTTTCTACAGAAATACTTAATTTGTTTAATTTTTCTGTAAGATTGTCAATACTTACATCATAATTGATTGTCAAAGTTTTTTCTTTGATATCACTTATTTATTTATACAACTCTTGTTGTCCTTGTATTAATTTCTGAGTATTGTCAATTAATACTTTTGGTTTATTATTTTCAATCATAAGTTTTATGTTATCAATTTCTTTCTTATTTTGTGCAACAAGTTTTGTTAAAGATGATAAACTGTTATTTATTTCTTGGAAAGATAATAAACTATTTTTAATGTCTTTAAGAGGTGACATACTTTTTTTAAGCTCTGTTAAAGTATTTACAACATCAGGAGACAAGGTCATTTCTTTGGGAAATGGGGTTGTCTCATTCTTTGTTCCTCTTTGTCTTTGAATTCCATCAAAGTTCTGGCCATGTTGAAGACATTGTCCATGACATCTTTTTGGATCTTGGGGATCCTGTAGCTTGGGGAATATGGTTTTCTCCAATTCTTCTTCTTGGTCATTTTCCCTTCTTGGGGAAGTGGGTTGACTTGGGGCTTGCTGGTAGAAGCTACTGGGGCTTCTTCCTTGGTTGCCTCCTTCTTTTTGGCATGATACTCCTTGATCTTTTTGATTTGAGGTTTGGATGATAGTGGATTCCATCCATTGGAGTATCTCACTATTTCCTCCTCTTTGAGGAACTTTTTCAGGATGTGCCAGGAGTTCATCACTCCTTGGTGTATTTGAGGCAACATTTCCCAATCTTTGTCCTTGTACACTGTGTAGTACTGTTTGTATTGGCTCATGTAAATGTCTATTTGAGCCCTCTGAATGTGATTTGTACCTGTTTGAGTTACTCATACTTAGTTCCAATTCAGGTTCAGATATCATGGGCATTTCTGGGACTTGCCTTTGGAATAAGGCACTTCCTTGTGTGGATTCTGTTCCACTGGAGATATTTCCCTTCCTTTTCCCTTTTGAGGAATCAATTCTACCTCTGAGTCCAACTCCATCTGATTGGATGGAGTATTGGGAGCCTCTTCTGGTGGTCATATTATAAGAAAAATAAGAAATAAGAGGATTTCAGAACAGGAATTTTCTTATGGCAATTTATAAATGAGGTACTCACCTTCAGAGTCCTGAATGGTGGGTCCTGGAAAGTCCGATTTCTTGGCTTTCTTTCTTTTGGTAATTATTGGTGTTGGAGAACTTTGACAAGTTTCTTCCACCAATATTTCAACAGTGGTTTGGTTGTCCTCTGTTGGGTTGTCTTCAAACACTACAAAAGACAAATAAATATAAGTCTTTTATATAAAAGTGTTATTTCTGGTAAGATATGGCAATTTTCAACGTAAAAATTGCTTTTATATCTTCTTTTATAGAAAAAAAAATGAAAATAATTAAAGAAATGAAATTAAAATGAATAAAATAACTTTTTTATTGGCTTTTAATATTTTTAATATTTTTTATGTTTTTACTTTTAAAGAATAAAATAAAAATGAATATGATTCTTTTTAGAAAATTAATTTGTAATATAAAATTATTTTTAATTTATAAAATATCTTTTTTAATCACTAGAGTCACTCAAAGAAAGTTTTTGCAAGTCTAAGGATGTGAAAAACCACGTGTAAGACAGTAAAATTGCTTTCCAAATGCCTCAATAGCTTTTAAAATCAATAAATATAAAATTATTATAAGTATAATTTATTATTGGATAAGCCCAATTAGAATCTTTTTAAAGGTCTTTTAGAGTAAATATCACGGCCAGGCCCCAAATGTAAGGTTTAACTATGAAACAATAAGTAAAAATTACTAATATTTTACTTATTGTACTATGAATGTCCTTATAAATGAAATAAATAAGATAAAAATAATTATTATAATTATGACGTAAAAATAAGTATATTATCAATAAAATATGATAATATAATTTCTATTATAAAATATAATATAATAAAATAAATATATTAATATAAAATAATTAAAATATTTAATGGCACTTTATTATTGTTACAAACAAATAATAAAGGCGTAAGAAAATTGTTTTTTATTAATAAAAAACAATTAGTAACAATAATATTACCAATATTAAAGTTATAAATTAATATAAATACTATTTATATTAATTAAAGAATTATTAAGAGAATAATATAGAGAAAATTATTATAATAAGACAAAATAACCTACTTTGAATACTTAATATAATAGTTTTGAGATATTTTATGCCAAATAATGTAAATAAAACTTATCCAAATTGTATTTACAATACAAAATAGAGAAAATTACAAATATCCTTGATTCTTACGTGGAAATGAGTTTTTTGAGAGATTTTTAACAAAAACAATTAAATAAATGATTCAATCATGTCAAAATTTATTATTATAATAAGATGATCTTTGGTCTTTAATAATATAAAGGTTTTATATATAAAGAATAAAGATATTACCTTTTTAATTGTATTGATTTAATGTTTTTGATGCATCTGAGGGGAAAACAGAGTAAAAAGAGCTCTATTTATAGTAAATACCTCCCTCCTAGAGTCCAACAGGCTTCTAGTAGATGTGTACTGATCATATCCACTGGAATTGATCAATATTTTAAGGTTTGGAGATGATTACATCATGATCAAACCTCATTACATCATTATTACGCCATTATTTAGAGTTATCACTATAACTCTTAGTCTGATGACGTCAAAGGCTTGGAAGAACCCCAAATTTCGTGGATTTTATTAGTTTTAATCATAAACTAATATTATTCAGCAATTGTATCACTTATATGACTGTTAAACTTAAATTAAGGTTACAGTGAGTGATCATAAATGATCAAATTAAGCTGAAACTTTGATCCTTGATAACATTTAAGATTTACATGCTACAGTAATTAAGAGAGTTAATTCTAATATCTTGGCATAGCCCTATTATTCTGCCAAGAGCATTTCATTACATCATCAAAACTCTATTTTTGATGATTTTTCTTGTAACTCATCTTTTCTGTCAAAATTTAATATTTTAAGCTTCAAGCTATGATTTCAAGGGGTTATACCTTGAATATTATAATAAAAAATACATCATTCTTCACGAATGAATTAGTAGAATCCAACTGTTTACTTTTTTTAAGTTTGGACCACTTTCACAACAAAGTGGTCAACAGCTCTGTTGATTTTAATCAATAATTCCTTACAGATTTTAACCTTGTTTATAACTTGTGAAATAAACTTCATTTCTGTATTCCTAAAGTAGTTACGTGATGACTTTATTTTTGGTTCATCACTCTATCATGCATAGTTCAAGAGATATTAACTCAAATCCTTGAATATATGCGGTGACCAAAAAAGTGCATATATTCAGGTTAATTCCTTAAGTATTGATTTTGAAGCTTAGCTTATTAATTGTTTTATGTGTGTATTCTTGTGGAGAATCCAATGGTACCATTTATTTTACATGTTGTTTCATTAATTTTTGAAATAAATAAGGATTTGTGTTTTTTATAAGGTATTATTACTTATAACTTATTAAATATTGACTTTACAGATATGCCATAAAAATGGTATATTTGTATTTTACCATGGGTAATCGATTGGTATAATTCATTTCACATGTTTATTCATTGGATTTTAAGTTAAACCAAGTTTTATACCAATTTATGGTATTTTTGTAGCTTTAAGGTACTTATTTTTAATATATAATTATATTAAATACTTCTTGTGAACTTTTTGGGTATGTGGTCATATCTCAAAGGTTCACAACTTATTATATTGAAAATGGATTATGAGGGGTATGAGAGTAAATAATAAGATATACTGATAGTGACAGTTATGAAACTACTAGTGTGTATTTTATTTTTTTAATTTGATGATAATAATAGTAATATAAATTTTCTGCTAGTGGGAAGAGTATAATATAAATATTTTTTATTTTTTGGAGAGGATTATTTAACTCATAGATGAGCTTATAATATAGGCATACCTACTGTTAGCTAAAGCTTCTTAAAAATCACTATTAGGGTAATGTAATATAATCAAGAATAATTTTTACATTAACCTACTATTTAGGGATGAATAATTATGCTCCTTCTTGGTATATAACTGATTTAATTCATGGGTAGAAGAGGAGAAAATGAGAGAGAAAGGCCTTCCCTATACTGTTTGTACTTCTCCTGTTTCTACAAAAAGGTGTATATTTCTTTCTTACCCAGTAAACAACATTATTGTTATAAAGTCTGCTAATACAACTGTTGAGGTACAGTGACCATCAATTCCCCTTAAATTAATGTTGATAAATATTTTAGTAAGTAAGGGCTATCATGATCCTTCAAAATCTTTCAGTAATAACTTTTCTTCTGCCAAATCATGTGCAGCTCTGGTTGGTGATTCTAGAACACCATCATTTCCATCTTCTGTCCATATTCCTTCCCTTAATTCCCATCAGTCATTAATATCATCTAGAGATGAAGTTTTCAAAGATATTCAAGATGTTGGAGAAGATAATTCTGTATCTTCACTTCATTTCTTTTTTGGGAATATGAACCTTCCTCCTTCATCTTATCATGACTCCCTGGAGGAGTTGTGGGATGAAGAGGAAGAGCCAGAAGAAATAGAAACCGTGATGAAGGTTGTTCCTTCTTTTTATCACCAGTACTTGGATGTATTCTCCAAGGTGAAAGAAGAAAAACTTCCTCCTCACCGCGCCTGTGATCATCATATTGAGCTGGAGGGGTCTCTACCTCCAGTTGGGGTGATCTACTCTTTATCAAACCAAGAGTCAGATACACTCAGGGCCTACATTTCAGAGAATATAGAGAAAGGTTTCATCTGGCCAAGCTACTCTTCAACAGGAGAACCTTTCCTCCTTGTCAAAAAGAAAGATGGTGGCCCCCGTTTGTGTGTTGATTACCGCAAACTCATTGCTGTTACTAGGAAGAACAAGTATCCTGTTCCTCCTATGAATCAGCTTCTTACTGTTTTCAATGGTTCTTCTATCTTCTCCAAGATTGATTTTCGTGGTGCATATAACCTGCTCAGAATCAAGGAAGGTGATGAACATTTGACATGTTTTAGAACTAACCAATGCTCCTGCCTCTTTTCAAAACCTTGTCAATGATATTTTTTATGATCTTCTTGATGCTTATGTTGTGGGCTATTTGGATGACATTATAGTCTTTTCCAAATCTGAAGAAGAACATGTCACTCATGTGTCCACTGTTCTTTCCAGACTCAGAGCCAATAACCTCTTTGCTAAGGCCTCCAAGTGCCTGTTTCATGTTACTAGTGTAGAGTATTTGGGTTATGTTGTTTCTTCTGAAGGCCTCAAGATGGACCAAGCAAAAGTCCAGCAAATTCTTAATTGGCCACCTCCAAGAAACCTCAAGGCTCTTCAATCATTCCTTTTCTTCTCCAATTTTTACCGCCGTTTCATCAAGAATTATTCAAAGAAGATTAGTTCACTCACAAGTTTCCTCAATCAAGATTCCCGTTTTCCCCTCAATGAGGAAGCTCTTAGACAGTTTCATCAACTCAAAGAGTCATTCACCACTGCTCCAATCCTTTCTCACTTCAATCATTCTCTACCCACCATTGTAGAGACTGATGCTTCAGATTATGCCTTGGGTTCCGTACTGAGTCAGATTTCTGACTCAGGAAAACATCCCATTGCATTTGATAGCCACAAGCCTCTCCCAGCTGAGCTCAATTATGAGATTCATGACAAGGAACTCCTTGGCATAGTCTGGGATGTCAAGCGCTAGAGAGCTTTCCTACTTTCACTTTCTTCCTCTTTTGAAGTTCTCACCAATCATTCATCACTTCAATACTTCATGTCATCAAAGATTCTCACGCGCCATCAAGCCCACTGGGCTGAATTTTTATCTGAATTTCATTTCTCAATCACTTACCACCCTGGCCGCTTGGCCACCCTTCCAGACACTTTGTCACGTTGGGATGACATTTACCCAGAGAGGGGGGAAGATTTCATCAGCAAGAACCAAATGAATTATCAGAAGATAATTAAGCAAGATGAAATTCAAGCCTCAACGTTTTTTGCAGTCAAGGTGGTTTGTTTTTCAAATTTGACTGATTCAATTCAGAAGTCATTATGGCAAGATTCTCAATATAGAAGTATCCTTGAAGATTTGGGTAAAGGTAAATCTGTCCAAGATTATTCTCTTGATTCCTCTTCCAAACTTCTCCTTTTCAAAGATCGGGTGGTGGTCCCAAATGACCCCACAATTCAACTCAATATACTTCAAAAGCGGCAAGACTCTCCTCTAGCTGGACACCCTGGGCAAGAGAAGACTCTCAAACTTGTCAAGCAGGATTTCCACTGGTCCGGCATGACTCAATTCATCAAGGATTATGTCTCATCCTGTCAACAGTGTTAAAGAAACAGAAATATTCATCACAAGAAGTTTGGACTCCTCAAGCCTCTTCCAATTCCAAGTGGTCCTTGGACTTGTCTTTCAATGGATTTAATCACGCAATTGCCACTGTCCAATTCCTTTAACTCAATTTTAGTCATAGTGGACAGATTCTCTAAAATGGCAGTTTTTATTCCAAAAATGTCTTCAATCACATCACTAGATTTGGCCCATTTATTCATCAAGAATATCTTTTCAAAGCATGGCCTTGCTTCAAGCATTGTTAGTGATAGAGGTTCTCTTTTTGTTTCTTCTTTTTGGACCAATCTTTGTCAGAAGATCAAGATTTCAAGAGATCTGTCAACTGCTTACCATCCAGAAACTGATGGACAGACAGAGAGGGTAAATCAGATACTAGAACAGTACCTTTGGATGTATGTCAGTTATCATCAAGATGATTGGAACACCTGGCTCCCTATGGCTGAACTTCCCTACAATAACTCTGACCACTCTTCAACAAAACAATCACCGTTTTTCACTGTTTATGGAAGAGATCCACATTTTGACTCAGTTCGCATTACTCAAGATACTCCTGCTGGAAAGTTATCAACAAAAATCCAATCAGTACAGCAAGATGTCAAGAGAGAACTTGAACTTGCCATAAACAGGTTTAAGAGGTATGCAGATAAAAGTAGAGCAAGTCCACCTGTTTTCAATCCTGGTGACATGGTATAGCTTCCCTCCAAGAACATCAAATCAACTAGACCCACCAAAAAACTGTCTGAAAGATGGTTTAGTCCTTTTCCAATCTTGAAGAAAGTCAGCACTCATGCCTACCACCTCAAGCTCCCATCTCAATGGAAGTCCATCCACCCAGTCTTCCATATTTCACTCTTAGAACCAGTCAAGAAATCAACAATCCCAAATAGGCATCAAGCGCCTCTTCCTCCAATCATCATTCAAGAAGAAGACAAATGGGAAGTCTCTCAAATACTGGACTCAAAGCTCAAGAGACAAAAATTATGGTATCTGGTGGAACAGAAAGGTTTCAGTCATGACCCAGAAAGATCCACTTGGGAACCAACCAAAAACCTCAAGAATTGTCCTGAAACTGTCAAAGATTTTCATTCATTATATCCTGACAAGCCTGGGCCCAATTCTTCAAAAGCTTGGTTCATTATGGTGCTTGGTGGGGAGAGGAATTACCAAAAGTAAGTCCCACTCCTGGTATGCACTTTTAGGGGTATTCTACTGTTCTTTTTGTTGTAAGCATCACCTTGGCCACTCTGTAAGCACGTTTCAATTTTGGACACAGATCTTTGGTATGGCTTTCAACTTCATTTCCAATCTTATGGCCATTTTCACTTGGGACAATGGGCCATTCACCTTTCAATTCATTTCCAAGACTTCACAATTCAAATTCATTCCTTCAACATTTTTTGTTTTTATTTTTATGGCACTGGCGGGAGTGGTAACTACCAAAAGTAAGTTCCTCTCCTGGTGTGCACTTCCCTGAGGGGTCTACAATCTTGTCAAAACATCACCTTGGCAACTTTGTGAGCACCTGGCATCAAATTTCTCTTTCCAGGTCCTTGGCCAATTTCAAAATCAGTTATCAAACTCTGTGATGAAGATTGGAACCTCCTCAAGATTCAATTCATTTCACTTTTCTCTTTTGTCTTTCTTTCATTTTCATTTTCATTTTATCATGTCAAATTTCACGTCAACATTATCATTCATTTCAAACATCATCAATCATGAAGCCAATCTCAAAAGAAGATCAAGCAATTCATGCGTCATATGACAAATTTTTAATATTGGTTATTATTTTATTTTCCTCTTAAAAGAACTTTCCTCTATCCCACTGTCAATCCTTTCCAATAGCCTCAACAGGCTTCACCTTGTATTGGTGCTCAGGAGCTCACCATTTCAAGGTGGGGGGTACTGTCACAACCATGGCAATTCACCTCCTTGGATCTCCATATGGCATATCAAGCCACAGTCCTTTTATGGCCAATTGGCCATATCCATCACCAGTGGCCAATATGGCCACGTCATCATCTTATGGACCATTTATGGCCATTTGTCTTTTGGGGCCTTCATGGCCCTTCACCTCAATCCAGAAGCCATAGCGGCAATTTATTCCCAAATGGGTGTTTCTGGTCATTTCCCTCAAAACCAGGGGAAATGGCCCAAATGGCTGTTTTTGGCCATTTGGTCTCATAATGCGCATTTTGTACATTTTTGTGCATTTGTGCACTTTGCGCATTTTGCGCACTTTGACGCAAAGTTTCCAAAAGATGCTTTTCCGCCCTTTGGGCCTGTTTTTGGCTCAGAACCCAAAAGTGGCCAAAAGCCCAAAGGACCCAGAAACACTTTTCCAAGCTCTGAAGCCATCACACCCACCTTTTCCCCTCTGCCTTTCCATCTCAAGACCTTTGGACGTAATCTTCTTTCCAACGAGCCAATATGCCATAAATGATGTTATATATCATTGTGCATCATTTTTCAACAGCAATTCAATGGTGGCAATATCAAATGGTCATTTCAACATTCCAACATATCATCATGTCATCAAGGCACCCAATCATTCAGAGGACTCATCAAGGCTCAAGAGCAAGTGTTTCAGCATCAAAGACCAATCACGCCATCAAGACATCATTGGATAATTTCATTCAAAGTATTCCTCCAAGGCAATACTGTTCCACCATTCTCAAGGGATTCAAGAGGAAGTTCATTCATTCAATTGTCAAGTGTCAGAGCTCCACTCAATCCATCTTGGCAACCATATTCATTTCAATACAGTCTGGATCCATCAAGAACTGTATTTCATTTTCAAGCATGGGAAATTCATTCAAACCAATTCAATTTTAATATCAGCCAGCTGTATCAATTCCCAAAACAATCAATACAGCCTCAAGGATCAATACAGATCAGTTTTCAGCCTGAAGAACTCAAGCTCCCAACTTTTCACATATACCGGCTACCCTTTCCACCCTGGGGGGTTTTCCCCAGTTAATTAATATATTTTGATTTTATTTTATCTTTATTTATCTTATCATTTTTGTTAAGTGAATACTGATATTATCAAGTCAGTCATTTAGAACTTTTTCTCTTTTTCTTTCTTTGCCTGTCAATAGATATTTGGTGGTCATATCCTTACTAATTCCATTTTTCATTTTGGCAGGTTGAAACAGTGATTGAGGACTTACTTGGTTGGCTCTTTGGCCATTTGGCTTTTCTTTCCTCTCATTGCATTACATCTTGTACCTGCATATTTCTTAGAGGAATTTATTCTTTATTTTTATTTCTTTATTCTTTGGATTCTTCCAAGTGAGTTCCCTGATTGCTGAGTGCCAGGCCACTCTTGTATTTCTGTCCAAGAGCCCCTGTGACAAAGTTCTTCTTCTTCATTTGAAAATTCTTCAACTGATTTCTTTGGAGAGGTTTTTCCATCTATTGGTACTCTTTGCCAATTGGTAAATAAAAATCCACCTTGTTTTCTGCTGACCCATTTTTTATTCTTATCTTCAAAGAGTTAGTTACATATTTTTACTGAATGACCTTCCTCCATAAAGTAAAAACATTGGAAATAGGCTTTTGGAATTTTTTGTGCTGGTGCATAGGGAAAATGCCTTTGTGAGAATGAAGGTATATCATTTCTTGGTTTGAACTGTTGATAATTAAGTTTCTCATTGGAAACCCCACCCATTTGAGGCTTAGATAGACTTTTCAATTCATCCAGTTGAGTCATAAATATCTTGAAATATGAATTTTCCCCTTGTGAATACTTTTCAGTTTCCAGTTTTTTTCTTTGAGGGATTCACTAATCTCTTTCATTTTCTTAAAAGCTTCATTCATACCTTGGAAGGCCTCTTCTTCAAAGTGAACTTTCTTCTGTTTGTTTTCAGTCATATTTCTTCCTGTATCTCTTGATGATGAGAACCTTTTGTTGACTAATATTATAGCTTCCAATTCCACTTAAATATATGCTTTTAGGATCTTAATTAGTGGTATAAGTTATCCTTCATCTTCAGCTCTAACCATAAAATTCTCCTTGATAATTTGCTTCCTTATGGCCCCTTCAACATCAGCTGAAAGACAGTCAAATAGGTATTCATGGAACATTTTATATTATTGAGTAATATAATTTTCTCTTAATGTGTAAGTAAAAATAGTTTCATACTCTCAAATAGATTTCTTGTATTGTGATAGACTAAAAATTACTCCATCTTCTTGAGTATCATTAGAAAGCTTAATGAGTGAGTCTTTTCTGTATGTTCTTTCAGGTTCAGCTCTTCCCCATTTTGCTATAGGACCTTTCTTAATTTGTGTCCAATTTCCTTCTTCACAACCTGGCATAGCTTCAATTGAATCACTAATTCTTGGTTCTAGTGTCCAAAACGCCATTTGCATTGGTAGTTCTTCATGTGTTTCTTATTCAATTTTACCCATTCTTTCCACTTTCTTGATAAAATTGTCTACTTCCTCTCCATCAAATTTTAGGGTTTAATATTTTTCTTTCATTTTAAAAAACAGGCTTTTCTCTCCTAGGAACTTTCTTCTTTAATTGACTTGGGATATCAGGTGTAGTGACAAAGACTCTTCTTGGAATATTTTGATTTATTGGTGCTGTTGCTGGACTAGAGGTTGCTCTTGTTCCAGCTGAAGGGGATACTTGTGATTCTTCAGATAAAACAGCCCTTGGTGATGTGGTCTGTAAGATGTGTCTATGAAACTCTTGATAATATTACTATTGATAAAGAGTACAATGACTGTTCTTAGCAAATATTATAAAAGGCTTTATCATAACCAAAAAGAAATAAATAATGAATTAATTATTGAATTTACTTGCTATATACTACTAGTTATCATAGCAGTAAGAAGTAATTGTCTACTAGAATTAACTACAAGAAGTATTAATTATAAAACTTCTTTATTGAAATAATATAAAATTATTTCAATTCATAGTTATCTTTCAAGATAATGATTCCAATCATAATTTTTGAAGAAACTTATTATTCGAAGAGAAAAAATTTTACAATTGAAGAAAGAATTCACTAATATCCCAAAAATACCTTGATAATAATTGGTAGAGTGATTTGACAGATTATTTGTGGATTTAAAGTGTCAAACTTTGATTTATATCAGTAATAAATCAATTTATAGCTAAACATTATTGGAAACAGTTTCTTTCTATTACTCATTGTCTTTCTGATTGAGTCTTGAAGATTTAAAACACTTAAGAAAAGATTTCACTAGTAATTAATTGTTGGTAGTAAAGACTTAATTGGATAATAAGATGATTTGGGAAAAGCAGAAAGAGGAAGCCTCTGTTTCAGTCAACAACATCTCAAAGAGGTGTTGCATGGGGAAAACCAAAAAATCAGTGAGTGAGAAATCATCAATCCTCTTTGGATAATTAGATATATCACTTTTTGTGATGTGGGATTATCATAATCACTCAATCAAGTCATTTCATGTGATCACCAACCATTTTGTGGTTTAGAAATAAAGGAGAAAAAACTGTAAATACTCTTTTATTTCAAAATCATCATTGATTTCTCAAATTTAGTGATTTTATTGGAAATTTCATCACAGATTGTATTTTCTGTGAATTTTCAAAGTTTTAGTGTTTCAGGTAGAGTAATCAAAAATTGACTGCAAGTAAAGCTTTCAATTTGAATTTTCAATTCATTGTTCTTTTTTCTTTTTGAATGGATTATCCCTTTTTAAATTGGTCCTGATAATTTGAGAAATATTCATCCAGAATTGTATTTTTAATGAAATTTTCAAATTTTTACCTTATGTCTATGTTTAATTGCAAAGAGCACAGTTGTAGCTGGTTCCCCTGAGGTAAATGTATGATTAATTTTCCAAAAACGTTTTTAATTAATCTTTTAATGTGTATCCATGGAAAATAATTAGTAATTGACATTGTTACAGGCGGATTAGTAGTATATCATTACCTCCTTTCATGTCTAAATACCAGCTTATTTGCTATTTTATTATCATGTAATGGGAATTTAACTTGGTTAAAAGTGTTCCAAAAAGGTTTTAGTATACTAATTGGGCCATTATCATACATAGGTCCAAGCTTTAGAGCTATCCAGGCCTCAGAGGCCTTAGAAGTTGGGTACCCCGGCTCTCTTTAATGTCTTTTGTCCCCTTAGCTATTTTCATGTCAAAAATAGTAACTCAGGATTCAAAATTGATATCCATTATTGGTATATCAAAACTTTATTTAAGAATATTTCAATATCCAGTTCCAAAAAATCATATCATTATTCTTAGTGTATGTGTAACATGGGATTTCTCACATTCCCCTATTGTGGCATGAAATTTAGAAAAACAAAATATTTTACAATTATTTTATGTAGTATCAATGATGTGGTGTTTAATTATTTTCCAAATTACATTTCATAGATTTAATCCAAGCTTATTCACTCTATGGAGATACCCTAGTGGAATATTTGTGTAGAATCCAGATCTGGCGTTAAATTCATGGATTTACTCACTCAAAAAAGGTTATCCATCTTTTCTTAAATAGAAAGTAATGAATTTTGGATATATGCATGACTTATGGGTTATGAATAGATCAAAATTTATTTTAAGATTAATTTTGCCTTATTTGGGTATATAAAATATACCTCAAGGCTCACATTCCCTCCCACCAAAAAATATAATTGTACTAAAATTTTATAAATGATATTTAAGAAGAAAAAGGGCCCAAAGAGTGGATAAAGTAAATTATAAAACCTCTTTATAGTACTCTGATCAAGTAGTTAAAGCACATTTTTAGGCATATTCAGGCATGTTGCCTTTTTTCATGCCTAAATCTTCTCAAAAGCTTATCTGAGTCAGGTATTTCTAATTCTGCCAGCCATTGATCTTCATGTACTGAATTTCTATATCTGACAAGATATTATCTTTTATTCTTACCCCTAAGGCTCCTTTCCTTAATGAATTTTTTGTATCTTTTTGTCTTCATTATTTACCACTGGTGGTGGAGTTAAAGGAATTGGGTTCCTTAAAGGAAACAATTCTTCTCAGATGACTGATAAGGTTTAATCAGGCTGAATAGAAAGGTGGAGTTTTTTTTCCAATTCACCACTCAATTCCACTTTAACTGCATTGGTTCCATGTAAGGCAGAAATAACAAAAGGGCCTACATATGAATCTTTGAGTCTATTGGGGCCTTTGATATTAGTAAAATTCAAGCTTGAAACTAGAACTAAGTCCTCCACTTTGAAGTCTGGTACTGTACAAGTCTTGGCCTATTTCTGTTTTGCATATTCAAAAGCATCATTAATTCTTATTTTTGCATGATGTTTCACTTTATGAAGAATTAACTTGATGCTGGAAGCTTTAGGTTGAATTTCAATCAATTCTTTCCTCAGTGTGTCTTCTGGGAGTCTTGCATTCCATCCTTTTCCTAACATAGAAGGAGTTTTACCCATGGGAGAATGAACAGATGTTTTATATTCCAGTTCTGATGCAGGTATAAAAGTGTGCCAGTAATGGGTAAACCCATCTGATTCTTTGAGTTCTAAACCATAGGGACAGAATCCTTTTGAAATCTCTTCTAAGTTTTGAATCATTCTTTCTTCCAGCCTATCAGTTTGAGGATGGTATTCTGTAGGAAATGATAACATGGTCCCAAAGAATCTATCAAAATTGGTCCAAAGTGCGGATTGGAGCTTAGGATCTCTGCCACTTATTGTATTCTTAAAAGACCCTGTATGAGAAATAACTCCATTCCATTGAAACTTTATCTTTATGAAATAGTAAGAATATGGGTGTTTTGCTATATCTTTCTACAATTACTAAGAAAAAATTCTACCTTCTGTCACCATTTGAGGAAGTGCTATGACCCAATCCATGTCAACAACTTCCCAAGGGGATTTCTTTTCATGAATATGAATAATCTGTCCAAATTTCTTTCCTGTGATTCTGTTGGATTTTTGCATCTGTTTTTGAGGTGTCTTACACACTGTCTTACATGTTTGAAAATCTTGAAACCATTAAAATGGCAAAAACCAGCCTTTTTTTGGTCTAAGCCAAGCTTAATGCTTCCATAAGTAGCTTTTCTGGTGTCAGTGTGTTCTTCAAGATTTATTGGAGGAAAGGTTATTTTTTGAGTAAGAAAATTGGTGATTATAACAAAATGTCTTTTTTTCCCACTTTTATCTTCATGTTATCATCTTTTCCATCTATAATTAGTTCAAAATCTATTAAACCAAAAAATAAAATATTCCAACCAGACTTTTACTCAGTCGGAGTCTATGATAAAGTAATAATAAATTGATTTATAGCTTTAACCATTACTATTACACAGTAAAATATAATAAAAAATAGATTTCATAGAGTTTGTAAGGGCTTTACTATGGAATATAATGTTGGCGGACGCTACTGAAAGCCTGGGATCCACTGGTTATCAGTTGATTGACTATAAGAAAGTAGTAAAATGCTATTAATAGAGTATAACCTTATTATTTCCAATAGTATAGCTTTTTTGATAGTTTTACTACATAGCAATGTAAGAGAAGGATGGGGATTCATCTTTTGCATAGAAAGAGGTCCCTTTTTATCGTGAAAAGGGGTGAAAAGGTCCTCTATACCAGTTCACAAGGAGTAATTAAAAATTTTTACTTCCATGGACTGGATTGTGGTTTTCAAAAAGCCTTTATAGACTGTATTGGGATCAAATATGCTTTTGAAACTAAATCTTGGAAGTTTTCACCAATACAAGGTGAAACCTTTCATTTGAGGACCACACAGCCCTCTTCTGACATGTACAATGCATAGAACGCTTTTGAGAACCTTTATGGGACCCCGTATTGAACAAACTATTCGTTATCAAACAATAAATAGGATCTTTGGTCTATTCAACACCTCATATTCAAAGGTATGGGAATGTATCCCATAGTGAAGGTGTATTGTCCCAACTGCTAGATTTTGACCTTCAAAAAGCTATACCTTTGTCAGTTTCCACAATATTAGCTCACATTTGTCCATTGTCAATGGTACCTCATTTGGTATGGTTAGTATTAAATATTTCAAATTTATACCATTTTCAATTTCCATTATCCAAATATGGATTCTGCCCAAATACTGTATGGAACTTGTTCCCTCCATAACCTTGGTTCTAGATGATTTATGGGGAAATGGATGGAACCATCAGATAGTCCTAATGGTGTGCTTTTCAAAATGAACTCATTTAAGGTATCCAACACTAAAACTGTAGCAGTTTTATGAGAGGTGAATATTTCATTAAACCTTATTTGGCTTTAATTTTGCCATACCATTTGTAGTTTGGATGATAGATAAGTTTCAATAGTATCATTGAATAGTCCTTACTTAAAGGTTCAATCTGAGAATTCATTTGAAGGGGCTTGGCCCCTTTCTCTGGATTTTAGATAAGAGGTGAAAATTAAGATTTAGATTCAGCAACTGATTTGAGCCTGAATAACTTTGTTATTCTTTGTCCTATCTTTATGGGACCTGTATATTTGGAAAGAAATGGGCTTCCTCTTTCTTTTGATACATTTTGAGCTGTTTGGGCTTGGCTCCATGTTTTGGTGATCTTTTACTCTACCATTGGTTTATGGTGTTTTGGCTGTCATGCTTTTGCTCTGGTTTGAGTTACAGGATGAAATACCCTCCCTCTCAAAAATGCTCATCATTTCTTGGACTTTTCAGCCCTACTAAGGGCCCTGAATATTCTTAGGTGAAGGTTTCCCTCTGGTATGGCATCCTCTGCCAATCATTTGTCCTTCTCAACTGTCTGGCTTTCAAATCTGACCAAGTATTTTTTATTTTATTTTTAATTGTGTCTTATCTTCCTGGCCTTAATTATCTTTCTCACTGTGCCAGGGGAGTCCTCCACTTCCCCTTTATCTTGTGGAGTTTCACTCTTGTTCCTGGAGGGGAACAAATACTGCCCTGTTTGGTGGTAAGGTTTGACTAAACTCACTGGGAACACTTGGTGTTTCCTAGAGAATCCTTCTGTGAGTCTGACCTCCACTGCATTTTTTCCTATCAATATAATGATATTAAGTGGTCCTAAAATTGAGTCTCTCATTTCTTTTGGGCCTTTTTGGTTGTTGAAATTCAAAGTAGACACTAACACTTGCTCCCCCTCTCTGAAGTTTTCAGGGTGAGTCTATGAAGAGGTGATAATAAAGAGTATGTACAACCTAAACTATGACTGTGACACCAATAATAATGTTAAAAATGGTTTTTAAAAAAATAGAAGGGCTTTACTAATGATTATTACTGGTGGTGAGTTCTGTTGAAAGCCCTCGGTGCAGCTTTACCTGTTGGATTACAATAATAAAGTCTACAATACTAAAGCTTATAGTATAGCCTGGTTATTTTCCAAGAGTATCACTTTTTTTGAAAGTTGAACTACATAGGAATTCAAGAGCAGTATGGGGAAACCTTTTCTGGTGGAGAAAAGGCCTCCCTTTATCCTAAAATGGGGTGGAATGGCCTTCTAGACCATCCACATGGAGGAAGTGAAGAGTATTTCACTTCAGAGTACTGGCTTGTGGCTTTCATAGTGCCTGTATGTTCTGTATTGAGCTCAGATGTGGCTTTGAAGCCACATCTGGGCAGTTTTCACCAATACATGGTGGAAATTTTCATCTGGGGACCACATAGCCCTCTTCTGACATGTATGATGTGTATAATACTGTACAAAACCTGTATGGGACCCCAGTATTTAATGAATTATGAGGTATTGAAGTATAAACATGATTCTTTGTCTATTTTACACCTCATAATCATACTTGTGGGAGCATATCGCACAGTAAAACTGTATTGCTCTAACTGTGGGATTTTTAGCTTGAAACGGCCATACCTTTGTCAGTTTTTGATATAGAGAGCTCAAGGTTAGCTCATTGAGTAGCCCTGGATGTGTTCTACAAAATTTTACCTCATTTGATATGGTTATCCTCACGTATGGCAAAGCTATGCCATGTACAAGATTTTTTGTACATATGTATGTTTTGCTTAAAACCTCTATAGAGCTTGTTTGCCCCATAATGTTTATTCTAGATGAGATATGGGGAAATTGATGGCACCATCAGGTAGCCCTGATTTTTCTATTTACAAAAAGACCTCACTTTATGTATCTCACACTAAAACTGTAGAAGTTAGATGAGAGGTGAATATTTTATTCACCCTTATTTGACCTTATTTTGGTCATAACTTGTGTAATTCTGGTGCTAGCTCAGTTTTTTTTAGTACCATTGGAAAGCCCTGACTTGGAGCTTCATCTTTAATACCCATTTGATGGGGCTAAGCCACTTCCTCTGTATTTCAGATGGCAGTGAAAATTAAGTTTTATGCTCAGAAACAACTTTGAGCAGGAAAAAATTTGTTATTCTTTGTCCTATGATTATGGGACTTTTATATTTGGGAAGAGGTAAGTTTCATCTTTCTTTTGATACCTTTTGAGCTGATTTGGCTCAGCTCTATGTTTTGGTGGTATCTTGGCTATACCATTGATTTATGGTATTTGGCTGTGATGCTTGTGCCCTGATTTTGAGTCACAGGCTGACATACCCTCCCTCTAAAAAGGCTCATCATTGATGAGACTTTTCAGTCCTCCTAGAGGCCCTGAATTTCCTAAGATGAAGGTTCCCATCTGGTATGGCATCTTCAGCCAACCATTTGTCTTTATCTGCTGTCTGGCTTAAAAATCTGACCAAGTACTACCTCTGGTCTTTAACATGCAGTCTAATCTTCCTGGTCTTGATGATTTTCTTCACAGGGCCAGGGGAGTCTTCCACTTCCACTGTTTGTGGTGGAGCGGGATTCTTCTTCCTGGAGGGGAACTTGTCCTCCTCTGTCTGGGAGTATGGCTTAACCATACTAACTGGGAATAGTGGGTGTTTCCTGGAAAATTCCTCTGTGAGTCTGACTTCCACTACATTTTTTCCTATCAGCTTAATGATAGTGAAGGGACCTACAAATGAGTCTCTCATCTTTTGTCCCTTAAGGTTGTTGAAGTTTAGTGTAGACACTCACACTTGGTCCCCCTCTTTGGAGTCAGCTTCCATGTGTGTTTTGTCCCACCTCTGGTTTTTGTATTCTTTTTCCTCAGCTATGCATCTGGAAGCTGTTTCACAAGCCTTCCTCCACATATCATGCAAGTCCTTGGCTGTGGGGTGGATAGTTAGAATATTCTTCTTCAAGTGATCCACAGGAAATAGGGGGTTCCACCCTTTTTCTACCAATGAAGGCGATTTCCCTGTGGTAGAGTTCTGGCTAGTATTATAAGCCAGTTGGACCTCTGGTAGAAGGGTAACCAAGTAAAGGGTGTATGCTTAATGGTCTTTGTATTACATGCCATATGTACAGAACCTTTTAAGGATATCCTCCATGGTTTGGATAATCCTTTCAGCTAGGCCATCTGTTTGTGGATGGTAAGCTGTGGAGAATGCAAGTTTAGTACAAATCATGTCATACAAGTTGGTCCAAATTTCTGATGCAAATTTTGGGTCTCTATCACTAATGATAATTTTAGGGACTCCACAGGTGGATATTATGTTATTACAAAAAAACAAGGCAGTATCAATTGCTGTATCCTCCTTGTGATATGGCAGGAACCTCACACTCTTGCTGAACCTATCAACTATGATCAGGCAAGAATTGAAGTTTTCTTTTCCTCCTGGGACAATTCCTGTAACCCATTCTATGTTTATGGTTTCCAATGGGTTTTTGGGTTCTTCTATGTGTTTAAGTAGCCCATACTTCTTCCCATGTTTTTCATTTGCCTTCTGGCATCTTTCACAAGTGTTGATATATTGACTCAACTCTTGTTCCCATTTGGGCCACCAAGCTGTGCTTGCTACCCTTTCCTTGGTCCTGTCTTCACTCATGTGTCCCATATAGGGGCGGTCATGGCATTCCTTCAGGATCAGGGATATATGGTCTCTGTCTGCCACTGTGAGTACACTTGTGTGTTTCTCTCTATGGTAGAGCAGGTCATCTATAAGGGAGAACTTGTTGTCCTTATAGTCGCTCAACCAGGGTTCCTCTAACTGGGATTCCATTCCTGGGCTCCTGTACTTCTGTTGAAGGAGTTGAAACAATATTCCACACTGTTTGTGTTTGTGATATGTCTTCATTACTGCAATAAAAGACTCATTATGAAATTGTGAGGAGATTATTCCCAATACGGGAGTTTCTGTTCCTTCTGACTCAGTGTCTCCACTGTCTGGGGTACCACTTTCTGGTGCCCATTCAGAAAATCTGAAGTTTTTCCTCCTATCTATTTCCATGAAATGGATAGGGATCTTGGCTGCTACCTCAGGGTCATAAGCTGGGTTCCTTTTTACATTATCCAGCGGCCATCTACTGAGGCCATCTCCATTGGTATGGCTTTTACCTTCCTTTTATATGATGGTCATATTTAACCTATACTCTTGAATGGCTATTTTCCACCTCAAAATGTGTCTTTTGGTAGTCTTCATGTTCAGTAAGGAGTTCAAGGCTGTGCAGTCTGTGTAGACTTCAAAGACCGCACCCTCCAAATAATAGTGGATTTTTTCTAGGGCCCAGATTAAGCATAGGAATTCAGTGTGGGTGACCCAAACCTGCCTTCTGAATCTTTCAGTTGCCTAGAGAGGTAGAATATTACTCCCTCTCTTGGTTCACCATCCACAATTTGTCTCTGGTGAAGGGTTGAACCTAAGCCTTGGCCACATTCTGCATCTATGTATAAATTTAATGGTAGTTCAAGCTCAGGTAAGATGAGCACAGGTGCATTTTTGAGCTCATGTTTGATCCTCTCATATGCATCCCTCCTTTCCTTGGTAATTTCAAAAACTACATCTTTTGAACATGACTTGTACAGACTACTAGTTATGTGGGAAAAATGTATGATGTGGTTTCTGTAGTAGCTAGCAAATCCAAGGAAACACTTCATCTCTTGGATGTTCTTTGGTACCGGCTTTAATTGTACTTCTGCTACTTTATTCTTGTCTATGGCCACACTAAGACCTGAGACTTTATTTCCTAGAGCTAGTAACTCTTGTTGGTGGAAATTGCACTTTTTAAGTGAAATTTTCAGATTAATGGGTGTGCATTCACATAGCACTCTTTCTATTTACTGTACATGGCCTCCCATGTCTCTGAGTATATAATGATATCATCAATATATACTACCATCCAGCCTTCCAATATTTCCTCTAGAAATATTGTGTCCATCATCCTTTGGAAGTGGGATGGTGCATGTCAGGATGATACTATGATAAAGGTTTAAATAGGCTAAATACAACTTTAACTATGTTCGTGACACAGTAAAAATAGTTTAAAAAGATTCATAAGGGTTTAAAGATAATTAAATTTAAGATTAAAAGGGCGTTACTATATATGATATAGTGGTGGTGAGCACTGTTGAAAGCCCTGGGCACAGCTTTATCTGTTGGGTTACAATAATTAAGATTTATAATTATACCTGATTATTAACCAAGAGTCAAACTGTTTTTTACAGTTTACTACGTAGTTTATTCAAGAGCAGGATTAGGAGACAATTCTGGCTGTGAAAAGCCTCCTTTTTATCCTGAAATGGGGTGGAAAGGGGGCTAGACCTTTCCATGTAGAGGAAGTGAAGATTTTTTCACTCTCTAGTACTGGCTTGTGGTTTGCAAACAGCCTGTATAACCTTTACTGGGCTCAGATGTGGTTTTGAAACCACATCTGAGCAGTTTTCACCAATACAGGGTGAAAATTTTCATCTGGGGACCTCACAGCCTGATTCTGACGTGTATGACACATAGAATGCTGTACAGAAACTGTATGGGACCCCAGTATTGACTGACATATGAGGTATTGAAGTAAAAACAAGATTCTTTGTCTATTTGACACCTCATATTCATGGTTATGGGATATTATCCCATGGTAAAGCTGTACATGACAGCAGGTGGGAATCTGACCTTAAAACAGCCATACCTCTGTCAATTCTTGAGATATCAACCTCAAAATTGGTTCAGTGTGTAGCCCTATATGTGCCCTACACAATGGTACCTCATTTCGATACGGGTATCATTAAATATGGCAAAGTTATCCCATGTACAAGATTTTTGTACATTTGCATGGTATAGGCAAAAAGCTGTATTGAGCTTATTTGCCCCATAACTTTTGTTCTAGTTGGGCTATGGGGAAATGGATGACACCATCAGATAGCCCTGATTGTGCTCTTTCCATAAAGACCCCTGTTCAATTATCTCACACTAAAACTGTAGAAGTTAGATGAGAGATGAATGTTTTGTTCACCCTTATTTGGCCTGAAATTGACCATAACTCCAGTAATATTGGTGCTAGCTCAGTTTGGCTGGTACCATTTGATAGCCCTGGCTTAGAGATTCATTTTGAGTACCAATTTGATGGCGTTAAGCCTCTCCTTCTAGATTTTAGATGAGAGGTGAAAATTAAGGTTTATGCTCAGCAATAACTTTGAGCAGGAATAACTTTGTTATTTCTTGTCCTATGGTGATGGGACTTATGTTTTCAGAAAGAGGTGAGTTTCCTCTTTTTTTTGATACCTTTTGAGCTGACTTGGCGCAGCTCCATGTTTTGGTGGTATCTTGGCTATACCATTGGTTTATGGTATTTTGGCTGTCATGCTTGTGCTCTGGTTTTGAGTCACAGGCTGACAGTGCATTCTTGATGCCAAATGGCATTCTGGTGTACTCATATATACCCATATGGCATATGATTCTGGGTAGTTTCATGGAGTTTGTTTTAACTTCATTATGGTAGAACCCTTTCATAAAGTTCATCTTTGTTATGTATTTGGCTTTTGCCAGTTTGACTAGGGCATGAGGTATCCTTGGTATAGGGTACCTGTCAGCTTTTGTGTAGTTATTCAGAGCTCTGAAATCCCCACACAACCTAAATTTGCCATCATTCCAGGTGATAAGGACAGGAGTGGTGATTTCCACTATTTCACTATATCCCATCTTCCTTATGACATCCATTTCTAGGAGTTCATTGATATGTTTCTCAATTTTCTTCCTATTTTCCAGGCTTGTTGGGTATGGAGGTCTTTTCAGCATGGGTGGATAGGGTCTTCCCACATCCAGATAAAATTCTGTATCATGGCCTCTGATTTTACCTAATGGCTCTTCACCAATGGCAAATGCTGGTCTATTTTTCCTCAGCATCTTCATTAAAAGAAGTTTCTGTTTACTGGTGAGGGTAGTGCTAAATTGGCCCTCCCTGAATTTATTCAGTAATTCTTCTAGTGGGTGATGGGTAGATACTTGGTGCATGTCAAGTGAAGATTTTTTCTCCTTGTCTTTACCAATGGTAATGTTCCTGTTTTTACTATTGTAAATGTCAGTTCCATACATTGTGTGGTAATCTGTTCCCAGAAGAAATCTTTGGATTTGAGGATCTTCAAGTGCAACAAACTCTGGGTTAAGTCTGATATTACCTTTTGTATGATGTCAGGGTGAGTCTATGATAAAGGTGTATAATAGTATTTACAAGCTTTAACTATGAATGTGACACAGTTAAAATAGTTTAAAAAGAGTTTGATTTATAATAATAAAAGGTTGTAATGATGATAAAAGGGCTTTACTATTGTATAATAGTGGTGGTGAGCGCTGCTGAAAGCCCTGGGTACAGTCTTACCAGTTGCGTTACCATAATAAGAGCTACAATACTTAATTTTAAAGTATAACCTGGTTATTTTCCAAGAGTATAACTGTTTTTTACATTTTTATTATGTAGGAATTCAAGAGAAGGAAGAGGAAACCTTTTCTGGCTATGAAAAGGCACCTTTTTATCCTAAAATGGGATGAAAAGGCTTCTACACCTTTCCATGTAGAGGAAGTGAAGATTTTTCAATCCCAAGTCTGGCTTGTAGTTTTTACAAATCCTGTATATCCTGTATTGGGCTCAGTTGTGGTTTTGAAACCTCATCTGGGAAGTTTTCACCAATACAGGGTGGAAATTTTCATCTGGGGACCACACAGCTTGATTCTGACATGTATGACGCATAGAGTGCTGTACAGAAACTGTATTTTACCCCAGTATTGAATGAAATATGAGGTATGAAAGTAAAAACAAACTTCTTTGTCAGTTTGACACTTCATAATCATGGTTATGGGATATTATCCCATGGTACGGCTGTATTGACCAACCTGTGGCATTTTGAACTTAAAACAGCCATACCTTTGTCAGTCTTTGAGATATCAACCTCAAATTTGGTTCAGTGTGTAGCCCTGGATGTGGTCTACACAATGGCACCTTCTTTGATATGTTTATCATTAAATATGGGAAAGTTATGCCATATACAGGTTTTTTGTACATATGCATGTTTTGGCCAAAACCTGTATGGAGCTTGTTTGCTCCATAAGTTTTGTTCTAGGTGAGGTATGGGGAAATGAATGGAACCATCATATATCCCTTATTGTTCTCTAGGTATCTCACACTAAAGCTGTAGAAGTTAGATGAGAGGTGAATATTTTGTTCACGCTTATTTGGTCTTATTTTGGCCATAAATTCTGTAATACTGGTGCTAGCTCAGTTTGGATAGTACCATTGGGTAGCCCTGAGTTAGAGCCTCATTTTGAATACCCATTTGATGGGGTGAAGCCTCTTCCTCTGTATTTCAGATGGGAGGTGAAAATTAAGGTTTATCCTCAGCAAAAACTTTGAGAAGGTGTGATTTTCCTCTTTCGGTTGAAGTATTTTGAGCTGATTTGGCTCATCTCCATGTTTTGGTGGTATCTTTGGTATACCATTGATTTATGATATTTGGCTGTCATGCTTGTGCTCTGGTTTTCAGTCACAGGCTGACATATGAGGTATAATTATCTCTTTTATCATTGTCCCAATGGAAGTAATCTTCCCTGATTCACTTTTGAAGTTATTTTCCTTGGTTTGCAAGAGTGGTTTTTCCCAATTTGGGAAGTGGTGATCGAGATAATTTGTGGCCACTATGGAGCAGTGTGCCCCACTGTTAATGATCAATGGGGGTTGAGCATTTTGAATGCAAACAGTCATTTTTTGTGGCTTTCCCATGTATGTATGCCATTTCTTTGGTTGGTGTGACAAGGAATGTCTGTGCATCCTGTGTATGTTTGCACAAGTTTCCATTGACTGTGTCTTGTAGCATGCCTGCTTCCAGCTGTATGTCCTGGATTTCTAGTGGTTTTTACTCTTTGTATTCCACTAGCAATTCTTCTCTTGGGTCTTGCTCCTCATCAGAGTATTCTCTGATGGCATCTCCCATAGAGTCTGATTCAGAATCCTCTGGGACTTTCTCAATGGCATAGACTTTTTTCTTTGCCTTTGGACAGTTGTTGGCATAGTGGTCTGTTGAACCACAATTGCGGCAAGAATTTTGCCTCTTAGTCATTTCTGCCACTTTTTATTTGGGTTTGTCTTTGAACTCCAACCTGAAAGGTTGTTTCTATTTGAAACCACTGCTTTTATATGGGGAATATTCCACTATATTTGTTATTTTCCTTATTTCTTATAAGGTATTTGCAATGTCATCTAGGGTGCAATTTTGGTTGCATCTGCATTTTACTGCATGCTCTAGTTCTCCTGGAATTTGTGTCAGTAGTTTGTGACTCCTCATCTGAATGTTCATTTGAGGATCAATGGCTTTGAGTCTTTTAGACTTTCTAAGGCACCATTCATATCAATCTTTGTCCACTGAATACTTTAATTTTCAAATGACATGGTATTTTGCCATATCCAAGTACCATTGCTGTACTTTTGGATGTTTTGACTCTTCCTCCATGGCCAGTTTCTCCTTCCATGTATTTCTTTCATTTCTGTGTACCAAATACTAGCATGTCTTTTAAATGCTTTATCAAGTCTAGCAGTAATCCAGTAGTCTGTTATACCTGGTACATCAATGAAGAGTCCATCAATACAATCTATGAGTTCCATATTATCATATTATCCTGTACCAGAGAATTCGGGCCAGCTTGAGGCCTCAGGAAGCTGTATTAAGGCTTCCTTCTCAGAACAAGACATATTATCTCAATACTGGTATTGAGATGGAGATCTTGCCTTATTCACCAACATGGCATCTGGTTTGATATCCTCTTGGTGATATGGATTATCAAGAACATGGCCTTGTGGTTGGGTCTTCATGTTATAGTAGACATTAAACAGTTTTTTTATGTCTTAATACATACAATCCCTGTCCCTTTTTCTGTGGTGTTGTTCTTCAAAGACTAGATTCAGTCTTTTCTTGGTTTCTTCAGAGGCTTCTCTCAATTGAGCATGTCTTTCTTGAAGAGTTTTGACAATTTTGTCCATGGAGGCTGTTTATTTTTTTATCCTCTCATGGCTTGCTTCAAGTTCTTAAAACTGCTTTTGAGTTTGCTCAGAAAACTAGGCCATATGTAATCACAGTGCATCACTGCTTAAGTTACTCTCAGGTGTGACAACATTATGTTCAATCTGAGTGGAGGTAATATTTCTATCAATAGGACTACTTATTCCAGAGTTATGTACAACTACTTCTGATTCTTGTGAACCTCTTTCACCAAATCCAACAGCTTCTGGATGATAGGGTCTGACTCTCTCCTCCTTTGGTTGAAGGTGGTCTTGGTTTTTCCCTTGTATCCTTGTCTTTTCCTGGAAGCTTCCTGGGATTGGGGAAAATGGTGACTCTTGACCACTGATCTGTTGGTTCTTGAATGGTATGAAGCCACTGGAGAGCTGGTTTGGTCTACTCTTTGTGAGCATGAAGGAATCTCAGTATGCCCTTCCTGGGTCAGTTATTCTTCTATAGCTTGGATAGTGGCTTGATTCTCCCTTATCATGTGTGCCCTCACCTCCAGGAGTCTGATCTTCCTGGTGGGAATCCAACCTTTGGTGATTTCCATAAGGTCTCTGAAGTCTATCTCTTTGAGACATATGTACTGGCAACTTGCTCCAAGTTCTTCTCAGCGGGATCCCAGGTTGAATCTCTTGTTGTCCATGCTCCATTAAAATAAATTTGTGAGGAGTTGATGGAGCTGAAGAACTTTATCCATATCCTTCCAGTCCTGTGGTTTGAGGCTTCTGTTGAATTGGAATATGAATGGCAGAGTGGGTATGTTTTGCCTCAATGTCTTGCCATCCACCACTGTGTCCAAGGTGTCCTCTTCCAGGTCTTCTGGTTCTGTACAAGCCTTCTCTGTCCTCTGGCTGGTGCCTTTGTAAACCAAGGTCTCTGAAGTTTACAGGTGACATATCAGTGTTTGCAAGAAGTCAAAAATTTATGTTCTTAGGATTTTTTATCTTTGACTGTTCCTTGTACGAATTTGTTGTCTGCTGCTTTTGGAAATTTACCTTTAAAGGCTACAAATGGGTTAATGACTGTAATCTTCCCTGTTCAAGTTGTTAATGTTTTTTTACCTTGTATTGATGCAGAGTTTTGTGGTTTTCTATTCTTCTGAGTGGCAATGAGTGTCCACCTTTTTGCTGTTATGAGGCCTTTACTGTGCGTCTTTCCTTTGCCCTTGCTTTCCTCTGGTTCTGAGGGTGTCACTGGTATGCTGGCCTGTCACTGGGTCTCTAGTGGGATGTAGTTTTCTTCCACTGAGTCAGACAGGAAAATGAGGGCTTATTGTCAGTTAAGACTTTTTAAGATGGGGTCTCGATGTCTAAGAATGGCCTCTGGGCAATATATTTCTATATTATGCCCTTATATTATGAAAGTGTAATTTAATTAATAATTCCAAATCAGAAATACAGCTTACAGATATCTGGCACATTATTTTTATACCAGTGTCTCACAGATTAACTTGTAATTAGCAAGTATAATCTGAAAAAGTGGTTATGTAAGAGGGTAATTGAAATTAACAATATACCCAACCAAACCTCAATTGTTGGTTTTACAGGAATAGATGTCCTTATTCAATTAAAACAGGACTATATTAATGGCTTAAAGTGTTTAAATTGGTAAAACACACCAAAAAATGATTTTGTGGTGATTAAATTATAATCAACCACGCAACAATGCAATCAAAATAGGATAGTTTAGTGGTATATAGTCATGTACCACTTTAAAAATAAATGGAATATGTGTATCATATTTATTTTTAAACTAATTTCACGCTAAGAAAAACAAAAAAATGTCAGAATTAAGAAAATAAGAGAAAAAAACTCACTAATGGGGTCCAAAAAAGGTTAAAACAATATGGCCAGGCCCTCAAAATGTCAGTGTGAGTCTGTGAAGAGGTGCTAATAAAGAGTATGTACAACCTAAACTATTACTTTTATATGGATAATAATGTTAAAAATGGGTTATAAATAAAAAAAGCTTTACCAATGATTATTAGTGTTGGTGAGTGCTGTTGAAAGCCCTGGGGGCAGCTTTACCTGTTGGATTACAATAATAAAGTCTACAATACTAAAGTTTATAGTATAACCTAGTTATTTTCGAAGATTATCACTGTTTTTGACAGCTGTAATACATAGGAATTCAAGAGCAGGATGGGGAAACCTTTTCTGGTGGAGAAAAGGCCTCCCTTTATCCTAAAATGGGATGGAATGGCCTTCTAGACAATCCACATGGAGGAAGTGAAGAGTATTTCACTTCAGAGTACTGGCTTGTGGTTTTCATAGTGCTTGTATTCTCTGTATTGGGCTCATATGTGGTTTTGAAACCACATCTGGGCAGTTTTCACCAATACAGGGTGAAAATGTTCATCTTGGGACCACATAGCCCTCTTCTGACATGTATGATGCATATAATGCTGTGCAAAACCTATATGGGACCCCAGTATTTAATGAATTATGAAGTATTGAAATATAAAAATGATTCTTTGTCCATTTGACACCTCATAACCATACTTATGGGAGTATATCCCACAGTAAGACTGTATTGGTCTAACTGTGAGATTTTGAGCTTAAAACTGCCATACCTTGTCAGTTTTTGAGATACCAATCTCAAAGCTGACTCATTGTGTAGCCATGGTTGCCTTTTACACAATAATACATCATTTGATATGGTTATCCTCGAGTATGGCAAGTCTATGCCATGTACAAGACCTTTTGTACATATGTATGTTTTCCTTAAAAACTTCATGAAGCTTGTTTTCCCCATAAACTTTGTTCTATATGCAATATGAGGAAATGGATGGCACCATCAGAAAGCCCTGATAGTTCTCTTCCAAAAAAAGACCCCACTTTAGGTATCTCACAGTAAAACTGTAGAAGTTAGATTAGATGTGAATATTTTACTCACCCTTATTTGACCTTATTTTGGTCATAACCTCGGCAATTCTGTTCCTAGATCAATTAGACTATTACCATTGGATAGACCTAACTTAGAGCTTCAACCTTAATACTCATTTGATGGGGTTAAGCCTCTTACTCTGTATTTCAGATGAGAGGTGAAAATTAAGGTTTACGCTCAGCAACAACTTTGAGCAGGAATAACTTTGTTATTCTTTGTCCTATGATGATGGGACTTGTATATTTGGAGACAGGTGAGTTTCCTCCTTCTTTTTATACCATCTGAGCTTATTTGGTTCAGCTCCATGTTTTGGTGGTATCTTGGCTATAGCATTGAAACATGGTATTTGGCTGTCATGCTTGTGCTCTGGTTTTCAGTCCCAGGCTGACAGAAGTCTGGTGCCTTGTGGGTCTTGTCATATCTCTGTTCATTGGATTATTTTTGTTAAGATATGCATATTTCAGCTGCGACACATGCCCTTTCCACATATAATGGAAGTCTTTGGCTGTGAGGTGGATATTCAGAAGGTTTTTCTTCAAGTGATGCACAGGCATTATGGGATTCCATGATTTTTTCACCAGTGAGAGTGACCTTCCTGTGTTAGAGTGCTTAATTTTGTTATATGCCAGCTGGATTGCTGGTAGATGTGTAACTCAATCATGTGTATAACCTACATGGTCCTTGTATTCCATGCCATATGCACAGAACCTTCTGATGATGTCCTCCATTGTTTGGATTATCCTTTCAGCTAGGCCATCTTTATATGGATGGTAAGCTGTAGAAAATGAAAGTTTGGCTCCAAGAATATGATAGAGGTTAGTCCAAAATTCTGAGGTGAGCTTTGGGTCCATATCACTAATGATGATTTTAGGAACTCCACATGTGGCTATGATGTTATTCCAGAATAAAAAAGCTGTGTCCATATTGGTGTCCTCTTTGTTGCATAGTAAGCACCTGACACTCTTACTATACCTGTATACTCTGACTAGGAAAGCATTGAAGCCCTCTTTGCCTCCTGAGACAAGTCCTGTTACCCAGCCCATGTTAATGGTTTCCCATGGATGCTTTGGTTCCTCTATGTGTTGGAGTAGCACATACTTTTCCCCATGTTTCCTGTTTTCCTTTTGGAATCTTTCACCAGTGCTTATCTATTCAATGATCTCTTTCTCCCATTGAGTCCACCAAGCCGTGCTTGCTACCCTCTCTTTTTTCCTGTCTTTACTCATGTGTCTCATGTAGGGGCAGTCATGGCATTTTCGTAGGATCAGTGATATATGTTCCCTGTCTATTAGTTTGAGGGAACTAGTGTGATTTTCTCTGTGATAAAGTAGTCCATATATAAAAAAGATTTATCATCCTTATACTCTGTAAACCAGGGTTCCTCTATCTGAAATTCCAGTTCCGAGCTCCTATACTTTTTTTGAAGGAGCTGCAACAATATGATACATTGTTTATGTTTAGCATAAGTTTTAATAACTGAATTGAAAAATCATTAGAAAGCTCAGAGGCGCTTATTCCGAATATGAGATTTTCTGTTTCCTCTGGTTCACTCCAGCTATTATCTGGGCTACCACTTCCTGGTTCCCATTCAGAGAATCTGAAGTTCTTTTTCCTACCTATTTCCATGAAGTGGAAAGGAATTTTGGAAGCTACTTCTGGGTCATAAGCTGGCTTGCTCTTGATATTTTCCAATGGCAATCTGCTGATGGAATCACCATTGTTATGAATTTTGCCTTCCTTGTATATGATGGGCATGTTGCCTTTATACTCTTGGATGGCTATTTGCCGCCACAACATGTGTCTATTAGTATTATTAATGTTGAGAAAAGAGTTAAGTTCTGTGTAGTCAGTGTAAGCTTCAAAGACTGCACCCTCCAAATAATAATTGAGTTTTTCTATGGTCCAAGCCAAACATAAGCATTCATTCTGGGTTTCTCCATATCTGGCCTCTGTATCTTTAAGTTTCCTGAAGATATAACATATTACCCCTTCCCTAGGTTCACCATCTAAAACTTTCCTTTGGTTATGGGCTTCCCCTAATCCTTGAATGCAAGCTGCATATATGTAGAATGTGAATGGTAATTCAAAGTAAGGGAACATGGGGGAAGGTGCATTAGTTATCTCATTTTTGATCCTCTCATATGCATCCCCCCTCTCCTTGGCTATCTCAAAACCTACATCTTTTGAAGATAACTTTCAAAATCTACCAGTTTTTCACAAAAGATTCTTTATTTGTTTTCTTTAGTAGCTAGCAAATCCAAGGAAAGATTTCATCTCTTTGATGTTCTTTGGTACTGGCTTTTGCATTACGTTTTCTACTTTGTTCTGATCTATGGCCAGGCTAATTCCTGAGACTTTATTTCAAAGTGTTAATAGTTCTTGTTGGCCAAAATACACTTCTTAAGTGAAAATTTTGGATTTATGGGTGTGCATTTACTTAGGACTCTGTCTATGTAGTGTAAATGCTCTTTCTATGTTTCTGAGTATATACTGATATAATCAATATATACTGCCATCCATCCTTCAAATATTTCTTGTTGAAGTATTGTTTCCATCATTCTTTGGAAGTGTGCTGTTGCATTTTTGATGCCAAATGGCATCCTGGTATACTCATTTATACCCATGTGGCATATAGTTATGAGTAATTTCATGGATTTTGGATTAACTCCATTTTGGTGGAAGCATTTCATACAAGCCATCTTGGTGATGTATTTGGCTTTTTCCATCTTATTCAGTAAATGGGGTATCCTTGGTATATGGTACCTGTCATATTTAGTGTAGTTGTTTGGTTATTTGAAGTCTCCATACAATCTAGACATCATATCATGACAAGTGAGAATTATCGGTGTGGTTACTTCCACGATTTCATTGTGTTCAACCTTTCTGATGACATCCATATCTAGGAGTCCATTGACATTTTTTAAATTTCCTTCCTAGTTTCCAGGCTTTGTGATTATGGAGGTCTTCCAAGCATGGGTAGATAAGGTCTTTTCAAATCCAGATATAGTTCTATATCATGGCCTCTAATTTTGGCTAAGGGCTCTTCCCCTATGGAAAAAGCTGGTCTAATATTCCTCATGGCTTTTAGTAAACTGAGTTTTTTTTAATAGTGAGGTTAGTACTGAATTTTCCCGCTTTGAATTCATTCAGTAATTCTTCCAGGGGGCCTTAGCTACACAACTGTTATATGTGAGTCTTAGAGGTATTTTCATATCCCCAAAAGACCACAAATAACAAAATAAGATACAAATATAAATGAAAAAAGTTATTCATATTTTCATAATAAAATTAAAATATAAAGAAAAATTGTATGCAAAAATGAAAATTTAATTATAATTTAAAATAAAAATTACATTAAATTTTAAAATTATGAAAATACATTTTTACTGGAAAAAACTAAGTAAAAATCCATTTTTAATAAAATTAATGAAATCAAAATATTTTTGGTAAAAGTTTACATAAAATATATTATAACTTTTTATACAATAAATAAACATAAGAAAATTACTTCACCATTGGATTCTTCATAAAAAATAAGGTGGGTTCACCTCTGAGTAAAATTTCTGTAACTCAACTCCAAATAAGCTTAAATTAAGTTTTTAGTATTTTTTGGAAAAAAGTGGAAAATCCTCAAAACCTTAATTTAATTCACACCACATGTGGTGTTAACCATCAATTTTGGTGTTAAAATTGAGGTGTTGTGTGTAGCTTAGAAGCTATGAGGAATTAAAGTATTTTCAATTGAAATGTCAAAATGGGCACATGCATTACATAAATGAACTTTAATTTACATGTGAGGTATCAGTTATTACAGTAAGATTATTGTAAAACTCAATTGAATTACATATGTAAATTACAAGTATAACACATGATGAGGAATTAAAGGATAAATAAATTGGAAAGATTAATTTGGGGGGGAAGGAACTCTAGCTCTAAGGGGGAGACATACCCCCAAACTCCTTGCTGAAAGGCATGAGATGTCAAAATTCATGCAAACGTTCTTCATTTTTGGCCTGGAATTGAGTCACAGGGTCTGTGACTCAATTGATGATGACATGTTTATACCAACCAGGGCAGTTTTCACTGTTTCCAAGAGGGTAAAACTACCCTTAAGCTAAAAGAATATTAGTAAAAACAGTTTTAACTGGTTTCTACGTCTCTTACACCCATTCTGACATGTTTCAAAGGCTCTAGACAAGGTATTACTATAGTAATGGCTTATTTAACGGTCTAAAATGGCTAAAGCCATCCCTTTCATCTAAACCAAGGTTCAATGGTGCCATAATTGGATTCTCTGTTGTCAAAGTTTTTTCCACGACTGACAAGAGTAAATTTTACTTTTGGAGTAAGAAAACTGATGTCTATAAAATAAAGTCTTCTTTGCCCCACTTTTCTCCTCATTTTAGAATCTTTTCCTTTTATAATTAGTTTAAACACTGTTAAGCCAATCAATAAAAGATTCCAACCACCCTTTTTTAATCATTTTTAACATTTTAACCACATGAAAAAACTATTATAATCATTTTTTGTAAATCTTATAATCATTTTTACCCCTGAACCACCCCATAAGTGAATTTAAGAATCTTTGATCACTTTTAACTTTGTCACTTTGTTCCCAAATTCACTCTGGTCACTTTTGGGGGTGTTTTCTCTTGAAATTTCTTTTTAAAGACTTTGTTCTTTAATTAAATGCTTGCAGTTCTTTGCTCACTTAATTCCAATTGAAATTGTTCTTGAAGAAATTTCTTTTGTAGCCTTAAATATCTCTTGTAGAGTATTTTTGGATAAATTTTTATTGTTGGTAAAACAATAAATCTTTATAATATTGTTTTTTTATACTTGGAAATTTCAAAAAATAAAATTGACTTGTTTTCTCTTAGAAATACTATTTCATACTATTTTTTAATCATTTTTTACCTTATGCAAATTTTTAGGACAGGAAAATAACTTGATTTTTAATCAAAGTTTCATATCCACACCTTACATTATATGTCAAGTTAAAATTTCTGTTCCTTGTTTTTACCTATAGTAATATTCCTCCTTTCACTATTATAAATATGTATGCCACAAATCTTTTTCTATGCTTCTCCCAGCAAAAAACTTTGGATGTGGGCATCTTCAAGCATTACAAACTCTGGGTTGAGTCTGATATTACCTTTCCTGTGAGGTATAATTATCTCTTTGATAATAGTCCCAATGGATCTCATCCTTCCTGATGCACTTTCAAAGTTCTTTTCCTTGGTTGGAAATAGTTTCTCCTCCCAGTTTTAGAAGTGTTTGTCCAGATATCCTCTGGAAACTATTGAACAGTGTGCACCACTATCAATGATCAATGGGATGTTGAGCATTATTAATAAAAACAGTCATATTTTTGGCTGTCCCATGAATATATGCCATTCCTTTAGTTGGTGTGACTAGGAAGGTCTTTGAATATTGTTTGTGTGAACAATTTGTTTTGGCAGTGTCTTGTGGTAATCTTACCTCCAACTGTGTATTCTAAATTTCCAATTTGGTTGCTTCTTGGTACTCCACCAGAAATTGCTCTTTTGCGTCTTTGTCATTATCAGAGCTTTCTCTGCTGGCATCACCCATAGAGTCAAAGTCAGAATTATCTTCTGTTGTTTCTTCCTCTAGGAGTTGTTCAATCTCATAGACTTTATTTTTTACCGTTGGATAGTTGTTAGCATAATGGTCTGTTTACCCACAATTGTGACAAGAGTTTTTCTTCTTGGTCACTTCTGCCACTCTTTCTCTGGGTTTGTCTTTATACTCAGCCCTAAAGGTTGTTTCTCCCTGAAACTATGGCCTTTATATAGGGAAAATCCTCCTATATTTGTTCTTTTCCTTACATCTTGTGAGGTATTGGCAATATCATTTAGACTGAAATCTTTTTTTAACCTGAATTTTACTGAATGTTCTAGTTCTCCTGGAAGTTGTGTCAGTAGTTTGTGATATCTCCCTTGAATATTCATATGAGTATCAATGGCTTTAAGTATTTTAGACTGTTTAATAAATCACTCATAGGGGTCTTTGTCCACTTTGTATTTCTTATTTTCAAATGAAATGGTCTTCTGCCATATCCAAGTACCATTACTGTACTTTTGGATTATTTTACTCTTCCACCATGGCCAGTTTCTTCTTCCATGGATTTATTTTATTTCTGTGTACCAGATGCTAGCATTTATTTTAAATTCTGTGTTCAGTCCAGCTATGATCCAGTAGTCTGGTATACTTGGTTCATCAATGAAGAGTCAATAAATATAATCAATAAGTTCCAAATGATCCTATTCTCCTACACCAGAAGATTATGACCAGCTTGTGGCTTCTGGAAGCTGTATCAAAGCTTCCTTCTCTGAGTAAGTCATGTTATCTCCATCTTGGTATTTTGATGGGGATCTTTGCTTACTATCCATTGGGGAAGCTGGTTTTATGTCCTCTTTGAGGTGTGGATTATTGCCAAAAAAATGGCCCTGACTCTCTGGCTTCATGTTCTGGCAGACATTGCAAAATTTTTTTATGGCTTGATCCTGGTAATCCCTGTCCCCCTTGCAGTGGTATTGCTCCTGTAACACTTTATTTAGTCTTCTATTAGTCTCTGATGAGGCTTTGCTTAGTTTGGCATAGCCCTCTTGAAGAACTTTGATGTTTTTTTGTTGTAAGGTTGTAATTTCTTACAACCTTACATTGTTTTATTGGAGCATTTCAAGCTTTTATTGAGTTTTTTTGGCAAATTGGGACATTCGTAACCATAGTTCATTGCTGTTTATGTTACTCTCAGGTTTAACAACAGTATGTTCATTCTGAGTGCAGATATCATTTCCAATTGTAGGTGTACTGATTATATCAGATGTATTTACAATTATTTTTTCTTTCTGTGTACTTACTTCACCAAGTCTTACAACTTCTGGATCTTGGGGTCTGATTATTTCTTCCTCTGGCTGAAAGTAGTCTTGTTCTTTCCCTTTGATCCTTGTCTTTTCCTGGAAGCTTCCTGGAACTGTGCATAATGGTGACTCTTGGCCCCTGCGTTTCTGGATTCTGAGTGGTTTGAAGCCACTGGATAGTTGGGTTGTCCTACTCCTTGTGAGCCCAAAGGAGTAATAATATGCACTTTCTGGCTCCATTTCTCCTATATAGGCTGGATTGTGGCTTTATTCTCCCTGATTTTGGCTCCCCTCTCTTCTAGTAGTTTTCATTCTCTGTTGGAATTCCAACCTTTGATAATTTAAATAATTTCTTTGAAAGACATCTCTCTGAAACATATCTTCAGGCAGATTTTGCCTAGTTCTTCCCAGTGTGAAGCCAGGTTGAACCTCTTGTGTTCCACCTCCACTGGAACAGGTCTTTGAGAAGTTAGTGGGGCTGAAGTGATTTATCCATGTCTGTCCAGTCCTCTGGTTTTTGGTCTCTGTTGAATTGGAAGGTGAATGGGAGTGTGGGCATTATTTCCCTCAGTATCTTTCCATTCAACATTCTGTCCAAACTGTGATCTTCTGGATCTGAAAAGTCCTGTTCTTTCCTCTGGCTTGTTCCTTAGGATTCCAAGATCTCTGAGGTGTACATGAGAAATTTTATAAATTTCTGAAATCAGGAAAACCATTCTTTCCCTGAGGGTATTTACCTTTGCCTGTGCTTTTTACAGACTTGTGTTCTGCAGATCTTGGAAATTTGCCTTTAGAAGTTATAACTGGCTTAATCACTGTTATTGTACCAGTAAAATCCATCAATGTTGTTTCACCTTGTATTGATGCAGAATTGCATTGTTTTCTGGGCCTCTGAGTGGCTATGGGTTTCCACTTCTTGGTTGTGATGAGGCTTTTGCTGTTCCTCTTCCCTTTTCCCTCTTGCACATGGTCTGTGTCTGAGGGTGTCACTGGTGTGTTTTCCTGTGACTTTTCTTCTAGTGGTATGAATTTTTCTTTCACTAGTGGTCAGAATAAGAAGACTTATCTCAGTTTTGACTCTTAACAATGCTCCTGCGCATCAAAGGATAGCTTTTGGTGTAATATATGCCTGTATCATAACTCTTTAAAGTAAATTTGGGCTGGTCATGCCAATTTCCATGTCAAAAATACTGCTTTACAGATGTTTGGTTACATATGTAACTCAAATATCTCACAGTTTTTATTCTGTAATTAATAGCAATAACTTGAATAAAGTGGTTTTATATGAAGAATTGACTCTTTCAATATGGTCAACCATGCCTTCTGAAGCTGTTATTGACAGTACAGAGGATTTGTTCAACACTGTAGAGGAATAAAAAGGGATATTTCTTAGTTTTATATTAAAGAATTATTCCAAAATAAGACTGTGTCAATTAAACTACAATGTACCATGTAAAAAATGCATAAAAAATAAAAAACACAGTGATATATGTCTATATACCACTCAAAAAATGATAATAAATCATTATTTTCTAATTAAAGGATTTTTACACTAAAGAGAGATACTTTTAAGAGAAAAAGTAAAACTGAGAAAAAAAAGGACACACTTTTCTCCCAAAAAATTGTAAAAAACATGGCCAGGCCACCAAAATGTCAGGCTGAGTCTATGTTAAAGTGATATAAAATGTATTTACAGCTTTAACCATGGTGGATTTATGGTAAAATATAATCAAAAATAGATCTAATAGACATTTTAAGGACTTTACTATGGAATACAGTGGTGGTGAGCACTACAGAAAGCCCAAAATGCACCAGTTATCAGTTGATTGAATATAATAAATCAGTACAATACTATGACTAGAGTATAACCTGATCATTTTCAAGAGTATACCTGCTTTTGACAATTGTAATAGATAGGAATTTAAGGGCAGGATGGGGATTCCTCTTTTGGGCAGAGAAAGGTTCCTTTTCCTTTTGAAAATGGGTGAAAAGGTCCTCTATACCAGTTCACATGGAGGAAGTGAATACCTTTCACTTTCAAGGACTGTATTGTGGTTTTCACAAAGCCTGTATAGCCTTTATTGGTCTCAGATGTGGTTTCAAAACCACCTCTGGGCAGTTTTCAAAAATACAGGGTAAAAATGTTCATCTGGGAACCACACAGCCCTCTTCGGGGTGTATGATGCATATACAGCTGTACAGGACATGTATAGGACCCCATTATTGAAGGATAAACACACTCTTTTGTCTATTCAGCACCTCATATATAAAGATATGCAAAAGTATCCCACAGTAAAGGTGTATTGACCCAGCTCTCAGATTTTGACCTTTTAACAGCTATTGCTTTGTCAATTTTCAAGATCTGGAGCTCAAAGTCTTTCCATTGTGTATCCCTGGATTTGATCTACCCAATGGTACCTCAATTGGTATAGGTTACAATCAAATATGGAAAAACTAAACCATTTTCAATTTCCATTATCCAAATATCAGCTTTGCTCAAATTCTGTATGGAAATTGTGTGCTCCATAATGTTAGTTCAACATGAGTTTGGGAAACATTGATGGTACCATAAGATAGCCCTGATGATTCTCTTTTCAAAATGATACCCCTTTTTGGTATCCCACAATAAAACTGTAGAAGTTGGATTAGAAGTGAATATTTTATCCACCCTTATTTGGATTTAATTTGGCCATGAATTCTGTAGTTTTTATTCCAGCACAGTTTGGCTAGTACCATTGGATATTGCTAACTGAGAGCTTCAATTAAAGAACCCCTTTGCTGGGGTTCAGCCTTGTTCTCTTGAGTTTAGATGAGAGGTGAAAATTAAGTTTTATGCTCAGCAACTGCTTTGGGCTTGAATAACTTTTGTTATTCTTTGTCCTATGATTATGAGACTTGTATATTTCGAAATAGGTTATTTTCCTCTTTCTTTTGATACATTTTGAGCTTCTATGGCTTAGCTCTATTCTTTGGTGGTATTTTACTCTACCATTGGTTTATGGTATTTTGGCTGTCATGCTTGATCTCTGGTTTTGAGCCACAGGCTGACAATCACTGTTAACTTTGTCACTTTGTTTCCAGATTCACACTGGTCATATTTAGACATGTTTCCTCTTTATTTATCTTATTACAGACTCTCTTCTCAAAATAATTTCCTGCAGTACTTTGCTCAATTAATTCAAATTCAAATTGCTCTCAAAGAGATTTCTTTTGTAGACATAAATATTTTTGTAGAGTATTTTTAGATAAATTTTCATTTTTGGTAAAACAACAAATCTTGAAAATATTATCATTTTATTCTAAAAAAGCTAAAAACAATAAATTTTGCATGTTTTCTCTTAAAAATCTTAAAATTTTCTATTTTCAATAAAATTTTCCTATATAAAAATTTTGAGGACAGGAAAAGTACTTGATTTTTAAACAAAATTGTATTTCCACATACCAAAACTCTTTTAGAGTATTTTGGGATACACGTTTGCTTTTTGATAAAACAATAAATGTTTATAATATCATTTTTTCTACTAAAAAAGTTAAAAACAATAATTTTGTTTCTCTTAAAACTATTAAGATTTACTGTTTTGATTAAATTTTACATTATACAAACTTTGAGGACAGGAAAGGTACTTGATGTTTTAAAAAATCCTAATATCCGCACCCTAAATTTTCCTGAAGAAATTCAAAAACCTCAAGACCTTTATGAAGCCATTAATACTTTGGTACCCTCAAAATTTCCTTATTTGAACAGAATTGAGTGGTATGAAGACAATTCCCAGGCTCCAAAGAGGAAGTGGATGTCCATGCCTGATATGGAAGATCCAGTTTCAAATAAGTACCAAATACCAGTTTTATTTTATTCCATGGTCCAACTTTTTACTTTTTTCCTTTACTTCTGTCCCACAAATGACAATCCACCCTTTTCATCTGAATTTTGCATATCCTAACTCATTTTTTCCCCTTGATTGTCAATATTTATGGAGTTTACCCTTCTCCCCTGTTTCTGTGAATTGGTGATATCATCCTCAACAAATTTTCATTTGGTGGGAAGATGAATTCAAAAAGCACAAAATTTTAAATTTTTCCAATTTGCCTCTCCCCTTTCAGAAAACCCACTATTTTAGAAGTTTATTGTGGTTGAACTCTTTTGTGTATAAAATCTATTCCAATTATCCCTGTGAGCCTTAGAGGTACTTTTAAATACCCAAAATAACACAAATAACAAATTTATTTATATCATACAAAAAAAATTCAAATACAAATGTAAAATTTATGTACAAAACTAACAAAACTCAGTATAATATAAAATAAAACTACATTGAAATTTAAAATTGTGAAAATAAAAATTATTATGATAACTTTTTTTTCAATAAATATACTTATGAAAATTATTTCAGCATTGGATTCCTCATAAAAGATTAGGTGGGGTCACCTCTGAGTGAAAATTCTGTAACTCAACTCTAGATAAGTTTAAATCATGTTTCTTAGTATTTTCCATCTAAAAGTCTGTAAATACTCAAAACCTTAATTCAATTCACACCACATGTGGTTTTGTCCATCAATTTTTATCTTAAAATTGATCTGTGGTGTGTAGCTTAGAAGTTATGAGAAACTGAAGTATTTTCAATTGAAATGTCAAAATGTGTGCATGTATTACATAAGTGGACTTTGATTTACATATCAGTTATCAATTCTTAAAGTTGTGTACTGTAAAAATTGAATTTGATTCAATATGTAAATTGCAAGTATAATACATGATGATGAATCAAAGAAAATACAAATTGGAAAGATTAATTCTGGGGGGAAAGGAATCTTGACTCCAAGGGTTCCAGACTCCCCAAATTCCTTTCTGAAAGGCATTAAGCTTCAAAATTCACACAAAGTTTCATCACTTTGGGCCTGGAATCAAGTCACAGGGTCTGTGACTCAATTGATGATGAGGTTTTTATACCAACCAGGGTAGTTTTAACTGTTTCCAAGAGGGTAAAACTACCCTTAAGCTAAAAACATCTTAGTAAAAACAGTTTCAACTGGTTTTGATGTCTCTTAAACACATTCTGATGGGAATTTTAAGGCTTGAAACAAGGTATTACTATAGGAATGACTGATTTAATGGTCTAAAATGGCAGAAAACAGCAAAAAAGGGCTAAAACTAGACCTTTTTGGTCCAAACCAGGGTTCAATAGTTCCATGACTGGCTTTTACTTTCTCAGAGCTTTTCTCACGAATGAAAAGAGTAAATTTTACATATGTAGTAAGAATATTAGTGGCTATAAAAGAATGTCTTTTTTGCCCACTTTTCTCTTCATGCTAAAATCTTTTCCTTTTAATATTAGTTTGAATACTGCTAAAAGACACAATGAAAGATTCCAACCACCACTTTTATATCATTTTGAACCCTTGATCCACTTGAAAAAATAATTATAACAATTTTTGTAAGTCTTAAAATCATTTTTACCCTTGAGCCACCCCAAAAGTGAATTAAAGCATCTTTAATCACTATTACCTTTCTCACTTTGTTTGCAAATTTACTATGGTTACTTTTGTGTTTTTTTTCTCTTTAATATTATTTTTAATGAATTTCTCCTTATATTAATTTCCTGTATTTCTTTTCTAAATTAATTCCAATTGAAATTGCTCTTGAAGTAATTTCTTTTGTAGCCTTAAATATCTCTTGTAGAGTATTTTTGGATAAATTTTTATTGTTGGTAAAACAATAAGTCTTTCAATTATTATTTTTTTGTACTAAAAAATTTGAAACAATAGATTTGATGTGTTTTCCCTCCAAAATCTTGAAATTTACTATGTTTGATTAAATTTTACCATATAAAACTTTTGAGGACAGGAAAAGTACTTGATTTTTAATCAAAATTTCATATCCATACCTTACAATACCATTGCTCAATCATATTTACTTCTTAAATATGACTTGAGTCACTTATTCCCACAAAGGTATTGAAATCTTTTTCTTTCAAATTTTTATATTACAAACATTCAAAAAATTCTGAAAAAAACACAAATTTTTGTGCTTTCACTTGCCCCAGCAAAAACAATTTCCAGAATTATGGGCTTCTTGTTTTTTTCTCCCTTTCATTTCAAACAGAAATTATGTAAATTAGTAAGTGGGAATATTTCTAATTATTTTTGGGAAAAAAAATGCCCAATTTGGAGGAATTTGGCAAAACAAAGTTCAGAAAATTTGATGATCTTGACATTCCGCACTGCAGAGAACCTGCCAAAAAAATAAAACATTCCTCAAAACTAAGCATGAGGATTTTATTTTTGTAAAATTGGGTCACTTAAATAGTTTTTCCATAAATTGGTAAAAAAAACATAAAGGCTTATGTGTATTTGTTATAAGCTTACATGTTTTTACCAACACCCTTACTTAATTAACCCATCTTATGTAGCTACCAACCCCTTTATGGTTAAGAAATAAAGGTTTCACTACTTTAAATCTTCTTAAGCTTTGAAATAAACATTTTTCTCCCATAATTATCAATGTTATTGGAAATTTCTTAACAGGTTGTATTTTGTGTGAATTTTTGATTATTCATTGTTTCATGTGGAAGCTTCACAAATTTACTCTAAGTAAAACTTGTGATTTGAATTATGAATTCATAAGTCTTTTTGGCTTTAGTTTGTATTATCCCTTTCTTTATTGGTCCCAGAAGTTTTACAAGAATTTATTGATAATTTTATTTCAATTTATTTTGAAGTTTTGCCACAATTTCTATGTGGTATAGGCAGATAGCATAGAGAAAGCTGGTTGTCAAGAGGTAATTTCATAGATAATAGTCCCAAAACATCTTTAATTACCCCTTTTTGGGCTTATCCATGGAAAATAATAAGGATTTAACATGTTTACAGGAGTAAACATTTCTCATTACCTCCTTGTCACTTCAAAATAGCACCTTATTTGTTATTTTGTAATGAGTTTATGGGATATTAGCTTGGTAAAAAGGTTCCCAAAAGGTTTTAGTAAGAAAATTGATCCAATAGCACCCATGGATCCAATATTTGAAACTGAAAATGCCTCAGAGGCCTCAGAAGATGGGTACCCTGGCTCTCTTTGATGTGTTTTTTCCCCCTTAGCTATTTTCATGTCAAAAAAAGTAATTCAGGTTCAAGGACTGATATTAACTATGGGGGCACCAAACCTGTATGTATGAATACAGTAAGCTCCATAAATATGAATAACCCTATTCTCAGTGTATATGTAACATGTGATTTCCCACAAAACCATTATTTTGGCCTTAAAGTGCAAAAGATAGCACTTTTCAGAATTCTTTTCTGTTTTAGTGATGATGAGGTGAAATTATTTTCCATATTACCATCTCATACAGTTAATTTGAGCCCAGTAACCCTCTTTAGTTACCCTAGGTGAAGATTTATGTAGAATACAAATCTGGCCTTGAATCCCTGAATTTAATCAATCATGAAAGGGGTATTCATATTTTTATATAAGAAAAATAATTAATTTCAGATATACACATTAACTATGAGCTATTTACATTCCAGAAGCTTTTTATATTGATTCTAGCCTATCTTGGTATGTAAGAGATCCCTAAAGGCTCACACAGTCAAAGATCAAATTTCCATGTTAAGACTCAAATTATAACCACTTTCATAATTTTTTTAATTAAAAAATTGTAGAAAAAAATTGATACAGAACTATTGATTGACAGACCTTGAGATATCTTTGTTCATCCCATGGAAATTTCAACTTGAAGTTCAAGCCCAATCTTCAACCAACTTTGGAGAAAAATCCTTCTTGGAAAACATATCTATATTCAATTCATTTGTTTCTCATCTTCTTCTTTTCTAAAATTCCGAACTTTTTCAAAACTCCCCAAAGTATCATATCTTATCCTCAAAATTAGTTGGAGAAAAAGTGATCACTAACTTACATTTTGTGAAATTTTTACTTTGTAAAAATGAATTCTTCTAATGTAGATAGATAAGTACTCTATGAAATTGAGCTAAAAAAATAAGCAATCCAAAAAGCATAACAATGAGCGTAATCCATTTTTTTCATTAACTTCAACTTTTGAATTTGAAGAATCTCAAAGCACTTACAATACTGATAATCATTTTTCTCCAAACCATCTATCAGACTGTCTTTGAAAGACAATAATGATAAAATGAAACATCTATCTTTCAAAAATGAAATATTTGTTTTGTGTTAAAAACAAAAAAACATAATTATATTAGTTTATTCACTCCATTTTCTCAAATATCTTCATCTCTAAAAAGAGAGCTTCAATTTTATTCAAAATATCTTTCCAGATATACAAAATAAAGATTATACATGCAAAAAAATTCAGCTTAAATTTCAGTAATCATTTATGCTCTGGGATGGAGAAAATCTTCAAGAAAATATTAAATAATTGGTAACTTTCGAATCATTTCTTAGATTCAGAGATACTTATCACAATATATAAAATTAAAATAGAAACTTTAAGTAATTCAAACTCTCTTACCAACTTCAAATGCTTGCAGAAAACCTATCCATTGATATTAAAAATCAGCTAGGTAATTTGAAGGCTCCATCAATATGAAACCTGATAGTAAATGAATAAAAGGAAGATTTAAAATTACATCCATTTTGAACTTCATTTTTTGAGCCTGTGAGGAATGAATGAAATACCCATAAGGCCACAAGTAACTTTTTGAAAATTTCATATAGTCATAAACTTAATTTTAAAACAAATTTAAATCAAAAAATAACAAAAATTAAGTATAAATTCTTTTTAAAACCAAACTTATAAATATTATTGAATTTTTGGATTCTACACCAAAAAAAACTAAGGTATACCCATAGGGAATTATACTCAAAAATGGTTCATTCTAGTTTCATTTTAAGACTTAAGAATCTCACAGTAAAATTACACAATTCAACAACTTTTACAAAAACTTTTAAATTTTCAAATTTAAGCTTAACTATAAAGTTGAATAAGGTTTATGAGAGCTTATTAAAATTTAGTTAAATCTGAGGTATTTTTATATTTACTGAATTGGCTAAGGATTCTCTATACTGGCTGTAGCTCCTGCACAGGCTCACTTCAAATTGGTTTAAAGCTGTTGTATGGCTTTAAATAAATAAAAGGGAAAAATACACACAAAAAGATGGGGAAAAGGGGAAATGGCAAAAAAGTGCCAGGGTACCCACATTTCATGATATTAAAATCCTAAATAAGTTTTTCCTCCTTTATTGAAGGATTTTTAATGTAATTTAAGTCTTAATATTAGACTTTATTTGAATGTCAAAGTGTAAACTGGTTTATCCCTCTTTTGGACAGGAATTACAAGCTTCCAAAGGGCAAGTTCCTATATGCAGGCTTGGAATCAAAGCTTTTATAGCTTTGAAATATAAATAAACTTAAAATAACATTGATAAGAATTGAAACCTTATCAAAAGTCAAGATTTGGTGTGAATTTGCATGGAAAAATAGCAATAACTTTAAAAATTCATAGAAAATTCAACTCTCAGGGCGTTTACTTGAAGGATTCACACATTACAATCAAATTTTATCTATGTATAAATTGAATTTCAAGCATCTTTTCTCAGTAGGATACCTTGGTATTTAGCTTTGAAAATACATATTTTGACCATTGTTAAAAATTGAAATTTTCATATGATGAACTTGAATATTAATTAATTAATTCAATATTGAAACCTAAAAATGATAAGGCTAAGTAAGAATTAAAGCTACTTAGAGTGAAGAATAAGACTGATAACTTTAAACTGAGATTAAAAAATAATCTACCTTACATTAAGAACATTCTTCTTCAGTATTTTTTTTAGTTTCGATCTGAGAAAACCCTCCATATTATTGATCATTAGAGCTTCTCTGAAGGCATCAAAAGATGGATTTTTTATCATTTTTTTTCCATCATAATTCAATTGACCAATCAGAAATTTCAAAATATATAGTATTGTATTAAACTTAAAGTCTTATATTATTAAAGTAAATCTTAAATATTTTATTATCTATAAATTGTCAATTAAACAATTGAAATCATAAAAGTCAGATTATATTGTTTTAATAACCATTAATTTATTTTATCTTATAAAACTTCTGTTTTAAGTATGTTTTAAATCCACAAATCCCTCTAAAACTCCTTTAAATCTTATTTTTATCATAAAAGTTTTTTATTATTTAAAAATATTTCTTTTTAAATTTATTTTAACTTATAAAATTTCTCTAGTACTATAGCTGTTGTATTTTAGTTCTTGTATTGAATAAACATTATAAGTAAGTTTTTCTCTTAATTTCTATATCTTTTTTTATCTATCATTGGTTTTTTTATATAGAATTTCTCCATAGAAAGTAACTCTGCATAGTGTGTGTTATCAATTATTTCATAAGTGATATTTTTATAATTTATTGATGGTTAAATTTTATTATTTTAAATGTGCAATTGTCTCATTAAGAGCTTCACACTTTCTATTAATATAATTGTCAGTGAGTATAAGTATAATAGAATAATGATAATTTATAATAATTATTAAGAATTTCTTTAATATAAGAATAATTCAATAATAATAGTTCTTATTTTCTTATTATAATTGTTTTCAATAATTATATTAGTTTTTGATGATAATAAAATTATTTTTTTAAAAATCTATTATTTTCCATGTTTTATCAAATTTTTACATATAAACCTCATCAATCCTTAATAGATTGACATAAAATAGTTACTTTTTTCTAGAAGAGAATCTATCAAGTGAAATATTTTCAATTATCACCATGACTTACAGATTTTCTTCATTTTTTCAAATCAAATATTTGTCAGCATGTGAGTCAAATTCAGATCCAAAGAATTACACCAAAATACCATAAACCAATGGTAGACCAAAGTTATCTGAGAAATGATTTTCTCACAGTGCCTTCCAAACGAAAGAGGGAAAACACCTAATTACAAATAAAAAACTTCAATAACCATGGGGAAAATAATCACAAAGCTATCACAGATCAAAACTAGAACTGAGCATAAAATTTAAACTTCACCTCTCATATAAAATCTAGAGAAAGAGGCAGAACCCCATAAAATTGGAATTTAAATTGAGGCTCTTATTTAGGGATGTTAATTAATACCAGCCAAATTGGGGTAGCTTCAAAAAAAAGAAGCTAGAACTATATATATGTCAAATTAATATGAATTAATTATTCACCTCCTTTAACTTCCACAATTTTAATGTGAGATACATTAATTAAAGTCTTTACAGAAAGAGAGGAATCTAGCCTTTCTAATAGTACCCTCAATTATCTTTTCTATAGCCTAGAAAAAATATTTTTAAGGTATTTATCTTAATTAAGAGTTCATAAAAAATCCAAATTATTACAGTGAGATTGAAAACTGGTATGACTTTTAAATACTTAATTCTAGGTAAACAAAAATTAGTATTTATTGTTTATCAATGATTATTTTCTGGAAAATCAGAAACTATTTAGATCTCAATTATTAAATCCAACAAATTTATAGCCATTTTAAGGATGAAATTTCCTCTGATTGAAAAAATTTGATTCAGTTGAATAATCTCCCATAATATTGAATTAGGGGTGTCAAAACCATTCCAAAGACTTTCTTTACTTCAATAACTCATAGTATTACTAATATGAAATTTCCAGAAATGTGCAGTACAGAATTCTATGGGTCTTTCCTGTCAGAATACATCTTTGAGGTCCTCTGATGAAAATTTTCATACAGTATTTGGGGAAAGTGACCATAAGTGGTTTCAAAACCACATCTGATCCCAATTATGGTTATAAAGGGATTTGAAAACCACAATCCTGTCCTATGGTGTTCAAAATTTCCACTCCTTTTTTATTTAAAGGATCATATACACCTTCACACTTTCTTGAGGATAAAAAGACACCTTTATCTTCCCCAAAGAAGAATCCTCATCCTTCTCTTGAATTATTACATAGTCAAATTGTTAAAAAAATTATACTTTTGAAAAGTAATTAGGTATAAAAATACTATTTATTATTATGGTAGTTATTCTAGTTAGTCAATTGATAATTACTGCACCAATGGTTTTCATAAGCAATTAAAATCAGCCTATTCATATATTAGAGCCCTTTATTATTTATTACAAACCCTTTTCTTATGTGCCAATCTCATAGTAATAGTTATAAATAGCTTCTGAATAAAGTCATCCTTACAATATTGGCTCAGCCATCTTTTGTCTGTGAAATTAAGTCGTATCAAATTAGACATTTAACCACCCATTTATTCAGCTAAATCATTTTTTTCATTTTGAGTTGAATTTTTATTCAAAAAAAACTTGAGTACCTTCCTTTCAAAATCTCAATGGCATGCTCTATTTTTATTCTTCAAAAATCCAATAATGAGTTGAAGTTTGATTTACTTAAATCATGAAGAAAACAATTATAGTAGACAGTTCTATAAAAGAGCTTACTATGATATGCTTAGTCAGCCATAATGTATTCATGAATTTCAAAATAGTCCAATTGTTTTTGACAAATATGCAACGTTTGAAGTCTATTTCAATCATGAAATGATTCAAGAAATACTGAATTTACTAAAATAAAGACTTTATTAACATTAAAATTGACCTATAAAGAAAAATAATACCTCAAAAATAAATAATTAAAATTTGATTTAGAAAGAGAAAAAATAAAAAAATAACTATTTTTAAATAAAAATAATGATTTATATGAAGTCCTTTCTTTTGAATTAATGATATTTTTGTTCAATAAATTAATAACTTCCTTTGAATGAATTGAGACATTTCCTGTTGTTCTTGATAACTTTATAATACTAAAAACTTATTTTCAAATAAAAGAATTGCTTCAATAAATTCACCCATATATAAAAAGATTTTTCTGTAAATTTTTTTAAAAGCACTATTTATTCATGAAATTGAATTGCAATTATGATTTGAGCTAATTTGGCAAAGCCTAAATTCAATTTTCAAGCAAGTTGGTATTTTTGAATAAGCTTAATGGTTTTTGAAAATGTGAAGATAGTGAATCATATTCAAAATTAAGTTCAATAATTATGGTGTTGTTAAAAATAATTTTTTTTGGTGACTATTTCTAATTGAGAAGAGATAATCCTCTTTATAATATAGAGTTTTTAGAAATTCTCCTCATTTTTGGTATTATATTCTTGGGTGATAGATAATTCCAAACAGTATCAATCTAGTTCAAGCTATGTTTAAGATTTGATAAATTAATTTGAAATTTCAATTTATTTAATTGAATTCATGTTTTTTTTTTAAAAAAATAATAAAATATCAAGAATTATTTTTAAACTAATGCTTTTGAGATTAAAATTAGCTTGGAAATATACTTTAAAATTAGGTAGCATTTTTTTTTAAAAAAAAGAATCCCTATTTTTAATGGAAGAATTGTAAGTTTTTTTTTTTGAAATGAAATATGTTCATTTTTTGAGGCTGATTTTGGTAGACTTGATACCCTTTAATATGAACAATTAATTCAGAAGGATCTCATCGTTATGAAATATGAAGGATATTCTGAAGTTTGCTTTGAATATATTTTTCAATTCATTTCTATAAAGTGAGTAGAAGAATAACAAACCTCCAAATTGAAAATTCCATGGAAGTTCAACTCAAAGTCTTTTATCTAAGGCTTAAGCTGTCTCCAAACCTATTCTAAACCTCAGTCAAAAGTAGGGTTTCACTAGTACGCCAGCAGAAACAGGCAAGCAATTGCCACATGGTGCTAGTTTATTCATTTAATTCAGAAATTCCAGAAATGAATAAAAAAATTATTGATATGGAAAAAGGAACAAAACTGATAGAAATCTTTGTTACATCCGGAAGTCTTTGAAATCGAGAGACTAAGTAGATTTCAATGTAGTGAAATATTAAAAACTCCAACTAAGCTAAATACAGAAACCAATGAATGATAAAAGTATGACTATGTTTAGAGTATGACCGGATGGTAATTTTGAGGTTTCCAGACATCAAAGTCTCAAAGAACAAGATTGATGGGGTCAAGATATTCTAACGTTTACTTGCGCTGTCGGCGGGAACAAAAGAACTTTATAACAAAGTCCCTTTGCTCTTCCGTGAATAGGACCGAAAATCTATCCACGAGTTCGGTCCATTGCTGCTTAGTTTTCTTTTTAAGTCCCGAGCCGTACTGGAACATCTCACCCATAAATTGCGCTGAGAGGCCTTTATTGTAAAAATGTAAAATATCTTCCCACTCATGTGTCACGGACCTGGTTAAATGGCGATTGGTCTTATGTGCAAGAGTTAATGTATACGAATCTTGAACCGATGGGCATCGCCCTTCATTAAGGAGTACGTCCAACCTGTGCTCGAATTCAGGGAATTTTTCCTTGAGAAAGGCTCGCTCAGGGGATACAAACCAAGGGACAACTCTGAGCTCCTTTCTTTCAAAAACACTCATCACATTAGCAAGTGTATTAGATCTTAGTTTTGGGTCTTCTCGAGGTGGAAAGTCAGCTTCGCTAAACTGAAGAGTTTCCCCAACAGCAATAACTTCCCAAATATTAAGCCCATTTCCTTTAATTCGTTGAACGTAGTCAGTTTTCGCCCACCACCTTCGGATATTTTGATTGCGATGTATGTACTGATACATTACAATTCGTGTTCGTGCCTCTTTTTGACCCAATACTATTTCTAACATAGATTGCATTTTTTTTTCAGTTTCTCCTTCTATTTTTGTAAAGTCTATGTTGGTATTCAGAAGTCTAGGTAGTTTTGTCAGGTCGGGAAATCTTGCCGAAAGTTGATACGTTTTTTCAATGTCTTCTAAATCACAATTCGAGAACTCCTCGGTTTTGAGCAAGAACTCCTTGATGCCTGGCCAATTCTCAACGATTGTGTGTTCAAATATTTGGCGCGAAAGTGTCCACAGCCTTTTATGGAATTCATTGATATCACCAAAATCGTTTTGAATTGCTTGAAAGATGGCAATAAACCTTTCCTTTTCCAAATTCCAGGAATCTTGAAGCCTTTGGAAGAATTCCTTATTGATATCCAATAATGAAAGGTTCTGGGTTTTATCGCTTACTTGCAAATGCTCTTGAAGTGTTTCTTGTAGCTCATTAAAATAGAGCTCATTTGTTTCTAATTTCTCACGCAGCTCTAATTCAGTTTAAGGAGACTTAATTCAAGCTCAAATTCAGACGACAAACCTAATTTCAACGTTTTGTACTCTTTCTGAAGGCCTGGATAGATCTTCCCAGACTCTCGTCCTTGTTTCCAAGGTGTGAATGCTCTCGGGAAAACATCCTCTTTCCATGACTTCCACGTTTTTTGTAAAACCTGTCCTAATTTTTCAGTAAGAAAGCAAGGTAGACTATCGGGATTGACAGGTGAAAAGTGCAGTTGGCTCTGCCACAAATCCGCATACTGTCAAATTTATCATTTTCCGAAGCAACCAAATTGTCAGGAAGATACTGTCAGAATCTTGAAAAATAAAAGCTGAACGAGTAATTTGAATCAAACCAACATTATTCTCTTTGTAATTAAAAATATATTGCGGTTCGGGTAATGGTACAGAGGCTTTTTGATGACCATTGACGAGTAACTTATCATTACTACAACCCAAAATAACAAAAGCAGCACTTATTGTGGATTAAACTGTTCTTCATTTATTGAATTTTAAAAGGAAGGCTTTATCTTACTCGCTTCGAGAATAGTCCCTCCTTGGGCTTGACGAAGTTCCACTTCAGTTGCCAATTCGGACGACTCAGTCAACATTACGATAAGAGGCAAAGATATTGATGTTGAAGAAAAAAACCAGAATAAAACGAACCTCTGTAGCTTGAAGAGCTCAGGAGTTAATTGGTGTTTTCTAGAGTCGGGATTTATTTTATCCTTGGAGGGGTCTGTGCCATTTTCAAGTTCCACATTTTCCTGTGAGACTTTTTTCTTTTTTTTAAACTTTGGCTTCCTTGGAACTTTTTTCAAAGTTATTGGTTTTAATTCAGTTGAACTTTAATTAAAAATACGATCAGCATCCAAATATTGGTTTCCACTAGTCCAAATTTTTTTATACCTTTTAGATCCAGTTTTTCCTTGTGAAAGATCCGACACCAATGGCTCAACTTCAACTTCAAATGTGCTCCTATCAAAATGAAGTGTGGTCAAGGACTGTTGAAAGTTACCTATATTTCTGAAATTGAGTCAACTCACAAAATAGAATCTGAATTAACTGTATGCTTTTCCTCTTGGGAACTAATTTCAGACGATGCTTGAGCATTAGCGATATGTTTCAGATCAGAGGTATCTTTTTTCCCTTTTTTTTCAAGGTTTGGAGAATGAAAAGAAGATACTGGTGATTCAAAGACCCCTGAATTGTTCTTTTCTTTGAAAAACGAGGATTGACCCTCTGCGCAGCTCAAAAATTTTCTGCCTTGAAGTTTCGATTGGGCATGAATCTTAATTTGATCAAATTCAGATTGGGAAAGCATTTTGCTTGTGTACAACTCAAATTGTGAAGCAACTGCAAGTTCATCACGTTCCGATTGGCTAGCTTCTTGAGCTTTACTGCTTTTTTCTTTTACATGTACGTCCTTTTTCTTTTTTCTCGTTTTTACAACTGTCCAGGCTTCATGGTTTATGGCTACAGATTTTTTTTTTGATTGAATAACCATTGGTTGCCTTTGATTCAATTGGCTTGGCAGCCTTGCAGTGTTTCCTTTTTCAGTGATAACTGTGGGATCAACTGAATTGAAATTACCAGCCGTTTGTTGGGTTTTAAAGCACTTTTCATCGTTTTTCACAAAGTTATTTTGGTGAAGAGATTCGTTGATTTTATCTTTTGGGAGTACTTCCTTTTTTAACAGCGTATTCTTCCAATTCGCTTCCAGTGGTAGTGATGTTTTGACCTTGTTTTTCAATTTTGTCTCTATAGCAGATATTGGAGCTGAATGCGGTGTTTGACTTTCCTCATGGGCAATATTCAAGTTTAATTTATTATATAAGATGTTATGCTTGAATTCTGACTTATTTGATTTCTCTTCCTTCAAATTTTCGTTCGATCTTTCCTTTTTTAAGCTCTGTACCTTGGAATTACTTTCCGAACTTTGACCTCCTAGATTGTGAGTTGCGAACCCACCAAGCTCAGAATCACGCCTAATTGTAAAGATATTTCAAGAATTGAAGAAACCGAAGCAAATAAAAAATTAGCACTATGCTTTCCACGAGAGGAAGCAAACAGTTAATGGCCTCTCGATTCCAAAAAATTTCATATCTCTACAAAGTTTTTAGTGGGCCCACACAATTACCGATGATACTGAAGATTGGAGACTTCGGTTTCCAGGACACTCACAAAGTACTTTTTTCGGCTTTTTCACCTGTCTTTCGTGAATCCGAAAAATCATGAAACACTCTGACTTGATCAATTTTTTCCTGCTTTGGAACGGTGAAGATGCTTGAAATAAGTCAGATCAGTTTTCTGACAACGGGGGGGGGCGTAAAGCTGACATACCCTTGTGAGAGAATTTTTCCTGACTGTTGAGGTATTCTCGTCGTTTCCTATATTAAAGCAGTTTTCTTGGCTTTTTGGGATTGCTTCGGCGACCTCATTGACATTTTTTTGGCTTGCTTTTTGAGGAAGTTGTCTCATATTAATAGGGTAGTATGGCTCAATAATACGCTCTTGAAAATGATCCCAAAGCAATCCATGTACGTAGAAAGTCAAAGGAATCACGACAGGTTTGAAGACAGATTCCAAAACAGCAAGATTAAGGTCTGAATATGAAGAGCGTCTTGGGCCTCCAGTTTGCGATCCAGGCGATTGGTGCAAACTCGAACTTGCCGTCTGAAGAGCGTCGTTAGCATGGTTTGACCCCATTTGAAAATTTCCTGATTGCCCAATAGCTCTTCCCTCTATTGGCCTCGACTCAACAGGCGCTACTGGCTTCGAAGGGGCTTCTTCACTGGCCTGAATGGTAGAACTACTCTGTTTTACGCATGATGCATAACAGTCCCGATCTTGGAGCTTTTGCTTTGATTCAACACTGAGGACCGTACCAGGCTGCCTTGAAGCTAGCAAGGGAGGTTCGCTGTCAAGCTTCAAGCCCTGGCTTGTGATTCCATTTAGCTTAGCTACTGGTTCAAGATGTGAGAGGCTGTCAACTTTTGGGAGGGACCCGTTGACTTGATCAAAACAACGTAACAATATTAGCACCCCAATCGTACGCAACATAGACCGAAATTTGTTTTTCTTGTGAAGATTCTCTTTGAATGTGATTTGAGGACAAGATTATCTGTAAAGATATCCTAGCTCAGGTTTTTTTATCGTTCTAAATATTTCGGAGTCTGATATTCATTTCTTTTTGACGAGTTGTTTGTGGCCTCCCGTAGATATTGAACAATGTTTCGTTAGTGATTTGACACGTCAACTAGGGTGCAGCGTTGATCGTTTGACGTCTCGGTTTGACACTTCAGGATGTCTGATCCTTTTGATTGTACGTGCAGTACAATACTGTACTGTACGCTTGATACAACTTCGCAGTCGCATTTTTGGGATTCATGAATCATGACGCTCGTAAACTACTGAATTTGAGCGGGACTGCTACTTTTTGTAACAGATGTCAGAGTCAGATCTATCCTTTAAGCCAACGTTCATATGCCATCTTTTGATCGACTTTGTATGAGCTGTAGCTTTTTCAATCAATTTATCAAAAATACTCTCTTCCACACACTGACAGTTTCAAATGAAAGTTTGAGGGACAAGACAAGACGTCTTAGCTAAATCGGACCGACTAGAGCGAGTGTGTGGGGTAGGACGGAGCTAAATATGAATAAAAGAGAAAGAAATAGAGATGAGTCTGTGCTCTTATTTATACCATTACAGACGGTCACACCACGTAGCAGCGAAGGAATATCAGTTAGAGCATTCACAAACGTGTCCGTAAGATTTTTTGTAAATTGTCTTCTGTAGTAAAAAAGCAGGCTCTTGTGAGAGTGATGACCTCACATATGTTAAGACGAAATCTTAGAGTAGTAAGATGCACTATCAGAATCCTACTTCGGGAAGAGAGGTATATAAGAGTTATCATCAACACATTCCACTCTTATATACATAAATGAGACAATGTGTAAAAGTGATCTAATATAAGACAATCTTCTTCCTTACTTGACGTCACTGGTTGTAGATTAGCATCTATTAAGAGTCGACGACTTCTCTTGTTCTATCCTCATCGACTCTCATTGTCTCATTTGTCTGACACGCTTCCAGGTGGGTTAATCTTCGTCGCTGTCGCATCCTCCTTACTTTCGTCATACGTATTGACACCTTGACATTCAGTTAAGTTTATAACATAAAGGGTATCATCTCCAAATCCCGTGTCTAAGGATCTACAAAGATAGCAAGTCGGAAGTCGGACATTGGTACAGGGAGGGAAGACTGAATGGAGGGATGAGAAGGTTCTTAGTATTTGTTGTTGGGAATATTTGCGGCAGCCGCATAATATGTCTTTGATGGTTTCTTTAGCTTTGCAGTGTTCGCATTTGTTGTCATTTGGAAATTTAAATGTATACAAGTAATTGTTAAAACAGAAATGGCTTGTCCTTAAACCATATATTATGGACGTGGCACCTCTGGCAAGTTGAGATAATTCTTCAGTAACATAATTCAAGCTTATTGTTTTGTTGATTGGGTTGATGTCAAACTGTTTCTGGCAGAAAGCTATAGATTTATTTTTATTTGCTGATTTCATGGAAGCTATGCTAGTTTACTGCTGGTTGTTGTGATTTTGAGGTTGGGTGATTTCAGTTTCTTCAAGGGTTCAGAGCTTGCCTCTTTGGCAGTGTTGTCAGCTACTTCACTAAGGGTGATGCCACTATGTCCTGAGCACCAAGCAATGACCACTTCAAACCTACCAAGCAAAGAAGAGACTAGGTGGTAAGACTCTACTGCTAGTTTTGTGCACCTGTCAGTTGAGTTGGGTAAGAAAATTTCTTGAACCTTGACTATCCAAAGATGTGACTAGTGACTGCAGATTGTGGTACCACATTCTTCTTGACAGGAAGTCTTGTCACTGTAAATCTTAACTGCTTTCACTGTACAAAGATAAATCTTATGGAGAAATTCTATATAAAAAAAGATATAGAAATTCAGAGAAAACTTATTTATAATGCTTATTCAATAAAATAACTAAAATATAAAAGTTATAGTACTAAAGAATTTTTATAAGGTAAAAACTTGCCAAAAATCTATATTTTAGAAAATAAAAACAACTTTTTTTATGATAAAATAAGATTTAAGAGCTTTTAAAGGAATTTGTGGATTTCAAAAGATTTTTAAGACAAAATGAATTATTGGTGATTATAACAATAATCTGAATTCTATGATTTCAATTTTTTAACTCAAAATTTATAAATAATAAAATACTTAAGAATTACTTTTAATGAAACTTTATCCATTTAAATGTCTAATATAATTGAATGATGATAATGATTATGGACAAAAACACTGATGTAAAGGCTCTTTTTATACCTTCAGAGGAGCCTTCACAATTCATGATGGATATAGAGGGCTTTCTCACGTAAAAATTGAAAAACCATGCTTAAAAATAAGGTAACTTATTTTTCTTTCCAATTTAAATTTGCCAGTGTAATTAACAACTCCAAGTAACTCTAATCCTCTTTTGGGTTAATTATTTGAAGTTTAAATAAAAAATAAGTTTTGTTGATAATAAGTTTCATCACATGAACAACTTAAAAATAAAGCTTCAAGTGAAGATCTCTTAAAATGCATTTTTAATTAAGTTTTAAAGAAATATTAATTTTCTCTAAGAATAATTAAAAAAGCTAATTTCAAGGCTAATTATAAACTAATCCTGTTTAAAAAAAATACAAAGTTAACATTGAACTGTAAGCTGTGTGAAATTTTGAAGAAAATAAATTCAGAATTGCATCTTTAATGAAATTTTGAAGTTATTGCTATTTTTTGTGTAAAATAGCAATACACACCAAAACTTGACTATTAGGTTTAAACACTTATAAATTTAAAGGTTAAGCTTTATTAAGCTTATAAAGTGCTTAAAACCGTGATTACAACTCTAAATATGGTAATTTACTCTTTGGCAGCTTGTAACTCCTGTCCAAATTGAGATAAAACCAGTTTAAACTTTAATGTTCAATCAAAGTCTAATATTCAAGCTTAAATAAGGTTTAAAATTCTCCAATAGAGGTGAAAAACCTTAATCAAGTCTTTTGAGATCCCAAAAGTTGGGTACCCTGGCTCTATTTGGCTTTTTTCCTTTGTCTGGCCTTTCTATGCGAATTTTGCTCTTTTGTTTATTTAAAGCCATACTATAGCCTTAAATCAATTTAAATTTAGCCCTTGCAGTAGTTACATCCCATATGGCAAATGCTTAGCCAATTAAGTAAATATACAAAACATCTCAATTTTAATTGAATTTTTCTAACTTTGCATCCAATTTATGAAAATTTGAATTTAAGCTTAGTTGAGCTTAATTTAACAATTTCAATTTTTTTTAAATTTTTTTTTAATTGTACTGTGAGATTCTTAAATCTTCTAATAAAATAAGAAATATCCATTTTTAGGTATAACACCCTATGAGTTAACCCTATATTATTTTTTGTGCAGAATTCAAAAGTGACATAATCTTCACGGCTTTGTTTATCAAAGCAAAATTTCTACTTATTTTTTGTTATTTTTTCTTTTAGATTCAATTGATAAGTCTGTTTAATACAAAATAAACTGAATAAAAGCTTATTTGTGGTCTTATGGGTATGTCATACATATTGCACAGGCTCACCACAAACATGGTTTTTTTATGCAGATTAATATTTGGATTACTTTAAATATTTTTGAAATTTATTGGACTAAAATGAAAACCCTTGTAATATGGGGGATATCTGTTTATGTAAGGTGTGGATATGAAACCTTGATAAAATATCAAGTACTTTTCCTGTCCTCAAAGTCTGTATAAGGTAAGGTTATTTAAAAATAGTAGAAATAGTCTTTTTAAAGAGAAAACACACCAATTGTCATGTTTTTAACTTTGTGAGTATAAAACAATAATATAATGAAAATTTATTCTTTAACCATCAATAAAGATTTATCCAAAAATACTCTACAGGAGATATTTAAGGCTACAAAAGAAATTTCTTCAAGAGCAATTTCAATTGGAATTTATTGAGAAAAGAACCCCAAGCAACTACATAAAGAACAAAGTCTTTAAAAAGATATTTAAGGAGAAAACATGTCCAAAAGTGACCAGAGTGAATTTGAAAACAAAGTAACAAAATTTAACAGTGATTAAAGATGCTTTAATTCACTTTTGGGGTGGTTCAGGGGAAAAAATGATCATAAGAGTTACAAATAATGATTATGATGATTTTTTCACATGGTTAAAAGGTTTAAAATGATATGAAAAGGGTGGTTGGAATCTTTTATTGATTGTAATTATAAAGGGAAAAGTGGGGCAAAGAAGACATTCTTTTATAGCCATAAATTTTCTTACTGCAAAAGTAAAACTTACTCTTGTCAGTCGTGGAAAACACTCTGACAACAGAAAAACAAATTATGGCATCATTGAACCCTGGTTTAGACCAAAAAAGGGCTGGTTTTAGCCATTTTAGACACTTAAATCAACCATTACTATAGCAATACCTGGCCTAGAGCCTTCAAAACATGTCAGAATGAGTGTAATAGACATAGAAACCAGTTAAAACCATTTTTACTAAGATTGTTTTATCTTAAGGGTAGTTTTACCCTATTGGCATCAGTTAAAACTACCATGGTTGGTATCAAAACCTCGTCATCAATTGAGTCACAGACCCTGTGACTCAATTCCAGGCCAAAAGACTTGCGTGGATTTTGACATCTCACACCTGTCGGCAAGGATTTTGGCAGTCTGGCTCCCCCTTAGAGCTAAAGTTCCTTTCCCCCCCCAAATTTAATCTTTCCAATTTATTTTTTCCTTTAATTCCTCACCATGTATTATACTTACAATTTACATATGTAACTCAATTGAGTTTTACAGTATACTACTGTAATAATTGACACCTCATATGTAAATCAAAGTTCACTTGTGTAATACCTGCGCACATTTTGAAAATTCAATTGAATTCAATTGAAAATACTTCAATTCCTCATAACTTTTGAAATATACACAACACCTCAATTTTAACATAAAAATTGATTATTAACACTACATGTTATGTGAATTAAATTAAGGTTTTATGATAAAATTCGTTCAACTTTTTTTTAAAGTTACTTTATTTTGGTTAATTTTGTTAAAAATTCATTTTTACTTAATTTTTACAAGTAAAAATGTGTTTTTACAATTTTCAAATTTAATGTATTTTTATTTTTAAATTATAATTGTATTTTTGAATATGTATATAAATTCAGATTTATATTTTAATATATGTTTGTATATTAATTTTTGCTTGTGGTCTTTTGGGTATATGAAAATACCTCTAAGGCTCACAGTTTATACCAACTTATGATTACACAGGATAGATCAAAAAAATTTGATATTACACATATTTTGATACAATTAATAAAAATAATCACTATTTGAGCTGCTCACCTCAAGCTTAATAAGAATGAATTTTGTTTGAAATATTTCACTTCAATACTCCAACCTATTTGTTCAAATTCTCAAATTTATCCTATGATAAAAAATTCAAGTAAAAGGCTCCTTAATCAACAATCAGCCAAGAAGCCCTAGTGAGCTATTCAACCTTTTACCTATTACATGAAACACATTCTTTAAGGTTCATATATTATTGAAACCATTTTTTCAGGTTTTCTTTATTCTAAATTATAAAGTGCACAAAAGTAGTACTTGGCCTGGAAAATGGCTTTGAAGTGTTTCAAAGAATAAACTATGCAAAATACATATTAATCAACCATAATTTTGAGCCATATTGGAGACTCTTAATTACTACACTTATAAATATACTCAACACTCAGAAATTCATTTTTTTAGTTTTGTCTAATGTTGAGGAGGGTATACCTAGAAAAAGAGATAGCCTTAGTTATACTATATTAATTATGTAGATTTGCTTTTTCTCAGCATTGATAAAAGTTAAAAATACTCTCTTTTTCATATTCGATGAGGTTAATTTACCATTGAAGATCTTTTTTATTTAATAGATTGGGATTAATATTTCAAGAAATATTTCCTTCCATTGTTTCTGCAAGGATTAAGCACATTTCAAAGTACCAAAAGATAATCAATACTTAATTGATTTTCCTAATCTTCACCTATTCTAGACAGAATTAGCAATAGTGCTTGTAAGAAATATAATTTATGTATCATTGAATAATCTCAACATCCAGAGATCCCTGAGGAAGTTTTCTTTGCATAATATTATCTTATAAAATCAGCCTAAAAACAAGTTATGAGCATTAGTTTTCCAATAGAGTCTTCAAATTGAAATTATGTAGTTCTTCTTCTGAAGGATTGCAGCTGGGGAAGGCCATCAAGAATTTCCTTCAACTCAATGAAGAACATGGATAGTATGTTTTCAGAAAAAATTCTGAGTTATCTTTCAAAAACACTTGTGCTTCAAGATTTCAAATTCAATCTTCTCAAAGAAAATCAAAACAGCATGATACAAGCTTGTAAACTGCATATTGGAGATATAATATTAAATATGAAAGTGGGAAATACTTGAGGGCTAAATATTAAGATGTATAAATCTTATTGATTCACTCCTTTGTGACTTTTAATATGCAAAAATATTTTGAATTCAAAACAACTTTGAAGATATTAGTTTTTTCCTATATATTTTTGGTGAATTATGAAAAATGGATGATTTTGAACAAGAATTTTGAGCTATAAAGAGGAAATAATAAAACTCACAGTGGACAATTGTGTTTTCTTCCATTAATTAAGACTAAATTTTATTTGAAAATTAATTGATTGGTAATAATTTCCAATTAAATATTAATTTCATGAGCTTGAAAGTGATTGATAAAATTCTTAAATTGGAAGGTTTTCTGGGTCCCAAAGAAATTCGCACCTTCCTATATAGTAATATTAGTTGTGAAGGGCCATTAGTATTTGACATTGTCAACACATGGAGTTCATTAATAAAAATTGAGTATTGTGCGATTGATTACATCAGAGGTGTACCTTAATTTTGAATTTTTTTTCATTCTTGAGTTGGTTATGTTTTTAAATTTATAACTCTTCCAATAATGTTTTCATATTGATTAAAAGAAATATTTATCTTAAGTAAAAGTTTATGTACTTATTTGAAGTATAAATAATTATTACAAGTAACAACAAATATTCAAACATTTATTTCAAAAACAAAGGAATTTTTAAAAAGATTTCTAGATATATTCATTATACACCAATTTTAGAATAGTAAATCATGCCCAATAATCATAAAAATAAGTTTTAATATTATATTTTCTTAGGAACTAAATGAAATCTTAATATATATTATAGCTGAGAATATTTCAAAAGAAAAGATATTAAAAATTTAAAAGCTATTATTTAATCAGGAATTATTTTGTCTTATATCATTGTCAATGTTATAGCTTTAAGTTGTGAAAGAATTTGAATTACTGAAAAGACTAATATATCAACTGTAATAAACTCTAAGTTAATGAAATTTGAATAAAGTTATTCTTAACTAAAAGAAATCTGAATTCATATTTTTAAAAATTTCTACCCAAGTTAATCAATATATATATATTAACTTACAATATTCAAAATATGATGGAAAATAATGATCATTAATCCACAATCAACAAAAGTCTCCCTTTTATCTATGATCAGAGAGGTAAAAACTTTCTTTAAGAATGAATTAACTATAATATTTTGGGTAATAATGACAAAATATTCATTAATTGCTTAATAGAGCCATAAGCCAATTGGTATGAATATATCTTATACCATAGATACGATTTTTATGAATATGCATGGGCCATATGATGAAATTTCTAATGAGTCATAACTATGTGAAAGTGGATCTTGAGTATAGAGGTATTCTCAAATCTGTTGTATTAAACAACCTGAGCCAATATTTGTCATAAATATTCTCACTCAACTGTTAATTCAAGTTATAGTTGAAGACTTTTTATTTGGAATATTTAGGCAATTAAAACCATACCAGTTTAGTTTAAAGTCTGGCATGAGCGCAGAATGTGCCAGAAGAATCTCACATGGGAATACATTTCTTTTGAAAATTTTTAATCTGAATTTAAGATTATACTTTTTTTTGACACAACTCATTTACTTGCTCCATTATTGTCAGTTTTTCCTCACATACACTGTGATATACCATGACAGTTCAGCTGAAGAAATTTTTTATTTTTATGGTAATTATTTATATAAAAAAGGATATCAATAGTATGAAATCACCTTTGAGGGAAAATAACAGTAAAATAAGCATGGAAGAACAAAAATGATATATTCATTAAGGAAAATTGACCACAGGTTTTCTCCGCCAGTGTCACCCCACTGCACTATCCAACACATAATTGTGATGGAAAGTACCCAAATGAAAAACATTTTTCAATTTTCTCTGTAAATAATTTTTTAATCGGTTTTTTTAATATGCTTCAATATAAGCAATTGGGTGATTAATATAATCAGAGTCACAATGAGGATGCCAATTAATAAAGAGCAGAGTTGTAGGAATCATAGGGGACATAGAAGGTTCAGGGTGTGGAACAAAACACTTTTGAGGTATCACTTTTGGGAAATTTCATGTATTTTTGATGTTATGAACCACCCAAAGAGGGGATAATAATCATTGAGTTCCTTTAAATAATTAAATGATTAATTTTTGAAGACTGAAATAATTTATTGCTGGATTGGAAAGGCCATATTACATCACCTTTTCTGTTAATGTAACCCCCAAATTTCTCATTGAAGCTGCAGAAATGAAGAGTGGGACTGGATGTTGGAAGGGATATGGTATGTATTAGTTTTTTTATTTTGTTTTTATCTATTAGTCTTGCATAGTGCTCCTCTTTTAAGGAAATTATGTGAGGCTTGTAGGCTTGAAAAATATTTTTGAAGAGAAAAGGAATGGGACATCTGAATGTGGTCACTATTTTGGAAGTCTCAGAAAAGGCCAACTGGAAGAGCTCACCCCTGGCATTTGGGTGATGTGTGCAGTCACACATCACCTTGACGTAATAGAAAGTTCCTATATGTGTTACTGCTGGGGAATGTGCTGTAAACTAATACACTATCCACAATATTGTACTGTACACAGGGAACTGTATTCTGTAATGTAAACTACTATCAATGCTTGTGAGAACAATGCTAAGGCGCTTTTAATTTAATAGATAGAACAATGAAAAAGGGAGCCTTGCATTGCATCTATGGTAGAAATCATAACAATGGTAGGAAAAAATAGCGCTTGGATTCCCATTGTCAATGATCCAGAAATAACGAAGCTGCCACCTCTTGAGTGTGAGACATTGTTCTTGATGCCTTTGTCAAGTTTCTCAAATTTTTTATTTCATATTTGTCTGACATACCATAGTGCAAGTCCAATTACTCCACAAAAACTTATTTACTTTGTTGAATATTTTCCTCCTTCCCCACAACAATAATCCTCCTGAAATTTGATTTTTTTAATTTTATGCCTTCTTTTATTCAGTGGTTTTTCTTCTTTTTCTCACTTGCCTTGTTTTTCATCTTTTTAAAGCTCACAATTGTTCCTGTCACATACTTCTACAGCTTTTTCTGCTACATTTACTACTTCATTCAGTTTTTAATTCACCTATTTCAGGTGGAGCCAGCCACTAGTGATATTATAAGCTTCCAGTCTTCTCCACGCTTCATACAATTATTTATAAACATTACCTATGAGTTTCAACCACTATAATAGTCATTTTCAGCAAGGGTTTGTATCATCCAGAAAAAATGATTTGCTTCAACTTGTTAATGAACAAACTCAGAAAATTCAACAACTCCAACAAAAAATAGAAAGCCGTGATCAAGTTATAGCATCTCTTCTTTCAAAAGTCAACCTTCAAGAAACAAGTACTTAACAAAACAATCCGTAATCAAAATCAAATGGCAAACGGCTTAAAACCCCACGTTGTGGTTTTCCATACCATTAGTACCAGCTTCAAGCTTACCAATAAAACAAAAGAAAAAAATGATAATAAAACAAATTAAGCAAAACATATTTACACATTACAACTACAGATTTCAAACAGAAATATACAATACATAGCCTCAAGATCTTATCAAAACAGTATAGTATCAAAGGATTTATCCACCTTATTGAATCATCAATAACAAATTATGCAATTAAAAGGAGTTAATCTAAAAAAAGGTATATGAAGACGCACCACAGCATCAGAGCTGTATTTTCCCCACCTTGATTCAATTGAAAGAAGAAATGCCTCAAGGCTATGCATAAAATTACAATATATTTTCCAAGAACAAATTCTTCCTTAGTGATAATAACATGCATAAAACTTGATAGAAATGATGAATTCTCCATATGAAATGATACAATACTAGAATAAAACCACCAGCATAATTCTCTCAGAACATACATAAAAAATAGAAACAAAAATACTTTCCCCACCTTTGAGAAAACATCACCAGCCATATTATCTCAATGACCTCACATGACTCTGGCAAAAATAAAATCTCAACAGCCAAATTATCTCAAAGACATCACATGACTTTGATAAGAAACAGAAACACCAGCATAATTTTCTGATATATATCATATGACTAGAAGAAAGCTCAATTGTCAGGAGCTGTATTTTCTCCGCTTTCTTGGCAAAAAGAAAGTCTCACCAGCCAAATTATCTCAAATACATCACATGATTTTGATAAGAAAAAGTACCACTAGCATAATTCTCTCAGAAAACACGTAACAAAGTCACCAAAAAAAGAAAATCTCACCAGCCATATTATCTCAATGACCTCACATGACTCTGACAAAAAGAAAATCTCACCAGCCAAATTATCTCAAAGAAATCACATGATTTTGATAAGAAACAGAAACACCAGCAAAATTTTCTCATATATATCATATGACTAGAAGAAAGCTCAATTGTCAGGAGCTGTATTTTCTCCACTTTGTTGGCAAAAAGAAAGTCTCACCCGCCAAATTATCTCAAATACATCACATGATTTTGATAAGAAACAGAAACGCCAGCATAATTTTCTCATATATATCATATGACTAGAAGACAGTTCAATTGTCAGGAGCTGTATTTTCTCCACTTTCTTGAAAAAAAAACCCACCAGCCAAATTATCTCAAACACATCACATGATTTTGATAACAAAAAGCACCAGCAGCATAATTCTCTCAGAAAACATGTAACAAAGTCACTAAAAATGAAAATGTCACCAGAAAAATGATCTCAAAGACATCACATGATTTTGATAAGAAAAAGTACCACCAGCATAATTCCCTCAGCAAACACATTGCTACACCAAAACCACACGTCTCACCAGCTAAAACCTCTCAACTATGATTTTTTTCTAAGTACCCTGTTTTAAGAAGCTCTATGGAGGCCCAAAAGCTATAAATAGAGGTCCTCTATCCCTCATTTTTTGCATCATCATGGAACAAGTTCCCACTATCCAGGATCACCACCATCCCTGAACTAGCAGGATATCTAGAATAGTAGTGGTGTTTTAGTAGTGAAAAGCTCAGTAGCCTTGCTCAGTAGACTTAGTATTAGTGAAGAATAGTAGTATAACTGTAGTAAAAAGCTCAGTAGCCTTGCTCAGTAAGCTTGGTATTAGTGAAGAATAGTAGTATAGCCATAGTAGAAAGCTCAGTAGCCTTGCTCAGTAGCTTAGTATCAGTGAAGAATAGTAGTATAACCATAGTAAAAAGCTCAGTAGCTTATTATTGTTAAGGAAATAGTAGTATAGCCGTAGTTAAAGCTTAGTAGCCTTGCTCAAAAGCTTAGTGTTCTTAACAAAAAAAGTAGTAGTGATATAAACTCAGTATTAAAAAAAATGCTAAAAGAATCAAATCCAGTAGTCTTTTTATTAGGACTCATATCAGAAAAAAATCATTATAATAAGCCTAAAGCCATTAAAACATAAATATTCTTATCATTCTTATTAAAAAAAAAAAACATTCTCATTAGTTTTATTAAGATAACAGAAACCCAAAACATATATATAAATATATATTATCATCACTTTTATCAAAATAAAATGAAATAAATCTTAGTGTTTATTTTATCAGAAACTTTGTATCAGAGCTTTTACTGTAGTGTTATTGATAGGTCTGATTTAGAGACTGCTGATAAGTCTTCTCTATCTCTTAAAGCCACAAATCTTATTTTATTTTGTGATTCTCTTTAGGATGACTATTCAGTATTATTTAGAGGGGCAGCTAATACACCTTAGCACCCATGGTTATTGGACAATTCTGAAATTCAAAACAGACTTACCAATAATTTCCCCCTCAAGGTACTGCCTTATTTCATCCCACACCAAAAGGAGTTCCCACAATGTCCAAGCATTACCAAACCTACACCACAAAGGAAATCTCCAAATAAATTGGGTAATACCTCTAATATTAAAAGCAAAATACCACACAGAGTCAAAGAGACTGTTTCCAAAGAACTCCTTCAATCACAAAAGCAAAACCCCCAACAGCTCCTAAGCACTGAAATTCCAGAAGGGTTTAAGCGTACAAAGGTAACCCATTATCCTATTAGCACAATTTCTTTTCTGAGTATACTAAACCATACATTCTCTTTTCAAACTTAGAAAGCTTCTTATGAGCACATCAAGATATTGTGGTGTCTCATCTATCAATAATCAGTACCTATATCACCTGATGACTCCATGTTATGAGAGTTCAATTGCTGTTTTACACTTTTAAGTGAGATTGTGACTCAGTCAGCAAACCCCACCACACCACCCTTGGTCTCTTTAGAGGAGGTCCTAATGTTGAGAGGCATGAAACCAGGAAAAAAGAAATTTGGAAGCTGTATTGTCAATATGAGCAATTTTGCAATCTAGTACATTTTTTCATTTGACAAAAAGCTTGAGATTTGCCAATGGGCTCCAGATCTCAATGACTTGTTGGATATGTTATACAATGAGGCTTGTCAAATCAGTGCAATCCAAACAATTCATCAAATTTCTATTAGCGGAGAATATGAGTTCATGAACATAAACATGATTTATCTAGATGACATCCAATTCCTTACTAAGGCTTACAACCACTATGTCCACTGGTATATGGCCCAATGATATAAGAAGGAGGCTAAAGAACCTGGAAAGCATGCAAAAGATGAAGATTGAAAAGCTGTCCTAACATATAGACTAAGGGTGAGTTGGAAGCTCATTTCAATTAACTGACCCTTAGCTACCCAATTGACCTTGAATTTGCTTAGTTGTAAGATCTTTGATATAAATTTGGTGTTGCTTAAGGTTTTCCACAAAGATATCTGAAAATTTTAACAAACCCTGGTTCACACAGTGATGAAGAATTCAATCCAATATCAAATAAATATTTCATCAAGAAGTTAGAATGCAGGTCAGATAAAGCAAACACATTCATAAAAAGGGTTGATGAAGAAATTAGTAAGGCTGACAATGCTGACGGAAAGAAAGCTCAAAGACGTGAGCGCCATATCCCACCTGAAGGCAAGGCATCAATCAGTAAAACCGCACCAAAGGGCCTCCCAATTGATTTTTATGATCCAGAGTGGTTCAATAATCTTCCAGCAGGCCAAAAGAGGACTATTGCTAATTTCCACGTAATAGCATTTTTTACAGATGCGTCAAAATCTCTTCTTGGAACGCATCATTTAGAAGAGAGGCTCAGCGACAAATGATTTACCAAATTAAATTGGGAGGAGGCCATCAAGCCATACAACATTTCACATGAGATTGCAAACAATGATGACTTGGACGAATCCCTTAACAAAGAAAGTGATGACCTCGAGAATTCAGAAGAAGATCACATTCATGAAATGAACAACAATGAGCCAGGGGAATTCAATCATCTTTTAGATAGAGATATTGAAATTGAAGATGCAAGTGACCAAAATAAAAATTAGCATCATGTTAATGTCTTGAACTTTCAAAATGAATGGACCTAATTATAGTCAAGAATTTGATGCAGCTTTAAAAATGATAGCCAAAAAAAATGTTATAAAATTTAGAGCATTGATTAGTAAGGATTTGGTCTTTTTCTTTCTATTTCAATGTACATAATTTCAAAAAATACTTACTTTGAGGTGTTTCACAGCTTACTAATCCCAAAAGAATCGAAGTTTTTGAATTAATTCATCATGATTTGGTTTGACTTGAGTGGTTTTTAAGTAATATTTAAATAAAAATTTGAAAAAAAAGAAAGTGATTTCATTTTGTATATAGTTTCTGAACATGGATTAGAAAAAGCGATGGTTTCTAAATATAGGAGTTGAGTTTTTCATAGAGTTTGTTGTGAGCTATAGAGAACATACAAGTAATAATTGTTTTTAAAATGAAAAATTTGGAGGTTGAAATATTTAGTTGATTGAAATTTAAATAGTTTGATTTTTTTCAATTCCAAAAAGGGCAGTCAATCATTCTGCTACTTCTTGGAAGGAGTATGAATAACAAAAATAAATTTTCAAGAGTGAAGAAATAAGAATTTCATCCTAATCAAAAGGCTCAAGACCAAAACGCTTGTTGATTTGAAGAGCAAACATAGTCACATCTGTGCATTCTAAAGACCATGCTGGTACCTTAACATATGCTCTCAAACCCAAGATATATGATAGGGATAAAAACCCTATTGTGTGCACCATTTTCAAATGTCTCAGTTTTCATGAAACTAAAAGCATAACAAGTTTTTCATATCCTACACTTTATTCTTTAACTGGTTCCAGCCAATTTACCATGAAAAGAGGACCATTATGCAATCCAGATTCTCCGAGATCCAAAATGTGGCATACCTTGCCAAATTCGATGTCCAAGTCACCTTTTTTGATGTAAACTAAGTTGTTGGGGGAATGTTTTGAGACCTTCATGCCATAACTCCCTGATACATGAGTAAGTTCAACTATGTAATTCCTCAAAACTCTTGCATTGGGTGGATGGGGAATTTCCCCATAATGGCACAAATCTGGTTGTTCTTTTTGCAGATGATTCAATAATTTTGAATGAGATTCTTGATCTAGTTCCTTCCTATTCAAATTTGATGATGGAGATTTATTCGATGGAATGAAATCTGTATCAGGCTCTTGTTGCTCAAGCCTTTGAAGTTGACCAAACTTCTTCATAATAGTTTCTTCCACAGATACTGAGAGCCCATACATAATAATTATCAAGTTATTAGAAGATAAGAATGAAAATATAGAAAACCTACCATTCAGAGAGTTTGTTTTCAATTTCTTGAGGATTCCAACCAGCCTTTCTCCACCATATTCTGATATACCATTCAAGGGACCCCATCATTTCATTTGTTCAGGAATGTGCATGACAAAGTGATGATTAGGTGTGATTCGAATATCTGGAAACAATAAATTTAAAGTTTGCTGATATTTTGCATATTCCTGAGAAAACATATCACCATCTCTTGAGTTTACTGAGCATGCTCCAAAAATGTTGGTGCACTGAATAAGTGCACCAACATTGACCAGAAGAAGAAGATGATTTGGTCCCAAATCCCAGAATATATTTAATATAGCTAAAGGAAGGTAAACCTCAAACAATACTGACCACTCATTGGCTTTCAGCTTCCCTGTCTGTTCTGTACCCAGTCTTGATGGTATGTAACTGACACCTTTTGGAGCAATAACTTCATTCAGTCTCTTCCTGATTTTCTCAATGAGCTCTTCCAAAAGATATCCTTTAATCTCTGTATTGCCTTCCTCTGACCCAAAGTCATCTTCTATACATACATCAGATCCCAAGTTAGATGAGTTGGAAGAAACCATTGCTTGATGTATTGTTGTTGCATCAAATCCCCATCAATAACGAACATGGTGCTGCAACACACCTTCATATGAATTGTGAACTACCCCCAATGAGATATTGGTGGTAAGGTCCCAATAAGGTAAGAGATTAAATTCAGACCATCCAATTCCATGCTCTCTTGCATACTTTTGACGTAGGGTTACTGTTCTTGCTTCATTCCATTGATGAGATGCAGCCAAAACAGTGTTTTGTGTACAAATCTTTCCAATCTTCAAATCATCCCTTTCATTGTCTTGAATCTCACACCAAGGGCAAAAATGTTTAGAAGAATGAGACATGAATCATCCAGCCTTGTGAGTTGTCACAATATTTCCAATTAATGCCCCCAGCTTGACACTGACTTTCTGTCCATGTGGATAATTGGGTGTACAAACCTTAATTCCATTTTTCAATTTATTAAGCTCATCAACTAGGGGCTTCATGACATTGTTAATGGTGATCATGTCTGGTTGGTCGAGAAAGTATAACTCCCGCCAAACAGGTAAATTTTGGTTGGAATCGCTTTTGTGGGGGAAGGTTAAGGCAGTAGAGAACTATTATTCCCATTGATAGCTGCTTTCCTGAAATCTTATTTCCTTTAGGATTGAGCCAGTTGACAAAAAGGCCAAATCCTAATTTGAGAGGGTTGTTTGCAGAACTGTTTGAAATAATTGTGTTCCAAACATGACCTTGTGCTACATCAAAAAGGATTGAACCTTGTAGAGATGTTAGTTTGAATTTCCATTCATCAATCCCTTCTTCAATGCCTGGAATACTTAGTAGCCAAGAAATCCACAAATGTATAGGCTGTGAAATGAATTTTGCTTGTGGAATACAAATGCATTGATTCCCAGGGAACTGAATTTGACGAGTCCTTTGACCTTGATGGTGTGAGGCCAAAGTTGTTGTGAATTGGAGATATGGAAGTGGATGGATTTTAGCAGGAGAAAAGAGCTTGGTATAACATTGATTGCTTTCAATGGCTGGCTTGTATGTGCAATATTCAAGTGCAGCTTCCACATCATAAAGTGAGTAACAGCATCAACAGCATACATGTTGATCAATTGTAAAATCCAATTTCAGTTTTTTTGAGATTGTACAAATATTGCAAGGGACACTAGATGTATTAATATGGCTATGGTGGTTTTTTTGGTAGAGAAGTTGAATGATATGAACAAGCATATCTCTAGCTTTCTGACAATTTTGCCTGCTGATTCCACAAACAAGATAGAGCCACATTATAAAATGTAAGATGAGTGCTAACATATAAGATGCATATTAGTTAGTTTCTCAGTGTTAATAAGAGAAAAAAGTAAATACTTACAAATTATTTTTGAGTGATTAGTATTGTGATTGGATTTGGTCTCTTGTGAACTGCTGTCTGATTCTTCATTATCACTAGAGAGAGGTGCTGTCAGTTTTTCTTGATGACTGAGGGAGGTTTTAATAAAACAATTATTGTTAACAGATTTGTCCCATTGAGTAGAAATCTTGGCCCAATGCCTTATTTGCGTGCTACGGTCAACATACAATCCTTCACGGGTTTGTCCATTGGATGTTGTGACTTTGTAATTCCCAAAGCTTGAGCAGGTGCAGAAGTCCATTGTCTAAGTCTGAGGCGTGCAATTTTGTCGAGATAATTATTTTTATATAGTATAAGTTACTTAAAATAAAAGAAAGGAGGAAAAGTTGGATAAAGAGTTGAAAGAAAAAAAAGGAGACAATCAAGATAGCAAAGTTCAATCAGTGAAACAAAGAGTTAGTGGTTTACACTCACACCGCAGCATAAAACCCCCAACCCTATGTCAAGGTGATGTGTGGCTACACACGTCACCCGAATGCCCGGGGTGGCTGGTAAGGAGGATTTCTGAAGCTGAGAGCTGGAAAGGTCATGGGCTCAAGCCACTGTGGCAACATTCTCAAAATTCAAAATTTTAAAAAAAATGAAATTTCTGGAAGTTTTAGGAAGTTTTGGAAAGATTTGAGAAGAATTAGGAATTTTCAGGAAGAATACAGATGATACAGGCCAACAAGGAATACAAGTAATCAGTCCTATGTGAATTTTCATAAAAAGGTACAACCTCACCCCCAAGTCAGCCCTCAAAGGCCCAAAAACTATAATCCAGTAAAATCAACTGACAGATTGGTAATCAATTAAGTAATACATGGAGATAAGGGTTCCAGGGCCAGATATTAAGATTTGAATGTAATTTACAGCCACATGTCAAAAACATGTCATGTGAATAGGAGAGATAAGAATGAATTAATCTGATAGGTCAGAAACACATCATGTCATTATGAAAAGTCAAGTGAAGCAATCTTATTGGTCAGAAATCTAGACTCGTGTCATTTCACAACACATTGCCCCTGCAAATACAAAATTAAAGTTTGCACAGCTTTGCACAGCCACCAGAGGCTGAAAATTTCAAAGTACCCTCTTTTTTTGCACTCCTATGGAGGGCCCCACGGCTATCAATAAAGGCCCTCTATCCCACTTTTCCCCTTTTCCCCATCTAGAAATTGTAAATTGAATTTATTTTTTCTGATACCTCTTCTAGGAGGTTATACTAGAAATTTACATGATAAATTAAGCCTAGGAACTGAGGTTTGTTTTTGACATAGATCAAGAGAGCCAATATTATGAAAAGACTTTAATTCATCCCTTACTAGCAGGTAGACTAGTGCCTTATTTAATTAGGAACTTAAAGCTTGACGCTCATGAGAAAGGCGTCTCTGAAGTTTAGTGTTTAAATCCTTAAAAGGAATTTTTAGAGAGTTTTAAAAGAAAACCATCAAACCAAAGTAATGCTTTAGGATTTAAAATAAAACCTAACCATTTTAATTAGTTTTGGGATAGTTTTTGTTGCAAACTTCCTCAAAGAGAGTAATTTTGCTTGTTTCAAAAGAGAAACTGCACAACAAAAGTAATTTTACTATTTTTACAATAGAAGTGGATTTGTATTTATTGAGTAGTACCTAATAAATTATCATCAAGTAACAGAAATGAACAAAATAAAACTCAAATAATTTAATGTTTAGTTAAGATTAATATTGAACCTATAGAAATTAGCTAGTATTATTATCCAAAACTCAGAAGAGATTATATAATCTATTATTACAACACAACACCAAACATAAAATTGAATTACCCATATTATACTATATTATTAACAATTATTAGAGTAATAGCCTATCCATCACATGAAAAGGGCTGGAAATATATTTTTTATCCTTTTCAAGTTTATTATTTCAGAGAATTGTGAATTGTTGTTATTTTAGCTATTTAATTTCTTTATTTGCTCAACAATTATCAAGGCAGGGAGATTTTGTGGTTTTGTATTATAAAATAGTGTTTAATGTTATTTATTTATCTATTTTACTATATTATTTTATATATTTTTGTACAATCATCTGGTAGAATCCACTCAGCCTTCTGAATGTTTTAAAATAATTTATTTGTTAAGGTTTTGAATAACCATTGTTTTGGGTAGAGCAAAGTCTGATTAGAGATTGTTAAGTCTAATATTTTCTGATCAAGCCATTAGCAATAATAAGGTTGATTTGGTTAACTCAGTAAAGATAACTTAGAATATAAGGAAGGGCAGTCTAGATTATTATAGCACACGAGCAGAGCAAGGGTTACAAGTCTCAAACAGCAATTAAAAACTTTTTTCTTGTATTTTCCCCTTCCAGGTACTGCCTCATTTTATGCCACACGCAGAGGAGTTCCCACAACACTAGTATTCAAGGAAAATGTGAGAGAATTTACTGCAAGACTAGATTTCCTGTAGGGTTTTACTATGAAAAAATAAGCACATATTACTAATAATTTCCTTATTGTACTCTGAATGTCCTTATTAAAATAATGAATAGGAGTAAAAATGATTATAATTATAGATTAAAAATGTATATATTATTTCAATAAATAAAATAATATCATTCAAATTGATATATCAATATATTTATGGAAATTTATTATTGTTAGCAAAAAATACTAAATGTGTAAGGAATTGTGATTTGGTAATAAAAAACAATTCATAAAAATGATATTACTAATATTAAAGTTATATGTTGATAAAATAATTATTAAAAAAATGATAAAGAGAAAATTATTATAAAAAGGAAAGATGGCTTAATTTTAACACTTAATAAAATAATTTTGAATAATTTCAAGCCAAATAATGTAAAAAAACTTTATTCAAATTGTATTTAAAAATAAAAATAAAAGATATCACAAATCTTCATTTTACATGGAATTGAAGATTTTAGAGAGAAATTAACAAAAAACTTAAATATTAGTTTAATCATTTCAAAATCAATTCTTACAATAAAGATTAACTTGAGTCTTTCATAATATAATAGAATTATATAGAATGCAGAAATTTATTACCTTGGGATTCAATATTTTAATGTTTTTGTTGCATTGGAGGGGAAAAGAGAGGTAAAAACAGCTCTCTATATAGTTGCCAGGATGATACTATGATAAAGGTATAACTAGGCTAATTACAACTTTAACTGTGTATGTGAAATGGCAGAAAATGATCTTAAAAGAGGTTTATAAAGGTTTATGATAAGATAAAAGGGTTCTACTATTGAGAGATAGTGGTGGTGAGCGCTATTGAGAACCCTGGGTGCAGGCTTTATCTGTTGGATTACAATAATAAAGTCTACAATAATTAAAGATTATAATTATACCTGATTATTTAACCAAGAGTAAAACTGTTTTTGACAGTTTACTACATAGGTTATTCAAGAGCAGGATGAGGAAAGGTTTTTGGCAGTGAAAAGCCCTCCTTTTATCCTGAAATTGAGGTGAAAAGGCTGTTAGACCTTTTCACGTAGAGGAAGTGAAGATTTTTCACTCCTCATGACAGGCTTGTGGTTTGCAAACAGCCTGTATACCCTGTATTGGGCTCAGATGTGGTTTTGAAACCACATCTGGGCGGTTTTCACCAATACAGGGTGAAAATTTTCATCTGGGGACCTCACAGCCTCATTCTGATGTGTATGACGCGTAGAATGCTGTACAGAAACTGTATGGGACCCCAGTATTGACTGACATATGAGGTATTGAAGTAAAAACATGCTTCTTTGTCTATTTGACACCTCATATTCATGGTTATAGGGTATTATCCCATGGTAAGGCTGTATATGACAGCAGGTGGGATTTTTACCTTAAAATGGTCATAACTCTGTCAGTTTTTGAGATATCAAGCTCAAAGTTGGTTCATTGAATAGCCCTGTATGAGCTCTACACAATGGTACCCAACTTGACATGGTTATCATTAAATATGGCAAAGTAATCCCATGTACAAGTGTTTTTATACATTGGCGTGTTTTGGGCAAAAGCTGTATTAAGCTTGTTTGGCCAATAACTTCTGTTCTAGTTGAGATATGAGGAAATGGATGACACCATCAGATAGCCCTGATTGTGCTCTTCCCAAAAAGACCCCACTTTAAGTATCTCACATCAAAACTGTAAAAGTTAGATGAGAGGTGAATATTTTTTTCACCCTTATTTGGTCTGAATTTGACCATAACTCAAGTAATACTGGTGCTAGCTCAGTTTGGCTAGTACCATTGGATAGCCCTGGCTTAGAGCTTTATTTTGAATACCCATTTGATGGGGTTAAGCCTCTCCTTGTAGATTTTAGATGAGAGGTGAAAATTAAGGTTTATGCTCAGCAATAACTTTGAGCAGGAATAACTTTGTTATTTCTTGTCCTATGGTGATGGGACTTATATTTTCAGGAAGAGGTGAGTTTCCTCTTTCCTTTGATACCTTTTGAGCAAATTTGGCTCAGTTCCATGTTTTGGTGGTATCTTGGCTATACCATTGGTTTATGGTATTTTGGCTGTCATCCTTGTGCTCTGGTTTTGAGTCACAGGCTGACAATAGTAAGCTCCTCACTCCTACAGCTAAGAGGGCTTCTAGTAGACGTTTCCTGATATTATCCACTGGAATTGATCAGTATTCCAAGGCTTAGTGATGATTAAATCATAATTAAACCATCTTGCCCCATTATTACGCCATTATTTAGAGTTATAACTATAGCTCTATGTTTCCTGACATCATAGGCTTTGAAGAAGTCTAATATTTGTGGATTTTATTATTCTTAATCATAAAGTGCTAGTATTCACCAGTTTCATCACTTAATGCCACTGTTACATTTAAAATAATATTACAGTGAGTGATCATAAATGATCCTTTTGCAACTCAAACTTTGATCATTGATAAATTTTGAGTTATACAAGCTACAGCCATTCAGAGAGTGAATTCTTATATATCTTTTCATGTTGTTACTAATATTTCAAGAGAATTTTATTAAATCATCAAAATCTATTTTTGATGATTTTTCTTGTAACACATCATTTATGTCAAAATTTACTATTTTCAACTTCAAACCATGATTTCAGGGGGTTATACCTTGAATATAATGATGAAAACTACATAATTCTTCAGTTATAAACTGATAGGATCTTGATATCTCCTTTTCTAAGTTTGGACAATTTTCACAACAAAGTGGTCAACAGCCATTGCTATTTTTCTCAATAAACCGTTTTAAGCTATAACTTTGCTTACAACTTGTCAGATGAAGTTTATATATGTAATTTTAAAGACTTTTCATGGTAAATTTGTTTTTTCTTTGACTCTCTATAATGCACATTTCAAAAGATATCAGCTAAAAGCCATGAATATATATGCTGATCCACCAAGGCAAATGTTGTGTCAATTGTCAGAAATTGACTTCATGTCAAGAAAACATCAAGCTCACGTCAAGCAAAAATAAAGTGAAAATTGAGAACATGTCACACTCTGGTCTTACACCAAATCCTGTGACATCCACCAATATTGGTTCCCCTGTGCCTTCAACTGAGATTACTCACCACCTGATCCTCCTGCAACAATAAAAAGGTTGGTAAAAATAACACAAGACCCACCTGTTTACGCATGCACACATAAAAGATGTCCTTCAGCCAGTCTTAATGTAGAGGATGGGTGTTTGACTTCCCCAGGTAATCCATGAAAGGACTTGGCATGAGCAGGATTGACATGGGTGGAGCCAGCAGCCCAATTCTGTGGGTGTGGGTGCATAAGTGTGACATGCATACAAAGGCCAAAGAATGTGTTGGCCTGATGTTGTAGCTATCAAGCAGCTTGGCATCAGCGGGTGACACTGGTGGAGCCCACTGAACAATACTGTGGGTGTGGGTGTGACACATGTACACAAAGGCAAAATAATTTGAGGGCCTAATGTCAAGCCGCATAAACAATTTGCGCTTGAAACATGTGGAGCCACCAGAAGTGGGTGCATGGGTGTGACAAATGCCCACAAAGACAAATGCATGTGAGTGCCTAATGTCAAGGGGCATTGACCATTTGTGGATGCCTAAGTGTGACACATTTGCAGGGGTAATTTTTTGAAACCTACATGCACACATCACCCATTAGGCCCATATTACCAGCTCCATGCAGCTTAAAAACATCCAAACTCTCATGGAAGCAATTTAATGTTGAGGCCCACTAGGATCATGGGCCTATTCCCCTTCAAATGTGATTATAGTGAAGTTGTGTCATTTTAGAGCCTGTGATATGTGAGTGTGTGGTTCATTTGATCATTGAAATTGGGTTATTCACACTGTACCCAATGTCAAGATAGTAATTTCTTTGTGGCCATGTGAAATAATGGGCTTTATGCATTAAAATGGCATGTTACTCTCACCATATATTGAGGCATTCATTTCTTTGGAAAAAATACTGATGAATCTGACAGAATTGCATAATTGTATCACTATAGCTTCAGGAAAAAAAATATTCTAAACATAATGAAATAAGGTTTTTATCATTCCAAGCAGTGCACATGACATCACTTTGTTCCCATACAATCCACATCTACCTTATATTTCTTCTTAAGATATAATCAAGTTATCATTACAAAAACCAAAAGCTTTATAAATATTGAGATTTGGCAAATCTAGTAAGAAAGTCCCAAAAATCTTCAAAGTTTTTAAGATCAGAAAGTTATTGTTCAGCATGAAAGATGGATCAGAGACTTTGAAAATTATATTAATAATACCAAATTCTTGTGAGTTTCCCCTCAGAAAACAAATAAAACTGTTGCTGACATGTTTGGTTTCTGTTGAATATATATTCTTCCTGATATTAATGTTTGAAAATAGAAAATACCAAGGTGAGGCAATTATTGAAGTGGGATGACTTGTGGATTGAACAGTAGTGTCTAAGCTGATCTATGCAACTATCTCCCTTGTTGGATAAAAATTCTGTAAGTACTAAACCAGGGAATCATAATCTTTTTGGCCATGGTGCAGTGGTTTCTTATGTTTTTGGTGATTGACCAGGGAAGGAGGCTGTGATTAAAAAAGTTGTTTTATTTTACATAGGGCTGATGGGGATTTCAGGAGAATGGAATGGTTGGCAAAAAAAAAGATATGTTGAAGTAAGGTTTTATCTAAATCATCTATTCAGAGTTAAAAGAAGTCAGTCTGATTCAGTTCCTGTGTATAATCAATGTGGATATATTTCTCTTATTAATCAATGCACATATTTTGTAATTTGTTGGAATATTTAAAAATACCGCAGTCAAGCTCTCATAACACCATGTGGCTGAGGCTTGTTCTGGGCCCCAACGTTGGAAGAGCTCTGGAATATGATCATCAAAGTGATTATTTGGTTTAATTCTCTGTTTTGGGATCAGTTGTTGATTGGAAAGGTGGAATTTTTTCCAATTTTCAGCAAATGCAGTTTCATAATCCATTGAAACAGTCCAACTTGTGGTAATTTTGAGAGACCTAATCACTCAGAATGTATTCTTGGTTAGTTCATTTCCAAGGTCTTCTGATTTACCAGTTTTTCTTTGAGTATTGGGGGAATTTTGTTCATCTAATTGCATCTGTTTACTGAGAATTAAAAATGGAATATAGACCTTGTATAGGAGAGCCCATTCAGTGGCCTTTAAATTACCATGAGAGGGGTACTCTTGTCCATGATGAGGGAGTTATGGTCTCAGATATGATTTCTTGGAGATGCTACAGAGAATTGCCCTTGATCTGGAGATGACTCGGTGTACTGATATCCAACTCGGAGGGGAATTTGGAAGTGGGGATGCAATCCGCATCAAATGAGGGAATCTCTGCAGAACCTCTAGATTGATGTTGCATGTGGGTGGGCATTGGGAAGTAATTTTGTCAGATGGAAGTAGTGGGGAGTGACTTATTTATTATTTTTGCTGCATCTATTCTCAGGCAGCAGGCCTCTCTCAATGTAATTTGATCAAGTGAGCTGTTGGAGGTCATTGAATCTGAGTCTGAACTGTTGGTGTCAATGGATTTCCTGAAGGACCTAAAGTAAGGTTTTCTTTGGCCTCTGTAATGCACAGTTTGAAAGCTGCATGATCCTTCAGAATTACCAGTATTAAATTATGTATTATGTCAAGATTAACCATTCTGGTTGCATCCCAATACAGAAGGTCTTCCAAAATTGAATATCAAACTCCATACTCAGAGAAAATTGTTTGTTTTTATGGGGTTTCTCAAAGCAATTTTGAAATGGTTGAGCTATGATTTGTGTAAGGTGTGGATATGAAAATTTGATTGAAAATCAAGTACTTTTCCTGTCCTCAAAATTTGTATAAGGTAAAATATGATTAAAAAATAGTATGAAATAGTATTTTTAAGAGAAAACACGCCAATTTTATTGTTTTTAACTTTATAAGTGTAAAACAATAATATTATAAAGATTTATTGTTTTACCAACATTAAAAATCTATTCAAAAATTCTCTACAAGAGATATTTAAGGCTACAAAAGAAATTTCAATTGGAATTAATTGAGAAAAAAACTGCAAGCAATTGATTAAAGAAAAAAGTCTTTAAAAAGGTATTTGAGGAGAAAACATTCCCAAACGTGACCAGAGTGAATTTGGAAACAAAGTGACAAAGTTAACAGTGATGAAAGATGCTTTAATTCACTTATGGGGTGGTTCAAGGGGTATAAATGATTATAAGAGTTAAAAACAATGATTAAAATGATTTTTTCACGTGGTTAAAAGCTTTAAAATGATTTAAAGAGGGTGGTTGAAATCTTTTATTTATTGGCTTAACAGTGTTTAAACTAATTATAAAAGGAAAATATTCTAACATGAAGAGAAAAAGTGGGGCAACGTAGACATTCTTTGATAGCCATCAATTTTCTTACTCCAAAAGTAAAATTTACTCTTGGAAGTTGTGGAAAACACTCTGACACCAGAAAAGCCAATTATGGCATCATTGAACCCTGGTTTAGACCACAAAAGGGTTGCGTTTAGCCATTTTAGACCCTTAAATCAGCCATTACTAAAGTAATACCTGGTCTGGAGCCTTCAAAACACTTCAGAATGTGTGTAAGAGACGTAGAAACCAATTAAAACTGTTTTTACTACTATTGTTTTAACTTAAGGGTAGTTTCACGCTCTTGGCAACAGTTAAAACTGCCCTGGTTGGTATCAAAACCTCATCATTAATTGAGTCACAGACCCTGAGACTCAATTCCAGGCCAAAAGTGATGAACTTTTGCATGGATTTTGACATCCCACACCTGTCAGGAAGGAGTTTTGGGGTCTAGCTCCCCCTTGGAGCTAGAGTACCTTTTCCCCCCAGAATGAATCAATCCAATTTATTTTCTGTTTAATTCCTCATCATGTGATACGCTTGCAACTTACATATACAATTCAATTGACGTTTACAGTACAAAAATGTAATAATTGAGACCCCATATGTAAATTACAGTTCACTTATGTAAAACACGCGCACATTTTGACATTTCCATTGAAAATACTTCAATTCCTCATAGCTTATAAACTACACACAACACCTCAATTTGAACACAAAAATTGATGGTTAACACCACATTTGGTGTTAATTAAATGAAGGTTTTGAGGATTTTCAACTTTTGTACACAAAATACTAAAAACGTAATCTAAGCTTATTTAGAGTTGAGTTACAGAAATTTTACCAAGAGGTGACCCCACCTTATTTTTTATGAGGAATCCAATCATGAAGTAATTTGCTTAAGTTTATTTATTGGATAAAAAATTATAATATATTTTATGTAACGTTTTACCCAAAATATTTTAATTCCATTAATTTTATTAAAAAATTCAGTTTTACTTAATTTTTTCAAGTAAAAATGCATTTTCACAATTTTAAAATTTAATGTAATTTTTATTTTAAATTATAATCAAATTTTTATTTTTGTATATAAATTTGGATTTATATTTTAATTTTCATTTTGATAATATAAATAAATTCATTTTATTTATATTTAAATCTCATTTTGTTATTTGTGGTCTTTTGGGTAAATGGAAATACCTCTAAGGCTCACAATTTTGGTATGAACGTGTGTAGTGAAATTGAGGACCAATTTCTTTGATTTGAGCCTTGTGAATAGTGCAAAAATTACAAAAGTAGCTTCCTTAATGAGAAATAAACATAGTGAGGTTGTTCCTGGAAACCACATGTGCAATGGCTGTGAGGATGGAAACATAGATAAAGGATCCTGAAGGACCTATTGAGGTGGATGAAAAATGGTAACCTTGCCATAGTTATTTGAGCTCCTTGATGATTCGCATTAATAGGTAATTCAATTGAAGGACAGTTGGCTCATTCAGACAAGGGATGATTCCTGCAACATAGACATTCTTTGGCTTTGATATTTCACTTGGGTGGAAAACAAGACAAATAAGCATTATAGGTCCAATACTTGCCAAGCAGCTTTACCTTTCATGTGCATTAAACCAGTCCACATATATTGAGAGGGAAAACGCACAAGGAATTTAAATCAATGGAGGGACATTGATGTTTCTAGTGCCAGTGAAGTCTCCAGACAAATCCATCCCAGACGTTACATTTGGAGGAGCCTCCTGGGTTTTGCAATTTTTGATGCTGGTGCAACATTTCCATTATGCCAGCCCACTGGAGAAATCTGGAAAGCCAAGTTTTGAATGGCTGATAAATGAAATTTTTTGTTGGGATAGACCTTTGTTTGATGTTGGTTGTGTTTTGGGTGTGGGGTTCAACTAAATTGAGGAATTTTCCTCATGATTTTGTGCAAGGGGGATAATGATCATTTAGCTCATTATTTCATTGACAGTGGGGTTGGTCAGTTTTGAGAGATTGAGTAAGGCCATTAAGAAAGAAACATTGAGGAAAACATGTATAATTTTCAATCAGTGCCTCCAATTGGAGATGCTAAAATATTGTACTGACATCTTGAGGTATATGGAATGCAGGAGTAGGGTAGACACCTGAGCTTGAGATCCTTGACTTGATAAGCAGGTTAAGGGCAGCGTTGAGAATGGGTGAAGCCCTGCCAGGTATATCATAACTTAATCATAGAATGGCAGATATTATCATTCAAAGATCTTGTGGGGGAAGGTTTTGACTAACACTGTATGATTTCTGTGCAGTGTAACAACCACTAGTCAGGGGTAAGGGTATTCAATCTTATACCCACTCAAACACCTCAAATCCGCAATCCACTGTGTGTATCAGCAATCAGTTTCAGAAATCTTCCTTGCTGAAATATGCATACAGTCTGGTGAATCAATACATCCTGTCAATACTTTTACAGGTTGGGATTACCCAATACAGTGTGGATACACCATCCTCAAACTGTATAATCACTCAACACTACCACTCCTCCTTTGCAGATCCTGTACATATTTTACAGGACCTGTATTGGCCAGATTCAATTCAATCATAAATCCCTCTCATGAAAACTCTCTGTCTGGATCAGGGCTGGTGATTCTCACCTATACCAGCTGCTCTTTCTCTCCCATGAGAACTTTTCCCCAGTTAATTAATTTAGTTGATTTATTATTTTATAAATATTCTTACTGTTACCTTTGGGTATTATATTTATTTGGTAGTAAGTTAGTCTTTTCATTTCCTCCTGTGTGTTCAGTATGAGGTGTGGTGGGCATATGCTTATTCACCCTCCTCCTTTATGACAGGTTGAAACAGTGGACTTGGACTTTTTTATGGTTGACTCTTTCATTTCTTACTCTTATTCTTGTTTCTGCTTTTCTTATATTAATATTTCTTAGAGAACTTACTCTCATTACACTTCTAAGTGCTTTGCCTTATCATATCCTTTGAGCCCTCTGCAGTGAGTCCCAGTTTACTGAGTGCCAGGCCCTCTTCACTTAGAAGAGCCCTGTGACATTTAATCAATCAATTCATATTTGATTCTTTCTTCTCATTCATTTAACTTCATTTCTATCATTCATCAATTATGACCTCTTTTATAATTTTATGATTCTTTATGATTATGACTTTTTTATCTCATCAATTTTCATCTCATTCATTATATTCATATGAAAATTGATTCTTCTTATTTCTTAATAATTGCTGACAATCTCATTTCATTATAAATTCTATCTCAATCAAATTTCCCTTTTGTTTGCTTATTTAGGTATTATCAGGAATCTTATTGATTGGTTAATTAATTAGTGGGATTCATTGGCTTATTGATTCAGAAATTCAGGATTTTGTTCAGATTGGATTTATTGACTGATTTTGGATCCTAAAGATAACTGATTGATCTTCAAGAATTGATTTTGATTATTGATTGACTTTGATTCATCAAGATATTGAAATGAATCCTGAAGATATTGATTTGGCTTATTGGTTCCTCAAGATTTGATTTTATATTGAAGACATTGAATTATTGATTGATTAATTGATTGATTATTAAATTCTTCAAGATTTATTGATATTTAATTGATCGTTGATATTGACTGAATTTATTTATTTATTTATTGATTTATTGATTGTTGAGCTCTTCAATATTTATTGATATTTGATTGATTTTTGATATTTACTGAATTGATTGGTTGATTGATTGAATTTGATTTCACCTCAAGACTTTTGATTGATTCCTCAAGATGATCAAGATTTTATTGATGATTGATTTGGCCAAGATTTGATTCCTTATTCTCAAATATTATTTATTTTCTATTTTTAATTTATCAATAAAGCCAGTTCAGCACAGCCCTACAACCAAGAAAACTATATCTAAAAGAAATCCAGCTGTTCTCACTCCTATAGAAAGGGTTCCTCTTGACCACACCCCATGAGCTCATCAACTAAGTGCAAATTTGAACAGAGGAGCACCAATGCAAGGGGAAGAACCCTCCAGAAGAGGGGGAATGAAATCAACAAGATCAAGCTCTTTCTCTTGATTTTTAAGTGGCACCCCTGGCATGTCTGAAGGTGCAAGAGCAAGACTGGGAGAAGTTGAAAATGAAGAGGGGGAGGAGTCTGTGGAAGAGGAAGATTCTGTGGAAACTGAAGTGGAAGATGCTTTGGCAAATGCTCCAGAGGTATCCCAGGGTTCTAATCTAGCCCCTACTAATCAACCTCTTGTCTCTCAATCTGATCCAAGTCTTCTCAAGATCATGGAGCAAATGGCTACTATCATTGGACAACTCTCTAAATCAGCTGCCCCCAGGGACAATTAAAAATACCCTGCATTCAAGACTCCATCAATGAAAGCACCTGATCCTTTTGATGGTACTCAAGCCCATAAATTGAGAGGATTTATCCAATCCTTTCAATTGATTTTTTATAATGATCAAGTGGATTTCTTCTCTGACAGGAAGAAAGTTCTGTACTCAACTTCTTTTCTCACTTGTAGAGCTGGCAAATGGATTGAACCCTCCCTTTCAAATATTTCCAATGAAGATCCTTCCTAACTCATCAATAACTGGAAGTTATTTGAAACCCAATTATTCACTCTTTTTGGTGACCCCAATGAAGTTAGGAAAGGTGAACAGGAGTTGGATAATTTGACAGTGAAGGAAAGTGGTCATTTATCCTTGTAAATTGCTGATATTAGAAGCTTAATGTCAAGAATTGGAGATTGGGGAGAAAGGCCTTATATTGATGGCTATAGAAGAGGACTGGCATCAAGAATTTTGGACCAGTTGGGTTCCTACCCTGGTAATTTTTATACTCTTCAAGAACTCATGGACATTACCCTGGAATTAGATACCAGATACCTTGAGAGACAAAAAGAGAAGGGTAGTCATCAAGAAAAGAAGCCTCCTGTTACTGGATCCAATTCTTCAACGCCTCCTCAAGACTCCTCTTCAAAAGGCCTCTCCATAAGAAGAACAAGAAAGGCAAGCCATTTGAAGTTTGAAAGAACAAGCCCCATTCTGCTATGCTTAATGAGGACAATAAATTAATTGGTTCCTAAAAGGAGAGGAGAATCAAAGCAGGGTTATGTACTTATTGTGGTGGAAAGCACCCAATTGAAAGATGCTTCAAGAGACCTCAGAAAAAGCCTGAGTGATCAAGAGGTTTCCCTAAAAATAAGGGAAAAGCCTGAGTAGGGATAATGATGTGTTCAATGGTTTTTGATTATTTCCTTCACAAGCACAATTGTGCACTCTGAATACAATTGTCAAGAAATCTTTAAAGTCTCTTATTTTTGCTTCTGTCTCTGATATTTTTTATAGTATTCTCATTGATTCTGGTGCTACAAATTCTTTTATTGCCAAGGATTTTGTTCTCAAGTACTCATTGACTATGTCAGAGCACCCTGAAAATATTCATCTTCAAATTCTGGATTCAAATGAATCCCCTGCCTTGTTAATCACCCATTATAACAAGTGGGTCGTTGAATTTCCTTCCTTCCCAAGCTTTGAATGGGTTTTTTATATCATAGATTCACCCAAGGAAGAAGACCTGATATTGAGCTATGATTTCCTCTACCATTTTAATCCTATTATTGATTGAAAAAATAAGTTTATCACCTATGATTCTAGTCATAAGGATTCTAGTGGTATTATACCTGCTGCTAGTAATTCCTTGGCCACTGCTGTCAACAGTGTTGCTCTGGTTGGTGACCTTGAGACACCTTCCCTTCCTCCTTCTGTCCATATCCCTTCCATCATGCCATCTCAGTTATTACTTCAATCAAAAAATGGGTTCTTCAAAGAGATAAAAGATGTTGGAGAAGATGTTGCAATATCTTCACTTCATCTCTTTCAAGTGGATATCGACCTTCCTCCTTTATCTTTTCATGCCTCCATGGGGGAGCAGTGGGATGAGGAGGAAGAGCCAGAAGAAATTGAAACTGTGTTGAAGGTAGTCCCTCCTGCTTATTGCCAATATTTGAATTTATTCTCCAAGGTGAAAGCAGAGAAACTTCCTCCACACCATTCCTGTGATCATCATATTGAACGGGAGGGTCTTCTACCTCCAGTTGGTGTTATCAACTCACTATCAAATCAAGAGTCAGAAACACTGCAGGCCTACATTTTAGAGAATGTAGATGAAGGTTTTATAAGGGCAAGCTCTTGTTCAACAGGAGCACCTGTCCTTTTTGTCAAGAAAAAGGATGGAGGTCTTCATTTGTAAGTTGACTATGGAAACTCAATGCAGTCACTAGGAAGAACAGGTATCCTGTTCCTCCTATGAACCAGCTTCTTACCATATTCAAAAGTACCACTATCCTCTCCAAGATAGATCTGCTTGGTGCATAGAATCTCCTAAGAATCAAGGAGGGGGATGCGCACTTAACTGCTTTTAGAACCAAATATGGTAGTTATGAGTATTTGGTTATGCCATTTGGCCTTACCAATGCTCCTGCTTCTTTCCAGAATCTTGTGAATGAGATAATTGCAGATTTCTTGGAAATTTTTTCTGTAGTTTATTTAGGTGATATTATTGTCTTTTCCAGCTTTGAGGGGTAACCTTTCAAAAATGTGGCCTCTGTCCTCCAAAGACTGAGGGTCAATAATTTGTTTGCCAAAGGCTCCAAGTTTGTATTCCATGCCTCAAGTGTGGAATACTTGGGCTATGTTGTTTCAACTGATGGCCTCAAGATGAATTCTTCAAAAGTTCAACAAATCCTCATTTGGCCTCAGCCCAAGAACATAAAAGCTCTTCAATCTTTCCTTGGCTTTGCCAATTTCTATTGTTGTTTCATTAAAAATTACTCAAAAAAATCACTGCTCTCACTTTCCTTCTCAAAAAAATAATCTCCTTTTATCTTTAATGAGGCAGCTCTTAGTTAGTTTCAAATACTCAAAGAAGCATTCACCACTGCTCCTATCCTTTCTCATTTCAATCCTTCTATACCAACTATTGTAGAGACTGATGCTTCTGATTATGCCTTGAGTGCTGTACTGAGCCAGGTGAATGAATCAGGAAAGCACCTCATTGGATTTGATAGTCACAAGCTTCTCTCAGCTGAGCTCAACCATGAAACTCATGAAAAGCATCTTCTTGGCATAGTTTGGGCTCTCCAGCGCTGGAGAGCTTTTCTTCTTTGTATTTCCAATTCCTTTGAGGTCTTGCCAGACCACTCTTATACTCAGTATTTCATGTCTTCCAAAGTTCTTGTTGTCAGTCCCGTTGGGATGAATTTGTTTCTGAGTTTGATTTCACTATTACTTATTTCCCAGGCAGCCTGGCCAATTTACCACATGCCTTGTCATGTTGGGAAAACATGTACCCAGAGAGGGGGGTGGATTTCATCAGCAAGAATCCTTGAATTTTTCATCAAGTAATCAGGCAAGATTGAATTCAAGAGTCAATATTCTTCTCAATAAAGGTTGAAATATCCTCAGAGTTAGTTGAACAGATCCAAAAAGAAGTATGGCAAGACAAAGACTATAAAGGAATACTCAAGCAACTAGCAAGAGGTGAATCAGTTTCAAATTATTCTCTTGAACCTCAAGCCAAATTAATGTTATTCAAAGATACAGGGGTAGTCCAAAGAAACGAAAAAACTAAATGAATGTTCTTCAAAAGCATCATTATTCAACGTTGGCGGGCCACCCTGGCCAAGAGAGAACCCTCAATCTCATCAAGCAGGATTTTTATTGGGCTGGCATGAATCAATTCATTAAGGACTATGTGACCTCATGTCAGCAATGTTCAAGAAACAAGAACATTCATCATAAGAAGTTTGGATTACTCAAGCTTCTTCAAATTCCATCTGGTACTTGTAATATCTTATAAATGGACTTTATAGCTCAATTGCCCTTGCCAAACAACTTTGATTGAATTTTAGTAGTTGTGGACAGGTTCTCAAAAATGGCAATCTTTATTCCAGCTCATGGAACAATTCCAGCCCTGGAGTTAGCTCAAATTTTCAATTACCATGGCTTTTCCAAACATGGTCTTCCAGCCAGTATTATGAGTGATAGAGGATTTTTTTTGTTTCATCATTTTGGACTCAATTATGTCAACCGCTCAAGATATCAAGAGATCTTTCAACTGCTTTTCATCCTGAAACAGATGGACAGACAGAGAGGGTAAATCAGATTCTAGAACAGTATCTTCAGATGTATGTCAATTACCATCAAGATGACTGGCACACCTGGCTCCCTCTGGCTGAATTTTCCTATAATGATGCAGAGAACTCAAAAAAAAAGCAATAACCTTTTTTGACCATTTACGCAAGAAATCCCAGCTTTGACTCAATCCATATTTCTCAAGACTCACCTGCTGGAAAGTTATCAACAAAAATCCAATCAGTAAAGCAAGTTTTCAAAGAAGAATTAAAGTCAGCAATAAGGAGATTCAAGAATTATGCAGATAGAAATAAGACAATTCCACCTGATTTCCAACCTGGGGATAAGGTATGGCTAGCTTCTAAAAGAATCAAGACTACAAGACCCACCAGGAAACTGTCAGAAAGATGGCTGGGATGTTGTGAAGTTCTTAACAAGATTGGAAGCCATGCATATCACCTCAAGTTGCCTCAACAATGGAAGTCAGTTCACCCTGTCTTTTATGTGTCCTTATGAGGACTAGTGAAGCAATCAACTATCCCAAATTGACATCAATTGACACCACTACCAATCATAGTGTAAGAGAAAGAAGAATGGGAAGTGGGTCAGGTTCTGGAGTCAAAAATCAAAACAGGTAAGTTATGGTAACTTGTAGGGTGGAAAGGATTAAGTGAAGACCAAGAAAGAATAACTTGGGAACCAGCTTCCAACCTTACCAACTCACCAGAACTTCTCAAGGATTTACGTTCATTGTATCCAGACAAGCCTGGCACAAATACCTCAAGAGTTTGATTTTATGGTGCTTGGCGGGGATTGTATTTTATGAAAGTAAGTTCCTCTCCTGGCATGCACCTTTGAGGGGGTATTCTACCCAAATGTTGTTCTAAGCATCACCTTGGCCACCTTTTGCACACTTTTCAAGTCTTTGGACTGATTCAGAAGGCCTTGCAACATCAATACCCTCAAATTTGGACCTTTCTTCAAGATATGGCCAAATTCCTTTTTCTTGTTCATTTCATTCTTTTCCAATTTATGCCAATCATCATTGATTAAAACATTCCTTATCTTAAACTCAACCCCTGAGGGTTCCAATTCTTGTAAAACATTACCTTGGCCACTATGTGAGAATCAAATGCTTGGTTTTTATCTTTCAGACAATTCTTGGCCAAAATCAAGCCACTCACCACAAGAAGGACAAACCTCAGGAATTTCTCTATATCTATTATTTACTCTCATTTTCTCTCATTTTTTTTGTTTCTTTACTCGTATATTTCATTTTATCTCTTTTATCTTTAAAGAAGAAGCATCCCCTCCCATATAATGTATTGGGTGGTTCCATTTATTTTTTATTACTTTTATTTTTTATATTTTTTATATTTTTTATATTTTTTATATTTTTTTATTTTTAGTAGTTATAAGAGTGGGGATAGAAGTCAAAAAAAACACAAAAAAGCACAAGGAAACTAGTTATCTCTACCCATATGATAAAAAATTCTTTGGAAATCATTGATCAATTCATCTTCATACCAGGCAAATATTGCAGCCATCTCTTCGGAAGCAGTACAGGAATATTTCTATGATTATCATACATAATAACCTCCCTACTATTTATATCAATGCGTCTAGACAACCTGGCCACAGCATCTTGATTTTCACTCTCTGTATTTGGATCTTCTATGGTAAAATGGATGGGCCAATGATCCCTTTGCTTAAATACTTGGGCAGCAGGAAATGGAAAAGGTGGAATCTCTTCTCTTCTTGATTTATGGAAAGCCTGGTGTGGTAGGAACTTAGTGAAGAATGAGGAAGGGAAGTAGGAATGGTAGAAAGAGTTTGTTAAAACTTTCTAGGGGTACTTGGAATAAGGCGGCTTTGGAATCTTTTGGCAGGAGGCTCAGAAGGGAAAGTGCTGTATTGATGGCCAACTGGATTATTAACCACCTCAACTTCTTCACCATCCAATGAATCACTACCTTCAGTATCTGGATCCAGTGGGGAATAGGAAATTCTTCTTATTCTTTTCACTACACTTTCAGTATTGATCCTGGAAGTTGGGACTTCTGAGTTGGAGTAGATTGGCCTACCACCAACTGGGATGGATCCTCCCACATTGGTCTATCTTTCCACATCCCTCTGCCTAGAACCAGTCACTAATTCAAGGTATCAGCATCCAATTCAATAAAGAAATTCATTTCACTCACAATTGGAATATACTAAAGTATCATCAGGAGTTGGGCCCTCAGAAACTGGGAACTCTTTCCCCAAAAAGGCCCATCCTTTTTATTCCACAATTAACTTCTGATGTTGGACACCACTGACCCAAGATGACAACATGGCTTCTTCCCAACAAAACAGAAATGACACTTTGAAGATTTTGGGTTGAAATTCTGAAAGAAAGCTTTTCCCTTGGCAAAACATTAAGTACAAGCAGGATCAAGAACCTCAACTGCCTTTTAGCCAGGATCAAAGTTCCCAGAGGAAGCCATCAACCAAGGTGAAGCCAACAAACAGAGGATTCCAGAACCACAAAGAACAGATGGTCCCGGTGCAGAAGGGGAAGATTCAATGAGTTCAGTCAGTTTGGAACTCATGGCTAAAAAATTGTGCAGGCAGAAGAATTCAGTGCATCATAATAACACAATGGAATCATGAAGATTTCATCAATGAAGATGGCCCAGAAGCCAGTTATGGCCCTCAATTTGGGCCCCCAATCAATCACCCAAGACCTTCCCTGAAATATTGGGGAAGGTCAAATTCCATGGTCCTGGACCCTCTCAATGGGCCCAGGCCATGAGGGTGAAGTTATGGTCCCATGGACCCCCTGGATTCCCAGCATCCTGATCAACTTTGGCCTTGGGGGGCTCTAGTAACCCCCATGGACCATGGACTGTAGGACATGCCAAAGACCAAAAGGTCCACAAGGCCCCTCATCATCATTCCATCAAAAATGACCATGGTAATGGCCAGGACCCAAAATACTCAAGAGTGTTCAAAATGGCCAAAGAATCAATTTTTAGGCCAAAATTTCAAGGAGAATGGGGACAAGACCCCTTCTTGGATGATGCCAAAGGTCAATAAAGATGAAGAGGACCCAAGAGGACCAATTGCCCAGTCAATAATGGGTATATATGTTCATATCACCATTATTCATCATTTTCTGAGGTGAAGAGCTCTAAGACCTTAGTTTTGGGATATAACCCAAGGGTCATGTCTTTAAAGGAAGTTATTGACTGAAATTCAGAAGAAGAGTATAATTAAAAGGTTGGAGAGCTTACTAACGATTAAAAGAAGGGGAGAATACAGATAATCAAGGACAATGAAGAGAGGAGAGGATTTTCAGGATAATAGCCAAGAGGAAAAGAAAAAACAAAAGAAATCTTTTGGAAAGAATGTGGGGATGTTGTGATGCCACTCAACAGTGACAGGGTATTATGGTTCTCAGAAGCCCACCAGTCTCAAGAGGGGGATACTGTAATAACCACTAGTCAGGGGTAATGGTATTCAATATTACACCCACTCAAACACCTCAAATCAAAAATCCAATGTTTATATCAGTAATCAGTTTCAAAAATCTTCCTTGCCAAAACATGCATACAGTCTGGTTCATCAATACAGCCTTTCAACTTCTGTACAGGTTGGAATTACCCAATACAGCTTGGATACACCATCCTGACACTGTATGATCACTCAATACCACCACACATCTTATACAGATCCTGTAAAAGCTGTACAGGACCTGTATTGGCCAGATTCAATTCAATCATCAATCCTTCTCATGAAAATTCTCTGCCTGGATCAGGGCTGGTGATTCTCACATATACCAGCCCCTCTTTCTCTCCCCTGGGGACTTTCCCCCAGTTAATTAATTTAGTTGATTCATTATTTTATGAATATTCTTACTCTTATTTTTGGGTATTATATTTATTTGGTATTAAGTTATTCTTTGCATTTTCTATTGCCTGTTTAATATGAGGTGTGGTGGCCATATCCTTATCAACCCTCCTCTTTCTTTCTGACAGGTTTAAACAGTGGACTTGAACTTGTTTGTGGTTGGCTCTTTTATTTCTTACTGTTATTCTTGTTGCTGCTTTTCTTATATTAGTATTTCTTACCAATCTTACTCTCATTACATTCTTAAGTGTTTTGCTTTATCTTCTCCTTTGAGCCCTTTTCAGGGAGGCCCAGGCCCTCTTCACTCAGAAGAGCCACTGTGACAGATGTGTAGTTTTGGTGTAGCAACATGACACAGGCTCCAAGTTCTGACCAATAAGATTGATTTGTCATGTCAATTGGTAAGTATAGGTATGCACCTGGATATTATTCGAATTCTTACCAATCAGATGGTGTTATTCTTTTGATGAACTTTGGACCTGAATTCTGACCCATGAGATTAATTTATCACGTCAATTTGTCATTATAGTTATGTACCATGAGTTGATCTGATTTGCTACCAATGAAATGATTTTATGATATGTTTTGAATAGTTTTTGATTTGTATTTGAAAGGATTAGTCAGCTTCTGTGAGATGTTTGTCCATTTCTATTTCCAGATAGTGGATTAGGATAAACTAATTCTTTGTTTTTTTTTTCAAAAAATATTGTCAGTTTTTTTCCAAAAAGGATTTTACTCTTGTGTTTTGCTTTGTGTTTTATTCTTCTTGAAGCTTCCACAAAAAATAATTGTGAAATTTCCTTCAATGTGGCTTGAGCCAGATACATGACCAATCCAAAGGTGAACAGCTCCTCCTTGTCAACTGAGACAGAAAGGTTTTCTTTTTCTTTTTTAGTCCGGAAGTGTCACTGTGTCCATAGCAACAACCTCTTTTAACCTTTCTATTTATCTTCAAATATTGGATATATTGAATTCTATTTTTATTCATTTTTCTGGTACACTTAAGTCTGATACTAATGGTTAGGAATATCACAGCTTCAGTATTTGCATGTGAAGGGTAGGTATACTAGAAATGCATAAGGATTGGTATTTGAAGGGCCAGGAACCTGGGAGAGCGTAAGGATTTGCATTTGCAGTTCTGAGAGCCTAGACAAGCATAAAAATCTGTGTGGAGAGGGCCTGGAAGCTTGAAAAATGGAAGGATATGCATGTGAAGGGCCACAATCCTGGACAAGTGTAAGCAATTGTGTCTCAAGCGCACATATACTGGACAGGCATAGGTATTTGCATGTAAAGCATAGGTATACTAGAAATGTATAAGTATTTGTGTGTGAACAGCCCAGATCCTGGGAAAGAAAATGAACCCAACCCCCTGTGGGACCGCTATGCCCTTTTGTGTGACAATGAGGCATACAAACATCATGGGAGGTAATCCCCAATTTTTGGGATGACCAACTGGTCCCATTATTGACAACAAGTGAGAATAGCATCCATAACTTCAGTATACAATCATGCATGGTGGCATGCCACCGTACATGGGCCATTTCATCCTTTTTCATTTGGACCACCATATATCCCCAATTCCAAACCATCCAAGCCTGGTGTATATTGTACTCTGTAGTACCATTGCATTATTGTCCAATCACCCTCTAATTCCAACACACATCCAAATTCCCTTATTCTTCAAATTGAGATGAAGTTTTATTATCTCCCTGATCTGATAGCCTGCTCTCTTGCCAATTTCATCATTCCAGTGCCTTTTCCACCACATTGTTTTTGCTAACTTCCTTGAGAACTTAGCAGACAATCCCACTAGAGTTGTACTTTTGTTTTCCAGGGCTGGATCACTATAATGCAAGAATGTACTAATCCACCACACTACCTGAATGGGTCCTTAACATTCCAATAGATCAATCCAAAAATGGTCATTTGGGAAAATGAATTTTACCCCCAGTACAATGCTTGAACACATCTTTTTGAATTTTCCTGGTCCACTTATCAGCTTGGAAAAACCATCCCAAAGCATACAACAATGCATCCTTATCAACATGAGGTGAGTTTTGGAATCTTTCAATAGTGAAAGTGAGAGCACAAGCAAACTCAAACTACCCCTGATTTGTGGGATTCTTGGCTTCATAGTTGACTTGATCAAAGGAGGGGACCCCCAATGAATTGTTGTTGAAATCGGGTCTGTGAGATTCCTTTCCCAAAATAAGAATTGTGATAATTCATCCCATTTATTGACCTCAACCTCACTAATTGTTGCAAATGGTCTGAATTAAAAAAGCGCAATGAGTAATCCTGTCAAAGAGAAAATAGTCACACAGCCAAAGTGAATGTATTTGTTTTGAGTGAAATCCACAACTCTCCGAGTTTTGCTGGTGGATATATTTGCTGATACTGGAATTGATATTTGTGCTGTTGGTTGACTGGAGGAAAAAAACTTATTCCTTTGTGTTGTTTTGGCCTCATTTTTCTTTGGGATGTGCCACTACTCAGTTGGTGTTGAAGCAGAAAAATATCAGATACTTAACCCTACCATTAGAAGAGAGCCCATTTGGATCCTGAATGAACAGTGCCCAATGCCCAATGAGCTCCATTAGGCATGCATGCATGAGCTCCCTGTTGGAGCCCACATGGCATTAGCTCTATCTCAACTGACTAAAGACAATTTTCCTTCATGGGGCTCAATGAGGGTGCCACATGAATTCCAGCCCATGGATATATCAATATTCATATACCTTGAAAATATCTGAGCAACTCACAATTTCCTTCCTCCCCCAGATTTTTGCCCTGAGTTCCCTTTTACACCCCTTTTATTTTTTTTGAATAGCATGCTTTTCCAGGAAAATGAAATGAAACCAAAAGATTACTGACTGTTGTGTGGTTTATGAATTTCACCTATTTTTTTTGTTGGTGAAGGTTTTATCTTGCCCAGTAAAAAGAAATCATTACATGAGACTTTAGAAAATTGGTGGTCTCAAGTACCTGAACCAAATCTGCTGAAATGGATACTTCATTATTCAATTTGATAGTTTTTTGTGCCAATTCAATGAGTTTACAATCCAAAAATCTCAAATTTCTCAAACAAAGGCAAGTGGAACAGGCAGCCCATGGACATCTCTTAGTGCACAGGACCGGTCAGATGACTAATCCCACAATTCCATTTGAAAAGAATGGGCTAATTTGGCCCATGATGAGCAGGAGCTGAAAATATCAACTTCCCACAATGACCCTGTGTGTTCTAATTTCAGGCACAACTGCCCAATTGAGCCTGTGTCATGTTGGGGGAATTTCTATGGTGTAGGAAGGCATGTCTCCATACAATGTTCTTCATTTTTGACATTCATACTAAGGCATCAGGAGTAGGCTCAGTACTAAAAAACATTAATTTCATAAATAACTTTCTAAAATTAAATTACAATTCATTTGATGCAACACTAATTCAAAGGGGGTGAATCCTGGTGGTAAGCTTAGCAGACCTGGGTACAGTCAATGTGACCTCTTCATTTGAACCAAGACCACACTTCTCTACCCAGGCATCACAAAAGTCTAATACCAAGCATTGTGAAAATTCAAATGTAAAATGTAAAGTGGTGTTAAAAGCCTCAGATGAGAAGAAAATCTTATTCAGTAAATTACATATATAGTTATTAGTACATAGCCACACCATCTCTACTACCTTTTTACCATCTTAAAGTACCTTTGAAATTTAAATGAGTGATAAAATCCCTTTCACTGAGCTTGTCCTCATTTAATTGGAGCATACCATCAAACTTCCAACACCTGCTGCACAGAATGCAGCTAATATACCAGAGAAAATTTAATTTATTCCAAGATTCTTGTGAAATGAAAAAAGCTCTTCGATGGCCTCATTACTTTTCAAACCCATGAGGTTTCCTTTCATGCCATAGAATTTGACCCTTGTATCTGAAAATACCATGTTTTGGGCAATCATCAAGTGAATAACTGTATCCATTAGTTCCTCCATGTTCTTATGGGGCTTTGTTGATATCTCATTCTCAGCACTTCCACCTTCAGTTCTAAGTTGTGTTTAATGCTGCTTCATGTTACTAAAGCAGGAGGCAAGGTATTAAACTGCTCACTGATAAAGTCCAAGAGGATTGGTGGAATTTGATGTTGGTGCCAAATATGGTTTGGGTGCAATCACATCATATGAGACTAAACTAATGGATTCAAAAATAAAATTCACCCAAAAATTTTTAATTGGATTGGAGGGTTAAAGAAGGCTCTGAACCATTTTGAAGAAGAAATGTTGAGATTTTGGTATATTATCTGGAGGTATTGCCAATTCCTTCATCAATTTGAGATTCCAAATTTTATTATTAAAAAATGCTTTGGTTTCTGTTGCCTTCAAAAAATCTGACCCTATATATTGCAATGTATATCACTTGAGTCAACAGTCAAATTATAATGTATCATTCACAAAGATAAAAATTAACTGAAATCTCAAGCGCCTCAAGCCAGGAAGTCATTTTAAGCTCTTGGTTACTGATGAACTTAATACCAACAGGCAGGAATGTATTGGCATCATTTGTTGGTAAGCTTTACCATTGGTTTTTGTAAATACTATTAATATTATCAAGCCCTCTTTTCCATGATTCTTGAGCAATATTGGAATGATACTTCAAAATTTCTGCAAACTCCTCAATGCGTGATAAAAACACTCCTTGATCATTAGCGGAGGATGAAACTTTGGGCTCAGGTTCAGGAATTTTATCATTAATATCTTCTTTACCAGCTTTATCATGTTTAATTTTCTCCCTTTCTTGAAATGCTTGAATATTTTGAGGAGAGACGGGAGGGGTTTCATCAATTACTGAGGAGGGTTTCAGTATTCTGAGGCTCATAATGATTATGATCAAATTAAAAATTGATAATGTCATAACATTGATCCCAAGAATCTTTTGCAGCTTCAAAGGTGCGGCATCTTGTGTTGTTCTTTTAGGTGGCATTTACATTTGGTCTTTTTCCTAAACCTTTGCCTGGAACTCAAATGACCACTTGCGATCCTTCAGGTAGAGATTCTCCCACCTCCACACCTGTCCTTATATGGTAAGCAGCTCTTTTTATCAATTTTGTATCCAATTAGTAATGGACTTACGGTTCAAATCCATCTTAAGGAGGCTCATTGCTTCACCAATCTTTTGACATACATAATCCAGAATTTTACTATCATTTTTAATTTTCTCCAGCCTGGGTATTTTTTGAGAAATGTTTGAGGAAAATTGTTGCTTCAATATAATTTCAACCTTGCCACTGAAAAGTATATCATCTTTCCCAGCATCTTTGGTTGGTGTGAGCCTTAGAAGTATTTTGATATACCCAAAATACCACAAAAAATGAAAAATTATACAATTATAAATGAAGTAAGTTTATTTATACTATTGATAAAAAAATAAGAATAAAAATATAAAATTCATATAAGAAATTATAATTTTGATTATCCTTTAAAATAAATATTACTTGGGAATTTAAAATTGTGAAAGCACATTTTTACTTGAAAAAATTGAATAAAAATAAATTCTCAACAAAAACAGTAAAAGTCAAATATTTTTGGAAAAAAGTTGAATAAAATTATTATAACTTTTTATCTAAAAATAAGAATATGATAATTATTTCACTATTGGACTCTTTATTAAAAATATGGTAGGGTCACCTCTGAGTAAAAGTTCCGTAACTCAACTATAAATAAGCTTATTTAAGTTTTTAGTATCTTCTGTACAAAAGTTGAAAATCCTCAAAATTTTGATTTAATTCACATAACATGTGGTGTTAAAAATCAATTTTTGTGTTATATTGAGGTGTTGTGTATAGTTTAGAAGTTATGAGAAATTGAATTATTTTCAATTGAAATGTCAAAATGTGAAGGTGTATTACATAATTGAACTTTCAATTACAAATGAGCTATCAAATATTACAGCCGTGTACTGTCACAGCTGAATTGAATTACATATGTAAATTACAAGTATAATACATGATGAGGAATTAAAGAAAAAATAAATTGGAAAGATTGATTCTGGGGGGGAAAGGAATCTTGGCTCAAAGGGGGAGCCAGACCCCCCAATTCCTTGCTGAAAGGCGTAAGATGTAAAAATCTTTGAAAATTTTCCTCACTTTTGGCCTGATATTGAGTCATAGGGTCTGTGTCTCAATTGATAAAAAGGTTTTGATACCAACCAGAGCAGTTTCAACTGTTGCTAAGAGGGTAAAACTACCCTTAAGATGAAAAAATAAAAGTAAAAACAGTTTAGACTAGTTTTTGACATCTCTTACACACATTATGATGTGTTTTGAAGGCTTAAAACCAGGTATTACTATAGAAATAGCTTATTTAAGGGTCCAAAATGGCTAAAACCAGCCCTTTTTTGGTCCAGAACAGGTTTCAATGATGCCCTAATTGGCTTTTCCGTTTTCAGAGCGTTTTTTACGACTGAAAGGAGTAATTTCTACCTTTGGAGTAAGAAAATTGGTGGCTATAAAAGAATGTCTTCTTTGCCCCACTTTTCTCTTCATGTTAGAATCTTTTCCTTTTATAGTTAGTTTAAACACTGTTGAACCAATAAATAAAAGAATCAAACCCCCTTTTTCTTATCCTGAAATTTTTTTCAACCCCTTGAAAAAATCATTAAAATAATTGTTTGTAACTTTTATAATCATTTTTATCCTCGTACCACCCCATAAGTGTTGTAAAGCTTCATTCATCACTGTCAAATTTGTAACTTTGTTCCCAAATTCACTCTGGCCACTTTTGCGTGTGTTTGCTATTTAATATTCTTTTTAGAGACTCTGTTCTTATACTAATTTCTTTTGGTCCTTTTCCCAATTAATTCCAATTGAAATTGCTTTTGAAGCGATTTCTTTTGTAACCTTAAATATCTCATGTGGTGTATTTTTGTATATATTTTTATTGTTGGTAAAGCCATAAATGTTTATAATATTATTGTTTTACTGTTATTATAGCTCAGATTAATCAATGAGAACCAATTTCTTCAGAATTACTCAATTTGCACCTTAGTAATACTCTCCAAAAAGCTAAGAATTTGGCTAATAGTATGTTTTTTGACATGAAATCACTATCTTAAGATTTTTTAATTATAATTATGCCTTCAAACAGATCAGGAGCTAGGTATAACCCCTCAAGCAGCTCCTAAAAAGCTTATAGATGTGATTATGGCAGAAGCAAATCAGTTACAGAAGATCAAAGCTCAGTGAATGAATTCTAAACTGACAAATTATGCCATTCTGAAGCTGATAATACTTTTTCACCTTCAAACAGAGCTGACACTGCCACAAGAAGCCTCAGTGGACATATAAAAAGACATCCAGAAGGCCTACAACAAAGCATTGCAGCACAAAGACTACCAGATCCTTGCAGATCTGTGGAAAAACTGCATGAACTCTTACCTGACTGTGAGGAAATTTCTGGGCCATCCCAACACTTTCAAGTTACTCAATGGATGGCATCCATTGATAGAAAAGTAAAGCATGATGCTTTATACAGACTAATGGAGGAAAAACAACCCACCACCACCCAAGAAAGTTCCAAAAATAGCCCTATCAGCCAGAAGAAGCAATTCCAATGTGAAAAAGCAACCACAAACTCAGAACAAGGGAAAAGGCAAGCCAACAGCCACAAAACCTTACAGCCAGGGCTACAGAATCCCAAAGACTCAGAAGGATGCAATGGAAAATGTACTTCAGATGGCCAGAACAATGATGGAATTAAATAAGAAGGAGGAAGCCAGACTAAAATATCAGAAATGATTTCTGATATTCTAGATGGCATTCCAAAATTGTACATAGCTATAAATGATGCAAAGAGTCATATTTATGATAAAAATTCATCACTTTGTACCACTCTTAAAACAAATAGTTTAAGTCTGAGCCAAATAAATGAGACACTTATGTGTTTTGAATTTTTTTTAAGAAAATTAAGACTTCTAATAATGACAATTCATTTGGAAATAGGTTAAATGAACAATCTGCCATTATTAAAAAACTAATGGGCAAATATTCTAAATTCAAGCTTGATGACATAATCGAAAAAACAATACAACCAACAATAAATATTATCAAAGAGGATAATCAGAAAGTCCTTGATGATATCTCAAGATCATTGACACAAGTAAATCATTTACAATCTCCTTGAAAAAGTGGTTGGACACCTCACAACAAGAAGTATAAAAATCAACAACAAAGTTGAATCAAGTCATTTCTGATAATACTAGAAAGACAGAATTAGGGAAAGAATCAACACATAAGGAAGATATGTATAAAATTGAAGTAATAAATTTAACAAAAAGCTTCCAACATGATCTCAGAAATTCTCAAAGTTGTAGCAACAGTAAAATGAATTATATTGAAAAATTACTGCACAACTTAAAACAAATGTCTACACATCTGAATCAAAATGAGAGTAAAATAATTTCAAACCAAAAATTATCGGATTTAGAAAATTCACAACTAAGGAATGAATTTTCCACCTCTTTCCATACCTTGGACCAATCAATTGGCCAAGCACTGTTGAAAGAAGTACCAAAACTTAAGGAATGGCCTCACTTCAGTGGTGAAGGAGAGTATGACCATATGGAATTCATCAGGGGTATTGAAATTATTAAAAAAGATTTTGAATTACCAGATATATTAGTAACAGACATACTTAAAACCTTTTTTACCACATCAGTGCACAGATGGTATATCAAATTAAGACAAGCACATGGACATCAAAGTTGGACTTGGTGGAAAACCCAAATAATTAACATATGAGACAAGGATTCTTGGAGATCAAATGTGGAAGCAGCCTTTGAATCTTCCAAATTTAATTTTGACAAAGATAGAGCTTTACCATGGTTTTTCCAACAAAAAGACAGATTAACAGTGTTATATCCTGACATTTCAGAATTTATCATTCACAGAAAAATTCCCAGACAATGCGGAGATGATTTAGAGACCACTGTTAAAGGTAGGACTACTGAGCAATATTCAGCAAAAGACATTATTAATATATTAGAAGAAGTAACCACCAGAACCAAAATTGGTTCTAGTAGGGTGAATCTCAAAACAAGATTTAATACACCTTGGAAAGATTCTGTGGACAAAAATCCCAAAATAAATCTAATCATATAGATTATAATTGTGTAGATGAAATCAGAAAGTGCCATATTTTCCAAAGAACCACACACTTAGCTAATGCATGTCCCAGAAAGGGAAAAATCAATGAATTTGACATTGAAAAGGAACCTGATGTTGAAATGGAAGATGTAATTAGAGATAATTCAGATGATAGATCATAACTATTCTCTGAATCTTCAAAAGATATAGAAACTTTTAATGTAACATGTAACCTCATGGAATCTTATTCCCACTTGCCACAATTAAGTGATGGTAAACTTTATTTGTTAAAAAGTTCAAGATGCACAACTTATGAAAAACAAAACAAAGAGAGGTAAAGGTTATACAAATGGTAATTCCTGTATAACAGAAGTGGTAATTAACAATGAGCCAACTAACATCTTACTTGACCAAGGAGCCTATGGCTCTTGTATTGGAAAATCTTTTCTTAAAAAGTGTGTACCAAATTTTGAAGATCAATTAGCTCCAATTGATGGCATGGAACTAAACAGTGCAAGTAATAACAGGAAAACATTTGGCATATTTGAAACTACTGTCACATTTTCACATATCAATGAAAATTTAAGAATAACTGAGGAAAGTTTCATTATGGAAGCCTGCTCTAGTACCCATTATATCCAAAAATGATTACTTTATCATGTATGGAATAGATTCACACAACAATAAAGACAAAGACCTTAAACTTGGCACCAATAAGTGTCAAAAATGTGCCATTTTACCATTTAAAAGACAAATTACAGTAAGAAAGGTATCACCAGTCAGCTTAGTGTTAAAGAAATTCAAGTCTGAACAGTTAAATGAAGCTGAAATAAGTCTTCATCTCACTGATAAACAAGAAAGTGAACCTTCTGTCCTTTTATTTGACCACAAAGAATCCTTTGCATCAGAAAAAGAACCTTCCAGGGAAGTTGTGGGACATCAAGTTGACATTATTCTTAATATTGAAAGACCTTATCCACCACTCTCAAGAAGGCCTGAATATCCAGAAAGCCCAAAATATAAAGAAGCTCTGGAGCTTTCTATTAAAGAACTTCTAGAACTTGGTGTAATAAGGAAAATCGGCCACAATGTGTAACAACCACTAGTCAGGGGTAAGGGTATTCAATCTTAAACTGACTCAAACATCTCAAATAAGACATTCACTGTGTGTATCAGTAATCAGTTTCAAAAATCTTCCTTGTTGAAGCATGCATACAGTCTGGTTCAGAAATACAGCCTGTCAAGTTCTGTACAGGTTGGAATTACCCAATACAGTTTGGATACACCATCCTGAAACTGTATGGTCACTCAATACCACCACACCTCTTGTACAGAACATGTACAAGCTATACAGGACCTGTATTGGCCAGATTCAATTCAATCATCAATCCTCTCATGGAAACTCTCTGTCTGGATCAGGGCTGGCAATTCTCACATATACCAGCCCCTCTTTCTCCCCCTGGGGATTTTTTCCCAGTTAATTAATTTAGTTGCTTTATTATGTTATGAATATTCTTATCCTTATATTTGGGTATTATATTCATTAATCTTAATTTGGTCTTTTCATTTCTTTCTTGGCCTGTACAGTATGTGCTGTGGGGCCATATCCTTATTAACCATTCTCTTTCTTTCTGACAGGTTGAAACAGTGGACTTGGACTTGTTTGTGGTTGGCTCTTTTATTTTCTTACCTTCGTTATTTTGTTGCTGCTTCCTTATATTTATTTCATTAGTAACTTCATCTTATTACACTCTTAAGTGTATTCCCATTTTACCATATCTTGAGCCGTCTATAAGTAAGTCCCAGTTTACTAAGTTCCAGGCCCTCTTCACTTAGAAGAGCCCTTGTGACATTAAATTAATTAGCTAATATTTGCTTCTTTATTTTCATTCATTTATATTAATTTCTCTCATTCTTCAATTATGACTCTTTTATTATTTTATGACTCTTCATGATTATGATTTCTCTCTCATCAATTTTCATCTCATTCATTTTATTGAAATGAAAATTGATTCTTCTAATTTTTTAATCATTTCTGAAAATATCAATTTCATTCTAAATTTCAAATAAAATACAAATTCTCTTTTTTTGCTTATTCAGGCTTTATGAGGATTTTATTGATCGGGACTCATTTTGGTTATTGATTAAGAAATTCAGGATTCTGTTTAGATTGGGTCAATCGACTGGATTGGAATTCCTCAAGATAACTGATTTATCTCAAAGAATTGATTTGATTAATCAAGATGTTGAGCTTCTTCCTGAAGATATTGATTTAATGATTGAGTCCTTAAGACATTGATTGATTATTAATTATTTAATTCTTCAAGATTTTATTGATATTTTATTTGAATTGACTTTTGATATTGACTGAATTGATTGATTGATTGATAGAATTTGATTTCACCTTAAGACTTTTGATTGATTTGTCAAGATTCATGAAGAATTTTATCAATATTGATTTGGCCAAGCTTTGATTCCCAATTTTCAAGTAAAATCAAGTTATCTTCTTATTCCTTAATAATGCTAGCTCAGCATAGCCCCCAGCCAAGAATACAAGTTCCCAAATACATCAAGCTGTTTTCACTCCTACAGAAAGGCTCCTCTTGACCTCACACCATCAGATCATTGCCTGAGTGAAAATTTGGACAGAGGACCACCAATGTCAGCCTGTGACTCAAAGCAAGAGCACAAGCATGACAGCCAAAATACCATAAATCAATGGTGTAACCAAGATACCACCAAAACATGGAGCTGAGCCATATTAGCTAAAAAGGTATCAAAGGAAAGAGGAAACTAACCCCTTTCTGAATATATAAGTCCCATCACCATAGGACAAAGAGAAACAAAGTTATTCCTTCCCAAAAATGTTGCTGAGCATACACCTTAATTTTCACCTCTCATCTAAAATCCAGAAGAAGACGTTTAACCCCATTAAATGGGCATTCAAAATGAAGCTCTAAGCCAGGGCTATTCAATGGTACTGAACAAACTGAGCTAGCACCAGTATTACTTGAGTTATGGCCAAATTCAGGCCAAATAAGGGTGAACAAAACATTCACCTCCCATCTAACTTTTGCAGTTTTAGTGTGAGATACGTAAAGTGGGGTCTTTTTGGAAAGAGCACAATCAGGGCTATCTGATGGTGTCATCCATTTCCCCATATCTCAACTAGAACAAAAGCTATGGGGCAAATAAGCTCAATCAAGCTTTTTGCCCAAACCACACAAATGAACAAAAACCTTGTACATGAGATAACTTTGCCATATTTAATAATACACATATCAAATGAGGTACAATTGTGTAGAGCACATATAGGCATACAAACCGAACCAATTTTGATATTTATATCTCAAGAATTGACAAAGTTATGGCTGTTTTAAGGTCAGATTCCCACCTGCTGACATATACAACCTTACCATGGGATAATGCCCCATAATCATGAATATGAGGTGCAAAATAGACAAAGGAGCTTGTTTTTACTTTAATACCTCATATGTCAGCAAATACTGGGGTCCCATACAGTTTCTGTACAGCATTCTACGCATCATACACCTCAGAATCAGGCTGTGAGGTCCCCAGATGAAAAATTTCACCCTGTGTTGGTGAAAACCGCCCAGATGGGGTTTCAAAACCATATCTGAGCCCAATACAGGCTATACAGGTCCTTGAAAACCACAAGCCTGTCCCAGAGAGTGAAAGAATCTTCACTTCCTCTACATGGAAGGGTCTAGCACCCTTTCAACCCCATTTCAGGATAAAAGGAGGCTTTTCACAGCCAGAATTGCTTGCCTCATCCTGCTCTTAAATTCCTACATAGTACAACTGTCAAAAAAAGCTATAATCTTGGAAATTAGCCAGGTATAATTATAATTCTAATTATTGTAGACTTTATTATTTTAACCCAACAGGTAAAGCTGCACCCAGGGCTTTCAATAGCGCTCACCACCACTATTCCACAATAGCAAAGCCCTCTTATTTTTATTATAAACCCATATCATCAACAAATACTTTTATTTTTAACCTTTATCACTGTGTCACAGTCATAGTTAGAGTTGTAAATAGTCTAATTACAGCTTTATCATAGACTTAGCCTGACAACCAATGGAAGGAGCAGCACCCTTCAGAAAAGGAGGTGTGAAGTCAAGAAGATCAAGATCATCCTCTGGCTTGTTGGGTGGTTATCCAAGCATTTCCCAGGGGACTATAAGTAGATTGGGGAAAGCTTAAAATGAAGAGGGGAAGGGGTCTGAGGAAACTGAAGTGGCAGCTGCCTCTTTGGCTTCTGAACCTCAAGATCTAGCCCATCCTAATCAAACTCTTGTCTCTCAAGCTGAACCAAATTTCCTCAAGATGATGGAGCAAATGGATCAATTCAGGGGAGAAATCACTCAAGCAGTACCTCCCAGTGACAATTACAAATCCCATGCATTCAAGCCTCCATCAATGAAGGGACCCAATTCTTTTCATGGTTATCAAGCCCATAAATTGAGAGGATTTATCCAATCCTTTCAATTGATATTTCATAATGATCCAGAAAATTGCTTCTTTAACAGGAAGAAAGGTCTTTACAAAACTTCTTTTCTCACTGGTAGTGCTTGCAAATGGACTTAACCCTATCTTTCAAATATTTCTGATGAAGATCCCTCCTATCTCCTTAATAATTGGAAATATTTTGTAACCCATTTGTTCACTCTGCTTGGTGACCTCAATTGAGTCAGGAAAGCTGAACAAGGGTTGGAAAATTTGAGGATGAAGGAAAGTGGTCATGTTGCCTTGTACATTTCTTATTTCAGAAGTTGAATTTCAAGTATTGGATACTGGGCCAAAAAGGAATATATTCATGTTTTCAGAAGAGGATTGGAATAAAGATTAATGGATCAGTAGGCTTCTCACCCTGGAACCTTTGATACACATCAAGAACTCATGGATATCACCTTAGAATTAGATACCAGATATCATGAGAGCCAGAATGAAAACAGTGGCAATCGAGAAAAGAAGCCTCCTGTCACTGGATCCAATCCCTCAAGGCCTCCTCAAGGCTCATCTTCATAAAGGCCTCACCATAAGAAGAATAATAAGTGCAAGCAATCTCAAGATTCAAAGGACAATTCACATTCTACACTCCTCAATAAGGACAATAAATTAATTGGTTTTGAAAAGGAGAGGAGGATCAAAGAAGGCTGATGTACTTATTGTGATGGAAAAAACCAATTTAAAAATGATTCAAGAGACCTCAGAAGAATCCTGGATGATCAAGAGGCTTCCCTAGCAAGTAGGGAAAATCATGAGTGGGGATCATGGTTTGTTCAATGGTTCTCACTTATTTCCTTCAAGAGCACAATTGTGCACTATGAATACTAGTTTCAACAAATATTTAGAATTTATTATTTTTTCATCTGTTTCTGACATTTTTTATAGTACTCTCATTGATTCTGGTGCTACAACATATTTTATTGCAAAGAATTTTGTTCTTAAGTACTCATTGGCTATGTCAGGGCTCCCTGAAAAGATTTCTCTTTTCATTCTGAATTCAAATGAATCCCTGCCCTCGTTCATCACCCATTATACCAAGGGGGTACTTGACTTGCCTTCCTTCCCAATCTTTGAATGGGAGGTCTTTATCGTAGATTAACCCAAGGGAGAAGGCCTAATATTGAAATATGACTTCCTCTACCATTTCAATGCCATTATTGATTGTAAAAATGGGTTGATCACCTATGATTCTAGTCATAAGGACTCTATTAGTATTAAGCATTCTACTAGTAGGGACTTGGCCACTGCTGTCAACATTGTTTCTCTGGTTGGTGAACTTAAGACACCTTCCCTTCCTTCTTCTATCCATATACCTTCCATCATGCCATCTCAGTCATTACTTCTATCAAGATATGAAGTCTTTAAACATATAAAAGATGTTGGAGAAGATGTTGCTATATCCTCAATTCATCTCTTTCAAGGGGATATGGACCTTCCTACTTTATCTTTTAATTCCTCCCTGGAAGTGGAATGGGATGAGGAGGAAGAGCCAGAAGAAATTGAAACTGTGTTGAAGGTATTCCCTCCTGTTTAGCACCATAACATGAATTTATTGTCCAAGGTGAAGGCAGAGAAACTGTCACGATTCTGTCTGCCAGACCTCAGCAAAGGGAACTCTTGCCAAAAAGGCTATTAAACAGGTTGAAAGACCGATTAATACTGGCAAGTGGTAGATCACATTCCACCATGTGACAGTACCCCCGGGTTTAGGGCACTGCATCCCAAAGTGCATGTAACTGATGGTATTACCCATGTCATCCTCATGGAGTTACATTAGTCACAACAGGAGCCTACAAGGAACCCCCAAGGGGCAGAACCCTTGTACGCCAATGGAGCGGAAAACACAGCAATTTCGGGTTGTTTGATTGAGACCTCCTCTTGTCTCCAACTGGAATCAAACCCATGACATTGGTAACCGGTTTATTGTCACGATGCTGTCTGCCAGACCTCAGCAAAGGGAACTCTTGCCAAAAAAGCTATTAAACTGGTTGAAAGACCGTTTAATACTGGCAAGTTGTCGATCACATTCCACCATGTGACAGAAACTTACTCTACACCCCACCTGTGATCATCATATTGAACTGGAGTATCTGCTACCTCCACTTGGTGTTATGGACTGTTTATCAAATCAATATTCAGAAGCACTATGAGCCTACATTTCAGAGAATGTAGAGAAAGGTTCAATAAGGCCAAGCTCCTCTTCAAAAGTAGAAAATGAACTTTTTGTTAAGAAAAAGGATGGTGGCCTTCATTTGTGTGTTGACTACCACAAACTCAATGCTGACACTAGGCAGAGCAGGTATCCTCTTCCTCTTATGAACCAGAGTCTCACCCTATTGGAAGGTTCCACTATCTTATCCAATATAGATCTGCATAGTGCATATAATCTTCTGAGAATCAAGGAGGGGGATGAGAACTTAGCTGACTTTACAACCAACTATGGTAGTTATGAGTTTCTGGTTATGCCATTTGGTCTTACCAATTCTGCTGCTTCTTTCCAAAATCTTGTGAATGATATGTTTGCAGATTTCTTGGATATTTTTGTTGTAGTTTATCTAGATGATATTGTGGGCTTTCCTAGTTCTGAGAAGGAACAGGTAAAACATGTGGCCTCTGTTCTCCAAATACTGAGGGATAATAATTTGTTAGCCAAAGCCTCAAAGTGTGTGTTCCATTCCTCCAGTGTGGAATGCTTGGACTATGTTATTTTAAGTGATGGCCTCAAGATGGATTCCTCAAACGTTCAGCAAATCCTCAATCGGCCACCGCCCAAGAAAATCAAAGATCTGCAATATTTTCTTAGCTTTTCCGATTTCTCTTGTTGTTTCATCAAAGATTACTCTAAAAGAATTACTTCTTTCACTTGTCTCCTCAAAAAAGACTCTCCTTTTATCATTAATGAGGAAGATGTTAGTGAGTTTCAAATAATCAAAGAATCCTTCAGCACTGCTCCTATCCTTTACTATTTTAATCCTTATCTACCAACTATTGTAGAGAGTGATGCTTCTAATTATTCCTTGGGCACTGTACTGAGTCAGGTGAATGACTCAGGAAATAATCCCATTGCATTTGATAGTCACAAAACTTTCTGCGCGGAGCTGAACCATGATATCCATGACAAGGAGCTCCTTGGCATAGTTTGGGCTCTCAAGTGCTGGAGGGCTTTTCGTCTTTCTCTTTCCAATCCTGTTGAGGTTTTTATAGACCACTCTTCACTTCAGTATTTCATGTCTTCCAAAGGTCTTACTAGTTGTCAGGTCCGTTGGGAGAAATTTCTTTCTGAGTTCCATTTCACTATCACTTACCACCCAGGCAGGCTGGCCACTTTACCAGATGCCTTTTCAAATTCGGATGACATGTACCCAGAGAGGGGGGTGGACTTCATCAGCAAGAATCCTCAAAATTTTCATCAAGTAATCAATAAAGATTGAATTCAAGAGTGAAGATTGTTTTCAATCAAGGTTAAGATATTCTCAGACTTAGTTGACCAGATTCAAAAAGAAGTATGTTAACAAAGAGACCACAAGGAAGTACTCAAGCAACTAGGGAGAGGTGAATCAGTCTCAGATTATTCTCTTGAACCTCAAGAGAAGTTATTGTTATTCAAAGATAGAGTGGTAATCCAAGGAAATGAAAAAACCATCATGAATCACCATTGGCTGGCCATCCTGTCCAGGGGAAGACCCCCAAGCTCATCAAGAGGGATTTTGATTGGGTTGGCATGAATCAATTCATGAAGGACTATGTGTCCTCATGTCAGCAATGTTCAAGAAACACAAAAATTCATCATAAGAAGTTTTGATTACTCAAACCTCTTCAAATTCCATCTTGTCCTTAGAGCTCCTTATCAATGGAATATATTACTCAATTGTCCTTGTAAAACAACTTTAATTCAATTTTAGTAGTTGTGGAAAGGTTCTCCAAAATGGCAGTCTTCATTCCAGCTCATGGAGCAATTAAATCCCTGGAATTGGCTCAAATCTTCATTAGCCATGTCTTTTCCAAACATTTTCCTCAGCCATTAGTGGTAGTGATAGAGGATCTTCATTTTTTCCATCATTTTGGACCAATTTATGTCAGAAGCTCATGATATTGAGAGATCTTTCAACTTCTTTCAACCTCAAACCAATTGACAGACAGAAAGGGTAAATCAAATTCTAAAAAAGTAGCTTCAGATGTATGTAAGCTACCATGAAGATGACTGGAACACCTGGCTCCCTCTGGCTGAACTTGCCTACAACAATGCAGAACACTTGTCAGCCTGTGACTCAAAACCAGAGCACAAGCATGACAGCCAAATACCATAAACCAATGGTAAAGCCAAGATACCACCAAAACATGGATCTGAGCCAAATTATCTTAAAAGATATCAAAAGAAAGAGGAAACTAACCTCTTCCCAAATGTAAAAGTCCCATAATTATAGGACAAAGAATAACAAAGTTATTCCTGCTCAAAATAGTTGCTGAGCATAGACCTTAATTTTCACCTCTCATCTGAAATACAGAGTAAGAGGCTTAAGCCCATGAAATTGCTATTTAAAATGAGACTCTAAGTCAGGGCTATCCAATGGTACAAGTCCAACTGAGCTAGCCCCAGTATTGCAGAAGTTATGGCCAAATTTAGGCCAAATAAGGGTGAATAAAATATTCAACTCTCATCTACCTTCTACAGTTTTAGTGTTAGATACCTATCGTGGGGTCCTTTTGGAAAGAGCAAAATCAGGGCTATCTTATTGTGCTATTCATTTCCCCACATCCCATCTAGAAAAAAAGCTATAAGGCAATCAAGCTCAATTCAGCTTTTTGCCTAAAACACACATATGTACACAAGTATTGTACATGGCATAGCTTTTCCATCTTTAATGATAACCATATAAAATGAGGTATAATTGTGTAGAACACATAAAGGGCTACACATCAAACCAATCTTGAGGTTGATATCTCAAAAACTGACAAAGGTATGGCTGTTTTAAGGTGAAAATTGCACAGTTTGGCCAGTACAGCCTTACCATGGGATAATATCCCATAACTATGATTATGAGGTGTGAAACAGACAAAAAAGCTTGTTTTTATTTGAAACCTTATAGTTCATTCAATACTGGGGTCCCATACAGGTTCTGTACAGCATTCTAGGTGTCATACACATCAGAATCAGGCTATGTGGTCCCCAGATGAAAATTTTCACTTTTCATTGGTGAATACTGCCCAGATGTGGTTTCAAAACCACATCTGAGCCCAATACAGGCTATACAGGCATTTTGCAAACCACAAGCCTGTCCTAGAGAATGAAAAATCTTCACTTCCTCTGCGTGAAAAGTTCTAGCAGCCTTTTCACCCCATTTCAGGATAAAAGGAGGCCTTCTTACTGCTAGAAAAGGAATCCCCATCCTGCTCTTGGATTCCTATGTAGTACAAATGTAAAAAACAGTTTTACTCTTGGGAAAAGACCAGGATATACTTTAAAATTAAGTATTGTAGCTCTTATTATAGTAACCCAACTGGTAAGACTCCACCCAAGGCTTTCAGGAATGCTCACCACCACTATTATACAATAGTAAAGCCCTCATTATTTTAAATCAAACTCTTTGAAACTATTTTCACCGTGTCACAGTCATAGGTAAAGCTTGTAAAAACTATTATACACCTTTATCATAGACTCAGCCTGATATTTTGGGGGCCTGGCCATGTTTTTTTAACTTTTTTGGACATAATAAGTGAATTTTTCTCTTATTTTCTTTATCTGACAATTTTTTGTATCTTTTTTAGACCTGAGCCTTTGATAAATATGTATATAATATATATCTTATATATATTTTTACAGTGGTATATGTCATATACCACCATTGTTTATCTTTTTTAACCATATTGTTGCGTGGTTGATTAGAATTTAATCACTACAAGACTGTTATTTTTGGCATGTTTTACATATAAAATCATTTTAAGCCATTTATAAAGTCCTTTTTTAATTAAATAAGGACACAACTTATTGTAAAAGCAACAGTTGATGTGTGGTTAGGTGTATTGTTAATTCAATTACCCTGCTACATACCACTTTTTATCAGATATTACTTGCTAATTAAAAGCTGATATGTGAGATACTGGATTACAAACAGTGTACCAGATATCTGTAAGCTGTATTTCTGACAGGGAGTTGTTAATTCAATGACACTGTCATTATACAAGGACATATTATAGTAACATACCAGCCCAGAGGCAATTCTTAGACGTGCAAACAGCATTTCAAGAAGTCTTAACTGACATTAGTCCCTCTTTTCCTGTTTGATTAAGTGGATGAAAACTACATACAACTTGAGACCAAGTCACAGGACAACACACCAGTGACACCCTCAGAACCAGAGGGCAGCAAGGGAAAGGGAAAGAGGGACAGTGAAGGCCTGATTACAGCAAAAAGGTGGACACCCATTGCCACTCAGAGGAATAGAAAACCACAAAACTCTGCTTCAATACAATGTAAACCAACATTAACCACTTGTGCAGGGAAGATTACCATAATTAACCCAGTTGTAACCTCTAAAGGTAAATTTCCAAAATAAGTAGACAACAGATTTGTACAAGGCACAGTCAAAGGTAAATACCCTAAGATTACAAAGTTTTTCAATGCTTGAAGACACTGATATGTCACCTGTACACCTCAGAAACCTTGGCTTGCAAAGGAGCTAGCCAGAGGACAGAGCAGGCTTGTCCAGAACAGAAAACCTGGAAGAGGACACCTTGGAAACAGTGGTGGATGGCAAGACACTGAGGGAAATCATACCCACTGTGCCATTGACTTTCCAATTCAATAGGAACCTCGAAACAAAGGACTGGAAAGATATGGATCAAGTTTTTCAGCTCCACCAACTCCTCAAACATTGATTTCAATGGAGCATGGACATCAAGAGGTTCAACCTGGCATCCACTGGGCAGAACTTGGAGCAAGTTTCCAGAAGATATATCTCAAAGAGATAGACTTCAGAGACCTTATGGTAATCACAAAAGTTTGGAATTCCACAAGGCAATTCAGACTCCTGGAGGTGAGGGAAAACAGGATAAGGGAGAATCAAGCCAATATCCAAGCTATAGAAGAACAGCTGACCCAGACAGGGCATACTCAGATTCCTTCAGGCTCACAAGGAGAACACCAAATCAGCTGTCCAGTGGCTTCACACATTTCAGAAATCAACAGATCAGTGTCCAAGAGTCACCATTCTTCACAATACCAGGAATATTCCAGGAGAAGACAAGGATACAAGGGCAAAAACAAGACCACCTTCATCCAGAGGAAGAGAGAGTCAGACTCAATGATCCAGAAGCTGTTAGATTTGGTTGAAGAAGTGCACAAAAACCAGAAGTAGTTGTAAATGACTCTAGAATCAGTACTCATATTAATAGAAATATTATCCCCACTCAGATTGAAAATAGTATTGTCACACCTGAGAGTAACCTAAACAGTGATGCACTGTGGTTACAAATTTCCCAATATGCTGAGCAAACTCAAAACCAGTTTGCATAACTTGAAGCAAGCAATTAGAGGATGAAAATATTGACAGCCTCCATGAACAAAATTATTAAAAAGCTTCAAAAAGGACATGCTCAATTGAGAAGAGCCTCTGAAGAAACCAACAAAAGTCTGAATCTAGTCTTTGAAGAACAACATCACAGCAAAAGGGACAGGGATTGTCTGGATCAAGACATAAACAAACTGTTTAATGTCTACAATAGCATGAAGCCCCAACCACAAGGCCATGTTATGGATAATCTATATCACCAAGATGACATTGAACCAGATGCCATGTTGATGAATAACACAAGATCTGCATTACAATACCAGGATTGAGATAATATGTATTATTCAGGGAAGGAAGCCTTGAAACAGCTTTTTGAGGCCTCAAGCTGGCCCAAATTCTGTAAAACTGGAGAATATGATCATACGGAGCTCATTGACTATATTTATGGACTTTTCATTCATGTATCAAGTATACCAGACTACTGGATTACTGCTGGACTTAATACAGCATTCAAAGGACATGCTAGTATATGGTACACAGAAATGAAAGAAATACATGGCAGAAGAAACTGGCCACAATTTCACTCTAGATGACATTGCAAACACCTTACAAGATGTAAGGAAAAGAACTAATATAGGGAAATACACCCCATATAAAAGCAGTAGTTTCAAAGGGAAACAACCTCTCAGGGTGGAGTTCAAAGACAAACCCAGAGAAAAGGTGGCAGTAATAGCAAAGAATCAAAATTATTGTCACAACTGTGGTTCAAAAGACCACCATGCCAACAACTGTCCAAAGGAAAAGAAAAAGGTCTATGCCATGAAGAAAGTCCCAGAGGAGGAATCCACAACAGAGGATTCTGAATCAGACTCTATGGGTGATGCCCACAGACAAACGTCTGATGAGGACCAAGACCCAACAAAAGAATTCCTCATGGAATACCAAGAGGAAACACCACTAGAAATCCAGGACATACAGTTGGAAGCATGCCTACCACAAGACACTTCCAACAAAAACTTATGCAAACACACACAAGATGCACAAACATTCCTCGTCACACCAACCAAAGGAATGACATACATACATGGAACAACCACAAAAATGACTGTTTGCATTGACAATGCTCAACACCCATTGATCATTTACAGTGGGGCACACTGCTCCATAGTGGCCAGAAATTATCTGGACAACCACTTCCCAAATTGGGAAAAACTCCTTCCAACTAAGGAAGAGAACCTCAAAAGTGCTTCAGGGAAGATGACTTCCATTGGGACTGTCAGCCTGTGACTCAAAACCAGAGCACAAGCATGACAGCCTAATACCATAAATCAATGGTATGGCCAAGATACCACCAAAACATGGAGCTGAGCCAAATTAGCTGAAAAGATATCAAAAGAAAGAGGAAACTAACCTCCTCCCAAATGTAAAAGTCCCATCATCATAGAACAAAAAATAAAAACGTTATTCCTGCTCAAAGTTCTTGCTGAGAATAAACCTTAATTTTCACCTCTAATCTTAAACACAGAGTAAGACGCTTAACCCCATCAAATGGGTACTAACAATGAGTATATAAGTAATGGTTATCCAATGGTACCAGCCAAACTGAGCTAGCACCAGTATTACAGAAGTTATGGCCAAATTCAGGCCAAATAAGGGTGAATAAAATATTCACCTCTTATCTAACTTCTACTTTTTTCAGTGTGAGATACCTAAAGTGGGGTCTTTTTTGAAAGAAATTAATCAGGGCTATCTGATGTGCCATTCATTTCCCAATATATCACCTAGAACAAAAGGTATAAGGCAGACAAGCCCAATACAGCTATTTGCCTAAAAAAGGCATATGTACAAAGAATCTTGTACCTGGAATACCTTTGCCATACTTAAAGATAACAATATCAAATGTGGTACCATTGTGTAGAACACATACAGGGCTACACACCCAACCAATTTTGAGGTTGATATCTCACAAAATGACAAAGGTATGGCTTTTTTAAAGTCACAATACCACAGTTTGGTCAATACAGCCTTACCATGGGATAATATCCCACAACCATGATTATGAGGTGTCAAACAGACAAGGAAGCTTGTTTTTATTTCAAGCTCATAGTTCATTCCATACTAGGGTCACATACAGGTTCTGCACAGCATTCTACGCATCATACACATCAGAATAAGGCTGTGTGGTCCCCAGATGAAAGTTTTCACCCTGTATTAGTGAAACCTGCCCAGATGTGGTTTTGAAACCACATCTGAGCCCAATAAATGCTATAAAGGTCTTTTGAAAATCACAAGCCTGTCCTGGAGAGTGAAAAATATTTACTTCCTCCACCTGAAAAAGTCTAGCAGCCTTTTCACCCCATCTCAGGAGAAAAGGAGGCCTTTTCACTGCCAGAAAAGGAATCACCATCCTGCTCTGAAATTCTAACATAGTACTACTGTCAAAAACAGTTATACTCCTGGAAAATAATTGGGTTATATTATAAACTTTAGTATTGCACTCTTTATTATTGTAACCCAACAGATAAAGCTGCACCCAGGGCTTTCAACAGCGCTCACCACCACTAATTCCCATTAGTAAAGCCCTTTTAATTTATAATTAAACCTTTTTTAATACTTTTCATCTGTGTCACAGTAATATTTAAATTTGTAAATAGCCTTATTACTACTTTATCATGGACTCATCCTGACAGGTACAATTATTAAAGAAATAATCATACCCCATAGGAAGGGTAATATCAGACTCAAACCAGAGTTTGTTGGGCTTGATGATTCCCACATCCAATGGTTTTTGCTGGGAACAGATTGCCAAAGGATGTATGGAATAGATATTTACAATAGTAAGAACATAAACATTAGCATGGGTACCAACAAGGAAAAGGAGCTTTCAATTGATATATACCAAATATCTTCCCAAGATTCTCTTGAAGAACTACTGAATGAATTCAGAGAGGGACAGTTTAGCACTACCCTCACCAATAAACAAAAACTAAGTTCACTGAAAATGCTGAGAAATAATAGACCAGAATTTGACATTGTTGAAGAAGCATTAGGAAAGATTAGAGGCCATGTTACAGAACTATATATGGATGTGGAAAAACCTTATCCACCCATGCTCAGGAGACCTAATTACCCAGAAATTCTGGAAACCAGGAAGGAAATTGAAAAACATATCAATGAGCTCCTGGACATTTATTTTATCAGAAAGATGGGACAAAATGAAATAGTAGAAATTACCACACTTGTTCTGATCACCTGGCATGATGGCAAGTATATTCTGTGTGGAGATTTTAGAGTTCTGAATAACTACACCAAAGGTGACAGGTACCCTATACCCAGGATACCTAATGCATTGGACAAACTGGAAAAAGCCAAATAAATAACCAAAATGGATTGTATGAAAGGCTTCTAACAGAATTGAGTTAAACCAAAATCCATGTAAGTACTCAGAATCATATGTCATATGGGCATATATGAGTACACGAGGTTGCCATTTGGCATCAAGAATGCACCAGCCAACTTCCAAAGGATGATGGACACCATATTTCAAGAAGAAATATTGGAAGGCTAGATGGTAGTATATATTGATGAAATCATTATATACTCAGAGACATGGGAAGACCATGTGCAATACATAAACAGAGTGCTAAGTAAATGCACACCCATAAATCTGAAAATTTCACTTAAAAAGTTCAATTTTGGCCAACAAGAGCTACTAGGTCTAGGACATAAGGTCTCAGGTCTTAGTCTGGCAATTGACCAGAACAAGGTAGCAGATGTACTGCAATAGGTAGTACCAAGAAACATCAAAGAGATGCAATCTTTTCTTGGGTTTGCTAGATACTATAGAAGCCACATCAAAGATTTTGCCCACATAACTAATAGTTTATACACGTTATGTTCAAAAGATGTAGTTTTTTAAATTACCAAGGAAAGAAGGGATGCATATGAGAGGATCAAATATTAACTCATAAATACACCTGTGCTCATCTTGCCTGACTTTGAACTGCTATTCAAGTTATACATTTATGCAGCATTTAGCCAAGGCTTAAGAGCAGCCCTTCACCAGAGACAAATTGTGGATGGTGAACCAAGAGAGGGAGTAATATGTTACATCTCTAGGCAGCTGAAAGATTCAAAAGCTAGGTATGGGGCCACCCGGACTGAATGTCTATGCTTAGTCTGGGCTCTAGAGAAACTCTATTATCATTTGGAGGGTGAAGTCTTTGAAGTCTACACAGACTTCACAGCCTTGTAGTCTTTACTGAACATGGAGACTAACAATAGACACATGCTGAGGTAGCAATTAGCCATCCAGGTGTATAGAGGGAATATGACCATCATATACAAAGACAGTAAAAGCCATACCAATGCAGATGGCCTCAGAAGATGGCCACTGGATAATGTCAAAAACAACTTAGCTTATGACCCTGAAGAAGCAGCTCAAATGCCTATCAATTTCATGGAAATAGACAGGAAGAAAAACTTCAGATTTTCTTAGTGGGCACCAGAAAGTGGTACCCCAGACAGGGGAAACACTGACCCAGAAGGAACAGAAACTCCCATATTGCAAATAACTTCCTCAGAACTGCATAATGAATTCTTCAATGCAGTGATGAAGACATATTCCAAACACAAACAATGTGGAATATTGTTGCAACTCCTTCAATAAAAATACTGGACCCCAAAACTGTAATTGCAGTTAGAGGAACCCTGGTTGAGGGAGAATAAGGACAATAAATTTTTCGTTATAGATGGCCTGCTCTACCCCAGAGAGAAGCACACCAGTGCACTCACAATAATAGACAGAGACTATATATCTTTGATCCTGCAGGAATGCCATGACTGCCCCTATATGGGACACATGAGTGAAGACAGGACCAAAGAGAGGGTAGCAAGCAGAGCTTGGTGGCCCAAATGGGAACAAGCATTGAGTGAAAACATCAACACTTGTGAAAGATGCAAAAAGGAAAATAGAAAAAATGGCAAGAAGTATGGGTTACTTAAACACATAGAGGAACCCAAATACCCAAGGGAAACAATCAACATGGACTGGGTTACAGGACTTGTCCCAGGAGGCAAAGAAAACTTCAATGCCTTCTTAATCATAGTTGATAGGTTCAGAAAGAGTATGAGGTGCCTACCATGTCACAAGGAGGACACAGCCATGGATACCGCTCTGTTATTCTGGAACAAAATCATATCCACCCATGGAGTCCTTAAGATCATCATCAGTGATAGGGGCCCAAAGTTCACATCTGAATTTTGGACCAACCTCTATGACATGCTGGGTACTAAAATTTCTTTTTATACAGCTTACCATCCACAAACAGATGGATTAGCTGAAAGGATGCTCCATACAATGGTGGCAATCCTTAGAAGATTCTGTGCGTATGGAATGGAATATAAGGAACATGAAGGTTACACCCATGACTGGGTTACCCTTCTACCAGCAGTCCAACTGGCTTATAATAAAAGTCAGAACTCTACCACAGAAATAACACCTACACTGGTAGAGAAAGGGTGGAATCCCCTATTTCCTGTGGATAACTTGAGAAGAAATCTTCTGACCATCAACCCCACAGCCAAAGATTTCCATGAAATGTGGAAGAGAGCTTGTGAAATAGCAGCCAAATGCATAGCTGAGGCAAAAGAATATAATGAGCAGAGGTGGGACAAATCACACATGGAACCTCAACTTAAAGAAGGGGACCAATTGCTAGTGCACACACTAAACCTTAATAATGTCAAATGACCCAAGAAAATGAGAGACTCATTTGTAGGGCCCTTCACTATCATTAAATTGATAAGGGAAAATGCAGTGGAAGTCAAACTCACAGAGGAATCTTCCAAGAAACACTCAGTGTTTCTAGTGAGTTTAGTCAAGCCATACTTCCAGACAGAGGAGGATAAATTACCCTCCAGGAAGAGGAGCCCCATCCCACCAGAAAGAGTGGAGGTGGAGGACTCCCCTAGATCTGCGAAGAAAATCATTAAGGCCAGGAAGATAAGATTTAATGGTAAGGATCAGAGACAGTACTTAGTCAGATTCAAGAACCAGACATCTGATCAGGACAAGTTGTTGGAAGATGATGCCATACCAGATGGGAATCTTCATTTAGAGGGATTCAGAGCCTCTAAGAGGACTTAACAGTCTCATCAATAATTAGTCTTTCTAGAGGGAGGGTATGCCAACCTGTGACTCAAAACCAGAGCACAAGCATGACAGCCAAATACCATAAACCAATGATAAAGCCAAGATACGACCAAGACATTGAGCTCAGCCAAATTAGCTCACAGGTCATCAAAGAGAAGAGGAAACCCACCTCTTTCTAAATATACAAGGTCCCTTATCATAGGACAAAGAATAACAAAGTTATTCCTGCTCAAAGTTGTGGCTGAGCATAAACCTTAATTTTCACCTCTCATCTGAAATAAAGAGTAAGAGGCCTAACCCTATCAAATGGGTATTCAAAATGAAGCTCTAGGTCAGGGCTATCGAATTGTACCAGCCATAATGAGCTAGCACCAGTATTACAGAAGGTATGGCCAAATATAGGCCAAATGAGGGTGAATAAAGTACTGACCTCTCATCTAACTTCTATAGTTTTATTGTGAGATACCCAAAGTGAGGTATTTTTGGAAAGCGCACAATCAGGGCTATCTGATGGTGGCATTCACTTCCCCATATCTCATATAGAAAAAAAACCATAAGGCAAACAAGCTCAATACAGCTTTTTGCCTAAAACATACATATGTAGAAAACTGTTGTACATGGCATAACTTTGCCATATTTAATGATAGCCATATAAAATAAGGTACCATTGCGTAGAACACATACAGGGCTACACACCAAACCAGTTTTGAGGTTGATATCTCAAAAACGGACAAAGCTATGGCTGTTTTAAGGTCAAAATGCTACAGTTTGACCAATACAGCCTTACCATGGGAGAATATCCCATATCTATGCTTATGAGGTCTGAAACAGACAAAGAAGCTTGTTTTTACTTCAATAACTTATATTTCATTCAATACTGGAGTGCCATACAGGTTCTGTACAGCATTCTACACTTCATACATGTCAGAATCAGGCTATGTGGTCCCCAGATGAAAGTCTTCACCCTGTATTGGGGAAAACTGCCCAGATGTGGTTTCGAAACCACATCTGAGCCCAATAAAGGCTATAAAGCCTTTTGAAAGCCACAAGCCTGTCCTAGAGAGTGAAAAATCTTCACTTCCTCTGTGTGAAAATTTCTAGCAGCCTTTTTACCCCATTTCAGGATAAAAGGAGGCCTTTTCACTGCTAGAAAAGGAATCCCCATCCTGCTCTTGAATTCCTATGCAGTACATATGTCAAAAACAGTGATAATCTTGGAAAATAACCAGGTTATACTTTAAACTTAAGTATTTTAGCTCTTATTATCGTAAACCAACTGGTAAGACTGCACCCTGGGCTTTCAGCAACCCTCACCACCACTATTATACAATAGTAAAGCCCTTATTATTATAAATCAAACTCTTTTAAAGCTATTTTCACCATGTCACAGTCATAGCTAAAGCATGTAAACAATATTATACACCTTTATCATAGACTTAGCCTGACAACACTCATCAACAAAGCATTCACCTTCTTTCACCATTTATGGAGGAAATCCCAGCTTTGACTCAATCCATATTTCTCAAGACTTACCTGCTGGACAGTTATCAACAAAACTCCAATCAATACAGCAGGTAGTAAGAAAAAACTAGAGTCAGAAATAAGGACATTCAAGAAGTATGCATATAGGAATAGGACAATTCCACCTGATTTCCAACCTGGGGACAAAGTATGGCTATCCTCCAGGACTATCAAGACTACAAGACCCACCAAGAAGCTTTCAGAAACATGGTTGGGACCCTTTGAAGTCTTGAAGAAGGTTTGAAGCCATGAATATCACCTCAAGTCGCATTTGAAATGGATTTTAGCTCACACAGTATTCCATGTGTCATTACTAGAACAAGTAAAGCAATCAAGTATCCCAAATCAAAACAATTGCCCCCACCACCAATTATAGTTAAGGAGAAAGAAGAATGGCAAGTGGCTCAGGGTCTGGACTCAAAACTCAAAAGAGGTAAATTGTGGTGTTTTGTAGAGTGAAAAGGATTCAATGAACACCCAGGAAGAACAACTTGGGAACCAGCTTCTAACCTTACCAATTCACCAAAACTTGTCAAGGATTTCCATTCATTGTATCCTGACAAGCCCAGCCCACCTACATCAAGAGTTTGATTTTATGGTGCTTGGCGGGGATTGAATTTGATGAAAGTAAGTTATTCTCCTGGCATGCACATTTAAGGGGGTATTCTACCCAAATTTTGTTGTGAGAATCACCTTGGACACTTTCTGGGAACTTGTCAATTCTTTGGACAGATTCAGAAGGCCTTGCAACATCAATACCCTCAAATTTGTACCTTTCATCAAGATATGGCCAAATTTCTTCTTTTCTGTTTTATTATTTACTTTGCAAATTTATCCAATTATCATTATTCAAGACATTCGTTACTTCAAATTAAATTATGGAAATGTTATTTGTTTTATTGTGCCTGATAGGGAGTGAAAGTTATCAAAGTAAGTTCCATCTCCTGGTATGAATCTCTGAAGGGTTTACTTCTTGTAAAACATCACCTTTTCCACTCTGTGAGGATCAAATACTTGGCTTTTATTTTTGAGAAATTTTTTGGCCAAAATCAAGTAGCTCACCACAGGAAGGACAAACCTCAGGAATTTTTTTATTTCTTTTTCTTTAATCTCTTCTTCCCTCAATTCCTTTTCTTTCTTTACTTGTATAATTTTGTTTCTCTTTATTTATTTATAAAGCAACAGCATCCCCTCACATATCATATATTTGGAGGTTCCATTTATTTCTTATTGTTTAGTATTCTATAAGAGTGGGGATAGAATTCAAACCAAACACAAACAAGGACAGAGAAACTAGTTATATCTACCCAACTTTTCAAAATTTCTATGGATATGATTAATCAGTTCATCTTCATACCAGTCAAATTTTTCATCCATCTCCTCAGAGGCAGTACCAGGAATAGTCCTATCATTAGCATACTCAATCACCTCTCTAATATTCCTATCAACTCTTCTACATACCCTGGCCACAGCATCTTGATTTTCACTTTCCATATTTGGATCTTCTCTTTTTAGCCACATAGGCTAACAATCCCTTTGCTGCAATACTTGAGCTGCAGGAAAGGGCAAAGGGGAAAGTTCCTCTCTTCTTCTACTGGAGCTAGCCACAGGTTGGAGCTGTTGAGAGGTGAATATGGGGGATGGTCTTACTTCTGGAACCAAGGAAGGCCTAGTGGTGGAGAAATTCAGTGAAGCAGGAGGAAGAGTAGCTGGAATGGTGGAAAAGATTTGTTGGAAGCCTCTATGGGTACTAGGGATTATTTGACTTTGGAAACCTTTGGCAGGAGGATGGAAGGTGAAGTACTGGATTGTTGCCCAGCCAAAATATGAACCACCTCAACCTCTTCACAATCCAGTTCATAACTACCTTCAGAATCAGGATCAGGTGGGGAATTGGAAATTTATCTTATTTGTTTCACTACACCTTCAGTATTGATCCTGGAGATTGGGACTTCTGAGGTGGAATAGATTGGCCTACCACCAGCCAGGATAGGCCCTCCAACATTGGTCTACCTAGCTACCTCCCTCTGCCTAGAACCAGTCACTGTTTCAAGATATCAGTATTGAATTCAATCAAGAAATTCACCGTACTCACCATTGGAATACCCTGAGATACCATCAGGGGTAGGGTCCTCAGAAACTGGGAACTCTTTCCCAAAAGGCCCATCTTTATGACTTCATAAATAGCTTCTGATGTTGTAAGCTGGTGGTCCAGTATGACGACATGGCGTCTTCCCAACAAAGAAAAGGTGACACTGTGAACATCTTGGATTATAATATTGAAAAAAATCCTTTCCTGTTGCCAAAAACTCAGTACAACCAGGATCAAGAATCTAAACTGCTTTACAACTGTCATAGTTTTGGGCAGGATCAAAGTCGCCAGGAGAAGCCATCAAGCAAGGTGAAGTCAATTGGCTGAGAATTCCAGAACCACAAAGCATGGATGGTGGAGGTGCAGAAGGGGAATATTCAGTGAATTCAGTCATTTTGGAACTCATGACTAAAGATTATGCAAGCAGACAAATTCAAGGCGTTAGAATGAAGCACTTCAAGCCTGAAAAAATAATAAAGGGAGTGGGGCCATAGCTCATTATGGCCCCTTAAAGGTCCTCAAAATGGAGATCCAACGCCCTCTTGGGCTCCAGTTATCCACCCAGGACCTCCCCTTCAACTTTGGGGAGGTCAGGTTCTTGATGGTCCTGGACCCTCATAATTGGCCCAGGCCATGTACGTGAAGTTTGGTCCACAGGGAATTTTATTGGTCCCATGAACCCCCTGAAGCCTTGGCATATTTGGGCCCAGGGGGGCTCAAATAGCCCCCATGGACCATACGGAACCAAAAAATCAATAGGCCCCAAACAGGCCAAAAAATTGGCTAGACCCAAATTTTTCAAGAATGGCCATAGCAATGGCCAGAAACCAAATTCACCAGAATGGTGAAAAATGGCCGCAAGGCCATTTTTTACACCATTTCTTCAAGTAAAATGGGGAAAAGACCCCTCCTTTAATTTCTTCAAAAAATTCAATGAATGCAAGAAGGGCCAAAAATTAATTTGGCTCATTCATAATAAGGTATATGTTCATATACCCATTCTTCATTATTTTGTAAGGAGAAGAGCTCTATGGACTTCTTTTTGGCATACAACCCAAGGCTGATGCATTGAGAAGAAGAAATTCAATTAATTCAAAGAAAAAGCATATTTTGAAATTTGAAAAGGACTTAATAAAGGGAAAAAGAAGGGGGAGGATAGTTTTATAAAGGATGACAATGAAGACAAAGAATGGATTTTGAGGATAATGGCCAAGAGGAAAAGAAAATTAAAAGGAAGATTTTTAGAAGAATGTGGGGATATTGAGATGGCACTCAACAGTGGCAGGGTATTATGGTGTTCAGGAGCCAACCAGTTTCAAGAGGGGGATACTGTAACAACCACTAGTAAGGGGTAAGGGTATTCAATCTTACACCCACTCAAACACCTCAAATCAAAAATCCAATGCGTATATCAGTAATCAGTTTCAAAAGTCTTCCTTGCTGAAACATGCATACAGTCTGGTCCATCAATACATACAGTTTGGATACACCATCCTAAAACTGTATGATCACTCAATACCACCGCACCTCTTGTACAGATCCTGTAAAAGCTGTACAGTACCTCTATTGGCCAGATTAAATTCAATCAGCAATTCCTCTCATGAAAACTCTCTGTCTGGATCAGGGCTGGTGATTCTCACATATACTAGCCCCTCCTTCTCCCCCCTGAGGATTTTTCCCCAGTTAATTAATTTTGTTGATTTAATATTTTATGAATATTCTTATCCTTATATTTGGGTATTATATTTATTAATTTTACGTTAATCTTTGCATTTCTTTCTTTGCCTGTACAGTATGAGTTGTGGGGGCCATATCCTCATTAACCCTTCACTTTCTTTGTGACAGGTTGAAACAGTGGACTTGGACTTTTTTGTGGTTGGCTCTTTTATTTTCTTACTCTTATTGTTTTGTTTCTGCTTCATCATATTTCTTTCATTAGTAATTTTATCTTATTACACTCTTAACTGTATTCCCATTTTACCCTATCTTGAACCCTCAATAGGTAAGAAGCAAGTCCGAGGCCCTCTTCACTTAGAAGAGCCCCTGTGACACAATGAAGAAGTAGAAATAACTATACCAGGCATAGTGGCATGGCATAATGTAAGATCTAGAATGGCTGGAGATTTTAGAGCTCTGAACACATACACTGTCCCAGACAGGTACCCAATACCAAAAATCCAAATTTCCCTTACCCCAATATCCCAAGCAGTGTATATAAGCACTATGGATACCGTTAAGGGATTTCACCAAAATGTGGTGACACCAAGAGCAAGAAAATACTTGAGAATTATTGTCAATTGTGGGGTGTATGGATATTTGAGGATACCTTTTGGTATCAAAAATGCACCTTCACACTTACAAAGAATGATGAATGAAATCTTCCCTGAAGAACTTTCAGAAGGTTTTTTAATTGTTTAAATTGATGCCATTATTTTCTGTTCCAAGACTTGTGAAGAACACATATACAGATTATCCAGAGGTTTGTGAGAAGTTCAATCTGTAAATATGAAAATTTCTTTAAAGAAGATTCATTTTGTATTTGAGGAACTCCAAGCCCTGGGATATGTAGTTTCTGGTCTATCCCTTGGAATTGAAAAAACTAAGGTTGCAGCAGTACTAATGAAACCCATTCGTCATAGCAAGAAATAAATTCAGGCATTCTTGGGGTTGGCAGAATATTACAGGCAGCATATTAAATATTTTCCATTGATGGCAAGACTTCTTTATAAATTATGTGATAACAACACAGTATCTGAGATGACTGTTAACAGAGTCAAATCTTTTGAATCTTTAAGAAAAATCCTTAACCACTGCTACACTCTTACTGATGCCATATTTTAGGCTGCCCTTTAAGATTTACATTTATGCATCAGGGGATGGGCTGGGTACTGCACTTCATCAAGTAAAGATTATAAATGAAAAACCTATAGAACGTCCCATATGTTTCATATCTTGGCAGATCAAACCAGCTTAATCCAGATATGGGCCAAGTCAAATGGAGTTTTTGTGCCTTTTCTGGGCCTTAGAAAAGCTTAGTTACTTTGTGAAAGGATGTGTGTTTGAAGTAATAACAGATTGTACTGCTGTCAAATCACTTTTAGACATGAAAAAACCTAACAGACATATGCTCAGATGGCAAATAGCCATACAAGAGTATAGAGGTAATATTACCATTGCTCACAAAGATTGGAATATTCACAAGAATGCAGATGGGCTAAGAAGATGGCCATTAACAAATAAAATTGATGATACTGCTCATGTATCAGAAGAAGCTTCCCCACAGATCCCAATAGAAGGAATCAGTGTTACGGATCTGAACACCACAGTCTTTGAAGAAGTAAGGAACAGTTATACTCAGGATACAAATTGTAACATCTTATGACAATCTAAAGACTGTAAAGATCAATCCTTAATACCTTCCTTAGATTTAGTATGGAAGAAATCATATTATGAAGGACTATTTCACTGACTGGATGGTATAACTTACCATAGATAAAACCACACATGTGTAATGATAGTTGTGGACAGATCATTAATCAATCTTGTATTGAAAGAATTTCATGAAATCCCCTTTTCAGGACACCCATCTGAGGACAGAACAATAAAAAAAGTCAAGACCTGTATTTGGTGGCCAATGTGGCAAAAGGATGTTGCAGAGTACTTCAAAACCTGTGACAGATGTCAAAATGCAAACAAATCCACTGGAAGAAGACTTGGAAATATGATCAAAATCCAAGACCCAGTAGATGTTGGGAAATTGTCCATATGGATTGGGTGACTGGTCTACCACCAAGGGGTGATAAAAGCTATAATTAATGCCATGTGATTGTTGACAGGTTTAGCAAGACTCAAATATTCTCACCATGTCACAAAGATGATACAGCCATGGATCCAACTATTCTGATATGGAATAGAGTAGTGTCATGGACTGGCATGTTCAAAAATATCATTAGTTAGAGAGTTCCCAAATTCACCTCAGCACTATAAAAAAGCCTTAACCAATTATTTGGAAGAAAGCTATCCTTCTCTAATACCTACCTCCCCTAAGTTGATGGTCTGACTGAAAGAATGTTCCAAACTGTGGAAGACATGGTCAGAATGGCCTGTGCATATGTTCTGGAACTCAGTGATTGGTGTACCCTTTTACCTGCACTAGAATTGGCATATAAAACATCCATTCATGCCAGTAATAATCAGATTACAGCTGTCCTAGAAAAAGGATGGAATCCCAGATTACCCCAAGATTCCTTGAGGAAAGATTTGGTTTAGTTACATCCCACAGATGCTAGCTTTAAAGGAATGCTAGAAAAAGCTAGGAAGAATGCAGTAGGGTGCATGGGGGACTCATTTACATATTCCAAATAAAACTGGGACAAATCACATGCAACCCCAGACTTCAAAGTGAGAGGTGTTTGAAGAGCCTTTTTTTATTAAGGCCCTCCATGGAGAGAATTCTGTAAAAGTAGAATTATCTGAGGAACTTAATAATAACCATCCTACATTTCCAGTAAGCTTAATAAAGCCATATAGATCTGGTGATGCTGAGAAATTCCCCTTGAGGAATAAAGTTCCCCAGAATATACCTCCTGTTGAATCACCTGGTACCAAGAAAATCATTAAGGTTCTAAAAGAAAGAAAATTGAGGACTAAGAAAGTAAGGGAATACCTTGTCAGGTACAGTGACCCAACTTGTGAGGATGAGTGGTTGGCAGAAAAAGACATACATGAAGCTACCAAGCATCTCAGAAGACTCAGATACACTAGAAATAAAAATATTACAAAGTAATATTCTATTTTAGGGAGAGGGAATGTGAGACTTAGAGATATTTTAATTTAACCAAAAGACCACAAATAACAAAAATAAATTTATTTATATAATTCATAACAGAATCAAAATATAAATATAAATTTCATATAAGAAATTATAATTCTAATTAAAATTAAAAGTAAAAATTACTTGGGAATTTAAAATTGTGAAAACACATTTTTACTTGAAAAAATTGAATAAAAATAAATTTTCAACAAAAATACTAAAATTAAAATTTTTTTGGAAAAGAGTTGAATAAATTTTATTACAACCTTCTATCTAAAAAATAAACCTATAAAAACTATTTCACCATTTGACTCCTCATAAAAAATAAGGTGGGGTCACCTCTGGGTAAAATTTCTGTAGCTCAACTCTAAATAAGCTTAAATTAAGTTTTTAGCATTTTCTGTACAAAAGTTGAAAATCCCCAAAGCTTGGATAAAATTCACACAACATGTGGTTTTAACAATCAATTTTTGTGTTAAAATTGAGGTGTTGTGTGTAGTTTAGAAGTTATGAGTAATTGAAGTGTTTTCAATTGAAATGTCAAAATGTGCACATGTATTACATAAGTGAAGTTTAAATCAAATATGAGGTATCAATTATTACAGTTTTTGACTGTAAAAACTCAATTTAATCACACATGCAAATTACAAATATAATACATGATGTGGAATTGGAGAAAAAATAAATTGGAAAAATTGATTCTGGGGAAGAAACGGAATCTTGGCTTTAAGGGGGATTGCTTATAGACATGAAATTTCAAAATCCACGCAAATGTTTGTCACTTTTGGCCTGAAATTGAGCCACAATATCTGTAACTCAATTGATGATGAGGTTTTGATACCAACCAGGGCAGTTTTAACAGTTTCCAAGAGGGTAAAAATACCTCTAAGATGAAAAAATCATAGCAAAAACAGTTTAAACTAGTGTTTACATGTCTTAAAAATATTCTGATGTGTTTTGAAGGCTTAAAATCAGGTATTACTATAGCAATGGCTGATTTAAGGGTCCAAAATAGCCAAAACCACCTTTTCTGGTCTAAACCAGGGTTTAATGATTCCATAATTGCATTTTCTGTTTTCAGAATGTTTTTCACGACTTACAAGAGCAAATTTTTAATTTTGGAGTAAGAAAATTGGTGGCTATAAAACAATTTCTTCTTTGCCCCACCTTTCTCATCATGTTAGAATCTTTTCCTTTTCTAATTAGTTTAAACACTGTTAAAACAATGAATAAAAGATTCCAACCACTCTTTTCTTGTCATTTTAAGCCTTTTAACCACTTGAAAAAATCATTATTATCATTTTTTGTAACTCTTATAACCATTTTTATCCTTGAACCACCCCATAAGTGAACCAAAGCATCTTTCATTGCTATTAACTTTGTCACTTTGTTTCCAAATTCACTCTTGTCACTTTTGGGTGTGTTTTCCTTTCAATATTCCTTTTAAAGACTGTTTTCTTGTATTAATCTCTAGCAGTCCTTTTCTCAATTAATCTCAATTGAAATTAATCTTGAAGAAGTTTCTTTTGTAGCCTTATAAATCTCTGTTAAAGTATTTTTGGATAAATATTTATTTCTGGTAAAACCATAAAGCTTTATGATATTCTTGTTTTATACTTATAAGGTTAAAAATATATAAATTTGGTTTTTTTTTTTATAAAAATCTTCATTATTAACATTTTTAATCATATTTTTACCCTATGCAAATTTTGAGGACAGGAAAAGTACTTGATTTTAAATCAAAGTTTCATATCCACACCTTACAGTTGATGCGCAAGGTTCAACAGTAATTTCCTTCCAATAGCTTTTCAAATTTGGTTTTTGAGAGCTTTCAGGCTGAGCTTAAATGAAGACTATGAAAAATAAATCAGTTTTTAAGCATGAAAAATATTCTACAAGAATTTATACTCCCAATCTGGAAGAACTGGTGGATCTTGATTATTTTTCTGTTCCAGGATCTCTTCTTTGATGCCTAATTCATTACTATCAACCATATTAGAGGTTTCACTAACACTCTCTGGCACTGAAATTTGTAGTTCATTGAATTCTGTTGAATTTACAGTGCTTTGGGGAATTGGTTGGGGCATAGTGGAGGTAGTTTATTGAGTAAATAGATGGTGACAAGTTGATTGATAAATTAATTCAAAATTGTAGAATTGAAACATTTGAACACACAAAAAGGGAAGGATTTCTGAATGTGGTGGAAGTAAAATAAGTTCAAGATGTTAATAATTGATTCTTTTTAGGTAATATTAATATTGGAGAATTTGGGAAAGGTTGAAAGAAGCTAAATATCAGCTTAAATAAGTTCAATAGTTAGTTAATTTTTCAAAAAAACACTTTATAGCCACAACTTCACCAAAAGAAACCTGCCCATCAACAGCATTGGAACCTTCCATCAATATCTATTGAACTTGTAATGGATTTACACAAAAGCATTTCTCGCAAAATTCAAGGAGGTGATGTGTTGCAAATTATTTCATCTCATTAAAATGAAATCACTTCCCTGTGAGAAATTGAATATAATTGACTAGTGAGAAACCTACTAAAGTCAATTTTTGAACTATTTAACCACCATGAGGTAAGGACTAAGAAAAGTGTTCCATTTGAATGATATGAAATAAAATGGTTTTGTTGGAGAAAAGAAAGACATTATTCTTCTTTTAAATAGTCCACTTATTAGGTTTTCATTTGTGAGTCTCACGATTTGAACCCTAACTACAACATTTTGAATATCCTCACCAATTTCCCCTAGAAGATATTGGTAGATAAGGCCACTCAGCATATTACTGTAATTGGGTTCACCAAGTACTACAGCAAGCCACCATACCGTATGGCTCTAAAAACTCACTATGATGAAATTTAACTCATAGAAAATCAAGGGAGAGCATTGGTCATTTGTAATTGGGGATGAGGTGAGAAAGGAGGATCCTGAAATGAAGTACTTGTGTGGCCAACTTTTGACACTTTAAATTAGCATTCAAGAGTTTGATATTGATTTCCAATGGAAATAATGCATAAGAAAACTTCTCCATGAGTGTAAGAATGGTCAATTGGGGAAATGAAAAGCCCTCTGTGGAAGAAAATCACTGAATGAGTGTAACAATTGGAAATTGAGAACATGAGAGGGAAGTGCAGGAGCATAAGGATTGTAAGCTGTGGAGATGAGGCTGGGACAATGCAGAGCGTAAGGATGATAAATGTTGGAAAGGTGGAAGCAAATGTGTGCACAAGCATAAGGATGGTCAATTGGGAAAATGATCAGGCATTGGGGTGGAAGCCAAATTTAGTGTGAGCATGAGGATGATCAATTTATAACACTAGAGGGAACTGCAGGAGCATAAGCATTGTAAGCTGCAAAGAGGATCAAGCGGGAGTCAGGGTGGATATGGGGTGGTGGGGTAGAGGCATATCTATAGGGCACTGCGCAAGCATAAGTATGATGAGTGATGGGGGCGCAGAAGGTCAAGGATGGGGTGGTGGGGTTGGAGGCATATCTATAGGGCACTGAAGGAGCGTAAGCATTTTAAGCTTCACAGAGGATTAAGCAGTGTTTTGGAAGCCCAAGTTTGGTTGGCGGGGTTGGCGGAATATCTATTGGGCATTGCCCAAACATAAGGGGTGGGGTCACAGGCATATCTGTAGGTGTCAGGCTGAGTTTACAATGAAGCTTATGAATGACTAGTTACAAGCTTTAACTATGACTGTGACACTGTGAAAATAGTAATAAAAAGATTTATTCAAGATAATAAGGGTTGATAAAAGAATATTCAGGGCTTTACTATTGAGAAATAGTGGTGGTGAGCACTGTTGAAAGCCCTGGGTGCAGTTTTACCTGTTGGGTTTCAATAATAAAGACTACAATAATTAAAATTATAATTATACATGATTATTTTCCAAGGGTATAGCTGTTTGTGACAGTTGTACTACATAGGAATTCAAGAGCATGATGAGGAAAACCTTTTCTGGTGGAGAAAAGCTCCCTTTTTATCCTAAAATTGGGTGAACAAGGCCTGTAGACCTTTCAACATAGATGAAATGAAGATTTTTCACTTCCAAGGACTGGATTGTGGGTTTCACAAGGAATTTATAGCCTGTATGGGGCTCAGATGTGGTTTTGAAACCACATCTGGGCAGTTTTAATCAATACAGGATGAACATTTTCACCTGGGAACCACATAGCCCTCTTCTGACGTGTATGATGCATAGAATGCTGTACAGAACCTTTACAGGACCCCGGTATTGAAGTTAAACAGGCTTCTCTGTCTTTTTGACACCTCATAATCATAGTTATGGGAGCATATCCCACAGCAAGGCTGTATCGGTCTAACTGTGGGATCTTTACCTTAAGACTGCCATACAATGTGATTTTTGAGATATCAAGCTCAAAGATGCTTCATTGTGTAGCCCTGGATGTTTTATACAAAATGGTACCTCATTTGATATGGTTATCATTAAATATGGCAAAGCTATGCCATGTACAAGAGTTTTTGTACATATATATGATTTGCTTAAAATATGTATGGAACTTGTTTTCCCCATAATTTATGTTCTAGATGAGATATGGGCAAATGGATTGGCCCATCAGATAGCCATGATTGTTTTCTTCCCAAATCAACCCCACCTTAGGTATCTCACACTAAAACTGTAGAGCTTAGATGAGCTGTGAATATTTTATTCACCTTTATTTGACCTTATTTTGGTCATAACTTCTGTAATTATGGTGCTAGCTCAATTTGACTAGTACCATTGGATAGGCCTGACCTAGAGCTTCATTTTGAGTACCTGTTTGATGGGATTAAGACTCTTCTTCTGGATTTCAGGTGAAAGGTGAAAATTAAGGTTTATCCTCAGCAACAACTTTGAGAAGGAATAAATTTGTTATTCTTTGTCCTGTGATGGTGGGAATTTTGTATTCAGAAGGTGGTGGGTTCCTCTTTCATCTACTACTGTTTGAGCTAATTTGGCTCCGCTCCATGTTTTGGTGGTATCTTGGCTTTACCATTGGTTTATGGTACTTGGCTGTCATTCTTGTGCTCTGGTTTTGAGTCACAGGCTGACATACCCTCCCTCTAAAAAATGCTCATCATTGATGGGACTTTTCAGTCCTCATAGAGGACCTGAATCTCCTTAGATGAAGTTTCCCTTCTGGTATGGCATCCTCTTCAAACCATTTGTGTTTCTCTGCTGTCTGGATTTTAAATCTGACCAAGTATTTCCTCTGGTGTTTACCATTCAATCTGATCTTCCTGGCATTGAGGATTTTCTTCACAGGGAGAGGGGAGTCTTCCACTTCCACTATTTCTGGTGAAGTGAGATTTTTCTTCCTGCAGGGAAACTTGTCCTCCTCTGCCTGTAAGTATGGCCTAACTAAACTCACTGGGAATGTTGAAAGTTTCCTAGAAAACTCCTCTGTGAGTTTGACCTCCGCTGCATCTTTCCCTATCAGCGTAATGATAGTAAAGGGTGCTACAAATGAGTCTCTCAACTTCTTTGGTCTCTTAAGATTGTTGAAGTTAGGTGTAGACACTAGCACTTGGTCCCCTTCTGTAAAGTCAGGTTCCATGTGTGATTTGTCCCACCTCTTTTGTTGTATTCTTTTGCCTCAGCTATGCATTTGGCAGCTGTGTCAAAAGCCTTCTTCCACATATCATGGGAGTCTTTGGCTGTGGGGTGGATGGTTAGAAGATTCTTCTTCCAATGCTCCACAGGAAATATGGGGGTTCCACCCCTTTTCTACCAGTGAAGGTGATTTCCCTGTGGTAGAATGCTGACTAGTATTATAAGCCAGTTGGACTGCTGGTAGAAGGGTAACCCAGTCATGGGTGTATCCTTCCTTGTCCTTGTATTCCATGCCATATCTACAGAACCTGCTAAGGATATCCTCCATGGTTTGGATCATCCTTTCAGCTAAACCATCTGTCTGTGGGTGGTAGGCTGTGAAGAATGCAAGTTTAGTACCAAGCTTGTCATATAAGTTGGTCCAAACTTCTGATGTGAATTTTGTGTCCCTATCACTAATCATAATTTTAGCGACTCCATAGGTGGATATTTTGTTATTCCAAAATAACAAGGCAGTATTCATTGCTTTGTCCTCCTTGTGACATGGTAGGAACCACATCCTCTTGCTGAATGTCTCAGCTATGATTAAGCAGGCATTGAAGTGTTCTTTGCCTCCTGGGACCCAGTCCATGTTGATGGTTTCCCATGGTTGTTTGGGTTCTTCTATGTGTTGAAGTAGCCCATACTTTTTCCCATGTTTCCTATTTATCTTCTGCCATCTTTCACAAGTGTTGATATATTCACTCAACTCTTGTTCCCATTTGGGCCACCAAGCTGTGCTTGCTACCCTTTCCTTGGTCCTGCCTTCACTCATGTGTCCCATATAGGGGAAGTTATGGAATTCCTGAAGTATCAGGGATATAAGGTCCCTGTCTACTACTGTGAGTGCACTTGTGTGTGTCTCTCTATGGTAGAGCAGGCAATCTATAAGGAAAGACTTCTTGTCCTTATAGTCCCTCTAACAGGGTTCCTCTAACTGTGATTCCAGTTCTGGACTCCTATACTTCTGTTGAAACAGTTGCAACAGTTTGCCACACTGTTTATGTTTGGCATATGTCTTCATTACTGAACTGAAAAATTAATTATGCAGTTGTGAGGAACTTATTCCCAATATGGGAGTTTTTTCTCCTTATGAATTGGTGTCTCCACTGCCTGGGGCACCACTTTTTGGTGCCCATTCAGAAAATCTGAATTTCTTCCTCCTATCTATTTCCATGAAATGGATAGGAATCTTGGCTTCTACTTCAGGGTCATAGGCTGAATTGCTTTTGACGTTTTCCAGTGGCCTTCTGCTGAGGCCATCTGCATTGTTTTGGATTTTGGCTTCTTTTTATATAATGGTCATATTGCCTTTATACTCTTGGATGGCTATTTGCCACCTAAGAATGTGTCTATTGGTAGTCTTCATGTTCAGTAAAGACTTTGAGGCTGTGAAGTCTTTGTAGACTTCAAAGACTGCACCCTCCATATAATAGTGGAGTTTCTCCAGACCCCAGACTAGGCATAAGCATTCAGTCTGGATGGCCCCATACCTAGCTTCTGAATCTTTTGGTGGTCTAGAGATGTAGCATATCACTCCCCTCTTGGTTCACAATCTACAATTTGTCTCTGGTGAAGGGCTTCCCCTAAGCCTTGGCTACATGCCACATCTATGTATAGCTTGAATGATAGTTCTAAGTCAGGTAATATAAGCACAGGTGCATTTGTGAGTTCATGTTTGATCCTCTCATATGAATCCTTCCTTTCCTTAGTAATCTCAAAAACTATATCTTTTGAACATAACTTGTATAGACTACTAGTTATGTGGGAAAAATGTCTGATGTGGTTTCTGTAATAGCTGGCAAACCCAAGGAAATATTTCATCTTTTTGATGCTCTTTGGTACTGGTTTTATCAGTACTTCTGCTACTTTGTTATGGTCTATGGTCATACTAAGACCTGAGACTTTGTGTCCCAGTTCCAGTAATTCTTGTTGGCCAAAATTGTACTTTTTAAGTGAAATCTTCAGATTGATGTGCATGCACTTACTTAGTACTCTTTCTATGTACTGCACATGGTCTTCCTATGTCTCTGAGTATATAATTATGTCATCAATAGATACTACCATCCAACCTTTCAATATTTATTGAAATATTGTGTCCATCATCCTTTGGAAGTGGGCTGGTGCATTCCTGATGCCAAATGACATCCTGGTCTACTCATATATGCCATATGGCATATGACTCTGAGTAGTTTCATGAAGTTTAGTTTAACTCAATTCTGGTGGAACCCTTTAATACAACACATGTTGGTTATGTATTTGGCTTTTGCCAGTTTGTCTAGGGCATGAGGTATCCTTGGTATAGGGTACCTGTCAGCTTTTGTGTAGTTGTTCAGGGCTCTGAAATCCCCACACAACCTATATTTTCCATCATTCCAGGTAATAAGGACAGGAGTGGTGATTTTCTCTATTTTATTGTGTCCAATCTTCCTGATGACAGCCATTTCTAGGAGTTCATTGATGTGTTTCTCAATTTCCTTGCCAGTTTCCAGACTTTCTGGGTATGGAGGTCTTCTTAGCATGGGTGCTAGGGTCTTTCCACATTCAGATATACTTCTATATCATGGCCTCTGATTTTTCCTAATAGTTCTTCACCAATGGCAAATGCTGGTCTACTTTTTCTCAGCATCTTCAGTAAAATAAGTTTCTGTTTACTGGTGAGGGTAGTGCTGAATTGGCCCTCCCTGACCTCATTCAGAAATTATTCTAGGGGTTCATGGGCAGATATATGGTGTATTTCAAGTGAATTTTTTTTGCTTGTTTGTAACAATAGTAATATGCCTATCTGTACTGTTGTACATATCACTGCCATACATCCTCTGGTAGTCTGTTCCCAGTAAAAACCCGTTGATGTGGGCATCTTCAAGCACAAAAAACTCTGGATTGAGCTTTATATTACCTTTCCTGTGAGGTATAGTTATCTCTTTGATAATTTTCCCAATTGCTGTCATCTTCTCTGATGCACTTTTGAAGTTCTTTGCCTTTGTTGGCAAGAGTTGATTTTCCCAATTTGAGAAGTGATGATCCAGATAATTTTTGGCCACTATTGAGAAGTGTGCTCCACTTTCAATTATCAATGGGTTTTGAGCATTGTCTATGCAAACAGTAATCTTTGTGGCTGTCCCATGTATGTATTCCATTCTTTTAGTTGGTGTAACTAGGAATTTTTGTGCATCTTGTGTGTGTTCACCAAAGTTCTTGTGTGCAGTGTCTTGTGGCATGCCTGCTTCTAGCTGTATTTCCTGCATTTCTAGTGGTTTCCTCTTGGTACTCCACTAGAAATTCCTCTCCTGGGTCTTGTTCTTCATCAGATTGTTCTCTGATGGAATCACCCATAGAGTCTGATTCATAATCCTCTGTGGGGGTTCCCTCTCTGGGACTTTGTGAATGGAATGGAATTCTTTCTTTGCCTTTGGACAGTTATTGGAATAATGGTCTTTTGTACCACAATTGTGACAAGAATTTGTCTTCTTAGTTACTTCTGCCACTCCTTCTCTAGGTTTGTCTTTAAACTCCAGCCTGAAAGGTTTTTTCTCTCTGAAACCACTACTTTCATATGGCAAATATTCCCCTATATTTGCCATTCTACTTACATATTGTAAGGTGTTTGCAATGTCATCCAAAGTGAAACTTTGGTTAAATCTGCATTTTACTGCATGCTCTAGTTCTCCTGGCATTTGTTGAAGGAATCTGTAATTCCTCATCTGGATATACAATTGAGGATTAATTCCTTTGAGTCTTTGAGACTCTCTAAAACACCACTAATATGAATATTTGTCCACAGAGTTTTTGTCATTTTCAAATGAAATAGTCTTTTGCCATATCCAAGTACCATTGCTGTACTTTTAGATGATTTGACTCTTCCACCATGGCCAGTTTTTTCTGCCATGGATTTCTCTCATCTCTTTGCACCAAATACTAGCATGTCCTTTGAATTCTATATTGGGTCTTGCAGGAATCCAGTATTCTGGAATCCTTGGTACAACAAGGAAAAGTTCATCAATATAATCAATGAGTTCCATATGATAATATTATCCTGTTCCAGAGAATTTGGGCCAGCTAGAGGCCTCTGGACGCTGTTTTAATTCTTCCTTTGCAGAATAAGACATGTTCTCTCCATCTTGGTATTGAGCTGGAGAACTTGACTTATTCTACAAAAAGGCATCTGTTTTGATGTCTTCTTGGGGATATGGATTATCCATAACTTGGCCTTTGTGGTTGGGGCTTCATGTTATGGTATACATTAAAAAGTTTGTTTATTTCTTCAAACAGACAATCCCTTTCCCTTTTTCTGTGGTGGTTTTCTTCAAAGACTTGATTCAGTTTTTTGTTGGTCTGTTCAGAGGCTTTGCTCAATTGAGCATGTTGCTCTTGAACATTTTTGACAATTTTGTCCATGGAGGCTGTTAATGCTTACATCCTCTCATGGCTTGGTTGGATTTCTGAAAACTGTTTTTGCTTTTTCTCAGCTAATTGGGACATTTGTAACCACAGTGCATCCATTTTTGAGTTACTCTCAGGTGTAACAACATTATGTTCAATCTGAGTGGGGGTAATATTTCTGCTAGTGGGGCTACTGATTCTAGAAGTATGTACAACTATTTCTGGTTCTTGTGTACTTCCTTCTCCAAGGCCAACAGCTTCTGGATCATTGGGTCTGACTCTTTCTGCCAAAGGCAGAAAGAGGTCTTATTTTTGCCCTTGTATCATTGTCTTCTGCTGGAAACTTCCTGGAATTGTGAAGAATGGTGACTCTTGGCCACTGGTCTGTTGGTTCCTGAGTGGTGCTAAGCTACTGGAGAGCTGGATGGGCCTATTCCTTGTGAGCATGAAAGAATCTGAGTATTCACTGTCTGGGTCAGCTGTTCTTCTATAGCTTGGATAGTGGCTTGATTCTCCCTTATCCTGTTTTCCCTCACCTCCAGGAATCTAAGCTTCCTGGTGAGATTCCAACCTTTGGTGATTACCATAAGGTCTTTGAAGTCTATCTTTTTGAGACATATCTTCTGGCAACTTGCTCCAAGTTATTCCCAGTGGGATGCTATGGTGAACCTCTTGTTGTCCATGTTCCATTACAAAGTTCTTTGAGGAGTTGGTGCAGCTGAAGAACTTGATCCATATCCTTCCAGTCCTCTGGTTTGAGGTTTCTGTTTCCTTGGAATGTGAATGGCAGAGTTGGCATGATTTCCCTCAATTTCTTGCCATCCACCACTATGTCCAAGGTGTCCACCTCCAGGTCTTCTTGTTCTGCACAAGCCTTCTCTGTCCTCTGCCTGGTTCCTTTGGAAGCCAAGGTTTCTGAGGTGTACAGGTGACATATCAGTCTTTGGAAGCAGTCAACAAATTAATGTTCTTAGGCCATTTACCTTTGACTGTGCCCTGTACCAATTTGCTGTCTACTGATTTTGGAAAATTGCCTTTAGAGGTTACAACTGGGTTAATGATTGTAATCTTCCCTGTGCAAGTGGTTAAGGCTGGTTGACCTTGTATTGATGCAGAGTTTTGTGGTTTTCTATTCCTCTGAGTGGAAATTGGTGTGCAATTTTTAGCTGTGATAAGGACTTCACTGTGCCTCTTCCCTTTGCCCTTGCTGCCCTCTGGTTCTGAGGGTGTCACTGGTGTGTTGGCCTGTGACTGGGTCTCAAGTGGGATGAAGCTTTCTTCCACTGATCAAACAAGAGAAAGAGAGCTTAATGTCAGTTAGGAATTCTTAAAAGGTGGTTTGCATGTCTAACAATGGCCTCTGGGCAATATATTTCCATATTATGCCCTTGTATTGTGACAGTGCAATTGAAATTAACAATCACACCCCAGAAATACAGCTTATTGCACAACTGGCAAGCAGCTGACACTTCAGGATGTGGCCTTGTCCCGACGCTCCTTGCCCAATTAATCCCGCGCAACGCCTAATGCACAAGCATAGCCATCCAATTGCTTGTCAGGGGTGAGCAAGACCTCATCAACTATGCCCATTGGTTAGTGAACCAACCACCGCAAACAATTATCTCCTAATTATTTTTGAAAATTATTTCTTAATCGATTTCTTTTATGACCATCCCCAAATAAAACAATTTTCAGCTAATTCTTTTTGACTGTCAAGGCTTTTTTTACATTACTGTGACCTCAACTTTTTTTCTTGACTATCAAAACTCAATATTTTGCTGTTGGATTAATTCTGATTCACTTTGTTTTTCATTTTAAAATATTTTTCTTCTAAATTGGTTTTCAGTGAGCTATCTTAACAGCCCTGACTTTGATTTTTCAAATTCCTTCAAGTTGATTTTTTAAACTATTAAAATCAATTAATTTTTCCTCAAGTGCTTCCAAATCAATCTTCTTTTTAACCATTAAAAACAAGCTATTATCACTTTATATCAACTTCAAATCAACTTTTTTTTTATCTAAAAAAAACTGGTTTTATTTGATTTTATTATTGAATCAACTTCTCTCTTAAAAATCAATAATCAAACTTTTGTTTTAACATCATCTCAAGTCAATTTCTCTCAACCATTATCATTAATTTATTTTTCAAATCACTTTTGAATCAACTTTTTATCAACCTCAAAGTAGAGATGAAAATCTGTGATTGCCCTCATTGCATTAAATTTGATTTTATGGATCGGAATGGCAAGCAAACTCAAGGTGTCCTGGTTTCTTGTAGGACTAATAATTGCTATTGGTCCAAATATTTCCAATCTGACCAACTTTTATCTGATAGAATTTCAAAAGCAACCATCTCAGAACCTCATCATTCAAAGGAGCACCAGGAGCCACCATATTGGCATCAAGAAACTCAAAACAAAGTTCACTTTACAGAGCAGAAATTTGCTGAATTAATTCGCAAGTTTATTTGATTGTTTATTTATTTTGAGTAAATAGAATTTACTGAAAATTTCCATCTAACAGGCCTTTTGTTTTGCTTTATGGCTTGGCCATATGTTGTTGGTGGAATGAGCCAAGAAAAAGGTCATATAGCTCAAAACTACATTGTTTCCATAATCAATCTTTCAAAGCGACTAACCAATCGTAATCCTATTCAGCAGCACATTCTCAAAGGTGTGCAAACCATTATCAAAAAACTTGACCTTACTCCTGAACTCCAACAACTTGTTGCTTGTCTAAAATGCTACTCAACATATGATATCAACACAGCACCCTTTCAGTGTCAATACATGAATTTTGAAACATCTCTCCCATGTGGTGTGGCTTTGTTCCCCCCAGTTTCTTTTATGAGACCTTTACGTCATTTTTAAAGGATTCCGATGTGCTGTTTGAGACCTCAACAGGCTCACAAAAATCAAAAGCCATTCTCAGTATATGTGACCCAAGATTTTCTCAAGTGGCTAAGGTGGTTTATTCCTCAGTGCAAAGAATCAATTGCACAGTGTAGAATGTCTTTAATTACCTTAACTGATGCTATTTATGATTATCAGAAATTGCCAGCATGGAAGGCCCTCTACCCCAACTCACAATGAAAAAATGATGCTACAGTGCTAGAGCTAGCATTTTGCTTATTTACTGATTGGTTTAATCCGCTTTCAAACAAGGCTGCTGGAAAACAAGTATACCTTGGAGTTCTAGCCCTAAACTGCCTTAACCATCCACCTACAAGTTGATGGAAGCCACAAAACACATTCATTTAAGGCCTTGTTCCAGAACCCATGCAGCCAAATATGGTCATTATTAACAACATTCTAAACGTTTTTATTAATTAATTGATCCAGCTAGAACCAGGTATAGTTATTAAAACCCCATAATATCCTCAGGGTTGCAGGGTTTTGTGCGTGTTGGCTGCTTATTAGGGGACTTGGTAGCTAATCATAAAGTTTCTGGTTTTGCTTCTTATTCAGCTACTTAATTTTTTTCTTAGTGTGATAGTCCTAAAGCTGATATTAAACAACTGCAAGTGGCAATATTACGACAAAAGTGGTTGGTTAAAGACTACTCACGAGCATTTAAAGACCTGAAGAACGAGGATGAATGGACCAGGATGGTGAATAAAATTGGAATTGGATGGTCTAAGCTGAATTTGCTTTATTATTGCGATCCTGTGTGCATGATACCCATTAGGATTATGCATAATTGGTTTGAAGGGATCCTTCAACATCATTTAAGGAATCAATGGAAGTGGGATTTTGAAAAAGTTGAACTTAATGAAAACAAGGATCAAGAACACAATTCAGGAGATTATTGTGAAATTAAGGATGGCAATAAATCAGCTTAAGCAGGTCTCTCATGGAAGAAAGGTAACAAGATGATGTCAGCTTTGTCAAATGTCAAGGTTCCATTTGGTGTCACTCACATTCCACAATGGCTGGGACAAGCAAAGGAGGGAAAATTAAGGCAAGTGAATGTCAGTCACCGTTCTAAATCTATTTACCATTAACAGCAATTGATATCCTTCTTGGAGATATTTAAAAGCTCCTGGAAAAGCCAAATGAAACTGGTAAGACCTGCATTTTGATCAACAACTTTTCTGCATTTGTGGCATGCACAAACATTTTGGAAGCACAATCAATCACAAATGACCTCTCCTTGCAATTTGGGGAAGAATATCAGAATTACTGTGAAACCTCAAGAACTCTATTTCCTGGATATAAAATCAACCCCAACCATCACTATGCCTTGCACATTGAAATGCAGCTCAAGTGATGGGGACCTTTGAATGGAGTTTTGGAATTTGCAGGTGAGAAATTAAATTGGATTCTGCAACAAATTCCAGCTTCAGGGAAAGTTGGTGAGAGAGGCAGGTATTCATTCAGTTTGAGTCAATGTCTAACCAGTTTGATTTCAAAAGGGAAATTTGGATCAACAATCATGAAATACTTTGGTCAATGGCAACAACTGATGAGAAAAGATGACTGGGACATTTAAGAACCAAAAAAAGAAACCCAGGAAGTGGATTTTGAAATGGATCAGAACACATACATCCAGCTGCTATTGCATTTGCAAAAGACAACACCAAATCTTTGTGATTACTCTCAAATACCTCACCCAGAAGGCGCAAAAATATTCCTCAACTATGCAAAAGAGCTATTATCAATTAGTAAAAAATGGTAGTTAATTGGTAGTTTGGAACCAAAAAATCTCATTCATTATATTACACCACATCATATCCGATTTGGGAAGGTTTTTCATATTCTGAAGGTGATGACCAAAGCTTCAAAAGATGAACTACTGGTGGTTCAGAAATTGGACAAGGCACAAACTCAGTGGATGGAGAACAATGGTTGCAACAAGTATTTGAAAATGTTATGTTCACACATTTAAGGGACACCAATCAAGTCAAAATGATCCCAAAATGTCATATCTTAGGGATGTGTGCATATATAGATCTGCCAAAAGGCTGTATGGGTTGTAAACAACGCAGTGTTTTGGTGAAGGTTATTAAAAAAGGTGGACATGGGAACCAATCAATGTGCATATTTATACTCCAAAATCATAAACCAGCTCTTTATCTTCACTCTGCACCTCTCAATTTAACAAATTTTACTCCCAAGGTAAACTTCACCCTGCTGACATGTTCCAACATTGCTTTTTTTGAAACATTTTTCTAATTCACCATCCTATCTCAAAAACCATTGATTTATAATTGATTGAAAGTCTATTTACAATTTATTTACACTTCACGTATCAAGTATTGAGCCAATCGGCTAATTCAAATTCCCATGTTTCTTAAGATCATCAAACCATTAGAAAAATAAATCTATCAATCTTTACACATAGAAAACAAAAACGCTGAGTGGATATTAATAAAAAGCAAAATTAACACAACATAAACTGCCTTTGACCTTTTTTATTTCAGGAATTTCATTCCAATAGGTTTTCCCCATCCCGTCCAGTCTCCAATTTACCCTTCCCAATCTTGGATCGCAAGCATCAGACATCACCACATCTTGACCAACCTCATTACTTTGGCCATTTTAATTAATATCTTCTTCCTCTGATAGCTCCACATCACTTTCTTCTCCATTTTATATGAATTCCTCTTCCAATACCACGTTGAGCATCTAAATCCACACTTACATCACCCAAACTACTTGCATTACTATCCCTCTCACTACTTTCAGGGGTCCCAGGGTCAATTTTGTAATTCTTAATGGTTAACTCCCAGTACTTTTAATTAAAACTCAGGTCGCCAAGTCTTTCATCAGGGTGCTTCTTGGTGCCAGGAGGTAAATCTCTTACTAAAACGAAGGCAATGTCACAACCACGAGTTTTTGGCCCTCCTCCTTGATGGCTGCGGCAATCCAACCTGGAGCCAAGATGGGGCCAATTGGTCACGTCATGTCCTTTATGGCCAATTGGCCCCCTTGGGTGTTTTATGCTTTTTACGCCATAGCCCCTCTCAACCATCATTTATGGCCTCAGGCCATATCCTGCCATCATTGGCCTTCTTGGCCAATTTCCACCCCACCAACCCCCAGGCCTTCATCTTTTATTTTGGGCCTGGGGGAGTCCTTTTATCTTCCAGGGGGTTCTGAACCCCCTAGCAATCATCATTGGCCCCTGGCCAACCCCTTTCACTATGGGGGTTTTGGCCTAAATGGCCTTTTTGGGCCATTTAGGCCCCCTACGGCTTCTAGGGTCCGTACGGACCGTGGACTGCGGTGCGTAAGCCGCGGTCCGTAGGCCAATTAGGCCCCTTTTGGCCTAACCCAATGAGGCCAAAAGGGGCCAGCCACCTAGGCCCCAAGGCCAGGTGGGTACCAAACCACAATTGGGCCCACCTGAGCCAATTTTGGCCATGATTCCCTTGGACCCAAAAATGACCAAATCCCTCTTGGACACCCTTTTGGCCATAAATCCCGTAGGACTCAATTTTGGCCATGGACCACCAGAGGCCACCAGATCAGCTCAGCAAGCTTTCCCCTCAACTTAAGGGGAATTCTTTCCTTTCCTTCGTGCACTCCTTACTCAAGATTGCAGGTGTGGTGCATATATGGTATTATATACCATTATGCACCATTTTTACTCAGCAATCCAATGGTGACGCTTTCAGGACCCAATTCCACCTTTCCATTTCAAGGTCCATAATTCCAACGCCCATTTCAAAGGAGGACTTTTCAGCTCATCAGTCTGGCAATCCATGGCGGCAATTCAGAAGATCATTCAAGGATGCCAACCATCTGTATCTGCAGGAGTTGGGTTGGTACAATTCATTCAGGATCATTCTAAGGTCAATTCTCAAGAGGTATTACATCATTTAAATCAGTTGTCAAGACATCAAGTATTCAATACTCCTTGGACAACCCAATTCATCCGTACAGGCCTTATTCAATCAACCTGTATGGCCTTGGCCCAATTGGGCCATTTCTTATCCCACTGTGTGAATTCAATCACACAGTTCAAACTTCAAGATGGCCAGAACTGTATTTCCCAATTCGGACAATACAGTCATTGATCCACCTTCCAGGATCAATCTTTCAGCTTTTCACATATACTGGCCACCTTTTAACACCAAGGGACTTTTTCCCCAGTTAATTGAAATATTGGATTTATTTTTATCCTTATTTTCTTTTACATTATTAAAGTTAATACTGATAATCTTAAGTCAGTCATTAGCACCCTTTTCTCTTTTCTTTCTTTGCCTGTCAGTGGATATTGGTGGTCATATCCTTTTACTAATTCCATTTTTCTTTCTGGCAGGTTGAAACAGTGAATTGAGGATTCACTTGGTTGGCTTCTTGGCCTTGGCTTTCTTTTATCTTTGGCCTTTGGCTTCCTTCTTATTATTCTTTGTTCTTTTGCATACTTGTCCTTTCTTTTATTCCTGCTTAAGAGATATATTCCATAATATTTCTTATCATCTTTTGGAGCCCTCCAAGTGAGTTCTTGATTCCTTAGTGCCAGGCCACTCTTGCTTCCATAAGAGCCCCTGTGACATTATATTAATTAACTCATAATTTTTCTTCATTAATTTTTATATTTTAAATTCATTCATTCATTTTATTCAAAATTATGATTCTTTGACATTTTATGATCTTATGATTCTTCATCACCTCTCAATTTTCTCTCATTCTTTTCTTCACTCTGAAAATTGAAAGCTGACCCAATTTTTATCTTCTGTATCTTTCCAATCTCATTTTTCATTATCATCAATCTTACTCTTATCCATAATTCAGGCGTTTTTATCTTTGATCCTCAAATTATTCATCAGATTATTCAGACACGTTCTTCATATCAGGATTTATTCTGATTTATTCCTCAAGAATTTTGATTTTGGAAGAATTCACTTGGAATTGATTTGATTGACCGATTTGACATAATTGAAATTGACATCAAGATAATTGATTGACCTGAAGATTTTATTGATTTGCTGATTATTCACATCAAGAATTCATTTTGATTGATTGATTTTCTGCAAGATTTTGATTTGATTTGATTGTTATTGATTTGATTCATTGATTTACTTCAAGAAATTGATTTGATTTTGACTTCAAGACTTCATTTGATTTTGATTTATTGACGTACTTGAAGATTTTCACTTGATTCATTTATTTCCTCAAGATTTGATTGTTGATTCTTTACTTCAAGATAATTTTGAATTTCCTTTCATTTATTTGATTTATTATTCCTGAATCATGCCAGTTGAACATTCCCCTCCTGCAAGACAGACCAGATCTCAGGCCAGAACTCAAGCTGTTCTGACTCCAACTCCAAGGGCTCCTCTTGACGGTACCCCAGCAGTTTCTCAACTGAGGGCCAGATTGGACAGAGGACCCACTTTGGAAGGAGAAGCACCATCCAGGAAGGAAGGAAGAGGGCCAAGGAGATCAACCTCATTATCAGGAGTGGTTGGCAGATTCCCAGGACTTTCAAGAACCAGTCTCAAGGTTCAAGGTGAAGATGATGAAGAGGAGGAGGAGAATTCTGTAGGAGAGGAAGAGTCTGATGGCACGGAGGCTGCTCCTGCTCCTGTTGGAGCATCTGAAGGCACCAGAGGACCAACCCTAGCCCAGTCTGATCAGCCTGTCTCTCATCAGTCTGAAACATCTTTATTGGCCATCATGCAGCAGATGACTCAAATTATGGCCAATCTTCAAGCAGCTTCTTCCTCTGAGTCATCAAGACCACCAGCCTTCAAGACTCCCTCTATGAAGGCTCCAGAATGCTTTGATGGGCCTCAGCCCTTCAAAGTCAGAAGCTTCATTCAATCTTGTCAACTCATCTTTCATAATGATCCGGCAAACTTCTCTCAAGATAGAAAGAAGGTTCTTTATGCCACTTGATTCTTAGTTGGCAGGGCTGCAAAATGGATTGAGCCTTATCTTTCCAATCTCAATAATCAAGACTCAAGTTACCTTCTCAATTCCTGGCCACTGTTTGAATCCCAATTGTTCACTTTATTTGGAGACCCAAATGAAGTTAGAAAAGCTGACGCAGAATTGGATGGCCTTAGGATGAAAGAAGGTGGGCATGTTGCCTTATATATTGCCAATTTCAGGAGTTTGGTTTCAAGAATTGGGGATTGGGGTGAAAGGGCTCTTATTCATCATTTCAGGAAGGCTTTGGCCTCCAGAATTCTGAATCAATTAGCCTCCCATCCTTCAAATATTGATTCTCTTCAAGACTTAATGGACGTCAGCCTGGAACTTGATACTAGGTACCATGAGAGGCAAAAGGAGAAGAAGCCTGAAGCCTCGAAGTCTCACTCTTCTCATCATCAAGTTTCTTCAAGCTCAAGGCATAAGAAGAAATTTCATTCTCAAAAGCGGGACAAGCCCCATTCTGCCTTGTTGAATAAGGACTTCAAGTTGAAGGGTTCTGAAAAAGGGAGAAGAATAAAAGAGGGCTTGTGTACCTATTGTGGTGGGAAGCATAGTCTTGAGTCCTGTGTCAAAAGGCCTCAAAATAAGCTTACCCAACCGTCAGGCAGTTTTCCCAGCCAGGGAAAAGCCTGAGTGAAGATCATGTTGTGTTCAATGGTTTTCACAGTTTTCCTTCCAGAGCACAATTGTGCATTCTGAATACTGGTGTCAAAGATTCTCTTAAATTTTTTGTCTTTTCTTCTCTTTCTGATGTTTTTTACAGTATTCTCATTGATTCTGGTGCTACACACTCATTTATTGCAAAGCAGTTTGTTCACAAGTACTCATTGACTACGTCAGAGCTTCCAGAGAAGATTCCTCTTATCATTTTGGACTCCTCTGAGTCCCCTTCTTTATTTGTGACTCACCATACTAAATATATGGTTGAGCTCCCTTCCTTCCCAAGCTTTGAATGGGACTTTTTAGTCATTGATACTCCCAAGGGAGAAGACCTCATATTGGGCTTTGACTTTCTCAATCATTTTAATCCTTCTATTGATTGGAGGCAAGGGCTGATCACCTTTAATCCTGATCATTTGGACTATTCTAATCCTTCTAATTCTGTCCGTAATGACTTTTCTTTTGCCAAATCTTGTGCAGCTCTGGTTAGTGATTCTAGAACACCATCATTTCCGTCTTCTGTCCATATTCCTTCCCTTAATTCCCCACAGTCATTACTATCTCCTAGAGCTGAAGTCTTCAAAGAGATTCAAGATGTTGGAGAAGATAATTCTGTATCTTCACTTCACCTCTTATTTGGGAATATGGACCTTCCTCCTTCATCTTATCATGACTCCCTGGAGGAGTTGTGGGATGAAGAGGAAGAGCCAGAAGAAGTAGAAACCGTGATGAAGGTTGTTCCTTCTGTCTATCACCAGTACTTGGATGTATTCTCCAAGGTGAAAGCAGAGAAACTTCCTCCTCACCGTGCCTGTGATCATCATATTGCGCTGGAGGGGTCTCTACCTCCAGTTGGGGTGACCTACTCTTTATCCAAACAAGAGTCAGATATACTCAGGGCCTACATTTCAGAGAATGTAGAGAAAGGTTTCATCTGGCCAAGCTCCTCTTCAACAGGAGCACCTGTCCTCTTTGTCAAAAAGAAAGATGGGGGCCTCCGTTTGTGTGTTGACTACAGCAAACTCAATGCTGTTACTAGGAAGAACAAGTATCCTGTTCCTCCTATGAATCAGCTTCTCAATGTCTTTAATGGTTCTTCTATCTTCTCCAAGATTGATTTGCATGGTGCATATAACCTGCTGTGTGAGCCTTTGAGATATGACCACATACCCAATAAGGTCACAAAAGGATTAAGAATAATTATACCTTTAATATAATTATACTAAAATTACTTAGAATAATTATACATTAAAATTAATTACTTAAATATACAAAAAATACCATAAATTGGCACAAAAATTGGTTTAACTTAAAAACCAATGAATAAAAATGTAAAATAAATTATACCATTGGATTCCTCATGGAAAAATACACATATACCAATTTTATGGCATATCTGTAAAATCAATATTTAATGAATTATAAGGCATAATACCTTATAAAAACCATAAAATCCTATTTATCTCAGAAACCAATGAGACAACATGTGAAATAAATTGTATCAGTGTGTTCCCCACGAAATTCCACACATAAAACAATTAATAAGCTAATTCTCAAAATCAATACTTAAGGAATTATCCTGAATATATGCACTTTTTTGGTCAACGCATATATTCAAGGATCATAGCTAATATCTTCTAAACTACACATGATAGAATGATGAACCAAAAATAAAGTCACCACGTAATTACTGTACAAACACGGATATGAACTTTATTTTACAAATTATAAACAAGGTTAAAACCTATGATGAAATATTGATAAAAATCAACAGAGCTGTTGACCACTTTGTTGTGAAAGTGGTCCAAACTTAAAAAAAGGTATACAGTTGGATTCTACTAGTTCATTCGTGAAGAATGATGTAATTTCTATTATTAAATTCAGGGTATAACCCTCTGAAATCAAGGTTTGAAGTTTAAAATAGTGAATTTCGACAGAAAAGATGAGTTACAAGAAAAATCATCAAAATTAGAGTTTTGATGATGTAATGATAAGCTCCTGACAGCATAATAAGGTTATGCCAGGCTATCGGAATTCACTCTCTGAATTGCTGTAGCGTGTAAATCTTAAAAGTTATTGAAGATCAAAGTTTGAGCTTAAATTGAGCAGTTATGATCACCTACTGTAACCTTAAATTAAGTTTAACAGTCATAAGAGTGATAATATTGGTGAATACTATTAGTTTATGATTAAAACTAATAAAATCCACGAAATTTGGGGTTCTGCCAAGCCTCTGATGTCATCAAACTTAAAGTTACAGTGATAACTTTAAATAATGGTGCAATAATGATGTAAGATGGTTTGATCATGATGTAATCACCCTCAAACCTTAAAATATTGATCAACTCCAGTGGATATGATCAGTACACGTCTACTAGAAGCCTGTTGGACTCTAGGAGGGAGGTATTTACTATAAATAGAGCTCTTTTTACTCTATTTTCCCCTCAGACGCATCAAAAACATTAAATCAATTAAATAAAAGGTAATTTCTTTATTCTTTATATATAAATCTCTTATATTATTAAAGACCAAAGACCATCTTATTATTAATCACCACTTTTACGTGATTAAATCAATTTTTTAATTGTTTTTGTTATAAATCTCTCTATAAACTCATTTCCACGTAAAATCAAGAATTTTAGTAAAATTTCTTTATTTTTTATTGTAAATACAATTTGAAAAAGTTGTATTATATTCTTTTGGCGTAAAATATCTCAAAATTATTATCTTAAGTGTTAAAAGTAGGTTATTTCATCTTATTATAATAATTTCTCTCTTATTATTACTCTTAATAATTCTTATTTAATATAAATAGTATTTATATTAATATATAACTTTAATATTGGTAATATTATTGTTATTAATTGTTTTTTATTCATAAAAAACAATTTTTTACGCCTTTATTATTTGTTTGTAACAATGATAAAGAGCTTTATAATATATTAATTATTTTATATTAATATATTATTTTCAATATTATAATCTTATATAATATTAATTATATTATTATATTTATTTAATAATATAATATTTTTACGCCATAATAATAATATTTCTTTATTATTATTATTATTTTAATCTTATTTATTTCAATTATAAGGACATTCAGAGTACAATAAGTAATAAATTAGTAATTTTTACTTATTGTTTCATAGTCAAACCTTACATTTGGGGGCCTGGCCGTGATATTTACTTAAAAGACCTTTAAAAAGATTCTATTTGGGTTTATCCAATAATAAATTATATTTATAATCATAAATTATATAATAATTTTATATTTTATTGATTTTAAAAGCTATTGAGGCATTTGGAAAGCAATTGTACTGTCTTACACATGGTTTTTCACATCCTTAGACTTACAAGAACTTTCTTTGAGTGACTCTAGTGATTAAAAAAGATATTTTATAAATTAAAAATAATTTTATTATAATTTAATTTTATAAGAATCATATTCTTTTTTTATTTTATTCTTTAAAAAATAAAAAATATATAAAATATTAAAAAAATATTAAAAACCAATAAAAAAAAGTTATTTTTATTCATTTTTATTCATTTCTTTATTTTATTTCAATTTTTTAAGATATAAAGCAATTTCTACGTGGAAAATTGCCATATCTTGCCAAAAATAACACTTCTTATATAAAGACTTATATTTATTTGTCTTTTTTAGTGTTTGAAGATAACCCAACAGAAGATAACCAAGCTACTGTTGAGAGGTTGGTGGAAGAAACTTGTCAAAGTTCTCCAACACCAGTTATCACCAAAAGAAAGAAAGCTAAAAAAATAGACTTTCCAGGACCCACCATTCAAGACTCTGAAGGTGAGCACCTCTTTTTATAATTGCCATAAAAGAATTTTTATTCTAAAATACTTTTATTTTTTCTTATTCTTTAATTATGACTACCAGAAGAGGTTCCCAATACTCCATCCAATCAGATGGAGCTGGACTCAGAGGTAGAACTGATCCCTCAAAAGGGAAAAGAAAGGGCAATATCCCCAGTGGAACAGAATCCACACAAGGAAGTGCCTTATCCCAAAGGGAAGTCCCAGAAATGCCCATGATATCTGAGCCTGAATTAGAACTAAGTATGAGTAACTCAAACAGGTACAAATCACATTCAGAGGGCTCAAATAGACATCTACATGAGCCAGTACAAACAGTATTGCACAGTGTACAAGGACAAAGATTGGGAAATGTTGCCTCAAATACACCAAGGAGTGATGAACTCCTGGCACATCCTGAAAAAGTTCCTCAAAGAGGAGGAGATAGTGAAATACTCCAATGGATGGAATCCACTGTCATCCAAACCTCAAATCAAAAAAATCAAGGATTACCATGCCAAAAAGAGGGAGGCAACCAAGGAAGAAGCCCCAGTAGCTTCTACCAGCAAGCCCCAAGCCAACCCACTTCCCCAAGAAGGGAAGAAGAACAAGAAAAAGCATTGGAGGAAACCATATTCCCCAAGCTACAGAATCCCAAGAATCCAAAAGGATGCCATGGACAATGTTTTCAACATGGCCAGAACCTTGATGGAATTCAAGGACAAGGAAGAGCAAAGAATGAGACAACCTCATTTCCCAAAGAAATAACCTTGTCCAAAGATGTTGTAAATACTTTAACAGAAATTAAAAATAGTATATTACCTCTAAAAGAAATTAAAGACAGTTCATTATCACTACAAGAAATAAATAACAATTTATCTTCTTTAACAAAAATTGTTGTACAAAACAAGAAAGAAATTGACAACATTAAGTTTATTGTTGAAAATAATAAACCAAAGAATTTAATTGACAATACTCAAAGATTAATACAAGGACAACAAGAATTGTATAAGTACATAAAAGATATCAAAGACAAAACTTTGACAATCAATTATGATGTGAGTATTGACAATCTTACAGAAAAATTGAATAAATTAAGTATTTCTGTAGAAAAATTTAAAGAAAAGACTTCATCACACCAAAAATTACTGTTGGACCATGTGGAAAAAAGTGATCAAGCAAGAATGAATCTGAAAGATGATATTCAGAGTGAAATAAGGCTTATCACTGAAAAAATGGATAAAATTAATGACGCTAATTTAAATATGCCAAAGTTATCAACACCATTTTCTCATATAAGAAGCCCTGTTAAAACAAAAGAGGAATTGTCAAATCCTTTCATAACAGACTTGAGTCACCAAGATAATAACCAAGTCTTAATGAAGGAAGCACCTCAATTGAAAGAATGGCCAACATTCACAGGAGAAGGTGAATATGACCATATGTCATTTATTAAAACAATTGACATGCTACAAGAAGATTATGCCATACCAGATGAATTAATCACTACAAGATTACATTCTTTGTTTGAGAAATCTGCAAAAAGATGGTATTATGGCATAAGACAAACAAATGGTAAAAATACCTGGTCTTGGTGGAAACAAGAAATAATCACCAAGTGGGCAAATGATGCCTGGAGGTATAAGATAGAAAATGCATTTGAAAACTCTTTCTTTGACCCAGAGAAAGACAAACCTTTAACTTGGTTCTTAAAACAAGTTGAAAGGCTTAATGCACTATACCTAGAAATGTCACAAAAGATGGTGCATATGAAAATACTTAAAAAATGTGGAGGGGAACTAGAACATGCTCTAAGAAGCAGATGTATAGAACCATGCTCTACAGAAGAGTATATAAATGCACTAGAAGATATAGTGACAAGAACAAAAATTGGCAGGACTTGGAAAAAATTGGACATTAAAAGCCCAAATAAACCATTTATCAAAAAGGATAAATCAAAAGAATCCTTTAAGCCCAATACATCCAACAATAATGAGCAAAGAAAATGCCATAAATGTGGAGGTATTGGACACTTAGCCAATAATTTCCTTAAAAAAGCAAAGATTAATGAAATTGTGGAAACAGAAAGCCACAATGACAAAGAAGAGGAATCTGACTCTGAAAAAGAGACAGAAGAGTCAGAAAGCTCTGAAAGTGATGAAATCAATATAATTAATGCACAAATTAATAATATTGACTTAATTTATGAAGTACTGGATGTTAATTCAAACTTACCACAAGTTGAAACATCTGACACAAACCTGACAAACATACAAGATGCCAAAATGTATAGAACCAAACCTGCAAGAGGAATGGGATATACAGCTGGAAAATCAAGTATAAGTATTGTTATGGTTGATAACCAAGAAGGAAAAGTTAACTTGGATACAGGAGCATATTGCACTTGTGTTGGCAAAAGTTATTTAAAAACTATTGTCCCAAATTGGCAAGAAAAACTTATGCCAATACAAGGTGTCAAATTTAGTAGTGCAAGTGAGAGCATGAAGCCCCTTGGAATAATTGATTTAACACTAATTTTTCCTCATCCCTCACAATGTGTCTGTCACAGCCATGGCAATTCACCTCCTTGGATCCCCATATGGCATATCAAGCCACAGTTCATTTATGGCCAATTGGCCATATCCATCACCAGTGGCCAATATGGCCACGTCATCATCTTATGGACCTTTTATGGCCATTTGTGTTTTGGAGCCTTCATGCCCTTTTACCTCAATCCAGAACCCATAGCGGCAATTTATGCCCAAATGGGTATTTCTGGTCATTTCCCTCAAACCCAGGGGAAATGGCCCAAATGGCTGTTTTTGGCCATTTGGGCTCATAATGCGCATTTGCACATTTTTGCGCATTTTGCGCATTTTTGCGCATTTGCGCACTTTTTGCGCATTTTGCGCACTTTTGCGCACTTTGCGCACTTTGCGCATTTGCCAATTTTTTGCGCACTTTGACGCAAAGTGTCCAAAAGACACTTTCCCGCCTTTTGGGCCAGTTTTGGCTCAGAACCCAAAAGTGGCCAAAACCCCCAAAGGGCCCAGAAACACCTTCCAAGCTCTGAAGTCACCACAGCCATCCTTTTCCCCTCTGCCTTTCCATCTCAAGTCCTTTGGACGTAATCTTCTTGTCAATGAACCAATATGCCACAAATGATGTTATACATCATTGTGCACCATTTTTCAACAGCAATTCAATGGTGGCAATATCAAATGGTCATTTCAACATTCCAACATCTCATCACGTCATCAAGGCACCCAATCATTCAGAGGAATCATCAAGGCTCAAGAGCAAGTGTTTCAGCGTCAAAGACCAATGACGCCATCAAGCAGTCATTGGTTCTTCTCACTCCAAGTATTCCCTCCAATGGAATACTTTCAATTCATTCTCAAAAGTGTATTCAAGAGGCGGTGCCAAAAGAAGTTGTCAAGTGTCAAAGCTCCACTCAATCCATCTTGGCAACCATATTCATTTCAATACAGTCTGGATCCACCAAGGACTGTATTTCATTTTCAAGCATGGGAAGTTCATTCAACCCAGTTCAATTTCAATATTAGCCAGCTGTATCAATTCCCAAAACAATCAATACAGCCTCAAGGATCAATACAGATCAGTTTTCAGCCTGAAGAACTCAAGCTCCCAACTTTTCACATATACCGGCTACCCTTTCCACCCTGGGGGGTTTTTCCCCAGTTAATTAATATACTTTGATTTTATTTTATCTCTATTTTCTTTTCATTTTTAGTTAAGCAAATACTGATATTATTAAGTCAGTCATTTAGCACATTTCTCTTTATCTTTCTTCGCCTGTCAATGGATATTTGGTGGTCATATCCTTACTGATTCCATTGTTCATTTTTTGGCAGGTTGAAACAGTGATTAAGGACTTACTTGGTTGGCTCTTTGGCCATTTGGCTTCCTTTTCCTCTTTGCATCTCATCTTGTACCTGCATATCTTTTAGAGGAATTCATTCTTATTCTTTTTATTCTTTATTTCTTTTGGAGTCTTCCAAGTGAGTTCCCTGATTTCTGAGTGCCAGGCCACTCTTGTATTTCCACTAGAGCCCCTGTGACATTATATTAATTAACTCATAATTTCTTTTTCATTCTGTTCATTCTTTCTTTATAATTTCATTCACTCATTTCATCGAAATTATGATTCTTTTATGCTTATGAACTTAATGATTCATCGTCATCTCTCAATTTTCTTTCATTCATTCTTCATTTTGAAAATTGAAAGCTGACCCAATTTTTTTTTTGTTATTCTCTTTAAAATCTTTTCAAATTATCAATTTTCATTTCATTCATAATTCAGGCGTCATCTTGGTTTTCTTTGATTTTCAAATTTTTCATCAAGATATTCAGACACGTTATTCACATCAAGATTCATAATTGATTCATTCTTCAAGAATTTTGGTTTTTTAAGAATAATTCACTTGATTTTGATTGATTGATTGATTTGACATATTTGATATTGACCTCAAGAAACTTGATTGACCTGAAGATTTCATTGATTTTGCTGATTTTTCACATCAAGAATTTTGACATAAACTGATTTTGCCTCAAGATTTCATTTGATTGATTGATTTTCTGCAAGATTTTGATTTTGATTGATTTGATTCATTGATTTTTGACTTTAAGACTTCATTTGATTTTGATTTATTGACGTACTTGAAGATTTTCATTTTGATTCATTCATTTTCCTCAAGATTTGATTGTTGACTCTTTTCACTTCAAGAAAATTTTGATTTTAATTCATTTATTTCAATTTATTTCCTGTTATCATGCCTATTCAACATTCACCTCCGGCAAGACAGACAAGATCTCAGGCCAGAGCTCAAGCTGTTCTCACTCCAACTCCAAGAGCTCCTCTAGATGGCACCCCAGCAGTTCCTCAACTGAGGGCCCAATTAGATAGAGGACCCCACATGGAAGGAGCAGCACCATCCAGGAAGGAAGGAAGAGGGCTTAGAAGATCAAGTTCATTTTCAGGAGTAGTTGGCGGGTTTCCAGGAACTTCAAGGACTATTCTCAAAGGTCCAGGTGAAGATGGTGAAGAGGAGGAGGAGAATTCTGAGGAAGAGGAAGAGTCTGATGGTACTGAAGGTGCTCCTGCCCCGGTGGAAGCATCCCAAAGTACTGGAGGGCCAACTCTAGCCCAGTCTAATCAGCCTGTCTCTCATCAGTCTGAACCATCTCTATTGGCCATCATGCAGCAAATGACTCAGATTATGGCCAATCTTCAAGCAGCTTCATCCTCTGAAGCATCAAGACCACCATCCTTCAAGACTCCATCTATGAAGGCACCGGAATTCTTTGATGGGACTCAGCCCTTCAAAGTTAGAAGCTTTATTCAGTCATGCCAGCTTATCTTTCATAATGATCTGGCAAATTTCTCTCAAGACAGAAAGAAAGTTCTTTATGCCACTTCATTTCTCATTGGCAGGGCTGCAAAATGGATTGAGCCTTATCTTTCCAATCTCACCAATCAAGACTCAAATTATCTTCTCAATTCTTGGCGTCTATTTGAATCTCAACTCTTCACTCTATTTGGTGACCCGAATGAAGTCAGAAAAGCAGAAGCTGAGTTGGATTCTTTAAGAATGAAAGAAGGTGGGCATGTATCCTTATACATTGCTGATTTCAGAAGGTTAGTCTCAAGAATCGGGGATTGGGGTGAAAGAGCTCTTATCCATCATTTCAGGAAGGGATTGCCATCCAGGATTCTGGATCAATTGGCCTCCCATCCTTCAAGAATTGACTCTCTTCAAGACTTAATGGACGTTACCCTGGAATTTGATACCAGGTACCATGAGAGGCAAAATGAAAAGAGTCATCATCAAGAGAAGAAGCCAGAAGCCTCAAAATCAAGTTCTTCTCATCCTCAAAATTCTTCAAGCTCAAGTCAAAAGAAGAAGAAGAATTTTCAGAAGAGGGACAAGCCCCATTCTTCTTTATTGAATAAAGATTTCAAGCTCATGAATTCTGAAAAAGAAAGAAGAATCAAAGAGGGTCTTTGTACCTATTGTGGTGGGAAGCATAGTCTTGAGACCTGTTTCAAAAGGCCTCAAAACAAGCTTACCCAACCGTCAGGCAAATTTCCCAGCCAGGGAAAAGCCTGAGTGAAGATCATGTTGTGTTCAATGGTCTTCACAGTTTTCCATCCAGAGCACAATTGTGCATTCTGAATAATGGTGTCAAAAATTCTCTTAAATTTTTTGTTTTTTCTTCTCTTTCTGATGTTTTTTACAGTATTCTCATTGATTCTGGTGCTACCAACTCATTTATTGCAAAGCAGTTTGTTCACAAGTATTCATTGACTACGTCAGAACTTCCAGAGAAGATTCCCCTCATCATTTTAGACTCCTCTGAGTCTCCTTCTTTATTTGTGACTCACCATACTAAATATATGGTTGAGCTCCCTTCCTTCCCAAGCTTTGAATGGGACTTTTTAGTCATTGATACTCCCAAGGGAGAAGACCTCATATTGGGCTTTGACTTTCTTAATCATTTTAATCCGTTTATTGATTGGAGGCAAGGATTGATCACCTTTAATTCTGATCATAAGGACTATAATGATCCTTTAATTTCTTTCAGTAATGACTTTTCTTCTGCCAAATCATGTGCAGCTCTGGTTGGTGATTCTAGAACACCATCATTTCCATCTTCTGTCCATATTCCTTCCCTTAATTCCCATCAGTCATTACTATCATCTAGAGATGAAGTCTTCAAAGAGATTCAAGATGTTGGAGAAGATAATTCTGTATCTTCACTTCATCTCTTCTTTGGTAATATGGACCTTCCTCCTTCATCTTATCATGACTCCCTGGAGGAGTTGTGGGATGAAGAGGAAGAGCCAGAAGAAATTGAAACCGTGATGAAGGTTGTTCCTCCTGTTTATCACCAATACTTGGATGTATTCTCCAAGGTGAAAGCAGAGAAACTTCCTCCTCACCGCGCCTGTGATCATCATATCAAGCTGGAGGGGTCTCTACCTCCAGTTGGGGTGATCTACTCTTTATCAAACCAAGAGTCAGATACACTCAGGGCCTACATTTCAGAGAATGTAGAGAAAGGTTTCATCCGGCCAAGCTCCTCTTCTACAGGAGCACCTGTTCTTTTTGTCAAAAAGAAAGATGGTGGCCTCCGTTTGTGTGTTGATTACCGCAAACTCAATGCTGTTACTAGGAAGAACAAGTATCCTGTTCCTCCTATGAATCAGCTTCTCACTGTTTTTAATGGTTCTTCTATCTTCTCCAAGATTGATTTGCGTGGTGCATATAACCTGCTCAGAATCAAGGAAGGTGATGAACATTTGACTTGCTTTCGAACCAAATATGGTAGTTATGAGTACTTGGTTATGCCTTTTGGGCTTACCAATGCTCCTGCTTCTTTTCAAAATCTTGTCAATGATATTTTTTATGATCTTCTTGATGTTTATGTTGTGGTTTATTTGGATAACATTATGGTCTTTTCCAAATCTGAGGAAGAACATGTCACTCATGTGTCCATTGTTCTTTCCAGACTCAGAGCCAATAACCTCTTTGCTAAGGCGTCCAAATGCCTATTCCATGTTTCTAGTGTAGAGTACTTAGGTTATGTTGTTTCTTCTGAAGGCCTCAAGATGGACCAAGCAAAAGTCCAGCAAATTTTCAATTGGCCGCCTCCAAGAAACCTCAAGGCTCTTCAATCATTCCTTGGCTTTGCCAATTTTTACCGCCGTTTCATCAAGAATTATTCAAAGAAAATTAGTTCACTCACAAGTTTCCTCAAGAAAGATTACCGTTTTCCCCTCAATGAGGAAGCCCTTAGACAGTTTCATCAACTCAAAGAGGCATTCACCACTGCTCCAATCCTTTCTCACTTCAATCCTTCTCTACCCACCATTGTAGAGACCGATGCATCAGATTATGCCTTGGGTGCTGTACTGAGTCAGGTCTCTGACTCAGGAAAACATCCCATTGCATTTGATAGCCGCAAGCTTCTCCCAGCTGAGCTTAATTATGAGATTCATGACAAGGAACTCCTTGGCATAGTCTGGGCTCTCAAGCGCTGGAGAGCTTTTCTACTTTCCATTTCTTCCCCTTTTGAAGTCCTCACCAATCATTCTTCTCTTCAATATTTTATGTCTTCCAAGATTCTCACTCGCCGTCAAGCCCACTGGGCTGAATTTCTATCTGAATTTCATTTCTCAATCACTTACCGCCCTGGCCGCTTGGCCACCCTTCCAGATGCTTTGTCACGTTGGGACGATGTTTACCCAGAGAGGGGGGAGGATTTCATCAGCAAGAATCCAATGAACTATCAGAAGATAATCAAGCAAGATGAAATTCAAGCCTCAAAATTTTTTGCAGTCAAGGTGGATTCATTTTCAAATTTGATTGATTCAATTCAGAAGGCAGTGTGGCAAGACCCTCAATATAGAAGTGTTCTTGAAGATTTGGGTAAAGGTAAATCTGTCACAGATTATTCTCTTGATTCCTCTTCCAAACTTCTCCTTTTCAAAGATCGGGTGGTGGTCCCAAATGACCCCACAATTCAACTCAATATACTTCAAAAGCGGCATGACTCTCCTCTAGCTGGACACCCTGGCCAAGAGAAGACTCTCAAACTTGTCAAGCGGGATTTCCACTGGTCCGGCATGACTCAATTTATCAAGGATTATGTCTCATCCTGTCAACAGTGTTCAAGAAACAAAAATATTCATCACAAGAAGTTTGGACTCCTCAAGCCTCTTCCAATTCCAAGTGGTCCTTGAATTTGTCTTTCAATGGATTTCATCACTCAATTGCCACTGTCCAATTCCTTTGACTCAATCCTTGTCATAGTGGACAGATTCTCAAAAATGGCGGTTTTTATTCCAACAATAGCTTCAATCACTTCATTAGATTTGGCCCATTTATTCATCAAGAATATTTTCTCAAAGCATGGCCTTCCTTCAAGCATTGTTAGTGATCGAGGTCCTCTTTTTGTTTCTTCCTTTTGGACCAACCTTTGTCAGCAGCTCAAGATTTCAAGAGACTTGTCAACTGATGGACAGACAGAGAGGGTAAATCAGATACTAGAACAGTATCTTCGGATGTATGTCAGTTATCATCAAGATGATTGGAACACCTGGCTCCCTCTGGCTGAATTTGCCTACAATAACTCTGACCACTCTTCAACAAAACAATCACCGTTTTTTACCGTTTATGGAAGAGATCCACAATTTGATTCAGTTCACATCACTCAAGATACTCCTGCTGGAAAGTTATCAACAAAAATCCAATCAGTACAGAAAGATGTCAAGAGAGAACTTGAAATCTCCATAAACCGGTTTAAGAGGTATGCAGATAAAGGTAGAGCAAGTCCACCTGTTTTCAATCCTGGTGACATGGTATGGCTTTCTTCCAAGAACATCAAATCAACCAGACCCACCAAAAAACTATCCGAAAGATGGTTGGGTCCTTTTCCAATCTTGAAGAAAGTCAGTTCTCATGCTTACCACCTCAAGCTTCCATCTCAATGGAAATCCATCCACCCAGTCTTCCATATCTCACTTTTGGAACCAGTCAAGACATCAACAATCCCAAATCGGCATCAAGAGCCTCCTCCTCCAATTATCATTGAAGAAGAAGAGGAATGGGAAGTCTCTCAAATACTGGACTCAAAGCTCAAGAGAAGAAAATTATGGTATCTGGTGGAATGGAAAGGTTTCAGTCAAGACCCAGAAAGATCCACTTGGGAACCAGCCAAAAACCTCAAGAATTGTCCTGAACTTGTCAAAGATTTTCATTCTTTATATCCTGACAAGCCAGGTCCCAATTCTTCAAAAGCTTGATTCATTTATGGTGCTTGGTGGGGAGAGGAATTACCAAAAGTAAGTCCAACTCCTGGTATGCACCTTTAGGGGTATTCTACTCTTTTTGTTGTAAGCATCACCTTGGCCACTCTGTGAGCACTTTGCAAATTTTGGACACAGATCTTTGGCCGGGCTTTTCAACATTCATTTCCAAATCTTATGGCCATTTCACTTGGGACAATGGGCCATTCACTTTTCAATTCATTTCCAAGACTCCAAATTCAAAGTCATTCCTTCAGAATTTTTGTTTTTATTTTTATGGCACTGGCGGGAGTGGTAACTACTAAAAGTAAGTTCCTCTCCTGGTGTGCACTTCCCTGAGGGGTCTACAATCTTGTCAAAAAATCACCTTGGCCACTTTGTGAGCACCTGGCATCAAATTTCTCTTTCCAGGTCCTTGGCCAATTCCAAAATCAGTTATCAACCTCTGTGATGAAGATTGGAACCTCCTCAAGATTCAATTCATTTTATTTTCTCTTTTTCTTTTTCTTTTTATTTTCATTTTTGTTCTTTATTTTCATTTTATTTTCATTTTAAATTTTATTTTATCACGTCAATTATGATGTCAAAAATTTTCCATTCATTTTAAAATTCAACTCAAATCATGAAGCCAATGTCAAAAGAAGATCAAGCAAGTCCTGCGTCAAATGTCAAATTTTTAATATCAGTTTTCAAATTCTTCAACTTAATCAGTCCTCTTGAATCACTCTCTCAAAATCTTTCCAATAGCCTCAACAGGCTTCAACTTGTATTGGTGCTCAGGAGCTCACCATTTCAAGGTGGGGGGTACTGTCACAGCCATGGCAATTCACCTCCTTGGATCCCCATATGGCATATCAAGCCACAGTTCATTTATGGCCAATTGGCCATATCCATCACCAGTGGCCAATATGGCCACGTCATCATCTTATGGACCTTTTATGGCCATTTGTGTTTTGGAGCCTTCATGGCCCTTTACCTCAATCCAGAACCCATAGCGGCAATTTATGCCCAAATGGGTATTTCTGGTCATTTCCCTCAAAATCAGGGGAAATGGCCCAAATGGGCTCATAATGCGCATTTGCGCATTTTTGCGCATTTGCGCATTTTTGCGCATTTGCGCATTTGCGCATTTTGCGCATTTTTGCGCATTTGCGCACTTTTTGCGCATTTGCGTATTTTTTGCGCACTTTGACGCAAAGTGTCCAAAAGACACTTTCCCGCCTTTCGGGCCAGTTTTGGCTCAGAACCCAAAAGTGGCCAAAACCCCCAAAGGGCCCAGAAACACCTTCCAAGCTCTGAAGTCACCACAGCCATCCTTTTCCCCTCTGCCTTTCCATCTCAAGTCCTTTGGACGTAATCTTCTTGTCAATGAACCAATATGCCCCAAATGATGTTATACATCATTGTGCACCATTTTCCAACAGCAATTCAATGGTGGCAATATCAAATGGTCATTTCAACATTCCAACATCTCATCACGTCATCAAGGCACCCAATCATTCAGAGGAATCATCAAGGCTCAAGAGCAAGTGTTTCAGCATCAAAGACCAATGACGCCATCAAGCAGTCATTGGTTCTTCTCACTCCAAGTATTCCCTCCAATGGAATACTTTCAATTCATTCTCAAAAGTGTATTCAAGAGGCGGTGCCAAAAGAAGTTGTCAAGTGTCAAAGCTCCACTCAATCCATCTTGGCAACCATATTCATTTCAATACAGTCTGGATCCACCAAGGACTGTATTTCATTTTCAAGCATGGGAAGTTCATTCAACCCAGTTCAATTTCAATATTAGCCAGCTGTATCAATTCCCAAAACAATCAATACAGCCTCAAGGATCAATACAGATCAGTTTTCAGCCTGAAGAACTCAAGCTCCCAACTTTTCACATATACCGGCTACCCTTTCCACCCTGGGGGGTTTTTCCCCAGTTAATTAATATACTTTGATTTTATTTTATCTCTATTTTCTTTTCATTTTTAGTTAAGCAAATACTGATATTATTAAGTCAGTCATTTAGCACATTTCTCTTTATCTTTCTTCGCCTGTCAATGGATATTTGGTGGTCATATCCTTACTAATTCCATTGTTCATTTTTTGGCAGGTTGAAACAGTGATTAAGGACTTACTTGGTTGGCTCTTTGGCCATTTGGCTTCCTTTTCCTCTTTGCATCTCATCTTGTACCTGCATATCTTTTAGAGGAATTCATTCTTATTCTTTTTATTCTTTATTTCTTTTGGAGTCTTCCAAGTGAGTTCCCTGATTTCTGAGTGCCAGGCCACTCTTGTATTTCCACTAGAGCCCCTGTGACAGTGTCAGAATTAAAGTAGAGTTTGTAGTAATGGACAAATGTACTAGTAATCATTTCATACTTGGGAATGACTACTTATCAATCTATGGTATAGATATCTCCAACCAAAAAGACAGATATTTTACCATAGGAGATAACAAAAGACAAAAGTTTGGCTTCTTAAATAACAAAAAACAAATCACAGCTATTAAGAAGGAAGAAAAAATTCCAGAAAAGGAAATTTTTATATCTGAACAACTTAAAGAGGCAGAATTCAATCAAGAATTAACAGAAAAAATGAAAGAAAAATTGATTGACCTCTTATTTAAGTATAAAAATGCCTTTGCAACTGACAAAGAACCACTAGGTGCCATAATTGGACATGAAGTAGATATAATTCTTAATGTAGAAAAGCCTTACCCACCTTTATTAAGAAGACCTGCTTATCCAGCCAGTCCAAGAGCTAGAGAAGCCTTAGAGGTACACATTAAAGAATTAATGGACCTTGGAGTATTAAGAAAGGTTGGACATAATGAACAAGTAGAAGTTACTACACCTGTCATTATAACTTGGCATAATGGAAAATCAAGGATGGTAGGAGACTTCAGAGCCCTGAATACCTATACAATTCCAGACAGATATCCAATACCCAGAATCCATGAGACATTGACCCAATTGTCACAAGCTAAGTTCATTACAGCTATGGATGCTCTTAAGGGTTTTCATCAAAATGTCTTAACAGACAAAGCCAAGAAACTACTAAGAATAATAGTCCATTGTGGGATTTTTGAATACTTAAGAATGCCATTTGGAATAAAAAATGCACCTTCCCATTATCAAAGAATGATGAATACCATATTTCCTGAAGAACTATCAGAAGGATGGTTAATTATCTATATTGATGATATTATAGTTTGCTCAGATACTTGGGAAAATCACGTTACAAGACTAGAAAGGGTACTACAGAAAATAGTCCAAGTGAATATGAAAATTTCCTTGAAGAAATGTCATTTTGCATATAGTGAATTGAAAGCACTAGGACATGTGGTATCTGGACTTAGTCTAGGCATAGACAAAAATAAAGTAGCAGCAGTACTACTTAAACCAATGCCTCAAACCAAAAAAGAAATGCAATCATTTCTAGGATTTGCTGGTTACTATAGACAGCATATAAAGGACTTTGCAAAAATTGCTAAATCCTTGTATAAGCTATGTGACCAACAAACAGTCTATGAGATGACAGAAGAAAGAGTCAAGGCATATGAATAATTGAAAAATTCCTTAACAAATGCCCCATTTCTTCTAATGCCAGATTGGAAACTACCCTTCAAACTGTACATTGATGCTTGTGGAGAAGGACTAGGTGCTGCACTTCACCAAACACAAATTATCAATGATAAACCAGTGAAAGGACCAATTTGTTTCATTTCAAGGCAAATAAAGCCAACAGAAGCAAGGTATGGAGCAAGCCAAATGGAATGCTTATGCCTAGTGTGGGCTTTAGAAAAATTGCATTATTATTTGGATGGCACAGTATTTGATGTAATCACAGACTGTAATGCTGTGAAATCACTACTAAATATGAAGACTCCAAACAGACATATGCTGAGATGGCAAATTGCTATCCAGGAATATAGAGGAAATATGACTATTGTTCATAAATCTGGAAATATTCACAAAAATGCAGATGGTCTCAGCAGATGGGCTCTAGCAAACACCCCTGACAATCCAGCATGGGTACCACAAGAAGAGCACCATGTAGAAGGAATATGTGTTACAGACATTGGCACAGAATTCTTTAACCAAGTTAAAGAAAGCTATAAGACAGACAAAAATTGCCATATCTTAAGCCAACTTCTAATGAAAGACTGCAAAGATACATCACTTTCATCAAAACTAGATGAAATATGGAAAAAGGCATATGAGGAAGGAAGATTTCACCTCCTTGATGGAATCCTTTACCATAGAACAAAACACACATGTGTTATGGCCTTAACAGACAGAACACTAATAAACACCATTTTACATGAGTGTCATGATAGTGTTGCATCTGGACATCTCTCAGAAGATAGGACACTAGAGAGGGTGAAAACCTGCTCTTGGTGGCCGAATTGGAAGAAAGATGTTGCAGAGTACTGCCAAACCTGTGACAGATGTCAAAAAGCCAACAGAGCCACAGGAAAGAAATTTGGAATGATGATCCAAATCCAAGAACCAAAATCCCCATGGGAAATAGTTCATATGGATTGGGTAACAGCCTTACCTCCAGGAGGAGACAAGAGTTATAATGCATGCCTAGTGTTAGTTGACAGATACAGCAAAACTCCCATGCTCTTACCATGTCATAAAGATGACACAGCTATGGATACAGCCATAATGATATGGAATAAAGTCATTAGCCACACAGGCTTATTCCAAAATATTATAAGTGACAGAGACCCAAAGTTCACTTCAGCATTATGGACAAATCTCCATAACCTGTTTGGGACAAAGCTATCATTCTCAACAGCTTATCATCCTCAAACTGATGGTTTAGCAGAAAGAATGATACAGACCCTAGGGATATGATCAGAAGATTCTGTGCTTATGGGCTAGAATTCAAAGATTCTGATGGTTTTACCCATGATTGGTGTACACTAATACCAGCACTTGAATTGGCATATAAGACATCAATCCATTCCTCTACTGGCAAAACACCAGCAATGCTAGAGAAAGGTTGGAACCCAAGACTTCCTTATGATACCTTCAAAAAGGACTTAGTGGATATACATCCAACAGCAAGCAGTTTCAAGATAATGCTTGACAAAGCAAGACACCATGCAAACAGATGCATGCAAGACTCTTTTAAATATGCAAAAGAAAGATGGGATAAAAGTCATAAGCCACCTGATTTCAAAAGAGGAGACTTGGTCTTGGTATCAACCCTTAATTTTAATAACATAAAAGGCCCAAAGAAATTGAAATATTCCTTTGCAGGAGCATTTATGATAAGGGCACTTCATGGACCCAATGCAGTGCAATTGGAACTCACAGGTGAACTAATGAACAAACACCCAACTTTCCCTGTAAGTCTGATAAAACCTTACAGTTCAAGTGACAAAGAGTTATTTCCACTAAGAAATAAACCCCCACTTGAGATTCCCCCTTGGAAGAAGGAGAGGAAAATAAAATAGTAAAAGTCCTTAAAGAAAGGAGGACAAGAAACAAAAAAGAAAGAGAATACCTTGTAAGGTATAGAAATTCAACTCAAGAAGATGAATGGCTACTTGAGAAAGATATAACAAATGCTGATAAACTACTAAGAAGGTTCAGACATGAAAGAAAACCTAAAAAATAAAAAAGTTAAGCATTATTGAGCTTCAAGACTAACAAAGTCTATTGAAGAGGTAGGACAGTGGATGATACCCTAATCATACATATCAGATTGTGGTACAATCTTTTTTGGTGGTAGGAGTGTGAGCCTTTGAGATATGACCACATACCCAATAAGGTCACAAAAGGATTAAGAATAATTATACCTTTAATATAATTATACTAAAATTACTTAGAATAATTATACATTAAAATTAATTACTTAAATATACAAAAAATACCATAAATTGGCACAAAAATTGGTTTAACTTAAAAACCAATGAATAAACATGTAAAATAAATTATACCATTGGATTCCTCATGGAAAAATACACATATACCATTTTTATGGCATATCTGTAAAATCAATATTTAATGAATTATAAGGTATAATACCTTATAAAAACCATAAAATCCTATTTATCTCAGAAACCAATGAGACAACATGTGAAATAAATTGGATCGGTGGATTCCCCACGAAAGTTCACACATAAAACAATTAATAAGCTAATTCTCAAAATCAATACTTAAGGAATTATCCTGAATATATGCACTTTTTTGGTCAACGCATATATTCAAGGATCATAGCTAATATCTTCTAAACTATACATGATAGAATGATGAACCAAAAATAAAGTCACCACGTAATTACTGTAAGAACACAGATATGAACTTTATTTTACAAATTATAAACAAGGTTAAAACCTATGATGAAATATTGATAAAAATCAACAGAGCTGTTGACCACTTTGTTGTGAAAGTGGTCCAAACTTAAAAAAAGGTATACAGTTGGATTCTACTAGTTCATTCGTGAAGAATGATGTAATTTTTATTATTAAATTCAGGGTATAACCCTCTGAAATCAAGGTTTGAAGTTTAAAATAGTGAATTTCGACAGAAAAGATGAGTTACAAGAAAAATCATCAAAATTAGAGTTTTGATGATGTAATGATAAGCTCCTGACAGCATAATAAGGTTATGCCAGGCTATCGGAATTCACTCTCTGAATTGCTGTAGCGTGTAAATCTTAAAAGTTATTGAAGATCAAAGTTTGAGCTTAAATTGAGCAGTTATGATCACCTACTGTAACCTTAAATTAAGTTTAACAGTCATAAGAGTGATAAAATTGGTGAATACTATTAGTTTATGATTAAAACTAATAAAATCCACGAAATTTGGGGTTCTGCCAAGCCTCTGATGTCATCAAACTTAAAGTTACAGTGATAACTTTAAATAATGGTGCAATAATGATGTAAGATGGTTTGATCATGATGTAATCACCCTCAAACCTTGAACTATTGATCAATTCCAGTGGATATGATCAGTACACGTCTACTAGAAGCCTGTTGGACTCTAGGAGGGAGGTATTTACTATAAATAGAGCTCTTTTTACTCTATTTTCCCCTCAGACGCATCAAAAACATTAAATCAATTAAATAAAAGGTAATTTCTTTATTCTTCATATATAAATCTCTTATATTATTGAAGACCAAAGACCATCTTATTATTAATCACCACTTTTACGTGATTAAATCAATTTTTTAATTGTTTTTGTTATAAATCTCTCTATAAACTCATTTCCACGTAAAATCAAGAATTTTAGTAAAATTTCTTTATTTTTTATTGTAAATACAATTTGAAAAAGTTGTATTATATTCTTTTGGCGTAAAATATCTCAAAATTATTATATTAAGTGTTAAAAGTAGGTTATTTCATCTTATTATAATAATTTCTCTCTTATTATTACTCTTAATAATTCTTATTTAATATAAATAGTATTTATATTAATATATAACTTTAATATTGGTAATATTATTGTTATTAATTGTTTTTTATTCATAAAAACCAATTTTTTACGCCTTTATTATTTGTTTGTAACAATAATGAAGAGCTTTATAATATATTAATTATTTTATATTAATATATTATTTTCAATATTATAATCTTATATAATATTAATTATATTATTATATTTATTTAATAATATAATATTTTTACGCCATAATAATAATATTTCTTTATTATTATTATTATTTTAATGTTATTTATTTCAATTATAAGGACATTCAGAGTACAATAAGTAATAAATTAGTAATTTTTACTTATTGTTTCATAGTCAAACCTTACATGCTCAGAATCAAGGAGGGTGATGAACATTTGACCTGTTTTAGAACTAAATATGGCAGTTATGAGTACTTGGTTATGACGTTTGGGCTCACCAATGCTCCTGCTTCTTTTCAAAATCTTGTCAATGATATCTTCCAAGATTTGCTTGATGTTTATGTTGTGGTTTATTTAGACGATATTATGGTCTTTTCCAAGTCTGAGGAAGAGCATGTCACTCATGTGTCCACTGTTCTTTCCAGACTTAGGGCCAATAATTTTTTTGCTAAGGCATCCAAATGCCTTTTTCATGTTTCTAGTGTTGAATACCTTGGTTATGTTGTTTCTGCTGAAGGCCTCAAGATGGACCAAGCAAAAGTCCAGCAGATTCTCAATTGGCCTCCTCCAAGAAACCTCAAGGCACTTCAATCCTTTCTCGGCTTTGTCAATTTTTACTGCCGTTTCATCAAGAATTATTCAAAGAAGATCGGTTCACTCACCAGCTTCCTCAAGAAAGATTCCTGTTTCCCCCTCAATAAGGAAGCTCTTAGTCAGTTTCATAAACTCAAAGAGGCTTTCACCACCGCTCCAATCCTTTCCCACTTCAATCCGTCTCTACCCACCATTGTAGAGACTGATGCATCCGATTATGCCTTGGGTGCTGTACTGAGTCAGGTCTCTGACTCAGGAAAACATCCCATTGCATTTGACAGCCGCAAGCTTATTCCAGCGGAGCTCAACTATGAGATTCATGACAAGGAACTCCTTGGCATAGTCTGGGCCCTCAAGCGCTGGAGGGCTTTTCTTCTTTCTCTGTCTTCCCCTTTTGAAGTTCTCACCGATAATTCTTCTCTTCAGTACTTGATGTCATCCAAGATCCTTACTCGCCGTCAAGCCTGTTGGGCTGAATTCCTTTCTGAACTTCATTTCTCAATCACTTACCGCCCTGGCTGCCTGGCTACTCTTCCGGATGCTTTATCACGTCGGGACAACGTTTATCCGGAGAGGGGGGAGGATTTCATCAGCAAGAATCTTATGAATTTTCAGCAACTCATTAAGCAAGATGAAGTTCAACCCTCAAAGTTTTTTGCAGTCAAGGTGGAGTCATTTTCAAATCTGATTGACTCAATTCAGAGGGCAGTATGGCAAGATCCTCAGTACAGAAGTATCCTTGAAGATTTGGGTAAAGGTAAATCTGTTCAAGATTATTCTCTTGATTCCTCCTCCCAACTTCTTCTCTTCAAAGATTGGGTGGTAGTCCCAACTGACTCCACAATTCAGCTCAGCATTCTTCAAAAGCGTCATGATTCTCCTCTAGCTGGACACCCTGGCCAAGAGAAGACTCTCAAACTAGTCAAGCAGGATTTTCACTGGTCCGGCATCACTCAATTCATCAAGGATTATGTTTCATCCTGTCAACAGTGTTCAAGAAACAAGAATATTAATCATAAGAAGTTTGGATTCCTCAAGCCTCTTCCAATTCCAAATGGTCCTTGGATTTGTCTCTCAATGGATTCCATCACTCAACTGCCACTGTCCAATTCCTTTGACTCAATCCTTGTCATAGTGGACAGATTCTCAAAAATGGCGGTTTTTATTCCAACAATGTCTTCAATCACTTCACTGGATTTGGCCCATTTATTCATCAAGAATATTCTCTCAAAGCATGGCCTTCCATCAAGCATTGTCAGTGATAGAGGTTCACTCTTTGTTTCTTCCTTCTGGACCAATCTTTGTCAGCAGCTCAAGATTTCAAGAGACTTTTCAACTGCTTATCATCCAGAAACTGATGGACAGACAGAGAGGGTAAATCAGATACTAGAACAGTATCTTTGGATGTATGTCAGTTATCATCAAGATGATTGGAACACCTGGCTCCCTCTGGCTGAATTTGCCTACAATAATTCTGATCACTCTTCAACCAAGCAATCACCGTTTTTCACTTTTTATGGAAGAGACCCACAATTTTATTCAGTTCACATCACTCAAGATACTCCTGCTGGAAAGTTATCAACAAAAATCCAATCAGTACAGCAAGATGTCAAGAGAGAACTTGAAATCGCCATAAACCGGTTTAAGAGGTATGCAGATAAAGGCAGAGCAAGTCCACCTGTTTTCAATCCTGGTGACATGGTATGGCTTTCTTCCAAGAACATCAAATCAACCAGACCCACCAAATAACTATCCGAAAGATGGTTGGGTCCTTTTCCAATCTTCAAGAAAGTCAGTTCTCATGCTTACCACCTCAAGCTTCCATCTCAATGGAAATCCATCCACCCAGTCTTCCATATCTCACTTTTGGAACCAGTCAAGACATCAACAATCCCAAATCGGCATCAAGAGCCTCCTCCTCCAATCATCATTGAAGAAGAAGAGGAATGGGAAGTCTCTCAAATACTGGACTCAAAGCTCAAGAGAAGAAAATTATGGTATCTGGTGGAATGGAAAGGTTTCAGGCAAGACCCAGAAAGATCCACTTGGGAACCAGCCAAAAACCTCAAGAATTGTCCTGAACTTGTCAAAGATTTTCATTCTTTATATCCTGACAAGCCGGGTCCCAATTCTTCAAAAGCTTGATTCATTTATGGTGCTTGGTGGGGAGAGGAATTACCAAAAGTAAGTCCCACTCCTGGTATGCACCTTTTGGGGTATTCTACCCTTATCTGTTGTAAGCATCACCTTGGCCACTCCGTGAGGACTTTGCAATTTTAGACACAGATCTTGGCCTGGCTTTTCAACATTCAATTCCAAAATTATGGCCATTTTAACTTGGACAAATGGACCATTCACCCTTTTACTTCTTTTCCAAGTTTCCCAATTCAATTCAATCCTTAACAAGTTTGTTTTTCTTTTATGGCACTGGCGGGATTGGCAACTACCAAAGTAAGTTCCTCTCCCGGTGTGCACTTCCCTGAGGGGTCTACAATCTGTCCAAAACATCACCTTGGCCACTTTGTGAGCACCTGGCATCAAATCCCTTTTCCAGGTACCCTGGCCACTCTCAATTCAATTCTCAAAATCCGTGATGAAGATTGGACTCTCCCTCAAAATTTTTCTTCTTATTTTCTTTTTCTGTTTTGTTTCATTTTCTTTTATTTTCTTTCTTTATAATTTTAATTTTCTTTTATTATAATCTTTATGCCAAAATTCTACGTCAATTCAATCCTTCAACATTTTCAAAGCCAAATGTCAAGAGAAGACTACGTCAACCTCAATTCATATGCCAACACTATTATCAGTTCAAAATTTTTCTTTCAAATATCAAATACCTCTGGAATTCCTCCGTCCAATCCGTCTTAATAGCCTCAACAGGCTTCTACCTTATCTTGGTGCTCAGGAGCTCACCATTCAAGGTAGGGGGGTACTGTCACAACCACAAGTTTTTGGCCCTCCTCCTTGATGGCTGCGGCAATCCAACCTGGAGCCAAGATGGGGCCAATTGGTCACGTCATGTCCTTTATGGCCAAGTGGCCCCCTTGGGTGTTTTATGGTTTTTACGCCATAGCCCCTCTCAACCATCATTTATGGCCTCAGGCCATATCCTGCCATCATTGGCCTTCTTGGCCAATTTCCACCCCACCAACCCCCAGGCCTTCATCTTTTATTTTGGGCCTGGGGGGGTTCTGGACCCCCTAGCCATCATCATTGGCCCCTGGCCAACCCCTTTCATTATGGGGGTTTTGGCCTAAATGGCCTTTTTGGGCCATTTAGGCCCCCTACGGCTTCTACGGTCCGTATGCCATGGTCTGCAATCCGTAGGCCAATTAGGCCCCTTTTGGCCTAACCCAATGAGGCCAAAAGGGGCCAAAGGCGCCAGCCAGGTGGGTCCCAAACCACAATTGGGCCCACCTGAGCCAATTTTGGCCATAATTCCCTTGGACCCAAAAATGACCAAATCCCTCTTGGACACCCTTTTGGCCATAAATCCCGTAGGACCCAATTTTGGCCATGGACCACCATGGATCAATATTTCCACCATGGCCTCTGGCAACCACCAGAGGCCACCATATCAGCTCAGCAAGCTTTCCCCTCAACTTAAGGGGAATTCTTTCCTTTCCTTCATGCACTCCGTACTCAAGATTGCAGGTGTGGTGCATATATGGTATTATATACCATTATGCACCATTTTTACTCAGCAATCCAATGGTGACGTTTTCAGGACCCAATTCCACCTTTCTGTTTCAAGGTCCATAATTCCAACGCCCATTTCAAAGGAGGACTTTTCAGCTCATCACTCTGGCAATCCATGGTGGCAATTCAGAAGATCATTCAAGGATGCCAACCATCTGTATCTGCAGGAGTTGGGTTGGTACAATTCATTCAGGATCATTCTAAGGTCAATTCTCAAGAGGTATTACATCATTTAAATCAGTTGTCAAGACATCAAGTATTCAATACTCCTTGGACAACCCAATTCATCCGTACAGGCCTTATTCAATCAACCTGTATGGCCTTGGCCCAATTGGGCCATTTCTTATCCCACTGTGTGAATTCAATCACACAGTTCAAAATTCAAGATGGCCAGAACTGTATTTCCCGATTCGGACAATACAGTCATTGATCCACCTTCCAGGATCAATCTTTCAGCTTTTCACATATACTGGCCACCTTTCATCACCGGGGGACTTTTTCCCCAGTTAATTAATATATTGGATTTATTTTTATCCTTATTTTCTTTTACATTATTAAAGTTAATACTGATAATCTTAAGTCAGTCATTAGCACCCTTTTCTCTTTTCTTTCTTTGCCTGTCAGTGGATATTGGTGGTCATATCCTTTTACTAATTCCATTTTTCTTTCTGGAAGGTTGAAACAGTGAATTGAGGATTCACTTGGTTGGCTTCTTGGCCTTGGCTTTCTTTTATCTTTGGCCTTTGGCTTCCTTCTTATTATTTTTTGTTCTTTGGCATACTTGTCCTTTCTTTTATTCCTGCTTAAGAGATATATTCCATAATATTTCTTATCATCTTTTGGAGCCCTCGAAGTGAGTTCTTGATTCCTGAGTGCCAGGCCACTCTTGCTTCCATAAGAGCCCCTGTGACAGGCAACCTCTGATAAGTCTGAAACTACAGTTTTTTGTGAGTTGTCTTTCTCATTAAACCATTCAGATCGGTAAAATTCAATAGGAATGTTTTTAGGAGTTTTCTCAAATTTGGAAATGATTGGGATTTTGGGCCTTCTGCGAATTTGTTGTTGTGATCTGTGACCCATCATACCCTCAACTTCTTCGATTTTGCAGTCCAGTCTTTGAAGGAATGCAGTTGCACTAGCAGATTGGTTAGCAAGTGTTTTTACCGCATAAATACCAGCCTTTGAATTGTACTCATCATCGCTATGAGCATTGACATCTGATGCAATGATCAGATACCTTTTGGCATAATTGTGTGAAACCAAAAAGGTGTAACGGCGATCACATAACTGTTTTGAAACATCCCCTTGGTCAGTGTTATTTTCTTTGATACTTTTACCAAATAAAAGCTTACTTGTTGTCTTGCCTGTTGTGCTACTTTTCTCTCCACATCTCGCATAGCGCATCCCTTCTCTCTAGGTTCTTTTTTGAACTTTTTGGCCAATACATAGTGGATGTAGTGATCATATGCTGTACTGAGCAACCCAAGGTCACTACAGTAAATAAGGTTGGCATGCATATATTGATAGGCCCCACTGCATGCAATTTGGTGAGACCTCATCAAGGTCACAATATGACATGCACCATTTTACAGCAAATACCATGCTTCTTCCAGGTCAGGTTCCCAAACTCAAATTCCAAGCTTAGAAAGCATTGCATCAACATATGTAATCTAGAAATCCTGCATGTTGATGATGTTTTTACCTATTTTTCTTTTTCAAGAACGTGCATTGCATAATGTTTGGACCGGGGATTCATTGATCAGCTTAACACCCTGAGAGGTTTGTGCCACACTTTGAACTTCTTCAACACTTGAAAATACCTGGTAAAATTCCTTCAGTAATTGTTTTTCTGAAGCTTTTGGAAATGTTCCTGTTGTGAGCATCCCCCACAAAAGCTTGATGTGTATGTATAATGCCTCCTAAAAATATTATATCAAAATTAGTTGTCCGAATTCATACTTTAGTAATGCATTTCCCACCTTTGTGTATTTGAAGTCAGGTGGTGCATCTCGCATCAAAATTTGAATTGGATTGCGCCTTACTGACAAAGCAGCTCTGCTTTGAGTAAGATGGGGTTTTGGGGTTTGTACAGTTGGCTTTCTGCTGCTGCCTATATTTGAAGATTGAGCTACTGGAAGCTGATTCTGAAAACTCTTGCGACACCCGTTCCCTTTGTCTTTTCTCTTGTTTTTACTCTCCGAAGTCAAAGTATTTTTTTTGGAAGCTTCTTCATCTTCTGCCTACTGCATCAATCTTGCAATCACTTCCTCATGTTGAGAGATTGTATTCTTCATTTGTTCAAACTTTGCCAGGTGCAACAAACCTCCTTCGGCAGGTGGGTCATAGGAATTATTATGGGGAAAGCTTATTATAGCTGATGGTTGTAAAGAAAAAGATTTTATTCACAAAAATGGTGTGAATTGGGTGGGTTTGGGTAATAAAAAGAAGACAAAAACTTGTTTCACCACTAGTATTATAAGACTAAGCTTTGTAGATAAATTAGATGTAATTAATGATCATAGATTTTGAAATAGTTTTGGATTGAATTGAAAAAGGTCAGAAATACAATATTTCTAAGAATTCTGTGTGAATCAAGTTGAAAGCTAACCCAGTAGCAAATTAATGAGATTTGAAGAAACAACCAAGGTGTGAATAATCAGGAGAGGGTATAACAGCAAGGGCTACAAGGATCACCATGCTATAATTGAGCATCTTTGGTCTGGTGTAAATTTACTTTCTGAATTTCTTACAAAAAGCTTCATTCTAAAGCCTTTCTGAGACATCCCATAGTACATAATGTGTAATGTTCATGAAAACCTCATGTTTAACAAGCTTTCTTTCAGACTAATTATTTGCGCAATGGCTGAAAAATATGCTGAATAATACAATAAAAGTTTCTCTTTGACATCCCTTAGTACTCTTGCAAAACATTTTGAACACAAGAGGTTTAACAAGCAATGGCTACAAAAGACATTGAGCAGTAAACCAATTCAAGCTCCTTTTGAAACTCTTTGCATCCTCAATTTTTCCAAGGGAACCTTGGATTTTTTAGCTTCTTAGAAATACACTTTGGCTTTATTTTCATTAAGTTTCCAACCGCTTATGCAGGGTGGGGCAATGAAAATTTAATTTTTGTTTATTTGAATCTATGACACCTGACTTTTTCAAGAGCACACAAAGGGAGTTTTGCGTTATTGGATGCTAACACAAACACAACCCTAGTCAAACTTCTGCAGCCTCAGGAAAACACTTCATCCCGCAGCATCAGCTGCTTGCCAGCTGTGTTGAGAACTGGTACACTGTTTGTATGCCAGTATCTCACAGATCAACTTTCCGTTAGAAATTATAATTCAAAAAGTGGTTCTGTAAAGGGTAATTGGAATTATCAATATACGCAACCATGCCTCTAATACAGTTGGTTTTAAAGTAAGAGGTGTCCTTTTTAATTAAAAAAATGGACAGTATTGATGGCTTAAAGTGTTTTAATTCGTAAAACACACCAGAAATAGAGGTTTCGTGGTGATTAAATTATAATCAACCATGCAACAAGGTAATTCAAAAATAAAAACACAGTGGTATATAACATGTACCAATCAAAAGATAAAAATAATATATATATTATAATTTGTTTTTTAATAAGATTGGGCCCTAAAAAAAAGAAACAAGATTTCGGAAATAAAAGGAAAATTAGAAAAAACTCACTTCTATGCATAAAAAGGTCCAAAAAATCCAAAAAAACATGGCCAGGCCATCAAAATGTCAGGATGAGTCTATGATGAAGCTTATTGATAATTAGTTAAATGGTGACAATAGTAATAAAAAGATTTATTTGAGATAGTTAGGTTTGATAAAAAATATTCAGGGCTTTATTTTTGAGAAATAGTGGTGATGAGCGCTGTTGAAAGCCCTGGGTGCAGCTTTACCTGTTGGGTTACAATAATAAAGACTACAATAATTGAAATTATAACTATAGCTGATTATTTTCCAAGAGTATAACTGTTTTTGGCAGTTGTACTACATAGGAATTCAATAGAAGTATGAGGAAAACCTTATGTGGTGGAGAAAAGGTGCCTTTTTATCCTACAATTGGGGGAAAAAGGCCTCTAGACCTTTCCACATAGCCGAAATGGAGATTTTTCACTTGCAATGACTGGCATGTTGTTTTCACAAGGCCTGTATTGCCTGTATTGGTCTCAGATGTGGTTTTGAAACCACATCTGGGCAGTTTTTACCAATACAAGTTAAACATTTTCATCTGAGGACCACAGAGCCCTCTTCTGCTGTGTATGATGCATAGAATGCTGTACAGGACCCAAGTATTGACCAAACTATGAGGTATTGAGGTATAAACAGGCTGCTTTGTCTGTTTGACACCTAATGAGCATAGGTATGGGAGAATACCCCACAGTAAGGCTGTATTGGTCTAACTGTGGGATTTCAACCTTAAAAATACCATAACTTTGTCAGTCTTTGAGATATTAAGCTCAATTTGGGTTCATTGTGTAGCTCTAGATTTTTTCTACACAATGGTACCTTATTTGATATGGCTATCACTAAATATGGCAAAGTTATGCCATGTACAAGATTTTTTATACATATGTATGATTTGCTTAAAATCTGTATAGAACTTGTTTGCCCCATAACTGTTGTTCTGGATGAGATGTGGGGAAATGGATGTCACCATCTGATAGAACCTATTGTTCAATTTCCAAAAGGACCCCACTTTAGGTATCTTACACTAAAACTGTAGAGCTTAGATGAGAGGAGAATATTTTGTTCACCCATATTTCACCTTATTTTGGTAATAAATTCTGTAATTCTGGTGCTAGCTCAATTTGGATAGTAACATTGGATATCCCTGACTTAGAGCTTCATTTTTAATACCCATTTGATGGGGTTTAGCCTATTCCTCTGGATTTCAGATGAGAGGTGAAAATTAAGGTTTATGCTCAGCAACAACTTTGAGCAGGAATAACTTTGCTATTCTTTGTCCTGTGATGGTGAGACTTGTGTATGTGGAGATTGGTGGGTCTCCTCTTTCTTTCAATTCATTTTGAGCTGTTTTGGCTCAGCTCCATTTTTTGGTTGTATGTTGGCTGTCATTCCTGTGCTCTGGTTTTGAGTCACAGGCTGACAGTAGGGCACTGTGCAAGCGTAAGCATGTTTAGCAGCGGAGAGAATCAGGCAGGGGTTCAAAAGTGTAAGGATGGGTGATGGTGAATATGCGGTGCTGGGAGGTGGAAGGACACCTAGAGGGAACTGAAGGAGTGTAAACATTGTAAGATGTGGGGCAGCCGCAGCGCAAGGATGCGTGATTGGAAAGAAGTGATGGCAAGGGTGAAGCCATATCGTTTCCTGAGAATCAGCATTGGCAGCTGGAAGAGATAATGAGGGGGGTGTGGAAGTGATTTCCTGCATGATAGTAGGCTTCTGCCTTGCACCATGAGGTGAAATTGCCCAAAGATTGCAAATGGTGTTGATATAGGTTTGAGGTTTGAGTGAAAAACTCAGGTCAAATATTTGACAATTGACGCTGATTTGATGCCACCCACAGAATCCAGTGACTATAATGTGAAACTAATGTGACTAAAGCAATATTTTATACTGACAGCAGTGCAACATTAATTCATTTTCTGGGAATTGATGTGAAATTTGCCCTGGTGATCATAAAAGTGCATATATTCAGGTTAACTCAGTAATTATTGACTTTGAAGATATGACATAAAAAATTTTACATGTGAAGATTTTCATTAGGAAACCAATGGTGTAATCCACTTCAAATTCATGATCATTGGCCTCTGAGATAATCAAGGTTTTATTCCTTTTAATGGCACTTTTACTCATTTTAAGATAATAATTTGAATTCTTATCATCAAAATAAGTATTTGAAAGTTGTTTTGTGACCTTTTTTTGGATATGTGGTCATATCTCAAAAGCTGACATGGCCACTGTGCCTCTAATACTACAACTGATGAGGTATGGGCATTTTTCTTTTTATTTGAGAATTTATTCACTTATATGATTAAAATGAATCTAAAAGACATAAATAAAGCTTAAAAGCTTGTTTCCACAAATTCACTTTAATTAGCACTTCAAAGACCTATAATAGAATTTCTCAAATTATTTATAAAAAGAATAAAAAAAATATTCAAAATTAAATGCTATTGTACAGATTTCATATGAAACTCTTAAAAATATTACTTATTATTGAGAGTACTATGACTTTTCTAAAAGTAAAATACACTATAATTTGATACCACAGCCACAAATGAAAATCTAATAATCAGCCATATGAATACCTTTATCATTAAGACAAAAACTAATATTATCAAAACCTGTAAGAATAAGGATTGGAATAATTATGTATAAAGATAGTATAATTACTCTTATATTATTATAAGACACTGTGAATTAAAATAATAAGAATATAAAAGCCTTACTAGAGACGATTCCATTTGGCTTATAGAAATAAAACCAAATTATTAATCATAGGAAAGATTAAGATTAGGAAAAAAATCTTATAGGCTATTTTTTGATAGAAAACCATGAAAAAAGGTCAGAAAAAAATCAAGTGATATAAATAAGTCCAAAAAACACCACAAAATAAGATTTAAGGTATTTTTACAAATTTATCTTATAACAAGATTTTAGAAAATAAAACCAATCTCCCGGATTATTAAGCTATGACAAAATTCTAAGATTTGAATTATTTATTTAGAAAGATTTCAAAGGATAAAACATTAAAGAATTATTTTTAATGATAGAAGACTTCATTCAATAAAATATTTTGCTTGGAAGATTTCTTATACTGAGTTATGGGAGAAAAGAAATAATGAAATGGTCTTTTTTATGCCTTAAGATGCTTCCTACGTGATAATACATGCCTTAAGAGGGCGTTTACACATCAAAATTGAGAAATCCATCATAAACAATTCAATTTTAACTTGAAAACACTTAATGTTTCATTAAAATTCAAGTTATATGTGTTATTATAAACTCCAAGTAGCTTTAATATTCATTTATGCCTTTTATTCTTAAGTTTGAATGGAAAAATTATTCACTTATTTTTTATTCAATAATATTAATATTTTGAAAAGAAAAGTTCAAGTAAATATCCTTCAAAGAAGATTATCAATTAATCTTAAAGAAATCTTAATTCATTTCAAAACGAGTCAAAAGAGGTATTTCCAAGGCAAAAAAAATATCCCCAATATAAAAGAGATGAAAATCTTTATTAATACAAAGATTACATTAATTTGTAAGATCTGTGTAACTTTCAAGTAAATCCATTGGGAAATGAATTTTCTATCAATTTTTGAAGGTATTGCTTTTTTCCATGCAAAAATAGCAATATACCCCAAACCTTACCTTATGATAAGGTTTTAATGTTGTTAAATCCAATTTCAAACTTACTTCAGATTATTGAGACATTATTAAGATTTGATTCTTTTCAAAACCTTGATTACAAGCCCATATAAAGGGATTTATCCTTTGGCAGCTGGTAATTCCTGTTAAAATAGGGAATAATCCTCTTCAAACTTTAATTTTCAATTAAAGTATGATATTCCACTTTGAATAATGTGGAAAATACATAAATACAGAAGGAAAACCTTATTTTGGCTCTTTCAGATGGCACCTTTTGCCATTTTCTCTTTGTCCCACCTTTTTGCATGAATTTTACCAATTTATTAATATAAAGCCATAACATGACTTTAAAAAAATTCACATATATCTCGCACCTGAAGAATACTTGGCCATTTAATTGATAAACACAACACCGTAATTTTAAAATGATTTTTGTAAGTCTACATACACCTTATGTACTTTGAAATTAAAGTTAAAATTAACAATTGAAATTTTTTAAAAACTTTCGTTAAATGGTGTAAGTGTAATGTGATATTATTACATCTTCCAATCAAATTCAAAATTATTACCCTTGGGTATTAAACCCTATGGGTCTACCCTAGGTTATGCTTGGTGTAGAGTCCAAATATTATATAATAATCATAACTTTGTTCACCAAAAATGAAGTTATAGTCATTTTTCATCCTTTTTAACTATAAAACTATTTTACAAGTCAAGTTTTGACTGAATCAAATGTACAAAATGATATTTGTGGCCTCATGAGTATGTCAAACATACCTGACAGGCTAACACATGTGAAATTAAATTTCATAAGAATCATTTATTCAAAGCTGACTGAATAAGTATTTCAATTATCTCAATATAAAACAAAGATATTTATTCACTTGAATTGAATACAAAAAAATCCAAAGGGAAATTGTAGAGTCTGGTTTGAAGTAGAGGTTTTGTAAGTTTTGGTTCACCAAAGATAAAGTGATAATACAAAGAGCCAATACCCAAGAAGCTATATATACACATAAATCTCAAGGGCTGAAAGATATTTAATAATGTATTGGATTCATCTAAACTGTAAATTCGAGGAAAAGAGTCAAATTTGAAATACTACAAAACTTAGGAGACAAAAATGAAAGTATAAAAACTTAAAACAAGAGAAGGGAGGTGCAAAAAACTGAAAATAAATAAATTATGGTTCCATAATAGCTCGTTAAATAACCTACCTTTGTTTTAAATTGAATTTATTAATTTTCCATATTTTCTGATGAAAATTGCATCAAATTAAACATTCACATAATTTGTTAGTGATTTGAAACGAACCTCTTCTTTTTATTGGAAAAAAATTATTTCCAGAAAGGAGAGAAATGGTTTTCAATAAAGTCAAATTATCTTTCTTGAACAAACCTGAGTTTTGTGCTAAGATCAATATGAGATAAATGGGAAAATATCTGGGAAGAAATTTTTTTATAATCTCCTATTTACTCAAATGAAGTTTGGATTTGAATATTCCTTTGGATAAGGGTTGCATTTTGGAAAAAGAAAAACTCCCTCCAAAATGTCAGTTTTGATGTTTGGAAAATAAAATTGATTTGACTTGAAAAAATAAATTTCAATTTGTTTTTAAACTTTATCTGTTGAATTTCCACATTTTCAAAGCTAGTGAAGCTTATAACATTGGGTGCCCAATTGTTTTCATAAACTGCTTTTGAATACAAAACTCATTTTCCAGCCAACGCAATTTTATAAAAGTAATATAAGTAGTGTTTTTGGCGAAGGCTTCCCTTTTTTACCCATTTAATGAAGCTAAAAGAGTGGAGTGTTTCATATCTTATCAAACTGCATTTTGGCTGTCATCAATTTAGTCACTAAAAATTATACAATTTGGGTTGGTGCAAAAAATATTATTCATTATTATCTTTAATTCTCTTTCGTATGTGTCAATGTGGTATTTGAAATCGCCTTATTTGATGTGGTAATTTGTTTTTTTCAAGTATCAAAATGAGTCAAGTTTTTAGAGTCTTATGAGAAGAGCTTAAATATCCGGCTTAACCCTCTTTCAGTTTATATTACCCATATTTGATCATGGGAATTGATTTTCGTTGGATTTGAAGATTTGATGAGCAAGATAATTTACTAAATATCTGTCAATTCTTGAGGATTACATCTATGTATAGATTTTTGGGAATCAGCTCTTTTTATTATCACATTGGGTTTGAAAAGCCAAAACCAAAAAAATCTTTTCATCACACCAGAATCCCAATTCCCTTTTGTCCTTTCTGTTTTTGGTTCAAATTAATAAATATGCTTCTTTTATATTTAAAAAATTGATGAAGTTATTAATTTCAATTACAATCCATAATCAGTATCAAATCCCACTTTATATACTTGCATTTTAAATGGCCAATTTATTCATTTCATGAATGATTTTAGAAACGCCATTACATGTTGCTGACATAATAAGGAAAGCAAATTTTTGGAAAAAAGATTTTGAGCTTTATTCAATTGTTTTAAGTGCGTTTTAATTTTAGAAATAGATCAATTCTTGAATATAAAGAAAGTTAACTCATAGGAGAATGCCCACAATTAATGATTTGTAAAAGTGGAGGCACAGTGGCAATCTTGTCTTGCAGTAATTTTGGAAAAGTTTGCTCAAATACTAGTCTAAATGAGGGAAAAACTGATAATAATTGATAAAGATGGTGTGGCCTATCAGAAAAATTATGATCCCAAATCCGGATCTCAATTTTCAAAAGAATTTCATTCAGATGTGAAATTCTACTGGCATATTCTGAGCTAAAGCTTGGACTTAAGTTGAGCTGGTATTTTTTGTCATTGCCTAAAGTCTGAACTATACCTTGCATGTACAATTGAGTGAGGATATGGAGTATGACTATTGGGTAAGTGTTTCCAAAAAATAAGATATGAAAATATATTTATACCCAAGAGTCTCCTTCCCATTCTTATAAAAAATCATAAATTTCACAATATGTTCAACAAAGTTAAATAAAGGTCTGAATTATAGGATATAATATCTGAATGAAAATTGAGTTTGGGCTCTGATTCCAGAAGTATTAGCTATTTTCAATATGTTGAGAAATAATATAGTTAATCCTTTCTTAAAAAAGGTTTTTACCTCTTTTCCATCAGAAAAACAGGAAGAGTTTTGTTGATGATAGAAAAATATGTACTATTTTTGTGAGAATTGGAGGTATTTTCATATATCCAAAAAAACCAAAAATCATAAAATTAAGTTACAATTAAAAAATAATTATTATACAAAAAAGATTACTAAGAATTATTATAAATTTTTGACCAAAGAATTAAATTATTGAATCAATATCACCATTGGATTCCTCATAAAAAATCAGGTGGGGTCACCTGTGAGTGATAATTCTGTAACTCAACTTGAAATAAGCTCAAATTAAGGTTTAAGTGTTTTATGTATGAATATTTGAAAATACAGAAAGCTTCAACATCATTCACATCACATGTGGTGTTAACCATCAATTTTTGTGTTAAAATTGAGGTGTGGTGTATAATTTAGAAACTATGGGGAATTCAAGTATTTTCAATTGAAATGTCAATGTGCCTGTGTATAAAATAAGTGAGCTTGGATCTAAACATGTGGAATAAATAATTCAAGTTGTGTACTGAAGATTTAAAATTGAGTTACATATGTCAGTTCTTAGTATAATACAGGATGAGGAATAAAAGGGAAAATGAATTGGAAGGATTGATTTTTTGGGGGGGAAGGAATCTTGGCTCCAAGGATGCTATACTCCCCCAAATTCCTTGCTGACAGGTGTGAGATGGAAAATTCCACACAAAGGTTAATTGCTTTTGGCCTGGGATTGAGTCAAAAGGTCTGTGACTCAATTGATGATGAAGTTTTCATACCAAATGGGGCAGTTTTAACTGTTTCCAAGAGGGGAAAACTACCCTTAAATTAAAGAAATTGTATTAAAAACAGTTTTAAATGTTTTTGAGGGGTCTTACACACATTCTGATGTGTTTTGAAGGCTTGAAACAAATTATCACTATAGCCATGGCTGATTTAAGTGACTAAAAAAAGGCTGAAACCAGCCCTCTTTTGGTCTCAACAAAGGTTCAATGATTCCAAAATTGGCTTTGACATTGCAGGTGTATTTCTCACAACTACTCAGGGTTAATTTCACCCTTGGAGTAGGAAAATATGTGGCTATATAAAATGTCTTCTTTGACTCACTTATTGCTTCATGTTAGAAACTTTTCCTTTTATAATTAGTTTGCAAACTGCTAAACCAATAAATAAAAGATTCCAACCACCCTTCAAAAATAATTTTGAACCTTTTAACCACTTTAAAAATTATTATAATAAGTTCTTGTAACTCTTTTAATCATTTTTTACCATTGAAGGACTCCAAAAGTAAATTATAGTGTCTTACATCAATTTTAGATTTGTAACCTTGGTTCCAAATTCACTATGGTCACTTTTGGTCATTATTTCTCCTTAATGAAAGTTTTTGAAGGCTATTTTCTCATATTAATTACCTGCAGTGTTTTTCTCCAGTTATTCTAATTGAAACTTTCCATGTAGCCATAAATATCTTTTAGGGAGTATTTTTGGATCCATTTCTATTGTGAATAAAACAATAGATTCTTATAACAGTATTGTTTGATACTAAAAGAGCTAAAAACAATAAATCTGGTGTGTTTTCTCTTAAAATTAGAACATTTACCTCATACAATCTTTGAGGAAATGAAAATTACTTGAGTTTTCAGCAAGTTTCATATCCACACCCAACATTTGTTGGTCCAGCCATGATATTTCAACTGTGACATATTTTTTACCTTTTTTGAATCATTTTCTTATATTGAAAAGCTCACAAATCCATAAAAAATACTTCCAATCTGGAAAATACATGAAAATATTGCTTTTTGCATATCATAAGTGAGTCTTTGTTTTCAATTCAATCTTGATGAATACTTCTCCTCACTCAAATAACTATTTTCTTCATTATTATTAGTGTTCAAGAATGTGGTAAGACAAGGAAACACTGAAACAACTTCCACAGTAAACCACAACATCCCAGCCAGTACTTTTAATTCTAACCACAAAAGTACTGTTATTATAGCTCAAAATAATCAACCAGAACCAATCTCTTGCTCATTAATAAATTTGGACATTTGCCATAATCTCCAAAAGCAAAAAATTTGACAAATAGTCACTTTTTGAAATCAAAGTACTATTTTTAAGGTTTTTGACTTATGATTATGCATTCAAACATATCAGGAGGGAGATATAACCCCTAAAGAAACTCCCAAAAAGGCTGTTGATGTGATTATGCAAGGTACCAATAAGCTGAAGACTGAAAAGGGTTTGTAAATGAAACACAAAGTCCTAAATCATGCCATAATGAAGCTAATACCACTGTTTTTCCTTCAAAAAGAGCTTGCACCCCAAGAAGAAGCCTCAGTGGAAATTGACAAAGCCAGCCAGAAGGCATACAACAATGCTGTCATCCAGTGACTCAAAACCAGAGCACAAGCAAAACAGCCAAATACCACAAACCCATAGTAAAGCCAAGATAACACTGTAACATGGAGCTGAGCCAAATCAGCTCAACAGGTATCAAAAGGAACAGGAAACCCACCACTTTCCAAATACACAAGTACCACCATCATAGGATAAGGAATAAAAAAGTGATTCCTGCTCAAAGCTGTTGCTAAGCATAAACCTTATTCTTCACCTCCCATCTAAAATCTAGAGGAAGAGACTTAACCCCATCAAATAGGTATTCAAATTGAAGCTCTAGATCAGGGCTATCCAATGTTACTAGCCAAACTGAGCTAGAGTCAAAATTACAGAAGTTATGGCCAAAGTAAGGTTAAACAAGGGTGAATACAATATTCACCTCTCATCTAACTTCTATAGTCTTAGTGTGGGAGACCTAAAGTGGGGTCTATTCAGAAAGAGAACAATCAGGGATATCTGATGGTGCCTTTCATCTCTCCATATCTCATCTATAACAAAAGTTATGGAGCAAATAATCTCCATACAGATATTGAGAAAATCACATGTATGAATAACAAAATTTGTACATGGCATAATTTTGCCATATTCAATTTTACCCATACGAAATGAGGTACCATTGTGAAGTTCTCATTCAGAGCTACACAATGAACTAAATTTGAGCTAAATATCTAGAAAACTGACAAACATATAGCATTTTTTAGGTTAAAATCCCATAATTGGGCCAATACAAATTTACTGTGGGATAATATCCCATAATCATGATTATGAGGTGTCAAAAAGATGAAGAAGAATGTTTATACTTTAGCACCTCATATTTCATTCAATAGTGGGGTCCCATACAGGTTCTGTACAGCATTCTACCCATCATACACATCAGAAGAGGGCTGTGTGGTCCCCAGATGAAAACTTTCACCCTGTATTGGTGGAAACTGTGCAGATGTGGTTTCAAAACCACATCTGAGCCCAATACATTGTATACAGGCTTTGTGGAAACCAAGAGCCAGTACTGTGAAGTGGAAAATTCTTCACTTACTCTACATGGATGGTCTAGAGAACCATTCCACCCCATTTTAGAATAAAAGGAGGCCTTTTCTCCACCAGAAAAGGTTTCCTCTTCTGGCTCATGAATTGCCCCATAGTCAAACTGTCCAAAAAAGTTATACTCTTGAAAATAATCAGGTATGCCTCTAGTCTTAAGTATTGTAGTAGTTGTTCTTGTAACCCAGCAGATGATTATTGCACCCAGGGCTTTCAGCAGAACTCACCACCACTAAATCCTTTAATAAAGTCCTTAAATACTATTTTAAAACCCTTTTTCAATTAATTTTATCTGTGTCACAGTCACAGTTAGAGTTGTATCTACTATTTTACTTTATCATAGACTCAACCCGAAGATTTAAATTCAGTAAAAGGAGAATAAAATCCTTGAAGCCCTTTGGAAAAGCTGCATTGACTCTTTCCTGACTATGAGAGATTTTTGGGGCCATCCCAATACTTTAAAGTTAGACAATGGACAGCATCCATTTATTAAAAAGAAGAACATGATGCATTTAATGGCAGAATGGAGGGAAAACAATCCACCACCACCCTAACATATGCCAAATCAGCCCGGGTAGCCAGAAGCAGTAATTCCAACATGCAAATTCAGCCCCAAGCTCAAAAAAAGGGAAAGGGAAAAGGAAAAGCCACTAAACCATACAGCCAGGTGTAGAGAATCCCAAGGATTAAACAAGATGCTATGGAAAATGTGTTTCAGATGGCCAGAACCATGATGGAAATGGAGAAGAGAGGGGAAGCCAGATTAAAATGTCAAGAATTATTTCTGAGATTTTGGATGGAATTATAGCATTGTACATAGCCATAAATGACTTGATAAGTAGTATTTCTGATAGGAATTCAAATATATGTAACAATTCAAAGATAGATAGTCTGAGTTGAAGCCAAAAAAAAATGACACAATTATGTGGTTTGATAAAGTTTCAAGAAACATCAAAACATCAAAAAATTACAATTAATTTTCAAAGAAAATAAGTGAAAAATCTGACCTTATGAAATAATTGGCAATTGAATATTAAAAATTGAATATTGACGACCTAACTGAAACAAGAATAAATAGAGCAATAAGTACTGTCAAAACAGATAGTAAGAAAATAATTGATGATATTTTGAATCCATTTACTGAAGTGAAGACACATATAATTATCTTCAAAAGGTTTTTTGATACCTCACATGAAGAAGTATCAAAATGAATAATGAAATTGAACCAAATAATTTCTAATAATAATGGAAAAATAAAATTATGGAAAGGCATGACAATTACAGAGGAAATTTAGAAAATTGAAAGAATAAACTTAATACCAGGCTTCCAAAGTGAAGTCAGAAATTCCATAAGGTGTAATACCATTAAAATGAATGAACTTGAATAATTACTGCACACTTTGCCAAAAATTTCTACACCTCTAACTCAAATTGAGGGTATAAAAAGTTCCAACCCACAAGTATTGGATGTAGAAAATTCACAAATAAAGAATGTATTTTCCACTTCTTTCCATAACTTCAAACCATCAATGGGCCCAGAACTCTTGAAATAAGTACAAAAATGTAAAGAATGGACTCACTTGAGTGGTAAAGGAGAATATTACCATATGGAATTCAGTAAAGGTATTGACATGATCTAAAAAGGCTTTGAATTCTCAAACAGATTGGTAACAGAAATATTTAACACCTTGTTTACCAACTCAGCTCATAGATGGTATATAAAGTTGAGACAAGCACATGAAAACCAGGGTTGGCATTGGGGTGTAAGATGTGTCTATAAAGCTATTGAGAATATTACTATCAATCAAAAGTACTGTCACTGTTATTATGAAATATAATATGTAACCCTATTATATCCACAATTAAATAATTCATTAATTAGTTATTTATTTTACTTTTTATACACTACTAGTCATTACAGTAAACAGTAATTGTCTACAAGAATAAATTACAAGAAGAATTATATAATAAACCTTCTCATTAAAATATCATAAATCAATTTAATGTAAAATTATCTTTTGCAAGATTAATTCTCAAGATAATTCTTGAAGAAAACTATTAATAGAGAAAAATGTTAAGAATTAATCAGAAAAATTCACTAATACTCCAATAATACCTTGGGAAGAATTGGTAGGGTGATTGGAAAGATTAATTGTGGATTGAAGGGATAAAAACTGCTTTTTAACAATAATAAAACAATATAACAGGTAAATAATATTTTAAATAGTATATGTCTATGATTTAAAATCTTAATGCTTGATTCTGAAAGAATTCAAACACTCAGGAAAATGAGGAACTCATAATTCATTGTTGGTACTAATGGTATGATTTTATAAGAAGATAATTTGGAAAAACAAGCAAGAGGAGGTCTCTTCTAAGTCAATAAAAAGTCCAAGGAGGTGTGTAATTGAGAAAAATAAAAGAACAAGTGAGTGAGAAACCAGTAATACTCTTTGGACAATTGGTTACATCATTTTTTCTCACATAAGATTATCATGATCACTTATCACAGGGGCTCTTGGGGATGAAAAAATTGGCCTTGCCTTTGGTAATCAGGGCACTCACTTGGAAGAATCCAAATAATAAAGAAGACAGAAATACAAGCAATGAATTTCTCTAAGAAATATGCAGGTACAAAATGAGAAGCCAAATGGCCAAACAGCTAACCAAATAAGTCCTTAATCACTGTTTCAAGCTTCTAGAATGAACAATGGAAGAAGTAAAGAATATAACAACCAATATCCACTGACAAGCAAAGAAAGGAAGAGGTTCCAAATGACTGACTTGATTATATCAGTATTCACTTAACAAAAAGAAAACATAAATATAGATAAAATTAAATAAAAGCATATTCATTAAATGGGGGAAAGTCCTCCAGGGTCAAAGGAGGCTGGGATATATGAGAATTTGAGAGCTTGACTCCTTCAGGCTGGCAGCTGATCCGTATTGAATACTGGAAGCTGTATTGATTGTCTGATGGAATGTATGCCTTGAAAAATTGGCAAATGGACTGGGTTGAATGATGTTGCCATGGTGTATGATTGAAATACAGGTCTTGATTAATCCAGACTGTACTTAATGAATGTGGTTTCCAAGCCAGATTGATGGTGCATTGACACGTGACATATTTTTTCTAAACTACCTCTTGAATATCCCTTGAGAATGAACTGCCAGGAATACATTTGAGAAATACTGTGAATGAGAATATGCAATGATTTCTTGATGGCGTTATTGATATTTGAGAGTGACACTTGTCCTTGAGCCTTGACAAATCCCCGGATGACATGATGCCTTGAGGAATTTATGGAATTTTAAAATAACCCTTTGATATTAGTTCCACTGGATTGCTTGTGAAAAAATATGCATAATGTTGTATAACACTATTCATGGCATTTTTTGTTATTTGGGGTAAAAGTGGCCAAAGATCTTTAGGAAGGATGCCATGAGGATATGAGTGAAAATTGGGTTTTGGGTAGCTTCAGAGCTCGGAAGGTGTTTCTGGGTTTTTGGAAAAATACAGCTTATAAAACCTTAAAAATATATTTGTGCAAAGTGCACAGATATGGTAATTAAGCCCCAAATCGCCAAATATGGCTATTTGGGCATATTTCCCATATTATATGGGGAATTGGAATAAAATGGATCGATACACTAAATGGCGCAGAACTGTGTTTAAAGCTTAAAAATCTCAATACAAGCTTTTGGGATGTATTTTCACTTTTGACTGGAAAATACCTAAGCATGCACAAAAGCAAAGACTGGCCAAAAAGGGCCTGCTGATGATGAAGGGGCCAAGTTGGACCCAGATGGTGAAATGGCCATAATAGGCCAGGAAAGATGAAATGGCCAATTTGGCCAAGGAATACGGATATTGCCTTGATATGCTATATGAAGGTCAAAGAGGGTGCTTCCCATGGCTGTGACAGTACCCCCCACCTTGAAATGGTGATCTACTGAGCACCAATACAAGGTAAAGCCCGATGAGGCTATTGGAAGGAGATTTGAGAGAGGGATAAGGAGGAGTTGTTTTGGGAAATAAAAAGTGAAACTTATATTGAAAATGTTGGGATATGAAATGGCAATGGCTTGATCCTCTTTTAGCATTGGCTTCAAGATTGATGTAATTGTGAAAATAAAGGATATTATGTAATACACACACACATTTTGACATTTCAATTGAAAATACTTCAATTTGTCATAACTTCTGAACTAAACACAACACCTCAATTTCAACACAAAAATTGATGGTTAACACCACATGTGGTGTGAATTAACTTAAGGTTTTGAGTATTTTCAACTTTTGTACAGAAAATACCAAAAACTTAATTTAAGCTTATTTAGAGTTGTGTTACAGAAATTTCATCCAGAGGTGACCCCACTTTATTTTTTATGAGGAATCCAATGGTGTGATAATTTCTCTATGTTTACTTATAGGATAAAAAGTTAGAATATATTTTATATAACTTTTTGCCAAAAATATTTTAATTTAATAATTTTTATTAAAAATTCATTTTTACTTAATTTTTACAAGTAAAAATGTATTTTCATAATTTTAAATTTTATTGTAATTTTATTTTTAAATTATAATTAAATTTTAATTATTAAATATAATTTTGTATTTAGACTTCAATTTTTATTTTTATAATATAAATAAATTTATTCTATTTATATTTGTATCTTAATTTATCATTTGTGGTCTTTTGGGTATATGAAAATACCTCTAAGGCTCACAAAGACACATCTGGAGGATGCCAGTGCTGCCCCTCATTCCCCAAGGTCTGTACCAAGAAGCTTTGATGTGAACTCTGATTCTGAACTAATTGAAGGTAATATTCTGAGGGCTTAGCTTTCCAAGTGGTAGCCATAGAAATATATCAGTCCCAATAAAAAAATTGATTCAAAGAAAAATAAGAAGAGTGAGAAATATGCCCAAGCCTTTGACAGGGGGCCATGAAATCCTACTTACACATCAAGAGCGTTTGGGTAAGGAGAAGACCATAGAGCTCTTAGGATGGTGGAGCCCATTTTCTTACAAAGACAAGGTGAAAAAGATAAAGAATTGGTTGAAGAACAAAATTCTTTTATCTGTAGACCAGAGGAAGGAATTTGAAATGACTCCAGCTTTGAAATAAGGCCCAGTGGTGTCTACCAGATTCAATCCAGCTCCAGAAGTATCTAAAAAGAAGCCCAAAGGACCTCAGAAGAAGAAGAACGGTCCCAAGAGCCATTGTGGCAAGGGCAAAGGCAAAGCAAATTGGCACAGTACTTACCCACAAGGGTACTGGATCCCCAAATTGGAGCCTTCAGCTGTGGACAGTGTCTTCAATATGGCCAGAACTCTCATGGAATTCACCGCCAACAGCAGGAAAGAATGAACAGGACTTTTCCACGAAAATAATGGATGAAATCCAATTTTTTAAGTCTAGTATTGATGTAGAATTTGGCAAATTTGATGCAAAGTCAAATAAAATGACATCAGATATAAGTGAATTGAAAAGAAAGGACAAAAATTCTACTGAGTTCTATAAGTTGCCAAATTTCAGACTTGATTTAATTATCAATACATGTGACAGAATTGAGAGTGAATGTCAAGCCCAAAAATGATCAGCTTAGAATTCTAAAAGATCATGTGTTGGAAATAATTAATAATACCAATCAGTTTGCCACACATTTGGCAAAACGTGACAGTGAAAGGCAGAAGTTAAAGAATGAAATCATTGCAAACGTGGAGCAAATTAATAAGAATTATGAACCACATATGCCAAGACATTCTACAACCTTTACTGAAGAAAAGCTTTCTGTAAAAGGAAGTTGGACCCCATTTTTAGGAGAAAAGCCTATCTGTGAAAAAGATATTCCCAAACTGGAAGAATGGCCAACATCCTCTGGTGAAGGAGAATACAATAATATTGAGTGTATCAGAACAATTGATAAGTTGCGCGGAGATTTTCACATACCTGATGAAATAATAGCGGGAAATCTGAATTATTTGTTTACCAGAACTGCAAAGAAATGGTATTAAAAAAATGAGACTATATCATGGTAAACATGATTTGCCTTGGTGGAAATGTGAAATAATCACCAAATGGGCTAACATTGATTGGAGATTTGAAGTAGAAAATGCTTTTGAAAGGGCCATTTTTAATTCATAAAAGGATAAACCACTTACTTGGTTCCTCAAACAGAAAGACAGATTATCTTCCTTACACCCAGCTATGTCTGACTCTATGATTAATATGAAAATATTAAGAAAATGTGGAGGAGAACTAGAACATGCTATCAAGTGCAGATGTTTGGAACCCTGTTCAACAGAATACTATGTCAATACCATGGAAGATAACATTACTAGAGCAACAATTGGTAAAATCTGGACTAGAGTCCCTATGGAATCCAAAATGGTTTCCAAAACTTCCAGAGAAGATAAGAGGCCTGAAAGACCTGTCTTTAAGTGTCATAAATGTGGAAGCACTTCACATTTGGCAAACACTTGCACCAAAAAGACAAAGATTAATGAGGTTCAGGTCATTGAAGAAGTTCAGTGTACTGAGGAGAAAAAACAATCTGACCTAGATTCTGCAGTCCCTGAGGATACACATGTAGAGGACTATCCCATTGAAAAGATTACAGCTTTCTTTGAGGTGACAGAAGTCCATACTCACTTTCCACAGTACAGTGAGGATTGTCATAACCTGATCAATATCCAGGATGCCAGAATGTGTAAACCCAAACCTGATAGAGGTAAAGGATACACTGCTGGAGAATCTTGTATCACATAAATACTGATGAATGATATTGAAGGAAAAGTAAGTTTGGATAAAGCATCCTTTTAAGATGTGTCAATAAATCTTGTTGATAATACTACTATTAATCAACAGTACTATGAATTTTCTTATGAAATATAATAATAAATATTATTATAAGCACAATTAAATAATAAATTAATTAATTTTTTCTTTTACTTGTTATACACTAAGAGTGATTACAGCAGTAAGAAGTAATTGTCTACACAAATCAATTACAAGAAGAATTTAATAATAAAATTATTTTACTATATAATTATCTTTCATAAGAATAATCATAAAAATAACCCTTGAAGAAAACTATTACTAGAGAAAAACTTTGAGAATTAAATCAAAAAACTCACTAATACTCCAAGGACCTTATCAAAAGATAATAGTAGAGATATTTGACGGATAATTGTGGATTTAAAGGATAACAATTGATTTATAACAAGATTACAACAATATATAGTTGATTTCTATGATTTCAAGTCCTTCTGATTGGTTTTGAAAGAATAAAACACTTAAGAAATAGTTTCAAGTAATACTTACTTGTTGGTAATAAAGGTATAATGGAATAATGTGATGCTTTGGAAAAAACAGCAAGAGGAGGCCTCTTTTAAGTCTAAGACAGCTCACAGAGGCATGCCATGAAGCAAACTGAAAATCCAGTGAGTGAGAAAACAATAAACCTTCCTGGATTATTGATTGAATCATCTGTTGTCACATAAAATTATCATAATTACTTAATTGATGCTTTTACGTGACTATAAACCCATTTATGGTTAAGAATAAAAGGAGTAACAACTGTAAATCTTCTTTGATTCCAAAATTATTATTTATTTCTCAAAGCTATCAATTCTATTGGAAATTTCATCCCAGAGTGTATTTTCTGTGAATTTTGAAAGATTCAATATTTCATGTGGAATCATCAAAAATGGACTGTAAGTAAAACTTTGAATTTTACTTATAAAAGTATAATTGTTTTTGATTTTTATATGGATTATACAGCTCTTAATTGGTCCTGAAAGGTTCAGAAGGATTCATTAAGAATTGTATTTTGAATAAATTTTTGAAGTTTTTACCTCATTTCTACATAGAATTGCAAATAGCACTATATGGCTGGTTGCTATGAGGTAAATCGATGGATACTAGTGCAAAAAAGGTGTTAACTACTCTTGAGGGGTTTATCCATGGAGATTCATTAAGAGTTGACATAGTTACTGTGAACCTTTGAGATATGACCACATACCCAAAAAGGCCACAAGAAATATTTAATATAATTATACATTAAAAATAAGTACTTTAAAAAAAATACAAAAATACCATAAATTGGCATAAAGCTTGGTTTAACTTAAACGCCAATGAATAAACATGTGAAATAAATTATACCATTGGATTGCCCATGGTAAAATACACATATACCATTTTTATGGCATGTCTGTAAAGTCAATATTTAATAAGTTATAAGTAATAATACCTTATAAAATACACAAATCCTTATTTATTTCAAAAGCCAATGAGACAACATGTAAAATAAATGGTACTAGTGGATTCTCCATAAAGGTCCACATATTAAACAATTAAGAAGGTAAGCTGCAAAATCAATACTTAAGGAATTAACCTGAATATATGCACTTTTTTTGTCAACGCATATATTCAAGGATTTTAGCTAATATCTCTTGAATTATGCATGATAGAGTGATGAACCAAAAATAATGTCATCACGTAATGACTGTAGAAATACAGAAATGAAGTTTATTTCACAAGTTATAAACAAGGTTAAAACCTGTAAGGAATTATTGATTAAAATCAACACAGCTGTTGACCACTTTGTTGTGAAAGTGGTCCAAACTTAAAAAAAAGTGGACAGTTGGATTCTGCTAGTTTATTCGTGAAGAATGATGTATTTTTTATTATAATATTCAAGGTATAACCCCTTGAAATCATAGTTTGAAGTTTAAAATATTAAATTTCAACAGAAAAGATGGGTTACAAGAAAAATCATCAAAAATAGAGTATTGATGATGTAATGAAATTCTCTTGGAAGCATAATACGGTTATGCCAAGCTATTGGAATTCACTCTCTTAATGGCTGTAGTGTGTAAATCTTAAAAGTTATTAAGGATCAAAGTTTGAGCTTAATTTGATCATTTATGATCACTCACTGTAACCTTAAATTAAGTTTAACAGTCATATGAGTGATACAATTGGTGAATACTATTATTTTATGATTAAAACTAATAAAATCCACGAATTTTGGGGTTCTGCCAAGCCTTTGACGTCATCAAACTTAGAGTTATAGTGATAACTCTAAATAATGGCGTAATAATGATGTAATATGGTTTGATCATGATGTAATCATCAAAAAACCTTAAAGTATTGATCAATCCCAGTGTATATGATCAGTACACGTCTACTAGAAGCCTGTTGCACTCTAGGAGGGAGGTATTTACTATAAATAGAGCTCTTTTTACTCTGTGTTCCCCTTAGACGCATCAAAAACATTAAATCAATACAATAAAAGGTAATTTCTTTATTCTTTATATATAAAAATTTTATATTATCAAAGACCAAAGATCGTCTTATTATAATCATCAATTTTGACGTGATTAAATCATTTATTTAATTGTTTTTGTTAAAAATCTCTCTGAAAACTCATTTCCACGTAAAAATCAAGAACATTTGTAATTTCTCTATTTTTTATTGTAAATACAATTTGGATAAGTTGTATTTATATTATTTGGCGTAAAATATCTCAAAATTATTATATTAAGTATTAAAAGTAGGTTATTTTCTTTTATTATAATAATTTTCTCTCTATTATTCTTTTAATAATTCTTTCATTAATATAAATAGTATTTATATTAATTTATAACTTTAATATTGGTAATATTATTGTTATTAATTGTTTTTTATTAATAAAAAACAATTTTTTACGCCTTTATTATTTGTTTGTAACAATTAAAAAGTGCCTTTGAATATATTAATTATTTTATATTAATATATTTATTTTATTATATTATATTTTATAATATAAATTATATTATCATATTTTATTAATAATATAATTATTTTTACGCCATAATTATAATAATTATTTATTATTATGATTATTTTTATCTTATTTATTTCATTTATAAGGACATTCATAGTACAATAAGTAAAATATTAGTAATTTTTACTTATTGTTTCATAGTCAAACCTTACAGTTGCAGGAGTCTAAGCTGCTCTTTACCTCCTTGGCACATCATAATAGTAGCTTACTTGCTATTTTCTCATGATATAATGAAGTTTTGACATGGTAACCAAGTTCCCAAAAGGTTTTGGTGTACTAATAGGGCCAAGATCAGCCATTAATCCAAGCTTCAGATCTGTCCATGCCTCAGAGGCCTCAGAAGTTGGGTACCCTGGCTCTCTGTGATGTCTTTTGTCCCCCTTGACTATTTTTTACATCAAAATAGAAATTCAGGCTTCAAGTGAGATATCCACTATGGGTGTACCAAAAGTGTATTTACAAATACCATAATATAAAGTGCCAAAAACATGCATAACACTACTCTTAGTGTATATGTAACATGGGATTTCTCACATTCCCATTATTTTTGTGTGAAATTCAGAAAACAAAAATTCTCGCATATCTTTTATGTGGTATTGATGATGTGGTATTGAAGTTTTTTCTATATTACCACCTCAAAGAGTTGATTTGAGCTTATTAACTCTATGGAGCTACCCTGGGTGAAATTTTGTGTAGAGCTCAAATTTAGCCTTAAATCCATGGATTTACTTACTCAATAAAACATTATTCATCTTTTCTGGAATCAAAAATGATGAATTTTGAATATATGCATGAATTATGGGTTATGCATAGTGCAGAGTTTATTTTTAAGATACTTGTGGCCTATTTGGGTATGTAAAATATGATTCAAGGCTCACATTCCTGCCCACTAAAAAATAAAATTGTACTACAATTTTATTAATGGTATCAAGAAGAAAAAGGGCCCAAAGGGGGTTAATGTCCACTGTACAACCTCACTACATAACTAGGATCAAGTCATTTAAAGCACATTCATAGACATATTCAGTGTGAGCCTTAGAGGTATTTTCATATACCCAACAGACCACAGATAACAAAAAAAGATACAAATATAAAGAAAATGAATTTATTTATATTATCAAAATAAAAATGAAAATATAAATAAAAATTTATACAAAAAAATGAAAATTCAATTATAATTCAAAATAAAAATTACATTAAATTTTACCATTATGAAAATGCATTTTTACTTGAAAAAGTTAAGTAAAGATGAATTTTTGATAAATATAATGAAATTAAAATATTTTTCCTACAGGGTTACATGAAATATATTGTAAAATTTTATCCAATTAAGAAGCTGAAGAAAATTGCTTCACCATTGGATTCCTCATAAAAAATAAGGTGGCGTCACCTCTTGGTAAAATTTCTGAAACTCAACTCTAAATAAGCTTAAATTAAGTTTTTAGTATTTTCTGTACAAATATTGAAAATCCTCAAAGACCCAATGTAATTCACACCAATTCTGGTGTTAACCATCAATTTTTGTGTTAAAATTGAGGTGTTGTGTGTAGTTTAGAGCTTATGAGGAATTGGGGTATTTTCAATTGAAATGTCAAAATGTGCGCGTGTATTACATAAGTGAAGTGTAATTTACATATAATGTATCAACTATTACATTTGTGTACTTTGAAACTCAATTGAATTGTATGTGTAAATTCCAAGTGTGTTACATGATGAGGAATTAAAGAAAAAAAAATGGAAAGATTAATTCTGGGGGCAAAAGGTACTCTAGCTCCAAGGGGGAGCCAGACCCCCAAATTCCTTGCTGACAGGTGTGGGATTTCAAAATCCATGCAAAATTTCATCATTTTTGGCCTGGAATTGAGTCACAAGGTGGGTGACTCAATTGATGATGAGGGTTTGATACCAACCAGGGTAGTTTTAACTGTTGCCAAGAGGGTAAAACTACCTTTAAGTCAAAACAATACTTTAAAAAAAGTTTGAACTGGTTTCTACCTCTCTTACACACAATCTCACATTTCTCGAAGGCTCTAGACCAGGTATTACTATAGTAATGGCTGATTTAAGGGTCTCAAATGGTTAAAAATAGCCAAAAATGGCTAAAATCAGCCCTTTTTTGGTCTAAAACAGGGTTCAATGATTCTATAATTGGCTTTTCTGTTTTCAGAGTGATTTCCACGACTGACAAAAGTAAATTTTACTTTTGGAATAAGATAATTGATGGCTATAATAGAATGTCTTCTTTGCCCCACTTTTCTCTTCATGATAAAATCTTTTCCTTATATATGTTACATGGTGGAATGTGATCTACAACTTGGCAGTATTAATCACTCTTTCAACCAGTCTAATAGCCTTTTTGGCCAGAGTTCCCTTCTCTGAGGTCCGGCAGACAGCATGGTGACAATAAACCGGTTACGAACATCATGGGTTTGATTCTAGTTGGAAACAAGAGGAGGTCTCAATCAGACAACCAGAAAGTGCTGGGTTTTCCGCTCCATTGGTGTACAAGGGTTCTGCCCATTGGGGGTTCCTTGTAGGCTCCTGTTGTGACTAATGTAGCTGCATGAGGGTGACATGGGTATTACCATCAGTTACATGCATTTTGGGACACAGTGCTCTAAACCCAGGGGTACTGTCACATGGTGGAATGTGATCTACAAATTTCCAGTATTAAGCAGTCTTTCTACCGGTTTTATAGCTTTTTTGGCAAGAGTTCCCTTTGATGAGGTCTGGCAGACAGCATTGTGACAGCTGGATTGCTTTTGACATTGTCCAACGGCCATCTGCTGAGTCTCTCTGCATTAGTGTGGCTTTTTCCTTCTTTGTATATGATAGTCATATTGCCTCGATACTCTTGGATGTCTATTTTCCACCTCAGAATGTGTCTATTGGTAGTCTTCATGTTCAGTGAAGACTTCAAGGCTGTGTGGTCTGTGTAGACTTCAAAGACTGCACCCTCCAAAGAATAGTGGAGTTTCTCTAAAGCCCAGACTAAGCATAGGAATTCAGTTTGGGTGGCCCCATCCATGGCTTCTGAATCTTTCAGTTGACTAGATATGTAGCATATTACTCCCTCTCTTGGTTCACCTTCTACTATTTGTCTATGGTGAAGGGTATAACTTGAATGGCAGTTCAAAGTCAGGCAAGATGAGCATAGGTTAATTAGTGAGTTCATGTTGGATCCTCTCTTATGCATCTCTTTTTTCCTTGGTAATTTCAAAAACTACATCTTTTTAAAACACCTTGTATAGACTACTAGTTATGTGGGAAAATCTTCTGATGTGGTTTCTGTAGTAGCTAGAAAACCCAATGATATATTTCATCTATTTGATGTTCTTTGGTACTTGTTTGTGCAGTACTGCTTCTACTTTATTCTGGTCTATGGCCATATCAAAACCTGAGACTTTGTGTCCCAGTGCCAGTGATTCTTGTTGTAAGATGTGACAATGAAACTGATGATAATATCACTATTAATCAACAGTACTATGTTTGTTCTTATGAAATATAATAATAAAATATTATTATTACCACAATCAAATAATTAAGGAATAATTTCTTTCACGTGTTATGCACTACTAGTGATTTTAACAGTGAGCAGTAATTTTCTACAAGAATCAATTACAAGAAGATTTTAATAATAAAACTTCTTTTATTAAAATAATAAAATTATTTTAATATATAATTATCTTTTGCAAGAATAATTATAATGATAATTCTTGAAGAAAACTAATTTTAGAGAAAAACTTCAAGAATTAAAAATAAATCACTCACTAATATTCCAAAGAACTTATTGAAAGATAAGATAGAGAGATTTGACGTAGAATTGTGGATTTTAAGGATCAAGATGAATTTAAAACAGTATTACAACAATATATAGCTGGATTCTATCATTTCAAGTCTTTCTGATTGATTCTGAAAGATTTAAAACACTTAAGAATAGCTATAACTAATACTTGCTTGTTGGTAATAATGATATAAAATGATAATAAGATGATTTTTGGAAGAAACATCAAGAGGAGGCCTCTTTTAAGTCAACAACAGCTCACAGAGGCGTTACATGGAGCAAACTGAAAAAACAGTGAGTGAGAAAACAATAAACCTTTTTGGATTATTGATTGCATCATCTGTTGTCAGTAAGATTAGCATAATTACTTAATTGATGCTTTTACATGACTACCAACCCCAATATGGTTAAGAATAAAAGGAGTAACATCTGCAAATCTTCTTCTATTCCAAAATAATCATTGATTTCTGAAAGTTATCAATTTTATTGGCAATTTCATCACAGGTTGTAATTACTAAGAATTTTTGAAGATTGAGTGTTTCACGTAGAATAGTCAAAAATGGACTGTAAGTCAAACCTTTCATTTTACTAGTATAACCATAATTATTTTTGGTTTCACCATAGATAATAAAGTTCTCTATTAGTCCTGAAAGTTTCAGAAAGATTCATGAAGAATTGATTTTTAATGAATTTTTGAAGTTTTTACCTCATTTCTACGTAGAATTGAAAATATCAGTGTTTCACTGGTTGCTATGAGGTAAATCAATGGATACAAGTACAAAAAGGGTTTTAATTACTCTTTTGGGGTTTATCCATGGATAATCATTAAGAATTGATGTGGTTACAGGAGTCTAAGTAGCTCTTTACCTCCTTGGCATATCAAAACAGCAGGTTATTTGCTATTTTCTTAAGATTTACATTAGTTGTAACATGGTAACCAAGTTCCCAAATGGCTTTAGTTTACCAATTAGGCCAAGATCTGCCATGGATCCAAGCTTTGGAGCTGTCCACACCTCTGAGGCCTCAGAAGTTGGGTACCCTGGCTCTCTTTGATGTCTTTTGTCCCCCTTGCCTATTTTTCACGTCAAAATAGAAAATTAAGCTTAAAGTGAGATCTCCACTATGGGTGTACCAAAAGTCCATTCAAGAATACCATGATATTAAGTGCTCAAAACATGCATACCACTATTCTTAGTGTATGTGTAACATGGGATTTCTCACATTCCCATTATTTTGGCATTAAATTAAGAAAAACAAAAATTTTCACGGATCTTTTATGTGGTATTGAAGTATTTTCCATTGTACCACCTCAAAGAGTTAATTTGAGCTTATTCACTCTATGGAGCTACCGTAGGTGAATATTTGTGTAGAATCCAAATCTGGCCTTAAATCCATGGATTTGCCTACTCAATAAAAGGTTATTCATCTTTTCTGAAATCAAAAATGATTAATTTTGGATATATGCATGACTTATGAGTTATGCATAATTCAAAATTTATTTTTAAGATAATTGTGGCTTATTTGGGTATGTAAAATATACCTCAAGGCTCACAGTCCCTCCCACCAAAAAATAAAATTGTACTACAATTTTATAAATGGTATAAATAATAAAAAGCCCCAAAGGGGGTTAATGTCCACTGTCCAACCTCTTTACACCACTCAGATAAAGTAACTTAAAGCACATTTACAGACATATCCAGGCTTGTGGCCTTCTTTCATGTATAAATCTTCTCAAGAGTTTATTTGAGTCAGGTATATCTGATTCTGCCAGCCATTCATCTTCATGTACTGGATTTCTATATCTGACAAGATATTCTCTCTGATTCTTACCCCTAAGTCTCCTTTCTTTAATGACTTTTTTTATCTTTTTGTCTTCATTCTGTTCCACTGGTGGGACAGTCAAAGGAGTTGGGTTCCTCAGAGGAAACAATTCTTTATCAGCTGGTTGATAAGTTTTTATGAAGCTGACTGGAAAAGTGGGGTGTTTATTTTCCAATTCACCACTCAATTCCACTGGAACTGCATTGGTTCCATGTAAGGCAACAATTACAAAAGGTCCTACATAAGAATCTTTAAGTTTCTTTGGGCGTTTGATATTATCAAAATTCAAGGTTGAAACTAGAACTAAGTCCCCTACTTTGAATTCTGGTACTTTATGGCTCTTGTCCCACTTCTGTTTTGCATAATCAAAAGCAGCATCCATACTTTGTTTTGCATGATTTTTTACTTTATCAAGCATTATCTTGAAGCTGGAAGCTATAGGATGAATGTCAATCAAGTCTTTCCTCAGTGTGTCTGCTGGGAGTCTTGGATTCCATCCCTTTTCTAACATAGCAGGAGTTTGTCCTGTGGAAGAATGGACTGATGTCTTGTATGCCAATTCTAATGCAGGTATCAGAGTGCACCAGTCAGGGGTAAAGCCATCTGAGTCTTTGAATTCTAGCCCATAAGCACAGAATCTCCTGATCATGTCTTCTAAAGTTTGAATCATCCTCTCTGCTAGCCCATCTGTTTGAGGGTGATATGCTGTAGAGAATGATAACTTAGTCCCAAATAATCTATGAAGATTGGTCCAAAGTGCAAATGTGAACTTGGGATCTCTGTCACTTATGATATTCTTAAATAATTCTGTATGAGAAATAACTCTGCTCCATAGAAGAAGAGCTGTATCCATAGCAGTGTCATCTTTATTACATGGTAAGAATATGGGAGTCTTGCTATATCTGTCTACAATGACTAAACAATAATTATAACTCTTGTCACCACTTGGAGGAAGTGCTGTGACTCAATCCATGTGAACAACATCCCAAGGGGATTTTGGTTCTTGAATATGGATCATAAGTCCAAATTTCTTGCCTGTAATCCTGTTTGCTTTTTGACATCTGTCACAGGTATAGCAATATTCAATGGTTTCTTTCCTCAAAGATGGCCACCATGCACAGTTCTTCACTTTTTCAAGTGTTCTTTCCTCTGACAGGTGTCCAGAGTAGATGCTATCATGGCATTCATGAAAAATTGTATTGATAAGCAATCTGCTGCATAATGTCATTACACAAGAATGTTTGGTTCTGTGGTAAATAATTCCATCAAAGAAGTGAAATCTCCCTTCAGAATAGGAATTTCTCCAAACTTCATCCAGTGCATTGACCAAAGATGTGTCTTTGCAGTATTTATCTAATAAAGAAGTCAAGATATGGCATTTCTTGTCTTGCTTATAAGATTCTCTGACCTCTTCAAAGAATTCAGTCCCAATATCAGTTATGTTAATCCCTTCAATTGGAATCTGTGGTTCAGCTTCCAAAGGTACATAAGCTGGGTTATCAGTAGTGTTGGCTAATGCCCACCTGCTAAGTCCATCAGCATTTTTTTGAATGTTTCCTGCCTTGTGGACTATAGTCATGTTTCCTCTATATTCCTGAATGGCTATTTGCCATCTCAACATGTGTCTGTTGGGAGTTTTCATGTTAGGAAGTGATTTCACTGCATTACATTTAGTTATTACTTCAAAAACACTGACATCAAGATAATAGTGTAATTTCCCAAGTGCCCATACCAAACATAAGCATTCCATTTGTCTTGCATCATATCTGGCTTCTGTTGGTTTGATTTGTCTTGAGATGTAACAAACTGGTCCTTCTGTAGGTTTGTCATCAATAATTTGGACTTGATGTAGGGCTGACCCTAATCCATCTCCACATGCATCAATGTACAATTTCAAAGGAATATTCCATTCAGGCATGAGGAGTAAAGGTGCTTCTGTAAGAGCTCTCCTTATTTTGTCATAAGCTTTAATTCTCTACTGTGTCATCTCAAATACAGTCTGTTGATCACAGATTCTATAAATTGACTTGGCTAGAATTGCAAAGTCTTTCAAGTTTTGCCTATAATAACTGGCAAACCCAAGAAAAGACATCATTTCTTTTTTATTCTGGGGTATTGGCTTAGGTAACACTGCTGCTACTTTGTTTTTGTCAATACCCAAGCTTAAACCAGAAACAATATGTCCTAATGCTTTGAGTTCTTTAAAACCAAAATTGCATTTCTTAAGTGAAATCTTCATGTTCACTTCTGTTACTTTGTGAAGTACTCTTGTAAGTCTTTCAAGGTGCAAAGACCATGAATCAGAACATATGATAATATCATCAATATAAATGATAAGCCATCCTTCAGACGACTCTGTGGGAAAGATGGTGTTCATCATTCTTTGATAATGGGATGGAGAGTTTTTAATGCCAAATGGCATCCTAAGATACTCATAAATACCACAGTGAGTGATAATTCCAAGTAATTTCTTAGCTTTAGGCATCAAAACATTCTGATGGAAGCCTTTCAATGCATCCATTGATGTTATATACTTGGCTTTAGACAACTGAGTCAAGGTTTCTTTAATTCTGGGGATTGGATACCTATCTGGAACTGTGTAGGTATTCAATGCTCTGAAATATCCAACCATTATTGACTTGTCATTATGCCAGGCAATAATAACAGGTGTTGTCACTTCAACTTCCTCATTATGGCCTACTTTTCTTAGTACACCAAGTTGGATTAACTCTTGGATATGTTTTTCCAAGGCTTCTCTAGCTCTGGGACTGGCTGGATAAGCTGGTCTTCCAAGTACTGGAGGATATGGACTGTCAATATTAAGAGTAATATCAACTTCATGTCCCCTTATAGCACCTAATGGTTCATTATCAGAGGCAAATGCATTATTGTATGTGTATAACACATTAAGAAGTTAATTTTTCATTTTTGGTTACAATGATGGATTAATTTGTGCCTCAACAAGTTGATTAGACACAAATTCATCTTTATAAGTATCTTTGACAGAAAATACTACACATATTTGTTTTGGCATATTGGAAAAAAGCAAATCTTTGTATTTTGTTATCTCCAATTGTGAAATATCTGTCTTTCTGGTTATTTATGTCAATACCACAAATATTCAAGTAATCATTTCCGAGAATTATGTGCTGAGATGTGCAATTATCCATTACCACAACCTCAGTTTTCATCCTTACACTTCCTGATGGGTGTGGAAATACAATATTAGTGTCTAATATAGCCAAGGGGTACAAATTGTTACTGGCACTACTAAATTGCACACCTTCTATTGGTAATAGATGGTTTTTCCATTCAGGAAGTATAATTTGGAGATAATCTTTGCCCACGCAAGTGCAAAATGCCCCTGTATCCAAATTTACTTTGGCTTCAATATCACTCATCAAAACTGATGTGATACAGGTTACTGCAGCAGTGTAACCTTTTCCTCTAGCAGGTTTTGTTTTACACATTCTGTAATCTTGGATATTTATCAGGTTGCAGCAATCCTCACTGTACTGTGGCAAGTGGGTATGGACTTCTGTGACCTCAAAGAAAGCTGTGATGTTTTCAATGGGATAGTCCTCCACTGGTGTATCCTCAGAGACTGCAGAATCTTGATCAGACTCCTCTTTCTCTTCAGTGCCCTGAATTCCTTCAATGACTTGAGCTTCATTGAATTTGTCTTTTTGGTGCAAGTGTTTGCTAAATGTGAAGTACTTCCACGTTTATGACACTTCAAGACAGGTCTTTCTGGTCTTTTATCCTCTCTGGGAATCTTTGGGACCATCTTGGATTCCATAGGGATTCTAGTCCAAGTTTTACCAATTCTTGTTCTGGTAATGATATCTTCCATTGCATTAATGTAGTTTTCTGTTGAACAGGGTTCTACACATCTGCTTTTGATAGCATGTTCCAGTTCTCCTCCACACTTTCTTAATATCTTCATATTAATCATAGTGTCAGACATATCTGGGTGTAAAGCAGATAATCTGTATTTTTGCTTGAAGAACCAAGTGAGTGGTTTATCTTTCTCTGAGTTAAAAATGGCACTTTCAAAAGCATTTTCCATTTTAAACCTCCAAGAATTGTTGGCCCATTGGGTAATCACTTCAGATTTCCACCAAGACCAATCATGTTTTCCATGATCCATTCTCATTTTATAATACCATTTCTTTGCAGTTCTGGTAAAGAGAGAGTGTAATTTCCCCACTATGATTTCATCAGGTATATTAAAGTCTTCCTGTAACATATAAATAGTCCTGATGAACTCAATATGGTTGTATTCTCTTTCACCAGAGAATGTTGGCCATTCTTCTAATTTGGGAATATCTTTAACAGAGACAACATTTTCTCCTAAAAGTGGGGTAAAACTTCCTTTAACAGAAAGCTTTTCTTCAGTCAAAGGTGTAGAATGTCTTGGCATATGTGGTTCATAATTGATATGAATTTGTTCTACATTTGCAATGATTTCATTCTTTAACTTCTGCCTTTCACTGTCACTTTTTGCTAGATGTGTAGGAAACTGATTGGTATTTTCATCTATCTTTAAGACATGGTCTTGTAGAGTTTTAATTTTATCATTAATTTTAAAAATAGAAAGATCTTCCATTTCATCATTCTGGATCTGACATGTATTCTCAATTCTGCTACAAGCATTGATAATTGAATCAATTTTGGCATTTGTCAATTCATACCATTCAGTATATTTCTTATCATGTTTTTTCAATTCATTAATATCTAATGCTATTTTAGTTAACTTTGAATCAATTTTACCAATTTATACATTAATACCTCTTTGTACATGATGTATTTGCGTGGAAAAGTCCTGTTCATCCTTTCCTGCTCCTTGGCTGTGAATTCCATGAGAGTTCTGGCCATGTTGAACACACTGTCCACGGCTGAAGGCTCCAATTTGGGGATCCTGTACCCTTGTGGGTAAGGTCTGTACCAATTGGCTTTGCCTTTGCCTTTGCCTTGATGATTCTTGGGACCTTTCTGCTTCTTCTGAAGTCCTTTGGGCTTGTCTTTTGACACTTCTGGAGCTGGTTTGGGGCTGGTAGACGCCACTGCGGCCTCTGTCTCCAAAGATGGAGTCATTTCCAGCTCCTTCTTCTGGTCTATGGATAAAAGACTTTGGTTCTTCAACCAATTCTTTATCTTTTTGACCTTGTCTTTGCAAGACAGGGGGCTCCATCCTCCTAAGAGCTCTATGGTCTTCTCCTGACCCAGAAAGCTCTTGATGTGTAAGTAGGAGTTCATGGCCCCCTGCCAAAGGCTTGGGCATATTTCCCACTCCTCTTCTTTGGCTGCTCTGAACCAATTTTTGTACTGGCATTGATATATTTCTATTGCTGCCCCTTGAAAATGGCTCAGCCCTGGAAATATTGTCATGAATCAGTTCAGGTTCAGAATTCACGTCAAAATCTGTGGGTACAGACCTTGGGGAATGGGGGACAACTATGGCATCATCCAAATGTGTCTTTCTTGTGGAAGACTTGGAACTTCTGGATTTGGTCTTGCCACCTCTTTGTCCACATCCATCTGGTTGGACTGAGTAGTTGCTTCCATTTCTGGTATGCACCATTTTCACGTCAATTTAAAGATAAAAGGTGAAAATATAAGATAAAATACACACCTTTTGGTGGTAATTTAGTCTTTTCTGAGTTAAATAAGGTGCCTCTTTTAGCAATTTGAACCTCAATACTGTCTTCAGATTCTGCCTCTGTATATTATGGACTAGTGATATATCTTTTACTGAGTCTGTTGCCAGCTGCACAGTATTTGATCAAAGAAACTAGAAAAATTATTTTTTATACTTGTTTTGAAATATTTTTACAGATTTTTTATAAGTTTTGTATTTTTAATATTAAAAAATTATTCTTTTTAAAGAAAAAGAATTAAAATTTAAGATTTTGAATGAAAATTAATTCAGAGTAACTCAAAGAATAATTTTGAAAGTTTTTGGATGTGAAAACGCCACGTGTAAAAACAGTATAAAATTAAACCAAATTCCTCAATGAAAAAGATTTCCAAAACAATTTCAAAAAGAAGAATTATTTTAACTTCAAAATGAAAGAAAAAATCATTAAATTAATATATTTCAGAACTTAAAAATATATTAATTAAGGGTACAAGGCTCAAAAAACACTGCCAGGCCCCCAAATGTAAGATGTGACTATGAAACTGATGATAATATCACTATTAATCAACAGTACTATGTCTGTTCTTATGAAATATAATAATAAAATATTATTATAACCACAATCAAATAATTAAAGAATTATTTCTTTCACATGTTAAGCACTACTAGTGATTTTAACAGTGAGCAGTAATTGTCTACAAGAATCAATTACAAGAAGATTTTAATAATAAAACTTCTTTTATTAAAATAATAAAATTATTTTAATATATAATTATCTTTTGCAAGAATAATTATAATGATAATTCTTGAAGAAAACTAATTTTAGAGAAAAACTTTAAGAATTAAAAATAAATCACTCACTAATATTCCAAAGAACTTATTGAAAGATAAGATAGAGAGATTTGACGTAGAATTGTGGATTTTAAGGATCAAGATGAATTTAAAACAGTATTACAACAATATATAGCTGGATTCTATGATTGCACGTCTTTCTGATTGATTCTGAAAGATTTAAAACACTTAAGAATAGCTATAACTAATACTTACTTGTTGGTAATAATGATTTAAAATGATAATAAGATGATTTTTGGAAAAAACAGCAAGAGGAGGCCTCTTTTAAGTCAACAACAGCTCACAGAGGCGTGCCATGGAGCAAACTGAAAAAAAAGTGAGTGAGAAAACAATAAACCTTTTTGGATTATTGTTGCATCATCTGTTGTCACGTAAGATTATCATAATTACTTCATTGATGCTTTTACATGACTACCAACCCAAATATGGTTAAGAATAAAAGGAGCAAAATCTGTAAATATTCTTTTATTCAAAAATAATCATTGATTTCTCAAATTTATCAATGTTATTGGCAATATCATCACAGGTTGTAATTACTGTGAATTTTTGAAGATTCAGTGTTTCACATAGAATTGTGAAAAATGGACTTTAAGTAAAACCTTTGATTTTACTAGTAAAAACATAATTCTTTTTGGTTGTACCATTTAGTTTCAGAAAGATTCATTAAGAATTGTATTTTTAATGAATTTTTGAAGTTTTTACCTCATTTCTACGTAGAATTGAAAATATCAGTGTTTCACTGGTTGCTATGAGGTAAATCAATGGATACAAGTACAAAAAGGGTTTTAATTACTCTTTTGGGGTTTATCCATGGATAATCATTAAGAATTGACGTGGTTTCAGGAGTCTAAGTAGCTCTTTACCTCCTTGGCATGTCAAAATAGCAGGTTATTTGCTATTTTCTTAAGATTTACAGTAGTTGTAACATGGTAGCCAAGTTCCCAAAGGGTTTTAGTTTACCAATTAGGCCAAGATCAGCCATGGATCCAAGCTTGGGAGCTGTCCATGCCTCTGAGGCCTCAGAAGTTGGGTGCCCTGGCTCTCTTTGATGTCTTTTGTCCCCCTTGCCTATTTTTCACGTCAAAATAGAAAATTAAGCTTAAAGTGAGATATCCACTATGGGTGTACCAAAGGTCCATGTAAGAATACCATGATAGTAAGTGCTCAAAACATGCATAACACTATTCTTAGTGTATATGTAACATGGGATTTCTCACATTCCCATTATTTTGGCATTAAATTAAGAAAAACAAAAATTTTCACGGATCTTTTATGTGGTATTGAAGTATTTTCCATTTTACCACCTCAAAGAGTTAATATGAGCTTATTCACTCTATGGAGCTACCGTAGGTCAATTTTTGTGTAGAATCCAAATCTGGCCTTAAATCCATGGATTTACTTACTCAATAAAAAGTTATTCATCTTTTCTGAAATCAAAAATGATGAATTTTGGATATGTGCATGACTTATGAGTTATGCATAATTCAAAATTTATTTTTAAGATAATTGTGGCCTATTTGGGTATGTAAAATATACCTCAAGACTCACACTTGTTGGCCAAAATTGCACTTCTTAAGTGAACTTTCCAGATTGATGGGTGTGCATTTACTTGGGACTATGTCTATTTTCTGCACATGTTCTTCCCATGTCTCTGAGTATATAATGATGTAATCAATATATATTACCATCCAGCATTCCAATATTTCTTCATGAAATAGTGTGTCCTGCATTTTTGATGCCAAATGGCATCCTGGTGTACTCATATATGCCCATATGGAATATGATGCTGAGTTTTTTCATGGAGTTTGGTTTAACGCCATTCTGGTGAAAGCCTTTCGGAAAATTCATCTTGTCATGTATGTGGCTTTTTCCAATTTGTCTAGGTCATGAGATATCCTTGGTATAGGGTACCTGTCAGCTTTTGTGTAGTTATTCAGACCTCTGAAATCCCCACCCAACCTACAGTTTCCATCATTCCAGGTGATAAGGACAGGAGTGGTGATTTCCACTATTTCATTGTGTCCAAGCTTCCTAATGACATCCACTTCTAGCAGTTGATTGAGGTGTTTCTCAATTTTCTTCCTAGTTTCCAGACTTTCTTGGTATGGAGGTCTTCAAAGCATGGGTGGATAGGGTCTTTCCACATCTAGATATAGCTCTATATCATCACCTGGTATTTTTCCTAAGGGTTTTTTACCAATGGAAAATTCTGGTCTATTATTCCTCAACATCTTCAGTAAACTCAGTTTCTGTTTACTTGTGAGGGTAGTTCTGAATTGGCCCTCTCTTAATTCATTCAATAATTCTTCCAGAGGTTCATTGGTAGATATTTGGTATATATCAAGTGAAAATTTCTTTTCCTTGTTGGTACCAATGGTAATATGCCTGTTCTTATAATTGTAAATATCAATGCCATACATCTTTTGGTAGTCTGTCCCAATTAAAAGCCCTTGGATGTGGCCATCTTCAAGCACAACAAACTCTGGATTGAGTCTGATATTACATTTCCTGTGTGGTCTAACTATATCTTTGATAATTCTCCCAATGGATTTCATCTTCCCTGATGCACTTTTGAATTTCTTTTCCTTGTTTGGCAAGCATTCTTTTTCCCAATTTGGTAAGTGGTGATCCAGATAATTTCTGGCCACTATTGAGCAGTGTTCTCTCCTGTCAATGATCAATGGTTGTTGAGCATTGTCAATAAAAACAGTCATCTTTGTGGCTGTACCATTTATATATGCCATTCCTTTTGTTGGTTGAAATAGGAATGTCTGTTCAACTTGTGTGTGTTTACACAATTTTCTATTTTCAGTGCCATGTGGCATGCCTGCTTATAACTGTATTTCCTCGATTTCTAGTAGGGTTTCCTCTTGGTACTCCACTACAAATTCCTCTTTTTGGTCTTGGTATCCATCAGATTGTTCTCTGATGGCATCACCCATAGAGTCTGATTCAGAATCCTCTGTGGGGGATTTCTCCCCTGGAAATTTCTCAATGGCATAGACTTTTTTCTTTGCCTTTGGACAGTCATTGGAATAATAGTCTGTTAGACCACAATTGTGACAAGAATTCTTCTTCTTAGTCACTTCTGCCACTCTTTCTCTGTGTTTGTCTTTAAACTCCACCCTGAAAGGTTGTGTCTCTCTGAAACCACTTCTTTTATATGGGAAATATTTCCCTATATTTGTTCTTTTCCTGACATCTTTTAAGGTATTTGCAATGACATCTAGGGTGCAATGTTTGGTTGAATATGCATTATACTGCATGCTCTAGTTCTCCTGGCATTTGTGTCAGGAGTTTCTGATTGCTCATCTGAATATTAATTTGAGGATCAATGGCTTTGAGTCTTTTAGACTCTCTAAAACACCACTCATATGAATATTTGTCCACAGAGCTTTTGTCATTTTCAAATGAAATAGTATTTTGCCATATACAAGTACCATTTCTGTACTTTTGGATGATTTGACTCTTCCACCATGGCCAGTTCCCTCTGCCAAGGATTTCTTTCATCTCTGTGTCCCAAAAATCAGCATGTCCTTTGAATTCTGTATTCAATCTAGCAGTAATCCAGTAATCTGGTATGCTTTGTACAACAATGAAGAGTCCAACATTATAATAAATTGGTTCCATATGATCATATTCTCCAGTTCCAGAGAATATGGGCCAGCTGGAGGCCTCAGGAAGTGGTTTCAAGCCTTCCTTCTCAGAATAAGGCATATTATCTCCATCTTGGTATTGGGATGGAGATCTTGCCTTATTCACCACTAAGGCATCTGGTTTGAAGTCTTCTTGATGGTATGGCTTCTCCAAAGCATATGCTTCTGATTGGGGCTTCATGCGATTTGTTCATGTCTTCATCCAGAAGATCCCTGTCCCTTATTCAATGGTGATGCTCTTCAAAGACTTGATTCTATCTTTTGTGGGTTTCTTCAAAGGCTTTTTGTGAGCCTGTGAGGTATGTATAACATACCCATAAGGCCACAAATCAATTTATACAGAGTTAAATTTGTCTTTAACAGGCTTTTTAATTGAATTTAAAATAAAAAATAACAAAAAATAAGTATAATTTTTTTTTGGATAAACAAAGTTATAAATATTATATTGTTTTTGGATTCTACACCAAAAATAACCTAGGGTACACCCATAGGGTGTTATACCCAAAAATACTTATTTCTTATGTTATTGGAAGATTTAAGAAACTCACAGTACTAATGTAACTTTTTTGACATTTTTTTAAAATTGTTAAATTTAAGCTTAAATAAGCTTAAATTTAAAGTTGCATAAGGTTTATGCAAACTGACCAAAATTTTAGTTGAAATTGAGGTGTTGTGTATATTTACTGAATTGGCTAAGGATTTTTCATTCAGGATGTAAATCTTGTGTGGGCTCAATTTAAAAGGGTTTAAGGCCATAGTATGGCTTTAAATAAATAAAAGGGCAAAATCCACGCAAAAAGGTGGGACAAAGGAAAAAGACCAAATAGAGCTAGGGTACCCAGCTTTTTGGATATGCAAGGATTCAATTGAGGTTTTCCACCTGTTCTGGAGGATTTTCAACCTTATTTAAACTTTAAGATTAGACTTTGATCCAACCTTAAATTTTAAACTGGTTTTATCCCAAATTAGACCAGAATTTCAAGCTGCCACAGGGTAAATCCCTATATGCAGGCTTGAAATTAAGGTTTTAAGAACTGTCAGAGCTTAATTAAGCTCAAAAAGCTTAACTAAGCTTAAACCTTTAAGGTTACAAGCATTAAAACCTTATCAAAAGTTAAGGTTTAGTGTGTATTGCTATTTTACGTGGAAAATTAGCAATAAATTCAAAAATTCATCAAAAATCCAATTCTCAATGTATTTGCTTGAAAACTGAACACAGCTTACAATGTAATATTATCTATGTATAAATTAAATTTTAAGTATATTTTATAAATAAATTTCCTGTGTAATTAGCCTGGAAATTTACTCTTTTAATTAAGCTCAAAGAAAATTATAATTCCTTTAAAAATTAATTAAAAATTGATTTTAAGGGATTTCTGCTTGAAACTCTATTTTTAAATTTATTATGTGATTAAATTTGATATAAATAAACTTATTTTATATTAAAACTCAAAATAATTAGTTTAAAACAGGATTAAAGGTACTTAGAGTTAAGAATAACACTGGGCACTTTAAATTGGAATTAAAAATAAGTTGCCTTAAGTTAAGAACTTTATTTTTAAGCATGATTTTTCATTTTTTACCTGAGAACGCCCTCTATATTCATTATGAATCATGAGAGTTGCTCTGTAGACATAAAAAGAGTCTTTTCATCACTGTTTTTTCCATCATCATTAATCAATCCAATCCTATTAGAAATTTAAACAGGTAAAGTTTTATTATTTAAAAAATCTTATTATTAAAAGTAATTCTTAAGTATTTTATTCTTTATTTATTGTGAATTAAGGAATTGAAATCATAGAATTTAGATTGTTGTTGTAATCATCAATAATGTATTCTATATTATAAAATTATCATCTTAAACCTCTCTTAAGTCCACAAATTCCTCTTAAAAACTCTTTAATCATACTTTTAATCATTAGAAGTGTTTTTATGATTTAAATTATTGATTTCTGACGTGTTTTTAACTTATAATACTCTTTTAATAGAATAACCGTTGTATTTGACTTGTTGTATTAATTTATATTATAAGTTTTCTCTAAAATTCAAATTTTTTTTTTATCTATTATTAGTTTTTTTTATATAGAATTTTTCTATAAGAATTATTTCTGCACAGTGGGTGTTTTAATTTTTTTATAAATAATATTTATATTGTTTATAAGTGGTTAAATATTTATATGTTCCATGTGTAATTGTCTCATAAAGAGCTTTACACATCTTATTGTTATGATTGTCAGTGACTATAACAATAATGGAATAATTATAATTCATTAGAATTATTATATATATATTTTTATGATTATATTTTATAATAATAATTAAATTTATTTTTTTATTCAATTGTTTTTGATAATTATATTTAAATTTGTGGTTATAATATTTTATTATATTATATTTTTCTACTGAGAACAGTCATAGTACTCTTGATATTGTTACTATTATCAAGAGTTTCATAGACAAGCCTTACATTTGGGGGCCTGGCCTTTGTTTTAACAAAGTTTTGGGACATAAATCATATTCTATACCTTCTTCTACTGTTTTTTGATGTAAAATTGCCATATTTACTTTTATTTTGGCTTTTTTGGGACTTATCCCTTATAAATAATCTTTATAATCTTAATAACGTTATTTTTTTTTCTTAAGAATATTGTTTGAAACAATATACTATTGAGTGACTTGGAATAAATTTCCCTTGTCTAACTAGTGGCTTTTTCACATCACAGACTTGAAATTTATTCTATGAGTTATTCTAGTATAAAGTGAATAATAATATAATTTTGATTAATAACTTATTAATTTCATAATTATCATTTCTTTAAAGAAAAGATTAAATCAAATAAAAAATTAAAAAATTAAAAATTTTTACTAAGAACATTTTTTCTTTAATCTTAGCCATTTTTCCTTTATTTTTGATGTAATTTGCCATAAATTTCATTAAAACAACTTTATTCAATGAGTTTAGTTTATAAGTTACTTTTAGTATTTGATAAAATAACTTATAATATTTTTTACTCTCTAGTGTCATCCATCAGAGAAAGTTCTTAAGACTCTGAAGCCTCAGAGTCTAGTATTGAAATTCAAACTAGCCCAGCACCAAGGGGTTTAATAGCCAAAGAACCCTTCGAAGGTCCAGCAAGTGAATTTAATTAATTCTTAGTCTGTTTTATTCTTAAAATTGACTTGAAATTACTCCTCCTAGAAGTGGAAGCAATTACTCCATCCAATGTAATAGATCTGGACCGCGACATTCCAGTCACAAATCCAAAAGACAAGAATGTCAGCCCAGAGGAGAGGCACAAATGGAGGATGCCAGAAATTCCACCAGTTCCCAAAGGTTAGCCAGCACCTTTGACACTCTTATTGACAGTCCAGAAGCTGACATAACTGCTATTGCTGTTAGACCTGAATCACTTCCAACAGGCAGCAGTAGAGATATACCAGTGCCAGTACAAAAACTGGTGTATGGCAACAAAAAGGCATGAGTGGGCACTTCTCCCAAGTCTTTGGATAGGCACCATGAAATCATATCTTCAAGTGAAGAAGCTCATGGGGCCAGAAAAGACAGAGGAACTTCTGAAGGGTTGAACACCCATGTTCTGCAAAGGACAAGTCCAACAGATAAAAGCTTGGTTGAAAAACCAAAGCATGTTATCAGAGGATCAGAAGAAGAAGTTGGCCCAAGGCAAGGACAACACCCCAGTGGAAGCTCCCCAAGCATCCACCAGCAAAAATCTGCCTCAACCAGAGCCAAACAAGCCCAAGAAAACCCCAAGGACCAATCATAAGTCAAGAAAAAGGCAAAGGGAAAGGCAAAGCCCAAGTGGAACAAGCCTTACCCTCAGAGTTACTGAATTCCCAAGACAGAGAAGACAGCCATGAACAATGTGTTCAATATGGAAAGAGCTCTGAGGGAATTCAAAAACAAGGAAGAGGAAAGATTGAACCAATCTTTCCCAAAGAAATAGATGTTGTAAAAGTTGTAACTCAATTTTAATCTTGTAATAAAGAAATTATGACAAAGTCTAAAACATTTGAGTATATACAACAGAAGTGGGGTAATGAGATATTACAAGTGAAAGAAACACAAAAGACCATTGTTGGCCTTGAAAATGTTAATAAGGACAATATTCTGTATTTGACGCAAATTTTTGCAATCATTGAGTCTAAAGTTACCTTACTCAATCAACCAGATGACAATTCAATTTCTTTTATAACTAGACAATTAAAAGAATCAAGAATACAAGTGAAAACTTGGAAAATTCAACTGGGCACAATGCAGCTCTTTTTCAAAAACAATTGGAAAAAAGTGACAAAGCAAACCTTGAATTGAAAGAAGATATTCAATCAAGTATTAATAATATATCACTAAAAAAGGAATTTCCTGGGCAATCCACACCAATTCTTGACAGAAATGTGCTTAACTTGAATAATGATTTAAATCATACAATTTCAAGTAATGCAGATGTGGAGACTGCTTGGAATTTTAAAGACATTCCGAGATTAGAGGAATGGCCAACCTTTGGTGATGAAGGAGAATATAATCATATGGAATTTATGAAAACGATTGATATGTTCAAAGAAGACTTTAACATACCAGATGAATACATAAGTGCCAGATTACAAACATTATTTACCAAATCAGCAAAGAAATGGTATTGTAAAATGAGACAAGACCATGGTAAACATTCTTGGCCTTGGTGGAAAGAACAAATCATTTCCAAATGGGCAAATGATTACTGGAGATTTAAAATGGAAAATTCTTTTAAAGAAGCCATTTTTAATATTGAGAGGGACAGGCCCATGTCTTGTTTTCTTAAACAGAAGGACAGATTGACTGCCCTTCATCCTGATATCTCTGAAACAATGGTACATAAAAGGATATTAAGAAAGTGTGGAGGTGACCTTGAGCATGCTATACGAAGCAGATGTATTGAGCCTTGCTCTATAGAAGATTATATCAATGCTATGGAGGAAATCACTACTAGAAAAAAAAACTGGAAGAAATTGGTATAAATCCCCAATAAACAACAAGACTAGTGGGAAACCAATTTCAAAACCAAATAAACCACAAGACAGACTTCCTTTGAAATATCATACGTGGGGAAATACATCTCATTTGGCTAATACTTGTCCCAAAAAGACAAGAATCAATGAGATAGAAATTGAAAAAGATGACACAAAATAAAAAAATGATGTCCATGTACATGAAAGTGATTCTGAACCTTCTGAAGAGGAGGAATTACCAGATGAACTTAGTATAGAAAATATTATGTTTCCTTTGAGGTCACAGAAGTGCATACTCACTTATCACAATACGGTGATGAATGTATGGATCTCATACACGTACAAGATGCTAAAATGAAAAACCTAAGCCTGCCAGAGGTAAAGGTTATACAGCTGGATCATCTTGTATCACTACTATTGTGATAAACAACACAGAAGCCAAGATACATCTTGACTCAGGTGCTTTTTGCACTTGTGTTGGAAAGAATTATCTTGACAGGATTTATACCAACTGGCAAGACAAGAAAATTCCAATTGAAGGTATAAAATTCAGCAGTTCTAGCCAAAATATGCATCCCTTAGGTATATTTGAAGCAGCAATGATATTTCCTCATCCTGCAGGAAGTATCAGATTAAAAGTTGAATTTGTTGTTATTAATGATTGTACTTCACAACAATTTATACTTGGAAGTGATTACCTCAATATTTATGGTATTGATATTAATAATCATAAAGACAGGTATTTCACTATAGAGGAAAATAAAAGACAAAAATTTGCTTTTCCTTTAGAAAAAAGAGAAATCACTGTCATTAAACAAGTGAAAAATGTTAATAAAGAAACATTTGTGTCAAATCAATTGATTGAAGCAAAAATTAGTCCTGAATTAACACTTGAAATGAAGGAAGAACTTATTGAAAATTTATTCCAATACAGGGAAGCCTTTGCTTCAGATGATGAACCACTTGGAGCCATCACAGGCCATAAAGTGGACATTATACTTAATGTGGAAAGACCTTATCCTCCACTATTAAGAAGACCAGCTTACCCAGCTAGCCCTAGGGCTAGAGAAGGATTAGAAAGTTATATTAATGAGCTAATGAAGCTTGGAGTTCTTAGAAAAGTTGGACCCAATGAGGAAGTAGAAGTCACAACTCCAGTAATAATTACTTGGCACAATGTTAAGTCAAGGATGGTTGGTGATTTGAGAGAACTGAATACCTATACCATTCCAGACAGGTATCCAATCTGTAGAATCCATGAGACTTTGACTCAATTATCCAGAGCAAGATTCATTACTTCCATGGATGCTCTTAAAGGCTTCCATCACAATGTTTTGACACCTCATTCTAGGAAATTATTGAGAATAATTGCTCATTGTGGTATTTATGAATATTTGAGGATGCCTTTTGGTATTAAAAATGCACAATCTCATTATCTGAGAATGATGAATACCATCTTACCACATGAATTATCAGAGGTATGGTTAATCATCTATATCGATGACAACAGCATTTGATCAGAAACCTGGCAATTACATTTAGAGAGACTTTCATTAGTATTTAAGAAAATTCTTCAAGTGAACATGAAAATATCTCTTAATAAATTTAATTTTAGGTTTCATTAGTTGAAGTCTCTAGGACATGTAGTCTCAGGACTGAGCCTTGGTATTGATAAGAGAAATTGGCTGCAGTTTTACTGAAACAAATGCCCCAGAACAAAAAAGAGATGATGTCTTTCTTGGGGTTTTCCGATTATTGCAGGCAAAATCTTAATTATTTTGCAATCCATGCCAAATCATTATACAGAATTTGTGATCAACAAACCATTTTTGAAATTACACAGGAGAGGATTCAAGCATATGATAAAATCAAGCATACCTTGACCAATGAACCATTATTATTGATTCCAGACTAGAAACTTCCTTTCAAGCTGTATATTGATGCATTTGGTGAAGGCTTAGGAGCTGCTCTTCATCAGGTTCAAATTTTCAATTAAAAACCCTATGAAGGTCCAATTTGTTTTATTTCAAGACAAACCAAACCTATTGAGGCCAGATATGGAGCTAGCCAAAGGGAGTGCCTTTGCCTTGTTTGGGCTCTGGAAAAACTTCATTACTATCTTGATGGTAGTGCGTTTGAAGTAATTATTGATTTTAATGCAGTAAAATCACTTCTTAACATTAAAACCCCAAACAGACACATGTTAAGATGGCAGATTGCTATGAAGGAGTATAGAGGCAATATAACCATAGTACATAAAGCTGGAAATTTTCATAAGAATGCTTATGGCTTGAGTAGATGGGCTTGACCCAATACACCTGAAAGTCGTGCCTATGTTCCTACAAGTGCAGAACCTCAAATTCCAGCTGAAGGAATTAATATCACAGATGTTGGGGCAGAATTCTTTGAAGAAGTTAGAGAAAGCTATAAGCAAGATAAAAATTGTCATATCCTTACTGCTGTGAGCCTTTGAAATATGACCACATACCCAATAAGGTCACAAAAAAGAATAAGAATAATTATACCCTTAATATAATTATATTAAAATTACTTAGAATAATTATACATTAAAAATAATTACTTAAATATACAAAAAATACCATAAATTGGTACAAAAATTGGTTTAACTTAAAAACCAATGAATCAACATGTAAAATAGATTATACCATTGGATTCCTCATGGAAAAATACACATATACCACTTTTATGGCATATCTGTAAAGTCAATATTTAATGAATTATAAGGTATAATACCTTATAAAAACCATAAAACCCTATTTATCTCAGGAAATAATGAAACACCATGTGGAATAAATCGTACCAGTGGATTCCCCACGAAAATCCACACATAAAACAATTAATAAGCTAATTTGCAAAGTCAATACTTAAGGAATTAACCTGAATATATGCACTTTTTTGGTCAATGCATATATTCAAGGATCATAGCTAATATCTCCTAAACTATACATGATAGAATAATGAACCAAAAATAAAGTTACCACGTAACTACTGTAAAAACACACATATGAACTTTATTTTACAAATTATAAAAAAGGTTAAAACCTATGATGAAATATTGATAAAAATCAACAGAGCTGTTGACCACTTTGTTGTGAAGGTGGTCCAAACTTAAAGAAAAATGTATACAGTTGGATTCTACTAGTTCATTAGTGAAGAATGATGTAATTTTTATTATTAAATTTAGGGTATAACCCCATGAAATCAAGGTTTGAAGTTTAAAATATTGAATTTCAACAGAAAAGATGAGTTACAAGAAAAATCATCAAAATTAGAGTTTTGATGATGTAATGAAAAGCTCTTGGCAGAATAATAAGGTTATGCCAGGCTATCAGAATTCACTCTCTGAATTGCTGTAGCGTGTAAATCTTAAAAGTTATTGAAGATCAAAGTTTGAGCTTAAATTGAGCAGTTATGATCACCTACTGTAACCTTAAATTAAGTTTAACAGTCATAAGAGTGATAAAATTGGTGAATACTATTAGTTTATGATTAAAACTAATAAAATCCACGAAATTTGGGGTTCTGCCAAGCCTCTGATGTCATCAAACTTAGAGTTATAGTGATAACTCTAAATAATGGTGTAATAATGATGTAATATGGTTTGATCATCATGTAATGACCCTCAAACCTTAAAATATTGATCAATTCCAGTGGATATGATCAGTACACGTCTACTAGAAGCCTGTTGGACTCTAGGAGGGAGGTATTTACTATAAATAGAGCTCTTTTTACTCTATTTTCCCCTCAGACGCATCAAAAACATTAAATCAATTAAATCAAAGGTGATTTCTTTATTGTTTATATATAAAAGTATTATATTATTAAAGACCAAAGACCACCTTGCCATAATAATCTACTTTGACGTGATTAAATCATTTATTTAATTGTTTTTGTTAAAAATCTCTCTAAAACTCATTTCCACGTAAAAATCCAGAATAATTTGTAATTTTCTTTATTTTTATTGTAAATACAATTTTAAAAAGTTGTATTTATATTTTTTTGGCGTAAAATATTTCAAAATTATCATATTAAGTGTTAAAAGTAGGTTATTTTCTCTTATTATAATAATTTCTCTATTATTACTCTCTTAATAATTCTTTAATTAATATAAATAGTATTTATATTAATTCATAACTTTAATATTAGTAATATTATTGTTATTAATTGTTTTTTATTAATAAAAAGCAATTTTTTACGCCTTTATTATTTGTTGGTAACAATAATAAAGATCTTTTTAAATATATTAATTATTTTATATTAATATATTTATTTATTATATTATATTTTCATAATATAAATTATATTATTATATTTATTTAATAATATAATTATTTTACGCCATAATAATAATAATTATTTATTATTATTATATTTTTAATCTTATTTATTCTATTCATAAGGACATTCGGAGTACAATAAGTAATAAATTAGTAATTTTTACTTATTGTTTCATAGTCAAACCTTACATTTGGGGGCCTGGCTGTGATATTTACTTAAAAGACCTTTAAAAAGATTCTATTTGGGTTTATCCAATAATAAATTATATTTATAATCATAAAATTATATAATAATTTTATATTTTATTGATTTTGAAAGCTATTGAGGCATTTGGAAAGCAATTGTACTGTCTTACACGTGGTTTTTCACATCCTTAGACTTGCAAGAACTTTCTTTGAGTGACAGTAGTGATTAAAAGAAATATTTTATAAATTAAAAATAATTTTATTATAATTTAATTTTATAAAGAATCATATTCATTTTTTTATTTTATTCTTTAAAAATAAAAATATAAAAAATATTAAAAAAATATTAAAAACCAATAAAAAAAGTTATTTTTATTCATTTTTATTCATTTTTATTCATTTCTTTATTCATTTCAATTTTTCAAAGATATAAAAGCAATTTCTACGTGGAAAATTGCCATATCTTGCCAAAAATAACACTTCTTATAAAAAGACTTATATTTATTTGTTTTTTTAGTGTTTGAAGATAACCCAACAGAAGACAACCAAGCTACTGTTGAGAGGTTGGTGGAAGAAACTTGTCAAATTTCTCCAACACCAGTTATCACCAAAAGAAAGAAAGCTAAGAAATTAGACTTTCCAGGACCCACCATTCAAGACTCTGAAGGTGAGCACCTCTTTTATAATTTCCATAAAAGAATTTTATTCTAAAATACGTTTATTTTTTCTTATTCTTTAATTATGACCACCAGAAGAGGTTCCCAATACTCCATCCAATCAGATGGAGCTGGACTCAGAGGTAGAATTGATCCCTCAAAAGGGAAAAGAAAGGGCAATATCCCCAGTGGAACAGAATCCACACAAGGAAGTGCCTTATCCCAAAGGCAAGTCCCAGAAATGCCTATGATATCTGAGCCTGAATTAAAACTAAGTATGAGTAACTCAAACAGGTACAAATCACATTCAGAGGGCTCAAATAGACATCTAAATGAGCCAGTACAAGAAGTATTGCACAGTGTACAAGGACAAAGATTGGGAAATGTTGCCTCAAATACACCAAGGAGTGATGAACTCCTGGCACATCCTGAAAAAGTTCCTCAAAGAGGAGGAGATAGTGAAATACTCCAATGGAAGGAATCCACTGTCATCCAAACCTCAAATCAAAAAAATCAAGGACTACCATGCCAAAAAGAGGGAGGCAACCAAGGAAGAAGCCCCAGTAGCTTCTACCAGCAAGCCCCAAGCCAACCCACTTCCCCAAGAAGGGAAGAAGAACAAGAAAAAGCATTGGAGGAAACCATATTCCCCAAGCGACAGAATCCCAAGAATCCAAAAGGATGCCATGGACAATGTTTTCAACATGGCCAGAACCTTGATGGAATTCAAGGACAAGGAAGAGCAAAGAATGAGACAACCTCATTTCCCAAAGAAATAACCTTGTCCAAAGATGTTGTAAATACTTTAACAGAAATTAAAAATAGTATATTACCTCTAAAAGAAATTAAAGATAGTTTATTATCACTACAAGAAATAAATAACAATTTATCTTCTTTAACAAAAATTGTTGTACAAAACAAGAAAGAAATTGACAACATTAAGTTTATTGTTGAAAATAATAAACCAAAGAATTTAAATGACAATACTCAAAAATTAATACAAGGACAACAAGAATTGTATAAATACATAAAAGATATCAAAGACAAAACTTTGACAATCAATTATGATGTAAGTATTGACAATCTTACAGAAAAATTAAATAAATTAAGTATTTCTGTAGAAAAATTTGAAGAAAAGACTTCATCACACCAAAAATTACTTTTGGACCATGTGGAAAAAAGTGATGAAGCAAGAATGCATCTGAAAGATGATATTCAGAGTGAAATAAGGCTTATCACTGAAAAAATGGATAAAATTAATGAGGCTAATTTAAATATGCCAAAGTTATCAACACCATTTTCTCATATAAGAAGCCCTGTTAAAACAAAAGAGGAATTGTCAAATCCTTTCATAACAGACTCGAGTCACCAAGATAATAACCAAGTCTTAATGAAGGAAGCACCTCAATTAAAAGAATGGCCAACATTCACAGGAGAAGGTGAATATGACCACATGTCATTTATTAAAACAATTGACATGTTACAAGAAGACTATGCCATACCAGATGAATTAATCACTGCAAGATTACATTCACTGTTTGAGAAATCTGCAAAAAGATGGTATTATGGCATAAGACAAACAAATGGTAAAAATACCTGGTCTTGGTGGAAACAAGAAATAATCACCAAGTGGGCAAATGATGCCTGGAGGTATAAGATAGAAAATGCATTTGAAAACTCTTTCTTTGACCCAGAGAAAGACAAACCTTTAACTTGGTTCTTAAAACAAGTTGAAAGGCTTAATGCACTGTACCCAGAAATGTCACAGAAGATGGTGCATATGAAAATACTTAAAAAATGTGGAGGGGAACTAGAACATGCCCTAAGAAGCAGGTGTATAGAACCATGCTCCACAGAAGAGTATATAAATGCACTAGAAGATATAGTGACAAGAACAAAAATTGGCAGGACTTGGAAAAAATTGGACATTAAAAGCCCAAATAAACCATTTATAAAAAAAGATAAATCAAAAGAATCCTTTGAGCCCAATACATCAAACAATAATGAGCAAAGAAAATGCCTTAAATGTGGAGGTATTGGACACTTAGACAATAATTGCCTTGAAAAAGCAAAGATTAATGAAATTGTGGAAACAGAAAGCCACAATGACAAAGAAGAGGAATCTGACTCTGAAAAAGAGACAGAAGAGTCAGAAAGCTCTGAAAGTGATGAAATCAATATAATTAATGCACAAATTAATAATATTGATATAATTTATGAAGTACTGGATGTTAATTCAAACTTGCCACAAGTTGGAACATCTGACACAAACCTGACAAACATACAAGATGCCAAAATGTATAGAACCAAACCTGCAAGAGGAATGGGATATACAGCTGGAAAATCAAGTATAAGTATTGTTATGGTTGATAACCAAGAAGGAAAAGTTAACTTGGATACAGGAGCATATTGCACTTGTGTTGGCAAAAGTTATTTAAAAACCATTTTCCCAAACTGGCAAGAAAAACTTATGCCAATACAAGGTGTCAAATTTAGTAGTGCAAGTGAGAGCATGAAGCCCCTTGGAATAATTGATTTAACACTAATTTTTCCTCATCCCTCACAATGTGTCAGAATTAAAGTAGAGTTTGTAGTAATGGACAACTGTACTAGTAATCATTTCATACTTGGAAATGACTACTTATCAATCTATGGTATAGATATCTCCAACCAAAAAGATAGATATTTTACCATAGGAGATAACAAAAGACAAAAGTTTGGCTTCTTAAATAACAAAAAACAAATCACAGTTATGAAGAAGGAGGAAAAAATTCCAGAAAAGGAACTTTTTATATCTGAAAAACTTAAAGTGGCAGAATTCAATCAAGAATTAACAGAAAAAATGAAAGAAAAATTGATTGACCTCTTATTTAAGTATAAAAATGCCTTTGCAACTGACAAAGAGCCACTAGGTGCCATAATTGGACATGAAGTGGATATAATTCTTAATGTAGAAAAGCCTTACCCACCTTTATTAAGAAGACCTGCTTATCCAGCCAGTCCAAGAGCTAGAGAAGCCTTAGAGGTGCACATTAAAGAATTAATGGACCTTGGAGTATTAAGAAAGGTTGGACATAATGAACAAGTAGAAGTTACTACACCTGTCATTATAACTTGGCATAATGGAAAATCAAGGATGGTAGGAGACTTCAGAGCCCTGAATACCTATACCATTCCAGACAGATATCCAATACCCAGAATCCATGAGACATTGACCCAATTGTCACAAGCTAAGTTCATCACAGCTATGGATGCTCTTAAGGGTTTTCATCAAAATGTCTTAACAGAAAATGCCAAGAAACTACTAAGAATAATAGTCCATTGTGGAATTTTTGAATACTTAAGAATGCCATTTGGGATAAAAAATGCACCTTCCCATTATCAAAGAATGATGAATACCATATTCCCTGAAGAACTATCAGAAGGATGGTTAATTATCTATATTGATGATATCATAGTTTGCTCAGAAACTTGGGAAAATCACCTTACAAGACTAGATAGGGTACTACAAAAAATAGTCCAAGTGAATATGAAAATTTCCTTGAAAAAATGTCATTTTGCATATAGTGAATTAAAAGCACTAGGACATGTTGTATCTGGCCTTAGTCTAGGCATAGACAAAAATAAAGTGGCAGCAGTACTACTTAAACCAATGCCTCAAACCAAAAAAGAAATGCAATCATTTCTAGGATTTGCTGGCTACTATAGACAGCATATAAAGGACTTTGCAAAAATTGCTAAATCCTTGTATAAATCGTGTGACCAACAAACAGTTTATGAAATGACTGAGGAAAGGGTCAAGGCATATGAAGAGTTGAAAAATTCACTAACAAATGCCCCATTTCTTTTAATGCCAGATTGGAAACTACCCTTCAAACTGTACATTGATGCTTGTGGAGAAGGACTAGGTGCTGCACTTCACCAAACACAAATTATCAATGACAAACCAGTGGAAGGACCAATTTGTTTCATTTCAAGGCAAATAAAGCCAACAGAAGCAAGGTATGGAGCAAGCCAAATGGAATGCTTATGCCTAGTGTGGGCTTTAGAAAAACTGCATTATTATTTGGATGGCACAGTATTTGATGTAATCACCGACTGTAATTCTGTGAAATCACTATTAAATATGAAGACTCCAAATAGACATATGCTGAGATGGCAAATTGCTATCCAAGAATATAGAGGAAATATGACTATTGTTCATAAATCTGGAAATATTCATAAAAATGCAGATGGGCTCTAGCAAATACCCCTGACAATCCAGCATGGGTACCACAAGAAGAGCACCATATAGAAGGAATATGTGTTACAGACATTGGCACATAATTCTTTAACCAAGTTAAAGAAAGCTATAAGACAGACAAAAATTGCCATATCTTAAGCCAACTTCTAATGAAAGACTACAAACATCCATCACTTTCATCAAAACTAGATGAAATATGGAAAAAAGCATATGATGAAAGAAGATTCCACCTCCTTGATGGAATCCTTTACCATAGAACAAAACACACATGTGTTATGGCCTTAACAGACAGAACACTAATAAACACTATTTTACATGAGTGTCATGATAGTGTTGCATCTGGACATCTCTCAGAAGATAGGACACTAGAGAGGGTGAAAACCTGCTCTTGGTGGCCAAATTGGGAGAAAGATGTTGCAGAGTACTGCCAAACCTGTGACAGATGTCAAAAAGCCAACAGAGCCACAGGAAAGAAATTTGGAATGATGATCCAAATCCAAGAACCAAAATCCCCATGGGAAATAGTTCATATGGATTGAGTAACAGCTTTACCTCCAGGAGGAGACAGGAGTTATAATGCATGCCTAGTGTTAGTTGACAGGTACAGTAAAACTCCCATGTTCTTACCATGTCATAAAGATGACACAGCTATGGATACAGCCATAATGATATGGAATAAAGTCATTAGCCACACAGGCTTATTCCGAAATATGATAAGTGACAGAGACCCAAAGTTCACTTCAGCATTATGGACAAATCTCCATAACTTGTTTGGGAAAAAGTTATCATTCTCAACAGCTTATCATCCTCAAACTGATGGTTTAGCAGAAAGAATGATACAGACCTTAGAGGATATGATCAGAAGATTCTGTGCTTATGGGCTATAATTCAAAGATTCTGATGGTTTTACCCATGATTGGTGTACACTAATACCAGCACTTGAACTGGCATATAAGACATCAATCCATTCTTCTACTGGCAAAACACCAGCAATGCTAGAGAAAGGTTGGAATCCAAGACTTCCTTATGATACCCTCAAAAAGGACTTAGTGGACATACATCCACCAGAAAGAAGTTTTAAGATAATGCTTGACAAGGCAAGACACCATGCAAACAGATGCATGCAAGACTCTTTTAAATATGCAAAAGAAAGATGGGATAAAAGTCATAAGCCACCTGATTTCAAAATAGGAGACTTGCTCTTAGTATCAACCCTTAATTTCAATAACATAAAAGGCCCAAAGAAATTTAAAGATTCCTTTGCAGGACCATTTATGATAAAAGCACTTCATGGACCCAATGCTGTGCAATTAGAACTCACAGGTGAACTAATGAACAAACACCCAACTTTCCCTGTAAGTCTGATAAAACCTTACAGTTCAATTGACAAGGAGTTATTTCCACTAAGAAATAAACCCCCACTTGAGATTCCCCCCTTGGAAGAAGGAGAGGAAAAGAAAATAGTAAAAGTCCTTAAAGAAAGAAGGACAAGAAACAAAAAAGAAAGGGAATACCTTGTAAGGTATAGAAATTCAACTCAAGAAGATAAATGGCTACTTGAGAAAGATATAACAAATGCTGATAAGCTACTAAGAAGGTTCAGACATGAAAGAAAGCCTGAAAAATAAAAAAGTTAAGCATTATTGAGCTTCAAGACTAACAAAGTCTATTGAAGAGGTAGGACAGTGGATGATACCCTAATCACATATATCAGATTGTGGTACAATCTTTGTTGGTGGTAGGGAATGTGAGCCTTTGAGATATGACCACATACCCAATAAGGTCACAAAAAAGAATAAGAATGATTATACCCTTAATATAATTATATTAAAATTACTTAGAATAATTATACATTAAAAATAATTACTTAAATATACAAAAAATACCATAAATTGGTACAAAAATTGGTTTAACTTAAAAACCAATGAATCAACATGTAAAATAAATTATACCATTGGATTCCTCATGGAAAAATACACATATACCATTTCTATGGCATATCTGTAAAGTCAATATTTAATGAATTATAAGGTATAATACCTTATAAAAACCATAAAACCCTATTTATCTCAGGAACTAATGAAACAACATGTGAAATAAATTGTACCAGTGGATTCCTCACGAAAATCCACACATAAAACAATTAATAAACTAATTTCCAAAGTCAATACTTAAGGAATTAACCTGAATATATGCACTTTTTTGGTCAATGCATATATTCAAGGATCATAGCTAATATCTCCTAAACTATACATGATAGAATGATGAACCAAAAATAAATTTACCACGTAATTACTGTAAGAACACAGATATGAACTTTATTTTACAAATTATAAACAAGGTTAAAACCTATGATGAAATATTGATAAAAATCAACAGAGCTGTTGACCACTTTGTTGTGAAAGTGGTCCAAACTTAAAAAAAAGTATACAGTTGGATTCTAATAGTTCATTCGTGAAGAATGATGTAATTTTTATTATTAAATTCAGGGTATAACCCCCTGAAATCAAGGTTTGAAGTTTAAAATATTGAATTTCGACAGAAAAGATGAGTTACAAGAAAAATCATCAAAATTAGAGTTTTGATGATGTAATGAAAAGCTCTTGGCAGCATAATACGGTTATGCCAGGCTATCAGAATTCACTCTCTGAATTGTTTTAGCGTGTAAATATCAAAAGTTATTGAAGATCAAAGTTTGAGCTTAAATTGAGCAGTTATGATCACCTACTGTAACCTTAAATTAAGTTTAACAGTCATAAGAGTGATAAAATCGGTGAATACTATTATTTTATGATTAAAACTAATAAAATCCACGAAATTTGGGGTTCTGCCAAGCCTCTGACGTCATCAAACTTAGAGTTATAGTGATAACTCTAAATAATGGTGTATTAATGATGTAATATGGTTTGATCATCATGTAATCACCCTCAAACCTTAAAATATTGATCAATTCCAGTGGATATGATCAGTACACGTCTACTAGAAGCCTGTTGGACTCTAGGAGGGAGGTATTTACTATAAATAGAGCTCTTTTTACTCTATTTTCCCCTCAGACGCATCAAAAACATTAAATCAATTAAATCAAAGGGAATTTCTTTATTGTTTATATATAAAAGTATTATATTATTAAAGACCAAAGACCACCTTGCCATAATCATCTATTTTGACGTGATTAAATCATTTATTTAATTGTTTTTGTTAAAAATCTCTCTGAAAACTCATTTCCACGTAAAAATCCAGAATAATTTGTAATTTTCTTTATTTTTATTGTAAATACAATTTGAAAAAGTTGTATTTATATTTTTTTGGCGTAAAATATTTCAAAATTATCATATTAAGTGTTAAAAGTAGGTTATTTTCTCTTATTATAATAATTTCTCTATTATTACTCTCTTAATAATTCTTTAATTAATATAAATAGTATTTATATTAATTCATAACTTTAATATTAGTGATATTATTGTTATTAATTGTTTTTTATTAATAAAAAGCAATTTTTTATGCCTTTATTATTTGTTGGTAACAATAATAAAGAGCTTTTTAAATATATTAGTTATTTTATATTAATATATTTATTTATTATATTATATTTTCATAATATAAATTATATTATTATATTTATTTAATAATATAATTCTTTTACGCCATAATAATAATAATTATTTATTATTATTATATTTTTAATCTTATTTATTCAATTCATAAGGACATTCAGAGTACAATAAGTAATAAATTAGTAATTTTTACTTATTGTTTCATAGTCAAACCTTACAACTGCTCTCCTTGACAAAGATTGTAAAGATGTATCATTGGCTAATTCTCTATATGATATTTGGAAAGCATCTTATGACAATGGAAGATTTCATTTATTTGATGGTATATTATATCATAGATCTACACACACATGTGTCATGGTCCTATGTAGTAGAATGTTAATTAACACAATACTACTAGAATGTCATGATAATATTTATTCTGGACATCTGTCTGAAGACAGAACTATGGAAAGAATTAAGACATGTGCCTGGTGGCCATCTTGGAGAAAAGATGTCGTTGAGTATTGCCATAATTGTGATGGATTCCAGAAATCCAATAAAGCTACTGGTAAAATATTTGGTTTACTGATCCATATCCAAGAACCAAATACCCCATGGGAAGTGGTTCACATGGATTGGGTAACTGCCTTACCACCTGGGGGTGATAAAAGTTACAATGCATGTCTTGTTATTGTAGACAGATATAGCAAAACACCAATCTTTTTACCATGTCATAAAGATGACACAGCTATGGATACAGCTCTTCTGATCTGAAATAGAGTCATATCCCATACTGGTCTATTTAAAAATATTATTAGTGATAGAGACCCAAAATTTACATTAGCCTTATGAACTAACTTACATAAGCTTTTGGGTACAAAACTATCATTCTCAACAGATACCATCCACAAACAGATGGGTTAGCAGAATGAATGATTCAAACCTCTGAGGACATGATCAGAAGATTTTGTGCTTATGGCCTGGAGCTGAAAGATTCTGATGGCTTTACCCATGATTGGTGTACTCTTATACCAGCATTGGAATTGGCCTACAAGACCTCCATCCATGCTTCAACAGGAAAAACTCCTGCAATGTTGGAGAAAGGATGGAACCCCAAACTTCCATTTGATACTTTGAAAAAAGATCTGGTTGATATTCATCCAACTGCTTCAAGCTTTAAGTTATTGTTGATAAAGTAAGACATCATGCAAACCAAAGCAGGAATGATGCCTTTGAATATGCTAAACAGAAGTGGGATAGAGGTCATAAAACCCCCTAATTCAAATTAGGGGACTTAATACTAGTTTCAACCTTGAACTTAATAATATTAAAGTCCCAAAAAAATTAAAAGATTCCTTTTCAGGACCATTTATTATTAAATCCCTTCATGGGACAAATGCAGTACAAGTAGAACTGTGAGGAGAATTGAAAAACGAACATCCAGCTTTCCCTGTCAGTCTGATAAAGCATTACACTTCAATTGATAAGGAATTATTTCCTTTAAGAAATGAAACACCCTTAGAAGTACCCCCACTGGATCAAAGTGAGGATAAAAAGGTACTAAAAGTCTTAAAAGAAAGAATACTTAGGGGGGGAAATGAAAGAAAATACTTAGTCAGGTACAGAAATCCACAAAATGAAGATGAATGGATTGAAGAGAGTAAAATACCTGATTCCCAAACGTTTCTCAGAAGATTCAGACATGAGAGGAGACCAATTCCTTGGTAAGAGGTTTTAATTGTGTGCTTTAAATACTTAAAAAGTATAAGTAGAGAGGTTGGACGGTGGATTATATCCCCCCAAATAACTTTGGGGCATACTGCAAAAGAAAATTGTAGTACAATTTCATTTTGGCAGTAGGGAATGTGAGCCTGTGGGGTATGTACAGCATACCCATAAGGCCACAAATCACTTTATACAGAGCTAAATTTGTCTTTCACAGACTTTTTGATTGAATTTAAAATAAAAAATAACATAAAATAAGTATAACTTTTTTGGATAAACAAAGTTATAAATATTATGTCATTTTGGATTCTACACCAAAAATAACCTAGGGTACACCCATAGGGTGTTATACCCAAAAATACTTATTTCTTATGTTATTGGAAGATTTAAGAAACTCACAGTACTAGTGTAACTTTTTTAACATTTTTTTAAAATTGTTAAATTTAAGCTTAAATCAGCTTAAATTTAAAGTTGCATAAGGTTTATGCAAACTGACCAAACATTTAGTTGAAATTGAGGTGTTGTGTATATTTACTGAATTGGCTAAGGATTTTCTATACAGGATGTAAATCCTGTGTGGGCTCAATTTGAAAGTGTTTAAGGCCATAGTATGGCTTCAAATAAATAAAATGGAAAAATCCACGCAAAAAGGTGGGAGAAAGGAAAAAGACCAAATAGAGCTGGGGTACCCAGCTTTTTGGATCTGCAAGGATTCAATTAAGGCTTTCCACCTGTATTGGAGGATTTTCAACCTTATTTAAACTTTAAAATATTACTTTGATCCAACCTTAAAGTTTAAGCTGGCTTTATCCCAAATTAGACCAAAATTTCAAGCTTCCACAGGGTAAATCCCTATATGCAGGCTTGAAATTAAGGTTTTAAGAACTGTCAGAGCTTATTAAGCTCAAAAAGCTTAACTAAGCTTAAAACTTTAAGGTTAAAATCATTAAAACCTTATCAAAAGTTAAGGTTTAGTGTGTATTGCTATTTTACATGGAAGATTAGCAATAACTTCAAAAATTCATCAAAAATCCAATTCTCCCTCGATTTGCTTGAAAATTGAACACAGCTTACAATGTAATATTATCTATGTATAAATTCAATTTCAAGTATATTTAATAAATCAATTTCCTGGGTAATTAGTCTGGAGATTTACTTTTTAATTAAGCTCAAAGAAAATTATAATTCCTTTAAAAATTAATTAAAAATTGATTTTAAGGGATTTCTGCTTGAAACTCTATTTTTAAATTTTTTATGTGATTAAATTTGATATAAATAAACTTATTTTATATTAAAACTCAAAATAATTAGTTTGAAACAGGATTAAATGTACTTGGAGTTAAGAATAACACTTGTAACTTTAAATTGGAATTAAAAATAAGTTGCCTTAAGTTAAGAACTTTATTTTTAAGCATGATTTTTCAGTTTTTACGTGAGCACGCCCTCTATATTCATTCTTAATAATGAGAGCTCTGCAGACATAAAAAGAGTCTTTTAATCAATGTTTTTTTCCATCATCATTAATCAATCCAATCCTATTAGAAATTTAAACAGGTAAAGTTTTATTATTTAAAAAATCTTATTATTAAAAGTAATTCTTAAGTACTTTATCCTTTATATATTGTAAATTAAAGAATTGAAATCATAGAATTTAAATTTTTCTTGTAATCATCAATAATATATTTTATATTATAAAATTATCATCTTAAATCTCTCTTAAATCCACAAATTCCTCTTAAAAACTCTTTAATCATAATTTTAATCATAACAAGTTGTTTTATGATTTAAATTATTGATTTTTGACGTGTTTTTAACTTATAATACTCTTGTAATAGAATAACTGTTGTCTTTGAGTTGTTGTATTAATTTATATTACAAGTTTTCTCTAAAATTCTATATTTCTTTATCTATTATTAGTTTTTTTTATATAGAATTTTTCTGTAAGAATTATTTCTGCACAGTGGGTGTTTTAATTTTTCTATAAATAATATTTATATTGTTTATAAGTGGTTAAATATTTATATTTTCCATGTGTAATTGTCTCATTAAGAGCTTTACACATCTCATTGTTATAATTTTCAGTGACTATAACAATAATAGAATAATTATAATTCATTATAATTATTATATATATATTTTTATTATTATATTTTATAATAATAATTCAATTTATTTTTATATATAATTATTTTTGATAATTCTATTTTAATTTGTGGTTATAATATTTCATTTTATCATATTTTTCTACTGAGGACAGTCATAGTACTCTTGATATTGTTACTATTATCAAGAGTTTCATAGAAAAGTTGTTTTATGATTTAAATTATTGATTTTTGACGTGTTTTTAACTTATAATACTCTTGTAATATAATAACTGTTGTATTTGACTTGTTGTATTAATTTATATTAGAAGTTTTCCCTAAAATTCTATATTTCTTTATCTATTATTAGTTTTTTTTATATAGAATTTTTCTATAAGAATTTTTTCTGCACAGTGGGTGTTTTAATTTTTCTATAAATAATATTTATATTGTTTATAAGTGATTAAATATTTATATTTTCCATGTGTAATTGTCTCATTAAGAGCTTTACACATCTTATTGTTATAATTTTCAGTGACTATAACAAAAATAGAATAATTATAATTCATTATAATTATTATATATATATTTTTACTATTATATTTTTTAATAATAATTCAATTTATTTTTATATATAATCATTTTTGATAATTATATTTAAATTTGTGGTTACAATATTTCATTATATCATATTTTTCTACTGAGGACAGTCATAGTACTCTTGATATTGTTACTATTATCAAGAGTTTCATGGAAAAACCTTACACTTTTCTAAATTGAGAACCGCCTTCTTGGATGCCTTTGAATGTAGCCTCTTGTAAGATTGCATTTCTCTAAAATCTTTCATTCAACCTCTTGAAATCATCAAGTGATTCTCCACTTTGCATTGCAAATTGGCACATTTGTAACCACAGCTTATCACTGTTTAAGCTACTCTCAGGTGTAATAACATTATGTTCTGTCTGAGTGGGGTTAATATATCTATCAGTGGGGCTACTGATTCTGAGAGTATTTACAACTATTTCTGGCTTTTGTGAACTACTTGCACCAAGTCCAAAAGCTTCTGGATCATTGGGTCTGACTCTCTCTGCCTTTGGTTGCCAGAGGTCTTGTTTTTGGCTTGTATCCTTCTCTTCTCCTGGAAACTACCTGGGATTGTGAATTATGGTGAGACTTGGTCACTGATCTGTAGGTGCCTGAATGGTGGGAAGCCACTGGAGATCTGATTTGGTCTCCTCCTTGTGAGCCTCAAGGAATCACAGTAGGCCCTGTCTGGTTCAGCTGTTCTTCTATAGCTTGGATAGTGGCTTGATTCTCCCTTATCCTCATTTCCCTCTCCTCTGGCAGTACCAACTGCCTGGTGGGATCCCAACCCTCGGTGATTTCCATAAGGTCTTTGAAGTTTATCTTTTTGAGACATATCTTCTGGAAACTTGCTCCAAGTTCTGCCCAGTTGAATTCTAGGTGGAACCTCTTGTTGTCCATGCTCTGTTGGAAAAGAGTTTGGAGGAGTTGGTGGAGCTGAAGAACTTCAGCCATATCCTTCCAGTCCTTGGGTCTGAGGTTTCTCTTGAATTGGAAAGTGAATGGCAGAGTGGGTATTATTTCCCTCCATTTCTTTCCATCCACCACTGTGTCCAAGGTGTTCTCTTCCAGGTCTTCTGGTTCCGGACAAGCCTTCTCTGTCCTTTGGCTGTTTCCTTGGGACTCCAAGTTTCCTGAGGTGTACAGGTGACTTATCAGTGTTTGCAAGCAGTCAAAAACTTGATGTCCCAATGGTATTTACCTTTGACTGTGCCTTGTACAAATCTATTGTGTACTGCTTTAGGAAATTTGCCTTTAGAGAATCAACTGGGTTAATTATGGTAATCTTCCCTGTACAAGTGATTAAGGTTGGTTTACCTTGTATTAATACAGAGTTTTGTGGTTTCCTACTCCTCTTGGTGTCAATTGGTGTCCAGTTCCTTTCTGTTATGAGGCCTTCACTATTCCTCTTTGCTTTGCCCTTGCTGCCCTCTGGTTCTGAGGGTGTTGCTGGTGTGTTGGCCTGTGACTGGTTCTCAAGTGGTATAAAGTTTTCTTCCATTGAATCAAGGTAAAAAAAGCCTTGTGTCAGTTAATACCTCTTCTAATGCTGTTTTCATGTCTAAGAATGGCCTCTAGGAAATATATATCTATATTATACTGTGGTATTCCATACCTTTTTTACCAGTTTCAAGAAATTTTTGGAAATTAACCGTTGGAAAATGAAGATCAAAATGACTAATTCAGGAAATCACCACTCAAAGGACATGATTAAAGATCACACACACTCAGGTATAACATCAATAGTAGGGAGGAATGGAAGATTTGGCATTCAGAATTGAAATAATCAACATATTTCTACAATCAAATAGATAATAGGGGAATCCAATCTTATGGAATTATACAAGAAAACCTACATATAAGCCTTACAGAATCAACAATAGGCTTAATACATACAGAAACTCAAAATTACATGGGAAAAGTAACATTGTAACATTATATCCACTCTAAATCCATCAAGAAGACTATATTACCAACAATTACAGTAACCAAATACGCTTCATGTGACACAAGGATCATATGACAGTATCCAATCCAATTCAATACAGGAAAATCCACTAAAAACTTAAAAATTACACAACAATACAGGAGCCCAAATAAGACTTATGCAGTCCACATGCATAAGATCTGGACATTACACAGCCACAGGATTATTAAAATTCAACTTAAGTGAGATTCAACTAGCTGCATGCAAGGAAAATACACTAAACTGTAAAGTACACAGCAATTACAGTAATCAGGAATCAAAACCAAGAGGATATCCCCACATTACACAGCATAATCACCTGGAACTAAATAAATCTTACAAACAAATTATACATGGGCTTATTCACATGACACCATCTTCATCCTTTACTCACCAGCATTAATTCCTCAAGGCTTTGCAAGCTGACTAAAGCAGTGCTAAAGAGAAGTCACCTGATATTCTTATCAAAATCCCCACCAAGAAAAACATCTCAACCTTCATTTTGACCAAACAAATGGTGAAAATATCTCAGTCATATGATACCGTTCCCAATTTTACACACTAGCAATAATCTCTCAAGGCTGTGCAAGATTACTAATGCAGTATAACAGATAGGTCATCTGACTTTTGTTAAAAAAATCTACACCATCAAAAGTATCTCAAGGGCAAGAATAAAACTTTACATGGAGAGCCCATGGGTACTTCTCACACATAAAAGGAGACCTCTCTCTCTCATTTTCTCCTCTTCTCCCCATGAATCCAATTAGTTATATACCAAGAAGGAGAATAACTATTCATCCCTTACTAGTAGGTTAATCTAGAGATTATTATTATTAAAGTACACTAAATAGTGGTTTATAAATAGCTGTAGTTAACAGTAGGTCTGCCTATATTATAAATTCATCTATTAGTGAAATACTCATCTTTAAAAAAACATTTATATTATACTCTTCTCACTAGAAGAAAATCTATATCACTATTGTTATTATCACAAAATATATTTTACATATTATCAAAATTATTTACCAACAAAAACTATTTAAACTATCAAACAATATTATTATATATTGTCACTATTACTAAATTTTCTCATTTTGAACTATTATCCATTAAAACAAAATACCTTCAACAAAGAAAACAACTTAAAATCACCACTCAGTACTATTATATCTATTATTTATCCACTCAATTATTATCTTATCATCTTGAAATCACCTACAAATTTATTATTCAAAATTATTATTATTTTATCATTAGTCTGATTATTGAATAGGTCTGATAGAGACTGCTGAAAAGTCTTCTCTAGTTGTAAAGCCACAACCTTAAATATTGATTTGTGATCTCTGTAGGGAGATTGTTTAGTATATTCAGAGGGGCAGCTAAAACACCATTAGCACCCTTGGTTACAGGATTATTTCAGCACTTAAAAACTGTTTACCTGTGATTTCCCCCTCAAGGACTGCCTTATCCAATCCCACACCAAAAGGAGTTCCACAATACCCTTGTATTTTTATGTTGTGATTAAAATTGTCAATCACACATCATAAATTTCAGCTTTTGGATTTCTGGTGCATTGTTTGTGTACCGGTATCTCACAGATTAACTTGTGACCAAAAAGTGTAATATCAGAAGTGGTTATTTAATGGGCGATTGAAACTATTAATATTCCCATCCACGCCTCTGATGCTGTTAGAATACAGTAAAAAAGGTGTTCTTTACAATTAAAAAGGAACAATATTAATTACTGTAAGTGTTTTAACATGCAAAAAATGCCAAAAGCTGAGTTTTTGTGGTGATTAAATAATAATCAACCATGCAACAAGGAAATTAAAAAATAAAGAACACAGTGGTATATAACATATACCACTTGAAAAATCAATATAAGCTATGCATTATAAATCTTTTACAATAAAATTATGCCAAAAAAAAAGAAAAAATAATGTCAGAATTGAGATAATAAGAGCAAAAACTCACTTTTAAGTTCCAAAAAGGTAAAAAAAACACAGCCAGGGCCCCAAAATGACAGGCTGAGTCTATGATGAAGGTGTAATAAGGCTATTTACAGCTTTAACTACAACTGTGACACCATAAAATTAATTAAAAATGGTTGCATTATATATAATAAAGTGATAAGGGCTTTACTATTATAAAATAGTGGTGGTTAGCGCTGTTGAAAGCCCTTTGTGAAGTCTTACCAGTTGGGTTACTATAATAAGAGCTACAATAATAAGCTTTGAAGTATAGCCGGATTATTCTCCAAGAGTATAGCTGTTTTTGACTGTTTTACTATGTGGGAATTCAATACCAGGATGAGGAAACCTTTTGTGGTGGGGAAAAGGCCCCTTTTTATCCTCAAATTTGGTGAAAAAGTCTGCTAAACCTTTCCAAATAGAGGATGTGAAGATTTTTCACTTCCAAAGACTGGCTTGTGGCTTTCACAATGCCTATATAGCCATATTAGGCTCAGATTTGGCTTTAAAACCACATCTGGGCAGTTTTCACCAATACAGGGTGAAAAATTTCTGCTGGGGACCACAAAACCCTCTTCTGACTTGTATGACATGTAGAATGCTATACAGAACCTGTATGGGACCCCAGTATTAAATTGACTATGAGGTATTGAAGTATAAATATGTTTCTTTTTCTCTTTAACACCTCATGATCATGGTTATGGGATATTATCCCACAGCAAACATGTATTGGTCTAATTGTGGGATTTTGACCTCAAACCTGCTATAAATTTGTCAGTATTTGAGATTTTGAGCCCAAAAATAGTTCATTGTTTATCCCTGAATGATATCTACACAGTAGTACCTCATCCTCTATGGGTCCCATTAAATATTACAAAATTATGCCATGTAAAAATTTTGTTATTCAAACATTTGATTTCTTCAATATCTGTGTGGAGCTTATTTGCCCCATAACGTTTTTTCTACATGAGATATAGAGAAATGAGAGGCACCATCAGATAGCCCTGATTGTTCTCCTTAAAAAAAACCAAATTTAGGTATCTCACACTAAAACCGTAGAATTTAGATGAGAGGTGAATATTTTATTTAACCTTATTTGACCTTATTTTGCCTATAACTTCTGCAATTTTGATGCTATCTCAGTTTTGCTAGTACCATTTGATGTCCCTGACTTGGAGCTTCAATTTGAATACCCATTTGATGGGGTTAAGTCTCTTCCTCTGGATTTCAAATGAGAGGTGAAAAATAAGGTTTATGCTCAGCAGAAACTTTGAGCAGGAATAACTTTTTTATTCCTTGTCCTATGATGGTGGGAGTTTTTTATTAAGAAATGGGTGGGGTTCCTCTTTCCTTTGATACCTTTTGAGCTGATTTGGCTCAGCTCCACGTTCTGGTGGTATCTTGGCATCACCATTGATTTATGGTATTTGGCTGACATGCTTGTGCTCTGGCTTTGAGTCACAGGCTGACATCTGACATCTTTAGTAGTTGTAGGCAGGTATAGCAAGACTCCCATATTCTTACAATGTCATAAACATGACACTGCTATGGATACAGCTCCTCCCCTATGCAATTGAGTTATTTATCATACAGGGCTATCTAGGAATATCGTAAGTTACAGAGATCCCAAATTCACATCTGCATTTTGGACCAATCTTCACAGATGTTTTGTGACTAATTTATCATTTTCTAAAGCATATCACCCTCAAACTGATGACTAGCCAAGATAATGATTCAAACTTTAGAGGACATGATCAGGAGATTCTTTGTGTGAGGGTGAGTCTATGATATGGCAATAAGGCTATTTACAGATTTGACTATGACTGTGACATAGATAAAAAGTGTTAAAAATATTTAATTTAAAGATAAAAAGGGCTTTACTAATGCGTATTACTGGTGGTGCGCGCTATTGAAAGCCCTGGGTGCAGCTTTACCTGTTTGGTTACAATAATAAAGACTACAATGCTAAAATTTATAGTATAACCTGATTATTTTCCAAGATTATAACTATTTTTGACAGTTGTACTATATATGAATCTGGGAGAAGGATGAGGATTCCTTTTTTGAAAGTGAAAAGGCCTCCTTTTATCCTGAAATGGGGTGAAATGACTGCTAGGCCTTTTCACGTAGAGGAAGTGAAGATTTTTCACTCTCAAAGACAGGCTTGTGGTTTTAAAAAGGCCTGTATATCCTTTATTAGGCTCAGATGTGGTTTTGAAACCACACCTGGGCAGTTTTCACCAATACAGGGTGAAAACCTTCATCTGGGGACCACACAATTTGATTCTGACATGTATGACATGTAGAATGCTGTACAGAACCTGTATGGGACCCCATTATTGAATGAACTATGAGGCATTGAAGTAAAAACAAGCTTTTTTGTCAGTTTGACACTTTATAATCATGGTCATGGGATATTATCCCATGGTAAGGCTGTTTTGGCCAAACTGTGGCATTTTGACCTTGAAACAGCCATACCTTTGTCAGTTTTTGGAATATCAGCCTCAAAGGTGGTTCAGTGTGTAGCACTGTATGTGTTCTAAACAATGGTTCTTCATTTGATATGGTTATCATTAAATATGCCAAAGTTATCACATGTACATGATTTTTGTACATATGTGTGTTTTAGGAAAAAAGCTGTATTGGGCTTGTTTTCCTTATAACCTTTGTTATAGATGAGATATGGGGAAATGAATGGCACCATCAGATAGCCCTGATGGTTCCCTTTCCAAAAAGACCCCACTTTAGGTATCTCACACTAAAACTGTAGAAGTTAGATGAGAGGTGAATGTTTTATTCACCCTTATTTGGCCTGAAGTTGGCCATAACTTCTAAAATACAGGTGCTAGCTCAGTTTGGCTGGTTCCATTGGATAGCCCTTCCCTAGAGCATCATTTCAAATACCCATTTTATGGGTTAAGCCTCTTACTCTGTATTTCAGATGAGAGGTGAAAATTAAGATTTATGCTCAGCAATAACTTTGAGCAGGAATGACTGTGCAATTCTTTCTCCTATGGTGATGGGACTTTCATATTTGGAAAGGGGTTATTTTCCCCTTTCTTTTGATATATTTTGAGCTCATTTGGCTCAGCTCCCAGTTTTGGTGGTATCTTGGCTATACCATTGATTTATGGTATATGGCTTTCATGCTTGTGCTCTGGTGTTGAGTCACAGGCTGACATACTCTCCCTCTAAAAAAGACTCATCATTAATGAGACTGTTCAGTCCTCCCAGAGTCTGTGAATCGCCTTAAATGAAGGTTCCCATCTGGTATGGAATCTTCTGCCAGCCATTTGTCCTTATCAGCTGTCTTGTTCTTGAATCTGACTAAGTATTTTCTCTGATCCTTACCATTAAGTCTGATCTTCCTGGCCTTGTGAATTTTCTTCACAGGTTTAGGGGAGTCCTCCACTTCAACTATTTCTGGTGGTGTGGGGTTCTTCTTCCTGGAGGGGAATTTATCCTCCTCTGTCTGGAAGTATGGCTTGACTAAACCCACTGGAAAGACTGGGTGTTTCCTGGAAAATTCCTCTGTGATTTCAACTTCCACTGCATTTTTCCTATCAATTTAATGATAGTGAAGGGCCCTAAAAATGAGTCTCTCATTTTCTTGGGTCCTTTGAGATTTTTGAAATTAAGTGTAGATGCTACACTTGGTCCACTTCTTTAAAGTCAGGTTCCATATGTGATTTGTCCCACCTCTGCTTATTATATTCTTTTGCCTCAGCTATTCATTTGACATCCGTGCCAGGAGCTCTCTTCCAAATTTCATGGAAATATTTGGCTGTGGGGTGGATGGTCAAAAGATTTTTTCTTCAGGTTATCCACAAGCAATAGGGGATTCCACCCTTTTTCTACCAGTGCAGGTGTTATTTCTGTGGTAAAGTGGTGACTTGTGTTATAAGCCAGTTTTACTGCTGGTAGAAGAGTAATCCAGTCATTGGTGTAACCTTCATGGTCCTTGTATTCCACGCCATAGGCACAGAATCTTCTAAGGATGTCCTCCATTTTCTGGATCATCCTTTCAGCTAATCCATCTGTTTGTGGACGGTAATCTGTAGCAAAAGAAAGTTTAGTACCCAGAATGTCATAGAGGTTGGTCCAAAATTCAGATTTGAACTTTGGGTTCCCATCACTGACGATGATCTTAGGGACTCTATGGGTGGATATGATTTTGTTCAAGAATAACAGAGAAGTATCCATGGCTGTGTCCTCCTTGTAACATGGTAGGCACCTCATTATTTTGCTGAACCTATCAGCTATAATTAAGTAGGCATTGCAGTTTTCTTTTCCTCCTGGGACAAGTCCTGTGACCCAGTCCATGTTGATGGTTTCCCATGGGTGTTTGGGCTCTTCTATGTGTTGAAGTAACCCATACTTCTTCCCATGTTTTCTATTTGCATTTTGGCATCTTTCACAAGTGTTCATGTATTCACTCAACTCTTGTTCCCATCTGGGCCACCAAGCAATGCTTGCTACCCTTTCTTTGGTCCTGTCTTTACTGATGTGTCCCATATAGGGGAAATCATGGCATTCCTGTAGGATCAAAGATATATGGTCTCTGTATATTTGTGAGCCTTTGAGATATGACCACATACCCAATAAGGTCACAAAAAGACTCAGAATAATTATACCTTTAATATAATTATATTAAAATTACTTAGAATAATTATACATTAAAAATAATTACTTAAATATACAAAAAATACCATAAATTGGTACAAAAATTGGTTTAACTTAAAAACCAATGAATCAACATGTAAAATAAATTATACCATTGGATTCCTCATGGAAAAATACACATATACCATTTTTATGGCATATCTGTAAAGGCAATATTTAATGAATTATAAGGTATAATACCTTATAAAAACCATAAAACCTTATTTATCTCAGGAACTAATGAAACAACATGTAAAGGAAATTGTACCAGTGGGTTCCCCACGAAAGTCCACCCATAAAACAATTAATAAGCTAATTTCCAAAGTCAATACTTAAGGAATTAACCTGAATATATGCACTTTTTTGGTCAACGCATATATTCAAGGATCATAGCTAATATCTCCTAAACTATACATGATAGAATGATGAACCAAAAAATAAAGTTACCACGTAATTACTGTAAGAACACAGATATGAACTTTATTTTACAAATTATAAACAAGGTTAAAACCTATGATGAAATATTGATAAAAATCAACAGAGCTGTTGACCACTTTGTTGTGAAAGTGGTCCAAACTTAAAAAAACGTATACAGTTGGATTCTAATAGTTCATTCGTGAAGAATGATTTAATTTTTATTATTAAATTCAGGGTATAACCCCCTGAAATCAAGGTTTGAAGTTTAAAATATTGAATTTCGACAGAAAAGATGAGTTACAAGAAAAATCATCAAAATTAGAGTTTTGATGATGTAATGAAAAGCTCTTGGCAGCATAATACGGTTATGCCGGCTATCAGAATTCACTCTCTGAATTGTTTTAGCGTGTAAATATCAAAAGTTATTGAAGATCAAAGTTTGAGCTTAAATTGAGCAGTTATGATCACCTACTGTAACCTTAAATTAAGTTTAACAGTCATAAGAGTGATAAAATCGGTGAATACTATTATTTTATGATTAAAACTAATAAAATCCACGAAATTTGGGGTTCTGCCAATCCTCTGATGTCATCAAACTTAGAGTTATAGTGATAACTCTAAATAATGGTGTAATAATGATGTAATATGGTTTGATCATGATGTAATCACCCTCAAACCTTAAAATATTGATCAATTCCAGTGGATATGATCAGTACACGTCTACTAGAAGCCTGTTGGACTCTAGGAGGGAGGTATTTACTATAAATAGAGCTCTTTTTACTCTATTTCCCCCTTAGACGCATTAAAAACATTAAATCAATTAAATCAAAGGTAATTTCTTTATTCTTTATATATAAAAGTATTATATTCTTAAAGACCAAAGACCACCTTGCCATAATCATCTATTTTGATGTGATTAAATCATTTATTTAATTGTTTTTGTTAAAAATCTCTCTAAAACTCATTTCCACGTAAAAATCCAGAATAATTTGTAATTTTCTTTATTTTTGTTGTAAATACAATTTGAAAAAGTTGTATTTATATTTTTTGGCGTAAAATACTTCAAAATTATTATATTAAGTGTTAAAAGTAGGTTATTTTCTCTTATTATAATAGTTTCTCTATTATTACTCTCTTAATAATTCTTTAATTAGTATAAATAGTATTTATATTCATTCATAACTTTAATATTAGTAATATTATTGTTATTAATTGTTTTTTAACAATAAGAAACAATTTTTTACGCCTTTATTATTTGTTGGTAACAATAATAAAGAGAATTTTAAATATATTAATTATTTTATATTAATAAATTTATTTATTATATTATATTTTCATAATATAAATTATATTATTATATTTATTTAATAATATAATTATTTTATGCCATAATAATGATAATTATTTATTATTATTATATTTTTAATCTTATTTATTCAATTGATAAGGACATTCAGAGTACAATAAGTAATAAATTAGTAATTTTTACTTATTGTTTCATAGTCAAACCTTACAATATTATTGTGAGTGCACTAGTGTGCTTCTCTCTATTGTAGAGCAGGCCATCTATAAGGAAGAATTTATTGTCCTTATATTCTCTCAATCAGGGTTCCTCTAACTGGGACTCCAGTTCTGGGCTCCTGTACCTTTGCTGAAGGAGTTGCAATAATATGCCAAATTGTTTGTGTTTGACATATGTCTTCATCACTGCATTGAAAAATTCATTTTGCAGTTCTGAGGAACCTATTCCCAATATGGAAGTTTCTGTTCCTGCTGGGTCAGTGTTTTCACTGTCTGGGGTACCATCTTCCGGTTCCCACTCAGAAAATCTGAAGTTTTTCTTCCTTTCTATTTCCATGAAATGGATAGGAATTTGAGCTGCTACTTAAGGTTCATAAGCTGGTTTGCTTTTCACATTATCCAGTGGCCAACTGCTGAGGCCATCTGCATTGGTATGACTTTTACCTTCTTTGTATATGATGTTCATATTCCCCCTATACTCCTGGATGGCTATTTGCCACCTCAGCATGTGTCTATTGGTAGTATTTATGTTTAGTAAAGACTTCAAGGCTGTGCAGTCTGTGTATACTTCAAATACTGCGCCCTCCAAATAATAATGGAGTTTCTCCAGAGCCCAGCCTAAGCATAGACATTCAGTCTTGGTGGCCCCATACCTGGCTTCTGAACCTTTCAGCTTCCTAGAGATGTAACATATTACTCCCCCTCTTGGTTCACCATCTGCAATTTGTCTCTGGTGAAGGGTTGCTCCTAAGCCTTGGCTACATGCTGCATTTATGTATAACGTTAATGGTCATTCAAAGTCAGGAAAGATGAGCACAGGTTCATTTGTGAGTTCGTATTTGATCCTCTCATATGCATCCCTTCCTTCCTTGTTAATTTCAAAAACTACATCTTTTGAACATAACTTGTATAAACTACTAGTAATGTGGGCAAGATTTTTGATGTGGTTTCTATAGTAGCTAGCAAACCCTAGGAAAGATTGCATCTCTTTGATGTTTCTTGGTACTGGCTTTTTCAGTACTGCTGCTACTTAGTTCTGGTCAATTTCCAGACTAAGACCTGAGACTTTATGTCCTAGAGCTAGTAGCTCTTTTTTGGCCAAAATTGCACTTTTCAAGTGAAATTTTCAGATTTATGGGTGTTAATTTGCTTATCACTCTGTCTATGTATTGCATATGGTCTTCCCTTGTCTCTGAGTATATAATGATTTCATCAATATATACTACCATCCAGCCTTCTAATATTTCTTCTTGAAATATGGTGTCCATCATCCTTTGGAAATGGGCTGGTGCATTCTTGATGCAAATGGCATCCTGTTGTACTCATATATTCCCATATGACATATTATTCTGAGTAATTTCATGGAGTTTGGTATGACTCCATTCTGGTGGAAGCCTTTCATACAGTCCATTTTGGTTATGTATTTGGCTTCTGCCAGTTTTTCAAATGCATGACGTATCCTGGGTATAGGGTACCTGTCAGCTTTGGTTTAGCTATTCAGAGCTCTGAAATCTCCACACAGCCTAGACTTGGCATCATTCCAGGTGATCAGGACAGGAGTGGTAATTTCCACTATTTCATGATGTCCAATAATTCTGATGACATCCATGTCCAGGAGTTCATTGATATGTTTTTCAATTTCGTTCCTGGTTTCCAGACTTGCTGGGTAAGGCGGTCTCCGGCGCATGGGTGGATAAGGTCTTTCCACATCCAGATATAGTTCTATATCATTTCCTCTAATCTTTCCTAATGGTTCTTCACCAATGGAAAATGCTGGTCTATTATTTCTCAGCATTTTCAGTAAACCTAGTTTTTGTTTACTGGTGAGGGTAGTACTAAACTGTCCCTCTCTGAATTCATTCAGTAGTTCTTCCAGAGGGTCTTGTGCAGATATTTGGTATATTTTAAGTGAAAATTTCTTTTCCTTATTGGTACCAATGGTAATGTGCCTGTTTCTCCTATTGTGAATATTGATGCCATACATCCTCTGGTAATCAGTTCCAAGTAAAAACCCTTGGATTTGGGCATCATCAAGCACAACAAACTCTGGCTTGAGTTTGAGGTTAACTTTCCTATGGGGTATAATCATCTCTTTGATAACTGTCCCAATGGAAGGTATCTTCCCAGATGAACTCTTGAAGTTATTTGCCTTGGTGGGCAAGAGCTGGTTTTCCCAGTTTGGGAAATGGTTGTCCAGATAATTTCTGGCCATTATGGAGCAGTGTGTCCCACTATCAATGATCAATGGGTGTTGAGCATTTTCAATGCAAACAGTCATTCTTTGTGGCTGTTCCATGTATTTATGCCATTCCTTTGGTTGTTGTAACCAGGAATGTTTGTGCATCTTGTGTGTGTTTTCACAAGGTTTTGTTGGCAGTGTCTTGTGGCATGCCTGCTTCTAACTGTATGTCCTGAATTTCTAGTGGGGTTTCCTCTTGGTATTTGGCTAGAAATTCTTCTCTTTGGTCTTGCTCCTCATCAGATTGTTTTCTGATGGCATCTCCCATAGAGTCTGACTCAGATTCCTTGCTTGGGGATTCCTCCTCTGGGACTTTCTCAATGGCATATACTTTTTCCTTTGCCTTTGGGCAGTTGTTGTCAAAGTGGTCTGTTGAACCACAGTTGTGACAAGAATTGTCTTCTTTGCCACCTCTGCCACTCTTTCTCTGGTTTTGTCTTTAAACTCCACCCTGAAAGGTTTTATCTCTTTGAAACCACTGCTTTCATATGGGGTGTATTTCCCTATATTAGTTGTTTCCCTTGCATCTTGTAGAGTATTTTCAATGTCACATAGAGTGAAATTGTGGTTGCATCTGCATTTCACTGCATGCTCTAGTTCTCCTGGAATTGGTGTCAGGAGTTTGTGATTCCTCATCTGAATGTTCATTTGAGGATCAATGGCTTTAAGTCTTTTAGCCTGTCTGAGACACCACTCATATGGATCTTTGTCCACAGAGTATTCGTAATTTTTAAATGACATGGTATTCTGCCATATCCAAGTAGCGTTGCTGTACTTTTGGATTGCTTGACTCTTCCACCATGGCCAGTTTCTTCTTCCGTGGATTTCTTTCATTTCTGTGTACCATATACTAGCCTTTCCTCTAAATGTTGTATTAAGTCTAGCAGTAATCCAGTAGTCTGGTATTCTTGGTACATCAATGAAGAGTCCATCAATATAATCTATGAGCTCCATATCATCATATTCTCCAGTTCCAGAGAATTTGGGCCAGCTGGAGTCCTCAGGAAGGTGTTTCAGGGCTTCCTTCTCTGTGTCAGCCTGTGACTCAAAACCAGAGCACAAGCATGACAGCCAAAATACCATAAACCAATGGTATAGCCAAAATACCACCAAAACATGGAACTGAGCCAAATTAGCTCAAAAGGTATCAAAAGAAAGAGGAAACTCACCTCTTCCTGAAAATATAAGTCTCATCACCATAGGACAAAAAATAACAAAGTTATTCCTGCTCAAAGTTATTGCTGAGCATAAACCTTAATTTTCACCTCTCATCTAAAATATAGAAGGAGAGGCTTAACCCCATCAAATGGGTACTAAAAATGAAGCTCTAAGCCAGGGCTATCCAATGGTACCAGCCAAACTGAGCTAGCACCAGTATTACTTGAGTTATGGTCAAATTCAGACCAAATAAGGGTGAACAAAACATTCACCTCTCATCTAACTTTTACAGTTTTAGTGTGAGATACCTGAAGTGGGGTCTTTTTGGAAAGAGCACAATCAGGGCTATCTGATGGTGTCCTCCATTTCCTCATAGATCAACTAAAACAGAAGTTATTGGCCAAACCAGCTTAATACAGCTTTTGCCCAAACCATGCCAATGTACAAAAATACTTGTATATGGGATAACTTTGCCATATTTAATGATAACCATGTCAAGTTGGGTACCATTGTGTAGAGCTCATATAGAGCTATTCAATGAACCAATTTTGAGCTTGATACCTCAACAACTGATAGAGTTATGACCATTTTAAGGTCAAAATCCCACCTGCTGTCATATACAGCCTTACCATGAGATAATATCCCATAACCATGAATATGAGGTGTCAAATAGACGAAGAAGCATGTTTTTACTTCAATACCTCATATGTCAGTCAATACTGGGGTCCCATACAGTTTCTGTACAGCATTCTATGCGTCATACACGTCAGAATCAGGCTGTGAGGTCCCCAGATGAAAATTTTCACCCTGTATTGGTGAAAACTGCCCAGATGTGGTTTCAAAACCACATCTGAGCCTAATACAGAGTATACAGGCTGTTTGCAAACCACAAGCCTGTCATAGAGAGTGGAAAATCTTCACTTCCTCTACGTGGAAAGGTCTAGCAGCCTTTCCACCTCAATTTCAGGATAAAAAGAGGGCTTTTCACAGCCAAAAACCTCTCCTCATCCTGCTCTTGAATAACCTACGTAGTAAACTGTCAAAAACAGCTTTACTCTTGGTTAATAATCAGGTATACTCTTAACTTAAAAGGATTGTAGTCTTTATTATTGTAAACCAACAGGTAAAGCTGCACCCAGGGCTTTCAACAGCGCTCACCACCACTATATCTCTATAGTAAAGCCCTTAATACCTTAATTCTACCATCTATTATCAACTTTATTATCTTTGAAAGCTATTTTTACCGTGTCACAGTCATAGTTAAAGCCTGTAAATACTTATATACACCTTTATCATAGACTCAACCTGACACTCTGAATAAGACATATTACCTCCATCCTTGTATTGTAATGGAGATCTTCCCTTATTCATCAACATGGTACCTGGTTTGATGCCATATTGATGATATGGATTATCCATAACATGGCCTTGAGGTTGGGGCTCGATGTTATGGTAGCCATTAAACAGCTTGTTTATGTGTTGATCCAGACAATCCCTGTCCCTTTTTCTGTGGTGTTGTTCTCCAAAGACTAGGTTCAGTCTTTTGTTGATTTCATAAGAGGCTTTTCTCAATTGAGTATGTCCTTCTTTAAGGTTTTTAACAATTTTGCCCATGGAGGCTGTCAATATTTTCATCCTCTCATGGCTTGCTTCAAGTTCTGCAAACTGCTTTTTAGTTTGCTCAGTATATTGGGACATTTGTAGCCACAGTGCATCACTGTTAGGTTACTCTCAGCTGTGACAACATTATGATCAATTTAGGTGGGTGTAATATTTCTATTAATGGGACTGCTGATTCTAAAGTTATTTACAACCACTTCTGGTTCTTGTGCACTTCTTTCACCAAATCCAACAGCGTTTTGATCATTGGGTCTGACTCTCTCTTCCTCTGACTGAAGGTGGTCTTGTTTCTTCCCTTGTATCCTTGTCTTCTCCTGGAAACATCTTGGGATTGTGAAGAATGGTTACTCTTGGCCACTGATCTGTTGGTTTCTGAATGGTGTAAAGCCACTGGAGAGCTGATTTGGCCTGCTCCTTGTGAGCCTGAAGTAATCTGAGTATGCCTTGTCTGGGTCAGCTGTTCTTCTATAGCTTTGATAGTGGCTTGATTCTCCCTTATCCTGTTTTCCCTCACCTCCAGGGGTCCGAACTGCCTGGTGGGATTCCAACCTTTGGGGATTACCATAAGGTCCTTGAAGTTTATCTCTTTGAGACAAATCTTCTGGCAACTTGCTTCAAGTTCTGCCCAGTGGGATTCCAGGTTGAACCTCTTGTTGTCCATGCTTCATTGAAACAAATCTTTGAGAAGTTGGTGGAGCAGAAGAAATTGATCCATATCTTTCCAGTCCTCTGGTTTGAGGTTCCTGTTGAATTGGAAAGTGAATGGCAGGGTGGGTATCATTTCCTTCAGTGTCTTGCCATCCACCACTGTATCCAAGGTGTCCTCTTCCAGGTCTTCTGGTTTTGGAAAAGCTTTCTCTTTCCTCTGGTTGGTTCCTTTGGAAGCCAAGGTTTCTGAGGTGTACAGGTGACATATCAGTGTTTGCAAGCAGTCAAAAACTTGATCTTCTTAGGGTATTTACCTTTGACTGTTCCTTGTACAAATTTTTTGTCTACTGATTTTGGAAATTTACCTTTAGAGGTTACAAATGGGTTTATTATGGTAATTCTCCCTGTACAAGTGGTTAAGGTTTGTTTACCTTGTATTGAAGCAGAGTTTTGTGGTTTTCTATTCCTCTTAGTGGCAATGGGTGTCCACTTCGTTGCTGTAATGAGACCTTAACTATACCTTTCTCCTTTGCCCTTGCTTCCCTCTGGTTCTGAGGGTGTCCCTGGTGTGTTGGCCTGTGACTGGGTTTATAGTGGGATCTAGTTTTCTTCCACTGAGATAAAACAGGTAGAGAGTGCCTAATGTCAGTTAAGACTTCTTGAAATGCCGTTTTCATGTCTAAGAATGGCCTCTGGGATTGTATGTTACTACAATATTCCCTTGTATAATGAAAGTGTAATTGAATTCACAACTTAATGTCAGAAATACAGCTTACAGATATCTGGTACAATGTTTGTATGCCAGTAGCTCACAGAATAGCTTAGAATTAGCAAGTATAATCTGATAAAAGTGGTATGTAAGAGGGTAATTAAATTACCAATACACCCAACCATGCCTCAACTGTTGGTTTTACAGTAAGAGGTGTCCTTATTTAAAAAAAAGGACTTTATTAATGTCTTAAAGTGTTTTTTTATGTAAAACACACCAAAAATAAGGATATTGTGGTTATTAAATTAGAATCAACAATGCAACAATATGCTTAAAAAAGATAAAAAATAGTGGTATGTAACATATACCAATTAAAAATACACAAAAGATATGTGTTTTATATATTTTTAAAAAAGAATTATGCCTAAAAAAGATAAAACAATTTGTCAGAATAGAGAAAATAGGAGAAAGACCTTACTTATGAGGTCCAAAGAAGTTTAAAAAACAAGGCCAGGCCCCCAAAATGTCAGGGTGAGTCTATGATAAAGAGGTAATAAGGCTATTTACAACTTTATATTTGACTGTGACATAGATAAAAAGTGTTAAAGATATTCAATTTAAAGATAAAAAGGGCTTTACTAATGAGACTCAGTGGTGGTGAGTGCTATTGAAAGCGCTGGGTGCAGCTTTACCTGTTTGGTTACAATAATAAACACTACAATACTAAAATTTATAGTATAACCTGATTATTTTCCAAGAGTATAACTGTTTTTGACAGTTGTACTATGTAGGGATTCAAGAGCAGGATGGAGATTCCTTTTATCCTGAAATGGGGTGAAAAGGCTGATAGACCTTTTCATGTAGGGGAAGTGAAGATTTTTCACTTCCAAGGACTGGCTTGTGGTTTTCAAAAGGCCTTTATAGCCTGTGTTGGGCTCATATGTGGTTTTTAAGCCACGTTTGGGAAGCTTTCACCAATACAGTGTGAAAAGTTTCATCTGGGGACCACACAGCTTGATTCTGACATGTATGACGTGTAGAATGCTGTACAGAACCTGTATGGGACCCCAGTATTGAATTAACTTTGAGTTATTGAAGTAAAAACAAGCTTCTTTGTCAGTTTGACACTTCATAATCATGGTTATGGGATATTATCCCATGGTAAGGCTGTATTGACCAAGCTGTGGCATTTTGACCTTAAAACAGCCATAACATTGTCTGTTTTTCAGATATCAGCCTCAAAATTGGTCCAGTGTGTAGCCCTGTATACGTTCTACACAATGGTCTCTCATTTGATATGGTGATGATTAAATATGGCAAAGGTATCCCATGTAGAAGAACTTTGTACATATGCGTGTGTTCGGCAAAGGGCTGTATTGGGCTTGTTTTCCTTATAAATTTTGTACTAGATGAGATATGGGGGAATTAGTGGCACTATCAGATATCCCTGACTTTGCTCTTTTCAAAAAGACCCCACTTTAGGTATCTCACACTAAGACTGTAGGAGTTAGATGAGAGGTGAATGTTTTATTCACCCTTAGTTGGCCTGAATTTGGCCATAACTTCTGTAATACTGGTGCTAGCTCAATTTGGCTGGAACCATTGAATAGCCCTGACTTATAGATTCATTTTGAATACCAATCTGAGGGGTTTAAGCCTCTTACTCTGTATTTCAGATGAGAGGTAAAAATTAAGGTTTATGCTCAGCAATAACTTTGAGCTGGAATAACTTTGTTATTCTTTGTCCTATGGTGATGCGGCTTCAATATTTGGAAAGAGGTGAGTTCTCCTTTCTTTTGATTCATTTTCTAGCTGATTTGGCTCAGATCCATGTTTTGGTGGTATCTTGGCTATACCATTGATTAATGGTATTTGGCTGTCATGCTTGTGCTCTGGTTTTGAGTCACAGGCTGACACTCTGTTCATGGATTAAAATTCAAAGACTCAGATGGCTTTACCTATTACTGTTGCACTTTAATACCTGCATTGGAGTTGGTATATAAGAAATAAGTACATTCTTCCACAGGTCAAACTATTCTTATGTTAGAAAAAGGGTGGAATCCAAGACTCCCAGCAGAAACACTGAGGAAAGAATTGATTGAAATTCATCCTAAAGCTGCCAGAATTAATTTAACTCTTGATAAAGTGAAAAACCATGCAAAACAAAGCATGAATGATGCTTTTGAATCTGCAAAGCAGAAGTGGCGAAAGAGTCATAAAGTACCAGACTTCAAAATAGGGGACTTATTTCTAGCTTCAACCTTGAATTTTAAGAATATCAAAGGACCAGAGAAACTCAAATATTCTTATGTAGGACCTTTTGTTATTTATTCCTTACATGGAACCAATGCAGTACAAGTGGAATTGAGTGGTGAATTAGAAAATAAACAACACACTCCTCCTGTCAGCCTAATAAAGCCTTATCAACCAGCCGATGAAGAAATTTTTCCTTTAAGGAACCCAACTCCTTTAGCTGTGCCACCAGTGGCACAGAGCAAAGACAAAATGATGAAGAAATGAATTAAAGAAAGAAGAATAAGGGATAAAAAGAAAAGAGAATATATTGTCAGATATAACAATCCAGTACATGAAGATGAATGGGTGGTAGAATCAGAAATACCAGACTCAGATCAACTCTTAAGAAGACTTAGACATGAAAGGAGGCCACAAGCCTTAATATTTCTATGAATTTGCTTTAAATTACTTCATCTTAGTAATGAAAAGAGGTTGAAAAGTGTACATTAACCCCCTTTGGGGCCTATTTGGTTTTAATATCATTAATAAAATTGTAAATTGTAGTACAGCTTCATTCATTGATGGGTGGAAATGTGATCCTTGAGGTATATTTTACATAGCCAAATATGCCACAATTATCTTTAAAACAAATTCTGAACTATGCATAACCCTCAAATCATGCATATATTCAAAAATTATCATTGTTGATTTCAGATGTCAGGGTGAGTCTATGTAGTAGCTTAAAAATAGTAAATACAAGCTAGTACTATGACTGTGACACGTCAAAATAAATAAAAATGAAATCTTCAGGTCCTACTGCTACGTGGTAACAGTGGTGATGAGTCTATTGAGGACCTGGGTTGCAATGCTCTAATATCTTTGACTGTAAAGAAACACTAAAATAATTATATTCTAATTATATATTTAATAATTCTAAGGACACTACTGATGAATAACAGTCTTGTCACGTAAGAATATTGGTAAGGTAAGATGAGATGATGGGTTTTCAAGGGAAAAACCCTTCTTTTTATATCTTTCAAGACTGTCAAGAGTTATTAACTCTTCACACGTCAGAGGAGTGAAAATTTTCACTCCAGTGGTCAGTCTGTGGTTCTGGCTCCTGAATTCTGACGTCAATATAGACAGAATTGTGGTTTTGGAGCCACAAATGATCATTCTGGATCAATACAGGGTGAAAAAACTTTTCACCTGCCACGTCAGCACTTGGATGACGTTGTTCTGGTGTCTGTATGATCAATATTAGTCATTCTGGGCGGGTTTGAGCTTCAAATAGCCATTATTTTAAGTATCAAGACTGTACTGGTTGGTACGGGTTTGGTACAGACCAGTATTGGTCAAAAATACTTCCAACCAAGATATCTCAGTCAGTTTTTGAGATATCAAGAAACCAAGAGCACAGAATTGAAGGGCTTAATGAGCTCTTCAATTTGGTATGCTTCATGTTTACCCTTCCTGCAAATAGCAAAAGTTATAAGGGTTTTAAGTTTTTGGATGTAATTTTGTACATCAGTATGAGGCTTCAAAAACTTCCATGCTAGATATCTTCTTCAATTTGGAAGATATCTGTATTCTGATGATACAGTTTTGTAGGGCTTGATTAGCTATACAGTTTGGTATATTACACTGTACAGTTGTATGAGTGTATGCCAAAGATACAGGGGTTTGTTTATTTTCTTGTTTTCAGAATATCTGTATTTTGGTTATTAAACCTTTGAACCAAGATCCCTCAGTCAATTTAAGAGATACAGAGGTCTAAGGTGTCTCAAATTAAAGCTCTTGTTGAGATCTTTAATTTGGTTATACTTTTGTACAGTTTTGTACAAGCCCTCTTTGACTTTCAGGGGGACTTGGTTTTGAAAATGAGGTTATATGGTATCTCCAGTTGTAGTGGTGTTACAACAACATGGATGATATAATTGTGTAGCTCTCTATGTGAGCTTTAAGTAAAATACCATTTTGGTATAGGATAACTTAAATATGCATAAGTTAGATGAGAGGTGAAAATAAGGGTTTTGACTTGTTTATTCTCCTCTAGGTTTTCTTATTCTGTTTGGATAAGGTTGGTGTTTAATTTAAGAGGATTGTTTTCTCTTAATTATTACCTGTATTGACTATGTTTGTTCAATACTTGTCATACCATTATTTATGGTATGTTGGATGTCATGCTAGTGCTCTGTTTTGAGTCACAGGCTGACATACCCTCCCTCAAAAGAAGGCTCATCATTGATGAGACTCTTCAGCCCTCCTGGAGGCTCTGAATCTTCTGAGGTGTATTTTTCCATCTGGGATTTCTTTCTCAGTTAACCATTTGTCTTTATCTGCTGGTTGATTCTTAAATCTAACCAGATATTGCCTGATGTCTTTCCCATTAATTCTTATTTTCCTGGCTTTAATGATCTTTTTCACTGGTCCAGGTGCGTCATCTTCCTCTACCAATATTGCATGGGTGACAGTCTTCTTTCTATCAGGGAATTTCTCCTCATCTGTCTGGTGATAAGGCTTGACCAGGCTCACAGGGAAAACTGGGTGTTTCCTAGAGAACTCTTTGGTCAGGTTGACTTCTACTGCATTCTTTCCTATTAATTTAATAATGGTGAATGGTCCTATGAATGAGTCTCTCATCTTCTTGGGTCCTCTTAGGTTGTTGAAGTTAAGAGTTGAGATTAGAACTTGGTCTCCTTCTTTGAAATCAGGTTCTTGGTGACTTTTATCATATCTCTGTTTGTTATATAATTTGGCTTCAGCCACACATTGCTCTGCTTTTTCATAGGCAGTCTTCCACATTGTGTGGAAGTCCTTAGCTGTGGGGTGTACTGAGAGGAGGTTCTTCTTCAAGTAGTCTACTGGAAGTAGTGGGTTCCATCCTTTCTCTAATGTGGCAGGGGTTTTTCCTGTCACTGAGTGTATACTTGTGTTGTATGCCAATTGTACAGCTGGTAGGAGGGTTACCCAGTCATGGGTATATCCCTCATTGTCTTTATATTCCATGCCATATGCACAAAACCTTCTAATGATGTCTTCTAATGTTTGGATCATTCTTTCTGCTAGACCATCTGTTTGTGGATGGTAATCTGTGGAGAATGCTAGTTTGGTTCCCAGCATCTCATATAGATTAGTCCAAAATTCTGATGTGAATTTAGGGTCTCTGTCACTAATTATAATTCTTGGGACTCCACAGTTTGCTATCACATTGTTCCAGAACAATATGGCTGTGTCCATTTCTGTGTCCTCTTTGTGACAGGGGAGACATTTGACACTCTTGCTGTACCTGTCTACTACTACTAGGCATGCATTAAAGCTGTCTTTCCCTCCAGGGACCAGGCCTGTTACCCAATCCATGTTTATTATTTCCCAGGGGTGTTTGGGCTCCTCTATACTCTGGAGTAATCCATATCTTTTGCCATGACTTCTGTTGGCTTTCTAACATCTGGTACAAGTGTTGATGTATTCACTCAAGTCTTGTTCCCACTTTGGCCACCAAGCTGTGCTAAAGACTCTTTCTTTAGTTCTTTCTTCACTCATATGTCCCATGTATGGGCAGTCATGGCATTCCTGTAGTATCAGGGAAATATGTTCTCTATTTATTATTACCAGGGCACTTGTGTGTTTTTCCCTATGGTATAGTAGATCATCTATCAGAAAAAATCTATTCTCTTAGAAGTTCTTGAGCCATGGCTCTACCAATTGGCTTTCTAGTTCAGGACTCCTGTAATTTTGTTTTAATAGTTGTATCAATATACTACACTGTTTGTGTTTATTGTATGATGATTGTACTATGCTAAAGAACTCTGTATTCAGATTAGAGGAGCTGATTCCCAGTATGGGTATCTCTTTGCTCTCCCCAAAGCTTTGTGCTGGGTTTGATGGGTCATTCCCTAATGCCCAGTTTGATAGTTTGAAGTTCTTTCTCTTATCTATCTCCATGCATTGTATGGGTATTTTGGCTCCATTTTCTGGGTCATATGCTGGATTCTCTTGGTCATTTTTCAGTGGCCACCTGCTGAGACCATCTGCATTAGTATGACTTTTCCCTTCTTCATAGATGATAGTCATATTCCCTCTGTATTCTTGTATGGCTATTTGCCACCTAAGCATGTGCCTGTTTGTTGTCTTCATGTTCAACAGTGATTTGAGGGCTGTGCAATCAGTAAAAACTTCAAATACTGCTCCTTCTAAGTAGTAATGGAGTTTTTCTAATGCCCATACCAAGCAGAGACATTCTGTCTGAGTAGCTCCATATCTGGCTTCTGAGTCTTTCAGTTGTCTTGATATATAGCAAATTACTCCTTCTTTGGGTATTCCATCCACTAGTTGCCTCTGGTGTAGTGCTGCTCCTAGTCCTTGGCTACATACTGCATCTATATATAGTTTGAATGGTAGTTCAAAATCAGGCATCATCAGGACAGGGGCATTGGTCAGTTCATATTTGATCTTCTCAAATGCATCTCTTCTTTCTTTGGTGATTTCAAAAACTACATCTTTTGAGCACAGTTTGTATAGGCTACTAGTGATGTGTGCAAAGTTTTTTATGTGGCTTCTGTAGTAACTAGCAAAGCCCAAAAAAGATTGCATTTCCTTAATGTTCTTTGGTACTGGTTTCTTCAGTACTGCAGCAACTTTATTTTGGTCTATAGCTAGACTCAAACCTGAAACTTTGTGTCCTAGGGCTAGCAGTTCTTGCTGTCCAAAGTTACATTTTTTAAGAGATATCTTCATGTTGATTGGTGTACATTTTCCCAATATTTTATCAATTTTCCTCACATGGTCTTCCCATGTTTCTGAGTATATTATGATATCATCAATGTACACTACCATCCACCCTTCCATTATTTCATCTTGAAATATGGTATCCATCATCCTCTGAAAATGGGCTGGTGCATTCTTAATGCCAAATGGCATTCTAGTATATTCATATATGCCCATATGGCATATAATTCTTAGCAATTTGATGGAATCTGGTTTCACCCCATTCTGGTGGAAACCTTTCATGCAATCCATTTTTGTAATAAACTTGGCTTTTGCTAGCTTATCTAGTGCATGTGGTATCCTTGGGATGGGGTACCTATCTGCTTTGGTGTAATTATTCAAAGCCCTGAAGTCACCACATAGTCTGGATTTACCATCATGCCATGTTATAAGGACTGGTGTAGTGACTTCCACTATCTCATTATGTCCTATTTTCCTTATTACCCCCATTTCTAGGAGTTCATTGATATGTTTCTCAATTTCTTTCCTAGTTTCCATGCTGGCTGGGTATGGTGGTCTCCTAAGCATAGGTGGATATGGTCTTTCTACATCCAGATATAATTCTATATCATGTCCCTTGATTTTTCCTAGTGGTTCATCTCCTATTGCAAAAGCTCCTCTATGCTTCCTCAATACTTTCAGTAAGTTGAGTTTCATTTTACTGGTGAGTTGAGTGCTATATTGGGCTTCTTTGAATTCTTCCACTAGTTCTTTCAGGGTATTATCATTTGTTATATGATTTATATCAAAGGAAAATTTTTTGTCTTTGTTTGTACCTATGGTAAGATATCTATTTTTACTATTGCAAATGTCCATACCATACATTCTTTGGTACTCTGTACCTAGTAATAATCCTTGTACATGTGCATTCTCTAGAACTACAAATTCAGGTTCTAGTCTGATATTTCCTTTTTGGTGTGGGATAATTATCTCTTTGATTATTGTCCCCAGTGAGTGCATTTTGCCTGATGCACTTTTAAAGTTTCTAGCTTTTGTTGGGATTATATCCTCTTCCCATTTGGGGAAGTGTTATTTTAGGTATTCTTTTGCTACTATGGAGCAACTTGCTCCTGTGTCAATGATCATTGGGTGTTTCCAGTTCTCAATGTAAACTGTCAATTTTGTAGGTGTTCCATGAATGAATCCCATCCCTCTATTTGGGGTTACCAGGAATGTTTGTGCATTCTGTGTGGGCTTACGGAGCTCTTTGTCTGTTGTCATTTGTGGTATTCCTGAATCTAATTCAATGTCTTGTATGTCAAGTGAACTTTCTTCATTGCATTCCACTATGTATTCTTCTATGGTATCAGGTTCACTTTGTGATTCTACTCTCATACCATTTCCCATACTGTCAGAATCAGATTTGTCACCTGTTTGTTCTTCCTCTGATTCTTCATCAATTGCATATATTTTCTTTTTTGGTTTTGTGCAATTGTTGGCATAGTGGTCTGGTGATCCACAGTTATGGCACACATGTTTCTTTTTTGGGGTTTCTTTCCCTTTCTCTTTGTTTGTCTCTTTAACTTCAGACCTCTTGTCTTTGAAGTTTGGTTTATAGGATGTGTACCTTCCTATGGAGGTTTTTTTCCTCACATCTTGTATGACATTTGCTATGTCATCAATGCTGCTGATGTTGTTGCATCTGCATTTGACTGCATGTTCTAGATCTCCTGGTAATTTCGTCAGGAGTTTATGGTTTCTCATTTCTATTGTCATATTGGGATCAATAGCTTTTAGCCTTTTTGTTTGTTTGAGACACCATTCATATGGGTCTTTTTCTGTGGAGTATCTATCACTCTCAAAGGACATGGTCTTTTGCCAGATCCAACTACCATTGCTATACTTTTGTATAATCTGGTTCCTCCACCATGGCCAGCTTTTCCTGCCATGTATTTCTTTCATCTCAGTGTACCATATGTTTGCATGGCCTCTGAATGCTGTGTTGAGTCTTGTTGTTATCCAGTAGTCTGGTATTTTTGGGACATCAACAAAGAGTCCATCAATATAGTCAATGATTTCCATATGGTCATATTCTCCAATTCCTGAGAACTTTGGCCAGTTGGCTACTTCTGGTAACTGTTTTAGTGCCTGTTTCTCTGAATAGCTGAGATTTTCCCCATCTTGGTACATTGACTCTGATCTTAACTTTGGAATCTGATATTCAGGTTCCTGGTCATAGTCTTTATCCTCTTCTTTCAATTTTGTAGAGGTAGTGGGTTGACCTTGTGTTTGAGGGTATTGATTGTCTACTCTGTCATAGAGGTAATCAATTTCTTTATCAAAGCTATCCTGTTGCTGCTGGATGCTCCTCAGATCTCTCCTCACAGTTTGTTGTTCTTCTAGAATTGAATTCAACTGTCTGTTAGTTTTTTCAAATTCTGTCCAAATTTTGGCCAGATTTGTATTCAAGTCTTTTATGACTGTTGCTTGGAAAGCATTCTCTTCTTTCAATGTTTCCACTTCTGTCCTCATTTTTCCTGAGGTTTCATGTGTCCAATCCATGAATTGGGCCAATTTGGTCCATGTGAATTTGTTTTCAAACTCATGAGTATGGATTGTAGTCTCAGTTATTAGTTCTGGATCAATTGAGTCAGAACTATCAACAATATTTGTAGGTACAACTATCTTTTGCTTTTGTGTACTTCTTGGACTAAGTCCATCAGCTTTTTCATCAATGGGTCTGCTTCCTTCTTCCTCTGGTTGAAGGAAGTCTTGTTTCTCCCTTGGGCTCCTTTTCTCCTGTTGGAAACTACCTGGAATGGTTGGGGATCCTTGGATGAAGTTTCCTTTGGCTTGTAAGGCCTGGAACTGCTGGATTGTTGTGGGGAAGATAGGGCTTCTCCTTCCATTTCTGGGGGTACCTGAATCTGACTGGGCTCTTCCTTGTGCCAAGATCTCTCTATGGCTTGTATGGCTGCCTGGTTCTCTTTGATTCTGATTGCTCTTTCTTCTAAGAGTTTGAAATTCTTGTTGGGATTCCAACCTTGCATTTCTGTCATAAGCTCCATCCAAGCCATTTGCTTGAGACAGATCTTCTGAGTTGTTATCCCCACTTCTGCCCATGATGCTGCCATAGTGAACATTTTGTTGTCCATGCTCCATGTGAAGAGGTCTTTCAGCAGTTTGTGTATTTGAAGGACCTGTTCTGCATCTGTCCAATCTCCTGGTTGGACTTCTGGGTTGAATTTGATTTGGAACAAGACCTTGGGTAGGAGTTCCCTGATGGTAAGCCCTTTGCTGGTCATTTGGTCCAGTGATTGGCTGTCTTCTTCCTCTGTGTCTTCTTGGCCAGTGTTCTGGTTGATTTCTTGGGAATCCAAGATCTCTAAGAAGTGGAGGTGTCATGTTAACAATGTTAAAAAATGACAGACAATGAAAAATGTTGTATGTTTCAAGGTTTATTTACCTTTAGCAGGCCCTTGTACAAATTTATGATCTATACTCTTTGGCAATTTGCCTTTAGAGTTTACAACTGGGTTGATAACAGTGATTTTCTGTTTTTCAATTTGTTTTGGTGATCCAACTGGTTTTGTTGGAGCTTTTCTGGGTTTTTTAGCCCTTGGCACGACTATTGGTGTCCAATCTTTTGAGTTGATTGTCACTTCACTGTGTCTTTTCTGCTTGCCCTTGGTTTTTGGTAGCACCTCTCTGTCTTCTGAGGCTGTCACAGATGGATTTCCTTGTGACTGGGTTTCTAATGGAATATAGTCTTTTTCCACTATTCAGAAAAGATATTTCAGATTGTATATCAGTATTTTATGATAAAACAAAATGATTATATTCAATTCTACTGTTATTTTTCAAAATTTTTGAGGTTTTTTATGTTTTTTATTGAAAAATAACAGTTTTTAAGTTTTTCACTTATGTCTTATAAGTGAAATCTGTAATATCCAAGTGTTTTGTGAATGATTCACTTGGATATTATTGTGTTTTTATATAAACACGTCAAATTTATTAAATTATAATAAATTTGATTTGTTATTATAAATATTATAAATAATATTTATTTTAACACTTGTTATTGATTTAAGTTATCAATTTATTACAAGTTTTCACGTCAATTTGAGTGATGTCTTGTTTTAAAGGAAATATTTAATTAAAATATTCCTTATAAATAATAAAAAATTATTTTATTATTTAATATTTATTAATTATTTATTAATAAATATTTCTATATTAATTTTCACGCACTTTGGTGAAAAATAATAGTAAAATAAATAATATACTGTTTGTATATTATTATTTATATTGAAATTTAAATAATACTGTTGTATTATTATCAAATTTCGTGGAAAATATTGCAATATATTAAAAAAAGAGGATATGTACTCTTACTCTCAACAAAAAATATTTGTAATATATATTTTTTGGAGGGAAAAAATTTGTATATATAATATATGATTCTAAAAAATAATGATAATAATATAAAATAAAATAAATTTGAAATTTTACTTACTGTTAGTGAAATACCTTTTAAATAACTGAATTTTACGCCTAATTCAGTTCAAACACGTCCAATAAGGTTAAAACCACGGCCAGGCCCCCAAAATGTCAGGGTGAGTCTATATAGTAGCTATAAAGTGTAAATACAAGCTAGTATTATGACTGTGACACGTCAAAAAATAACCAATTTTAATTCTTCAGGTCCTACTGCTACGTGGTAACAGTGGTGATGAGTCTATTGAGGACCTGGGTTGCAATACTCTAATATCTTTGACTGTAAAGAAGTACTACAATAATTATGCTTTAATTATATCTTTTAATAATTCTAAGGACACTACTGATGGATAACAGTTTTGTCACGTAAGAATATGGTAAAAATAAGATAAGAATGATGGGTTTTCAAGGAAAAAACCCTTCTTTTTATATCTTTCAAGACTGTCAAGAGTTATTAACTCTTCACACGTCAGAGGAGTGAAAATTTTCACTCCAGTGGTCAATCTGTGGTTCTGGATCCCCAATTCTGACGTCAATATAGACAGAATTGTGGTTTTAGCACCACAAATGATCATTCTGGATCAATACAGGGTGAAAAAACTTTTCACCTGCCACGTCAGCACTTGGATGACGTTGTTCTGGTGTCTGTATGATCAATATTAGTCATTCTGGGCGGGTTTAAGCTTTAAACAACCATTATTTTAAGTATCAAGACTGTACTGGTTGGTACAGGTTTGGTACAGGCCAGTATTGGTCAAAATTCTTCCAACCAAGATATCTTAGTCAGTTTTTGAGATATCAAGAAACCAAGAGCACAGAATTGAAGGTCTAGATGAGCTCTTCAATTTGGTATGCTCCATGTTTACCCTTCTTTCAAATAGCAAAAGTTATAAGGGTTTTAAGTTTTTGGATGTAATTTTGTACATCAGTATGAGGCTTCAAAAACTTCCATGCCAGATATCTTCTCCAATTTGGAAGATATCTGTATTATGATGATACAGCTTTGTAGGGCTTGATTAGCTCTACAGTTTGGTATATTACACTGTACAGTTGTATGAGTGTATGCCAAAGATACAGGGGTCTGTCTACTTTCTTGTTTTCAGAAGATCTGTATTTTGGTTGTTAAACCTTTGAACCAAGATCCCTCAGTCAATTTAAGAGATACAGATGTCTAAGGTGTCTCAAATTAAAGCTCTTGTTGAGATCTTTAATTTGGTTATACTTTTGTACAGTTTTGTACAAGCCCTCTTTGACTTTCAGGGGGACTTGGCTTTCAAAATAAAGGTTATATGGTATCTCCAGTTGTAGTGGTGTTACAACAACATGGATGATATTATTGTGTAGCTCTCTATGTGAGCTTTAAGAAAAATACCATTTTGGTATAGAATAGCTTAAATATGCATAAGTTAGATGAGAGGTGAAAATAAGGGTTTTGGCTTGTTTATTCTCCTCTAGGTTTCCTTATTCTGTTTGGATAAGGTTGGTGTTTAATTTAAGAGGATTGTTTTCCTCTTATTTATTACCTGTATTGACTATGTTTGTTCAATACTTGTTATACCATTATTTATGGTATGTTGGATGTCATGCTAGTGCTCTGTTTTGAGTCACAGGCTGACAGGAAGGTTGAAACAGTGATTAAGGACTTACTTGGTTAGATATGTGGCCATTGGGCTTCCTATTCTCTTATTGCATCTCATCTTGTACTTGCATATTTCTTAGAGAAAGTCATTATTCTTTTCTTTTGTCTTTTTCAATCTTTGGAGTCTTCCAAGTTATTTTCTTGATTATTGAGTTCCAGGCCACTCTTGCTTTCTCCAAGAGCCCCTGTGGGATTATATTAATTAACTCATAATTTTTTTTCATTATGCTCAATCATTCTTTATCATTTTATCCACTCATTTCATTGAAATTATTACTCCTTAATGCTTATGAACTTCATCACTTATCATCACCTCTCAATTTTCTCTCATTCATTCTTCATTCTTGAAAATTGAAAGCTGACCCATTTTCATTTTTGTTTCTATTAAGTTCTTTATTCAAATAATCAAATTAATTCAATTAATAATTCAGGTTTCATTTTCATTTTATTTTCAAATTGGTTATCAAAATTCATTCAGACAAATACTTCCCATCAAGATTAATTTTGATTCATTCTTCAAGAATTATCCATTTTTCAAGAAGAATTCACTTTATTTTATTTTATTGATTCATTTTATAAAAAGCCAATATTGACTTCAAGAAAATTGATTTACCTGATGATTTATTGATCCTGATCATTTTTCACATCAACATTTTGACATAAATTGATTTCTCCTCAAGAATTCATTTGATTGGTTGATTTTTCTGCAAGATTTTGACTTTGATTGATTTGACATATTGAATTATTGACTTGAAAAGCTCATTTGACATTTTATTTATTGATTTACCTGAAGCTCTCATTTCTTTATTGATTTTTATTTTGACTTCAATTTTTCCTTTTGAATTTCCACAAGTCTTTCACCTTCAAATTTTGATTTTATTCATCTTATTCCATTTTTATCCTGAAAATAATGCCTGTCCAACACTCACCTCCTGCAAGGCAGAAAGGATCTCAGGCCAGAGATGAAGCAGTTCTTAATCCAACTTCAAGAGCTCCTCTTGATGGTACCCCAGCAGTTCCTCAACTGAGGGCCCACTTAGACAGAGGACCAAATTTGGAAGAAGCAACATCATCCATCCAGCAAGGAAGAGGGCCAAGAAGATCAAGTTCCTTTTCAGGATTAATCAGTGGTTTTTGAGGAATTTCAAGGACCACTTTCAAAGGTCCTGGTGAAAATGGTGAAGAGGAGGAGGAGAATTCTGTGGAAAAGGAAGGGTTTGATGGTACTGAAGGTGTTACTGCTCCTGTGGGGGAATCCCAAGGTACTGGAGGGCTAACTAAAGACCAGTCTAATTATCCTTTCTCTCATAAGTCTGAACCATCTTTATTGGCCATTATAAAGCAGATGACTCAAAATATGGCCAACCTTCAAGATGCTTCATCCCCTGAAGCCTCAGGACCACCAACCTTCACTACTCTATCTATGAAGTCACCAGAATTCTTCGATGGTACTCAACCTTTCAAAACTGGGAATTTCATCCAGTCCTGCCAGCTCATCTTTCATAATTATCTGGCAAATTTCTCTGGATACAGGAAGAAAGTTCTCTATGCCACTTCATTTCTCATTGGTAGGGCTGCAAAATGGATTGAGCCTTATCTTTGCAATCTCACTAATCAAGATCCAGATTGCCTTGTCAATTCATGGGCCTTATCTGAATATCAACTCTTGACTTTGTTTGGGAACCTAAATGAAGTTAGAAAATCTGAAGCAGAGTTAGATTCCTTAAGAATGAAAGAAGTTGGACATTTCCATATTCATTTCTGATTATAGAAGTTTGGCTTCAAGAATTGGATTTTAGTATGAAAGAGCTCTAATCAATCATTTCAGGAGGTGATTGGCCTCCAGAATTATGGATAAATTGGCCTCTCATTGTTCAAGAATTGATTCTCATCAAGGCTTAATGGAAATTAACCTGGAGGTGGATACCAGGTACCATGAGAGGCAAAAGGAGAAGAGTAATTTTTAAGAGAATAATCCTGAATAATCGAAGTGAGTTTCCTCTCACCCTCAAAATTCTTCAACTTGAGATAAAAAGAACAAGAAGAATTCTCATTTTCTGAAGAGGCAAAAGTCCCATTATTCCTTGCTGAATAGGGACTTCAATTTTATGGGTTCTGGAAAAGAAAGAAGAGTCAAGGAGGGGTTGTGCGCCTATTGTGGTTGGAAGCATAGTCTTGCGTCTTGTTTCAAAAGGCCCCAAACCCAGCTTGCCCAACCATGGGGCTAATTTCCCATCCAGGAAAAAGCCTGAGTGAATATCATGCTGTGTTCAATGGTATTCACTGTTTTCTATCCAGAGCACAGTGGTGCATTCTCAATACTGGTGTCAAAATTTCTCTTAAATTTTTTTGTTTTTTCTTCTCTCTTTGATGTGTTTTACAGTATTCTCATTTATTCTGGTGCTACCAACTCATTTATTGCAAAGCAGATTGTTCAAAAGTATTCTTTGATCATGGATACATATGTATCTTCACTTCATGTCTTTCTTGAGAATATGGACCTTCCTCCCTCATCTTATCATGACTCCCTGGAAGAGTTGTGGGATGAAGAGGAAGAGCCAGAATAAATTGAAACTGTGATGAAGGTTGTTCCTTCTGCTTGTAACCATTATTTGCATTTATTATCCAAGGTGAAAGCATATAAAATTCCTCCTCACTGCGCCTGTCATCATCTTATTGAGCTGGAGGGGTCTCTATCTCCAGTTGGGGCTTCCTACTCTTTATTAAATCAAAAGTCAGATTCACTCAGGGCCCAAATTTCAGAGAATTTAGAGAAATGTTTCATCTGGCCAAGATCCTCTTCAACAGGAGCACCTGTCCTCTTTGTAAAAAAGAAGGATGGTGGCCTCCATTTGTGTGTTGATTACTGCAAACTCAATTCTGTTACTAGGAAGAACAAATATCCTGTTCCTCCTATGAATCAGATTCTCAATGTATTGAATTGTTCTTCTACCTTCTCCAAGATTCATCTGTGTGGTGCACATAACCTGCTCATAATCAAGGAAGTTGATGAACATTGGACATTTCTTAGAGCTAAATATGGCATTTATGAGTATTCAGTTATGAATTTTGGGCTCACCAATGCTCCTGCCTCTTTTCAAAATCTTGTCAATGATATTTCTTATGATCTTCTTAATGTTTATTTTGTGGTTTATTTGGATAAAATTGTGATCTCTTCCAAATCTGAGGAACAACATGTCACTCATGTCACCACTGTCCTTTCCTGACTCAGAGACAATAACCTATTTGCTGAGGCCTCCAAGGGCCTATTTCATGTTTTTGGTGTAGAGTATTTGAGTTATATTGTTTCTTATTAAGGCCTCAAGGTGAAAAAAGCAACCGTCCAGAAAATTCCTCAATTAGCCACCTCCAAGAAACCTCAAGGCTCTTAAATCATTCCTTGGCTTTGCTAATTTTTCCTGCTGTTTCATCAAGAATTATTCCAAGAGAATCAGTTCACTCACCAAGTTCCTCAAGAAAATTCCTGTTTTCCCCTCAATAAGGAAGCTCTTAGACAGTTTCATCAATTGAAAGTGGCTTTTAAAAATCCCTTCTCACTTTAATCCTTCTCCAACCAGGATTGTTGAGACAGATGCATCAGATTATGCCTTGGGTGCTTTACTGAGTCAGGTTTCTGACTCAGGAAAGCATCTCATTGCATTTTATAGCCACAAGTATCTTCCAGAAGAGCTCAACTATGAGATTCATGACAAGGAACTCCTTGGTATAGTCTGGGCTCTCAAGCGCTGGAGAACTTCTCTTCCCTCTATTTCTTCCTCCTTTGAAGTTCTCACCCATCATTCCTCACTTCAATACTTCATGTCTTCCATCATTTTCACTCACCATCAAACCTGCTAGGCTGAATTCTTATCTGAATTTCACTTCTCAATCACTTACAGCCCTGGCCACTTGGTAACCCTTCCAGATGCGCTGTCATGTTGGCACAATTTTTACCCAGAGAGGGGGGAATATTTCATCAGAAATAATCCACTGGAGTATCAAAAAATAATCAAGCAACACAAAATTCAAGCCTCAAAATTCTTTGAAGTCAAGGTGGATTAATTTTCAAATTTGGTTGGCTCAATTCAGAAGGAATTATGGCAAGATTCTCATTACAGATTTATTCTTCAAGATATGGGTAAAGGCAAATATTTCAAAGATTATTCTCTTGATGCCTCTTCCCAACTTCTTCTTTTCAAAGATTAAGTGGTGGTTCCAAATGACTCCACAATTCAGCTCAGCATACTTCAAAAGCAGCATGAATCTCCTCTAGCTGGACACCCTGGTCAAAAGAATACTCTCAAACTTGTCAAGTGGGCTTTTCACTGTTCTGGAATAACTCAATTAATCAAGCATTATGTCTCATCCTGTAAACAGTGTTGAAGAAACAAGAATATTCATCACAGGAAATTTGGACTTCTCAGAACTCTTCCAATCCCAAATGGTCCTTGGAGTTGTCTTTCAATGGATTTCATCACCCAACTACCACTTTCCAATTCATTGTATTCAATCCTTGTGATAGTGGACAGATTCTCAAAAGTATCAGTTTTAATTCCAACAATGTCTTCAATAAATTCACTGCATTGGGCCCATTTATTCCTCAATAATATTTTCTCAAAGCATGGCCTTCCCTCAAGAATTGTCAGTGATAGAGGTTCTCTTTTTGTTTATTCCTTTTGGAAAATTCTTTGTTAGCAGTTGAAGATTTTAAGATATTTTTCACTTTCTTGCCATTCAGAAACTGATGTCCCATTATCATAGGACAAAGAATAACAAAGTTATTACTGCTCAAAGTTGTTGCTGAGCATAAACCTTAATTTTCACCTCTCATCTGAGCTCCAGAAGAAGAGGCTTAAACCCCAGAAAAGGGTATTCAAATTGCAGCTCTCAGTCAGGAATATCTAATGGTACTAGCCAAATTGAGCTAACACAAAAATTACAGAAGTTATGGCGAAAATAAGGTCAAATAAGGGTGAACAAAATATTTATGTCCATCCAGCTTCTACAGTTTTAGTGTGAGATACTTAAAGTTGGGTCTTTTTGGAAAGAGCACGATCAGGGCTATCTGATGGTTCCTTTAATTTCTCTATATCTCATCTAGAACAAAAGCTATGGAACAACTAAGCTGCATGCAGATATTGAGAAAATCATGTGTATGAAGAACAAAACTTGTACATGGAAGAACCTTTCCATATTTAATGTTACCAATTCCAAATGAGGAATTATTTTGTAGATCCCATCCAGGGCTACACAATGAACAAAATTTGGGCTCAATATCTCAAGTACTGAAAAATTTATTGCAGCTTTAAGGCTAAAATCCCACAATTGGCCCAATACACCTTTACTGTTGGATAATATTCCACAACCATTATTATGTGTGTCAAACAGACAAAGAAGCATGTTCATACTTTGATAACTCATAGTTAATTCAATACTGGGGTCCCATACAGGTTCTTTACAGAATTCTACACATCATACATGTCAGAAGAAGGCTGTGTGGTCCCCAGATCAAAATTTTCACCCTGTATTTGTGAAAAATTCTCAGATGTGGTTTCAAAACCACATCTGAGCCCAATAAAGTGTATACAGGCTTTTTGGAAGCCAAACGCCAGTTCCCAGAAGTGAAAAACACTTCACCTCCTTTATGTGGATGGTCTAGAGGGTCTTTCCACCCCATTTTAAGATAAAAGGAGGCCTTTTCTCCACCAGAAAGGTTTTCCTCATCCTTCTCTTCAATTACTGCTAAGTACAACTTTCAAAAACATTTATACTCTCTAAAAACAATCAGGTATAATTATATTCTTAATAATTTTAGACTTTATTATAATAATCCAATTGGTAAAGCTTCACCCAGGGCTTTCAATAGTGCTCACCACCACTAAATCTTTTTATTGAATCCCTTAATTATCAATTCAAACTTTTTATCACTTTTTTATCCATGTCACAGTCACATTTAAAGCTGTATATACTATTATTATCACTTTTTCAGAGACTCAGCCTAACATTTTGGGGGCCTGGCCTTGTTTTTTGACCTTTTTTGTGCAAAAAAGTGAGTTTTTTCTCTTATATTCTTAATTTCTGACCTTATTGTTTCTCTTTTCAGGTGTGAAATTAATAAGAAAATAATATAATACATATCTTATTATTATGTTTTTGATTGGTATATTGTTATATACCACTGCATTGATTTATTATTGCTTATTGCACATGGTTGATTATAATTCAATCACCCTTAAACTTATTTTTGGCATGTTTCACATATTAAAACACTTAAAGACCATAAATAAAGTTCTTTTTTAATTAAAAAGATCACCTCTCTTGCTATAAATAACAGAATTAGAGGCGTGGCTGGGCATACTGATAATTTCAATTTCCCATTACATAGCCACTTCTGAGATTACACGTGTTAATTACAAGTTAATCTGTGAGATAATTGCATACAAACAGTATACCAGAAATCCACAAAGCTGTCTTTTTGATGTCTAATTGATAATTTCAATTAAACCATCATAATGCAAGGGTATAATATAGGAATATATTTCCCAGAGGCCATTCTTAGACATGCAAATAGCATTTTAGGAAGTCTTAACTGAAATAAGCCCTCTTTTACCTCTTTGATTCAGTGGAAGAGAACTTCATAACACTTGAAAGCCAGTCACAATACAGTACACCTTTGATATCTGCAGAGCCAGAAAGAAGCAAGGGTAAAGAAAAGAGACACAGTGAAAGCCTGATAACAGAAAAGAAGTGGACACAAATTGCTACTCAGAGGAGTAGAAAACCACAAAACTCTGCGTCAATACAAAGTAAACCAACCTCAATAACCTGTACAGGGAAAATTACCATAATTAACCCAGTTGTAACCTTTAAAGGCAAATTTTCAAAAGCAGTAGACAATAATTTGTACAAGGCATAGTCAAATATAAATACCCTAATAACAATAAGTTGCTGACTGCTTGCAAACACTGATATGTCACATGTACACCTCAGGACCTTGGAATCCCAACAAACCAGCCAGAGGACAAAGAAGGTTTTTCCAGAACCAGAAGACCAGGAAGAGGACACCGTGGACACAGTGGTGGATTGCAAGACACTGAGGGAAATAATACCCACTCTGACATTCACCTTCCAATTCAACAGAAACCTCCAACAAGAGGGCTGAATGTAAATTAATCAAGTTCTTCAGATCCACCAACTCCTCAAAGATCTTTTCCAATGGAGCATGGACAACAAGAGGTTCACCCTAGCATAACACTGGGAAGAGCTTGGAGCAAGTTGCCATAAGATATGTCTCAGAGAGACCTCCTTCAAAGGCCTTATGGAAATCACCAAAATCTAGAATCCCACCAGGCAGTTCAGGCTCCTGGAGGAGAGGGCAGTGGGGATAAGGGGGAATCAAGCCACTATACAAGCTATAGAAGAAAAGCTGAATCAGACAAAGCCTTCTTTGATTCCTTAAGGATCACAAGGAGTAGACCAGCCTGAGTCTCCAGTGGCTTCACACTATTCAGGAACCAGCAGATCAGTGGCCAAGAGTCACCATTCTTCATAATCCCAGGTATTTTCCAGGAGAAGACAAGGATACAAGGGTAAAAACAAGACATGTTTCAACCAAAGGCAGAAACATTAAGACCCCATGATCCATAAGCTGTTGGACTTGGTGAAAGAAGTACACAAGAGCCAGAAATAGTTGTAAATACTTCTACAATTGGTAGCCCCAATAATAGAAATATTACCCCCACTCAGAATGAAAAAAATGTTGTTACACCTGAGAGTAACTCAAACAGTGATTCACTGTGGTGACAAATGCCCCAATTTTCAGAGAAAACCCAAAATCAATTTGCAGAACACCAAGAAATCCATGAGAGGATTCAAATATTAGCAGCCTCCATGGACAAAGTTGTTAAAACTCTTCAAGAATACCATGCTCAATTGAGCAAAGCTTCTGAAGAAACCAATGAAAGACTGAATCAAGTCTTTGAAGAACAGCGCCACTCCAAAAGGGACGAAGATTCTCTGGATCAAGATATAAAAGATGTTTTGAATGTCTACCAAAATATGAACCCCCAACCACAAGGCCATATTTTGGATGATCCATACCACCAAGAAGACATCAAACCAGATAGCATATTGGTGAATAAGGAAAGTTCTCCATCCCAATATCAGGATGGAGGAAATATGTCTTATTCTGAAATGGAAGCCTCAAAACAGCTTCCATAGGCCTCAAGCTGGCCCAAATTCTCTGGCACAGGAGAATATGATCACATGGAGCTCATTGATTATATTGATGGACTCTTTATAGATGTACCAAGCATATCAGATTACTGGAGCACTGCTATATTAAATACATAATTTTTACAGTTTGACTATGAAACAATAAGTAAAAATCACTAATATTTTACTTGTTGTACTCTGAATTTCCTCATAAATGATATAAGTAAGATAAAAATAATTATAATAAGAAATATTTACTATAATCATGGTGTAAAAATGATTATATAATTAAATAAATATAATTATATAATCTATATTATGAAAGAATAGTATAATTTATACTATAAAAGAATAATATAATTTATATTATAAAAGAATAATATAATAAATAAATATATTAATATTCAATGATTAATATATTCAAAATCACTTTATTATTGTTACCAACAAATAATAAAGGCATAAAAAATTGTTTTTTATTCATAAAAAACAATCAATAACAATAATATTATTAATATTAAAGCTCTATATTAATACAAATACTATTTATATTAATTCAAGAATTATTGATAGTCATAATAGAGAAATTATCATGATAATAGAAGATAACCTACTTTGAACACTTGATATAATAATTTTGAAATATTTGAACCCAAATAATATAAATATAACTTATTTAAATGTATTTACAAATAAAAATAAAAGATATTATAAATAATCTTAAATTTTACACTGAAAAAAGATTTTTAGAGAAATATAACAAAAATAATCAAAAATTAGAGTAATAACATCAAGATTGATTATTATAATAAAGATTATCTTTGGTCTATGATAAGATCAAAGATTTATATATATAGAATAAATATTTTACCTTTTTATTTAGTGTTTTATTGGTTTTGATGTGCCTGGGCAGGAAATAGAGTAAAAAGAGCTCTATTCATAGTAAATTACTCCCTTGTAGAGTCCTGTAGGCTTCTAGTACACGTGTACTGATGGTATCAACTGGAAATGATCAGTATCTTAAGGTTTAGTGATTATTATGTCATTATCAAACCATCTTATCTCATTATTACGCCATTATTTAGAGTCATCACTATAACTCTAAATTTGATGATATCATAGGCTTTGCAGAAGCCTAAGATTTGTAGATTTTATTAGTATTAATCATAATCTAGTATTATTCACTAGTTGTATAGCCTATATAACTGTCAAACTTAAAGTAAGATTACAGTGAGTGATCATAAATGATCAATTCAAAGCTTAGACTTTGATCATCAATACCTTTTAAGCTATACATGCTACAGCTATTCAGAGAGTGAATTCTGATAGCCTAGACCTTTCTTATTAAGCTGCAAAGATCATTTCATTAAATAATCAAGACTCTATTTTGATGATTTTTCTTGTATCTCATCTTTTCTTGCGAAATTCAATATTTTAAACTTCAAACCTTGATTTCAGGGGGTTTTACCTTGAATATTATAATAAAAAATACATCATTCTTCACGTATGAACTAGTAGAATCTGAATATCCACTTTGTTTTAATTTTGGACCACTTTCACAACAAAGTGGTTAACAGCTCTAGTAATTTTGTTCAATAAACCCTTACAAGATATAACCTTGTTTATAGCTTATCAAATAAAGCTCTTATCTGTGTTCTTACAGTAATTACATGGTGACTTTTTTTTGGTTTAACTTTTTACCATGTATATTTCAAGGGATATTAGCTAAAAACCATGAATTTATGCACTGACCAAAAAAGTGCATATATTCAGCTAAATTCCTTAAATATTGACTTCAGAGAATTGACATAAAATTGTTTTATCTGTAGTTTATCATGGGGAATGCAAGGTTTAAATTTATTTTACATGTTGCTTGATTTATTTCTGATTTAAATAAAATTTTGTATCTTTTTGGGGTACTCTCACCTATTATTCAGTAATTCTTGACTTTATAGATATGCCATACAATGATATATGTGTATTTTACCATGAGGAATCTAATGGTGTGATTTATTTTACATGTCTACTTATTAGATTCTAAGTTAATTTAAATTTTATGCCTACTGATGGCATTCTTACTGGTTTCAAGATAATTATTGCGAGTATAATTATTATAAAGTTTTCTTGTGACCACTTTGGATATGTGGTCATATCTCACAGGCTCACAGTGATTGTCATAAGTTCTTCGAAGGGGATCTCTGAGAAATATCTTCCGGAATCTTTCCCCAGCTTCTTACCAGTGTGAAGCTAGGTTGAACCTCTTGTTTTCCATTCTCAATTGGAATAAATCTCTGAGGAGTTGGTGGATCTGAAGGGCTTCAGCCATATTTCTCCAGTCCTCCGGTTTGAGGTCCCTGTTAAATTGGAAGGTGAATATAATTATTGGAGCTATTTCCCTGAGTGTTCTTCCATCTACCATGGTGTAAATCCCCCAATCTTCTGGTTCTGAACATTCCTGGTCTGTCCTCTTGCTGGTTCCTTGGTATTCCAAGGCTCTTGAGGTGTACAGGGAAAATATTATTGTTTGTTAGTAATCAAAACCTTTATGTTATTATGTTATTCCCCTTTTACTGTGCCTTTTACAGTTTCTTTTCATGATGTCAGGCAATTTCCTTCAGAGGTTACACCTGCATTAATTCTAGTAATCTTCCCTGTACAATTTATCAAGGTTGGTTTACCATTTACAGATGCAGAGTTGTTTGGCTTTCTAGTCCTCTGAGTGTCAATTTTTTTCCATGTTTTGTTGGATATGAGGCTTCAAAGGTGCCTCTTTCATTTTCCCTTATGCACATCTGTTTCTGAGGGGGCCACTGGTGTATTACCTTTTGACTGTTTTTCTAGTGGTATGAAGTTTTCTTCCACTTAAAAATATAATGAGGACTTATTTCAGTTAGTACTTCTTCATATTCTGTTTGCACATCTAAGAACGGCCTCTGGTACAATATGTATGTGTATTGTACCCCTGTGTTATGATATGTAATTGAAATTATCAATTACACGTCAAAAATACTGTTTTGTGGACTTATTATCTACTGTTTTATCCCAAATGTCTCACAGATTATCCTTTACTTAACAAGAATAATCTTATGAATGGCTCTGTAATGGACAATTGAAATCATAAAGAGGTCCAACCACACCTCTCAAACTATTATTTACATTTCAGATGTACTCTTTAGAATTAAAAATAATACAGTGGGTTGATGTTTTGATAAAAAAAAAGAATGTGGGAATAAGAGCTTGGTAGTTAAATTATAACACCAATTCAAAAAAAACAATGGCATATGATTATATACTATTGTAAAAAATAATAATATATGATATTTCAAATATTATTAAAATTCTTATTGATATTATTTTCATGCTAAAAAATAAGAATAAGGCAATTCAAATATAAGAATAAGAGAAATCACTCACTTCTTATGCCAAAAAATCTAAAAATGAGGTTAAAAATATGGCCAGGCCCCCAAAATGTCAGGCAGAGTCTATGATAAAGTTATAATAAATTTATTTACTAATTTACCTCTGACTGTGACATGTATATTGATGGTTGGAAATAGTGTAATAAATATCCAGGGTGTTACTATGAAAGAATAGTGGTGGTGAGCGCTATTGAAAGCCCTGGGTGCAGCTTCATAAATTGATTTATTATAATAAAAGACTATAATAACCAATATCATGGTTATACCTGATTATTTGCCAAGATTATAACTGTTGGTAAATAGCTGTACTTGGTATGGATTCAAGGAAAGGATGGAGATTTTCTTTTTTGCAGCAAAACGGCCCCTTTTTATGCTGAAATTGGGTGGAAATGGTCTCTGGACTTGTTCACATAGGAAGAGTGAAAAATTTTCACTTCCAAGTAATGGCTTGTGGTTTTCACATAGCCTTTATACCCTTTATTTGGCTCAGATGTGATTTTGAAACCACAACTTGGCAGTTTTCATCAATACAAGGTGAAACTTTTCTTTTGGGGACCACATAGCCCTCTTTTGACATATACCATGTGTGGAATGCTGTACAGAACCTGTATGGGGACCCCATACAGGCAAATCAATGAGGTTTTGAAAGATAATCAGGCTCCTTTTTACAATTGACACCTCATATTTAAGTATATGGGATATTATCCCACAGTAAAGTTTTATTGACTATACTGTGGGATATTACCCTTGAAACTGCCATAATTCTTTCAGTTTTCAAGATAACTAGCTCAAAGTTGGTTCATTGTGTATCTCTTGACTAGCATTACACAATGGTATCTCAATTGATATGGAAAATTTGCACCACTTTTAAATCCCATTATTCAGATATGTGTATTTCTGGAATCCTCTAATAGGCTTTTTTTGCTCCACAGCCTTTGTTCAAGTTGAGTTATTGGGAAATGTAGGGTACCATCCTGATGCCCTGATTGTGCTCTTCAGAAAGAGACCTCACTTGAGGTATCTCACCAAAACTGTAGAGGTTAGATGAGAGGTGAATATTTTGTTCACCCTTATTTCACTTATTTTAAGCCATAACCTCTGTAGTTTTGATGTTAGCTCAATTTGGCTAGTATCATCAGATAAACTTGACTGGGAGATTCAATTTAAACACCAATTTGATGGGGTTCAGCCCCATTCTCTGCATTTTATATGTAAGGTTTGACTATGAAACAATAAGTAAAAATTACTAATATTTTACTTATTGTACTATGAATGTCCTTATAATTGAAATAAGTAAGATAAAAATAATTATAATAATAAAGAATTATTATAATTATGGCGTAAAATGATTATATTATTAAATAAATATAATAATATAATTTATATTATAAAATATAATATAATAAAATAAATATATTAATATAAAATAATTAATATATTTAAAGGCACTTTATTATTGTTACCAACAAATAATAAAGGCATAAAAAATTGCTTTTTATTAATAAAAAACAATTAATAACAGTAATATCACTAATATTAAAGTTATGAATTAATATAAATACTATTTATATTAATTAAAGAATTATTAAGAGAGTAATAATAGAGAAATTATTATAATAAGAGAAAATAACCTACTTTTAACACTTAATATGATAATTTTGAAATATTTTACGCCAAAAAAATATAAATACAACTTTTTCAAATTGTATTTACAATAAAAATAAAGAAAATTACAAATTATTCTGGATTTTTACGTGGAAATGAGTTTTCAGAGAGATTTTTAACAAAAACAATTAAATAAATGATTTAATCACGTCAAAATAGATGATTATGGCAAGGTGGTCTTTGGTCTTTAATAATATAATACTTTTATATATAAACAATAAAGAAATTACCTTTGATTTAATTGATTTAATGTTTTTGATGCGTCTGAGGGGAAAATAGAGTAAAAAGAGCTCTATTTATAGTAAATACCTCCCTCCTAGAGTCCAACAGGCTTCTAGTAGACGTGTACTGATCATATCCACTGGAATTGATCAATATTTTAAGGTTTGAGGGTGATTACATGATGATCAAACCATATTACATCATTAATACACCATTATTTAGAGTTATCACTATAACTCTAAGTTTGATGACGTCAGAGGCTTGGCAGAACCCCAAATTTCGTGGATTTTATTAGTTTTAATCATAAACTAATAGTATTCACCAATTGTATCACTCATATGACTGTTAAACTTAATTTAAGGTTACAGTAGGTGATCATAACTGCTCAATTTAAGCTCAAACTTTGATCTTTAATAACTTTGAATTTTTACACGCTACAGAAATTCAGAGAGTGAATTCTGATAGTTTGACATAACCTTATTATGCTGCCAAGAGCTTTTCATTACATCATCAAAACTCTAATTTTGATGATTTTTCTTGTAACTCATCTTTTCTGTCGAAATTTAATATTTTAAACTTCAAACCATGATTTCAGGGGGTTGTACCCTGAATTTAATAATAAAAATTACATCATTCTTCACGAATGAACTAGTAGAATCCAACTGTGTACTTTTTTTTAAGTTTGGACCACTTTCACAACAAAGTGGTCAACAGCTCTGTTGATTTTTATCAATATTTCATCATAGGTTTTAACCTTGATTATAATTTGTAAAATAAAGTTTATATCTGTGCTCTTACAGTAATTACGTGGTAACTTTATTTTTGGTTAATCACTCTATCTTGTATAGTTTGAGAGATATTAGCTATGATCCTTGAATATATGCGTTGACCAAAAAAGTGCATATATTCAGGTTAATTCCTTAAGTATTAACTTTGGAAATTAGCTCATTGATTGTTCTATGTGTTAATTTTCATGGGGAATCCACTGGTACAATTTATTCCACATGTTGTTCATTGGTTCTTGAAATAAATAAGGATTTATGGTTTTTATAAGGTATTATTCCTCATAACTCATTAAATATTGACTTTACAGATATGCCATAAAAATGGTATATTTGTATTTTACCATGGGGAATCCAATGGTATAATTTATTTCACATGTTTATTCATTGGTTTTGAAGTTAAACCAATTTTTGTACCAATTTATGGTATTTTTGTATTTTTAAAGTAATTATTTTTAATGTATAATTATTCTAAGTAATTTTAGTATAATTATCTTAAAGGTATAATTATTCTGAGTCTTTCTTGTGACCTTATTGGGTATGTGGTTATATCTCAAAGGCTCACATTATATGAGAGGTGGAAATTAAAGTTTATTCTCAGAAATTCCTTTGAGCCTTAATAACTTTTTTATTCTTTTTACTACAATTATTAAAGTTTTATATTTGGAAATAGGTAGCTTTCCTCTTCATTTTGATAAATTTTATGATCTATGTTAGATCAGTATCATTTTTGGTGGTATCTTCCTTTTGTGCATGATTGTTACAGTAAAATTCCTGTTCTTGAAACAACACTGGACCAGGATATTTTTTAACAGAAATAGCTATGATACACGAGTTTTGCATTGAATAACTTTAGTTTGATGACTTGTGAGCCTTGAGGTATTTCAAATTCCCGAATAGGCCACAACTATCTTTAAAAACAAATTTTGAACTATGCATAACCCATAAGTCATGCATATATTCAAAATTCATCTTTTTTTATTTCAGAAAAGATGAATAACTTTTTTGTGAGTAAGTAAGTCCATGGATTTAAGACCAGATTTGGATTCTAAACAAAAATCTACCCAGGGTAACTCCATAGAGTGAATAAGCTTGAATTAACTCTAAGAGGTGGTAATATGGAAAATACTTCAATACCACATCATTAATCCTACATAAAAGAATTGTGAAAAATTTTGTTTTCCTCAATTTCACGCCAAAATAATGGGAATGTCAGAAATACCATGTTACATATATGCTAATAATAGTGTTATGCATGTTTTTGGCACTTAATATTATGGTATTCTTAAATAAACCTTTGGTACACCCATAGTGGATATCAGTCTTGAAGCCTGAATTTCTATTTTTGATGTGAAAATAGTCAAGGGGGGCAAAAGACATCAAAGAGAGCCAGGGTACCCAGCTTCTGAGGCCTCTGATGTATGGACAGCTCTAAAGCTTGGATCCATGGTTGATCTTGGCCCAATTAGTATACCAAAATCTTTTGGGAACTTGGTTACCAAGTTAAAATCTCATTAAATCATAAGAAAATAGCAAATAAGCTGCTATTTTGACATGCCAAGGAGGTAAAGAGCAATGTAAACTCCTGTAACCATGTCAATTCATAATTATTTTCCATAGATAAATCCTAAAAGAGGAATTAAAAACCTTTTTGCACTAGTATCCATTGATTTACCTCATAGCAACCAGTAATATAGTGCTATTTGCAATTCTACATAGATATGAGGTAAAACCTTCAAAAATTCATTGAAAATACAATTCTCAATTAATCTTTCTGAAACTTTCAGGACCAATGGGGAACAGTACTATCCATAAAAAAACCAAAAATAATTACAGTTTCACAAGTAAATGAAAAGTTTTACATACAGTCCATTTTTTATATCTCTATGTGAAATACTGAATCTTCAAAAATTCACAGAAAATAAAAACTGTGATTAAATTTCCAACAGAATTGATAGCTTTGAGAAATTAGTGTTGATTTTGAAATAAAAGAAGATTTACAGTTGTTACTCCTTTTATTCTTAACAATATTTGGGTTGGTAGTCATGTAAAAGCATCAATCAAGTAATTATGATAATCTTACATGACAACAGATGATGCAATCATCAATCCAAAAGGTATTACTGCTTTCTCACTCACTTTTTTTTGCAGTTTTCTCCATGGCACGTCTCTGTGAGATTTCTTAGACTTAAAAGAGGCCTCCTCTTTCTGTTTTTTCCAAGTCATCACATTATTCAATTATGCCATTATTACCAACAAGTAAATATTATTTAATCTTTTCCTAAGTGTTTTATTCTTTCAGAATCAATCAGAAAGACATGAAATAATAGAAATCAACTATATATTGCTTTAATCCTGTTATAAATAAATTTTGATCCTCTAAATCCACAATTATCAGTCAAATTTCTCTACTATTATCATTCAATAAGCTCTTTGGAGTATTATTGAGTGTTTGTCTTAATTCTTAAAGTTTTTTCTCTAGTAATAGTTTTCTTCAAGGATTATTTTTATAATTGTTCTTGCAAAAGATAATTATATATCAAAATAATTTTATTATTTTAATAAAGAAGTTTCTATTATTAAATTCTTCTAGTAATTGATTCTTGTAGACAATTACTGCTTACTAATATAATAACTAGTAGTGTATAACAAGTAAAATAAATAATTAAGTAATCAATTAGGTGATGTTTTTTATAATATTTATTATTGTTATATTTCATAAGAACAGTCATAGTACTGTTGATTAATAGTAATATTGTCAACAGTTTCATAGACAAATCTTACAGTTCTTCAAAAGTACAACAGTCTTTAACACAGATAACTTGAGCATTCAAAGCTAACTCATCACAAACCTTGAGCTAGAGTCCTGGAGAAATCACTTTATGTGATATTTTCTCTTTAGAAGCTATTTATATATTCATTTCTCATGGCATGCCACCATTCAATAATCATTCAAAGTAACGGTGATGGAATTTATTAATGTACCACAATTCAATGGATTCATGATGGCAAAAGTTCATGTACTTCTATCCAATCAATTGGTGGTGGAAATGATTGATGTAAAGTGATTTAATTTATTTGTGCTTACAATTTCCAATTTACATTGGCCTACCACTGTACATTAATAGTTCAGAGTCATGGTGGTGTCATTGATTAATGTAAGATGGTATGGCCAGAACTTGATTTTGCAACAGGAATACATCCACCAAAAGCTTCTATGACATCAATTCACAGAATGGGAGCCTTCAAGGATTTGTTTCAATAGATTTCTATTTGAATACTTCAGCTGTCCATTGTTAGAATAATGACATATTCAGCCTATTCCACTAAGTCAAATCCTCATATTACATTTACACATATGAAATTCTTTCAGAAATTAGAAACTCTGCTGTACTTAAGAAGCCATCCACATATCTCCCTGTGAGCTTTCTGTTCCTCTATGGCATATGAAGATGGCCACACCCCTTTTGTGAGAGATTTGGTTTCCTCTGGGCTTTTTGGTCATTTTTGTCACACACAACCATCCCTGTACATCCTGCTAGCTTCATGTTCTTGTGTCACTCACAGCCAGCCCCACATGTTATGTGAGCTTTGCACCTGTCACACACAGAAGCCCAAACCCATAAGAGCTTTTGTATTTATTGCAATTCACTTTCACAAACAAGGACTAATTCTGTGCTTTCTAGTCGCCTATTCACAAATACTTTCAGGTGTGTTCATTCTTTGAACATTTCCGGCATACTACATCTTTATATAAGGGAAATCATATCAAATCCAGATGGACATTTTTTTTGAATGTATATTACCCTATAGGACCATGGGTGTAAAAATGGAAATCTGTTTCTGTTGGAATTCTCTAATTTGAACACAAATAATTTACACACAAACATGCTATCTGATTTGTTGGGCTCTCACCTATACTATTCACTCACATGAAAGATACATACAAGAATATTTCTGGTTACATATAATAATTACAACAAAAGTCATATCATCAAAATGTATTTTCAAGGTATAAGGGAAAAAATGACAATGTATCACCTTCATATTGCAGAGAAATGACATTTCAAAATTTATAAAGCTTTTTGATAATGGAAAATAAATCAAATGAAATAAAGGTTTTAAATGGCCAAAGAAGAGCTTAAAACAAATCAAAACAACATTATTATCCTTAGCTCTTATTATTTAAACCCTTTTATTTTTTCATCAATTCTTCTACAAAACATTTTTTTCATCCTATGGATATGATCCCATAGCCTTTCCCAGGAGTGTCTTGAGGTGTTTCTAATATTCAAAGTTCATTTCTTTCAATTTAATGCATGACCAAAGTTTATTTTGTTGAAAAATGAATCATTCTACATTAAAAGTTGTTTCATGACCTCCTTGACCTTTGTCAGCCTGTGAGTCAAAACCAGAGCACAAGCATGACAGCCAAGTACTATAAACCAATGGTAAAGCCAAGATACCACCAAAGCATGGAGCCAAGCCAAATCCGCTCAAAAGGTATCAAAAGAAAGAGTAAAATCACCTCTTTCCAAATATACAAGTCCCATCATCATAGGACAAAGAATAACAAAGTTATTTCTGCTCAAAGCTATTGCTGAGCATGAACCTTAATTTTCACCTCTCATCTGAAATCCAGAGTAAGGGGCTTAACCCCATCAAATGGAGATTAAGAATGAATCTCTAAATCAGGGCTATCCAATGGTAGTAAGCAAATAGAGCTAGCACAAGAATTACAGATGTTATGGCCAAAATAAGGTCAAATAAGGGTGATTAAAATATTCACCTTTGATCTAGCTTCTACAGTTTTAGTGTGAGATACCTAAAGTGGGGTCTTTTTGGAAAGAGCACAATCAGGGCTATCTAATGGTTCCATCCATTTCCCCATATCCTATCTAGAAAAAAAGATATGGAGAAAACAAGCTCCATACAGTTTTTGGACAAATCATAAATGTGTACAAGAAAACTTGTACATGGCATACCTTTGCCATATTTAATGATAGCTATACCAAATGAGGTACCATTGTCTAGATCAAATCCAGGGCTACACTTTGAACCTTTGAGATATGACCACATACCCAAAAAAAAGGTCACAAGAAATATTTAAAATAATTATACCTTAAAAATCATTACCTTAAAACTACAAAAACCCCATAAATAGGCATAAAACTTGGTTTAACTTAAATTCCAATTAATAAAAATGTGAAAAGAATTACCCCATTGGATTTCCCATGGTAAAATACACATATATCATTTTTATGCAATATCTGTAAAGTCAATATTTAATGAGTTATAAGTAATAATACCTTATAAAACAAATCCTTAATTATTTGAAGAACCAATGGAACAACATCAAAAAATAAATGGTACCATTGAATTCACCATAAACCTCCACACATAAAACAATTAAGAAGCTAAGTTCCAAAGTCAATACTTAAGGAGTTATGCTGAATATATGCACTTTTTTGGTCGACGCATATATTCAAGGATTTTTGCTAATATCTTTTGAAATATACATGATAGAGTGATGAACCAAAAATAAAGTCACCACGTAATTACTTTAAGAATACAGAAGTGAAATTTATTCCACAAGCTATAAAAGAGGTTAAAACCTGTAATGGATTATTGATCCAAATCAATAGAGCTGTTGACCACTTTGTTGTGAAAGTGGTCCAAACTTAAAAAAAGGTAGACAGTTGGATTCCACTAGTTCATTTGTGAATAATGATGTTTTTTTTATTATAATATTCAAGGTATAACCCCTTGAAATCATGGTTTGAAGTTTAAAATATTAAATTTTGACAGAAAAGATGAGTTACAAGTAAAATCATCAAAAATAGAGTTTTGATGATGTTATGGAATTCTCTTGGAAGTTTAATGAGGACATGCCAAGCTATCAGAATCCACATTCAGAATAGCTGTAGCATGTATAACTTAAAAGGTACTAATGATCAACATTTAAGCTTAATTTTGATCATTTAAGATCACTCACTGTAATCTTATTTTAAGCTTAACAGTCATATAAGTGATAATGTTTGTGAATACTATTAGAATATGATTAAAACTAATAAGATCCACAAATTTTAGGCTTCTTCCAAGCCTATGATGTCATCAAACTTAGAGTTATAGTGATAACTCTAAATAATGGCCTAATTATGAGGTAAGATGGTTTGATCATGATGTAATTATCACCAAACCTTAAAGTATTGATCAATTCTAGTAGAAAACATCATTACACATCTACTAGAAGCCTGTTGGACTCTAGGAGGGAGGTTTTTACTATAAATAGAGCTCTTTTTATTCTGTTTTCCCCTCAGATGCTTACAAAACATTAAATCATCAAATAAAAAGGTAATTTCTTTATTCTTTATATATAAAACTTTTATATTATTAAAGACCAAAGATAAATATTATTATAATCCTCATCTTTGACGTGATTGTTGCAATTATTTCATTGGTTTGTTTGAATTTCTCTTAAAAACCTCTATTCCACCTAAAATCAAGAAAAATTGTAATTTCTCTTAAGTTTTATTGTAATTACAATCTAAATATGTTGTATTTACATTTTTAGGCGTAAATGTATCCAAAATTATTCTATTGAGCATTAAAAGTAGGTTCTTTCTCTCATTATAATAATTTTTCTCTATTATTACTTCAATAATTCTATAATTGACGTAAATAGTATTTATATTAATTTATAACTTTAATATTAGTAATATTATTGTTATTAATTGTTTTTTATTAATAAAAGACAATTTTTTACGCCTTTATTATTTGTTGGTAACAATAATAAAGTGCTTTTAAATATATCAATTATCTTAAATTAATATATTTAATTATTATATTAATTTTTTTATATAATATAAATTATATTATTATATTTATTTCATAATATAATTATTTTACACCACAATTATAATAATTCTTTATTATTATAATTCTTTTTATCTTATTTATTTCATTTAGAAGGACATTTATAGTACAATAAGTAAAATATTAGTAATTTTTACTTATTGTTTCATAGTCAAACCTTACATTTGGGGGCCTGACCGTGATATTTACTCTAAAAGACCTTTAAAAAGATTATAATTGGGTTTATCCAATAATAAATTACAATTATAATCATCAAATTATATAATAATTTTATATTTATTGATTTTAAATACTATTGAGGCATTTGGAAAGCAATTGTACTGTCTTACACATGGTTTTTCACATCCTTAGACCTGCAAGAACTTTCTTTGAGTGACTCTAGTAATTAAAAAAGATGTTTTATAAATTTAAAATAATTTCAGTTAATTTTTTAAAATAATCATATTCATTTTTATTTTATTCTTTAAAAATAAAAATAAAAAATTATAAATAAAACAAAATAAGTTATTTTTTATTCATTTTAATTTCATTTCTTTATTTATTTTCATTTTTTAAGATATAAAAGCAACTTTTAGGTGGAAAATTGCCATATCTTACCAAATATAACACTTCTTATATAAAAAGACTTATATTTATTTGTCTTTTTTAGTGTTTGAAGACAATCCAACAGAGGACAACCAAACCACTGTTGAAATATTGGTGGAAGAAACTTGTCCAAGTTCTCCAACACCAATTATCACTAACAAAAATAAAGCTAAGAAATTAGACTTTTCAGGACCCACTATTCAGGACTCTGAAGGTGAGTACCTCATTTATAAATTGCCAAAAGAAGAAATCCTGTTCTAAAATCCTCTTATTTTCTTCTTTTCTCAAATCATGACTACCAGAAGAGGATCCCCATACTCCATCCAATCAGATGGAGCTGGACTCAGAGGTAGAATTGATTCCTCAAAAGGGAAAAGGAAGGGCAATATCCCCAGTGAAACAGAATCCACACAAGGAAGTGCCTTATCCCAAAGGCAAGTCCCAGAAATGCCCATGATATCTGAGCCAGAGTTAGAACTAAGTATGAGTAACTCAAACAGGTACAAACCACATTCAGAGGGCTCAGATAGACATTTACATGAGCCAGTACAAACAATACTACACAGTGTACAAGGACAAAGATTGGGAAATGTTGCCTCAAATACACCAAGGAGTGATGAACTCCTGGCACATCCTCAAAAAGTTCCTCAAGGAGGAGGAAATAGTGAACTACTCCAATGGATGGAATCCACTATCATCCAAACCTCAAATCAAGAAGATCAAGGAGTACCATGCCAAAAAGAAAGAGGCAAGCAAGGAAGAAGCCCCAGTAGCTTCTACCAGCAAGCCTCAAGCCAACCAACCTCCCCAAGAAGGGAGGAAGAACAACAAAAAGAATTGGAGGAAACCATATTCCCCAAGCTACAGGATTCCAAAAATCCAAAAAGATTCCATGGACAATGTCTTCAACATGGCCAGAACTTTGATGGAATTCAAAGACAAAGAGGAGCAAAGAATGAGACAACCCCATTTCCCAAAGAAATAACCTTGGCTCCTGATGTTGTAAATACTTTAAAAGAGCTTAAAAATAGCATTTTACCTCTCAAAGACATTAAAAATAGTTTATTATCTTTCCAAGAAATAAATAATAACTTATCATCTTTAGCAAAACTTGTTGTACAAAATAAAAAAATAAATTGATAACATAAAATTTATGATTGAAAACAATAAACCAAAAGTATTAATTGATAATACTCAGAAATTAATACAAGGGAAACAAGAGTTGTATAAATACATAAGTGATATCAAAGAAAAAACTTTGACAATCAATTATGACATAAGTATTAATAATCTTACAGAAAAACTAAACAAATTAAGCATTTCTGTAGAAAAATTTGAAGAAAAAACTTCATCACACCAAAAATTACTTTTGGACCATGCGGAAAAAAGTGATGAAGCAAGAATGCATCTGAAAGATGACATACAAAGTGAAATAAGGCTTATTACTGGAAAAATGGATAAAATTAATGAGGCTAACTCAAATATGCCAAAGTTATCAACCCCATTTTCTCCCATAAGAAGCCCTGTCAAGCCAAAAGAGGAATTAACAAATCCATTCATAACAGACTTAAGTCACCAATACAATAACCAAGTCTTAATGAAGGAAGCACCTCAATTAAAAGAATGGCCAACATTCACAGGAAAAGGTGAATATGAACACATGTTATTTATCAAGACAATTGACATGCTACAAGAAGATTATGCCATACCAGATGAATTAATTACTGCAAGATTACATTCATTATTTGAAAAATCTGCAAAAAGATGGTATTATTGCATAAGACAAACAAATGGAAAAAACACCTGGTCTTGGTGGAAACAAGAAATAATCACCAAGTGGGCTAATGATGCCTGGAGGTACAAGATAGAGAATGAATTTGAAAATTCTTTCTTTGACCCAGACAAAGACAAACCTTTAACTTGGTTCTTAAAACAAGTTGAAAGACTCAATGCATTGTACCCAGAAATGTCACAAAAGATGGTGCACATGAAAATACTTAAGAAATGTGGAGGAGAGCTAGAAAGTTCCCTAAGAAGCAGGTGTATAGAACCATGCTCCACAGAAGAGTATATCAATGCACTAGAGGATATAGTGACAAGAACAAAAATTGGCAGAACTTGGAAGAAATTGGACATTAAAAGTCCAAATAAGCCATCTATCAAAAAATATAAATCAAAATAAGCTTTCAAACCCAATACATCCAACAATAATGAGCAAAGAAAATGCCATAAATGTGGTGGTATTGGACACTTAGCCAATAACTCCCTCAAAAAGGCAAAGATTAATGAAATTGTGGAAACAGAAAGCCACAATGACAAAGAGGAGGAATCTGACTCTGAAAAAGAAACAGAAGAGTCAGTAAGTTCTGAAAGTGATGAAATTAATATAATTAATGCACAAATTCATAATATTGATATAACTTATGAAGTACTAGATGTTAACTCAAACTTACCACAAGTTGGAACATCTGACACAAACCTGACAAACATACAAGATGCCAAAATGTACAGAACCAAACCTGAAAAAGGAATGGGATATACAGCTGGAAAATCAAGTATAAGTATTGCTATGGTTGATAATCAAGAAGAAAAAGTGAACTTGGATACAGGAGCATATTGTACCTGTGTTGTTAAAAGTTATTTAAAAACCATTGTCCCAGATTGGCAAGAAAAACTTATGCCAATACAAGGTGTCAAATTTAGTAGTGCAAGTGAAAGCATGAAGCCCCTTGGAATAATTGATTTAACCCTAATTTTTCCTCACCCCTCACAATGTGTCAGAATTAAAGTAGAGTTTGTAGTAATGGACAACTGTACTAGTAATCACTTCATACTTGGAAATGACTACTTGTCAATTTATGGTATAGATATCTCTAAACAAAAACATAGAAATTTTACCATAGGAGACAACAAAAGACAAAAGTTTGGCATCTTAAATAACAAAAAACAAATCACAGTTATTAAGAATGAAGAGAAAAGTCCAGAAAAGGAACTTTTTATATCTGAAAAACTTAAAGAGGCAGAATTCAATCAAGAATTAACAGAAAAAATGAAATAATAATTGTTTGACCTCTTATTTAAGTACAAAGATGCCTTTGCAACTGACAAAGAACCACTAGGTGCCATAATTGGGCATGAGGTGGATATAATTCTTAATGTGGAATGGCCTTACCCACCTCTACTAGGGAGACCTGCTTACCCAGCTAGTCCAAGGGCTAGAGAAGCCTTAGAAGTACACATTAAAGAATTAATAGACCTTGGAGTATTAATAAAAGTAGGACTGTAAGGTGTGGATATAAAACTTTGATTAAAAATCAAGTACTTTTCCTGTCCTCAAAATTTGTATAAGGTAAAAATCAATTGAAAATAGTAAGAAATATTATTTTTGAGAGAAAACACACCAATTTTATTTTTTGTAGCTTTATTAGTATAAAACAATAATACTATAAAAATTTATTGTTTTACCAACAATAAAAATTTATCCAAAAAATACTGTACAAGAGATATTTTAAGGCTACAAAAGAAATTTCTTCAAGAGCAATTTCAATTGAAATTAATTGAGCAATGAACTGCAATCAATTAATTAAAGAACAGAGTCTTTAAAAAGAATATCAAAGAGAAAACACACCCAAAAGTTACCAGAGTGAATTTGGAAACAAAGTGACAAATTTAACAGTGATGAAAGATGCTTTAATTCACTTTTGGGGTGGTTCAGGGGTAAAAATGATTATAAGAGTTACAAACAATAATTATAATGATTTTTTCACGTGGTTAAAATATTCAAAAAGATTTGGAAAAGGTGTTTGGAATATTTTATTGATTGTTTTAACAGTGTTTAAACTAATTAATAAAAGGAAAAGATTATAACATGAAGAGAAAAGTGGGGAAAAGAAGACATTGTTTTATAGCCATCAATTTTCTTACTCCAAAAGTAAAATTTACTCTTGTCAGTCGTGAAAAACAGTCTGACAACAGAAAAGCCAATTATGGCATCATTGAACCCTGGTTTAGACCAAAAAAGGGCTGGTTTAAGCCATTTTTAGCCATTTTAGACCCTTAAATCAGCCATTACTATAGCAATAACTGGTCTAAAGCCTTCAAAACACGTCGCAATGTGTGTAAGAGACATAGAAACCAGTTAAAACTGTTATTACTATGTTTTTTTTATCTTAAGGGTAGTTTTACCCTCTTGGAAACAGCTAAAACTACCCCAGTTGGTATCGAAACCTCATCATCAATTGAGTCCACAGACCCTGTAACTCAATTCGAGGCCAAAAGTGATTACCTTTTGCCTGAATTTTGACACCACACACCTGTCAGCAAGGATTTTGGGGGTCTAGCTCCCCCTTAGAGCTGGTGTTCCTTTTCCCCACAAATTTAATCTTTCCAATTGTCACAACCATGGCAATACACCTCCTTGGATCCCCATATGGCATATCAAGCCATAGTTCTCTTATGGCCAAGTCATCATCTTATGGACCTTTTATGGCCATTTGTGTTTTGGCGCCTTCATGGCCCTTCACCTCAATCCAGAACCCATAGCCGCAATTTATGCCCAAATGGGTATTTCTGGTCATTTCCCTCAAAACCAGGGGAAATGGCCCAAATGGCTGTTTTTGGCCATTTGGGCTCATAATGCGCATTTGCGCACTTTGCGCACTTTTGCGCATTTTTCCGCACTTTGACGCAAAGTGTCCAAAAGACACTTTCCCGCCTTTTGGGCCAGTTTTTGGCTCAGAACCCAAAAGTGGCCAAAACCCCCAAAGGGCCCAGAAACACCTTTCCAAGCTCTGAAGCCATCACATCCATCATTTTCCCCTCTGCCTTTCCATCTCAAGACCTTTGGACGTAATCTTCTTACCAATGAACCAATATGCCATAAATGATGTTATATATCATTGTGCATCACTTTTCAACAGCAATTTAATGGTGGCAATATCAAATGGTCATTTCAACATTCCAACATCTCATCACGTCATCAAGGCACCCAATCATTCAGAGGAATCATCAAGGCTCAAGAGCAAGTGTTTCAGCGTCAAAGACCAATGACGCCATCAAGCAGTCATTGGTTATTCTCACTCCAAGTATTCCTTCCAATGGAATACTGTCAATTCATTCTCAAAAGTGTATTCAAGAGGCAGTGCCAAAAGAAGTTGTCAAGTGTCAAAGCTCCACTCAATCCATCTTGGCAACCATATTCATTTCAATACATTCTGGATCCATCAAGAACTGTATTTCATTTTCAAGCATGGGAAGTTCATTCAACCCAATTCAATCTCAATATTAGCCAGCTGTATCAGTTCCCAAAACAATCAATACAGCCTCAAGGATCAATACAGATCAGTTTTCAGCCTGAAGAACTCAAGCTCCCAACTTTTCACATATACCAGCTACCCTTTCCACCCTGGGGGGTTTTTCCCCAGTTAATTAATATACTTTGATTTTATTTTATCTTTATTTTCTTTTCATTTTAGTTAAGCAAATACTGATATTATTAAGTCAGTCATTTAGCACCTTTCTCTTTCTCTTTCTTCGCCTGTCAATGGATATTTGGTGGTCATATCCTTACTAATTCCATTGTTCATTTTTGGCAGGTTGAAACAGTGATTAAGGACTTACTTGGTTGGCTCTTTGGCCATTTGGCTTCCTTTTCCTCTTTGCATCTCATCTTGTACCTGCATATCTTTTAGAGGAATTCATTCTTATTATTTTTATTCTTTATTTCTTTTGGAGTCTTCCAAGTGAGTTCCCTGATTGCTGAGTGCCAGGCCACTCTTGTATTTCCACTAGAGCCCCTGTGACATTATATTAATTCACTCATAATTTCTTTTTCATTCTGTTCATTCTTTCTTTATAATTTCATTCACTCATTTCATCGAAATTATGATTCTTTTACGCTTATGAACTTAATGATCCATCGTCATCTCTCAATTTTCTTTCATTCATCCTTCATTTTGAAAATTGAAAGCTGACCTATTTTTATTTTTGTTATTCTTTTAAAATCTTTTCAAATCATCAAATTTTCATTTCATTCATAATTCAGGCGTCATCTTGATTTCTTTTGATTTTCAAATTTTTCATCAAGATATTCAGACACATTCTTCACATCAAGATTCATAATTGATTCATTCTTCAAGAATTTTGGTTTTTTAAGAAGAATTCACTTGATTTTGATTGATTGATTGATTTGACATATTTGATATTGACCTCAAGAAAATTGATTGACCTGAAGATTTCATTGATTTTGCTGATTTTTCACATCAAGAATTTTGACATAAATGGATTTTTCTTCAAGATTTCATTTGATTGATTGATTTTTGCAAGATTTTTGATTTTTTATTGATTTGATTCATTGATTTTTTGACTTCAAGACTTCATTTGATTTTGATTTATTGACGTACTTGAAGATTTTCATTTTGATTCATTCATTTTCCTCAAGATTTGATTGTTGACTCTTTTTACTTCAAGCAAATTTTGATTCTTATTCATTTAATTCGATTTTATTCCTGATATCATGCCTGTTCAACATTCACCTCCGGCAAGACAGACAAGATCTCAGGCCAGAGCTCAAGCTGTTCTCACTCCAACTCCAAGAGCTCCTCTAGATGGCACCCCAGCAGTTCCTCAACTGAGGGCCCAATTAGATAGAGGACCCCACATGGAAGGAGCAGCACCATCCAGGAAGGAAGGAAGAGGGCTTAGAAGATCAAGTTCATTTTCAGGAGTAGTTGGCGGGTTTCCAGGAACTTCAAGGACTATTCTCAAAGGTCCAGGTGAAGATGGTGAAGAGGAGGAGGAGAATTCTGTGGAAGAGGAAGAGGCTGATGGGACTGAAGGTGCTCCTGCTCCGGTGGAAGCATCCCAAGGTACTGGAGGGCCAACTCTAGCCCAGTCTAATCAGCCTGTCTCTCATCAGTCTGAACCATCTCTATTGGAAATCATGCAGCAAATGACTCAGATTATGGCCAATCTTCAAGCAGCTTCATCTTCTGAAGCATCAAGACCACCAGCCTTCAAGACTCCATCTATGAAGGCACCGGAATGCTTTGATGGGACCCAGCCCTTCAAAGTTAGAAGCTTTATTCAGTCTTGTCAATTGATATTTCATAATGATCCGGCAAATTTTTCTCAAGACAGAAAGAAAGTTCTTTATGCCACTTCATTTCTCATTGGCCGGGCTGCAAAATGGATTGAGCCTTATCTTTCCAATCTCACCAATCAAGACTCAAATTATCTTCTCAATTCTTGGCATTTATTTGAATCTCAACTCTTCACTCTATTTGGTGACCCAAATGAAGTCAGAAAAGCAGAAGCTGAGTTGGATTCTTTAAGAATGAAAGAAGGTGGGCATGTATCCTTATACATTGCTGATTTCAGAAGTTTAGTCTCAAGAATCGGGGATTGGGGTGAAAGAGCTCTTATCCATCATTTCAGGAAGGGATTGCCATCCAGGATTTTGGATCAATTGGCCTCCCATCCTTCAAGAATTGACTCTCTTCAAGACTTAATGGACGTTACCCTGGAATTTGATACCAGGTACCATGAGAGGCAAAATGAAAAGAGTCATCATCAAGAGAAGAAGCCAGAAGCCTCAAAGTCAAGTTCTTCTCATCCTCAAAATTCTTCAAGCTCAAGTCAAAAGAAGAAGAAGAATTTTCAGAAGAGGGACAAGCCCCATTCTTCTTTATTGAATAAAGATTTCAAGCTCATGAATTCTGAAAAAGAAAGAAGAATCAAAGAGGGTCTTTGTACCTATTGTGGTGGGAAGCATAGTCTTGAGACCTGTTTCAAAAGGCCTCAAAACAAGCTTACCCAACCGTCAGGCAAATTTCCCAGCCAGGGAAAAGCCTGAGTGAAGATCATGTTGTGTTCAATGGTCTTCACAGTTTTCCATCCAGAGCACAATTGTGCATTCTGAATACTGGTGTCAAAAATTCTCTTAAATTTTTTGTTTTTTCTTCTCTTTCTGATGTTTTTTACAGTATTCTCATTGATTCTGGTGCTACCAACTCATTTATTGCAAAGCAGTTTGTTCACAAGTATTCATTGACTACGTCAGAGCTTCCAGAGAAGATTCCCCTCATCATTTTAGACTCCTCTGAGTCTCCTTCTTTATTTGTGACTCACCATACTAAATATATGGTTGAGCTCCCTTCCTTCCCAAGCTTTGAATGGGATTTTTTAGTCATTGATACTCCCAAGGGAGAAGACCTCATATTGGGCTTTGACTTTCTTAATCATTTTAATCCATTTATTGATTGGAGGCAAGGATTGATCACCTTTAATTCTGATCATAAGGACTATAATGATCCTTTAATTTCTTTCAGTAATGACTTTTCTTCTGCCAAATCATGTGCAGCTCTGGTTGGTGATTCTAGAACACCATCATTTCCGTCTTCTGTCCATATTCCTTCCCTTAATTCCCATCAGTCATTACTATCATCTAGAGATGAAGTCTTCAAAGAGATTCAAGATGTTGGAGAAGATAATTCTGTATCTTCACTTCATCTCTTCTTTGGGAATATGGACCTTCCTCCTTCATCTTATCATGACTCCCTGGAGGAGTTGTGGGATGAAGAGGAAGAGCCAGAAGAAATAGAAACCGTGATGAAGGTTGTTCCTCCTGTTTATCACCAATACTTGGATGTATTCTCCAAGGTGAAAGCAGAGAAACTTCCTCCTCACCGCGCCTGTGATCATCATATCGAGCTGGAGGGGTCTCTACCTCCAATTGGGGTGATCTACTCTTTATCAAACTAAGAGTCAGATACACTCAGGGCCTACATTTCAGAGAATGTAGAGAAAGGTTTCATCCGGCCAAGCTCCTCTTCTACAGGAGCACCTGTTCTTTTTGTCAAAAAGAAAGATGGTGGCCTCCGTTTGTGTGTTGATTACCGCAAACTCAATGCTGTTACTAGGAAGAACAAGTATCCTGTTCCCCCTATGAACCAGCTTCTCACTGTTTTCAATGGTTCTTCTATCTTCTCCAAGATTGATTTGCATGGTGCATATAACCTGCTCAGAATCAAGGAAGGTGATGAACACTTGACTTGTTTTAGAACCAAATATGGTAGTGATGAGTACTTGGTTATGCCTTTTGGGCTTAGCAATGCTCCTGCTTCTTTTCAAAATCTTGTCAATGATATTTTTTATGATCTTCTTGATGTTTATGTTGTGGTTTATTTGGATGACATTATGGTCTTTTCCAAATCTGAGGAAGAACATGTCACTCATGTGTCCACTGTTCTTTCCAGACTCAGAGCCAATAACCTCTTTGCTAAGGTGTCCAAATGCCTATTCCATGTTTCTAGTGTAGAGTACTTAGGTTATGTTGTTTCTTCTGAAGGCCTCAAGATGTACCAAGCAAAAGTCCAGCAAATTCTCAATTGGCCGCCTCCAAGAAACCTCAAGGCTCTTCAATCATTCCTTGGCTTTGCCAATTTTTACTGCCGTTTCATCAAGAATTATTCAAAGAAAATTAGTTCACTCACAAGTTTCCTCAAGAAATATTCCCGTTTTCCCCTCAATGAGGAATCTCTTAGACAGTTTCATCAACTCAAAGAGGCATTCACCACTGCTCCAATCCTTTCTCACTTCAATCCTTCTCTACCCACCATTGTAGAGACCGGTGCATCAGATTATGCCTTGGGTGCTGTACTGAGTCAGGTCTCTGACTCAGGAAAACATCCCATTGCATTTGATAGCCGCAAGCTTCTCCCAGCTGAGCTTAATTATGAGATTCATGACAAGGAACTCCTTGGCATAGTCTGGGCTCTCAAGCGCTGGAGAGCTTTTCTTCTTTCCATTTCTTCCCCTTTTGAAGTTCTCACCGATCATTCATCTCTTCAATATTTTATGTCTTCCAAGATTCTCACTCGCCGTCAAGCCCGCTGGGCTGAATTTGTATCTGAATTTTATTTCTCAATCACTTACCGCCCTGGCCGCTTGGCCACCCTTCCAGATGCTTTGTCACGTCAGGACAACGTTTACCCAGAGAGGGGGGAGGATTTCATCAGCAAGAATCCAATGAGCTATCAGAAGATAATCAAGCAAGATGAAATTCAAGCCTCAAAGTTTTTTGCAGTCAAGGTGGATTAATTTTCAAATTTGATTGATTCAATTCAGAAGGCAGTGTGGCAAGACCCTCAATATAGAAGTGTTCTTGAAGATTTGGGTAAAGTTAAATCTGTCCAAGATTATTCTCTTGATTCCTCTTCCAAACTTCTCCTTTTCAAAGATTGGGTGGTGGTCCCAAATGACCCCACAAGTCAACTCAATATACTTCAAAAGCGGCATGACTCTCCTCTAGCTGGACACCCTGGCCAAGAGAAGACTCTCAAACTTGTCAAGCGGGATTTCCACTGGTCCGGCATGACTCAATTCATCAAGGATTATGTCTCATCCTCTCAACAGTGTTCAAGAAACAAAAATATTCATCACAAGAAGTTTGGACTCCTCAAGCCTCTTCCAATTCCAAGTGGTCCTTGGATTTGTCTTTCAATGGATTTCATCACTCAATTGCCACTGTCCAATTCCTTTGACTCAATCCTTGTCATAGTGGACAGATTCTCAAAAATGGCGGTTTTTATTCCAACAATAGCTTCAATCACTTCATTAGATTTGGCCCATTTATTCATCAAGAATATTTCCTCAAAGCATGGCCTTCCTTCAAGCATTGTTAGTGATCGAGGTTCTCTTTTTGTTTCTTCCTTTTGGACCAATCTTTGTCAGCAGCTCAAGATTTCAAGAGATCTGTCAACTGCTTATCACCCAGAAACTGATGGACAGACAGAGAGGGTAAATCAGATACTAGAACGGTACCTTCGGATGTATGTCAGTTATCATCAAGATGATTGGAACACCTGGCTCCCTCTGGCTGAATTTGCCCACAATAACTCTGACCACTCTTCAACAAAACAATCACCGTTTTTCACTGTTTATGGAAGAGATCCTCATTTTGACTCAGTTCACATCACTCAAGATACTCCAGCTGGAAAGGTATCAACAAAAATCCAATCAGTACAGCAAGATGTCAAGAGAGAGCTTGAAGTTGCCATAAACAGGTTTAAGAGGTATGCAGATAAAAGTAGAGCAAGTCCACCTGTTTTCAATCCCGGTGACATGGTATGGCTTTCTTCCAAGAACATCAAATCAACCAGACCCACCAAAAAGCTGTCTGAAAGATGGCTGGGTCCTTTTCCAATCTTGAAGAAAGTCAGTACTCATGCCTACCACCTCAAGCTCCCATCTCAATGGAAGTCCATCCACCCAGTTTTCCATATTTCCCTTTTGGAACCAGTCAAGACGTCAACAATCCCAAATAGGCATCAAGAGCCTCCTCCTCCAATAATCATTGAAGAAGAAGAAGAATGGGAAGTCTCTCAAATACTGGATTCAAAGCTCAAGAGAGGAAAATTATGGTATCTGGTGGAATGGAAAGGTTTCAGTCAAGACCCAGAAAGATCCACTTGGGAACCAACTGAAAACCTCAAGAATTGTCCTGAACTCGTCAAAGATTTTCATTTATTATATCCTGACAAGCCTGGGCCCAATTCTTCAAAAGCTTGATTCAATATGGTGCTTGGTGGGGAGAGGAATTACCAAAAGTAAGTCCCACTCCTGGTATGCACCTTTAGGGCTATTCTACTCTTTTGTTGTAAGCATCACCTTGGCCACTCTGTGAGCACTTTGCAAATTTTGGACACAGATCTTTGGCCGGGATTTTCAACATTCATTTCCAATTTTATGGCCATTTCACTTGGGACAATGGGCCATTCACTTTCAATTCATTTCCAAGATTCCAAATTCAAATTCATTCCTTCAGCATTTTTGTTTTTTATTTTTATGGCACTGGCGGGAGTGGTAACTACTAAACGTAAGTTCCTCTCCTGGTGTGCACTTCCCTGAGGGGTCTACAATCTTGTCAAAACATCACCTTGGCCACTTTGTGAGCACCTGGCATCAAATTTCTCTTTCCAGGTCCTTGGCCAATTCCAAAATCAGTTATCAACCTCTGTGATGAAGATTTGAACCTCCTCAAGATTCAATTCAATTTCCTTTTCTCTTTTCTCTTTCTTTTATTTTCATTTTCATTCTTTATTTTTATTTTATTTTCATTTTAAATTTTCTCTTATCATGTCAATTATCACGTCAAAATTTTTCATTTATTTTAAAATTCAATTCAAATCATGAAGCCAATGTCAAAAGAAGATCAAGCACGTCCTGCATCAAATGTCAAATTTTTAATATCAGTTTTCAAATTTTTATCTTCATCAGTCCTCTTGAATCACTCTCTCAAAATCTTTCCAATAGCCTCAACAGGCTTCACCTTGTATTGGTGCTCGGGAGCTCACCATTCCAAGGTGGGGGGTACTGTCACAACCATGGCAATACACCTCCTTGGATCCCCATATGGCATATCAAGCCATAGTTCTCTTATGGACCTTTTATGGCCATTTGTGTTTTGGAGCCTTCATGGCCCTTAACCTCAATCCAGAACCCATAGCGGCAATTTATGCCCAAATGGGTATTTCTGGTCATTTCCCTCAAAACCAGGGGAAATGGCCCAAATGGCTGTTTTTGGCCATGTGGGCTCATAATGCGCATTTGCGCATTTGCGCACTTTTTGCGCATATTTGCGCACATTTGCGCACTTTGACGCAAAGTGTCCAAAAGACACTTTCCCGCCTTTTGGGCCAGTTTTTGGCTCAGAACCCCAAAGGGCCCAGAAACACCTTTCCAAGCTCTGAAGCCATCACATCCATCATTTTCCCCTCTGCCTTTCCATCTCAAGACCTTTGGACGTAATCTTCTTACCAAAGAACCAATATGCCATAAATGATGTTATATATCATTGTGCATCACTTTTCAACAGCAATTTAATGGTGGCAATATCAAATGGTCATTTCAACATTCCACCATCTCATCACGTCATCAAGGCACCCAATCATTCAGAGGAATCATCAAGGCTCAAGAGCAAGTGTTTCAGCGTCAAAGACCAATGACGCCATCAAGCAGTCATTGGTTATTCTCACTCCAAGTATTCCTTTCAATGGAATACTGTCAATTCATTCTCAAAAGTGTATTCAAGAGGCAGTGCCAAAAGAAGTTGTCAAGTGTCAAAGCTCCACTCAATCCATCTTGGCAACCATATTCATTTCAATACAGTCTGGATCCATCAAGAACTGTATTTCATTTTCAAGCATGGGAAGTTCATTCAACCCAATTCAATCTCAATATTAGCCAGCTGTATCAGTTCCCAAAACAATCAATACAGCCTCAAGGATCAATACAGATCAGTTTTCAGCCTGAAGAACTCAAGCTCCCAGCTTTTCACATATACTGGGGACCCTTTCCACCCTGAGGGGTTTTTCCCCAGTTAATTAATATACTTTGATTTTATTTTATCTTTATTTTCTTTTCATTTTAGTTAAGCAAATACTGATATTATTAATTCAGTCATTTAGCACCTTTCTCTTTCTCTTTCTTCGCCTGTCAATGGATATTTGGTGGTCATATCCTTACTAATTCCATTGTTCATTTTTGGCAGGTTGAAACAGTGATTAAAGACTTACTTGGTTGGCTCTTTGGCCATTTGGCTTCCTTTTCCTCTTTGCATCTCATCTTGTACCTGCATATCTTTTAGAGGAATTCATTCTTATTATTTTTATTCTTTATTTCTTTTGGAGTCTTCCAAGTGAGTTCCCTGATTGCTGAGTGCCAGGCCACTCTTGTATTTCCACTAGAGCCCCTGTGACACCAATTTATTTTTCCTTTAATTCCTCATCATGTATTATACTTATAATTTACATATGTAATTCAATTGAGTTTTGCAGTTCAATACAGTAATAATTGATACCTCATATGTAAATCAAACTTCACTTATGTAATACACATGCACATTTTGACATTTCAATTGAAAAGACTTTCATTCCTCATAGCTTCTAAAATATACACAACACATCAATTTTAACACAATTTTTGGTGATTAACACTACATGTGATGTGAATCAAATTAAAGTTTTGAGTATTTTCAATTTTCATACAGAAAATACTAAAAAGTTAATTTAAGCTTATTTAGAGTTGAGTTACAAAATTTTCACTCAGAGGTGACCCCACCTGATTTTTTATGAGGAATCCAATGGTGAAATAATTTTCATATGTTTATTTATTGGATAAAAAGTTATAATAATTTTTATTTAACTTTTTTCCAAATTTATTTATTTTTTTACAATTTTGTTAAAAATTCATTTTTACTTAATTTTTTCAAGTATAAATGTAATTTTACAATTTCAAAATTTGATGTAATTTTATTTTTAAATTGTAATTAAATTTTTCATTTTGAATATAATTTTATATTTATATTTTGATTTTCATTTTAATAATATAAATAAATTTATTTTATTTATACTTATATGTTACTTTTGTATTTGTGGTCTTTTGGGTATATGAAATTACCTCTAAGGCTCACATTCCCTCCCCCTAGAAAAAGAATATTGCTTTTTAATATTGCTATTTCTAGTGTGTCTGAACGTTCTGAGAAGCTTAGTAGCTTCAGGTATGTCTTTTTCTGGCAACCATTCATCTACCCAAGTTGTGTCACTGTACCTAACAAGGTATTCCCTAGCTTTGTTGGTTCTCTTCTTTCTTTCTTTGAGAACTTTGGTAATTTTCTTACTGCCAGATGGCTCAACAGGAGGTATAGATTGGAGAATTTTATTCCTCAAGGGAAATTTTTCAGCATCACTAGATTTATATGGCTTTATCAAGCTCACTGGAAATGTAGGATGCTTATTGCTAAGTTCTTCAGATAACTCTACTTCAACAGCATTTTCTCCATGGAGGCCCTTGATAACAAAAGGTCCTGAAAAGGAGTCTTTCAAATTTTTACATCCTTTGATGTTATTGAAGTTAGTGGTGGATACAAGAACTAGGTCTCCCACTCTGAGTCTGGAGTTGCATGTGATTTATCCCATTTGTCTTTAGCATATGCAAAGGAGTCTTCCATGCACCTTACTGCATGCTTCCTAGTTTTGTCTAGCATTCCTTTGAAGCTAGCAGCTGTGGGATGTATTTCAATCAAATCTTTCCTCAAGGAATCTTGGGGTAATTTGGGGTTCCATCCTTTTCCTAGGATAGCAGGAGTTTGATTGGTACTGGCATGGATTGATGTTTTATATGCTAATTCCAGTGCTGGCAGCAGAGTACACCAATCATGGGTAAATCCGTGACAATCTTTGAATTCAAGGCCATATGCACAAAATCTTCTTACCATGTCCTCTAAGGTTTGGATCATCCCTTCAGCCAGTCCATCAGTTTGTGGGTGGTAGGCTGTAGAGAAAGACAGCTTAGTGCCAAATGATTGGTGAAGATTTGTCCATAGTGCTGAAGTGAATTTGGGTTCCCTATCACTAACTATATTTGTAAATATTTCAGTCCATGACACTACTCTATTCCATATCAGAAGAGCTGTATCCATGGCTGTATCATCTTTGTGACATGGTAAAAAGATTGGAGTTTTATTGAATCTGTCAACAATTACTAGGCAAGCATTATAACTTCTGTCACCTCCTGGTGGCAGTCCAGTTACCCAATCCATATGGACAATTTCCCAAGGCCTGCTTGGTTCTTGGATTTTTATCATATTGCCAAGTCTCTTGCCAGTGGATTTATTTGCCTTTTGGCATCTGTCACAGGTTTTGCAATACTCTGCAACATCTTTCTGCCACATTGGCCACCATATGCAGGTCTTTACTTTCTCTCTTGTTCTGTCTTCAGACAGATGTCCTGAAAAGGGGCTATCATGGCATTCTTTTGGTACAAGATTGATTAATGACCTTTCCACAACTGTCATGACACATGTGTGCTTGGTCCTGTGGTAAATTATACCATCCAGTAGGTTAAATCTTCCTTCATCATAAGATTTTCTCCATACTTCATCCAAGGCATGTATTAGAGAGTTTTCTTTACAGTCTTTGTTAAGTAATTGGCATAAGATGCTACAATCTTATCTTGAGTGTAACTATTCCTGACTTCTTCAAAGAAGGTGGTGTTCAAGTCTGTAACACTTGCTCCTTCTATTGGGATCTGTGGTGAAGCTTCTTCTGGCACATGAGCAGGATTATCAATATTGTTTGGTACTGGCCATCTGCTTAGTCCATCTGCATTCTTATAAATATTCCCATCCTTATGAACAATAGTCATATTGCCTCTGTATTCTTGTATGGCTATTTGCCATCTGAGCATATGCCTGTTGGGTGTTTTCATGTTTAAAAGTGATTTGACAGCACTACAATCTGTTATCACCTCAAAAACACATCCCTCTAAGAAGTAGTTCAGTTTCTTCAAGGCCCAGACAAGGCATAGACATTCCATTTGACTTGCCTAATATCTGGCTTCAGTTGGTTTGATTTGCCTGCATATGAAACATATGGGTCCTTCTCCAGGTTTATCATTTATGATCTGAATTTGGTGAAGTGCAGCACCCAGTCCATCCCCTGATGCATCAATATACAATTTGAAAGGCAATTTAAAGTCTGGCATCAGTAAGAGTGGAGCAGTGGTCAAGACTTCTCTTAGAGACTCAAAATATTTGACTCTGTCAACAGTCATTTCAAATACTGTGTCTTTTTCACACAATTTATAAAGTGGTCTTGCTATGGATTCAAAGTCTTTAATGTGTTGCCTGTAATATCCTGCAAAAACTAAGAATGACTGAATTTCTTTCTTGTTCTGAGGCATGGGTTTTAGCAATACTCCTGCAAATTTGTTTTTGTCAATTCCAAGGGACAAACCAGATACAACATGTCCTAGTGCTTTAAGTTCTTTAAATCCAAAATGACATTTCTTCAAGGAGAGTTTCATGTTTACTGATTGAATTTTTGTCAAAACTCTGGACAATCTGTACATGTGCTCCTCCCAAGTTTTGGAACAGACAATAATGTCATCAATGTAAATGATTAATCATCCCTCTAAGAGTTCTTCAGGGAAGATTTCATTCATCATCCTTTAGAAGTGTGAAGGTGCATTTTTGATACCAAAGGGCATTCTCAAGTATTCATACACTCCACAATGAACAATAATTCTCAAGTATTTCCTTGCTCTTGGTGTCACCACATTTTGATGGAATCCTTTAAGGGCATTCATAGTGGTTATATACACTGCTTGAGATATTTGAGTAAGGGCAATTTGGATTTTTGGTATTGGGTATCTGTCTGGAACAGTGTAAGTGTTCAGAGCTCTAAAGTCCCCAACCATTCTGGATTTTCCATTATGCCATGCTACTATCACTGGTGTAGTTATTTCTACTTCTTCATTGTGGCCTACTTTTCTTATTACACCAAGGTCCAGAAGTTCTTTTATATGAATTTCTAGAGCTTCTCTTGACTTTGGACTTGCTGGATATGCAGGTCTTCTTAAGAGTGGTGGATAGGGTCTCTCATTGTTAAGAATGATGTCAACTTCATGACCAATAATTGGTCCTAGAGGTTCTTTTTATGAAGCAGATGCTCCTCTGTGGTCATACAAAAGGGAAGAAAGTTCATTTTCTTGTTTATCAGTCAGATGAAGGCTTATTTCAGCCTCATTTAACTGTTCAGACTTGAATTTCTCTAACTCTAAGTTGATTGGTGATACTTTTTTTACTTTAATTTGTCTTTTGAATGGTAGAAAGCCAAATTTTTGGCGCTTATTGTCTCCAATAGTAAAGTATCTGTCTTTGTTGTTATGCAAATCTCTCCCATACATGATTAAATAGTCATTTCCCAATATAAAATGGGTACTAGAGCAATTTTCCATAATAACAAATTCAATTGTGATTCTTAAATTCCCATTTATGTGTGGGAATATGACATTGGTCTCAAAAAATTCCTAATGCTTTCATTGGATTAATTGCACTATTGAGTTTTCTACCATCAATTGGTAACAATTGGTCTTCAAAATTTGGTACACAAGTCTTAAGAAAAGATTTTCCAACACAAGAGCAGAAGGCTCCTGGGTCAAGCAAAGGTTTGGTGGGCTTGTTGTCTATCACCACTTCTGTTATACAGGAGTTACCAGCTTTATAACCTTTCCCCCTGTTTGGTTTTGTTTTCATAAGTTGTGCATCTTGAACGTTTGATAAATCAAGTTGACCATTGCTCAATTGTGGCAAGTGGGAATAAGATTCCATGATGTCAAAAGTGGCATTGATATTTTCTATATCTTTTGAATATTCAGAAAATATTGATGACTTATCATCTGACTTGTATTCAATTATGTCATCTCTCTCAACATCAGGTTCCTTTTCAATATCAATTTCATTGATTTTCCCCTTCTTTGGACATGTATTGGCTAAATGGGTGGTGCTTTGGCAAATTTGGAACTTTCTGACTTTATCTGCGGATTTATACTTAGTATTATTAGAATTTTCTTTGGGGTTTTTGTCCACAGAATCTTTCCAAGGTGTATTAAACCTTGTTTTGAGATTCACCCTACTAGAACCAATTTTGGTTCTGGTGGTTACTTCTTCTAATATATTGATAATATCCTCTGCTGAAGATTGTTCAGTAGTCCTGCTTTTGATAGCATGCTCTAAGTCACCTCCACATTGTCTCAGAATTTTTCTATGGATCATCAATTCTGACATGTCTGGATATAATGATGTTAATCTGTCTTTTTGTTGGCAAAACCATGGTAAAGCTTTGTCTTTATCGGCATTAAATTTGGCAGATTCAAAGGCTGTTTCAACTTTAAATCTCCAAGCATCATTCACCCATTTGTTAATGATTTGGGTTTTCCACCAAGTCCAACTCTGGTGTCCATGTGCTTGTCTTATTTTGATGTACCATCTGTGAGCTGATTTGGTAAACAAGGTGTTAAATCTGGCTATTACCAATCTGTCTGGTAATTCAAAATCCTCTTGGATCATGTCAATACCTCTAATGAATTACATATGGTCATACTCTCCTTCACCACTGAAGTGAAGCCATTCTTTAAGTTTTGGAACTTCTTTCAAGAGTGCTTGGCCCATTGATGGTTCTAAGTTATGAAAAGAAGTAGAATATTCATTTTTTAACTGTGAATTTTCAATATCCAATACTTGTTGATTGGGAATTCTTGCATCTTCATTTTGATTCAGAGGTGTAGACATTCTTGGTAAAGTGTTTAGCAGTTGTTCAATATCATTCATTTTACTGTTGTTACACCTTTCTGAATTTTTTAATTCATGTTGCAAGTTTTGTATAGCGTTTATGACATTCTTTTTATGATCATCCTCTTTATATGTCATCTCATTCCATAATTCTGTTTGTTTAGTATTATCAGATATAACTTCATTTAACTTTATTGTTAATTTTGATATTTCCTCTCTTGAGGTATCAAAATGCTTTTTCAGGGCAACTATATTCGTCTTTACTTCAGCCAATGATTTTGAAATATCATCAAGAGCTTTTTTATTATCTTCTTTGATAGTGCTTATGGCTTTTTTTATTCTTGTTTCAATTATGTCATCAATATTGAATTTAGAATATTTGTCTGTTAATTCTTTAATAATGGCAGATTGTTCCTTTATTTTAATGCCAAAAGAATTATCATTATTGGAAGTTTTGATTGTTCTTAAAACTCTTTCAAAGCATTTAAGTGTATCATTTATTTGGCTCAGACTCAAGTTATTTGTTTTAAGATTGTCAAAAATGGATGTATTTTTATCAGAAAGGTGACTTTTTACGTCAGAAATAGCTTTATACAACTCTGGAATACAATCAAAAGTATCAGAAATCATTTTTGATATTTTAATCTGGCTTCCTCCTTCTTTTGTAATTCCATCATGGTTCTGGCCATCTGAAATACAGTTTCCATGGCATCCTGTTGATAATTTGGGATTCTGTAGCCCTGGCTGTAAGGTTTTGGGGCTAGTGCCTTCCCTTTGCCCTTGTTTGGAGTTTGTGGCTGCTTTTTCACATTGAAATTGCTGCTGCTGGCCACTGGGGCTGTTTTTGGCACTGGTTTGGGTGTTGGAGGGTTGTTTTTCCTCCATTCTGGTGTCAAAAGCATCATGTTTTTCTTCTCCATCAATGGATGCCATCCATTGAGAAATTTGCAAGTATTGGGAAGGCTCAGGAATTTTCTTACAGTTAGGTAAGAATTCATGCAATTCTTCCACAGGTCTGCAAGGATCTGGTACTCTTTGAACTGCAGTGTATTGTTGTATGCACTGTGGCTGGCTTTGTATATGTCCACTGAGGCTTGTTGTGGGGGTGTCAGCTCTTTTTGAAGGTAAAATGGTATTATCAGCTTCAGAATGCCCCATTTTAGTTGTTTGGAAGTCATCAACTGACCCTTTTCCTTCTGTACCTGATTGGCCTCTGCCATAATCACGTCTATTACCTTTCTGGGAGCTGCTTGAGGGGTTATAGCTGGCTCCTTACCTGGTTGAAGGCATAATTATGGTTAAAAAGGCTTAAAACAGTAATTTTATGTCAAAAACCTTACTATTGGCAAAATCTTTGGCTTTCTGAAGAGTATTACTTATTTCCAAGTTGACTAATTCAGAAGAAATTGGCTCTGGTTGAATATTCTAAGTCACAATGATAAAACTATTATCATCAGAATTAACAGTACTGGCAGGAATAATGCTGGTTACTGTTGAGGCTGTTTCAATGTTTTCTTGTCTTACCACATTGTCAGACACTAAAATTAATGAAAAAACCAATTAATTAAGTAACAAAAAGGATATTTCAAAAAAGAAACTAAAATATAAGCCTCACTCATAATATTAAAAAAATTATTTTTTTTATTGAGTTTTTGAATTATAAGTATTTTTTATATGTTTTTAAATTTTTCAATATAAGAAAAAAGATATAAAAAGAGTAAAAAAAATATGTCACAGGTAAAATATCACGGCTGGGCCCCCAAATGTAAGGTGTGGATATGAAACTTTGATTAAAAATCAAGTACTTTTCCTGTCCTCAAAACTTGTATGAGGTAAAAGTCAATTAAAAATAGTAAGAAATATTATTTTGAAGAGAAAACACGCCAATTTTATTGCTTATAGCTTTATTAGTATAAAACAATAATATTATAAAAATTTATTGTTTTACCAACAATAAAAATTTATCCAAAAAATACTCTACAAGAGATATTTTAAGGCTACAAAAGAAATTTCTTCAAGAGCAATTTCAATTGGAATTAATTGAGCAATGAACTGCAAGCAATTAATTAAAGAAAAGAGTCTATAAAAAGAATATGAAAGAGAAAACACACCCAAAAGTTACCAGAGTGAATTTGGAAACAAAGTGACAAAGCTAGCAGTGATGAAAGATGCATTAATTCACTTTTGGGGTGGCTCAGGGGTAAAAATGATTATAAGAGTTACAAACAATGATTATAATAATTTTTTCACATGGTTAAAAGATTCAAAAAGATTTAAAAAAGGTGGTAGTAATCTTTTATTGATTGGTTTAACAGTGTTTAAACTAATTAATAAAAGGAAAATATTCTAATATGAGGAGAAAAGTGGGGAAAAGAAGACATTCTTTTATAGCCATCAATTTTCTTACTCCAAGAGTAAAAGTTACTCTTGTCAGTCGTGAAAAACAGTCTGACAACAGAAAAGCCAATTATGGCATCAGTGAACCATGGCTTAGACAAAAAAAGGCCTGGTTTAAGCCATTTTTAGCCATTTTAGACCCTTAAATCAGCCATTACTATAGAAATATCTGGTCTAGAGCCTTCAAAACACGTTATAATGTGTGTAAGAGACTTAGAAACTAGTTAAAACTGTTTTTACTATGATTTTTTTATCTCAAGGGTAGTTTTACCCTCTTGGCAACAGCTAAAACTACCCCAGTTGGTATCAAAACCTCATCATCAATTGAGTCCACAGACCCTGTAACTCAATTCCAGGCCAAAAGTGATTAACTTTTGCCTTAATTTTGACACCACATGCCTGTCAGCAAGGATTTTGGGGGTCTAGCTCCCCCTTAGAGCTGGAGTTCCTTTTCTCCCCCAAATTTAATCTTTCCAATTTATTTTTCCTTTAATTCCTCATCATGTAAAATACTTATAATTTACATATGTAATTCAATTGAGTTGTACAGTTCAATACAGTAATAATTGATACCTCATATGTAAATCAAAGTTCACTTATGTAATACACATGCACATTTTGACATTTCAATTGAATTCAATTGAAAATACTTTAATTCCTCATAGCTTCTAAAATATACACAACACCTCAATTTTAACACAAATTTTGGTGATTAACACTACATTTGATGTGAATTGAATTAAAGCTTTGAGGATTTTCAATTTTCATACAGAAAATACTAAAAACTTAATTTAAGCTTATTTAGAGTTGAGTTACAAAATCTTTACCCAGAGGTGACCCCACCTGATTTTTTATGAGGAATCCAATGGTGAAATAATTTTTATATGTTTATTTATTGGATAAAAAGATATAATAATTTTTATTTAATTTTTTTCCAAATTTATTTATTTTTTTACAATTTTGTTAAAAATTCATTTTTACTTAATTTTTTCAAGTATAAATGTAATTTTACAATTTCAAAATTTAATGTAATCTTATTTTTAAATTGTAATTGAATTTTTCATTGTGAATATAATTTTATATTTATATTTTGATTTTCATTTTAATAATATAAATAATTTTATTTTATTCATATTTATATGTTACTTTCGTATTTGTGGTCTTTTGGGTATATGAAATTACCTCTAAGGCTCACAAGGACAAAATGAACAGGTAGAGGTCACTACACCTGTTATTATAACTTGGAATAATGGAAAATCAAGAATGGTAGGAGACTTCAGAGCCCTTAACACCTATACCATTCCAGACAGATATCCAATACCCAGAATCCATGAGACATTGACACAATTGTCACAAGCTCAGTTCATTACAGCCATGGATGCTTTAAAGGGTTTTCATCAAAATGTCTTAACAGACAATACCAAGAGACTACTGAGGATAATAGTCCACTGTGGGATTTTTGAATACTTAAGGATGCCATTTGGCATGAAAAATGCACCTTCCCATTATCAAAGGATGATTAATACCATATTTCCTGAAAAATTATCAGAAGGATGGTTAATTATCTATATTGATGATATCATAGTTTTCTCAGAAACTTGGGAAAATAAACTTACAAGACTAGAAAGGGTACTACAAAAAATAGTGCAAGTGAACATGAAAATTTCCTTGAAAAAGTGTCATTTTGCATATAGTGAACTAAAAGCGCTAGGACATGTTGTATCTGGACTTAGTCTAGGCATAGACAAGAACCGAGTAGCAGCAGTACTACTTAAGACAATGCTCCAAACCAAAAAAGAAATGCAATCATTTCTAGGATTTTCTGGTTACTATACACAGCATATAAAGGACTTTGAAAAAATTGCCAAATCCTTGTATAAACTATGTGATCAACAAACAGTCTATGAAATGACAGAAGAAAGAGTCAAAGAATATGAAGAATTGAAAAATTCCTTAACAAATTCCCCATTTCTTCTAATGCCAGATTGGAAACTACCCTTCAAACTGTACATTGATGCTTGTGGAGGAGGACTAGGTGCTGCACTACACCAGACACAAATTATCAATGATAAACCGGTGGAAGGACCAATTTGTTTTAATTCAAGACAGATAAAGCCAACAGAAGAAAGATATGGAGCAAGCCAAATGAAAATCCTCTGCTTAGTGTGGGGTTTAGAAAAATTGCATTATTCCTTGGATGGAAAAGTATTTGATGTGATTACAGACTGTAATGCTGTAAAATCTCTATTAAATATGAAAACTCCAAATAGACATATGCTGAGATGGCAAATTGCTATTCAAGGATATAGAGGAAATATGACTATTGTTCATAAATCTGGCAATATTCATAAAAATGCAGATGGTCTTAGCAGATGGGCTCTAGCAAATACCACTGACAATCCAGCATGGGTACCACAAGAAGAGCACCATATAGAAGGAATATGTGTTACAGACATTGGCACAGAATTCTTTAACAAAGCTAAAGAAAGCTATATGATAGACAAGAATTGGCATATCCTGAGCCAGCTTCTAATGAAAGACTGCAAAGATCCATCACTTTCATCAAAATTAGATGAAACATGGAAAAAGGCATATGATGAAGGAAGATTCCACCTCCTTGATGGCATCCTTTACCATAGAACAAAACACACATGTGTTATGGCCTTAACAGATAGAACCCTGATAAACACTATTTTACATGAATGTCATGATAGTGTTGCAGCTGGACATCTCTCAGAAGACAGAACACTAGAAAGGTTGAAAACCTGCTCTTGGTGGCCAAATTGGAAGAAAGAAGTTGCAGAATACTGCCAAACCTGTGACAGATGTCAAAAGCCAACAGAGCCACAGTAAAGAAATTTGGAATGATGATCCAAATACAGGAACCAAAATCCCCTTGGGAAATAGTTCATATGGATTGGGTAACAGCATTACCTCCAGGAGGAGACAGAAGCTACAATGCATGCCTAGTAGTAGTTGACAGTTAAATAAAAACTCCCATGTTCCTACCATGTCACAAAGATGACACAGCTATGGACACATCCATAATGATATGGAATAAAGTCATTAGCCACACGGGCTTATTCCAGAATATTATAAGTGACAGAGACCCAAAATTCACTTCAGCTGTATGGACAAATCTCCATAACTTGTTTGGGACAAAGTTATCATTCTCAACAGCTTACCATCCTCAAACTGATGGTTGAGCAGAAAGAATGATACAAACCTTGGAGGACATGATCAGAAGATTCTGTGCTTATGGACTAGAATTCAAAGGTTCTGATGGTTTTACCCATGATTGGTGTACACTAATACCAGCCCTTGAACTGGAATATAAAACATCAATCCATTCTTCTACTGGCAAAAAACCAGCAATGCTAGAAAAAGGTTGGAATCCAAGACTCCCTTATGATACCCTCAAAAAGGACTTAGTGGATATACATCCAACAGCAAGCAGTTTTAAGATAATGCTTGACAAAACAAGACACCATGCAAACAGATGTATGCAAGATTCTTTCAAATATGCAAAAGAAAGATGGGATAAAAGTCATAAACCACCTTAATTCAAAATAGGATACTTGGTCCTAGTATCAACCCTTAATTTCAATGACATAAAACGTCCAAAGAAATTGAAAGATTCCTTTACAGGACCATTTATGATAAAAGCACTGCATGGACCCAATGCTGTGCAATTGGAACTGACAGGTGAACTGATGAACAAACACCCAACTTTGCCTGTAAGTCTGATAAATCCTTACAGCTCAAGTGATAAGGAATTATTTCCACTAAGAAATAAACCCCCACTTGAAATTCCCCCCTTGGAAGAAGGAGAAGAAAAGAAAATTGTAAAAGTCCTGAAAGAAAGAAGGACAAGAAACAAAAAAGAAAGAGAATACCTTGTAAGGTATAGAAATTCAACTCAAGAAGATGAGTAGCTACTTGGGAAAGATATAACAAATGCTGATAAACTACTAAGAAGGTTCAGACATGAAAGAAAACCTAAAGAATAGAAAAGTTAAGCATTATTGAGCTTCAAGACCAACAAAAGTCTATTGAAGAGGTAGGACAGTGGATGATACCCTAATTAAACATATCAGATTGTGGTACAATGTTTTTTGGTGGTAGGGAATGTGAACCTTTGAGATATGACCACCTACCCAAAAAAAGGTCACAAGAAATATTTAAAATAATTATACCTTAAAACTACAAAAATGCCATAAATAGGCATAAAACTTGATTTAACTTAAACCCCAATTAATAAACATGTGAAAGAAATTACACCATTGGATTCCCCATGGTAAAATACACAAATAACATTTTTATGGCATATCTGTAAAGTCAATATTTAATGAGTTATAAGTAATAATACCTTATAAAAAATATAAATCCTTAATTATTCCAGATACCAATGGAACAGCATGTGGTATAAATGGTACCATTGGATTCACCATAAAAATCCACACATAAAACAATTAAGAATCTAAGTTCCAAAGCCAATACTTAAGGAGTTAAGCTGAATATATGCACTTTTTTGGTCAATGCATATATTCAAAGATTTTTGCTAATATCTTTTTAAATATACATGATAAATTGATGGGCCAAAAATAAAGTCACCACGTAATTACTGTAAGAATACAAAAATGAACTTTATTTCACAGTATTTAAACAAGGTTAAAACTTGTAATGGATTATTGATTAAAATCAATAGAGCTGTTGACCACTTTGTTGTGAAAGTGGTCCAAGCTTAAAAAAAGTAGACAGTTGGATTCTACTAGTTCATTCGTGAAGAATGATGTATTTTTTATTATAATATTCAACGTATAACCCCTTGAAATCATGGTTTGAAGTTTAAAATATTAAATTTCAACAGAAAAGATGAGTTACAAGAAAAATCATCAAAAATAGAGTTTTGATGATGTAATAAAACGCTCTTGGCAGCTCAATGAGGACATGCCAAAATATCAGAATCTACTTTCATAATAGCTGTAGCGTGTATAACTTAAAAGGTAATAATGATCAAAGCTTAAGCTTAAATTTGATCATTTAAGATCACTCACTGTAATCTTATTTTGAGCTTAACAGTCATATAAGTGATAAAACTGGTGAATACTATTAGAATATGATTAAAACTGATAAAATACACGAAGTTTAGGCTTCTTACAAGCCTATGATGTCATCAAACTTAGAGTTATAGTGATAACTCTAAATAATGGCCTAATTATGAGGTAAGATGGTTTGATCATGATGTAATCATCCCCAAACCTTAAAGCATTGATCAATTCTAGTAGAACACATCAGTACACGTCTACTAGAAGCCTTTTTGACTCTAGGAGGGATGTATTTACTATAAATAGAGCTCTTTTTACTGTGTTTTCCCTCAGATGCTTACAAAACATTAAATCATTAAATAAAAAGGTAATTTATTATTCTTTATATATAAAACCTTTATATTATTAAAAACGAAACATAAATCTTATTATAATCTTCAGCTTTGACGTGATTATTGCAATTATTTCATTGGTTTGTTTGAATTTCTCTTGAAAACCTCTATTCCATGTAAAATCAAGAAGAATTGTAATTTCTCTTAAATTTTACTGTAATTACAATCTAAATAAGTTATATTTACATTTTAAGACTTAAAACTATCCAAAATCATTCTATTAAGTATTAAAAGTAGGTTATTTCTCTTATTATAATAATTTTTCTCTATTATTACTTCAATAATTCTATAATTGATGTAAATAGTATTTATATTAATTTATAACTTTAATATTAGTAATATTATTGTTATTAATTGTTTTTTATTAATAAAAGACAATTTTTTACGCCTTTATTATTTGTTGGTAACAATAATAAAGTGCTTTTAAATATATTAATTATCTTATATTAATATATTTAATTATTATATTATTTTTTTTATATAATATAAATTATATTATTATATTTATTTAATAATATAATTATTTTACGCCATAATTATAATAATTATTTATTATTATAATTATTTTTATGTTATTTATTTCATTTATAAGGAAGCTCATAGTACAATAAGTAAAATATTAGTAATTTTTACTTATTGTTTCATAGTCAAACCTTACATTTGGGGTCCTGGCCGTGATATTTACTCTAAAAGACCTTTAAAAAGATTCTAATTGGGCTTATCCAATGATAAATTATATTTATAATCATAAAATTATATAATAATTTTATAATTATTGATTTTAAAAGCTATTGAGGCATTTGGAAAGCAATTGTACTGTCTCACACGTGGTTTTTCACATCCTTAGACTTGCAAAAACTTTCTTTGAGTGACTCTAGTAATTAAAAAACATATTTTATAAATTAAAAATAATTTTATATTATAAATTAAAAAAAGAATCATATTCATTTTTATTTTATTCTTTAAAAATAAAAACATAAAAAATATTAAAAATATTAAAAACCAATAAAAAAGTTATTTTATTCATTTTAATTTAATTTCTTTAATTATTTTCATTTTTTTAATAAAAAAAAGATATAAAAGCAATTTTTACGTGGAAAATTGCCATATCTTATCAAAAGATAACACTTTTATATAAAAGACTTATATTTATTTGTCTTTTTTAGTGTTTGAAGACAAAGGTAATGTATTTGGTAATGAAATAATTATGACAATATTTTCATCCATTTTTTCTTTGCTTAAAATATTTTTAAACCTTTTAAAAATGTTTCATACTCTAAATAAGCCTACTTTTTCTGTTGTTCTCCAATATTAAGCATTATCATTAAGTACATTCAATAAATTTTTAATACAATATTCCATATAAATTATTAAATCATTCTTGAGAATTTTTATGTTTCAAATGAATCAGAAAGATTTTAAATCAAGAAATATCACTATTCTTAATGGTGTCATAGCTACAATTTCTGGAATATGTCACAGGGGCTCTTATGGAAGCAAGAGTGGCCTGGCACTCAGGAATCAAGAACTCACTTGGAGGGCTCCAAAAGATTAAAGAAATAAGAAGAATATTCTTCTTTAAGGAAGAATAAAAGTAAATACAAGTATGCCAAAAGATAAAGAGAAAAGGAAGCCAATGGCCAAGATGATAAGAAGGCCAAAAGCCAAAGAGCCAACCAAATGAATCCTCAATTCACTGTTTCAACCTGCCAGAAAAAACAATTGAATTAGTAAAAGGATATGACCACCAATATCCACTGACAGGCAAAGAAGAAAAGGTGCAAATGACTGAATTAATATTATAAGTATTTACTTTAATAAATGAAAAGTAAATAAGGATAAAAATAAATCCAATATATTAATTAACTGGGGAAAAAGTCCCAGGTGATGAAAGGTGGCCAGTATATGTGAAAAGCTGAAAGTCTGATCCTGGAAGGTGAGTCACCCGGCTGTATTTTCTGAATTGGTTCAATACAGCTCTGGCAATCTTTAGGATTGAACTGCGGGACTGAATTTCCCCAGTGGAATATGAATTGGCCCAAATGGGCCAAGTCCATACAGGATGCTTGATTACTACCTGTATGGACCAATTGAGTTGTCCAAGGAATGCTGAGTACTTGATGCCTTGAAATTGAATTAAATGATTTATAACCTCTGAGAATTTCCCTTAGAATAGTCTTGATGAGAATTGACAACCCAACTCCTGCAGGGCCAGGTGGTTGGGGTCTTCAAATTGTCTTCTGGTAGCCTCCAGGGAATTGCCAGATTGAGTATCTGAGGAATCCTCCTTCAAAATTGGTGATGGATTGGGGGCTTGATTTGCAATCACCTAATTTGGTCCTGAAAATTTCACATTGGATTGCTGAGAAAAAATGGTGCATAATGGCATATTATACCATATATGCACCACTCCTTGATCCTTGAGTATGGGGTGTGTTGAGGAAGGAAAAGTCTTCCCCTGAACTTGGGGGGAATCTTTTCTTGGAGCTGAGCTGGTGGCCTCTGGTGGTTGCCAGAGGCCATGGACTTAATTATGGCCATTTTGTGGTTCTTTGCCAATTTTGGCTCCTGAGGTGGTTTTGGCCATTTCTGAGTTGGTTGGGTTTTGGGGCCAAAGCTGGCTCAGGTGGACCCACTTGTGGCTTGGAATGCACCTGGCATTGGGGGCTGGTGAACTGCCCCCTTGGCCCCTTTTTTCTTCATTGGATCTGGGCCAAAAGGGGCATCATGTTCCCATGGACCATGGGCTGTAGAGGCCGTAGGGGGCGTAAATGGCCCAAAAAGGCCATTTAGGCCAAAATCCCCCTAATATAAATGGTTGGGCCAAGGGCGATGGTGGTGGCTAGAGGGGCCATAGGCCCCTGGAAGACTGAAATGACCCCCCAGGCCCAAAAACAAGGATAATGACCTGGGGGTTGGTGAGGTGAAGAATTGGCCAATAAGGCCAATGAAGGCAGGATATGGCCTGAGGCCATGAATGGAAAGTGGAAGGGTCTTATGGCCAAGAGGACATAGAGCACCAAGAGGGTAAAATTGGCAATAAATATATTATATGGCCAATTGACCATAACTTGGGTTCAGGTTAGAATTGCCACAAAACCCATTGAGGGGGGTTATTATTGGTGGTTGTGACAGAATAATGTCTTTTTACCTGCCTTAGATTCTTTAAAATGGACAAATGATCATTCAAATAACTCCTTTATATCTTTTGAAGGTCTTTTTTAGAATATAATTAAGTGTTTTCTCAAATTATGACAGTTTCTCCTCTATATTATGTAGCTTTATTTAAGAATTTATAATAATTTCCATTGAAAAAGCTAATTATTGTTTAAATTAGCTCCATATTGTCTAAAAATGGAATTTATCTTGGTAGATAGTTACTTCTTACTGAGATAATTACTACTATTATGCAAAAATTGAAAAAAGTAAGGAACCAATTATTTATTCCATATTTCATGAGAGAAGTAATAGTACTCTTGATTATTAGTAATATTATCAAGAATTCAATAGACAATTATTTAATTCTCTCATTAAATATCAAGAAGCTTCAGAAGAACAACATTATTTCAGTTATCAAATATGTTCATTAAAAAGAAATACATCAAGCACAAGCAACAGATTATTATTATTAAAGCATGGTTCTATATTTTTTGTTATAATTTTTATAAATTAAATCTGTGCTGATATGAGAATTTATAACAATTACTTTGAGTATTCAGTTTTCTTTGTGGACGTAGCAATGAAAACTTTAAGTAAATATAGAGCCACATTCAATTTATTGGAATAAAGACATGTAATATTCCTAATCATTAAGAATTTCTGTGGACATATATTTCATGTGAAGTCATGGGAGTAGCATTCCCCCAAATAATCTCTTATTTTCACCATACCATTCATTTTCAAAGGTCTTTCAGCTTCATTTCAAACTTGATTACCATTAAAATATTCAGTAAAACAATTGGTAACCTAGTTTTAACTTACTTTAACTCCTTTAAAAAAATTAACAAAAACAATTCAAAGTAGTTTTTTTAAGTCTTCTCATTATTTAAACCCTTGAACCAGAGCAAAAGTGAAATGAATAAAATTTATTAAATATTAACTCTGAAAACAAATTCATATATTCACTAATATTTTTTTTAAGTACTTTTTTCTCATAATTATTGCTTTCATTATTCTACTCAATTGGTTTCAAAATAATTATTTTTTATAGAAATTTTGTTTTGTTGTTAAATACCTCTTATGGATTTGTTTTGATAATTTTTTATTTTTGGAAACCAAAAAAAATATTTATACATTGTTTTTTTTATAATATTGAATTCAATAAAATTTTTTTTTCAAATATTACAATTTCAAAAATCCCAGAATTTGTAGTAGTGATTTATCTCATATTTCAAATGAGTATTCATTATACAAAGGATAAGTTATTTTTAATTCAAACTCCATACAAAATCCTTAAATGATTGGTTAAATGTTGAGTTAGAAAATTAATATAAGTCTCTCAATGGTTGTAAAATTTTGAATTCATCTTGCTTCTTGAGTTTCTATGTTTCAGCACCATGTCAACACTATTGTTGATGATATAATGAAATGCAAAGCCAAGCATCTAAGTAGATCCTCAAGATACTGATATAAAATTAAAATTTAAATTCATCCCCAAATTAACACTTTTGAAGGGCTAATGATATTCTCTTGCTTTAAATAATCACAAAGATATCCAGGCTCACTTCTGATAGTTTTGTAATTTTTATGGAAAGTGAAAGCTGTCAGCCTGTGGGTCAAAACCAGAGCACAAGCATGACAGCCAAATACCATAAACCAACAGTGGAGCAAAATACCACCAAAACATGGAACTGAGCCAAACCAGCTTAAAAGGTATCAAAAGAAAGGGGAAACTCACCTGTTCCCAAATATACAAGTCCCATTATCATAGGACAAAGAATAAGAAATTCATTCCTTCTCAAAGAAGCTGCTGAGCATAAACCTTAATTTTCACCTCCCATCTGAAATGCACAAAAGGAGGCTTAACCCAATCAAATGGATATTCAAATTGAAGCTCCAAGTCAGGGATATCCAATGGTAGTAGGACAACTGCGCTAGCACCAAAACTACATAAGCTATAGCAAAAATGAGGTCAAATAAGGGTGAATAGAATATTCACCTCCCATCTAACTTCTACAGTTTTAGTGTGAGATACCTAAAATGGGATCATTTTGGAAAGCATGCAACAAGGGCTATCTGATGGTGCCATCCATTCCCCCATATCTCATCAATAAAAAAAGTTATGGAGAAAACAAGTTCCATACATATTTTGAGAAAATCATATATATGGATAACAAAAATTGAACATGACACAACTTTGCCATCTTTAATTTTACCCATACCAAATGAGGTATCATTGTGAAGATCCTATCCAGGGCTACACAATGAACCAAGATTGAGCTCAATATCTCAAAAACTGATAAAGTTATAGCAGCTTTAAGGTTAAAATCCCACAGTTTGGCCAATACACCTTTACTGTGGGATACTATCCCATAGCTATGATCATGAGGTGTAAAATAGACAAAGAAGCTTGTTTATACTTCAATACCTTATATTTCATTCAATACTGGGGTCCCATACAGGTTCTGTACAGCTTTCTATGTGTCATACACATCAGAAGAGGGCTGTGCGGTCCCCAGATGAAACTTTTAACCCTTTATTTGGGAAAACTGCCCCAATGTGGCTTTGAAACCACATATGTGCCTGATACAGAGCATACAGGCCTTGTGAAAACCACAAGCCAGTACTCTGAGGGAAAAATCTTCACTTCCTCTATGTGAATGGTCTAGAGGACCTTTTCACCTCATTTCAGGATGAATGGAGGCCTTTTCTCTGCCAGAAAAGGAATTCCTATCCTGCTCTTAAGTTCCTACATAGTACAACTGTCCAAAACAGTTATACTGTTGGAAAATAACCAGGTATACCTTAATTAGTGTATTGTAGCTCTTATTATAGTAACCCAACTGGTAAGACTGGACCCAGGGCTTTCAACAGTGCTCACCACCACTATTCCTCATAGTAAAGCCCTTACATTATCTATTATAAATCCTTTAAGATTAAATATCCATGTCACATTCAGATTTAAAGTTGTATATACATTTATTTACCACTTCATCAGAGACTCAGCCTGACAGAAGCATTGAATTATTTCTATGCTATAATGAGTTCAGGAGAATACTCATATTTTGAGTATCCTTAAGCTTCAGAAATAATTGTAAGCTGAAGGTCTTATTTTAAATTGGGAATTTCTGGATGAGAGTTGAATTTTTTATATATCATTATTTATCCTTCAAGTGAAAATACATTTAATCTTTTGTTTTGACCTTATTTTGATGCTTATTATTGGATAGGTTTCCTTTATAACCTCAAAATATTATTCTAGATTATCTGTTTCTGACTAAAAGTAAAGATTTTATATGGGGGTAAAAATTAAGGGTCATTCACAGCTCAATTTTTGAGTTTCAATCAATTATTCAATTATTATCTAAAAAAAATAAGCCTGATAAATTTTCAAAATTGAAAGTTTCTAATTTTTATGGATACCCATTGTTTCATTTTGAATAACTTGACTCTTATGGGTATGTCCTATTTTCCTCAGTGTTTATGCTATATAAGCTTCATGCTTGAGCATTTGAGTTGAGTTACAGGTTGAAAAAATGAACTGGATATTTTAAAAAGTTGTAATCCTAAGAAACACAACTATATTTTGAGATATATAGCTAAATATATTCTATGAGCTCCTTGGGACCTTCAAAAACATCAAAACCATGCAAATTGGACATATTCAAAAGATACTGTTGGATTAAAACAGAAGAATTTCAGAGAATGGTGAATAAAAACTTTGAGAATAAAACATGCTAAGCTTCTACTCATATTCTACTATCTGATGTTTTATTAGCTATTAAGTTTTAATTTCATAAAAGACATATTTAGTAGAGCACAATACCAAATCTATTGAGTTAATTGGTGCAAGAGCTGATGAGCTTGGACAAAAGCAGTGAGAATTGGCCTTTCTTCCTACAGGGATTTTGGATTATTAGCAATGGGGATATAGAGGATATATACCCACATGGGACGTAGTTCTATGAATCCCAACAAACTTGCATATCGAAAAAATGAGGGTGCCCAAAGATGAAAAAAATTTTGCAAAATAAAAAGAATTATACTGAAAATATTTATGATTGAATCTTATTTAATAATCAATTAATATCAATACTAGACAAAAACATAATTACGGAAAAGTCGTGATTATCTTGAAACTTTGCAAAATTTAAAGAATAATTACTATCGCACAAACTTTTTGGATTTGAATTTGTTTTGCACTTGCTCAATCGTCCAAAGAAGCTTATTAATCGAGAAATCTCTGATATGTATAAAAAAAGCTAGAAATGCGAAGGAAATTGGTCTTTATCTTGCCACAAGCAAACAGAACATCACCATTTATTCCCCCCATTTTATTCCAACCAAAAGATACCTCAAGCAAAGAATATTAATTTCAAGCAGCTTGATCCGCTCATTCAAACCTTAGGAACTTGTGGTATAACACCACGCCAACTCATCTGTTTCTTACCATCTTTGTCATTTGTAGTTTGTGTTGATTTGCAGTCGCGAACCAATCAATAACAAATGAGTTTTGCTCCTCTGTGAGTAAATTTGGAGCTCTATTTAAAAAGGTTCTCCATAGCGCTTTACAGGTTCCTGCCTGTTCACCGCCCGCCAGAAGCATTTCGGCCATAAATCGAGAAGAGAGGCCCCTGTGGAAAAAGTCCCAGACATCTTTGCGTTCTACCATGAGAAACTTCACCTCAGCAGGGCGGTCTTTATGTGCGAGTATCGTTGCGTGAAGCCTCCTTTCATCCTTTTGTTCAAATTCGAAATTCAAAAGCTTTTCAATTCTGGTTTCGTATTTTTCTTTGGAGTTCTTCATTAAAAAGGCGCGCTCCGGAGAGATAAACCAAGGCAAAAGATTTGACAACTTCCTTGTGTATATTCCCTGTATAAAGTTGAGTAGTTCCGAGACTTTGTCTTTTGCAAACTTAAATTCAGGAGCACCAAAAGAAAGACTTTTTCCAATCGAAAGAACCTCCCATAGATTGAGCCCATTACCTCTGTATTGTTCCATGTAGTCCGTTTGCCTCCACCAAGCTGTAAGTTTTGAGCTTTGATGAAGGTATAGAAACGTTTCAATTCTTGCTTCCGCCTCTGTCGGACCCATCACTTTGTCCAACATGGATTTTATTATGACTTTATTCTTTCTCAATCTCGTCGCAAAAGCTATGCTTTCGTTGAAAGGTGTGTCCTGTTTTGTTAAATCGGGAAATCTTGTGAAAAGTTGGAACCTTGCTTCGATCTCCTCCACATCACTCTCCGGGAGCCACTTCGTTTCGACCAAGAAACTCTTGATGTTTTTCCAATTTTCAACTATTGTATGATGAAGTATTTGTCGAGAAAGTGTATATAGCCTTCTGTGGTACTCATTGATATCGTTAAAATCATTTTGGATTTCTCGAAGCTTTGTCATCAAGCCTTTTTGATCCGAATACCAGCGTCGTTGTAGCTTTTTGAAAAGTTTCTGATCGAGGTCGTCTAATGTGAGATGCTGAGTTTCATCCTTCACTTTTAAATGCTCTCGAAGTCTCTGACTCAGTTCAGCCTCAAAAGAATTATTTATTTCTGATTTACCACTCCAATCTTATTCAGCTCAACAATATCTAAGTCAAGATAAAAATTGGACGACTAACCCGACTGGAAATGCGTTTGCGATTTTTGTAGCCCTATATGAATTTTATCACTGTTGGCTGCTTTTTTCCATGGTGAAAATGCTTCCGAAAATATCTCATCTTCCATGTTCCTCCACTTGATCTCGAGGACCGATTCGGCCTTTTTTCTTAGAGTTCCAGAAACAGCTTTTGGATTGACAGGTGATCCGTAAAGTTGACTCTCCCACAAATCAGGCTTCTGCAAGAGGTTTTATTTTTGGAAACAGCCGTTCGGTCAGAAAAGTATAAGATCCTGAAAGCTAAAACACTAATAAGTCATTTCCATGAAGCTCAACTATGCTGTTTTTTGAAGGAAGAACAAAAGCTGGTTCCGGTAAAGGCGCTTCTATGTTGTGTTTCCGATTGACCGGTGAATTGTGATGACTGAAAGTTGAACAGTTAATGGATCACTTATTTTTCCTACTACCCAGTGACTTATTCAAACTTGATCATAGAATTATATCTTACACATTGTTAAAAGGTTCCACTAGGCTTGCGGAAGTTTCGCTTCGTTGAAACACCCAAAAACTCAAGTTAGCATCAGAAAACGGCTAACTTGTTTTCAAGAGCCGAAAGAACGAACACATTCAGATCCGAGATCTCAAAAGCTGATTGAAATTCCTTAGAAGTGGCATGCTTGTTGCGGCTGAATGCGGGCTTGTTATCTTGATGTTGCAAAGTTGTTTCGGTGCCTTCATTATTTGACTTTTCCTTGCCCCTTTTTTTCTGTGTTTTTTGGCCTGCCTCTACAGTGACTTTATCTTGGTGACCTGGCCTTCTAGTTGGATTCGCGTCAGAATGAGGATATTTCTTTTCAGTATTTAGATGGCTTTCTTACTTTTCAATTCCAATTTGCTTCGATAAATAATTGGAAGCCAACACGTTAAATGGAGCCTTTGACGAATTGCTAACAAACAATATAAGTTTAAATAGCGTTAAAAGTTGAATTCCATCTTGAAGCTGGGAAAACTCACTCCGTTGATTGCGGCTTAGACATATCTTTATACTCATCTGAACCGAGTTCAGATGATTCTTGTGTGTTAATATTCCTTTCGATGTCCGACGGCCCCTTACTATTTTGTCTCTCAAGATTTTTCAAGCTGGAAGAGAGGACTGTTCCTTTATTTTCATCTACGTTCTTATTCTGTTTGGGGAATAAAGACCTTGGGGTGTTTTCAGGGCTTAAAATTTTCACTTCCTGAGGTTTGGATTGGAAATTAATCCTCATTTTCTCAAGCTTAGATTTGGAAAGCATCTCATTCCGATCTAAACCAAATGGGGAATCAATTAAAATTTTACGAACACCATCTTGGTGGGGTTTTTGAGTTTTACTGGATTGTGGTTTGCAGAGCAAACCTTTTGTTTTTTGTTTTTTTTCAACCACGATCCAGGGGTCCTCCTTTGGAGAAACATAATTTTCATTTGATTGGAGAACCAAAGGTTTCCGTTGATCTAATTGGTTATCCAGCCTTTTCGGGGTGTTTTCTTTACTGACTACCCTCTGATCGAATGAGTATACATTGCCAACAGTTTGTTGTTTTTTGGAGAGGAACTTTTCATCGGGGTTCATCAAACCATTTTGGTGACGGGATCCCATGCCTTTATCTTCTTCGACTGCTCCTTCTTTTAATAACTTATCTTTCCAGCTCATTTCACGGTCTAACTCTGGTTTGGGATCATTATCAGATTGTGTTTCTGATGCAGATTTCAAAGCTGAATTCCTCGTTTCACCCTCCTCGTGGCGAACATTCACGGCTGATTTATCATGTATAATGTTTATCTCTGGTTTTAATTGGTTTGGTTCAACTTCCTGAATCTTATTACTCACTCCCCCTGTTGCCATTGGCGGTACTTGTGCAAGATTCTTTCGTGAACCCTGGCCTACGTTATTTTGAGTCGTTAACTTATCAATCCCAGAATCAGCCCTGAGGGAAAAATATTTGAAAAAGTCGAAGAGACCAATTCAGCAATGCGATTGCAACTAAAGCCAAAAAAGTTATGACTGGATTTTTGATTGGAGAAACCCAAAAATATTTATAGAGGCTCTATCAGGTATACAAAAATACCGGTGATACTCAAAATTCGAGAATTATACCATAAAAGTACGCGTACATATGAGTTTTTAAAGCCTTTTCACTAGGTTTTGGTGAATTTGACAAGTGGGAAACCTTCTCGGCTTTCTCCCTTTCATTCCGCTTTGGAACGGTTATGAGTCATGAAGTATTTATATCAGTTTTGTGAGAACGTGAAGGTGAAGGTGATATTTTATTGTGAGTGAAATTCTCCTTACTGTTGAGGTAGTCTCCAATTGAGGTGAAGAAATTTCCTTTGGGCTCTTGGGTTTCCATACCTTCTGTGGGGTTAAGGCGACCGCTGGTTTTATTTCTTCGATTTCTCCCTTAGAGCATGATGCCTGGCTGGATTGTTTCACATGATCTACTTGATTGGAAGCTATTCCGCTTTCTCTTCCTCGTCCTTGGTACATATGGACAGGTGGGTATTGTTGAACTTGCGGTTTATAATGATCGAAAATTGCGACCGGTTCATAAGTTACGAAGGGAGCCCAAACCGGTGCATAGGTAACGCGAGGAACCAGGCCATATTGATAAATAGGTTCCCAAAGCCTTTTGGGAGTATCGGCAGGGCCTATGAAGTTGCTTGTTTGGGATGCAGACAAATGGCCAGAACTTGAGCCTATAGTCTGATGAGGGTAGTTAGAAGACTTCGGCCCTATTTTAGAGTCTCTTGATTGCTCAATAGCTTCTTCCCCTAGTAACTTTGACTTAACAGGCGCTCCTGGTTGCAAAGGGGCCTTCAGTATGGCATCGCTGTCAGAAGTGCCTTCTTTTACGCAAGATTCTGAAATTTGGACCTCTTTGAGCTTTTGATTTGATTTAACTTCGTTGGGCGTAGCAGGCCTACTTGAAGTCAGCAGAGCAGGTTTGGCCTCAAGTTTCGAGGTCTGGCTTCCTGTTTCTCCCAGCTCAGCTGCTGACTCAAGATGTGAAAGGATGTCAACCTCTGGTAGTGAGTTGTTGACGCCATTTAAAAAACCTAACAAAATTACGACCCAAATAGTGCGCAACATGAACATAAAATATATGTTATGTAGAAGAAATCCTTGAACGTTTTCGGAGACCAAAAGTTATCTTGGAGTAAATTCTAACTGAACCACCACGTTTACCTTCAGCTTTGCAAAAAGAGAAGTCTAGTATTAAACCCAACTTGAAACATGGGCCTTTAACCTTGCTACACCTCTCGAGAAAGCGTTTTGTTTTTCACTCAATAACGGCCTCTACCTTTAAAAAGCTTAGTCACAAGAGCAGCAAATAACTAGAATCTATCAAGGAACGCTTTAATGTATACTATAACTAAGACTTTTATGACTTGTTACAACATCACATGGGTAGATAGGTCCAAAGCCTTAATTCTTTTGAAGGAATTTTATAGAAAAGAAAATATCAAATTAATTAATATTTTGATGATGAATGGTAAGAACTTGAGGTTATATATTGAAATATCCGAATTTATTTTGAGTAGTGCACAATACAAATTTTGAAATTAATCAAGATAATCTTAGACTATTTACAACATGTGTTGTTAATTTTATTGTTATAGATTCACGTTAGCTATTTTTTGGAATAATGCTTGATACAAATTTCAGATTGATTTATGAAGAAACTTTTGGAATATATTCAAAATAAACGAGGCCTTTCTTTTGTAAGAAGGTAGTCCCTTGCACAGCCAGGGCATCACAGACAGGCTTTGGGGTAAGAGCATTGAAAGGGGGGCATAAGAGGGGAGTGGCGGTTTTGGGTAAAGATAACTGATAAAAGGGTTCTTTGGCGCGGAAAAAATGGCCAGCAGAAAAACTCGTGTGGCATTCATAACCAAGGGTGGAATTCTTGTAACATGGAAAGTATTGGTTGGTCTTGGCGGAAGGGGCCATTTTGATCCGAAACCACAAAAAATTTCAATGATAGCTCAATCTATTACATTTAAGAGAAAAAAAAAGGTCTACTATACAAGCCTATATAGAAAACTTCGGAAGGAGATATTGATATTGGTTGTTGGTTGATGTAGGACTCGCACATCATTGTTGAATTTTTTTCAAAGATTTCAATTATTCCGTCAGGATAGAGTTACTCAAAACATCGCTACGAAATGAATGATGCTCCACCAAAAACGCCACGTCCTCTAGGTGTGAGTAATATCATGTGACGTTCAGGTGATGTTCAGCTGCATGGAAACGCAATTTAATGGAAGGACTTCATTTCGTCACGTCTTTAAAGAGGATGTTGAAGACAAGTCTTAGGAATTTATTAACGTCATGTAGATTTGGATTGGGCCAAAAGTTGTAAGCCTGAATACTGGCCCATATCTCACCTTATACCAAACGAAAAACATTGAGAAATATTCAAATTCAGAAAAAATCCTTTTGATAGAAAATTCAAAGATGTCAAAGAATTAATTTTGTAAAAAAAAAAACAAAGTATAAATATGAATTTTGAATGCAATTTTTCTGTGAGATAATCATCTTTTGTGTTTGAGAAAGTTAAATGAGAAATCGTATTTTTTCCATATATATTTAAATTATCAATTCGAAAAAAAAATAAAAAGAAACAAAACGGCTAAGCTTATTTTGTGATGAAACTTAACTAAAAACTATAGAATTTTCAATTATAGCTTAATATTAAAAATTTAACATAAGCAAGTTAACCTGAAGGTCATCTTAGCAGGAAATTTGGAACTAAAAGTTTGTACAAAAAAAACAAGATTTGATTCCCAATCAAATTTCACAAATAGGTATGTCATTCTTTTAACACATCTGCAGGCCTTGAGCTTACTGAGCCATTTTGAGCTATTCTTTATTGATAAAAATAAAATCTATTTTATTCTTCAGATTATAAAGTTTATTTCACTCATGATTAAAAATCAAACTTGTTATAAAATTCATTTTACAATTTCATAAACAAATTTTTGAGATGAAACCCTAAATTTTTATATAATTTATTATCTTCAATTAAGATTAGTCAGAAAATTAAAATGAAATTGATAAAATATTTATTTAAGTTTTTAATTTAAAACTTTTCAGAAAGAATTATATAATTTTCTTGTCCTCAAAACTTATTTGAAGTGAAATAATGGAAAGAAATTTATGTAATGATTTTTTTTTTGAACAGAAAATATTAAAAAAAAATTGTTTTTCATGACTTTATTGGTAAAACAGACAATATTTCAAACATTGATTGCTTGAAAAACAATGCAAATCACTCCAAAAATCCTTTATAAGAGATATTTAAAGAAAAACCTTTCTGAAAGGAAAATTATGTTGAATTAATTTATCAAAGGATATAAAATATTAATTGGAGGAATACCTGCTTAAAATTAAATTTAAAGAAGAAAATTCTCAATGGATGACCATTAAAAGAAAGCTTACAATGATGAAATTCACTTTGATTGACTTATGGTTTTGTTCAAGAGCTCAAAAGAGTATAATGATTACAAAATAAATGAGTATAATAGCAACAAGAGAGAATTCTGAGGCTATTTTAATGAAATTAAAAGGCTCAAAATGGTATGAAAAAGGTGGTTTGGAGGTTTGAAATATTGAAGAAAAGGTAAATTAAACTAACTTTGAAACTGGAAGATCTTTACACTTGGGGAACAATTGGTGGAAAAGAGACATTTCTTTATGTTCAATCGCTCTTCAATCAGAATTAAAACTTTTTTTGAACCTTCATGAGCTTCTAAAAGATCACTTAGATTAAGTGTTGGCATAATATTCCCTCTTTTAGCTCAGAATCAGCTGGATTTCAGCCATTTTTTGCTAACTTCCACCCAAAACCAAGTTTTGACATCAAGGCTGTAGGCGTTTTGGGCTTCATACAGAGGAGAATAAGATTGAAAAGTAATTTACCTGTCATCAAGACTTGTATAACATATTAATTGAGTAAAATTAGTAATTTCAAGAGTTCTATAGGAAAAAACATCATTTACTGTTTTTGAATTTATTAGCAGAGAAGCATAATATAATTAAGATTTATTGTTTTACTGATTATATAGATTTTTCATAAAAAATCTACAAGAGATATTCATGGCTACAAAAGAAATTTATTTAAGATTGATTGCAATTAGGAACTAATTTAGCAAAGGAATACAGGAAAAAAATATGACAAATAAGTCCCTCAAATTATTATTGAAGTGAAAAATTACCTGAAAGTAACAAGACTCAATCTGGCCTGCAAGTGAAAAATCTAACTAATAAAAGATTCTTATTTAATTTTTGGATTGGTTCAAGAGAAAAATTAAATATAATAATGACATAAAATGTGAGCCTTAGAGGTATTTTTGTATACCCAAAAGACCACAAATAACAAAATAAGATATAAATAAAATAAATTTATTCATCTTATAAAGATAAAAATTGAAATATAAATACAAATTTATATTCAAAAATCAAAATTTAATTATAATTTAAAAATAAAATTACAATAAAATTTAAAATTATGAAATAATATTTTTACTTGTAAAAATTAAGTAAAAATGAATTTCTAATAAAAATTGTGAACTTAAAATATTTCGGGTAAAAAGTTACATAAAATATATTATGAATTTTTATCCAATAGATAAATTTAAGAAAATAACTTCACCATTGGATTCCTCATAAAATTTAAGGTGGGGTCACCTCTGGGTAAAATTTCTGTAACTCAACTCTAAATAAGCTTAAATTAAGTTTTTAGTATTTTCTGTACAAAAATTGAAAATAATCAAAACCTTAATTTAATTTACACCACATGTGGTGTTAACCATCAATTTTTGTGTTAAAATCAAGGGGCTGTGTGTAGTTTAGAAGTTATGTGTAAGGTTTGACTATGAAACAATAAGTAAAAATTACTAATATTTTACTTATTGTACTATGAATGTCCTTATGAATGAAATAAATAAGATAAAAAATAATTATAATAATAAATAATTATTATAATTATGGCGTAAAATTAATTATATTATTAATAAAATATAATATAATAAAATAAATATATTAATATAAAATAATTAATATATTTAAAAGCACTTTATTATTGTCACAAACAAATGATAAAGGCATAAAAAATTTTTTTTTATTAATAAAAAACAATTAATAACAATAATATTACCAATATTAAAGTTATAAATTAATATAAATACTATTTATATTAATTAAAGAATTATTAAAATAATAATAAAGAGAAAATTATTATAATAAGAGAAAATAACCTACTTTTAACACTTAATATAATAATTTTGAAATATTTTACGCCAAAAAATATAAATACAGCCTTTTCAAATTGTATTTACAATAAAAATAAAGAAAAATTACTAATATTCTTGATTTTTACGTGGAAATGAGTTTTTAGAGAGATTTTTAGCAAAAACAATTAAATAAATGATTTAATCACGTCAAAATAGATGATTATAACAAGGTGGTCTTTGGTCTTTAATATTATAATAGTTTTATATATAAAGAATAAAGAAATTACCTTTGATTTAATTGATTTAATGTTTTTGATGCGTCTGAGGGGAAAACAGAGTAAAAAGAGCTCTATTTATAGTAAATACCTCCCTCCTAGAGTCCAACAGGCTTCTAGTAGACATGTACTGATCATATCCACTGGAATTGATCAATATTTTAAGGTTTGGAGATGATTACATCATGATCAAACCATATTGCATCATTATTACACCATTATTTAGAGTTATCACTATAACTCTAAAGTTGATGACATCAGAGGCTTGGCAGAACCCCAAATTTCGTGTATTTTATTAGTTTTAATCATAAACTAATATTATTCACCAATTTTATCACTCATATGACTGTTAAACTTAATTTAAGGTTACAGTAGGTGATCATAACTGCTCAATTTAAGCTCAAACTTTGATCTTTAATAACTTTTAAGTTTTACATGCTACAGCAATTCAGAGAGTGAATTCTGATAGCCTGAAATAACCTTATTATGCTTCCAAGAGCTTTTCATTACATCATCAAAACTCTAATTTTGATGATTTTTCTTGTAACTCATCTTTTCTGTCTAAATTCAATATTTTAAACTTCAAATCATGATTTCAGGGGGTTCTAACCTGAATTTAATAATAAAAATTACATCATTCTTCACGAATGAGCTAGTAGAATCCAACTGTATTCTTTATTTTAAGTTTGGACCACTTTCACAACAAAGTGGTCAACAGCTCTGTTGATTTTTATCAATATTTCATCATAGGTTTTAACCTTGTTTATAAATTGTAAAATAAAGCTCATATCTGTGTTCTTACAGTAATTATGTGGTAACTTTATTTTTGGTTCATCACTCTATCTTGTATAGTTCAAGAGATATTAGCTATGATCCTTGAATATATGTGTTGACCAAAAAGGTGCATATATTCAGGTTAATTCCTTAAGTATTAACTTTAGAAATTAGCTCATTAATTGTTTTATGTGTGAATTTACATGGGGAATCCAATGGTACAATTTATTTCACATGTCGTTTCATTGGTGTTTGAAATAAATAAGGATTTATGGTTTTTATAAGGTATTATTCCTTATAACTCATTAAATATTGACTTTACAGATATGCCATAAAAATGGTATATGTGTATTTTACCATGGGGAATCCAATGGTATAATTTATTTCACTTGTTGATTCATTGGTTTTTAAGTTAAACCAATTTTTGTACCAATTTATGGTATTGTTGTATTTTTGAAGTAATTATTTTTAATGTATAATTATTCTAAGTCATTTTAGTATAATTATTTTAAAGGTATAATTATTCTGAGTCTTTCTTGTGACCTTATTGGGTATGTGGTCATATCTCAAAGGCTCACATTCCCTACCACCAAAAAGGATTGTACCCCAATCTGATATGTGGAATTAGGGTATCATCCACTGTCCTACCTCTTCAATAGACTTTGTTAGTATTGAAGCTCAATAATGCTCAACTTTTCTATTTTTCAGGCTTTCTTTCATGTCTGAAACTTCTTAGTAGGTTATCAGCATTTGTTATGTCTTTCTCAAGTAGCCATTCATCTTCTTGAGTTGAATTTCTATACCTTACAAGGTATTCCCTTTCTTTTTTGTTTCTTGTCTTTCTTTCTTTAAGGACTTTTACTATTTTCTTTTCCTCTCCTTCTTCCAAGGGGGGAATTTCAAGTGGGGGTTTATTTCTTAGTGGAAATAACTCCTTGTCACTTGAGCTGTAAGGTTTTATTAGACTTACAGGGAAAGTTGGGTGTTTGTTCATTAGTTCACCTGTGAGTTCCAATTGCACAGCATTGGGTCCATGAAGTGCTTTTATCATAAATGGTCCTGTAAAGGGATCTTTCAATTTCTTTGGGCCTTTTATGTTATTGAAATTAAGGGTTGATACTAGAACCAAGTCTCCTATCTTGAAATCAGGTGGCTTATGACTTTTATCCCATCTTTCTTTTGCATATTTGAAAGAATCTTGCATACATCTGTTTGCATGGTGTCTTGCCTTGTCAAGCATTATTTTAAAGCTGCTTGCTGTTGGATGTATATCCACTAAGTCCTTTTTGAGGGTGTCATAAGGAAGTCTTGGATTCCAACCTTTTTCTAGCATTGCTGGTGTTTTTCCAGTAGAAGAATGGATTGATGTTTTATATTCCAGCTCCAGTGCTGGTATTAGTGTACACCAATCGTGGGTAAAACCATCAGAATCTTTGAATTCTAGCCCATAAGCACAGAATCTTCTGATCATGTCCTCTAAGGTCTGTATCATTCTTTCTGCTAAACCATCAGTTTGGGGATGGTAAGCTGTTGAGAATGATAGCTTTGTCCCAAATAAGTTATGGAGATTTGTCCATAATGCTGAAGTGAACTTTGGGTCTCTGTCACTTATAATATTCTGGAATAAGCCTTTATGGCTAATGACTTTATTCCATATCATTATAGCTGTGTCCATAGCTGTGTCATCTTTGTGACATGGTAAGAATATTGGAGTTTTACTGTACCTGTCAACTAACACTAGGCATGCATTATAACTCCTGTCACCTCCTGGAGGTGATGCTGTTACCCAATCCATATGAACTATTTCCCATGGGGATTTTGGTTCTTGTATTTGGATCATCATTCAAAATTTCTTTCCTGTGGCTCTGTTGGCTTTTTAGCATCTGTCACAGGTTTGGCAGCACTCTGCAACATCTTTCTTCCAATTTGGTCACCAAGAGCAGGTTTTCACCCTCTCTAGTGTCCTATCTTCTGAGAGATGTCCAGATGCAACACTATCATGACACTCATGTAAAATAGTGTTTATTAGTGTTCTATCTGTTAAGGTCATAACACATGTGTGTTTTGTTCTATGGTAGAGGATTCCATCAAGGAGGTGGAATCTTCCTTCATCATATGCCTTTTTCCATGTTTCATCTAGTTTTGATGAAAGTGATGGGTCTTTGCAGTCTTTCATTGGAAGTTGGCTTAAGTTATGACAATTTTTGTCTGTCTTATAGCTTTCTTTAACTTAGTTAAAGAATTCTGTGCCAATGTCTGTGACACATATTCCTTCTATATGGTGCTCTTCTTGTGGTACCCATGCTGGATTGTCAGGGGTATTTGCTAAAGCCCATCTGCTAAGACCATCTGCATTTTTATGAATATTTCCAGATTTATGCACAATAGTCATATTTCCTCTATATTCTTGGATAGCAATTTGCCATCTCAGCATGTGTCTATTTGGGGTTTTCATGTTTAATAGAGATTTTACAGCATTACAGTCTGTGATCACATCAAATACTGTTCCATCCAAATAGTAATTTAATTTTTCTAAAGCCCACACTAAGCAGAGGCATTCCATTTGGCTTGCTCCATATCTTGCTTCTGTTGGCTTTATCTGCCTTGAAATGAAACAAATTGGTCCTTCCACTGGTTTGTCATTGATAATTTGTGTCTGGTGTAGTGCAGCACCCAGTCCTTCTCCACAAGCATCAATGTAAAGTTTAAAGGGTAGTTTCCAATCTGGCATTAGAAGAAATGGGGCATTTGTTAAGGAATTTTTCAATTCTTCATATGCCTTGACTCTTTCTTCTGTCATTTCATAGACTGTTTGTTGGTCACATAGCATATACAAGGATTTAGCAATTTTTGCAAAGTCCTTTATATGCTGTCTATAGTAACCAGCAAATCCTAGAAATGATTGCATTTGTTTTTTGGTTTGAGGCATTGGTTTAAGTAGTACTGCTTCTACTTTGTTTTTGTCTATGCCTAGACTGAGTCCAGATACAACATGTCCTAGTGCTTTTAATTCACTATATGCAAAATGACACTTTTTCAAGGAAATCTTCATATTCACTTGGACTATTTTCTGTAGTACCCTTTCTAGTCTTGCAAGGTGGTTTTCCCAAGTTTCTGAGCAGACTATGATATCATCAATATAGATAATTAACCATCCTTCTGATAATTCTTCAGGGAATATGGTATTCATCATTCTTTGATAATGGGAAGGTGCATTTTTTATCCCAAATGGCATTCTTAAGTATTCAAAAATGCCACAATGGACTATTATTCTTAGTAGTTTCTTGGCATTGTCTGTTAAGACCTTTTGATGAAAACCCTTAAGAGCATCCATAGCTGTAATGAACTTAGCTTGTGACAATTGGGTCAATGTCTCATGGATTCTAGGTATTGGATATCTGTCTGGAATGGTATAGGTGTTCAGGGCTCTGAAGTCTCCTACCATCCTTGATTTTCCATTATGCCAAGTTATAATGACAGGTGTAGTGACTTCTACCTGTTCATCATGTCCTACTTTTCTCAGTACTCCAAGGTCCATTAATTCTTTAATGTGTATCTCTAAGGCTTCTCTAGCCCTTGGACTAGCTGGGTAAGCTGGTCTCCTTAGTAAGGGTGGGTAAGGCTTTTCCACATTAAGAATTATGTCTACTTCATGCCCAATTATAGCACCTAGTGGCTCTTTGTCAGTTGCAAAGGCATTTTTGTACTTAAATAAGAGGTCAATTAATTTTTCTTTCATTCTATCTGTTAATTCTTGATTAAATTCTGCCTCTTTAAGTTGTTCAGATATAAAAAGATCTTTTTCTGGAATCTTTTCTTCATTCTTAATAACTGTAATTTGTTTTTTGTTATTTAAGAAGCCAAACTTCTGTCTCTTATTGTCTCCTATAGTAAAATATCTATCCTTCTGGTTAGAGATATCTATACCATAGATTGATAAGTAGTCATTTCCCAGGATAAAGTGATTACTGGTACAGTTGTCCATTACCACAAATTCCACTTTAATTCTGACACATTGTGAAGGGTGAGTAAAAATTAGTGTTAAATCAATTATTCCAAGGGGCTTCATGCTTTCACTTGCACTACTGAATTTGACACCTTGTATTGGCATAAGTTTTTCTTGCCAGTCTGGGACAATGGTTTTTAAATAACTTTTGCCAACACAGGTGCAATATGCTCCTGTATCTAAGTTAACTTTTCCTTCTTGGTTATCAACCATAACAATACTTATACTTGATTTTCCAGCTGTATATCCCATTCCTCTTGCAGGTTTGGCTCTATACATTTTGGCATCTTGTATATTTGTCAGGTTTGTGTCAGATGTTCCAACTTGTGGTAAGTTTGAGTTGACATCTAGTACTTCATAAATTATATCAATATTATTAATTTCTGCATTAATTATATTGATTTCATCACTTTCAGAAGTTTCTGATTCTTCTGTCTCTTTTTCAGAGTCAGATTCTTCCTCTTTGTCATTGTGGTTTTCTGTTTCAACAATTTCATTGATTTTTGCCTTTTTTAGGCAATTATTGGCTAAGTGTCCAATACCTCCACATTTATGGCATTTCCTTTGCTCATTATTATTGGATGTACTGGGCTTGAAGGATTCTTTTGATTTATCTTTTTTGATAAATGGTTTATTTGGGCTTTTAATGTCCAATTTCTTCCAAGTCCTGCCAATTTTTGTTCTTGTCACTATGTCCTCCAGTGCATTAATGTACTCTTCTTTGGAGCATGGTTCTATACACCTGCTTCTTAGGGCATGTTCTAGCTCTCCTCCACATTTCTTGAGTATTTTCATATGCACCATTTTTTGTGACATTTCTGGGTACAATGCATTAAGTCTTTCAACTTGTTTTAAGAACCAAGTTAAAGGTTTATCTTTCTCTGGGTCAAAGAAAGAATTTTCAAATGCATTTTCTATCTTATACCTCCAGGCATCATTTGCCCACTTGGTGATTATTTCTTGTTTCCACCAAGACCAGGTATTTTTACCATTTGTTTGTCTTATGCCATAATACCATCTTTTTGCAGATTTCTCAAACAATGAATGTAATCTTGCAGTGATTAATTCATCTGGTATGGCATAGTCTTCTTGTAACATGTCAATTCTTTTAATAAATGACATGTGGTCATATTCACCTTCTCCTGTGAATGTTGGCCATTCTTTTAATTGAGGTGCTTCCTTCATTAAGACTTGGTTATTGTCTTGGTGGCTCAAGTCTGTTATGAAAGGATTTGGCAATTCCTCTTTTGTTTTAACAGGGCTTCTTATATGAGAAAATGGAGTTGATAACTTTGGCATATTTAAATTAGCCTCATTCATTTTATCCATTTTTTCAGTAATAAGCCTTATTTCACTTTGAATATCATCTTTTAGATGCATTCTTGCTTCATCACTTTTTTCACATGGTCCAAAAGTAATTTTTGGTGTGATGAAGTCTTTTCTTCCAATTTTTCTACATAAATACTTAATTTGTTTAATTTTTCTGTAAGATTGTCAATACTCACATCATAATTGATTGTCGAAGTTTTCTCTTTGATATCACTTATGTATTTGTACAATTCTTGTTGTCCTTGTATTAATTTCTGAGTATTGTCAATCAATACTTTTGGTTTATTATTTTCAATCACAAATTTTATGTTATCAATTTCTTTCTTATTTTGTACAACAAGTTTGGTTAAAGATGATAAGCTATTATTTATTTCTTGGAAAGATAATAAACTATTTTTAATGTCTTTAAGAGGTAAAATACTATTTTTAAGCTCTGTTGAAGTATTTACAACATCAGAAGACAAGGTTATTTCTTTGGGGAATGGGGTTGTCTCATTCTTTGTTCCTCTTTGTCTTTGAATTCCATCAAAGTTCTGGCCATGTTGAAAACATTGTCCATGGCATCCTTTTGGATTTTTGGGATCCTGTAGCTTGGGGAATATGGTTTCCTCCAATTCTTTTTCTTGTTCTGCTTCCCTTCTTGGGGAAGTGGGTTGGCTTGGGGCTTGCTGGTAGAAGCTACTAGGGCTTCTTCCTTGGTTGCCTCCCTCTTTTTGGTGTGGTAATCCTTGATTTTTTTGATTTGAGGTTTGGATGACAGTGGATTCCATCCATTGGAGTATTTTACTATCTCCTCCTCTTTGAGGAACTTTTTCAGGATGTGCCAGGAGTTCATCACTCCTTGGTGTATTTGAGGCAGAATTTCCCAATCTTTGTCCTTGTACACTGTGTAATACTGCTTGTACTGGCTCATGTAGATGTCTATTTGAGCCCTCTGAATGTGATTTGTACCTATTTGAGTTACTCATACTTAGCTCCAATTCAGGTTCAGATATCATGGGCATTTCTGGGACCTGCCTTTGGGATAAGGCACTTCCTTGTGTGGATTCTGTTCCACTGGGGATATTGCCCTTTCTTTTCCCTTTTGAGGGATCAGTTCTACCTCTGAGTCCAGCTCCATCTTATTGGATGGAGTATTGGGAACCTCTTCTGGTAGTCATAATTTAAGAAATAAAAATAAATAAAAGTATTTTAGGATAAAAATTCTTTTTATGGCAATTATAAAAGAGGTGCTCACCTTCAGAGTCTTGAATGGTGGGTCCTGGAAAGTCTAATTTCTTAGCTTTCTTTCTTTTAGTGATAACTGGTGTTGGAGAACTTTGACAAGTTTCTTCCACCAATCTCTCAACAGTAGTTTGTTTATCTTCTGTTGGGTTATCCTCAAACACTAAAAAAGACAAATAAATATAAGTCTTTTTATAAGAAGTGTTATTTTTTGGCAAGATATGGCAATTTTCCACATAGAAATTGCTTATATATCTTTAAAAAATTGAAATGAATAAAGAAATAAATAAAAATGAAAAAAAATAACTTTTTTATTGGTTTTTAATATTTTTTTGTTATATTTTTATTTTTATTTTTAAGGAATAAAATAAAAATTAATATGATTCTTTATAAAATTAAATTATTTTTAATTTATAGAATATCTTTTTTAATCACTAGAGTCACTCAAAGAAAGTTCTTGCAAGTCTAAGGATGTGAAAAAACCACGTGTAAGACAGTACAATTGCTTTCCAAATGCCTCAATAGCTTTTAAAATCAATAAAATATAAAATTATTATATAATTTTATGATTATGAATATAATTTATTATTGGATAAACCCAATTAGAATCTTTTTTAAAAGGTCTTTTAAGTAAATATCACGGCCAGGCCCCCAAATGTAAGGTTTGACTATGAAACAATAAGTAAAAATTACTAATATTTTACTTATTGTACTATAAATGTCCTTATGAATGAAATAAATAAGATAAAAAATAATTATTATAATTATGGCGTAAAATTAATTATATTATTAATAAAATATAATAATATAATTTATATTATAAAATATAATATAATAAAATAAATATATTAATATATTTGAAAGCACTTTATTATTGTTACAAACAAATAATAAAGGCGTAAAAAATTGTTTTTTATTAATAAAAAACAATTAATAACAATAATATTACCAATATTAAAGTTATAAATTAATATAAATACTATTTATATTAATTAAAGAATTATTAAAATAATAATAAAGAGAAAATTATTATAATAAGAGAAAATAACCTACTTTTAACACTTAATATAATAATTTTGAAATATTTTACGCCAAGAAATATAAATACAACCTTTTCAAATTGTATTTACAATAAAAATAAAGAAAAATTACTAATATTCTTGATTTTTACGTGGAAATGAGTTTTTAGAGAGATTTTTAGCACAAACAATTAAATAAATGATTTAATCACGTCAAAATAGATTATTATAACAAGGTGGTCTTTGGTCTTTAATAGTATAATAGTTTTATATATAAAGAATAAGGAAATTACCTTTGATTTAATTGATTTAATGTTTTTGATGCGCCTGAGGGGAAAACAGAGTAAAAAGAGCTCTATTTATAGTAAATACCTCCCTCCTAGAGTCCAACAGGCTTCTAGTAGACGTGTACTGATCATATCCACTGGAATTGATCAATATTTTAAGGTTTGAAGATGATTACATCATGATCAAACCATATTGCATCATTATTACACCATTATTTAGAGTTATCACTATAACTCTAAAGTTGATGACATCAGAGGCTTGGCAGAACCCCAAATTTCGTGGATTTTATTAGTTTTAATCATAAACTAATAGTATTCACCAATTTTATCACTCATATGACTGTTAAACTTAATTTAAGGTTACAGTAGGTGATCATAACTGCTCAATTTAAGCTCAAACTTTGATCTTTAATAACTTTTAAGTTTTACATGCTACAGCAATTCAGAGAGTGAATTCTGATAGCCTGACATAACCCTATTATGCTGCCAAGAGCTTTGCATTACATCATCAAAACTCTAATTCTGATGATTTTTCTTGTAACTCATCTTTTCTGTCGAAATTCAATATTTTAAACTTCAAATCATGATTTCAGGGGGTTCTACCCTGAATTTAATAATACAAATTACATCATTCCTCACGAATGAACTAGTAGAATCCAACTGTATGCTTTATTTTAAGTTTGAACCACTTTCACAACAAGGTGGTCAACAGCTCTGTTGATTTTTATCAATATTTCATCATAGGTTTTAACCTTGTTTATAAATTGTAAAATAAAGTTCATATCTGTGTTCCTAAAGTAAGTACGTGGTAACTTTATTTTTGGTTCATCACTCTATCTTGTATAGTTTAAGAGATATTAGCTATGATCCTTGAATATATGCGTTGACCAAAAAAGTGCATATATTCAGGTTAATTCCTTAAGTATTAACTTTGGAAATCAGCTCCTTAATTGTTTTATGTGTGAATCTTCATGGGGAATCCAATGGTACAATTTATTCCACATGCTGTTTCATTGGTGTTTGAAATAAATAAGGATTTATGGTTTTTATAAGGTATTATTCCGTATAACTCATTAAATATTGACTTTACAGATATGCCATAAAAATGGTATATGTGTATTTTACCATGGGGAATCCAATGGTATAATTTATTTCACATGTTGATTCATTTGTATTTTAGTTAAACCAATTTTTGTACCAATTTATGGTATTTTTGTATTTTTGAAGTAATTATTTTAATGTATAATTATTTTAAAGGTATAATTATTCTGAGTATTTCTTGTGACCTTATTGGGTATGTGGTCATATCTCAAAGGCTCACATTATGAGGAATTGAAGTATTTTCAATTGAAATGTCAAAATGTGCACATTTATTACATAAGTGAACTTTAATTTACATATGAGGTATCAATTATTACAGTTGTGTACTGTAAAGCTCAATTGAATTGCATGTGTAAATTACAAGTGTATTATGTGATGAGGAATTAAAGACAAAAATAATTGGAAAGATTAATTCTGGGGGGGAAAGGTATTCTAGCTCCAAGGGGGAGCCAGACCCCCAAAATCCTTCCTGACAGGTATGGGATGTCACCATTCACACAAATGTTTATCACTTTTGGCCTGGAATTGAGTCACAGGGTCTGGGACTCAATTGATGATGAGGTTTTGATACCAACCAGGGCAGTTTTAGCTGTTTCCAAGAGGTTAAAACTACTCTTTAGTTAAAAAAATCTTAGTAAAGACAGTTTGAACTGGTTTCTACGCCTCTTACACACATTCTGACGTGTTTGGAAGGCTCTAGACCAGGTATTGCTGTAGTAATGGCTGATTTAAGGGTCTAAAATGGCTAAAAATGGCTTAAACCAGCCCTTTTTGGTCCAAACCAGGGTTCAATGATGCCATAATTGGCTTTTCTGTTGTAAGACTGTTTTTCACGACTGACAAGAGGAAATTTTACTTTTGGAGTAAGAGAATTGATGGCTATAAAAGAATGTCTTCTTTGCCCCACTTTTCTCTTCATGTTAGAATCTTTTCCTTTTATAATTAGTTTAAACACTGTTAAACCAATCAACAAAAGATTCCAACCACCCTTTTTAAATCATTTTCAATCTCTTAACCACATGAGTAAATAATTATAATCATTGTTTGTAACTCTTATAATCATTTTTACCCCTTGAACCACCCCTTAAGTGAATTAAAGCATCTTTCATCACTGTTAACTTTGTCACTTTGTTTCCAAATTCACTCTGGTCACTTTTGGGCATGTTTTCTCTTTAAATATCTTTTTAAAGACTTTGTTCTTTAATTAATTGCTTGTAGTTCTTTGCTCAATAAATCCCAATTGAAATTGCTCTGGAAGAAATTTCTTTTGTAGCCTTAAATACCTCTTGTAGAGTATTTTGGATAAATTTTTATTGTTGGTAAAACAATAAATCTTTATTATATTTTTGTTTTATACCTATAAAGTTAAAAAAATGAAGTTGGCCTTTTTTCCCTTAAAAATACTAATTCATACTATTTTTTAATTATATTTTACCTTATACAAATTTTGAGGACAGGAAAAGTATATGATTTTTAATCAAAGTTTCATATCCACACCTTAAATTTGGGGACCCAGCCGTGATATTTTAGCTGTGACATTATTTTTTACTCCTTTTAAATAATTTTTTCTTATATTTAAAAATTTAAAAACATATAAAAAATACTTATAATTCAAAAAATCCACAAAAAATATTTTTTTTCACAATATAAGTGAGGCTTTTTTTTCATTACTCTCTTGAAAAAAATCTTTTTTACTTAATCAATTAGCTTTTTCATTAATTTTAGTGTCTGACAACATGGTAAGATAAGACAATATTGAAACAGACTCAACAGTAAGAAGCATTATTCCTGCAAGTACTGTTAATTGTGACCATAATACTACAGTTATTATAACTCAGAATAATCAGCCAGAACCGATTCCTTCCAAATTAATTAGCTTGGATATAAGTAATACCCTTCAGAAGGCTAAGAATTTGGCAAATAGTGAGTTTTTTGATGTGAAATTACTATTTCAAGCGTTTTAATCATAAACTATGCCTTCAACCAGATCAGGAGCCAGCTATAACCCCTCAAGTAGCTCCCAAAAAGGTCATAGATGTGAGTATGGCAGAAGCCAATCAGTTACAGAAGGACAAGGGTCAGTTGATGACCTCCAAATTAATAAATTATGTCATTCTGAATCTGATAATACTATTTTACCTTCAAACATAGCTGAAACCACCACAAGAAGCCTCAGTGGACATATACAAAGCCAGCCAGAAGGCTTACAACAATTGATTTCAGCACAAAGAGTACCAGATCCTTGCAGATCTGTGGAAAAACTGCATGAATTCTTACCTTACTGTGAGGAAATTCCTGGGCCATCCCAACACTTTCAGCTTACTCAGTGGATGGCATCCATTTATGTAAAAGAAGAACATTATGCTTTTAACAGCAGAATGGAGGAAAAACAACCCTCCACCACCCAAGCAAGTGCCAAAAACAGCCCCAGTAGCTAGCAGCAGCAATCCCAATGTGAAAAAGCAGCCCCAAGCTCAAAACAAGCGCAAACTCAAGGCACCAGCCACAAAACCTTACAGCCAGGGTTACAGGATCCCAAAGATTCAGCAGGATGCCATGAAAAATGTATTTCAGATGGCCAGAACAACAATGGAATTACAGAAAAAGGAGGAAGCCAGATTAAAATATCGGAAATGATTTCTGACATTTTTTGATTCTATCCCAGAGTTGTATGAAGCTATAAATGACATAAAAACTCATGTTTCTGATAAAAATTCATCCATTTGTAGCAATCTTAAAACAAACAACTTAAGTCTGATCCAAATACATGAAACACTTATGTGTTTTGAGAAAGTTTTAAGAACAATTAAAACTTCTCATAATGAAAATTCTTTTGGCAATAAGATAAAATGAACAATCTGCCATTATTAAAGAATTAACAGACAAATATTCTAAATTCAATATTGATGACATAATTTAAACAAGAATAAAACAAGCGATAAGTAATATCAAAGAGGAGAATAAAAGTGTTCTTGAGAATATTTCTAATTCATTTAATTAAATAAAAACATATACAATTGCCTTGAAAAAGTCTTTTGACACCTCACAAGAGGAAATATCAAAATTAACAATGAAGTTGAATCAGATCACCTCTGATAATACTAGACAACCAGAACTATGGCAAGAATTAACACAAACAGAAGATAATCATAAAACTAATGCAATAAACTCAATACAAAGTTTACAACATGAATTCAGAAATTCCCAAAGGTGTAACAATATTAAAATGAATGATATTGAAAAATTACTTCACACCTTATCAAGAATGTCTACACCTTTGAATCAGAATGGGGGCACAAGAATTCCAAATACACAAGTATTGGAGGCTGAAAATTCATAGTTAAAAAATGAATTTTCCACTTCTTTTCATAACTTGGAACCATCAATGGGCCAAGCACTCCTGAAAGAAGTACCAAAACTTAAAGAATGGCCTCACTTCAGTCATGAAGGAGAATATAACCATTTGTAATTCATCAGACATATTAACATGATTAAAGAAGATTTTTAATTAACAGACAGATTGGTAACAGAAAGATTTAAAACCTCGTTTACCAGATCAGCCCAGAGATGGTATTTCAAATTAAGACAAGCTCATGGACACCAAAGTTGGACTTGGTGGAAAACCCAAATTATCAACAAATGGGCCAATGATTCTTGGAGGTTTAAAGTGGAAACAGCCTTTGAATCTTCCAAATTTAATGCTGATAAAGACAAAGCTTTACATGGTTTGGCCAAAAAAAAGACAGATTAACAGCATTGTATCCTGACATGTCAGAATTTATGATCCACAGAAAGATTCTGAGACAATATGGAGGTTACTTAGAGCATGCTGTCAAAAGAAGGACTACTGAAGAATTTTCAGAAGATATTATTAATATATTAGAAGAAGTAACCACCAGAACCAGAATTTGTTCTAGTAGGGTGAATCTTAAAACAAGGTTTAATACACCTTGGAAAGATTCTGTGGACAGAAATCCCAAAGAAAATTCTAATAATGTTAAGTATAAATCTACAGATATAATCAGAAAGTGCCATATTTTCCAAAGCACCACCCACTTAGCTAATACATGTCCAAAGAGGTGGAAAATCAATGAAATTGACATTGAAAAAGAACCTGATGTTGAAAAAGATGATAATACAATTGAAGAAAATTCAGATGATAAGTCATCAATATTTTCCGAATCTTCAAAAGATATAGAAAATATCAATTCCACTTTTGACATCATGTAGTCTTATTCCCACTTGCCACAATTAAGCAATGGTCAACTTGATTTATCCAAAATTCAAGATGCACAACTTATGAAAACCAAACCAAACAGGGGAAAAGGCTGAACAGCTGGTAACACCTGTATAACAGAAAAGGTAATTGACAACAAACCCACTAAACTTTCACTTGACCCAGGAGCCTTCTGCTCTTGTGTTGGAAAATCTTTTCTTAATACATGTGTACCAAATTTTGAAGACCAATTGTTACCAATTGATGGCATAAAATTCAATAGTGCAAATAATCAAATGAAAGAATTGGGAATCTTTGAGACCAATGTCATATTTCCACATACTAATGGAAATTTAAGAATCACTGTTAAATTTGTTTTTATGGAAAATTGATCTAATACCCATTTTATATTGGGAAATGACTATTTAATCATGTATGGAATAGATTTAAATAACAACAAGGACAGATAATTTACTATTGGAGACAATAAGCATAAAAAAATTGCCTTTCACCATTCAAAAGACAAATTACTGTGAGTAAAGTAGCACCAGTCAACTTAGAGCTGGAAAGATTCAAATCTGCACAGTTAAATGAAGCTGAAATAAGCCTTAATCTGACTGATAGTCAGGAAAATGAACTTTCTGCCCTTTTATATGAACACAGAGAAGAATTTGCATCAGACAAAGAACCTTTGGGGGAAATTATTGATCATGAAGCTGACATCATCCTTAATATTGAGAGACCTTATCCACCACTCTTAAGAAGACCTTCATATCCAGCAAGTCCTAAATCAAGAAAAGCTCTGGAAATTCACATGAAAGAACTTCTAGACCTTGGTGTAATAAGAAAGGTTGGCCATAATGAGGAAGTAGAAATAACTACACCAGTCATAGTGGCATGGCATAATGGAAAATCTAAAATTGTTGGGGACTTTAGAGCTCTGAACACTTACACTGTTCCAGACAGGTACCCAATACCAAAAATCCAAATTTCCTTTACCCAGAGATCTCAAGAAGTGTATATAACCACTATGGATGCCCATCAAGGATTTCATCAGAATGTAGTGACACCAAGGGCAAGAAAATAATTGAGGATCATTGTTCATTGTGGAGTATATGAATATTTGAGGATGCCTTTTGGTATCAAGAATGCACCTTCAAACTTCCAAAGAATGATGAAGGAATTATTCCCTGAAGAGCTTTCAGAAGGATGTTTAATCATTTACATTTATTACATTATTGTCTGTTCCAAAACTTGGGAAGAACATGTGTACAGATTATCCAGAATTTTGACAAAAACAAGGTTGCAGCAGTATTTCTGAAACCCATGCCTCAGAACAAGAAAGAAATTCAGTCATTTTTGGGGTTTGCAGGATATTATAGGCAACATATTAAATATTTTACATCCATAGCAAGACCTCTTTATAAATTATGTGACAAAGACACAGTATTTGAAATGACTGTTGACAGAGTCAAGGCCTTTGAATCTTTGAGACAAGCCTTGACTACTGCTCCACTCTTACTGATGCCAGACTCAAAGCTGCCTCTGAAGCTTTATATTGATGCATCAGGAGATGGGCTTGGTGCTGCACTTCATCAAGTCCATATTATCAATGATAAACCTGTGGAAGGACCCATATTCTTCATATCCAGGCAAATCAAACCAACTGAAGCCAGATATGGAGCCAGTCAAATGGAGTGCTTACGCCTTGTCTGGGCCTTGGAGAAGCTAAATTACTTTCTGGAAGGATGTGGTTTTGAAGTAATAACAGATTGTACTGCTGTCAAGTCACTTTTAAACATGAAAACTCCTAACAGGCATATGCTCAGATGGCAAATAGCCATACAAGAGTATAGGGACAATGTGACCATTATTCACCAAGATGGGAATATTCATAAAAATACAGATGGACTGAGCAGATGGCCATTACCAAATAATATTGATAATCTTGCTTATGTACCAGAAGAAGCTTCCCCACAAATCCCCATAGAAGGAATCAGTGTTACAGACCTGAACACCACTTTCTTTGGGGAGGTAAGAAACAGTTATACTCAGCATAAAAATTGTAGCATTTTATGACAATTACTCACTCACAACTGTAAAGACAATTCTTTGATACATGCCTTAGATGAGATATGGAAAAAATAATATGATGAAAGAAGATTCCACTTAATGGATGGTATAATTTACCACAGAAATAAACATACATTTGTCATGACATTTGTGGACAGGTCCTTAATCAATATTGTACTGAAAGAATGCCATGACAGCCCTTTCTCAGGATATCTGTCTGAGGACAGAACAAGAGAAAAAATAAGAACTTGCATATGGTGGCCAATGTGGCAGAAAGATGTTGCAGAGTATTGCAAAACCAGTGACAGATGTCAAAAAGCAAATAAATCCACTGGAAAAAGACTTGGAAATATGATTGAGAGCCAATAACCCAGCAGAACTTGGGAAATATTCCATATGGATTAGGTAACTGGACTGCCACCAGGGGGTGACAGAAGTTATAATGGTTGCCTAGTGATTGTTGACAGATTTAGTAAGACTCCAATCTTTCTACCATGTCACAAGGATGATACAGCTATGGATACAGCTCTTCTGATATGGAATAGAGTAGTATCATGGACTGGCATATTCACAAACATCATTAGTGACAGAGATCCTAAATGCACCTCAGAACTATGGCAAAATCTTCACCAACTATTTGGGACAAAATTATCCTTCTCTACAGCCTACCACCCACAAACTGATGGTCTAGCTGAAAGAATGATCCAAACCTTGGAAGATATGGTAAGAATATTTTGTGCATATGGCCTTAAATTCAAAGATTGTGATGGATTTACCATTGATTGGTGTACTCTTTTACCAGCACTAGAATTGGCATATAAGACATCCATTCATTCTATTACCAATCAAACTCCTTGTCAGGATGATACTATGATAAAGGTATAACTAGGCTAATCACAACTTTAACTGTGTATGTGACATGGCAGAAAATGATTTAAAAAGATTTATAAAGGTTTTATAATGAGATAAAAGGGTTCTACTATTGAGAAATAGTGGTGGTTAGCGCTATTGAGAACCCTGGGTGCAGGCTTTATCTGTTGGATTACAATAATTAAAGATTATAATTATACCTGATTATTTAACCAAGAGTAAAACTGTTTTTGACAGTTTACTACGTAGATTATTCAAGAGCAGGATGAGGAAAGGCTTTTGGCTGTGAAAAGCCCTCTTTTTATCCTAAAATTGAGGTGGAAAGGCTGCTAGACCTTTCCACATAGAGGAAGTGAAGATTTTTCACTCTCTATGACAGGCTTGTGGTTTGCAAACAGCCTGTATACCCTGTATTGGGCTCAGATGTGGTTTTGAAACCACATCTGGGCAGTTTTCACCAATACAGGGTGAAAATTTTCATCTGGGGACCTCACAGCCTGATTCTGACGTGTATGACGCATAGAATGCTGTACAGAAACTGTATGGGACCCCAGTATTGACTGACATATGAGGTATTGAAGTAAAAACATGCTTCTTCGTCTATTTGACACCTCATATTCATGGTTATGGGATATTATCCCATGGTAAGGCTGTATCTGACAGCAGGTGGGAATTTAACCTTAAAATGGTCATAACTCTGTCAGCTTTTGAGATATCAAGCTCAAAGTTGGTTCATTGAATAGCTCTGTATGAGCTCTACACAATGGTACCCAACTTGACATGGTTATCATTAAATATGACAAAGTTATCCCATGTACAAGTATTTTTGTACATTGGCGTGGTCTGGTCAAAAGCTGTATTAAGCTTGTTTGGCCAATAACTTCTGTTGTAGTTGAGTTATGAGGAAATGGATGGCACCATCAGATAGCCCTGATTGTGCTCTTTTCAAAAAGACCCCACTTTAGGTATCTCACACTAAAACTGTAAAAGTTAGATGAGAGGTGAATGTTTTGTTCACCCTTATTTGGTCTGAATTTGACCATAACTCAAGTAATACTGGTGCTAGCTCAGTTTGGCTGGTACCATTGGATAGCCCTGGCTTAGAGCTTCATTTTGAATACCCATTTGATGGGGTTAAGCCTCTCCTTCTAGATTTTAGATGAGAGGTGAAAATTAAGGTTTATGCTCAGCAATAACTTTGAGCAGGAATAACTTTGTTATTTCTTGTCCTATGGTGATGGGACTTATATTTTCAGAAAGAGGTGAGTTTCCTCTTTCTTCTGATACCTTTTGAGCTAATTTGGCTCAGCTCCATGTTTTGGTGGTATTTTGGCTATACCATTGGTTTATGGTATTTTGGCTGTCATGCTTGTGCTCTGGTTTTGAGTCACAGGCTGACATACCCTCCCTCTAAAAAAGGCTCATCATTGATGAGACTGTTCAGTCCTCCTAGAGGCTCTGAATCTCCTTAGATGAAGGTTCCCATCTGGTATGGCATCTTCTGCCAACCATTTGTCTTTGTCAGCTGTCTGGTTCTTGAATCTGACTAGATATTGTCTCTGATCCTTCCCATTGAGTCTGATTTTTCTGGCCCTGATGATTTTACTCACAGGTCCAGGAGAGTCTTCTACTTCCACTATTTCTGGTGGAGTGATGTTTTTCTTCCTGGAGGGGAATTTATCCTCCTCTGTTTGGAAGTATGGTTTGACCAGGCTTACTGGAAAGACTGGGTGTTTCCTAGAAAACTCCTCAGTGAGCTTGACCTCTACTGCATTCTTCCCTATCAACTTAATGATAGTGAAGGGCCCTACAAATGAGTCTCTCATTTTCTTGGGTCCTTTGAGATTGTTAAAGCTTAGTGTAGACACTAACACCTGGTCCCCTTCCTTGAAGTCAGGTTCCATATGTGATTTGTCCCACCTCTGCTTATTATACTCTTTGGCCTCAGCTATGCATTTGGCAGCAGTATCACAGGCTTTCTTCCACATATCATGGAAGTCTTTGGCTGTGGGGTGGATGGTCAGAAGATTTTTCTTCAAGTGATCCACAGGTAAAAGGGCATTCCACCCTTTCTCTACCAGTGCAGGTGTTTTTCCTGTGGTAGAGTGCTGGCTTGTATTATAAGCCAGTTGGACTGCTGGTAAGAGGGTGACCCAATCATGGGTATATCCCTCCTGGTCCTTGTATTCCATGCCATAGGCACAGAACCTCCTGAGGATGTCCTCCATTGTTTGGATCATCCTCTCAGCTAGGCCATCTGTTTGTGGATGGTAAGCTGTGGAAAAAGCAAGCTTGGTGCCAAGCATGTCATATAAATTGGTCCAAAATTCAGATGTGAATTTTGGGTCCCTGTCACTAATTATGATCTTAGGGACTCCACAGGTGGATATGATGTTATTCCAAAATAACAGAGCAGTGTCCATGGCTGTGTCCTCTTTATGGCATGGTAGACATCTCATGCTCTTTCTGAACCTATCAACTATGATTAAGCAGGCATTGTAGTTTTCTTTTCCTCCTGGGACAAGTCCTGTGACCCAGTCCATGTTGATGGTTTCCCATGGGTGTTTGGGTTCTTCTATGTGTTGAAGCAACCCATATTTCTTCCCATGCTTTCTATTTGCCTTTTGGCATCTTTCACAAGTTTTGATGTATTCACTCAACTCTTGCTCCCACTTGGGCCACCAAGCTGTGCTTGCTACCCTCTCTTTAGTCCTGTCTTCACTCATGTGTCCCATGTAGGGGCAGTCATGGCATTCCTGCAGGATTAAAGAGATGTGGTCTCTGTCTATCACTGTGAGTGCACTGGTGTGCTTGTCTCTGTGATAAATCAGGCCATCTATAAGGAAGAATTTATTGTCCTTATAGGCCCTCAACCAGGGTTCCTCCAGCGGGGTTTCCAGTTCTGGGCTCCTGTATTTTTGTTGAAGGAGTTGGAGTAGTATGCTACACTGCTTGTGTTTAGCATATGATTTCAGCACTGCATTGAAAAATTCATTGTGCAGTGCTGAGGAACTTATTCCCAGTCTGGGGGTTTCTGTCCCTTCTGAATCAGTGTTTCCACTGTCAAGGGTACCACTACCTGGTGCCCATTCAGAGAATCTGAAGTTTTTCTTCCTATTTATTTCCATAAAATGAATAGGAATTTTTGCAGCAACTTCAGGGTCATAAGCTGGATTGCTTTTGACATTGTCCAGTGGCCATCTGCTAAGGCCATCTGCATTGGTATGGCTTTTACCTTCCTTGTATATGATGGTCATGTTCCCTCTATACTCCTGGATGGCTATTTGCCATCTCAGCATGTGTCTATTAGTAGTCTTCATGTTTAGTAAAGACTTCAAGGCTGTGCAGTCTGTGTAGACTTCAAAGACTGCACCCTCCAAATAATAATGGAGTTTTTCTAGTGCCCAGACTAGAGATAGACATTCTGTCTGGGTGGCCCCATACCTAGCTTCTGAATCTTTCAGCTGCCTGGAGATGTAACATATTACACCTTCTCTTGGTTCACCATCCACAATTTGTCTTTGATGAAGGGCTGCTCTCAAGCCTTGGCTGCATGCTGCATCTATATATAACTTGAATGGTAGTTCAAAGTCAGCCAAGATGAGCACAGGTGCATTTGTGAGTTCATATTTGATCCTCTCATATGCATCCCTCCTTTCCTTGGTTATTTCAAAAACTACATCCTTTGAGAATAACTTGTATAAACTACTAGTTATGTGGGCAAAGTTTTTGATGTGGTTTCTATAGTAGCTAGCAAATCCAAGGAAAGATTGCATCTCTTTGATGTTCTTTGGTACTGGCTTTTGCAGTACTGCTGCTACTTTGTTCTGGTCAATTGCCAGACTAAGGCCTGAGACTTTGTGTCCTAGAGCTAGTAGCTCTTGTTGGCCAAAATTACACTTTTTAAGTGAAATTTTCAGATTGATTGTACATGGTCTTCCCATGTCTCTGAGTATATAATGATATCATCAATATACACTACCATCCAGCCTTCCATTATTTCTTCTTGAAATATGGTGTCCATCATCCTTTGGAAGTGGGCTGGTGCATTCTTGATGCCAAATGGCATCCTGGTGTACTCATATATGCCCATATGGCATATTATTCTGAGTAATTTCATGGAATTTGGTTTAACTCCATTTTGGTGGAAGCCTTTCATACAATCCATCTTGGTTATGTATTTGGCTTTGGCTAGCTTATCCAAGGCATGAGGTATCCTTGGTATAGGGTACCTGTCTGCTTTTGTGTAGTTATTCAGGGCTCTGAAATCTCCACACAATCTAGACTTGCCATCATGCCAGGTGATTAGGACAGGAGTGGTGATTTCCACTATTTCATTATGTCCAATCTTCCTAATGACATCCATGTCCAGGAGTTCATTGATATGTTTCTCAATCTCTTTCCTGGTCTCCAGACTTGCTGGGTAAGGAGGTCTCCTTAACATGGGTGGATAAGGCCTTTCTACATCCAGATATAGTTCTGTATCATGGCCTTTGATCTTGCCTAATGGTTCTTCACCAATGGCAAATGCTGGTCTATTCTTCCTCAGCATCTTCAGTAAACTTAGCTTTTGTTTACTGGTGAGGGTAGTGCTAAACTGTCCCTCTCTGAATTCTTTCAGAAGTTCTTCCAGTGGGTCCTGAGAAGATATCTGGTATATATCAAGAGAAAATTTCTTTTCCTTGTTAGTGCCAATGGTAATATGCCTATTTTTACTGTTGTAAATATCTATGCCATACATCCTCTGGTAATCTGTTCCCAGTAAAAACCCTTGGATGTGGGCATCTTCAAGCACTACAAACTCTGGGTTGAGTCTGATATTACCTTTTCTGTGGGGTATAATTATCTCTTTGATAATTGTCCCAATAGAGGTCATCTTTCCAGATGCACTCTTAAAGTTCTTTTCCCTGGTGAGCAAGAGTTCTTTTTCCCAGTTTGGGAAGTGGTTATCCAGATAATTTCTGGCCACTATGGAGCAGTGTGCTCCACTGTCAATGATCAGTGGGTGCTGAGCATTGTCAATACATACAGTCATTTTTGTGGCTGTTCCATGTATATATGCCATTCCTTTGGTTGGTGTAACCAGGAATGTTTGTGCATCTTGTGTATGTTTACACAAGTTCTTATTGGCAGTGTCTTGTGGCATGCCTGCTTCCAACTGTATATCCTGGATTTCCAATGGGGTTTCCTCTTGGTATCCCACTAGAAGTTCCTCTCTTAGGTCTTGATCATCATCAGATAGTTCTCTGATGGCATCTCCTATAGAGTCTGATTCAGAATCCTCTGTTGGAGGTTCTTCTTCAGGGACTTTTTCTATAGCATAGACTTTCTTCTTTGCTTTTGGACAGTTGTTGGCATAGTGGTCTGTTGAACCACAATTGTGACAAGAATTCTTCTTCTTTGCCACTTCTGCCACTCTTTCTCTGGGTTTGTCTTTAAACTCCACCCTGAAAGGTTGTTTCTCCTTGAAACTACTGCTTCTATATGGGGTGAATTTCCCTATATTTGTCCTTTTCCTTATTTCTTGTAAGGTATTGGCTATATCATCTAGAGTGCAATTTTGGTTGCATCTTCGCTTTACTGCATGCTCTAGTTCTCCTGGCAGTTGTGTCAGAAGCTTATGATTCCTCATTTGAATGTTCATTTAAGGATCAATGGCTTTAAGTCTTTTAGACTGTCTGAGACACCACTCATATGGATCTTTTTCCACAGAGTATTTGTCATTTTCAAATGACATGGTCTTTTGCCATATCCAAGTTCCATTACTGTACTTTTGGATTATTTGACTCTTCCACCATGGCCAATTTCTTCTGCCATGGATTTCTTTCATTTCAGTGTACCATATACTTGCATGACCTTTAAATGCAGTATTCAGTCTAGCATTAATCCAGTAATCTGGTATGCTTGGTACATCAATGAAGAGTCCATCAATATAATCTATGAGTTCCATATGATCATATTCTCCTGATCCAGAGAATTTGGGCCAGTTTGAGGCCTCAGGAAGCTGTTTCAAGGCTTCCTTCTCTGAATAAGACATGCCATCTCCATCCTGGTATTGTGATGGAGATCTTGCCTTATTCAACAACATGGCATCTGGTTGATATGGATTCTCCATAGCTTGGCCTTGTGGTTGGGGCTTCAAGCTATGGTAGGCATCAAACAATTTGTTGATGTCTTGGTTCAGACACTCCCTGTCCCTGCTGCTATGGTGTTGTTCTTCAGAGACTTGATTCAGTCTCTTGTTGTCTTCTTCAAAGGCTTTGCTCAGTTGAGAATATCCTTCCTGAAGGTTTTTAACTATCTGCTCCAATGAGGCTTGAGTTTTTCTCATCCTCTCTTGGGCAGTTGCGGATTCTGCAGCCTGCTTTGCAGATTGCTCAGCATATTGGGACATTTGCAACCACAGTGTGTCACTGTTGATGTTGCTCTCAGATGTGATAATGTTATTTTCAGTCTGAGTGGGGGTAATGTTTCTATTACTAGGACTACTGATTCTAGAGCGGTTTACAACTACTTCTGGTTCTTGTGTACTTCTTTTACCAAATCTAACAGCTTCTGGATCATGGGGTCTGACTCTTTCCTCCTCTGGTTGAAGGAGGCTTTGCTCTTGCCCTTGTTGCCTTGTCTTCTCCTGGAAACTTCCTGGAATTGTGAAGAATGGTGACTCTTGGCCACTGATCTGCTGGTTTCTGAATGGTGTGAAGCCACTGGAGAGCTGATTTGGCTTGCTCCTTGTGAACCTGAAGGAATCTGAGTAGGCCCTGTCTGGGTTAACTGTTCTTCTATAGCTTGGATAGTGGCTTGATTCTCCCTTATCCTCTGTGCCCTTGCCTCCAGGAGTCTGTGCTGCCTGGTAGGGTTCCAACCTTTGGTGATTACCATAAGGTCCTTGAAGTCTATCTCTTTGAGACAGATCTTCTGGCAACTTAATCCCAGTTCTGCCCAGTGAGTTGCTAGGTTGAACCTCTTGTTGTCCATGCTCCATTGAAACAAATCTTTGAGGAGTTGGTGGATTTGAAGAACTTGATCCATATCCTTCCAGTCCTCTGGTTTGAGGTTTCTGTTGAATTGGAGTGTGAATGGCAAGGTTGATATTATCTCCCTCATTGTTTTGCCATCCACCACTGTGTCCAATGTGTCTTCTTTCAGGTCTTCTGGTTCTAGACATTCCTGCTCTATCATCTGGCTGGTTCCTTTGGAAGCCAAGGTCTCTGAGGTATGCAGGGGACATATCAGTGTTTGCAAGCAGTCAAAAACTTTATGTTCTTAGGGTATTTACCTTTGACTGTTCCTTGTACAAATTTGTTATCTGCTGATTTGGGCAGTTTGCCTTTGGAGGTTACAACTGGGTTAAGAATTGTAATCTTCCCTGTACAAGTGGTTAAGGTTGGTTTACCTTGTATTGAAGCAGAGTTTCGTGGTTTTCTACTCCTCTGAGTGGCTATTGGTGTCCACTTCTTGGCTGTAATGAGGCCTTCACTAAGCCTTTTTCCTTTACCCTTGCTGCCCTCTGGTTCTGAGGGTGTCACTGGTGTGTTGGCCTGTGACTGGGTTTCAAGTGGGATGTAGTTTTCTTCCACTGAATCAAAACAGGAAAAAGAGGGCTTATGTCAGTTAAGACTTCTTACAAGGCTGGTTTTGCACGTCTAAGAATGGCCTCTGGGCTTGTATATTATTACAGTATTCCCTGTATAATGACAGTGTAATTGAATCAACAATTTCACGTCAGAATTACAGCTTTTGGTACCCTGTCACACTGTTTGTGTGCCAGTATCCCACAGATACACTTGTGGTTTTCAAGTGTATTCTGTACAAGTGGTTCTGTATAAGTGTTATTGAGTTAACAATACACTTAATCCACGCCTCAACTGATGGTTTTTCAGTCAGAGGTGTCCTTATTCAGTCAAGAATACAGGACTTTATTGATGGCTTATGTGTTTTTATATACAAAACACGCCAAAATAATTAAATTCAGTGGGTATTAGCCACGTGAATAATACTCTTATAATATGAGTATGTATTTAAAAAGGATAAAAATATATATAATATATATATTTAAATAAAGAAATTACGCCTAAAAAAGATAAAACACTGGTTAATAAGTCATAAAAAGAGAAAAAGACTTACTTATAAGGTCCAAAAAGGTTTTAAAACACGGCCAGGCCCCCAAAATGTCAGGATGATACTATGATAAAGGTATAACTAGGCTAATTACAACTTTAACTGTGTATGTGACATTGCAGAAAATGATTTAAAAAGATTTATAAAGGTTTTATAATAAGATAAAAGGGTTCTACTATTGAGAAATAGTGGTGGTGAGCGCTATTGAGAGCCCTGGGTGCAGGCTTTATCTGTTGGATTACAATAATAAAGTCTACAATAATTAAAGATTATAATTATACCTGATTATTTAACCAAGAGTAAAACTGTTTTTGACAGTTTACTACGTAGGTTATTCAAGAGCAGGATGAGGAAAGGCTTTTGGCTGTGAAAAGCCCTCTTTTTATCCTAAAATTGAGGTGGAAAGGCTGCTAGACCTTTCCACGTAGAGGAAGTGAAGATTTTTCACTCTCTATGACAGGCTTGTGGTTTTCAAACAGCCTGTATACCCTGTATTGGGCTCAGATGTGGTTTTGAAACCACATGTGGGCAGTTTTCACCAATACAGGGTGAAAATTTTCATCTGGGGACCTCACAGCCTGATTCTGACGTGTATGACACGTAGAATGCTGTACAGAAACTGTATGGGACCCCAGTATTGACTGACATATGAGGTATTGAAGTAAAAACATGCTTCTTCGTCTATTTGACACCTCATATTCATGGTTATGGGATATTATCCCATGGTAAGGCTGTATCTGACAGCAGGTGGGAATTTAACCTTAAAATGGTCATAACTCTGTCAGTTTTTGAGATATCAAGCTCAAAGTTGGTTCATTGAATAGCTCTGTATGATCGCTACACAATGGTACCCAACTTGACATGGTTATCATTAAATATGACAAAGTTATCCCATGTACAAGTATTTTTGTACATTGGCATGGTCTGGTCAAAAGCTGTATTAAGCTTGTTTGGCCAATAACTTCTGTTGTAGTTGAGTTATGAGGAAATGGATGGCACCATCAGATAGCCCTGATTGTGCTCTTTCCAAAAAGACCCCACTTTAGGTATCTCACACTAAAACTGTAAAAGTTAGATGAGAGGTGAATGTTTTGTTCACCCTTATTTGGTCTGAATTTGACCATAGCTCAAGTAATACTGGTGCTAGCTCAGTTTGGCTGGTACCATTGGATAGCCCTGGCTTAGAGCTTCATTTTGAATACCCATTTGATGGGGTTAAGCCTCTCCTTCTAGATTTTAGATGAGAGGTGAAAATTAAGGTTTATGCTCAGCAATAACTTTGAGCAGGAATAACTTTGTTATTTCTTGTCCTATGGTGATGGGACTTATATTTTCAGAAAGAGGTGAGTTTCCTCTTTCTTCTGATACCTTTTGAGCTAATTTGGCTCAGCTCCATGTTTTGGTGGTATTTTGGCTATACCATTGGTTTATGGTATTTTGGCTGTCATGCTTGTGCTCTGGTTTTGAGTCACAGGCTGACACTCCTGCTATTCTAGAAAAAGGATGGAATCCCAGACTACCTCAAGATTCCTTGAGGAAAGAATTGATTGAAATACATCCTACAGCTTCTATTTTCAAATTAATGCTAGACAAAGCTAGGAATCATGCAGTGAGGTGCATGGAAGACTCTTTTGCATATTCCAAGGACAAATGGGACAATTAACATGCCACTCCAGATTTCAAAGTGGGGGATTTTGTACTTGTATCCACCACTAACTTCAATAACATCAAAGAATGTAAAAAGCTCAAAGATTCCTTTGCAGGACCTTTTGTTATTAAGGCCCTCAATGGATAAAATGCTGTTGAAGTAGAATTATCTGAAGAACCTAGAAATAAGCATCCTACATTCCCAATGAGCTTGATAAAGCCATACAAATCTAGTGATGCTGAAAGATTTCCTTTGAGGAATAAAGTTCCCCAAGTTATACCTCCTATTGAATCATCTGGTATTAAGAATATTACCAAAGTTCTCAAAGAAAGAAAGATACAAACCAATAAAGTAAGGGAATACCTTGTTAGGTACAGTGACCCAACTTGTGAAGATGAATGGCTAGCAGAAAAGGACATACCTGAAGCTACTAAACTTCTCAGAAGATTCAGAAACACTAGAAATAACAATATTACAAAGTAATATTTTTTTAGGGGGAGGGAATGTGAGCCTTAGAGGTATTTTGATATACCCAAAAGACTACCAATAACAAAATAAGATATAAATGAAATAAATTTATTTATATTATCAAAATAAAAATTAAAATATAAATAAAAATTTATATACAAAAATAGAAATTTGATCATGATTTGAAATAAAAATTACATTGAATTTTAAAATTGTGAAATTGCATTTTTACTTGAAAAAATTAAGTAAAAATGAATTTTTAATAAAATTAGTGAAATTAAAATATTTTTGGTAAAACCTTACATAAAATATATTATAAATTTTTATCCAATAAATAAACTTAAGGAAATTACTTCACCATTGGATTCCTCATGAAATTTAAGGTGGGGTCACCTCTGGGTAAAATTTCTGTAACTCAACTCTAAATAAGCTTAAATTAAGTTTTTAGTATTTTCTGTACAAAAATTGAAAATACTCAAAACCTTAATTTAATTTACACCACATGTGGTGTTAACCATCAATTTTTGTGTTAAAATCAAGGGGCTGTGTATAGTTTAGAAGTTATGAGGAATTGAAGTATTTTCAATTGAAATGTCAAAATGTGTGCATGTATTACATAAGTGAACTGTAATCTACATATGGGGTATCAATTATTACAGTTGTGTACTGTAAAACTCAATTGAATTGCATGTGTAATTACAAGTGTATTACATGATGAGGAATTAAAGACAAAAATAATTAGAAAGATTAATTCTGGGGGGGAAAGGTATTCTAGCTCCAAAGGGGAGCCAGACCCCCAAAATCCTTTCTGACAGGCATGGGATGTCACCATTCACACAAATGTTTATCACTTTTGGGCTGGAATTGAGTCGCAGGGTCTGTGACTCAATTGATGATGAGGTTTCGATACCAACCAGGGCAGATTAAGCTGTTGCCAAGAGGTTAAAACTACCCTTTAGCTAAAAAAATCTTAGTAAAGACAGTTTGAACTGGTTTCTACGCCTCTTAAACACATTCTGACGTGTTTGGAAGGCTCTAGACCAGGTATTGCTGTAGTAATGGCTGATTTAAGGGTCTAAAATGGCTAAAAATGGCTTAAACCAGCCCTTTTTGGTCCAAACCAGGGTTCAATGATGCCATAATTGGCTTTTCTGTTGTAAGACTGTTTTTCACGACTGACAAGAGGAAATTTTACTTTTGGAGTAAGAGAATTGATGGCTATAAAAGAATGTCTTCTTTGCCCCACTTTTCTCTTCATGTTAGAGTCTTTTCCTTTTGTAATTAGTTTAAACATTGTTAAACAAATCAATAAGAGATTCCAACCACCCATTTCATATCATTTTAAACCTTTTAACCACATGAAAAAATCATCATAATCATTGTTTTTAACTCTTATAATCATTTTTACCCCTTGAACCACCCCTTAAGTGAATTAAAGCATCTTTCATCACTGTTAACTTTGTCACTTTGTTTCCAAATTCACTCTGGTCACTTTTGGGTATGTTTTCTGTTTAAATATCTTTTTAAATATTTTTTTCTTTAATTAATTTCTTGCAGCTCTTTTATCAATTGATTCCTATTGAAATTTCTCTGGAAGAAATTTCTTTTGTAGCCTTAAATATCTCTTGTAGAGTATTTTTGGATAAATTTTTATTGTTGGTAAAACAATAAATCTTTATAAAATTATTGTTTTATACTTATGAAGTTAAAAGCAATAAGATTGGTGTGTTTTCTCTTGAAAAAATTATTTCATACTATTTCTAATTATATTTTACCTTATACAAATTTTGAGGACAGGAAGAGTACTTGATTTTTAATCAAATTTTCATATCCACACCTTACAACTCCTTTAAAGGAAACCAGATATTTTCCAACTATTTCAAGAATTCAGTATTTTTGAATTGCTTATGAAGCTTCTTCCAGTTGTCTTTGAAAGACTTTTCAGTGGATGAATACATAACCTGAGAAATAAATCCCAAATTCACTAATAAAAACAATAATGAGAATAAAAGTGAAAGATAAAATTATATCACTTGATTCCAAAGGCCCATAAAAATTTTGAAATCAGTCCCATGTCCAATTTTCTTCATGCAATGGGAAGTTACATCTTTATTGTTGTGCCAAATGCTTAACATAGCTTTTGAGTCTGGGAAGAGCTTGTGGAGAGAATCTTTCAAGGCCAAATACTTGTCAATAACAATTATTGGAAGGGGAACAATAATGGTGTTGTTGAAGGCTGTTTCTATGTATTTATTTCATGCCCAAGTATATGATGGTTCAGTTTCTTTCTTCATCAAACAAAGAGCCCCCAAAAAGTCTTATTGGTTGAGCTGAAGCCAAAAATATGAAAAGGGGGCCTTTTGTACTTATTTTTTTCATAATTAAAATCCATAAGAATCACATGAGAAAATACATGAAGGAGGTTTATGGCAAGGGGTGAGTGAAAACAAGGAGGTAATGTGTCCCTCATAATCCCTTTCTGAGGACCACACAAGACTTTATTCTTTGAGGGTTTCAATAACAGCATCAATGGATCTTCTTCCTTGCAGTTTGTCTTTCTTGATTTTCTTGACTTGGTTGTAAATGTCTTGAAGGATTACATGCCTGTCAGACTCCCTCTGGCTGCATTATTGGGCCTGAATTTGCCTTGGAATAAGAAGTGAATCAGGAATCTTAGAAATTTGGTGTGTTTCTTTTTCATTTAATTTTCTGAAAGCAGGATGTGCCATATTATTTTCAGTGGCATCATGGCTGTGTTCAGGAGTTTTGACTTGAATAGTACAAGTGGTACTCTAGGCATATTTTCTGGTATAAAGTATAAATGGACAGTCAGGATTTCTTGAAATGACTGTTTTGGAGTAGCTTTTGTGGGGATTTGGGGTCCCAGACCTCTCACAACCTATTTCAATTTGGGTGTGGGTCATATTGGACTTCAGGGTGAACACAGTATACCCCTGAGCCCTGGGAACATTATGCACATGTTTCCAAAGAAGCTCAAGGGTCTGAAATTCACCTTCAGTGGGGGGTTGAAGAATTATTGAGTTAAAAATATGTATAAATTCAAAAAAGGGGGAATTCAGGGATTTGGAATGAGGAAAGAACCTTTTGAAATATGAAAAAGAGGTGATAAAAGGTGTTAAAAATGAAAACAAGTGGGTAAAAGTGAAATGAAGGATTAATAGATGTGGAAAGGTAAAAGACTACAATTTTAGAGGCTTGGAAGCAGGCTGTTGTGGAGTAAAATGCAGTCTTTGGGGGGGAAAGAAAAACAATTATGCAAAGCTTTGCAAAATTTCTTTGGTAATGCTTTTTTTTCAAAACAAAAAAAGAAAAAAATGTTAAGGGGGGATAATTTGGATTATTTGGGTTTTTGGTCTTTTTTTGGGGGGGTGCAAAAAAATCTGAAAAAATTGTGTTAGAGGAGTTTTTGTGGGGAAAAAAGCTCTTTTGGGTGGGTTTTGGGAGTTTTTGGCTCAATACAAGTTTTTTTGTGTTTCATTGTTAATAAAAATGGGCCCAGGGCACTCTCTATGTGCTTTTACCAATTTATGGCAAAAACACATAAGTCTTTAGTAAAAACGTGTAAGAGCTTACATCTTTTTACCAAAATTCTTATGTGGGTTTACCAATACCCATAAAAATCATTATGTCTCATACGATTTTTAATAATAGTACTGGTTATGTATTTACTTTTTTTATTGATAGAAAGTAATAGTAACCTTTAATTTTGCTTCTACTGATAGAATAATTATATCTTTTCAAGATTTCAAGACTAATTAATAATCTCTTTAATATATTTTTGATATAAAAAGGACTAATTGCAATTATATATCAGTAATAGTATATTATATTATGTTAGAAATTAGTATATCAACCTAATAGTAAGTTATTAACAGTCATTCTTCTTCTTGTTATATAATTTATTGAGGGAATTGGTAAACCAATATAAGCCCTTATGTGTTTTTGCCATAAATTGGTAGAAACTTGTAAGGGGTGCTTTGGGGAAATTCTAAATTAAAATGAAACAAAAAACCCTTTATTGGGAAAAAAACCTTCCAAAAACCCCCCAAAAAAGATAGAAATTAAAAAAAATCAAGACCTTTATGAAGCCATGAATACTTTGGTACCCTCAGTATCCTCTTATTTGGACAAAATTGAGTGGTATGATAATTTAGGCCAGGGTCCAATGAGTGAGTGAATGTCCATTCCTGATATGGGGGATCCAATTTAAAATAAGTATTAACGACCAGTTTTCTTTTATTCTATGGTCCAATATTTCTCTTTTTTCCCTTATTTCTGTTCTCCAAATGACAATCCACCCATTTGCATCTTTTTTTTGGATATCTATTCTCATTTTGTTCCATTGGATATCATCATTTTTAAGGTTTATCCTGTCCCCCAATTACTTTGAATTGGGAATTCCATGTAAAACCACAAGCCCTAAAGTGGGAAGATAAAATTAAGGAGCACATGATGTTATATTTTTCCAATCTTCCTCCCCCCCTCAGAAAAATCCCACTATTTTAGCAGTTCATTCAGATTTACTGTTTTATCAAATCAAACATATTACAGTTATCCCCTTTCTCAATACTATTTTTTAGATCAAATCCTACCTTGGTCTCTTTTTTAATCATAAATGTGGCCCTTTTGTACTTACAAATACTCATATCACAAACATGAAAGAAATCTTGGAAAACAACACAACTTTTTGGCCCTTCGCTTGTCCCACCCAAACAGAATCCCAAAATTCTGGGTTCTGGGTCTTTATTTTCAAATCAAAATATGGAAATTCATAAGTGGGAAAACTTTTAATAAATTTTTTGAATAAATTGGCCATCTTGCCAAATTGGAGATATTGGAGAAATTTGGCAAAAGAAAATTGTAAATATTTGGGGATCTTAAAATCACATGTTGGGAGAAACATGGGAAAAAAATAAAAGTAATCCTCAAAACTAAGCCTGAGGGATTTTTTCAAAAAAACATGTGAGGGCTCACATGTGCTTACCAACATCCTGCATTTAATAGGGGGAAATCAAATTGGTGGATAGAGGCCTTTTATTTTTTTGAAGTACCAATGAACTCTCATTTTAAATCTTTATTTTTGTCTCAAAGCTAATTTTTCTGGTGTCATTTGGAAGATTGAGTCTTATTATCTATGATATGGCAGCATATTTATAGTGAGTATTAAGGTTTAAGTGTTTTTTGTGGTCTATTTTTTTATAAAAAAAACCATATGACTGAGCTTATTTATTGATTTTGTAAGCTTACACAGACTTAAGGGATCAATTATGGTGATTAAAATTCAATATGATGTGATTTTATTTGATCATTGCACCATTCATTTTTGATATTACACCTCAATATAATCAATATTTTTGGAAAATAAAGTTGTGCAACTTTCTGGCTTCGTAGAATGCCTTTTGATTTTGTCTTATGACTTGATGACTCCACAATTTATTTTTGTAGCTCTTTAATTCCTTATTCAGACTGCTTAGTGATTTTAATTTTCATAAATTTTGCATGTATTATTTTAAACATAATTTATATTTTCTTTAGGTTGTTAATAATGTGGTTGTTTCTTTTACAGATTCTACAAATTATAGCTTTGAAAACTTATTTTGAAGGACCTCAAGTCTTTTTAAATCTAAGGTTTTGGGTGGAGCTAAGTTGTATTTGGTGTTTCATTAATGCTTGTATAGTTCCCTTCCACTTTCATGAAAGCCCAAAAAATCTTTCCCTTTCTCCACAGATAACATTCTCACTCATAGGATTCTCAAGCTTTGGAGACATTTCTATCCTAATTAGAAAACTCATTATTTTTACAGAAAAACCAAAACCATATTTTTTGATATAGAACAATAAATTATAATAAGAAGGCAATGATACAGCTCATCTAATTTTTTAAAAAATAATATTCCTTCATATTTCAAACATGAGCTTTTGATAATTAATAAAAAGGCCACATTCAAGAATTTGATCAGAGAGCAGCTCAATGAGTGAGAAATGAACATTATTAATTCAATTATCTAATAAGAGACACAGGGAAAAATCTTTTCATATAAGCAGGGTGGTCCTAGTAAGATGTAGGACCACAATTCTGCTTCATGACCATCTTAATTAAATTTGGAACTAGTATTAAACAGTTTTTCAAAGTGTCCTGAGGTACATCATCTGCATCTGATTGAATCGCCACATCAAGATCATCAATTGCTTTTGGTTGATTAAGCTTTGTTAATTATAATTCTCATGATCATCCACACATTCTCAATTGGGTTGAGTCTGGGAGAATTTGGTGGCCAGGGAATTCACCTATCTGTGTATAATTCAAAATGTGAGCCCTAGAGGTATTTTTATATGCCCATAAGACCACAAATAATAAATCATGTTATTATTATAAATAAATAAATTTATTCATATTATAAAAACAAATATTGAGATATAAATATAAAGCTTATATATAAAATTGGAATTTTACTTATAATTCAAAATTAAAATTACATTGAAATTCAAAATTGTCAAAAGACATTTTTACTTGAAAAAATTAAGTTAAAATAAATTTTTAACAAAATATTTAGATTGAAATATTTTTGGAATAAAGTTAAGCAAAATTTATTATAAATTTTTATCTAATAAATAAACTTATGAAAGTTATTTCACCATTGGATTCCTCATAAAAAAATAAGCTGGGGTCACCTCTGGGTGAAATTTCTGTAACTCAACTCTAAATAAGCTTAAATGAATTTTCTAGTATTTTCTGTATGAAAATTGAAAATACTCAAAACCTTAATTTAATTTGCACCACATGTGGTGTGAACCATCAATTTTTGTGTTAAAATTGAGGTGTGGTGTGTAGTTGAGAAGCTATGAGGAATTGAAGTATTTTCAATTGAAATTTTGAAATGTGCACCTGTATTACATAAGTGAACTTTGATTTAAATATGAGGTATCAATTATTACAGTTGTGTACTTTGAAAACTCAATTTAATTACATGTTTAAATTACAATTATAATACATTATGAGAAATTAATAAAGAAATAAACTGGAAAGATTAATTCTGGGGGAAGGAATCTTGGATCCAAGGGTGCCATACTCCCCCAAATTCCTTGCTGAAAGGCATGGGTTGTCAAATTTCACGCAAACTTGAATAACTTTTTGCCTGGAATTGAGTTGTGGGGTCTGTGACTCAATTGATGCTGAGGTTTTGATACCAACCAGGGAAGACTTAAGTGTTCCCAAGAGGGTAAAACTACCCTTAAGTTAAAACAATCTTAGTAAACAAAGTTTTAACTGATTTTGACCTGTCTTGAAGGCTTGAAACAAGGTATTACTATACCAATACCTGATTCACGGATCTGAAATGACTAAAAATAGCAAAAAAAATGGCTAAAAACAGCCCTTTTTTGGTCCAAACCAGGGTTCAATGATGCCATAATTGACTTTTCTGTTGTTATAAGGTTTGACTATGAAACAAGAAGTAAATATTACAAATATTTCACTTATTATACTATTAATCTCCTTGTTAATTTAATTAATAAAATAAATAATTACTATAAAAAGAAAAATTATTATGATTATGGCATAAAATAATTATATTATCAAATAAATATAATTATATAATATTATAAAGAATAAATATATTAATGTATAATAATTATAATATTTAAAGATCTTTATTATTGTTACCAAAAAATAATAAAGCCATAAAAACTTGTTTCTTAATAATAAAAAACAATTAATAACAATAATATTACCAATATTAATGTTATATATTAATATAAATACTATTTATATTAATCAATGAACTATTATAAAATATAAGATAACCTACTTTTATCACTTAATATGATCATTTTGAAAGACTTCACACCCAAAAATTTAAATAAAACCTATTTAAATTGTATTTGCAAAAATAAAATAAGGTAAATTACAAATATTCTTAATTTTACATGGAAAGTAAGATTTGTAAAGAAATATAACAAAAACAATTCAAAAATTGGATTAATCATGTCAAGATTGATGATGATAATAAATATTAACTTTTTTCTTCAATAATATAAAAGATTTATATATGAAGCATAAAGATTTTACCTTTTTGTTTAGTGTTTTTATTGTTTTTGATGCATCTGATGGGGGAATAGAGTAAAAAGAGCTCTATTTATAGTAAATCCCTCCCTTATAGAGTCAAATAGGCTTCTAGTAGATGTTTACGGACGTTATTCACTGGAACTTATTAGTATCTTAAGGTTTAGTGATGATTACATCATAATCAAACCATCTTATCTCATTATTATGCCACTATTTAGAGTTATCACTATAACTCTAATTTTAATGACATCATAGGCTTGAAAGAAGCCTGGAATTAATTAATTTTATCAGTATTAATCATAATTTAATATTATTGACCAGTTTTATCACTCATATTACTGTTAAAATTAAAATATGATTACAGTGAGTGATCATAAATAATCAATTTTAAGCTTAAACTTTGATCAATAATAATTTGAATTTATACACGCCAAAGCCTTTCAGATAGTGAATTCTGATATCTTGGCATGTTATTATAAAGCTTCCAAGAGCATTAAATTAAATCATTAAAACTCTATTTTTGATGATTTTTCTTGTAACTCATCTTTTCTGACAAAATTCACTATTTTAAACTTCAAACCATCATTTCAGGGGGTTGTACCTTTAATATTATGATACAAAATACATCATTCTTCACGTATTAGCTATCAAAACCTGAAAATTGACTTTATTTTAAGTTTGGACCACTTTCACGACAAAGTGGTCAACAGCTCTAGCAATTTTGTTCAATAAACCCTTACAAGTTATGACCTTGTTTTTAGCTTGTCAAAGAAAGTTCATATCTGTATTTTTAAAGTAATTAAGTTTTAACTTTATTTTTGGCTTAACTCTTTATCATTTATATTTCAGTAGATATTAGATAAAACCATGAATGTATGCACTGATCATAAAAGTGCATATATTCAGCTTAATTCCTTAAGTATTGACTTTAGAAAAATGACATAAAATTGTTTTATGTGTAATGTTTCATGAGGAATCCAATGGTGCAATTTATTTCACACTATATTTTATTTGTTTCTGAGATAAATAAGAATTTATGCCTTTTTATGGCATTTTTACTTATTACTCATTAAGTATTGACTTTACAGATATGCCATAAAAACAATATATGTGTGTTCTATCATGAAAAATCTAATGTGGTATTTCTTTCACATGTTTATTCATCAGATTCCAAGTTAATTCAGCATTTATTCCCTTTTATGGTATTTTTACTTATTTTAAGATAATTATTTCAAAGAATAATTATTGTAAATTTTTGTTGTGACCTTTTTGGATATGTAGTCATATCCTAAATTCTCACAGTTTTCGGAGTGTCTTTCACAATTGAAAAGACTATATTTCACTTTTTGTGTAAGAAAATTGGTGGCTATAAAATAATTGCTTCTTTTCCCCACTTTTCTCTTAATGTTAGAAGCTTTTCCTTTTATGATTAGCTTAAGAGCTGTTAAATAAATCAATAAAAGATTCCAACCACCATTTTTATATTATTTTGAACCTTTTAAACACATGAGATAAGCTTTATAATCATTTTCACCCATGAGCCACCCCATAAGCTAATTAAATTATCTTTCATCACTGTTAACTTTGTCACTTTGTTTCCAAATTCACTCTGGTCACTTTTGAGTGTGTTTTATCTTTAATAAGCTTTTTAAAGACTCTTTTCTTATATGATTTTCCTGCAGCTCTTCCTCAATTAATCATAATTGAAATTTCTCTTGAAGAAATTTCTTTTGTAGCCTTAAATATCTCTTTTAGAGTATTTTTTGGATAAATGTTTATTGTTGGTAAAACAATAAATATTTATAATATTGTTGTTTTCTATTTGTAAAGTCAAAAAAAATAAATTCAGTGTGTTTTCTCTTAAAACTCTTGAATTTTACTTTTTTTGATTGAATTTTACCTTATACAAGTTTTGAGGACACAGAAAATACTTTATTTTAATCAAATTTTCATATCCACACCTTACACAAACCATCTAGTACTGAGGTTAGCAATAGGTATTTAAGCATTGTCCTCCATAGGAATCAGTAAGTGTAAGCCCATCAGCAATGATGCTGTCTACTTACAACAAATGAATTTTTGAAGGGTGGAATAATAAAATTTATAGAGCCTTTTAGTAGAGTTCATTTCACCATCAAAAAATACAATCCTCAATTGTTTGGCTGCACAGAAACTGTTCCACATCATGATGTATTTCTGACCTCATCTATGTTTGACTGCTATATTTTCAAGAAATTATTTCCCTTTTAGTGCTTGCCACAGCTGTAAGTGGTTTAATTTCTTTTCAACTCATATTTTAGTTCATCTTATTGAATTATTTGAGCCCAGTTGCTGATTATTAAGTTGCAATGGGCTTGAGAAAGCTGGATTCAAGATAAAAAATATTGTGGGTGAAGAAAAGGTTTCTTTGTGGAAATACTTGAAGCTTTACCAAGTTTATTGATCTCCTGTTAAATGGTTTTGGCTGAAATTTTGTCAGTTATTATATTTGTGACCTGTGGTACAGTTATTCAATAAAATTGTGCTAAAGTCTTACTGAATTGACCTTGGTTTCAATGATTTAATATCATAGTCCAGCCAGTTTTTCTTTGGGTTTTCACTGTTCCAAGTATCTGGGATTTCTTAACCCACTCATTCACATAGGTGATGGCAATGTCACTTAGTTGTGTGATTGCTCAAAAAGATATTCTGGCTTGGTGCATTTCAAAAATGTGTCCATTATTTTCAACATTGAGGTAAGGATTGTAGTCCAATGAGAAAAATCAAGACTAATTTTATTTAATAAAACAACCAAAAAACACTTGCCTTGTCAAAGTGAGGTGAAAGATTAGGAAGAGAGACCAAACCAACAGAAATATGTTCTTCAATAGTCCAATCATTATGAATCATTATTGGAGTATTCATGTTTAAGGAAGGTCTAGAAAATCTGTTCACAAATACATTTACAAATAAATATGGTGAAGAAAAAAGTTCAAGTTAGAAAGGAGCGCATAGGTGGTGAGTGAGCTGTGCCTAATATGAGTGCAAGGTGAATTTATATGCTGCATACATCATCCACATGGTAAAGTGCCCATGATGTTTTTACGTTCAGCTGACAGGATTTTTTCTTCACTTTATTTTTCTTAAGCAAATTTTATTAGTCATTTTTAAAAGCTTATAAGTATTTATTTGTAGCTTCATTCAATTTTATTAATATTCCTTGATTCAATTTTGATATGATATCCTATCTTATGATAATTGGTATTGTAACTCTGAATACTGATCATTTCATCCTGATTGATCAATTTCAAGAGTTTATTTGAGCTTCTATATTATTAATTTGACTGTTTTAGTCTTTAGATTTTGAAATTTTACTATTTCAGTGGACTTGAAGCTGTACCAAACAGGTATGGAATGCCACAGTGCATTTTTCCCTTTTCATTCTAATTAGTAGAGATTAGTAATTTTCATTTTCTTTCAATAAATTTCTTTGTGGTTCTCCTATCTGAGCTACTGGGGGCTAGTAGGCTGCAAGAACCATTCTTCTCCCCTATCCATGAGGCATTTTTAGGTAATCCTCCCCACAAAAAGTTTTCTGTTTCCTGCCAGATAGGGACTGCAGACAGGAGCAGACAGGCTTACAACTCAAGTTGGAGTAGAGTGGGGGACTCTTGCATTCTTTATCTTGAACTGGAATGAAATGCAGATCTAAATATCTTTATAAGACAAGATCTTGTATCACCCAAAAAGAAAATTCCAAATATCTAAATATTCTTTAATCCAAAATGATTATTTTGAGAAATATCTAAATATTATTTTTCTTCTTTAATCTAAAATAAAAGAAAATTTTGAGAATTAGAATCAAAAAATCAGCATGAACTTTTGAAACTGGAAATTTGCCGATTTTTTTCAATTAGAGTCAAAGCAATGTGCACACTGGTGGCATTAAAGAGCAAATAGTGTTGTGACTTTCACTGTAGACAACAATTTCAAAGAAAACCAGTTAATTTTGCCATTTCTGAGCTCTTCTGTTTCTTTTTCTATATTAAGATTCTTTTTTTGGGATTTATTTGTAACTTAAATTTTTCAATTGTTCTTTCATATTATAACAATCTTTTATTTTTTCATAATCTGATTTATCTCTCCTATCCTTTTCTGAAATATTTAGTATTTATTTGAACACCCTATTACAAATGGGATCAGGCACAACATAGGCAAGGAAAGTCTATCTATTTATTCAACCTTCTCAAGTATTCCAACCTGATACCAACAAGCCATCATGCAATTTTTGATCTGTGACTTTTAGCCTCCTGTTATCAGCTACCACAGATGGTATGGGCAGGTCCCTCTATTTCCTCAATTGGTCCAAATTATTTTCAACTAATACTAACTATTTTTTAATCAGCTTTTGATATGTGGAACAACAAATACATTCTTCTTGCTGTTACAAAACCCTCTGCAATCAGTCATAAAATAAGTGAGGCATGTCCTTCTATTTCTTAAACCCATCTCAAGTATGCCAAGCTAACCACAAGGATTCATCATTCTATTTTAGATCATCAGATTTATCCCACTGTTATTAACTACCCAGATGGTATGGGAAGGTCCCTCTATTTCTGTAACAGCCACCAGCTTGGAGTAAGGGTATTCAATCTTACACCTACTCAAGCACCTCCAACCAGCAATCAGTTTCAGCAAGCTTCCTTGCTGAAACATGCATACAGTTTGGATACACCATCCTGAAACTGTATGATCTCTCAATACCACCACAACTCTTTTACAGATCCTGTACAGATTTAAAGGACCTGTATTGGCCAGATTCAATTCAATCATCAATTCCTCTCATGAAAACTCTCTGTGCGGATCAGGGCTGGTGATTCTCACATATACCAGCCCCTCTTTCTCCCCCCTGGTGACTTTTCCCTAGTTAATTAATTTAGTTGATTTATTATTTTATTAATATACTTATCCTTATCTTTGGGTATTATATTTATTGATTTTAATTTAGTCTTTGAATTCCTTCTTTGCCTGTACGGTATAGGTTGTGGTGTCCATATCCTTATCAATCCTTCTCTTTCTTTCTGAAAGGTTGAAGCAGTGGACTTGGACTTTTTGTGGTTCGCTCTTTTATTTCTTACTCTTATCATTTGTTGCTGCTTTTTCTTATAATTCTTTTATTAGTAATTTCATCTTATTACACTCTTAAGTTCCTTTACATTTTACCATATCTTGAGCCCTCCATAAGTAAGTCCCAGTTTACTGAGTTCCGGGCCCTCTTCACTTTGAAGAGCCCCTGTGACAATTTCTTCAATCCATCCAGATTATTCCCAGCTAATACTAACTATTTTTTAATTGGCTTTTGATATGTGGCACAACAAATACATTTGGCCTGCTGTTAGAACACCCTCTGCAATCATTCATAAAATAAGCTAGGCATTTCCATCTATTTCTTAAGCCCATCTCAATTATTTCAAGCTAATAACAGCCATCCATAATTCAATTTTAGATCATTGGAGTTAGCCTACTGTTATTAGCTACCACAGATGGTATGGGAAGGTCCCTCTATTTTGTCAATCCATCCAAATTATCTCCAACTAATACTAACTATTTGTTAATCAGCTTTTGATATGTGGAACAACAAATACATTTGGCCTTCTGTAATTTTTGGGGAGTTTCTATTTCTTCCATACATCTCAAGTCTTCCCAGCTAATACCAGCCCTTTTTAACAAAGCTTATATCTGTGAAACAAAAATAATGTTGGACCTACTTTTATTAGCTACCAGACTTGGCTTTTTAATTGTTTTTAGATAAGTGGTGAAAAAATGGAATTTATTATTTTTATCATTATAATCTTTTGTAGGGTGAAAATTCCAACCTTTTCAAATCTTGCATTAGCTGGAGAAGCACAACATATGAGATAGGGCAAGCTTAGTGAATACATCATTGCAATTGAGGTTAAACCATAATTCCAAGGGAGTTTAATCACCACCTCAATGCAATCAGACCAGATACATCTACAACTCACATTCCTTGACTCTACAATGCTCATCCCTTAAATTTTAAATACAACAGACAACCTACAGAAATTAAATGTGGCCAGAAATATCAACTATTTTGCCTTATAAAGAGGAAGAGAATATCAAATCTATTAGCTCATTACAATTATTCTCACAAAAAATTAAATAAATTAGCCAAAATCAACAATTCCGGTATCAAAGAATGTTAGCCATCCTTTTCATATTGGAGGACTATTTGAAATATTCAGCAAAGTAAGTCCAAATTGTGCAATAATTATTAGATACCCAGTTTTAACATATACTATTATAGCCGGATGTTTAATTAGCAGTCAAATCTAATTATGGTGTACTAAACATGACTTGAGGGATATCTATATCAGTTCATACAGAAGATTATCCATGGGAAGTTGATGTTGAATTCTCAACATACACAATTTATGGTAAAGTCCTGCAACCAGGCTGGGTCTATTCACTATCCGCTTGATTGTTAGTTTCCCATTATGGTGATTACCCAGTGGCGTTGTATCAAGAAAAACTTCTCATACAATTGATCCCTGAAAAAGATGTTAATTTCAATAAAATGAACCATATGAATGCATTTGGCCTTAACATAGTTCTCGAAAAGATTGACATAGAAAAAGTTCATTATTTCAACTTACAAGGACCTGGAATTGTCACAACAGTCAAGCACAATGACTTACACAATAATGTAAGTTCTAGGCCAAATAATTAAAGTCTAAAATTAATGTGTATAATCAGCTTAGGGATTATTGCACTTTTAATGTTAAATAAATTTCTAAAAAGAACAAATCCACAGCCAATATTCTGGGTCCCATCCAAATTGGTAGAGAGATGACTTTCCATGAAATTATTGTTAAACACCATCCCAAAACAAAAACATTTTATTTTGAGTTTTTTCATTTATCTTCCTTTACCTCATGTGCATATTTCCTGATCTTTTTCATAAGGTATCCAACCTTGCTGTGACATCAGGACATGTGCATTTTCAAGAAGCCATAGAAGCTTTAAATGGTCCTGTTACACCATCTAGTGGTTTACAAAGGATGTAAGCCCAAAAATAATTTCAACATAAATTCAGAAGCTAACATATGTATCAGTGGTAAAAAAATACAAGGGATAACTCTGCAGAAAAGCTGTCAACAAGGAGCTATACCTGAATTAGAAAATGAAAATCAAAGAAAACTTAAATTTATATTTAGTCTTATGATGAAAGACAGAGAATATGCAAGAGCCCCTTGGACAGGGAAGACACAACTCCTGAACCAAAAGGAAAAGGTGTGTATCTGCATACTGATATCCTTCAAGATAGGTGCTGTATTCACTATTAGCCAAAATTTGTTGTCCCCACAGGTGAAAAACGTGCTCAAGGTTCAAACAAGAATTAATGTAGCTGGATCTCAAAAACCCTGCATATAATTTCAAACCTAAGAATCATTTAATGACATAAAAAACATTTATGTTTCTTTACAGAAAGAATACATATTGATAGCTCAGCTTATAAGAAACCCCTGAAGATGTAATAAATGCCATTACAATAATTTCAAAATCAAAACCATATGAATTGGCTCCATTTTACCCAGATATTTCAGCAAAATTATAAAAACAAACTTCCCTCTACCAAAATTCCTCCTTTTTATTGAGTTTTTAAGTCATCAAGTCCTGAATACCTGACCACATGGAAGTATATCTTTTATATAAATTTCCAGGTGCATTTCTGCATACTTTGATCTTTTGCAATTATATTTGCAGAAACCTTTTGGAATTGCATTGGAATGAAAAACAAACTGGTAACTTGAAAAACATTATTAGAGCCAGTTATTCCATATTCTGTCAAAAAGCTTCTGTAAAACTACCTTTCACTCCAACAACTGATAAGAACATTGCTCCATTTTTGAAAAATATATTTTTTTCATCTGATGACAACAGTGAGTCATTTTTACACTATAAAAAACAAGTTTCTAATTTATTTTATAGTGTGACGAAATTTCCCTTCGGAAATTAGGTCATATAATAATGCCCTATTGTTTACAAGCGTGGAGACAAATATTGACCATTCTTTGGCTGTCCATGGAGGTTTTTTAATTTTGAGTTTCAGGGAATCTGTATCAAAACATTGGTAATGTCTATCCTGTCAAATACCAGACACCTTCCTTTGCACAAATATGTTTTTTGGCTTCAGATAATAATTCAGCCTCAGGTATCCAAACAACAGCTGCAAGAGAGAGGATTCAAAGGGATTTGGTTATCCAATGGGTCCATTTCTTAATCCTTATGCACAAGTCTATGAATCTGAAAATGAATGCTTAACATCTTCAAAAGATACCTTCTGTTTAACCACTATAACTGGTCCTTGCTTAAATCCAGCTACTTACAGCCAACAAAAAGTTGATTATGTTACCATTGTTGGAAAATATTCTTCTGAAATAATTTCCCCATGAGATATTCTTCTATTTTTGAGAGGTGGCCCACTGAAACCAGTGACTTATCTACATTCAGGGTATCTTGCACTTTGATATCCTGTAATATTCCCTTATGGAGAGAAACACTGGCACCCTGACCATCATGGGAAGAACATTCAGACACAGAGTAAGTAAAAAATAATAAAAAGTTATACTGATCACTGAAAACAATGATAGGAAATACAGGAAATACTACCCAGTGAAAATGGTATGCCTACCTGCTATTCCAACAAAAAAATGGATACAATGTTATTCTTTGTGGTTTTTTGTTTACTTCAAGGATTTGTTGTGGATTTTTTCATTGGTATTGAAAGGAGTAGGCTAAATTTTATCAGGAAAAACAAAGCCACGCTGAAGGTGAATCTCTACCAGGGTGTTTTGGAGGTCCTGGACAATGATTTGGATTTAAATGGAAGCCATATTGTCCTTACTTCATCATTTATTGGTGTACCCAGGGAAATTTCTCAGCTGTTTCAAGATCTCATGAGTCTTGTGTGAGAATTCAGGAACCCATCATTTTTCATCACCATGACAGTAAATACATGGTGGCAAGAAATTGTAGACTAATTGGGCACAGGCAAGACTTCAGCAGACAGACCCAATATTTTTACTCAATTTTTCTACCTCAAGATTAAAAGTATGATGAGGGACCTTACAATAAAGAATTGCTTGGGGAAACTTTTATCATATTTGTATACTGTAGAATTCCAAAAAAGGGGTTTGCCACATGCACATATCTTATTAATATTAGATAGAAATTATGTTCTGAATACTTCTCACAAGGTTGAAAATTTGATATCAGCAGAAATTCCTAATCTTCAAACATGTCCCACTTTATACAAGTTTGTCACAATTAATATGCTTCATAGACCTTTCAGTGAACAATTTGCATGTTGACAAAATGACAAATGCAGTTATGGTTTCCCAAGGCCTTTTTCTGAACACACAATTTTTGTTGATTGTGAATATGTCACAGGAGCTCTTATGGAAATCAAGAGTAGTCTGTCACTCAGGAATCAAGAACTCACTCGGAGGGCTCCAAAAGAATAAAGAAATAAAAAGGAATATATTTCTATAAGGAAGAATAATATTAAAGACAAGTGTGTCAAAGATAAAAGAAAGAGGAAGCCAATGGCCAAGATAATAAGAAATCCTAAAGCCAAAGAGCCAACCAAATGAATCCTCCATTCACTGTTTCAACCTTTTAGAAAGAACAATGGAATTAGTAAAGGATATGAACACCAATATCCACTGACAGGTGAAGAAGAAAAGGTGAAAATGACTGACTTAAGATTATCACTATTTACTTTAATAAATGAAAAAAATAAGGATGAAAATAAATCCAATATATTAATCAATTGGGGAAAAAGTCCCCAGGGGAAAAAAAGGTGGCCAGTATATGTGAAAAGTTGAAGACTGATCCTGGAGTGTTGATCCCCGGCTGTATTGACTGTTTTGGGTCAATACAGATCTGGCCATCTTGAGAATTGAACTGTGTGATGGAATTCCCACAGTGGAATATGAACTGGCCCAAAAGGGCCAAGGCCATACAGCTTGCTTGAATACTGCCTGTATGGATCAATTGAGTTGTCCAAGGAAATACTGAAGTACTTGATTCTTTGGCAACTGATTGAATGATTAATAACCTCTTGAAACTACCCTTGGAATAATCCTGAAAGAAAGTACAACCCAACTCCTGCAGGGCCATGTGGCTGGGGTCCTCAAATGGTCTTCTGGTAGCCGCCAGGGATTGCAAGACTGAATGACTGAAAATACTTCCTTTGAAATGGGTGATGGATTTCAGCACTTTATTTTAAATGGCATAATTTGGTCCTGGAACCATCACCATTGGATTGCTGAGCAAAATTGGTGCATAATGGTATATTATACCATATATGCACCATTCCTGAATCCTTGGTACAGAGTAAATTGGTGAAGGAGGGGAAAGCTTGCTAAGCTTGAGCTTGTGGCCTCAGGTGGTTGCCAGAAGCCAGGGGTTGAAAATGGCCAATTTGGGTCCTGGGATCCTTTGGGCCATTTTTGGGAGTGATGAGATTGGGGGCCAAAAATGGCTCAGGGGGGTCCACTTGTGGTTTGGGACCCACCTGGAATTTAGGGTTGGTGGTTGGCCTCATGGGATTTAGTCCAAAAGGGGCCTAAGGGTCCTACTGACCGCGGGCCACAGGCTGTGGAGGCTGTAGGGGGCCAAAATGGCCTAGACCCCCATAATCAAATGGGTGGGGCCAAGGGCTCTGGTGGTGGCTAGAGGGTCCAGATGGACACCCCAGGCCCACAAAAAGGGTATTGGCCTGGGGGTTGGTGAGGTGGTTAATTGGCCAAAAAGGCCAATGGATTCAGGGTATGGCCATTGAAAGGTTGTTTGTCCCAAAGGCCATAAACACCAAAAATGGTCCAATTGGCCATAAAACTAATGATGTTACCAATTGGCCATAAAACTAATGATGTTACCAATTGGCCATAAAACTAATGATGTTACCAATTGGCCATAAAACTAATGATGCTACAAATTGGCCATAAAACTAATGATGTTACCAATTGGCCATAAAACTGATGATGTTACCAATTGGCCATAAAATGAGGTCAGGCTATATTTGCCCCAAACACCCATTGGAGGGGTGATTCCACATGGTTGTGACAGAATATCACATTTACAAAAGACAAAATGACAATAGTCAATTTGTGAAAGGATCCACAATTTTTACCAACAAAAATGTATTTACATATTCTCCATTCTTATTAATGTGTTATGAATGTCATATTAATGTTGACATTGTGGTCAGCATAAAAGCAATGGAATACATCTACAAGTATATATATAAAGGAGAAGATAGAGCAGTCTTACCATTGGAATCCAAAAATGAGACTCTAGATTTTGTGAATTGATGTTACATTGGACCATGCGGAAGTGAGTGTCTAATTTTTCCAGTTTGAACTCAGCTAAAATAAAGACTATAGCCAAATGGCAAATTTACCAGTTTTGAATGTCTGATAGGAATCCCGCAATCGCAAGAATGGCTATACATACAGAAGGAAGCCAGCTGTTCTACTTTAGTGACAAGCATGGTGCATGCAGTCAAGTTGAGCCAGGAACTTCTGGAAGAACAACATTCACAGGTTACTTCAAGCTAAATTCTGAAGATGCTGTTTCAAATGGATAACCTGCATGATTGTCATTGTATTCCAATATTCCAATATACATTTGGTGGAAGAAAAAAATAAGGAATGGGAGCCAAGGAAAAAGAAAACTTTGGCTGTTGCTGGGGTATATTTTTCAAGGTTCACAGAGGGTGAATGATATTATCAGCGCCTTTTGCTTATGAACAGGAAGGGCGCAATTAGTTTTGGTGATCTGAGAACTGTCAATGGTACTCAGCACTCCAAATATCAAGATGCAGCATTAGCTTCAGGTTTGTTGCTTTCTGATAAACATTATCAGGACTGTCTCACCAAAGCAACACTTTGGATGTCTGGAAAAAGGTTGAGGCAACTTTTTGTTATTACGCTATGCAACAGTCCCCCAGCAGAACCCAAAACACACCTAGACAACCATATTGAAGATCTTTCCAATCATTTCAGCCATTTCCTATGTCACACATATTCAATAGATGAGCCATCTGAGACCCTCTCTAAAAACCTTGTAAAGTACTTCATAAATGAAGAATTGAAAGAAGTTGGAAAGTCACTTAATGATTATGGCCTAGATATGACTGATATGGAATTTGAATTTATCAGTTCATTTGCAAAAGAACCTTGAAACATAGATGTTGGGTCAATTAACTCGCCCACAGAAAAAGATTTATCAGACAGTTGAGCAAGCTGTTGTGTCAAAGGAACAGTTGCTCTGTTTTGTGGATGGCCCGGGAGGGAGTGGCAAAACATTTTTATTAAACACCATAATAGGGTCATTGAGAAACCAAGGCATAGTTATAGAAGCTGTTTTGTCATCTGGAATTGCTGCCTTACTACTCCATGGTGGCTCAACAGCACATTCTGCTTTCAAAATTCCATTGACAATAATGCAACACTCTACATGCAATTGGTTGCATCATCACAAACTACAAATTCATCTCAAGTCAGTTCAACTTATTGTATGGGATGACGTCTCAATACAAAATAAATATACTGTTGAAGCAGTTGACAAGTCATTACAAGATTTATTCATGACAAATCAAAGCTTTGGCGGAGTCTCAATTGTGTTTTCCGGTGATTTCTGGCAGACATTACCTGTCATCAGGCATGAATCGATGGAAAATAAATTGGCTGCATCCTTTAAATCATCAAAAATATTTTTGAAATTAAAAAAAATTACTTTGACAGAGAACTTACAGCTAGAACCTGACACAACTAATCACATGCAGACAGCGTATGCCTCTTGGTTATTGAAGCTAGGAGATGGTGCCCTACAACATCGACACATTGAACAAGTTTTGGTTGATGGGATAAAATGTTTTCAATCCCCCACAAGATGTGGCTGCACATCAAGGCAGTGTTATTTGTGTACAATGAGCTGGTCTCAATGACTTCTAATGGCTCTATCAAAGATAAAATCAATTACTTCAAGTCAGAAATACTTCTGGCTCCGCTCAACGCAAATGTGAAGGAGTTTAACAAAATGTTATTAGATCAGCTAAAATCAGAGGAATACATCTCCTACTCAATAGCCTGTCTTGCCAAGGAGGAAGCCCATGCTGTTCCTGAAGAGGTTCTGAAATCCTTATCAAAACCAGGATTTCCTGACCACAAAACTCATCTCAAACTAGGAGTGCCACTTTTACTACTTTGTAATCTCAGAATTCCATCAGGGCTTTGCAATGGAACAAGACTTCTATTAATTGCGATTCAGCCAAATGTATTGAAATGCAAACACATGGATGGGCCAAACCAAGGCAAGAATGTTTTGATTCCAAAGATCAAACTGCTATATGAAGAATACGAAGATATTGGTACCAGTTCCCTGTAACCCTTGCATACGTCATGACTATCAACAAAGCCCAAGGTCAATCATTTGGCACAGTTGGTGTGTATTTGCCTCAGGAAGTTTTCAGCCATGGTCAGTTATATGTTGCACTGTCAAGGACAAGAAATGCTGCAAAAATCATTATCTGCAGTCTTGGCCCACCTGGTTCAAAGGAAATTATGAATGTGGTCTGCAAGGATTTATTTAACTAGGGGTGGATGCAAGATTTTCTGCGGTAAGTCTCAAATTTACTGTTGTAATTCCCTCATAAATGGGTGAAACTCTCAAAACTCATTTTGACCTACCTGGCGGGCAGGTAATTTGGATAGAGCGCTTGCGTAACCTCTTGTGGTCACGTCATCTGTTGACCATTTGTAACGCTATAAATAAGAGGAGCACACGCTCTCCTGGTACAATCCTCATCATCATCTCTATTTCTTTCTCTTTTGTTCATATTTAGCTCCGTCCTGCCACGCACACTCGTTCTGGGCCGATTTAGCTAAGACATCTTGTCTTGTTCCTCAAACGTTCATTTGAAACTGTCAGTGTTTGGGAGAGAGTATTTTTGATAAATTGATTGAAAAAGTTACAGCTCATACAAAGTCCATCAAATGGTGGAATGTGACCGTTGGCTTAAACGAAGGATCTGACTCTGACATCTGTTACAAAAAGTAGCAGTCCCGCTGGAATTCATTAGTTCACGAGCGCCATGAATCCCAAAAAAGCGACTGCAAAATTGATAAATGACAGTGAGATGATGTATCAAGTTATATAATCAAAATTGTAGACAAGTAGGGCACCAACAGCTCCACCCTACACCGTTGCACCACTACAACGGCCCTAGTCAGTCACACACTGACTGTCACAGCCTGACCTGGGACTTTACAAAAATGATCGAACATCCTGAATCTCAAACCGAGACGCCAAACGATCCGACTCCGCTGTACCCAAGTCAACGTGTCAAATTACTAACGAAACACTGTTCAATATCCGCAGGAGGCCGTAAACAACTCGTCAAAAAGAAATGAATACTAGACTCCCAAATATTTAGAACGATAAAAAAACCTGAGCTAGGATATCTTTACAGATAATTTTGACCTCTAATCACATTCAAACAGAATATTCACAAAAAAAACGAATTTCTGTCTATGTTGCGTACGATTGGAGTGCTTATATTATTACGTTGTTTTGATCAAGTCAACAGCTCACTCTTAGAAGCTGGCAGCCTCTCACATCTTGAACCAGTAGCTGAGCTAAAGGAAATAACAAGTCAGGGCTTGAAGCTTGACGGCGAACCTCCCTTACTGACTCCAAGTCAGCCTGGTAGAGTCCTCAAAGTTGAATCCAAGCCAAAGCCTCAAGATCTGGCTGCGTCATGCATAAAAGGAACTAGCTCTACCCTTCAGGACAGCGAAGAAGGCCCTTCGAATCCCCTAATGGATGTTAATTCTAGATCACTAGAGGGAAGAGCTATTGAGCAATTAGGAGGTTTTCATCTGGGAACAGAGTATGCTAACAACGCTCTTCAGACCGTAGGCTCGAGTTCTAAGCATTTGTTTGGATCGCAAACTAGCGTCTCACGAGGCTTTTATAAATACAAGCGCCTCAAGGCTTTTGAAGATATCTATACACCTCCCTTGTCTTTTGTCAATGGCAATGCATTCATTTCCGATGATTATGAAACGGATATCGTTCGCCCATACTTCCCTACTTCACTCCCACATCTTCAGAAACTGATCTTAATGTTTTCATGAATCTTGACCGTTAAAAAGCAGGAAAAAATCGATCAATTCCGAAGGCTTTGTGATTTTTCGAATTCACTCCAGACTGGTCAAAAAGATCCAAAAATTACTTGGTAAGTGTTCTAGCCACCTAAATTCTTCAATATTGAGCTTCATCGATAATTGCATGGGCCGACCAGAATCTTTGTAAACTTCTGGAAATCGTCGGAATCGCAAAGATATTCATTGCTTCTTTCCTCTCATGGAAACGATAGTACTCATTCTTGATTTACTTGGGTTTCTTCAAATTTTCGAAATATTTGTAGCATGAAGTCTTACTCTGGCCTTGATGTATTCACACCCAACGACATCGCACGCCAGAGTTCAACAAAGAATTCCAACCTATTGACATTAAAAACGGAACGAGCAAATGAAGATCTTAAGGGAGGAAAATCAAATACATTACAATTCAAGAAGAACGTCTTACATGATAAATTGAACATCAATATTGGCCATGAGGACACTGAAACGCAGCCTCCAGCTTTGAAATCTGTTGTAGGGACGAAATACAATAATGATATCAAACCAGCGTTAGACCCAGAAACAAGTTGGCAACACGCATTCTTACAAAAGCAAGCACTCACAGAAAATGAAATCAATGGATCCCTTGACCGAAATGATATAGTGAAACCACAAGAAAAGTTCCTTTACAAAACGCCATTAACCGCTAGTAATTCGAATCCTGTTGATCGCACAGTGACGAGCGAAGAAAAGAGCATGGAAAGACTAAAGAGCCAGTTGACTCAAACGCAACCGCCCCGTTTAAAAGAAAAATCCGTAGCTATGAAGCAAGACTCTTGGATCGTTGTAGCGAGCGGAAAAAATAAAAAAGGCTCTCAGTCAAAACCACAACCCAATAATACTCAAAAACACGTCCAACCTGGTATTGATGGACTTGCAATTGCTTCACAACCCGAGCTGTCAGAACTTGATAAAATTGAGATTCGTGCCCAATCCCAACTGCGCGATGAAAAAGGTTCAAGCTCCGAAAAGCCTCAATATTCGTTTTTTAAAGCAAATACTCGTGTTCGGGTGGATAAATCACCTGTGTCTTTTCATTCAAAAAACCTTGACAAACAAAGACAAGAAGAGTCCTCTGTTGTTGAAATTACTCCCAATGCTCAGGAATCATCCGAAATGAGCTCACAAGAGGAGAAGCATACAATGAATTCAGATTCTATTGAGTGAGTTGGTTTAGTTTTGAAAATAGATTTAACTTTCAAGAGTCTTTAACCTCACCACATTTCGATAGGAGTTTAGTAAGAGTTAAATCTGGGCGCTCGGAGTCGAACCTTCCACTAGAAAAAACTGGACCTGCAACGTATGGAAAAAGTACACTACTGAAAATAGATATTTCCATGCTGATCGTATTTTTAATTAAAGTTCAACTGAAATAAATCAAATACCCTTGAAAAGAGATCGAAAGAAGCGAAAGTCTAGAAGAAAGAAAAAAGTCTTAGAGAAAAATGCGGAACTTGAAAATGACACAGACCCCTCCGGCGATAAAACACAGCCCGAGTCTAAAGAGCACCAATTAACTCCTGGGCTCTTCAAGCTACAGGGGTTCGTTTTATTCTTTCTTTTTCTTTGAAATTAATATATTTACTTCTTATCGTGATGTTGACTGGATCGTTTGAATCGGTAAATGAAGTCGAACTTCGTCAGGCCTGAGTGACTTTTCTTTAAAGGCGTAAGATAAAATTTCTTTTAAAACTGAAGATGAATAAGGGTTTAATTCACGATGGGGATCGCTTTTATTCTTCTGGGTTGTAGTAATGATAAGTTACCCCTCAATGAACATCCAAAAACCTATAAACCATTGCCCGAACTGCAATATACTGCCAATTGTGACACGGACAATGTTGGTTTGGTTCAAATTACTTGTGCTACTTTTGTTTTTCAAGATTTCCAAAACGTTTTCCTGATCATTTGGTTGCTTGGGAAAATGATGAATTTGACAGGACGCGGATTTGTGGCAGAGCCAATTGCATATGTCGCCTGTAAATCCTAATAGCCTATGTCCTTTTCTTTCTGAAAAAGCAACAACTGTCTTACAAAGAAAGTGGAATTTATGGAAAGGGGATGTTTTCCCGAGAGCATTCTCACCTTGGGAACAAGGACGAGAGGATGGGGAGATCTATCTAGGCTTTCAAAAAGAGTACAAAACGTTGAAATCAGGTTTGTCGCCTGAATTTGAGCTTGATTTACGTCTCCTTAAACTGAATTACAGTTGCGTGAGAAATTAGAAACAAATGAGCTGCAGGAAACACTTCAAGAGCATTTGCAAGTAAGCGATAAAACCCAGAACCTTTCATTATTGGATATCGAGGAAGAATTTTTTCCAAGGCTTCAAGAATTCTGGAATTTGGACAAGGAAAGGTTTATTGCCAAACTTCAAGTAATTCAAAACGATTTTGGTGATATCAATGAATTCCACAGGAGGCTGTGGACACTTTCTCGCCAAATCTTTGAACACACAATTGTTCAAAATTGGAAAAGCATCAAGAATCACTTAATCGAAAACCAGGAGTTCTCGAAGAGTGATGTAGAAGACATTGAAACAACCTATCAACTTTCCACAAGGTTTCACGACCCGATGAAATTCCTTGAGCTTTCGAATCGAAACTTGAAGGTCATGAACAGATCTAACGAACCCCAAAACAAAATCAAAGTTCTGTTGCAAAAAGTCTTGGGTAACAGAGAAGCACAGATACGAATTGCAACTGCTCAGTACCTAATTGGCAGTGGAAATTCCCCCAATTGGTGGGCGAAAACTGACTACATTCAACGAATTAAAGGGAATGGGCTTAGTTTTTGGCATGTTGTTGCTGTTGGAGAAACTCTTGACTTTGGTAAAGCTGAATTTGCGCCTATAAAAGACCCAAAAGTAAGATCTAAACTACTTGGCCTTATAACGAGTGTTTTCGATAGGAAGGAGCTCAAGGTTGTCCCTTGGTATGTCTCTCCTGAACGAGCCTTTCTTAACAAAGTATTCCCTGAATTCGACCACAGGATGAACGTACTCCTTAATGAAGGACGATGCCTATCAGTTAAAAATTTGTACGCCATAACTCTTGTAAATAAGACCAATCACCATATAACCCGGTCCGTGACACATGAGTGGGAAGATATTTTACATTTTCGGCACAAAGGTATCGCCACGCAATTCATGGCAGAGATGCTCCAATACGGCTTGACGCCTAAACCGAAAAATGAGCAGCAATGGATCGAACTGGTGGATACATTTTCGGACCTATTCACGGAAGAGCAAAGGGACTTTGTTATAAAGTTCTTTTGTTCCCGCCGACAGCGAAGTCAACGTTAGAATATCTTGACCCCATCAATCTTGTTCTTTGAGACTTTGATGTCTGGAAACCTCAAAATTACCATCCGGTCATACTCTAAACATAGTCATACTTTATCATTCATTGGTTTCTGTATTTACCTTAGTTGGAGTTTTTAATATTTCACTACATTGAAATCTACTTAGTCTCTCGATTTCAAAGACTTCCGGATGTAACAAAGATTTCTATCAGTTTTGTTCCTTTTTCCATATCAATAATTTTTTTATTCATTTCTGGAATTTCTGAATTAAATGAATAAACTAGCACCATGTGGCAATTGGTTGCCTGTTTCTGCTGGCGTACTAGTGAAACCCTACTTTTGACTGAGGGTTGAAACGGGTTGAAAGATACCTTCTGCTCCAAGTAGAAGACTTTGAGTTGAACATCAGTGGAAATTTCAATTTGGAGGTTTGGTATTCTTCTACTCCCTTTATGGGAAGGAATTGAAAGATAAATTAAAATTGAACTTCAGAATATGATTCACATTTCATAACTAAGAGATTTTTCTGTACTACTTGTTCATATCATAAGGCATTGAAGAATAAATGGATTTAAAAACTATATGCATAAATATATATCTAAACATCAAGAGCAGAAATTTCTGACTCAAAAATATTTAAGATTATTTGTACTTTCAATTCGAAAAATTGAATAATATGATATCTTCAAAAGGCAAGAACTGGGATCATCCAAGATTTGAACCAATGATATGCATATTTTTGGTGGCATTTGGATGTGGGAGACTCTTCGGGGGTGGCAGTTAAAATCCTGTCCCTCATTTTTGGTTACCAAATTCACTTCCAAAAAAACTATCCTACAGAGGGAGCTTAATCTTGAATGGCCTCCTGGATGGTTCATAAAAAAAAGATGCTAACTTCTGTGATTTACATGTCATGACTGTAAATCTACCTTCTGAAACATAATTAATTTATACATCTATTCTTATGTCAGAAAAACAAAAGAAACAAAGAAATTTGAAGAGGACCAATAAAAAGAGGGATGTAATATTTCAATTTCTCACCAATAAATGGATGCCTATCATCAGGAATAGAAACAAGGCATAATCTCCATAAAAAAAAACTGCATGGCCTGGGGGAAGGTTCTGCAGGTTCAACACCAGTCTAAAAATGGGTCTAACATGGGTTCAACCCTAACATTGTTTGGTCATCTTCTGAGCTACAACAAACCAGGTTTTTAAAAGATACACATAAGAGCTTAACATTGATTTTCTTCTGTTTGGATAATATTTTGTTATTAATTTATATAGATATATTACACAATCAATTGAAAAACAAATTTTAAATTTATATAACTATATCAATTTGAGTTATTCATCATCACCTTGAGATGACCAGTAAATTTTAAAAGTAACAGAGGGTGCATCTGAAAATTAAAAATTGTGCCTTTTCAATAAAATTAAATTAATATAAAATATAATTAAGATTGATCGTTCAAGATACCTCATTATTTCCTAACATGAATATCAAGTTCTGTCTCAATATGAAATGCTTTGTAAACCAAATAATTATATTTCTTCTATATAGGCTTTCCACTTGATATTTAGTGTAGCTCTCTTACAGAAATATCATTAATTTTATTTTAACTTCATCACCTTTTCACAAAATAAGGATTCAATCCAGAATATACCAGAGCTAAAATACATATCTTTGGTATTTTGATTTAATTAAGACTCTCACACTTTATTAAGATTTTCCCTTTTCTCATAAATTGAAATTATATTTATTTGAATTCACCTTAAATGTTTGTATAATAATTAGAAATATAATTTATACCTATAAGCTCCCAAATTTTGAAGTCCTTTACCTTGTTCACTTATTTCAAGATCTTCTTTTACTATTAAAGTTTTTATTATGGTTTGTTACTACTTTTTTGGAAAATTCTTGAAATATTAGGACAAAGATGGCTTTTCATAAAGTGTCAGTGTCCTATATTTTGTCTTTGATATATATCATTTCTTTTTAATCAACCTTATTATCTTAGTAGTAACCATATATTAGTATCTTTGAAAACAATTTTATAATTATATTATATCAAAAACAGGATGTATTTATTCTCCCTCTTGATGAAAATGGGCAACATTTCCCATAGAAAAAAAAGGAGGACCATCATTTAAGTTCTATGATTTTCAAGATAATTAGAGAGCCTTATTTTCCTCTTGATATATTAAAATCTAATAGAAAAAAAAATTAGTTATTAAAATTGAAAACATTGGCTATTTTTAATCAGTCTCTCAAATTTATTATCTTTTTTTAAGATATGATCTAACTTTGGATTATTTTAAATATTTAGAACATAATAAAGACCAAAACTTTCAATATCACTTATGATCAATTAAATTACAATTAATTAAGAGATTTTGAGGCCCTCATTAATGTAAATGAATTTATTTCAGTTATTTTGTAAATATATCAATGATTTTTGGATGTAAATATGCCATGGAATGTTTTTTTTTCAAACTTTCTGGTATATAAGTTTTAAATTTGAAGGCTTAAGGCTCATATTGTATAAAATAGATTATGTCATTTTGAAATATTATATACTCCTAAGTAAATACTGGAAAAAAAAATTAATATTGTATATACCCAATAAAGGATTCATGAATTATATATATGCAGGTGAGGGAAATTAATTCTCAAATCAATTTCATTTAATTACTCTTGTCTATAAAAAATATGATTAATATTATTAATTTATTTTTGAAAATATTGAAGCCATTATTAATCAAATATTTGTTCATTTTACAATTTCTCTTTTCTAATTACGTTGTTCCAAGTTATATCTAAAAATTGAAATATTTTATCTATGCATATTCAGGGAAGAAAATCAAATTGTGGGAACTTGTTTTGAGGTGTGATAGATTTCAAAAGTACCTTGAAGGGGAAATTATTGGTAAGTATGTTTTGAATTTCATATTTTTTTCAATTACTATGGTTGCTAAGGTGTATTAGCTTCTCCAAAAAATAATCTTGAATAGTCATCCTATCAATAACACTAAATTCAAAACTCTGATTTAAAACTATAAGTGTTGATAAAATAAAGACTAAAATTTTTTGTTATTTTAATAAGACTAATATAAATATTTTTTTATCATTTTATGTTGATCATAATTATTTCTTTTAATATTAATACTAATAAAAAAGCTACTTGATTTGATGCTAATAATATTTCTTCAATAATTTTCTCAATACTGAGTTTATCACTAATACTTTTTTTTAATAAAACTAAGCTTTAACTACCATTATACTACTAATTTCTTGATAACAATAATCTTTTAACTAATTTTATACTAATCTTCTTTTAATAAAACTAAGCTACTGAGAAAGGCTACTGAGCCTTCCATGACTAAAACACTACTGATTCTTTAAATATCCTTGTAGTTCAGGGATGGTTTTGACCCTGGATAGTAGAAACTTTTTCCATGATTATTGGAAAAATGAGGAAGAGAGGACCTTTATTTATAACTTTTGGGCCTCCATAGATATTTCCAAAACATGTTACTTACCAAAAATAATATTTGAAAGTTTTTGGATTGTGAGACATGTAGTTTTGGTTTAGCAACATTTTTTCTAAGAGAATTTTGCTGGTGATTTGTTTCTCATCAAAATAATGTGATCTTATTGGAATAATTTGGATGGTGAGATGTTATTTTTGCAAGAAAGGGGAGAAAATACCGCTTCTGAATATTGAAATTTCTTTTATTAATATTATATCTTTGAGATAATTTAGCTGGTGGTGTTTTTCTTATCAAAATCATATGATTTCATTGAGATAATTTGGCTGTTGAATGTTCCTTTTTTCCAATAAAGTGGAGAAAATACAGATTCTGTTGAGGAGGATTTTTACTTTTCATATTATACTTTGAGAAAATAATGCTGGTAAAATTTTCTTGAAGGTTCACAAAGTATTTTTTTCTATTTTCCTGTATTTAATTAATTGATAATTTTAACTTTGATATTCAGTCTTGAGGTAAATTTGTTAGTGTTTTTATTTTAGGATTGTCTTATTTCATATGGAGAGTGCATCATTTATTTCAAGTTTGATGCATGTTATTATTAATAAGAAAGCCTTTGTTCTTGGAAATATAGTGTAATTTTCTGAATAGCCTTGATGTATTCCTTCTTTCAATTGAATCAAGGTGGGGAAAATTCAGCTCTGATGCTATGGTCCATCTTCAGATATCTGTATTTAGACTAACTCCTTTCAATTTAATCATTTTTTATTGATGATGCAAAAAGGTGGAGAAATTTTGTGATACTATACCATGTGAATTGAGATTATTCTGCATAAAACTGTGTGCTTGAGTGTTTTTCAGATACTTTTGGAAATAAATATTCCCTATTATGGAAAAACCATGTGATTTTGTACTGTTTTGATAAGATCTTGAAGCTGTGTATTGTATATGTCTGTGAAAAATGTGTATTTGTAACATGTAAATGTGTTTTTGCATAATTTCCTTATTGGTATACTTGGTATGGAATATGTTAGCCTGTGACTCAAAACCAAAGCACAAGCATGACAGCCAAATACAATAAATCAATGGTATAGCCATAATACCACCAGAACATGGAGCTGAGCCAAATCAGCTCAGAATTTATCAAAAGAAGGAGGAAACTCACCTCTTTCCAAATATACAAGTCCCATCACCATAGGACAAAGAATAACAAAGTTATTCCTTCCTAAAGCTGTTGCTGATCACCAACCTTAATTTTCACCTCTCATCTGAAATTAATAGTAAGAGGCTTAACCCCATCAAATAGGTTTTCAAAATGAAGCTTAAAGTCAGGGTTATCCAATGGTACCAGCCAAAATGAGCTAGCACAAGAATTACAGATGTTATGACCAAAATAGGGTCAAATAAGGGTGATTAAAATATTCACCTCTAATCTAACTTCTACAGTTTTAGTGTGAGATACCTAAATTGGGGTCTTTTGGGAAAGAGAACAATCAGGGATATATAATTGTGCCATCCATTTCCCCATATCCTATCTAGAACAAAAGCTATAAGGCAAACAATCCCAATACAGCTTTTTGCCTAAAACAGCCATATGTACAAAAATCTTGTACATGGCATAACCTTGCCATATTCAATGCGAACCATATCAAATGAGGTACCATTGTGTAGAACACATACAAGGATACACACTGAACCAATTTTGAGGTTGATATCTCAAAAACTGACAAAGTTATGGCTGTTTTAAGGTCAAAATCCCACAGTTTGGCCAATACAGCCTTACCATGGGATAATATCCCATAACCATGATTATGGGGTGTCAAACTGACAAAGAAGCTTGTTTTTAATTCAATACCTCATAGTTCATTCAATACTGGGTTCCCATACAGGTTCTGTACAGCATTCTACACATCATACATGTCAGAATCAAGCTGTGTGGTCCCCAGATGAAAGCTTTCACCCTGTATTGGTGAAAACTGCCCAGATGTGGTTTCAAAGCCACATCTGAGCCCAATACAGGCTATACAGGCCTTTTGAAAACCACAAGCCTGTCCTTTAGAGTGAAAAATCTTCACTTCCTCTACATGAGAAGTTCTAGCAGCCTTTTCACCCCATTTCAGGAAAAAAAGGAGGCCTTTTCACTTCCAGAAAAGGAATCCCCATCCTGCTCTTGAATTCCTATGTAGTATAAATGTCAAAAACAGTTATACTCTTGGAAAATAAACAGGTTATACTATAAATTTTATTATTGTAGTCTTTATCCTTGTAACCCAACAGGTAAGGCTGCACCCAGGGCTTTCAATAGCACTCACCACCACTAATTCTCATTAGTGAAGCCCTTTTTATCTTTAATTAAAACATTCTTAATACCTTTTATTCATGTCACAGTCATAGTTAAAGTTTTAAATAGCCTTATTACCTCTTTATCATAGACTCAGCCTGACGGAATACTAAATCCCCCTCTCCATCTAATGATATCCCCAGAATTCAAGTTGAAAAGCTTGCCAATATCAATAATATTCATTTTGTTGTTAAATTTCTTCTCCCTCCCATATTTGATCTTTCTTGCTTTGATTTTCTGACTCTGAACTTGATTTAACTATCTTTCCTCTGGGATAAAACCTCTTGATGTGAATTTATGAAAATTTACTTGTGAGTTTTGTGCCATCAAATTCTTCCAGCTAATGAAATTCATTATTAACTTTATTGATAACTCTATAAGGTTCATTGCAACAGTTTTTGAAGATTAAACCCCACTGTGACTTAAGTGTTTTATTGTGAACTAATACCAAATCCCCTTGTCAAAGTTTATTTCTCAGTTTCCGTGCCATCTTTTTGTACAAGTATTGAACTTATTTTTTTCTTTAATCTCTCAATTTATGTCCTTCTTTAAATCTTGCTTCCTCTTTTTCTGAAATCTGTATGGCACTTGCTTCCAATAGCTCTTCTATTGTTGATATTTTATTCCATTCTATGCCTAGATATGTGTTTGTTTCAATATAGATTGGAAAGATAGCCTACTTCCCAAATTTAATCTCAACTGGTTAGTACCCTGTTGTTTGTTTTGGTGAAATTATATCTTCCAAAGTCACAATTGGAAAGTGTTATTTCCATTTGGATACATTTTCACAAGTGCATCTTTAATTGATTATGGCCTCTTTTAACCATTCCTTGTGATTCTGGGTAGTGAAGTGTAGTTATTCTGATTCTTTATCCTGCTCTTTAGACTGCTTCTTGTAGATCTTTTCCAAGTTTTGCTCCTCCATAAACTGTCACTTCTTGTGGAGCTTCATACCTACAAATACATTCTGAGACTGAATTTGCAGTTAGCCTTGTTGATGCTACAGTTTCTGGCCATCCTGAAAATTCATCTCTTGCTAATATTAAGTATTTCCATCTTCCTTCCTTAATATGAATTGCATCTATGCCAGATCTTTCAAATAAAGTATATGTTAAAGATATCTTCCCTTCTTCTTCTTGTTGCAAATGACTCCTTTTCTGACATTCTTGACATGATTCAACCCATTTCTTGACTAACTTTCTCATTCCTTCCCACAAATATCTTCTTGTAATTCTCCTGTATATTTCATTTTCCCCTCCACACCCCAGTTTTTTATGCATTTTATTTAATATCTGTTTCTGAGATTTTTCATTGTATACAACTATTTGTGGATGTTCTTTATTTCTTCTTTTCAGTTTCCCTCCTTCTAGATAAGAATTTACTGATATTCTTTGAATTTTATTGAAGTATCTCTCTACAATATTCTGTGGTCTTTTCAAAGTATCCAAATATTCCTGCATTGGTATTTTAAATCCTTCCTGTTTTATTTTAATCTCAATATTGCTTTTATTTCTTGATAATTTTGGCACTTTGCTTTTATTTACTTCTTTTAGGCCAAATCCTGATTGAGGTTTGATCCAATAATCCCTTTCACTTTCTTCTTTGTCTTCTACCTTTTGTCCTCTTGGTAGCCCATCTAGAATAGTAAATGTTTTCCCTGGTTTGTGTAAAAGATAATATGAAAAAATCTGAATAAATTCCACCCATCTTGTCATCAGTGCATTTGGTAAGAAAGGTGTGTCGATCACAACTATTAAAGCTTTATCCTCCACTTGAACCTCAAATTATCTCCCCCATAATATTTCTTGAAGTTTCTTGAGTATTCTTGCAAAACCACAAAATTCTAATTTTGGCTGAGAGTATTTAGATTCTAGTGTGGAAGATTTTACTGATTCATATAGTACTGGTATATCCTTTCCATTCTCATCCTCGTGCATAAGAGCTGCACCAGCTGAAATATAACTTTAATATATTGATATAATTATTTTCCCTGACCCTTTATCATAATTCAATGTCCTCAAAATAATTTCTTCTCCTACTTTCTTCCTGAGGTTTATAAAATATTCTACACATTTTTCATCCCATTTCCACAATAAATTCTCCCTTTTTGATCTTCTCAATGGTGTTGTGACTTGTGAAAAGTCCTTAATAAAAATTTTGACATATGCCCATAGTCCTAAGAATCTTCTAAGCTAATTTTTTGTTGTTGGTATAGGCCATTTTTGTATCCTGTTTATCTTCTGTTTTGAAATATTTCTTCCTCCCAAAGATACAGCAACCTGCCCTTCAATATCGATTTCTGGAAAACAACATGAAACGTTTGATGCTAAAATTGTGATTACTTCCTCTTCTATCCTGATGAGTATTCTTTATAATGTTACTGCACATTCCCAAACAAATTTTCTTATGATCTGATTCTCCTTCAATTTTTTGTGCTTATCTCTTGATCTTGGTCCTTCAATCCCTCCATCATCAATAAGTATTCCAAGATTCTGTGGTATTTCATCCTGAAATATCCAAGTCATTAGTTCTTGATAAATTACCACAGAGTTTGTTGCTACTTGAGGAAGTCTGGTAAGCTGATTTCTTAAAAGTGGTGTTGTAGTAATATCCAGTTATCCTTTATCATATCTTCTCATAATATCTACTAATCCATAACATTCTCTTCCTGAAAATGATCCCAAAAACTCATCAACATTTGGTGGAAATCCTGAATCTTTTATTGGGACTTTATTGAGATCTTGAAGATCATGAACTATCCTAAGTTTTCCATTTGGTTTCCCACACAAAATACTGGACTTTTATAGCTTGATGTTGATTTTTCATACACTCCTGTACATATTCCTTCTCCAAATAGTTAAATAAATTGAGGTAAAAACATTTTGGTATTGGTATTGGTTCCTTTTTTATTGGTTGATGTGGTATAACTGGTATTTTATAAGTTTTTCCATAAGAATTTTTGAGTATGCCTATCTCTTCTTCACTGAATGCTACAGAATTTTTCTTCCGTAATATAACAGTTTTCAATAAATTAATCTCTTCTTCTGATAACCATCCTGATAGTTTGAAATTCATCATTTATATTCTTGCTTCTGTAATTTTCAATGTTTAAATAAAGAGAGGTTGGTTAGGTAATAAATTTGTTTCAAAGGGATCTCTTGATAATTTAGGTCTTTGCAAAGGTGGATTAAGATCTTGAGGCATAGCTTCATTCACTGGTCTAACCTTCTTTAGTAATGACTTATATTTTTCTGAATTGGCTTGAGCGTTTATGATTTTTGAGTTGGTTGAAAGTATCATTAGATTATATTATTTCCTTTTCTTTATTTTTTATTGATAATAACACATTATTTTTAGTATCTTCTTTTTAATTTTTTTTCATAATTAAATTTGAGTTGTAGTTGTAAGCTATGCAAGGACTTTACCTCCAGGTAGATAAAACCCAGTATATTAGGTATATCAATCCCTGCAGTTTAATATCATACAAGGACATTTGAGAACCCTAGTACAGGATTAAACAAGGGAGAAGTTTACTGTCTTACTGATGGAAAAGCAAATTAATGTTGATAGTTTTATTGAATATTCTTCATTAATTTAACCTTGAAGTCTTAATTATTCTATTATTCACATTTGTTTTTACTCTTGATATCTTCATTTTTTTTCAATTTTCTTTATTCCTTGATTTCACTTTCATATTAAGCCCTCTGGTGTACTACCGCTGTAGCTTCAGTCATACAAAGACTTTTTTTGGCTATCCAACCACCCTGTAGCTTAAAGTCATACAAGGAAATAATTTTAGCCTTCAGGTTGCTATCCTGTAATTCAAAGTCATACAAGGACCACTTTTAGCCTTAAGGTTGCTAACCTTTAGTTTAAATTAATACAAAGACTACTTTTATCCTTGAGGTTTCTACCTTTTAGTTTAAAGTCATAAAAGGAATACTTTTAGCATTAAGGTTTCTACCCTGTAGCTTACAGTCATACAAGGACTACTTTTAGCCTTAAGGTTTATACCCTGTAGTTTCAAGTCATACAAGGACTGATTTAAGCCTTCAGGTTGCTACCCTGCAGTTTGAAGTAATACAAGGACCAATTTCATTTTATTTTATCATGTTGAAAAAGAATTCCTCTATTTTCTCATTTATTATTATTATTATTTAATTATGTCAAAAAAAAATTTTTTCTTGCATGTTGAAATTTTTTCTTGTTTTATGTTAGGATGTTTTTTTATTCTTTTTTTTGAGGAGTGATTAAGTTGATGAGTGGTGTGAAATGAGGTTTCAATTTGAGGAGTGATTCCATATTTTGAAATTGTGTAGTGGTTAGTGATTGTGGATTTCTTTCAACTTCCACCAAGGTCCTGGGTTTGATTTCTGCCTCTGGAAGTAGTTTTTCAACCTACAATAATCCTGGCATAATATTAATGACACTGTGGGGGCTTCTCTGTACTTATAGCCTGGTATCTGTTAAGTTACAGTGACCTGTTAAGACAAATTGAATTATATTCTGGCTATTTTTGGGGAGCACACACCCTCTTGTATATTTATGAGTACTGTGTTCAATTTCTGATTTCAGTGCTGGAAGGATGCATGCTTGTCAAAGATTGACTAAATCCATTAATTTGGGGCTATAAGAACATCATCCAGCATAAATTCTAGTAGCATTCAGGTGTTTTGAATTATTATAATATTTTTGGACTCTTTTGGCATGGTTTTCTCCTTTGCTTTGAATTTTATGAGGCTCCTATTTGTCTCTATTTGGTTGTGGTGTTCTCTTGTACATCATTTTTCTGAGTGGAGGTGATCACTTTATGACTAGTTGTCATAATTTGACACTTTTTCTCAATTTTCTTCTTTTTTTGATATTTTTTGATTTTTTCCCATAGATTATTTTCCTGTATTGAGTTGGTCATAATTTTATTTTTTTTGATTTGGATGTCACTTACATATTTTTTCCTGTATTTGAGGTGATCATAATTTTACACTTTTTTTTTATTTTCTTGATGATGTTTTCCCATACATGATTTCTGTGTATTGAGGTGGTCATAAGTTAACACCTTTTGCTATAGGTTTTTTTATATTGTTGAAGGCTTTGATTATTTTCTCTATCATAAATCTCTGGATTTTTTAATTTCCTTGATGTATTACCTTCTTGATACACAAGTACTGTTTTGATTGTTAAAGGTAGTTTCTTCATGAATATTATCTTCTGTTTGCCAAAATGTATCTTCATTGATAGATTTTATAATTTTATTATTTCATCTCCATATTATCTATAGCAATTTTATCTTTGAACTTCTGCTCTTTCTCGAAGTAATAAATGGTATTAGCTTTATTTTTCTATTTTGGTCCTGTTTTTTTCAAACAGAAAGTTATTTATGTAAGGTTAATAAGCCTACACTTCCCCAAACCTGTGCCATTTAGTTTTAGTATGAGGTGCAATAAGAAAAGATAACCACCCCTGTTTTGTTTTGGTTTTTAAATGAAATAACAATACTGTTACATTGACAAAAATATCTTGTAAAATTTCAAGTTTTAAGTTCTTTCTTTAATACTGATACACAGCCAATTTCTTTTAAGAATTTTGGGAAGTTGAAATTCCTCTTTGATAAGGCAGGAAGTCACTTCCCTGAGCAATAAGAGTTTTGAAAAAAGAATTTTTTTCAAAGTAGTTTTAATGCTTTTAAATTCCTCTTTGATAAGGCAAGAGTTCACTGCCATAATATTGATACAGATAAGAAAAGATTTTTTTAGGTTCTTTTTATTACTTTACCATTTTTTGTGGTTCTTTTATTTAATTGGTAATTCAAAATGGATTACTTGAGTTATTATTGAAGAATCCTCAACCTTCTGTTACTGATTAATGAAAGAAAGATGTCTTTCAATATCTCTACAAATATCTTTTTGTTTTGTTATCTTTTTGTATTTCCTTTCCATTTTGAAACAAAGCCATGGACTTCATGAATAAAGATATACCAAAATTAACACCAGTAAAGAGTTCCTCCCAAGATGCCTAAACTCTCTAGATTCATGTTCTCTTGAGCTCATAGCACTTGTGATACAGTCCTTCTATTGTCATTTGATAATAAACATAAGGTTTTATTTCAATAAGGATTTTGGAAATTTCCTTTGATACCAATAGTTTTTTGTAATTCCAAAAAGTCAACATTTGTAAGATTTGATCCAGGTAGTTCTGAAAGACATTTTTATAAATTATTAGTGAATCTATCTCATGATAATATATTTCTTGAAATGATGTCATTGGAAGTATTACATAATCTTCCTCTCCTTCATACTCTGGTATGTCTTCCTGTATTTCATTTGTTAATATGGCTGTAGCTTTATTATTTGGATTGAATAAATCAATTGAGCTTGAAAGTGAAATATTTGAAAAGCAGCATATTTTTCCATATGCTTTGGGAACTCCTTTTTTTGCGGGATAGATACTAGGAAGTACCTTGAGGTGGAAACTTTTGGTAAGTCTGTTTTGACTTTCTGAATTAGCCAATAACCATGGGTGCTAAGGTTTATTAGCTTCTCCTCTAAATATACTTAAAAATATACACTCTTGATGAGATCACAAATAAATCATTTAGTTTATTTGCTTTTCAATTAGAGAAATTTATTCAGCAGTCTCTATCAGTATGTTGATAAAGGATCACCATGATAATAATGGTAATGGTCAATATATTTTTTCACAATGGGGGGTTCTTAACTTCTTTTTTTATTGATGAAATAGTTTGTTTTTTTATCCTTTTCCTGAGAATGACTCCTTTTGAATAAGGGAGATATTTTAAAGACTATTTTTCAAGATCACTATTAATATTAATATTAATAGTTAGTTCAGAATTTCAACTTTATTTAATAATACTATCAATATGAGTGTAATACTTTAAGGGTGGTTCTGGTTAATATAAGGGTAATATATAGATAATATAATAATGATAAAGCACTGTTAGGATGAATATGAATATAATGAAATATATCTATAAGGGTCATTATATAAGGTATAAGGGTAAGATGATACATCCTTTCTATAAATAAAAGTTATTGATAAACTTGAAAAGATCACTAATGATAATATATTAAAAAACTACTTCAACACTATTACTATAATGGTAAGACTATCAAATAATATTAAGCTCTTTCATTAATTCATCACAAATAAGACTATAATATACTGAGGCTTTCTACTGATCTTTTCAATATAATACTAGATTATCCTACTAGAGAAGGGATGGATTGATCTTCAAGATTATTGTCTGAATCAGAAGCATGGGGGAAAAATTCAGAGGGAGAAGCTCTATTTATACCATTTTGGGGCCTTAATAGAGCCTTCCAAAAACAAGGGACTTAGAATTTCTCCAATCTTGAGTCATTTTAGCTGGTGAGCTGCTTTTTGTGTGGTGTTTTATAAAAAATTAGATTGAGCCATCACATCAATCAATATTTATGAGAAATAAGATTGATCAATCATTTCAATTGGTAATTCTGCATATGTACTTTGAATTTTTTTGAATTCTGACCAATCAGATTCTGAGTTGGTGACTTTAGGGCTATTTCCTATTCTGAAATGCTATTGGCCAAATAGGATATGCACTATGGTTAAGGTATGTAATTATGTAATGAATATTCTCTTTTATGTAAAGATATGACTTTTAATATCTGTAAGGCTAGGTGTATAGAAGTCCATAGCTCTTTTAGATTTATGGTACTTGTGGAAGTATGCACAAGGGGTAAATATTACTGTAAACCTATAGTTTATTATTAACTTTTTCTTTAGATCATCTTTAATTTTAATCAATATTAATATTTATTATGCATGTTATAAGCATACTCTTATGGTGATTTTAGTGAGTATCCTTCTGAGGATATCTATGTTTTTACTAAATTTGTGATATCTTGCTCAATTTTGGTCCTATGTGTTTGAACCGATATATAGCCCTAGTTTAAATTTTATGTAAATTTAAATGGTGAAATAATTTCAGAAAGTTACACTTAGGAATAATATTTTGAAATAATTATTTTTTTTTATTTTTATATATTATGTTATACAAATTATTATTATACCAAAGTGGACTTTAGCTTTGAAGAAAAGGTATGGAATACTACAACAAATCATTAAATTACTGCTGATTGGGTTCTATAAGGGTAAGTCCAGATGGCCTTTGTGTATTTTCTGATAACTCTCCTTCTAGTTCTTTAAATATTCTTCCTTGCTTATATTTATCTTCCCAATTTCTATTATTTTGTTGATATAAAATCAACTCATCTTCTTATTTGACCAATTTTTCTTCCTCTGAAGCTTTTGAAATTATTTCTTTAATCCTCTTGTTCCTATTTCTGTCCTCAAATTGATCTATTCCATATTTAATAGTCATGAGGCTTTTATTTTCCAATCCTTTAACTTTTCTTTTTCCAATGGCTTGATGGTTTCATATTTTGGTTCTTGATTCCTTACATCTTTTTGAATCTTAGGAATGGATCTTGCTTCATCTTGAAATAATTTTCTTCAATTGCTGGTGAATTCAATTCAGGTGGCTTGGGATCCATTATAAACTTCTTCTGTGGGCTTTCTCCTTCATATGTTTCATTTATTCCACTTAGCTCAAGTGCTAGCCATCTCTTTGGATCTTCTATGGAAATTTTTAAATTTCTTCTCATCTTATTCAGTTCTTTGATTTTTTTTACTGTTCTACTATCTTCCACCTTCAATTTATCTTCTTCTGGCTCCTTTCCTTTGGATTTTTTATCAGGCTCCAGTGGAATAATTTCTTTTGATGATGATGATATTTGAGGATTTTTTCCAACTTTTATTTGATTAAAGATTCAAAATACTAATAATTCCATGGAAAATTTTCCTTCATTACCAAAAGTTACTTCAATTTTTTTTAATTTGGCCAGTTGGCTTAAAATAGTTATCTGTGGGTTATGATTTTGTAAGGACTGATGTGTAATTCTTTTTCATGGCTATTTCCTGGGTTATGATATTCAAATCATTTTTTTCATTCAAAATAGATGAGAAGGGTATTTTTCATTGTAAAAGAAATATTTTTTTCAGTATTTTTGAATATTTAATTTCTGCTCCCTCTGTTTCTCTTCTTTTGGATTATTCTCCTTGATCCATTGACCATTTTTCAATTTCTCAAGAAGCACAAAGTTCCATCCCTCTTTGTAGAGAAATTTTCCAACCAATAGCTTGAGGGTTAAATATTGGTGAACATACTCTTCTTCCATATTCCTCTGAATAAATGAATATTTCCCCTTGCTTGTGCAAAAATTCCAATTTAACATTATTCTCTGCTAAAAATAGTCTTCCAAGTATGGTATTTACAGCTCTTTTTGCTTTGAATTGATGAATTTCTTTTTCTTCCCCTGTTATCATAGCAATTGGTGTAAATTATGAGATTTCAACCAAGGATGTTGTATATCCACCGATTCCTGTGAGGTTTATATTTCATTTTATACTTGTAAGTAATGCTTTGATTGCAATTTCCTCTGGTATTATATTAATTTCTGATCCGGTATCAACTAATACCATTGTAAGATTTCATTCTCTTTGAATAAATACTTCCATAAATATAAGTGGGAATGCATAATTTAATATTGGTGTATCATTGTCCCTAAGCTCTAATTAAAGTAGTCTTTCTTGAATATTTGATGTATTAACTGATTTTATCACATCTTTTTTGTGGGTATTGAAAGTTTGTAGCTTATCAATAAATTTTGGTGGCATGAAGAATATTTTTTCAAGAGTAAGATTCATATTTTGTTCAAGTATTGGCTTTGTATTATTGACTTTAGATTTCAATTTGCTCTTTAATTCCATCTTTTGTGAATCCTGTCTTGGTATCTCCTTATTCTTGTCCTGAGTAATGATTTCGATATTCTCATCTTATGTCCTGTTTCCTTCTTGGTTTTTCTTGTGTTTGATTTGAAGTAAGACTCTTACTTCTTCCTCTGCCTCATCTTCCTTATGGTAGGCACCTGCTATCTTCTCTTTGAGTGTTTTTTGTTTCATTTTTATACTCTTAATGGTTTTGGCTTTGACTTTACTGCCTTGCAGCTCTCTTTCATGTCTGCCTAAGGCCAAAATTTATTTGAATATTTTCATTTGCTAGCTATATTTGAGGAGGTTTCCATATTCCCCATTCTTCTATTTGAGATATAGCCATTTCCCTCTCACCTTTTCTTTCCTCAGTTACTATTTTTTCTTGTTTCTTTGAGGGTAAATTTGATTTTTCCATAATTTTCTTTGTGAATTCCTTCTGTTCATTAGAAAACTGTCTAACTAACTATTATTGCAGATGGAGGGCCTTATGTGGGTAATCTCTGAAAGCTTAGAAAAAGATATGTTCCTCCACACTATAAGACAATTCTTTTCTCCTACTCTTCCATGAGATTATTAAATCTTATTGCTGAATGTCCTGCCCCTAAGAATTAATAACATCTGTGTGGTTGTCTTGGAACCACTTGAGCTGGAACATATAGGTGAGGAAGGATATCTTGGCCTGAATGGCTGCGAGTGTTGTGTAATTCTCTGATCTTTATTCTTGCTTTTTTGGGAACTTTTTGGAGATTGAACTACCTCTGAAAGGTGTTGGAGCTGATTCAATACTTCCTTAGCTTATTCCTTCCCAGTGACCTTTGATTTATGTTCTTGTGGCTGAGGATTTTGGATTTTTTGGGTAAGATATTTCATTTTCTTCAAGACTTCTTCCTAGCTTTCCTCTGCAAACCTAGATTTATTTTTTTGTGACTTTTATTTTGAAGATTCCTTCTTTTTAACTAAGAATTTGGCTTCTAAATCTTTTTCAATATATAGCTTTAAGATTTCCAATCTTGGAATGATATAACTGCCATCCAATACTTTCACCATGGATTTATCTTTTATCATTTCTCTATAGATGGCTTCTTGAATACTTGGGTAAATACTAGCTTAAATTTCTTGATTGTGATTAATATGTCCTTGTATATATTGATTCCTTTGAAGATAATTGATAATGGATTTGTATTCCCCAATTAATTTTTTTATATTGGGCCATATCTCTAATTCCTCCTTCTTGTTAAATATTTTTAAATGATTGTGTCATTGAGGACAACTTGTATCTTCTTTCAGGTGATACTGTTCCCCATATTCTCTTTATATCCAGTTGTAATTGCTCCCAATCTCCAGTTTCATATCCAGGCATTCCATCAATATGATAGCTAATATCTTGATATTCAGTCTAAAAGGATATTTGTATTTCTATATCCCTTCCACTTTCTCCTTCAATTTCTGCTATATTTTCCACTCTTTTGATGAAGCTTTCTACTTCCTTCCCATCAAACCATAAGTTATAATTTTTTGGCCTAATCTTGAAAATGGTTGTATTATTTCTTGGGATTTCCTGTTTTAATGGGATTAAAGCCTGTGCATGAATATTAACTCTCTTTGGTAGATTAATTGGTCTTTGTTCAGTGAATGGTTTTGATGAGGCCATGTGCCTTGAAAATGTTGATGGTAATCCTTGTTGTCAGAAAATTCTTGTAATGGTTATAGTTTCTTCCATTAGGCTGTTTTCTACTGTAAAAATTTATTATTTTATTTTTCCTTCCTTCCCAAGAATATAAATGAATTCTTTTTTCATTTGCAACCTTTTCTTACAAATTATTTCTGCTTCAGAAATATCTTCTTGTCCCTGCATGGTGTCTTCATTCATATTTTCTTCTTTGGATTCATCAGGATTATGATTCTGAGTCCATATTGATATCTTCTTTGTTGTATTTCTGTTGTTCACTTTTATTTTGAATTTAAAATAGTTTCTTGTTTAATTTTTGAAAAAAATCTGTAACTATATTTTGGTCTTTCTTTTTGGTTCTGAGTATATCAGCCAGATTACTATAATCTATGGGTGATTCTTCTCAAGGTGGTGTCTCTCCTCTTTTTGGATAATAATAATGAAATGATTTTGGTCATGATGATCTATAATTTTGTGGTTTTTCTGATTCCAGATTCAATTGATAGGCTGTTGATATTTCTGATTTCTAAAGGGGTTTTTTTACAGTTTTATTTTGATTTGTTTAACATTGACTGATTACTGATGGTTAAAGCTGTTGGCCACTGTTGGGACACCAGATGTGGGATGTAACAAGGCAGTACCTTTAGGGGGAAATTTCTTTTAAGTATGTTTTGAATTTCAGAATTTTCCAATAACCATTGGTGCTAAGATGTATTAACTGCCCCCAGAAATAATAGTAAATATTCATCTGTCAATAACACTGCAGTTAAAACTCTGATTTGAAAGTATAATTCTTGATTAAATAAAGACTGAGATTTTCTGTTATCTTAATAAGAATAATAAGAATATATTTTTTTATGGTCTTATGTTCATTATCATAATTTCTTTCAATATTGACACCAATAAGAAAACTACTAGATTTGATACTAATAATACTTCTTCAATAATTTTTTTAATCATACTTAGCTTCTGAGAAAGGCTACTAGGCTTTAACTACCATTATACTACCAACTTCTAACTAATTCTAAGCTTTTAGCTACTTTTCTACTACTCTTCTATTAATAATACTAAGCTACTGAGATCTCAACAGCTAAAACACTACTACTACTCTAGATATCCTGTTATTTCAGGGACAGTTGTGATCCTAGATGGTGGGAACTTTTTCAATGATTATTGAGAAAATGAGAAAGAGAGGAACTCTATTTATACCTTTTGGGCCTCCAAAGATATTTTCAAAACAGTTTACCTAGAAAAAATCATAGTTTAGAGGTTTTAGCTGGTGAGAGGTGTAGGTTTGTTGAAGCAACATTATTTCTGAAAGAATTTTCTGGTGATGTTTTTCTTATCAAAATCATGAGATCTTATTTATATAATTTGGCTGGTGAGATATTATTTTCACCAAGAAAGTGGATAAAATACAGCTTCTGACAATTGAATTTCTTCCAGTAATATGATATCCTTGAGAGAATTTAGCTGGTGTTTTTCTTGTTATCAAAATCATGTGATGTCATTGAGATAATTTGGCTGGTGTGAGTTTTACTTTTCCAAGAAAGTGGAGAAAATACAGCTTCTTCCAAGGATGATTTTTTCTTTTCATATAATACTTTGAGATAATTATGCTGGTGAAATTTGCTTGAAGGTCAGGAAAGTATTTTTTTCTATCTTCCTGTATTTGATTTAGGGTGTTGGTAAACCCACGTAAGCTTTTAGTAAAAACACATAAGCCCTTATGTGTTTTTGCCATCAATTGGTAAAAAAACATAAGAGGTGGTTTTTAATTGAAATATGGCTATTGATGGCATTTTGAAGGTTATTTATGGAATTATCAATGCAATAGAGGGAATTATTCATGCCATAAATGGCATTTTTAATTCCATCAATGGCATTGTGAATGCCATTTATGGAATTGTTAAGGCTATAAATGACATTGTTAATGTCATTTGTGGCCTTGAAAATGCCATAAATGGCCTCAAAAATGGCATGAATGGCCTTAACAATACCATAAATGGCATTAATGATGCCATTTATGGAATTAATAATGCCATTTTTGGCATTAATAATTGCATCAATAACATCCAAAATGACATTAATGGCATTAGTAATGCCCTTTATTGCATTTATAATGCCATTAATGGCCTTCAAAATGCCATAAATAGCCATATTTCATTTAAAAACCACCCCTTATGTCTTTTACCATACAGTTATGTGTTTTTACCAATTGATGGCAAAAACACATAAGGGCTTACATGGGCTTACCAACACCCTTAATTTATTGCTAATTTTAACTTTCATATTTGGTCTTGAGGGAAGTTTTTTGGTGGTTTTATTTTAGGATTGTATTATTTCATATGGAGAGTGCATCATTTCTATAAATTTTGATTAATATTATTATTACTAAGAAAACATTTGTTTTTGGAAAATATATTGTAATTTTCTGCATAAGCTTGAGTTATTTATTCTTTCAATTAAATCAAGCTTGGGAAAATACAGTTCCAATGCTGTCATCCATCATCATATATCTATATTTAGACTAACTCCTGTTAATTAAATAACTTCTTATTGATGATTCAATAAGGTGGGGAAATTATTTGAATCTATACTTCTTGAATTGAAATTCTTCTGCATAAAACTGCATAATTGAGTGTTTTCAGATACTTGTGGGTATAAAGATTCCCTAGTATGGACAAACCATGTGATTTTTTACTGTTTTAATAAGATCTTGAGGCTGTTTATTGAATACATCTGTGTGAAACCTGTAGCTGTAACATCTATATATGCTTTTCATAATATTTTTATTCCTAAGCTTGAAATTGGTATAATTTCTATTGAATACCACAGCATATAAGAAGTAGGTTTTATTAAGTATCAATTTTATAATTATTAAGGCTTGGAGAGTCCTCAATATTTTTTCATTGAAAATATTTGATATTTTGGAATAACAGTAATCTTTAATAATGATTATTCCATCTTTTTCATCAAGAAATGTTCCTCTTTGTGCTTCTGGATAAAGATTTCATAGAAAAATAGTGTGGAATAAGCTGAAAATATAGTTGTGTCCTAAACAGTTTGTGAGCAAAGAGCTTCTCTTTATATAGACTTTATCCATCAGTTATTGCGGTGTTCAATTATTTAAAGCTTTGAGACAAAAAGAATATATTATTAAATTTTTAAAATAAAAAAACAGCATAAAGGCCTTGAGATAAATATGAAAGAGAATTCTTTAAATTTGATTGAAAAACAATGAATAAGCTCTTTGAATCTAATTTAATAATTTAGTCCTATCTGAAATGAAGTTACTTCAGATAAAATTACTTTATATGAGATTCTTCAATCCATAGTTATTCCTATTCAAAATCTCAAATAAAAAAATTCTAAAAGCATTCATTAAATGATAGGGAGAGATCTTCCTTTATCTGTAATCAATTACATCTTTTTGTTTTAGAAAAATACCAAAACCTTGAAGCATTTGTGGAAGGAGAAAGATACTCTTTTCAATTCAATGTATTCTATCATATTACATCTCCAATTGGTAATTCAAGATATGGAATAATTCATATAACTATATTTTAGACCTAGATGATCTTCTTACAACTATTAAAAAACAGAATTATCAGCTGAGGCCTTGAAATATATCTTCTAGTTTCTCATTTTTCAGTGAATAAGATTTTCCAGACCAATTAGTCTGTAGTTCCATTGAGGATACAATCAATGAGTTACTATAAGAAATATTGAAATTGATAATTTAAAATCAAAATTTCTTAAAAAAATAGTTTGGACTTCCACTCACTTTAGAACCTGAGAGATAAGCTTCAAAATTCTTCATTAAACTCCCAAAAATACAGTAATACTGAGGCCTTTACCAAAATGACTTCTTTCATAATTTCTTACTAATATGTTTTCTTTAGCTATACATAAACTGAATTCATATTTCCAATATCAAGTTTAATGATGTTTTTTTTGAGTTTGTTTAACTTTTCATTTGGTATTCTTTAAATGTAGGTGCTCCATTTGAAAAAAATGTGGGAGTATGTAATTATAATGTTAAATTTTGTTATTTATGGATGAATAAGCTTCAATGAAATTCTTGTTGTTTATATGAATAAAAAAATAATTCAGATTTAAGTTCATCTTTGAATCAAACTTGGATCATAGAGAGCCTTCAGTCAAAAACATTTCAAATAATTGAATCTATTATGGATAGATTATATGAGACTAAGGAAGAGGAGACTATTGCACATATCTCCCTGATTTGAGAAGCTTTATTTATTATTTCAAAGAAAGAATTTAATACCAGTTATGTAGTAGAAACTATGTTCAATAACCTGGGAATTTCTTTATGGAGATAATAAAAAGGGTTTTGTCATTTAGTTCTTATATGAGAATGTCATAGATATGTGAAGAATTCAGTTTTCAGTGCAATATCATTTCATCAAAATGTGTGAATGGAATAATTCTCATGTTGTAGTTCAATGGGACATTGCATCTACAGACATTATTTTATTTCCCCAAATAAATATCAATTTTATTTTTCTATCATAGACAATATCCCTTTCAATGACAATTAGGATTAAAAATGGTAGACCTTTTTACCAATATTTAAGATGGACATACATCAAATAATTGAATTTTTACATCTTAAATTATCTTGGACAACAAAGATTGGGCTTGAAATGATATTTTGGAAGGCTAGAATAATTAGCTATTCTATATTAAAAATCTTTGAATCAATTTATAAGTGAAACATTCTAGGTATTTTCACCTTTACATCATAGAAAAATTATCATTAAAACACATTTACACCCACTAATAGAAGCTCTGTTAGGGAATCCAGCATAAAAATGGAAAGGATAACTATGTATAAGTTTTTCCCTCACTTATAAAACTGACTTCAATAAAGTTATTTTAGAAAACAAATTTCAGGAGACATAAATATTAACTTTTGGGATACATTTTTGACTCATTTTTTATTTTAACTCCACTTGAGAATATTGGATTATACCTTATTTGAGGTCTTATCATGAGATTCTGAGCTTAATCAATCAGTTTCCACCTATCAGGGTAAAGAAAAACAATACTTTATTTCATAAAACATGAATATAAAATATATTGGGTTCTTTTACCTTTGAAATAAATACAAATAATTCCGAAATATATATTAAAGCTAGAATATTCAAAATTCTTCAATCCATAAAGTTTTAAGCTCCAAGATTATAAATTTAGAATAACTTAAGTAAGAGTAATATCTTAATCAAGCTCATAGTAAGTCTATTATTCAAATTTCCTACATAAGTCCATCCCATTCTTTATTTAATATAGGAACATAGGATTTCAAGAAGAGGCTGAGTTATAGGAGGGAAATTTGCAAGAGACTTTAGATTTAAATTGAGCTATCCTAGAAGATATCCTATATTTTATTTATTTCAATAATTATACCAAAATTAAAAGTACATTGTCATCAGATATTTGTGCAGAAAGTATTTCAATATCAAGATCTTCAAGAAATCTTTAAATATATTTTTTCAAATAAGCTGAGAATGATATTTAATAAAAATTATTCTTCTTACTTTTAATATATCTATTATGATTGAAATTAAAAACATTAGAAGCAAAAATTTCATTCCAAAGAAATAAATAAAGCTTTTTTCAGTCAAAGTATTTTTTTGAAAGCATCATAAATTGGAAAATGGTAAGCTTGTTCCTCTTTTTCAAGAAATATTGAGAGTATTCTATTCTTTCATCAAATTATTTCATTCAGGAATAGCCAGTCCTTTAATGAAGAATTGTTCCAATATTGATTTATATAAATTCAGAGATTCGTGACAATACTGAAAGTGTTTTGGCCTATTTGTTGGGGTTTTTTCAATCTGACAATGAGGAATTAAGCCTGAAATATTGCTCTAACTGACCAATGGAAAATTAAATTCCAAATAAGTATGCTGATTGTGGGATTTCTTTGTTTTGCACTTCAATTAATAGGAAACTGAGTTATTTTTCTTCATTTTTTGTTTATACCAAACAAAAGCTGTAATGTATATTTGAAAGAAATTAAAAATATTTGTATCAACTGTGCTTTAATTCTAAGGAAAATAGCAGCCATATGATTTTTTTTTGTGCAGAACTTGAAGGATATTTTTCATCTTGTAAGCTGGAGGTCTTTAAAGAAACATGTGCCAGAAAGCTTTTGAAATAATATCTAGTAACTTTAAGTTTTCATATATCCAGGAATGAAATTCTTATTCAGAGCCCCCAAAATTTAAACCACGTAGTTATCTTCATATAAATCATAATTAAAGAGGGTAGGTAATTCTTATTCTTATCCTATTCGACAAAGTTGGTGACTTTATTTAAAAAACTTAGAGCCACAAAGAAAAAGAAATCAGACTTAAAGTCAAAAATTAGAACAGAAATATTCAATATTATATTTGAAATAACCTTAGATATGATATATTTTTCCAGTTCTGCATTTGTAAAGAACTCCTTCAAGAATTTCATCCCAGGGCTCAAGAAAATTATGGAATATAAAAATGATCAGTAACCCTTCAATTTTGTAGTAATTTCCTATTATACCCCTTTTAATTGTAAAATTTCGTTTTTATTCATCAAAGGTAAATCCCTTTGTATTACTAAAAGGAAATTTGATTGAGAAAATTTGAAGGCTCCTTCAAATATAAGCCAAATATTCTATGCCTACTGGAATGGAAGTGGAAATCTTTCTCTTCAGGTGGAATGTATGAAAAATTTAGCACATAAGGCCGTATACAAAGCTAAATTAAAGTGAGTAATTTTTAGCTTTTTGGGAGCCTTTTTCGATATTTCCCAAGGTTTTTTCCTCATACTCTTGCTAATTATTCATTTATTTGTAAAATATTTCATAAAATGTAATATTGGAGTTATTTTTTTCCCTGTTCTCTTCAGATATGAAGCTCTGTTTGAATAAGTTACTAATTTTTCATTTAATCTGGATATCATTCAATTATCCGAAATAAACCGCTCATTTTACCAAGTGATGAATTTTATATATATTATGGGATTCTTAAAAGCTCTCAGTTTTTTACTATATCTTTTGGAAGATATGAAGATTTTTTAAGACCTGAATTTTACATTAGTCTCAATATTTTTATTGGATTGGGAGAGAAAAGAAAGGAGAAGATCTTACAATACCAGAAAAAGAATAAATTCACACTTCCAAATAAAATAGCACAGCACAGGGGTAAGTTGAGTCTCTTAATTAGACTACAATCTAAGTAAAATATCAAATCAGAGTGGCTAACTATCACATATCAACCTTCATATGCAATTATGAGCTCTTAAGGATACAAATTGATAGAATCAAAATAGGTCGAGAGGATTTTATCCATGAGTTGTTCGGACATCATCCTCTGTCCATGTCACGATTCACATAATATTCTGACAAATTTTTAAATAAAGATATTATCAATATTATTCTCTGAATCTGAAAAGCAATAAAATAAATTGTAGACTCAGATTCAGAAGGATAAAGGAATATTTTTATAGCGCACATTTCACAGCATATACATTCTTATAAGCTTTAATTTATGAGACCAAGAAGGTAGTTGATGATTTGTCAGACCACACTTCAAGGCTGCATTATACATTAAATTTAACCTTTTTCAAAGTATTATCCAAACATATTGGGGTTATTCTTGACACACAATAAAATTTTCAATTTTCCATTTTCCAATAAGGAGGTATTTTATGTAAAGAATATTTAGATTTCATATTCATGTCATTTTCAATAAAATAGCTCATATTATATATGCTATTCCAGAAGAAATACTCAAAGATATATACTTTAATTGATAATCTTGAGTAAATGAAGCTCATTTCATTTTTCAATTGAAATTTTTTTTGAAAATAGGAAAAATTGTATTTCTAAACAGCAGCTATAATCAAAATTTCTCTCAAATGTCTGAAAATTTCTCAAGAAGTATCATGGTAAGCAGATTATTCAAAGAATATCCAATTGATTTTCAATGTAAGAGCTTTTTTGGCTTACAACCACCTGCTTTTGGTATATTCCAATTCTGTGATATATAAAAATAGAAATCAGTACTTACTATACTAGGGTATCATAGAATTACTGCACGAAAATTATTAAATGAAAGTCATTCATATGTAACAGAGATTAAAAACAAATATGAAAATACTTCAATTACACATTTATTAACACCATAAGAAGATTACAATTTTTCTACTTGGATTATACAAATCTAATTATTTCATGTATTGTCTTTTCTCAGGGTTGTCTTAATAGTTCTCTATTTTTATAAATATCATTTCCTCTCTTTTCTTTTGATATTTTACTTAACTATTTTTCCTTTTTATCTATTCTTGATCTTTTACATAGATTTTTTTCATTTTTTTTGTATTTTAACCTAATATACCAATTTCAATTTTTTTTTGACTTGAATTTTAGGCTTCGAAATTCTTTCAGATGTTTTTGTTATTTTTCTTTAAAATTTACAGTTTTTCTTCATTTTTGGATAATAATGGTTCTTCCAATTTCTTAAAATTCTTTTATTTATTGAATTTATTGGATCTTTCTAGCTTTTTCTACTCAGCTAATTTCCTGTTTTTTTAAATTTTTTAATTCTTTAAATTATTCTGATTCCTTTAATCTTTGAAGTAGTTCTCAGTTTATAATTTTTTTTAAATATTCTCAGCTCTTTCAGGATTTTGATTTTTTATTTTTCTCAATTTTTCTAATTTATTTGATTTTGGGGGTGTTAAACCAAGATACAGCAGAAAAACAGGTGATAAAGGTGCACCACTTTTGTCAGCCCAACTTTCCTGGCGCACCTGTATTGCCTGTATGGCTTTATTTTAGCTATCCAGGCTCCGAATTCATGATATAAAAAAATTAAAAAAGATAAAAATTCTAAAAAAGCTGAAACAATTAGCAGGTTCAAAAAATTAATAAATTCAAAGAAATTGGAAAATAATATAAGAATTAGGAATCAAAAGAAAATTTGAAAAATGAAGCTCCCATATATTGAGAAAAAATAAAGCAAAATATTTGATTTGAAGGCAAAACAATTTTTTGAAGAAAAGATAAATGAGGATTCAAGAAGACAAAAAATGTATGAAGAAAAAGAAATTAGAAGAAAGGGGAAAATTTAAGAAATGTATAACTAAAAATTAGTAAAATCCAAAAAATGAAAAAAGTTAAGAAACAACTTCTCAAGATATAAGATCAGAGACATTGAAGAATTATATCAATAAGGTGAGAAATTCAAAAATTCATTAAGATAGAAAAGCCACCATAATATACAGATTTATCTATAAGTTCTGAAAATAATATATATAAAAATAAATAATGAATGAACAAAGACATGAGATAAGAATTGATCATTTGAATATAGAAATATATAAAGAGAGTAAAACTATAAATTATGAAAATTAAAAATTAAAATTCAATTTATTAATAAACTCAGGAAAGCCAAAGGCAATAATAAATCGTAAATAAATGCTCAATAACAAAAACATTCAGAGGCAATGAAATAGAAAGCTTTCTGACTATTAAAAATAATACATAAAAGGGAAATCACAAAGCTGCAAAGCTACTAATTGAATTAAAATTTGAAATATATCTTTTATTTTCCCAAAAAAAAACGTGAAAAAAATTGTCTTCAGCACACAAATTCTTCTTTTGGAAGTTATCAAACTATCAATTTACATTTTGATGAATCTATAGCCTTTTTATTAGACAATACTAGAGCTAAAAAATAATTCTCATACAAAATGAGTATTGATGTTAAAAATACCTCAATGAAATTCTTTTTCAGGACTTCCTATTTAGACAATCAGCTTGGAAGAAACATTTAAAGTTACTTCTTTAGGCTTTTGGAGAAGGAACAATTGTTATTCTTCAAAAATAATTCTCTTCGTTGGAAGAACTCGATTATTCTTCAATCAATTACCAAATACAAATTTAAGAAACTCTAAAAATCTTTGTACACAATCAAAGGGTTAATTTATACTATTTTATCATTAGCTGATGCTCCTAAGGTTTGTACTGAGATATTTACCATCAAAATTGTCTTTCTTTATAATTTTTTAAATATTCTAAAAAATCAAAAGCACTCTTTTTTCAAGGATCCAAGTATTTGAGTGATATTTCCCATATTACCATGCCTATAGGTCTTTTTTTTCACTCATACATGTTGACAGTGTAAAGAGGAAGTAAATCTTTCATAAATAATCTACAAATATAAATTGAAAATATTTTTACATGTATATCAAGCTTTATGGACAGTGAAAATATCCTAAATCCTCACTCTTACTGAAACACTTAGTACAAATCTATATTTTCAATTAAAAAGTGCAAAGATTTGAGTTTATTAAGCTTATTTACACTTATAAAACAATTTTTCCTTCAGTCTGGGTGTTAAACTACAAAGTTAAGATTTCCTCATAATCTAGAGGAAAGCTTTTGAGGATCTAGTATGAAAATTGATAATTAGAATCACAATTTTGCAACAGGGTGTTTAGCTATTATGATGAGTAATGAGGAAATTTCTAATTTTCATCAAGGCTCATCTAAAGACACAAATTTACAAAAATATTTCTTGTTTTTATGCAGTATTTTTGTTTAAAATGCATTTTTGCAATTCTCTCACATTTTTTTAATGCAATAGGTTAATAATGAGCTCTTCTAAAATAAGTATTTTTTCCAGGATTACCAGCAACTTTCAAGGAATTTAGTGTCTCAAAATATAAAAAAGAAGTATAGATAAATTTTTAAACAGAAAATGAAATTTCATTAATGAAATACATTGACTAAAATTGGTATTGATAACTATGGAAAAAATTCTCAAAGTTATTTTTTTTCAATCCAAATAATTTATATCATTCTAATTGAAATTAACAATACCAATTCTATCCCAAACATTGGAGATAAACCACATGATTTGGAAAAGCATTTTTCTTAATGGTATCCACATCTGACACATTTTTTGGAATGATTATTCTCTTGTTATGAAAATAGGCTTTTATCTCATATCAATAATTCCTTCTCTTCAGGCATTATAAAAAAAATATGCAAAATGTGGGTAGAAAAACATCTATGTAGTGAAACTCAAAGGAAATCCTCTGTAATTAGAGCTTAAGGCTGAAATATCTTGGATGCATTTATTTTTAAGAAATGGTTCTAGAACTCTCACTTTCAAAACAAGTTTTGTACTGGTTTCACTCTCAATAAGATTATTTCTATTGTAAATTTTCTATCTGAAAAAGTAAAATAACATCACGTGAAGAAAGAAGCATCTTGATTGAATATAAATTTCTTCCACATTATTGATTCACTCAGTTAAGACCTATTTATGGGGTTGTATTAAAATGAGCATTCATCAAAAATGCAGGTTATTATTTTTATTACTTGAAAGAACTTCATTTTTGCTTCGGAAATAGCATGGGTTCTTTTTGTGAGCCTTTAGGTATGCTTTACATACACAAATAGGCCACAACTAACTCTAAACTTAATTTTGGAATATTAAAAATCTATAAATCAGTTTCATGCTCAAAATCCATCATTTTTTATAAAGAAAAATTTGTATAGTTTCTTTTTGAGTAAAAAAATCCAGATTTGGACTCTACACAAAGATTAACCTAAGCTAACTCCATAGTTTTAATAAGCTCAATTGAGCTCTATGAGGTAGTAATATAGGAAATATTTCAACACCTTGTGATTAATATCATATGAAAGAATGGTTAAAAGTTTTTTTTGAATTTTCATTCTGAAAAAATGGTATTTCTAAGATTACCATGTTACATATACATTAAATTTAGTGTTATACATATTTATTCCACTCAAAATTACTGTATCATTAAATGAATCTTTGATAAAGTTATAGTGGATATCAGTCTTTAATCCTGAATTACTATTTTTGAAAGTAAAATAGGTAAAGGGCACAACTTAAAAGAGATCCAGGGTACTCCAATTTTGAAGGACTCTGAGGTGCATCCAGTCCTGAAGCTTGGATAAATTGCTAAACTTTACAAATTAGTCAACTAAAGCCTTGTCTAAATCCTGTTTGTGAGCCTTGGAGGTATTTTCATATACCCAAAAGAATGCAAAAAATTAAAGAAAAATTTTAATTATTCTTAAATTTTAAACCTAAATTTATTATAAAAATCAATTATAAATGTTTTTCAAATACAAAATTTGACAAAAAGATGTAAAACGGTATTTTTACCTAAAAAAAATGAATTAAAAATAACTTTTAACAAAAATCTTGAAGAATAACGTTATTTTTGAAAAAAAGGTTTATGTAAATTATTGGAATTTTTTTTTCAATAGATAAGATGAAGATTATTTCACTATTCGATTCCTCATGAAATGTTATTGGAGGTAACCTCTGAATGAAGTTTCTGTAACTCAACTCTCAATAAGCTCAACCTAAATTTTTAGTATTTTCTGTATGAAAATCTGAAAATAATCATAACCTTAATTTAATTAACATCAAATGAGGTGTTAAAATTGAGGTGTTGTGTGTATAGTAGAAGCTATGGATAATTGAACCATTCTCAATTGAAATTTCACAATGTGCATATGTATTACATGAGTGAATTTAAATTAACATATGAGGAATTACAAATTACCATGGTATACTGTAATTTTTCAATTAAATCACATTCATGAAAGGTTAAGTATAGTAAATCATGAGGAATTAGAGATAAAATTAATTGGAAAGATTATATTTTTGTGGGAAATAAATCTTGGCTCCAAGGGTGCCATACTCCCCCAAATTTGTTATTGACAGGCATAAAATATCAAAATTCATGCAAAAGCTGATTAATTTTGGCCTGGAATTGAATCACAAGGTCTGTGACTTGATTGATTATGAGGTTATCATACCAACCGGGACAGTATTGACTGTCTCTAAGAGGTTTAAACCACCCTTAAGCTGAAATAAACTCCATAAATCCAACTTGAACTGTTTTTAAGGGCTCCTCATCACATTCTTATGTGTTTTCAATGCTTACAGACAGCTTCTGCTAGAGTAATCTCTGGTTTGAAGGACAAAAATTGCTAATATTGACGCTTTTTTGTCCAAAAAAGGGCTCAATGATTCCACAATTTTCTTTTCTGTTTTGAGTGTGTTTCTCACAACTGATTAGAGCAAATTTTACTTTTGGAGGAAGAAAGTTGGTGGCTATAAAATAGTGTCTTCTTTGCCCCATCTTTTCCTTTTGTAATTAGTTGAAACATTGTTAAACTAATAAATAAAAGATTCCAAACACCCTTTTCAAAACTCATTTTGAACCTTTTAACCATGTTGAAAAATCATCAAAATAATACTTTGTGACTCTTTACAATCATTCAACCCTTGAACCACCCCAAAAGTGAATTAAAGAAGCTTTTATCACTGTTAAATTTTTCACCTTGTTTCCAAATCCACTCTAGAGGATTTTGTGCTTCTTTTCTCTATAATATTCATTTCAAAGACTCTTTTACAATATTAACTGCCTTGAGTTCATTTCTTAATTAGTTCCAATTAAAATTTCTTTTTTAGCCACAAATATCCTATTTAGAATGCTCTTGAATAAATCTATACTGTTGGTAAATCAATAAATTTTCAACAAGCTCTTTCTTTATACTAAACGCAGTTAGAAACAGAAATTTTGGTGTGGTTTCTCTTAAATAATGTTTAAATTACTATTTTTACATCATTTTACCTGATACAAATTTTGATTACAGAAATGGTACTTGATCTTCAATCAAATCTTCATACCCACACCTTAAGTTTTGAGTAAGGCTAAGTCCCATTAAATCATGAGAGAATTGAAAAAAAGCTGCTATTTTGATGTGAAAAAGGAGTTAATGAGAAACTCTGAGTCCTATAACCATATCAATCCTCGAAATTTTTCCATGTACAGAAACAAGTAAAAACTCAAAAATTTTTGCATTAGTATCCATGTATTCAACTCATGGAAGCCATATGACAATATACTATTTACTTGCACCACATAGAATGTGAGCCTTTAGGTATATTCTAAATACCCAAATAGGCCACAGTTAATATTTAAAGAAATTCTGGCCTATACATAACCCATAATTCATGCATATATCCAAAATTTATCATTTTTATCAAAGAAAATATAAATACCTTTTTTGTAAGTAAGTAAATCCATGGATTTAAGGCCAAATTTGGATTCTACACCAAATCTCACCTAGGGTAGCTCCATAGCTTCAATAATCTAAAGATAACTCCATGAGGTGTTAATATGGAGAATAGTTCAACACCACATTATCAATAGCACATAAAATAATTGTGAAAATCTTTGTTTTTCTCAATTTCACACCAAAATAATGGGAATGTGAGAAATACCATGTCACATATACACTAAAAATAGTGTTATTGATGTTTGTGGCACTTAAAATTACAGTATTATTACATAAATTTTTGGTAAACTCATAGTGGATATCAGTTTTGGAGCCTGAATTACTATTTTTGTTGTGAAAATAGCTAAGGGGGATAAAAGACATCAAAGAGAGCCAGGGTACCCAACTTCTGAGGCCTCTGAGGTGTGGATAGCTCTAAATCTTGGATCCTTGGCTGATGATGGTTCAATTTTTATACTACAAACCTTTTGAGAACTTAGTTCCCAAATTGAATTCCCATTAAATCATAAGAAAATAACAAATAAGCTACTATTTTGACATGAAAAGGAGGTAATGAGCTACTCTGACTCTTGTAACAATGTCAATTATTAATTATTTTTTATTAATAAGCCTTAAAAGATTAATTCAAACCCTTTTTTGACTAGTATCCATGCATTTACTTCATGGAAAGCAGCTACAACTGTGCTATTTGCAATTCTACATAGAAATAACGCAAAAAACTTCAAAAATTTATTAAAATTACAATTATTAATAAATATTTCTGAAGCTTTCAGAAGAAATAGATAAGCAGAGACTCCATATGAAAACCCAGAAATAATTATTACTTCATAATTCAAACTAAAAGATTTACTCCTAGTCCATTTTTGATGATTTCATGTGAAACACTGAATCTTCAAAAATTCACAGAAAATACAATCTGTGATTGAATTTCCAATAATATTGATAACTTTGAGAGATTGATTATTATCTTGAAATGAAATAAAATTTACAGTTGTTACTCCTTTATTTATTTTCCATAAATGGGTTGGTAGTCATATAAAATGATTTAATTAAGTAATTATGATAATCTTATGTGACAACAAGTGATGTAACCCATAATTCAAAGAGGACGAATGGTTTCTAAATCACTTTTTTTCAGTTTTCTCCATTGCACTTTTCTGTGAGGTGTTATTGACTTAAAAGAGGCCTCCTCTTGCTGTTTTTTCCAAATCATCTTATTATTCAATCATACCATTAGTACCAACAGGTTGGTATTAGTTAATCCTTTTCTTAAGTAATTTAATTCTTTCATGATCAATCATAAAGACATTAAATCATATAAATATAATATTCAAAATAGTTTATAGCCATTATATTGTTGTATTACTGTTGTATTACAATTTTGATCCTTTAAGTCCACAATTTATCCATCAAATCACTCTACCAATTCTTATCAAGGTATTGTTGGAGTATTAGTAAGTGTTTTTTCTGAATTCTTGAATTCTTTTCTCTATTATTGGTTTTCTTCATTAAGTATATTTATACTGATTATCTCAAAATATAATTATATATTCAAATAATTCATACTATTTTAATAAGAAGTCTTATTATTAAATACTTCTTGTAATTGAATCTTGTAGACAATTAGTTCTTACTGTTATAATCACTAGTAGTTTATAAAAAGTAAAATATATAATCAAGTAATGAATTATTTAATTGTTTTTTAAATACATTCAATCATTATATTTCATAAGAACAGTCATAGTACTCTTGATTAATAGTAATATTATCAAGAATTTCATAGACACATCTTACCTATAAAATGAAGTAAAAATTCAAAAACTAATTTAAAGTACCATTATTGATGAATCTTTCTGAAAACTTTACTACTAATGAAGAAAATTATAATAAGCACTAGAACAAAATAATAATAATTGCTTTATAATTCAAATTTAAAGGCTTACTTATAGTACATTTTTGATTATTTCACATGAAATACTTAACCTCAAAAATTCACAGAAAATACAAATTGTAATTCAATTTCCAATAAAATTGAAACCATTGAGAAATAAAGGAATATTTACTGAGGTAAATTCATTATATCTTAATCATAGCTCAGTTAGTATCCATTTAAAATCATCTAATTAAGTAAATATCATAATTCTAAATGAAATAAGTGATTTCATCATTAATTCAAAACAGGTACTTGATTATTAACTCATTTGTTCTTCAGTTTTCTCTATGGCACATACCAGTGAGGTTTTTTAGAGATCAAAGGAGCCTACTATGTCTGTTTCTCCTCAAGCTCAATCATTATCATTCAGTTAGATCATTAGATCTTTAATACTATCAGTAAGTATTAGTTATCAAAAATTCTTAAGAATTCTCATCTTTCCAGGTAAATTAGAAAGATATCAAATTAAAGAGTATTGCTATTTTGTGATATAATTTCATCTATAATTTTTTATGACTTATTTGAATCAGCTTTTGATTCTCTAGATCCAGAAATATTTCTCAGATAGCTATTCCAAATCTGTTCAAGGTCTATTTGAAGTCATGGTGAGTTATTCCTTAAATTCTCAAAGGTTTTATTTAGATTTTCTGATTTTATGTGGTAACTCATAACAATTACTCTTGAAAAGGATAATAATTGGCTGTGTTGAGCTTATATCATTATAATAAGAGTCTTCTTAATAAAATATTCTTGTAATCCTTTCTAGTAGACAAATACTGCTTACTTTCATGAGAACTAGTGGCTTATAGAAAGTAAAATAAGTAATCAAGAAATTATTTATTTGTTTGTGTTTATGATACATTTATTCATTATATTCCATAAGAACAGTAATAGTGCTATTGATTGATAGTAAAACTATCAAGAGTTTCAAATACAAATATTACACCATTTGAGCTTCATTATTGAAGTTTCTTTTTGATACTTGAATTACCATTTCATTTTCATCCCATTTTTTTAATATTGAAGAGAAATTCCTAAAGCTCATGTGTTTCCTATTCAAGAAAAGAGAATAATGAAAGCATTATAAAAATACACACATACCAAATCTGAATTAAAATCAGAGGCTTAAGAGACCTTATCAAATTGAATAATCTCAAATGAGAGTTCAATAATGTAATTACATTATCAAGTGGAAGAATGGAGAAATTAATTCTTGATTATAATTATATAAATCACAAAGTATGGCAATAAAAACATTGAATTGTATGGATTGCCTACTAGCAATTAATATTCATTATTATAGATTCTTTATGCTTATCATAATCCCATGGGTACAAAACCAACTACCGAGAGAAGCTCACAGCATGTTTTCTGAGAATCAAGATCCTTATTTTGAAAATTTAAGCCAATTTAGAATAGAGTGTATAAGCAATATTCCACTCAGATAAGTTTTGAGAAGACTTTCTTTAAGATTATCTCCCCATATCACAAATTGGACAGGCTCATTTGCCATGAGACCCTCCAAAATAGCATTTATAGAAGGCTTAGTTTTGATTCTTTTCTTATATTATTAGATCAATCAATATCTATCTGTGAATTAAAATTTCCAAAATCTCCCCACAAAATTAATTAACATTCAACTTTTCAAGAATGAATATTTCTATTCTGAGAAAAAGATTCAAAGTTGAAATTCTTTGGGTGAAACATTTCTCAAAGAGGGTTCTACTAAGTTTATATTGGTAGAAGAATAGAAAATTTCAAAGAGCACAATTTTTTTGACAAGAAAACTGAAGTGAGATAATCAAAATTAATATGTTGTTTATTATTTAAGTTTAATCAGAATAAAATACAAGCTTTATTGTTTGAAAATTTTTCATAAAAACTTTATTAGGATCTATTTCTAGCTTTCATTCAGAATGTTTTGAAGAAAGATAATTTTCTCAATATTATATTAAGAATTTGTTTACAAAAATTTGATTCAATTGAAATTTTGAATTTGGATCAACTTAAATGGAAGTTTTAGATATCATTATCTTGTTGTAGAAATTTCAAACTCAAATTTTCCTTTCAAAATTTCCTATCCTCTTATGATAAAAGCCATTGGTCCTTCTATGAAAAGTATAAATTTAATTTTTTTTGCACAAATTCTGCTAAAAGCATAAGATTATAATTTCTTTCCCTAAATATGTTTAGATTTGAAACCAATTGAGTAAGAACTGTTCTGATAAAAGCACTATAATTTCCATTCTTTATTGAATTGATCAATTTAAATATCATTTGTATTTAGCTGAGATTGATTTATCATATTCATAAAAAAGACCCTTGTCACAGCCATTATCTGGGGTAAGGGAATTCAACCTCGACCTCACTAAAGCTTGCCAAATCAGAAAATCCTTTCTGTATATGTGAATTTAGTTTCATAAACCTTGTTTTGAAACATCATACAGTTTTTAATTTTTCAATCTGAAACGGAATGATCACTAACTCACACAACACTCCCCATACATACCCTGTGCATTCATACTGGGCCTGTACAATTAAAATAAATTCCTCTTTCAGGAGCTTCCACTCTTTGGACCTGGGCTGGTGGATTATCACATATACCAGCGCCTCTTCCTCCCTCTAGGTACTTTTCCTCAGGTAATTGATATATTTGATTTATTTTTAATAAGTATTTTATTCTTCTCATTGGAATATCTTCTTTATCAATATTAAGTCAGTCTTTGCCTTTTTCCTCATCTGTTCAATGGAGTTGGGGTGGCCACATCCTTATTAGCCCTTCTCTTTCCTTATTACAGGTTGAAACAGTGGTCTTGGACTTTTTTGTGGTTGGCTTCTTTATTCATTTCTTTTTTATTATTAGTAATTTTATATTATTTATACTATTAAGTGTCACTCTGTTTATTCCTTCTAAGCCCTCTGGAAGTGAGTTCCAGGTCCTCTTTTCTTAGAAGATCTGCTGTGACATCATATTAATTAACTCATAATTTCGTCTTTCTTTATTATATCTTGTCTAAATAAATAATTGACTCATTAATAAATTATGACTCCTTTATGTTTTTTTATGATTTCACAATTTATGATTCTCTCATGAATTTAATCTCACTAATTTCATTTATTGAAATATTTATTCTTTCCTTATCTTTGGATAACTGCTGACCATTGCATACTCTATTACTAAATCTTTGATCACTCTTCAAATGTTCTTTCTGTTTTGAAATTCAGGTCATTTCAGGTTTTTGGATTTGAATTATTCAAGACAATTCTATTTTACTTTCAAAAATTTAATTTAATCCATTTATTTGATTTACTGTTTATTACCGTTCCTAAAGATTAATTGATTTGGTTATTGAAGATTCCATTTATTGATTGAATTTCTCAAGAGCTGATTTGACACCACTTTTATTGGGTTTATTTTATGGACTTTATTTATTGAATTATTCATTTAAACTAATTGAAATTCTTAAAAAGATTGATTTTTCCATAAGAATTTGACTCTTCCATCTTCATTCTTCAAGATTTTTTATATTGATTTAATCCCAAGGCTACTTATTCATTCCCTACGTTTTCATCAAGATTTTTTTTCACTTTGTTTTGGTTTGGTAAGCAATTTAACTTTTATTCTAAATTATCATCAAGTTCTTATTGAAAATTCTTCAAAAAATTTCTGTTCAGAATAGCCCCACAGACAAGGATACAAGGAATAAAAGATCTCAAAGAAATCAAGCTGTTCTGACTCCTACAGTCAGGGTCACTCTTGATTTCAAACTCATAAGATGGTATCCAATACAAATGAGCTGAATTGTATTTTATTTATTTGCAGGTGGCCATTTTGGATGGGAAGGGCAAGGGTTACTTTTTGTAACATGGTGATGAGGGAGGAAGGGTCAGCAAGGAATATGGTTAAGGGTGGAATATTATGGAATTAAGTGGCCAAGAGAGATTCCCTAGTGAGATTGATTGACATACAACTATCATCCAAGACCTTCTCTCAAGCATTCTACTCAATTAAATTTACCTTAAATGCACATTCCCCGGAAGAATGGGTAATATAGGGGTGTTCAGGCAGCTTCTGAGGCCTTTGGTAAGGGGAAGAACCTTAGTGATGGTGTGGGATAGAGGGGTATAATTTTCTGTTTGGAAGACAGATGCAATTGTTGTGCAAATAGACCTACCTTCCATAGCTGTGGCATACCAGCCCATGTTGAGCAACAAGGGGTTCAGACAGGTGCCACAGTTGTGTCAGGTGAGGAAAGGATGGCCCTTGGAAAAGGGAAGGAAGGTAAGAAAGGAAAACTTTCTTTCTGGTTTGGGATTTTTACCTCCAAAAGGAAAGGGATGAAGGGACTTTCATGGAAACTCATGCTTTCAGATTGTATTCCTGTACTGAGGACAGCTTGGGAGACCATGTCTGCTTTGGGGACTAAGCCTCAGGTGTCAAATATTTTCACATTGAGGAGCTGGTTGAACTCTGACTGGGAGAGGCCAGAAGGTGCAATTGAAACTTCCTGGATGGATAGGCCCTTCAACTCATGGTTATAAATTTTCAAGAAATCAAGTTGGTCAACGTGGCACCTGAAAAAATATATGACTTTGTTGGATTTTGGGGAATCCATTATGTATTTGGCCATTTTTTTGCAGAAATCACATATGAGTCTTAGATTTTGTAATATATTCCCAGGGAATATGGATTTATTGATTGTGTCAAAGAATACTGTTGCTTCACTGGAAAGGGGTTTCACAGTGCTGGAGTGCAAGGTGTCTTCCAAGTAGCAAGTGAGGGTGCAGCTGGAAATCTGTTTACTGGTGTGCCAAATTTAAAGATGTATAATAGCTTGGTATTGATGGTGTCCAACCAGTGGTAGTAGCTGGAACAATCAGGAAATAAGGTTGATCCATTGTTGGCAAGATTGTATGGGGACTGGAGGAATTTGTTTTAGACAAAGAGTGAGATTGGAAAGGGGGAGGGGGAAGAGGCTGCTGGCTATGATATCCAGATAGCCCAGCCAAAGAAAGAGGGTTGATCTTCTGGGTAAGGAAATGAGTGAGGGAAATCAGGTCTTCTTGAAAGGAGATTTTTTCATCATCCTCAGACACAGGGTCCTTTGGAACAACAGTTTTCAAAGCAGACATTTGTACAATGGCCAAAAGGCTAGGAAACCAAATTGAATACAATAATCAGGCAAGAGAGGCCTTTTAACCTGTAGAGATAGATAGTGAAATGGTCACAGCTCTGCTTTCTGTTACTCTTTTTCTTCACTTTTCACTTCAAAAGAGAGAGGTCAGGTATGCATTACCTGTTATTCTGGATGGAGAAATGGTCAGGGATCCACTTTGTCTTTTTCTTCACTTGTCACCTCAAAAGAAATAGGTTAGATTTTGCAGTTAGTAGGCCTATATAAAACTATATAACTGCGTTACACATAACTTGATTATTTACGCAGGTATAATCTGTTCATTGCTACTATTAGGGTCGGAACATTCGTCCCAAACTATTCATTTTATTTAATTTTTTAAAAAAAAACGATGTAACAATACTTTTTAATTAAATGATTTATTATTGATTTAAAAAAGAAAAAATTTGAAAAAATTAATTAATTGAAATAATTTCACAAAAAAAAAATAAACATAAATAAAAATAAATAAAATAAATAAAAATGAAAAATAAAAAATAAAAAATAAAGAAAAAAAATAAAGAAAATAAAAAAAATAAAAAAAATAAAAAAAATAAAAAAAATAAAAAAAATAAAAAAAATAAAAAAAATAAAAAAATAAAAAAAATAAAAAAAATAAAAAAAATAAAAAAAATAAAAAAAATAAAAAAAATAAAAAAAATAAAAAAAATAAAAAAAATAAAAAAAATAAAAAAAATAAAAAAAATAAAAAAAATAAAAAAAATAAAAAAAATAAAAAAAATAAAAAAAATAAAAAAAATAAAAAAAATAAAAAAAATAAAAAAAATAAAAAAAATAAAAAAAATAAAAAAAATAAAAAAAATAAAAAAAATAAAAAAAATAAAAAAAATAAAAAAAATAAAAAAAATAAAAAAAATAAAAAAAATAAAAAAAATAAAAAAAATAAAAAAAATAAAAAAAATAAAAAAAATAAAAAAAATAAAAAAAATAAAAAAAATAAAAAAAATAAAAAAAATAAAAAAAATAAAAAAAATAAAAAAAATAAAAAAAATAAAAAAAATAAAAAAAATAAAAAAAATAAAAAAAATAAAAAAAATAAAAAAAATAAAAAAAATAAAAAAAATAAAAAAAATAAAAAAAATAAAAAAAATAAAAAAAATAAAAAAAATAAAAAAAATAAAAAAAATAAAAAAAATAAAAAAAATAAAAAAAATAAAAAAAATAAAAAAAATAAAAAAAATAAAAAAAATAAAAAAAATAAAAAATAAAAAATAAAAAAAATATAAAAAATAAATAAAAATAAATAAAAATAAATAAAAATAAATAAAAATAAATAAAAATAAATAAAAATAAATAAAAATAAATAAAAATAAATAAAAATAAATAAAAATAAATAAAAATAAATAAAAATAAATAAAAATAAATAAAAATAAATAAAAATAAATAAAAATAAATAAAAATAAATAAAAATAAATAAAAATAAATAAAAATAAATAAAAATAAATAAAAATAAATAAAAATAAATAAAAATAAATAAAAATAAATAAAAATAAATAAAAATAAATAAAAATAAATAAAAATAAATAAAAATAAATAAAAATAAATAAAAATAAATAAAAATAAATAAAAATAAATAAAAATAAACAAAAATAAATAAAAATAAATAAAAATAAATAAAAATAAATAAAAATAAATAAAAATAAATAAAAATAAATAAAAATAAATAAAAATAAATAAAAATAAATAAAAATAAATAAAAATAAATAAAAATGAATAAAAATAAATAAAAATAAATAAAAATAAATAAAAATAAATAAAAATAAATAAAAATAAATAAAAATAAATAAAAATAAATAAAAATAAATAAAAATAAATAAAAATAAATAAAAATAAATAAAAATAAATAAAAATAAATAAAAATAAATAAAAATAAATAAAAATAAATAAAAATAAATAAAAATAAATAAAAATAAATAAAAATAAATAAAAATAAATAAAAATAAATAAAAATAAATAAAAATAAATAAAAATAAATAAAAATAAATAAAAATAAATAAAAATAAATAAAAATAAATAAAAATAAATAAAAATAAATAAAAATAAATAAAAATAAATAAAAATAAATAAAAATAAATAAAAACAAATAAAAATAAATAAAAATAAATAAAAATAAATAAAAATAAATAGAAATAAATAAAAATGAATAAAAATAAATAAAAATACATAAAAATAAATAAAAATAAATAAAAATAAATAAAAATAAATAAAAATAAATAAAAATAAATAAAAATAAATAAAAATAAATAAAAATAAATAAAAATAAATAAAAATAAATAAAAATAAATAAAAATAAATAAAAATAAATAAAAATAAATAAAAATAAATAAAAATAAATAAAAATAAATAAAAATAAATAAAAATAAATAAAAATAAATAAAAATAAATAAAAATAAATAAAAATAAATAAAAATAAATAAAAATAAATAAAAATAAATAAAAATAAATAAAAATAAATAAAAATAAATAAAAATAAATAAAAATAAATAAAAATAAATAAAAATAAATAAAAATAAATAAAAATAAATAAAAATAAATAAAAATAAATAAAAATAAATAAAAATAAATAAAAATAAATAAAAATAAATAAAAATAAATAAAAATAAATAAAAATAAATAAAAATAAATAAAAATAAATAAAAATAAATAAAAATAAATAAAAATAAATAAAAATAAATAAAAATAAATAAAAATAAATAAAAATAAATAAAAATAAATAAAAATAAATAAAAATAAATAAAAATAAATAAAAATAAATAAAAATAAATAAAAATAAATAAAAATAAATAAAAATAAATAAAAATAAATAAAAATAAATAAAAATAAATAAAAATAAATAAAAATAAATAAAAATAAATAAAAATAAATAAAAATAAATAAAAATAAATAAAAATAAATAAAAATAAATAAAAATAAATAAAAATAAATAAAAATAAATAAAAATAAATAAAAATAAATAAAAATAAATAAAAATAAATAAAAATAAATAAAAATAAATAAAAATAAATAAAAATAAATAAAAATAAATAAAAATAAATAAAAATAAATAAAAATAAATAAAAATAAATAAAAATAAATAAAAATAAATAAAAATAAATAAAAATAAATAAAAATAAATAAAAATAAATAAAAATAAATAAAAATAAATAAAAATAAATAAAAATAAATAAAAATAAATAAAAATAAATAAAAACAAATAAAAATAAATAAAAATAAATAAAAATAAATAAAAATAAATAAAAATAAATAAAAATAAATAAAAATAAATAAAAATAAATAAAAATAAATAAAAATAAATAAAAATAAATAAAAATAAATAAAAATAAATAAAAATAAATAAAAATAAATAAAAATAAATAAAAATAAATAAAAATAAATAAAAATAAATAAAAATAAATAAAAATAAATAAAAATAAATAAAAATAAATAAAAATAAATAAAAATAAATAAAAATAAATAAAAATAAATAAAAATAAATAAAAATAAATAAAAGTAATAAAAAATAGGGTGTTGGTAAACCCACGTAAGAAAATTGGTAAAAACACATAAGCCCTTATGTGTTTTTACTAAAATTTTATGTGTTTTTGCCATCAATTGGTAAAAGCACGCAAAGGGTGGTTTTTAAATGAAATATGGCGATTTATGGAATTTCTGATTCCATTAATTCCATTCATGGCATTATCAATTCAATAAAGGGAATTATTAATTAATGCAATTAATGAAATAAAGGGCATTATAAATGCCCCAAATGGAATTGTTAATTCCACAAATTACACTATTAATTCCATCAATGGCATTGTTAAGGCCATTCATGCCATTGTTGAGGCCATTTATGGAACTGTTAAGACCATAAATGACATTAACAATGCCATTGTTGAGACCATTTATAGCATTGTCAAATGAATAAATGGCCTTGTTAAGGCTATACAATTCCATTTATGGAATTTTTGTAATTCCATTTATGCCAATGTTATGGCCATAAATGGCGTCTGTATGTCATTCTTGATGCTATTTATGACATTATTATGTCATTTGTGATTCCATAAGTGGCACTTTTAATGCCACAAATCAAATTTCAACTTCCACTTATCATAAATTACATATTGAATTCAATTGCTGTCATAAATGGAATTTTCAATTTAATTCAAAACACAAACAAAAAAACATAAAAAAGGAACTTTTTGGGAATAAAATTGTCCTGGAAAAAGAAGATCCCAAAATTTTGGGCTTCTGGTTTTGTATTTTCAAGATTTTGCCGTTTTTTTAAAAAAAAATATGTCAATTCATAAGTGATAACATATTTAATGATTTTTTTCAAAAAATAGGCCATTTTTCCAAATTGGGCAAAAAATATTGAAAAAATTTGGGGACCTTCACATCCCATGTTGGAAGAAATATGGCAAATAAAAATTTGAAAATTCTCAAAACTGAGCCTGATGAATTTTTCAGAAAATAAGTCACTTACGTGTTTTGCCCATAAATTGGTAAAAACACACAAGGGCTTGTGTATGTTTTTCAACACCCTAAAAAATAAATAAATAAGAATAATAAAAAATAGGGTTTTGGTAAACCCATGTAAGCCCTTACGTTTTTTTGCCATCAATTGGTAAAAGCACATAACGGGTGGTTTTCAATGAAATATGGCTATTTATGTCATTTCTGATTCCATTAATTCCATTAATGGCATTATCAATGCAATAAAGGGAATTATTAATTCCATCAATTGCATTATCAATGCAATAAATGGAATTATTAATTCCATCAATGGCATTGTTAATTCCATTTATGGTATTGTTAATGCCATTTGTGCCATTGTTGAGGCCATTTATGACATTGTTAAGGCCATACAATTCCAATTATGGAATTTTTGTAATGCCATTTATACCAATGTTATGGCCATAAATGGAATATGTATGTCATTCTTTATTCCATTTATGACATTAATATGTCATTTGTGATGCCATAAATGGAACTGTTAATGCCACAAATGAAATGTTAACTTCAACCCATCATAAATTACATTTTGAATTAAATAGATTTCATAAATAGAATTTTCAATTTAATTACAAACATGAACAAAAAACCATAAAAAAGGGGACTTTTTGGACCTACAATTTTCCTGGCAAAAAAAAAATCCCATAATTTTGGGCTTCTGGATTTTTATTCTCAAGATTTTGCCCTTTTTTTTAGAAAAAAAATTATGTAAATTCATAAGTTAGAACATATTTAATAAATTTTCAAAAAAAAAAAAAAAATAGGCCATTTTGCCAAATTGGGCAAAAAAAAAAAGATTGAAAAAATTTGAGGACCTTCAAATCCCATTTTGGAAAAAATATGGCAAAAAAAATATATAAATGCTCAAAACTGAGCCTGAGAAATTTTTTTCAAAAAAATAAGTCATTTACATGTTTTGGCCATAAATTGGTAAAACCACATAAGGGCTTACATTTGCTTAACAACACCCTAAAAAATAATAAAAATAATAAAAAATGATTCAAAATAAATAAAAATAATAATCAATTTTTTTTTACTCAAATTAAAAAAAAAAGTAAATGTTTTTTAAAGAGATTCAGGACCTGTTTATGACTTGGTTTTGAGTGGGATTTCAAATTAATTTCTCAACAAAATTTTAATAAAATTTTACCATACTAAAATCCATTTCAAAATTATCAAAAAGATATCTGAATTCATCACATGAATTTCTTTTAAAAAAAAAAAATTAAATAATTATTTTTTCTGTCATCTTAACAAATCAAAAAGCCATTAATAAAATGTCAAACTCCTGTCAATAACCACCTCAATGCACACAATGTTATCAATTATATTAGTCATTGGTTTCTATATGTCAGAAATGGAAAACAGTACATGGAAGGAGCCCCAACACATATGTCATGGTGCAAGGTTTAATCCATGGAATCATGAATATATGTATGATGAAAAACGCTTAATTGGGTTATTCTGCATGGGTTCTGTACAACTTTACACATTATTCAAGTCATTTATTTCCTATGTGGTTAATGGACATAGGTATGATATCAGGGGCCTCAAAATAGAAGAAAAGGTGGGAATAACATTATGTCATTTGGGCCATTGGACGTCATATAATATGGTGGTACATCTATCTAAGGTAGGAAAATCAAGAAATTAACATATTACCAAGAAAGTGTTTGAGGCAATAATGATTTCCTTACATTATTTAATTATTTAGTAATTCCTAAAGTTGATCCTTCTTTACAAAAGTTCATACTGAAGAATTTACAAATTATAGATTTCCTAAACTAGATAAAAATGACAAGTGGTATTAATTGCAGAGAATCTTCTAGAAGAGAAATAGTATTTCTAATATTGTTGGAACTATTTATGAAACCCATATTCCAATCATACTGTGACACCATGATTAATGGAATTTTTATATCAATAGGAAAGGCTGGGCTTCAATTACCTTTCAATGAATTGTAGATTCAAATGGAAATTTCCTTAATGTAAGTGTGATTTTCTATTATGATTTTCTTAATATTAATTATGTTCTGGAGAAGGTTTTTTGGTTGGCTGCTAGGTTCGGTCCATGATAGCTGAATTTTTTGCAAGGACTTGATTTGTGAAATCTCAAGATTTTATGCACAATTCCTGTTGATTAGAGACTCAGGCTATTCATCCAAAGTACCAATACTTACACCATTACGCCATAATCACAATGTAGAACATGTTGAGTTCAACTTCAAACATTCTTCCACAAGTTAATTATACGTCCTTACATATGAATAGAAAAAAACTTATGCTTTCAATACCAGAATGGTGGTAGAACAGGAATTTGGTCTATTAAAAACCCACTTTTGTTTCTTGTTGGCACCCCAGGATATTTTTCCTTTGAATAAAGGTAATATTACTATAGTATGTATAATCTTACACAACCTCTTTAATAAATAAGAATAGGAATTTATGGAAATTTATCATAAATTGTTTCAATTTTAACGCATATCATTGAGAAAAACTTCAAAGTGAAAAAATTTTTAAGTCTAAATTGTTTCAAAAAAAAAAAAATATTACAAGCAAAAAAATCTAATAGTGATGATTTCAAATAAATTTTTAGTGGCTCACTTTCTAAAGTAACAATTTTTTTTCCGAAACAGTTTACAAATTGAAACAATAGTTTCTTAAATTTAAAATAAAATAAATTGATTTTATTTTATTTTATTAAAAGATAAAATTAGTTAATGAAAATTTTCAAAATTGATTATATATATTATTTTAAAAGATATTAATACGAAATATCTACTTAAAGTTTTATTTATAATTTATAAATTTAAAAAAAAAACTTGTAGGAAAGTTTCAGTTAATATCATAAATTGATTGATTCTAAAATGAAATTAGTTATTTTGAAAGTGAATTTGATTTTATTCATGTTCTATGGCAGACCTAATTCCAGTCTTAGTCTGTCAGAAAATTCATTATTCAAATTTTGATAAAAGTTTAATGAGCTAGATAAAATAAATTAAAACATCTTATGTTTTTTTAAAAAAAATTCTCAGCTACATATTACAATTAAAGAAATTCTTTCTCATATTTTTAAATTAATGAAATAATCTGAGAAGAATTTAGCTTGAAAGTCTTTTTGAAAATGAAATTTCTCCTTGGTCAATTGATCAAGTTGAGATTTTTCTTGTTTAGCTTTCTTTTAATAAAATTTTTTTTTGAAATTTAATTTACAATATGTTTGTTTTGGTTACTGGTTTCAAATGATTAATTGGAAGATGAGGTTTTTTTGAATCTTTGTAAAATTATATAAATTTTTTTTGTAATTTCTTTTAATCTGATTGATTATATTTGTAAAATATAAAAAATTACAATTTCACAAATGATAATAAGTAAGAATAGTTTTTTTTTTGGGGGAAAAATTCTATTTGAATTTACTCAAAAGCATTAGTCAAACTAGTCTGAGATATAGGGAATTTGATTTATTTGACTCTGAGCTTTTGAATCAATGGAGATAGCCCATTTGAATCACAATGTTTAGTATTGGAATTTGGAGAAAACCCTAAAGGTGCCATAAAGTGTGTGAAATGTGTAAACTCACAATGAGATATGAGTAAATATTTTTGAATTAGATTATTATTAAATCAATTTTCTTTTCATGAAGGTTTTATGTTAAAATTTATTAAAGCTAAAATTTCTCATTAATTCTTGTTTTCCAATTCAGAACAATTTTAATTAATTGAAATTTATTAAAAATAGCTATATAAAAATCAGTGAGGTAATAATTACTTTCAAAATTTACAATTCAATCATTTAATCTCAATTTAAATTTTTTTGGTTTCATAACATATAATCTTTATGTATTAGCTTAAACTATGGATCTGGAATGAAATTCTTTTCTTTTTCAAAATATTAATTATAATTTTTTAATTTCAATTGGACCCTTATTAATTTTGAAACATTAATATTATACTCAAATTTATATTTTTAATTTGATTAAATTTATGAACTTGTCTAAATATGACCTATTAAGTTATTTATTGATGCCAAAATTTATCTTGAGGCACCCGATGTATTTTTGTTAACAGTTTTAACATTATAATTTTAGTAAGCTCATTTCTCTTTTTGATCTTCTAATTTTTTACAGGCCTTAAAATTTTGGTTTTCTTCTTCCCTTTTCTGTTTCAATTAAAATTTCTCTTCATTTCTCTCTCTCTCTCATTGCAATAAATCATTCTCCTCAGCTCACTCTTGGATTTTTTGAATCATCAGCATCAGTGGGGTTATTACAGTTTTCAAATTTTTATTTAAATTTTCCTGAAAACCATTTAAATGAAACCCAGATGGTATACTAAAATTCAAAGTTTGACTTAAAGAATCCTGACATTGAATGGCCAATTAATTGTTAAGTATTCATGAAATTGTTTCAGGTTCTTTTTGATAAAGTGGAGTATAATCCACATTATCATCCCTGTGATCAAAAAAGGCTATTTTGAGATTGTACCAAATCTTCATTTGAATGGAACGCATGGTGTATCCCATAATCACCATTGTGAGATTCAGAATCATTACATATATTTAAATCCATATTTTGGCCAAAACCCAGTATTTTTTCTGATTCATATCCATGTTCATTTATAGCAACATTTTTTATATTGAGCTCTTGAATAAACTTTTAAACCTAATTGATCATAAAACTAATGATTAAAATAAAGCCTTTTTATAATTAATCCACTTAAAACATTTTTACTATGATTATTTTAAAATTGATCAAACAAATTACCTCCACTGGTTGTGTCACAAGAATTCTTGATGATCTAATTATCAAATGCAATTAGTAAGTTTTCTATTAAGAATATAAACTGCTTAAATTGAAAGTGGTCATTAAATCCTTGTTTCTTTACTCCAATGTTTTAAAGGAAAATTCCTTCAATAGATTGTATCTATATTTCCAATTTTCATTTTGTTTTAAATAAAAAGATCATGGTATTAACCTCATAAAAAATAAAATCTTTGTTTAAAAAATCCATTCTCAAATTTATTAAAATTTTGAGAAAATCTTTTATGAATTTATTTTTTTTTTAAACAAGAAATTATTAATTTTGTTTTTTTTTTTTCAATTTCCTTTTTTTGAATTAAGAATTAAATTAATTTATATATATATATATGAATTTCTTTTTAATTAATTTTCTCATCAATTTTCTTTTTTTTTTTTTAGAATTTATTCCTTTTTTTTTTTTTTTATTTCTTAACAATTTAAAATCAATTCCTCTTTATGTTTTTTTTTTTTACCTTAAAATTAAATTTATCTCTCTAATCTCTCTATCTATTTTCATATTTCTAAATATTATTATTATTATAAAAAAAAAAAAAGTTTTTTTTTTTTTTTTTTTTTTTTTTTTTTTTTTGAATTAAATACTTAATTTCAAATTCTTTTAATTTAATATTTAATTATTAATTTAATTTAATTTAATTTAAAATTTTTTTTTTTTTTTTTTATTTATAAAAATAAATCTTTTTTTTTTTTTTTAAAAAAAAAAAAAAAAATTTAAAAAAAATATTCATTAATTAAATTATATTCAATCATTATTAATTATTTTTAATTTAAATTTTTTAAACTTAATTATTATAATTAATGTTAAAAAAAAAAAAAAAAAAAAAAAAAAAATTTAAAAAAAAAAAAAAAAAAAAATTTTTAAAAAAAAAAAAAAAATTTTTATATATATATTTATAAATTTTAAATAATAATAATAATAATAATAATAATAATATTTTTTTTTTTTTTTTTTTTTTTATATATCATTTTTTATATTATATATTTTTATATATATATATTTTTAATTTTTTTAATTTTTTTTTTTTTCAATTTTTTAAAATTAATGATTTTTTTTAAGTTTTTTTTTTTTATTTATTTATTTATTTAAAATAATTTTAATAATAATTTTTTTTTTTTTATTTAAAATGATATTTTTTTTTTTTTTTTTGAATAAATTAATAATTTTTAAAAAAAAAATTTTTTTTTTTTTTTGATAATAATAAGAAAAAAAAAAAAAAAAAAAAAAAAAAAAAAAAAAAAAAAAAATTTTTTTTTTTTTTTTTTTTTAAATCTTTATTCTTTAAAAAAATTGAATTTTATTAAAATGATTTTTTTTTAATTCCTTAAATAAATAAATAAATAAATAAATAATATTTTTTTTTTTTTTTTTATTTAAAAGTAAGATATGAATAAATTATAATAATTTAAATTTAATGGGATTTTATTAGGAATTGAAAATCTTAAACCATTTGAGATTGAGGTGATCAGGTTTGGTGCTGGAATCAGATGTCTGTGCAAGTAACAAATTAGTCATGAGTTACCAAATTTGGTAAGTAGCTCATGAGCTGGTTGGTGTGAGTTAAAATAACTGATCACAAAAAAATTGATGAGCAAAAGTTTACGTGATGTGAGCAAGAAAAAAACTAGCACCTGAACCCTGCTATTTTTTTATTTTTTTGGAATTTGAAAAAAGCAATTTCCAAGTTTTTTTCAATATGAATTTAATTTAACTAATGACAAGTAAAAACCTGCCCAGTTAATATGACTGCTTGCAGCACTACTGCAGTGGGTTACTCTGCAGTCTAGGCACTGTTTGTCCAGCCTTGGGATGGTATGGTCTAAGAACAAGTTCTGCTGTGATTGAGAACAGTTTGTTTTCTTTTAGATTAATTGTAAGATTTCTTTTAAAAGAAATATTGTACATATTGGGGCTTTTTTTTTGAGTGAATGAAATCAATTCCAAGTGATTTATTTATTTTTTGAAAAAATGCTTGCTTTAAACGCTTAAATAATCTCTCACTTATTTCCAGACCAATGATTTCATTTCATTTCATATTTCAATAAATAAATAAAAATAATTCAAGACTATATCAGTGTATATATATTTCAAGCAACTAACCACTATTTGTCTTTTTTGTTTAAAAAAGGAAACAATTCAGTACAAACACACGCGACTTTCTTTATATAAATATAAATAAATATCTTTTAGCATAACACGATTAATAGCAGTTTATATTTTATATTTCTTTCCAGAAAAGTTGTTAGCTATTCAATAGTTTTTTTTAGCCCGCTCCTTTGTTTTCAAGAAAATAACCAAAATAAAAAATAAAAAAATCACGATATTTTTAACCAAAGTTTTGATATTTCAATTTGGATTTGATGTTGTTGCCAATCTCAAAATAGCAGCAATCCTAAAATAAAATCACAAAAATGGAAATTGTTTCACTTCAAATTGATTTGATTAAAAATTTCAAAAATAAAAAAGAAAATTACCCTTGTAAAGCTATATTAGCTTGTCCGGAATCAACTTGTATTCCTAAATTAGATTGAACTTCCTTTTGATTAATTGAAGCTCCCGAACCTTTTGGTCGTTCTTCAGTTATAACACTATCACAACTAATACTATCATTATGAATTCTTCTTGTGACTTCATCTAGAAACTCTCCTTGACGAGGAACATTCTCAGCATCCCCCAAGGACCTACTTCTTCCTTCTACTGCTCTAGTTTTAAATAATTTAGTTGAAACCAAACCTTCACTTCGAGTTGTGTTCCTACTACCACTTTCTAATCGATCTTGATTGTTATGAATTAATTGATATTGTAAAGATCTAGTTGAACAATAACTAGGTGGTAAACCATTACCAACTTGTTTTTCTTCTTCTAAAACCCTTTCACTTGCACTGTCAACTTGATCTGCTCTAATATCAATCGATCCCAATCTATTTTTCTCAACTTTTTCATTACTTAAAATTTCTAGCATCTCTCTTCTTCTTCTCTCTCTTTCTTCTTCAAGTTCACGAATCTTTTTCCTAAGTGTGCTCATTTGCAAATAATAATCGCCATCTAATTCCATAAAAGCTAACCAATATGGATCCTATCAGTATCAAAAAAAAAAAAAAACACAAAAAATCTTTTTTAAGAGTACCACCCTTAGAATGAAATTATCAAAGCTAACCTATAAGCTTTTCTCTCTCTAATCGACCAAGTCTCATACTATTAATTAATTCATGAAAGTCTTTTACTCTATTTCCATCTTCATGAATCAATCTAGCTTTTGATTCAACATGATTACCAAGTTGAGAGACGGCTCGCTTTTGAAACTGATTTTGATGATCCAAAATATTATGTGATAAGATTGATGACTCATGACTATTTGATTGACGTGAAGGACATTGAACGAGATGATTTGTTGATAAAACATTTGATTGAGTCATTGGACTAGGAGCTCTATTAGATAAACTTGGTGAGTTATAATTATTTGATTGAAGTGAATGATTTGTTAATAAAACATTAGATTGCGTTAATCGGTTAGAAGTTTTATTTGATGAAGACAAGATTGGTGAATTATGATGACTAATTGATTGACGGGGTGGACTTTGAATAGGGTGATCTGTTTGTAAAAGATTTGATTGTGCGATTGAGTTAGTAGCTCTTTGTGATAAATTTGGTGAATTTTGATGAGTATTATTTAATTCAATTGAGGGACTATGAATAGGATGATCGGTTGGTAAAAGATTTGTGGGTTTGATTTGATTTAAAGTTGTCAAGACTTCTTCCTCTTTATGAAGATTAGTAAGGATTGGAGTGTTTATATTTGGATTTATTGTTGTAATTTCAATAGGTGATTGAAGGGATGAAGAGGTTAATAAACTTTGAGGGGGTTGATTAAAAAATGAATCATTTAAATTATGCTGGATTAAATTAATATTTGAATTTGAATTTTTTGATATCAAAACTTCATCAGGAACTTTTTGCAAAGGTGGAGTTTGAAGTTGAGTAAGTTGATTAACATTTAAATGATTTGAGTTTGAAATTTCATTTAACTCATTAAGTTGATTTAATGAACTTGATGAAATTGGTGATGGGCCGAGAATTAAATCTTGATTAAAAGATTGAATGGGATTTGGTGAGATTTTTCTAAATGGATCTGGATCTTTATCATCACTATAATCATTTGTTGTATCGACATCATCATATTGAAGAATTATTTCTGAAGTATCTCCATTAGTTTGTTCTTTAAATGGAAAAATTGTTGAAGAATCTTGTTGATTGATAGTTGTAAGAGATTTGACGTTGATTAGATTATTACGATTTGAATCAAATTTTAATGCAGATGTATCAAAATTGATTGATGAAGAATTTTGTAAAGGAGGATTAAATTGTAAATTAGTTGAAGGTTGATGAGTTATTAGTTCACTTGAAGAACGTTGATCAATGTTACAAGTTGAGGTTGTAATAGGATCAAAATTTGAAATTTGATTTTGATCAAGAGATATATTTAAACTAGATGAGATTGATTGAGCATAATTAGTTGGTTCTGGATCTTGATAATGTTGATTAGATGATGAATTAGAAAGATTAGTTTGATTAATTTCATTAGGTTTTATAGATTGATTTAGAATCACTTGATCATCACGATTTGATTTTAATTCTAATGATGATGATTGATTTTCAAGAATAATTTGATTAACTTGTTCCAATGACTGAAAAATATCGAAAATAATTAATTAATTGATGAAAGATGTCAAGTAGTAAATAATCAATTGAAAGAACTTACTTGATGATGATTTATTTGAGGAGTTTTAGATTGAAATCCTTCAAAGTTTTTTGAATCTTGATTAGTATTAATTACCTCTTTAAGATTTTTATCAAAAGTATCATTTGATTTTGAAATGGAGATCTCTTTAAGATTTTGATTTGATTGATTTTGTTGATTTAAAGTTTTTTGAAGAGAGTTTAATTTTATAAGTTGATAAAAGTAATGTTGTTTATAAGATTTTAATTTGATGATTTCTTCTTGAGGATAAGTAAATCGATTTGGATCATCAATATGATGATTAATTAAAGCTATAGCTCTCTCAAAAGAGTTTTTAACTTGAGTTAATAATTTGATTCGATCTGATTCTTGAATATTTTCTGACCAAGTTTCATGAGAAATCTTTAAAGCTGAATTAACTTCAATAAAACCTTGTTCAAGATCATCAGTTTCCAATTTTTTAGGAGGACACCAACCAAAAATGATTCTTAAACCAATAAATCCTAAAGTAGTCCAACAACGAGGTTCCATTTTACCTTCATGTTTAATTACTTCACCAATTACACCTAAACTATCTCTCCAACGACCTAATTTTTCAAGATAACGAGCCCATTCGACTTTAAATTTTATAGCTTCATTAGTTGTTCTACTATTTAAAATTGCCTTTCTTAAACCAATAGTTGCATTATGAATTTGTTGAGAATTATCACAAAGTTCATGAGAATTTTTTAATTTAGCTAATTCGGTTTCTGGCATTTCTTGTAATTCAGCCCAAGCTTTACCTAAGCATGACCATGCTAATGGATCAGTATCATTCATTTGTAATGAAGTTTCTAAATGACGAATTGCCAATTTTAAACCTGCTAGACCTGCATTACAGGATAAATATAAAATTCCTAAGTCTCTTACCAGACTTGAATTTTCACCATCATCTTGAAGTCTTCTTAATAAATCCTGTTTTTTTTCCAAAAACTAAATATTTGTAAAAAAAAAAAAAAAAGAAAAAGTTAATATTAAATTGATTTTGAGAAATGAAAAAAGAGAGAATAAAAATACCTCTTCCTTTTTTTTCTTTTCAAGTCTTCTTCTCTCTTGTTTTTCAGCCAAGTTTTCAGATTTTTTTATCATTTCGATTTTTCTTTTTTCACGTTTTTCTTGACGTAATCTTTTTTCTTCCCTTTTTTTAATTTTTTCTTCTAATAATATATGAGGTTCTTTAAATTCTGAAAATTTATTATTGATTGTTGTAGGTGATTCTACTCGATTGAGAGGACAAGAAGTTGAACGAATCATATGAGGATGATTAATTGAAGATGTAGTTGTTGATTTAAGTAAACCAGTAGTAGGGACTAAAACTGATCCTAATTTCATCATCTTTACACTATGATTATCAGCTTGTTCAAGACGTTGTTGTAATAAATTTGTGGTTGAATCTAATGAACGTAAAGAAATTAATGATTGCTTTGTAGATAAGGAGAGAGCTGATCCAACTGTAGTTAATGAACGTTCAGTACGTTCACTGTGATTTAAAAAAAAAAAAAAAAAGTTTAAAAGTTAATGGAAGATGATTGAAGAGATAAGAAAAAACAAAAAAAAAGAAAGACTAACCTAAGTGGACTTAATACATGAGATTCTAAACCCCAACTATTTCCCCAACGATCTTTCATACCTTTTCTTTCTTCACCACCTAAACCAATTAAGCTTTTTTTATCAAGTTCTAAACCACCATGTTGAAGGATAGTTGAACGATTTCCAGAAGGATTATGAGAAGAAATTGAACAAAGTGATAAACAATAACGATCATCGATACCTGTTTGATTTCTCCATTCTTCCATTTCTAAACGACTTAATAAATCAGCCGGTGGAGGACGACGAGCATTAGCAGGAATAGATAAAGGCGGATTTGGAAGTTGTAAAGGACTTGTGCGAAGACTAAATGATAAAGGATGACGTTTAGATGAGATTGATAAAGGAGATGTTTCGAGGATATTGATTTGATGATGATTTTGATCTAGAGAAAAATTAGATTGATGAGTTTGAATGATTTTTTTGATAGGTTCTTGATGAATTTGAGAAGTATGAGGTTGAGGATTTGAATCTTTTAAGATGATTTGATTTGATGAGATTGATTTAAGAGAATTGATTTGATGATGATCGATTTGAGTTAAGTTTTCGATTTGATTGATTTGATTTTGATTTAAATTTTGATTAGAAGATTCAAGAGGAGAGTTTGAATTTGAATGAATGATTAGTTGATGATTTGATTGAATAGGAATGATTGAATGAGTTTGATGAGAAGTTAATGAATCAGATGAGGTTTTAGGTTGATTTGAATTGATGATATCTGAAGATGAAGATTTAAGATTGATTGAATGATTAAGATTAGAAGCTGTAAGAGAAGGAGGACTAAGTCCAAGGCTAAGTTTAACTTTCCAACTACGTTCTGCAGCCATTTCGGCAGTACGATCTTCTTTGATGGGAGACAAGCCAGATTCATCATCATCTTCATCTTCATCATCTTGTTGTTCTTGTTCTTGTTCTTGTTCTTGTTCATGAGTAGTATTATTATAATTTTCTAAAGGTTTGAATATTTTAAGTGATTGTTGAGATGAAGAGTGAGAGATTAAAGTAGGAGAATTAGATTGATTAGGATTTGATCGAGCATGTTGAGTAGATGAAAGAGCATCTTGAAGATTCATTCTTGCTTGAAAAAGTGAATTTGAGTATTGATCTGTCGAAACTTTAATAGAAGGAGAAGAAGATGGTGATGTAGTAGTAGTAGTAGTAGTAGTATGAGGGATTGATATTTCTTGAGTTTTTGGTGATGAAATAATAAGATTAGATGATGATGAATCTAATGAGGTAGAAGTCAATGAAGAGTTAAAGCAAGGATTTGAATTGATTTGATGAATTGATGAATTGATGGTTTTAGGATTTGAAATGTTTGATTGAAGAGATGAGATGGGATTAATAATATTTGTAGATTGAATTAAATTAGAAGATGAAGGAATAAGATCGATAGGAGATTGAGAGGATAAGATTGAATGATTGAGATTAGAATTTAAATCCAAATTTGGAAAGGTATTGATTGAGTTTTCAGAATGACCGTCATTAATAGTAGCGTGATCACTAATGATCAAGCTTTCAGGGGTTGGATTATTGATAGAGATTTGTTTAAAGCAAGGTATTGGTTGAAGGGATAGATTAGGAATAGGTTTTAAATCTGAAGTTGTGATGTTAGTAGGAGTATTGGTATTGGTAGTGATAGTAGTAGTAGTAGTAGTAGGTTGATTAAGGATTAAATTTGAAGGTTGTGATTGAATTGAATGAGATTGTTGATCGATTGAATCTATTTCAAGATCTAAATCTAAATCTGGATCTAATTTTGAATTTGAATCTAAATGAATTGAGTTAGATTTTAAAGAATCTGGAGTAGTTTGACGAGAATTTGAAGCTGTTTCTCTAGCCCAACGTTCAGTTTGACGTAATTTGAATGATTTTTTGATTTTATCTTTGATAGAAGTAAATGAACGTTGTAAGTTTTCATCTGATAATTTTGAATGTTGATTTGAGAGGTTATTAGAAGGGGAGGATGAATTGAGATTGATAAAAGTTTGATTTGATTGATTTGATTGATTTGATTGATTGATTTGAGATTGAGAAGTAGTAAGAGAATTAGAATGAATTAAATCTGATTTAGATGAATGATAATTTAATGTTGAATTGTTAGAATTTTGAGAGATTTGATGATTTGATAGAATTAGATTATGAATATTAGGAATTGGAGCAGCTGCTAAAGTGTGAATGATTTGATTTTCAAAGATAGGATTTTGAGTTAGATCATCTTGAGAGGTGAAAGCGTTTTCTAATTCTGAAGTATTTGTTGAGAGAGTACTACGACAGCCCATGAAGCTTTCGGTATGAGTGGATGATGATAATTGATTTTTTTTGATTTGATTTGAGTGAATGAGATGATCTGAATGAATTTCGATTTCAGGAGAAGATTGAAGATGAATTTGATTTGATGATTTAGATGAAGATTTAGATGAAGATTTAGATGATATAAGATTAATTGGATGATGAATTAGTATAGAATGAGTAGAAGATTGAATTGATTGATGATCAGATTGATGATCAGATTGATGAATTGTGATTGAAGAATTGAAAGAAAGATCTAAGAAATGATTAATTTTAGGAGATTGTTTAGGTGAAGGTTGAGAAGGTTCTGATTCTTGATAAGGTAAAAGAGGAGTTGAATGATTTGTTGTAGTAAAATTTGAAGAATGAATTTGTTGTTGTTGTTGTTGTTGTTGTTGTTGATTTTGATTTTGATTTTGTTGATTGATTAAGAAAGGTAAAAGTAAAGGATTTTTTGAGTTAAATGAGTCGATTAAATCGGGTGAATTCGAAGGCGGTGAGAATAAAAAGTTTTGATCTTTTTAATTTTTAATTTTACTTTAAATTAATTTCCGATTAAATTTTTATTAATTTCCGATTAAATTTTGATTAATTTCCGATTAAATTTTAAAATCAAAAAATAGAGCGATTCAAAGAAAATTTGACTTACTTTTAAATTATTAATTTTTGAATTTTATGGATCGAAATGATTTTAGAATTTTTAAGATGATAAATTTTGAATTAAAATTTTGAATTGATCAGTCCAATCTTTCGATTTAAATTTTAAAAGATTAAATTTTTTTACAAACCGATCGTTGTAATTTGATTTTGATGTGATAGATTTTGATGTGATGAATTTATTGAATTGATTGTACTAATCGAATCTTGATCTTGATCGGTTTGAGATTTTAATGAATTCATTTCTTTCAAGTTTTTCAAAATTTTAAAATCAAATTTAAAGTGTTCAAGTCTGATTTAGAGCCTAAAGAAGCTGATCAAAGTGTCTGACTAAAATTAAAAAATAATTTTTAAAATAAAAGAAAACAAGTTTTGGCTATCAAAATTTGAATTTATGAAAGATTTTTATGACTAAAATATAAAAATTTGAAGATTAACTCATAATTTTTATTAAAAATATCAATAATTTCTTTTTAATTAGGATTATTCTAATTTTAAATTTAATAAAAATAATCTATTAATTATAAATTCTTTTAAAAAAAAAAAAAAATTTAAATTTTTTTTTGTTCTTCTAATTTCATTTTTCTTTTGACTAAAATTTAAAAAAATTTAGTTTAATTTTGATTATATTAAAAAAATAATTTTCTTTTTAGGTTGATTTGAAAGTAAATTTTCATTTTTTTTAACTTTATGAATTAATTAAAGATTTAGAGAAGAATAAATATTGAAATAATTTATTTGATAAATAAGAATTGGTAATTTTTAAGGAGTGATTTTATCAATGAGAATAAATAGATTATTATGAGAATTAAATGATGGTAGTCTGATCCAAGATTAATGATCCTTTTATGATTTTAGATTTATAAATGAATTATTAATAGATTACTTTTGATCTTTAAAACAAATAATTTTAATCTAATTTCTTTTTTTGTTGATAAATCTTCTTTTTTTGAATTGATTTATAGAAGTAGAATAAGATTCAAGTTTATCATCACATTTAAGTATTTTTTTTGATGGACTAACATGGGTTTAGTGAGAAAAATTTCATAATCAAAAGACTTTAAAGTTATTTAATGTATGAGTAAAATAAGAAATGTAATAAAGTGGAGAAACATTTTTGAATTTCAATTAGGGATATAGGAAATTAAACATCATCAAATTAAATAAAAAATACTAAATAAAATCAACCATGACAAAAGAAATTAATGATAATTAGCAATTTTCTTCTAAGAAAATCAAAGAAACAAATATTGAAAAATAAAACAATTAAAATTTTAGTCTGGATATTAATCATAAAAATAAAATAATTAGTAATTGATTTAATTTTGATTTGAAAAATAAGATAAAATGAAAAAATGCAATAGATTTGTTTTGACTTTAATAATTCAAAAAAAAAAACAGATTTTAAATGTTAAAAAAAAAAAATATATAATTAAATTGTATTTTAAAATTTGATAAAAACTTAATTTTTCCAAAAAAATTAAAAAAATTAAAACAAAAAATCATTTTTTATGTTTATTACAAAAAAAAAAAAAAAAAAAAAACTTTAATAAAAAATAATTAAAATTTTAGTATGAAAAAAAATTTATCATAAATAAAATTTTGTTTTTTTTTTTGTTTTTTTTTAATATAATATATTTCTTGTAAAAAAAAAAAAATTAATCAATTTTTCTTAAATTTAAAAAAAATATTTTTCATCTAAAAAAAAAAGTAACCACCAATTATTTATATCTTAAAATAAAACAAATAAAAAAAAAATCCATAATTTAAATTTGAATATAAAAAAACAAACTCAAAAATGAAAATTTTCTGTAATTGTCTAATCAAATTAAATTAAATAAATAATTTATTAAAAAAAAAAAAAAATAATCAATTTTGAAATAAAATAAATAAATAAATAAATTACAAATATTAAAATTTAATATGAGATTTAAAAATCAAGAAAAAGTCAAAAATGATTGAATTAGAAAAAATCCCAAAAAAAAAAATTAATTAATGATATTATACAAGAATTTATTTGATTTTTTTTTTTTTGTATTATTAATTAATATTAAAAAAAATTAAAAAAAAAAAAACAATTCATTTTTTTTATTAAATAAGAAATTAAAATTTAAAAATAAAGTGAAATTTTAAATTTTTTCACCCAAAAAAATTAAAATCTTAAAAAAAAAATAAAATAAAAATAAAATAAAATAAAATAATACAGAAAGTTAATTAAAGTCAGTTTAAAAAAAAAAATTTTTTTTTAAATATTTAAAATAATTTTAATGAGAAATTATAACCTATAAATTAATTAAAATATTTTTTTTCAATCTAAAAAAATTACATGTTTTAACTTAACATGAATATCATAAGGTATTTCAATTTATTTTTACCTTTAAGATTAATTTTGGTTTTCCATTTTTATTTATAAAAATTATTCTTTATTTTTTTAAGTATTCTATTTAAAATATATCTGGAATTGAAAATTTTTAACTTAAAAAATTTTCTAATATGTTATTTTGTCCCATTCAAAAGCTAATTTAATCTCTTTCAATACCCACCCTTTCCTGTTCTTTTTTTCTGGATATAACTATTTCTTTTATCATTAAATTAATCCTTACCCCATTTTAAATTTCTAATTTAATTTAAATAATGTTCTTTGAGAAATATATTAGACTTTTTTATTAAAAAGAGGAGGTAAATTTTCTTGACATTTCATCATGTTCTTAATAATTGTATTTAGGAAGGTGTAAATAAACTTGAACCATTTTTAAATTCACCACTATTATATGTAAGTTTACTATTGGTAAGACTCTAAGGAATCTAAATTGTTCCAGTTGAAGTCCTCTTATTAAATTAAACCAGGTCTTTATTAAAGTTTTTGTTCTATAAAATATTAAATAGTTATGTTAATTATAAGATAAGAGTGATATTGAATGAAAAAAAAAAAACACACACATTTTTATAAAAAAAAATATATTTATAACTTTAATTTTATAATTAAAATAATTGAGTCTTCAATTATTTTAAAAATAAGATTTAATTCTAAATTTTTAACTTGATAAATTCATGATAAAAATTTATTTAATTAATAATTTAATATATTTTAATTTATAATTTAATAATTATTTTTAAATTACTAATCTTATTCAAAATAAAAATAAATAAATATATAATTTTGGTAATTTTTTTTTTTTTTAATTTATTAAAAAAAAAAACAATTTATTAATATAATTATAAAATTTGAAACATTATTATATTTAAATTTTAAATCATTTTCTTTATATCAATTTTTTTTTAATCCTATTTGGTAATATCAAATTTATTATAATATTCAAAATTTCTTTATAAATTTATATTTCTTCTTTTAATTTATTTAAAAAATTTCCCAAATTTTTTTGAAATTTTTTAGATATGAAAAAAAATAATTAAAAAATAATAATAATAATAATAATAATTTATAAACAAATTATTATAAACTTTATTTTAATAAAATTAATTAAAGATTAATTAATAAAAAAAATTATTAAAATAAGTAAAAAAAAAAATTCAAAAAAAAGGTATAGTTTATTAATAATCTTAGAAAACAATTTATAAATTTTTTTTTAAATAAATTGAAATAATTAATAACCCATTAGAAATTACATATATTACACTTTTGATTTAATATCTTTGAACCAAATTCTTAATGAGATACCTTTATATATTCAATTTTATTATCAATTAATATATTGATGAGTTTTTAGTTCATATCTTATTAAATACATATAATAAAGATATCATAAGAAAAGAAAAAAAAATTAAATTTATCAAAAAATAGTCATAAAAAGTTGATCAATAAAAACAAAAAATTGAACCAAACTTAAAACAAATTGAATATTAAAATTCTAATAGTTTATAAATAAATAATTATTTAAGTTTTTTTTTTTTTCATTATATTCAAGGTATAACCATTTGAAATCATGGTTTAAATATTAAAATATTATATTTCATTAAAAAAGATTACTCACAAGAAAATTCATTAAAAAAATAAAATTTTGATGATATAATTAAATAATATTGAAATTATTAGTAAAGAAATTAAAAGATATTATAATTTAATATATTAATTTAAGTTTCATTAAAAAAGAAAAAAAATTCATTAAGAATTAAAGTTAAAGTATAAAATTAATTTTTTTTTTTTTATCTTTAATTCTAATGTTAATTTGAGTTTAAAATTTAAATAAGAGACAAAACTGTTTTATATTAATATTTATTTATTAAAATCACCTTTCTTCACAGAAATTGATTAATTTAAAATCTTATGATTTCAATAAATTAAAATCTATAGTGATAAATTTAAATTATAATGTAATAATCAAATAAAAAGAATTATTTAATAATTATTAAAAATTAAAAATAATAATCAGTTAAAGTCAATAGTATCATTTCAAAAAATTAATAAGAAGTATCTTATCACTATTATTATTAAGGATATTTATTATTTAAAAATAATTTCCTTCCTTTTTTTTTTTTTTTTTTTTTTTTCTAATTAAAATAAATTAAAATTAAATGAAATATTTAAAATAATAAATTTTTTTAAAAAAAAAAGAACTTGATTTTTTTTTGAAATGAGAAAATTGATTTTTTTTTTTTTTTTTTTTTTTTTTCAAAAAAGATTGAAATTTATTATTTTTTTATTAATTAATTAATATTTTTTTTTTTTTATTATATTAATATTTTTTTATTAAAAAAAAAAAAAAAAAAAAAAAATTTGGATTTTTTTTTTATAAAACTTAATTAATTTTTTCAAATAAATTTTTATAAAAATTATATTTTAATTAATTTTCTTTTTTTTTTTTTTTTTTTTTTTTTTAGGAATAAAATAATTTAAAATTATTATATTTAATTTATTAAAATTAAATTAAATTTTTCTTTTAAATTTTATTTAAAATTCTTTTTTAACATAAATAATATTTATATTTATTTATATTATTATAAATTTTATTAAATAACAATTTTTTAACAATATTATTGTTTTCTGGTAATAATTATAGTTAGACTTAATATATTCAATATTAAATTATTAATATATTCATTTTATTATATTAATTTTATAATATAATCTAAATTAATTATTATTTATGAATAATATTAAATATTTTAAATCAAAATTACAATAATTTTTATTATCATTAAAACTTGTTATTTATTATTATTAATCATTTATTAATAAAGAAAATTAATATTAAATTAATTAAAACATAAGTATTTTTTATTTATTTTTTTTTCCTAATTAAATTTTTAAAAAAAATTATTTCTTTTTTAAGATTTAATTGGTTTAATAAATTCTTATTAAACTGAAAAAAAAAATCTATTTTATTGAAGGAGAATTTTCAAAAGTATTGGTCCTACTGGTACCAAAGTATTCATTTTAATTTAATTTTATATTTAATCAATTACTTATTAAGAGATAATTAGCTTGAGTTAGATTCCAAGAAAGATGTGACTGATAATTTGTGGATTTATTAGTTTCATTAAGCCAGTTAGATTTTGGACATGGAAATTTTGAAACAAATGGGTTTAGAGGATAAATAGATCATTGGAATATTGTGAGCCTGTGAAGTATATATAACATACCCATAAGGCCACAAAGGACTTTATACACAGTTAAATTTGCCTTCAACAGACTTTTTAATTGAATTTAAAATAAAAAATAACAAAAAATAAGTATAACTTTTTTTTGGATAAACAAAGTTATAAATATTAGGTCATTTTTGGATTCTACACCAAAAATAACCTAGGGTACACCCATAGGGTGTTATACCCAAAAATATTTATTTTTTATGTTATTAAGAGATTTAAGAAACTCACAGTACTAATGTAACTTTTTTAATATTTTTTAAAAATTGTTAAATTTAAGCTTAAATAACCTTAAATTTAAGGTTGCATAAGGTTTACGCAAACTTACCAAAATTTTAGTTAAAATTGAGGTGTTGTGTATATTTACTGAATTGGCTAAGGATTTTATATAAAGGTTTTAAATCCTGTGTGAGCTCAATTTAGAAGGTTTTAAGGCCATAGTATGGCTTTAAATAAATAAAAGGGCAAAATCCACACAAAAAGGTGGGACAAAGGAAAAAGACCAATTAGGGCTGGGGTACCCAACTTTTTGGATCTGCAAGGATTCAATTAAGGTTGTCCACCTGTATTGGAGGATTTTAAACCTTATTTAAACTTTATAATTAGAATTTGATCCAAACTTAAAGTTTAAACCGGTTTTATCCCAAATTGGACAGGAATTTCAAGCTGCCACAGGGTAAATCCCAATATGCAGGCTTGAATTTGAGGTTTTAAGAACTGTCAAAGCTTAATTAAGCTTAAAACTTTAAGGTTACAAGCATTAAAACCTTATCAAAAGTTAAGGTTTAGTGTGTATTGCTATTTTATGTGGCAAAATAGCAATAACTTCAAAAATTCATTAAAAATCCAATCCTTAATGGATTTGCTTGAAAATTTCACACAGATTACGATTTGATATTATCTATGTATAAATCAAATTTTAAGTATCTTTTATAAATAAATTTCCTGGGTAATTAGCCTGGAAATTTACTCTTTTAATTAAGCTCAAAGAAAATTATAATTTCTTTAAAAATTGAGTTTTAATAGATTTCTGCTTGAAACTATATTTTTAGGTTTTTTATATGATGAAATTTAATCAAAATAAGCTTATTTTATATTAAAACTTAAAATAATTAGTTTAAATGAGGATTAAAGTTACTTGGAGTTAAGAATAACACTGGTAACTTTAAATTGGAATTAAAAAGAAGTTACCTTAAATTAAGAACTTTATTTTTAAGCATGTTTTTTCAGTTTTTACCTGAGAACACCCTCTATATTCATTATGAATCATGAGAGTTTCTATGTAGACATAAAAAGAGTCTTTTCATCACTGTTTTTTCCCATCATCATTAATCAATCCAATCATACTAGAAATTTAAACAGGTAAAGTTTTATTATTTAAAAAATCTTATTATTAAAAGTAATTCTCAAGAATTTTATTATTTATTAATTTTAAATTAAAGAATTGAAATCATAGAATAAAGAATATTTTTGTAATCATCAATAATATATTTTATATTATAAAATTATCACCTTAAATCTCTTTTAAATCCACAAATTCCTCTTAAAAACTCTTTAATTATAATTTTAATCATTAGAAGTTGTTTTATCTTTTAAATTATTGATTTTTTGAAGTGTTTTTAACTTATAATACTTTTTTAATATAATAACTGTTGTATTTGACTTATTGTATTAATTTATATTATAAGAAAGTTTTTCTCTAAAATTCTATAATTTTTTTTTATCTATAATTAGTTTTTTTTAGATATAATTTTTCTATAAGGATTATTTCTGCACAGTGTGTGTCTTAATTCTTTTATAAATAATTTTTATATTATCTATAAGTGGTCAACTATTTATATTTTCCATGTGTAATTGTCTCATCAAGAGCTTTACACTTCTTATTGTTATATTATATTCTTTTTTATTATTATATTTTATAATAATAATTAAATTTTTTTATATATATAATTATTTCTGATAATTATATTTAAATTTGTGGTTATAATATTTTATTATATTATATTTTTCTACTGAGGACAGTCATAGTACTCTTGATATTGCTACTATTATCAAGAGTTTCATAGACAAACCTTACAAGTATAATAGATAAAGAAAAATGCAAGTATATTGACTATTAAATGGGATGAGAATTAAATTTAATGTACTATTTTGAAATTGTTGTGAGAATAATAAGTTTAATATTACTTAAACGTTTTTAATAAACTGGGATTAAGTTTTAAATTTAAAAACCCAGTTTTTCTTTTATGAATAGAATTATTGAGCCACTCTTCTACAACAAAAATCTGTATTTAGTTTGAAAAATCATTTTTTTTTTTGAAGGTGAATTTTGTTTTTCTAAAATACTTCAGTAATTAAACATGGGATTTGGTAGTTTTTTGATAACCCCTATTAAAATAATTTAAGAAATTAACAACTTTTTTCTAAAAAAAAAAAAAACAAAAAAAAAAGGAAATAATAACCTCATAATGAAATACATGTTATAATTTTTTTCATTTTTTAAGTTAAAATCAATTTAAGCTGTGTTCTTTTCAAAAAAAAAAAATAAAACTCCAATTATATTAATTTTTTAAATATTTAATTTATAAAGAAATATTAAAATACATTAAATTGGTTTTTTTTTTGGCCAAAGTATTAGTATCTTTTTATTTGAAATTCTTTAAATAATTAAATAACTTAATTTATATTTCTTCTTAATATTATATTTTATTTGAGATTAATATTTATAGCTTATTTCATGGAAAAATATGAACTTAGAAGTTGATAAGAAAAAAAAACTTCATAGATCAATTTTTTAATACTATTAAGGTTTAATTTTAAGACCAATACTGTAATAAATTATTCTATGAAATCCATAAAGATCACTTTTTGAACCTTATACTTGAAGTTTGGTATTAAGAAATTTAGTACCAGCATTAAAGCCTCTTTAGCCCAGAATATAAATTTCAAAGAAATGTCACTCATTTTTTTTTTGATATTCTCTAAATTTTTATTATAAATCTCTTATTTACATTGAATGACATTCATCTATAAAAATCCATTTCAAAACATAATCCAATTTTTCTTTTAAACCCCTCTTTTCCTTAATTAATTTTTTTAAAAAAATGATAATTCATAATCCTAATAAAATAAATAAAATTAGACCTGAAAAATAAATAAATAGTATCTTTATCACACCTAAAATAAACCTTAAGAAAAAACTTATCCTAAATTATTTAGTGAGATTCAAAAATATTACTTCTAAACTTTTACCCAGATCATGGTATTAGGAACTTAAATACCAATTTTCAGGACTCTCTAGATCAGGATTCAAACTGAAAAAATGTGTCAACTATGAGGTATGATTTTTTTCATATTTATCTTCTATAAATTTCTATCTCATTAAATTCATCCTTCAATATATAAATTGAAATATAATCTAATTTTTATCTTTAACCCCCTATCTGTTTAATAGGTGTTTTTTTTGAAATTCATAATCTTAAAGAAAATAAATAAATAAAACCAGAGAATCAATAAATATAATTTATATATTCTCAACAATAAAACTTCAATAAATCTGATAGATTATTTCTAAACTTTCATTCAACTTGTGGTGTTGAGAGATTCAAAACCAGTTTTCAGGTCTTTATCAATCAAATTCAAGATTAAAAATATTCCTAACTAATCATTTTTTTGTGTTTTTTATTCATCTTCTCTAAATTTATTTGAAAAATTCTTTTTTCTGTGTGTTTCATCTTCATACTTCAGCTGATTTTTCTTTCAGAACCTATTTATCTAATTTCTTTTTAGAAAAATGACTGTATCCAATTTAAATAAAACATGAGAGAAATTATCAAAAGTTCATTTCTAATCTAGTGGACGTTTTGATTTGGAGAATCAAATTCTTTTTTTTTTTTTTTTTTTGAAAATTTTAACCTTTTTAACTATTCAAACCATCAGAAAATCATTTTAATTAAATCATGATAGAGTGAAACATTTTAATTTTCAAAAATGAAGTATTAGTTTTGAGTTAAAAAGAGAGAATTATTGTTGAATTAAATTTATTTAGTCATTTCTCTTAAGAATATTTATCTTTAGAAACTCTTTTAATTAATTTCATTTGAATGGAAGTTTTCAATGTAAAAAAATTATTATCAAGTATTAAAAATAACTCAACTATGATATATAAAATTATGTATGAATAAAGCTGTAAGAATTCCTCCACAAAAATAATGTGATTATTAGTAAATATCAAATCAGTTCCAAGATTTAAAATTAACTAAAATAATCAATTTGATCAAAAGAAAAGAAATAAATAATACAAAATTTCTTAAGTCACTCAAACTAAAATTCTTTCAAGAAAATATTTTTATTAAGATTAAAAATAAATTTCAGAACTAAAAAAGTTGAATCATTAAATCATCAAAGAATTAAATTAAAAAACAACAAAATTAAATTTAAATTCCAACTTAAAAGTAAATTTTAAGAATTTCATCTATTCTAAACATTGACATAGGTATTCTAGTTCCTTTAATCTTGTATTTTTGATACCAAAAATTTAAGCCACTGGGAAAATAGTTAAAAAGAATCCCAAGTTAAGAAAGGTGAATCTTTATTTGGTGCAGTGGAGATAATTTGAAAATATTCAGAATATTTATTTAAAGCCTTAATTTCTATAAACAATGGAATTCATACTTTATTAGGACTTTAGACTCAACTACCTAAAAATGAAGTATCACTTTTCAAGTAATTGGATGAGCTATATTAAAATGAAGTTGTATATAGTGATGACTTTGTTAGATATGTTCCTTATATGTACTCTTCTTCTTCTAAATAAAAAACAACTTGTATTATATAAAATTATTATTTATTAATAGCATAAAAATAATAAGATAAAAATATAATTAAATAAAATAATAGTCATAATGACTGTAAAAAATTTAGAATTATTAGCTCAAACATTTGAATGGTAAAAGCATATACAGGTCCTTGGTTGTAAAAAAAACCTGAGATATGTCCTTAGGATTTATTATTTTTTTTTAAACATGAACTCAAAGCTCTATACCTATCAATTGAAAAACTTAAGTCCATAAATATTTGATCTACTCAGGTAAATTGTGTGAAACAACCCAAACAACCATACATTTATAAAGTTAACCCACATCATTCTTTTCCTTATTTGAATGAAACTTTAACAGATACATGAAAAAAATTCGTTTCTAAATTCCATTTGAATGCCTTATTTACTCACTTGAATGAGACAGGAATACATTAGCCTCTGAATTCCTGGGATCATCAAGTGATTCATCAAGGTATCAAGGTGAAAAAAAAATGCGCTAGCATGTATTAAGTCATAAAGAAGGTATTTATGGTTTTAGAAATACTGAAATGAAATTTGAAAAATTCAAAATTAATTAAATTAGCAAGTAAGTCCATAAATAATTACAATAATATTATCTTTGGAATCACAAAAATTACTTAAACCAATGGAATAACTACAAAAAAAATATTTATAAGTAAAGCTATATTTTACAAAAGAAGAAAAAAATAATAACTCTTTTTACAATAAGAATAACGAGTTTCATCAATTTCTGTATCTTTACTGAAAGGTATTTTGGTTACATTAAAAAATAAAACATCCAACAAATACCTCAATCTTAATAAACTGAGAGCTTTGAAGATGCTCTTTCTAGTATATCTGGGATAATATTTATTAATTAAAGAAGCTGGTATATAGGAATAATTTTCTTTTGGATAATCAAGAGATCTTTCAAAATTTTTTAAATTGAAGACCCATTACCATTAAAGCCAAGGTGAAAAAGGAACTCTGCCATTTTCAAGAATGTTTTTCTTTGTGAAGATGGAGAATTGTTCTGTAATATCTGAAGAGATTTAATAATATCTCGAAGGATATGTAATTAATATGATGGTTTTCAGAATAGCTTCTTAAACTGAATATAAGAAATAGAAAACAGATTCTCTTCTTAATAAAATGGAAAGTAATTCATGCATTAATGTGGAATATAGAGCATTGAGATATGAATCCTGATCATCAAGGTCAGGATCGTAATCGCGTGTCTGTGATATTTCCTGAATTTAATCAGTATATTTGACCAGATGTTTAAAATTTTGTCAAAATTCTCTTAAAGCTTGAGGTGTTACTTAATTAAAATTTGAATAAATTTGATAATAAACGCAAAACAATAATTTTAATATTGAATAAGTATTTATTCTAAAAAAACCGTTTTTAAATGAAATAAACCTTAACATATACCGGAACATAGACTGGTATTTTTCAAAAAAAAACCCACCAATTTTTAATAGAAGATTTGTGAGTTTTGAGGGAATGAAATATATTCCTTTTTTTTTGAAGGCTTATTTTAATATATTTTAAACTTATCTTATGTAATTAAAATCCTAATTTTCTTTTTAATAATATTTTCTTATAAGGGAGTTTCTTATTATTGAACTTCTTTTTTTTTTTAAATTTTGAAATTTTCATTTTATTGATCAGGGGCTTTATACTAATTGAGATTTGCCTTTAATAAAATAAATTAAAAAAAAATTTTGAACAATAAAATTTCAAAATATACCATGAAAAAAAGGTATTTTATTTCTATTCAAAATAGCTTATTATTTATAAATATAATTCAATCCTAATTTCAATCACAAAAAAAAAACTATTAATTCAAAAGAAAATAATGATTTGAATTAAGATTAAAAATATTTTTCCAAAAATATTAAAATAAAAATAATAAAATATTTTATAAGAAAGCTTAATTCAAAATATTTCCAAGCTCAAAAATATAATTTATTAATAAGAAACATAAAAAAAAAAAATCAGGTAATATCATTTATTCAGGATGATGATCAAATTCATGAGCAGAAAATCTAGTTTCTGAAGTTTTCATATTTAATTGAATATCCGGTTCTACACAAATTCATACAGAATTCACAATTTGTAAAGAATATCATCTCTTGTTTTTTATTACTAATAGTAAGTTAAAAAAAATTCTTTGGGACCAATATTATATAATTACACTTAATCTTAATTATTATTAAGGATATTTAAATTTTACAAAACAATCCATATTACGCAGAAAATAACCTTATTTTATAAAGAGAAGTTATAATTTTCAGCTTTTAATCAAACTTGAAGAGTACTTTAATTAAAGAAATTAAGAATATTGGTTTGATTCTCCTAAAGAAGCCTTTTTTTACATAATTAAAAATTTATTAAAGAAATATTTAAATCATATATTAGGTTCATCTAATATAAAAGCTATCAAGAATATAATTGAAACTATGAGGTCATGAAGATAGAGGAAGTTCCTGTATTTATTGATTTTATTGATTGAACCAATATTAAATTAAGATAAAAGCAAGAAAATAATGGGAATAATTACTCTTAATTGAAAAAGTAAATATTTTCTCCCTGATTAGTTATTATAGGGCTTTGGTAAACCCACATAAAAAATTTGGTCAAAACACATAAGCTTTTACGTGTTTTTACCAATTTTTGGCCAAAAGCATGTAATTTCATGGTAAAACATAAAAAACTTTGCTTTAATGGAATCCTCCAACTAATTTTTGTGACTTCTTAAGAACAAAATTCAAAAAAAAGAAATAAATTTAAATAATGTCCCAAAGCTTAGTTGGAGGATTTTCTTAAAAAAATTGTTTTTCATGCTTTATCATAAAACTACGCGGTTTTGGCCAAAAATTGGTAAAAACACGTAGAAGCTTACATGTTTTTACCAAAGTCCTTTTTATATAATATTTTTTTTAACAGTATTTTGATTTCTTGATTTTTATTTAAATCTTTTTCAAGAAACATCTTTAAGGATTCCATCTCTATTTGTTGCCTGTGACATGTCATGTTTTCAACATAGTATAAAATTGAAAACTTATAAAATAAAATTTGAGTATTCTGGAGATCGTGAGTACCTCCTTGTGGATTCAGAATCTTACATCACATTATTTTGTGAAATCTAAATAATACAATGATTCTATTGATAATTAATTATAATTGAAATATATGCCTTACACATTTAAGATTAAAGATATAGAATTCAATTGTAATTTTTAACGAAAGATATTCAAGTATTCTTGAGATGTAAAATCAACTCAAAAAAAAGAAACTGATATAGATCAAAGTAACAAAGTAACTTTTTTTTTTATTATTTTTAAGAATTAAATTCCAGAAATAAAGAATATCTAGAATAAAAGCCATAATTAATAATAATAATAATAATAATAATAATAAGTGGAAATTCTGGTAGAATAAACAGTTGAATTGAAAAATTAAGGGATAGAGTGAAAGATCTTATTGAAATCCATAAACATTTCAGTATTTTTATAATGTTAATAGATTAAACTGATGCATCAATTTCTTAATTATTAATCACAAATATTAAATATAATAATAGTAAATCTGTAATATAGTAAGAAAAAATTTAGTTAAAAATATATAAATCATAACTTGAATTAATAGCAAAAATTGATGTTACATTTTTGAATAATAATTAATTATTAATAAGCTTTCCTTTAATCCAAAATGCCTTTCTTTAGAATATAAACAGTATTCAATTAATAAGTATCTGAGTTGAAAGACAAGTTAAATTCTATATATCATCATCATTTGACGAAATTGTTTTAAGAAATCTGACGATTATTCTAATAGATTCATCAAATTTTTGAAAGAATTAAATATGAATTTATAATAAAGGAAAGAAAAGAAGAAAAATTTTCAGTTTTTTTTGAAAAAAGAGTTTACCATTAATTTGAAATTTTCAAGATATATATTCCAAAAATAAGTGAATTTGGATATCTATCTTAATAAGGATAGTTGAAAAAATTGTTGAGATTAAAAGTTAATATTTTATTTAAAGTTCAATAGTTTCATTCATTAATAAATTTTTTGATTAATAAAAAATATAAATTAAATATTATATAGCTAATTTTTAGTATAACAAAATTACATTTTTCAAATAAGTTGAAATTGGTTACATAGAATAAATTTTAATGATTGAAATTTTATCTTTAAATTTAATGAATTTTTGTAACTATTTTTTAAATTTTAGAGTAGATTGAATATTTAAAAGTAATCCCTTTTTCATTTTTTAGAGATTTATCCATCCAGATACATATATAGTCTGAAAAATCAAAGCTGATTTCTTTTTAGTACTAGATAGAAAGTATTTTGGATTTGAAATAATATAATGAGTCAGAAATGAAAATGAGATCTTTCAGAGATCACTCAATTTCAGAAAAATGGTTTAACTTAAGCTAAAAAATAATATGTTTCCATATGGAATCTAAAAAACAAAAATTGTTTATGTATAGAATATTTATTTAATTTTATCAAGGTTCAAATGTAAGGATTTATCTATAGAAGAAATGGAGATAGAGAATGATAACTTCCATCAAATCTCACAAATTACTTAATTCGATAATATCTTGATATGCTTTTACATATATTGATGAGCTTTATATTGATTTTTATTTTATTTATTCCTCTGAACATAAGGTTCCTTAATCCTTCTTATAAATGAGAAACAGCCATGATAGAAGAATGGAGAAGATAAATTAAAGGAGAGGAATGAAAATAGTAGGCTGTTTTAAATCAATCAGAAACAGCTGAGGTCATTTGAAGGGAGAAGCTGAATAAATAATGAGACTTATCGAATATAAGAAGGAAAAAAATATATTGATTAGCTAGAGAGGCTCACAAGTTTGATTATTGAAGTGTTTTATATAAAAGATTCAATCATAAAGTTACCATTGAGGGTAATTTGACTACCCTTGAGCAAAACTATGATATAACCAGATTTCTGAGCCACATATATAAATAAAATGATTATTAATATTAATCTTGATGAAGAATTATATGAGCAGAATTAATATTATAATATGGCTAATTTTTGATAATGATGATAATTATATATGGAAATAATGAAATTAATCTTTTATTGCTATATTTCACTGACAGTTATACTCATAAGAATACAAAAAATCTAATAGAAAAAATTATATTTGGCTTTAAAAAAGTAAAATCAAGTTATAAACACTCTGAATATTATATATGAATGAATTTATTATAATCCACTCTTTAATGATAATTTGAAGCCAAGGTTGCTATACAAAAAAACAATAACGAGCTCAAGAGATAGATTTTTAATAGAATAACTCACTCAAAATGTATAATCAAATCATAAAATTTCAAAAAAAGCTAAGAAACAGTAATTAAATAATTAAAATGAGTTAAAAAAATGAAAAATAATTAATCAAGGTATTTTTAGAGAATTTGTGGATTTTACAAAATCTCTTCAGAAAGTATTTTACAAAATAATTTTTTTTTTGATAATTATACAAATATAATAAAACTATAAAATTTCACTTATTTATTCAAAAAAAATTATAGATAATGAAACAAAGGAGATTATTTAATAACAGTATAGGACTTTATTCAATAAAATTTATATTATTAGGAAAATTAATTTCACTGATTTATGAGAATAAACAGTTATGAAAATTCTCTTTTTATGGGGTGAGAAGACTTCTCTGTTATAAAAGATTTTTTCATATGGAGCTGACGTATAAAAATTGAAAAAAATTGCTATTCAAAATTAACTTTAACTTGAAGTATCTTAATTTTCGATTTAAATTTAAGGCACAAGTGTTATTATTAACTACAAAAGACCGTAATATTGAATTGGGTATATTATTCTCAAGCTTACCACAAGAATTATATACATATTTTTGTTAAGCTATAAATATAAACGGGTACTATGATTATGGTATCAGGCAAGTGAAGAACTTCAAATGAAAAAAAGATGCACTTAGAAAGTTTTGAAAAATAATTAATTAGGTATTTAGAAGGATAAATGCTAGATTTGAGATGTTAAAAACTCAGGAGTTGTCCCAAAAATATGTTTTTTTGGATCTTTAAAATAACCTACCTCTTGGGTGTGAGAGTTTGAAACCCCCAAAAATTAAATGCAGTATTCTATGAAAAAGATCATAATCATTTGATTTGGTATTTATTAGATATGACACTCCCTATTGCTTTAATCTATTTAAAGGATTATTTTTTTGATTAAATATAAGCTTTTGAGTCAAAATTAAATCCAAAACTTACTTTTTAAATGAACTAAAAAGGCCATTTTTGAGCCTTTAAAAAGTACAAAAAAATCATATGATCTGAGTATTTAAATGATTTAACCAAATTAATTTCATATAAGAAGAGAAGTTAAGTTTCTAACAGATTGTTTAATAAGATCATTGTGATCTTATCACAACTATCCTCACTGATCAGTTTACAGAAGTGTATGAAACCACGTTGTATTTTGCCCTACAATTGAAGCTAGACATCAAAAGATTCCTATATTAATTAGTTTCTATCATATTGTTCTGCAAAGCCAGCTCACAATTGAAGTCCAGGTAGATATAGTAATTATATTTTATACTATTTTTAATACTAACGTTTTATTTCAAAAGCTTGATTCCAAAGCTGTTATATTTGTTTCTACTCTGAATTTAGAAGGAGTATTAGTAGACTGTTGAGGTATTTATCGATTCCTGAATCGACTAATACATTTATCATAGGATTACAAGTTTATTTAATTAGTATATATTGCTTTTTAATGAGAAGTGCCTGAATGTAGTGAATCTCGCTCGCCAGTCAGTTCCTTTTACGTCACTGCCAAATGGTAAGAGGTCAGGAGATATGCCTTAGCTAATGAGGAGTGCCTGAATGTAGCAAAGCTTGCTTGCTGGTCAGTTCCTTTTCTGTCACCTCCAAATGGTAAGAGGTTAGGAAAGGAGTTCTGGTGCGGCCAGCAAGAGGTATTTAAGTTACAACTAGACAACTGCGGCGCATCGTACGCGTGCAGTGTGGACATATATTTACATGGTTGCTATTTTTCTATAAGCATATTTTGGATAATGCGTCATCGTGTTACCCAAATCTCAACACCCTCCCAAAAAATTGTAACCATTAGCCATTGATGCCTAAGAAGGGAAGAGCCTGAAGGAGAGTTGGCCCTGAGAGTCATTTAGTCAGTGCGTCAGCCTGCATATACGCCGTCTTCACCCATACTACCTTGATGTTGTGCTTTCTAATGGTATCATTGACAAAAAAAATGCGCGGTCCAGATAGCGCATGCGCTTTTGGGACTTGTTGTCAATCAAGACCTGGACTGCGGCCTGGTTGTCGCAGTAGATGGTCTTGTTGAAATTGTGTGCCAACTGGCCCAGCTGGTTGATTGCCTGCACTAAGTATTGAGTCAAATCGGAGAGTGTGATGTACTCCACGGCACAAGTAGAGAGTGCCACCACACTTTGGCGTTTTGAGCCCCACAGGATAGGAGCGTTACCCAGCTTGATCATAAAACTGGTTTGAGAGCGTTTGAGGTCACCCCCCAGCCTACATCGCTCCACAGGTTAAGAGACAACGTACCTGGGCGCAGGTTTATGCTGCGGTGTTGTGTCTTAATCAGATAACCAATGACATGATCTAATAGGTCCCAATGGGTTTCAGTTGGAACCATGGAGTGGCAAGCCAGATAGTTAATGGCGAAACCCAAGTCAGGCCTTGAGCCACTCACAAGGTAGGCAAGAGATCCACTCATGGATTGAAAGGGAGTCAGATCCAGGATGGCCTCATCCGGTAGCAAGCTGCCCACAGGCAGCGTCGGCAGGGGTGAGTCCCGCCACAATATCGGCCTTGGATAGGCATCAAGGATTCTGTTGGTCAGACAGCGTTATGCAATGGCTACTTCACCTTCACCAATTGCGCACTCGAGTCCAACAATTTGTTGTACCTCGTCTGACCACTTGATGTTGAGTTCGGCGCAAAGTGCAGTCTTGAAGTCAGAGATCTTGTCCGGCGAGTTTGAGATAATGACGCCGTCATCCACATGTACCCAAATGGCAATGTCAGCCTCCTCATTCCGGAAAATATACAGCAATTGATTTACCTCCATGGAAACAAAACCCATCCGACTCAGTATGCCGGAAAGGAATTTCCACCAGCACCGACCAGCTTGTTGCATACCATAGAGCACCTTCTTCAGGCGGAGAGCTTTTCCCCGGAGTTCTGGGAGGAAATCCACTGGCAGTTCAATGAAGACGGTTTCCTCAACCGGGTTGTACAGGTACACACCGCTAACATTGAATGAAGCCACACACCAGTTCTTCAGGGCGGCAGTGGCCAATACCAAATGGAGCGACATGAGGGAAGCACTCGGCGCGTACGTCTTGTCACAATCCACTCCAGGTTGCTGCCTATCTCCACGCGCAACAAGTCTTGCTTTGAAGAGGTCTACGCTGCCATCGACATTTTGCTTGATATTGAACACCCATCTGTGACCAATGGTTTTCATCCCTGGCTTCTTCTCCACCGCTTCCCAGACATCCCTGGTAGCCATTTGGCCTAATTTGGCCAGGCACGCCTCTCTCCACTTCTCGCGGTGTGGACCCAATAGCGCCCGGCCCAGGTGTTCAGGGATATTGATGTCCTTGACGAGGATCAGGGAGTCAACTGCCTGGTTTTGTGCGGCAAAGAGATGTTCAGTAGGGACCTCACCCAAGGACATTGTATTGACCACATGCCCCAGTGACCCCTTGGAAATGGGTCTTGACGAGTTTGTGGAAGGTTGAAATTGAGGGAAAATGACACTTGCTGACTGAACCATTTTGTTGGTACTCGGTTCCCATAGCAGCCAGCCGCCTGACATTAGAGGTTTCAGAAGCTTGCACTCGATCCCCCTAGGTGCAAGCTTGTGCGGCTGGTTTACGGCAGGTACGTGCATGATGGCATCTGCCCCAAAAGGGCATAGGGTCACAATGGATGGTTCAGTCCCAAATAATTCTTGATTTGGCAAAGAGTTTAGGCACCGGGAATTTGGGAGGCAATTGTGCAGAAAAGCCACTGAGGAGTATGTGAATTTCCAGAATTGTTCAGGCATGCCACTCTGCACCATATCCCCCAGCGTCCAGTTAAGTTGCTCCGCCTCACCATTCCCTTGGGGTGAGTATGGGAGGGAGGGGCAGAAGGTGATCCCCAATTTTGCAAGGGAGTTGGTAAAGTTTTCTGAGGTGAATTCCCGGGCTTTGTCAGCTCGCAACACCTTTGGAGTTTTCCCAAGACGCACCTGGAGCTGCTTGACTGCATCCAGGATTGCCTCAGGCGCTTTGAGGCGCGACTTCAGGGGATATACGATGCTGTAGGTCAATACATGATCCCGGATGGTGAGCAGGTACCGGAATCCCTGTGTATTGTCTGCAAAAGGCCCCATAATGTCCAAGAAAAGAATATCGAGGGGTTTCTGCTTTGGAATGTTGGGCCCTTGCCAAATGGTGGGTACTCTTTGCCTTTGAGCAGACCTCACACTAGAAGGACTGCCAGCTTTTCAAATCAAATTTCGGCACATGTTGTCTAAGGAAGGAGATAACGAACTTATTGCAAGCATGGCCCAAGAGCTTGTTCCATCCGCGCGCGCTCAGTGAGACAGAAGTTGGAAGGGATATCAGATTCATTTCAAGCAAACAATGGGAGGAGGGCGCAGCAGCTGACCAAGAGGTCTCCTTCCTGCGTACAACATCCATCCACCAGCAATCATTTGCAAAGGTGGTGGTCACAAGCAGTGATAGAGAAAGACCATTGAAAAGAGGCACAACACCCGCCCTGCACAAGCGCCCCACCAACAGTATCGTCCCCGAGATCTTCTGGGAAAAAGGGACATTGCGGATTATTACAAAGCCGCTCTTGACTGGTAGCTTAAATGTTGTCGTCTGTGAGATAGTCACAGAGGAATTGGAGTCGGCAAAGAAAATACGTAAAGGGGGGATGTCTTGCATGGTTGTTGCAAAATGGTGAGAACCAGAGAGATGGATAGAGGCACCGGTATCAATTAATACCCTATCGGCAGCGTCATGTTTGAAAAATTTGACCTGGGATACTCGCTCTAGTTGGTAGTGAGAAGCCGGTTGGGTCTTTGATTGCCGCTCAGGTGTTCCCTGGTGCATTGGATGGGAGGGTCCAGGAGAAGGTGGTCGTGGATTTGGGTTGGTGAACCCCTTGGTGTGCGGGCAGTCAGCTCGCCAGTGCCCCGTACGTCCACAGTGAAAGCACGACCCCCCAAATCTGTCAACAAGATTTTCAGGAGGACAACACACATCACTTGGTTGATCAAATGATTTGGAAAAAATGGAGAGTGTGGGTGGGGAGGTTGGATTGCAGGTGTCAGCGGATCAGACAGGCAATATACAAACAGTGAAGGGTGTTGGCAGGAGTCAGCGTTCTTCTGCGAGGCATTCATAATAACTTGCCCTATGAATGTTGACAATGGTTTCTCGTCGCCCTTTTCTAGTATCGCTTCTGTGACAAGCTGGTCGAATGCAACTTGGCCAACATTTGGGGGAGCATGGCATGCTGCCTGAGCCAACAAGCCTTCCAGCTCATCAGCGTCAACATCCAATTTCTTGAAAATTGCAAACACCCTGTGGAGGGTCAAGATGATGGTGGTGTTGGACTGAGGGTGACCAGCGCCGTTTTCAATTAGTACACCGAGTAAGTCGCGGACCACTTTTAACTTCTGAAAGCGGTTACTGGGGAAGCACCTTGCCTTAATGGCATCAAAAAAATCTTTAGAGGAAGTGCGTGCCAGGATGACCCCAATGCATAAGGCAAAGTCAGGTGGGATCATCGTGTCAATGAAGTGCCAGATGGCCCTGTTCTCTTGAGGAGAACGGTTTTCAAGTAGTGATGGGTTATCGTCAACCAATAGCTCGGAGTTGAAGGCGATGCACAGGACTCTGTTCAGGCCTGCAACCCATTCCGCAAAGTTCAATCAGTCGTTTAGAAGATGATTAGATCGGTCCGCTGCCATGTACAGCTCTTGCATGAATCAATCATCTGCAGAGGAGACCGCCCGTTGGTTTTGGGAGTACAGAGAGAGGGCCGGCAGTGGGGGAGAAAGTGCAATGCGTAGCAACTGCATTTCAGCAGCATCAGAATTTCTGGCCAACTTCAAAGATGATACTTCTGATCATAGAGAGTTTAACAGCAAATACACCTCCTCATTGGAGAGAGGCTTTGCGTCTGTGTCGTCGGTGGAACCTGACATCTTCAGGGGCAGCCTATCGCTGGACCTCGGTAGAGACAGGGCTTTTAACCTAATGAGAAGTGCCCAAATGTAGTGAAGCTCGCTCGCCGGTCAGTTGCTTTTCCATCACCTCCAAATGGTAAGAGGTCAGGAGAGATGCATTACCTAATTAGAAGTGCCTGAATGTAGGAAAGCTCACTTGCCAGTCAGTTCCTTTTCGGTCACCTCCAAATTGTAAGATGTGTCTATGAAACTGATGATAATATTACTATTAATCAACAGTACTATGACTGTTCTTATGAAATATAATAACAAAATGTTATGATAACCACAATTAAATAATTAAAGAATTATTTCTTTCATGTGTTAAACACTACTAGTGATTTTAACAGTGAGCAAGTAATTGTCTACAAGAATCAATTACAAGAAGATTTTAATAATAAAATTATTTTAATATATAATTATCTTTTGCAAGAATAATTATAATAATAATTCTTTAAGAAAACTAATTCTTAGAGAAAAACTTTAAGAATTAAAAATAAATCACTCACTAATATTCCAAAGAACTTATTGAAAGATAAGATGGAGAGATTTGACGTAGAATTGTGGATTTTAAGGATCAAAATGGATTTATAGCAGTATTACAACAATATATAGTTGGATTCTATGATTTCACGTCTTTCTGATTGATTTTGAAAGATTTAAAACACTTAAGAATAGCTATAACTAATACTTACTTGTTGGTAATAATGATTTAAATGATAATATGATGATGATTTGGAAAAAACAGCAAGAAGAGGCCTCTTTTAAGTCAACAACAGCTCACATAGGCATTCCATGGAGCAAACTGAAAAACCAGTGAGTGAGAAAACAATAACCCTTTTTTGGATTATTGATTGCATCATCTGTTGTCACGTAAGATTATCATAATTACTTAATTGATGCTTTTACGTGACTACCAACCCCAATATGGTTAAGAATAAAAGGAGTAACATCTGTAAATCTTCTTTTATTCCAAAATAATCATTTATTTCTCAAAGTTATCAATGTTATTGCCAATTTCATCACAGGTTGTAATTACTGTAAATTTTTGAAGATTCAGTGTTTCACGTAGAATAGTCAAAAATTGACTGTAAGTAAAACTTTTAATTTTACTAGTAAAACTGTAATTTTTTTGGTTTTACCATAGATAATACAGTTCTATATTAGTCCCGAAAGTTTCAGAAAGATTAATTAAGAATTGTATTTTTAATGAATTTTTGAAGTTTTTACCTCATTTCTACGTAGAATTGCAAATAACAGTGTTTCACTGGTTTCTATGAGGTAAATCAATGGATACAAGTCCAAAAAGGGTTTAAATTACTCTTTTTGGGTTTATCCATGGAAAATAATTAAGAATTGACATGGTTACAGGAGTCTAAGTAGCTCTTTACCTCCTTGGCATGTCAAAATAGCAGGTTATTTGCTATTTTCTTAAGATTTACAGTAGTTGTGACATGGTAACCAAGTTCCCAAAAGGTTTTATTTTACCAATTAGGCCAATATCAGCCATGGATCCAAGCTTTGGAGCTGTCCACGCCTCTGAGGCCTCAGAAGTTGGGTACCCTGGCTCTCTTTGATGTCTTTTGTCCCCCTTGCTTATTTTTTATGTCAAAATAGAAATTTAAGCTTAAAGTGAGATATCCACTATGGGTGTACCAAAAGTCCATGTAAGAATACCATGATATCAAGTGCTCAAAACATGCATAACACTATTCTTAGTGTATATGTAACATGGGATTTCTCACTTTCCCATTATTTTGGCATGAAATTAAGAAAAACAAAAATTTTCACAGATCTTTTATGTGGTATTGATGATGTGGTATTGAATTATTTTCCATTTTACCACCTCAAAGAGTTAATTTGAGCTTATTCACTCTATGGAGCTACCCTAGGTGAATTTTTGTGTAGAATCCAAATCTGGCCTTAAATCCATGGATTTACTTACTCAATAAAAAGTTATTCATCTTTTCTGAAATCAAAAATGATGAATTTTGGATATATGCATGACTTATGAGTTATGCATAATTCAAAATTTCTTTTTAAGATAATTGTGGCCTATTTGGGTATGTAAAATATACCTCAAGGCTCACACAAATGGTAAGAGGTGAGGAAAGGAGTTCTGGTGCGGCCAGCAAGCGGTATTTAAGTTACAACTAGACAACTGTGGCGCATCGTACGCGCGCAGTGTGGACATCTATTTACATGGTTGCGATTTTTCTATAAGCATATTTTGGATAACGTGTCATTGCATTACCCAAATCTCAACACTTTTATAGACAAAATAGTCAAATTATAATATTAAATTACAGATTTAGTCACTAAAACCAGGTTAATTAATATTCACTTCAAATTTATCACTATACGTCATATTTTTTGTAGTAACATTATCCTTATTGGTTACTGCTACTGGATATTTTTATTGAAATAGAAAGATTTTTAACTAAACTCTTTCACTGAGTTCAAATTCAAGTTCCTCATATATTTTTTATAAAGTTTTTTTTGAAATTTTATTGCTTTAATTCATTACTAAAATTGTCCAGGACTATCATAATGACCAAAAACACAACAAAATTTGGTCAATTTTGACTATTTGTAAAACATTTTAAAATATTTTGATTTTTTAGATTTAAGAAAAAATAATCTGTAAAACCTCTTTTTACTGAATTATTTCTCTTGAAAAGTTTTTTTTTTGATTTTAAATTCAATTTTATTTATTTTTTTTGTTCTAATTTTGACAAATTTGACTTGAGATCTTAAAAAAATGCAATTTTTTTGGAGGGGAGGGAATTATTTTTTAGACCATCAAAAACATTTAAAAAAATGAAATTTCTTTCATTTTTATCAAGAATAAATTTATGGATAAGATGATAAATCTTATTTAATCACTTATTTGTCTCAATAAGCACTAGAAATGCAAAACAGATCCTGAGTTTCAATTCAATAATTAATTACTATTTATGGTTCTAAACAAAATGTTGTTCTTATTTAAAAATGAAATTTATTGAGCTAAAATATTTTAATTAAATTTATTAATTGAAGAAATAAAATTAAATAAAAGAATCTTGAGGAAAAATTTGATATAAATAAATAAAATTTTATTATTAAAAATATTTGAAATTGAATTTTCTTCTTTTATTACTAATAAAACAACCCCATTTTATTAGAATATAATTATCTAAATAACAAACAGTTCAAATATGAGGAAATCTACATCACTTGGAGTAACTTTAATATAGATATTACATAGCTTTATGAGAGTAAGCTTTAAGATAAAGATTAATATTTTATCAAAATTCCACAAAAAAATGATATAATATCTTAGAAGAAAATTTTCTCTTTAAATATTATCAAAGTATTACTGAAATTTAATGAATTAAATACTCAAGTTTTTATGTGAAAATATTTTATATTGATTTTTTTTAATATTTTTTAAGAAAATAGAATTGATTAAACTCACATAATTCATAAATAGAAACTATTCAAATAAACATTGAAATAATTCATCCAAGCTTCAAATTTTTCAAATTTTTGATTATTTTCAGCTAATAATATAGATATATACTCATCAAATACACAATTTTACTAATAATTTTCCCTATGAATTAAGAGAAATACATTCATTTCCATGAGTAAATAAAAACAAAAATAATTTTTTATTCACATCGAGATAAATGAAATGATAAATTAAGAAAGTATTTAATTTAATTAAATTGGGTTGGAAACAGTAGATAACTAGAAAATAATATAGGATAGTGAAGAATAGTTAAGCTTACGTCATTTCCAAAATCGATATTAAAGATTATTAGATTTTATGGTAAGTTTACAATTGATACTCTTCACTTAAATAAAAAATCACACATTTTATCAATGAGATAACCTCTTTACTCTTATGAAGAGTTATCCTATAAAACATGTCAAGGAATGTAATATATAAGCTTTAAAATAAAATAAATAAAATTATTTGAAGAAATTTTTATTCTGAATTTGAATATTCCCCAAAATATTACGCTTTGACTAAAGACGTAGGAGTTGGTCTTTTTATGTGATTAGATGCTTTAAGTCAGGAAAACTTTATTCCTCAAGTAATATTTCTTCAATTCAAAATCAAAAGAACAAAAGTAAAAAAAGAATTACTGAAATATTTAAAACCATTTAGGTCATTTTAAACATCTCAAAAAAGAAAAGATTTTTTTTTAAATATCTTTTTTTGAAAAAAAATATTCAAATTTATGTAAAAAATAATTTAATGTGAATTTTGGGTTAGAATGAATTAAATCCTGATAAGTTTATTAAAAGAAAGAAAAAGAATTAAAATTAAGGATGGAATAAGAGGATTAGAGAATCAGAATCAAAATGAAATCAAAGAGGATTGATGCGAGTTGAGCTCAAATTCCGAGGCAAAACTTGAAGAGTTTTATGAGTCTTACTCAAGATGATTTGTATACTGTAATGGGGATTTTTTTTGGGTAGAATCTCCCAAAAAAGAAATTTACTTTTAATTCAAATTAATTTTTAAAAACATGTTTTCAAAATGAATGAAATTGAATTTTAAGGCGTACAGTATATGATTCATTTTGATGGTATTCATCAGATCCATAACTTGGTTACAGGCAGGGTAATTCATAACACTACACTATACTTTATGGCCAAGATTATAGTTATTACTTTACTGGAGTGTACAATGTATGTTATAATAATCATTTAAATTGATTCCATGAGTTATGTGAGAGGAAATTGTATTATATTATGAGGTACAGTATTATTTTTTGATTTGAATTGCCAAAATGAGCAGGCTGATTAAATTTGATCACTGTCAGTGTCAGAGACTCAGAGTTACAATAGAAGGATGGCAACCTACCAAAGAATTTATTGAAAATTTGACCAAGTTCTTACCAAAATTAATATATTTGTCATCATCAAATTCAAGTTGTCCTTTTAGGCCCAAAATTGGATACGGATAGTAGCCTGAGAGATTAATTTAAAGTTTTTTAGTAATCTGTTAATCTGAATATCTGAGCTGAGTAGATTTTAAAATCGAACCCCCTAATTAGACCCCCTTTTTAGATTCTGACTCGGTTGACTTGCAATTAAATTTCAACTTCATCCCATCCATCGTCCAAAGTCTAATCATTTGAGATTTCCTTGATTCTCGTCATTCTCGTGATTTTTGTTCATCAATCATTTAATCATCGTATCAAAAATAAATGTCAACTATTAATCCAATCGAAACTAATTTAACCTTTCGCAGGAGGTCTCAACGTCACTCCTTGGATTTAGCAGCACAAAAAAGAGTCAGAATTAACGGTCCTAATGGTTCGGAATCGTCTGATGAAGATGAAATTGAAGGTGATCTCAAAGAAATCGTAAAAAATGATGAGGTATCTTAATTTATTTTAAACAAATTTATCATGAAATAATAAATAAATAAATAGCAAAAGCTTTAAGATTTAAACCTTCTCTTTTTTTTAATGTCTTTTAGGTTATTCAATCATCATCCGATTCATTCCAGTCCGCGTCTTTGACCAATAAAATAGAATTACCCTCTTCTACCAATGTTCAGGAAACCGTTTCACGTCACAATCGTCGTAAGAGTCTTTTACAAAAGATTTTAATCAAACAAGCAGTAGAAGTTCATCTTGCTCAGCAATCTGAACCAGATGAACTAGTAGGCGTTTCAGGGATTAGTAGCAGTAGTGATGATGATGAAGATGATGAAGATGATGCTGAAGATGATAATGATAATGATCATAATAATGACAATGACAATCAGGATAATAATCACAAACAAAAAGATGGTGGTGATAAAAATGACAATGTTCATGGTAATGATCTCAATGAGCTCAACGACAGTAGTAATAGTCAATCATTGGATAATCACTCAAAATTAATACTCAAACAAAATCCATCCGAAACAACTTCAACAATTAAAGAACAGGTAAATTTTATCATTTTGTTTCATCAGTTTTAACAACTTGTTGAAATTTTTCCATCCATTTAAAAGGTTCCTCTTTCATTAACATCTCAACCATCACCCAAAACAATCTTCACATCTCAAGATAACCACTCTAATATTATCAAAAATGACCTTTTTCCCAAGCTACCGTCTTCGTTTCCAAGCGCTGATTTGCCCAAAAAATTTAATGATCGTCGTTCAATCTCACCTAATGCCAAATTGCTTGCAAGCTTCACTGTAGAACAATCTATCGGTAAATCTTTATCACCACCACCAACTACCGTCGATTTTCCATTAAAAAGTAGCTTTAGAAGGCAATCATACTCTCCGCAAGAACTTTTATCATTCTCTAAATCAAATGGACTTTTCAAACCAACCACATCGCCTTCTAGACCTACTCCTCATTCTATAATCAAACATAACACTCAAATAAATAGTCGGAGTCCAAGCCATCCAGTGGAAGATAATGAACTTACTCCTCAAAATCGAAGAATTAGCTTAAGAGGTTCAGGAAATGATTTAAACTCAAGGCAGTCCTCACCCACTCCCATTCAAACTATCAACAATCAAGACTCAATCAAACCACATCGACTAATTAGAACCCCAAGATCTTTTCTTATCAAAAGAAGAGGTAGTTTAACACCGTTAACCCTCCCAGTTTGCGGTTCAGATCCCTCAGCATCTGTCAAAAACTTAGATGAAAGTGATGATCATTCGGTACAAACAAGTGCTAAAAGGAAAGTTCGATTCGATCAAGATGTATTTTGTTTAGAGTTTGATAAACTTCCAGAGGAATTACCCACCTCAAGGCAAAAACAACCCAAATTAGATTTATCACCATCTCAACCGACTACAGTTGAAACGGAGATGTCTAGTGGCGTTGAACAATCAGTAAGATTATTTATTATTTATTTACTTTGTTATAAAACTGTCTCCATATTCTTGCTTAGCGGCTTGTCAATCAATAGTCCGAACAAAATCAAAATCACCAACTCGTCACGTCATCCAATCGACAACGTAGGCGCTCACCTAGGCTGTCTACTCCTATGCCTGGTCAATTAAACGACTTCCAATGCACGCCATCTTCTGATCAAGGTTTTATCTTGACCACACCAATCCTCACAGCTCCTAGCTGTCCCCTATTTGATCTTAGTGGCTTGAGCCTCAACTCAGGTATCAAACCTTAACCCCCTATTGTCACTGATCTTTGTCAATTTCCTTATCTGCATTCTTTTATCTTTGGCTTTATCAATCAATCTCATTTATTCCCTTCATTATTTGTCGCATATTCAGATCCCAAAAAAACCAACAATGTGATTGCAAATAGCTCAACGCAGGGATATAAAGAGTTAAATCAATCAGAGAATCTCCAATCAGGTCAAGCGCAAGAATCTAAGGCTGAAGATTCTATTTTTCAACAGCTTACCTCCCGTCTCTTAGGCTTGGGATTTTCGGGGCAAACCCGACCCCGAACATTATCACTTCCCACTGACTTATCCAAACTGAGAAGTCCGAATAATCTTAAGGATTTAGAGGCTCAAATGGATGTACTATCCTTGCGTGGGAGTAACTTAGATGAAGGAAAAGCACCATCCCGGTCTTTTTCAGCACCTGGGCCTGTTCGATTATCTAGTCTATCTCATTTCTCACCTCAATTGGTTGGAGTCAAACAGATCTTCATGGAACAATTGAGTGGGATGGGTGGCTTAGCTGAATTAACAACAACGGTATTGAGAGCATTTAGGCCTTTAGGCGATAATCAGGATTCAAATAATTCAGAGAACACTAATGGATTAGGCAAAAACCTTGAGGGGATAAAAAGGAGCGAGGTAGCTGAGGAACCAAAGAAATTGAAAGATAAAATTCAAAGTGAACCAACAGCAATCACACCGACTTCGCTTAGTTCAACACGACCACGTCAAACGGCCGCTATTCGAAACCAAAATTTAGTTCAGCCCAGACCGAGACCTGATCGAACTTTAAGACCAAGATTGAGTAATAATCAAAGGGCGCCCTTATCTCTACCTGTGAGGAGTCGAAATCAACGAGAAAGAATGACTAAACCCTTATGTCGGCCGCCATCATCCTCCAATGCCATATTGGAAGCTAGTGGCAAGCGCATTGGATCCAGAAATTAAATCAAAAAATAAATAATTCAATAATATTTCTCACGCACTAATAATGTGTTTCACTTATGGAACTTGAAAAAACATTTTTTAATTGAACTTATCATCAAAAATATTATAGGAAAAAACTTGAATTTTTTTGAAAAAAGGTTGTTTGTATATTTTCTTTGTTGTAAAACTGAAATGAATGAGTAAATGAGTCAAGCTACATAAAAATAGAAAATTTGCCTAATTTTCTTTTTATTCAAACTGTTGAGTTGTGTTCAAAGTTGGCATATCAATCGAAACTCAATTTTCGGGCTTACCTTTCGAGGGTAATACCCTAACCCAAGGGGACTGTTCACTGAAAATTGTGGTCCGGACTTCTTTCAGTCTGGACGGTCTATAAAGCTGAGCAGTAAGTGATGCAAACTTCATGGCTGCAATGTGTGTTTTGGGGCCACCACTAGGTTCCGGGTCCCAAAACTACGAAATCTCACATGGGCACAATTTCTAAGTTTTAACTATTTTGATTGCTCATCATTGTTAGAAAATGTGAACTAAAATTTTGAATTAACAATTAAGGAAGCTATGAAAAGAGAGTAGTTAGAGAGGTAAGTACCTAAAGGTGGAGTACAAATAAGCTCAATTAAAACAATAGAACAAGCAGATGCTGGTTCCACTACAATAACAAACTGGTTCAAGGATCAGGATTAGTTCTTTTGTTTGCTAATTACATATGAGATGAGAGAATCATACCAGTTTTAGTCATGATTGTCACGGTTTACAAGAAAAGTAATAAATAAAAGCAAATATGATGGGAAAAAAAGGAAGAAAAGGAAATGAATATGAAATAGAAGAAAATGAAGTATTTGGGATATGGATTAAGGCCCTGTTTATGATTAGGTTTTGGTTTTATTTTGGCTTTATTTTGGAATTAATTTTGAATTAAATTTTGACTCAGAAATTACATTAGATTTTAACATGACTTATTATTTTTTTTTTTAAATTTTTAACCCTATTATCAAAAATTTTATGTTCATAAATCAATTCATTTACAAAAAAAATTAACCAAAAATATTTTTTAAAAATTGTGATATACACAATGCTTGAAAATTACTTAATTCATAGTATAATACCTTTTATTTTACTAATTGGTTTCCATATAGCATCATTCCAACTCACTACATTTAAATATCATAAAAATATATGGCATGGTGATAGATTCAATCTATGGTATCATCAAAAGATTTATGATGGGACTAGATTTTTAGGGTTGTTTCAAATGAGTTAAGTTCAGTTTTAAATCTTGATAAAAATTTTGATTGATTATTTAAGTAAAAGGAATGATCAAGACATTGTAGGGTTATGAATTGAAAGAAAAGTAGGAATTTCTTTTTTATTTCATTGTCCATAAGAAATCTTATTAAAAAAAAAAAATTTCTCATCTTTTTAAAAATTTAAAAATCTATGAATTAAAATTTAATTCAAGATTTATTAAAAAAAAAAATATTTTGAGATTACATTAATTTTGTATTGATTTGTTATTTTAATTATTTCTTTATTTAATAAAAAACAATTTTTTTTTTTGTTGAAGGGATGATAATAGACAATGGGATGATATCATGTCCAACTTCTAGAAGAGGAATGATATTTTGGATATTTTTGCAATAGATGGAAAACAAATAGAAATAATTCCACAACATGATAGAAATTAGAATTCCTATTTAAATTCTGAAGGGGTTTCATTAAATTAAATTTAAAGTTATTGTTAATTCTCAAAGAAATTTTTTTCAATTTAAGTTATTTCTTTTTATTAATTTTAAGTAATTAGGATTGATTATGTTTTTGGTTAGGTAGATTCTAGACAGCCTGGCTCATTCCATGATAGTAGGATTTACTTTACATCAAAAATTGGATGGAAATTGATTAATGGTATCCAAAAACTCCCAGATTACTGTATTATCATTAAGGCTTATGGGTATTAATCCAAGATTAAAATTCTTACACCTTTAAGATTAACACCAATTATGGATGATTTTGGTTTCAAATTTTTTAATTTTTCTAAAAGGTAAGCTATTATGAAACTTGAATTAATTATCTTAGCGTAATTTATCCATTTTAAACCAATGATAGTAGGACAAGATTTTGGGATATTGAAAACATATTTCAATATTTATTGACCCTACAGGAAAATCAGTGATTGATTTCATGATATTGCATTATATCTTGAATGATTACAATGTGGTACTTTTGGAAATTGGAAATAAAGAAAGTCTTATTAATATCAAAATAATTTGAATTAAGCCATTAAAAAATTAAGTTTAAGTACCCCACCACCTTAAAAACCAACAGAAATTGTTTTAATCAAGATAATAGTAATTTTTTTTATTAATAAATTAAATTGAATATTCTTTTTATAAGAAAAATTCACTTATTCCTTGGAATAATGATAGAGTTTAAAGATTTTTTCATTTAAAATTAAAATTTATAATTATATTTCAAAAATTATTATCAAAAATGGAAATAAAAATAGAAGTTAATTTTTGTTTTTTTGGTGACCCAAAATTCTTTTAAATTAAAAATATTTTCTTTTAAAAAGTTTTTTAAAAGAAAATTAAAAAAAAATTCAAATAAAATTTAATATCAAGATAATAATTATTTTGGTTAAAGTAAGAACATAGAATTGAAGAAAAATCAATTTTAAGGTAGTATAGTCATTTAAAAGACCTTTAATATTCTCAAAAATTATGAAGAATTCTTATAGAAATTTACAAAGTAATTTTAAAAATTTGAATTATTTGTAGAATAAGATTTTAAGAGACTTAGAATGATCCAGGAATATCTTCAGTACCTCTTTAATCTTGTGAAATTTACTTTATATAGTGATCTAACAATGAAATTATGGTGGAATATTTATTTTCTATTGCTTCTTTTGAATTTTTTTTTCTTGAATAATTTGAGTGTCAAAATGTTCTTTTGACCTTTCATTTTCTAGTTGTGAATTTATTAATTAATTCTGATACCTACAATGAAAGCACATTAGGTTGTTTATTTTAAGATAATAACAAAGTTCAATTTTATGGTTGGATGCCAAGTAATAGTACTAACTAGTGCTAGTTGGCTAAAATAAATCATTTCAATTCAAAAAAAAAACATAAAAAATGATGATTATTTTAATCAGAAAAAGAATTTACTAACCAAAATATTGAACTTCTCTAAAAATATATTAATTTAATATAGATTTTTGGTATAATATTAGAAGATTTGTTCATTTAAATATTATGATTTATATATAATTAAGATCTTAATGATTGGAAATAAATGAAATTTTACTCTACTTTAAGAATTTCAAATCAAGAACAAATCATGAAAATTATGAAATAAGATAACAACAAATTAGGAAATCTCTCAAGATTTTTTTTTTCAGACTCAAAGGTACCTAATATATAAGGGGATTTTGGTGATTATTTTGTTTACAGAAAATACAAATTTCCATTTGTTAATAATCATGCAGAAAAAAGATCTTGATTATTGATTACACTGTTTAAATAGGATTAATATAAATAGATATAAAGAAAGATTCATTTTAAAAAATAACTTAATAGAATTTTTATCAATATTCTAAATCCAATTTTGATTTTTGGATATAAATTCTATTAAAATCACCATCTCATTAGGTAATTTACCCTACAATGAAAAGTAACTGTAAGATGTGTCTATGAAACTCTTGATAATATTACTATTACTGTTCTTATTAAATATAATAAATAAATTCACTACAGAAAAAAAGTAAACAAATAATTTCTTGATTATTTTTCTTAATTTCTATGCAATACTAGTTATTTTAATAGTAAGAAGTACTTGTCTTATAGAATAAATTTTAAGAAGAATTAATGATACTTCTTATTAAAATAATAAAAAGTTATTTTAATTAATAATTATCCTTTGAAAAAATAATTATAGTAAATTCTTAAAGAAAAATACAAAACTTAGAGAAAAAAGTTTAAGAATTTAATTAAAAAATCACTAATACTCCAAGAAATACTTTGAAAAGAGTTGGTAGAGTGATTTGACAGATTATTTGTGGATTTAAAGGATCAATAATCAATTCAAAACAATAATAAACCAATTAATAGCTAAATAATATTTGAAAGAGTATAATTATTTGATTTAAAATCTTCCTTATTGATTTGGAAAGATGATTTTTTTTAAGAAGGCTTTTAACTAATACCTACTTGTTGGTATCTATGATAAAATTGAATTATAAGGTGGTATCTACAAAAAACAGAAATATCAGGTTTCTTTAAAATCTACAACAGCTCACAGAGGATTTCAATGAAGAAATCTGAAAAGCCAGTGAGTGAGAAAATAATCACCTTAATTGGGTTATGTATTACATCAATTTTAGTCACCTAAGATTATCACAATTTCTTAACTAAGTCATTTTACATGATTATAAACCCATTTAAGGTTAAGAAATAATGAAGTTAAAAATTCAAATACTTCTTTATTTCAAAATGAACATTCATTTCTCAAATTAATGAGCTTTATTTGAAATTTAATCCAAAGTTGTATTTTCTATGAATTTTTGAAGATTCAGTGCTTCACATGAAATCATCAAAAATGGAGTATAAGTAGAACTTTAAGGTTGAATTATAAAGGAATGATTATTTTTCATTTAGTTTATAATATTAATTTCTCAATTGGTCCTGAAGATTCCAGGAATATTTATTAAGAATTATATTTTGAATAAATTTTTGAAGTTTTAACTCATTTTCTACATGGTATAGGAAAATAGCATGGAGATAGCTGGTTTCTAAGAGGTAATTTCATGTATAATAGTCCCAAAAGCTTTTTAATCACTATTTTTAGCTTTATAAATGAAAATAATTAATAATTAAAATTGTTACAGGAGCCAGAGTTTGTCATTACCTTCTTGTCACATCAAAATAGGGGCTTATTTGCTATTTTCTCATAATTTACTGAGATATTAACTAGGTGAAAAGGTTCCAAAAAGGTTTTAATAGACTAATTTGGCCATAAAAAACCATTTATAAAATTTTTGGAGCTGATATTTCCTCAGAAACCTCAGATGTTGGGTACCCTTGCTCTCTTTGATGTGTTTTCTCCCCCTTAGCTGTTTTCAAGTCAAAAATAGTAATTCAGGATTCAAGAATTATATCCACTATGGGTGTACCCAAAGTGTATGTAATAATACAGTAGGTTCAAGTACCACAAACATGCATAAAACTATTATGAGTCTATATGTAACATGGGATTTCTCACAATACCATTATTTTGGTGTGAAAATTTAAAAAACAAAGTTTTTCACAATTCTTTTATGTGGTATTGATGATGTGTTGTTGAATTATTTCCCATATTAAAACCTCATAAAGATAGCTTAAGATTATTCACACCATTCAGTTAACCTAGGTTAATTTTTGTGTAGAATCCAAATATTGCCTTGAATCCATGGATTTACCTACTCACAAAAATGTTATTCATCTTTTTCTATATGAAACATAATTAATTTTGGATATATTAATGACTTATGGGTTATTTATATTCCAGAATTTATTTCAATATTGATTGTGGCTTATTTAGGTATGTAAAATATACCTCAAGGCTCACACAAGCACTTTTATAAAACCCATTATTTTGAAAAATTACAAGAAAATTAGAACAAATTATCCATCCTGTCATCCTATAAGCTATAAAAATGGCATAAAGTAGATATTAAAATCTAAAATTCTAAAAAAATACAAATCATCAATTGAGCTTTTTGAATTGAAAATTGTAATATTCTATGTTCAAGAAATAAAATATTGATATAATTAGAAAACAAAAAATATCCCTTCAATGTATGAAAGAAATAATAAGAATATTAGTTCAAAATTATAATAAATAAATCCATTTGATGAAAGTGAATATATTTTAAAGGGAAATATTCACCTCTGTAGATTACCTAGCTCCTCAGCTGTAACCTGACCAATGTGAGCTAACAACATAAACATAAACATATTTTCCTTCTCAATCCTTTCTTGTTCTCCAAATCTTTTTGAATCCTCCTGAATTATCCTCTATTCTTTTATCTCCCTTGGAAATTATTTTTTTTCATCACTTGCTATTTGAAGAAAATCCCTTTCTTTGGAATGTTCTTGAATCCTGAATCATTAGAATCAAAGAACTCAAGCTGTTTTCCAAGTTATAATTGAAATCTCTTGGGACTACCTTATTACTACTTCTAGGAATGATTCTGGAAGTCAATATTTGGATTGATGAATTAAAGGTTTGATGTGACATTCCAGTACTTAATCATTGTAAATTGACTTGAATTTTTTGTTTTTGAATTGATGTTTTCTAAAAATTACTATTGTTTTTGGGAATAAAATTTGTTTTTTATTATTAAATATTGCTCTTTTATTTTATAGCTTCATCACTTGGCTTGTCAGAATAATTGGGATAAGCACCTTCATTTTAAATGTTGTTTACATGTCATTTAAAAAAAGGAGAACTTGATAGATTCCAAACCATTTTCATTTAGTGAAAAATTATTCATATTGACTTCTTGCAAGAACTCATAAACTTTTACCCAAAAAAATATTAATACAAATTTTGAAACCAAACCCCAAAAAATACATACCTCATGGGTAATGTGAGGACATTCCAACTGTTCAAAAAAAACCCTCCACCTGTGGCCTCACATGAATCTTTGATAATATAAATAATTTTTTCATTTGAATTAGCAAATAATAAGAAGAAAATAATTTTATTAAGTTACTTGCAAAGAAATTGTCCATAAATTTCTTGTAAAAATGTTCCAAAGTCTCAAAATACAGATCCTTGAAAAGGGTATTTTTCTCTTTTTTCCCTCATGAATTGTAAAATATTGAAACCAGGGAATAAATACAGTATGACATGAATATTTGATGATGAAGTCCCATTATAATTCTATTAGAATTTTGAGTAACTCCTTTGTGGCTTCTTCAATAATAATGAAATGTGTCTTTGGTTGTTCTTCACTATTTATTTGAGCCAACTGGTGAGCTGATTTTTGAATTTGGATAGATTGAGCCATTATGAGATAATTCATTTTACTTTGTATTTTTTCCTTTTTTGTTTCTAAATAACTTTTCAAGGCAATTTAGCTTCCTCTTGTGTGAATTACTTTCCTTTCTGAACTGAGCTCTTACTGGAACATTTTTCAAAAGTGCTAGTTGAGTGAGTATTTGAATCATTCAGCTCATCACCATGAGTTGCTTCAAATTATGAATTTGTTCTTTTTTCTCCATGAGCTAATAGTCATTATAAAAGTCTATACCCAGATAATTGTAATTAAAGATATTGATGGGCCATTATTTAGAAAATTTAGCAGAGACAATTTTAGTTCAAAACTTTCTTTAGAGATTTTGAAATAAATTCAAGACGAAAACACTTTATTTCGAATTGAAAATATAGAAATATTTTAATGAAAAATAATTTCCAAACATCACTCAAAACTCAATCATAAACAGGGATAGAGACTTTCAGAGATTCTTTTTTTATTAAAGAGGATTGAGAACGAATTCAGCTGTGTATCCTCCTTACCTTTTGTGAGTATTTTATCATTTTTTAGGCTATTTTGAGGCCTATGTATTTTCCTCTAAGCGAATCCCATGGAATGTTCTTCAGCTGGATTATCATTGGTTACATAGGAAGTTTTGTGCTAGAGGTGGAAATGGTTTATCTTGACTCTTTTTGATACAATATATGACATTCCCCTTGCTTCTAGCTGAAAAATTCCTAGGTCTTTCAGAGCTGTGAACATATATAGTCAGGAAATAAGACAGAATTCTTGTTGTTGGGATTCTTTTGATTTTACCTTTTCAATTGCAAAGTGGAGTTTTATATCCATATGCTTCATTATTTTATTATTGAAGTTTCTGAAACTGTTTTCGGTGCTTATTCAGCTTTGAGGTTTGTTCCATATGAAGAGAAGTTATTTTAATTGTTCAATTCCAATTTAAATTAACCTCTGTTTGAGCCAGAGGAGCTAATAGATTATGTTTTGAAGGGATCTGTACTATTCTTTTTCCATTAAGGTGAAAAATTCTTTCTGTTTTCACAGTTTACACAGTGAAATGCAGTCATCAAAGGTGGCCAGATATCCAGAGATATATTTCCTGGTGACCTTACAGTTTCCCCAGTCAGAATCACTGTATTAAGTTATCAAATGGATTCCATTTAGGGGATAGTGCATCTCCAATTTTTAAGAAGCTTTTAGATATATTAATAAATTTAAGAATACCTTTCAATGTCTTAATCTGGTATTTTACAGGACTTGAGATTAAGAACCAACTTCATGTACTATGTCTGGTTGAGTTTCTGTGATTAGGTAATTGACACTTCCCAATTCACTTCTATAAATGATTCTCAGTTTCCTAAATAAGTCAAGTTTGTCTTCTTTTTCTGGTTCTAGATTTAAATTTTCTACCAAAGGGGTTGGGGCCTCTTTTATTTTACTCATTATTTATAGATCTAGAATTTCTTAAGTGAAGAATTGCTGATTTAGGATGACCTTTTCCTTCAGCTGTGTTACTCTCCTTTTCAAGATAAAGTCTTCTGGTAAGATGTCTTTTATTTTTAATTTGTTCTATCTTTCTTCTGTGAAGGTGGAAATTTTGTTTCTGAATATTGCAATATAATCAACAAAAATAAAAATCCATTTCAGATTCATGAACTTTCTGAAGAACACACAAGACTCTAGTATGCTTAAATTGAAGCCTGTCTTCAATAGCTATCCTTTTAGTTATGTAAGTGACCTGACATAGTTTTCTTCCCACTTCACTCAAAAAGCCAGTCTGTATGGGTTGTTTTATCAATTTTCTGTATGATTTGTGAGTAAATTTGTTGATAAGCTATATATAAAACCTAAAATAGTATTTGAAAATATTTTCTCTCTGATATTCTATTATAAATTAGAATCATAATTGATTATATGAAAAAAATATTGAATTATACATATAAATAAGATTCTTTTGAAGATTACCCCTAAAAGAGGAAAATATTTTAAATACCTAATATAATCCCCTAAAAAAATCCTTTTAAACATGTATATATTATCTTGATGTTCTGTAAATCCAAATTGGTAATGGTTAACAATATAGAATGGATATTTTATGCTTTATTTAATGATAAAAATGAAATAATACTTGATATTTTTACCGATAAACATATGAAAAATATTATGGAAAAGATTTTCCTCAGACCCCAATTCCAAAATGGCAGGATTAAATTAAGTATATGGAAAGATATCACTTTCAGGTGACCGAAACACGCCAAGGAATCCTGTCTTAGACCATATTAATTGTTGTTGTTGGTAAAGGTTTACTCCTTGAGGTATGGATAGATAAACAGCTTATTAAAGCTCTACATTGAGACAAGCACTTTGCAAATTGATTTGGTGAAATTGCAAATTGGTTTTTCAGGAAAATGATACCAAGGCTCACAGTGAGTTCAGGAATCCTGTTTGTGCATAATTTTTGTTTTAATTTCTTTCCTTTTCTTGAATTAATACTTGTTCAAATAATTATTCCTTGTACTCAACTACTACATTAAGTTCATTTGTTTGAATTCTGAATTACCAGGTTTCTACAACCAATTTAAATTTTTATTTTAATTAAAAAATGTCTCCGACTTTGCTTCAGTTTATGTTTTTCAGGTATTCCTTAATGAAATTCAACCATAGCTCTTTTTATTTTTATTTTACAGATTATTTATACATTGATGGTATCTAAATGATTGAGATGGGAAGCTCATTTACTCTTGGATGAGCTGATACATTGAGATTTTTTAGATAAAAGGATATTTGACTTGGATGATGAAGGCCTATGAGCTGTAGCATTTGTTGGTTACAAACTCTTATTAATACATGAGTTGGATTCCTGTTTCCTGGGTGTATTTGGTCCAAAACCTCAGGTTTCATAAGGTTGTCTTCCAGTGGGAATTAATCTATCCCTGGTGCCAGTTCATCATTTTCTGGAGGTAAGATTGAGTCTAATAATTCTGATTTATGTATTAGGAAAATTTATTCATTTTGGTTTTATTTTTCTTGATAGTTTGAGTCTGTTCTGAGATAGATATTTTATTTAAGTCTTAATTACATTTAATGACTATTTAAAAATAATGAAGACTCAAGAATAAATAAGAGGTGTGTTAGTTCTGGTATCTGAGGAGAATAAGTTTGGAACTAGGTTGAGCTATTTCACAGTGCCTGTGGCCTTTATTATTGAATAGAAATTCTCTTAACACAAAGGTTTTCAAACTTTTTATCCTTTTTAGTATGTTGTACCATAGAAAATGAGATGATTTTATGTTTAAGGAGGAAGTTTGAATGAGATTTGATATGAAATTAGATGTGTTTACTTATTATTCCTAATAATTTCTTGGTAGATGAGCTGGATTTATAAAGAAAATTTACTTCTTCAAAATAGTTTAATTAGCTCATTGAGAATTTCAATTATGTTAAAGAATTTATGGTTAAGAGAAGATAGGAATAAATCCACATTCTTTGAAAGTTCTTTAAGCTGTTTATTAAGAAACTAACCTCCAAAATCAGGAAAAAAAAATTTAGTTTTGTTTCATGTTTTTTTTCTATAAGTATTTTTTCAGAGAGGAATAGTTGAAAGGATTCTCTGATTCTCTTTTTAAGAATCTGGAAATCTTGAAGCTGTTTTACTGATTGACAATTGTGAGAAAGTATACAAATCAAGATACTGATTATTGAGAAGGAGGACAGAATGAGTCAAGATTTAAAAACCTAAGGGTAATTAGGCCTCTTGAAATTTATTTTTAACAGGAAGAGGCTTTATTAGTTTAACAAAATGTAAATTCAATATTTATGGCTTGTAGTCCCATTGTTTTTAGAGCTGATAGACCTGGGTCTCCAAGTCAATTACTCTGGATTATGAAAAACTGCTTTAATGGGTTGAGAATGTTTTTGGAAAGGAATCGTCAATGTAAGTGAGTCCATATATAATATTTATTATCATTAATTTTCAAATTTTATTCTGAAATCAATATTGTATGTTGACCATGAGATGTGAGTTGTTTTTTGAAGAATTCAAGTGAGCTGATGAGATTAAATTTAAATTTCTTCATGAATGTGAGGTTTTCTAGGGTGAGTTTTTTATCATTAAATGTTAAATCCAATTTTTCAATTCCACTAGGAGTCAAAGTTATGTTTGCCTCTCTAGTTGAAATAGTGATGCTTACTTAATATGATTATGTTGAGAAAAAGTCTTTGGTGCTGAACATGTGGTGTGTTTCTCCACAGTAAATGATCAATTTCTCCAGATTTTCTGCATGTGCTTTGGGTTGAGTGATTGAAGAAGTTGCTATGGAGAGATGAGAAGAAGCGTTGGAATTTTTTAATTTATTTTCTCCTCCTGATGGTTTTGAATAGGAGCTTTCAGCCTCGAAATTCCCCTTTCTGTGTGTATCCAATTTTTAATTATTTATTCTATTTGAAAGGTTAAGTTTAGACAGAAAAGAAAGCTGAAGGGTTCTTTTCTGAGCTATAATTTTTTTCCTTGAGTAGGTCAGAAAAATATTTCAATATTTTTATAATTAAGCTTCGTTTTTAAATCAATTCTTCATTCAAGGTAAGTACTCCAATGAATTTATGCCGTTGAGATTTTCTTCCAAGATTTCCAAGAAGGGACAAACATAAAAAGTTTTTTGGTAATTTAATGTTATCTTATTTACATCCCAGGATAATCTTCCTGCATGAGAATATATAATAATGTAATCTTTCATAAAAGAATGATTGATGCTAGTCCATCCATACATGCTCTATATCAACTTCCCTTTTTGAGGCATATGGTTAATTTAGTTTGGACCAGAGGATTTTTAACTTTTCTGTTGTTTAACTGTTTAGAGCTTTATGTACTACTCTTGCTTGATGTTGGAAGTAAGGATATTGATATATTCATAACTATAGTTGAGAAACTTGTTTGTGTAAGGGGTCATAGCACCTTCTGGAAGAGGCTTTTTTGAAAATTAAATAAGATGGTTTAATATTGAATCTATTTTTATTCAGAGATTTTATGCCAATGAATTTAGTTGACACTTTCAAGAATAAAAATGTTTGAGAGTTCTCTGGTTCCTGAAATTTCAGTATTAATTTTGAGATTTTTAGTCCACCTTGGTTGCATTTCCCAAGAGTCAAGACTGTAAATCTGCTAGAAGATGTGAACTATAGTTTTGAATTTGAAATTGAATAAGGTATTAAAAGACAATAGTAAGAAAGGTAGGTACCCAAATTTTGAGTGCAATTAGGTTAAAAAGAAACAATAGAATAATTAGATGCTAGTGAAACTACAGCAAAAAATGGTTTGAGGACAGTATTAGTTATTTTTTTGCTAATTTCATGTGAGATGATGTAGTATTCCATACCATTTTTGGCCAGAATCAAGCTCATCCTTTACCTCAGATTACAAAAAAGGGGGGAAAGCCTATATAATAAAACAATTAAATAAGAAAAAAAATTCCATCTCAATTTAGCACCAATTATATAATGGCATCACCACAAATCCCATTAAGAAAAGGATATAGAAAGAAGGTTTATAGACGAAAGTATCATAGCATAACATGACTAATCAATAAGCCCAGGAATTGGTTTTTTCAGGAATGGAATCTAAATCAAAAGTAACCCTAGGTCCTATTTTCAACCAACTCTTCAGAGACAGTAGTTTAGAAGATTATAAGAAGAATTAGTAAAAACGGGAGTTGTCTGCATGTAGCAGAAATTCTGGATCTAGAAAAAAAGGACAAACAGGTGACGTACGCAGTTGTACGTCACCTAGACGTATGCATTGGAATTTCATGCGTGCGGCGTTGGAACTTAATTATGTTTTTGTTCAGGGGACATAGGCAGGGTGGTTTCATGTGAACAGCGCAGCTGTGAAAACTACCATTACACTCATCAGTTTTTATTTTTTATTCCATTTTGTACTTTTTTTTGTTTTTAATTTATTTGATTTATTTGTATTTTATTTCAATTCTTCATTTTAATTTGTACTTAAGATTCATTTCACTTTCAGGTTTTTATTTGTTGTTTTATTGTTATTGCAACTTTAATTTTTATTTCAATTTGATTGTTAATTTTATATTTACCTTTAGTTTGCCCTTGCTTTTCTTCTTCTTTTATTTTTATTTAATTTATATTTGATTTGTATTTATTTTTATTTTATTTCTATTGTATTTTGGTTTTATTTCTATACTGTTTTTCTTCCATCTTTATTATATTATATTTCATTTTATTTTATTACAATTTTATTTCAATTGATTTTCCTTTGAAATTAAGTTTGATTGTATTTTTCTTTTTCCATAATTTGATTTCATTCTTCATTTTACTTGTTTCATTTATTCCATTCACTTTATTTATTTTATTTATTTTATTTATTTTATTTATTTTATTTATTTTATTTATTTTATTTATTTTATTTATTTTATTTATTTTATTTATTTTATTTATTTTATTTATTTTATTTATTTTATTTATTTTATTTATTTTATTTATTTTATTTATTTTATTTATTTTATTTATTTTATTTATTTTATTTATTTTATTTATTTTATTTATTTTATTTATTTTATTTATTTTATTTATTTTATTTATTTTATTTATTTTATTTATTTTATTTATTTTATTTATTTTATTTATTTTATTTATTTTATTTATTTTATTTATTTTATTTATTTTATTTATTTTATTTATTTTATTTATTTTATTTATTTTATTTATTTTATTTATTTTATTTATTTTATTTATTTTATTTATTTTATTTATTTTATTTATTTTATTTATTTTATTTATTTTATTTATTTTATTTATTTTATTTATTTTATTCATTTTATTTATTTTATTTATTTTATTTATTTTATTTATTTTATTTATTTTATTTATTTTATTTATTTTATTTATTCAATTTACTTTATTTATTTTATTTTGATTATTTATTTTATTTTTTATTTTTATTTATTTATTTATATTATTTATGTTATTTATCTTATTTGTTTTGTTTATATTATTTATATTAATTTTATTTATATTATCTATATTATTTATTTTATTCATTTTACTCATTTTATTTGTTTCATTTATTTTATTAACTTTATTTATTTGATTTATTCAACTTATTTCATGTATTTTTTGGTTTGTATTTTAATTTTAAATCCTTTTTATGTCTTTTTTGCAGTTTTTTGAAATTTCCATTTTGATTCTATGTTGATTTTTCAATTCTTTTTCATTTATTAAGATTTTAATCCAATTTATTTTTATTTCTATTTTCATTTCCATTATTTTACTTTTTCTTTGCATTTTTATTTAATTGTTTTTTTTCTAATTTAATCTCATTTTCTTTTATTTGAAATTTAATTTGTTTATAACTTTTTCTAAATTTTTAAATTTTAATTTAATTTCATCTTAAATTCAGTTTTCTTCCAATATTGGTTTTAATTAAATTTCATTTGATTCTGCCGTATTTTCATTCCATTTTCATCTTGTTTCAATCTTATCTTATTGGGATTTTTCTTCAAATTTTTTTTTTCATATTAAATACACTACTAGTACTAGCATTCATATACATGTATACTGGCATACCCTCTACCTCACCAATTTACAATCAACATTTTTTATTATTGATTAATTTTTTTCACCTTCCCTCTTAATAAGAATTCTCCTTCTTTTTATTGAATATTATTTTTGTCTTTTTATTGCTCACTTCCAACTCAAACTCACATCACATTTAAATATTCAATTTTTTGGTTTTCTAATGTAATGTCATGGATTTCCGTACCTGTCCAAGCTGCCAAAAGTACAAAATCACCCTCTCCAATGAAAAAACTCACCAAGGAATTTATGTCAACTGCAGAACCCAAATACGTCATTGGGCAAAGGAAGCAAAAAAAGAATCATCTTTTATTGAACATTGGGTTTCTAATATCATACTCAATCGCAAAAGGAAACTCACCAAACATTCATCAACAAGTGATGTCAAAGAACACAGAAGCCAAGAAGAAGTTCATTGTGATAACAAGAGTATTAGCAATGCAAAGATTATCTGTTTGTTTGGCCCTCTTTTATTTCAATTCATTTTTGACACCTCACTGATGTCATGCTCATTCCTTTAGCTGTCATCTTATACTTTATCATGTGGCTCTATCTTGTATGTGGAATTAGTAGAGAGAACTTCTGTCGTGCAAGAGACATGATTGTTTATTTAGCTCAAGTTGTTGCTCAACAAGATTGTTCTATCAAAGGGTAACTATCTAGGAAACCATATGATATCCATACAATCTCCAAATGATTAGAATTGGAGTTTGAATTTGAACAATATGTGTGTTTCCCACAATGTTACTCACTTTACAATATTGAATTGGCCCCAGAATAGTGTACATAAAAGCCCACAATCTCAAGCAATCAATGCTATACTGAACTTTTCAACCCTTAAAAAGTACATCCAATCCCCTACATTCACTTTATCACCAAAAAAAGGCCTTTAACAAGCCACATTAGAAAGCATGGACAAATTCAATTACGGGGTCAGCCATATCTTCGTAATCCTCAAGAAAAATTCATTTCACAGCAAATCCTTCCATGGATCACTTGTTTACTCAATCCTCAAGGTATTGAATCAAAGCTTGAAGAATGGCACCAAAAATTGTCATCTTTTAAAGGTACAGTTGTCTTTGATATTTCCCAAGCTAATCTCTGGAAAGAAATGTTTTTGAAAAGCTCCTCAGCCCAAAGTCTTAAATTAGGATTTGGTCCATTTTTAAACTGGTTCAATCCCCGTGGAAACAAGATTGCAGGAAAGAAACTTTCAATGGGGATCTTAGTGCTCTATTTTTTTAATCTTCAACCATGAGAACGGTTTCAGCCAAAATACACCTGCTTAGCTGGTATAATCCCTTCACCAAACCAGCCCAATATGATCACAATCAATAACGTCTTGAAGCCACTAATTCAGGAGATGATTCAATTAAGAAAAAGCATTGTGATTAATACCCCAAATTATCCACAAGGGCAAAGGGTCATTGTTAAATTGGTAGGTTTGATTGGGGATATTTTTGAGACTCACAAAGCTGGGGGATTCATGTCCCATTCTGCTAAATATTTTTGCTCTTGGTGTGAGCTTCAAGACCATCAGAGAGATCAACTCAAGCTTGGAGAAATTTGTAAAAAAACTAATGTTTTGGGTGCATCATGGCGATGGAAGGATGCAAGAAAAACAAGGGTACAACAAAACCTTTCAAGGAAAAATGGGATTCAATGGTCAGAAATCAATTGTTTGCCATACTGGGACCCAGTCAAAGATATATTTTTAGGGGTGGTTCAAAACTGGTACAAAGGTGTTTTGCAGCACCACCTTTGTTATCAATGGGGATTTGATTTAAATTCAATACAGAAACAAATATCCCCCTCAGATCTCTCTGATTCAGGATAATACCAAACCATGGAAGACCAATTTTGGTCAGAAAATGAAGACAAAGAAAAAGTAAAAGGCTAACTTTCAGAAGCCCTCATTGAGAATATTAGGAAGAGAATTAAAGAAGTAATTGTTCCCCAAGGTGTAAGCCATATACCATCAACAATAGCTACTCCTAAAACTGTCAAACTCAAAGCAAACAAATGGGCATAACTGTTTGGGATTTACCTCCAATTGATTTTTTTGGATCTCTTTTGGGATGTCGGACCTAGTAATCATCTAATTCTTTTCAATATTGGTGCATTGATTCAATGCACCAAGATTGTTGGAGAAAGTTCTGTAACCAAAGAGGATACTAATATGTTTTCTCAAGAATATCAAACATATCAGAACTCTTCCAATCTGTTATTTCCCAAAATTTGCATCACACCTAATAGCCACTATGCAATGCACATTCCGGAGCACTTATCAAGGTGGGGCCCTTTGAATGGGGTCTGTGAGTATGGTGGAGAAAGATTAATCGGTCTACTCCAGAAATTCAAAACAAAATAATTAAATGGTATGTAAAAAATTAAGCTTTGTGATGTCTTTTATATCTCTTCTTGAACTAATATGAGTTATCTCAGGGGCCATTGAAGCAACCCTAATGAAAAAATTTGGACAATTGCAGAGGCTTCAGCAAGTCAAGCCTGTATTAGAGGTGCCCTTAAATGAATCTCCATCACTCAGCTTGAATAAAAAACACTAGAAAATGTGTCCTATTTACAGCTGTTAAAGAATCTCCAAAAATCACACCCTCAGCTGCACCATTATGCTGACCTTCCTCCTCCTTTAAATTCGATGGTTTTGCAAAATTTGGTTTGTGAACCCCCTTACATTCCATGGCACTTTGGGCTGAAGGTTTCAAGGCAATCACCTAACAATAGAATATATATTGACAATGGAAAAGGGGAGGTGGAATTTGAAAGGGTAGCACACATACTTGTTTTAGCCAACTAGAATATTCAAAAGGGACCCCTTTTAATGGTTGATTGGTTGGAATTGGTTCAAGAATGAGAGGTAGGATGTGAAGACGTTGACTCCTTTTTAGCTTCATGAAATGTCAAGCATTTGAAAACCACACACAGACCTGGATATGTGCTGCTATCAAAGATCTCTGGGCTGGGGGCATATTTGAACATGCCGGAATGGTCATTAGGGTACAAAGAGGCCTCTATTATGGCTTGCCCAATTAACAAACATGTTGGGACAGAGGCTTTCAATTGATCTTCATAGCTCATACTTCAAATATACACATCCATTATTTACAAAAAATTGATTTTCTCAACATCCATAACAAAACTATCACTCCAAAATCAATAATTTCCAGAACCATTCTTCTTGCAGATAAACACATTCAGCCCACGATAAAGAATAGAAACACCACTTAATGAAGTTTTTTTATCAGAAAAATCTATCTTGGAACATAATCATTACCAAAAAGCATGTTTTATGATCTATGTACAGTTTCAACAAATTGAATTCTCAATACAATTACACAAATGTTTGCCTTAACAGCTTTTTTTTATAGCTTATTGGATATCCTCATGAGGCCCATTCATTCGGAAGGTTGAAAAAACCTCCATTGTGATGTTGACCTATAGCATTGTTTTCAGCATCTTCCATTTCAACATCTTAATCTATAAGATGTTACAATTCACCACTCTCTTCTTTGGCCTCATTAATTAGACTTTCTTCTTCAAACTTTTCTTCCAAATATGCCAGTTGATCACTTTCTTCAGTAAGTGAATCATCCAACTCGTCATCATTTACTATTTCATGTGAAATATTGTAGTCCTTAATTACTTGCTCCCAGTACTCTTGAGTGAACCATTGGTTTCTGAGCCTCTCATTTTTTTGTTTCTTTCTTGGGAGTGATTTTGTGGCATCTGGCAAAAGGGAAAGACTATTTCAATCAGCAATGATTTTTTTTTGGCCTTCTGTGCGGTTATTAAGCCAATTGGGATTGTAAAAATCAATTGGAAGGCCTTCAGGTGCATATATGCTTATGGAAGCACAACCATCTTTTGGGAGAAGGGGTTCATGTATTTGAGTCCATTTTTTTAAGTTCTATCAGCCTTTTCAATTTCTTCATCAAGTTTCCGCATAAATTGGTCTGCTTTCTCTGACCTACATTCCATTGGTTTAATGATATACTTATTGGTTGTGAGATCTAATTTTTCTTCAATGTGTGCATCATTATTGGCTAAGATATTTAGGTATTTCTGTGGAAAGCCTTGAGCAACACCAAATTTGTAACAAAGAGTTTTCACCTAAGCCAAACACATCAAAACAGTGAGACAAAGCTAACTATAGTCTATTGAAATATTTCATACACACCTTCAGTCTGGCCCTTAGAATAACTTTTTTTTCTTCATCTTTAGCATGTTTTCAACTCTCTTTGGCTTCTTTCTTGTATCTCTGAGCCATGTATAAATGGACATAGTGATTATATACCTTAGTGAGTAGCTCAATATTCTCTAGATAACAGAAGTTGAAATTCATGAATTCATATTCTCCTCCAATCAAGATCTGACGAAATGATTTGATAGCACTAATTCTTCAAGCTTTTCTGTATAATGAATCACTTGGGTTGTTTATATCAGGAGCTCATCGAAGGATTACAAGTTTGGCTAAAAGCAAAATTATGTACTTGATCGCAAAATCACTCATATGTACAATAAAATTACCAAATTTCTTGTGGCCTGGATTCATGCCTCTTAATCCAAAAATTTCTTTCAATAGAACCAATGGTGGGAGAGTTGTGTTTTCATAATGAGCTGAAATTTTGCTTAAAAAAGAAAAATGGGTATTGAATAATTGGGGGGTATGGGCACAGGTTAACAATATATAAGGCCCCACAGCATTTTGATGTGTTTGTAAAATGATTTTTGAAAACAAAATTAATGAAAAAAATTGGGGAGATATTTGATAACTAAAGCTAACAGAATCCTTACCTTTGTAGGATGAAATCCTTCTGGGAAATTGATATTAATGAGCTGATGGGGGTTTTGTTTTCACAATGGGGATGGGGTTTAAATCATTTTGGGAATGGTTGTTCCAGCTTTGCATGGTATCATGCTTGGAATTTTCAAGGTCCTCTCTCAAGACTTTAAAGGTGAATCTCTTTGTTTTTCAGATTGTTCTGAGTTCAAAGTTGAGTTTATATGTTTGGATTTTCCTTTTTCTTATGAAGTTGTTCTAGAGGTACCTTCTTCTTGAATGTTGAATTTGTATAGCAGAGATTCTCAAGTCTTTTCACGACTGTTGAGATTTTTTTCAAGTTCCAGCAGTTTTTGGGTTTGTTGTTCAATAGTGCGGCTAATATTACTATCATTTAATGAGGAAGGCCCTTGTGCATAATAGTTTTGATTATCATTGAAGCTCATAGGTAGTATTAATTAAAATACTGATTGTGCATGGAGAAGGCTGGAAAATGATAAGGTCTGTTTGAGTGGGGTGAACTGAGAAGAGGTAATAGATAAATTTGAAGAAATAGTAAATATAGTAGAAAAGCTGATAGAGGGAGGAGAGAGGAGAAATTGTAATCTTTTCAAAAAAGCAAGCCAGAAATAAAAATAAGAAAAGAAAGAAAATTTTACTAAGTGAAGGCATAAAATAAAATAGAGGAATCAAGAAAGTAAAGTATAGTGAAAATTATAGGTAAGAAAAAGTGAAATATTGCAGAAAAAACAATGCAAGAATATATGGTATCAAAAGTTTCAGTATTGAAAAGCTTGAGTAGGCAGTAGTAATGGAGAATCCCTTAAAGAAGGGATCTCTCAATAATTCTATGATGAAAAAGGCAATGGATAGCTGTATTACACACAAATTTTACAATTGCTTTTTTTAGCTAAAGCTTCCTATGTACAATAATACAGTATTATGTTTGAGCTGTTCACAAAGAGATGATTATTCTTACTGACCTACTACCCGTTCACAGTAAATTTTTATGGCTAATTAATAGTTTTTCATAGTTTGAAAGAAACAAAACACAAAAGTTCCCACAAGAAAAACCTTTTTGAGAAATCAAAATTTACATTTAAATTTTCAATTCACAAAAATTTTCTTTTTTACAATTAATTTAGCTATAGATGAAAGGGTTAATAATTAAAGTTATAATTACATTGAAAGAAAAACCATTGTGCTCATGAAACCACCTAAATGCCAGGCCTACATCAAGATGACGTACAACTGCATATGTCACCTGTTTGCCGGGGGGTGAGTAGGTAAGGAGGATATCCAAAGCTAAAATCTGGAAAGGTCATGGGTTCAATCCACAGGGGAAAAGTTTTCAAAATTCAGGGTATTCCTGGAAATGAATTTTGTGGAATTTTTGGGAATTTTTGAGAATTTTTGAGAAAAGATTATAAGATTAAAGAATTTCTAGGAATGATGAAGTAAATTACTAACTAAAACATACTGTGATGAAAAATCTAAACCTAAACCACAATATTACCTTGAAGATGGACAGAAAATGAACAAAAGCTTACAAAATCAGATAATAACTAGTATATTAATTACAATTACCTACTCAAAATAATAATCACAGTAACATTCAAAAAAAAATATTCAAATAATATTATCTCCACTATAGCTCCATAAATAACCCTCAAACCATACGATAAATCTCAAAATTTCAACAATAACTCATAAAATCATGAAAATATCTGCAATGACAGAAAAAAAAATCTTCCTTTAATACTCAATTTACAAATTTAATTGTAATAATTACATTTAAGAAATACAAGACCATCCTAAAACCACTGGCATTCCTGAAGAATGTAAGAAGTATAGTAGACCAAAAATAACAATGTTATATTCCTTCCCGGCCTGTGGTGCAGTTGAATCTGTGAATAGTTTATAAACCGAGTAACACAGCCTCAATCCACTTTCCATAACCCATTTGGATTACACAAAGAATGGAGAGAGGCAGTATCCCGACTTCCTTATCTTACAGGTCAGTAACTTATGATGAAATGTAACCCAATCAGATTACAAAAAGAACAGAGAGAGGCCGTAGCCTTACTTCCTTATCTTACAGGTTAAAAGCTGGCTCTGCCAGCAGGTCTAAAATAGGAACAGCAATAAGTCTTTCCTTCCTTTTCTCTGAAATTTTGTAATATGGCAATACCATGCCACCAAGACGCACCACCAAAAATCTTGGCATTGGGAAACTGGACCATGTATCTGATGAACTTCCGCAACTCTTTAATGCCATCAGCTCACTTACCAACAAGGTTAATGAGCTTCAGCTCGATCTGGAGAGTCAAAACCAACTAAACAATAAATTCATCAATGCTCCGGCTAACCCTCATACCCTAAATCCTGTCCAGGGGTGGTTCTGGGAAGACCCCCTGGCTCTTCACTTTTCACTATACCCAAAACACACCATTTTGCATTTTTATGGTTGAAATCTTTCTATGTGGCTCTAAAACTTCACCACTACCATCACCTTTGGATACAAAATCAATTAAATATCAATTGAACACTTTTTGAAAACCCTGGAGGACAACAATGCCTCAAGTGTGCTAATTGTAATGCTCCAAACTATTGACGGCTTGACAAAAAAGTCTTTTATCAAAAAAACAATCCCTCACCAGCATCTCTTTTCTCAGCTCTTAAACTACCTTGTGACTGCTCATCTTTCCTTGACAAACTTGACACTGTCAGACATCTCATTGCATCTTTCAAAGATACCAGTTTTTGAAACACCGCCAAATGGTTGAATCTACATCAGGAAATATTTTCAAAGCTTGTGAAATGGGAGGTTTCTTTGGACGGGTTTTATGGGCTCCTTGTACAGGCCAATGTACGGTTTCCTGATTCAATCAACCACAATGTTTTTAAATTCCTGATGCACCAAAGCCTCAACAGCCAAGGTTTCAATCCTACCTTTGACAAAGTATCTGAAGCCATCCAATCTGAAGAAGCCACTTCTGTTTTTGTAGTTCCTGTGGTGGGTTTTGACCACAATGCAAGCATCTCAGATGTTGCCTATACTCCTCCAAGGCAGTACTACCAACAACCTGTCCCTTCTCATAATCCTATTTTTCAAGCTCCCCAACCAGCTGGTGGCAGCCCATCAAATCCAAATATCCCTTATCATGTTATCAGGAGGGCTGCTAACCTTAGGGGTCAGGGACAATCTAAGTTGCTCATTGATCAATTTGGTTCAGCCTTCTTTTACTGCCAAAAGGGACAGCACTGGTATGTAGACTGTGAAACCTTCTGGGAAAATAAAACCACCATCAAACATTCAGCCACCACAATGTTTTAAGGCCCTGACCAAAGGAAAGCAATTTTATAACATCTCAACCAAAGAAGTGAAATATGGTTGCCTAATTGACTCTTCTTCCAACATTCATGTGAGTGGTGAAACCCCCAATTTAACACTAGAAATAGTGCTAACAAAACCTCCAATTCTGCATTTGGCTTCCTCTGGTACTTACACCTATCTCACCTGAATTTGCAGTCTGAGGATTCCACTCCTAGTGGCATAATGACAATCAAGAATATTTACTACTGCAAGGATATCCAAAGTAAAATACTGTGTCTTGGAAGCTTGATTGAAGACAGTTACCATTCTGTTTTTAATTAAAATTTTTTGTCTCTTGTTTCTCCCTCAAATTTTCTATTCACCACATCTTATGTAAATTGCTTCTGGTACCTAGATAAATTTACTATTCAAGCCAATGCTTTATCAAAAATTCCACTCCCTGGTTCAAAAGCATTGCATGAGAGTCTAGTTCATGACTCTAATGGTGTTTTGAAATTACTTTTGAAATGTTTTGTCCCAAATGCCAAATCCGACAACTGGCAAGACTTCTTCTGTGAAAGCTGTGAATTCTCCAAAAGTGTGAAACAGAAAAGTACCCCAATCACTAATCTCAAAATCTCTGAGCCTCTTGATATTCTAGTTTCCAACATAATTGGTCCTTTCAATAGAGATCCAGAGGGGAATTGGTTCCTTCTGACCCTTTGCGACTATGTGTCTACTTACACCTTTACTGCTGTGTTTAAATCAAGGTCTGAAGTCCCTGGGAAAATCATCTTCTGGGTGAAGTTCCTCTTCAATCTGCTATTCAAATATCCAGAAAGACTTTTCTCTGACAATTCTGGTGAATAATCTGGCAAACTTGAAGGAGATTTGTGTGCATTCTGCATTGAGTGGATACTGACAGAACCCTATTGCCCCAATAATAATGGAGAGGCTGAAAGGGTCAACAGGACAATCAGCAACATGGCAAGGACAATGCTACACTCCAGTAAACTACCGGAAACCCTCTGGATCTTTGAATACTCTTGTGCTACACATGTGCATAATTGTCTTCCCAAAAAGCAAGTTGCACTTCTGACACCTATGGAGCAACTTTTTGACATTCATCTAGATCCTATTAAGCTATTCCCATTTGGTGCAAGAGCTATAGTTCATGTTCCACAGCAAAAGAGCACAAAGATAGATTCAAGTGCAACTGAATGCACACTTTTGATTTACCTAAAGTCAGGAAAAGGTTTGACCTTCCTCAATGTCCCTTCTCGCAGAATATTCACTTTGACCTCCGCAATTTTTCCTGATTATCAGCACTTACCCATTGCCACTGACACCAACAAAGGCAATGTGGCTTTCATCCTTAATCACCTTAGACTGGGAGAGGTTGAAACGGACTCTATCCACCAAGAGAAGGATAAAGAAATTGAGGCTCTTCCCCTTGCTTCTGACATTGTTACTCCTTTCACCACTTGACAAGCCCTGAAGTCAGATTTATTAGTGCACTGGAGGACCGCTTCTGAGGATGAACTCCAACAATTTGATGAATGGGGTGTATGGTAAGCCGTCAGTCCTGCGGCCAACATGAAGATTTTGGGGGCAAAATGGGTTTTTGTCATAAAGAGGACAACAAGTGGGAAAGTCGAAAAATTTAAAGCTAGGTATGTTGCTAGGGGTTTCTCCCAAAGACAAGGCATTGATTTCTCCAATGTGTATGCCCTGAATGCCAGCCTGAATTTTCTCAGACTCCTCCTGGAATTTAAAGTGAAATTCAAACTAAACATGGCAGGATTTGATGTAAGTGTGGAATATCTTTACAGTCCAATAGAAGAAGACATATTTGTGCAAGCACCAGTAGAGCTCCAACCGGACCTTTCAGGAAAATTAATTAAACTTAAGAAGGAACTATATGGGACTAATCAAGCTGAAAGATGTTGGTGGCATCATGGAGTCTTTAGGATTCCATGAAAATGAAATAGAACCCTCAATCTATTTATTCAAGAAATGTGGTGTAGTTGTCATTGTGTGGGTTCATGTCAATGATGCAATTGTGTTGTCAAACTCAGCAGGAGCATTAGAATCTTTCAAGGCTAAACTGATGTTGAAGCTTAAACTTCATTGGTTGGACCACTTCAGTAAAATTGTGGTACTGACCATTGCAATGGAAAATGGCAGGCTGGACATTAGTCAGCCTCTACTAACCAAGCAACTTCTGGATTACTATCACCTCCCCATCAGGGATTAATTCACAACCCTACCAGACAGCCCGATTGTCACAAACAAAAAGAAATTGGTTGATAAGACCCGCTATCAATCAATATTGGGCTCTTTAATGTATCTCTCATTAGGATCACAACCGGACATTACCTTTGCAGTCAATTTACTGGCAAGGTTCTCCTCAAATCCAGTCCTGAAGCACTAGGAAGCATTAGATCACTTAATTGATTATCTCTTCTGACATTAGTACCAACCATTGATATATGACAAGAAGGATCAAGGACTCTCCCTTTGGACCAATTCAAGCTGGGGAGGAGAAAACAAATGAAGTACTTCAAGATTTATGGTGAAAGCATTTGTTAACCTTATTTCCTGGGGGTAAAAATTCCAGAATTTTGTGGCAATGTCAACATGTGCATCTGAGTATGTGGCACTGGTAGAGGATACGCAGTTACTGGCGTAGCTTAGGTTGGTGGCTGAGCCTATTTTGTCGCAGCTGCCGCTAACTATCAACTGCAAAAACAAAGCAGCAATAATTATAGCAGAAGACAATCTATCCAAGAAGAGGACTAAGTATCTTGACAGGGAACTCTACTTTGTAAATGATTTTGTACGGCAATTCAATGTGAGACTACAATGGACACCAACTGCAATGAAATATTCCGATGTGTTAACCAAACCTCTGGGACGTGTTAAAATGGGAAAATCAAGGGAATCACCTGATATAACATTGGGAGGGGATATAAGAAGTATAATAGACCAAACCTAACAATTTTATATTCCTTCCTGGCCTGTGGTGCAGTTGAATCTGTAAATAGTTTTTAAACCAAGTAACATGGACTCAATCCCATTTCCATAACCCAATTGGATTACACAAAGAATATAAAGAGGCTGTAGCCTGAATTCCTTATCTTAAAAAGAAGACCCTCATTACAGCAAAGATCAAGGTACAGAAACATTTTTGAAATACCACCACTCAATAAAATGACACATCCTCACTGCATGAATAAATTGAAATAAATCAAATAATGAAAGAGAATATCATATGAATCCTAAATCCCATCTAATTCCCCAGTTCATGAACTACAAAACCCAAAAACCTACATCATGACACAGCTCCATTAGAATATTGAAGGAGATATACTATATTACTAAGTACAGCATTTGAAAACCTAGAAAATTAAACCATCTCTTCAGAAAGTATCACCTG